>OW028649.1:4122500-14000565 GCA_932294365.1 Diachrysia chrysitis | reverse complement strand
TAACCTTGTCAAATTCAATTTAACATTGATTAAATTGAATTGGAATTGAATTGGAATTGAATTGGAATTAAATTGGAATTGAATTGGAATTGAATTGGAATTAAATTGGAATTAAATTGGAATTGAATTGGATTGGGATTGGAATTGAATTGGAATTGAATTGGAATTGATTTGGAATTGAATTGGAATTGAATAGGAAATGAATTGGAATAGAATTGGAATAGAATTGGAATTGAATTGGAATTGAATTGGAATTGAATTGGAATTGGAATTGAATTGGAATTGAATTGGAATTGAATTGGAATTGAATTGGAATTGGAATTGAATTGGAATTGAATTGGAATTGAATTGGAATTGAATTGGAATTGAATTGGAATTGAATTGGAATTGAATTTAATTGAATTGGAATTGAATTGGAATTGAATTGGAATTGAATTGGAATTGAATTGGAATGGAATTGGATTGGGATTGGAATTTTAATTGAATTGGAATTGAATTAGAATAGAATATGAATTAAATTGGAATTGAATTTGAATTGAATTGGAATTTAATGCTAATGCAATTGCAAATGAAAAGGAAATGGAAATGGAAATGGAAATGGAACATCGCTACATTTTGAACCAAACAATTTTAAAACTAACCTTGTCAAATTCAACCTAACATTGATTAAATTGAATTGGAATTGAATTGGAATTGAATTGGAATTGAATTGGAATTGAATTGGAATTGAATTGGAATTAAATTGGAATTGAATTGGATTGGAATTGGAATTGAATTGGAATTGAATTGGAATAGAATATGAATAGAAAACGAATTGATTGGAATTGAATTTGAATTAAATTGGAATTGAATTGGAATTAAATTGGAATTGAATTGGAATTGAATTGGAATTGATTTGGAATATAATTGGAATTGAATTGGAATTGAATTGGAAATTGAATTGAGAATTGAATAGGAATTGAATTGGAATTGAATTGGATTGGAATTGGAATTGATTGGAATTGAATTGGAATAGAATATGAATAGAAAACGAATTGAATTGGAATTGAATTTCGAATTGAATTGGAATTTAATGCTTATGCAAATGCAAATGCAAATGCAAATGAAAAGGAAATGGAAATGGAATTTATTTAAGAAGATAAAAATTTTAGCTTATTTATTTAGCCGAATATAAATTGTATTCAATTTTTTTAAGCCAATTATTATTTAGCCGATTATAATTATAGACCAATTACTATTGTACTTCGATTATTAATTAAGTAGGTTATTATTTTAGCCAATTTTAAAATTAGCGTGTTATAATTTTAAACCAATTATAAATTTAGCCTGTTATAATTTTAGCAAATTATTCTTTTAAGCCGATTACAATTAAGGACAATTTTAATTTTAGCCGATTATAATTTAGTCTGTTGTTATTTATACCAAGCCTTGTGAAACCTAACAATTAAAAAACCTAACATTTTGATACCAAACGCTCTCAAACTTAACGTTCAAAAACCTAACCTTGTAAACCCTAATTTTTTAACCTAACAATTCGTAATCTAACGATCCCTAACTAAACATTTAAAAACCTAAATTTGACAAAAGCTAACGTAAAATTGAATTGAAAATGAATTGAAATTGAATTGAAATTGAATTGAAATTGAATTGAAATTGAATTGAAATTGAATTGAAATTGAATTGAAATTGAATTGAAATTGAATGAAATTGAATTGAAATTGAATTGAAATTGAATTGAAATTGAATTGAAATTGAATTGAAATTGAATTGAAATTGAATTGAAATTGAATTGAAATTGAAATTGAATTGAAATTGAATTGAAATTGAATTGAAATTGAATTGAAATTGAATTGAAATTGAATTGAATTGAAATTGGATTGAATTTTATGTTCACCACAACACTTTGGACATAACTTTTATGTAATAGTACTATGATTAGGCTTATTATTTGACGTATTTGTAACAGATACCATTCTTTTAAATATATTTTGTGTTTCGGAATAATTTTTTGCATTATTACGTAATATTCCTAAAGTTTCTAACAAATCTGCACGAGTTCACAAAAATTCAGTAAACATCTTCAGCGTAATTGATTTATTTTTGTGTATGCGAGCTTTAAATTCCTCCCATTCGCGATAAATTTTATTGAGTCTTATTTTTTTTAACTAAATAAATTAAAAGCATGTCGCAATGTTTAGTTGGTTCACCTAGAGAATCCAGAGCACGAATTTTTACAATGTGAATAGTTCGCTTTAAAGTATCAGATAACTCCTTCCTAATTGTCTCAAAATTAAATATGATTTTGTATTAAAAAACGCTTATTGTCGAATCTTTCATACATTATTTTCCATGCAAAGGGGTAATTAATCGCCGAAAATTCTATGGACTGTATCACGACAGCAGCTTAACCTTCAAGGGAAGCCCTAAGGTAGTGAAATTTATTTATAGCATCTATGTCATCATTGGAGTGTATCAAGCTGGAGAATGTAGATATCTCCAAACTTCAGCCAATTCTCGAAAGATCCAGCAAACTTTGGCAGTTGTATGATTGGCAATTTAATGAGTCTTCGAAGAGAGAGAACTTCTATCACTTTCCAATTTGTCATCTGTGTCTAATTTATTGTCCCTTAAAAGTAAGCCTTGAGCTTACGAAAAGAGTTTAAAATATGTAGATTCAAACTCGTTCCACACCAACATTTGACTATCTATATCATCAATTAAACACTCTTATTTTAATTGAACCTCGTCAAATTTAGTAAATCAATTTTCCATTTTACCCATACGTAGCTGCAATTCGCTAATCTGTGATGTTTTTAACGAAACCACTAATTCAGAAAATACATAGAGAACGCAGTCAGTAGTCCTTTGAAACTGGCCCTTTTGCTATTTAGCTCCTTGATCTACTCGTTGTCGGTCATTCTGATAAACTGATTTTAACTAAAATACACCGAAATAACAATATCAATATTACTGAACGAATGACATATGCACGTCTCGCAGCTGAAATATAAACTAACTTAAAGTGAGATTTAAAATATCTACCTAACAGATAGGGTTGCCAGATGGCCGGGAAATCCGGGAATGTCCCGGAATTTTTCGTCTGGTCCCGTGTCCAGTAATTAGACCTTATTGTCCCGGATTCCAAAATCCTACTAGTTTTTTTATAACAATATACCTTCTAACAACGAAAGATACGGCTGGCCTTCCGTATGAGCGCGTATAGTATCGTATTCATCAACGAGTAAGAAAAGGTTCACAGGTTTTAACGATAAATGGACCACTGATCCTGATTTTAAAGACTGGATTTATTTATTTATTTAGGTTACACATATAATTACGGGCAAACACAACATTTACAAAAACAGACGCCAATTACCGTTTAGCTAACTTGTGTAGAAAACAGAGGTCAATAGCGGCAAACAATTTAGGGATTTAAGAACAAATAGAAGACATTGAACATGACAAACATTAAAACATGAGAAACATTAAAACAAGACAAATATTAGAAACATACACAACATTAGAAACATTAAAAACACTACAGGAGTTTTCAACAGTCAACTACGCTTCTCCAATGTGTAGAGAAAGGTAACCTATTGAAATCTCGAATTTCTGTTACCCGAATCTTTTTAATTTCCCAGATGAATCAATTTCCAGTGCACTAAAACCAAATTTCCAAAAAGTATTTTTTTGTATCCCATATTCTCATAATCCAGATATAGTTATACCAGATTCTCAGAATACTTTTTTTTTCCCATCGTACCATTTTCCAAATAAATTATTACCAAACTTTTTATAATCTTTTTATTTGGTTCCCATACAATCGTGTTCCAGCTCAACTATTGCAATACATAATATTATTTTTTGTTTTCCATGCTAACAATTTCCAGAATAATTACTAAATATTGTTTTATTTGCCCATTACAGATAGAGGTTTAAGTGTCAAAAAACTGGGTTTTCATTCATCTTTACTTCTACTCTTCGGATTTAAAATACAAGGATTTAGTTTTTCTGGATATCGTCATTTAATTTAAAAAAAATTGATTTTAAAAATTTGGATAATGTTTGTCTGTATATCAATTAAATGTATTTAAAAAATTTGAGTTTTAAAAATCTGGATTTTGTGCATTTAGATTTCTGTGTCTGGAACTCATTCGTCTGGATTCTAAAACGTCGTACAAATGAATAAATGGGCAAATGAAATTCGGAGTTGCGATTATATAGCAAACAAAACTTCGGAATTTTAAAAAACGGGATTATGAAAAAATGTCCAAACGTTTTCGGGATTATGATATTCGGAATATTAAAATTCGGGATTAAGATAGGTAACCGTAGAGAAGCCATGTGTAGATAGAGCAAAAAAATGAGTTTATTGCAATTGTTAAAAGTGTGTAACTCGGATATCGCAACACAATATGAAGTATATAGGTACATAGTACATGATGTATGTTGATTTCCTACCAAAGTTTATCTAATCAACAAACCACAAGAGTTTGCGCTTAATTTTTGTTATAATATTATAACTAGCGTTTATTGCCTCCTTAGTAGGTTAACGTTTACATACTTATATAATAAAAGAATGTACTTATTTGAAAATAAATGGTATTTTTCTTTAAAATACATATCTAATATCTAATTTAGACAACTACCTATTTATTTTCATATATTTTTAGGGTTCCGTACCTCAAAAGGACAAAACGGAACCCTTATAGGATCACTTTGTTGTCCGTCCGTCCATCTGTCAAGACCGTTTTTCTCAGGAACGCGTAAAGGTATCAAACTAAAATTTATATCCAATACTCAGGTCTACTGTCCCTTGGAGCTGTGAAAAAATCAAACTTCTAAGCCACAGCAATCAAAAGATACAGCCGTCTATGCCGCAAATTTCCGCAAATTTTCGAAACTCGCATGGGAATCAAAACCTACAGGGTATTTCTCATAGACTTAGAATCTTGAAATTTGGTACGAAGTAACGTCTTATAGTACAGATAAAGGAAAAATTGCGAAAACCGTAAGTTTTAGTTACATCATATAATAAAAATATTTTTAATATATTTATTTTTTTTATTTTGCAATTAAAATACCGTAACTACGACTATGACTCGATCATTGTGATGGGTGAACTTTTACTTATATACCTACAGGTTTGTACGGAACCCTCGGTGCGCGAGTCCGTCTCGCACTTGGCCGGTTTTTTACTATGGCTGAGGCCCGACACCTTTATCCAAGAATTGTCCCGGACGTGATAAGTTTTTATCTGGCAACCCTACTAACAGATTGTTTTACAAGACCGTCTTCCGTTACAATTAATGAAACTGCAATATTTCTAATAGTTTACACAAAATACAAACAGATTATAGCCTAGTTCCTCGGGGATGTAATCGGTTTAGATAACTGCAGAATAAATATAATTGTCTGGTTATTAAACAATATAATCAAGTAGGTAGGTACTAACCTTAACAAACTTCGGCAACTTACACGAACTACTTATTACCGTTATATTACCTAATTTTAAAGTATACAAATATGTATGTAATAATGAACGCTGAACACTATATCCAGGGTCTCCAAGTTCATTGGTTTCCACGTCGAATTACACGATGACCTTTGTTTCTCTAACACGCAGCTTCATCAATCTTCTATATTGTAATCCCAGTATAAATCCGTGCTTTTACTGTTATCTGTCGCTGATTATATACTTGTTTATCGTTAAAATCAGGCTCGATGGACCATGTTGGAGATTATTAGGTAATTTAATGTAATAGAATGGTTCAAACGTTCAAAAAGCTTGTATTCCGTGCAGTAACAATTCGCAGAGAGAGAATATAAAAATATGGCGGTATCGTAAAATAATAAAAAATAAACTTAGGGGTAATTATAGCGCAAAAGTACATAGCAACTCGACATTGCCTTAAAATACCAGTAGGCGCTTCAAATAAACTAACTTAAATCTAAACAAAAACCTACCATATTATCAAACGAAACGTTCTCAAACCTAACATGTTCAATAAAACCTTACATTCTCAAATGAAAATGGAAATTGAATTGGAATTTCTTTTACGCGCGGGATGTTTTCCTATGATTGTCAATCTCGTAATGAAAGTGCAAGTGTGTGTATTTATGCTTTCACGTTTGAATTGCTAACTTTTTAGAACACATAAAAAAACAAGGTTTTTAAAGGATAAAAAGTAGCATTGTCCTTTCAAAAAGTTTAAGCTACCAGCATACCAAATTTTATTAAAATTGGTTTAGTGGTTTATGTGTGAAAGCCAAACAGACCGGAAAACGCATTTAAAATATTAGTAAAGACCTTCCCTGTATTCTGGAAAGCAAAACAAAATAATCTGATACATTGTACCTACTTATGTACAAACTATTTTATAACTAATTTAATTTTTTTATAATAGGGTGTCTAATCCTAGTTTTCATAAAATTTTATTAAATCATAAGTTATGTCATACGAAGTATTTTTTTACTTATTTATTGATATTTTCTAATTACCGTACGCATAAATGTAAACTAATAATTGACTAATTAATAATTCTTTAAGGAGCTTGCTTATTTCTATTAGAATTTTATCAGATTAGGTCTGGAAAAAACAAGCAATTAAATACTGAAAGCAAATTGTTCATGTAAATCGGAATATCGTATTTAAATAATATTTACAAAAAAATTACCTATACCAAATATATCCTTGAGTGAACTTCAACAATATAATATTATAGGGTAGAGCAGTAGTCTTTTTTTTTTTTTTTTTTTAAGAAAACGACTCCCGCACTAAGGAATTTAATCCTTGTGTCGCGGGGGGTTTCACAAACATTCAAATCACATGCACAAAGTCGGCAACCTTTTGGCAGGCAAGGGCCACAAGGTGGCTAACTAAACTAAACGCGTGCTGCACTTGCGATATAAACCCTACATATAACCCTATATAATATTTTTTTCTAGGTAGTTACCTATTTGAGGTATTAAATATTTCTTCATTAAGGTGACAGTTGATTACGGAAAAAAAACGTTAAAGCACGTTTTTTGAATTTCGGTGGCTGTCCTGACTACTTGTCAATGTGAACTGTGCCTCGTCCAACAAGAACTATTGTTGGTTTATCTAACCAAGTAAATAACTGGTAAGTTTAAATACATCTGTCCCGGAAAAATCTTGCAACTTTAGGTGGCTATATGTTTGCCAATAAGAAAAAAAAAACTAAGTACTATGTTTATTTGTGTAGTATTCATTACACCCTATTATAAATGGTTTTCTTGTTATTCTAATGTCCTTGTTTTTCATTTCCGTGTTATCATTTCGGTTGATTTGGTGGACAGTTTTGTCCACCAAAACAAAAATCAAAAAAATCCCATTTCGGTGCATAATTATATAATTTCGGTTGTTAATTGTTTCATTTCGGTGTAAATACAGGCCAGCTGGAGATTTTTTCCCTGGTGAAAATTTGGAAGGCAGGGGCATGGTTTTTACCGGCTAAAACCACCGGAGTACTTGTCTCTACATCTTACCAGGTGGTTAGTTTAGTTGCTAACTACGGCGGTCTCATTTCTTTGAAGTGAGGGGAAAATACAGTTTCCCCCCATTTGTTTCATAAAAGAGGCCCACGGAGGCACTAAAGCAAGTTTCTAGCACTGCATCGCCCAAGCACCACATTTATTTATTACACAACAGTTTATTTTTGGTATTACAAACAGTCATTCAATTTTATTTAGGTAAGCCTGTCTGTTATAGGTATAAGTACATACATTTTCAGTAGATTTTAATTTAATTGGATAGGTTCTATCGTTTTGGTGGCCGTTTATTTCATTTGGGTATCCGACTGATTCATTTCGGTGGCATCAAATTTTAAACACGTATATCTCATACGCTTAAAATGTCGTAACGCCTTAAAGTCCTCAAATTAAGGGTATAAAGAATAATAAGAAACTTAACTGTAGTTTCTTAATTCTAAATAACGAAAAACTCTACTACAGTAGTTTTTTTTTTTTTGTAAAAGAGTAACAATCATCCATACATCCTTACAAACTTTCGCGTATATACTAAAGTATTAGTATGGATTTACAAAACTTTTCAAGGGCCGCAAGTAAGACGGGCCGCGGGTTGCCGACCGCTGGGGTAGAGCAATCAAAGAGTGCACCCTTTCGAAACATACATTTTTAATAAAATCAAGTTTAGGTTCACATGCTACAAAATTATTTTTAACAAGCTTAGGTTCATTGGGAACGTAGTTTAATTCTTAAAATAAGTCATTTCATCAAGTATTTAATAAAACGGCCCTAACTTAGGTCCAGTCTAACGCGTACTCTAAGGATGCGCTCGTGCAAAGAGTACGCACCTTAAACTCTCCATACAACCTAAGAGTGCGCATATCAAAATTGAGATCTTTATTTGCAGTTCTCAAATTGAAAGGTCCAAAACCAACATATTCTGTGCACTCATCATGCCACCAAGCCTTGCATCGACAACATTGAATCCAGTCTTGAACCGGCGGATCTTTATATATGTACTTCCGAGCAAACTTCTCGTCCAGTTTCTATCATGTTGACAGTTCTGTGAAAAGAACGAGCAAAAAATAAAACGAATAAGGTATTTATTTTTATATTTTATATTAATTATGAATAAAAATAAAATTATTGTTTCAGGCAAGCAAGAGTACAAATACGCAATTTTTGGGTGCTTACTCTTACCAAAATCGTATTTTTATCTGTTACAATAAAATTTTTGTTTAACAACAATAGAATATGCTGGAAATAACTTTCGACGACCTCCGTGGTCGAGTAGCGTACACACCGGTTTTCAAGGTGTCGCCAGCTCTGAGGTCCCGGGTTCGATCCCCGGCCGGGTCAATGTAGAAAACCACTTTTCTACATTGTCTCGGGTCTGGGTGTTTGTGGTACCTTCGTTGTCTCTGAATTCCATAACACAAGTGCTTTAGCTACTTACTTTGGGTTCAGAGCAATGTATGTGATGTTGTCAACATTTATTTATTATTATTATTTAACTTCTGTTATAAACAATGTTCTATTTACATTGTTTATTTTATAACATCGCATTGGAGTTTCTGTTATGGTGTTGTAACGTCAAATAATAAATAAATAAATAAATAAATAAATTTACAAATTTCACGAATAATTATCATAAATGAATTAAGTATTTGTCTTACAGTTCATATTCAAAATTGTTGATTAATAACATTAACGGAGCAGTGCGTACTCTTTGGTAGTGCGTACTCTTAGGTAGCTCTACCACAGAATAAATATTAGTACTGACGTAGCTCTACTATGTGTAAATTATAATGACATAGACGTACATTAGCAGTTTAGGAACAATAATTATAACACAAGAAGTTATGTGTAGTTGTAGTTATGTTAGTTATGTTCTGCTGTAAGTATCATTTGAACATTTATGAATAAATATCTATGTTATGGACTAAAATATACCATGTGACATTATAATTATCGAGATTTGATGCAAAATATGCTGACATCATAAAAAAGCATCTATTTTCGGTATATTATTCGATTGTGCTTTGACAAAACCAGTTTCTGCCATCGTCCTAGTTGGACTTCAAATATACACAGGAATTACGTACCTCAAAAGGTAAAAACGGAACCCTTATAGGATCACTTTGTTGTCCGTCTGTCTGTCTGTCTGTCTGTCTGTCAAGACCTTTTTCTCAGGAACGCGTGGAGGTATCAAGCTGAAATTCATATCAAATACTCAAGTCTATGGTCTCTTGGAGCTGTGAAAAAATCAAACTTCTAAGTCAACGCGATCAAAAGATACTCCCGTTTATGCCGCAAAATTCCGCAAATTTTCGAAACTCGCACGGGAATCAAAACCTACAGGGTACTTCCCGTGAACTCAGAATCTTGAAATTTGGTACGAAGTAACGTCTTATAGTACAGATAAAGGAAAAATTGCGAAAACCGTAAATTTTTAGTTACATCATATAAAAAAAAATATTTCTGTTTTTTTTTTTTTTTTCATTTTGCAATTATCATACCATAACTATGACTCGATCGTAGTGATGGGTGAACTTTTACTTATATACCTACAGGTGTGTACGGAACCCTCGGTGCGCGAGTCCGACTCGCACTTGGCCGGTTTTTTATATAACCTATGACACTCAGCAATAATGTGGCTTTCTATTGGTGAAAGAATTTTTAAAATCGGTTCAGTAGATCCCGAGATTACCCCTTACAATTTAACCAATATACAAACACACAAACTTTACTTCTTTATAATATTAGTATAGATTATTATCCCAAAATACTTACACCAAGTATTTATAGCAGTTAACGTTGAATGAGTGCCGGTCGTTCGTTACACAACTGTTGTTTTTACCAATGTTACGTCACCAAAATGGCTGACTGCGTTTTCCGGGAATAAAAAAGGTTTAAAATTTAATTTAATTTTATGGCAAGAAGACGTGTTTATTTTGCCGAAATATATTTTTTTCTGGCTTTGTATTAAGAAAAACAACATTTTAAAGTACTATTTCAAACATAGTGGAATTCCCTATTCGTATAATAATACATCACACATACGTTTATTTACGTTCGGAAAGTTCGCGGCGCGTTCACACTATGTCTTAACGGTAAATTTATCGTCGGACGACTATCGTCTCTAGGTGTTCCCATTGGATCGCGACGACAGTTTATCGTTTCACAACAGTCGCCTCTAAGTTCTCTCGGAGATCAGTAGTTCGTTTACGCTCCTGAGTGCAGTGGACGAAGACGAAATTTTAAAAATGTATTACTTTTTGAAAACACATGATTTGCCGTCACGCTAAGTCGTGACGTTTTCTTATCGTTTCACGACTGTCGTGCTGCCGTCATCAATATCTTTAACTTACCGGTAAATAACCTAACTTAAATTACCTTAAGGTAATGGAAGTATTAAGTTTTAAACCCTAAGATATTTTATTTGTTGTTTACTTACTACAACCTACCCTCAGCTGCGTCAAGCCCCCCAGAAGACTATCTTGGATCCGCTACTTCTGAGTATGTTATTATTGTATAGGTATATGTACATTCTTATATGTATCAATATTACTATTGATTGAATAATTTGCTAGCAGCAAATGGCGACGCCCTTGCAAAGTTCCATATTGACATCTTGAATATTTAATGATATCTTTTAACACGTCATAATAGCAATAACAATACAAACGTGAAGTTGATTGAAGATGGTTTAATATGATAACATAAGATTCAAACAAACATATACAACGATAAGTCCTTAGCAACGCATTTCGAATACCTATCTAATTGTGTTAATTTACAAATTGGACAACTCAGGTAGACACCTAATCGGTTTCAAGCGCACACATTGCATACAGGAAGGTCCCGAATAGCTGAAGCAGCCACCGCTGCTTGCGCAGGACACTGCAGGCGGGTCGCACTGGCGCGGCGCGTCACTGGCAGTGCTCGTTGGGGTCGGCGAGCGCGCCCCGGCGCCAGCCGAACAGGAAGTAGCCGAGCGTGAGGCCGAGCACGAGCGCCAGGCACAGCCACACGTTGTACGTCATGAACACCAGCATCAGAAGGTACGAAAGCGTGCTCTGCACCGCGTGCAGCGCGGTCTGCAGCGCGTGACCGCGCGTCCACAGCGCGCCCCACCTGCACACCCGTCACACGTTCACATAATAGTCACAAACGCGATTCAGCGATTTTTAAAACCTTTGTATAGATACAGACCTAGACGCGGGACTTCGGTCTGTGCCAGTTTCACTCTTGGCGATGTTCTGGCGCGAGTCGGAGAGCGCGACGCCTGCATCAGCGGGTGAGTGCAGAGTTTCGCGCAAGAACTTGAACCCCTCGTAGAGCACTGCTGCCACGAAGATGGCCAGCGCCGATCCAAACAACTGCAGCTCATTCGTCGTGTTCCAGCCTTTGAACAGGATCTCAGCACACACGCAGGAGTGGAACTAGACACGAGCTTACATTAGACTGAGAGCGAGGGGCAGAGGACACAAGGCAGTGTGACGCGTGAGCCGCCGCCGCTGCGCCGGCGCCGGCGCGATACTCACCACCATGGCGTGGTTGTGCGAGCCGCAAGGGTCGTCCTCCTCATGGTGGCTGTGGTCGTGACGCTGGATGCCGAACATGTTGTGTCTGAAATATTTATTTAAACAGTAACTATATTAGTTATATACATATTTTCTAAAAATCCATGGAGTTATACATATTTAAAGATAAATCCCTGGGAACGGGTGGCACCCACGCACCTCGCACGACGTTCGACGCTCGACACGCTCGAGCAACGCGCACGCGTGTGGCGCGTTTCTAAAAGCGACGGCTTATGAACGCGTCCGACAGGTTTTTTTTTCAGCTTAAATTGTGCTTACATTCTTGCTAACACACAAATGTTGAACAAAGATAAAGCACACGAGGAGCTAGGAGAGTAGGTAATGTGTTTAGGTACCCGTGCGAAGCCGTGATGTCAAGTATCAAGTAAGTAGGAAAAAACTCTGCCATCTGCGAGCTACTCTGGCGTGCTCTGCAAAAACCGTTAAGTGTTACACTCATGTAATGTTCTAGCTGCCCCCGCGACTTAAGCCGCGTGTTTTAGTTTCTTAGGTTTTACATGTTTTGCGCGGAACCCTAATTCTTTTTTTAAACCAAAAGTAGATTAAAAGTAAATAAGTAAATTAATATTATGACCTCAGCTATCTTCTAGTAAAATCGGTTAACGCGTTCATACGTGGTAGGTACCTACTTGATAATTATTTTGTAGCGGATTTTTTTAAAACTACTATGTCTCCAGCTAGACCCCAAGGATATTTATTAAAATGAAATAATGTAAAAAAGGGCATTTTCGTTCAAAATTAATACTTGTTATGAAAAAATAACGTATTTATTTGGTTATGACTTCATGTCCGTCGTAAATAACGCATTACCTATTTTACAACAAATTTGATTACTATAAAAAAGGTTAGTGTAGTAAGTCAACTATAAATGATAGACATAGGTATGCTGTCGTGGATTCTATTTAGAACTTATTTAAAGGAAAATTCCGTGATGCATGATTTTTGCGAACTTTCACTGTTTACGCAGTTTTGACCTTGCTGTTTTCCTGCCTTAGAATTTACTATTTTTTGTGTTAATAGCATTAATTCACTTTTACAATGCAATCGATTTTTTTTTTCTGTGTCAATGCTTTTCTAGCAGGTTGAAGCGAACCCTACTAAGTACCTAGTTAATATGTGTCGCGTTTTGTAATGTATCGCTCGTGGCCTCCATAAAATTAGGTATTGATAGACAGGACAGGAGTGTACCTAACCGTTACACAAGACGTGTCCTCTTGTCCAATGGTCCAGGGCTAGACGTAAGAAGCAGGATGCAGACCGGACGGGACACGCCCTATCAGCTGACCGGAGTGCTGTTTCAGGAAGCGAAGCAATGTTTATGGCACTGATTACCGAGCAGTCCCTCTTAGTTTATGTTACGTTAGTGCTGAGCAAATGATGATATACCTATTATGAATTAACATTGATCTGCGCTAAGAAGCTTGAGTCTTTTTGCATCATTGTTATTGTAATGGAAACCGTAGTAACATTTTGGGTTCTCCTGATATGTTTGATTTCTATTGAAGCCTTATAGTTAGTCATACCTATAATACAGTAAAGTAAACGTACCTTATAGGGCGGGAACTGGATGCGAGTGGCGATGGCGGGAGCGCAGCGCCTGTTGTTGTAGCGTTGGCGGGCGCGCGCCGTATTATACGCCGCTGCAGTATCTATGCTACCCAAGCGTGTCACTAATCGTCAGCTGTTGATAGCGGCCGCGCAGACGTTACACTTCGGGGGCCATTGGAATCCCGGGCCTGTTGACCTCTAACTTTATTAATTTAGTTCAATAAGCTTGAAAAAATTGTATTTCGCCGTCGTTCACCACTGACTATATAGTGAGGTGAGGAGTCTTGAAGTAGTTTTTGCAAGGGTAACAATATTTCCATGTCACTCCCCACAACATCCTTTTGTTTATAAATGCTAAGATTTTATTATGTTAATGTAGTATCTGTATGTGGTGGTGTGCACGTTAACCCACGTCGAGGAGTACCTGCCTTCTCTCTACGATACCTATAAACTAGGTATTAAATAATATCAGGTTCCGTTCAGGAATCACCGCCCGCTAATACAAAGGGCGCAGAACTACACGACTCATACGATCTCTCCGTCTGCCCGCTGGGTGGTCCTGCGACTGTCTTAAAGACTCTTCAGTAATATGGCTTTGTTCATGCTTACCAATGCAAACTATTATTTTACTAGGTAGGTACTACAAAGTTCCCCGTCAACCAAAATGTAGGGCTTAGTTCTGCTTCAAATCAAACTTACTATCTGATAACAAATGATAAAATATTTTAAATTCGTGTCGTGCGCAAAATATGTCCAGCTACCTAAATGATAATATTGGCATCTGATTAAAAAAAAACCGAACAAGTGCGAGTCGGGCTCGCGCACCGAGGGTTCCGTACAAACCTGTAGGTAAATAAGTAAAAGTTCGCCCATCATGATGATCGAGTCAAAGTTATGGAATTGTTATTGCAAAACGAAAAAAAAAAATTTAATTATTAAAAATATTTTTATTATAATCATGTACCTAAAAATTTACGGTTTTCGTAATTTTTCCTTTATCTGTACTGAAGACGTTACTTCGTACCAAATTTCAAGATTCTAAGTCACAGAGTACTTTTATATTTCTAAGTCTACGAGAAGTACCCTGTAGGTTTTGATTCCCGTGCGAGTTTCGAAAATTTGCGGCATAAACGGCTGTATCGTTTGATTGCTTTGGCTTAGAAGTTTGATTTTTTCACAGCTCCAAGGGACAGTAGACCTGAGTATTGGATATAAGGTTTAGTTTGATACCTCCACGCGTTCCTGAGGAAATCGGTCTTGACCGACGGATGGACGGACGGACGGACGGACAACAAAGCGTTACACACCAACGGATAGCGGCTGTTTCCTGCAGCAATCTTGTTATATTACGTAATGACAGAGAAAAAATTAAGGCATATATTATTGTCGTCCTAATGATGCGGAGCCGAGGCGGGCCACTAGCAGGTACGTAAAAAAATGTTTGAAGGGCCGATAGTGACGAAATACCGATTCGTAATCGCATATAACACAAGCACTGCGCAACAGCACGACGTCACCTCGAAACTAGGCGACAGCGCACCGCCCGCTGAATATAACAAAGTATTTCATAATGTTGTACTAAATCAATGATTTCTATTATATTACATATTATGTGAAAACCTTGTAATATGGGCCGTAAGGAGCTGAGGAAGCGACGGATGCCATTCCAGAGAAAGAAGCTGCAATGCTTGGTTCCAATATTCAAAAAACGTTTTGCTTCCGGACAGTAATTAAGCTGTGCCCTACCGGGTCCATAATGTTTCTAGCTCATAAATGTACCACCTGTATTTGACTTATGGAATGCTAATAAAGAATTGAGTATTGAGTATTGAGTAAGCAAAACGACGGAATTTCTGCAGTCCGTAAGGAAAACGAATCGTTTCTTGAATATAGGAACAGGCCATCAGTCGTTCACAGGCATCTATATCAAAGTGCGGTAGGTAGGTAGGGAAATAAATCAAACAATGCTTTAACGATTTTAGTTGGTATTTATTAACATTAAATGCATTTTGGTTTCGTCTTTTATGTAATAAATATAATAGTTTAATTCTATAGGGGATTTGCGATTAAATATCTTTAATTAATTTCAAAAGTTGTACAGAATACATCCGACTGCAAAACGGCGGGGTGATACCTACATGAGGTCACCATGATAACTGCCATTACGAGACGTACTAAGGGTTCGATATGTGTAAGTATGGAAATAAATATTTTGAGAGCCATAAATATTATTTGTTCGAAGATAAGGTGTAATTTGTGTAGGTATGTTTATTAGTAAAACCCCGTGAATGCGGAATGATGCTAGCGTGGGAAAAGAACGGTGAGACCCAACTTAGGATACTTATATGTTGCACAATGTGCTTACGTCCAAAATGACAGTGCTTCACGGTGCGCCATAGAAGAAGTACGAACACGTTATCATTGATAACAATAACTGAAGAGTTAGCAACTGTGATTAATTTAAGTTGCACTGATATACTTAAATGTTTAATGTTATTTTTTGTCTAACGTTTTGCAGATTCCAAAACAATAATCGCACATCCCTGGCCTATACAGTGTTACACATGTTAATATCTAATTATAAGAGGATTTTTTTTTTTTTTTTTTTTTTGCATGAGGTCTACTGCAGTTAGCCTGAGCGCAGGCTTTGACTGCTTCACCGGACTTTTGGCGAGAACCGTAAGGCCTCCAGCCAGAGCAAGTAAAATAAACTAACTACGTCAGCAACGTTCACTAAGGGCACCCCCTGCGGGGTTCGGACCTCGACTTAGTGCGTTGCTGACTATCTTAATAAGGCAAAAACAGCAAGGGATGGCTGGATCTGAGTTATTATTATTTAATTAATTATAAGAGGAGAATAAAATCCTGTGACCGTCATCAAGCGGAGCCGAGCATACCCGACCATACTCCAGCGGAGCCGAGCATACCCGAGCGGAGCCGAGCATACCCGAGCGGAGCCGAGCATACCCGAGCGGGAATCGGGACGTCTGTCAGGCATCACTAACAGGCGACTAACATTTTTTTTATTGCGTCTTACAAAAACAATGATATTATTGTAAGCTCTTATTTTGATATTTTATTCAATATAGATAAAGATATTATTAAGTAGATTATTCAAAATAATTTATTTAATTTTTTTATACAATAAAGTTCAACAAAGCGCACACACAGTAATGCGTAATTTTTTTAATGTTACAATGAATAAAATACACTAGCTGCATGTCGTTGACATCAGGTCGCATCACTCGTGAGCATAGCTTTATAATTTAGAATATTTACTAACCCCAAACAACACTTGTACCTACGACATAACTATAGTAATACTGCATCATTCGTTCAATGGCATCATAGGTAAAACCCCTCGTATATACATACATAAGTAGCGAGCCGACAGTTACTATATCTCGTCAGTACCGAAGTGCCCCAGGAGTGCACGGCCACAGCCGCCGCACGTAATACTAACCCTACGATGGTGAATGCCTCGACCGGGCTCGACAACTGCTGGCTGGTGAACGAGCGCCGGCAGTCACACGCGCGGCACGAGTTGTCCTCGAGAGCCGGCAAACACATCAGTCGGCTCATTCGGTTCGGCTTGCAATTATATCAGTCCAACTGATGAATTTAACCGATCGAGAGCGTTCGATTAAACAGAGGCACAGTCGACACTATCTGTATGGTAATATATAATTTTACTAATTACATGTCAGCAAAATGTTTAATAATAAGTTAAAATCTGGACGATCTTAGAAGAAGGAAGCTTCGTTTCTTACAATGTATATTTATTGCTAACCTTAAATTTACTTTTTCGTGTCAGTGTCATTCTTAACACGACAAATTGTACTAAATGAATATACAGTCAGGTAGATATTTGTTCGTCAGTTAATGTAATTAAAATACGCTTCATTACATAATATAATAATGTAGTCTACACTAGTAGACGGTACATGTGGCGCTCCACGGTACGCCGCACAGACCGCGGGACGCACGCAGCGAGCGCTCTGCGGACCCGGAGGCCGCAGGCCAGCGGAGCTGAGGGCCACACTACCTCCAACGTAGCTACATTGTTATGGCCGACATGGCTGCAAGAATTGGCATGATTGTTACCTATCTACAAGCCCTAATTTAAACAATACAATACACCTCGGAGCTGCGAGCCAACTGACAAGCTTTCAAGCTATGTCAGGAAGTCAGTCTGTCGATACAGAATTCACAACTAAATACATAATATCAAGGGCCCTTAAATATATCTATATACAGTAAATGTAGCTCCAGCCAGCGCGCGAATATCGGACGCCTATCCGTCCTTTCGTTAATGGTATTGATGATTCGCATCATATTTCCCATGTCTAGGAAAAATTCCAAAACATTAAAAAATATATGTAAATGGTTAAAAATATAAAATGTCTTATGAAATTCTTGTAGCCATGCGCCTACATAAATTAATGATTATGTCTAAATTAATTATTATATACATATTGTATCAACACAAGGAGGAGGATCAGACGTGGTCGTAAGTGAAACGTGTTCGCTGGGTGTCCCCGAGGTGCGGGCGCGCCGGCTACACGAAGTCCCCGCCGGCGCCGGACCGCACTCACACGTAGTGCTGGTCGCGCGGCAGCATGGGCGCCGTGTCCGCCGCGTCCGGGCCGTCCGCGCCGTCCGCGCCGTCCGCGTCCGGCCCGTCCAGGCCGGCCGCGGCCCAGTCGCGCGGCCGCGGGCTGGCCAGCCCGCACGGCGCGCAGCCGAAGAAGTCAGCACAGTTGCGCAGCGGCCCGCGCGTGAAGGGCGAGCGCCCGCCGCGCGCCACGAAGTGCCGGTAGCGGCTGCGGTTGAGCTGCTCGTTGGTGGTCATGCCCAGACACACCACCAGGTACAGCTGGCAGCATGTGAGCACCGTCACCCAGAAAAGGTGGAAGGCAGCGTTGAGCATGACCCAGGCCACCCAGGCGTTGCAGCCGGCCCAGTCCAGGACCGCGGCCAGCGCGCCCGCGCCCTCGGCCGCCGCGCACTCGGCCGCGAAGTAGCGCGCCCCGCCCCACAGCATCCACACGCACATCATCAGCAGGCTGCCCAGGAACCCGATGAAGTACACATGGTTCTTGGCACCTGCGACAGAAGAGCGACGTGAGACAAAGGAGGTGCGCACGCAGCGGGTGACGCGAGGCGAGGGGCTCACCGATGCAGTTGCCCACCCACGGGCAGTGGTGGTCGAACTTGGCCACACAGCGGTTGCACACCGAGCAGTGCTTGGAGCGCAGCGGCCGCCGCACCAGGCAGGCGGAGCAGAAGCGCGCCGGCTCGAAGCCGCCGCGCGACGACTCCGACAGCTCGATGATGGTCTGCAACCAGGCTGGCGTTACGCCCGCACACGCGCGTGCACACACACGCGCGCGCCACACTCACCCGGAACTTGTCCTGGCGCGAGGCGGTGATGACGCCGGGGTCGGAGCGCCACGAGCGCAGGAAGCTGTACCACAGCGCGCCCGAGCTCAGCGCGAACAGCAGCGTCGCGCCCGCGCCCACCACGCCCGCGATGAACACCGCCCACGTGATGTAGAACCAGATCTGCCACACGCGATACGCCGGTCAAATACAACTAGTATTGATGGATGTATTATTGTTTTTCTTTGATCGTTTAGATGAAACTCGTCACTCGGTTAATAACTTGGATTTATATCCCGAAAAGTTCACGGTAACTGGAAATACACAGGAAAAACCGCGGGATGCAACTAGTAATCTATATATAGTATAATAAACATAATTAATTACATATTATAATTATAATATACTAGCTGTCCCCGCGGCTTCGCTCCCGTCAACTGACTACTTACCCTACCCTACCTAACTACCATATAGGTAGTTACCAACCCTACCTAACTACCATACTTACCTACCTACCCACCTACCTACCTAATTACCTATTTTCTCATTCTGTCTTCCCATTTGGTTTTCTTTATTTTCTTTATCTTTTGAAAATACAACTCCATAACGGTAAGGAGCCGAAGGAATATACTCAGAACTCAGAACGGAAAAGTAGTAAAATAAACATCACAATATCGTCGCCCAGCCTATACACCTATACCCTTAGACCTGGAAAGTTGAATTTTTTCACAGGTTTTTTTTAATATGTAGATAAGAAATAAGCATGGATTTTCGAAATTTATTCCTTAAAGGGGGTGAAAAGGGGTTTTAAAGTTAGTATAGAATCAGTCATTTTCAAAGTTTGAAATATGAAATTTATTATACAAGCTTCTGTTAGAAATTAATAGACGCGTATCTTAGCGTTTTATAAATCTACCCTCCAAAAGGGCAATATAGGGGTTGGAATTTTATACGCGAAGTCCGTCAGTTTCAAAGATACCTATAAGCAAGAAATTTAATAAACAAGCTTATAGATACAAGCTAAAAAAAAATCACATGTTACAGCGTTTTCGAATTTCAAGATGAGATGAGAAGAGAATTCCATGAAAAGGGGTTGAATATTAATATGAGAAATTCGTCCTATATTTGAAAACCTTACGCATGAAATTTCATACCCACGCTTCTGGTTAGAAATAAACAAACGCGTAATTCAGCGTTGTTTAAATCTATCCTCTAAAAGGGTTAAGGCGCTGTGCTTAGTCAAAATAGGCTTGATAAAATAGTTTTTTAGTCGAATGTATAAACTTTAGAGCGGAAAAAAAATAATACAGTTAACCACATAAAAAGCCATTTTACCATATTATTTGTAAATAAATCTTGATAAAATAAATACCAGTTACGTAGTATGTAATAATAAAGAGAACTGTTGTTTTTATTTATTAATTGAAATTTGATATTTTAAAGAATTAATATATTTCATCATAAATTACTCGAGTCGAACGAAACGTCGCGCCATGTTGGCGTCTTTTCGATTCTCTTTCATTTTTACGCGGAGCGACAGTCACCGCTAAGGCGCGCTACTAGATGGACCTGTGTTATTGTTTTCCGCTCGTCGCAAGTCACCTCGCCTTAAGGCGCTACACGAATAATTTTTCGTTTGTGAATAGGCGGAGTCTAGCAAAGATCGTGAGATCCCCGTATCACACCTCTCGCTCGATCGGTGACTGGACTCGGAGCAAAGAATGTATGGAGTCGAAACGAATTATTTTGCTAAGAAAATGGTTATGTTTGTAATTGGGGAAAAACTTAAATACACACAAATGAGTAAAAGAAACATTATATATTGCGAGCATTTATTTAAATTTAATAAATAAATAAATAGTGTTTAAATTTGAAATGAAATTAGATGTAACTTCATATTTTTAAATTATTTTGAAAATATTTAATAAATAAAAATATTTCTGTAAATAAATGAAACAAAACTTATAGCTTCTAATTTTTTCTTCTAATCAGAAGGGGGTGGCAGAGCCGTACTGGACCATCCTTTTTTGAGCACATACGATTGACTAGCTTTCTATACTCTCGTAACAAGTAACCACCACAGGACTAATTTTACAAAACACTTTTTACACAACTTAACGCTAAACATTTATAAAAATACAAGGCCAACAGGTTATCATGCGTTCTTCTAGTTCGGCGACCATCACCAGGTAGGTTATTCGCTATTGCGGTTGTCAACTAAAGCGATTATTGGTTTATAAAAAAACACTGTGAAAACACAATATCGTATCGTCTAACTTCTATAACCAACTATACTTCATAAAATATAGCTTGATACCTGCGACGTTAGCGACTCTGTTTTAAAGACAGCTTTACTAAATTTATTTCTGTTAAAGTTCAAGTTTTTAAATATGAATTTGTGTATAAAAATAGAACACATTTTTAAAAACAATCATGTTATTATAAAGATACCAGTAAAAACAAGGGTAATTTAAATAATTTCTAATGTTTCTTAATTGTTAGCTTATTTTATAAACGCGTTTTGAAGACAGGTAGGGACGTGTAACTGACTGACAGACGAATATCGATAAAATAATAGTATGAAAATTTCACTAGTAACAATGGATAAAATTATTAAATAAAATAATGTTTTTACTATAGATTCGTATTTTTTTAGTCTGGCAATAATGGTTTCGCGTGCAGGAAACAAGCGGGCGCCAACTTTTTTGAGTCAGTACGAGTGCCGACGCGACGAATTAACTATTAAATAATATTTTGGTTACTTTTGCTCTTTTTTTTTAAATAATAATGAATGGCAAAATAAACCGATAGTGGGGAGTTTTCTAAAGAAAACATTTATTTTCACCTTATTATGATTTAAACTTAGGTACATCTTTAATTTTATTCTTTCTTCATTCTTTCTTTCAATGTCGTTACAATATCATTTTTTATAAAACTCATTACGACATAGATATCGATAAAATACGAAAGACGCTCCCATCCCTAGTAATGTCATTCTGACAAACGTCACAGGTATCAAGCTATATTTTATGAAGTATAGATCTACTACGACGTAGTTGGTCACCGACGTTAGCCGATTCTGAATTAGCATTTTTACCGCTATTTTTATCCAGTAAACATCGCTTGGGGTGGCAACTGGAGATATCAAATAAGCCTACGGCCTGCTGACACAGTGTTGACGCTTGCTACTCTATTCAGGATTTGCCTGCCTCTTAGATTAAGTACCTATAGAAGTAGCTACCGCGTGGCCTCTACTGAAACAGCAACATAAAATTACAGTGTTGCTATCACATACGTTTTTTCCTAAATCGGACCTAAAATATGACCATAATTGAAAGAACAGCCGAAAATACTGCATCCTTCCATAGCACATACAATAATTACTAAAAATATTGAATTACTTATAATGTTATATTATATACAATCAATTGTATATAAATCGCTGAAAGGTATGTACGCGCGTAACTTGTAAACGACTGCATTAAATTGGATATATTTTTTTTGTTCTCTACATTGTCTGGACAAAGTTTGTATTTAAAAAGAAGAAAGAAAATTACAGCTCGTATCAATATGAAAAGTAAGTTAGTGAATGAGAAAAAAGCTAGGGTAGGGCACAGATACATAAATAAACTGAAAAATAAATTGATTTATATCTAAAATGATATTGTGTTAACGACGACTCTGACAAATGGACTCCACTTTGGGCAGTAAATTGAGGTTCGAAATTGATGAAGGTAGTGTTCCATTGGATTTCAATTCGGGAATCGTTATTGTGCTGTCAAAAATAGCCAACGACCCAAAGCTTTTCTTTTACATGGCAACACCGTTACTATCGGAGTTGTTTAATATCAAAGTTACTACTATATGCTATTACTATACTAACAACAAAAAATAATAATATAATAAAAAAAAAACTAAATTCCGACACTAAAATAATATTACAGATGACTAAATAATCATTGTACCATCCGAAGGACTAATTTAAAGACTTCGGTAGTAACGATCAAAAAAAGAACCTGTCATTCTCATTTATTTTTAGTAAAGACGGGTCCATAGGATTTTGTATCACAATTCGAGCGGGAACATCGAAATGTGAATAACATTTTAGTTGATGTTCCAGGAGATTCTGATGCAACTACCAAGTGCTTTCTGGAAAACTTAACTCAATGAAATGAATAAAGAAATAAGTTTGTCTATAAAGCTAAAAAGGCGATTTGACTAAACTTTGTGTGAACTAAGGTTTGATATGGATAAAATATTCAGGGCTGATTTTTCCAACGCCAAATAATTTTACCCGAGGAGTAATTTAGAATTTTTGACAATTCTTCCATGCTATTCTGACAGATTTCAATGTAAATATTTATTTAATTATGTCAATGTATATTCCACCAACAAAATAATCAGGCGTTGGAAAAATCAGCCCTCAATTATAGTGGAAAGTCGAAAAATGCTGGTACCATTGAAAAAGTAGGTACCAACATTATTATTGGTACTGTCGCGACTTTGTAATTTTATTTATTTTTGTAAGTTGCATTTTCCTGGTGTCTGCTCTCTTACATTTCTTATATCGTGATTTGTTACCCATCCCAACAGCTTTAGCACGAAAATACAACTAAAAGAAGTCCGCGTACCAGTTTTCTAATAGTTAATATTTAATTAAATTAAAAATAATGTAAAAATAAATTTACGCAATTATTAATATTTACGTAATTTTCGAGTAAGCGCGAGCGTACGTCCACCCGTCAGAAAACGCCGCAGCCGACTGGGCGGAGCATACGGAAATGCAAGACAGAGATATTACTAATTACTTTCTTACGGGACAGAAAGAGTTAGACATATGTCAAATCCACGAAAGAGTGTCTTAGTAAAAATAACGTAAGCGGCAAAATAGAAAATCTCAAATTAATCGAAATCTATTGCATGGAATAAAAAATCAATCGACATTAATCTAGATACTAAAATTATGCATCGAATAGTGCGGTTTTTTTTTTATTAAGTTTAATACTTTGATAGAAAAAACCAAAAAAGGGTTTTAACAGACCTCATTTCAAAAAATAGAACTATCGAGGAAAGTTTCATTAATCGTGTATCCAATCGACATTTATCTTCATTATATCTTCTTCTATGCAGAACCCAAATTTCAAGGCTATATCTTTTATAGTTGCTAAGAAAAAACGAAACGAAAATAGCTAAAAAATTCGTGTATCGCCTTAAATAGAGGTTGGAAGTTTATGTTTTTTGAAAATAACACCCCTTAACCGAGAAGGCGCGTGACATTTTATTATTTTTTATTTTGAATAATTAGCAGGTTAGTATGAACACATATATATATATAAACATACACATACCTTTATCTACATAGATATAAAGAAATGCAAAATACACAGGAAATACTTAGGTTGTAATATATTAAAACAAAGTAGGTAGGTCGGTACTTAGTAGTTTAGTAGAGAAAACGAAAAAATAAATGAATTCGTTGTTTGTAATTGCACTGAATGCACAATTACGTCACATGGGCGGGTTTGATAATAACGGACAACGGCTTGGATAGTTAACCGGGACATTTAAGCTACAGCATCATAGGCCGAACGACGATAAAGAAGCACCCGACTTCAGAAAAGAACAAAATAATTATGGATAGATACCATCACGATCACATCAGCTTTTAAACAATAAAAACTAATCAAAATTGGGTTAAAATTAAAAAACAACTATCCATTGGTTACATGTTTGTGCATTTAGTTTTAAGGATTTTCTTGTATTTTCTTTAGCATGTAACTGTTTTATGTCCCTAATAAAATAAATAAAATAAATAAAATAAATAAAATAAATAAAATAAATAAAATAAATAAAATAAATAAATAAATTAAATCGCCGTCTCTTATTCTAACCGTAATGTAATGTCATGGATTTTACTTTGAAAATCACTTAGTTCTAAATAACTATTATTTATTTTTAGTATATCTATACGCGAGCGAAGCTGCGGGAAAAGCTAGTAATCCTTAAACTAATAGTAAAATTAAAAAAAAAAAAAAAACTATGTTTATATGATAACCTTATTCATGAGGAATAGTATAAGTTATCTAACATAAGAATGCATAGGCATCTCAACTAGCTCTAAATATTGATTTTAGTTAAGTCTCAGGGAAAAGTTTTCGGAAATGCTTTAAAAATATACAACTTTAATACTTCTAAGAAAAGTAATCTAAATCACTAGGTATTTAATATAATTACTATTAAATTTTCAATTAACTTTTGTAAAAATCTTTACAAAAGAGAGTTACTTCATAATTTTACGATTATTTGAATGCGGTACATTATGTTTTATAGTACCTAGAACCGAGCACCGCCAAGAACAGACGAACCTTTTTTTTTTTTTTTGGAAGAGATTTACGCAGTTAGCCTGAGCGCAGGCTTTGACTACTTCACCGGACTTTTGGCGAGAACCTTAAGGGCCTCCAGCCAGAGCAATAGAAAAACTAACTACGTCAGCAACGTTCACTAAGGGCACCTCCTGTGGGGTTCGGACCTCGACTTAGTGCGTTGCTAACAATCTTAATAAGGCAAAAACAGCAAGGGAGGGCTGGATCTAAGTGTTAATTATTTAAGGACATATTTTTATTGCTAGTTTGGCCGGCTCGGGCCAGCTTGATCTAGGGACGGGGGGAACAGACGAACCATGAATGAAACTAAAGCACGCGGACGAGGACGCGGGGACAGCTAGTACCGATATTATTAACAATCACGAGTGCGACTCGCGACTGCGCCTGACGGTCTGCGGGTCACGGGTAACGGGGCGCGGCCGCTCCTAGCTGACACTTGCGCGCATCACGTACCTTCGTCGCTAGATACACACTGAGCGGAAATATATTTTTGAGATCGTCGTCAAACATGAGGTTGCTGAGGAAATGCAGCGCCGCGTAGAAGCAGACGAGCAGGAATGCCTTCACCAGGTACAGCGCGTCCATCTCCAGCACCAGCCCCGTCAGGTAGAACGCCACGAACGGCATCACTACCACACTCCACCACCGGAACTTCTGCAGAACAACATTCGTGGCTATTATATGTATTGTATTGCAGTTGGGGAACATGTGTAAACCTTGTAGCTAAGTCTTAAGACCAGGCAGTCTAAAACAAGTTTCGCCCCCTCCCCGCCATACACCGGTGCTAAACGCTAACGCTTTGTAATAAAGTTGAATATCGCGTGCGCTCTTCGATCGTATTCGAGCGTGAAAATAAATGGCGTAGGTCTCAATTCTTATTTCGTTTATATCTAAATAAATATTTGATCTAGAAAAAAAAAATTGGCTGGATAATAAAATATATATTATCTTACCGCGAATATTTTGAGGTAAAAGCCAATCAATCTTGGAAAAAAATGTAATGATCATTGAAAAAAACATGATTTTAATATTAAAAATTAAGCATTATTCAAGGGAAAATGTTACGATTACGTAACTGTCTTGTACATGAAAAGAAAAAGATCCTATAATTCTTATACCAAAGTTACATTTTGAGAATATGAATGCAAATTAACCTAAAATTCAATCAATCAATCAATCAATCATATTCTTTATTGTGGAACACAGGTAGGTACAAAATACTGATGTTATGTGGTATAAGGATCAGCTATGTCCTGCCTTCTAGGCATACAATAATTAAATTTAAGTACATGTTTAATTATCAATAATACTGTAATGAACTAAAACTAAAATGTCAACGTAATTAAAGTAAAAAGAAAATATGGAATTTTTACATTATGTCATAAATTTTTATATTGTCAGTATAATTATCTTGTATCCAATAACATACGTGCAGTACTGAACGCACCATGGGTTGTGCAATATTTATTCATATTGTGTGAGTGATTTGTCAGATATGAAGTCGTTTACTGAGTAATAGCATTTGTCAACTAGCATGGCATGGAGTCTATTTTTAAATAACTTTATATTTGGTATAGTTCGGATACAATTCGGAATACTATTAAAGATTCGTGGG
Organism: Diachrysia chrysitis; assembly: GCA_932294365.1. NCBI lineage: Eukaryota > Metazoa > Arthropoda > Insecta > Lepidoptera > Noctuidae > Diachrysia > Diachrysia chrysitis. The sequence goes on along the minus strand of OW028649.1, from coordinate 13,973,542 downwards.
GCCATGCAAAAGATGCTTTGATGAAAAAAGGTCGTTGTGCTGTGGACTATTTGTAACTTATCCTGATGGCGCATTCGAGTTCGATATTGAAACAGTTCTTGGTTACATTTTACGAATACTGCACATTCAAATATGTATATACATGGCAAAGTTAAAGTTTTTATCTTTTTAAAATATGGTAAGCATGAGTCAGTTTGATGTAGATTAAACATTGACCTGATACAGCGTTTTTGAGCCTTAAATGCACGTTCCTTGTCTATGCTGTTACCCCAAAATATTATGCCATACCTGAGAGTTGAGCTAACATAACCGAAACCGTGGTATGCTGTTAACATCGATGAAATATTTGCAACTTTTCTCAGTCTATACAGTGCATATGAGAATTGGCCTAATTTTTTGCATAAATTATCAATATGCGACTTCCAATTAATTTTATGGTCCATATGTATTCCTAGAAATTTTGTCACCTCATTTTCACTAATGTTGTTATCTAAATATCGAACATTTAAAGGACCAGTACGATCGGCTCTAATTTTAAAGTTCATTATTATAGTTTTGTCAAAATTTATTTTAAGATTGTTATAATTTAACCAATTTATTATTGATGCTAGAGATTGATTTATGTCGTTTTCCAAATTAATTGTGTTTTCTTTAGTAAATAATACGGTACTGTCATCTGCAAAAAGTGTTATGTCATGATTTAATATTGTAGGAATGTCATTGATGTATATAAGAAAGAATAAAGGACCAACGATAGTCCCTTGTGGTACACCAAGCTTAACTATGCCTTTTCTTGAAGCATAGACTTCTTCCATTTTTGTGATAGGATTTAACTTTTTTATCTCAGTGAATTGTTGTCTATTGGAAAGGTATGATTTTATGAGATTGTGTACGTTACCTCGTACCCCATAAGTGTACAATTTATTCATAAGAATTTTGTGATCAACTCGGTCAAAAGCTTTCGACATATCCATATATAGAGCTACAGCCGCTCTTCCTTTATCCAAATTGGTCATCACTTTATGCAGAAAATTATAAATTGCTACATTAACCGATCTATTCTTCCTAAATCCATATTGACAGGGAGTCAATATATTATGGCTCTCAAAAAATGTATATAAGCAATTGAATATAATACTTTCAAAGACCTTAGCAAATATAGGGATTAACGCAATAGGCCTGTAGTTATTCATATCGGATTTTTCCCCTTTTTTAAATATAGGTTTGATAACAGAAATTTTTAATTTGTCGGGGAAAACACCTTCTTCGATACATAAATTGACACAGTAACTTAAGGGCTCAGAAATGATTACTGCAGCATCTTTAATAATATTTGTCATTATTTCGTCATAACCAGAGCTGTAAGTGTTTTTTAAATCTCTGATTATTTTGAGTATATCATAAGAAGTTACAGGTGCCATAAATATTGAGTCAGAGTTATATGTCAGTTTATTGGGAGTCATGTATATGTTGTTGTGTAAGGTACTATCGTTCTTAGTGAAATTGAGGAAAAAGTCATTAAACGATTGTACAATATCTATAGGATTTTTTACTAAATTATTATCGATCTTAAGTTCATTTACGCTTTCAGTAGGATACTTATATTTGATATCATTAATTATTTTCCATGTCGCTTTACATTTGTTTGTACTTGTCCGAATGAAATTGTTATTTTGTGACTTTTTTGTTAGATTAATTATGGCCTTGTATTTTCTAGTGTATGTTTTAAATGTCGCTTTATTTTCCTGAGTTGGATTTTTCCTATACTGCCATAAGAGTTCACATTTACGCTTGCTGCACAGTTTAATACCTCGCGACATCCATTTAGGTTTTGATTTTTTATATATTTTAATTCTTTTTAAGGGAAAGCAAAGATCGTAAAGCATTAGAAAATTTTCATGAAATGTGTTAAATGCATCATTAGGGTCTTCGCATGCATAAACATCGGTATATGTTAATTGTTTTATATATTTTATAAACGTTTTTCTATTATTTTGAGAGTAATCTCGTTTTGTTATGAACCAATATTTTAGAGTACAGGTTTTTTTTACCGGTATTTTAATTATTTGAGCACAATGATCAGATATTGCCAACTCTTTGGTGGAACCCTTGCATCCTCTTAAGTTGTGGGCTATATTATCTAAGCAAGTTTTGCTAGCGAACCGTGTTATTTCTTCGAATTCAAGTTTTAAGTTGTAGCAGAGTAAGAGTTCTTTAAAATAGTTGGAAATTTTATTTTCTTTTAATATATTTATGTTAAAATCTCCACAAACTATAACTTTACTTCCCTTTGATCTTATATTAAATAATATTTTGTCTAGAGTATTTAAATAAATATTAAATGAATTTATCGATCGGTTTGGTGACCTATAAATGCATAAAACGTATATTCTATGCTCCAGTAGCTCAATCGCTGAACATTCTAATAAGTTAGTAACTGAGAGTTTTTCAATATCGCGGAGTATTCTAAATTTTATATTATTTTTAACCAAAATACAAGAACCTCCATGTCTGTTGTTCCTCATAAAATATGACGTTAGTTTATAATTTGGAATATTAAGATAGACTTCATCACCGCTGATCATGTTGTGTTCAGTAATGCATAATATATCAACCGATACACCTTGTGAAGCTAAGTTATTAATGCAAACAGAGATCATGTCAGATTTATTGATTAGTCCATCTACATTTTGATGGAGAACAGTAATATAATTATGAACGAAAAAGATTATTTAAGCTAAAACTTTTATCAGTAACCTGGTTTGATGAATTTTCATTATTTGTATTCTGGAAGTCAACTATAATATTCTTCATAATATTAAAATTTGCTGTATATGTGTCTTATTCCGTTATTGTTAATTTTGCCTGTTCTATAACTAAACATTTCATGTGATAGTGTCTGATTGCTGTCAAAAAGATACGCGTAGTCGTTATTTTGCAGATCCAGACAGAGAAGATTGTTGAACATTTCGACTTTGTAATTGTATATCAGTGCACCTTTTATATACGTAGGGACGCAGATAATTTTGTTAGTATGGGTAATATCTTGTAGATATTTCTTTATGGTATTAATTACATCTATATAGTTGTTCTCATTTTTAAGATCATTTTCGCTTAAAATTATAATGCAGTAATCGTTGAATGTAAAATCAACTAACTTCTTGTCTATATTTCTTAGAAGCTCTTCTGTGTTGCCGTTGGTATTTATATAATTACAGTAATGAAAATATTCAGAAAAGACTTCCTCAGATATACTTCCTTTAATTTTGGTGTTGCTTAGAATGCACAATTTGTTCTTCTGCTTTAAACGTAATGTTGTTTGCTGTAGTTTTACATCTGCCGTCTTATCAAGGTTTAGTTGTCTACTAGATGATGTTTTTGGTCTGCAGTTAGTTTGAGCAGTAAGATTGCATGTATGTGTTTCCTTAGCAGAAGTTTGCTTCGCGGTCGCAGTCGAAGAAGTTATATCCAAAACTTTTTTCACTGGAGTAGATGTTAGACTGTTAATCTTCAGTATTTTCTTTGATTTTCGTTTAGAGAACGGAGTAGAAGATTTGGTCTCACCAGTATTGATTTTTTTATAAAGTTCTATAATTTTATTGGACTTGTCTAAGTCTAATTTTAACTCCATATTAGCACATAACAGATAAGAGAAAATTAGGGAGCGTCCCCTTAAGCCTCATTTACACTTGCGCCCCTCTCCTGTCTCGCGTCGAAGCTCGTTAGCTCGACGCGCTAATCAGGACGTCGCTGTGGAGGAGCGTCGAAGGCGCGCAAACGTTCAAGAAAAATATCAGCGTATACCTAGTTGCTGATAAGTACTTTCCCGCCGCTCAATGCCGATGCCCCATCGTGTCGCCTCGGTGTAACTACGTACAATAGCGCACTACATATTTATCAGAAAACATCGATAAAATGGCGATTTGCGGCATTAAACTATGCCGTAATTAAACAGGACGGTTAAAAACCAACAAACACGTAGATAACTAAAATGCTTCGTATTTTTAACCCACTTCAAAAAAAGAAGGAGTTTTCTCAATTCGACCGTATACAACGTGTCGTTTTGCATTCTCGTCAAAATTCAGGAGGCTTCGCAACAGTTGGGTAATTTGCTTATTTTAATTAGTCTTAATATTCTAATTAATATTAACCAGGCGCTAGTTAATACGAAAACAGTAACAACTTGATTTGAGTGATTTTCGACTAAAAATGACTTACGTATGAAAGAACTTGGTTAAATAAAAAAGGTTTATTATTTTTTCAGTGTTTTCGGTGGTTTAATTTTTTGTTAAATAGTTTTTATTTTATATATTTTTTGTGGCTACGAATTCTACATGCTTAAATTTTGGTTACTTTTATTTGTTATACACAACTCAGCATTAAAATCTGTGAGTGAACAATAAATCACCCCTATTTATTTTGCCACCCTTAGCGTAAGATATTTTTTCAAGATTTAATATATAATAGGACCATCTTTCGAGGTATACCCTATCCAAAAAAAGAATTATCAAAATCGGACTAACTATAAAAAGCTATGCATAGTAACGTAGTAAAAAGTAGTTAACGAGCGTCGACTTGAGAACTTCCTCCGTTTTCTCGTCGGTTAAAAACTGAAACGTTTGAAATGACTTTTGATTTATTTAATAAAACTAACATTTGTAATTAAATACAAATAATAGAAGAAAAAACTTAAACCTCATGCAGGACTCTAATGGAAGGAATGGAAGGAATATTCGCTCCGCATGCGTTACAGGCATGTTTCCTAAATTTTTTTTAATGTCCGCCTGGTAGATTTATGAATTTTATTCTACACGTATTTTTTCTTTTTTCCTGCAAACTAAAAATGAGCAAAATACAGAGAACGGAAATTACGCGTGACGTCACTCCTCGCTACGATTTTTACCAAGGCGTGGCGTCATAAGCCCCCACTCCGAAACTTTAAAGCGCTGTATCTTTGTAATTTTGTATTGTTTTGATAAAAGAAAAAATACGTGTCTAATATTTTTTTATTGTCTAACTGACGGACTAAATAGATTTTAACTTTTCATACCCAGGAAACATCCCTATTGTTACAATCTTCATCCTCTGTTTTGCCTTTTACCAAGCTATCTGTTATCTCTAAAACAGTGTCCCATAGTAAGGTTGAAAGAAAAGCGGTGTATCCGATCAATCGTAAGTATTGATTTAACGGAATCCTGTGTTCCACATTTTAAGGAACTAAAAATACTATCACTCCCCTGTCTGTTTATTTACGAATGTGCTATCTTCGCTAAATTAAATATTCACCGTTTCAAATTTAGTAATAGAGCCAGACATAAAGACAAAATGGCACGTGAACCCCACAAAACTGCTCTTTTCCACAAAAGTGTTTTTTATCTAATCCCCGATATATATAATAAATTGCCAAAGACTATTAGAGATTTAAATTTGCATAATTATAAAAAGCAATTATTTCAATTGTTATTAGACAAGTGTTACTATACTTTAAAGGATTATCTCGATGATGTTATTTAATTTTAATTGTTCCCGTATATTTCTTTATTTGTATTAATTAATTTTAATTGAATTTACAATTTATGTCTTATGTCTTATTATTTTAACTGTTGCCTTGACATTTAAAAATGTTCGTTAATTCTAAAGTGCTGCATTTTGAATTGTTATTATTTTAATTTTCTACTTGATTCTGCTGTTTATGTTATAAAATGTCACTGACCTACTTGAAAATTATTGTATGCCATTATGGCGGGTCATAGCTGTGTACAATCTCGGAAACATGTAACAACTATTTGCTTACCTATGTACCACAATAAAGAATTTTGTATTGTATTGTATTGTTGTCAGAATTGTAATCACCACAAAACTGTCAAAGATATTTTTTATATGACAATTAAGACCAATGGTTTAACATGCTTTCTGAGGTAGTTATTTCCTAACAAATGGTCACTCATCTACGGAGCAACCGCGGCCAGCGCGACATACCCATTATTACACAGTCCCTCCCCACTATGCATGTACTTACACACAGTAGAGTGATCTTACCTTATCATAGGTTAATCTCCTGAGCCAGTTCCTTTTATTTGCAGCCAATGAGTGTTCCTTTATTTTATCTGAAACCTTGGACCCCACCCAAAGGGAGTCTGCGCTAGCTTGCAGCATGGCCAATGGAGTAACTCCTCTCAGGTTGGGCACATCTAAGCTTGCATCTCCCTGCACATGTTAAGAAGTCAAATATTTATTCAATATTCCATGATAAGCAATAAACAAGAAATATAATTATAGCCAATTACAGTGGAGACTAGATTATCAGGACTAATTGTATCTGTAGGTTTCCGTACCCGAAGGGTACAAACTGGACCCATTTACTAAGCCTTTGCTGTCTATTCATCCATCTGGCAGTCAGCGGGTTGTATCTAGTGAACCGTAATAACTAGAGAGTTGAAATTATAACAGAGTGTGTATTTCTGTTAAAGCTATAACAATATGTCAATAAAAAATTAAAGGTCCATAAAAATAAAAATAATTATACAAAACCTTTTAAGTGTGAATCCAACTCACACTTGACCGGTTTTTTTATATATACCATAATTGGGTGATTAATAAATCTACTAACTAATTAAAATTATATCAACCTAAAACAATGACATATGTATTAACAGAAGAACTTAATTTTGAGATTGTTTTAAGGCAGCCATTGAAGCACCCAACAAAAAAATTATGTTATTGTATTATGTAAAACCAGGGGGTTTCACTATGTAGTTCAGGTATGTTTAGCCAGTGCGCCTCCCGGCCAGGCGAACAGCAGTTGGATGCCGCTAGCCACGTCGCCCGTTAATTCTATTATTATAGTCATGCTGTCACAAGCTACAAGTCTACAACCTTATTGGACCATGCCAGAGTTAGAAGAGAAAGGCAATGTTAAGGTAAACATTATGTCAGGACATAATACAAGCTGTATTGTACTTTGAGTTATTGCAGCTAGGTAATTGAACCTTCTGTACATAGTAATATTGTTTTGCTGCAAGAGCTGTTTACATACTTGTTAAAGTTACAAGTTTACAATGAACTGAAACCATGATGTCACATATATTTATTTTTGCTAGTGGATAATATTTATTTTTGCTAGTGGATAATTCACTGAAGTACCTGATCAATGAACAAAAAAAAATATATTTCCATATTTTCTTGAATTTTTAAACTATTACAATGACATTGCTAAAATTGACTATGAAGTTATTTTATTGCAATTGATAGGATAATTGCAATTCCATATAACTTTGCAGGTCTCGATAATCAAGTCTCTTGGGTAATATGTTATCTCCAGGTACCACCTGAAAGATTAATCTAGCCTTAAACCTTATTGTTTATTGATCAATGACACAAATTAAATAAATCCGAGCCCTGCAGGCATCCTAAAACTGCCTAAATGCAGTAAGGAAACAGTGCAAGACGTTCATTGATATGCATATAAATATGGACTTACATAGAGGATGAGAGTGGATATGGCCGTGGTATTCCTGGCAAGGATTGCCCAGTGCAGCGCCGTGTTGCCATGCGAACGATCAGTGGGACGCGTGCTGGCGCCCAGCGTGAGCAGCAGGCGCGCAGGGTCCACAGCCGACACTTTCCAACTAGCCCACATAAGCGGCGTCATGCCGGCCGCGTCAGGCGCATCGGGCGCTACGCCGCGCGCCACCAGATACGCCACCACGGCCGTGTGCCCAAATTGCGCTGCCAGATGCAGGCAGGCACAGCCCTCCGCATCGCGCAGCGCGGGGTCGGCGCCTGCACGCACCAGCAGCACCGTGGCCTCCAGGTGGCCCTGTCGCGTAGCCCAGTGCAGCGGCGTCGACTGGAGCTCTCCGCCGATCGCATCTACGGCGGCACCTTTCGACAGCAGGTACTGAATTATTTCACGGCGGTTATTTATCGCCGCCCAGTGAAGCAATGTGACGGTCTCGTGGTCCGGTTGGTTCACATCCCAACCCGCTTCGATGAGCTCCTTGACGCGGGCGAAAGCACCATACTGTGTGGCCTTGACGATGTCGAAGCCGCTATAATCCCGCTCCAGAGGTGCCGGCGGTGGCTCGCGCGGCGGCGGACCGTCCCCATCGGGCTGCGACTTGCCGCACTGCCCGCTGGCAGCGGCACCGCATGTACTGTCGTACATACTGCTATTATTGAACAGGCAATATGAACATTATAAGAACTGGTTGAAAAAATACAGGTTCTCACTATCACATATGTACACTAAATTTAAAACTTTTTAAATAAAAGACCCAATTTGATAAAAATATTACAACCAAACCAAACACAGATTATTGACATTTAATGTAATCAGAGTTGCATGCACAAAAAATATAAAAACATCATGATATATTTTAAAATTATAATGCAACAATATCGAAGATGATTGTGGTTTGATAATATGTACATAATTAATAGATTGATTAGAAATCGTATTACAGAGTATAATAGCATTATGGAAAATATTTTGGCATTTTCAAAAATATTTTGGCCTTCGAGAGATACATTTCCTCTCCAATCCTTAACTATCGCGGCTGAACAATTAAATGTACTGATCAAAGAACACGTAGTTTGGTACTGGTAACAACCTGTTTTCAATGTCTCGTTAAATGGTAAAATTCTCATCTCAATATAGGTCAATATCAACTACATTGGTTCGGCAGCTGAGTGTTTCTGCAGGTACCGTACCTACTCAAAGGTTTAGAACTACGATCCTTAGAAATAAAAACGAGTGTGATCTAGATACACCTGACTGACCGACCGATCACGCTTTTCGTAACTCTCTCGTCAAGCATTCCCCAGCTTACTCGACAAGTCAAGCGTAGGTACTTTTAGGGCTCCGTCGTCGGGGTGAAAACGATTCTGCCATATTATAATGTACTCTGTGGATTCTGCCAATGTCAGAGTTGGTAGAACAAGTTTAGTGTTTACCGAGGAAAATAAAAATTAACTACAAAACTAAAAATTATTCTAAAAATAACTTCCATTTTATCGCAGAGTACTTTTATATCATCATTTTATAAACAAGGTTATATTCAAGTGATTTGATTTGGAAAAGTGACACTCTCATGAACTTTACTCCTGAAATTAGATTTAGGATCTGTAGCTTCATGGACACTGATCATCTTCGAGGTAAAACCATAAAGTGTATATTGGGAATTTGGGAAAGGTAAAACTGCCAGAATCAAATAAATAAACATTTACACTCACTTTTGTATTCATAACATTGATTAAGATTATACGGAAAATAAAACTAATCATTTTTCAAAACGTATAAGTACCATTTAATATATAAATATAATGTGTAAGTAGTTGTTTAAATAAATTGTCGGTCCACATAATAGGATACAGACCCGCACACCGCATCACATGGTAATTTAAAAGGAAAAGCAACAGTAGTGTCTTTAATTAGTATCTAAAAAGCGATTTTCTATATTCAACGCCCGAAAAGGCTTCAGCCATGTCTACAAATATTATTAAGTCGCCTTTCTCGATGTAAAAAAACCTTTAGTCCTTCGATTGCTATTCGTTTATCTAAATACTATAATATTCGCTATATGGAACTGACAGCTTTAGCTACCTGTCTAAACCGCGGCCCGCCCCGCGCCCTCTCCCCGCTAACGGAAACTGCATAAAAAATCAAAATTACACGAACGCGCACTTTGCAAATGCATTTTATAAACATGGAGACGGTTCCTTGGAATAATTCTTTGACTTCGATGAATAGATTGTTTTTCATTTTTCCACTTTAGGGCTACATGGGCACAATGGCATTTAAATTGCACAGTATATTTTACTTATTTATTTATTTATTTACTTAAATCTATCATTACATGCATGCCTAATGCAACAGAGAATTGACATAACTACATAAATTGTTATTCATATAAATCAACATACTTGTTTAATCTAAGTACCTATCTTACAATATATTTTTTTCAATATAATAATATTATTTTTTACTTAAATACTAACAAAATAATATAAAGTAATTCTATTAAGTAACACTTATTTTTCACTTACATATCTAATCAAACATAACTAGTCAAAAACACAAGTGGCTTTAACAAAGTCATTCAGTGAGCACGTAAATAAGTCGACTTGGTCGGCCACCTTGTTTAGCGTGCGCAACGCCCTTGTAAGTGGCGCCCGCTGCAGCAAGTCGGTGCACGCGCTTGGCACCACCAGCCACCAGTAGCCGCGCCGCCGACACGCGTACGGCGCGTACCCGTCCGGCACGCATAGTCGGATTTTCCATTTTAAAATATCCGGATTGAACATTAGACCGCGAAATACCTTAAACATATATGATACCAATGATACCTTTCGCCTGGTTTCTAATTTAAAGTATCCCACCATACCCAAGACAAATAGTGTAGGGTATAATAAAGGATAGCCGGGGTATACTTTATACATTTTGAAATAAATAAATCTAGCAAATTTATTTTGAATGCGCTCAACCATAAACTTATACTTGTCCTCGCTAGGTCCCCATATGGCGGAGTTAAACTCAAGGTGACTTCTAAAAAGAGTAGGGTTGCCATCACTAAAACCTGCCCCCCAGGACCGGAAGCGTAAGGATTTTGGAGCTTTCACCCCGGACATTTCAATACTTTTTTCATTCATTTACATCTTGATTAAAATATATTTTACTCCGTACTAGATAGAAGAAAACTTTTATTTTAAGCCTCTTTTGTTGCATGAAATAGTGTATTTAATCGTTCTTGAGACGACAAGTGAGTAATTTTGCTTTATTTTTTAACCTTCTTAGGTAGGGTAGGTTCGCCTGTTTGCCGTCCACCTTCTGTTTTCGTCCATTTGATGCTGCGTGCATCAAAAACTTCGCGAAATAGCAATATCAACACACTTACGAATTCGTCTGTTTCCCTTTTCATGCTTGAATATCTAAGTAGATGACACGCTTGTAATAATTAAAACGAACACAATCAATTTACGGTTTGCAAAGGACGAGCGTTGACAGATGAAATACTGTAAAAAGTAAAGCGCGCTGCCTCAACTTTCGCGGTAAGATTTCTATATAAATATAGACCTTCGGGATTTGTTTCTTTTTGGAATCAAATAAGTCTTATATTTATAAAAAAAACACTATTGTTTACCTAATAAAATGCATTTTAACTAATAAAAGGCCGGGAATCGGCTTTTCGTTTTAAGCCAAATCCCTGTTTTCGACCGGGTGGACGGAAACGGGCTTAAAAATTGCAATACCTATTTGTCTTCTCTTTTTTCATATATTATTTGATTGAAAATATATGATGTCATGGATTAAAACATATAGTACACTGACATTGCTATGTCCAAATTGCGTCCATTTTATTGTCGCCATGTATTAAACTACAGAGACCTAAATTGCGGTCGAAAACTAGATTTCATAAAAAAAAAACGCGCCAGTTTCCGACCGTTTTTAAGCTAAATTAAGATTTTAAAACTATTTATTTCTTTACGATAAGAATGATTTACATTTTAAACTTTTTGTTGTGTATTTAGCTTACAATATGCGGTTCTATTATGATTAAATATTTTCGTCAGCCCCAAAAGTAGACTAATCTACGTCGAGGCTATTCGTCGCCTATACTACAGAAGGTATTGTAACTATACAGTGATAGTATTATACGATAACTGTACGATATATTGTACGATAACTGGCAACCCCTTGTACGCAAACTGGATTTTTTGGACGAAAACTGGGAAAAACGGGATTTTCATCTTTAAATTATTGTTTAGAAAAACCCTTGTCCAATAAAGTTGTAACCTTTACGTTAAATAAAAGTTAAGTATATACGAACCACGTTATGTTTTATTAGAAATTTATTCAATAACATATTAATTTTGGTTAACAAAGTCGGCAACTCCACTAAATGGACGCACCCCGGCGAACTTACCCTATTAAATAAAAAATAAACAACACCAATATTAGTTACTCAGTTAATGAAATTAAATGAAAACTTGTTGAACTTTTTATTTTTCCATACAATTAACAGTTGAACAGGCATTTCTGTTCCGTCCAAATCTGATCGAAAACCCGGACTTTTATTGTAGTCCGGGTTGCACCCGGACTACAATTTAAACCCCGCCCGGACGCTCCCCGGACGTCTTCCAAACTAGGACAAATCCGGGGAAAACCGGACGGATGGCAACCCTTAACAAGAGCATCATACAAAGCCTTCAGTGCCCTTATATTAGTAAACTAAACTCATTTGCTATAGTCATTTGCTTGCCTTAACACAAATCCTAAATTCCTGTAGGCCTTATTACAGGTATTAATTATGTGCTTCTTACATTTAAGATCTGCAAAAAAACCGGTACCAAGGTCTCTCACTTCAAGACTCACTTCTACCATCCTTTTTAATGGTTCCCCCTCTATTTCATACCGATAATGACGTGGGCTGCGCCTGCGTGTGAAAGACACGACTGAGCATTTGGAGACATTGAAGTAAAGTTTGTTATCTTTGCTCCATTTGATAACTTTGTTAATCTCACCTTGGAGCACATTATAGTCAGTTGCGTCTCTCACTACATGGTACAGTTTTAAATCGTCAGCAAAAAGTAAATAAGATGATTCCTTAATTACCCCATATTATAATCTATTTACTTACCTTGTGGCCGTTTAACACTAAAATTAATTTAACTTGTGTTTTTAGTTCAATTTTTGAATGCTTTTATTGATATGGCAAGTGTGTTTTTTAATTATTTGTTATTTAATCTAACAAATGAACATTTTATATATCTATACTAATATATATATATAAAGCTGAAGATATATACTTATCTATACTAATATTATAAAGCTGAAGAGTTTGTTTGTTTGTTTGTTTGAACGCGATAATCTCAGGAACTACTGATCCAATTTGAAAAATTCTTTCAGCATTGGATAGCCCATTTATTGAGGAAGGCTATAATCTATATAACATTATGCTGCAACCAAAAGGAGTGGAGCATAAATGAAAAATGTTGCAAAAATGAAAAACCGTTGAAACTAAAACACGCGGACAAAGTCGTGGGGGACAGCTAGTATAAAATAAAACACGCGGACAAAGTCGCGAAAAATAGTTAAGTACAATATAAAGCTGAGGAGTTTGTTTGGTTAAACGCGCTAATCTCCGAAACTACTAGTTAGAATTGAAAAATAGTATTTGTGTTTTCTAGTCCATTTATCAAGGAAGGTTATAAGCTTTATAACATCACTCTACGACCATTAGATGCGGAGTATCAATGAGAAAACTGGAAAAAATATTATCTTTGGGAACTACCTTTGCGTGCGCTGCGTAAACGGTAAAAGTTAAGCAAAAATTATGTATAACGGAATTGTTCCCGTTTAAAAGTTCAAACAAAAAAGTCCGCGATAGCATATGAATATCTTTTAAGATTGGCTCATTAAAACCTTTTAATGATATTCAAAATAATTCTAAAATAATGCATTATTTGTGAAGGTGTTTTTATAAACATGATATTAATCCTTATCCAAATAAATACGTTATTCATCACAAGTATTTATTTTTGAACGAAATTGCTCTTTACTTCACTTTATTTCAATGAATAAATAAGGAGACTAGCGGCCCGCCCCGGCATCGTACGGGTGGACATTTATTTTTCAATATATTCTATGTTAATCTGGAATAATATAGCATTAGAATTTTTGAAATCGGCCCAGTAGGTTTTGAGTTTATTCGTTACATACAAATCTTTCCTCTTTATAAGATTAGTATGATCTTAGTTTTAAAATAACTCTGCAACAAAATAATGATCAAGTACAATGTATTCACGCGCCAATCTCTGAAACTACCACACCGACTTTACTGGCACATAGCTGAAGTTATATTATACAGGTTGTCCCAGAAAATATTAGACTATTGGATGTCCAGAGGTAGAGGACACATATAGGTATCCCAATTACCCCCATATAAGTTCCGCGATTTTTTTGTAGTTCGAGTTTTTCGTGATATTAAGCGAATTCCGACCTTCATCATACTTCTGCTACCGTGGTAAGTCACAATACATAGACCATATTTTTTTGTAAATTTTACAAACATCCGATAGGCACATTAGCTAAATGTGCCTATCGGATGTTTGTAAAATTTCTGAAACCTTTAAAGGGACTACTTAATTAACAGCATTTCAGCCCCTATGCTTCTCATGTTTATATTATTCTAAAAACATCTCCATTTAATTTCAAGCATCCTAACTATTACAGTTCATGAGATACAGCCCGCTGACCAACAGAGGGACAAACGGATGGATAGAGAGTGGAGATAAGGAGTGTTTGTTGTAAGTAGAGGTTTGGTCACCTTGTGGATATGAACACAAAAATAAAAGTAAATAATAATAGTATAACAAAACAAAATATTTCATTAACATTTTAAGTTATTTTAATATATTTTTTAAATGTATGTATTCTTAAAATTGTATTTAATTAATAGGATAAGTAGCCAATAAAAAGGAGATGTTTTTAAATAAGAAAAACATACAAAGCATAGGTGCTTAATTTTTCAAGATTATAAAAGTTTCTACTACATTTTTTTTTACCTCTATGGTTACATCTTATCGTAGCAAATTAAAAAACACCAATAGGCACACTATTTACCTACTTTAGAGAGAAATATTTCCATGTATTGTGACTCACCACGGCAGTGTGAGCAGAAGTATGAAAAAGGTCAGAATTCGGTTAAGTGTCCTCTACTTTAAGTACACTTAAACAAATGTACGAGAAATCTGATTATTTAACTTATATAGACGCTACAATAATGGTTCCATATTTTGGTGGCATATTGCCAAATGCTTAAAATGATCCGTCCCAGATGCAGTCCCAAACAGATTATTTTTTTTTTTTTTTACTTTCGATTTTGGTCCTAACTTTGTATGAAACCTGGCCCCAGAATAATCTCGTTTATTATTAGCTTACGTCGGTGACCAACCACGATATAGTAGATCTAGTTGGTGTTCGACTTTAGACGATACGAAATTTGTGTAGTCATGGTGATTTTTATGAAATTTTGCTTTAGTTGACAACCGCCATAGCAAATAGTATTGCCAATATAATAAATCAGCTAAATAGTTGTGGACACGACTCGCTTAACCTTCTTCTCTCAGTCTCCTTTCACTAAATATACCTTTTTTAACTCATGTCCGTGTACCCTTCAGGGTCATCTTATTACATATTGTAGTTGTAGTATAAAATTCACAAATAGTAGTGCTTGGAACAGTGAACTAACAATAATTTTCATAACGACATTCGACAATAGTAGTGTATGTGTGTAAGAGGTGTATAAAAAGTATGTCTCCCGTATCAGTAAAATGAGGCAGATGATTAAAAAAAAACGCACCAATTACACTACATTTTTTATGCGAACATCTTTATTTATACTCTCTTAGTAACCTATAAAAATATGACTAGATATTTTCAAGGCAATTATTTATAATCAGACAAAGAAATCACACAGGACAAGAGTTACAATCAAACCAGTGATTCTCATAAAGCTTTCAATTTATTAGTTAAACAAATATCACTTTTATTTACAACCAAAGCGATCACAAATTATAAGTAAAAACTAATCGTAATCACCTAAAACTACTTAACAAATCGAGATATTTACAATAGAATTAACAATTGTTGAAGGCGCCGGCCAGCCCCCCGCGCGCTCACGCCGTGGCCAGCGGCTGCGTGACGACGGGGTCGCGGCGGCGCGGCGACTCGTCGGCGTCGGGCGCGCTCGCCTCCGTCAGCCGCAGCGCCACCTCCAGGTCGCGCAGCACCTGCGCACAACGGGGACGCTATTATGTTTTTGCTACATTACTATTAAACACAGGTTATCCTCAGTAACGAGAATACCCGGTTCTTTGAGAGGCTTCAGTGGGGACACAGGTCCAACACGCAATGGCCTTGTTAAGAACTTTAATATGATCCCAAGGCACGAGGCATGAGAGAACAGACACAAATGGCCCCAGGTAGCTACAGAACTAATTGTGAATTGTGGTACTAAAACTAACTTTTGCTATGTGTAGGTATAAACATTTTAAGCCTATAAATCTTCCACTGCTGGGCACAGGCTTCTTCTCATGTAGAGAAGCCACGGGCATTGATCACCACGCTTGCTCATTGCGGGTTGGCGATTTCAGATTCCAATTTTTTAAATCCAGTTTTCTCTCACGATGTGTTCTTTTTACTGTCTGCCGATGGTGTCTTAGAATAAGAAATTACATACATGGAAATTGTCCACAATCCTTTGTCATGATATATTTAACATACTGCTATTAGTTGGCATTATTACTATTTATGTCTAATCTTGAAATATTAATAGCACTAGGTATTTGAAAATATTTCCAGATAAATATCCGTTCCTTTCGACTTTTCGGAAACTACACTGCGCCTCGGAAAGTACGATAAGTCGTTGATCCGTTGACTGTGATACGTTGATCGTTGCACTCATTAAGT
Organism: Diachrysia chrysitis; assembly: GCA_932294365.1. Classification (NCBI taxonomy): domain Eukaryota; kingdom Metazoa; phylum Arthropoda; class Insecta; order Lepidoptera; family Noctuidae; genus Diachrysia; species Diachrysia chrysitis. The sequence continues at coordinate 13,957,071 of OW028649.1, read as the reverse complement.
CGTTACAATTCTGACACGCTGTTACAGTTTTAGGAATCTTACCAAGAGGGACTGTGTTATCCAGTAAAAGGTGGGTTTAAACTGGAAAATACAGTATCCCGTGTTAAGATCCCGTGGACGTGGAGGTCAGATAGGCAGATAGTTAGGCAAATACGGTATTCAGCTGAATCTTGAAAGACCCCAACATTTGATTACAACTCTGAACTAATTAAAGATATTATTAATTTTTGTTTAATAATATTTCCAAGGTGGTGTGACTCGACTTACGTGGTGTGTTCGAAGGTGGAGGAAACGGAGACTCGGAGCCTAGATAAGAAATATAATATAAACATACCAAAACGGACCCATGGGTTTTAGCGCTCAATTTATTTTAAAATTAAGTTTACTTTCAGGGTAAAGGACGATGCCAGGTTTTTTATTAAATTCGGTCCTACCTTCCAATAGCTAGTTAGGATTGCAACTGGACCCTTTTACTAAGCCTCCGCTGTCCGGCCGTCATAGAATATCATTTATTTCTTAGTACCAGGTAATTACAGATGTATACTACCGCATGTAGTAGACAGTTAAGATTTGCACAGTGCATGTATTTCTCTTCACCTTAACAACAATGAATATAATAAATTAAAAATTAATGGATTTGCGGAATAATCTTGTGCGATGGTATGGTACGGAACCGTTCATGCGCGAGTCCGACTCGCACTTGTTCCTAACTATTTTTTGGATACTCATATATAATAATATATATTTATTTGATCGAATATATATTTCAGGGTAGTATTAAAATAAAATACTACATAGTATACATTTACGAAAGCATGTCAACAAAAATATCTATTAACAATGACGTCAGTCTCACTTTACTTCTAGTATTTCGTCCGTGTATGCGTAATTCAATTATCCTAAATATTCTGTTAACATGAGCCTATATTTTTTATTATTTACGGTATATATATTAAGTTTTAAATTTTTCTATTACATAAAAATATCCTAAAAATAAATAAATTTGATAAAATAAAAAAATAAAAAACCAGTAAGCCTTCTTCTTTTCATTGTATATATAATTATATAAGATATTATGATAATTAATTACTCTAGTTGTGCACTTCTAAAATATCATTTCTATGAAGAAGAAACGGCGAGAAACTTCTTAAGAATCTTTTAAAAACAGGGTTATTTGTAGTTTAATGTCGAGAGGTGTTAGTGTTGGTTGTGATAAAAAAATATTAGCACGGAATACCCCATCTAAAAGTGAACAGTTTCCAGAGTTATTTGATGTTTTAGATGGGGGCTAGTTATGGGGAAGGGGATGAATTTACTAAATTCTGCAAACGTAACCTAGTAGGGTATCTAATGAAAGGGTTTAATTTGAGTATTACAAAATTGACAGTTTACTAATGTTTCGCACATGTGCAATACTAGGTAGTGCATCTGAGCCGCGGATTTGTTTTGAAAGACACAAAGCTTCGCCCGCGCGCTTATACTGAAAATATATAGGTACCTACCTAGGGTAAGTTCGCCGGTTTGCGTCCAGTTAGTGGAGTTGCCGACTTTGTTAACCAAAATTAATACGTTATTGGATAAATTTCTAATAAAACGTAAGCTTAACGTGTTTCATATATACTTAACTTTTATTTAACGTAAAAGTTACAGCTTTATTGGACAAGGGTTTTTTTATACAATCATTTAAAGCTGAAAATGCCGTTTTACCCAGTTTTCGTCCAAAAAATCCAGTTTACGGCCAAGGGATTGCCAGTTTTCGTCCACTTTCTGAAGTAGGGGATTTGTTTAGATTATTAAGTATATTATGAAAAAAACATTGTTAATCAACATTTTTATTGAACTTGGGCACATACAAATACAATTAATCAATCTCAGACTCTGTTATATGGCTACTAGCACTGTTAATCAGATATAAGATATAGTCTGATTTAGCGACGTGTAGAGCGACTTCTTTTTGTGGACTCAGTGGCGTGCATTGGTTTTCCGACCAGGTAGGCAGATATTATGCAAATCAAGCAAAAAAAAATACTACTATAAATAACGAAACAAATGTAAAAAGCTATTTTCTACTCATTTTTTTTAAGTTTTTATTTCTTATTCTGTGGTTCGGGTGTTATCCTACAAAACTACTACTTAATTAATTTGTTTTGTCAACAAATGAAAATTTATTAAACTTATTGAAGGGATTTGCACGTAATTTATCCATACAGATTGTATTTTCGAAACACATACAAACTACGCACTGTAAGTTTTCCATATTTATGCAGACACAACAATTTATGTTTATAACACTACAGTAACTTCTCAAAACCACAATAACTTACAAAACAAGTTATTACAAAAATAATGCAAACAACCGCGGTCGCGCCATTCGAGAGAAACTACCACAGATTAAAAATATCAAAAAGACAAGCAACAGATAAAAGAAAACAAAAATCATTTATTGCAACCAAAAAAAGTTTACATTATTAATTACGTACTTAGTTGTTAACTTTAAAAAAATCTATATTTAATTTAAAAGTATTAGTATTTTATAATATTAGTTAGGTATATTAAAAATATAGTAATAACTAGAATTTATATATTTTTTATTTGTTGAGCAGTATGGTCAATGTCTTTGCTACCGAGTACAAATGTCAGGGCGCTGTGCATGTCAAACAGATATTTTTTGCTTTCACCGTATTATAAATTTGAGAAAAAAGTAGCTTATTATGAAATGTGCGTGCGTATATAAATACGCCAAAATGGTTTGAGTGTGTGAGTGTAAAGTAGGCACTGGCGCGAGTGCCTATTTCGCGACATATTATGAAATTGTATTGAATGTGACGTCATTTTTTATTTGTTTGGTAATGAAATGTTTGGTTATAAGTTTTAATATTTGTAATTTAATTAATGAGTATGATGGGTGTTGACTGATTTATTATATTTATATCGTAATAATTAAGGATAGTTAGTTGGATCTTAGGAGGTAGGCACTGCCTAATTGCCTATATGATATGCACGCCACTGTGTGGACTATCCCTACTGAATGTCACTACGTTTCGCAATCGCAGGCCATTACAGGCAGAATATAAGGGTCGACGAAAAAATCTTTAACCAGTATACTACCCCTGTATAGTTACAATATCTTCTCTACTTTTGGGGCTGACGAAAACATTTAACATAATAGAACCGCATGTTGTAAGCTAAATAAACAACAAAAAGTTTAAAATGTAAATAATTCTTATTGTAAAGAAATATTTAGTTTTAAAATCTTAATTAAGCTTTAAAACGCTCGGAAACTGGCGCGTTTTTTTTATGAAACCTAGTTTTCGACCGCAATTTAGGTCGTGGCGACGGTAAGTTGACGCAATCTGGACATAGCAATGTCAGTGAACTATATGTTTTAAATAATCCATTACATCATATATTTTTAATCAGATGTATGAAAAAAGAGAAGACAAATATTGCAATGTTTAAGCCCGTTTCCGTCCACCCGGTCGAAAACAGGGATTTATCTTAAAACGAAAAGCCTATTCCCGTCCGTTTCATTTTATTAGTTAAAATGCATTTTATTAGGTAAACAATAGTGTTTATTTATATAAGACTTATTAACTTTGATTCCAAAAAGAAACAAATCCCAAAGGTATATAGAAATCTTACCGCGAAAGTTAAGGCAGCGCGCTTTACTTTTTACATTATTTCACCTGTCAACGCTCGTCCTATGCAAACCGTAAATTGATTGTGTTCGTTTTAATTATAACAAGCGTGTCATGTACTCCCTAACATGTAAGCTTGTTGCTTAGATAATTGTGTTAATATTGCTATTTTGCGAAGTTTTTGGAGGGTGGACGGCAAACAGGCGATATCTATATCTATATTAAAGTTTAAATTTGAACAAATGTATTTTTAGATAACATAAAATAAGTAATAACAACATTGTATTCTTTACATTACTAGTTACAGTTACGAAAATAAGTACCTACAGACTTTTTGTAACAAATATCTAACAGTAACAATACAACGGAAAAACACGATTTGTACCTAAATTTCATTTTGAAAAATAAAATACGTCCGACCTAAATTTAGGTTTGAAAAGCGTAAAAAAAATAACTTTTTAAGGAGACAAAAAAATCGGTAAATAAATAATACATGAAACACGAAAAAGCAACATAATATTAAAAAGTAAACATTACTTGGCTCTTGTTAAACTGGCATGTGTAATAGAACACGACTTAGAACTTAATTATTTAAAAATATATAGAACCTAATGCCAAAAATTGCAATAATTATAGGTCTACTCATATGTGTAGATGAATTAGACCCAGTTAAGCAATTAAGGAAATAACTATTGAGTTCATTTTCTGTTTGCTGACTTTAAAAAAATACTCGTCCTCGGCGGATTTGTCAAACAACAAGTAACAATAATTGTTTTTGATTAACATCTGAATCTGAATAATTATTATTGATTAACATCTGAAGTACGTCGACTTCGTGACTGGCCGATTGATGATCATCAGAAACTTAAGAGCACTTTTTGAAGCCCCCGATGACGGCCCGTTTTATTCCCACCCCACATTATTGCAAGTAATCCCATCAATATTTGGAACTTACGTTCGTTAGTGCCACACTGAGGGCTAGTTGCTTCAACATACATTAACATGTCTGCTAACGTTTCATATGGCCGCTTGTATGAGAATTTCGCACTGACTTAATGTTGACGTACGGACAACAGACGGTTTAATAAAACCTACTCTAAGAGTTTCCACTTTAATTGTTAACGAGAATTACGTCGATTCTTTTAAAATGTTAAGGTCTTTCGAAATTCTTAAAACTAAGGTATGTAGGAGAGTGAGTTGATAAGCAGGCGGTACCTCGGTCTCCTTGTGGTCGAGCAGCGAGAAGCGGCGGTCGAGCGCGGTGAGGTGCGCGAAGGTGAGGTGCAGGTGCGCGTGCAGCCGCAGCAGCGCCAGCTGGCGGAAGTGCGCCGCGTACATGTGCGCCACCACGTGGAACAGCAGGCGCACCACGCGCCGCACCACGCCCTCGAACGCCGCCGGGAACTCGTTCGCTGCCCACACACACTACTTCAGACATATTTTTATGCTTGTATTTGGGGATGGACTTCACATTAAAAAGTACAGCCCTCGGAATGTAAGTAGGCTATAACTGTATAAACAAACTTTAAAAAAAATAACCATACCGACTTCAAAATAAAAAACTAACTACTCATTTAGGCATTACCGTTATCGATAATGAGTTATCGATAGTTTAAAATACAGGCGTTTTATTTATGTTGAACTACTAAAAAAGGAAACTTTCACATAGTTAAATTTTTACAGATTCAAAATGTAGTTTTCATATTATTAATTATATTATTCGAGTAGCCTTACACATTTTTTTTAGCTATTTTGATTTCGTTTTTACTAACTTACTAGCAACTATAAAAGTTAGGGACTTGAAATTCGGTTCCTAGCTAACTTTCCTCGATACTTTAATTTTTTGAAATCAGCTCTATAAAAACACTTTTTTGCTCAATCTACCAAACTATTTAACTTAATAATATATTTTTTACACTATTTGATGCATTATCATTATATCTAGATTAATGTGGATTGATTCTTTATTCCATCGGATAAATTTCGATTAATATAAGATTTTCCATTTTGTCGCTTACGTTATTATTTCTAAGACAATCGTTCGCGACCTTGACATAATATGTTTAGCTCTTTCCGTCCCGTTAGCAAGCAGTTAGTATTATCTCTCTCTTACATTTGATTTCTTTTTGATTCTCTTAGGTTGGCTCTCCACTCCGCTTAACGCCGCTTACACGAAAACGAAATAATTATTCGAGTAGCGCCTTAATTCTAATTTATCTAAGAATAAAAAGTAATGTCGATAAAATAAGGCAATGCCAATGTTACATACCTAGCAAAACACATTTAGTAATAAGTTTGATCCAGAAATATCAATCTTATTTGTGTGTGAATACAGCTAAATTGAATGAATTTAATATAGAGCCATCTAGCAGCGAGTAGCATAACTTTCTCTTCAAACTATTCTGTGTTGGTCCAAGTTAGTAATACAATAAAGGGTATACAATAAACAACACTGTTAACATGCTGTCATGGTTTTTCTTCTATTAAGTAACGCTTGATAAACCGCCTTCTTCAAAATGCCCAATGAGGTGAAGGATTTTTTAGTGTTACGAAATACGATATACCTATCTTTGTGTGAGTTCGGGTACGCTAGTCTCGGTAGAAATGAAGCGCTATGCGACTTCTACTGTATTTATCTGTTCTGTGGTTTATCTACTGATCCCTTTGACGTCGGTGTCGCATTGAATTCGGTAGCGAATACCTACCTATGGGTAGTTAACGACTTAAATGTGTACCTATTTGGTTTGGCACCGACTTCAAACACATCAGTAGATAACTTAACAATTGATTAAATAAGGTAATTTTATAAGCCAGTTTATTATAGTTGTATTTTTAAGTCGGTTTTAGGTATTTTTCTGTTTTCAGTGTAAATAATCGTGTAGGTTGAAATAGGTACTTCATATAACTTACAGGTTACTCCTAACCGTCAAGTAATTTTAATCTTCCATCATCAGCCCATCTGCATAACTCGAAAAAATACAACTGTTTATACGTCACCGTAATATTATATTAAAGAATTATCCTTCAACTTCTAACCATTAAGGAATTGTACCTTCCATCATCAGCTCGACTGAATACCTACCTTATAAGAATATTAATATCGGTATATTATTTAAAAATAGATTTATGTTGCACCTCCTAACCGTTAAGGAGTTGTACCTTCCATGACCAGCTCATCAACATGAGATGATGACTACCAGATGCAAATACTTACTTAAATACCTTTAGAAAAAAATTGAAACACGTAATAAGTGCCTATAAAATTTGAGGGTTCCCCTCAATCGGATAATTCTTTTTTGTCATGTTCCTAATTGCGAGGACAAGTTTTGTATGAAAACCAATTAAAAAAAAAAGCAATTAAAAAAAAAAAACAAAACGGAATTTGAGTGAATGAGAAAATAGGTAGATAGGATAGCTAGGTAGGTAGGTAGGTAGGTAGGTAGGTAGGTAGGTAGGTAGGTAGGTAGGTAGGTAGGTAGGTAGGGTGGGTGGGTAGGTAGGGTGGGTGGGTAGGGTAGGTAGGTATATAAATTGAGAACTACTTAACCGATTCCATTGATTTTTTTAAGCAGCAATCCACTAAAATTCAAACTATAAGTTATGTCGCCAGTCGCGAGTTTGACAGGTGTCGAAACCATTGTGAATTCTAAAATGATATCTAACGTCTTCTAGTACAATACATTGTAATAATACTTTAATATTGTATTGAATGTATTTATATGGATATTGTACAGTACCTACCAGTAATTGATGTTACAGCTGACCATGTTTCTTTACAACTTCTTGCGATTTGTAGAAGAGAATTCTCATAATTTTCTTAAAGCTCATTTAAAATTTCTCAAGAATTCAATTATTAGATGATAATTATGTATCCTATTCCGATTTCGAATACATCGGAGTAATCCAGGTGTAAAGCACAGTTACATTATTTTCTACGAATAGAGACTAAGAAGGAGGTGGTGTTTTTTTTTATTAATTTACATACCGATTCATTAAATACAGTAGCAGCTTCTTCAGCATCAGAAATACGAGATAAAATCAGTTAGTTCTAATTGTCTAACGGCCGGGCCGCATTAAAATCAGTCCTAATGAGAACGTTACTGTTTTCAATGCGACTTCGGCTATACGATAAACTGTCTAGAACTGAGTCGTGATCTGTAACTGTACACCCAATCACTGTGCCTATGAGCGGCCTAGTTGTTTTGGTCATAATCTTTTTCGCTAACACTTACTTACTGTTAGTACTTGTGGAAGAAAAATGCAAAACACTGAATTTATTATTATTAAACCTTGAATTTTTTGCACATGTGGGATCATTGAATCATTGGCGACTTATCAAATTCTGTTGGTAATGGTTTTTTAAACATCAGTACATTTTTTTGTGCAGGTGCACTAACTATGCTAATTGAAATAATAATATAATGTAACTTTATCAGTGTCACTCACCATATTTAGTAGGGAACACTGTTTCGTCGTTGACGGTTTTCTGCGTGAAGGTCATAACGTAGTCGACGTACTGCGGCGCAGCGACGCGGGACTTCTTGCCGCGATCGTCGTACCAGGCGTAGGTGCGGCCGCCGGGGCCCGTCATGTCGGGGCACGTGCTGGCCGCGCAGAACTCCGACACCGTGCCGTACAGCAGGTTCACGTGGTCAAATAGCGCCAGAGCTGGAATGTGACAAGCGCTACTTAAGCATATTCATCGCTAAACAACTACATTCCTTGATACATATTAATATTATAAAAGCGAAAGTAACTCTGTCAAAGATTTTCATTTTTACTGCTGAAGCCACACAATATATTTCACATAAAATAAACTAATACTCAGGACAGGCTTCTTTTTGTCGCGATAACCGACGGGAGTTCGGAATGTTCATAGGTTCAGTTACATTTTATTATCGAAATTACATTAAACAGAACCTTACCGTAACCGAAACTTTGATATCACAAATTTATCATAGGTATATAGGTACGCATCACCCTAAGCTCGTCTAGTAGAAAATGCCTTTTGAAATTTAGTCGGCTAGGTATGTATCTTACAGTGTATGAAGTATTAAATATGTAAATAAATATCATGGTATCCTAAAAAAACGATATGATCAAACGAGGAATAAAATATCATCAGACATTGATTTTTGTTCAACCTTTGAAGTCCTGAACTACTGAGGTGTCTGCTTCATCCGCACTTCACACAAACAACAACGAGTTATCCACCTCAAGTGTACACTTACCTTTGCTTTCTACCTGGTAACAGGCTTCCTATGCCTATCCACACAACAGTTAAGTACACGTACGATGTTATGGTTTGTATGATAGGGCTAGGGCATTAGGGTCAATTAGACCAATTACAAGAGCTAGGTTATAGGTAATAGGAGACTTAAGTAACTTAGGTATGAAGGGGCAGATATACGACTTATGAAGATTTTAAAGTGAAGATGACATCTGAACAACAAGTAGGTATTTATGATTGGATTAAAAAAATATTTAACTAGAACCTTTTTTCAATAGGTACTTTTAAAATGAAATTACGATTATCACACAAACTATCGATCGTACTTTTATGAAAGCTTTACAGTTTAAAAGACATTTTTCACCAAATATCTACTGTTTAGTGCATGGTTTTCGTTTTAAAGCCAAAGCATAGGTAGTAAGTATCTAAGTTTGGCATTTTTAGCATATTATGTAGGCCGATTGAAAAAATGGGTCTTACTAAAAAAACGATAATCGCTCAGAAACGATCGTGTGTATTTTAATAAAACATTCACTAAATGATTAAAAGATATTTTTAATTATCTATAATTATTATCGTTTAAGTAAACGGTTTTTTTGGCAAGGAAAATGATTAACGTCCAAAATTTGCCATTTTTAACAAATTTTGTGTGCGAATTGCAAAAGTGGTTCTTGCGGGGGACGGGCGGCAGTGTAATATAAATCCAAAGAAAATGTAAAATTACTTGCGTGGAAACAGTATGGGGTTAGGCGTATACTCACAGAGACCTACAGAATCGAGCCGTGGGATTTCGCGATAACACTTTACAAAAAAAAACAGCTGGTTTTCATTGGATCCAAATATAAAGTGAATGCGGCAGACATCGCTGACGAAAGAAAAGTAATATTTTTATTTGGTCTTGAGGTTTGTCTCTCAGCTATGCCACGCAGGAACAGCAATGAGTCGCCAACACACGACATGGTCAAAACTCATTTTAGGTATGCGCCATTACAATAAGTCAAGTGTTTTTTGTAACTGCGATGGAATGTAAAAGATCTATAATAGTAATTTATATATATAAAATGCTTTGTCCTGAATGACTGACTAACGGATCAACGCACAGCTTAAACCGCTGATCGTAGAGACCTGAAACTTGAAGAGTGTGTTCTTTGTGTGACCTAGGCATCCGATAAGAAAGGATTTTCCAAAATTCCGCCCCTAAGGGGGGTGAAAAAAGTGCATTTGATTTAAATTACATATTATTTTGACATATGTTTAAAAACTCAATTCGATTTTATTCAAAGAACGTTAATCTCACATAAAACCTTGGTGCAATGCAATACTCTTTAAAATTAGAATGTCAAAAACCGTTTTTGACTTCAACGCAGACGAATTTGCGGGCAAAAGCTAGTCTCATAAAATCGCATGTGTACCTGTATTTCCCATTTGCTTTTTTACCGGAACAAGTGGGAATGATTAACACTGGAACCTACTGTGATTGATTGTACACTAACTTTATTTCTAGTCGGCAGTTTTAAAAGCATTCAGTATTAAAAATAGAGCTTTGTACGTACTTAAGCGTCGCGCACTTGTTCAGAGTCCTACAAGCTACATCCTAGGTGTTAGACGTATGAGCGGAGTCGAGACTCACTGTGCGAGGCCAGCCACTCGTTGTAGTCGAGCCCCAGCGGCAGGTCCACCAGCTGGCGCATGTCGAGCTCGGGCAGCTTGCGCTCTAACAGCGCCTCCTGCAGATATAGCTTGGGATCGCCCGCAGGTTCGCCTTCGCGTTCTTTGCGCCGCGCCTTCCTGAAAATAATAATTACTCCGTTACATCAACATCACGGAACTAATCCTGGCTAACTTATCACACTGTGGCTTTTCTACGGATACCTGTCAGTGGTTTCGCTCTTATTTAACTAACAGGGAACCAGCAGTAGTCTAGTGCCAAAAATGCACCTTACAAGTTTTCTGCTCTAAAACCTATCCAGTCAGGAGTATCACAAGTTTAATTGTTAAGCCCTATTTTTTATTCACTACAAGCTGCCTGCCCCGGCTTCGCAAAGGAGGTGTGAAATTTTCAAAACACTTCCATACCATTGCTTTATTTGCTTTTATAAAAACCTTGTCCTTAAAACAAGGAATATGTATAATAAAAAAAGAATTATCCGATTTCGTGCAGTCGTTCGGAATTTATGGCGTGCGTGACCAAGGGAAACTTATTTTTATATATATTCTTATAAGTATAGATATACTGTATAGTATATCTATACTTATAAGAAATCTGTAGAGAGGTCAATTCTGTACATCAAATATATTTTCAGAATAACTATCAGGGGGTGATTAGTGATCGATACTGATGCCAATGATGCTGAAAATGCAATCAGTAAAATTTTTGTCCGTCTGTCTGTCTGTCTGTATGTTCCTTATAGAAACAAAAACTACTCGACGGATTTTAACGAAACTTGGTACAATTATTCTTCATACTCCTGGGCAGGATATAGTTAGTATACTTATCATCACGCTACAATCAATAGGAGCAGAGCAGTGAAGGGAAATGTTTGGAAAACTCCATTTTTTAAGCTTCCGTCGCGTATGCAGCCTTAATGGTTAAAGCTACATAGAAATCATGTATGACAGAAATGTTCTACATAAAATTATCTAAAAAATATCCCACAACAGCATATGTCTATCTTTTATGGTTGACTCACAATAACACGTGTAACTCCCGATAGCTTAGCAGTTCGGAGCTTTCTGATTATATTTGTTTACTCTTACGTTTATAATACTCTCACTCATCCCTAATTAAAAAAAATAACATTATTACCTATTCAATAAAAAAATAATCATAGTAATCGGTATATAAAAGAATCTTAAACTTCTTGGATAAATATGACATTTTGGCAAAAGAACAATTTGGATTCAGGAAATGTAAATCTACACAATTGGCCACTTTCACTTTAATAAATCGTATTATCAATAATATTAATGATAGAATTCCCACATCTGCCTTACTATTAGATCTAAGTAAAGCATTTGACTATGTGGATCATTCCTTGCTCATTTCAAAATTGGAGTTCTATGGAATCAGGGGTTCATGCTTGTCATGGTTTCGGTCATATTTGCAAAATAGAAAACAGCTCACTAGAATAACTAAATTTGATAACAATTCTAACAGTATAGTTAAATTCGATTCTGAGTTGAGAATAAACTATTTTGGAGTGCCTCAGGGCAGCATCTTAGGGCCATTATTATTTCTTATCTACATTAATGACCTCCCACGCGCACTTACACATGACTGTGTCTTGTTCGCAGATGATACAACAATCATCTTGGATTGTAAAAACAGGAATACATATGAAGCTGAAATAAATAAAACTTTAGACGATGTTATTAAATGGCTCGATGTTAATAAACTAAAAATAAATATAGAAAAAACTAAATTAATTAATTTTAAAACATATAAAAGTAAACATACACATCTTAATATAAGTTACAAAAACACTCTAATACAACAGATACAGAGTGCAAAATTTTTAGGTATAACTCTAGACACACATTTCTCGTGGAAGGAACATATTAACAGTCTATGCAAGAAAATTAACAAATTTGTCTTTGCACTTCGAAAAGTAAAAGACGTAACATCGAGGCAAACTTCTTTGATGGTTTATCATGCTTATATCTGCTCCATAATACGATATGGCATAGTTGTCTGGGGAAATTCTTCCGAAATCATGAGGGTTTTTATAGCCCAGAAGAAGTGTATTCGTGCATTATTTGGCATGGAATGGTCAGAATCCTGTAAAGCCGTATTTAAATCAAATAATCTTTTAACTGTTCCAAGTATTTACATTTATGAGGTTGCAAAATTTGTAAAATACCACAAATATCTGTTTGTTACTAACGATAACACGCATAAACGCCCGATCACTCACCTGCCATTAAAAATGCCAGTCCCTAAGTTAGAGCTCTATAGGAAAAGTTGTGCTTACATGGTGCCGCTTATATTTAACTGCTTGCCTAAAGGGATTATTGATTTACCATACAAACCATTTTGTTGTGCCTTACGAAACTGGTTAATTCAAGAGAGTTATTATTCTACCAAAGATTTCCTTAATGACAGCTCTTGCAGATATGGAGCTTATTAAAGCATTGTATCAAAGTAATAAGTAAGTTCTTCTTTATGTTCGATCCTTCAATAATGTTCTTTGTCTTTGTATAATTAAGTATGTAGTCACTAGTGCATATCAGTTTATAATATATAAATGTATAATGTTTGCATGCCCGTACCAGGGTGAACTATGTCATGTTCTGTATTATTATTTAACAACTTTTGTACCATATTTCAAGCAAATAAATGATATCTTATCTTATCTTATCTTATAGAAACACCAAACTTATACATGAAATACGATAATAAGCCATCGCGCCGTCGCGCATGAATACTGAATCATGCTATAAGGATTGTTCAAGGGGATCCCTTTTTTTCGCCTATTTTTTTTGTCCTATTTTAATTTGCCATAACGAGTTAGGCATATTGTTATTTGGCATAATAATATTTTGACATAATTGTTTTTTGGCATACTAATCAGTAAGTATATATGTATAGTTTAGGCTATTGTTTTTTGTCCTAATTTTGATTTGCATAAAGTTGTTAGGCATATTGTTTATTTGTCTAATAGTTACATATTAGGCATAAAGATCAAAAGGTGTAATGAATACATACTTTAGTTAATCACACGTATTTATTCCTGATTTATAAGCAAAACATTTGGTTAGGTTGGTAGGTATTTTTTTTTTGTGACCCTTAGAAACGACGTTTTTTTTTAACCCCGACACATTTGTTTAGGTTGGTAGGTATTTTTTTTCGTGACCCCTAGAAACGACTTTGCCAACCCCAACACATTTGGTTAGGTTGGTAGGTATTTTTTTTGTGACCCTTAGAAACGACTTTGCCAACCCCGACACATTTGTTTAGGTTGTTAGGTATTTTTTTTGTGACCCTTACCCTTAGCACGTAGTAAGCGCCTAGTATGATTTCATAGCAAAGTTTTAAAAACTATGTTAGATAAAAGTTATGCCTAAATATCATTATGCGTAAGGATATTTAGGCTTTAGAATATTATGCTTAACAATTATTATGCTTAAACTAAGTATGCCTTAAAAATAATGCCTGTAAAGTTATGCCAAATTAATATTGTGCGTAACTATTATTAGGATAAATAAAATTATGCCATGTTAACTTAAGACAAAAAAAAATATGCTTAAAAATAGAGAACCTTGTTCAAGTGCCGGACGGGTCAAATTTCAACATAGTTTACCCGGAAGCTTTGTGCTGAAGTATTTTCGTTCTACAGGTACTTAAGCCTCATGTGAAAGTGATCTAAACAATATTACCAATACATTAACTTAATAACATACAAGGAGTTACACGCTGATGGAGTCGCGGGCACAGCTATTAATAATAATATTCTGCGGTTCCTTATTGCGATATTTTTCAACAGTATTGTGGATTGACATTTTATATTTCCCTACTAAAATACGAAAGTTAATCTGTCTGTTACATCAAAACCACTGAACCGTGAGGAAGGACATATGCTACTTTTTTACGAAAAACTACGGAAACGCGGACGAAGTCGCGGGCAAAAGCTAGTGTATAAATATTTAAAGCTGATTTGCCAGAGTAGATAGATTCTTGCAAATAACACCTATATGCAGATGATTTGAAATAACTCGGCAAGGCTTTACCAAAAATAAATAACGACCGAAATTACGTCCTCGCCGCGCCAAAACCAAAATCTCTCTTGCCCAATCGTTAATCCAACCTATAATTGACTATGCAGATGCTTGCTACTTGGATGCTACCGAGGAGCTATTAAATAAACTTGAGCGCTTGCAAAACTTGTGCATTCGTTTCGTATTCGGCCTGCGCAAATATGACCACGTCTCTCATTTTCGCAAGCAGCTCAAGTAGCTCCCGATTCGTTTTCGCCGGAACACTCGCATATTATGCCTCCTCTATAATATCCTTCATAATCCTACATATCCTTCTTACCTGCGTGAACGCTTTACTTATAATCGAGCTTCCCATGTCCCTTGCAGATCCCACATTAAATCCCTTTTACATTTCCAATCCCACTCAACCGACTTCTATTCTTATTCGTTCACTGTTCACGCAGTAAGGCTCTGGAACTCACTGCCTCCTAACATTCGAGAATCCAAATCTTTATCTCTCTTCAAGAAACGTGTAAAAGAGCACTATCTCAGCATGTAATTGAGTGTTTATATCTATTGCATATTTATATATTATTTTACCCGTCCATATATGTAAGGTTTATTATTATCTTTATATCTTGTATATAATATATATATATATATATATATATTATCTATATTAAATTGTAATTTTAATTTTACATAATGTTTTTGCTTTTCTTTTAAATAAGTTGCACACTGTTGGCTATTATTATCTACCACTTCTCCTTTCGCGGGTCTGCTGGTAGAGATTTCTTTAGAAATAAGCAGTACATCTGTTATAATTATGTTGTTTCTTATGACTTTGTGTGTGTACATAAATTATTAAATAAAAATAAATAAAAAAACCGTTGAAACTAAAACACGCGCACAAAGTCGCGGGGAACAGCTAGTCTTCAATATATCTAAAAGAGAAACTTTGACAGATTAGATTTAATGGGTTTTTTTTAAGGGATATACGCATTTAACCTGAGCACAGGCTTTGACTGCTTCACCGAACTTTTGGCGAGAACCTTAAGGGCCTCCAGCCAGAGCAATGGAAAAACGAACTACTTCCGCAACGTTCACTAAGGGCGACCCCTGTGGGGTTCGGACCTCGACTTAGTGCGTTGCTAACAAGCTTAATAAGGCTAAATAAAAGACATTATATTGCTAGTTTGGCCGGCTCGGGCCAGCTTCATCTAGGGACGAGGGATTTAGTGAGACCATCGTTTAACTAGGGGACATAATTATAGTCTATAGTTTATCGCAAAACCATGATTTGTTATACCATTTTTATTTATACGTAGTTTATAGAAGTTTAAACCAGGTTTTTTTAGTTTAACCGCTTTTTATAATAATCCTGTTTGAGTCTGGGTGCCCAAAATTGGGTTAGACAGGTTTGATTGCAGGTACAGATGATGAATGACCGTTAATAATTAGCGTCTTTTACATCAGATTTCAGAAAATGTGTTCCGACCTCCGTTTTTCTGCAATTCACGCCGAAAAAAAAACAAAAAGGGTTTGTCTCCAGCCCCAATAGCTGAATAATTATAAAAAAAAAAACATTGAAAAAAAAAACACCCGAAACCGGGTACCTACTAAAAATCTCGAAACGGCTACATCGATTTTTATAAAAAATTGTTTAAGTATATAGGTATTTGGTAGGACTGAGAATAGGTCGTAGGCTATTTTTATACCCCTCGGCGATAAGGATGGCGCTGGCTGATCAGCTATCAGTGGCGTGCATTGGTTTTATGACATAAGGCTAATGGAGAAAATAGGGATGTTTCCTGGGTATGATGATAAAACTTTTTCTAAGGTAGTGTCGCCAAAGATGGCCCGGCACCTAGGATAGCCCACTTTAAAAAAAATACAGTTATGATTATTCGAAACGAAACATTTGAATTTTCTCGGGTTTATACTACTAATACCATAGAGTCATAGACGATAGTGCAAGTGTGTTTCATTACCGGCGCGTCACCATTTTAAAGACAGATGACAGTTTGCTTGGTCATGTCAAGACGATACACCTTTTACTACCTCCATTATCTAAATCTTTTTGAAGATTAACAAACTTAAGACTAATTCTTCTGACTTCTCTTTTCTCTAAACTGTGAAAATTCATATTTAATCTATTTAGTAACGAATTACAGGTAAGTTTTATTATCTTGTTTCCTTTTTTGTATTTTTACGAGATTATACTCAAACCGGGTGTAATTTCCTATCATGGCCCATAATACAATTCACTAACATAGCCCAGGCCTTCGCTCAGCATGCGATAATACGTAACAATTTTTAAAAATAATAAGTTTTTGATTTGTTAGGAGTGTACACACTAAATTAAAGACAGTAGTGTCTAATTTGTTTTAACTAATGTATATTTTGATTCATCTTAAAGTTAATTTTCAGTATTCCTTAGATATGAATGAATTAAAAAAAATTTAGAAAAAAGAACTGATTTATTTTTATTTAGTTACTTTCAAAGTTGATCTCAAAGTTAAATTTAATTTAATTTAGTAAGTAGTTGGTTTTTATTTTATAGTTGATTTTTATTTTGATAGATTTAAGATAGCCCTCATTTAAATTTTTGATTGATTTTTTACCTTTTATGAATAACGTTATGATAAGGATGTGTTTTTATTTTAATGTTTTCTGTTATAAGTGTTTAAGTATTTCTAATGCATATATCTTCATTGATATTTTTTGGGCCATCTTAGGCGACCAGCTTCCCAAGATAGCCCAATACCAAGTTTCTAAAAAGTGCTTACTTTTGTGTTAAAATGCCAAAAGCTGTACTACTTTTATAGATATCTGGATTCTCAAATAAATATATTACAACTTCCATTATGTTTTTTCTTTACTTTACTTATCTACAAGATTTTAGGAGGTTTTGAAATTAAGTGGGCCTTCAATGGCGCCTGTACCTTAATATTCGATACCGTGTCTGTGACAGTCACTAAATACCATAAAATAAATATTATCAATGTAATTACTAACCTATTAATATTTATATATATATATTTATATATATATATATTTATATATATATATATATATATATATATATATATATATATATATATATATATATATATATATATATATATATATATATATATATATATATAATTTAATATTATAATGATCAGTATATTTTTATGTTGTTTACAAATAATATTGTAATTAAATGTTATTTTGAAATTAACCGATGCAAATATATTCCTCCTTGCTCTATACTTGAGGTCTGGCTTTTTGTCTTACACGTTATAATTGCACAACACGGCATTACTAAGCAGAGCTCTGTTCTTCGCAGTAGTGCCACAGAATATATAATAATACTGACGTACAGAACATGCACTCCTTTGATCTCGAAGAAAGCCGCCATTATAATAGCCTACAAAATTTCCAACGTACCTGGTGCATTTGAAATCGTACCTTACGAGTAGACTACTACTCACAAGAGCGCAATTCCTTTGTGTTCAGAATTTACCTACACCACAGCTCCAGCGTCAGGGTTGTACAAGAAAAGTAAAATAAATAACAACATAAATTTAGGAATCATTTATTGTATTTACTATTGTTTAATCTCAATGCAGTGTTTTATATATTTTTTACCATCTCTAAAGTACCTATTATTAAATTTTAAGTAAGTAGGTGTAAGTAATTCGCTCAAAAAAAATAATGGACAAGAAAAAGGAAATTACCCAAGAAAAAATAGTCATGACTCGACTCTGAATATGAGTATATCACGCCTTCGTGTTCGTACTACCTAAGTAATTCCACTGACTTCTCAAAAATTTATAATTACGAGTAAAATAAACAAAATACAAATATTTCTAACCTTTTAGAATCTTTCGGTAAATAAAAAAAAGAAAACTTCGAATCCTTTTTTTTTTTTTTTTTTTTTTTTTTTTAGGCGGGGGAATCCTCATGGACGCCCGCTCACTCGGGGGAGCGAACGGGTAGTGTCAGACTCTTACTGACTAAACGGTATTACTCGTAATTATAAATTTTTGAGAAGTCAGTGGAATTACTTAGGTAGTACGAACACGAAGGCGTGATATACTCATATTCAGAGTCGAGTCATGACTATTTTTTCTTGGGTAATTTCCTTTTTCTTGTCCATTATTTTTTTTTTAGCGAATTACTTACACCTACTTACTTAAAATTTAATAATAGGTACTTTAGAGATGGTAAAAAATATATAAAACACTGCATTGAGATTAAACAATAGTAAATACAATAAATGATTCCTAAATTTATGTTGTTATTTATTTTACTTTTCTTGTACAACCCTGACGCTGGAGCTGTGGTGTAGGTAAATTCTGAACACAAAGGAATTGCGCTCTTGTGAGTAGTAGTCTACTCGTAAGGTACGATTTCAAATGCACCAGGTACGTTGGAAATTTTGTAGGCTATTATAATGGCGGCTTTCTTCGAGATCAAAGGAGTGCATGTTCTGTACGTCAGTATTATTATATATTCTGTGGCACTACTGCGAAGAACAGAGCTCTGCTTAGTAATGCCGTGTTGTGCAATTATAACGTGTAAGACAAAAAGCCAGACCTCAAGTATAGAGCAAGGAGGAATATATTTGCATCGGTTAATTTCAAAATAACATTTAATTACAATATTATTTGTAAACAACATAAAAATATACTGATCATTATGAAATACCAAACATTAACGAAATGATTGCAACAAGTTACAAAAAATATATAGTGCCCGCTGTGTACTCGCTCCATCAACGCAATGACCAAATCGCGTACAATGTATAAGCATGCATTGCGTCCTCTACACTTCATCAAGGTATTATTCCTCTTTTATAGGTCTACAGAAAAGTAGTCCGCAAATTGTCTATCTTTTAAGGATAGCTTTCTATAACTATTTTATGTTCAAAACAAAATTGTGTTGTTTTTTTTATTGTTAGTCATCTTGAGCATTTCATGCACAACATGATTGCCATTTCCACCATTTATAATTTAAATTAAATAAGTACCTAAAACAATTTTATACCAATCGACAATCAATTGAAAACAATCTGCTATCGATATTAACCGGAACACCGGTTAAGTGAAGTAAAAACATAACAAAAGCTAGTTTAAGCTACTATCCAGATTGTTACTTCGGTTGTGTGTTAGTGTCTTCTTGTTGCGCTTGTGAAGAGAAAAATATGGTTTAACATCAAGTACTTATTAAGACAAAAAAAATATAATCACTTAATATTTTTGCTGACTTAGTAGATGGTTAAACATTTTCCATCCCGATATGTTAATGTTACAATTTAAAATATACACCTAAGTAACCAAAATTAAACTCAACAAATAACTCAATAGATAACAAAACGATTAACCAACAACACCAGGAATCACAAGACGCATCTGGATATTACTAACATAACTTGTTCCTATGTTCAAAGGAAATAATATTAAAAGTTCCGGTATTAAAAAATCGAACTCAGAGACAGCAGTATATTCAAAAACACCACCACATTATTTTTGAGTTTGACATTTGCTCTTGTTATATTACTATCTCGAATACAAAAATAGACTATATGTACTTTCCATAGTTCGCCAATTTTTTTTTTTTACAACGTGGCAGCTTATCGCCAGTGATTTTGGCAACATTAAGACGAATCGATTGACGTAAGAATCATCAAAATCGGCCTACGAAAGTGCTCTCTAATTTTCCACAAAGGCACAAACATACATACATACACAGGCAAACAAACCTTGAGTTGCGCAGTCTGTAAAAAATATCATATATTTTTTTTGTATGTTTGTTTAACCAGAACTCCAATAGGGAAATGGAGTTTCTTTCACTCCCATTATTAACTTAGGGTTAAGTTCCGAGTTTTATATCGCCAATCACATAAAGCTCTGGAGTCCGGACGAGCGTCCGTGGTGACGCGTTACGTAACGCACTGGGCGGGAGCAAGCACAGCAAGACAGGACAGTGCACGCACGCGGCCGCCGCCCGCGCCGCCGCCGCCGCGCCGCGCTACTTCGAGTCAGGGATATCGCTCGTGATCGCAATACTAATACCAACGACACACCACATTTTTTACATTTGTTGTCTCGTGATTCATCATAAAATCATGAACAGGACGCGAAAGTGGCAAATTAACATGTCTAAGTTGCAGATAATTTAGGTATTATTTTGGTAATTTTGGTATTACAATTACGGCTTACTGCTTGTTAAATATACATACTTGGCATTGACGAAAATTCTAAATCACCAGTATCAAAAAAAATTGTTATCCGTTTGATTTAACACAATAATATTGAGGTCACTCACACATACACATCACTGACAAAATTATAGTGAGCCATTCACATTAAGGCACAAGTGGTAGCTCTCTAGAGTAGACCCGGCTATCGAGTGCAGCTCACCTGAAGGGCACAGCAGAGTACAGATAGGAGGGCAGAGAGAACAACACGCCGAGCACAACTGCGTGGCACATCGCGGCTATCACTGTTCACTGGTAGGGCCCCACTGTCTCGGCCAGGCCACCAGGCGCACCGCGCGCCGGCCTGCCAATCGCACTATCGTTATTCGCTACGATTGCGCTGCGCCCGCGCACCTCCCCGCGCCTCCCACCGAATGAAACGGAATAACTTTACGAATGTCTCTGTTGCGCATAAATAAAGCAGTAAAGTGCGACTCACACTCACAACAATTTTGTTTTTTCCTTAACTTACATATTATGTAAGTTTGCGACAAAATGTTTCGATGCCTACTGCTACTATGGTACTGCTAATTATTATGGTATTTAAATCAATTAATCAATGTAACTTTCCAACGCCTTAGTTGTAAACGATAGTCACGAATATTCACAAGTGACGATGACGCAACTGACTTGTATTGAGCAACGACACTGCGCGATAAGTTCAAGGTTGTATGTTTGTTATCAATCAGTACTGCTAGGTAGGTTATCTGGTAAATATAGTTAAGACTGATTAATTTATGTACACACAACATACGTAGGACAGTCATGAAGGAAAATTAGGTTCAAAGGTACTCCCTTTTTCTTACGAAAGAAGAATCCAAGAATCATTGTAACTAAGAATGTTAAAATCGATAATGTTAGAAATTATGCATTAAATAGGTGATGATATTTATGTGACGGGATATCTTATATACTAATATACTAATTATACTTATTACTATATATTAAAACTAGCGACTTTGTTCGCGTGTTTTAGTTTCAACGGTTTTTAATTTTTGCAACATTTTTCATTTATGCTCCGCTCCTATTGGTCGTAGCGTGATGTTATATGGCCTATAGCCTTCCTCAATAAACGGACTATCCAATACAAAAAGAATTTTTCAATTCGAACAGTTCAGTGTTGGATAGCCTATTTATTGAGGAAGGCTATAAGCTATATAACATATATATATACAGCATATACATATACGGCTATACATCAAGGCAAAACCGATCATTTTCCATAATCAAAAGCGTTCCTTGGTTGGAAACTGTATTATACTATTATACAATGTCGTGGCCAAATCGTAAAATTTATCATCATCAGTTTTTTTCATGAAATAGAGCCGTTTCGTCGTAAACGCACAGTTATTTCATGATTTGGTCAAACGTTAATGATCATATCAGACATATGAATTAATTTCAGACAATTGTGCAATGTTGTACTTTATTATAAACTAGCTTTTGCCAGCGACTTCGTCCGCGTTTCCGTCGTTTTTCGTAAAAAAGTAGCATATGTCCTTCCTCACTGTTCAGTGGTTTTGATGTAACAGACAGATTAACTTTCGTATTTTAGTAGGGAAATATAATATATCACGTTACACAAAAATAATCCTTATAGCATGATTCAGTATTCACGCGCGACGGCGCGATGGCTTATTATCGTATTTCATGTATAAGTTTGGTGTTTCTATAGCGATTTCTATGATTCTTTTTTTATTGAATAGGTAATAATGTAAACTTTTTTAAATTAGGGATGAGTGAGAGTATTATAAACGTAAGAGTAAACAAATATAATCAGAAATCTCCGAACTGCTAAGCTATCGGGAGTTACACGTGTTATTGTGAGTCAACCATAAAAGATAGACATATGCTGTTGTGGGATATTTTTTAGATAATTTTATGTAGAACTTTTCCGTCATACATGATTTCTATGTAGCTTTAACCATTAAGGCTGCATACGCGACGGAAGCTTAAAAAATACCGTTTTCCCAACATTTCCCTTCACTGCTCTGCTCCTATTGATTGTAACGTGATGAAAAGTATACTATAACCTGCCCAGGAGTATGAAGAATAAATGTACCAAGTTTCGTTAAAATCCGTCGAGTAGTTTTCGTTTCTATAAGGAACATACAGACAGACAGACAGACAGACAGACAGACAGACAGACAGACAGACAGACAGACAGACAGACAGACAGACAGACAGACAGACAGACAGACAGACAAAAATTTTACTGATTGCATTTTTGGCATCAGTATCGATCACTAATCACCCCCTGATAGTTATTTTGAAAATATATTTGATGTACAGAATTGACCTCTCTACAGATTTATTATAAGTATAGATATAGATATAATGTAAGATATATTGTATTATAATGTTGTAACTACGTTTTTAGGAATATATTATTATTACAAATGATTATTATCTTGTATCTCTTGTTTTTCACGGGCTATCCTCAGTAGCGAAAATACCCGGTCCTTTGAAAGGCTTACGTGGGGACACAGGTCCAACAAGCAGTGGTGAGGCCACTGCGTGTTGGAGAGGTTGAGAGCGGTTGAGAGCGAGCTTGAGAACTTTACTCTAAACTGGTATGGGGCATTTACCAGGGCTCATCCACCTCTGCTTTATTGAAGAACAGATATGATCGGTAGATAAAAAGCTATTGTGAATTATAATAATAATA
The DNA here is from genome assembly GCA_932294365.1 of Diachrysia chrysitis. Lineage (NCBI taxonomy): Eukaryota > Metazoa > Arthropoda > Insecta > Lepidoptera > Noctuidae > Diachrysia > Diachrysia chrysitis. The sequence goes on along the minus strand of OW028649.1, from coordinate 13,933,591 downwards.
TCTTGGGACATCTCACACACGGTCATCTGATCCCAAACTAGGCAGAGCCTGTGCTATGGCAACCAGACAACTGATAAACATACTTATATATTTCTAAATACATACATATTATAGATAAATTACACCCAGACACAGAACAAATGATCGTGCTCATCACACAAAGATTCGTCCTGGGTAGGAATCGAACCCACGACCTCTGATTTAGCAGTCAGGTTCACTAACCACTAGACCAACAGGCCCGACAATTATGAATGGAAAATAAAAAAATTAGGCTATGTAGGTATATGTTAGTGGATTGGTTGATGTGATTATTAATTAGTAGTTACGAGTTACGACGAAAGTTTTACGATATAATACTAATAATATAGCTAGCCCGTGAAAAATGAGAGATCGAATCAATAAGCACTTCAATAATCCTCCTTTCACAATTATTTATCTGGGACAGTTTCTGTTTCAGAGAAGAGTCAAACTGTCACGGTTGGAATCGTTAACCCGAGTGGTGAGAGGCGAGTGACTGTGTTACCTATATTTTTATGACAACACTTTATTTTAATCTTAATTTTCTAGTTTAAAGGAAGTTTGCCAAATCTGAGAATCGCCGCCTAATGCACCAGAAAGTCAGGATGTCAGAAGTGCTCAAAGCAAATAGATAATATTCACGTTTTAACGCAGTCACCAAGCATGCCGCCGGCACTTGCCGGACATGCTTGGTGACCGTACTCCACCGAATATAATTATACAATATGTTTTCCATTGGGGACAGACTAGGCGAACACCTGTTGTTTCCTCGACTCCCTCTCGCCCGTCTTTACACCTTATTACCTTCGCAACTGGTCCAATATGACCCTATGTTACTCATTGATACTCATAAATCATTAACACCCACGCGGGCGGAGGTGCGGGCAACTGCTAGTAATAAATAATTAAACAAATGAATACATCTGGTTTGTAGCAACTTCCTTCCGGTAATATGACGCCAACGCTCAATAGAGGTAGGTTGGATCTGATCTGAGAGGAGGTTGTCTATGCAGACTGGAGTTGTTAAAGGGTTTTATTACATTCTGTACCTAGTTGTAACTCCACATGTTCTGTACCCTTAAGATAAAAAGAAGTTGAGTTTTAGGCTATATGAATTAGCACTATATGGTAGAAATAATTAATGTAGTTGCTTGTAAATTTAAGGTTAGGCCTAATGGACTGATATGTATAAAAGTCTCTAAAAAAAATTACACACTAGGTACAGAATGTAATATAAACACACGTGAACAAAAACATATTTATAATGTTGTGTATCGTTTTAAGATTGTGTCTGTATCTAATTTTTTCTAATAAAAAATTTGCATAACGCCTTTCTTTGTCGCAAGGAATCTTTTCGGGCTTTTCCTGCCCTAGGGAAGGCACAACAAATAGATGGGGGGGACTGACGGGTTAATAAAACTATATATAGGTAACTACTTCGACTATTACAGTGTCATACTAGTTTTATAGAAATACGTGAACAGATTAAACGAGTCTTGTGATTGGGGCTTTAAAGTTACTCGGCTGAATACCATTATAAACAGACGGCGCCTCGCTTGCGCAAGGCCGACCTGCTTCCCACACGGCGGGCGCGGGGCCGCGCGCTGCACACGTACTCATGTACCTTCATCACGGTGTGAATGTGCATCTCTTTACATTTTCACACAAATTGGGGAAATTTTAACCGGACCAGATTTCATTTTTGTAACGAATTAAAATTATAATTTACTAGCTTTTTCCCGCGGCTTCGCCCGTGTGTGTGTTGGTTATCGCTGCAAAAACTTACTCGATGTCCTATCTCAGGATCCAAGCTAACAACATACGACGTTTCATCAAAATCGCTTTAGAGGTTTAGCGGTGATAGCGTAACAGACACACTGACTGAGTTACTTTTATAGCTAAATGTGCCAGCGACTTCGTCCACGTAGAATTTAACAAAAAAGTTATTTCGTTTTCGGAGTAGCCTAAGTTACTCCTTATTACATCAACTATCTGCCAGTGAAAGTCATAATTGGTCCAGCCGTTCCAGAGATTAGCCGGAACAAACAGACAGACAGAAAAAATTTGTACAAAAAATGTTTTATGTACCGTATGTACATTTATAATGCATGTACTAAAAAGCGGTTATTTTAATATTACAAACAGACACTTGAATTTTATTTATTTGTATGTATAGATATAGATATTTACAAGAAGCGATAAAAGTATTTATTTTGATAAAAGTATCAATTTGTTACTACCCAATGTGCATTAGAAATGAATTATATCCATTTTTATAGTATCTACGTTCACTATTTTGGCGATAATGGCTTACACAAAAAAGATAGATATATGATTTCCTTTACAAATGGTGTACCGTGTGTAGCTAACGTGGTTACAGCGCACGCCAGAATACCCCTCCAAATGGCAATTTTTTTTACTTTACACATGGTTATATTTTGGACAATTCACATAATATCTTTGTAAATTATAAGAATATAAAGAAATTTAGAGAGCTGAAATTTTTATTTCGTAAGAGTAAATATTTGTCATGTGCCAATGAAAAATGTTTAAAATAATGCCCAGTATCAGGTAAACGCCAATCGGAGCGCGTTACGTAACGATTTAAGACAAACCCAGAGACAAGCCATCAAACCTCCATTTATTGTAGTTATATCACATCTTTGCCCTTGGCCCTAGTTAACTGCTTACGTGAAAACATTGTTTAATAATATTATTACGATAGAGCCTGGATTTACCAAAGCAAATAATACACATTTACCAAAAATAGATTACTTAATGGTTTTCTTGGGATTAATGATGCCGGATCTTTCCTTGCTGATGTAACCCTTTGTCCCTAATTTCTTGTGTATTGGTACGAATATAAATAACTTCTCTGGTGTCTTGACTGTACAACACTTAAAAGCTTGTTAATCTTTATTTTGGCTTATATACTTATTATGTACTTATCTTAGAAATGCCTTCTACGCTTTTTATTCCAATTTTGACAAATTGACATTGACAGTAGTTTGTTTATTTCTTGCATTGTGACAAGATGACACGTGGCAGAATACGCGCGAAATTTAAATAATAGACTTATTTATCCAGATTATTTATTTTAAATTAATGTATGATTTTATCTTATTTTTTTTTCGTAATAATTAATTGCCAATCTACAAAATAAAAACAGTCCTAAAAATTTGTCAACATTTTTATTGTATAGATTGACAGGACAACGACTATCGAGGTTTGTACATACATAAATTAAGTTTTTAATAAAATTTAATTCATGTATGTTCGTATATTACGAGGTACTGTCGAAATCAACGATGAGAACGCTAAATAATGAGCGCAAGGCAAGTTGGGCAACGCAAGTGTGCCAGTGTGAATAGCGAGGCACTGGTGATCGTACTCGCCGCCGCCGCTCCTCGACATAGCCTCGACGATATCGTTATACTCTCGTTATTGGTACGTCTTAAGGCCATAGCTCATTAGAGCCAACCCGACCCCGACCACACCACCTCGTCGTCGATGTCCATTCGTTGACGACAGTCATCTTCACGCACGGGTGGTCACTGTTGGTCAACTATTCGTCTGCGCGTGGTCAGATCGGGCGAGGCGCTTCGGAGTTGATGTAGTGAGCGTATCCATACAAAGAATACTACCCGCTCGAGACGAGGCAGGGTTGCGTGTCGTGTAGCTCTATTGAGATATTACCTTAACATTACATTATTATTCGTAACTTACAAAACCGCAGCGCACGAAATCCGCTCTCGACAATGCCAACCAACTTACCTGTAAAGATAATAAACAAACAATTAAGTTCTGAACCAAATTAAATACGATAGCCGTTGCAAAACAATTCGATACTCAATCTCGCACGTGTTGAGCGCGTACGGAGTGCAGAGTGCCGCGCAAGTCAAATAACTATGATGTGCATTGTGCACTGCGTACAGTACACACTACATAGTGGGCACACATGGCGATGTCTCTTTATACCGAATTATTTCGACAAGCCGCACGCTGTCCAACCTGCACCTCAACCTGCCAGACAATCTTATATCTTTTTTTAATAAATCTCGGCAAATATTTATCAAAAAGGGACCGCTTTCCTTACAATATAAAAATAATACATTATGTTCGTCATCGAACTAAATCGATCGAAAACCTAAACATGTCGAAAAATATGTGTTATTATTTTTGCAGCTTTCTATGTTCTAGCCATACATACTTCATTAAGTCGCGGGGGACTAACTGTCCCCCGCGACTTTGTTCGCGTGTTTTCGTTTCAACGGTTTTTCATTTTTGCAACATTTTTCATTTATGCTCTGCTCCTATTGGTCGTAGCGTGATGTTATATAGCCTGTAGCCTTCCTTAATAAGCGGACTATCCAATACAAAAATAATTTTTCAATTCTAACCAGTAGTTCCTGAGATTAGCGCGTTCAAACAAACAAACAAACAAAGAAACAAACTCTTCAGCTCAATTTAGTTTCCTTAATTGTAAGATAATTTACTTTTTTAACACTTATATTTTAAATATGTCTAGATGGATTGTTAAAGATACGGAGCGATTAGCGAATTTTCAAAAATCTATTATATAGTTTTTACACTGATATAGGAAATTCAGATTAGAAGTGAATACTCATATAGGAGATTCAGGGCATTGTTAGTTTATGAACCTAAAACTCTCATACGAAAATGTGCCTAGTATGTAAATTTATATATAAATGCTGATATTTAAAACAGGGTGGCGAAATTTCGTTTTTGTAAGATTTGTATTATTTTCTGTATCTTAAATTTGCGAATTATTTTCTATTAATGAATATGAAAAGTTTTGAGAAGTAACATAACATGAGGTTGCGTCAATCAATAAAAATTAAAGAAGAGTACCTACTCTTTCGCAGATTTCTTTGTACCTACAAATAAATAATTAATAAATACAATTTAAAAAAAACGACAATTATATTTTTTTAAATTGACATACCTAGTTGATCACAAACAACAATGATGATAAAGCTAATTACGAATAGATGAACTTTCGGAACTTGTCAAATTCAAATTAAAAAAAAAGTATTTATTTGTGGAACATAGGTGTATATTACAAAGATGTTACAATATTTTATCGACAAAGCTAAATAAAAACTAATACATAGGTATATTTTCAGGAGTCCCGGAACGCTATATCCTGCCAATCATGACGTACAAATAAGAACTTAAAAACTAATAAAACTAAAACATCACAAATCTTTATAACTATATTTAACAATATATAAACAATTTTTTAAATAAGGACTTGTCGGTCAGGTATTCATCGACCGAATAATATGTTTTATTATGTAACAGTTTTAGGAAGGCTTTTTTAAAATCACTTATTTTATCTAATTCTCTTATTGTTCTAGGGATCTTGTTATAAATTCTGGGTGCCATTCCTAAAAAGTTTTTGGTATAGAGTGCAGTGTTATGAGACTCAGTACAAATTTCATTGTGTCGCCGTTTAGACTTCAAGTTTTTGAACAAATTTGCATTAGTCTTAATAAATAGTGCTGTTTCGAAGATGTACATACATGGTAGCGGTTCTCGGCAAAGTATGCAAATTAATTATATTGTTTTGTGGACTAAGTTCTACCTATTTTATAGGAGTTTTTCAGAAACTGGTATCATTATACTACGCATACTGGTATAGTAGAATGACGTTTTGCAAGTGTAGCCTCGGTTACTGATATTCGTGCAAACATTCGAAAAAGATTCGCGCGCTTGGATGTCTGTTAAAAAACCGGCCTAACTTGGAAATGAAATCTTATGCAAATGTCGTCCTACAAAAATGGGTTTGCTTATTCATGCGAATGTGAGTAACCGGTAGAATACGTAGCTGTTACGAACACCAGCCTACTAACGTTGACTCGTTTGTTTTAGTTATTTCGTAGAGCGGAGTGTCATTGAAATCGCGAACCCGCAAGTGAGCAAGGTTGGTGATCAATGCTAGTTATTTCTATATATGGGAAGAGGCCTTTGACCATCAAAATCACTTTAGTAGTTTCGTCTCCAGACAAAAATCGGCAAGTAGAAAAAAAATCTGGCGGGGCTAGAGCACACCGAGCCATGCCATGTGAGTGTTTAGGTACCTTGAATAAAAAATACTGTCAACGGAAGGAACTAACAGTGGGTCACCCCCTGTTAATGATTTTCAATTTTAATACAATGCCAATGCAAAATTCTTATTTATTTAGCAGGCACGCAAGTCAGAAAAATTAAGTAAGATCGACACGCTGAGAAGAAGTAGCCAGCCTCATATAGTACTTTATTTCGTGTACCAGAATTGCAGATACTCCAGACGAGGCCGAGTAGTTACACTTATAGGACCTTTTTAGACCAACAGCAATCGGCAATGGCCTGGATGACTGGAATCCTATTTTGCGTGGCCATAAGAAATTGTCCTGTTCCCTCCTTTTTTGCAGTTTTCTACAAATTTTCTTCTGTGTAATAAAAACGCTTTTAATCATCTTGGTCATCCTAGTAAGTAAGGAATATTTTTATATTTTGCATTTATAGCCACAGATGTGACGAAATAGCAACTTCATCGTGTCACTTTTAAAGTAAAATTGGTTAATCCCACACCAACTACATCCAATTATTATGGATACTGTGTTACCTAGTTAAAAGGGTTACTGATTCAGATAAGCAATTGCTTTATGTACAATAAGATATTAAGCTGAATCAGTAAGACTGTAACTCGACCCCAACATAGCTAGAGGAAAGACGAGGCAGACGACATGGGTACACCAAAAAAGAAAACTCCAAATCTCTTTCACAATTTTCCGCAGCAGCTTTTTGATTACTAAAAGCTATCATTGGATCCATAACAAACATAAAATCTATTATTCTTCGACGTCCTTCAATGTTTTGAATTACATTTTGATGCAATATTTTCTGCAATAGCCTAAAAATTTATACAAAACGTAAATGACCAGGTAACTCTTTAAGATCTCATGCACCAGGGTCTTGAGCTGGTGACAATGCACAGTCCTGTCAATTTAGTTTTTTTTTTTACCATTTATTCAAATTAGGCTGCGCATCAACGATTTCCTAATACTAACAGATCTCTTGCGCCAGGTTCTTGAAAATGAATAAATTTGTTACTTTCTCTAGAAGAATAACAAATGGAAAAGCCAGCAATTTTAAAATAATTAAAACTTACAACAAAGAAAATTAAGCTTACCGTATCCTTTTTTTTACCTTTTAATTTTGAAGTACTTATATGTGAGGTTTTTTTTATGAGGTTCTCTATTGTATACAGAAAGTATGGACGATCGAGTGTGAAGAGATAGAGGACACTTAGAGGTAACCGAGTCGAGTTATAAGACTTTTTTCGTGATTTTACGGAATTCCGACCTTCATCATACTTCTACTCACACTGCCGTGATGAGTCACAATACATATTATTGTATCGTATTTTATTTATAAAGTAGCTAAATAGTGTGCCTATTAGATATTAAATCATTTTGTACGATAAAATGTAACCATAGACGTTAAAATTGAAGTGAAAAGTTTTATAATATTGAAAATGTCTTAAATCTTCGAGGATCTATTTACAGCATTTCAGTTCCCCTATGCTTCGTTTGTTTTTATAATTCTAAGAACATCTACATTTTATTAACTACTTATCCTATTAATTTCAAACGGCTACATGTACGGCTTCAAAGTTAAAATTATAGTATCGTAAATATTCATTTTGAAAATGTCCGTTGTAGGTGATTTTTAAGTTGATACCTGTATTTATTAACTTATTTTTTGTGATTTATTTAAATTATTCAATGTGTACCGAGCACCAGCTCGTTAGTCTAAAAAAACGGCTATTAAACAATCAAATATTAAAATACTTCTTGCTGCCAAAGGACTAACTAAGAAAAAAGTATTTTATATCTTCGATTACCTATTCATTCACTAATAGAATACAGTTGTCGCGGGAAGCCTGTCAGATGTGAAGAATGTGAAGCATAAAGAATGATGGGATGGCCAAAACTAATATCGATGGCCAAAACGAATATGATGTTGTAAAATTAATGTGGAGCTTTGCCTTGCAGAACTTTGTTTAAAGTCTCGAAAATTTGCATTACTTAAATGCATATTTACACTTGCTCTTAAATTCGCGCGCAACTTGGTTACTATCAGGTTACGCGCACTGTATAAGCCTATAGCGAGAAAAATATTTTATTAAATCGATCCACAATTGCCGGAGATGTCGCGTAGCCAACATACAAAATAAAAACATACTCTAATTGCAAACCTACTGCTTTTAAAGTTGTTTAAAATAAAACAGTTCGCGTATGAAACATGCGTATTAATACGGTCTTGTTAACACAATACTTATGGTTTGAGGTGAGGTCGTTGGCGACTGGGGGCACAATGTTTGTGGTATCGTTTTTGTCATTGTGTTGCGGCGTACTTTCACTGGCCTCGCCTCCACCCCGCGCCCGCCGCTGCCTGCACCTCGTGCCTCACAGCAGTGACACGGCGTGATCGTTCGCAAGACATGGCTCACGTTATCGTTTTACAATAAAAATCAAATCTTCATCGTTCTTCATCGACAAAACAAAAAGCAAGCGTGCGTTATGCAGGATGGTGTATGTATAAGTTACGCTCATAGCTCGCACATAGATAGATGGTTACTCTCAAAGATAGAAACACATATGAACAAAATAAATACGGGAACAAGTGCGAGTCTCACTCGCCGAGGGTTCCGTACTAAGTTTGCTGATCCCCTCGGATTTTCTAAAAACAAACTGATGACAATATCAAATTTCCAACAGTATATATAGTTTGTAATCCAAAAACATATTGTTAGAAAACTACAAATTAACAATTTTCGGATTTTGGTTTTTGGAATTATCCCGTAGGTTTTCAGTTTTTCGGAAATATTTGGGAAAAGCAACATAAAACGTTGTATTAATAGGGAATATGAACGATTGTTTATGTGCTTAATTAGTTATACCGTCTTAACACTACAAAATATACCATCATCATAAGGTTAGACAGAGGACAGAGGCTTAGACAGAGATTAATCCTAGCTACGGTTACAGTGCTACAGTGTACATCAAGCGAATATTCCTGGATAATTGGGATAAAGGTGTTTCAGTTAGGGGTCGAAAATTATGCAACCTACGGTATGCTGACGACACAATACTTCTCGCAACATCTGAGGAGGATATGAAATACTCCAGCATTTTTTTAAATCTACCCCCATTGTTAATTGAGGGTAGAAAGTTTAAATGGAACATTCTTCATTAGCAAAAATGTAGTAGCATGAAATTTCGCATACAAGCTTCTTATCAGAAATTAATAAACACCTCTTTAGAGCGGAACTTTTATAGGGGTAGAACTTTTCTTTCAGGCGTTCGTATTTCAGCTTATGAGCAAAAATAAATACATACATATTTGAGAGAGGGTGGGGTTTTAGGATGGATGACCGGGGCATAATATGAGCTACAGAACCGTAGATAAAGACAAAGCTACATCTATATATATAAAAATCAATTGCTGTTCGTTAGTCTCGCTAAAACTCGAGAACGGCTGGACTTATTTTATTTGGCTAATTTTGGTTTTAAATTATTTGTGGAAGTCCAGAGAAGATTTAAATGGTGAGTAAATATGAAAAAATGCTTGGAATATAGCAAAGAAATCAATTTCGCTTTCCCTTAGAAACTATTCCTACCTGACAAACATTTGATGTTCGTTCCGTCGTTTAGAAATCAATTAAATTAAAAAGTCGTTCAGAAATCAAATATAAATTTAAAAGAATATTTTTGTTTTATTTTTCAGCTGTTTTTGACATTTGACATTGACAATCAACAATTACTGATCGCAACTATTATATTTTACGGACTTTGTTGGTAATCTGGGCATAAAGGTCGCGTTGTCTCAGTGGATTTTTATTTTTATGTGCGTAATGCGGTTTAATGTATGATGTGATAGTGTATCATGCAGTAAATCAGTGTGTTCGTGAGCAGCAATTTTCGCACTGTCTTAAGTTTAGTCGTTAGTCAGTAGGTAGGCGGGTGGGTAGGATAGGTAGGGGTAGGTAGGTGGGTGGGTAGGGTGGGTAGAGTGGGTAGGGGTAGGTAGGTGGGTGGGTAGGGTGGGTAGGGTAGGTAGGGTATGTAGGTAAGTATAGGCAGGGTAGGTAAGTAGGGTAGAGGTAGGTAGGTGGGTCGGGTAGGTAGGTTTTGGGTAGGTAGGTGAGTATTTAGGGTAGGGTAGGTAGGCAGGCAGTTAGGTAGGTTAGGTAGGTAGGTGATATAGGTGGTAGGATATTGCATCTATCTATATAAATTGAAAACTACTTAACCGATTTCATTGATCTTTTTTATTTAAGAATCCTAATACTTTGAAGAAGGTTCTTACGAAAAGATAAAAAAGAAAATTGGTCAATTTCTGCAAACTATTTCAATATTATTGCTTTTACTATTTATCGTGTTTTGTTTTTTTAATTTATACATACTTAAATATAAAATAGAAAATATAATTAGTAGTTCGAATGTAATATTTATAGCTAAGACAGAACAACGTCTGTGGGGTCAGCTAGTATCAAGTAAGTTTTGGTTCAACCTATTAGATCACTAAGCTACTTTAGCACTAACTTACATAAAATTAAGACAAACTACAGGCATTCACTATGACAACGAAGACTTTTTGATTTTGTATTTTCCAGAATTATTAAAACAAAAAACTTAATCATTACGTCATGAATTCGAACTGAAATAGTATTTGATGTAAAAGTTTATTCCAAATGGTGATTTGTGCAAATTGCCTATTGCGCTGTTGATAATATTTATCGGTTTAATTTTTTTAAATTTTACTTTGTTAAATAGTTTCACCAACGATTGTTTACACTTAAATCTTAGACTTAGATAACATCTATAATAATATCATAAAGCTGAAGAGTTTGTTTGTTTGTTTTCTATAGGCTACCTATATAACATCACGCTACGATCAATAGGAGCGAGGCACCAATGAAAAATGAACGATGCAACAATTTATTGCATCATGTTCCGTAGAATTGAGTACTTGATATTAATTTCAACAGGAAACAATCAGGCACTCTCAAAAAAAATGACAGACGCGATCCGAAAGTGATCCTATAAGGGTTCCTTTTACCTTTTGAGGCACGGAACCCTAAAAACTGCTAAAAACGCCTTGTGGTCGCTGTAAAATATATGACTCGAGTATCGTGTATAGTTCATATGAAAACGCTTACGACGCGTAGTGGCAACGAACGCCAGAAACTGCACTACGTTGTGAGCGCAACAAAATATTTTTGTGCTATGAGTACGCGCTAATGCGACGGCCCGACTGTTCTAGCTTAAGGTTCTAACACTCTCAGCGTGCGTCCAGCGGCAGATGCTAATATCCCAGCGGCAGATCTTATACTTAAGCACAGAGTGACACATGCCTGAACGATAACGATTCGTCGCTAATGGTAGGGGAGCCCAAGCGGAGATTTTGGGATAGACTCGAGCGCGGCAGAATAATATAAGGGGGCAACCTTGCACCATGAGAAGTACTCCCACCATACCTGAACCTTGCACCATGAGAAGTACTCCCACCATACCTGAGCCCTTTATGTGGGGTCTAACGTCTAGGGCAACCGGAAAGATTAGTAAAAAATAATCTATAGTTAGAAAAACTCGAGCGCATCAGATTGATGTAAGGTTAGATAAAGTTGTTTACATCCTGAAAAGTGTGCATTTTAATTATCTGACAATTTAAGCATGACATAAGGAAATGGAAGCCTTAACACCCTTGACCGCGTTAAGGTAAGCCAGAAAATGTTAACGAATATCGTTATCGCTATGCAGGTCTAGAGAGGAGCTGATCTTTGTAAGAAGAATGACGCGATAGTTATGTTACATACACGTGCTTCGTCAATTATCGTTTATACTACAGAAAACAATTACACGTATCGAAATAAGTAAGTAATAAAACATCTAGGGAAAGTACATTGAATCAAATGTAATTAATTGTCCACACATATTCAGACGGTAGGTATAAATACATAAATAAAATGGTATATTAAAATAAAACGTATCAATAAAACCGAACAAGTGCGAGCCGACGCGACGCGCGACGGTTCCGTACAAGCTTATTATGTATTCGACGGTTAAGTCTATTTCGTGTCAGTGTTTTTTACAAGCGTAACAACAAGTCCGCTAACAGACAACGGGACCCTACTGATAGTAGGGTCCCGTTGGGTCCCTTTGGGAATTCTATAAACGAGCAAGTCAAAGCATGAACACACCTAGTCCGTCAGTTACACTAGCCAGTCTGTTGTCCTTCACTGTGATATAGCATCTGATCGTGAAACTAATTTCTACCACTTACTACTGGATTGAATATCGCTATATCAAAATAACAAGCAATTGTAATGATTGTCTCGATACGTAGTCCCGACGACTCACAACACAGCACATCGTAATATGTGTCGCTGTCGCTAAGCATGAATTAGGCAAATTAACCTCAATCGAACCTTTTTAACAAACTTCAAGGAGGTCCCAGTAATTGCTGACAAACATAGACAGATTGATTGAAATTGTATTGCGTATATTATAATGTTTGTAACAATTACTATGACGGTCGAGAATGTAATCAGACACACGTTTAGTTCCATTATGGATAGACCATATCGAACCGTATTGTGTAAGAGCTGTTGAAATAGTGTTACACTATTACAAAAGGTAAGCGAGCTCGGAAAACACGGAGCTGCTGTATGTAGAGCGAAAACACTCATTACAGGAGTCCGCGACGCGGGGCCGTGCACCGCACCGCGCGCCGCGCCGCCGCCGCTACGTGGCCGTCGCCCGACAGGCGAGCGCGACCTCCATCCGACAATTAAAGTATGTGCTTCAATATGCCTGGTGCGGGCCAGGGGGACCAGAATGGACGACAACATCTCAACTGGCCACGGCACCGGCCAGAGACGCTTGGCACAGGCGGCCGCACCACTGCACGGCAGGTATGCGCTCTCGCTGCGCGGTGCCAGTGCGCGATCGTTTCACCCGCTAGTGCGGCATACCACTACTTCCTATTTACGAAAACTGCTTTAACCACAGTGATTTTAATTCTAAATTTTACTTTATTACATTGAGGCGGCGCCTGAATGAATGCGTGTTCCACTACCTAACTATACAATAATTGAGTGAATAGCAACATTCACTAACGTATTTTATCAACGTTAAGCTTTTTTTTTTCGCTTATAATTTTTTATTCATTATCCTACACTCCTATTTACCTATTTCGTATATTATAATACAAATATAATATTTTTTATTCCGCTTTATTTTCGCGTTAACTTCATACGTCGTTGAATATATATACCAAATGGTTTTTGTTACACTAGTATTTTCCTACGTTTACGGGTATAAATAAGTGTTCCTAATAGAATCAATTAAGTGAAAAATTATAATAAAATGATAATTTACCTGTTTCCATTGTATTCATCTCATAACCTATCTGCATGCCAAATTTGAACTTTCTAGGTAATCTGGAACTGGGTTAGAATTTTGATCTAAAGGTCAGTCAGTGATAAAAATGACGATTTTTGGACGTTAATATCTAAATAACCGTTTGAGATGTGTTTATGAAATTTAGAGCATAAATTTATCTCATAAGTCTCAATAATATGAGCTAATAATATCTCAATAAATTTGACACGTTTAGGTGAAATAGTTATGAGTTACGAGGGGGTCAAAAGTGGCTCCAAATGGTTCGTGTAATATTACACACGGTGCTGCTCGTCAGTTCTGTTACTTCAACTTGTCTGTTGCTTACACGCTACCGCGTGTCTAGATAGACTAATTAGTAATATTATAAACTATGGATGGATGGATGTTTGTTACTAGATTACGCCAGAATTAAGGATTTGGATGAAATTTAGTTCAGATATACTACTCTGTGTAAAAAGTATCGGGAATATGTCAATAAAAAGACCCGCGTAAAAGAGGTCGTTCTAATTTTTTTACTGCATGTTGTTAGCACTGTACTGATTTAGCGCGCAAAGTTTAAGCGGGATCTGTCATTTAATTTGTTTTAAACTACACTTTTTGTTGGTCATAGTTTTGAGTTCTCGGCGATTTTTACAATGGAAAATATTGTTGAACAAACAGTGTGCCTTAAATTTTGTGTTTCGAATGATATTTCATGTGGTGAATCACTAAAAATGTTGCGAAAAACCTACGGCGAATCGTGTATATCGAAATCAAGGGCTTATGAATGGTATAAGGCTTTTAAAGAAGGCCGAGAAGTAGTAGTAGACTTGCCTCGTTCTGGTAGACCTTCAACCGCTACGACCAAAGAAAACATCGACAGAATCAAGAAGCTAGTGCTTGAAAATCGACGTATGAGTCTGAGAGAGTTGGCTAGTGAGTTGAACATATCTTTTAAATCCGTCCACAACATTCTCATTGACATTTTAGGCATGAAACGCGTCGCCGCTCGACTAGTTCCAAAAGAGCTCAATTTTGTTCAAAAAGCGCAGCGAAAGCATGTCGCTGAAGACATGGTTTCCCGAGCTTCTACGGATCCGACCTTTATGAAACGTATAATAACTGGCGACGAGACATGAGTTTATGCGTACGACATGCAAACAAGCCAACAGTCTTCAGAATGGCGTCTCGAAAACGAGCCGAAACCCAAAAAACCGCGGCAAAGTCGCTCCAAAATCAAGGTGATGCTGACAGTTTTTTTGACTACCGTGGTGTGGTTCACTCCGAATTCCTTCCTGAGGGAGAAACAGTGAATAAAGAGTATTATTTAGGCGTCATGAAGCGTTTGCCCGAGAGTATCCGCCGAAAACGTCCAGATTTGTGGCAACACAACTCATGGATGCTGCACCATGATAATGCATCACACACAGCCATTATAGTAAAAGAGTTTTTAGCAAAAAAAATCAACAAAAGTTCTCGACCAAGCACCGTATTCACCTGATATGGCTCCGTCTGACTTTTTTTTATTTCCCAAGTTAAAATTACCACTTCGAGGAAAACGTTTTGAGTCGATAGAAGCCATAAAAGAAAATTAACTGAATGAGCTAAAGGCCATACCGCAAATAGCCTATGAAAAATGTATGGAAGACTGGGTGAAGCGTTGGAGATGTTGTATTGCAAGCGATGGGGCCTACTTTGAAGGCGATAAAATAAATTTAGATGAATAATTTGTATTTTTTGTTTTATTGACAAATTCCCGATATTTAGTACACAAAATGTATTACCTGAATAAACGCATAGGCTACTTTTTATCCCGGACAGATGTACGGTTCCCCTGGAATTATTAAAATCTAGCTGAATACGTAAAATTGACATAAATTAAACGTAATTACAGGGGTAACCATGGCGACGGCCTTGATGTAAAAATGAACCAGATGTTGTGATTATAATGTCCTTAGACCTTCGAGTATACCATATATAGACCAGCATAGAGTGCGCGCATCGCTAGTAGCCAGTTGTGCCGAGTGTAAGCAAATTTTTAGCTGTAAGTGTACTATGCTCATTTAGACGTTTATGCGAAAATATCGATAGTTCCGATATTATTACGGTAAAATTAGGTTTTTAGTTTTAATAAAACGGCGCGATCTGTTTTTAGATTTTAGATTACAAATTTTAGATTTTACTTGTTTATACTAGTGCCTACAGTTCATACTTGTTAGGCGCACTCCATAGTTTACTTATTTTGACTCCAAGCATAGGACTTATTTTTGGAACGAGGCTGTCATAATTAATTATTTAACAGCCTGGTGATTTTACGAAGAAGAAATGACTTTATTTGCTTAAGTTCGAATCCATAAGTTTGTAGTGTTGTTTTTTTGAGGTGAAATACTTAAACGACTTAAGTATTCAAGGAGCATTAAATTTTTTTTTTATGGTAATCGATTAATAGAGATAAAAGAGACAAAAATATTTAAATTCAGGCAAATGATTTGAGTGTTTATTGTTATTCAAGCAAGTGTGCGCGAGCGCATGGTGCGTATCGGGGCCGGGCGTCGATCCCGTTACAACTGTACCGCAGCGCCGCTCTCCGGTCACAGCATTTATCGCACGAGCCACAATCGCACAAACATCTGTTCATTGTGCCTGCATCAACTTGCAAACGTCAGATAAGATTTGACTTACATGTAAGTTATAGCCAGGTCGAGGCACATCAAGTCCAGTCGCTTTGCAACACAACGGAAGCGACGAGGCCGCACAGCGCTGTGCTGCCCGCGCAGAGCATCGAGCATCGAGCGGCGCGCGACTACGCGGCGGTACTAAACGATTCCTGAGCAATCATCTATTGCTTTAGACTTTTTTTCATTTAATTAGACAGAAATGAAGGCTGAATTAGGATCGGCAGGATTATTCGCCATTTAATACGACTCTCTATTTTGATATAGACATTTATTTTACTTAATATCTATTACAACTCCAATCAGGGTTTTACTCTTCAGTTTAGGTACGATCGGCTCGCACGCTAGTTCAGGCAATTTTTTCAGATAGAAACATTTGTCATGTATAACGTTTTTATTTGGATAAGGATTCATGATAATTATAATCTTTATAAAAACACTTTTGCAAATAATGCATGATTTTAGGAAAACCAAATGATTACCACAAAAAGATTATAGTGAGTCAACATTAAAAGTGACATACTTATGTTGTCGCGGACTTTATTTTTTACTTTTGAAGGGAAAGATTTCCGTCATACATGATTTTTGCGTAACTTTAACCGTTTACACAGTGCACATACCGGAAGCTCTTAAGAGGATTTTTTTGTCCGCATCTAGCTACAGTTTTCATTGATACTCCGCTCCTAACCTAACGTGATAGTCGTAGCATTCTTCGATAAATAGACTATCCAATAAAACAGATTTTTTAAATTCCTGTAAATAAGCGCGTTCAACCAAACAAACTAACAAACAAAATATTAAGTAGTACTTATAGATTTGAAAAATAATACCTACTTATTAATTATGAAAACAGCGAATACAATTTGTCTCACAAATATGTAGACGTGACAGGTATATGCCAAAAATCAATAAGGGCCCGTACTCACCAAGACAGACCGTCTGTTTTCTCGGTCTGTCTAAAGAGAATTTATTATGTGCCATAACATACTTACACTACTTTTTAAACGCGATAAAAGAAGTGATGGTTCTATGTTCCCTAAAATGAATTTTTCATACATTCATTCCCAACATCCCCAAAATGTTTTATATTTTGTTGATAAAATATTATGCATCTTGTGATATACTTAATAAATATCGCTCCTTAATTCCATGGTTTCACGGGAAAAGTTATTGAAATTGTGCGAGCTACCTTGAAAAATAAGAAATGTTTTAGATTTGGAGGACTTTAGTTAAAATTGACCTAATTTTAGAGGACATATTTTCTGGATAATGTGCAGTAGACGAAAAAGGAAAATAACATGTCTAGGCGAGAAAGACGTTTAAGTAATATTGATAACAAACTGTTATTTAAACAATATTGGAAACTCTTAAAAATATGATACGAATGACAAAAAACTAAAGCTTCATTGAATTTAATTAAGAAATGTAAAAAAAAATGCTTCAAAGTCCATAAACAAAATGTATTCGTTTTGTTTACGAACTCAAAAAGTACACCTTTAATCCCAGCTTTAACGTATTACGGGTAACACTTTTAGTAGGTGTATTTATTTGGTGTGCAGTGTGGACTTTCTGGCACTAGGTCAGCTGTAGTCGAGCCGACGTGGTGCACACAAATGTTTAGTGGCGCTGTGGCGTGGTGGTGGGTGGTAGAGCCCAGGGATCGATATCGGCCGCGAGACTGCCGCATAGCGAGAGGCTAGCGGGCGCTCCGCCACCGCCGCCACTAGCGCGCCCCACAAACACAATATGCCAGTACGCTAGGAACAGCGGCGCTATGTCACAGAAATAACTACGACTGAACGACTGATACATTCATATTCGCTAAAAGATTACTAATACCTAACCTATACACAGGATGGAATTTTTAATGTCATCTGGAGGGAAAGTACTGTAGAACACTATACTAAAAGAAAAGATTTCTTTATTTTTAAAAAGAAACGATATATACAATAGGGATGTTTCCTGGGTATGAAAAGTTAAAATCTATTTAGTCCGTCAGTTAGATAATAAAAAAATATTAGACACGTATTTTTTCTTTTATCAAAACAATAAAAAAATACAAAGATACACCGCTTTAAAGTTTCGGAGTGGGGGCTTATGACGCTACGCCTCGCTAAAAATCGTAGCGAGGAGTGACGTCACGCGTAACTTCAGTTCTCTGTATTTTGATCATTTTTTGTTTGCAGGAAAAAAGAAAAATACGTGTCCAATAAAAGTCATTAATCTACAAGACGGACATTAAAAAAAAATAGGAAACAGGCCCATTACAAGGATCAAATCTCTCTAAGTAATATGGTAAATTAAATAAAAGAAAAACCATGCAAACTAAACTTATATGTATGTTCAATGGGTCAAGAAGAAGCACATTTTTATTACTCATATTAGTACCCAATTTATGAGACGTAATTTTAAGTTCATTACTTATTATAGCTATTTTAACAACCGGTTTTTTCATTTTATTTAAAAGATCTAGGTAATTGCATAAAAAACCATATGCAACTGTAAACGAGTTAAAAACTGGGTTTCAAAATAGAATTATACTATTTTTAACTTTCGTTCGTTTTATCGACTTTTTAACGCATTTAGACCCAAATACAAAGTGCCGGTATTTAATTTGAAAATTCTTTATTTGTAGGTAGATAATAAAACATAATGAAAAAGTGAACTTATTTTTTAGAAGTTAGAAAAAAGGGCGTCTTCACAATTAGGGGCAATGGGCACATGCAATGTCAAAATTTTCGAATTATCATTATCAAGCATTTTTTCAAGTTTTTGTGTTGCGAACATGTTTTTTTTTGTGGTATAAATTATTGAACTAGCTTCATAGGATAGCGACCAAAACCAACTGCTGCAGGCACGGCACCAAAGAAGCAGTTGGGTGAATTATCTAAGGGGACTTAGTTCCATCTAGTGGCTAACTAAAAACCGACGAAATTGATGTTGCTATAAATTTGTTTCTTTAGCGTGTACTAACATGCAATATCTAACACCTAACTATAATAAGATATTACATGTTAGCTATATAAATATTGCTGAGGAATCCAACACTTAGGTAAAATCCACTAACTTTCCTTCTTACGAATTAGGGTTCAATACAAGTAAAACGACTGGTTGGCTTGGGTTTCTTCACACATTTCCTATTCTTGTTTATTTACAGTACCTTCACCATCACTTCGTCATCATCGTAGTCATTTCGTGCATCATTAGAGCATCTATGATATGTTCATAAACAGGGGCACATTTATCCCGGTTCGGGCTTCTTTGCGGTTTCGTTCAGTGGCGTGCATACCATATAGGCAATTAGGCAGTGCCTACCTCCTAAGATCCAACTAACTATCCTTAATTATTACGATATAAATATAATAAATCAGTCAACACCCATCATACTCATTAATTAAATTACAAATATTAAAACTTATAACCAAACATTTCATTACAAAACAAATAAAAAATGACGTCACATTCAATACAACCTCACAATACGTCGCGAAGTAGGCACTCGCGCCAGTGCCTACTTTACACTCACACACTCAAACCAATTTGGCGTATTCATATACGCACGCACACTTCATAATAAGCTACTTTTTTCTCAAATTTATAATACGGTGAAAGCAAAAATTTCTGTTTGACATGCACAGCGCCCTGACATTTGACTTTCGCAATTTCCCAGTATAATAGTAGGCATGCCTACTCGGTAGCAAAGGCATTGACCATACAGCTCAACAAATAAAAAATATATAAATTCTAGTTATTACTATATTTTAAATATATCTAACTAATATTATAAAATACTAATGACTTGTAAATTGGATATAGATTTTTTTTAAGTTAACAACTACGTAATTAATAATGTAAAGTATGTAAACATGTTTTAGTTGCAATAAATGATTGTTTTCTTTTATCTGTTGCAACTTGCTTGTCTTTTTGTTATTTTTAATCTGTTGTAGTTAGTTTATTTGTTGTAGTTTGCATTATTTTCGTAATTATTTGGTTTGTGAGTTATTGTGGTTTTGTGAAGTTACTGTAGTTTTATAAACAGAAATTTTTGTGTCTGTATAAATATGGAAGAGTTACAGTGCGTAGTTTGTGTTTCGAAAATACAATCCGTATGGATAAATAACGTGAAAACCCCTTCAAGAAGTTTAATAAGTTTTCATTTGTTGACAAAACAAATTAATGAAGTAGTAGTTTTGTAGGATAACACCCGAACCACAGAAATTCTGTGGTTCGGGTGTTATCCTAATGTGACAGAATAAGAAATACGAATCTTTAAAAAAGTGAGTAAAAAACATTTGTTTCGTTATTTATAGTAGTAGATATTTTTTTTTTGCTCGATTTGCCTAATATCTGCCTACCTGGTCGGAAAACCAATGCACGCCACTGGTTTCGTTACTCGATTT
The DNA here is from genome assembly GCA_932294365.1 of Diachrysia chrysitis. Classification (NCBI taxonomy): domain Eukaryota; kingdom Metazoa; phylum Arthropoda; class Insecta; order Lepidoptera; family Noctuidae; genus Diachrysia; species Diachrysia chrysitis. The sequence continues at coordinate 13,913,041 of OW028649.1, read as the reverse complement.
CGATTTCTTAGCCACAGCAGCAGTCAATGGCTCCTCACCTCCACTATCCCAAGTTGCGTAATACGTAGGTAATTTACTCTCCGTCGAGTAACGTGCGGAATTTTATGTATCGGTATATACTCGCTATCACGTTTTTCTTCTTTAATTACCCTACTTGGTTTTGGAGTTAGTGCCAATAAATCGTATATCTTTGTCATTATCCTATTATAGTATCTACTGCTCTTTTGAGCCCTTGGGGTTAATTGTAGCCTCAAAAATCATACCCTGTTATTTTGATTGCTTATGGAAAAATGACTCCTAATACGCCCATTTGCCCCAAATGGGGACACCTCTATAAACATACTTCTCAGATTGTGTAAAACCAAGTTTTACTGTAACATTAAATTTTGTTGCAAACCTTACAATATATTCAAAACGTGAAGTAAAAAAATACATACAATTCTAAGCAAATAAGTGAAATTGGATCCTAAGGCCTCTTGTCCACGTCACGGTCGTTCAACCGTACGGCGTGTTAGCCGTACAGTTGAAAAAACGTGAGAGCTTGTAGATGACACGGCAATACCACCGGGCGAGACATCGGTTAAGTACGGCTCAGTAGCGTTTTATCTGGAGCTGAGCAGGACGTGCGTCATGAATTTTCATACGAAAAGAAGATTATCGCTGCTTATTACATATATAGGAAACTGAAAAAAAATAAAAAAGGGAAAGACGGTTTTGGATACATCCGATTTTAGAAAAACGGGAGGAATGTAAAGACCTTTCCTGAATCCCGTGCATATGTCCAGCTCCGTCTACACACTCCCATAGACTGCCATACAACACTGTTGAAAATCACACCGTGCGTAAACGCGGCGCGCCGAGGGGCAGACACGGCGCACACGGCGGCGCGCGGCGGCGCCGTGCCGTGGCGCCGCCGTGCACGTCTACAAGCTTTCATAGTGATCTATACAACACTGACGACCGTGCCTACACACGGTGAATTAACCGTAGATTTTAACGGCGAAAAACCGTGTGTGTACAAGAGGCCCCATAGACTCATACCATATTCTCCAATGACTAAAATAAATCAAACAATAAAATCACTTTTAGCTACTTTTACTTTATATATTCTTGGCTTCCTTACGTTTTTATATGAAGTTTAATCGTTATTCTTTAATTACGATTCATCTTCATAAAAAAACTGTTTAAATTAACTGAAATCAAAAATGTCATGATTTAGAGGGTATTTGTTAGGCGTTCTCGTTTGTCATTTGTGATTCGTTAATCAGACAGAATTCACATTGATACCAAATGGATCTAATTCCCCGAAGTTTGGGTTGCTTACGGATATTTGTTTTTGTTTTTTTAAAAAACGACTCCCGCACTAAGGAATTTAATCCTTGTGTCGCGGGGGGTTTCACAAACATTCCAATCACATGCACAAAGAACACCCAGACTTGGAACAAGCATTTGTGGGTCACACAAATGCTTGTCCCATGCGGGGATCGAACCCGCGGCACGTCGCGCACAGAGGTAATTGGGATATTATCTAGGACCAAAGGACTCGTCACCTCCAGCTCGATGGGGTTGTGTCGTTTAATAGCGGTGTTCCTATAAGCACCTTCTAGCTCCAGCATCATAACCTGGTTACCATATAAGAACCAAGTACTAGTCAATACTAATCAAACGAGCCCAAATTCGATGGGATTGAGTCGTTTTATTGTAGAGTTCTCATGGCCAACTTTAAGCTCCATGTCATCATAATATTGCATTGTCATTCGATTGCAAAATTTCAGCTCAATAGGAAACCAGGAAGTGGGTCAAATTTAATTTGCAAGATTTCATGACAGACACCAATACAGGTTAAAGTAAAGCTTGTAATAAGGTGTCTCAATAAAATTCACGATAAAAAGTGCTTCATCTTGATCTTGACCCATTAATTCCGTCCTTTTATTTAATTTACCATTGTTTGTTACAAATATTTGATTCTTATGATTGACCATATCGACTAATGCCATAAAAGTACAGTACAGAATATTATTTTTTTGGGTTTTAGTCTGTTAGATTAGAAAAATCTTTAAATAAAAGAAAAAGAAAGAAAAATCACGAGTGTGCTTTAGACCACAACGAATGAAGTAATACTTCTTTATATATTATATAGATTGTAAATCAATCACGGTAAAACGGCTAAACAGATTTAAAGAAAATTTGGTACATAGATAGCTTCTTACCTGAAATAGCGCATAGGCTACTTTTCATCATCATCATCATCATTTCTCATCAGCACGCGGGTAAAACCACGGGGACATTTTCAAATATTTTCTTCCCAGGTTACTTACGGAAAAGAAAAAATTGAAAAAATAATTCGACAACTTAAAAAAAGATGATATGGCGTGACCAAGGGAAATAGAGATTCATTTTTATTTTGTATAAATATATATACTAGCTGACCTGGCAACCGTTACTTTGCCATATAAATTTTTCAAAATATAAAAGAAATATCTAGAGGGCCGCCATTTTCACCTAGCAGTATGAAAAGCCTTCGACTTATTTTCAGACCCCAAATATATAAAAAAAAAAAAAACATAGAAATCGGTCAAGCCGTTTCGGAGGAGTTCAATAAAAACTCACTGTGACGCGAGATTTTTATATATTAGATCATAGATTGTGCTGTCTTAGCATAGTTATTGCAATTCTATGGTGGTACACATTTCTGTGGTGCCACTGCAGTGGTTTTGTTTTCTGTCGGGTTGTGCAGCGCCCACAAAAATGGTTGAGCTGCATGAGCTATTCGAGGCATGCTTGCCACCTGTTGGCAAGGCTGACAGGCTTGTTTAGGTCGATCAGGTTATTTGTTTAAAAGGTCAGACCAGAAAAGACTGCATTTATTAACACAATATTAAATCACAAACAATAGGAATGTTGACTGGGTATGAAAAGTTAAAATCTATTTAGTCCGTCAGTTAGATAATAAAAAAATATTAGACACGTATTTTACCTTTTATCAAAACAATAAAAATTTACAAAGATACAGCGCTTTAAAGTTTCGGAGCTTCGTGTGGGGGCTTATGACACCTCGCCGTGGTAAAAATTGTAGCAAGGAGTGACGTCACGCGAAATTTCCGTTCTCTGTATTTTGATCATTTTTTGTTTGCAGGAAAAAGGAAAAAATACGTGTCCAATAAAATTCATTAATCTACGAGGCGGACAGTAAAAAAATTAAGAAACATGCCTATTGACTGGACGTTAAAAGAGCTTCCTTAGTTTGTTTCGACATTTCTTCTCAGGGTAGCAAGGTATTTCAAGACTAAGGTTTGTGTTTAAAATTTATTAATGTTTTTTGTAATTTGGTTCAAATATGATGTTAATTGTTGAAGTCAAAAAAATTAAGCTAACCCCTGTCAGCCAGATATTTTCGATTTCGATGAGACAGTGTTTTTATTTACTTATTTATTATGCGGGCTTCAGACTCCTGTGTGATTCACGGCGTGGATTCACGCCGTAATTTTGCCGCAAAGTCGTCGCGAAAAACATGTCCTTCCACATTCGCTATCGTTCAGTTTAAATACGCGCGCTCGCCAAAAAATGGACGCCAAATGTAGTGCTATCGCTGTGACGCTACTGTTTTCACGCGTGAGTGTGGATGCGTTTGCGTTCACGGGAGGTTCGCGCTTCGCAAACCCTTTGACGCGGGCGCAAAATACCGACACTGAACGGAGAACAAGCCGTGAAAAGGCGTGAAGCCCGTGAACGGGCGCGAAAGCCATCCACATTCGCGGTTTGCGGCTTTCACGGGTGTTCACGGCGCGAATGTGGAGCGGGCTTTACAGTATATCAGCCGGAGATCAGCCGGACAGTGGCAACAATGTGACAATATTAAATCTCCTATAGTTTTGGCAATTCATCCCGGTAATAAATTGACAAAACCGGTCAAGCAGTTGAAAAAAAAAATCTTTCAAATTTAGCTACTGTAATAGCTAAAATATTATCTAACTTACGAATGAAAAGTAATCTTGTTTTTGTTAAGGTTTTCTAGTTTAATTAGGACACAATTTGACAGCACAAACCGGCACAAACAAGTTTTTTTTCGTGATATCGTAATTACTTATTGTTTGAAATGACAATTGCGTAGATGTGTAGGTGACAAGCAAACCTACCATATAAAGAGAATATAATTTGAAAGGCGGAGACGGAGGGATGAACTGGACGTGTACAAGAAGGAGTGGCAACAAATAGCGGTCAAAAAAAACGTGTGGAAAGAGGAATGGCAGGCCTTTGCCCTGTAGTGGGGCAGTTCAGGCCTAAATAATTATATAAAATAATAATTTGAAAGAAAACAACGAAAGAAAATAAAATTCACGTTTGACCCGTTTTCTACGACCAATGTGCTTTCTAGACAGGGCTAATACAAAGACACTAACCATGCGTTTGACTTACACATAAAGATATACATTTTTATTTACAGCTCTGTCAATTCACACATTGAGAAGAAATACGAGTCAGCAAAATTTATAATTTGGAAAACATTCCTTTACATACTTAATATCATCTTGACAAGTTAATTTCCAGGATTTTAAAGCTTCCAAGAATTCAAATCTAGGTAGGTATAAAGCTTAGTGATCAAAGAATCCTCTCTAATTGAGAAGAGCGGACCCAGCACCCAGCAGTACAAACAAGTAGCACGCGCTCGTGCAGTCAGTATGGTAGGTTCCTAACCTAAAATATCCATTTCAATAATTCTCTCAACGGGAGGTATTTCAATGCACCAGTGTGTGTGCTCCAGCACAGTGGCATACATCACAGATCCGGTCACATGTCTACCACAGAATAATAAATAGTAAAATTGCCAACCCGTAATGAGCAAGCGTGGTGATCAATGCTCGATTCTTCTCTATATGAGAAGAGGCCTGTTACCAGCAGTAGGACATTTATAGCCTGGTATTTTTTTTACTACGTAGGTATCTCTAGTATTCCTTCAGTCGCGCGACCGAAGCGAGAAGCGGCACCGTGCCACATAGATATATATATTTGGATTGTTTGCCCTTTTTATTTATAGGGGTGTATGCTACCCTATAGGTATGTATTTTTGGATTGTTTGCCCATGTACTAGTCCCAAGAGGTCACATGACCCACAGACTTAGCGCAATATAACCTTTACAATGGATCTGTCTGTAAGTATAGCCTGTACCTAGCCGCGAGCTTCGCAAACCTACCAAACACAGTACCCACACATAGGTTGGAAACAAAGTAAGTTTATAAGTGAGTGCTGTCGGTGCGTGGTTTTCAAAGAGATCGTCGAGAAGTCACGACCGACCACTCGACGGCGTATCTATGTCGGCGACATACCTATATAAGCAATAGTTATTAGAATTAGTAAACAGATGACTAATCCATTTTTTTATAAAACTTCTACCTTCTTAAATGTTATTAATTATGACCAACTACCAAAAATTAAAAATATGTCATCTGTCTACATAAACATAAAATAAAAAGGGTGACTCACGCGACTAGTCCTCCGAGGAAAGCGACCGGACCACCGCCAATGAGCCTGATCTTACGATGACAGGAATCGAAAAGCGAGAGCCGCGCATGAGGCGGCGGCGGTAGGCCTACCATGCCGGCCGTGGTCACGGATCGCAGCATCACTCCCTGAAAGCCACATGCATACGAGAACTCGCGGCGTCACGAAACAACACTATCCAGGCGCGAGTACGCGACAAACAACAGCTGTAAGCGTTGCCGCCTCGCCGACCATCGCAACACACGAACACACGAGAGCGGCTTGCGCGGGACTGCCGCACACTGCAGCCCGCACTCCACCGCCCCTCGGCCCTCGCCCGCCGATGTACACACCCCCCGGCCCCACTACCCAGCCCCACTCTCATCCGTCTGACGTGACTTTGAAACAGCGTTTTATTGATTACTTAATGTTTTTATACAAATCGTGAAATTTTTAACCGTTCAGAATAAGGAGTATCATTTCTTTTCCAATGGTTATCTAATGTCAAGGTAGATGGACAGCTAACCAACTGACCCTTCGACTTAATCCGTTTACTTTTATCCCATCAAAAACATAAATGTAAAATGAGAGCCAAGTTCAAAATTATGATATATGCCTTGGTTGTCGACTTCAACGTCAAAAGAAGTGAGGTCTAAATGGGTGCCAAGTTCAATGGTCAGTCCTGAACTTGGCACCCAGTTATAATTTTGATCTATAGTTCAGTCGGTGATAAAAATGTCGGTTTTTGGACGTTAATATCTAAATACCCATTTGAGATGTGTTTATGAAATTTGGAGCACATACGTATCTCGCAAATCTCAATATTATGAGCAAATTTGACACGTTTATGTGAAATAGTTTTTGAGTTAAAAGTGGCTCCAAATGGTTCGTGTAATATTACACACGGTGCTGCACGCCAGTTCTGTTACTTGAACTTGGATTGACATGCTCCCGCGTGTCTTGATTTTTTTAATTAATTCCTTATGCCACTGGGGTATTTAGTAACTCAACTCACGATTTAAGAATGGAAAACTTTGTTTCCAGTGGTTTGACATTGGTACCTCAAACATAAAAAATGCTCATATGATTGACAAATCTTCGATTACCATAACAGAAAGTTTCTTATACTATTGTTTCAGTATAACGAGAACAATGTTCATGAATCATCTGCGTCATCTCTCGGACTTCTGAATTAACACATTGTTAATCAGAGTCGGAGATAGATGGAGCGACGACATCCGCAAAGTGGCTGGCAGTGGTTGGAGACGAAGAGCTGAAGATCGAGCTCAGTTGCGTGCCATAGGAGAGGCCTATGTCCAGCAGTGGACGAAGATAGGCTGATGAGATACAGTAATAATGTATCTCAAACTAATGTCGGGAAGCCACTTTATTTAGGAAAAAGAGCTTGTAGAAAAAAGGTAATACTAAATATCAAAACCGGCCGCTAAGAATAGGGAATAAGCAAAATTACAAAAAATTGACATAGATTACCAATTTAGCGCGGGATTTGTGACATATCAATTTGCACGCCATTGGTCGGTGCAAATATGAAGTCACGGTACGCGCTACATTAGTGTTATTGTTCCCGGTGACAACGACCGACATTATTTTGAAGCCAATGTGCGCACTGAGAGAGAAGATGGCGCCTGTTTCACGCGTCATAATTCTTATGTGAGAATGAATGGTTATTTTGACATTTGGTTATTGTAAATCACATTTATTATTATGATTTTATATTTACTAGTGTGAAGACGCTGTTATAAAACAATTAATCACTTAAAAATAAATCGTGCGTATTCCATATTTATTCAAGAAACAATTTTTTTTTTTTTTTTTATAAAATATTTCGGATACCCCTTAGTATGAAAAATATAAAATTTCTTAAGTGACACATCAATGAATAAACTAGCGTTTTAGGCAACACATATTCTGTCTGCTTAGTCGAGACTGAATATCATGTAGTCTAATAAGTTATAAGCACTTAATTTGTATGAAAAGTGCGACTGACATTAGTGTCCAAAACTCCACACGCACAAAACGACCTGAGTTTTATAAAATGCGGGATCCACAATTTTTTAAAATGCAGGCGATTAAAATAATTTTAATTATGATTATGCTAGTGATAAAATGCGGAGTCTTACAGAAAAAATAAATAAACTAGAGTGCGCATATCGAATATAAACTGTAGGCACTAATATGAACAACTAACATCGTAAAATACATACATATTATATTAAAATTCAAAAAACACAGAAAACACTTAGGTATAATAGGCTATTTGACACTATGAATATTTTTGTGATTATTTGCTTTAAATGCATAAAATGAGAGTTTTTCATGTGAATCACATCATTTTTATTAAAAATTAAAACAATTAATATATCCAAAAACACAAAAATATGTTTGGCTATTTGTTTCTCGCGCCACACATTGAGAAACGACCCGGATTGGCTAATGTTATAATGACGTCATCCGCGCGTAAACATATTGTCGGTGGTTGAAGTTTCTATTATATTTGTTGAAGTTTCTAATTATATTTGCAGCGATTTGTGATATCTTTCGTTTCCCACTTTTGTTTTGCGAGTTTTTCTCGAAATGGACAGCAATTTTATTAAAGCAGACAGCAGAAACTTGCCTAAAGTAGATTTCGGGTGTTTTTATAGATGTATTTGTACAACAGGGTACAGCACACCACTTGTAAGTCATTTTATTGGATTAATCAACAATAAATTACAAATATCCAAACACAAACACCACTGCGGAACCGAAAACCTTTATTGCTTACGCTTGTTTACGCGCTTGTGACGTCACTCACAAAGCACGACACCATATTGTTTGAATAAAGCGTTTCGGCGGCTTATTTGAATTTTGAATTTTTATTTGCAATTTTCTTACGAAATACGTAATTTCTTTTTGAAAAAATTTTATGGGTGAAATTCTTAACCGTAACCAAGTAATTCAAGATAGAATTTATAAATCTGTCAAATAGCCTATTATGCAACTTAGTAAGGAAATTAAAAAGAAAAAATTAGTTTGTAATGAATGCATAATTTATAACGGTACCTACATGGTCGGGTTTGATAATATATTTAACGGACAACGCCTGGAATAGATGACGGGCGTTTGAGCTACATCTTCGAAGATCGAAAGACAATAAAGAAGCACCCAACAAATTAAAAAAAAATAATAATAATTATGGTTAGAAACCATCTTGATCAGATCAGGTATTAAACAAAGAAACTCATCAAAATTGGTTTAAAACCAAAAAATAAATCATTAAAAGTTCGTGTAATTTCTAACCGTAATAAAAAACTTAAGTGTCGCGAGTCCAAGTCACCACTACCACCGCCGCCGCGTCAGCTCATGATTAGGGATTCCTATTGAGTCTGAAACTATTTGGGCGATCCCGAGAATATGCGTGATTAAACCTGTTTTAAATAATTATGAATACTCCTCACGAAAGTTATTATACCAAAAATTAAGCATTTTACTTTAAAAATATTAAATGAAATAAGTTCTAAACAACTGTATATCTTAGGTGTACCTAAGAGCGAGCGAAGCCGATAGAAACGGCTAGTATCTATCTAATTATGTTACTTGCAAAATTTTAGGATAGGTACATCGCTTTAGCGGTCTGGGCTTGGCTTACTCCCGAAACTGGTTTGGTTCTGTTTTTGATTTTGATTGGAACTCGATTCGGTTCTCGATTCGATCCTGAATTGGTACTCCCGAACCAAACCGAATCGAAAACCGAGATCCAGTTACAATCGAGTGTTATCAGCGTTGTTAGCAGTATATATGTTACTTCGTCATCATAAAGTTCTTAAAGACCTTAGTTTATTCAGTTTTAATAGTATTTATTATATCATCTAACGTTTACTGACAGATTTTCTCTTAGGTTATTCTTGATGGAGCTTAGTTACAAATCGTGCCACTGCACGATCTGTAATCTGGCACTAGTGTCGGCTTCTAAGAGTACCAACTCGATCTCAATTCGATTGAAACAGAACTCGATGCAGTCAGGAGTAAGGGGGCTGGTAATGAATTTTGACATCGAATAAATAGATGCAAAAAAAATAATATCAATTATTTATTGAACTCATTTTAAGCAGAAATTTTGTAAACTGACAAGGTCCGAGACGTACTCTACATCACATTTGGATAGATAAAACCTTTTGGTAAAAGCCTGTATACAGAGTTATTTGTAAGGCGACTGCCATCCGTTGAGTATGGAATACCTTATCCGAAAGTTAACTCTTTCCATGATAACTGACGTTTTATATTCGCACACATTCCACTTAAAACCTAGTTTTCTTAATAATTATGTACGTAGTTGTTTCGGCGGATGACACTAAAAATGAAAAGGTACAATAGTCAGGTAAAATGTTTACGGTTCTTAGCTAAACATGCGAAGAAAGATCAGGTTTGTGTCTTTAGAAAAACTTGTAGATAGAGTATTCTATACTTACTGAAAATTATTTTACATGTTGATTGACTTACAAGTAACGCTGTATAAGTTTTCTATGTAGAGCCCATCAGAATAGAAAAAAAAAACGATCGTTGGAAATGCTCGAGCGCGTCAGATTAATGGATATTAAATGGTGAAATTCCCATTTTAATAATCTGACGGATTTGAGCGAGACGTAATCGAGTGGAAATATTTCCGTGTCCGTGTTTTATCATTTTCGAAAAGCTATCCTGTACACTTTCCCGACTGATGTAAGAACATACACCAGGAATTATTTTTTTCATAGGTCAATCAATAACTCTCCACGTCGGTTGAGTTATTCGAAAAGAATTGCGTTCGGTTCGTGAAGTAGGCGTGGCTAAGCTAGAAGGTCGGCGGTGTACGGCGCCGGGCGCGTGCGGCGCGTACGGCGCGGTCAAGTGTGTGAACAACTTAATGGTCAAATTCCAAATCCTGGCGTTCTCTTCGTTAAAACCAATTCAGTAATTTATTTATTTTATTATATTTTATCAATAGATTAGAAATCCTATAATATTTATATATAAACTACTCAAAACAAAATAGGGCCCACCACGATTTATTCACAAAAAGTGTTGGCATGTCACTTCAAACATTTTTATGGGCAAGTTCAAGTGTTTTACCGTAAAACTTAGATGTTTATGAGTTCTTATCATTCTTTTGAACAACATTTTTTTAAATTTCTACCCTCAAGTGGCGAGACAAAAACAAATTCAGTTAAAATCACTCTATGCACAATTTGTTATTCAGTTGTATTCCGACTATCGTTACAGGCGCTTCTTGTTTTGTTTAACTGTTTTTTTAATTGAGTCATTAGAGCAAATTGTAGTGCCACGTATTCGAAACCATATGAGCATGGAAACTGCTTCAAGAGCAGTGGTATTGCTGCAAGAGGGAGAGTCTCAGTGAGCAGTAGCATTACGACTAGGAGTATCGCGGCGAGCTATCAGAAATGTGTGGGAACGCTTTTAGGAGACTGGTAGTGTAGCTAGAAGACCTGGATCAGGAAGAACACGATCCACAACTGTACTAGAGGATCGATACCTTCGTTTATCTGCCCGCCGCGAGCGTACCGTCACTGCCCGTGCTTTACAAAACCGACTCCGGCAAGTCTCTGGTACGCGGGTAAGCGACCAAACGATCCGCAACAGACTCCATGAAGATGGATAACGATCCAGAATGCGTGTTGTTCGCATTAAACTTACGAGGGCTCATCGTGCAGCTCGTCTTAGGTTCGCACGTGAGCATTTGGACTGGACTATGGACAATTGGAGGACTGCACTCTTCACAGATGAGAGTAAAGTTAAGTTTTATAGTGATGACAGACGCGTACGAGTGTGGAGAAGAGAAGGCGAACGTTTTACCAACCCTTGTATCCACGAGACTGATCGCTTTGGGCGGCCCAGTGTTATGGGGTGGGGTGGAATAAGCTTAATGAGTAAAACAGAGTTGGTAATTTTAAACGAGGGTACCGTAACTGCTGCCAGCTACGTCGAGCATGTCGTCCGACCTCATATCATTCCCTATGCATAACGAGTGGGCAACAATTTCATTCTTATGCAGGATAATGCTCGTGCGCATACGGCTCGCCTAACCCAGAGGGACTATCTGAAGCCAATATCTCTGTTTTACCATGGCCAGCAATGAGCCCCGATCTCAGTCCAATCGAAAATTTATGGGACCAGTTGAAAAGAAGCCTAAAAGAAAATTATAGTGAAGTGCACAGTAACAGGAGCTCATAAACGCTTTAAAAATGTGTTGGGAGCAAGATACCCCGGGAAAATATCACCCATTTAAACTGGTTAAACGTACTAGTTAAAAAAACAGCCAAAGAAGTTTTATTAAAACGTTTGAATCACGTAATTTTAAGAGTTAGTTATGTTCGTAAAGGCGGTTCGTTGTCTCGCGTTTCATAAAACGGATATTGGGATATAGAACACAAATAAAGCAAAAGAGCTACGTAATAGAGCAAATTCCCGAGGCCGTCGGACCGTACTTATTTTCTGAGAATCAAAATGTGTCTCACCGAGTAGTGTTAGTATATATAATTTGAAAGTATTCATACACACTTTCAGCCGATGATAATTTTACAAATACAAGTGACTAAAGTTAAATAAAAATATCGGCCAATTTTCTTTAAGTCTTTAGACTTGATTTTTTGGATCGGTATAAACATGAAGTCACCGAATCTATTTTAAACTATTTGCTAGTTATACATCTGTAAATTGGATTATATAGTACACTGGACGGTAATTCAACCGGGCCACTCGCTTTCTTGGAACTGATTAATTTTTCAAAAAGTATAAAACTTACAACTATAAAAGTTATAACAACAGAAAGTGTGTTTTATGCCGATTAAAATGATTATATTCTAAAGCACCGTTAACCTGCATTGTAATCATTACAAACACAATGCTAACGATTTGCTCTGTTTTGACTAGAGTTCGTTCTTTATTCCTACTGTGAGGGTAGTCGGATATTTCTTTAGTTTTTAATGAATTCGGCACTACAGAAAGCAACTTAAGCTGTAGCACTACTTCAAGCAGGTGTTGCTCAACGCGAGGTCACTCGAAGACTTCGAATTAGCAGATCTTCGGTTCCACGAGTTTACAGACGATATCTAGAGACTGGAGCATTCATAAATTCAGATACCGTCAGAAGAAAACTTACTGAACGGAACCTGACTCCAAAGAGACCTGCAACAGGCCCATCATTAACGGTAGCTCGCCGTCGAGTACGACTTGAATTTGTTTGAGAGCATAGGGATTGGACTTTAGAGCAGCGGGGTAATGATGAGACCAGGGTGAGTGAGTGTACATGGAAGGGATCGACGTCAGAGAGTATATTGTCGCCCTAGAGAAATTTATTTTCATAGTTGCATCGAGGAAGCTGTTGCTTATGGAGGAGGATCTGTAATGGTCTGAGGCGGCATCACCTTAACCGCACATACAGCTTAAGCTTTCATCAAACCGAAGGACCGTACACGTGGATGACGTTATCGTGATCATCGCTACATTACTGAAATCCACAGAGACCATTAGTACCTTAAGCAGGATATATCAGGCAGGAAATGCAGTTGATGCAGGATATGTAGCGACCCACTATCTACGCGACGTCGGTATTCGTACAATGGACTAGCCAGCTCGACTTGAATCAGATAGAACACATGGGATGAGCTGAAACATCTGGTTCGAGCCCGGTTACCTTTTACAACAAGGCTTCCAGAACTGCGAATCGCAATTGAAGTTGGGAGGAGTTGAATGCAATTCCTCAAGATTTTATCGACAGACTTGTGAGGTCGATGAATACGAGGATGTTGGCAGATATCCGAGCAAGGGGGAGGGGGGGGTTATTAATACTGAGCAAAAACTTTTTAAATTTAAATTTGTTTCTGGCTTTATTTTAGTTTTTAATTGTATGATAACTAACGATTAATACGACTGGATAACGAATCTTTGTAAAATCCTTAATAAACCAATTTGATATCAATACTCCTTAGTGCTTGTGATTTAAATTACATTTTATTTGAACACATGTTTGAAAACTAAATTCGATTTTATTCCAAAAACTCCACAAAACCTTGTAGCAAAAAGCACATAAATATTCTTTAAAATTGGAATGTCAAAAACCATTTTCAACTTTTACGCACGCATAGACTAAAGTGTATATTGAGAAACTTCTACGCGGACGAAGTTGTGGACAAAAGCTAGGCGCTTTATAAGAAATACTGAAAACACGTTTTTACCGTTATTTTCGTCCTGTGAAAATCGCTTGGGTTGTCAACTAGAGATAGCAAATAAGTAAGGTCTAAGGCGTTGTGTTGAACTATAATCCGCGTTGTTTTGTTTAGGCTTGGTAAATAAGCTTCTGTGGTGTCATCATCATCCGTACAGGCTAAACAGAGTTCCATTAAATCACGGACGCGGTCACCTTTACAGCGGAGCGCGTGTAGAAAGAAAAACATGCGTGAGCGAGAGACATGTATAATTGTATTATATTACTGGCCAAACCCGATTTTAGTCCAAACGAGTACATCCTAAGTGAGTCAGGAATCAGGATATACTAGCTAGTAGTTATATTAAGCCGTTGGTCCTGCGCCTGATCTCTCTCCAGTCGCGTCGGTCTGCCATTCTATCGTACTATGAATATATATGAGAACAAAGGAATAGAGAGTTCAACTGTATTTGCGCACTCACTGGCAGCAGGCTAATCTCTGTTGAGACTAGGGTGGCCAGACCTATGTTCCGGTTTTACGGACAACTGCATTGAAAATACGGGATTCGAGGTTAAAATACGGTTTTTTTTTTCATCATCAAGGATATAATCAATTAAATCTATACTAATATTATAAAGCTGAAGAGTTTGTTTGAATGTTTGTTTGTTTGAACGCGCTAATCTTAGAAACTACTGGTTCGAATTGAAAAAATATTTTTGTATTGGATAGTCCGTTTATTGAGGAAGGCTATAGGCTATATAACATCACGCTACGACCAATAGGAGCGGAGCATAAATGAAAAATGTTGCAAAAATGAAAAACCGTTAAAACTAAAACACGCGAACAAAGTCGCGGGGGACAGCTAGTAAACTATACAAGGAACAACACTAAACTCTTTAAGTAATAAAAACCCGTAAAAAAAAAACTGGCGTCAATAAAGTTAAGTTTGTAAATGTTTAAAATTGTTACCTATACAATTGCTAAATTTCATACTGAAAAACTTTTAAAATAATATTAAATACTTAAAAACAAAATTGTGCATATTATCTGGAAAGGAAACAATTAATAATCGGCTAAATAACCTAAACATACAAACATTGATGATCCTTATGAATAACCGTTAAAAAAAATTCAACAACAAATATGTTCGAATAGGTATTTTTATCATCGGGACAACGTTCTTACTACGTACGTATACGAGACGTATCGATTTCGCCAAATAACGGGACAGTGAAAAATTTGTGCCTGAAATACGGGACAACCCGTAAACCACCGGATCGTTATCACCGGACACCCTAGTTGAGACCGAAATTCGATTATGAGTACATTAATTTATTTATATCCTGGTACACTTATGATGAACCGGTTTAACCTAGGACAAACTAGTTTGGCCTGAAAACAGGTTTGGTCGGTAACATATACATACATACGCATAAAAGTTTAGTTGCAGCGGGACAGCGCAGGACTTACCAAAGGCAGTCCAGCATGATAGAGACATGCACGATAGCACGTGGCGCCCGGGGGCCGCACTCACCTGCAACAAATACAAGCACACGTTAAGAGGGGAACTTCCTCCTGAGGAATTAAAAAAATAGGTATTCGAGTTATTCGACCTCCCCTCGTAAGGGTAACCACCCTTTCCACTGACTATTTTATATTTTTTTTGTGTATGAGGAACTGGACAGTTGTATCTATTATGAAAAAATATGATAATAGGATTAATTGTAAGTAAAAAATAGGTGTCAATTTCAAAATTTACCTACATATTACGCCTAGGCCTAGCTAATTTAAATTATCGTGTCTCATTAAAAAATGGCTCTGCGCTGGGAACATTTTCGAGCTATGACTTTTTACAAATCAAATCAAATAAAAATATTTTTATTTCAAGTAGGCCTTTTCAGGCACTTTCAAAACGTTAAATGACTCTAGTTGCGCGGTTCCAAAATGTCACTCCTATGGAGAAGAACCGGCAAGAAACTCCATAGGTTACTCTTTTAAAAAAAAGGTAATATGTTGAGACATACAATGTTAAAAAAGAAATACAATTATCTTAAAATATGCGACAACAACGTAAATAGCAAAATGTAGTAAATATGACAACAAAAATGGAAGAAAAATAAATAAAAAATAATTAAGAAATCGTACATTTTACTTCAAATTACATTGTCGACACATTAACAATAGTCCGATGCCTGAAGCATAATAAAAAATAAAATAAAAAATAAAATATAAGTGAAAAAAAAATATATATTAGTAATAATTTACATATAATAAATATGTAGTCCTATTCAAACCCCTACAATTCTAAGTGTCATCTGAAACCGGACGAATCGTGCGATAGACTTCAAACGGCATTCATGGAAGAAGGCCCTTTTAAGGCAACCTTGTATTGTTAGTATAACGAATTCAAGCGCCGTCGACTAACTTTGGGGGATGAAGAAAAAAGTGGTTGCCCTTTGACGGCGATTACAAAAGAAAACGTGCTAGCAGTAAAAATTTAATCCACGAAAATAGATATATCAAGGGATTTAACACATACTGCATGTTGGATCAGAAAGCCTTCACGAAATTCTACACGTGTATCTTCGCGTTAGGAGGATAGATTCACGCTGGGTGGTACAACCTCACCGATGCTCCGAAGCTGACCCGGGTGGAACGGTGCCGTGATAGATAAACAAATTTTAAGCAGGCTCGTCTCGGTCTGTTTACGACATCATAATAGATGATGAATCTTGGATTAAAAAAAATGGATTTAAAAACGAATCAACGCCTGCCAAAGTGAAGCGATCTAGACGCGGGGACTGGCTACTTGATGTCTATTCCTTTACGGAACCAAAGAAGTATCATCGCTGAATGGTGTACTACCAAATGCTTCGCAGAAATTTTCTCTGTTGTAAGCAACAAGCGAGCAAACACAGGGCTCCCTTCAAATCATCATGATCATTTTAAAAAATCAACTCAAAGGGATAAAATTTTCGTCACCAGAAGATGCGCTGTCAGGCTGCAGGCTGTGAATGAGGTATCTGCGGCGGACTGGAAAAAGTGTTTCGAAAACTGGTTCAGACGCATGAAACTTGGTATAGAGGCGGATAGTGGAGAGTACTTAGAAAATATTTAATAAAAAAATATTTACTTATAGAACATTTATTTTACTTTCGCAAGTGTCCCACACAGAAAGATTTGATTGAGTGAGATTGGATTGATTGAGACTATTTAAGTACCTACAAAATCCTAGACCAAAAGACGTTTTGTATTTCGGTGTTCTTCTCGACAACTAGAATGAACTAAAAACTGCATCTATAATTTTATTTTTAGTTAAAATCTCATTTAATTTGTCTTATAGACGATCAGATTTTTGGAAGATCATATATGTGTTAGTGAACGTTTTGAAAAAAAAACGAAATAATAAGGGCACGGTTTATGTATTACATAGTTCTTTTTGGAAAAAAAAAAATCTACATGCATTTTCCACGATTAAACCAGCAGAATCGGTTTGTATGGTATAGGCTCGGTAGTGGGCCCTCTTAAGATGCATCTAAATGGAAATTCTAGGAAGCACTTGTATTTCAATAAATACTACCACACTCGTTTATTTTTAAAATAAAATGCAAATAGGTACGAAATTTAGTCGATCGAATTTTACAAATAGAAGTTTTATAATTAAATACAAATAATAGAAGGAAAAACTTAAACCTCAGGCAGGACTCGAACCTGCGACCACTGGCTTGACGCGCCAGTCGCTTTACCAACTAAGCTACCGAGGCCACTGCCTGGAAGTTTAAATTTTGCCTTCTATATTATTACGTCTTTTAGGGCGACGTATGCGACATCTAGTGAACCAACCTTACGGTTTGGCTTTCACCGACACTGATTAACAATCTGTTAATTCAGATGTCCGAGAGATGATGCAGCCCAATACTTATTATTTTAATTATTTGTTACGCATTAACGCATGCGGAGCGAATATTTGTAATTAAATACACATAATAGATTAATATTAGAACAATGATGCTGTTACTGATGAATGATGCTTGCACGGAGTTGTATAGGTCAATACGCCAATTACCACAATTCGCGAAGTCCCACAGGCTCCGACCACCACGTGGGACAATTATTTGTGTGATCCACAAATGTTGTGTAGTCTGGGTGTCCTTCGTGTGTTGTGTTGATGTAAAGTAATTAAATTAACTAGTGCGAGAGCGTTAAAAACAAAAAAAAAGAGATAATGAAACAAGCTTTAGGCCTTGTTCAGGCAGACGCAGGGCGTCAGGCGGCGCGGTGCGAGGCGTCAAGCGTTGTCTCCGTTCATGGACAGGCAGCGCGTGTTCCTGCCTGTCGCAATTTCACGCGCGTAAAAGGATAAGAGGGTAAAAAGGCTTAAGAGACGAACACTACTCCGAAAGAATTTAGGTATTCAAAGAATATATTGCTTTCGCACACAACTCTACCTTCTCTTTCTCTCGTAAAATACGCTAGGGACAACTGCAGCTATATAAGAGTACACATTAAGTAAACCTTGATCATTTAAGAAAAAAAACAGTTCTCTAGAAGCATTTTCAACGAAGAAAACAGCGGAATATGTTTGTATGGAGCGTTGCCTGCCGCTTCGACTGCCGCGATACCCGCCGAGTCCGCGGCTGCATCATCCGATGCTTAACCCGCCACAGGTGAGGCTACAATTCAAACAAATGCATGAAAAACGCTTCTCCTTGAACGCTCTATACATCGCCGTATGTTTGTGTTTCCGGCAGTCCGCTCGGCGCACCGTGCCGCCTGACGCCCCACGTCTCCCTGAACGAGGCCTTAAGCCTGTCGTTGCGTGAGCCGCCTAGTCACTGACTAAGTGTAGTCAGTCACCTTGGCTTGGTGATGTGCCGCGCGCGCTATAATAATATGTACCTACATAGTACACACCCAGATCTAATCTCGACTTTTATGACACAAGCTGACGCAACACCACGGCTGCCATATTTTGTTATCGTCAATTTGTAAAACATTCATAACTAGAGAAAAATTAATTAACGCCTTAGAGGTAAATGACTATACTACTGCTATAATATAAAAAAAAAAATCCAAAAGGGCAGATAACGGCTTCGTCTTGTTTGTTCGATCCAGAAATAGTCAAGTCATTTTAGCCCCAATTTGCGGAAAACGTCCTAGTAATAGTAAGCGGGATTTTTATATACGGATTTATTCAGGTATTCTCATGCATACATCAAAATATCGTGCCGGCTAAAAGTTATTCATTTTCAAATGTCACGATAATCAGTATTTCGCGAACCGAGATTTTCGCTCTATTAATCAGAGACCAATCGTGATTTTTTTATGTGGGGCAAAACTCCGTGGAGCGAGTTCGGTACAAATAATCAGAGATCAAAAATGTCAAGGCATCATTGTTGCTGGTCCGATTTTGTTTAATTGTCTATTACATTAACCATTTTTGTAGCAGCCGATAAAATGAGTAGAATTCATTTAGTTACGGTATTGTGTACTCGTTCATCAAGGCGTCATCTCCATTGATATTTAATAATTTATTTTGATATATCATATGGATAAACTCTCCTCTGTCGCCATGTTTATGTATGACGCAACTGTTTCAAGAGCAATAAAATGTCCAACAGGCAGGAACCGGCATAATTGGGTATGGGATGGATCTCAAAAAAATGGAATACAAAACATGAATCTGCCATCGGAGGTCATTTATAAGTTCGAGAACCTCTATAATATAAGTAATTTTAACTATCTAGACATTTTATTAATCATAGAATAATCATATATTTTGCGTAAAACATCATTGCGACGGAGGATAGTCTATATCATATACTCAAAATAACGTATAAAATAGCAATAGTTAACGCATTCCTTGTGTACGGTACACAATACCGTTTCTGAATGAATTTGTCACTTTCTCGGCTCTCTACTACAAAAATGGTTAATGTGACTGACAAATACAATAGACATTATTACACTAAACCGCTGCCTCCACTGCGGCGCCCTCTGTGCGCCTCTGTACGCGCGTGTCAAGCTACGCTTTATACGAAAATGGTAGTTATATGGATATGATCTGAATTGAGTGGTATGAATTTAGAAATGAAAAGTTAAGAAAATATCGCTTTTGGATTGAAAACTATAAAAGAGACAGACTAATATATGGGTGGCTGCCCAGCCGGGCAGGGCGGTTAAGGCGATACACAATTTTTTTAGCTATTTTCATATCGTTTTTACTTAGCAACTATAAAAGTTATTGACTTGAAATTTGGTTTCTAGATAAAATCATCATCATCAATCATCTCTATTTAAAATCTTTTTTTGTTTTGTCTACCAAACTCAACTCAATAAAGCATTTCATTTTCAATAGAAAATCGGACGATTTACGCGGAATAATAGTAGGACAAATAATAGGACGCCAAAATCCTATGAAATTTAATGAAATAAAAATGACTGCATTAATACGCCCTTTTACTTATTTAGACTATTATTTATTTCCAGCCATGACCTTTCCACTGCAGGACAAATGCCACAGTCACAGTAGGAAAGGGTGGCCTTTTCTTTTAGATATTCATTACTTAATTTACTTAAACATACCGAATCAAACGCGCCTGAGTCAAGCGTGGGTGAACATAAACAAAGGAATCATGCCCGATTTGACTAGATGGTTTTGAGTCTAGTTGTGATCATATTTCCTTCCTATATTAAAATCAAACGCAACACTACACGTGACGTCATGTATACGTCATATCAAGTTCTCAAAAAAAGAGCATTAAAACAGTACGCGCGAATCAAATTGAGGTGCGAGTTGGAGCCACAATGAGTTTTATAAGAGGTGTCCGGTGGGTGGCTATCGTTGTGGTGTAACAAACACTGTACCGCGAACGGTGCCCGGCACTGCATCTCAAGAATATATTGTTAGTTGTAGGCTGTTGATACACTCGCCACTACGCTTCACGTATCCGTACTAAGTGGCAATCAAGGTGTATAATTGCACTGCACAACATTCTGTAGACAATCCACGTATTTCTTTATTTAATTAAAGTTTGCTTATCTATATTAATATTATAAAGCTTGGAAATTGGTATGTATGTTTGGATGAACGCTCTAATCTCAGCAACTACTGGTTTGAATAAAAAAAATATTTTTGTGTTGGATAGTCCATTTATTGAGAAAGACTATATAACATCACGCTACGACCAATAAGAGCGAAGCATAAATCTAAAAGTTACGCTAAAATCATGTATGGATGGAATTTGTTATAAATAAAAGCGTATTTGTCAATGTAACACGCTGTTATTTATAAACAACACAATGTGCAAATAAACACTTTTGACTTAGTGGCGTTTTGTAACGCGGTGCAACGGTGCCGTTGTACTTATGTAAAGTTACAATACCCCTATACTAGGCACAATTGTATCTCTATCTCATTTGTCTCGTCTTACTCCTATCGGAATTTTGATTCTTGGTTTTTGATGGAACATTATTACTTGTAGTTGTCATTCAATGATCTGTGGCAATAAATATTAACGCATAGTGTTATTCAACTATGTATTAACATTCAAATGTTCCATTTATTAAAATGAATAGTTATTGTTGTTGTAGAGCAACTAGCAAGTTTAATAGCTGGCGGAAGTGCGGAGGCCAGAGTGGTGGGGGGAGGGGGGCTCTCGGATCTCGTGTACGCACGAAGTAACCTCATTAGAGTAGGTCAAGGTCGCGCGTGGCGTGATTGTTTGGGGAGCAACGTTTTTAAAAACTACCCCTGTCAAGTGTGCTTATGTCCTACTTCAGCAGCTTGTCGATATCTAAACTAGCACTTTTTCCGCGTTTCCGATGTAATCATAGTTAAGATTATTATATTATAGTGCCACCACATTCAGCCGCGGCACGAGCTTCGTGTGGTCGCGTGATTAAAATAAAATAAATAAAATCTATATGATAAATACATGTAATACTAAGTTACAACAATTACAGTTAGCTCAACTACAGCTCTGTGGGCTCCATAGGTCCTATGATATTTGACCTCAAAAGTGGACTATATTTTGTCAAAAATTTCAATAGGTATATCAATAACTAGCTCTCTCTCGCGACTTCGTCCGCCTGTTTTAGTTTCATAGATTTCAGTTTCATTTATAATGTGAGCATATATTAGTTTTTGTATATCAGTATTTGTATTATTAGTATAGATATAGATTATAGATATTCGTATTTTAGCTGGAAAATTGAATATAATACTCTAAATAAAAGTTGAAGTTATTCAACTTTAATTTAAGGGCGTGTTTGCAATTCAGTCAAATGAATGCTATTTTTCGGTACATTTATGACTAAACTATACCAAAACAAATATAACTAATAACTGGCACGGATGAATCTCAATCAATTAGGGGTTGATTTATTTTTGGTTGCCGTGTTGATTTGTCAGAAACATTTATTTTCTAGTATTAACTCCTTAAAGACTATAACGAGTCGGTTAATTTTATTTAACAAGTTTAATGCCACTTGCATTAAACTTGTCTTCAAAATTGTATAAAAATGCTTTAAAATAACTAATATATTGCACTTTCTTACGTTATAATACACAGTCCCATTCGACTTTGTCCGTGTGTTTTATTTTTAGGGATTTTTCTTTTATTGCTTTGAGCGGAAGCCTAATCCTTTATTTTAAATTAAAGGTCTGTATAATCATCTCCTCTCTCTCTCTCCGCAGCCCAAAACCTCAGCAATTTGTCAGGTAAATTCAAATTTTCTCACGTTTTTGCAATTTGCCGGTCAGTTTCAGGTTATTTTTGAACAAAATACGATTTGTGACCGTAATACAGTTTGTATTTACAGAATTATAATCATTAAAATCATCAATCTAACCCTTTAAGTTCAAGCAACCACATTGAATGATATTAGTTAGGTTAGATTGATTATTTGTCGAGCTACCCTGACGCTTCCACTTTCACTGGTTGTAGGCTAGTTGGAATAAATGAGTTTTTATTGATTTTGATTTTTTGCTTACACCTTAAATCGACCTGGTAGTTCCAGAGAATAGCTCGTTTATACGTGGTACTTGATCATTATTTTGTTGCGGCGTTATTTTAAAACTACGATATCTCCCAAAATATTTATTAAAATTAAATTATGGAAAGGGCTATTATGATCAAAATTAAATACTTGTTATGAATAGCAGATTTATTTGGAAAAATATTAATTATATGTTTATAAAAACACCTTCGCAAATAATGCAATGAAAAGTGTTATTATGATTTGAACGATTTTATAAATGACAAATCTTTTTAATTGCTATTTGACATCACTGTTTTTATTCTATAATTTTATTAATTGAGCATCGAATTAATACCTATTATTTTAAATGATTGTAAAATTGCTTTTAAATTCAATTATAATTATTATTATTTCAAATTTGTACACCTGTCAGGGTAAAACATGTTGGGACCTACAGATTTTGTAACACCAATAATAATGTTATTATGTATGTTATTATTTTCACATGTTTGGACAAATAAAATATCTTTATCTTTATCTTTATCTTTATGCATTATTATAGATCAAAATAGATTACCATAAAACAGAAGTAACATTCAATTTTAATTCCTTTAATTGTATTAATATACTTTCTTAATGCTGAACAAACATATGATTGGGACAGTGTTATGTATGGGCCGTTTCCGAATAGTAGTTTAAGTACCCTAGTATAGCTAACAGGCAACCGTTACTGTCTTATCAACGCACAGCTGAAACCACCAATCTTTTTGCAATGCCATTTTGCGAAAGTGACCTTCTGCGTCAAGACCCTATCATAAAAATAGTTCCGTAATTAACCACGCGATTCATGTGATTTGAAGCCCTTGGATTGTTTTCTATCATCTATGAATCCAATTCGATAAACACTTGATCAATTGTTAAGTGTAATTTAATGCTTTATTTTCGAAATACGGCCTGATTACCGGGAAAGAGAATTGACTTCCAGATTACGCCATCGAGGTGGCCTCATGCTCGAAACCATGCAAGCCAAGGCGACGTCATTTACGGGTACGTAACCAACAAGTTTTTACGCCCAATCCTGGCGAACGAAGAAAACAAACTAACATGTTTAGATGCGGTAGGACCTCAGGCTTACGCTAACAGCCTTACGCGCCTTACGTCAAGGGATACCTATACGAGAGCTTACATTACGAAATCTGGACCACATGCGACAGTGTATCCGCGGTGGTGAGATGGCCGATGTCGGCAGAAGCTACGTGTGTGAGGGTGGACTTACGTACTGAGAATTGTGGCGAGCGAGCGAGCATGCGACTCACCTGCAACAGAAATATTATAACGTTAGTTTTGGGGCTGTTTGTACTGCACGTTAATGCATTAGGATTAAGGACCAGTACCTATAGCCAGATCAGACCCAGCTGAATTTGCAACTTTCTATACATATTTATCAACCACAGAAAGAGGAACAGACAGAGCCATTGTTGATAGTAAAAATATTTCCCTGCTGTGGAAAACATATATTGGTTCATTTTTTTAGCTCAGATTATTGTTTTAGAAAATTAGTAACCTTGCCAAAGAAATCAATACCCAAAATCAACGTTATAACATTAGCATAGGAGTCACGTAGGGTCATTTGGTTGCAAATTATCTCCCCTACATCACCCTGGCGAATTGCCGGCTTATAACCAGTAACCCTGTTTATCCAATCTTAATTCTTTATCCGATACGTTATGTAACAAAAGCTGCACAAGCTGCAATGATTGTGTTTACATTCTTAGGGTTCGGTACCTCAAAAGGACAAAGGGAAGGGGAAGGGTCTGTGGTCGTACGCCAAATAACTTAAATCTATAAACGAGCGCAGATCAATTAGCAAAAAAAAATTACGCTTACGCTCGTCACAAGGAGCTACTTGCGATGCGCGCATTCTATGCTTGTTTAAGTTTACTTTAAGGTCTAACGTCACAAGTGAAGGGCAAAAATTAATACTCCGAAAATTGTAAATTTGTAGTTTTGTAAGTGCGCAAGTCAGGACTCGCACTTTTCCTTGTGTTTTTTTACAAATATTAACATCTACAATAGTAAGTTCTCAGCTCTAGTTTTTGTAAGCAATAATACAAAGCCACTCAGTGGAAAATTTGTAGTTTAGTTAAAAGCGTGTTTTTTACAGAATAGCGTGACGTTTGTGTTTTTGTGATGAGCCTTGTTTACTGTTCGCGACGTATTACAAGGTCGCGCGAAGACTTGTAGGTCCTGTGTCGATAGCGCGGAAAGTGAAACAATTTTAAATCTTATATTAACACATCTTTATGCAAGAAGGATTAGGCTGTTCGTCCACGGGACCGACACCGAAACGTTCAAAATAAAAAAATGTCGCGCCGATTTAGCGACACATACATTTTCATATACTGAGTGGCGATTAGGTTATCACATGATTATACTTATCAATACGAACATCTTTTACTAACGAGACACATAAAAATGCGCGAAAAAAAAACAGCTGCCCCATAGATTTTGTAGAAATAAGTGTACATAAATGTATGGAACAGCAGATTTTTCTTTTTGCGATTTCGTACGAGTCTTCATCGTAAAAGTTGAGCGTATTGATGAGTACAATCATGTGTTTAAGTTAATGTGATAAGCTCATCGCCAATCTGTATTAACTATTCGATGCGAGTCCACCGCAAGCCCGCCGACATCACTGCTGCAGATATTTTGAACGAATCTGGGCGGCCGCTGGAACGGTATACCGAAGTAGAATATATTCTACTTTGCTCTCCTGGGTGATATCTCCCAAGTGAACTAAGTGGATTGTTTACGCTTCTCCTTTCACCTCGAAAACATTTCACCCAAGTCGCATCACTCAGAGGGAAATGCGACTTTATGACCATGTACAAAATGCTACAAAATCATCTACATTAACAATAAAATTATTTTATATTTTACTGATTGCAGAAGATAGATGACGGTTATTAATTTCTTATTATAACTTTTTCTTCAAAAATTAAAAAGTATAAAACCATAGATTTTAATAAGATTTTGATAAGGCTACCTTACAATATTAAAAATAATGTTTATATTATTATTTATTAGAGTAATTAGAGGTAGATTTTTAAATTGATTAATTTTTACTTATCCTTATATAATTTATTTATCTTTTAATTTAAAGATAATAGTAATTTATGTAAGAATAATAGGGGGGGATTATAGGTTATTTAATTAGAAATATAAATATTTATTCTGTGAATAAAATTATTTTAACTCATAATTTAAGAAATTATTTAAGTTTAATATGAATTATGCCAAATTTATCTACATATGGAATTAGTTATTATTTTCTAATACAGTTGGATTGGGAATAAAATTAACCTTCATTTGATATGTAATTCATTTAAATAATTTATGAAGGTATATTTATAACGGTTACGGTCACGGAATCAGGGATTTAGGTATCAATGAAATCTAAAGTATAAGAGCTACACCATTAAAACTTTATATGTTTAATGAATCCACTATTGACAACATATACCGAGAATTTTGATTATCTAGTATAATCCCTTGCGCTTCGGCTTTTCTTGGCGGGGGCACGGTAGTGCCCCCAGATGTGTACATTAAATACTATAATAATAATAATATTTTAATAATAATACAATAGCTCTGTATCTACTTTGGACCATTCATGTCTGTTCTTCCATAGGGCAGAGGTGGATGGGCCCTAGTAGATGCCCCATCCCAGTTTAGAGTAAAGTTCTCAACAAGGCCACTGCGTGTTGGACCTGTGTCCCCACGTAAGCCTTTCAAAGGACAGGGTATTCTCAATACTGAGGATAGCCCGTGAAAAAAAGAGAGATACAAAATAATAATAATATTTATTGGAACCAAAAAACACATTTTACATTATTATGTGCACGTTAACAGCCGCATTAGTTTGGAAAACTGTGTTGCAGCCCTTAGCGCCCACCTCCAGAAAGAGGGATCAACAGTGTTCCAACCATTATAACTTATAACTAATGTTAACGTTAACAAAGATTAAAAGAAAATAAGAAAAAGAGAAAAATTATTAAATTATAATACAATTATGATCTTTATTATCATTTGGGACACAGATCGTTTGGACACAGATCGTTTGGACACAGATGAAGGTATATATTTTTCAACCGTATCTTACACCACAATAAGTTTTACCTTCGCACTGAACATGAAAACATACCTAATTTAAAACTCTAATATAAAGATAAGTATTTTAAAGTTCTGATTATATACGTTTTTAAGGTTCCGTATCACACACTTGGTTGTCTGTCTGTCAAGATTTTTTCTCATGAACGCGTGGTGGTATCATATTGAAACTAATATAACACTTATTACAAATTTATTTTTATTTTATCTTACTACTTAATATTATAAACGCGAAAGTTTGTAAGGATGTATGGATATTTGTTACTCTTACACGTAAAAACTACTGAATGGATTTTATTGAAACTTTACAATAATATAGCTTATACATCAGAATAACATATATGCCACAATTTATAATAAAGATATTGTGTTAATTGTCCAAAATACAACAATAAGGGTCAAGTAAGTAGAAAAAATCTGTCGTCTGCGAGCTATTCTGGCGTGCGCTGCACAAACCCTTAGAGTTACACGTAAGTATTGTATACTGTAATTAGTAAGGATGATGGAAATGTTTATCTTAATTAGTCCTACAAAAAAGCCCGCGACAGCATTTCTTTTAAGATTAACTCACTATAACCTTTTTTATGGTTATCAATTTGTTAATGCAATATTTGAGAAGGTGTTTTTATAAACATGATACTAATCCTTATCCAAATAATTGCCCTTCACAGAATTCGATTTCAATAAATATCTTTGGACATATCGTAGATTAACAACAACGTCGCAACAAAAAAATATCAAGTACCAGGAAACACGCTAATCTCTGGAACTACTAGATCGATTTTACTGGCAGATAGCTAAGTTTATGGGTTTTTGGCTGGCTCGGTCCATCGAATAGGGGGGCAAGGACTTCCCCAAGTCCCTCGCCCCTGGACCCATTCATGGGGGGGACGAGGAAACTTCTCCTACGCCCGGTGCGCCTTCTGCGACCCGGGAAGGGAGTCGAAATCTCCCTCTCCCGTTCCGCAGTTTCCTTCTGCGACATCACGTCCTCGCAGGACACCACCGCGTCCCACGACTCTGCGCTACCGACCATCCTCCGCACCACACCACGGCCGGCAGCGACAGATCGCCTCCTACTTCATTTGTGAGGACACGGCACTGCTCCTCCCAAGCTACACACTCAGAGCGTGTGTTGCGCCGTGTCCTCCCCGCAATGGACGCAGTGGTGGCACCGAGCGTCCGGCTTCCTGTCTATGCGACACAGGTACTTGCCGAAGTAGCCGTGCCCCGACAGCACCAGCGTCACCCTAATCGACAGGGAGCCGTGCCTTCTCCCGAGCCAGACGTCGAGTACTGGCCGGATCGCCTCGACGGTAGCGAGGCCGGCGGCAGGGCGCTGAAGCCTTTGCCGCCATTCCGCCACCAAGACCTGACGGAGCTCCTCTCGGCGCAGCGCGATCTGCCGCTGCACCGGCCTCGAGCCCCGTGCCCGCTCTTCCTCGCGCTATCGGTATAATGACGCGAGTACTTTCTCCTCTAGGTCCCAGGGCGGGGATCCGGCCAGGACGCAAGCCGCCTCGTAGGAAATCGTGCGATACCCGCGGACGACCCTGACGGCCATCGCCCTCTGCGGTTTACGCAGAATGGCGAGTGTGCTGGCCGCCAGATCCATCGCCCACACAGGGGCCCCATACAGGGCCATGGATCGCACAAATCCCCACGTACAACCGCCTACAGGCGGCGCTCGGGCCCCCCAAATTGGGAAGCAACGTTGAAAGCGCGCCCGCTGCACCCATCAGCTTGGGCGCCAGCCGCCGGAAGTGGAGTCCGATTTCCCATCGGCTGTCGAGCACCAATCCTAGATACTTTATGGTGGACTCGACAGCTATCCGGGCCCCGCTGATCACGATGTGTGATCCCGGCGCCGGCGCACGTCGGGGGCCATGAAACACCATGGCCTCCGACTTGTTTAGGGCCACCTCTAGGCCCCGGCGCCGGATGCTGTTCACCACCTGTGACACCGCAGCCGTGGCTATCAACGTCGCCTCCCTGTGCGAGCTCCCCCGGGCAGTGACAACGCCCGACGGGAGCTCGCCTCTCAGCACCCATTCGTAGCCGATGTTACACAGGAGCGGTCCCAAGACCGATCCCTCTGGAACACCGCACGACATGAGGTGCCGACCGGCACCGTCACGTCCCCGATAGGTGACGCATCTACCCTCCAGGTAAGCCCCTACCGCACGGCGGAGGTAGGGAGGCAAACGATGGTATATCAGTGCCTCCCGAATACAACTCCAGGGTAGGGTGTTAAATGCGTTGGAGATGTCTAAAGACACTGCCAGCCACACCCCACCCCGAGACATCGTTTCCTCCGCCAGGGTCCTCACGCGCATGATTGCGTCTATGGTGGAGCGGCCCCGACGAAAACCAAATTGGTTGCCGTCCAGGTCCGGCCCTTCCCTGCACATGTGGCTGACGAGGCGATCTGCGATAATGCGCTCAAAAAGTTTGCCCGCCTCGTCAAGCAGCACTATGGGCCGATACGCGGACGGCGAGTCCGCGGGGCGCCCCTCCTTCCTGAGCAGGACCAGCCTCCCCTCCTTCCACACACTGGGAAACTGACCCTGCTCGAGACATGCCTTGAAGAACCACCTCAGCTGGAGCTCTAGCTCCTTCAGAGCTAGGACGAGAGCTCGACCAGGAACTCCGTCGGATCCGGGCGCTGTGTTCTTAGCCCGGAGTCGCGACACGGCCGCTCTCGTCTCTGCTTGCGTCACCTCGGTGCTCTCTTCTGGAGAGTCTGTGGCTGCGGGCGAAGCCATCGCCGGGGGAACGTGTCCCTCTCGATATTTCACATACCTAGTTTTACTTTAGAATTAGGGTTCTGGTTCTGTTCTGTTCTAAGTCGCAGGGGACAACTAGTAAATAATATTTTCATTCTGCAACTCGTCTCACTTTGCTTTTTGTGTGGAACTTAATACTTTATCAACGTTTGGTACACGTACATACATGTTTACTATTCGTATTAATTTCGGATAATACTTTAACTTGTGAGTTTGTTTGTAAAATAAAACAATTATCTTTTGTCCTGGATAAATAAATATGTTTAATAGAGTACTGACTTTTTAAATATTAAATAATCTAGGAACAAAACGAAAGGAAGAACCAAAATCTTTTTAATTGTCCTACTAACTGTACCAAACGATGATATAGTATAAAGTTCCACACAAAACCAACGTGGGACGAGTTGCAGAATAAAAACATTATTTATTTTGATTTTCTGTATGCCCGTGCTTAATGGGCCGTAGGAATTAAGACGAGTTGACGAATCATTCGCTGCAATATAAGTATTAATAAATAGTATGCCTATATTATTATACTACATATTTAAAAATATTTCCCGACAGCTTCTCGCAATTAATTTGGACCTTCGGTTATTATTTGTCTACTGGTAATACTTAGTATTAATAAGATTGGATCGTGTTTTCCGTTCAGAATTGTTTTAGTTAGGTAACTCAAACAGAATACGATTGAGAGCAATCGAGGTAGTTTGTGGAGGGCGCAGAGAGCGCGGCATGGTGTGACGTCACGCAGGTAAGTGATAACACGCGATAGCGCGATAAGCGCGCCTCTTCACCGCGGCCCCGCGCACCGGCGCAACTGGGTCGATGTAATCACCACACTACGTCAACACGCGGAAACAACAAACGGCCACAAACCGGTATAGTTAGTCATTTGTACATTAATCACTTACATAAGAAAGAAACATGGCGCCCAGTGCACACGACGACGCAACGATACTTTAGTGAACATTCACCTAGCTGGTAGTCGGAACACAACAATAAAACCAATACGAGTCAGGCGGTCGACGTAGTTGGAGGTGGTCTATCGGGGATTTGTACCTCGTAGGCCACAACAGTGACACACACCTGCAGAAGCATGAGACTGTGTCGTCGATGTCGAGCGGCAGCACGGGCGGCGCGGGGCTCGGCGCCGGCGACGGCGGCACGCTGCGGTACTTGACGTGCAGAACGCGCCGGGCTGCGCGGGCGCCGCTGCGTCGCAGGATGCCCACTGGCCAACGCGCGCTCGCCCGCCCCGTGCTCTCGTCTTCAGCGCCTCCCGCCTCGCTCATCTTGCGCACCCACGCCTTCAACACCATGCACTCCACCTCACTCGCCACCAGAGCAACACACACCGCAGTACACTTGCTGATGCTATCGAGCGCCAATGCGCAGCGAGACGATCGGACACGCAACTCCGCGATGGACGCGATACGAGACAGTCTGTCGCGAAAAAGCGGCGCTCACGATTGTGCGCCGCGGGCGACTGACGGCCGCGGCGAGAGGACGCGCCGGCGCCGCGCGGTGACATCACGCCTTATCAGCACACCTGTACGCGCGGGGACCGGGTCCGCCGCCGCGCGCCGCTACCAGACACCCACTTAACAACAATTGTGTTTACACTGCACAATGCGCGACAACTGTAAACATGCTCCCTCAGCTCTTGTTACAACGCAGCGTTCGCGTCGGCGTCCAAGGGGTACGGGTACGACGATAACGACGCCGCGCCGCGCCCTACTCATAACTTACACATAAAGGTCTTATCTAAATAGTTACGGTTTATTCTTGTCCAGACACAAAATAAGAGATTCTGACCTAATTTATATGGTTTTATTTTAAATGTTAATACGTCCTTAAATACCTATACAAACATAGACGGGCCTGTTGGTCTAGTGGTTAGTGACCCTGACTGCTAAACCGGAGGTTGTGGGTTCGATTCCCATCCAAGGCGAATCTTTGCGTGATGAGCACGATCATTTGTTCTGTGTCTGGGTGTAATTTATCTATAATATGTATGTATTTAGAAATATATAAGTATGTTTATCAGTTGTCTGGTTGCCATAGCACAGGCTCTGCCTAGTTTGGGATCAGATGACCGTGTGTGAGATGTATTATTAGATGAGATATTATTATTATTATTATTATTATTTTATGACTTGTTCTCCCTTCTGAAGGGGTTTTACAATGCTAATCACACGGTTATTATAGGTATAAAAAAACTAACTAAGCATATCTCAAAGTTAGAAAGAAGAAAGAAGAAATAAAGAAAAGACATTAACAACCAATAACTGGTTGTGCCTTGTTGTTACTAAGCATATTATAATGTAAAGTACCTATTATGAAACTCAAGTACTTCTGAGTACAAAGGGCCGAATACTGAAACATCAATCAGTTTAAAGTTGCCGTGTTTCATACTGTCTCTGTCACTGTGAGAGAAAAGAAACGACGGATAGACATTGAGGAACGTAGGTAGAAAGTTGAGTTGTGTTTAACTCGGGGTTAGCCAGGCAACCTTCCAATTTATTATATGTGTGAAGTGAAGATAAAATTAAATGAACAACGGTTGCCTAAATCTAAAAGTAAGAGGCAATATAAAAACTTTATATTAAAGTGACGCATATGTTTACATGCAATATTAACATGTATTATATTCAGTGACTCAATGTCACTGGTGCTGGGCTATTGTAACTTTGTGTCTAGCTGCTAGCACGGCAAATAAAAACACAAACACAATGAAGTAAAGACAAAATTCATGTACCATTTCTTATTTATCCGAACATTTACTTGATCTACACTTGAATACTGAAACGCCATTCTTAAATGTCTGTCTGTTGCTACTTGACACCTTCAAGTGACAGAGGCGGCACGAGACTTAACGGCGACTTAAAACTGATTGATGTTTCACTATTCGGCCACTAGATAGGCAAAGTACCAACTTCATAAGTAATCTCACGCATTCCCTCAAAAACGGAACTAGCAGAACACCTACAAACAATAAAGATATGCGCGTAACACACCTAACGACGCGAACCGACAAGAACGCCCGGTCACCAAGCAAACGGCCGGCATCGCTGGGGGATTAATCTATACTAATATTATAAAGCTGAAGAGTTTGTTTGTTTGTTTGTTTGTTTGTTTGAACGCGCTAATCTCGGGAACTACTGGTTCGAATTGAAAAAATATTTTTGTATTGGATAGTCCGTTTATTGAGGAAGGCTATAGGCTATATAACATCACGCTACGACCAATAGGAGCGGAGCATAAATGAAAAAAGTCGCAAAAATTAAACACCGTTGATACTAAAACACGCGAACAAAGTCGCGGGGGACAGCTAGTCTTGAATAAATTTCAATTCTGATATTATTATCTCTCATTTTACTCTTTCACAGGCTATCCTCAGTAGCGAGAACACCCGGTCCTTTGAAAGGCTTATGTGGGGACACAGGTCCACCACGCAGTGGCCTTGTTGAGAACTTTAAACTGGGATAGGGCTGTGCTAGGGCCCATCCACCTCAGCTCTATGGAAGAACAAATATCAACGGTCCAAAGAAGATACAAGGTTATTGTAAATTATTAATAAAAAAATAAAAAAATAGGCTATGTGTAGTTATGTATATGTTAGTGGATTGGTTATTAGAACTAAATCGGGAAACTATGACACTTTCTTTCTAACACGTGTTAATGAAATCAAATAGGCTGGTGGTGACACACCAGTTCACCAGGTGGCCTCAACCAACATAACCGCCACGATAGGCAGCAGTAGGCAACACCAGTGCGAGTGGCTAGGGGTGTCGAGCGGTGCGGCCCGATTTCACCATTGCGGGTCACAGTAGCGGACCCTGAGCGAGTTTCCTCGTTATAACGTCATTAGACACATCCACCCCAAGCATAAAGCTCTAACGACCCCTCTCTAGCCAGCAAGTTATGGCAAGAAAGAGCTGGAAGCCCTCCTAAAGAGTGATTCTCTGGTCCGTTGTGTCGCGACTTACAAACAGCTAGCCACAAACTGCCCTATATATTATCATTATTATCAGCCCATGTTGTCCCACTGCTGTGCAAAGGCCTCGCTCCCTTCCTTCCATTCTTCTCTATGAAGAGCAAACGTGGACCAGTCTTCCGACTAATGGGAGAAGGGGTATAACTCTGAAGGACCACGGAATTAATTCCTTAACTTAATAATGACTAATTAGTCCCTATCCTTAAAACGATAACTTAATGTTAATAAAGAGCATAAAGCGTCAAGGACCGCAAAGATATATGGCAAAGCAAAGAGCTACACGGGCGCTATTATCAGACCCTTCATGGGCCCGATGTAGATTTCTTAGCGTCCGTGGCCTGGCTACGCTTCGGTGATCTCTTTGGAGAAACCGAAGGGTTAGTATGTGCAATTATGGATGAAGTTGTCATGACGAATCTACCGGAAATATATAGTAAAGGATGGTACAGTCGACATATGTCGGGCATGTCACTGTCCTGGTGAGTCCATAAGACATATAATTTTGGGTTGTTCACGTCTTGCTAACGGCGAATACTTGCACAGACATAACCAAGTGGCCAGGATTATCCACCAGCAGCTTGCTTTGAAATATAAACTCGTGGAATCTGTACAAGTATGTTCCCGACCCAGTTCTCGAAAATGGTCGTGCCACATTGTACTGGGATCGATCTACCATCACTGACAGGACTATTGTAGCTAATAAGCCTGATATAGTGGTGATAGATCGATCAGAGCGTCGGACAGTGATTGTTGATATCACTATCCCCCATGACGAGAACCTCGTGAAGACTGAAAACGAAAAACAAATAAAATATTTGGATTTAGCGCACGAGGTTGTCGACATGTGGGAGGTGGACTCAGCAATTATTTTTCCGATAGTCGTGACAGCCAACGGCTTAATAGCCAAGAGCCTCGATCAACACCTTAAGAGGCTCTCGTTAGGCATCTGGGCCAAGGGCTTGATTCAGAAGGCGGTACTTCTCGACACGGCGCGAATCGTGAGAAGGTTCCTCTCTCTGGGACCTTAACTACCGCCAGCTTGAACCTTGTTTCCGATGCCGGTAAGCGACTGTATTTTATATTTTTAAATGTGTTTTTTTTTAATGTATTTTTTGTAAATTGCTTTTTAGACTTATATCCCTTTTCACTAGAGCTACAGATATAATATAGGCCCATATTATATGACGACATGAATCTACTTTTAATACTAATATACTTAATATACAAATATAATAAAATGAAGGGTTTTTTCTTTGTTTAAACAGGCTATTGTAAAAACATTGTGTATTATGTAATTCATGAGGAAAAGTATAAGCTTTTTTTCTTATTGGGTTAAAATCTATTTAGAAAAGAATTAGAGTTCCGCACAAAACATGAAAAACCCATTGATAAAATACTTTAGTAACATTCTAATTTATTTAAAACTAAACATAAATTATTCTTGGAATTTAATGTAGAATGCTTAGTTATTTTATAAGATACTGATATCCAAATTGATATGTGCTGGTTGTGCTGTAATCGCGATGTACTTCACAAAGCCAATGACATCTCATCAATATGTATTTTGAATAGGTAAAAAAAGAGAACATACTGACATGATCATTGTATATTTAGTTACTTGCAACTATATCATCAGTTCGGCCTAGACAAAGTCATTTAAGCCAAGAGAATTTAGGCCAAACCTGATTGTCCTAGGTTAAACTACTCCTGATACACTATTGTTCAACCGGTTTGGGCTAGGACCAACTAGGTAGTTTGGCCTGAAATCAGGTTTGGTGATATTATATATGATAGACTACGGGGTTCATAATTTAGGAATGGAGTAGGAGTGAGTAGGATTTTTTCTTTCCAATGCTAGTGTCTTAACTGTTCTAGTTATGTTTAAAAATGAGCTGTGATGAGATTGTTAAAGGTATGAAAAATGAAAATAATATAGATACTACTAAATATAGTAACTACAATTTGTTTCATGTTTTTTGTTTATCTAAATTTAGGGTGTTTTAGTAGAATTAAAGTATAACATGGATTGTCTTGTAGTTTCATACAAAAAACATTATTTAGAAAAGCTGTCAATCACACAGGCATGCCATACACTACCCTTGAATGTAAAGAGCATCAAACATTTTTTTACTGGTGCTTGTAAGCAGATAAAATGGGTAAAGCTCAATGAAGAGTGCGCAGTTAGAGCAAGTGGTGCGTTGTGAGATTTTGTTCATGTGAACAATGGCGTGCGGCCACTCACCCCATGAACCAGTCGACGGTGTCGCGCAGGTACTCCGGTAGTCGCTCCAGCTTGACGGATTCTCTCCCACTTACTTCTCAACAAAAAATAACAGCACTATAAAGAGCAATTGTCTCTATAAATCCGCGTCTTAGCCGCACAGAGTCACAAATTGTCCCATTACACTTCGCGACGATAACAGCCCGACAGATTGAGGCTAACTGTACTCTATTAACGAGTTGAAAATCCGATGTTAAGTAGAGCGTGTCGTCGTCATAAAACCCTATCATTGAAATTTTCACTACAACGTTAAAAGCAGCTGAGCCGTAATCGCCATGTTGCGCAATTAAACATTTTATTTTTAGAAAATAAGATGTAGATGTAACCGAACTCTTATCATTTATTTTCACACATTATAAGGAGCGTTCATACTCATTGTAGCTAAAGTAACTTATATTACAATACAATTGCAAACACCTTTTCTGAGAAAATCTGTAGACATTGAGCAAACAGACAGAAACAACAATCATTTCTGTAACAAAATTCAATTTCGTCGATGAAATAAATCCTATGGCAACACCATTGTGTTCTGTCAGCTTTAATTTCTCTGTTCAAGGAAGCAGGACGTTTTAAAGGTATGTATAAATATTTTTTCTTTGCAAAGAAGATTGAGATCGACTGTTATTCTATGGCTAAATGACCAATGAATGAAAAATATGGAAATTCAAAATAATTTGGGCCTTGTGTAATATATGTAAAGTAGTCTATGTGATTTGATTTGGTTTGTTCGGTCCGTTACATATAGTGCAAGAAAAAACGAAAACAAAAAATATTATTTAAATTTGCCCGCGAAAACGCTTTACCTGACAATATGGCGCCTCATGTCATCATGACGTCACGTGCTTGTAAACTTTGGTTTTTGATCACTGTTGAGACGCAACTTTACAAGAAGTTGTCAACCATTCGGCCAATCACAGCCAGTTACGATCACATGAGTAAAGTTGATTATAAAAAAAGCATTTTCTTTGTCGATTTTCTCTTAAAATATCTCGTATTTTTCTTAACTGGCTAAATAGTTGGTTTCCAAACTTCATATTCGATAAGAAAATGAAAGTAGAACTTATACTTAACATGCTGTCAAATAGGGTATTGGCCATTTGGTCATAATAATAAATATACATAATATATTATCTTTATTTGCGAGAAATGAGGTACTAAATATGGAACAGTAAATTTACGATGTTGCATGCACGGATGGGACAGAAAAATGTTACGTAGGATTTAGGATGTACACCGTGGTGTACACAAACAAACAGATGTGACGTAAATCGCGCAGCCGCTTATAGTACATGCCTAAACTGAAAGGAAAAAATGTAAACCGTGTAGTTTTTCAAAGTACTCGAAAAATTTTTTGGTAATTAATTTTTCTAGCAACACTCAATGGCCATTTTCCTCATTATAAATTAAGCCATGTCTACTGCCTTAAATTCTAACATAACATTTGTTAGAAAACATAAATTATAAGGGTGTCGTAGCTTGATCGATTGTTTTTATTCGGCAAAACGTTTAGGGTCAATTCATACTACAACAGAGTTGAATCGCATCGGAGCGTCAAATTCTTACCAATTTGCAAGAATGCGCGTATTCGCTCGTCTTTTGTAACTCAGATGAAATATGAGCAGTACGTTGTTGAGTTAAGGATACATATTTATACTTAGGCAGTGATAAAAAAGAAATAAAAAACGCGAATTCGCTTGCGTTTGCTCAGGAATATTTCACTTACAAGAAATTTGAGCTTACGTTGTTAATTTAAGGATGAATTAAAAAGAAAATAATTCCGTAGAATGCGCTCGAATTCGCTCGCGAATTTTTATCTCAGAAGAAATTTGATCCTTACGTTGTTAAGTTAAGGATGAACTTGCAATATCAACTTTTATATTGTCGCTTCATACCAAATTCATTTTTAAATCGCATATAAATGCGTTTTTAATCGCGCGCATTCCACGGAATATTCTCAATTTCTAACGCAGGTGCAATATGCATGCTGAGGTCAAGGATGAATACTAATATCAACTTACAGATAGACGCTTCGCTGCGCTTCGGTTCAGTTGAAGTATGAATTAAGCCTTAGGCTACACCCCCAATTTATGTTTTCAAACAATGTTTTCTTCAAAAACTCCCAAGAAAGACCCGGTATTATAGTACTAGTGATTCTACTGGCCCAAGAGCAAGCGACAATTTGATATTCGTTCGTTATTATATAAAGGCTAGTTTTTTGGCGGCGAGTTTTTAAGCACAGCGGCTTGCGGTGGTGATAGTACATTGCAGAGCATTGTTTTTATTCTAAAAATGGGTATTCATTTAGAACTCATTCAGGCCGCTGCAGTTACTTTAGCGAAAGTAAAAAAAATATTCTATAGGTAAATATTTTTAGTAAATCTTTTTAAAGTCTAGCCGCCGCTATAAAAAGCTTCATGCGTCTGAACCAGTTCTCAGAAACATAAAAAGTGTTTCCAGTCCGGCGCAGACATTTCGTTTACAACCTGCTCGAAGGCTGACAGCGCATCTTCCGGTGACGAAAAGTGTATCCCTTTGAGCTATTTTGGGGAATAAAAAGTATTCATACGGTGCTAGGTCAGGGCTGTAAGGAGGATGATCCAGGAGTTTGACCGGCGTGTTGTCCAGAAAGTTTTGAGCTCGTTGTTGTGGAGGAGCAGTAGCCCGCGGAGCCCTGTGTTTGGTCGCTTGTTGCTCACAACAAAGAAAACTTCTGCCAAGCATTTGGTAGTATACCATTAAGCGATGATGCTTCTTTGGTTCCGTAAAGGAATTGAGACCAAGTAGCCAGTATCTCTATTGATTATATAATTTTTTGCAATGGTCACACTAAACTTATGCTAACACAAACTCTATCCATAGACAAATATAGTTTGACATGGCTTGACACAATACTCAATTATTGTAGTCAGTTTGTCAAAAAAAATCTATTGTCAAAGTGTATTGTCATTCATTATCTATTTTAACCTTAAAATATTGAGTCATTTAATAAATTGGCTTTTAAACCATAAAAAAGTCCCAATATGTTTCGTCTACCTTATGGAGAAAGAGTGGATCCTATGGAGGAGAAACGCCAGGCACGTGAAAACACCATCAGCAGCGTTATTACATTTGCCGTGCTTTGTGCTGCCATCAGAGTAGGTAAGGGAGAGAAAAAAAGATTATAGTGTAAATTTGCATTATATCTTACAAGTTAGTTACATATACCTATATATTGGCGCGGCAAAAGCTTGAGGGCAGGCATGATTTCAAAACTTTATGCCTAAGAACGAGAGTAACTTAGGTATCTACTCCTATTGGTCATAGTCATAGGTATCGTATAAGTACAGGACAAATAGTTGTATGGTTTACTGTGATTTTTAAAGTAAGAAGCACGAAATTTTATTTTGGATAGTAAATAAATACTGTGCTTTCTTTTTAGTTGAATGATTATTATTTTATCAAATCCCTCTAGCGTCAATGTCTTCTTCATCCTCAAACTATTCAATGTTATTCTTATAAAAAGGTGCCATATTATGTTGCTGTCTCTTTGTTTAATTAGCATCTAGAAGGTATGAAGGTTTTAGTATCATGTATGTCCATACAAACATGATATCCATTAATAACCATAACAAGTCCCCTTCCCCTCATATTTATTCGCTTTTGGGATGAAATTTCGAAAAACTTGTATAATAACTTTTGTTAGGAGTATTTATTATTATTTGAGACTTTGCGTAAGTGTGTTGTTTCTATATAACTTTAAATGAATTCTTGATATATATCAATCAAATAACACAAATAGTAAATTTCAAGCAGATCACACTTTTTTTTATCATTTTATTAAATGTTTCCAACCTAATTCTCCTGATTGGTACAAAATTTCCCAAAGTATGAAATATGTAATAATAAAATAAATCAAAGTGCCTTTATTTTTGCTCAGAAGGTTTCATGTTAATTTTTTTTACTTTAAAATTGAGGGATTTTTTAAAAAATAAAATTAAAATGCTTGGATTCCCAAATAACATTCACATCTATATGGGTGAAATTTCTTAGTGGATGAATTAATCAGGACAAGTAATTTTATATGTATAGAATTGATTTGTTGATTTTAATTGGAAACTTTAACTTTAGTGGCATTCACTGTTGAGGTGGTGAAACTGATTCAAGCGGCTAGGGCAGAATATTATAAAGCCAGTATCAATAATTGCAAGTAATAAAAAAAGTATGTTCAAGTTTGAATAGAGGTGGGTCTATTATTAATTGTCTAGTAAGTAATGTTACAGACTAAATAGAAAATCTAATTGAGAGTCTTTTATCATCAATAAATTCTGTTACTCCTGCAGTGGGAGTTGCACTCATAGCAGAAGGTTTTAGTCCTTTTTAATTTGATGGAAAAAGGAGTTAGTGGAGAATTTATTAAAATAACATATGGTTTTCAAAACTTGACTGAATAATTGTAAACATGACACTTCTTTACCTTGTTAAATCTGGTCTGTGATTAGTACATTACAAAATAATAATTAATAAATGGTTTATTGATTTCAGCTCCCATAATACTAGAACACAGTGGCCTTCAGTCTTAATAGCATCTGGTGTTTGTTGCAACAGCCCGAGGATAACCATATACCTGCCTGAACACATTTTTCGGCAATATGGCTACTTAGTCTTTTAATTTCACTAGAATTTTGTTCATTCAAAATAAAGCTTTAATTACATTTGGTTTTTTATTTATAATAAAATCTTATTTATTGAAAATGAAACTCAGCACTGTTTTTGTAATAAATTACACTGAAGTTTATTTTTCATCTGAATACATATTGACCAATGTTACTTATTTAAACTTGCATCATCAGTTCACAACTTTATTACAACTCACTCAACATACATTTCTTATGCCCAGAGGCAGTTTTTTTTTGTTTTATTCATCTAGTTACAAAATTCTAAAATTTGATAATACAATGAAATTTAAGCATTCTTACAGTTACCACTAAGTCCATTTAGCATTGAAAATAAATGATCATGATATTAATAATAAAAATTGATTTAAGTTTTTCATATATATATATTTTTTTACAATTTCAACTAAAACACGCTCACTGCAGAGAGGGGCAGATCGGGGTGCAATCATACGTCCAAACGAACACTATACATTGTATACATTTGTAAAAAGTATCAAAATCGAGTAAAAGGCCTACAAAAAATTATCTCGAGATACTAATATTCGTTTACGTAGTAACCTAAAAATTGTCCTATTTAACACTGGAATCGCCGACGGCGGCAGTACGCGCAGCGCGCGGCGCGTCTAGCGTTAAAGGGTAACAAACGTAGGTATTTCAACTATTTGGCTTAATTATATTTATATAATGAGATGAGCGCGAAATAAAAGCGGTGCGGCTCTGAACCGGCGCAGAGTGCGAGAGCGGCAGCCCGCCTAGTCCTCCGCCTCCTCGTCCTCGGACTCCTGCTGCTGCAGCCACGTCAGCCACGTGTTGACCTGCAAGTGAATATCAGTAAGTAATACAGCCTCACCTCGATAACTATGTTTCCCTTCATACCAAGAAAACATAAATTAGAGGTCTGTATCACCAATATTGTGATTTTGCTCAAGGTTGACTTCAAAAATATTACTGCATTACATTAATTGAGGAAAGTGTCACCTGGAACAGTGCTTCTCCCTTGCCGGGGTAGGCGTCGGTGACATCCTCGCGCCAGCGCAGGAAGGCGTCCTCCTCGCACACCTCCAGGTTGTACAGGTACATGAACCAGCGCAGCAGCATGCCCTTGGGGTAGCGGTGGTGGTGCGCGTGCACCTGCACGGCGTACACGGCGGCCAGCTGCAGCTCGGGCTGGCCCTCCAGCAGCGCCGTGAGCAGCGGCGCGTAGGCCTCCAGCAGCGCCTTCTCGCGCTCCAGCGCCGCCTTGTCGGCGCCCGCCGCGCCCGCGCCCGCCGCGCCCGTCACGTGCTCGGCCACCAGCGCCACCAGCGCCGACACGAAGGCGCCGTTCTGCCGCACCGCCGGCTCCACGTTCGCCTGCGACCACGCCCGACCCAAATGCTTTTAGCTGAGCCTTCTCTTTTTAATTATGTATGGGCTACTCTAAGCGAATTCGTAATTCGACTATAGTTATATAGTGTTAGATTGTACTAAATTGTGCTTGTTACATAAAAAATTGAACTAAAAATTAAGTGCGATATTTTCTGCGCCACCTCAAATCAGGTCTCACAGTACCTTTTTCATTTTTTATAAACATAGAAGATACTATGTTATTCCGTCACCAGTTTAATATAGTACTTACATATCCCAAAATGACTTCATAATAATCTTAGATCCGAGCTAATATCGAATTTCCCCTATCTGCTTACCGGTTTTTTTTTTTATTAAATTTGTAATATAAACCACTACATCCAGAACATATTTGTCTGCAAAAATAGTCAGAGCTTGTCCTTTTTATCTTTAAACATTTTAGGCAAGTGTACACTATTTGGATCACCCAAGCGTAGATGGATATCATCATGGATATAATATCTGATTAAGTCAAAGTCGTCATTTATTTATTGGTTTTAAATAAACTGTGCACGGCGCTATTCCAAAAATTGGCAGACGTGGAGTCTATCGGAAGGGCGAGCTTTGATTTGATTTGTTTGAATCCGGAAAGTTAGATAGTGACAACACTAACTGCTTACTTAAATATTAACAAATGTACTTAGTTCTCACCACATCCAATTAATAAAAAAAAATGCAATTCAATGGTAAGCTTTTGGCCGAATACTGAAACATCAATAGGTTTAGTCGCCGTTTAAATCTAACGCTGTCTCTGACAAAGTAACGACAGATAGGAATTTAAAAACATATTTAAGTGAGGCTGCGTTTCAGTATTGGAAGGCCTCTGTCCTAATCTATTTCTGTGTATGACTAGGTCCATAAATAGTTCTATTGTTAAGTCCACCTGTTGTATGTAACTTATGGAATGCAATAAAGATATTGAGTCTTTTCGCGTCGCCGGTTTTTATTGTTTTTTGACTATATGCGAATTTGCACAGAGCGACTACGTCACCTTTCAAAGGTCAAGGATTAAAGTTCAACATTTGAAACTAACTTTTGAATAAATAACTAGACGTTTTTTATTTATTTTTAGGATATAGCAAAGGCTAAACAAACAAGTGATTTCAAGTATTACCCATATGTCTAATCCATCATACTGTATACCTGTCGAGGTAAATAATTAACATTTAAGGTTTATTAACATTTAACTTATCTAATAAGTAAATAATTTAGAGCGAGTATCTCTTAACACGCACACATTGATAGTTTAGTCACAAAAAGTACAAGAGCGTACTCACATACATTTTTGGAGCCTCTTTTATGTGAGATTTTTATTTGGATTACTCTATTTAGACACGCATTTTATCAAAGATAATAATATTATTTCTTTTTCTGTGTTTCTGTGTCCCATAGGTTTAGTCTTATTATGGAACATTTTTGATCCCTCATAAGTTGTAGGGTGTTAACCAGATAATGAATATGAATAGGTGTGTGTGCAGTGTAAGTGAGATAGTACCTTGATCCAGCGGTAGAGCGCGTGCGGCGCGGGCTCGATGGCGAGCTGGCGCGCGAGCTGCGCCTGCACGCGCAGCTGCGGCAC
Source organism: Diachrysia chrysitis (assembly GCA_932294365.1). Lineage (NCBI taxonomy): Eukaryota > Metazoa > Arthropoda > Insecta > Lepidoptera > Noctuidae > Diachrysia > Diachrysia chrysitis. The sequence continues at coordinate 13,869,525 of OW028649.1, read as the reverse complement.
CAGCGCCGCCAGCCCGCGCGCCTCCAGCGCCTCCAGCGCGTCGGCCGCCGAGCCGCCGCCCGCCACGTAGGCGCACACGTTGAGCTTGCTCTCCTCGTACAGCGCCGTGAGGCGCTCCACGCCCACCAGCTCCAGCAGCGCCTGCAGCAGCTCCAGCAGCAGCGGCTGCGGCGCGCCCGCCTCGCACCAGCCGCCCACGTCGCCCAGCGCCAGCAGCTTCAGGTCCACGGCGTGCGCCAGCAGCCGCGGCAGGCGCGCGTGCGGCTGCGGGGCCAGCGCCAGCGCGCGCAGCGCGTCGGCCTGCGGCGAGCGCTTGATGGCGCGCACCACGCGCACGGCGGCGCGCAGGCCGGCCGCGTCGCCGCGGCCCGCGTGCAGCGCGTGCTCCAGCACGGCGGCGATGGCGCGCCGCAGCACCTTGTCGGGCGGCTGCAGCTCGCGCAGGCGGCGCAGCGCGGCCGGGCCCGGCTCGCCGTCGGCCGCCAGCCCGGCCGCCTCGTCCTCGGCCGCCGCCTCCACGGCCTCCACGGCCAGCCGGCACGCCTCCTCCTTGTTGGGGCCCTGCACACACGCGACCCGTCAGTCCCGGCTCGCTCGGCGACTAGAGAGAGCGCCGACCGAAGAGCGCACCTCACCTTATCTTTTTTCGGCTTATCCTTTTTGTCGGCGGCGGGCTTGATTGTGATGGCTGGCTCCTTCAGCAGCGGCGGCGCGCTGGCGAACGCCGGCGTCAGTACGTCTGCGACACAAGAAAACATAAACAGCCTCGAACAAGCGTGCGACCTGAGGCGCAAAAAGACGATACTCACTCTGCTGCACGGGCGCCAGCGGGAGCTGCGGCTGCGGCTTGGACAGCTTGTTGGCCGTAAACATGAGCGAATTAGCGGCGGGTCGCATCTGCACGTCCTGCAGTGCGCCGGCCGCATACACGCGAGCTTTAGCCGTGCGCGACGAACCATCCTTAAAAAAGTAAAAAAAATAATTAGCTAATTAGATCAGATCTAAAGTGACTTATTTAAATATGCATTTTGTGAAACAACTATCAGGAATATAGGTACCTACTTGACAGAGGATTAATGAGATTTATGAAGAATGTCACTGGGTCCGTCAAATCACTTAAAACTTATGAATTTCACTCATTTTTGTTCTCTATTTTCGAACACAATAAATTAAGTGAGAATCGTTGTTGGACCTCCCTCTTCTTCCCAATTTGAATTGGAATTATGTCATAATTACATGAGTTTTCTTCATTGCATGGAAACCCTAATTCTTTTGCAGAAATATATGGAGTCTCAAATTGGTCTAGCCAATTGGGAGATTTGCCAGAACAAAGATACAGACAAAAATGTTAAAATCTACATACACACACCCTTTTATTTTGTCTAGTTGTATAGATACGAGTACTGATGTAGTGAATCATGAGTGATGACGGTGATGACCTTATTAATGACGAGTGTATCTATGAAGAAGTGGGCGTGGAGTACCTTAGAGCCGTTGCCCTGCTGGTTGGTCTGCGAGTGCTTGTTATAATGCATGTTGTTCCCCTGGCGCGGGTAGTAGCCGGGCGCCGAGCGCTGGCGGTAGCCGTCGCGCGGCGCGCCGAAGCCGTTGCCGAAGAGCTTGTCGGGCGGCGGCACCAGCGCCGCGGCGGGCTGCAGGCTGAGCCCGGCCAGCACGTCGTCCAGCGGGCGCGAGCGCAGCCCGCCGCGGAACAGCGAGTCGCGCTCGCGCTCGCGGTCGCGCTCCCGCTCGCGCTCGCGCCGGCCCAGCGGCTCGTCGTCGGCGCGCAGCTGGTGGATGGGCACGGGCCCCTCGGCCGTGACGGCGGCCCGCGGCACCCAGCCGCCGCGCCGCAGCTCCACCGTGTCGCGCAGCATGAAGCGGATGCGCGGCGCCAGCTCGCGCGACGTGGACAGCGTCTCGATGCGCGCGAAGTACTGGTCCATGAGGCCGCGGCCGCGCTCCGAGTCCAGCACGCGGCCGCACGTGCGCACCAGCTGGGCGAGGCACTCCAGGTCCTCGTGGTGTTCGGCGGCTGCTCGCCGCGCTAGTAGGTTTTGGATGCATCGGTGCAGAATGGACTCCGCTAAGATCTCTAATTTGCCGAGCTCACCGATAAACTTGATGTTGCCTAACATCTTGCATTTTGCAAGGTGTCGTTTTTCCTCCTCTTCGGGCAACAACGCCTTGTCCTCGAACGCAGCGAACGCCTGGCGTAAATACATAAAAACGATCGTATTATGTAACAGTGATGGAACAGTATAAAGGTTCGGCACAAAAAGTTGGTACCTGAGCACGGTTCTCGAACTCGGTGCGGCATTTGTTCAGAAGAAGCAGCTTGAACGTGCATGGCTGACCGGGGGGCTCAAAGTTGGGTGCTTCCTCGCTTAGCCTTTTGCACAGCTGTGCATACATCGACGAGTACTTAGGCTCATCAAGTGCCTTCTCGAAAATGAGAAGGATCACCCCCTTAAGCACTTTGTCGGAGTCGAGCTCCAAACCGAGCAGATCATCGCTCAGCTTCTGGAACTTCTCCGGCGTGAGCTTGTTAAGGATACCGCGGACCTAGAACAAAAGAGCAGGGTGAGATCGCTGTAAGCGGCGCAAAGGCGGCGGCACGCATAGGCCGGCACTCACCTTACGGAATATGATGTCATGCTTGGCATCTCCGTCGGGCACCTCGTGGTGTCGCAGGGAGGAGGGCGGGACCCAGCGTCGCCTCGGCGGGGGGACGGGCGTCCGCCCCGAGGCGCGCGGCGCGGGCCCCGACTGCCGCGCGCTGTCCGTCTTGCCGCCGGTGCTGTCTCCCGCGCACTGCCGCGCTCTGCCTCGCGCTCCGCCTCGCGCTCTTGTGCCTGCGCTGTCCACTCGCTGCAGCGCTCTGCGCTTGTGCTACGCCTCCGCGTCCTGCCCTGCACAATGCAGACACCATACCTTTATCCACTCCGAACAAACCACATGCACTTCCTATGCTACCAGTTCTCACTAAAACAATTTAATATAGTTGACAAAGAGTGGTCGAGGAGAAAGTAACTGTTGTTGTAATTATAATTATAATAAAAATAATATCTTGGAACAACGCACACACCGCCACCTGATCCCAAACTAAACACAGCCTGTTTCATGGCAACCAGAAACATAATATAGTTCTAAATATATACATAGTATAAACACCCAGACACAGACCAAATGATCATGCTAATCACACAAAGATTTTCCCTGTGTGAAAATCTAACCCACGACTTCTGGTTTAAAGTCAGGGTCACTAACTCTTAAAAAAGGCATACCTCTCAAAAAAGGGTAGATTTACACTTAGTCGGCTTGAGTTTGTGTGATACATCCTCGCTATTCATTCGAGGGGATTACTTTGCCCAATGATCTGGTCATAGACAGCGCGGGAGTGAAGCGTTGCTAATGCCACAATTCTTCTCGGGGAACCCATGTTTCTGTTCAGTCTGAGTGAAGTTTGTCAATTGTTTTCTGATTTTCTCTACATTTCGAAGATTTGTGTATACGTGATAGAAAGCGGTCTGTCATTCATTTACAATCTATTTAATTGATACACAGAGACGTTTACATTTTGGATACCAATAATGTTACGATTATTATAAACTGTAAAACTTACATTTGGATTCAGTAAACATAGTGTTTGTCATTTTATTATCAAAGGTTTTTAATAATAATATAATAATAATATCTTGGGACTGCTCACACACGGCCATTTGATCCCACACTAGGCAGAGCCTGTATTATGGCAACCAGACAACTGATAAACAAACTTATATATTTCTAAATACATACATATTATAGATAAATTACACCCAGACACAGAACAAATGATCGTGCTCATCACACAAAGATTCCAACCCACGACCTCTAGCTTAGCAGTCAGAATCACTAACCACTAGACCAACAGGCCTGTCAAATTTAAGCCAAGCCAAGTCAGACCTTAAGCTACAATATATTATACTAAGTTATAATAAGAAATAATATTTTATGTTGTTATAAATAAATTTCAGGACTGACCATTGAACTTGACACCCATTTAGATCTCACTTCTTTTGTCGTTGAAGTCAACAACCAAGGCATACACATAATATTGAACTTGGCTCTCATTTCACATTGATGTTTTTGATGGGATATTATTACTTTTTGTTCATAAATTATTAGTACCTAGGTACTTATTTATAACAAAATTAATACCAAATGGTTTTTTTTTTAAACTAGTATTTTCCCGCGTTTACGGGTATAAGTTAATTGTTCCTAATAGAATCAATGAAGTGAAAAATTATAATAAAGTGATAAAAATTTACCAGTTTCAGATTTTTTCTTTTGTATTCTCCTAATTACCTATCTGCATGCCAAATTTGAACTTTCTAGGTCATCTGGAACTGGGTTAGAATTTTGATCTATAGGTCAGTCAGTGATAAAAATGTCGATTTTTGGACATTAATATCTAAATAACCGTTTGATATGTATTTATAAAATTTGGAGCACAAATGTATCTCGCAAGTCTGAATATATGAGCTAAATTTGACACGTTGATGTGATATAGTTTTTGAGTTATGAGGGGTCAAAAGTGGCTCCAAATGGTTCGTGTAATATTAAACATGGTGCTGCTCGCCAGTTCTGTTACTTGAACTTGGCTTGACACAATACATCTAGATATATCTAGTGAGCTTGTGAACAATTTACAATTAAAGTTAAAAAATTTACAATTTAAGTTGATTTCGGCCATTCTTGTTATTATATGATTATTTTTACTTTAATTTTACATATAATTATGGTAAATGTAGAGGTGATTCTTCTTTAGTAAAGGTATTTTTGCGATTTGAGCGATGTAATCCCCTAAGTAGAATAGTATTATCGGTCACATTTCTTTTGCATGAATGCAAAATGGCACATGGGCGGGTTTGAGATTATATCCAACGAGGCCATCAACAGATCATTTTGCCTTAGTGGTTAAAATGAAAATGTAATCATACATTTAAAAATGATTTACGGCCAGAATTAAAGTTTATGCCTCTAACAATAAGTAAATCAGTCTTTTTTACAAACATTTATCTCTTGCCTAATCCAATGCGCGCAAAGCCGCGGGCAACAGCTAGTATAATAATAATAATGTGCCTATGTCAAGTATATATTGCACAATGGTCAGCGAAGCGATGCGTAAGATGTATATTTGTGATGAGAACAAAGATGATAATGGCGCACAGAGCGCGGGGGCGCGCAGGTGAGGCAGCGGTCGTCGGCCGCGCCCGCGCCGCCCGCGCCTCCGGTGCGGGAGCCCGACCGGTTACAGTTTGCTAACTAATATTTTTGGACCAAATCTACGAATCGCAAGAGCGCATTTGAAAAATTATACCGAGATAAGGAGGCTAGAGAGTCGGGGGACGAGGCAGTGGCGGTCGATAGCGTCGCGGCGCGAGGTCAACGCCCGACGAAACCTTGGCGCTGTCGCTGCAAGGTCGCGGCGTCGGTCGCCAGCTGTCGCCCACCGACGCCGCTGTGTACCGCTCGCTCGCGTTCTCACGTGTATTTCAATCTACCATTTTTTTAATTTTCGTATTTTTTTTTTATGGAATATAATTTAAATACCTGACTTTTATGTTTGCTCCTGGACTGTTACTCCTGTTAGCACTGTATATTCCATAATAAGTGAAACGCATAATAATGCGGCATTCGCTTAAATAAGTAAAAAGGTTAATAACCTTTCTATTTGATACTTGCAAGTTCGTCGCACAACATGATGATAAATGATTAGACGCGCAGCTGCGTTTATTGACACTGGATAGATGGCAGACCCCAGCGGTGAGCATCCCCTACAAGGCGGGTGCGGCGCGCACCGAGCGTGCCCGGTCATCGACCCGCGCTGCAACCGCGCCCCCGCTCTCGTCTCTCACCTCTACCACCCCGGTTGCCCTTTTCACATAGTTAATACAGTAGCTATACTAAGAGATTGGTAAATTTAATTGACTCGAACAACATACTTTTTTTAATATAGGTACTGCACTAGCTGTCTCCGGAGACTTCGGCCGCGTGTTTTAGTTTATGGGTTTCATGTATTTTGCACGGAACCATAATTCTTTTTGTTTTTTAAATAAAATAGAAGCCTTCAATTTTAAACAAAATAAAAAAAATTATGCAACTGGTAGTTCCAGTGATCAATTAGCTGCTTTATAACTATAGCAATTTTTACATGACTGCCCAAAAAAAGGAGTGTTCAAAATTTAATACTTACGATAAATAGCGCATTTATTTGGATAAGGAATAATATCATGTTTATGAAAACACCATCGCAAATGATTAATTATTTTAGAAAAATTAGATTACTTACCATAAAAAAGGTTACAACCTTAAAAGATAAGATATCATAAATTATGCTGTTGCTGTCATTTATTTTATAAAATTTTGAAGTGGAACAATAGGGAAGTTTCATCTATCAATATTAAATTATGCAAGTATGTTATTTGAGTTTTTACCAAAAGAAATAGGAATTGAATACTATTTTGTAATAAAAACACGAGATTTATTAATATTTTTAAAATTAAAATCGTAGTTTTATTATCTGTATGTCACGTGACCATAAACGCTGAACACCATTGTGTTGACGTTTTGAACTTTTATACATAACTTATCGGGAATCTTTGATGTTGAATTATTACATTTTAGCACTACACCAACGATACCGACGATGAAAGCTGATTTTTAGATTTAGAATCATTTAGGGTATCATTCGCGCTATGCAGTATGCACTGCACATTTTACGGTTCTTTTCGCTGCTAGTATGACGTCACTAATAATAGAGGCTACAGTTTTGGTGTAAATCGTTTAAATTTTAAATAAATGTTTTCTGCATAAACCGACATTATTTTAAGGAAATGAACATACCAGTTGACTATTGAAACTATACGATTATTTTAAATATGTTTTTTGCATAACTTTTACGCAGCCGCAGTTTTAACCGTTAACGCAGCGCACGCAACGTTTATTGACGTTCTTATTGGTCGTAGCGTAATGTTATATTAGCCTTTGTCGATGAATGGACTATCCAACACCATTTTTTTTAAAAGCGCGTTCACTCAAACAAACAATCTCTTCAGCTTTATAATATTAGATACATATAAAAGTTAAAATGACAAAGAACATTGTTAGGTACCTCGTGTACATACATTTAATGAGACTTTGTCTATTTACCTTAAAACTTGTATTAAGCCCCATGGTTTTTTTTTTGGAAGAGATTTACGCAGTTAGCCTGAGCGCAGGCTTTGACTGCTTCACCGGTATTTTGGCGAGAACCTTAAAGGCCTCCAGCCAGAGCAATAGAAAAACTAACTACGTCAGCAACGTTCACTAAGGGCACCCCCTGTGGGGTTCGGACCTCGACTTAGTGCGTTGCTAACAATCTTAATAAGGCAAAAACAGCAAGGGAGGGCTGGATCTAAGTTTTTATTATTTAAGGACATATTTTTATTGCTAGTTTGGCCGGCTCGGGCCAGCTTGATCTAGGGAGGGGGGGGGGTAACATTTACGTTACAATTATTTATACGCGACGGGCCTCGCCGGCGAGGACGTAATATACGGCGGTTGTGTTTTGTATTGCTACTGCTAGCTAACTCGAATGCTTCTTGGAGAAGCGTTGTTTTATTGTCGGGGTAGGAAAGAGTACGTCTGGGCCGTTTGATTTTAGATGTGACTGAATGAAGGTCTGTAACGCGAGGCTGCTACGATTAGCGGGTTACGGTGGTTTTCTGCGGTGTCGAAGAAATGGATCGCGGCGCGTTTTAATGAACTGTTTGATTATGGGCAGCTTTAAGTCACAGTGCAGCTGCAAGGTACGAACGTAACCTGAAGCGCCCGTGGCTCTACGCATGAAAAGGTTTTGGAGAGTTTGCATTCGGTTAATAAAAAAAAAAACCCATGGTAAAAATCTAGATTAGCTGATACAGACGGGGGGGTAACTCTCGACTTTAATTCCGACCGATTGACATTGGAATTGTGGCGTTTTGTTCTCTTAAACGTAAGCACAGATACATAAACAAACCATAAAAAATGTTATTTATATTAATATTATTTGAGGATTAATTTTTTTTTATTTTAAGATATGAAGTTATGATGACGATGTTGATCTGCAAAAAATAAATATTTTTGCTTGTCCTAGCCTTTATACAATGTCGCGAAACTGGTCGTTGTACAGTATGTTTTTTTCACGCTGTGGTATACTATGATATTTATACAAATAAATAAAATTACATGCATATGAATGTATATACGTACATATACTAAAATATATTTTTTTACTATTTTTGTCTGTCTGTTCCGGGTAATATCTGGAACGGGTGGACTGATTTTGACGGTTCTGGCAGATAGCTGATGTAACAAGGAGTAACTTAGGCTACTTCGAAAACGAAAAATAAACGAAATAACTTGTTTGTAAATTAAACGCGGACAAAGGCGCGGGCATAGCTAGTATATTATATTCCAGCACATGTACCGCCATCAACGCCAGAGTATAAAATGAATCAAAATTTACAAAAAAATGACAATACGGACAGCTTCCAAATGGCGAAGGCGTAGCGCGCGTTTTTGACATTGACTGTCGGTCGCGAATGACGTCCATTTGGATTGGATGCATGGATTTCAATCCTATGGGAAATTCTAAGAGGGGACATAGGTGGTAAAGAAATGTATGGAAAGTCATTTTTAAAATTAGAAGCATGAAATTTCATTTACATACAAGCTTCTGGTCAGAAATAAATTAACATGTATTTTACAGTATTTGGAAATCTACCCACTAAGGCCCACTTGAATAGAAGAATTTTAGAATAGAATTTATTTATTTGCTTGAAATATAGTAAATAACAGATCTTATAAATTAGTACAGTTCTTGCACGGAAAACGTAACTCAGAGTTAGATGCTGACACAGCATTTAAATACATATAAAGATAACCGGGTGTTGAAAGTTCAAGTAAGAAAAATAAAAAAAAGATACTATTAGATACGCATTCGAATTTCGACGTTTTTGGACGTTACATTACAAACGGGAGAAATGAGCTGGAAACATTGGAATAAAAAGAAAAAAAATAGTTTGACTGCTTTCAAAAAATAAAACTCTGTAAAATCGGAAGCCGACCACAACATAGCTTGGAAAAAGGTTGAGCGGAAGAAAGACGTTGACATGTATAAAATAAAACTAAATTTATTGGTATTAACAAAATAAATAAATTGTTGCATTACTATTAAAAATTAAGGGTAAAATGAATGCTAACAGCATTGATTACTTTTACTGTAATATACACATATCTGTGGCGACGATTTCATTTAAGTTAGACTTTCTTCGTAATTCTTTTATATTTTAACGCAAAATAAGTTCAGACACACTTACTATCAAATAATTATTTGCTTTAAGTCATCTACAATATTGATAAAGATAGCGTCAAATGAGTGCCTATGGACCGGGCAGTGCGCTCGACCCTGCTCTACTTCTGTTAAATAAAGGATAGCAGTCCATTCCTTGAAAGCGAAAGCAATTTATTACCAGATTAGTGAATAGCTTTGAATGATTCTTTCCCAACAATTTAGTTTCAGTTTTTATTGCTGCATGATACTGTTAAATTAAGTCTAGGTTGAAATGTGATTATTTTATCGGTTACAACGATTAGATTTTATTAATGGAGTAAGCTCATTCAATTCCTCCTAAAAGCAACAGGGTCTTTGTGATCACTGAGCTTCGCGTGTGGTCTATCAATCGTCAATAGTTCGTTACGAAAACGGCAACATTGATGCAAGATGCAGGCATGATCACTATAAAAGCGAGGGCGAGAAGAGGGATGCGAGGGGAGCGGCCGGCGGCCGGAGCGGCGACCCACTTCGATGACGCCAGTGGTCGCGCTCGATGGAGCTGTGTGCCCCTAGTGATGTTGGCGCCCGTGTGCCACTCCGCTACCATTGACCTAGATTTGCGGAGCGACCCCGCGCCCGCGCACCGCCGCTCAGTACGTAAACTGCCGCTTGAAGGCCCCGCCACGACCCGATGCCGCCTACCTGACCTACTAAACCTTCCTGCCTGCCCAATAACATCATATTGCCTGCATGTGAACTTCATTGATTGGTGCAACAATGCTTCACTCTGCAATCGTGTACAGCAATAACGTTCACTAGATTTGATTAGATAGTAGGTTATTCTAGTCAACCCATACTGGGTCTCGAAAACTTTCAGTTATTGTCAATTCTATTAAATGCAGATATGACATCCATCCATACTAAATATTATGAATGCAAAAGTAACTCTGTCTGTCTGACTTCCAAGGCTAATCAACATAACTGATTTTGATGAAACTTGGTATGTAGTTAGCTTGAACATTTAGAAAGGACATAGGCTACTTTTTGCCGCGATAAACGACATCCTCGCGGGCGCATTCTAGGGCTAAATCTAGGAATAGTATTAGATGATCAAAAACACCTAAATAACTACTCCAAGATATTTTAAGGCTAACCATTTAAAGGGACCATATTATCAGGCAAACATGGATTTAGATTTTAGCTACCACTGTTACTGTAACTAGCTTTATTATAAACTCTTAGCCACTTGTAGCTCATGGTGAAAGTGTTTTTTAATATGTAATTTTACTGTAGCTTAAATACATGTTATTACCTCTTACCATTATCTTCATAATGTAATGGTAGGGTTATTTCCCAGCTTCATAGACTTGTATTGGTAATACTAGAGTATTGTGTGAATTGAATACATAGGTTAATATAAGAGGACATGGAACCACAGGCATCAAATTATTTATGATCTTCAAGACAAATGCTTTGTTTAATAAAGAAGATAGTAATTAAGATTATCTTATCATAACCAGTAATTCTACACTTCGGTTTGCTTTGAAATCATTAATTTTTCACAGGTATTGTATTCAGATTTAAAATAAATTATACTTAATATATAGGTATATTATACTATATTAACTCAAGTTGTGTGCCTTTTAAAAGAAAGATTTTGAAGATCTTTCCATTATCCAAATAGGCTTCACAAACAAATACGATTTTAATAATAAGTAATGTTGAATGCAATAAATCTTAAGAGATCATAAGGTTTATATGTCAAGAAAAATGTATTAATATTAATTTTTCAAACAATGTTATGACGTTAAATTATATATAATTCTATAGACATTGCATGTTGACATATCAACTGTTGCACTTTGGATTTATCAATATTTTCACGAAAATCCTTTGATAGAAAGATTTGTTACGATTGATATAACAAAAAAAAATGCTATCAACCTCCTTTATCAAACAAAGGGTTCATAAAAACATTGCGAACTGTATGATACCTAGCCAATCCAATTTTGTTTGATTATTTGCACAGTGAAATAATTATTTCATAGTGTAACGTTTAAATTAACAGACAAAGATACAAAAAAGACGCGAGGAGGAAGCACGTACGAAGGCATAGCAAGGGGACGCGTCCAATCGCAGGCACTCGAGGCCCGCTAACGAAGCCCATCGTAACTTATATCTAGCGACTAGGTTAGAATGCACTTCAGTTTACCTCGTATAAAGTGAACGCCTGTAATTTGACATTACTCTCGTTCCCATATGAGGTCGCGATAGAACATGCGAGATGCATCTCATTCTACAACTATAATAATGTGGAACTTGAATAAAATGGCTCACAAAGGTGACGCATCGACACGATCCAATCGAATGATCTTTGCTGATCCGTTGTTATTTCCTCCTAATTAAGTAGAACTTTCGCACTCACATGACTTTGTTCGAACAATATATACACTAAATACACTATAATAAATAAAATTCACAAACTTACGAGGCGATGAAAGTCAATTTCGTAGAAAGCACACGTACCGCAACACGACAAGCGTGTTCTTTTGCACACATACAACTGAAGAACTCACACATAGAGATTGACAGTTACTTGCTATGTCCAGCCTGTTTCTCAAAACAACTGAGTTTTTATTTAATTTTAAATAATTATTAGCAATAGTTACATGAATATTTTTATAAAATTATTCTTAAATATCAAAAATAATCGGGTTATAAATATAAAACCAGTTATGTTTTTTGTTTTAAAACTTTAAAAGTATTTAATGTGACTAACGGAAGTGACAGCGTGGCCACCATAACGATAGTTAACAGTCATTGAATGGCTACGTTCGTGATGAAAAACAACATAGTGTTTTGTCAAGTAAAATCTTAGGTCATGTTCTCCATCCTATAATAAAATTGTCAATTGACTTTAGTTCATTATCTATCCGAATTAATTTAAGACACACATGTTAGGGGCTGTCATTAATTACGTAAGTTGACTTTTTTCTCCTTCCCCTTAGACTCCTTAGAGCATTTACAACAGGAGGTGCCTTAGCGCACCAAACGTAGGGAGTTTTGCTGGACAGATTTTCGGGGCACGAGGTAGCACACTACTAAAATGTATACACACTATTGCAAAAAAAATGTGTCCTGACAGATGCACACTAATCTAATTCCGACACACGCTAGATTTTCTTGTAATGACATTACAAGACTTTTCGTTTATCCTTTTCTAATTGTGAAGATACCGATGGCCTAAAATAAGTTTAATGTAGGTTTAACGGATTTTGAGCCATTGTGATATTTGGCTGTGAGATTGTTTAAAATGTCAGTTTACATTAAAACAATATTAGCGTTGGATTCAAAATAACTTTTTTTTTTGTTTAGTTCTAAAGACTAGTCTCCCAGATAACTAGAACCGTAGTCTAGAATCCCAGTGACAAAATCGAACAATAAGATATTTAAGTGAGAACTATAAATTCTAAACTTGGTAAAACGGACTCCGCACCATTATTTATTCCTTAGCAAGGAAGGAGCACCCTTCAACCTCGCTTTGATTTAAACACGTAGTTACTTGCACACAAAAACAAAGTAGCTTGACGTGTAAAAGTGAAGGTCGCACTTTACGCGCTGGTGCAGCTGCTGCACAGTGGAAGCCTATAATAGTTTTTACTAAATTGCACTGCTTCTTGCAGGAAAAAACAAATGTGATTCTTGCCAGGGACCCTCTCTCCCCCACATGAGATTGGGTAAGAATCGACTTGATCGCCCCCTTATTGAACGTCAGGATGGCGGATCACCTATCATGGATTTTATTGAAACAGGTCTCTATTTACTCGACTAGGTGCAAGAGTACTTTTAAAGGAACCTGTAAAACGTTTGATCGACTCTACCTGTGACCAGAGCGCTGGCTTTTATTTTTGTACAAATATAGGTATTCTAAGATGCATAACCATTCAAGGCGGCAATGTTGCCAGCCTTCTGGTAACGTTTCCCGTCATTAACAAATATGATTTTATGATGCTTGATAACCATTAAACAATTTTGCTTGATAATGATTTAGTATTTTTAGTATAGCAGCACTGGGCGCATAAGGGAGAGGGAAAAGGCAGATAATGACCTCCGATCATAAATAACATAGATCCGTCCATTTCTAAAGGGTCAGAGAGTCTCTGACCCTTTAATATTACTGAAAATGCGATCACTCAACCGCTAAGCTTCTTCGTTTAATTTTCAGGAGTATTCACTTTAACTCTGTAGGCAGCCTTCAAAATGACGTGGTTGACGTTTTAAACTGTTATCAAACGAACCATACCGCTTTATAGACTATACGCGGCGATTCCCCGTGAACTTTTGTTTACAACTGAGATTCTCCTTTTTTTTTTTTGGCGAGTTAATACATGCATAATTATGCCTAAACCGCAATATAAGCAAAAGTTTCGGGATTCTTGGCTTCAAGTTATTGAAAGTACTGCTGGTCAAGTAGCGAAATGTAAACTAAACTTTTATGTACCAAACATTTTTTTACTTTTTTAACAGTAAAAATGTGTTTAGTGACTATAGAAGTAGGGCCGTTTTTTAGTTAGTGGTTTTCTGGTGGTTTTAGATGTTGAATCTGGTGGGGAGCTACTTTAACTGTTGGCAACACTGTCAGAGACCATCATAATTTTCAAATTTGTCAATCATAACTTCTTAATTACAATTTTTCATACTTTTCTAAGTTGGAAGGATGATGAAATGTCCCCGGTAGTAGACACAGTACCTATTTAACAATGGAAATGTGACTCATGGAACCGCGAAATGGTTTTCATACCTAATCTCCCAATGGGTAATATAGGGTTTGGAAGTTTATATAGGAAGTTCACCATTTGAAAAGTTAGATGCATGAAATTTCATATTCAAGCTTCTGGTAATAAATAAATAAACCAAGTGTTTCAGCGTCTTAAACCTTAATTATCTGAGGGTGAAAAAGGGTTATAAACTTTATATAATATAACGTATTAAAAAATTTAGAAGAATGCAATTTAATATACCTATGTCTACAATGTTCTGATCAGAAATAAATAAACACGTGTTGCAGCGTTTTGGAACATATAACCCCAAGGGAGTGAAATAGGAGGGGTAAGACATTTTTTTTGAAGTTAGATGCATGAAATGTGAAATAAAATTGATATTAAAGCTTTTAGTTAGAAATAAATAAGCTCGTATTACATAAATATACCACATAAAAGGGTGAATTATTTAGATGGTCAACAGTAATTTTTAAGTGAGAAAAATGAACTTTAATATCAAATCTATTAAACGCCGTAGTTATAGTTCATTCAAACCAGAATACATTTGATGCTTCTTAAATTTAAAATAAGTCAATCATAGACTTTCTTACATCCATTTATTAGACCTTGCAATTACCTATATCAAAAGGCTGGCGAAGCCGCGGGCAACGGCTAGTTAAAAAAAACTTAAACGGAAGGTAGGTACCAATATAGTAGGGTGAGGGCTCTATTTTATTACCTTACCTTTGCAGCAAATCGGTCTTTCACGTTGGTTTTGACTTCACATAAATTGGCCCATTAGATATTCTTTCTCCTGCCTTTATCCGAATGGGGCCAAGCTATCATTCACTGATTTTTTTTATAGGCACTTGTCCTACTAACTACCGAGAAAACGAGTAACTATCGACTATCTTCTCGCTCAAGAAACATACTATAACATGTAGATAACGTTTAAATAAAACAGATACATTGCATTAATAGCTGATCGCTGACGGACCTGTTCACGCTGCCGGAGTGAACAATTTTTGCATTTCTTTCTTGCGGCGACATCTTGCGGAGATCTATCAAAGTTAATACTCGCTGAGGGTGTTTTTAATATCGTGCGGATTTCATCACGCGTGCGGGATTGCCCCGCATGCGTAAGCCCCGAAAATGACATTTTCATACAAGTATTTATTTTAATGCGTGAAATACGCACGCGGCTATCGGGTTACACGCGGCGTGAAATTTTCTGCATGCGGGGCAATCCCGCACGCGTGATGAAATCCGCACGATATTAAAAACACCCTGAGCGATACTCACTCTGCGATCGAATTACACGCCAGAGACCAACCAGCGGTCATTCTGCTTGAAAGTGCGAATATGTATTCGTTTATGCGTTATCATGAATTTAGAATAATAAATGAATGAATGTTGTCTGGTGTAGTCTAAAATGACTCCGAGCAAGTGGTGCGAGTATCGCCAGTCGCACACTAGCTTACTTATAGCCCAGCGACAAAACTTCTCAAAGCTTGCCAACTCATTTCTAGATCATAGATTCGTTTCTCGCTGATCGTTGTTTTTTTTCGGTTTTCTTCCCCCGCACCTTATTACAAACTGAACTTGAAATTAGATAAAATGAGGATACATAGCGAGGAAAGACGAAATATATAGATTTATTTTATTGCATCTGTTACTTTATTGCATCCATATTAAATCAATGCATAGAAAATGTTATACAAAAACTTTGATTATATAAATATTAAAATAAACATAAACCTATGTACCGTGAGTTTATAAGTAGAAACAGTTACTCTTTGAACATTATTAAATATAAAAACTGCCAGTCCCATGTTAAGTATTATTCTAAAATGTTTTGATTTTATTGGGGCTGGAAGTTCCCAAGTTTAATATAAATATTTTAATAGTAATCTATCAAAACAATTTGATCCATCCAAGTTGTAAAGATGAAGCTTACACAAATAGGGGGATCTAACTGAGGTATGGATTGCCTGAATTTTTTTATAAATATAATGATTACATATCATGAAAGAGTGTGCATCTAAATTAAAGAAATGAGCAGAGAAGGTGAGAAAAGGAACAAACACTTCACTCCAGCAACTACTGCTTCAGTTTGCCTGCATCAATATTGCATTTGCCAACGCCGAACGAAATGCTATACGTCAGTGTTTTATTACTACAAATCTAATAAAGAAATATTTCATCGTTTTCGATATCATAATATTATATAATCAAAGCAATATTATATAATCAAATAATAATTGTACGACTTGATTTTAAACCGTTGCATTATTTAACAGAAATGTATTTAAAATATATTGTTTGTCAATTTATTATAAAAGTGTAACCTTTGATGATTATAATTATGTAAATATACAACTTAATATAGTCAAGACTTTTTACAAAATAACTTGTATGAAGAGTGCAATATAAACAACTATTGTATACAACACTCCAATAGTATGTTAAGCTATTATATTAACGTGGCCCGATCTACACTGTATGTACAATCTCAGCTTGTTGACGGAGCGTGCCGCGCTGGCAACACATCCGCAGCACTAATACTGTTGCTATGCACCGAAGCAATATCTTCGAATATGAAAAGCATGCTTGTTTCTTCAGCATCATGTTGTGTCTGTTCTTGCAGCACGTTAACGCCTGATGCCGCACTAGTTTTTGTTTTATTAACATCGCCTTATGCTTAAAGTAGTGTTGAATATCACGAACAATCATTATTGAGCAGTCACGTGGATGTTTAAAAATTAAGTACAATTTTGAGATTCAACAAGGGCATGCCACTTAATGTTTATAAATGTAAAAATATTCTATTTTTAAAAAAATATTAAATATGGATATCAAAATACATTAATAAATAAATCAGTATACATTTAGCACACTGCTCGGGGCACGGTACGGGCTCGGCGCGACAATGTCAATAAGGTCCGAGTCGTCGCCCGACCGCGTTTCAATATCAACGTAAAAAAATAACAAATTATTATTTAACTTAGTCTATATACAAACGATTGGTCCATTTTTTCATGTACATTTTTATAAAAAATTAAAGTAGAAAACTTAAACCTACTGTATACAAGCGATCTCATCGAGAAAGTAAAGATAAATTAAGTACATGACGCTGCGTGCGGGCCCCGGCGGGGGCGCGGCGGGGGCGCGGGGCGGCGAGGGCGCGCGGGCGGGGGCGCGGGCGGGGGCGCGGGCCGTCACATGCCGGACTCGGCGATGCCCTCGTCGTCTGCAACAAGGGCGGCGTGAGGCATGCGCATGCGGCTGCGTTAGTGCGGCTGCTGCCGGTAGCTCCGGGGCCACTCTACTTTGGTTTCACTCCCCGGAGGCTACTGACATTCATGTTTTAATGCGTCAAACGGTTACGTTAAATATTTTTCACACAAAAATATAAATCATATTACCTTTTATTTTGCAACGTCTAACGGGTAATGTGTGCTGTGGCTTATATTACCTAGAGAAAGTGGTATAATATAGGCCTACATTGTGAATTTACTATTAATATAATCAGATCTTTAATTAATAATTAACGGTTTGTTTTAATGCGTATCAACAAATTAATTACTGTCTGCCACAAGTACCTTTGTGATTATTCCGGTGAAATATTTATAAGTATTAAATTTAGTGAAATCGTTAATTACGTAATTAAAGTCGTACAGTAAAAGAATTTGGCAGTTCCAGCTGGAAGCGAGATACCTTCGAAGGCGGCGTTGAGGTGGTGGTTGTGGTTGTTGTGCGGCGGCGCGGCCAGGTCCTGGCCCTCCAGCACGGCCACGAGGCACTGGTGGATGCAGATGTACTGCTGCTCCGTCTGCACCATCCACACGCGCTCGCGCCGCATGGCGTACACCATGCCGAACACGTCCAGCGCGTCGGCGTGCGCCGCCAGCTGCTGCAGCGCCGTGTCCAGCGTGATGAAGGTGCCCGAGCGCCCCACGCCCGCGCTGCAGTGCACCACCACGGGGCGCGCGTCGGGCGGGCAGCGCTCGCGGAAGGCGCGCACGAAGCGCGCCAGCGTCGTGGGCGGGTCGGGCACGCCGAAGTCCGGCCACGTGGTGAAGTGGAAGTGCTTCAGCACGCGCTGCTCGGCGCCGCGGCACAGCATCAGCTCCGTCACGGTCCAGTCGGGGTAGCGCGACTCGTTCAGCGCCGTCACGGCGATGTCCCCGTAGTACACGGGCCGCGTGTCGTACGGCCAGTAGCGGTCGCACTTCTCGCGGCCCTTCTCCACGCAGCGCGTCAGCATGACGATGGCGCGCGAGCCCGACTCCCAGCACATGCGCCAGAAGTCGTCGCGCGTGCAGTGCAGCGGGCCCTGCAACACAGCACGGTCAGAGCCGCCGCCGCGCGTCGCCCGCCGCCCTCGGGCCGTACTCACCTGCGTCACGATGAACTCCCGCGGCGAGTTGTGGCCCGGCACGTAGTTGGCGTTGATGTAGTCGGAGCCCTCCTCGTCGTCGACGGGCTGCAGCTTGTAGCGCGAGTGGTCGTACGGCAGGATGTTGGTGAAGCGGTTCTTGGGCCTGTTGACGGGCAGGTCGGCGGCGGTGCACGGCTGCTCGCGGCCCACGTGCTTGAGCTCCTCGAACTCCTCGCTGAAGCTGGACAGAGAGGGCAGTGAGGCGGGCGCGGGCGCGGCGGGGCGGGCGGGGCGCGCGGGGCACGTACCGGAAGTCGGAGTCGGCGGCCATGAGGCGGTAGTGGTCGATGAAGTCGGCGACGCGCACGGGGCGCTCGGTGCGCAGCTGCGGCGGCGGCGGCGCGGCGGGCGCGGCGCGGCGGCGGCGGCGCACGGCGGCCAGCGCGCACGCGCCCGCCGCCGCCGCCGCGCAGCCCACGCACGCGCCGATGATCCACGCCGTGTTGTCCACCTCTGCAACGCATGCGATATCATACTATTGTACAGTTTTGCTGCAACAATTCCCACCTGACTGATTTCAGTGACCAGTTCCGACACTAATTTACCACTCACCGTGACCGTACATTACAGTCCAAGTGACCTGACCTTCGTCGTTTTATAAAGGCTGAATTTATCTGTGTATAGTTCCAATATAGGTAAGAACAATACCCTAATATGAAGTTTGGATCATGGTGGCTTTGGCCGTTATGGGGCAACAAAGTTGAATAAATATTTATTAAGGTCAGATTTGATATATTTTATTTGTGATAGTACTAAAAGTCACAACGTCCAGTTGGCAGACCCCGAGTTCGGTTCCTTTGCCCTGGCAAACGCCCTAAACCATAAGAAAATTGGGGTAAATACTTTCGTCATAGTATGTTCATGCATGAACACGAACCCAAAG
Organism: Diachrysia chrysitis; assembly: GCA_932294365.1. Lineage (NCBI taxonomy): Eukaryota > Metazoa > Arthropoda > Insecta > Lepidoptera > Noctuidae > Diachrysia > Diachrysia chrysitis. Next base: position 13,850,098 of record OW028649.1, on the reverse strand, counting down.
TCCACTATATAACATACACATATACATTAACAACAGTCAACAGCTGATCCACGACTGTACTCTATAATCGCGGGTACATTTTAACTATTATTAAACTGATCAATCAATATATCTGAGTAATCAATTATCATGTTAATATAACGGAGAATTCACTGAACACTGAAAACCCCTGATGTCAACTGTATCATTCCAAAATTTATCAATCACGCGTTCTGACATGAAAGAGCTGTCGGCTAATCAAGATCAACAATTAATATTATGAATCACGATTACAATTATGTTATCACCCGAAATTAATAATATTTAGGATTTAGTTTTACAAAAATCCTTAATAACCTATACAATGCTGCATAAAACCGTTTGCACAGTTATAGCTCTTGAAGTGCCCATTAACAAAATAAACAATTCCGTGATTATGTATTAATTGATTTGTATCATAAATCATTTAAGAAGTGGATACTACACCGCAATATCGAATTCATCCACGACACTAAAATAGCTAAATTTTTTCCTGACTCCAGTTCACATTGATCTACAGCTTTTATTGTTTGATATCTGGTATAAGCATATATTATGTGAACGTGCTTTAGTAAATTCAAATACTGTTTTGTAAGTCAGGGGTGTTATGCCATTGTGTCCATACCTAATAAAGTAGTACGTCCGGCTAATTCTGACTATTGTTGTCACCATAAAGTGACATTTATAAATACTTTCACACTGCTTGCGTAAAATAGCACCTTGTTAGTCGAGTTAAATGAGTCAACTAAGCTTTATCTAGTTCGAGCATATCTAGATAAGCCATTATCAATACATAATATTTAAGTACATATTAGTATGTAATCGGTTATCTTTGCGCGGCGAGATCATTCGGGCGATGTAATCAGCGCCATGAGCCAGGGCATGGGCACGTACCGGTGTAGACGAGCGTGTAGCCGGTGTCGGTGAACTTGTCGGGCGCGGTGAAGGCGCGAAGCTTGACGTAGTAGCGCGTGCCGGGCTTGAGCGGCCCGTTGCAGTAGGCGCGCCCGCCCGCGTCGCAGCGCTCCGAGCCGATGGTGAACTCCTCCACGGGCGACGCGTGGAACGGGTAGTAGGGCTCCGTGACCTGGTAGGGCGGCCACGAGTCCAGTGCGTGCACGTCGCGCCACGACGGCAGGCGCGCCGGCGTGTCGTTGCGCGGCTCCTCGGCCAGCACCAGCGTGTAGGCCGTGACGTTGCCGTTGGCGGGCGAGAAGTAGTCGGCGCGGAAGCGCACGGCCACGGTGGACGAGGACCGGCGCACCTCGTGCGGCGTGGCGTGCGGCGGCGGGCGCGGCGGCGCGCCGATGGCCTGCGTGCGCAGCAGGCGCGCCGCGGGGCCGGCGCCCGCGCCCGTCTCGGCGCGCAGGCGGAACACGTAGGCCGCGCCCGGCACCAGCCCCGCCACCACGCCCGTGCGCGCCTCGGGCCCGAAGTCCAGCTGCGTGGCGCGCTCGGGCTCGGCCTGCGGCGCGTACTCCAGCACGAAGCGGCGCAGCACGCCGTTGGCGTCGGCGGGCGCCAGCGTCCAGGCCAGCGTGACGCGCGCCGGCGCGGCGTCCAGCGCGCGCAGCTCGCGCGGCGCGGGCGGCGGCGCCTCGCGCGTGCCCACGGCGGCCGAGTGCGCGCGCGACGCCGTGCGCAGCGACGCCACGCGCCCGGCGCGCACCACCACGGTGAACGTGTACAGCGTGTGCGGCCGCAGCCCGCCCACGCGCATGCCCGTCTCCTCCGTCGTGTGCGTCTGCAGCTGGTCCGCGCCCGTCAGGTACTGCACCTCGAAGTCCGTGTAGTCGCCCGCCGGCCGGTCCCACGCCAGGCTGATCTCGCGCGCGCCGATGTCCGTGGCGTTGAGCTGCGTGATGGGCCGCGGGACTGCGGACACGAGACAGAGTCAGCGGGGGCGGGGGCGCGGCGAGTAGCGGCGGGGCCGGGACACTCACAGAGGCGCGCCTGGCGTTGCACGGGGTGCGAGGTGACGTTGCGCGACACGGTCCACATGGTGACGTTGTACAGGCGGCCGGGCACGAGGTCGGCGAACACCACCTGCTGGCCGGGCGCGTCGGCCGGCCGCGTGAGCGTGCGGCCCGCCTCGCCCTCGCCCTCACCCTCCAGCCGGAAGCGGTACGAGTCGAAGCGGGTCGCCGACTCCGGCGTGCGCGTGTAGATCACTTTCTGCGGGTGGAGCGGACCACGTAAACACATACAGTTTTTAAGGTTTGTGGGACTTATAGTTTAATAATAGATGCACTTTTATTGGATCTATTTGTACAAATCTTGATTCATTATTATTCATATAATATGTATATATATATATATATATATATATATATAATAATAATAATAATTAAAAAAAAATTATTGCAAATCGGTCAAGCCGATATATATATATATATATATATACATATTATATGAATAATAATGAATCAATACTAAATATTAATGAATTGACGTTTCTCGAAAACGGCTTGACCGATTTGCAATAATTTTTATGTTTTATTCACATGTTTGAAATCTTAATTCGATTTTATTAAAAAAACGTTAGATTCACATAAAACCTTTGTGCAATGCAATACTTTTTCAAGTTGGAATGTCAAAAACCATTTTTGACTTGTACGCGGACGAAGTCGCGGGCAAAAGCTAGAAATATTATAAATGGTGATTATTATATAAGGTCATGTGAAACAGAAAGAGAAATAGTGGTTTGAAAATAAAAAACTATAAACTCTCGTTTCTTGGTTGATTAATAGTATTTTAAATATAAACACTAACGAAAATAGTATTAATGATAGGTATATGTTAGTAATCCTATGATTGTTTTCTAAAACTCGAGTTCTTAACGGCTTCTTATATCTGCTCTTACACGCTGTAAAGTTGTTCCAGAAGATTGATATTGTGTAGGTTTGTAGGTCAATTGGTGCCAAATTGATCGACTTAGATTATTTAAAGGTTTATGTCGACTCTTAATCTCACACTGGCAACACTCCCAACTCCCAGTTCCCAACACCGCTAGTGGCCACACTGAATCATCGGACGGACGCGACGCGAAACGGAAGTGCGCGAAGAGGGGAAACTTAAATATTTTTTGCCAGTGCGCATCAACCAGCAGCCGTATTCTAATATAATTAGTGAATTTTATATATTATAATAGAAGAAAGTGTGTGTCCCACCAGTGCCAAAAATACGGACATCACTCAGCAATAGCTGCGATTAAGAAATTGCAGCGCTGATATTCTGTGATTGATATCCGCTAGTGACGCCGGCGTCATTCGGGATTTGGTCGGCGTCGTCTTTATTCCCAAATGTTAAATAAACTAATAAATATAATAATGTACAGTGTAAAAGTGTGAACTTAAAAGTGCTCAAGTACCAATATCGCCCCTCGCTTTGCCGCGGCGTCGCGTCGTTATCAGTAAATTCTAGGAATTTTTCTGTGCTGCTGCGGCTGCGCCACAAGCGAGCGGCGAGGGGTTCTCATTACACTGAGGGAATATTATCTTTCGGTACTCTTGAGCTACAAACTAAAATAAATAAATGAAACAAGAAACGCCAGGACTCACTTAACAATTTGTATGCTTGAAGAACCTAAAACGTAATTAGTAAAGTATAGTGTTATGTTGTTGTTGTACTCACGAGGGTGGTGGAGAGCGTGTCGTTGTCGTCGCCGGAGCCGGGCTCGTGCACGATGGTCATCTCGGACTGGATGAGCGGGCGCGTGCGCACGTCCATGGTGAACAGGTCGCTGGTGAGGTTGTAGGAGTGCGCGGCGATGGTGAGCGCGTAGCCGCGGCCGGGCTCCAGGCCGGGCAGCGCGGCGCGCGCGGGCCCGGCGGGCGCCGACAGGTTGCGCGCGCCCGCCGCGCCGCCGGCCTCCAGCGGCCACCAGCGCAGCGCGTACCACTCCACGCGCCCGCCCGGCCGCGGCCACTCCAGCGTCAGGTTGCGCGTGTCCACCAGCTGCTCCACGTTCGTCACCGGGTTGGGCCCTGTGGCAAGTACGTGCGCGTGCTAGCAGCCAGACTACCCAACTAGTCTCTAGTTAAACAACTTTGTCAGGTTTTGGTGTTCATGTTGTGCTATCTTAGTGTCCGCTATATTTATTACAGTATCTCGTCACTGAGGCGTAAAAAATATTTGTTATAATACAATATGTGTCACAGTGTGTGTTAATATACTAGCGAAAACAAACAACATTCTGCATTGTCGTAAAAATAATGCAATCAACGGACCTTGGGGTACAAATCGGACAGAAAGATGTTCAGTAGTCGAGCGCGGAACAAGCAGATGGCGAGCATGAATAGTCTGTTGTAGAATGATTATATTTTCATTGGAGTATTGCATGTAATGCCCTAGCTGTGGTGTATACGCATTACTTACGGACGGTATGCTCGGCGGTGAGCGGCGGATCACTTTCCACAGTCTCGCCGTCCGCGTCCTCGCTGACCGTGTCCAGCCGAATGATGTAGTGCTCGCCGTGCGTCATGTTGGTGATCTGCAGCATAACGGGGCGGTAAGTGCGGGGAGGGAGGTGTGAGTGTGTGACAGTGCGGCTCGGCGAGTGGGGGGGAGGTGTGTGTGTGAGTGTGTGGTAGGCACGCACCTCGGCGGCGGCGGCGGCGGGCGGCAGCAGGTCGAGCGCGGTCCAGCGCGGCTCGGCGAGTGGGGGGGAGGTGTGTGTGTGTGAGTGTGTGGTAGGCACGCACCTCGGCGGCGGCGGCGGCGGGCGGCAGCAGGTCGAGCGCGGTCCAGCGCGGCTCGGCGAGTGGGGGGGAGGTGTGTGTGTGTGAGTGTGTGGTAGGCACGCACCTCGGCGGCGGCGGCGGCGGGCGGCAGCAGGTCGAGCGCGGTCCAGCGCGGCTCGGCGAGTGGGGGGGAGGTGTGTGTGTGTGAGTGTGTGGTAGGCACGCACCTCGGCGGCGGCGGCGGCGGGCGGCAGCAGGTCGAGCGCGGTCCAGCGCGGCTCGGCGAGTGGGGGGGAGGTGTGTGTGTGTGAGTGTGTGGTAGGCACGCACCTCGGCGGCGGCGGCGGCGGGCGGCAGCAGGTCGAGCGCGGTCCAGCGCGGCTCGGCGCGCGTGCGGTAGCGCACGGCGAACCCGCCCAGCGCGCTGGCGGAGCGCTGCGGGCCCGCCCACGCCACGCCCACGCTGTTGGACGTGGCGCGCTCTACGCGCAGCCACAGTGCGGCCAGCGGACCTGCCACACGAGCGACCACATTCGTTCAATTACCATATTATTATGTAAATACAAAAGGTTGTCTTAAACTTAAAACAAATGTGAAAGTGGCCAGCAGAGGCTAGCATTTTCTTGTCAAATTACAGGACACACTTACGGACAGGTTTGAGCAGCGTGTGCCGTTCACTGCGTAATCCATAGCTGACGGCGGCCACCTGGATCTCGTACACGGCGCCCGGGAACAGGTCCTCGAGCGTGGCGCTCGTGTCCGTGGTCTTGAGCTGAAACACGAGCAGGCGGCGGTGAGAGAGGCGGGAGGGAGGGCGCGGGCGGGCGCGGGGCTGGGCTCACCGTGCGGTAGGCGTCGGCGGGCTCGCCGCGGCGGCGGTAGCGCAGCTCGTAGGCGTCCTGGCGCGAGTTGACGTCGGAGCGCCAGGCCAGGCGCAGCGTGCGCTCGCTGGCCAGCGCCGACAGCAGCACGGGCGCCAGCGGCCGCGTGGGCACGGAGAACACGCTCTCGTTGGACTCCACGCCGCGCGACACGGCGCTCACCGTCACGGTGTAGTTGCGCCCCGGCAGCAGCGTCTTCAGCGGCACGCTCACGTCCGACGTCATCAGCGTGTTGCTGTCGTCGCGCGACGGGCCCGCCTCGTGGTAAGACACCTACATCGACAGAATCATCGCTTTATGCTCCGGTCGCTAAAACCTACCATTACAGAATTGCGGACGAATGCAGATGATTCCAAGTAAAGGAAGTTATTTTAGTACACAAATAGCTTTCAGGAAATTATTAAATGCTTCTGAACAGTCTTAGACGCCATGACACTTACCTAGCCTCGTGACCGTAACGTATACTCACAAGACTCCTGCTGTGGATGGATGGCATGCTTATACTCACCTCAACTAAACACTTGGGTTTGGAAAATATTACTACAAAATTATCAATTTCGGTTAACATGATACTAGCTTTAGCTAAAGGCATTTATTAGTATGTGTAAGGTCATCTAAATAGTTTAATTAAAAATAATATCATTCTACTCGATATTTACCCCTGGTGTCTGAAGGGCTGATCAACCCAAAAGATAATTAATTTATCATCTATCAGAACTCAACATAACACTGGCATTGGTTGTTAGACTTTTAATAAACTAATCACAGTCGTAATCAGTAGATTTCACAACAGATTAAGTTGATCAGCCGTTGAAGTAATATGAAATAATATGGCGGTAGTACAGTCAGAATAAACCCGCAAACCTTGTACTCGTCCTGCGTGCTGCCGTCGGCGGGCGCCCACCACACCACGACGCCGTTGTCGGGCCCGTCCGCGTAGCGCCACGACAGCTCGCGCACCGGCAGCGGCTCTGCGGACACAGCGGCGGGTGAGCCGGGCCCGCGCCGACAGCGGCCGGCACGGGCGGGCGTACTCACTCAGCGTGAGGTCGGCGGTGGCGGGCCACGAGGTCACCTTGCCGGACATGGTCTTGACGGTGACGGTGTAGGGCGCGCCGGGCTCCAGCCCGTCGAAGGCGCAGCTGGGCGTGTCGTTGCGCGCGCGCAGCACGGGCGCCAGCCGCCGCGCCGCGCCGCCGCCGCCCGCGCCGCTCACCGACACCTGGTACTTCTCGAACTCGCTGCGGACACCCAACCTCCCTCAACACAAGACATACTCTCCTGTCGACGACCCTTGCCGTTAACGACTTACAAAGATCAATACAACTTACATTACAAACCACGCAAAAATTTGCTTACAAGCATGAGCAAAGCGTAGATGAACTTGTAGTAGCTAGTAGGTAAACTTCGGGTAATTTATACTTAGTCCTTGAGTAGAAGAATACACCTAACTTTACTCCTCAGGGGAGTAGTATGTTTAAAATTAAATAACGCGCGTGCGGTACCTCTCATCGAGCGGCGGCAGCCAGGTGACGCGGAACGAGGTCTCCCTGAGGTCGGCGCGCGGCGCGGTGACGTTCCGGGGCCGCAGCGGCACGGTGCGGTACTGCGCCGTGGTGGGCGCGGAGATCTCCGGCTCGGACACGGTCTGCACGGAGATGTTGTAGGCGCGGCCCGGCACCAGCCCCTTGAAGGCGGCCTGCGCCGGGCCGGGCGGCTCGCCCTCCTTCTCCACGTACAGCTCGGCGTCGCGCGCGTCCGGCGGCACGATGGACACCTGCGCACGCACCCGTCACGACCGCCCCACAGAACATTACACACAACTACCGCAGCCGGTGCGTAGCCCAACAAATGCGGTAGATGATGTAAATCTCTAACACAATAAGGTTTTTAAAACTTATATTAAGTGTGCATCTTCAAATTAAAATGTGTGAGTTTTTTAATTAAAAATCGTGCGAGAGTGTATTCTAAAAAGTGCAGGGGTTTTTATCTGATAGTTGACTGCAACTAAATTAAACGTTGAATACATTATTTTTGTGTCAAAATATTCAAAAACATAGTAATTTGTATAAGCTTGTTATAAAGCGAGAATAGCAGTAAATATGCTGACCTTATAGTGCGTGTAGGCCCCGGGCGGGTAGGGCGGCTGCCACAGCACCAGCAGCGTGGTCTCGTTGCGGAACCACACGATGAACTTGCCCGGCGTGTTGGGCTCTGCGGGGCAGCCACGCGTCACAACACAAAACGACACAACATACTCTACCGTACAATATACATGTGCTGCTACGTTAAGCTGTGAGGCAACAACATGTCACGCGCCAATATCATGGTCAGACATAAAACATTAAATAAAACTAAAAAAGGACATATAATACATTAAAGTAAGCTCAAAATAAGTTTGTTTATAACCGCCATCACTTTAAATAGGTATAATTACGACGTGATAAATCAATGTATCGTCGTGTTAAAGAATAAACACGTATCAAATATATTTTTTTAATCTATCTGATGTATATTAAAAAAACTAATAATAGTCACATACCCTACTGCAATAATAATATGGGCCTCAAAATAAAATAAATTAAAATGGTGACTATTAATCGTTGTCTGAATTATATTTTATATATAAAATCTTTTAAACTATAATTCAGACAAAGATATATATATATTTATATATAAAACTACATTATTTTTTTCAGGTCATCGGTCCATTGATCTTAAAAAGGTAGCTGGGTCGGACTAGATGCGGAAGGGCCGGAAGTACAATACAATACAATAGTTTGATTGAATATCTCAAAAATTTAATTTCATTAGAATACAGTTTTTTCCATATTTATCTGACCCTGCTCCATTAATAAACATAAAGGTACAATATTAAAATTGTAGGAAAAATAATTTAATACATATTGGAGGTTTGGATGCCCACGTACATGATGTAAAGATCAAACATCTAAGAAAATAACAAATATTGGAATGTAAGATAATTGTATATAAATTAAAACGATTTATGTATACAGCGTGTTACCAAACGATTATATCAATCCGAAAGGGGTGAAGAGCATCTGGTAAAGAGTCAGTTTATGATTTTTGTGTCGAACAATTTGATGCGAAAAATAGGTTATTAATTATACAGGTGCTACCGAAAGGTTATTTCTATCCCAAAAGTCAATTTACTAAATTTCAGCTTAAAATTAGTTAAGTAAATAATTGATATGCAATTTTTCGCATCTATTATATTATCGAAACCATAAATCATAACAAACATTTCACTGCATTACGAGGGTCAATATCTTTATACGTCACTCGCTAAATGTTAAGATACATCGCTTTAGCGGCGTGGCTATGATTTTTTGGTACCGAATAATTGATGCATAAAAATGGATATCTATTATTTTATAAACTCATTTTGAGGGAAATTTTGTAAACTGATTTTTTACGAGATGTACTCTTTATCCCTTTTGGATAATAATAATAATAATAATAATAATAATAATTTATTTATTGGACCAAATATGTGTTTTTACAGTGTACATTTTAATTTAAAATATATCTTATACAGAAATTTACATTATTCTTAAGTTACACAAGAGTAGAACTAAATTAATGGTTACACGTATAGGTACTAATTGTATTATGTATTAGTGTTCAAAATTTTAAAAGCTGCCAGCCTGAACTAGGATAAACCTGTGTTTCAGGTGAACGCTTGACGTAAAAATTTTAAACAGGTTATAATTAATTTATTTAACGTACTATAATATTGAAATGAAATTAAGTTTATATTTAATTAAAGACTACTTTAGACTACTATTACATTTAAGGATATCCACACAAGTAAATATTTATTACAAACCATGTCAGTCTCACTTAACAATTTCTAGTATTTTTTCTGTGTCTGCGTAATTCAATTTACCTAAATATTCTGATAGAACGAGCATACATTTTTTATTATTTAAGCTATATAAATTTAGTATTTTATTAATTCTATTGTATAAAAACGGTCCCAAGAATAAATAAAATCTGTTGACAAATGCATGACTAGCTTGAGGTCTGCTACATACTATGTCCTTTCTTCTTTTATCGATCGCTTTTGGGTTATAAGGGACTTCAGAGTGCTGTTTTAGAATAGTGTGAAAAATAAATAGTTGCCGGACTGTTAAAACGTTACATTCTCTATAAAGCTGGTCAGTAGGAAATAGAAAAGGGCGGAATGTCGCTACCTTAAGAATTGCTCTTTGTGCACGTTCTAAAGGCAGTAACATTGACTTTGCTGCACCACCCCAAGAAGTTATGCAATATGTAACCAATGATTGACACAACGATAAATACACTTGCTTGATTAATGCGTACTCGGCAACATTGCGAAGATTCTTAAATAAGTATATTAATTTACGTACTCTTACACATAATAAATCTATGTGTTTGCGGAAATTCAAATTTGTGTCAAGAGTTATACCTAAATATTTGATATCGTTAGTATTTGCTAAAGAAGGGCAGGTGCATGCGATGTCAGCGAATGTTTTACAGCTATGTGCATATATGTTTGGATTAATAATGGGTATGTTTGTATTTCTTATTGTAAATAGAATGTATTTTGTTTTATTTGTATTTAGGGTTAGTAGATTTTTGTGCAGCCAGTTAGTTACTATATTAAAACCATTCTGCGCGTGCTCGAAAACCTCGTGTCGAGAATTTGCGGTAAATAATAAAGCTGTGTCATCCGCATAAGATATTATAACACCATTTGGAATTTTCAAGCTGCAGAGGTCGTTTATATAAACAAGAAATAAAGTTCCGCCTAGAATACTGCCTTGAGGAAATCCGTAGCCAGTGTTTTTTATTTCGGAACTTAAAAATTTACCCATTTTGACACATTGATGGCGATCAGTAAGATAATCTGTAAATAGGCGAAGTTGTGTTCCCCTAATCCCAAGCGCTTCAAGCTTGCGCAAGAGTATGGAGCAAGATATACTGTCGAATGCTTTGGCGAGGTCTAAAAAGATCCCTATGGTAGGTTTACCCCCATCCAAGTTACTTGTTACATAGTTAGTTAATTGATGTAGTGCATGATTAGTAGATCTTCTTTGCCTAAAGCCATATTGGTTCTGTGAAAGTAAGTCGCAGTCTTCAAGATATTTTATTAGCCTATTGTTTATTATTTTTTCTAAAATTTTAGAAAGTCCTGATAATACGGAGATAGGTCTATAATTATTTACGCATTTTTTATCTCCTGATTTAAATATTGGTGTTATCACTGCTTTTTTAAGCGATCTCGGAAATACACCTTTATCTAAACACAATTGAAATATATAGGTTAACGGAGGGGCAAGTATATGTTTGAAACTTTTCAGTATGGTATTAGAAATGTTATCCCAACCTACGGCACAGTTATTTTTTAGTCCAGATATAATATTTAATACTTCTTCAATATCGGTGTTAAGCAAAACAAAGGAGCTCGATGTAGGGGAAACCATGAACTTATTTAAGTCTAGGTGAGCAGTGCTACTTGACTGTAAAATTTTTTCTGCAAGGGTTTGGCCCACATTGGCAAAAAAGTTATTGGCTTTGTTTATTGCTTCGGATGGGCATGTCTCTGTACGTAACAAATCAAGAGGCGGTTCCAAGGTGTTTGACTGGGAAGCATTTTTCTTAATTAGTTTCCAAACAAGCTTACTATTTTTACCGGCCTTTTGTAATTCATTTCTTTCGTGTTGCGACTTTAATTGTTTCAAGAGGTTGTTGCAATAATTCCTATACCTTTTATAAGTTATAGAAACTACTGTATTATCGGGTTCTAATTTAGATTTTTGATGCAGTTTATCTCGATTTCTTATGCAACGTACGAGGCCAGGTGTAATCCATGGTTTTATATTTCTATATTTCCTAGGTATGGTGTAAGTAGAAGTATTTTTCAAAATTGCGGATTGTAATAATTTAATAAAATTGTCTATAGCAACATTAGCATCTCCCGCGTTGTAAACAGATTCAAAAGTAATACTGCATACATCACTTTCAAGTTTTTCTATATTGACTTTAGTATAGGTTTGCTTGCAGGTTTTCCTACGCAATGATAATTGTAGTGCTAGTAAACAGGTCTGGTGATCAGTAATAGTGGAGTTAGTAACTAATGTAAGTGTAGGTTTATTCGCCTTTATAATAAAGTGATCTAGACACGAGCCACTTTGATGAGTAGGGTAGTTGTGCGCAGGTAAGAGTCCATGAAATGAGCAAATGTTTAGATAATTATGAGAGTTAGTATCTGTGCTCCCAGAAGCAATGTTGATGTTAATGTCGCCAGTTAAGATTATATTTTTAAAAGATGATAGGGTTTTCAAAAGATTGTTAAGTGATTCCAAAAATATGTCAATGCTTTGTGAAGGAGGTCTGTATACAGCTAAAATTACTGTATCGGGATTTGTTTGAATTAGTAAGGAATTACATCCCTGCAACATAGGTTCTTTTACAGTTACATTTATGTTACACTTAACATATACTACTAAACCACCGTTTTGGTTTAATATTATATCGGTTTTGTGCATTAAATAACCATCAAGAGATGGTAAATTGAGGTGTTTGTCAGATAGCCAGCATTCTGTTAGGACAATAATATCACAACTTATGTCGAGAGTGTGCAACAATACCTCAAAGCCATCAATGTTTTTGTTTATGCTGCGAATATTTTGATTTATTATTGTAAAATATTTTTCACAATTCGGCAGATATTGTTTACAGTCCTTGACTTCGCAATATTTAGCTTCAGACACAGAAAAATTATCTAGGTCACGGATCAAATGATCAGTCATTAGTTTTAAAACAACAAGAATTAAGAATATAATAAAATAAAATATGAACTAGTATTAAGCGCTTACTTAAAAGGAATTAGCCGGCGCTCTTAGGCGCCCTCATAATCTATGGAATGTATGTAATAGTCCTCCGCGTATTTCCGTGCCGGACAATTTGCATCCCCAGTTTGGTGATCACTTTTACGTTTAAAACGTTTGCACGTCGCGCAAGTAGGTGATGAAGACTTGTTGGAGCATTCCTTATAGGAATGACCAAGCTCACCACAGTGGTTACAAATGGGGCTAGTCTCGCGGCAATATTTAGCTGCATGTCCATACTGCTGACAGTTAAAGCACCTGGTCACTAGCGTAAAATCCCTTACTGGACAGGACGTCCAGTCAATGTAAATTCTGCCTTGAATTATGAGTGCCTTTCTAATGTTTGCTGGAACTTCCAGTATATAGTTGCAGGTAGGAAGGTCTCTCTTTCCTGATTTGTGGCTTAATTTTATAGCGCTCATAAATGATTCACGACTGGCGTTAGGGAATTTGTCGGCTAAATTCTGCTCGTAGATGCAGTCAAACACCTCTTTTTCGGTTAGGGCTACAGGTACACCTACGACAGTGATCCTCGGACGGCGTTTTTTAGGTTCCTCCACAGTGAGACCCGATGAAGCCAGCTTCTCAAAGTTACGAAGCTTTTCAATGTCGCCCTTACTCTCGGTGCTAATGAGAACACCCCCATTTCTTACCTTTCTGAAGCCTCGGACGTGCAGTTTGAGTTCCTCGGGTGAAATAATTTTTTGAACGAGGGACTTGGTTTCGTCGCTGGTTTTTGTCTTGTCACTAGGGTAAATAGTGACTGAGCTCAGGTTGCTAGGGCGGATAAACTTGTCGGCACCTTTTTTTACCATGTCCGCAAACGAAGTATTCTGCTGTGGTTTCAGGTTTTCAACCACAACCTCCTTGAACAGACGAAGAGATTTTGACACGTCTTGCTGCTCTTGGAGGTGCTGTATGGTAGTATGCGCTTGAATAGTCTTCTGCTTCAAGGACTGATACAAAACTGCCATCTGAGACGTTCCAGATCCAATCTTGCGGCAAATATTTGTAACACGAAGCTTCTGATCGGAGTTCATTTTCCCCTCTGTGACTATGGCGCATGCTTCATTCAACAGAGCTTCAATGCTCGTCATCCATCTCTGTATCTCTGGAGTAGATATTACCTCACTCGGTAAATCATTGCTCTCAGTCAATGGCGGATCTTCAGTTACGGGCTGAGACTGTTGAGTTGGTGTTGGAGGAGGGCTTCGCTGCAGAAGCTGGCTCCGGCCAAATGGGCTCGCTCCTGGGTTAGACATACTAACACAGATTCACTGGTCGGTATTCAAAAATATTGTAGATCATGCCTTTGGTTAATAACAGAAGGCGTGAATCACACACAACACACTTTGCACAAAAATTACTTACGCCGCAGTAATTTATTAGTCTTTATTATTTTAAGCACATTTTAATCAAAACAATAAACACGTCTGCTTTGTCAAGCGATCGAAAGTAAAAAAAACCTTTATAAATACCTCGATAAATATAACCTTTCAGTAACACCCGTATAATTAACTCAATATGAGTTAAAATTGTATAATCTCACTATAAGTACCAGATGTACTCTTCACCCCTTTTGGATAGATATAGTCTTTCAGTAGCATTCACTTCAGAAGTCGTAGTAGTGCAGTCGATGAGGCATTTCACCTCTAAATTCTCTGAAATAGCACCAATTTTAATAACTTCAAATTAAAATCAGAACCTTTCGAATGGGTGAAATAATCATTTTAATTATTAAACGATATTTTTCAGAGTTACTTAGATCTCGAATGCAATTCGCGATAGATGTTAGGGTTAGTCAAAATGAACAGTTTATAGTATGAAATACTCTATCCAAAAGTTAACCGTTTCCAAAATATTTTATGTTTTAGGTTTACTTAGCAAAGCACCAATTCAACATAATTTTGGAGGTGTAGTTTTTTTTCTTTCCAGTCCAGACCATTTTTTTTTTATTGATTCTGTACAAAAAAGTTTAATTTCAACAATTATAGCATTAATGCTCTTAATTTCTTTGAGCAAATAGGAAATTTTTAAGATATTTATTTTAAATCAAGTTTTTTCTGAGAACTTCGAAATGTTGCCTGTTTTATCCATTATTTGACTCCACTAATAATACAGAATAGGCCGCCAAATGACATGCATCCGTCAAAATATAAAAAATAGTTTTTATCATGCATTACTATGGGCTTGCAACTGAAAACAAAATGCAAAGTTTTATCTATGGAAATCGTATTTTCTATACAAATTAACGCTATTTTATGCTAAAAACAAGCTACTTCAAATTGTTTACGCATTTAACAAATCGTACAGTCTACTTGCCTACGTAGGAAACATTGTAAAACTTATCTAATACCTACCTCATGTCATTCTATATTCTAACTATGAATTTATCGAATAATAACTAATCTCTCGTTCTCTAAATAGTGAGAATGTAAACTAACTTCTATACAATGGTAATCCACACAACATGTAGATATACTTCACAGTTTTATCACTACCTAAAAGCGGACATGCCGGCCATGTAGGAGAATGCATCCATCACAATATCATACGTAATCGTAAATTTAACGGAGAATCGTGGCATCACGTGCTAGACAAAAGCCAGCAGGACCTTGCTACCGTGGTGTACAGCTGCCGAGCGTCCGCTCGAGAACTGTTCAAGGTCACGCCTGGGAACTGGTTTGGATCCTATATGTCCACCTGTTGTACCAAACTGCGGGGCACATCACTCTAGGTGCCACAAACCGGTTAGGAACACCGAATTGATTTATGTGCATATTTATAGAAGCGTGAATATAAGGAAAAATACTCATTTTACAAAACCAAAAAAAACTGTCCAGTCAATATATTTGTGGTTTATAGGTAAAATATTGCTAGTTCCTACTTTCTTTTAGAGGTGAACATTTTAAGATCTTAAGGTGACTCTCGTACTCTCTCAGGCTGTTTTACTATACAGCCTTAGAGTATGATGTAATCTTAATATATAACGATATTTGGAATAATCTGAATGTGTTTCTGTTACTTGAAGTCAAATTTCCTTTTGGTGCAGCTGACCTTTGATGAGAGTTAGAGGACTGTGGTCGATGATTCTAATCAAGAGAATATAATATTTTTCCTCCTTTCTTCAAAAAAGGCTTTCGCGTTTGTCAGTCCTCTAAAGTATTATCACATATTATGTACTTGTACATGGACTTAATGATGATGTTTTCGCGACAAATGAATAGTGAACATTAAATAGTAATGTCCACGACATAGTCGGATCGTTACATTGATGTTTAGAATATAACATTGGGCGCGCGCGGGCGCGTACTACACGCCACACGTAGCACTGGCGACCTTGATGCAGCCGATGCCGCAGCACGTGCCGGCGGAGCCCGCCGCTCGGGCGACACCGAGCCTACAGCTCTAGACTTGCTGTGCGTGCCGTGAACTACGCGTGGCGCGCCGCTCGGCTACGCATGCTTGCGTTTTGTATCAATATTAAACACTCGAGTGAAAAATACGCCTTAATACAAGCTAGTCATTAGGCACACTCCAGTTTATGTAAAGTCATATCAAACGTTAAAACTATATTTACTATTGTTTTGTGTGGACACATGAACGATAAAAAACCGGAAACATCGCATCAGACGTGCTCCACAAGTGCACTCTGACGTCTTTTCAAAAGTATGACGTCAATGTAGGGACTTGTTTAATTTGAACCTTTTTTTGTGTGAACCTTATTTGAGATAGATAAGTTAAATAATATTAATAAATTCTACACGATTTTTTTTAAACTTCAGAAGGCAAGATATTTTTTTTAACAAGATAGTAGGTATATTTTATTTTCTAATGACTAAACTAGGTAGCCTCCTATAATTATGCGCATACGAATAGGTCCTTAAAAACAAATAATGAACTCGTGCCAACTAACTATAAAAGCTAAAATAATAATAACAAGATAGATACATGAACAATGAATAAAACAAATCACAGGATGCATGAGTACTGACAAAATTGGTGACATACAGTAAATGTAGGCGACACATGTAAGCGTTCACAACAAGTTACCAACATGGCGTCAGGTGGCCGGCGTCCCGCGCGTCCTGCGTGCGCCGACAAAACAAAACACATTAAGTACATTACGTCCTCACCGGAGCACAACAGTGGGACCAAACACTCTACAGTAACATTAATCCATAGTTTACAACATTATATATTCAACTTACGTATGTACATAATGGTCGCAAAATTAAGGGATGTTTGCACATAAAAAAACCTAGACATAAAATTGGCAAATACCTATGTTTTTATTTTGACGTGATAACGTCTTTAAAATCGTTTTAGTCGGGTGACATGTTCAGAAACTTGTGTCACACCAAAACCTCACGAGCACGATCGCAGGTATAACGAGAGAGAGACGGACCGATCTCCCGTCTCATCTCGAGCGCTGCCAGTCATTCCGTGAAACTTTTTATTTTTATTTTTATTTTTATTAAAAATTGTTATCTTCATTAATTCCTTACTTCCCAAAAACTTATATCACCAATAAGACGTTATCACGTAAACATCTCGATCGTAAACCTACTTTACAAACAACCAATTTTTTATAAATCTATCTCTGTAGTTTAAAAGTCACAATAAGTGGTGTGAATTCTGTTGTTATTTTTACCATATGTGGTGTGAAACCAAACAACATAAAATGCTGGTGTATCATGTGAATACTAGAGTTATTCCATGCCATGCGAGTTGGAAGGTGTACAGTACACTCGAGCGTGTCGCGGTGTTCCTCTGGAAGCTGGCTTGTCCGTCGGGAACGCAAGCTGTGAAGCTGCAAGAGCAGTGTGTAGTGGTACTCAAAGTTTATAAATGATTAGCGGCGAAGGCTCGCGGTGCGCACACACCTGCGAGATTCATTTGTTTATCGTTGTCAGGTCCATCACAGGTAAACATAGGTCCGGCACTCTACAACACAACGCAACTCGAAGCGCCGTGCTTCCGACGTTGACAATTTGGACAAGATAGAATACACTCCTAATGAAGCGTGCTGGTCGCAAGGAGTAAGTGGTCTATGCGAGAACAGCAGTGAGAGTTGTTTTGCAGTTTTACGAGCTACGTGTAAAAGAATAATTCCTTACAAAAACAGGAATATCAATGGGAGATAATTTTATTCAAGGAATAATTTTCTTCCATACAAAATCTGTCAGAGGTCAATTTTATTCAAAGCTAATTTTTTTTTGTAATATCGCTTCCAGGATGTAAGTCTAGTCCCAGGTAGAATAATAATCTAATAATATCATTACTAATAATAATATTTAATCTACATTATCGTTACTTTGTGAAACAACACCGCGGTAGTTTTAACGTCTTTAACAAATTACCAAAGAATGTGTCTCGCTAGTGTGTGGGATTGGACAAACCGTAACCGGTAACTTACTCACTTGTTTTCGGATAAGGTAGCGTTTCCCTGATGGGCGACGAATTTGGAACAATGGGTAGTTGGGAACAATACTAATGACAAGTGCTGTCACATACCGTGCTTGAGCGCCGCCCGACCCCCGCGCGCGTCGCACTCAATGGACAATGCACAAAGACAGAAGAACTACTAAAGCGGCTTTTTGCAATAACTAAAATATGCATCAATACGCGCATTAGTGTGCGTGGCCGTGAGTTGACTTCGAAGCCGCAGTAATGACGCGCGTGGTAAGGCGTGGACCTTCTCGTGTTCTGTATTGTATGGCAACATGCTGCGCCTGCGCCACTGTCGAGCCTCTTTCGACCTTCAGCTAACGCGCTACCGGAGCTAATAAGCTTAAAATGAAACGCTTGCTATTTTAGAAACAAAGTGCCACCTCCACCCATTATCCGAATGAAGTGAAAGCCGTCTCTGAATTAGTAGTTCGGCAGTAGTCATGGTGAAGTAGGGGGAGCTGGCGGTGAGGCGAGCGCGGTGCAGCGCTTGTAGTAGTCATGGCGGACGTGCATGATTAGCGCACAGATATGCTGACGTCGCCATGTTCCGCAACACTTGTCTGCGCGGGTGCACTCATATCAACGAACACTTTATTTCCGCGAATCAATCAACCCGTTAGCTAATGACAAATCTCCAATCTCTACTATTTAACAACATCCAATGTAAAATTATAATGTATAATTCCTGCGGGCGCAGTCGATGCGGCTGCCCACAAACTTGTCTGGTAACTAATGTCTGTCCTCATCAGATCTTGGTCCGGTCTTCGGAAAGCTCAAAGCGTGAGAACACCACCGAGTTAACTTCCAATATTTACTCTGAAGTTTGAGATGGTCTTCCGAAAGTAAAAACTTCGGCAAAAGGTGGACTAGACATGCAATATAAAACCTTTATTTAGGGTAAGGGTTATTTCATGACAAAGAGGATGAGCACTAATGAAAATGAAATGCTCGACAGCACAGCGATTCATACATGAAGAGAAGTAATAGGTATCTGCACGATATTTGAAACTATAGACATTTTTTGGGCTGAATAAAATAGTCAAGAGCCGGTCAATTAATCAATCATCACCGCTAAAATATAAGATTAGCATCATTCAGTTCAAAACACCTAAATGTCAAGGCGATATTACACAATAACCTATTTCGCGAATCAGCCGGGCGCGGCGACGGGCGAGGCGACGGGCCGGACGGGAGCGGCCGTCGGTTGAATATTTATATCATTATGAATCATATGTTGCAATCCGACAGTGGACCGATAATCGGTAAAATTACTAGTTTTAACACTAACATTTAATGCTCTCTTCCCTGAGGCAAGATGAAGTAACTGTAACTATTAGAGGTCCATTGTATCAACTAAATACGGCTGTAAGAACGTCTCGCCGAGAGTAATAGCCTTATAAAGTTCATTTAACTAAATGCTCAGGACTTATCCTCCGTGAGGCTCAGTGCATATTTGACTCCACACACTTGATTATTCGGGATATATCAAATAATGCACCTTTATAACTGTGTGTCTGTCTGTATCACGAAGAGAAGCGAAATTACGCGGTAATTATTTTCTCCATAGGTGTATGCTGTGTTAGAGTTATTGTTATGAAATGTATTTGTATTTATATTACCTATGTCTCTTGCATTTCTTTTCTAAAATAAGGAAAAACATGTGGTATTGATTTTGCAAACATCCCTTAATATTATAGGTATAATAATGTTAAGAGGACAGAAGGATTTGGGTACAAGAATTATATAGGAGTCACCGTCTAGAAACCACTGGGCGAAGTCTCATCCCGCACAGGGTTCAGGGGGAGTACTCACTGGTGGTGAAGTTGCGCGAGGCGTAGGCGGCGCTCTCCTTGTCGTGCAGCAGCGTGAAGGCGTGCAGCTGGTAGGTGGCGCCGGGCGACAGCTCGCGCAGCGTGTGCGTCCAGTTGCCGGCGCCCTCCACCGAGATGTTGCGCGCGCCGCCCTCCGCGCGCTCCGTCAGCGGGATCACCTGTTCGCGCACCGCCGCAACACATTCACTATCAACGGTGCCTTCCACTCCAATCACAGTGCTCGCACACTGATGCGGAGTGGAGATTACGAGTACTGTGATTAGCCAATACAGTTTGATGCTCTCCATTTCGCACGGCAGTAGCAGCGATAGTAGAAGAAAGGCACCTTCTGAGAGCTCAAATCAATTAAATGAATAATTTATTTATTCAGTTATTGCCACTGCCCACAAGCTTACATGTAAGAACAAAAAATCTTTACTTTGATACCTCAATAATAACATTTTGTGCCGGAACTAGGTAATCTTGTGTTTCAACTAGATGGAGACAACCTATTCCTGGCCAGGGGCAAAAGCAACATACTTATCAATTTGGTAAATGAATGTATATTAATGGTAAGCCGTTGTCGGCTTTGTTGGATGTAGGATAACAAACATTGACCCCTAACTTATCCACGTCGTCGACGCGTAGTTTTTGTCACATTGTTTATAAACAATGAGTGAGATTGGTAGAACCGAGGTGTTACAAGAAAACAGCGCCTTTATATAATAACATCAATAAGAGGCGATGACGACAGCGTCATTAACAAGTCACAGTTTATACCTACATATAAGACGAGTGTTTGAATTACATTGTCCGTTCAGTTAGATGCTTGTTAGTGAACTCTATGTGCCACGCTCAAGCAAAACATTTATGTTGTCTGTTAGCTATTTATTGCGAACATAAAAGATTCAGATGTCGAAACAAACAAAAGAAGTTTTTTATTCCTAGTAGCTTCATTTGGGTCAGAGTAGCCGGGAACATCAATTCGAGTCCCGATGAGAGACCTTTTTGTGTATTGTATGTGTATAATTTTATATTACATGACAATTAGGATGTTTATAAAAATACGTGTATAAAACGTACCTTAAATCTAAATCCCGTGTAATCGCCATGCGTGGGCGGCGACCAGGATATGGTCGCTTGCTTGTTGCGGCCCAGCGTCACCGTCAGGTTGGTCGGCGGCTCCGGCGCTGCGCCACAAACAACCAACACTCGCATCAATCATGCTTATCTACCTAGTCTACTGCTCAGAACTAAGAATTGCGATGAGATAGTACATTTCAAAAAACTTATTAACCCACGCTTAAAGTGCAAGGTTGATTGTTTTGCAGCACGTGATCTTTCAGGCTAAACATACCTAGACCAAGACTGGCAGCGCTTACGCGCATATTATACTTTCCTGAATTTAGTTTCTAAATTTCGAATCCGATTTAGGAACCTAATTCGAAGCTTCTAATTAGGTTCTATACTGTACATGATCGTTAATGCTTGTTACGATTAAATTTATCGATCATTATCAATTAGTTTAAGTTTAACTGGTTGTAACGATTTATGGAACAAATAAATTTATTCTTATTCTAATTTTGTCACTGATCAAGTTACCAGACAAAGCGTCGGATTATTTGTGCTTTTACAGTTACCGACTCGTCTATATTTTGTTTAAATGCCTTTATAGGTCTCATTTTTAACACCTTCATTAAAAAAAAATATTTTTCCTTTGTCATGTAAGGAAAGTGTTTGAATCGGCAGCTAATAATGTGTTAGGAAGGTACCGGTTATGATGGTCTGGTTCCACGTCAAGAGATCGGCGAAGCTGGCGTTGGAGTAGTAGAGCATGAAGTGGTACTTGGTGCCGGGCAGACCCACGAAGTTGATGGTGGAGGCGCGGGCCGGCACCGTGAAGTTGGGCGCGGGCGAGCCGTGCGGCGGCCGGTAGTCCAGGCGGTAGTGACCGCCGGCCAGCGGCTCCGCTTCGCCCGCGGCTGATCCCGGGATCTCGATCACCAGGTCCGCGCCCGCGCACCCGCTCACCAAGCACTATGCGCCGTAACAACATTCATTTACACACAAATAATACCTAATCATGGTACAATGATATTGTTTGTGGATCAGACAATTTTTTGTCCTATGTGGAGATACAATCACAATACCCGTAATTGTTAAGTCAAATTAAAATAAGTTTTTTTTTTTTTTATTAGTGTTAGAAGTAGGTAGTTAATTTGGTAATAAAATAGTTAACTGTATGTATATATTCCATTCTGGTAAAGTATTGTAATCACCAAGGCAGCATATTTTTGTAGATTATCTATGCCCAGGTGGTTAGCACTTGTAAGTAAGGTGTTATTAATTAACTTTGGTGTAAAGTTTTGTAGTGTATTGTCATGGTAATGGATGGTATGAACGTGTTCAGTTTCTTTAAAAAAAAAAACTTAATTAAAAAAACTAATTATCATTCAAAAGTATCTGTTACAGATTTATTTGATCAACAAATATTACTTTTATTATAGTTTTAACTTGATTGTACTTTAGAATATTCAGTTTTATATTATCAAAACCTAAAAGTAAAGTACTTTGTTGTGTATTTTTTATATATTATTTTATATGATACTGTTACAATAACTATTGAAATTTATAAGATTTTTTTTGGTTTGGTTGATCACGCTAATGTCAGGAACAATTGGTTTGAATTGAAAAAATCTTAGTGTTGGATAGTCCGTTTATTGAGGAAAGCTATGGGCAATATTTATAACATTACGCTGCAACCAAAAGGAGCGGAGCATTCATAAAAAACTGTTGAAACTAAAACACGCAGACAAAGTCGCAGGGGACAGCTAGTGGGAAATAAAAGCCATTGCGACAAGTTTTATTTCAGAAGTTGCAGATGTTTTTTACACTACTGTCTTTACACACTTCTGTTGATTAATATCAAACTGTTTAGTCCAATCAAGCAACTCACTCATTAATTATTATCCTTAATTACCTTTAAAAATATAATAATTGATAAAATAATATATATTTTAATATAATATAATTGATATGATAAACACATACTACAATCTGTATGCCACCTTGAACCCATCAATGGATAACAGTAATGTAGCTACATTTTATACAATCAAACTCTTAATTTAAAAGATTACCTTATGGCATAGTTGTTAATAATATAATTAGATTATATAGTGGTATATTTATTTAAAATAGGCTAGTCCGTAGCACTTTTTGAAGGTCATTAATTAAAAGGAACCTTAACTTCACTGCTGCCTGGTGCTCTTGCTGGTAGTTACTTGAGAGAGTGTAGATAGAACAAGTTAAAATATATATAATGCCCAAAGTTACAGTCTGATGAACATAATGCTCACATATACATGATCATTTAACCCTGTAAACCTGAGAGAACAAGTGTTGGTTATTGTGTACAATACCTAATGATACAACACACATATACAATGATTTGCAATAAAATTTATTCCACCTTACCTGTGCTTGTGCTTCGCTCTTGGGCAAAGGCTTTTTACAATATGTTGGGCAGTTCTTTTCAATAGTTTATGTGACAATATATTTCTTAAAAATATTTCAGAATTAAGTAAATGATTACAAGACAAGATAAACAAGCTTTGAAATGAGATTTCCTGTTTATCCTGTTTATACCAAAAAAACAGGTACTTCCTACAAACATATTTTCCTCTTAGAATTACACAATAGACTTAAATAGACTTTCGAAAAAGAAACAAAAACATTGAAATATGCACTATCAAAATCAATTTGATAATAAAATCACTGAGAAAATTGTCACAAGTGTTTTATAATAAAGTATATTTTATGTAAAATCTGAATCTTGTCTCTGCAATACTGTTAAATTAGCTTAAAGAGATGTAAGTACCATCATTATTTCTGGTTTTGAGGTATATTTGTTCAGTGTGCAAGTTGTCATGTACCTATACACCTTAATCATCTATTAAAAGCCCAACCAAATAAAGAACAAAATAATAGTACAGTCAAATCAACATTGTCGACGGGTTAGCATGTTCTGTTTATATAAACAAAAACAAAGGATGTAGACAGGGAAGCCTGCGCCAGGGCCCAGGACCTCGCTGGCTGCATGCGCACTCACCGCGAACACGACGAGCAGCAGCGCCAGGGCCGTGGAGGCGCGCGCGCACCCAGTCACACACCCAGTCGTCGCTTGCACAATCGACCTCTTCCACATCATTGAAGGCGACGACTGTCTGATTTCACGACACTTTCTCTTCAACTCAACACTTTTTATCGTATTCTTATGAGGGGAGCATGGTTCTCTTAATAGGCTAGCCTTAGTAGTCATGTCATCACGTTGAACTAGTGCATGTATCTTTTTAAAGCACAAGTAAATGCTTATTATTATACATTACAAATTTCGTCTCGCAACCTTTCTTGTCGGAGTTGTCAAATGTCAAATAGTGCTTGCTGTCAAATCAAAAGTAAACATCGATTCTCGATATCGATTAGTACCTAATCGATTGAAAAAAAATACAAATCGATAAGCGTATTAAACATTTATCACACTGTTTTCATATAATGATATAGTCGCCTGCTATGGTTAATTTAAAATAACACTTGTACTAATTGTTACCATGTTTTAAGTGAAATCAGTCAATAAAGAGGAGTAATGGTGCGTTTAGACGGCACATCAAATAATGACGGTCGCGCGATCGGCAGTGGCGTAAATAAGCTAAAACCTGACCCGAAATCCTAACCCGGTTTTGGGTTAAGTTAGGAACTTGAACGCTCTTCCTAACCTGACCGACGCTCTTTCCTATCATAACCCGAATTGCGATAGAATAATGTCAAGTAAAAATCCTAATACTCTGTGGTTATGTATATTCCTTTTAGAGGAATAAATAAGTAAACTATAGAGTGCTCATATCGAGTTTGAACTGTTGGAACACTATACGAACATGTTAAATCATTAAATTAGGGTCAAAACAGAGCGAACTGTTTTATGAGAACTATCTCAAAACCATATAATACCTTTATAATATCAGTACCGATGATATTTTCGCATAAACGTCTGTCTTCGCACGTCAAATCATTTAGATCAGTAAACGAACGTAGTACATTCAGCTAAAAATGTGCTTACGCTTGACATAAGGGGACTACTATTTTAGCGATACGCACGCTCTATGCTTGTTTATGTTTACTCTATGTTTCACCTACTGTCAAGTGACAGTGATAGGAACAATGAAAAGTGACAACTGCTGGCGTGAGAGTTTATTATGTTGTGTTGTGTTCCACAGTGTTCTGTCTGTGGCAAAACGTAGTGATTATATTATACTCTTTGGTCTGTGGGACTGACAGTACTGACACTGACTGACTGAGGTTGAGTAAAATAGTGTTAACGTCCAGTTTGGCGGTTTATTGAAAGTGACCGAAACTTTTTATTTTACTTTATTTGTATAAGTTAAAGACATAAGTTCATTATTAATTGGTGCATCATGGTAAATAATGATTCTAGTGTATGGTCCCAAGACGAAACGATAAGAATTCTCATAGCTTCTGACATCCATTTAGGTTATTTAGAAGATCATCCGGTCAGAGGCGAAGATAGTTTTATAGCTTTTGAGGAGGTCCTATCACTGGCTGTAGAATATGACGTGGATCTAGTGCTGCTCGGTGGTGACTTATTTCACCATGCTAAACCGTCGCTTAATTGCATCTATAAATGCACGGAGATAATTCGCAAATACTGTTTCGGCAATAAGCCGGTGAGCATTGAGCTATTGTCGGATCAGGCAATAAATTTTTCACGAAATGTTAATTATGAAGATCCTAACCTGAATGTCTCTTATCCAATATTATCTATACATGGTAATCACGACGATCCTGTGGGTAGGGATGGCATAAGCAGCCTCGATATATTGTCTACAGGAGGCCTAGTAAACTATTTTGGGAAATGGACCGATTATACCCATGTACAAATTTCCCCTGTACTTTTGCAAAAAGGTGACACCAAGCTCGCTCTGTATGGTCTAAGTCACCTAAAAGACCAACGCTTGTCACGCCTGTTTCAAGAAAAGAAAGTTGAAATGTTACGTGATGAAGACCATGACTGGTTTAATTTACTTGTATTACATCAAAATCGAGCAGAAGATAGAGGAGCAGGCAATTTTATCAAGGAAGATGAACTGCCTAAATTTCTAGATTTAGTCGTTTGGGGTCATGAACATGATTGTGAATTGTATGAAATGAAAGGCAGTACTGAAAAGGATTACTTCCATGTTGTTCAGCCAGGTAGTACAGTGGCTACATCCCTGGCAGCTGGGGAAGCAAAGCCAAAACATTGTGCCTTATTGCAAATTCACAAAAATGATTTTATATTGACACCTTTACCATTAAAAAGTTGTCGTCCATTTGTATTTAAAACAGTTGTGTTATCCGAACATAATATGGGAGATGAAGATGTTAATGAAAGTGAAAAAGTGCAGGAGTTTCTAAAACTGAAAGTTAATGAAGCATTAATAGAAGCACAAAATCTTTTATCTGGAGACCCTAGACAGCCAAGCTTGCCTTTGATTAGGCTCAGTGTCTTTTATGAAAGGGAGGACCAGATATTTAACAGAGCACGATTTGGACAATATTTTTATGGCCAAGTTGCAAATTCAAGTGATATTCTTTTATTGAAGAGAGAAAGGAAATTACGAGAACGGCGTCAGGGCCAAGGCGACGAGGTCAATGTAGCTGATATTGTGGCGGACTCCACAGATGTCGAGTCTCTGCTGCGTGCCTACTACGATGCGCTCCCGCCGGAGCGGCGTCTAGCTGCATTGCCAGTGCAGCTGATGACAGAGGCGGTGCGGGACTTTACTATCAAGCAAAATGATGAAATTTTAAAAGCTGCTTTAGATGCGCATAAGAGGCGTTGTATTGCGGCATTGCTGGAGTCCAATACCGAAACTGACATAGAAGCGATCACAGACCGTCTTCGTGTGCTGCGTGATGAAATAGACAGTGCTGATGTGACCCAGCTGGCAGCGCTTAAGTCTGCTACAGTTCCGGATCACATTGTTATAGATGCTTCGAGCGATGAAGACCTGATGAAGCCAGAAGTAGAGGTTCAGGGACGAGGCCGGGGGCGAGGGTCGCGGGGCGGGCGAGGCTCGCGCGCGCGTGGCGTGCGGGCGAGGGGGCGCGGGCGCGCGGAAGACACGGCCGCCGAGCCCGAACCCGCGCCCGAGCGCCGCACGCCGCGCCGTACCGCCGCCAAGAAGTCCGACAGCTGGATTAAAAACTATGCCTCGAAGGCCGGGCGAGATTCGTCAGACATTGATGACTAACCATTATGTTTGTCTAACCCGAAAGATATTAAAATTATATTTTTCATGTTTATTAGTTTTCATAATTCAATACTGTGAATATATATGATGCCTTAAACTTTGTATTGTATCTGATTTAAAGAACAACTGTTTTTTGTCTGAAACTAACATATGTGCTTCCTGTGTGACTGAATGAGTGAAAAGGTCATTTGTCGATTAAATACACTTTAAGTGTGGTGTTCTTTGAATTAAATTGTTAAGAAATAACAATATCAATAAATGATGAATATATTTATCTTGTTTCCTTCAATGTGTTTGCGCTCTAAACTTATAATCTTGTTAGTCTAGACAACAAATGTTTTTGTATGGAAAGGTTGAAAGCAAAAGTTTAACTTTGGAACTTTGTTTGGACCAGTTAGGTGTCAAACATACTAAAAGTCCCCACTCCTCGAAACTCTAGGTTAGGGTTGTTTATTTATATTTTGAAAACTATGTCTCATAGATAATTTAGTTGTAAAATTTCTTTGTGAGAACTCACTTACCAGACTATGTTCATAAAAAGATTGTAACTATAACACATTTATATATCCTAGATGTGGAAAGGAGAAGGGTAATTAACCATGCGAAAGTGAGGAATAACAACAATTTATTATTTTTACCTTACAAATACACTCATATCAAAAATTTAAAAAAAAACTTAATATTTTTTTTACCTAGTTCCTCAGATATTTAGTTTTCGACCGTGGGTCATCGGCCGCTGTGGTGTCATTTTACATAGGTCGCTCAGTGAATTGATAATATGTCGAATCGAGAAACTAGACAATGAAGAATGTTACTAGGTATGCCAAATCGCTTGAAATTTTGTCTCAGTAAAGCCTGTATGTATACAAATACACTAGTTTTTGTTGTAGTCAAAAATACCTAGTAGTTTTGATTTTATAAGCATTCAAAGTTTCGAAAAATATCGAGTCCCGCTAACAGCCACGTGACCGCTTGTGACGTCATATCACAACGCTGCAAGCTCAAGCGCGGGCTGCGCCCAGCTTAATATCAAGTCGCCAGCGGTTATAGTAGGTGTTATAGCTTGCGCAGTATTTTGTTGTGTTTCCGTCCGAGTATTACGTTAATAGTCTAATAATAGTAAATATTGTTCGATTAATAAAATTGGTGAAGGATTCGAAAAAGGGCAATCGGATAATCTACCTAAAATAGATGGATTAATTGGTTGCGCATTATTTATCAACAAATAGTGATTTCCTTGCCGCCGAAAGTACACAATATAATGATAGAGAAATCTGGTCTTTTTTCAAAGAATAAGTGACCTATGATTGGTGCCTCGCCTGACAGGCTTACCTACTGATGACTGCTTTATAGAAGTAAAGTGTCCAATCAAGGCAAACACTTTTATTACGTATTTATAGTAAAGGTAAACTAGGCAAAACATTATCCTAATCTATACTTTAATATTATAAAGCTGAAGAGTTTGTTTGTTTGAACGCGCTGATCTCAGGAATTACTGGTTCGAATTTAAAAAATATTTTTGTATTGGATAGTCCGTTTATTGAGGAAGGCTATAGGCTATATAATATCACGCTACGACCAATAGGAGCGGAGCATAAATGAAAAATGTTGCAAAAATGAAAAACCGTTGAAACTAAAACACGCGATCAAAGTCGCGGGGGACAGCTAGTGTAATATAGTTTTATTAAAACTCTATAAATAACACAAACATTGGTGGAAAATGGAACGTACGTAACCTCAAAATCTTATATTTTTATTACAATAAAATAAACTTAAATGTATTTTGCTTAAAACACTAGGAAGTTACTTTTAATAAAATAGACTGCTCTGCAGACTAACTATTCCACATGCAGAAATCACCACTGAATCTAGCAGGTCGACTTGCTTTAGATCTACCCAAGCGTGTGGCAACATGAACTCAAAGAGTCTAAGCGTCAGTACTAATATTTATTCTGTGATCTAAGTCTGCCGATAGCTCTTTCTACGTGTATCCGTAACGCTGCATTTTTTTTTTGTCTCCAAAACTTCTTTTTTGGTCGGTTTTACTTTAGAGCTCACACTAGGTCTGATCAGAGCTCACACTAGGTATGTCCATTTTGTTGTAGCAAATGCGCAATATTTTTGAAACCTTTGACTGGCAATACTGCTTATCCTTCAGGTAAAGTTTGCAAAATACCACAATCTTTACATTTAGGCACAACACATGATTTCCTAGTATTTGGATTGGACACTTTTAAAAGTATTTAAGTATAATTTCGAAGGTACGGGCGCGCGACCGCGAGCGTACTTAGTGAGCCAGACTGAGCGTGTTGTACAATGACGTCACAACGTCACCGGCAGCCCGCGTCGTGCGGTTCAACTTGTTTTACTTCTAAATCGGAAACTAATTGACGTATCGAAGTAATTCTTTCACTAGTATTTTTTATTTTTGACAGAGAATATGGAGAGCTAATAATCAAAATTTGTTAACATTCTTCATTGTGCATGCGAAAAGAAACGGGTTAATAAACCCGGTGCTAAAAATTGTTTTAGTAGGTATTTGAGTTGTTTGTTACATTTATACACTTAAAATAGTAAATTTAAAACATTAAAATGATGCAGGCACAAAAAGGTTTTAATTTTAATCTGTCTATTACAAATGCGGGCTTTGCCTTCTCAACTTTACAGTTGCTGTATTATTACTTATGTACATTTTTAAGCACACAATCAGAAGATTCATGATAAACAGATTTTTTTTATTAAGTTACTGCATGTAGTAATTTTTGCATTAATATTTATTTACTCCTCGTTAGTATCTCGGCGGTTAAAACATCAGAGATTTTATTAAATCTTTGAGAGGTAAGACAGCAGGTTTTTCTTTTCCAAAACCGTCAACCATGTTAAATATTATAATTGCATGTATCGTTTCAATCACGGAATAATTTCACGATAAAAGACCAACCCTCCTAGACAAGTGACATTTCGACAAGCGATAACGCTGATCGAATCGCTCAAATGTATGGAAGTGACAAGTCCAAGTCACGTGACTTATCGAAACGAAATGTCATTTCCATACATTTAATGTCATTTAAGCGATTTCTAATATCGTTAACGCTTGTCGACATGCCACTTGACTAGGGGGGCTGGTCCTTTAAAAAAACGTGGTGATACACAGATCCAATACACAGAGGCCTTTTTGAGAACTTTAATCCAATATAGGATCCACCTCATTTGTATGGAAGAACAGACATCAAAGGCCCAAGACAGAACTATTGTGAATTGTGGTGGTAAAACTAATTGTGCTATAGGAGGTAGAATTAAGTGTACTTAACAACCAATCCAGGTTTTATGAACAAAATCGGGAACAATAACACCTGCCTTTCAACACAAACAAGTGCATAAATATATTTGTATAATTTCAACAACGTTACAAATAAAAGAGCCGACAAATGTATAGCATCCAATTCATACATCAGCAGCCTAAAGCCGGGTCGTACCGGTTAAGTCGTCGCTGGTCGCACCCAGTCGCAGCCGGAACAGCTGGCAGGCGGGATCACTGGCAGCGCTCGGGCAGGGCGCGGCGCACGTAGGCCAGCGCGGCGCTGGCGGCCGCGGCCGCGCTGGCCTCCGCGAAGGCCAGCTCGGGCGAGCAGCCCGACAGCTGCAGCACGCACAGCGGCGCCGCGTCCTCGCGCTCCAGGCAGCTGGCCGCCAGCTCCAGCCCCAGCGCCGCGGCCACGCCCTGCAGCGCGCTCGCCGGCGACTGCGCGCGCCCCCGCGCCAGCGCCTCGCGAGCGCGCGCCCGCGCCTCCTCGTCTGTGGACACGTCGCATGGTTAGTGCATGCTCCTCGCGGCACGTCCGACTTCCGTGTACTGCGACCGACCGTGGCGCGCAGCGAGCCCGAGGTGGTAGCTGGCGACGCGCAGGCCGAGGTCGGGGCGCCGCGGGCCCTCCTCGCTGTCGTGATAGCGCTCCATGGCCTTTTCGTGCGCGCGGACCAGGGCGTCCTCCTGCGCCGACAAACCCAAGTAATTATATATATTAGTCTTAAATCGATGTAAATGTGAGAATACATTGTGTATCACTAAACACTAAATATGTTTTGTAATTTATAATTATTGATAGTGTGATTTTGATTATAATGGCACTCCAATGAAAAAAGTTGATTAGTGTGGACTATACCTCATTGAAATCCCTTGTAACTCTAGCAAGGTTCTCCCTCAGATAGGTGTAGAGCTTCTCGGCCGCCATCTGACGCGCTGTCTTCTTGGTGGTGGCGGTGGCGAAGCGCTCGTGCTGACCGATGCGCGCCCGCACGGTGAAGTGGCGCAGGTGCGGCGGGCCCGTGTCGCCCACCAGCTCGTACGTCACGCCCGTCAGCCGGTACTCCTCGCACAGCTCTCGCAGCAGCGCCACGTAGCTGCGCGTATCGCCCGGGCACCCCGCCGACAGCTACGGAAGTCATATTGTTTGTTTTATTTATAAAATAAAATGAGAGACTTAAATAAATTACATTGAACTCAAAGAGCAGCTAACCAGTGAGTCTCCCTGCATGACAATGGGGACGCCGTATGGAGGTGGCACAGGGTGGCCTTGAGCAGACATCTGCTGCAGCATGATGCGCGCTACCTCCTGCTTGGCCTCCTTCTTAGAGCGTGCAGAGGCTGTCACCACAACATCTAAAGCCACGCAGCGGTATTCAAACATGGCCTGGTGCTGCGGCCCGGACTGCAACAACACTTCATATCAGCCGAGCACTAAGCAAGCATTAGCATCATGGTATTCACACAGTACCTGTGATATGCATTCATATTCAGGAGTTAACCCAAGTTTCACCATCATCTCCTGAAGGACAGTCACTGCAGTCTTCATTGTTTAATGTATACTTGTCTGAAAAATTACAGTATGCACATTAGTCTTTACTAAGCTCTTATTTCTATCACCAAAGCTTCTACACTAAATCTATACTAATATTATAAAGCTGAAGAGTTTGTTTGTTTGTTAGTTTGTTTGTTTGAACGCGCTAATCTCAGGAACTACTGGTTCGAATTGAATAATTCTTTTTGTGTTGGATAGTCAGTTTATTGTGGAAGGCTATAGGCTATATAACATCACGCTACAACCAATAGGAGCGGAGCATAAATGAAAAATGTTGCAAAAATTAAAAACCGTTGAAACTAAAACACGCGAACAAAGTCGCGGGGAACAGCTAGTCTTATATATGTAAAATTCTCGTGTCACAGTGTTTGTAACCAAACTCCTCTGAAACGGCTTAACCGATTTTTATAAAATTTTTCGTGTATATTTCGTAGGTCTGAGAATATTTGTAATACCCCAGAGATTTTTATTTAAACAACATTTGCTGGGTCAGCTAGTTCATCTATACTATTATAAAGCTGAAGAGTTTGTTTGTTTGTTTGAACGTGCTAATCTCAGGAACTACTGGTTCTAATTGAAAAATTCTTTTTGTATTGGATAGTCCGTTTATTAAGGACGGCTATAGGCTATATAACATCATGCTACGTAATAATAACATATCTGTCTAGTTACATGGTATGTAGATTTATCTTTAATTGACCTCATTCTCATTTTATATAAATATCAATGATTGATCTATTCACATATTAATAAGTATGTTATATAAAAATGAAAAAGATATAATTTAATTGTTACTATACTACCTCCAACAATCATTCGGAAAGTATTTACATACTATTATTATATTTACAATACCTTCTAAAAGCTACAATGTGGGCTAACAGGCCATTACCCAGAATACCCACTAACCAGACGATACTAAGTTAAATGATCAACAACCTAGCAAAAAATGACAAACTTATGCGATGAAGTGTTATAGCTAGTACAAGAAATCGTAATTATTGGCTACGAACAATTAAACCCATTGTACGAAATGACAGTCTAATCAAACAAGGAATATTAAATGAATTAATGAACTCACAGATGCTATTTTCATTACTATATATCCTAACAGACTACTTAGACATGCTACGCATTGTCCTAATGGCTAATACAAAACAAAACAACAATAAAATTTATCAAAGTAAAGATAGAACTCACAGATTACAGACTAAACTAATCAAAAAAAAAAAGAACAAACTGATATGATAAATTATTGTCAAAATGACATTGACATTACATGGACATTACCATTGCTATGAACATAAAATTTTCAATTTTAAATATTTACAAACAACCATAAATACACTTAAAAAAACTTAAACTCATAGGATGAGTGTCATAGGATACATAAAAAACCGAAAAATAAAAAGGCTTTTACGTGGTAGTCCGTTTTGCAAAGTGAATCGGAGAAAAAAAGTCGGTATACGGGCGAAAGTTTTACGTGACAACGACTGTCAATGTCAATGTCTGTCTCTCTCGCTCTTAGGCGGGCTAACCATGCCCGAGTGGAAGGGACGCGTGCCTCTCACTCGCTCTCATTGTGAGCGCATAACGTGAGCGGAGCGTTACCCAGTTTCTTGAAGTGTCACCCGGCAAACCAATTTATAAGACGTTGTCACGTCAAAACGGTCAAATGAAATGCAAATACAAACTATACATTAAAACATAACACTCTGTACTAAAAAAGGATTATTAACATTATGCCCAACGAAGTAGGCACGGGTCATTATTAATAAAATAATTTAAATTGTTAGTTCATATGTACTAAAAAAGGATTATTAACATTATGCCCAACGAAGTGGGCACGGGTCAGCTAGTTATTAATAAAATCTCAAAAAAATTGCGTCATAAAATTCTTCTACTTCGTCGGCAACTCGAAGTGTACCCAGAAGACTGGTGGCATTGCCACGTTGTATCTGTATGGCAATACTTATTCTTTGTCCAAGGTAAAAGCCAGCTCTTGGGTCACGCGAGGAGTCAACAAGACGTTTTGTGCCATATCTTAAAATAAATGAACATCTATATATAATAATAAATTATGTATTAGAGACTATTCAATTCGCGAGTGTGAATTAAAGGATGGACTTCAATTGTCCTAAAATCTCCGTGCCTATATATTACATTTCCAGTTAATTGTTTGTTATCTCCCTTGCTTTTTTCCTACTATAACATTGACATATTACCTCTAGACAGTCACACCGACAGCGGGATTTGTGGAAGTAAGATAAAAATATACAAACGTTATAAGAAAAGTGAGACAAAGAACCGGTTTTTCTGTCCCTTATGGTATAACCGTTTTTACCTTGGCTAACTTTTAAAAGTTAGCCAAACAAAGCGTTGTCACTGTCCGATTCCGATGTATCTTGATTATTTTATGGCTTTTTGTCTATTTCGGCAACTAGTGTGTTAAATATACGTTTTTGAGATATAGACTCTATTAGTTAAGTGTGTTTTGTGAGCCTCAAAATGGGAGGATGCAGTGTTTTAAGCTGTAAAAGCCGTTCAGAAAAGAAGGATATTCCCGAAGTAACTTTTCACTTGTAAGTACACCTATATTAATAAATAAAGTTTACTAAGTATACATAGTCCGTATGTACTGAAGAGGATACAGTTGTAAATAAGGTAGAATTCCTATGAAAATAATAATTTTTTGCTTCATAACCTAGAATATTCTTCTATCGTTGTGTTGTCATGTGTGTCTCTGTTTTTCCCGAATTCTATGAAGTATACCCAATATTAGAATCAGTTGTTTAAATCTTGTTTCTTGATTAATTTTTCATATTTGATTTGTAAAACCATTTTATTTTAACACCCACTGGTTTGTAATAAAAGAAGCAGCTTGTTAAAATTAATTGAGAGTATGTAGACACTATAATGTAATTATGTCAATGAAGATTTTATATGCCTTTTACTGTCTATGAGATGATGCCTAAACATGTATGATTCTATGATAATATAACCATTACATTGTGAATGTTTTAGGTTTCCTAAAGATAGTAATAAAAGACAAATTTGGATTAATGCTACCGGTCGCCAAAAATGGCAGCCAAACAAACTAACAAAAAAATTACCTAAATTCTATTTATTTGTATTTTCTTAGATAGTCTAAACAATAATTGTGTTTTAATTTGCTCAAATATTTTTAGACTCATTTAGGGAAAATCGTATATGATAGCAACACCGAAATTTTATATTGCTGTCTCATGAGCGTTACGCGGTAGCTACATCTATAGGTATTAAATCTAAGTAGTATAATGTCCTATCTAAATTCCTATTGGCTAATAATATTTGCTTGTAAGTAATTTATGATATAGTTTAATTGTATTTTATTGCATTTTTAATTGGTCCTTATTCGTTAATTTATAAAAAGGAAGTTGTTCAGAGTTGTTTGGAGAACAAGTGTTTACCGCGGAAAATAAAACGATTAGACTCGAAAACTTTCGGTCATCTTGACATTTAACATTTTTGACATTAAGTAGTTTTGAAAAACTAAAATGTTGACTAGTAATATTTAACTTTAAGGTGTCGGTATCGCGGTATTTCGTGAGGGTGACCGCGCGCATCGTAAAAAAATACTCTTATAATTTTTTTCCCCAAACGCGCCAAAAGTAGTATAACTTCAAAAACAATTCACATTTTCACAAACTACTCCTCCGCGCACGCGTCATATTTGAGTATGCTCGTGTATTAAGTGTATTTAAGGATACCCGCTCTAAATTTATTTTTTAATCTATACTTATTATCTATACTTAATCTATACTAATATTATAAAGCTGAAGAGTTTGTTTGTTTGTTTGTTTGTTTGTTTGTTTGTTTGTTTGAACGCGCTAATCTCGGGAACTACTGGTCCGATTTGAAAAATTCTTTCAGTGTTGGATAGCTCATTTATTGAGGAAGGCTATAGGCTATATAACATCACGCTACGACCAATAGGAGCGGAGCATAAATGAAAAATGTCGCAAAAATGAAAAACCGTTGAAACGCGGACAAAGTCGCGGGGGACAGCTAGTTAATATTATAAAGCTGAAGAGTTTGTTTGTTTGTTTGTTTGTTTGAACGCGCTAATCTCAGGAACGACTGGTTCGAATTGAAAAATTCTTTTTGTATTGGATAGTTCGTTTATTGAGGAAGGCTATAGGCTATATAACATCACGCTACGACCAATAGGAGCGGAGCATAAATGAAAAATGTTGCAAAAATTAAAAACCGTTGAAACTAAAACACGCGAACCAAGTCGCAGGGGACAGCTAGTAATATTATAAAGCTGAAGAGTTTGTTTGTTTGAACGCGCTAATCTCAGGAACTACTGGTTCGAATTGAAAAAATCTTTTTGTATTGGATAGTCCGTTTATTGAGGAAGGCTATAGGCTATATAACATCACGCTACGACCAATAGGAGCGGAGCATAAATGAAAAATGTTGCAAAAATGTAAAACCGTTGAAACTAAAACACGCGAACAAAGTCGAGGGGGACAGCTAGTGTTTAATACGATGAAGGCTAAAATAAAGTTATGATTTATTTATACCAATTACCAATGTATAGTTCGATTCAAACTTAATGGCGGCTGTGAACACGAGTCGAGTCGCTGCGCAGTACCAAACTTATGCGCCAGCGGGGGTGCGGGGCGAGGTACTGCGCAGCGTTTAGCGAACTTCACAGCCGCCATTAAGTTTGAATCGAACTATACCATTGATTAAAAAAGTAAAATCAAATCCCGTCAGTTTGTTTTTGTTTTCGAAAAAGTTTCCTCATAGATTTAATTTCACAGGCTTATCTGATTTACATATAAATGGTGACATCTACCTAATTTGCACATACTTTTTCTATAGTAAGCTATAAAAGATTTGGTAGATGCAGATGACAGCTAAGTTACGTTGATATTTTTAAAATTTGTATGACCTACTAAATCCTTACTAATACTTATTATAAATGCGACAGTAACTCTGTCTGTCTGTCTTTCGCGCTTTCACGCCAAAACTACTAAACCGATTTAAATGAAATTTGGTACTAAGATATGTGATGTATAGAGCGTGAGAAAGGACAGGCTTATTTTTGCCGCGATAACCGATATCCACGCGGTTGGACGAGCCGGCGGGAAACAGCTAGTGACTAATAATAATTTTAAGTCATATTTGTTTAAACCCGAGGAGGATGTCACTATATGGCCCAGTTTTATGAAGTATCTGATTACATATTCAGATGCCTTGCAAATATTAAACCTTGACACGCAGCATAGTTTACTTATTTTTTTCTATAGGCACTATTGCTTATTTTGGGCCATAAAATAAGTCTGTACTTATTTTGGGCCATTTACTTTACTCTACGGCCATTGCTCTATCTATACGATCTAGACAGTTAAATAATCAAAGGATGTCATGTTTTAGTAAACATAAAAAAATTACGATCGTCAATTTGTTTTACTAAGGGAAGGTCAACGACCAACGCCGCGGCCTAGGTTAGTGTTTCACATTTTAGAAGCTTGGGACGGTTTACAGGACCCCAGCGCCATAGGAATCTTTTGTGATCTCTCCAAGGCTTTTGATTGCTTTCATCATAATACTCTTATCCTTAAATTAAAGTGTTACGGATTACGAGGACAATTCTTAGAACTATAAAGTATTGTCATATTTTTCGACTTCACTGCAAAAAGTAGGTAGGCGTAAACGGAGTAACTTCACCGTTATCCTTAGTCAGGCAGTGTTGCCAACAGTTAAAATAGTTATCCACCAGATTAAACATTAGCTAAAACCACCAGAAAACCACTAACGAAAAACGGCCCTACTTCTATAGTCACTAAATATTCCACTAAACATTTTTTTACTTTATAAAAAATAAAAAAATAGTTAAGTGCAAAAAAAAATAAGAATAAATATTTTAATAATTAGTTTTGTTTATTATTACGTAATAAAAATACGATATATAAAACTATATATATAATAATAGTTAACAATCAATAAATCAACATACAAATAGTAAATCAACAAGTCAAGATCAGGAACATGAAAAAATTACTCAACAACAACAAGTTACTTGTTTTAAAATGTTAACTTTATGTGTTGTAGATGCTATTTAGGTGTTGTAGATCTTTGACATCCCATGAGAATTCAAATCACCGTAGTGGCTCCTTAAAATCGTACCACAAAATTTTCATTTTGCTACTTGACCTTTAAATGTGGGTCTTGAAGCCAAGAATCCCGAAACTTTTGCTTATATTGTAGTTTAGGCATAATTACGCATACTTATAATAACTTGCCATAAAATAAAGGAGAACCTCAGTTGTTAACAAAAGTTCAAGGGGAATCCCTCTTAGTGGTTAGTTAGCGGTTGAGTGATCGCATTTTGAGCAGAATACGAGATACTAGCAACAGCATCTTCAAAATAATAGGGGAGGATGTTAACTCTCCAATTTTAAAAAAAGATAGTGAGGACGGTGATAAATTAATGTCATCATGAATCACCAATATCATGTCACTTTACTAACTATAGTTGTAAGTCATTATTTTAATTACTAACACACTGGGTCTTATTTATCTGAAAATAAAGAATTATTATTATATTTTCAGTAATTGAAACTAAATTCCACTAGCCACTAAAGGCAATATTTCGCCATTAAAAGGGGGGTCGAAACCACCAGTTTTAGTGGAAAATCCACTAGGTTGGCAACACTGCTGTCAGGAATATATACACTTTTGAATAAAAAAAATATTGAAAATCAGTCCAAAATTGACGGAGAAATCGCGAACATACATAAAAAAAAACATACAGTGGAACATAGAACCTCCTCTTTTTTGGAAGTCGGTTAAAAATTGATTTTATTTACGAACTTTAAGTTTTTTCTATCTGAATGAGAACCTAGGACGGATTTCAAGAGAGTGAAAAGGATTCAAATATTATCGAAGGTTGTATCGTAACCGTGTGTGATGGCTCTGAAACAATAAAGGAAACATGCTAAACTTTAAAATATGTCTCGATAAATTATGGTTCCTATGCCCCTACGCTACTTACTCATTAAACATACCTCATCAATACACGATCTCCCCTACCTAATCAGAAACCTGTCAATCAAAGCAAAGGCCCTTCCCACGGTGCGTGGTGCAGGGTGATCCGCAATATCACGCACCGTGGGAAGCCCGCTAGTATTTCCTCTACGCTTCTCCTCGAGTTAAAAAACTATTTGATGTCATGATATTTTAAAGTCTTCACGGTTCACTCACCAGTTGGCGCCACTGGCGAGTGACGCGTGAGCTTTCACAGTTCATTATTATTTGACCGGGCGCAAAACAAGTTTGCTATATCTATACTAATATTATAAAGCTGAAAAGTTTGTTTGTTTGTTTGTTTGTTTGTTTGTTTGTTTGTTTGAACGCGCTAATCTCAGGAACTACTGGTCCGATTTGAAAAATTCTTTTAGTGTTGGATAGCTCATTTATTGAGGAAGGCTATAGGCTATATAACATCACGCTACGACTAATAGGAGCGGAGCATAAATGAAAAATGTCCCAAAAATGAAAAACCGTTGAAACTAAAACACGCGGACAAAGTCGCGGGGGACAGCTAGTAGGTAATAAAAGTGTAATATTATTTTCCTGATGTGTGTGGTAATCGTTGTCGTCTCTCGTAATCTCTAAGGTAGGTAAGGTAGGTATCATAATACTATACAGTAGGTACTTAAGTAATCCATTTCCGGCAATGTTTTCTAGATCCTGATCTTTTACATCTTTAAGCATCTAAAAATCCAGCCTCAATATGTTTGTGGCCAGAAATCTTGAGTAGTTTCCGGTCGAATGTCTTTAAAGGTGAACGCACACTTATCCGAGCCGAACGCATCGAACGAGTCGCGAGAGTGCTTTACATGAAATCTTATGAAACCTCACTCTTACCAGCTTCGAATTGACCGAATCTGTAAGAACCCCAGAAATCGTAGACGAATTCGGATGACGTCATCAGATTCGGCGCGGTCGACTCGACCGATGCGCTCGCATTCTATCAATTGTGTACGACAGAGCAACGCGCGAGTACTACTTCTTTATTGTATTAAATTCAAAACGATTTCTTCGGCGCGGTCAATTCGGCTCGGATAAGTGTGCGTTCACCTTAAATGTTGTTTCAGTGTTAACAACGAAGAAAATAGGGACTCACAGGATAAGATGCCGTACATATTTTCTAAAAAAAACCTTGCTGTATTATATAATCTTTGTTATAAAAACACATATAATTCATATAATGTACCCAGGCAAAAATCCCATTGTAAATTTGTAAAAGTCTGTACAGAAAAGCAGCCATCAAACCTCTTTCATATTTTCGATTATCTGCAGGCAGGAGAAATAAAATAAAATACGATTTTCAATAATTTTATTTACCTAGGAGTAGATATACCTAAGTAATTTTAATGGTTTTCACAATTATAATTCTTTCATGCGACAAACTCGTTGGCAAAGATTAGTAACCGGTAAGCTTCCGTTTTGCTTGACATGGTGGGACATTGACGAGATGAGGAGCGAAATCCATTTACTTTCATTAGTATACTCTGAAACAAAATATATGGATACAATAAATAAGCATTTTGAACGCGACGTGCTGTGGATATGATCCTGCCTATGACAAACCATGGAGTAAAGCAGTGTTTTCAAAGTCGGATTGTTGTTGTTTGTGAAATGTGTGCAAATGTGTGATCTGTCATCTGTTGTTTGTAAATCCTCCACGACACAGATAAATTCCGTAATGCTGGAGTTTACAAAAAAGTGGTGGGTTAACATTGAATAGGTATAAGATGTGTTAGTTTACTCAGCAATCGACAGTTCGACATCTACAAAACACATATCTGTTTATTTATTAACCCCACAAGAAAAATGCGACGTGTTATATACCTACCTAAGCTGTCACCCGCGACTGCGTCCGCGTGTTTTAGTTTCAAGAGTTTTCCATGTTTTGCGCGGAACCCTTATTATTTTTGTAAAATTACCTACCTAGGTATGTGTAATATAACCTCAGCTATCTGCTAGTAAAATCGGTCTAGTAGTTTATACGTGGTAGGTTTCCGAGTTGTTTTAATTAAAAAAAACGATATTTCCTAAGTTATTCATTGAAATCAAATTCTGTAAAGGGCAATTTTGTTTAAAATTAAATACTTGTTATGAATAACGTATAATTTATTTGGATTAATGTTATGTTTATAAAAAACACCTCAAATAATGCATTATTTTAGAACAAATTTGATTGCCATAAGGGTTATAGAGATTCAACCTTAAAAGATAAGATAAGCGGACTTTTTTTAGAAATTTTAAAGAGGAACATGTCCGTCATTCGTTATTTTTGCAGAAATTTTACCATTTACGCAGCGCACACAACGCTTCCAAAACGGCAATATTTTGTCCCGTTTTTGTACCATTTTTGATTGATGCTCCCGCTCCTATTGGTCGTTGCGTGATGTTATATAGCCTATCTATAACCTTCTCTAATAAATGGACTATTCAAAACAAAAATATTATTTTTTATGCGAACCAGTTGGTCCTGGCATTACCGCGTTCAACCGGTACGCCAACAAAACAAACGAACACACTCTTCAGCTTTATAATATTAGTGTAGATTAGTATACATAACGGGTGACTGGTGGACAAATACTCAAATGCAACTCAATTTTACATTATAAGTACTAAATTATATACTATAAAAATAATAATAATAAATAACGATCTATCATCACTGATAGGACTATTGTAGCCAATAAGCCTGATATAGTGGTGATAGATCGATCAGAGCGCCGGGCAATGATTGTTGATATCACTATCCCCCATGACGAGAACCTCGTGAAGGCTGAAAAAGAAAAACAAATAAAATATTTGGATTTAGTCGACATGTGGGAGGTGGACTCAGCAATCATTGTCCCGATAGTCGTGACAGCCAACGGCTTAATAGCCAAGAGCCTCGACCAACACCTTAAGAGGCTCTCGTTAGACATTTGGGTCAAGGGTTCAGAAGGCGGTACTTCTTGACACGGCGCGTATCGTGAGGAGGTTTCTCTCTCTGGAGCCCTAACCACCGGCAGCTTGGACCCTGTTCCCGATGTCGGATGGAGACTATATTTTATATTTGTAAATGTATATTATTCTTTATTTTTTCCAGTTTTGATATATATTTAAAAATGTATTTTATATGGAATTAACTGAATAAAGGAAATAATAATAAATAATATATAACTACAAAAATAGGTTTAGGTAGGTATGTATCTCTATATATATAAAATTCTCGTGTCACGGTGTTCGAACTTGAACTCCTCCGAAACGGCTTGACCGATTTTGATGAAATTTTTTGTGCTTATCCGGTATCTATGAGAATCGACCAACATCTATTTTTCATCCCCCTAAATGTTAAGGGTAGTCCACCCCTAATTTTTTTTTTTATTTTTTAGGCAAAATTTTTTGTTTTTATTTTTTTATGACACAGCATACAAAAATACATACAACCCTAAATTTTCATCCCTCTACGATCAACCCTTATATTTTATTTGTTAATTAAAAACTTTAATTTTTTTTGGTAAATTTATTTTTTTATTTTTTGATGACTTACAATAAAAAATAGGGTAGGGTAGGTAGGGTAGGGTAGGTAGGGTAGGGTAGGTAGGGTAGGGTAGGTAGGGTAGGGTAGGTAGGGTAGGGTAGGTAGGGTAGGGTAGGTAGGGTAGGGTAGGTAGGGTAGGGTAGGTAGGGTAGGGTAGGTAGGGTAGGGTAGGTAGGGTAGGGTAGGTAGGGTAGGGTAGGTAGGGTAGGGTAGGTAGGGTAGGGTAGGTAGGGTAGGGTAGGTAGGGTAGGTAGGGTAGGTAGGGTAGGGTAGGGTAGGTAGGGTAGGGTAGGTAGGGTAGGGTAGGTAGGGTAGGGTAGGTAGGGTAGGGTAGGTAGGGTAGGGTAGGTAGGTAGGGTAGGGTAGGTAGGGTAGGGTAGGTATTTTTAATTTATAGGGCAAAACAACGTTTGCCGGGACAGCTAGTACTTATATACTTTTCTGGTCCTATTTAGTTGTTGTGATAAGTCATTAGTAGGTAAATAGTTATACTTTATTCATTTATGTTTTAGAAGATGCTACTATGTCATTTTCCTTGGTTTTTAATAGTTTGTTATAAAATATGACACCATGTCAAGTAGGTAGGTAGATACTTACATTTTTTTATAAAATTCGACAAACACCACGGCGCGAGCGTCTGGAATTATTTCTCAATCGAGCAGCGCAGGCGTCGCACAGCGCCTGAGGATCCGGCGGCGCGTGCGCTGCGGGGGGACTGCTCGGCGCTGGCGGCGGTGGCGGGCACGCAGGACGGGCGACCGCAGGCTTAGGACGCAAGAGTTCTATTAACTCGAACAGCGTCAGCAGCAGCATATAAATGAACGTTAGCCATGCCGTATGCAGAATTAGCTGGTACGTGAACTTCGGGTCGGGGACAGTGCGCGAGCGCGCCATGCACCTAGCACGATCGCCGGCGGGCCGCGCGCGAGCGCATGTACCTCCGGCCCCAGTATAGCAGCGAGTGCACGAACAGGATGCACGCGTATAGGATGAGCACGCGGAACACGGCGCAGACCGCTGCCGTACCCAAG
Organism: Diachrysia chrysitis; assembly: GCA_932294365.1. Taxonomy (NCBI): domain Eukaryota; kingdom Metazoa; phylum Arthropoda; class Insecta; order Lepidoptera; family Noctuidae; genus Diachrysia; species Diachrysia chrysitis. The sequence goes on along the minus strand of OW028649.1, from coordinate 13,806,574 downwards.
TCCACCTCCGGCTCGCAGCAGCGCCCCATGCCAGGCGAGCCGCAGCAGCCCGCAGCGGCCGCTACTGGACCGCTCCGCTACGTTCGCTCGCGACTTCTATCTACAGTTTCACTTTGACACTCGTTGTCATTCTGTCATTAAGTGACATATTTTTATTATAATCATAACTTATCCGTTTGGATGTTGTGAGGTTGTGAAAGGGTTGTGCTTGTAGGACGTGGCCTCGATTCCGCAAGGAGTCTATATGTAATAGTCTACTATTTCCGTATCGTAACGACACTAGACACTACGTGAAGTAGGTACTTTTGCTTAATTTAAGTTGTGCAAGTATGGCCGACCCTTGGGTTACTCCAACAAATACAGCGTTGTCTAGTCAGGTGAGCCGCAGACGCACCAGGGTCCATATGTGTTCGCGTTGCGCAACTAGCTCGGGGTGATAAAAATATAATGCAAATATATTGAGGATTGAGGACATTGTAAAACCACACTACAAACTAAATAACTTTTTTGTTTTTCCACTTAACTTTTGCACTCAAAACTAAACAGTCAAACTAAATTTTTAAGTCTTATTACTTCAAGAAATCGGAGAGGCTTATGTAGGTATTGAAGATTTATAAATAGTTGGCTGGCAAAAACGGGTGGCAGGTGGCGCAAGGCGAACGGATCAAAGCGCAAACTTCCAAATAAGTAGAATCATACGAGCTGCTTACGCGCGCGGCGGCGACGCCGGAGCCCGTTCCTGCTCACTGCGAGCCCATGCTCCGGCACTGGCGGCATGCTGCAACTCCTGCGGAGACGCGTCCTCATAAATCATCCGTAATATTAGTAATTTCGCGTTGTTTAATGAAATGACGTCACGATTGTTTACGGTTCGCAAACACGCAACTCTCATGTGTTCGTACAAATATTTTAATACGCACTAGCATAATTCCAACGGGATTGTGTAGAGTGAACCTAATTCTGAGAAGGTTACGAATATAATCGTCCCTGAACATTTGTTGTTTGTGATATTGATAATATCATTGATATAGTTTCTTCTCTCTCTACCTACCTACCATATTATCAATCACGCTGTAGCTTTCATGTGTTTTCTTTAGTTTTTTTAACCAGCTAGGTTATTGTCGATACAATAGCCTAGCTGGTTAAAAAACCTGTCTCCGAAGTGTCTGACATCAAAATGTTAGGATAAAAGAAATTACCATAGAAGCACATAGGTAGCATCAAAACTCGAAAGCCATCGAGTTGCCTTCTGCTCAGGAAAGGGTGTACCTACCGCGGTGGCGACGGCGGCGGGGTTACAGGGCCGCTGGCGGCGCGCGGCGCGGGTCGACGACCGGTACACGCAAGCTTTTTCACGTGATACGATTAACGTCGCGAAGTAGGTCAGCAGGCACTCCGCACTGCACTGCCCCCGCTCCCTCCCTCCGCACCCCTTCGCTCCCCCTAGCATGGGCGTGCTGTATCTACGTGCAGCGCCACCACCACCACCACCACCACCACGCCGCACGATAACATCGCCTCGCTACAGCTACCGTGCAAATGTAGGCACATGACCATGTTTAGTTAACATTACACTTCGCCGACGGCGAACATCTCCTATTGTCTTTATATTCAAAAGATCTTAGCTTTTCTACATACATATAGGTATATATCTAATCTCTATATACCTACCTAATCTAGAATTAGAAAATTGAATTTTGTAATAGCTTCTGTACCTATTGATGGCCTACGTCTCAACTAAAGGTCTCAACGTGTTTTGACTTTTGTCTAACCCAACAAATGGGGAAGAAAATGCAATATTGGCCTAATAAAATCAAATGTGTTATCTAGACACGCGGGAGCGTGTCAAGCCAAGTTCCAGTAACAGAACTGGCGAGCAGCACCGTGTGTAATACGAATTATATTATAGCCTTCGCAAGTTCTAAACCTGTAACTTGTCGGTTCTTATTTTATTATTCCGAAAACTAGCCATCGAACATTAATTCGTATATGAGAACTAGCCAAGTCAGACCTTAGGCTAAATAAATTATCCTAAGTTATAAGAAGATATTATATTTTATGTTGTTATAGATAACTTTCAGAACTGACCATTGAACTTGGCACCCATTTACATCTCACTTCTTTTGTCGTTGAAATCAACAACCTAGGCAAATAATAATATCATAATTTTGAACTTGGCTCTCATTTTACATTTATGTTTTTGATGGGATATTCCGTTCGATAAGGCGTTTTATATGAAAAAAAAACACTTGAACCTTGCTTCTAATGTTATATGTAAATGTATGACTAGATCAGACAGAAGTGGTAGTAAATGACTTGAGTTTGTGCATGCGTCTAAAATGTAATGTTGAAATCTAAGCAACTCTTCAGAAGAATGATGCGCTGTTTGGATAATGCAAAATTATTATTGCCGTATTCAAGTAGAAGTTTAAAGTTTGTTTTAATTAGTTCAAATTCAATTTTTTGAAGGCGTAGCAAAGCTGTACCTGTTTATGTATGATCTCGCGTTACGAATAGTTTTCTGTAGAAGGCTTTGAAATATTTATATGATGAGTGTCGCCGTGTGAGGTGATCACGCTCATTACTGAGCAACTATGTTACGATACACGCGTCACGAGTCCCGCCCTTATCGACGCCGGTCGACCGTCACGCGGCCGGAACCGACACCCCGAGTCCCCGACACTCGGGCGAGCGACACCGTGACACATGCAGTGCTCGGGCGAAAGAGCTCGAAGTGTCCAAGCGATACGTAACGATGGAAAATTATTTGATTGTTGTGGTCGGTAGTGACTCGTGACAGCGCACCGCGCGACGTCCCTCACTTTAATAAATTGACACGTTGTTTGTGTAGTAAGTACTCAGGTACACTTGGTTTTGTTCTTCAGGTGCATAATTTTCTTTTCTTCTAATATCTTATATATATGCTGCAGTCAAAACTCTTAACCAGTTAAAAGTTCTTTTAACTGAATAAAATAGGCAAAAGTAGTTTTGACTGAACAGGTTAGTTAAAAGTGATTTTCACTGAAATAGTGCTTTTGACCAAATTTGCGGTTAAAAGTGGTTTTAACTGACGCTCTTAGTAAAAACTAGTTTTCAACTTTAATTAAAATAAAATAAATCAAAACATTATTCGTTATGGTATAAGAACCTTGTAATTTGAACAGTTTTCAATGATGGAACGATCAAAACTACTTTTTTGCGAAATCAGTTAGTCAACAAACTACTTTTAACCAGCTCCATTGCGCAAAACTACTTTTAACTGTTATTTCAGTCAAGAGTAGTATTGTCGAAAGATTACACTGAGATACAGACCTAAATGATGGGTGGGAATCGAACTTACGACCTCCTGTCTAGCAGTCAGAGTCACTAACCACTAGACCAACAGGCCAGTCGTTTAGTTAAAGTTTGTACGGCCCAACCGTCCCCACGTCTGGATTTAGTACGGAGAAGACGCATTGCTTGCAGGACTATCTTCGTTCGGACTTCCTTCGGACGGATATGGCTCGGAGTTTCGGAGGCGGATCAAATTCCTGGTTCGTTCGATCTAAATCCGAGCGTGTGTTAGTAGTTTTAGAAACATTTTAAGGTATTATATGTAGAGTCTCATTTATAGAGTACTAGCTGTCCCCCGCAACTTTGTTCGCGTGTTTTAGTTTCAACGGTTTTTCATTTTTGCAACATTTTTCATTTATGATCCGCTCCTATTGGTCGTAGCGTAATGTTATATAGCCTATAGCCTTCCTCAATAAACGGACTATCCAATACAAAAATAATTTTTCAATTCGAACCAGTAGTTCCTGAGATTAGCGCGTTCAAACAAACAAACTCTTCAGCTTTATAATATATAATATTAGTATAGATTATAATATTAGTATAGATAAGTATTTATTAAATGTCGAAATGGCTTCAACTTAGTTTTTCATAGGTACAGAGTCACATATTGCGACACAAATGTGGGACAAATACACGTGAAAATTGTAAGTACAAATATGGGACAGGTGCGCCTGACAAATATTTGTCTCATCAACCCTTCACCGCGAGCCCTGTCACCCATGTACTTAAGAGGGTAGTTGCTGAAGCCTAGAAGGTGTAACACAGCGGTACCTATTACTGGAAACAAAACATTCAAAGAGGGAACACCGGGAAAATCTACTAACACCTAAAACACCTTGAGAGATCGTACTAATGTTACTAGATGTTCTAGTTCTGGGTACAGATTGTTTCTAAAACAATTAATAAGACTATCTGTTCGATACCTACTAATTGTGTTCACCGACTTTATGACATAAAAAGCTTAGTCGCTTACCTTCGTTTGGTACCTGTATTCCACTTTGTTTGGAGACTGAACACTTTGTTCACCTTGGTTAACCTTGCAACTAGGTATATATCAATGACTGAGGTGAAATAATGCGAGTTTATCTATTAACCTTGGACTCTTGTCACCCACCTATAATATTACTACTAGGTACTGAAAATGCCAAACACCAAATAAAAGTTAGTAGGGCAGATGACCCTGGTTGTGGCCATTTGGGACTTCAAATCGTTAATTAAGACGTAGACAATTATATTCTACTTGGTTTTTAAAATGTTGAATTATGGCAACACTGTTGCCGTTGACAGCTATGATGTGGTAAACTTTGATTTGATAAAAATAGCATTTTTTTTAAATTGTAGTGCAATTTATAGGTCTTAGCTAAAACGATAGGGCCCGAGCGGGTGAGTACGCATATTATGTACCTATATGTTCATTTCGGAATCCTTGTTTTTTTCTTTAATGTTTATGGTAATTTTATAATAAGTATATTAATTATGTAGAACATAAATTATTATGTGGCTACACGTTTTAGGAAGTTTTAAACAGGTGGCCACTAGAGCCGCCAAAATTTTAAAATTCTCCGTCTTTGGGTGGCCAAAAGTTGTGTAAGTAAGAACCCCATTTCTGGCCATTTTATTCCCGTGGCCTTTTTATGTATGTGTTTTGATGTTTCCAGTTTATTTTCAGATTTGAACAAAATGCCTCCTAAAATAATCGTATCTAAGTAGGTAGGTGTTATTTTCTAAGAAAAGCCAAGCTACTTACCTCGTAAAAATAAATTTATTATAATCACTTACCTCACAAATTAACGTTAGCGTTAATCGCTATCATAGTTCGTCAAAACTCGGAACTAATTCATACTCCATCCATATGTAGTTATAAATTTATTCATATATTAAAAGAATAACATGGAAAAGTGCGAGTTTGACTCGCGCACCGAGGGAACAATTCTTCAAGAGTCCGTACAATTTTCTAACTGTGCGGATGAAAAAATGCTCTCTCATACATCGATGGTATGACACTATCAAATTTCCAATTTTTACCAAATATGAGTGTTTTAACATGATAGGTAGCACTAAGCGTGCCTGAGAAAAAAAATCTTGACCGACCGACAGACAGATGAACAACCAAGTGATCCTATAAGGGTTATTTTTCTCTTTTTGAGGTATAATTTAAGGAAATATAATTAATATTTTCGAGGAGATATTATAAACCTACCTAAATGAATGTGATCTCTGTCATTTTATTTGTTACTTGACAGACTAGGATTTACTTATATTTTGTAAATTGAAATTGATGAATGATATTTATTTTTCTTCCATTTTTGATGTCATATTACATTTTGCTATTTACGTTTTTGTCGCATATTTAAAGATAATTGTATTTTTTTTTAATTGTATGGTGTTTCTTGCCAGTTCTTCTGCATAGGAGTGCCACTTTGGAACCGCGCAAATAGAGTCATTTAACGTATTGAAAGTGCCTGAAAAAGCCTACTTGAAATAAAAAATTCAAGCGTTTTATTTGTGTGACCAGAACTGGCCAACGAAGTCGCCAGAAATGGGGGTAAAACCACTTATATATAATTTTTTTAATAATTATCAATTCGATGTTAAAACAAATCCTTTGTTAGTGAAAGTTAATTACTTATATTTTTATATCTTACAAAAATAATGTACTTAACTACATGTTAGTAATTATTTAAAAACAAAACGGTTTACTCACGCATATTCTCGGGATCGCGGATCGGTTCGACTCGCGACACCACCGCCGCTGCGTTAGCTCATGATTAGGGACTCCTATTGAGTCTGAAACTAGTCGGGCGATCCCGAGAATATGCGTGAGTAAACCGTTTTGTTTTTAAATAATTATGAATACTCCTCACGAAAGTTATTATACACATACATATTAGTACAAATTAAGAGCGCCTCAAATTGTACAAAACCGGCCACATCATCCGCCAATACTTATTGAAACAATTTATTTATCAAATTGGAACGATACAAAACAAATATCGTTTTGGTATAAATTGGTAATAACCAATCTAATAAATGCGATAATAATCCTGTCCGTTAGTTCCGCTTTGACGTCGACTAAACCAGTCGTGTGGTTTAGACGTTAAAGCGAAACAGATTTTCATGAAATGTAATGTGGAGCGACCTTGAACTCCACGAAAGGACATAATATATGCAATACTTTGTTCCGCTGCCGACTTTCATGTGGGCGGAGCTAAAGTTAAGCAAAAGCTAGTACTCACCACGGAATAATAAATACTATCTCCCTTTTACTTCGTACTAGTACTTAATAGGGTTGCGGTATGAAAAGAAAATATCCATTTAGTTCGCCAGATGATTACATAAAAAAATGAAAAATTAAACGTAATATTTTCTTTTATCAAATCAATAAAAAATGTATAAGTTAAAGCTCTTTAAACTTCAGGAGAAGAGGCTTGGGATAGTCACTTATGGGTAAAAAATGTAGCTACAACTGACGTCACGCGACATTTCCTCATTGTTTGTTTAATTAAAAAAAGAAAAAATACGTGTCTATTATGTTTCAATAATCTTTGTGATGCGAAAATAATTGTGTTTGTTAGTTATTTAGTTTATTTTAAAAATACTTATCTTGTTAAATGTATGTTATTGTAGAGACACCTATACCAATAATGTAAACCGTTTGGGTAGATTACAGAGATGACTGTCGCGTACACTACTAGCTGTTTTTATATTACCTGTACCTAATGACATTAAATAAATATTCTATTCTATCCTACCTAACTATAGCTATAATAGGTACAATGCCAGTAGCACATAAATGCAAAAAATATATTAAAAGCTACTTTTAAGTTTTAACTACTTGAGAATAATTTATTGAGCGGTCTCAAGAATTCTACAGACAAGTACCTATAAATTACAAAAGGTCAGGTGTAGGGCCATCCATATCCGTGTCACGCCGAAACTGTCCGTTAATACAGAGCCAACAGATACGGGCTCACGACCACTCCGGAGGGAGCTGCCCTGATCGCTGTGGCGGTCGGCGGACGTTAGTACAACGACATACCTTCTATTGATTAAACTATGCTGTAGATATTGGTTAAAAGCTTTTTGGCACAAAACAATAATGCTAAAACGTGTGAGTAGGAGTACTAAACTAGAACATGCTTCGTACTTGTTACACGAAAGTCTATGTCCCTCTATAGCACGTACCTAAACTAGGTACGATTCGTTATACATATTATGGCCCGGGTGATGTAGATGTGGATGTTGGCTACGTTTTATACCAACTAAATCAATAAGTATGAGAGATGTTACAACCAAAATGCTTGGCAGTCTGATAACTTTTGCAGTAAATTTCTAAGTAATTATAGAAATCGAATCAAATCTGTTATCAAATGAAAGAAAAGTATGTTCTGAGTACCAAGATATGGAGCGACAGAAAAATATATTTTAGTATATGACAATAGACTACTAACTAATTATTATTCTGTAACTATAGTCAGATTGCAGATTGAAACTGTTTATGAATTTATTTCTCAAAACGATTTACTCAGACCTGGCCTTGTCGCATGTTTCACCCAGCTGACCCAGCCCCGTGCCGTGTAGCACGGGCGCGGCGCGGCGCGTCTGGTGGCGGCGGCAGCCATCTCTCAGGCCTCCTGCTCGTCGAGCTGTCTTGCAGCGGCACCTCTATCTAATTGATGATGCCTGTTAGCATTAATCTCCACATTTCGCAGAACGTGGCATGTTTACATCACAGATCACACCATCAATGAGTTTACTGGATATTACATTAACCCACTAAATGGTATCAGATCGATATTTATCCACATTCTGTAACATCCTAACATCGCTAAAGCTTGTTTACCGTGAGATGTCAAAGTCAAATTTGAACTAGGTGTACCGTTTATTATTATTTGAGCGAATACACTGTAACGCTTTGTGTTATATGGTGAATGATCTCCCGTGATGTCAAACAGATTAACTGAGTCATCGGCCAGCAGCCGGCACCGCCACGACTGGCGCGGTTAGCAATGAGTGATGCATACCGTTTGCTACTCGAACAGGCCAAAGCCACTCTTTGTTCAAAGCTTGTACAGACATTGTTTGTTGTTATACAAACACATTGCTTTACAAATAGACTAGAAATGCTCCGCTGTTTCACCTGCGTAAGCAGTCTCTCTTGAAGTTTTTGAAGTAAGAACTTCTATAGGCGCGTTGGGCATTTTTTGAGATGGAAAAAAAACCATTGAAGTCGCGAAACTGTAACCGTTACCGACACCTCTGTATAAATTGTAATTGTTCAAGTTTTCACTTCTATCGGCACTCCGGAGTGCCTATGTTTTTTTGGTACACTTATTCTGCTATTCGGGGTGGAGACGAATCCTACAAATCAAAGATCATGGTAATCGGTCTATCCGTTCTTGAATTATAATTGGTGATTTACAAGATGAGATGAAGAAATATTTTGTAATAAGAAATATGAAGCAGAGGACAACAAGTAAAATAAACAATTTGAAAATACCTAATTCTTATCTAAATCCTGAAATATTTGCTAAATATTTTTAGAAACTTGAACATGAACAAACAATACATAAATTAATTCTCGTCTAGTGAACTAGGTCTCTCCTGCAGCGTGCTGATATCTAAGTGATAAGCGTTCTGACTGCATTGTTCTCGAGTTCTACTCTCACCGCTCTAAAGTCCCTCACGTCTCAGCGATCATTCTGTAAGATTGAGTGGTTTCACATGAGTTCTGACAAACCAATGATTCCTAGTAGATGATATTTAATAACTTGTATAAAGTGAAATTAATGAAGTCGATATCAAGTGGGACAGTGAGGTTGCAGTTCGACCAGCGATGTGCGAGGAGGCGTAGCGAGTGACGATACGCGTCCTCGCACATCACTGGTGGAAACCCAGTCTTATGCTATTACCCCGCGGATTTCATTGTTTCAATTGGAACCTGAAGACCTCAGCGTGACGCTACAAAATAAATAGTAAATTTCGACGGCTACTTCACATTTTTGCACTTAAATGCACTTAGGGATTTTATATGGCCTGCAGCGGGGCTCTTGGCTCTTTCAATTGATCCAGGCTATGTACTTTACAGTTATTTCCCTGTAAACTAGACGTAGATAACATTCACTGAACATGTGTACCGCACGTAGCACGCGTACTCAAGTGCGCGCCGCCTTGGACCTCTTTAGACGGGCGGAGACTGCGCGAGAATCTAGTACGTGCGGGTGTCATGCGCCAGGATGACTTGGGGCATATTACGGCAGTACATATTTAGAAAAACAGTAAAAAGTCTGTTGTCAAAGAGTGGTATAATTATTATCTTGTCAAAAGTCATCTTATCAAAGTTCGGAACGCCAGAAATACGTCTGGCTGCTACAACTAGTGCGCGGACACTGACGGTAGCCACATACATTCGCCTACACCCGCTCTGGCTGCGGGCAGCCAGCTGGCTGCCGTGCAATTAGGCGCGTTGTATTGGCTGCCGCAGCCAGGAAATCGTGGCTGCTTAGTGCGCGGGCTCCCATACAACGTCATACGTTTTACTGGCTGCTGCAGCCTGGCTGCCGCAGCCGGGCTGCCTAGTGCGCGGGGGGCCTTAAAGTCCAGACAATCCACGGAATAGATTTATATATTCTGTGAGACAATCGTTGTAATTTTAATATTGTGCAAATGAATGACGTGACTTTTCTGGACTGGCCTTTAGAAGACAGAGCCAGCTCGACCTGAGCAAGCCTGTGCCAACAAGTGGCAAGCATGCCTCGATACAAACCGCAAATAAAGCACTCATGCGCAAAAGTGTTTTCAGAATGGCCCACTCATTTATAATAAGTTAACTAAATTTTGGAAGGCATTAATTAGTAATTTAGTATTTTTTAGCATATTTTATATAGAGCATATTTTAGTTTTTTGCAGAAAAAAAATATTTGATTATTTTTAAAAATACTAAGTACTTACTCCTATTATTAATTTATGTTACATTATTATGTATAACCTAATCATTCTGTTTGTAGCTAGTCTTGTATCTATCGCATGTCTAATGGTAAAGGTGGTTTAGGCTCTATTTGACATCACGTACTGTTCCGAAATTTGCAAAATCTATTATCTTATGTCTTATTTACTAGACATAAGTAATAAACATAAATTTCAACATTATTTTACATGAAATTTCGGTTGTTATAAGTAGATACCTGTGTAGGATGTAATAATGGCCCAGAAATACTTAGCATTGTTTTTGACATACGTACCTATAGGAATTAGTAGAGTTCCTAGAGCTAGTGCAACAAACGAGTGTCGCTCGCAGAGTAACACCTTATTGCGTAATCTGTGGCTGCAGAGTACCAGGTCAATTTACAGCAAACGATTGGAGGTTGACCTCAATTCAGCGGCAGCGGCAGCGGGTGCGCTCCTCCGCGCCTCGAGCCTGCCGTACTGCAGCGCCCGCTACGCTACACAACTAACTTACCATCAGTCTAAACCTATCATAATTTATCACTGCCTCAGCTGTCACTTGCAAACATCCCATTAAACTGTGTTTCTAATGGTTTTAGTTTTAAATTAAGTATAATAAGTTCATAATATAATGGATAATATTTGAGCTCTATCTATCTAATAGGTGACTTATTTGATCTCACTCCTCTTTTACGGAATTAACCCAATCGTGAGCATTTCCAAGAACGATAGTAATGTGTTTGATATACTGCGTCCATAAACCCGCTCTACCGACAAGAGCTCTGCGAAACAAACTTGTAATGGCTACGTAAGCGTAAACTTTTAGGTAGGTAGTAAGCACCTACCTACTACGATTGTATTCTTATTGGGAAATTGGTAGCTTTGCGTGATAACCTCGCCATTATTCAATGACACTATCTGATAGTGAGAAAATTACGACTATCTGAATGCAGATTAGAATGAGCAATAAAATAAGTAGGTACATAATAATGTAGTCCCCTGATCGCATCTGGAGTGGTGGAGTGGTGTGGCGGCACACTGGCCCTCCGTGTCGCGAGCTCGGGCGGAGGGCGGCGGGCGTCGATACGGCGGCGGCGGCGGCGCGGGGCCGGGCGCGGCAGTGCGCGGCGCGCGCGGCAGCGACGGCCCGCATGCACCGCGCCGGCCGCGCCACGTGCCCGCCGCGCCGCGCCGCGCCCGCCGCGCCCCGCGCCCCGCCGCGCCCGCAGTGTCGGAGCGGCTACGTCGCGGCACAGGCGCGCGCCCCGCCGCCGTCGCGTGTTTACACTCCGCGCACGGTCCCCGCGGGCCAGCAGCGCCAGGGCAGCCCACTTCCACCGATAGGTACCGACCTCACGATATACTTGTAAGTACTCATTGTTACTGTTGAATGTGCCCTTCCTGCCGGAGCCGCGCACCCCTCACCCGTCGCCGGTTTGTGAAATTTATCCAAACGGAACTTGTAAATTAATTTCGCTGAGTGAGCAGAGAATAACAAAAGGTGCATACAAATGAAAACTAATACGTTCCTGATTCAAAATCGCATTTGTTCGTTTACCATGATGACTATGATTCGCGGTGATTCATCTGAGCTGAAAGTTTTTGGCATGATAAATAAAGTTCACACTAGCTTCAGAGCACGCAATTTATTCTGCATTTTATTGGTCGTAAAGAGATTGATGTCTATATCGGATTTTTATATGGCAAATGAAATACGAGTTACTTAGTCTATTTACACGAAAAAAAATCTAGGAAGTAACCTTAGGTACATCGTTTCCCTTTTCCATCCATAGGTATCTAACCTATGGTACCTAGGTGAATTAGTTTAGTTACATATAAATTTTAGACTTTATTATCTGATGTGTAGGTAGAGTCTATCGGGCCTTAATACAGACGGGTTCTATAGAAACTCGTGTGGCAGGTCCTGAACAGTTCACCAAGGATCGAGATGTTCTGATAGGAGAGGACGTGCCTTGACTAAAATTAGTAACCTTGCTTACGTGATAAGCTCCGTAGCGAACGCTAAGCAATCTTTAGAACTGCCTGTACTTACAGCTAATGTCAAATAATTGGCGGCACTCACTTTATAACGACTTTTATAAAGTGAATTAGGGCTGAATGTAGCCGCCCCGCCGCGCCGCTCGGGCCTCTGCTGGTGTGCCAGGGGGGCGCACACCAAGAGGTCACAATACTTACTTTTCAAGTAATTTGAAAGAATATAATGCAAGGTATGATAACAGGATGCCTAACATTGGAATTATGGAATGTAAGCTTAGTTTTGATGATTCTGTTCCCCGGGCAACACAAGCGATAAGGCGAGTCTATGTGAACCATTCTATAATTACCATCTGTAATAAGCATATACTACGAAATAAATAATATTCTATTCTTCTTCTCCTATTCTGTGTTCAACTTATAAGTAATTCAGGTAAGCCTGAAACCGAGAACCGTTATTGTTTCACTTGCGTTCGTGATCTTTATGGGGTATAATAAATTGGGCCTGTTATTGTCCCACTGCTAGACATGGTTTTCATCTCATACAGAAAGGAGTGAGTATTGATCACCGCTCTCGATCGATATTCGACAAATAATCGATGATTAGTATTACTAGCCTAGGTACTTTATACCTGCAAACTTGTACATACGATTCCGGTCATTGCATTGCCACCACTATATTACATCTTCTGTTACAAAGCACCTCTAAAACTTATCATCAAAGACTTACAAATTCTTTCCTCACAGTATAATGTACTTACCTGTATCACCTAAAGCTCCTTAGCCCAATAAATGTAGTGAGTGCTGCTTGAGGCCTGTACTGTGTCTGTGAGATGCCGCTTGTACCGACTCGCTGACTTTGTTATTACTTTTCTGATCGTTCCATGTAGCGCACAGAGGCTCACAACTTTTACTAGATCAAGTAATGTGTGAATGAAGCCCCCCCTCCCCCGTGCGTGCTGTGTGTAACCGTTCATGTGTGTTCTAATTACATAACATATGATCCCCCGTCATATTACTCATGTTATGACGATTACGTTAAGAAATTAGCAATAAACGATATTAATAAATTACATACAAACTATGTATTTATTTATTAAATTTTACAGTACCTATGTATAGGTACGGATCTTCTGCAACAAATTTCATGATGCTGTAATTAAGCTTTTCGAAACCTTGAAATTTCTTTAAGTTACTTAAATATAATATTATTATATTCAGTCTGTAAGTGTGTGTTTAGTGCCTAGTTTGTAGCTGTATTGTAGCAGGTTAGGACGACGCTGTACTCACCGTGGCGCTAAGGAGCTTAGTAGCGTAGTAATCTGGAACAAGCGATAGACCGCGTCGTCGATTTTAATAACTGGCGCTCGTTTCAGTCTGACACGGGCAAACTGACACACTTGTATGATTTACTTTCGATACTTACTATGTTCATAGTTCAAGCTTCATTATGTTATGTGTATTATAACTTCTTTACGTCGTCCTCCGTCGACTCCGTCGATACCCATGCAACACAATGGGGAGTCGATTCGTGCGCAGAAACCATACGGTGAAGCGTTATTCAGCAAATTGCCGGCGTTTTGTCGTCAGCTCCGCGGGTGAGGCAACAAAGTGTGTATTAAACGAGCACTGTATACAGAAAGAACCTACGTACGTACACTTTTAATATAAACGTACTTTTTTCAGTAATAAAAATAACTTTTATGGATGTTGTCGCTTTGTTGTTTCAGTTTATTTGAGCGTCCGTAGAGCCTGCCCGCGCCCGCACCCGCGTGCCACGCCGGCATTACCGATTCATTACTGTGGCATCATACAACTTACTATAAATAATAATTATCATTTGTAAAACATTTGCAAATGTGGAACGAGAGAGACGAGATTTGTCTACAAAAACGTAGATAAAACCGATTAATTAGATGTCCCCGTAGCCAGTGGCGTAGCTAGGTAACCAAAGGCCCTGGGGCAAAAAATAAAACTAGGGCCCCAAGTAAACTATTTAAATTCGTTGGTTCCGTATTCGTCGTGTACCGAATGCAATGTATATCGATCGACAGAGGGCATTAGCACGGTAATATTATTTATCAGTATTGTAACTTCATATAAACATTTGTTTCTGGAAGAGATTTACGCAGTTAGCCTGAGCGCAGGCTTTGACTGCTTCACTGGACTTTTCGGGAGAACCTTAAGGGCCTCCAGCTAGAGACATAGGAAAACTTACTACGTTAGCAACGTTCACTAAGGGCACCCCCTGTGGGTTTCGGACTTAGTGCGTTGCTAACAATCTTAATAAGGTAAAAATAGCAAGGGAGGTCTGGATCTAAGTTTTTATTATTTAAGGACATATTTTTATTGCTAGTTTGGCCGGCTCGGGCCAGCTTGATCTAGGGACTTGGGGTAACATTTACGTTACAATTATTTATACCGACGGGCCTCGCCGGCGAGGACGTAATATACGGCGGTTGTGTTTTGTATTGCTACTGGTAGCTAACTCGAATGCTTCTTGGAGAAGCAGATGGCAGGAGAGAGTATATTTGGGCCTAATCTTAGATATATAAACGGACGAAGCGCGAGCTACCTACGGGCCTCGTATCTCAACATGCGCTCGGCATGCAACCAGTCGCGAATATGCCGAGCCCCGTGACGAACAGACGGTGTTTGTTTTTTGAACAAAACAAATACAAGTACTTATTTTAATCAAAAAAATCTTAATAAATTGCTAGGAGCAATTGTAGAATATTTTGTTCTGTCCAATTACAATTAAAAGTTTTGAATTAAGCTTTATATTTTAATGTGGATTTTCGTAAATCTTACGTCTCAGTCGAAGCGCAAATATTTTTCCGTCGCAAAATAATCAAAATTATTTGGTATTTAGTCCTAAATTAAACATATTATAAGCATGGTTTTTAAATTAATTCTACTGATAAAAAAAGAACATGCATTTTTATTGAACACTGTCTATTTAATTCACAACGTATTTTGATGTTTAAATAAAAAAATACAATCACAAAATACATTCACTAAACTAGATAGAAACTCGAAGTATGTGGACATTTTTTTTTTAATTTACTCGTCACATTTACTATTAAAAAATATTAAACACATATTTTTTCCTTTTTACTTAAACAAATAATGAGGAAGATACAGTAAAAGGATATGTCGCGTGACGTCACTTCTAGCTACAATTTTTACGAAGACGTGACGTCACAAGCCCCCACTCTTGAACTTTAAAGCGTTTTAACTTTGTAATTTTTTATTGATTTCATAAAAGAACTATACGAGTTTTATTTTCTTTTTTAAGTTTTTGGTGGACTAAATGGATATATTCTTTTCATACCCAGTCCACACGCCTATACGTACCACGCGACTGTATTTCAAAAATAAGGTCGATTTACAATACCGATAGATAATATTACCGTGGCAAACCTATACTACCTGTAATGCTCCGACTACACATGTATGCGGCTCGAATTTGCCTATTTGCTCACTAGAAAGTAAAAACAAGACAAAAGCTTCCGTTTCCGTCAAACATTCGTACGAATACTATCCAAGTGTATTAGGATTGTTATGAATTATGTGGATTTTTCCTAACTTGTCTTATCATGTCCCGGCTCCGACACAAAATCACGTCTAGCGTCTTTATCAGACTGTAAAATTCCATTTTTAACCTTATTGTCGAAAAAGAACAAAATACTCATTCAAATACATATATCTATTAATAAGGTTTTCCTTAAAATCAAAATCTTCTACAACTTGGATCAAAAACTTTGTGTTATGTTTGTCTATGAACGTAGTAATGGAATGAGAGATATACTTAAAATCATCTTAAAATAGTTAAGTATCGATAATATATGATTCCCGGTGACGATAAATAGGTAATTGTGATTTGTTAATTATGTACAAAATAAAAAAACAAAAGGGGGGCCCTCGGACTCTGACTTACAAACGATGTAAGTCAGAGTCCGAGGGCCCCCCGAGCTTGGGGGCCCCAGGGCACAGCCCCGTCTAGCCCTCCGGTAGCTACGCCACTGCCCGTAGCACAATAGCTGAATCTGAGTTACAGCCACAAGCTATCAGCTGCATATACAAGTTCGCTAACTAAAAGTGAGACTAAAACTTTACAAATCGAATCTGCGACAACTGACATTACATGAAGTGACGTAATTATCTACTGGTGTTTGGAAGCCTTGTTGTTACTCTAGCTCAAACTAAAACGCTTATTTAGACGCACTCATTAAAATTTCCTACCTAAACGGTAATTACATGGAAACCGGCCCGAAGCTTAGCGCGCCCGTCTCCCCGGGGTTATGGTTTATGCTTCTGTTCCGTACTATTCTGTAGGTACGACGATTAATATCAAATTTGTGCGGTGAATACTCAGGTGGAGAGAGCTAAACATGCCTTTAGTAGAAGGCTTAAAGTTGTTATTTTACAGACTACAAAAAGGAGGATTTAGGAACTGTATTTTTTTATGCATGTCGGATGTCCACCGATTTTCCTGGCAATTTTTTTTTTATTAGAAATACTATATAAATTTCATATAAATCAGTTCTGTAGTTTGGTTTTTAAATTGAAAGAACTTTAAAACTGTACCAAGAATGTCGTTTCTGCAAACGAAATTGCATATTTCGTGCTTGCCCGCAATTTTTCTTTTTTCATTGCTTATCTCTAAATCGTTTTTTTTTTACCTTCATTATTTATTTATTCCTTACCTAAATAATGGTGTCGCAGTGCGCCGACACATTCACCCATATTCACGTTTCTAATACCTAATGGATTATCATCGTATCATAGCAGTTCCGTACCTTTTGCTTAAGGTGACTAACATAACTTATTCAGCTCTCAGCTGAAAATCGAGAGACTGGGGAACGGCCGGTACTCGCCAGTGCCAGTGACAGTAGGGACCTTGTACTAAAGGGTTATGTCCGGACTGTAGGTAGACCCATTTAATAGCGTCGTAGCACTCGTAGCGTGGCCAACCATTCGCTTGTTGCGTAGCGATATTCGCAATCCTCTAGACTTCTAGAGTCTAGCTGCTAGACTCTAGATATATCTTTATTGCAATAAAGCATGACAAGTGCAAAACTGACTCGCGCACTGAGGGATCCGTATAAATTTTGCTGATCGCCCTGGATAATTCTCCAAAAACAGACTTAACTAAACGGTTGATAAAATGTTTTCTCGTACATCGATGCATGATACTATTAAAATGTGAAAAAGAGGAAATCTTAAAGGATTTATCTGATTTATCAATATTGGTATTTGTTAGTAAAAATACTTACCTACGTGAGAATAAAAATATCACGTAATTAAATTACACGTACAACAATTGAAAGTTAAAAATTGTTGGCACCTAAATTTTGTTAATATAATAATTGACTTTGGTGACTTCTCATTCCCATTCCTTTGTGTTCCAATAAATAAAGAAGATTTTATAAAAAACATATTTTTAAATACATGCTTTTAAATGAGTTAGGGTCAAATTAAAGTAACGACAAAACAAACAAGCCCGAACACGATGGGATTGAGTCATTTCGTTGCAGAGATCCTATGGCCACCTTCTGGCTACATCATCAGACCAGCTCAAAAGTACCATAATATTGTACTTACTGTCATAAGTACCTACCTATGCAAAATTGCATCTCAATCGGATGTCGAGTAGTGTGTTTACTTTCCTTGCTTTGATTTAAAATAAATTATTTAATAAGTATTAAAAGTATTGAGTAACGTAAACAAACCGCAACGAAATTTATCAGAAGAATTAAATAGTAAGCAACAACAATACGACTCGTAACATAAAAACATTTCAGACCAAATTTTTGTCAATTCATTTAGCAGGCACACAAACAACGCAAAGTACAAAAAAATACTCTCAATGTTTAGATTCAAGTCAGTTCCTTCCTTTGACAACATTTTTTTAAAGAAAACTACTTAATATCAATTTTGCATTGGCATGTATTAGAATTAAATTTAAATTATAGAGAAGTAGTTTACAGATTCTAATCTAGTTTCTTTTCTTTTTTCATCTCTACTTTCTTTTTTCAGTGTAAAGTAAGTATGCCTAGAATGTATTTCGGCAAAAATGTTACAAGGTTTAATGTACATTTTAAATAACTTTTTTAAAGCTATTACAAGACGTAGTTTAGTGTGCTTATAGCTACCGCCAATAAGATCATTACTTTACAATAAAGCAATAATAGTATAAGGTTTATATTTTTTACCCAAATGCAGCTTTATCGATATTGCGAACTTATGTATCTACGATTTTATTTAATAATTTTAGCTTCTATATCACATATTTTCGCTATTTGGGCGGGATGCTTATGCTGTAAAAAATTTAAGACTAGCGCCAACCGTTTGGCTGTAACACCTGTGTGACAGACGACGAACTGATGGACACAGTGACAGTAATACGAATAAAGCAACCTTAAAAAGAGCCACTACACATTGGACTAATGTAATGACTATAATTGTAAGTGCATTTATAGGTGTACATGACTGTACAGCGTAAATTCCTCTTTGATCATTCGCAATCATCAAAGTCTCCGAGATCTTTGTTGTTCCTACATGTGAAACAGATTGAGATTTTTCCATTTTATCTACATTTATGTTTATCTGCAGCTGAGTAGAACCTGTCGTTCTTAATATGACATCACCTACTTGTTGAAAAACTATTGTACACACATCATCTACTTACATAGCTCATATTAAGAAGAAAAAAAATCATGTGTAGGCACATAGGTAGGTACCCATAATACGTTAAGATAGACACGCAACTCCTTTCTTTGAGCCGTCACTAACATCTGGCGTGGGTTGATAAGGGGCGATACAGAGAGATAATATATAGTTTCTTTTCTGTACGAGACTTATAATAAAATTAGGTATCGGTCTACATGGTCTGTAGAACGCTCAGTAATTTACTGCTCTAGTTCGTTTTGTTTGTATACATTGTGTTTCGCATAAATTACAAATCATGACCGTACATTGTTCTTTCCTCATGAAAATTAATATGTGAAAATACCATAGTAACGAATGTATTCCGAACAAAATTTTCAACAAATTTTTAAATTTTCCATCTAATATCAGACGGGAATTGAGCACAAAAACGAGTGAAAGAGTGGCACAGCGGGCAGCCAGGCGAGCTCGGCGGTGAGGCGGCAAATACCGATTGCCGATACATACATGTTCGTAACTGTGCGAATGTTACGAAAATATCGTGCGAAATAAACATCTGTCGGCGGCGACATCGCCCTGCCGCACAGCCCGCGCTGTGCCTGGTTCCTGTGTTGTGGTTTCCATCGCTAAACCTTATTGAAACAATCGTTCCTTTACTGTCATTGCAATGCAATGCAGTCAACTATAACTAAACAAGAGCTTCATTTATCTTAGTGACTAAAATATATAACTTTTTAGGTAGGGTGGGTAATGAAATCCTTGTTTGTACCTACTTAATAATAAAATTGAGAATATACCTTGTATTGTAAGCTTTAAGATTAAGAGTGCTTTATCGGTTTACCGGAATGGCGGTAACAAATCAACCGTCTACGTGAGCTGGACCCGGGTTTTAAAACATTAAATGATTTATTTTACGAAGTAGGAACCTACACTAGGTAAAAATATGCTATTTACTGATAACAATTTTATGGCACCTATCATAAGAATATTTCCCGGAAAAACTCATAAATCCGTAGACGTCAGAGCTAGGTGGATAGAGCAGGGTCGCCTCTCTAGTCTACATTCATATGTGCAAGTTGTAAGCCCTACGTCTCTGTCCTTTTTATATGACATCATCAACGAGGTCAGGGTAAGTCCTTTTACGCCGTCCCCTGAATGTAGCTAAGCCATAAATCTATTTTGTTTATAGCCTTTTATTCATTCTTTCACCATAGTTAAGCAAAAAAGATTATTTTCTTTTTGTCATTAAATATATAGGTACCTCCATCTTAACCACAACAAAAATGTTTATAGGATATCTTTGTAAAGCCATACGCCTATACAAGGTGAGTTTTTTGTCGTTGTACAAACGAAAAATAATATGACTTCTATATCGGTTACGAAAACTCTTGATATAAAAAACTTATAAAAACAAATGAAAAAAAATCTCGAATTTCAATACTTAAGCCATACAACAATGACAGTCGAGATTTTTGTTTGTTTAACTTTTGATTTCAATCGTTTTTATAACCGATGTAGAGGTCATAATTTTCGTTTGTACAACGACAAAAAACCTCACCTTGTATATTGATTATTCTACTACTTATAGAGAGGTACATTGTGTATAATCGTACTGGAACAATATCGTTATTGTAATTTATAACTTAAGCCCCCGACGCTTGCTACGGGAATAATTTAAAGGGATGAGCACCTTTTTTGTTCCATTCAGAGTTAATAGATGTTTAGCGCTTAAATAATATTTTATAGGCGTGGTATTTCAGCGCATGACGGGAGAGGTCGGCTTCAACCACGTCTAAGTTATTAGTTAGATTGATATCGATACGCTGTAGTTCATACTCATAGGTATTCTATGACATAGCATTTTTTAAACACTGCAGGCTTGTATGTCTAAATAAGCAGCTATTTACATAAAACTATTAAGTAATCAAAAAAAAAGTTTAAATCCCGACTGCCAAAAACGAACTAAAAAGTAAGAAAACCAGCTGTATTCTTTAATGTTCATTCGCGTCGGGAAACTTTTTAGATTTTAAAGTGCGAACGGTTCTCCTAGTGGAAAATTCTATTAAGTTTTTTCTATTTGAAAAAAATATTAGGTATATAAGAAAGCTACTTCTATGAAAGTAGATGGATTTGTGAACTACCTGTCAAAATCTGGATAAGATATATTGTATGCGGCTCGTAGGCCCGTATAATGGGGCCGCTTGTGATAAACGATACGCTTTGTGTGATTAATGTGATAATATTAATTGACACGGCTGATATAAGGGTTGATTAAAGGCTGATAAGACCAATCGGAGCTGATTGCTGTTACATACTAAACTGGTTTATTACAATAAAATAATTATTAAGCGGTGAGATTCCACGGTTCAGGTGTAGACTAACGATTGAAACAAACATTAATGTAACGTCAAAACTACGTGACGTAGACATTTAATTTGGTCTGGTGAAGCGTGGAGCCCGACCCGAAGCTTATAAACGTACCTACAGACATCTTAAGTCGTAAAACTGTTCTCTACGACTTGTAAAAGCCGAGCAAGTTCTTTTGGTGGCGCGTTACCGCAGGGCTGCTCGTTAATACGATGTGATGCCTCTAGTTCTGCTGACTTTACTTGTTTGTTTGTGTCGCTAAGTTTTCTGTCGGTAACTATGATATTTATCGACACTTGTTAACTGTCCCACTTCTCGATGTTAAAACGTATCGATTGACGCTTCCAAACTTTTTTAAACTTGGTAATTAAGTAAAAACTTGAAAGCTTTACTTTTAAAACAACTTAACTAAAATCTTATGACGACAATATAATAGTGGTCTATCAACGTAATAACATATTAAAGTGAAGTGGTTCCCAAGCTCAATCACTTTACCAAGTACTCCCTATGGGATGTTAGGAGGCTTCTACGTATACGTTTAATATTCTGGATGAAATTTTAGGATAGAACTTTGGGTCAGTCCGTATTCCAGAACAATGCTTACACTATAATACTTTTGCTATAAATGAAATCTACATTATTATCTAATTAGTGCCAATCATGTTCATGTGTATGATAATTTCTTTAACCTGAACTGACTCTGAACGTATGTAATGACTCCGCTAACTTTGACGTTCGTCGCTTTGATGAAGCTGTAAACCACTTGACAAATTTAATAGTATTGACCAGATACGTAAAATGCAGTGTGTATTCTATCATAGGTTAACAACGGTCAGCGTAGTACTCGCAACGCAAACTTATCAAAATTTTACGTATATAATATATAAAAATAAATCAGAGAAACAGGTCCTAGCATTGCTACTGCAAACTAAATAATGGTAATTAAAATAAATAAAAACAAAAAACAATTAAAATAATGGCATGATATGATAACATAATATGTATGAATTGTACGGGGGAGAAGGCGTTTCTATATCAATCTTGGATATAATGTTCAAGCTTGGGAAGGCAAGCTCTTGGTTTATCTCGGAATTGAAAAATGAGCTCGGGTCTCCTGTCATAATGGTGTGTGATTTATTCGCAGAGAGTGGGCTAGAGTGGACGCAATGCGAAGCAAGCAGGCAATTCTCTATGATAAGAAATTTAACAGATGCTTTGTTTGATATATTGACATTTATTTAAACCATTTACCTGCTATCTATTTACCGGTCAGATCGTACAGACATGGCATTTATTTAGATACATAATTAAAGCTTCATTTACCGGCCGAAATGATAGCAAGTTGTTGTGTCTAGTATTCCAAGTGCACAAACTTACCGGCTCCGTATTTGTGGCGGTCCGCCGGAATCACAAGAACAATGAGGTGGTTAATCAGAGCCAAGTTCTCCAAACGGACGGGGGTTACGTCCGTCCGGCCTGGGATTTCTGCTCGAGAATTCTCGAGTAATTTGTTTGTAGTCGAGTCGAGAAAAATATCTCAACGCCTCGAGAAATCAACTCAGCGCGCTCATAACTATAAATAGTATACTTTGTTAATATTTTACATAATTTATCACTATCTATGCTATTATTATCTGTATTGTTGTTTAAATTTACTTTCCGTTGAGAAGGTATAAAACACTAAATAATAAGTATAATACATGAGGCAAACATTTTGTGATATATTTTCCGTTTAAACCATGTTTACATAACCAATTCAAACATAAAGTAGTTGAGAGTTTTAGGAATAGCAAAACAAGACCATAGCTGACCATGCTGCAAAAAAGGTATCCCATCAAAAACATAAATGTAAAATGAGAGCCAAGTTCAATATTATGATATATGCCTTGTTTGTTGACTTCAACGACAAAAGAAGTGAGATCTATATGGGTGCTAACTAAGTTCATTCATATATTCAAATAAAATATAATTTATTCTTATAACTTAGGATAATATATTGTAGCCTAAGGTCTGAATTAGCTAGTTCTCATATACGACTTATTATGTTCGATGACAAATTTCTACCAGCAAGCCAAATTTTCGGAATAATAAAATAAAAGAAGACAAGTAACAGGTTTAGAACTTGCGAAGGCTATGATATAATTCGTATATGAAAACTAGCCAAGACAGACCTTAGGCTACAAGATATTATCCTAAGTTATAAGAATAAATTATATTTTATGTGAAATTTGACACGTTTATGTGAAATAGTTTTTGAGCCGCTTTTGACTCCCTCGTAACGAGGGGGTCAAAAGCTCCAAATGGTTACACACGGTGCTGCTCGCCAGTTCTGTTACTAAAACTTGGCTTTGACACGCTACCGCGTGTCTAGATTAGCTGTTCAATATTACAAAATTAATCTCTTTATACCTTTTAACTTTTCTTTCTACTACTTATTTTTTTATTGGGTAATTTCATCGATAATCCATTGATTATCATGTAATCCATATTGACAACAAATATTTTCCAGACAAGACCGTTAATATAACAATTAAACTTACGCTTACCACACAAGGGAAAATTCGTCTTAAACGTACTAACAGCCCTTACTTACGCACTGCCTCAAAACGACGAGTAAGTCTCTACGCAAAATGATAAATAAGTATAATTTAACCGACGCAGATTATAGCCTATTTCATATTGTAATGTTATCCGTAGCCTCTGGGGACTTCTTAATATTCCTGTAACCGAGCTAATTACCTAACTCAGTCCCGGCGGACACCGCAACAGTTTGCATCTTGTTGTTGTCCGTTTATTTACTGCATTATTGTAATGATGAAATATACAGCAACAAACAGTTATCTAAAATAGAGCATGTTGCAGGATTTTATTATGATATCAGACTAAACGTTACAGCGAGTAATATTTCCGAATGTGTTTCATACAATAACACGTCTGATGAAGTGCTACTTAATTTATTTATGCTTACATATTTGTGATCCAATTTGAGATTCAGTAGGCGGGAGTTTCTGATATTCATATTTTCTGTATCACGTGTTTGATCAGTGCTCTGCTGCTGTATGTAAACATGTTCATACTTCGACATTGTTTATTTTAATAAGCGAAAGACTTAAACTTTTATAAAAATGTACATTTTCTTAAATCAAACAATCATAGAATATAAATTCGTTTTCCCTTGTACAAAAGATATTCCATTTTTTTATATAAAATTACGTCAATTTTGATGTCTCCGTAGATAGGTACTCGCGCTTATATCTTTTTAGGAAAGCTAATCAATTTTATTCTTTTCCAGCCGCTCTCGGCGTCAAGATTAACATTTTGTACAAGGATTTAATTCGGCGGTGCGCTGTAACGCGATACGTTCCGTAATAATGGCGTCCTCCTCCTCCTCCCGGCCAGCGGCTTAGCATGGCGTCGCGTTGGGAACCACTTTATTATGTTATGCGAATATCTAAATTGCATGAAAATTGCTAAACAAGTAATTCAATTCGTAAACTGATGTAACCGAAGGCTGCTCTGTTAAAGGAACAGGCAAAGCTTATAAGATATTGTCTTTACTTGTTTGGTGTGACCTGGATAACACAGGTGAGTCTACATCTGTGTCTGCGCTCGTAGAACAAAACTATTGCAATGAATAAAAACGTTTACTTAAACTAGAATTATGACTGTTGTTGTTCTTCCTGCTCAGCCACTCGGCGACTGTACCTATAATGTGCAATTCCGGAGGCAAAAAGTGATGTATTGCTTTCCTTACATAGAAATCACACAAAATTAGCCAAAAAATCCAAATTAAATGCATAGTAGTGGGTTTATAACCACAGAATAATAAATAGCAGTGCGTAGATATTGTTCGTAAGAGGCTTGCGGTCGACGGCTCTGCGCGTAGCGAGTGCGCGCTGCAAGGCGGGCGGCGCACGGCGCGCACTACGGCAGCCGGTAGGTACTGCGCAGAGCTGCCATCCATCACGATGTTCTGTGCCACAGATTACTTTGGTCATTTTGACTGATGGTGTGTTAACATATTACCGGATCTCCACACTAACATGAAAAGATCAAGTACAAATTCCAAAGTTAAAATTAAAAACATATACCTATATATATATATATTAATTACTAATCCATAGTTATGAAAAAACAATAGGTACAAATCAGAAAAACCCATAGCAGACATAATATTAATGTTTATTAAGAATCTAAGAGCAACCGATATTTATTTATTAGGGATCTGTAACTCAACAGGTAAAAACGGAACCCATGATCACCAGTGCCCTTACTCTCCAATTTAATTTTAATGCTAATACAATGCCAATGCAAAATTGATATTAGATTAGCAGGCAGGAGATTCAGATTTGTTAAGAAAAAAGTGCTCGTAATAAAAGGAACTGACTGGAATCTAAACGAGAGTGAGAGTATTTTATTGTACAGTGTGTTGTTTGTGTGCCTGCTACATGAATAACAATTTTACATTGGCATTTTAATGAAACGTTAAAATAATATAGCTTGTACATCAGAATAACTTATAGGCTATCGTTTATAAACATATTGTGTGAATTGTCAAAAATATAACGATAAGTGTCAAGTAAGTAGAAAAAATATCTGACGTCCGTCGGCGCGTCTGCGTGCTATTCTGGCGTGCGCTGCAAAAACCGTTAGGATCGTTAGAGTTGATGAGTACAAATCAGTCAAATTTATTCTAAAATAATGCAATATTGCGGAGGTGTTTTTATAAACAGGATATTAAACCCTTATCCAAATAAATATTTTGATTCATATCAAGTATTTAATTATGAAAAAAATTGCCCCTTACAAAATTTGATTTTAATTAATATTTTAGTTTATTTTCTATTAATCAATTTTTACAATTGTAAACTTAATTACAAACTTAAAACAAAACTAATCTTTTAACTAATAATATAATATAAAATTCATCCACATCGCTGTCGACTGTAGTGTACCCAAAAAACTGGCGGCATTGCCACATTGTATGGCAATTTTTATTCTACGTCCAAGGTAAAAGCCAGCCCTTGGGTCATGCGATGCGAGGAGTCAACAAGACGTTCCGATATCTTAGTAAATATCGTAGTTTTAATATTACTCCGCAACAAAATAATGATCTACTACCACGTAAACGCGCTAATCTCTGGAACTACTAGACCGATTTTACTGGCAGATAGCTGAGGTTACGGGCTGAGGTAATATTACACATACCTACTTTTACTTAAATATTTAGGGTTCCGCACAAAATGTGAAACTCCGTTGAAACTAAAACACGCGGACAAAGTCGCGGGGGGCAGCTAGTAATAAATAGAAAGGCTTGTTGTTAGGACCTCAAGTGAGGTATTACTACTTAGGGTTAAAATCAGAATCAACTAATTATTATTAAAATGAGTATATTTATCTTGCCCCCCGAGAGAAAAAAGCTTTATTATGAAATAAAAAGAAACAATGTTTTAGGTTCTTGTTACCAAATTCGTGTTATTGTGATTTTGAAAAAAACACTAACACCTTTATCTATAAGCTTTCTATATTCTAACTCTACAAGTTCATGTAAATACTAATAGACTATAAAAATAAAGGACCCCAAATTTGCTAGAATAATAATAAACACGAAATATTTATTTACCACATTATCATACAGGAAACCTAGAAATCTGTGGTATTTAAAATAAAAGGAAATTTCTTTATGGTAATTTCTTTAAACATTTAAAACTGGCCTCAGGATATTACAGGGCCACAGAGAAACGAGGAGGTGTATGCATACTTATTAAGAAATTAATAGAATTTAAAGTCATGAATGTATGCCTAGAAATATCTGCAGACAAAGTTTTTGAGTGTTGCGGCATAGAAATTCCATCATTTAAATGTATAATTATATGTATGTATAGAACACCGAACTCCCCTGTGAACATATTTTTTAATAAATTAGATTTGCTACTTCACAAATTATCTTTAAAAAATAATAAACACAAAGTCATACTATGTGGTGATCTGAATATAAATACTCTAAAAAATAATAATGTAACGGAAGATTTAAAAAATCTTTTAAGTAACTATAATCTCCAACTACATATCAATGAACCGACTAGAATTCACAGTTGTATCGACCACATAGCTAGCAATATTAAAGAAGTTAAAAGTTCATTGTTCAATTTTCATTTGTCTGACCACAACACTTGCCAAACATTAAGCTTTGAAGTAAAGAAACCAATACCCTCGTTAAAATACTGGTATATAATTCAGAGAAACTATTGTAAAAGTAACATTGAGAAATTTCGTGATTGCATTAAAAATATTTCTTGGGAAAAAGAAATCGAAGATCACAGTTTCAATAGTATTTTTAATAATTTTCATGATCTTTTATGTCTGCTATTTAATCTATGTTTCCCATTAGAGAAACGCAAAATTAAAAGAGACGATCTTGCCCCAAAGTGGATTACCAAAGGTATAAGAATAGCAAGTAAGAATAAAAGAAAATTAATAAATAATTATTACCGACATAAAACCCTACAAGACAAAATTATGTACAATAAATATTCCAAGTTGCTAAAAAAGTGTGTACTATCGTCAAAGAAAAATATCAACATGACCCATTTACTGAAATCAAAAAGCAAAAGTAAAGCTACATGGGAAATCATTAAAGGTGATGAGTATAATTACATAAAAAATAATAATATTGAATGGATAAATGATAATGGCACAAAAGAGGATAAACCTTTAAAGATGGCTAATATATTTAACAGCTTCTTTATTGATGCGGCACAAAACAATGTATCTACAACAGAAAAAAAACCTTTCACAATCTTCAAAAATTCTAATGTAGAATCGTCCATATTTTTAACTCCTTGCTCTGAAAGCGAAGTTATACGTGTCATAAATTCTTTAAATAATACTAAATCAGTTGGCTACGACTCTATTAATACATTTATATTGAAGTCCTGTGTCAAAGAAATAGCTCCAATTATTGAATACCTAGTAAACCTATCTTTCGAACATGGAACTTTTCCTGATAAACTTAAAACATCTATAGTTAAACCTTTGTATAAAAAAGATGACTGTCATGACATTAGGAACTATAGACCAATAACACTCATTCCTATTCTATCCAAAATATTTGAGAAAACGATGCATAGTAGAATCACAGAATTTGTCAAGAAGTATAATATTTTAAGATCAGAACAGAATGGTTTCCAAAGAAATAAGTCGACTACACTTGCTGGTTTTTCACTCGTACGCAGCATAACCAAGTATATTGACGCAAAAATACCAATAACCGCCATTTTTTTCGATATGTCTAAGGCTTTTGATTGTGTGGACCATAAAATTCTACTATATAAATGCGAAAAGTACGGTATCAGAGGTCCAGCACTGTCATGGATTGAAAGCTATTTAACAAATAGAAAACAATGCGTTGAATTATCAAATATCAATAAAAACTTAGAGATGGAGAGTTATAAGTCAGCATACATTGAAAGTAAATATGGCGTACCACAAGGCAGTGTATTAGGGCCATTGTTGTTTATTCTTTACATCAATGATTTACCGTGCGCCATAAAACATCAGTCGGTTCTTTTCGCCGACGATATATCAGTTCTCATTCCCTACACCGAAAAGTCACTAACGTATGAGCAGGAAATAAATTGTACAATAGACTCTATCATCTACTGGCTAGAACATAATAATCTTCGCGTCAATGCTACTAAAACAAAATATATAGAATTTAAAAATTATAAGACAAAATCACAACAATTAAATATTATATGTAATGGCAATAATTTATTAGAAGTACAAGATACAAAATTTTTAGGTATAACTATTGATGAACATTTAAATTGGAAACTACACGTTAAAAATCTCTGTAAAAAAATTAATCAATTTGTTTATGCGTTACGTAAACTTCAACATACAGCGGGTGCTAATGCCGCACGTGTGTCTTATTATGGTTTTGTTGAATCCAGTCTTAGGTATGGATTGCTATTGTGGGGAAACTCTACAGACGTTAACAGAGCCTTCATTACTCAAAAAAAATGCATTCGGGCTTTATGTAACGTAGGTCCTCTTGAAAGCTGTCGAACTCTGTTTAAGGAAAAGCAGATATTAACTTTAACGGGTTTATATATACTGGAAATTTGTGTTTTTGTTAAAGCAAATCCAGAACACTTTGTTTCCGCCCAACAAAACCAACCTAATGTCTCAAAAAGAGATCCGACGCGTCTATTGATGCCGTCATGTAGAACTGCATTATTTCATAAAAACTGTCTCATAACATGCATTAAGGTATTTAATAAGATTCCGCAAGAAATACGGGAACTACCATTATTGCAAATGAAACGCAAAATAAAGCACTGTTTATTAAACAATGTTTATTACGACCTCAAGGAGTTTTTCGACCATAGATTTTAGTATATTATTAACAATTATTGCGTGATATTGCACTTTAGTATCTTAGACTGAAATACCTAATTGTATTATGTTTCACAAATTTTTGTACTATTATTTAAAATTAAATAACACCATGTCTGGTGTTCATATTTTCGCATGCTACTTATGGCATAATGTGTGGAACTAAACTTGACTTTAATACAACCATCTGTCTGTACCCATATTTAAAGCGAAATAAATGATTTGATTTGATTTGATTTGATTTGTACGGAACCCTCTCCGCGCACTCGTACGGATTTTCATTCATTGTTACCAAAAAATATACTTTCTATGGTTATAATTATAACTGAGAAAGTTGTAACTCAGTTGTAATTGTAACCATGGAAAGTAGGTAATATACTTAGCCTACATAGTTGGAAAGGAAGAAAATATTTTTGTTCACAACCTGTTCTCAAACTATGTTGAGACCGCGGCCGGCTTCCAGTGACGTCGGATACCAGCTTAACACTAAGGCACCTTTCTGGTAATATACTGGTTGCCAGGGACATCAACGTATGATAGTCAATACGGTTTGGTTTGGACAGTCACCCATCGATTTATCAAGAGCGGCCAGAGAGTCGTCGAATTTAGGCTCAATCCGTCTTCGTATCCGGCTTTTACGAAAAAAGAACTTATTTATTAGTAACCTAATTTGTTTGCAATGTTATCAAAAAACTCTTAACGATTCATACGAAAAGATTTTTTAATAAATTATGGCAAATAATAAGCTTTTTTTTCAAATGTACGATTTTTCTCTATTACCCATAACTACTTATTAGTTATTAAGTTCCTTTTTCTTAGGTACCTAAACTAAATTAGTAATTTATAACATTATAGTATCTACCTACCTATGTATCTTTTTGCATTTGTGTGTTTTACAGTCTATTGTAATTTGTTCTTTGTGATAAACTTGATATCCAGGTCTAAAGGACCAGTTATCGTTTAATAAGATCAATTTTCTTCTAGATAGTGTTAGAACTTTAACCAGAACAAAAAATCACAATTTCAACAGGTCCTTTCGTAGCTACTATCTTTTAATTATTATTATACTAATAAATTATGAATTAAGGCGTGCCTCATCTTCCCTATTATAAAAAATAATAGGTAGTTCACATTGGCGGATAAAGTTATGACTAATTATGCCAAAACCAATGGTAAAGTCAATTTATTATGATTCTTTTGAAAAATCAAAATTATGCCTTTCAAGTTTTCACATTTTCTGACTTAGATCACATAATTTATTCTTAATTAAAAACGTCTTCCTGAAACTTTTTAAGGTTTTGTTTTTATTGCTTCAAGGACTAGAGATATTTTGTCACTACTAATGCTAAATAAGTATACCAAATGCTCAAGACTTGAACTATTTTAATGCAGTTATATAGGAATGAATGATAGATAACAGTAGCTGCAGAGTAGTGAGTAGATAGGTATGGGGTGCAAAATGAACGCGTAATTTTACGACACGGCAACGTGTACGACGTCTGTATACAAAAATATTTTACGATGCAATAACAATAAATAAGGAGCTTTGAACTCACGTCCGTGCTTGCAGAACGGAGTCGCGAGCGGGCAGCAGCGGCGAGCGGCGCGCGGGAGAGCGCGGCGGCACGCGGCACGCTGGAGGCACTGCGCCGCCACTCGCGGCAGATCGCCGCGCGCCGCGAGCGCCGCGTGCAGGTGAGCGCAGCGCCCTCTGCCGCCACTCTCGGTCTCACGCCTGCGCTGGACCGCTGGTACTCAGGCGTCTCTCTGTTACAGTTCACCGAGCGGGCGCGGGATGGCGCGCGCGGCGGCGACGGCGCCGGTGAGTGTTGATCGCGGTCTGCGGAGGTGCGGCGCGACGCCCTGCGAGTGCGCTCGCAGTTCGCCGCCCGCCCTCGCTAAATATATCTCCGTCCGCATTGCAACGCGGTGATTCGTCGTGCAGGCCGCTCTCGCGCCTCCAGCACTCGCGGGTCGCGCTGCTCGCGGTGTCGCGGCGGCTCCGCTCCGGCGGGGCGCGGCCGCCGCTGACGGTTGTGTGTGTGCGCAGAGAGTGGCGGCTCGGAGATGTCGGCCGGCAGCGGCGGAGGCGGCGGCGACGCGCGCCGCCCCTCCACCTGCCGCGTCGAGCTGGGCGCGCTGCTGGCGCCGGAGCCGCGCCCGCTAGATAACAAGGTCAAGGTACGTCACCCGCCTCGTCGCAAGAACTCTCCACTTGGGCTCTCCACCACCTGCTGCCTGATGATCACTTTGACCGGACCTAGCTATTAGGTATTGTTAGTGTGCTTTCCCTTCCAGAAGCGCCAGGGCTCGCGGCAGTACGCATACAAGGTGTGCACAGGTGCACCTGGACTTACGTATGGCATGGAGTATTATTAGCTTTAACGATGCCAGTACCTGTTATATACTGTACCTATGTAGCATAAAATGCTTGTGTAGGTATTACAATAATTTCCAGGTCGGCATGGAAGTTATTCATATAACAGTTAGTTACCGCTACATGTAATTTTCATCTGTTCCGCTGATGCGTACATTTTTTATTTTGGTATCGAAAGTAGCCATGTTCGTCCATAAATATTTTCATAATCTGCTTTATTTGTTTACCTTTACATTTAGCTATAGATACAGTTGAAGGCGGCAGCGCGCCGGAGCTGCAGTAGCTACTTGTTCTTACTTACACAAGTTGTTGGTGGGGTTGGGGTGTGGTAGACGTAGGATGTTGTGGCTGAGGCTTGCAGCGGGCGTGTGCTGGTCGTGCACCGGCACCGCGGAGGCGCTCGTACGTCCCGGACCTGCGCGGCTCGTGAAGGACATCATTAGATAGAAAGCAAGCACTCTACTCAATGACTATATTCAACTACAAAATTATAGTGCTGCTTATATTAATGTTATAATGAACAATTCATTAAGCATGCGATCAAAGAATATTTAGTTCAAACGGTGGACCTATTGTTCAATATCACAAATAATTTAATATAATGTCCTTCACTTTTCTATTGTTTGATAATATATTTAATTATCACAATTATTATGATTACCATGCATTTGAAAATAACGCCTATTGGCCAAATAAATGTAGTTAAGACAGTGGAAAAAGTTTTCTTGATGAAAAGATTAAAAATGATTAAATAGGTCGTGAGTCGAACTTCGGGGATCACTACATGACGGGGAAAGTCATTATTATAATTAAGTAGAGCAGAAGTCGCCGAAACAGGCACCACGAGGAGGGAGAGCTGGAGGCTGACAAGCTGAGCATAATAATCGTAGTAAAAAACCTTACGTAAATGTACCTATTACTTTAAAATCTGTCAAGACTGTAAATGAGTAAGTACAGCGTCATCGTTACCTGAGCTAAGATATAAGCACTCGAGTAGCTAGATACTCGACTAGCGTCGCTACTTCGCTAGCCTAGTGATGATAATGGTTTTATTCAATTTTCTCAATCAGATAATATTTAGAATTAGTGCCACATGAAATGATATGTACAAACGTTTCGCATACGATAAAATTTTACGTTAAAATTACCATAGCTATGCTAGTCACTAGAATATGAAGGTAACAGGTGCAAGCGTTACCATCTGTTCGTCTTTTCGCATTAACGTGACAAAGGCAAATGCTAAAACCGATTTTACAAGTTCCCTATTCGGTATTTGGGAGTAGAAAATGAAACGTCTTTTGACATGCAAATTCGAAAAGTTACGCTGTCTTCCAGCTTCCAGCCCTCCTCTCAAAACTGGATATTATAATTTGTTTCAAATTACATGTTCTGGCTTCATATCAAAGCTATTCGCAATAACGTGTGTGAAATCTTTTAAATTTGCTATTTTTTCTTTTAATTTTGTATCATAAAATTCATTGCATTTATAATGTCGAAGTATTTCTAAAAGCTCATCAACCATTATTATTTACTAGCTGTGGATAATATAATCTTCCTTAAAATATAGGCCGTCACATGCAAATCCGGTTGGTAGTTCTAGAGTATAGCGCGTTTAAAACAACAAAGTCTTCAGCTTTATTCATTTAGCAAAGATTTATTTCCCGTGCTTTCAGGCAATTAGCCTATGCATAGAACAAGTTCTCTCTAAAACCTCTCCCCCGGGGTCCAAATTCTAATGGCACCCCGTTCCCGTAATGACCGCAAGGTAGGGCTCTGTACTTGTTATTGAGCCGAGCTCTTCATGAAGTACGCCCACAGTTTGCCAAGTGTGGACGGTGTACCACATCTACGTGTTGATGTTTAAATGTGTTGGTTGCTCCTCCCTTATGTGGCATATTATCGCGTCAAGAAGTTTTGCAATAAAGTTTGCGATGCTATTATAAGACCGTTTGGCCCCGACTGTACAAACATACTACATGAACGATGTAGGTATTGATTTCTTGTTGTCTTCCGTGCTCTTTACACTCTGAGGCCGGCCAGTTTATTTGCAAGTGGCGTACGAGCGCCTCACCTATCAATGAAACAATAAAAACGTTTTATTTGAGTATGTACTGAAGCAAAGCTCTCGTTTGCTGGGAATTGGGCTAAAACACGTAAACATTAACTCTCGGCCCGACTCTCTTGTTATTTTATGGCTTTACAATAGTCACGAGATCACCTAACGCCGACGTCGCTAAGCGCCGCGCCGGCCCACGTCCTCCCTTGAAGCTCGTAGTTGGAGGTCGCCTGTAAACATTCATGATAAATATACCTACTTACTTTTTATTAAAATGTTTTGTACGAAAGATAGTGTAGACTAGACAGAGGCTTGCAGAGTTGTGACGCTCGTCCCCCGCCCCTGCCCCGACCTGTTACCCTCCGACTCCGACCCATTTGCATAATATGTGCTGCACCCTCATCTATCGGGCCGGTAGCGCTTCACGTGCTACTGACCCTACATCATCCATTCATCAGTCATACTCTAAAGCCGCGCGTTTTCCTACAGTGCTCTCGTAAAATAATTCTATTAAGGTCCGATATGAACTCACTACAATTAAATACCCAAGTAGCAATATAATGTCATATAAATGGTACAATAACGTTTTTTATTTAACTTTCAGTCATATGAAAATGGTTATATTATAGTTTTTTATACGTAAATATAACGCGGGTTTGGGCGCAGATTATATAACATTTATATCGTGTAAGGATCGTTTTGCAGTCGCGTCCACGACAATTACGTTGAGTAAAAATTACATAGACGTTGTAAGTTTAACCAGAAAGGTTTGTAATAGTTTCTAGTAATACTCTTACAAAACTATATCATCGTATAGACGTATACATTTTATTATGCTTGGTGATCGGTCAGACAATTTTTGTGACAACTTATTGCGTTGTGATAAAACTTATAAAAAGGTAAG
Organism: Diachrysia chrysitis; assembly: GCA_932294365.1. NCBI lineage: Eukaryota > Metazoa > Arthropoda > Insecta > Lepidoptera > Noctuidae > Diachrysia > Diachrysia chrysitis. Next base: position 13,771,525 of record OW028649.1, on the reverse strand, counting down.
TCAAATATTTTAGTACATATTATTATTTAATAATTTAATGTAAAGAAATTTAATTGTAGTGAAAGATAAAAGGCTTGGGAATTTAAAATTTTCGATGAATGTATGGCTATCTCTGTTAATATTTTAATGGGCTTTCGTAATATTGTTGTTACAATATTGTTTATAAAAATAAATAACATTAATTATCATCAATACTTTCCGCCATATTGCCAATGGACATTGAGCGACTGCATTAAGACATGTATATAACTATTGATCATATACATGTTTTTTATACGATTTATGGCGGTCACCATGACGGTTGCAATTAGAGTTCTGTTGGAAAATTGAAAAAACCTTTGTGTATAGTTATTCATAGGAATCTTTCAAAAACTTCTTTTTTATTTACAGGGGCACCATGGTGATATATTTCGACGTTGATAAGTTTTTAACAAAAAAGGACCTAAAGTTGCTCAAACATTTAAAATGGCCATGGGATAGCACGCATTTTCAGTTAACACAGAAGTGCTACGGGCTTGATTCAGGGACAGTCCTGACAGTATACTAGCTACACTGGCAGACAAAATTGATGGGCTGTTTATTGGACACTGGGCAAGTAGACATGTGCGTTTTGATGTCCATGTCAATAATTGATAAATAAATAAATATTAATAACTGTTTTCTACTAACATTAGGATAAGAAATTACTAAGACATTTGTATGGATCTCTGGTCTGAAATAAAGAATTTATTTTTATTATTATAACAATTTTTTAAGTAATCTTCTCTAAATAAGAGTATTTAATTGTTGCAGTTGAGAAACATTATCATCAACTACATTAACTTTAAGTACTCTTCTCTAATTAAGAATATTTAATTAGAAAAAAGTACTTAAAAAATTACGATATAAGATAAAAAATTAACATAAGATAAGTAAATAAAAACATAAAAGTCTGAATGATGCCAAATAAAAAACCAATTTACGTATCTGTGATTTTTATTTACCTACAATAATAATTAAAGAGTATGTAGTAGGGGTCGATTGATTGATTGTTGTCCTGACTAGATCCAGCATTTACCGCATTAAATGTTGTTGAAGTTGAAAAATGTAAGGAACCACTTTTATTTTTATCACTTTCTTCTTGGCTGGGTACAGTTTCTTCCGGATTAAATGTAGGTACTGTGGCTGTATTCAACAATAATAATTGATAATTTTTATTAACTTTTCTTCTAAAACCACAACTTCGTTTAATTTTTTTCCACTTTTTTAAATCCGTAATATATATTATACTTAATGAAAAATGGCGACTGAGTTATATAATATATGATAATTTACCGTTTAAATAATCAATTGTCATATATAAGTTATATTAGAATAACTTTCCAAACTAAAAGTTACTTAAAGATGGTAGATATACAACCTAATATGACGATTTTATAACAGTTATCTATAAAATCCTTATATCACAGTTTGTCATTTAAGTGTTGAATAAGAGGTTCTATGACGACCATTTCTGACTGAAACGTTTACTCGACTTTTTATATGACTCGTTATATGACCGTCATATAAATTATTGAGATGACGTTTACCCGACACTTTAATACGACTAAAACAATATACAACGAATGCGTCGTACGGAATACTATTTTACAACTATTTAGTTGCTACAAAACTTTTATAAAGCCCTTTTGTGTCTGTTGGTTGTATAATTCTAATATTATACAACTGTTTTGCTAGTTGGGTAGCACCTACCAATAACGGTCGGTACTACCCAGTACGGCCGGAATCAACTAGGAGCAAACGGACAGAGCAACATGGTGAATGTTGGACGACTGACATAACTGGCAATAAGCTCTGGCCAGATGCTGTTCTAGAAGATTGAAATGTGGATTTTATCACTTATAGAGCAATAATATGCTTTACGAGCGAAACTCGACTCATTTCATTAGCTTTATCTACCATGAGGACCTTCCCGGATGGATCGATTCAATTATTTATTTCGCTTAGAGTATTACGATCACGAATATACCAAGGTGCGGTACACGTACATCATACATCGTAAATTGTTACCTACTTCGCTTTGGTCACAGACTAAGCTTGTTTCCATAAAAAATAAAAACTTTGAAAAATATGCAATCGAGCGGACTTGTGCAGGTATGAGCAGCGTACAAGGCCGACATGAGCTGAACACATCTATATTAGACAGGGCTCTGTGCTTCTTACTATTCCAACTTATACTCGATATTTGCTGTCATTCATAGCGCCACAGCATACATGGCATGACGGAGGAGGAGAACGTGGTGCGGCCGCACCAGGAGATGGCAGTGCTGTCCCTGGAGGAGAAGAAGTACTTGCTGGGCGTGGAGCGCGGGGACGTGGCAGGCACGCGGCGCGTGCTGCAGCGCGCGCGGGACACCGGCCACATCAACGTGGACTGCGTGGACCCGCTCGGCCGCAGCGCGCTGCTCATGGCCATCGATAATGAGAATCTCGAGATGGTGGAACTGCTGCTCGAGTTCGGCGTGGAGACGCGCGACGCGCTGCTGCATGCTATTTCCGAAGAGTTCGTGGAGGCCGTCGAAGCACTGCTCGACCACGAGGAGCGCACGCGCAAGCCGGGCGAACCTAATGTGAGCTGAATACCGTTTGGTTAGCGTCAAATGCAACGCTATGCACGTGATCGACGGTTGTCGCATGTTACAGAGTTGGGAGGCGCTGCCGCCGGAGACGGCGACGTTCACGGCCGACATCACGCCGCTGATCCTGGCGGCGCACCGCGACAGCTACGAGATCATCAAGCTGCTGCTGGACCGCGGTGCGGCGCTGCCGGTGCCGCACGACGTGCGCTGCGGCTGCGACGAGTGCGTGCGCTCGCGGCGCGAGGACTCGCTCCGCCACTCGCGCTCGCGTATCAACGCCTACCGCGCGCTCGCCTCGCCCTCGCTCATTGCGCTCTCCTCCAAGGACCCTATATTGACAGCATTCGAGTTATCCTGGGAGTTGCGGCGACTGTCTGCGCTCGAACATGAATTTAAGACTGAGTACCAGGAGCTCCGCGCGCAGTGCCAGGAGTTTGCGACGGCACTCCTGGACCACACGCGGACCTCACACGAGCTGCAGGTGCTGCTCAACCACGAGACGGGCTCGCCACAGGTGCCGCTGCCGGAACCCGGGGCGCCGGAAAGAATGCGCCTGTCCAGACTCAAGCTTGCTATTAAGCTGCGACAGAAAAAGGTTAGGACAAATTTTCTCTATTTCGAGAAATGTTTGTTTTAGGTATAGTTGCATTAAGTACACATGGTACCACTAGACCTCTAACAAACATTTAACCACCCACCAAGCTAAATTCGCAACCTCATCAGCTTGCTAAGTGACGAAATTACGTTAGATTTTTTATTTACATTTAACTTTTTTATTACTAAAGTAAAATGTTTTACCGTTTGTTCTATTATGAGGTAAAGAAATAAAAAACTTTGATTACTCCCAAAGTGAGGCAACAGTCAACACACACAGAAAATATAAATAAAGTTAACATAATACTTAATAACAAAAAATAATTGAGTTCGAGGTTGATTAGCAAGCGTGTGATGTGTCAGTTCGTGGCGCACCCCAACGTGCAGCAGCTGCTGGCGTCCATCTGGTACGAGAGCGTGCCCGGCTTCCGGCGCAAGAACATGCTGCTGCAGGCGGCGGAGATGGTGCGCATCGGCGCCATGTTCCCGCTGTACTCGCTCGCCTACATCGTGGCGCCGCACTCCGCCGCCGGCCGAACGCTGCGCAAGCCCTTCATCAAGTTCTTATGCCATTCCGCCAGCTACTTTATGTTCCTATGTGAGTCATTGACCCTACTCTTCAGCATCTACATCAACGTACATTAACAACAAACATTGCCTAATACAACGCAAGTATTGCGTAGGTAAAATGTTCTAAATAATGTAGTACCCCATTGCGTGAATGAATATGGTAGGGTTGATCTGGTAATTAGTATTATAATAGGGTTATAGTACGGTGAATCTTAATTATATTAGTATTTAGATGTTATCAATTGGAAAAAAATATTAAAAACTAGGTAGAATAAACCGCGCCTCTTTCCCTGACAGACAGAAGTAAGATTGATGTAATGCCCGCAGTCCTGTTGATCCTGGCGTCGCAGCGCATCGAGACGGCGGCGGGCGGGCTGCTGTGGGGCGCGGCGCCGCACGGCGAGCCGCTGTCGCGGCGCGGCGCCCCGCCCTCGCTCGTGGAGTGGCTCATCCTCGCCTGGGTCAGCGGTGGGTACTCGCCCCGGCTGTGCCAGAGCCTCCTGCCTCACTCCTACTAAACAGTGTGTACCGCGCAGGTCTCATCTGGAGCGAAGTGAAGCAGCTGTGGGACATGGGGCTGCGGGAATACGTGCACGACATGTGGAACGTGATAGACTTCGTCACTAACTCGCTGTACGTCGCCACCGTCGCGCTGCGCATTGTCTCACATTTCCAGGTATTAAAACAGTTATAACACTTAAAAACAAATCCTAAGAACTACCGCTCATTAGCTCCAATGTTCTTCAAACTGATGACAACATCCACCAACACCTGGATCTTAAAACCATTATCCTATGAGCCCTGTAAACGATCAAACTTGTTTGTCAATCTTCACGTTTTTGTCAAGCAATAACGATCAAGCAAATTAGTCAAACTTGCCCGTAAATTAGTTTTTCGTTCGTTTGTGTTTAAGTAATCAATCATTCGTCAAGTGGCTATGCTTCTTGCAAACGATCTAATGGACAAACACGTAAAGTTTGACCAGCAGTTTGATCGTAGGCTAGGGCGCTTTACTACTCGTAGTATCGTTACTGTCAAAACTGAAATCGGAAAATATTCATTGTATATTAGGTCCGAAGAGAAATGGCTGCAGGTCTTCAATGGAACCAGCCTCGGGAGAAGTGGGACGCGTGGGACCCGATGCTGCTGTCGGAGGGGCTCTTCTCCGCTGCTAACATCTTCAGCAGCCTCAAGCTGGTGTACATCTTCAGCGTAAACCCCCACCTCGGGCCGCTACAAGTCTCGCTCAGCAGAATGGTCCTGGACATACTAAAGTTCTTTGTCCTCGATATACTAGTCATTTTTGCATTTTCATGTGGTGAGTATTTCAGGGTGACATGATGGCAGTATGACTTTTCTTACTCTAGTAATAATATAATAGGCATTTTGTATAAGACAGAAAGACTTAAGGATTTGTGTTACCTATTAAATACCGTAAGACTAAGGTTTGCCGCCATTGGCTGGCAGGTCTGAACCAGCTGTTGTGGTACTACGCCGACATGGAGAAGAAGCGCTGCACGACGGGCACCTCGCTCACGGCCAACGGCACCTTCCCCGACCCCGACGCCTGCATCGTGTGGCGCCGGTTTGCCAAGTAACTAACGACAGTAACTAACCTTCGTTCATGAGGCAAAAATAAAAAATCATAGCTATTTATTAAAAAAAAAACGATTAAACAACAGATCGAAACAATTTAGTTTCTATAAACTTACAATATATTACTGTTCTCTGAGATAATAATATATAGCTTGTGACTGTGGGTCGAAACCGATAAGTAAGCACCAATAGTCTGCAGGCTCTAATGTAAATTCCACTCCATTGTGTTGATCAGTACTTATTCTCTTAAGAATTTTGAAAACATAAATCCCTAATATTATTTTATAGGGTTGATTCGAATCGAACAAACATAATCCTATCTCTGGGAAAAGCGTTATCATAAGTATCTAAGTACATAATCAAGAAAACAATTAGATGTTTATGTTTTCCTTCAATGATGTGAACGTGGTCGACGCATCTCTGGCAGTGGCGCGTCTTGCCACTCACAACACATTTTCCTTAATGGCGTTTGTTGCCATAACATAGCTGTTTGGCTCCCGGCCATGTTGTTACTCTCATCATCTCAACATTATAGCTTCATTATACCCATGACATCTAAATTGGCTAAGCTTTGAGCTTTTTCATAGATTCTTTTTGTGGTGTCTTTTCGCTACTTATCATGATTACAATGTATAATAAATAACAATTAATTAAAAACAAAAATTACCCAACGTACTTATCATAACAATGTTTCAGATCTGTTAACTAGTTAATGGTGGATAATTTCACACACAGCGCAGTATCGTTATTGAGGGCACGGTACTAAAATACTTTAATACTGTAAGAAATTAAGAATGCGTTTGATAATCGGTTTCAGTTTATTTGAGACGATGCAGACGTTGTTTTGGGCGGCGTTCGGGCTGGTGGACCTGGACTCGTTCGAGCTAGACGGCATCAAGATCTTCACGCGCTTCTGGGGCATGCTGATGTTCGGCACGTACGCCGTCATCAACGTGATCGTGCTGCTCAACCTGCTCATCGCCATGATGAACCACTCCTACCAGCTGATATCTGTGAGTCACAAGCTCTGCACTGCACACGCGCATGCCTCGGACACGGCTGATAATACCAACAAATCTTCTATTTGTTTTGTGGAATTTCTTTATGCCCCGATCTGTGTAGTTAGCGATTTCCAGGTATAAAAAAGTAAGTTAAGTGCAACAAAATGTACAAATGTGATATTTAAAGTCGTAATCATTAACGGTACGCCGCAGTCGAACTGCAACAGGTGGGAGTGATGCACATACTGTACATAGGTCTGGTGCCACTCAAATCACGGAGCACCCGCACGGTGTGAGGCGACAGCTAATATATAGAGACGAGGGCAGAACGGGACGGATAAAAACTAAAAAGCTTTAAAAAAGATTTTTTAATTATTATACATACTGGGCGCTGGCGAAGCGACACGCCGGTCCTTTGGAGTGACGCACCATCTGCGATCTGTCCTGGTTTGCTTCTACCAGGAGCAACCAGAGAGCCATTTTGAACCATTTTCTTTAGATTTAAATAAATAAGTGTAGGTATATATAACTTGTTTATTATCTTGAATATTATAAACGATAGGTGTTCACATGGTAATTGCCTTACGTCTGTAGGAGCGGGCCGACGTGGAGTGGAAGTTCGCCCGCAGCAAGCTGTGGATCAGCTACTTCGAGGAGGGCGGCACGTCGCCGCCACCCTTCAACGTGGTGCCCTCGCCCAAGTCCGCGCTGTACGCCTGGCGCTGGCTGCAGCGGCGGCTGTGCGGCCACGCGCGCGCCAAGCGCGAGCACATGCGGACTATACGGGTATGTCGCACAATCTAATTAATCTAAAATTTTTGATAAACGATAATATGTTATTTACATTGTTCTCCTTATTGTTTACAGAGAAAAGCCAAACAAGCGAACGAGCGGGATTTCCGATACCAGGTTGGCTATTATAATATATAATTACTGGTCCTATCTGTTTCTTATTTCAATCTATCACTTAGGTACTTACAAAGAGAGTTGGTTAGCGTACGGCGCCCGGCGCGAGTAGTGTAAGCATGTGTAGAGTGTAGAGCGCGCGTGTTGGCAGGCCATCATGCGCAACCTGGTGCGGCGCTACGTGACGGTGCAGCAGCGGCGCGCCGAGTGCGGCGGCGTCACGGAGGACGACGTCAACGAGATCAAGCAGGACGTCAGCGCCTTCCGCTGCGAGCTGGTCGAGATCCTGCGCAACTCTGGCATGAACACCTCCACCGTCAACGCCGGCGCACCCGGTCAGTATTTTACAAAACTGTCATTACTTAGTGATCTACTTATTTATTTATAACCTCCTAACATATATATTTACCACCTAACATATGCGTAATGTTTATCTCAATAGAAAGTCAAGAAGTGGTAACATTTAGCTTTCAAGATTTGACCTTAAAAACGTAAGTCATTTCATAGTTACAATGCATGACATTGTAGCTAATAATATAATAGCTTGTAAAAAAAAATTGGTTGCCTGTAAAGTCGGTATACGGGCGAAAGTTTTACGTGACAACGACTGTCAATGTCAATGTCTGTCTCTCTCGCTCTTAGGCGGGCTAACCATGCCCGAGTGGAAGGGACGCGTGCCTCTCACTCGCTCTCATTGTGAGCGCATAACGTGAGCGGAGCGTTACCCAGTTTCTTGAAGTGTCACCCGGCAAACCAATTTATAAGACGTTGTCACGTCAAAAAAAGTGACAACATCCTAACGGAGCTACCATGACGCACAATCTCGTAATGTTGTCATATTATTGTAACAATTAGGTATTCTGTGAAAATGTAGAGTATTAATTTCCATCCATGGCTTTCGAATATTTTTCACAGACCAACAGCTGTATTGTCTTTTTTAAATAAACTGTTCCCTTCATTCCTACATCCATTTGAACAAAATATTTTCTTTTATATTCAAGTTTTGAACGATTTGTCAAAAACTGTTTAATGTATACGCTGGTGCTGCACTCTGGCGACAGAAGAATTCAGTCCAATTGTTCTGTCACAGAATATCACCTAATGAGAATTATTTACACAGAAAACGAAGATCTAACAGGTACTAGAAAAGCCATTTCTAACAAGCTTTTATTAAATTAGCTTCGCCTGCTACTATGTAGACGTGTAGAAAAATCTTGGAAGTTAAATTTGACATGATGACAATGCATAGTTAGCTAGGTTAATATCAATTGAATTTATTTTAAACAATTGAAAAAATGCGGGTTTTAAAGACTATATAATAATATATGTTAGTGTAAGATCACGATTATGAATAAAATAAAACTTAGAGTCGATTATAGGCAGGTTCTCGGGAGTCGGTTCTATCAGTTATGAAGGTTTGCGGTTCTGTATGCGCAGGCGGTGGCGGCGGCAAGAAGAACCGGCAGAAGGAGCGGCGCCTCATGAAAGGGTTCAACATCGCGCCGGGCGGGTCGCTGGCGCCGGTGGACGAGTTCCTGGCGTCGCTGCACCACGAGCACGGCGGCGCGCACGGCGCGGCGCACCACGCGTCGCTGTCGACGCTGCTGAGCGGGCGCCTGCGCGCCAGCCAGTCCAGCCTGTCGGACGGCGCGGGCCCGGCGCGCCGCAAGCCCTCGCACAAGCGCCGCTGGGGCACCATCATCGAAGCCGCGCGCGCCGCCCGCGTCTCGCGCCTCATCGGCCGCTCGCGCTCCGAGGACTCCGTCTGCGACCACGCGCGCCAGTCGCCCAGGTAACTCCCCAGCGACCATGCCTGGCATATCATCATATGTCATAAACTTAAAGTCATTTCTACGAACTAACACAATCAGATCTGGCATAAAATGTCAGCTCAACATGAGTTATTTAAAAAAATATAAAAAAAAACGAGTGTGCTTTAGACAACTGCAGAAACGAAACGTAACTCTCTCTCGATCTATCTTCAGTAACTTATATCTCCCTCTCAACTTCCGTTTGCCTCGCCCGATCACACTTTTCGTAACGCTCTCGTCATGCTTTCACCAGCTTACTGCCCAGGTCAAGCGTGCGTAAAGAGTAATATGTACTCATCACCTATTTTGGATGGATATAACCTTTAGGTTAGGTCTCCTGTATATTACAGTTTGAACTATATATGGAGGTATCTACACTCGATTAACATTTTGTAGCGGCAGCGAGCGTTCGGACTCCGGCAGTGACTCCCAACGGAGCCCGGAGCGCAGCAGCTCTCGCAGCGGACCGTTACATCCGCTGTCGGCGCTGGCAGCACTCAAGCGCAAGCGGAAGAAGTTCTCGGACTCGCGGCGCGCGGCCGCCGAGCAGCGCGCCGCGAGTGGGCCGGACGCGTTGCAGCGCGCCAGCTCCGTGCCGGCGCGCGCCCCGCCCGCCCCGGCGCCCGCGGCGCGCGCGCCCCCGCCCGCGCCCGCCTCCGTGTCGCCGTCCACCACGGCCGAGAGCGTGGCGGCGCGCGGCGGCAGCCGGGAGCCGCTGCTGGCCAGCCTGGACGACGACGCGCACAAGGTGGGCAGCGCGGCCGGGCCGGGCGGGACACGGGCGCGCGCGGCCGCGGACGGCGCTGAGTGGCGTGTGCTGGGTTCCCAGGAGGCGTGCGGGCGCTGCGGCTACGAGGCGGGCGCGGCGGACGGCGCGGACGAGGCGGGCGCGGGCGAGCTGGGCGCGGGCGAGGCGGGCGCGCCGTGCGGGCGCTGCGCGGCGCTGGCGCGCCTGGCGGGCGTGACGCCGCTGCACGGCCACGCGCCGCACCACTCCGCCGGCTGGCTCTAGACCGCTCCGAGCTCCGAGCCACACTGCGATGCCTTGCCGCCCGAGAATACGAAGCTGTAGCTACGTTAGTTTAATGTAAAATGAGTCTGTTTGGTGTTTATGACAACAAATCAAATAGTAGCATGCACTCAAAACTACACTTACTGGTACGGTAGATCCTACTAACATTATGTACCAATACACGCAAAATTATTATCAATATTTAGTAGATAAATCTTCCTATAATATTTTAACGAAGACATATTATATCAAACACCAACTAATTAAGTAGCTACAAAATAAAGTAAAGAATAAGTATTTATGTTATATAAATAGGAAATTATTTTATATACAATTTAAGATGACATAATCTGAGGTACTGACGGAGTCGGAGTCGGATTGAGGTTAGTTATTGTTCTTTGTGAACGAGTCCAATCTATACAGTCTAAGAGAAACGAATTAGCAAACATAGGTAGTAACATACCGCTAGCTGTGGCATAGTGAACCCCAGAGTTCGACCTGCGAAGATGACCCCTCGACTTGAGTCGCCTTGATGAATAATGTTAAGTTAGCCATGTAAGGTATCTACTAATAGTCAATAAGTTATCTACTAAATATAATCATGATGTGTTCCAGAAAGTTTTCCAATTATAAGTTACTCAGTCGGCGCACACTGAAATAGTAGTACTATTATACTAAGTAAGGTTGAACAATATAAAACAGGGATTTTTAAATGAAACATGTTATACCTACTTACCTAAATATCCGATGCCGGTATGAAATACCCCTGACATTTTATAAGACGTTAGGTTAAGTAGAGAGTATGCGAATAGATGTAATGAACGGGTGTCGCAATATTGCACAACTCATACAATTGTTAGAAGCAGGTAGATCTCGGCGAGGTACCCGTCCGGCATAGTTCACGCAGCCAGCTACAGGGCTTCATAGAGCACGGGCGCGATCCCGCGACTTTCAGAACCTTACGGACACCACGTCTTGTAACAGCACGCGAAGGACCCGCACGTCACAATTTATAGGCAATTTTACATTTAATTTTCTTAATTTTTTCTTTACGAACAAAAAGAGCGCACAATTTAATTACATGGTTTGGGGCCAAAATACACCGTTTAGCATAAATTCGCATGTAACTAAAATCATTCAGCGTTTTGCTTATTACGTACCTACCAATTTACTTATATCAGCCGTAGCGGCATGGTGAGGTCACAATCAGCTATCATATTATAATTATAAAAGTGCAGGAAGTTCGTAGTGTAACACTTACAGACACTCACAGACATTCGGTAATGTAGTACGAGACGATGCTATGCTGTTAATGAAACCGATTTTTGATGTGTTAATCATTAATTTTGTTTATAGTTGACCGTAACGTAACCAATAGGTTCATGTTATGTACATAAATAGGTGTATCCTGGCATCGACTCGGCTCGTGTGACGTAGGTAGCTAGGTATTGTGGCGTGCTCGTCGCCAGCGGGCGCGCGCCGCACACATATCGTCCCGCATGTTGTACGTCTGCTATGTGTATCATTGTTTATCAAATTCATCAAGTGCCGGGCACCGGCACGACCAGAGGCCTTCACACATGTTTATTTGTTCGCCGCGTACCGGCCACACGGCCGCGCCGGCACATAATCGATTATATTTTGTAAAGAATTGTTATTTATTTATACATTATATTTGTATATAACGGTGCGAAGTTTAATAAAATAAGCACTATTCAGTATGTTGTTTAATATATTCCCTGGCCTATTAACCCACCTTCTAGCTGTTTTATCCCCGACGAAAAAAGGTGTTGTTCTCACAAAAAAAAAGCCTAATTTGATCCGGTTATTGACGTGACAACGTCTTATAAATTGGTTTGCCGGGTAACACTTCAAGAAACTGGGTAACGCTCCGCTCACGTTATGCGCTCACAATGAGAGCGAGTGAGAGGCACGCGTCCCTTCCACTCGGGCATGGTTAGCCCGCCTAAGAGCGAGAGAGACAGACATTGACATTGACAGTCGTTGTCACGTAAAACTTTCGCCCGTATACCGACTTTACAGGCAACCAATTTTTTTGTTTGAAAACTGATGTGATCGAGACGGCATTCAAGAGATCACCTATACAACGGCTGGAAGATATCAGCTCGCAGAAGATATAAGCACGCAGTTTTAATTTAGTTCTGTATGACCTAAATTAAAACTGCGAGCATTTTATTCAAAAAGAAGTTGTTTTAAGGATATTCCAAATTTGAACCGGATGCTTAAATTGTAATAAGCCTATAGCTGTCTACACACCAAAACCCGGCGGCACGAACCCGCCTTGCATGGCCGGCAGCCTTATTTTGAAACAAGCTTGCCGGCGGCTTGCGCCCCTCGTGTTTCCCGGCGGCACACCCCGCGCTCATTCAGTTGCCCGCCGGCCCATACTTTACTCTTTGCGCCGGCCTTCGAGGAATAGTGCCGTGACGTGACTGTGTTTTTTATCAACAAAAACAATATGGAATGGGAAGACGAAAAAGTGACAAAACTAATAGAACTACATATATCGTTCAAAACAATTATTATGGGTCCCAAAACACAGTGATTTTGCGACCAAAACGCTAGGACGCATTTAACGACATTGCGACTGAATTGTCTACATGTGTTAATGAAGTGGAAAGAAAAATAAAAAAAAAATATAGTTCGAATAAATCCTGAGCCACCAGTACCAGTAATTATTAGTAACAGTACCTACATAATGTAACAGTAATTAGTAACCAGTAATTATTATTATACCAGTGTTAGCAATTTCTCCGAGCACTCGGCAATCACTAATATTGTGAACGACATGCCGCGACTGTCATGCCGCCGGCCAAGTTATCCGAATCGTAACAACGGGTTTACCCGCCGGCACTAACCGGCCGGGTTCGTATCCGCGCCGGGCCGGCGCCGGCGGCTTTAGTGTGTAGACAGCTTATAATCAATCCCAAAAATCACGAGCCAGTAGTTGTTTCTCTTGTTGACAGATGGACCATATGCGAATAGCTAATTAAATCACGAACACCCTAATTCAGTACGATCAACTTACGCGCTCCATTCAGCATTATTTTCAAATGTCTCAAATGCTTCTATCGATACTCTAGTTCAAAATCCATATCCAGAATCATTCCAGCATCAAATAAGGGTGATTTCATATTGAAAGAGGTGAATAAAAAGCAGGTATGAGTAGAACGTATCGTTTATTAAATCTAGAGACTAGGGTATGTGGTGATGCGGTGGCGGAGTTCAGACGGCGGCGAGGTCGAGCGGCGTGTAGTCAGTGGCGGGCGGGCGGCGCACGGCCAGCGCCACGCGGCCGGCGCGCTCCGTCAGCAGCACGCTGCAGCCGCGGCCCAGCGCGCCGCGCTCCGCCGCCAGCGCGATCTGGTTCACCACGCGCCGCTCCACCTCGTGCTTGATGGAGCGCGCGCCGTAGTGCACGTCGTACCTGACACCGACAGACTGATTCAAATAATGGCTTCAAATATCGACTATGGTCAAACTATAGACACAACAGTAGACACTGTACCTAAAAAGTAAATGAAAAAGCCGGACACGGGCGAGTCTGACTGGTGTCTCTGAGTGGAAATGCAAGAAAGTATTAACGCAAAAAACGGGTTTTAAACCCATTATGATCACCATTTCATCCATACCACTTTCATCATAAATCCTCTTCTACTTACGAACCAAAATATAAGTCCATATCTTTTCTAGTTGCCAAGTGAAAACTAAAATAATAAATTGTCTATCGCCCTAAATTGAACATGATACCACCACGCGTTCCTGAGAAAAAATCTTTACAGACAGACGAACAGCAAAGTAATCTTTTAAGGGATTATTTTCTTTTTGAGCTATAGACCCTTAAAAGACTTCAGCACGATTAGCAGTTAGTAAGAAAAAAGGTGTAATTAAGGTGGTTTGATTAATAGGAATGTAGCGTACCCGTCGGCGAGCGCGCCGAGCACGCCGCCCTCCCAGCGCAGCTCCACCGCGTGGCGCGCGCTCGCCTTTTCCGCCCAGTGCTTCAGCTCCAGGTTCACGAGCGTCAGCAGCTCCTGCCGCGAGAACGGTAGGAAGTACACGATCTCGTTAATGCGCCCTAGGAACTCGTCCCTACCGAAGTGACGCTTAAGGATGGGTCGCACCACGCTGTCCTTAAAGTGGCGGGACACTTCCAGTGACTCTTCTGCGCTACCCTCGCCGGGGTTTTCATCTTCTGAGTGACCTTAAAATAAAGACGTTGATTTTCAAGAATATATTTGGTCTATGTTACTTGACAACAAAAAGAGGTACCTCTCTGTTCGATGGCCAGGGTGGGAATGCGGACGCGCTGAGCCGCGCGAGCTTCCGCCTCACGCCTCAGCTGCAGGCCGTACTGCGCAATCTCGTCTGCGGCCAGGTTGGATGTCATCACGAAGATGGCGTTCTTGCACTCGATCAACTTGCCTTTGCCATCCGTCAGTCGACCCTGTGACAAGCGCCGGAGGTCACGACTCTGGCGAAAACTGGTTGAAACAGGATCGCAATACTATAGGTGATGAGGTTTATACCTCGTCGAAGAGCTGAAGAAGCACTGTGAGCACGTCGGGGTGAGCCTTGTCCACCTCGTCGAAGAGTACGACGGCGTCGGCGCGGCGGGCTAGTGCGCGCGTCAGCTGGCCGCCCTCTTCGTGGCCCACGTAGCCCGGAGGCGCTCCGATCAGCTTCGCCACCTCGTGCTTCTCCTGGTACTCCGACATGTCGAGGCGGATGAACGCGGCCGGGTCGTCGCGGTGCATATAGCGAGCGAGCTGCTTCGCCAGCTCCGTCTTGCCAATGCCAGAGCTGCCGAGAAAGAGGAAGACGAGTGGGTGCTCGTCGTCTGCCCAGCCGTTCTCCTTGCGGCGCACGGCGGCCGCGACCGTCTCCACGGCGGCCTGCTGGCCCACGATAAACTGCTTAAGGCGTTGCTCCAGCGGGAAGCGGCGGCGCTCCTCGGCGGCGGCGGCGGCCGCAGCCTCCTCCCAGGAGCGCGTGTGCGTGAGGATGAGCTCGCGCGTGGGCGAGGGGTCGCGCGCGTAGTGCAGGGCGCGGCGGCCGGCGTGGTCGCGCGCCGTGGGGTCCGCGCCGGCCTCCAGCAGCGCGCGCGCCGCGCCCGCTGAGTCGGCCAGCGCGGCGTAGTGCAGCGCGGTCCAGCCCAGGAACGAGGCGCGCGCGTTCATGGTGCTGCAGAACTCGTCCTCGCGGCGCTGCAGCACCTCGAGCGGGTGCATGCCGGCGGCGGCGGCCGACAGCGACGCGCCGGAGTAGCGCTCCTGTAGGTCGGCCCGCGCGCCCAGCTTCAGCAGCTCGCGCACCACGCCGGGCTGGTCGTTGGCCGCGGCCACCATCAGCGCCGTCCATCCGAGCATGTGCCGCCGGTCAGCCGGGCCCTCTTCCGGCTCATTTTCTCCTCGGCCGCTCTTGCCATTAGTAGCTAGGACAGCCTCCACCTGCCTGAAGTAGCACCAAGATTACAAATAAAATGGCAATTAGGCTATTAATAAAAAAAATATATAATTAAGATAATACATAGACGCAAGTTATATGATTATGATGATGAGGTAGATCATGAAATTTATCTGTTATTTATTTGTCAGTTACTTACTTCCGTATTTCTTGCACATTTCCTAGTTGCGCTGCTTTAAAGAATCGTTTTTCTGAAAGCATAATAATTATCATCTTTAACTACTTTGACTGCTATTGCCTGCTTTGACAAACTATTGAAAAGGAAGTGTATAACCTTTTAGTGGCACAAGGGTTATAATAACAAGATATTACAGATCAGTGTAAACATAATGGCAGCTCTCAACACAAGGTACAAAGCTGCATTGGTGTAGGCAAAGTATTCACAACACTTAAGATCTGCCACAATCTTCAATTGCACAAGCTTCAATTGCACTAAAGCTATTATGATTTTGAACTTCTACTCTTGGGCCTACGATTGTTGACAAAACTCAATAATAATTCTCTTGGAAACCTTATGCTTCTAAGTGGTAGGTAAATAATAGATCCCCTAACTGACCTTGGAATTCATAAATCTATTTCTATTGTAATGTGTTCGAATTCTGATGTGTTGTTGGTTATAGTTATTAGCCTACGATATATTGAACCTACAATTTAGAATAATGGAAGGACAACTGAAGGATAATGCAAGTGATTCAAAACATAACAACTCTTCATTTATCACTGATTATCATGTTGACTACAAGTTCATAAAACTCTCAGAGGCCAGGTCAAACAATGATGTTAAGTGATAAAAAAAAGCTTTAAAGCACCATTAAAGACATGATCAGCTGCCAACAACGCGAGTCCCAGTGAGCCAGCGCCGTATATGTACCGGGTGGGCGCACTGCGATCCCGGCCAGGTTCGCCATCCTCGTCTGCAGAATTCACATGTCGCACCACTACGCCTGCTAGCCGCGCCGTCTGTTTTATCACGAGCGCACTATGCTTGTACAAACATCTAGCAGGACGCAATGTTGACATTGTTTTTTTTACACTGGATCTCCTATCTGCTAAACAACTGTCAAACTTTACTACTGATTCTAAGTTTTTTTTGTGCAAGGTACGGAATATGATTTAAGATGCGCCGCATCCGCATTATTACAGATTTATTTTTATGGGATTTTTTGAGCTTGTTAAAACTGTCATTTTGATTTTCTTGTAAGCTAAGCTGAGTCTGACATTTTTCAGCCTGTGTTATGTCAACAGTCACTGTCAAATGCAGAAAAAAATGATTTTCTTTCCATTTTCCTACTCTTTGGTTGATCAGTTGATCGTATTCTCAAATCTCATATCAGTGGGGTTACTCGCGAATGAATTTTAATACTAATTTAATGCTAAGCCATGTTTAACTGTTATTCATTTTAAAGACAAACAGCACAATTTACGAAAAAAAATATAGTCAATGTTTAGATTTCAGTTAATTCCTGCCATTGGTACTATTATTTTTTAGAAAGAAAACTGTGCCACGTTTCCTCTAAACTAATATTAAGTAATTTTGCATTGGCATTAAAATTCAAAGTATTAAAATTTAATTCATTACAGAGTAATCCCCCAGGTTTAAAATAAAGAAACAATGGTAGCTTTAGATAATCCTGACCCATGACTGTATAACGCAACAAGTACGCAAAGGTCAGTGACCCTGCCAAATGTTTTTTTCATTGACTTCTAACGTTTTCCTAATGACAATAATCCTTTATCATTCACCCATTCAGCATTCAGCAAAGCTTTTTTTTTTTTTTCACGAATTGGCAACACTATGGTTCTATCGCGATGTTCGCGGTTCGCTTCTAATCTTTTCTTCGTTCAAAGTCAAACTGACAGATCTGACTTTTCAGACTGAATTTCATGATCCTTTGCATTCCTGGTTTTCTAATGAAAATTTAAGTTAATTTAAGTATTCTCGTCTTTATGAGTATTTGTTTTGTGGGATAGGCTTTTAATTCAATTCCGTCGCTGGGTTTTATAAGCCTTTGTTAAATATATTCAATTTATTTTACAGTTTACATATTGACTATACTGTATACTGTTACTAATGTGTTGATACTCTGTGTTTGTTTGGAAAAGCATCTAAAATAATTATTTTCCGGCAAAGCCATGGCTCTGGGTGGTTCGACGTACCTTAAGAGTGCTACTATGTTGGAGCAATTGTTGGAGGAGATTAATTTCCAGAGGACCAAAGAGATGCGTCAGCTGATGAAAGACGGTATGTATAAATTGTATTATTTTATACTCTTATCCGATTAATAATCTACAAATCTCTATTTCATAATATTTTTATCCTATTATCCTAGTTTGAATCTGTAGGTATGTGGTAAACATTTAACAAATTTGAAATAAACAAATGTAGGTAGGTATTTTAAATTAGTACAGATTTAGTAAATTAAGTTTATCTGTTTGAAAAAACAAAAGAGTAAGTAAAACTTATTTTAAGACAAACTTACACTTGTATAGACTGCAATCTTTGTTTACTTCTATTGATTTCCTTTATTTTGAACATGGAAGACAAGTAATTAATATATACAAGAACATGTTTATATTCACATTATTACATATATTATTATGGAGAAAGTGTACTATAGGAAAACTGTTTATAAACAACATGTCATCTGACTCAAGGATTTGGCTTTATTCTGTATACCTATTAAATATAAAAATCTTCAAATATCTGCCATATGGCTTTTTCTACAAGAATCTTAAAAATATTTCTATAAATATAATCTAAAAATTCCTTAGATTTACTACTTACCTAATGGTTTTTTCAGGTATCCTCTATTGGATTACAAATATTTTAGCAGTAAATATATGTCAAAATTAAAAGACTTATTTATGTGTGGTGAAAATGTACTACCTTCTTGTTCCTCCTACCTAATTTTCTGATATTGTTATACAAATAGATACAATCTTTTAAAAATATAATATTCATCTAAATAGTAAGTAGATGTTTTGTTTAATGTTGTCTTACCAGTCCAATATATCCAGTGTGTGTGTCCACCATTATTAACATCATTTAAGATTTAAAGCTCACATTATGCAGGAGCCTCTCCTTCCTCTCTATCTTTTGCTAGCCACACACATCCTGCAATGAAGATTGTTTGTGTGTTGTGATATAAATTTCTTAATGGGTAGATGACTATATTATTTTATTTTTCAGATAGTTAATTAAAAATATTAGGCACATTTTTTTCTACATTAAGATTCCAGTCAGTTCCTTCCATTGACAGCTTTTTTTAAGAAAACTGAGTCCTTCCTGCTTTACTAATATCAATTTTGCATTGGCATTGTATAAGAATTAAAATTTAATTGGAGAGTAAGGGCACTAAACTTTGATTCACTTTATCTATATATTCTATAGTGTTTTCTTATATTGAAAAAGCATAAAAAACTTGTCTATATATTTTTTTTTCTATTGGTGGAGTAGTTGGATTTTGACTAATCATTCCCAGTCATCTACCATTGAGTCGGTCCTACATGACTGAGGATTAAAAAAAATACTTGGAAGAACAAGTCTTTCTAAGTATTACTTAAATTTCATTTTACCATTAATATGTAAAATAATAATGTTAGCTAGACCAATATTATGTAAATGTCTGACGGGCAGTCTTTTTTAAACTTTGAATTGAAAAGCCAAGCCAGTGTTTAGGATTGCTATTTAAATTAAGTCATTACCTAATATTATAATATGTATTTAAGTATTTGATAAAGTACAACTGAGATCCCCTCAAATAACAATGCTGTCTGTGGTCATTCACCTGTAACCTATAAGCTGCCACAGGCCACTTAAGGGGTATACAATGACTCATTTTTAGGGTGAATTAATTAATCAATTCATTATGAGTCATTATAAATTACAGCTATTAATGAAAGAGCCTTAGTTAGGATGTAGGTAATAAAAGTACAATAAATAAAAACTTTCATCTTTCTTTGTGAACAAGTACAGCTGGTTCTGCCATTCCATATACAGGTTTTTATATAAAGCTTAGGAAGTTTATCAGACTGTTGTAATATAATGTTTATGCCATTTGCTTATACATTATATATGAATAATGTACCCACTAATGTTTTATCCTCACTAGCTGTCCCCCGCGACTTTGACCGCGTGTTTTAGTTTCAATGGTTTTTCATGTTTTGCGCGTAACCTACCTCTAATTCTAAACGAAAAGTAGGTATGTGTCATATATTATTACCTCAGCCCGTAATCTCAGCTATCTGCCAGTAAAATTAGTCAGGTAGCTACAGAGAACTAACTTAAACTGTTTACACAACGGAAGTTCAGCCATTTATGTTCTGCTCCTATTGGTCGTAGCTTAAATTTTCTCCGGCGGCACTACATACCGAGGGCATTACCAGGTCGGTACTTACCTAAAAATGTATGCTTCTTTTTTGTAGTAAATTCATTTCAGCCTTCATATTCAACCATCTTGAGTCTGAGAGCGTCGCCGTGACCGTAATTCGGTCAGGAGGACATTATTGTCTTGGGAGAAAAGTAAGGCAAGTTAAACTGGGGGTATACAGCTATAAATTGATTTATTATTCTATGCTGCTCCCTGATCACCTACTACACATTTTCGTAACATAATGGATATAATGTACGATCATTTAAAACATACCTAGTTCAATTATTGTCATCCTATTATTACTGCAAAGATAGCATAGTGGCATAGGGAACCACGCCAATTACCATGGTGCGCGAAATGTGTAGGGTACGACGGGTTTTCTTTGTTTATGTAAATTGAATGTTTTGTGAAATTCTTACGATATACGCCTAGATCCTATATCTTTTGATTCGTTATTCGTCAACGTGACGATCCGTCACTAGGCTGTCTCTCATCCGTTCGTAACCAGACTTCAGTTATTTGGGTAACGAATAGTTACAATTTTTTTTTATAGGAACAGCTTTTTTTAACTCCTCGTTGATATTTTAACAGTTCGTTAAGGAAACGATTCGTTTTTTTGTTTATTGGTCCCGGCAAAGGGATTAATTTACCTAGAGCAGGAGTAGTTATAAAAAAATATACCTACCAAAAAGTTGTATAATTATTACACTTTCTAATTACTCCAGTTTTAACTCTCAAAATAAACCGAAAAATAAATTTGTAAGTCAATTTATTTTTCGGTTTATTTTGAGAGCTTCATTTGAATTCCATAAATGTCTGCAAATGAACTATTTGTCCTGAATAGTCCAAAGTTTGTCCTGCATTTTATATAGTACTTATAACTACCCAATGTTTAATAAATCGGACCCATCCCCTAATCGCACGGGTAGATAAAACATTAATGTAAAATAAACAAAAACCTTACTCTTAAATCACTCTACCTAATTCTGAAACAATAAAGTCCGTTGCGTTGTTTTAAACACCTAAACGTACCAACAGCGGGAACAACTTTATTTTATACTGTGTAAAGATTATAAATTGGTACTACAAATATTTTTAAGTTGTTAGAAATATTGTTCTCCTGCCCATTCATAGAGAGTAGAACCTAAACACATACATGTACATTGAAACTGATCGATTACAAATTCTTTCTCCTTCTAGTGACTATCTATTATTTTAACATATAAATGCGAAAGTAAAATCTCTATCCGTCTGTTACGCTTTCATGGTCGTACCGATTTTGATGAAACTTGGCATGGGTAAGCTTGGGTCACAAGAAAAGACAGGCTATTTGTCGCGATAACTGATATCTACGCGAGCGAAACTTAGTGGTAGTTATATCCTAAAAAATATTAATTTGGGTTTGCCTTTAAGCAGTAACATTTTTATTTTATTGTTTATTGCTGCTGTTTTGTCACAATTTGTCACGTTGAATACAATATAATGTAATAATAGTGTTGCAAGTAGGTTAAAAGGTTATTCTTGGGGAAAAGACATACAACATTAAGAAAAAAACATTTAATTACCTTTACAACAGTGTTGGTATAAATAGTTACATGTTCCATGTATCATTTTATCGCACATTCTTTTAGAAATAGGGAACACGATTAACATCGGAATGTGGCATCAAACAATGTATTTGTTCTTTGGAATAGCCTCAGTAACAAACTTGAAAGTGACTACACTATAACAAACAGTCAGCCAGTACATTGGGTCGGCGGCACACTACCGGCACCGGCCGGCTCTCTTCGGGCCGTGGCTATGTGGCAACTTAGAGATCACCCAAACATGGATAGGACGGCATTGCCTTTCTGGACAAAAAAAAAAACAAAAATAGCTTTACCCGCAGGTTGCAGAGCAATCACGGCGATTCTGTCTATGTACTAGTGTGATTCAGAACTGTCAGAATTGACTATCTGATTCTTTACAATAATAATTTCACTTTAGATTAGCTCTAAAAGACTCCCAAGCTATTTATATAAATATTGAACATGTTATAACACTTCCAGGTAACCAAGTTAAACTAGATAAATACAAGTATGCAGTATTCCATCTAACGTTTAATTTTGTTTTATTTTACAATAAATATTTACACAATACCGAACATGAACATCATACAAATAGTATATTATAATATTTAACATTATGCCCTAAATATCTTAAAAAAATATGCATTTATGGAAAATGCATTGTTCAGGTAGTTAATAAATAATAGTTTACAATAAGGCAAGGCATACACAAGTTGAATGCACAACATATTTTGAAGAAATTTGCTTTGGAAGAACACATCACAAGTACGGCCGCCGTGTAAGTGACTGGTGGCTCTAACGTCACCATTGATTGAGTTATATCTATTGTAACGTCGTATCTTTTACTATTATAATACTTGCATGTCGGTTATTGTATTGGTAAAACTGATCACACCTGGTTGAGGAACCGAATTGGTTAACGTCATGGATGTTAGTATTGTATCCGCGGAATGCATTTGAGTAAAGCTTATTTAATATAGGCAAGTATCAAGTATATTAGATCATTTAAAATGTAGTCACTGATTATATTTAAGATTGTTATTCAAATTGCGTGCTTTTTTAAAACTTAAATTATTTTTTATTACTTATCTGTCTCATTAATTATGCCTTGATGACAAGATGCGTATTTTCTTAATGGGTATGTGTGATTTACAAATATCTACAACTTAGAAAAACTTTAAAATAATCTAATGCGTATTAAACAACAACTATATGAAATAATGACAATATAATTCTCAGTAATATTTTGAAGGCACTTTGCAATTTACACGAGAGTACTATAAAATTGTAATGTGATCAAAACACACTGCATTAACATAATTATTTGTGCATGATAACAAAAAAGGTTTCCATGTTTCAGAGTCTGGTTTCGTCGTCCTGCAGGGGACAACCTATTGGACAGACCTGTTTGTGCGGCACTTTTTATTTCAAGAGGAACAATCAATAGACTGCGACGACCTGCTGTTTTTTGTGAGAAAACGTCACGTGAAGGGATCCTCCCGCTACCTGCCTAAATACGAGGTAAGTCTACGGATAGAGAGTAAAAGAATCACTTCTATTGTTCAATATCGTAAATGTAGCCAACAGGGCCGCTGGACGATCAACACAGACTAAATATTTTTTATAAACGTTTGACATTGGCAGTAGTGTCACACCGTCACAATAACGTGTTACATTATAATAAAATCTTCTTTTATCTGACCTTATGGTTTGTAGGCATTACTTATCAGAACGGAGATGTTGTTATCATTATTTCTTTCTGATACCGATTTATAAAACTTATAATACTATTAAAACAGCTGCGCATTGCTTTACATGAAATCTAAGTTCTCAATTACTTTGTATAATAATAATATAAACTACATAATGCAGGTGCACGCAACTGTAAACTATCAGGTTGGCACTTAAATTGTAGGAGATAGAAGCGGTCTGTTGTTGTGTTAAACATAAATAGTTGCAAGATCCCATGCACTGCGTTATCCATAGCACAACGAATACAGATTGAAGTGGATTTTGTCTAGTTACATATATAACACGTACCCTTCAGCACTAATACGCAGCATTATATTTTGTACTCTGTCTTCATTTTTTGTGTAAGTTACAGTAGTTACTACTATAATACGAAAGTAATATTGAAGTAAACATTTAAAGAATAGAATGGCGAGCATCGTTCGATCTCTCGGTATGTACTCTCTAAATGTCTGATGTGTGGTGGTGGAATGTTTCTTATTCTGAGACATGTCGGTGCCCGCTCGTAAGAGTTTCTTTTGTTATTTATTATTTCTAATTTAGCACCAATATGATGAATGTTACAAAATTCTATATGGTAGATAATTTTGGAATACAAAAAGTATGCATTAACAACAGTTAAGTATGTACTTTATTTTAAACAATATAAAAATATTATTTCTTATAGTAGGCTGCTGTTACATTAACTACAAGTTCTACGTAGTACTAGTTCACGACGCACGCTGTCACACGCGAGTCTACATTAATCACAGTGTATCTTTTTTTCTAATAAATAGTTTGTTTTAACTTTGATTCGAGATTGTTCAATATAACCACTTAAAACTATACAATTTACAAAAACAAACATTCTATCAACAGTTGACAGTACATAATTGATCGATTATATTATTGTTCTTTGTCAAATAAAATAAAATCTTATATTTATATTCAACAATAAAAGCAGACGAGGTCACTATCTACAGAACAGTTGGCGATAGTTGTGAGGATATAAATATTATGCTCACTTTGCGAAGTATCACAATTAAACGCAGCAGTCGCGTAATGTCCACTCGGTGTACGCAAGCGTACGTAGGCACAGCCAAACTATATAGCGCTTGAAACTGCGACGCCCGGCCGTCCAGCCGCTCTACCGCTCTGACCGCCTGGCCTGCCGCGCCTGTTCGCAGACCGACGTCGAGGTCTTCCGAAAGGACTCCAAAAAACTGCCCATCGGAGACCCGGAGATCGACTGGGAAGAGACGGTGTACCTCAATCTGATCGTGCATCAGTTTGATTACACACTAACGCTGGCAATCTGCACGCGGACCAGCCCCAAAGAGCTGCAGGTCCTCAAGCGGCACTCGCAAAAGGTGAGCGTCATACGCGTTCCGGCGGCGGCAGCGTCGCGCGCGCGCGTCACTAGCTGAGCCGGCTGAAGAGCTTGGTGCGCGGCCACGGCAGAGGCCAGTCGTAGCGCCGCGGCACCGGCCCGCGCACGTTGCGCTCCAGGTAAGTGAACAGCCAGTACCACCACTCGCGCTGGATCATGTAGTGGTTGTAGCCGTTGCCGTTCCGGTGCGGCGTCACCAGCAGCGAGTGGAACGTCCAGAACAGCCGGGTCGTTACGTAGTATGCGATCACCACGTCGACGGTGTAGTGGCCATGCGCCAGCAGCACGAACGATACGCCCAGTAGCGCCGAGCCCCACATAGCCCAGTGCATCGGCCACAGCTTCTTCGGCGAGTACTCCGCCACGATGAGGTAACTCAACACGAGGACCATTGTGTGGCCCGAGTATATGTAGTCGCCGCAGTACGTGTGTTTTCCGTTTATTGACAATCCGAACCCGGATATTAAGTAGAACATTCTTTTTATAACTAGTAGTGGTGTAGTAGTGTTACTCTTGGGGCTACAGTAGTATGTGGTGCTCGACACCGGAAGTACAGTCACAAACATGGTGACTGATCGGTATAAGTAGAGTAGGCCGATGATGAAAAACAGCCGCCGGGCCACGATGAACCGGTGCTTGTGGAAGACCACCACCAGCATGGCGACGGTGGTCGATATCATGATGAGGTACTCAGAGACGGCAAGTCCCCAGTCGCGCGCGGCTACGTTGTCTAGGACTATGTCGTTGAGCGGTGGCGTCGTGTTTCTGTCTGGCAGTCTTTCATGAACTAGTGACAGCGACATCATATTTACACAGACGCATAAAAATAGGAAGAAAAATGATACAATGGTTTTCCATATTTCTTTGGGATATCTCTCCTCTCTGACGGTGCCGGGCGGTATCTCGACGATGAAGTCACCTGCGTGCGTGCGCTGCGGCGAGTGCTCCTGGTCGGGGTCAGACTCGTCGGTGGTGGGCTGCGGCGCATCCGTCTTGACGTTGCGCGCTAGCAGCGGCTGTCGTTGCATGAGCTCGGCTTGGCTAGGCATGCCGTCGTTCTGTCTCCTGTCTGTATGTTGGCGAGAAGCGTTATTGTTTAGGTCATTCCGCTTGAGGCGTGCTTCGAAGTTGATCCCTTTAATTTCGTCGTGAGCGGTGTGCGCGGCTATGTCGACATCGCAGAGAGGCGGCGTGGCCGGCGGGGACGACGACGGCGTCGGCGATGGCTCGCGCGGCACCAGTGCTAGCTGCTTGGACGGCAGCTCATTAGCAAGATACACGCGCACTGACTCAACCAGTGGCTCCGCGAAGTTGATCTGCTTTGGTGGTGAAGGCTCCTTGTCTGGCGATCGTGATGAGATCGTCATCCAATCACCATTCGGCTGGATTGTGCCTGAAATATAGAAAAATATTATGTTAATTCCGTTATCTAATTATCTGACGAAGAGATGTTTAAAATCTTTTTCTATTAGGTTGATAACAAATGAAAAATATTTTTAATACATATAATATCCTCCCTTGTTGTAACTTGTTGCCCAATGATATAACAATATTTAATGACAACAATTTAAAACGCCACTCAATTATTCCAGAAAAGTTTTTTTTTATGTGTTGTGTGATTGAACTTATGCGTAAGCAAGTTAATAACTGAAACTACTTAATTCTTCTATAAATATTATAAATAATATGTTCACGCAAATCTACTTTAACATATGCGTGAATATTGTTTACATAATAGTATGTTTTCTAGAAAGATTGATCGTTTATAAACAAAATAACAATGGCTGCGTAGGTACGGTTCAAAGACCGAGGGTTATGATTGCGCGACAAGGAGGCGCGGAGTGGCGCGGCGAGCCGGCTCCGGCGCCCCTCCTTTCCTTATTGTCAGATGATAATAATGAGACACCGCTGTTTGTTGTGCTCCGCACACCCGCGGCCGAGCCCTAGCCCTCTGAGCGAGCGTTACTTCCCTTCGGGAACACGGGACACGAGAACGGCCTAACCTACGAGATTGTAATTTGCTATTATCCACGAGACAATATAGATCGTCCCCTGCGACAGATTTCTCTTTAGCTACTTGTCCGCGATTTGTTTTCGGTCCGCTTATAGAAAGTTTAACTTTAAGAACCGTCATTCTATGTAATCCCACTTACCCGATCAATGCGAGCCGTCATTCAACTATATCTTGGAGACTCATCAATTTGATATCCCGGTCCTGATATGCGTCATATAGAAAGCCGGAAAGCCACCTTTGCATCCAGTAAAATCATAGGTACGTAAACGAGGTCGAAAAGAAAAACGTTATGCATATAATACACTTCACTGCACGGATAACGGATTACACTCACGGAAGGGCGTTCCTGTTAAAGATTCTGGACACGAACTTGTATTCACATCGATGTTCACTACACTGTGCGAAAGATTCCGTCGCCTTAACACAAATAATATTTTATAAAACGCCGACTATGTAACTGCGAGCGAGCGTATACAGGGGCGACCGCGTACTAGAAAAGATGTAGCACTGGTTGGCTTCGGTCCGGCGACGTTCGGGTATTGTCGGCCATGCTCGCGCACGCTCGACGTCACAGCGAGACGTTCCAGTTCCCCGCTCGGTGCGGGTGCACTCGGCAGGGCCTGCGGCGGGCGGCGGCGGCCGGCGCGCGGCGTGCCTCGCAGTGTCGTCGTCAATGAAAAATGAACCACCTTGTGAAGGGTGCTCTACTCTTACGGGTTCAACTTGATACTTTATAATATTGATGGGAAGCACATCAGAAAGAAATTATACTTGAATTTCTAAAGAACAGTGACCTTTTTGGCACCGGTTCAATTCAATACATGAAATTGCTCAGATGATATTTTAGTAATAGGTACATGTTTAATATTTTTATCACGAAAGCCCTTTTTGATGGTGATTTTTTTCATTGGAATTTGGAATTATTATTTTCTTGCTTTAGATAAGATTTTATACTTAAATGTATCCATTTAAGACCCTGATAAGATTAGATAACTTTTCATGTGTCTGCAGTTGTCAGTTTTCCGTAGACTATAATTAAGAATTTGGTATCAAAGTGTATGTACCTATGTATTCACGATAGTCTATCACGAAGCCCTACCCGCCCACGCTTGCTGTATATGATGAACCTATTGTCCGGGGCCATACTACCTATATACGGTAATTACGATTACTATTAGTTTATTTGATTAGCCTTTGTTAGGTAACTAAGTAGTTGATGCGGGTTCTTTATTAGTTGTCTTGTCAGAGATCAATAAGAAACTATAAATACTATAATGTTCATTAAGCTCTCATACGTATGTACATTATAGTGTTTAATTGAGTATATAGCGAACGAGGACCTGCTAAGAGGTATGTACCTAGGTAACTAGGTATCTACTTAGTAAGTTATTAACTAACAAAATCTTCACATTCAATCAGGGCTCTCAAATATCAGATTGGCATTAATAGGTAACAATCGAAATATTTGATTGATATTATAATATACTTATGACCTTATCGCCTTTTACGTTGCTGGGACAAGCCCTTAAAAGTTAACGAATATGGCTTTCATTATCCTTATCCATGTCGAGACTGCAGGCCCAAGCATCAGACTTAGGTACCTACGTGACGAACAGACTTATCGACCAACTGGGTTATTATATTAAGCACAGTATAGTTATTTTTGTGGTCATTACCTACTGTAATTTATGTAGCACTAGCAATACATAAATAAATACTCAATACTTTTTGACAGATTGTAATGAGTGCCGCGTTTAGTTCTCACACTTCTCCCCATTGTTCGTAATCATAACATCGTTAATATTTTGCAAATGACGGCGGCGACATTTACATTTTTTATTTGTAAGAATGTTTCAATTTCATTGAAATCTGTAGTTATAGTAATTGGCGTGATTTACGTGCACGGTCAGTCAACAAACGGGTTCATTGGGAAGCAGTGTTTTGACACCCCGGCTGCGCGAGCACTTGGGCGCGGACCGAATGGTCTTCATTCGGATAAACTAATTTGTTTTAATTGGAACTATTACTAAACATAATTTTTAAATTAATAGATGTTTCCCGCGACTCCGCCCGCGTTTTTGTTATAGTCTATGTCCTTTCTCAGGCTCTGGACTATATCTGTGTACCAAATTTCATATAAATCGGTTCAGTAGTTTTGGCGTGAAAGCGCGACAGACAGACAGAAATTACAGAGTTACTTTCGCATTTATAATATTAGTAAGAATTATAATGATCAAGAAACTTAATGTTATCTAATTTTGTAACATAATGATCTCAAACTCGAAAGGGAATAACTGTCTCTCTCGGGTCTATTGAATCACTAATAATCCAGCGTTGTTTCTGGCATTCAATCATTCATATCGGGCCGTTTTATCAATGCAAGCTTTGCGTTAAGACTCCAATAAATACGTCATGTAAGTGAACATGCCAAGTAATCTCCAGTGGCCGGTATCGATAACGATTGGAATTAGATTTTTATTGCTTTTCCAGTCGTAATAACTATCGTAATAACTATGTATTTAACATATATTGTTTGGAGCTGTGCGCTTTACCTACAATTCAATGATTACATTTAACTCTCGTGACTAAACTAATAACTTTGTTTTAAATAAATAATTATAACTTAGTTATTTGTGCGTAATTTGTGAATTGATATCCGTATACAATATACCTAGGTACCTACGTTAGCTATTATGTTTTTATAAACGCCAATTGCATTAATACATGAAGTATAAACAGATAATGTAAGATTTTTTAATTGGTAGGTAGGTACTGTGGCTTTTATTGTTATTTTCAGTTCATTGTGTCTTACCAGATAGGTACCTCCGTTTTGAGGCTCAATACTTCCATACTAAAAAGCATCTAATTTGTTCTTTACACACAATGTTAAGATTACATAAAACTTAATTAATAGCCAATTTGTATAATACCTACCTAGTTACTGGAATGTGGTCAGTGGTAATTGGCGTTAATATTAACTATTACAACATTGCAAAACTGGTAGGTAGGACTATTTTTATTAATTGTCAATTGTCATTTGGAGTGTCTAGGGTTCGCTTCTATAAATATGTCATACAGATCTATGATCACATTTAAAGCCGAGGAAAAAAGACTCGCATTTCACCAGGTCATGTCTGTAAGTACCTAGATTCCTAAGCTACCTAGTTCTCACCTTACTAAACTTCGAGTTTTGGTAAGTGTACATAATCCCCCAGATACATTTTTGAATGCACGGATAGCCGAGTGGTATTGGTCACCACGCCAACTACCTAAGTGTGCGACGTGCTGCGTGTTCGTTCCCTGCATGGGACAACTATTGGTGTAATGTCCACAAATGCTTCTTCCAAATCTGGGTATGCTTTGTGCATGTTAATATTGAATGTTTATAAACTCCCCGTGACACAAGGAATGAATTCCTTAGTGCGGGAGATGATTTTTTTAAATAAAAAAAAAATTAGTCCCATTTTAACTTCTCTCATTGTATTTACATTGTATTTTGTCCTTAAACTTACACAAATAAAATTTAAAACTGTTAGAAAATTGCAATAAGACACGTCTTATTGCAATTTTAATGAATTATGATAGCATTGGACTATTGGTCAAAGTGAAACATTTTGCAACGCGTGCAGGTGTACGCGTCGCCGAGCCGTCGCAAGATGGACACGAAGGGGGACGGCGAGGAGATGACTTATCCCCACATCTGCTTCATGGTGGACAACTTCGACGAGGTTAGTCAAAACAAATTCTTTCCTTGATTTTAGAATTTAAGCCTACTAAGCCTGTACGCTGACGAAGACGAAACATACTATCCAAGTATGCACACTCCTTCCAGGCTTTGAAATTTGTTGCCAGCCTGAGTCATATTTATACCGAACAGTAAAATATTCCTCAAATACTTTTTACAAAAAGATAGTTTTCCTATAAATACTTGTTTTGACCTGTTCTCCTATATGAAAAAAAACACAATCAATCAATTTATTATGATACATTTTATAAAATTAGCTAGTAATCGCCGCTGAAAATGCAATACAGGCAAGCGTCAACGGCGCGATCCGTCAATTAACAGCCCTGTGCCCTTACTCTCCTATTTAATTCGAATTCTAATACAATGCCAATGCAAAATTGATTAGTTTAGCAGGCAGGAGATATAGTTTTATTAAAATAAATGTCCAAGATTCAGAGTATTTTTTTTGTACAGTGTGTTGTTTGTGTGCCTGCTAAATTAATAACACGGTGGCCACATACATACGGAAATCCGATTCGGAATTTCGATTCCAGATATCAAATCGGGATTTCGTAAATACATCACAATTACACACATACGTTTATTTCCATTCGAAGTGATATTAAATTTAATGTGATGCGATGCGTATCCTATAAAGTGTCTCCTAGAAAACGCGACAAATATTCTGACAAATTTAGTGTGGAAGAGTTGGCCGAAATGAACTACCTATACTCCCTTTTTGCCGTGCGGTTTTCCTAATGCACAAACTACCATTCGGAATTCCGAATTAAAGAAAACTACTGTACGTATGTGATAGGTCTATAGATTTGTATAGATTTACTGCATTCGGAATCGGATTCAAAATTCCTAAACGCCGTATATTTGTGGCAGTCCTTACATTGCAACTGTTACACTTATCATTCTATAAATTTATTGATTCGATCAGCTATCGAATCAATAAATCGTTAATAAATTGTTTGTTTAAATGTCAATTGTCGAGGAAGGGGGCTGGTTTGCTTATCTTTGCTTGTTTGATTGAGAAGTTAAATAGATACCTAGCCAAGTAAAGAACCGTCTAGCTCGAAATAAAAAATTATAGTACCTTCTGAAGCTTTTACATTTGAACGGGTTCTTGAAAACACGTATAATGTATAACCCAGCCTAACCAGAAGGCAAAATGGTCCATGACCGAGATTCTGAAATTGACGCTCTGCCAAAAAGTTATGGAGCGTAGAACTCCCATTAAAAGAAAGAATTACTACTGAAACATCATACTGCACTACTTAGCTGCAGTGGATAAGCATCCATCAGTGATTTAAGGTATATAAAATATCTATAAGTAGGGTTCAGTAAGCAGTCTTACGCGTGTTCCGCCCGCTACCGCAGTACTTGTCATCTACATACTTCTGCTCTTCTATACTTAGTGCCGCGTGGCTGCACAACTGTCGTCTGTGACTTTGTTCTGTCTGTCGATAAAATTAGATTTGGCGCTATGTTCATTTAGAGACTCGGTAAATGCCCGCTTTTTATCTGCTTCGTATGTC
The DNA here is from genome assembly GCA_932294365.1 of Diachrysia chrysitis. Taxonomy (NCBI): domain Eukaryota; kingdom Metazoa; phylum Arthropoda; class Insecta; order Lepidoptera; family Noctuidae; genus Diachrysia; species Diachrysia chrysitis. The sequence continues at coordinate 13,739,589 of OW028649.1, read as the reverse complement.
ATGCATATTTAGGAGCGCAATGCGTATTAAATATCGTAATAGCGCCATGTCATCTCGTGTTATTTCGAAGGTAAACAGTAAACCTGTTTACATCAAAGTTGGTTATTTAAAAAAATCACGTTAATGAGATTAGCGTGCTATTTTGCTATTAACGATTAGCGCGGACTTATACCCAGCTGATTACATTGAATTTACTTGAGATTGAAAAGTTTAATCATGTCACGTTTTCTAATTCAACTGATTGCTGGTTGAGAGCCTATGTTGTTTATGAAATGAATAAATTTGATAATGAAATATGTAAAAAGTTAATAAGTTAGTATTAGTTATGTGATGTGACTGAGCATCCCTATTAAACCAAACCAAAAGCATTATTTAGATCTGTGCAAGTGACAACGCAAGTCCATACAACAAAGCGATGTGTGCAACAAACTCGTTGGTAATTTGTTTTGTAATAACTCGATTTAGCTCGTCACTAACATCTTAATTACTTTGACAGTCTAATCATCGTTAAATTCTATTTTATTGCGATACACTGACTGATTTTATTAATGCAATGATTATGTAATCCCTGAAGTGCATCGCTAAAGTTTCTAATACGTTACGTTTTCTTTCACAACATTCTTGTTTTATTGCATTATTATGGTAAACCGGAAAAAATCATTAGTAGGTACTGAGGTCGACGTACTGGCAGTCTGGCACTAATAAGCTTAACTCGCACTGTTTGCACCTGGAGACAGGGGAGACTACACAGTATACAGACTATACAGTTATATGTGAATGAGATAATATTACAGTTGAAGTTAGGTTGTTGTCGAGTTTCCTAGTCCACGAAATAATTAATTTGGTTGTTGACCGATATAGCAGTGCGAGAGTCGCGCGTGGGAGCGGGCTGCGGGCCGGCTGGTCGCCGCGAGATCGGCCGCGACCTTGCGCCGGCGCACTGTCTCCCTGTGTTTGTGTTTGTTTTCGTCGCATGATGACCGATACCTACAGTCGCAACACTCGCAGCACTGCCAATAATTATTCTGTCATGTTGTACCTACCTATTTGTTTTGATATACCTTTTTATAAGAGCTAATTTCAAATGTTATTCATTGAAAGTCATCGTAAAGCTACTACGTAGGTATATTAGTAACGGAGCCGGTGGTTTATTTTTAGTTCATTAGGTACTAAATGACCTCTAATACGACTTGCAAACATTGAACCTGTTTTGTATCTGCTGCACTGCAGGTAATTTATCTCTGCAAATTGTTACAAAATAGACGCGTGTTCATGTTCTGACAGTTCGTGGACTACGCAAGACATAGTAGGTATACCTATATTATATTTTCTGTGCACGCTGTTTTAAAGAAATAAGTATTGTAGTGTAACTTTTCCATATTTATAGAGACACAACAATTTCTGTTTAAAACACTAAGTAACTTTACATTTAACCACAATAAATCACAAAACGAATAATTACGAAAATAATGCAAATAAAAATTGGTTTATGACTATTTATGGCCTCATAAGTCTAATAAGTATAAATAATCACTATAGGAAATTAAAATGTATTATAACGTGGTTAAGTAAGTAGGTAGGTAAATACCTAAGTAGGTAGGTATAATAATTGAATTGGCTAAATAATAACGTCTGTTGGTATTAGGTGTACCTATGTAGAGTGGTGGTAATTGGCCGAATACGAACGAGGCTCCCGATCAGGAAGTAGTAGGTACTCACTCTGGTTCAGTTCACGACCACGATGTAATGGTGGAGTACCATTTGTCCATTACAACTAGGATTGCCAATAATTTTTTAGCGAAATAGGTACCTATTGAACCTATTAATAAATAAAATACAACTGCAACCCGCTCGAATACTTCAAGGGAAAAAATATTACCACGACCAGATGACACTGGCATTTGTTAAAAGACATACCTACAATGTAGAAGATGTATAGTGTGCGATAGTAAATTTATAACTCTGTTCTTGAGTGTACACACTCACGTGGTAGGACATGTGCCCGCCGCGCGACTGTACTGCTGGATGTCAACTTTTAATGAAGAATGTTAACAAATTTTGATTATTAGCTCTCCATATTCTCTGTCAAAAATAAAAAATACTAGTGAAAGAATTACTTCGATACGTCAATTAGTTTCCGATTTAGAAGTAAAACAAGTTGAACCGCACGACGCGGGCTGCCGGTGACGTTGTGACGTCATTGTACAACACGCTCAGTCTGGCTCACTAAGTACGCTCGCGGACGCGCGCCCGTACCGTCGAAATTATACTTAAATACTTTTAAAAGTGTCCAATCCAAATACTAGGAAATCATGTGTTGTGCCTAAATGTAAAGATTGTGGTATTTTGCAAACTTTACCTGAAGGATCAGCAGTATTGGCAGTCAAAGGTTTCAAAAATATTACGCATTTGCTACAACAAAATGGACATACCTAGTGTGAGCTCTGATCAGACCTAGTGTGAGCTCTAAAGTAAAACCGACCAAAAAAAAAGTTTTGGAGACAAAAAAAAATGCAGCGTTACGGATACACGTAGAAAGAGCTATCGGCAGACTTAGATCACAGAATAAATATTAGTACTGAAGCTTAGATTCTTTGAGTTCATGTTGCCACACGCTTGGGTAGATCTAAAGCAAGTCGACCTGCTAGATTCAGTGGTGATTTCTGCATGTGGAATAGTTAGTCTGCAAAGCAGTCTATTTCATTTAAAGTAACTTCCTAGTGTTTTAAGCAAAATACATTTAAGTTTATTTTATTGTATTAAAAATATAAGATTTTGAGGTTACGTACGTTCCATTTTCCACCAATGTTTGTGTTATTTATAGAGTTTTAATAAAACTATATTACACTAGCTGTCCCCCGCGACTTTGATCGCCTGTTTTAGTTTCAACGGTTTTTCATTTTTGCAACATTTTTCATTTATGCTCCGCTCCTATTGGTCGTAGCGTGATATTATATAGCCTATAGCCTTCCTCAATAAACGGACTATCCAATACAAAAATAATTTTTAAATTCGAACCAGTAATTCCTGAGATTAGCGCGTTCAAACAAACAAACTCTTCAGCTTTATATATTAAAGTATAGATTAGGATAATGTTTTGCCTAGTTTACCTTTACTATAAATACGTAATAAAAGTGTTTGCCTTGATTGGACACTTTACTTCTATAACGCAGTCATCAGTAGGTAAGCCTGTCAGGCGAGGCACCAATCATAGGTCACTTATTCTTTGAAAAAAGACCAGATTCCTCTATCTTTATATTGTGTACTTTCGGCGGCAACGAAATCTCTATTGGTTGATAAATAATGCGCAACCAATTAATCCATCTATTTTAGGTAGATTATCCGATTGCCCTTTTTCAAATCCTTCACCAATTTTATTAATCGAACAATATTTACTATTATTACACTATTAACGTAATACTCGGACGAAAACACAACAAAATACTGCGCAAGCTATAACACCTACTATAACCGCTGGCGACTTGATATTAAGCTGGGCGCAGCCCGCGCTTGAGCTTGCGGCGTTGTGATATGACGTCACAAGCGGTCACGTGACTGTTAGCGGGACTCGATATTTTTTGAAACTTTGAATGCTTATAAAATCAGAACTACTAGGTATTTTTGACTACAACAAAAACTAGTGTATTTGTATACATACAGGCTTTACTGAGACAAAATTTCAAGCGATTTGGCATACCTAGTAACATTCTTCATTGCTCACCTCAAGTCTCAAGGAATGCTCATTACTCACGTCTTACCATACCCCTTGTATATAATTATAATTTGTTTATTGCCAGTTTATGCTAATAAATAGTATTAGTTTTTTTATAAGTAAAATAAATTGTAGCTTTGATTTTATTGATCGTTCAATAAAACGCGTGTCTTTGCCCTCGCTATTGGCCTACGGTATCTAGCATATTCGAGGCATGTTTGATAACGTACCTATGTATTAATCAAATCATTATGATAATCGTTTTGCACAGTTTGTGATATCGGGTATGCAAACGCAGAGGCAACATAAAATATGACTAGATAGGTATGTATAATCTATTACTGTTTTTGTCAAAGCTTTGCATGTCATACCTACCTACTGTTTCTTGTTATCTATTCTTAGGCGCGTTACTAATGGCGACTGCATCTCTGCAACTTGTCCTGATTTTTAACAAAATTATTTACTACTGTCATAAACTCATAACGATGTTTTCTTTAGTCAAGGTCAAGGTCAGCGACAACATCGCTGATCATTAACCTTATTTTATTTCTTTCTAAGTGTAGGAACATTGTTATCAATTTAATCGAATTAATATTGTTGGCCGTTTCTATTAATAGAACCTTACCTACCTACCTTTCTTCTTTTATTATAATTGTTAAATTTATCGTGTTAAGATGTACCTAACATAAATAGTTATGGATTAGTCGGCCATTGTCTGTAACTAATAATAATTCAGTGAGATAATTTTGAGCATCTTTCGCAGCCGCACGGAGCTCCCTTTGAGTTGAATGTCTGGAAAGTTTCGAGTGTTAGCGCCATTCGGCGGCTCATCAAAAGTTAATAGGTCAGCGGGATCGTATCGCAGGCATTCGCAGGTTCTCCGATATAAGTGAAGCGCCACACTGACACTACGAATAGGTACGTAGGTACTTACTACGTAATACGTACTACGCGTACTTACACCAACACCCGACGTCCACATCACACTCACACTTATGAACATTAAACATAGGTACTAACTAATAAGTGTATTAGGTACCTACTAGGTTCCGGTAAAGGTCACTTGTTTTGTTTCCTTATCGAAATTATTATTACCTATAATAATAAACATTTAAGGAAAATAAAACTAAGGAACAATAGGCAGGTAGAAAACACATTCATCTTCCTTTAAGAGTAAAACTAAAATGTCGTTTCAGAGCAAATAACAGACGGTACCTAATATACCTATGTATATTCATCTTCATTCCGGATCATCTTCCACCTGTTTATTAGAAGGTAATTTTTAAAATAATTACCTAGTATTTGTACCTATTATCTAGTTAATCTAGCTTCCTAGAACAAGCAAAAATCTAAGTCAGTTTCTTTAAAGGATCCAGCCTCTTTATCTAGGCTGTGCTAGGCACATGGTGTTATTGTCTCCACTTACAAAATCATAATCAATCTGCTTCGGAAATAAGCAAAAAAAACATTCATGGTCCAATGATGAATAGCGATATAAATATAATGTTAGTCCAATGTTCGAGAATGAGTGTGTATTGGCGACGGCGTATCTGTGTCTGCAGTAGGGTTGCCAGATGGCCGGGAAATCCGGGAATGTCCCGGAATTTTTCGTCTGGTCCCGTGTCCAGTAATTAGACCTTATTGTCCCGGATTCCGAAATCCTACTAGTTTTTTATAAAAATATACCTTCTAACAACGAATGATACGGCTGGCCTGCCGTATGAGCTTGTATTGTATCGTATCCATCGACGAGTAAGAAAAGGTTCACAGGTTTTAACGATAAATGGACCACTGATCCTGATTTTAAAGACTGGATTTATTTATTTATTTAGCTTACACATATAATTACGGGAAAACACAACATTTACAACACAGACGCTAATTACCGTTTAGCTAACTTGTGTAGAAAACAGAGGTCAATAGCGGCAAACAATTTAGGGAATGAAGAACAAATAGAAGACATTGAACATGACAAACATTAAAACATGAGAAACATTAAAACAAGACAAATATTAGAAACATACACAACATTAGAAACATTAAAAACACTACAGGAGTATTCAACTATGGTTCTCCAATGTGTAGAGAAGGGTAACCTATTAAAATCTCGAATTTCTGTTACCCGAATCTCAAAACCCCCAAAACGGTTAGTAGAACTTTTAAAAGACAGATGTCATGAATGACAACTTTTTAAAATTCCTTTTTTAATTTCCCAGATGAATTAATTTCCAGGTGCACTAAAACCAAATTTCCAAAATGTATTTTTTTGTATCCCATATTCTCATAATCCAGATATTATAGTTATACCAGATTCGCAGAATACTTTTTTTTGTTTCCCATCGTACCATTTTCCAAATAAATTATTACCAAATTTTTTAAAATCTTTTTATTTGGTTCCCATACAATCGTGTTCCAGCTCAACGATTGCAATACATATTATTTTTTGTTTTCCATGCTAACAATTTCCAGAATTATTACTAAATTTATTTGCCCATTACAGATAGGTTTAAGTGTCAAAATCGACTCAGTAGGTTAGGTTAGAACTGCGACCGAAGCGAGCACAGGAGCCGAAAACTGGGGTTTCATTCATCTTTACTTCTACTCTTTGGATTTAAAAAACAAGGATTTAGTTTTTCTGGATATGATTTTTTTTTTTAATTTAAAAAATCTTGATTTAAAAAATCTGGATATTGTTTGTCTGGATATCAATTATAAATCTTATATATTAAAAATCTTGATTTTGTGCATTTAGATTTCGTGTGTCTGGAACTCATTCGTCTGGATTCTAAAACGTTCTACAAATGAATAAATGGGCAAATGAAATTCGGAGTTGCGATTATATGGCAAACAAAACTTCAGAATTTAAAAAAACGGGATTATGAAAAATATGTAGGATGTCCGTTTTCGGGATTATGATATTCGGAATATTAAAATTCGGGATTAAGATAGATAACCGTAGGGAAGCCATATGTGGATAGAGAAAAAAAATGAGTTTATTGCAATTTTCAAAAGTGTGTAACTCGGATATCGCATATACATAGTACATGATGTATGTTGATTACCTACCAAAGTTTATCTAATCAACAAACCACGAGAATTTGCGCTTAATTTTCGTTTTAATATAATATTATAACTAGCGTTTATTGCCTCCTTAGTAGGTTAACGTTTACATACTTACATAATAAAAGTATGTATTTATTTGAAAATAAATAGTATTTTTCTTTAAAATACATATCTAATATCTAATTTAGACAACTACCTATTTATTTTCACATATTTTTTTACTATGGCCGCGGCCCGACACCTTTATCCTAGAATTGTCCCGGACGTGATAAGTTTCTATCTGGCAACCCTAGTCTGCAGCCGCTCCACTCAGGCGCGGAACTCATGAGGGGGAAAGGGACTATGGGTGCAACTGCACCCTAACAATTTTTACACACAAAAAACAGTACAATGGCGGACTTAATACCTTTGGCTTTCTCTGCCAGTCAACCAAGGGTGGTGTAGAGACAGGTATGCTAGGTGCAGTGGCATCGAGTGTGGTACACATGTTTGTTGACTGTTCCAAAATACTCATTTTAAGTGTCAAGGTTAATAATATTCAGAACAAATTCACACTCATTTGTAATTAATTCACGTAGTATGATAATAATGTACTTGCTATCAACTGATAAAGCTCATAATCATTTTAACAATAATATTTAGATTATTTGACGATAACATTAAATATACAAGCTTAACAAAAATTTGTTTGTTCATTAACGACAACATATTTATTGGTGAATAGGTACTTATTACTTAATGATTGTAATAAAAAATATTATATCTACTTAAACAGTCTTGTACCTAATTAATATCTATTTACAGTTGTTTGTTTGTCTAAAGTAAACTTAATGAGTAATCGCGTGATGGTTTTGAGTGAAGTAAACCGTTGATTCATTAGTTTGCGGAAACTCGGCCGCTAATGAGTAAAGAGATCAATATTGATCATAATAAGGCCAATGTTTACATGGCGCGGTGAATCATGGCGGTGACGTCACCGGTAGAACTTGGCCGCTACCCGCCACCCGCAGCCCGCTAGCTCGCCAGATCCGTCTGCGGTTGGTCGGGAGTTCGGGACCAAAAGACATTATTATATAAACTATTTATCTCATGTTACACCAATAAAATAATAGATACTTAAGGGTGTGTTCCATAATCACTACAACTTAATTACTGAATACTTATACAATTTGTGTATATTCAGCAGTTAATTTGTGTTACAAATTGAAATAGTTGTGTTATAAGTTGAACTATGAATAGTTTCCTATCAAATGATGGAATTTGCCTTGCAATATAACGACTATTTAAATTAAACTTGATATAGTGTAAAGTATTAGGCGTGTATTGTATTGATCTGGTTTGAATCTGTGCAACAGCTTGCGAACGCGATGCTCCGAGGAGAGCGAGCGAGCCAGCAGTAATTAAATACAACGGTGCACCGCGCTGCTAGTTATTGATCACCCTCGCTTTTTCCACCATGCCTTGTTAGTCAAAAGACATGGTGGGCAAATGCGAGGAAGCATGATGGATAAAGCATCTAGCAAACATCTGAAATCGCCTTTCATCTCGTTGAGGAGCTTCTCAAGAGACACTTCATTTTGTGGACCCTCTTAATGTCTAATCAGCCGTTATATCGAGGTCGCCAGTAGCATACTAATGAAGCACTTACTTCGCCATTATTTAATCGTAGTGTTGTTAGTGCTAGTGTAGCAAGTACACCGCGTGTACTCAGGCTATAGGATTAGTGCGTGTGTAATGTATTGCGCGGATATTGCCGGCTGCAGCATGAATCACTTTCTTTGTGCTGTCGATTGCTCTGCTATGTAGCACTAGTTCCAGATGGCTACCAAATAGTTTTGGTCTACTTGTTATTTCCGCTACTATTCATAGTGGTATTCAATAGTCATTTCGAGTATCTTGTAAACGTGTTATTTACTTAAGATGCACACACACTTACGACACGCAACAGTTCATCGTGACACGCAATCTTATTCGTGTATTCCCTGTAACGTGGCTATGTGGCCATTGGTGGACTGTAGACATAGACTGTACTTCCGCAACCAAAGGTTGTATTCAATCCGATTAGGTACCTACAATCGACACTACCCATACAAACTAAAAAGTGTAATAAAAATAAAACTATTGATTTTCAACCTGTTGGTTGGCACAACATTGCGTGGCGGATTTTATAGGTCATATTTCTGAAGGATCATGTCTGACACTTGTCACTACAGTAAAAACTAACTAACTACTATGCTATCCCTTTTTCCTGCGCCATTTATAGAAGCTATACTTAGATGATCATGATTATTACACTGCACAAGAGTGAGCGTAGTCCTTGAAGGGCGCTGTGCGGCCCGGTGGCGGCGCGGCGCGGCGGCGCGCTTGTGGCTCGGACGCTCCACTCTCGGTGCACTTGCACTGCAGGTGTCGAGTTTCGTTCGCGACGGGCTCACAATACCAGCCTAGTTAAATCTTTTGTACTTTAATAGTTAGTAGCAGCAAATATTGCTTCTTGATGTGTGGTTTATTAGTCGGCTTACGGCCATTTTCAATACCATATCCGCAGATAGTTTTCCCTACTAGAGTTATGAATTTGACAGTATTTGTATGGTGCTTACGTCAACATACTATCTTTGGTACGGAAGAAAATCTATGATTATGTTACTAATATTGGCTGTTAGTTTGTGCTAATCTATATCGCAACAAAAATATTAATGTCGTTTGGTTTACGTATTAAATATATCAGAGATTTGTATTCTCGTTTTAAGCTGGACTCGGGAAACACACTAGATACTGGCTTACAACACCATCCAAGTGATCCAATCTAGTCGACTTCAGCCCTCCTAGACAAATGTAATTTTTACAAGCGATAACATTGGTTGATCGAATCGCTCAAATGTATTGAAGTGACAAGTCTAAGCCACGTGACTTATCGATAAGAGATGCCATTTCCATACATTTAATGCCATCTAAGCGATTTCTATCACCGTTAACGCTTGTTGAAATATCACTTGTCTACGGAGAAGGCTGACCTCTTTTGTCGCATTTTTTTCTAATGACTTGTTCTGCTACGAAATATTTATTACACATAACAATATTCTAATTTTAACCCAACAGTTATAAAGCGTCTCTTCCGATGAATAACGCAATGGTTTAAACGACGAGAAAATTATCTTATTATAAGAAAAATTAACAAGATTTAGAAAAAAAATGATACGTGCGTTATTTTACAAAATCGATCAGCTGACTGTTGACATTGCATGTTCCGTGGCGATCCATGTATATGCTAAGGGGGCGCCAAAACTTAACGAATATCGCTATCGTTGTCGCCATCCATGTCGAGACTGTGCAGTCTAGCACTAGGTGAGTCGGCTTGCCATACAAATAACGATCGATGTTGTTCACCTTTATTTAAAAAATATTATCTGAATGATGTTTAAATAAAATCTTAAAGTTTTGAAGTTGTTATTACAATCTAATTTATAATTATCAAAATATGTTGGTATTAAATGATGGACTAATGATGAGTGGTAATTTTGATCCAGATAGTAATAACGGGGCTGTTGAGTAACCACATGGAGATAACACAAATCTCTGCGTGCAGTATGCTCGGCCAGATGAATAGCACCACAGTTGTTCTGCTTGTAGCCAGCATTAACCTTTAACTTAACTCATTATACATTTGAGTATTTCTGCGCTGCGCATAAGGCGGCGATTGTATCTATCATAATGATATGCTAATAGGCGATACAGATCAATATTCAGTGTTATATTTAATTGAGTAAGATAGTACTCAAAATATTTGATAGTGTTATCATTGCCTAGAATTATTGGTTAGATGTACGATGATGAACTAGTAAGATATTAAAGTATAATTCATGTTCTCATAGCTCGCCATATATTTCTAGACTTCTCCGTTCTTAAAAAAACTATTTAATTATCATAACGATATTATAATTAACCTGGTAGTTATCTAGCGTGTCGACTTGTGCCAGCTGATTAATAGAGAATAAATGCAAATGTATAACTGTAATGAACTTTGGAATACCGGTGATACACTGATTTATAAATAATGTTATAGTTTTAAATGTTACACAACATTTTAAAACTCTGTATAACAGCTTGTTTATAAATTAGTCAAATTAGTAGAACTTGGCAATGTGAAATTATTTAGAAATTGTGGTGGAGAGTAAAAATAGGCCATTGTTGTTTATTTCGAAAAAGGTTTATTTAATGTTAGTCCGAATTGGACGTATAGTGAGCAACAGAGCCTCGTCAGTGTTGTGTTAGTACAAGGCAAAGAACCGTGAGAAAACTAACATATTGTATAATATGTACTTAAATAGTACCAGGCTAAAAGTACTAAAATATATACGTGTATATGCCCTTATCAGTAACATGATTTTATCAGCCTAGCCTTATACCTGATAATGGACGAGTTATCGACACTACTTTTTGGGCCTCGTTGCCTTCGGTTCAATGTTTGATCCTTTTACCAATCGTGTAACATTCCATGTTAATAAAACACATATAAAGCGATAAATCAACTTCTTGAGACAATAGATGTCTTCGGAACTATTGTATACTTTTAAACCTTTTGTACCGTTTGAAATCAATTGCGCACTTAGATATTGTAAAACTATTAAACGTTGATTCGTTAAAGTCACGCTGAGAATTTAAGTCATAAGTGACGTAAATGCGTTATCAGACACAAATCTCGCAAAACATCAGACAAAACAAATTCTGCTATTCGTGGCCTAGTCAAGTGTTACGTCAGTGTGCACGTAAATCTGATCGTCACTTTTTTCTTTTAAGTTTTAAAGGTTTAGGATAGGTAGGTACTCATCCGCAACAACTTCGGTGTTAAATTAATTTAGATCATATCTCATGTTATCTGCTGCTCGGTATCAGGAGTTCGCGACTAACCGACCGATAACGTAGGATGAAAATAATGACAATACAAAACTTAGCAACAACCAGTTATTCTATTGTCACCTCATCATTGTATTAAAATTGTGTGAAACTAAAGGCACAAGCCAAGGTAAGGTCGTACTTAGTCATTGTTTAAGACGCTCAGTCGCGACTTCTTAATGTAAATTACAAATTTTTGTAAACGTGAATAGCTAGTAAATCAAAACTTTTTTAGGACCTCTTCTGGGTAAACGTAATTTACTAAAAATAAAATAAAGACATGATTTATGATTAATGGAGAAAAAAACAGTACGTTTTTTTTTGTTTTGCGAAAATAGCTACCTATCTGGTGCATATAAAAATACATTTTTATTATTATGGTACCTACCTATTGCATATTGCAATGGTCATTAGAAAATATATTGATTTCCTCTCCGTACTGTATTAAAATTAATCAAGTATCTAATTGTAGGTACATAACCGAGCCAGAAAAGTACAGTAATGACATCACCGCTGTTGCCGCAGTATAATTTACTTAGTTGTGGATTGAAATGAGTTGCGGGTTGAATGAGTCAGGCATATTATGTACAGCCCTCTGTAACTATGTACGATGCGAAGGAATTAGCGATGTCTTTAAATTAAATTAAACGGATTAGCTGCCGATATCTCATTAGGCAGTGTTGCAGTGGCGACTCATACAGCGCATGAGTAATGCAGGAAAAATATACAAAAACGAAATCATGATTAATATTTACTGATAAAATTGTTAAATATACTTAAACATTAATTTTATTATAATACCTCAATTACATAAGTACCTACACAAATTATCGTAAATTAGTATAACATATTATTTACAGTATGTTATATAAAATGTTATATAGGTAATTCATTTCCTATTTAATAGTGGGTAGTACATTTTTTGTCTTTTTAGAATAGTAATCATTCCGTATTATTTTAAATATTTATGAGTTTAACGTATTACTCGTGTTTTTAACTTGGCAATCCTAAAAGTAAAACGTTAGATACCTATATTAACAATTCCGTATTAAGTTTAAATTAATTATAACACTCGATCCCAGGCGTTTATCGATATTGAATTTCTCTGTGATAACTGGTGTATAAAATTAACTAAACTACCGTGTCCTCCCCGTTGATTCACAAGTGTCACAAGTGTGACATTCACATATTATTGTCGGTTCAGTGTTAATTGCCTCATGTGCCTTCTTTGTGGGCTGTGTACAAATGTGTTTGCCTGTAATCATCACCTCACGTTAGCTTGTATTTACGAGTGAGGTTGTGGGTATGAAGCACTCAAGTCGGTAATTAACGGAATTATTGAAACATGGAGCTAATCTAAATAAACAATTGCTGTTGTTTTTGACGCGATGAAAGGAAATGAGTCAACAGGTTTTAACTTATTATCCTTTGAATGAGAAGTAAATTTATACCTGTATTCTTTTCTTAAACTAACTTAATGGCGCGTTAAGCCAGTACTCGCAATTTCGAGTCCTACTGTGGCTTTTGTACCATTTCAAGAAATCTGAATGCTCTCACATATTTACAAAAATATATGTTATTCAGGTTTCTTATAATGTTTAATAGTTGAGATTCCTCATAATCTATATATGTTTAATCTGTTAAATGTAAAAAAAACAAAATTCTCTATTCACCTATATGACCACTATTAACGCTATAAAGATAGTATGATATCCCTTTACTTTATTTGTTTGGTTTGGAATCAAATTTTTATATCATTTAGGTCGATAGGTACCTGCTCATTACGAGCGACTACTGTGCGGTGCATGCAGAGAGAACCTAAAAATCTCTAATTATAGTATTGGTGTATTATAAAGGTGTGTCCGTGATGCAGGTGTTCTGCGACATCGTGGTCCGCGACGGCGAGATGGTGTGCGTGGAGCTGGTGGCGCGCGGGCGGGGCTGTGCCGCGCAGGCTGTCATCTTCCTGGGCTCCATCCGCTACGACATCCTCACCAGGGTCTACGACTCCAGGGTAAGCATCTATTACCAGCTATATTACCACAGCCATACGTTAACCCTGGCAGGATTAAGCAGTCTATAGCTGACAGTCACTTAACTGAAACGATAAACTCTATAATATCTGCTCTCATGTGAAATATTGGTGGATAGTCAATGTAGTTTGTTGTAGGAACAACACATAGCTGTCCTTAACCGTCACATGTCGCCACACGATCCACTTCAGGCTTCCTATAGCCCACAGAGATAACGTTTTGCTTTTTCACTGCCAAAAGAACACTTATCATGTGCGTATAATTTTAGCTACCTTATCACAATTATTTATCTACGTCAGATTAGCTATCAGCTATGCTCGTTGTATTTTTTTATGATATTTATATCCTTGATTGTCCTTACTAAATACTAGATAATGTTGGTTTTTGAACTTTTTACGACCCGTATGTATATGTATGCGCATGCCCGGCAACAAGTGTCATGGCGGCCGCTAATTGCCGGATACGGATTATTAAAAGCGCTTTCGCTGTACCGTCCACTTGGCGTGCGACGATTATACTATTTGATTTTATTAATTTATTATTTTATTGTTTCATTGACTCCTCTCTAGCTTAAGTTTTGGCAAGTGAGCACCAGTCTCAGCGAGCTCTTAGCTGTCTTTATTGAGTTCATTGTTAGCTAGTGCAACGGAGGATTTTGTCCCTTAGTACTTAGCAGTTTCACATTGCGTAGGTACGAATTTTTACGCTTATTTCGTTTTTTGGGATGTTGATTTATAAAAACTGGGCAACGCGGCGGGTTACGTTGCGGGGCTTCGTACAATTATGACAGTTCTTACACACAAACCTTATCTACTTTGACATAGCATTATTCTTATTACTCTCCCACTCATAATTTTCAATTTGTGGGACTCTCCCAGAAACAGTTATAAGTAATGTTTATTTTTCAGGTCCTTTAAATTCGACAGAACCTTCTCGAAGTGAATGGCGAGCATGTTCGTCGTTATCTTGTAGTATTCGCCGTACCTAGCGGCAGGCGGCGCGCCGGCGTGCGCGGTGACTTCCTCCTTATCTCTCCGCTGTTACTTAGCGGAGCTTCAGATTTGGCAGACTATCAACGTTGTTTCTTCATATATTTTCAGCTTAGATCAAGTTACTATTACCAGATATTATGTTAATCATACGTCACGTACGTCATTACGTTCTGTAAACTATTGTTTCTTAAACTTTTACTTTAATTAATTTGCGGGTTGAAACGCTGATTAATGGCTTCCGAGATCCGAAGGCATATGTGGGACTTTCAACGACTAAAACAGCCCGGTCCCGACTCTGCCTTGGTCGCAGTCTCGTATATGGAGCATTTAAAGCAGAAGCAAAAAGAAGTCACGAGCAGTTTTTATTACATGCCGAATTGCGTTGTTATGTTGTATGTTGGTTGTCTCGTGGTAAAATTGTGTCGCTATTTTTGAGCTAAGGCAAAATCAGAAATCAGAATGTAATTCTTAAAGAAATTTGTTGGCGGCTCCAATAAACATGCTGATCACTTCAATGACTGAATTGCTCACCACAATGGCAGCATATTTAGCTGATATTTTAGGATCCTGATATTTTATTTTAGGCCTAACGAGATCAACTTGGATCTTCAAGGTCGTCAAGGGACATAAAATAACATCTTCCAAGTTCTTCAACTTAGAAGATATATGCATCTTCTAAGTCTACTCTAGTCTACTTTCGTAAAGTATAAAAGAATGTTAAAAAATACAGATGTTATGACAGGTTAGACAACGGTACAGGAAAAACAGTTAAAAGGAATATCCTGTCATTCTTTGCTTTAAACCTTATTTTAAAGACTCATCTTTATTAAGTTTTCGGGTTGATATAAAAAATATAAAGAAATTTCAGGAGAAACCCTGTAACATTTACTGCTTTTTAGGAATCCGTACCTCAAAAGGAAATAAAACGAAACTCTTACAAGATCACTTTGTTGTCCGTCTGTCTGTCAAGACCCTTTGTCTCGGTGGCGCGAAACGTGTGGAGGTATCGAGTTGAAATTAAAACTGTTGTGAAAAAATCAAACGTCTAAGTTAACGTAACAAAAAGACATGGCTGTTTATGTTGCAAAAAAACGTATATATTTCGACGCTCTCAAGGAAATCAAAATTTATAGAAAGTGATGAGGTGTTTGTTTCTAGACGAATAAAATAACATGCAAGATTGAAAGATTGTGCGCAGCGTAGCCGGCTTAGTACGTGTCAATCAATTTAGTTATATGACAGAGACATGCTATTGTGGCTCAGACTTGCATATTTAGTGCCGCCTTGCCTGTTAGATTGGCGCATTGACAATTTTATTTTCTTTATGGATAAGGGGACTAAAAAATAATTTTATATTGTGTTGTGAGATCGTAACACGTAGTGATGTACAAATGAAGATTACTAATCTTCATTAATTGTCCATCATCATTTTCATTTTCTACGAGGAAGTAATATTGAACAGTGGGCGCATGCGGGCGGATAAGACATCGAGTGATTTTGTTTTCTTCCTCGTCTGTTTCAATTAATCAAGATGAGAAATATCTTATCGTTGCGTACAGTACAAATAACATTGACGTTATTGATATATCTGTAGTTATAAAGCAATTAATTTTTTTGCGCGTGTGAGTGTCGTAGCCAAGCTTCAAAGAATCCATACGACTCGCGGGTTACGGCCTTGAGCGTGTCCTCTGCGTAATGGAAAAATCATGCGATATTACTTGTTTTGGGTTCCTTAAAAAATTTAACATGTGTGTGTAGGTGTCGCAAGCGACTCATTGGTTATTATAAATGCGAATATATCGAAGATCTACGTCCTAGAATAAATTCTGATTATGATCTGTATCTTTAAGTAGACTAGGTTGCCCGTCCATTTAAATCCTTTTGTGACAAAAAACGTTATATAAATAGTAAAAACAACACGTGTAGCGAGCAGACAGTATTTGGACTGATCGAAATGAAATACATTAGAGTGCTTCCAACTCTCGTGAAGTCTGAGGAGCAATCATTTTCGGAAAATTGCTTAAAAAAACTGTTTTTCTTGTAAGTATAGTTATAGCAAACTATTAAACTTGTATAAATAAACGTAGGTGATTGTAATTAGCTTCGCATGTTTTTCTGACACCTCGCTTGTCAATAGTGAACTCAAGCGCTTACGATACATTACAGCGCTAAGTTCCGTATCTTACTATTGTGTAACAAATGTTTTATAAACTTGTTATGTTCATACGGCGATATTGACTTCTTCCAAAACATCGTGTTATAAGCTGGCTTGTACAGTGTATGTGGGAACATCTAGCGACTGGCAGCGGACACGTCATTCACTCTGAATTGGATAATTATTGAGAATAGTGTGTCGTTGATGTTCGTTGACTCGAATCGATCCAAAATAACCTGTTGCGTCAAGCCCGAGTGACAGCCTTCCTCTCTTCCTCCCTTCCGCTCCTCGGCGCGGAAAGCTTGGAGATCATTTGATTGCAATTTGCGTACGAATGAGTAATGTAGCTACAAGGTCGGCCGCATTATGCTTGTTATTCCGCAACTCGATTGTTCCGATTTCCGCGCGTTCCATGATCTAGTTTTTATTATCTTTCAATTTTGATAACGATACTTGCTGACTTGTAGAAAACAGACTCTATATGTAACCAAGAACTTGTCATTACAAGATTCATATATGTTTCTCTACATAGGTAGTAGGTATAAAATAAAGTCGCTACCACTGTTTGTACGCTTAGGTATTTTAAACTAGGTACATAACAGATTTTAATGCAGTTTTCCTCAATAGATAGTGATTCACGAGAACTTCTTGTGTGGAATTCATCAATGTTTTGTCTACCCGTGCGAAGAAGAGGCGGGTCGCTAGTAATGTAAAAATTCTAATATCTTTTATAAGTGCGTTGTAAGTACCAAAGGAAAATATCTACCTATTTCAACATTTTATTTTGATGTCTTCTATAAATAATGGAAATATCTTAGTGATCATTATAATGTTATTTATTATTCTCTGGGACGGATACCTATCATTAGATTTTTTCTGCGCTATTTCTCAGCGGTGAAGGTTGACCAGAAGGTAATCAAGTTCTGCATTATGGTAAATTTACGTGAAGTACATATCAGTATGTACAATTATATATCTTTATAACACTCAAAATCAACTTAATAAATTCATTTTTCATAATATACACGTATTGCCACGTGTAAATAATTAATGATTAATGATTAATAAAATTGATGGGACTACTAATCTTATCGGTTGATAAGTAGTGTATTTAATTAAACTATTTCATGAACTAAGTATATTGCTCTTCAACGTGTAGTAGGCATGCTCTTACAGAACTTGCCTATTTATTAAACTCATGTTTCAACTTGATTAGATTTAAAGTTATTTAATAAGATTAGTACCTTTTAAATATAAAAGGCGATAATGAAAAAGTACTTATAGCCTACATATAGGTACACAAATTTTACTAGATATTTAAGCTAAACAATATTATCACTGGATTGATGTAGCGCCGATGTCGGAGGGTATTCGGTGCGAGATCCCTTCGTCTTAAGTTGTCTTAGTTTATGAGGTGGGTTTTATGGGGCGTCGCCGGCGGCGGGAGCGCGACGTCACACGGCGCCGGCCTTGGGCTTAGAATATATCTCTCGGAACACCCCACATTATCATTGCACGCTTCACCGAGCCGAGTATGGATTTCTTTTTTTTTTTTTGCCTAGGAGACTAGTCTTTTTTTTTTCACTTGTTAACTTGTAACTTAAGGGACATACAGCTACCTAATTTCACAGACATGATAGTTACAAAAAATTTGGTAGCTCGCGAATAACTGCGATTTGTATCAATAGACCGTTACAGTGCGGACATTAAGAAGCGGAAGGAAGTCCTTTGGCGTAGCTTGCCGGGTGATGCGTGCAGCCGCGTCACTGAGCGGCCGCGGCGGGCCATTCATCGCCCAGCGCACGTCACGTCACATAAGTGGCTGCAGTGCGTTGCGCTGTGCTGAGCCACACATATTTACGTTATTCAGTATCGTTTGTCGTGTTACTCTGAATACCAATACGTTATACCCCCGTCGTACGTGTCGTAGTACGAATACGTTTCATTGGAAATGCACTATATTTAGAATAGGTCATTGACGGTTAAGGAATGATTCCTTTCATATTTGGAGCAAATTCAAATGTTTATTGGAATGTTCCGGCATTCTTCTATAATATAGATTAATTGCTATTCGAAATGTCAAGTGACTGTGAAAGTAGGGTGTGTTTGGCATATTAACGAGGTGTGATTAATGGCAGACTCAATATCGGTGTCTGTGGTCGTGCAAGCAGGCTGTAGCTATGACGTCAGCGAGCACCACCCGCGCCCGCCTACGTATCACTTACGGACCCGTTAAACTGGGAGTTATTGTTGCGACCCCCGCTCAGGGCTGCCCTACCGGCGCGGCGGCGCCGGGGTGTACGTACTGTGTGGGTGACGAAGCCCGGCCGCGGGGAAACGCCACCTGTGCCCATGACTCACCACAGCATCACCTGGCAGTCGGTGAACTACAATAGACAAGTCAATTGTTATCGACAGACTAAACATTATACACCACTGGATACTACTCGGTTACTATTTGTAATGTAGTAAATTACGACACCTTTGTTTTTTTCCCTTGACTATTATGATCAAGGTTAGATCATGGCCGTATTATATCACTCGTCAGCAGACACAATAATATATGGAGCTTATTCAATATTATGTTTTATCTTGCGCCGCGTACCTATTGGGTACGTTGGTTTACTATTACAATACAACTACCGTATTAGATATAATAATATACTGTAATTAGTACAACATTTTGCACTATACGAAAATTTTACGAACCATAAATAAATAAGGAAACCCACAGCAATATAATATTAGGCTTATTCCATTTCGGGATTGAAACAAATCAAAATTTATTATCCTATTAGATTAATTGAGTAGCTAGGACTAATTATGCTAACGTGAATCATTATTGTTGTTCACCAGATAATCTGAAATGTAGCAGCAGCTGTGCACACCATGTTATACTTTTTCCTTGTGTGCACATACATATCGTTTATGCTGTTATGATTTTACTAGGTATCTTTTACCCGCTTTTAACAAAATAGAGTGAGTCTTTGACAAAATACCTATAAATTGGAAAATAAAGTAAGTTATATTTTGCACAGTGTGCATATTGTAAGTGTACAGCCCTGTGTGTTCGGACGTCAGGCGGGTGGCGCGATGGCGGTGGCGCCGCTGCCAACAAGTAGGGCGAGGGCTGACTGTCGCTGACATCAGTGCACGCCGCGTCCGACCGCGACAGGCTCATTACCGCCCCTCGCACTTCTCTAACTACCCCTGTACTTGTAATGGAAAATCCGAAATAAACTAAACTAAGAATATGTTGAATTTCGTGCTAACCATTAAATAACGTATTTCGATGATAATTTGCTACTCTCTTGCTAGCTTACCTATCTCTGGTCACTCACATGCAAACATATCGAAAAAGGTTCGCGCGCTTTGACAACTGTTAAAAAACCGACACGGCTTCAAAATTAAAATATTTGCAAATGTCGTCCAACACGTTGTGGGTTTGCGTATTCGTCCGAATGTGGGTGACCGGAATAAAACAAAGAATATAGGTATCATATTGTAAAATGTAGCACAAGGAAGCAATGCAAATTCAATATTAATTAGAACAGTGAGGCGCCTTGACTCCGCGTACTTGCCAAAGCCTTTCCTCTGGCCTACTTAGTGTGTAATCGACTCCCCTCGCAGAGACTGGTTATAACCTCGATTAGGTACTGTATAACTTAATTCTTGAAGACACTAAATAAAGCTGAACAGTGTGACGGAAACAGTATTACAGTTTAGACGTTTGGTGCGACTACAATCAACTTTTCTTTAGAATCTAAAAAAAGAGGATTTAAGTAGTTTCATAGTTTGTCATACTTTCTAAGGTTTTTAGAACTGTCTCAAGTTGTTTTGAAATCTCATACGCGGTAGTCAATCGATCAATATAAATTGTGCGACTTAGTACGCATAGTAATCATGATCTTGAATGCCTGATTACATTCGAGTCGATTTTATAGTACTCCTTATTGTAGAGTAGCTCCATTAAGAGGGCGAGCACTCTCGTGGCGTGGGACTTGGATGTTATAACTTGCAGATACACTTTCTTTATCATATAGATACCTATATAGCTAATTAGCCAACGGTTTTATATAAAACCTCTAAGATGTTGACAAATCAGATCATGGTACTGTTATATTACGATTAACAGTACCTACTACCTACATCATATAGCTACGTCGCTGATTAGGATTATACGGTTACAAGCCTGTAATTATATTGTTAATCGCTGATTAACAGTGGCAACTTTCTCCAAATAGAGTGAGCGTATGTTAACATAATGAATCATACATTGAACGACGGAACAATAGTAAGTTGGCAATAGTCTGTGGGGTCGACAACCGAGCGACATCTTTGATGAAGGTTGAATCATGTATGTAGGTACTAGTTTTGTACATAATTATATTACTAGACTTATTATCACTTGAGGGCAAAGTCCGCGTTTCTTGGCCTAGTTATACATATTATATTTCTCGAATGTTTGAGGTTAGCTCTGCGTTCAATACTCAAATGAGAGTAATATGATTCTGACTCACTCTGGTCTTTATCATTGTTCCCTATGTCACGAGCTTTCGAGAACAAATCTATAAAATATGTTCATAATTTCTATAAAATGTTTAGCCAACATTATTTTATATTATCTTATTTTATTGGTGCTCCAGCCATATACCGATATTAAATAGGTAGTACCCGAACTTTGAAAGTCTGTCTCAAAACACAACATTGAAACAACGAATTTATAATAAGCAAAAAATACGGTTTAATTAAATACTGCGCAATAAATAGCCCGATTACAGCTCATGTCTTTTATTAGCAGAGAATAGCAAAATAGAAGTCGCCTGACACGCCTACGGTGCCGATTCTGTATTCAACCGGTTTGACTTATGCTCGTATGATAAACAGTACATTGACAACTTGTTCCACAACTGCGCGGTATTTTAGCCAAGTATTTCGAATAACGGATCAGATGACAAGTTTTGTTGACGAACAATAGAATTATTTGGTGTATATTTAGTATTCATGTAGGTAGTTTTGCGCCGCAGAAAGCAATTTCCGCGTATTAAATCCAAAACAATAGCAGTTATTGTTCATGTGTGTCATAAAACAATAATATTGACTGTGAGCGGCGAGCGCCGAGTTGTTGTTATCACCTGGTGGCGGTCGCGTGCCGCCATCTGCTTGCGCGGCGACGTCGCATGTTTACTACGCGGTTAAAAATAAACAATTAAGTTCCCACTACAGACGCTCCGCTCCCGCCAGTGAGCGGCGCGATGCCGGTCACAAAGCACCTTTGTTATGCCGCACTATTCAGTTAGCAGCCATTGATAAGTTGTGCATTTCCGAATGACTACTAAATTTTTACATGATAACTTTTGGACAGTTCGCTTTGTGACTGGGTACTCAGTCGAAATAATCGAAATGCTATGTGTACTAAACCTTATTATTACCTACGTGGGCGAATTTTAAATAAATTTTTTCGCGGAAAAAGGTAATGTTTTGTCTATTCCAAGTATAGGTACTTAAAATGAATCCGAATAACGAAACATCGCACATGCCTCTCAACATTAGCAAATCGCTTTCCAGTCACATCGCGATGTATGTGCTGCCATCTATCGGCGCAGAGTTGAATAACGTTTTCTGTGTAATGTTCCAGCAAACGTCTCTCTCGACGAAGGTGGCGCAGCGCATGTCGTTCGGGCTGCTGGGCGGCAAGACGGCGGCGCGCTGCGAGTTCGTGCGCATGAAGGGCCCGAGCGGCAAGGGCCACGCCGAGATGGCCGTGTCGCGCCCGCACGGCGCCGGCCTCGACACGCCCAGCTCCGAGCCCGGCCTGGCCGCCACCGACATGTGGGACTCGGACTGGGAGGACGACCCCGAGGACATGTTCATGTACAGGCATCAGGTACCCACTCCTAATACAAGACGTTCTTCATGTTGCTAACTTTCGTAACGGTAAAGATTAAGATATTCCTTTATGTAGGTCGTGTCAGGCTAGGGTTTCATACTGATTAAATAAGTATATGAGGACAACATCGCAATACTTTCCTCGGAAACCAAAGTTAGGAGCTAAAGCTCTTGTGGAATCAGAGACAACGACGGTACCACAAACACCCAGATCTGAGAAAATGTAGAAAAGTGGTTTTTCTACATTGACCCGGTTGGTTATCGAACCTGGGACTTCACACCTAAAAACCGGTGTTTACGCCACTGGACTACGAAGGTCGTCACAATGCACCTAGTTATCATAAGCTAGTTAGTGATAATCGCGGTATGTTGTCAGCGGCGGCTGAGCGACCCGAGCGCCAACATCCACCACTTCGTGCGCGGCGGCTGGCGCACGCGCGACCCGCGCGAGCCGCGCGACAAGAGCCGCTCGGAGAACGAGGGGCTGGACGCGCTCGGCAGCGGCCTGGCCGAGGTCGAGGCGGGCGACCTGCGCGACGGTGAGCACTCGGTACCGCTATACATATTCAGTGGTCACTGCCTACTTATATTAGATGTAGTGCCGTTTATGCGACCGAAGATGAACAAGTCCCAATAATTGATGTTCATAACGGCAATTGAAATTCGGTCGAACTCAATGAAGACGTTTAATGTATCTGATTGGATAAATTAATGTGACATTGAATACAGTTGAAAGTTCTTGGTCAATGACTCGAATGTATTCCATGATTCCATTGAAAGAGTTGTTTTTATTGCCGTTATTTAAATGGCAATTTACTCATGATTAGTTTGCACATTCTATTGGTATTGTCTGGATTGTGTTCTAGCGGAATTTGCTAACGCCAGATAATTTTTATTCTGGCAATAACATTGACTTCTTACCGATTTTGTATGGAAGAACTGTCAAGAATTCAAAATTATTCTTTGGATAAAAATATCTGGCGTAAGTATATCCGCCCTAAGTCAGAGTATTTAGTCGCTTATTTGTAGTTTACATTATTTGACACAATACTTGTCATCGGTTGTGCGTAGTATCCATAGCTCATGTTTCCATGCACGATGCATAGTTTGCACGCTTCAAGCTTGACTCATGACACGCGTGTAGATATAGCGCTCGGAGGAAGCCAGCTACGAGTATGCCCTGATATTGACATTCGGTCAGAAGCCGCGCTCGCGCCAGCAGTAGTCGCTCTCAGCGTGTTCCGTAGACGGTAACGTGTTGGCGCACGCTGGCTCTCATGCGGGGTGTTGTCCGTAGAGCCGCGGCGGGCGCGCGGCGCGGGGCGGGGCGCGCGGGGTAAGGCTTCCTCCGGGCGCTGGCGCTGCTGCGGCGCGGCGCGCCTGGCGCCCGACATGCGCGACGTGTACCGGCGCGCGCCCAGCGACGTGTCGTCGCCCGCCTGCCTGCGCCGCGTCACGCCGCGCCGCCGCTCCGCCGCGCCCGCGCCCACGCCGCCGCCGCTGTGCCGCCTGGCGCCCGAGCCCGGCGCCTGCGAGCTGGCCGCCGACGCCGCCGCGCTGGAGCCGGCCGAGCTGGCGCGCCTGGCGGGGCCCTCGCGGCCGGCGCGGGACGAGCGCGCGGCGGAGGCGGGCGCGGCGGCCAGCGCGGGCGCGCGCGCGTACGTGACGCTGCCGCGGCGGCGCGGCGTGGCGGCGGCGCTGTTCCGGCGCGCGCGCCTGCCGGCTCGCCGCCGCACGCCGGACGGCACGGACATCTACTACTGGTGCGACGTGCCGCGCCGCCCGCGCGACGGTACGCCCCGCCGCCCGGCCCGGCCCACACATACTCAGTCTTTAGCCATCACCCACAACTCTCAACTGATTATTTCGGGAAATTTGATGTCAAAATGGTCTGTGTCGCGTTGCCTCGCCTTGCTTCTTGCCGGCTTAAAATCAAGTTAAACCAAATTGGTACTACCTTCCACAACTTGTTGTTATTCATCTTCCACATAGTTACCACAACAAATCGCGTCAGTTGACTGGACGCGACCTTCATTTCTGACACGCTTCCGATTCTCAATCATTGCATTTAACAATAGCCTCTTTTTCTAGATCAGCAATTATGGCAACAGACGATTACATCACATGAAAGTTGTAAGAGTTGGTGTCGACAAAGGTATATTCGCGCTTGATATTGGTGGTGAAGCAGTGCGTGTGTTGCAGAGCTGGACGACGGCGCGTACAACCCGCTGTGGGCGATGCGCGGGTTCTCGCAGACGTTCCACCTGTGGAAGGAGGGCAAGCGCGCGCAGTCCACGCCGCTCAACGCCTACCTCACGTACGTCACGCTGCCCTGGTGGACCATCGCCAAAGGTACGCCACTCCGTCTATCGTACGCTTCCGAACGTGCTTAGTACATTCATACTCTTATCGAAAGTGATTCTTGCATGTTATTGTTTCTATGAGTGTACATTAGTTTTATAGCATTTTTATATGCCTTTAAAAATATTATGCTCCATGCCAAACTACTTTATTTCTTTTATAACGGTTATAAATATATAACGATCAGAAATATGGTTGACTTTCCAGACATCCTGGACCACCGCGAGGAGCCCGTGCTGACGTTTTGAGAGCCGCGTCCCCCGCAGCCCGCACCGCGCACGAACCTACCGACACGTCCACTGCTGGCTGTGGCGCGTGCCTGCTACGTACAGGTACCAGTGGACACGGACATCGTACTCTACGGACACTGATTATATACTACTTACTTCTTCACTGCACTCTACATAAGTACGACCCGAAAACAAAAGTACTTTTACAGGATAAAACGTCGAGAAGAGACCATAAGTTTTTAATAACAGCCTCTCAATAGCTGTGAAAGTGAGATGCATATAAATATACTTTAGTCATAAATTAATTTTCGGTATTTTCCGCCTCTGCTCCATGTTGACATATTTTTTGTACTTTTTTCGGTAATGTCTGACAGCCACACCGTATTTGGAGAGAAGTGCCTAAATTAAAATGTATTATTTTGTTCGAGATGGCAGCGTGTCGATACTCTAGATATACTTGGGGATACTTAAAATATATTTTGTCTATGGAGCAGGGGTGGAAGATGTCACGTTACTACTGCCACAGTTGTACCATTATCGCGCTAATACCCATAAACCCAGAGTTATTGTAGACATAATGTTGTTGTGCCGCGGGGTGTACCCTTGCCTTATGCTCGCGGCGTGTAAAACGAATACTTGAGTCTTGTGATAACTTTCATAGATCTTTGCGCCAGAGCTGTTTACCTGCGATCATTTAAGTGACTAGTTTATATGGTAAGTCCTTAGGTGATATCCGCAAAGTTCTTTTAAGAGTAAACTCCCTAGGTCTTCAATAATCCGATAGTATTAAAATCACTACAGAAATATATTTTTACTATATTACCATTTATAAAATTATTATTATGTTTTCAATGACTTAAGATAGTGAAATAATTGACACAAAGTTACTTTGTTTTGGAGAGTAAAATTGAAATTTTAGTTTTCTCGAGTGTGGTTGTGTTCATGCTGCTCTAGCAGATATGTTAAGGAGTGCAGATGACCTGTATATAACTGGCTACTCTCTTAGTTATCTTAATTTGAGAAAACTCTGTCTAACGAGTCGAAACATAAATGTCAAACGACCTCACGTGACTTGGTGACTTGCCTTACTATTAATATTTGCTTAAATTACCTCTTAAGTAACTAATATAATGGCGTTTGAAGCGTTTAATTAACATTGCCATGCTTAGCACATCGACCTTGGTTGTATTTAAGTCTGTATGTATGGAAATAATATTTCAATGTGTTGAAGATTCAACCTGTTGTGTTGTAGTAATCACTGTTTTAAGAATTTTTCTCTTGTTTAAAATACTTTGTTAAAAAATTACGTTATTTTGTAAAATAATGTTAAATATGTTTATTATCCATACCTACGTATTTTACCATATTATTGTTTCTAAGTTCTTAAGTACAATGAAAAAGCCTTCAACTAAATACGTTGTAAACGTGGAGTTGAATAGAATTAAGTACAGAGTAGCCTGGGAACTTAACTGATCGCACGTTAAACAAATCCATTTAATTGTTCCACGTGGTGACGTGAAACTATATTTATCTTATACAGGGTGTTATAGAAAGGCTATATCTATCTAAAAAGGGTGAAGAGTACATCTGGTAAACTGACTCTATTTACAAAATCTTAGCTCAAAATGAGTTAGTTATTAATTATTGGATATTTTGCATTAATTATTCGACATTAAATATCATAGCCAGACCGCTGAACCGATGTATCTTAACATTTAACGAGTGTCGAATAATTGATGCAAAAATTGGATATCAATGATTTAATTAACTCATATTGAACTGAAATTTTGTAAACCGACTCTATACCAGATGTACTTATCACTGCGTTTAGATAGATATACCCTTTTGGTAACATCCTGTATACGTTATTTAAGTGTATACAACGATGTACCATAACTTCAGTCAGTGAAGTGAGCACTGTTTACATATCACAACTTTGCTGCGAACTCGTAAACAAGAATACTGAAAACTTCCACAATGTTCTAACTGTGTCTTTATATTGTTTGTGTGAATGATCTAAATAGATAATAGAATAAGATTAAGATTTACGAGCGCGAGACTGGCGCGAACAATACCTCCTTTGCTTACATTCCGACAAATAGCTTTGTAATCGACATTATTTAGGATTACTTTGTTTACTAACGTATTATAATAACTACTATTTAACACGAATAATTATTTCCTTTATTTAGAAACGTAAACTTTATCGAGACTGGTTTAACGATAGGACCTGTCCAGAATCTACAGTACTATTACATGACAACAATCGTGGTTCATTGATCTCTCAGTTATATTTATTGTATACTGATATCACGTAAATAAGGATTATTTATTGTATTTTAGTTTTAGTTTGTGTTATCGCCAAAGCGAATACTCTAGTCACTTGCTTAGGCCTAAGATCATGAATAGTACGTAAGCTGAATCTCATAAGTCATGGTCACCTGTGGACGTTATTATGATTGCTTCTTTATTTCTTACTGTAGTGCAGATTGTACAGAACTACAGTTCGGCAGGAAGAGTCTGCAGATGCATTTTCTTATATATATTTTTTTGTTATTTTGTGACTTCATAAGTGACCTTAGTTGTTCGTTTTTTGTTTTAAGGGCACGAGTGGTGCAGGTTATCACGCCAATAGGAAATATGCACAAATCTATTATTTAGTTTATACTTTTACATCAAATAATATTTTAGTTCTAATTCATAACGTAATGATTAATTTTTAATCACATAATTACGCGTGATTTATGAATTATAATTATGACATCATACCATTTATTGTCTATATATTATAATTATGTTGATTTGTTCCCGTTTACCGTTGACATTGACTCAGACGTCATAAACCTTAATAAAGATGGCGCCTGTTTCAAATTCATAAGTAAAAAAAAAGATTATTTTGTATCACATTTTTAATTACAATGTTATATTTTATAGCGTTTTTAGACAGCAACTGAACTATTGTGCGCATAAAAAAACGTGCATATTCCCTATTAAAAACATACAAACAAAGTTGTGATAGCATAACGCGACAAAAAGATACTGAGTGATAGCTGTTGTAACCATGAGTTAGTTTACATTTAATATGTCGAGTATCGCGCAAAGGGTGGCCAGTTACCTGTGGTTGTGAACATACCCTTATTAAACATTTGCTAATATACTGAATGACAAAGAATGTTACCATTGTTTTATTTACGACTCGTCAATAATAAAATGCATCTGCTGATGTTAAAATAAGTTTAAATATTTTTATAACAAACATTAAAGAATTGACTCTCACACGAGACTTTCCATATTGAACTACACTATATTCTTAATAAATTTGTATAAGTAATATTATAAGTGATACATAATACTGGATTTGAAACAACCGACAAGATCGGACGATAAACTATTGACCTATGTACATGTTACACAGTTAACACCGAGAAATATCATATTTTTGTATTAAAGTTATAATTCCTATTACATATGTCGTTAATCAACTAGTGAGTTTTGTACTATTCCGACTGCGACACCGTTTGGTGCGGGGCTCGGCAGACAAAAGATGCCTACAGTACTTATTTAATGTTTTATTGTACAGTCTGCCCCACGTCAGTGGTTTATTATTTATATTGACATCGCCATTATTTGAACTCAGTAAGGTTGATTTTTGTAATTCAGTGTAACCATTGACGTGCGGCTGACTGTTCGATTTATTGTAAACAAAATAAGATCTTAAGCAGTGCGTGTTTGTCGATCTAGTCCCGTACGAGTGATGTTGTGGATCCATATGTTTATGAATAACGAGTCTAGTCAAGAATATACTTTATCATGCATAATATAATATTTGTATTATATGACTGAATTAAATAATTGCAAATTGCATGTCGTTGTTTCATTGAATATGACCGAATCCTTCGCACACGGGCGTAGTGCAGCTTGCACTTAGTATCCTATTATAATTTAATAAACGTTTTATCTTGTTCCCTACAAAACTTAAATAAAGCGATCTGTACTCAGTACCTGCAATTTTTAATTCTTATTTGGTTAATTGTTTAAATAATTATGTGGAAAATATCGCCTACAAATACATTTTTGCTTGAACCCAAAGTAAGTAGCTAAAGCACTTGTGTTATGCAATTAGATACAATTAAGGTACCACAAATACTCAAACCTGAACCAATGTAGAAAAGTGTTTTTCTATATGAATCCGTCCGGGGATTGAACCCGGGACCTCGGAGCTAGCGACACCTTGAAAACCGGTGTGTACGCCACTCGACCACAGAGGTTGTCATATTCCTATAAAGAATCGCTAGTTGGTGAGCAAAACCTAGTAAAGTTATAGTATATCTTTTTAAAACATATGGTTGAGATATGATTTTAATCAATGGGTTAGTTAACTCAGCTTTCAGGTTCACTTTTTGTTATGAACAGGTTGCGCCGTAACCCTTAGTCCTGTACCTTCCGCATCCAGTTCGCCCCAGCTGCCGTTTCAAGTAGTCAGTCGTTTGGGCTATCATTTGTTTTCTACAAATTGACTAATTAGGATTTTAGTCCAGTTGCAACGTTACCTTGAGTTGTAGGACACATTTTTCAGAATTCAATAAAATGTGCCTTTCAGCTTTCAAGACAGCACTTTCTGTCATTAAGACGCATCTTTTCAGTTCGATACTTCTTAGAACTTTAGATGTACCTCGATGTTGTAGTCATATCAGGTCGCAACTTTAAACATGTCATCAAGGGATCATTACCTGAAACAAAAGAATAAATATATGTAGGTAGGTAATTGTGTTCTGATTCAGAAAGGCCGCCCGAATACGAACTGTTTAAATAGTGAGTCGGTGTTCAAGGTAGTAGAACTACCGACAGAAGTAAGTAATTAAGAGTTACAGAAGTCCGTGTGTACTACGGTAGTACACACGGACTTCTGTAACTCTTTCTTCGTAACTGCTTTAAGCAGTCCGTGTGTGGGCGGCCTTAAAAATATATAGGTACATGCAGCCATCCGTGCATCACCATGCAGTCGGTACCAACTGCTTCGAGCAATTCGCGTGGGCGATCGAATTTAGATTTGCTTCGCTGATTGTCAATGTGACGCAGACATTTCTGTTATTCTCATTAAATAGGTAATCTGGTTATATCATTACAGACCAGACCAGTCATTGTACAGTCCACCGTTACAATTGGTTATGTTTTAAAATAGGTCACGGTTTACGGAAATGGCTAATGACGACATTTTGATATTCCCCTAGCCTTCTCTACTAATAGCGTCCCTCCAAAATGCGGCAGTCCAATTTAAGGACAATGTCGTAGTGTAGGAAGCGTCCAATTAATTATGTAAGACAGTAATAGCGTGCGTAATGTGCGATGCTGCAGCGGCGTGGGCGCGGAACGTGCTGCCGGAAGCCGGCACTTGCGCCGCGACCTGTCGCCGCACACCTCGACACCCGCTTGCTACGTCTGCCACAAGCGCTTGCACACATCTTCCCGCTTGCCCGACGCTTGTCTACGCCAAGAATTTAATTGGAAAGGCGGGCAACTCCACCAGCAGCGTAGCATACAGTGTGTCAGCTCGCGTCGCGTCGCGAGGAATGAAGGAAGCGGAGCATCCGTGCGGTATGTGACCGGAGAGTGCGCTCGGCTGCACGCGACACCGGCTTCCGCCTTAGTAACAGTGACTCTCCCGGTACAAGAACCGTACTTACAACAACTTGCCAATTCGGCTTATAATTGGAATCTGTACGAAGCCAAAAAAAATTATTTGGAATTGTGGAATAATTCATCATCGGTCGACTTCAGTTTACATTTCACAAAGTGAACATAAGAGGTAAGTGGTACATGTTAGAAGTGTTAACAAACAAAAGGGGAACTTCATTACATATTAGTTCAGTGGATTTTGTAATGGGTCACTGGTGTATCATCTGGCGGGTCACGGGAGCAGTGCCTGGCATGTTAACAGAGGCTAGTAGGGACAACTGCAACAGTTCTGCTATCTCGCAACCTTGACCGCCGCTGTGCAAATGTGGCAGAATGCCATTGTTACATTTAAACTGTAAATAATTGTCTACTTCAATACATAAGTATCTACTTATAGGAAAAATTTGCGGTATAAAATCATTTTGATATTCGCCAGGTTAGCAAGCCTGCAATAACTAGGTATCACATACAGGAGGAGCATATAATTTATTTTACCACCTATCAATCACAGATTGTACCTAAATATGTGCAGATTCATATGCTTCACAGAATACTAGTCTTAGTTTAAACTGACAACCGTCACATATTCACTGCGATTTGTAAGGCGCTGTAAATAGGATATGAGGCAGCTTCCTGTAACTAAGAAAGCTCAATAAGGAACACGTGTAGGCCGGTGCGATCGAGTTGGATTCTGCAAAGTATATCAAAACGAATGGTTCATAAACAGGAGATATTTTTCATTTTCTTGTATTATTGTGAATGTGAGCACATTTAGGGCGCGGGGTCGAGCCATGACCCTTTATCTGCGGCGGCGCGCGATACGCCGCACTCTGCTGGCGACACACGCGCGCTACGCTGGTGAGATCTAGATTTATCCTTGGTTCGCTGAAAATTCCCGAAACATTATGTTGTGACATTAACACTTATAAATATTTCTACGTCAAGTGGAGAATTACGTTACATTAAAAAGTTGCAGGTTTAGAATATTTTGACATAATTTATGTAATGAACATTTCTTGATTTTTAAATGTGGTGTTTTACGTGTTCAGATTTTCATAGTTTATTAAAATTAAGAGTGTACTCTTACAATTAGAAAACACAATATAGAAAGGGCTCGGTCAGAACTGTGCATGTGTTTTCCAGGGTAAGATGTGGTGTCCGTGTTTGGTGTTGTTCCTGGCGGCGGGCGCGCTCGGCTGCGAGCTGTCCCCGGGCGAGGGCGCGGGGGCCAAGTCTCCCGGAGACAACTTCTACAGGCTGCTCATCAACGGCGAGATCGAGCGGTACGCTCCCGGGGAGAGATATGTCGGTCAGTATCATTCAACTTCACACTTCTACATATTTAAAAGTAACCGAAAATTATGGGAAAGTTATATAAATGTAAAATAACATTTTAAACCGTAGACATACAGGTTCACCTGTTTGATATCACCCGGGTGATCATATTGGAATACTGCATCCTATGTCGAAAGAATTGGAACCTGAATTAAATAAGATAGAATGTGTCTTAAAATATTTATTTATTAATTTGAATAAATAAATCGTTGCTTAGTTAAAAATATTAATATTTAATATAACAAAGACCGACGCCTTATCATAGTTCAAACGATTTCGACGACCTTATTCGTTGATTAAGAACATTTTAAGTTTTGTGCTTATATCCAATGGAAATATTGAGAGCAGCTTATCATTAACTGCTCAACAATAAATTTCCGCACATCACAGAACTTGCGAGGTTAAACTAAGAATATAAAAAAAATTAGAAGTGCCTTAAAACTTATTTCCGCGTGCACCAATTAATATATCTAACAAGACGAATGTAATAATAGGGTACCTTAGGCTAGTCCCAAAATTAAGTCTCAAAATTCTAGACGATTATACAAAATGCCTAGGCTGGTTTTATCATTATCATACCTATAATACATGTAGGTACTGGACTGACTCACGTAGCACATTCCGAACGGGAACGTGGTGTATTGTGAGGACTACATTATATTTAGCGAATGTTGCAAAATGCACTCATTCAGATAACGGGCATTGTTCGTGTTCTCTCTTAACTAGAAGTGATAATATCCCGGATGACTGAACTTTATATCTGAGTACTGAGAATGTTTTGTTATTCCGACGAGCTGATTGTAGAATGTTACGCATTTTAACAAAGATTTTAGACCTCTAACAAGAGCTTTAGACACATTAATACAAATAGGTATAAAGTTTATTTCATAGGTATCAGGGTTCCTAATTATATTGGAAACTAATCGCTAATTTATTAATTTGTATATTTGCCAAAAGCCAATACTAAATATCTGTGTATATCTGCCTTTTCAACGTTGTTTTTTTTTTACCCAAAGTTAGACAGGCGGACAATGACTTGTGGCATTAAGTCCATCTTCTGTACCATTTTGTACATAAAA
Organism: Diachrysia chrysitis; assembly: GCA_932294365.1. Taxonomy (NCBI): domain Eukaryota; kingdom Metazoa; phylum Arthropoda; class Insecta; order Lepidoptera; family Noctuidae; genus Diachrysia; species Diachrysia chrysitis. Next base: position 13,706,171 of record OW028649.1, on the reverse strand, counting down.
GTTTAAATAAATAAATAACGATTATAATTCTTATTTATAAAAATCTTGATAGTGTTTACCAATTGCTAAGCTGGTTCTAAATTCAAATTCTATAACATATAAAATGTACTTCTTGCAGTGACACTGGTGGGGTCGCGCACCCACGACGTGGTGCAGCAGTTCACGCGGTTCCAGATAGTGCTCGACCCGCTGGACCCTGCGGCGCCGCGCCTGCCCAGTAAGCAGGGCCAGTTCCAGCTGTTCGCAGACACGCTCACCAAGTTCGACGAGGAGTGCACCAACTCGGTTATAGAGGCTGATGACCTCCCGAAGACTGAGATCCAGGTTATGTGGAAGGCTCCACCGACTGGCTCAGGATGTGTTCTACTCAAGTAAGACGTGTTTATTCTCATCTAGATACATCTTTCAAAGTATTTTTGGGAGTTTAGAGTCATTAATTACCACTTTCCTAAAAGACTTAAAAATGCAACCTATCCTATGAAAATATTTTTAACCGACAACAAAATAAAGCTAGGTTCTAACTGACAATTATTTTTAATGAAATGGTTTGTTTGTAGGGCTCTAGTGTACGAGAACGCGAGTCGTTGGTTCTCGGAGGACGGGCAGCTCACGAAGCGCGTGTGCGAGGACACCTCGCTGCTCTCCAGCGACTGCTGCGCCTGCGACGACGCCAAGTACAAGGTCGGGAAACTTATGCAGAAAATACTTTAGTCAGATAATAAGTGTAATCCGCATAGCGGTTAATCAGCTTAAGTAGATAATAAAATCTAATGAATTACTATAACTACTACCTGCCTCTGCTGGATCTAAAAAAAGAAGGACGTCTTTGAGGCCAATAACGATAAATAAGAACGTTCGTTGGAAGTATTCGAAAAAATACCATCTGTTAGTTTTGTAGGTTAATGACACAAACAATTGCATTTGAAAATTGAATTTTTTTACTTTAAATTAAGTCTTAACACCATAGTCATCTTGGATACCCCCCACCATAATCATAAAATATTCTGCTTTTTGTTATTGTTATAATTGAACTATTCGTTTTGTTACCTAGATGGTGTTCGAAGGCCTGTGGTCTCCACAAACCCACCCTAAAGACTTCCCGGTGCAAGCGATGTGGCTAACGCATTTCTCTGACATCATCGGCGCCACTCACCCCAAGAACTTCAAGTTCTGGGGAGAAGGTGAAATCGCTACCGATGGATTTAGGTAAATCTTTGCAAATATTTTGGAGAATGGTAAATGGTCTTAGCGCTTACGACTTTACTAAAACAAACGATTTACGAAACGAACTACATCAACATTAGGTACTAAAACTCTACATATAGCACTTTTGTTTAGCAGGAATTATTTGTATTGGTTTAGACATAATATATTTAGTAGATACTGTAAAGCACTTTCTAACCAAGGATACTAGATCACCCCACCAAGGATAGTGTGAAACACAGCTGAATTCGGCGAGACTGGGAGTCGGACCCATTTAGCTTGCGAACGGGCAAAAATACATATTATAGTAACATCGAGCTATTGGAGGTATTTTGGGCAAGTGTAGCATATAGTGGTTGTGTGGTGGGCAGGTCGCTGGCGGAGTGGGGCTCGGTGGGGCTGCTGGAGCGCGAGCTGCGGCAGGCGGGCGCGCGCCTGCGCTCCGTGCTGACGGCGGCGGGGCTGTGGCACCCGCGCCTCAACGCCAACACCAGCGCCGCCTTCACCGTCGACCGCAAGCGCCACCTCCTCTCGCTCGCCTCCATGTTCGGTGAGCACTTCTACGACACGCGTTAGCCGCTATTACTGTACTAAACAGTAAGATAATCATGTAAGCTCCGTTTCAAACAATCGGTCCAGAGCAAATCGGTTTCACACATGTTCCGTTACATTGGTTTATGAGGTACAACCCTCTAACAGACAGATAGATGGATGGACGTCCAGCGGAAGCGTAATAGAGTTCCATAAGTAATTTGAAATGTTTGATGTATCGCAGGCCCGTCTCCCGACTGGGTGGTGGGCGTGAGCGGGCTGAACCTGTGCCAGAAGGACTGCTCGTGGGTCGAGCATAAGGTGGTGGACCTGTTCCCCTACGACGCCGGCACTGATAGCGGCATCTCATATATGGTGAGCTTATCACTTACACTTACATAAGTATACCGTACAATATACTAGGTTGATAAATTTAAGACTATGTTTATCACATAAGGATTAATATTATAACAAGAATACCTTACGTTAAAAATAATGAAGGGCGAATTATTATAAGAATATTTTGGTGTACAATCTAAGTTCATCTTCAAAGACTTTCTAAGTTTATTAATGAAAAAATTAACATTATTTAGGTATGCACATGGGGCTGACGTGGTGACTATAATTACCAAAAGCCTTTGAAATATAAAGATAAGACAGAAACAAGTTAAAAAAAAGTCGTTTGCATCCTAGAGAGTTGTGCATTCCAGCCTAAGATCCCAGCTTATTTGAAAATGCCCGACTATTTTTAAAGCCGGCTTGAGGGTCCTAATAATTACGAGCTTTTAACTTGCCAGAACAGTCGCATGAACTGTTTTATGGTAATATCGTATTGTGATCACCAGTCACCGAACTCCGAAACGAATCCCCGCGAGAAGATGTACCGCATCACGCCGATGTACCCGGAGGACCCTCGCGCGCCGTTCTACAAGCCGGGGGCAAAGGAGATCGCGCCCATGGCCCGCCTCTACCTCACGCGGGAAAAGCTCATCTCCCGGGCTTGCGACGAGGACGTGCTGCTGTCGCAGGTGGCTGAGGTCCAGGAGAACACGCAGACTGTTAACAGGCGTGAGTACTCTTGATGATCGGGTAAACTTTATAAAGAGCTACATAGCTTAAAACGCTCAAAAGACCTACGGAATGAGAATAGAAGCGTCATAGCAGCATTCCGTATTTTTTTTAATCTAATATCGTGTTCTGGTATTCCGTGTAGAGATTTTTATTTGAAGCCTCTGTTTGCATTTTAACGACTTCAGTAGTTTTTCCTAATGCAATTTTTTACATGCTGGATCCACTTATATAGAAGAATAAATCAATATTGGAAATGTTCTATATACTAATGTGTTATGGCAGCGGAGTGCGCGGTGAGCGAGTGGAGCCCGTGGTCGGAGTGCTCGGTGAGCTGCGGCAAGGGCCTGCGCATGCGCACGCGCGAGTACCGCATGCCGCAGAAGGCGCAGATGTTCTCCTGCGAGCGCCAGCTCGTGTCCAAGGAGATGTGCGTGGCCGCCGTGCCCGAGTGCCAGTCAGTACCACACTTACTATCTCTACCATACTAAATTACGATAGTTACTTGATAGCTGGCAGTATAGCGTCGAAATAAATGCGTGGTCCGCAAAAAAATCTTTATTCTGATAGTAAGTTAGCGTAAGTTACAGCTTGTATTATAGACCTGTATAATTGATATAAGCTGCCACCTCGTCTACCATGCCACATGACATTTATTTAATTTTACTTTAGGCCTGAACTGTCCCACTGAATGGCAAATTCTTGCTTATTCTATTTCCACACTTTACTGTCTGATGCCACATTTAAACTATAAATATATGATTTTTCCATTGGTCAGAAGCGACGGTTCAGCTCTTGAGGACACGGACAACAACGCTACACCGATCGAGGCCATCCCGGCCATCTGCCAGACCTCGGAGTGGGGTCCGTGGAGCGAGTGCAGCGTCACGTGCGGCGTGGGCGTCAGCACGCGCAGGAGGCACTTCATCAACCACATGGGGCTCAAGAAGTGCCCGCTCGTGCAGATCGGTCAGTACGCAACACACACACATAGCTAAGACACAGTTGGTACGTGACGTCAACTTAAAACATGCGACAAGCAACAAAGATGTCGAAAAACAAATAATTGTCGTTATTATAGCAGCTGTTGAGGGAAAAGAGAATATGTATAATAATATATATCTGTATGTTTATGACATGAATCACATGATGGTAAAAATAAATAAGTTCATTTGTAGTCATAACTTGATGAGCAATAGAAAAAACAATAGAAATCATATAATGTCATTTATATTTTAAACGTGTGAATGGCCGGAACGTTAGCGACACTAGGAACAATCGTAGCACTACGATCAGCGCACGTAAACAAAACAAAAGGCAAGCGCACAGCCCGCGCCTCTCGCTAGTTTGCTCATTCGCTACTAGATGTCTCTGTCGAAACCAAAACTAAAAACATGTGCTGTCTTTGGATGTTATGAATTTATACCTACCTATACAAAATTGACTTTAAAGTTGGTAAGAAGTCTTCGAAATTACATCATCCATTTTATATTTATATTGTGTGTATCTCCTAATATGCAAAAAATTTAAGAACCTCTTTATTTTTTGAAGTTGGTTAAAACACAAACATTATCCCATACAGAGGAGAACCGCAAGTGCATGGAGCCGGAATGCACGGAGCGCGAAACGGAGGTGTCGGACCCGGCGTGCCCCACCACGGAGTGGTCGGCGTGGTCGCCGTGCTCGGCGTCGTGCGGGCGCGGCGTGCGCTTCCGCACGCGCCTGCTGCTGGTGCCGGCCGAGCGCCAGCAGCCCTGCTCGGCGCGCGTCGAGCTCATGCAGCAGCGCGCCTGCCAGGAGCGGGACAGCTGCGCCATCGACATGCTCACCGCCAAGCGTAAGATACACTTTTTTTTTTTTGTTTAGGCGGGGGTATCCTCATGTACCCGCTCACTCGGGGGAGCGAACGGGTAGTTTCAGACTCTTACTGACTAAACCTGAACCGCCGTGCTACGTCATCCGCGTGTTGTGTTGGTGCGTGGCAATGCATTGCAATTCATCACGCACAGGCGTAAGATATACCTCCCTCTACCACTATAACTATACGACAATCATTTTGAAGTCCAGTGGCAAGCATTGGTTTTCCGACCAGGTAGGCAGACATTAGGCAAATTACGCGAAAAAGACAAATTACTACAAAAAATAGGTAATTAAACAAATGTAAAAAACTATTTTCTACTCACTTTTTTAAAGTTTCTTATTTCTTATTCTGTGGTTCGGGTGTTAGCCTACAAAACTACTACCTACTTTATTAATTTCACGTAATTTATCTATACAGATTGTATTTTCGCTAAAAACTACGCACTGTAACTTTTCCATATTGATACAGACAACAATTTCTGTTTATAACACTACAGTAACTTCACAAAACCACAATAAATCACAAAACTTTACTTACGAAAATAATGCAAACAACGCTCGCGCCATTCGATAAAAACCACAACAGATTATAAATATCGAAAAGACAAGCAAGTTGCAACAGATAAAAGAAAACAAAAATCATTTATTGCAACTAAAACAAGTTTACATTATTAATCATGTATGTTTAAAGTTAACATGTGTGTTTAAAGATAACAACTACAGTAGATAACTTTAAAAAAAAAATCTATATTTAATTTACAAGACTTAGTATTTTATAATATTAGTTAGGCATAATAAAAATATAGTAATATCTTGAATTGATGTATTTTTTATTTGTTGAGCAGTATGGTCAATGCCTTTGCTTCCCGAGTAGGCATGCCTACATTGGTCTGGGAAATTGCGAAGGTCAAATGTAAGGGCAAGATTTGCGATATGCATTTCAAACAGAGTTTTTTTGCTTTCATCGTATTATAATTAGAAAATAGTAGCTTATTATGAAGTGTGCGCGTGCATATATGAATACGCCAAAATCGTTTGAGTGTTGAGTATAAAGTAGGCAGTCGCGCGAGTGCCTGCTTCGCGAAGTAATACGAAGTTTTGTATTTTAATTAATAAGTATGATGGGTGTTGACAGACTCATTATATTTATATCGTAATTATTAAGGATAATATTAGTTGGATCTTAGGAGGTAGGCACTGCCTAATTGCCTACCTATATGGTATGCACGCCACTGTTAAAGGCACTGTACAGCTGTAGTAGCGAAGCTATCGATCCGCCGCTATTACTCTAGTCGATCAATCTTTTTACTGGCCAGATTCTGTATAACAAGGTACAGCAAAAGTATAGCAAGGCTACGTTGCGCAACTGCAGTGAGCTGGCCTCGCGAAACAATTGCTTGCACAGAGTCTCACACAGAAACGGCGATAACTAGTTTTATGGTCTAATTTGTTTTAATTTCATCTCGTTTCTTGTTCTGCACGTCACTTGAGGTTGACACGGAAGACCAGCGCTGTGTTGTGGCCTGCGTCACAACCAGCATCAAGCCGAGAGCTAGCCTCGTTGCCGCCTAACGGCTAAACAAATAAGCCACATAGTTGTAAGGAATATGTTATTTCCTGTTTTGTGATTTTTTTCTGCATTGCGCACTTTATTCCGGGGCAATCAATGATATTTTATTTTTTTCATTTAACATTGTAAATTGTTCAGTTAATTTCTAAAAGACAACCTAAGGTTTTACATAAAACAAAAATAGCTCGTCTGTTACCCTGACTTAAAGTCTAAGTTTAATTGACCGAGTTACGGATAAACTAGCTAGCCTGTCTTCACGAGCGAAGAAGTTCTGTTGCATACTCAGTTCGGTGCCAGTTTTTCGCTAGTTTTTGTTCCACCCTTATTAACTTGCCAATTACATCAACTGATTCCATATAGGTACGTGATCATTAGACGCTAACAAAAAGTTAATTACCCATTCTAATTTGAATCTCTAAGAAATTTGTAAATTTGTAAATTTACCTTCGTTCAGGTTCAATTATAGTTGACGGCGGTATATCAATAATGACCTGAACACTACAACACGTTTGCACTTACACTGTTTATGAAATCGAACGCGTCGTTCTGATGGAAGCCGTACGTAGCGCGGCAGTCGGTGCGGAATCTGCACGCAAATAAAAATACGCAAATAAATATCGGCACAAGGTTATCTACAAGAGTTATTGCTTGTCATAAATATATGTGCATGTACCCTCATGTATTACACTCGACTCTCGAGGACTTGCGTGTGCTTCTAAAACTAGAAAGGCTCACAAAAGGCCAGTAAACTCGGTGAGCATTCGTCTGATATAGTTATATTTAAACTAGACTATGGAAAATGTTGTTAAATAGTTATCTCTCTAACGTATGATTATAAGATCATACAATCAGTCTTTATCTAAGCAGTCGTCTGCAGTTAATAGACACTAAGAAAACATAAGATGCGACTGATATTGATGCACAAAACAAGATAGATATCTCATGCTAGTGTTATTTTCAACACAGTGTTGACAAAAACACTAGCTGTGTCTCGCGGTTAAGCATGCAATTCAAATTTAATTTAAATACAATTTTGTTTGACATCTAACAGTCGTAACGCGATGGTAAACAATCTGAAGCCTTATAGGGCTATCAAATACAAAAGGACTCATTTAAATCCGACGAGTAGTTTTAGAGTACGGTGCCTTTAATCGCACAAATTCGTTGGTTTTTTTTTGTGTTAGGATTAGAAGTCATATAATATATGTAATAATTTCAGTTTCAAATAGTCTATACCCCGTTGTACTAGTACCCATGATTTCTTTCTTATTAATTTGAGCTACAATCTGTAGCCATTATGATTACTGTACGTATTTATGTCATCTGTTTGTGATAGTCTACGACGATATCTTATTGGGATTTGTTGCTTGGAATCTTAGAAGTTCTTGGATACATAATGAGTGGTGTTGTGTGTCAGGTATCTGCATGGAGGACGCGGACCCCGGGCCGTGCCGCGGGCTGTACCAGCGCTGGAGCTTCATGGCGGCCAAGGGCATGTGCGTGCCCTTCTCGTACGGCGGCTGCCGCGGCAACCAGAACAACTTCATCACGCAGGAGGACTGCACCAACACCTGCAGCGTCATACTCGGTGAGATAACAACTAATTTGCCTTTGCGCCTATTCCGTATTATATGCCTGCTGTACTGTCAGAGATGCAAACAGAATACCACATGTCATTCCTGACAATAAAAAAGTTTGTAACGTAGCGTGCGGCATTTGGATATACTGAACGATGAACGAATGTAAAACCTCAGACGTTTTGAGTTAGGTGTTATTGAGAACATAATAATATGACACGATGTTTTGGATTTGAAAACAAATAATACTATTGCTATAAGCTTTGTAACTGTACTTTAAAATATGATCAAATTCGAAGTACTCAAGAGTAGCCTCGTCGAGAGATGATATATCCTGGTCGGTAGTGTACCGTTGCCACACCGTGGCCATTAGCTTTGCCACGGTAGCGGCATTACCAAACCAGACTGCACCAAGAACGTGAACTAGTAATATTGCGTCAGTTCTATAATAGAACTGACGCAATATTAGAACTTCTATTATATAGATAGACATTTCAAACGGCTAGTAGGTACGACATACATATAAAAAAAAAATCTGGTAAATGAAGATAATTAAAAAAGCGATTTTTGTTTTTGATTATAATTGATTGCTGTTAGCCTTAGATACCGTCACAAATATTATCGACCTTATATGGACACGTAAGGTTTACATAATATGTTTAGTAATCTAAAAATACTGACCTTTTGCTCGTCCAGACACTACAAATTTATGTTATACCGTGGTCCGTGGGCGGCATAGTAAATATGATGGGTCTGTGTTATATTTTAGGTCGTAACACAATACGTTCGTATAATAAATAGGTCTTTCGGAAAAATGAACACAACGGTCACGTCAAATAAGTTTTTAAATTGTTGTCATCTTCTAATTAGTTTCAATCTCAATTAGAGCAGAAATCGAATTAATCAGCATCTAAAAAAATCTATATGCTCGACCAGTTCTTTGAGTTCCAAGGATGGCGAAGTACGGTAACTCATTTGAAACCTATAGCATTTTTACTCTAGCCTTGCTGATGTTACATTATAATCAGATTCAACAAGTTATACAACTTACCTAACTTAAAACAATGTTGTAGAGCAGTATTGCGTATAGCCCGCCATAACTTTGCGAGACTGTCTTGTAGGAGCTGTGACTTTCCATCGCGGTAAAAGTATTAGCCAATCAGCATAAATGAGACTTGCTGATTGTCCAGGGCGCGCCCGACGCGACCTAACGGGATATCAGTTTATGTACCGTGTCGTAAAACTGTGGCGTTGATATAATTGTCTTTGACACTGAGTGTGAGGGTTCTTGAATAAAGGAAAAGATAGAGACGGATAATACTGGGTCACTACATATTTTAAAAAATGGTAGGTAGTTAGTGAAAAGATATATACTTGCTCGGCTCGATCTCTATACTATACGTATAGGTATCTGATGCATGCTTGATTTTACGGCAGGCAAATAAAATACCTAAAACCTTCCCATTACAGTGAAAAATCTTAAATGAATAAAACGTTTAATTAAAAAAATAACTGAAGTGGAATCAAAGTATGCCTGCTGGGAATAACAATACGTATAAATGTGGTTGCAATCTACAAGCCCTTAAGGTTTGGTAAACTATATAAAAACGCGGTCCTCATAAATGGCACACACCGCAGTCCACGTCGGACGTCCTTAGGATTGTAGTTAATTAATAGAATCGCGGCGTCTGGTGCATTAGCCCTCATTATGCACACGACATGTTTAAACAACGACAACACGAAGGGCAAGTGCTGTTGTACCTACAGATGTGTTACTCACGATGCAGGTCATGTTTGAAAGAACTCTATGTGCTCAAGAAATATTAAATTGTTTATTTAACTAAAGTATGGCCGGGGAAGCGCTCGCCCGTTTATCAAATATAACGTACATACCTACCTATACTTCGACTGCACGGATAGCCGAGTGGTATAGGTCACCACTCCAATAAGGATGTTTCCTGGGTATGGAAAGTTAAAATCTATTTAGTCCGTCAGTTAGATAATAAAAAAATATTAGACACGTATTTTTTCTTTTATCAAAACAATAAAAAAATACAAAGATACACCGCTTTAAAGTTTCGGAGAGGGGGCTTATGACGCTACGCCTCGCTAAAAATCGTAGCGAGGAGTGACGTCTCGCGTAACTTCAGTTCTCTGTATTTTGATCATTTTTTGTTTGCAGGAAAAAAGAAAAAATACGTGTCCAATAAAATTCAATAATCTACAAGACGGACATTAAAAAAAAAATTAGGAAACAGGCCCATTACCACTGTGCGCGACGTGCCGCGAGTTCGCTCCCCGCATGGGACAAGCATTTATGTGATCCCTAAATGCTTGTTCCAAGTCTGGGTGTTCTTTGTGCATGTGATTTGAATGTTTGTAAAACCCCCCGCGACACAAGGATTTAATACCTTAGTGCGAGAGTCGTTTTTTCTAAAAAAAAAAAACACTTATGCGAAAACCACTGCCGATTAACATCTCATGTCTTGCTACCCTTTTGTAATGGAGTTGAGCTTCAAGATTTCCTAATCTCCCTAGAAATATTATTCTTCTTTCTGCTGGATGTACCTATGTCCGTTTCTATCTCCGCTTGTACCTACTCAAAGATTCAATCGATTTTGATAAATGATGCGTCATTAGATTTTTTATACTTAGGATAAAAGGCTCTGATCTAAAAGGCGTGTTCGAAAATATATACAATTTTAAAAGAAAACATTACGGCCATGGACAGCGCCATATTCAAATGAAAAAAAAATATTGATTCAATTATCCGCACCATTTTTTTGCAGTCGGATTTTTTAATTAATAATTTGTGTTGGTGTTGCAATAATCATATAATCCGTTACAAATATCATCCGCGTGTGCGTGTATTCCGGCCTTTTTCGGTTAACCTACCGGTGTCGTGTTCTTTGCGTCATATGTGCTGAGGTTATCGCGTTAAGTGCTAAAGCATCTCAGCCATTAATCCCAAACTGGGACAGTGTAATTCCTGGCTTTATTTGGCGCGGCCAATTGAGGTCACTAGTCTAGGAAAACACTGTCCATTAACCTTTAAGATTTAGGCTACGCTTCGGTTTTACAGACCTTTTGAAATCTTGGGTAGAGGTTATCTCAGGGATCCCAAAATAACAGTGTTTGGCACCTACTTGTGCTTGTTTAATAATTATTTAAGTGACGAGTAACATAGAAAAATTAATACAAAAAATCAGTAAATATTATTTGGAGTTATTGGTACAATTTGGTGGTTCTTAATTGCCATTTACTTAGTTGCCCTATTTGCTTAAACGAACAAAAATGTAATTAGTTAAAAGCATGATTGATTAATTTGGTAATCAATAGATCAAACAAGCCATCAGACATCGGCACAATTCGCAGTGCTGTAAGCCTGGTACCTGGTGCCCGAACTAGGCCACGACCATGATATACCTATAGCGCAGTGAGCATCGTGGTGACCGCGGGACTGACGTCATACCAGATCCCCTCGTGATGTCACCATACTATCAAAATAAGGGATCCTACGCCATCACCTATAAAAGATGAATTTATTGATGGAAAGTCTCATAGAGACTGATCTCATAGAGCTAAAGTGCAATACAATAAAAAAGGAAACACTTTTCGAAAAACTATGAGTGTTTGGTGAAATTGTTTCCTTATTTTGCTAATATTTTTTTTGGTTTATCTGGATATTCATTACATGAACTGTTTCTCGTACTTATGAGTTATTTGTAAACCTACTCATACTTGTAGAAATATTCAATTCGTTTAGTTTTGTTTTTTTCACATATTCTTTGAAATGAATACGTTGGAATGTTTTTTCAACAATATACAACAGCTGTTTACAACAACATCGTACTAAAACCATTTTATTCCAATCACGATTGTTTTGGAAATAACGAGCTTGTATTATTCCTTTATCACAAAGACTTGGATGTTTGACAAACAACGCCACGAGAATTTTCCGTCTCTGGCTGACCATGAGGACAGTCATCAACAGAGTTATAAAAACCACTCTTTTCAAATTGATGTATCGTAAGTATTGACAAATATTACTAATTTAATAATATGACGAGTGTTACTCGTCATTTTTACTACAATGATATTGCACTTGATTTCCAAAATTTACAATAGGTATGTTTGAAGGCGGCCTTTTCACTTAAACCGTTATGATATTGACATGTTTCCGAACAAAAGTCTTTGTACATTGCACTTGCAAGTGGCACAAGTCAGCAACGACTTCCACGTACTTTGATGGTACGAAGTGTTACCTCCGCATCGTTGAGGCATTAACATACATACTATACATAGTCTTTTAGATACATTGTTAGCTATAGAAGTGTAAAACGAATTAAAGAAAAAACAAACGATCTTTAATTAGAATGTCTGCGACTTTGGGTTAATGAGTTAGATGACAATTTTTTTTTATAATGTTGTGATATAGTTCGAGATGGGGTGACGGCCTAGGGCGCCAAATTTAGGGCCGCGCCAAGGTCTGGAGTCCCCAATTTCCAGTGCTGTATACTCCCAATTCTGTGATCGCATATCGTTAGAATCGGTCTTAGACTACACTACGCTTACGCTTATGATTGGTGGGTTGCTTCCGTCGCCAAAGTGACAAGTAGCGAGTGAGACGTAGCTGATTTGTGCACTGAGTCTCTCATCTCGAGCGTCGCTCGATCATACAAGTAGAAAACCGTCTACAATGGTTTGACATCTACAGGGGGCAGAATGCTTTGTCTGATTGGCTTTGTAATTGTTCTTCAAATATCCCAAATGTTTTTTACACTCATCTTTTCTTCACATTGTTTCAACAGCAGATTAAAACTCGAAATTGATTTCCCTAATATTAGTGGGCGTCACAATATTCTTGCCCGGGGTGTCAGTGGCCCGACTCCAGAACTGGGTCAATTCATAATTCGCACAAGCGCATCAAAGAGTTAATCTGAAAGTTAATATATCAAATTCATCCTTAACTCAACAACGTACCTAATACTTATATTTATTCTGAGATAAAAAAGACGCGAATTTACGTGCATTACTTTTAGTTTGAAAGAATTCATCGCGTTCGAGTTCGATTGAACAACAATTGTATGGAATCTACAATATACTTAAATATTTGATTTATATCTGACCATTCATCCGTGAGCCATTTATAACTGAAGATATCAATGACTAGTAGCTACATAAACACAACATTGAAAAGCATGCGTTTAACATGTAATTAGTGAATGGGTCCATCGCGTCGGGCCCTGGCAGAGCGCCAGGCGTGAGTCACGCGGCACTCGCGGCGCCAGGTGCTCCCCGCGCGGCCCACTCGCTCTGCATTTATGTCCACTGCTCCCGCTACCCACGATCCTAGGGTACGCTCGTAAACGATAGCTTTGAGATAAGTGGAAATGGATGGCAAATAAATATAAAATTTACTTATTCGCAGACGATAAGAGTTCGTAGATATTCTGTTTTTTTTATCCTTTACTAATTGAAATGCTTTCTTATTTTGAATACGGTTGATAAAAGGTTGTCCGAATACAGAGAATTTTAGTACGAACACTGTGAACACTCGAGCTCATGAGATATCAAGTTTATGGCTTACAGCCTTTAGCCCTATAATACATACAAGCAGCACCTAATTCCGAAGCACGGCACGTTTGTCAGTCAGGTTTAACGACTTACGTGACAAGGCTACCTTCATTAGGTGTCTCAAATCTGTGTGTCCACGCATTACACGTGTCGACTCCAGCGAGCCCTCTAATCTGCGTAGTTCACCCCGGCGGTGACGTCACGCCGCGTCATGCGTGACGTCACCCTGACCGTGAACCAGATACGTTTGTACGACGGCCGCAAACAACTTTAGTTTCGGGTTAGTGTGGGACAGACTAGATCCATTTGTCAATTATGTCACTCTGAAGCGATACAAAATTGTTTGCCTTTGTCACGGTTTTCAAACACAACATCAATGCTGTGTCGAATGCTCTTACATTTTATAGGCATACGTCTAAATTAAAGACTTTCGTTTTTTTGCCGCAATTATCCTGAGCGTAGACTTTTAAACCAGTAAATTGAAAACGTATTTTGGACTAATATAAGGCCAACTTTTAAAATAACTTTAATAACTGTTATCCTTTTTCCCTTCGTAGAAATAATGTTTACAGTAAGTAAATACACCGAAATGGTCAGAAATAGAGGCGCACCTACTTTATGTGAAATAAACACAAAAACCAATAAAGTACAGCTCGCGGCTACCTCAGCGATGGCAGGAACCAGCCTTTATGTGTACCTAGTTGTATACTTCGCTAGTGTAAATACATAGATAGCGTGTCGAAGACAGGCTTACTGCTGTATTGTAATTTACTTTAAGTGATGGAATGTCATGGTCGGCAGATTTCTTTTCTATCAGTAGTACATTTAGTATTTTCTTAGAGGTTATAATCTATGTTTTAAAGGCTAATAAATTCGATATTGTAATTTTTGACATTAAAAAGGACACTTAAGTACCTATTTAGATCTTCATAAAGCTGAACCCTTCCACAATACACCACAATCACAAGATCCCACGCATTTGGCGTCTTGTCATTATCTCTATTGTAAATAATGATTACAGTCACCAAAATAAAAGTTGTTTGGCAATTTTGTTTTTCCAACGTAAAAATATGCAATGATACTGTTGATGATTTATATTATTTCGTCATCAACGTCAAGGCACTCTTCATTACTGTTTTTAAAATCTTTCAATTCATCAACTTTTTTTATAAACATAGCTGTTCTTTGACTTGTTTTCGTACTCAATAACTTATTTTCGTAAAGAGATAGTTTATTTTATAACTGTAAAATAAACTTTTCTGTCGCAATTATCATTTCATTACCTTAATTGACAAAAATATATTTTTAATTTGGTCTGGCAAGATTTTAGCTAGTCATGTGTATGCCTTTTGTGCGAGGATTATCAGAACTAACAGCAGGGTTATCCTCAGGAGGTGGCGCTCCGCAGCAGGCGGGCCAGCTGCCGCCGCCGGCGCTGAACAACAACCTGCCCAGGCTCAGCATCGGCTTCGGAGCGCAGGAACCGAACAGCATTAACGGTAACTCCGGATCTTTTTGATTGAAATACTGGTGTTATCCAAATAAATGGAAAGACGTTTTGGAAAGGTGTATTGGTCTCTCAGAATAGAAATACTACCAGATATTATAAGAAACAAAATCTACGTGATATCAGAGTGTAGTAACACCCACGCCATATTATTTATACTTCATCACGACGCCACCTCGTTGTCAACTCGTTACGGGTTATTTTTGAGAGGAGTCTTCACGCTACTCTAATGGCTTTACAAATAAACAGTTGCCACGACGACCAATACATACTCTTTATGCAAAACCAACTAACACTGATTCCTTTAGGGATCAACTGGCAAAACATTTAATTTCAACCTGGACAATGTTCACTATAATTTATGAGTTGTTTTGCTCACGAACGGTATAAACACGAACCTTGTCTGGGTGTAACGACATTTGAAACATTCCTTGCTTTGGATATTTTTCTAAGTTCTTTGCCAGTTTATTGAGTTTTTGTTGGTTAAGGTCCTACACTGGCCCAGACTGGAGACTGCCAGGTGAGCGCGTGGGGCGAATGGAGCAAGTGCTCCGTGAGCTGCGGCACTGGATACCAGGAGCGCACCAGGACTATAGTGGTAAGAGTTTTAGATCTTACTGACGAAATGAATAATTTTTAGGGGCTTTCTGATATGACTTAAATGTCTCGAAGGTGTTCGTTGGTCATCTATTATTGTAGATTCTGGCTTACAGGAGTAGTAGTGATGGGCATTGGACATGCGTTGTGGGCTTGTCTTAATGTTCAATAGAGCATGAGAAGTATGTATGATATGGCTAAGACGGACATGTAGCAAAGCGATGGTGTCTGTATTACAAAAGCTCACTACATCACTGTATTCCACTTATAACACAAATGGCCAAATTCACAAAGTTGATAACATAAGTTGTATACCAAGCTCTCAGTCAACTCAATCTCTCTCTCTCTCAGTCAAAAGCGAGAAGCTCTGTATGTTATATATGCTGATAGTTGTTGTCTGTGTACCGCGTGGCGTGACGTCTCGTCCACTCGTCCTAGTTTACGTTACACTCCGCCAAAGTCGCACGGTCAAGGGCGTAGGGATTACGAATTCTGAATAGATAGTGTGGCGGAAAAACTATATAGCATATGCATATAAGTTAATTTAAAAAGTAATGAATAGAATTAAGACATGCGTGTGAATGTGTTTCGCATCACCTGCTTATTATTTATTTTTATTTGGAATCAGATTTTAAATAAGTAAATAGTTGATCTAGTTTTGTACACAAAAAATATTTACGTTCTTACAGCTCTTTCTTTCCAATTTTTCCTAGAATATAAACAACATAAAGTTACTGTTCATTATCCAAGCATTGTAGCCGGTACTTCAAAGATACTCGGCTCTGTGTACTGCTCTCACAATATTGTAAACTTTGAGAACTATTCCCAAAACTCAACTTTTATATCCCGCATTATTTACAATAAAGGTGAACTGATAGATTTATTGTACCGATGGAAGTAAATATAAAAGTTTACGGAGAACAAACATACAGTACTATCAGACAAGTGATCAGTTAACATTGTAAGGTTGTTGGAATTACGTTTTGTATTATTTTAATGAATATTTAACCGACGCCAAAAAAATGCTTCACTCACAATCGTAAGCTTCAGACTTCGATTCCGATTAATAAGATTCTTATGGACCTCCCTACCTACCTATAAATCTTTAAGTCACGGTCGTAATTTCATACCTTTTAAGAACTTATAATTAATGAACATATATTTTAAGGAATCTATGGCCGTAAAGCCGACTGGGTCAGCAGTCATCTGATCTATAAATAGTTATCAATTCGAGAGACAATAGCTATGCGGCGACCGCGCCGGCATTCTGATACAACATGCGTGATAAGACAAACTCCAAAAAAAAAGGAAAAAACACCATTAAAAAACAGAAAAAACACCATTCTCATGCCATCTCGTAAAGAAAAGAAAAAGGAAAACCTTTTCTTAAAAAAAAAGTCGACATCCGTTTTAAATTCCTAACATTGAAATGCTATAACAAGTTTAGGGTTGACATACTGACAAAACCTACTGACATACTAAATTAAATTAGTTTCATCGTTCCCATAATTAATGCCTTTGTGCGCGAAATGTAGTAACTAGTATCAGTGGCGAAAGGATGTAGTTTTGACCTTCTGAAACCCTCGTGTTGCCTCATGTCGGTGAGGCATCCCCTCAGCTTCACCGCACACAACTGAAGCATGTTGGCGGCGGATTGCCTTCCTACTTCATCTACGCGCTATTTGCGCACATAACTATGTACTCCTACGCAAGGTAGTTCGACTCTAATTGCACGCTTTATTAAGCTTTCTCTTGTCAAACTGAATTTAATAGTCTATGGTACGTTCTTAATGTGTGGGCATTTAGTTTTGTGGGAGGACGCGGCATGTTTATGTTTTAAATTTTCAATAACATAATACTAATATGGGCAAAATTTGAATAGTTTTTGCATATAAAATCAAATTGAATTCAGATGAGATCATTGTTTATAATTGATTGAGACGTCATATGTGACGTCTCAATCAACAACAGACATTTTTGTATGCGGAATTACAGTAATAAAGTTTTTTTTAATGTCGGGATAACAAATGCACAGCCGACAGCTTGTGATGAGCACAAAGCTACGTATTGGAACAAAGAGTCGTAATTAACAATCTTAGCAACAACACAAACATAACGTATGATACATTTCATACATACATGTTTAATGTAACTCGCGACAAGATTTACAATTATTTTCCATTTTAATTGATCTCAATGTACCTAAGTTAGCTAAAATTTAAATCAGATGTAAATGATATGAACAATCCACAGGCTAACGAAGCACCTTTCCACTTATCAGAAGCTACTTAGATATCACCTATTGAATAGCACTCAGCATATAAACGAGGCAGTTCCAATAAATGCCTTTATTTGAATAAGTCAGTGATACAAGTGTTTGTTTGTGAAGACAACGCCAATGCAGGGTGAACAGACGCCCGACTGAATCGATACCAACCGCATAGCTCTAGGGCTAGGACATCGAATAAGAGATAATGACAAAAAAAACAATTAATTAGGGCAAAACGCTAGAACATGCACCGCATTTATTATATGCAATGCCTGTCTATTGAAAATATCTATAAAATTATACTAAATACCATTAGAATATTGCATATTATTAGAATATTAAATATTGCATATTATTATTTTGACCTAAATAAATAACAAAAAGCAGTATATTGACTGCATGGTGTCAACCCTATCGCTAGGGCGGCATGACACGCAACGCCACGGCATGGTGGCCCTGTGACTAGCACTAAACCCTTACCGATAAATAATTATTGGATAAATTATTAAATACATACCGACATTACACCCAACACCGTGAGAACGGACATCTTACCTGTGGAAATAACAAAAACAATGTTAAAGAAATAAACAACCAATAGAAAAACAATTTATGATAATGCCAACCTATAATATTGTGATAGGATAAAATATTAATAAATGCGAGATAACATTATGTAAAGTAGAGAACGTTTAATGGTTTATGTAGGTAAATGTTAAATTAACATGAGTTTCACTAACTGAAGAGATACCGATGTAATTTCAAAGATAAAGCTGCTGTTGATATTGAATAAGTTAGAATAAATTATAATTATTTATTGCAAGAGTTCATTTGTATGTATTGATATAAATAGATTTAAATCTATAATATAAAAATGAATCGCTGAATGTGTTGCTAAGCGCAAATCTCGAGAGCAGCTGAACCGCTTTTAATATTTATTTTTTAAAAATATTCCTTGAAGTACGACGAAGGTTCTTACGGAGAGAAAAACTTAAATAATAAAAAAAAAGTAAGAATCGACTGTTAGGCGGTACGAAGTTCGTCGGGTCAGCTAGTATTAAATAAATAATGGATAGAATAGGTACAATGTAGAAATTTAGAATTTTTTGATTTTCTGATTTCAGTTACGAAGTAACAATTTAAAATTTCTGCATTGTACCTATTCTTCACTGAGTTGAAATGAACTTGAGCAAAAACATATGGGTAATGTTATATTAGTTCAATAATACTTATTCATAAACTAAATAATAAACCAGCCTTTTAAAGTTCAGATAAAATAAATGGCTGTAAAATAATAACAACAAATCAAACTCGTCGTAAATCCATCAATTAGGAGCGAAGGCCCGCGTGATTCTATAAATCACTTCAGAAATAACTCGGTACATTGCGTAGGACAGATTGTTCTGATGACTGTTTAATGGTGTCAGTGGATGTCAAGTGCGGCGGTAATTGGCGGGAGTCGGGAGTGCGGGTCAGGGTCGCCCGCCAAGGACGCAATGAGTTGTTGATAACGTGTCTGATATGTATTATGTCATGTCTCGCTCGACTATTTTTAGATTAGGCGTCTCAATTATGGCCTAAATTAGACTTAGTAATTTAGACTCGTAAAAATTTGTGACTCTCGTGAGAGTACTCGTTTTATAAGGATACCTATAGACACGTTTTTGCAGAAGCATT
Source organism: Diachrysia chrysitis (assembly GCA_932294365.1). Lineage (NCBI taxonomy): Eukaryota > Metazoa > Arthropoda > Insecta > Lepidoptera > Noctuidae > Diachrysia > Diachrysia chrysitis. Next base: position 13,686,735 of record OW028649.1, on the reverse strand, counting down.
TTGTGTTTTGTAGAGTCATAAGCCTGATTAAAAAAATTTGGCGTTGGTCTGTTTTTCTAATGTATAATATACACAAGGACCTATATCTATACTAATATTATAAAGCTGAAGAGTTTGTTTGTTTGTTTGTTTGTTTGTTTGAACGCGCTAATCTCAGGAACTACTGGTTCGAATTGAAAAATTCTTTTTGTATTGGATAGTCCGTTTATTGAGGAAGGCTATAGGCTATATAACATCACGCTACGACCAATAGGAAGGGAGCATAAATGAAAAATGTTGCAAAAATTAAAAACTGTTGAAACTAAAACACGCGAACATAGTCGCGGGGGACAGCTAGTTTTATTTATAAAAGAGAAGGTTTTTTCATAACATTTAGGAACTATATTTAAATATATTATGGTCTACTTGTTAAAGCTACATCTGCATACTTATCTGACAACAAAAATGAACTTGTAGTTAATACCTTATTTACTTTTAATAAAGGAATCGCTTCACTTATCATTTTGCAAAAATAAATGGAAGTTGTGTGCACGCTCATTGTAAAATTATACGTTACCGGTCTGTTTTATTTGTATCGCGCCACGAAATCAAGTGCAGAGAAAAACACGAGTGCACACGCTTTGGAAAAGAAAGTATAAAAACATTGCGAATGTCTCTGGACTACACAGTAAACTGAATTACCTAAGACTTTGCTAGAAGAAAATAAAATGTATCTAATTTATAATTAAAAAAACAATTATTTATCGCTGACAGTCAGTTATCAATTAGTAATGATAGGCTGATTGTTGCATTGCACATTGGCTGCCCACACCTGTGCATTTTTCAAATTTTCATGAACATTCGTTTCAATCTAAGTAGTACCATGGTTATAATTTAGGCTATTAACATAAGATCAATTAACAAAAAACTGTCCTCTGTCCTCAGGCGCAGCCGGCTCCAGGAGGCGCGGCTTGTCCGAGGTCCATGACGCGACGCAGACGCTGCTACAGAAAGTGTTAACGATACTAGCAATAAATAATACTAGAGGCGCGTACACACTGCATTAACTAAATCGATCACGAATAATGGAACTTTAAGCTTGCATCAGCGATTTCTTGTTAAGATTCAGGACTGACTACAGTTCACTTTCTTCAATAAACTCATACGGTGAAGAGTTTTAAGTTTTACTATTTAATGCCTGCTCTTTCATTTATCACAGTTACCGTATGACAAGTTGGAAGATGCTATTGATATGTGGTCTATTTTAACTCAACATTCTCAGTGTGTACCGGCTTGTAAACTTACTTAACATAATGCATTTTTTAAAGAATTTAATATTTTCCACTTTTATATTGTACACAGCTAGCGAAACCAAAGTCACTTAGTAATAAAGGCTTCCAAGAAATTTGTGTTTTCATTATGTCGCGACCCGCATCGCGCGGACATCGATCGCTTGGAAAATTAAGGTCAAAGTCCCCTCAGCTTACTTTGTAAGAACTTTTATGAACATAATCTGTTTCTAACAATGTTATAACAAGTGTTTCTCATTAGATTTTATATACATTTTACTGGGCGAGTATAAAATTGTTTGAACAACTACTTGTTCAGTATGACTAAATTAGTGACCTAAGTTAATTTACTCTGTAGTTAGTTTATTATTTCCAAATAGTTTTTTCTAATATTCTGTATTTTTTTTTATGATCCATATAAAACATCTTCATTGTCGTTGAACGCACTGAACAAGATATTGCATTACAATGTGCATGAGCATGTTGCTCTACCGTATTTCCATCCATCTGTAGACACCAAATATACTAGTTTGTGGTAACGCGTGATGTTCAGCCGTTTAGTCAGCGCTGATCATTCCGGGCGAGACCTTGAACCACTTCCGCGGTAGGTGAACTTCCCTCGGTTATAACATTCCTAAAATAGCTGACGCAGTTTACGCACCGCGGGGTTAAGATCTGTTACGAACAACTCATCATTTATCATCATCAAGCGGTTACTATCAATATTTATTTAGGTACCAGTTACTTCGTTGCAATATCCAGATTCTACAATTCCTTCAGTCAGAATGTAATACTAATAACTCATGTTTATCAAACCCCGGTAAGTATAATCATAAGCAACCTTCACCTTAATAGCCGCGGAAGTTGTTTCAATGTTCAAAAACCAATTACGATAACTTCCAAGGCATATAGTGGAAAATTGGCAATGTACGAACTCACAGCAGTAAACAGAGAGTGCGCTCAAACTCGCGTCGCTGAAGAAACAATAACAGGGTTTGGTCACAAGTCACAATACCCACCTTCGGGAGTGTTTGGTGTTTGTCCCGCGCTGTTTACAAGCTCGCCACTTCGGCCTGTGCCCAGCGAACAGCGGCTGACATCATTCTCAAGTCAAACGTCACTCAAACTACTCGTTAAATTAAAATTAGCTTGTAATTTTGGCGAAATGTTGAGTTTAGGACGCGCGACGTTTACAAGAACGAGTTGTTCCGGCTTTATGAAATACAGTTTTATGTAAGGGACATACCTATTTTTATGCTGTTCTCATTCGTGTATCAAATTGTAAGTTCGTTTACACATAAACCAGGTACGCGTAAATAATGGCCCATTTAGAATATATGTATTTAAAATGCCGAATTCGCCGAAATAATCAAAAGGAGGTTTCCGACCGTTTAGGCCTATGATTAAATTTATTGAAGACTGGACTTCTTGGTCTCGCAAATAATAATAATAATACCATACCCTTTTAATGTCCCACTGCTGGGCACAGGCCTCTTCTCATATAGAGATAAATAAACGAGTTTTAAATCAATCTTCTTATCCAGCGCTATCTAAATTAAAAAAAAGTTACTCAACGCTCGATATGATGAAATGGAAAAATACCAATCGATTTACGCGTAGGTTAGCTAATAGTCAATCAATGCACCCATATCACGTACAATAAAATTTATCGCACAAAGGCAGGTGCTTGCAAGTAGCCTACCTAGGTAGGTAGCTACCTACCTCATCCCCGTAGGTAGGTCTGTAGGTAACTTCCTCGTTGATGCACTGACTGACATCAGTCCCCGACGAGTCATCTCTCCCAGAGGTCAGTATCGGTATATCACTGTTTAATTGTTAGGTCTATTAAGGTACCTACGTATGGTAGTGTCTGTATAAGATTTCATGAGTCGAACAACAGACATGTTGACTGTGTATGAAAGTAATAATATATTTAGTCCGTAAATTTGAAAAATCTAAGGAGATAAAGCAGAATCAAAGTTCAGTGCCCTTATCCTCAAATTTAATTTTAATTTTAATACAATGCCAATGCAAAATTCATTTTAGGCTTAAAAGCAGGAGATTCCGTTTTCTTTAAAAACAATGCTGTTATTGGAAGGAACAGACTGGAATCTAAGCCTTGAGAGTATTTTTTTTTGTGTGCTGTTTGTGTGCCTCCTAAATGAATAACAATTTTACATTAGCATTGTATTAGAATTAAAATTAAATTGGAGAATAAGGGCACAGGAGTGGGAGTCATGCGATATTTCAAATCATTGTATAGTCGTAAGTTTTTGGTTTAAAAAAAATACGTATCTATTATTTTTTACTAATCCACCCGACGGTCATAAAGAAAATGTTAGGCAACATCCCTATTCATTTTACTATTTAACATGATGTCAATATGTAAATTCACTGAAATGATAGATGACGACTCTACATTCCTGTACCTACAATTTTCGGAACTCCCATAGAAATTGGAGCACCGGACTTGGCATCTCTGTAACACATTTAAATACCTAGGTACGAACGTTATGATTAGAAGAAAGATAAGCAACATGAAAAAGAGCCCCACGATGTCCAGCAGTGGATTGATTTAGGCTGCGGCGATTAATACAGACCTAGACACTAAAGTAATTTAAATACAACGCGTCGTTTTGCATTCTCGTCAAATTCAAGGAGGTAACTCTGCTATTGATTCTCGACACGAGTCTATAATAAAATAAGTAGGTTTTTTTTCTAATGTTCTGAAATCGGCATGTGTGGGATAAGCACTTCAAGCCGAGGTCCGTGTGATACAGCACTGTAACTGCTCTAATACACACATACACATGTAAAGACACTGCCTACTTACCGCACACGCAACGGGGCGATTCTGTTCTTTGAAAGTGGTGTATTCTGAAATACTGTTAAACCATAGCACAAGTTTGTATTCATTATTAAGCAGATATCGTAATTTTATTTGATTAATTAGGTCTTTCATAACAGCCTTCTGAAATTTGACGAGAATGCAGAACGATACGTTGTACCTATATGCAGCAGAACAATCTATACTTTCTATACTTATAATAAATCTGTAGAGAGGTCAATTCTGTACATCAAATAAATTTTCAAAATAACTATCAGGGGGTGATTAGTGATCGATACTGATGCCAAAAATGCAATCAGTAAAATTTTTGTCTGTCTGTCTGTCTGTCTGTCTGTCTGTCTGTCTGTCTGTCTGTCTGTCTGTATGTTCCTTATAGAAACGAAAACTACTCGACGGATTTTAACGAAACTTGGTACATTTATTTTTCATACTCCTGGGCAGGTTATAGTATACTTTTCATCACGCTACAATCAATAGGAGCAGAGCAGTGAAGGGAAATGTTGGGAAAACGGTATTTTTTAAGCTTCCGTCGCGTATGCAGCCTTAATGGTTAAAGCTACATAGAAATCATGTATGACGGAAATGTTCTACATAAAATTATCTAAAAAATATCCCACAACAGCATATGTCTATCTTTTATGGTTGACTCACAATAACACGTGTAACTCCCGATAGCTTAGCAGTTCGGAGATTTCTGATTATATTTGTTTACTTACGTTTATAATACTCTCACTCATCCCTAATTAAAAAAAATTTACATTATTATCTATTCAATAAAAAAAAAATCATAGAAATCGGTATAGAAACACCAAACTTATACATGAAATACGATAATAAGCCATCGCGCCGTCGCGCGTGAATATTGAATCATGCTATAAGGATTATTTTTGTGTAACGTGATATATTATATTTCCCTACTAAAATACGAAAGTTAATCTGTCTGTTACATCAAAACCACTGAACAGTGAGGAAGGACATATGCTACTTTTTTAAGAAAAACGACGGAAACGCGGACGAAGTCGCTGGCAAAAGCTAGTCACAAATATTTGTTTTAAAAATAACACTAAAGTAACCAGTTGCAGTCGATTGAATTCTGTTGGTAAATTGCGAATGTGATAAATGGATGCCATTACCAATTTATAAATACAACGTCTGACAGACTGAAGTTTATTTATGACTGGTACTTATCAAACATTATCTTAACATGGAAATTACTGCCTTACAGCAGTTATCAAGCGGTTCAATCGTGTATTATTTTTGTTTGTATGGCAGAATTTACAGTCTTTAATATTATATTTTTTTGGAATCCAATCTCTTATGATATTGAGCTTCGTTCTGATATTGCAAAGTAGAACATCTGCAATAGGTTCTTTGAAAGTCATTGATTTAGACTGATATAGATTACCTCAACAGGCGCTTGCATAGCAAGCACACAAACAACACATAGTACAAAACATACTCTCAATGTTTAGATTCCAGTCAGTTCCTTCAATAGACAGGATTTTTTCTGCCTGCTAAACTATGTACATCAATTTGGCACTAGCATTGCATTAGATTTAAAATTAAATTGCAGAGTAAGGGCACTGGTTGTATTCGTGTGTTTGAATAACATTTATGTACACTTATCCAAACGTGTAAACAGTTGCTAATCCCATTATATATCGTAATAATATGACTAGTATTCAATAAACAAGGCTATGTGATATAAATCATGGTGTATTATAAAACTTTCATTAGTTAATGTGTCCGCTCGGCGCTCGGCGCGCGGCGCGTCTCGTGTCGCGTGTCGCGTGTCGCGTGCCGCCAACGTATTTACACTCGATTATATTTATAACAGAAATTGCGTGATTTATAAATCCTGTAGAGTTTATTCAATAATGAGAACGTGCATAAATACCATAATATGCATATTATAATAGGCGGTAATATCCTGTGGAACACAAGATTATATAGTATCATTATACTCAGTAATAGCCGGCTTCCGCTGGACACAAATCAAAGGTTAACACAACACTTTTAGAATTCAGTCACATAACATAAAAACCCTGTTATTGTTGTTAGGGTTCCGTACTGGAAGGGTGCTAACGGGTCGTTATTACTAAGCCTCCGCTGTCCGTCCGTCCGTCTGTCTTATCTGTCTGTTAGCGGGCTGTATCTTATGAACTGTAATAATTAGAGAGTTCACAGTGTGTATTTCTGTTGCCGTTATAACAACAAATTATTAAAATTAGAAGATCCTTTTAAGTAATTAATTTAAAATTAAAGAGGGCTCTGCTCCTAGGAAAGTGTTTTTGTTTTTGCCCTTTTAAATGGCATAAATCTTATACGATGGTACGAAACCCGTCCGACTTGCACTTGGCCGGTTTTTTTATTTTATTATAATGATAGGTATATGATTGTCATATTGTTAATAACACTATTGTTACACCGCTAAAAATGTCCAGTAAGTACTTATTTTAAAATATGAATAAAATTATAATGATTATTTATTATTATGAGTACATTATACCTACCTAATTTTGAATTTAATGGGTTTGGTTTTATCGAAAACTAAATGCTCTGGCTTGGCACGGGTGGTGATTTTCAATACATTTATTTACAGTTTTGTATAAAAATATATAGCTACGTATTTGGTCAATCGATCAGAAGATGTGGCATGACTAAGAGAAATTGGCAATCATTTTTATATATAGATGATTTTAGTAAATTATAAAATTGACATTGTATCTATGTATTTACATAGATTTTAAATAATTCACCGCAATATATTTTTTCATTAAAAAAAAACAATATCCTAATACTAAAAGGCCGCTTAAAATTATAAGCCTATCAAAAGGACCTTATTTACCGTCAAATTAGTTAAATATTAGCTAACACAAAGAATAAAACGAGACCAACATTAATGAAATAGTTTTCACCTTCCCGAGATATTTTTATTATGTGTAGAGGTATCCGATCACCACAAAGCAGTTTGTTGCGCGTAATCTCCGGAAGTTTCGCGTTGCCTTCCGCTGTTAACTGTTAAGCAACTTGTGATGTTGACGAAACAACTTGGTGACGTGCAACAGGTAAAAAATAAGGAAAGATAAGTTTGAGCCGAGGTCACGAGGGTGCCAATACACGCCCAGATTGTGAACCACCGGCACTTAAAACTAGTTAAAAGTTGCCTTGATTCCTCTGTCTTGTTAAACTTTAATTAATTTCAAAAGATGAATACCTACTTCGTGATATTTAGGCATTTTTCTAATTTACAATAAGCTATGAGATTAAATAAAACGACCGCCATAATTGAGGAAATAAAAATAAGCTGCTAACAAAACAATAATGTTGTGCAAAGTAACTTCCTCATAGCGATTTAAAGAAATAATAAAAATATTTCGCAATCGATGTTTCAATGAATTCCGTGCTAAGATCATAAAACGTGCGAATCAGCTTTGGCTAATTGAGGTAGTATATCATTATAGGCTTTAAATAACAGTTACAAAATCATTAATCCATCTACAAGAAGGCTACGACGCAATTTTGAGTTTAATAAAAAAGAATTTAGAGTAATGGACTTCAGTACGATTGTATGGTGCCTGCAGTTGCAACGCAATTGTGGTTTCAATTGGTTAAAGAGACAAATTACAGAAACACGAGTGGGTGCGATGCGTCAATATGTTGTAAATAACAGACAAAATACTGGAGAGCTTTGTGATGTTGTGATGTGTGTTGATTGCACATTTTTTGGCAAATAAAGATATTTTGATTCGCTTTGATTGATTGATTGATGAATGTGAATGTCTCTTACCACTTCAAGCGAATACGACTCTACGGATTATTGTATAATCATGGATTAAATTGTTTGGTATTTTTTAACCCAGTTGTATGGTCCCTTTGCATTAACCCTTGTTACTTATTAGTCGCTGTTGAAATCCTATGCGAAAAATAAAGAGTCGTCCTTTCATGTCTCAAATATGAAACCATTTGTATCCTTCAGTCAAAGAAAAACCAGAGCCGTAGCAGTAGTGATGGATAGTTTCAGTACTAATGAGTTTAGGAAGTTAGTTCTTTTAATCGTCTTCGATAATGTCTAGTGAAGTTACACTTGTGTATCGGTATCTGTTTTATTACCTGGTATAATAAATATCTAGTTTTCATCTTGTAAGTATGTTGTGTTAACCCTTATTTTCAGTTGTTACTATTTGCTAATCAATATGTTCCGAACATGATTCCAGGATTTTGTGTAAAAGGTGATACAGTGACTTTTGACACTTACAGGGGCCATATTTCTTTACTGTACAACTCTCAAACAGACTTTAGTTCCGAGTAAAAGTATGTAAATAAACGTTACGTGTATTTTTTCTCGCTATCTGTAAGTGTTTCTGTCTGATGATAAACAGTAGCCTCGAGTACGCGGAACAGGTCAGCACATGCTGTACTTTACTTGATGTGTTCAGCTGCTCCAGTGGGTGTAGCCGGAGGAGGCGGTGTTCGAGGCTGAACGACTGGTCACGGTCATGATGACATCATACATTTCCGCTATACAATGCCATAATACAAGCTATTACGAGATATCCATATTTAATTCTGTGTAAAATTACGATATTATACAGATGAAATTGTAATATAGTTATTGATCAATGATTTTAGATATCCTAAATTTACGATCAAGATAAAGTTCGAAATGATCTAATTTCACGGTCTGCTGATGTTTCAGCATTGAATGGTCTCGCTGATCTGATGCGGCCTTCCGCCACATAATAGCATGCGGATGTAAGCAACATTACACTAAACTTTGTTTTAACCGATACTAAATATTAGATAGGATATGTTATTTAAGACTTCCTTTTAGATAATTACACTATCCAAAATACACAATCTATAATAACAAACACAGTTTTGGTATTTACTGCGGATTCTTCAATAAAGAGGAAGAGAATATTTGTCACATTTGTACACGGCAGGCAATCAAATGATTGTAAAATTTTCTAAAGACTGGTCATGTGTTCGCTTATTATGCAAATAACATTTAGCTTAACCATAATCGTCATCTTTATCTTCAGCTGTATAACCCACTATTGGGCATAGGACTCTCTTTGCGCCATTCTATTATGTTTTTTTGGCCAGTCGCATCTATCCTACTTCTGCCACTCTTCTCAAGTCTTCGGCCTATCTCATCAGTCAGTAAAAATATTATTTCCGTATCCCATTTACAGTGAATCGTGATCACAGCATTTAGAAGTCGTTATTTAGAGTAGTGAGTCAGTGTACAAATCGTATGATGGAACCTGACACCGTGTGGTTTAGTTCTCGGAGGTGGTTGCAACCAGTTTCGTCACAGCTCCGCGCCACATGCCCGCCGCGGCCGCTGCTGCACTCTCGCCGACGACGTCTCAAGTTTCAGCGGAGATTACCTCTAATTATAATTTGACCGCGATTACCTAATGCACGTTCGTATTAAACCAAGGTTAAGAGTTATTTCGCGTGCCAGTCACGTTCAACACCACTAACACAAGTTTTGTTCTAATATTTACTCGTTCATAGCTCTTAGTGGCCCCATTGACACGACTTGTTGATTTCATGCATGCTTGCAAACTTCATTAAATAATTATGTAAAAGAATATTAGATCTTTATGTACCTATACTATACTTTTAAAGTCGGAAGGTATTATTTAAAAATGTTTTCTAAATAATTGTGTTAAATGAAATTGCGTTAAGTTTACAGTTACCTACGATGTTGGAACAAGGTAAAACTACTAATTTGCCTAAAACATGTAGATTGTACCAAATTGTAATAGATTGTCGAATTCCGGTCATGGATTCGAGAAAAGTTTTCACACGTTTTATATGTTTCGGTATCCAGACTAAGACAGAGAGAAATTTAGGTTACAGGGCACTTAAATTTTGACGAATGAGTTCCAGTTCAGAGATTGCTAAAGTGGTTTCGTGATAAAAAAATAGGTTTGACAGAGCTCTTTAAAGGAACGTTTCAGATAGAGTGATAGTTATAAGTTTAACAGATTTTCCTAATTTGATATTACTAGATAGGTTTCTTACAGCTAAGGTTTTGTAATTTCCTTATGGTAACGGATGTAATTATAAATCCAAATACGTAGTTCACCCATAAGACGGAAATACCAGTCTCGTGAGGTTTGTTATTGTCGCTTATTCAGATGTTGGAAACTTTTAATTGGTAGCTGATAAGATTAGAACACATATATTTTGGGGAAACCTAAAATTTTTTTTCATGATTATTGTTTCTTTAGTGATAAGAAATAGTTCAAAAGACCTCTTTTGTTAGTTTCAGCTATAAGAAAATCGTGCTTATTTGCAAATGATTAAACATGCTAAGTAATTGTATTCATCTGGAGCTACAAAAACAATGCGTCGTCTGGATCGTGTCGAACTTGTAAATCGCAGTGTATAAGAACAATTCACATGAATTTCGCAATGTGTCTGTATTTCGTATGTAACGAGATACTCGCGACGCGATGCTGGCTCACATTCTCTCACAGATCGCCCTTCAAACACTACAAATATCACAATGATGTAAACATTGCCTACGAATTGTTTAAAAAAAAACATGATTTTCATATTTTGAAAGCCGTGCAAGAAACAAAAAAATATTTTGTACATATACATACACCAGTTGACTGTTGAACTCTAATGCAGGTACTCAATAAGATCTGATTAAACATAAGATAAATTTTTAAGACGATACTAGGAGAAACACATATAAATAACACAATATGATCAGTTATTAATCTTAGTGAACTTCACCTCAATTCGGGCGAGTGGGTCGGAGAGCAAGTAGCGCCGCGTGGTGACAAGGACGCGCACCAGCCAGGCCGCGGCCGCTGCGCCATCGCCGCGGACACCCGTTGACCTCACGGTTACGAGCATCTTCCTATGTTTGCCGACGTGACCCGGTTACCGATGCTCTGTTGTTGTTGTAGGTACATAACTTATAGGTTCCTTTGATTTTGATTGTATGTGGAATTCACGTTTCGTGTCAAACATATTGATTTAGATTGGCATTGACAGAAGTTAGCGGTTCACGAAAAGACTGGCCTACAACCTTTTCATTACTCTGCTCTTAATTCTCTACATTACTCTTAGCTATTCCTAAAGATAAGAGATTATTATGTTATACCCAAAAGACGAGGCCACATTGCCTGATGTTATTCAGGCAATGTGGTATTTAAATTAAATAATTATATATTCCGAATTTCTTTTAAAACCTTTTTTATTTATGTAAAACAATTGATAACTTTTCAGTATTTTTAATGAAACCTACGAGAAAATATAGTATTGAAAAAGGACTACAACACGTGTTTATAATTACACATACAATAGTTCAAAATGTCATTGTTATATTTAGTTTAGTATTCACTCAACGCATAATCACCTTATTTATAAGGTCATCGATTGTGAGTGAAACGCGACCAAAATACTCGCTGCGTGAGCTTCGACCATTATACCTGGAGCTGGAGCCGCTAATGTACAGATACGATGCTTTTAACACGAACACATTACTCATAGGAACAGATAGACTCAATCATTTCAATAATCACCTCAATTATAATGTTGTTTATTTGTCACTAAGATTTATGACAGGTTGGAAACTTACTAAAATCCAATAATTTGAAGAGACATTATGTTTAAAAATAATTTGCTCCTAATAAGGATCGTTCTACTTGAACTGCCATTTATTATAGTAGAATGAAGAATAAAAAAAAAACGTTTCAACATACTTCTTATTTCAAATTGCGGGAAATTGATAAATAGGGAATAGAGCCAAGATATATGTAGAGACAACAGAGCAGAGAATTAAGACTAAACATCAAAGCGACACCAAGAATGCTCAACAATTCATATCTGCCTACACCTTTCATGTAAGTTAATAAGTTAATAAAAAGTTAACAATAAACAAAACACCTGCAGTTGTTCAAAACACGAGCACGTAAGATAAAAGAGTTTGAGTGGAGGTTACGTCAGCGGCGCGCACGCTGACCGTGACCGCGCGGCGAAAGTGACGCCGACCGGCGCGCGCGCACCGCATAAGACAATATGATACACAGAAGGATTACACGAAATTAAAGAATTTGAACCGTAACGTCTTGGGCTTAATGCTATGTTTCGAGAAGTGTTATAAGGTAAACAATAACAGTGCGTACCCAAAACTTCTGCACGTACTGTAGATTTGATTTAGGCGCGGAGAAATATTGGTTATTTATTTTTTCGACGATAGAGTTTTTGTTAAAGATTGTTTACAGACGCTATCGTGGCTGCATTTACAAATAGAGGTGAGAAAATGTTGATGTTCAGTTCTAAAATTATCGGCCACGTTTCTAACCAACCTAGACTCTCTGTTAAACTTTCTTTGAAGGTATGTCGTACGTGTAGCGGCGCCCGCGCATGCGTCGACATCGCTTCCCACTGCCCAGTGCAGTGGCCACAGACGACTTAACCGTTACATCCCGTTGATATTTATGAGTTCGTGTCGGGTGGACACGAATGGTGTTCCAATAGGAATAGCTATGTTAAAAAGAGGCAGAAAAAATACAGGAAAGCAATTGTTTTTACAATTCATCAAAGCTAGTTAGGTGTCGCTTAAAACAAAAAACTAAACTCTGTCTTTTAATACTGTTATTTTGTTATTAAATTACGATCTATTCGTTTAAATAAAGCTATAGACATAAATAAATATTTCTCTTTAGTTTAGTTACGTCCCACTGCATGGCAGACCTTTTTAATTTTCCGTTTTTAGTAGGAACCATATCTTACAAAACAACATTAAAGAGGAAAAATACGTTGCAACTTCAAAGTTAATTTTTTTAAGTTTAACCAATTACTTTCGAGAAGCCTATAAGGCTTTACTCACGTGCAGTTATTTCCCGAGTAGGTACGTCACGCCCCTCAAGTTTCGCCAACAATAAGTTCGACGGGCGACATTACCACGTGATAACTGAACCGATATACTTTGAATAATCGGGTGTACCCGTCGGCGTCGGTTTGAATATTATTCCTATACAATTTCGTTCCTGTGCATAATTTTCACGTGTTATTCTTATCATAAGTTTTCATTGTTTAAATACCATATATAAGAATGTTGGATTTTAGAATATATTAATTGGAACATATTTTTTTTCTGATTTTATTGGTTATAGTTACCTGCTGCAACAGTGAAATTTTAAATGGACCTACAACTCTGTTTTTTTTCTTCCAATATTGATGGTATTTAAAGGTGTCAAAATAAAATGTTCTTACTCAGTTAGTACGGTAACCTTTCACTCTGGTGGATGACCTCTCGGTTACATCTTAGAATAGCGCATTTTTCAACAGCGGATTTAAAAAATCCTACATAACAGAAACAATATTGATTTATTTGGTGATGGTTTGTCTTAAAACCTACATTATACTACTACTGTAGATTTCCTTATAATCTCTGGGTGGACACTAGGAAACGTTATTATTGAGATATCCATCGCCACTCTAAAACACAAAATAAACTTTTCTGCTGGTATCGTAAATGTTTTATAGGTGCTTTTTGAAATATCTTCTTAATGTAGGTAGGTACCACAGTTGGTAATCTATGATTTATTACCTGTTATTAACAACTCACTTTTTTATTTGATTAATTTCGACAAAGCTTTTATAGTTCTTAGTAACCGTCTAAAAGTCTGTATATGGATGGCCACAAAGTACTCTCAGATTTTGAGGTTCGACTAAAGAGTCGTCACAATAATTACTAGTGCTCTGCTGACGTGTGTGTGCAGCGGCGCGTGCGCACCACCCTTGACCCGGATACCATCTCACCGGTGAAGTGCAGTCGCTGGTAACACTGTTCATTGAATGTCTATCATTGTCACTCATGTAATTATTTTAATTAAATTTTTATTTCTTTTTATTCCGTTGTAAAATTCAATCCGATTTTAAAATAAATAATATGCATATTTTATCCTGATTTATCAGTTTTCGATGAGACCCAAATTCAAACGAAAGACGTATGAAAATTAATTAATTACAGATTAATTAATTATAGTTGACATGTTACTTGTCAGCGACAAGAAACATGTCAACTATAAAATATGCGCCTAACAGTAAAAACCGCGGACTAAACACACTTACAGTTGTAAGTTAGAATCATCAACAAACGTTTTTCCACACCATTTATTATCTTTAAAATATAAATGTTTCAGTACCTACAACACTTATGTTGAATATTGATAAAAAAGAACTAAATGTGCAATGTGAACACAGATTTCTTAAAAGAACGTGATCCTTTTACCCCCACTATACAAAACGAGGAGTTTAGATTACGATGTATCGGTATAACTGACTGATGCTGTAGCAACCAAATGGCTATATCGAGATATTGATTTTGCTAATTCTTGAAAATCCAATCAGCCCTTTAAAGATTGTAAAAGATCAGCTCCTTCAGTTAAAATTTTTGTGATTGAGTTCGTAAACATTACATATTTATTGTTTCAAAAATACACGTCAAAATGCAGGCAAGTGTTAGTGAGCACGCCAAACAAAACAAAACGAACACATAAAATGGTATCTGTGGTACCTATCTACTAGGTAAATATCTAGTGTATTGTACCATCTCACAAATTCTAAGCTATTCTAAAGTTTGTTTATCAATTTATTTGTGGATTTATACGTCAGTCTGGCAAACCAGTTTGGTGTAATGTATGTGTAGTTTTGCCTGTTTTAGCCTGTATTCTACAATCAAGTACCTGTTCAGAAGGAGTATATACTTTATGTTTACCACGTTTGGGGAGTGCACACGGTCCACATCAGTTACTACTGATTATTACAGTTAAGAAAAATCCTGTAGCGTATATTTAAAAACCTTAAGCTTGTCGTAAAGTACCAGATCAATAGAGTCGATTTTGAATAACATACACAATAAAATAACATTGTAATAAGCATATCGAACACTCATATCCCTCTTGTATTAGGTACGACTGTATTTATTATTTACGAAAGAAAAACACTAGGAATGTGTCGATTTTACGGCAGTTTCTTGTTAACGAAAGTATTCTGCTCCAACGTTTTTCGGTTGTTTAAAATAATTCAATGCCAGTGGCGTATTCGCCAGTCGCCATTTATATGTTCATGTTATAACCGATTCGTATTATGATTGAAAAACGATAACAAAAGCATCTTATATTAAAATACAAAAATTAAGAGCAAGCCATAGCAATAAGACTCCACGTTTGTCAATAATAGTTGTCAATAGTCTCTCCGTTAGCGCGGGAGTAGCCATGTTATTAGTGTATTGTCTCCCGCACAATAGTTATCAGCTATTGTTGAGCTGATATCATCTAGCTTTGATTGTTTACGAGCTCGGCGTGGACCGATCCTTTTGTAATGGCTTCTTAAACTTATCTCAGTGTCACCTATCGTCAATCCGGCATCACCAAATATTAAGTCTCCGATAGGATTATGTTATCCCTCCCTAGCTTCGTAATCTGTCTCTAGATTTAGTCTCAATCCCCATAAGTTGTTTTGCGTCATATTGTAATAATCCTAATCTATAGTTTTTATATTAAGTAAGTAATTTTTCGCCAACAAGTACCAGCCATCGGAGGTAATTAACTATTCTAAAGAACATTTTTGTTGGATGGTTTGTTTGCGGACTTCATTTAGTTACTTGGCAACTATCTAGAGAAATACTTGATACATCAAATAATGGGGTCGCGCCATACGTCTTTACTTCGATAAAGACATTATTACATTTAGTAGTCAGACTTTCAAAATCGCGAAAATCCATTTTTCGTTAGTGATAAAGAATGTTCTCTGTATATTTTGTCAGGTAAATGAGTTACAATTATTTCGTATGACGAGGACACACCGGCTTGTTGGCACATGTCACAAATGTTTGGCACTATATAATGTTGTAACTAGTTGTTACATAATTTAACTAATAGCGGGGCGCGGCGCGGCCTAATTCGGCGGACACCATTAATTTGATCAAGCTGGGAATTTGTACAAGCCGCGCGGCAACTTACTGCTATTTCCCAGAACTTAGCTTTTATTCATTATGAGGATTAAAATGCTTTGCGGTCGGATATACCAACGTTCTGTTTTAGCTGATTGTAATCCTCGTCTCAAATGTCACAGAGAGTATGAATTGAAATTTAATTCTATGATGTGAAAGTAAATACGAGATGAGAATGTAAGATCAAGGGTTTTTGCTAAAGTAAATTAAACAAAAATCATATTGTATAACAATGTCTCAGACAATAAACATTGTAATTAAAATTTCAAGGATCTCTTGAGAGTTAACGGTCTTAACTTCAGTCAAACATACACACAGATAAGTCTCTTATGTCATTTTCTAAAAGTTACGGTAACTACTAAAATCATGTCGTATAGCCATAGCAGCCTGGTCGTAAGTCTCGTGTGTAACTCTATTGGTTGACGTGTGGCGTGGCCACGTGTTGCGTAACACCTCATGTGGCTGCGTTGGCGAGGCTTCGTAGTACACGCGAAAAGGGGTGACTGACCACCGCCACTGAACAGGTTTGGGTCAGCAGACGCATGGGAATTGCATGAATACTCTATAGTGGTACATCGTGGCTCACGTGGTTAATAGTGGGATGGATGAGGAGGCTATAGGATAAGCTTTAATGAAAACTTTGTACTTATAAACAGAATTTAAAATCGTTAGTGTGATGGTATATTAAGAACAATTGTGGCGACAGGCTTACAAAAATCTCCAATGGATTCAGCTATTAGATACATTAGTAGCATCTCAGTACACGACATATTCACTAAATTATATTACATTTTGGCGTTTGCAATAACGAGCGAATAAAAGTATTCCAAATACATCAAATATACTTGTAATAAAAGTTTTTTTTTCGTTATTTTATTAAAGTTCGTTGCCGCAAAAGTAAGAAAGTTCGGCACGTGGTGCGTCACGCTTGTGAAAGTTTAAAGTTCAATAAAAAGACCTACAAGTGAACGAAGAAACCGCGGCCTTACGAAAGAAAATCGACAACTAATGTTTCCTAACAACGACATCGTGAAAAAGAAAAAGTTTCAACATATTTTTTTTTGGCTATTCAGCTGTGCCCTATTCAAATGATATTTAGAAATGAGTTCATTGAATGGCGATTAATATGTATGGGCGCGTAATTATACTGTAGGTGTGACTATCTCGGTCCTAACATGGCAGGCTGTCGCGGCTAGCTGACCTGCATCCACAATGAGACCGGACTGCTTCTGTAAGGCTCGCACTATCTTTACCAGGTATGGCCCGGCAAAAACCAGTCATGTAAGTATTTTAGCGTAAATACAAAAAAAAATCTTTCAAAAAAATTCCAAAACTTGGTGTGTACCATCAAGCTACAGAAGAATGTTTATGTAGGTGTAATGAAAGACCATTTAAGTTCTCAGGAATTATGAAAGTCTGTTTAGATCTTTGTTCTTATAGAACTTTAAAATAATAGATGATCTATGGACGTTCAGAATTCACGGCCAGACATGACCCTAGCGTGTCCTACCGACCTTGATCCACCTGAATGTTACCGATACCTCACAATTAACATAAACGATCGCTCTAATGAATATAGTCGACGATTTATGTGATTAATTTACGATAGTTTATGGGAGTGCTTGTATCGCGATGTAATTCGCATAATAGCCAATTAATTAAGTCATAGCTACCTCACGATAATTCAGTGTTACCGCGTTATAGATGTTGTTGCGTGAAAAGACGTTGTAACTCTCCTGAAATATGAGTGTTAGTCTCGCCACCAGAGGGCGCGGCAGTGACGCACCGCGCCGGCCGACCAGGTGCACGCACTGGCTGGTGTAACCACCATAAAAAATTGTAATACGACTAATAATCAAATGACTAAATATAACGTGTTCTAAGCAATTAGACTGTTAATTCATTCAATGAAGCATGAAACCATCACCATTTACCTATTACTAAATCTGTGAGAGAAATGATTTAAATAATTTTCACTTGATGTGTGTCGCGTGCCGACACGCGGCAGTAATTCGCTTATTGTCGAATAAAACGAGCTACAGTTAATAACGGAACCCGCTTGACCCCCGGCCGGTGCCACTAGGCCACTCCCGGCATTACGATGTAACCTATCAAACTAGAACCTATGACCTACCGCATCGCAACCTACTGTTCTACAGCATCAGAACTCATCTTAGTCGAAAGCTCTTCTGTTGTCCCACTGCTCGGCAAACGCCTCTTCTCACATAGAAAAGGAACGAGTATTGATCACCACGCTTGCTCACTTGCGGGTTGGCGATTTCAGATTGTATTTTTTGGAATATAGGTTTCCTGACTTGTCACCGATGGCGTCTGAGAAAATTAAGAAAGTGCATAGATAACTTTCAATCTGGTCGCATTTGTACTAGCCTGGATTCCAACCTACGATTTAACAACGTTCTCAACGTTCTTTAACTAACTTGCGAGAGTGAGTAAAAGAAAAAAATGTGTGTATGACGTTATTGCGATAGGTGATGCAAACAATAATTTAGACAGCACTAATTGTAAAAGATTCGCTGGTAAATCCTATCGAAAATTTGGTTATACCACTGCCAGTCATTGCGCCGTCAGGCAGCCATGGTAGTTTTTTTTTAATGTACCTACGCACTCCACTTTGTCTTTCATGGACATGTACAATTTAATACGTACTTAGTACTTACATAACTTACAATGTTTATCTAGTACTAGTTCGGACAGACAGAACACTAATAACTTTCAATGTTATTGCTAACCGTTACTTACAATATGAGGGAAACAATAGATCTTATCGACGCTCCAGCACAAGTGTGAAATGAAATGAGTGCTTGAGCCGATACTGCGCTCTGTGCTCTAGTCACGGTAGCCTGTAGAGCACAATGTATGTAAAACATGAGTCGGTAATAAATGGCTGTAAAGGCAGGACATAAAATAAATAAGTAACTAATGAAGTGCGTTAAGTCACTGGAGACAGGAGCATAAAGAGTAAGGAAATTCTGACGTCCATCAGCGGTTTAGCAAAGCTAATGTGTGATCCTTGTATACACGGAATAGATAATTGTTTATCTATTCTGTACCTGAATACACTCAGATTTAAAAAATATATATCTTATCCATCTAAATTCAATGGGCTACTGGTATTACGCCTACCAGTTGGCGCCACTGGCGTTTCAACTATGAAAGCCTACCAACAAGCTATGGAAATTGTAATTTTTTGACATCACATGAGACTGGCGAAACGGTAGCTCTCATTACACTACATGTACTTCAGTTAATTTTTGAGTGCGCGGCCATTTATAGTGCCAAAGTACGATTTCAAAATATTGTTTTTAAAAGCATTTTAGTTATTGTGCTACAGACAACAACAATGAGATACGTGAAAAAAACATTGTTTTTTTAATTTTCATTTTTAGTGTAACTTTTGAGCTTCACTTATTTCTTCGGTTCATGTCGACATGTCCCTGTCCATTGAATGTCATCAAATTTAACCAATCATTTCGTGTTTCATATGCGGTCGCTGGTTGTAATAACAGGGCATTGTAATTATATTAATGCCGTATCGATTTCGACGTTCTCATGCATTTCAAACAATGGAATTAATATTTGTCACCAGTAAGCGCGCGTCTCTAAATATACTGAGGCACAATTTTAAAATATGGCTAATGTATTCAGAAAAGCTATATTTAATACGTTCAAATACACAGTTTCGTTAAAATTTATAATGTTTGCTCGTTTGTTGGTAGGAATGTACTACAAAATCAGTTCCAATAAAATAGTAACTTTCGTCGTTGCGATGTACTGTGTCTTTAGTAATGTCGCCATCTCATACAGCATCTTTGGTGTTTTTGAGTTTATGCCAACGACCATAAATATTAAAGTTACGGCAATCCTCATTTTATACTATACAAGTGCCCTCGTATCCTTGCTCTCAGACTCAGAAGGCTTTGGAGTTCATCTTAAGAATCTGAGTGACTTCGATTCTCTCCTCGGCGCAAAGTCGTATATGGACATACCAGTGAGTAGGTTTTTGTTCATAATGTCAATATTGACTACGATGGCTGTTTATATTCCTCACATTGCAGTAATGTTTGCAATCATACCAAGAAAAGGGTTCTGCATTTATTTATTTGTATTTTTGTACATGACAACGTTGACTAATTTTGCAAGAATGATTATGTTTGAACTTCTGTGGTACAGAATGAAATGGTTTAGAAAAAGCTTTGAGAAAACTTTAGGCCACATAAGTATAAATTGCTGCGATAATAATGCCGCGGCAAAGTTAAGAAATAGTATGCTTATGTACAAAAGGATATCAGAGTTAACGAGGAAAATAAACGTACCGATAAAATGTATGGTAAGTGATCATCCTTAAGCGGTATCTCACCAGCTTGATACTTATTAATATCACATGTAAGTATACAGTTTCATTCTAATCGTTGAATTTTTAGATAACTTTGACCATATTGGTATCTTTTGGAAAAATATTATTACAACTGTACGAGATCAAAGGAAATTTGTTTAATGACCCAGAAGTAAGTTCTTATGAGGTATAATAATGTGTTTTACAATGCGAGCTTTCACTGGAAAATGTGGCGTCAATAAATACCTTGTAGTTAATTCTAGTGAGGATCCAAGAGACCATCATGGACATTGTGCTGCCGTTCATGCCAGCCGTGTTCTCCGAGCTGATTGTCTGCGAAGTGACAGCTATAAAATTAAATATTGGAAGGCACATCATTATCTCTAAAGGTGAGTGCTGTTTGTTTTACATACGCTGCTACTGTTCGGACTTAAATGGTTACTGATAGCCCATTTATTGAGGAAGGCTATAAGCTGTATAACATTAGGTACGCTGCGACCAAAAGGAGCGAATCATAAATGAAAAATGTTGCAAAAATGAAAAACCGTTGAAAACAAAACACGCGGACAAAGCCGCGGGAGACAGCTAGTTTTAAATATTATTGCAAGAAATCATTTCTTGATCAAAAATTAGTGTGTTTTTAGATATAGCTATTGTAGAAAACTTGAGTTTTTGAAATTTGTGAGTAGTCTAATTTTTACGACTACAATTTCTTTATTTCCAAGACGGTACTGTGTTCCAGATGCGCGGCTGCGCGACATCCTGGAGGACTGCCTGTGCTTCCTGCAGCAGCACTCCTGCCCCGCGAGCGTGCTGCGCTTGTTCCGCGTCGACTGCAGTCTCCTCGTCACCTTCGTCAACCAATGCATCACCTACTCAGTCGCTCTCGTACAGTTCTCGCATTTCAACGACTAATAGGTTTATAACTTTACTGTTCTGTTCTGGTTTTATCTGGTATTAAATTGACAAGATGTTAAAATAATTTCAGTGTGTCTGGTACCTATTGACGGATTTGAACTTGTAAAAGTAAAATAGCTTTAAATTCAAGTTTCAAATTATTCCTACCTTTTTCAAAGCAGCATTAAATCTATATTAATTACTTATCTATTGATGTTCGCCTACACTGTGTTAGACAAATAATGTATCAATATGGTAATTGACTAGACCCCCAGCTCCATAGTAACAAATTATTCATGAACCGATGAGTTACCCTGTTAAACAGTAAATGATTCGTAATACTACATCGATTGCGTAAGGAGTCCTTCACGAGAGGATTGTCTCATCGGCCGCGACGTGTATGTCGACCATGTCGGAAGTGCCGGGCAGGGCAGTCGCGCCGGTTATCCGGCACTCCCACCAGGGCCGCGGCCGTTCAAGGACAGCCGGCCGACAGAGCTGACCACTGAGCTAGTTTCCCGTAATATTGCGAGTCGTGCGGCATTGTGGCCCGCTTCTTTTAATGAATGTTTAACCCGCCGCGCCGAAACCGATGCCGATTTAAAAGCATTATTTACCTACCTTTATTATTCCTATATACCTATATACCTTTATTACAAATTCACACTGTAGTTTGAGATTTAAAATAAGAATTTGTAACATAACAAAATAAAAACCAAACATATTATAATAATGAGCGTCCGGCAATGGGCGCCCAACATACGGTACACCGCATAGCATTACCTTCAGAACTATTGTCGTTTAGTGTAACTAATTGTGGATTGATGAGGCATTGCCCGTCCGCCTGTCAGTCTGACGGACAAGGTCGGGAAACAACTGAAAACCGAAAAGGTTACAAGCCAGGCCATATGCAGGGTCAGTAGAACTACAAGAATAAATAATAATCCGAATGTAATAAACGTTTTATTTTCTGCAGAGACCGACGCACAAACACGTGAATATCTCGTCGGATTGTAGAAGTTAGGCAGACTGCATGTACCTAACCTATTGCACTTTTAATAAAGCTTTAAATCAGAAACGTTTAACGTTCAAAATCTACATAATCATCTAAAGCTCAGAGTCTAAGCCTGTCTTGTCTTTCTGCGGGGCTAAAGTACTACGCACTGCTGTCCTGAGCCAGTCTTTTCAATAGGTATTTAGTGAGACTTTCATTTTATAACTTTTAAACCCGTTTAAAAGTTCTCCGTGTGACAAGCGTGTACAAAGTTACGCGTGCGGTTTCGGTTATGTATGAGTCCATCCTGTTTTCTGATTATTTATTTACTTACTTACATATACCTATGTATTGTTGTATTTAGTTTTGCGTCTAGAATAATAAAATTTCATTTATTTTTAACTATATCATTGTTCTCTTTGTTATCTGTCAAAACAATTGGACAACGATACAGCAAACACCCAAATCCTCCGTAAAACACGTTGAAGTGCTGCTATCTGGTGCCCTAAATACTGTGTTATCTTCGTTGCCGCTGCATTCGTTACAATACTTAGGTATCGACGCTACTAGACTAGTAAACACTCGTGCGAACGACTGTTTTGTTACTGATGTAACTCTTGCGTTTTTAATACATTTAATACTGGATATTTCAGCTTATTGACTGACTACAGTGCAATAATTAATTAAGCGCCGCATATGCCAAAACTATAGTTCTTTTAATTTTCGAGTCTGACTTCTACGAGAATAAGACGGCACGAGGTGAAATTTTAACAATTAAATAGTTCTTTCCATGGACAAATTTGAAAAACTTTGAAAAGACTAAACACAATAAAAATTATTAAAACTATGCTTATCTAAAACTTTTAAAATAATATTATAATAAATGAGAATGTTACCTATTTACTGCTTTAATTAGTGAACCTAAATAAAATTTTCAATAACTGATAAAACTTTAAAACAACCTGGATAGAGGTTAGACAGCCCGGTACAAACTTGGCCATCTAACTTCGTTGAAATGAAAATTTAATCATGTGAAAAGGCTTTGGCTCGTGTTGTATATACCTCCCTGGTGTGTCTGAGTGACGAACTAAACCTGCTGAAAGGATTGCAGGGCTCGGAAACCTGGGTAATATTTTAAAATAGCTCGCAAATGACCCCATACAATTTAAAAAGAGTGTTTTCATGTCGATTCTGTTCGATCAGAATCGACAAATGAAAAATTCAAATTATTCCAGCTCGAAATACTGGTTATTTCGCTCGGTAATTTTTACTGAACGCCTACCAGCGACAATTCAGCTGATTCTTCAGTCACAAAGCTCTCGCTTCTTAGTCCAGCACCATAATCGCCATCCAATTGGCGGTATTTTGCGATCCGTTCCCAAGCCCTGCTTGTTAGGTTAGTTTATTATGGATCGTATGAGTTCAATATAACAGATATCAGACGCACAGACAGGCAAATCACTACCATTTGAAGGGGTCCTTGTAAACAGCCCCCTAATGTTTGTGGGATTTCAATGGGGGACCACGATAGTCGATCTCTTATAGGTAGGTTGTGATTTTAATTTAAAAATTCCATAAATTAAATGATTAAATATTTATTTATCTTATTTAAACAGAAAATGAAAATAATATTTTTTAAATTAAATAAGTCGCATTCTGAGTGTACGATTTGTAAGCAAACTTCATATAGAAATTTTAAAATAACAGTAGCGAATAAAACCATCTCACATAACATTGTGTAAGTTAGTAGCATATTCAGCTCGGGTTTATTTTGGTTTGTTTTAAATTATATCGTTTTGTTTTTATTAATAAATATAAGGATTATTGTGTGTTTTATACATTGATTTTTTTTTTAGTTTGTTACAGTTAGACTACTCAAACACTCTACCCAAAACAGAAATACATGGCAAGTGGTCTATGAGATAAAAAAAAGTTTGAGAACCTCTGGAATAGACCTTTTAAAAAGCTAGCCAAGTATACAGTAGTTGAAATACGCGAATCCTAGATCGAAATAATTTCACATTGCAAATTAATTAAAGTATAAACTTTACACGTGACAATGGAACAAAACGGAGTCGTAAACCTGCGACGGCGGACGGCAAGAGAATAAGAATCAATCCAAGTAATTTTGTTTTTTTTTCTGAAACAATATTATATACCTAATTTTATAACGATGACTTGTGAAGAAAACCACGTAATTCGGCGTGACTGGTGAGACGGTGACAGTGCGATTAAGGCTAATTGTAGTTATTTGTCCGAGCCGATAATAGTAAGTGTCACCTACCGGCGAGTTACTGCGTGTTTACTACAACATTATACTATATACATTACATATAGTGTGCTCGCTAACATTATAGGAACTGTATTTACAGTACACTGTTAAAAGAATAGGGTTAAAGCAATATGGATACGTCCCACAAGGTCATAGAATAGAATCCCAGAGATTAAAAAATGCCATGCAAAGGAGAATGCCATACCTTGTATAAGGATTTTAACGAAGTGTCCAGAATGAAACTATAGTGCATAATGTTCCTAAGGCTAACACTAGTCAGTATACCAAAGCGCACAAAGATCAATTCCAGAGGTCAGGAGATAAAAGCTTTTTCTCAAGAACTTTTCTTTTGAGAAATGAACTAATCAACTAAACTCAGTAATAATTAACTACTTAATAATCAAATAAACTTGTTATTTTCATAATTAATGGGCC
This sequence comes from Diachrysia chrysitis, assembly GCA_932294365.1. NCBI lineage: Eukaryota > Metazoa > Arthropoda > Insecta > Lepidoptera > Noctuidae > Diachrysia > Diachrysia chrysitis. The sequence goes on along the minus strand of OW028649.1, from coordinate 13,661,672 downwards.
TGTTTCCTAATTTTTTTTTTAATGTCCGTCTTGTAGATTAATGAATTTTATTGGACACGTATTTTTTCTTTTTTTCTGCAAACAAAAAATGATCAAAATACAGAGAACTGAAGTTACGCGTGACGTCACTCCTCGCTACGATTTTTAGCGAGGCGTAGCGTCATAAGCCCCCACTCCGAAACTTTAAAGCGGTGTATCTTTGTATTTTTTTATTGTTTTGATAAAAGAAAAAATACGTGTCTAATATTTTTTTATTATCTAACTGACGGACTAAATAGATTTTAACTTTTCATACCCAGGAAACATCCCTATTCTTTAATGATGGTATTTTTATCATTAAATTATTTCGGCGCGAGTTTGACTCGCGCACTGAGGGCTTCGTACAAACTTTGCTGATCGTCACGCTTAACACTTAAAAAACAAGTTAGTTAAACTTGAAAAAATGCGGCTGAAAAAATATTCTTTCATATAAGTACCTATCTACTGTCAAATTTCAAGGTTTTGGTATTCAATCATTAGGCTACCTTCAAGAAATTTCGGTGGGTGTATTCTGTCTTGATTCACGTACCTACCTAGGTAAAATTATAGACGTTAAAAAGTGTCCTTTTAGTTTTGGGACATTGATTTATAGTGACATTGTGACAAATAGTGCGTAATTACATGAACACGTGAACTGATGGTAATTACCGCTTTACTGACACTCGTGTTATAACATGTGAATGATGGCCGTTTAAGGCCATAATTTTTTGTGTTTAATATCTAAGTTGGGGTAGACAGGAAATACATGCGTATTGGTGTACCTACGCTCATAGATTTGCTTATCTATACTAATATTATAAAGCTGAAGAGTTTGTTTGTTTGTTTGTTTGTTTGAACGCGCTAATCTCAGGAACTACTGGTTCGAATTGAAAAATTCTTTTTGTATTGGATAGTCCGTTTATTAAGGAAGGCTATAGGCTATATAACATCACGCTATGACCAGTAGGAGCGGAGCATAAATGAAAAATGTTGCAAAAATGAAAAACCGTTGAAACTAAAACACGCGAACAAAGTCGCGGGGGACAGCTAGTTCTATATAAACTATAATCTACTAAGTAAAATAAATAGTACTTAGTAGATTATAGTTATTAAAATTTTCAGAAGTAGCCTCTCTTATTCTTAGATAACCTCATAGACTTCCTATTAATTTAGGAATATTACGGTTTACTCACGCACATTCTAGGGATCGCCCGACTAGGCTGAACTAGTCGGGGAAACCCGAAAGTTATTACACAAATCATAGCCTTCCTATTTATTCTTTGGAAAATCAGAAGGGTGTGCATCATCTTACCGAATTGAACCATCCTGCCTCTTTCTTCCCTTTACCAAATACCATGCCGGAACGCATCTAATCTACCTACTGCAAAAGTAGAACCTAGAAAGAGACAGGATAAGCGCAAAAAAAGGAGAAAATAAACATATCTGGTATGACGCTACACCTGTGATATGCAAATAAGACGCTTTCAAACAAGTCTTAAGTGTTCCGACAGTTTAAACAGCTCCCGTGCACTCGAGTTAGTTTACTGGGCTGTGAATAATAGAGTTAAATCATGTTAACTGGTTGTTAACGCGGTGACAGAGGCAGCGTCTAGACTGCTAGCATCAGATCTCACTCTGAAGCAAACGATCGCAATGTTCATGTCAATGTCAAACGCAATGAGATAGTTATTAAATTTCTACAACTTTGCGGTTGTACAAAGTTTATTGAAGTAAAATGGTGGGTCAAATAAAAATCTACAATACTGTAATAAATATTTAAGTAATAAATTGTATTTTTTATAGGCTTTCACATACCAATATGAAAATTTTATTTGTGATCATGAATAAAACTTATTTTATTCATGACTTTAACGTCCTGAAAATTTTAACTGAATTTATAAAATTACTAGCTGAGACCCGCGGGTTCACCCGCGTTCTTCCCGTTCTGTGTAGCGTGACTGATGATAGAATTTTCAAGATTAGTTCAGTAGTTCCAGAATATACTTCCTACAAACAAACTCACAAATCACCTCTTTATAGTATATAAGTAATAAATATCTTATAGATGTAAGTATAGATTATTAATATATAATAAAATTACGTAACGGGAATTAAAGCGATGATTTCGTTCGAGCGGGTTAAAGGTAAATTCATTAGTCCCCCCCCACGTAATTTTATTAAAATCATGCAACGTGATAGTGTGGATAGGTAGATCTTAATTAACTTAGCTCAAAATAACATTATTCGCGCATCGTGTGTATAAACCTATAACTATATCTAGGGATTCAGGTCACCATCAAGAATTCTAGACAATAGACGAGATATATCAGCTTTTATGCACGCAGTCTGTTTGTGTTTACATCAGTAAATCTAGCAGTATGGCATGGGCTGGATCAAAGTGCGTCCCGTGCAGTCGGGGGCGGCTGACGTCACGCGGTATTTGTTGGTTCCAGCTAGTTTAGGAAACCAGTCAATATAATTTAGATGCAGTCAGAAGCACTAACTGATGAGTGAACACGGTGTACGGTGCTGCATTTATTTGCATGAGGCTCATTTGGGACTATTAATCTAATTACGTCTAGTTTATCCACTTTCTTTGAGGCATAACGATTTTAAGCAATGAAATCTTAGTTTAGTCTATGTCCAGACGCTATTAATTATTACCAATTTAATTTCATAACATTTACTTTTTAATAAAACAAAAAGAGAGTTATAAACAAAGTATGTATATTGCATGCTTCAAGCAATTATGTCCAAGACACAAGAACGCTGTAACGCGGTGGTAATGGGGTAGTTAAACTTGTTTACCCCGACTTTAACTTAACTGGAAGGTAACATAACATTTAGTTAAGTAAGACAAGATGTCTTACAGTAACGATAGCCAGTATCGTTAATGCTAAAGAAGGCTCTATACAGTATTATGTGTGTCTGTTGACACAAGTACCCTTCATTGTTTCAGCTGGGTTTGCTGATTGTTAGGTGTTATTTTCTGGAAAGTGACTAATAGGAATTAAAGTTCCTAAACAATTTTTTGGTGTTGAAATGAAAATATACATTTTAGTGAAAGCAATGTACCTATATATTCAGCTGCAAACACAGACTGGTAGTCGTTCAACATTTTTTTTTATTTTATTTATTGTTTTTTTTTTTTTTGATGAGATTTACGCAGTTAGCCTGAGCGCAGGCTTTGACTGCTTCACCGGACTTTAAGTCGTTCAACATATTTTAGGAAAATGCTGCGCAGAATGTATCCTACATTCAATTTTTCAATTCAATTAAATTCTTTATTGCATTCCACATGTGTTTAATAGACGGTACAGACATAAAAGATCAATATGGATGAATTGATTTAAGTATCCTTGTCTGTAAATTTCTATCCCTTGCTTCTAATTGAATGTAGGTGGTAACGACATAAAGTGCTAGTTTTATGTTTAATTTCATAATGTGTATTAAAGAGTCATCCATAATCCATACTACCCATATTAATATTATAAATTCGATAGTAACTCTGTCTGTGATGCTTTCACGGGTAAACGATTGTACTGATTTGAATAAAGATTGATATGGGTGAGCTGGATCCTAAGACAGAACATAGGCTACTTTTTGCCACGATAACCTATAGGCTACTTTTTACCACGACACACGCGCGGGCTGAGCCGCGTGCAACAGCTAGTGTATGTTAGCAATTCTAAAGAATAAATAAATCTTGCTTCAAATTTATTTTGCTGTAGTGATTATTGACACAAACGATGTGACTAAACTTGTTTACTTTCTTTTCTTAAAACAAATGCGCAATCTAGTGATAGTCGACAACATACCTACCGTAGTAATTAAAATGTGTCAAATTTCTCTCATTCAACTTATTTGATATTAAACCAGTTTATGTTTTAACGGCTATATACAAAGAAAAGCTGGTTTTTAAAATATGCTCTCCTTAAAAATATAGAAAAGTCACGATATTGCTCTACTTGTGTCTTAAAAGTTTCTCAAATTATCACTCGCTTGGATATAAGATGCGTGCTAATCACGAAGATAGTGAAACCGATGTATCCATCCATGCAGGAGCAAGGTATGCTAGTGAAATCTGGTCGGCTAGCAAGGAAACGAAAACAATTTTGTACATTTAAGTATGGCTGATTACCTACAAATACCTATATACAATTGAATAGTCTTATGCGAGTGCGATAAGTAAGGTACTTCCCGCAACTGTAGATAAGCAATATCTGAAAAAAATAAAAATACGAAGTTGTCCGGTACCGCATTCAAAATTTATCAGTTTTTTTTTAATGTTTCCCTTGGCTGAACGATACGAGACGTGAGACCTAATTAAGCGCTCTAAGTACTCATGTTTGTATTAGATAATCTTCAGTCAAAGAGCGCACTTCATAACATGAACAATTGTTTTATATCTATTCTTACATATAATAAATCTGTAGAAGTGAAAATTCTGTACATTGAAAATATTAAAAAAATAAATGGCAGGGGGTGTTACTAGAACGAGACCGAACCCAAAAATGTGATTAAAAAAATTTTTGTCTGGTTGTCTGTCTGTCTGTTTGTTCAGGCATCACGCAAAAACTACCGGTTCGATTACCATGAAAGTTGGTATACTTATTCTTTAATATTCTGGGCACCTGACTGGGTACTTTTTATCCCGGAAAAGTATATACAATATAAAACAAACTTAATTTTGCGGTTCGATCCCTAGACCCGATTACTGTACCAACCGCAAATAATAAGTTTGTCGTAGGTTACGTCGCCCGGCCGCAGTGGAGTTCAGTTGGCGCTGCGCCCCAATTTATGCTGTAAATGAAGTGCCGAATTAAAGTCCGGTGAAGCAGTCAAAGCCTGCGCTCAGGCTAACTGGGTAAATCTCTTCAAAAAAAAAAAAAAAAAGTAGTGCCGTAGGTTGGATTTTGCTTGCACCGTTCGCAGCACACGCGTGGCGCGCGGCGGCCATGGATCGCTACCGTATATAAGAACGGCCTCTGAGCGCGCGTGCATTAAAAGTCCGGTGAAGCAGTCAAAGCCTGCGCTCGGGCTAACTGCAGTAGACGTTTTGCAAAAAAAAAAAAAAAGCCTGCATCATAAAAGTCCGGTGAAGCAGTCAAAGCCTGCGCTCAGGCTAACTGCAGTAGACCGCTTCCAAAAACGCGCGTGCATCATACATTTTTTGAACTTTGATTTGAACGGACGTGTCGAGTGGCGAGCGGTCGGTCTTATTAGCATTCTATAAATTGTATGTTTTAAATACTTGCAACTCTAAACCGTGCTTTTCAGCGCGACCTTTTTATTCCTTTTAGTTTTTATTAAGTACAGTTTAAGTTAGAGTTATTTAGGTTTATTTTTATAAGTCGTAGGCATAGATTTTAATTTTAAAGTATATATATGTAGTATATTTGATAGTGTACGTTATTTTATGTGTGACTGTAGGTTATTTTATAATACTGTTAGGTAAGATTAGTCATTACAGATATAAGTTTTTAGGGATTTTGCTTATTTATTGGGTTTAGATTTGTTATCGGTAGGTGTTTTATTTTCTGTTATTGAGTTTTTTTTTAACTAGGTAGGTACTTAGGTTTTTTAATAAGGCGTAGACCGTATAGATTTTAAGTATAGGTAGTAGTAGTGTGTAACGTAGGTTATTTTTAGTACTTACTCTTAGGTAGTAGGACTCTGAGAGACATCAGGCTCATTGACCAACCCATGGGTGGTATTACAGTAGTTTTTGTGGTGATTTTAGGCAAATTTTGCCAGTTATACCACGGGGAACACGAGCTGACGAAATCAGAGCTTGCCTAAAAAGGTCAAGTTTATGGCCTCATATTGTATCCATGCATTTAACAAAATATATGCGGGTGAGACTTGGAGATGACCCACATGCACAGCATTTTTCTGATTTATTATTAAAAATAGGCGACGGAACTTATCCAAATGATGAAGGAAAATTGCTTTTAAATGATAGATTATGTTGTACGGTTTCGTCCGTGCAGGAGCTAATATTTTCAGTGTACGGCGACGTAAGTAATATAACACATCAGCACAATACTTGGTTATGTAAAAGGTCTATTTTAACTCCTCGAAATGATCAAGCATGTGCAATAAATAATGAAATACTGTCGCTTATTCAAGGAGAAAGTCGAGAGTATATCTCTATCAACAGAATGATTTGATCAAGAAGAATCCACTAATTTATCCAACAGAATTTTTGAATTCATTAAATGTTCCTGGACTTCCCTAACATACAATTAAGTTAAAAATCGGTGTTCCTATAATTCTTCTTCGTAATTTAAGTCCTCCTAAACTGTGCAATGGTACTCGATTAAAAGTCGTGAATCTACAACCTAACATAATTGAGGCAGAAATTTTAAACGGTTGTGGTGCCGGGGAAAGTGTTTTGCTTCCTAGAATTCCTTTGATTCCGAAAAATTTTCCATTCCAGTTTAAGAGAGTACAGTTTCCAAAAGGTTTATGTTACGCCATGACAATAAATAAGGCACAGGGTCAGACTCTAGGAGTTGCTGGCGTCGATCTTACCGTGAGTTGTTTTTCACATCAGCTCAGCTTTACGTCGCTCTGTCCCGTGTGAGCAGTCCAAGAAACCTGTATGTTCATATTCCGGACGGGCTCAATGACAATGTCGTGTATACTGAAGCTCTCAATTAATGTCGTACGGTGACTATCTGTCGTTACTATTATCTTTGTGAGCATTCGTTGTAATGAACGTCAGCTTCGCTATTGGATATCCTGCTAAAAAGGCACCAAAGTAGAAATCTACAGAACGCGAGCGATGCTTCGAGCAAAGATATCATTTACCCTCTTAATCACCGCTAATGAGACACAATTGGTTTTCTATTGTAATTAGCCACAAGAGAAGGCCCAAAAGTATTAATACCGGTATGCTCCATAACGTTCTACACAAATAGCACTTTACACAAAAAACCCATTGATAAGTTTCGACATCCACGCGAACGAAGTCGCGGGCACAGCTAGTAGCTAATAAAACGTTGGTTTGCAAACCATAAATTTTCTTATAGAGCTGACTGTATTACACGTGTTCGAGAGCACATACAAGGTATTTTAAACTTTATTTAGAAAGATTTAAAGTTGGGTTTTGGTTGTGCTATGGAAGTTGTTCGTGTCGGCGGTGCTACGCATGATTAGATCTGGATGCAGGACGACCTTCGCCTGGATTGGAAGCCAACTGATTTACAAGCTACTACTGACTTGTGTGATAATATACACTCTCAATGAAGACACGCGACTAAGGTTAATGATCTGACCAATCTAAAAGGGTACCTTAAAAAAAATATAAACGTTTTTGGAAAAATAACGAAGAAATTACAATAAAAAATGCTTTACAATTTAGCACAGCAGGCTAGGGTACGTATCCACCTCACGAGATCAAATCTTACGTATGTACGAGAAAGCAACAGATAAAAAAGAAAACAAAAATCATTTATTGCAACTAAAACAAGTTTACATTATTAATTACGTAGTTGTTAACTTTAAAAGTGAAAACATTAACAATGAAAAAAAATCATTATTGAAATTACCTAGTTTATTTTAACTATTTTAACATAAAATTAACAATAGAAATTACAGTGTAAAGACAATAATGTCGTTAACACCAGGTGCGTCCCATCTACAGTTGGGAAAAGCGGCGTGTGCGCAGCCGTGACCCACATACCTTGGTGCTCATGAGATTACCCCACTGGACTCGAAGGAACACCTGCCGTCGCTGCTTAGACAGGTTCAACAATGGGAAAAATACCACTGAGTTGGTAATCAAGGTTAAAAAAATAAAAAGATGAATTGAAATCCAAGTACTTAAAAACTGAAATTTCTATTTTTTCGATTTACCTCTCCTTGGATTTCAATTCATCATCAAACAATTTACTCAGTCTCATTCACATCATAAGTATATGATAGGCCCCGAAAGAGTTATGCGCGCAAAAAAATCCACTGTATATTGGTTATGGTATAAAACATCTTAATAGGTACGGTACCTACATTAGACACATTGATTCGATTTGAAGCCATAAAATTAGATGTTGCCAGCGCCGGAGGGAAGCTGGTATGCTCGCCATCTGTTTTTTATTGCAATACTTATGTGATTTATTAAACTATTTTGTTTTGTCTTCTTCGGCAAGAAGCCGAACAAATCTTTCGACGTAGCGTAGTAACCGTGTATATATGTAGTTACTTTTGTTGTAAGTCTTTTAATAATTGTTTCGGGAGGACATGGTTTTGGTTTCATAAACTTTGCATTTTTAACCCCAGAAGAGTTTCTCCAGTTATTCTTACGATGATAGAAGTTAAATAATGAGTCCTACTTATTTATAAGTTAAGAACCTAGAATACCCAGAATACCTAAAAATTCACACTTGAACTGAGATTTCTATTCCGAATAAAATGTACCTACTCTACTCTTCAAATAGTGTTTGAAAACCAAAACAAAGTAAGTTTATTTGGCTCAATAATGATAAATTGCAAAAAAGGATTTGAAAAACAACGTAATATGATAAGAAATCTGCACTCTGTTCCATTTTTAAGACCATAACATGCCTGAACAACGTTTGAAACGCATGTAATTATAATGCTCGTTGAAAGTACAATAATGTAAATATTGTCTTAACTGGCAGTCAGTTGTTTATGACGAGAAAGTACGCCGGCGTTTGATGTAGCCGCCATTAACAAGATGTAACGACTATCGTCGAGGACCGGATGTATTCCAGAGCTGATGGTAAGGGATTAACCTATATTAATCAGGTTATAGGTAGTGCAAATATGGAATTTATTTCATGAAAATGAATGTTTTGTCTTCATGGTTAATGGATGAAATTGAAATCTTGGAAACAAAGTACTTTTAAAATATGCATACTCCATTCATGTATTGGGTATCGTAATTGTGATATGCTTCACCGATGTGAAATTTCGTTTCGTTCGTTTTCATAACATAATTAATAATACAAATATTATTTTATAAATAGCACTAACCAATAGTAATTACGAAATGAACTACAAAACCATTCATAACGTCTAAATCCACTGCAAGGTCATTAACAACAGCTGTTCTGAAGCCACGCCTCTTGTGAGAACAATGGTACGACGGTTTGTTATTCCTAAGTCTTAACATATACCACCTTGTAACGTAACAATATACCTCCGTGTAACGTAAACATCGGTCTTTCACAGGATGGAACAGCTGACTTATTGGCTATGACTCACGGTATTCAATACTATGTTACTGATGGAACATTTAGAGCCGCTGCTTAAAATAGTTCGCGTCTTGTGGTATTTAGTAAAAAAATATTTTAGAATGAGTTATAGATTTGTTATAATGTGAAATCTGACTATTATATTATGAGAATATATTGTCTCTGTGTATGTAGACTTAATCGTCAAATTACAGCTGTTATTGTGAGTACTTAGTTGGTCGTTAGTCTCTGGTTCTTACCCGTTAAGAAACCTATACTGAAGTCATTTGAGGAACTACATCCTTATTATAGTAAGTAGGATTCTTTGAAAATTTAAGATTTAGATTTATGTAATAAGATTTAAGGTGTTCCATGAAAAGAGGATTAATTAGAATGTTTGTTATAATTTTTCAATTTACACTCAAATAAGTTTAAGGAAATTATAATTGTAATGTATACAGAGCCAAATTAACCCATAAGCAAATTATGCAATTGCTTAGGGCATCACGTCTCGGGAGGCACCATAAAGAGCACCGAACAAATATTCGACGGTTTCTAGCAAGCGTCGAAATTGGGACGTGGTTCTAGTTTTACAGGTGTTTTCAAACCTATATTTTACTACAGTTTATTAAAGTGAGTGTCTATATGCTAGTCTAGTTTCCCAGTAGTTAGCTAAAGCTTATTAATCTGATTGTGATAATTTAAAATGTTGCTATCAAGCCGTCATAAGACTAGGGATGTTTCCTGGGTATGAAAAGTTAAAATCTATTTAGTCCGTCAGTTAGATAATAAAAAAATATTAGACACGTATTTTTTCTTTTATCAAAACAATAAAAAAATACAAAGATACACCGCTTTAAAGTTTCGGAGTGGGGGCTTATGACGCTACGCCTCGCTAAAAATCGTAGCGAGGAGTGACGTCACGCGTAACTTCAGTTCTCTGTATTTTGATAATTTTTTGTTTGCAGGAAAAAAGAAAAAATACGTGTCCAATAAAATTCATTAATCTACAAGACGGACATTAAAAAAAAAAATAGGAAACAGGCCCTTTCTGGTTCTTTTTCCATACAAACGTATTCCGCTGTTTTTTTTTCGGGGAAAATGTTTCTGGAACTATGACTTTTTCCTAAAAGATATGGGTTTATCTAATGCGTTACCCTATTTTTTTGTTTTTTATCCACAACATAATAACCAATGTTAAATAGATTTAAACAGTACTTATGTAACTTTCAAGGTCTTGGTAACAATGTACGAATTACATGTTATCAATCATGGGTGCCTAGTACAGGAGTCCGACAAGATTTATAATTTTATCGATTAGAAAACTGACTATTGTACAATCGATTTGAATATAAGGTAAAAAGGTCAAAGGCTTCCACTGACGCATGTTTCGTTAAACGTTTGATTAACAAAACGTACGTATATTAACTGTACCTAGTAATTTTAATAACTAAAAAAGAGAGAATAAAATTATAATTTGATTTTAATTGCTATAAAGTAATTGAACAAAAGTAAATGGAGTACGTATAATTATTGTAACAACTTAATAAATAAACAGTTATTTTGAAGAGCCTTCAATTATAAAATAAATGTAAAAGCTTTTATTATATTCAACAAATTATTCATGTTTAAATATTTATTGTCTTTTTAATTGCGCACGAGTAAGCATAGAAATAAGAAAAATGTTTATACTTAATCGTGTGTCTGATAATAAAAGGATAAAAGATTGTAAGACAATCCATAAAACTTAATTTAAAGTCAATGAGAATGAGATGATGCCGATACGGGCTCTTGGATTACACCAAGAGCCCGTATCGGCATCATCTCTAGATCTCATTAGCAAAATCATAATCATGTTAAGAGAATTGCATCGCATTTCCATGAAATAGGAATGACGATATTTTTACAGTTTATTAACAGAATTATAACAATGCTATCATCTTGTTATCACTACGAGCACACAGATAAAGTAAAGAATATTGATTTACAGTTAATTGCTCAATCGAAGCATCACCGCGGAATATTGACTAACCACCGTCCGACGCGGTGTGGCGTGCTCTATCTGTTGCAGAGAAAGCGACGCACAGGCGGACAGACAGGTAACGTGATAAGATAGAGAGTTGCGGAAATACTTGGAAAATTGTACAACTTGTCTTGTTTGATCTTGTATTTGTTTAGGACGTTTCCTGTCAGCAATGAAGAAGTAGTGTTCTGTGTTGTATAGATAAAAATATCGTTATGATTAGTTAATATATATTATCGGTATAACAGTTGTTTTAAATGTTTATTTAAAACGGTTTACTCACGTATATTTTCGGGATCGAAAGTTCGACTCGCGACACCACCGCCGCCGCGTCAGCTCATGATTAGGGACTCCTATTGAGTCTGAAACTAGTCGGGCGATCCCCAAAATATACGTGAGTAAACCGTTTGTTTTAAATAAATATGAATACTCCTCACAAAAGTTATTACTTATACAAGTTGTTTTAAATGTTGTATTTTTTTAAAGGTTCAGGCGAAGTTATTACTGCATTACCAACTCACAACACATAATACATGTAACTGCATTGGCATAAAAATGGTTGCAAAGATTCGCTTATTGAGTAGGTATGTGATAACTGAGAGAGGTATACCAAGCATTGTCTCTAGTCGACGCAGACCTTAGGTTTTAGTATTGAGTCAATGGGGTAAATTACTGGGAACCTGAAGGAACCTATTCCGAGGCGTTAGCACACCTAAACAATAATAATATTTCACTACATGTAGGGGAAGTACGTACAAAATGACATATAGTTTTGGTTTTGGGTCATAACTCTTTAATGGTAAATCACAGCGCATTCACATTGCACACCAGTAATCTTAGGTTTCATATCTTTGAATTATAATAGATACTTAAAAGATAAACAAACTAGAAAAAATAATAATTTTAAATCTAACTGAGATCAACGAAATCCATTTTGTCCATATGCTATGGACAAAATGGCATACCATATACGGACTAAATGACATATACGGCAAAAGTTATAAAATTAAAGGCAAAGCTCGCAAATGAACCGCTTGGTTCGTTTAGAAACGTCCGCGCAAGCAGCGTGGGCCCAATGCGAACATTTTAAACATCGCAACCAGTCTTCTCCAGGTTTTGATCGCGAATAAAGATCGTTGCAATAAATGCATGTGCAATCCTCTTCGTCATCTTCAGCGTAGTTTGGCAAATTTTCTTCTTCGCTGTCTTCTTGGAATATGGTTTTGGTAACCTTTTGTCTCTTCTTCTCTGAAGGAGCTTTAGGCTCATTTTTTGCCTTAATTTCTTTCATATTTGGAGTTGAAGTCAAAACTAAAGAGGTTTGCTGTTTCTTTGGCCAAGGCAAGGGCCAGGAGATATAACTTTAATAGGCACAGCTAACATATAGGATGAGGGATGTTCTTCATTACCAAAAGATGGGCGATTTTGATTTGCAGCAGGTAAAAAAAAGTTTTTGACCAGTGTTTGCTATTGAATTGTCTGCTGGTTCAGTAGAGTCGGTTGTTTGAACTGTTGTGGGCGCGGATTATTTGTTGCTGAGTTTCAGAAGCTTGGAGATCTTATAATTACGCGGCATTATCTGTTAAGAAATTAACAGCTGATTAACGAGATACAGGTATTGGGTACCTACAATTAACTCATTGAGTTCTTATGGACAAAACGACATATGTATGTCATTTTGTCCACAAAGCGTTATGAAAAATCAAAATTCAACAATAAATGCAAAATGATTATTATTTTCGGAAAAAACTATTTGAAGGCAACAATAAGTACTTAAGGGATGTAATAAATGTAAACACAAGATAATATTATGAAAAACATAACATTAATACACAAAAATCCCTGCAGTTAAATAAAAATTCGTAACTTACCAATAATTATAGTCGGCCATGGCATCCAAACGAAAGACTGGTGCGAGTTCACGTTTTGACAGGTTCTTATTTCCGGCTAGAGCCACGTGATGTAGTTGTCTATGGTGGACTAGAAGTGGCAGAATTTGAAATATGATGCCTGTGTCATTTTGTCCGTATATGTCATTTTGTACGTACCTCTCATACCTGATAAATCCAGTAAAATAACGCAAGTCTACAAAACATAATCATGTATTCTGAAAAAACTACCAGGAAAACAAAGGTAGGTAAGTAAGTATAAAAAATAAAAACCGACATCGATAATGTTTTATCGCTTTGTTATTTGCAGTTTATACCGGCTTATCAAATATAAGTGAGAGTCAATTGTGGAACACCGGTTTCTTAGAACTACAATTGAACTCCCGTCAATAAAGATTGCAGATTTTAGATTAGATAATATCTGTTAACCATGGTATGAAATTATGTTTAATAATTTTCTAACTTGCTATTAAGGCGATACACAATTTTTTTAGCTATTTTTATATCGTTTTTACTTAGCAACTATAAAAGTTATTAACTTGAAATTTGGTTCCTAGACAGAAGAGGATATGATGAAAATAAAAGTCGATCAGTTACACGATTAAAGAAACTTTCCTCGATAGTTTTATTTTTTCAAATCAACATAAAACACGTTTTTTTTGGTTTTTCCACCAAAGTGTTAAACTTTATAATATTTTTCCGCACTGTTTGATGCATACCTAATCATAATATCAAGATTAATGTCGATTGATTTTTTATTCCATCCGATAGATTTCGATAAATATGAGATTTTTCATTTTGACGCTTACTTTATTATTTCTAGGACAATCTTTCGCGACCTTGACATATGTTTAGCTCTTTTCGTCCCGTAAGCAAGCAGTTAGGGTACGATATTAAAAACACCCTTAGGGTGGTCATCACGCGTGCGGGATTGCCCCGCATGCAGAAAATTTCACGCCGCGTGTAACCCGATAGCCGCGTGCGTATTTCACGCATTAAAATAAATACTTGTATGAAAATGTCATTTTCGGGGCTTACGCATGCGGGGCAATCCCGCACGCGTGATGAAATCCGCACGATATTAAAAACACCCCTAGTGTTATCTCTGTCTTGCATTTCCGGATTGGCTCTCCAGTCCGCTTGATTCCGCCTACTCGCTAACGAAATAATAAATAAATAATAAATAAATTTGTGTAGCGCCTTAATAAAGCTTTTTGGAAAACTATTGTAGTCTAAGTAGTATATATTCGTGTGCTACATTACTTAAGACAAGAAATATTGATATATGGGTGGCTAGTTGACAAACGCAACACTACTCTGATTGGGCTGATAGCGGAAGAATTCTTGCATTTACTTAAAAGAATCAAAATTAGTGTGGGATTATTCCTCAATTATTTTTCCGGTTAGATAAATCTATATCCACGGTATGGTACATGACCAGCCTGTTACTACATGCCGGTCTTGTACCATGACACGGTAATGAAACTGCAGTTAAATGGTATCTACCCCGTTTAACCGCAGTTACATTCCTGTTTCTGGGAATATCTATAAATCTACGGTATAGGCGCGCGCAACATCTTAATCTTGGATGGTCTCCCTCTTGCATCGGCATGAAGTTATAATTATTAGAGTTAGCGTAGAATGGCGCACATAAATTTAAATTGAGCATTATATAATATTTACTTAATGTAACACTAGGCATAGGTAGTTTAACACGTAAGTAAAGGTTTTTTTTTTTCGAAAAATACCTTGTGCTGGAAAAAGTACCTTTCTGTATGAAGGAAGTTTCAATATCTATCTAACCCCATCCGCGTTAGCAAAAAGTTAAAGCCAAGAGGTTTTTTTATGTCGCGTTTATAAAAATAAACTTCATAAACATTATGATTGCAAAATTTCATTATTTACAACAAATAATTACCTGTTTTCTTTACATCTTTAAAAACGTTAAAAAAATATTTTGATAATTATCTATAATTGCTGCAAATGTTATTATAAGATATATATATGAAACAAAAATCAACTTACTTATACTATAAAGAAACCAATATGGTGAAATAAGCTGAAAAAATTTAAATGTACAGTTACAGACTATTTTACATTAGAACAAGTATTCCTGAATTCCAGCAAGTTTTCTCCCTGTCATGTTTTTTTTGACATTGGTTTGTTTACCTTTATTTGTTTGCTAAAGCGAATGGGATATAGTGATTATGGCAAACTGATGCAGGGACGTTACTGCTTGGAGAAAGGCGGTTGCAACCTCCGGCAATTCACAGAATACTTTGTTGACAGTTTACCTAAAACAAGATCTACAGGTTTCGCCACTCAAGCAAGATCAATAAGCCTTTATAAAGTTACTAGCTGTCCCCCGCAACTTTGTCCGCCTGTTTCAGTTTCAACGGTTTTTCATTTTTGCGACATTTTTCATTTATGCTCCGCTCCTATTGGTCGTAGCGTGATGTTATATAGCCTATAGCCTTCCTCAATAAATCAGCTATCCAACACTGAAACAATTTTTCAAATCGGACCAGTAGTTCCTGAGATTAGCGTGTTCAAACAAACAAACAAACAAACTCTTCAGCTTTATAATATTAGTATCGATACAAGAAACCTATGTAAGTAAATTTATGTATGAATACAACGTAGTAACCTAATAAAGGGTCACGGTTCAGTTAGCTTTAACAAAGGCGCTAGTCTAGTCTCATTTGTGACTACAGCAATACAGCTGCGGTCGTTTGAAATTCACTGGTGGCGCTAGTACTTACTTACTACTAGTATTACAACATGTTTACATAGATATGTATAAAAAATTACGGACATTTACTACCTACAATAAGCAATAATAAGAGGTAGTATTAATTAAGTTACTGCCCCGTAACGCTTTACGTGTGACGTTTGAAAGTCATGCTAGTTTCAGGGACGGATAGGCATAGAGTTGCACCTTAACTCTAAGTTAAACTTTGATGGCGTTATGACTCCCCTTAAGTACTATCAAGAGTAATGCATTATATTATAACGTACCTAACTAGCTGTGCTCTGCGGATTCACTCGCATAAGCAGTTCACGTTGCCATCAGTTACCTATATTATCAACTTATAGTCCTCAATTCTTTATTCTTGTATTTGGGGTGCAGACAATTCCAACAAATCGACGATCAGTCAAATCGGTCCCCTGTTATTGAGTTAAAAAAGAAGAGATGTTATGTAGAAGATTAAGCACACTAAGACATTGGTAAAACTGGAGAAAAGAATAACGCCCGCTATCTATTTAGCTTAGAGAGAAGATGAACCTACTTTATTGACCGGTCCATTTCAATATCACGACGGCTTTTTCCGTGTCAATTAGGCTGCGTAGGACGCTAGGTAAATAAAGCGATTCCACTCGTTCTTAATAAAACATCCCTCGCTACGGATCCTCGCTCGTCTTTGGTGCCTTTGCCAAGCAATTTTACAGTAATGTCATACGTATCATCTTTGGAAAAGCTAAGTAAGTAATCATTAGTCACTTTGTCAGATAACATTTATACTTATGTTTATCCGTCAACGTCTGTCTCGGCGTGGAACCGCCTCAACTCGAAGGAGAAAGCCTTTCTCCGGCCGACGCACGTTTATGTAATGCCTACGTTTTTATCGCCTCTACTACAATGTTGGTAGCAGTTAAAATCGTCTTGTCACTGTAGAGTAACTTTAACTTTTACAAATAACAATACTATTGGCGAAACGAATGGTTATAAACTGTAAAACTTACGCAAATATTATTTATATGCACATAAATCTAGATAGGTACCTATATATTATTATATATAATTCTTCCAAATTCGATTCTTGATTCCGTTGATTGTAGGTATAGATACCTACTTGCCAGTTAATTACATATAGTATTTTTTTAAAGAATTAGATTTACTTACCTACCTGCCTTCAAATATTTGGGTTATCTATACTTAGGTACCTAAATTCGTTTGTAGTCAATGACACAATATTTCATTCTATACCTGAATTTACTTAAGAAATAAATTTCTACTACTTATTTGTATGAGGTGTGGTAATAGAGAGTAACTAATGAAACGTTTAGTACACGTTAGATAAGCGCATGAGCAGTGAACAAGGTGTGTGTGACGTGTCGAAGCGCTCGCGATAACATCGGATTTCTACGACATTGAAACAGACGCCAATATTAATATTTATACGAATTTTTAAACAGGAAACATTTGGATATACTCGCGAAATAACTTGCGTATTTGAAATCTACTTTATTTATAGATATAGCTAAATATAATGCATATATGGCACGGAAGTGTGGATGGACAATAAAATAATAAACAAAGTCCAGTGAAGCAGTCAAAGCCTGCGCTCAGGCTAACAGCGTAATATGTTCCAAAAAAAAAAACACGTGTACCAAGCATAGGTACAACGTTTTTAACCTCTATGCACAAAATGTCATAAAGTCATAATCTTTGAATAGGTACTAAGTATATAGAAATCTTGTGTTACAGTGTTTGTTATGGTACTCTTCTTACTACGCTTCTTACGCCGATTCTTCTTTACTTAAATACTGTCTGGAAAAGTAAAAACCTATTTAGATTAGGGAATTATCAACTCTTTCAATATATTTTTTTATGAGTACTTATTTTTTATAATGTCATAAATATTGTGTTAGTGTTATCACTGAAAATTCGTAGCAATAAAGTGACATTTGAATGCCCCTATGTAACTACATAGTTATTGCGAAGTTGCTGATACAGTCTGCTTATTATGCAAGATTCGTTGAAATCCGTCTACGTCTAGCCAACATTGAACAACTCAGTGTTCATAGGCAAACTATTAGATAACTAAAATTCTGTAAAACTCAAAAACTTGCGCGCGAGGCAGCAATTAGCGTATTCCCCCGGCATTACATGACTTCCATAAGCCAGATAAGTAAATAAGCAATTGTTATGTACTTTATTGAACTGATATAACAGGTATTTGGCTACCTGAGTTATTAGCACATATTTATTGCTTTAGTTTTAAAGATATACGTGTAAGTAAAGATAAAGTTTTGATGGCTCTATTTGTAGAGGTGAACCTTTTACAGCTTAACTAGAGACCACTACTAGATAGGTACTACCTAGTAACCTAGTAGCAAAAACTTACATGAGCTAGAGAGAAGAGAAGAGAAGAGTATGACTAAATTCTCAAGAACACAGAACAGCGGTTACTTTAAAATTGCACCTAGAGATAATATTGCTTATTTGTAAAGAATAATTTGATTGAGACAAATATTTAAAGCCTCTAAATATTTTTTCACCCCATAAATACAAATTAAAATAAATATGTACTTATCTAGGCACTTACTTTTGGTTTTTGAAATTTTTCTAAAACCTACTGAACAACTTATTTTATTACACTTATACAGCCTGGTGTATTATGTTGTGACCAAATCGTAAAATTGATCATTTAATGATATGGTTTGCTTTTTCATGAAATAGTGCCGTTTCATGATATGGTCAGCCACATTGGCCTGGCCAGATCAATGAATAATAAGAGTTTGACGATATTAACAGCTAAAAGCACAGCCATTTCATGATTTGGTCAAACGTTAATGATCATATTATCATAAAATAGTTTTATTACAATATTTTAGACAATATTTCTGACAAAAAAGTTTATAAAAACGTATCAATTAAAGAAAAAAGTAAAGTGCAACGTCTTTCTTCATGACACATGAGTTATAACGTAAAATAATCTTGGAGTTCGGTACGTATTTCACAGGTTAGTAGTGAAATAAAGGTTAATTAGTAGATTACTGTATATCAATCTCTAATATTTGTATTAGTATACTATTAAAATTAAAGCTATTTAAAATGTTTCAATTATCTAGTGATCAAAAATACTCAGATAAAACGAATTCTAGTTTCTTTAAACATATCTTTTGGTTATACTTACAACAAATAAAAGAAATTACCACGCAAAAAAGTCCATGGACATCAAAATATGACCTAATGGAAATTGCGAGTGAAGAGATGACATTTTTTAAAGAAAACTGTTGACGGTCCTGCTGTTCGTACCTATAGTTCGTATAAAATAAAAATATTATGAAACACTAGCAACATTTTTTTTAAACCGTAGTTAACTTAAACAAGCAATTTATTTTAGTAATTACCTACAGGAAAATTATATTTAATTTGGAATTTTTATTTAACCTCTTACAACATTGTCACCCTACATTGACGATCTGGCCAAACGTGGATTGAAATATCATCAAACGTTGACATTTTTTATTTTATTTTACAATATTTCATTTTTTTTCATTTTTTATTTTATTTTATAATTTTTAAAATAGTTGTACGGTAGGTACAATGATATTATAACTACAAGCTCAGTTTTAACATCTATACCGTCACCATGGTTACCCCTTTGTTTACGTTTCGTTAATGTCAATTTTAAGTATCTACTTAGCTAAATTTTGATACTCACCCACGGGAATCGATCGTTTTTCGGCCATAAAAAATAGCCTATGCGCTAATCCAGGAAATACCTAAGGTATATGTGTACTTAATTTTATCCAGATTCGCTTAAACCGTTCTAGCCCAATTTTGTACAACAATCCATCCAACAAAACTTACGAATTTATAATATTGGTATCAAAGAGATTTAAGTTGGGGTTGTTCATATTTAATGATTGGTATATTAGATAACTTGGATATCTTTACGTTTTTCATCAGAAGTAATATTTATAGCTGCTATGCCATGAAAATAGTTATTTCTACATTAACAGCAAATTGGTGTGAAACATAGACATAATGATGACGCAGCACTCGCTGTAGGTAGTCTGGTATTTATGCCGTGATGTTACCTAATTTGGGGACAGCCAGAGACAATAAGGCTCACGGAAAGGTCACTCGGACCATTCTATTCGTCTATACCTAGTCCGCGTACACTCTGGTCTCATCATATTATGCCAATTACAAATTAATTAAATATCTGTTACATAATTTACGTTTTAATAAAAGTAACTAACTTTTGTAGAGTTTCGTTTTGTAGAGCTAAGTATAAATAAATCATTGCCAACAATGGAATAATCATGAAAGGCAATCGGGGATCACGAAAGGCAAAAAAGATTGGGGTGGTGTTTGGGGGATATGCTTATGCAGCTGGTTACAGGCTGATGATGAAGATGATAGCCAAGAAACTCAGAGTCAGATTATTAAAACCTATTTAAACTAAGAAAGTCCGCCGCTCTCGACTCATTTATCTATTACAACATCAGCTAGAAAAACATTTCAATTTTATATTGTTTTTGTTGCGAACTTGCGATGTATGGACATACTCGTACGTCGAAAAATGTTTCCTCGCCTTATAATATTTGGTATTGAGTATTTGTTCAGATGTTTTATCTTCACTGTTACTTGGTTATTGCACTAGTAAGTACTACTGAAACACAGTGTGGAATTTATGAAGGTCGTAGGAAAACAGTATATTCTTTATTGCAATCACAGAAGATATATTTAATTAAAGGTACAAGTTTGAAATTTTATATAGGTGCAAGGGCGAGCGTAACTTAACACTGAGTTTTCTGCAACACAACCTTTGAGTCATGGAGTGATAATTAAAGTAAATAGCTAATATGAGACTAGGTCACTAGCGTAAGCGTACGACACCGAAATAAATAAAAATAGTACCTATGTTTCATTGTGACAATATTGCGATGATAACTATCGTCATGGAAGCATTCTAAAATAATTCACGTTTTATCGGATACCTATTTATGCGATCTTTTATTCAATGAATAGCGACCCGCCCCGGCTTCGCATATGCAGACAAAACATTAATGACTTAAACACACAATCCTTCCTCCTGAATCACTCTATCCATTGGTAAAAACCGTAGGGAATCCGTTCTGTAGTTTTTGAGTTTCGCGCGTTCAGAATGACAGATATTTATAGATAGAAATAGAAGATTGAAGATATCAGTTTCTTCCAAAGCCAATACGTATTTATTATACAGTAACTAGAGTAGCTATAGGGAATAATTTTTTCCCCATAATGTGTTCACACTTAGCAGTTCCAGCGTTGCGTGGTTACGGTGTATTGTGGCGCGGACGCCGCCTTGACACATTTACGTTTGCTAATGTCAATACGCTACTATTCCCGGAGAAAGGCTCACTTTCATTGGTTGTTAACTCAGTCGTTATACCGCATGCGGGAAGTCCCAGAAAGATCATACACTAAGCACTACACATTTGACGTTTCTTTTTAATCGAGTTTGAAAAAAGGAGGTTTCTCAATTCGACCGTATATAGGTTCTATATATTATTTTTTTCTTCTGCAAATATGACGACCATTTTGTCACGTTACGTTGACACGTTACACGTTACTCACGTTATTGTTATTCGAATATTTACTGGAAATTATAGATTTCCGAGTACTTAATAGAGGTAATTGAGGCTTAATAGATTAAATATTGCCAGAATGATGGATATTTTATTAAATGTTTACTGAGCAAGATTCCCATTACCTTGTAGGATTCATGTATGTATTTATAGTAGGTATTATTCGTATCGTATGGAATAATTTTATTAATCCTGCTACTAAGCCTCCGCTGTCTATTGCCAGCTTGCGGCTAAGTTTGAACTGTCTATTTTTATAAGAAATTTGTGGAATTAAATGTACTTCCTTTACTTCTTGTAGCGTGCTTCTAAGCTTACCCTTTAACTAACAACACGTCACTTTTTGACAACCTGACGTTAACGTGAAGATTGAGCTCCGTCCATGTTGGGAAATAAACCTAAGTCAAAATGAAAGACTCATGGATTTATTGATCACTGGGTTTTTCACAATTTCTTAGTAAGTAGGTATGTCATCTGACCAGTTTTAGGGTAGCCTAGTTGATTTTTTTTTTTTTTACATATCGCAAATATTTTACTGTGTTAAAGTGAACAATGAATATGTTCAAATACCAATCACCAAAAAGTATGTTGTTCGATAAAATTGTAAATTTTAGTTTTTATAGAGTATACAATCTTCATATTCTTAGACTACTAAAAACTATTTGATTGCGTTTTACTTTACCTCCTACGTTAAATGACTCAGGCTGTTCGTGAACGATTCCTTTGAATTCACTTCGATTAGATAAGATAATGTTAATTTCAACACATTGCGCAGCATCTGAAGATACTGATATGCGATCGATACAAAGTTCTCTTCCCGTCAGCTCACTGTAGATTTTTGACAGTCATATGTTTACTAACGGCTATTAAATTCATAGAGTGTAGATAAAATTTCGAGTTAAGCGTCAAGTGTCAAATTCTTATTATCTAGTACTTACTATGCATGCGCTTGTATTACAAATGTGAAAGTTTTGGGGGTGATAATTTATAACATTATGTTATGTAGACTGGGATAAGAGCAGGGGAATAATGATTATGTTTAAATATATTTGTACGCCTTTGGGTAAAACATAGAGAAACTAAAACCTACTTGTAACGTCTCACACTGCTGTAATTTGACCTATGTTTACAAATAAAGCATTCTGATTCTGATTCTTAGAGAACGTATATAAGTACCTATAGATGGTCGTAAATGATCTCGGAGAGTATGACCAGACATACTTAATACTCGGTTATCGCGTACTCGCTGCAGTGTGCGTGTTGCTTCAGGCAATTACCAGGCGATGGACTCGGACGTCCGCTCGCAAACTGATTTCCGCACTCATCAGGCACCCCTCCCATCCTACTCGTGCGTACATATCATGTTATCGTGTGTACCGTTAACGAAAAAAATATATAAAGTCCATGGAAATTTATTAAAGCTACACTTGATCGCTGATTTTAAAGACATTTTTTTTGATCTGATGTATATTACCTATTATTCGTAGTCAAACTAGGAAGTCAAGTACCTACCTACTTAATATAAGAAAGAGTTACTTAATGAAAGAAACAAATAGAGCAGATAGTATTAATGTGGTGTCATTAATCTGCCGATAAGTGTAAGTAGTGGTGCCTACTCGTGCTAGAGCAATATTCTCTTTCATTGTTTGAACTATTCGATTAAAAACAATTTGCGACTACTTTTATTTAAACGTGGCTTCAGCTAGTGCACACATAATCCAATGACTTGTTCTGCCAATTAACAGTTCAAGATTTTAATTAAATTGTAATGAAAAAAATCGTTTTCCAATAACTTGGTTTTATTGCTACCACTGTTATTAGGAATGTACTTGATTACTCAACCTTTTCTCTTTTAATACGAACATACTTAGGTTTATAATATTTTCTGTAGGTAGGTATACAAATACATAATATTATGTCTATGGAGGTGAGGTAAGAGTATCTAAGTGGAAAAGAAAGTATGGTCTCTCTTTGATTTTAAACCGGCATTATAAATAGTAGAGTCATTGATTGTGAGAGCAATGACAGAGTCGGTCACGAACCGGAGTGGCACGAGATTTATAATATGCACTTTTATTAGAATACCTTAGACGTCTTATTGATATATGTATCTACAATAAGCACACAGATGAAGGTAGATATACAAAAGTAACTGTGTATTACATGTTAAAGTAAGGCCTCATGTCAAATAGGGAACCATCTATCACCTAATATCTAGACAGTGATGAGCGATACGACATAAGAAGGACAAGGACAGTACAGATATATTGTTAACCGTCTTTATGTCGGTTTGTTTGGAAATAATTAATCTAAATTTAAAATTAAATCAACTATTAAAATAGTGATTGTTGTGTTTTCTTTAGCGGATCCCTAAATGTAGATAGAAAGTTGACTTTTAGTCAAATACTTAATTGCTCACTTCAAAAGGCTTGTTAACAAAACTGAATGAGACTGTAGCACAGTCTGGTTTGCAGACCACGCCTCTACTGCCCATAGTATTAAAAAATCTCACCAACTGCCGGTGGCACCGGTTTTGTTGTTCAAGTTTTGCAACCTGTTACAAACGCGCCTGTCTGTATCAAGGGCAGACCAGAGCCGTGGCTCCTGTTAGCCTAGCCACTAGCTAGCCAGCCAGTCAGCTAGCAATCAATCAAACCTGAATAAGTAAACCGTTAACGATTCAAATCTCCTCGCTCCACCGCGTCCGTGTTGTAGTGATGGCGTTAACTTTGGTGTAAGTAGGTACGTGATGCAGATTTACACGTGCAGAATGTGTGAAACGATTTATTTTTACAATCTTTTTTACTTTTATTGATAGGTCCTATTGTTTTATTTGTTTCTAATTGGTAGGGTAGGTCCCTATTGTCTAATGTGTTTTTTCCCTGGTACCGCCAACATGACAGTTTAATATCAATTTCGTAAAGTATTTATAAAACCGATATTTGGATCATTATCATATTGTATTTTGTAAGTATTTTAGATAGGTACCTAAGTACTTACGAACTTCATTTATTTATGATTCACCTAAAATTTAACTAAAAACATTTTTTTTGTTTTTGAAATCAGGAAAGGAGATAAGTATACGGTATACCTATATACTTACCGAATTAGTTTAATTACTTAATTAGGCATATTTGTGACAACTAAACATACACAATAAATAGGTATGCTGCAAACATTTTATTAGCAGATAGCACACCTATGTCTTCGGAAGGCAGTTGTTTTGTTATGATGATAAACTTATCACGCTCTGTCAATATCACGGCATAATAATAACTGTCGTAAGAACGCAACAGATAAATTATAAATAACTTTACCTTTACTGTTGAGCTGGGTCTTCAACCTGGTGAGCTCCCGTGAGCGGCTGCGGCTTCGCCTGTGAGACGCGATCCTCCGCGGCGAGCGCGCCATGTCGCCGTCGACGGCCAGCGTGCTGTGGAACCACCCTCGGCGGTACTAGAACCCACCGGCATGGAGGCACAGCACAGCACGCATGGCACGCAACACAAGTCACAACACTGCACTAGATACAGCTGACACAGTAAACAGACCGGCGACGCCACGCCGGCCGACACTGTTTGTAAACAAACTTTTCGCGCGAATTCACAACTCACGACGAGACCGAGTACTTAGAGAAATACAAAGTACTAGCTAGTGGTGGAAGGTACTAGGAAAAGTTACGATAGTAGAAACGTGAACGAGTCGATACGTAAGGTAGTAAGGCACGAGTGTCGTGGGGAAGGCACTGCGAGGCACTGAGCGTAGTGCGGTGCGGCGCGCTGAGCCGGCACTGGCGCGGCCCCAGCGCCGGCGGGCAGCGACCAGCGCCGGCCCGCGCCCGCCGCCGCGCCCGCACCTGCACGCATCGCCTTACATCACTGATAACGCGACTTCGGAACTTCGGCTAGTAATCTATTGTAGTTCAAACAAATTATACAGTCAAGAATGCACCTAGGTACCTAGTTGTAAAAATGCTTAGAACTATATACGAATGATTCTTGGCTATTCAGAGACGTTATGACTCAGGTATTAAGTTGGTTGTAGGTAGGTAAAAGTTTTGTCCGCACAGCAGACCAATCATAACACTTTATTTTTGCGGGTATCAAACCCGAAGCTCGTCAAGCAGTGTCATCATTACGAGGAAAGATGGATGGTCTTTTCTCCATACAAACTCTCTCGCCTGGTTTCGCGATGGTTTATGAATTTAAAGCAATTATGTTTTGCAGTAATATAAATATAAACTAGTTCTATTCTAACCCATGTTTTAATTTTTGAGGACACGTTATATTTACAAGCACTAGAACACTCCAATAGTGCATATTTCGATCTTAGAGCATTATTCGATCGCTGTTTTCACCAATTTTCAATTAAGGATGAAAACATAAAAACATAGGGTTACCTCATAGTCTATATTCTTCTTATTCAGTAAGTATATGAAATATCTTTTAAATTGGTTCAATATTGGAGGAGAAAATAGGCGAAAGCCAAATCTCGAATTAGGTATATTTTTTTACGGTCCGATCTGCAAATTGTCCTTGGCCTCTAGACAAGTGACAATGCGAAAAGCGATAACGCTGATCGAATCGCTCAAATGTATGAAAGTGACAAGTCCAAGTCACGTGACTTATCGAAACAAAATGTCATTTCTATACATTTAATGTCATTTAAGCGATTTCTATCATCGTAAACGCTTGTCGAAATGCCACTTGTCTAGGGGGGCTGGTCTCATTGGGAGCGATAGCGATACTTTCTTCAAATAAGTACCTACCTACTTAATTTTCAATTCTTTGGCGGCCTTTCCTGTTAATCGCGTGGCTCCATTGATACCTAAGTATTTCTTTGCATAGTGGGTTATTGTTAAATGTAAATAAGTACCTAACTTGCTTTGTGTTAATTATAATTTGAAAATTTCCTTTTCCAAGTAAAAAAATTTTATATCTGAAAGTTTAAAATCGAAGCTAACACCGCACACTTACTTGCTAAAAGACCAACGCAAACTTCCATTATCCTTTTATTATACAAATAGGTACCAACTTACTGAGTTTAATTAGAATACCGAACATAATTTAATTGGTAACAAAGAAGTTCGATGAATGCTCGGCGCTAATCAGCAGGAATGCTTGATGCCGTGGAGGTATGAAGTCAGCTCAGTTTGCGTCATAAATTAGCGGCGGTTAGCGAATGCCAGAACGAACACAATTAGCTTAATCTTAGCCTTTAGGAATATTTGTTTATAACCAAATATTCAGCCTAGCTCAAGGCCACTGGTAGTTCCTTCTGGGGTTCCACACCACATCAAGGTAGTACCTATATTTAAATCCCAAATACCCACAAAAATATTTCCAGCGCGTAACTTTACCACTGCAGGGAAAAATAAGCAATAGGTTCTCGGGATGGTAAGTGATACCCGTAAACATGATCTGCCCAGTTAGTAAATTATAAAGATACTTATGAATAATTTCCAGTGTTGTGGGAACTATGACGACACATAGTGTCAAAGAAGTTGCATGATGACGTCGTCGTCTAGACGTCATTGTGTGTATGTTTGTGATTAGCTTGTTTGTCGCGCTTTCTTGCCTTTAATCCATTCACAATTTTTCTTGCTTCAGTACGATTTATATGAGTTATTTCCCTTGGCCTAGTTACGTCGAAGACTTGTACTGAATAAAAGTAATGAACATATAAGGCAGTAGTAATCATGCTACGGTACGAATTCCTAGAGGTCGACAACTCGTATAACTTATCAATCATTTGCGAGTTTGCAGGCCTATATAATATGTATTCATATTATACTTCCACCATAATGCCCAGCCCAACTACAATAAAGCTATAATCTTGCTAATTACTCTTAAGATATTATTGTTATACTTACACCTGGTATCGTGGAAAGAGTAAAATGAAACAATGGCATATAGAACGAGAACAAATAATATAATTTATATCTGTTACATTCACAAGTTTACTTGGTTATGGTAAAGTACTCGTTGCGTGAGATGTGGTGTCGGAGATCCACAGAATGAGTACAGAGTAGTAGGTATAGGATACAGTTCGTAGGGTACAAGTCTAAGTGTTTTAAAAGCAATAAATAGTTTAAGATATTAAATAACATAGAGCTGAATAGATAAATCTAATGATAAATAATAGATAAGAAAGAACTTTATAATAATTAATAGTCAAACATTCTGATAATTTGATCAAAGAACTTTTATAGCATTAAAGTTCTATGCATTTTAGTGATAAGGAATAATGGAAATTACTCGCTAGTAATTTCAGAACGCTGCGCGCTGACTGAAACCTTCTCAAATTCCATAGATTGATTTCATATTATTACAAGTACGTACGTTCTGTACATGTAACGAGTTATTTTAATAACCTAGAATTCAAAGCTTGAACCTGTTTAACGTCCACCAGGCACTCATGCAGCTCGGAATCTTAACATAATTTTAATTAATTACATTTTATTCATAGTTTTAATCATTATTTTTGAATTCAGCTTTAAACTTCTGTACGGATTTGTGTCGAAATGTATACAGTATAATAATCAAAAACATTATTATATAATTTATATATAATATAATACAATAATATTTTTGGGACAATTCACATACGGCTATCTGATCCCAAACTAGGCAGAGCCTGTGCTATGGCAACCAGACAACTGATAAACATATATATTTCTAAATACATACATTTTATAGATAAATTACACCCAGACACAGAGCAAATGACCATGTTCATCACACAAAGATTTGTCCTAGGTGGGAATCGAACCCACGACCTCCAGTTTCACTAACCACTAGCCCAACAGGCCAGCCAAATGTGTTGCTTGTTATAAACTATATCGGATAAGAGCTTTCATGGTTTTAGAAAAAGTTTGTATGGTCCATGATCCCCGATCACCGCACCTCACACGCTATCGATAACAACTGAAACTTGCACAGTTAACAATAATAAACTGTTAAAAATAATAATGCGAATATCAGTTAGTTCTAAAATATTCCGCCAGCGCGCCATCATTGTAAAGAGTTTGAAAATGTTCACTTTAATCAGTTACGTATCACAATTATTAGCTATATTAGTGTTTTACTCATTCACTATTTATACAAGTTACTTATGTTCAACGCAAGACGGGACTTTTTCCTATTCAGATAATGTACCTATTAGGTATCAGAGGAAAAAATGTACTTTACATAATTACCGACATCCGTGTAGTTACGTCAGAAATAACACCGTGGATACTAATTAACAATGTTGGTTTAATTAGAAGAACACTTCCAATTTGATTATAGCTTTGAAAATATTCCACAGTAAAAATATTGAATTTGATCAGTTTTATTGATCTGTTCTCCCCTCCCCTCCCTCCTGGTTTGCGTTAAACATAAGCTCACCTCACCTAGGTACGTTATACATGGACTTTAAAAAGCAGCTATGATTACAATTTGTTCGAAAAATGACCAAAACTGACTAGAAGGTAGTAAGGAATGCCAAATTAATGAATTTTGTGCCAATGGTGATGCTTAAATGGAGTACATATTACGTTCCGAGATTCATATAAGTGCTTCAAAGATTAAAATATTCGATTTATGTATAAATTTTCATTTTAAAAAGTTTAATATTTTGTATATCTACTTATGTTTTGAGACACAATAAGTGGTCTTTGAATTTATTTATAAATACATAATATCTACATATTAAGCAACATCTCGTATTAGACGCATATACACATGTATAATTATATGTTAAATATAATACGCGTTTTAAATGGCTAGGAACATTTTCATTTACAAATTCATTATATCTAATACATCAATTTTCTCCAAATATTTGATATTAAAATACTTTGTTCCTTCATCTTATGTTCAAGAACAAAAGCGAAGAAGCGTTATTTATAAGGTAACAAACCATTTTCAGATATTCCTAGCCACTTACAATGCAATAAACTGTAAGCGTTTTGTTAAAAAACTGAAGGCAATCAATAACAACCGAGTTTATGAAGCGTTATGTTATGTACACTCCGGCTGTACGCTGCACCTGTGTCGTGACAACCAAATAGGCCATGTATTACTCTTCCACTATTGATAAATATTAGTAAATACATACGTTACAATATCTAGTTATATAATATTATAGCGTTACTTGTAAACATTAAAAACGGTTAGCTGTACATAGATAGGATCTCCAAACATTACTGTTAATACTTAAAATGTTTAAGTATACGATAGCATGGTAATTATTGGATTAATTTTCTTCTATTCAGAAGACAATATATTTTATATATACACATGTAATAAGTAAAAGTTTAACAAAATTCTAGTTTAGTCTAGAAACAGAGTCGAAATGTGTGGAGACCCCACAAATACAAAAATAAATAATAATTTACATCACATATAATATAATTAATATTTAAGTTATTTATTTTAAGCGAAACAACAATGCATTATATTGAAATTATCTCTTATATACCAACGAAACTTTAACAAATATAATATAGAGGAATTTTATTTCCTGTTCTACGTGAAATTATATAATCAAGTCTTTTGGTATTTGAAGGCATAGACTTTGTTCCGTGAGATACACAGAGCTCGCATCGAGACTTGGATAGCGATGCCATCTCTCTCCAACACCGGACGAGACGCAGGTGTGAGGTGGTACTCACGTTTCCACAACAACTAAAACAGTTGACTTTTAAAAAGGTTATGATCTAATTTTTGGTCTAGGATTTAAAAATAATGGTTCCCTGTGACCGAAAGTCATAAAACATTCAATATAGATAGAAAACCCGGAGATGATGTATACCATCTACAGTTCATATTCTATACGTGTATACATAAGTATATTTATTCATATATATAGTAATATAGACATCGTGCATGCACACAGTTCTACATTAAGTACAGTAACACTTAACATTCATTATAATATTTGTCATGATCATCAATAAATAATAGTAATTATGTAACAATACTGTTCGTCCGGCATGCCGGATAAAACAAGGTGGAGTGATATCGCAGTAGGTTCGCGTGTGAGTGGAGTTTGTACGAGTGTGCGGAGAGCGCGGCCGCTAGCAGATGGAGAAGAGGCTGTCGCGGCGGCGCGCGCCGGCCGCTTAGGAGCGCTGCGGCCGCGGCCGGCTCGTGTCGTACGCGCGGATCACGTCCGCCTGCGACACGCTGCCGCCCTCCTCTTGCGAGAACGCGAACCCATCTGCACGCACACACACACGTTACTACTGCCGACCCGCACCACCCTCCAACAAATCAACCAGAAAACAAGTGTTCAAAGAAAACGGAAAAAATGTAAACAATGATTCTAACAGAACCGGCGTGATGATACTACACAATCGTTGAAGAACACAAACTGTGTGAACTGAGAATGACTAAACAAAATTAATGTAGTACCTTGTATAATCCTTTTTTAGCTCTGCAGTAAATAAAAGGGTGTTTTCTATGTGAATTACGCGTTAGCGGTGCGCGGTGTGTTTCGGAGGAGATACGAGTGGGTGCTCGCTTGCTGGGTACTCACGCGACAGCTCGAGCTCCATGCTGGCGCGCGTGGCGGAGCGGCGGCTGAACACGCTGCGCACGTTGTGCAGCAGGCGCGCCGTCTCCGTGAGGCTGCCACACAGAGCTGGCGGTGACCGCTGCCCGAGCCGGCGCTCGAGCCGGCCAGGCGCGCTCGAATAGGGAACCAACCGGCAGCCTTACCTACTCACGAACCGGCTACGGTGCCTCAGATTTATAATATCTGTTTTACGTTGAGTTCCCACATCGACGGTCAATTTCGAGTAACCATGATTCAAAATTTGATAACCGAACATAAATAAATGAACCAGAACCAATCGATACGAGTAAAATTATAATAAGAAAGCGTGAGTGTCGCAGTACCACGTGCCGGTAGGGCCGGTAGGGCCGGGAGGGCGGGTGTACAAGCGAATGCGAAGCCATGCAAGCGACGTACCGCGGTACTTACACTGAGCGAGCCGGACCAGCGCGTGCCGCGTGTCCGCCGCGCTGTCCGGGGAACAACCACCATCAGTTAGTACACACACCCGGGACACTTACGCCGAGACACAGCATACACACCATAAACATACTCTACCAACCTCACGAGGTCAATAAACCAGCGCTCACTAACGCTGTATATAAGGTAGACACCATCATGTTTATAGTATGCATCTGTAATACCCATGGTAAAAAAGAATACGCTCCACACACTGCCATTCCAATTCATGTAATTCCAAAGATTAGTTAAATTGTTAGTCACCTAATTAGTGTTTAAAACAATTGACATAGCTGTAAATAAGACGTGTGGGGCGTTTCATTACAAATTTAGATAACATTTCCAATTAAATACACCATCACCTGGGGGAAGCTCAGTATACGATTATTATAAACTAATCTATCTACTATTAATAATTAGCATGAACAGCATAATCACGAGATACTCTACTAATCGCATACCGAACATCAAGCCCGTACATATGAAGCATTATTTTGGCACAACTTAGACTACTGAGACAAACAACGGGGTAGTTTGAACAGGTTTATTCAACAAACACATGTAACGGGGACACAGGCGCCCTCCAACATTACTTACATAGTTCCTAGTGCGGTGACGCGTTACACGATAACAAACGTACAGTAGCGCTTATGATACACTAACCAGACAGACTTGTGCATACAGTAAAAAAAATCACTCAACTATTAATTTAAATCATACTGCATGATAAGAAAAAAAAAAGTTATTTTTAGAATTAAACTGAGCGGTATATTTTTTTTCTTTTAGATACATATTACTGGACACTATATTTACACTTAAATTCTGCAACATTAAAAACTCATTAGGCACACCGATATAAAAAATCAACGCACAAGTGCGCATTTGTCTCGCGCACGAAGGGTTCCGTAGAAAATTTGCTGATCGTCGCGGTTAATTCTCCAAAAACATAGAACTTAATTTTTTTTTTAATAAGTGACAGATTCTGTCCGTCCATACCTGACTTTTTGAAATTTATTTTAACATGATAACACCACGTGTTACAGAGAAAAAAATCTTGACCGACAGACGGGCAACATAGTGATTCTATAAGGGTTCGTTTGAGGTACGGTACCTCTGAAATAAAAATCCCTAAATATCAAATGTAAGTAGGTATTTACTTAAGTTTAAAATAAATGCGAAATGTAAATACGCAAGGAATGTGAAAGAATGCAGCACAAGTCTGTTCAGTTATTTTCAAATCAGTTTACATAAACATACAATTATGATCTATGAACTAACAGAAGTTTACGCTAACCAAACACGGTGTATAAATAAAATTACAACTATAATTTTATTTATAGAACCGATTTAGATTGGACGAAACTTCAGGAAAAGGAATGAATGCTTTTAAAACAACAAAACAAAGAAAAGTGAATGTTTTGAATGGAAATAAGAAGTACGATGAAGACTGGTTGACGTCACACGAAACTTATGGATCTTTGTTGCATAATGCATAATAAGGAGTTTTACTTTATTCAAACTGGAATCCAGCAGACTTACTCCCGAGAATGGTTTGGTTCTGTTTTTAATTTAAACTCGATTCAGTTTTCGATACGATCCTGAATCGAGATCCAGTCGTAATCCTACTAATACCTATTATAAAGTTCTAAAAATCTTTGGTTTGAGTTTAGATATATATCAATAGTATTTATTATATCTTGTAATGTTTTCTGACAGATTTTATCTTGGGTTATTTTTCTAACTCTTTACTACTGACTTTAGTTACTAACTCTTCCCACTGCACGATCTGGCGCTAGTGTCGGGTTCTAAAGGACCAACTTGATCTCAAAGCGATTAAAACAGAACTCGATTCAGTCGGGAGTAAGGCCGCAGGTCCAGGTATTATTTATAAATGATGGAGCTTAAACACTGAATTAATGATTTTGTGACTTGAAACTGAGGACAGGACAGAACAGGTCTGCAAAGTAAACGAGACCACATGTGGTGTGCAAAATGTCGACTACACGGGACAAACACAAAGTAACATCGACCAGTCTTAGACGACACAGTATAAATTAAGAAGTCAGATTGTTAATTTGATGAAGTAATTCAATAAAATCAGTCATAGTCCATTGAGATAGAGTTCATTTTGCCTTGATTTGAACTCACAGACTAAAAACATAGTAAAGTGTAGACATATTGTATTTTTTAATTTTAATTACTCCATCGAATTATCAATTGAAGTATTATTAACAAAACTACATTACAAAGCAAATAAAATTAGCGCGGGATCTATACACGTATGTATATACAAGAAGTACACACAGTTCTGCACGATGAATTTATTTTTATGTACATTATGTGACAAATACATCGTGAAATGTTACAAGTAAAACGTTTGAGCTCCAATCCATACTAAATAATGTCTAGATATGTATTTTATATTCTTTCGTACATTACACACATAAAAATATATTTAAATGTATTCTGTTTTATCAAACAGCTATCTAATTAAAATATCATTCCTCTTGAAATTAATTTACTTACATGGAATAGTTTTTGTTTCTTCATTAAAATAATTAAATTTGTATATTTAGTACAGAGCAGAGACATCATTTTCAATTAAAATCGCTCTACAAATGTTGTTTAGCTAAATTTGCTGATACTATAAAAAATACCAAACCTCACAATTAAATCAAATGATTTTATATATAAAATTTAACTACAATAAAACATTTTCCAATAAATCATTTAATTCCCATAAAATTCATAATAAATTAAACAGGAAATGATAAAATCCAATTAATTTGTAATAAGGCCTTCAATGCTAACGTAGATTATGAAAAAATCGTCATAATTACGTTGGTAACAAATCATTTAAAATTTTTAAACATTTACAGCAGAGTTGCTATCGTATTACATCATCTAGAGATCATTATAAAAATATAAAACAACCTTACATAATATTTACAAAGCAAAATTATTGTCAAACAACGTATATTGAACTTGGAACAAAAGTAACGTGAATAAGTACAATATTTATATAATATTTACACTGATTGTTATGCTCAATAAGCTAATACACCTATCTACCATAGAAAACGTTCAAACATGTTCAGATATAAAAATATTCACATTTATATACTTCACTCTAAATAGTCCGTAATACTTATGTGTCGGCTCGTCCGTCAAACAAGCTCTAGTCTGTAATTAATCTATTTGGGGCTAATTGGGGCTTCTCGCGTTTACTACTTAAAGTTATAATCTATACTAATATATAAAATGCGAAGGTTTGGATGCACGGATGGCTGGTTGTTATTCCATTACGCCAGAACGATTAGACGGATTAGGATTCAATTTAGCACATATAATTTAGTACCTGGAATAGCGCATAGGCTACGTTTTATCCCGGACAAACGTAGAGGAAGCAATTATTATGTTAGATTGAACTAAAGATGGTTGTGATTATAATGTCATTAGAATGAAGACTTATTTTTGGAACGAGGCTGTCATTTAAACTCTTTTTTATTTAACTACAAATCTCAAAATATGTTAATGTTTGATATATATATTTATATATTTTAATATATACGTATTTAAGGAACATTGAATATTTATATTATTGTAATCGATTTAGTATTTACAAAAAAAAAAACAATATTATCCGTCTGAAGAAAACGCAGACAAAGAGGCGAAAAGAAACCATGGTAGTTATAAATATATATGCGAAAGTTTGGATAGTTGGATGGATGGATGGATTCTATGTTACTCTACTACGCCAGCTTTTGTTTTGCTTTAGCTTCGTATCCCAGAAGTATTTATTTTAGCCAGAGATCTAGTTGGGGTCGATAATCGACCATAATTTAAATTTTAAGTTTCAACATTACTGATATGTATATACTCCATGGTTCAGATAGTGGGAGCGAGCAAAAAAACTGTGACAGGTGTCAATAAACAGGAACTGTGCCCTTACTCTTAAATAAATTTTAATTCTAATAAAATGCCAATGCAAAATTGATATTATTTTAGCAAGAGATTCGGAATTCTTAAATAAAATGCTATTAAAAGAAATGGCACTGGCTTGTAAAAAAATATGTAAATATATATTATATTATGTGTGTGTTTGTCGAACACATGGTTAGGAAGCGTAATGTTGTTTTTGGATAGAATAATATATAAAAAAAAAGGTTCTTTCGCTCTTTTTCCATATAAACTTAAACTGTGCCAAATTTTATTCTCCTCCGTCCGCGCAATTTTCGTAAAAAAGGGACCTTTTTACTTCACATATAAATACTATAAATGTATATTATTTATATCGTATTTGGAGGCACTCATTATTTATATTTAGTTGTCAAATATTTTTTTTATAAATAAGTATAATCGCTTCTCTTTGGGTCGAAGTCGCAGGCAATAGCTAGTTGTAAATAGTTCAAAGGTCAAATAGTTTTAGGAACAAGTAGGAACCGAGGCCTTTGCATTATTTGATATGGCGTCAAGATCGACATATTTAATCTAAGCTTCATTAATATTTTTACAGAATAATAATACGTTAATTTACTATACCGCGAAGTATAATATAAAATAATATCTAACGTAGAGCGCTTACGTATTATTTAGCTTTGCATTTAGTTAGGCCAAAAAAAAGGTTATCAAAAATATAGAGACTAAAATGTTGTTCATACAATACTAGTCTAATATCAGTACAGTGGTTGGAGCGCGCACTGCACGAGCCACGGCCAGAGCCCGCCTGACGGACGCGCGCCCCTAGCGGCCGCACTCGTCGGCCGCTACGGAGCCGCTCTAATTTTACACATACTTAATAATTTCACTAACTAGCCTTTTCAAGACGGAGTATTACATCATAATATAAATTCCTTGTTTCCTAGTGCACGTTACGTACACGTGATAAAACATAAATTGTGGCACACTGAAACGCTCGCAACATCACACCTACAAATACTGGAATGTAATAACAATCTATCATAGTATTCTCAATAAATAAATCTTTTGTTAAATATTAATTAACCATTACATCTAGTAATTGAGTTAACCCGATTTGTTAGACTCGGCACGAGTATGGCCGGGTGGCCGCACGGCGGCCATAACCTAAATATAATTATTTGTAAACGTTTTCGGAGAGTTTTTATAGATAAAATATGGAATCATTATGATTTCGAAGATAAGATAGGAAGATCATAGTAAGTCTATAATAACTAGCGGCACTCTTTAGCTCGACGCTAGAACACGCGAGCGTCCAATACTAAACAAAAACATAAACATACCATCTAATGGCACTCCCCTTTCTGATTCTTATCATATACTTGACGTACGCCCACCTCGGAAGAGAAGGTAACGTTAACATTATTATCTAGACAACAGTATCACATCGGCGGTGGCGGGCGACATCTATAAATGCATACAAAAATAGTGAGGGAGCATGTGGTGCGGGCGGAGCCGGCGCGCGCTCACACCAGGCGCGCGGCGCGGCGCGGGCCCGGCGCCGGCGCCACGCGTCGCCGGCGCGCGCCCGGCGCCCGGCCGCGCGGCGCGCTGCGAGTGCCGCGGAACACAGCTGTAGCGCCGCCCGGCCGCGGCCGCCAGCCGCGCCCGGGCGCCGCCGTGCCAAGGGCCAAGCAACTAAACACTCACTATGCTGTCGGCCGATCACCAACACACGCGATAGTACTACTAAATCAAGCGTTCTACTGTAATATATAATAATACTAAAGGTGGATTCAATAATAATTATAATTGAAATTAAAATACAAATAATAGAAGGAAAAACTTAAACCTCAGGCAGGACTCGAACCTGCGACCACTGGCTAAACGCGCCAGTCGCTTTACCAACTAAGCTACCGAGGTCACTACCTGGAAGTTTTAAATTTTGCCTTCTATTTTATTACGTCTTTTAGGGCGACGTATGCGACATCTAGTGAACCAACCTTACGGTTTGGCCTTCACCGACACTGATCAACAATCTGTTAATTCAGATGTCCGAGAGATGATGCAGCCCAATACTTATTATTTTAATTATTTGTTACGCATTAACGCATGCGGAGCGAATATTTGTAATTAAAATACAAATAATAGAAGGAAAAAATTAAGGTTAAAGTTTTTCCTTCTATTATTTGTATTTTAATTACAAATATTCGCTCCGCATGCGTTAATGCGTAACAAATAATTAAAATAATAATTATAATTGAATTCTATTTTTTTTGTACAAAAACTACAAAACAGTAAAAAATACTAAAACAACTACGCTTTAGGTGTATACATAGAAGCTATAGACATTGGCGATTAGCCGGCAACGTTACACACGACGTATATATGCATACGATGTAATGAGTGATGTGAGAGCCATAGTATACCGACCAGAGCAAGCGACTGACAAACCGCTAGCTCTGATCGGACTTGAACATCAAAATAGACAATATATACATGTGTGAAGATTACATACGGGAGATAGCAGCATGTATGTAGTATCTACTAGTAACTAGACACATAGAATAAATCCATATAAAAAAACACCAGAAATTATGTAATAAGGTAGATACTTCATACATACCAAAGATAGTATAAAAACAAAAGATATACACATAACTTTAAAATCTTTATAAATATTAATATGTCAGTATTGCAGTCTATTCATTCCAAAATAATGCAAACACGGTAGAAACACAAACGCATACAACACACACATACTCTCATAACATGTCATTAGTCGGTCGGTCCGTCTCGCTTCGGTAAATTGAATTTTTTCGTCGCACGAAAAACACGACTAAATATGCATAACATTTTTGTTAAAAAATTTTGATCAGAATAAGTCGGAGGAATTACAAATTAAATTTACAACTGCAATATCTTACTACTAGTCTGCTATGGTTTTTTATGGGACAAGCCCGCCACAAATACCCATCATTGCAACTCCTGTGAGCCAGGATCTACAATGATAACTAATGAATATCACCGAAACACTTAAGTTCGGTGTGTCCCAGGAAAACAATGGACTGTCTTGAAACCCGCAACGAAATTAATCAGAAGACGTAAATAGGAGGAGTAGGAAAATAGTTTACACTATTAAGAAAATAGTCTGGTATGGTTGTTTTAAAGTTAAAAGTTATTATTTATATTATAATATTGTCACACGATTCCGATTCCATAACCGATTCTTTACTTTCTGAATAATTTATTAACAAGCAAAGAGAACATTCATGGTAAATAATGCAACCAGAAATTGTGCTAAAGTTAATTCTTTGCAAAATTTTGATCACTTATTTTATTTATTGTCCGAAAAAGGCAAAATAGACACAAAAGTTCCAATTACTTATTTGTTTTTAAAACTATGATCACGCCTTAAAACGGGAGCTTAAAGCAGATGTTTCAAACTCTTTATAAACTGAAATTATTTTAACATTTACAATAAATAGACTTATTCTGACCATCACGTACTGAGATCACACACAGCTTTGCAATTCTATAACAACGTGTGTGTACATTGTCCACAGTTCTCATGCTAAACTCAAAATCCGTAAATTGCTTTTCCCGTGCGAGTGCAAGTCCACCAAATTGATCCGCAAACACGTTTAATACGAAAGTCTAAAACCGACAAAGTCTACATCCAGACACCTCTACATGCATTTGTGTTTTTGTTTCATATTAATGTGTGTGCTCTCAGCAAAATAAATATTATCGAATCTCGTATTCGTATGAAGAAATGCTCTTTCGTAAAAACAACTAATTCAATTTAATTTCGTAAAAATAAATTTGTTCGTATTTCACTAACCAGAGATTGCACTCAGACCCACATATTTTTTGAACAATTATAATTAATTGACCTTGCTATTGTAATGTTTAATATATTTCCATGTAAATCGGAATCTAAATAATTATTCCACTTATTATAATATGAACTAGCACGACTCAAATAATGTTTTCCTAAATAATTTTCTAATCTTATGAACAATCTGAAACTAAGAAACACTATTAACTAGCTGGCCAATTACTATTGTTACTTTATCTACATGTTTCTTCACGTAGGGTAGGTGACATTTTTTTTAATGTCTTTCGGATTGATCATAAAAAAATATTAGACACGTATATTTTATTTTTTTACGTAACTAAAAACTCACGACAATACATTGATTTAAAATGTCTCATGACGTCACAATTTCGTGCATTTTGTACGTAAACTGACGTCACTATCCGCCACGCGTAAACTTTGATTCGCGTAGTGTTTTCTTATTTTGAGAAAAGCATAAAAATTGTGTCTAATTATTTTTTATTATCTAACTTACGACTTATTAGATTTTGCCTTTTAATACCCAATCATCTACCCTATAGAAATATATATTTTTTTTAATTATATGGAAAATATCATTTTTAAGATTACACGATAGAGCATTTCCGTAATCTCTGAAAGAGGTTATCTCACGCGTCGCGAAGCGTGAAAAATACTTACGAGTGTCGTGGGTGTGTGAGCAGTGCGGTGGGGTCGCGCTGCTTTATCTC
Source organism: Diachrysia chrysitis (assembly GCA_932294365.1). NCBI lineage: Eukaryota > Metazoa > Arthropoda > Insecta > Lepidoptera > Noctuidae > Diachrysia > Diachrysia chrysitis. The sequence goes on along the minus strand of OW028649.1, from coordinate 13,621,692 downwards.
GCTCTCTCGCACGGCTTCCGTCATCGACTTGAAGGCAGAGTTGTGCACGCTGGAATGTTCACACCAACAATTACACAAAAGTTTTATACAATATCACACACAAAAGAAAATTATTTCTTTAAAAACAAAATCCAGCACACCTGCGAAAGAAAAGAATGCAGATAATATTTGGGGACAAAAGTATTATTATTAACAGTTAAAAAAAAATCGGCGTCACGGGACGCCCGGCAGATCCCTGCCATATTCCCACTTTATTTAGGGTCGGCGCAATGCGTATTTTGCTTCCATTCATCTCTACTACTCCTAGTCAACTCAGCATTAACTCCTTGCTTTGGCATATCATTTTTCACACAATCCATCAATCTCTTTTTCGATCGATGAGATCGAAATCAATATCGAGATCAAAATCGAATTCGAGATCGAAATGGCCATCAAAGTTACGTCATGTCACTTTGTTTACATGATACGGCAAATTATTATTTATTTACAAATTAATTAAAAGTTGTTACTATATATAGACTGTATTATATATTTTTATAGCGTGGCGAAGCGTCACCAAGGCAAGCGCAGCCATGCCAGCAATCGGTTGTACCCGCGGCTATAGATGATTCACATAAAAATCGGGTTAGTTTTTCCTTAGGCCCTCAATGTGACGTCACAGCGTCGTGCTAACGACAAAATAATATCTTTACTGCGACACCGCTAAATCCAAGCAAGTAGTTCAAAATATATGTTGGAGACATTGTTGCATTTAATAGTGGCTGTTATAGTTCGATTTAAACTTAATGGCGGCTGTGAAGTTCGCTAAACGCTGCGCAGTACCTCGCCCCGCACCCCCGCTGGCGCATAAGTTTGGTACTGCGCAGCGACTCGACTCGTGTTCACAGCCGCCATTAAGTTTGAATCGAACTATACCAACCGTTTTACCGCAATATACCTAGAGTGGTGCACTTTCTTTCTCCAGGTTTAGTTCAATACCTACGTGAAATTTGAAGACATCTAACCTTATTAAAGAACTTGAGTAACTATATATCAAGTTTTCTAGGTCCACTTCTTAATTCATTGCCCACGTCGCGACTAAAATAAAATATGGTTTTGTTAATCATTTAGTCTGATTTTATGTTTTCTAAATACTTCTACTTTTTAATTTGGGTTTTTATAGTATGGGTCATAGGAGTCATAACTATATTAAATGTTAACGAGTTCTAGGCGGATTTTAAATTTATATCAGTTTATAAACGTATTTCTATATTTATGAGCTTACTACATTACGATATATACAGCGACTTCTAAACGATACTGATATTCAAACTACACAATTAACTAAAAATATATGTTCCAACAACGATCATGTTACACTTGAGTGCGGCTCGGGAACCGCACTTACTTTTCGACTTGTGTGTGTTTATTTCAAAAAAACACACATTTCGAATCGTTCAAAATATCACAAAATTGCTTTTTCGGTGAATATTGTTTACGCGAGTGGAACATAATCATTGTCATTGACTGCGAGACGAAACCAACGAAAAAGGGCATGATTACGACGGTTAGGTCGGCGTCGATGGGCATAGCGGGCTCGGCGGGATCGGCGGGGCCTGCGGGCTCGCCGGGCTCGCCGCAGAGGCAGAGCACGCGCTCGGGCTTGCGGAGCGGCGGCGCGGGCTTGTCGTGGGCGAGCGGCAGCGCGCGCAGCAGGCGCGCGGCCAGCAGGCGCACCAGCAGCGCCGGCAGCGCGGGCGCCGCGCGCGCGCCCAGCGCCGCCAGCTGCGCGGGCGGGTAGGCGGTCGCGCCCGTGGTGCGCCGCACGCTGCGGATACAACACTCACAGCCGCGGCGCCGTCACCCACCTACTCAGGCTCGCATCGTACCGCGGGAGGCCCAGGCTGCAACCACCAACCCCCGTATGCCCGCCAGGACTACAGAGCGCCGCACTAGTGCTCCGCACCTACCTTCCACTATATTCCAATTCTTGGAATCTTTTCCTATCAGCTTTCATTATACCTAATCTTTAACGAGTCGCTCGCGACTATGACACATAACGAGCTCATACTCAAAAATTCCGTTCGTGACCAAAATCAGTCAGATAGGTATTCACCTAGTGTCGTTTGAGAAGTGTTTGCATAAAAAAAACTGGGGCATTTACCTAAAATTTCAAACCAATGTTGTCCCTCAAAACACCTACCTGCTTTACTACTGAAGACACATCACCAAACTGATTAAACCAAAACAAAAATGTAGTAAGTATGTTGTAGGATGTACACAAGAACACTTACACAGTGACGAGCACGTCGGGTATGAGCGTGGCGACGGGGATAAGCACCATGCCGAGCCAGAACACCAGCGAACTGAACAGCATGCGGTCCATGCCGCGCATCACCGCGCCGATCAGGATCGTCGGGAAAATGTTGCTATAGGAAACACAATGTCTATTAAACACTTATCAAATGACATTTTAACAACGGCGTCAATGGAAATTCAACCGATTTGTCTAACAATAACTTCAATCCATCATATTGATTTCGAGTTCGATCTCGATTTGATTCCGATTTCGATTTGGTCGATTTCGATTACGATTTCGATCTCGTTAATTGAGGTTAGAAATGTGTTGTCAACAAGTGGTTTATTTTCTACGGATGCGTAGAAAAGCGAGATAAATACATTCGCTTGTTTTAAATCCTTTCAGTGTGTATGCGTGTGTGTCTTCAATTCAGTGGCGTGCATTGGTTTTCCGACCAGGTAGGCAGACATTAGGTAAATTACGTAAAAAAGACAAATTACTACAGAAAATTACGAAACAATAATGTAAAAACTATTTTCTACACACTTTTTAAAGTTTCTATTTCTTATTCTGTGGTTCGGGTGTTAGCCTACAAAACTACTACTTTATAAATTTGATTTGTCAACAAATGAAAATTTATTTAACTTCTTGAAGGGATTTGCACGTAATTTATCTATACAGATAGTTTTTTCGCTACAAACTACTACGCACTGTAACTTTTCCATATTTATACAGACCAACAATTTCTGTTTATAACTCTACAGTAACTTCACAAGACCACAATAAATCACAAAACTAATCATTACGAAAATAATGCAAACAACGCTCGCGTCGCGCCATTCGAATAAAACTACAATAGATTATAAATATCAAAAAGACAAGCAAGTTGCAACAGATAAAAGAAAGCAAAAATAATTTATTGCAACTAAAACAAGTTTACAACATAAATTATATAGTTGTTAACTTTAAAAAATTCTATATTTTATTTACAAGTTATTAGTATTTTATAATATTAGTTAGGTATATTAAAAATATAGTTATATCTGGAATTGATATATTTTTTATTTGTTGAGCAGTATGGTCAATACCTTTGCTTCCCGAGTAACATGGCTACATTGGTTTAGGAAATTGCGAAGGTCAAATGTAAGGGCGCTGTGCATGTCAAACAGAGATTTTTTGCTTTCACCGTATTATAATTAGAAAAAAGTAGTTTATTATGAAGTTTGCGTGCATATAAGAATACGCCAAAATCGTTTGAGTGTTGTTGTTGTAGCAGTCGCGCGAGTGCCTACTTCGCGACGTGTTATGAAGTTTTGTATTGAATGTGACGTAATTATTTATATGTTTGATAATAAAATGGTTGGGTACAAGTTTTATATTTGTAATTTTATTAATAAGAATGAGGGTGTTGACTGATTGATTAGATTTATATCGTAATAATTAAGGATCGTAAGTTGGATCTTGAGGTAGGCACTGCCTAATTGCCTATATGGTATGCACGCCACTGCTTCAATTTGTATAAAAAATTTAATGAATATAATTTTACTTTACTTATTAAGTACACAAACAACGCAAGAGATAGGTAATATTATAATTGAAACTAATATGAATTGAAAAATCTTACAAGGGAGGTATTGATATTTTTTTATCTTTCATTTTATAATTGGAAATATTTATACGGTAGTGTTTTATTATTCTTAAACTATCTATAAATGTTTATATTCTTTAACTGTTATTATAATAAAAATATATTGATTTTATTAGCGAAGATTTTGTTTTTTTTTGTTTAAAAAAAAACGACTCCCGCGCTAAGGTATTTAATCCTTGTGTCGCGGAGGGTTTCACAAACATTCGCGCACAGTGGTAATTGGCGTAGTGACCTATACCACTCGGCTATCCGTGCAGTCAAAAAGCTCTATTCTTTTTTAACTATTTTACTTCATAATTTCTTTATTGATTTTAATAATTGACTTGACCTATTGGTCTAGTGGTTAGTGACCCTCACTTCTAAACCGAAGGTCGTTTTCGTCGGTTCGATTCCCACCCAGGAAAATCTTTGTGTGATAAGCACGATCATTTGTTCTGTGTCTGGGTGTAATTGATCTATAATATGTATTTATTTAAAAATATATAAGTATGTTTACCAGTTGTCTGTTTGCCATAATACAGGTTATGCCTATTTTAGGATCAGATCAACAACAACATAACAACTCAAACACAGCCGTGTTTTTTTTTTCTCACGTCTGCCGGCCATCCCATGATGGCCTAATTTTTTTACTATACAAGGTCACTAGATTCGTCAAATACCTTGATACTTTTTAAACTTATAGCTGATATATCACAATTAAAGAAACTTTTACGATAATTTTAATTATTTAAATCAGCTTGTTAAAAACACGTTTTAAAATTAAAAATATTATTTCTCATTTACAATACAGTGTACCATCTTAAATAGAGCAACATAACTAGTTAGGGAATAAAGTAAATTACTCCACCTTATTATTAAACTTTGACATTTTACTAAATTTAGTTAGCAGCTATCTCAATTTTGTATGCGTATAATTTAAATATCACCTTTATAACCAAGAACATAAAGTGCAATCTTACCTGTATATGAATATGAATATGAACCACATGGAGACGGAGCCCCAGATAGCGAAGTGCGTGACCCACGTCCACGAGTGTGTCGACAGGCCCGCCTTCAGGCAGACCGTCAGTACCACGTACTGAAATAATGCGAAGTAGTTGAGTACACCTAATATTACTTTATGATGGCATGGAGGCTCATGGAGCCTTGTTCCAGTTTTGTGATAAATGTTTTATTGCGTTATTCTCGATGTTGAACTTCAATTATTTATAAAAAATATTCTGTGGAATCAAATAAGTTGGAAATTTTGAGAGAATTTTCGTCAAAAATTAATGGCACGAATATAGCTTAGAGGTAATCGAACTATATATTGTAGGTTCTCGGCAAAACGTTTTCAAAATTTATACTATCGCAATAAGTTTGATAGTATTCGATCAACTTATGGACGTTTTATCACTTACTTATTCCAAAAAGTTAATTTTTGTCGTATGCTTAAACTTTAGGTAGTTAAATAAAAAGGTAAAATGAAAAGTATTTGTCTTGTATGGCCCGTATTGGTGTTACAACTCACAGTATAAACAAAGTTGCCCATGACGAGGTAGCCGCCGTCCTTGGCGTTGGGCCACAGCACGTGGTGGCTGGCCAGCAGCATGGGCAGCCAGAACAGCAGCACGGAGTGCAGCAGCGCGTTCACCGCCCACACCCAGAACACGCGCACGTTGAACAGGAGCCCTTGTTGCGACGGAATGTACAGCACCGGGTGCTGCCACACAAACAGGGTTACTTTACTTAGACAAATTCCTTAATAAGCCTTTAAAAGGTTGTCTTTTTATAGTGCATGCAAGTAAAGGTTGGCTGTCAACTCCGCATATATCTTTCGGTCTTTTGCAAAACTAAATGGCTGTGCAGCATTAGTCATTCCCTTGCATTTTAGGCGTAAATTGTATAATTAGTAATTCCAAAATCATTAGGTAGAAACACCACATTCCCAAATTATATTAGTGTTAAAATATATTAAGACTTCTAGGGCCGAAAGGCGAATAAAATTTAATATGAGACTAGACAAGCAAATCTTAAAAGGGTTTAAGTTAAAGTGTAATCATATCAATCAGATATGACATCAAAATTTTCACAAGTTACTCACCCTCAGCATGATTTCAGGCGAGCAGAGTTTATCAAAGAGTCCGATAGCAAAAGGCGGCAGCGCGGTAAATATCACGTTGTAGAAACCTATCGTCCACCGCTCGAACAGGATCTGACCGGACCTGAGTAAACATATTGCATTAAAGTAAACAAAACTTCAAGATTTTTTAGACAAGTCCTAACCTTTCAAGGGCCAAGTCGCAACTAGACAGTTTACAAGACATTTTTAATATCGAAAAGGTCTAAGGAAAAGGTATATACGGCTGGCCAGTTGACTTAAATCTTTATTTTTTAAGACCATGTTAATAGACAGAAGTTGTTAGACTTACCAGGCGGAGTATATAGCGAACCACAGCTCGATGACGTAAAGGCAGATGTTCTTGTAGAAGGAGTACAGGATTAGCTTGCTGATGCGCGAGTAGTTCCACGCGCCGTGCACCAGCAGCAGCCGCAGAAGAAACCGGAACTAAACACAACAAAACAAAGTAAATGTATGTAACCCTATGATTGTGATCATCGTCAGTTTATAAAAATTCTGGAGGCATTATAAACTATAGAAAAATTGTGAATTATAAGAATTATTATACATGAAGCCTAAAGTAAACTTACATAAAAGCGGAGGGGATGACAGGTGCTACTGAGTGAGCACAACGAGTTAAAATATACTGAACACGATAAACTAACAGTGTTCACATTAATTATATGTTGTCTTAAACAAATGGCAAAAATTAAGAATGCTATCTTATATAATGTACAGAACAAAGCCTTAGTAATTAAGCTAGTCACATGCTTTATGTCTCCATTATGTATTAAATGCTTTATGCATTCTACATAGGCGGACTAACTACCGTAAGGCGATCTCTGCCAGTTCACCAGTAGGTAGGTAGGCTATCTCCAGTTGCCAACCCAACCGATCTTCACCGGATAAAAATAAGTATAATAATGCTTATTCAGTATCGGCTAACGTTGGTAACCAACTAAGTAGTAGTAGATCTAGTTTGTCATCGAAGTTACACGATAAGTAACTTGTGTTTTCACTGTCTTTTTTAAAAAGCAACAATCGCTTTTGTTGACAACCATAGCGAATAACCCTGCTGATGATTTGTCGGTGTCGGTGACATGTTGGTCGTGTGGCGGGCAGGCACCTGCGCGATGCTGTAGTCGGAGGCGCAGACGGCCTGCAGGCCCTCGACGCCGGAGATGCCGACGCCGACGGAGGCGCGCTGGATCATGGCCACGTCGTTGGCGCCGTCGCCGATCGCCAGCGTCACCGCGCCCGTCGCCACCGACACCATCTCTACCACCTGCGTGTCACACACCTCCTAGTTAACTTGGATTACATTTGCGATACAATTATCTGAAATACCACGAAAGTGAATGAAGTTTCATGTTATTATTAATACGGTTAGATTTACGCTATGAGCATAATGAATAGAAAGAATAGAATTAATAACAAAACATATGTACATTAAAAAAAATATATATAGATTATGTTATTGTCAAAACGAAAAATAATATCATGAGTATAATATCATTACATCATTACATCACACAAAGTAAGAATTCTGAAAAAAAAAAAGTAGTACAAACCTCTGCCTTCTGGATAGGCGACACCCTGCAACACACGACCACTTTACACGATAAGCAGAGGTCCAAGAAATCCTTCTTAAGATCACAGCCCATTGCATACTTGAGAGACTTGCCATCAATAATAAGAGCCACCTCGTTCTGCTTGCGAAGGTTATCTCCAAAGTCCATTGTGTGACGGGATATAGACTCGCGCGTACCCTAGGGACAATAGTAATAAATAAACGCAATTATTTAACTTCTTCTTAGCGAGTCGATCAATCACCCAGTCGACCAGTACTCATTATTTAACTGTTGTATATGGACATCATAGAAGCAATAAACAACATTCAAGTTGGGATGCTGCGGAATAAAAGAGTTCATAATATGCAGTTGCGAGATTATTTATTTACTTCGGGAAAACAAACAGTAGCATATTACAATATAAACAGTGGTATGGGTAACAATAAACTTAATAAATATACTACCCACTACATTTTCCACATATTACTGCAAAAGGTTACTCAAGCTGTAAAACAGACTGCTGCCAAAACATGAATTGCAGTTATCGGTGAAAAACAAAGAAGAATAAAAAAAAAGGTACATATGAATAGTAAATCAGTTTGTGTAACACAGTACAGAACAAAATAATGATAATCAGAATTGATATCTCAAGGAGTGAGCTGTTGATCCTTTAGAATTTTAATTATTTCATTTCTAAATGTAAATTTACTTAGATAAAATATATCGATTGCACCAAATCGCTTATATGTATCGACTAAGCGATGTAGAGGTGAGCGTACACCAGCATTGGATTTACAAAGAGATTCCAGTGTTCATTATGAACTCGATTTGTTTAAAGCCGATTAGTTACAATCGAATCTGGGTGATCTTTGTGTATATGATTTGAGTGTTAAAAAAAACTCTGCGACAAGCATATAACTAGTGCGGGAGTCGTTTATAAAATTAATTATTGATATTATCAGTGGAATTGGAAAAAAATGCGTGTTAAAAAATGGCACAATAAAATTCCGCACAATAATGATAAAACATGTGATGATTCCGCACATTTGTAATAGCGTGTTAGAGCAGGGCCACTCACATCCAAGCTCTCCTCGTTGAGTATGAGCAGCGGCATGCCGGTGTGGATGAGGCGCGCCGAGTGCGCGATGTTGATGGCGGTCTCCTGCTTGTCGCCCGTCAGCACCCACACGTTGATGTTCGCCTTCAGGAGCGCCGCTATCGTCTCGGGGACACCGTCCTGGATCATACACAATGTTCATCTTAAAACTGTTACCATTAATGGCCAATCTTCATGTGAAACTGGCAAAACAAAATTAGGCTGTAAATGTGCCAGATCTATATTGCTATCGTAAGATATCGAAATTTCAGTAACAAGACAACGCCATAATGCGTTTAATTTGAGGCCTTGTGCTAACCTAAAAAATATAACTGAAGCCATAGGGAGCCATTATAAAACAAAATTTAGGTTAGAAACTTATGATTGAAGTTTCAATGAAACCTTATCGCTAATTCAGTAGTAGACTGAGATAAAGTTGTCAAAGGTTTGTGTATAGTGTGTACCTGCAGTTTATCCTCGATAGCAGTAGCGCCGAGCAGTCGCAGGTTGTTCTCTATTAACATAGCAGCTTCCTCGATCTTCTGCTCTCGGTCCTGTATCGCTATGCTCGCCTTGTGGTACGTGTTTGACCAGTCCTGAGCAACCAACAGTCATGTCAATAATTTGTTTAGGGTTATACAGCAGTTGAAATGTATGAATCAAAATTATCCGTAAAAAAGTGGTCAAACGAGCGATCATGGTGTATGTACTTCGAGTAACTAATTTATATTTTTTACATTAGTTTTCTAAAATATAATTTAATTTTAATCTCTTATCCAATTTATTAGCAACTAATATGGTTGACCAACGGACTATCGACTAATCACGACATTTGTCATGAGTTTTGAACGACGACTAGTCAAGGTCTTAAATTGCCTTTTACATTGTGTGGTGAATACGGGCGGGCGGGTACCTGGTAGACGTGGTCGGGCACGTCGGCCACGGCGAAGACGAGCGTGCGCAGGCCGTCGGTGGCGAAGAGCTCGAGGTGCGCCAGCGTGGCGGGCGCGTGGCGCGCGCGCGCCGGCCCGCCCGCCAGCCGCGGGTAGATCACCGAGTCCGCGCCCTTGCAGTACAGCTTGATCTGGCCTGCACAGCCCGCATTCTTGGTATGGTGCACGATAATCTTTACAATTTTTTTTTGTTTTTCAATTAAGGATCGGGTCTAGGTATACCCCTTGAACGGATCCTGCTTAAAATGGGAGTGGTAAAATTTGTAACTGCTTTTTGTTTAGTAGATTTTTTTTCGACTTTTACGTAGCTAGCTATTACTTGTTAGAATTTGTGCGTGGAGTGGGCCAGTGTTCGCTTACCGGTGGGCGTGCGCACGATGACGGACATGCGCTTGCGCGCGGAGGTGAAGTCGAGCACGTTGAGCACGGCGAACTCCTGCGTGGTGTCGCCGATGCGCACGCGCACGGCGCTGGGCGTGCGCTGGTCGAACACGTAGCCGAACATCTGCGCGCCCAGCACCAGCGCGCGCTCGTCTGCACAACACATACCAAACATTTGATACTTCTATAACACTTTAATGTACTTGCTTAAATTGCGCATGCTAAATAGAAATAATCAATGAAGCACATTATTAGTCGATCTGCCGCTTTTGATGAGTTGTGTCGAGTTCTATCCCTAGATGAGACTTATTTATATAATAGCCGCGCACACTCCTCACGATGTGACACCACGCTTAAGAACGAACAACGACAACGCATAGACCAACAAAGTATTCGCGCGTTACGACGCTGCTCGAGTGTTAGCTCAGTGAGAACGCGACTATTCAGAAATATTTGTTTCAAATCTGCACAGTTTCAACCACACAATAAAGATGTTACATTTATAAATAAACAAGCCATTTTCTTTAATTTATAGGGTTTAGGTATTCGGGCATGAGCGAGTCGCTCAGCTGTGTACCTGGCGAGGCGGCGTGGTAGCTGAGCTGGTCCCCGGCGCGCTCGGGGATGACGGTGTGGCAGATGGCCAGCATGGTGAGGAACTCGCGGATGATGGGCGCCGTCGGGTGGTTGCGCTGCAGGTTCTGGTACAGCAGCGTGTCTTCCAGCTTCTCGTCGGGGCCCGGCGGGTTGTAGATTATCTAGATACAATATATCATTATCCCAATTTATATCTCTTGAGCTCACACTTTGCTATAGTTTGTAGACAATAGTTTATTTTAGCCGTATGTAGTGCACTAGACAGAGAAGGGTTAAAAAGCAATTGTTTTAAATCGAAATATTTATCCTAATTCAACTGAATTTCGTTTGAAAAACAATTCGAGAAACAATTTTTCATTAGAGTCAGAAACTGTTTAATTTTAATCTAATACTTCAAAAACTTTATTTGGGGACCGCAGTAGTTTTGAACGCGTTCCTGTTTGGTTCAAAAATAAAGGACAAGGAGAACTACTCTGGTGGTTTTATTCGGTTACTTACTCAGAGTAGGTAATTTAAATGAAAAAAGCACTGACCTCAGCGATAGAGCACTTGCGGAACTCCATAATGTTGCAGGTGAGCGTGCCGGTCTTGTCGCTGAACACGTACTTGACCATGCCGAGCTCCTCGTTGAGGTTGGACGTGCGCGCCATGGCGGGCGTGTCCGTCTGCTCGTGGTACATCTCGCTGTCCATCGATATGAACTTTGCCTTAAATAAGTTAATAAATAAGTTAATGCACCAACATCTTAAGTCATATGAATGTATAAATATTTGAAAATGTTGTGACTAAAATCGACGATAATTTAGTCTGCAGTCGAAAATATATTAAAAAAAAAAAAAAAAAAAAAACTATTTTAGGTAATTGACAACCAGCAACCATACAACAATAGTACCGTTTGGTATTTTATAATTTTTTCTATTGCTAAGTTCGAGGGGTATTTCATTAGCCAAAAAACAATTTAAGACCACCAAACAGTCTTCATAAGAGAACAAAAAAAATTTACTACCTATGACAACAGCATTTTGAACTATAAACACAGAATCTAAAGTAATAAATTTCAAAGTACTTACTTGAAAAAATCTAACTATTTCAGCGGTAACTTGTAACGATATAGGTATAAGATTGTTGTACAATATCAAAAATGTTAAAAAGTTAAATCCGAAATGTGCATTCTGCACTTCTGTAACAAAAAAACACATTTGTCAAACATACAATAGTATTAAAATAACTATAGTTACTCCGTCGCGTGACCATCAATAACGTGGAACAATAATTACTTTACTTGACACTTGCTAGGCGTACCGTGCGGTACGTATAAATGTATAATAACAGTCAAAGGTAACAATTAAGGAGTCGACTTTATAGATCAAGGCGATACCTTTTAGTGGCACTATTTTGATACTAATCGATAACGTATCACGTTCATATTTTTTAATGACCGTGTGGCGCACTCATATTAAATATTTACTGGATATTTTCGACGACCTTTAACTTTGAGCTGTTTGCCCAAACTTAAAGAACACAGTTTCAGGTAGGTAAATATCATTAATAAAAGCCATAAGGCAGGTAAGGAACCTTCTTGATTGACGATGGTACCTTAGAATTTGAGCGCGCTCTAGGCGATTAATGATCTTTTCGAGTGGCTAAGCTTTTCACCACATTATCTGTAGATATTATTAAACAAAGTTCAGTTTAAGACAATTCTATTTCTATTTCTATTAAAAAAAAACGACTTGTGTCGCGGGGGGTTTTACAAACATTCAAATCACATGCACAAAGAACACCCAGACTTGGAACAAGCATTTGTGGATCACACAAATGCTGATCCCATGCGGGGATCGAACCCGCGGCACGTCGCGCACCGTGGTAATTGGCGTGGTGACCTATACCACTCGGCAATCCGTGCAGTCAAATTAGGGAATTTAATTAATTAAGGGATTAATTTAATTTAATTTAATTAAGGGATTATTACAAATAAGGGAGCCTGTCTACTTCCTAATTATTTGTGGATTTCAGAATGTATTCTATTTCTAGAAAACTATCGGTTCGATTGTTCTGAATATCATTTCCTATACGCTCCTTTTGGGCAATGTTACAGGGTAATGGGCTTACCCTCTAGTCCTATATACCAGTCGGAGTGCGTCTTCATCCACAGCTCGTTGAAGCCGGCGCTGAGCAGCGACAGCGTCAGCAGGATGATGAACAGCATCAGAATGTGCGTGTTCGTCTGCCGGTCGATCGACGATCGTTTTAGAGGGGCTATGGGAGATATATGTACCTTTTAGTATATTGTTAAGCTAAGTATCTACTAGAGGCAGCCTCGAGTCGAGCGGCCGCCTCGACTTGAGGCAGGCAACTGGAGGAGGAGAGAGGACATGCCAGGAATCTGTTACATTTGCCTACAAGAAATATCTTCCTAGATCCAAAAATACGAAGCTAAGTTCATCGCTTGGGACACAAAAGCCCGTACATCTAAATGAGGGATATTATTATACCTTTAGTGGAATTCTTCATGAGTTTGGTCTCGTGTCCGGTGTAGACGACGACGCCGTATATGTAGTTGGTGTTCCGCAGCATGGAGCCGCGCAGCAGCATCTGATCCAGACCCAGCGGTATCGTTCTGAAAATATCTCGTATTTTACTATAGTATCTTTAACTTATAAGTGCTTTATCTACACAAAAAGGAACCATAGTAGAAAAGCTGTGACCAAAGATGCTTAGTTGCCGTCATGAGAACAGTCACAACATACTCTTAACTTTTACTTTTTTTTCTACAGTTCATCTTGTCTTACATTTTCCGCATAAATCATTTCCTCACTTTATTGAACATTTTAAAATAAACTATTAAAAGGAAACTATTGATTCTTTGAACACTATATTTTTTTCTATTTATAAAATCAATTACAATAGATTTAAAGGCCAGCGACGCCATAATAATTATCTTTCGTTTATATAACTCAACACAACGAGTGACGCATGCGTCTGGAGGCGAGATGGTGGCCATCTCGCCTCCAGACGTAGAGTTGTTCATTGTTATGGACGTAGTGACGCGACGTAGCCATTAATACTGATTTTCGTTTAACAAAATTTAAAGTTTTTTCTAGAAATACGTATTAAAATAATAGCTCCAACATCCCCAAAAATTACTAGCTAGCTAGATAGCTAGCTAGCTAGTTAGCTAGCTATGAGCAACGCAATCCTTTTGACGTATCCATCGCTTGTATCCGTTGTAGAAGAGTAGCTGCATAATCTAACGCTCTACTCCTATGTTCAAGTACCAGTACACTTACTTAGCATTATGTTCCTTCAGCATTCCATTGAACTCGTAGAGATGCCTATTAGGCTGTTCGCACTGCACGGTAGCAGAGAAGTCGGCCAGCGCGAGGGTGTTGTCCAGCCGCGCCGTCTCCGGGTGCGCCTGCCGGATCTTCAGGTTCGTCTCCCCGTCCAGGTTTGATGTCTCGATGAACGATATGCCTTGTGGTTCGCTGTGGACAAAGATACATTTAAACATTGCGGAATGAACTAAAAAAGAAAATTGTATTAAAATTAGCTGATACAGCAAATTCGAGACCTTTCGAGATTTCATTCTGGTAAACAATTATATTTAATTAAAACTGCTTGGCTATTTTATTGACTCTGGAACAGGACTGCTTTTTTGTTAGTTTTCTTAAAGCAGATTTCGTCGTTAAGGAATACAGTAAGTAAAAATCATGAAAGTATGGACTATAGAGTTCCACGTGCAAAACACGACTTTAGTCCACTGTTTTCCTTGTATTTTATTATGTAGATTGCAGGCGACAAGCGACCAGTTCAATGAACATTTATGACCAATAATAAAGCAACTTTAAACACGTTTGTGAGTCTTAATAAAATACAGTATTCTAAATTGGCCGGTTGTTGACTGGCTACGGAATTGTTCTCGAGATTCTCAATTCGTTACACGCCACAACACATCAATAACTGAGTCAAGACAAAAATTACACAGAATGTTTGACATTCATGCATCACATAATGATGCTGTTCATTGCTTTATTTGTTGACTAACAAAAAGAGTCGAATAGAGAACCTCCTCCTTTTATGAAGTCAGTTAAAATAATCTCAAGTCCTCAACAGTTAGTTACTTTATGGTGCTTATCAAAACAGTTAAGGAAAAATTTGCGCGATACTAAAGTCAGAAATATAATTTTGGTAATTGATAAGGCGACGGTCGTACGTAAATGGCAACAACGAATTGTGAAAATTAAATAGTAGTTGCAAATAGAAGAGTTGTCAATGTGTGTTATCAGCGATGTGGTCGACTGAACACGCAGACACTCAATTCATGTAGGATTAACAAAGAGATACATTTAAAAATGTTTCCACAGAACAATATCGTAAATGTTTTATTTTTATTGTACAGCTTACAAATAAACAAGTTGGTCACCGGATGGGACAAAGTGAACAACATATCAAATGCTATAGGTAATATAGAATGATATCCATCAACAACTCAACTCATTGGCTTTGGATATGTGTTATTGGCTTTTAAAATAGGTTTGAACCTCAATGTCTTTCATAAACTTTGACGAAGAAAGTGGCAGAGCTACTTCACTAGCCCATTGTTTTACTATTACCGGTCCAAAAATATATGTCTTGACAAGTTTTGTGTGCTGTGTGTAGGTACTTTAGAAGCTGTAACAATGAACCGATGGTATATTTTCCTGTGTATCGCTAATACCTGGAGGACAGTAGCAAGATGTCGGCCGGGAAGAACTGGTTGTTGACCACCTTGCAGAGGTCGCCCACCATCAGCTGCTCCCAGCGGATGGTGTGCCACCGGCCTTCGCGCAGCACGTCCAGCTTGCGCCTGTTCGTCTCATCGTCCGCTCGATGCCGTTTCTGTATCGAATAATCATACATTTAAGATGTGTTCTAGTAAGGAAATCTGAAAAATCTACTAATATGTACTTTTTGTAAAAAAAAAACTTGTCCTCCATCTTTCGTCCTTAGTACGTATCTTCGAGGATTCAAAGCATGTTGACCAAAATAGATATTCAATAAAAAAAAACGTTAGAAACATGGATCCTTTCCTTGATATCTACTAGTCTCGTACTTGAAGGAGTACACAAGCATTCCTACAGATAATTAGTTTTTAAGTTTGTTACATGTACAGCGTTTGTTCCCTAACATAAATAAACAATTGGCGACGTATCCGCCCCAATATACTTAATTTACTACCCACAATAACTACCCGTAAACACGGTCCATGCACACATTGTACACCTACATTACAGTAACAAATTAAGTCAGAACCGAACGACGAGATTCATTCACCGCACCAGATGCTCCGGCAACATGCCAACTACAGACTTTACAATATCGGGTAGAACACGCAACAAGTCGGGGATGTTTACTCAACGATCCGAATACCAAATATTAGACATGAATTGACATGATACCCATATCGCATGCCATGTTTATGCAAATATCTTACTGTGTACCAAATATGCGGGTTCTACGTATTTCCTAATCCATAATTCCCATGAGTAGAGCGAGGAATATAGAACTGCGTGACTATGTGGGCGAAAGATTTATCAGAATGTAATTATTCACAGTAATTACAGTAAATTGATGGCTTGATAATACAATTGTATAAAAATGATTACATAAACTCTTATGAGTAGTTCCTGTATTACGCATTAATAACTGTATTTTTTCCATTTAAAAATAAATATTATCTTCCAAACAAAATAAAGGTTTTCATTTCAAGTTAAGTTTACAGAAAACCCCTACGTTTGTACATACTGTACCATTCCAAATGTTGTTGTCGCAAGGTTCAGTCTCGCGAGGAATTCAGAACAACACAGCGCAGGTAAATATTTTGTCAGGTACGCATATGACAACACGACATTCTTTCCTTCCTCAACCCAGTATCTACTGCATTATGTATTAACTACAAGGTGTAATAGGTAAAGACGCAAAAGGCCATATTTATTTTACTTCCAAGAATAAAAATGTCAGTCGCAGATCCAGATAGGAATAAACTTCTGTCCATAGCAGGCTTATTAAACGGCCCTAAATTGAAAAAATAAGCATCGACCCTGAAAAACATGGCTGCATAGAATTCGTTTTTCATTTGTTTCTTGTCAAATAGCTGTAGGAATGTACTCACAAAGTCCTCAACGATCTCTTTGATGGCGCTCACACTGAGTATGAGTATGAGCGGGGTGAGTGTGGTCCAGCGGCCGGTTGGCGACACGTCGGGGATCTGCTGCAGCAGCGCGATCAGCAGGAAGAAGCAGTTCGAATAGCGCCGGAACTGCTCGAACAGGAACAGCGGGATGAACGAGTGTACGCTGCCAAAGAATAAACACATTGAGAAAAGTGTGATATAGGTAGCAGAAAATAATTAAAACCATCGTACTACGTCTCTTCTACAACTTTATTTCTCTTTTTGACCAGTCTACAATCTCAAGGATTTCGGCTACACCTACTCTTTATTCGCGAATAGGGTCACGGAACAGGGTGCAAAAAACGAAGGGTATGGTAGCCGGGCGAGGCACATGCCAGGGTGCGCCGCCGCGCCACGGGGGCGCGGCTGACTGATAATTTATGCTTCCTGCTACGGGTTAACCTGATAAAAGAGAGGGGGTGAGAGCTAAAAATAAACGACTCAGTATATATGATGGTATGTCCGCGTCCAGGGGCAAGCTAAAAGTAAACGTATTGATTTAACATAGTTGATTTCGACAGAAAACACAATATCCTTTGGTGCGTGTGATAAAATTGCGTACAATCCTGCCAAAATCTAAATTGATCTACCGAGATCAAATTTATCCATACCTTATATCAGCGGTTAAGTCGCCTCATGCATAATTTATCGTCAGATGGAAAAATCGAATTGATTTGGTTTCCTTGTTAAATCACGCTACAATATAGGACACGTGTGACAATGCACGAAAAAAACAGTTGTATTTGTAAATATTTTCATATTTAATCAACGTGGGACACAGAATCAACTACAAAATTTATTGTGTTAAAGGAACTAGGAACGAGACGAAATACAAGCCTCAGAAGACCACACAAACTTCAGTGTTTATGTCCTTCGAAAAACCTAGCCATGTCGCTCGCCTTGTAAATAAATACAGACGGTTCAGGCATGCGCACATATTACAGATAAAAACACTAAAAGATGCAACACATGAGAATCGGATACACCTGGCATTTAGTATAAGGTCTAAGGTTAATTGAGGTACATGTGTTTTGATGGTCGCATTCATGTTCCTTATTTACTGGGCTATGCGAGTTTTAAGGGAGCTAACATGCGATGATTAACTAAATTAAATAAGTCAGAAACTGTCGACGTGACCTATCAGGATACTGCATAGTAGTCTAACGGCGACGTGCCTACCGACGTGTGACAAATAGAGTAAACAGTTTTTTCCTGATTAAATAATTCATATTTGAATAAATTTAAATTATTCAAATCTCATTTATATAAAATAGACTACAAAGTAGAACTTTTCAAACGTCAATAATACAATGGACAGCAACCTGATTCGCCCACTCTTTACCTTTCAATATTAACTATATTAATTCAATAAAACGCGGAATTACCTAACTATGTTGACCGAATCAAGCATTAAATCCTGTAAGTTTATCTGTAAATGATGATCTACGACATTAGGAGACATTAGGTCATAACAATTATCATGTAATACCCCAAAAGGTCAATATAGCTAGGTACAACAAATACGTCTTGGGAATCGTCCCTTTGCCCAACTTCGATGTTACGCTTCCTGCCTTCAGGATAACCTCACCGGATGCAGCTGAATACTATCTTACCAGTCCGACCGCCTGTTGTTACCGTATTACCCAGTAATTTGTGTTATTTGTTACCTACGTTTATTATCGTTAAATGTGGTTTTGTCGAGTCCTCGCCAGTAATATCTCTGACCATTTCTTATGTAATAATGAGCGCAGGTATTTTTTGTATGATTCATTAAAAGTAATTTAATTATAAGGTATGCACGCACAATAGTTTATTATTTTGATGGTCGATGGGTTCGATAAGTTAAGATTGCATACGATAAACATTTCATTTTCTGTAAATCAGTTTCACAGTTATTTTCACGCTCAAAGTGTTTTAGTTTTTATCGTCAAAGGCGAATTGTAAGTGTATTACTGTAGACCTAGTCTACCGATATACAAAACACAGAATGGAACTGAAAATATCCTAATAAAACAAGATCTCGCTTTCTTTCCACCTTTGTACGTTGTTTCATGAGCTTGTTTGGCAAAATATTGGCATTGAAGAAAGCCAGTTGTATTTGCAAATAACAGCTAGATGATATAACCATTTCTAAACAATTTTTCAATTACCAGCGACCGTTTTTATGTAAGTACTTAAATAAAACGAAAACTGTTTTTATACAATATCAAAGAACAATATTCGTCACTACCAAATTTGGCGAAAACAGAAACAGTGATTCTTTTAGAGGTATGTAGCTAATGTAAAAGTGAATATAATTGATATTATCAAGGTCACAATACGTCCTATTGACATTATAATATGGCTCACTTTGTATTCTTTGATCATATCGCAAGTATCAACAACAACAACATAAATAACTACATTACTACAAGAACATTTTCATATAAATTAGGGTTCTATCATTTGTCAAGCGTAAACGTTTGTTTTGAAACAAATGACGGATGATGTCTGTGATGATTTGTTGTTTGTTTACTGCTAAAAACATTTGTTTACCTTGAAAACACGGATCATGACAGGCTTTTAAAAGAGATCTTTTAAATAACGTTAAGAAATCTTTAACGCTGCTGGGCTCAGAAAATAATTGAAAAATATGAGCAGTCTTGGTTTTATTTAATAAGAGGTGAGAAATGGATTCATCCTCAGCTCAGGGAATGGTAGAGAGGATCACCTGCGTATTAAATGTAACCAGTTTTAAAACATCAAAAGTAGTAGGACAATAATAGATTGAAAAGACAAGACATAAACGTGCTCCGAAAAAGACATAAGCGTGCTATATAATTTTCGGAAATGTACACCCAGATAAATATAACAAAAATATTATCAGAATAACTAAGCGACCAAATCAAAACGAATTGGACGTCATAACACTATTTCGATGCAATTCCAATCACATACGTACACGACACACAACTTTCGACGAATACTTTCACATTTTGAAATTTTCATCGACACATAAACGGTTTATCAGATAACCAATCCAGCATACAACACGACCCCACTGTCAGGTGTTATCTCGCTTATCATTAACCTGTTCGATTAATTGCAGCTTAATACGGAGCTCGGAAAATACAATTTTTCACGACATGCATTAAAATGGTTGTCATAAATAATGCTGCACAATATGAGTCGACCGTTGTCAGGTGACACATTGTATTCGTCTGCCCATGTGTATTGTTCCATGTTAGACTTGAATGATCTGACTCTGTAACTAAGTGTCAACAATATGCTTGTAATTGTTCAAGCTAATAATAGTTGTAGTGGCTTTTGTATCAGCGAAGGTTTTTAAATTTAAGCATCAATATTAATCAATATCAGCTTCGAATAAAGACTTATCCTTGAGAATCCAATCGATACTAATCGAAGACGTGATGTGAACCAAAGACTACACTACAAGTATGACAGCAATCAAATACAATTTTAGTAAAGAACATTTAATAGTTATGTTTTTAAAGTCAGGTTTCCATTCTACCTTGGTGAATAGGCAAAGGAGCGGGCAAATGCGGTTGGATAATGTTCGCTCCACTACCGTTAAGTACACGCCTATGTCGAGCTGTTAATAGACACCGCCACGGTCGCACGTCAGCCTGCACCGAATCATACGTCACATGAACGTTGCAACATAAAAAAACGTTCCAATTATCACAATTAAGTTATTACTTATGTCTTTGTGTTTAAGCTATGTATAATCTAGCAGAAATAAAATATAGGCATGATAACCTTCCATTTAAATTAATAAAACCAATTAAAACCTAAACATATTTCCTCAATATTTGTATTGAAAAAATATCGTAAGGATTCAATGGAAACGTTGAGGTGACCAAAAAAGATGACGGAGTAATTAGCGGCCATATTCATTGCCACGTTGTTCTCGTACTGAGTCAGTCTTACCTTTTAAACAGTTATAGTCGCCTGCTAACTTCCTACATGCACCTGGCGCGTGCTATACTGTCGTTGAGAGTTTGAAATAGAATATGGCCATAATGACCACGTTACCGATGGTAGATGGATGGCATATAATGGAATAAGCTTGACCGCTTATTATAATTTACCAGACATAGAATGCAAAGAAATAAACATCAACAATATTGTTAAAATCCCAGTGAAACTGTGCCACCTTAAGTTGTACCAAATTAGAGCATTATCATAACATTAAGGTAGTGTAACTAACTTGTTTGAAGTAAGTCTTTCCAAAGTGACCTGTAGTCGCAGTCGTAGTAGAGATAGTAGCGATATATCAGGTGTGTGACTTCAGTATTCAGTTTATGGGCAGGTAGCCAAGCGCGGCGCGTAAACAATGCTCTAACTACCTATACAACGCGCTTCCTCTGTTTAGGAAAGCGTTTTGTCAATTGTCAAACTTTATGATGATGTTACTATTTATGTTTATATTTTATAATAACAAGGTCATTGTATATTATTATGTATTCAACAAGATTCATCAAATATGGATAAAAATAAGCTATTAGATAAGGCTGGGAACATCCCGGTTTCATCAAAACGGTTGAGTCGATCACGTTATCAAAAGCATCGGTATATGAAACGAGTTCCGTTTGATACCAGTTTCATGAAAGTGAGATCTGATTAGGGTTGTCTAACCACTTCAAATATAAAAATAAATCGAAATCGAAATAAAATAAGCATGATTCCTAAAAAATCAAATATAATATTCTAGAAAAGCATAAATATTTCTAATGTTCACATCTGGACTTGAAATCTTTATGCAGTTGAACTAAAATGGTTTAAAACTTTTGTAAGTCATAAATCATTTACTTGCACTCGTGAAAGAAATAGATTCTGATAGCATAGCTATTTTTCGTAAGAATGTCAATTTAGGTTCTAAATTGACATTCTTACGAAAAATAGCTTCAAAAATATGGCTCAATCGCCAGAAAATGGTATCTATTACCTATGTACCTACCTACTACTATCAAAACTGGTATGCTATTAACTTTTTATATAATATATTGTAGATTCAGAACAGCCTTTGGAAGATCAATCAGAACTTATTTCCATCGGGAAAAAGGCTCTAATGGTTAAAAATATTATTTTAGATATAGAGTTACGCATTTAGATACTACTTGTATATAAATCAATATCTGATTAAAAACACATGCAATGAATATTAATGAGATCAGACTTAAAAGTATCAGGAAACGCGTTACCTAGTTTCCAGAGTATTCGATTACACATAAGTATCTAAATGCGGAAAATGAGTTCGAAGCCTAGCTATAACAAAGCTCGTAGTCGTAAAGGAGACAATTCCAATGACGCGGTTCAATAGGAGTAAGTACCTGTATTTAGCCGTAGATATTCGATTGTTTAGGAACTTTATTGGCTGCGGGCTGTTCACGAAGATGATTCGATTCTGTTCGAGCGGCGGCCCGTCCGTCAGGCCCGATGTCGTCGCTTCATCTTCATCTAGAAAGAACAAAATAAAAGTTTATGTATCATGGCAGAGGAAAATCTTGGCAGCGAAAATTACACAATTAGGGAAATATATGAAATACGACGAAGAGTTCTTTTAAAACTTATTTGAAAATCCTTTGATTGCACAGAAGGATTTGTGACATGCCGTCTAAATATAAAAATTGTATTTATGAATAAATCGTGAGCTTATTTATAAATACTCATTATCAACTGTGGTGTGACTACATAAGCAACCGATTACAGTGCAGTACGTAATTAATTATCAACTCGGGAACTAAATGACAGATATAAAAAAAAAAACATTTATTTTCCGTCCGATTACGAATAAACCTTAAATTAATAAACATTTCAGTTGTATATTGTATTTGTCCAGTATGTACAATCTAGAATAGACTAAAACTAGGTATCTATATTAAATACATTTCAAGTTTTAACAATAACCGGAATATTAAATTGTTTTCAGACTTAAAATATTTATATTAATGAAAATACTATATAAGAAATACATAATTTCGTAAACGTTGATTAAAACTGGAAGCATGAGTCAGCCAGCATGGCAGCCATTTTTAATAAACACTGTGTATTTGCTAGAGCCTAGAACAGCATAAAAGTGTGGGTTATGAAAGATTTCCATAAATAGAACATAATCTGACCGGCGGAGGGTGGCTCGGAGGGAAATGGCTTACTCGGAAATCAAACCTTGAAAACGTATTACGTAGCTTTATACCCTAGCAGAATATTTAAATAAGAAACCTTAAACTGTTGATATTTCTTAAGATTAGGCAAGGCCTTAGAAGTTCCTGTTGCCTTCTTATAAATGGTAACTTTTGAAGTAATTCTTGTAACACAATTTAGAATTCTTTTGATTACATGCTTGAATCAACATGTTCTGAATATTTTTAAAGATCTTTGTCACCTGGTTTTATGAAGGCAAGGTTTTCATACTTTAAGAACAGAGCGAGTAAACACGCGCTAATGGCAACCTACGTAGGGCTATGTATTGTGACGATGAATATTTAATGACTTGTTTTACATAGGCCAGTGAAAAAAATATACAGTTCTAAAATTCTCGTTTCTTTATTTGTGTCAGTACTAATCAAGTACCCTTGATACATGCCAAATCAATTAATAGTGATTACATCCGATGAATACATTAAGTTATTTTTAATTTTCGTCGTATATACTAATTAATGAATTTAGTGTTTAAGATAATGTATAAGATCTTGATCTCTGAAAATAACATGCTGTTTAGAAAATACATAATTAACTAAGTGGTTTAAAAATAATTAAAAATTCAAATTAAAATCCTTTATTTTATAACAACACACATGGTGTTGTTATAAAATATGATATACTAGCTGATGCCCGCGGCTTCGCCCGCGTGGATATCGGGTGTCGCGACCATATTTAATCATGAAATTTGGATCCTGTTTCCGCAACCCATGTATAACTATGCCAGAGATAAAACGCCTTTGTCTTATTCCAGTTTATAATCTATATCAAAGTACCAAATTTTAGCCAACAATTACATTGGTACTTAGATTGATATAATTTGGTCACTACACTTTGACTTGTGTCAACTTACATAACTTTACGTACGTTTACGTAGGCAGATCCGTTCATCCGTTAGAGCCTGTTGCATCAAGCGAAGCGAGGCGCTTGAATTTTATTCTTGTGTCCGTAATTCTTTTGCGAGTGCAAAATAATGTAATATGAAATGCTAACTTATTTAAAATTATAAGGATTAATACCGTATTTGTGTAAATAGCTTCTAATTTCCGCTTTATAATTGTTCATTTTTTAAAATATAAGAATGGATATAGTATGTTTTCCTTAAGACATAGACGTATACCATCGCGGACTTTTTTGTAGACCTTTTTAAGGTGTACAATACTGTAGTACATTATTTTGATCTATCTCGTAGGGTTAAGCCAGCGTTTGCAATGTAAGCGCAAAAAAATCTGTTTATTTACGACTTCCATTAAAAACCTCTAAAATTATCAGTGTTTCTCTACTATATTATGCATGTATTATACATATAAACCTTCCTCTTGAATCACTCTATCTATTAAAAAAAACCGCATCAAAATCCGTTGCGTAGTTTCAAAGATTTAAGCATACAAAGGGACATAGGGACAGAGAAAGCGACTTTGTTTTATACTATGTAGTGAAGAGCACGAATATTTTCGCAGAATTCAAATGAAGCCACGGACAAATAAACAGTAAAGAAAGCAAGAATAGTCCGAAAATATCCAGGACATGGCATACAGACTACAGCGTTAACGCATACATTTAAAACGCCTTTATTTGAAAGTGGTAAGGTTCATTATCGTAAATCCTTTTATTATGGTCGTCGTGTCGTGCGGTCCACCGTACATCGAGGTAAAGGTCGAACGCTGTTCAATTTTAAATATGATCGATTTCTTGTGTCACAGTTCAGAATTAGTTGAGCCTCACTTATTCTGAGTAAGATTACACATCGGTATACATAAGTTATTGACATCATCAGTCTCTCATCTTATTCAAAACCTTCCTCTTATATTATTTCACCTGTCAATATAAAATGATGTCATATCATATCTAAGAACAAGTTAACGACGCGATATCTGAAATCATCGGCATTATAATTTTTTATAGTCTCCAGTCACCGTTGTATTACAATGAGGTTAAACTGTGAGTATGAAATAAGAAAAACGTGAAGCGTTTAGCTCTTGCAATGAAAACTTTCTAATGATAATAATCAGTCGGCCCCGAGTGTCTGCTTATTTATTAGTCGATTGAATGTCGATGGACGATTTTTTTTTTCATTTAGTACCAAGTCAGCGTCCCTTCTGTCTGGCCTTTTCTCAAGATAGGTTCCGGCTTCCATTTTTGGTACCTAGTAACTAATTTGTCGGAAAATCAAAAATACTATTGGAATAGCGGACTCGGGGCCCTGTATCCATAGTTCCTACTACTACTACCTAGGTATATTACTATAATATAAATGCGAAATTAACTCTGCCTGTCTTTCTGCCTGTTACGCTTTCACGTTTTAACTGCTGACCCCGGGTTTTTGGTTGAAACTTAGTATAGGGTAAGATTAGATCCTAGGTAAGGACATAGGCTAATTTTTGCCCCGAAAACCGACACTCACGCGGGTAACCGGTAGTATTTTTATAATTGTGGATTATTACAAACATTATTAAGGTGATTTAATTAGGTCGGCGCGGTGCATTGTCTTCTCAGCCTCCAGAGAGGTGCTAGCAGCGTTTCACGTCTATTATGATTATTTTTCATAAGCTACGCTAATGACCTTTAAATATCTGAACAAAAAATAGCTTAGTAGGTATTACTGAAACAAAACTACAATTTAAGAGCTAATTACTGACTAATTAACGAAACTCCTGTTTATACACTAAAATATCACATTATTTTTTTGTTTCCCTATTAAATGTTTCATTTTAAACTGAAATAATTATTTTTATTGTCGCTTTGAACACTAACTTGGCAACTAATGGCGAAAATAAAGAGGGTACAATACCGGGTCTTCTTCACTGCTGTTTTCCTAAAATATATTTTCACAAAAAATCTACTTTTACTTAATGCGTGCCTTTATCATTTTGTTTTTTTACCAAAACATAATCACTAAAAGAAATACGACATTCCAAAAATGAAAATGAAAATGAAAATGAAAAGAAAAAAACAGATAAAATCCTTAATTTGATAGAATTTTAAGAAAAACCATAGTTAGCAAGTATATTTTCCTATAATTTTTTTATTGGATCTGACAAGTTTTAGAGACGAAAACAGGGGAATAGGTACGAGAATTTATAGCTATATTTAAAAAGGTGATAACGCATATTTGAATTAATAGTGGTTTTAATTGGTTGAAGTTGAACGTAACCACATGGTCACGTTCAACTTCAATGGCAGATGTAGATCTGTGATAGTGTATCTATGCAACTACCTATCAGCCACTATCAGGTAAATAACACAAATAACGAGACGTATCATAAAATCTGCTCAGGTATAAAGATAATAGGTACCTAGGTAGATTGTTTCTTTCCAGCACGCTTTTTCAGTCGGTAGACAATTGCTTTCCTTTACTTTCTTTAACCCTTTACCAGGCCTCGGACAAATCCTACAGTAATAATGTTTTTTTGGTAGATTTAGATGAGTGATAAAATTTGGTATGAGATTTTATCAATTATATTTAAAAAATTAGCTGAAAACCTGAAAAAAAACATGTGGGAAAACATAATCCCATTGCCTGCCTAGACGACGACTTTTTATCTATATATAAAATAAAAAACGATTGTCATTTTGGTATCATTTTTTACTGTTTGTTTTTGATAATTATGTAAGCACAAATTCTTTATTAAAAAAAAAACAAACACAAACTATTAAAAGGGATTGAGTATGAACTAAAAAAATTTAATTCTTCGTCTGGATTAAAGCCACAAAAACCAAAATTCTCAAAGAATTAATTGAGAATATCTGGATTTTGATTTTGGTGGTACAATTTCATGCAAGGGGTGACGCATAATGTTACCTTACAAATTTCGGATTCATATTTTGACCGTTTTTCTTGTTTCCTTGTGCTACAAAACCTGCACCGTTTGTATGTGGACAACGCTAAAAAATGATGACTTCCTCTTTGCCCCAATCTTATTTCGTCCGGAACTCCAAACACACCTCCTTTTTCATTTTCATCCTCTGATGAAAACATTTCATCAGATTTTCGAGCTGCTGATCGTTTATTACCTGAATAACATAATAAAAATAGACTAAAGTAGACTGACAACTAGTGACAACAAAACTTTACCACTACCTACATTTTATATTTCGATAAATGAGATGTGTAAGTAAATCCTAAATAAAACCCGTGGCAAAAAACTAGTATAAAATAACGATTTAAATTTACCGGGCAATGGACATAATAACTCCCGCAATAATTAGGCATTCACAGGCTTAGGTCATATGGTTCCCCACATGTTTTATTTAGTCATATCATGATATTTTAGAAGTTTTTACTTATAATTAATGCACAAATCACTAGAAAAACTCAAATTCTACAACATATCAAAAAATTGCACGACTTACCTTTCTCCGATTCGCCATAATGATTAAAACTATGGTGCACTTGTCACAAAACTGTTCGTTCAGCGGCCGACCACAGATGAAATGGCTGCAAAAGTGACATTTGCGTTCCGTTCCACTTTATTTTTTTGTGTTACTATAAAATAATATTTCTATGTTGGCATTTTTGACAGATTGTGGAAGATTCTTTACCAAAACCTGGTAAAAACTCTTAAAAATCTAGGTGGGAAATGCTCAATCCATAGCCTGGTTAAGGGTTAATAGATCAACAGATACGGCGTGGCTAGACGTTTTATTTGAGAGCGCACTTAAGAATATTTCATTTGATCTAAATATGGGTAATTTATAATTTTGCGTTAATTTACCTACTGTTAAACATAGTTACCTACTTAGGTTTTAATATTCTCTGTATGTTTGTTTGTACATAAGCACTCAAATACCTAATAGGTACTTCTCCTGACAGAATAAATTCGTCTGTAATGAGAGATTATGCAACTTTCTACAAAGCTATTTCTGGGTTTATCTAAACAGTACCTACTTATCTATATTTTTTCATTACGTACTTCAAGAAAGAAGTCATGCAAATCGCACTTGATATTATCAACAAGATAATACTTCGTTCAAATAATGCTAATCACATAGCATAACAGATAAAATAACAGTGATTCAAAAACTGTTCTAAGCGACTGAATGACACTAGATAAGGATGTTGCTCGTTCAGGCGATTGTAGGAGTAATGGGCGCCGACAACACATTGGGAATCCAAACTAGGTACGTTACATATAGGTAAGTACATAACATCATTAACGTTCTTGGTTTTCCTCGTAAAATGTATATGACGCACCTTTATCGACGCAAACGAGGTCCGAGAAACTAATTAGGAAACTATCTCGGCAGTAAAACGTTAGCACTTTACTTCCCATGTGTTATAGCTATGTTAAAATTATTTGTTGTTGTTAGTTAAGTTTTTAGTGAATATTTATGAGTTGATGGTAATCACACCCTTAAGAAAGGCCGGCGCGGTCCGTGCGGTCAGGGGCGCCGTACGAAGGCCGGTTTCAAGGACACTATAGACATACTCGTCATTTAAAAGAAAAACTTTCCTACATGCCTTCTACAGTCCTAATTTTAGAATTTTATCATCACACATCAATTTTGTATCCAATTAATGCTTTGCAGTCTGCTGTTATAGTGAAAGTTACGTAAATAAATATTTTTTAATTACTTATAAAACATTGTGTGCAAAAAGCTTAAAAACCTTCAATCTTATTTATTTTAAGTATTTAATTGCCTTTAATTATATGAAAAGATTCAAACAAGTACTAAACAGTATGATTCAACAGTATATTCTTTCAACAGTTTTATTAAACCCATACATGATGCCTTAACAACATATTCAAGAACACTGTATACATGTATTTCACCCCAGCTCTGTGTATGCCTCTAGTCAGCTGGTACAGCTAAACCAGTAGTGATTATTAGCCACAATTACTTCCTAAGTAGTACTTAGTTAGTGGATTTGGCTAGAGGTCCATGCCTAGACTAGGCATCTTACCTAATGACTGATTTTAAAATAGACATAATACTATGACAATTGTTATGACCATTGTCTAATTAATATGACTTGACAGTAAATGGATATCTACATAACAGTAATGTTACCTAGTCTATGAAAACTACATTACATTGTATGTAGCAGCTGATTAAGTAATTAATGCAACCATAAATTAGACAAATTATTTTAATGAATAATGATATGATCCATTCAAACTAAACAGACATCATTTATGTATGAATGAAAACATTATTATTATTTCTAAGTTGTCCATCATGTATAAATTATCCATAGTATTGAATAATTATGGTATCTCCGTAAAAATTACAATGATTTAGGTCTTTTTATACATGCCTCTGCCTGCATATAGTGTAATAATTAATACTTCAAAATGCATATTTAAAAATGTAGTATAATAATAAAATAGTATCTTTCCTAGAAACCACTTTGCCACACATTACTAATGAGTTCAGTAATTATTCTTATCATTACTAATGTGGCAATTTGTAATAAGTAAACCTGTAACGAACAGGCTGTACAGGTTGACAAGTTGCTAGAATAAAAGTAATTAATATTTTATGCCTTGTGTCCATTATTAACATAATTTCCAACAGGATAATAATCCAGACAGACAGAATAAGGCATGGCCAATCAAATTTAAAGTGATGACAAATGCAAAAAGTTGCTAATACAGTGTAACTTGTAATTAAAAACTGGTACAATATTCAATTCTCAGAGATACAAACAAATGTCATATTAAAAGTTAAAAAAAAACAGAAAGTAACTGAGTCAACAGTATTGTAATTATAATAATTGCAAGAGAATAATCACATTATAAAAGCTATGATTTAGGTATGTGGCAAAGCTATTTACAAAATATAGGTACATAGGTTTTAAACCGGATCAGTTAGAGACCATTTTACGTGTCTTATACTATGATTATAAACAAAAACACTGTTTGTTTATTTATACAGAGTCTTGGCAGCAGATCATAAAACAAGAAAGCAGATATTAGCCGGTCCTAAGATGAAATAATTTTATGACACACATAAACTTGGAAGTACAATGATAATTTTAGGCTTAAATTTTTTAATGAAGTCTGAATTAAATATTTAATTATTGTAGGTGGCGGGCTGATGTGTGTACATTTAATATTTCCGTTTTCCTTGCTGATTGTGAATGTACTAGAAATTTACACTACATATAAGGATAATTTTTAACATTTAGTGGCACTGAAATTAAATCAACGCATATCTAGAAAGTCCACTTTTAGGAACATTAAGGAACACTTGGCTATAAATGGTGCTAGTTAATGTAAAACTTTACATAAAATATAGAATACTAGTAGTAAGTTAGAGCATAGGTCATTAAAAGGCGCTTTGAGGGACTTACGTTGGTTCATCTTGAGCACCATAGCCCGGTAGAACCTGGAGAAAGGCGCCATCACATTTCGCGTGTGAAAGAAACGCGCAATTCTCTCCCTGATATCCATGTTTGCGAGTCTCCAAACCACTTCTTATGTATATCACCAGATCAACACTATTTAAACACTAGTAAAACGCTAAATTTGACACTCATTATCACCGCGTAGTATCGCGAAGAAATAAAAACTTAGAACACGAATAAAAACAATTTCCTTCAACGACGTTTATAAATCAACATTTTCTTCTAATGTTAAGTTTTAGGCGTTTTTTATCTCGTAAACTTTTAGTGTACATAACTTCATTCACAGGTTCTTTTACATAAAATATTATAAGTGTTTGAAATACATGTTGACATCATAAACACCCGCTTCAAGCAAGAATCGCTTCTACGATCGATCTGTCCATGTTCACCGCCCACGTGTAGTGTTGTACATACATTGTACACAAGATCGAGTAATGATATCGATAAGAGAGAGTTTAATAGAAACTTGCCGAATAATGTTTTATATTTGTTTCACATAAAACGTTGGTAGAAAATACATTTAAATTAATTCCTCCTTGCTCTTGATCTTTATCAAAATGTGTAGAATAAAGTAAAACTACTACGGATACACAATTCTGCAAAATATTCATAATTATTGTAGGCACTTAAAAATGCTTTACGGAAGTTGTTTGTAATTTTAAATACCTATACAACCTACGGAACCTAATTTAAGTTCTTTTTTTATTTATCTCAAATGCTTTTTGTACTTATTTTATTTTATTAAACTGAAAAAGTAAGTACCTAAAGTACATGTACATAACTATTTATAATTTCGTAATTTCAATCGCATTGCAATAATAAATATTTATAAAGCATTGCGTGCTTTGTGTAATTAAAGCTGTTACAAAAATAAACATGCTTTAAAACTAACAATATCGAAAAACTGTTTATCGATAGTTTGGAATCCCTTTCTGAATGACAGCAACACTGCCATCTATGAGAGATTTGAAACTACTCTGACAGCTGACATTTGCATTAATATTACCATGCTCAAAAACTATGTTCAGAGTTACTATTGACTTTAACACTTTTTACCAAAAATGAGAGTTTATTCTTTGTTTCGTTTTAGGGAAATGCTAAAGTTAGCGTTATAAGCAAGATTTAATGACCACATAAATTGAAAATCAATTTATTGAAATATATTGTAGTCATTGCGGAAAGAGAACTGTCTTGGGATTGAGGCCGCTGCTGTTTAATTACCGTATTTCTTATGTTAAAAATACTGTTGCGTCATTCAAATACGAGTCAGGCTACTATAAAATTATTAAAACATAATGTTTTGAGATGCGGTCTTCATAATCGTTAAATGAATCAATTTTAGTGCTATCATAATGTTAGAACCTTTTTACGCCACGACCGACGACGACGGTTCTATACGCACAGACTTTCAAAAGTATATGCCTCATTTAGTGCTTATCTCCTTAAGACTTAACAGGAAAAACAAAGTTGGACCACTACATCCAATATACACTTCAGTCTATGCCCTACATTCGAGATTAGATTGGTGACCCATGACGACTTAAGCTAAGTGTTTAGATGTTAGAAGTTATAGTTGCCGTCGTGCATCGACCCGACAAATAACTTGCTTAGTATTGTTTTGCAATTATCGAATGACTTTATTTGTAGTAAACCTATTTTTTTATATGCTCGACAGTAAGAAACAGCAATACGTCAAAATTAGTTGTTTGTAAAAGTTAGAAACAACTAATTTTAGTTATTTGTAGATTATCCACTTAAACTTGCGTAGATATCTATGATAGCCACTGTATGTTACTACTTAGCCATTGAATTAAGTGCCAAATCTACAAGGAGACCAGTAAAGGTTGCACTTGACTGTCGCATTGTGTCATAACCAACATAAATAAAAGAACTTTTTACTTGGTCCTTGAAAGGTACCTAACCTAGTCTTTTTGAGGATTAGCTGCTCGCCCCGGCTTTTGTCCTTACAATAAGTACCTATGTAAAAAAAAAAAAACCCTACTTTTTAAATACGTTACTAAAATGTACCTAGGTACGTTAATAAAATTATTGACCCGACTAGATCGATGAACATCTTAGTATTAAAAGAATCGGGTTTTTTTTTTTTATAATTTGTTTTATTCGTCGTTTTTATTATTTAATAGGTACTTCATTATGCACTGTATAGTACATAGGTGGACTTAATGCCCGAAAGCATTCTCGATTACAATGTTATGTTCCAGACTGTGCTCATCAAGATCATCAATTTGATACCCATATAGTAATAATTGAAGTAATAATATATTTTTACATTTTAAAATTTCTTACATCGCCATATTTATATATTTTAAAATTGTATAAGTATATAATCGAACTCGCCTTTTACAAGCCCTTCATATTGATACCCCACTGGATTTGAAAATAAATTTTTATTTTAGCCTGCATAGAGCGTACAATCCACCTTTTTGTTTTTCTTTTTATAGGTAGATTTTATATAGCGTATCGTATGACACTCGCGCTGTCAAGACGAATTGATCAAAATCGGTTTAGTCGTTAAGTAGTTACGAGTGGACATGTAGGTATACATACAGGCTAATGTTTTTTTTTTATTTTCTCGTGTACATATGCCTTTTCCTCATTAAGGAACATAACAAAAAATAATTATTCGATTTGGTGCAGTCGGAAGTTCAGTCGGAAAGTCAGTTCGGAAATTACGGCGTGACCAAGGGAAATCGGTTTTTTTTTAATATAATAGATATAGATATACAACGGATTATGAAGGGTAATTTATGATTTACTTGGCTTGATTTGCTTCAGAGCTCGTATCGTTTAGATATCTATTTATTACCACAACTATAAAAATACGATTCGTAAATATCCATTCGTTTATTACCCTAATCGGGTTTTAAATAGAGAGCTTTGTGTGAATACGTACCTACTTGGCTACTGCGCCAAAATGCCGCCAACATTTACAATACTAAAATCAATGAATTAGAAACGTCGACGCACATGACATCTGTGATAGGTACGCATGGAAATCTGAATTCGTAATGCAGTACTTATCATTAATTCAGAGAGTCCAATGCGTGTTACGTCCATTTTACACAGTGTAATCACTAAACATTTATCAAAAACTATCATTTAGTGGTTTCATTGCGTGAGGCACTAGGTTCTCTAGCGTAGACCGCGACCGCAAGCATTCATAAATAATGACCTCTGTTTACATCAGGATTGTTAAGTTGTGGATCGAAGTTTTAATATTAATGGCACACAAATTAAAGACCACATTATGCCTTAACATGGTTGGTTAAATATATTATTTTGTTTGTCTTTTAGATTCAAACATTACTGGAAAAAATAAGGTAGTAGGTAGTCGCTTCTATTTTTCCGAATTGTTAACACCAGTTAAGTAGTCAATCGTAGCTGAATCAATGCCAGCTTTCTTTTTCATGGTAAATTGATTGCGTACCTTTGCAGGATGATGCGGTGATCATGTAGGTACCAGGATGCCTGGCCAAGATAATGTTTATAATTTATAACAGGATTTGTGGCGAGTAAATAAAGAAATAGATATTAATATCGGCTTGTAATAGGGATGTTTCCTGGGTATGAAAAGTTAAAATCTATTTAGTCCGTCAGTTAGATAATTAAAAAATATTAGACACGTATTTTTTCTTCTATCAAAACAATAAAAAAATACAAAGATACACCGCTTTAAAGTTTCGGAGTGGGGGCTTATGACGCCACGCCTCGCTAAAAATCGTGGCGAGGAATGACGTCACGTGTAATTTCCGTTCTCTGTATTTTGATAATTTTTTGTTTGCAGGAAAAAAGAAAAAATACGTGTCCAATAAAATTCATTAATCTACAAGACGGACGACATAAAAAAATAATAGGAAACATGCCTATTGTTCGAGCTTACAGTAATCATAGACAACCATAGAGTGTGCGCATCGCTAGCAGCCCCACATGCGGAGCGTAAGTACATTTTTAGCTAAATGTACTGGCTCGTTTACCGATGTATGTGAATTTTCGTGCGACGACAGACGTTTATGCAATGCTATCGTCGGTTCCGATCCGATATTATTAAGGTAATATTATTATTAAAACGGTGCACTCTGTTTTTGTTTTGTTTTGAGACTAATTTTACGATTGTACGTGTTCATACTAGTGTCAACAGTTCATACTCGATATGCGCGCTCTATAGTTTAATTATTTATTCCTCTTTGTGTTTCAGCGTTGGGTAAAGAACTCTTTATGGAACAACTTAGATCACCACGCTTGCACAGTTGCGGGCTGGCGATTTGAGGAAGCAATAAAAGTAAAATAAAGGTAAAATGCCCGTAAAAAAAATACAGCTTCGTTATTTTGGCAGTACCCGTGATTCTGCGGTTTCCAAATTTCCAATTAAGTATTGGTAACCGCACAATACAGAGAAAATCGATCATTAATCACTGCGTAATTTATCTACTTATATGGAGCGCTCGAACGAAAAGCAATTAATTACTAATTAATAGGATGGTTAAAAGAGAAATATTATGTAGATTCGATATAAATAGATCTATCATAAGATATATCAACTATGATTCCTTATGAAGTACCTACACGAACTACTTTTATTTATCTCAGAACAAGGATCGAAAATTCTGTTGGTAGGAAATGTTTTGTGGTTAGGTACTCATATACGGAGAATCGCTTTGCCTTCATTGAGTTACAATCTTTGTCAAACTGCCGTACTCAGAGGTGATAATAGCAACTTAAGGGATTCCTATATCAACTTATGCATCCAAGTCTCATATTGATTGTAAGCCAACTCTCAGAAGTCTGAGAGTTGGCTTACTTAAATCGATTAAAGGATTAATTAATATTAAGTCAACTCTTAGAAGTCTAAGAGCTGGCTTATAAGGAGTTCCTTAAGTAATTAACCATTTGCGCCTCTAAACGCGGCAGACACTGTCGATCTATTTAAGAGGAACTA
The DNA here is from genome assembly GCA_932294365.1 of Diachrysia chrysitis. Classification (NCBI taxonomy): domain Eukaryota; kingdom Metazoa; phylum Arthropoda; class Insecta; order Lepidoptera; family Noctuidae; genus Diachrysia; species Diachrysia chrysitis. The sequence goes on along the minus strand of OW028649.1, from coordinate 13,586,344 downwards.
TAAATAATCTGATACGGAAACCTGAACATAGTTCAAAAGAAGCGCGGAAGCTAAAAGCATTTTTTGCTGTTTTTAGGGTTCCGTACCTCAAAAGGTAAAAACGGAACCCTTATAGGATCACTTTGTTGTCCGTCTGTCTGTCTGTCTGTCTGTCTGTCTGTCTGTCAAGACCTTTTTTCTCAGGAACGCGTGGAGGTATCAAGCTGAAATTCATATCAAATACTCAAGTCTATGGTCTCTTGGAGCTGTGAAAAAATCAAACTTCTAAGTCAACGCGATCAAAAGATACTCCCGTTTATGCCGCAAATTTTCGACACTCGCAAGGGAATCAAAACCTACAGGGTACTTCCCGTGAACTCAGAATCTTGAAATTTGGTACGAAGCAACGTCTTATAACACAGATAAAGGAAAAATTGCGAAAAGCATAAATTTTTAGTTACATCATATAATAAAAATATTTTTAATAATTTTAAACTTATTACCCCTTTACTCATGAACGCGTAGTGGTATTATATTGAAATTCTTAACAAATACTCAAGTCTATAATATCTTTAAGCTGTAACAAAATCAAACTTCTACGTCAACGCAATCAAAAGATACAGCAATTAAAGCCGCATATTTTGAAACTCGCAACTACTCGCAAGGGAATCAAAACCTAAAGGATACTTCCAGACGACCTGGAATCTTGAAATTTGGCATGAAGCAACGTTATAAAGTACACATATAGGAAAAATTCCGAAAATCTTAAATTTTTAGTTACATCACATAGTATATTTTTTTTAATAATCATAAACTTACTAGCTGACCCAGCAAACGTTGTTTAGCGATTAAAAAAAAAAACAGATGTTGGCCTACCCGATATGTGCATATCGGGTAGGCCACACAAGCAAGTAGGACGAGTTGCAGAATAAAAATATTATTTATTTTGATTTCGAGTCGTCTAAACAGGCCGTACGACGAGTTCACGAATTGCTCATACATTTTATAAACAAGGTTCCTGGTATAGTCTTGTATAGGTACGTATATATTATGTTGAACACTTTAATCAGGCCAGCACTGGGTCGAGTCTCCTTCTCGGCTTAAATTGTTCCCGTTCGAAGAGGATGGTGAGGTCGAATAAAAGATTGTAAGTAGTTATATATGTTACTGCAAAATAGGCTATATATTTGTCTATAAGTTACCGTACTGATATTTTCATGGCTACCTCTTATGAATTCTTACTTGTTTAAGATCCTACACGATTCTCCCCCAAACCAAGTTGCCTCACAACAGTAATGTCACGTTATCCTCTATCGCTTCACGTGTCACTCGCTGGAGATTGATGTAATGTCCAGTCACTGAGCCTATTAGTACTAGTTTACAGAATACACAGCGCCGTGCGTCGTTGCAATCATAATCGGCTTACATAGTACCTATTTACGTGATTTGAGTGCCCGTCAAATGATAATATAAAATCTTAAAAAACCGCGATAGAATCCGTTTAAAAAGAAGTTTTATTTCAATGCACTTTTACTTTACTCAGTCGAGAGCTGTTAGGGAGCACTCTTTATTAAAAGAGTTGAACTAGGCCCCGTCGATGTTAATCTACTTCAAAACTACTACCGCGTAGACTACTTTAGTACAAGAAAGAAAATAAATCCACTTTCCACTTGTTACCGGAGCACCTCAGCCAAGATTTATACCTCTGTAAACTGCAGTCGCTAGGAAACTTCGAAAAGTAAGTAAAAGACTTTTCATTCTGTAATCTGGTTTAAGATTAAAAATTATGAACGCAAATGCATCCATAGCTAGCTTCGGTGATGGCAAGCCAATTACATATTACTACAAAGAGCTGGTATTGGAAAATCAAAGACTGTTTGTTGCGAGAAAGTATGTTTCTAAACTAATTTATAGTTGTTGCAACAAAGAGAGCAGAACGTCGATGTAGTAAACATTTGAAGCGGAGATTGTAACAGTGTTGTGGTAACCATACAATGTGTACAGTAGTTCGCAGTCGTTCATAGCACTCTATCTGAGGTAAATATACTTAGACTTAGAAACAAGGAAATTTTGTAATTTTCTCTTAACATTTTAAATGTATCGTACTATACAATGTTTAAACGTATCGTACTTATACAATATTTAAACGCCCTGTTTAAACACTTAAGTTGTTTATAAGCGGCGGTTCTATTAGATTCGTAGCCGCTCCGGAACTTCGTAGCAAATTCGTAGTCGGTGTTGAATGGAATCAAGAACGTTTTGATTCCTTTTTCAATTCTGGTGCGCAGGTAGTAAAATTTCTTTAAGTTATTTCAGTGGTCTGGGAAAATTTGAATGCCATTGATCGACTCGCTAAGAAGAAGAAGTGGTCTAAATTTTACAAGCTAATAATACTTATCTACGTACTTTAGTTAGTACTCATGAAAAGTAAATTGTGTGACGTTTATTGATCAAACCAACAGAATTCCACAGTTCCAATATTCAAAGAGTATTATTGGAGATGTATTGGAGGCCATCGTACTCATCGTAGCTGATAAAACCGATATCAATAATTTGAAAGCATAGTGTAGTATGCTTCAATGGAATGATTTTGAAAGCTTTTATAGTGGAATGTCTGAGTACTGGGTACCTGGTGACAAATGATGTGTGGTGTATTGGGAGTATTGAAACATTTGTCGTTCATACCAATATGTAGTTTAGGTACCTACTACGTATAAAAGTACTATATAGCAACTCAGTCCAATATTTGAGACTCGCCAAATCATTTGACTACGTTTAAAAAAATATTAGGTTAGTTTCCTATTGCATAAGTTTAAAAGAAGGTAGAGGGTAGAAAACAATGGCAATTGCTTCACTAGTAACTTTGGCTAATTAGGTTAGTTTATAATTTAAAGATCGTCATCACAGCTGAACTTTTTCACGAAGACTGCCTTTTACAAAATTGCAATTCGTGGATTCAAAAGGGATTAAGGAGGAAGTCAGTGGTATTTTTTCCATACAAACACTTTGGCCTGTTTTCTCGCTGGTTTATGAACTTAAAACAATGATTTTTTGCTGAAATATAAATATAAACTATAGCTCATACCCCTGTGTTTTTCTATTTGATAATAAGTTACACCGTAAGTTAAGCCAAACCGTAAGGTTGGTTCACTAGATGTCGCATACGTCGCCCTAAAAGACGTAATAAAATAGAAGGCAAAATTTAAACTTCTAGGCAGTGGCCTCGGTAGCTTAGTTAGTAAAGCGACTGGCGCGTCAAGCCAGTGGTCGCAGGTTCGAGTCCTGCCTGAGGTTTAAGTTTTTCCTTCTATTATTTGTATTTAATTACAAATATTCGCTCCGCATGCGTTAATGCGTAATAAATAATTAAATATATATATAAAATAATAAGTTACATTTAAATCACTAGAACCAAAAATGCCAAATTCGTTCGCAGTTTATAGAGGTGTATAGTGTACAAATTTAACAATTATTGATGAAATCAGAAAAACATCTATGTTGTTCTTATTTTCAGCATATGAAATATGTTTTAAATTGGTTCAATATTGGAGAAGGAAATAGCCGAGAGCCAAACCTTGAATTATAATTTTTTTGGCCCGATCAGCTGTCCCGCACACAGCTGGATAGATATGCCGGACGCCGTGTGATAGCGATAATGTCTTCAAATACCTAATTTTCAAGTCTCTTCGACTGCCTTTCCTCCTAAGATAAAAACAGTTAGTTTTCTGTAGTGTTTATTAAACTACAATAAATCTACCTATATTTTATCATTCGACATTGAATTAATATTTAGAGTTTGTACTTCTGTGTACCTTAATTTAGTGGCAACTGTTCACTTGTTGAGTCGGTACGAAAGGCAGGCGACTAAGGTTTGAATAAAATATAGTATTCAACTATTCATGGTTCTAATACATGAAACTAACTGCCTAGCCTTCAACTCTATAATTACATTAGCTAGTTTTCGTTTATTGTTTACTCGCCTTAATAATAGGTTCTTATATGAGTATTAGAAATAATAACGTGGTAACTTAGTAATACCACCGGTAAATATTGTATGGAAGTTAAAAGTTATGATCGTTTCACTTATCCTGGTGTTTTGTGACTGTGCAAATGTTTGCTTCTGTCTGATACTCAGCCAAAACTTGTGGTATTACAGAAATAAATAAAGACCATAGATCTTAGCAAATAACATAAATCGATAGAATTCAAATAAGTAGAAGGAGTATCTTAGCCTCGTTAAGGGGAATACAATTAACATTTAATTTGCATATTGTATTATTTCAATATGGAAAGTTTTCTCTATTATCGATAAATAAATATTTTAGATGATTAAATTAACAAAGTAAGACATGGAAAAAATTCTAGGTATGCTTATGCACCTATTTCTTGTTATCTCTGCATCATCGTATGGTTGACTCGAAGAGAATGCCTCAGGCATTAAGTCTGCCATTGTACATTGTGTGTGTATAAAAAAATATAATGATATTCTGTGTTCAAAATCATGCATGAGTGAAAAGCCCGAGAGAAGGTTGTTTTCCTCATTCCTGGTAATTGACAAACAACGTGGAAACGGTTTCCTTCCTAAAAATAGAACGAGATACTTACAGTCATGGGTAAAGAGTCGGTGAGTAATTGAATTCCCAATTCCTTAAATTGGCATTTCATTATAAATAGGAAGTAGCGGTTAGACCGCCATTGTACACTTTTACTCAGTTTTCTTTTTTTGCCTAGCCTTTCTCAAGCGATGTTGGGGTCCGGTCCAGTCTAAGTAGATTCATGCTGAATACCGTATTTTACATGGAGCGACTGCCTATTTAATCATCTCATTTTACTAAGTATCATTCATTGCATCTTGTGGTGCATAATAAAGAATAATATATCTAGATACTAATAACCATCTGTTTTTGCTTTCTTGATCAACTAAAAATGCTAACGCACCGCGCTACCGCGAGGTCCTCAAAATGTGTCCAAGTTAGGTTGTTGTTGTTTGTATAAAATGTTTGTGTTTTTATTGTCTAATTTCAGCCAAAAGAGTCCATTGGAAGCACACGCGAAGTCAAGTGCGCGATCGATAGCGGGGCTTCGCAAGGTTAAGACGCAGCCTGCCCCATCATTATCTCATTAGCAAGCCGCCCGCGGATTGATTCAATGGCAGACGAAACGATTTGCGCTAAATTGTAAACTACTGTACCTGGTAGAGTTATAACTACATACAAACTTATAACACAGGTACAAATACACCTGTAATTTGATATGGCAAAAATTGAGACCATTTCAGAAAGCTTTACTCCACATTTTGTAGCATAATACCCAGCCTCACATTGAGTCCTTATTAAGGCAACCTGAATTAAATAAAAACTACACAATAAGACCATAAGATCACTTAGAAGACAGACGAGTCTATTTTCGTGGTTCTTGCATCTGTGTACTAGAAACCAACAATGTATGTTAATACAAGTGAAAGAGCTTCGGTAACCGAGACAAAATATTAAAGTGGGACCGACATATGATTCTGTTGAAAATGTTGAAGTATCACTCGTTGGCGCAACTCAACAGAGTAGAAAATTCAACTGCGATGATATGTTTATAGAAAACACAGAAAATAGGATTCATGAATTGTTAGAGCATGTGTGATTGTTACAGTAAGAATTGTTACTTTAGATTTGAATATTAGGACGCTGTGAAGCGATCTTTTTAGGCGCTAACTAATGTAGATAAGACTATGGAACATTTAGGTAGTTAGGTACTAAAATAAAAAGAAAAAGAAAATTTACCAAAAACAATATTACTTCCGTACTTAGAATTTTACGGAGTATTACATAAAAAATCAAATGACATACACACACAAAGAACATTTTGTAGATCAAATATGTTTGTCCCATGTGGGGATTGAACTCGCTACGGCCGTAGTGCACCTCGCGCAGTAGTAGATGGCGTAGTGACTATATACTTGTATCTGTCCAGTCAAATTATAATCTATCTATACTAATATTTTAAAGCTGAAAAATTTGTTTGTTTAACGCGCTAATCTCAGGAACTACTGGTCCGATTTGAAAAATTCTTTCAGTGTTAGATAGCCCATTTATTGAGGAAGGCTTTAAGCTATATAACATTACGCTGCGACCAATAGAAGCGGAGTATAAATGAATAATGTTGAAAAATTAAAAACCGTTGAAACTAAAACACGCGGACAAAGTCGCGGGGAACAGCTAGTAACTAATATATTCCCGGGAATTCGTCTTTCTTTTAAATTAGATCCAAAATTCGTAATATTATAATCAAAACCTCTTTTGTTCGTTCTAACATGAACTCCGACGGCATAGTTACTCCTTTGTTTACGTTTCGTTAATGTCAATTTTACGTATTTGGCTAGATTTTGATAATAGAGGGAACTGTAAATTTCTTTGAGATAAAAAGTAGCCTATGATGCGCTACTTCAGGTAATAACGTATATCTGTGTGTAAGTATAGAATATAATTATCAATTATCACCCCTTCATGGTACATTAGTTGTCGAGGGACTTGTATCTGCCAGAGCTTGATTATTTTTAATGTGACACATATAACACCAACATAAAAGCAACAAAGATGAAAGGATTATCTAAGTGCCTGCTATCCATTTTTATCAGATATTACTGCGGCAAGCTTTCCCGTGAGAACAGTATTATATATTTATATATTGAATCGTATTATCGCCATATATCGTACGCTGCGTAGTATCATCATATTATTATCGATCTGGTTCTGATTATAGATAACTGAACATAAAAAGCCCGCTTTATCTTAATAACATTCTTCTAATAATTTAAATTATGTTATCTTTTGTTTTGTTTATATTAAGATTTTTCTACGATAGTCAGTACTTTTAGTAACTATAAATATAATATGAATAGATATTGTGCCCGTATTCGCCGAAGGTACGAAGATATTTGTAATAGGCTACACAACGGAACATCTAATTATTGCTTAATGAATATCAACTACTCCAACAACCAATTAAGTTATTTCAAAGTACCTACATAGATACAATGGAATATCCTGTCAGGCATACCGAACAAAGGATGTTATGTTAACTATCTTCGTGAAAAATTGTAGCATTGAGTTGACATCAGGTGACATCAACTGAATATTGTAGAGAGCTCGGGGAAATATCAGCTCTTTCTAACATACGAGAACATACTTATACGATAAGGACATATTATAACAGTTGAATTTTGTTATCTATGTGGTATACCATTGAAATACTGGCTTCCATTCCAAATATATACATTTTTAAAGGTAAAAAAAGATAAAACCAATCAAATTACCACTTACATAGTAATAGGTAATATTTTAAATTGCATCCACCTTATTCCGTTTTAGATAACTATTTTGGATATATATTTTTTTATTATAATTAAGCAAGTCTCAAATAAAATATTCCCCTTTAGCATGAATTTCTTGAATTCAGAAAATCCTGATATATTTTAAGCTTTTCGTCGCTATATTTTTCCACCCTCCTGAAGTTTGTTTTACAAATACATATATTTAATAAAATAGTTCCAGGTAGCCGTAATTGCTATTAATTTAAAATTCAGAGCATACTTTTACTGTGGATTCGCTGAAATATTCAATACTATCGGCAGAAATTGTAGACCGATTTTAAAGTAGCATGAAAATGAACAGAATAAAAGAATAATAAAAAGGTGATGCTTTCTAAATATTAATAAATATATAAAAGATAGCATCTGTCTTCATTTTTTTTCATTTCCGGAATACGGGTTCGTTTGAGGCTATAATCTGCAGCATCAAAGGTCTTAAAGATGCTGTGCCAAGGCATCGGACATCATAATAAGCATAAGCGTTTCAAAATAATTCTAACTAGTATCTTTTTATAGAAATGTTTTCATAGCTATAACTCGAAGTATCACAGACTTCGAGTTTGTTCTCAATCGTATTACAATTGTAGGATAACATTTGAATACAGTTGGTTGGGCTGAGGCTGATGTAAATTGTGTGGATTACCATGTAGAATACTTTTTAGCTTTGAAAACTTGGCTTCAGGATTTAAACTGGATAAAAAAAAGGTAAATTGTTCAGGCGAATATCTAGTGTTTGTTTTACACTGTGATAAAGTCTCTTATTTGTATTTTCTCTAAGAACCCACATTGTTTTTTTTTATCTTTCCTCAATATGATACCTACATTCAATCTATCAGTTTCAGTAGAGGATATGTTAAGTACGAACATAATATGAAGACCACAGACGTCATGAGAACGAGGTCATAGTTGATCCAAGCTCTGCTCGGGCGGACGGCACTCGAGCCAGTCAAAGCGTCTTTCAATTAAGTATACCTCACTGGTTTATGTACTTAGCTTGACTTGCTGTTACAAGAATTAAAGTATATATAATGTGTATTATGACAAATGAACTTCATTTACATATATTTGATGATATACACTATGTTAAGATCTGAGCTTAATCTCTGACTATATGCTTAATCTGTGACAATAGCCAATGAATAGGTCACCACGCCAATTACTACGGTGTGCGACTTGCTGCGGGTTCGATTGCCGCATGGGGCAAGCATTTGTGTGATCCACAAACGGTGGGTCAAAGTCTGAGACTTAACAGAAAAAGGAGAGGTTTCCAGTCAAAGGACTTTGGTTTAATTTTCACACAACCACATTATTTTAAGAAAGTAAACTTTGTTGACAAAATAAGACTATATATAGGTTATAGGTCAATTCATAAATTGTATTGCAATATATTTTTCAGTGGACGGTAAATACAACGATGGCCGCTGGCCAAACCAAACTACATTAAACTGTCGTTTTATTTTTAAGTCGTTACCTGCGCTACGAGATCCATTTATGGTTTTTTACTTAACCGGCCGCGGAACAAACGTTTTTAGAGCACAGATTTAGTGCAGCCTTATAACTTTCCGGAAGCTTCTTACATACTTACTTACTATACTTTTTACCGTAGTAAAAAGTATAGTAAGTACGTCGTATTCGTCAGGCTCGTAAATCTGCACAGTAAACGGACATAATACAAAGAAAAGTGATTGGAAATACGTTTCTACGCTCAATATAATAGCCTACAATCTTCACAAAGCCCGCGCAGTGCGCCTATCGGTAATTAACAAACAAGAACAAAGGAAAAACGTATCTGTTTACAACTCGAAGTTTTTATCGTGTCTTGTTTCAACTCCAAGAATTATACAACCTTAAATTTAAACAGAACCTTGCCATCCTTGACCTTTGCCATCTTTAATAGGTCAAGGTTACAAGGATACCCCCACGAAGTTGTGTCAACGTGTAGTAGCCGGCAAAGTAAAAGAGATTAAGGGAGGCTTGCAGCGGCGCGGCTCACTACACACGTTAGCGATACCATTTAAAGCATTGTTGTATTTATGTCAATTGTTTAAAGTCGATAGTAACAATGTTGTAAATAAGTTTAGCAAAGTATTGCTTCGCAGACCAATGAATATTTGCACAGTGAAAGGTTCGTTGCAGTAAACCTACTTTTCGTGTATTTAGTTTATTGTAATTAGATTAAGTTAATTACTTAAACACTAATTTGAAGGATCCATTTAGATATGTTAGTTAACGTGTTTTTAACACTCCTATAAGTTATTGTTATATACTATTTGGAAAAATGTTAAAGAGATAAGTAAATACCCACTAAATCAAAAGTTATGCGGTGCCAAACTTGAGTATCATCCACCCGCTTCAAAAAGTTGGATATTAAAAACGTGCCAATGCATTTGAAACAAACGCTCGAGTCCGTCGGAGCTGAGAGCAAAGTTACACCGCCCAATGCGGTGCTAGATATGAATGCATTACTACAAACTTTTTAGAAAGTGTGTGCAAGACAGCTGCACTCGTCTCCCTCTCACAAAGAACATTGTTAAAACTTCCTTCAGAGAATATGAAGTACTCGCGCTCCGAAACTTGATGTTGTGGAGACAATCCGCTTTGTAGCCGGCGCCGACTTACCGAGCCTTTTGAAAGCGAAAGCCGCCTTCACCGCCGTCCACATAGTCTACGGAAAGTTAGTCAGCGACATCACTACACAGCACGTTCCAGAAGGTTCACAGAACTGAGAAGTAGTAGTCGATGACGTGCGCGACATAGAAGAGGACGCAGGTGGCGATGTACATGAACACCAGGATCTGTATGAGCATGGTGCTGCGTCCGTGGCCGCGCTCCGACTGCCGGCCAGCCGCTGCCCGCTGCCCGCGAAGCCCTACTGCAAGGTGAATGCTGAACGAATGCCAATTACACAATGATCCGCTGTTACGTAATATGATACGTTGCTTAGATGTTAGGCGACCAGACACAATTAAGTCCCTACAACAACACGACACCGTCGGACGTGCACATTACTTAAACCTGATCACATGCACGCCACGTCCAACGATGTCGTGTTGATGTCATGTACCAAGAGTACAAGCAACGGGGATGAATAGGTATATGTATAAGGTAATATGCTAATGGTTTGCATGTAGTTAGACCATTTGTGACAGTGAACGTAGCGAGCTATCCTCACGGTGGCTACATAGCCACACTCTTACAAGTAACAAAATGTATGAGACAGTTGTTCAGCTTGCATACACAAAGATGCAATTTGGATGTAAATTTTAACTGAAAACGAAGGAGATCCTAGCTGTTGCAATTTTCGTTTTCCTGGCGAAAAATATGGGTAATTCGTACATGGGTAATTCGCTTTCAAAGTTTGGAATGCATATATGCTATTGTGAGTTTAACACATAGGTTAGTACGAGTTATTAATAACGTGGTCAGATTATGAACGACGTGCAAAACGAGAACCATCCGGATCGCCGCGTAATTTGAGGAGCAACAGTTTTATGTAGCGTTGGCACGCGCTGGGTGATCGATCACTCGATGATGTGATTTATGTGGTAAACATATTCAGATAGAGGCATTGATAGATCTACTACCTACTCTGTATCACTGAATAATAATAATGTAGTTAGACCTGGAGAGATAACTAAGTTGCGATAATAGATGGAACAGTCATTTAATCCGAAAATGATGAAACTTTACTAACTAATTAGTAATTATTTATCCTCTAATGCATAAGTTTATGAAATAACTTACTCTTTCATGAAAGTTATTTGTTATACTTTAAAAGACTTCAGCGTGAAACATGCAGATACGTTTCACTATTATATTACAAATGGGCCCCAATAAGGGTCAACATGACCCTAAAGTGTCCCTTGACACCAACAAATGTCGCATTGCTGTTTACATTCCTGGAATGCTTGTGAGTGTCCCTTAACGTAGGACGAATGGACAATAGACGAAACGTGTTTGAAAGGAAAAATATTTGCGTATTTCTTAGTAGACCATGTAGTTCTTTGAGAAAGGGTCACATACATTTTGAAGCCTGAAAATTTTAAGTAAGGTAAACGCAGCTATTACCGACCCTGATAAGACAATTTTAAAATCGATGATAATTATTAAGAGCTGTGATTGCTTTCAAATTCAGTGTTTTATTTTTATATGAAACTGTTATTTGTCTAGTTTATATTTATTACCTTATATGCCCAAGTTTAGAATGTTTTCTTAAAATTAAAAAAATATTAAGTGAATAACTCGATTTTTGGTATTACCGACCCATAGGAACGGCTATGAAGCTATTAACGATTTTTATGAAGCTATTACCGAGTGTAACAAAACTAGGTATTTTTTTTAAATAAGAACAAGTAAATGTGGTTTCGTGAAGGTAATTAGCATGGATTAAGAAAGGCATGTAAGCTTGCATTGACTTTCCTCCGCTTTTGTTCATCCATGTTTCTGCAAAAAGAAATTTTATGTATTTCGTTTGCCATATTAATTTTCATAATTATTTTTGTTATTAGTTAATAATATTAGCTAGTATTTTCTGTAACCAGTTAACCAGTGTAATGTAACATTATGGATAATGATCAGTTTTTTTTTTTTTTTTTATTTTGCTTTATTTTACATTTTAGGAAAACTTACAGCTAGATAATACAATAGTAAAAATTGTAAGTAAAATATGGCCAATTACAAGTTTTCACTACTAAGATAAACAATAGTAAACAGTACAAACCTTATTCAGAAACAAAACATTAAAAAATTTAGAATTTTTGATTTTTCCTTAAAGTAAATAAACTAAGTAAACAAATTAACACGTACAATTAAATGCTTGCTAATGGTTATCAAATATTATCAAAGAAGTAATCGCACAGAGTCTTTTTAAGTTTAGCAATACTAATGTTACAGAGATCGATGTAGGAGTATGGAGGATCATTAGGAATATGGAGTATCAGTATGGAGTCGGTAATAGGTTCCCATACTTGCTATCACCGACTCACACGGGTCGGTAATAAGCGATGTATATACAAATATGAAAGCGTTGCACCGACCCACAAAAACTAGATAATATGTATTTATTTGATATTTATAACTTTAACAGAGATTTTAAATAATTGATTAAACAAATAAGATTAATAAATGCACACATTATTATACGATAAAAGGTTATATAATTATGTTCCTTTAACATAACAATAAATGAATAATTTTACTATACGTGGTGAATATAAAATGGAAAAACAAGTAAACTATACAAAAAAGTATAGGTCGCTAATGGTGTGTAACAATGGCTGATTATTTGAGATTAAAATGTCTTATTAAAATAACTGTTTTATCATCACATATCTACAGAAAATAATTAAAACTAAATATAATGTTCAGGGCAATTACCGAGCCATGGATCGGCAATAGCTGCCACTATTAAAATTATTGAAGCTATTACCGCTCCATTTAAATTTCAAATTTTATCCTATTAAATTACTTAAACTTTATGAAATACTATACGAAATAAAGAATTTACACTTAAATAAACACATTTAATAATACACAACAAGTACAGGCTTCGTATATTTCTGTAAAAAATCTTAAGCAAAAATTGAATGTGCTTACCTGTAGGAACAAGGACTTGTACCACACGGCCGGCGAACTCGCTGTCGTCACAGAAAATAACGAATTTTGTCTCTTTCCCGGGATACCACGCACACAAACGTTAGTTTTTACGATGCTCAATGAACAAACATTCGTGTTTCGTCAAGTATCTTCAGCATAAATCGTTCCAGTAGCATAAAAATTGCAAATTAATGGAATGGATCGGTAATAGCTGCGGATTTTCGATGGGTCGTTAATAGCTGCATTTACCTTAGTTTATTTTTAATGAGGTTAGATCCACTAAGGCATACAAATTCTAGAGTGATATTATTTTTACATTTACATATCAAATGGCACGAAAGTCCTACGGAAAACTAGTAATTTACATTAGAGAAATCAGTATATCAATAATCAGTACTTTAGGTTTAATTGTAATGAAAATAACAGTCGATGTTGTTGCTAATATCTAGTTGGAGTGTTGTATATCCGTAGGCTATTAACAAACAGGAATTTGTCCAGTGACGATGATCCGACAACCTAGTCAATAAACACAAACATTCAGCCATTCAGAACAGTGCCCTTACTGTCCAATTTAATTTTAATTCTAATACAATGCCAATGCAAAATTGATATTCACCTAGCAGGCACACAAACAACACACACAACAACACAGTACAAAAAAGTACTCTTAATGTTTAGATTCCAGTCAGTTCCTTCCACAGACAGCATTTTTTTAAGAAAACTGAATTTCCTGCTAAACTAATATCAATTTTAAAAGAAAGAAAATAAATTGTAGAGTAAGGGCACAGACTTTTTTAACTAATTTTAAAAAATTTCATTACTTCTACTTTCTAATTAATTAATTATAAGAAGCCACTTTACAAAAAAGACTTTACCCTACATATCTGATAGCTTCATGTTAATTACTCTACCTATATAATATTATGTAACAGGTACGTATATGTACAACTTATATAAAAACAGTAAACGAAGCAAAAGAAGAATAAAATTTTACTACATTTACTTAAAATCGTTCTTATTTTTGTCTTAACCAACATTTAGATCTAACTGTCCAGAACTACAGTAATTGAGTCTGTATTGGAAATCCGTCGATCTTGATGAAGACGCCTCGTGGCCAAGCACCCGCGACCCGCTCACCCCGCTGGTCCCCGCTATGCAGCCAGGATTGGATTACAGCCCGTAAATACTTGCCGCTGTCGATTAGTTTCGGTAACTAGGTTAATATCTAGGTAGACGGCTCTGACACTCCTTCAAACAGGGATTTGTTCTCTTTTGATTTGACTTAAACTGTATCGCCCGCCAGTTGTCGACTAACATTAACATTTAAAAACCATTTCATAAGATGATCGAGGCTAGATGATGGAACAATCAATTAATCGTTAATCCAATTTAATTACAAGCGTAATTCGCTACGATTAAATTACCTGTGTTCTACGTCTAAGATTTAGGTATCAAAAACTTTAAATTACATTGAAATTTATTTATTTACATTATTAGAACAATTAAGTAATGGATCCTCACTTATGGGTTACTTATTTTTCTAACGGCATTGCTCCCACTTACTTGTCCTCTGGTGTCCATTGACGACGGCAGCGTTGGGCACGGCCAGAAGGTCCGCGTTGTTATTCTCATGCTGCACCGCCAGCTCCACGGCGTCCGAGCCTCCAGGCCACGCCATCCCGCGCGCCGCACATCACTGGCCTCCCACACACATCACTACCACACGCGCGAAGATACTATGCAATGTACTGAACACAATCGGTTAGGGTCGCTTGCACCAATACTAGTCTTTACGTTGCGTTTATCACTTGTTTAACTTTGTTTTTCATAAACTTTTGTGTATAGAAGTGTGTGCAGAAAGATTGCTATTTAAAGGTTTAATGGTCTGTCATTGAGTATTTGAAGCTTAAAGTTGGGAATTCAAGATTTGAATTATATATGTTCCCAAATGCGCGACACAGTTTCAACTCTGCTGGACACTTAGGAATGTAGGCTGTTTATGAATAACTCAGTAAGTAATTTAAAAACAATTTACGTCCTAATCTAAGCGTTATTGAAAACTAATGTTGATTAAGTCATCCCGTCATTTAGTTTTGACATTAATGTTTAATTTACTGACCACAATCTGTAGTAAGTGAGTCCACCAGTGAAAGCAGCGCTTCTTAAGTACAGGTACGTGTACTTAAGTAGCGTTATAAGCTTATAAATTCTATGCTACAACTACGGTAATGTTACCGTAGTTGTATCAAGAAGAATAAAGGATAGGTTAATTAAACAATCCAATAAAATTGAACAGTACACATTTTAACAGGCCCTTTTGTAGGTTCTTTTTTGGATGTAGGCAATGTAATATGACTGCTTTCGACAGTTAGGGATTAATTTTCAGCGCGTCTGGATTATTAAACGTTTAGCGATTGATCAAAGTCTTAATATCTGAACATAGACATTTCGTTCCTATTAAAATGAAAAATGAATGTAAAAGCATCTTTGTGGCATCTTATGATAAGATCAATTTAAAGCTACCATAGTTCCGGTGCGAAAAGTGGTTTCCACCAACAAGATTATATTCAAGTGGATATAATGTTGGTTCTAAAACATCTGGGAATTAACCATAGGTTTATTTTAACTCAAAGCATTGGTGATATGATAATCATGTGATAATAATATCTCAATAATATAGATTAGCTTAATACTTAGTACCGCTAATTCGCTATACTTAGTTTATCTTTGAATAGTAAATAATTTTACTACTATAGAAAATACGACTTAATTGGCGATATGGCTAAAAAAGCCATATCATGTAGGTTATCAACTAAAGATAGTTAGCTATCTTAGACTTAGTTATCTAATCGTCACGACAATCGGTGAAAATTTATCTGCAGATAGATACGAACTAGTGGTGGGTACGCAAGAAGGTTGTGATCTTTTTACCTTTCACATGTTCATGTTTAGTCAGCATTTTTAAGACATAAAGTACCTAATCATATTTATTAATCTAGACTATTTTAATTGGTGACATAAATCGCTTTACACGTAATGCTTAAAGTCTGTCGATAATACTCGCATCGTTTTATATCGTAGGATATTAAAAAAGGATAAAATGATCTTGCATATAATTATGCGAGATTTTTTTTATAGCAATAAGGAAATTATAAATATTTTACACATTATACCTACACTTACAGCGTTATAACGTATACAAATAATCAAGAACAGTTTAATTATATTTGTATATACATAATTATATACTTATACATTGTTGTCGGAAATACGTCACTAATTGCTATTGACTGATTAATTATAAAATGATTGATTCACGCTGAAAATATACCTTTAGAACTGATATCTTTAGAACTATAACTAGATACTTACTGTTAAATAGAACGAATACTTCGGACCAACCAGAGTCAATGAGATGGCAACGCTTGCAGGGAGACAAAAGATTGATGAAACTGGAGAAATTGGCGCCACAGGGATTAGGTCCTGCGCGCTGCGGTCGCTACAGAAAGCTTAATGACTTTGTTACTCAAGTTCTTTTTGTAATGAAGGGTTCTTATTTTGACTTATATATAGTACGTTATGTAAGACGTATGTACTGACCACCTGGGTATGTATATATCGTAAAACGGGGTTAGTAAACACTAATTTGAAAATAAATTTCCATTTTTTATTGGCCTAGGCGCAAAACGTCTTTCATTTAAAATATCTAGTGTCGCATTCATATAATTTGACATAAAAACAGGTGTATTATAAATTTTATAATAGTTTTATCAATCAATACCTTTAATCTGTAAAATGTAAAAAAAAAACCGGCCAAGTGCGAGTCAGACTCGCGCACCGAGGGTTCCGTACAAACCTGTAGGTATATAAGTAAAAGTTATGGTATTTTTATTGCTAAATGAAATCCATAATTAAAAATATTTTTATTATATGATGTAACTAAAAATTTATGCTTTTCGCAATTTTTAATTTATCTGTGTTATAAGACGTTGCTTCGTACCAAATTTCAAGATTCTGAGTTCACGGGAAGTACCCTGTAGGTTTTGATTCCCTTGCGAGTGTCGAAAATTTGCGGCATAAACGGGAGTATCTTTTGATCGCGTTGACTTAGAAGTTTGATTTTTTCACAGCTCCAAGAGACCATAGACTTGAGTGTTTGATATGAATTTCAGCTTGATACCTCCACGCGTTCCTGAGAAAAAAGGTCTTGACAGACAGACAGACAGACAGACAGACGGACAACAAAGTGATCCTATAAGGGTTCCGTTTTTACCTTTTGAGGTACGGAACCCTAAAAACACACAATAATTCTCTATTTATCGCTGCAGTTCTATTTTTTTATTTTTCCCCATTTTACCATAGATAACTAATAAGTTACCTTAGGTAGAAATTTAATAAATCGATTTGTTATACTGAACTACAGTATTATTTTCAAAAATAAACGTCACAACGAGATTCTTTGTGACGTTTATTTTTATTTAATAACTGTGTCTCTGTTTAAATAATTAATTGGAGTGAATTTATTTCTATGTAAATATTTTTACTGAAAGTATATTGCGTAACCTGAATATTTTTCTGCGAAAATAATAATGTATTTTATCTACTACTAAAAGTATTTATGTCTATTTTAGATGATTCATGCCGTAATGTCAGAGAGACAGTTTGTGAGAAAATCTGAGAGAAAAAAAAAATGTGTGCATTGCAAATTATAAAATATATAAATTTCGTATAGGTAAATATTTAATTAACTACGTTTATGGTAGGGTTACTATCATCTATGTGAAAAGTTATATGCTTGAATAGAAAACTACTATATATTTGTACGAGAATTGCAATTTGCAATGCCATAATATCGTACTTTGAAGATCTGTGACGATGAGTGCTATGGGCTTTACACAGAAACTCGCTTTAGTTGAAAATAACTTGAAATGGAGATGAAATGATCAGCCTTTTAGAATAAGATTGATATACACGTATTTATTGCAAAGCATTCGATGCTTTTATCAGTTCTAGTATTATTTAGTTTATTTAAAAGCATGAGGTATATACAAATAAAATAACTAGGCTATAAATGAATGTGAACAATATCACATAGTTATAATGCTTTGAAGCCAAAATAAGTAGCTACAGCACTTATGTTATGTTATGGAAATAGAGCCAATGCAGAAAACTGATGTTATACATTGACTCTTGCGGAGAGAACCTGGGACCTCAAGCTTAAAAATCGGTGTGAACGCCACGTCATATAGACGGTGTTTTTTTAGTATTACTGAATTTGATTATCATTTGATCCTATATTGAAATAGTGAGATAGGTGAAATAGAGGTCTTAATTTTTCAAAATGATCGGCAGTTTATTGTGTTGTTGTTTGTAGTGTGTTGATTTTAACAAGTTATATATAAGTTGTTGAAGTATGTTAACTACCCGTGAAGTATAGGTTAGTTGCGGTTGCGTACGTAAGGACCGCCTCCAGCTCTTAAGTGTTTTAAACTTATAAACTCAGAGTTTGCAAGTGTTAAGCTTCTATTATATTAAATAACTTAGAACCTACATATAAACACATTAAGTCAACAGCAGCTCAGAGATTCTTATCAGATATTATGATGTATTGTTTTTTTTTTATTAATATCCTACGAATTACTATCTATTATTTTTAAAGGTTTTTACATTTCATACAATTTTTTATTTAAATAACTTCATACAGAAATAGAATCCTTTTAGCAGCTGACAAAGGGTTAAGATACATCGACACTAAAGTGCAACGTCATAACTTCAACATATAATATATACAAAGACTGATATCTGAAAGGATTGAGAGCTTAGCGCGACAAAATATGATATTTTTAGAAGTTACGGTACTCTAATTGACATACGGGGTATCGAACGCCCACAACACCCTTATGACGGCATTAGAACCCACGCAACACTGAAGGAACTACTAATCGGAAACAGAATAAGCTTCAAACTTATACGTAACTATCACACTTTCTGGTTATAATTGGGCTTTACAAGAGAAGTCAGCAAAACGGCGATTCAAAACTAAGTATACACGAAACACAAGGTGTTTATGCGTTATTTTTTTAAAATTGTTAAAGTAATATTTAGAATTTAGATCGATGTATTACTAAAAATATGATAAATATTAAAAAATAAATATAGAATTTACAAGTGTGTAATAATCAATTTAAATAAACTGAAATCTTTAAAAAGTTAAAATAAAAGAACCTGTATTTTATCTGTTCTGTGAAAAGAACGCATATGCAGCCTTTTCCTAGAGTGAGAAGCAGACACTTACGAGCACGAGTTATTAAGTATTTGATTTTAAACATAATGAAGTCAGTTTAAAATATTCAAAATATTAGAAACTTAAATCTTATGCCAATGCATAACAAATACCGCATAGGTAGTTACGCAAAACTTAGGAAGCTACATTTTTATACACAAGATATCAACTTTCTTTAATCTTGAACTAACCGCAAAGAAATCAAAAGATTATTAAAAAAACGCACAAAATAAACTGCAATTTTTCACACCACAAACACTCCGAACCGCAATATTAATTTATTCTTCGAAGATCTATTAGTTTAAGTTCCCAAAAACGAACGGCTTTAAACGAGTGAAGACGGCAAACTAAACGGTGTATTAGATGATAAAGATAGTATAATATATGATAAGATAATAGGTAATGCAACTTCACCGGCCAACGATAACGTAATACAAATAAACCGTTCAGAGGGGACAAGTGCCGCTCCAGTCAACTCCACTATTTACTTAATTACATGCCAGTGATTGGAACTATCTAATTAGCAAATGCGTTAAAATTAATTGAACGTCAAGCGATGAATCAAACATGAGTTACGTGAAGTTGTGCTTTAATTTTTCTGAAAAATATGATGACACACATTAGAATGACAATTAAATAAATTGGGTTTTAACATATACCATTTACCTACATACGTTTTATAAGCCAACCCGAGTCTTTCGGGCTCCAAAAACGGGTTGCTTCTATTATTTTTTAAGTGAAACTGACAACGTTTGCAAAAGGAAAGATCTAAATGCCTAAGTGATACAAAATGACACAGTTGTCCTGGAAACGACCATTATGCTTAAATACATTTCATGCTATTCACAGCCAAGACCTAACATTTAAACAGACCTTTTGTATTTGCGTTACGAAATTATAAAACTTGAAAAAATAAATAAAGAATAAAACGAAATTAATTGTGTAAAGCATGTAACAAAAGATTGTGCGATAAAGAGAGATAAGTAAATAGAACATAAAATTTTGTATAATTGCTTAGAAGCCCTTTATAAGTCTATTATCATATGTGAATATGATGAAGTTCCAATAATATTACATACGTATTGAAATGAGAAGCTTATTTTTTGGTCACCAAGTATATAGACCTAGTCTTCATAGAATTGTTAAGGAAAATACTCTTGTGTATTCCTTGGTTTTCATACATTTATAACTATAAGGGCCACTTGGAAAACCACTCGAAAAAGTTTACTCAGAAATAGTTGCTAACACGAGATTAAATTAACAATATTGTATGACACACTGTTAATTTCTCCTCGTGTTAGCATTTAACTGACTTAAAAAGATAAATCGCTGCTTGTGCAAGCGGACCTATGCGAAATACAATGAAATATTATAAGTAATACATCACAGATGTCTGCCGTTGGTCTCTACATTTAGTATGTTTGTCATACTTATACGTTTTCCGCATGCGTGGGAGGAAATCACGCATTTCCACGATCCAAGCATACCGCCCTCGCTTCACTCGCTCTCAACGTTGATTAAAACATATTGTTATTAAATTATTGAAATTCCAGACAAATTGATTCATAAATTATAGCTAAGAACCACCTTTGAAGAACAAGCTACTAACAGAATTGAAATGCTTTATCTTGAATACCTACCTAACGCGGTGGGTCTTCAAATTATAATGCTTTGTCTGATATAAAAGGCAAATTTGCTTGTATTTCAGCAAAATGGAGTAGGAAGCGAAGGGGTAATATAGATATAGTTTCATGAAGCAGGGTCATCAGCACATCACGGCGAAGGCGCGGTAGGCAGCGATGTAGGTGTGTCGTGTAATCTGCGCAGTGACGTCACACATACGCCATAAAAAGAATTAACGTCCCCTTTTTATTGCGGGGCGACCACGGCCTGGGCGAGGTATCCGGATTTATATTAGTATAAATGATAGTCTGCTTTAGTTTTGTGGCTTTGGCGTGATTGACTAGAAAGAAAGACTGAAACTTATCACGATAGTATCTAATCTACAATTGAGTCCGTCAGTGATGTAGCCTCATACTCTATTTACCTTAAGATTACTATAGCAAATATTTTTTACGTTTTATGCGTTAAGTAAGTCTACATTAACTCTAAGTAAGTTTACTTCTACAATTTTAGTGTTGAGCAACTTTGAAGCAACTAACTTGACCTAATTAGATGTGGCTGCTGTCATTAACAAAACTGAAAATTTACAACTCTACCTACCGTGCCCTTTTGGGTAAGGTACTAAGGTTTACAATAAATTACGAAAAAATTAATGTAATATGCTATTTTTAGTGACTGCATATTTATTATTGGGTTGGGTGCATATTAGTTCTGGGTTTAAGCTTTGGTTCTTATATTTAGTTCTGCAGTAAAATGAGGTGAAGGCTAAATCAAAATACATATGAATTAAAGAAATTGCGGTACTATTTATATAAATGTAAACTACATCGCTGCTTATTCCTGTCTCTTTCCCAATTTATTTGAGGCCAGTGCACAATGTTTTCTAGATTCTTCTTTTTGCCTTTAACTTGAGGGGCATCCGTGGGTTCCAAGTTGTTTCATTGAGCCAAGTGTAGCCATGTGTAACGTCTCGGTCTACATTACCGTTGCTTGAAGTCAGAGCAAGCCGGTAGGGGTTCTCCGGCAAAAGTTATGGTAACAGAACAGAAGAGACCGCGGAAATCGCAGAACCTAAATTGTGTTTTGGTTCTGCTCGACCTCAGGCCAACATTCTCCAGGCTCTGACACCACATCTCTAATCTGCTCTGGACCTCTGGACGACCTAATCTACATCTAGAAAAATATTTTTTAGTCTTGCATGGTCACTGTCCAAGTAGGGTGAAGTTTCCCATAGACGTTCCCATACGCTGGCGACTCCCTCGGCTTAGCTTTACGAGAGGCCACTAGGCGTTGTCTGTGATTAAATTAAGTCATCTTCCGCGACGACGACTTGCTTGCAGGCGACCGTTACCATACATACTTCAAATAAACGTATTTTACTTACTTTTGTGTCGTTTAAAGTACATATTAAGGTTTTCTACCAAAAAGGTTTTGCGAAAGTTTAGTTCCGTACATTTGTTTATGAAAAATTGTGTGTGTAGTCAAGAGATTGGAGTGATTCAAAATGTTACAAGTGATTTGTGAACACAAAGATTAAGTTTAAAACCGACATAACTACGTAACTAGTTTCGAACTTCTAGAATTCCGATCATGTTAAACAATGAAGCAATAAGATAAAACTATGCTAAGAATGCGAAAGTTTAATCTAGCTGTTAATACTTAGAGGAGTTGAGAAAACGTTATTAAAAAAGATTCGCACGTTAAGAATGTTTTTTTTTTATATGAAACAAAAGAGGATGTACTTTTATCAAAGTCAATAGGTTCACGGCAATAAATTTTCTTTTTTTTCTGTAACTTTGATATCATCACTTTTAAATGTATCATATACTTAGGTATATGTTTTGTACGCTCGCTGGAGTAGATATTTCCAAAAGACCCTGGGAAAGAGAAAGAGTACCCTGAGAAGAATTTTCGAAACAAACTCAGTGATCACAGCCTCTTTTAAAATTCAGACAATTATTGTAGTACTTATAATTATAATACTGTGTAACAGCTGTCGTATACTGATATAAAAAGCAAACAATAGGGCACCGGACAATTTTTTTTTATTTACTTGTTACATTGATTATTAAAAAATATTAGACACGTATTTATCTTTTTTACTAGAACAAACAATGAGGAAGACACAGTGAATGGAAATGTCGCGTAACGTCACTGACCTTTAAAGTACTATAACTTTGTCTTTTTTTATTGATTTTGATAAAAGACAATTATTTTCTATGTATCTGGCGGACTAAATGTATATTTCCTTTTCATACCCAGTCCGCACCCCTATTGAAATTTTCAATAAATATGTCCTTCAATTCGAGAGCTTAGCTGTGATCATATCTTTAATGCTATTTTATAGCTACTTGCATGATTGTAGCTGTTGTCAAATCAATGCAAATCAAATAAAATGTAAAGGTCGTAACCGAGACTTTGCTTTTACATCGGAGTTTACTAATTGGATTATTTTCTGAAAACTTTATTATTCCAAGTTTTAATTTGAGCTTTATAATTGGCTTGAGGGTCTGTAAATGGACCCGTAATATTAAAGACACAACGAAAATATTAAATTATGCCTTATTTAATTATTTATATTTTAAGGCCTTCTAAGGCACTTGAAATAGAAGATGGCTAATTACAATTACAACGAACATTTTTAATAAAAATAGTGAAAGAAAATAGATTTTGCAAATTAAAATATATCGCCAGGTGTGTGTGAGTTCACAAAAAAAAAGTCTAGGTACAGTATGCTTACACACAGGAAGTATCGGAATTATAACAAATCGTGCAAATAAAAACTTTTTCAATCTTCTCGCAGCGCAGTAGCAATTTGGGTTACTAACTGCTACTCTATTATATTCACATACTACACTCATATATGTACTATGCCTGTAGTAATATGTAGCAAATCAAAGTCGCAGCTAATTCTGTACTCGTTAAAATAACAAACAACTAACGCCATAACATCAATCGATTTAAGTTAACGAGGTGCGTAGGGCGACAGATCAGGGTATTCGGTAATATCCGTAATATCCGCGATGTCCGGCACCGGTCATACCCGGGCGGACAGCTTCCTGGAGCGACGCCAAGCCGTCTGCCAGGTGTGCGCCACAGGGACGCTAACTCATGATTATGGCTCTTGTGGACGTGGACGTGCTTCTGACATACCTTGCTAGAACTTATGGTAGGTATCATTTTTAGTTTTGAAACACCTGAATTGAGGTACCAATGCGGGTGCTATTTTTTTTCTTGGAACCACACTACTCATAGTACGAGAGCTGACGACCAAAATTTTTGTCTCATAGCAATACGGCCAAAACCGCATCAAATCGATAGATACGATTATCCTGAACTCGAAAATACCAATATCAGACATTTTCCGCGTAGCATTTGATCTGACCGAATTTTCAAAATTGTCAAAGAATTTTACCGAACTGCATCATAGCAATATGTCTGATTTGCAGACTGTAGTTGAATGATAGTTCTGCGATACCGGAAACATATTTTTCAGACGTTAGTGGTGTAGCGCAAACCCGTAAAATCACTTAAAAAAATAAAAAATGAGACAAAAAAAATGTCTCAATGCAATACGTCTGAAAATCTTTTTTATTAGTAAATTTTGGTTATTTGATGCGAACAAAACAATTTTCAGACGGAAATGTGAACGCATTAAATTTTGAGACCGTTTTGAAAATGTTAACAAATTTTACCGATCGGTATCATAGCAATATGTCTGAAAATTGTTGGACATGATAAAATAAGTGGTCCACATGTGCAAAAAATTTATATCAGACAAATTAAGTGTAGCACCTTCTCTATCAGACAACTTTTCGATACTCAGATATCATTTAAAAATCGTATTGAGGCATCTTGAATTTTCTGTTACAAACCAATGAATACGTTGCGACCCTGAATTTATTAGATGATAATTAACAAAGAATTTACCCGAAACCGTAACATTGAAGTTGAAGGACTGAAATAAATCGCACAATTTATTTTCGTTTTTGGGAGTATATGCTACACTTAAAGTGTCTGAAAACAGGTTTTTGGTAATCATGGCAGCAATACGAAAAGTTGAAAAAAAAAATTATCCGTATTGCTATGATACAGGTCGGCTAAATTTGTTGACATTTTCAAAAATGCGCTCAGGCTATATGCTACGCGCAAAATGTCTGAAAACAAACTTTTTCGTAATACAATTATAAAATCTATGTACATTTTCACTATCAGACGTATTGCTATAATACCGACTGTCTTTTTTTTTTGACACAGCAGAAATGGCCTCCCACGCAGTTGCTACACTTTCGACCGTTACTACACACCTAGTCGGGTTCAGAATCATACAATCTAACGATTTTATAGGGTTTTTGCCGTATTGCTATGAGACATGGTTTTGGTCGTCAGCTCTCGTACTATCACTTATTTAGCAATAAAAGGAAGTGCCGAAATCCCCAAATTCCAAAGTTACATACAAAACTTTTTATAATATTGTGTCGATTATTTTATTGAGTCTTTATTACATCCACCTACTTCGATCTTTTAAATTTTGTCATAAAATAGTCTGATTGGACAATAATATCACTATAAACATGACAAATATAAATATGTATCCCATGTGAGGTACCTACATCTGTTGCTCGTATCCGTATGCATCTCAATCACACGTGAGCGGCACTCAGTCGCACGTACTTGTCGGAATCCAATCATTGCTACAGATATTACTATCGGGACTGCTTGAGCCTTCATCTCATGTTACATAGATACGTTGCTTGTGTAGCTTACGATAAAATAACAACAAGTCTCAAAATCCCTTTTAAAAGCTTGTACCTATTGAAAATATTAATGTTGAATGGCTAGTTATTTATTCATCATCGTTAAAATTTGCTTTGATTCAGGTTTTGACAGTTTCACCGGCATTTTCCGCCGCAGGGAGCCAGAAGGGTGAAAATATATTTGTATACAGTTTCTTTTTCTATTAAGTTCCTACTTTTACTAACTAAGTAATATGAAAACGATTTTGTTAAATGGTGCCTTTGATATAAGAGCAAGATCCCGCGGGGTCAGCTTAAAAAATCTGTATCTACTTCCTTTTACAGTAGATTACCTATAATAAAAAGCGAATATTAAGATATACCTATTGTTAAGATCACACACCAATAAATCTCTACTCAATAAAAAGCCAGTGATTCTATAAAAAGCTTCAAAAGTCGTATGTCCCAAATATGTACGGCGAATGTAGGGCATCAATGTTCCTGACACACAAACGAGTACGTCCAGCTTTCACGTAAATATCTCTTGCGCGATTACAGGACCGGTGACGTCACATCGATGCCCGTGTTTATTTTAACAAACGTTTAATCACTGCAACACTCTGCATTTTACTCCGAAATAAATCTTCTATTTTTAAATACGTTACGCGCTAATGTTTAGAAAGTTTCATTCAGCTAGTGAATTGTTCGTGTTTTAGGTTGTTACAATTTAATATACTTATTGATTTACATGACAAAAATGTTTAAACAGTTTATGAAGAGTTCGGTTTTGTCACTCTATGTAACTGCACCCTTTCTTTGTAACCTGTTTGTTACTGTTTTCTTCAGAATCGAATGTGCTTTTCCAAAATATATTAATTTTCCCAAAAATGTTTGATACATTTGTTCTGTGAGGTCGATCTATCAATACCGTAGTTAATAATACGAAACTAAATACAATTTTAGGAAAAATCTTTTTAAAACTCCTTTTTAAGCATCTAGGTAGGTAACACGAAATAATAACAGTGCTCTCCTGTAAAATTTAGCGTCACGTTGGTTAAATATCATGCCCTAGTTATTGCATCGCACACTAATAAGTTCCGTCCTAGAGTTAACGCCATTTTTAATACGATAGTAACAGAGTCTTTTTATAACATGTTTAATTTATGGGCGCTCTATAAATTGTCTATTGTTTATAGCGTCGTCGTTGTTAGATACAAATAGTATTATGTTACATTATAATTACCACGTATTTTTCTTCGGATCACCATCTATTGTTAAGTTTGCACAATTATAAGCATATTACTTGGAATCTGATATCTATACCTACTTATAATAAATCTGTAGAGAGGTCAATTCTGTACATCAAATATATTTTCAAAATAACTATTAGGGGGTGATTAGTGATCGATACTTATGCCAAAAATGCAATCAGTAAATTTTTTGTCTGTCTGTCTGTCTGTCTGTCTGTATGTTCCTTATAGAAACAAAAACTACTCGACGGATTTTAACGAAACTTGGTACAATTATTCTTCATACTCCTGGGCAGGTTATATTATACTTTTCATCACGCTACAATCAATAGGAGCAGAGCAGTGACGGGAAATGTTGGGAAAACGGGAGAAGTTACTCCATTTTTTAAGCTTCCGTCGCGTATGCAGCCTTAATGGTTAAAGCTACATAGAAATCATGTATGACGGAAATGTTTTACATAAAATTATCTAAAAAATATCCCACGACAGCATATGTCTATCTTTTATGGTTGACTCACAATAACACGCGTAACTCCCGATAGCTTAGCAGTTCGGAGCTTTCTGATTATATTTGTTTACTCTTACGTTTATAATACTCTCACTCATCCCTAATTAAAAAAAAGTTAACATTATTACCTTTTCAATAAAAAAAGAATCATAGGAATCGGTATAGAAACACCAAACTTATACATGAAATACGATAATAAGCCATCGCGTCGTCGCGCGTGAATACTGAATCATGCTATAAGGATTATTTTTGTGTAACGTGACATATTATATTTCCCTACTAAAATACGAAAGTTAATCTGTCTGTTACATCAAAACCACTGAACCGTGAGGAAGGACATATACTACTTTTTTACGAAAAACGACGGAAACGCGGACGAAGTCGCGGGCAAAAGCTAGTATAAAATAAGTTAGCGTTATAAAGCTTCCAGCGCGCTTACCATGAACTTTTAAAGCAGGACTGCCGCCGTCCTGTAGGCGAGACGCCGCTACGCGCAGTTTTGTGTGCGATCTCTCTTCCACAACGGCAACAGTACTGCTTTATGGGTTCATGGTAGAGGTACAGGTTCTGCATCCTGGTTCTCCGTTCCCGGTATAGAAGGAGTAAAAGTCCGGGACACCTCTCCACCTTTACCGAGGTGGAGAACTCCGTGAGGGTTGCCACCGGGAAAAAGGGTTACAACCAACATGCTTTTGTTTTATTAAAAAACGAGGTTTACAGAAACAACATAATTATAATCAAGCGTCTACCCTAGTCGGTATGTGTGACAAAGCTGTAGCTTATTGTACCAACAATTAATTGATACTTCCGAATTTAATTAACCAAATCATGATACGAAAATTTCATATTTAATCTATTTTACATTCGACCCTAGCGCCATGATACGCTAAACTCTAACATCAAGGACATGTTTATTATGTTGTAGAAATGTTTGTTCACCCTATTCTGTCAATATATTGTGTACAATACAATACGTATTATTGTACACACCAAATGTAATACTTACAAGAGTGCAATGTATTTGTTCAAATATCCGTTTTATCCTAGATTCGATTCTTGTTATTTATTTATTTAGTAGTTGTTGCCCGCGGCTCCGCTCATGTGTTTTCGGTTTACGCAGAAAAAGCAGACTATATTCTTTATTGGAATTCATATATAAATAAATTATATTATATGTGAATGGTTAAAATATAATTCTAGAGTAAAAAATTATCATATGGACAAAGTATTTAACCGATAGGGCGTTGGTGCAAGTATAATAATTCATATCTGCATTCACGAATCTGGACACACATTGCGAGAAATTCGTATTATAATTACGCCACACTAGAATTCCTATTTATAAAAAGTGATTTAACATTCTGTGATTTAGTATTACTGTTTTATTAAAAATAGTTAGTTATTTGATTCCCCGGATTATTATTTATATTTCAAAAATATTGTTTACATCTTAAAAAATTACCTAACACTTAAATCAAGCTCGGTCATAAACTTGTGAAATAAGATACAGTACGTTCGGGAACCAATAACATTACCCATTTCGAAGAAGACTTAATTACATAGGAAACCTAAAACATATAGCCTAGGGCTTTACACCGATAATTCTCAGAACCTAGTATTTACTTTACATATATGTATAATATCAAATACTTACTTAGTAAAGTGTGGCTTCTGAGTTCAGACTGAAGTGAAATGTTCTCTGCCTGCTCCCGCGGGAGGACGCGTGACGCAATGAATATATAAATAATAATCATGATTTATATCATAATATGCTTTGTGAGGCAGAAAGTAAATATATGAGAACACGTCTTATCATATGTTTACCATATAATTTTATGTGAGTTATAACGAATGAATTGCTTCAGAGCGAGGGGAAATCTATCTCAATGTAGCTACATAGGCACTAACTAAGTACCTATACCACAGGTACTTAGTTAGGGATGATGCTATACCTACTATTTATTTATTGGGCAGACGAGAAAAAATGTTAGTCTCGCCTTGATTTGAAAGAGAATTTTTAATCGAAAAGTTTAGTGACCTAATTTTTATACAAATTAATATAACATGGTAGCTACATTACAATCATCACGCCAGTATTTTTTGAGGGCGAGACAGAGATTATTTTGTAATACTTCATCCCCCGAAAACTGAAAAGCATCTTAACTTTAAGATATTTTTAAACGTCTATCTGTCGTTACTTTACACCTTAAAGTGACAGAGACAGCACGAGACTTAACGGCGACTTAAAACTGACTGACGTTTCAGTATTCGGTCATTAATCATTTAATATAATTGTTGTGATAATAGATCTCAACAAACGTGGTTTAACGTGTAAATGAAACCGATAGTTTCAAGGTTAAAGTCCAAAGCTCGGCTCAACAACTTTTTACAAACGGCGTCAATAGATGTTTTAGTAAAAGTTTGTTTGAAAAACCTTGTTCCGTTGTGTGCAAATGTTTTTAACCGAGTTCCAAACAAAATGACTCAATTTCCCCACAACCAAACGCGACAGTTGGTTTAACGGATAGAGGAATGTTTGTGTTATGGCGGTACATTTGATTGGAAACTGCTCGATTATGATGTTTACTTATTTCTGTCATCACTTCAAAGTAGATCTTTTAACAGTACCTACTTAATTAAGGGCTTATTTTACCCAGATAATTTATATTCGTGGAATAAAATTGACGTCGGACAGATTTTGTATGTCAAAAATTCAAAATTATTTTTCAGATAAAATTACATGGTGTTAGAAAAATCAGATTTTCATAGATAGATATTGAAGATGTCATGGAATTTTCATCAGTCAAGTGTTCAGAACCATCACAAACGACATCATTACAACATCTTGCTAAAATGTTCAAACTAAGTACAACTAAGATAAACACGATTCTGTTTATGATTTATCTCCAAACGAAAGCTCTATTGATTACGATCAATGTTTTACTGTATTCTTCCCTTATTCCCCATTCGCTTAACAAAACCCATAACAATATAGAGCTAAGTACTTAGATGGATTAATTTTTAGGAATGTTTTCAGACAGTCATAAATCAGTGACAGACTCAACGAAACCAAGTATCGTTTTTATTTGGTAGCAAATTAGGTTTATTCATAGTCCTAATTCAATGACTAGCGACCCGCCTTGGGTTCGCACGGGTTGCACAATAATCTATACTTAATATTATAAAGCTGAAGAGTTTGTTTGTTTGTTTGTTTATTTGTTTGTTTGAACGCGCTAATCTCAGGAACTACTGGTTCGAATAAAAAAAATCTTTTTGTATTGGATAGTCCGTTTATTGAGGAAGGCTATAGGCTATATAACATCACGCTACAACCAATAGAAGCGGAGCATAAATGAAAAATGTTGTAAAAATGAAAAACCGTTAAAACTAAAACACGCGAACAAAGTCGCGGGGGACAGCTAGTATAATAATATATAGCCTATGTTACTCAGGGATAATGTAGCAATCTACTGGTGAAAGATTTTTTGAAATCAGTCCAGTACTTTTTGAGTTTATTCTTTACAAACATACAAATCTGTTCTCTTTATAGGTGAACTAGCTGTCCCCCGCGACTTCGTGCGCGTGTTTTAGTTTCAACGGTTTTTAATTTTTTCAACATTTTTCATTTATGCTCCGCTCCTATTGGTCGTAGCGTGATGTTTTATAGCCTATAGCCTTCCTCAATAAACGGGCTATCCAATACAAAAAGAATTTTTCAATTCGAACCAGTAGTTCCTGAGATTAGCGCGTTCAAACAAACAAATAAACAAACAAACAAACAAACAAACAAACAAACTCTTCAGCTTTATAATATTAGTATAGATATAAGTATAAAAGTACACATTGATATTACTACAGTTGCTGTTGCTCTTTTATCGTAGTTTTAAACTAGAACTTACTACCTACCTACTGTTTTGTAGCGAATTATTAAAGTTTATCGTGAACAGCAAATTGAATCTTGTCTTTATTTATTGTTACCAAGAAATGTAAATAATATTTCGTCTAAAAGCTTCGAATAACTCACCAAATCCAAAACATTACATAAACCACTAAGAAGCGTAACAATGATGTATGTAACAATATCGTTATATATTTAGTACGAGTGAAACAAAGTTTGTTTGGTGCGAGTTCGATATGGTCGTGGTAGGCGGGCGGACGCGCGGCCGGCTCGCCAGCTCCGCGGACACTGCCGCGCGCCGCCCAGCACCAGCGCCCCAACTCCTGACTGTTTCATTGATAACTCACTCTCGGTTATCAAAGCTTTTATCTCGGCTCTTTATTTTCGTTTCTATCTTTATTCTACATCGCGGTAAATTCTTCAAATTGTAAATATTTTCAAGCTTTTAAAATGTCAATGAGGCATGATTAAGATTGAAAAGATTTGTCTAAAATTTCAGTTTATATCAGAAATAAATCGATAAAGTGTAAGCATTTATTCTATCAACATGAGATTTTAAAGATTTTATTTATTTTTATGTGAGCAATGTCAGTGTTCCTTCTGTCAAACGTACTTTACGGTAGGAAAAATAATTCATATTGACAAATAGTAGTGACCGACCGAAACATGTTTTTTTGCCGAAACCGAAACCGAAACCGAAGGTTCGGTTTCATTGTAGTTTCGGCCGAAACCGAAACCGAAACCGAACCTTTTATAAATAAAAAAAAAAAGTTCTTAAAAAGTCTAAAAAATGTGAGTAAGCCCGTTTTTTTCTAAAATTAATATCTCGCCAACCTATAATTACAGGTTTCTACTTTCAAAGATTTATCACAATAAAATTTCAGCACAGTTACAGAGGTTCTGTTTGAAAATTTAACTACCCTATAAAGTGAAAACACGTATTGACACGTCTACACGAGCAAAGCGCACTGATTTAGGTAGTTGCCGGCGGAGTCAGGCGAGCGACGCCATATTGCCAGCCGTGCCGAGCGCGCCCGACGTTAGCCGAGCGCGACCCGAAGGTACGATGTTGTAAGTTTCGGCGCGGCCGAAAGGTTCGGCCGTTTTTGGCCGAAACCGAAACCGAAATTTCGGTCGGACACTAACAAATAGTAATAGGAGAGAAACTGTAGTGTTTTGAAGAAAAGCATTCTGTACTTGTCAGAGCAATCTCAGATTTAGATGAGCTTTTAAACTAATTAGCGTGCCTGACGCCGAGCATCAGAAAATCGATTCACTTCTAAATGTAACGATTTCTATAACGGACCACTATTTGTATGGCTTTTTAATATTACTTATCTGTGTTGTTATCAGTTGTATTATATAGTTCTTATTTAATGCATTTAAAAGTCTTATTTGGGCAAAGAAAGGTGTGACATTATATATTTATGGGTTTACATATGTAAATTTGAATTAGTTTAGTTTAGAATTAGCTTAGCTTAACTAAAAAAATCAATGATTTTTCTTTTCATTTCTTTTTAAAAAGGTTTTCAGCAAAAGCCAGCACGTCGTCGGCGCGTCGCTACTAGCTTAAGTAACTTTACATTCATGATCATGTTTAAGATAACGCCAAGGTTTTATGTAAACGATATCACCGCGCAGGTAATCTCGCGCTCGGATGTCGCGGATGTGCTATCAGAGTCACACTTCGCTTCCCTACCGGTGCACGCGAAAATCCGTGCGGCTTTACATATAACTACCAACAATGCAAGGAATATTGTGGTGTATTTTATAAACAGGAAAATTAAAACTTTCCCTTAAAATATTTTAATATAGTTTATTTTTTTTTAAACGATTCAATAAAACAACCAGTAGGAATAGGTTTTTGTTCATATTATTATGTACAAAAATAAATACATAAAGGTATAATTCGATATGCCTACGACCGTTTTAAGTGGAATTTCGTGGTATTTACGCACAGCTCTGGGTAAACCTCCGTATTAGTAAGTACCTTTTACCTACCTATTTTATGACTAGATTGCTATTTAAAAGAAAGAAAGAAAGAAAAACATTTATTGTCACACCAAAGAGCGCGCACAACGGCTTAATAACTAAACGTAACACAGTAATTTAAAAGAACAAAGAAAAACACACGCAATAATAAAGATAAACAATTTTTCTAGTACAAAACGTAAATGTTATGTATTTATATTAATTAAATTGAAGCATGATGTCGTATATTTGTATCGACTAGAACTGCTTGAAATAAGTCCCCAAAATCTGCACTCAGCAAACAATACTATTTCGAGTTCCCAACAGGTATCTTTGGGCGCAGCTAGCACTATCATTGTGGAACAACCAAAGTTGGATATTCAAGTGCACTTAATTAGTTGCGGTGAATACAAAACTTTTTAATTAGCCTGACATTTGAGGTTAGAATGTTAGGTCTACTTAATTTTAAAGTTGTATTAACTCTGTTAGTGTTTTGGGAAATTTTACCATGCGTGCAGATTGGAGGTGACGCCGCAAATTGGAAAACTAGAATAGGATAACATCCCACATCAGTACTTAGTAACCTTATGTATAAATTGTAATTTCAAATAACTACATTGTGGAGACACTAATTAACTGTATACATGACCAACATCTCTTATTTGCACATCAGTACGCATAGTGTAGTTATATAGCTGAAATTATAGTTTTATTTGGAATTTGCAACTATCTAGTACTTACTGAGAAGTGGACATCCAATCAGCCAGCCGAATGTGGCCTTTAATTAAACTCACGAACCGGAAGCTTGCTCTTTGACGCCTCACCGTTATGAGGTGTGATAGGCTTTTGGCCAAACTGCAACTAATATTTGATAGTAGGATGAAATGGTATCTATTATATTGTTGATCAAACATATTTGGGATACTGCAGGTAACATGGAATACCTCGATATCTAAATAATTATAAACGCTATCTGTATTTTTTTGCCGTAAGTATAAAGTCATACGACACACGACGCCATCGAGAATAAAAACAGGACACTATCATGACATTCCGGCTACCAGCCACAAGGGAACAAGACGCCTGAATGAAGAATGCAATAAGTGATAATTTTTTATTGCAATACTTTAAATTTTTTTTTTTTTATTTATTTATTCAAAATGACATAAAAAATTTACAAACAAAAAATATCGCCAAACTGTGCAACAGTTTGTTGGCGATAATTGCGCTCTTTGAGTAACATATAATATTACGTAATATTTTGTGTACACTTCTTACATTAATATTTCAATTAGGTACATGCTATCTTTATTATTACAGTGTAAACGTAACATTTTCAATTAGGAACATCGATTGTTACATATAAATGTTCATCATAATTATTTAAACTGTTAAGTGACCTTGTTAGTTTACAATTTTACTATGATTTTGTGATTATATCTAGATATATCTAAGTACAAAGCTGCAATATTCTCGAATTAAAACTTAGGTATACCCCGTACCGTAATATTGATTCATTTCAACTTCTCTGGTAGATACTGTTGCTACGTTTAAAATGTTTTAACATAACCTATTTTCTTAAAATAAAATGCCCGTTTACCCATTAAACGAAAATAATTCATTTTATAAATTCCATGTTCTGTGGTTTACAAAAAGAGTGTGACACACATTATAAGGGACGCGTTGGGTTGATCATTCTGTAAATATAACTGTGATTGTTATACAATATTTAACGACGCCGATGTTTGCCAACTTCCTCAAAATAACAGTTTTATAGTTCGCGTCTTAGAACTCAATTTAATTTGTGATTCTGTTCAATTATCATTTATTAATTATTCTCTGCCTGTCCCTAACTAAGTTGGGATTAGCCAATCTCTCCAATTTCACCGGAAATTAACGGTTACCTATCAGCATAAATTTTAAATCTTTTGTCAACATTACTTCTAACCATAACTTTTTTGATAGTGTTATAGCATCGTTTAGATGAATATATTTATGTATGGTCGTTAGTCGTTTAAACTCGCTTTCAGTTATTTGTTTATATCTCTTGCAACTTGCTACTGACTCCAGACAAGTTACGAGTTTGGCAAGACATAACGAAAGCCCTCCGGCCAGCTCGCTTGTACTACCACGTACGTAATTACAAACAAAACACGTATATTCAAAGGCTGAACTTATTGTACTCTTAAAAGTCGAAGGCCATTTAACGACTATTTTACACTGAGTGTTAGGACAGTTGCCTTAAAACAGCCCTAATAACCTAAGGACATAAAACAATGCACTATCATGGTTATAACTCTATAAACTTATCATTTATATCGTAATACTACAGTAAACAGCAGTAACTAAGGACGTGGTGTGGTCTCCATGATGACAGTCCAGATAATGCCATACTTGCTAGAAATTGCAAATACATCTATACTTATAATAAATCTGTAGAGAGGTCAATTCTGTACATCAAATATATTTTCAAAATAACTATCAGGGGGTGATTAGTGATCGATACTGATGCCAAAAATGCAATCAGTAAATTTTTTTGTCTGTCTGTCTGTCTGTCTGTCTGTATGTTCCTTATAGAAACAAAAACTACTTGACGGATTTTAACGAAACTTGGTACAATTATTCTTCATACTCCTGGGCAGGTTATAGTATACTTTTCATCACGCTACAATCAATAGGAGCAGCGCAGTGAAGGGAAATGTTGGGAAAACGGGAGAAGTTACTCCATTTTTTAAGGTTCCGTCACGTATGCGGCCTTAATGGTTAAAGCTACATAGAAATCATGTATGACGGAAATGCTCTACATAAAATTATCTAAAACAATATCCCACAACAGCATATGTCTATCTTTTATGGTTGACTAACAATAACACGTGTAACTCCCGATAGCTTAGCAGTTCGGAGCTTTCTGATTATATTTGTTTACTCTTACGTTTATAATACTCTCACTCATCCCTAATTAAAAAAAAAGGTAACATTATTACCAATTCAATAAAAAAAAAAATAATAGAAATCGGTATAGAAACACCAAACTTATACATGAAATACGATAATAAGCCATCGCGCCGTCGCGCGTGAATACTGAATCATGCTATAAGGATTGTTCACGTGCCGGACGGGTCAACTTTCAACATAGTTTACCCGGAAGCTTTGCGCTGAAGTATTTTCGTTCTACAGGTACTTAAGCCTCATGTGAAAGTGATCTAAACAATATTACCAATACATTAACTTAATAACATACAAGGAGTTACACGCTGATGGAGTCGCGGGCACAGATATTAATAATAATATTCTGCGGTTCCTTATTGCGATATTTTTCAACAGTATTGTGGATTGACATTTTATATTTCCCTACTAAAATACGAAAGTGAATCTGTCTGTTGCATCAAAACCACTGAACCGTGAGGAGGGACATATGCTACTTTTTTTACGAAAAACGACGGAAACGCGGACGAAGTCGCAGGCAAACGCTAGTCGAGAATAAGATCCGTCGAGTTAATTAGAACGAGCGCATTGAGGAACATTTGCTGATAATTACCAGTAAAGCCAAGTGATGCAGAAAAGAGAGAAAATGTATTAAAACATAAATTATTTTTATCTACAGTTTTTTAGGTCCTCTTTTTACAATAAGCTATTTTTACGCCAAACATCAAGCTCTTAAAAAGATTACCTTGTGCCGTCTAAGTACGTGATTCTTATTTTCGTATGTTACTCATAAAAGGTACATAAACAATTTCAGTTACAACTTATCTGGAAGTTTTCCACAAAAGAAAATTCTTTAATAATGACGTAGAATCATTATTAGATTAACTGTAATTGAGTCATTTCTTTCCCTTTTATTTTAAGTTTATTTAGACTTCTAATGCTATCTTATATAAAGCTCGAGTGTACCAAGTTTACGGCTCTCCCCTATATTTACCTCTATACGCTGATTTCGAATAAAATATTCAACCTTTGTGTCCTTTTCCGTTACATTCTTTGAATACATAAAACAGTGTTTACTTTGTGTAAATCTAAAGGGTAGTTTTATAAATCTGCATCTGCGTCTAGAGTCAGAAACCACAGGATACACGAGAATGGTTAGAATTGCTGCAGCTAAGTGCACGCTTACCGCTGAATATTGGATTTCCATGACATTTCTATTGAGAAAGATATCACGTTAGGTTAGAGCAAACCTACGATATAACATAGCTTTATTTAGTTACGCGTGCTAGACCATTTTTATAAATCAAGCTAGGTACAATACATTCATTTTTACATTAGGTTCAAAGAATTAAGAAGGGACACTATTCCCGAAGAATTTAAAAAATATATCTTTAAAGAATATATTTCCGTCGCACACCTCCGACCTAAGACACATACGGCTAAACCTAAGGCTCAGGCTGATTTCACCTACAAAATCGTTGACCAAAAAGCGTAATTCGCTGTTTTTTCTACAAAACGGGTCATTTTTGTTTGAGTATGTTTTGAAAAAAAAAAAACTAAATAATAAGGGCACGCGGCGCATTAAGTAAACCT
Source organism: Diachrysia chrysitis (assembly GCA_932294365.1). Lineage (NCBI taxonomy): Eukaryota > Metazoa > Arthropoda > Insecta > Lepidoptera > Noctuidae > Diachrysia > Diachrysia chrysitis. Next base: position 13,548,623 of record OW028649.1, on the reverse strand, counting down.
AGATCTTTTAGAAAAAAATCATTGCTCTAGCAGCATTTTCCAGAAAGAAAACAGAGGAATACGTTTGTATGGAGAAAAAGCCAGCCGCGTCCCTTTTTAACAGCACCGGCAACAAGAGAGCACTTAAATTAAAGATGACTTGAATTTTGTGATACATCTAAGAAAATAATTTATGATTGAAAATAATTTTGAGTTCCTCACAAGTGATGGATATAGAGTCTAGTCATGAAAATAAGGCAGTAGAGTACAACGACGTTAGGAAATGCTAAATATACAAAAGTGGAAGTAGAAACGACCAGCAGTTTAATTAATTCTCGTAATACAGCATGTTTATTCGATCAGCATGTCACTCCAAAGCGGCCAGTGACGTCCAATTACGGACGTAAATAGTAATTTCCCCGTATTTTTTGGTACCTTTCACCTTAACAAGTTGTTACCCAAAATACTTGACTTTAACTAGAATACTAAATATTTAAAATCCAATAGCATTTATATACTGAAGAGGATTAATTCCGTTGAAGCTGACCTCGGACATATAAACATCGCATTAACGCGAACGTAGGACTTAATTAAGATACGGCGGCGAATGTGCATTATAGATGAAATTTGCATAAAATTCGTTCCGTTATATTCCTCTTGTATGAATTCTGGTCGACATCGAAGAATTTCTATGTTTAAGCAATAAGAAGTGTTATCTTGAATAAGGGTTTAGTTTTTTCTGATCATATTATAAAGTAGGAAAATGTTGGTTTATGATCGATCCTGAATCGTTTGACATGAGAAGATTCTCCGTCTATCTAAGTCATATACTTAACCGTGTGTAGGTTATTGATGTGTATAGGTATTTGATGTGGTCTAGGGTTGTTAATACTAATATCTATCTAGTAAAAAATATCTTCAATGCGAATCCTAGGAACATAAAGGTGCTGAAGGACTTGAGCATTCCTTTGTAATAAGCGTTAAAGTAAACGGAAGTGTATTAACGAGCATTGTAGCGAAACTACAGTTTTACTTCGAACTGCAATTTTGTCATTGTTTCGTCACATCTTCGTGAAGAATAATTTTTTTGTGCGTTAGAGAATGATCGTGAAAATATTCGTAGCGATGTTCAGGGTTATCCTTGGCTCTGTTCGTTGTTCAGTTCGACCAATTAAAAAACGGCGAATACGCGATGTTCTTTTACAAGTTAATGCTCAAGTATGTCAACACCTTAACAATCTCTTATCAGAGTTATCAGGTAAAAGACAAATTTACCTATTCTGGCAATACATCTCAAAGCTCTCGTACCTATTAGAGATAGGTATTCAGGTGCACAGGTGTTCAGTTATAATATCAGTCGATGATCCGATTCTATTTAATAAAAAAATCTACGTTACGAAGGACGCCTGATCAAATATACTGCACGTGTGTTTGTTTATGTTTAAGCTTAAGCTTTGCCCGACAATTTTAATGTTTCAACGTAAAAGGGGTTCAATTTGGTAGGTACGGTATGGATGGCCAGACATCTTCATCTATTATTAACAAAGGCACGCCTGACGCCGGATGGCTTTTATGTTTATTTACCTATAGACAAATAAAATATATACGTGATAGGGATTGTCCCATATTCATTATACATCGACCTCATTTGTTTTGTTCATATAAATTAGGTAGGTACTAGCCGTTGCCCTAGTCTTCGTCCGCGTAGGTGTCCGTTATCGCGGCAAAAAGTATCCTATGTCCTTTCTTGGCCACCTAAGCTTACCCCTTATAGCCATTCCAACTTTCATCAAATTCCGTTCAGCGGTTTAGCCGTGAAAGCGTCAAGCACAGAAAGACAGCAAAAATCTGCCTAAATATCTTGTTATACACAAATTTACTAGAAATAGAAGTGCGTAGGTTAAAAATAAATAGAGTTCTGAGAATTATCTATAATGCAAAGAGCATTTTAGATAATTCTCAGAATTCTATTTATTGGGTGGCAAGCGCTAAAAGTTTTTTTAACGTGAAAGGTTACTAAGTATAATAAATTTATATAGTACTTTTACTAATGTACACTTGGCCTAGACCCATGCCATTAGTTCTAACCGGTTTTCCGTGAAGTTAAAAGTTTTACAAAAAAAAAATATCTTTATTTGACACAATATAAAACCTTAACATAGCAATCGAAATTTATTAATGTAGCCTATGTTAAAGTTTTATATTGTGTGGAAGATACATACATTAATAAATTCCGATTGCGATTTTTGGTTTTAAACAAACCGAACTGACTATAATTAACATCTTCAAACCTAGATGTAATACACTTTACACTACCAAAACTACTGCCCTCGTAGTTAAACATACTAACTGACACCTACACGCCAAAAAAATGTCCATATAGTTAGTTTTTTTTAGACCCCATTTTTCTATACTCAGAAGAGGAATTTCTACAGGAAATTTATGTGGGACCATACTTGATATACTACATACATATAATTAAGGATAAAATAATTATAACATCGAAACTTTCTCCGTTTTAAAATCGGCGAGGCATTTATCACGTTGCGGTAGGCAATAGCAATTTTAAGCTGAGTATAGCGAAGGTCTCTATTAAGGCTTAATGTATACAAGACAAACTTCTTCGCGAAACAGTAGGGTTAAATGTTGACGTAGCATGTAACGTGGGCCGGGCAGGAAGTGGGTGCGGGCACCGGTGCCCGACGCTTCCGTTTGCCGCCGTACACAATCACCGTAGTTTTATAACGTGAACGGAACGTAATGGCTGTTTAACACCTTATTTAACTACACCGTGTTGTTATAGTGTCCTGTTAAACTAGAATGGTCTTGTTGGTGCATTGATATAGTATATAAAAACGTCACAACGTACTATACTTAACATTACTGACTCTGCTGGTAGCTACTTTCCTATTTAGAAACATTATTTTGTGTAATAGTTAAACGCTGTAGTTATATATTGTTCAGTACCTAGCCATTAGGTAATTAAGTTATATGTTGGACTTATGCACTAAGTTATATAATCTGGTAACTCAGTTATGTACGACTATGTACTTAGTTATGTGCTTTATTGACGTAATAAATACTAAGCTTGTGAGCCTATATAATGCACCATTATATCTAATTCTGGGTAACAACTTAATTAGCCTGAGTAGCAAGTTCTCAGAAATTGACGTACTTACCTTCAACTAATTAATAAAATTGCAGTAGTTACATACAACAATTCCACTCTTTTTCAGCTGTTGGGTTCGTCAAATGAAGAATGTACATACGTATAAGTCGAGAGGATCTAGTGATGGCGTCGTTTTCGACCCTACACTAAACGGTTATGAACTTTGTTGGTAAGACTTGTGCCCTATGGGACAACCCTAACACAAACAGGGCACAAGTAACGAGCATGGAAAGTTGTTTGGAAACTTTTAGATGAATAAACATACCGATTAACGGAACGTTTGGTCATCAATAATGTTACTTATTCATAGTACATTATACGTATATTATTTTGAAGAAATATACTTTATTGGTTTTTAAAAATTAGTGTAGAACAATTCAGAGTAGTCTCATGTAAAATCTGAGTCGATATTTCAAAAAGTCTAATATTTTGCCAGGGAAATAATAAGGTAGAAAAGAAATAAAATGCATGGGTACAGATTGTCTCTCTCTCTCTATATTTTCAATTAACAGAGGTAGACTCTATCTCTCTTATTCTTAAGCAAGGATTAATATACAAATTAAGTTGTGCTTGCCTATATAGTACGCTAAGCTGTAATATTCTGATTTTGTAGGCGAAACTTTTGCTTGAACATGTAAAAGCGTACACAATTGTAAATAAACAATAACACACAAGCTGCACTTAATTACAACCATGGACGGTTTATTATTTACCACTAAACAACATAAAATATTAATCTGTTTCCCAGAACTTCTATAAATATCACTTTGAAGTTCGATATTCATTTATTTGACCGTGAAAAAAGCTTTAATGCCGTTAGTTTTGTAATAGGTGTTTATTTACTCTGTGTAAACTATTCTAGCCTAACGCAAACCCATTTCTTTTTAGATATAACAAATATTTTAGTTTAAAAATCATGTTGTCTTGCAGCGAGACAGTGTCATGTATTTTGCATAAGACAATTAGGTACAACCTGGTGTCAATATTCACAATTGCGTGTAATTTAAATAAATCCGTAAATATTCCCCTCTCTAGATGGTTGGTAAGGTAACATCGTGTGACATAAAATCACGGATTAGTTATATTAAGGTTTTCGCCGGCCCCTGTGACAGTTTCACGCACGCGAGCAAGCAGAGGCAGGTCGCTCCCATAGGTCAGATTTGACCTTTTACTATCTAACAATAAACAGGGACCATTTGTTTGAGCTGATCATATTGATTGCTTTGCGTAAAGGTTAGGCAAACGGCGGCTATTTCTGAAACAAATGAGTAATGCGTAAACAAAGTAGAGGCGAGTTTCAGTTGCCTAGTTATTGTTAGCTGCCAATCTTCTCTTTGAATTGACGGACATACGCATTCATAATAAATGACCTGACAGTTAGGACGTGTCTTGTGAAAAGTTCAAGGTATTTTATAAGTTTCAGTACAAACAATACTATCATAGCAATACATTACAGATTTGTGTTTATTTAAATGTTTTGTTTTTACAAGGATCTTGAAGGAACTTGGTGATTTGAACTTCTACGGACAGTTTAAAGCATACAATACAAATTTTTGCATTAACAATAAGTAACATAAAATAGAACTTGTATATTTGCAAGGACAGAACGCGAGAGCTGGACACTACACAAACAATCAAAATATTACGCGTTCGTGGAACACGGTCGCGTGACGCGTGACGCGTCCCGCCTGCGTCAGTTGAACCATCAGCCCCATAAAATTAATTATTGTGGCCAAGATTAAACGCTGTCCGAAAAAAAGATTGAACTTTATAGAAACTAGATTTTTTAGGCAGCTAGGCTAAATAAACTTTAATGTTTGTTAAAGAATATGTAACTTTAAACATACCCACCTAAGTTTAGTTAGTTAAGTCAATAGAATTACCGTGCTATTGTCATCATTATAATTACACCCACAGTTAAACTGTATAAACGGTTTTGTGGGGCATTGTATTAGTATAAGGCTGATTGTAAAATACTTAATAAATCAAAAAAAATATATAATCTTTTTGTCTGAAAAACCGGTAGCCATTTACTGTGTTCGAAATAATTCATAAGAAGACAGTCGATTATTTAAAACAAACATCTCGATTGCAAGTGGTAGTTATTAGAGTGTTACGACCAGGCGTGCAACAGTTCATTTATCAAAACATTTGAAAGTGGTTAATATCAACATGAGTCTGATATAAACATGAATAAAGGGGACAAAAAGTACAAGGACATAACAAACTTGCCGTAGCATACCAAATTATGTCAATGTAGATGTTATTGTGTTCACTAAAATGGTAACTTCCTATTTTTCAAAATGTCAGTGAATATCAAGGGCGCCCAACGTGGGGCCGCCGCGACGTTTTTATTATGCCGCAAAAGGCCACTCGACAAACTTTGTTCGTAGTGTTTTCTTATCATAAATGAAATATTTACACGTAAACTAATCGTACCTATACGTTAGGTGTTTAAAAGAAGTTATTAGAATTCATTACTCTTTTGTCATTTTAAACTATTTTTGGTAATATTAGGTACTTAGTAATGAATGCCAAATAAGCAAATCTAGATATAGTTCTGTTTATAAACAGCTAAAGAGTACTTGGTATGTTTTTAAGTTTTATTAAGCAACTTTTCGAGTGAACAACTTCTAAGAACCGAAGCATCTTGGATTGATCAAACATAACATTGAAACTTGCGTTATATTATATATGCTTAAGTTTGTACTATTATCTTCTTAAACTTTTGTTACCTGACTACCACTATATATGTATTCTAGTTTTTAATTATTGACTTACGTTGTGCTATTTATGCTTACGGATTGGTCATAAAACTCGCTTCCTTGAACTTTACCTCTTCTAATGATGATTAAATTTTAGAAACACACTACATATAACCCATCATAAAAAGTACATACTTTATAAGTATGTACATTTACTTTACATCTAGATTTTAACAGCCGTTCTGATGCTTATATGGAAGGCCGAGGAGTGGCCGACTCGCCACGCCATCCTATAATTATGTAAAGCATAGTTACACGCGTGTAGGCTTGCCATCCTCACTTTCAGTAATAAAACATAATTAATAATTTTGTCTGATGAGCTACTCATTAGGGAGATACCCTACTTTGATTTAAAAAAAAACGGGTGTCAACCAAATGTAATTTTATTTTTAAACTAGCTGACCCGGCAAACGTTGTTTTGCCATAAAAAAATTTAGGGGTGGACTACCCCTAACATTTAGGGGGATGAAAAATAGATGTTGGCCGATTCTCATAGATACCGGATAAGCACAAAAAATTTCATCAAAATCGGTCAAGCCGTTTCGGAGGAGTATGGCAACGAAAACTGTGACACGAGAACTTTATATATTAGACTAGCTGTCCCCCGCGACTTTGTCCGCGTGTTTTAGTTTCAACGTTTTTTCATTTTTGCGACGTTTTTCATTTATGCTCCGCTCCTATTGGTCGTAGCGTGATGTTATATAGCCTATAGCCTTCCTCAATAAATGGGCTATCCAACACTGAAAGAATTTTTCAAATCGGACCAGTAGTTCCTGAGATTAGCGCGTTCAAACAAACAAACTAACAAACAAACTCTTCAGCTTTATAATATTAGTATAGATTAAGTCATTTATAATCAATCTCATAATTATCAGATATTATTTTCATATCAATAATTAAAAAACCAGTAACTGAATTGCATTTCTTTATAAATATCTATTAATCAATCGAAAATAAAGAGGTAAATAAAGTAATTTCTATATTATAGATAACCGTAAATTTTGTGAGTACCTATAGGTACCTACAGCTACACTAAACACTTACATGTGAAACTTAAACCCTTTCTTATAGTTTACTATAATCCATGCAGTTTCATTGCCTTTAACAGCATCTGTCGCCGGCCACCGAGAATTGGCAACATTGACACAATGCACAGCGGACACTTGAGAAACCACTAAGGTAACAGATACCGACAGTGTGGCAACTGTCGTAGGTAACAAAATAGTAGTGTTTATTAATTAATATAGCAATGTAGTAAATGGGCGGGAATGTCGAAATACCTGCGTTTAAGTAACGCAGTGTGACAGCTTTCTGGGCTGGTCTAGACTGTGTCTTTGTGTAAGCTTTAACAGCCTTTTCACACGTACTGGTTGCCGGGCAGCTGGGGCCTTGTTTCCGACGGTGAAATCGTATCGTATCGTCACGTGAGCTATGATATGCGGCTTCTTTTTTCTTCCGCTTTTTCTACCTAACAACTGAAACTTTTTAACAAGCGCTTACGGTGAGTTCAGAAGAAGTAGTAGTGATCAAAATAAACTGTTCTCTACAATACATGACTTTCAAAAGATTAAGTAAGAACGATACTTTAAGATATTTAAGTTTAATAACCGTAAATTCAAATAGATGAGACGAAGAAATCCTGTAAGCACAGTTGCGAAAAGTATTGAACAATGTTGTGAAATAATAGATAGAAGTTGACATTACACTGAATTTAATTGTCAAGGAACTGGTTCTGCGGTAGGATATATTATTAATTATGATCGTAGAACGCGTTTTACGACACTCATCTGAACTACCCTTTACATAGTCAACATTAATTTGATAAATGAATTCGGTACATTTGAATAGTACCCGGCATTAAGGACAACCCTCATGCATGAAATAACGTAATAGTCACGGTGATGTTGTTTTATTTAACCTACTCCTACATAGTTTAGAAATTAGTTGTGTGCGTGCCGAACACGCTTTGTTTTTATAGTTTTTACCATTTTTCGTGTCAACTAATGTTTTTAATTGGCTACTTGACAGTTTTCAAGAGAATATATTAAAATATGATATAGTTTTATTTAACACATCGTAAAAATAAATAACTTATTTTATAGCTAAATTAATTTAAAATACGCGCTAAAACAGTTGTTCGCGTGACATTGACGGCTGTGACGTCGAATTACCCACTAAGCTAATACGACTGCGTATTTTGAGTTGAGCTTCCACAGATTTATAGGAATGTGACGTCACACGATGCTCAATCTAGCTAAGATCTAGGCCACCCGCGTTTCCATTCCTGTCAATCTTGCCATCCGCAACAAAGAATAAAATACTAAAAATAAAATATTTTCAATATATTTTAATGAAATAAATGTATAATTATTTTTTGTCTTCAAACTAACAAATAAAACATTTTATGTTTTATTGTTATACTTGTCAAATAGCCAATTGTATTCTTAGACATTTTGACATGTTTTATATCGGATAGAAAAAAGGGCGGAATATATAATAAACGGAATAATCAGTTGGGATTAACAGCTTTCAACATTGTTTTCCGACAACTTGCATAACCTATTAATAATGATGACGATGAAAAGAATGCATCCAAAATATTATAAATAGAGCCGACATTTACAAAACTTATCAAGTTCCAAAGTCTGACATGAAAAATCGGGTCAACCCGTCGTTGATGATTTTTTTACTGAACTATTGTTTTACACAACAATGGAAAACTAAAGTGAAAAGAACAAACGGACTTGATGGACGCGACGTTTCCGATTCACTACTCGGATACCAAACCCCTAGGAAATGTACAAACTGAAATACATTTCTCCAACTTGGTTTTTGATTGATTATAATAGGTGTTAGGTAGAGTAAATACCCGAATATTTGTAATACTAGCTCTGTGTACTGAAACTGATAAATAGGTTGCGGCATACGTCATTTTGAATTCTGCGTAGCTTTTTCCCAAGTACTGTTGGAGACGGCTTTCATTCCAACCGGATTGAGCTGATTTGCGGAGTACCATACCTATTTGACATGGCGACTAGGCAGGCCAAACAGTTTACTGGGTAATTCAGTATCTCGTAGTATGTATGACGTGGAACTTACCGGTAAAAAAATCCTAAATATTAGGTAGGTACCCTAGGTAAGAAAAACCCATGCCTATCCATACCTATATAGGTACTACAGATGAGTCTAATAATAACATCACGTTAAAATATCTATCTGTAATTATATGACAAAAGTGCTAATGGAATGGAACCCTCACTAGTGATGGTAACTATAATTGAGAAAAAAAACCATCTAATGTTGTAAATTTGATCTCACTTCAGCTTTTGACATATAAGTTTAAATTGGAAATCCATATGAAATATTGTGAGCCCGATACCTACTATGGGATTAACAACCTGTCAACGTCACCCAATACTAAACATAAAGTTTTACTCTTGTAAAAACACAAGTTAATAGTTTTTGTAATATTAAGAAGTATAGTGCACTTAAGTCTCTCGTTCTTAGAGTGTTCAGCTGAAATAGTTTGTGACGGGCCTATGACGGACACGTCCGCAGCACTAAAAGAATCATGTAGCTATGTCAACAACAGCTGGTGGTCATTGACAGCCCCCGGCTATCCTCCACTCCCCCCGACAATTTAATTCACGCCAATGGCTTACAGAATTATCTGATGCACCACTGCTACCCCAGAGGCACCATCACGCAAGTGATCAAAGTTTAAAATAAGTAGTTAAATTTATAAGTAGGTAAGCAATAGTCAAACACGGAAAAGCAATATCAAGGTAGCTTTTCTACGTGGATAAAAATAAATTTGAGTTGTATTCAAAAGAATGAGTAGGTAGGTACTCTTTGATTAATGGTAAACGGAGTCATCAAGTAGTCGCCGAACCCTTTTTTAAACGAACCCAAGACAGTTTCGATCGATCTAGTATTCTAGTTCATATCACAAATACGCAGCAAATATTCCAATTACGTTGGATTTTTGAAACTAAAACCGTATCACACATATTTTTAATATTTATATTAATTTAATTTATTTATTTAGGAACCCTAGATAAAATACAACTAGACATTACACTAGGTAACCTACAACCTACCCACTGACCAGACCTAAAACAGATAGGTCTAGGAAATGTTGTCACATTTTCCCTTCCCGTTAGATTTATTGGATCAGACACTGTTTATTCGAGGCATTGATTGGTAATATCTTTACCGACAGCGACAAGATTTTCGTTAGGGCGAGATTGCTAATATTTATAACGTTGAAGCGACAATCTCTTTGCCGATAACACATATAAACACTTGTTAACTCGGTAATTCATTGGAACCGTACGGCAAAATCCATACCTACTACAATAGGTATTATAAATGCTATCTGTCTATCTGTTAAGATTTTAATGTAGATATGGGTAGGCCATTGGTGTAGAGATCCCTTGAGCTCTAAGCAAGCACACAGGTTATTTTTTTGCCACGATAAACAACATCACACAATCGGAGCTGGACGGAGTCATGGGCTAAAGCTAGAGGTAAATATGTTAAAAAGTAGGTATCTGCACGGATAAAGTATTTATACGGATAGCCAGGTGGTATAGGTCCCTGCATGGGTCAAGTATTTGTGTGATCCACAAATGCTTGTTCCAAGTCTGTATGTTCTTTTTGCATGTAAATTGAATGTTTGTAAGACCCCCGCGACACAGAGACTTCATGGTGCGTGAGTTGTTTTCGGTTTTGATGTTGTGTGTTATGCCTCCTTAACTAAGGTACTAGACACTAAGATAGAGACTGGTATCTGTGGTATATAAAACCTGATCTAGGCTTTAGTGAAATAAACTACTTACATAAGGTCCTCCATGGTTGCGTGGAGTGCTGAATGTACCGGATCACACGGGTACCTGTCCTGTACACATATTGCAGCGCTGCGTAGGTCAACTCTCTCCAATCTCGTCTCTGGCTATCTGTAACATTTGCAATTCAATCAGAAACGTATCGCCGTTGATCGAGGCCAGTCGATCAAGATTGGAAAATTACAAAATGAAGCGAAAAGGAAAGTTTAAAAATGTTTGTTGTCCTGGATCGCACTTGCTTTTTATCTTACACGAACTACGTAGCTGTAGTTACCTACCACATGGTTACAATAGGCTTATTGCTAGGCTCCTAGTTAGCTAGATGTCAAATAGCCTACTAGTAGGTAAAAACCTATAATTCTCCTGAAAAATCTGGATTTTGAAATGGAAATCGAATCCACTCAAGCGAAAGTAGGTACCTATTTTTAGTAGTTTCAGTTTTTAAACTGAGTTCAAACAAAAAAGAAACTTAAATGAGTAATTCTATAATATATATTAAAAATGTCTATAAGTACCAACTTTCAACCTTCTAATAGTTAGCACCCTTACGTTCACAACAACCTAATTAGGTTCAAATAATGGTTACAATTAGGTGGAATGACTGCGGAACTATCAACTCAGTGGTTATTGCCGAGATTAGCAACGGTAACGGTTCAAGTGCCACTAAAATTTAGCTACAAACCTGGACATCTAGGATAACTATACGTATATACCTACGTAGAAAATTACATTCTTTTTAGACAATTTATCTCCCTTCAATAAGTTCACATATATAGGTACCTATATTTTTTTAAACTACCTACCTACCCGCAAAAAGAAACAGATGGCGCAATTCTAATGTACCAAATATGGTCGTAAGTACAAAATATGGTCGTAAGGGCCCTGTGTCCTTACTCTTTAATTAATTTTAATTCTAATACAATGCAAATGGAAAATTGATACCTATTAGCGGACACGTGATTAAGATATCTTGAAAAATATATTGTCAAAGTAAGGAACTACGTGTAGTAACTGGAATCTGAACATCGACACATTTTTTTGTAGTGTGTTGTTTGTGTTCCTGATAAATAAATAATAATTTATTATTTTTAATTATTTGTTACGCATTAACGCATGCGGAGCGAATCCACCGAGGCCATTCACTTACCACTAGCTTAGTTGGTAAAGCGACTGGCGCGTCAAGCCAGTGGTCGCAGGTTCGAGTCGTGCCTGAGGTTTAAGTTTTTCCTTCTATTATTTGTATTTAATTACAATTACAAATAATAATTTTGCAACAGTTTTGTATTAAAATTGAAATTAATTCAAGAGTAACCCTGTTGTGGTTTGCATAAGGATTTTTTTTTATCGTTTTGGTTGTACCTCCTTACCTAGTTGTTTCATTATATTAATTAACCGATTTGAAAACTGATCTGATGGTGCATTGATTCACATATTTACGCTGCCATTAAGATACCTACCTACAGCAGTTTATCAATAAATATTATCATTTACTGATTTTATATTATTACTTTTCATGCGATATCTACATAGATATCTTACATGCGACACGCTTAGTACGCATGTAACTGTACGTACCTATCTACATAATTTCTATTTATGAGAAAAAAAAAAGTTTTTTATTGTTATTATAGGCTAATAAAGGTTGTCCGACTGTGGTACCTAGGTCTATTTTTATCTGTAACAAGTAACAGAGACAGAGGGCGGAAGATCCCTAGTAAGAACACACTACAGCTACACACAGTCAATCTAACATGACCTCACTGAAGTCAGGTAAGTAATTAATGTACCTACATTACGAGATGCATTATTACAAACTTTATAATAAGACAGATGACGGTAGATCTATATCAAAGAGTAAGTAGGTATGTAACTGTTGTTGCTGAAGGAAATACCCGAAATAAACTATGAAAGCACCATTTAGATATGATTGCTCTTGTTAGTGTTCTGTGGGTTTCGGACGTTTCGGTTAATAACAGTAGATACCTAGCCTACCTTTCCTCTAAAATCGTAATAATTTCTTGTAGGCAGGTACATCAAACTACACTTTTACTCCATAATTCACATCTTTTTAAGAAAATCTACACTTTATTGTCATTTTATTTATTTATAAAAGAACTAAACAAACCTTTCTTTGTGTGAGCATCACACAGCATCTTCATAAGTGAGATATTTATACAACTTTCTAGTATTTGGGTACAAGTATACCTACCATGTTCGAGTTCTTCGTAATCTTGCAGATGCAGACGTCTCCCAGCCATGATCACAAATTATAATTCACCATGTAGAAGCACATAACGTTGGTAAACAAATGATTGATAACATTGACAGTGCGACAGGCTACGACACAGTTGTTATCTACACCGCTGCGTTGAATGCGTTCTTTTTCACTCAGTAGCGAATTAAAACAACCATTATCTTTATAATTACTTTATTATCTTAGCGAATCCACAATAAATGGCTCAAATTATGGTTTTATAATTTACAAACTTAATTGTTTATTTGAATGGTCACAAACGCGCTCAAATACAATAATACTCAAATGTAAAACAACAACGTTATAAATAATAATACTACTAGGTATGTAACACTGCAAAGAAAGTTGCATTATGTTGGTAACACGACTTTATGTAAAGTTAACATTTATTTAACAATGAGTTAAGGCAATCTATTTATTCTTCATTTAAAAATGCTTGTATTTTAGAAGCTAAACTAAAACGTTATCTTGTGATAATATCTGATATAACCTAACGTCCTTCAAATAGTCATCTTCCCGCCACCGTTACAAAAGATAACATTTATTTTAATCTTGTGACGAAGGTGTTTTTTTTTGTTACTTTTTTCTAAGAAATACGGTGTTATAAATTAACTAATTGAGTTGTTGTTTATAAGTGGTAGAGTGTCTTCTATATCCGATTTTTCACTGTCACTCGTCACTGTAAAAAAAATATATTTATAAAGTAGGTACTTTGGGAAACAAAATTTGATTTAAGAATAAACATATAACTGTGTTGCTAGTAATAAAAAAGTTGCAATAGGGTGACACATAATTCTTTTAACAAAATTAAATAATAAAACTGAAGGCAAATAATCAAACAATATAGTTTTGGTATTTTAGATAATATTCTCTTATATTTGTTAATTTTATTAGGAAATGTGCGCTTTCCTAATAAATGTAGCAAAAAGAAAGCAACATTTAGATGAGATGAGAAGCGTTCAAACACATAATGAGGTCTGCTGCGACTTGTGTTCTGGTAGGTACGCGGAAATAATGAATTTGTTAAAAAAACATAAGATATTAGGTTTAGGGCAGATAAACATTAGTAGTGTTAGTACCTACATCAAAACTAATCAACATAAACTCAAAAAGCTATAAATATATAAAAATAAATAAAGCCAAGAAAACCTTGCAACATTACTAGAACTTTATGCTCTATTAACTTAGAATAAGGTTTATTAAACGTTAACACAAGCTCCACTGACCTTAGCATCCGTATTTGTCGTTTGTAGCATACCTTTACATTATGAGTACCTGGTGGTGTCAGTTATTGACACCAAACATCACACAATATACTTGAGTACATAAATTAGCATTTACAGAATCTCTCAGAACTTGGTATGTATCAGTAATTATTGTATTTCACAAAAAAAGGACATAGTGTGGCATTACTATTCCTTTAATTTCTGATGCTAACAAAATTTTGTACAATATAAGGTAATCTAATAAAACAAGTATAATCAAAATGTACATTTGTTATATTTCACATAAAAAATACATTTAACAGTATATGTTACAGCGGGCTTGCGTTTTGTGTAATAATCAATAATTAACACATATTTACATTCTTAGCACTACAGCGGCTGCTCTAACTACACCATTTGAGCAGAGTCCTTTGTTCTAGCGGCGAATCCGCGAACTAACCAATGTAAGTCACCTAAACCGACTAGACGAGGAAGGACAGCATTGTAAGACATCTGATTAGCAGTCATTAAAGTTGTAAGCGTTCCTAGCACGTCATACGCATAATAGAGCACATACATTTATAGGAAGGATTATTATATTTAGGTAAAGAACTATAAGTTGCAGAGATAGAATTAGTGCCAGCCAACACCGACACGCCGGAGTATCGTGTTAGTGTATGGTAGAAAATGATGACTCGACGCGAAATATACAACTCAAGTCGGGTCTGCTGTGCCAGTTTTTGAATAAAACATTGTTAAAAAACCTAAATTATGGGTGTAGCCCAAACGTTTTGCCCAATAAAAACAGTCGACTATGTTAAGGCACACCACTTATTTATGTTCTCTAACATTGTTCTGTGAATAAAGTGTCGCTGCAGACACGACTTCATTAATAGGACTAAATTTTGTATCTATAAACACACTATCTAGATTTGTATTAACCTGCCTAAATTCACAATCTAGGTTTATACTATCAAAAGTAAGCAAATCTAAGTAACAGTAGTAATCTTTTTGGTTCGCGGAGTAGTTTAATCATAGATAACCAGAGTTACATAAATATATACATGATGTAGATTAATTACATTACTATCTAATTTCGTACAATACTTGTCGTTCGAAAACTGACAAGGAATAATTTATCAACCGTACCTCGCTCATAGATTGCTTACTTACATATAAACGCGTTCCCGACTACTATTTAACTATTAATTAATTAACTATACCACATTCCTACATAACGGGGTAATAACAGAAATCTTAGTAAAAATATACATTCGTTAAATTGTATGGTTTCTGGACTCATGAATACTTTGCACTTTTAGCTATTTACATACATAATTAAAATCTCTAATGTGTTATTTTTCTATCTGATGTCTAATGGTCTAAACTAGCTGATAGCTTAATATAACAGAGATATTCTGACACGGTATAAGACATAACGTGAATTTACCAATAAATAGCGATAAAATATTATTCCATTTGTAGGTTATTTCACAGTCATTCTCATACCATAATGTCATGCAACATGAACTATTGGTTAGTAATATTATATTCAAGCTGCATTCCATCCAAATGTTATCTGTGTGCTACCGTTTTATCACGCAAGAATTGCGGAGCAACACAGAATAATATTAAATATTAATAAATAAATTTTATAACTTTTACTAGTCAGACCTGCTGAACTTTATTTGTTAAGATTTTCGATAAAATGCAGCATTGAATCACGAGTTACATGTCATGTACGAAGTGCATAAATACTGTATGCGATAATTGTTGTGGTGTTTTCTAAGTGTAGCGATAACAATATAAGTCAGTAGCTGACAAAATCGTACATTCTGTGTTATGTTGCAAGTTTATTCGCCATGTTGAAAGTATTCAAGCTTTAGTTAGAAAATGGACGCAAATACTTTAACTTAATCAACCATTACATTTCAATTAATAACAATTATATTATGTTCTTATTAACTGACGTTCAAACGGTGATATATTGAAGTTTAGTTATTAGGTAGTTTTATAATTTGCGGCTGGCAACACTAACAAAACTACCATAGCTTAAATTCTGTCAACATCGTGAATGCCTAGTCAGTCCTACCCACAACCTGCCTAATGTAGTTGTTTCAAGCTGACGCATCCAACTTACTGGTCGCCTATGTAAACGTGATAACTTTTGTCCTTATAATGCGCCTTATCTACAACAATGACGTACAGTTATGGCTCTGTTAATATTGGTAAGGACCCAACCACCTTATAAAGCGAAGTGTAGACATCATGCATTTGAAATGATAGAAGAATTTTGTTTACGTCACGGATTAAAATAAGTTTTGATTGCAAGTTAAGCAATTTTGATTTGTGAATCGAAATTGTTTGAGTATGTGCTTGATTGTTGTATTTTATAGTTGCTAAGACGTCAACATTATGGTTATAAATAAAAATGTGTATGAACTATTTATATGAGAGCCTCTATCTGTATTTAAGTTAAAACTTGCCTAAATGATATTTTCTATAATGCCATTTTGAATAGTCATAAATTAACAAGTCCCCTGTCCCATCAGTAGACACAATAGTTTAACAATATAAATGTTCATACGTGACTTACGGGACAGGGAAGTGGTTAAGACTATCAGGAAGTCGCTGAATTAAAAGAAGAAAGATAAAAGAAAAGTATACCTAACAATACTAATATGAAAACTTTATTAACGTTAATCTGAGAGCGATGATTTTATACTATTCGAGCTAGATGTCACGGCTTTAATTACGCATAGAATTAATTACACCCAGATCTATAGCAGGGGTTGTAACGGGCATTTAATGAATTGGAAGACTTAATACACAAATACACGTTATTCAGAGAAGAAAGTGAATTTATTTACTAAAAAGTTTATGATTATTTCGTTTTGGCTATTGACGTTGAAAAAGAAAACTCAAGTAAATAGTATACTTTCTGTTACATGCCTATTCTATAGCAATGAATTCATCAAAAACTGTCCATATTTCAAGTTATACCGTCAATATGTTTGTCATTGTTAGTCTGATTTGATGATACTTTAAGATGTATATTCCTTGTGTTCGGACGATGTGTAATGATCCATGAGTGTTCGTGAGATATAATGGAAACTAGAACGGTATCACCGCAGCCTTATCCCGAAACTTCACTATACATACCGAGCCTTGACTAATCAACAAAATAGTTAACGGAAATATGTTTTCAGCGCTGCTACGACGATTTACTTCAACAAATAAATTAAAAACATAATAACCGAACAACTATCACATGAAACGATTGATGATTATAATGAAAATTAGAGCTAACTCAAGTCAAAATTCAATCATGAATTTATTGATAAGTCGTGACTTTTAGACCTATATCCAGCAGTGGACGTATATAGGTTACATGATATGATAGTTCAAGTAGTATCTGGCAGCGCTGAAAACGGTAACAGAAGCAACAAAAGACGCGTGTGTGACTAGGAGTGCAGCGAGTGCTGGCGCTTGGCGTGCCTGGCGGGCGCGCGCCGCGTACCGTTGCGCTCGGCGGGCGCCGGCGCCGCCAGCGCGCTGATGCGGAACAGGTGGATCTTCAGGTGCTCGCAGATCTCCAGGCAGATCTGCCCGCAGTACCGCACCAGGTCCACGCACACCCAGATCTACAAACATTGTTCTATTACTTGCTGATACACATGTGTATAGATGTATCGGGATCAGATGATCTTGATACATCTAGAAACTCCTTGCTTAAGAGATTCTTAACGTAACATTGTATGTCTGTCCGTTTATTTGTTTGTTTCTAACTACATCACAACTAAACTACAGACTAGGTCTAACCCAAAGTTAGAATGAAATAGCCTGTGACCTGACAAAGTATTTAGGCAATCATTTTTTCAGATATTCCTGTCAAATTTTATTAGTACGACTACTATACTGATAACTTATGAATTAATTCACAATTGCTTTGCAGTCTTTGCGATAGTACTGCAATAGATTTCCAAATCTTCAATCAAATTTGTGCAGTATGTCGGTGCTTACCGTGCAGAGCCACAGCACGTAGTACTCCGGCAGCGCGTGGTTGAAGTACTGGTTGAGGAACAGCATCGCTGGGCCCAGCAGCGACCAGTCGTAGTAGTCCATCTCACTCTTGGTCATATGAGCCACCTGTGGACAATTTTTTTTTTAGTTTTTTCAGATTTCCTCACAAGTTGTATGGCATGTTTTATGTGCCAATTTATTTAAAAAAAAATCCTTTTATGATAATATAAGATTATAATTGCTTACCACAAGTCTATTGGTGACTTTAGCAGCGACCATACCGAAGGCGAGTATGTACAACGCGGGGTGGTTCTGGTACACGTTGGACTCGCTCTTCTGGAAGATGATGAAGGCCGGCACCACCACCAGCGAGAACGGGATCACCGGCGACAGGATGCTGGTGCCCTACGGAAACCACTGGGTGTACCTCGGTCTTTGGGGTTGGGGTACTGGGATATTCAAACAAGGTGAATGCAGTTAGCTTTAATAGGAAATTTAATAAAACAAATATTTTTTAATTAAAAGCTTTAGCTGTTATCAAATTTGGTAATAAAAAGTTATAAAAGGCACAACACTCAAAGGGGCAAAGTGAATGAAAGCGTCACTGGCTACAGTTACTAGGCAACCGGTATACTTATTAACTAACATGCAACATATTACAAGCAACCAAACACACATGCGATAAGTAATGAAGCAAACTCTACATGCAATGAGGATGCGGAGTGATGCACTCGTGCACAATGAGACGGAACACAGCACAACACTACAGGAGGTACGGTACAACACTAAGGTTCGAGTCAGACGTCGTCACGAGGCCTCGAGTGGCGAGGCTAGCGGGAGCTGAGCGCGTGCCAACAGCGCCGTTAGTCTGTGCAGCGTTTACGCTTGTTAAGTGTTATTCATACGGCACAATGCTAAACAAAAACTCTTACTGCGACAGTGGAGCCGTTTTTCCCCACTCCACCCTTCATAATGACAGTGACGTAACCGACCACTAGGTACATGATGAACAACACGACTGCGTAGTTGGATATCAGATTTAAACTGACGTTTATAGTCGGCAACTGTAGTGTTAGACCGTGATATGCGATGATGGTGATGTTCACATGGTGATCGTCATGCGGTTAGGTCCCGCGGGCGGAGCGGCGCGCGCGGACAACGACCGGGAGACGCGACGGCGGCCATAACAGAAAAAAGAAACACATACATGCCATTAATATCAATTAACGTGGAGTTAACTGTACGGACTGGGGAAGCGATACCACATCCAATACACTGTATTTCTTATTCTGTATGTGCTGTCTTCACTCATTCACGTTGCTCTGTTGCCAGCCTGTTACATGGAAGTGATCGTTTCTGAATATTTATTGACAAACAGAGATAGTATTTCGAAATGTAGTATGCCCAGAAATAGAGTAGTTCGTTAGTACCGATATGTTTGTTAAAACAATGAGCCGTGTGTCATGACGTATATTGTGTACAAGTACATACATTAAAATATATGTCATTCATATGTAATATATTTAATATTTTCACGCACAACTTCGGGTACCAACCAAGGTTAATGAGTAATCATTATTCATACACACTTTTATCATTGAGAAACAAGTGTTTTATAGTAGAGAAATATGTGCAAGTCACCCAAGATTCGTGATTAGAGTTACGAGGTGCCACCGATGAATAAATTAAATAATATGTATATAGTTCCAATGGCGTCTAAAAAGAAGTGCTTATAGCTTTCCTTTAAAGATATTTACTAAATGGTGAATATAACTCTACCTCACGCCAAGTAGGTAGTTATCTAAGGCAAAGACTAGATAGAAAATGTTATTTGAAACAAACATAAAGATGAGCCATTATGTAATCTTGTTTGTGCCCGTGACACATCAATCATATTATAAGTTTGCATCACGTGCCCAGGTGTTCCCGACCTTTATGTCCCGTTTAGGAAAAAGGCTAACGTCGTAAACAAAAAAACTTTTAACCTTCTGGAAACTTAACATATTTTTAGAGCACAAAACAAACTTAATAAAAAGTAGAACAAAATAAATATTGATCCCTGTCTCTACTCATAGAAGTAATGTTCGACATCGCTTAGCCTTACGTCAATGAAGCCCGCCAAGTATCTTATGGTAGCTATCCCGTTGTGCGTTATATACACGATACCCATGCAATGTTGTTAGAATTACGAAATGTGACGATTCAGTCGATAACTATTTTACTGTTTGCGTGAAGGGCATTTCTGAAGGACGCAGTTTATTGTTGGGCTTAAACGCAAAAGTTATGTAAGTCGAGCTAGATTAAAACTGGGTTTATTTAATACACGTTTATAATAAATATATATTTTTGGCAAGACTGGCTAAAGTTAGACACAACCAAAGCTTTAAATATTTAGCTCTCCGCGCATGAGAAGCTAGCGACAAGGACAGAACAACATTAAAATGCAACAGACAGAAAATTAATCGATATGATATCGGCACAAGCCTATTGTTTGATGTCGGTGACTCGGACTGCGATCTCGTCACGCGAAGAGCTCGTGAGTGTTCAGTTGCCCCAAACCCGTCAGACGCACCCAAAATATACTAAACAGTTGTATTAACAAGTAGAACACCCCTGGACATAGCAAAAATGTTTGAGGCGAAGCGCATTTAAGACTGAATCATCGCATTCACCCAACGTCCCACGAAACTTGTGTCCAAATACACAATGTGCAATCTTACAGCAACGGTTGATCCGTTTTTGCCACATCCCCTAACTCGGAACGTGGAAAAAAAGTTGGTCGCAAAGTAAAACTGTGCGGCGAAGCACATGGAGGTGGCCTGGAGGCTCAGCGGCACGCCCAGCGCCGGGATCTGCGGCAGGACAGCGCGTTACCGGCTGACGTCACACAACACATAGCCCATACCGTACAACACCTCCGTACCATATACACACATATAACGTCAACTTATTACAATTGTTTCACAACACGTGCCTAACTCTATATACGGTATTTTTATTCCTGATATAAAGTTAAATAAAGGCAATACGACATCATCCAATCACTGGTCGTCATTTCAATTCTGAAAATGAGTGAAGACCCACATTGTAAGACAAAATAATATGGGAGACGCACCAGCCACAATTTGGTAGTAAAATAACGATTATACACATGACTTAATCAAATCCTACACGGAACAATAACAACATTCTTAAAATAATATTTATAGATCATGCTCCGTGAAGAACAATGCAACATTGCCTTATAAAAACACGCATAAACGACTAAATAATTACAATCGAATCGAAAATACTTCAAGTCAATAAAAAATATGAAATTAAATACAATCTACATTTACTCCTCTGTCACAACACGGAGCATAGTCTACATAGTTACATTAATTAATCGATTCATGCTATTAAAAAAACCCACATGATAATAAGCGATGAAACCAAAAGTATCACAGTTAACAGATCAAAGCTAAGATACGGGGGCACTTACACGAACACATCGATCTACGGAGACGAGTTCATTTGCTTATAACATACTCTAACAACACTAGCTAATTACATCTAGAAGTTACATCTCCTTCTTGGCAACACCAGTCTGCACTCTGTGGCCTGGTGGAGGTCTAGGGTGCATGTGTGTGTGACCAGCTGGGTCATTCTAGGATTTTAAGTGTTTTACTAAATTTGGTCATACCTAAGTTGTGTTGTATGTTATCTACCATAAAATGGGTCGACATTCCTTGAAACTAGTTACATCTAATTACATACAATAGATCCTAATAACCTAATAGATACGAATACACAAGCAACGCGAAGAAACATTATATATCTAATTAAAATATTTACAGCAAGAGATTCGTGTAATCATGATAGAGTTTGAAAACAGTTTGAAAATGCTATCTAAACATCCAATTTAGTACATTACCTATAATAATAGTGAAATAAAACTGAATTTATTTACATTTTATACATTAAATAAAGTGTGCTAACCATTTGAAAGACCTTGAGTTGAGAATTCTATACATTTACAATTTTTGTTTTTACATTGTAAGCAAATACTTATAGTATTTGAGAAGGGCGCAAATATCCGACTTCTCTATCAGCAGTCACGTAAAAATGCCAGAGACTACACTTACTAGGATTTTCATATAGGACCAGATCAGAATAATATCTGCTATCATCTGAGTGTGGCGATAGTTTGCACGGATATCTGCGTCGCCTCGGCTGTAGTGTACTGAGTGCGTGTAAGTGCCGTGTAACTAACTGCTGCCAATCTGAAGCCGAACTACTTTCCGCGCTAGGTTATGTATGTCAATCGACGATGATTTCACAATACGATACAATTCAGATACCCAGTCATAAGTCCAATCAGTATCGCCAATGTGGGAGACTACCTGACGTTTCAAATACTTCATTATAATCAAGGTGCTAGTAAAAAGAATACAAAAATAAACAGTTCTAGCACCGAGCATCATTGACGCAAAGTGTAGTGAAACTTCTTATAACGAAAACCTTCTTCTAAATTTGAAAGTTCTCGTAAAAACAAATTGACAACCATTCTTCTCAAAAAAATAACCAAATTATCTAGCATGTCACTAATTTTTCTGCTTTTTTGTTTAATATTGTTAGCGTGCAGTTTAGCCGCCTTACAGTTCGCTATAAGGGGTCGGGTGGAATAATACTCCGTTTACTACCATCTTGATTTTAAAATAAAAATGAGAAAAATCGTGGGTGCACGGCAGTATGGCCCGTCAAGTTAGAGAAAAGTCGATCTCCCACACGTGCGATCGTTCGTGGGAGCATAGAGAGTGCCTCACAGCGACGGTGGAGCCGTTCTTGCCCACTCCGCCGGAGACGATGGCGGCGGCTAGCGCGCCCACCGTGAGGAACGCGCCCGCGACGGCGACCATCGCCAGCGAGTAGCGGACCTCGAGCCCACCACCGACCTAGTGCGTACTGTGCGTTACTTGCGACGAACACTTTGCTTCAACACTCAACCAATAGGTAAGTTCCGCCGACTAGAAACATTCACGCGACCAAAACTCACATCACTTCGAAACGAATGGAATTGGAGTCAAATACGAGACTTGAATATTAATTTTATTCAAATACATCTAATTCGTGTGACAAATAACTTAAAGAATGTAAAGAAAAAAACTTTTAATTAATAAAATGAATAATTTTGGTAGACGACATATTGATTCAACACATTTTTCTATATCATCAAGCAAAATTTAATGTTCTAGTTGGCAGAACCCTATCACTTGTGCAATAACCGACTGGACAAAGGCGTGGTGGTAGATTCCGGTCAGGTTCAGTCAAGTAACACCTGATCATGATATTGTAACACCGACGGTAACCACGACAGCGCTCATGTGGGTATTTTTAAACATCACCTAACATATCCTCAGATTATTGTCACGAATTCGGTTAAATTTAACTAAGTAGTGCCTGTCGTTTAGTATTTGTTAACGCCAACAACAAATACATAAGAGTTACGAATATCACAGAAGAACTAGCATTTCGATAATTCAAAATAGGTTTGCTTTTGATATGGAATAAATAAGAAATTTAACTTAACAATACTGATTCTTCTGTGTACATCAAACAAATATTCAATGATATAATCAATTACACGTAAAATATTGTGGTAAAGTTTACATCTCAAACAACTTGTTAAAAATAAATAGTGTGTTATTCAAACAATAATAACTAACATTGGACAACAGTGAGCTAACATTATCACGATAATTTGTGTGGTTAACCGGGCTGGCTCACGTACAAAATGACTTTGCAGTCTGTTTTCGTTCAGTCTGTTTATCCACAACACATTATTAATGAACATAAACAAGTACGGTGCGAACGAGTGCAAAGTTTTGTACGTCAGTGAAGTAACACAATCTTTAGCTAAACATGATAGAAAGAGGGAACAGACGGATACAAAGTCATTTGTGTTGGAAGCCGATAGTTGGACTGTGCAAAAGAGTTGGAGAACGTTACCTGAGTGGCCCAGAAATTGGGGCCGAGCGTGGCGGAGACTAGGTGGATGGCCATGATGGAGTACTGCGCCTCCGTCACGTCGATCCGGCCCATTTTAAGCGTTCCCGTCACGTACGCTTGCCAGTGCGCGCAGTAGAACAGTGTCATTGCGCAAAAACACTGAAAAAAAAACACATGAAAAGAATAAAAAAAAAGCTGATATGAACATTTTTTGTGTCTCAATTCAATAGCATTTTAGAACAAATATTTTCAAAACTAAGTTAAGAAACTTAGTGGTTACAACGTTACATAACACACCTTATTAAACTCCACATGATAGTGCTAACCTTATTTTATAACATTTCTCAAACTTAATTACTTTAATAGCGTTGGCTCGTACTTGGCTGGATATTAACTTCAGTAATGAACTGGGGCTCTCATTTCTATTTTGTAGAGTTGTCGACTTAAGCTAAGATTAGAAATCAGAGTTTATAATTATAATTTTTGTTTATTAAGCCGGTAAATATATATAATCGTTGCTCTGGCAAGAGACAATACTCTAGTAATATTAGTTCTTCATTAATAAAGTCGTGACAATAGATAGTGACATCAGTTATCATTTTCATCATGAGCACGTTCGCTTCGCTACAATACTTGTCCTAACGTAGGTAAACATCATTATCACCAAATATTAGATTCAGAAGAACGTTGTTAAAGATAATTTTGCTGACTTTTGTTACACTGATCGCCCTTTGCGTCCCACGTGGGTAATAAGTTAATATAGAACCTCGATTAGCCTAAAAAGACGACATTGTATTTGTGCATAATCTCCGCCAAATTTAGGTAAAACTTAAAATAGTGAATCACAGAATTGGCCGGTTTCCAGTTGCGTGGCTGTATCTGGGCGCGGTAGTTTGGCATCACTCCCAAATAAGAATATTCCGATAATGAGGGCCATGTCACGGATATAGGGAACCGCATTAGAGTACCAACTTACATTAGTTATCTCACTGATACGAGTGGTCTACGAATTCGATTCATTCATTATACGCTACACCTGTTCAATGTAACGATGCTCTGAATTCCCCGCACTGAGATTTTCCTGTATTTCCGTAAACATATATATACTATATTCGTTGTTGCTAAATTCGGATATTTATTTGAGATAATTGGAAAGAGTGAAGCGAGTCTTTGTCTAGCAGTTGGACATTAATGGCTCATAATAATAATATTAGATAATATAATATTAATAATATTAGTAGCGGCCAACGTATCGACATTTTGGGAGTTTAGTTTCAGATATCAACGATACCAATTTTCTTCCAAATCAATTGTTCGACGATTTGGCAAAGCATCTGCACGTTCTAACCTCTTATCTTCCTCACGGACATTGTATATGTAAGCAGAAGCTTTAGCACGATGTGTTCTTTGAGGCAACTAAGTGCGACTATGCGGAAGTGGTCTGGACACGCGTTTAGGGCCATTGGCACGATTAAAATTACGACGTAGAGGCGCTGACGAGCCTATTGTTAATTCAAATATCCTTACACATGTCTTGTTTACTTGCTGAAGGTTCCTTATAATTTACCTCCGTAGTAGTTCGTAGGCTTAGTCGATTTTTAATCCAACGTAATCCTTATTCTTTTTACTATTCGACGGATTTATTTCTAAATAAAAACCTTACAACCTAAAGGTCGTTGAACGAATGGCCACTTCACAAGTACTAGTAGTTTGGTTTTTGCCGCTATCATACGTGTATGTCATCACAGCAAATATAACCGGCAAAGGGTTTGAACTTTCAAATTACGACATATATTAGGCACATTTTCCAGCTAAAGATTTAACTGTTCATATAAAATTGGTTAAGTTTAATTAACCATGTTAAAGTTACAGAGAAAACAAGTATGTTTTGTAACATGCCTTGTCTTTTTTTGGTTGTGGCCTTGCTAATCTCGTGATCTAATTGCTTAACTAACTAACTAACCGAACCTAAGGTAACAAGTGCAAAATCAGATTTTTGTGATCAAATTTAAATAATATTTGTACATATTTCCTGCTTCAATGTCGTTGATTTTAACATTAAACAGTTCATTACGGTCTTAAATTAGAGAAAGATAAATTGGTAGGTACTCATTTTTTGCATGAATATTTTAAAATTAAACCTGTCCATTAGATATTTGTGTATAGCATCACGCACGTCTATGATATAAAAAGGCGTAGGCTTTTTTATAACGACGAATTTGGCAAAGAACCGTAACTACAACCGTATTTGATAATATTTTAATTTAACTCGTATTATTTTAATAATAACAGTAAGTATATTACAAACGTACTATTTAATCAGCTTCGAAACAATTTACGAGTAATTGTGAGCTTTATTCTGTAAAGAATAGAAATATGTATAATATAATTTTAAGTAATAAAATAAATTATTTTTATGATTCAGCCATCCGACGTTTGGCTGATAAATTGTTTTAGTTGGCATCCGTAATAATTATAATCAGAACTCGGAATAACTAAATCCGTAAAAAACAAGAAAATTTGTGAACCAAACAAAAACATGGCATTTAACAAAATTTTCGGTCACAATTAAGTTTTGTTAATTCAGAATAACAATTACCAATCCTTTTTTGTCAATGTAGGTACCCATAGTACTTAAAAGTAGACAAGTTCACGTTGGAATATGCAATTTTTGTATTTATCTGTATCAAATATAAACCAATGCTGAAACTTGGTTCTATCTTTATCAGTCCAGAGGTTACCAGGTACCAGAGGCTCAAGGTGGATGCCGTGCATTATTTATTGAAATGTGTTGTTTATTGTTAGAAAATATTATGTAAGTCTTTCAATAATTATGAAACTGTTTATATATCTAAGAATTCTGGAATTTTGGTTCTTCATAAAAATTCAGCTGATTCACTTTAAAAAAATTAAGGTAAAAACAATTAAAACCAAGCTACGAGAACGTGCTGTACAGAATGATGGAGACAAGTCCTATGCCTGCAAGGGGATCAAAAGTTGATCAATGTAAAGTTTGTTCCTAACGAGAATGAAAATACTTCAGTAAGTTCAAAGCACGTTAGCTCTGTAACTGTATATTATAGTGCCTACCAATAGGAGCATAACTTTTGATACTTCATCGCTATAATTTCTTTGTCGGCATAATTAGGTCAGCCTTATTGGTCCAATGCTCGCCAGTCGACCGTGATGTCCTTCGATCGAACCTGGGTGAAGCAATTCTATCGGAAATGCGGTGCAAATGTAATGCTGGAGTTTCATTTCGTGACTAGTTATTTAGCTGGTTGCTGCATCATACTAGCGTAATATGATTCTAACCGTTAAGTATCTAAATTCTTATATAAATGTGTCATAAAAACTAGCAATATCTTATACTTTTATCACAATAGATAATAAAAAAAGTCATATAGGTATGTCATCTCCGTGAACGTGCGAATGATTCTATCCATATAAAAATCTCAGTTAGAACTAACTCACTAAACATAAGTTTACTGAGCTGTTCATACGTAACTAACTATCCAAATAGGAAAATGTCAACGGAACGATTCGCATTCCTATAATAATTGAATCAACGACCTAAGTACTGGGCGGCCTCGGTTTTAAAACATGCGTAAAGCAAAAAGTCCTTTTAAGAAATATAAAAGTACATGTACCTATGTATGGTTGTTACTCCACCACGGTGTACATTGCCGGCATTTAGATAGATACCATCATACCAAGCTCAATTGACTAACTTTACAACTATGTATAACAAATCCTTTGCATCTATCTAAACTGCAAAATATTTTCAGCATCGATATCGTATGGGAGTAAATGGGAGGACAGAATATAAGGAAAAAATTATTTATTGTTGTTACAGGTTAAGTTTACAGTTTACAAAACAGCTGGTAGTTTAGAACTGCGAATACCCAGTAGACATACTTATAAAAATTTATTAAAAGGAAGTACCTAGTAGAATGCAACGCGATGTGCTGTAGGGAATTCTTTGTTGACCTGACCCATTACAACCTAAGGTGTGTCTCCCTAAGGTAACAACTACTGTCTATCTATATGGCATCCATTGTGCCGTTAATTACGATGCTCGCATATTAACCATGACTTCATTCGGTTCAGCTAGGATACACTATTGAGGGATAGCAGTTATTGAGGACCAGAAAATGGTAGCTGGGTCGAAACTGGGGAGAACTATTTGTATAGGTACAGCAGTGTACCGAGAGTGGATATCAGAATTATATGACACGATAGATTTGGTGTATTAGCTTTACATTAATTGTGAAGTGGCATCATCATTTTTGCTACTAATAATGACGTTTATTGAACAAACAAGAATTATTATGTAAAAAATTTAAAAAAAAACAGAATAAATGAGTTTGTTGGTTCAGAAAAACCGTTCAATGTTACTTACCAAGTTTAGTTATTTCGAGAAAAGTCGTAAATTAATATCAGTTTAAAGAGCTATTATTAGCAAATACCTAAAGAAAATAACATAAATTTATTAAATAGTAAAATTAATTAAGTACAAAATAGTATAATCGACTAGTTAAATAGTAGAAATCTATGATAGAGTTTCAAAAACAACTTTCCTATACAAATAAACCATTTAGAATTATAGATGATTGCAAACGCGAGAATAATATCTGATAACGACTATTTGAGTATGAGCAATATAGGTACTACCTATGTATGGACAGTCGACAGCAAGTCTGCGGTAATAATTTCGTAAGTATTACTTATATCAAGCCTATTGCTTCACAATGCAGACGCTGCCGTCAAAATTACCGCTGATATGCGTTTGACTGTACTAGTAATTCAAAAAAAGTTCGTAGGACGGTCAACCATTATAATTAATTTTTTGTGTGGAATCATAATCTCCCAGATATGCTTGCCCTACGAAGGACGTATGATTAAAATACTTATAATAATCGTAATCGTTTAGGATTATAATTATGCTAATTAGAGACTAGCGACATCGTAGGTTATCGAGTCTTGTTTTATGTAGATATATTGAATTATTGACGTTCAGTCTAGATCTCTTCGACTCAGGTACATTTATTCCCTTAGTCACTATGACTAAGTAATTAAAACATTGATCTTTAGCCAAGGCTCTAATACTTACCTAATTGTCAATTAAGAGAGGCCAAGGGTAAATATTGCAAATATCAGTAAGTTGGTATCTATCGAACATGGTTTTAATTATGAAACTACTTGTAGTTGACAAACTCAGGAAAATACCTAGGAACCATGTGCGAAATAATACGCGCAATAGGCCAAGAGCTAGGTTATTTATTACTTGTGCTACTTACGTCATTTGTGATGGGACTAGGGCTGCCAGATAGAAACTTGTCACGTCCGGGACAATTCTAGGATAAAGGTATCGGGCCGCAGCCATAGTAAAAAAAATATATGAAAATAAATAGGTAGTAGTCTAATTTAGATATTAGATCTAGACACGCGGGAGCGTGTCAAGCCAAGTTCAAGTAACAGAACTGGCGAGCAGCACCGTGTGTAATATTACACGAACCATTTGGAGCCACTTTTGACCCCCTCATAACTTAAAAACTATTTCACATCAACGTGTCAAATTTGGCTCATATATTGAGACTTGCGAGATACATAAATATGCTTTAAATTTCATAAACACATCTCAAACGGTTGTTTAGATATTAACGTCCAAAAACCGTCATTTTTATCACTGACTGACCTGAAAATTATTTATAACAACATAAAATATAATTTCTTCTTATAACTTAAGATAATATATTGTAGCCTAAGGACTGACTTGGCTAGTTTTCATATACGAATTATATGTATATAGCCTTCGCAAGTTCTAAGCCTGTTACTTGTCGGTTCTTATTTTATTATTCCGAAAACTAGCCATCGAACATAATAATTCGTATATGAGAACTAGCCAAGTCAGTCCTTAGGCTACAATATATTATCCTAAGTTATAAGAAGAAATTATATTTTATGTTGTTATAAATAATTTTCAGGTCAGTCAGTGATAAAAATGACGGTTTTTGGACGTTAATATCTAAACAACCGTTTGAGATGTGTTTAGGCTACAATATATTATCCTAAGTTATAAGAAGAAATTATATATTATGTTGTTAAAAATAACTTTCAGGACTGACCATTGAACTTGGCAACCATTTATATTTAATTTATCTATAATATGTATGTATTTAGAAATATATAAGTATGTTTATCAGTTGTCTGTTTACCATAATACAGGCTCTGCCTAGTTTGGGATCAGATGGCTGTGTGTGACTTAACTTGGCTCTCATTTCACATTTATGTTTTTGATGGGTATATATATTTTAAAGAAAAATACCATTTATTTTCAAATAAGTACATACTTATTATATATGTATGTAAACGTTAACCTACTAAGGAGACAATAAACGCTAGTTATAATATTATATTCAAACAAAAATTAAGCGCAAATTCTTGTGGTTTGTTGATTACATAAACTTTGGTAGGAAATCAACATACATCATGTACTATGTATATACATATTGTATTGCGATATCCGAGTTACACACTTTTGAAAATTGCAATAAACTCATTTTTTTCTCTATCCACACATGGCTTCTCTAGACATCGGAGAAGCGTAGTTGAATACTCCTGTAGTATTTTTAATGTTTCTAATGTTGTTTGTATGTTGTTAATATTTGTCATGTCTTCTATTTGTTCTTCATTCCCTAAATTTTTTGCCGCTATTGACCTCTGTTTTCTACACAAGTTAACTAAACGGTAATTGGCGTCTGTGTAGTAAATGTTGTGTTTGCCCGTAATTGTCATAAATAAATTAGAATATTACCTAAAATCCTGTATGTGACTGTGAATATATATGTGCCGTGGGTGAACCTAACTAAATAAATAAATCCAGTCTTTAAAATCAGGATCAGTGGTCCATTTATCGTTCAAACCTGTGAACCTTTTCTTACTCGTTGATGGATACGATACGATACGCGCTCATACGGCAGGCCAGCCGCATCATTTATTGTTAGAAGGTATATTGATATAAAAAACTAGTAGGATTTCGGAATCCGGGACAATAAAGTCTAATTACTGGACACGGGACCAGACGAAAAATTCCGGGACATTCCCGGATTTCCCGGCCATCTGGCAACCCTAGATGGGACTCGAGAGCCATTCATTTAGGTCCAACATTCTCCTGAATTAAGAAGTCAGCGGCCACAGAATACTTAATTAAACTTAACGTTAATGCTACTTATTTCATGATTATGTCGCAGGTTTCTTAGCTATATATACCTACGTTTACCCCTTGACCTTTGTTACGTGTACATCAAAAGAATTTCTTTTGTAAGAGGGCTATAAAATGTTAATGTTAAAGTTTATAGCACAAGTTATAAAATCGTTTGAAAAGTAAACAAACCTGGAAGAACATCCACGTGGGGTACTCCCCAAGCTTGACAGCGATGCATGCCCCTAACGCGATGAACACGGTTGATATGCTATCACAGCCGTGGTCGAAGAGCTCGCCCAGCGGGGACTGGCTGCCGGTGCGGCGCGCCTGCTTCCCGTCGATGGCGTCCAGGCTTTGGTAGATGAATACTCCTAGCGCGCATAGGGCGCACGCCCACCGCGGCGGCTCATGCCGCGCGTCCGGGCTGTACCTGTGACGTTATACATATTAGAAAAATGGTTTAGTTGAATGCTTTAGTTAATAGATATCGGGTCATTTATGAGGGACCTTGATATTTTCACGACCCTGTTTATAGTTTCTATTATCTTTTATGCGTGTTATAGATAAGGTATGTTAACTACAAACCCCAACATTTATATCTAAGTACTCTTTTATTTATTATACATGCAGCAATGGTATCCATAGTCGGAATATATTTTGTTCAAACAGAGTCCATTATACGTTATAGGTATTCAACTTTGTAAGAAGGCAATAAAATCATTGACATATCTAGAAATAAACACAGTAAGGGCCATTAAATGCTCATTGACCTCTTCTCTGGGTAGGTGTGTAATCTTATAATAGACCTACAGATCACTACACCTTCTACATAGGTGGGTAATTTAGTACCCAGAAACAGTTTTGAAATATGATTTATGAATAATGAAACAGGATTTCTTAGACAAACATTTATGGAAGCAAATGATGAAAAATTATAATTAAAAATTATTGACTTATATAAAAAATATGAACAGCATTAAAATGACTGGCAAGATATAATCCTCATACTACCTACCTCATATGATTCTATTTTAACAAGGTAATAAAATGACTGGCAAATTATACCACCTAGCAACAAGAATTACATAATAGGCATTAAGTCCGATTATAAAAAGTGTGATTTGTAAAAATCCGGCCAAGTGCGAGTCAGACTCGCCCACAAAGGGTTCTGTAGCATTATCTACAAAATATT
Source organism: Diachrysia chrysitis (assembly GCA_932294365.1). Classification (NCBI taxonomy): domain Eukaryota; kingdom Metazoa; phylum Arthropoda; class Insecta; order Lepidoptera; family Noctuidae; genus Diachrysia; species Diachrysia chrysitis. The sequence goes on along the minus strand of OW028649.1, from coordinate 13,515,994 downwards.
TGATGATTTTTATACACCTAATAGGGACTATAGACCTCAGGTACCTATCTGGTATAAATTTCAACTTGCTAGGACCACCTGACCCTAAGAAAATTGGTGGTGACACACGGAGTGACAGGCAAGAGAGTTAACTTGTAAGGGTTCCTTTTTTTCCATTTTGTGGTACGGAACCCTAAAAAACCTTTGTAAAAATATTAATTTTAGTCACTAAAATTATGATGAATACAATTAAGTAGGTATTTCACATTCAATTAAAGAAGCACTTGGTGTTTTTTAGATTAAACCTGTTCTGACCAACATTTTAGTCTTTAAAATTAACTAAGGTATAAATACCAGCTATTCCTACAGCTAATTAAAACAAGTTAAACCAACATAATATGTGACAGCATTATTATTTAGTATAATAGATTATCAAGTGTTAAATAAATATTAAAGTTCATAATTTTGTGTTATGTCAACAAAAACAATACAATTAAGGATGTCTTAAGAGGAACTCAAATATAATTAACTTTAATATTGGTCTTCTGTTAACTATCCATAGGATTAACTCTACTTTTTGCACAAGAAAAATAGTTAATCTTACAAGTACAATATGTTGTATTTGCTTGTGTTGTATTCCTTTACAAAGTTTTTTATTTTTCAATGATTCAAGAGAATTATCGTATGTCATGGGAACTTTCATAAATATTAAAATTAGACAGAATGAAAGAAAAATTAAATAGGCCTAGTCTGACTGAGACTAGGCCATTTGAGAATCCAATAAGCATCAGATAGCACAGTGGTGATCTGTGCAGTTGTTGTTTATTAAACATAAAAATATAAACAGAGAAAGGATATCTATGTAGCAAATAAAGAAACATATCCAATATCTCTTTTAAAGTTATTTCACACAGTAAGCACACATAAACAACACAAATATTGGATTGCATGTTTTATAGTAATATAAAATCTTTTATAGCAAATAATATACTTTTCAACAGTTGCAAAATGTAGTAGAAAATATACAATTTGTGACAGATATATTATATGGGTTTCTAACTATCCAACTGTAGTGCAAGGCCTACACTACCAACTCTTAAATGAATTTCAGTTCTAATACAAAGCCAATGCAAAATTGTTATTCATTTAGCAAGCACACAAACACTATAACAGTATAACTGAGAGAGTTAAAAGAAAGTTCATATTAAAAACATTAGGTTGCCAAGAATCCAACATAGAACCATGTTATCTTTGTGGACTTAGCGCCCAACATTGAAATAGTGTTTTCTTTTATTTAATTCTTATAGATTTTTGTATGTAGTGGATTGTAGGACTATTCATACAATTCTAGTCATAAAATTAAAACAATACTTTGAGAACAGAGAGTATTAGAGAGAAACATGAACCACATAGCATGAAATTAACTATAATTACTAGTACTAATGTATTCCACATAATATAATATAAATTCTATACAAATAACTAGTAAACTCTAATACAAATAACTAGTAAACCTACACGTTTACTAGTTATTTGTGAACTGAATTATGACCACTACACTGAAATCAATTTAATTCTTAGCTACCTGCAGTATAGCTAATAAATACTTCTAAAGCTTATTTTTTCTTTTATTTAGAATTCATATTTTATTATGTGGAATATATTAGTACTAGTAATTATGGGAGTAAAACACATGTTTATGATAACTCTATTTTGGGCAGGTTTAACAAACCATCAAACACTTTCTTTACTACATAAATTGAGACTATTATAACTTAATGTGTTTGTAAAATTCAAAAGTCAAAAAGAAAGTGTTCTATCCAATAGTCAAGTAGGACAAGTGCCACTTGATTAAAATTTTGTGCAAAGTGAAAATCTTATTAGAATAAAAAGTAGTCATTTTTGATTTTATAATTCTGTGTATTTTATCATCTTTGTAATAGATAAGGTTGAGTGTATAAGTATATTTAAAACAGTATGATGACTACATTTTGCAGTACAATGTACTTAAAGAGAAGATAAAAGATTATGTACAAAATACTTATATACCAAAAAAAAATATTTATTGTGACAAATAACTATATAATTCATGTTTTAGTATAAAAAAAAACTTAAGAATTAAGAGTGTACTAGTTTATTATTACCTTGCTTATTCATATTATTTTTAGAATTAAGTACAAAGTAAGACAATGGTTTTATTTAAATTAGGTTAATTAAAAACTGATATTTTCGATATATCATAGCCAATTAAAAAGTAATTACGCCGATTAAAATACATAGCTATTTAAATGGTTTCATTTAAGATAAAGAAAATTTTATTAAAAGGTTTACTATCAATCCTGATAAAGTTATTATACAAATTGAAAAGTTCAAAGCAATGTAGGTAAATTTAACTTGACTTCGTAATTACGTAATTTTATAAAGGGTTAGTAAAAAAAATAAAAAATTTATTTAAAAAATTATCACTAAGTATAAAACTAAGGTTGACTAGTCCTAATAAAAATTAAGGGGCATAGCCTACTCGAATTGACAGCTGCTGAGATCTCTAGATTTGTTTTTAAACTTGAGCAAATTTAAATAAACAATTACAACATGTTAATCACATGTATGACTAATTAATGAATCGTAGTATGAAGTGATAGTTAAATTATATTAAATTGGTCTCAATTGAAAATTTACAACACAAAAATTTGTAAAATAGGGGTATTATGAATGAACAGGGGGCTAAGATTATGTGCAGGTCATTAATAAACCTATGCCTAAATTAATCTTGCCAACTGATAAGTCAGTGTGAGAGACAGCAATAATTCAAATCTTAATATCTTATCGCGGTAGACAGTGGCGCGACGTCGCCTCGGCCAATCGCATGACTGTTTTTTTTTCAAGCATTACAACATGTAAACATGCGTGAACTGTGATTTTGTTGAATGGAAAAGCAATGGTTACAAAACCATTACTAAGACGTTTATTACAGACCGTTAGAAAGTCTTAGTGCCAGCAGAAAATGAAAGTCGTTACGGTCGGACGAGATATGACACAGTTCCTAATGTATTGATATAACCTTCGATTTACTTACCAAACTAATATAAGTGTGGTGACTATATTTACTATTAAACCTAAGATTGTGATGAGATTCGGCGCGAGCCATAACGGCGTTTTTGACACCAGCCAGCACCACCACGGTTGGAGCCATGCATCCAATATACTGGCACTCGTACAAGAATATTTGTGATCACTTAGTCTTTTTAACTGAGCAGCGTTGAGTATTCTCTCTTTGTAGAACTGCATTTTATTTCACTGTCACGACATTACAATGCACAAAAAAATTCACCATTTACTAATTCACGAGATAAATTCGCAAAACGCAGTGCAAATCACATTCACATCACACCGTTCTTGATAATACCATAAACAACACAGCAGTTTTTAAAGCACCTTACACACGCAACGACAATCTGTCACCTAGCCACGCGTACAGCGCCCACAGACAATGAGACAAGGATTTTGACATGTCCGACTTTGTGTTGCCAAACTATAAAATCTACAACAAATGTAGGTAAATGTGGGTTAGTTCTCGTAAATAGAACATTGTATTTGGGATTCAAAAGACAGAATTAACTGTAATTGAGAAGCTCTATTCTATCTATATCTATGACAACGTATCGATTTTTCTGAATAAATATATAATCACTTTCCCATTTACTAGCGACCCACAGCGGCTTCGCACGGGTAGAACATTATTGTTTGGCTATTTTTTTGGAGTGTCTGAGGTGACAACAGTCACAGAAATATGAATAGCAATTTTTACTTTTTTAATTTAACGTGGTTTAAAATTAATTCTTTCAAATAGCTTTTGAATTAAAACATTATATTTAATATTTTAATAGTTATTGAACGCTATATGATATACATAATTATGACATCTCGGTCTTTTTTCCAAACTACAATGTGGGGTAGGGTAAAAACACAAAAAATCGTAATTTTACAACACAAAGCTTTATTTCAACAATAATTACATTACAATTATTACAAAGATATAATACTTTCCTGTTATAAACTATTTTTTATGACAAATTATTGACAGAATTTCAAAATGAAGACAAAATACATTTTTATAAAAATATATTTAATATCTCAATATTGTACTTGTCGCTATAATTACTTATCTACATAAAAGTTAATTTAGTACTTACAAAATATTATATAAAAATATTATCAAACTTCGTTACGTAAAGGTATTTCCAGCATGACAAAATTAAAGCCTTATAAAAATATTTGGAAAAATATTTTATTTTCTATTAGTCAGTATTATAAACAGAGCAACTCTCACAAACAAAAATAATAACAAATCTTTGAAAACATAGGTATTGAGATTAGAGTATTCTTATTCAATTTTTATAAATCGTGCTATCTGTTATCTATTTTTAGCTTGGTTTTTTCTGGCTTCAATTCTTTTTTGTAACGTAATCAATAGAGCACCAAGTACGTTATGGCCAGGTAACCGTTTTCCAAAGAGCAAACGCTTAACAGAGTCGTCGTACGTGAGAAGAGCTACCATATTTTGAAGTAAAAATCCTTGGCAGTATTCCAACAGTTGAGTAGCACCGTAAACCTGCAAAGTAACAAACCGCTTTGTGAATCGAAATACCTATTAAAAATTCTTTTATTTATCCTTTATTAAAATATCAGAATTTACAGGAAAGAAAATTTACGTTATCGATTGTACCTTAGCATGAATATAGACTGAGACAAGATTATGCAGGTCAACAGACTTGGCCGCTCTAGCCTCGCAGTGTCGCTGTAACGGTAGCAGCTGGAAGAAGGAGGCAGCGGCGAGCACTTCCAGCACATCTGTCTCTGGGATATCCAGACCCGTACACCCTCCAGAGTATAGGTACTTCATGACTTGCTGTGAAACATAATCAAACCTTATTTTTTTTTTAGATAATTTAAAATATGGCTATGATGTTACAGAATGAGCATTGAAAACACGTAAATATATAGTCTTTAAGATTTTCATACACCTTCTTTCTTAAATAGTTTTTTGTTTTAAATCTATTGGAATATTTTAAATTTATAAAGTATACCTATGAAAAGTTTTACTATTATATACTTTGATATTTAGGCAGTGGCGTAGCTAGGTAACCAAAGGCCCTGGGGCAAAAAATAAAACTAGGGCCCCAAGTAAACTATTTAAATTCTCTTGGTTCCGTATTCGTCGTGTACCGAATGCGATGTATATCGATCGACAGAGGGCATTAGCACGGTAATATTATTTATCAGTATTGTAACTTCATATAAAAATAAAAATCTGGAAGAGATTTACGCAGTTAGCCTTAGTGCAGGCTTTGACTGCTTCACTGGACTTTTGGGGAGAAACTTAAGGGCCTCCAGCTAGAGCAATAGAAAAACTAACTACGTTAGCAACGTTCACTAAGGACTGTGGGGTTCGGATCTCGACTTAGTGCGTTGCTAACAATCTTATTAAGGCCAAAACAGCAAGGGAGGGCTGGATCTAAGTTTTTATTATTTAAGGACATATTTTTATTGCTAGTTTGGCCGGGCCAGCTTGATCTAGGGGGGGTAACATTTACGTTACAATTATTTATACCGACGGGCCTCGCCGGCGAGGACGTAATATACGGCGGTTGTGTTTTGTATTGCTACTGCTAGCTAACTCGAATGCTTCTTGGAGAAGCGTTGTTTTATCGTCGGGTTAGGAGAAAGTATGTTTGGGCCTATTCTTAGATATATAAACGGACGAAGCGCGAGCTACCTACGCTCCTCGTATCTCAACATGCGCTCGGCATGCAACCAGTCGCGAATATACCAGCCGCCGTGACGAACAGACGGTGTTTGTTTTTTAAACAAAATAAGTACATGTACTTCTTTTAATCAAAAAAAAAATTATTTATATTGCAAGGAGCAATTGTAGAATATTTTATGCTGTACAATTACAATTAAATGTTTTGAATTAAGCTTTATATTTTAATGTGTATTTTTTATCCAATTGAATTTAATAATAAAGCATTTCGTACGTCTCAGTCGAGGCGCATAATTTTTCGGTCGCAAATTTATCAGAATGATTTGTTATTTAATCCTTAAACATATTATAAGCATGGTTTTAAATTAATTCTACTGATAAAAAGAGAACATGCATTTTTATTGAACACTTTCTATTTAAATAAAAAGAAATAAAAATCAAAAAATACATTCACTAAACTATATAGAAACTCGAAGTATGTGGACATTTTTTTTTAATTTACTCGTCACTTATACTATTAAAAAATATTAAACACGTATTTTTTCCTTTTTCCTTAAACAAATCGCGTCGCGTGGCGTCACTTCTAGCTACAATTTTTACCAAGACGTGACGTACAAGCCCCCACTCCTGAACTTTAAAGCGTTTTAATTTTATCTTTTTTATTAATTGGATTTTTCCTAACTTGTCTTATCATGTACCCGGCTCCGACACAAAATCACGTCTTAGCGTCTTCATAAGACTGTAAAACCCATTTTTAACCTTATTGTCTTATATAAAAAACACACACAATATGAAAAAAACCAAAATACTCATTCAAATACATATATCTATTAATAAGGTTTTCCTTAAAATCAAAATCTTCTACAAAGGGATCAAAAACTTTGCGTTGTTTGTCTATGAACGTAGTAATGTAATGAGAGATATACTTATATATATGATTCCCGGTGACGATAAATAGGTAATTGTGAATTGTTAATTATGTACAAATTTAAAAAAAAAATCGTTTGTAAGTCAGAGTCCGAGGGCCCCCCGAGCTTGGGGGCCCCGGGGCACAGCCCCGTCTAGCCCTCCGGTAGCTACGCCACTGTATTTAGGTAATACACAAATAACATACCTCAAATATGTGGTACCGAATGTCATTGATTTGCACCAGAGGAGGCGCAGTATTTGGAGGCGGTAAGGCTTCATTCGACGATCTCGGTGGAGCTAACATGGCCCGTAGTCGGGCGGATTCCGACACGAGGACTATTTTGTGGCCGTAGAATAATCGACCTTCAACCCTGAGGACATAATAGAATATTTTTTATATTAAAAACAATAAGTAAGAGCGTACATAAACGTTGCGATATAAAGTTTTGCGAACTTTATACGGCTGTTAAGAGTCGAAAAAATTACTCCTAATTTCTAAAAAATATATATAATATATCTATACTATAATCTATACTTCTATACTAACATTATAAAGAAGTAAAGTTTGTGTGTTTGTTAAATTGTAAGGGGTAATCTCGGGATCTACTAAACCCATTTTAAAAATTCTTTCACCAATAGAAAGCCACATTATTGCTGAGTGTCATAGGTTATATAAAAAACCGAAAAATAAAAAGGCTTTTACGTGGTAGTCCGTTTTGCGAAGTGAATCGGAGAAAAAACGGTCGAATGAAAGCGTTTCTTAGGAACGCTGCCTTAACTATGAAAGATATATTTTTGAGTTCTAGAGAAAAGATGTGGAGCTTGAAAATGCCTACAAAAAAGTCAACGACAGCATATGTCTAACTTTTATATTTAAGTTACAAAAAGTAGTTTTTTTAATATTAGTACCTATAGATAATTTAATTTCTAATATTAAAAAAACGAAGTGGGCACGGGTCAGCTAGTAATATTATAAAGCTGAAGGGTTTGTTTGTTTGTTTGTTTGTTTGTTTGTTTGTTTGAACGCGCTAATCTCAGGAACTACTGGTTCGAATTGAAAAAATATTTTTGTATTGGATATTCCGTTTATTGAGGAAGGTTATAGGCTATATAACATCACGCTACGACCAATAGGAGCGGAGCATAAATGAAAAATGTTGCAAAAATGAAAAACCGTTGAAACTAAAACACGCGAACGAAGTCGCGGGGGACAGCTAGTAATAAATAAAATATATATAAACTAAATAAAGCGTAGATTAAACACTTACCTAAACGTAACATCAGCGAGTGAGGGGTTATTTACATACGAAGGATCAACTCTAGCTGGCGGCGGCGCAGCAGGCGGCGGCGGCTGGGCCACGGCCGGCACGGGCTCGCGGCCGTAGCATGCGCATAGGATGTCAGCCAGCAGTAAGACCGTGCCCTCCTTCTAAATATATTTCACTATTATTTTGTAAATTCATAGAAGTATACTTATTTAAAGATGAAAGTACGAATGATCTTAATTTTATTAAAATTTTTACCTGTTTTATTGACTATCAAGTAAATGCACTTTTTCATTACCTTGCTGTACCGTAGAATATTGAACAGCAGGGGGAGGCACTCGTAAATAAATTGTTTACTGTAGTGGCTGTCATCAGATGGACACACCTGTAAAAATAATACCAATAATTTTGAGTACAACAGCAGAAACATTACGATTTTTTTTTAATTAATATTTAAATATTTAGAAAATTATCGTTATGTACCTGTAAAAAGTCTTGCAGGAGTTGGTCAATAACATTGTCTAATGCTGCATCAGCGGCGGCAGCAAGAGACAGTGTCCACGCGTGCAGGGACCATGGCACTCCAAGTGCATGCAATTCTAAAGTAATATCTGAAAAATAAAGTAACAAGTGGTAAATCGTTTTTTTATACTGTCAATTCTAGAACTGGTATTAAAAAAATCCCTGAAAATACTTTTTTCTTAAAATTACAATATTATAGTTACTTTCCGGTGCACGCCGGTAGCTGATATATCTGAGAATTTAATTGTTTTTTGTTTACTCTAGCCGCTGGTTAAGTAGTAGCGTCTTACATTTGATACCAGTTTACAAATTAAGGTAGGTTATACATAGATTTTTAATGAGGCAATACATAACACAATTTTTATGTATTCTTGCATAGTGGTTTTTTACCTAAATCCAGTTTTATTAAGATATAATTATATAGATAAAATGGGTTGTGGAGGAATTCAGCTGAATCGGTCGGTACTGGGTGTTGGATAAGGCTAGACATGCGAAGGTAGGTCACCTAGGTGGTCGGTCTCGGCGGCGCAGTACATGGCGTCGTGCAGCGCGCGCTGCTGCGGCTTGGAGAAGGCGGCGCGCGCGGGCGGCGCGGCCGCGCCCTCCGCCAGCACCTCCTCCAGCGACAGCACCGCGCCCGCCGCGCGCGCGCCGCCGCGCACCGCCGCGCGCAGGCACGCGCGCCGCCCGTGCGAGCAGCACACCGCCACCGCGCTGCGCACGACAACACAACCATATAACAGACCCTCCGGGCACTTGCAGCTAGAGCACCTCATCTTGCAGATATAGCATCAGTGGGAGAAACAGGAAAATATCAGAACTAGAGTGAGCTCTTGTGGTTGTCTCGTGTCTTAGTTATCATTAAGTACCTACTTATATTTCTTCTTTTTTTGTAACAAATGTTGAATTTGTTCACCAACCTATAGCATCCGTACTGTGCAGCGACGGAGTAGCACAGCGCATCATTGAGCTGCGTGGACAGGAATGGGTCGGCACCATGTGATAGGAGCAACTGGACCAGTTCTAGGTTACCAACACCACACGCCACCTGAACACGTGAATAAAACCAGGTAATACGGTGCCACAACGAAATGAGTATGTTCAGAGCTTAGAATTTTTAAATACTTCCTTTTTCTTCTTCATTTTCATCTTATGAGCTAGATTCTAATCGATGAAACTATATTTATGTATATAGGTTGTGATAGGTCAAATAGGCAGTCGCTCCATGTAAAATACGGCCCTCAGCTAAATCCAGTGAGAAGATTAAATTTTTTTTAAGCTTATTGCAAAATGGCATTCCTAAAGCTGAAGGTAGTTGTAGAATTCTTAGATTCCTAACTTTATTACACTGCATGTCTGCATGTTTTATTTACCATTAACTGCAAATTACTAGCTATGAACTGTATTAAAAGGTAGGTATATAGCTTACTTGTAGCGGCGTGAGCGTGCAGACATCATCTCCCCGGGCTGGTGCTCCATCCACCCTGGCACCGGCGGCCAGCAGCCGGCGCGCGCACTCCACGGCGCCCGCCGAGCCCGCGCCGCCGCCCGCGCCGCTGCACGCGTACACCAGCGCCGTCCAACCTGACGTATCCAAAACTTTGTAGTAATGCACATCATTTACCTATAGTGGATAATTAACTAACTTCAAGGAGTAGATTCTGAACTCGTCGGAATCTTTTCTATATTTATATATGTTTCCCGATTACCCGAAGACGTATGGACCGGTTTGGAAAATTAATTTTTCGTTTGACAAATATTTCTCAGGAGGTCGTAGAAAAATAATCCAGGGAACTATTTAAAATTTACATGAAGTCGGTTTTTTTTTTTTACATAAGGTTATATTATTATGATGATCAGCAATGGTTGACTAGGGAGCTAACTGGTAAAAAGTATGTCATGTATGTCATGTATGTCGATAATGCTGATCCATTTGTCCTAGTCCTAACATACGCATATTTAATGTTAAAAAAGTAAATATTGGTTGCACAGGACTACATTTTCTAGGTGGTGCATAAGTAGAGCATTTCTCGGCATCATCAACCTGAATGAGTTTAATATAAAGGCAAACAGCTTTTCAGATTTTTTTTTCTGAAATTGAATTTATGTTATGAAAAATTCTATTTCACATGTAATATAGTATGTATATCTTGGATTTAAGTAGAAATGACTCTACCTGCAGTGGGTGGTGTGTAGCTAGGACTACTCTGTTGGGAAGAGGGTGATCGCGGAGACAACGGCATAGCGCAGTGCGCTGCGCAGGCACCGCCTGTCTCGATGTTGGGGTCTGCGCCCGCTTCTAACAGTAGCTGTAACAAAAACGACACAAATGACAATATCTATGTGGCATGTGCAGTCTTGATTTAGCAAAGGTTGCTGTTATTTAACACTTAATGTTTGTTATAAAATGCCCAACTTACAGCAACAATCTGTTCGTCCCCGACTAGCGCTGCTTTCATGAGCGCCGTGAGTCCCGACGCATCTGGTGCATCGACACCAGCCGGTGGCATTAATGCTCGGACTCCCCCCACCAGCTCTGGTCTCCCGCTGAGGAGTGCCCGCTGCGCGACCCCCACGGCCGCCCTGCTCAGCTCATCGGCTGTGCGCGCGCATCGGGACCAAACTGGTTCTATGGCTTCCTCCGCTCTTTAACATTGAGAATATTAAGTACAGTTTCCAGGTGTTGTGGTAGTAAAGGTAAATAGTATTAGATATATGGAATATGACATTGACATGGGCAACGACCAGTGTAGGGCACCAGAAGCAAAGTGCACTGGCGACCTCAGCTCATTCACAGGTCATTTTGCGTCTATAAATAGCAATAACGTTACTAGAATGTAAGAAGACGTGCTTCAACAAACAAAAAAAATATAAGAAGTATTACGTGATGGGCCTGGGCGGGCAGTCGGCGTGCGGCAGCAGCAGGCGCGCGGCCTGCATGACGTCGTCGGCGTCGGGCACGGCGGGCGGCGGCCGCAGCGCCGCGTGCGCGCGCGCCACGCGCACCCACTCCCCCAGCGGCGGCAGCGCGCCCGCGCCGCGCTCGCCCCACAGCCCCGCGCCGCCGCAGCTGCCGCCACTCGTACTCGAGTGCTCCAGCTGAACCAGAAACTCTTGCTTTTAAGTGTTATAATAAACCATGGGATATAAGGGATACCGCCGTCCGGATATCATATCCCAGTGATGGAATATTTTCTTATGCTAAATCGGTTGCGACATGCTGATAAACCAGTACAAATAGAAAGTTGACAGCGTGCTCAAATGTAAAAAAAAACATTATGTTAAGTATATGCCAAAGTATTAAAGATCATATTGTACCTGAGAACATCGCATAAAGTAATACAAAGCTCTTTCGGCAGAGGGCGAAAGCGGCGATAGACGTGGATGTACTCTTCGTAGTACGGCTCTTAGCTCCGACGCTGAGCCAGCACACGTCGTCAACAGCACGGACGCTGATGATCCACCAGAGCTGTTGTTAGACCCAGCTGATGTCCCAGATCCACCTGCGGAACAAAAAGTTTAAAAATCCCGTCGACAACCTAGCTACACCTTGATTGGTCCTTCCTGACTAAGCATTGGAACTCAAGATACATACCAGAACCGTTCGTAGTGATACCAGAATCGTGACTAAGCCCTAGTTGACGATGTTCAGGGCGAGACACTCCTGACGATGATCCGGATCCTAGTGAACTCATTGATTCCCATCGGGACAGTGACAATGCTCCTGCAAAATGTATAGTCCACTTAATATAATATGTAGGTTAAGTGCAAATATGGTTAAAAAGTATCTATATAGCTTAAAATTAACATATTGAGCTTATCTCTGAATTTTATTGTACCTGACGCAACTCTTCCAGCGTTCAAATGGCTGTAAGGCTGAAGCAGTCCCCAGAGATCAGCGCAGTTGGCAACAGCATGGTCGACGACTGCCGGCGTGATGGGGGCGCTGGCTGCGCTACTGCCAGCTATCAGTGCAATCTCCTCCAGCAGGGTCTCCATACCGGCGCAGAGGTAGATCGCTGCATATCTGGAGATTAATAGTGTGGAATTTATAGTGTAGGTATATAACAAAGCGTTGGATATAAGAGCTGAGGTAGTAAAAATACTAACTCGTGTACAAAAGACGCAACACGGACGTCCAGCATCCACCGCTGAAAGCGTCCTGGAGCGAGACTGGTACGAGCTCGAGCCGCCGAGCCCAGGCGCCTCGCTGCACTACCCGATGTCGCGTACATTGTTGCCGCACGTTGGCAACCCTGGAAAATAACATCACTCTCATTAGTCCATTAGTCAAATCCCTGACAAGTAAACTTTGGCTTAAAATTCGGAGAATTTAGGTTAATATTTTGATGAACGTACCTTGATACAAGCATCAGCGAGTGGCGTGCTGAGTACAATTCTAAAGGCGCCAGCCACTTCATGTTTCGAGCAGAAACCGAAGTTCTGGGAGAGACGTTGAGCCTCGCGGGATATCCTTACCAAAGCCCTGGGAATCGATAAGTTTCATGATCAGATAACGTAATATTAATACGAAGAAAGTAATCTGCTGTCAAGGTATGTGTGTCTTATTTACCTTTGTAATAAATAGGCGAGTCTAGACGGTGTGTCGGGCGCCATTCTCGGTGCAATATCTCTACATCTTCCAGCTTGCAAGGCGCGACTGACCTCGCTTGCTGTCCACGGCACGCAGCGAAGTTCAACTAGTCTGCAATGAGAAACATTCAAAAAGTTAAAACATGGAAATAGTCATAATGTGTGAAGTAGTGTTAAGATTGACATTACCATCATAAAAGTTAAGTACCCACCTATTATGTGAATCAACCCACACGAATTCATCGGCACTGGTAACATTGGTGCAGACAGTGTCCAGTGAAGGCTGTCGAACCAATGGAGCTCGTCTTCTTCGAGCCTCTGCAGCGCTGCCACTTTCTGGAACATGAGTCCGAAATAGAGTATCATTCACAACTGTACTCTATTTCCAAGTTGGAAATTTCTATTTAATTTTATAATGATGTAAATCAAAATTGGTCAATAAACAATAAATACCTGGTGCTCCATTATTACTCCCGCCTCCTGCGCTGGACGCCCCACTAGTGGCTGTACTACTGCTGTCTCTGGAGCGAAGTGTCAGCTGCTTGATAGCTGATCTGATGTCTTCCAATCCTCCGCCACCAGGCCATGGAGACTGTAACTGCAGACGAAATGAATTGTTAAACTTTTTTAACCCGTGAATATGTATGAATCAGGTCTGTCATATGCTGTGTCTGCTTGATAGGTATCTGTCATGGAATTACTATTTACAGGCAGTAGATATGCTAATTAGAAAGGAAAGTTCCTTTCCTCCTATTCCAAACGAACGGAAAGAAAGGTGTTTTATGAAAGCGACTGGATTTGTGTCACGCGATCGCTATTACATGACTCGCAATAAAAGCATCCTGTGTCGATATCGATGAATGAATACCTACCTAAAGCGAATGGTTCTAAACAAAGTTTTCTTCTGAATGTTATAAAAATTTAAAACGTTTTTCCTAAATGATTTATTGATGATCTGCCCTATCTCTAGATTATCTCTACACGTTGGCAGATTATCTTAAGCCCAATCGAAAAAGAACTTTAGAAAATGTGTTTTGAAGAACTAACAAACTGAGGTATTATGAACTTACTCTTTGCTGACGTGGGTACCTAATCTACATAAGAGAGAATGTTTATAATGTAACATAGTGATACCTTATTATGAGGTCGGTGTTTGGTTCTGTTGTGAGGCGGCTGCCGGGTCCGGCGCGGCTCGTCCCGGCCTGCCTCGCCGGCGCCGCCGCTGTCCGACATGGACGCGTGGCCTGAAGACCTGTTCTCGTCTGAACTGCTATTGCATTCGCGGACGCCATTCTGTGTACAAGAAAAACCTTTAGTTTAGGACCCACATATGTAAAGAAAAAAAAATGCTACGAGCTTAAACCAGGTTTACGCATGTAGGATTTTGCCAGACCCCCTAAGTTAGGAAAACTGAGAGAAAAGTATAGGTTTACACTTTACTTTTTCCTCGATTTGATGACTGTTATAATCATAATTCCTGCGTGTAACGACTTATAAGTTCCACACTAAATCAATATTATTCTTCAATGCTTGTAAACCTACAACCTTCTCTAATCTAACTGCTCGTAAATCAGTAAAAGCAAATTTCTTTTAAAAAAACCCAAACTAGCGTATAATATATAATTTTATGGTAACAATTTAGAATTAATGAAGCCAATCAGTTTATGCAAGTGTACAATAATATAATCAATATTTGCAATTGTGAAACTCTTAATGTCCTATTAGCTACGGTAGCTTCGAAAATATTTACAAATCGCGGTTCCCAAGAACAAAGTTCAACGCACCTTTTACAACACCTGCCAGTGCCGAACAATCTTCAACATCTAAGAATTGAATCATCCGTCACTATTAAGATAAAGATGGTTCATTATTCTTATGAAACATGCGCTGACGCATCTCCCTGCACAGCATATGGCCGCCATTGTCACTCATGCTTTCCCTTTCAACAATATTTAAAGCTTCCCACCGATTACGCTTTTCCCTATCAAGAGATCGTGGGATTCTGTTAAGAACAATGGTAATTTATTTTTTGTGGCGGCAACACTTTCGCCGCGTAACGCCGTGCTCAGCTAATTATTGTAATGGTAAATGGTTACCGACGATGTGATCGCAACTAATTACTAATTAGCTTTAAATAAACTGTCTATTGGTGTCCAGATCAAGAGTGCCCGAATGTAGGCGCCGCTTTTTGTATTTAAACATTTAAATTATTTGAGGTATTTCCCCAAATCAGTGTATACCTGTACCTTGGTAGTTACCAGGAATCGGAACGTTTTATACAATTAGTTGGTCACCTCCATTGAACTTAATTGATGAGCAGAGGTGTTATAAGGTTGATAAACGAAAATAATCCTTGGGGCACGACCTTCTAAATAATAACGTTGGACTTGTTTCAAAGTTCTCAAAACCATTACTTAATTACTTCTAAGTAATTTAAACTCTGCATTCTCATTGCACTTAACTGTTGCACAGTTTATTATACCTATTTCCGTCTATTTCATACTACATAAGAACCAGTTTATCATGAGAACATGTTGTGGACCAGTTATCACGCACGTAACAGATTTTTAATCTGTCCAATATCTAGATCCCGTAACTCTAATATCGCTTTTGCGTGCGCGAGCGCAGTCAACGAATTTATTTCTAAATCTTGATGACCCGACCCGATGACATTAATTTATTGGTACAACATCCATTAATTTAAACACTACATGTTTTAACGATGTGTTAATGTAATAAATTATTATCTACAGATTTCATTAGAGAGAAGAGAAGCAAGAAAATGGCGTTCCAGTCCGATATCAAATTATCAACTTGTAAGTTTACATCAGTGTTAAAAACTATTAAATACTGTTTCGATTATTAAATTTCACAATTCTTTGGCTCTATGTTGTAATACTGTAATTGAAGTAACTGCCTGTACATTTTATTATTTACCAACTATATTATGACCTTCTTGGTTTTGGGTGCATTCACATAACTACGATGTACCGTGACAACTATTTATCTACTGATATTGTGTCGGCCTTCATTCAGAAGTGCATAGCATGCACTTAAACAAATTCGATGTTCCTCTCTAAACATTGGCATTTTGTCTAACAACAACAATGACCGATAAGACGAGACCGCTTAATTACCGCGTAATATATAAATTGTATAATAACCCTTAATTCTAACGTACTATGTATGTAGCGATTAAATTTTAAATAATCCCGAAATATAGAGTATTCAATGGCAATTGGAACTTTAAAGCTCATTTTAACACTTCAAAAGCACACGTAAGTTCTGTGGATAGTTATAAGACTGGAAACGCCATCAACACGTTGTAACGTAATACTTAGCTGTAGTAAATAAAATTGTATTAAATACATTTGATAAGTTTAAATTTTTATTATTGTTTCAATAAGTTTTCAGACAAATATAATAGATTCGGCCGTAAAATGAGGCATTCGGACACAATCCAAAAAAACTGTTAACATTCAATAAAATATTTTATGTTCGTTTCGCGGTTAATTACGAAGCAGTTAACATGCAGTTAAGTAGTTAAGTGTACTAATTATACAATGTTCAATAGTTATTTAATAACAGTTTATTTCAGGACGTCGACAACTGTATATCTGTAATCCTTTAAAGACATTTGGTTTTTAAATAATGGTGTCTAATGAAAGTTTATTTTGTTTTACATTAAGACTGCTTAGAAAATAAGGTGGAGCATCAATTCCAACACGTGATACTGGCGCGATAATATACATAGGTACCTGTATATGTACTGTACCATGTAAATAAAATTATTTATACAAAATATCTATTAATATGAAATAGTATGAGACGACACACACTAAGCGGCAGTGGAACTAGACTACTTATAAATAATATTTTGTCAACAAGTGTCGCGCAGTAGAACTGTGGTGCAGTACGCATCGTGTGGTCGAACCTAATGTAATTAAATAAAATAATTATTTATAAATAATAATACCAGCCTATAAATGTCCCACTGTTGGGCACAGGCCTCTTCTCATGTAGAGAATACACGAACTTTGATCACCATGCTTGCTCATTGCGGGTTGGCGATTTCAGATTCCAATTCTTGGAATCCAGGTTTTCCATACGATGTGTTCCTTCACCGTTTGCCAATGGTGTCTTATAATAATTAAGAAACTACATATAACTTTGAAAAAATCACATTGGTACTTGCCCATAGTCGTTTTGAACCTGCAACCTTGTGCATACAAATCCGTTCGTTGAATCGCTAGGACCACGGAAATTATTTAATAACGATTTTTTAACTACCCTTCTCGGAAGCAGTTGTCACGGGCATCTAAAAACCTTTGAACCAATTTATAAACAAAGTAGTTTCTTGGAAATCACGGCCTAAGCTAACGAGTTCTTTGATCCGTCAAAAGTATTTTATGTTATTTAATTATTAGCCAGTTAACTGTACAGTGTTGTGGTTATACCCACAAATAGATCAGCGTGTTTACCGTATCCCATCAAAGAAAATGATCAGACTAGCTAGATGAAACCGCATCGTTGTGGTCAGTTTAACTGATATTAAGCTGGACAAAGATTTGGACAGGTAGTGGTGTGGCTGTTAGGCTATTTACCTTATGTTTAAAGAGGTTAGCTTTCTATGACGAGGTTTAGGAGATAAGGAGGTTGGCACCACCACAAACTATGTCACGTTAGCACTTATGTAGTTATGTTTTATTTGTGATATGTAAACATTCTCATGTCAAGTGCTCGTACGCATACTTAACTAGAGATACCTATCAAGAAATACCTGAGATACACGCGCACTTTTGGGCCAAAAGATTGATTACAATCTGTTTTCTTTGAAAATGGTAGAAACTTGTCCGTTTTAAAAAGTGACTCTACCTACATGACTTCTTCTTCTCCCTGCCATGTTCTCAATAATTATAATTTTTATTAGGGGTCGGTGCAAAGTGTACTTCACGGTTCTTCTTGATAGGAGTAACATTTTGGAACTACGCAACTAGTCATTTAACGTTTTGAAAGTGACTGAAAAGGCCTACTTGAAATAAAAAAATTTAAATTTTGTCTTTTCTTTCATGCATCCTCTCTACCGACATCTCAGCATTCACTCTTTTCTTTTTTATATCATCTTTCATTTTTAATACATCCATCTATTTTCAGTGCTTCCTCTGCCTGTATATCCATCAACTATATGACTATAAAAAAGTCATGTATATACCTACGTGACTCATTATTATGTTAGGAAACTAACGCACATTTTTTTTTAATGAAATCTACTTTTTATTTTTGGAATAATTAAACAAGATATTTTTATATCTAGCATTACTCAGTTAATTCCAAAATCTCGTTAATTCTATTAAACATTTTTAAAACCGTTACATCATAATATTATTAAATGTAATATCTAACTTTCGTATTTTAACAAGAAAGAAAGGAGTAATTATTATATGTAAGTATTGTTTTAATTAAGTATATTGCATGAAACATCAGTATTACAAATTATAATCATACAATTCACAATAATGTAAAATTATTTGTCTACGAAATTTCAAATCTATAAAATGTGGTCCTTATTGCCCTTAAATATATTTTAACCTTATATATATTTTTCAGAAGCGATATGGCGTTGTAAGTAGTGAAAAAGTTTAGAACTGCACATAAAGCTACTCACAGTAAACAGTAGCTTTCAAATTAGAGGCCATTAACCCCTTTACTTGCGTAACATAGCAAATTTAGACAGATCTTAGAGTTCTCAAGTGAATAATCTGAACGAGGTCGTAGTGGTCTTGTGGGACAATGACCGGATTTGTTTGCACACGGACGCAGGTTCAAAACCAGGCTGAAAGCAATGTGGCTTTCAAAACTTATGTGTACCTTTTCAGTAAGTGACTCTAAAGAGTAAGGCACAAATTACATTCTATGGGAATAATCTGTGCTCTATAGCTGCGTTTGAACTAAGACATTAAGGGCGGACTGCACTGGTGCATGAGTGCAGATGAACGTGATTAGTTAAAGCTAAGCTCTATTCTAGCGTTAAGTTCAGTGTTCTAATTTGCATTTGAGCTACGTAAACTAAATGCAAAAATCTTTCGAGATTTTATCTTTGACGTATAAAAAATTAAAACACGATCACGGAGAATTCAGTTTCTAGGATCGCTGTTTTAAATATTACTAGACTGCACACTAAGATCAACTCTTTGTCTGGTGGGTGTCTGCGTGTCCCAATAATTGGTCCTTATTTATCCATGTTTTTATGCGGAGAGGAGGTTACCCTTGGGGAATGCTTGCTGACTGGTAATATAATCTAAATATTCTGTAATCTCACCTGCACTGGCGGCGCTGTCTCGACCGGGCGGTGGTGATGATCATGCTTCGGCGGGCGCCTCTCCAGCGCGTAGCTGTTCTGTGCGGGCGCGCTGCGGACTGGCGCACTGGCCACTGTCAGCTGGGACACCGCGCTAACTGCCTTCAGCTGCGCAGAGCTGGGGCCTTCGGTGGACGGCGGGGGAGCCTCTTCGTGGTTTGCTGTGGGTAAATAAGAAAATTTTATCTCGTCTTGTTGGAATAAATAGTGCTGGGAAATCGCAGAAAACCCTTTTCCTTTTGCCTGGTTAGAAAGGGATAGTAAAATAGGTTCACTAATAGTGAGGTTCATATCGATGAGGTAGTACTAAAAAATTTGGCGTGCGGACTGGGTATGAAAAGGAAATAAATATCTATTGAAAAAATTATTGAAATTGTTTAACTTTGTTAATTTTGAATTTAAAGTTTAAAAGCTTTAAAGTTCGGGTGGCTTGTGACGTCACGTTGATAAAAATTGTAAATACAAGTGACGTCACGCACTATTTTCATCATTTACGTTAAAAAAGATAAAAAAAACGTGTCTAATACTATTTTCTGAAATATCTGAAGGACATAAAAAAAATTACCCGTATCCCTATTACTGGTTTAATTAAAAAAAGGTCAGGTAGCTTCAGTTCCAAATTTCGCACATAATGTTCAGTCAGATAAAGATGTAAGTATGAAGCATTTAAAGAAAAAAATCGCGTAAATCTCAGAAATCTTTATATTTATTGTAGGTAGTATCTAAATATAAAGGTAACTTAAGCTTAATATTATTTATTCATGAGTATAGCGGTACACCGTTAATATGAAGTTACGATTATGTTAATTTTATAACACTTAATACCTACCGTGTTGTAAGAATTACATTTATTACATTAGAGAGAAATACGTGTCTATCACTGGATATGAATAGAAGAAATATAATTATTATCTTTATGACTTAGCATTTAACTGAAAGCTTCTAAACATCATTGGGATGGTACAGAATGATGACGAAAAGTGGAAATGATAGATAGTTATTTATCCCGTTTATTTTGTAATATGGTAAGCTTGTAAATTGGACATAAAATAGTTATGTTCTAGCTAGACAATGGCATGCACATGATACACGAACTCACTAGTCACTATTTTCATTCCAAAGTTTTTGATGATATTTTTTTTCATGAAATTGTGATGTTCGCTATCTTAAATATTTCTGGATAAGATTAAAAAATCTTTCACCTTCATAAAACTACTTCAATCCTAGGTTTTATTGTATGGTGTTCATGCTGTAGAGACTTAATAAACAGTGTTACATACGTTTATTATTAGGCGAGGTGGGTCTCGGCGGGGTGGTGGCGCGGTGCGCGTGCGGCGGCGGCGACAGGCGGCGCGCGTGAGCGGGTGCTGGCGCCGCCGCCGCGCCGCTCACGCGCACGCGCAGCGCCCGCGCGCCCGACACGCCGCCGCACCACGCCCCCTCTTCTGACGGACGACACCCACTCGAAGGCCTGAATCAAACATAAACACGTTTATTTGCTTTAAAATACTATAATCAAGGCATCAAGAGACATCAAGCAAGCGTGGAGATTAAGGAAGTCTCTTTTTGAAATGAAAAGACATTGTTCTATAAAGGGGCAGTTTCAGCATTCTCACATTTTTCTTGCTTGTCTTAAAGAAAAACGAATCTTTCTTGGGATTTTATGCGATTTTATTTTTTCCATGCGGGGAGTGAACCCGCAGCACGTTACAACGCAGGAGTTGGCATGTCCGCTAACTCCTGCTTTTACCACTTAGCGTCATGTACGGCTACAGATCTTTGGTTATTAACACTTTTTAATCAAATAAACACTGCAGTAATCGAATTCCGCGATAGCATATTAAGAGGATGTTTGTTGTCCTCGCGAGCGGGAAGTATGTCAGATAGTAGATGGAACCAATTTCAGGCCAGAGGATCTTGATAATACAATAAGTATTACAGTGACAAAGAATAGAATAACATGGTTTAAATAAACTATTAATTTTTAAAGAAAAAAGTTTTCATAATCAGACGAGTCCTATTAGAGAAAACTACAATGAAACTCTTATTTAGCGAACGGTATCTAATATCAGCGAAAATAACGAGATTGAATCCATTCGTCAAAACACAAAGCAACTCCTCAAACTTATCGCATAAAAGTTCATCGCACCGATTCTAACTGTCAACAACAGGCAGAAAAACTATAACATTAGATGCACTCAATTTCCCAATAACCTGTGCCCCCGAGCCGTGATAACGGACAGTGTCACCGGAACGCCGGATCCGGTGCAATGCGTGACCGAGACTCGCCACGGGTACAGCCGCGACGAATGCGGCTGATGCCACGAACCACGATGTGCTGTTACATCTCACTCCATGTCTACAACTGGCCGTAACACTTTTGTGCACGAACACACAAGAATAGGGATGTTGACTGGGTATGAAAAGTTAAAATCTATTTAGTCCATCAGTTAGATAATAAAAAAATATTAGACACGTATTTTTTTCTTTTATCAAAACAATAAAAAATTACAAAGATACAGCGCTTTAAAGTTTTGGACTTGGAGGGGGCTTATGACACCTCGCCGTGGTAAAAATTGTAGAAAAAGTGACGTCACGCGAAATTTCCGTTCTCTGTATTTTGATCACTTTTTGTTTGGAGGAAAAAAGAAAAAATACATGTCCAATAAAATTCATTAATCTACCAGGCGGACATTAAAAAAAAATATGAGACATGCCTATTGCCGAGAAACGAGAAATATAATCTGTTTCTTGTTGCTGCTTGAAGCCTGATCACCACTTATTTCCATAAACGTTCTATACTATTGATCTAGCTTACTTCAGTATAATGAAGCTCATATCACACACATTAACACCAGTTCCAGTCGTGCTATAAATCGCATAATCGTTACTTATCTCTAATCAAGTTATGGATAGCCGGCGTCGCCGTCGGGATTGGAATGCGGAGGCTCTACGCTGTGACCCAGTTCTCGACAGATGTTGGCGAGCTTAAGGATTAGGTTTCTGTGGGTATACATGTACCTAGGGTCATTTGCTAGTTCTCTCTACACACGTACTTAAATGATGCAATGTGAATGAAAAACAAAAATATTTTTATCTTAATCATTGCCTTGCGTAACATCATGATTTGTGTCTTGGTCTTTGACTATAACTCCAGCGAGCTGTCAGCAGGGGATTCTAATATAGTTACATATTGTATATACTTATACAGCAAAACAACCCACTACCAACATGGAACTTAAAATATCACTGGAAAATATGTCTATCTCTTCATTTAACGTAATGACATACCCACGTACGTAATCAAGCGTACTTCGCGATTTCCTGAAAGTGTGTCCAGATCTCCAGAATTACTATAATAAACAAGCGAATGATAGTTAAAGGGATTTAATGTTCAAAGTGTAAGCAATATAAGCGCAGACAAGGTTAATCGCCGCGGTATCCAGTTATAATAACCACTTCTCCGCAATTTGTACAAATTGCATATTTTAGTGGTGTGTCTGCGTACCTTGTACAGTATTTTGTACCAAATGTAGTTCAATTTACGTAAAAGATGTTTTTTAATGGACTCGCATTATTATGAAGTTAACTATAAGTTCTTTTTGTAAGTATTTAAATGATAAGCGCTAACAGAAATGTCTGTAAACGAGTACTTTTGGCGTCGTGTGAAGATTAAATTAAGAGAATTTCACAAGTTTATTATTTTGATTAAATTGCCAAATCAAGTCACTTTCCAGAAGTATGATCAGCCAATACGTGATAAGAACTGTATAGATAATGAGATAGACAATACTCTGGAATGATTCGCTTAATTAAGAGAACATTCTTCTATGAGGCTTGAACGGATGCCAAGAATAGTTAGCTGATACAAAATGAAAAAAAAAAAAACTATCTCAATCGGCAGATTGTTTTTGTTTATAATTCCATGACAGATACTTCTTTAGGCACCTATGTGAAGCCTCTTAGCTGGCAGTAGATTATCTGTTTCCTAATCCAATTCCTTGTGCATTTTCCGTAAAACCTAAATACATTGAGCAATAAGTGGAGATATCTTTCACATTACATCACTAAACCTTCTACTGTTAAACCACAACAAAACGTTTTCATTCACAAATAAAGCAAGTCCGACACGTAATTTGTATTTATCTTTTTTGTGCTAAACCACAATCAATAAGATTCACGTCTTCTAAAGATGTTACAATGATCGTAATAGATTCACAAAAAGTACCAACAAGTGAGACGAAGTGGCCAGGCGTGACCGTAGCGGGCAGCGCGGCGACCATATCAAATTGTATCGTGACGCCGAGGAACCAAAATGTTAGCCATCTACCATGTGATCTGATTTCCTGGTATTGTGATGTTATACTCCACATGCAAGGTAATCGGTCATAAGAGGGTGTTACAGTCTAGAAGCCTAGTGATTACGTAATGTCTGAAACAGTACCTACTAGCCATAGTTTCAATATACCTATCTAGAATAATTTCTATACATATATCTAGTATAATAGTGACGTGGTGGCCTAGTGGTTCAATGAACGGATTTGTGTGAACACGGTTGCAGGTTCAAACCCATTACACCAATGCGACTTTTTCAAAGTGATATTTGCTTTCTTAATTATTCTAAGACATCATTGATAATCGGTAAAAGAAAAAATCGTGAGACAACATGGATTCCAGAAACTGGAATCTGAAATCGCCAACCCGCATTAAGAAATCGTGTTGACAATGCTTGTTCCTTCTCTATATGAGAAGAGGCCCATTTATAGGCTGGTATGAACATCGAACATCGAATTTTATAGAAATTCGAATTTTCGATCAATTTACTTGAGTTTATTTTAAGGTGTAGAGCGACAGCTTAGTTTATTGTATGCCATTGAGTAACAAGCAGGAAATGGAACCGTTAAGCTTGCTTATTTATGGCAAACAATACCACCTCTTGGGCTTGCATTCAATATGCCACGGTGCCACAGTCTACACGTGAGGCCAATTTTTAGGGTTCTGTACCTCAAAAGAAAAAAAGGAAATTTATAGGATCACTTGGTTTGCCTTCTGTGTGCCATATTTTTTTTAAAGGAACGCGTGTTGGTATCTTGTTGAAATAAATATAAAATATTCAGATCTACGCACCCTTAATGCAATAAAAAATTCAAGCTTCTATATCAACGTGTAACGCGATAAAATAACGTTTTTTGTGATTACAACACAAATGCATATTTTTTATGTCACTAAACTACAAATTATCAATTTTCGTTCCTTTACTTCAATCATAACTGTGCGGTTGTAAAAATGCATTTTTTTCAACCGCACGGTTAAGATAGTTTCTGGAGAATTAACCGTAGTGAGGATCAGTAAACTTCGTACGGAGCCCGCTTTGCACGAGTTAGAGTTCATTCCTGAATAGACTTTAAAAATACATGATGAGAAACTGTAGAAGAATGTACCTGACATTCTTCTACAGTTTCTCCTATTTGCTACAAAATTCTCTACCGAAAAAAGGGGTAGGTACTATACATATTTCGATGCGAAAATCTCTTTGTTATTTTGATGTATAATATACTTTATCATAATTAGTTTCTGTTTACATAATCATCACCACTTTTTTATACTGGCCTTATGAACTGCACTGCAGGATTCAGATTAAGAAACGGTAAGCAATGCTAGACTATTATTTTAATTATTTGTTACGCATTAACGCATGCGGAGCGAATATTTGTAATTAAATACAAATAATAGAAGGAAAAACTTAAACCTCAGGCAGGACTCGAACCTGCGACCACTGGCTTGACGCGCCAATCCTGCCTGAGGTTTAAGTTTTTCCTTCTATTATTTGTATTTAATTACTGCTAGACTAAATAAATTCGTCTATCATATAAGGACCGGAATATTCTCTCGAACACTGGTATTAATTAGCTTATTATAATCACCCGCATATTATTTAAAGGTTGTGATTGAGGACGGTTTATATACCCAGGGAAATTAGTTGACATGACGAGAAAACGAATAATCTACGAATTGAGATTGTATTTGCATAGAAATAGAACTCAAACTTAATTATATATTTATTTATGTAATAAAGTTTTGAGAACAGAGAACGTAAGCACTCTTTGAAGTTTAGAGAAACGTGAATCTATGAGGAAATAGATTTCCACGTTTCTTTTTATAATATTATGATTAAAAAAAATTGGAACTTGTAACTATGTTCTACTTAGTTATAGATCTACGTTTTGCTTTGTTTTATCGAACTAAGAGGATCTGTTTCATTGGGTAGTTACAGTACTTTTTACAAGGCAATTAAAAAACATTTGAGTATACTATTTAAAAATATTTGATTATAGGTTAAATGCGAAAATCGGTAAGTAACAGAATAAACACTATTCTGTTGTTGTTTATAATGGGTCATCCTTTGACTGGCCAAGCTCAACAGCACGAAATGATCTATTATGCCAAAACATGTAATAAACCACAATATGTAACATACCTTTAATATGTTTAAAAAAAACTAGCTATTTGTTTGCAGGAATAATGTAAAGACATGCATGCACAAGGCATGCTGTCGTTTAGGTTAAACCTGCTGTAGAAATAAACAAAATAAGAATGCAAAAATATTGATAAGTAACCGCATCTATAAATACGTACAGAAGTTGTTATTACCTCACACAAGCTAGCGCGTAATAATTGTCGCCCAAGCATGAACACAATGCGATGCGCCCATCACCAAAGTTTTGCTTCATAAAAATATTCCATTCACGCGATTTTCGACCTTCTCACGAAGCATATCGTATGCAATCACCAAAAATTTGTTTCGCAGGGTAATAATTCCAATGTTGTGACATGCTGTCCTTGGGCACCCTTCACGGACATTAACTGTTTTGATCATTTTAAATGTCATCCTGATGTGATTTGGTGTGTTTTGTTGTTTGTGTAAATTCCAGTTTATATGGGAGAGGGACCTATGGATCAGGTCAAGTAAGGTTAGCATAGCCCGAACCTTCCATTAGATAACCTTACTGACACTTAACTTGGTGTAGTTTTTATATATAGTTTTTCGAATACAGTATATATACCTACGTGACCCAACGACCCGACACACCGCACTGTTTGTACATACGGCACATTTATGAGCATCAGCAATTAAATCAATTGGTTTATTTTTTTATATCTAGTCTAGAGTTATAAGCTAATATGTTAATAGTCGCTGGTTGCTCATTTAAGCATGACGCTTTGTAGAGCACTTACTAAGTAGTAGCCCCTTGTTCATATCTTAGCTTTCCATCAAGGTAAGAGATACTAAAAGCTGTTGAATTTCCTTACGAGATAGCATCTCAGCAGCAGTAGATATAGGTTCAGCACAAGTGCTATTAGGTAAATATATTGCAAAAAGATTAAGTTCAGTAACCGGTGCGCAAATCTAAAATGCAGAACACAAATACCATCAGCTCAACGATGATGTGTCTCTAAATGAACGAATCGATTGAGGCAAGCAGGCAACAGCGTTCGTGACCGATAGATTAAGGTGGCGTGCGCGTGCGCAGCTTCGGCACCCAATCAGACGTACCGCAACCCGTGGCCCGTGGCAGGCCTGCACGACGTATATTGGCTAACGCTGCCGCACTGCGCAGGCGCCGAGTTGGCTAATACCGCCGGATCTTAAGCTATTAACATGTAACCCATTGTTTTGTCTCGTTAAAAGCTCATTTATAGAACAACTTCCTTTAAGCGCCACTTGCATCTGTTGCTCAATAGCAGCAATACAATCTATTATATGTATAAATATTGTAATACGTTGGAGTGAGGTAATAAACAAACATACATTAAGTCATATCATTAAGATCGTTGATTAAAGGTTATTTATTGAATGGACTATTACACCTTAGATCAAAACCAATATAAGTATTTCACTCTAGTTTGACTCTATTATCTAAAGATAAATATTACGTTCTAAAGATGTCAATAAGGATTTATCTATTTCAACTGGTTATACCAGAACGTAACGTTTAAACCTAAGTCCATTTTACAAAGTGGCAAACTTTATCGTTACAATTATTATCAGTACGACCTGCTCTGTAGAGTACCTACCTAACAGAATAAATAACTGTTACAAAACACATTTTATTTTATGACCTAGCAACACTTTAGAAATTAAGTTGTTTTTAGCTAGCAATTATTCCTGTGTTACTCTGTAACTGAGTAATAAGTAATATCAAGATACCAGTCTATAGTATTGGTATAATTCTACATTGATAACAGAATAACAAACTCACAATAAGTTTATACAAAAAAACTTTCTCTGATCCAAAGTATGAGCATGCATTCGTGGAAAATGTAACAAATTCAACTCGAATAAGTAGGTACGTAATGATAATTAAGTCCGAGATAAAAGATCGCACCAGAATATTACGAAACCACGGCATTAATTTTAAGAACATCACGATTCTTAATTGAATTGTAAACACTGTAATTCTGATTGTGTACTGTTCTCAGGGAAGTGTGTGTTAGAAAAAAACTGACAATCGGATGAACAAGAAAATCTAGAGAACAAAAGATGATCTGAACTGTTTAGCTGAATGTTCGATGTCTATTGGGAGCGAAGTAAAGGAGCACAAGTGACAGCATCTTTATTATTAAGGTGTTAAGGTCGAGACTGGTGCGTCTGTTTGGGCAGATTTACACGTGATACGTATCGCTACAAAGAAGCAGAAGCTCGCACGAGTTCGTCGACCAAGCACGCTTGATTGTTATCGGCAGAATCGCTACGCAATTAACACGAATGTCTTCCCGAACACTTAAACAGAAGAAAATATGGTATGCGTCCGTTACATAAGGAAACGTATCATAGAATATATAAGAAAAGTCAGCAATCGCACGTTTTATGTAGAGATAGCTACGCTTTCTCCCTTGAGAACATAACTCTTTAGTGACAGCAGCTCTAAGTAAATTGAAACCTGTTGAAATTACGTGCTGGATTAATGGTTTCTTAACGAGCCAGTAGCACTGATAGATGTTAATGAACAAATTGACGCCAGCGGCGCTAGAAGGGAAGTCAAGTGCCAATGCAGTCTGATATGTAATAGCGCAATGACAACATTTAATCATTGGGAGTTGAATTATTCATCACTGATTGATTTGCAGCATTAATGTAAAAGATTACTTTGTAGAAGTTGTGGTTTATATAATGAATGCAGAAGTCTATTTCTAATGACGAATTAAAAAGTGCATCTATTCCAGTAATTATTGTTTTGCTATTTTTTTTTAGGAGACATGTACCTACACACATAAAAGAAGTAAGTACCTACCTAAAAATATTTGAGGACATAGCCTACATTTAGATAAAAACAAAAGCCTAACAGGTATTAAATACAGTTTGAAGTAATTCCGACGCTCGACTTCCTGTAATAATCTCGGATCTTGATACAATAAAGATAATATGACACAGATCTTAGGATGACGGCAGAGGCCGGTTTATAACATTTTTAATGGCGTATTGTGACCTAGGAAACCAAACGACACAGTTCAAAATTAAAAAGTGTAATAATATTTAGACTACTTCGAGTGGCCTGCTTCTTACACAATTAACAATTACTTGCCGCTCTCAGGTCTTATTGTAACTGTTTAGTTATGAATATTGCGATTATAAAACAAAGCAGATTCAGATGAGATCGAGGTCATCTCGTCTAGAGCAAACATAAAAGCATCTTACCGCTTCCTCCAGTCTTGGATGAAGCTCCAGTCGCAGTGTTCATCTTCGTCGAGCACCGTGGCCTCGTGGTGGTCGGCGCCGCCATGCACTAGCTCCACCAGCTGCCGAGCCCTCTCGAAGTTCCCTTCGAACTCTACCACAAGAAACCCGTCAGAACTCATCGTACCGAAAACATCCTTTTTGTACGTAGCATCGTTAATCGTTACGACGTCTAATGTATCCCTACTGTCAGCCTTAATCTCAGAATAAATAGCTTCAGAAACCTGCACTTCGGACACCATGTGTGTGCCTCCCCCCTTATCTACTTCTCTGCTCAATCCCAGGTTTCCAGTTTCTTCAAGAAGTCTATTTGCATAGATCACTTCCTCTTTAGCGGGCTCCTCTTTGAGTCTACATTCTTCTTTCTTTTGTTCGTTATGTTTGCGTATTATGGAATCTCCAAAATAAATAACTACTTTATTGTTGTTCTGGGTTATTTTATTAGCTAATCCGCCTTCCGTAAGCGGTAAGTTTGCTTTTTTGTTTTTCTCTTGAGAAAGCCTTTGCGCTAATTCCTCATAACACGGAAGCCGGTTGTTGTATATTTTTTTTTCAGAAGAACACTTGTTAAGTTCTTCCTTCCGCTTTTCCACGCTCTGGTATACAGGCGGGCGACAACACTCGTCAAACTGGGACGTCGCGTTCCTTACGGAGGGTCGAGGTTCACTGTATATATGTTCCGTGGGCGACGACACCTGCGGCAAAGGAATGTACTTTTCGTGAACATTTTTAGGAATCGACGCTTCGCTCTTTCTAAAATTAAGGACACTTCGACGTACTTTTGGATCTGAAGCATCACTGTTGTTAATTTTCTTGCTCCGCGAATTCCCTAGGAGCTTAAATAGGGGCTTGTGATCCGACTGCGGTTTGACGCGGTCGGTGCTCGGCGCGCGCCGCATTCCGAACGGTCCCGACTCGTCCTCGGAAGGATGCGGGTACAGTTGCTCGCAGCTTGTGGACTTGTGAGTCGCGATCCTAGTCTTGTTAGACGTGAGCGGCTCCCTGCTCTGCCAGTGTCTGACGGAGAGGCGCGCGGCACCGCGTATAAACTTCATGGGCTCCCATGCCTCGGCTTTTTTGAGTATGAAATTATCGCACATGTTGTGTTTGTTGTTGGGTTTGCGGGCGTCCGCGGCGCGGCAGGACTGCAGCTCTCGGCAGAGGAAGCACGAACAACGCGCGGGGCACAGCATGTCTGCGCGGACGTGCCGGCCGCACTGAGAGCGCGCTGCGCCGGCGCCGCCGCTCGCCGTTAGCCCTCCAAGAAGCATTGTTGCCGTCGCCGCCGCCCCGCTACAAAGTCTCGGTAATTGCCGACACACGTGTTATTCATGGATTAATGTTACCGTTTTGATGAAAGCTCTGTGCGCTTGAGCTTGGGAATTTTTAATTGCTCTCTCGTTGATTACTTGTAAAAGATCTGTAGATCATATCTTATGTAGCTATCGTCTAATATATTTTATAGAACGATTTATACGGTTTTGCATATGGTCAGAGTTGGAGTGGTGTGTGAGTTGTGTGGCGGTACATGGACGGTACACTTGCATATGAAACTCGTCTATATTCAATGCGAGGTGAACGAAACCATAAGTTGAGTAAGCTAAATATAGAGCACACTTCAAACAGGGGTTATTACTGAATCACTTGCAGGCTTAATGATATAGCGAGGCTGAATGAATCGCCGACTGTGTATTTTGTTTTCCGAGACATTTATTATGAAAGTATACTTCATAAATTTTCCGGAAACACTCTATATTTCTTTCATTTTCGATATGCTAAAATACCAATATTACATTGAAAATCCAAACAACTTGACCCGCTTGCTGCCGATAAAATGTTTTGTGCATCAAGTGGTAATGATTATGAAAGTGAAAACCACCTCGAATCAATTTAAGGCCGGTGCAGAAACAAATTATCTGTCTCCTAGCTAATTAGGCATAATTTGGAGAAATTTAGAAAAAAAGAGTAATTTTTTAAATACAGTAGAAAATGTCAATACGGTACAAATAAATAGTAAGTACGTAGTAAGTGAATACAGTAGAAAATCAGACATTAGTACCGAAAATATTAATATTGGTATCGACGATCGCCTCATTGCCTTATAGGGGAATTATAATACATATCCACATTAAGAAATCCTATGTGATAGATGCAAAGATCTAGTAATTTATTGACTGAAACCTAACTTCACGACTACCTAGCTCCTCATAAAACCTGGAAATGAAAATAGTTTATACTGTAACTAGGATAATATCATCACTTTTCCATGACGTAATTATGTCATACTTTTAAGCTCGCAGGAGTCGACCTTTCCTAACTAGCTACCCTTAGAAGAAATGACGAAACAAACTCAGGGGTCACAGCCTCTTTTAATGTCCAGTTTATTGGTTGTGATTTAATATTGTGTGAATAAAGGGTGTTTTCTGGACTGGCCTGGAAAAACTAGATTCCAAAACTAAGAAATGACTTCCGACAAACAACGTTAAAACTACAATATTAACAAACTAGTGACCTATTAAAGATTGTTCAAGAGGCTAAGAGCTATCGATGTGTGTTGGCCACTCTAATGGCCGCTTGTAACAGATGCAACAGGAAATTCGGTCATATGTATATTATGAGTATATATAAAACGGTGGCGATCTTATCGTGAACATTTACATACGTTTATAATAAGCATACAGTTCTGTTTAAATATCAAAAGTCATACTTGTAAATGTATAAAGTATTAAACATTTTCCAGATGATTGGATTTTTTTAATGACCAAATTGTACTTGTTTTGAGAACAGATTACTTATTTATACAGTTGTACGTTCTATAACGATATACCCGTAGTATATAACGATATACAAAATACGATAAAAAGGGTTACAGCTGACACCAATGTCAACGGTAACGCGGCACGGATTTAATCAAATATTCTATTGATCAACTATCCGGATTAAGTTAAACGCTGGATTTAACCAAAGTTCCTGTAAAACAATAACGTTTTATTTTCTGTCTAAACAACAAACAGAAGAAGGATACAATTTAACGTTTTGAACAAGCTTGTTATTATCAAGGTGAATAAATGTTTCAGCTATCGATACATGTTATAAAATCAAGTTCCGCGCCGCGTCTGTCTGTGTGTCTGTCCTAACGCGATAAACTCTAAAGCCACCAAACGAATTTTCATATTATGTTTTTCACCAGTGGATATAGTGATTGAGGAGGAAGGTTTGTGTGTATAATTCATTAATTTTTTTATCTACACGTGCGAAGCCGGGCGCGTCGTTAGTATAATAATATACAGTGCGTAAATGTGTGCTCCACAGCTAGAATTGCGGATCATAAATATGTTCTTGATAATAATTTTCAATATGAATATCACTCAAAACTAAGGCGCACGGTACCCTAAACAATTTGCGAAATGTCGGTGATTAAGATCCCAGTGAGAATTCCTGTTTCTTAACTTCAATAAAAGAGTTACGTGTTTTTGGTCTTTCAAAAAATCATAATTGATGAGAATATGCTTTGAAGAATTAATATGCTTTGCAAATCGGGCTAACATA
Organism: Diachrysia chrysitis; assembly: GCA_932294365.1. Taxonomy (NCBI): domain Eukaryota; kingdom Metazoa; phylum Arthropoda; class Insecta; order Lepidoptera; family Noctuidae; genus Diachrysia; species Diachrysia chrysitis. The sequence continues at coordinate 13,483,319 of OW028649.1, read as the reverse complement.
TTATGTTTTGAATCAATGGTAGCTAAACTACTCTAAAATCATATGTGCTCGCTAAAATATCGAGTGTGTTGCCAATAGCGACCCCGGCAATGTTGTGATTTTATGATACTATTTTATTATAACGCATATTATGCACTTCCGTTACGGTATCAGCACAATTAGAGCAATTATATGTATCGGACGTACGGACAGACTTATGTGCTTTGATATAGTAATGGCTATGAATTATAAACGGATGACAGTACGTTGTCGGGAGGACCATAAAATTGGCTAGACTGGCGGTCATTCCAGTTTGTAGCTAACTTAGACTTGTTCTTTAGAAATGTACCTACATGGTGAATGTGATTGTCATAATTGTATCTTTGAGTACGCAATAATATGGTTTATTATAGGTTTGACACAACTGTTGTATACAGTGTGCTACAATTATTGGACCAAAAGAAAAAATTGATGTCGATAAAATCATTTTAAACGCAACAAAATCTACTGAAACAGTCAAATTAAAAAATGTAATGAAATATCACAAAGCCTCTACTGTTAATTAATTCAAAATTACATAGTTATTACAAAATAAAATTATGAATAAAACGAGTGAAAATGAAGAAGTGTGAGTAACAGTTACTTTCATTGCATAAATTCGCGTATTGTTCGCCTTCCATAATCGCAGTGAGATTTAAGTATATTTCCCATCCCAGCCACGGAGAAAGTCCTTCGCTTTATATAAAGTTTACTTAGCTATTGTTTTGATTAATTTTCACATGGAAAACTTTGTTTGCTATAAGTAATAGACAAGACAATGTTGATGAAAGAAATTTTATGGTTTCGTTGACTTTAGCGCTGTTTAATCTGTTTATTATATTTCAGCTTCTCATTTTGCTGTTTAATTATTTTTTAATTATTCACAATGGATTGTTGAATTTTTCTAATGCCGTAAACTATTTTTGATAACTGAGACAACTGGATTAGTTTATCTAATTTAGGAATTGAAAATCTATATGTAGTATCAAAAGACCATTTGTTTTTTTTTTGTGTAAAATATAGATTATATTCTGATTTATTATTAGGTCAATGCTTCCTCTAGCAGCTTTCTTGCGCAAGCGCACGGTGCGCTATTGTTCAACTCCCGCTAGTGAAACCACACCAACCAATACTATTTATTTGTCTCATTTACTTTTATTTTCATGCAAACACCTTACAAATATGTTTCATAAGAAAAAGGATATTGACAAAAATATCAGAACATCTGAATTTATTTCGGTCCTTCGGTACAATTTGTTTTTACGAATAGGTAATTTTATAACTTCCTTTTTTAAATTTCACTTTTGCAAAACACTCCCAAAAATAATCCATATCAGTTTTTACTACACCTATGTACTAAGATAATATACAAGAGAATATACAGGTTAATTCGCCTTTACTGATTCATGTTACTTCCATACGCTTCACAATAGGTACCTTTGCCCCTAACCGCACAAACGTAAGAAGTTTCACGCAGGTACAAATTACCAACTGTTACTCGTTAAGAATGAAAGTACACCCATTGATATTTTGAGATAAAAACCCGCGCCTCGCGTGAACTGGCAGCATTAAGTATAGGTGTCGCTTGTAGCATTATTTTACGTAATGAATAGGTGAAGTCTAAAGTCTTTTTGTTTGCGAAACCTGTTATTATAACGTTGGATGAACTGAAACGCAGAAGCTGGAAAGTTACTCTTTGTGTTAAGTTGCGGATTAAAACTTTACATTTTTGTTGATTTAGGAAGTAATTTATATGTCACAAAATGTGTGTGTGATAGTAAAACTATAAATACAATTATCTATAATATATAAGTACCTTAAGGACCAAATGGTCCTTTTATTTTAGGATTAAAGTAACAAAAACCACAAACTAGTCCTATAATCCAATTTAAAATAACATGCCATGCCGATTTTGTTGCCATATATAACGATTTACAATTATATATTTGCCCCGTACAATTATGTATTCAAACAAAAAGCTTAGAGACACTTCCCTCTACATCTTCAACTAAGCTGAACATCACAAGCCTGGACTTGTACAAAGCCTTTTTAATAACACGGTGTGGTTAGACACCTCATCCAACCATTGAACTGTCAATATGTTACGTGAGACAAGGCAAGAGATGAACTCTCGTGACCTTTCTCAATAAAACATAGACGTGAGGATTTTCTATACATGTATGATTAATAAGATAGATGTGAATATATTTGGGGGTCATTGAAAGACTTGGTAATGTTAAAATCCTGATTAAGTTTTTGTATTACTACAGTGAGCTACGAGATTAAAGCTGGCATGACTTATTCATACAAATCAAATGTCGTTAAAATTCAAATTCAAATATTATATTTCCACAAAATAATTCGCTCAGACTAAAGAATAAAACTTCTGCCGACTGAAATAAAATTAATATGTCCAATTCAATTGAATCTCGCGCCACACTGGCCCGCGGCTACCGTTGCTTGCTTCAAAATATTGAGAAACAGGATTTATCAGAGATGTGGAATGCCATCATGTCCGGCTATCTTCGAATCGTCCCGGTATCGCGCCAGGGGACAAATGTCCGCTAATTGGCCCGCCCTCGGCTACTCCACAGCTAGACTTTTTTAAATTCAATTATTTCGAATTTGTTTTTAATGAGTTTAAAACGGTAGTTTGAATTTTTATGCCATATTGAAATATTTGTTACAGCCACAGGTAGAGTCGTGTAGATTGCCACGTTTGGTATTGTACGTAACTAGCAAGGGATTTAGGATTAGATAAAATAATATGTAGAAATAAATCATTCATGCAGATACACAAACCCCATGGAGGCATTTAGGCAACCTAAATATGCAAAACATCTCATTATTATAAAAAATATCTCCACTTAAAATAATATTACCTATTATTATTTAATAGTCCAGCGAAGAATATTTTATTTTTAACACAAATATTATCACGCAAATAACACCAGAAACAGTTAAACGATGATGAATGATGAACGATTTTGTATTCTTAGATAAAGAAAATCAAATTCTCATTTTATTATTAATAAAAAGTTTGAGCATTTTATTATGTAGTTGATCTATCAGGAGTAGTAATAATGTGGTACGATGTAGCTAAAGTGTATTTTCACTTCTAATTCAAAGCGGACTGATTCCAACAGTTAATGTCCAACAAATCCGTATCAGGGCATTCCACCATGTTTTTGTATGAATGTACGACATTATAAACATATCAACAACAGGCCCGTTATTGCATATCTGATAGCAAATAGGCTAACAGTCTAATACATCAGATGGTTGGAACGATTCTGTGTAAATGGTGGTAGCGAACGCACGGCGCGCCCGCGACACGACCTGGCCGCGTTTATTCAAACACTACTTCGTTGTATATTCAGACTTTGAAATGAGCTAGACTTTACAGCCGTTTTATGTCTAAGAAATTACGGAGTATTTACTTTGAGTTCAGCAAAAGAAGAATTTAACTTAGTTCTAAATTCCTTATTACAATTTGTCTCTCCTCTGCTCGTTGAAATAACTATTGGATACTTATGTTATCAAACAGAGGAGAGCATAAATCATTTTATTATGGACATGAATTAAATAACTTCTCATATTGGCCAATTCTTGTTTTCCAATTAACAATCCTATTGCTAGTTTTCTTAAGTTTGTTTAGACTTCTGTATTATACTAACTCGTGGACTCCAGAGAAGGATATCTAAATACGCAGCCGGCGAGGTCCACGCGCCGGCCGTCGTCGGATGATGCACGGCCGGTCCGGGTAACGGCACGGCACGGCACGCCTAATCTACGATACTGCCACATCTGTCCCATTTACTCGCATAAAACGATGCATTCATATTAAATGTTTGCGGTCTTTTGGTACGCGTTTACGATTCAATTTATTGTAAAAGTAAGTAGAAAGTTATTTCCGTGTCGGGGAAATGCTTTGGTTAGCTGTGGGAAATTCGGCTCTAAGCACAAGTTTCACGATAGAAATCGATTGATAAAAACTATTTCAAGTCTCACACTGTTGTTGTAGGAAGTTTTATTCATTTCCCAAAGGCATTGAAGTCGTTAACTAAAAGTGCGGACTTCCTAATCATACACTCTTTACTATCATCTTTCCTTTGTCAAATAAAAGATATTTAAGTGAGGGGACTAGAACAGAAATTTCTACTTGTTCCCTCCATACAATAATGGATAGATACAGGAAGCATCAATTTAAGGAACGTCTGTAAAGGGGCACGGTGGGTCTTTGGACGATAATGTCTCATTGTATATCGTGCACTAAGATACTATTACGATATAGTTCAAGAAAATCTTGTGATTTAAATAGGTAATAAAACAGTTTACATAACGAAAAAAAACGCGAAGCAAATACAAAACTGTAATAAATAATGTCTCATCATCAAAAAAGTCTAAGTATTGTGTTAACGTTAGACTTCAAGAGCTTAATGTTCCTTAATCTGTCTTGTGTCAGATTTCGTACTTTAGCCCGCAGGATACATGTTAGCAGACTATAATCCTAACTAACAAAATTGAATCTGACCTCCTAGGCTTGGGCCGCAGTATCTCGTGCGGCGCGGGCTGGCGGCGCGGCGTCCACGCGGCGCAGGCGCAGGCGCGCTCCACGCGCGGCTCGCTCGCGCCCGCGCTGCCGCCGCAGCTCAGCGGGGCCGCCTCCGCTCGCGGCGTACACGCATCCTCACTAAAACCACAGAAAAATTAATTGGTAAAATATATGAAAATGAACGATTATCCTACTATTAGCATAAACGTGAAGGTTTGTAACTCTTTCAGATTGTATCTAGTATTTTGTCACACATTTAGTTTGAATTAGCTCTTAGGTTTTTATCTAGATATATCCAAGGGAACTAAAGTTAAGCGGGGCGCAGTAGGTTTTTTATAAATACCATAATAGTGAAACGAAAAATCTATTTTGGTCCTTTGGCACACTAAAGTTAAGGTTTTGTAGATCTGATACTACCTGATTATTTCTAGCTACCGTTGATAGCGGAATGTTAACTTAACAAATAGCTGTTAGGAACGAGCAGTAAACAAATTGGCCTTTGCTACCTGAACACTCCGTTATCCCCGTAGCCTCCAGATTGCGCCAAATGATAGGACTTAAATACATTCTATCTTTTAAGAGGATTATAAATATTGTTGTAAACACTGTAAACTAATACTATCAGCGGCAAATAACGGTTGTTTTACTGTTAATTTATTACATTTTATTAGTAAGATAACCTTATAGGTTTAGTCTTAATAAGCTAAGCTTCGAGGTAAAGCTTTGTGAAGGACTATAGGATAATTAAAAGTATTTTATAGCTTTAACATGGTTTATTTTAATAATACTGCACAACGACATGTTAGCAACAGCGGCGCGCGCGACCATAGAATCTACATACGTACATATAGGTAGTTACTAATTAGGTGGCGCTGCTCACGTACTTTGTATTACCTTAACACCTCCCCTCGAAGTAGTGAGCATATCTGTTAAATTTAAATACATTCATCCATCATACCTAAGTTACGCAAACACTCATGATGCTTCGTACCACTCAAGCCTTTCGTCAAAACATCAGCAGGCATTCGGTCAGTACACAAATATTTAAGATCAATTACACCTTGTTCGCACTTATCGCGAATAAAGTGGTGCCGTACATCGATATGTTTCGTTCGAGAATGGTAGTTCTTGCTTTGAGCAAGTTTGATTGCACCCTGGTTGTCATTGAACAACATCACACACGCACACTTTATGCCAATGCTACACAACACATCACGCAAATACATGGCTTCTTTAGTAGCTTCAGAAATAGCCATATATTCGGCTTCGGTACTTGATAAAGCAATGGTCCGTTGCTTTCGCGCTTCCCAGCTGATTGGAGCACCTGCCAAAATAAATGCATAGCCAGAATAGGACTTACGATCTATCATATTTCCGCCCCAATCTGCATCAACCACACCAAAGAGAGGCAAACCAGTCCTTTCATACACTAGTCCGTAATCTGATGTACGTTTCAAATACCTCAAGACACGTTTAGCAGCCTTCCAATGTTCAATATCGTAATTCGTATTGAATTGACTTAAATAGTTGACGGCGTACGAGATGTCTGGTCTTGTTGATACAGCCAAATGCATCAAGGCACCGATTAAACTTTGATACGGATACTGGTCCATTATATCATGTTTCACACATTCAGGTTTCATCAACTTTACATTCACATCAATAGGTGTAACGGCAGGTTTACACTCACTCATACCAAATCGTTCTAACACTTTATCTATATATGATTTTTGACTTAAGTATACTGTATTTTCATCACGACTAAATTCAATTCCTAAACAAGTAGAGATTATCCCCATGTCTTTCATTTCAAACGCACTACCTAATTGTTTCTTTACCTTATTTATCCATGCATAATCGTTTGACGCTAGAATAATATCATCAACATATATACCTATTAACATCATTCGCTCACCCTTTCGCGCAAAAAATACACAAGGATCCTGTGGTAATGCCTCAAAACCAATATCATTCAACATTTTCATTAACCTTTTATACCACTGTAATCCTGACTGACGCAAGCCATACAAAGATTTTTTTAATAAACACACATTGTCCACACATTCATCAAGAGCTTTCTTCCAGCGGTTAGCTGTTTCAAGTATATTAATATCTGTTATTATTTTCTTCTGCGAACCAATCTTTTCTTTTGCGAGTACTCTCTCTAGAACATCGCTAAGCTGATCTGGAATTTCCATATACACCTCTTCATCGAGTGAACCATTCAGGTAAGCTGTTACAACATCCATTTGATGGATTTGTAATCCTAATTCAGCCGACAAGGCAGCTATGAGTCTTATAGATGTCGATCTCACAACAGGGGATGAGGTCTCATGAAAATCCTCCCCTGGCCGTTGTGAACATCCTTTTGCGACAAGACGCACTTTCTCGCCTGTGCTTTTGGTACTAAATACAAATCTGTTTCCAATAACTTTTCGTTGTTTTGGTCTCGGTACAATTTCCCATGTTTGGTTCTTTATTTGTGACAGGTACTCATTTTCTAGAGCAGATTTCCACAAACTCATGTCACTTCTTTTCTCTATATCTACCCACGTCATTGGTTCTATCATTGCTATCCCTGCACTCATCTCTTCTTTCGGTTCATCTTCTGACTCATTTTCATCATTATCTGTAGTATCTTCTTTCATTGTTTGATATTCTTTTCGCGGTCTACCCACTTGACCAGTACGAATTAGGCGAGGCCTTCCCTTTCCTCTTTTAGAAGGTTGTATTAAATTTTCCCACGAAACAGTTGAGTTCCGTTTTCTATGTAGTAGTTTATCTATATCTTCCTCTTTTTCATTAACTCTTTCAAGTGATTTTCTTGATTTACCCCTATCTCTCCTGGCTTTCAATATGTTCCGGTTATCTTCTTTTCTACTAAATTCTATTCTTATTTGTTCATCATCAGTGTCTTGTTCTTCATCAAGTATTTCTTTATATTCATGTCTAAACGCTGTTTCATTCATAAACTTCACGTCACGGGTTATAATAATATTTCTTGTTGAAGGATTATGTATTCTATAAGCTTTTGATTGAATATCATAACCTACAAATATTCCTAGCTGTGAACGTGAGTCAAATTTTCCTTTTGGTTTTCCCTTGTCTTTATAATAAGCTTTTGAGCCAAACACATGCATATATATTACGGTAGGTTTCTTTCCTTTCCACAGAGTAAAAGGTATTTTACCATCTAAAGATGTAGTTGGACATCGGTTTCTTATATAATTAGCAGTATTAACTGCTTCTGCCCAAAATGCAGGCGAACTTCCTGCTTGACGCATCATACAGCGTGCCATCTCAACCAATGTCCGATTCTTTCTTTCAGCAACCCCGTTTTGTTGCGGCGTATACGGTGCTGTCAATCTTCTTCTGATTCCAGCTTTGCTTAAGAAGTCATCAAACTCATTGTTCACGTATTCTCGTCCGTTATCAGACTGTAGACTCTTTATTTTCTTCCCAGTTAAATTTTCTGCATAGGCTTTGTAGGTTTTAAATACACTTAGGACGTCACTCTTACTCGCTATAAAGTAGACTTCGCACCATCTAGATTTATCGTCAATGAACGTAACAAAATATTTTTTACCGCCATAAGACTGATGATTCATTGGACCACAAACGTCGCTATGAACTATTTCTAGTAATTCGCTCGTACGATCTTCCCTTTTCCTTGGAAAAGGTGTGCAAGTCTGTTTTTCACTAATACAAATTTCGCATTCAGACATCTTTTCATTATCTTTGAATGATAATCCGTGTACTAAACCACTCTTCGCCATAGCTTTCAAGTCGCGTTCGTTAAGGTGTCCAAGACGTTGGTGCCACATATCTATTGAATTCTTCGCATCTTGAACATTATTGACGGAATTGTGACTCATCCGAACATGATACAGGTTGCCAACTCTGTCTGCACGCATATGAATTTTTTCGTTGTCATCAGTCACAATCGCATCATTTTTCCTAAAGCGAACCTCGAACCCGCGATCTGTCATCTTGGCCACTGATAATAAATTTGTTCGTAGATCGGATACATAAAACACTTTCTCTATGTCAATATGGCGTTCTTCATTGCCCGTGTCTACCGAAATCGTTACCATGCCAGTACCAGTAATTTGTGTTTTGTCACTATTTGCTAAATTTAGTTCGGAGTCTAGCCGCGTAAACTCCTTGATCATTTGCTTATCATTGCACATATGACCCGTGCATCCACTGTCGATGCACCAAGTAGGATTTAATTTCTCACCTAACATAACCTCTTCGGCAGCACTTAATAACATTGTTGTCTTTTGCTTCTCGTTCTCACTACATTCCAACTTTTGCGCGCTTTGTTTATGCTTGTTGATATACTTAGTTCTGCACTCTCTCGCGAAATGCCCACGACGACCACAACGATGACATTCAAAGTTAGTTTTAAGACTGTGGTTGTCATTATTCTTCTTCAGATATATATTTTTATTTTTATTGATACGTTTGACGAACAGAGCCCCCTGGTCAGTCGTCTTGGACTTACGAGCTTCGTAATCCTCGATAATCTTGACCTTTAACGTTTCCGTTGATGGCAAATCATCACGCGATTCTATTGCCGTTCTAAACATGGCGAATGAATCTGGCAAACTATATAATAATAATATGGCTAGTAGTTCGTCTATAACTATCAAACCGATTTCTTTCAGTTTTTTAACTGCATCAAAGAAATCCGCGATGTGCTTTTTCAGATCATCATCTTCTTGCATGCGGGTCAGAACAAGCTTTTTCAATAACGAGGCCTTTCTAGCAGGGCCGCTCGACTGGTACATAGATTTTAGCTTATCCCATATAGCTTTGGAACTATCCAGACCATCCAATGCAGCTAACTCGCTTGGACTCACCGCTAACAATATGTCGGACTCAGCTTTTCTATCCATTTTTCTCCAATCGGGATATTTCGGATCACTTAGCTGTGGTTTTGGTAACGCCCCCGATACATATTCCCATAGATCGTTTTTAATCAGAATTGCCCGCATATGTATCTTCCATGTATCATAATTATCGCCAGTTAATCGATCTATTTTAATAGATGTAGCCATTTTAAAGTTTCTTCAACTCCAAACACAATAGCAATGAACAAAAATCTTCGTAATAAAATGATGTAAACAAAAGGCGAACGTAACTTGCGAGTCCATTTACACTAATCACCTTTGCTAAACCTTAACTTGCGTAGACGCGTTTATTACTTTAATTACGACGAACTGTTTTGGTTCAAATCACTGCAATTGTTCACTTATTTGTTTTAATTTCACTCACTGGCAGTTCCTGGGCCCATAACCTGAAGGACTATAGGATAATTAAAAGTATTTTATAGCTTTAACATGGTTTATTTTAATAATACTGCACAACGACATGTTAGCAACAGCGGCGCGCGCGACCATAGAATCTACATACGTACATATAGGTAGTTACTAATTAGGTGGCGCTGCTCACGTACTTTGTATTACCTTAACACTTTGTGCTAGATCGACATCTCTAATGCGTGCTCACTAATTACTGCACCAGACATACCTAATTGCTAGCATTCGTCTGCAGCTTTAATATACTAATCGCAAAAACAAAACGATTCTTATTTCTTCCTGTTGCAATTAACTAAAGGGAGTGTAAAAAAATATATATTTATCATTTAACCGTAAAATTTGTGTTAAAAAATATACCATTACAAGCTTTGACAAAATATCTTACAAAAATCATTCAGAACGGGAAACCTAAAACATCTCATCTTTATATGACTACATAAATTGATTCGTAAATAAGACATTGGTTCATCCTTTCACCTATGAAACAGCACGTTTAGCACCGATGTCATAGGAGCAAACACATTCACGATCTGTGTCGCTGAACTACGATTCCGACACGTACAGGGTCCCCAACAACGGCTGTCTGTCGTGTCGCGCACAATGAGCCCCTGTGGGTGCGCGCGCAGACGTGCGTACGCGAGGGACTACGTTACCGGTTCGTTGCTATTTGTACTAGATATGGTTCGCGGAACTGTTTGTGGATGAAGCTTTTGAATATTAACTCTTTTTATAGTTACTAGTGAGTAGTGGGTCCTGTAAATTGTTAGATATTTAGTATTGCAATGAAAATAAAAATTATCCTGGATCCCAATGCCTCCTGCCGGGTCAAAATTTGGAAAAAAGCTCTCTAGGAATGAATGAATGGACACAAAAAACATATAAATGAGCCCATCGCCCAATTGTCTTACCTAACAGTATTCAGGAAATACATTAACTTCGATCAAGATGATAACAACAGCAAAACAAAATAATTTGAGAAGTCGTATTGTCTAGATCCACATATATTATTACTGACAGCCATGTATGAAAACTACTGTTAAATATAATTTGCTTGAAATTAGTTTTTGATTATCGACGCCTTGAAAAGAAAATATTTTTAATGGGTGAACGGTTTTACAGTTCTTTGCTGTCAGATACTTCGTTCCATTGATTGCTAAAGAGAAAAAAAATTGGTTGCCTGTAAAGTCGGTATACGGGCGAAAGTTTTACGTGACAACGACTGTCAATGTCAATGTCTGTCTCTCTCGCTCTTAGGCGGGCTAACCATGCCCGAGTGGAAGGGACGCGTGCCTCTCACTCGCTCTCATTGTGAGCGCATAACGTGAGCGGAGCGTTACCCAGTTTCTTGAAGTGTCACCCGGCAAACCAATTTATAAGACGTTGTCACGTCAAAAAGAATCACGTGAATAATCGTGTAAGTTTTGAAGTGTTTGCTACGTTGTCGTTAAATAATATATTTAATTTAGAGGTAATTCATAACCACCAGAAGCTAGTGCTGATGGCTACAAATTCAAGGCTACTAAACTTGACATTCTTCCATTTGCATATCGAAACAAATCTGGCCGGAGTGAAATGGCACGCGACGGCCACGGTGCCAGCACACCGGCATTGTGTTCGCGGGCCATCGAGCCGGGCGCGGCTTCCTTGCACTCCCAGGACACCCTCCGACATTAAATGCTGATTGGAAAGCTTAGGTTCTGAGTCATTGGTCGTCTGGTTGAAGATGTTGGGACTTTCCGATGTTAATATTGATTCTTTAATGTGACATAATATATGAAGGTTGTGCTGTGTACCTTTGATGAATTTATATAGTGTTTGAAACTTGCAACCAGCTGCTTTTTAGTTATCAAATATTTGGATATTCTCAATTTGTAACTAATAAATTCATTTTTAGCACCAGGAACTCTAAGTAAAACACAGGCGACATGGGACATGGAGAATAGGAATTGTATTGTTTCTGGAGGCTTAATTATCAATGCCGTTATTACTCTAAAAAGTCTTTGATTTAAAAACGAAAATTTTCTTTGCTTATTTATTAAATTGTAAGCATAATAAGCAAAATAAGCGACGACCTCCGTGGTCGAGTGGCGTACACACCGGTTTTCAAGGTGTCGCCAGCTCTGAGGTCCCGGGTTCGATCCCCGGCCGGGACAATGTAGAAAAAGCACTTTTCTACATTGTCTCGGGTCTGGGTGTTTGTGGTACCTTCGTTGTCTCTGAATTCCATAACACAAGTGCTTTAGCAACTTACTTTGGGTTCAGAGCAATGTATGTGATGTTGTCCACATTTATTTATTTATTTATAAATTATTCCTTTTTTGTGTCGTATACCTACAAAACAAACAATAATTTATTCTAAACTTTATCACATATAACATTTTCTCTCTCCTCTTTTTCACGTAATTTCTCTTTAATCAAGATTAAAATAAAAGAAACAGACATTAAATATCAGGTATGCTTAAAAAAATGCGTTCATTCGTGTTAAGACGAAACTTAATTTGATTCCGAAAACTCTTGCTTTGGTACATTAATTTCGTTGGAAATTACCCCGCAATCATGCAGTGAACGACTTTACCTCCATTATGTCAGAGATACCTAAGGATCTGTTCTGAACGGACAGGTGTAGAGGTAGAATTGAGTACGTGATCTAAAGCACTGTTTCATTAACTTAATACATGTTTTAATAATCGCGAGGGTATTGAAAAAGTTAAAATTTTGAGATCTGATACTTCCATGTTTCCTTAGGGAAGAACAAAACCACTTAGAAAAATACTTATCTATTGAAATAAAACTATTTTTTAAAGGAATTGTATCGCGGTTTATTTAGATTTTTGGTCCCGATGTTTCTATCCAATTCAATATCTACTATCAAGACGAATACGACCTCAGTCTGCCCGTGACAATGACAAAGGTGTCGAAACGTCAGGAACTAAAATCTAAATAAACCGCGATACAATTCCTTTAAAAAATAGTTTTATTTCAATAGATAAGTATTTTTCTAAGTGGTTTTGTTCTTCCCTAAGGAAACATGGAAGTATCAGATCTCAAAATTTTAAAAAGTGGTTTTATTTCTATGTCTCAGACATTCGCGTAAACCTCAGAAAGCAATACTTACCTAATTGATCAAAGTTTATGAGTAATACCTATCTCTAACATGCAATTAACTCATAATTTAGTTTAATACATATTTCTTAATTAGTTTCTTAGGTACCCTAATTCTGGTTTTACTTTGGATGAAAATTTTCTTATACGACAAATCGAAACCGAATATTATCTTAGTAGCGTCTGTTGGAAACGTTGTGTTAATAATTTGTGAGACTTTTCAAGTATAATTGAGTGTCTGCGCTTCGTCGCCATCAATCACGCGGACTGACAGCTGCCGAAATGGCAGGATGTTTGAATTACTGAGTTCTCAGCTACTGGGTTTGTTCTTAAGTTTATTTCGACAAAAGGACCACTGAGGGTTATGTATGCGCAACTTACTGCGCCTTACTGTTAAGATTCTAATCCGTCTGGTAATTTTATATGCCTGATAATATTTTTTAAATAATTTATTACACATCGTTCAAGTAGTATTATCATTATTACTTGAATAAGATTCGATTATCAACCATAGCGTTTCTCGAGTATATTATAATTAGAAATTACATTAATGATAATAATGCGGTATCGGATATTGGTAACTTATTTAATTAGACGTCTGAGTGATTGATATCTAGACGCGGCGTGTTATTTGAACCTTAACGATATGTGCAACCCGAAGCTATTTTAATATCATTCGATGCTCATGATATTAGTGTGTAAGTGAGTGATAGTTGCTTAAGAGTCGATGACATTAGGTGGATATTTAATAAATAGTTAAGGTATGCCTTTAAATGTCCCGCTGCTGGGCACAGGCCTCTTCTCATATAGAGAAGGAACGAGCATTGATCACCACGTTGCTCATTTCGGTTTGGCGATTTCAGCTTTATTTTTTATTTTTGGGTATGATGTTTTGAGATGTAGTTTGACTCGAAGGACCAAAAACTTTGTTTTTGATTGACGCCTACTTAAGAAAGTTGTTTACAATGCGAACCTAAGGACTTAAACCATTTATTTATTTAATACTTTAAACAAGTAGAGTTTAATTAAAGCACATAATCACTTAATACAAATGTTCTTTGTCTCCATTAGTGTGAGGAGAAAACAAGTTTTTTTTTAGTTTGCAAAGACAGAATTAACTCATCTATCTTGTAAGTTTAAAACAAGTTATAATCAAGCAAAAACGATGATTAAACTTGCGCGAATTAATTACAAAGTAGGTACTTAATTGCTGAAATTAAGAAATTATTCCGTACAGTTTGTGCAAAATAAAGTCGAGTGGACACAACTCTTTAAGAAATGTAAATTATTGTAAATTATATCGCTATTTTGTATTCATACTAATGTGAAGTTATTAAAATATTTATAAGAATAAATTGTAGAGTAGGTAATTATTTTTACACTAAGTAGTACAGTAAGTATGGTAAAATATTCATTGGAATTGTTATTCATAGAAGCTTTGTGATGTAAACATATCAACAATATTGTTACAATTATTTTACCTACTGCGTATTTATTTCAATAAATTTATATCTTTAACTAGGCATGTAAAACAGAGTATGACTAGAGTCCAAATTAATTACCTCAATATCTTCCGAAGTAGAACGGAGCATTATGCTTTTTTTAGGAATTAGGACCAAAATATGTCTTAACAACAAAATTAACCAGATGACGATAAAGGCAAAGAAATGATCTTGAATATCTATCAAATCTCATGTTACCAAAACAAAGTCAAACTTCGTCTGTTGTTCGGTAGCTAATGTTTTGTTATTAATCACAGGTCAGGCTGCGCGTGATGCAGAGATGTGCAGGTGCAACACGCCTACGGTCTTCACTTTATTATTTGTTATGATAAAATAGAAGACAGAAGTACAATATCATATACTGCGTGTTTTCAGATAAGAATATTAGTAACTAGCTGTCCCCCGCGACTTTGTTCGCGTGTTTTAGTTTCAACGGTTTTTCATTTTTGCAACATTTTTCATTTATGCTCCGCTCATATTGGTCGTAGCGTGATGTTCTATAGCCTATAGCCTTCGTCAATAAACGGACTATCCAATACAAAAAGAATTTTTCAATTCGAACCAGTAGTTCCTGAGATTAGCGCATTCAAACAAACAAATAAACAAACAAACAAACAAACAAACTCTTCAGCTTTATAATATTAGTATAGATTCCGGGAAATAAAAGTCCCATTGCTGGGCACAGGCCTCTTCTCTTGTAGAATAGAAATAAGCATTGCCAACACATTGTTCATAAAATTGTAGCTAAGGGTAATATTTTAGTATGAACTAAAGGACGGTACCCGAGTCCTAACTACGTGACTGTTCACTTTAGTTACTTGTAAATATCTACTATTAAAGTAAGTAAAATGTGATTTAGGTTCATCAAGGTTTTTAGATTAAACTTCTTATGCATTTGGATGCCGGTTCTAAGCCTTCAGTAATCTATCTTCTACAAATTAGAATATGCTAACAGCTCTACTTTGCTGATTATTTACTTACTTACTTATGTCTTTGTCTTTTCACAAGTATTTATTAGTGTAAGTGGCGTATGGAAGCCATTCTAATAAAATTAAAAAAAATGGAGGTAACTTCATGCAACTTTTCTATCGCACAAAATTGTAAGTGTTGTTAGTTGTGGTCCTTCTGCCCACAATCACATACGATGGTCGGGTGCGTTTCTTTATTACCCAGTAATTTGTCGCGGCGAGACGCGCCGCATTGTTTTAACGTGAACAACTACAAATATTTCTGTTCCGCCTCAACCATAACACGACGAGATTCTTATCTCAGGTAGATAAATACGTTGTAATAAGATTTGTTTTATTATTTTATTCTCTGATGATTTAAATGGAGGAAGAAAGTGTGTGTAAATCATGCGTTGATCACAATCAGTGATGAATTGATTTTATAAGCAAAGCAACAGATATGTATAAGCAAAGTTATGTTTCTTAGCATGCAATTTGTGCGTTTAATACTGAAATGGTTCGCCGAAATGTAACAATATCACATTAATTTTATTGCGTAGGTAGTAAAAATGTTGAATATTTTAGGAAAATTGATAAGAAAGGAATAACTGAATAAATAATATAAAGCGGTTTCTGCTCTTGATTTTAAAAATACTTTTCAACTAAGATAATAAGATCAACAGTGGCCACATTTGAATATTAATGAAATATAAAATATAGCTTAGTCATAACAAAAATCAACGAAAGCGTAGTCACTGGTGAAGTGTGTATAAGAAAAAACTGCTTGGAAACCTAATAACTATATTGGTGTCAACTTTAAACACCAGTCGCTTGCGGCCAGACCGACGCTAATTTAATATTGTCGACGAGATACAGTATAGTTCTTATCTATTTATCTTGCCTCATTAATTTAACGACAATAAAATTCTACATCAATAAAACCCACAAAGAGAACTGGTTGCTCTTCGTAAAGTCGCCACAAAATATCGACTTTTCGTTTGAATGAATAATTTTCTCATAATGACTTCTAAAGCCCATTTATGTGCTCATTAAATCGGATGAACAGACAATCTTAATACGATCAGTAACATCGGGAATCAATTAACTATAACCCGATAACAGAGCAGATGTTGCTGGACAAGGGTGGCCGTGTTCACAGACATACTTGGGATATTATAACCACTGCAGTGTCACATTAAACATATAAACACATTAAAATGTCGATGAATATTTTAGCTTTTATTACTTTATTTACACAATAAATATTGGCGCCAATCAATTTTATTAATTTATAAAATGCAAGCTGTATATTGTATTCATGTATTTTATCTTATCTCTTAAAACTTAACACCGCTTTAAATTTCGCCATAAAAATTGTCAACGAAAATATTTTTTCTGGTTAACAATTTACACGCAGCGGGAGTTTTATCTCACTTCCAAATTATTTTAAATTCGACAACATCACATTTCACGTGTCCCCGTTGGGCCGGACGGTTGGCGAACCTACCGTATACCTGACACAATGGAATCCAAAAACGGAAAAAAACTGGCCGAAGGAGGATTTATGTGGCCCTGTCGGATGCCACGCGTTCCTTCGTTTTATGCCCTACGGCGATATTCCGCATACTGTATATTTCGATGTCATCAAATCCCTTTGTAAATGTCAAGTTTCGAGCTACCGAATAGTTGGTCGTTGACCTGAATGAATTAACTTTTTAATCGAGAGGGCGGTTGCGTGCTCCGTCCATAGTTAAGTTCAATTGGTAGATACAACAACGAAAATTATTGTTGTGGTTCTGACACCGTAGTAGGTAACATAAGAGGTTCTTTAAAATATGTTTATTACTTAATTGTATTAGGCGAGGCTATAAATTAAATAGTTATGTCGTCATAACGAATGCCTTTACTAGTCATAAGCTCCATTTCAAAACAAATACACCCAAATATTTGACCCGTGTAGCAATCAAACTCGCGACCCTTTTACATACTTAGTCACGGTTCGTTAATATTTTATTTCTCAATAGTAAATTACAGTTAAAAGAACAACGTCAATGATCTTTTAAACAGCCCGCATTTTTTTAAAGAAAGCAAGCATATAATCAAAACTATGTTTCAAATATTATGTAGATAAAAACTAGATAATTAAGTAAAGTGAGCTTTGCAGTGTTACCATTCTAGAAATCTGGTAACACTGTAAAGCTCGCTTTAGTAATTTATGAATGATGTTATTGTAAAAACATTCAAGAATGACTCTTAAAGATTGATATTAACAAATATTGTTGTATGATCGCAACACGCCCAGACTAACTTTCACTAGTCAGCTTCGTCGTAATTCTCAGGGTTTTTACACTTTTTACGTTAGACATTGGATTCTCACATGTATTATAATTGGCATAATTTTCTAAAAAAGTAAGCATCATGACAGCATCTCACTTGTGCTATTGTACGTGATTAGT
The DNA here is from genome assembly GCA_932294365.1 of Diachrysia chrysitis. Lineage (NCBI taxonomy): Eukaryota > Metazoa > Arthropoda > Insecta > Lepidoptera > Noctuidae > Diachrysia > Diachrysia chrysitis. Next base: position 13,465,415 of record OW028649.1, on the reverse strand, counting down.
CGAAGAAAATTAATTGCTAAGTTTAAATACTTTCGAGGATATTCGGTTAACTGCCACATTGTAAAGTACACCTACTCATGATAATATGTTACGAGCTTAACTTCTTTAAAGTAGGTAAATATCTATTACAGGAAAGACTTGTGATAGGTTATAAAATTTGAAGTATCAAAGGACCAAACCAAACAACTATTAAGAACTAAAGACCAAAAATGTACATATTACAAAGATGTATTTCTTCAATTAGCTACAGCTATGCATTAAAATTAAATTGAAAATATTACCTACCGTTCTTATCTGTAAATAATTATAAAGTTATGTCGTGCCCAAATGACGTACGTATCAAGTCAATTAAAATTAGCATAAGTGTACGAGTTGAGTGGTTGGAAATGTATCATGGATGTAGGATCATGTCGAGTGCATTCTGATGTATATTTTAATTGCTTTTAACTCTGACATGACGATATCCAGCCTCTGAACCGAAATAATACTTTGTGATTGTGGCCTGTCAGGGATTGCACAAGTGGTACCTACAGGGAAATGACGAGTGCTAATGTAATACGAACTTCTCCGTCTGTCTTTATGGTGTAGGATATTGATATTTTTGGTTTAATCCTAAAAGCTTTTTGCGTTAAAACTGTTAAAAGTGTAAAATTGAACTTGCTTGTCAAACAAAACTTTGTGATTTGATTGGCGAATTTATAAACAGTTGATGTTTTGTTGTGAAATGCTTTGAAATAAGTATAATGTACCAACCAGCCACCATTATAAAACTATAATAATTATACTAATAGCAAATCGGTTTGGTGTACCTAAGTATAACAAAACCACGTTAATTTACAATAAACAAATTAACATTTCTCTATCGTAGAGACCGGCCTGCCTATAGTTAGAGCAGAGTTATCTATCGAATATTAACATAATATCGATGTCTTTATATCACCAATCTCCATCACTACGACGTCTACAGAGCGTTGAAGACATTTTGATATGTAAACATTAGTCACGTATCTTTGGCACGGGCGTTGGCATGACATATCTGCGTATCAATCAATACGAATGCTGGCCATATATTAGCGATAGAGTCGATCTCGACAGATACAAACGTGGATGTTTATTAAGTCTGCTATCAACTAATAAGAAACCGGTCAAACGAGCGAGGGTGACTAGTTATGTGTAATTACTTTTATATTGCTCATTAGTAAGTTAAACTTCCTGTACTGCGACACCGTAGTCCTTGCGAAGTGGTTCATATTAATAAATTAATGGCATACTGATAAGTAAATTTGAATGATAACCGATAATTTTTCAATAGAATTCTCCACTAGGACATAAAACATTCAGGTAGGTATACGACCTTTTAGCTTCCTCATTTATTTTTTAACCAGCTGTGCGCGAAACTTCGTCCGCGCGAAATTCATTAAAAAAGTTTTTTTTTTTTTTCATTTTCGAAGTAGCCTAAGTTACTCCTTGTTACATCAGCTATCTGCGAGTGAAAGCCCCGTCAAAATCGGTCCAGCCGTTCCAGAGATTAGCCGAAACAAACAGACAGAGAGAAAAACAAATACTTAAAAAATATATTTTGGTATATATACCGTATATACATTCAAAAGCATGTAGGAAAAAGCGGTTATTTTAATATTACAAACAGAAATTTCAATTTTATTATTTTATTTGTATAGATTTACGCAGTGGAGACTTCCAGCCAAGTAAACTCATTCGGTATAGAGCTTAGATAAAAATAAAACAGGTAGCCAACTAGCTACAAGCCCACCACTTCAATAAAAATATTATAATACAATGTAGGTATAGAAACGGTTAACAACAAAGTAAGTACCCAATGTTACAATAAAATAAAACCTCACTCTAATGCGTATTTTAATTACATATTCCTATTGAAGTAAACATTCTTACTCCTGAGGGAGATCTATAAAACTATTTTCTGTTTTATAGCCAACCAGTTAAACGTTTATACGGTTACACGAATAACTAAGAGTAGTGAAGCAAGTCTTCAAAGCACTTAACACATTAAAAGGTAAAATAACATGAGTTTCAATAAACCAGCAGGCCGATGAACAAACTATTATATTGACGATATTTGAACTGTTTATGCAAAGAATTTTAATTCCATAAAAAAATTAATGGAATTAAAATTCTTATCTTATATATAAAATAAAATTGAAATCTCTTGGCATTTTGGGCCACTATGTTTGAAATGAAATGAGCGGAATTCCAACTGTATCGCACTTGATGATCTGGGTTCAATAAAGTTGGCCAGTGCTAGAGGGAGCGGCAGCAGCCCACAAAATGTCTAATGGGTGCAAATTAACGCACGTCTATTTGAATAAATAGTAGAATGGCTTTACCCATCGTTGAGAATTATGTCGCGTTTTGAAAGTATAACACCCTTTGATGTCCATTGATATTATACCAATATAAAAATGATACAGATATATTATTAGCGCTTGCATTTTGAGGACTTGAATGCCTCCTAATTACGAAGTTTTCAATGATAGGTATCTCTTACACTTCTGTGCTTATCCTATCTTTTGTACTAAGTATTCATTAGTGCAACTGGTCGACATTTTTACATATTCTCGTAGGTACCAGCGCGATCAGATGTTAAACATTAGTAAATAAACAGGTAACATATCTTGTTCATAACGTCATGGTCTTAAATGCTAGACATTTATCTACTTACGAACGGGGCTGTGTCTCTAAAACCCAAAATTTTTGCTTAATTAACTTTACAGTGCTGCAACTAAAAGTTCCAAATTTAATTTTTTGGGTTGATTCGTGCAGGTACAAGAAGTTAAGCATCTTTGACTCAAATATAAAGCTATTATAAATGAAAAGAATTTCGCTGGTGTTATTACGATGCGCTAATTACAGAGTAACATTCTAATTCGGAAACCGGTGCGGTCATTAGCAGGCAGCGGCCCAGAGCGGTGATGTCATCAATTAATAGGTGAGCAGGTCTTACTTGTGGTCACATCACTCATAGCTTTTCTACACGTTAATATGCCACATACTAGGTATATTTTACAGTACCAGCACTTTGAAGAAACGCAACTGTGAAACCATAATATGTATAAAACATTGCATTATCATGGTTACGACTGTTGGAAACAAAAATTTCCAATAAAGTAACAAGGCGAGGTCATTCAGTCATTGACCATATCTTTGAGAAAATGACTACAAAATCTAAAAATTCTCAGGTACTGTTATTTCAGAGTATTTTACAGACAGAACGTCAAATTGTTTAGTACTTAGACGTGTTGTGATGCGACCCACGTGTTTAACAAACTTCCATCTAACAAGCGACAGGGTGAAGCCCTGTAGTATTTTACAGTTTCTTTTGTTTTTACAGTTTTAGTATGAACTACGTATTCCCTATTGTTGCGGTGGGTTTCTAATAGACGCCGAAGAACATTAGCAATAACTAATGGAACAATATGTCTTTTCGCAGAGTTGCAAGACTCGGCTGTTGCTATCTGTATAATGTTATTGTCGCCGCCTTTGTTATCTGTCGTCAACTTCGTAACTGTTCCTATTATGTTATGACACATGTTTATTGACGCTTTAATGTTAGAATGTCTTTCGATATATCATCGACTGTTTTCTTTAAAACTAGTAAACGGTGTTTCAAACCCTATAGCAACGTCGTTATATGCTGGAACCAAACCAAGGGCCTAAATCATCAAATATTATTTAAGAGCCATCCTTAATTTTTTAACGGAACTAAATCGATTTAATAAGTTGGCATTGTCTGGGTGGTATTAGAGCATTGCATTTACAAATTGTTTTTGAAAAAATAACCTAAGTGAATTTTAAAAAGTAGGTATGCTAAATGTGGGTAGTAATCAACAAACTAGATATTTTGATGATATTATTAGATAATAACAGTAACTACAATTTGAAAGATAAATCGAGGTACATTTTTCTTAGGCTACCCTTTCTACAGTAAATATCATGAAATACTTTTTTTCCTCTTATGTTAATAAAAAGACTGTCGGTGATCTGTTTGTGTACCTGATATCTTTAGTACCTAAAAGATAGGCACTCACTCGCACGCAATCATTTCACCAAAATATTTAATAAATCCATCATAATACGCTTTATTTGAAGTATGGGAAAACCAGCATATCCTAACACACTTTATAAGCCAGTAGTCGCAGGTTCGAGCCCTGCCTGAGGTTTAAGTTTTTCTTTCTACCATTTGTATTAAATAACACTTTTTAAAATCATCCGTAAATAAACACTTCCTCTATATTTGATTGTATTTAAATTTTCAACTTTTACTTTTATGCCTGTTATATTATCTTTATGTTACTATAAATGCTGTGAAGTTACATTATTGCTATTAACACCAAAATGAAATAATAATATTCTCAACATACAGGTTTTAAAATACCTAATGAGTGTTAGCTATTCTTATGTAATTCATTACTTCCACAAGTAAATAAGAAACCTTCAAAAGGACACGTTACCTTACCTATACCTACCTCTTAAGACTCAACGCAATAAGCCAAACAACTATAGACAGTGGTCGGACGCGCCACCAACTTATTCCAAGGAAAATCCCAAACAGTACCCACGCTGCACAAAATTAACTTGTTCCAAGTAAAACTATGCAAACTTATCTACATAGTCCCAAGGCCCTACCGATCTGTAAACACCGAGTACTGCACTTTCGCTGCGGGTGCTACAATGGGCCAATTTCCCACAACCGTGGGAGTGTTTTTTCCTAAATAAGATCGTGCATACCTAGCCATCCATTCCAGTGCTCACGTCTGTTTCACTACCACTGCACTGCACTGCACTGAAACTTTTACTTTTCCCGGCGTGGCGCGATGGCGTCGCTTGCGCAGTCCGTGCGGGGCGGCGCAGGCGCTTACGAGGCGCGCACGACACTGCCGCGACCCGCGCCCGGCTCTCCTATAAATTCTTTACAAGACTCGTGCCAGAGCTTGGCCCTGTACAGTCGGGCACGGCGCCCGCCGCGCGAGCCCTACACAGCTTTTTAACGTTTCGATAAAGCTCTGTATGCTTCATGTTATGATACAAACATCCATTTTTACAATGATGTTGCCTTCTAAAGCGTCGAAAAAAAACACAATTACTTGGTAGGTATTAAGTAAGTTTGATAATAGGAAGTCTTTCGTTATTATTACTAGAGAATAAACAAGTGTTTCATCTTATAATGCTAATACTTCTTACATTATGTAATGTTGGTTCAATTTCATTAGGAACAATACTAACCGTGAGAAATATAAATGACTCACACTACAAGACTAAATAAAAGCTGAGCATCTCATAGGTAACAAAGAGATGGAGCAACTTCACAAGTAACGAGCTTTTAAAACAAAATAATAAAGAGAAAAACATGAAAGGTTAAATACAGAAAGTGCACAGTTTTTTTTATAAAGTGGGAAAGGCGAGGAAACACCCAAGGTGAGAGATAACACAGATTTTAAACTGCATATTTTCGCGTCAAGATATAATCTTGAGCGACCACGTGGGATTTAATTATAAAATTAAGCACAGGATTGTACCTGCGGCCGGCGCGCGCGCAGCCTCCGGTCGTCGCTCGAGCAACCAGTCAGACCGCATGCTCCTCCCCCGCCCGCACACTTCTGTCCCAAACTTTTAACACCACCCATGAATATGTACTGTAACTCGATTAGATAGAACTTAAATTGTGTTGTAGGACAACGGTGTTTATGGTTATTTGGCATCAACAACAAATACCTCTGCTATTTCGTACAAGACATGCCGTGCAGGGTTCTCTACATATTTGTCCAAACTTGGTCGGCAATGGACCGTATTCGGGGGGCGTAAGGCCGAATTCGTTCGCACCACTTGTAGAATGCACCTGCTTATAAGACCGTCACAATCATTGCACTTACTACAATATTGACTGGGTTTGTTATAACTGCCGTATTTTGATCGAAACACGTGAACCACGAGTAAACAATCACTCACAGGTGCGGTTACTGGAGGTACAAGTCAACTGTACCTACCATTTAATTAGGCGCCGGCTATCACTGTAAAAAAAGGTACTTTTAATATACCTTAGTGTCTATCTTCCAATCGAAGAAACTGAAAAAAGTTACCTTAGCTAAATATTCAGATATAAGTATCTGCAATAATATAAGTAGATGAGGTACCAATTAACTTATTGCTAAATTTTGGCCTGTTTATTACTACTGCACTATTACTTCTGCTCAATATTCTCAGTTAATCATAATGAAGGTGTGGGTATTGTAAGATAAGTCAGCTGCATAAATTAGGTAACAGACACCTATATTCCAAAATAAGTGCTTCCCTATGTAAGCACTGTTTAAAGTCAGTCGCTACGAGTCTGTGAGTTTATTGCTAAACAATTAATGTACCTAAGTAAGGGGTAAGTATGTTTAAATACATGTAGATTGTAGATACAAATTAAATTCAATTAAAAGTATGATGAAAATTCCCATTGAGATTCCTTTTAGTCTTTTTTTTAATATAAAATTCAAATGAGTAGGTAATTCAATAAAATTTTACTTGCTTTCATTAGTATTCATTCAACTATGTAAGTACCTACTTGTACATTGATCATGTTAAAACGAAAGCTTTAATATTTTAAGCGGCGCCAAGCCACAGTACCGTCAAACGGGTCTTCATCACCACTTAATCTATAAAATGTGTCGCCAACATTAATCGCTGCGGATCATTTACACGCGTCATGCAGGAAAGATGCAATTTACTACAGACATATAAACGAGAATTATTCGGCAAACATTTTTGCCAACTATTTGTATTTAATATGACTTCGTAGCGAGCTACGAGTAGATATTATGACTAAGGTCCGTTTGGGCCTGAAACTAGTCGAGTATAGCCGATATCCTCGCGTATAAACTGTTAACACACAAAACTATTAGGTTATTTCAAGTCCTAGATCCCTACATTTGAGGGATTCTCTGAATAAAAACTGAATCTCTCTAACTCTCTTTACGGTTTGGAAATTCGGGATCAAAATATACTTCCGCGTACTTCAAAGAAAGCAGGCGGAGTTTTAATTGATATTTTTCAAATCACGTCGATATAAATAGACCGCACGATTCGATCAATCAGTTATTATGCGCAGGCGCAATTAGAAGTGCGTGTTCCCAGCGGTTCTGACCGATATTAGCACTAAGCTAATTAAGAGTAACGGGAAACACCTGCGAGTTGCACCTACCTACCTACTCAAATCAGAGCATTGCTTCCGCACTAATTGACGATATTTCGACAACACGCTTCTATTCTATCTACCTAATCACCAATAGATTAAAGCCAAGTAATTTTAAAGTCAATAAGTTTTGTATATAAGCCTTAAATCTTACATATCTACACAATAACCGACCTCGTTTAGACTCGGAAATAATATCTCCAGGTCACGCAAGAAAAGAAAGCCAAGGACATCGTTATGCATCATAATACTACTTCTATATTATATCTATAGTAGAGAATACTAGACACTGAAAGTGACAATAAGCTCTTAGACTCACAGGCCGAAAGCCAGTTTGACTAAACCAAAAGCAGTCACGTCGCCACGCCAATTACTATACCGCGCCGTGCTGCGAGCTCGAGCCTCGCATGGGACAAACATTTTGGTGTTTAAGTATGAACCGGATAGGGAATTAAAGAAGACACGCATTTTTTTTGCCTTACATAGCTTGACTATTCGACAAATACTTGTGCCTTATATCTCTTTTAAAAGTAATGGATTTACATAACTATAACTCATAGATGGGAAAAGAAACAAATACCTATTCAGATATTAATTCATAATTTTTATTTATAAAGATAGTTAAGCAGCAAAATAATGAAAGGAAACTTCGTATTACTGACTTAAACGGGGGGTTAACCTACTATGTGTGTGCAAAGAACTTTTATTGGCAGTATGGTTTTCTCCTAGAGTAGGGGTTTGAGCAAGGGCCTTCGGGTCCCTCCTGCTTGCAGGGAAAAGGGGAAGCTTCCTTGACCACGACCGGTTCGGGTGCCTTAACCGGTTGTTCGACAGCAACAGGAGCAGCGACGGTTTCCATGAAGAACATCTTGTATGTTAGAGCCACGATGCCAGCGCCCACTACTAAGCCTCCTTATATACAAATGAAAACAACAAATAATCAGCTTCACAGGCTGTGCGAAGTATATTTAGGTGGAGCAGATATAGTTAAGATTTAAAAATAATTAAAAAAATAGAAAGCAGTTTAGAAAAAATAATTATTTTTTTTCACAATTAAGTACGTCTGGAACTAAGCAGAATTTCTTACCAACAATGGGTAAATTGTCTCGCGTAGCCATAATAAGACTGCTGAGTAGGTATATGAAGATTATTTTATACTTAATGAATACAAATGATTTAATTCTTCCATTTTTTTTGTTGATGATGACATATTCAATGGAATGTCAGAATGGCACGGAAAGTGGACCCCGTGACATCGGTTGGTAATAGAGTATGCATCTCGTATTTTTCTATTTTACCTAGTGTCAATAATTTCATAAGACAGTTTTTGGAATAAGTTTTATTTAAGAAGAAGTCAGTAACGCATACGGTACGAAAGAGCTCGATCCAATGTGAAATTAGTTATATAAGTAATTTGGGTCTACAATCGATCAGCGTATCACATCAATGTTGGCCTCGTTGGTTTGACCACGTATTAGGAGTTGGGCCCAAGTACCTTTTTTAATACTTCTTCCATCGACACGAGAAGAAGAATATTAACGAAGAATATCGTAATATGAACTATAAAATCAAAATTCTCCAAAAAGCGCGAATAAATTTGAACACTCCTGAAAACCTCATAAGGGTTCAGGATGTTCCCATGAGAAATTAGTTTTGATATAAATAAGTATTTTGAAGCAAATACAAATTAAAAATTAAAATTCTATCACATTGAAAAGAGGGTAAGAAATCTTAAGTTGACTTTATGTGAAAAGTCTCAAAGAGTCTGAAAGTGTACGTGAAGCGGGATTGTAAAGGACAAAGGAAATAATTGGCATCTGCTTGTATACTCCACCCTACAAGGCAATGTGTGTGGATAAGCTTCTTGCTGTAACAACAGCTAAGTCAGTATACTAACAAAGTAACGTTCATGTAGGTACCTAAAATCTAAAGCAAAAGTTTATTGACAAGGATCCAGTATTCTATATCTGCATGGATATATTACAAATTATTCGAAGATACGGCGCGAACGACACGCGCCTGTGTAATAGCCACATGTGTTGGAAACTTAACCCAAGACCAACAAATTCACGACTCTTTCAAATAAAACACCCAAGATACGAGTATATTCCTGCATCTATGCAATATACATAAATAGACAAAAGTAGAGTACCTATACATTTGAGTTGTGCTAACTCTATCAAAGAAGATCACAGCATGCGCATTATGAACGAGACGGATAATTTGTAATTGATAACACTTTTGTAGAACATAGTTTTTCATATTACATACTTATATTACTTGTAATGATTTAATTATAAATAAATAAATAATAATTAGATCAGCCACATACGACACGTATAGTTAAACTCAGAGTAAAGAAATGTTTTTAGTAAAAAATAATTTTTGCGCCATAGAGTTAACAGGTCATGACATATTATTCTGTCATTCAAAAAATATCCATCTAATATCGTACCATTAAAAACAAGTTAATATGCATAAAAACCAATAAACACAAATATAAAAATATAAGAGAACCTACTATAAAATGAACCTAACTCCAGGCTTGTGCAGGCCAGGATAAATATGAATGTTACAGTAGGATCACTAACAGGTTAGTAACATTAAATATGAACTCAAAACACAGCCACCACCAGACTTCAAGACACCATTGCAATATGCAAATGATATCTACATGAGTTAATGAAATTTTGCGATCTACGAAACGAAAGAGGATACTTAAAGAAGTAGGGAGTTAAGGTCATAGCTCATTAGACCCACCCGAAACCCGACCAGCACCGCCTCGTCACTCGTTGTCAACAGGTGGTCCAAAGATGGACGCCGCGTTGTTAACTAGTAAACGTCGCGTGGTCAACGAATGGACATTGCGTTGTCCGCAAATAGATGAATAGTTTGTCATGTCATGTAGACGCATCGTCCTCGCTCGTGAACCAGTCGCCGACAACGCGCGATCCATTTGGAACCTACACGTGGGTAGCGCAAGGCAAGCGTGCGAGCAACGAGTGGTCACTGAGTAGTCCACTCGTTGCTCGCGGGCCGCGCGTGGTCAACCCGCGGGCGAGTTGATGTAGTGAGCGTATTCCCATAGTGCTCCATACAAAGAATACTAAACTCAAACTCAAAATCTTTATTTGCATGTTAAGGTCTTACTACCCGCTCGAGGCGAGGCGGTGCAGATCGGGTGTTGGGTGACTCTAATGACCTATGACCTTAATGCAAAACCATATTATAATCCGCAGAGCAGCTCTCTTAAAACGGTTGGAACGTACACTAGACTGGACATTAGGGCTTTGGGGTTATTTCGTAAACGACAAAACGAGCAAATAAGATAAAAAATAGGATAACGCCTTATTTTCTTACAATTATTAGAATTAAGCTTTTCCCTTGGGAAATACAGGCTGTTAGATATATCTAACACTTATGCCAAGGTATAACAATCATTGATAGTTAAGATTTTCTTGAATATTTTCTTTTTCAGGCAACATATTGACAAAGCAACCTATAATGATAATTTACCTGTTTCAAGCGATTTCAGTCTACTTTATATTTGTGCTCACAATATGGATTTCTGCTTATGTTCTTATGGGCAAAGCAATACGTATGTATACTAATTTCAGAACATGTTTTTTTTATTATGTAGAGACAAAAATTACTACTACTAGAATTCTTAATTGTAGTAGCTCAAATTAGCAGTCGCATTCGAAGAGTTAAAAGTTAATGACTGATAAACATAAAGAAGAACGCAGCCTGCAGACGTAATTTCTTTTATTTACGTTACATAGTTCAAGCCGAAATGGCTTTTAAGTATAATTATAATAAAAGCACGTTTTGATCAACAAAGTACGTTTATTCCTCTCTCTTGCGCTGCTCGCACTTCGTGGGTTTCCTGGTTGGGCTGTCCCAGGTAGCTGGCCCGCCTGTGATGCACCGCTGCTTCTTACTTCCGCTGAGGAACATCTTGTAGAATAGCGCGAGGAGCCCTGCGCCAACTGCTATGCCTCCTGCAAAAGAGTCAGGTATGTTATACGTTTTACCATATTTTTTTTGGAAAATTCTCTTTTTTTATCGAAGGATGAGTGGGACCTCATACCTTATTCTTCCTAAATTCTGATTAATTGAAAAAAAAAAGCGAAAATATGCATAATGCACATTGTCAACAAAGCCTAAAACTTTGAAGAACACGATTTCAGCAATGAAGAATATTTGAAGCTATTAAAGAGCTTTACAAGACTTTCCTTACTGCATCCACATCTATCCAAGTCTAGCAATAACACCAACTCGCTTTTTTGGTCTGCGCGTTAGAATATGCCCTGCACTCTTTGACCAATACTTAGTACCCACCTAATTAAGGAATTCTTCTGTTCACTCAAACGACTGACTAGAACAAATGCTACTCTTAATTGAGTTACTATTAGTAAGAAGTACTTACCGATGATAGGCAACAAAGCGGTCACTCCGCTGTCATCACCTCTGCTGCTCATTCTCCGTTTGTTTGTACTTGATGATATTTTATATAAATTGAATTGGTCCCATCATGGGTGTCGACAAGGTCTGTCATGTTTGACAGCTTGAAATCACATGACTGTATTTTATGGTCGGTCAGGTAAACAAAGGCGGTTGGAAAAAGAAGGTAAGACCAAATACTATAAAGACCTTTTTAATTTAACTTGCTAATACCTAAGACCTTTTTAAATTAACTTGCCAATGATCACCAAGCAAGCAAGCAACTCTTGAAATGAAATGATATTGTTTATTATGTAACTAGCCGTGCCCGCGGCTTCGCTCCCTACCATTTTTTTTTGTTTTTAAACCTTCCCTATATTCTAGCGAACAAAACAGAAAAAGAATTTATCAAATCGGCCCAGCCGTTCTCGAATTTTAGCGAGACTAACGAACAGCAATTCATTTATATATATAGGATTAGGATATACAATTACTTTCACTTGTCACTTTTTTGAGCTCGCTGGAGTCGACATTTCCTAACCGTCCCTGAGAAGAAATGTAGAAACAAACTCAAGGATCGCAGTCATAGAAACGAAGAAACAAAAAAAGAAAGCAAGCATGCAGAAAAATAAAAGAATTAGTGCCAGAAGATTGTGCGAGACTGGTTTCAGCTTCGATATCAACATTCATTTGCTTTTTAATCAGTGAATTCAATTTTTGATTCGGACTTGATGGTATTTACTATTTTCTCGTTTAGTTTTGCAAGTTGGAATGCAGGTTTCTTTATAATCAATGGAAATTAATTAATTAAACTCCAATAAAAAGTAATTGTTTTAGTTGGAAGTTTGCAAGTGTATTATCGTACCCTTAATTTTTAAAGGTACCTTACATCAACAACAACACTTGCATCTTACCTCATTTAATTATTTATCAGAGACATACAGGTTGACATTCCAATGTCAAAATTATGCTTGTGACGTTCCGTCCAAACGTCGCCATGGTTAAAATAAAATTACAATGCTAGGTAAAATAACAACAATAGTCAACACGCAACAGACTCATCCGACATGATATTATTATAACAGTTGCAGATAGAATACTTTTAAAGACACGAGAATGAGCGCAGGAAGTAGAGACGGTGAGTTTATATGTTTTACTACTTAACAAAAGCTTATATATAGACAAGTTGCATGAGGAGTCTATTGACTGCGTCTAATAAAGGACCAGACCAGGGGTGAATTAGACTAACTAAAGTGCAGTGTTTTACATTTCGTGACACTAGTAACTCCGATCCTCCCAAGATGACTGGCGCAATAAGAAATAAACCATGTTTGTGTCGTACAGTTTTTTTTTGTGATTTTAAAAACAAACGAAATACAGTCCCCGTTTGCAGTTTCGCGACATTTCGTTCTAGTAGAGACCGGCCTGGCATCTCAAGATTTCCACACAAGACAATGCGTACCGCAACAGCATCGATATCATTATAAATTGTTTTGAATTTCAATTGTATTCGCAATAGATACCTATATTCTCTCAAATCCGGAACAAGAGATCCAACCTAAAGTAATTGGAAAAAAACTAAGACGATGATGACAATTTCAGAGGGGTCAAACGACTGGCAGCCCATCGTCGGAGGGGTGGTGATCGGCGTTGGCGTCCTCGCTCTGCTCTTATTTTTCACCCGCTCTCGCAAAGAACCGCCCCAAGAGGAGAAAAAAGACAATTGCCTTCACATTAACCCTAGTCGGAGGAAGTGGCCAACTGAAGAACAGGAAAGGGAGGAAAAGGAGAGAAAGAAGAAAGAAAACAAGAAGCTAGAGGAAAAAGTAGTGGAAACTGCGGAAAAACAATGCGCCAAAGAGGCCTAGTTGGTGTTATGTGAGCGACATATCATTGCTTCGTAATGCTATATTATAGCACTGCAAGGTTTGGACCTCCTTTCTGTTCAAGGCCTAGGCAGGAAGACAATTATTTCCATTATTAAAATCTCCCAGATCAAATTGGGGGGAAAGGAGGCGTGTGTCACTGAAGTAGCATTATAAAAGTAACTTTATGAAAAAACACTATCGAAAAAGTACGTAGGAACTGTCTCTCATGGACTGTTAAGTTTTTACGACTTAAGAGCGTTTTAACGCTTGCTCTATGAGCTTTGTCGCTCCAGCCAGCTCAGCTCAGCTTAGTTATTTAATAATGATGCCATGATGAATGTATTTCAGGTAGAGGGGGAGACGACAGCATAGCTAGGTGGCTTCCGATCATCACTGGGGCTGTAGTGGGCGCTGGCATCCTCACCCTCCTATATGTGTTCAAACCTGAGTCTGAAAAAGAAGCTTCCTGCAAAGAGAAAGATAAAGACAATGCAGATATCGACCCAAAGAAAAGAACGACATACTCCGCGTCGAAAAAACGAGAGGAACAATTTACGAAGAATGCTGACGGCTGTCTTAGAATAGACCTGAGAAAGAAGCGATGGCTGACGAAAGAGGAGGAGCAAGAACTGCAGAAACTGGAGCAAGGAGTGAACGAAGAGCTGTGTGAGATACAGAGGAAGCTGGAGGAGTGCGAGATGAAGCGGCGGCAAGAGATCTGCGAGTACCGGCGGCGCCAGCGGATGTGCCAGCTGCGAATGCAGCAGCGGCTGGAGCAGGCGCGCGAGCTGCAGATACCTGACGACGACTGCGGCCCCAGCCACTGCTGTGATGAGGATGAGTAGCGTCCGCTGTATGTGACCGTCTTATATGCATAATAAATAGAACATGGTGACTTGTACGACTTTGATTTCTGTACCAAACCTGCTTGTAGGGTGTAACCCTCTACTTGATAACTTCGAAACATGTAGTTTTACTGGCTTTTAAAATAACACTCAGATATTCAACTTCCACAAATAAAACCACCGAACATAATAATACATGATATTGTATTTGGAACAATCTTTCTCTCTTACCGCATAATAATATAAATTATAGCTTGGTGAACGTCACTGATACAAAATATATAATAATTAATAGTAATTAATAATAACTTATGTATAGGTACATCCGTCGTCGCACGCGCACGATCCCGCTACAAAACATATTTTATTTATTACATAAATTCCGCCGCCGCCACAAATCATAATTATTGCATTGATGTTAAACGTTGACAGTTACCCGAACGGCGTCAGTGCTCTAGTTTCTAGTTTAACGATTTTCATTGAACACAAAGTACTTGGATCTAAAATAAAGACCGCTGACGATTTAATTAGGGTAAGAATATAATTTTGAAGATTTCAATGTGGTTTGCATAATCAACATAAGCAAGCTATCTATTATATGTTTACAAAAAATCACCTTTATTTTAACTAGGATCTAGTCTAACTCCAATGAAAGGTAAGATTAATAAATATGTGTTTGGAATTGTGAGGTTGACAAGAAAGTTGAAGTTTGTCTCTGTTTGAGACAATCTTGTGGTAGGACAATATATTACTTTATGCAGTTTTTATATACACAGCAATAAAAACTTGCTTACTTAATCAATTTAATTAAATAACAATTTGCCCAAAAAATCTTTTTATACGTCGGAATTCTAAGTACCGAAAAATGTTATTTTGTAATTTTACTTTTGACATATTTCAACTGTTAATTGTTTACAATAATATTTTTTATTTAATTGATATTCTCACGTATTTCAATAGAGATCAAAACCGTCACCTATACCTATCTGTAACAGGCTTATCATGTACAAAATAAATAGACAAATCCATATATTAAGCCGTCTTATGATCACATATAACCTCCTTGCTTCTTACCATGGCCGTCTTCTGTTCAGCAAGTACACAGGTGTGTGGCGACGGTGTATAATGCTAAAACTAATGGCGTTACATGTGACTATTTTATGTCTGTCCATCGCACACTCGCACTTCAAGCCTTCTTGTATCACGTGTCCACAACTCTTTAATCTGCAACGGAAAAGTCATATGCAAAATGAGTTTACGCACACAAAATGGATGGGTAACATTAAAATACCTATTCAAAAATAATTATTACAAAAAATATTCATGATAGGCAACATATGACTACGTAAACAATAAAACAACAAAAGGTCTGCGAGTTCCTGGAGCTAATATTTAGCTATAAACACTACTCAATAACGTTCAGTTCGACTCGTGACATCACCCCCGCCGCATCAGCTCATGAGGGACTCCTATTGAGTCTGAAACTAGTCAGGCGATCCCGAGAATATGCGTGTGTAAACCGTTTTGTTTTAAATAAATAACTACTCAATAACCTTTATAATATTACATGAACAAGATGAGAAAAAACCAATTTTTATTATTAACCTATTGTGAGGTACTAACCTTCCATCCACCGTTATTTCCGCGCCTGCAGCGCGTTGGAGAGCCAGTCCATCGCCTGGTCGAGCCCCTCGCCGCGCACGGCCGACGTCTTGAAGATCTGGAAGGTGCGGTCGCGGAGCGCGTCCAGCCCCAACGCCTGGTGCACCTCCGCCACCGTCAGGCAGCCCGCCATGTCCTGCTTGTTCGCGAGCACCACGAGGATCGCGTTGGCTAACTCTTCCTCCTGAAATTTACAAGCAACACACTTAGTTAAATGTCGAACAAAGATCAGAAACTGGTTATAATTGAATCACAGTAATGTGTGATTCTAATATTGAACACAGAGCATAAATAAAGTTTAAAATTATATTTCGTAGAAGTGTGAAACGCAATAAAGTAATGAGCATTAATTAAAACATCAAATTGGTTAGCAACAGGTAGTTTACATAGAAATTGGATATTTTTCTCTAAGGTGGCACATTAATTTTCTAATACCGAAACTAATTTGAATATGTCATTTGATAAAGTCTGTGTTTTTTTACTCAAGCCTCATATCAAAACTAATCGGGAAAGAGGAAAAACTACTTCTAACACCGGAAATGGCTTGATAAAAGTTTTTTACCTAAACACAAAGGATTCTGATAAGCTAACTAAATATGTAACATAAACAAGCCTGTGATCAATATATCTATACAAAACTACAATTTTATAGCAGGAAATAGGAACAAACACTTATTTCTTCATAATCTTAGGAAATAGTGTCAATATTAGGAATTACTTTTACAGTATTATCTGATCAAGATAAAATGTTTTAAATTTAATTTTATATCAGTACTTTACATTATCCAGCAATCTACATGGTATACTAATTAAAAAGGAGCATTAAAAGTATAAAATACAATATCAGAGTACATTGGTTGTTGATCATATTAAAAAATTATGGAATTTATTTTTGAAATGATGACCAAAAAAGTGTACACTGAGGAATTTGCACTAGTTCATGGTCAGGTAAAATAATATAGGATTGGCATTGCTTGACTTATAGATCAAAGTGATGATATGAGTATAGTATAATACTACCACATTTATAAGTAACGCTAATGTACCTGCATATTAATCATATTTTTTAATGGAACAAAATGTACCCAACTGCTATTGGTTGTTGCTTATACATACACCATTTTGCGAAATCAATCAATCAAGTGAGGTGGCACACTTAACGCAAAGTAATAAGGAGTTTATTTAATTGATATAGGTTGCGTTTTTCTGCTCAATCAAAGATTGCAGAGAGAATTATAAAAATGTTACTACTATACAAACATATAAATGACAAATTATGTTTCTAAGATACAACTTTCAGTACCTAACTAATTGCTGCATTGGTAAACATACCACAAGTAAAACATCCACTAGGGAAAATTAGGCCATCAGGCCTTTCTGTCAATTTGTACCAATCATAGGCCAGTAGCTTGTGGCTCTCATTAGTGGGAAACACCCAATACAACACTAGCAACACTCGCAGACCAGTTGAAAGTATTGCTCAGTATTGTGCTAGACTTAAGTTCAGTATGAAGTTATATTATTTTAGGAACTTATGAAATACAAATTAGAAATTATGTTGATAATATATACAAAAATAGAAATAATAATATCTTGGGACAACTTAACACATGGCCATCTGATCCCAAACTAGGCACGGCCTGTATTATGGTAACCAAACAACTGATAAACATACTTATCGAAATACATGACATATAAATAAATTACACCCAAACATAGAACAAATGATGATGATCATCATAAACAATATTTGTCCTGTGTGGGAATCAAACCCACAACCTCTGGTTTAGCAGTCAGGGTCACTAAAAACTAGTGCAACAAGCCAGTCTATGTAAATGAGACACATTGCCTACAAGAGCAGTATTTTATCCTCCCAAACTGATTACCAACACATATTGCATTATAAGTTATTTTTAGAGTAGGTAAATAAATAACACTTACCCGCAGCATGTGTACCAATTCATCTTTAGATATACCTATTCGATCTCTATCTGCTGAATCAACGACATATATTATTGCATCTGTGTTCCCATAGTAACACCGCCAGTAAGGCCTAGAAATTACAATAAAATATAAGTAAATTGAGTAATACTATCTGTGTATGACACAAAAGATCCACAACAATGTTTATTGTAATGCTTGTGACACAAGAACAATAACCATGACTAAATTGGACCTAACCTATTAGTTTCACAACATTTACTAACCTAATACTGGTCTGTCCACCAAGATCCCAAACTTGAAATTTTAAATTTTTATATGTGACTTGTTCTACGTTAAACCCAATGGTTGGTATAGTCGTCACCACCTCGCCGACTTGCAGTTTGTACAATATCGTAGTCTTCCCGGCACCGTCCAAGCCGAGAATCAAAATCCTCATTTCACGTGCTCCTAACAACCCTCTGAAGTAACTAAATAGACCACCTGTAATATAACAACATATTATGCATAAATAACAAGGTGTATAACACTATTATTTCACATTTTTATGACAATTAAATCACTTACCCATTTTCTGATAAGCTTAGCCTATTTTAATGCATTAGTTGTTATGTCTAAGGAATGATTATGTATTATGCCTGCGCATCAATTGTCTCCAATGTTTTTATTTTTATTATCTACACTTCTAAATTATATATTCAATCACTTTTAGCGATAAATAAAGAACATTTTATCGAAAAGGCCCAGCAAATCATTTGACGTGTAAGCAAGCACTCTTACAAGTTGCCAGGCTAATAAAATAAATAAAAGGTACCTTTACGTAACTATAAAAATAAAATTGTCTTGATAGGAATATTATGTAATAAAACTACTAAAAAATAAAAAGCCACTATAATATTTTTAATTTATTACATGTTAGTAGAACATAAAATTTTGAATAGGTTAAACTCCTTATTCTGTAAATGAGAGTCTAGCAAGATTTTGAAATTCTATTAACCAGTAATATTAAACGGCATTTAATAAAAAATAAAAAAATATACTTTTGTTTTTTGACCTCGCACACATTTATGAAAATCCTTAAAGATCATGATTTTTATAAATACGGTTCCTTCCTAAAATATACCAGCAATTTGTTGCATTACGACAATATATTGGCATTTATTAGAACAAGAAACAGTATGTATGAATGTTGTAACGTTTTATTTTTTTAAACAGTACTCTTTGAATCTAAATTATATTTTTATACCTATATAAAACCTATATCTGACAAAAGAAAGCATTGTTCAATTACTATAAAATAAAAGTGTAAGTGCCTAAACTTACTAATTTATTAAATTAATTAGGTAGGCAGCTGCCTATGTTTTTAAGCAACAAACTTGGATTTTCCATATTTTATATAAGTAGGTAGTTAATTTTAACAATCATGTTAGATAAGGCGCAAAAACATAGGTAGGTAATAATAAGAAATATTATCAACCATAATTAGACATTAGAATATGATTTATTTCTAAAAGAAGTGTACTTTAAAATGGCCTTGCTTTAATAATTATGACTCACAGTTAAATATACATTGGGTTTTCCAAAACGTTTAGTTCACCTGTAGTTACGTTGTTGTAAGTAAAAGATAACTACGTGTAATTGTTTCCGCTAGATATCGTTGGATAAGAAAAAGTTTCCGTAGTTTTAGAAAAGCAAACGAACAAAATTTAAATTTTCTCAATAGATGGAGCTACTAGTCAGTTTTGCCCATAAAGATAAATGGACATATCTGAAAAAAAAAAATATTACCTCTTTACCAGGTTACTAAGGTAGGACCGTAGGTACATTACACATCAGACTTAAAGAAGAAATTTACAAAAGTAAAAAAATTGTATGTAGATAGATAGATACTTAACTACTTTTTATTTTTTGGTTGGCAAAATTGGTTGATACTTTTTTTTTAAGTTTTTTTTTAATCTTATTATAATACACAGGAACAGTATGATTTATTAGGATAACAATTACATACTGCAGGTACCTGTGTATTGAAAGACACTATTATAAAATTTGTACA
The DNA here is from genome assembly GCA_932294365.1 of Diachrysia chrysitis. NCBI lineage: Eukaryota > Metazoa > Arthropoda > Insecta > Lepidoptera > Noctuidae > Diachrysia > Diachrysia chrysitis. Next base: position 13,445,393 of record OW028649.1, on the reverse strand, counting down.
ATAATATCTGGTGAAAAAAATCTAAAAACTACTTTGACAATTAACTTCCTAAAGTTTACTGCTACGTGTTTTAAGCTACGTGAAAATAATGAAAATGAAAATAATAGATAAAATGCAACATATAGAAAAAAGATTATAGAAAAAGAGATGGGGAAAGAATCACCCTTATTGGTGTAAAATAATAATTTTCTTTTGTAGGTAGATATTTAAACTTGCATGTTCACGAGACACTGCAAATCCTAGCCAAACATTATAACATTACTCGAGTACATGAAAGGAAGTCCCCGCGTTACCGCTAAAACGATTGGGTGCTGTGACGCGGGCTGACGTACTCGCATGTCACTGCCCCACATCCATGCACGGTGCGCACGCGACGCGCCGCGACTTATTGGGACGCCGACCAATCACGCGAGATAGACTGGTGACAAAAGTGTCACTAACTTATCTGTGTAGTGACAAAATTAACCACTACTATAAAATTACCACTACTTATTTTTACACTATAAAATTAACCACTACTTATTTTGAGTTGTAGCCTAGATAAAAAAACGATAAAAAAATAAAAAAGGTAGGTAAAAAAAATCATGGTTATAATTATTATCTTAAACACACATAAATCAGTCCCAAATAAATGATGACACGCTAGATTTTATTATTTAGCTTACTTTACTTTGGTACTTACCAAAGTGTAATTGAAAATTGTAGATGAAACGGCAGACTCTAACTAACCCAAATCACTGGAGAATATCCCCCTGTCTTTTTTCGAAATAAATCATCATTTCTATAAAGTCCAAGTGTTAGAAACATTCGCAATCTACTGCGTAAAACCTAAATCGCCTACATACCTCATGACACTACAATTTACAAGGACACTGATTGTTAAGTAGGCTTAAGATTATTTTTAATTTCATACTACGCCCATAAGGTTACCACTAAGAAGTCTATTATATTAGATTAGGTACCTTCTTATATGAAATATCATAATCAATGAAGATTGAATAAGATTCAACAAGATGTAGGCAACTAAAATAGTAGATATATACTTACTCGTCAATTGTTTTCAGTAAAAAAAAACTAGATAATGATGGCTCTGTTCCATTATGATGATCTTTTGCCCTAGCACCAGATTATCAATAATTTATGGTTTACGAGAAATTATCACTCAGACTAGATTAGAATCCTTAAGTACCACAGTCAAGTCTTGATCGATTGTCGCTGTTTTCTCGACAATCAGATTTTTTGCTGAGTCGCAGTGATGCAAAACATGACAGTATTTACATAGGTATGTTATAAACAGTTATAAGATATAATGTAAGGAGATGTCATGCTTACAAGCAATAACTAAATACATAATTATCCAGTTATTAATTACTGTTTGGTAGTACGCAATAACACTTAAGTAGGTACCTAGTGTACATAAAATTAATTTGAGTCATAAGGTCATATTCATATTACACTCCTTATTTGACAGTTTTCATGTCTGCAGTTCTGGTCTTTACAATAAAATTAATGCTAAACTGAGTTGCAAGACAGTCATAAATTCGTCTTGCTTTAAAATCTTCTATATGTAAGCTGAATCCATTTTAACATCTTTGATACGTCTTACACAGCGCCGCATTTGTTTAAGGGTTAAAACAACCGGCTAGGTCGCTCTTTGGTACCTACTTACAATCAACATAAGAACATAGTCTTTATTATACTAAATACATCCGAATTGCAAAAAGTAGGAAATAATAAAGAAACCTGAACCATATTCTTGCTCTCTTTCCCAGTTTTCAGTTCCCAAAACCCCTACATTCTTGTTTAAACACAATAACTTTCAACAATGGACATTTACTGAGTTTTTATGATGCCGACATCCGATAGAAATACAGAACAAAGCTGCCAACGGCCTAATTAAAGAAAAAAAACCATACGAAAAGACGTTCTCAACACCGCGCCGTACTGTATGATCCAAATATAGTGAACGAACAATACAAACAAAAGAGTTCATATCTATAAAGTATTTATTAGCTGTAAATCTATTTTACATCCCATATAATGTGCGAACACATGGTTTGACTTGATTTGGCTGCACGTGCAAAATCCTACATTGTTTTTTACTGTACGGACTGAATCAGTGTGCTAATTTTGTAAATTTTCTATAATTATAGCGCGAATATTTTGTGTGATGGCTTATTTTTAACGTAAACTTCGTTCATGTCGAGGTATTTATGATGTAGAGTGAATCACGATCATTAGAATCAATGGCGTAGGTGCTCCCAAACTGTCTGAAATTATGTAGAAGAATGTAGTTAATGTTTGTAATGAGTGTTCAAGCTAATCTGTCCATAAAATTTTGATAGTTTGTTTGTTACAATATAATACCAGCCTATAAATGTCCCACTCTGGGCACAGGCCTGTTCTCAAATAGGGAAAGTGTGAGCAGGCTTGGTGATCAAAGCTCGTGAGCATTAATCACCCCACTTGCTCACTTGCGGGTTAAGGATTTCAGTTTTAAATTTTCGGAATTCAAATGGTGTCTTAGAATGATTAAGAAAGTACATATAACTTTGAAAATGTCTCATTGGTATTTGCCTGTAATGGCTGCAGCCTTGTGCACACATTTCCGTTCATTGAACCGCTAGGCCACCGTGACATATTACACGATTTAGGAAATTACACGTAATTCAATCTGTGTACCATTACCTGGTCGATACCAAAGCATTGAATCATTAGTAGGTTATTTATTATATCCTTTGCTCAATCTAAGCTCATCTCGTGTACTTAGTTTTTAAATCTAAGTATCTAAAATTATACTTACAAAACGTAAAAATGCAATATTTAAGAAGTATGTGATCATCAAATTTTGTCGTCGTAGTCTAAATGCTTTCGTTCTCTATTCAAACAGGTGCGCGCGAACGTCAATCGAGCATAGAGTAGCACGTTTTTTGCCACTGACGGATGCAGATACGGACTTCGCCTAATTTATTACGAGCCAAGACGAATCGGCTTGATTGTGTTATCTTCGACTAATCTGCGACTTGCCTCGGAATTCCCCACGACATTGTCTTTTAATTGACGTAATTTGATAATGGCAGCTTAAAAATTCTACCTAAGTATATTATTCATGCACATAGATTATATTAGTACTTACTCATGCCTACAGTCTTTTAAAAGTATCTTATGTTTGCTGTAATTTATAGTTTTATAACAGTAGTTTATGTATTACACGAATGTGGCATGCGCACAGACCTGGATTGGATCGAATATTGTCCGAAATAAGTTCGAAAAACGAACCCTAAGCGCTACAAGCTTTTCGAGAAAAAATTGCGCATGAACAATAAATGGCATACTATATACATATATATAGAAATAAAAGAAACAAATTGACTTTTTTAAATATTATAATACATTTTTTACTGTAAATGTTAATCGCAAAACCTAGGTACTTAGATTTTCGTACATAGCAATAAAAACTTAACTATGTCATATAGAACCAGCGGTAGAATATATTTAAATGACTAAAGTAAATATTTTTTGCGCACTGATGACACTACAAGGTAAGATTACTTAGGTGCCCTACCGCTCAACAACGGTGAATAACATTTCTTAGTATTTCAGTACACACCCATTTTTGGTTAGAGCTAAATACTCCAATGACAGATATTTCATCATGGTTCAAATTCTGAACTAGGTGCAATAGAAGTTTTAGAACCAGCATTTATTTAGAACTTTAGGCTATTTGTCCAGTATTAGTCAGACATCTTCTGTCCTGATTTTGACAAACCGATCTTTTTCCAATTTTGACCGTAGAATTGAAGTCAATAGCTTTTATTGCTAAGCCATTGTATTCACACTTATTGAGTTTTCTTAAATACATTTAAAATAAAGCAAAAGCGTAAGTGAGTTTTAAATAACAGAAAGAAATAAGAGAATTTCTCTCTTTTAGTTTTATACAAAAAAAGTCTACAAAGCCTTTATTTCAAAGGTCTTATACTTTTTCCCCCAGTAGCTGAGCTTTGCGGTCCTCAGTTCATATATTCAATTGAACTCTATAAAGATTCCTTCTAACCTTGGAACACTATATTTTTATTGAGGTATCACGCAACACTCAAGTATTTATTTTATAGATCACAAGGCACCATAGTTTACATAAATTAAAAAGTTCAACAAAAGAAATTCCATTTCTTTCTGTAAACATTAGTCACATTTCTGTATAATTACAATAGTGTTGAACAGTTCCCTATAATTTATTAGTCATGTGAGTTCAGTTTACAATGAGACCCACACACCCCTGCAAGGCCGGGTGTGACGTCACTGACATTTAGTGGCGTCAGTAATTCCTACTTTGAAATACAGGGGTAATGTGTTTATCTTAAACAAATTAGATGTTTTAAATCAGCTTTGGTCTCTTTATATTGTCACATATATGTGTGATCTTGCAAAACACATGTAATAGAACTTGTTTTTTTTTACCACATCAATGACATATATCTTGGTTGTTGGTTGTCGATATATGGGTTCATAAATCAATTGTCCTAACTGGCAGTTTACGAACTACATTTGCTAGACTCAATCTACTCTGCTAGCATCCTCTGCTTTAACAGACAAAAGACAAAACCTTTACACAGTATAATACAAAGTCGCTCCCGCTGTGTGTATGCTTAGATCTTTTAAACTACACAACCGATTTCAACGCTGTTTCAGCAATAGACAGATTGATTTATGAATGCATTAATTACTTTACTATAATTATGAATGACTTTCTACTATAAGATTTAAGTATCTCTTTAAACGGCAAGAGCTAGTAACATAGGACACTGGAAGGTGTAAAATATTTGTAAATTGTAACGCCTTATTATCTAAAACAATTTAGATAAGAAGGCAGGAAAAAATAATGCAATCCACGCATTGAATGATATTTTCAGATTAATATGTCTGAAATTAGCGACAGATAGGTAGATATAGTCTATATTTCGATTGCTTTAGTTGCAAAAAATTGTGTAATTCTTAATGACATGACTATTTTTGTTTGGCACGTGTCATAAGTCTAAAGGCATCTTAACACTGTCTAGAACTGTTATGTTTACATAGTAAACTAAAAAGAATTTAAATGCAATTTTCGGCAATAGAGTTATTCAAAAGGAATGTTTATCCGTGGTTACCTGTACTTAGCTGAGGCAGGTCGCTAGTTACACAATAAAAATACTATTTTATAGGTACAGGTACACTCGTAAGGTACCTTAATCTTCATTAGTACAAAATTTAATTTTTGTTTTTTTAAACTTGCTTATTTCCAGAACGAACGGTAGAATTTGAAAAATTATTGTGCATTTAATAACAAAATCTAACTGACCCCTAGGAGCCAAGTAAACAGGTGAGTAAAGGCCCAGCTAGAATACTAAGAAATACATAAATTTAAAATATTCTAATTATATCTGTAATTAACATGGATATACATATATAATGATTGCAAGCATTAAAAGAGTTGACTTATTTATAAATCAAAACACATAATAAATCATTCCTAACCGCATTTCACAAGTTTACATAAACCACAAATTGCTTGTAAACTCAATAAAAAGGAAATAAATTAGCTTTTGAGTGGCTGCTGATATTTCCTTAATCTGTGACAGAAGACAATTCTGCCTCGATCTTAACATACCTACAACTTTGTTCTATATAAAGCTCTCTATTCCATTTCCATTGACGCACTTCGAATGATTCTTTGAAAGTTAACTTGAACTTGTTGGCCTGCACTTCTTGGAAACAACTATGTAGAGTGAGCCACAATACGTTGATAACAGCTAATTACACAAAATGAACCTTACTGCTTCTATATAAGGGTTCTTTTAAGGCCAAAGAGTTGCTACAGATGTTTGGTCGACTGTATTAGGTGTATGAGAGAATGCCATACATAACTACATTGTTGAGGAGACTGGGATTTCCCAGAGGATCCGGGTAGGGGCGGCGAACCATGTCTAGCTAATAATTTTTATAGCTCATTAACCGTTATATACATAATTACATACATAGTGACTTAATTATGTTCTTTATGTGTTTATTATGTCTTTTTATGTAGAGTTGGTGTTACTATGCGGTGAAGTTTGATCCGGTTGCTGTGCTCTACATTGATTTTGAAGACCGAAAATTCTCTTTTGATGTTTTACAGCGTTAAGCAAGCTCGTTTAGCCTGTAATGATCTAATGAAACAGCAATACGTTCAAAATACACATTGGAGAGGGTGGATACGAGTGTTAAGAGAAAAAAAACTGATCAAATTATATATTGTATGCTACGCAAACGGAATATACTTTACTCCTCCCTAACCTTAATATTCTATGGCCATGGATATGTAAGGCAAGTGATTGTTTCAGCAATTATAAATAGCGATTTGTCAAAGAAGAGTCGTTTTAACTTCCCTGTCATTGTCATAATTGTCCTAATTTTTCTTACAGGTGTTTTTACCTTTCTTTGTAATAAATTATAATGAAAAATGGATAGTTTTTTTTTAACTAAAATTAAATGTATGCACAGTCGTAATACCTTACATTAATACACGAAATACACCGTAATTGGAAATCACACATTTTGCAAGAAATTACCGCGTACTGTAAGTACCAGTTACAGTAATCTGTTTCCTCTTACTTTTTATACAAAATCTGTCATCAAACTCTTATTAACGTTAAGTAGTGTCGATGTTGACTCATACGATGTGAACTCGAGCGTTCACCTCGATACCGTATAATTATTCTACTTGACACCCAAATACCGATTGAACTTGTGAACAAATGTGATGAAATCCTTACTAATACTCGTATTATAAATGCGAAAGTAAATCTGTCTGTCTGTGTGTCGCGCTTTCACACCAAACCTACTGAACCGATTTATATGAAATTTGGTAGACAGATAGTCTAGAGCCTGAGAAAGGACATAGGCTACTTTTTGCCGCGATAACCGACACCCACGCGGGCGGAGCTGCGGGCAACAGCTAGTATATAAAAACATTTTCCTTCATTATAAGCGAAATTGATCTAGCTATTCCGAAATCAATTTCGCTTATTATGATCTGAAGATATTCGAAGATGGTGAAATTAAGGTTAAAAGGCAATCCTTTTAACCTTAAAGTCAATCACCAATGTGATTATCTTATTAAATACTTGTTACTTTTTTATGAGAAGTGATCTTTGCTTAATAGGTGAGATCAGTTGCGGGCTGTGGTTTTAAATTGAAATAAAAAGTTGCGGCTTTAACTCACTGAGATGCGGTGAGCTAATGGTTGGCCGCGATCGGGCTGGAAACGAGTCGGGCATCTTCAATATATATATTATCCGTGAGTAAAGCCGTTACAGTCTTACAGTTAATATGTCGCACGAAATTTATTACACAAGAAATACTTGCATAGTGATTTACCAATAACATTTAAAACACACACAAAAACACTATAAGTATTTAATAAGATAACAGGTTATTGACACACAGTACACAGACAGTCTAGAATCAGAGAGAGGACACAGGCTACTTTTTGCCGCGTTAACCGACATCCATGCGGGCGGAGCCGCGGGAAACAGCTAGTACTAATATAAGGGGAAATGTACAAAATATATCAAATGTATTGACAAGTTTAGCTTACAGATACAGTTGCAATCGGTCCCACTGTAGGGCAGAGGTTTGTTCTCATACATTTAAAATTAGCATATACTAATTCAAATTATTTTCATAAAACAACTCTATTAGTTTTAATTGTTAACACAGCTAATTTGGGAAATTCCTGCGATATGTAAAATGTAATTATTATATTTTAAATCCGGATGCCTTAGGTATCGTTAATTATGTGCAAATAAATATAATTTATGGAGACAGTGATTTGTGGCTATGGTTATGTAGGTATAAACAAAATGGTATTTGATACAGATGATACGAGTGTCGAACTGACATAGAGGTATTTGAACCGGATTTGGGTGCACACGGTGGAGGATTCCGAACAGGGAAAGAACCACGGAGATTTAAAAATAAAATCGATATATTTAGACATGTCTTTAAGGCAGTTATTTTAAGAAATTAATGATAAAATAATACAGTAGAATATAGAACCTCCTACTTTTTAGAAGTCGGTTAAAAAGAAGGTAGACATTTTAAATAAGTTACTAATATATAAACATAACGTAACCTATGTATTTTTAAAACTATCTGCACAATGCGACTTTGTTCTAAATTATCGTCAAGTATAGTATAGGGCATAACATAACAGATGCCCAGATTTGAATTGGCACCTTTTGCACGCTAAGGCACCTACATATTCGGAAGATAAACAAAGGCGATTATTTCTTATTTCGTTGAAAATATTCCGTTATTTTAAATAGCTTGCATCATAGTTACACAACGTCACACACATTATCTTAGTACCTAAATATACCACAATTATTACATAAAGATGAAATCAAGGAAAATTCTATTTAGAGTTCATTCTTTGCGCCATTATAGATAACGTGAGTCACAGACACGTTGTTTTAAAATAAAATCAATTAATGTACATTCCTCAGATATTGATTTATCATCGTGGGTGAGATTTGCTCTTGAAATATTATTGACATTGGTTTTGCACACGGCGTCGCCCGAGGAATTCGGATGTTGCAAACGTCGCCTGTTTACCGCACTGTCAAGTTTTTATAATTTTTATAATGATATTTGTCAGCTAGGTTTTATTGCAATATTATTTGAGGAGTATACGACATGTCCGGTTCATTTATGAGATGAAACAATAAATATAATTTTGAATACACTGATAGCTATTTAAAATTCCAATGCGTGGGAACGTATTTTATAAAATTTTTGTATGAGATGAATATAATTACACACTAAACACTTCCAGTGTCAGTTGCTCTGTCTGACTCGTGCGTGTCTTGATAAGCAATGTGTCTTGCCAATTTTGGAATAGCGATTATCTTAACAAAAACTGTTATAATAATTATCTGTTAGGACATTTGAGTATCACGCTAAGATTTATTCCCGATAAATGATTTCGTAAATTTTTTTTTTAAGATTACTGTAACATTCCATTTATCCAATGAATTTCATCCTTAAATTGAATCATCAAGGATTGCACTGGCCTGTCTGTGATTCCCCGCAAGATAAGAATTAATTTATTCAACAATATATAAATTAAGTAAAAATAAAAATGACTACATAACTGCAACTGATACCGTTGCTACCCAAATTAATCAACACAGTCGCATATATTATTCAATAAAATGTTTCCTCTAAAAATAGAGGTTATCAGGGCAAAACATACGTATATAATTGTATATCTTTACAATCACGACGGCTTACTTTATAAGGAGTAAGTTAGCATTGAACTTTGGCTGACCAATTTTGTTGGCACCCGCAGTGGGTTTAACCACTACAAGTGTTAAAGATCATTTCATTGTGAAGGTAATTATTGTTGATAGTTGAGGCTATTGTTATGTTATAATAGAATCATGATTGTTCTTATATTGTTATGTTCAACATTTCTTATATGTATAAATAGCATAAGAAATGTAGCTGTTTAACAGAATGAGGTATAAGGTTTTTATCGATATTAATATTTCAATCCAAGTACCTAAATGTTTTGACGCTTAGTCATAATCCAGCTAATCTATATAAATAAAAATTTAAAGTCGGCTAGTTACACCATTTATAGCTAAAGAAAACGTGGACCGATTTTCACAATCTTTGAATTTGTCTCCACCCCGAATAACAGAATAAAGTAACTATAAAACATCGGAAAAAAATCACGATAAATTATAACATCTTAAGAGAACGGGGAACGCGGTCCATTGTTCCGTTTCCAATTTCTATTTCAGAGAAGGAAGAAGAATTGGTTGTTACATTTATTCAAAGCCAAATTGAATGAACTTTTAATTACAAATAGGTACCTATTTAAAAATGTAACATAAATTTTATAAAAACAAGTTTGTTATTCGCTTATAAGGTCACTAGTTAGGTGACCTACAGACATGCAATATACATACCTATAATAAGATATTTATTTAGAATTTTATATTATGTATTTTGTAAGGCAATTCGAATATTTAAAAAATGAGGTATTTGTCTCTACATCCGAAGCATGTCATGTACAGGGTGAAATTTCTCAATACCACCTGTAGGGAAAGTAAGTACATATCTAAAATAGTCAGATGGAGTTGAGAATTACTTGCAGTTTACACACTGCAATTAAGTGCAACATGGTTGTTTATTTTTTCAGAAACTTATGTTTCTAGTATAGCATATAAGTAGTTCAATGGTATAATAGAGGTGCAGTATTTCCGGTTGGTCCTTCCACACTTATTATTCCAGGTAACGTTTACTTGCGTGTTTGCAAACACGCACACAGGTACCGACGTGCACGACAGATTGTCATACCTGTGCCCTTACTCTTCAACTAATATTGATTCCAATACAATGCCAATGCAAAATTAATATTAGTTTAGCGGACACGTGATGCAGTATTTTTGGAAAAAAAGTACCGTCACTGGAAGGAACTAACTGTAATCTAAACATTACTAGTATTTTTTGTAGTGTGTGTGTTACAGTTGTTTGTGTGCCTGCTAAACGAATAACAATTTTGTATTGGTATTGTATTGGAATTGAAATTATTTCAAGAGTTCCTTCCAGATGCATGACGTGAATGGTTGCGAAGATTTTTTGGCATCTGATGATGGACTTGGGACTTGTTTAAAACAGAAATAAATTGCTTTTGCAATTTTAGGTTATTGCACTTCCGTGAATATGGGTTTTTGAAGAAAGAAATCCATGTATTTTATTTGCATCACAGAACACGCGTGCTTAGTTCATTATCATACTTAACTTATTCTCAGCGCGTCACAATAAAGATATTTCCTGTTATTTAACTAGGGAAATTACTTTGTTTAAGATTTCCTCATGTAGGTCATGGTTACAATTAATCATGGCGACCCACATCGCTACATACGATAGAAATTGTAAATCTATAAAAAACCGTGATGATATTAAATGAATATTTGAGAATGCTGCTCTATTTCACATAGTTTATGGGTATACCAAATGTGATTTAGCGGTATTCTGATAACTGAAGGCATGTGTTTAAAACTGTTATAATTTCACGCCCCCTTAGTTCACATTCCAGTCGATTTATAATTAAATGTGGGTTTATGTTTATAGTCATCGACCTTCGAACAAATACTCTCAAAAATACTTGAGTGATGACTGAGTACTGAACACTAATAAACGACATCTTCCTACTAGGTATACCTATATGAACTCTATAATTTTGATTGAACATTATTCACCCAGTTTAAGGTGAGAGCACGAACCTATGTTAGGTTAGGTATTTAGAAAATCGGTGAGAATAACTGTTGCTAATCAGCTACTACAAATAGTTAATACAAGCATGAACGATTCACATGATTTAAATTTTCCTTATAGCTACTGAACTGATAGGCGTGCAATACTAAGTTTGTATTAATAGGTTGTAAGTACAACCTATTAAATTCTAATTATAACCTTTCCTCGTATCTATTAATCTGGTAAGCTTCACATCCTATTAAAATCTAATTATAAACAATACATCACTAGATTGAAATCTACAAAATTGGCGTTGCTCTGATTATATCATCACGGATAATTTCATTTGTCCTTATTGATATCAAGTAATCCTAATGACCAATAAATGATACGGTATCGATCACTTTTTAACATTTCCTTTCATTGAAACACAATTGTTTTATATAATTTTCCATTGCCTACACAATACAAACGACGTTTAAAAACAGTTTTAAAATTCCTAACGAAACAATGCCTGTAAGATAAAGTAGCTTAGACTTAGCGTAGATTTACACTAACAAAATTCATTAAAATAGAAAAAAATTAAATTAATTTAATGAATTTTAATAAATAATAATACGGTATCGATCACTATTAAACATTTCCTTTAATTGAAAAACAATTGTTATTAATTTATCAGGCACACAAACAAGTGTAACACAGAACACAAAAATATTGTCGATTTCGGATTCCAGTTAGTTCCTTCCATTGACAGTATTTTTTTTTTCCAATAAACTGAATCACGTCCCCGCTAAACTAATATTAATTTTGCATTGGCATTATATTGGACATAAAATTATTGAAGTGTAACGGCATCGAAATATTTTTTTTTTCCGAATGTGCCATATCTTTAGTTTAATTCACCAAAGTTCACATGAATTAGGTCAAAGTTCTTTGTATGTTCTCTGTATCTATTCTCTATATCTCTGTTATAGTCACAGAGTTAGTGCAGCTGGCTACTGATAAGATAACTTCTGTCAGATCATAATGACGTCAAAAGGGTAGGACACTCCGGGTTAGGTTAGATTCCGCTATCAAGAAATTCGTAGAAATCTATATAATTATGTCAGTTTTGCTGCCAAGGTTAATGTTTAAACTTCCGTAGAAAATATACGAAGGATGAAGTATGTAGCTACTATAGATATTATTTTCTATATGCTATACTATTGAGTTTATTTTCTATTTCCTCGTTCAACAGGACCTGAACTATAAATGCAGCGTTGGATCTAGCACCACGTGCTTTCCAAGGCCTGTACTTATCACTGAATGAAGAACTCACGAACAATTGTTCGTTTAGTGTTCATCTGAATCAAATAGGTCAGATAAGTACAGATTTACACGAGGTTATCGAAGGCCTATTTCAATCCTAACTTAAGACTTGGGAGCTTAATACTCCGTTAATTTGAATTAAAGACCTCGCGGTTCGAAACCATACAGCTTAACGACAAAACAAAGGAGCCTCTCAATCCTTAACTCGGATATTAATGGCCAAAAAAAAGAACTTTTGACTTGTGCTAACGATATAATCTGACCATCTCTCATCAAAAACTAATCTTGCTTTAAGATAAATCATTGTCTGGAGATTTGATGACGTAACTTGCGGATGCCCAAACGGATCGCAAGATGACTGGAGCGTTTGAGAGTACGTCATGGGTACCTGCTGGCACCGGTCATATGCTGTCATTGTAATGACGGTTGAATTCGAACATCTTTTTGCTTAAATTTTGCGCCAAATGCATCGGGGATGGCTTCCAGTCTTAGGCACCGGATTCAGCTGAATACCAGTACCCATTGTTAATTAACCGACTCTGCCTAACAGTCACATCTGATTTTTCTGGATTTACACTGAACAATTTCCTGTGGTTTAAAATGGTTTTCAGAATTCGAGAAACTTATGAAATTAGACCAAGTTATTTAAAGTAGTTACACTTCCGTTGTAAAAAAAATGTATTTAAATGGTTAAACAGAAATTAAATATGATGTCAGTTCAGTTAATAACCCTAAATACTTAACTATGCAAATTCTGGTATTTTTGATAAGCCATCTTGGACTGTTAAAAAGTCAACTAACCTGTGTCTAAAGTTTTTCTATTACCTTGCAACAAATCGGGTCTATCTGTATTCAATCACGTAGTACTCGAAAAGGCCTTCTAAACGACTAACGACATGGACACACGTATCGCGAATTAACATTCATCTGACATCATTCATCATTGATAACTCCATACGTGCCTCGTCTCAGAACAACACGTGTTTATTTGTATAAGCGATAATAATTACAGAATATTGGTGCAGTACAAATGATTCATCATCATCATCATCATTTAGCCTTTCGTAGTCCACTGCTGGACATAGACCTCTCCCAATTTGCGCCACAACACCCGGTCCTCCGCCTTTCGCATCCAGTCCCCTCTCCAGTACAAATGATTACTTATAGAAAATACTAGTCTGTAACTGCAAAACCATCCTTTAGATGACGAGTATCTCCGAAGATAATTCACCAAGCTTACTTAGCCATGATGTGTTTACTCCGAGCCAAATTTTCGATGGACAATAGATGATTATTATTTTATCGCCACATGCAGTGAACCATGGTGTTTGGAGAAATAAAGCAATTTTGAACCAAATTACGTCACAGCACCTGCTTGAAGTTTAACCATTTTTCTGACTACACAATATCCGTCTTAATATACCAAGTATGCACAAACATCCGCTGTGTATTAAGGGCTATCTTGAGTAAATAAGGATAAAAATTCTACGTCACATACGTATCAACGTTAAAACACGTGCGATTTATCGTTTCATAATAAAATCTTGTGTTACTATGGTCTGTGTAGATCAGTAGCGCGCAAACTGAAAGGTCTAAGGTTATCAGGAGACCCCAAATAAGTGCTTTTGCAGAAATCTCGTGACCTTCGTCTTGTAAGAAGTCTTTGATCCCTAATAATTACAAGTTGTGACATGTTTTATCTGTATACCTAAAGTTTATCACACTTTATATATGTATACATTTCTGCAACGTGTTTACCTACCTGTTTAATAAAAAGAGTTAGAGTAGACAAGTTATAACTTAAAAGTTCGAGTTTCGACGGCCCCCGTGGTCGTGGAAAATACCGGTTTTCAAGGTACGAGTTCCCGGGTTCAGTCTCCGGACGGGTCGCTGTAAAAAAAACGTTAAAAATCAGACATGTCTAAACTTGACCTGATTATTAGATAAGACCGATCTTCAACCTTAGCACGTGAGTCAGTGTGACTGCTGCGGACAACGGTATCGTTTAGAACAGCTTAATCTTCATACCTTAACCGGAAATATGAAGATTAAATGATGAAAATTATGCATACGGCATAAAAAAATAAGGTACCTATAACCTCTAAAGAGTTTTCGGATAACATCGATAGCGACCTTATTTTTAACTAACTTCCAAAAAGGACGTGGTTTTTTATTCGACTGCATGTAATAAACTCTTAACAGTAATTGTATTGCATTAAATGATTGCAGTGATTAGTTTGACAATGAGCGGTTATGTAGAACTGTTTTACTTTAAACGGCACGCTTACAAGAGTCTATTAAAAAATATGGGTAATAGGACCGTTATACATAATCAAATAGCTACGTCTATTTATTCATTGCTATCTTGCTGAAAGCCAGAACTAACAAAAACGAATATAGTTATAATTAATCTAATAATTACCAAACGAGATTTTTTTTTAGAATTCAACTAATATCTAAACTATAGACACCGCTTGACTTTCTTTACGCATGACATGCAATTGAATGCAAAAAAAAAATAAAACAAAAATTCTACTACAACGACGCTACGATCAGGAAATACAAAATCAAAATCAAAATATATTTATTTCGAGTAGGCCTTTTCAAGCACTTTCAAAACGTTAAATGACTCTAGTTGCGCGGTTCCAAAATGTCACTCCAATGGAGAAGAACCGGCAAGAAACTCCATAGGTTACTCTTTTTTTTACTAATATTGTTTTACCACGAGTTACAGTTACGAATTAATATTTTTTGGCAAATCCGTCTACGTCCGGTGATTTTTCACCATGTGTCACTCTTAATGAAGCCCCCTCTCTTCACCACTCCAAGAGGATACACAAACACAGCATTATAACTGTAGACATAAGAATTACGCACTACGTGTGTGTTTGGTGACATTTACGTCAGAAAACTAAAATCTACAATTTCTTAGAAACATTAAATATAAAGTTATCCAAGGTAGCCTATAAATAAATAGGTTTTAGGTACAGTTTATATTCTTGTCAGTTTATCTTAAAGAGCAAATTATTAAATGATGATTTGTTTGACTCTACGCGGGGGTGCAAGGGCAGACGCTGTGGGTGTTGACACAATCGATTGTGATAATTATGCTGAGAGACAGTTACTAATAAGAAGCATTTATTACATCCGTTAATGATACAACTCTGTATATGTTACAACAAATAGGAAGCTAGACAGAACGCATATAAATCATTTCACTACAAGAGATAAATTGACGTACTTTGTCATTTATAAATCTAGATTATATTTCCAAATTACGAATCGGAAGTTTGCATTGTGGTTTAAAGAGAGCCAGTAATATCGTAACAGGGTTAAACGTCCATGGTATGTAAGGGTTACTTGTCTACTGTCCAGGGGTAAAATATAAACAACTAGCTACCCACCCCGGCTTCGAAAGGGTGGTGGTGGAAACAAAACATTTTCATTTATACAAACCTTGTCCTTACAAATAAAAAAACACAAACAAAAAACGATTTGGTGCAGTCGTTCGGCAGTTATGGCATGGCCAAGGGATATCAGGAATATTTTTTAACCTTTAGTTTTGAAGGTTTTCTAGTTGTGATGCAAAATATAATAAAATATTGACATACTCATGATGACGGTTGTTATTGTAAACTATAGTTAATTAGCTGTTTAAATTTAGCTTTAATGAGATTATAAAAGTAAGCAATGTTTAATCTTAACTTAAACAAATTAACCGTGTATGACGTTTTACATCCAATGTTATCACTGTCCACAAAACTCTTCTAAAAATACATTTACGGCGCTTTACAGCATACAATTATGAAGATGTAGTTTTTTTTCATAGATCTATAACATACTGTTGGGTATTATTATTTCTACTTCTCCTATCGCGGGTCTGCTGGTAGAGATTTCTTAAGAAATAAGCAATACCTTTGTACATCTGTTCTATTATATTGTTTATTATAATTTTGTGTGTGTACATAAATGATTAAATAAATAATACATTCCTACAAACTTCCTTTCTCATGAACTCACTTATCAAAACGGTCGTTATTCCCTTTAACTTTAGTAAATATTTTATTATAGGTGCTCTTTTTAAAAACTTATAATTATCTAATCTATTACAATAATAACAACCACAATAAGTTTCAGAGAAATTACCTGCTTTATCTACCTTTGGATCTTCAATAAAGTTAAGGTAAAGCGAACACGACTAGGTACCTATTGTGTTTACATAACATATTACCGGAAAAAGTGCTGTCATAATATAAGTAAATAACCTTTAAGTCTAGACTGCAGACTGCGAACATTTTCCTCATCGAGCGGGGCGAACTTGTCGGGGACATACATCAGGCCACTTCTTAGAACCACTCTCTCTTCTCTGATGCAACTGCGGCGATTGGCTTATCAGCATAGCATTTACACAGCTTCTCGGAACGGGACTTTACTGAGATTTACACATATATACATTATATTAAGAATTGAGATTAGGATGAGTTTTAAGATTTGTTTATTATGTTCCTACCACCCTGTGCATCCCAAACATATTTACAAAGGATTTCATATAATATACATTTTAAATAAAGGAGACAACGTCGTGTTGTTGATATATTTAATTATTATAGTAGTCTCAAAACTTAACAGTTTCACTGTTACAACAATTTGGAATGAAGTTATGCACCGATTTGTACAAACGGAAGATTGATTGATCCTAATGTTGACAATTTGGGTTATTAAACAATGTTCCTACCTGGCTTTGCCGCCATATTTTAGGCTTGCAGACAATTTTAACATGCAGAAATACCCAGAAAATCGATCAATATCTTTAGCTCATCGAAATAATAAGTATACTTTACCTACATAGACGTAGGTTTTGATTTTTTTTTGTCTGGATATACTACCGCTTTTTACAATGTTATTTTATAAAGGGTCAAGAATACAGTCATGTAATACATATTCACAAAATATCTAAGACATACCAGTGTTCGAAACTTAACTTATTATGAATGAAGGTAGTTATTAATTTACGAGGATACTATACGAAAAGTAAGCAAATAATTACTTTATTTTACGGCCAATGTTTAAACTTCATCTGATTTTAAATAACGATCTCATTGTAAATGTAATAATACACTTATTATATTTAATTGATCAATAACAACAAAAAACTGCTATTATAACACAAAGATGACGGAATTCCCGAAATCCAACAACGCGGATCAACTCGAGGTCTTTAGGTCAAGGTTAAAGTTATTCTGCTTGTATTTATAAACCGCTGCAACTAATTCTCTAATCACATAAGAGTCAGCTCACACGAGCATTTTTTGCAACGCGCGTCAGTTTAAACGCGCAGTAGAGACTTATGAGAGAGCACCAGTAACAAAAAGTCCGGTGGTAGCGTACTTTTACCGCGCGTCAAAGACATCGTGTGTGAAGACCCTAACTAGTGGCTATATAAAAACGTAAACATGTCAGTCGCACGAGAGCGCGTGAAGTGTCTCCCGGCGCGCGCAGTTCGTGCCACGAGCTAACCACGTGCGCGGCTCGAGGTCATCTGTTAACCCTTATGTGACCAAAACAACATAACTTTCCAAACAATACATACAAAATCCAACCATACGGAGAGGACAATAACGTTGAAAACGCAACGAAACCTAAAAAAGCTCTTTGATAGTCTTTGCATTGAATATACAACTCAAAATTCAGCAGAGTAAGGTTGTTTTTTGTTTGTATTTTAAAAAGAGTTACCATGTATTAAACCGTGTATAAGTCATTCATTCATGAAAAGTGCAAACGAGGTCGTAACGCGTACTATGTGCGTGGTTTCGTGCTGCGATACTAATTAAGCATTAGAACTACTTTGATAATAATAGTATCAGTTGTAACCTTGTCACATGGCATTCCTCCGAATAGATATAAATCACAATATTTGAATATAGCTAACTTATCACTAACTAAATACAGAATTAACAATTAGGAAATATTTTCCCATAAAAAAAGTAATTTTAACCTGCACTTAAAAGACAATTAATTTATTTATAGATTAGTTTTTCACATAAAAGCTGACTAATTATAAAATCTCATAGCATTTAAATGACTATCTAACATTACTTTGCAATAATATTATAAATATCGTCCCCTCTATTAATAGTAATAAAACAATGTGATTTTGTTGTAACGACATAGACACAAACAGTCGGACAGAATGCTGAGTCGGTTTATTTTGAGTGTCACCGCAACAGTAGTGCGGTTTGCATCAGCCGTTAGCCAAGTCAAGGCCCCCGTGGATGTGACGGATATGGAAGCATGTATGTATGTCACATGCCTGTGGCTTATCTGTTACCGACTGGAGAAAGTGGATTACGTAGCACTTCTGGGAAAGAGAATCAGTGTATTACAGAAGTCGGATAACCTTTATAGAGTGGCGGCGAAAATAGATAAAAAATTGTCGTAAACATAATTAGTTTTTTTTTTCCTGAACATCATGTCTAATCCAACCAAGTAATAAATAACATAGAGTCGAAGTTAATCGAATATATTCTTTTTTATGTTCTAATAAATAATTTCATGGAATAGAAGCATTTACGTCTTAATTCCTAAACAAAAAGAAACTAATCTTACGTAGAGTCTTATTTTTTTTCTCGTCTTTCTATTTTATAGCAAATCTTGACAAATAATTTCTATTCCTACTTCATTTGATCTACCTACCAGTTAAGCGTGTCAGTGACCACCTTAACCATTCAAATTCAATATGACGTGGCTTCCAAATTATTTGGTACACCGGTAAAACATATGACACACTCGGGAATATGACCACACGCATTGAGCACGTGTGCTAAATGAAAAAACTAAATAGTTGCGTAAAATGGTTTATACTTAAAACAGGAAAATACCAACAATTCAAAGGTTTGGGCATTACCGACAAAACTGTGATGTAATTAGGTAATATCTTATAGGCAGCCACCAGTACCAGGGATTCTATAGCAAGAAACAATAATTTGTAGTACATTTGAGAGTGCAATGACCCTATCGCCATATCACGTTATTAAAATTTGACAGAACTAATTGTAAGAAATTTCGCTGTCAAATCCTATCGTTTTGCTATCGCTTCTCACTTGGCTTTTCTAAGTTAGGTATAGCGCTGCCGGTTGGTTTTGCTACGAGTTCAGTTATATTTATATAATCATCTCTTGTAGATAGAATAAAGCCAGTGATGATGAGAGAGGTGTGCTGTTTTTGTATAGCAATACCGACAAAATAGCAATCGTGTCTTTAGATGGTAAGTGAAAATCGAAGTCACTTGAAATCTCATTTCATCCATTGCCGGCTTGGCTGGCCTTATGTATAATTACGAGTGTAACATTACTTACAATCGTATACAACGTAAGTAGTAAAAATGACAGTTAGTGTACTGTAATAATATATCTTTATAGCGTCATTAATATACGATAAGATAACAAAAGAATTTAAAAAGGTGAAACAGATAACTACGGAATTCTGTGATTTCATTTTTTATATAGATTAATTGATTAAAGTCATTATTCATTTGGTTATTATTAGCTATCTGTCAACTGTCACGCAAAGTTAACGTGAATTCACTTTGATAGGAGGCAGTGTAAATGTTTTGATATTTTTGGGTTTCCGAATAATGTTTTTTATCTTAGGTTTAACAATTTTAACAGAAAGCAACTACAATGCTAAATTCAATTTTATAAAGCAAATTTTCAGGTTTGCCATTATCTTGGGAAATTCCTATTGAATCCCTTGCCAAAATTAATGGGCAATTTGTCATACGTTAGGTACGGTGTACGGTGGCAATTTTATTCGTTGTGAATGTACAAAATACAGAGATAACATCACAAATACAAGCTATAACAAGCTCCGCAAAACAAAGTCCAAAGTCCATTAAAAAAATTCTCAATTTTTAAATTTTACCTACAATATGTAGCTAAATAAACGTTATGTACAGTATTGTATACAAAGTCAGTGAATAGAGTCACTACATAAAAAAAAGACGGTAATGCGTCAGAAAAATAAAAGCGGATCAAAACGTGTGTTTTCATAATCACCGCAGAAGTTAGTCTCTATGCCCATATTTAGAGTGAAGGCAACGAGTAGCACAACGGACTAACAAGATAAATATAATAACATACACAATTTTTTATAGTTACCGCATTATAGGTATGTATGTACATATCCTATCAAAAAAGCTGTGAATCATTCGCCACGCTCGCGGGTCATGACAAAATAAATGTTTAATATATGACGTCAGTTGCGTCATAATTACTAAAGGTTTGCCTTTTGATCGTGATCTGAAAGCCAGATCAGACAAGTCAAAACCAGTCACATAATACATTTGCCAGGAGAATTAGGGTACCTGTATTTTTTTTTTGTTACGGGGTGAAAATCTGATGACTTCAACCCACGCCGAGGGCACGACGCGGACGTGGGGATATGTCGGACTTGCACCGACTAAAAACATCCGTCCTTGACTTTGCCGGAGCCCCGGGATCGCTAAAGCATGCTCGCTGAATACTTGCACGAAACACAAAAGTTTGACAAAAACATTTGTTAATTTTGTGGTATGGTTTTCATTTCCAACCCCATGATTTGAGACTTGTCCACCTAGAAGTTTGAATAGAAACTTGCAAGTCATGAACATTAGTAACATACAGTTTTCAGGTGTAAATAGTCGCTTCAAACGATGACTCACTTCTAAACGTTTTGGTAAAAAGCAAAATAGTTTTTCGAATAAAGCGTATTTCAAGATCGAGTCATCTTTCAGCGCTACAGGGTAGCGGTACTGAAAGATGTTTTAAGTTTTCTTTCTTTTTTATCGATACAAATCCTTTTATAATACAACCTCAGCTGTTAAATTCTATAGATAATTTACCGAAAATAAGTTGTCTTAAAACCATTTTTTGAACAGAACCTTTAAAATGTGCTAGGCTCAGGCACAGTTCTGGTGGACACAAATCAAACAAGCCAAACACGATGGGATTGCTTTCTTTCGTTTCATAGTTCCTATAGCCACCTACTAGCTACCTTATCTGAGCAGCTAGATGGCATACATTACAAGTTAAAAAAAAACCCTGTAATGAATGGATTCGCAATTACTTCTTCTTGGCCCTGCATTTAATTCAAAAATCTACAGATTTTCCTATCCTATCTATCTAGTTTAAACAGTAAGCAGTTATGTATCATTTATTTTAACTCTAGGCATCAATGACATTGGACATAAAACTATCTAGGAAGGGGGTGATCATATAAAGACTATACAATCATACCAGCCAAAACGAGAAGCTGAAGGAAACAGCTTAACATAGGTTATTAGCTCAAACTAAATGCTAATTAAAACGGAATGCGTAATTCCCTAATCAGGGATCACGCAATGTTAGAATGTTCGTAGAACCGAGTTAACTTCGTGACCTCTCGCCGTTAGTCGTGTGAAGGCAAACGTTCTTTCAGCTGTGAGTCAAGTGCTAGGCGTGTTGATGTATTATCTCGTCGCATTCACTGTACAGTTCGCAGTTCGTCAAGCTTTCGACGAAAATGATTCATACCTGCAATTATAGACAGGATAGACATCGGTTGTTTTTATACAACTTTCTTTAATTATACATAGATGGGCTGAAAAAATTACATGATATCTGAAAACACGGCCAACACTATGTACTGATTAGAGCAATACTGACTTAAATTATTACAAAGATTTCATATTACTAAGTTCTACTAATATTCCTGATTTTGTACGATGTTATACAATATCTTGGTACGTCTGGTAGAGTTTATTGCCCTGTAGTGGGTCAATTATAAAAGCATTCCCTTAAAATGCTGATGAAATCAACATAAAACAAATTAAACAAAATATGAAACTTCATTTGAACTTTGACACTCCAAATAGAAGATTAATGGGTATCCATTATTTTTCTTTACTAGCATAGTAGGTACATTGGAACCTAAACAAATTTAAATTATGTCCGAGTCATCTTTAGACCCACAATTAATCAGACAGGATCAGTAAGTATGTATATACGAAAGGGATTCCCAGATTGAAAGGCGAGAAGGATGTAATGCGATCAAATTCTCAGTAATTCTGGTTCCGTTAAACCTTGACTATCGTTAACCTAGAACTTAAACAATAGCGGAGGCCAATCTTGATTTATGATGGTCGAATATGACTAAATAATTTCAGTAAAAATAGCGTCGCGTAAAGGTTTGCAAGGCAATAACATTTCCTCAAAACATATGAAGCTCAGAAGCCTTAAGTATTTAATAAAAAACATTTGCCTAAACCGGAATATGTTCATACTAAAAAGAGATGATATTAATAATATAGGTAACTACTTAAGGTAGTTACTCTTCATTCTACCTATTTAGAAAAACGTGGTCTTAAAAAAAATTACTGATAAAGATAACAGTCAGGAACAAACATGTTATTGACTGGTATAAAAATAAAAAAGACGGCCGATTATTTTTAATTATTCATGTTTCAAAATACCAGTAGGCATTCAGCACACAAGGAGATTCAACTTGTCATGGAACATTACAAAAATATTCCACTGTAGAAGCCACGGGTTCAATCCGTAATATTACATGTCATTACCATATCAGCCGCAATAATAAAACTGGTATCAAGTGTGTATGCTGAACCGCAAATCAGTAGTGACAACGAATTCTTTTGTTTAGATGATTTAATATTTAGATAGACCCCAGAATGTGGATCCATATCTTTAACACATAAAAACATATAAGATAATTTACATGAGGTAAAAAAAAAGTGAACTTATATTTAATTTCCGTTTCCAAATTAAACATTATTATACTTATTTTTTAAATACATAATCAAGTGACTCTACTCTAATTTCTTTACAAAAACATTTTACATCACACGAGAGTAAATAAATCTATTAACGGAACACGACTGACTGATAAGAGCGGCGCAAGCGATAATTGTGCTATAAATAATTATTATATGACACATGTTACGCCTCTCATCTCGTCATTTATTAGGTAAATTTTGATAGTATTACAACGACCTGATATAGGTTATGATTCATCTAAAAATATTCTTTCAAATTCGGCTACCTTGTCATATTTTGTTCGTTTATCCAAACGCGCTTCTTTTACCGCTAATGAGAAAATTAAGTTTAAAACCTACGCCAGGAGCACGCTGTTTCCTAGTAAATTAAACAAAATTACAAAAGATCAGGCCAAAATAAAGTGTTGAATAAATATTTAATTATCAAGGACGTTTTTAATTCGACTCGCGACACCACCGCCGCCGCGTCAGCTCATAATTAGGGACTCCTATTGAGTCTGAAACTACTCGGGCGATCCCGAGAATATGCGTGAGTAAACCGCTTTGTTTTAAATAATTATAAATACTCCTCACGAAAGTTATGATACAAACATTTGTTCAAACTGCCTAATCGCTTTAAAGACCTTTTTAACCGACATCAAGAGGACGAGGTTTTCAATTCAACGATTTTTTTTTGTTGTATATTTGTTGAACTCACACAACTCAAGCAGTTGTGGATCGATTTCAAAAAAAAAATTGTCCTGGGTAGGATAAACTTCAGACCCATATGAATATCATTAAAATCGTTTTCTTTTTAAACTTATTTGTAATCAGTTATCAACGGGCAACTGCATCAAGAACCTATGACTAGGAAGTATTAAGTAATATAAGAAGATTAGGACTCTATCACGTCATGATTTAGTTGTAATATCGAGAAATTACACGGGTTTTTTGAAACCGATAACAAACTAGTTATGTTTACCAATAAATATGATACCAATCTACAGAAATTTAATCATTTAATTCTCAGGAATGCGTTTCCTATTGAAGGTTATAATAATATTATAACGTTATCGGTGGCACAGAATCTAATAATGACTCAAACACTTCTGTAATTAGTTAAGTCTTTGTATCGGTAGATATGTACCGCTCTGCTACCTACTACATATTTCTATCTTTCATCGTCATTAGCCTCAGTCATCTTAAGGCGGTAAGTATATCCTTGCTAATATTATAAACGCAAAAGTTTCTAAGGATGCATGAATGCTTTTTACTCCTTCATGCAAAATCTACTGAATTGGATTGCAATAAATATCTTAGGAGATATCGTAGTTTTAAAATAACTCCGCAACAAAATATTGATCAAGTACCACGCAAACGCGCTGATCTGTGGAACTGACAGACGAATTTTACGGGTAGATAGCTTATGAAGGATTATGTACTCCAATTTTCACAATTACATTCGTAAAACTCTGTAACAGAGGCACGTCGCACCACATCGAAGAACTCGATAACCAAGATACAGATAAAGCGTGACGATGAAAGGTGTTCGGTATACCTGTGACGTCATGTATTTCGTCACTTTAAGCAACCATACAATAGCCGCATTCAGCCGAATACCGTATTTGTTTAAGTTAAGGCTTCTCGTCTAGTCATGTTTAACTTTACTCACCGCGACGCGGCGCCGCCTTGTGACAGGTGTGGAAACGGTATTTCAGATTCTAATTTTGATAATAGATTAAATAATGATTAATCTGTGGTTTTCCTCGTATAAAACTCGTTCTGTTAACGATCATACTTTAGGTTAGCTTCATTGATTAGGCATAACTTACAAGTTACGCCTAATCAATCAGATTGATAATTTTGACAGAACTTATGTGTTCTGAAATTTACATCGCCGCCCCTTATCCTGCTTTGTTTTTGATGATATTTTTTTTAATGTCATTAAAATAAGAATTTTTTCAATCTGTAACTGTAAAATTTTGTATACATATGCAAAAATATTGCTAAGACAAATTATTTACTTAAATCTATGTTAATCGAACATAATATGCAGTGTATTAGAAACTTTAACACTAAGGAAACGCTCTACTTTTATCTCATAACGACGCCTCCCACTCACTCGCCTGTTATTAAAAGAGAATTTCTAATTTAGTACATACGATTTAAATAGGAACCGTGATTAATGCAGTCAGTTGGCATTGCAATGAACTTATCTTAAACATTACCCCATAAACATTTGTCGGTCGGCACGGCGGCGGCGTGGGAACTAGCTGGAAACCTAATGTTTATACAAACCTATATTAACTCGCCGGTAACCGCTAAGATATTTGAATAATCCGCGTTACTCACGTGCTCATCTCTCGTAACGCTAATCATTTGATCAAAGAACACTGACTGCGTGCCAGACTGGTCGATATAAATGACAGCACGTTGATATATCAAATATAAACCCGTAACATATTAAACCCACGATTTCAAATGTTTTATTTTAGAAGCTTATGTAATTTTATGACATAATGACAGTTAAAATTGTAATTACAACCATAACGAGCGATCAAAAATTCTATGGAAAAACGATTAGGTAGAGTAATTCCTGGACGAATGCAAAATTGCGGCATTTCTATCTTTTCACCATCTAAAAGAGCGAAACAGCATGACAGTGCAAAAATTCTGCTGATTTTTTCTAGAATAATGTAGCTGGGTAGGAACAACGCATCCCTAAATTTCGTGACTATATATTAAGTAACAGAGGCCACAGAGCCCCCAGTATTTCTTTTTGTAATTGATGTTTGGGAAGGAAAGCTGGATGAATCAGGCATACCGCATTATTACTTTAATATAAGTTGCTCTAAACCATGGAAGCGTTTTACGCGTAAGACACTTCGGAACTCAGCCATGACCCCGACAAACGCGAAGTAACCTTATTAAGTCATGCTATAATTGCGCGGTAGCCATCTTGCCACGAGCCAGATATCACTAATAAACGATAATTAATATATTCATTGATGCGCCGTGATTGAAGAAATTACAATATTATCAGCAGAAGGTTATCACAGGGCATGGCGTTGCGTCGCATTGCATTCATACATCCCGTCATTATAAAATTTCAGTAATTAATATATGCGTATTTAATAGACAATTTATATAATTTGTTTTTTTTTAGGATGATTTTTTAATCTTGGTTGCAGGTATAATAGAAGGACTCAGCAATTCAAGGCCGTTTCTTGAAAAGGAATCCTAGAATGTAACACAGAGCACAACAGAGAGATGTTTTTTTTTCTAAGTAAGTCATATGATCATTAATAGTGGTGATTATATACTTTCCATCAGCTGACATCTGGGTGATCTACTATCTGCCAAATAGTAAAGTGAAAGTTAAAATTTTGGCAACAAGTCGTGTTTAAAATAAGAAATGCAAAAAGCATTTAAACTAATAATATGAACACGGAATCTTTCATTGCTTTCGGAGCACATTATTAATTAATTTAGTAAACATATGGTTGAGAAACTTACAGAAATGACAATAGCAGAAAAAAACCCACCTATGGGTAATTCCGAAATTAAATTAGGGTGACCATAAACATCACCAAATTTTACCAAAGAGTAACCTATGGAGTTCCTTGTCAGTTCTTCTCGATAGAAATGACATTTTAAAATCGTAACTAGAGTCATTTAACGTTTTTTAAGGGCCTGAAAAGGACAACAAGGATAACGTTTTTAACTGCTAAAATAACATAGAAATAAATTAAGTAACGTCACGTAGACGTCATATGCAGGTACAATACCTAGATTTTATGTCATTAGGCAGACGCGTGCGCAAACATTACACACGCATGACTCAATTGCAATATTTTTACCGTCTCATTGATAACCGAAATGTATCATAGTATTATCTTGGAAAAACCTCGAAAACATGACTGAAACTGCAACTACAGGAATTGTAAAATCACTGCAAATATGCTGAAATGTTTTATATGGTATAATTTTACACAAATTATGATGTGGCATTCTTGAACGACATATTTTGTTGATTTTCATATACACACCCACCTCCTACACTTTTGAAACCGAGAGTAGTTTGGTTTTAAAGTATTCTCCTCAGGAAAGAAAACAAATATTGGATATGTACACTTATACCATTGAAGAAGTAAAAATCTCCATCAACGATAACATTCGCAAGGATAAAACAACTTATTTTGTTCTTTTGAAGTTCTTATGGTGAAGGTTTGAAAAGCTCTTATTGTACTTGATTTTGAACCCGAGAGTATCAAAACATAAATTAGCTTATTATGTTTGAAGAAGAAAAAACACTTCATAAATTTCAATATATTTATACAATACTTACTTAATTATGCTTTAAATTAAAATGATTGGTTGAGCGCGTGGCTACAACATTCTGATTAGATAATATACTTCTCTTGAAGCTACTTGATTCGCTACGGCATTCCTAACGTGATCTGATTGGTTAAACAAGTTTCTTTGTATGTTATCAGTGTACAATTTAGCAGTACAAAAAACAGCATGATGTTCCAGAGTTTTCTTAAATGAAAATTAGTTAACAAATAATTATCATCATGATCAATTAAAAATTAAATCAGTTGCACAATAAGCTCATACTATCTAGTAGTATATTTGACCCTTATCACATATGATTCATTCCTTTATGTACTTAGGTATGGATATGCTTAATATCTATAGATATAACCACTGGTTAAACTACAAGTTTATACTTGTATGTACGTGCTCCGATAACCTGCAATAATGTTACTTCGGATGTCCCGCAGATAATGTTGTTTACCCACGGGAACACGAAACCTCATCATTCAAAGTATTTTATGGTTGTAAAAGAAATAAGGATATTTTGCATGTTTGATTTTGGAAACGATTCTGTCGGATATAATTTTATTTGTGTTTAAGAATTAAAACTTGTGCTTTCAACAATAGACATTGGTTAATTTGTCTATTTCTATGGGAAAGAGACGTGTCTTCGTATCGTTATATTCTAACATATATTTAACTAAGTGTTCTTCTGCCTAGTCTTTTCCCAAGCTATGTTTGGGACGGCTTGCAGTCTTACCGGAGCTAAATATTGTATGTTACATGGAGCGACTGCCTATATAATTATGACCACTACAACCCATTTCACTGGCTAATACATATTTTACTAAATAATTTCAAAAACTCACTTATCAAACGGTCGAGTGGTGCACCCGAATAAGAGTAACTCTTTTATATCCTACCGACGCAAACTTGTGGTTATTTCATGGTTATCAAAAATACTGCTTTTATAATAAGATATTATAAGATATTTTTAAGTTCCATTTTCCTTCCATACTTCTTTCCATGACGTAATTCTTGTTTATTTGGAACTG
Organism: Diachrysia chrysitis; assembly: GCA_932294365.1. Classification (NCBI taxonomy): domain Eukaryota; kingdom Metazoa; phylum Arthropoda; class Insecta; order Lepidoptera; family Noctuidae; genus Diachrysia; species Diachrysia chrysitis. The sequence continues at coordinate 13,416,638 of OW028649.1, read as the reverse complement.
ATCAGATATTGCCTGCATTATTAACGTAATCGTGCGATTACCTAAATAAGTCATCTGATCTGAGCACCTGACGGGTGGTGTGATTCGCTCATATCTGATTATTTAGTACTGTATTGCTTTAGGAATGCGTAACTTTGTTCGTAACAATCTACATGCAGAGCAACAGTACCTACTTTAATTTAATATTTTTCCTACTTTCAGCTTTTGAGGAAAAGCTGCTTTCAACGCTAAATGAAGAGATTCTGTATACTTATATTTTTTTATAACAACAACTAAGATTCTGGTAATTAAAAGAAAGACAGATTTGTAGGTGACTTACATTAAGTAAGCAATTCATTATTCATATTGTAAAAAACTTGAACAATACATTTATACTTTCATATTATGTCATGGACTGTAAATACATAATTATATGATTGCTTTACTTGGTAACCGTTAGTAATTCTAACAAGTGTACGATGCCTACAATTAAACACGCATTTCATTACAAATTATTCGTCGGAAAATCCGTTGCGTGGAATACGCCTATTACCCTACATTCCAGTTTCAAAGCTTCATAAAAAACAAAATGAAATGTTTTCCAAATAACAGTGACTGGCTGTTTTCATTCACATCAAGGAGCAAAGCTGTGGCAGGGTGGTGTGGCGGTCCTAGTTAGCTACGTCACAGATAGTTAAATTGTTTCCGTGTGTCACTAGTTAAGGTTATCCAAACCACGAGCAACAGCGATTATCCAAAATATATTTTACGTAAAATTAGTAGATAACTAACTTACACACATGCCCTTATAATCAATTGTATTGTGTCTTAAATCTTGTTCTGTATTTGCCTTTACTAATGGTAGTAGATCAACATTACATACCATTTCTAGAAAATTATGGAGATATTAAAGAGCTGATTGACTATCTTATCAATCAGTTATGCATAACAATATCATCTATCAATCCTATCAGTTATTTGATTTTGTAGTTTATTGACCTACCAATTCATAATATGAAGTTGTATAATTTGCACAAGACGATATTAGTAGTCTTTTGAGGAAGAACACCGTTATTTTAACATTATTAAAAAAGTATATAATGTAAGTATAGTAAATATGTAGAAACAAGTCATTTAGTGGTAAGAATATGAATCTTTTTAATAATCTCTCTATCGTCTCTCCCTTACTATTAATTTCTCCTGTAATTAGAAAGAAAAATGTAAACATCACTCAGTGATCTCTGTAGCTTAGTTGATAAAGCGACTGGGGCGTTTAACCAGTAGTAGGTTTCGAGTACTGCCCGAGGTTTAAATTTTTCTTTGTAGTATTTGTATTTAATTTATCTGTTAAGTTAATTTTAGGCTTTAAACCAGTGTTCGTTGTATACATTACGTATACCGTTTACGTTACTTTTACATGCATACTTATGTTTCAAATAAAGTATCTGTCTGAGCGATTTCTCATTGATGTTTTTTATCTACAGCCTTTAGTCATTTGAATAATCTAACAAAAACTACTTTAATTTCTTTATATGGTATTCTGAGTAGGTATGTAACTGCCAAACTTTTTGTAATAACTGCCGCTGATTCATTGGTATCTTGCCTATCAGTTACATCACATTGTGGAAAGAGGAAAATTCTTGAGATTCATGACTCACTTGTTATACGAAAGTTATTTAATAACTCAGTTACATAAACTGTTACTAACTTACCGACTTCTAAGGTTATTAAAACTACCTATTTTAATTTATAAAAAAGTTTCTTTGCATCGAAGATTTCTGAAAAAATGTAATCGTGATAAAAAATGGTTCAAATTATTCATTTTATTCCATTCTATGTTAAGACGTTATTAATTAACAATTATCTTAATACGCACTTTTAAACTTCCACATTCGTAATATTAACTAACTCCAGTTCATTACGGCACGCTTGCTTAAAAGTCAATCGACACTATACCGTACAGTCCATCTAAGACGTAGCGTAAGTCAATAAGGCCACTACTATGACAGAAATATGAAAAAAGTTGGCATTACGAGACTGCCCATTCTTAGAATGAAGACCAGACAACGAAGCTTGGCATCCTGTCAAATTGGAGACAGATTATTGTTAATTATCCACGTCTACACAAAAAATATGTAGGGCGACGTTATTGAGAAACATCCATTCAGGCTCCAAAGTCCAACCTGCTTGTTAGCAAAGCATTACTGCGTGTTAGATGATAGTTTGTGGGTCAGGTTCATGCAAAACTAGTTCGTATTGCTTCTGCTAGCTTTCGAAGGTATCCGTGTAGACAAAATTGCAACATGATGTGCCGTTGACCTTGGAATGTGCTTTATGTCAGGTTTATTTTTGGAAATGGCTGCCACCATTGACATGCGGTACACCGTAAGTGGCAGTTTGGAAAGTCGGGACAAAAAGTTCTTCGATAGGCGATAATAATTCTACATAATTTTATACAATGATAAGATAAAAAATTTACCCTAAAGCGGCTTTTGTATATTAACGGACGAATATTATTCCTAAGGCATATCTAACATTGATGTAGCTCCAAGCATTATTTTCCCGTTCAAACGTGTTCTACCGACAAATAAGAACATCTTCACGTAATTTCAATATATTGAGCACTATATAGAGAGTCATAGTATTATAATATTATGAAACATTCGCGATGGTAATGAACTTGAAATACACTTCCATATAAGAATAATAACTTGGTTAGCATAAAACGAGTCACAGACGATAAAAAAATATTCATCGTCACTACCACGCAGTGATTTTAGACAGTATTCAAATATGTCACTGTCACATTTCATTGTAAAAAAAAGCGTCAGTTTAATATAAGTGCTCGTAAACTTTAAACTGTAAAGATATAGATAGTATAATGGTGAGGTGAGAAGATATTTCTCTCGTGAATTACACCATCGCCAAACATTAAAGCTTAAGCCGCGCCTGCCTAAGCCGCTTACAATCCGCCCAGTCACGGTGACGTCACGCCATGTACCTCCATGACGTATTAATACGTTTCCCTGAAACTTAAATTTTTATGATGTTTTCATAATTTATTCATGGTTCTCAAGAAAACATTGTTACTAAGAACACTCATGCAAGTGTATAAGCTTGTCTTAATCTTGGAAAATGTTGGCATTCGTATGAGCCAATTAACTGTTAAGCCTAGCGCTCACTGCGTATTTCTTTAGTACTTATATTTTGCAAAATTGGTACCCATAGTGATTTGGGACTTGTACATTCAGATAAATTATAAAACTGGAAAAACAATAGGTACCGGCCTATGACTGTCCGATCACCACACTATATCATTGTGTCCTTCTCTCATACGTCGGCGTAAGAGAGAAAGGAGATATCCAGATACTTTCCAACAACTCCACCAACATTTGTTATAGCAAAAACTTATACACCTAATACCATAACGACAATTTCTAGTATTTGTATCCTAGGTCTAAATCAGAAACATTTATGAATTTACTTTTAATTTATAACTTAATTACTACAATTAGCTTCTTACGGAGTCGATGGTAATTCTGTATTCCAATTAGCTTAAAGTTGTTATAACAATACGTTTTTAATCGCTAAAGGGAAAAGCAAATGAGTGTTGCTACTTTACTTAATCAATTCATATGTTAAGTGAATGTGAATTAGCTTTACTACAGAAAATAGGAAGCGAGGATATTGCTACGTAACATCTTCCATAAGGAAGTGATATAATGCTTTGTTTAGACTTATGTATTAGTTCCGTATCCTAGCTCTGATGCAATAAATATATCTGCCTCTTACATATTCTGATTGCAAACTATATGTCAAGATGGAAAAATATGCAAAGCACCAATACAAGGGGCTGTACCCAGAGAGACTTCAAAGAGGGTAGACCAGAGAACTTTAAGCGATAATTCTCTCTACCATGCCCACTGATTAACCAATCTCTACATTATTTTTGTCCTCCATTTTCATCATCATATTACAATTAAATTATTTTCTAATTCTGTCTAGAACAAGAAGGACTAATTCCGTACAAGATTCCATCACAATCTAATCAATCCATTGGCTCAACGGTCAACAACTACCAAATACACAAAATTTGTACAAAGTCCTCTAACAGGTCATTCATGAACCAATAAGTACTTCTTTTGATAGCTTATTGCGCGGCGCCACTCACTGAGATTGCGCGTGCGCACGTAGCGATTATGAATTAGATCATTGATCGTATCTCAATAAGAGTAGCGTAGCGATTACCAAAAAAATGTGCGATAACCGGTGTGATACATTCTTACTTGATTTCGACATAATTGCTAGTATAATATATACTATATTTTTATTGTATTAAGGTAATAGATAATAATACGGCGATAACCATATCAATCAATATTCATGTTAGTCATATATTACTTTGTATTACGTTGGCCGCTATGAATTTGTAATGTACCTATCGTGGTTTCGCGGACATGAAATCGAAAACCTACAGTTATTAGAAATACTTATGTCGCTGAATCATTAACACTTGGTAGATTTGTACAGAAATATAATATAGAGTTCGAGGTTGTAAATTATCTCTGTTAGCCAGTTAGGTCCTTGAAAAGAAATCCTTGAATAGGCATGTTTCCTAATTTTTTTTAATGTCCGTCTTGTAGAATAATGAATTTTATTGGACACGTATTTTTTCTTTTTTCCTGCCGTCAAAAAATTATCAAAATACAGAGAACGGAAATTACGCGTGACGTCACTCCTCGCTACGATTTTTAGCGAGGCGTGGCGTCATAAGCCCCCACTCCGAAACTTTGAAGCGAACTTTTGTATCTTTGTATTTTTTTATTGTTTTGATAAAAGAAAAAATACGTGTCTAATATTTTTTTATTACCTAACTGACGGACTAAATAGATTTTAACTTTTCATACCCAGGAAACATCCCTATTGTCGGGATCAGTACAAAATAAATTCTAAAGAAATATACAAAGGGCTTTAAGAATTAAAGAACATATCTTACACTATAGAAGAAATAGCGATAATAGATGATAATATTGTTTATCTTATCTTGACTCAGCATGTAACATTCTCGCAAAACTTGGACATACATGCCCTGGCCGCCTTGAGACACCCACGACAAGAGAGAGTGCCTTCATTGGACTGATAGTAACACTAATAAGAATTGCATCATATTATTAAATGACATACTTTCATTCCTTTCGCCATGATCACCGAAATTTTGGAGGCATATAGAGTATTTGTTCATAAGGCCATCAATTCGGCACCATCATTCATTCAGCGGGTGAGTCTCCATCGGGTCTTTGACCTCTGGAGGCTGCGCGTGACGTCATTAAAGTTCCGCGCGCAACCACTCACTACCTCAATAGTTTCCGCGGACACGTTTCCTCACCGGATCAACTACAGATTACATTGCACTATTTTAAAGATAACAAGTGAAAAAAACATGTGTATCTATAAATACGTGATGACAATACACTATGATGAAATTAAATCGATTTGTTACATAGTAATTGCATTAGAAGTATCAATAATATCAGAGCGAGGGAAAACCAATATGGAGCAGGATATGTAGTTCCGTTCAAAGTTCTTACAATGCCGCTACATTTTGGTGTTGTCAGCGTGGTGACGTACAATCAGCTGTGCTGGAGCGCGCGACGGCGACGTCGCCGGTGACGCAAGCGGCCGGGCCTACCGCCGCCGGTTCTAGCCCACGTGTTGAGTCAGGTTCCGCTTTATAACAGCATACGGCTGCGAGAGCCACCACAATCCAACAGACCGCCGAACAAGCAACACGTACAGTGACAGTAAATACAACACGTGATTATCTAAACAGATAACAGTGAATAAATCGTGATTAAATAAAAAGTGATAATTAAGTGAAAGGTGATAATGATGATGGCTAAATTTGTTTTGTGTTTGGTTCTGTGTGTGGTGGTGGCGGGACACAAGCACCACCCCAAGTTCCCCAAGAACGCTGAGGATTATATCATACCGATGCCCAGGAAAGGTGAATACCTACATGCTGAACAATTACTTCCTTCTAGTTGACAAAAATATGACTTGCAGTTTAATCTCAACCCTCAATGTAGCTTTTATAGCAAGCTTTGCGTTAACTAAGCTTTGAAGTCAAACATGATATTTTTTCCTTTTTTTATTTTATTTTATTTTAGATATTATTTTAACATTCATATTTTTGTTCATAGTCGCATGCTCTGGTGATAATGAACGTGAACGTGGTAACATCATTGAACAGTCAAAATGTGGAGACCCTAAGGATGTCTTTGAATACTTGAAAGTAAAGGCTGCGCATGAACAGGTAATTACCATCAAACAATTTTTACAAGTTTAATTTTTAATTAGTAAGTCTAAATTAAGTATGACCCATTAAGTAACAGTATGTAATTATAGTGATATTACTCAATTACAACACAATTAAATTTTTCTTTACAACCAATTTGCATGCATAGTTGTACCTACTCATTATCTTATGACCTTATTAGCCCACATAGCTCGTGACTATCGCGCAATTTGATAATTAAATGTCAACGACTCTAAAAATATCTTCAGAACTAAAATCTAATGGATTGAGCAAATATGTAACGGCCTGTACATGACCTCCTCTTGAGCAAACAACTGCATCCAGACGAATCATGTTTCGTCATCAAATAAACCAGCGGCAAAGTAAAATGGAATGACATGTATTTGTCCAATTACCTATCAAATTACTCATATGCAAATATAAGATTATTATAATGGTGTAATTTACATCCGCGACCGTTTCGCGGTCACAAAACACGACGTGATTAGCGTCGCGTGAGAAAATTCTCGACATAAGTGTATTGTACGCAAGCTGACGTGAGTGTGTTTCCCCAGATCAGTCCTCGCGCCGTGTGGGTCAAGCGCTGCGTTGGCCTGTGCGAGTACGAGAACGAAGGCACCTGCGTTGCCACGGAGACCGCCATCCGGCACATACCGGTAAGCCTCACTCATTGTCTCTTATCAAACAACCGCTAATTCTGCGCCTTCCTTGACCCGCTTACTATATTTGTACGATAGTACAAACAGTTGCGCAACGATCAAGTCTTTAATGATAAAAGTGACATAACTGACAGCAGAAGCTCATGACTCAGACACTTGTAACTTGTTTAAACCATATTAGATATTTAAAAAGTTTTTCCGATAGCCTCGATTCTCATGTATGTGTTTGGTCAACAGATTCGAATATACAACGTGAAGACGAACAAGGAGACGTGTGCGACGTACCCCATCGTGGAGCACGTGTCGTGCGGTTGCTGCTCGCTGTCGCCCGAGGAGTGCGAGGCGCCGAGAATGTACAATCCTCGTAAGTGCTCCTGCCAGTGTCCCAACATGGAGGAACGCCGCAGTTGTCTCAGAAAGGTTCGTAAGATAATGGATGTCTGTCAACACTAACGTTCAGTCGGCACGTGCACGCCACGCCCGCCAGCGTCAGCACTATGCTTCCCGCCCTGTTAACACACGCTTTTTTATTTCTTTTTCAATGTTGTTTATTCTTGATAATTAAACCTGTATTACTGTTGTATGTGATGTGTTTGCTAATATAATGAGGCCAAATCAACATATTCGGTTTCATCTGTTGAAGAGTAAGCAACATATTTGGTTTAGGTCTGACGCCTGGTCTATGTCGACTCATTTAGTACTGACATCCATTGTCTTTCAACCTGTTTCTTGTTTTGTGCACATATAATTTTTATTGCATGAGCTTTGTCACTATCACTTATATTTTCTTTCAATCAATCAGTTTGTGTATTAATCTCATAAAAAAATTAACTGTCTTTTCAAAACATGATTACTGTATTTAAAAGTAATCGATAGCCTCCCTTGTTTAAATTTAATTTAGTGACAAGTAGTTGTCCCGTAGCAAGGTTAGCAATGTTCCTTTTTATTTGTTACAGCGGAACCAGAATATGAGGTGGAATCGGTCTAAATGCGCATGCGAAAAGCGGAGAAGGTCGGTGAAGTGAAACGCGACCAGCTCGTAGACTTTACTTATGTGACGAACAAGTGATAGCGGTGTTGTGAAACTTGGAGACTTTGGCGACCGCGGGCACGTGGTCGCGTGTAAATAGTGCGGTGACAGCGGCGTGTCGTCCGCAGCGTCGCCGACGTGGTGACGAGTGAACTGTGAGTCAGCACACGTTTCGGAGACCAGCGTCAACAGTCACGAGACAGTGACGAGAGTCCCGCAAGCCCAGTATACGTAAAGCGCGACTGATACAAGTGTCCTTAGTCTTAAATGTTCAGAATTTAACAGTATTATACTTCATAAGTTATTTATTTGTCTAGTGTGTAAGGTAAAATGGGGCCAAAAGGTGCTGTGAGTAGACTTTGTTAATTTATTCCATGACTTTTTGGTTTGCTGTCTAATGTACTTAAAATTGTAACTGAAACGTATTATTTTTAATTTAATTATTTATTATAATGTTCCCTAAAGGGAATGTCCTGTAGCGTAGGTTATGATATGGTTTGCTAACCATATCATAGTTTCTTTAAGAACAATACTTTTAATTATTTTAGGATTGAACCTCGCAGTGTTTGTGGTCCAGCCCAGGGCCAGTTATTTACTACTAACGAGTGACTGCTAATGTAATTAATTTAATATTAATGTGCATTTTTTCGCAATTATTCGAGCGACATCACTGTTCAGTATTTAAGTGTTTTAGTATAATGATGACGAGCGTAAAACTGATTTTGCGCAATTCCTACATTGTGATAATAGTTATTCCATTTCTGATAGGTTAATGTAATGTAACTTTAGAAAAAGAATAGAATTTTAAAGTATTTGCTTTCTAGTCAAGCGTTAATATCATTTGATAATTTATTTATTTATGTAAAACTGTCTCTCTTAAGTATTTGTGTAAGATTATTATTTGAATTTCAGGCGCCTCCTGTAGGTACTAAGTAGGGTTTAAGTTAGGGACCTAGTCTTCGATGTGCCAAAGGCATAGAATCTCGTAGGTTTTCTTATTTATTTATTTGTATTATGATTTATTTATAATCAATGAACGTAGGTACTCGAGCTTTAAAAGCTAAGCGACGGACATGATTAGTGTTAGTGTTTTGTATTATTTTTAGTAATTAAGTTAAATAATAAACATTTTTTTAGAAAACTTATTCTGTGTTATACTTTTATTATTTTCCTGTGACCTATCAAAGTATTTAGACGTCTTAACAATAACTGCAACCTCGTGTAGTCGCGACCCTCAGTCATGATTACGAGAAAGAAAACAACAATCAATGAAGGGAAATCAAAAAAAAAATTACAAAAGCTCTACTAATATTTTATGAATCAAAAGAACATTAGAATATCTAATAATAGTTTAAATAAAACCAACTATCTTTGGTTTTTTAGTTTTTGGATATACATATTATATCCAAAATCTAAAAAACCAAAGATCTAAGAATCTAAGCCTATACTGTGCATGTCCTTCTGTTAGTTAGTGACAAGGATAAACATTAGTTTTGAAAAGTATCGATACCTTAGCAACAGTGTAACTATGCAAGTATTGTTTTAGGATTATTCAAAATATGGGAAATCACACGCTAAACATAGAATCCACCAATAGATAAAAAAATATAGAATTTATCTAGAGCAGGTAATCCTTTAACTACACTACGAAATATAATGATCACATCATTCAGAGGTTAAGTGACCTTCAGCTGAACTGAGATTGATATACGAACCGCTCGGAAATGGAACACAAAAAACTTGTCTTTCTTTAAATAGAATGGAAATCCTGCAGTAACTGTGACCTAAACCTTATTTAAATTCTGAAAAATGACAAATACGTTAAACAAATATAATGCAGATGTAATCTCCACTATATACTTAAGAATAATGTTATCACAATGAGACATAGTTGGCACTGCAGTAAAACTACATCGCCACACGGGTATTGCCTTATCTATATCACGCTTAAATCACCGGGGTAAGCAGATGAAAAGGCATATAAACTGTGACTTATCATTGCAAGGTTAACTAGGCCTAACAAAGCCAAAACTATTTATGAAACTCAATTAGAATTTAATCTGAAGTAAAATGATAACGATTTGTCCACTTTTAATTACGAAATTATACAAACTTGTGCACCTTTAACAGAATACAGAACCTGGTGTTTATTATATTTCTTAATATTAACAAGTTATTACACTACTTAAGTTATTAACAAGTAATTCTCCACTAGCAAACCCTTTGGATTTTTCATAATCAAAAGTGCCTTTTTTGGCGGGACCCCACAGATTATTAATATTCTTTTTTTTTATTACTTTCATTTTTGTTTTAAAACCAGTCACTTATCAAAGTTGTGACCAAAGAGTTTTTATCAAGTCTTTGGTCATTTAGAATAATATTATTAGTAAAATAATAAATTAACCCGCCCCGGATTCGAAGCGGTTGTGTGAGAATTTAAAATCTTTTTTTTCTTTTATAAAATTCACTTGTCATTAATTAATATAACAAATAGAAATTAGCAAATTTGTTCCATCTGTTCACGTCTGATGGAATAACCAAGAGAAATAGAGATTAATTTTTATATATAGGTACCTATAGAACAACAAATACAATAGCCATAAATGAAAATCATGTCATTATTATGTGATATTATTTAGAAACAATAAATTTTTGTTTCTATCGGCCCAAAACAACTTTTACTATTAATAAACATCAACAGCATTTCATGCAATGAAGTAGAAAGGAGCCAGTCAACAAGGATGACAGGGAGGTTGCCCGCGCAGCGTACGCCGGACGTGCTTGGTACCGTCACACGAGGAGGCTCTCTACTTGTGCCCTAATAAATAAATAAAAAGCAAGAAAGTACTTATGTTACTATAGACTCATTGTGATAAAAGTGGTTTACTCATTTAAAAATCTTTAGTCAAACAACAACCAGCTTTAAAAGTTAATCAAGTTAATCATCATTTTATCAAAATATTACATTCAATGTTATTAGCGGAATTGTACAAGGAAAATTGCATTCAAACTGTGTTTTTTTCCTCTAACAACTAAAACAAAAGCAGGTGGTTTTGTTGTAGTAGATAGATAAATACCTGTTGTATATAGTTTAGGTGTCATCCTTACTAATATTATAAATGCGAAAGTAACTCTGTCTTTCCGTCTGTCGCGCTTTCACGCCATAACTACTAAACCGATTTAAATGAAATTTGGTACACAGATAGTCTAGAGCCTGAGAAAGATATGGACTACTTTTGCCGCGATAACCGACATCCACGCGGGCGGAGCCAAGGGAAACAGCTAGTAATTAATAAGAAACATATGGGCTTAACTTCGTAATTAGCATAAAATCTAAATACAAGTTAGAATGGACTTGAACAGGAATAATTCCGATCTGTTCCCCTGCGTTGGGGACTGAGCTAAGAGGGGATAGTTCGAACTTTATTTACTCCTTAATGGTTTCGTCTGTCCACCTATCAACAGCCTGCAGCAAAGAAATGGGTCGCGGGAACCCCACATCCCCAATCTAGGTGCTCTTCCAACAACAAGAAAAACCCGTTAATTAAAAAACGTCAAATATAATTGATCTCATAGTATTGACTTCATATCTGTTGATAAATATTAATATTAATTTACATAAATTAATACGCATGCCGTGGTTTGCTCTGCACATCTTGTTAACCTTTTGTAAACAAAAAAAGCAAAGGCCTTTTAGTCTACTGCAGATGATTTACGGTGGCGCCAGCCAGCGTTTCTGGTAATTATAAAAATATACCTACAGCCACATATTTATATGCTAAACCGGAGGTCGCGGTTTCGTCTCCCACCAAGGACACATCTTTGTGTGATGTGCATGATTATTTGTTCTGAGTCTGGGTGTATTTTATCTATAATATGTATGTATTTATAAATATGTAAGTATCAATTGTCTAGTTGCCATAATACGGGCTCTACCTAGTTAGTTTTTACCTACCTAGCTACCTAGTTTTTGATAATTATGCAGATGTACGTGTCAATTGTCAGAATTTATTCGGGGTAAATGAAAATGAAAGCAAGCTTCTCTGATTACATAAAGTGGTCCTGATAATAATAATGGCCCAAAAATTTTATCCGTCGCGGTTACTATTCAATTCACTAATGTCCTGTGGCTATCTATTTGTTTATTAACAACCAACAATATAACTTGGGAAATTATCAGATTTACATGTCAGAATCAGAAAAGCCTAAAACCACCAACTTGAGGCAACGACACATCAGTGTAATAAAACCAATATCGAAAAGATTAAAATGAATCACGTCGATAATATTCTACACGTAAACTAAACACATTATAATAACCTACAACCAAAATACCTTCGCTCAGAATTTCCTTTATCCATTGTTACCAATTAGAATAAATAATACGAGTATGCACCCAAGTTTGTAAACATAAGATGATCCACAGGTGGCTACGGTCAGCTACGCACAAGCTACGACGTAGCCTGTAGCTCTTTTGTTTTACACTGAAGTAGCCGTGTAGCAAAGCTGGACTTTCAGAATTTAGACTTTAGTTTTATTTTTACATTAGTAGTTTATTACGCTTGCTAAAATATGGTTTTATATAAGTACCTATGAGTTTTAAGATTGTGTTCTAAGAATAAACAATATCTAAACCATACTTCAGCGAATAATGATATTTAAAGAAACAGTTTAATTATGTATTTAGAAAAAGCTTTTAATTAACATATTTAAAAGTGTGAATATTTCCTTAAAAAGAAAAGCAATAAATTTATTTTTATTTCTATGACTAGCTTTTGTTCGCGACTTCGTCCGCGTAGAAGTCGAAAATGGTTTTTGACATTCCAATTTTAAAGAGTTTTGCATTGCACCAAAGTTTTATGTGAGTTCACTGCTTTTTTTAATAAAATCGAATTAAGTTTTCAAACATGTGTCAAAATAAAATGTAATTTAAATTGATATCAACTTCGATGCAAATCACCCCCAAAATAAATTTCTACCCCTTTTACTGCGTTAGGCGATGATTTTCAATAGATCTTTAATCAATTCTTTTAAAGAATGTTTATGCAAAATTTTAAGTAGATTGAACCAAGGAATAACGTCTTCCCATACAAACTTTACCCCCGTTTTTCAGCCCTTAGTGCTAGAATTTCGTAAAATCCTTTCTTATCGGATGCCTACGTCATACAAAGAACTCGCCCTCCAAGTTTCAGGTCTATACTATCAGCGGTTTAGGCTGTTCGTTGATCCATCAGTCATTCAGGACAAAGCATTGTATATATATAGATAAGGTAAAACAGTATGTTTATTAAAGTATCGCCTTTGAGGTAAAGAACCTACATAATAGCTATGTTTATGCAACTAATAGCAATTAATGAAGACAGCTTAACTATTATAGTGTTTAGCGGCAATTAAATAATCTTTCTTAGAAAACGATAACGTTCTAGTTATTTTTATAACATAGTACACAGAACATATATTAATTAATATAGGTATGTGTTTAATTATGGTTTCCCCACATTTGATCTTGGTTATTACGTAAATCGTCCTTTGATTACTAAGTAAACAAAGCGTGTTAATTAATTATGGTGGCAATGAACTCTACTGTGTTATAAAGATAAACGATAGCGTCTTGAATTCGATTTCATTTTGATATATTCTTTTTAGGTGATTATAACGTTGTCTTTAGTCATGAAGTTGTCGAAATTGTTGTGTTCAAACGAGTATTAGAGTTATACCACAGTCAGAGCACTTGGGAATCGTTGAAGGGTGGACGAATTGGGGTGCTGTCTGATATGTTGACTTTCAAAAAGTGCTACATAGTAACCTAATTTGAAATAAATGAATTTTGATTTGTAATAAAATTGGTTTGTACAAAACCTTTAAAAAAAAGCCTTTGTTGAACCTTTATTATATAACGATTTTTTAAACAGTAAAAAATCACATTATTTTCCAATCTTATGTAATAATTTTTTTTTTTTTTTTTGCAATTTTATCGGTATTTACTCCTACGTATATAACAGGAAAACCAAACACTACACTTTAGTAATAGGATAAGATATGATAACTCTGGGTTTACACGGGAAATTCCTGGATGAAAAATCTATTTTCAGTTTTTCTTTGAGATGTCTATTGTCTCATAATCTTGTAATAAACAAACCACATATTTTAAGGGAAATAACCTACATGACTTAAAAATTATAGGTTATTTCAATATGAAGCTTTCTCCTCTTCAAGGATAAAAAAATACTTTGTCGTTTAGCTTAAAAATACCCCTATTTTACCGTAAAATGGGGTGAATAAATATGATTGGTGGGTGAATGTCACATGCATATAATAAAAAAAAAAAAAAAAAAACTTATATTTTTTTAATAGTTGACAGTCCTCACAACCAGTAGTTTAAATATAAACCACAACCTTTAATTTATAATATGTAAAAATACACAGTTATCTATTCAGCCTATTTTACCAGTTTCTGCCGAAACAACATAAAAATACAAGTGGATGAAGGCATCATGACTAACACAAAGTTAATAGGTAAACAAGCGTAGAATCCAATCAGTCTCGCATTTGTCCAGGAATAACCCGCTCAAGTAACTACTGCTATTATGTTTTTGTGACTCCTGGACATCACGCACTGGTTAAAGTAGGTACCTACAACAGTGGAACAAAATCTTGTTTGACAATCATATTTCCCATATAAACATATTGATTGATTTGATTTTCGTTTTTAACCGATTTAAAAAGGATGAATTACTCAATTCCACAGTAAGGATTAAGATTAGTGAGGTATGTTGTATGTTTAATAAATAGTAGATCGATTTCAAAAAATATTTTTCTGATCGATAGGGTAAATAAACTTTACAGGTGGTCCCATAATGTCATCAAAATCGATCAACAGTAGTTTTGTTGTTTTTAATTGACGTCTGTTGTTTTTTACATTAATTATGTAATCAATTATTTCTACTATTTAGGTAAATTAAACATTGTATTCGCAACGTATACAAACAATATTTCTTATGACCAAAGCAATCTTTTGTAATTCTAAATTCTTTATTGTACACGTAACACATAAAACAGTAATAAAATAACAAATTTTATGTAGGTTCATAGGCGAGCTTAACTCAAAATTTAGTTCTTTAACAGCAAACCTTTGAGTGGTAGAGTGATTAAAATATCTAATGAGGATAGGAAGAAGTACTAAAAACCTAAACTAGAAATAGCCAGGCGCTGGCGCGTCAAGCCAGTGGTCGCAGGTTCGATTCCTGCCTGAGGTTTAAGTTTTTCCTTCTATTATTTGTATTTAATTAGCCAGGTATATCTTAGTAAATTAATTTAAAGGAAAATAAATCATTAGAAGAGTGATAGTTGATGACAAACAACTTTAAAAACATATTTGGCACAGTTTTCTAACAACACACAAAAAATGTGAAGCGTATTCATTAAAGTTTTTGCTCATCGCGAATACCCGGCGGAAGTGCAAGCGGTAAACCCGTTGACTGGCCTTCACAGGTTTTTGTAGCCAACAATATAAACGTGTCTAGTGAATTAAAAAAACGAAATAGAAAATACATTTATAGTTAAGTGAGATATAACACGTAAAAAGCATAAGCAGTAAGTCGGCACTGCGTAAAAGTTTCACGAGACTCTTTAAAAATATAGATGTTGTTGTTATTTTGCAAACGAATTGTGTGTTTTATTGTTGATCATGTGCAAATTCGTAGTGAGGTGGAAAGTTTTATATTGAAAAAATATATTAAAGAACAACTTCAATTGGTATGTTGACAATTCTTTTTAATGCCCGTTAGGTAGATTATTAAAAATATGAGACACCTATTTTTTCTTTTTTTTAGGTAACCCAAAACTTTGACAATACATTGATTTGAAATATGAAATAACGTCAATTACGTAATTAGCCCCCACTCCTGAACTTTGATTTGCTTTATCTCCTTAGTACTTTTTCGATATTTTCAAAAAGTAAAAAAATACGTAGCATATTTTTTTGTTTTATTTTATATTAAGGACTAAATAGGTTTTTACTTTTCATGCACAGCCATATCCTTATTATATATCCAGATAACTTTTTGCAGGTTATAGTAAGAAAGAAAAGTTTTTAAACAACTTTGACTGCTATCTGAGTGGGATAGCCACGCCAATTATCACAAAGCGCAACGTGCCGCAGGTTCGGTCCCCGCATGGTAAAGCATTTGTGTGATCTACAAATGCTTGTTCCGAGTCCGGGTGTTCTTGGAGCATTTGATTTGTATGTTTGTTAAACCCTCGTGACGCACGGATTCAAGTAAGTGCGGGAGTCGTTTTTTAAATACAAAAAACAAAAGCAAAAAATAACGAAAGGCATTCTATAAATCCACTAGTAAGTACTTATACTTCTAGTCATAGTTAGAAGTCCCAATGTTATGAGTAAAGACCTGCTAACAGTGGCGACATAATATTATTAGTGTAAATAACGTGAAAAATTTAACGTATCATCGTGACTACGCTTTTACTAAAATACTTGTGTTATGATTACAAACAAGTGTGAAGGGAGATATTTCAAGGTGAAAGTAAATTATTGACATAAATTTCCGTTTTAACAAAAAAATAAACATCAGCAAAGGCACCAAAAGGTCTTTTTGATGTCCCGTTTATAATGATAAACTTAATGAACATTAGATCTGATGTCATTGGAAAATTTTATTATTTAAATACCTGTATTTTTTACATCTAAAAACAAACAGTTTTTGTTTTTATGTTTTTCTTCTGCATATATTTACAAAACAAAAATCAACGGACTAACTTACATTAACCAAAAGCTGACAAATCTAAAGAGTACAGTAATTATAGTCTATTTGTCATTAGAACAAGAATTTCTGCATTTCGGCGAATTTTACCTATCATGCTGTTTATGAGCTTAGTTTGTTTACCTTTATTGTTTTTTATATAGTAGGTAATTATTGAGCACATTAAGTCCTAATAGAGAATGACTGCAGTGCAAGTGAAAATTCCCGCAAATGACAAAAAACCCAGTGAGGTAAAACTTTAGAATTTTACCATCTCGACTTTTTTTGCGTTATTCAAAGCTAATATATGACTGGTTGTATTGTTTACTGTATTAAACTGAGTGGTTGTAAAAAAACAATCAATCTGTCCTGCTGCTGTATTTGCTAACTCTAGTTGACAACCCAAGCGATTTTAACTGATATAAATAATGGTGAAAACGCAAATTTAGTATCGGGTAACATCGTTGACCAACTACAATGTAGTAGAATTAGTTGGTCATCGACGTAGTTAGACGATTCAAAAGCGTTTACACTGTGTTTTTATAAAGCATT
Organism: Diachrysia chrysitis; assembly: GCA_932294365.1. Classification (NCBI taxonomy): domain Eukaryota; kingdom Metazoa; phylum Arthropoda; class Insecta; order Lepidoptera; family Noctuidae; genus Diachrysia; species Diachrysia chrysitis. The sequence continues at coordinate 13,399,343 of OW028649.1, read as the reverse complement.
TATCGTTTTTGTTGACATAACAAATAACGAACGCTACTGCCCTAAAAGGAACTAACATTTTACATAGAATGCAATGCGAGACCTGCTCACAACCACTCCTCTCTAATTACCCGTAAAATAAAACTGTGTAAATGTTCAATGACGTCACCAAGTGAGACGCAGTGACGTTAATGTGTCAAACTAATTATTTACTTAGGAGTATTATATTGCATCTATGTCTACATAATCTGTGTGCGTACCTCTTGTGATAATATTTAAACGGAACTAATATTGAATTAAGTTTATTGCTGTAATAATAACTCGGACTTACAGTCTTTCTGTTGTTTTTTTAAAACTTTTATCTTCTTTTCATAATATTTTTGGTCAATACTGTTTAATCGTTGACATTAATTGTTCAAGAGTTGATTTGGATTTATATGTTTTTTTTTTCTATCCTTTCCTGTCCCACTGCGAGGCTAAAACCTCTTTGCCTTCCTTCTATCTGTCTCTATTTCAAATATTTTTTATTCGACACCCTAGCCTGACAATAATGAAGGACATGTCCATACAGGGTAGCACACCGTAGCACCGACGTCACAGCCCCGTGATTCTGCACGAAGCAGTGAGCAGGCGTGAGTCAGTGTTTACATTACACTGGTCCATAACACCCGCTTTATTATGGTATTTAAACAGAATGCCGGAGCATTCCGATCTCGTTACTCTTACTGCATTATTATATTATATTTTGGGAATATGTGACGTGTTGTGACGTTATTACAATGGGTTTATAATGTCGCTGCTAGTAAAATATCTAACATCACGGTCCTGAAATAAAGGCATAAGGTGGGCGAAATTCTGGACAGTAGCTACCTATTAAGCATCGCAATGTTGCCCATTTACTTCTATTCTTCTTCTGCCTAGCCTAGTTTTCTCAGCTATGTTGGGGTGGGCTTCAAGTCCTACCGGATTCAGCTGCATACTGAATTTTACATGGAGCATTTGCCTATTTGACCTCCACGAACTATTTCACAGGGTAACGCAGTATCATGACTGTTTGTTAGAATTGTACCTAATGACTTAACGACTGTTAAAGATTAACCTATGACAATAGGGACCAGCGGCTTAACGTGCTTTCCGAGGCACGGAGGGGTCTTGGTATTTTCACAAATGGTCACCCATCCCACTTCATCACCAACTGCGGCGAGCGGGCTTAATCTTATCGGTCAAACCGTACGGCTTGCACTTAACCACAACCCCTCAAAAAGTATCTGGTCATATTTCATAGATAATCACACAAAAGCTACTTAAAACTAACTTAAACATTTGTAATGGTAGTAAACTATTGTTTATTACCCACACCGCTGTCTTAATGCTTAATTTTGTCATTATTAGATTACCTACTGAGTAGTTACTAAGCATTTTTAAGTTAACCTAAATTATGTTAGGCAGCAAGTTAAATTAGTTGTGCCTGTGATATTTTATAAGCCGACAAATAGTACCTAATATCGGTCGGCTAAATCGACCTCTTACGTCGCAAGTGAGAATGGATAATGACAACATTTGGCACGCGATTACACATAGATCACGAATTTAACAGCTATTTACATGATTGCGCTAAAGTGGGTAATGACCAAAAAAGGCTAAGCGACGGCCACACGGGTGGCGGGCGCGGGCGCGGGCGAAGGCGCGGGCACAGACGCGGGTCATTGCGTTAACCGCGGCGTACGTGATGTTATTTTTGTACTGCAGCTTCGGATTTAGTTCAAGCCACCGTTATAGCTCCTAGGAGTGTAAACACTAGGCTTTAATTAGGAACAGTTCAACGGTTACGCATGCGCGTGGGCCCGCGTGGCAGATTGATGCGCGCCAAACTCGCCGTTTGTTTGTGTATTGCGCGGGAAATCAGACATGTTTGTTTTGCAACATTCGATTTAGTGAAAATTCACTACAATCGCCGATAGACGTACGGTATGTTTCGAAGAGATTAACAAATTAGTTTATGTTCAACAACCATTTGTTTTATCGAAAGTAATTCGTTATTACATTTTATATGAGCACCTAGACAAGATAGAATTTATAGGAATGAGGGTAATCGCTTCTTTGTATTATTTCTTGATTCATTTTAACCTTTTTTATATTTAAATTAAAAATATACTTAATGTACCTACGTATAAGTTACTTTTAGTCTATTTTACACGCGATGCCCGCACGCACCTGAAAGTTTATGAATGGAATCCATCCAGTTGTCATTCTTTAAGTCGTTATATCTATTAAATAATAAAATTTATTTGAATTCTGATTCTTTAAATAAATGGAAAAAATTAGGCTCACATAGAAAAGGGTTCATGTAACGTTATAACTAAAATACAAAATCCTAAACATACAAATAGATTTTTTCCTAGTTAGCTTGTGCAACGTAACTCATAGATACAAGTAAAGCTAACCGAGTATCGACACCTATAATTTACAAATGCATTTTATTGCAAAAGGACGAGAGAAGCACAATGTTAGTTATAGACAGAGTTAATAACCTTTCGCCTACCTTATAGCGTAAGATGAATGGAGTATTATCAACCATGGAAGTCCGTTTGTACTTTTCGACGTTCTATGGTAAAAACGCGCCACCCTATTACTTAGCCTCAAGCTATGTGCTGAACACCATATCCTAGGTAGAGTCACAACACTTTTAGCGCCGAGAGTACGTTATTTATTTCTACCATAATAACTAAGTACCGAACAATAAATTTTGATACAAGATAAGTCCATGGGCCGGTTTCCCAAGAATTCATGGAAAAACACCGCAGCCAACAGTTGCACACGAAGACCGAATACTTCTGGTATTACTCAGTACACCAGAACCGAATTCCAATCAGGTAAAATATAAATACACCTAAAACAAAATTAATTTGAACATATCGCCCACGTGAATACTCCTGGGCCAGGCAGGGGCGAACAAAACAACAAGTTATTTTTCTTTGTTGAAGAAAGAACCTAAAATTAAACGTGCTATTTATAACTGGTCATGAGAATAAGTAGGGTAATGAAATCATAAACCACAAAGTGTAAAGTTCTACGCAAAACAACGCAGTTTCGGGACTTTCGGGTCATCTTTGTCGTTTAGTAGGCCGCCGACTTTGCCGAATAGCATAATATTTGTCAGTAGATACCAGAACTCGATGGATCGGGAGCAGGAATAAAACCTAAGGTCGTTTGTTAGTTTTAACTTACATTCTTTTAATTTTGATAGGTAACCTACTAGGTACATATTTACCAATAATTCAAAATACTTACGCTTTGCTACTTTTACAAAACACTATTGCTACTTTTCTATCGGTAGGCGCTTAACATTAAATAGAATATCTACGATTAATGAGTGTAACTATATACAAAAAAGCTAGATTTTAATTGAATAAATAATTGTGATGTGTTAAATTGTATAGATATTGGTCGAAATCATTTTCAATTCCTCTACAAAATTAAAATTAACTTAGCAGACAGACACACGGGACTCAGTATTCTTAAAAAAATATATGAGGTAAGTTAAGTCAGGTTAAGTACCTACATAATTCAAAACTTAATGATGTACCAACATAATTTTAATCTCAGTTTATAAATGATCAATTTCCATTTATGTCCGTCGTTTACATTGTCAACTAGTTTATTACATATATATAAAAGTACTCTGTGTTTATTACTTTGACACCTATATGACGTTTTCAAGTTCGGTTAGAATATTGAGCAATTAAAAAATATATTTATTTCCTTTGAAAAGTCATCATTACGCGTAATATTAGTTAGATAAGTATCCATATGTGGGTACATACTAAAATACTGTATTAATTTACCTAATTTAGGTACCTACTTTACATTTAGGTATATCTTAAATAACCTACCTTTCCGTGTCTTATTATCTTAATTAAATGGATGAATTCATTTTATCTTTCAGAAACAATTAGTTTTTAACAATAAATAAAATATGTTACTATTTTATAGGTATTATATTACCTATATTATAATGAACGATGTACCTACTAATATCTAGGTACTTAGAACCTATCGCTAACTACAAAATTGGTATCTACCTAAATAAGTTGGTAAGTAGGTATACATAGGTACCATCCACTCGAAAAGAAGAAGAAGGGTATACATTGACAAATGCTACCATCATTAAGGTAGGTACTACTAGGTACTTAATAGTTTTCTTTTTTTGTAAACATTAATTATTGTAGGTATATTGAATAACTTACCCAGTCCTCATGCTTAACGATGGTGACAGGCTGACAGGAATTCTGGGGAGAGTAAACTATAGTTAGTAATAAGAAAGTAAGCAGGTACCATACCAATTCAAATATTGCGAAAATGCAGTAGGAACATACCTAAGAAAACAACCCGCAAACACACCACACAAAAGGCTTCGAATCTTACCTAGTCTCCTAACCAACTTTACTTTCGATCAACACAAATACTACCTAGGTATCTCAAAATCAATAAAAGTACTCTGTGCTCAAAAATTTTGCGAGCGAAGGTACCTATTATGGAAAAATGTTTTCCACGTGACTACGATGTACATCCGTTTTTGACCAATGATTTGTGACCACTAACGCCATCTTTCACGTAACATGAAAACTAAATTTGATTTTGTACGCCATTGTTTTTATGTTATTTTTTTTTTTCAGAGCTTATGGTAATCGGCCTATTACATTCAGCCCAAAACTTTTTGCTAAAAGTATTGTCATTACCGTTCAAGACCAATATGACTAACGTTTCCTGAATAAGGGAAATAATTAGAATACTTGGCCGGGATTCAAACGGAAACTCCCAGGATTGCTGGAAAGCTTTAAGAACACATCACCGTGACCCGGTTCAGCTGTACATTTAAACGTCAACGAACGATTCGTTCCGAATACCTATTTTATTACGCACTTGCAAGACAAATATTTTGTAAAGGAAATTATAAAGTACAAAAAAATCTGGAACGATGTACGTCTACGATCACTTTATGATTACGATACATATGACTTAAACATAAAACTATTTAATTGAAATCCAATTGACGTATTCGCCGTGGCGTGTCATTAGATGATGGTTTTTGAGTAAATGCGTAAGTCAAAGGTTTATGATCTGTGAATATTGTAAATTCTCTTCCTTCGATTAACCTTTGAAAGTGCTTGACAGCCATGTATACTCCGAGCAACTCTCTATCGAAAGTGGAGTATTTTTGTTGAGTTTCCGTTAATTTCCTTGAGAAAAATCCTAATGGCTCCCAATTAGGTCCGGATTTCTGTTGTAGAACCGCGCCAACACATGTAGCACTGGCATCCGTCATAAGTGCCAGCGGTGAGGTACTTGAGGGATGTACCGTTAATATTGCGTTCATAATGCTTTCCTTGCATTTTTCAAAAGCTTGTTCCGCCTCTATTGTCCAAGAAATAGGTGTTTTATCGTTCTTTTTTGAGTCACGCAAATAATTATTTAAAATCAATTGATGTTTGGCCGCGTTTGGAAGGTTACTTCTGTAAAAATTAATCATGCCTAAAAATCTTCTAAGATCTTTGATTGTTATTGGTTTGGGGAATTCTGCGATTGCCTTATAATTTTCCTCCGTTGGGCGTATTCCTTGGCTCGTTACATGATAACCTAAGAAATCTATTTCGCTTTTGACGAAGTCGCATTTTTCGAGGTTGACCGTTATTCCATTTTCTTGTAAACGCTTGAATACTGTCTCTAAGTGCTTATAATGGCTCGCCTCATCTACGCTACTTATTAAGCAATCATCGACAAAGACATAAACAAAGTCTAAGTCTCTAAATATAGAGTCCATGAATCGTTGGAATGTTTGTGCTGCGTCGATGATTTCTGCGATCGTCTTGAATTGCACTTAATTCCAATTGTATTTTCGCTAACTGTGCTAATATGCATGTCATTGCACTTTCGTCCGCTTTGTTTATATTTACAGCTGATACTTCCGTACTTTTGGAATTATTTATTATTTTGTCTGCGATTTGGCTCATCTTGTCCATGTCCATGTCTTCCGTGACTGCTAAAACCGTAGTAATAGATGATGGTAAAAGCCTCAGCCACAGAAGTTTGATTGTTTCGTCTCCAATTTTTCCTCTTCCGAGAACTTGCATTTTTCTTAGGAGTTGGGATGGTTTTTGATCGCCGAGGTCCATTTCCGACAATAATTTTTGAAATTGACGTTGTTCTGATTCCTCATAGCAATTGATTAAGCGTTCCTTGAGGGCCTTATATTTTTCTGTGGTCGGCGGAGAAGTAATGATGTCACTAACCTGTAATATTTCTTCCTTTGAAAGCTTTGCTATAACAGTGAAGTATTTGTAATCATCACCTTGTTTTTGCGGTGCTAATATTGCTTCCAATTGGTTAAACCATAGGCTTGGTTGGTCTCTCCAAAACTCCGGAATGCGCGATAAAATGGAGGTGCCGGCCGCAACTTCCAAAGTTTCTTGTTGGCTGCAGCTAGGTTTGCAAGTTGATTGATTCATGTTTTCTTGTTTCTGTTGCGAGGTCCACTTGTAGAGCGAGAGTCGTAGTGTAGTCGAGGGTCACCAATTTGCCAATCGTGGCAAGGGTATAATTGAGACTCAGATGTTCGTAATAGTCTGATATAATTGAATACAATTAAACCTTATATACTAATGTGGTACGTGCGTATTACTATCTAAACTTATCTTATAATTTATCCTAAAGTGTGCTTTATCTGACTACGTGCAAATATGTAGGGGCTACAACCATATTAAAGTAATGACGTTACTTGAATACTTACTGTATCTACTTTTTAGAGGGTAAAGGTCGTCACTCGACAATCGGACACCTGAACAGCACCGCCTTGCCTCGTGCATTTAAGATTTCTTTAATACTCACTTGCATACATACATGCAATCAACACTGAGTGGACCACACGGTGACACATGCCTCGCATGCCTGTACCTACCGCCCAGTGACCACCCGCTTAGCACGCGTGGACCGCTCAGTAAGCATCCGCTTACCAAGTGTGAAGCACTCAGTACCTCCCCACAGTACCCACCTGCCTACCAGCCAGTACTACGTTTGAAACAACGGAAGGCGAGTTAGCCATGAGGACATCCCGGTAGATGATGAAGATCATACACCGACTGTACGTCAATTCGTTGAGCACGCGACGTCCAGTTTATGATCACGCCGTATCGACCACATCTTGAAGGAACAGTTCATCTCTTTGACAAAGAGCTGTTGATGTTGAGTGACAAAGCGGTGTAACCGATTACCATTGAAACGATTCGTTCTCTTGATCATAACACTAGCTACAAATTGTTTTCAATATTATGTGTCCATTGGGAGAAACTACGTTTTTGTTATGAATCACGTGTCTGCTAAATTAACATTAATTTTGCATTGGCCTTCAAGAATAAGCCTGCTAAAATAATTAATTATTTTTTTTTATGTCTCTGAAAACACCATTAGAATTTCAGCTAAACAATGTTTAAAGCCTACTGATAAAAAAGTAGCCGGGTTGTTGAGTTGGTGACGACCTTGAAGTTACGGAATACAGTTTCGAAATATCCCATCAGAATCAAAGTCAAAGTCAAAGTTTTATTACATACCAAGTGTACATTTGGTCTTTCATAACAATTTTGTTGCACTTATCAACTCAGTAGCCCTTTGCAGGCACAGCAATACAATAATATTAAACATACATTGATATTTAGACTCTAAATAACCTAAACTTCTACTGTATATAATCTAAACTTCTACTTAATTTACCAGATATGTATTATCACTATACTTACATGTTTTTATTATAAAATTTAATTTATTAGCATTTTACATCTATAAACCTACTATCAATTAAGCAATTAATAAAGGGTTTTTATTATTATTATTAAGCAATTTACAAAAGTATTTTTTTTACTTTATGTAGCTTGTTTATTTTTTATATTCTGAATATTCTTTTATGGAGTAGTAGCAATTTTGGATTAAATATTTTTTTAGTTTTCTCTGAAATGCTAATAAGTGTTCTTGGTTTTTTATGCTTTTTGGTAACTTATTAAATATTTTGAATTCATCTATATATGGACCTATCACTTACGCCCCTACAATAGTTTTCCGTTCGTAATTTTCTCCAAATCGGAATCGGAAAAAAAATCCATATTCGGAATTCCGCACGGAAAAAAGATAGTAGCTACTTCCTTTATCTTTTTTTACTTTCTGTAAAAAGGTATAGCTAATTTCGGCAACATTGAACTTGCCTGAAAATTTGTCACTAATTAGACAGAGTGTAAACATAGCATCACATGAACTTTATTATTATTCCGAACGGAAATAAAGATATATATTTGATGTAGGTATTTACGGAATTCCGAAACGAATTAATAATACTACAGGGCCACTGAATCGAAGTGTTGTGCGAACTATACAATTATCTAGTAATTGTATAGTTCTCAAGACAAAACATACCTAGAAATGTTTTTACCTGCCCTGGATAATACAACATAATTCAAAAAAGTCTAAGTACCCAAAAATTACAAATACCTACTAGGATAATAATATATTCATTGATTGTAATAAAACTTTGTAAATAACAAGAAACTCATTTATTCTCTTGAAAGTCAACTATGATAAGTTACAAATATTTACAATATAGGTACAAATGATTTGACTATGGACAGTACCATGCAAGGTTTCTGGCAAATGGTGCAAATCCAGAGAGAGCCCTCTTCTTGCATCAAGCACCAGATACCAAATAAAGTACTTTATACAAACTTATATCAATCAGAAGCATCACATCATTATAGTTCAACGACCTCTTGACAAGTGATACAGATATGGATAAGAATATTATTTAAATAGTGAATGCGAGTAAAATTAGAATGGAATGGTAGGGATGTTCCTAAATTATTATTACGCATACAATCAAAGATGGTTGACACCAGAAATTAAACTTAAAATTAATGACACAATTATGTAAGAAAAACAGATTTGGTTTGAACTTCTTCTTCTTAGCGTGTCGATAAATGGCAATTTTTTATCATATCATATATTGAGGCGTTGCATAGTGCTATCGTGCGCCTAATAAGCCTTAAAAAAAGTATATCGTAAGAAAAGATTAAATTGTACGCTCAAAGTTCACTATGCCAAACAATGGTCAAAGTCCACTAGGTTACTTTGTTCGGACAAAGTACACTGTAATTTTGTTTCTTGTGGTGTTTTAACTAATCATGACGAGTTTATATAAATTTCAGACCGTTATGTATTACCAGAAACACAATAAAAATAGGTAGCTTTACCTTGTAATTATAGTCTAAATTACAATATTTAAACCAAATTGATTGAGATGTTTCTAAGAGGCGTAGTCACTTTTGACAGACTATGGGAAATGTAGACTTCGTGGACACTAGCAGACCAGGATTTTGGAAGTGTTTACACAGAAGTTTAACCCATTTTACAATAGGAAAAGCTTAATTTCTCTAACGGACCATTGCAACTTACTCTTTTTTTGTATTATTATCATGACTATTTGCATGATTTTTTCGTTTCCTGTTAAATATTTTGAAATAAATAACATTAAGTATTCATAAATGCGCGATTATTGCTCAATAGTAAAGTTAAAGTTCAGCATTAAACTTTTTAAACTTCATATAATGTTTGTTGTTAAAAGCTTAGCTAGAATATATTTAATAATTTATTTATTTATTAAAAACAGGCGCGATATATTCATAATCATATAGATATAGAAACGTAGATATTCATTTTTTCGGTGGATTAGTTTATGGTAAAAAATATAAAAAAGGATAAATAACATCAATCATATTTGAACTAGACGTTTAGTCTCGATAGCCTTATATGATTACTAATGGTTTTATCCTTGTAGTAGGAGGTTGTAAACATTTTTTATTATTATTTTTAGGTTGGAAAAATGGAAGCATAAATACACTGTCATAGAGTAACAGTGTACTAAGCCTCGGAACCGATTTTACACATTAAACTTGAAAAAGAATTTAGTTCTACGAATGACCGCTTTGAAACCGAAGGCCGATTGACTTTTTGTATGTACGTACTGGCGCGTGGTGGTAATCAAGTGCGAATACTATTTATTAGTATTATTATAAAGGGTGTAACGAAATGCATAATCATATTTAAAATAATGTTTTAGCCCATAGAAATTAACGACATTATCCAAGAAATAAAGCCTCCAAAAATATAATTTGGACACCCTAATTTACTATAATAAAGTTGTCCATAACTAATGGGCAGAAGCAGTGAATAATATGACCCTTGTATTTACACTCTGTATATTTTTTTTTTAGCAGGATTTTATACTAATACAGCGAAACTTATCACATCACAAGACTATGAATGCGTAAAAGAATATACCACATAGTGCACCCTCACAAATTTTCACCAAACACAAATCTCCATTTATTTGCCCAGTTGAATGTACATTATAAAATTATTGAGTACTTTTGTCAGGAGACTTGTGGGTATTGGATTAACTGACGGTAAGTAAACAATGCTGCTAATGGACATAAACACTTGACTTATTGTATAACTTTAGTGAGGCGTATTTATAATTATTTAGGAACGTAGACGGTTTACTCACGCGCATTTTCGCTCCGTCGCCGCCGCGTCTGCTCATGATTAAGGACACCTATTGAGTCTGAAACTAGTCGGGTATCCCGATGCGCTTGGGTAGACCCTCTTTATTCCTAAATAACTTGGAGATATGTTTAAAATAGTAAAGTAGTTGAGGTTAGCATGTATTATTGGTCATACAATTTACTAGTATCCGATCCTCGGCGTCCACAGGGGAAGTTTAGGGTCATTGGCACTAAGTGTTCAACATGGCTATACATATACTATAACACATTTTAGTCTCTCGTAAAAATTATGCATAAACTAATTTAAGTAAAAATATTACGCTTAACTTATTATCATACAATACAAATAGCAAAAAATGATTAATTCAGTCTTTATTTCAGCACATTACTAGAAATTTATTTTATTTATAGTACATATTAGAGGTCAACTTTATATCTTAAATAGTTATTATTTATTTCTATCGTTATTTTGATCATAACATTAGAACACGTGGTAATGTTTACTAAATATTTTTCACTATTAATTCGACTAATTATATAAGTTACTGTTATATATTTGTTGAAGGCTAAAAGTTAAGATTACTCAAAACTCTGGGGAGATATATCTCGTATACAATAACAATTAAATTCATTGATATTTGGATATAATTCCTTACAATACCGCTAGTCTTTATATTTGTGTAAGATGGACTTTTATGTCTAGGCTAGGCTAGGATCTCAGTTGCGTCAAGTTTATAAATTGTCTATAAAGATGTGAGTTAATTTGTCGAAAACCTATTATTCAGGTTTATTTAGGTTTTAGCATACTTTTTTTAGATGAGGATTAGTTTAAATAATGTGTTAGAACATGTGATTATGATTATTATAATTGGTAATACCGTCTTTTACTTCATCACTGTGTCCTTAAAAAGACCCGTGCCGACGTAAATACTAAAATAAATTACTAACAAAGCAATACAAAACAAATACATGGTTAAATTATATTTTTTGAAATATTTTGGTCCTATAGTTATAAGTTTGGATGCCACTTTCGCTAGAGGGCGCTACAAAGCAGAATTAACATTTCACTAGTTGAAATTAAGTAACGATCTAAAATTATATTAATTAGGCAACAGTAAGGATGTGTTGTTAAATTTGAGCAGTCTTTTTTGATGACATAGAAGCGCCTAAATGAACAAAACAGTGCAGAGTAGCGCCTTTGTAGTGGCAATACACTAAGATTAAATTAAAACTAATTGTAGTAGCTATCACAGTCTTTCACACAGCAGGTATATTGTAGAGTGCTGTGAGTCTCTCTATGAACCCATTCTCCATGGTCTCAGGGTGCATGTCACTGCGTACATCGCGTTCTAAGTGTCTCATGTCGCCGAGCGTGACCTGCGAGGGCACGATGCTACCAAACTCCTTGCTCTTCTCCACGTGCGTGTACACTTGCATCTTACCATCAGTGTTCTCTGTCCTAAACACAGTCTTGTCAGTCTCCACACTTTCACACAACACGTTGTTTCTGAACATTGGTCTTAGGATCGTCAGGTCTCGTTCTTCCGACGGTTCTTCCTTATACCCTATGATTTGTTTGGAGAAGTGGTTGTCTAACTCGTCTTTGATGTACGCGCCGTCGTTGTAAACCTCCTTGTACTTGGAGTAGTGCGTGTCTGGCCGCGTGTCGAACACCTCCACGTTGTTCGTGTAGCTGTCGTCGATCTGGTCTATGGTGACGTTGGGAGCGCCTTTCCTCAAGCTCTGACTCTTTTTGGCGGCCTTTGGTGTTTTCTTCTCAGAACTCCTGAGAATCGTGGACAATATACTACTGGATGTGACCCCAGCTTTCTTCCCAGCTTTAGAAACGATTTCTATTTTAACTTTTTCTTTTTCCTCAGGTTTTTCCAGTACTTTCTTGGTGTCTTTCTGGTCTTTGGCCTTGGTTTTTTGCTCGTTGAGCCTGTTGCGCACCTTGTCGTGCACGAGCATGTGTCGGCGCAGGTCGCCGGCCACGCGGAAGCACTTGTCGCACTGTGTACACTTGTGAGGTCTGTCACCTAAGGATAAACAAAATGTTTGAATCAAGATTTAGTGACATGCCTGTGAAGCTGGAAAACTCCACACAAATAAGTGTTTGTTTGTATGTTGTAGTCTTTTGCTTAGCTTATTGAAGTAGATAGAAGATCTACTTCTAAGTTTACGCACTTGACTTGGAGAGCAGGCTGGTGAAAATTGTGATCGGGCGAGGCGAACGGAAGTTGAGAGGGAGATATAAGTTAGTGAAGATGGAAAGAGAGAGAGTTACATTTCGTGTATTACTGTAGAAGCATGAGACAGAGATGCGAGCACATGTTTTCTTTCTCTCTTTCTCTCATAGCCAGTTAAATACGTTCCGAATATAAAGAAGTGTTACTTCAATCGTGTGGTCCAAAGCACACAGTTTTTTCCTAAGAATAATAGTCTTTTCAAATTAGCTACAAAATATAACATAAGCTGTGATAAACATGACTAAAATAACGAAGGACAAGCATGCAGATCGATTAAATAATGCAACCGACAACATATAATACTGTATTTTAATATATACTGATATTAAAAAAGTTACTTAGCTTACCGGTATGCGTCCGCATATGGCTCAGCCGATACGAGGAAGCTCTGAAGGTCTTATTACAATACTCGCACTTGTAGTTCCTCTCGCCCGTGTGGATGCGCCGGTGCACGTTCAGCGAGTACTTGCGAGCGAACTCCTTGCCGCAAAACTCGCATTTGAACATTTTCTGTAACAAATAATACGGATTAATTAACAAAAGGCACTTTAAATTCATTGAAAATATTTATCAACTATTAATCTAAGCGTCAAATGCCTCAGATACAATAAATTTAATAGAATAAAAGCTATTGTATTCCTCAGCCTGTCTGCGGGCTTCAAGCTAAATGGATGTCAATTAAATTAAATAATGATTTCTGAGGGTGATTTATATTTTTCTGCTTTTTTTCGACAGCAGTCAGTCTTTTTACAAAAGTTTGTATTAAATTATCCTGGCGTTTTATTCACCTTATTTGAATGAATCTTTTTTTAACTTGGTTGTTAATAAGATTTGTGTACTAACCTGGTCGGAATGTATGGACACGTTGTGGTACTTGAGGTCGCTCCACTGGCGGAAGTCGCGCCCGCACACCTCGCACTTGTACGGACGGTCGCCGTTGTGCACGCGCTTGTGGATCTACAACACATTCACATGTTGTGTATTAAGCTTTTATATCATAATGTGTAAATGATTAGGAATAATTGAGATATTCTTTTTGAATGAAATTTATATTACTTTAGGTCATTGAGTCTAGTCTAATTATAATCATAGGTAAGGGTATCTTGGATTATGATTCGCACGATTTTTTGCGGTTTCGATACTCGCATGGGACAAAAATTTGTTCATGGCTGAGAGATATTTGCTTGTGTGATTTTAATCTTTTTGAAAACCTTGCGACATAGGGTTCAAATTTCCCAGTGCGGCAAGTTAAATAAGTAGAAATGTGTAACCTTAAGCGCCGCGACAGTGTAGAACCCCTTCCCGCAGTCGCGGCACAGCTGCTGCTTGCCGCTGTGCGACAGCAGGTGGTAGAGCAGGCTGTTGCGGTGCTGGAACACGCGGCCGCACTGCGGACACTCGAAGCGCTTCTGCTTCTTCTTGGGTTCTTGCTTAACTTCCACAGCGTCGCCCGGAGCGTCGGGACTGGCGGCCGGCGCTGGCTGCGGCGTGTGTTGCACGTGCTGGTGGGGCGCGTGCGCTGCGGGCGGTGCTGGCGTAGTGTGGAGCGCGGGCGCCAGCGGCGCGGGCGGCAGCATGCTGTCGGGGAAGCTGCCGCCGTCGTTGCCCACGTCTGTGTCCAAGAAGCGCTGCAGGACCTCTTCTGATGGACAATATAATATACATTCAAATATTTCTGTTCAACTGGAATTCATACTCTAATGCAAGTTATTTCAATTAAAAATAAGAGTTTTTAGACTTAAAAAGAAAAAAAGTTTAAATAACATACGTATGAAATTCATTTTATGATATATATTTCATTTTATTTTAGGTAAAGCATAAAATACATTTTTTTTAATTCAATAACCTGACCAGACAATTGGCATTATAAGACATGGCTCACCTTGAAGCATGGTGATCTTCCTGGGGTTGAGCGCCTTGAGATGGTTGTGGTCGTGGTCTCGCTCGCGCGCGGCGCCGGCGCACACACCACAGAATGAAGGGCACGCGCCCCCCGCGCCCCCACCTGCGCCCCCGCCCGCGCCCGCGCCCCCGCCCGCCGCGCCCCCCGCGCCCGGGCTGCTCGCGCCGCCGGGGTTGCGCACATACCTGGTACCACAATATTACAAAAATCATTATCAGCTAAAACAACACAACTCATGTACTACGAAGAGCTTCATACCACAAACACCTGCATATTAAACAATACAGTACATCACAGTATATTATGACATACGAAATTATAAGAAACAGCGAAATACATTTAAGAAAGGCCATTTAGCCAATTCTAACTCATATTAATATACACCACTGAGCACTCACGTAAGAGTAAAATTCACCGCAGTCTGTCCAGCAAACAAATTGTCCACTGTCTGCTCAAACCTCAAATTTTTAAATTTGACCATTAGTCAGTTAGTAGTTGACCAATATGAGGAGATAATTTTAGAGACATCACCATGTCTATTTATAGCATATGTCCTCACCAATGCCTGTTGTCCTGGTGCGCGTGACCGTTCTCGACGGTGAGGTGCGGCAGCAGCGTGTGCTCGTAGTGCTCGGCCGGCTCGTCCACGGCGACGTGGATGCCCTCCATCAGGTCCTCTGGCTCGCTAAACTCGCCCATGTCCTCTAGCTGCAGTTGCGACTGCTGCCAACGATACCAAAACGTTATGGTGAGAAAAGATCTAGCAATGGCGCTAGACACGATTCGTCCGCAATCATCGAAACAATCGATTTACACAAATATTTCCGACTAAAAATGTAGTATATTTTTATATTCTGCTCGAGATAAAGGGACAAATGTTTTCCAAACTGGAAAATATTCCGTAACCTTGCTATAAGAGAGGCTTCAACTTCAAATTCATTAGTACAGGTGTTACTGTTGAAATTTTTCTGCTGATCTTTTTCTTAAAAAAAAATATTATTATTATTATTAAATATAAGACATTTATTTCCTTACCTTCATATTCGAATGAGCCTCCTTTATATGCGCCTCACACTGTTTTTGCTTCCTGAACGACTTGTTACACTTCCCACAGCTGTACAGATCCAATTTATCTAATGTATCGTATAAATCCACCTTCTCCGCCTCAGTAACAACTGTCGGTTCTTTGTCCATACTCGCCATGGAATACTGGACCTTATTGCTACCATAGGTAAGCGTCTTATCGCTTGTAGTATATAAAACGTGTTTGTCTATAGACTGATAAATAGTTTTTGGTATAGAATTCTCTAAGGACAGTTCAACTATGGAGTCTGGTATTGTCACTACGTTGTCTACTATGCACGAGTTTGTTATCTGAAAATAATCATTAGATAGTTATTTATCTGTTCTAAGTGTTAATGAATGGGTTTGTGGTAAAAACTGGTATTAATAATTAAATAGTAATGAATTCAAAGTTTTGATCACTAACACTAATCAGTAAATGTATACAACTTCCACCCTCATCAGGGGTACTCCTCATAACTAACATATGACTTAAAAGTTTCTATGTAACAACACTATCGTTAAGTCACCATTTACAATTATACATTTTAGTTATTTTATGTCATCAGCTCTTGTAAAATTGAAGAAGAAAATATACCTTATCAATCCCTAACTCAGGCACGGGGTTCTCTATAATAATATGCGGTTCGTAATGCTGTTTCAGGTGCTGGTAGAACTTCAGCTGCTCGTCGCCGTAGAACTCGCCGCACAGCTGGCAGATGAATATTGGACGGACCTGGAGAAACGATTACCACTTACGGAAAGGCACAATATACTTTTCACACAATTTCATTGGTAACAAATAAATTAAAAAGCTATGAAGTTTGTAATAGCTGTTGTAGATCTATATGTACCAAAGTCTAACTACCTGCTGGAACTTGAAAAAGGGACTTTTACACATCAAGGCATAGGCCCAGAAATGGGACACAATAGCAGGCTAATTTAAAAAATAATTATTTCTTCATTGTGCACGTGAATTTTAAAACATAGTGTGACAAGCATGCTTTTCCATCAATATGGACAAGGACAAAAACCAAGTGGGTCTGGGTTCCCACTTGTATTTTACGTACTTGAACGCCCAAACAATTTTCTTCTATTTTCTCCTACTCCGTGCCTTTAAGTTGAGAATACAAACAATAGTTTGTTCATACATAACCACGCTACAATACCTCATGCGTAATGTGATGCGCGTCATCACTGATATGTTCCTGCTGCACGTAGTTGTCGGGCAGGATCTCCTCCTCCGGCGCGTGCTCCGAGCAGCTGATCCGTCCGTTGACGTCCGTGCAGCTGATCACTACCAGGTCCTGCAAGCCCATGGATAACTAAAACATAACGCTCGCAAATTAAATACTGAAAACATTTAGAAAACTTTTTGAAATATGGAATTAAACAAGAACAAAGTTTTGTGTTTAAAACAGAACAATAGTCAATAATAAAACCCATATTTTATAAAAACACAAGTTAATGTTCTATACCGTAATACTTTCACTGATAAAAAATTCTAAAGAACACTAAATTTTACGTGTCACTTTGTAGGCTTTAAAGGCGGGATTTATAAAATAATCATTTTTTAAGCCTGTTGTACCTGTTGCGGAGTAATGTTCCCATTATTCTTCTTCAGCTTTCTGGATATTCTCTTTTTGTGTGGAAGACTCTTTTTGCTCTGAAGTTTGTTATGTCCTGGCGAGGCGCCCGCACCGAGCTCCAATACTGGGCCATCAGAATCCACCATGGAATCATCCTGTTATGTTAAAAAAGGAAATATTTAAAAACTATTCCTCCGAAATTCTGCAAAGCATAATAGACCTTATGCCCATTGTGTAAAACACAAACTAGATATAAAATGTCACAACTTACAGCGATATTGTCGCTTACAGTGCGCGTTGCGCGCCGTTATAAATTGGAGCATAGGATACGTTTGAAATAAAAGACTTACTTTGAGGTTTGTTTTAGTAGTCTTGTTGTCAAACCAGTCTTCAGTCTCGGGACATCTTTTCATGTTCTGTAGAGGAGGCAGGGGAGGCAGAGGCGGCACCTCTACGATGATGGGGTCTTGATTCTGTTCCTGGGAAGGTCAAGATACGTCAATGGTAAAGCAAAGCTAAATAATAGGATAGATTTTTATAATACCTAAAAATTGTTGTATGACATAAAAGTGAATGAAACAAAACAGTTTTGTTTCATAAATAGAGAAGATTTACCCAATTAAAATGACTTTACCATCAAACACATTTACATAAATTGCTTACCAATGGCTGCCCATGGAACAGTCTCATGGAACTATCCAGTATGATTGATGAGTCCACGTCACCCCTTGCAGTCTGCACCTAATAAACAATAAGTATATAAAAAACTGATTGTTAATATACTTATTATGCATAAAGGTGAATATGGTAAACACCTTTAACACTACAAAGGGTATAGTAGTGATAGAAATAAATTATATGCCTAATATTTTTAGATGATATTAGTGTTATCTAGGGATACCCAGACAGGTATATAATATATATAGCATTTCAATAAGGTTGAGGTCTGATAGGCAGTCAGCCCATGTAAATTAAGGTTTGCATTCAGTTGAATCTGGATGATGAAATGAGACTGGAAGCCAACACTAACACAGCTTAGAAGATCATTGATGGTATTATATAAACCTTGAGGTGTTGGTGTTGCTGTTGTGGGTGCGGGGCCCTCGCCTGCTGAGCCGTGATGTGTGCCACAAGCGCTGCCAGCCGGCCCTCAGGGTCCATCAGCTCTTCACCCCATGGGCCCTCCACTGGATCTCCCACTGTCACCTGTCTGTAAACAATAATCATTTTATGGACTTAGAACACATATTGCTATCAAGTAATTTAAAAGAGGATATATATTTATGACTATTATCACAAAAATTTATTATTGGAAACCATTTTTTTTAAGATATTGGCGTTTTGGATATTGGGGTCACCAAACTACAAAACATTCACTTAACATGCACCACTAAACATGCTGGTAATGATAAGGATTAATTTAGCCAAAACATCCGGAAAATATCAGTGGAAAACATGTAACATGTTTGGATCTCACAAACAAAAGGTATTTATTTTACATGCCTACACACTTAAAGCCATTCAATGCTAACATTCTAAACAGCTGGTCATGTCTATTCATAAGTCTTTCTGTGTAAATGACCTCATGAATTAGAAACTATTGACTTATGAAGGGAATTAGATTCTGGCTTATTAGTATCCATTGCATTCTCTATATTTAAGATTGGCAGTTAAATCAACATTTTTCTGTCAATGAAAAGATAGCCCTTTAGAAGATAGCCCAACAGTTTGGTAATATCATCAATCCAGTAATCAAATGGCAAAATCCTTATAGTTTGATATAAAAGTTATAATGCTTATAGCATTGTCATCAGCCATTAATATGGCTGATGGGAGATGCAAATGTCCACTGCTGGACATTGGCATCTCCCATCTGCTTCTAGTAATAATAAAATATTTTTTTTAGACACTAACATCCTATCTGATAGTTGAATTCTATTAATCATGTAAATAGATAGAAGTAATCAGGTCAAATCTGAAGCGAAAAATACATAAAAATGGTAACTCACCTGCACATTGATGTGGAAAATGTCTGAGAGTGCAGAATAGCCACCCTGCCTCCGCCATCGTCCTGGACATTCAGGGCCAAAGCGTTGGCATCCACATGAACCGCCTGCGATATATGTACACCACTCTTATATATAATATTATTAGGGCACACAAATTTTACACGCGATATTCTTTAATGTTTTACTATATATGATCAGTGATAACAGAGTTTAATTTGATGTTCTTAACTTAAAATAAAACACTCAAATTATTATAGTGATATCTAAAAAACAACACATTAGGCAAGCGTTAGAATAACTATTAATTTTATATTATCGTCTACATACCTCGTCTGATTGGTGTGAATTAATATAATGTGTAACAGCTTCATCCATTGTATCACAAAATAGATATTTAGCTATTTAAAATTCAGCTTGTTTTTTTTTCCATCTTACACAAAAAGTCGTGGTTTAGGTTATTTGACAGCTGTATTGCTTACGCTCAAGGTCACAAATTATTTATTTAGTTTTATTACAATTACTTATTTTCTAAATATTTTATATTACATCTGATTTAATAAAACGAATAATATATAACAATTTGTTACGTTAATAGCAGTATAAAACCCAACAAAGTCTTACATTTCCTACACTTTTACAAACAAAGCCCTACCCTAAACTAAAAGCCCGCAATAGACATTAGTTATTAGACGACAAATTACGACGAATACGATTGGATTGGACATAACCAATGCTATGTTATGTTTAAACGATTAATTAATCGACTAAATGCTACAAAAAGTATTATGCAAGCAATTTAGTTTTCCAGCTATGAAATTGATAAAGGAAAATGCGATTATATAGTTTTAAAAGTTATAGCTGTTTTCTCAATAGCTTGCAACAAATAAGTTGTTTTCCTAATTAAAATCTCTAGATTTGAATATCAAAATAAATAATTCAAATCTGTAGATTTTAATTTCTAAAACAAAAACTACAAAAGACTAATTTAGAGTTGGATTTACAATGATCTGATAATACGAAAAATCATCGAGGTTATAAAAGCTAACACGGACAATAAAACTATGCAAAAATTAAGTGAGGTAAAACCAGAGTATAAATCTAAAACAAGTTTTAAGTTAAGAAAAACTGCTCCATACTTCAAACTAAAATTAATCGACTAAAAAAAATGTAACATGAAACATCATTTACATTGACTGATTGACATTTCAAGCATGCACGTGACATCACTAAACTGATTTGTTATTGTGAAATGGGAAAAGTATTTTTTATATTTTAAATCGTTTTGTGATATTTTAACTTGTTTTAATTAAATTGCATAATTAATGACATAAATAAAAATGTTTCGTAGCAAGCTGAGATCTTCTGTTTTGCGTAGAAGTCATGACGTAAGTACAAAAATAACCCCTTTGACATTCTGCAGAATAACTTTTGTTTTTATTTCAAATGTTTCGATATTTGTGACCAGTATTAATTGTTATATCCTAATAAAACTTTTTGGAAAATTATAAACGAGTATGTAAGTTATTTCGTACACAGTCATGGTATTTTTAGTTTCAGAGATGTAAACATACAAGCAAACTTGATGTTATACGAGACAAGTTACGCGAAGGTCCAGGTTTAGCTGATTTCGTATCTGAAGACCGTCCTAAAGACTGGAACGAATATGAGGGCAAACTTAAGAGAGAAAAGGGTGAAGCTGAACGCCTCAGACTACCTCCCTGGCTCAAAACTACTATACCTACTGGTAAGAATTAACTATACTAAATGTTTTATTTTTTTTACTATAGCTAACACTATTGATATATTACAAGAGCATAATCCCATGCATTCATTACTTTTAATAGTTTGGTTCTCAAAAACACTATCCACTGTTTGTAAATAGCTAAAATAAATTTAAATCTTTAAAGTAACTAATAATTAATATTCTGATATTTTAGGTAATTTGACAAAATATTTATGAAATTAGGAGTATGTGTAATTGTGTAAACAGCTTGTCAATGACCACTTATAATATAAAAGATAAGGGAATCAGCCTGCAGCTTATCTGTAAACTGAATAATTACATTTATGTAGTTAAATATTTAATTTAGAGGTCAATTATCTAATAGAATGTATAAATCTTGATTATTCAAGTTTTGTTCTTATTATCTACATTTGTTATTTAGTTCAGTTAGCAGCTCAAGATGGGATAGACTCTATCTTTTGTCTATTATGCAATAGATTTAGAATTTACATCATATTGAAAATTTTAGGGTCAAAGTTCAGTGAGCTGAAGCAGCAACTGCGTGAATTGAAACTCAGCACTGTGTGTGAGGAAGCTCGGTGTCCTAACATTGGGGAGTGTTGGAGTGGAGGCAAGCATGGGACTTCTACTGCTACCATTATGGTAACTTTCAAATCAAATCTATTTATTTACACAACATAGATTATTATATATACACTTAAAGGTGACATAATAAATAATTGTACACTGAGTTCTACTGCACAGGGGGTGCAAATGTTGATACAAATTTTTTTACCATTAAATGAAAAAAACAAGACTGTGGGTACTTGTGTAACTAACACTAACATAATTATGGTTCAATAAAGTATTTCATAGCACATTTATAACTTTTAATGATAGTCATTAAATAGAATATGGTTCCCTTTTACCAATTAACAGAATTAATATCACTTAGTCCACTAATTATAGTCTTCCTATTAATAACCAACTAATTATTATTATTAAGCTCAGATTGCCACAGTTGGCCAGTGTGTGAGTTATCATTTTAAAAGTAAAATTTTAGGTTTAACTTAACATTTTGGTCTGCATAGAGGTAAGAAAGCCTACTAGACTAGTGTCAATTCTTCCCATGTCTATGTACAATAAATATGTTGCATAAAACTTTAAGTAGATGTATAAGAATACCTAAAACTACAAATGCCATGTGTCTAGTTGATGGGCGACACGTGCACGCGCGGCTGCATGTTCTGCTCGGTGAAGACGTCGCGCGCGCCGCCGGCGCTGGACGCGGCCGAGCCCGCCAACACGGCGCGTGCCGTCTCGCAGTGGGGGCTGGCCTACATCGTGCTCACCTCCGTCGACAGAGATGGTATGATCTCGATACAGCTGTAGATACTTTAAAAAAAATCTATGTTATGTGTGAAAAACTTTGAGATCAAGTTTCCAATTAAAATGATTATTTTGCTGTTTTTGTTGGTAGGTACTGTATCTAAGTTACTGCATTTTTAGAAAATGCTCTTGCCGTGACGCATTGTGTTAAATTGTGCCGAGTTTTAGTCCGTCTTTATTCTAAACTTGCTGTATTCTTTGTTTACAGATTTACCTGATGGTGGATCAGCTCATTTCGCGGAAACAGTTAGAGAAATAAAAAGACAGTAAGTAATAACAATTATTATATATTACCGCCATATAAATATCCACACCGATTGAATTCAACAGCAAGATATGGGTCTTAGTCTTACCTATACCTTACTCTCATACAAATATCCACCCCAATTCGATTCAACAATTATAATACATAGTCTGAGTTCCTCAAAAATAGATCTACACCCCATTTCCCAAAGGCTTTACACGATTTTTTTTCTCAGGAATAAGGAGATCCTGGTGGAGTGCCTGGTGCCCGACTTCCGCGCTAACCGCGACAGCATCGAGACGATCGCGATGTGCGGCCTCGACGTGTTCGCGCATAATATCGAGACTGTGGAGCGATTGACGCCCTTCGTCAGGGATCCTCGGGCTGGGTATGATGTTCATGAATTTTCAACCTTATGGCCTGCTATTTTAAACTGGTTTTTTAATGCATTCAACTCATGACATGGAAAAAATATAAAAAAAATACATCGGTCATTTTGTAAGTAGTATAAATAATGGCTTTTAATGCGACCTCTGTGGAGTATCTAACTGATTAAAATCAAAATATCTCCGATACATTGCTAATTTTTGTCTGTTGTGTTCATTGTTATTTAATGATTTTTTTCTCAGATACCGACAAACACTGAAAGTGTTGCAAACAGCCAAAGAAGTGAACCCAGACTTGATCACCAAATCGTCAATCATGTTGGGCCTGGGGGAATCGGACCAGCAAGTAGAACAAACTATGAAAGGTGAGTTTAGTTTGATTACTTCGATTACCGCATTAAAGCTCTAAATATTAAAAATTTATTTTGAAATATATTTAACGTATTTTTGATTTTAACCTCATGAAATCAATATCAAACTTCGTTAATTCTAATTAGGCTACTAAGTAGCACTTTTTAAAGGTCGACAAACTAGACAGCACTCACCCAACCTTTACACCACTTCCTAAGTGCTCTGATAAGAAAGCGTTACCCCGAAAATAATCTAAAGACACCTAGATACAATTGGTGGACACACAGCCTAAATGCATCAGAAAGTATTATTTTAATAGTAGTTTGCTCAATACTCAATCATTTATTGCCATTCCATTTATTATATAATTTTAGTATAATATATAAAAAGGAAAGAATAAAAAAAAATACGTTATTTTCCGACTTAGCCTATAAGATCCATTGTTGGTCATAGTCCACTACCAAGTTGCGTCATAACAAATACGTAATCAATCATCCGAAAAAGAAATTGGATCAAGTCGGACATCGCAACCTTAATTAACTTCGGTTATATACACAAACCATCTCCATAGATCTACGGGAAGCGGGCGTGGACTGCGTCACGCTCGGCCAGTACATGCAGCCGACGAAGCGCCACCTCAAAGTCTTTGAGTACGTCACCCCAGCCAAGTTTAAGGAGTGGGAGGAAAGGGGGAACGAACTAGGATTCCTTTACACAGCCAGTGGACCTCTCGTGAGATCGTCCTATAGAGCAGGAGAGTTCTTTATCTCCAGTCTACTGAAAGATAGGAAAGCGAAAAGCTTGTGACCCGAAGAATCTTAATGGATTTGTGATATCTTTACTTCGATACATGTTAGTTGAGTAGCTACATGTAAATACCTTTTATCAGACAAAAAAAAGGGACCTTCAAGTCGACGCTTAAATAATTTTTTATGTATGACACACACATAATTTTCAAGTGTTATGCAAGACTAGATTCAATGAAGATACGTTTTTTGTAACGACAATTCACTTTTCCTATTTTTTTACTGTTAAAGGATATACTCCCTTTAATAAATACTAGATGGCACTGACTTTAGTTTGGAACTTTGTGCATAGATCAATTTTTATCAGCTACACTATTGTTAAAAAAGTACAAATTTTTGTAGTAAAACATTAAATCTATGTAAATTTGTAAACCAGCGCGAATTCATAATAACATATTGTAGACCTTATTGTTATAGCATTGAGATTATTTTAGCTTGTTGATGTCACAAAAGCCAAAGCTAGCTTGTACCCAATATTGTATGTATATTATGTGGATCTGTTTAGCGTTAGCTGAAGCAATTATTTAAGATATTTATTGTAAATTGCTTTCGTTATTGTTAATAAATATATTTTGTTAAAAATTGTCGTATTATTTAACATCCAATTGGATAAAAGTGATTATCAGGCCCACCTTTTTTTCAGCGGTCTAAGATTCGCAAGGAAATCATTCTAATTTTTATCAATTATAATAAAACAAAAAAGGTTTTTGTCACAAATTATTATAACATGGCAGTATCATGTCCCAAAAGCCGTATCTATCCGAAGTGACTCCTCGATCTGAGCTCCATGGTCTGGTTGTAGCAGCCCGGCTTGCGAGCTGCCTTCGCCACAATGTTGTAGCTCGACGCACTGATCTGCAGAGGCTTGTATGAAATCGTCACCACGTTCGTCAGCTTGCTAAAGGTCACACTGGGGTTGGAGATGGAGTTCTGCACTTGCACTCTTACGTATTCCATGATGTAGCAATGCGGTGTCTGAAAATATTTAACAGATTTTAGGAATTGGATGTTTTGCGTAAAGTTTAGAATTCCTCGCCAACGGTCGTTATGGCGTAATATGCTGTCACCCCATGTACAATACTGGTAATCAGAAGTGTCCGGTGAGACTTGAAGCCGACCCCTATGCTTACAGATAGGGTAGAACGCAAGCCAGTTATCACTCAAGCAAGAGTGTGAAAAAGTTGCCTGCGAAGCGATTACTTGTAATTAAATACGAATAGTAGAAAGGAAAAATTTTAAACCTTAGGCAGGACTCGAACCTGCGACTACAGGTTAAACGCACTAGTCGCTTTACCAACTAAGCTACAGATGTCACTGTCTGAGATGCTGAATGTTTCCTTCTACTGAACTTGTTATTTTCTACTATTCGTATTTAATTACAAGTTGGAACATGTTGCAGTGTTTTAATGGGCTTCACAAGGACATGAAGGATTACACGTGTCATTCAAGGCGTACTCGTGCTATCAACTGCCATGACCAATGCTAGCTTTGCAAGTTTCAAAGACATGCTATTGGGCATCCATAGATATGCCCCCGCAATTGTGCTTATCCAACTACAGTCAGGTACAAATGTATCGTAGGTACTATCTCATGTATGTAACTCACCTTAAGTTTTATTTGCTTATTCTTCTGAAACATTGTGAAATCACCTTCTCTGTGATCAACAATGATGCTGCCCGGAGCATCGAACCCGAACTCCCAGACATCCGCCATGACACCCTGTGCCACCGCGAGGGCGACACACAATGAAAGCAACATTCTCATCACGATTGTTAGTCAAGGCAACAGCATCAGTGATGACGACTAGACTCCCGCGCAGTATATATAACCTACTCATTAATCCCATCTTGTATGTTACGTGTGATACATGCGTTAATTTGAATTGTATGTTAACAATTGATTGTTTGACATGTTCCGCGTGGGCTGGTAAATTGATTGTTTAGTTAGGACCTATGATCAATTTAACTTGGCTCGTTAAATACCTTATTTTATTACTTACGCTTTATACAACGAGAAATTTATTAAATTTTAACCCTCAAATGTTGATCTTAAGTTATTAACTGGCTCTGATTATCAGAGAAGATTACGATTGCAATTGTTAGTACACTACCCACTTAATATCTTGTATACAGTCAACAGCTAAAGTCTATCTAGTAGTTTACTGAGAACTAAAAAAAAAACATTTTCATTATAAAGGATACAATTTACCTACCTACCTACCATGCATGTGTTATCGCATAAGCGATAAGGTACATAATTGCTTATCACTAAATAGGTACATTTTCCTAAGATTGCTTGAAAATACATAATTACAACTTCGATGATTCTGTGAGTTCTCAGCCTTGAACCGGAAAGATTCTCAGGGCAAACGAAATAACTTCATATAATTTATGAAGCTGTTAGCTATGTACCTACAACTACTAAGGCCCACTTGCACGAAAACTTAACCCAGAATTCGGTGCTAACACAAGGTATAGACAATATTGTATGACACACTGTATATATTAAAAAGGTAACCCGGGATTGTACAAAAGAGCCTAGAGTCTTTGACTAAGAAGTTGCTGCGTATACGAGGTAAATGTTCAAATCAAAATAGTAATTAGACCATTTACATTTGCGAGTATTATTATCAATTAGTAAAATTTTCCATCCTAACAATACTAAAGCACTGGCCTTCATAGAAACATGCTATACTCATCAGCATTCTCATATAACATACTAGCTGTTTTCCGCGGCTTCACCCACGTGGATGTCGGTTATCGCGGCAAGAAGTAAGTAGTCTATGTCCTTTCTCAGGCTCAAGACTATCTGTGTACTTACTAAATTTAATTTAAATCGGCTCAGTAGTTTTGGCGTGAAAGCGTGACATACAGACACAGACAGAGTTACTTTCGCATTTAATCCCTAAAAAGCTTGAGTTTGTGATCACCTTTTTACAAAAACACAATATAGATCAAGACGAAAAAACAATGACCCGCCAACCACTCGATATTCAAATTACTTTCAAATTGGTCGAGTGACTTTTGTTGTCAGAAATAAATATTGAAATTGTATTACCGTTTATTAGTTAATATTTATTTAAAAAAGTATTAAAAATAGAACCGGAATGAGAAGCAGCGGTTTGGTGTTGTTTGCGTGTGCTGGTCTTCTGCTCGTGAGTATAAATAAATCCTATTAAATGTTATTTACGACATAGTTGTATCTGAGACATATCACCTGTGTGAGTCAGCAGTCCAATCAGTTGCTGGTTTATTCAAGACAAAAAGATTACTTTTCGCGCGTACTTTTTTGCTTTTATCGAGGCTTACGACACTAAATCTAAACCTAGAAAGTTTAAATATTTCTGACAGACTTCCAGACATGATAATATGTCAAATATTAGGTTCTATTTTTGTGTTTTGGTACCATAAACTATGTCTCACAGAGTGGGGGTGCGATCCTCGGCGGCTCGGTGGCATGGAGCCTGCTCCGCATGTCGTACTACTTCTGGACCTCGGACCTGGGAGTGGAGCTGAGCTCCAGCGTGCTGTTCATGGCGGGCGCGCTGCTGTGCTTGCCCACCTGCTGGCTGTCGACCCTGGTGCCCTACCATACCAAGTCCATGTCGTTGAATGCGACCGTAAGTTCTAATTACTTCTTTCGATAGTTCTTACGTAAGTGCGGTATTAAGGAAGCTCATAGATATTGCTCAATTTTTAAAAGTAATTGCCCTGGACGCGGTTAATGGCTAAATACTCAAACGCAACTCAATTTTAAATCGCCGTTAATTCTCATGCAGTCTCCGTCACTTAAAGGTGTAAAGAAGCAACAGATGGACATTTAAGATAGTCTTACACTTGCGTGTTAGTATTCCGGGCTAAGTGTCTTCTATTGAGCACACAAGGATTAATCATCTTGCTATTTGAAAAAGTAGCCAAAAGGAAAAGTCTGGAGGACGTTTCACAAGTAAAGCTTATTCTCGCAGCTGATGGCGCTGGTAAGCGTGGCGATGGTGATGCTGTCCCTGGGGCTGTCGTCGATCTCGGGGCTGTCGCGGGCGCTGCGCGAGCCCAGCACGCTGAACGCCAGCATGCTGCGGGCCATGGCCGTCGACTCCTTCGACCCCGCTGTTAGGAGCTCCTTCGCGGCCATGCAGATTGAGGTAGATGCCATTATATTACGTTACATAAATAGCAGTTTAATTTAATCAGTAATTTATACCGGCCTGTAATAGTCCCAGTGCTGGGCAAAGGCCATAATAATTCCAAAGGTTTTATAATAGCTGCAGATAGGTACATTGATTTCACTAGCCAAGAATTAAATTTATTATTAAAGAAACCCCATCTAAGTCTTTACAATTGGGACATCTAGTCATACCAAGAAGTAATAATGTCCAGTATAATGGGAGGGTCGAAGTAAAATATGGTATTTAGAATTTGGAGACATTGGAAGCCGAACGCAATATAACTTGGGATTGAAGAGTTGAAATCTTATATACTTCTTGTCTCTGTATTTCCTTCTAGTTGACTGGTAGGTAGAGAATACCTAGGGCATTAAGTCTGCTATATAAATAAATAAATAAAAGGCACCAAAACCCTACTTTTTCAGTTGAGATGTTGCGGCGTTCAGTCGTACTCGGACTGGTATCAACATCGCCGCACGTTGCCGCCAGCGTGCTGCGGCCGCGTTTGGAACGGGAAGGTAAGCTTGAGGCCTATTATACCTGCTTATCAACATTGCAATACAAATTTTATACTTTTCAGGAGCCACTTTGCTATCATCTGCTAGGATCATAATTAATTCTAGTAGCTGTCGTCTGTCTTAGTAAGAATTTGTGTTTCAAGCGCGGAGACTTGTGCGACGTGCCGATGTACAGCCTGGGCTGCCTGCGCCCCGCCCTCGCTGAACTGCGGTACTACGCCAACTCGCTCTCCGCGCTCACCTCGGCTATCGTCGTAGTCATGGTAAGTACTCAGGTTTATTCCTCTAAGGGCACAAGTACGTGCTATAAGCACCATCTAAAATTAATTTGAGGCTATGCCCAAGCCGAAGCTTCTTTACTGTGTGTAAATAATGTGGGTTCTATTGTACTTGTATCTTACTAAAATTTTTTTCGACCCTATGGTTGTCTTCGTGGACTTCTTTTGCCCCGAAAAAGACTAGAACTCGGAGTGCTTCTCCGTTCCCCGCCAGGGAGACGAGGCGGGTACGTTTTTGTATGTACACTACAGCGAGCATCTCGCTCAAACCTAAGCAATTGGGTCGAATGAGTAGTCGGTAATGTGTTGTGGCGCAGGCGGTGACGCTGTTCGCGGCGGCGTACACGCTGGTGACGGGCGTGGTGGAGCGCGGCGAGGCGCGCGCGTGCAAGCCGCCGCAGCCGCTGCGCATCGCGTGCCTGGCGCACCCGCCGCCGCTCGTGGCGCTCACCGCGCCCGCCGCGCTGGCCGCCGACCACGCCATGTAGGCTCGCGCACCTCCGGCACGACCGCACCCCGCGCACCCCGCGCGCCTCCCGCACCCGCCAACAAGGAAGAAATGTGGTTCACGAACTATAGTGTGTCGTCCCGACATACAAACTTTGAATACCAAACATTTCTCTTTAATACTCTGTTGAAACTTGAAGACACCAGTGGTGATATCAGTGTCTTAGTGTGAGGAATTTCTAAAATGTGTGTCGTTCCGATCGTGAGCCCACAGCACGTCGACGCCGTACACGTCCGATTTGCAGGTTTTGTTATTACGTATGTTATCTGACGGAAGACTCGGAAATCTAGACATACTTATTTAAATTATTACTAAAATGTGCTTTAAATTGTTTACAGTCATAAGTAAATACGTGTAAAATAAATGTCTTTGTTGACAACTTTTGTTTAATTACTAAGCAGAGGGGTTGAGGGATTAACAAAAACCACTATATTCAAGGATATCTTTTTAATCGTAATTTTTTGAACACAATACAACATGCAAGCATTAAAATGCTTTATGAAAATCAAGAAACAATCATATTTTTTTTCTATATTTGGTACCTATTTTTGGTTACTTTCAAATTATACAAGAAAAACGATCTCTATATAAAGACAAACAAAAACTATAATATATTATGAAAAATTTCGTACAACAGAGCGCGAGCGCGCGGGCGGCCGAGCGAGCGCTCGAGCGGGCCGGGCCGCGCTGCCCGACACTTACGTAACATACTCACTACACTATACAAACGTACGCACTAATGATTCCACTCAGTCGCTCTCCACTAGCTCATGATAATATTATAGGCCTTTACCGTCCCGGGCAGGAGCAGCGCGGCCCGGCCGGCCGGCGAGCCGGCCCGGGCCGGACGCCGGCCGTCCGCGCGCCAGCGGCCCGCGCCCGCGGCCCGCGCGCCGCTCGCGCCGCAACAGCTAAATACTCGACGAGTCTAGGATAATAATGTTAAGCGATCGACTTATGTTTAAATTTAGAATCGGAAGGCGCGGCGCGGGCTCGCGGGCGCTGGCCGCGGAACATTAGATCTATCTAGAATAAATAGTGAGGCTGGCGGCTCAGGGCGGCTCTAGCGCCGCGCGCCGCGGTGCTTGCGGTGCGCCGCGCGGCCCCGCCCCCACCACAGCGCCAGCAGCGTCAGCAGCAGCGCCGCGCGCCGCCCGCTGCACACACCACATACATGGCACCGCGCACGGCCCGAGGGCACGCACGACCACTACTACTTTACTCTAATCTAATTCTATTCTATGGTGGGGGAAAGTGAAAAACAACTGAAGGTCGGTTCAAAACTGTTTGCAGAACAAAACTAGGAGCGAACTCATAGCGTGCTGAGTATTTATGACGCTCAACTGAACAAGGCGTAACGGAACGAGATGAGGTTAATGAATAAAGGATAAAACATGCAACATAAAATGATTCTACAATGAATGTCCTCGATTTAATACAGTTTAATGAATCCGTATTTTTAAAGATAGCAATTCGTAAAGAATTTGTCCGAGTTGCGATTTTTTAAAACACGGATACGTGCACAATTGATTGACTAATGATAGGTACTTATACTTATATACTTTCTAATAAATTAGACTATTTTTTCCAACGCCTGATTTTTTTTTTGTCCAGGAGTAAAATTGACGTCTGACATATTTTGTATGGAAGAACTGTCGAAAATTCAAAGTTATTCCTCGGATAAAATTGTCTGAAGTTGGAAAAATTAGCCATAAATAGTGAAAATAACTAGAAAGGTACTTTTGATTTATATAAAAAGCTCATAAATCAGACTGCGGCTGTATATGATATAAGATCTATATACCTAGCAACCGATGTACTTGCAACGATCATTGCATCCAATCTGCCAAAGAAGTAGCATCATGAATACAAGCCATTTTCGAAGCAGTAACCGGGAACCACAAAAATAATAAATCGAGGACTCAAGCTAAAAAAACACGTGTTAATACAGCAAATGTATGAATGAATAAGAAGAGTGGGGATGGTTACCGATGCACACAACACGCGAGATTGCTCACCAAAGTAGCACACTGGCCGCCCTGCAACAAGCATAACGCGATCACACACCGACACCTCGCCGAGGCGCTAGCGTCGGCTAGGGGTTAATGAAGCGGGTCACAAGCACAGAGCGAGGGACCGATAGCGGACGAGACGGGCTCGCGGTCGAGGTTGGCAGAATGTAGGATGATCAGAAATATTAATGAATCCAAACCAATTTTTGAAAGCACGTCATAATTCATGTGGTGAACCAAATGGCCGCTTGATTACATTATCGACTTATAATCATAATTGATGTAAATGTCCAGACTACTCTCCCTTCCTTCCACGGGATTGACAAAATGTTCCACTCAAGTACTTGAGTAGGTATCAGTGAGTGGGTTCTGCCAGCCCCGGCGGCTAGTGCTATCTGTGCGGACGCACCGTGCAGGCGGCGCAGTGCGGCGGCGCGCAGGCGCCCAGCTGCAGGCGGCGCGGCGGGCCCGCGCAGCAGCCCGCGCCGCCCTCCGCGCACTCCGGCTCCCAGCAGTCCACCTCGCCCAGCTGCGACATACCATGCGGCATAAGCTTTTAGGAATAATTCATTTTGGATAGGAAAATAATAACAATAAAGACCTCAGTAAAAACAGTGCGTATTAAACGACCCACTTTTCGCTATTGTCCAACAGCTATGAGACCCGTGTTATATGAAAACTTCAATCCGAAGCGTCATAATATTTTTTGTGGTTGATGCAACCTTAGTTCAAATCAAGTTTAAAAATATATTTAATGTGTTTTAATGAAGAAGTTAAAATGCAACAAAACATACTCAAAGACATTTCAAATGATCTCTGTTGGACAATTTTGAAAAGTAGTTCCTACGAGTAACTGAAGCACCATGGGCAGTTTCAACCACATCTACAAGAAACGGTTGGTAAATCAGCTTTGTACGTCTTTTACACTCAATTATGACCAAGTTTTCTAACCTAATTACATATCCCTACTGCACAGATAGCCGAGTGGTATAGGTCACCACGCCAACTACCATAGAACGTGACGTGCAGCGGTTACGATCCTCGTATGGAACAAACGTTTGTGTCATCCACAAATCCTTGTTCCTAGCCTGGATATGCGGCCACTCGTGTTGTTTTATGTAAAATTACATGTAGTATGTGGGATTGGCCTATATTATTGATTTGTTATCGGTATACTCACGAGGCACTCGCAGATCTGGCACTGGTAGAGCCAGCGCTCGCCGCTGCGGAAGGTGACGTGGTGCATCTCCTGGTGGCGGCAGTGGAAGCGCGCCTCGCAGTGCGGGCAGCACGACGCCGGCGCCACGCTCGGCAGCGACGTGCTCTGCAACTGATAACACGCGCACTCATGACATCAGGGAACAGGAACTATGGTAATTACAAATATTCAACACGTTTTAAAAGTTTTGTGTTTCTAGTAGTAGTTCCTGTTGTTACATGAACGGATTTATCTTCTCTATTTCAGGCAAAATCTTTTAATTTCTGTCTGTAACTCCTTTTTCTCTAGTAGATTAGTTAGTAGTAGTAGCAGTAGGAGGTTTATTTTTTCGACCCAGTAACTGGCACACACCGCGGCTTCATTGACGTGCTTACTATATGAATAGTTTACTTAATGGCTGTATAAGATATTGCATAGTTACCGCTGAAGTCACGTTGTCAGTAAGGTCGCAGGCGCAAGGCGCGCGCTGGCAGGACGCCACGCCGGCCGCGCAAGAGCACGTGCGGCAGCCGCCAGCCTCCGACCACGACGACCCGTCCGACATTATTCGTCCTTGCCACAAACAACCTGCAATATATGTTAAGACATTTAAGAGCGCATATTATTAAATATTAGAGAATAAGTTTGGTTAGGATGAGTACGGGCACTTGGTAACATTATAACAATGACATGATTTATTTTAGTAATTCGGTGTTACTAACAGTGCAGTCAAGCGAACTTACCAAACACATAATATGAGGTGAATTTTGATAGCTAAACAATATTTTTTGTCCAGAGAGATCACCAGAGACGGGTTGTATTTAGGGCGAGATCTACATAACAGTTAAATGCAGCTGGTCTGGTGGCTAGTGTGGCAATAATAACAACGTGATGGTAGCCCACCTTTGACATTACTCACTTAGTTCACAATGCTCTTCTGAATCACATTGGCACCTGAAGCCGCCTTCGATGTTGACGCAGCGTGCGCTGTTGTGACACGTATGGAAACCCTCGGCGCACTCGTCCACATCTAAAATCGAAATAAATATTTTTCCAAAAAATAGAACATCATGAAATCCGAGTCTCGTCGTCGGAGTGGTAAACCATGATGATAAAACGCTCTCATCGTTCCAAATTTTAATTTTCGGATGTTATAACTTTGTCCGGTGAAGATGCAAAGACTAAGAAGCTATTTGAGAATTAATTATCTGATAAAACTGCAGTGTTTTATCATCATTGGGTGAGGTAATAAACGGGCAACGTGCGTATAATTAACAAATTTTATTTATGTTACCTTGGCAGGAGTCGAGCACGGCATCGCGGCGGTACCCGCGCGCGCACACGCAGTAGTAGCTGCCGGGCGTGTTGACGCAGAGCGCGTGCGCGGGGCAGGCGGGCGCGCCGGCGCGGCACTCGTCCACGTCGCGCTCGCAGCGCGCGCCGCCGAAGCCCGCCGCGCACGCGCACTGCTCGCGCGACACGCACGCGCCGCCGTTCAGGCAGCCGCCCGTGCAGATCGCTGCCGCAACAAGGTACGAGATTATACTATAACCACCAGGACTGATGATAAATAAACATTACTTAAATAGTGCCATCGTCTTATTTCCCTTTTTAACCATTTCATATTTTTAACCGCTTAAATCCTCCATATATTGTTACTCACGTGTGCACTCATATCCGTCTCCGCTGTATCCATCCCGGCAGCGGCACGTGTACGAGCCGGGCGTGTTGCTGCACACGGCGTGCGCGTGGCAGCCGTGCGTCTCTCCCGCGCATTCATCCACCTGAAACAAGATGATGCTTTATGAAACATTGTAACTTTTAAAATATTCGCCCACGAAAGTACCTAATGGTGACAACTGTGTTTGTCAGTTAAAACCGTTACATGTTCGATTAACCGAGGTCGTAGTGAGTTACATTTTAGAACCTTGATTTTGGAATACCATATACAGCTAAAGCGTTTTTACGTTACATTCTTTGCAAGTTTACATATTGCCTATATGAATTAAAATCTTTCAAAGATCAGTCTTAAAGCTATATTTATTAAGGCCCCTTAGCGTGATATGATTAAAAAATTCACTGGGCTTTCCAGAGGTTTCGTATAAGAATCTTACTTCGACACAGTTAAACTTGTCTCTCCTCGTGTATCCCGGCAGGCACTGGCACACGTAGCTGCCCACTACGTTCACACACCTCGTGTTGGAGTGGCAGTGGTGGCCGTCTAGACCACCCGCGCGCTGGCATTCGTCCACATCTGGAAAACAAAGACAAAATTGTATACGCACACTACAAAACACGATGTAATTTCAAGATTAGTGCCTCCCTGGAACATGATACTTAAATTCTACTGTCGCAAAATGGACGATACATTTTAGTATCGTACAAATGAATAACGTTCGTCCTATGAGGGCTGGCAACATCGCATTTCTAGAGCTTTTTCGTAATTGTTCTAATAAATTTAAATCAAAGTACTTTTTCTACCAATCACTGGATCCCCTATAAACAGACCCCTTTTAAAATATGATTTTCTTTTTTCATTTAATATCTCTTGATCTCTCTCTCTAAATGACTTAATAAATATTAAATAACTCTTAACGGGTCTTAGTTGCTGTTAGTTGGACTGGACTGGATCTTTTGGAAATTGTTTAGTTTCAATGAGCAATATTCGCAAATGGTTAGGAAAACATCTGGTTTACCTTGACAAGTCAGTCCGTCCCCCTGGAAGCCCTGGTTGCACTTGCACGTGTACTTAGTGTTGAGATTCATGCAGGTCGCGTTCTCATCGCATGAGTGCCCCATGCTGCAGTAATCCACACCTGAAAATAATTATTCAAAATATAACTTCAATTACTTAATGGGGAAATAGCTTAAGTTGTGCCTTGTAGTAGGACTCTGTAGGACAAGTTGGACTTTAATTAAAGATTATTATTATGGGTAAGTAATGAAAAAAAGTTCTGTAATGAAAATGTTCGATGACTTTCGCTAAATTTAAAAAAAAACAGCATTTGAAATGTCCACTGCATTAAAGATTAGTACCTGGGCAAAACTTGCAGCATTCCCCAGGCACAGTGAACTGGTCAGCCACGTCGCAGGGCAGCGGCGGGCACGCCACGTCGGGGTCCACGCGCGTGCACTGCATATTGCCGTCGTGGCACACGCACTCTGCGCACTCCTTCGGCGCGAAGCGCTCGCCGTGCTCGTACAAAGTGCCTTTTAGAAGGCACTGCCCTAAAAAGAAGAAGTGAGAAAAGAGAAATTTAAGCCCAAATAGAAAATTTAAGAAGTAAATCTGCATCACAAGATTCCAAACAATCCATAGAACATGTAACTTATTATTTTAGAGAACAGAACGTATATAAATATAGAGAAGGCAGAAGTTTTGAGTACTTACTTAAACATGTTGGACAACATTCCCCCGGATGCAGCACCGGGTTCTTACACTCAGCTCTATCGCACTCAACTGGCCTGCACGTTATCTCGCCGTGCTGGAAAACATTAGAAAATAGCGTGAGATTCAAGACTCCTACGTCATCAGCTTGTCTGTCATGACCCAAGTAGTAAATATAAATTGCACTTTGAACTAAAATGAGTAGAAGATAAGGTTTCTAATCCTACCACACAGGAGCACCGATTGCAGTCTCGTTGCCAAGACGCCCCGTCTGCATGTACTGTGCCGTTGGAGTAGCACGACTTCTGACAATCGCATTGTTCAAGACGTGCTAACCTCGTCTCTGCACCAACCAACTGAAACATAAACGCGGACAGTAATAATTATAACAAACTAGTGACCTGCGCCTGCTTCACACGGGTAGACAAAACATGAATAAATTATACATATAAACGTTCCACTTGAATCACTATCTATTGCTGAAAACTGCATTAAAATCCGTTGCGTAGTTTAAAAGATCTAACAGAGGGCGCTTTGGTTTATCCGATTATGTTATGTAAAGATAATGTTTAATGTTCTATCTAAGTCTGCATTTAATTATGAAATATCAAAGTAATTCAATGTTACCTTGAGTGAAAGGTCATGGATATGTGTAGTGAGCTCCTGCACAGTCGCTTGCAGCAGAGCAAACTGCCCACAAGTGGGGCACTCCGAGTCCAGCCCCGGACATTGTGCCAGGTAGCCGTGCGGCCCGCTTACCAGTCTTACTTCTTGAAGTGTACCCTGAAATCACACATGTTTATCGTGATCAAAACTGTACAATATTTGCAAAAATAACATAGGCAAATACTTTAAATAATACTTGCCTATTTATTCTTCAACGTACAACCCAGACTCATTCAAGACGCGATCAAAATCTTTTTCCTACATATTATAGTACCTTAAATAAGGAATGTTTGCTATTCCTCTGTCCAACCCATAGCGCAAGCTGCGGCTGTGTGAAGTTGCGGTCGGGCGGCGGGATGAGGCGGCGGTAGAGCGGGTGGCAGTCCACCAGCAGCGTGGCCTGCGCGCCCGACACGGCCAGCGCCAGGCGGTGCCACGCGCCGTCCGCCAGCCGGAACGGGAAGGTCTCGACGCGCGGCGCGCTGCCGCCGGCCGCCACGTAGTGCAGCCGCACCTCGTCGCGCCGCCCGCTCGACTGTACCTCCAGGTACCTGCGACACAGGCTGCTCTACACACCGCGCTCCCGGAGCGACTCCGCCCCGCCCTCGCATACTGTTCCGAGGTACACATAAACAAAGCAAACAACACATATATTCGGACGGCGACGGGACGGGACCGGCCGCGAGCGGACCTCGGCTCGCTCTACATCTCAATATCGCTCGGCCAGGATGGGGGACCATGTACCTCGGAACGAATTGCGTTCGGTGCCGACAGAGACGCTAAGATGTCTGTAAGTCGCTCCGGGCGATGCGCGGGCGCAGCCCGACTCGCGGTATGTCCGCGTTAGATCGTGAGGGAATTAGCGTGACCGAATATTTAAGTGCGACTCAGCGAACGGCGCGGAGACGGCGAGAGCGCCGAGCGAGGCGTTAGACACAATACGAGACAGTTAGGATTCCCATGTCGCTTGGAATGCAAGTGCGGAACAGCTCGGCGGAGTCCCCTCGGTGTAGCGCAAAGCTGCGATGCGGGCGGCCGCACGGCGTACGACTAACATCAACATCCAGGTGACAAACATCGAGAGACGGGTCGTGAAGGGCGGTCTGACATATACAGAACACAACAAGTCAAGACACAGAACACAAGACGGACGGCGATGGACGAGCGGGGGGCCCATGCAAGCCGGCCCGTCCGCGTACACATACATCCATGCACAGGTGACAGAGAGCGCAATCAGGTCAACGGATGGATCGAGGAGGACATTCCGAGGCACAGGACATTCCAAGATACATGATTCTCCCCTAGGCGCGCGCTCGCATGCCGCCGGCGACAAGCGGGCGGGATGCGGGCGCGCGCAGCGATGTTGAGATCTAGAACTCACCGTGCGGAGCGGCGCGCGACGACTGCGCCAGCCACGCGAGCCTCGCCGCTCGCCGCTACCACGGCCACGCGGCCGCCAGTGGCTCATCGTGGTCCACTACTCGATACCAGATGAATACATAATTAACTCGTGAAATCGGAACTTCATCAATTTAATTATCGAGACATCAATAAATTGCTGTTTGCTACGAAATGTGCTACGCCGCGTAGCTTGCGCTACGACGTTCGCTACGCTCATTTATGTTCAGAATTATGTAGTTATAACGTTAAGTAAACATAATCAGGAGGCTTTATAAATGGTCAGTTACTGTTGACCTTTAATATTTTCATGATAAGAGACAATTAGGTTTACCACACGTTAACGATTTTAATAACTTTAAAGACACATAAGCGAATAGTGCTACGAACTTAAAAACCAAAATAATAATAACACAACATCTAGTACAATGCGGACCGTTACCTGTTGTACCCGTGCGAGAAGGACAGGATGGTGCCGGAGTTGGCGGGCTCCTGGCGCAGCGCCGCCAGCACCGTGAACTCGGGCGAGCGCCGCAGCAGCTCCGCCGCGCGCGAGAACGCATCGCCCTCCACTTGCAGCGAACGAGATTCTCCTAACATACACACATTATTTCACACACTATTTAATATCCTGAGGTTTACGTGAATGTTAGACATTGATATTAAACTATTTTTAACGGATTGTACCTCAATACAATTCGGTCAAAATTGTTTTATTTAAAATCCATAAGTACCACTGAAAATTTTAGATACATAGCCCCACATGACTTTTTATTTATTTGAGAGGTACAATGTTTAATTTGGCATTTAGTCAATTATTCAGTAGATAGGCTTGCGGCAGTAAAAGAACCAAAATAAAGTAATATCTGTCTAATTAAACCTAGAAACAAATACCACAAGAATAATAAAAGCTCGTGTTTATGAGCTCGCTATTAATAACTCTTCAAGGTTACTTTCCTTAAAATTAGGTCAGTCTATCATAATATACTTTAGGGTAAAAACATTAGCGTAATTATTACTTAATTCCTATTTACCATAGAAAATAGGGTATAATAGGCGGCTTTATTGATAATCCTTTTTACTGCAGTAGAATAAATCGCGAGAAGTCAGCTGGTGTCAGCCTATCGTGATCTCCGAGTCCTTGACTGGTAACGATCGGAGCAGCTCGCTGGCGCGCCGCCAGAACAACTACATAATCTTGATTCACTGATCTTTTGTCAGATTTCATTGCCTTCTCTTTACTTGATTAGATACAGTTCTAGAAATTCTTGTGTTTATAGTGTAGTTGAAAACATGTTGTGCTTGAGATTCGTCTTTTTTTTTATTTTTCTTTTAAATTCGATTTTGGTGAATTGCTGTTGTCTCTCTATGTCATGTATTGCAGTGGATTAACTCATCTTTATCACAAACACCAAGAATTTTCAACAATACATCAAACAATTAAGATGAAAGTTAGTTTCAAGATTGTGTTTATCTAGATTGGTACATTTGACTAAAAGTTTTCATACAATTCTTTCAAAAAGTTAAAAAGATAAAATAACAAAACTATTTATAGTGGTTTTTTTTTAATTCATCTTAAAAGATCTTAAAAGTATTTTATCTGTACGTATACTTTTGTAATATAAACTAAAATGTATGCAGGTTTATGAAGTCTTTCCATTCACATTTACAAAACGATGTTTCTATGTAGAAGAACTGACTTAAAACTTTTAAAATAAATAAACAGTACATGTCCTTTGTAAAATAGAGATTATCTTTTGGTCGGTCGTTGGCTTTGAAATGACGTCAAAACATACCAGCTACTCTATGCAATATAAACTTACAGCAGTGACATAAGTATCCAAAACAATTGAATGGGTACCAGAAAGTTTCAGCTGTTTTCATAATACATATACATAATTATATAATGTGGTGTTTAAAGTACACAAGTTCACGGGACATAATAACGCTTGCATGCACTTCTTTCGTGACAGAACAAACTAACAACACTGTCAACATGTTGATTGACATCATAACGACACTTAAACACTTTTAAATTTATGTTATTGTTCAAAATAAACGAAATTCGCTTTACATTGAAGTTTGTATACGACATAATAGAAACGTTTATCGAAATAAACTTGAAATGGGACTCGTTTAACTTTCGAACAATTCAATTCAAAGTATTTCTATTCTATAATTTATACATTGACCGCTATTTATTGTGTAATATAATCGTTAATTATAGGAAAAGTAGAATGGACTAGGAATTGTAACTATTCGACATTTCAATTGTTTCTAAAGTCGTTTATAAACAGAGTCTGAGTTTTCAATTTAAAGTTTTGTAGGCTGTCGGTAGTTTTCCAGGATTTATCGTTAAACTGTTACTCTGTTCTCGGCAGACCGGCTTAGATTTATGAGGAGGTTCAGTCAAGCAAGCGTTAGTTTAAGACTTAGGTTATTTATTTTAGTTTCGCTTCTTACAGTTTTGTTTTACTTGGTCGTAGTTTGACAATTCACTTTATTGAATAGCTGAGTAAGTTTCAGTTTGTATGAGTTAGGGGGGAGCGAGTTAAACCTATGCGTAGCACATGTAACAGATCTGTACATGATTGTTTTTTTATACTTATAGGGTAAACGGTAAAAGTATTATAAGTAGGTAGATATTTTCGTTAAGTATGTCTCTTTATTAATTTACTAGCTTTTGCCAGCGACTTCGTCCGCGTTTCCGTCGTTTTTCGTAAAAAAGTAGCATATGTCCTTCCTCACTGTTCAGTGGTTTTGATGTAACAGACAGATTAACTTTCGTATTTTAGTAGGGAAATATAATATATCACGTTACACAAAAATAATCCTTATAGCATGATTCAGTATTCACACGCGACGGCGCGATGGCTTATTATCGTATTTCATGTATAAGTTTAGTGTTTCTACACCGATTTCTATGATTCTTTTTTTATTGAATAGGTAATAATGTAAACTTTTTTTAATTAGGGATAAGTGAGAGTATAATAAACGTAAGAGTAAACAAATATAATCAGAAATCTCCGAACTGCTAAGCTATCGGGAGTTACACGTGTTATTGTGAGTCAACCATAAAAGATAGACATATGCTGTTGTGGGATATTTTTTAGATAATTTTATGTAGAACATTTCCGTCATACATGATTTCTATGTAGCTTTAACCATTAAGGCTGCATACGCGACGGAAGCTTAAAAAATACCGTTTTCCCAACATTTCCCTTCACTGCTCTGCTCCTATTGATTGTAGCGTGATGAAAACTATACTATAACCTGCCCAGGAGTATGAAGAATAAATGTACCAAGTTTCGTTAAAATCCGTCCAGTAGTTTTCGTTTCTATAAGGAACATACAGACAGACAGACAGACAGACAAAAATTTTACTGATTGCATTTTTGGCATCAGTATCGATCACTAATCACCCCCTGATAGTTATTTTGAAAATATATTTGATGTACAGAATTGACCTCTCTACAGATTTATTATAAGTATAGATTAATGACAGTTACTGTATACTACTGCAGCAATGGCACTTCATTATTGTAATTCTTCGTAATTATAAGGTTCAAACACAAGAAACTTACTTGTCCAACGCATTTAAAAAGTTAATTTAATCATTATCCGATATAGGCACATATTTTGATAGTAGATATTATTTGTATTTTTTTTTAAATAAGTAATTTTATTAGTATCTACCGTTTACAATGGTATTACAAGGTCCTGCCTCAACTAGCCAGACGGGGAGAGACTAAACATTACTCGATAAACAGCACGCACTTTACCACGTGACACGCGAGTCATTGGAAATATAATAAAAAAGTTTACGCCTGACAATCATACATTAAACTTACATTTAAACTGTTTTATAATGTCAATTTAATAGGTAATTAAATTTAATTCCCTGAAAAACTTTATGAACATTAAAATGTTACTACTAATTTTATTATTATTATCATTTTTTTATTATGGTGATAAATAATTAAACGAGTAAAACGAAATGTTTTCTTAAATAACTGTAGTCATCAAAATTTAAAGTTTTTGTTTAATTAAAAACTCTTGTCTATTTAAAGGAAACATTTTCTTGAAACTAACATCCGATGATCCGATGATGGATTAAATTACGTATGTTTTCGGTAGCATTCCCTTCCATTAAATATACTGAACTACATTAAAATTAAATAAAATTACTTGCAAACTGCAATAAAAGTTCAAAGCGATACGGATATACAATCGCTATAAAATTAAACATTCCCATTTAAGTTATATAAGGAAACGAAATCGAGTTAATGTTTTATTGGCAGGAACAGGCCATGCCGTGTAGATGCCTGCCAAGCACGGTTATCTCGGAGCGAGTGATCCGCTGATGCAATGCTGCAATGCAGCATAACTTCCGATAGCGTAAACTATTAACTAAGTGTTGGCCAATAAATTCTAATGACTTTTGAAAACACTAGTGTTACTATAATGCATTTTGATGCTATATATTCCAAAAAGGCCATCTCACGTCATTTTTTATGACCTCCGCAGTCGAGTGGCGTACACAACGGTTTTTAAGGTATCAACAGCTCTGAGGTCCCGGGTTCGATCCCTGGACAGGTCAATGTAGAAAACCACTTATCAACATTGTCTCGGGTCTGGGTGTTTGTGGTACCTTCGTCGTCTCTGATTCCATAACTCAAGTGTATCTTATGGTAGGGTTCAGAGCAATGTATGTGTTGTTGTCCACATTTATTTATGTATTATTATTTATTTAGTAAACCTAAGACGGCAATTTTATTAATGTACCTAAATCACGACCACGATTCAATACCTATCGATATTGTAACGAAACCCTATATGAAAATGTTATCAATAAGAACCCAGACACAGTTCATCTAACACGAAGTGAACTTAAATATTGAATTCACCCTTAGATCTATTCTCGGGAATGTGTCAGCAAAAAACACTCAAAGATCACGAGCGGAAAATAAAGTGCGCAATACAGAGAGATTTAAATCACGGAGGGTAGCACGAGATGACGAAATAATATCTCACATGAATGACGTGATAGCCCCCCGTGGCGAGGGGAACTCGCGTGAAAGGGGGCCACGCGACCACCACCGTACATATCTCGACACTAAATAAAAATTCAAACTAATAAATCTGTCATTCAAAATATTAATAAATTATGCGAAAACAAATGATACGTTCAATGACGAATCCGAGGTTACTTAAAATCCCATGAAATGTCAACACAAAGTAAAAAATGTTTAGTTATTTTTTTCATTTCTCGGGGTAGCGACGTTACTCACTGGTCACGTGACCAGCCTGTCACGAAGATTTCAAACTGAGGGTCGGAACTGTGGGGGGCTTAACAAGCAAGCATTTCATTATGGCTAAAACGTGAGTAACAGTAGTTGCGGCAATCAACTACGTTAGACACGACGTGTTTTGAAAAGTTAAGTCTTGCAATTAGCAGAAATTATACGTTTTATTTTCAAAAGAAGTCCCCATTTTTATGCATAACTTTGAAGAAACCAATACCTTTTATTTCGTCGCAAAGGAATTTGAATAGCATCAGGAATACAATAGAATATTCAATTGGGTAAACTCGACGAGTTTTCAATCTCCATATTTTCAATAGCTGAACGATAAACGCGAAAGTTTTCCGAATAGCTCGAGAGTTCGATGACTCCACCTCCCAGACACACCTACTCTATTGATAAGGACGCCTGTTCACTGGCCGACAAAAAGGTTA
The DNA here is from genome assembly GCA_932294365.1 of Diachrysia chrysitis. Lineage (NCBI taxonomy): Eukaryota > Metazoa > Arthropoda > Insecta > Lepidoptera > Noctuidae > Diachrysia > Diachrysia chrysitis. Next base: position 13,355,190 of record OW028649.1, on the reverse strand, counting down.
CGCGAATTAATTTTTTTAAAGGTGGTTTATTTTGCTTCTTAATATTAAGAATAAAATAATTTGAATTAGAGAAACCCAAACTCGTCAATACTATACTAACAATAGAGTTTTGGAATGACAATATCATTTGCTAAAAACAATTTCACGTGTCTAGTAAAATGGTTGAACACACAAATATAAGAAAAGTAAATAAGTGTATAAATAGGCAGCTTATTTTCTTACCCGCCTCAATGGGGAACTGTGATTATATAAGTCAACAAATTCTACCAATATCACTCGCTAACAAATAACGCTGCGACTTTTCTGCCGCAAATCTGTCGGCTTGTGAATACATTCGTGTTGTTGTATCAGATTGAACAAAAACAATTGAGGGAGACAGTTCCCAGAGGTCTGAACAAGCAACGATTACGTAATCCCTCTGAGACAACCTGATGAATCAACTAATGTAAGCGAATTGAATTTCTAATGTAGTTGGGTACGGTACGGATTTAGATAGATAGTTTAATTTCATAATAAGCCAGTTCATTGGCCAATGAAAGTATATGCTGTATTTAAGTTACAATGTTATAAAAACACAACGCCATTTAGACTAAATCTGTTTACTCTATACTGGGCCTGGAAATAAGCTGGTACTATATACTTTCCAATATACTATGATAATTTCCGCTATTTTAATTTCCTAAATTTTTTGCCCAAATTGGAATGAGTCTCATTAGCCCAATTTAGTTACATCTTAAACTGTTGCTTAAGAATGTAATCTTTTATGTCAATCTTACATAAGCTACTAGGCGTGTGACTAGCTCGCTGTTGGAACAAAACGGTGGAGAGTATTGTGATCTTTCAGCCTTCAAGGCCTACACTATTCAGGCACCTAAGCATCTGTCTTGATTAAAGCCTTGACATCGTATGCAAATCAAGAAAGACTGAAAATTTCAACACAGTCTGTCAAGCTTTAAAGCTTGTACTTTATAATAATCCTACTTCGTGTAAATTTTTAATGATGCTACTTCATTGTTATATAGTGCCAAAGCTGAAAATTTTACATATAACTGAACAGTGGAATACTGTTCATAAGCAATAAATAAAATGTAACTCACTATATCATCTGTTATAACGCCTAAATTATGTAGCACATACAAACGCGGCTCAAGTAAAGCAATTTACCTAATTGCTATATTTTCCATTCTCATATAGAAAGAAAAACATACAACACATCAGTTGGTTTACGTCAGCATAGCAGAAGGGTTGTACACGATGGGTTTGCTGAGAAATGCTCATATGTTTTTTTAAGCTTTTCTCTTGACAGAAGTAATTGTAACAATATTTTATATTAAAAATACAAGGTACAGATCCTATACTAACATAAATGAAAAACATATGTTTCATATGAGCTCGCTTTCCATGAAAATCATGAATAATGCAAGCTCTGTCGACCCCGTGCCGCTCCCCTTGCATCAATTATTATTTAATATCAATTAGTTCGCGCTGCTCCAGTCAATAGATAGTTGAAAAATCAACCAGTAACACAAGAACTATGCGTGCTTTAATATTTAAAAGACTTAGTGCACGATAACAGGTCTGAGTAAATCGGCAGAGGCAACCCTAGGTTGGCTTGCAGAGGGGCAGGCGAATCTTACAAAACTGCTTCATATTTCATCTGTCTGTTCTGAAATAACATAAGGGGGACGATTTTGTATGATGCAAAGGATTTTAAAATTCTTGTTAGTTTATTAAAATGATAGAACAATATCTGCAGGATCTCTAGAAATTGAATTTTTATGATCCCTCTCTTATTTTTATAAAATTTGTAGAGATGCAGACCATGCCAAGCTTTCGACATCAGGTATAATAAATACCTCGATCTGATAATGGCGGAAAGCTGCGAATCTCATTTAATAAAAAGTAAAATTAGAGTTTATTATGTAAAAAATATATATATTTATTGCTTACAAACCACAATAAAACTATATTGTAGTTTAAAATTCGGTGTACCATAACACAGCTTAGTAAGCAATATTTAAACGCCAATACGTAATAACAACCTGCAAATCACAGTCCCTCGCCCCCAAACACAAATTACGATCTTACGGAGCTATTACTTAAATTACACCGCTATAAATTTACAGTATAATGGACTCGAATTGAAAAGTTAACGTTTAAATAAAGGTATTAACTCTGTTCCAGATTTGTTCGGGTTTTATTGTAATCGCCCTCGCGCCGGGACCGCAAATATTGACCGTGCGTTGTGCAAACACTTATTGTTACCCCGCGATGGATATATTTTATTGGACATCGTTTGTCATTGCCTCACACGCGCCGCTCGTACAATATATATATTGCAGTTTTAATTAATTTTTAGTCCTATATTCATATTTTTATTGCGCTCGTATTGAAGTGGCAGCTTAGTGATTACGGAAAGGAACAAGTTCGAAGGTAGGTGATTAATTTTGAATTTTTACACATGATGGTATAATTTATTATGAAACTATTAATTTACTGTTAGCTCTAATTTTTACCCTTGCAACTAAAATGTATTGGTTTAAAAGAAACAAAATGCAAAAATAAAAGAAACTAATAGATAAAAACTATGGTAACCTAGCAATTTTATCTATACTATTCTCAACCTACTAAACTTTTTAAACTTAAGTATATGTTACATTATACGAAATCAAATAGTTTTTACCTTGACTGTGTTCATATGCGGGTTGGCCAAACTGTCAGCTAATATTACAACTCTAATAGATTAAATTAAGTTGATACTAATCAAACACACATATCAGATGCTAGGAGTACCTAAACACATAAACAACATCAGGGTGAAACATCACTTGAAATTTATATTATTAACATACTAAATATAATCAGAAGCTTTTATCCGTAGAACATTTTATTATTTGATTTAAAAGCTTGTATAGTGTATGAAAAATGTTTTAAAGATCTATTTGATAACGTTAGAAAATGAAAGCTTTGTTAAAATATATTACATGTTACGAGCAGTGAAAATTCCTGCATTCGTGGCAGCGGCCCGAACACCCTCACGGTAATTACATCTAGTGCACGCAAACCTCTTGATTTATACCACACCTCTATCTACAAATGAATACTTTAGATTATTTAACGGTCGTTATATAAAGGCCCTATATTTGCAGCTAGATTTTTAACGCAGATAACGTTTCGGAGGAAAATTTTTGAGATTTTATTCTACCTGTAGTGTCATCTGATTTCATTTTTCAGTAAGCTGGCAAATATCTAAGTAACGATTAGAACAATATGTAACTAAATATATATCTTGCAAATGTAAAAATAATTAACCAAGCTTCTGTAGAATGTAAAGTTGTCAGGTACCACTCTTTGATGCTGTAGCGCTATTTACTTTAATATTTAAATGTGTCATAGTTTAAAGCGTGCTCTTGATTTATCATTAAATACTCTGAAAACTGCCAAACATTTAACTAACTTTACTCAAACGCCACTAACTCAAATTAAACTTGTTGCCGATTTTCAGTTTCATAATAATTTTCACAAATTAAGCACGCATTTCCAGGTGATTGGGCCTTCAACGCGATGTTTTCGGCTCGTTGAGCAATCAAGATCACTGCACACCAGTGCCTCGGTAAACCACTATATTTATTTTAATCCAGACATATTAAGATATACTTGTCTGTTTTTACTGAGGTTGCGATACAAGCTTAGTCAAAACCACGACTACTACGAAATTTGCATAAATTACACTAATAACTGGGAAAGAAAATTATTAGATGATAACCGGACGACCTCCGTGGTCGAGTGGCGTACACACGGGTTTTCAAGGTGTCGCCAGTGCTGAGGTCCCGGGTTCGATTTTCGGGGGATACAATGTAGATAAACCACTTTTCTACATTGTCTGGGGTCTAGGTGTTTGTAGTACCTTCGTTGTCTCTGATTCCACAACTCTCTGATGCTTCAGCTACTTAATTTGGGTTCATGTATGTGATGTTATCTACATTTATTATTTTTATTATTTATTACATATACCCATCCCTGGAGCGCAGCTCATCACATTTGCGATAATTTGTGCGCTGTCACTGTCCTTGACACCCACACGAGACCGTCAGACATGCATAAAGATCATTTGTAATCCTCCTATTATCCTGCCTGTCTACTACAGACAAACATCCATTCGGAATTCCATTGTTAACATTTCAAACACATTTAAGAAACGAAGATTACCGAAGTTCGAATGAGAAACGACCTGGTGATTTATCCTGTTTTTTCACACTCAGTCAATGAGCCAGTGTTTTCATGAATGGTCCGTATTTACAACAGTGTCGTTGGGCCCCTAATCCTCGCTTTTGGCGTTTGACACTTGAACCAGCAACGAGACAATATGGCTCTGTCGGTGATCCCCACAAATTAGGGTGAACACCCTTCGACAATTACGGCGCTGCACGCAACTTGCTTAATGGCGAGGATTAGGTTACGCGTAAGTGAAATGCGAAAACGGTCCCCGAACATATAGGGTTGCCGCCAATGCACCGTGAATGCTTTGTGACGTATTTTAATTATAAAATTGTGTTTATCAAGTTATATTTTTATATCTGATCTCTTTATTAGGGTGTCATGTTTTTTATTTATTAGCCCTCTCGACGATTTATGTTATTATTTTTTAGATAACATTATGTTTTATTTGGTCTAATAAAATTAGCGAACAGTATGTTATTATTACGCTTTATAAAATGTACTATTTACTAAGGACTATCTTTAAAGAACTATGTTTTATATTGAACTAGCTGTCCCCCGCGACTTTGTTCGCGTGTTTTAGTTTCAACGGTTTTTCATTTTTGCAACATTTTTCATTTAAGCTCCGCTCCTATTGGTCGTTGCGTGATGTTGTATAGTCTATAACCTTCCTCAATAAACGGACTATCCAATACAAAAATAATTTTTCAATTCGACCCAGTAGTTCCTGAGATTAGCGCGTTCAAACAAACAAACAAACAAACAAACAAACAAACAAACAAACTCTTCAGCTTTATAATATTAGTATAGATAATAAAAACGAACTTAAGTAATCCCAAAAAATGTCCCAGCCAATTACCAGTTTAAGTCAGGCATGTCAGCCCTGATTCTCGTCACAGTATTCAGGGGAGTATAGCGGCCAGTTAATCACCGGTCTCGGAGGGATGCCGGATATTTGCCGGCTGGCTTACCGCGCGCGGCGCTAATGGACCCGTCTACCGACCGACCCGGCCCGGACCGACAACGGATCACAATCAATTTACACCATCACAAACCCACGGATTTGTTTCGCGAATAATTAAATAAGGGCTAATGTTTTCATTAATCTGGCGTTGAATGGGCTTTTTGTTTTTGGTTAACGTTAAGTTTAAACATTAAGCCAAAAAATTTTATTGTTCTAATTAAAAGAAAAAAGTCATTAATTTAATTTCATTAATAATAAAATATAAACTAGCTAACTATCTTTACGTTCCAACAAAAATGAAACCCTTCATGTTATTGTGTACGCTTGAGGCAATCTTAACAGACTATGTCTAAAGGAGCAGGGGAACACAAAGCCTTGTTCTTCGTTCCCCTAACGATAAACAAGCAGGGCAAGATCAATTGAGCTTTCTATTATCTTTGAATATCATATTACATCGAGCGAACACCTAAACCAAACAATTAACGTAAGGTTAATTAAAAAAAGCAAGATCTATTAACATGCTAGGTCACACCCCAAATTTTTGTTTTCTAATAATGTTTTGTAAAAAATCTGGCACTGCTAACACGGCTCACATAATTATCTAACTTTAAAGCGTCACTCTGAATATTTTAATACCGGGTAACGTAGTTAGTTCTCTAGAATCTACAGGGAGACACATACCTACTGTAATGAGTTTTAAGGTAGTTATTTTAATAACTTTGTGCGCTCTAACTTAACTTTTTGTTTTAATTCTTACGTTTTCCATAGGTAGGTACTTTTTAAGGACCCTATTACTAAACCTGTTCCTGTTCCTGTTCCTGACCTGTTCGTCCGTATGTCTGTCAGCGGGGTGTATCTCATGAACCGCAATAGCTAGAAAGTTGAAATTTTCACAGTGTATGTATTTCTGCTCCCGCTATAGCAACAAACATAAATTAAAGGGGGCTCCATAAAATGGTACGCAACGCTTCATGCGCGAATCCGACTCGCACTTGAACGGTTTTCTTGTTTTATTGTTCAAATAGACTGAATGGGCAATAAGCTTAAACGAATAGGAATAAAACGCTGCACCAAAACATAAATAAAGCCTCCTTTAACTCTATCAAATCCTTGCAATATCTACCAAGCCCAACTTATCTAACAGATACACACTATTCATGTCTTAAGTAATCGAACTAAAACACTACATCGCTCCAAGTGCATTGCAGTGAAGGCGTGCCAATCGCTAATGGCCCTAGTGAGGTGCACCTGAAATGTATTGCATTCACACTGCACTGTTTACTCCATTAGCTCCGATAGCAAGACATGTGACTCATTACGTGGGCCACTAATGTATGGTCATCAATTTGTTTCAGTATAAATTACAAGATGTGGGTACCTATAGAGTTAGTATTAGTTGTTGGGACATGCTATCAGTTTAATTGAAAACTAAATATTTATTATGAATTGATTTTGAATTAATCATTAATTATCTACAATTATGGGTATTAACCAACAGTACAGTAAACAAGTCAGTGTATTTACATTTTATATATTATTAACTAATTAGTTAGGTATATAACGGTTTCCTTAAGCACGTTCTCGGGATCACCCGAATAGTTTCAGTCTCAATAGGAGTTCCTAATCATGAGCTCAAGGCGACGGCCGTGTCGCGAGTTGATAATTAAGAATATTCCTCACGAAAGTTATTATACAAACATGATTATTACCTATATACGGAAGAAAGGAATATCCTCTTATTCGATGAACTCAGTTACAAATAAAAAAGGCGACATTTACTACTACTATAGTACACATTTCCCTTCCTGGAAAGCGGTAAGGTCAGACCTACATTCAGAGTTGCCTTCCGCTCCGGAACTTCCGTACGTCGCGGAACAATCCCTTCAGGGCTTTCATTCATAACTACGTGACCTCATCCGTTGAACACAGCTGTACCTACTATTATGTAAGTTTATACTAACTTTTCCTTGTTTTTGCTATAGTTTTTTAAGAATATGACGCATGATGGGGTAAGACGACTGGATGTGAACAGTCAAAATGTAATTAGTCCGACAGTAAGATAATAAAAAAATAGCAGACACGTTTTTTGCTTTTTCAAAATAAGCCAACAGTAGATAAAGCTCAGAGAGGGATCGACGTCATGTTTGCGTAAAAAATGCACGTAATTATGACGTCATCCACAATTACAAAAAAAAATATCTTGAGTTTTCGGTTACGCAAAAAAAAAACAATACGTTTTACAACATTTAAAAAAAAATAGTCATCTATCCCATTGTAGTATTCTTTGTTTAAGTTAATTTAGTGTTCAGTGTCATTTAACACAACAGCCTAAACAAACAGTAACACAGCTTTTCCACTGCGAAAACATTAACGAATTAAAAAAAGACGGAAACTTTTTGACCTATCCTTTTAATTATATTCTTGTATTATCTGGAAGATATCGCCATTAGCGATAAGACCACCCTTGTACCCTTTTACTGTTTTGTATTAACTCTCATGGCATACTTTAAAGAATATTCTATCTAATTACTAAATATATATATCGGCTAATATCGAATAGTTCAGAGAGTCGAATAGTGTATTAAATCGTAAGTACGTACAACACATGTTTTTTTAAATAAATACTCATCGTTTGTTTTATGACCTACTCAAGATATTCTGCGAGGCGAGGTTTATTTGTTTTGAAGCGGAGAATTATTACAGCGTTGATTAATACGGGACCCACTGAATATTCCGCAGGTTATGTTTTTATTATGATAATCGTACTAAATTATGTGCTTTGGTTTTGAGGTTTTCGTATTAGTATTTCCCTAATAGGAAGACTTTGTTGTCAGGAACGCGTTAGTATCATATTAATATCAAATACTCAGGTCTACGGTCAAGCTTTTAATCAACGTAAATATATTATTATTATATTAACTTACTGAAAATTGTTAATGTAAAAAGAAATAAGAACAAAATAGGTTTGCTTTTCAATTAATGAATTTAATTAATAGAAAAACAAAGCCTATTTTGTTTGGCCGCGCTTGCCATTACATCAATATCCCACTAATCACGAACTTGTACGTTGGATTTGGGGCCATATGTCTTAATGATCCATTAGTTCGACTGGGTTAAAGAGATAGTGGTCGCAATGGCCAAAATCAGTTAGGATGTTATCATACCATCGTTTATATATACATTACCTTGTAATGTGTATGCGGTGCGCTGCGGCTGCATGCCCGGCGCAACGGTGACGCCGGCGCGCGACGTATTGTGCAGCGACAGAGCGCCCAGCAAGTCTAGCTCGGTGGCTGCAACAAACATACAATACTGTCAAATAAACTGAAATATAACACAAAAAAACGAAAGTTATAAAAAAAAACTAATTCAATTTTGTGTTAAGTGTGATTTATTTCAAGATATTGACAACCCTACTACAGTTTTTTTATTAAAACCTGAACCTAATCCCTTAACACAGAATAACGCACTCAGGTTTGTAAACTTAATTTGCAAATTGATGTTATGATTTTGAGTATTCGTTATCTTGATTTTAATTTTTTACTTATATTGATGTTAACTTAATGTTTCTGAAAGTTTAATAACTTTTTCTGTTCTATTAGGATATTAAATAGTTAAGAACTTAAATATGTTAAAGCTTGCTTTGTTAATCAAATTTGGTTATAATTTATAAACTCATTTGTTTATAAATTATAACTAAATTTGATTATGAACCACGTTATGTACATTACATTATACTATTTTAATTCGTAATTCTTATTCAAACTAATTCATGGTTATTTGTTTTATTTAATAGAAATTATTAAGTTAAACACGAACTTAATCTATAAAGTGTTTATAACAGACTATATACGTAATTAATGTGTAAGGAATATTTACGACCTAATAAAGTCGTAGTGGCCTACATTCATGGAATCAATAGCAGAGACAAACCGAATATCGGAGAAGCTATAACGATATTGGTGTTTGTCAAGTTTAGGGTTGCTCATCATTGATGGATGGCTGTGAACGTTAAATCTGGCAGCTAGTGCGAGTTAACTTTGATGTGCTGATTAACAATAAGAGACGGTTTGAAATGCCCTTACCGGCGGCACTTTTATATCTTTGAGTTATTTGTTACCAAATTGCGCTACATTTAAGCGCATGTTGACGATGTTTTATAACAGGTTAGATCTTCATCATTCGGTATACTTATTTAAACAATTTGTTCTCAATAATCAATTAATCAACAAGTAAGTTGTTAGCCTAAATATAATTGTTCAAAATAGTTCAAAACACTTAACTAATAATACTTAACAAAACCCTTATTTCTACATTGTTTCAGTTCGTGCACTCAAAGATTTACAAATTACATTGAGCCTAGTTCATCTTTAAACTACTTTTCCACGAGTCTTAATATCTATACTAATATTATAAAGCTGAAGAGTTTGTTTGTTTGTTTGTTTGTTTGTTTGTTTGTTTGTTTGTTTGAACGCGCTAATCTCAGGAACTACTGGTCCGATTTGAAAAATTCTTTCAGTGTTGGATAGCTCATTTATTGAGGAAGGCTATAGGCTATATAACATCACGCTACGACCAATAGGAGCGGAGCATAAATGAAAAATGTTGCAAAAATGAAAAACCGTTGAAACTAAAACACGCGGACAAAGTCGCGGGGGACAGCTAGTAAAAAATATACACAAATAACTTGAACCTCCACGGTACAAAACACAAGTTAACTCAAGTGTCGGAAGTGTGGGCCATAAATTATTCGTTTGGCAGTTCAGTGTCAGGGAAGGCTGTATTAAATAAAATATGTTTAACATTTTGTGCGAGCCGTCAAATATTAACTGGGGCACGGGGTTGTTGTAACTATAGGCAACTGTTTTTGTAAAGTATTTCGACTGTAGTTTTGTGGTAGGCTAAGATCTACGGATGTAGATAATAGGATTTTATTTATTCGTTTTAAAAGCACGTGGCTGTAAAAAGTTGCTATATTTACTGCAGTAAATTGCAAATGCGTTCCAGCCTGGTTCCTGGTAAAAGCCCGGCACGATTCTCTATCCCCCCAGGATAAAAGACGTCTACGACCATTTCTATAATACATGCAATAATACAATTGTAAATGTCATTTAAAAACTGTAATGAGAAACTAAATATTTGTTGTCTGTTTTTTTTTTTGTCTATTCAGTATTAACTCTATGTACTTTGTAAATGAATGAATATAATATTAAGTAGTCTTAACAAAGTATGTTACGCAAACTGCAGAACACCATCTATCACTCGTAACCCGGTCTCGTAGTACGCTACACCACGTAGCAGCTACACAGCTACGGCACGCCTTACTAAACTTCCGGAATATTCAGTACTTAAGCGAATTGTTTTTAGGGACAAGTTTTCGGATCTTTTTTATGTCGAAAATCTTTTTTAAGTTATTCAATCTAAAAGTTATAATAACTTTGTGGTTAATTTAACTTTGTAAAAGTTGGTTGATAAGTTGGAAATTCAATTGCATGTATAAAAATTTGTCTTTAATGCTTTAGTTAAGATTAATTTGCCATGTACTCATGTTTTAACATCTCATTGAATAGTTGAAGCGCTCTTTTGTCGGGTGACGTATTAACAGAGCTTACTGGCACGCGTTATATTGAGTGGCACCATTCCCATGTGGGTGCCACTCAAACACTTTTACCCTTCATGTTAATCGGGCGTAAACATAAATGATCTTTAAACTTTACTGAATAAAGTATTTTTTTCAAATATTCATATTAAATGTAAATGATATTATGTATTAGCAATTACTAGCAATTTAGTTACAGGTGTGAAAAAGGTTTTAATTTTTCGTGTAACTGAGGTCTTTAAAAACTGTAAATTAAAAATTGTTTCTTATTTCTAATATTGATGTCAACCCCATCATATGCTGCGCCTATATTCGGTGTGCTGCGCCATTATCAAATTAAACTTAGATAAGTATTTGAAAAATCAGAAATGTTAAAAACTTCCGAGGACACGTCTCAAGATGCTTCCAGGTCACAATAACATGAAATACAATTTAGCGACTTTTACGTTAGGTATTTTCTATACTGCATGAGCGCATTATACCTCCTTTCTTCGGGCAATTTAATAATACGGATAATAATGATATATTTGAAATGAAGGTTACGAAATAGTACAAATGCTGGGCTTGGCTTTTTTTAAAAACAGTATAACATCTATGGTTTCTCGAACATTTACCAGTAAGTACCTAATTTTAATTTGTAAATCAATACAGTAATTAGTATCAGACTACACCACAATTTTTTTACACTAAGTCAAATATTTTTGATACTGTAATCGTTCGCCAAAATTACTCAATTTAAAACCGTGTCCAGTTATATAAATATTTATTTATGAAGTTACTCAAAATAAACGTTTTCTACGTATGAATAAACCTTGACTCCTCTTAATGTGAGCCTCAATTAACAAGCGTCACAGATTGTGTCAAGAGCTCTCGTCACACAGAAGCTCCAATTTGCGACGCCTGTCTCACAAAGCTTATTCTAGGTTTTTAGGGATGTACGAAATATAAAAAAGATATTCCCTATGAAGTAATTTTTTTTTGTGTGAATCCTGATCATTTTTACAAAAAGTATATCTTGTTAGACACGAGCTTAGAGTAAGTAAGTAAGCTTTATATATAGTGAACAAGCGTAGATAGCTTAAAATTTGCTTACCATCGGCACAACGGGCTACTAGCGATGCGCGCACTCTATGTTGGTTTATGTATACTCTGAGGGTACGAATATATTCTTTGTCACTGACCTCTATGCTATTTTTTTTTTCATAATATCGTCGTGAACCATCCTTCATTCTTTCTTAAGGAAGTCAATTCAAGGAAATAAAACTTTTTAGGTACTCTTAAGTCTAGATTATCTGATTAGTTCTTCAAGTTTGACTGTCATTGAAGGGCTGTCAAAAACTAAAACGTGAATATATGTAATCTACAATAACATTAAATTTGTTTGGCCATTAAAGCCTTATCTAACAAAGATTTAATTATCAAAACTTTTGCAATATAAGTGTGTGCCTATAGGGTTCACACGATCAATAATAATATATTATTTAAAGAAAAGTGTTATGAAAAATGCACGCCACTATTTCGTGGTATTTTTTTGTCCTTATGATTAATATTTTAAAAGAAGTTTGCCGTGACTATTTACGAGTCTCAATGATTTACATAAATTTAAAACGTTTAATTTACTTTTATGATTAATACACGATACAGCATAGACCATGCATTTTATATAAATAAAACTTTAATTTCTAAATTCTATTTGTTTTTCAATTCGCACATTGAACATTCGTAGTGATTGTCTGTTAGTGTTTGACAGCCCTAGCGTGCCGCGGGCGCCGGCGCGCCGCCGTGTCGCCGGCACGTCTGCGCCTCCCGGCACAGATACGGTCCACAATTCCACATAAAAGATGCTCCAGATTGCCTCGTAAACTGTCGACTGTCGCTCTACTCCGCTCTAGTCTCCGTGTTCGCAGCCGACTCATAACTGTTATTCAGATTTGTTTGCTTATCGCACTACTGATAACGATTCTAAGAAGACAATTGACGGTTGATGCCGAGGATGCCGCATCGGTTGTGTTCTCTTGCCTTTCTATTTAGATTTAAATTTTATAAATTTAGAGATAGCGCTCGGAAATAGTGAAGGGCAGCTGAATACGAGTGCATGTTTTTCATGTTTATGTGACTTTTGACAGACCTATATCGATATAAAATGAGATAATATCAGGAAATAACATCTAATTTATGACCTTTTTTTAATTCTTTACTTCCAATGTTTATTTAGTGCACTATTTTTACTACATGTTACAATATTTTATGAAGAGCGGAGCCTCCTAACACAGGTTGTAGTTGTTACAAGTTAACGAAATAACGCTTTTTTTTATAAGGTTTATAGGTAGACCTAGCCTAAACAAATTTTTAAGGAGTGCCCATACTCAACAGCAAAAGAATTAGAGAATTATCTAACTTAAACTTGGTTATATATTAGAAACTGCAGATAACCAAATAGTCTTATATGTACATTAATATTTCTCAGCACTATTTGTCAGAACGCAATGTAACGCATGCGTCTACAACATTTTAATGGTGCATTCACTCCTAAAATGTAAGGCTATACTTTAATAGGTACTATCGGGTCCATCCTCAGTTACTGTCTGAACATAAAACGTATTTTCCACGCGATCGTAAACACTTCTACTTACTGCCTTACATCCATCGGAATAGCGCCACTGGATACCGTAACGACCAGATAATGCACTATGCATTTTCGAAAACCTTGCTGCACAACTCTAGTTTCTATCCCTCGAGGCTTAAAGACCAAAGTCGTTTTAAAAGAAATTTGGTGAACGGGTATTTCAGTACGTATTTCATCAAATGCAGTTTATTACACGGAAATTGCGATAGGCATTAGTCAGAGCGATAACATTTTAATACACTTCAATTAAGAGAATGGCTTGTTACTAGCCAGTCGAAAATTTAAAAAATAAATTCTTGCTATTAAAGAAAACTCTTTTCTAATTACGTATCTTTTAGTTCTTGTTTACATCGAAGTAGATAACATATATTTTGGGTGTATAAATTAACTGATGGTGAAGAAATGCAAGCTATGGTTTTGATTTACCAAATCTTAAAAGAGAAGGTGTTATTCAATCATTCCATCAATAACAAAAATCGTTTCTCCTGGAAGGTATAGCACACAGGGAGATATAACATTATATAAAGAAAATAATTTCAGTTTATATAATAATACGTGTTTTCAATATTCGCAATTTTCAATATTTTTTAATAAAGCGTTTCAATTTGTTTAGTTAGTAAATGATTTAGTTTAGTATTTTTCTTTGAAGAAGAAAGAAGAAATATTGTATTTTCAAAACCTTAAAAAAACGGATTCCTAGACGGAGTTCCATAGGTCCGAAAGCCATTGACTTTGTTCACTCGTCCAATAGGTAACAATGGCACTAGTTACGGGTCGACATGAAAGCGTGGCGGAAAGGCGAGCGATAACAATAATATTGTAGGCGGGTCAACCTCACGGGTCTGTTAAGGGAAAGGCTTCTCGTGTTTACTGTGGTCACAGTATTAATTTTATATCAATATCACGTTATTTTTAGTGGATTAAAAATTCCTTTTAATGTAAACCCAGATTTGGTATCTTAAATGTAAAACTATAAATATTAACTCAGTTTTCAGTTTGTGAGATTTTCATTCTCACTACTGAATGGGATGTATATCCTCAAAAGTTTATTAAATAGGTAACTAATAGAATGAAGCTAAAAAAACATGTAGTTTTAAAATCGTAGTTAATCCAATGTTCTTCAAAGAAAGCCTAAAAGCGTGACATTAACAGTAGGTAATTAATCAAAACCATTAATACAGCCGACATTAGCAACACATTAATCTATCGAGCATCCTCAAAGTTTAACTATGCGTAAGTAACGTCACTTTTCAGCAAATTAATTAACAAAATTGTTATGAAAACATGACGAGCCCGCCGGCATGCAGACACATATCAATTATACTTTGTTAATCGACTTAAACCACGAATGGACGTTTAGCGACCGAACAAAACTCTTTGAAGCCGTTAATTTAATTGTGCAGTCATTAAATAGATTTATTGGATTACTTTTCAGGAATATTGAGTGTAATTGCATGTTTGGGTGAACTAAAAATAATTTATACTTATGCAGCATGAAAATTTTTGGTGTCTTGAAAATTGTGCGTAGTATATTAAACCTTTAGCTTGATAATTTAGGAAGTAAATAAGTTACGGAAAAAGTACTAAGAGTCCCATCAAGAACAACACCAATAATATAAAACTAATTATGTAAACAATAGCTTTTTACAATTATTACATGTCATACTATAATACAGGTCCTAGCCTAGATCGGCAGCGGATGCTATTATATGTATTTGAACCATTGTTATCTACTAGCTAATAATTACGACAAACATTGTAATATTTTTTCTGGAAATAAATTATTTTATTATTATACATAAAAAAAAAACATTTATAAATACTCTACACGGTCTCAAACGACGAACGATATGCATAAATTAGTCTTCAACAGACATTAGTCTAATGAGGTAAAAAAATGTAATCCTACACGATGCAATATTAACTAAGTAATAAGCATTCGATCGGAAGGCGTTCAGCAACGTATAATAACAATTAATTGAAGTCCCTTGTAACGCGAGCCGGCACGCGCGGGAAACCTGCCAGTGAAGGGCCATATGGTCATATGGCCGGTGGCAGTATTGCCAATACCACCAACTTGAGGGTAATAAGACTATGTAAAACCTCAAAACACCAAACACGAAGGTGACCCCTTAAACGACCCTCATTTATACAATTCTTGGTAAAACGAAGTGTGGTAAGCCTTCATACATCTATTTGTAAAAATAAAGGGTACATAAATATTGTTTTGGATAATCTGTGGACAACTGATTAGCCTTACTGTGAATGTTTGGGAGTGGCTAAGTAATTGCCGTAAAGGGTTTCATTAACACGCGGTTTGGTATTTGACACGATTGTATTTCTAAACTTACAGAAATTTGATGTAGGCACGAAAATTAAATATATTTTTGAGGTTATTTTAAATAATCAAGGTCCCAGAAAGTCTCAAAAAAGTTTTAGAATATTACTTAATACAAAAACATTTAATAAACTTGAAAATATTTCACAAAAAGTACAGCAACAATATCTCCTTATTAAACATCCAAGCGACTTAATTATATAAAAAAAACTTCTACAAATTTCTAAAGCTGTATAAACGGTACCATAACAGACATCTGTCTCAGACAAACTGTCTCGGAATGACGCAACAAAATATTAAGAAATTTAATTTAAAAATGTCGTAAAGATGACTCATCCATAAAACACAAATACTGTAAATTAACGGCTAAAAAAATGATAGCGAACATTGAACAGTATCCAGAAAGAAAAAAAAAACTGTAAGTACCGGTCCGTGACATGTGTCAAGCGGTGAGTAGCACGTGCCTACACCCATAATTATGGTAGTTACATCACTAGGGGATGCCGTGTGACCATATACCAAGTATTATTCGACAAATCTTATACTCCATGAAAGATTTTCTAATACTGAGTTTTTAATTTAAGGGTTATTCTTGCTCATAGTTGTAAAGTTGACTTTACTGCACTTATTTTAGGTAATGTTGCAAAACAAGAAAATTTGTAAATACGGCTTTAATTCACCTCTCTAAACCCTAAAGTGTTTTACGAGTTAAATTTTAAATTTAAAAAGCGATGCTGTAAAATACATAACAATGTACGTTCATATTTTATATAGAACAAGTTACAAAGCAGATAAAGTTCATTAATATTTGCCCACGTCGGCGTGGCATACATAAATAAACGAAAGTACACAATTCCTTTAATAAGACCGACAACCTTGACATTTGTTTGGTATTTATTGATCTAATTCCGTTGAATACCTAGAATTATATCAACATGGCTTACTCTGTATTGTTATCTAGGCCTCTTTGTGACTCTTCGTGTTTTCGTTAAATTTAAACCACCTTATTTTGTGTGGGGTTTACATGTGTCAATTTACATAAATACGAGTATTTGTTCAAGTAATGTATTGTTAGTAAAATAATATAATGATTAGTGAATTTAAAAATCAACTTAGGAATTTAGTTTGACATTCAATAAATGGCAATACCGACCCATAATAAAATATTCCGTAACGTAGAGTGCTAGAGCACAATCCATGGTCTTAACGTTTCGGCATATTTGTCTATTGAAATAGAATTTAATCATTCAATTTAAAATTATATTAAAACGAAAGTATATAATTATTATCTGTATTACAAATCGTGAAGTGTCGAATATCAATCACGCGATGCAGTTACGAAATGTTGGATATCTCGCGGGCTCTTCATCAGCAGAAAACATCGTACGATGTGTGACTCACTGTTTGAGGAACTACAACTCGACACCGATGAACTAAAACATGTGTTTGGTCCCTACAAACATGACATTACAATAAAAAAACTGCTGGCTGTACACTATTATGTCAATATTCGTCTAAAAATGACCAGCATTCAGCATTTGTTTATCATCCACATCGAGTTAGGAACTACACATTATAAAAAAAAAAAACAAAACTTTAAAAAGATAATTTATTTAATTTAAATCTACCTTAGTATAAAATTTACTAAGTACCTGCTGAATATTTCTTATTCGAATTGACTTATTCACTAATGGCCTCAAATACCAAAAATCTTGAGCTAATTTAATGCATTTAACATGCAGGATTTTGGAATAAAGTTCGGTTAATAAGGCGGCGGTGTCGAGGGGTGGCCGGGAATCGAACCGGTGGCCGACAGGTGGCCGACACGCGCCGCTGCCTGCGCCCGCTGCGCCCGCGCACACCGTGCCATACCTAACGAAACAAACCTTCGTACTCACATACAGGGAGATGTATGTCAACCAGTAGTCAAAGTTAATAATTAAAGAGCTTCACGTCTCAAGTCGCCTATAATATATAATAGTCACTTTTTTTGCGTTAGTGAAACATCGCTTAACTTTATAACGCAGACAATTAGTACACATAAGTATTATATAGTTGTCACGCGTTACACGTTAAAGAATTATACTCCGACGTAGCACAATATTAATTTTAATTCTCTTTTATTTCTAATCGACAGATTTAAGCAGTGGAAAAATAGCTTCAAGAATATGGAAGGCCAAGAATAATGATGACGATATATTAAGGAACTACTTCTATATATTTCCTTTCAATACAGGAATATTTAGAACAATATATTCTGCTATTAATTCATATATTCAAATATTCTGTCTTGATACATTATTTCCTTGGTGGTAATTCCCAAGTCCTTATTTGAAATTCTGATATCGCTTGTCCTTCGCGTAACCTTTGCCGTGTGTACTCAAATGCTTGCAAACAACATCCGGTGGGTTAGAACATCAATATACTGTATCTAATACATATAAGTAATGTTTACTGATGGCATATAGAATATCTAATCCTAAGCCGTAATCTCGTGTTTAGAACTGCACCGATAGCGCAGTGTTACCCATGCAAGTTTAACGTTGTATATCGCATTACATTATTTATTACATACATATCTACAAGGCCATGTGTTTGTAGGTCACAAGTAATAAGTGCACTACAAATATTGGGCTTTAAACGCTAGTTTTAATCGTTGAGTCTCCGTTAGAATCGTGTGTGTTATTTGAAATAGGAGCCGAAATCTGTAATAACAGGTTAAATTGTTTTTATAAAATCGATTTACAGAAACAACTCAAACAAAACATATTATTCATTCATTCACTCAGTATTCTACTGCGATGTTATTTGATATCATGTACTATACCTAGGTAACATCGTGGCCTTAATCAAGTTATTGTATATAACCAAACGGGTATACCAACACATTTTTATTGTAAAGAGAAACGAAGATACGAAATACATAAAAGTAAAACCCTCCCTTTCTTGTATCATTGAGTCGTAGTACTGTCTTGGGAGGCTTTTATATTTGAGTGGCATTCAATTCGACGAAACAATTGAAACAGAGTTCGAGGGTTTTGGCTTCCGCGGAAAGGGTCGCAATTTTGAACTTCGCACGGAACAAAAATTAATTCTATCGTTGTAAACAATTTCATGTTACTAAGTTTGGAATTTACCCTTCATAAGAAATACATTTGGTCATAGTTGAAGATTAACTTGTTAACTAGAATAGTAGCAAGAGTGACCAAGCTATTGCACAGATCCAAAGTTCGGTTACTGACTGGCTTTCATCATTTCTACTTGCACAAAATTATTAATTATGTTTAAAAAACATAGTTGTCTCATCTAAGGATCTGACTTTTGTCCCTGTTACAATAAATGGAAGAAGAACAGTTACAATTTCATTTGTAGAGCTAATATTATCAACAAATTGTCTGCCGTTACTATTAAACTCTATGAGATATAGTACATATGTAGGTACTTACTATATATAAGTCAGAAAACGTATTAAGTCGTAGTAATCCGGCGTCGGGTCGCTAGGCATACACGATTCGCGAGCTACAAACGCGACTCTCCAAGCTAATGCGATGTACAATATGACATACTATAGCTGACATACTATGTTGGCTCTATTCGATATATTTTTGTTTCTCTACATTAACCCTTCATTTTTCCTTAGTCTGTGATTAACCCCATACGTACCTTAACTAAACGTTCACAGCGTCGTTTTAAAATCTATTTTCCGATGTAAAAAAGTTTTATCCAAAAATTTTAAACAATCAATTTCATCCACTAATCTTACCATTTTCCATCTAAGTCAAAATAATCACTTTGCTTTAATTATATACGTGAACTAACAGTAGGTACGGAGGGACCTAGCTCACATGTGACACATTAGCACTCTACATTATCGGGGCCTTTATCCCGTGTTATGATTTCAAACAATATTATTAGAGCTTTGCATAAACAGAACCTCATTGCGTAACCTAAACGCAATGATCGCGATATTAAAATCAGCTTCATTGAGAAAATTGAAATTGCAAAGGATTAACTTTCAATCATAAAAGTTTCAATAGTTCCGAAAATTGATTTATAAATGTAGGTACTTTTTAAGAAACCCGACATGGGTCAAGTCAGAGTCTTACTTAAAAACGAAGCTTAGACAATAATTAAAAATAACAGACAATTTAAATGACAGGGTTAACTTTTATGCTTTTACAATCGTTAAGTACGCATTATTTCCAAAGTACATTGCGTCGGTTATACTTAGATATCCAATGACGACTATTACGTACTACAGTGTTGACTACTAGTAGTAAAACAACATATTACACATTAAACATTAACATTACAGACAGATTTTTTCTATGGCTATAACCTTCGACAATTCGACTAGGAGAGTCTTTGACATTTTGAACTTGACAGTGGACGGCGACTGCGGGCGGCGCGCGTCTAATCCCGAGCAAACAGCACGCGAGATAACGCGCACGTGTGTACAGGCCGCTATTATGTGTTGAACACACTACACGACCGCTTCCTGCACCTTGAGACACGGAGCGATAGCCCATTCACAAGGACCCTAAGGCAATAAGGACTCGGCCTGATCTGAGTTAACAGTAACATAATCAAAATATTAAGTTTCGCCAAATTTATAAAGCGATGGATATTGGTTTAATTTAGACCAAACTTATTGAGTAAATCTACTTCTTAGACCAGAGACTGCTGCGGTAAATATACCTCTATATGTTTTTCCGACCCTAGGACGCGATTTACGATTTATTTAGGACGTGATGTTAAAATAATGATTTGTCGCGATCAGTTATTGAAACATCGCGGCTGTCAAGTATCTCAACTTGCTTGCCAAAAAGTTTCTATGCATGTTACTGCATTGTAAAACATGCATTGCGCACGAGAAACTAAAGCAAGTGATAAATAAATCAATCAAGATACATTTATTCCAATTATTGTCACCCGTCTGCTCAAACCCTTATTTATAGATAACAACTTAGCGAATAATCCACGTGCAAATATTTTAATAAGGTCTTTATAACACGTTAAGGTGATGTAACATTAGCTTGGTATTATTACGTATGCCCTGTTCTTTTAGACCAAATTAAAAAGGTTAGTGTTATCGGAAATATCGCGTGGCGATGTACAATAACAGTAAACTAACACCTAAACTACAACAAATAAGGTAACATTTCGGATGGCGATCAATACTAAGTTCAATGTTAAGGCACGGTGCACGTAATTAAAGGTCTAATTTGCCAAGCCTGACATGTAACGTAAAGACTAATTTAATTCCTTTTGGTAAAGGCAAGGCTATCCTGTACTAAAAGTTACAACGCCAGACGTGAAAAGTTTTTTTTTTAAATGGATTAACTAGCATTTTTGTCATTATGTTCAGTACTTATACTTAGTCGTTCAGTAACCAATGAATGATATATGATTAATCATCGTAAGTAGTATCTTACGACCCTTCAGCATCTCTATTAGCCGTTCGTCAGTGTTATATCATTGTATAACCACACCGTTTTATTGGAAAACAACATTACCATGTGCTCAGGTGTATCTCCAATCTAACCAAGCAATATATTTTAATACCGTTCAGTGTTCAAACGATAAATCAACGTTTTTCTGCCTGACAAAATAACATTTAAATAAATTTGTGGACCCCAAGGCGCGTATTAAATCATGACGCGACGTTATTAGGTGCGGGATTTATTGGCGGAGAAATAAAAGTGTGGCGGTGTGCGTATTGAGCAAACATGAAGCGATCCCGCGAGGTGAGTGTGCCGGTTGCCGGTCGCTGAGGGGTGGCGACAACCTGTCGGTGTCGGTACCGGCAACCCTCGGCAACTCCGACCCTCGCCGGCCAATTGGCCAAACTCATTGCTGTTCGTAAAACAAATTTTTACACGTGTAATAAATCAGTACGGCAAATGCAGTCATTATGGCGCAGTCCCTCTGTATTTGAAAAGTAATTTATTTTTATCACTACCGAGAAATATTGATTTTCATTTTAAATGGAAAACTAAATGTATTTTTTTGCTGGTTGTGTCCCTGAATATTATTAGATGTCGTAGAAGTTGACTGGTGATTTGTAGTTTAGAACATTAAACTAAATAAAACGTCGATTGTATAATTTCTTGGAAAAATGTGGCGTAACTCGTAAGGTAATATTTTTCTATGCGGATGTTATTTGACAACATGCCAAAGCGAAAATGTGGATACCAATAAACCCAAAGATATGTAATTGGCAAATTGCAATAAAAGTAGAACACCAAAAAGTTTTACTAGATTTATGAAATATATTTAAGTATTTTTAAATCCAATTTTATACCTAAAACTTTACCAAATTTACTAAATTGTCTAACTAACATAATTTTTCTTTCAATTTTAGTTCAGTTCGCAAAAACATTCTAGCTTCCATAATAGGAGCGCTGAACAAAAGTCGTTGCCCCAAGACGTCAGCTGGTTATCTTTCGCTCATCGCAACCATCGAAGGGAGTCAGGCGATGTTTTATAGTAAATATCAACAGTCAAATAGACAACATAGTCGCTAAATGGTTGCACGACACAATATTGTATTCATTTTATCGAAAAATGATATGAATATATTTAATTTTTCTATACATCGATATAGCAGAGAAATACAATTAGAGCTCGGAATTATACAATAGTAGCTGTGTCCCGCGGTCTCAACCGCGTGTGTAGTCCCCGTTCCCGTAATGAATTACTCCGTCTTACATTTTTCACCTAGGGGTTTAAAAATAGCTAACGACCCATTCTCAGTCCTACAAAATATACACAAAAAATGTCATAAAAAATCGGTCAACCCGCATCGGACGAGTTCGATAACAGACACTGTAACAAGATATTTTTATAAATTAGATTACATAAGTTTAAATTGATTTAATTGTGTTTACAGAAACAATAAGCATACAAATCCCTCCGTAAGCCCATTATGTATCTCTCCACAAGTATATTCGTATAAGTGTATTTTTTGTCTAAAATAGCAAAAGTTTCTTAACCGTTTAAACCTACACACACTTGAAAATGTTATATTTCGTTGCCGTTTTCCTCTGCAATCGACTTAAATAACACAAGAACGAAGATACATCTATGCATACACAATCACATAAATATATGCATATAAATCACCTATAGCCGCTACCGCAACTTTTGCTGCAAAATTCTTAGAGATGTGAAACAGGAATATGAACGCAATGAAATCTCCAAATGCCAGGGCAATACTAAAAAGTTATGGGAATCAATTAAATCAATTACTTCTACAAAGAAACACATCTCTCCTGTTAAAGATCTCATAGACTCTAATAATCCCATTAAATCGGTCAACGAAATAAATAAATTCTTTGTTAATATTGGTAAGTCGTTATCAAGACCTGTTTTAAGTCCTAATGTTGCCACACTTTCAGTAATCGGTCACTCGTCATCTTTCGTTCTACTTCCTACAGACTCTACTGAAATTCGTTCCATAATTACTAGTCTTAAACCAAATTGTTCAGCAGGATGTAACGATGTATCAAGTGACATCTACAAGAGGTATCTTGATGTAGTAGTTGACCCCATCTGCTTCTTATGCAATAATTCGCTATCTACAGGTACATTTCCAAAAGAATTAAAGCAGTCTTTAATTCACCCAGTCCACAAGAGTGGAGAAAAGGACTGTGTCAACAATTATCGGCCCATATCTATTCTTCCAACACTTTCAAAAATTTTTGAAAAGGTAATTAATAAGCAACTGATTAAATATTTCGAATCACACAAAATACTGTCGTCAAATCAATACGGGTTTCGGTGTGGTAAAAGTACTAGTGACGCTGTGCATGAACTTACCGATTCGATAGCTGCTAAACTTGACATGAAACAGAAAGTTCTTACAATTTTTATAGACTTAGCTAAGGCCTTTGACACAGTCTCTTCTACACTCTTGTTAACAAAGCTTGAGAAAATGGGCATCCGTGGAACACAATTAGAATTATTCCGGTGCTACTTGTCTGGTCGTACACAGCGGGTTAAGGTGGAAGACTGGATTAGCGACGAGTGTCAAGTGGATGTTGGAATACCGCAGGGTAGCATATTGGGTCCTACACTCTTTTTAGCTTTTATCAATGACCTTTGTAACATGCAGTTAACTAATGGTAGAGTTATCTCTTTCGCTGACGATACAGCCCTTCTCTTTTACGGAGACTCTTGGGAGGACGTCTATAAATTTGCCCAAATCGGGTTCTCAAAAGTCTTGGATTGGCTTAATATAAATGGTCTTACGCTAAATACAGACAAGACAAAATATATAGCTTTCGCATTGCCTAACACGCGCACAATAATTGACACCTCTCTTAAAATAACCGTACATTCTTGTGACAACACACACCCTTGCTCATGTCCCTCATTACAAATGGTTGACGACACCAAATACCTTGGTGTTATCATAGACAAAAATATGAACTATAATAAACACATCGATACTTTGTCTAAAAGAGTTAGGAAATTCATATATGTTTTCAGTAATTTGAGTCACATTGCAAATGACAAAGTGTTGAAAATTACCTACTATGCCTTATGCCAATCTTTATTTTTATATTGCATTACCTCCTGGGGTGGTGCTTCGAAAACTCACCTACTAAAAATTGAACGTGCTCAGAGAGCAGTGCTGAAAGTGGCCTATTCCCTCAAATACGATCACCCTACGACAGACCTGTACAAACAGTGTAATGTGCTTTCTGTTCGTCAACTATTTATCTTAGAAACTGTATTGCACAAACATTTCCATATGAACTACGATCCAACTATTAATTCCCATAAAAGAAATAAATCCAAAGTATGCCCCACGAAATTTGTAAAAAATGCCCATTCTCAGCGAAATTATATATTCCTTAGCAACTATTTATATAATAAATTGAATTCTATATTAAATATTTATCCACTTACAAGAACCAAATGCAAGCAAGTAGTTTCTACCTATCTCCAAAGTCTTGATTACGATAGTACTGAAGAGTTACTTATAATCCGAAAATAAATAATCTACAAACACACATAACACACACATACTTAAAATACTTTCAACTTCCCTCAAAAATACGCCCCTACACACCCTCATATACACGCACACACACTACTCTCTTAATTTATGTTGTTATTGCAAATAAGAAATAATGATGTACCTACCTAATTATGTTTACAGAATGTATGTAAATTGTTCGGAAGGGGGACCTGGTAATCTGTCTGACAGGATATCCTAGTGCAGATACCAGTCTCCCACAAAGGATTGATGCAACATTTCTTTTTATGTACAATAGACCTAAGGTACCTTTGTGGAAGAAAAATAAATATACATTATTATTATATAAGATAGATTCAACCTACATTCAGTAAGGGTTCATCTTTCCATATTATTTTTTCCTCTCCGAGCGTCGACCTCATCCCTCACAAAACAGCCAGCTCATGTTACGGCAATCATTTAAATAAAACCTTTATTATTTTGTAACACAAAGATAAATGTATTTTCGATATTTCGGGCATTTAAATACTGGATCATTTCAAGGATTCTTAAGTTCACGTTTAAGTTCTATATTTGCAGTTATTAGAGTGATTTATTCGAATAAGACTTTTAATTAAATGTAAGGTACTAATTGGATAGATAGATTCAATGTGTTTTCCGACAAAAATATGCTTCAAAATAATTTACACACTTTACACAAAAGTTTAATTTGTAACGTCAAAAATATTGATATATTACTAATAATACTTTATAAAACATTCTACTTTCACTAAAATTGCTACAATTGAACATTAACATTGAACTTTTGGCTATTTCGAGGGCAATAAAAATATAACTAGGAAAACGCCGGCTATATTCACAGACACGGCGGGGAATAGGGCCCGCGACCTTGAACTCTCCAGGGAGCAAAATTCGTTCCATTTAGCGGACACACGACGATAAGCCATCCGAATTTGTTAACCGAACACTCACTGATAAATAATCATATCGATTGGCCGTGACGTCATCGCCGATAACAGCTTATTGGGATACTTTTTGAGGTGAGTTATTAATCCGACTTATAGGTAATGGTCAAAGTTTCTGAACGGTTATATCAATTTCAGACACTTTTAAATATATGACTATAGTGATGCGAACTAAACTAAACAATTCTTAGTTTCATTTCTCTTTATGTGTCGGTATTAGTAAGAGAACGACAATGGCTGGGAAATAAACCCAATTAAAAAGTTAATACCTACAATAATTGATTACAAATATAGGTTAATAAAAATCATCGAAGTAAAGTAAGTACGTCATACGCGATTTCGTGTTGTCATACGCGATTTCCTGGTAGTTTATTCCATATGTTTAATTTAGAAACCAAGCTACTGTTGTACTGTAATCTTTTTAGATAAAATTCCTATAGAACCACCACTCCTTTTGAAGTTAGTAAAAAACTGGAGACTGATGATAACATGCAGAAACTGTTATATATGGACCTTTTTGGTTTAATTAGATAAGGCAATAGTCTAATCTGTCTGCCAATCTAACGGTGTAGGTAACAGGGTAAACGGACTATTTAATTGACTTGTAACGGGTACATGCCCTCTACCCCTCAAGGTACAAGTAATTGAGGATAAACAAATAAAACACTGTAAATACACTACGGAACGAGTCCGCGACCTATTTGTAAGCGTTACCATAACTTTACACCCACTACAGCTCACGTATAGGTAGTACTGGTGGTCGACGTACACTTAATTGTACTTGATCGATATTATATCATTTTGGGGGACAATCGTCGCCCGGTAACCGAATAGCATAAATAAAACAACTGTTTAAATCGACAACCAATTTGTAAAATAATATTAATTCGATTGCACCAACATGGTATGCTAATATTAAAAAGTGAACGTTAGAAATTAAAGTAATTTATTGCATCACGCTTTTTTTTTGTTATCAAGTCTTGCTGAATGTAAAGGATCCGTTATAGTTTTAATAACGTTAAGTTTGTTTGGAAGGTTTTTCGTTTAGATTGCCATACATATTTGCGGAAACAAAACTTTCTTGAAATTAAAAATAAAATTTTATAATTTCCATATGATTATTTTTTATTGATAAAATGCTGTTTTATTCTGTTGAAAACATAACACTACCACATATTAAATTACAACAAGGTTTTGATAAAAATCCATCGCTTTTCCAGCACCAATGAATACAGTGTAGAAAAAACTGCACTATATTTCTAGAGCAATGCATCAACAATTTTAATCTAGTTAAAAATGCGATACCGTATTGCTTTAAAACTTTTGACTTACATTCAAGTTTGGCCGTGAACTGAGGTCAAAGTGGATTTAGTGAGAGCGCCGCATTGCGCTCACTGCGACACCTGCAATCTCTTGCTGCGTTATCTTATTGCCAAGAAATCTATTTAAACTACAAAAAAAACCATTCTTCAGCTAAGTCCCATAATTTTATTCCCGTATTTTTTATCCCGCTATATTTATTTTTCTATGCGGTTTACTCTCAGCCTTTCGTAATTCAGTTGTAACAACTTCAAAGGAACTAATTTAGCCTGTATTAATACTGAATCCCTTAATACATCAGACACGTCAACGCTGGTTTCTGTAAAGCCTCTTGGAATTATAAATTCTGGGCTGAAAGGCCCTGCGGCGGAGAGCTGTGAACAATATAAATAATAAGCCGGTGTTAGCATTCACGAATGTATGTAAGAAAATGGCGTGACCGTGTAGGAGAGTTTATGCATAAACCGTCCTGGTGATTTTCAGAAAATACTTTATCCTGCCTGAAACATAAATTCTTCTTGAGACTACTCGGAGTGTTGTACAGTTTTATTTTATTCTGTACTTGATATTAAGTATTTAAGTTGAAAATGCACACCATAAATACAAGTAGCTTTCAATAGTTAAATGATTTAAAACATACTAAACATTTAGTTACATTATACATTGCAAGACGGCAAACTCTAAACTCTTTACAAACTAGCTTACCTACACAATATTAAATGGAGTACTTAGGTAAACCACATGGCTACAAAGTTGAAGGAGCATTCAATATGCATGGAAATTGCTGTTGTCAAGTGGCCTGCGTGGTAATCACCCGAGGTACGGCACTGACACCTGTCTGCTGTGCAAATAGACCACGCTTACGTCAACACATTAGGTATCCAAAGGAAATTGTATTCAGGGCTATTTTTCATGGAAATATACCTGCGGCGCCGCTGTATCATGAAATATTAAAAGCCAGGTTCGCTACACTTATCAGTGTCAATGCCAAGGATTGAATATGATATACATATATGCATACATATAGTGCTGATGTAAGCCGGGATAATTCCAATGGAAACGGAATGGAAAATATATGGCAGGTGTTTAAATTGTATAAGTGACGGTGAATGAAAATCTGTAATAGGTATAATGTAATATAGCTATAGTATTGAAAGTTATTTCTGTTAGAACATTTTAAATTTAAATAAAGTGTACGCTCTTTTTTTTAGAACCTAGTGATAGAAAGTATAAAATATTCGCTCCAATATATGAGACAAGCCGCGTGTAAGTGTTTATAAAAAGTTATAGCCCATAAATAAACTTTGTTGCTATACCTAGAGGGTGCAGGCTACTTACAATCAATAACATTTTAGGCACCGACCATTCAAATTTTATTCGATGCAACATTTTATACACCTTTCAAGCAACGACGCAACGTAAGTAGTATGAATTCAATTTTGGGGAGAAACGAGGGGTTTTAAATGTGTTTTGATTCGGGGAACTGCGAATACCTACCAACGGAATTTCCAATTTAATTTTTGCATATGCAAGGGTGCTTTTGGGTTTTTCTGACGCAAAAAGAGGAGCGGCAAAGACAACCCTTGCTAATTTATTTAAAAGATTGTTTACATAATTAAAAAGCAGGTAGGAATTTAAATTTGCGCTAAAAAATACAACTTTAGTAGCCTATTTATTTGTAAATATAACCGGCGATTATAACTAATTAATTTAAAAAAGAATTCGTAAAATATCGTTAGCAATTACTGTTTAATTTAAGTTTGATTGATCGATAACATTCTCTTTGCATACGTTAGTTGCGTGACCCACATTAACTTGGGAGCGTGTCAATCATAAATTTGTACGTAAAATAACTGGAATAAGTTTATTATATTCTTAGTACTGGTAATAAAGCTACCGTAGCGCGTATTACGTACTGTACGTAGTATAAGTTGGTCAAATTGCCAAACTTGCGTACACCAAGTTCCACAATTATGCGTAGTAGTTAGTAGTTGGTTACTGTGAGCACAGTTTGCGAGGTATCCACCTCAAACCACTAAATATTTAAGCAACTTTGTTACATCTACTTAGTTAATACAATTTTGTGTAACAGCTGTGATGTTCCAGCTGGTTTACGTATTAGTTAGTTTAACTGGGATTTGACAGATTTCTTCATTGGGCCATTGCACGTTTGTACATTTTGTTTTAAATAATCTTTTAGCATTAAGTCTTTTTATATTTTTTTTTTTTATGCTTTCAGATAATAATAATGAATCACGAACTCCTACAAAACCAGCTTAGTGGTTTGACAGCAGATACCTACATTTTTGCCATTAAGGTATTGCTATATTATTATAAATTAAATTAACTTATAGTTAACCAAAAACATGATAAAACAATTATTTACTCCTGATAAAGGCAAATAAAAATATTTTACTTTACTATTCCGAAGATCAGAGAGTCAGAAATATTCATTTCATGCAAGAAACTTAAAGACATTTACTTCTAAATTTAGCATACTATCGAATTGAAAGCTTGTAACGAAAATTTTACATATTTGAGTGATGTTACCGAGCAGACAAACGTAACGAACGAACTTGGTACGATGTTGTAATGTTTCAAAATTAAAACCACAGTATAAAAACATACAGTAGTACAACACTATAGCTCAGATGAAGCCAAAACTTGGAACTTTATTAATACTTCTACCAATTATAGTCTAATATTTGAAAATGTAGCTTATGGAGGTCAGATAGGAAGCCGCTCTACGTAAAATACGGTAAGGCTGGAAGCCGACCTCAACATAGCTTGGGAAAAGGCTCAGAAGAAGAGGTTTTGAAACTGTGGCTTAATTATTCTTTACATTATAAAAACAATACATATTGCATCAATATGTTATGCATGAAGGTGTTTAAAGTTATTTCTTATAAATGTAAGATTTACACACAATCAATTTATTAAGGCAACCAGACCATTTATGCTAATATCTTAATTGTATGTTATTATAACTACAAGAAAAAACACTCTTTTTCCGTAACATATCTTCTGCATCTGCCTGCACTGTGGCAGAGGTCCCAGACACCGCGCTGGGTCGCGGGTCGCGTCGCGCCGGCAGGGCGGGCGGCACGCGAGCTCTCCTCATTTCATTACGCCACCGAAACGAACGATGAACTTTAGTTTTTACTTTCTTTTTACTTTTAGTTTGACGTTGCGACAGTCGATGTAAGATTGATGAAGTTGTAAGTTGTTATCTGCATGTATTTTAAGACACGAAAGACTAACTTAATGCTATATGCTATAACGAAAGACTGACTTAGTGCTTTGTTTTAGAAGGGTTGACAGTTATGTACTTTGAAGAATTTATTATTATTTCAATTATTAGTTTTATAATTATAGCAGCTGCAAGGTTTCTTGTATGATTTTCTCAATGTTATATGTTTTAAAGTTGTACCATTATAAAACCTCTAAGGGACAGGCAGAGATTTTCGTGGTACAGTTTTAAACGGAACCTACAACTTAGGAACATAAAAAAAATTGCAGTGTTAAACATAGTCGCAGTGGTCCCAATTACCCATCGTAAAACTCAGATTTATGCACGGGTTTACACCGACAATAATGGCATTTGAATTTGATGAGTACTTAAATACCCTAAAAGAACGTACAACCTTATAAAATGACGAGGAGTGAAGACATAAAATGTATGTAAAATAAAGACATACGCTGCAATTTACACAATACTAAAACTTTATTCGCAGCCAAGTTGCATCCACATAACATGAAATGATAAAATAACAAAGTTTGATACCAAAACTAGTAGGATAAAGCCAACGAAACATTTTATTGATCTGAGAACTGTTATAGTTAAGTCATAACCGCAGGTTCGACTGAAGTCTTCATGGGGAGGGTTCTAAAAATATACAAGATGTAGAAAAAAAAAGCCGTAACGTAACAGAAATACTAAGTTTCCCTTACAGCACTATTCACTACGACATTTGGTATTTATTTACTGTTGTATCGTTGTGTCTCCAGCATACCATTTTTAGGTTTTCTTCTACATGCTTTTTTATTTTTTTTTAATATGTTCATGAAAGTTTGTGTGATTGTTACGCAAAAACAAATAAACGTACTTAGAGGATTTTGAACTTTTTAACTGAGTTGTGCGTTCCTGTCGGATGATTCAAATGCTTGTAACTTGTAAGTAAATAAAACAAGGCTCAAAGCTATTTAGACTTTTTTTATCGTGATAGATGAATGCTGTGTGTCAGTGCTATTGAATTATCTTAGTCAAGAAAATGTTAGGCTATAGCCATTTGTAATGATATATTTTTATCGCTGTCAATAAAAAAGTGCGATCACAAATTTACTGCTTAACGAGCTTACGAACCGATACGTTTGTCTGTGTTTTATTGCGATAATAAATGAATTATATATTTATTAAATGGAGAAAAGCTATGTGTGGTTAAGTTTCTCTTCTTCCGTGGTTCTGTAATACGAAAGTTTCGTCATAATCCAAGTAGAGTTTGTTTTCAATTTTCATAGTTATTTGCTCCCCTACTAGCAAAGCGTGATAATTTATACCCTATTTAGTTACAGTAGCCTTAAAATTATATCGGAGAAACTACAGCTACAATCCGTCTAATTAGTTTTAAGTTATGAGGGTATAGGGTTATGGAGCGAGCTAAAATTTCGTTTTAAACAAAATTTCTGTATTTAACTTTGCTAATAAATTGAAAAACATTTTCTCATGAATAATGAACGCTTATTTATTAAATATTAATTTGTGATCGTTTTTGTGTTAGTACCTATATTTAAAACAGTTGAGAAAAGAGAGGAGTGACGTATCATTTGTCAATAAGTGCTCGGCGATATTGAGCGGCATGTGTATTTGTTTCGACCAAACGTTCCCACGCCGAAAGCGTTCCAAGAAAATATGTATTTAGAAACTATTACGATTATTGTTCTGAGCAAAATTATTGCTTTGGACATTTTGTTTTTTTAAATTAAAACTACCTATATTTGGAACTAAAAACGGATATCCGTGCAGTCGAACATGATAAAAAAATGCGAGCATAAGGTGCAATGGCTTTGATGATGTGATTATGTCTATTTGTCTTTGCAGTATTGCGATCAGCATAAAGCCGATAAGGACTAGAAAGACTGTTACTTTTAATGTTAATTTAATTACTTATAATAATTGAAATAAATATATTTTGAGCGTGAGCTGTGGAACGAATTTCGGTATTTTACCATAAATATCGGGTTATTCCTAATAGGTGTAAATCGCTCTTATATATACACAAACTTCCTTAACTTTATCGGCAGTCGGTCAAGTTCATGGGGACGCCAATATGTTGATTTGTATGATAAACTCATGAGCTGGGTTACAGGAAAGTTTAAAGTTTATCCACATACCTTATTATAAGTTCACAAGATTATTACTTACCTATATGAATTAAGCAAAAGATTTTTAGTGACATTCTCAATTTATTCATTTTATTTATTTTTAATCTATTCTTTTTATGTTTGTTTTTGAGCTCCGTTAGCTCCCAATCCTATAAGATCTAAGTAAAAAAATAATAATCTTAATATGTATTTTAAACATGTTATCGAAAATAATATAATATTTTAAGTTACATATTATAGTCATGTCATTTATTTTCTAATTTACCGAAGGTTAAAAATTTTTAGTGATTTAAAGCATTTGCAATGTTTCTATAGCTCGATCTGCCAATTTCCACTAATCAAAAGCCTAGCTTGTCTCCCATTGGTAAAAGAAAAGAATAGAGGCCTACCTAATAATAAGTATTAAATAAAATAAATATACATTACAGGTTAATGTTTGTATGTCGACTGTTGTTCAATGGAAAATAGTGTGAATAGTGTATTACTGTTATCAATGGATTACTCTCCCCACACAGATTTAGATGATAAGATAGTCTTACAATAATAGCACCGCACTGCTGTGATGTTATTACTTGACAAAGAATTGCAATCACTACTTAATTAGTCATATCAGAAGGTATTCTAGTACTAGTACTTGAGAGAAGTAATAAACCTACGCTTATGTAAATAGTACGTCTTCTTCTACCTAAGGTTTCTCTAAGCTATGTTGGGGTCCACTTCCTGTCCAGAAATAAACTTGAAGTAAAAATAAGTCGTTTTATGAATAGTTATCAACCGTAAGTTAGATTAAATTTAATTAGATTCTCCAGATAATAATATTGTGCGATTATTCCCACTAGTTCCACTGTCAGTTAGTTCCATGGAACTAGTGAGATTATTTCTCAGTAGTAAAATGTTGTATCTTGTTATTTTTTGTTGTGAATAAGACTATACGCATCAAATGACACACAGAAGTAAAATACATAATGTGAAATTACTCTGAATCCTTTTCAACAAAACTGCAATATTTTACATTACTATGCTACTACGCGTGCTTCTGTTTTCGTTGCCAAAAGATGTTTAATGCACAAATAATAAAAATGGTTTAGCTTATATTTTAACGAGTAATTTATAACCTATTTTGTCCTCGTGACCCCAACGTTGTGCTTCTGAGACTGATTTATGTGCTTGCAGCTCAAGACGGAATTTCCGCTCGTTTCATGAAACTGCTGTTGACAAATGAACGCAAAACCTCTCACCTACATTTTCTGGATAAAATTCAACATTGCAGACACATTGTAAATGTACTTTTCTTGAAAAAAAAAACTCAAAAAGAAATGCCATAACACAAAAGAGACGAATACAACAATCCAACGTTTTATACCACAAAACCTCTCTCACCTACATTTTCTGTATAAAACTCAACAATGTAGACATATTGCAAATGTTCTTTTATTTAAAAAAAAAGTTAAAAAGAAAACATGATTGTCCATTATACAAAAGAGACGAATCCAACAATCCAACTCTAGATTAATAAAAACAAATGATCAAAAGAAACAAAGTTGTTTCTTTTAATAATCTCCAATGAATATTACACAGAAGTGTACCTCAAGTCTTGATTACATATTTTCAGCATTTCCTTCGAGACTTGCAATAAAAGTTGAATAAGAAAGCCGAGGCGGGATGAAACTACAATGAGGTTACGTAATGCTGCAAGAACAGGTAGACAGGAGATCCTGAAGCAATCCCTGAATATTTAATTTGTAATTCCTATAAGAATATGCACATATGTATGTAGCTAGGTAAGTTGAAAGCCTTAACACTTTCGAGAGTTTTTTGTAAAACTCTCGAAAGCTTGTAGCTTATGTAGTAATCCAAAAAAGGCTCCCATTTTCCTCAGTTTAAATGGGAAGTGTACTGCGGACTGTAATGTTTATTTATGAAAAGATTACGTTAAGTGTACCTTCTAAGGAATGATTAACAAATGAATAACGGAATTACTTTTTTGCCTGGTATAAATGATTTTAATTTTTAATTTATTTTAGTTATCCAGCAGATTTTATAAGCCCTTTGGTTTTAGAAAAGGCTTTTAAATACAGGCAATCAAGAATTCGGCCGTCAACATTTTCTAGATAGGCCCTATTTTATGGCTGTATAGTGTAGTGACTAGCTCAATAAAGTGTTGCCGGAAGTCACAAGCACACGCAAGATGTCACTACGGTTCATATCATGCAAGAGCCTTCACTCACGTGCCAGTTTTTGGGTGTACTCAACTAGTTCGGGACAATCGCGTGTCGATCGAAAATATTACATTAAATTGATTGTAATATACTTAACTTACATAATACTTGTGTGTAATGCTTTTATCATACTATCCTTTTGGAAATTGCTTTAAATAATACAGTTTATATTGACTGTATCTACGCAGGAAATAAATATTAAGGAATAGTAATCTTTTTCTTGACTAACCAATTTTTTTTCTTATAAATAATGGTGATATGTATATTATAAGGAGATATTCTAGTAATATATGTAGTATAGTATATGAAATTCAATTTGAATGGGCATGCTTACAAATAATAATGAAATGCTTTTTATTTTAAGAGATTTTCACTAAGAAAATCTCATTCCTTCAAAGAATGAGCAAGAAACTCCCAAAGAATACAATAAACAGCGATTTACCAAATTAAAAAACTTGAGTAAGGAAGCATTAGGCTAGTCTCTCATTTCAATTAGACGGTCTTTAGAAGTCTCGCCCCAAACGAAGATAAACGATGGCTTTCCTTAAACGAATCGGCTTTCAACTTTGTTGAGAAAACTTTCTTATAAAGTGGGGCAGTCCCTTTAAAAGTAGGTTAAAAGTTAACGGATCACATTAAATAAAAATAACCGCATTTGTAATATTTTATTAAATAAATAAAGACAAGACTGTATAAAGGCCATTCCTTTGCTTTATACACTTAAATTTAAAAAGAAAAAATAAAATTGAATTGATAGTTTTATATTTCGCGTAAAAACGCAATGACAATTCAACATTTCGTGGAAGTCTAGGAAATATCAATCCATGTTGTTCTCTTATAAACGAGTTGAGGAAATGGCAGCACTTTGTAACCAGACAGATGCTCCAATTTGATTCTACAACGCGAAGGTAATATATCATGTCAAACTATTCTTTTTTTTTTAATCCATTAATATATCAAGCATGCAGCTTCATTTATTGAGTAAATAGATATTCTTTATACACGCCTATCGTAGATTCAGGCAATGTAAGGCTATGTATTTCGTGAGGGCTAAAAAGTATTATAAATATCTTATAAAGTATGATATATTTTATTCGTTTTTATTATTGGCTTAACTAAGTAGGTAACCTGCTATTTTACCGCAGTTCTATAGAAAAGATGAACTTAGATTATATATGCGTAGAAGGCATGGTAGGTTTTTTTTTATTTTGCAAAGTTACTTTGTCACAGTTTATCAACTTTGAGTTAAATATTTTTGTAGTAGAACAAAATACAATATTCTGTTTATTAAAGTTGAATATTAATTAGATATCAATACGTAGCATTAAGCTTATTTTTTTTTTAATTAAACCATTTTTATTAAAATTGAAATTTAGTAATCCTCACTGCTCACCACCAGTTAGGTAATTATTAACCAATTTCATAAAAACATATTTGGCTAATTTTGTTGAAATTCTTTTATTTTTTGCGTCTAATATTTTTGACAAAGCAAATCATATAATTATAAAAAACATACAACATTTATTTCAATATATATAATTATATATATTATACCAGTTAATCAAACTTGGGTAACTTTGCTCTCAAGATATTTGTAAGTAAGTAATAGAGCTTTCGCTACCGATAAAGGCTATATTCGAGTGACTTTAAGTAAACCGATCTAACTTCCTTAAGTCAATGCGCTTTGGATCACTAAAAGCTTCACTGAACGTCTTTGGAAGTGTTGAGAAAAAAGTAGGTAAGGCAAGCTTAAGGGTTGGTATTAAGAGCCTTCGATTTTGATCCTTAGAGCAAAACTTAGGCAAAGAAGTTTAGTTATAGTTTTTATGCGAAGTTATATAGTTTCTTAATAACAATTATTATGTGAAAGAAGAGATAATAAAATTGTACACCGTTTTTTATCTAAAACTGTCGAGTAAAGAAGTCTGATGAATATTAGATAAACAATTATAATTCATATCAATTTTTATAGTTCTCCTAAATGTAATAAAAGCACAAACCACATCAATTAACTCATTTAGACGAGATTCATAGATCATAAACATAACTTTTAATCAGCGCGTTGAAGTCTTTTAAAAGAGATTAAATTTAAAAGTTTATTAAACTCTACGTAACAGAAATATAGGTCAAAAACGTGTAACGAAATAAATATTACATTATTTAAGTAACTATAACTTGTTTGCGTAAGTTATTGGTGAAATGGCAAATTGATAAGAAATATTCAAGTGTTCCTTGTGCATTATGGTATTTCAATGTCAGTTGGCGATGCTGCGAGCGGCGCGGCGGCGCTGGCAGGTGTTGCCGGTGTTATGCACGCCTGCACTGTAATCCTAACTTCCTTCAGCCACAGTGGCGTGATTATGATCAATATTTACGCAGATGTGTCAGTACACCGTGGTATTACGTAATATCAACGTTTGTTTAGCTAGTGGTCGAGGCAAGGACGAGCAGCCTGCTGGCGAGTGCCGGCTGGTGACGACCCGCCACTGCATGCGACACTCGACGCACAATTATATAATAACCTCCGTTATCACGATTTGTAACTCGACCACATGGAAATATCAACCTCACACTTACTACTACTCATTACAGATTAACTTAACCTGCCGAAAATCGCGAACAGGGTACCGAACTCTACTTAATTAATACAATTGAAATAAACATCGTACCTCCACATAATCATATTTAACTACTACCAATGGGGTGTACGTTAATAAATTTCACACAAATCGCTACCGTATTCATGAAAATGCTACGAAAAGCATGTAACGTACGCAACACCGGGGAAAAATCGTGAAAAGTCATGTGTCGACGAAATCAGCCGTTCCGGAGGTCACGACATGCGAATCAGCTGATCGGGTGAAATGTCGAAGTTAAGAGAGAAGGAAGAGTATGATGGGGTGTACTCACCGGCTGCGGTAATCAGCCACCACCAGCAGCAGCAGGCGGTGACGAGCGCCCGAGCGCCGGTCATCTCAGCGGCAGCGCATGACACGCGCGCTCTCGCCGGCCGCCCCGGCGGACTGAGCACCGCACGATCGATGCTCGCTCGCGCCTCTCGGACACGCACCCTCCCGGCGAGCCGCCCCGCCCCCCTCCACCACTACCCCTCGCCCCGCACCCGCCCCCGCCGGGCCCCGCCACCATTTTCCGAGTTTCCTTAGAGAGCGCGCGCGCTGCCCTCTTTTCTGGCGGATCGCTGACCGCCCCTAATTGATTGGGCCCGTTCACTTGCCGAACACATTTTAGGTCAGTTCAGCCGCAGAGGCTCTGCGCCGCCTCCTAGGATCCTGATCTTTAAAGCTGAATACTATCATCATCTAGCTCTATACTAATCTAAAAATGCATACAGTCCTTCCAAGACTTTATGCTATTTCATTTAATAGTTGATAATATATAATATGCATTGAGTGCCATGCCACATAAAACTTTTAAATAAATAAAGTTTTTAAAAGTTTGTTTTGTTTTAATTTAAAAAAAAAAATAAGTTAGGTAAAGATTTATTCAAATTTTTCTTAAACAATATCGTAGGGCATCGTAACTTTGCATTTAAGTTTCTGCCACTTCAAGTTTGCGCGATATGATATATATCGGTAAAATAACAGTAAACATAAATCCTACGTTTGTTGAGGCAATAAAGTCATTTTTTATTGAACATTCAGTCATGCTCGTGCTATGTTCAGTGGGGTGAGCAGAAACCTATGTAGATTGAATGACATTGCTCTACAATACAGAAAAAATAATGAAAGTTTTCAATATAGTGTGAAATCTGGAAGATTTGTTTAACTTTTCAGCAACAATTAGGTATTCAATTAAAATGTAATATATTAATATGCGTGCATGAAATCTCTAGCAGTATAATAATAAGGTAGGATGAATATGATGAGGAGTATTATATATGCAGATTATGTGACATAGTTATTTGTATAAAAAGTTGATTCACGGTCCAGTGTTTCCATTTACATTGATTTACACCTAATAAGTACAGGGACCAGTTTTTAATCCTACTAGTCGTCTTTTTTTGTAAGAGTAGTAGATGTTTTAGCAAAAACATGCAATTACAACTTTTTTTAAAATTTATCGAACATAGACTGGCCTGTTGGTCTAGTGGTTAGTGACCCTGACTACTAAACTGAAAAACGTGGGTTCAATTCCCACCCAGGACATATCTTTGTGTGATTATTTGTTCTGTGTCTAGGAGTAATTTATCTGTAATATGTATGTATTTAGAAATATATAAATATGTTTATCAGTGGTCTGGTTGCCGTAGTACAGGTTCTGCCTAGTTTATGGTCAAATAGCCGTGTGTGAATGGTTCCAAGATATTATTATTTACATATTCCACTTCTTTTCTCGGCTCTGCTACGTGTGAATAAGATTGTCTGCTAAAACAAATGCCATTGCATTTTTGCAAAATTAACTGACAAAGGCAACCGGAATCCTATCAGTAGAAAACACCTAACAAAATGTAAGCAACATCACATCTACGGACACCGAAGAATAGTAAAAAAATACACAAGTTCAGTGACCTATTGACATGTCTACCAAATGTTGGGCACCTGCGACTGCTCCGCGTACGCCAGACATCATACATCACTACATGAAGTCATGGCGTAATCTAAGCTATAAAAACCCGCCAAATGAGCGACCAAGAATGGAGTACTTACTACGTAGTGCCACTGTTACACAATATACAGACAATAAGCAAAGCTTTTGACAACATGCCATAGTTTAGGTCGAAGTTTTGACGTTACAAGGACCCAGCCAATTATGTAAATTGATATGGCTGTTAAGTAACTTAAGGTATTAGCTTGTTTAGTTCCGGTACCCCTTTTTTGACTTGTTTGAAATTTTGATGGGCATCTTCTGGCCTGAAAAAGACGAAGGCAATATAGTGAGCAAAGACTCCTGGCGGCAAAAACACCGGAGCGCCCCTCCGATATTATATGCTGCCACCAGATAGGAATACATTTACAATCAACCACTTTACCTCTGGTACACCTTGAGTTAATATTAATAACATCTTGCGACATATTTACCTATACCCTACCGAACCCAACAGAAGGAGACAGAGCAAACAATGCAACAAATTATACCTATATAAACGATTTTATGTCGTTTATTTATATAGTTAACAAAATATAAACCGATCCATTTCATGGCATTTCACATTACAGCTGCGGAAACGTCTTTTGGTCAACGATTTTGTAGGTAAAGTCAGTCTAAACTGCACTTGCGCACTTAAGTACGTATTTTTCAAATTCCTCGGGAGTAGTGTCCCCTCTTAATATGGCAAACAGCAAGAGGTGACTAGATCTAGGTAAATTAAAACGGGACGGAATCAAAGAATTTCTTAACTGCAGCTGCAAGTTACGAACGTAATCCGTAGCGCCTGTAGCTCTTTTTTTAGGCTTCATCCTACGGACCCTGTAATCGGGTACGTGGCTGAATACGACGTTGCCGTCAGTCATGATAGGTCTCACGTACGCAGATTAAATTCTTCACACAAGAAAGCTGTGCTCCTGGTAGGTTTGACTTCGATTCTTCATTTCGGGGCTGGTACCTGTTTAAAAGATGGCCGTGTCGTCAACGTACATAGCTACTTGGGATTTGCCACCGCGGGAAATGTCGCCAGAGTATAGCATAGGAGTGGAGTGAGTACGGAGCCATGCGAGGCTCCGGTGTGGATCGGGTGAGATGAAGATAGTGTGTCTTCGACGCAAAAGCAAAAGAGCTATTCCATGAACAGTCTCGGATGATGTGAACGAAACGATCTGGCACCACGAGTTGGTAAAGCTTGAAAATCAAGACGTTATGCCAAACATGTCGAAAGCCTTGAGTCTATATCGAAAAAGAGCACAGCGGTGAGCTTTCCACGCTAATAACAGGAAAAAGAGTCCAGGACTTGGAATAATCTATCAGTACCTACCATGTCCATGTCATGCCAAGTGATTTTAAGTTATTATAATGAATATGATATGGTTTTTTTTTAACGGGAATTCCAGCCAAAACAAATTCCCAACACGTACGGTATACATCCTACCTTTTGTATCTGACTAACGGCAAGTGGCTTATCTGATAGTATATCCACCGCTGCTCTAAAAATATGCCAGCATTTTCGCCCAATTGCATTGGGAAAGACAAAAGTATGTCTATTGAAGACTACATACGCAGTGGTATCATTTATAAAATTATTTTTTTATCGAGTAAACTTATTTTCTATTAGAATCTGGCCAAAAGACAAATTGTCATTTTTTGAAAACTTATAAAAGTGTGGCGTGTAAGAAGCATTCCTATCTTTTTGGGTACATATACATATTTTTTTTGGTTACAGTCGCTTTTTTCTGAAAACTTATTTGATTAAGATATATTTCCTTTTGTTACTGTTTGAGAGGCTTCTTCTTGTAAAATGAAATATGGGTTGAATTGGGCAAAATAAGTTATAATTGTTTACATGTTTATATAATTTATTATGTAATAAAAACTTTGTTATTAAAATTATAATGGTATTCTCTTATGTGCAGATTTAACCTAACAAATTATTGTCATAAACTACACCTAAACTACATTATATTTGCAGCCTAAAAGCTGTGGGAGTTTAGAAAAATGACAATGCAACACTGAAAATGTCACATTTTTCAGAATTTTGCTTTGACGTTTCTATTGTCATTAGTGTCAATGTCCATCATTCGCTCAGCTCCTCCTCACTGGTAGATTAGAGAAAACAAAATCAAAATTAGTAAACACATAAGTTAATACTAGTTTGTCATGTTATTTATAGAAAATAACAATCAAATACAGCAAATTACTATGCTTTGAAGCAGTTTCTTAGTACACAGTTTTTATCTCCTACCCTTGAATGGTCCACAAAACAATAATTTGTAACCAAATCGTTAAATTTAACAAGCAAATGAAAGTAAAGCGCGGCTATTACGATGTTTTCGTAAGAACATGTGCCAAATACTCGTCCGGCATCGCTGTGAGACACTACGACAACGGTGTGTACAAGAATTACACGTACTCCGAGCTATACGGAGTGTGCGAGTATATATCGCAGAACCTTCAGCAGGTAAAATGCAACAAAGGCGTCATTGGTCTAGTTTCGGAGAGGAACATCATCATACCATGTGTCATAGCCGCGTTAGTACATCCAGTTAATTTATTAATAACTAACGTAACTACTTATATTTTAATTATTTGTTACGCATGCAGAACGAATATTTGTAATAAAATACAAATAGTAGAAAGAAAAACTTAAACCTCAGGCAGGACTCGAACCTGCAACTGCTGGCTGATGCGTTAAGCCAGTAGTCTCAGGTTCAAGTCCTGCCTGGAGTTCAAGTTTTTCTTTCTACTATTTGTATTTAGTAACTGCTTAATATATATATATAATAAATGCTACATAAGATAATTTTGTAGCTGTCCTACTACAACGAGAATGCAAGAATTTCTATATTCTTTTTTGTCATAGCTTTTTGCATACAAAATAAAACAATAAATCAATACTGTTGTAATTAAAAAGGCAATTTATATTTTTACAGAGCTCACAAATGCTGCACCACATTCATGTTTGTGGATCCAAGTCAGGATATAGAGGCATTAGCAAAAGATATAGATTTTACCATTATTATCACCATCAAGAACCAGGCTGATGATACAAATTCTGAATTATTTGGTAAAAAGCCCGACAGAACTGTGTCTGTATTTGATATGACTATTACTTTTTACAACTTAGATATTTCAAGTGAATCTAGCAGTAAACATTTGCCACAATATTCATTCATAGCAATGACATCAGGCAGCACCGGAGAACCAAAACACATTCAAGTTCCGATACAATGCATACAACCCAATGTTGATGATCTAACTAAAATGTTTAATATCACAAAACATGATGTCATATTCTTCTCCACACCTCTGACGTTTGACCCATCTATGGTAGAGATATTGTTAGCCTGCGTGAATGGGGCATCTCTGCTTATAGCTCCAGACCGAGCTGACGTACTGTTCCCTGAAAACAGAGAAAATGCCATCACTTTTTGGCAAACTACACCATCAAAATTCTTGCAGTACTCTAATGCTGACATTAAGAACAAGATCTTATGTGCCAACTCTACACTTAAAATACTAGCTCTAGGAGGGGAACCTCTAAATAGTATCAAAAGATTAAGAGATTTGAAAAGTTGGGAAAATAAGACCAGGATTTTCACCATGTATGGAGTCACTGAGATGTCCTGCTGGGCTTGTGTGGCAGAACTCGACCTCAACAGGATATTGACTGACAGAGAGGTGCCACTGGGCAACTGTCTCTCTGAAACACAACTAATTGTAGATCATCCCAAAGAAAATAAAAATAAGGGAAAAATTTTATTAGGTGAGTATTTTTATACATAAATAATAGGGAAGCGGACTAGTTATAAAAAGGAAATATCTATTTAGTCCACCACATAAAAAAACTCGTATTTTTTCTTTTATCAAATCAATGAAAAATTACACAGTTAAAGCGCTTTAAAGTTCTGGAGTGGGGGCGTCACGTGTGGGTAAAAATTGTAGCCACAAGTGACCTCATGCGACATTTCCATTTACTGTATTTTCCTCATCGTAGGGTAATTAAAAAAAGAAAATATAGGTGTCTAATATATTTTTAATATCTATGTGGCATGTAAATAAAATAAAAATAGTCCGCTTCCCTATTGCAAATGATTAGTACATAGTTTTTCTTGTAGTTGTACATTTTCCTGGTCTCCATTCTCTTCTACACTTGGTTTTCCTAGCTCAGTTTAGTACTAGTCTTATGTATTAAAATATATAGAGAATTTAAAATAACCTAATTTGTTAAGATTTCGTTTACATATTATAAAATATGACTCATTACATTTCAGTTAGCAAAACTAGAAAGTGTGTTATTCTTAACAAGAATCTTGGAGGTGATGAAGAAAACTGCCTGAAATTTGTGGACACTGGAGATATAGGCGAAATAAGATCTGGTACTGTTTACTACAGGGGCCGTAGAGATGATATCATCAAAAGATTTGGACAAAAAATAAATCTACAGATAATAGAAGCTACCATCATGCAATGCCCAAGAGTGAAGACCTGTGCATGTGTGTGGCTTCCCAAACCAATGCTCCTCGCTGTGTATTTTGCATCAGAAACTCTCAACAGCCAAGAACT
Organism: Diachrysia chrysitis; assembly: GCA_932294365.1. Taxonomy (NCBI): domain Eukaryota; kingdom Metazoa; phylum Arthropoda; class Insecta; order Lepidoptera; family Noctuidae; genus Diachrysia; species Diachrysia chrysitis. The sequence continues at coordinate 13,311,399 of OW028649.1, read as the reverse complement.
ATCAGATTTTCTAAAGTGTAAACTTGATGATAAGCACTGGCCTGATAAAATTATGAGAGTAGACAATTTGCCAACAAATCCACATGGTAAAATATCTAAGCAGATATTATCCAGAATGTATGAAAGATTAGTGTCTATGCCACAAACCCTAGATTCTTTAAAAGCTAACTTCTTGAAAGAATTGAAGATGGCCATGAGCAAAAGTTTTACCTATGATCAGATAAAGCACAAAGACTTCTTCTCTATTGGAGGAACATCTTTCCTGGCTGTGGCCATGTGCAACAGGCTCTCCATGACCTGCCCCCAGTTTGGAAAAATGATTCTACCTTACTTGATGTCCCAAAGACTTACTATTGAAGAAATTATACAATTAGCTTTTAAAGAAATATGTGGGGAAGAAGGAAAACCTAAAAAGCGCATGAAGAGGCTTCGGTCGGAACCTGAAACTGTTGGTCCGACAGACTGTTCACAAAGAAAAACAAGTTTCATGTCCTCCAATAATCCTATTGAGTTCATGGTGCTCTGGTCCTATGACACTGGGAAATGTGTGGATGCTTCACCTGTTCTGTTCCAATCAGGATTGTAAGTATATCAAACATTCAAATGATCTAAGATATAAACTCTTAGATCAAAATTTTTAACATAATTTGTATGGAATTTAAAACCAATTAGTGCACAATTATGTATGGTATAAGACTTATTTTAACTTATTATTTCAGCAATCTCTACGTCACAGTGGGCAGTCACTCTGGTAAAATAATAGTAATGGATGCTATCAGCGGCGAACCGCAAGGCATGTTGTCAATTAACACGAGGATCGAAGCGTCCGTACTGTGCACACACAACGAGTTCGTGACGTCACCTTGCGGCTTCGTCGGAGGGTACGATGGAACCATCGTTTGCTTCTATATGCTGACGGGCATGGAAAGATGGCGGATCAATATCAGGTCTATGATCAAAAGCAAGGCGGTCTGCTGTAAGGGACAACTGTATGTCGCGTCTTATGACGGAAATGTGAGGTGTTTTGATGCGCGGGTATGTATTCTGTATGTAAACGGCTTGAGTGAGATAGGTATAATGTAATGCTGGCCACGCAGATTTGCACGAATACGCAAACCCACCAGTGTAGGATACGATTGCAAATTATTTTGCGAAGTTTTTGCGACATTCTTAATTTTCCAAACGCTGCGAACGAAAGTTTGCACTCATAAGGTGTATTCACTAACATGAAAATATTGTGGGTATGAGTCAGTAAAAAAGGCATGTTACTGCAAACTATCCTTATAAATTTCAACTTTTACAATTAATGTAGTGCCGTATTGATATAGCGTAAGTACTAGGCGTTAGAAGTCGTTCCCGCATAAAAATATTGTAGCAATCTATAACTAACGAGATACAGAGGGGAATGACATAATCAAAGGAGATGTATACAAAAAACATAGCACAATACAGTGCTAATGATAAAATTAGGTATATAATCTAGATTTTCGTAAAATTAGGTAAACTTCATGCATTCAACTATAATAATTATAAACATGTACCTAATATATACTTCACTATTCATTACTTTCAGATATATTATGTTTATATTATTTGAAGTATGTAGGTATGTTAGACCCAAATGTAATGTAATCTTTCACTGATAACATTGTAGTCAGGCGCTGTCCAAACTAATTTATGTTGTTCAGAATATATTCTGATAAGTTTTGTAGGTAGGTATTTTATAACAAAAACAAAATATGTTTATTCATAATACCCTGATATTTTTTAATCGCTTGACAGCGCATTGATAAGTATCTATAACTTGCAAAGTGCTATTCAAGCTATAATGCTAAAGTAGTGCAATAATAGACACAATAGATCTATAGTAAAAGTTAATATTAATAATAAAAGTACTCAATAAGGGTGAATTTCTAATGCAACTGACGTACGGTACGTACACAAGTGATTTCTGCAAGAATATAAAGCCAAGAATTGTACACCTACTTAGTTACCCAACTACGTTTAGTGGGTCGTTCGTTCGTTTTATTTTTGTTACAAATAAGTAAACCTGCTAACGTATTATAATAAAGTTTGCGCTTTAGATAGTCCATGAAATACGTTATTCTTTGTTCGTACAAAATAAACAAATAAAACCAGTACTTTATTAGCGCAAGATACGTAAATTAGACGTGAGTCATAATCACATCAGGACATAGCATGACAATATAATAATAATATCGAACCGTGATATCGAATAATTGCTGTTATTGTCACGCAAAGGTTTATACATATTTGAGGAAGTTGTGTACCTACATAATACATTTATTTCTACTAACTACGGTCCATAATAATTGGATTTGCCATATAAAATTGTATGGAATTCTCTTGTATGGAACTAATCTTAAACTCTACGTCGTGGAGTAGTAATTCTATTATTTGTATTTAATTACAATTCTATGTATTAGTAATCTGCTATCAATTAGGTGTAGATTGCGGAGAATATATATCGGAGGCTTAGTAATAGACTCCCGTGCTAACCCCCGCGTACGGAACCCTTAAAAGGAGACCAACAAAGACGTTATTCAATTTTTTTTTTATTTTCAGACAGGAGGACTTATAGAAACGATCGACATTACCGACCAGGCCATATCAGCGGACCTCGTGCTCGCTAAGAACGAGTTCGTGTTACTGGGGACATTGTCAGGAGTCTGCGCATGCATTCAAACCACCACCAACATGATTGCGTGGCGCGGCTCGCTCAGCAGCCCGGTGTTCGCCAGCCCCGTGCTCTACGACGACGATAAATACGTAGTGTTCGCTGAAGTCGGCGGTGATATACACTGCAGGACTGTGGAGAAGGGTATTAAGGTAATGCTTATAATAACTACTAGTATCATACTCTATTATCTGAAACTACGGCCTATAATTTCCTACTGCAAAGCAAAGGCCTTTGCTCATATATTGGGTGCCAAGCATATGTTTTTAAGATTTTTGTCTCCAACAAAGTTTACTGTTACTGCGAAATATTGCAGTAACAGTAAACTTTGTTGCACTACCTATAAGAAAATAGAAATAAATAAGAATTACAACTGTGGTCTTTTCTCCATACAAACGCTCTCGCCCGTTTTCTTACTGGTTTTCCACGCTAAAGCATTTTTTTTTATAAAAATAAATTTTAACTATTTGTATGCCCCTTCTTTTATGATGATAGGTAGGTATTATCCTAAAAAGTACTAGAACATTTTTAAAAATGCTCACTATTTCTTTTCTTATTTCGATCGCGACAGCAGAGGGGTAGTGTAGGTACGAATTTGACAACTACATATTTGATGAAAAACATCCGACAAGGCTTGACGCCGTGCGACAATGATTGTTTCTTTAAATACCTAATATTCAAGTCTCTCCGCTCGTATAGGTCAGAATTCAGGTCAAATAGCCTGTCATTTAACATATTACACAAATTTGTACAGACAAACAAAAAAATAACTATCACTTAGGCCTACTAGCAGCAATTAATGGACACGTTGTGTATTTCAGATTTGGAAGTATCAGGGCGCTAAAGGGAACGTATTCTCGTCACTATACGTGAAAAAAATCGATAAATTGAAATGGCAGATGGTGTTTGGTTGCCACGATAAAAAAGTGTACAGCCTTTATGTAAAGAACTTCCAGCCAAGCTTACATTGGAAGACACAACTTACCGCCCCGGTGTACTCGACCCCCTGCGGCCTTAACGACAGACTTATTTTAGCCGCGGCGAATAATGGGAAACTCAGCATACTTGATTCAGACCACGGTACCATACTAGAAGAGCATACCTTGCCTAACGAAACATTCTCGTCTCCTGTAGTATATGGAGACTACATCTTTATTGGCTGTAGGAATGACAATCTTTACTCAATTAGATTCGTTTTGAACTTGTGAATTGTGACTCATCTAGTCTAGAATTGGTGTTAAAGTTAAATTATTTAACAGTTTAAGTATAATTCTCTTAATAAACATAAGGAAAAACACCCGTGTTACTTATTGGCCTTGTTTCCATTCATATAAAATAAAACACCTTGTCATAATTATAACTTTTATTCATGATCTTACACAACATATAGGTATAATGAGCATTCATAATTTTGACTTGTTACAAGTATGATATGGTTACAGAATCAAACAATTACCAAATTGGAATGCATAACATCTGGTACAAATAACCTACCACTTGTGCAGATCATAATAGCTTTGTATACTTAAAAAGCAGCCTTAAATAAAGTATAAATTCCTTTAAATAATTTTTTTTTTGGCAATAAAATGCATAAAATCATTTTTGGAACTGGGAGCATTGTACATACATTAATACTTGATCTACTGTTGGTACATCTAAGCTCTTAAATATTGTTAACCCAAAATCCCTAAAGAATATTGTTATTGATGCCAGAACAGTTCTTAAACAAATATAAAATTAACAAGCAATGTACATAAATATGATATATGATAATTCACTGTTCTTCCTCTCCAAGCTCCACTTTAACTTTAGAGAAGTCAAAGTCTTCACCCGTGCCAAACTTGTATATTTTGATCACATCTAAGCAGGTAGTCTCAAAGTGTGTGGTAGCATCATAAGACTCAGAAATAAAGATTTGGCTCTGAGTGCCATCATCCAAAGGTTCATAGTAGTCCGATACAGACACAAACTTCTGCCTGATGGGTCCAAGGAGGTCTAAGCCAGGCTTGATCTCAGACTCAGGATCATTGGTCTCAACAGTGGTGGACACCATGGCAATGAACCATCCTTTGGCTGCCACCTGGTGTGTGTAAGACACAACAGATATGTAAATGTCAGAATTCCTGCCTACTTGTTTTTGGGGAATGATAATTTGGGTGGATAGAGCATCCTTAGTGTTTGGAATGGGATGGTCCAATAAACAGATGCATCTGATGACTTGAGCCTTCTTACGGACACGGTCAGGTACATAGCTGGGGTCACAGTAAACCTGCTTACATTTGGCAATTTCGTTGCCAGAGCGTACACCAACAACTTTTCCACCTTCTCCAAGAACTATCTCATCAATAGGTTTGTCAAGCATGTAGGTGCCCCCATAAATAGCAGAGAGACGAGCAAAGCCTTGAGGCAACTCACCTAGACCATACATGGGGTACAGGTAGGGAGACTTCCCATATCTTGCAAGTGAGTCGGAGTACAGTTTAATGCGTTGGATTGTTTGTATAGCAGGTTGTTGGAGGTAGTTATCATTGAGGTAGAGGGCCAGTGCGTGGCCAGTAAAGTCTTGAGTGTTCCTGTCAAGACCAAACTTGTCATAAAGCGACTGCATGTTGGCCGTACTGGGATCAAAATCTTTCCAAGTCTTGGCATCATCTTCCTGGAAATCTTGAACGTAAATTAGGAAATTGCGGAACCGCCTCTTTTCGAACATCCCCATAAGATCAGACGCCAGCGCCTCCTTTTGGTCGACGGGCACTTTCGATATCTTTCCTCCTTTGTAGACATAGCTGCCTTCCACTGATTTGAATTCCAAATATCGGGTCACACCCGTGTGAATGAGTAGTTTCACAAGAAGCCCATTGGCCATTAAAAGCTTAGGAATCAAATCTACATTCCAGTCGCGACCTCGGCCGTATGTTTCGTCAGGGGCCGGTGCGTTGAACTTTGCGAACAATTCTTCTAACGGGGTAATTGACGCAGATTCACCGCCGTAGTACTTATTACGATCAATGTGTAATACCTTTTTGCCGGACACGGAGAGCATTCCACTAAGAATGCATTCCTTCAAGCCGGTCCCCAGAACTATTGCGTCGTATTCTTCATCCATGTTGAGACTTACAAGAGAAGATTTTCCAATACGAAATAGCAAAACCGGGAGGTAAATGTCAAAATGTCGGAAAGAATATGGCCGACTTCGGTGACGTCGACGTGTGCGTTAGTGATGTCCACAGAACTAACTTAATTCAATTTTAGTCGATCTTACTCAATATTTTTCTGATCTTTGGTTAGGTGAATTTTATTTACAAAACAATATAATAACATAATGAAGTCGATGTTTTGTTTAAGTTATAACAATTTTTTCTGATAACTTATATACAAAATATTATATTTTTTAAGAAAAAACTACTTTCTGCCTAGCCTTTTTCCAAGCTTCCAAGCTATGTTGGGCCAGCTATGCCGAATTCAGCTGAATACTGTACCTATTATACAGGAAGCGATTGCCTATCTGGCCTCCACAACCCATTTAACTTGGTACCACAGTATCCCATGGTGAGACTGGTTAGGAAAAAACTACCAAGGACCTGAAATTACTTGAAATTATCACAAATTTTGATAAACAGTGCGATAAATTTTACTAATATTTCATTTTAGCATTTTAATAAGTATATACTAATGGTTATTTGTTATACTCAGGTAAAACCGGGATTAGTTATCCTAATGACATGTGTGGAAAACCTTTTATCGTGATTCGTGCATTTATAATATACTTACTTGCAACTTTAAAAAAATAGATATCAAGGATATATAACAAAATACAATACCACACAACAATTTAGATTAGCCTAGGTTTTAGGTAGGTCTAGGTCTACAGTAAATAATAACATGTTTTAACTCAGATATAAATATACAACCTCATTATTTCTCAATTGAAAATGTTCACATCTCTATTATTTATTTACTATTGGTTAAGAGTTGTCATAAATAGATTTTTCCCGTAGTATAAGGTAAATCCTTAGATTATAGATTACCACAGTCTTTTGATAATCCCGGATTTTTCATTGATTTTTCGTATTAATTCGTTTTTTGTAGAAGAGCAATTACTTAATGCTTAACTAAGTGAAGTCTCATTTGAAGTTATAGAAACAAAAACATTTTGAAATATCTCAATTTATCTATTGTTGATCAATGTATAAAACATACTTTTTTATTTAACTAGTAAGTAAAAAATCGTTTTAATAAAATACCAGGTTCTTTTAACGTTAAGTCTGGCTACCCTAAATATCTTTTGTCACTGTCAGTTTGCCGTCGACCAAGCAATGAAGCAAGCAAGTGTCAGTCATTGAGTTCAGTCAGTCTGTCACTCGGCTCGTCGGTTTTGCTTGTTTTTAAGTTTCGTACTCTTTCGTGTTTAAATGCACTATTGTGAACAAACTGTAATATATTAATTGTAAAAGTTTCAATAATGTGTACCACTAGGCCTTTGACAAAATTGATCTCTACGACTAGTGATTTTTTTAAATAAGTATGTTAGTGATGTGTAAATCTGTGAACAGGTGACTTCCTACCATATGTTTCAATTGGTACGGCACATTCTCCCTCAATCACCATTTACGAATACACCTAAACATAGTGTGGCGACACAACAGTTTTAAATGAAAGGTAAAAGTGGGGTGAACACCGTTCAGATGAATAAAAATGTCAACAGAAGGCAGTGGAGAGACACCTGCTACTGTGCCATGTTTACCCGGGGCACCGGAACAGACCTATCTGTTCCCGAAAGCGAAAGGACACTCGAGATCTATAAGTCATGGAGGGACTCCTATGCTCGCGGGAAACCCCGCAGCGCCGCGGCCGCCTCTCAAGTCGGCGATGCGCGGTCACCAGCGCGCGCTGTCGCACGGCCAGATCGGCGAGGGCGGGCGCGCGGCCTCTGGGCCCGGCCACAGCCGCACCGGCAGCCGTACGGACTTCATCCTGCCGCCGGGGCATCGCGAACCGCCCGCCGCCAGCGCGCTGCCCCGGCTGGCCTCTGTGCGCATGCAGCACTCGCGGCAGGCCTCCCGATCGGACTCCATCTACACCATCCGGCGCGCTTCTGTCGTGGGGCCCTGGAGGAGAGCTGCATTCTGGTTGCTGCGGAGACAGCAGCCGTCTGTTGATAACCGTCACCTCATAGTCACTCCTAACCACTTGGTGCCTGACAAAACGCCACCCAAAGACCATCCTAATGGGAACAGATGCGACAATCAAATTACAACTACAAAATATACTCTGCTATCATTTTTACCGAAGAACTTATTTGAACAATTTCACAGGATTGCCAATGTGTACTTTATATTCATAGTGTTGTTGAACTGGGTGCCTGCTATCAGTGCATTTGGTAAAGAGGTGTCTATGCTGCCAGTTTTATTTGTGCTTGGTGTGACTGCTGTCAAGGACTTGTTTGAAGACCGCAGGAGACACATGTCTGACAAAAGAATAAATAACTCATTTTGTAGAGTCTTCAAAAAGTAAGTGAATCCATAATATTACTTTTTTATGATAATTATAAGTATTAAGTTAACTAGTAGTGAACAAAGTGAAATTCAAGATTATGGCTTAAATTACTTACAGGTGTATTAATTATAATGCAGTCAGCCCAGTAAACAAAAATATTGCAAGCAAATCTACAAACCAAAACCTTTATAATACATACCTGTGAACTACCCACTTTAGCCTACTTAAAAGACATAAAACTGTCCCAGCATTTTTAATATGAGACAAATACTAGGTATTAATTTCCCTTTGGTAAACACATAAATGACAATATTACTGGTTACCATTAAACCTATAAAAAAAAATCAATGCATTTAACTACTTGTAACAGAAATCGCGTCTCTACAAGACATGCAAAGCGATGAATATCGTCGTTACCGCCAGACAAACTTAATGCATTAAACACCGTAACTAAAAAACCATTTTAGTTATTAAAAGGAATTTGAATCACTCGTAATTAGTCTGAAATTCTTATCTGTCAAAAATTACCACATGCAACGATTTTACCTAATGGCGTGAGTCAGCGCTTAAAATACGTATTATACATGAAACCGAACTAATAATTGTTAAATCAATGTTGGGTGGACCGCACGTTACATTACCAGCGATTTACGAAAAAGAACAATTTTTTGAAATAAAAGCGTTATCAAGTGGTAAAACATTTTAATAATTTATATTCATAGGTACCTACCTATTCGATAAAATAGATGGCAATAAATGCCATCCAACTAGAATAACTAGTAAGTCATCGCTATCTATCGTTATCGTTAACAGTTCTTATAAAATAAATTAGCAATTAAATAAATAAGGATTTGCCCGAGACTCCGCCCGGGGTTTATATGTATAATACAACATGTAAACCTTCCTCTCGGATGACTTGGATCACACTATCTTTTGCTGAAAACTGCATTAAAATCCGTTGCGTAGTTTAAAAGATCTAAGCGCACAGGCAGCGAGAGCGACTTTGTTTTATACTACCTACCTATGTACGCGCAGTAAAATAAACATTCGGCTGCTGCGCTAAACGGGTCATTAATTGCGATTTTAATCTGTTGTATAGGTACCTACGACTAACCAGGATTGTTCTATTTCTTATCTATAAATACCAATATTATCGAATTCAAAGAATAAACTATTTTTCCACAAGTACCTACCTAGGTATATCTAAGTATCTGTATTATTATTTTTATAGAAGTCTGCAACTTGACTATTTAGTACTTCCTAGTGGAGTTTCCCACGAGACTGATAAATAACAAATAACATGAGATAACAAGTGTCCTATAACCTCAGTTCCAGACTACCTTTCCGTCAATTTTCATTACAGTCGATTCTCTGCTTTAGTCGTGGGGAGGTAGCAGAGGTAATTTCGCATTAAATATTAATAAGAGTAACCAAGTAAATTAGGTACGGCAACGGTTTGCTGTCGGGAATGTGTAATAAAATATATTATTAAAGACGTGCAACACTCTCCTTCTAACTCCTACGAGTCAGCTACCTACGTTGTTGCCCTTAAGAATCATAATGACCATAAAACACGTATCCTATTAGGTATGTGTTGGCAATCCAAATATTAAATGACTTAGGGTCAATTCATACTACAGCAGAGACGAAGCGTCAATCCAGAAATTGATATAGCAAATTTATCTTTAACTCAGCACATTTGACTGCACGGATAACCGAGTGGTATAGGTCACCACGCCAAATACCACTGAGCGCGACGTGCTGTGGGTTCGATCCCCGTATGGAACAAGCATTTTGATATTCACTAATGCTATATAATTTGAATGTTTGTTCACAAGGATCAAATTCTTTAGTGTGAGTGTCGTAATAAAAAAAGTGTATGTACGTGGGTACTGCTACTGACCGGTGTTAAGGCGCGTAACATGTGAAGCAAGTACTCGTGCAGTACGTGAAAATAGGCACAACCCCTTTTTACGTACTGAACTATGAACCACTGTCTGACATCTTACATTACGCCCGTTGTTACGGTCAGCACACACATTTCTTCCCAGATCCGTTCCGTATCCGTAGAACGCGCGCGAATTCACGAGCGTTCGCTCGCATTTTTTAACTTAAAATAAATTTTAGCATTACTTTGTCGAGGTTGAGTTAAGGATTAATGGCTATATTTACTTCTAGATTGAGGCTTCGACTGATTTGGAGTACGAATTGACCCTAATTATTTAGTATTTTTATAATCTTACTAGCTCTAATGGCACTATGGTGATCTTCAAGCCAAAGGTTACAACCGCCTCTTGCTTGGCTCTTGAGTAGTAGTGCGATGATCAATAACTCATATCCTTCCTCAAGAACTCAGTTATCGAATGCATAAAGGTTTTTCAAATCTGACTCGTGGTTCCAGAGATTATCAACTTCCATCTCGCCAACAAACAAACTTCAGCATGAAATTATAGGTTTTACAAAGTCATACCTAATATCTAAGCCCTAATATCTATCTAATACCTTTATCGAAGTCATACTTAAGTCAGTCAACTATAAACTTTTGCATCCTTTGATAAAACCTGGAACTTTGAAGCTAAAGCTTACATGCATAATGTTAGATGACGTATTGCTGACAATATTATACATAAACCAGCGAATGTCGTCATCTCGATCACATTTGATTAGAAGCCTGTTTATTTATTCTATTCATTTAATTTCCTCTCTCACCATTCATCATTAAATCCATCTATAGTTATTAAAATCATGTATTTTCATTCGTTTGTCTCTTTTCTTACTGCCTACATTTCAGTTTAATAAGCTTATTTTTATTCTTATGTACACAGTAAGTAGGAAGACAAACAAATTAAAAAAAGCCTTCAGTAGTATCTAAGTAATGTTGATGATAAAATAACACTAACCATTAAATATTGTTATCACTTATCAGCCGCATTATAAAGAACATTACCGCGGAGTATTATCAATAGTTATAGAATAATATTTATCAATGAGAACAACTCTCTCTTTTGTTATTTATTCTGGAACTGGTATTTTCGTAAAAGACGCCTTATCATGTGGACCTCGATTCAAAATTAAATATAACTTAAAATAAATAGTTTTCTCTAAGCAATTTATCACAAGGAATGTTTTAACGGTTGCTAGAGAAAATATTTTTATAGGTATACCTAACCAAAAAGTTTTGACAGTTTATTAAATATCAAGAAAGGTATAAAATGTAAATTAAAAAATGTTTCAAATGTTAACGGAATAACATTTGACTTTTGCATAATTAAAAAATTAAGGACCTAAATACATGTTTTATACGAACTGACGGTATTGAAAAAATTCAGATACAATGCACTGTTATCTCGAAAATTCCAGGCCACGATAAAGTTAGTATTGTGAATAAACTGGTGTTGGCACCTGGCGAAGTGGCGACATTAATTAAAGTATAATCAACTATCACTCGACTGACTTGACATAATTGGTTCTTACTTTTGTTCAAGTTTACTTTACGACGAATACCAGTAAAAAATACAGTATTAATTTAACTATATTACTTATAAATAAACAAAATAAGTAATCTAATTAAACCTTAAATATTATCCATTAAATTGGTTCATAAAACAAACTGTTAAATGCCGTTACAACTCTAAGTTATTACATTAAAATTAAGTTGTCTTAATTAAATAGTAAAAACATTTTTCTATTTGAATTGTGAAAGCTAAATGGACATTTCAATTAAAGTTCAAACATAATTTACTTTCGAATGTCGAATCGGAACTCCCCACTACCTAAAAGGTTGGGCCCTTGACCTTATAAATACAATTTGTACTATCATAAGGCTATGATATACAATCCTCTTTAATAATAAAGTGCATGTCCACATACATGATTATGGCTCGCTACATATGTAATTCATTCGACGTACAGTGAATTTCTTATGATGTTTGCTACTCAAAGTAGTTGGGCGTTTCGGCCACACGGGTAATAAATAACACATTAATATTACAAACTTATGATGGAAACAAAGGAAGTTTACGTAAACATTTCGGATGTACAACATACTTATTTATTCTATTATCGCTTTCTCTTATTACTCAATATTTAGCACCTAATCCTACCTTAGTATTTGTAAACATAAGCAGTAGAAAGAAGTTAATCTATATTTTTTTGAGTTGTAACAAACGTATTCCGGTATTTTCTACGTGGCTGACAGTCAATTTAGACTGCGCTTAACAAATATGCCTAGCGTCTTTATATCATTATAATATTTAACTATCTTCTTAGTCATCATACTCGCACGTGTAGTTTACGGCGGTCAACTGTATCTCTGCCCGACTACCACCATTAATATTCATATGATAAACGGGACTGAACACATGACACGCTCGAAAGAAATGCTATATTTTCTTTCATCCAAGAATGATTGGCGATTTAATTGCTAAATCATTTAACATTTTCTAACGGCGTTTGGCTCACAAATCAAGAAATGTTTGTTCTCTTTTACACTTTAATTTTCATAGATTTCAATACCGTTTTGTGGTAAATGTCAACGTAATTACAAAAAAAAAAACAGTAAGTGATTGCGTTCAAAATGCAAAACGTCAAATGTGGTAGTTAATGAACGTCCACTGCGCGCTTATCCTCCATAGTTTCCGTGTCACTATACCTACATCGAGCATATGTAAGCCAACCGCGGAACCACGGCGTGTTTGCCGAGTGATCGATGACTCTTCAAATATTTTATAGATTCCACTAACACCGCCCTTCAATTTCAAACTACTTCCAAAGAACTAGCTTTCACGCGTTAACTAGAATTACAATTGATTGGGTTGACTTTGTCCGGTGAACGACAAGGTCACACAACACTTTGTGTTCTAAATATTTATGGCTAGCTAATAGATTGTGTCCGTACGACAATGTTTCCTGATTGCTAGACACGATTTATAAATATTATGATGCAAAAACGCTAGACAAACAAAAACTTTGACCATTATTTACGCAGATTACATTTTAATTCTACAACAATACTTCAACACTTGGATACGTTGTGATTGTTATTTTTGTTATTGTTGGGGTATTATTGATATGCTAATAATTATTGTTTTATACACAAACCGCTGGTATTCATCACGCATCCAAAGGAAACTAGCTAATAAATAGTTAAAGAAAATCGTATAATTGTCTTAAGTAGAAAAACCTTCATTATAATATAAATGGTTGTTAAGTGATTTAATTAAGTCACGCTAATTTATTCCCTTGTCGCTATCTGAGTGCTGTGTCATAAAATGTTTGATTAAATCTTTTATGTTCATGATGGAACACACCAAATACGTGTGAAGTTTGATTTGTATTTGATGGTTTACGATCCGATGTTAGAAAAATAAAAAATTGTTCGGTTACTATCATTTGCCCTTATTTAAACCGGAATTGCTGTTGAATTTGCACCGAAATTGCTGTTTTGCCATGTAGAGTATATCGTTTAACTTGGTAACATCAATATTGCATAACAGAGGAAAAGCGTCGCTTTCTATTTAGTCATATTAATTGGTTTCTATGACGTATGGCGTTGCGCCATGCCCCAAGTTCCGCAGAAACGGAACTTATTACTCGCGACCTCCTTCGCGGCATTGGGATTTCTAGTCGTAAGTTGTGGTAAACCCAGATTAATACATTCTTGACACGTTAAGTATAAACCAGTGTAAGACAGGGCATAAATCGATCCAACTGCAACCCGAAACCTTGACTACAATCTTAGATTTTTGGGTGACTTGGTAAACAATAACGTATCGTTATATGGTTTTCTGTACTTACTAAAATGAACTATAAGTCTAATTCTTCCTAGAAATTTGGGACAGAATTTAAGCTTTGCTACTTACCTATGTTAAAAAAAGTTGTTGGACGAATGCGAATACATAATACACTTTGTTTCGTCATTTCCTGCATGGTGAAGCAGAATTAGAGCGCTCAGTGCACTGCTTTGTATAAAAACTAAATCTCGTTGCGCTCAGATTGTATCGGCATTCGTATTAAAAATAGCTCGATCGCTCTCAGCGACACCGTGTGATAACTTTCAATATCATAGGTAGGTATCCGCTTAAAGGTCAAACGGCATTCGATTACTATAAATTGATTTAATTATAAAAAATAATGAACCTCTAAGACTGAAAGCAACTACAGTTAAGAAAAGTATAAGAAGTATAAAGATTACGAAAACATGTTCATTTAAATGCCAATACTCAAGGCATACTTGATGAAGACGATTCACATTCACAGATATTACTGAGAATGACAGTTTACATATTTGATGATGCATTTAATGTGGCGCGCATGGCCGGCCATTAGCAGGAGACAGTGATTACGGTAGAATCAATGTGTAATGAGGGTTTAGGACGGACCTCGGACACGACAGCTCCGCTAACTGGGTCACTGGTCAAGGTTCCTCGCACAATACTCGAGTCCTGCTGACGAAAGCGCGTGTTAAACGTAAAACTGTAATGTTAATGAAACATTTAAAAACTCTTTAAAAGCTTTCGATGTCACCAAACACCAGTACATGTTTTTGCTGTAATTAAAACCGAATTACAATTATTCAAACGCACACTCAGTGAGCTTCATCAGAAAAACATTAATTAGACGGTAGTGTCCAGTTAAGGAAAAAAAACAACGATAATGGTAGTACAAGGACGACTGCGGCAATTTGAAATGAATCTCAACATAAATTGGGTACCTAAATCATACAAATATTATGTCTAGTTCCGAACCCTATATAATTGATCGATTATTTAGCATAAGTACAATGCTCCATTAACTATCATTATCACCTCGGATAGGGCTTACACAGTTACATAGTAGGGTTAAAAGGTTAGACAGGAAGCAGTTTGTTAGACTGGGTATTTCCGTGGCGAGTTCGCTTAAGTGACCCTCTTACCATTGTCTTGCATCGTCTGTCATCAAGTATTATTATAAAGCTTCAAGAGTTTGAAGCTTGCTTATTTAGTTTGCAAAAATTTGCTCATTGCCGTCCGTTAATTCCCAAAACGCAACAAATTACTTGATCTCCTTATTTATCCGCTTCAAGTGTTTTATATAAATGATGATTTATTTGCACTTAAGTATTTCATTATTTATGTTTAATATATGATTAAATGAGGCAAGGTAAGTAGATACAGGGTATGAGTGAGATGAACGCAGTTCAAAAAAACTGTGTTACTTTTAAGATATTATCTTGAAAAATAATTAATTCGCACCCATTCCCACGTTAGGCAGTAAATTTTACATGAAGGTCATATTTTACAAACAATAAGATTTTGACTGGCCATGGACAGTCTTAAAGTTAATGATATATAACCGTATATGTGACGTAATATACTGATAACGGTATCAGCGCTCAGAGGAAATACAGACTATCTGTGTGAGTTGATTCATAAAACACAATTATAATCTATGGAGTATATTACATGGATATAAAATCAAAGAGAGATTGTATCCCCTCGAATCTCTCGTTGTTTAACATATCAGGATCTTTGTTGTATTTCATTTTCGTAAATCATAATGATTTGCGAGATTTTAACGCTTGTTCAGACGTAAGAAGTAATTTATAAAATGATTTTCCACTTTTGTTTTATTTCTGTGAGTGCTTTTATATATAGGACAAATTATACTTACGAGGACCATGTGAATGATGCAGAGATTACATACATACAATCGCCATTCGTCGCAAAATGAATAATAATATGGTGCGTTTACACGGTCAACTAAAATTGGGCAATTCTTGGCAATTTCTGTACAATTTTTGTATTGTATTTACATTGCAAGGTGTTGCCGGGACCCGGGACATAATTTTTAATCAAAATTCCCAATAACCGCGCCATTAATTGCCCGTGTTAGCGCACTTTTATAGGTAACTAGGGGATTCCAGCGGCTCCTCCCGCGTGGATGTCGGTTATCACGGCAAAAAGTAACCTGGGTCCTTTCTCAGACTCTAGACTGTCTGTGTACCAAATTTCATTTAAATCGGTTTAGTAGTTTTGGCGTGAAAGCGCGACAGACGGATAGACAGGGAGTTACTTTAAATTTTTAATCGCTTCTTAATTTTCTTTTGTTTTTAGTGTAAGAAAAATTTTGGTATTACTTACACCCAAGGTAAAAGTTACCTGTACTTGCAATATATATAAAACTTTTTATAGCGCTTTTAAAATGAGTCTTGCTGTGAATATAATAATTCAACAGCTAATTACCAAAATGCAATGGCAGCGTGTAGTCGTAAAACAGTTATGTGACATAAAATAGTTTGCTACCTGTTACTGGTGGCATGTTTGCCGCAACCGTACATAGTGGACTGTAATGTGTAGAATGAAAATAAAAAAAGTAACTTTTTTTAGTGGTACCTAATGCTTTGCTGTAACTTTAGGGCCATAGCCAAATTGGACTGGCACGTCCTTGGAGTACCACCTTCCACTTTAATACCGACGTAGTTTGGGGCTCTAACTGCGTTTCTTTCGAATCTTTGGAGATCATAAGACATAAACCATTTCTCTACACAATACGACTACACAACTTGATAACTTCTTTCTTCTATTGCGGCATCACAATGGAATCAATGGATCACATGGGGCATCACCCCATGACTAGTTATGTTCAGTTACTGTTAGGTTAGGGTTGTCGTTTACCAATCAGATATGCAAAAGATTTAGCAAGATTTGGCACTCTTATCTTAACACATTTGGCCTTTTTGCACATAATATTCACTGATTTTACTTTGACTTATTGTAAAGAAAATTCCACGTAATGTCCCTATTTAGTACATAAAACAAACAACAAGCTCCTTACTTAACTGAAATTGACATTTTCATTTACCTATCGTGTTTAGTAGTAATAAAAACAGTCCTAAAATAAAACTTGAAACGTTAACCTTCTAAATTGAATCGTAATATGCCTTTTTATTATGTTTATTTGATAAACGAACTAACAGAATATAAAACAAAACACTGTCACAACGCAATAGATGGTGTGACTCGACAAATCCTAACTTCGACATAACTGGGTGTTTCCTAACTTCCGAGAAACGATTACATTGCACGTCAACTTGTGTGTTGTGTACTAGATAACTTGAATACAACTCGATAGTTCTTGATACTTGATCGATTTATTCGTAGATAAGACGAAGACCCAAACTTGTTTAGTAACACAAATTGAATAGGTTGACAGCACTGATGGATCTATCCAGTCTTCATATTAATTGAGAATAACAATATTTTTCTTGTCTTATTTCTCTTATTACCTATCTTGTTTTCGAATTCGTGTTCTCAAATATGGATTCCCAAGGATATTGGATCCACAAGGATTGGAAATCGCAGAGTTTACAAATAAAAAGATGAAATAAAACACTTATTTACGCTAAGATGTTATTACAAATTGAGGATATTATAATCAATTTAGTACATAATTTCGAAGAATGTAAATAATTAAAATTATAAGAATTTACATATTCATGCAAATTTTAGAACGTAAAGTGAAAAATGAACGCCGCCGCATTCGAAGTAGGTCGTATTAAATTCTCTAGCGATGCGAAGGTCTTAATAATATGGCGAGCTTCCATAAAAGTTTTATTTCCACTGCAGTCCAGCTCAGCTTATATAGTATTAAAGAATATTAGTAAAGCTTTGATGAAACCCACGTTGTTTTATTATGTATATTATTGGTCGCTTTATTACCAGTTATATGACACTTTAATATCTCTTTTATAGATTTATTCAATGAATTTCTACGTGATGGAAATGGACTATGGATGCTTTAGATATTTTTGTTGTTGTATCAAATACTTGAGGTATGGGAACTCTTTAGTTTTGTTGCGTTCACGTAAACCTCTCTATCTTGTAAATGTTTGGATATTTTTTTTTCTGCTATAGGTGAGATCCCGCTAAATACAATCAGCCAATACTTTGAGTAAGATTTCGGCACATGGAAGCAATTTGTTTACCATAATTTGTAAGATTTTTTAAATAAAATATTCATTCCTCTTTCTAAACAAGAGTAGGATAACATTTTATTTTTACATCTTATGCATTATGTAGGCGAATAGTTTTGGTTGTGTTTTTAGTGGACATGTTTCTGTCAGCAACGGTCATTGGCTTCGGGTAAATAGAACACGTCAGACGTGCGACCAGGAAAACAGTTCAAGATATTTGTCCTATAACCTGTTCTACATTTATGTGGAAGTCAGTTTTCCTTATAATGGGGTTCAGTGTAACCGCTATAAGGGGTTATTGTATGCTGACTATTAATAGTCTATATTACCTTTATCGAATGGTTTCGTACATCACAATACTTCTAAGATTAGTTTCTGTTAATAAATGATTGTTTGTTTTGTGTTTACATTGGTGCTAAATTGCCATTACTAATTGGGTCCTCGGAGACCGAACCTTGTACTGTTGACAACATTTAATTAAGTAGACACACATCACACAATCCACTATAGTACAATGTAGTTAAGCCAAATAGCTGTTGACATAATTATGTAATACAGTAACACTTTATTAAACCATCACTTTTTAAGTATGATGTCGTTTTTGCTTCGATTGTTCCTTAGGGTGAGTGGTTTTAAACCATCGTTAGTCCGGAAAACAACGTTAAATCAGTAAAAAATTAACATGAAACTGTCATACTTTACGTTATCAGATACTAATATATGCTAAAGCAACTGGCTTAGTAAGCTTAAGTAGAGATTAGAAATATATCGTGTTCAGAATTCAGCTCGCAGCCCTTCAGATTTAGATTCTAGATTTTACTTTGCTTTGCATATTTCAATATGTGTTAAAATAATAATTGTCGCTTTTATAGTTTTTGTTACTGTAATTGGTTGTGATAAAACCGTTGTAATTAAATAATAATTATATATTAAATAAGTATTGCTTCACCA
This sequence comes from Diachrysia chrysitis, assembly GCA_932294365.1. Taxonomy (NCBI): domain Eukaryota; kingdom Metazoa; phylum Arthropoda; class Insecta; order Lepidoptera; family Noctuidae; genus Diachrysia; species Diachrysia chrysitis. The sequence goes on along the minus strand of OW028649.1, from coordinate 13,292,302 downwards.
ATTTACATGGGTGCCGTAATATTTGATAGTTAACTAGCGGACTGACCCGGCTTCGCACGGGTTGACATTTATTTTATAAACATTTATTACTCAGGGATATTGTAGCATTCTAATGGTTACAGAATTTTTGTCATCGATCCTGTAGTTTTGGAATTTATTGGTTACAAACATACAAAAATACAAATCTTCCTCTTTATAATATTAATGTAGATGAATCATAGAATACATAGAGGTTCAAGTACTTTACGTGGGTTGTACACTTGTGCAAACGTCGACGTCATACCATTGAGGGACATTTCAGTTCGTGTTCACTATCGCTAACTTATCGACAATGTTCAAACTCGAATGTTATTAGTGAATATATAATATGTTACCGTTGCGTATTTTTAATTTTTAAAGTTCTGTTAAATACTTTTTACAATTTATAACTTCATTTTGACGTGACATGAATTTTATCGAGCTCGAATTATTAAGTCTATCTTTACTAAAATAAAATTTTTGATGATCCTAAAAAGTTCAAGGCATCGGACCATCCTAATGTCAAAACGCTTGAAGTACCATTAAGTCGTAACCACTACAACCCACAAGCTTTAAGTAAACATAGGCCTATATCGTAACCCGTTTCCCAATTAACCGCCTCTCGACAAACTAGTTTGTTTACCTATACTTAAAAGAATTCGTAAAATCATCATCATTCACATCACCATGTTCAAGGACCTAACTACATCCCACATCTAACCTCACACCGATATTATTTAAATGGTTTCGTAGATTTTCTATCTGTCTGTTTCCACCTGATCAATTGTTAGTTGTAAGTGGTAAGATATTTACCTTAGCAGCACTTCTGAATTTAAGCTCAGTTACTTAGGTTGATTCTTTAATTCGTGTTACCACTGACGGTTACACTGTACATACATATTAAGGGCCGTACTTATTATGAACTGTTAAACACATCACAGTTCAGTTATGGACGTGATGATGATGATATGTCTGTTAACCCCATGGCACAATCACGAATCTGACCCTTTTTCTCGAACATTCCGGTATGCCGCTGCAAATGTAATAAAAACAAAAGAAGACGAGTCATACAGTACCATACCCCACTACCGCCGGATAACCGTACCAGCTACCCGGTTTCTGGAACGTGTGAAAAAGGGGTAAAACGTCATAATAAGGCCTCAATAATTCTACGTAGGGAGCGAAGCGTTCCAGATTGTTTCTGGGGATTTCCATTCAGAAAAACCCACGTTGATGCCGCAATACTGAGTCGAGAACTACTTTTTTATTCCTTATCGTATCTTACATTACCTTTCCAGTTCCACACAAGTTATTAATATAGACACAACCCTTTCCTAAATCAATATTGTGTGGAGTACCTACTTGAATATTAAAGACAAACAAATGAAGTAGAAATCGATCAGTGTTATTAGTGTATTGAAATAACAAGTGGACGAGTTAACTTAATTCTTAGTAATGAATTGATAGTGTCGCACCAATTACATATGTTTTTTTATCGATTAATTCTCGCTTTGTAATAAAGGTCACTAATAAACTATCACGTGTAAGTAATTGAACTTACAATAACATAATTGCTATGATTCTGTGATTAACACGTTTTGTTATCTTCAAAATTGTTTGTTTTAATTATTGTGTAGTAACATATTGGTTGGCTTTAAATAAAAAGGAATTTACAATAAATTTTTCAATATTGTTTTGAGTTTCTTAAGAGTAAGTAGGGAGTTATTGGCGGTAATTTTTTAAATGAATTTCGTTTTAAAATTATTCAATTATAAATTTTATAATAGGTTGTATTCTTACTTAATATTATTTGTGGTATAGATTATGGTCCAGCTCTGAATACGAATTTGATTTGCTTCCTTTATTTTATGACACATTATATTTTTGTTTTACTGAAAAATGTCATAGCAAGTTGTACGGTTTAGGTTTTAAACAAATAAAGAATATTATAGAAATCTTACTCAGTTTCTGCTCATTTTTAACCTGATATTAATAGGTTATGGGCCCAGGTACGTTTTAAAGCAGATTGAGTAAAGAGCAGAATTGATTATTGGTAAAGTTACATAATCATGGAAGTTACAAATTCGATGAGAATAGAAAAGTTTAACGGCAAGGATTTTAGGCAATGGAAATTCCAAATAAATTGTGCTTTGAAAGCAAAAGGTTTAAATATCTATGATGAAAAACCCGGAGACGGCGATACGACGCAGTGGAATAAGAATGATGGTATGGCCATGTTTTTATTAACATCTTCCATGGATTTAAATCAAATATCGTTAATTGAAAATTGTGAAACAGCCAAAGAAGTGCTGACCAAATTGGAAACAATTTATGAGCAAAAATCGGAACTCAACAAAATGATGGTGCATGAGAAGTTCTATCAGTATAAAATGTCACCAACAGATGGTATTGCACAACATGTTTCCAAAGTAGAGAACTTGGCCAAACAATTAAAAGACTCTGGTGAAGAAATAAGTAGTACAGCAATTATGACAAAAATATTGAGTACACTACCTTCGAAGTATCGCTCTCTGCGTCAGGCGTGGCTGTCATTAGATCCACGTTCACAGACAATTCAGAACTTAACAGCAAGGCTATTAGATGAGGAAGCGAGCTTAACAAATGAAGAAGAATCTGAGAGTGCTTTAGTAGCAATGAAACATTCTAGAACACATAGTAAGTTTCAAAACCAAAATATGCACAAAAGTTCTACATCCGGTCAATACAATCAGCATCGATTTATATGTTATAACTGCAATAAGAGAGGGCATTTTGCAAGAGAGTGCAGAGCCCCGAAGAAGTCTGAGAGAAAATCTCAAGAGCAAAAGAATATAGCATTTAGTGCCGAACAATGTTTACAATCTGAAGCTGATACAGATGAATGGATTCTTGACAGCGGTGCATCTGCACACATGTCATGCAGGCGTGATTATTTTTGTGCAATGCAAGATTATGGCCAGAATGGTGGTGACAGAACTGTAAGATTGGGAAATCAGAAGGAAATAGCGGTGCAAGGTCATGGAAATGTATTAATTAATAGATGTGTGAATGGCAAGTGGGAGCAAAGTATTATTGAAGACGTACTTTATGTTCCTGAGCTACGTAGAAATTTGTTTTCAGAAGGTATGGCAACAAGAAAAGGTTATGTTATTATTAAGAAGTACAATGAGGCCTTAATATTGAAAGATAATTTTGTTGTTATGACTGCAACATTGAAACAGAACAACCTTTATGAATTAAATATTAAAACCATGGTTCAACTAAATTGTAATTTAGTGCAGTCAAGTTTAAAGATCTGGCATGAACGTTTGGGGCATTTAAACTTGAAAGAAGTGCAAAATATGAGTAGAAATGGTGCAATTCCAGTAACTTTAACTGAAGATAACAACTTTATTTGTGAGGCATGTCAATATGGCAAACAGACCCGCTTACCATTTCATAAATCTCATAGAGGAAAATGTGAACCTGGTGATTTAGCCTATAGTGATGTATGTGGACCTGTAGAACATACATCTGTGTCGGGAGCAAGATATTTTGTCCTATTTAAAGATGGTGCCACCAGTTATAGACATGTATTTATAATAAAGCACAAAAGTGACGTCATGGATTGCTTTAAGAAATATAATGCAATAGTGAAAAATAAGTTTGGTCATGGCATTCGCATATTGCATACGGACAATGGACGTGAGTATATTAATAATGAATTTAAATATTATTTGGACAGTGAAGGGATAGTTCATGAGCGTACAGCACCTTATACGCCTGAACAAAACGGCAGAGTGGAAAGAGAAATGCGAACAATTATGGAAAGCGCAAGATCTATGTTGTATTCTCGTGATATCTCATTAAGTCTGTGGGCTGAAGCAGTGAACTGTTCAGTATATTTATTGAATCGAAGTTCTTCTACTCAAACAAAGAATGTGTCTCCATATGAACTGTGGAATGGAGAGAAGCCAACCCTTGAACACATAAGAGTTTTTGGTTCAGAAGGTTACGTCCATATACCTGATCAAAGAAGAAGAAAACTGGATAGAAAGTGTGTAAAACTTATATTGGTAGGGTATGAAAATGAAAATTATAGAATGTTTGATATTGAAAGTGGGAAGATAACAATAAGTAGAAATGTACACTTCAATGAGAACAACATACCAGTGATGAGGAAAAATATCACTTCAATTTCTATTACTGATGAAATAGAACAAAGTGAAGAAACACAAGATATACCAGTTTCGCCAGCAAACAACCAAGATACTGCGGAATCTAGTTTTGAAAGTGTAGAGACACAAGAGGATCCAAATGACTTGACATACCAGCCTTCGCAAATCATTTCTGATGTTGGTGCAAGACATATCACGCTGAGACCTAGAAGGAACAGGAATGAAGAAGCAAATTTCATTGAGTTTGATATACCCACTACATATGAAGAAGCAATAAATGGTAAAAATAGTGATGAATGGAAGGAAGCTATAAGCGACGAATTAAAGTCACTAGAAGAAAATGAAACATGGAAGTTAATAGATAGAAAAAATGAGAAAACAGTGACTTCAAAATGGGTATTTTGTATAAAGAGAAACTCAGATGGTGATATAGAAAGATACAAGGCTCGTCTTTGCGCACGTGGATTTACACAAATTAAAGATGTTGATTATAAGGAAACATTTTCACCAACAACAAGATATGATTCCATTAGAATTATATTATCTCTTGCAGCTCGTGAAAATTATGAAATTCAGCAATTTGATGTGAAAACTGCATTCTTATATGGTGAGTTGTCAGAGGATGTCTATATGGAAGTGCCTGAGGGTGTTCACGCTGAGCCAGGAAAAATATGTAAGTTATTAAAGTCTCTATATGGTCTAAAACAGTCATCACGCTGTTGGAACAGAAAATTTTCTTCTTTCTTGACTACGTATGGTTTTGAAATGTGTCAGTCGGACAACTGTATTTTTGTTGGTCATTTTAATAATTATAAAGTTATCTTAATCTTGTATGTAGATGATGCTTTACTGTTATCAAAAAGTAAAAGAATATTGTTGCATATTTTAAATGATTTAAAACAAAGTTTTAAGATAAAAGAGTTAAATTTAAATATGTTTATTGGCATGGAGATTATTAAAAATAATGGATCAATTATTTTAAGTCAAAAACAGTATATAGAACAAATAATAAAAAGATTTAACATGTTAGATGCTAAACCTAGTAGTACCCCTGCTGACAGTAATGTGATTTTAAAGAAAAATGTTAATGTAAGTACTATTGATTTTCCATATAGGGAAGCAGTGGGAGCTTTGATGTTTTTGTCAACTGTATCTAGGCCTGACATATCTTATTCATTAAATATAGTTAGTAGATATTTAAACAATCCCAGTAAAGACCATGTAACTGCTGTTAAAAGAATTATTCGGTATTTGTTACATACAAAAGATTATTGTATTACTTATAATTGTAATAAAGAACTGATAGGTTTTTCTGATTCTGATTTTGCCTCAGATATTGATTCTAGAAGATCGAATACCGGATATATCTTTATGATGAATGGTGGACCTGTTACTTGGGCTAGCAGAAAGCAAAACACTGTGGCATTGTCAACTACTGAATCTGAATATATGGCTGCAAGTGAAGCTGCCAAAGAAATTTTATGGCTTAGGCAGTTATTAGTTGATATTGATGAACCACAATTGATGGTAGCTTTATTTGTAGACAATCAGAGTGCTATCAAACTAATTCATAATCCTATTTACCACAAAAGGACGAAGCACATAGATGTAAGGTGTAATTTCATAAGGGAGAAGGTAGAACAAAATGTTATTAGCATTAAATATGTTGAAAGCTCAAATCAACTTGCAGATTTTTTAACAAAAGCTTTACCTGCTGGTAAATTTACTCATAACAGAGATCAAGTACTTAAATTGAAGTAAGGTTGTTAATTATTATATTAAAGTTAAATAGTAAGATATGGTAAAGAGTTCATATTTTAGTTATGTTTAATTTTGTTAAAAATATGAGGTTGTTTTGAAGCTTCATAGTTGCTTAATAGTTATTATTCTAAAATTTAAGTGGGAGTATTCAATTATAAATTTTATAATAGGTTGTATTCTTACTTAATATTATTTGTGGTATAGATTATGGTCCAGCTCTGAATACGAATTTGATTTGCTTCCTTTATTTTATGACACATTATATTTTTGTTTTACTGAAAAATGTCATAGCAAGTTGTACGGTTTAGGTTTTAAACAAATAAAGAATATTATAGAAATCTTACTCAGTTTCTGCTCATTTTTAACCTGATATTAATAAAAATCTTGCTACTAGCGTCAGCTTATGTAAAACATTGTGTTTAATTTAATTTTGTTTTAAAGGCAAGTCTGTATATGACAGCAAGTGAAGTTAACATTTGTTTGTACAATTCACATAACAGGACTTTTCACATCAAAGGTGCAGACTGTTTCGCATAGGGTGACCAGTTATTATGGCAGGTTTTTTTTTAATATATTTTGTTTTTTATCAAGACCCGACGCAAAAAAGAGATGTGTTATAAGTTTGACGTGTCTGTATCTCTGTTTGTCTGTCTACGTGACATCGTAGCTATCGAACGTATTAGCCATTTTCATTAAGTTTCTTTATTGTAGAGTCAAATTTCTTTGTAGAGACAAAGTATTAATTTTGTTTTTCATTTGAGTCGGGTTTTAAAAATCTTTCATTAAGTTTTTAAAGCAATCAACAAGCATTCTGTTTCATAAAAAGCTTCTTTTAACATAATTATATGTTATGGAAAATTATGTCGCCAATGAGATTGTTTTTTAATTAACATTTTATTTTTCACTATTTACCTTTAGAATTTCTACGTATTTCCATCATAAAAGTTATAAAGTTGGTAAAAAAAAAAGAAAAATCCACCATGACTTAATAGAACAAGATACAGTCTTTTAAAATTCGTAATTCTTGGTGTTTCTATCGGTTGTGAGAGTTTAGAGGGTCGTTACAGGTGCTCTAAATTATTTTGTACGACGTGTATATTTAGAGAATTGTTAATTAGTATAGCGGTGCGCGAGACAACAGCTAATTACATTGCTTTTGTTTGAACTCTCCCACACTTTGTTGATATCAGATGCGGTGCCCTAAGTCGCCCTTGCCGGCTCACCGCCACCTGTTAAAACACTTAATGATAGCAGAACTATGAGAACTGTTAATTAGTAAACTCGATTGTTTGTTTTTAGTGTACCGTACCCGAGAGGAGGACCCTATTACTAAGCCTCCATGGTCCATCCGTCTGTCTGTCAGCGCCCAGCGGGCTATAATCTTATGAACCATTATAGGTAGTAATTTGAAAGAGTGTGTCTGTTTCTGTTGCTACTATACCAATCAATAATAAAAAGTACATACTGTTATATATTATTATCTTCTACGACGGTACGGAAGTCGGAACCCCTTAGAGATGCGTCAGTCCGACTCGCACAAGACCGGGTTGTTATTATACTAGAGATAATGCAGGCACTAGATGCAATGCAAATTTTGTTTTATGTCTGGCCTTTGCATGCCTCACGAATGTAAAAAACAGGATGAATTCATAAAGTAGGAAAAATATTGTAAACTAAAGCTAAAAACGAGTTCAACGACTTATAAAATGGCTTTCTGCGGTTTCTTCGTAGCTTAGTTTGAATTTTAAATATTTTCTAGAAATACCTGGTAAATTCTCGCTACCCATAGTGCATGGACAGCTTTACGTGGTATACACACGAAGTGGTGCCGATGTACGCTCGGCGCCGATCGTGTCTAGAATGGTGTCCCACACCGACCGCGGGAAAAGCCGGTTAACCTCAAAGATCAATCTAACAGCAGCTAGTTTGAGCTATCTGCAGTTGTCAAAGTGACTATTGTTTAGTAAGAAGCTGTTCTTGGATAGTTATTTCGACTTCAAACTCCATTCCTGTCTATAGTTTAAGCATTTGTTTAGGAACGAAAAAATCAATGGATACGTTGCCTAAAATACCCATTAGATAAATTAGTATCCGGTTATGCTCAAACTGCATTTACTAATAATGTTAATCAGTCTGTTTTAATTTCCTTAATTTGTATTTTCGATAAACTAAGTATTATTTTGCATTTATAAAAGATTTTTGCATATACCGAACATCCACTTATATTAAATTGTTTATGTTTAAATTATTTATGTTTCTCCGCAAATAGTATTTAAAGGTAGAAATTTTCAAATATTCTATAATTATTATTTTTTTGCGAAAATTTGAATATTAGGCATGGCCTCTTATTTACCATAGCCTTCTTAAGAGATGCGAAAAAATTACATTCTTAATTTTCGAAATTTAATTAATGTTACAGAGAATTCCACTAGAGTACAGTGTTTATGCATAATTATTTGCTTGTTTCGGTAATGAAAAATAATTGAAATAACCGATGGGTGTTAATATGAAGCCAAACTAATGAAACCGCTAATTGCGTGCTTCACATTGACCTTGGCGGCGCGACCTTACGCTGGCAACTAAGTAAGGACATTGGCATTTACAACATGTAAAACAGTATTTACCCTATCAAAAAAACATTTCTAGTAAAAGCCAGCCTACAATTTTCATGGACACTGTCTATCGAATAAAAATTAGGTTTATGGATTTTGTGGTCTAAATTCTTTGTCTATTGATGATTCCTATCATTATTTTGTTGTAAGTACATTTTGAGGATAGCCTTTGAATTATTGTTTACGGTGGAAACTAAGTACATAAAGCCTGACTCAGAAAAAACAATGAAATGGTCATTAACATGAAGGGATATCCTGATCGTCAAAACTCCATTTTGTGTTTAGTGCAATGAACAACAATTGTAACTTCTGTTAAAGCAGTTTCCTCATATTGAATAATAGCGGGGCTATTTTTATATACCGCTAATTAGGTATTGACTGAATGATAATTGTTCCTACTCGCTGAACGTTGCTAATCACTTCGCATTCTCTTAATATCTTCACGTCAAACACATTGGTTTTGCTCACGACTTTGTAACAAACATCAGGGTTGGAAAATTTACAGTAAGTACGTGTAAAGAATCTTGATTATGGAATTGCAAGGCTTCGTTGCTAATTTGAAGTGATTGTCTGTGTTTGTACATAATTCGTTTAATTTAAAGAAAGTACCCATAGCTTTACATATTTATAAAATTCTCGTGACACAGTGTTTGTAAACAAACTCCTACAAAACGAGTTGATGGAAAATTTTTAAATTTTTCGTTTATAATCGGTAGGTCTGAGAATAGGTCGTAATTTATTTTTATACCTCAGATTTTTTATTTATATGGCAAAACCACGTTTGCCGGGTCAGCTTGTAGAATATCACATAAGTGGCAATGACCCGATTTCGTCATTTTTCATTCGTCAAACATTGAAAAAAGATATTTCAATGGACCGCTTGACATTCGTCAACTCTCTTGGCAAGGAGTTCTAATTTCTGTGAAACCTGTCCAACTATTGTTCTTAAACGTAGTCTGGGGCAACGCACTCGAATATACACAAATCTCAGAACAAATACTTTCATTTATGCGTCACCGCTGTCATTTTTATGGTATTTATATTACCATCAGTCATTTTAAGGCGTGTCTAGTCCAAAGTTAGAGATCTTAAATGCTAAAACAGTAACACGGGCACCACTCCCTCGCCATATGTATAATGCGGTCGGAATGCCCTTTGATGGAGCTGGAAGCTAGAGAGAAATCTTGAAAATTTGTCATACGTTCTAGTGATGTTGTATGTAGTAAGTAGTATTGACCGAAAGGAAAGCAGCCGTTGACCCTGGTAAGCTGTTGGGATTTAGCAGTTCTTAGCTTCAAAGACTTGAGTCATCGCCCTTAATAAGACGTGGTATATTTTCCGGAACACAAGTATTTGCCTAGTTTAGCCAGTATCGCTCGGCTGGCAGCACACGCCGTAGTCGTGATGTCTTGACGTCATTTAGTACTATTGCCCCACCCACTTGTTTAAGACTTTGGTTTTGCTGGATTATAATTTCATTAACGATCACTTGCTAAAAAGTGGGCGTATTTGTACACGAGTTGCTTATAAGTTTCAGGTGAGGTAACATTGAAAGTTCAACGGACAATTTTTGATAAAAAGCATTAATAGATGATTATTAGTTTAATAGCTACTTTACGTCAATATAAATTATTGTTAGTTAAAGGCCGCTTCGAACAAATCTAACTTTGATAATATCCAAGGTCGCCTCGTAAACTGGTTTCAAGTTAAGTAGATTTCGAAGTATTCCTTTAACTAAAGTCACCTCGAAATTACAAAAAGTTTAACTTAATAAAACGTCGATTTCATAATGATCTAATTAATGTTGGAACGTAAATAATACACATTATTGCTTTAACACATAAAAACCTTGAAAACTTGATACGAGAGTATTTTTAATAAACATTATTAAGCAAACTTTGAATCTAATACCTCCTGGGTTTTGCTGTAAACATAGTAGGTATGATACATAATGTTATGTTATCTTACGTAATCAAAATGTCAACTTACGTAGTCCACACTTATTTACTTAAACACACACGGCGTAGGAGTGTCAATAGTAGAGTTACAGAAAACTTTACTGACTTCAGAGTAAACAAATACTCATCCAAAGTAGGTTGTCATCGTATTTTAAAGCTGAACGTCCCTGATCTAGATTATTATTTATGGCGATCCCATTTCCAAGTCCCTGTTGGCGTTCTAATTTAAATGATGCTCATAATGGATTGGCTGGCGTTAGTCTACCGTATCTAACTCCCACCAGAGATGCGCTCAGAAGTTGAATTTAAACCACCAGACTAATTCAGTAATGATTCTTTTGTTCACTTACAATCAGCTCAACTTTTGACCGGCACTACAACCAGGAGTAATCAAACCCTAGACTAAAGCGGAAATTTCTGGTTTTAACTGAACAATTTATAATAGCGTCGTTTTATTTTCCTTGACAAACGTGGAATAGATTTACGCATATTTATTTGCTGAACAATAGAATTATATTTTTGTAATAGAACTGAAGAGTTCATACACAATTACACACTGAAAACAGGATGATGATAATAATATTTATAAAATATCCTATCATTTCGATGCAACGAGAACGAGGCTTCTGTTGACATCCTGGTATCCATTGCTCTCATAAATAAGTAAGAGACAAGGATAGAACAATCTAGGACATTGATAGCAGTAACGTGTTCACCTCCAAAAGCCGTAGCCAAAACCAATTTAATTAATTTCCTATTGACCTTAGAGCTAGGATATGAGCCCGCCCACCTGGAACCTGCACTGTCAACGAAAACTCCGCCTTCGGTGAAGTCGACAGTACATATAATTGCTTTTTTCCCTCGACTGTACTTTATGAACAATTGATTAGCGGACTTGATTGACTTTCTATCGGTATTGGATATCTTCGCACGCTAACACGATAAACAATGTATTTCCAATGTCGATGTATCTGAATTAATAAACTATGTTGTATTAAAGTTCCGTGTTCGTAGTACGCCTTTACTATGTTAGGACATTAATTTTGATGGATCTATGGAACTGATAGAATCACTAAATAATAACACGTAGGAAGTTATCACGATTAATTTTCTTTTGTGATAGTTTTATTATTTTCCCAGGAAGTAAGGTGGTAATTAAAAAATAATTAGGTTCTGAATCTATTTTACATGTTTAAGAAGAAACGCTGTTTTATAGTAGACTTAATAGTTTCCAGTAAGTATTTGTTTATCATTGTGTATGTTTCAATCAACACTCGTGTATGTCGCAGTGTTAATAAAATACTCGTTTCAATCAATCAGATGTTATTGTTCTGCGGCTCACGTCACCACTCCCGTTAATGCACAGATTGTGTTACAAAAAACTAAAACGGTGATGTTTATTGTATCGTTGTAGAATATTCATGACACAGTCGCATGCAAAGTGAGTGGTGGCCACGAATTACGATGCACGGTCAATGTCGTTACAGTTGGCGTGTCGGGCCCTGCCGGCGTGTCCGGGTCACCTGCGTGGTGTCACCGTGACCTGACAAGTATCAGGAAACGGGAGCAGCCATGACTGTCCCTAATATCATTGCTTCATAAAAACATATCGACCTTGATCTTGTTCATGAATTTCGCAAGATTACTTCTTGCGCTATCAAATTTGTATGTTCCACTTTCGCTAAATTGCTGTACCTATAACGGTTTTCAATCAGATTCTTTAATAAAAAACTAATGATTATATCAAATGAAATTAAGATTCAAGTAGTAAAGCTGTTTTTTTCTATTTCGCGGTTAAGTAAAATTTTATTCCCATGCGCGTTTAAGAAATTGGCGCATGAACCTGTCATCACAAATTACTTGTTTTAATTTAGTGTACGAATAGCTGAAATGTGTCTTTAAATGGTACACGTTATTCGGTATATTAACGAGCTGAATCGTTGGCGAAGGTCTTCGGAGCCCGTGACGTCACCGCGTCAAACTAATAAAATTTATATTGACACTTATGTTTATGAGCTCCGTGTTATTGGCAGTCACAGATTTAACTATATTGTTGTACAACGGACGGTACGATACGACCTTCAAATAATACTCAGAGTATTAAAAAAACAAAGGGGTGCACAACACATATTATGTTTGCACAAGAAAACAATATTGGCCCTATTCCAATATTGAACGACAAAATTGGTCAATCTGTATGCAAATTTATCATTCCCACAGCTAGAATGGGTACAAAAACCTCGCTTTCGTTGATAAACAAAGAATAACGAATACTGTATGAAATAGATGCATTCGAACAAAATGCTAATACCAATGTTCTGAAAATCTGCATCTATATTATTCGGCGCGTGTAAGAAAAAGCCGCGTTGCGTAGTGGTTTTGCTATTCATTGTTACATTTATAACATAATCTCTATTGTAATAGTCGGAACTAGTTCCAAGTCCCTGAGGTGGCTGAAGGTTGGCTCGCATCCGGTTTTAAGCCACAATGTGTCTCGCGAGGCGCTAGCTGCCTCTGTTTTTGCCCGCGGGTGCGACTTTGTGAGTCTGCCGAGGCCAGGCGAGATCTCGACCAGCCTGTCACTTCCTACTGATAGCTAACTACTTTATGTTACAAATACTAGTTGTTCTCCTCAACCTTAAAGTATACGGAATTGCAGTGACCGCTACACTGACCGTCGCCGGTGCGCTTTGGTCACTGAACGTTGATATATATTATAAAACATACTACGTACCTACTAGGTAATAAATTCGCTCTCGGACAGAATAATTTCGAGCTCGATTACTATGTTATGACCATAAGGATGTATGACCTGATCTCAGCAGTCACAAGCGTATTTATGACACCTATTAAATATACCAAAAACATCAAAATGTCATTTATAAGATTTTTTCAGAAGTTCAAGTGATGGACCTAATCTTTTAAATATATTATTTTAATTTTTACAAGTAATCCTTAACTAAAAAATAAAAAGTTTTTTTTTCTGTTTATAATTAAAACAACTGTTTTATAATCTCGGTGATTATAATAATCTTTTATATATGTCAAATAGTAAAGAATTCAATATGAAAATCAATAAAATAACTTTTCATTTTTTCATAACGAAGAACTTGGAATAGGTTTAAAATGTAGCAAACAGTTTACGTGAACAATGCAAATACGGCTCACTCCATTAATAATGTCATCGGAACGTTAACTTTTAACTTCACTTACGGTATTGTTTGATTGTTTGCCTTGCGTATAGCTAACTAATCACTTTTTAGGTAATTTACTTTCCGGTTTTGTTATACTGCTTCTCGCGGATTTGCTCGTATGTATTTATTTAGATAGCCTGGATTTGTAAACAAAAAATAAACGAAAAAATAAAAGTTCATTTAAATTATATTTACTACTAGCTGTCCCCCGCGACTTTGTCCGCGTTTTTTAGTTTCAACGGTTTTTAATTTTTGCAACATTTTACATTTGTGCTTCGCTCCTTTTGGTCGCAGCGTAATGTTATATAGCTTATAGCCTTCCTCAATAAATGGGCTATCCAACACTGAAAGATTTTTTCAAATCGGACCAGTAGTTCCTGAGATTAGCGCGTTCAAACAAACAAACAAACTCTTCAGCTTTATATATTAGTATAGATTAATTTGTAAACAATTTTAATTCCAAGAATTCACATACTTAAATATATAAAAAAAAAACAATAATCTATTTCAATACAAATTTGATGTATCATTTACATACCTACATAAAAACATGTTAATCTAACATTGACATTGGTTGTGTAATATACATATTTTCCTTCATTGACGTTGTTCCGCGAAATCGTTTCGCATACGATCGGATCTTGAATTTCTCCGGCTCCCGCGTCGCACGCGCAGGCTCTCGTCAGCAGAAAAGAAAGCGAATAGATAACGGTACTGCGCGACTCAGCATAATTACTCGCTTTTTTTTCTCCGCAATTTTACTATTGTATTGACATGACATGTTTTGTTATGGTATTTTATTTATTTATTTATTTGAATAGGCATGTTTCCTAAAAATGTTTTAATGTCCGCCTGGTAGTTTAATGAATTATATTACACACGTATTTTTTCTTTTATTCCTACATACAAATAATGATCAAAATACAGAAACGGAAATTTCGCGTGACGTCACTCTTTGCTACAATTTTTACCACGGCGAGGTGTCATAAGCCCCCACTCCGAAACTTTAAAGCGCTGTATGAAACAGTAAAAATTTACAAAGATACAGATCAATAAAAGAAAAAGATACGTGTCTAATATTTTTTTATTATCTAACTGACGAACTAAATAGATTTTAACTTTTCATACCCAGTCAACATCCCTATTACACGGCTTTAACGAATAAAAAATATCTATTAAATTGGTGAATTTATATGCGAATTAATCGCAATCCGGTTTGGCTCCGAGCTTATTAAACGCGGTCTACATGCGTAGTACGGAGACGCAGCACGGGCTGCTGTCCGACACGTAGGCACGTCTAACTTCCGATGTTTTCTGCTAGGTACGGATTTAATTATTCTGTGTATAAAGTCGAATTAGCTCATTATGGATGTCAGGAGCATTCGTCATAGCGTTGCATATTTTGAGCATAACGCCTATGTTTGTATGTTTGATATTGTTTCCTCAATAATTGCTAGGTTTGTACGGGATACATTTATCACTTATGTCTTGTTAATGCCTATTCCTACTGATAGTGTATAGTAGTTATAAGTTAAAAAGCAGTTCCTACTTGATTATACACTATTTGGATTAGATCTAATCGCGTATTGAATTAATGGGAACCTTGAGTGTTTACAATTCCTGTACCTATTGAGTAAGAACAAATGTCACAAAATAATTAATTAATTGTAAAACATACACGTTTTCCTGCTGTCCTTGTTTATTAGTTTATTATGGTCAAACACGAGCGTGGGTTAGTGTAAAATCACGTCACTATGGTAAAGTTTCAAGGTGCATATAATATGTCATAGCGTGGGTAGAAGGTTAATGTGGACAACATCACATACATTGCTCTTGATGATGATGATTTAATATGATCTAATATCGGTTATGTCACTTAATTTAATCAACTGGATGTACTTATGTAGTCATATGATATCGTGACTCTGTTTCACACGACGTCGTTTTTATCTGATCAATCCATTATCGCAGTTGTTTAGTTATAGTTAAAATTACCGTTATTGCATTAATAATGGTGTTTCTGTTTCTGGGTCTCATACAGAGGACTAAAAGTTGATGACCTTACCTTATACCTACTGATTGAACTTCTGATTATGTATTTATACCGACCATTATTTATTACTTTAATTGACCAACATTATATTGTTTTACACTTGGATTTATAGTGCAAGTGTAATTTATGCCTTTTTTTGTGTTTCCTTCACATTTATTACTAATCATTTTATATATATTTGTTATATTTTTTGTAAACCAAATTTTATTCCTTCTGCGCATCGGAAGATTCCTACTGCACAAGTGAACCACTGTTTCCTTTATCTTCGTAGTTGATCAAATGGTCATAAATTTTGTCAATTTAATAAACGTCTTATAAATGGACAGTGTGTTACAAATTGTAATGGTTTATCAATATAATACGGTATCGGGCAATCACTAAAGCCATTAATTTAAGTCGATGTCGATATTGTATGATTCACTTAGAGCGGGGGCACACGATGCGTTGCGGCGCCGCACCGCAAAGATTTCACCGTGTCAGTGGGCACACGAGCGGTGCGGCGCCGTAACGTTATTATGTCGCAGCGGCGCCGTAGCAGCGTTGGACAGTCTGTTAATGAAAATGGATCGTAAAAGACGTCTGTTGTTGGCCCTACTATTACGGCAGTTACAGAAGATTTAATTAATAGTAATAATTTTGGCAATTTGCTCCCATGCTTTTATTTTTAAAGTCTTCATTGGACTTATCCCAAAGGATTTCCCGTTCTTGGAGTAATGTAATTAGGTAGTCTTTATCAATAACATCTAGGTTGGCACTAATTTTTTAAAACCTCAATTACAATAAACAAAAATATTTAGGAAAAAAAATTGGTTGTTTGTAAAGTAGGTTTACGATCGAGATGTTTACGTGATAACGTCTTATTGGTGATATAAGTTTTTGGGAAGTAAGGAATTAATGAAGATAACAATTTTTTCAAATTTTCATAGTTTGTTTCACTGTTAAACATTCAACGAAAACTTAACCGCACGAGAAAATCTCCATTCGTTTGTATGCCGCTAGAGTGAGAGAGACGGAAGATCGGTCCACTCACTCGAACGCTATGCCAGCCTCCGCTCGTGAGGATTCCGCGTGACAAGTTTCATTTCTGTTCATGATTTTTGTTACGCAGACGCGGTACTGACATAGTCAGTTAAATCACTATAGTTGAAAGACCCCATTACTAAACCTCCGCTGTCCGTCCGTCTGTCCGTCCGTCCGTCCGTCCGTCTGTCCGTCTGTCCGTCTGTCCGTCCGTCCGTCCGTCCGTCCGTCCGTCCGTCCGTCCGTCCGTCCGTCCGTCCGTGTGTATTTCTGTTGCCGCTATAACAAGACGGGAGATCGGTCCGTCTCTCTCTCGTTATACCTGCGATCGCGCTCGTGAGGTTTTGGTGTGACACAAGTTTCTGAACATGTCACCCGACTAAAACGATTTTAAAGACGTTATCACGTCAAAAAATCGAAACGAGCGAGCGTGTGTCTTTCCTTGTGACGCAAAACAACTGAGCGGTGCCGCTCCGACGTCGCAACGCATTCACCCCTCCCCGCCTCCTCTTGGTAGTTGCAAGTCCGGTGCGGCGCCGGAACGCATCGTGTGACATGCCACAGATATTTCTATGTAAAACGACGCAGCGACACCGCTCCGGCGCCGCACCGCCGCCGCAACGCATCGTGTGCCCCCGCTCTTATAATAGACGTGGTCAATCAGCCGATCGCACCGAATAAATAAACAAAACATTAAAACAAACATTAGATAGCAATTGCATATTACTATCTAATGTTATAATCGCCTAGAGGACACCTTATGTCGGAGGCATTAAGTCTTATAGAGAGGTCGGATAAAATGGTGGCGGTGTAATAATAAAAATGAAAAGTCTGTCATTTTGATAGAGCTCAACGAATAACTCATAATATAATTGGTCGATGGCAAAATGGCTAATTCGGTAATTAGTAAAAAGCCGCTCTTGGGTCTAACCATATTGATCCCCCCTGACTTCATCGCTCCTTCCTGTACTGCCCACATTACTTGAATACCAAGACTTTTACTCGAGTCGCGTAAAAAGAAGTGTCACTTATGCTTCTTCAAATTATCGAGTCACTCTGTATCGACCACGTTAAATAAGGACAATCATACTTTCGCCTTCATGTTAAAATGGTTATTTAAAAAAAACTAGTTGTGGTCAGCGAGACTCATGTGATTAGTTTTCTCTTTACCTTTTACATTTAGTCAATCTGAAATAGATTATTTTTATTAAAAAGAAATAACTATCGTTCTAGGATATAATCCCTGTTTGCCGCCTTCTACGAAAATTAAAGGTTTACATATATGTATACACCCAATGACCAATTAAACTTAGAAAAAATACAAGCCGGGGTCTAACCCGCAACACGTCGCTCAATGACAGTTGGTATGTTGACCTCTATCCAAGCCCGCTTTCTATGCACCATGCTAATTCCTTAAAAACGAAACTTATAAACAACTGAAAAATATACCTACAGATAAATATAAATAGTTAATGAGATGAAATGAAATGTTGGTATGCTTAATTATCGCCTGTTTTCCAGAAATGCAGGCTGAATAGGATTTCCTCTCGCAGCGATCCTGACATACAGCTTTCACTTCATTGGACTGATTGAGATTCTTCATACATTCCAGTCGATTTCATCTGGTCTTCCCACTACCCACATAACCGGACTTAGTTATGTTTAGTGACTTTATCTGTCCCATCCAATATCTTAAGATTTTATGGATCATTATAGTTTAGTTCTGCTTATCAAAACAAGAAATTAAAATATAATTTAAACTTACTAATGCTTAAACTCGTTCTACGAAATGTTTAATTAATTACAATTTGATGCCGCGTAACAGACGTAACTATTAAGTATGGATTTGTTTATTTGTAATTCCCGGTGGCTTACGAAACTGATTGGTATTTCAGCCAAATTGATTTATTTTGTTGACAAACGTTTCGATTCAAATAACATTTGTGCGGTGATCGGTTATATATCGGATCAATAACATATTATTTAATAAATGATGGATTGTATTGACCTTTGACGGGAATTTACGTTAATTACGTAGATTTGAACCAGAATATTTTATTGTATTTTTATTATTGTTTTCTAGCTATTTCCTGGTAAATTTCCACAATTTAGGAGTGCAGTGAGTCAGGTGAACATCTCACCCTCATTTACCGATTCAACCTCGCTTAATCTGGCCTACAACAAACAACAACACGCCTACTCACTTAGTGACGATTTCAGGCCATCAAGCCAAGGTCCCACTTTGTTTTCCTTTATTGAAAACCCATTGTGTTCTACAAAACTTTAAAATCACATGACAGCAACTGTCACATCACATGATTACTTAACACAAACATTCGAAAACGGGAACAATTAGCCGTTACACATTATTTCAACCTTTTAGCACTACTTGGCATTGAAATTCAGAAATCGTGAAATGTTCTGTAAGTGCTATATTTATGTTTTTTTGTTTAACAAGCCTCAATAGGTCTTGGCAGTAAGATCACATGACCAAGGAACGCCCCGGTTGGCTCGTTGGCTTGCAGATATTGTTCAGCATCCACAATTGTCTATTGAAACTCAATTCTGTTAATAAAACCTCACGCCAAGTTGATTGCCAGTGTTTAGATGATACGATCTAAAAAATTATGTTTTATGAAGAATGAATTGATATTAGCTTTTCATTTGAAATAATCGGTGTATGAACTGTTATCATTAAATTTATAGGTAGTCTATTATTGTGTTGTGTTTTTCTTTATTGTCATGTATCGATACTAACATTATAAATGCGAAAGTAACTCTGTCTGTCTGTTACACTTTCACGGCTGAACCTCTAAACCGATTTGGATAAAACTTGGGTTTTGGGTAAGCTTGGATCCTAGGAAAGGCTATTTTTGGCCGCGATTAACGACACCCACGCGGGCAGCTAGTATTTAATATGGCCAATGGCCACTTATTGTTTATTTACCCAAGTATTATTTATAACTTTCTTCAATCATTTTAAATTATGTGTCAAGATTTCTTTCGTACGATTGTTCTCAAACACAAATCTGTGGGTCATTGAAATGCATGTTTGAAACTTAAAGCAATTACACTTGACTTTTTGTACGTGACCTCAATGGCCTACATTACTATAAAAAACATGTATGCGAATGAACCTTTGTGAGAAACAAGAAGCTATTCACTACTCAGTAGTTCCTTTGAATCCAAACCAGTTTTGTCTGAACCTACTCTTATAGTTTCATAAAAAAACCACTCGCATGTTTATCGTTTAGCCAAATTGGTTACATCAGATAATTCCAACATATTACTATGGTTGTTCCACACATAACTTTCTAATGTCGGAAAGTAAAAGTGAACCACAGCCACTAATGGTACGACACTGACATCATGATTTGATAGCCCTCCATTTTGAGAATTGGTAATGAAAATATTTAGGAGAAATTTTCGTATTAAGTCGATTTCCATCTGATCAGTAAATGGGGTCAGCGGTAAAGCGGACCGACTCCAAAGAATATTGGTTCAGTAATGACGCGATCAGTTTTCACAATAACAGTACCTAAGTATTCCGTAAACACTGATTTATTCTAAAAAAAATATTTGAGTTAGTAATTTACTCGGAAGTAAACAAGCATTTAATATTTTACTTTTACTTTCAAGCCAATAGTTATACTCTTTCATACCACCCTGTTATCCTTCAATCGTCATGCTATCATATTATTAGTATTAATGTTGATATTGTTATCATAATTTAGCTTGATAGAGATGAAAACAGTGCTTATTTATAACGCAGCGTTATGTGATGTTTGTTTACGAGCAAGAAGTTGGCCAGGTAGCACGTCTGTCTGAGTGTGCCCAATGGAAACCAAGCTTGGAAATTTATTGTTTACTTCGACTTCGGAAGCCAACTTAACAATATTATAAATGGCATTGTTTGTTTAAAACAGTCTTTAGGTTTCAATATTTTCCGTTTCTTTTAGCTTGTAATAGGATATTTGATAAATATACAAATGAAATACTATCTACTTCAACAAAGTAGTTCGTCAGCGTCAAGGCTAGTCGTAACTCGTAATATAATTATCCAAATTATTCTAGAAGGCTAAATGTACAACATGTGTGATGAAAACCAAGCCGGTCTGTTGTGTTCATTGTTCTATAGAATGTTTAATTGCGTGTCCTTGCCGAATCTCGATATTTGATAACACACGTATTTACACGGCACACTCTCACGTTTTAGACATAATAAATTCACTAAAAATTATATTGTATAAACTACAATAAAGTATATCTATGTATGATTAGTGCACCCTCTTTTCGTTCAACTAAATTCCGATGAGAATGGCATAGAATTCATCGGAGTAATATCACACAGAAATGTATTTACCAAAAAGCTTAAAAAATAAAGCTCAGTGTTCTATAAAAATCAACACTGGTTCTCTTAAAGCAAATAATGTCTTATTCTAAAGTGTATTTATTCTAGAATATAAGAACTGGGGCCAATATGCTTAATACGGAAGTAAATGATGCATAAAATGAAGACCTCAATTCAGAATTAAAACAAACGCTATGACTGCGAATGATGATCATGCTGTTGCTGCTGTTCACTTTATTATAGCTTTATTTATTCGCCAACAGTATATTACAATAACGATGAGACAGGCGTTTGCGTAAAGCGCATATTTATTACTTTAATGGATCGACCTACTTAAATCATCTCATTTATCTGTAGAAAGATGATGTATAACATAATTGAAGCAATCATACTGGACTTAAGACTAAAAAATCAGTCAATAAGTTTATGAGTGTTCAGAACAATGAATCGACAGTCGATGATATTCAGTTTAAAAGTCTTGTGCAATAGGGATGAAATGTATTCACTTATGAAGTAGGGTACTCTCACATGAATAGAAGCGTACAATATTTATTCAAATAAGGAAACTGGATTCACTATAAACCAACCGAAACATAAGGAAAAACTCGTCCAAATTTTCATTCCAAACAAGGAATATTTAAAACTAGAAATTCGAGGTTTAATAACGATTCTAAACATTGGAGATGAATGTAAAACAAAAAAGAAATATTTACAAATGATTACAGTTTGCGTTAAGATAACAAAACCTTAATTAAAATCACAACTTGATTACACTGATAACTATGCAGTTCACGTCGATTACATAACTTTCAGTTAAAATGAGATAGCGAACTGCTATCTGTTTATACGGTATTGTAAATTAGTGAAAGTTAATTCTAAAATGTTTATTTTCCTCATTATAACAGTGTTAGCGCTATAATTTACCGCCAAGTTGACATTTTCCACGGCTTCGTGGCGTAAAATCTTGATTGCTAAACAACAAAATGTCGATTGCCATCAACAGGAACTCAATCAAGGTACTGTCGGCGTGTCAACCCGCTGCCGTTCACGGCCCGCCTACCGATTTACTATTGATGTAAAAACCCAACTCCAATCAATGTCAGACGTTACAATAAATATTATCTTTACCGTTCAACTAATACAATATTTTAAGTATTTCTATCGTTTGAAATGTTGCCAAGGAAAATTATTAAAAATATTAATATTTTTACAATCCTAAGACGTATTCGTTTCAACTAAACGGCTTCGCGGTTTATTTGATCGTTTTGTTCGTGTTTTGATGTGTAATGGTCATAACGTTTATCTTTACCGATTTATTAGTCGTAAATAACATAATTAAAGCTAACATTGAACGTGGACAAACTGGTGGCTTTCACAATAATGCACTTAATTGTAGTTATAGAGCTGCAGTGTTTGTGTCGCGTCGTCCACGCGGTTTATCGGACGGGTATTCACAATAGCAATTTTCCATAAGTGCTTCGATGACTCAACTCTTTAGCCTGAACATTAGCCGTTGAGAGTTCCTAGTCAGTATTGTTCAAAACAACTATACCTAATATCTATTAATATAAACGATACGCCATTTACTTATGGCTAAATAAATAAAGCCATTTACAAATTATGCAAATGTTTCTTTAGTGTATATAATTAGCAATTAGCTGAGAACAAAAAACCTATCTAAAAACGTATTTTGTAATTGAGAACAATAAATGATACTGAACTGAATGTAAATGCTTTAAATTAGTTTTTTATTCTTTTGGGTAACTGTAGAATAGTAGTTATCAGCCAGATACCTAATTTGGAATGATGTACTTGAATATTTTTAGAATTCTTTATATGAAGGTAAGTTCTATATTAATATATAAAGCTGAAGAGTTTGTTTCTTTGTTTGAACGCGCTAATCTCAAGAACTACTGTTCCGATTTGAAAAATTATTACAGTGTTGGATATCCCATGTATTGAGGAAGGCTATAAGCTATATAACATTTCGCTGCGATCAAAAGGAGCGAAGCATAAAAGAAAAATGTTGCACAAAAAAAAAAACCGTTGAAACTAAAACACGCGGACAAAGTCGCGGGGGACAGCTAGTAATTATATAAAGGTTATAACATAAAGTACACATATCGAGGCATTGATTGGCAGGCATTGAATTTAGAATACACAACCGAGGTCGCTTTCTTATCAAAATACAGGAAGTAATGACGCGAACGAAATATCGACGAAACAGGCGTGAATGCCGATCATGAAATACATTGTGTTTGTTTTACATAACATTGATGATTTTGGGCATTTTAGGTATGTTTATGAATCCAGTTGATACAATAAATACGGGCAGAGTTCGCTTATATAGGTCACGTAAAGCGTTAAGGAAAAGATATCTGTCTACCCATCGGTGGCTCCGTTAGAAGCCATGTACGGAAATAACACGAGATGTTTGAAGATCGCGATATTTCGTCTCTTGTAATAATGTTTAAGGTCAATGCTTGCGTACCTATATGTTACGGACTCTTGGTACTGTTCTATACAGAGATTCTTATCAAGGCTTTACAAAATTTAAAATTGTGGGTCATCAAAAATGATAAAACAAAGGAATGCATCGATCGTTTTGTTATTTATTTGGGAATGTGAAAATACTGTTACAAGAAAGTATCGTACGTAACAGCACGTACAAAACAATTAAACCAGTTAATTCTCAAAAGAATCGTAAAGTTTAATTCCGTTCAGAAACGACCAATTAGCGCGTACATGCGTACACAAAAATTTTCACAATTTTACAAAATTTAGTGACATTTTTACCTAAGAGTAGATACGTGTTTTATAATTACACCGATTACTGACGGTTTGTTAAGGCCAATAGTGAACGTTTCGACCTTCACATTGCCTTTACTGACCAGATCCATGTCGTCACTACGAGGTTTGAAGACTCGCTTAGAATCTCTGATATTTTAGAAGTAAAACTCCTATATCGTCTTGCTCTATAAATCTTTTTGAAATTGACCTGTAAGCCGGGCACGTTCAGGTTATGTAAAAAACAACAAGGTTGCGTAAACAGATAATAATGAAACTGATTATCGTTTCGACAGAGATTTTGTTGGTAATATATTCTTTAGAAATACATTATAATATATATACCCAGTAGAAACAAGTCCAGCCATCGTACGTAATTTAAAAAAAAATGGATACTATTTTCCGTTACTTATTACAATAAATTTTGTGATTAAAAACTTTCGTGAGGAGTATTCATAATTATTTAAAACAAAATAGTTAACTCACGCATATTCTCGGGATCGCCCGACTAGTTTTAGACTCATGGAGTCCCAAATCATGAGCTGACTGCGGCGGCGGTGGTGTCGCGAGTCGATCTGAATTTAGTGATTCTTTGCATATTTCTCTTTATTTATTTCTATGAATAGGATAGAAGTGTAAATACACTTCTATGCTATTAAATATCCTTATATGTTCTAAAAATAAAAAGAAACAAAATTGTAAACTGTATAATTTGCTATATATACTAGTACATATTAACTTTGACGGAAATTTTACAGGAATCGCTATTCGTCTTACTATGAACCATTAACACCTATTGGTATATGATCAATTTATTTTGAATTCATCTAATCGAAATCCACTGTTTAGTTTGTATACTAATTTATATGATGCTTTCTGATGATTAGTAGCGAGTTAGCGACATAAACAAGTATAATAAAACAAATCAGTATAAACCATACAACAATTAAAATATAAACAATAGAACTAGTGTTACAATGGATCAGACTATTTATTGTTAGTTAATAGAACATGCAGTAGATAAAGTTTATTACATAGAGTCTAGCCTAGAGTCGAGATGTCTCAACGGTAAGATAAATGGCGCGTCGTCCGAGCTGGAGTTGCCGCACGCCAACCCATCACATCAACGTTATTAAGCTGTTATACAATCATTTTATTAGGGTTCCCTACCTGAGTGTATGAAAGAAACCATGTCACTAATATAATATTCTGTCCGTCATTCCGTCCGACCTAAGACTTAGGGTATTTTAAATATCCATCTTTCGATCTTTTAAGGTAGTTGAAATTTTGACAAGACGCCTGTGATTTTGGCGGATAGAACAACAAAGATGTGGACTTAAAGATGGCCGCCATAAATTAAAGAGAAAACGCAACACAAAAACGAAATCCTAATGAATATGCAATTTAAAAAAAAGGTTGATTTTATTGTTCTGCGGAACACTCTGTGGACAAGTCTATAGAACACTTGACTGGTTATTATTTTATCTTTATTGAAGAATTTTCCTGTACAACATTTTATCTCAACATCTTTATTTCTCTATTTGTTAAGGCTTTGTCGATGGTTGATGGGATTGTGTGCGCTTAACTCCTATACTTATTTCAGATAAAGCGGTGGGGCTCGTATCTCTTGTTTGTATTTTAACAATATAGTTATGATGTTAAAGTACTTTGCATTCAAGATCATCACTATATATGTGTCGCAGTAAGATAGATAAAGCCGTAATATAGTTATATCCCTAGGGATATAATTATATACCGTAACATAGTTATACGAAAGCGAATCTTTACTATGTCACTAGGAATATAGTTATAAAACGGTCCAAGTTTAGTGATATACTTATATTACTAGATTAAGTTCAGTGTTATAAATATATTAGGGTTCGTCGGTACTAAGGGTCAGAAAAAAAAATACCTACCAACCTAACCAAATGTGTCGGGGTTGGCAAAGTCAGTTCTAAGGGTCAGAAAAAAAAAATACCTACCAACCTAACCAAATGTGTCGGGGTTGGCAAAGTCGATTCTAAGCTACTGATTATTATGAATAAAAAGAAATCTAAACAAAAAAGATATGACTTTGAATAATAGTGTACGACTGACTGCGTGGGGAGCGCGTAAACACAACGAACCCCTCCCCCGCCGCGGGGGAGGCGGCGCGCCGCCTGCGCCGCACACTCCGAAAGCTATTTCACTAAACTTAATCTAGTAATATAAGTATATCACTAAACTTGGACCGTTTTATAACTATATTCCTAGTGAGATAGTAAAGATTCGCTTTCGTATAACTATGTTACGGTATATAATTATATCCCTAGGGATATAACTATATTACGGCTTTATCTATCTTACTGCGACATATGCATTGTTCGAAGGTTTGCCAAATTTAGACCCTTATTGTTTTAGTTCAAACAGTTTACAATGATAAATAACAGTTACAAACATGTTACAGTTATGTGCAATATTCATTTTTATTTTCAATAGTAGTGTATAAATTAGTTTCTTATGATATTTGCTACATGTAAATAAATTATGATTTACATATAGCCTAGATGATGAATAAGTCTTGGTCAAGGTTGAATGATAATGATTCCTGCAGTCATTAATAATTTAAACTAATAATTTTTTTATTGATTACGATGCTAATTACAATCACAAGTTGCGTGTATCTTAGAAATATTGAAATAGCACAGATTTTGTAAAACCGGTTTAATTAGTCAATGTCTTCAAGATAATGTTTAAATTAATTGAAGACTGATGTAGACCAATTTTATAAATCTAATTGGGTATAGGGTACATATATATTGAGTTTATGTTGTAAACAACACAGTTCTATAATCTTTGATTCTCGTGTATCGTAGTCCGTTAAAGCCAGGAGTCTAACAACCGTTCATTTTACGGTACCATTAATACAGTTTCTGTTACAGCTTTACTTATTAAACTGGACTCCCCATTTCTCATTCTTTATTGCACATTTTAGTTCTTGTTAACATATATTATCAACTTGCTGTATCTTCTTTTAAATCTATGATTTTATCTAGCTTTTGTTTGAGATTTTATTCGTGTAGAACAACAATCTTATGGTAACTGGAGTCTTAAGATTGTAAGTTACGAAAGTAAATACGTATATTATTATTCAGGTTGCCTTTTTGTCGATTGCATTTTCATCTATTTTTAATAATTATGTGTGATTTTGGATGTGGTAAAGTAATAAACAGATAGACTGAGTTATCCGTTACAGTTATTATTAAATAAGGATAATATAATACAATATTTATAAAATACAATAAAATATTACAATGATTACATATACAGTTGTTTACTGGTACCGAAATATTGGTACTGCTGTGGTACTGTTGAACAAACACTTGTATTTCGTGCGATGATTCATTTACCTTACCGTAGTACACGAATTTGTTGACGATCGCCTTACATCATCATCAACGTATCCAGTAAACAAGTAATTTTTATTAACTTCCGTTTAACGTATTGAAAACGGCACATCGACGTCAATCCAGTTCAAAACTCGATGGTAACACATAGACATTGACAGTTTCTGGATTTCAAAAGAGTAAGCATGATTTTCCCATTTCCTTGTTTCCATTGACGACAAATTTTTCAATTGACCGTACTCTTGTGTCAGCGAGAATCATCGAACTTTAATCAATTGTTTTTATTTTTGTTGGTTTTTCATTTTATTTATACGATCACATTATTTGTTTTGTTACATTTGAACGATGATCAGTGGTATTCCGTATGTGTGTAAGCACTAAGTTTGTAATTTTATGTATAATATGTATGTATTTAGAAATATACAAGTATGTTTATCAGTTGTCTGGTTGCCATAATGCAGGCTTCGCCTACCTTTCCTTTCCTCCTGCTCTGCCTTTGAAGATATTATTATTATATAATATTAAGAAGTGCGTTTAGTAACAAGGTTGTTACTAACTGTCTAGTATTCCCTACTGGGTAAATAAGTTCGTATTATAACAGTAAATGTTTTAAATGAACAAAAAATATATTAATGATACTCTCAGCCTGTTGCCACTCGGTGATTTATACAAACCACTGCGCCTAGTCTATTTTTGTCTACTCCGTAGTCGGTATATACCACCTCCGTAGTAACTTCGTTCTAAATAAAAATAAATCTAGTAGCCTACATAATATAGACCTAATCTAGTCCATTGCTGACGCAACACATCCATCAGCTCCCCACACAATTTCGTTTCAGGATCGACGATTTACTCACAACAATAGATGAATAGAATCAATTTAGCTTCCTTCCATGAAATCGACCAACTTTATTGGGACCGTATAGCCTAATTATTATTTAAACAATAGACGACATTCCTTTAACAGCAATACGATAATATAATAATGTAATGTAAATAGTCCCGTGTCGGTTCACAAAATCACATATTAAATCTTATTGGTTACAATTACATAATCATATATCTAAATAAAATAATAAATAATAATAAAAATAAATGTGGACAACATCACATACATTGCTCTGAACCCAAAGTAAGTAGCTAAAGCACTTGTGTTATGGAATTCGAAGGTACCACAAACACCCAGACCCGAGACAATGTAGAAAAGGGGTTTACTACTTTGACCCGGCCGGGGATCGAACCCGGGACCTCAGAGTCTCGACCACGGTGGTCGTCAAAAATAAAATATCCCACTATATCTTTCTGTAAATATCCCACTGTAGGCAAATGCTCTGTAAGGCGGTTTTGGCGGTTTGGCAGGTTTGGAGCATTGACCACTATTAGTCTTACTCGTGCTAACTGGCCTATTGCTTATAAATCTGTTTTGAACGTCTCTCCTCGAATCCTTGCAAGATCGGATCGCAAGAACGAGCTTAATCCATTTAATATTATTTAAGGCCATGATTGGAGCAATAAGCTCAGGGCGGATTGGCTACAATTAAGTCCGGAGGGGCAGTAACAATATAATATCCTCCAATAATTGAGTTACAGAGGTCAGACGGCAATTACTCGCTGCATCTTATTACGGCTTGAAGTTAACCTTACTAAGAAAAGGCTGTTGGATGGCCGTTGGATTATAACAATCATTTTAATTATGAATGGAGTATTGTTTAAACAAATTTCAAACTAAGCAACTATAATGTTGTGTCTCGAAATGCTCTGTGTATTGTTTGACTAACTTATATTCGCTTATTTTATGCTCAATTTTTCGACATGAATATGCGAGTTGCGATATTCTCGTCCGGTGATTGCAGCATGTTATTGCATACAATTACAAATGATGATAATAATAATATAATTACGAATTTATGTTATGCAAACACAATAAAATTTGCAAGAACCTAGGAATAGTCCTTCTACTACAAATGCACAATAAACTGACATTGGTTATATTCAAATGTTATGAATGTTCAATACGAAGCTTCGTATCACCTTGACCCATTTTCTAAGCACATAGAGTGTAAGAGTTCTATCTAAACAATAGTAACAAGCTCTCGACTATATAACAAGGTGAACAATCTCATTCCTATTTATCACCCGACTAAACAACAAATTAAAATGAAACTTGCAAACTGGTTGAAGAAGCTCACGACAAAATCGAATATCTATTTTTTGTATAATAACTTTCGTGAGGAGTATTCTTAATTTTTAAAACAACTTTTTTACTCACGTGTATTCGCGGGATCGCCCGACTAGTTTCAGACTCAATAGGAGTCCCTAATCATGAGCTGACGCGGCGGCGGTGGTGTCGCGAGTCGAACTGTATCTATTTTTTGTCTATTTATCTTAATAACAACGACAAGAAATATCAGAATTAGGAGTGAATGGGAAATATAAATAAATTTAAAATAAATAATAGATAGTGACGAGTAGGAACCGCAAACATGTGAGGGGACGAGTGGGTACAGGGTTCGAATTTGAGGGGACCAGTGGATTTTGAGCCATTTTACAATTCTTTACTGTTTAATTTTGATAGTTATATGAAACATAACGCATTTTGTTGGTGAAATAAAACTGCTAAATGGCTGCATTGTGTTGGTGACACAGATTCCCAAGCGTCACTCGTCAGTCGGAACACTGAGCACAAAATATTGTTTATTTTTGTACTGCTATTGTTTTAACTCGAATGTTCTTTCGGAGAAATGTTTGGGTACTCTTACCTTATCACTAAACAAAAATAATATACGGGAAGCCCCCATCTTAACGGTCTTAAAAGTCCCGTTCTCGCATAGTTGAAGTTGATAACTGCATTGTCGATAAAATGCCATAACACAATGTTCGTCTTACCTACACAGTCATAATGACATAACAACTTGATTATTAAGCGACGCATTTGCATTGACATGCGAAATAAGAAGCAAAAATGAAAAATGTAGTCAACTATTGCGTGTCGAGTGAATATATAACTTTCTCAGGCACATTGTGATGAAGAAGTGTTTTCCCACACTTTATATCATGGATTTATTGATAACCATTCATACGCCTACGCCCACTTAAAATGGAACATTCTGTACGGATTTAAAATTATCATGTAACATGTGTATATAGTGCAAGACATATATTTATACTAGCTGCGCCCCGCGGTTACTCCCGCGTGTTGATGAAAAATGGTGATAATGAGCTGTACACGCGCTATTCCCGCTAATAAACTATCTATGTAGCAAATTTCATTTAAATCCATTTAGCCGTTATATCGGGATTAAATACAAACATCCTTCAAAACTTTCGCATTTATATTATTACTATATTTATTATTCATAACTTTTTAAACAGTTTAATGAGGTTAAGAGGCAAAATTTCTTTTATGTATTCAATACTTTGAAAAAGTACAATATATTTAGGCGTCGATAAAAATACATGTCTATTCATTGACAATAATTCTCTAATGTCACATTAACTCCACCATTTCAATTGCTCATGAGAGTAATTAAGCAGTCTGACTTTTTATTTACGACTAGCTGTCCTCCGCGACTTTGTCCGCGTGTTTTAGTTTCAACGGTTTTTCATTTTTGCAAGATTTTTCATTTATGCTCCGCTCCTTTTGGTCGCAGCGTAATGTTATATAACCTTCCTCAATATGGGCTATCCAACAATGATTTTTTTTTTCAAATCGGACCATTAGTTCCGGATATTAGCGCGTTCAAACAAACAAACAAACTCTTTAGCTTTATATATTAGTATATAGATATTATAGATAATGTACCAATAATACTCTTACCTACATTGAAGTCATTATTTTAGGGATTTTGTGCCTTGCGCTTCTCTTCTCACAGGTGGACTCTTTGTCTTTAACTCATTTGGGTCAGATTGTACCTCAGTTTGTTTGGCACTCGTTTTAGACACACTTTCCAATGTTACTTCAGTGTGTATACGTCACAACAGTTCGAGATGATTCAATACTTCGGTATGGTATGGTTGGCATTACGTGTGTAAGTGTGAGTTTGTATACCACACAGGAGGAACGCTGAAGGCCACGCAGTCTCATAACATGAGAGGAAAACTTTCTCGCACATAGGTTAAGTGTTTTTATAGCTAGCCTAGAAACAAGATCGGGTTAATCTTAAGTCCATCTTTCAGATTTTGTAAGTGGCTTCTAGCATTTACTGTAAAATGTTTTCATAGAAGAGCAGTCGGTACTTAAATTTATAATTTACAGTGTTTTATACAATTTATTGAATCGCAAAAAACAATTAGGTAACGTACATTAGGACTCTAATTTAAATATAATTATTGGTGAGTGATAAATGTCACAAATTCACTGACAAAGGATTTTCCTTAACTTAACTTCCTCTGTTTGTTAACAAAAATTCTAGAAAATTATTATTGATGAACCATTGTTTTATTTTCACAGTAATTATCTTAAGCAATTTGTTGTTTGTAATCGGTTGCCTAATGATTCACATGTTAGTCAGTGAAAATAAATCTTATTGCATCAACAAGCACATGTGTTTATGAAACAACTGTTTATTTCACTGACAAGTAGAACATTAAATGTATGTTATGAAGTAATGTTGTTGTTTGCTCTTAAAAACTACGATTTGAACTCAAGGGTTCCTAAAACCTATCCTGATAATTCGTTCTGTTAATGTTATTCTCTAAGGACACAAAGATCCATTAATTTCAACTGTCCTTGTTGCTTGGCAACGGGGCTTATTCCTGTTGTAGACTTTTTGTTCATGTTCTCTTGTTACTTTTACGGCCCTTAATTATTTCTTTCTCCACCGCTTGCTACGGAGGGAAGGAAAAATATTGTGTTTTCTTACTCTTGATTAATACCGCAGCGAGTTTGTTGTATTTTTTTCTTTTTCAGGCCACATTGACGTTCACTACGCAGG
This sequence comes from Diachrysia chrysitis, assembly GCA_932294365.1. Classification (NCBI taxonomy): domain Eukaryota; kingdom Metazoa; phylum Arthropoda; class Insecta; order Lepidoptera; family Noctuidae; genus Diachrysia; species Diachrysia chrysitis. The sequence goes on along the minus strand of OW028649.1, from coordinate 13,260,071 downwards.
TTTAGGATTCTGTAGATTTTATTCTAAATGTAGGTAGGTAGTTCCTTCTTAACATACGTACCTAAGACATGCCTGGATCTTACAATATGTTGGATGTGAGAGCTTTTTTGTTATAGTTGACGTAACATGTTTTTGTTGCCCATTTGACATGTTTATAGCACTAGTTGGTTAACCTTGGTTCAAACTTACGAAGTTGCTCCATAAAACACGTATTAATGGGGCTTTCTAGGAATTTGTGTTAGGCGTAAGGCAACGGTGAAGCTCGGTAAAAAAAATATCAACTAATAAATTCATATTTGGGCCTACTTTAAAAATTGCTTGTTGCGGAAAATCTACTTTCTTCTGATATTATGATCGATATAGATTATTTTAATTGAACCAGTCCACGCGTGCCAGTCGGCGGTAGTCTATTGTTACACGAACAAACCGACAAACACGAAAGCACGAAGCGTCAGCAAAACAAACGACAATCGCAAAGTAATCTGTTATGTTCATTCAAAAAATAAAAAGAAAGCGGCGGTCGGATATCATTGTCGAATCTTTAATCTCGACCTGTTGCTTTTCCTCACGAATTTAGCTCAGCGGCTACAATAATGTTCGCTACTCGCTAGTTCATAGCGATAACATTGACACAATGACGTTGTTGAAAATGATTGTACTTTTATAACACGCTTTGTCAAATAGTGTGAGTGGAATTTACGCACGTTTACACGTGAACAGGTGTGCTGACGCTACCTTACTGTGTCTGCTCGACGTATGCGCTCGGGTGACGTATATCATCGTAATCACATCAATTTCGCTACTGCCTCCGATATTGGCGGATCAGTTATGAGTTACGCAAGAAATTGTCATCGCGTACGCTTAATGGGAACTCAGTTTTTACATGACGTTGCTCGTGAGTATTTAATATGGTGCTCATGCAATCTTAGTGAATGATGACCCGATTATGGTTTACGCTTATCGTGGCAGCTTGTTTCTCTTCGTTATAGATGTTGTATTGTAACGGAGTCTGTAAATTTGCTGAAAACTTACGCAAGATATTTTAAACAGTGGCTGAAACTGTTTGTTTTACTAATTTAGTTTAATATTTATGTGAGACAAAGTAGCTACTGTTCCAACATTTGTTCCTTATTATAAAATATGTACTCGTGAAACAAATATACACGAAACAACGTCAAACCATCCCATAATAGCATATAACACGTGTCGTGCAAACTCATTACTGTACCACGATGTAAATTATTCACGAAAATCTGTTGAGCTGTTCATAAAGCATTATTGATTGTTTCTATTTCTGTCTGGCAGATCGGCGGAGCGGTATGTGCGAGTGAAGTGGAAAGAGGTGAGGGTCGGTGATATTGTACATCTGTCGAACAACGAGGCTGTGCCGGCGGACATGGTGCTGCTGCACTCCTCGAACTCGCTCGGCGTATGCTACCTGGACACGTGCAATCTGGATGGAGAGACGAACCTGAAACAGAGGCTAGTGGCGGCTGGGTTTAGGGATAGGGTAAGCGCTCGTAATCTCTTCAATCTTGCTGGAACATGGAATAAAACCTTATTCGGACAAGTATTTTTGCTCAAAATAGAGTATCTGGCAATATTGTGAGGTGGTCTTATACTTACGGTAGAAGCATTTACTATACCCCTAATTGCTGATTTTGCTTTTGCATAGCTAATACTTAAGACTCAAGTATTTTTAATCCTATGTGGTATTTAAAGACCTAGTAACGTGAGGCTATTTTGTAATACATATAGTCTGAATTAAGAAACTGGTATGAACCAGATAAGCCATTTAAAAGTTTACCGTTGTTTGATACGACTGCCTCTCTACTGAAGTATAAAATACTTATCTGCATAGTTTAAATACATAAAGGAAACAAGTAGTCGTATTGGTTGCGGTCATAATCAATTAACGCTAACGACTCCACTATATGCATTTAATGCGTTTTTATTATAAATAGTTAGATGGATGCTTATTTAACTATGTAAAGACATACTATTTTACCTCCTATTAATAAATATGTACCTACTCATAACAGTTATAACCTATATTGTATAAAATAAAAAATATATATACGGAAACGAAACAAAAGTTCAAATGGAAAGCAAAACTATTGTGGATTTTATTTTTATCCTAAGCTGTCCCACTGCTGGATAAAGTCTCAAAATAAAAATCTCATTTTGTCTCGACCGCGATTGTGAAACCATAATAAAATCAATCTTCTAAATTCGTCCGGATTTAAGTGTCACTGAAACGGTTTTATAATTGGATAAACATCATAATGCTGTTTTTAGATGATGTTTACTATGCGTGCAATCCAAAGCACCAAAAAATACCAGACCGTGGGAACACTTTCTCCAATAGCTGTAACAACACAATTACGCTGTAGCTCCGCAATTCGCGACCCACTTCGCCAAAACGTTGTTTTTTTACTAACACAGAAATTATCTGTTTCGTTCCACAGCATTCGGAGTTCAGTCCATTAAAATTCAGAAGCTCGGTGGAAGTGGAGCGGCCATCTACAAAAATATATAGATTCACCGGCTCTATATCACACCCTAACGGGGAACGAGTACCGCTAAGCTCCGAGAACCTTCTATTGAGGGATTGTACAATAAAAAATACAGACTACGTAGAAGGTATCGTCGTGTACGCGGGCCATGAAACAAAAGCGATGCTCAACAACGGAGGACCAAGATACAAGTGTTCCACATTGGAGAAGAAAATGAACACAGATGTGATATGGTGTGTCTTAGTGTTACTTTTTCTTTGTTGCGCCGGCGCGGTCGGCTGCAAAATTTGGTTGGACGATTACTACTTCAATTTATACAAGTACGTTCCTTTTATAACGAATGTGAACAAACCGGCGTATGAGGGGTTGCTGATATTTTGGACGTATATAATAGCGTTACAAGTCATGATACCGGTGTCGTTGTACGTCACGTTAGAGATGACAAAGTTACTGCAAGTTTACCACATACACCAAGATATAGAGATGTACGATCCTGAGACAAATACGCGGACGGAATGTCGAGCTTTGAATATAACTGAGGAGTTGGGGCAGATCAGTTACTTATTCAGTGACAAGACGGGGACGCTGACGGAGAACAAGATGGTGTTCCGGCGGTGCACGGTAAACGGAGTCGACTACGACCACCCGCCCGGGCCGGCCGCCGAGCCCGCCACTGACCTGCCGCCCATCGTCACGCCGATCACCCAGGTGTCGCCCAACAGACGGATGCTGCAACACCTACTCGATAGCAATGACGCCCAACATACACAAAAAGTAAGGGTATTCAACTTATATTAATTTAAACTAGAGCGAACATAACTGTAAACTATGTTAGCGAATAAAGTAATAAAATTATTATCATTTATCCTGACAAGATAACAAGAACCGATAGACGATATTATACAAATTGTGTCATGTTATTCAAATTATATTTAGTACATATACTGCCATAGTTTCCGATAGAATTGGGGACTTTTAGTTGGGAATCATATATAAAACCTGGTCTTGTGCTGCGAATTGTTGTTAGTATTTGGGTCATTCAATCGCATTCGTTGCTAACAGTTTAAAATGAACATCCTTTCAGAACCGGGGGAAGTAACTTTTAAAATTAGCATATCGTGTAGAACAAACAGTGAAATCGATTGTGTCACTTCAGGTCCGCGAGTTCCTCCTGATCCTTGCAGTATGTAACACGGTAGTGGTCAGCCAGCCGCACGTCGATCCCACGCAGCTGAGCGCCTCCAACTCGAACAGCGACCAGTTCCCCCCTGGGAAACCCTCGCGGTCTAACGGGACGCTGCGATCGAACGACAAGTGAGTAAGCAGTCGCTTTTGTTTACGTAGAAGTTTAGAGCGATGAATATTTGTTGGGAAATTCAATTACGAAACAATTAATATGTCAAAGCTTGTTTTTGCCCCTCTTTTAAAACAAACGTATTGATTATACTGATGTCTAAGCAATATTTACTTATTTACTATTCTTACTTCTTTGAATCTTAGTGTTACCCCGGTCTCTCACATGCGCTCAAACATTCGAACAAGGTTCGCGCGCTTTGATGTCACTGCTTGGAAAAGAAATCATTTGCAAATGTCATCCTATACTTGTGGGTTTGCGTATTCGTGCGAATGTGAGTGGCCGGTATATTCCACATCCGTGGCAACAATTTGACATTGACTAAGACCTTTTTTAAAGCAGCGCGGTTGATTATAACAATCAGTTGTAACAATTATTATTATTATTATCTTTCTCTTATGTATGCAATTTTCGTCCTTTGCCCACAGGTACGCTCGACTGACCGAGTCTCGGTCTACGACGCCGTCACCACCACCAACAACAGGCTCCCCTCTCAGGATAAGGCTTCCGAAGTTAACGTTTAGCAGCAAAGAAGACACGAGCATTCCGAGCACTTCCGTTGATCATAGTGCGACGGTATGTACCTATTTTTTTATAGATTTTTTTAGTACAAAACACATAAACGTGAAAAGTAACAGACTTCAATGTAATTTATATGGAAGCACCTTTTAGGACAATTAAATGCGACGTGTTTTTTATATTACAGATATTTTTATAAAGCACCTTGTTTTCTGGATTCCTATTCAAACAGTTAGGACATGTAGGTAATTAGGTATCCTATCTTTTTTTACACAACTTGTTAAACGTTGTGGGGCTGATTAACTAAATAATTAAATTTTCTTATAAATCTTGGTATTAATTTGGCTTCAATTTGTCGTGAAATTTACCGGCAAATATTTTTTATTTTGAGCTTGCTGCCCATACTTGCTAATAAATAGGTAATTTTTGTGAGAATTGGTAATAGATGCAAGCCCGTTCTATTGTATTCCGTTGTATATTTAGTACCCAGAAACACGTAATATAGATAAAGAACCAGACAAACAATTTAATGTTACGATCTTCTATTAGGAAAACATTAATCAAACAAATTATAAATAAACTAACAAGTGATAAAGTAAACAAATCAAAATATTTTTTATTTTTATTTTTCACAAGCCCTTATTTATCTAATAACTAGCTGTCCCCCGCGACTTTGTTCGCGTGTTTTAGTTTCAACGGTTTTTCATTTTTGCAACATTTTTCATTTATGCTCCGCTCCTATTGGTCGTAGCGTGATTTTATATAGCCTATAGCCTTCCTCAATAAACGGACTATACAATACAAAAAAAAATCAATTCGAACCAGTAGTTCCTGAGATTAGCGCGTTCAAACTAACAAACAAACTCTTCAGCTTTATAATATTAGTATAGATAATATTTTTTAATATAATAATTATTGATTTGTGTTTAGCAGGTAACAGAAAAATTACTTTTTGTAAACCGATAAGTTCAATTTTGTTGCTTAACAGATTCTAATGGAAAAATTAAACTAACGCAAAATCAAAATCATTTCCGTTTACAATCTTTTCATTGCTGCGTTTACCATAAAACGTTTTAGTCTTTATATCACAGTCCATTGCTGCCTCAATACGCGTATTTACAAAATGTTCAATATAATAATAAAAATTTTTAGTTCGTATAACTCGTCAAAAAAAAGTTGCACACCAATGTAACAGCGACAACAATTTTGTTACGAACTAGCACGAGTTTTATTGGATGAGGATAAAGTTACGGTAAAATAGTTATAAAATTCATATCAGTAAATTGAGTGATGTTCAATACCAATGAGTCATTTTCAGACGAATAAACGCTAAAAATATAAAATCTTTTAAGTGATAATAACTAAAAACCGTTTGTACAGGTGTTTGCGAAAGTATAGATAGTGATTATTTATTTAGTTGTTGCCATAGTTCTGAATTTTTCGCTGCAGTGTTTCTTATAATTTATAATCACTATTTAACAGTAACTCACTATTTTAAATAAAAAGGCTAGTTAACTTTTACATACTTATTCTTGTTGCTCGTTATTTTTGTTCTGAAACGGTCGATCGGGAATCCGGAAAGGCATAGATTTACCACCTCATACGGAGTGCCGCCGTTATTATAAATAGTTAATATAACCCCGATCAACAGTGATTTAACAAAATACCGACTTAACAAGATTTAGGCTTTGAGCAATAACACTCATCAGGCGAATTTGTTAATATAATTAATATATCTATCGGTTGGCACACGTGTATTTTCGGGATTCCCCAACTAGCTTCAGACTTAAATCGAATTACGTATGAGTAAACCATTAAAAATAATTACAACTTAGGTTGTAATCGATACTACAACGATCCATTACCATTTTTGACAAAAATCCTGGCTACTATAACGTAAAATTCTTTCCCCCCTAGTTGGCACGTTTTGAAGCGGAGAGTCCAGACGAGCTGGCCCTCGCGGAAGCAGCGCTAGCGTATGGCTACGAGCTGCGGTCCCGCGCGCCTGAAGAGGTGGAAGTCGGCATCCGCGGCGAGGTCACCAAGATGAAGGTGCTCAGGGTGCAGCAGTTCGACGCTAACAGGAAGTGCATGTCAGTGGCCATGAGGACGCCTAATGGACAGGTAAGAGTAACATAATGCTGTTTTGTATAATTATATTTCAACAATTTCTATGAGTTGTGATTTACGGCAATAAATAACCTTACCACTTAACCTTATAAGATTAATATGGAATATTTAATACATCCGAGTAACAGAGTAAATGATCAATCCCTGTTATAATACTAAACTTACTTAATACAGTGTGATGACGTCACATTGCATGGCGCGTGCCTGAGATCAAGTTCAAGTTCATAATTCCGGAGTTCTTCATTCCTGTAATCCAATTAGGGAGTCATGAACTCGGTTTTTACACAGTATCGATATGACAATACCCAATTATTTATTACATTACAATCCTTAGTAAATACGATACAATTCAAACATTTATACAGAAGGAAAATAATTGTTTGATAATTTACGTCACCATTCTGCAACAAACGTTGAATTGTTTTTTTTTATACGTAGATGGTTTTCTATCTACGAGAATGTTCGGTGGCAGTGACCTTGCACCGTCCTCTGCCAAAACTGGCATAATATATTTTTGGCACAGTGTTACTACGCCTCCAGAATTGCAGCAAAAATATTGAATTTGTGCAATGCATATTATGTTATATTATTCTGCAGTATGATTCATCAACGTGTATATATTATGTTATATACACGTTGTACTTATTTGGAATCTGTGAAATAACTCCATATTCGCACTGTTAAATAAAATGACATATTTGTTTTATAGATGTTGGCAAATTAGACCCTTTGTAAAAAGTAGTTAGAAGTTATAGTAAAATTAATACATTTTTCTTCGTTTAATTAGAAGCAAATTCGTTAATTTAATATTGCAAAGGACCTGGTATTCAACCTTGAGGCATACCTAATAACTGACGGTTCTAAGAAGTTTAGACTATTTTTTTTTTTTCAGTTAAATAATTATGTGCATAACACGGCTAATTAGGCTAATATATATTCAACATAATTTTATAAAATAGATATGGTAACTCCACTTATTTTGTACTAGTTGTCCCCCGCGACTTTGTTCGCGTGTTTTAGTTTCAACGGTTTTTTATTTTTGCAACATTTTAAATTTATGCCCCGCTCCTATTGGTCGTAGCGTGATGGTATATAGCCTATAGCCTTCCTCAATAAACAGACTATCCAATATAAAAAGAATTTTTCAATTCGAACCAGTAGTTTCTGATATTAGCGCGTTCAAACAAACAAACAAACTCTTCAGCTTTATAATATTAGTATAGATTCGTTGTGTCACGGCGAACGTATTGATAAGCTTCTAAAAGATCAATTCAATTCTTTTGGTAGGCCTTCCTTTTATTATCAATATAAGCTGGTGAGGTAAGAGGGACTACGGGGAAAGAGGAACAGTCGTTTGAAATCAAAAACTATAGACACTAGCTCCATCGTTATGTTGTTAATAAATAGTATTTTACATGTAAATACGAATAAAAAAACACCAGTAGCACTGAAATTCTGTGATATTGTTCCTAAAACTCGTGTTGGCGGCGGCTTCTTGTATGTGCTCTTACACGCTGAAAAGTTTTGCTAGAAGATTGTTATTGTGTGTAGGCATTCTTTGAAGTACAAATTTATATTGAATATTGGTAGTAAAATTGAAACATTTTTTATGTGATTAAATACTTAACCTCCAAACTGACAAGTGGGGCAAGATCAACTGTCATGACCGGGCTAGATTTCTGTGAGTTCTGTTAAATTGGAAACTACCTGGCGTAAGGCTGAAATTTGTATCAGTGAATAAAAATATTGTGTTTACAAGAACACTTTGTTTTTAGATGAGCCCGTAAGTGTTTCTCTTAGCCTAAATTGTGGTATCTTTATGACATTGAAGTTATATTCGATTGGCGACACTTGGTTAAACAAATAGGCACTAAAGATTGTCTTTTAGATAATGTTAAAAATTGATGTCGACTTTTTTCTCTTACCCCAAAAACTCGGGCAAGAAAAACACCAGCACTCACGTAATAATTTATATTTTTTTGACTATTAGTATTTCAATTAACTTGGTTAGGGTTTAATCCCTAACCATCATGATCATGCATAAAGGTATATTATGTATTTTTTTAAATCAAAATAGGACTTTGCATTCTGTAGTAAGAATCTAAAACATTATTTCTAAAATAAAGTATGTTTCTCTTGCCCCACCTGACCTTATATATTTAAATGGAACAGCGCCCGTATCTCGTTGATACGACCTCGTGAAGTTTCACGAGTATTATTTATTGAAAGAAGGTTATTTCAATTAGTATCGCAATAATCAATTTATACAATGTACGATACACTTCCTTGTATAGATGGCACGTGTTTCAGAGGAAGCTTGAATCGCTTTTCTTGATATAGGCATGAGGAAGGATAAATTACTTGTTACTAATTAATACCAAAATGGACATTTATATAATAAAAATATGGCATATATTTATATAATTTCATATAATTAAGCACTTAAGGAAAAAAATATACCGAATTGCGTAGGAAATAGAACAAAATATCGGATAATCATTACGTAAACGTATTTTTTTGGGGGTAACTCCACTGATAAGGAATCTGCCTTTAAGGCACAAAAGAAATGTATACGTGCAATAACCAATATTAAGCATACGAAAAGTTGCAAACCATTATTTATAAAATTAAACATTCTTACTTTACCATGTATATATATATTAGAAGTTGTATTATTCGTTAAGAAAAACATGTGCTACTTTAAGAAATTAAACAGCGCAAGATTAAATTGTAACTTGAATTTACCGGGTAACAAGACAGCGTTACTGAATAAAAGTATTTTATGTATGGCTCCACGTATTTATAATAATCTACCCAGATCTATTAAAGAAATTTCAAATATTTATGTTTTCAAAAATAGTATTAAGAAACTGTTATTAAAGAAAGCTTATTATAGTATTAGAGAATATTTAGAAGATAAGAGTATTATATAAAGTTAAGCGTAATGCGTTAGTTGTAGTCATTTTGTATATTGTTAAGTTTGCATACCTTTTGTGGTAGAATGTGGCTAATGTGCACTATTAATATATAAGAACTTCTCTGTACCCATGTTCGCAAACGAATAAATGATTTGATTTGATTTGATTTGATTTGATTTGGTAAAATAGCTTATTATTGATGCATCGTGTTTTCAACCAGGTGGTACTGTACGTAAAAGGCGCTGACACCACACTATTAGGAGCGCTAACGCCGATGCGGGCCGGCTCAGCCGAGTCGGCCGCCTACGAAAGGACCCGCTCCTTACTGTCGGAGTACTCCCGCGCGGGGCTGCGGACGCTGGTCATGGCCAAGCGAACCATGCAGCCGGCGCTGTGGGAGGAGTGGCTGGCGGGCCACAATCGAGCGTCAGAAATGGGAGAAGGTAAAGCCTAGTAACAATACTAATAATGTTAGTATCTATAACTGACTTTGTCCACTTAGTAGTTGGAAATGTTTTACATTTTTTAGTCTAATACATCCGTCTAACAAATCAAAACCTGAGACAAATTTTAAGACATCCGTTCGCGAAATAAAAAAGAAGATTTTCAAAATACGAAAGTTACGTTTGAAATTTCTCGTAAGTAGTTTTTCAGAGATATATTAGAAGTATGCAGATTAACGGCCAAATGTGGCTTTTGGAATTGAATTGCTATACAAATAAATTTATCCTCAACAGGTCGAGAAAAGCGCATCCGAGACTCGCTGGCGCGACTAGAGAGTGCTCTATCATTGGTCGGGGCTACAGGCGTTGAAGATCGCCTACAAGAGGACGTACCGAGGACGGTGCGGGCGCTGTTAGACGCGGGGATTATCGTGTGGGTGCTGACAGGCGACAAGCCGGAGACCGCCATCAACATCGCATACTCCGCCGCCTTGTTCTCCCAAAGCGATCGGTTGCTGCATCTCATGTCGAGAGACAAGGTCAGTTACATTTTAAACAAGCTTACCTATAGTTTTCAGTAAAATGCTTAGGCAATTTTTTATTATTATTATTATTTTAATAAAATTTTAATTGTTAAAATTCTCAATCTCTAAAACTCTCAACTACCTTCCAATGTCCAAACTTTCTTATTCTTCCACGGAGGTGTTACGCTATAATATAATTTAAATTTGCAATTTGACAGCAATGTTTATACAGATTTTGCTGTCTCTTTGCTTTTGCAAGATTCATAATAAAACCGCCGTTCATCATCGAACAGCGTATGAAATTAATACAAAGATAAAGAGTCACTTCTGTAACCTGCTGCAATGACCTATCACCAGAGTGAGTAAGCAGCAGGTCCCCAGTAGTTCGGAGCAGTAGTGGGTGTGTAGTGAGCAATGTGTGCGGGTGCAGGAGCACGCGGAGTCCACCATCAAGAGCTACCTGGAGGGCGAGGCGGGGCGCGGCGGCGGCACGCGCGCGCTGGTGGTGGACGGGCGCACGCTGACGTACATCCTGGACCGGCGCTCCGGCCTCGTCACGCCCTTCCTGTCGCTGGCGCGCCGCTGCTCCGCCGTGCTGTGCTGCCGCGCCACGCCGCTGCAGAAGGCCTACATCGTCAAGGTACCGCTTCCCCTCACGCTCCACTCCATCATCACAGAGTACATATTGTATACCTTGTCCTACCCTTTCCCTGCAATCTATATCATAACTGTTCGCACAAATTTCTGCCAAGATACACGTGCCTTCCCCCACTCTTTCTCCACAGTGTACCTTATATATCCTCGCCTTCTCCTTTTTTAATCTGTGACTAAGATGAAAATATAACTCCTTAAAAATACACACACATTTGTCTTCACAGCCAACTTTGTGGCCTTGTTCAACCTAACATTATCTTCACAACACAGAATACTGTAGGACATAATAAAATTTGGTAACTACCCCGATTACCGTGTGCATATTAAATTTTTATGCAAAGACTCGTATTACCTTTGATTCAATAACATATAATTACAAATTTGTATTTATTAAGTAGTTCTCACACTACTAGTACAGAAGCAAGAACTCTATACTTTAAAGCTATTGCTAAGTTTATGAACGACCAAATGACGTGTTTGTATATTGTTAGGCAGTGAAGGAGGAGCTGGGCGTCACAACGCTGGCGATCGGGGACGGCGCCAACGATGTGTCCATGATCCAGACTGCCGATGTCGGCGTTGGTATGTAACCTTTACAGATTATGACCTCTATGTATAATATGGGAGATTCTAGGCGAATAAAAAAAGCTACAAAAAAATTTACTTGTCATGCATTTTTACATGGACGGTGGGTAAAACACAGACGCCCTGAAAGCCAAAAGTTCTCCAACATTTAGCCACCGGAAAAACTAAATTAGAGCTTCCCCAAGTTACAATACCTGATAGTCTATCCAACAATCAAGCTTTACGTTTTCTATGTATTATTCAAACACCAAAAATAAAAGCTCAGGCTATCTTTTGTTATTTCAAATTGATAGAGAAGTGACACCCACTAACAAATACAAAATCGACCCTAGACTTGTGTAGATTTTATAGCAAGTGACGATATCAATAAAGGCTCTAATCAGTTCATTCTCTTCAATCACGCTAGTTTGTTCACTTTAATGTCTTAATACTGTGATGACGTGTGTGCTCCGTATAACGCGCGCGACTCCCGGGAGACGACCAATGTCAATCATTTAATTAATATAATAAAGCGTGCGCGTGATGTTGTTAAAAACAGATAAAGCTGATAGCTGGTCACCTTGAATTAGAATGTTTATTTTTAATTATGAAACTTTATTGCAAGTTTTTAATGTCTTTACCACAATTACTTTGACCCGCAATATAATATAGAAAAAACATTTTTATGATCATTAATTAAAAAATAAAATAAATTTTAGTCACCTAGGTTTGCTAGGCACGTCCTTTATGTCCAGTCGGTGTTAAAAAAATTAAAAAAGATTTAGTCCTTTTTTCCGGAATAACATGAAATCATAATAAATATTTAAGTTGATAAAAAATCTTCGGAGCTTACTTATATTTTTTTGTATTTGAGTATTGTAAGCACACTCCAATACTGAAAATATATGAGTACTAAAAAACTGCATTCACGACGTTATTCCGCAAACATTATGATTAATGTTACTTTAGCTAATAGCTTTTGTTTTAATAGATTTTCTATAACTCCAATAAATGCAATAAAACTGTCATAAAAATCACATAAAAGGTGCGTTTCCACTGAAATTGTTAGTTGACTTCAACACGTGCCTATGGTGGAGAACCAGCTTTATAGCTTTACCAACACTTATTTTAACCCTTTGAACCTTTATAATGAGTTAGTACTACTCCAGGTATATCAGGCCAGGAGGGTATGCAAGCAGTAATGGCGTCGGACTTCGCGGTGTCCCGCTTCAAGTTCATCGAGCGACTGCTGCTGGTGCACGGGCACTGGTGCTACGACCGCCTCGCGAGGATGATCCTCTACTTCTTTCTGAAGAATGCCGTAAGTTTTACTATAATACTAGCTGTACACGCGACGTTGTTCGCGTAGATGTCGGGTAGCATAAGTCCTTTTTTGTAGATCAAGTTAACTACATATCAAATTTTATCAAAATTGGTTGTATAGTTTATCCGTAAACGAGTACTAGACAGACAGACTTTCGCATGTATGATTTGGATATGTTTTATCCTTCAAACTTAAAAAGATCGACCACAATGCAGGAAACTTCAGTAAATTTTGTTAAGATAGAGCTTCCACACAATTCCGGAACAAAATGGCCGATTATTTTGCTCTTTGCCGTAAATTGATGATTTTATTGTAAAAGTCATATGTTTTATTTACTAAAGCTAGTTACAGTCACTTATGAAAGTGTTAAGTTTACATTACAGTTACACTCTAAATAATGGTAAAATAATTATATGTTAGGCACTTCTCATTTGACGACAAAATGACTGTTATATTGTTATGTATGGGGAAAATCCCGTATGGTAATTTTATTACGAAATTCCCGAACAAAATTAAAATTTTAAACATAATATAATGACAAGCAGTAATAGTGATTATAATAAACCATTCATGACTGACATTGAGTTGATAAAGCATATAACTTGATTAATACTAATTTGTTTAATTGTGTAGTTGTATAATAAATGAACAATAAGTTTTGCTTTGGTCTTTGACCTTTCGCATGCTAATCAAAGCCTTATTGGGTCATTGTCACTTACCGATGTCCATGAAGATTAAAAAAATACGTAGTTATAAAATTATAACTACGTATTTTAACATCATATAGTTTTATATAACAACAGAACCATAATAAATCTCATGCAATAGTAGTCTCCATATCCAAGATAAGATGATTTATCTACGGGCTATGTGTTTACTAGCGCCCAAAATGCTTAATAACACAATGGGCCTGTTTCCTATTTTTTTTTTTAATGTCCGTCTTGTAGATTAATGAATTTTATTGGACACGTATTTTTTCTTTTTTCCTGCAAACAAAAAATGATCAAAATACAGAGAACTGAAGTTACGCGTGACGTCACTCCTCGCTACGATTTTTAGCGAGGCGTAGCGTCATAAGCCCCCACTCCGAAACTTTAAAGCGGTGTATCTTTGTATTTTTTTATTGTTTTGATAAAAGAAAAAATACGTGTCTAATATTTTTTTATTATCTAACTGACGGACTAAATAGATTTTAACTTTTCATACCCAGGAAACATCCCTATTCTGACGATATAAATCCCGTATGAAGCAAGTCTATTGTCAATGTTGTTTTGATACGTACATAGGTACTAAATTAGTTACATGCTACAATCTTATACCTAGAAACAATTTGGTTACGAACACATCCTTCCTCTTCCTTTTTGTTACAGCTTTAGATTACACAGCGTGAATATACATCTAAATCTAAAACTAAAGTATTGACTATTAATAAGCATGCTCTAACATTGATAAAAAGCTTTCGACTTTTAATAAATATAGCTGTCCCCCGCGACTTTGTTCGCGTGTTTTAGTTTCAACGGTTTTTCATTTTTGCAACATTTTTCATTTATGCTCCGCTCCTATTGGTCGTAGCGTGATGTTATATAGCCTATAGCCTTCCTCAATAAACGGACTATCCAATACAAAAATAATTTTTCAATTCGCACCAGTAGTTTCTGAGATTAGCGCGTTCAAACAAAGAAACAAACAAACGAACTCTTCAGCTTTATAATATTAGTATAGATAACTTGCCATTATCAACAAAGTATAATAACACACTGATTTGAATTTTACGGCTATGAAATAAGGTCGTTTTTAATGTTTATGTGTATCATGTGATTTTTAACGAGTTTCGTTTCCGTTTTGCCCTTAGACTTTCGTGTTCCTAGAGTTCTGGTACCAGATGTACTGCGGCTTCTCGGCCATGGTGATGATCGACCAGTTACACCTCATGTCGTATAATCTTATGTTCACCGCGCTGCCGCCCATCGTCATTGGTGAGTTTTATATTACTTGACCGCACTTCTGTAGTTAATATTTACTTAAGTGTTCCTTAGTCAGTGATTAACGTAATTTGCTAGTTTCAATCCGTAATGAACTACTTTCCTTTGCCCACTGATCTAGTTATTCTGGGCATTTACTTTAGCAGTATCCTTGTTGACTAACGAACATTATTCTAGTACAGCGCGGCGTAATCTAGTGTTTACCGGCCTTCATTTTAACTTTAACTTAACTACAACATCGACCCTCCTATCGTCCACTGGTTAAATTTTAGGACTTAATGACTGTCAACTATTTACTTCCCTATAGTTTTTACTTAACAACCGGCCCTAGGACTTTCTCTTAAATATTCGAAATGCCGAAAAAATTAGTTAATATACGTTACTTTGTATCGTAGGTGCATACGACCGCGTAGCGCCAGCCGCCCTGCTGACGGAGCGCCCCGGCCTGTACAACGCGGCGCGGCGCGGGCTCGCCTATCGCGCGCACTCCTACTGGGCCGTCCTAGTCGAATGCATATACATAAGCATAATAATCTTCTTCACTGCCGCCTTCGCGTACTGGGACACTGTGGTCGACATGTGGTCGTTCGGTGTTTGTTGTATGACCTGCTGCCTTGTTATCATGCTGCTGTACGTCGCTATTGAGACCAGGAGTTGGGTGAGTTTACTGTTCCTCTCTTTGTTAAGCTAGTTTACGACGGAAACCTTGAGATAGATTCGTTGTCGGTCACCGGTGACCGAAGCGAAAAAAAAACTTAATATTAGCACAGGACAGGAAGGGACGTCAAGGTTAAATGACCCCCATCTACTAAAACATGTCATAGCAATTAGTTTATAAACGTCTCCCATACTAAAAAGATTAGAACAAGCAAGCTGCATGTAGCTAATTCAAAATATTTGTACTTTTATTTTTATGAAATTATCATAACTATGTAATTATTTATTTACATTTATAATATAAAAGCCCATGAATGTTTCCCATGCAGCTTTTCCATTTAAAACTTGTAAGTTACTGTGTGAGAACTTAGGCATAATGCATGCATTATAAATTTGGTTAAGATTAAACGATGTTTTGCATGTTTTAGTAGACCGCGCCTTTTAAATAAGTTATTATTTGATTTATACGCACCTGATAAAATGAAGTTAATGGAGTCGCAATCATTTTTTTTTTATTTACCGTAAAAGTGTGATTTGTACTAGTTTAATTTGTTGAGCTTATGCAAATACCTATTATGTTGAGCGTTTCATTCACGTGTAAAGTGTGTTTCGTAGAAAAATAACACATTTAAAAGTTATTAGAAGATTTGCTAGTGTGATGAGTGTCTAGGTGTTTTATTTTATATCTTAAAGATAATTTGGAACAGTGTGCTAGCTTTCAAGTTCCACATGATGAGGATAGATAAGTAGAGGCTTCCTACTGGTCTAAGATCCCGCTGCAGGATTGGTGTGCTCATCGACTTTTTGTTTAAAACCAAATTTTTATGTTTATTTATAATTAAGAGAATATATATTTACTAGGGTGCCTATCAAAATTTGGCCGCAATTATTTTTAATTAAATTATTTTTAATTGATTTTTGGTAAAAAATTTCGTTTATTTATTTTTTGCAAATAAAATAACGTCTACATCACGGTAATTAATATGAAGATTCTAAAAAATCACGGTTGCCGTTGCGCACCTGGCCGCACCTCTTTGCAGCCAGGTGTAAACAGGTATGATTTCGATAAATTTATACGTTTATAACCTATTTTCATTAATTATATGTCAAATTGAAGCTATTTTTTTTCTTTTAATTATCATATAAAGTTGCCTTATTAAATCTGGCCGCAAATAAGGGTTACTGGCTGTTAAAGATAATAAATATTTAAGGTAGAGTGAAAGAGAGTTAGCGCGTAACATCATTTGTCAGACGAGGACAGCGATTGCCGGCTGTGCGACGCTTTTAAGCCATTGCGCATGCGTCGAACGTTAGTGTTCTCAACCACCGGGGAGTAATAGAATAGAGACGACTTATAATAAATACTCCAAAAAATATGTAATTTTTTTCAAAATGACAAATTTAAAAATTGCAACAAAAAATTAATATTGATTTGATATATCGACGGTCTAGTTAGCAATTTGTCTAACTCCTTATTTTTTATAGGGTGACTTTTTTAA
The DNA here is from genome assembly GCA_932294365.1 of Diachrysia chrysitis. NCBI lineage: Eukaryota > Metazoa > Arthropoda > Insecta > Lepidoptera > Noctuidae > Diachrysia > Diachrysia chrysitis. The sequence continues at coordinate 13,242,987 of OW028649.1, read as the reverse complement.
CATTTTGATGAAGCAATAATCCAATTATAATTATTTGAATGATTCAAACTTAAATATTACGACGAAACAATAACATTAGCGAGCACTTTTAGAATGATACATTATTAAAGTCGAGTACATTGCTTTTTTCGTTACACAAAAAACACGACTTCATCTTTATCAATTTTATTTTACGTTAATTAATATAATAATTTTTAGATGCACAAATAAAATAACAATGTAAATATAAAACGTTGTTTATAACGAACTCCAAAACAGCGTGGTTTTTATGTTAGAATAAAAATGCTGCATCTGTTCAGTTGAGAACACTAACATTCGACGCATGCGCAATGGCTTAAAAGCGTCGCACAGCCGGCAATCGCTGTCCTCGTCTGACAAATGATGTTACGCGCTAACTCTCTTTCACTCTACCTTAAATATTTATTATCTTTAACAGCCAGTAACCCTTATTTGCGGCCAGATTTAATTAAGCAACTTTATATGATAATTAATAGAAAAAAATTAGCTTCAATTTGACATATAATTAATGAAAATAGGTTATAAACGTATAAATTTATCGAAATCATACCTGTTTACACCTGGCTGCAAAGAGGTGCGGCCAAGTGCGCAACGGCAACCGTGATTTTTTAGAATCTTCATATTAATTACCGTGATGTAGACGTTATTTTATTTAAAAAATAAATAAACGAAATTTTTTACCAAAAATCAATTAAAAATAATTTAATTAAAAATAATGGCGGCCAAATTTTGATAGGCAACCTAGTAAATATATATTCTCTTAATTATAAATAAACATAAAAATTTGGTTTTAAACAAAAAGTCGATGAGCACACCAATCCTGCAGCGGGATCTCGTACTATACCACGATACACATAGAACTCGAGTTGCAAAAACAATTTTTGCTCCCAATGTTCTGAGTCTGTTCTAAATTCTAGGAATGATAATAGCAGTTATATAGCCTACTATTATAATAATGATAATTATAATAGCAGGATCAAATAAATAATAGCTAATATCTAAAAACCAAAGAGAAAAATCATGAAAGGATTTCGTGTTATCCCAGAACTATACCCAACTAAGATAATATCGCTATCTTTACTTTCATTTTAAAAGAGACATCAGAAGATTTTGACGGCGTCTTAAAATCTAGTTTATTTTTAATTTACATTTACTTTACACTCCCGTACACTTTCAGACGATAATCCACTTGGTGGCGCTGACTGGCTCCTTGATTTCGTTCTTCATACTGACGCTGGCGTTCCAGTCCATCTCGGTGACGTTCTTGAACCTACCGTCGACGTTCCATGTCATGCAGCACGCGATGCAGCAGCCTGTGTACTGGCTCGTTGTCATCGTGACCACTGTCGCTGCGTTAGCTCCTAGGTGAGTGCAACTTTGTGTGAAATGTAAAGATATTATACAGTACTGATTTCATTTGTATCATGAAAACTCATACAGTTACATGGTTACTTTGGCTCGTTTCTCGCAGAAACATGTTCACGACGCTCGACGAAAATACAAAATGGTGTAAATAGCATTGTAATTGATTCTGTGACTGATGTTGAACAATTTTTATACGCAGGGTGGATTCCCAAGCGTAGTAAATTAATTTTGTTTAAATGCAGTTATGATTTATTTAAAAAAATAAAGGCTTGTTTCCTTCGATTATAATTTTCACTCTGCTGTATAGTAAAACTAAGATTGTATTTTCAGAGACGATTATTTTTAATAAATGAGTGATCCCTTCAGATTGGCGTACCACGGCATTCGCAACTCGGTGCACCCCGGCACGCTCGGGCGCGCGGTGGCGGCCCGGCGCCGCACGCGCTCCTTCGCCGCGCACTACCGCTCGGCGCCGCCGCACGCCACGCTCTACCGGTACGGTGCTATGGCAAACACGCACTCGCACAAACATTTGTACTTGTATACACGGCATATGTAATTAAATACAAATAATAGAAGGAAAAACTTAAACCTCAGGCAGGACTCGAACTGGCTTGACGCGCCACTATTCCTCACTACGCCACGCGTCTATTATTTGTATTTAATTACAAATATTCGCTCCGCATGCGTTAATGCGTAACAAATAATTAAAATACACGGCATACCTATATCAAGAGCTTTTAAAATTAAATATCAATCAAGATAATCTTTGATTATAAGGTTAAATTTAAGTAATTATGTAAAATTTTGACTGATGCCGAATGTTATAGGTCTCCACGCGAATACCTATGCTCGACTTGCTGCGGTTTCTATCCATGCGTGTGATCAAAATTATATTTCTTGACCAAATAGCGATGGTAAAAAGATAAACTATTACGGTCCAAACATAGACCCCTGTGGTATCCCTCGCTTGAAGATTTAAAAACAAGACCTTGTATTTTTACTTGCTCTTTCAATTTTGTACAATTTAGACAAGAATGAACTTCAATCAGCATAGAGGCATAGAGGTTAAAATGTTGCATTTAATATGAATATTTTTTTATATTTTGTATATCAAACCTTATCGAAGGTTACAGTAACGTGAAGAGTATATTCATAGCATTATCATAATTTAAAATCAGTGCTCAAAGTTCGTAAGAAAAAGCTTGTAAGAGGGGACGTGACTGGCTCTTTCTCCATATAAACGTATTCCGCTGTTTTATTCGTGGAAAATCCTTTTTTTACTTATTATATGCCCCTATTATTTCGTGTTTTTTTAAACATGTTCACTTAAAAAAAAATATGACCCTCCAAAAAATTCCGTTTTACCGCCGTTTTCCGACAACTATCAGATAATTTTGATAGGATTTTAACAAAAAAGAAAATGATAGAAGTGTAAATATACCGTTATAGAAGAAAACAGCGGAATACAAAACGTCTTTTGGTCAACGATCTTGTTGTAAAATTAACCTGACCTGCTGATGTCCCTTACGCACTTTACGGGGGTAGGTCAGAGGTGTGCGACGGCAATATATTCTTTAAATATACCTATTTCATAAATTCCTCAAGTGTTAAGTTCCGTCTCAAAATTTATATTTGTCTCAATATTTAGCGGTAATCATCCGTACTTAAGAAGCAACTGTGTTGTCTAGCAGTTCGACGGACGAGGACGGCCTGGCGAAGCCCGCGCCCGAGGTGGTGGCCATCACTTGACGGCGCGCCGGCTCCCCGCGCGCGCTGCGCCGGCTGCTGCGGCTGCTGCCGGGCGCGCGGGCCGGCCGGCTGGCTCTGCTGGCCCGCCGGCTGGCCCGCCTGCTGGCCCGCCGGCTGGCCCGCCTGCTGGCCCGCCTGCCGCCGCCGCGCCGCGCCCTGCCCCCCGGCTGTGACCTGTCGATACAACTACTGTAGTTACATCTAGGTATATGTGCTTTACTCTGCAAAGCGGGACCAACGCGCCCGAGAGACGCGCCCGCGTCTCCCGAGCGCCGACTTAACTAGCATTTACCTTGGCTCACCCTTCCCTCTCACGCTATGTCGCGTCGCAAACAATAAACGGTGAGCTAAGAAAATATTTAATTATTAATTTGTACAATACTATTTGAATCTGATTTCTTCGAAATACATTCTCTTTTTCTTTGTAAATATTTTATCGCAAGTGTTCAAAACGATAACGTATAACCTACCATATCATCGAAATCGCTTCCGATGTTGTTAGTTACCATGATATATGTATAAATATTAATTTATCTGTGTATATATCAGTACTTAGTACTTAGTCGCCGCGCGCCGGTGTCTCACAGATCTGCCAATGTTATTGATGTTATGTATAGTTCGTTACTTTTAATCAGTATTCTGTCATGTCTGTGTCCATGGATTTAGAAGCTGTAAGTCGCGTTTAATATACTTAAGTTTTTATATTTAAGAACCGAAAGAGCGAATGTTGCTTAGCATATCCTATTTTAAAAACTGAATATCAGTATTTGCAGTTGATAAACGAACCGTGATTAATTTAAGCATGGCGTCATTAGCCATGGCATGGTATCTAGTTGTCTAGCAATACTGTCGGGTAACTTGTAAGCTATTCTAAATCCATGTCAAATTTATGACACGTCTTTGAGTGTATGTAAGCGAGAGTTCATGTCAATAGAACTTGTGAACTAACCATTAACTTATTAAACAAACTTCTATACGATATTAATTTACTTTTGACATTTCTAAACTGACATTATTTACAAAGTTCGTATTTTCTATTGATATGGAATTTAGTTGAGTCAATGTGTACCTACAATAATGTTTTAGTGACTGCTCCATACAATTTTAGCTTTAAAATAACTCCTGATATTGCAAAGGTTTTTAGTGTAATATAAATATAGATAGTAAAGCACTATACCATTGCTTACAAAATGAATTTGAATACTCTGAAGATAGTTATTTAAAAATATTTTCTGTATTCAGTAATGAATTTCGAATCGTATTTTAACGAATTGTATGGAGCCGAAACAAACGGAATATCTCATTAACTATTTATGTTATGCTTCGCGTGAATGCTAACGATATTTATTTTTCTCTACATATATTATATAAACAGCAACTGAAACGTTAAGTAAAATAATTTGCAGCTGTTGGTAATTAACAGTGTGGTGATATTACAGACGATGGTCTAAAGTAGAGATAGATAAATTGTTCTAATGTATGTTATGTGTCTATATTATGAACGTTTACAATACCAGAAAGTATTCATATAATGATAAAAAAGGTGGATGTCGTAAGTCGTTTGAAAAAAATATGTTGATAAGTTAAATATTTTATATTGATGTCTGAATGGTCTTGTGTAGTGCGACCAAGATTTTAAATTGGGAATAAGATATAGCCATAAAATCTCTTCAACTCACATAATTTTCAGTAAGTTATTTTCCGCGTAAATTAAGGTAAAAGTTTCTTGTAATTATTACTAACTTCTGTGTGCAACACATCTAGAAAATACAAAGTCACAGATTAAGTAGCAACACAAAATATGCTTTCTGGTATTTTTCAACTGTGTTACCAACATTATTGAGTGCTGGCAACACAGTACTAAGACACGTTGATAAATGTTTAGTAGGTGTTTACGATTACTAGTGTGATAATGACGGTTGACTTCCTTCAGAGAATGTTGATATATAGCGAGACCCGCTGCCTTGCCTGAGACTGCACCCACTATTGGGGCACACAACCGCGGCGCGAACACACTCGGTAGCGGCTCAATATCGTCTTAAACTAGTCATTGGTGGAGACTTAGCCTTAGAATGTTGAAGGTTAGAACATGAAATGATTACTCATCGTCTAATTAAAAGTTTTTTTGTTATCTTGAATGGTCCGTGACGCATGGCTTAGGTCATATTTCTTACTAAATGTTTTCAATAATAAAGTGTAACTGAATTACTAATAATACAATTTATACCTAATTTACGAACTCCGTGGTCGAGTAGCGTACACACCGGTTTTCAAGCTGAGGTCCCGGGTTCGAACCCTGGACGAGTCAATGTAGAAAACCACTTTTGTACATTGTCTCGGGTCTGGGTGTTCCTGATACCTTCGTTGTCTCTGATTCCATAACACAAGTGCTTTAGCTACTTAGTTTGGGTTCAGAGCAATGTTTGTGATCTACATTTATTATAATTTATAGGGGTTTGTACAGTTATACACCACCAATTATTTATCAAACATTCCATCATCAGTTTTAGTAAATATATAGTACAAAATAATCATTTTACATTTAGTAAAAGAAAGAAAAAGTATTGACTCATAGTCGGTCCATGAATGATGATCACTTAATTTTAATTTATTCAATTTTCGTGAGACACATCTTTATTATTTATGTATTTAAGTGTATTACGAGACGATAAAGAGCATAATGTCTAAGAAATTCGGTTGCTTAAGGAACGCTAGCCGATGTAATGAGCGATATAATAAGAAGTCAATTGTAATATGTACCAATTCGATAACAACAAGTGCCTTGACCGCCGGCCGAGTGTGTTCCCGCGCCCTCTACGTGAATAGATGATTCCTAAAAAGATTAAAACTATTTTTACTATCGTTTCTAGTTTTGTACATAGAAACAAATTATATTTCTATATGAATGAGATGATTGTTAATTGTACAGTAGGATATTTTTATATGAAACAAATCTTTGTGTAAATAACTTGTATGTTCTAAGACTGTTGTTTATTTTAGAGCTTTTAATTTGTTCAGTTAATTTAAACTATGTAATAGGGTATTGTGATGAACACATGTATTTTCCAGTCATTATGTTATCATGCTGCCTGACGGATGCTCCCTGCAGACCCCGTTCTTGCCACGCCGGTCCCATCTGTAGTTGGTAACAGACTCTAGTACAAACTGTCTCTAGTTAGAACTTGTTTTATTCACTGTTTGCAAGTTAGCTTGCGTGTGGGATTGAAAGTAGCATATTATAGCAATTTTGAAATTATTAGTAACTTTATAGTTATTGTGTCTCGTTTATTGGCGATATTTATGAATTAGAAATTAAATCTTGACTAGTCTCTTCAACGAAATGTAGATTTTGTTAAAACGTTTAGTATTATAATTATATATCTTCCATAGAGGATATTTAGAGGCATTCTATCGATGTATGCATTTGTTCTGTTGCTGCTTCCATTATAAATCATGTTGTTTCTATATTATACTAATATTGTGCATTTATGTTTTGTGATATTGTCAAAACAAAAAAAATATATCTCTTATAGTTGCTATATCAAAAAGTAAGCACGGCAATGACTAGAAAATACATCATAAAGATGTGTTGTTTTATAATAATAACAAATTATTTAATTTCATTACAATATTTGTTTTATTTCTCAACTTTGTGTACATGTCTTTTGAATTTATCAACATTCCGTATATTTTAGTTTTGTGCAGTTTACATTGATTATGCTAAAGCCGGTACGGTCTCTACAATAGAAACTAACGCATACGCAAAGGACACGTACTATTTCTACTGTTTGGCATTCAGATTTAGGCCCATGCCACAAATATATTTCAGCATTGACAATCTTCTTTAAAAGTAATTGAGGTACCTACAAGATATTTTAAAATAGTTTCGTCTTATACATTTTTCTTCTTGTAACACTGAAAAGCTATATGACAAGACCTATATCGTAACATACATTTGTGTCCTGAATTGAATGCTATAATCATAAAATAGTGGCAAAACGTTGAAGCCTTTAACAAACATTTTTAAATTACTTTAATTATGCGTATGAATTAAGCGACAAATTACAGACATTCACACGTTGATATCCTGGTAGAACAACAGATTGACTAGTACACTACACAGCCCAACTAACAGGATATATGTTGTACGTTGATGCCACAATACACTGGCTGCATCACGCACTTCACATAGACGCCACAAATAGTCATAAACGTCACAGAAAAGTATTTTATACAAATCCACCGATCAATAAAAAAGAGCTCGATAAAAAAGTTTAATAACATTTTGCACAACTATCATGTTTTAATAGAGTAAGAATTATGAATAAATAACAACCCGATCTGAGTGGAGTGTACAAAAGTATTGCATAATTATAATTATTTAAAACAAAAACAAAACTTGAAAATAAAATAGAAACCTACTAATACTACTATTAATATTATGACGTATGTTCGCAGTAAGTATATAAAAATATACCGCTAGCAATCCACTTAGTAGATTTGAACAGATCATTGGCGAGACAACAGGTGTCCTAGAATGAGTTTCACTCACGTAGGTCCAATATAAAGTACATTTATCTAAGTAATAATTATGACCGCCGAACTCTTAACCAAAGATGCTCAAAAATTGAATGGCACGGCTCACAATCTGCCTCTCGATCAGTTTTTAAAATACGTCGCTTTTGGCTATCTAAAATATTATATTTTTACAGCCAGACCCAAAAGTGCATGAAACATTAAATACTACTTTTGGTGTCAACATAATATCAACCAACAAAATAATATCAAATAATATTGACACAATAATCAATTTATCAACACGAATAAAACTACGATAAACGAGTGCTTCTTCCGCGACCGATAACTCGCTGTAGTTATTTGACCTTAAATAGTCGACATGACAACAGTATTTCTACAAAGATAATCATTTATTCATAAAAAGACGCTTTCGTTTGAGATTATGTGCCTTTAAAATTTACCGAAATGCTCGTACAATTGGAGTCCCAGTGTAAATATACTAAATACTTCGTTACGGTAACGATAATATCAACTTTTTGTAAGAGATAGATTACTTTAAATGCTTATTGAGTTTGTTTAACAAATACTTAAGATTTAAAAATCATTTTTTATAAACAAGGCACTTTTCTGACAGTTTCGGCAAGACATGAAACAAGTACTAAGTTTACATCACAAAGTGTTCATCCTAAAATTTAAGCTAAGGTCTGGCTGGACGGCCGCATAATCTATTGCACTATTAAAACATATCTATATTTAAAATAAAACAAACTAAAATCACAGTATTAATTTGAGTATGGCATTGACTGCGTCTACCGAGGGTTCGTGGACGAATACGATGTCGAACTTGTTAAGATAGTTCCTGAGGTTGCCTTCGGCGTTTTGGTTGAGGAAACCGACTTTGATGACGGCGTCGCAGTGCTCCATGCCCTCGGCCATGCCGGCGTCGCCGATGTTGTCGCCCATGAGGATCACATTAGAGCGCTGCTGCACCATCTCGTAGTACTCTGTGTGCTTGATGGCAGTCTCGTTCTTGTTGTACGTATGGATCACCTCGCCTTCGATGCCGACTATGTAGTCATTTTCGTCTAATGCGAGGAAGTTTGATACTACCTGTAAATTGAAAATGGAAACTTTAAAAGGCGGATCAAGACAACACTGCACATGCCCTTAACTATAAACATCAAAGAAGATTATTTCAACCTTAAACATTATGTTAAAGTACCTACAGAAAAATAAGGTAAAACACTATGAGTCACGACAGTTTATGAAATAGAACGATGTAACGTGAACGTTAGAAACACCACGATTTCTTACAGCCATAGAGCCATAGAGTCTTGCGTCAGGATAACTGCTGAAAAGTAAGCTCAAGTCACGTAACTTGAAATATTAGACCGTGTCGCAACTTTACCTAAGAGGTCGGCGGTATGTAGATAGATAATGATGGTTTTATTATCTATCTAGGAGATAAGAATTTAATCTAACCCGCTACAAATTTTAAGTTGACGGGGTTTGTTTCTTTGAACTTCTTACTCTCAATAACTAAGGTACCCGCGGGTATTAAGGCCTGTCGGGCAATAAGGCCTAAGTTACAAAAAGCGTACGAAATACAGTAATTGACGATCAAGGTTACACTCACATAAGCTCAGAGCATATACAAGTCGCTGCAAAGTGGCGGACGAAAGCTTGCACTTCTCCCCCTGCCAGTGTCGTTAAAATCATTCAGCGGTGCGGTCACGCGGCACGAATTATAAAAATTGGCTCCAGTAAAACGTAAGTTATTTTGAAAATTACATATTGACAAACCTGTATTGACTGTCCGTTTATTAATTAATGTATGCTTGTCCCTAGGTTACCGTATTAAAGGACTTGTAGTTGTAAATTTTTTATTATTCTTTATTTTTTGTAACCACGTGGTTGGTAGGTATTAAGGCCTATAAAATTTTACTATAGGCCTTATTATACTCCTATTTTTTTAAACTGCTTTATAAGTAGGAGCGTGTTTAAAATTTTTGTCGGTGGGTAGTATGTACGTAGTAATAAATTTTCATTTTATTTATCATTGTTTTCAGTGCTCACGGACACGATGCCTCCCAAACGGGCATTGTGGCCAGAAGACGATCTGATTATCACACTGACTGTTAGACAAAAAGCCATTAACTATCGAGGTACTCCAGTCACAAAAGATCTATTTAATAAATATAATCAAGAGAAAATAAATAGTAAAGAAGTGAAAGGTAACAAAAGAAAGAAAAATAAACAAGACGAAAACTTTACGTTTAAAAGACTTTAAATCCTAAGAAAATCGTATTTGCAAAAAAGTCTACTACCGTCAAAGGTAAATCACAAAAACAAGTGAGTTGGTACTGTCATGCCTGCAAAGAAGATAGAATGGACGATGCAATGAGGCAATGCTTGCGATGCTCCAAGTGGTACATAGCACGAAGAGTGTGTCGGTTTGACCGCAGAAGATACTGATGACTTTCAATGTCCTGATGGATGCGAATAAAGGCAATTTATTTAATTTTCTAAGTCAACTATGCTTCCTATTGCTTTATGTTAATGATTATTGATCTCAAGAATACCAATTTACGTAGTATAAGTTGATTTTCGAATAGTTGAAAGTATAGGCCTTTTTACCCTACTCAAGTATAATAAGGCCTACAGACTGCGGTTTTTTTAAAGTTATATCTTGTTTTGTTTTTAAGCTAGAGAAGCTATTTTTTGCTTTAACTCTGTAGTAATTTAATTACATGACTGATTAATAATAAAACTTGTTGATTATGTTGGATATTTTTCATTTTATTACAATTTTCCCTTAGCTAGGCCTTAATACCCTCGGGTACCTTACAAGTACCTGATAGCTCAATTTTTAAGGAAAGTATTGACTCGGACGATTCGAGTCTTATAATTTAGACAACCAAGTGTCATAAATTGTCCATCGATATTACATCAATTCTCTGTTGAATAAGCAGCCTATCAAAGGCGGGTGAAACCGCGGTACACAGTTAGCAATATTGTTCAGTTCATTTTATTCATCGTTATAATGAACATAAATAGTGTATTTGAAGACCTTTGTGTCGTTGAAGGCGCTAATGGAAATATTATCTTAATGCCATCTCGAGAATTTTATTATGATTTATAACAGTGAGGAACTGTTCACTTATCAGATTCGCTAGAACAATGAATTGTTAACGTACATACATTAACAATCAGAATCAGAATTTCTATTTATACATAGTATACCTTATAAATCGTATTGTATAATTGTTTGATCAGGATTATCTCCGAACGGATGAACCGACGTCGATTAAAAATTAAGAAGATAAATTACAACTTAAATCATGCCATGATTCAAATTGGTTAGCAATACATCCTATATCACAAATCTGATGTCTTAACTATTTTTCATGCCTAAAAGAAAGTTGAAACTCTAAGCTTGTAATTAAAATAATTATCATTCAATAATCTTTATTATATCAAAATAGCTACCTATTATCATGCATAAAAGAGATCGTATGTACATTGCTGATACCAAAATGAAGTTAGTAACAAAAATATCATGAAATAGAATTTAATGATAATATCGCAAGCTATTTTATATTTTACTAGCTGATTCGCGACTTTACCCGAATTCCTTCCGTTCCCGTAAGATATAATTTCATCAAAATCGGATTAAATCCCAAATTATATGTTTTTTTTTTTTTGCTGGAATACCGAATTTATTACAAATGTAAGTTACCCGTTATTTAAGATCGGTCCAGCCGTTTTGAAGGTTATAAGATTTGCTGAGCCACTGAGAGCTGCGAGGATCAGTAGCGACGTTGTGAAACGGTGCGGAGATGAGCGGTGCGCGGTTGTGTAGCGGGCGCTTTTCAGATGCGAGCGAGCGGGGTGATGTGAGGTCGGAGCCTCCGCAGCACACAAACTTCGGTGGGTTTATATGTACAAAAACTTCGTCCCGCTAAGACGTTTCCACAGGCGCCGAGCGACGCTAGGTAAATGAAGCGTTTCTATTGGTTCTTACTAACACATCCCTACGCATCCTCGCACATCATTGGTAGAAACGCAGTCTAAACCACCTACCAAAATGTGCATTCAACATGTTATTGCACAAGTCAAGAGTTACTACTGTGCATGATAAAACATACTTGTCCTCCTACATTATATTATTAAATGATCAAATAGTGCTAGATAAGTGAGTGCATCCTGCAACTCCTGATTAGCTTTTGTATATATTAATGCTGTAACAACAGTGGCTAGATAACAACTTGAAACTTTACTTCCTAAGCCCTGGCCTTTGGCTTAATATGCAGTTGTCTCTTTCAAATTGTCTCTTAACTATAATCAGATAACTTGACTTGAGTTTTGACAAATGATTCTTTTTTTATGTTAGTCTTTGAGAAACCAGTAGTAAGTTTGACAAACCTTAACATTAGGTAGTAAGAAATTGGCCGCTTTCATGGCAGCCAAAACTGATTCTCCAAGTCCTGCTGAGAAAACCAGTACAGGTACTTCATGGAGCTTACTCCACTCAATCATGTCTGGAACCCCTTTCCTGGGAATAAAATATTTGACAGCTAACACAATATAATGTGGTTCATGAAAATATGTTATTAAGAAAATTATATGCTTAAATAAAAAAAATACATATTCATCTTTTTATAATAATAACACAATAGTACAGAGTATATTAGTTAAGTAAAAGCTTTTTTTAACTAACTTCTTACCTAAAACAGCCAACCATTCTATGAGCTGAGTCCATCAACTCATTCCTTGGAAATTTCACACCTCTGAAAAAAAGCATTGTAGTTTTGTTATATATAGCTTAGTTATTGAAACTCAAGAGGACATCTTTTTCTTATTGTATATTCCACTACATGGCCTGAGTATTGAGAAATATAAATTAGAAAATGAAAACTTAATTATACATTTAGTTTCTATTTATCATGCCTGTTTTTCCATCTGAGTCTATCTGTGAATAGAAAAGTCTTCATGTTATCCAGACTACAAGCCACATACAGACTATTGTCTGTATCTCTGAAGTTCTGATGCTTAGCATGTGAATTTTAGCCTTTTTTTTCTGCCTTGCCTTTCCCCAAGCTATTAAGGGATTGGCTTCCAGTCCTACAAATGGTACTTATCTCATTTTACATAGAGTGACTGCCTATCTTACCTCCACAACTCATTTAACTGGATAATACAGTCTTTAATTAAGTAAATAAATTAATAGTATAGAGGGCTTGCCAATTGTTAAATTATAAGGAATTTAAGGTTTAATAACAATAAAACATAATATTGATAGAGCTGGCTGGTAAAAACAGATTGCTTTAGCTGTGTATAGAACAAAAAAAAATTTGTTTGTTCTAAAACAATTATTTATGAAAACATAATAATGCAGTTAATAAATTCTGAAAAAGTTTCTTACTTGAGCATTGCATGTGCGGCCACATACCAGTCGATCATGTGCTGTGTCTTCTCTTCTATGCTCATGTTAGGGTCGCACTCTATAGGCTTGTAGATGCCTGACAGCCGATTGTCTTCATCTTTGTAATGCTGTGGTATTGACGGACACTCACGGAACATCCCTAGGGTTTATATGGAGTTGTATTTTATTTATAATAACATAATAAATACCATGTGATTTATAAATCCTATTATGTAAATAAACGAAATTCTACTACTTAAGAGTAATATGCTTACCAAAGCTAGTGAGTACAAGATTTCCATTGTCCATAGAGTGCCTTGTTAGTGTGTGATCAAAATCTGTTACAATTTGTAGTTTGTTATGTCCATCTTTTATCATTTTATTAACTTTTTGTAAGAATTCTTCTTTATTCCGAATGTGGACATTATCGTTTTGGAGTTCAGGTATTTCGCTCAAACTTGACAGTAATTTCATGGCTACAAACAAAAAAAGGGTTATTTAATAACTGGTATTTCATGTTACGTGAATATTCGTTCAAAATTATTATAATCCCGATTGCATTAGTTTTAGCTTAGGCTCTGAGTCTCTGACAAAAAAAAGGAAACAAACGAATAAATTAATTACACTTACCTAAAATAATGTCACTTGGATCACGAAGTTTCTGTATGAATTGTTTGATCAAAAAATTTTTTCACGCGGTTATATTTTAAACCAATATTAATGAATAAAATTTTAGTATAGACGCATAACTCAACGATAAAAAGCAGAGAGTGAAACTGAAAACTATTTATTACTAATTTCTGATTATTTCGTCGCGAGCGAGTGTCAGTCAGCTGTCCGTTTGTCAAGCACTGGCTTGTCAAGCTTAGCTGTCAATAGGATAATATTCTACTGTGGCTGTCAAGCTTGTCAAGTGTCAATCTGTTGACAAATTACCAAAGATCATACAGTCCGTTCACAACATAGAGTTTATATAACTATAGAGCAAGCGTATCGCTTATGGCCCGTTGTGCAGATCCATAGAGATAACAATAAGTAAACTATAGAGTGAGCGTAACAAAGTATGATCCGAAAGCACATGTATGATCAAGCGTCGATTTCAAGGTCACGTCCAATTAGTGTCAAAACAGAGCTAATAATGTACTACTATCTACTAAACTTGCGTTTTGTTTGTTAATATCCTAACTTAATATTATAAACGCGAAAGTTTGAAAGGATGTATGTATGGATGTTAGTTACTTTTTTAATAATATAGCTTATACATGAGAATGACACATAGGCTATAATTTATGATTATATGACTTAATGGTACGGAACAAGAAGGGTAGGTAATAGTAGGAAGTGTCGATATCTCACAGAGTGAGACTCACAGGAATAGATAGCTACATCGAAACAAAAAATATGATAAATACAGGCAGGTCTCAGTATCAATAAAATAAAAAAAGCTCTTCAAAATATTCATTTAATTCAATTATATTTTTTTTATTTTTGCTCTTCAGTATCACAAAAGTATACAAGATTTACATTCCATTAAGTTACAATTATGCATTAATAGTATTGTATAGTTAAATGATTACTCGATTGAATATAAAACACCACAAGCGCAGGCAGCCACAGTGGGAATGTCTAAATAAATTATGTGTTAAACGAAAAATAACAATATACTACAATAAAAAGTATTTATGTGTTTACTTAAGCCCGGTTTCCACTGCGAAAGGGTAATGTGCGGAAAATGGTTAGGCGGAACGGACTCCTTTTTAATGAAATAGGTTTGCGTTTCCACCAACAAAGAGTTGGTCATTGACTCTTTTCAATTTCTTTTTACTCGCTCAATCCGCCCCGCTCACCACTTTCTGTGTGGAAACGCTACTATATAAATTGTAATTGCGAGTTGAGCGGAGTCCGTAAGTACTCCGCTCCGCTCCCTAGAACTGAGCGAGCTCATTTCTACTCTTTCTACACGCTCGGCTCTTTCCGTCCGACTATTTGTTGGTGGAAATACAAGTATGCAGTTTGCGTTTGCGAGTTTAACGAAGTCATTAATGGGTCCGTTCCGCTCGCGGTGGAAACCGGGCTTGACACTTTTCATTACCTTGTGGTAAAACATAATTTTAACTATTTATTGGGGCAAGATACAATTATTACGGATCTTTTTTTTTTATTTCTCTCAGATAGTTATTTATTGGTACTAATTTTTCTAATATATTTGGTACAGTAACAACAGTACTTGAAGTGATGATAAATTATTATACAATAACATTGTATCGGCAGTGATGTACATTGCGAAGAACTTATAACATACTAATCATACTATAGGACATAATGAAACAAGAGCTTACAACAGTGTGAAACAACAGGTTCCAAACATGAAACATAATATATTTAAATGTGAAATACTTAATAAACTAATAAATTAATCAAATCATTATTAACAAACCTATTATACAAACCAATCTTATAAATTGGACAAGTTTCAAATTGTTTCTTTTCTTTGTTGTATTTGTGATAATTTACATCACAACCATTTAGAACAATGTGAAATAAAAATATATTAAATACCATACTCCATACAAAGTGTATTGACGAATAAATTATACATAGATTTTATTTACTATCATTTAATTACTCCTTAATAAACAGTAAACACGTGTTGGAAATCTTTCAAAAACAAAAAAAAAACGCTTTGAAATAAGACCAATGGCCAATGGCTATGTCATCAATTCAATGAAAGAATTATGTAGCCCCATACAGCATCTTAAAACTTCAACCAGCTTTATAACATAATATTATATTGATATATATTCTATTGCACATAACTTTGTATATAATAATCTGAATCGTGATTTCAAACAATCTTTAGATAGATATTTAACTATGTATTAGAACCATTACTCTATTGCAAGATTAAAATGTTACAAATCAGTGGTAGACTACATTAATAAGCAGTAAAAAAAGCATACATTGATAGCTAACAAAGCTAAATAACGTATCTATATATCAACAACCCAAAATTATACCACTTTATACAAATACACAAAATATTAATAATGTAGGTACAGGTAACTTTAGACTTTTATTAAAAGAGAATCATTTGCGATATTAACTGTCGAGCCCTTGACTGTGGTTGATCCCTTCGAATAACATGACTATATCTTCGAGTATATATAACTTGTAATATATCGCAAGTGACTGTCTTAGAAAGTGGTCTTTGTCCGGTATCGTGGCTAGCTTAGTTCGGTCAGTCGTCGCTGATGCGTCGGCCTTTCTTAGTTTGTTTTTTTTTCTGCATCGCTTCCATTCTCATATCTTCTAAGTCTTCCATGATACCTGGAGTAGAATAACATTGTAAAATCATTTTCGAAAACGATAATCCTATAATACATATAGATGATTTTTTAGCTTGTACATTGAAGATACTCCCCATCCCCGGAACCAATATTATATCAATCGTATGTAATGTTATAAGTCGCTAAATATATTTAAGCGAGTTAAAACATTTCCGTCCTGTACATGTCTGACTGAATACGTAAATACACAAAACACCATATTACGTATTCGCAAGGACTAAAAAAAGCAGAAAAATATGAGCTGATTTAATCGAGCTGTTCTTGACATCATATTAGATATTCGTTTCCAAGTGGAATTAATGTCAGAATAAATACATACCAATCTTTTTACTGATGTATTCCTCACGTTGTTGGCGCGCAAAACTCGATTCCATCATAGGATCATCGTCGTCATCCATGTCCCGATATCTGTAAAATAACAACAGTTTTAATTTTAATGCTTTTGGAATAATAGCTATGAAATTATTAGTTTCATCAACATGAGAGACAGAGACAAAAGTATTGAATATTAATTGGAGAAAAGGTACAAGGGGAATTTTGTTAGAGCTCAATTCTCACTGCAGTATTTTTTTAAATAAAGTCTCTTTCGTTAGAAACGCTGCAATATTAAAGTACATCTGGTAAAAGAGATAGCCATACTCACTTGGACTTGTCATATCCGAATATTTCCTTGATGTGGCGCGAGTAGTCCATCTGGTCGTCACCATCGTCAATGAAGTCATCTAGCTCGGAGTCGTACTCCGATTCTGAATCTAATGCGCGCCCTGAAATGACAACACGAATAATGTTATTAATGTTACTTATATTAATAAAAACAGACAATGACGTAGAAAAAAATATATATATATCCTATGACTAAAACTTACGTTTCTTATTCTTCTGGTCCTGTTGACCTTTTCTCTTCACATCACCAGGCGGGAACTGCCGCGATCCGTTCGGCTTTTGTCCACCATTCTTCATTCCATTCTTACCCAAGGAATTGACGTGTTTATCAAAATCAAACGTATTCGACACCTTTGACTTACTCGGGCCCGCTTTGTCAGCAGAAGCTCCCACTTTCTTATCATCAGGTCTTCTAGGAGTAGACCCTTTACTGTCAGGGATTCTTCTATCATTGTTCTTCTGAGATCCTTCATTCATAGCTCTCTGTTTAGCTAGTAATGCTTTATCTTTCATACCGTTCTGCGAAACTTGCTCTCTCTGTTTTGGCACGGGTTTACCTTGGTTGCTGTGACCATTTAAGTATTTACTATCACCATTCTTACTTGGTACATTTAACTTCCTTTCATTAGAATTCTTATCTATCCTGTATGTGTTTTGGCTCTTTAAGTCTATATTTTTCTTAACATCTTGTTTTAAGCTCTCCTTAGAATTTAGTTTCGATTTATCTACAGATTTGTCTACACTTTTGTTAACTTTATCTGGTAGCCTACTGCTGTTTTCCAGTCTAGATTTAGCCTTTTCTAATTTTTCCCTGTCTTTGTTAAGCCTATCTATATCTCTTTCGATCCGCTCTCTCTCCGCTTTCAGCTTATCCAGCCTCTCCCTATCTATTCTTTCCTTATCACGTTCGAGCTTTTCTTTCTCATGTCTAGCTCTATCCCTCTCTTTTTGTAATTTTTCAATTTTCTCCATCTCAATTCTCTCTCTGTCAGATAGTCTCGGACTGTCATTTTTGGAGGCAGAGTTGTTCAATTTGTCGGAGACTTTTGGTATGCGCCCAAAACCAGTACTCGGTTCTGGTTTTCTTTCTCTTTCGAGATCTTTTTGTGGTTGTTTATCATCTCTTGAGGCTGAAAGAAAATAACATTATTAAAAACCTATACAACAATGAAATAACGTGCACGTCTTGTTCTTTCACTTTTTTTCTAAAGCTTGTTATGCTCTGTTCGCACTGCAAATATTGTAACTTATCTCTGTATACAAAAAGCTGGTACACTTACGTTTCTTGCCGCCAGCCTTCTCCGCGTCGATCCTCTCCTGCCGCCGCTGGCGCCGCGCCATCTCCTCCTCGTACTCTCGCTTCTGTTTCTTGGTCATCAACCTTTCAGGACCTGATTCCGTTTCAGCCACAACCTCTTTCTTCTTTCCGATTTCAATTGGCTCGCTTTTCTTTTGTTCAGCCAGTTTCAACAATTGGTTGAAGTCCATGGGTGGTGGAGCAGGTTTACGGAATTTAGGTTTGTCTGGCTTGGATTCTTTTTTCTCAGGCTCATACCTTGTAGGTGGACTAGAATCCCGTTCTACTAAATAAGCATAAAATGGATACATAATATAAAACCTTTTCCTCCAGCTGCCAAAAATGGTAAATACGCGGCAATAAATATTGCACATCGACATTTGGAAAGAGGCAATCGGCTAATTACGGCTTATTTATTTCAATAATATAATAAAATAAAATATAAGATATAGTATTGAGAAGTTCCTAATAATTATGTACAAAAGGCGGCCTTATTGCACATGGCAACTTTTTCCAGGCAACCATTGGCCAAAGAAAAGGTTTACTAGTTAGAACAGAAATACAGTAAGGGAATATTTAACAAAAATGTACAAAACATAAAAGGAAAACCGAATTCTAATATTAAATACATCGTTGAGACCAACACTTCGGCTTCATAGATCTCTGTCGCACGAAACACTAACAGTCCGGTTAAATCTATAAGGATTTGTTATAACAATTCTGATTTTCTGTCTACTTACTTGAATAAAATACATTTTTTTTTTCGTATAAGTGGTGTCGCTTTGCATACTAATATTAAAAAATTATAAAATAAAGAAAAAACGTTTATATCATGCTTAGTTTTTTTTTTTTAAATACCTACCAACACATAACAAACACCATTAAACCTATTGTTAAAATGACACATTTTTATAAAAACTTTTAATAATCTATATTCTCAATTCCATTCTTTTCCACTAACTTTTTTTTCAATGAGATCAATATTATTTTTAATTTTTCGAATTCGGTTACAAAATATTTATAAAAATTGTACATAATTTCCCGAGACTGACCTTGTGATGATTTACGTCTTTTTCCTAAAGATGCCATCATAAAACTTTTAATGATTTAAAGTTAAGAATATTAAGAACTCTATAAAAAATATTGTTGAATTTGGACGCGACCGCACTCTGCCGCTTTTAAACAGCGACTAACAAACGTCACATAGGTAATATGCAACAAAGAACGCTCTACGAATCCGAAATTAGCCGATTACAATATATATTGCGCCGGGTACTGTACCTATATATTATAGCATAAGAACTTTAGCCAATTTTAAAAGTTAGCTTATAAAGACACTAACTACTGTCCCCCGCGACTTTGTTCAAGTGTTTTAGTTTCAACGGTTTTTCATTTTTGCAACATTTTTCATTTATGCTCCGCTTCTATTAGTCGTAGCGTGATGTTATATAGCCTATAGCCTTCCTCAATAAACGGACTATCCAATACAAAAAGATTTTATCAATTCGAACCAGTAGTTCCTGAGATTAGCGCGTTCAAAAAAACAAACAAACTCTTCAGCTTTATAATATTAGTATAGATTAAAATTTAGTAGTCTTCACTTAGGGTAGAAATACTTTACATTTACAAACTAGATAAAGGATCGCTATATACCCATATTAATATCGACCTTTTCCAACTCATGAAGCTACAAAATGCTTTAGCCTAGTAAATCATGCATGCAAATTGCATCAAACAATTTACCTATTTATAAATGGCGTATTGATCTATTCGAGACAGGGTCAGCTTTTAAAACGTATAGGCAGTAAATTCTTCTATATATTTTAATAAATAACTCTGTACTGTACACTATTAAAGTTTGTTAGATAGTTTTTGCATTACAGAATACAACGAGAATAGTAGAAGGGTACTATGGCGATCTTATTGTTCTTTGTTTCCCGTGGCTCCGCCCGTGTGGATGTCAGTTATCGCGGCTAAAAGTAGCCTACGTCCTTTCTCGGGCTCTAGACTATCTGTATACTAAATTTCATTTAAATTGGCTCAGAACTTTTGGCGTGAAAGCGTTACAGACGGACAGACAGTTACATTCGCATTTATAATATTAGTAAGGATGGTAAAATCTTCCAGACAACCTTGGGATGGACAGAAGTTGCGGAAATACGGGATTGCGGAGGTGTACCATTACAAATTTAATACCAATACCTCTCTAAGTTAGATATATTATACATTGTATGGTGTGTTTTTTGGACTGACCTCCATTTTCACCTTTCCGCCGTCTCTTATGTGGCACGGGGTCGTCTTCGTGTCTCAATGCGTGTTTCACTCTCTCCCGCGTGCCATTTAGATCTCTTTTCACGGTATTGTCTGAGAAAAAATATTACACAATAAGCAATCATACAAAAAGCACACAAGATAATTTAAACTAATATTATAAAAAGGCAAAGTTTTCAAGTTTGGATGGCAATTTTTGAAACTGCTGATTCGATTTCAAACATTATTTTAATGACGATTACTACGTCTTAGCTGGTTCATAGATAGGTTTTATGATGCACGGCAACAAATTAAATTAGTCAATAAAAGAAAATATAAATTCAACACATATCCCGTTTAATGTACTCTAGTAAAGTTTTTTTTATATTAGTTACATGTATATAAAGAAATTAGCATGATACTTAAAATTACTTTTAGATAAGTGAGATAAAGTAAGTAGTTTTAGGAAACAAATCATAGAACGGCCGTCAAATCAGTCACTACCACTGCCAACCCTGCCAACAGTCCGGCGATACCTATGAGCTTATAACAAATAGGGGTCGATAATTGCGGTTAGCCAAAACCGCAAAGCAATTTTTCGATAGCTGATAGCAAAAGATATATCAACAAGTTGTACAAGTAAAAAATATAAAAAACCGACTGCCCTGCTAATATTTATTTTTTTATGTAACGATTTTTATTTAATTTTGCATTTCTCATTTTAAGTAACATTTAAACATCACGTTACATGTATTTTTGTAAACTATTAATAAAACTGTTTATTTGTAGTTTACAATAGGTTTGGTTAAAAAAATGTTACGACTTACAATTTATCGCCAAAATATTATTTTAATAAATTATTTTAACCTAACGCCTATTATACCTTCACTTGGGTTTTTGAGACGAATCTACCGATACCTGAACTGTAGAAATCAACCAAGCTGTTTGGAATATAGGTACGAGGTAATAAAGAAATTTATAAACAGAAATATAGAAACATCATCTACAAGAAACACGCGAAAAACATAACACTTTTTTGGTAGTCGGATTAAAATAAAAAAAAATTACGTACCATATATTAATGTACCATGTAAGACTATATTAGAGGAAGTTTGAAAGTGAAACCAGTAATAGAAAAACTGTAAGGAAATCGCTTAGGATGGTACGGGCATGTAATGAGGAGGGATGAAACGCATGTGAATAAAAGAGTGATGAATTTGGATGTGGAGGGCTGGAGAGGAAGAAAAAAGGTGTATCAATTTCGTGAGAGATGATATATTATGAGGGAAAAAGCAGAAAACATTGTGCGCCGACCCCAAATAAATTGGGAAAAGGGTAGGAAGAAAAAAAAGAAAGTAAGACTACAAAATCTTCTTTAATTGCCTACTTGCCCATAACTTAAAAGAGGACGCTTTTCCCCTATAGTGGCACAATTTCGACTTCGTTAAGTGTAAATTCGTACGGCATGCAACCAAAACGTGGCGCCTTATACTAACATACAAAATATCTGCATCTCATCTTATTGACTTCTATATTACATAAAGACAGATTGTGATTTGTGTTGTAAAAATCCTTTTATTCATTTAATGGTCAAACTTTTTGCTTTAATGTTTGACCTCAAACACTTGTTTATTTGGAATAGTCCCTCATGTAATTTATTATTATGTAAGCTTAATAAACAATATAGTGCTGCTGGGAAATTTGCACCGTTTCTTCTCCACAGCCAAGCACTTGAAAGCGGTTAAGGGTGGGCGATTTGGGGTAGGTACTGTCTGTCTGTTAATATGATTAACACACACTTTGAATAAATGGATTTTGATTTCGATACTACTTATATTTTATTGGGTTGTCTAGATAATAAATTGAACTTAATTAACAGTAGGTAACGTTTAATTCTAAAGATGATTAATTTACCTACTACACAGACAATAAACATTCATAAACCTTGATACGTAGAAACAAATAGATTTGCAGCTTTATAACGAATAAATATTCCAGGTACCTTCAGATTATGTATGAGAAGAGGCCTCTGCCATGCGGCAACACATTATTCAGTAAACT
Organism: Diachrysia chrysitis; assembly: GCA_932294365.1. Classification (NCBI taxonomy): domain Eukaryota; kingdom Metazoa; phylum Arthropoda; class Insecta; order Lepidoptera; family Noctuidae; genus Diachrysia; species Diachrysia chrysitis. The sequence continues at coordinate 13,220,291 of OW028649.1, read as the reverse complement.
TCCAGGATTACATGAATATATTTCAGTAGCAAGATTTTTCACAAAATAATGTATGTGTATCTACTTCGATGTGACGCTTGATGAATATATTAATATCAACATCACATAAAAACAGACCATTTTTCTACAGATCCCAATTTGCTTTGCGATATTGAAGGATTTTCTACGACCCACCCTATAATAATAACAGATAGGTACGACAGGTTATCACATTAAGAAAGGCACTTTTATAGATGTAACCCTATTCATTTATCTACAACTATATACCTAGGTAGTAGTCCGTCTTAAAACGACGGCGGTTGAAACCGTGGGGAATTAGATTCGCAATGCGCGCAGAGTAATTGAATATACCGGTGGAGTTTTAAGAAAATATATTGTGGAACATGAAGTAAACAACTATAGACAGATAATATTATTGGATTATTCGTAGGAAAAATACTCTATTATGTATAGAAAAAAACGAGCGACCTCGCAGCGCCGTGAACATAAATCCCTAAATACATGTTTAAACGAAACACTGTTGATGTAAGAATATTTCACATAATATGTTTTCGAATAATGCGGTCGTGTAATTAGCATGTTATAAATAATACCATGTTTTCTTTCACGAATATTGTTATTTAGTGTACGATTGTACTGATTGTTATCTTATCAACAAAATTCAGCACAAGTAGAAAACACTGCCACTTTATAACAATGATACAGAAGATCAACTGAGGGTTCAATAGACACACACATGCATAGTCTTCCGATGCAAATTGACTATTTAAAGGGATATAAATCGTGGCGGCGTTGTCGATCAGACATCAATTTCCATACAAAGTTTCTCCTTTCTGACGTCGTATTTCAAGAATTCGCGTTTTTGTATGTCTAACTCTTTGATTATATAATGTCATGGAACTTAAGTCCTAAATAAATTATACACAGATGTAGATAGACGTAGATAACGCAAGTGCATCTACTTCGTATGCCACTTAGTGCCCGGCTTAAGCATAATATGCTTAACGTGGTAACTGTCGCGCGGTCTGGATCGGTGCGCCGCGCGCCGCGCTAGTGGCTTTCACCAATCTGTACCGGGCATTATTGACAAACGATCATACCTACATCATATTTATAAGTTGTTTCTAGTTTGAAATCATCAATAAATAGTGCTTGTACGTTAGAGTAGGGGGTCTTGATTTTTATATAGATTGTGATACTTGCATTATTTAAGTCTATATTTTTTCATGAATATACCTACATCAATTCTGTTTTAAGATAAATTGGTTTGTGATGCCGGTTTTCTACTTAAGTTACTACTTACAGGGTCATAAATTATATTAATATAATAAAAGTAAATAGATGTTTGTTTGTCTTTCAAATATAACGATCGGATTTGGAAGAAATTACGCACGCAGATATTTTATCAACTGAATTGAAACTAACTGAATTATTTGTTTGTGTATATGAATAATTAAATAAATAAAATAGAATCACTTTATCTAACTGTCTTTTATATTTAATCTAAAAAAAATTTGGAATTTCAAATAAAATTATGTTCTCAAAAGTCAATGTGTCAAAGCAAGTAATACTGGGCCTTCTGTTCTTTTCCATTTATCTTTTAATCAGGACAAGATTAAAATATTATGCTTGTCCATATTTAGCTTTCAAGTACAGTGACCCAACAGAAGGAATATAATAAACTTGTACTGCGAATCAATAAAAAAGAGGAACACAAAGATTACCACAGATTCTGACTTTCAATATTTTGCATAAATGTATACATTTTGCATTTTGTTCAAAGTAAGACCAAGAGAAATGGTGGCTTGATGTGAAACATATAAAAATATAAATTCAAAAGTGCACTGAGTCTATAAACATAAAATAAAAAGGCTTAAACTTGTCCCATAACAGCTTATCACCTTCACTCTAAGTATGCCTTAAAGGTTTTGCTGGAAAAAAACTCAAGTGTTGAGTTTGGCTGGCCTTTGTAAATACATTTTCAAACATGTACCTATCTGATAAAGTTTTTGTGTTGCAGAAGTTATTTGTATCTAACCACATAGTTGAGTAGTGTATTTAAAATGACATAAATATGGTCACATGAGTGATAATGAAAATCTTGCTCTGTACATCACCTGTATGCACAGTGGTTTTTATATAATCATTATTATGATATACTAAAGTAATACAGTGATTTAAACATTATCAGTCAAATTATCCCATTTAAAAAGCATAGTAACTCTAAGCATAGTAAAGGTAAATGCTAATTTTTGTCCAACCCTCCAATAGGTACAAGCAATATGTGGTTGGAGTTATTTTAGAGCTGAATAAAAGTTATTATGGCGCCTAGGCCATTAAAAATTTTAACTAATTTTGGTAATGACTCCTTTAAACTTGGGCTTTTAACATTCTCACAAATCATAGGATGAGAACAGCCATCATAATATACTTTACTTTTACCAACAATAGATTTAGAAAGCATGTCAATTATATTTATTTTAACCTCTAATATTATTTATAAACATATATTTTTAAGTATTATTTATATAATTTTCACTTACTCCCTGTAGGAAATTTAGGTTCATCAGGTATTTTACTGTACTTTTCCATCATCTTGGCATATATAGCTGCTGACTCTTGTGACTCATAGCCATAATCATCTTGATCAGGCTGGTCAGGCCCCTCCCGAGTCACAGCTGTGTTGTCTCGGTCTATAGCATCTGCTATGACAGACTTGTTGGCTGACTTTATGACTTTTAATGTCTTCTGAATTTTTCTCAGAGCCTTAGGATCCCTCATCGCCAGCAAATCGTCCCGCTTTTTCTGTGCCTCAACTTTCTTTTGCTTTTCTTCTTCATCCTTTTTAGCTAAAAACTTTTGTATGTTTGCTGACAGTCTGTCTCTCTGCTTCTGCTCCTTCTTGGGCGGGTCGAAACGAGCTTTATAATATGCATTATCCTGAAATTACAAAACAAAGTAGGTATCAGACAAGTTTAACATAAATCACAAGTATTGACAACAAAGTACCAGTTTCCCAAGTAAAAGTAGGTATCTTAGTCGCTCAAAATAGTCCAGAGCGTAAACACTAAATATTTATCAACGGATGAAATCACATATTCAACGTTTGACCTATCTTGAAACAAAAGTATGCGCATAATATTTCGCAAAATAAGTACTAAAACTCACAGATGACTTTTGTTGTTGATTTCGTTGAGCAGCTAATAAGGTCTCACGGAATTCCATTTTCCCAAAATTTAATAATTATGTAGAGTTAATAATACTACTGACATATTAACATTGCAAAATTTTCACAAATTATTTATAATTTTTCGTAAAATACGTGTCAGGCTCAATTTTGATACACAATCCCACCATTTTCTGGAAACGTACTGACTGAATAAGGATGTGCTAATTTTAGTAACACTAATAGCTAGTGTTATTAACTAAATTGTTTGGGGCGTGGAAATCAAATCGTGAAAAGTGTTAAAGAAAAAAGTCATTTAAAACAAATTATTGCATTTTTTAACCGTCATAATATTTGATTTTAAATATTTAAATTAGTAATCATTGTGGTAATCATTTATTATCTTGGATATTTTCAACTTCTCAATTGCCAAAGACAAAACATCGACTAAACTACTGAGTGTCACGACACTACGTGAGCATAGACGCAGCTCGTCCTTTCTATCTTCTTTTCAAAACTTGACTGAAGACGAAAATATGGTTCGTGTTGATTTTATGTAATTTATCAAATTTTTGTTATAAGATCACTTAATAAATCTGTTTATTTAAGCGTGTTTTGTGCAATTTAAGTGAAACTAGTGTCGTACAGCAGAATATTTTCTATTATGGTGTTAAAACATCTTTGTAAATTGTATTTGTTGTTCCGCTGCAGGCCACCTCCAAGAAGAAGACCAGGAAGCTACGAGGACACGTGAGCCATGGACACGGTCGTATTGGTAAGTTTACGAAATACTTCTGTTACTCTGATACTGGTGGATCAAATCCAACATTATAAACAAGATAACCTGTTAAAATCTAACCTAAAGCATGACAGCTACACATAGAAACCGGGTAGAAGTTTTAAAGTCCCTTTGATGCGTGTAAATGGTAATTATTAAATATAATCGTCTTCATGTTTAGTAGTATATATATATTTTTATATACTGTTTGTGGATAAAAGTGCTTACACAAACAGGCACACATGTTAATTATTGCAAGTGTCCTTACATTTACTGGAACACATCCTTCTATATCTTTTATCATAATAATTATAATTTCATATGAATTAGAGGTTTGTTACTACTTTATGCTATAAAATACTAAGCGGATTTTGATAAGACTACTATCAGACAGCTCAAAAAATCAATGGCTGTAATTTATACAGGTTTATACAAAGTGGCAAGTGGACTTGTGATTATTCTAATTTGATTTCCTGGAAATAGCTTATAATCTTAAATATTTTAGTTCAGATCACCATGAAGTTAGAATGTAATGTAAGGTAGAATTAAAGTTTACGTATCTAAGATGAATCACATAGATTACTTTTGATGTTAGTCAGGTGTCTTCTTCAATCACCTCGGTTACGATGAAAATACTATAAAACATACCTGTTGCGTTTCAGGCAAGCACCGCAAGCATCCCGGAGGTCGCGGTAACGCTGGTGGAGAGCACCACCACAGGATTAACATGGACAAGTACCATCCTGGATACTTTGGCAAAGTGAGAAAACTTTTTAGTTTTACATTTTTATTGCAAGATCATTTTGAATCACCAACTATCAACATCTCATCATTTATCTGCATATTTTTTTTTATATTACCACAATTTTTTATTGAGGGTATTAAAAATTGCTGCTATTATTTGCCTCATTATACAATAATGTATGTACTAAGAATTCTGACTTTTCATTTATTTTTGTTTGTATTTTGCAAGAATTTTGTTGGGCATGGTTTAAACCGTATGTAATTTTTATTAATCCATAAAATAAACTCCAAGGAAAAACAGTTCTGATTGTTTAAGAATTAGATCCTAATTGAATACTATAAATCTAAAAAACTTAAATAGGTTTGATTATAATTTCTGCTCTCAGAAATTCTCCAATTCTGTTAGCTGGTGAACAAGAAAATAATTGTCATGTATTCTATTATTTTGCCCTCATAAAACCAACATTCCTGGAAACAAATATATAGAACCTTTTGTCTTACCTCTAGCTAGTGTAAAATAACTCTTGGTCTTTCAAGTTTATCTATTGTATGTTACTTTAGTGTTTCATGGAATAATTTATGATATATGTATTATAGCTTGGTATGAGGAATTACCACTTGAGAAAAAACAAGCTGTTCAACCCTGTGTTGAACTTGGACAAGCTGTGGACCCTGGTGTCAGAGCAGTCGCGCCTGAAGTACGCCACCGCCACCGACGGCAAAGTCCCCGTCATCAACATTGTCAAGGCTGTAAGTATACTAACAATCTGTTTGAGAAATAGAATTTTAACATAAACCCAACCCAAACTATGTCAAGCTTCTAATTTTAGCATGAAAAACACTATTGGATTGGTAATTTTAGGCATAAGATACTAATAATAATTCCAGACTATTTTATGGCTATAGCTATGTATAAAATTTCTTTAGTTCCATTGGTAAATACCTGATGGTATGTACAGTGGCCCAAATAATTATAGTTTATACACATCTTAGCTGTAAATCAAATTCAATAGATTCATTCACTCTTGACCTGGATGTTTCCTTTTGGTAGACCTGACATTGAAAACATTGATTGATATTTAAAATTTGTAACGACTTTTCAGATAATAATTAGATAAAGAATTTATTATTGTTAGTCCCAAGACCTGGTCAAACAAATGGTATTTGATTTGTAATAACTTCTAAGATTCCCTTTATTTATATTTCAGGGTTACTACAAGGTCCTGGGCAAAGGCAAGCTTCCCAAACAGCCCGTCATAGTTAAGGCTAAATTCTTCTCCAAAACAGCTGAGAGGAAGATCAAGGCTGTGGGCGGTGTCTGCGTCCTGTCTGCGTAATTTAAGTCTACAATAAATCTATAAAATCCACATTTTGGTTTTTTTATTATAAGCTCCAATATACCAAAAACTGCTTGAGACACCAAGCTAAGTGCTATAGATTACTACACCACAACCACTGCGCGACCTCTTGTAGGTTCGACCCCCCGAAAAGTCACCCATTTGTGTTACCATAGAGGTTTTTCAAAGTCGGTGCCCTTGCTTTCAAATTTAATTCTAATACAATGCCAAAGCAAAATGGTTATTCATTTATCCCCCGTGACCACAGTACAGTACCTAACCCGCGACACTGATGTAATTCTTAAGTACGTTCTGTAGAATTTGACTCACAAAGACAATCTGTTAACTCTATTACCTGACCATGTCTTGAGAACTAGCAGAAGTTATTAAATTTCTAGACGTAAGTCGAAACAACCCTTCTAGCACGGTCATGGCATTTTTATTAAAGAGTAAAAACTTAGCAGAAAGGAAAAATTTAAACCTCAGGCAATGCAATTAGTAGTTATGAAGAGACATGCGTGCGTAAACACTAAACAGGTTTACAAACCTAAACTATTTTATTATTCTTATTGAATTGATAGGTAAAGATAAGTGCTATATTTATTTACTAGATACATAGGTACTTCAGTTGAATACAAATATACAATGGGGAATGTAAATAAAGAAAATGTTGATGGAGTCACCTTATTTATCAAATAATCACTTGTCTAGCTAACTAATGTTATTTTTATTAATATAGGTAGGTAAGTACAATTGACAATCTTTACTAATATTATAAATGCCAAAGTAACTGTCTGTTTGTCACGCATTCACACAAAACTACTGAACCGATTTAAACGAAATTTGATACACAAATAGTCTAGAGCCTGAGAAAGGACATAGGCTAACGGGAAACAGCTAGTGTGTAATAAATGAACTAGGTATGTGATTATGAAAAAAATATAAGGATTATAACTAAGGCGCAAATTAAATGAAACATGATTTATATGTTATAGCTTCGTATAATAATACTCAAAATATGCTCAGTTACATAATTTATGTAAACTTAATAATTATCTATTCAAAATAATATAATAAAAATAATACATACTTATTTAAACTAATGTTTTCAATTCATATAAAGACATTGGCATTTAAAATGCATTTTTTTTTCGTATTAAAAGCAACTCAATAGCACTGGCATTCAAATAAAAAGTAAAATACACTGCATGAGATCATTTCTCTCACACATTAACTTACATTTTTTTTAATATAAAGGCATTGTGGTATTTATTGCTGGAGCCAAGTATCCTTATAACAGTGACACAGTATACACTTAATAATACAGGTTAGTAGGTACACAGTGTATAAAATTGGAACACACATAGCCTTTAGTATTTATGGGCCATATTAAGTAAAACTTTTAGTGAACTCTCCTTTAAACCTTGAATGGCACTAACAATAAATAGAGATGGAATCAGAGCCCTTCAGCAAGAACAAAATAAGTTGTAATAATATTAGTCATGAACTACCTACATAATGATTAGCTAAAACTATAAATTCTACACCATGTTACTATGTACTTTAAATAAATTCAAATTGTGATAACTGTACTCATAACTAAGTTTATCAGATTCGAGTTATTTTACAGATCAGTCATAATTATCTTTTTATTTCTAGTTTTAAGTGTATATTGTAACTGTGTGTGTTGGCCTCATTTGTGGTATTTGTTCTGGGGGTGTTTGAGATTGCATGGGCTCTGGAGGTCTAGGTTGCTTGGCTTTCTTCCTAGCTGCATCACTTTCAGCATAGTACATTCCCAGTCTTGTTTTAATAGCGGCTAATGCTGCTCCATTAATTTCATCATGAAATATATTAGTGTACCTCCACTGTTTAACCATAGGACCTCTTTTTCTTTCTTTCTTGATTTTCTTTTCATGTTTAGATTCTGGTTGATGATGCATTAACTCTACAGTCTGAGCATAAGGATTCTCTATAGTGATAGTCGGGTGTTGATGAGGCTCAGGTTTAGTTTGTAGTACAATAAATGCTGTTGTGGGTTGTGTAGGTCTTGGTGCACCAGACTGGAGTAATATGCCCATACTTTGACCTCCATTTTGAGTTTGATAAAAGTTCTGGCCTGTAGCTAATGTAGCTGTTTGATATTGATTTTGGAAGTAGTTCTCAGCTATGTTAACTAGGTGGCCACTGCCGGGATATGTTAGAGCCAAGGGATCCTGCGTAGGTTGTGGTAGGGGTGGTGGTAGAGGTTCCAATTGTGGCAATATATCCATACTCCTCTTAGACTTAGGCATGGTTGCTGAAATGTTGTCTGGATCAAAAGCTTTGATGTAATCTTTCCACATTTTAGAAATATTTATTTCTAATCCTGCTATTTTATCCAACCTTATGAAGTCTTTTAAACGGTGTGTGTGTACAATAGAATATATATGATTTTTTATCTGGTCTAAAACTCCTGATGGCAGTCGTACTTCTCCAGATCTTCGGTGACTATTTTTCCCTCTATTATCACTTGGGAACATGACTCCATCATCCATCTTTTTGCACAGTACTCTAACTTTTCTCTCAGTAATAGCATGAATATTTTTAAATGCGGTTTGGCACACCTGTGTTTCTCTCCCCTTGACTCTTACGAAATATTCAAACGTGCAAGTACGGCGACTGCTTGTTTTTACTCTTTTTCTCTTAACGTCGACTTGCCTCATAAGTCCAAATAAATAGGCATTTTGTTCATCATGTGTTTTCATTGAGTAAAATCCTTGAAATGTTTTCAATCGTATTTCTTCAGGAACCTTTTGAAAACATCGTCTTCGGCAGTTGCAGTCAGGTCCAGGCTGTTTTGGGGGCACCACTTTTCCATTTGCGTTTATGTATTCTAGTCCAGCTATCCTTAGTCGTTTTTGCTTTTGTTTGTGCCATTCTACAAAAATATACAAGATAACGGTAAGTTTAAAATAATATATAGTCAAATCACACAATATTCATAAACAGTCAGTCAACCGAGATCAAAACAAACCGATAACAAAGAAGTTCAAACATACATGGTAAGTAGGTATATAGTGTGCTAGATGAGATCAATCAGTAATATAATTTATTGACAATCTATAACCTTTTAATAATAATTAAGTACTGGAAGGTTAATAGCAACTCGAACTTGTTTTACAAAAATGTAGTAAGGTAGTAAGAGTCACAAACTGGGTAAAGTAATGCAGACTTAACAATGACTACAATGTTTAAGGAAAACTCTAGTTGTTGAATATTTTTTGTCAGTTCAACGATAATCCAAAATAAAAACTCGCCTTCTGGATTTCTTGAGCGTCTTTTCACAACTTTCCCGTTTTTAGTAAGCTTTATTTTTCGATCATTATTTGAGACATCGGCCATTTTAGTATCAAAGCTTACTGTTGACTGCGTTCATAACCAAATCATCGTAACAACCATTAGATTAAACAAAACGCAACTGTGCTGTAAAATGGCTGTAAATTTGCAAACAATCAAAAATAATAACAAATTCACCCTAATTAATTGAAGTATTAGGGTAAATTTGTTATGATTATGATTAACCTTTTTACTATTATTATTATTTATAAGATTTGGGCAGATGATCTCAATAAGAATCTGCCATCTTATGAATAAGACGTTCCAAATTCGTTCGTTATATAGCGATCCGCACTAATCCGCAGCGTTGCGGTAAAATCAAAGGAATAAAAGCAATAGACCAACCCTTTACTTCTGTAATTAAATAATACACGGTCAACATACCCAAGTCCGGTCTATAGTGGGCTGTCGCCTCTGTAGACCGGACTTGGGTTAACACTGGGCTTCAGGTGGTCTGTTTGCACCAGAGATCGGCTAGCGGCCCCTACCTCTTCCTGGTGATAATGGACGCTCGTACATCGGATATCCAGGTATAGGCACCCTGGTGTATGCTTTTTGCCGGTGACATTGTGCTGGTTGCGGAGAGTGGCCCTGAGGTCCAGAACAGGATAAGGGTGGGATGTTGGCCTGAAATTGAGCATATCCAAAACGCAGTATATGTTTTGCGGCTTCGGTGGTCCCTTCAGTTCAGTACGACGCTCCGACTTCAAATACCTCGCTTATCCAGGGCAACGGTGATTTAAAGCGAATCGTAACGCATCGGATAAATTCGGTGGACGAAATTGCAAAAGGACGCAGGAACAACATGTGACCCACGGATCATCAAGCTAAAGGTTAAGATCTAATTAACCTGTCGTACTGTATGTATCGGAATTTTGGGCCCTAAAGAAGATTAAAATCTGTTTCATGTAGCCGAGATAAGAACGTTGGGATGGATGTGTGAAGTGAAATAATAAGATCGGATAAAGTTAGGAATGAATATATGGAAGTTTGGAAGTAGCACCAGTGACAGACAAGTTAAAAGAAAAACGATTATCGTGGTACAATAATGAGTACTAAGAAGAAGAAGAGAAACGCATGTAAATAAAATTGGGGTTAAAAATGTTGATGAAAGGCTGAAAAAAACGTGGCTGGATTGGGTGAAAGAGGAAATGAAAAAAACCGCATGACGATTATTAAAATAAATATTAGGAAAAAATATTTTGCGTCAACCCCAGGAGAAAGAAAGGATAAAACGATCAACGACCGGCTAAACCTATTAATTGGCGTTCGTTGGGAAGAACAACGCAATCCCCTGAACCACTCCCGAAGCTCGAGGCCCCCTGACCTCCCCGGACTCTCATGTACCCCAATAATCCAATAAAAAAGGCAATTATTACAATAAATTCATCAGAAATTTAGAAAAAATCGAAGTGTCCGTGGGTCTTTCTCTATATTTCTCTAAAGCTGTGTCTACTGCCCAAAATTCTAATAAATAAATTAGGGGTCTGGCCTAGCATGATCGTCCGTTCTTATCTTTTTATTCGGCAAAACGTTTAGGATTCTCTATTGTAAGAATAAGAATCTTTATTTGCGTGAAACATGGTTTACAAATTAGATGGTAATAATAATACATGGTTCGGCACATTCCGCCATAACATAGGCATGCAAATATTTTCGTAGGTTTCGACCTAAGTACGCTAACTTTTGTAATTATTTCATATAAAATTCTTTAAAATTATCAGAAATAAAATAAAATAACACCCTAAAATTAACCATTACAATTATCCCTTAACGATAATATTAAAATTAAAAGAAAAATATAAACAATTATATATATATATAGGTACCTATGTTTTATTTAAATATTATTTTTAGAAACTGCCAAAGTAAGAAACGGCCTAAAATACATAACTACCATTCTGCTCTTATTATGGAATACCTATTAAATTGTTTGGTATGGTTTGTTAGTAGATGACTAGATGCACAGAACAAATATACTCTACCGAGACTAGATGTGGATGACTAGTGCTTATAAAGCAGTATCGATTTCTAGTACTTATTGTTTCATTTGACGTCTGTAGTCTTTATAAAAACTTGAACGTCAAGTCCACAGAGTACTTTACTTTTATTTATGTCAATTGTAAAGTCAATAGCCTGATCAAGTGTAGTTTTCTGTGAGCCTGTTATCTAGCGGTTGAAAGTACTACATACATTATTTACCTGTTAGCAGGGTCTGTCAACTTTGTTCGACGAACATTATGTAGGCGGGCGGAAAGACAAGAGAGAGACAACAACATCGGAGTAAAAGAGATGAATATATGCGTTTATATAATGTTGCCACCGTAAATACAATTTCGTATTCTCCATATTATTGAGCTTATTATTTGATTTTTAAAGTAAATTGCCCTTGAAAATCATTTTTGCTATTATTCTGATGCCAACCATATATATTAATTAAAAAATATAACATATTTAATTGATTATCACATAATGAAAAACAAAAAAAAACAGGGATAGTGTGTGGCAACACTAATGTCCGCACGCCATATTGATTTTGACGTTGACGTCACAAGAAAATGTCTGCCGGCGTTTGCGCACCATTTTATCTTGTTTCTGTGTTTATTTGTGATAAATAAACTAGTTCCATTTAATTCTACCTACATTGATAACGTTGAGTCGAGCTTGCTCCTCCGTGGCTGTGTTTTGGTGAAATTAAGTGTGTGTTTGTGAGATATAGACTCGGTGTTGAGACAGTGACTCTTGTTCGATTTTGTGTTTAATTTCGCGATGAGTTCGAAGAAAGAAAACACTAGAATCTGTTGCATGTGTGGATCTTCACCTTCTAAAGATCCGACCATCACTTTGCATCGGTTTCCAAAGCCGGGCCCTAAAAATGCTCTGCGGTATGTACCTAGTCTACTTACGTATTTTCCATGCTATTCGTTTTAGTCAACAGAATACCACAATATTATTCATCCAGCTTCTAACTATTACTAACTAACGTAACACCCTTTTCTAAAGACCCAATTTTTGATGCCTAAAATCATTAGAAGGACCTACTTACTATGAAATTTTTTCTTGCCTACACCATTCCCGTATGTCTTTCAATCAAAGAGAATACAGAAAGTATTTTCTTTTTAATTTAAAAAGCTCGTATACGTTGATTATTATGGTGTAGGTATAATTTTGATATTTTTTAATTTCCAGGTGTGAATTATGGTCAAAGTATTGCTTCCCAAACGAAGCCTGGTCTTCACCAAAATTCCAGGATGGACTCCATTCTAAGCATAACATGCTTTGCAGCAAACATTTTAGAAGCACATGCTTCTTTGAGAAGAAGTTGTTCAGAACAGCTGTACCTGATGTTCAATGCCATAAGGTTAGTACAATTAACACTTGAAAAGTGTATTTAAAACACATCATTTTGACTAGCCTGTTGGTTTAGTGGTTAGTGACCCTGACTGCTATACCGGAGGTCGTGGGTTCGATTCCCACCCAGGACAAATGTTTGTGTGATGAGCACGATCATTTGTTCTGTGTCTGGGTGTAATTTATCTATAATATGTATGTATTTAGAAATATATAAGTATGTTTATCAGTTGTCTGGTTACCATAACACAAGCTCTGCTTAGCTTGGGATCAGATGACCGTGTGTGAGTTGTCCCGGAATATTATTATTATTATTATTATCATCAAGTTAAATTTAATCATACCAATTTTCTTAGGGCCCTATCTCATTAGGACACCATGGTCACAGTAGATTTACCTCTGGTTTCTGATTTTAGAATTTGGTGTAAGTACTTGTACTCAAATATTACTTAAGTATTTGCTTATCCCGAATTCTCAAATCAGAAACCGGAGGATATAAGCTAAAGCAGTACCTCAATTTACTATAATCGCATGAATTGACACACTCGCACAGATATACACTGTATACTGAGTAGTTTTTGTATGGGACTATCCCAAAAATACCTTATCAGTCTTGTAGCACTGCGTGTCTGTGTGAGTGTGTCAAATCGAACGATTGTAGGTAGTTGAAGTACTGCTTTCATCATCATCATTCAACCAAAAGACGTCCACTGCTGGACATAGGCCTCTCCCAAGAAGGAGGGGTTTGCTATTCTTTATGTCCTGCACCACACGGGACTGCTTTAGCTTATATATATACTGTGCCATGGTGGCGAGACTGGTGGCCACCACCATGGTGTCCTAGTGAGATAGAGCCCTTATAGGTGGCTTACCTCAACTATGACTTATTTTAAAAATAATTGAAGGATTTGAATCAACCTTTCATTTTCAGGAAACAACAATTTCTAATCTGTCAGATCAACCTGCCATGTTTGAAGCTGTTGCCGGTCCATCTAGAAATCCTTTAAGAGAACTTAATGCAAACATAATCACTCCAACCAATTCAGGAATGTTTGTGTGCAAGTCTTCAAAACAAGAAGTTGATATAAAAAGCAAAATGTTGATATGTAAACTGAAAAAAAGTATGAATAAAGTGTATAGATTACAAAAAACTGTAAAACATTTAAAAAATGAAGCATTTTTAAATGTTATTTGTAACAATAAAACAGTCAAACAAATATGCAATCAAAAAATGACTTCAACATTTGCACTGTTACTGCAAGGAGAACTGCAGAATTATAAGAGGAAGAAACCTGGGCGCAGGTGGAACATGGAGGCTAAAATAATAGCATTGAGGCTCTACAAAAGGTCACCAACAAGCTACAAACTGTTGAGGAGAATGATTTGTTTACCAGCACCCAGCACATTAAAATGCCTTTTGAGCAAATTTAAAATGAATGTGGGGACACACAAAACAGTTCTTACAGTGTTGAAAAACTCAACAAAACACTTTGGGCCGTCCGAACGAGAGTACATATTGTTATGGGATGAAATGTCCTTAAGAAAAAACTTATGGTACAACCCTAAGGCGGATTTTATTGAAGGTTTTCAAGACCATGCTACACAAGGTAGATCTCCTCAAGCAGCTTCATATGCCCTTGTATTTATGGTAGTTGGAGTTAGGAAGCAAGTGAAACAGCCAGTGGCTTATTATTTATCAAGTGGTTTTGTCACAGCTGACAGACTATCTGCTTTGATTAAGGAGGTATGCATTTCTTCTTCATTTTGAATGATGATCATGCTTATTTAACTCTTTGCTGAATTATGTTAACTAAATATATGTTTTAAGATTATTTGTCACCAATCTCCCTTAAAATACTTTCAGGTTTTAATTTCTTGCTTTGATGCTGGAATTAATATATGCGCTTCAGTTTGTGACTTGGATGGAGTCAACAAAAGAGCTCTATGTCTTTTAGGAGCTTCTGTAGAGAATCCATACATTGAAGTGAACAGACACAAAATTATCACATTATTTGACACACCACACCTGCTGAAGTGCTTCCGGAATTTGTTTATGAAATATGATGTTAAGTTTCGGACCAATGTAACATCAGACAACAAACAAGGAATTGGTAAGTCATTTGTTATTTAGTTTTAGAAAAATAATTGTTTAGTAATATGTACATACATAATATTTTATTTTTTAAAAGTAAGTAATTCTAATACTTTTAATAATTACTTTACAGGAATCGCTAAATGGAGCCACATCAGGCAATTTTATGAATTGGATAATAATAATCCCAATTTTGTATTTGCTCCATGCCTAACTAAAGACCACCTTGACCCTAATTCCAAACAAAAAATGAGGGTAAAACTTGCGGCACAAGTTTTAAGCCACTCAGTTGCAGCAGGAATATATACCAAAATAGCAGGAGGTAAGAAACCTTTTACAGTCAAAGTCAATCTCATTTATTCACTCAGATCATAATTATGCATGATACTTATGAACATTTAATGAAAACATCCTTTCTTACACGTTAGTTTCAATGGTATTAACAGTATTAAAGAGTAAAACCATGTAGTAGTTATATTGTATTTTTAATTATTACTTAGTCCTGTGTTGAGCAAGTAACTAGCCCCATGGGTTTTATCATTTAAAAGTTCACTAGAACAAAATATTAACCGTTTGTTTCTTGCTTAAGGGTGCTTAAAGAAATGTGCATTAACCACTAACGTCCCGGGCAAAAAATAAAGGATAAAAAATTTCTTGTATGTTATATTAGTATACCTATGCCAGCAAAGGCGCAGGTGAAAAGATAGTCAGTAATATGCTCATATTGCTTTAATTTGTTTATTGTGATTTTCAGGAGACATGCCGACTGAAGCCTTGGCAACGGCCAATTTGATTACGAATATGGACGAACTGTTCGATGGTGTAAACGCGTCGACACCAGACCTTAGAAGAGGAAAAAAATTTTCAACAAATATAAAAAAATCTTCAGAACATCTGCAAATGTTTGGAAAAATGAAAATATTTTTTAAAACCCTTGAATTTTTGGGATGTAGGGGTAATCCGCCATCAAAAGATGGGTGGATTTGGACCCTCAATGGCATTGAAATGGTTTGGAGAATCCTCAGTGCCAAACACCACTGTATTAAAAGTCTGTCCACAAGAAGACTGCAGCAGGACCCACTAGAAAATTTATTTGGTTGCATACGCTTCAACTGTGGGTCCAATAGCAACCCGACAGTTGGACAATTCGTTGCTGGGCTAAAAACTGCCGTAATAAGTAATATGGCACATACCAGCTCAGGCAATTGTGAGCTGGATAGCAACAGTGCCATAATAACAAATTTTAAAACAATCCTGACACCAGCCACAGACATGTGCACTGACACGGGTATTTCACTTGAAAAAGAAATTGAAGAAAATATTACTTCCTCCCTGGAACAAAACTTGGAGGAAGGAAGTAGCGAACTACAAGCATGTGCATATGTCTGTGGTTTTATTATTAAAAAAAATAAAAACAACTGTAATAATTGTAAAAATATTCTAGTTTCCGAAACGCCAGAGGAAGTACATAATTTTATAGAGTTTAAAAATTATGAATCTGTAAAAAAATCTCTTACGTACGCCTCTAAGAATTTAATACATAGTGTCGAAAAAAGTGCAAGCTTATTAAATATATTTCTAGAAAAAGAGGCGTACAAAGAGAACATCAAAATGAAACTAATTGAATTGTTAAAGAACTCTATAAATTATGACTTTCTCGAAAATTGCGCGGAGCACAAAGAATCAAATATAAATTACATAATAAATAGTGTCTTCCATATTTGTATAAAGAGATACTGTATATTAAAAAACAGAATGTATTCTGAAGAGGCGTGTAAATCTGCACTAAAAAGAAAAATGAACATAATTATGCATAAATAAATTTTGTAGGTGGTTACGCTCTTAGTTGATAAATCAGTCAGTCAGTCAAGTTATTATAGATTATAGACCACTGGCCCATCAATAAAATGGATGGGTCATATGAACCACCAGGTGACGTATATAGGACGATATGAGAGCATAAAATAATAAGATTCAGCACTATGCTGTCACTTGTAAGCAGTCCAACTGAGTGCTGGTGAGAATTCAAAAGTGCAGGTAAAGTGAGTGCATTTTGGTCATTTGTTTTTGTACGGCATTTTTACCATCGATTGATCCATGAAAAATAATAAGAAAGCGCGCAGTGCCGTATAAAAATGGTGCGCCACAAAGTCGGTATTTTTTTACTATTTCCAGGGCAAATTTGGTCATTTGATTCTCTACGGCATCAGTTTCATACTGTTTCAATACAGCTTCTAATCCATTATTCCGCAACGCCGTACAAAAATCATGCGACAAAGGGAAAAAAATCGAGGGTTGCAACCCCCTCTCTTTCCGTGGTCCGGGGGGTGATTTGAACAACATAAAATTAATTTTTTTTGAAAGTATTTTATGCATAGATAATGTTTTTTTACATGCCGTACATTTACGTTGGTCATAACGTATTTTATTCGGATGTACTCTGCTTGGACCCGAGTAAGGTGTTCCTTTGCGCTCGCTCACACATAGTTCGATTAGTATGTGTCTACTGTTATTTCTATAGTTGTGAGAGACGGACGCTCCGGTCGAACGTTTCCTTTTTCCTCAAGATTTTTGGGTAATTGAATTGAATCAACATCCATGGATCTTCTGGAGGCGTTACCATCAAAAGGAAACGTTCGATTAGTATGTGTGTACACACATACTAATCGAACTATGTGTGAGCGAGCGCAATGGAACACCTTACTCGGGTCCAAGCCGAGTACATCCGAATAAAATACGTTATGACCAACGAAAATGTAGGGCATTTAAAAAAACATTATCTATGCATAAAATACTTTCAAAATATATTAATTTTATGTTGTTCAAATCACCACCCGGACCACGGAAAGAGAGGGGGTTGCAACCCTCGATTTTTTCCCCTTGTCGCATGATTTTTGTACGGCGTTGCGGAATAATGGATTAGAAGCTGTATTGAAACCAGTGTTGGGCAAATTTTAATTGCAAGAACAATTAATTAATTGGTAAATGTAACCACAACAACTAACAATTAATCAATTGTAATTGTGAAAAATTACAATTAACAATTATTTAATTGTTAACTGTATTATTAACAACTAACAATTAATTAATTTTCAATTGTTTTATTAATTTTAATTAAAACTAACAATTATTAAAATACTGCTGTAAAATATATAGCCGGTATATATAAATATACAATATACCCGTGTGGTTCCGGGTCGTAAAATAGTGCCCCTGATCTTTTCATGTAGTTAAATAAATATGTTGGCAACAAATAAAATACCGATCCAAATAATAATCAATACCGTTAATTAAACATGATTAGACAGACAATAACAATTTAAAATTTCTTGTAATAATTTAAAATACACTTCAGTACCACTCTCTTCTCAAAAAAAAAGAAAAAGATTTAGAAAAAATAAGCTATACTTACAGCCTTTGACCACTTTTTTATTCGTCTAAAAAGTAATACTTATAGCTTAAATTTCCAAAATCTTTACTATTTGATACATAAAGTTAATTGTTAGTTTTAATTGTTTCATAAAACAACTAAAAAAGTTAGTTGCAATTATTTTAACTGTAAGTCACAATTGAAACACGTTAATCAAATTAATTTAATTGCAAGGTGCAATTAAAAGTTCAATTGCGATTAATTTAATTGTAATTAATTTAATTGCAATTACTTTTTTAGTCAATTAACAAGATAATTGACAAATTAATTGATTAATGCCCAACACTGATTGAAACAATATGAAACTGATGCCGTACAGAATCAAATGACCAAATTTAACCTGGAAATAGTCAGAAAAAAAAACCGACTTTGTGGCGCACCATTTTTATACGGCACTGCGCGCTTTCTTATTATTTTTCATGGATCTATCGATGGTAAAAATGCCGTACAAAAACAAATGACCAAAATGCACTCACTTTACCTGCACTTTTGAATTCTCACCAGCACTCAGTTGGACTGCTTACAAGTGACGGCATAGTGCTGAATCTTATTATTTTAAGCTCTCTCATATCGTCCTATATACGTCACCTGGTGGTTCATATGACCCATCCATTTAATTGATGGGCCAGTAGTCTATTATGTTCATTTTTCTTTTCTTGTTTATTATACACATATTGTAGCATGAAACAAAAATGTCAGGTTTGTCTTGTGGTCTGCAATACTTAAACTGACTAACTTTCTGTATTTTAAAATTTTCTATATAATCTCATTTACATATTGTAAATGAGATTATACAGAAAATTTTAAGAATATAATTTAATTTGTGGTGCAGATTTGCCGAAGAAAGTGAAAACCTTTTGTACCATATTTCTGGAAATTAATATATAAATAATATATTCATTTCCAGAAATCATTAATGTGAACTCAGTCGTAACGTATGCTTCCTAAATGAATTGCTGATTAATTATAATTATTATCATGCTAAATAAAAAGTCAACTAAAAATCTTTGTTTTATTAGACTGCTCTATTAAGATAAGTTTTATCATTATGCACAAGTACACTGTGTTTCTCGATAGTGATTCTGTTTAGATGTCAACCATTGCTGAGCAAAACTTGACCATTTTGTAGGAAACTATCGAGAAACGCTGTGTACTTGTGCATATAAAACCATTACAAAGTATCGAAATACATTGCAGTTTGTAATTCCCGCCCTAGCTTCTACTCTCTAGTTCTCGTGGGTGGAATATAGATGGCGCTGGCCGGTAAGGAAAAATTTCCTCCTAAAATTTGTATGGAGTCGTTATTCTTCCCTTTAGGGTATATATGTTCTGTGCCTGTTAGTTTCTCTAAATTTTATTGCACTCGTGCTACTTTGTTTGATCAAAGGTAGTGAAACTAGTGAAAGTTATTGTGTCATTATTTTTGTGTGATTAAAAGGAAAACCAACAGGTGTGTTATTTTGTTACTGCCATATTGCAGAGTTATTACAAAACATACTTCCCCTCTGGAACACAACATGGCATATAATATATTATTTCTGTTTGTTTAAGGTTAATTATACATCCTCACGCCTTAATTACACTATATTGTAACATGTTTTTTTGCTCATTACAAATACGTTACGAAAAGAAAATTTAGTGTTATTGAGAACAATTATATTTTACAATCTGTTACCCTGTGCATGCAGTGAAGTGTATGTACTAGTAGTACTACTATAAAAGACATATTTTATTTGTATTGATTGGTAGGTTAGTTGTCTTAAAAATATGCACAAATCCACAATTTTATAATAATTATGCAAACTTTTATTATACAGCTTTAGATATCAGTTGGCCTTCTTCAATGCTGTCTCAGTGGTAAAAGATCTGTTGAATGTAAAATAAATTAACTAATGTTGATTCATTATTTTCAGCAAAAATGACTTTCCAATCTGCAATGCCCAGCAGGGAATTCTTATGGGATGTTTTTAGAAGGTAAATATAAGCTGAAGAATATTATATATAATTAAAGACTTGTGAGTCATACTCATTGTGGTGAATTGAAGCAGAAAAACAATTACCCTGTCCTCAAAGTTTTGAGAAAAAACTGTTATGAGTCATATTTGACTCATATAATGACATCTAATGATATTTGGTTTACATTTTTTTTGCACTTATATTAATTATTACACTTAAAATGCTTACAAGTTTTCCTGTATAAGAATACTGAAAAAGGTCCATTAAACATATTTTTCTTACCTGTTGGTTGTCATAACACTGTAACAGTTATAATTATTGCATTCACAATTTTGTGCCAAGCATCATAATAAGGGTTAATGTTCATACTATAAACAACAGCTGTAATGCTTACAAAGGATCAGTTTGGGCTACAACATCATATTTTTGAACAGTACTAGTCAGTCTGAAATGGACTTTATTTACACTTGCATAAAGTTGATGTATGAAATAACATTAATTGGCAAAAGTATTTAAACCAATATTAAATTGGTATTTGCTTAGTTTCAAACTTAAGATCTTGTGAATATATCTTGCAATAATATACTTGGTACTTGTTCCCAATTTGAAACATATTATTTACTTACAGAGTTGACAAAGACCGCAGTGGACACATATCTGCAGATGAGTTGCAGCAAGCTCTTTCTAATGGTACTTGGAACCCATTTAATCCTGAAACTGTACGTCTTATGATTGGTAAGTATGCACAATGCATTTATACCCCTTCAGAAGATTTTGAAATTCTTTCCTACCTTATAGTATAAATAACATGTAATTGGTAAAATAATTGCTTGTTGACCATCTCAGAAAATCTTTATCCACCATCTTAGCTTAATATCTGTGACTCTTTTAGGTATGTTCGACAAACAAAACCGTGGAGTGATATCTTTTGAAGATTTTGGAGCTCTATGGAAGTATGTAACTGACTGGCAGAACTGTTTCCGGTCTTTTGATAGAGATAACTCTGGTAACATTGATAAGCAGGA
The DNA here is from genome assembly GCA_932294365.1 of Diachrysia chrysitis. Classification (NCBI taxonomy): domain Eukaryota; kingdom Metazoa; phylum Arthropoda; class Insecta; order Lepidoptera; family Noctuidae; genus Diachrysia; species Diachrysia chrysitis. The sequence continues at coordinate 13,199,034 of OW028649.1, read as the reverse complement.
GTTAAAAAATGCTCTCACAGCATTTGGATACAGATTGTCAGATGAAGTTGTCAACATTATGGTTCAGAAGTTTGACAGATTTGGACGAGGAACCATCTTGTTTGATGATTTTATCCAATGTTGTGTTACCTTATATGTAAGTATTGGTTTTTATTAAGTACTAGCTGTCCCCCGCGACTTTGTCCGCGTGTTTTAGTTTCAACGGATTTTCATTTTAGCAAAATTTTTCATTTATGCTTCGCTCCTTTTGGTCGCAGCGTAATGTTATAGCTTAAAGCCTTCCTCAATAAATGGGCTTACCAACCCTAAAATAATTTTTCAAATCGGACCAGTATTACCTGAGATTATCGTATTCAAACAAACAAACAAACCAACTCTTCAGCTTTATATATTAGTATAGATTAAGCATTCAGCGTTCAGAATGTTTAATGTGCAAGTTAGTGTAGTTATTTCCAGCCTTTAGTTATATTTTTAAACCTTGAACCATGCCAAGAAGTCTGATACTTAATTATGATTAATGCTATTTGAAATGATTTTTTTTTTTTTGTAATTGAAAAACATCATCTTATTTACATGTCTTTTTAAGCTTGATAGAGTCGATATTTCATGTCACACAGGTCACAGTCCAGACAATTTATTGCGTAATATTGTGTTAACAAATGCAGGGTATTTACTGGACTGGCTTTTTGAAGCAAGAACTAAATTAATCAAATACTTTCATTATTGTGGTTATCATTATACTGCCACTATATAAATTACCATTTAACACATTATTATTTTAGTTACGCTTCGAAATAATTAAGAACGGAGCTTAAATAAGTAAAGGATATTATCATTGAATGTGAGTCAGCCTTGTAGTTGCCTCTCTACAAGGAAAATATTTTTTATTCGCTACCAAAGTGTGTAATTTCCGTATTTTTTTTTAGACTCTGACGTCAGCTTTCCGCCACTACGACACGGATCAGGACGGCGTCATAACCATCCACTACGAACAATTCCTCAAAATGGTGTTTGGATTGAAGGTAAAAGTATAAAATGTATATTGATTCGAGTATAGAGCTTCAAGATGCCGGACGATGTTTGCTACATGTTTTTACATTATATAAATGTATACTGTCTGTTTTAAGTACTTAGTACTTCTGTTATCAGAGTTGCTGGAATGCATTTCTGTGAAAAGTAAAGCTAAGTGTTATTAGCAAAGCTATTTAATATGAGTGGCCTATAGGCACTTCATTGCCTCTTAATGCCATACCTGGTCTGTTTTATAAGACAAAATTTGTATGATCTTGGAATAATGTTGATATTGTAAGTGTTATTACCTACTTACGATATCTCTTAAATGATTGCTTGGTCCATAGGATTGAAACCAATTCCATAATGTAGTAATAATAACGGTAACAGTTTGATAATCTGCGACTGCATCAAATTAATTTATGAAGGCTGATGTTCCGCTTTATTGTAGTGTTTATCGATGTTTAATTACAACTGGCTTTGATTTGCGATCCTATCAACTTCCCATTAGAGAATTCGTTTCGTTAATAAATTGTTGCCAGATTGAACAATTAACCTCATATATGGCAATTTGGATTGTGCATCTTATTGTCTACGAGATTTTATTATTAGAAACTTACCAAAAATTCTTCTCTCTGACAAGGTGTACTAAATTCAATTGAACATTTTAGTCAGATAAATGTAAACAAAATAATTTTGTAGAAAAGACAAATTATTATATAGCAACTAGTCTGAATGGACTTATTTATTTAAAGTCAAAGATCTGGCTGAAATCTCATTGCTATAGTTTATTTTAATGGGAACTTTTTTGATATGTATAAAAAGAAAGAAATTATAACAGAAACAGGTTACGAACGTTGTATGTGATATAAATGTGGAAAAGACATCACTGAATGAATGTACATACTTTATAATCTAAATGTTTAGTCCTTAACATTATTTATTGGATCTTGATGTTCATGAATATTGTATAATAAACCTATGTATAGATTTTATAATTAATATAAATATGCAGCTGGCTCTAAAAGTGCGTCTGTCTTTCAGCTGCTACTTTTTGTATATTTTGTGGTGTGAACATTTAATGTGAACTACACTTCTACATTTTTCTATCAGGCAAGCTATAAAGTCTTGAAATATGCGATGATTTATGCAAAGCGGTTTATATATTGACCAAACGCGTTATTGAACGCAGTCCAAAGTTATTTTTTTAAAACATGGCCCAAACGACCGCACCTCTGTGGTAATCTACTGTATCACGAGCAGCACTCTGATTTCAAACAAGTAGTTTAGAAACTTGACAATTGATGGTAGACCGAACCAAATAAAATTTTCTAACAATTTATAATTTACCTATCCTTGGTATTATAATCTTAGTTATTGTTGTTAAAATCACAGTTGTTTATCTACTTTACAAATATTTCTAATCCCTCCCACATGTTAGTACAAGTGAATTGTTTGTCTCGTTGCACTAATAGGATCATTTCTCTTCCGTCTAGTGTGTGCCGTAGACAACGCAGTTGGTTCCGGAAAGCATACATACATCCCAAGTCATACCCACCAAACAATTTAAGTTATCAAGGTATTTATAAGAGAAAATAACTCAAATAGTTCGAATAAATGACTTAGCAAGTTCTTCATACAATCTTAATTTAAAATTGCATTTTTTTTAATGTTTTGAGACACTTTACTGTAGACATTTTAGTCACTAGCTAAAAAGCCATACCTGAATCGTGTCTAACCCATTCCTGTGATAAGAAAAAAAAAACTGTATAAAAAAAGTGTTATTACGGTAGTAATTTTACAAATCTATCTTATCGGATCTTAATGTTTTTAATAATATAAATCACAATCTATTTAATATATTAGTTACTTAATAAAAATAATGTAGCATTGAATACAATTGACGCTCAAATGTTAACGACTTTGTTCACTACGCCAAACTTTAACTTTGCTCAAAAGAAATGTGAGGCAAGTTTCCAATAAATAAAAAAATAGATGATTGTACCTCATTGGTTTACGAACTTTTCTTAAACATTAAGAAGCTGTCAATTAATGTGATTTTTTTATTTTAATGTTTATTTCACATAATTGTATAATGTATTATTGTGATTATATTATTGTAGTAAAGTAACCAAATGTATGACTACTGTTTCAAATAGTCTTCACTTTGCTATAAAGAGTTTTAGGATTGTACAGACGGCACGAAGGTTTTTTATTACTCGATCTCACATTACCGTTACGTACGAGACATAATAATCAAATATTAATGCCATTTCAATGACATCAGTATCAGATTTCATAAAATTCTTCTACCGTGCCATCTACCGGCGCTGGCCAGAAATGAGTGCTTAAAAATAAATAGTAAAATTATTTTCTATAGCTGCAGTTGTCCATGCATTTATTGCAGTCTCATTAAAGTATTAAGTATGTATTTATATATTAATAATATTTTTATCCATTTATAGTATACCTAGTAAGTAAAATGATCGTTATTCGTTATTCTCACGCACCACTAAGCGTACCTTAAGGCTATTTTATTTATAGAATTATATTTTTTGCAATTATATCTTTGCTGTTTAAGATAAAAACGATGTTTTTCAATAAATGTTTTTGTAATAAAAGCGTTTTTTTTGTAATAAATCTTGATTTAATCAAATATGGAAATGTGTCCACTTAGAAAAGACTTGATATGATTATAATAATAAAATAAAACAATTTATAGACTTATTCTGACTTCTGACTTTTGATCTTCCATGCTCCTATGGTGTACTTGAGCCAGATTAGGCCCAGATCACAGCCCATTTGTATCCATGAGAGAACTGGGGTTACTTTGGAGCCCTCTATTTCAGTCCATCTCACTGGAATCTCGGCAATTGGAATGTTCAGTTTTTGTGCTATATACAATAGTTCCACGTCAAATGCCCTGAAAAAAGAATACTGAGTTTAAATGTATTTTAGGTGTTCTTCACGAATTTGTATTTTAGTACACTACCAGGTATTCATTATATGTGCAATGTATGTATACATGTTCTTCAAAGATATATAAATAACCAATATTTATGGAACCAATATGGAAGTTAAATTAAAATCATGTAAAGTGATAATGGTTTATGTGGGGTGTAAGTTACATATTTACCATCTGTTCACATGAAGACTCTTGAAGCAAATGCAAGCAGCTTTTCTAGTAAATAGCTTGAATCCACACTGAGTGTCCTTGATACCTTTGACAGTGAACAACCACACAAGGAAGTGAAAACCATACATCAGTATATTCCTGAAAAAAAAAAATAGGCAAAGGTTAATGCTGGAATTAATGCTACTAAAATGGACAAGTTGCAGGTAAACAAGCAAGTATATTGTTATTAATATACAAAGGCAAGTATATTATTATCATTAATATTTTTTATAAATTTTGATATTATTATCAGCATATAATAGTGCCACTGCAAGGAAAAATCATATAAAGCACTTGTTCCACTAACGACGAGAAAACGAGTAACTATCGACTATTTTCTCGCTCAAGAAAGTAGATCCCGTTTAAATAAAAGAGATACATATAGTTGATCGCTGACTGTTCACCGCCGGAGAGAACTTTTTCTTCATTTGGTTTTTGCGGCGACAATTGCTATCACTATCAAAGTATTGAATCAACTTTTTCAATACTTATAGCTACGAGATACAATTTTATGTATTTTTTTGTAAATAAGCATCTTTATTTAATAATGGTTTTAGTTGTATACTACGCAGGACGAAAAAATCATGCAAGTTGTCCGCAGAAATGCGACTACGAATATGTATAGCATGCATGTATTAATAATAAATATAATAATTAATCATCTTTTGCAAAATAAAAGATAATTTTTACCCATTTTCACCAAAGCTTACTCTAACTAAGGCATAATCTAGATTCAGGAAAATACAAATACTTTTACTTTTTTGTCTTTTGTTGCCAGCAGATAATAAATCAACTTACTTTCAATTTATTGTTAGAGGGGGTTATCAACAATCTATCAGCCCCGCTTGGAAATGAGATACATTGTTAAACTTTATTTATCTTTGTAATCTAAAATAACTTTCGTACAAAAACATTTTATTTTGCCCGATGGTTGTGTCCTAATTCCGCTATTACGGATTTGATAAAAATGATGTAACATTACTTATTTAATAGAAAGTAATAATTTCATCACCTGTTTTTCATTGACATTGTTTAATAGTACGTAAAAATTTCATCATCCTGTTTTTCATTGATAAAGAAAGCTTCTAATCTAGATAGGACATCTGATTATAATCTCATGCAATTGTACGTTCGTTTTTGAAGTCCGTTCATTTTTGAAGTCGATTGTTGTACAAGTTTTTCTTATACTAACTTTTCCTATGAGTTTGCCAGACTTTTTGAACGGCTCCTATTTGTCAAAGGAATCATCCTTTGACAAATAGGAGCCGTTCAAAATACGTAGACTAGGTATAAATTAAACATTTGGAGAAAATGGGCGGGATTTTTCGAGTATTTTATCCGGATTCTTCGTGACACTTGAGCGAGGACAGTCCTCATAATAAAATTAGGTGCCTTCTCTGGATCCTGACGTTATTTGCTTCGCGATTTCTCGCCAATTCCCACGATTTTTGTTGTTCCTAGTGATAATGTTTCTAGTAACTCGTGCAATGGACCATTGTGGATTTAATTTGGTCCTTCCATCGCATTGGTGCCCTCCCGCATGCCCTGATACCTTCCATTCAGCCTAGTACGACATATTTCGTGTTTAAAGATGCGTGTTTGAACCAGACCTGATAGACGCTGTTTTATGTAGGAGAATGAGTGTTGGTGCGGAACTCGATCTAAAATACGCCAGCACCACATTTTCAGAGCGTCTATCTACTAAGTCTCCATATCTCAGCAATGCAAAAAGTAGTAATAGGAAAAAACCAGTGTCGAATAAGCCGGAAATTACATAATACGTGTAGTCGCTTTTGTGAGCTCTAAACTAAAAAGTAAGTTTGACATGAAATTGAATGTTATGAGTTGTATCAGGCAATATCTCAACTCTGATATTATTAAATTAGGGACAGACGGAGGAGGGCCATGTGGGTGAAATACCAATACCTCCTAACTACCTTTTTTCGACTTTTTGTTTTCAATGCCCAATCGACGTAAAATACTATTTCGCGTGTACTGCCAAAATCTCCTAACACGATATTTAATTATTTATTACTTTAAACACTAATAGAAATAACTACTAAATTATGAGGCACTAATTTTGCTATGAATACCTTCTTACTTTAAGTAGAAAATCTACCATGTTACCATGTACAGTTCATAGACTATTCCCCGAATACTGAAACGCAACTTAACTTTAAGATGCTCTCAAATGTATATCTGTCGTTGTTCTACACCTTAAGGTGTACAATAGCTATACGTTATATCTTCTCTAACTCTGTTAATTATAGTTTTAGAATAATAACATACTTCACATCATATTAGGGATGTTTCCTGGGTATGAAAAGTTAAAATCTATTTAGTCCGTCAGTTAGATAATAAAAAAATAAGAGACACGTATTTTTTCTTTTATCAAAACAATAAAAAAATACAAAGATACACCGCTTTAAAGTTTCGGAGTGGGGGCTTATGACGCTACGCCTCGCTAAAAATCGTAGCGAGGAGTGACGTCACGCGTAATTTCCATTCTCTGTATTTTGATCATTTTTTGTTTGCAGGAAAAAAGAAAAAATACATGTCCAATAAAATTCATTAATCCACAAGACGGACATTAAAAAAAAAATAGGAAACATGCCTTTTCTATTCAAATAATCAGGGACATTTATTAAAAACAAAAAATGAGAGGTTTTTATTCTACTTATGTAAAGTTGCAATTTTTTAGATAGTAGATATTGGTAGTTCGTCGTCGATGTCTCACTCTTACCTAAATATACTACGCGTCGCCAGTGACTCCTGTTCAAGATGTGCTCTGGAACCAATCGCAATAGCGATGCTCCCACTCACTTTCTCAGGCTGAGATAAAAGCTCAAACTTTATAAGGTCCTTTAGTGCAGTTTCTAATTTTGTTAAATCTTCAAATTTCGAGGCTCCATCTGCATCAGCAAATAAAATGCTGGCCCCTCTGCAGCTTTCAATCCCCTAGAATAATAAATTAATGTCTTTACTCAGCTTTGAGTTAATACACAATAATAGTATGTATATATATATATATCATGTATTTCCACATGTGTTTGAATTTATTGCAAGTTATTTTTCTAATATTTTGTGAAATAATTGTTTTAGCACTTTGTAAAATTCTGTCTAATCTTAATAATATTAATTTTTCATTGTAACAATTACATAATTAACTCAGACAATTTGAGGCTGTCAGCGCAAAAGCGGCCTAACCCTCAATTGCTTAAACCGCTTGGGCCACTTTTGCATTATTATTAGAGAAAAATAGTGCATTGCAAAAAGAACTTTAGCAACGTCATCTGTTGACGATAGGTTAAACTAGAGATACAAGGTTTTGCATTAAATTTTAGCATGTTTTAAATAATTTGTAGTAGATATGTTACATTTTGAAAAATTGAGGGGTAGGCCGCTTTTGCGCTGATAGCCCCATTTGAAAATGCCTGTGTGTAATTTTAAAATTAACTGTTCTGCAGTATTTTGCACAGTAGCTGTTGGTGAAGGAGCCACTTATAACAATCTACCATCCATTTAATAAAAAAAGAGATATTTATAGCTGAGGTCAAATGGTTGAAATATACAATTGACTGTTTTGTTATTGATAATACTTTGATAGCTTACCAAGCGGACTGCACCACCCTTTCCTCTATTCTTAACAAGTTCAAGGCACCTCACTTTATCACACCCATACTTCTCTACATAAGACTCCACCACTTTGACAGTGCCATCTCTACTTCCATCACTTACTACTATTATCTCATATTTAAAGGCTGGAACATTCCTCACTCTGTCTTCCAAAAATTCTATTGCTTCATCAAGCATTGGTGGTACTACAAACAAGGGCCAGAATTATTATTTAACTAATAGCTTTAGATGTTTCTTTGTTTTACTAATGGCCTTATTTATAAAAATCTCAATGATGATTAGCAGCTGCTAAGCAGATTCTAAATTTAATTTTTCTATAGTGAATTTCAATTAAGAATCTGTTAATCAGTTGGTAAACACCGTCGCGACTTTTATTAATCAGGCCATAAGTAATTTATATATTTTATTCTTGAGACAATTTTGGATGAAACAATGAATATTTATTTTTACTTACAGTAAAAATTTTAGCAATAGGTATAAAAATCCGGCATAGAAAATTTACACAAGCTTATTATGTATATTTTATCTGTTCACCTAGAAAGGTGCATGGTTCCAAAATTCTATATTGCTTTGATTGAAACTTACATCTTTCCTCCTCATTATAAGCGGGCACTACCACACTTAAGTGAACACTATGATCCTCATCAATGTTGGGAAACTTCAATTTGATCTTAGTTTTGGGATCATTGTACATGCTCTCTTCATTGAATCGTTCAACCACAGGGTATGGTGTTGATGTCAAATAAACTATTATGGATAACTACAAACAATGTCAAATTAATTTGAACAACATCTGTTAAACAATGAATACTATTTCCGATATTTGATAAAGCTGTTAATATTTAACAGTAATATTGTTCTTTAAGTAAATATAAATAGGTTATTAAATTGTTTATTGCCAACAAGACACTCATTATAGTGGTTTTTTTAAGCTGCCGTATGTATTTTTAAGCAGAAATAACTTTTTTTAACCTGAATACAATAGCCAAATAAATTTAAAAATGTAAAATTTCATGTTTGTTGTTTACTTACAGCTATAAGCAAGGTTGAAGCGGCTGCAAAACCGTACAGAATTAGAGTCCATAAAACTAAAAACAGATCCATCGTGTGATTACTCCGATGAGTTATTTCTTAATAACGACACATTTATAAATTTATAGATATGCTTAAATCTGTACAAAATTTTGTAAACTACTTGTAACAATACTATTCGCTTTCGATTAAAGCATTCAATTTTATGAAGAGTAGGAGGGGAAGGGAGGATAATCTCAATAATCTGTCAGTAGATTTCACATATTATCTGTCATTTCCATAGAGTTTATATAACTATAGAGCAAGCGTATCGCTTATGGCCCGTTTTGCAGAACGAAAGCACATATTTAGCTGTCACTTTTCGTTTGCTTAGTGATGTTCCGTGAGACGACAGACCTTCAAGCTAAAATATCGATGGTTTTGATATTATTATTGTTATAAAATGCATATTAAGTTTTGAGATAACATGAATAAAACAAATAAATTAGAAATATTACTCTATTTAATGAATAATAAAAATAAAAATATGATATTGCCCTTTAAAAAATCTCAATTTATGAAATAACTGTGTGTTTGTCTCTTTAATATAACTTTTTTAGAGGTATTTTATTTTTATGTTTACGTATTTTTTAATAACACTACATAATAAATGGACTAAGTGATTACTGCTGGGCGATTGTTGAAATAGGTGTTCATGCAAACATGTAAAAATATTTCTTCAAATAAAAATGTTCATGGTCTCAATGACTACGCAAAATACTGTTAAATAAATATATTTTCTTGGGTACTACGGTTTTTTAAGTAATGTTTCTGTTTGCATACAAATAATAAGTAGGGTATATTAGACCGCCTCTATCTTTAAGTAAATTTATGATTAAGAATATTATAACATGTAAGTGCACTCTGTCATTCACAAAAAAAAAACTTTATAAATTATAGCCTATGTGTCATTCTCATGTATAAGCTATATTATTAAAAGAGTAAACTAACATCCATACATACATCCTTTTAAACTTTCGCGTTTATAATATTAAGTTAGGATATTAACAAACAAAACGCAAGTTAAGTAGTTAGTAGTATATTATTCTTATTATAAACTTTCTGACTGCTAAACCGGAGGTCGTGGGTTCGATTCCCACCCAGGACGAATCTTTGTGTGATGAGCACGGTTATTTGTTCTGTGTCTGGGTGTTATTTATCTATAATATGTATGTATTTATAATATATAAGTATGTTTATCAGTTGTCTGGTTGCCATAGTACAGGCTCTGCCTAGTTTGGGATCAGATGACCGTGTGTGAGATGTCCCAAGATATTATTATATTAATTTTAAATTATGTGATTACGATAAAAAAAATACTATCGTAACAGAACTCGGAACCGCTACAACACTAGCCCGTTGCGGGGATTGCGGGGCAGGGGCGGGTGTGCAGCGCTTACCCACCGCGCGCCCCCGCGCACCCCCTCTTTCGCCCTACTGAATTTAGATTAAATAAGAAAATTTCTATAACAATACTATTCACGGATGAAAAGAAATGTCACTATTATTTTTGTTTTACATCACTGTGAATCGTTTTTACAACTCAGTACTACGTATTTTACCTTTATTACATAAATATAAGTAATGTTTCCTCGGTGATACAAACACGGCGAGCTCTGTTGGTTTTGACACTAATTGAAAGTGAAAACCTGAATGAAAACCTTGAAATCCACGCTTGATCATACATGTGCTTTCGGATCATACTTTGTTACGCTCACTCTATAGTTTACTTATTGTTAACTCTATGCCAAAAACATTCAGCGGTCCCATAAGTAGGGACTTAATAAAGTTCGGTTACTTGGTATTACATGGATCTCACAACGTAAAGTCCGGTGAAGCAGTCAGAGCCTGCGCTCAGGCTAACTGCAGTAGAACTCTTCCAAAAAAAAACATGCGTGCGTACAAAGTACACATGTCAGAAGTGAAACTTCTTTGTCACAACACGTGTTTTTTGTCAATATTAGAAATTATTAATTAAGTTTTGTTTTTGAATTCAAAATTTAGAAAAGCGAATTTATGAAATATTTTTATTTTATGGTAAATGATTTATTAAATTATCAAATGACGAGTGGCAAGTTGAAATACCACATGTTATTTGTAAATATTAAAACTACCTAACCTTCAAACCAATTATCATAAAAAATTGTAAATAAACAAAAAGATAACAGATATATTACTTACTTCGAATAATTGCTTGATACAGGACAACTTACAAATTTATTCACAAAGTTTTTATTTATAAAATTCACTTACTGTTTATTCACTGTAGAAGTGCCTAATGATATTGTAAATATTACGCTATGCGACAGAAATGCCATCTAAAGTTCTAATAATTAACTAGTAAACGAATACACAACCAATAGGGCGTGTATTCTTTCTCGATATCCCGTATTCTCTCTCTCTCTTGTTCAATCTTTCTCACTATAGCTCTCTCCCACCTCACACTCCATAGCACTATGCGTGATACGACGTTCACTCTGTCTCACTTTTTCTCTCAATCTTTCTCACTCGCTTGCTCCCTACTCTCACTCCACGGCTAGTTGCTCATGCTACGTTCGCCCTGTCTTACTCTTTCTCAATCGGTCTCGATCACTCTCTCTCTCTTTTCCGACACTTCTGTTGCATACCGGCGTGACGTTTCATCTGTAAAAATTTTACCCTCATGCGCCTAAAGAAGTTTCACTAACTTATATCACCAATAAGACGTTATCACGTAAACATCTCGATCGTAAACCTACTTTACAAACAACCAATTTTTTTTTTTTTACAAGTTTTGTTTTTAATGGCATTTAAGTTGTTGCTTATTTCGGCAACGTTTCGTTTTGACATAAGGACGGTTGTAGGTAGGTACTTAATAGGTTGTAGGAGGTTGCATTGCATCTTAATCTTTAATCTGTGATCTTAATCGCGTATTGTTCGTGGTAATTGTGGTAAATTAAACGGTTGTTTAGGTTTTGTTTTATTGCGATTTGCTTTATTTTTGGAAGAGATCTGCCGCAGTTAGCCTCGAGCTCGGTAGAGTATATTCACTCTGCGCCCGACACTCGCCGTGAACGGACGTGCCGCTCTGCGACTCGCCCGCTGACGTCATCCGTCTCGCTACCTGTTACGCTCGCGTAACACTCCGCGTAGCCCCGCCTACGCTAACCGATCGATCTAAAGCTGCCTTTTTCAAGGCGGCGGCAGATCAACCTCTGTTTCTTTTGCTCGCGAATTAAATTCACTTGGTCCCTTCAGGATAAAACCGCAGTTTCGCGGTCCTCGGTGGAAACCATTCGGTGCCAACGAAACCGAGGGGGTGTTGACCCAATCACACCCGCTGAGCCCCTTTAGGGTAAAGCAGTCAATTGGACGGGAACTAGATTACCGGCCTTGGGGGGTCTCCTAGTCGGCTCTAGTCTCTGGCTTCCCTTTCAGCTACACACCTAGTGTCGGTCGGGTGTGTCTACACCCTTCGCACTAGACTGGTCAGGGCCCCGCTCGCACAATAAGACTGGCGACGGGTACACCACAGCTTAAGGCACACCTTAGGTACTCACCTCCCTGCTTACACCCAGCAGGGAGGGTCACACATCCCCGGGCGTACCCACCCGGGGAGTTAGTTATTAGTTAGGGTATTTGTTGTAGGCGCGCCCTCCCTCTACCCATGTTAGGCTTTTAGCTACTCTTTTTTAATTAAAAAGTGTCTCTCGTCTTCTCGAGAAGAATGGACGCCCTCTGGCCCCGCTTTATCGAGGAGATGAAGGACTCTCGGGTCTTCCAAGACCTCTTCAAGGCTTGGGCCCGCAAATTAGACCCTTCCGACTTAGCGGAATTCGATAGCTCGCTATCGCCGATCGGCGCCGACAGAGGCGTTATCTCGCGCCCGCGCCCCATTGTTTCGACGGCTTCGTCGAAAGTCATTGTTTCCCCGGCTATTGTTCCGGCCTCTAAGCCGAATTCCAACGCCAAATCCGCTTCGCCGAGCCTCACACCTGCGCGTGACGCATCTCCGGCCCCTTCCCCCCGCCCTCGCTCTGTCTCACCGTCCCCGGTAGACATCGAAATGGAAATTGTTTCTAACGATTCCGGTGATGCTTTAACAGCATCGGACTCGTCTTGCTCCACCGACGGCTTTACTGAAGTTGTTGGCAAGGGCAAGAAGCGCACCCGTAGGACCAAATCCCAACAGGTGCCTTCTAAAGCCGCCAAGACTGGCGCTTCGCCTCCTTCCGTCGACGCTTCGGCGTCCCAGCCCGCTGCTGAGCCCGCGGCCTCGCCCGCGCCCACTACCACCCCACAGGTGTCCAACACCATGCCCCAAGTTCCGTCAGCCCCTAAGAAGGGCGGCTCGGTCCCTCCTCCAATCTTCCTTCAGGAGAAAGGAAAGTGGACTGAGGTCTCCAAGTGGTGCACGCAGCACCAAGTTAATTACACCCAAGCCCGCTCTGTCAAGGACGGCATTAAAATAGCTGTACCCACAGTGGCCGACTTTCGGTCGCTCACCCGTATGCTGCAGGAGAGAGCCCTGCCTTATCATACGTTTACCCTCCCGGAGGAGCGGGTCCTCCGGGTCGTCATCAAGTCTGTCCCTGCGGACATAGGCTCTAGGGAGATCCTAGACGACCTAAAAGCGCAGGGTATCCCTGCTCTAGAGGTACACCGTATGTACCGCGGGCGGGGTAAGTCACCCTACGAAATGGTACTCGTCGTTGCTGAGAGATCAGCGGACGGCAAGTCCATATTTAATATTAAAACTGTTTGCCAACTCTCTGGCATAAAAGTCGAGGCGCCGTACAAGCGCGCCAACGTTGGCCAATGCCACCGGTGTCAATTGTACGGCCACTCGCAACGTAACTGTTTCGCGCGCCCTCGCTGCGTGAAGTGCCTCGGCGAGCACGGAACGCCCGATTGCCCACGGCCCAAGGACCGCACCCAGTGCGCTGAGCCCCCTAGCTGCGTTCTCTGCGGCGAACAGGGTCACCCAGCCAACTACCGCGGCTGTCCGAAGGCACCCAAAACGAGAACCGTCGCGAAACGGCCCGTCGCCCGTGCGCCGGCCCCCGTGCAAAACCCCGCGTCCGCTCCACCGCGTCTCAGCCTGCAACGCCCAACCGGGGCCTGCTGGAACATGGAAACGCACGCGCGTGCGTTCCCTACTCTCGCTTCTCCTCCTAAAGGGGTCGCGTCTCTCCCCGCTTTACAGGGACCCGCCGTCCCTCGCATCCCACTTACCGCTTTTAAACCCGCGCTTCTACCAAGGCCCGCGCTCGCGTCACCGTCGGCCGCGGCCTCTCTGGCCCCGACGCTTCCGGCCGACATCACAGCGTCGGTCAAGAATTACATAGAGGTGTATGAGTCGTTTGACTTTAATCGCATCCGTCTTATGGCGGAGGCGATTAGAGCCAACCCCAACCCTCTGCACGCCCCTTTCATTAGGGAGCAGTTCAGCGATGTGTTCGCCGCATACAAAGCCGCCGCGTTCTAATGGCTACTAACACCGGTAAACTCAAACCCCGATCCCTTAAATTAGGATACTTTAACGCGCATAGCATTAATAAAAAACGCGACGAAATTGCTACTTTTCTCCGTGATCATCAACTCGACGTTTTTCTTGTACAGGAGACCTTTCTTAAACCGTCTCATAAAAACCCGCGAATCGCGAATTACAACTTAATCCGTAACGATCGTACCAGAGCCGTAGGCGGCGGCACGCTCATTTACTTTAAAAGGTCACTGTACTGCGTTCCGATGGATCCACCCTCGCTGTCGCACATCGAAGCCTCCATCTGTCGTCTTGGCATGACCGGGCATCGACCTTTGTATTTAGTCTCAATATATATTCCTCCGTCAACAGAGAGGGTCGACTTACGACATGACCTGCGAGCTCTTCTAGCTCTAGGCGACTCCGTCCTTATGGCAGGCGACCTAAACGCGAAACACGAGGCGTGGAATTGCCACACTCGTAACAACCGAGGTAGACATCTTGATCTTCTTAGCTCCGAATTAAACTTCGATATCATCGCTCCGATGAATCCCACTCACTTTCCCGCGAACGTCAACCACCGCCCCGACATACTAGATATAGCTTTACTCAAAAACGTCAACCTAGCGCTTCGGTCCATTGAAGTTATTCATGAATTAGATTCTGACCACCGACCAGTGATCATGTCCTTTAGTCCGCGAGTAGGTCCTCCAGACGCTGGTCAACCCATCCCCACTAAGATAGTTACGAACTGGACGAAGCTTGGGACTCGCCTTAAGTCAGTCCAATCCGCGCACCTAGACTCGATACCGGACAATGTAGAATCCGCGACAGACGCTATAGGCGCGATCGACTCCCTCACTGAGCACGTGCAGTCCCTGGTGAACGAGTGTTCGCGGTCGGTACCGGTGACAGAAGACTCTCGCTGGCTCCTACCGGACGACGCCCGTGCCCTATTGACGGAGAAGAACGCGGCTATACGCGCCTACGACACCTATCCCAACGACTCTAATCGTGCCCGTATGCGTTCTCTACAGCGCGCTGTTAAGAAACGCATAAGGGCTCTGCGTGAGGATCGGTGGGATAGGTTTCTCGACCAATTAGAACCTAACCATCACGCGTTTTGGAACCTTCAACGTAGATTACGTAGTTGCGACGAAGCGGTCATGCCCCCGTTGAATCGTCCGAATCAGAGCCTCGCCTTTGAAGACGACGAGAAAGCGGAATGCCTGGCCGACAGCCTGGAGGCTCAATGTACGCCCAGTAACCTTCCTGTCGACCCGGCCCACCTCGCCAGAGTTGACGCCGAAGTCGAACGTAAGGCCACGATTCCTCCTTCAGAGGACCCGGAACACCCTCTCGCGCCGGTAACAGTAGACGAAGTACGTTCTCTTATCAAGGACCTACACCCTCGTAAAGCGCCCGGTTCAGACGGAGTCACCAATAAGGTGATTAAACTCTTCCCTCCAGCATTAGTTATCCTCTTGACAGGCATCTTCAATGCAGCATTAGGCAACAATCTCTTTCCACAGCAGTGGAAAGAGGCGACAGTCATCGGCATCCACAAACCCGGTAAACCGAAGTCTGAGCCAACTAGTTATCGCCCTATCAGCTTACTCAAAGTCCTTGGGAAGCTATACGAGCGAATCATCTACTCCCGTTTAATGGATTATGCCGAGTCCAGGAGTCTCATACCCGACGAGCAGTTTGGTTTTAGAACCGAACACTCGTGCGTCCAACAAGTCCACCGCATAGTCGAGCATATAAGCGCTGGTTTTCAGCGTGGACGGCTCACCGGTGTGCTCTTCTTCGATATAGCGAAGGCCTTCGACAAGGTCTGGCACAACGGCTTGATCTACAAGCTGTACCAACTCGAAGTGCCAGATCGTCTCGTGCACATCATCCGTGACTTCTTGTCGAATCGCTCCTTTCGCTATCGCGTTGAAGGCACACTCTCTTCCCCTCACCCGATCCTCGCCGGAGTCCCGCAAGGCTCCGTCCTCTCTCCACTCCTCTTCTCGCTGTATTCCAGCGACATTCCACGCGGTGGCAAGCCCCAAGTAGCTCTGTACGCCGACGACACGGCCATTTATTATTCAGGTACCAGCCCCTTAGCGATAGGTCGAACTCTCCAGACCGCGGTCACGGCCCTCGGGAAGTGGTTCACGAAATGGAGAATCGAAGTCAACCCTACCAAAAGCGCAGCCGTACTATTTAGTAGAAAACGGCGGCTTCCCGCTCCCGCTCCACCCATAAGCCTCTTCGGCAAGCCTATCCCTTGGGAGCAGCAAGCCAAATACCTGGGTGTGATCCTTGATCAGAAGCTTAGCTTCGTACCTCATATCAAAGCGGCACGCGCGCGAGCCGCCTTCGCCCTCGGCCGACTTCATTGTATGTTGAACAAGCGCAGTAAACTCTCTCTTGCTTGCAAGAAGAGAATTTACACTGCGTGCGTCAGACCTATCATGACTTACGGCAGCGTCGTATTCTCTCACGTACCCGATTATCGACTCAAACGAATGCAAACTCTCCAAAACCTTTTCATGCGTAGAGCCACGGGCGCTCCAGGTTACGTTCGTAACTTGCAGCTGCACTGTGACTTAAAGCTGCCCACAATCAAGTAGTTCATGAAACGCGCTGCGACCCGTTTCTTCGACACCGCCGAATCCCACCGTAACCCGCTTATCGTAGCGGCCGCGCGATACCGACCTTCAGTCATCTCCAAGATAAAACGTCCTAGACACACTCTCTCCTATCCCGACGATAAGACAACGCTTCTACAAGAAGCATTCGACTTAGCTAGCAGTAGCAATACAAAACACAACCGCCGTATACTACGTCCTCGCCGGCGAGGCCCGTCGCGTATTATAAATAATAGTAACGTAAATGTTACCCCCCCGTCCCTAGATCAAGCTGGCCCGAGCCGGCCAAACTAGCAATAAAAATATGTCCCTAAATAATAATAACTCAGATCCAGCCATCCCTTGCTGTTTTTGCCTTATTAAGATAGTCAGCAACGCACTAAGTCGAGGTCCGAACCCCGCAGGGGGTGCCCTTAGTGAACGTTGCTGACGTAGTTAGTTTATTTTACTTGCTCTGGCTGGAGGCCTTACGGTTCTCGCCAAAAGTCCGGTGAAGCAGTCAAAGCCTGCGCTCAGGCTAACTGCAGTAGACCTCTTCCAAAAAAAAAAAAAAAAAAGGTAGAGTATATTTGTTCTGTGGCCTCGAGGGAAGCTTTTACTGCTTTACCGGACTAAGTTAGCGAGACTGTACTAGCGATTTGCTAGGATGTAACGAAGACTTTACTTGTAAAACTTCATACAAATATTGGGAAACAGTGTTTCCATATGCTTGTGTCTTGCATCGTGAAAATTGATTTTCGTTCTTCTAAAATCAATTTTAATTGTCTTTGCACAGGCGGTTTTCACGCATTAAAAATATTTAGGGAACATAAGTTTACGGTCAAAGAACTGATATTTGGCTTCATTTCTGTGTAAGAGGTCTTATGAGTAAAAATGTGTTATTTAGATTAACAAGTCAAAGTGAAATAGTGCTGTACCGTTGCCGTTATTTATTTATAGTACCCGATATTAGAATTCTTCCGCTGAAACAGAATCGTTATAATGATAATCTTAAACATATAAAATTCTGCCTATCCTAATCCATGTTAACAGCACAGACAAAACGTTCAGAAGAGTTGTATTATTCTAAAATTAGACTTCAGTATTTTGTTATTTTCAGTTTGAACTTACATGTTTTTGGTATTAATACTTGGCTCTTATAGATTTCCTAAATAATTACAGTTGAGGTAAAAGTTGTTAAAGGCTATTGGTGAAGAAAATATTAATTAAATAATAAACTTACAAAACAAATAAGTACGAAAATAATGCAAACAACGGTCGCGCCATTCGAGAAAAACTACAACAGATAAAAAAGACAAGCAAGTTGCAACAGATAAAAGAAAACAAAAATTATTTATTGCAACTAAAACAAGTTTACATTATTAATTAGGTAGTTGGTAGCTATAAAAAAATCTATATTTAATTTACAAGTTATTAGTATTTAATAATTAAGTAGTTAGGTATATTAAAAATATAGTAATAACTAGAATTTATATATCATCAACACAATAATCATCAACCCTTTCAATATTATATAAAGTGATAGCTGTAGGAGAATAAATAAAACGAATTTTGATTGGCTTGCTATAATATATTTACCATAGGTTACTATACTAAAAAAACAAGTTTCAATAGGCATAGGTACTTATAAATGATTTCTTGTTTTATTCTTGCCCTTGTTAAATAGGTTACTTATCTAGATAATTAGACAACAATTCAAAACATACCTACGAGTATTTTAGTCACAAAAACATCTAAAATATGTCTTTATAAAAAGAAAAAAAAAAGTAACTACCTACTTAATATAAATAGGGTGTTATTTATATACTTGGCATAGTATCTATTCGTATTTTTGTGAGCAGAAAAATATAATCTGTGAGCGGAAATAGCTAATTATCAGCAACTCATGGCCAGCTAACCTCGGTAGAGTATATTTGTTCTGTGCAGCAAACATTCCAAAATCAATCAGCAATTTATGTTATTCTGGATGGCTGTAATAATTTTTGTACAGCATATTAGTTATATAAGCTGCAATGAACTGCTCCTGTTTAATAAAATCTTGGTAAGCACTCAGAGGGGTAGCAAAAAAACATTTTGAGCTTCATATAAAAGATTCGTAGTCGGGAACTACTATTATTCCTTCTCCATTACAATTATTATCCATTTTACTCTTAAAAACAATCGCAATATCACAAAACCACACAAATCTCTTTAAAACACGTTGTTACAGCTGTAATTTGACTGCTAATAATCGCCGCATAATCATCGAATGACAATAGTCGCAGGCGATAGGCTCCTCTTGTCACGCGCCGGCTCTTACTCCGCCCACTTTTAACTTACATTGCCGATTTTTCAACAAAAATGCAATCCAGTTAGTTATTTTGCTCACCATGATTTAAATAATCATACCAATCAATTACACTGCTTATAGACATGTTTCCTCTGCTAATCTGAAGTAGTTATTTTGTGGAGTGAATGTTTATGATGCAAACTCATGTTATTGTAAGCTGCCTATTTATGATTTAATTTTTGACCATTATCAAAATTATTTGCGGAACAAGGATTGCTGCCTGATTTTTTAATTGCAAACAAATACGTTGTATGCCGACCAAATTATTTAAATGCTGTTTTTTTGTGGATCACCTAACTTAATAATTGCTGCACATTTAATTACTTCGCATATAAAAAAACCCCTACGCCAAAATTCCCATAAAATCTGCCATCCAACCCGTGCCACCATTATTTTGAGAGGTGACAAACACTACCTTGACGTAATGATCATCGCTCGTGTAATCAGCAGGCATTTCGGAACAGAATGTCCTCACAACTACATTCTTACTGTTTACCAACTGCAAGTAATTCTGATCACAAGTAATACCTAAATCGAAGACGGAGAATCGTAAAACTAATCGCGTATTAATCGGTGTCTCTAGTTCCCACTCGCAGGTCGACTTACGTCTGTAGGTGTTAGGATATAAGGGACTAGTTATTCTGCCATACTCACTATGGAGTTTTCCACCACACCCAGGACCCTTGTTTGTTATTATATAATTCAAGTCAAATCCTAGACGATTATTATTATTTACGTGGTTGTGCAATAACATGTACCTACCAATAGAGAATACGGGTTTATTATCATAATCTTTATTTATTTTAATTATTTGGTTCGCACTTGTACTGTTTCCATCGAAGATTTCAAGGTAACACTTTTCGTCCCAGTAGTCAGGATAAGAGTTAATAAAGTACGCAGATATAGTGTAGTTTTCTGGGGCAGTAATCAACGTATAACAGTCATTCACGGAAGTCTCTGATAGACTTGAATATGTGGATTGTATTCGTCCGAACGGCTCCGAATAATTTCTCCCGCAAAATCCTGCGAATGCTACTTCTATTTCTACGCCTTTATGATTTTTCAAATCTGATTCTAGCGACGTAATTATGTTTATGGACACACTTCCGTAGACATAGAAGTCAGTGGGCATCTTCAGTCCGCATAACTCAAAACGATTAGGGATTCGTAGGGTACTCTCATAAAAGTACATGTGATTGAAAAATTCATCTGGTTGGTGGTTTACAACATAATCTTTGCCGAGTGTAATATTCGGCGCAGGTGGTTGGCTATATATAAGAAGTTTGTCACTATTACAACGATTAGTATTGGTACCTTCTGTTACAGCAGGACGAAGGTCCAAACTTATTATGGTGATTCGAATTAAAGTATATGGTTCATGTTGTGCATCCAAACTGTAAATGCAATGAATTCCCCGAGGAATAGATCCTGTGTCGAAACCAGGAGATTTAAGTCGTTGTGGTGTATAACTAACTGGAAAAACAGAACGACCACATATCGTTGGCTGAGCTGTTAATGTAGCTTCAAAGCCATGACTTCCTAACTCCCCATCTGTAGATAGTCTAACGCTCAACAAATTACCAGATGAAGTAAGTGTAGGTGGAAGGCTGTGACCACAATAAGTGCCTATACTTAAGCTATTTGGATTTATACCATCCCTTATTTCAACTAAGTCGCAATTACAGTTACTGTATCCTAAGGCCGTTTGGTTGACGTTTATACATGGAGAAATATGGAACGAGGTGAAACTGATTTTGATTACTGTATCACGTGGTGATATTATAGACCAATAACAATCTAAATAGTTTTCGTATACCTGGTGACCCATTAGAGGGGTTTTTAGAACATGCGGTGTAGTAGTCAACAAATTAATAATTCCGCCACATTCAGCTGATTCGGAATAGCTAAAGTAAACTTGTACTTTAAAGCCTGTAAAACTTATACTAGAATCAGTTACGAACTGCAACAACATTGTGTTGCCTTTACTTCTCAATATCGTTGTTGAATTTAAATGTCCACATAATAAAGCCAAACGTTTATCAGAATCAATGTTTAAGCCTTCATATACTGCTATATAATCGCTGTTACATTCAGAATTACCTTCTAAATCAATATATAAAAATTTAAGCACAACGATCTTGTTAGGTGGAGCTTCAATAAACCAAGTGCAGTTCAAATTCTCATTGTATGTGTCGACAAGTGTTGATGAGAGTATAGTGCTGTCATTCACTTTACTGCCACAACGATATATCGCATAAGATATTTTAAAACCTCTTCTCTGAATAAAACTGTTACTTTTAAACTTTAGTGAAACTTTACTAAATTGTCCTACAACAGGGGGAGTGTCACGGCCACAATAAGTTTGTTCTAAATAATGATAACCGCTTTGGGCATTGATTGTTAAACTATCAGAATTACACATTGGTAAAGATCCTTCCAGTTCAAAGTCAAGGAATTTAAGAATTACAATATTATTGGGAGCTGATATTTCATACGAACAATTTATGTTTGGAGGGTATAAATAAGGATAACCTGGGCTATATAATATTTGTTCTTTCTCGACCGCTGTATAACTCCCGCCGCAAATGGGATTCCACTTAGCTTTAAATCCATCTTGATTGGTGTCACCATCGGTGCGTAAAACCACTTTCATACGATTATGAGTGGAGTTATATGGGGGAGGTATTTCTCGTCCACATACTCTAACCATTTCAGTGTAAGCGTCGTTGTTCCAATCATAAATAATAACTACATCTTTAGAGCAATTAGCTGATTCCTCAATAAAAAATCGATTTACAAATTGAAGTGACACTCTGTATCCTTCTTCAGCACGTATCTCCCAAGAGCACTCCTGGTTAGATGAATATTGTTTCGGATAATTCGGTGATGCAAATGTATACTGATAAGAACTAAGATATCCTCCACATTGGTCAGTCACTGTCCTTGCCATTAACTTTAAATTCATTTTATTTTTCACCTTTGAATGGTAAAGGACATACATGTGAGAAAAATGAGATATTAAAGGTGTTTCTAAAAGTTTTTCTTTACAAAAATCTCCGATGTCTTGGGCATCTGCCCTAAAATTTTGACTGACTTTCAGAAACTCTTCTTCACATTGCAATGTAAATGATCCCTCCATTTTAAGTTCAACTCTATTATTAACGGGTATAGAAAGAACCCAAGCACAGTCTAAAGTATCGTTATAAAAATCAGGCACGTTTAAGATATTGATAGGATCTTCCCCAACTTGAATTTCACCGCCACACGGTTGAGACTTCCAATTGACGTGGAAGTGTAGAGAATTATATTTACTCCTTGCTGTTATAACGTCCATCACTGGTGCAGGGATTATATAAGATGTTTCGGTATTCCCACAAGTTTCTCGCAAATATTTGACGTGAAATTTAAGTGTGACAGTCCTAATAACAATCCGAGGATCTAAAGAACGACATCGTGTTCTCGTCACTGAAGAATTCATTTTGATGTTAACTAATATGGAGTTGTAAGTGAGATTATTACTTTCAGCATTATTGTCGGTGGTTTTAACTTGATTATTATAGTGCCATTCACAAGCATAAGATCGATTAAGGTCCGGTGATATGATTTCTTGATTGAGGCCACTTAATTCACCGCCGCACAATGATGGTTCATCAGAGGTGAATTTTGCTTTGAATCGATGTGATCTAGCTGTATGATTTAGCCATACATAAATAGCTAATTTGCTACCAGTAGATTCAAAGATTGTTGTTCCAGGAATATAATCATCACTTGGTATCATTTGAATTAACGAATGAAACGCAATATCGTTATATATCGTTGTTCTGTGCTTATTAGCGTCTAAGTCCATTATCTCTAAACGCACTCTTCGCGATTTGTCTGGAACCATTATAAACCATACGCAATATCTTATTGTCGTTTCTTGAGGGTAGCTTGGCGAACTCAAGTAACCTTCTGAAGCAGTAATAATGCCTCCACAAGTGGGCCGAGTTGAATTGAAGGTGATTCGAAAACCTCGATTTTCTGAAATTTGATCCCACGTGTCTGGTTTACCAATATAAAGACTTATTGTGAAGTTGTTACTTGATGTTTCGACGGCCGATAAGTCAAAATTATCGTCAAAACACAACTTTTTCAAAACTGTGATAGAGTTATTAACAGGCATTGCTTCTTCAATTGTAATTCTGGTCGAACACGTCGTTTCAGATTGTGGTAATTCAACGTCTTGAGGTTTGATTAGGAAAATGTGCCTTGGTGGCCCAATAATGTGCCATTTACAGACACTGCCGTAATGTAATGTTTGCATACGCGGGTATCCGGGAGAAGTCACTTCTCCGGAATCTGCGATCATGGTACCACCGCAAGTATCAATAGTCACATTAGCTTTGAATCCATTTCGTGGTTCTGTTAGTTGAGTAAAATATTTTATGTACATTGCGTTGCTCGTACTTTTAACAGTTCCAGGTTTTTCACTGCAAAATCGTCCCAAAGGTGGTGATGATCTCGATGATCCATCTCGTATCTCAACAACCTCTGTTTCACAATCTCCTACGTAATCTAAGTCAAATCTATCTATAAAATCTATCCTAAGTATTTCCCCAGGTGGAGCATAGAATACCCACTCACATTCAGAATATGGAACGGGTACTGAAGGATAATTGGGTGAACTTATTATTTCCCAATCGTGGCCAGGAGCTAATGTTGATGTAGATCCACACTCATCATTTTTCTCTTCGTAATTTATAGTAAAAGTTACGAACTTATATCCACCACTTTTGTAACTTACGTATAAGGAATTACCTGAAGTTATAATATCTGTTCTTTTTTCATGTTCATAACCGCAATATTTTCCACTTGCCAGTGTTGGTGATTCTGCAGAATCACCATTTCGTAAATATACGTACGTTGAACACTTATCATTATTATTCGTTATATTAAACTGAGTGAATGATAACTGAATAGTCCTGCCGGGACGCACTTTTACCGTCCACTCACATTTAAAATTTGATTTAAAAAAATTTGTCTCCGTCATTGCGTCCCACCAATTAGGACTAATTTGCCCGGATAAATCAGTCAATAAACCACCACATTTTGAAACCACATGAGCCTGAAACCCTTTTCTACTCATGGTTAAGTCAGTTTTAAAAGTAACTTTCATGTAAGTGGAAGTATGTGTTTCATTACTTGCGGATTCTGATGTACACATATTTTCTTTGACGGGCTTCCAATTACCAGGGGTATTAGAGGAATAAATTGAAACTGAATCTGCAAAACAGGTAGTAGTTTCTTCAATTTCAAACGCAGAGAAAGTAATAGCTAAGTGTCTTCCTATTTGTGATTTGTATACCCATTCACAATTTAAATTCTCTTTATAATTATTAGGATAATTTGGTGATGTTAAGACAACTGCACGGCCAGGAGCAATTATTTCAGTCTGATTGCCACCACAGTTAATCAAATTTTGTGGCTCTAGATTTTGATTTCTTGAAGTTCTCGACCATCTCATGTGAAACCTTGAACCAGTATTAGATTCATCCGCTTTAAATGTTATGTATACTACACTGGACGACGACTGTATGAGTTTAGTATCACTTAGTACGCCATTAAGTTCTTCTAAAACTGGTGCAGTTATATCATAACCATCATATATGGTCAATTTGTTATAATTCTCTTCATTGGGTGAATAAATTTGCAATGTATCTATACTGATAGATATAGTATCTAAACCTGAAGTCATCACCCGCCATGCGTATTCCCCTGAACCTAAATAAGGAGTTGGGTACAAAGGAGAAGTTATCTCACCGCTTTCTCCCTGTATATCATTTTCACGTCGTAGTCCATAGTGTAAAAGGAAACCGAGTCCATTTAATTTAGAATTACTATGGAATTTGATATAAATTTGAGAAGCTATCGTATGATTGGTTGGAATTTCATCGTTACAGTATACACCTAATAAACGACCGGCCCCGTCTCTTTCACGAATTTCAACGTAATCTCCGTTACAACTCTCTGAAAATGGTAAATTAAAACGTTCAAAATTTACGTACGCTGTGTAACCAGCAGATGTCTTAATGATCCATTCGCAATCTATATTTCTCGGATATGGCCCAGGGTAGTTAGGAGACGCAATAGTACCTTCTTCTGAAAATAAAGTGCCACCGCAGGCGTTACTTACGGGCGAATAATGGGCTGAAAACAATCCAGCTAGTTTTCCAGTATAACTGCCAAATTCAATAGTCAAGGCACTACCGCGACTAACTATCATAGGAGGTACCTTACGCCCACAGTATTCACCTATAAGTGGAGCCCGCTCATCATCTCCATCGCTAACACGCAGGTATGACGACGGACAGTTTCTGTTTGTTATTACGTTGTTATCCTTTGGTAATGATAGAAGTGTTAAAATTAAATATATTTTCTGATCCAGTGTTGGTGCAAGTATAGTCCAAATGCAACTCTTGTTCAGATTATGAACAAAATTGTCGCTGGTTATAAACCCTTCTCGTTCAGCTTTTATAATAGCACCACAAGTAACAGTGAAATTAGCTTTAAAACCTTTGGCGGTCCCAGAACCATCGGTTTTGAACTGAACTACGATGTTATTATATTTACTAATAATTTGAGTTTTGTTTGAATTTGGGCAAATCCGGTATGTGTAATTTGAAGCAACGTTATACTTATTATTGTCATATATTTGAATCGAATCCGCACACTGGTATTCTGTTCTATCGTCAAATTCAGTCAAAGAGTAAAGATCAAGATCTAGAAAATTTAATTCAATACGATGGTATGCGGGCACGGTAATATACCAAATACAATTTAAGTTATTATCATAATTCTGTGGATAGTTTTTGGAATAAATGAGTCCCGACCTAGAATTAACAGAACCACCACACTTCGCAGTCTTAGATCGAAATTGCATTGAAAAATGAACATCTTTAAGTGTAGATCGCTTTACGAAACGGACTAACATATGATTGCTATCAGAATCCGCAGAAGCATGGCCATTATGACAAACTTTTGTCAGCAAAGGAGCGTTCACATTTTGACCATTGTATATTTCGATAGCATCCGTAGTACAATTATGGGTATCTGTCATATAAATCTCAGTAAAAGTAATAGATAAACTCTTGCCTGTTCGAGTTTCTAGTAGCCACTCGCATTCCATTTCCCTCTCGGTGGTTTTACTTTTATCAATAGATACAATTCCGTTTTGTTTTTGAATATGACCTCCACACCCGTAACTTATCCATTCTAAGCGGAAACCAGTGAGAGACATGTAATTGCCTGTAATAAATTTTATTTGTAATGCATTACTTTTCGTAGAAATAGGATGCGGTAATGAACTTCCACAAAGTCTATCTGAATAATTCGGGTCTGACATCTCTTTGACTTGTAAATAATCTACATTACAAGATTCGCCAGCCCGATTGGAAACCATATAGCGTTGAAGCCTTCGCCAACTGGACCTATAAAAGCGGGCTTTATAAATATCGAAGCGAATAAATGTAACATTTATTTTATTGCCTTTGGGAACTTGAATGTTCCACAAACAATTTAAACTCGAAGGATATTTACTTGGAAAACCTGGACTTTCTATTACTCCATATTTACCCGTGACATTGTTAGTACATATCGTTTGATAATTGAGCCAAAATCCTTTAGCACTTTGGTAAATATCAGATCTAAATTTAATATAGGCGTAATTCGTTGATGTCTCAATACTACTTATTTCGGGTGACATAAAACAATGTTTACCTAACGAATTTGCGTTGGTGCTGCGCCCATCATATATCTCAATATAATCATCTCTACAATTAGGAGTTCGTTCAAGATCTAATTCTGTAAATGTTATCCGTAATTTAGAACCTGCGCTAGTCACAATCCTATAAAAACATTCTGCATTCTCATCGTAATTGTTAGGATAGTTAGGAGATGAAATTGCGCCCGAGGGACTTGTCAGTGTACCGCCACATCCCGTAATAGTACCGTCCCATTCGATTTTAAACCCCGTACCAGTTAAGTAGTAGTCTGAATGAAAGTGTAAATGTAAGGCATTACTTAATGATAATATAATTTTTGATTTTAATTCTCCACAATACTGTCCAATTAATGGTGAATTTTCACTGCCACCGTTTCTTACCTCTAAGTAATCCCCGAGATTACATTTATCCCTTATGGGTCGTTCTATATTAAACTGCGAAATGTTCAGCTTAATTTGTTGACCAACTGGTACAGTTATAATCCAAGTACAATCACGATTTGGTTCATACGATTTAGGCCAACCAGGGGAATATATATAACCATGAGATTTGATAAATGTCCCACCGCAATGGGATTTCTCATCCAAAAAGGAATAGGATACAGAAAAACCTGAAGATTTAATGGACCCGTCAGATTCAAATTGTAACATAAGACGATTTGTGGATGTAGTTAATGCAGGTGGTGAGTGCTCACCGCAAAACGTTCCCAACTCATGATTTTCATTATCATCATCTACCTCAATAAGTTTTAAATAATCACTGCTGCAGTCATACGTATGTTCAAGATCAAATCTGTTCCATGTCAACTTTATGTGCATTCCCTCAGGAGCAATCAAAATCCATTTACAGGATTGGTAATTTTTGTATATAGTTTCATCTCCAGATGGGTGATTTATTAAACCAGTCGTTTCCCGGTATACTCCACCGCAATCCATATTAATCGTTGTGTAATTTGCATAGAATCCAGTTCCGGAAAGACTCATATCTGATTGAAATCTTATGTACATATAATTTAGTGTAGATGTTTGTACAGGTGGAGTATGAGCCGCGCCACCGCAGTATCTACCGAGTAAAGTAGAATTGTTATCGTGGCCGTCTCTCACTTCGACGTTGTCGTACCGACAATCATAATATTTGCTGTCTTCTATATCGAAATCTTGAAATGATAATTGGATCGCTTTTCCGGGCACTGTTGCGATTATGTATACGCACACTTTGTTCGCTGGGTAGCTAAATGGATACCCAGGCGACTTTATGATTCCACTATCACCTACGATTGTTTGCTCGCATATTGTTTCGTACATTATGTGGAACCCGTCTGATGACATACTCCTGTCTGTTCTAAATATAAAATAAAGAGAATTCGTGGTTGACATGTATGTGTTTGGATAAGTAGATCCACAAAACTTTCCAACGACTCGCGCATCTGACGATGGACCGTCATATATCTTTAAATAATCATAATAACATCGAAAAGATCGTTCAAGTTTAAAAGATTTAAAGGTAATTTTTATTTTGGTATCTGCACTTGTTTTGATTTTATATTCACATAGCAAATTACTCAAGTATGCCCCATTGTAAGTAGGAGACACTATTTCCCCTTTATCCGCGGTGTAGTAACCCCCACAGCCGGGTACGCCCTCCATAGGTGCGTAAGTTATTTGAAAACCACGACCTGAACTATAAGCGTCCGAGTGAAAGTGAATTAGGATATCGGAGCCTGCTGATTGCACAGGGGCGGGTTGGGTAGAATTGCAATACCTACTTATTAACGGATCCGATAGGTGATCTCCATCGTAAATAGCTAAATAGTCGAAACTGCAATTTGTATGTGATTCAATATCAAGATCAAAGAAATGCAAATTAATCCGTTTACCTAAAGTAGTAGTTAGATGCCAATAGCAATCACGATTAGGAGGATACGGGCCTGGTGACCCTGGCGAACTGATATGTCCGTGAGTGGTGGCATCGACCTGGCCACCACAAACTGGTTTGATACTAGTCCAGTGCAAAGCAAACCCATCTTTAGCTACTGTACTGTCTGAATGGAACCAAAAATATAAGTTATTGTGACTAGATACGATATTGCCACCTTTAGGGAAATTGTTTCCACAAAATCTTCCAATAAGTTGACTCGATGATTTGCGGCCATCATGGATTTGTAAGAAGTCATACACACAATCATTGCCTTCTAAATTAAATTTACTGAAAGTGACATTGATTACTTTATCAGGAGATGTGTGAATTACCCAAGCGCATTGAGAATTATGCGTGTATGTGGTATTGGTCAATGGATACACGATACTGCCTTCCTCGTGATCTAGAACACCACCGCAAGATTTTGTCCTTACCTGGCATAAGGGGCCTGAGTATTGTGCTGTGCACTCACAACGGAAACCTCCAATCGAGCTGTCGTCTGGTCTACAGATGCCCCCGTTCTGGCAAGGATTCACGGCACATGCGGTGGTCTGTGATTCACAATGAGCGCCGCCATAACCCTTGTAGCAGATACAGGTGTAACCGGTTCGAAGAGAGTGACATTGTCCGTGGGCGCCACATGGGTTGTTTTCGCAAGCGTCAGTAAAATTAGAATTAGAACTGGTTGAAACGTAACATCCGCTAATTCCTAGTCCATCTCCTGTCATCCCCTCAGGACAAATGCATTGTAGTGTTTTGCCGGTCGGAGAAGGACTTTCTATACACTGTGCGGACGGGTGACAGCCACCATGAGCTAAATTACACGAACCTCTCCAGGTGCAAGTGACGCCGTCGCCTTGATAGTCGGGGGGGCAGGGGCCACAGATACGGGACCCGATAGTATTGTGACATGTTACCATAGGACTGCAGCCACCGTTGGGTATAGTCATGCATTCGTCGATATCAGTACAGCTGTATCCATCGCCTTCGTAGCCACGAGGGCATTGGCCACATCGAAATGTTCCGGGAAGGTTTATACAATCGACCTTAGGGTTTATGGAGCATCTGGGACCTTGATAAGATTCACATTCGTTAATATCTGTTAAGCACGAGACACCAGTGCTGTTGGTTGTCCATCCCTGGTGGCATATACATTGTATTCCCTCTCCAGTTGTTACTTGCACGCACGTTCCGTGGCCACACATTTCTGAATCTCCACCGGAACAATCCTTCGCCTTTCTAGTACAATGTAATCCAAACCAGCCCGATTTACACAAACACTCGTAGGATCCCGGTCGGTTAATGCAAGTAGCAGAATTTTGACATCCGAGGTCAGTCCCAGCGAAATTTCGGCATTCGTTCACATCAACGTCACAGTCTCTGCCTTCCCAGTTTGACGGACATAGGCAGTGATAGCCACCCACTAAGTTAAGGCATGTGCCACCGTGTTCACATGGATTGGATTGGCATTCATCTTTCGCTCTGATATTTATTTGTGACTCTAGATGCAACACTTTTCTATGTATGTTGTTAACTTTTCTATATAGTAAGGATATATTCAATAGCAGCCCGACGGGAACTTCAAGATTCTTGGCCTCCAGCCTTTCAAGCCTTGATAATATGCCTTTAATATTACTATCAACATTATCACTGTTGTAGGGTTGATAGGTTATCCCCTCAGGCGTTGACTGTGAATTGAGTATATTAACATTTCCAATGTAGATGCTCGATTTTGGCCCGTTGGGGCGTAGATAAATATTTTTGTCTAATGCAGGTTCTAGAATTAGATCTCCGTCTGAAGCCTTGATTTTTGGTCGGTCTTGATATATTTCACAGTCGAGATGTACAAAACAGAGAACAACTAGCAGAAACAGCCACTTAACAAATGTGCTCGTCATGGTCCATGTGTTAGGGTTGTCGGTTGTTGCACACTGTACGGCGACAGAAACTATACTGCCCTTTAGTCCACTACTTTTGATATTGATTCTCGCTAGGGGCGTATCGAGGTACGCCCCTGACGATAATAAACTGTTGTCCACTCAAAGTATTAGGGCCATCTGGCTTAACTGATGATAACAACCATGCATTTTCAAACATTACCAATTGATGACTGATTGTCAACTCAAATTACATCAGGCGTAGTATGGGTTGTTAAGAGAGTTTGTGTTGGATATAAAAAAATAATATTAAGAATACGACACACTAACAGGTACAAAAGTTTATTACAAAAATCTCACAGTCAGTCAGTTTCAGATATTATAGTTGCTGCGGCCTAGCATCGTGCGTATGACAGCTGTCAGTATGAGATGACTAGGGAAGTGGCACTATTCGAACGGTGCTATCGATAAAATAATAAAATAAAATAGTTACATCGACCATTTTTTTTAATATCATGTATTTTTTTATTGATCGTTTATTAACATCTTGTTTAATTATCCTTTTATATAATATAAAATACAAATGATGAATACTCTGTGCATTTACATAATAAACCTATATTATAATGCAATTAATATGAATCTAAAGGTATACACACATTACGCTGTACATGCAGTATTTACAGTAAATAACCTATAGTAATTACTTTGACACACAAAAGTTAACATAAGTTTTAGTAATAACAAAAAATTAAGTGTAAAATATGATTATCGAGAATCGTAGCAGTAATTTCCCATCTCTAAAAAAGTCGATGACATTACGTTACATGCATAAAGATTAACATCTCTTAAAAACGTTTTAAACTTATTTCATAATATATACACCATAAATGAGTAAAATTTTGGTAAAAATGATTTAATTTAGTTGTGTTACCAATGATTTAGTATTTAACGCCTGTAATATTCAGGCTAGCTCAGAAATTATTTACGATCCGTTTGATCACTAAAATATTAATTATTGTAAAGGAACGGTTTGTCTAATGTCATACGCACGATCCTACAACGCACGAACTATAAGAATCGAAATAATCTAAACTATTTAGCTGCCTAATTATCTATAAAAATAGAATGCAAATGGCAACTGCAAAAATCACATTTTTGGAAATTATGTATTAAATATAATTGATACATCACTTAATGAACAATGAGTAATAATTAACTGTTGATAATATGTGCTTAACAAAGTGTAACATATATTTTGTTAAAACGGTCGATTTGTTTGCATCAAGGCATTTAGCATTTTCGTAAATAAGATTTATTGTTTCACTTCACACTCCTTACAGAAATACTAAAGTACAAAGACCATAGTGACTTTGATCTTGTAATGGATGGTATTTTAATGCCTACGTAAACACGGCATAAAAATAAGTAGTTTTTAACTAGCGATGCGCAAAATATATCACTAATCTAAAAAGTTACATATATATTATTTTGGATACAACGTTAGCTCATTTAGCTCAGTAATAAAGATCGCTCAATTGTAAACCCTCGCTCACAATAGGTTTTAATCATCATTTCATAAGCTCATTTCGGTTGATTTCTCAAGTGGCATTCGTAATAAGTTTTTAGTTGGACTACGATCATAGTAAATTGATATTCGTTCTTATTTAAAACAAAACGGTGTCGCGAGTCGAACTCACTTCAACAGTTAATAATTTAATAATAATGTCTTGGGACAACTCACACACGACCATCTGATCCCACACTAGGCAGAGCCTGTATTATGGCAACCAGACAATTGATAAACATACTTATATATTTCTAAATACATACATATTATAGATAAATTACACCCAGACACAGAACAAATGATCGTGCTCATCACACAAAGATTTGTCCTGCGTGGGAATCGAACCCACGACCTCTAGTTTAGCAGTCAGCGTCACGAACCACTAGACCAACAGGCCCGTCACTTTAGTACTATTCGATTCGTCACTAGTTCGACTCGCTATACCACCGCCACCCCGTCACGCTCATGATTAGGTACTCCTATTGAGTCTGAAACTAGTGTAAGAATCGATATGTATGATGCAAGTATCGATATGTATAATTAGTAGTTTAGTTATGCTTGCATCTTAAATATCGTATTAAATTCTTGAAACACCCTCCTTTATTATTTGTTTAAGACGGGATGACGTAAATGTCGGTGTGGCATATTGACGTTGACAATACATGCCACTCCGACATTGACAGCTATTTAAGAATGTGGCAGATTGTAATCACGTGTCGAACATAACGGTTGGTTATAATAACCTAGAATTAAATCAACATATTTCCAAGTAATCCTGCGTAGTTTTATTTAGAATTGAATGAATCTTTTAGTTCAGAAGTGGGATAAACAAAATCCACTAGCTATTTCCGCGCCAGGTACATCCAGTGTAGTATTTTTTTGCAAACTATACAATGGACAGTGATATTGAACATACCCATAAAATCCGGGATAAATCAAGACAAAAGCGACGTCGTCACCGAAAATCTCATGAAGACTCGCATGTGCGAAATTCAGATATTGAAAATTGTAGAAGGAAAACACAAAAAAGACGACACAGAACAAAATCACACAATTATGAAAATGAACACAACAGAGAAGAGGGTGAATCCTACGTGAGGCGTCAACCTATATCAAGATCGAGGCGTCGCTCAAGATCGAGGCGTTGTTCGAGTTCGAGGCGTTGCTCGAGATCAAGGCGTCGTTCGAGTTCTAGACGTCGCTCGAGTTCGAGGTGTCGTTCGAGTTCGACGCGTCGGTCGTCCACAGGGCGTCGATCGAGACCCAGACGCCGGTATCGTAAGCCTAGTGCGTCGTCAGAGGAAAACCACGTGAGTCGTTCCAATTTTAAAAATGATAGTACTCATTTATTATTGACTGAATTAATTAAATCTATATCTAATAGCCGTCCGGAAGGTAATAAGTTTCCTATGTTAGGTAATGTCATACCAGAGTTTGATCCCATGACTAAGGGGTAAACGATTTACATGTGGCTTAGCAAAGTTGAAGAATGCGCACGATTATATAAATGGGGTGAAGACCAAATAATCCACTATGCCTTACCAAAGTTAAGCGGCGTGGCCAAAACATGGTATCAAACTCTGCCGTCGATGTCGTTTTCGTGGCCTGAATGGAAAATTAAATTGATTGATTCTTTTCCGTCGAGTGACGACTATGCAGAACTTTTAACGGAGATGTTATCTAAAAAAGCTAAGTACAATGACTCTTTGGAACTATATTTCTATGAAAAGATTAACCTATTAAATCGTTGCGAGATCAAAGGTAAACGCGCAGTAGACTGTTTGTTGTATGGGATAGAGGATCGTAGTTTAAGGCTGGGTGCTAAGGCGACAAAGTGTGAGGAGCCGGAACAAGTGCTTAAATATTTTCAATCCATTAAACAACAACCGAGAGAGCCAGATAATAGGGCTAGACTGAATTATGATAAAAAGACAACCACTAATATTGGTAGCTTGTATAAACAAACGTCGAACTCAAGATTAATAAGATCAAATGATAATACTAAAACGGTTAATTGTTATAATTGTAACGAGACTGGTCATTATAGTTTTAACTGCACTAAGAAAATTTTAAAATGTAATATCTGTAACAAGTTAGGACATTTGACTACAAATTGTTCGAAATTACCCAATAACGACATATCGAAATCGGATATAAACAAGGAAAAGTCAGTAACGGCATTAAATACGGTGCCTAATATAAATAGTGACAAATACTTGATTCAGTTGAAGGTGAATGACCAGCCTATACGTGGGTATGTCGACCTGGGTAGAGAGGTTAGGCATCAAATGGTCATCGGAACAACTACCCTCAATGCGTGGTATTGGAAACAATGTTGTCCTACCAGTAGGAAAAACGGAGGTTAAGATAGAAATTCAAGGGATAACGGAGACGGTCGGCAACTATATAGTTCAGGATAACGTAATAAAATACGATGTCCTGATTGGTCATAGTTTTACAGAGATACCAGGCCTAACTATAACTAAAACTAGTGA
Source organism: Diachrysia chrysitis (assembly GCA_932294365.1). Classification (NCBI taxonomy): domain Eukaryota; kingdom Metazoa; phylum Arthropoda; class Insecta; order Lepidoptera; family Noctuidae; genus Diachrysia; species Diachrysia chrysitis. The sequence goes on along the minus strand of OW028649.1, from coordinate 13,164,087 downwards.
CGCTCTGATTTTTGGACGTACTTCCCCTAAAAAGCTTCGCTTATTGCTTCTCAATGTTTGCCTCAAGCCTTGTATATGTTAATGGTTCGCTGCGCCGTTGTTCTGACAGAGAATATTACTTAATGCCCGGTGAATATAATATATTAAATGGGACCGGCGCTTTATTAATACAAAACATATCAAATCATACAGTAAAATTGGAACAAGGAATGCTGATAACACGAGCCTTATGCACAGATACCTTACTAAACATTAATAGTTTGGATTTTAATGATTCGAATGTTTACAATTCTATAAATTACGATAAACATTTATTAAATAGCGAAGTTCAACAATTAAAAAATACATTACAGAAGTATAGTGAATGTTTCTCACGGAATATGATGGATTTAGGCTATACTTACGTAGAAAAGATGGAAATTGAATTGATTGATACAAAACCAGTAGTTTATAGACCTTATAGACTGTCTTACCCGGAGAGGGAACTCGTTAAGTCAATGGTACAGGAAATGTTGGAGGCAGACATAATATGTGAGTCTAATTCTGCGTATGCCAGCCCCGTACTTCTCGTTAAAAAGAAAACGGGGGACAAACGCCTTTGCATTGATTACCGATCACTAAATAGTAAAACTAAAAAGGAGCATTTTCCACTACCGCTGATCGATGATCAACTAGATCGACTGTCTGGTAATTCATTATTTATAAGTTTGGACCTGGCATCAGGCTACTATCAGTTACCCGTAGCAGAAAACTCGCAAAATAAAACGGCCTTTGTAACCCCTGATGGCCAATATCATTTTAAAAGAATGCCCTTTGGATTAACAAATGCGCCTTCGGTCTTTCAAAGAGCCATGAATAAAATTTTGCGTAAAATCGATTATACCTTAGTGTACATGGATGATGTTTTAATTCCGGCACGCACGTTCAGCGAAGGTTTAAGCAGACTAGATTAGGTTTTGAACATTTTCCGTGACGCAAATCTTACCCTTAAGCTAGAGAAGTGCTTCTTCTTTTACAAACAGATCGATTTCTTAGGTTTTGAAGTCAGTGGATCAGGTATACGACCAGGTTCTCGTAAAATTGTGGCAGTATCAAACTTTCCAGTACCCAGTAATGTTCATGATGTTAGGCGTTTTATTGGATTAGCTAGTTTCTTTAGGCGTTTTGTAAAAGACTTTTCCCTAATAGCACAACCCTTAACGGATCTACTGAGGAAACAGTTTACGTGGAAATGGACAGATGAACATACATTAGCATTCGAAACCTTGAAAAGTAAATTAACAGAACGACCTTTACTTGCGTTGTATGATTCTAAATTAGAAACGGAACTGCACACGGATGCATCAAAGCATGGTATTGCCGGCATTCTCATGCAGCGCGGTCATGACGGTCTTATGAGACCCGTAGCATATTACAGCCGAAGAACATCAACTGATGAACAAAAATTGCATTCTTTTGATTTAGAGACCCTTGCTGTTATAGCATCATTAAATAGATTTCGCGTTTATTTGTTGGGATTAAGCTTTAAAATTGTGACCGACTGTAATGCGCTACGGACCACTATGACAAAAAGGGATCTAGTTCCGAGGATAGGTCGATGGTGAGTGCAACTTCAGGAGTACGACTGCGAGATAGTATACAGAGCCGGTTCAAAGATGTCTCATGTAGATGCACTTAGTCGTGCTCCTGTTGATGAACTCACCAATATAGACAAGACACATGTGATTGACGTTCTTGCGATAGATACGGAAGACTGGATTGCTACTGTCCAAAGTGACGATGACGAGGTTAAGAGAATAAAAGAGATTTTGACTAGTAAGGATACATTTATTGTCGATGTTCATAAAAATTACCAGTTAAAGGGTAATCATGTGTATAGAGTAGTAGATGACGGATTACGTTGGGTAGTCCCAAAACCAGTTTGGTGGCAATTGCTAAAAATGAACCACGATGACGTAGGTCATTTTGGTCACGATAAAACATTGAGAAGGCTTAAGGATTCATTCTGGTTCCCTAAAATGAGGCGATTTACAAAAAAGTATGTGAATGCGTGTCTGGAATGCGCGTTCCACAAAACGCCAGGAGGACCTAAAGAAGGTCTACTTCATCCTATCCCGAAGCCAGACATCCCATTTCACACGTTACATGCAGACCATCTAGGCCCGTTTGTTCGTTCGCGGAGAGGTAATATGTACTTGTTGGTGATTATAGATGCTTTCACAAAATTTATTAGTATAAAACCTGTTAGAGATACAAAAACTATTACGGCTATTCGTGTCTTCAAAGATTACTTTAGTTATTTCGGCGCACCTACACGCAAAGTTACAGATAGGGGTTCGTGCTTTACTAGTGGTTTTAAAATGTTTATCGAAAAGTCTGGCATTAAACACATTTTAAACGCTGTAGCAACTCCGCGAGCAAACGGACAGGTTGAAAGATATAATCGAACGATTTCGGAAGCCCTTAGTACTAAATGTCACGATAAGAACGATAATACTTGGGATGATTATATGAGTGATGTACAATTGGGATTGAATACATCAGTTAATAAAACTACCGGTAAAAGTCCCTCGGAACTGCTATTTGGTTACAAAATTAAAAGCGTATCGGAAAATATATTGAGTGACGTAATTGATACGACAGTAGACCGAATTAGTGGAGACGAACTGATAGATCTAAGAAATGAGACTTGTCGTAAAATAGAAAAAGAACAAAGTATAGCAAAAGATCGTTATGATAAGCATAGGAAAACGTCAAGAAAATATAGTGAGGGTGACCTTATTAGACTGGAAAGAACAACATTTGACAAGGATAGGATAGGAAAATCTAAAAAGCTTTTGGCTAAATTTCATGGGCCTTATAGAATAGTTAAGGTATTACTTAATGATAGATTTTTGGTAGAAGATACCCTTCTCACAAGAAAAGGAGGTAAGAAATACGAAAATATTGTTTCAATTGATAAAATACATCCATGGTTAAATTTTAAGGGCCTTGAGAGCGAAAACGACAACGACAGTAATGACAGTGCTGATGAGAGTGAAAAATAAACGATCGTAATGTAAATGATTATGCTGTTGATAAAAAGGAAAGGATAAGATAACAAAGAAATATATATTTAAGTTATTGTGTTAAATATAGGTAGGTCATGAGTGTCAGGGCGTTTTATTGCATAGATAATGCACAGATCGCAATAGACTATGCTGGTATGGGTTGCGAGCGTCAGTGCTGTCGGCACAGATGGCGCAGATCACAACAGACCATACTAGTGTAGGTTGCGAGTGCAGAGTAAGAAGCACAGATGACGCAGATCGCGACAGACTGTGCGGGCATAGGTTACGAGCGTCAGTGCTTCTTGCATAGATGACGCAGATCGTGACAGACTATGCCAGTATGGGTCGCGAGCGTTAGTGTCTTTGGCATAGATGACGCAGATCGTGACAGACTATGCCGGTATGAGTTGTGAGCGTCAGTATGACATACAGATGGCGCAGATTACAACAGATCATGCCGGTATGGGTTACGAGCGCCAGTCCCACTTGCACAGATGACACAGATCATGACAGACCGTGATTTGTAATATTTAATTGTAGAATTGATTATTGAATTAACGAACTGTCAGTGTTTATTTACACATGACCACTGATTGTAACAGAATACTTGAAGAGATTGTAACGAATATGATTTAAGTAAAAAAAAAAAAAACCCCAATGTGTGAGTACCCACATTAGTAAGGATGGCCGAGCTGTAAGAATCGATATGTATGATGCAAGTATCGATATGTATAATTAGTAGTTTAGTTATGCTTGCATCTTAAATATCGTATTAAATTCTTGAAACACCCTCCTTTATTATTTGTTTAAGACGGGATGACGTAAATGTCGGTGTGGCATATTGACGTTGACAATACATGCCACTCCGACATTGACAGCTATTTAAGAATGTGGCAGATTGTAATCACGTGTCGAACAGAACGGTTGGTTATAATAACCTAGAATTAAATCAACATATTTCCAAGTAATCCTGCGTAGTTTTATTTAGAATTGAATGAATCTTTTACTAGTTTGGCGATCCCGAGAATATGTGTGAGTAAACCGTTTTGTTTTAAATAATTATGAATTTCCTCACGAAAGTTATTATAAATACAAATGGGTGTTTCTTCAGTTTTGACATTATTTGCGCAATTTTGGTACATAAATCTTAATTTTTCTATTTTTTATAATTTGATAGCTTTATTATATTTGGCATAATTTTATTTATTATATAAGTGAAAGGCAGGCGTATACATGAAACATTGAAAGAGTTATTGCCACTTGAAATATGTGACAAGCTACGGTAATGAACCCCACCCTCGGTAATGATTTTTTAGGTACACGGTGATGAAATATAGAGGCAAGGTAATGGTACAAAATGATGTGAATATTAAAAAAAAACAAAGATGTTGTAGATTATCATTTATTGTGTTATTAAAAATCATTATAACAAAATAATTAATAGTTCTTCCATCATTGAACGGTTTTGGTAAAAATCAGCCTTCCATTGTCTTATTAAAACGAATCCGAATTAGATATTCGGAGTACAAAATACACAAGTAATATAAAAAATCAGTAACTAAATAACAAATAATAATTAAATTCTTCCTAAAAAAAGATTTTTATTTATTTTGGTAATACTCAGACTTCTTTAGAGTAAGAGAATATTAATCAGACTTTGTTAATGAGTACTAATATGCAAACAAAATATTTAAAAAAATCAACAAAAAATATTTTATACAATACGTGATCATGAAGTATTTTTTCACGTTTTTTTGTTTTAAGTGTTTATTTTGTATATATTTGTTTTTTTTTTGTATTTTTTTTTATTTGCGTATTTACAAAAGACTATTTTTTACTCATTATTTTTGCCTGTATTGTTTCCTACTTCTTTTCCTTTATATTTTCTCTCATTTTGATCTTGATTCTCAACAATATTTTCTTTATTTCCTCTTTTTTCTATATCAGTGTCTAGGTAGTCCTCGAATTTACCGAAGTCAGATATAAATTCCTCAAAATTTATTCCAATAGTTCTGCCAATCGCCTAGTTTTCTAATTTTAGATAAAGAGTGCACCTTCTCTGGTGGTTTAAATTCTCTTGATGTGGAGGGCATAGCAGGAAATATTATTATATCTCTAGTTAGTCCTTCTTGTCTTATTGGTTTGTTTGAATGCAACTTCTTACCGCGTTTACGCGGGTATACGGTTCGTATGAGTTCTGGACTGTAACTGCCTGATTGACTTCATAGATTTTAGGTTCTTCAAAGGTTGGTACTTCATAGATTTCCGGAAATGGAATCGGTAAGGGTTATTATCTTCAAGGTTTGGTTCTTTGCAAAGTTGGGAAATCACTTTTTCGAGGCTGTGAATACCGAGATGGTAATGTTGACACACATCCTCATGACACCTGAAACAGCTTCGGCTATGCATCTCTAAATGATCTCTTTTAGAGCCACACCTCCAAATGACCTGGTGAACGGCCATAGTTCCTTTAAAAGGTGGAACGTTATTAGGCATCATGGCTTGCTTTTCGCCTATGTCTGCATTTGTGATATCCACAATTTTGATATTTGGAAGGTTTGCTCTTGTAATTTCAACAAATTTGGAAAATGATCCGACGTCTGTTCCCGTCTTGACAATTCTATCGGCGGTCCTTTTGACTACCGCTCTTAGACCATCTGGAGCACATTTTCCGTGACCCACTTCCATGTAATTCCAGGTTAACTTACGAAGTGCTAAAAATTGTTTTTCCAATTGAGTCAAAATATAAAACATGTTTCGATTTCTGTATTGGCTACTGGAGCTATCGCTATAAAGGTGCAGGGTATCAATAAAAGGGGATATTTCGGAAATTTTACTCAAAATCGGGCCTAAGTGTGCCCAAATTGCAACACCTGCGTGTTTCAAATTGTCGGATACGGTGCAAACAGAATAAGTTTTTAGCTGGGACGTTTCGAAGTCTTTGACATATATAAGTACAGTGTGAATAGACACTTCTTTTCTGCTGCCACCAAAATGAAAAGACTGAATCTCCATGTGATGTTTAAGAGCGTAGTTTTCGCTAAAATCTAAATGTGCGACAGCTTCGTTTATCTGAATACTAGTTTGCACAACAACACTATATATTGTAATATGCTTTTCAAATTTATGAATAACATCCAAAGGTGGTGCATAATTTTCAGTTTTAGCCCAAAGAATGTTATGTCTTACTTTTCCATCCTGCTCATAGGTTTTAGGAGTCTTACGCCATTCAAAATATTTGATGTGTATATCGTTGCTAAATCCTAAATACTCAATTATCTTATGTTCACATTTAGAACATTTACGATCTAAGCATGCCTCATTATATCTATCGCAACGAAGGATGTTTAATAGATCATGATTCGTTTTTATATTTATGATTTCTGCCTTATTCAGAGCCTTTATTAGTAAGTCTGAATTGCAATGATAAATACTCGCATAATGTTTCTGTTTGGTTTGGAAAATATCACCCAAAACGGCCTTAATTTACAGAAGAAAGTGTAAGACACATATATTTTGATTTTAAAGGCAGAACTTTTTGTACAAATTAATAAGGGTATCATTTAAGTACCTTTTTTGTTTCCTGTTTTTCTTTCTCGTAATATATTCCTTTTTGCCTGGTACTACTCTTGTGTTCTCGTTTTCATTAAAAAAGCACTTAATTTTTTTTAACAATTTTTTTTCTTTCTTATGTTAAAATGATATTGAACCTTTTGTTTTTGCCTATTTTTCTTGTTGGTAGTTTTTCACAATTCCTTATATTCATTGTATTGTCTATTATCTTTTTTTTTATTTAAGTTTTAAAGTGTCTTTAATTTCTTGTTTTTTTTTTTTTATGTTGCAAAGCTCATTTTTCATCTTTTTCATATCCCATCTTATTCATTACCCTCTTGGATAACGTACATGTCTAATTTTTGCTCTTAACCTGAAAGTTTCATCCGTTTCGTTGGTCCCAGTTTCTTTTACAGAATCTGTTGGCACTGATTCAAGCGGATCATTTCCATCAAGAGGCTCGTCTTGTGATTTTTCTTTGTCCAGAAGTTCAACATTTTCAATTTCTTTTTCAATTTTTTTTCATGTATATATTTCTTGCTGTTAACTCTCCATCTTTTACGTCTTTCTCTTTGAGCACGTGGTGTTAAATCTTTGATATTAACTTTTTTTTTCTGATTTTCTTTTTAAGTGCCTTGCTTTTTCCTTTTCTTTTTCAATATTATATAATTCTTCATTATTTTTTAAAGCAGCGTAGCGTTTCCGTTAACTAGTCTTCTTCTCGCTAAAATTTCCTCTATCGTCTTCTTAGGGCGTGCCATTTTTAGCTGAAATATTAAGCATTTATTAAGCAACAATATTAATAGCTTATATCTTAACCTCCATGAGAATAATTTATTTTTAAAAGTAATAAACAGAAGTTGATTCATTACCGTAATTTTTCGATCATCCGCACCGTAAAGGTTACGGTAAACGACGGTAATGAAGGACACGGTTATGAAAAATATGCACCTTTATTTTTTTATACAATTTTCTATAAACAGTATATGGCATCTACACATAAAAAAAATAATTTGACACAGACCTTAATGAATTGATATAACAACAAAATACCAAGTTTAATACTCACATCGATCGTAATTTATGGCGCGAAATCTTGCGTACGTCCTTCCACTGTTACGTTTGCCCGTCGACTGAAGAACGGAGGGGGGGCGGGGGCTGCCGCTCGCTACATGGCGGCATGATCAAACGTTTTTGTCGCGTAAAATCGAGAACCCTTAATGGCCCTGGTGATGAGTTTTGCACCGTTACAAAACTTTAAAAACATAATGTTGTAAATTTAATCACAAAACTACGTTTTACTTTATTATCAAGTAACAAATGATAATTAAGTTATTCGACACATTCGCCAAACTTACGATATTTGCGCTAAATTCACTAAAATACAAAAAAATATATATTAAGTCTAACAATGGAACAGGTCCCTGTAATGAGTTTTGGTGTTATTTACATTAAAAATATATACGTTTCACATAAAAAATTATAAAAAATAAAAAATCATTCACTTTAAATCCTATGTATATATGACATATATAGTATATTAATGGGTTTTAAACCTAAGTTTAAATGTATTACACACTGGAACTTGTGAATTTGGTATACTTTGATTTGATTTGATAATACTTTACTTATTACGAGAAAATAATGGCTTATTTACGGACACGAGAATAAAAATTCAAGCGTCTCGCTTCGCTTGATGCAACAGGCTCTAACGGATGAACGGATCTACCTACGTAAACGTACGTAAAGTTATTTAAGTTGACACAAGTCAGGGTGTAGTTACCAAATTATATCAATCTAAGTACCAATGTAATTGTTGGCTAAAATTTGGTTCTTTGATAGATTATAAACTGGAATTAGACAAAGGCGTGTTATCTCTGGAATAGTTATACATGGGTTGTGGGAACGGGATCAAAATTTCATGATTAATTTTGGTTGCGACAACCGATATCCACGCGGGCGAAGCCGCGGGCATCAGCTAGTTAAAAATATGATGTGTCTTGTACATAAACTGAAATTCAATTGCAGTTACCCCATGGAATTGTACAAATAGTGCACAAAGAGGTATGTATCTACTTAGGTGGCGATTTTTGGATGTTTCGGGGCTTGCGAAACCAAAATATTAATATTAAAAGGTTTGATTTAACATGTTGTCAAATACCGAATTCTCAGATAATTTTCCCAATAAACAAATGTAAAAAAATACTGTAATTTAATTTTACTCCACTATTCACTTCAGGCAGTTCTGAATCTCTGAAGAATAGTAATAAATATTGTTGAAAATATCTACAAAATATTTACATAAAACTTAACTCGACTAGGATTTACTAGTAGCTACTGAAGAGAAGCCTAATCTATTGAATTCGTCGTTAAAACAAATAGTTGCCAGTGAAGAGTTGCACTATCCGCCTCCTGTACTGTTTAAGTGACTTTGTCACAATTTATATAATATACTTATTCATACAAAATATCAAACGTCCTTTAAAATAAAATGAAAAATGTGGCAATCACATAGTATCTAAAGTGATAGCTGTAGGAGAATAAATAAAACAAATTTTGATTGGCTTGCTATAATATATTTACCATAGGTTACTATACTAAAAAAACAAGTCACAATTGGCATATTCTTGCCCTTGATAAATAGGTTACTTATCTAGATAATTAGACAACAATTCAAAACATACCTATAAGTATTTTAGTCACAAAATCATCTAAAATATGTCGTTATAAAAAGAAAAAAAAGTAACTTCCTACCAAATATAAATAAACCCCTACGCCAAAATTCCAATAAAATCTGCCATCCAACCCGTGCCACCATTATTTTGAGAGGTGACAAACACTACCTTGACGTAATGATCATCGCTCGTGTAATCAGCAGGCATTTCGGAACAGAATGTCCTCACAACTACATTCTTACTGTTTACCAACTGCAAGTAATTCTGATCACAAGTAATACCTAAATCGAAGACGGAGAAACGTAAAAGTAATCGCGTATTAATCGGTGTCTCTAGTTCCCACTCGCAGGTCGACTTACGTCTGTAGGTGTTAGGATATAAGGGACTAGTTATTCTGCCATACTCACTATGGAGTTTTCCACCACACCCAGGACCCTTGTTTGTTATTATATAATTCAAGTCAAATCCTAGACGATTATCATTATTTACGTGGTTGTGCAATAACATGTACCTACCAATAGAGAATACGGGTTTATTATCATAATCTTTATGTATTTTAATTATTCGGTTCGCACTTGTACTGTTTCCATCGAAGATTTCAAGGTAACACTTTTCGTCCCAGTAGTCAGGATAAGAGCTTATAAAGTACGCAGATATAGTGTAGTTTTCTGGGGCAGTAATCAACGTATAACAGTCATTCACGGAAGTCTCTGATAGACTTGAATATGTGGATTGTATTCGTCCGAACGGCTCCGAATAATTTCTTCCGCAAAATCCTGCGAATGCTACTTCTATTTCTACGCCTTTATGATTTTTCAAATCTGATTCTAGCGACGTAATTATGTTTATGGACAAACTTCCGTAGACATAGAAGTCAGTGGGCATCTTCAGTCCGCATAACTCAAAACGATTAGGGTATCGTAAGGTACCCTCATAAAAGTACATGTGATTGAAAAAATCATCTGGTTGGTGGTTTACAACATAATCTTTGCCGAGTGTAATATTCAGCGCAGGTGGTTGACTATATATAAGAAGTTTGTCACTGTTACAACGATTAATATTGGTACCTTCTGTTACAGCAGGACGAAGGTCCAAACTTATTATGGTGATTCGAATTAAAGTATATGGTTCATGTTGTGCCTCCAAACTGTAAGTGCAATGAATTCCCCGAGGAATAGATCCTGTGTCGAAACCGGGAGATTTAAGTCGTTGTGGTGTATAACTAACTGGAAAAACAGAACGACCACATATCGTTGGCTGAGCTGTTAATGTAGCTTCAAAGCCATGACTTCCTAACTCCCCATCTGTAGATAGTCTAACGCTCAACAAATTACCAGATGAAGTAAGTGTAGGTGGAAGGCTGTGACCACAATAAGTGCCTATACTTAAGCTATTTGGATTTATACCATCCCTTATTTCAACTAAGTCGCAATTACAGTTACTGTATCCTAAGGCCGTTTGGTTGACGTTTATACATGGAGAAATATGGAACGAGGTGAAACTGATTTTGATTACTGTATCACGTGGTGATATTATAGACCAATAACAATCTAAATAGTTTTCGTATACCTGGTGACCCATTAGAGGGGTTTTTAGAACATGCGGTGTAGTAGTCAACAAATTAATAATTCCGCCACATTCAGCTGATTCGGAATAGCTAAAGTAAACTTGTACTTTGAAGCCTGTATAACTTATACTAGAATCAGTTACGAACTGCAACAACATTGTGTTGCCTTTACTCCTCAATATCGTTGTTGAATTTGAATGTCCACATAATAAAGCCAAACGTTTATCAGAATCAATGTTTAAGCCTTCATATACTGCTATATAATCGCTGCTACATTCAGAATTACCTTCTAAATCAATATATAAAAATTTAAGCACAACGATCTTGTTAGGTGGAGCTTCAATAAACCAAGTGCAGTTCAAATTCTCATTGTATGTGTCGACAAGTGTTGATGAGAGTACAGTGCTGTCATTCACTAAACTGCCACAACGATATATCGAATAAGATATTTTAAAACCTCTTCTCTGAATAAAACTGTTACTTTTAAACTTTAGTGAAACTTTACTAAATTGTCCTACAACAGGGGGAGTGTCACGGCCACAATAAGTTTGTTCTAAATAATGATAATCGCTTTGGGCATTGATTGTTAAACTATCAGAATTACACATTGGTAAAGATCCTTCCAGTTCAAAGTCAAGGAATTTAAGAATTACAATATTATTGGGAGCTGATATTTCATACGAACAATTCATGTTTGGAGGGTATAAATAAGGATAACCTGGGCTATATAATATTTGTTCTTTCTCGACCGCTGTATAACTCCCGCCGCAAATGGGATTCCACTTAGCTTTAAATCCATCTTGATTGGTGTCACCATCGGTGCGTAAAACCACTTTCATACGATTATGAGTGGAGTTATATGGGGGAGGTATTTCTCGTCCACATACTCTAACCATTTCAGTGTAAGCGTCGTTGTTCCAATCATAAATAATAACTACATCTTTAGAGCAATTAGCTGATTCCTCAATAAAAAATCGATTTACAAATTGAAGTGACACTCTGTATCCTTCTTTAGCACGTATCTCCCAAGAGCACTCCTGGTTAGATGAATATTGTTTCGGATAATTCGGTGATGCAAATGTATACTGATAAGAACTAAGATATCCTCCACATTGGTCAGTCACTGTCCTTGCCATTAACTTTAAATTCATTTTATTTTTCACCTTTGAATGGTAAAGGACATACATGTGAGAAAAATGAGAAATTAAAGGTGTTTCTAAAAGTTTTTCTTTACAAAAATCTCCGATGTCTTGGGCTTCTGCCTTAAAATTTTGACTGACTTTCAGAAACTCTTCTTCACATTGCAATGTAAATGATCCCTCCATTTTAAGTTCAACTCTATTATTAACGGGTATAGAAAGAACCCAAGCACAGTCTAAAGTATCGTTATAAAAATCAGGCACGTTTAAGATATTGATAGGATCTTCCCCAACTTGAATTTCACCGCCACACGGTTGAGACTTCCAATTGACGTGGAAGTGTAGAGAATTATGTTTACTCCTTGCTGTTATAACGTCCACCACTGGTGCAGGGATTATATAAGATGTTTCGGTATTCCCACAAGTTTCTCGCAAATATTTGACGTGAAATTTAGGTGTGGAAGTCCTAATAACAATCTGAGGATCGAAAAAACGACATCGTGTTCTCGTCACTGAAGAATTCATTTTGATGTTAACTAATATGGAGTTGTAAGTGAGATTATTACTTTCAGCATTATTGTCGGTGGTTTTAACTTGATTATTATAGTGCCATTCACAAGCATAAGATCGATTAAGGTCCGGTGATATGATTTCTTGATTGAGGCCACTTAATTCACCGCCACACAATGATAGTTCATCAGAGGTGAATTTTGCTTTGAATCGATGTGATCTAGCTGTACGATTTAGCCATACATAAATAGCTAATTTGCTACCAGTAGATTCAAAGATTGTTGTTCCAGGAATATAATCATCACTTGGTATCATTTGAATTAACGAATGGAACTCAATATCGTTATATATCGCTAGTCTGTGCTTATTAGCGTCTAAGTCCATTATCTCTAAGCGCACTCTTCGCGATTTGTCTGGAACCACTATAAACCATTGGCAATATCTTATTGTCGTTTCTTGAGGGTAGCTTGGCGAACTCAAGTAACCTTCTGAAGCAGTGATAGCGCCTCCACACGCTGGCCGAGTTGAATTGAAGGTGATTCGAAAACCTCGATTTTCTGAAATTTGATCCCACGAGTCTGGTTTACCAATATAAAGACTTATTGTGAAGTTGTTACTAGATGTTTCAACGGCCGATAAGTCAAAATTATCGTCAAAACACAACCTTTTCAAAACTGTGATAGAATTATTAACAGGCATTGCTTCTTCAATTGTAACTCTGGTCGAACACGTCGTTTCAGATTGTGGTAATTCAACGTCTTGAGGTTTGATTAGGAAAATGTGCCTTGGTGGCCCAATAATGTGCCATTTACAGACACTGCCGTAAGGCAATGTTTGCATACGCGGGTATCCGGGAGAAGTCACTTCTCCGGAATCTGCGATAATGGTACCACCGCAAGTATCAATAGTCACATTAGCTTTGAATCCATTTCGTGGTTCTGTTAGTTGAGTAAAATATTTTATGTACATTGCGTTGCTCGTACTTTTAACAGTTCCAGGTTTTTCACTGCAAAATCGTCCCAAAGGTGGTGATGATCTCGATGATCCATCTCGTATCTCAACAACCTCTGTTTCACAATCTCCTACGTAATCTAAGTCAAATCTATCTATAAAATCTATCCTAAGTATTTCCCCAGGTGGAGCATAGAATACCCACTCACATTCAGAATATGGAACGGGAACTGAAGGATAATTGGGTGAACTTATTATTTCCCAATCGTGACCAGGAGCTAATGTTGATGTAGATCCACACTCATCATTTTTCTCTTCGTAATTTATAGTAAAAGTTACGAACTTATATCCACCACTTTTGTAACTTACGTATAAGGAATTACCTGAAGTTATAATATCTGTTCTTTTTTCATGTTCATAACCGCAATATTTTCCACTTGCCAGTGTTGGTGATTCTGCAGAATCACCATTTCGTAAATATACGTACGTTGAACACTTATCATTATTATTCGTTATATTAAACTGAGTGAATGATAACTGAATAGTCCTACCGGGACGCACTTTTACCGTCCACTCACATTTAAAATTTGATTTAAAAAAATGAGTCTCCGTCATTGCGTCCCACCAATTAGGACTAATTTGCCCGGACAAATCAGTCAATAAACCACCACATTCTGAAACCACATGAGCCTGAAACCCTTTTCTACTCATGGTTAAGTCAGTTTTAAAAGTAACTTTCATGTAAGTGGAAGTATGTGTTTCATTACTTGCGGATTCTGATGTACACATATTTTCTTTGACGGGCTTCCAATTACCAGGGGTATTAGAGGAATAAATTGAAACTGAATCTGCAAAACAGGTAGTAGTTTCTTCAATTTCAAACGCAGAGAAAGTAATAGCTAAGTGTCTTCCTTTTTGTGATCTGTATACCCATTCACAATTTAAATTCTCTTTATAATTATTTGGATAATTTGGTGATGTTAGGACAACTGCACGGCCAGGAGCAATTATTTCAGTCTGATTGCCACCACAGTTAATCAAATTTTGTGGCTCTAGATTTTGATTTCTTGAAGTTCTCGACCATCTCATGTGAAACCTTGAACCAGTATTAGATTCATCCGCTTTAAATGTTATGTATACTACACTGGACGACGACTGTATGAGTTTAGTATCACTTAGTACGCCATTAAGTTCTTCTAAAACTGGTGCAGTTATATCATAACCATCATATATGGTCAATTTGTTATAATTCTCTTCATTGGGTGAATAAATTTGCAATGTATCTATACTGATAGATATAGTATCTAAACCTGAAGTCATCACCCGCCATGCGTATTCCCCTGAACCTAAATAAGGAGTTGGGTACAAAGGAGAAGTTATCTCACCGCTTTCTCCCTGTATATCATTTTCACGTCGTAGTCCATAGTGTAAAAGGAAACCGAGTCCATTTAATTTAGAATTACTATGGAATTTGATATAAATTTGAGAAGCTATCGTATGATTGGTTGGAATTTCATCGTTACAGTATACACCTAATAAACGACCGGCCCCGTCTCTTTCACGAATTTCAACGTAATCTCCGTTACAACTCTCTGAAAATGGTAAATTAAAACGTTCAAAATTTACGTACGCTGTGTAACCAGCAGATGTCTTAATGATCCATTCGCAATCTATATTTCTCGGATATGGCCCAGGGTAGTTAGGAGACGCAATAGTACCTTCTTCTGAAAATAAAGTGCCACCGCAGGCGTTACTTACGGGCGAATAATGGGCTGAAAACAATCCAGCTAGTTTTCCAGTATAACTGCCAAATTCAATAGTCAAGGCACTACCGCGACTAACTATCATAGGAGGTACCTTACGCCCACAGTATTCACCTATAAGTGGAGCCCGCTCATCATCTCCATCGCTAACACGCAGGTATGACGACGGACAGTTTCTGTTTGTTATTACGTTGTTATCCTTTGGTAATGATAGAAGTGTTAAAATTAAATATATTTTCTGATCCAGTGTTGGTGCAAGTATAGTCCAAATGCAACTCTTGTTCAGATTATGAACAAAATTGTCGCTGGTTATAAACCCTTCTCGTTCAGCTTTTATAATAGCACCACAAGTAACAGTGAAATTAGCTTTAAAACCTTTGGCGGTCCCAGAACCATCGGTTTTGAACTGAACTACGATGTTATTATATTTACTAATAATTTTAGTTTTGTTTGAATTTGGGCAAATCCGGTATGTGTAATTTGAAGCAACGTTATACTTATTATTGTCATATATTTGAATCGAATCCGCACACTGGTATTCTGTACTATCGTCAAATTCAGTCAAAGAGTAAAGATCAAGATCTAGAAAATTTAATTCAATACGATGGTATGCGGGCACGGTAATATACCAAATACAATTTAAATTATTATCATAATTCTGTGGATAGTTTTTGGAATAAATGAGTCCCGACCTAGAATTAACAGAACCACCACACTTCGCAGTCTTAGATCGAAATTGCATTGAAAAATGAACATCTTTAAGTGTAGATCGCTTTACGAAACGGACTAACATATAATTGCTATCAGAATCCGCAGAAGCATGGCCATTATGACAAACTTTTGTCAGCAAAGGAGCGTTCACATTTTGACCATTGTATATTTCGATAGCATCCGTAGTACAATTATGGGTATCTGTCATATAAATCTCAGTAAAAGTAATAGATAAACTCTTGCCTGTTCGAGTTTCTAGTAGCCACTCGCATTCCATTTCTCTCTCGGTGGTTTTACTTTTATCAATAGATACAATTCCGTTTTGTTTTTGAATATGACCTCCACATCCGTAACTTATCCATTCTAAGCGGAAACCAGTGAGAGACATGTAATTGGCTGTAATAAATTTTATTTGTAATGCATTACTTTTCGTAGAAATAGGCTGCGGTAATGAACTTCCACAAAGTCTATCTGAATAATTCGGGTCTGACATCTCTTTGACTTGTAAATAATCTACATTACAAGGTTCGCCAGCCCGATTGGAAACAATATAGCGTGGACGACTTCGCCACCCGGACCTATAAAAGCGGGCTTTATAAATATCGAACTGAATAAATGTAACATTTATTTTATTGCCTTTGGGAACTTGAATGTTCCACAAACAATTTAAACTCGAAGGATATTTACTTGGAAAACCTGGACTTTCTATTACTCCATATTTACCCGTGACATTGTTAGTACATATCGTTTGATAATTGAGCCAAAATCCTTTAGCACTTTGGTAAATATCAGATCTAAATTTAATATAGGCGTAATTCGTTGATGTCTCAATACTACTTATTTCGGGTGACATAAAACAATGTTTACCTAACGAATTTGCGTTGGTGCTGCGCCCATCATATATCTCAATATAATCATCTCTACAATTAGGAGTTCGTTCAAGATCTAATTCTGTAAATGTTATCCGTAATTTAGAACCTGCGCTAGTCACAATCCTATAAAAACATTCTGCATTCTCATCGTAATTGTTAGGATAGTTAGGAGATGAAATTGCGCCCGAGGGACTTGTCAGTGTACCGCCACATCCCGTAATAGTACCGTCCCATTCTATTTTAAACCCCGTACCAGTTAAGTAGAAGTCTGAATGAAAGTGTAAATGTAAGGCATTACTTAATGATAATATAATTTTTGATTTTAATTCTCCACAATACTGTCCAATTAATGGTGAATTTTCATTGCCACCGTTTCTTACCTCTAAGTAATCCCCGAGATTGCATTTATCCCTTATGGGTCGTTCTAAATTAAACTGCGAAATGTTCAGCTTAATTTGTTGACCAACTGGTACAGTTATAATCCAAGTACAATCACGATTTGGTTCATACGATTTAGGCCAACCAGGGGAATATATATAACCATGAGTTTTGATAAATGTCCCACTGCAATGGGATTTCTCATCCAAAAAGGAATAGGATACAGAAAAACCTGAAGATTTAACGGACCCGTCAGATTCAAATTGTAACATAAGACGATTTGTGGATGTAGTTAATGCAGGTGGTGAGTGCGCACCGCAAAACGTTCCCAACTCATGATTTTCATTATCATCATCTACCTCAATAAGTTTTAAATAATCACTGCTGCAGCCAGGCATATATTCAAGATCAAATCTGTTCCATGTCAACTTTATGTGCATTCCCTCAGGAGCAATCAATATCCACTTACAGGATTGGTAATTTTTGTATATAGTTTCATCTCCAGATGGGTGATTTATTAAACCAGTCGTTTCCCGGTATACTCCACCGCAATCCGTATTAATCGTTGTGTAATTTGCATAGAATCCAGTTCCGGAAAGACTCATATCTGATTGAAATCTTATGTACATATAATTTAGTGTAGATGTTTGTACAGGTGGAGTATGAGCCGCGCCACCGCAGTATCTACCGAGTAAAGTAGAATTGTTATCGTGGCCGTCTCTCACTTCGACGTTGTCGTACCGACAATCATAATATTTGCTGTCTTCTATATCGAAATCTTGAAATGTTAATTGGATCGCTTTTCCGGGCACTGTTGCGATTATGTATACGCACACTTTGTTCGCTGGGTAGCTAAATGGATACCCAGGCGAGTTTATGATTCCACTATCACCTACGATTGTTTGCTCGCATATTGTTTCGTACATTATGTGGAACCCGTCTGATGACATACTCCTGTCTGTTCTAAATATAAAATAAAGATAATTCGTGGTTGACGTGTATGTGTTTGGATAAGTAGATCCACAAAACTTTCCAACGACTCGCGCATCTGACGATGGACCGTCATATATCTTTAAATAATCATATTTACATCGAAAAGATCGTTCAAGTTTAAAAGATTTAAAGGTAATTTTTATTTTGGTATCTGCACTTGTTTTGATTTTATATTCACATAGCAAATTACTTAAGTATGCCCCATTGTAAGTAGGAGACACTATTTCCCCTTTATCCGCGGTGTAGTAACCCCCACAGCCGGGTACGCCCTCCATAGGTGCGTAAGTTATTTGAAAACCACGACCTGAACTATAAGCGTCCGAGTGAAAGTGAATTAGGATATCGGAGCCTGCTGATTGCACAGGGGCGGGTTGGGTAGAATTGCAATACCTACTTATTAACGGATCCGTTAGGTGCTCTCCATCGTAAATAGCTAAATAGTCGAAACTGCAATTTGTATGTGATTCAATATCAAGATCAAAGAAATGCAAATTAATCCGTTTACCTAAAGTAGTAGTTAGATGCCAATAGCAATCACGATTAGGAGGATACGGGCCTGGTGACCCTGGCGAACTGATATGTCCGTGAGTGGTGGCATCGACCTGGCCACCACAAACTGGTTTGATACTAGTCCAGTGCAAAGCAAACCCATCTTTAGCTACTGTACTGTCTGAATGGAACCAAAAATATAAGTTATTGTGACTAGATACGATATTGCCACCTTTAGGGAAATTGTTTCCACAAAATCTTCCAATAAGTTGACTCGATGATTTGCGGCCATCATGGATTTGTAAGAAGTCATACACACAATCATTGCCTTCTAAATTAAATTTACTGAAAGTGACATTGATTACTTTATCAGGAGATGTGTGAATTACCCAAGCGCATTGAGAATTATGCGTGTATGTGGTATTGGTCAATGGATACACGATACTGCCTTCCTCGTGATCTAGAACACCACCGCAAGATTTTGTCCTTACCTGGCATAAGGGGCCTGAGTATTGTGCTGTGCACTCACAACGGAAACCTCCAATCGAGCTGTCGTCTGGTCTACAGATGCCCCCGTTCTGGCAAGGATTCACGGCACATGCGGTGGTCTGTGATTCACAATGAGCGCCGCCATAACCCTTGTAGCAGATACAGGTGTAACCGGTTCGAAGAGAGTGACATTGTCCGTGGGCGCCACATGGGTTGTTTTCGCAAGCGTCAGTAAAATTAGAATTAGAACTGGTTGAAACGTAACATCCGCTAATTCCTAGTCCATCTCCTGTCATCCCCTCAGGACAAATGCATTGTAGTGTTTTGCCGGTCGGAGAAGGACTTTCTATACACTGTGCGGACGGGTGACAGCCACCATGAGCTAAATTACACGAACCTCTCCAGGTGCAAGTGACGCCGTCGCCTTGATAGTCGGGGGGGCAGGGGCCACAGATACGGGACCCGATAGTATTGTGACATGTTACCATAGGACTGCAGCCACCGTTGGGTATAGTCATGCATTCGTCGATGTCAGTACAGCTGTATCCATCGCCTTCGTAGCCACGAGGGCATTGGCCACATCGAAATGTTCCGGGAAGGTTTATACAATCGACCTTAGGGTTTATGGAGCATCTGGGACCTTGATAAGATTCACATTCGTTAATATCTGTTAAGCACGAGACACCAGTGCTGTTGGTTGTCCATCCCTGGTGGCATATACATTGTATTCCCTCTCCAGTTGTTACTTGCACGCACGTTCCGTGGCCACACATTTCTGAATCTCCACCGGAACAATCCTTCGCCTTTCTAGTACAATGTAATCCAAACCAGCCCGATTTACACAAACACTCGTAGGATCCCGGTCGGTTAATGCAAGTAGCAGAATTTTGACATCCGAGGTCAGTCCCAGCGAAATTTCGGCATTCGTTCACATCAACGTCACAGTCTCTGCCTTCCCAGTTTGACGGACATAGGCAGTGATAGCCACCCACTAAGTTAAGGCATGTGCCACCGTGTTCACATGGATTGGATTGGCATTCATCTTTCGCTCTGATATTTATTTGTGACTCTAGATGCAACACTTTTCTATGTATGTTGTTAACTTTTCTATATAGTAAGGATATATTCAATAGCAGCCCGACGGGAACTTCAAGATTCTTGGCCTCCAGCCTTTCAAGCCTTGATAATATGCCTTTAATATTACTATCAACATTATCACTGTTGTAGGGTTGATAGGTTATCCCCTCAGGCGTTGACTGTGAATTGAGTATATTAACATTTCCAATGTAGATGCTCGATTTTGGCCCGTTGGGGCGTAGATAAATATTTTTGTCTAATGCAGGTTCTAGAATTAGATCTCCGTCTGAAGCCTTGATTTTTGGTCGGTCTTGATATATTTCACAGTCGAGATGTACAGAACAGAGAACAACTAGCAGAAACAGCCACTTAACAAATGTGCTCGTCATGGTCCATGTGTTAGGGTTGTCAGTTGTTGCACACTGTACGGCGACGGAAACTATACTGCCCTCCAGTCCACTTCTTTTAATATCGATTCTCGCTAGGGGCGTATCGAGGTACGCCCCTGACGATAATAAACTGTTGTCTACTCAAAGTGTTAGGGCCATCTGGCTTAACTGATGATAACAACCATGCATTTTCAAACATTACCAATTGATGACTGATTGTCAGCTCAAATTACATCAGGCGTAGTATGGGTTGTTACGAGAGTTTGTGTTGGATATAAAAAATAATATTAAGAATACGACACACTAACAGGTACAAAAGTTTATTACAAAAATCTCACAGTCAGTCAGTTTTAGATACTTAAGAATCGAAACAATCTAAACTATTTAGCTGCCTAATTATCTATGAAATAGAATGCAAATGGCAACTGCAAATAATCACATTTTTGGAAATTATGTATTAAATATAATTGATACATCAATTAGTGAACAATGAGTAATAATTAACTGTTGATATAATATGTGCTTAACAAACTGTAACATATATATTTTGTTAAATCGGTCAATTTGTTTACATCAAGGCATTTAGCATTTTCGTAAATAAGATTTATTGTTTCACTTCACACTCCTTACAAAAATACTAAAGTACAAAGACCATAGTGACTTTAATCTTGTAATAGATGTGTTTTTAATGCTTCCGTAAACACGGCATAAAAATAAGTAGTTTTTAACTAGCGATGCGCAAAATATATCACTAAGCTAAAAAGTTACATATATATTATTTTGGATACAAAGTTAGCTCATTTAGCTCAGTAATAAAGATCGCTCAATTGTAAACCCTCGCTCACAATAGGTTTTAATCATCATTTCATAAGCTCATTTCGGTTGATTTCTTTAGTGGCATTCGTAATAAGTTTTTAGTTGGACTACAATCATAGTAAATTGATATTCGTTCTTATTTAAAACAAAACGGTGTCGCGAGTCGAACTCACTTCAACAGTTTGACTCCCAACACCACCGCCGCCCCCCCGTCAGCTCTTAGCAGCATTAGGGACTCCTATTGAGTCTGAAACTAGTCGAGTTACTGAGCTAGTGATACATTCTGTACGAGTGTGAGTGAGTGATACATTACATCTGTGTTACTGATATAGTTCATTTATATCACTCACTCAAGAGTCAGGAGTTACACAACTCTAGTTTTTACTAATCCAAACGAGGAACCTCAAACCAATATAGCTTTCTGTTGTTTAATTTCAATAGGCGTCGAAATTAATAAAAAGCGCATAGTTAAATAAGTCAAAACAAATACGTGTAGTGTTATAGGGATGAGGTCACTTTTTTAATGTCCATCAGATACATTTATATAATTATAATCTTTTTTACGTTAACTAACAATGATGAAGCTACAGTGAATGGAAATGTCACGCGACGTCAATTGTGGCTACAATTATTAACAACATGTGACGTCACAAGCCTCCTCTCCAGGACTTAAAGGGCTTTATTCTTGTCAATTGTTATTGATTTGATAAAAGAAAAAGAACGTGTTTTTATATTTTTTCACTATCTAACTGACGGGCTAAATCGATATTTTCTTTACATACCTAGTCCGCACGCCTATTGTAACTTACATATTATTATATAGATATAGTTAATAATTATTTACTTATACTATAAAACTTGTTTACAATATATATTTACAATGTTAGGTAAAAACACGTAAAGTGATTAATTTCAAAAGTTTAGGGTAATTAATCTAGGTGTAGATTATCTAAACATCAAGAAATAAATCTGTTTCATGATATAATATGTGGATGTATCAAAAGTATTAATTAGATCCCTAAGTGAATAATGTCGTACGGATTGATCGATAAAAAAATGATGTAAATGTAATACAGAATAATTTCATGTTTTGATCAATTGATTGAGACTTTAATTATTAATTATTTAAGATTGACAAAGGCGTAAAGTTATATATGTACACACTATCCACCGGTTTCTTAAAAGCTGATCAAGACAAAAATTGGTTAATCAACTGCCAAACTGTCAAGTGCTGTGATTGGTTGTTAGTCTTTTGTTAAACCAATCACAGCCGTGATCAGTAGATTTGATAACAGATTAAATTGACTGGCCTTTCAGAAACCGGGAATTAGTGTAAGTATTTGAAACTTTATCAACATAAAATTAGTTAATAATCTGATGAACCTCAATTTAATGATATGATTAGATAGGAGAGTTGGTGAACCAATCGAAACGCTGTTCAATTTAATTTCTTGACAAAACTAAGTTGTTATTATGACACGAGATTAAAATGAGCAGTGTTTTAGAAACCATACTGTTAGGTTAATATATTTCGCCTTAAACTTTATAAAAAAATTATCAAGTATTACGTGTTTTTCCTGAACTTATTCTATATAATACAAACAATAGAGATTTATTCTTATAAAGATTAATGAGGCACGAACAGTGAAATAGCACCAAATTGTAATTTCACATTTGTTTAACAATACTTTGCCCTGCGTCAACATCGTCATATTATTATGTAAACTATTTAATGTGAATTAATACATATATTTAGCTGTTAATACGACTTAAAGTTTACATTGAGAATATTTAAAAAGACTAGAATATTGAATTGATGTTTACCGATGGAATACACAATTCTATTAAATTATACATAAATGACGCATGTCAGGGGCGTTTACAAAGTGAGTCATCAAACATCCGCAGCGATATTAATTCAAACTGTTTCATTATCAGATAAGCTAACAAAACAACATTCATGAACATGTACGGGACATAGTTCGTATACGTTATTGTGCAAGGTTTAACAGACCAAGCGCAAAAACAAAGTTATTTGTTCAGAATCGGCTTCTTAATCAATTTTCGTCAAAACTTATATGTAAATATAGCAGAAAAGGCCTTTCAATCAACTTGAATTAGAAGGTCAGAGTCAGAATAAGATAATCATATTTCCTGGTTATTTGCACCTTATTTTAGGGACATTATGGTTATTAAAATGCACGTCTAATATTGCTTTCTGAGGAATATTAGACCTTGAAATAAAATTACTTTGAACTACTTTGAAGGTGTCATGGTCACGGGCAGACTCTGCAGTCTGCCCGTGACTATGACCATGCCATGAACCTGCAAAGGCGTCGAAACGTTAGATCGATAGAATCCGTTCAAAGTAGTTGTATTTCAATGCACGTCTAAATTTGTACTTTGTCATAGAATACAGGTGTAAAGAAATGTGTAATACCACTGCTTAAATTTTCAAGAGTTAATTTTATAACTTTCTATAGAACACATCATAGGTAAGTATAGATATATGTAAGGCAGATAGCGATTTGCTTGAGTTAACTTCGGTCGGTTCAATTGTGCTGTGTATGTGTACCATTACCCTTTCTTAGCTTTGGGCTATTGGCATGTAAAACGTTGTTCTTAAACGGTGTAATATAATATACAATATTTAATTCGAATTGTAATTCAGAACAATGATTATGTTACTCTCAAGTGCACTCTAGGACCGTGGCTGCTCAATAAATTGAACAAGGACTGAAAATACCAAATTTGATCATTATTTAGTATTGCCTTACCCAATTGCATAGGATTGTCTCAAGCAGAGGGTCATTGAGTAACAATTTCAGTGGAGAATCCGGTATTCCAATCTTCGAAGCGCTGCGCGATATCTGTACAAAATATATGATTGTAAGTGACGCTTCTATTTTCTAAACAAGCACACGTATTATAATCGTCGCGTTTTAACGTGACAATACAAGTTATTAGCTCAACTTGTACCACAATTAAGTAATTGTAATCCTCAGTAGGTACGGGTAATGATAATCCCCGTGTATAAATAGCATACTTGGTAGTCAGTAGCGGTAGTGTACCTGGCGTGTCGGTGGCGGTAGTGTACCTGGCGGGTCAGTGGCGGTAGTGTGTAGTGTACCTGGCGTGTCGGTGGCGGTAGTGTACCTGGCGTGTCGGTGGCGGTAGTGTACCTGGCGGGTCAGTGGCGGTAGTGTGTAGTGTTCCTGGCGTGTCGGTGGCGGTAGTGTACCTGGCGGGTCAGTGGCGGTAGTGTGTAGTGTTCCTGGCGTGTCGGTGGCGGTAGTGTACCTGGCGGGTCAGTGGCAGTAGTGTGTAGTGTTCCTGGCGTGTCGGTGGCGGTAGTGTACCTGGCGGGTCAGTGGCGGTAGTGTGTAGTGTTCCTGGCGTGTCGGTGGCGGTAGTGTACCTGGCGGGTCAGTGGCGGTAGTGTGTAGTGTTCCTGGCGTGTCGGTGGCGGTAGTGTACCTGGCGGGTCAGTGGCGGTAGTGTGTAGTGTTCCTGGCATGTCGGTGGCGGTAGTGTACCTGGCGGGTCAGTGGCGGTAGTGTGTAGT
This sequence comes from Diachrysia chrysitis, assembly GCA_932294365.1. Classification (NCBI taxonomy): domain Eukaryota; kingdom Metazoa; phylum Arthropoda; class Insecta; order Lepidoptera; family Noctuidae; genus Diachrysia; species Diachrysia chrysitis. The sequence continues at coordinate 13,139,101 of OW028649.1, read as the reverse complement.
GTTCCTGGCGTGTCGGTGGCGGTAGTGTACCTGGCGGGTCAGTGGCGGTAGTGTGTAGTGTTCCTGGCGTGTCGGTGGCGGTAGTGTACCTGGCGGGTCAGTGGCGGCGCGGCGCCGGGGAGGGCGGAGGCGCGCGCGCGGCGGGCTCAGGCTCGGACTCGCAGGCGTCGGTGGAGGCGGGCGTGGGCGGCGGCGGCCGGTTCATGGCGCGGTAGTGGCGGTAGGCACGCCGCCGCGGCGCTGCGCCCGCTCCCGAGCTGCCGGTGGCGGGCGACGGCGGCGGGTTGGCCGTGGGCCGCGGGTAGCGCAGGCACACGCTCTCCGAAGTGCTGCGCCAACAAACGTATCGTGAGAAAATGTCGTATTGTTAACAACAAAAATTTGAGATGCAATACTGACTCAGTAGAGCTGGCGCCGAGCGGGCGCGCGCGCTCGGCGACGTCGCGCTTGGGCGCGCAGAGCGCGCGCGCGGCGGGCGGCACGGCGTGCAGCGGCGACAGCGGGCACAGCGGGCTGGCGGGCGGCGGCGGCGCGCGCGCGGGCCGGCGCAGGCGGCGCAGCGCGGCCCAGGCGCCGGCCAGCCCGCCCGCCGCGCCCGCCAGCGCGCCGCACACGGCCACGGCACTGGAGCGCCGCGCGCCGCCCGCCTGCTGCTTGGCGCCCGCGAACCCGCACGTGGCGGCCGCCTCGTCCGACCGGTCCTCGCACTGCGCGCGCCCGTCGCACAGCAGTCGCGGCGCTAGGCACAGCCGGTCGTCACAACTGTATCATATTATTACCGATATAAATCACAGTACCAAACGCCACACGACCCTCTAAATGACCTGCAAAGTACAAGTACATAATCATCAAAATGTCTTCAATGTATATAATCATTAAGCCGACAACATACCGGAAGGCGTCAGGCAACGGCGCTCGTTCACAGTATGCTCCTGAGTCGCAAGCGCCTAATGCAGCAGCACACGCGCCATCAGCACATCGTAGCCCAGCCGCACACACGCCACAGTCCGCTTCATCCGCACCATTCTCGCAGTCTTTCTGTCCGTCACACCTATGGCACAAGTTATTAACCAATTAAAACAAAATTACATGAAATTGAAAAGAAGTTTCATGTGTATGTGTGTATGTATGTGATGTGTGTGTGTGTGTATGTGTGTGCGACGTACTTCCAGTGGGCGGGGATGCAGCGCGGCTCGGGCGCGGCGGCGTCGCACAGGAAGCGCTGCGGCTGGCAGGGCGGGCCCGCGCCGCAGTGTGTGTGTGTGTGTATGTGTGTGCGACGTACTTCCAGTGGGCGGGGATGCAGCGCGGCTCGGGCGCGGCGGCGTCGCACAGGAAGCGCTGCGGCTGGCAGGGCGGGCCCGCGCCGCAGTGTGTGTGTGTGTGTATGTGTGTGCGACGTACTTCCAGTGGGCGGGGATGCAGCGCGGCTCGGGCGCGGCGGCGTCGCACAGGAAGCGCTGCGGCTGGCAGGGCGGGCCCGCGCCGCAGTGTGTGTGTGTGTGTATGTGTGTGCGACGTACTTCCAGTGGGCGGGGATGCAGCGCGGCTCGGGCGCGGCGGCGTCGCACAGGAAGCGCTGCGGCTGGCAGGGCGGGCCCGCGCCGCAGTGTGTGTGTGTGTGTATGTGTGTGCGACGTACTTCCAGTGGGCGGGGATGCAGCGCGGCTCGGGCGCGGCGGCGTCGCACAGGAAGCGCTGCGGCTGGCAGGGCGGGCCCGCGCCGCAGTGTGTGTGTGTGTGTATGTGTGTGCGACGTACTTCCAGTGGGCGGGGATGCAGCGCGGCTCGGGCGCGGCGGCGTCGCACAGGAAGCGCTGCGGCTGGCAGGGCGGGCCCGCGCCGCAGTGTGTGTGTGTGTGTGTATGTGTGTGCGACGTACTTCCAGTGGGCGGGGATGCAGCGCGGCTCGGGCGCGGCGGCGTCGCACAGGAAGCGCTGCGGCTGGCAGGGCGGGCCCGCGCCGCAGTGTGTGTGTGTGTGTATGTGTGTGCGACGTACTTCCAGTGGGCGGGGATGCAGCGCGGCTCGGGCGCGGCGGCGTCGCACAGGAAGCGCTGCGGCTGGCAGGGCGGGCCCGCGCCGCAGTGTGTGTGTGTGTGTATGTGTGTGCGACGTACTTCCAGTGGGCGGGGATGCAGCGCGGCTCGGGCGCGGCGGCGTCGCACAGGAAGCGCTGCGGCTGGCAGGGCGGGCCCGCGCCGCAGTGTGTGTGTGTGTGTATGTGTGTGCGACGTACTTCCAGTGGGCGGGGATGCAGCGCGGCTCGGGCGCGGCGGCGTCGCACAGGAAGCGCTGCGGCTGGCAGGGCGGGCCCGCGCCGCAGCGCAGCGCGCAGCCGCACACGCCACCCGCGCCGCACGCGCCCGCCGCACCGCCGCACGTGCCGCCGCCCCAGCACGGGTGCGAGCGCGCCACCTGCGACAATCCGACGCGTTTCCTCACTAAGCCTAACTCAAAAATTCGAAAAGCACCTTTATACTCTAGAGTCTAGTGCACTAATTTGAAGACATAATAATCATAAAGAAGGTTTATAAGTTTTGTATCTGGCTTTCGCTCGCTTTTCCCCCGTGGATGTCGCTTATGCAGTACAGACCTTGTGCACGGCGCGCGCGGCCACGAGGCGCGCGACGTGCGGCACGGGCGCGGCGGGCGCGTCGCGGCGGTGCAGCGGCACGCGCATGAGCGCGCGCTCACCGCCGCTAAAGTACAGCCAGCCGCCGTACGTGGCCAATGTGTCAGCCCAGCCACCCTGCCACACTACGCGTCTGCGGGATACAACGTGCAATATTATCACTTAAATTCACACAAATACGCCAACACACACGAGCGCCGAATGTAAAGAAAATATTGTTTTAATAAAAAAATCAAAAGACAATCTCATGTTAAGCACAATTGGGGAATACACATGTCCATACTTGTTGGAGGCGTCCAGATCGACGGCGTGTATCTGGCGGCTGAGCGCGTAGTACACGGTGCCGGTGGCATGCTCCACAGCCAGTGCGGTGACGTTGCCGGCGCGCGCCAGCTGCACGCGCGAAGTGCCGTCTACGTTGGCACGCATTATCACGCCCAAGCCGGCGTCGTTCCAGATCAGAAACCTATGCATTCGATAGGTTACACAGGTCAAATTTTAAATATGGTTTGGATCACTGGAAAGAAATCACTTTTAAGCTTGAAATTGAAGTCGTTTTAAATTCTCCATAAATACAGGAAAAATGTTATTTTATTATTTGGATTTGATTGGTTGGATAGATTGGTGTGATTTTTGTTTTACTTACCAAAAAAAATACATCCACAACCATTTTTTAAATAAAATGTCGGCCATCTTGGATTTGAAAAAAGAATGCTTTTTTCGTAATAAGCATCTCAAGCAAACGCAAAATTGACAAACAAAATTTTATAAAATAAAATATGTCCGCCATCTTGGATTTGAAACTCTCACAGCAATAAATCTCGAAATTGACAACAATAAGAAATTGTTAAAAAAAAGATGGCCGTCATCTTGGATTGCAAAATGGATGTTATTCTAGTAATCCTCACCCCATAAACCTTAAAATTAACACGTCGCGAATACCATGTTACTAAAAAAAAATGCGGGACGACGACTTGCAGCTGCAACCTCTCATAGCACACGTCGTATTTCTATATTGACAAAAGCAAACACGCGTTAATCCTGAAAGTTGTGTACCGAACTAATATTATGGTGGCGTTACCAGATCGGTACGCCCTTCTCGCGTCTCGCCCCTTGGCCCCCGCACGATTCCCCTGCCTAGACGTCTTTGTTGGACGACTGTTTGTTTTTATACACTGTGATAGAAGGCTAGGTAGAAGAACACAGGCGATTGTTGTAATGGTTGGAAAAGCCTAAACATTATTTAGTAGATAATACACTTAGTTGGCAGGTGTAGGTTGGCAGTGTTAGCCAAAATTACGGGGATGCTGCGGTCTCTTTATCGTCTCTAAAACTTTCTTCCATCCAGCAGGAAAGCAATGCTTGCAAGGTTCTTAATTTTATGAAGAGTAAAATCAAGCTTTAACTAAAAGGTGTTACGTTGTATAATCATAATACGTATATCAAAATTTTGACAGATCATCTGGATTTGGATTTTTTTTGTTGCTCTGATATCGATTTTGATTCCGATCCCGATCTCGGTCTTGATTTTAATTTCAATTTAAGATTTTTTTTAAGATTTTGACATTTACCCTCTTTTTTATATAATCTACACAATAATAGTTCTTAAGGAGTAAACTCCAGTCGTGCGTCGAAGCTGAAACACTTTTTTTATTTATATTCTTACATGAGGAAGGGTTAACAACGACTTTAGTAATAAAAATAACGGCAACTTTAGTAATAAAAATAAAGGCATTTAATTTAATAAACCTAGTTTCTAAAAATATTGATGACCAAATTCCAACAACTGTTATTTTTTTTGATATGTCAAAGGCCTTTGATTTTGTTTCACATGACTTACTCCTGAAAAAATGTAAAAAATATGGCATACGCGGCAAAGCAAATGCATGGTTAAAAAGTTATCTTACAAAACGATCACAATTTGTAGAAATCACCGTGGATAAAACTGACCAAAGCGAAATGGCAATAAATCTAACCTAGGTCACAATTGCACAGGCGTTCCCCAGGGTAGTATTTTAGGTCCTCTACTATTACTACTATACATTAATGACCTAATTGAAGTCACAAATTACCCTTCCTTAATTTTCGCAGATGATGTGTCAGTTATAATACCAAAAAATAACGAATATTACAATCAGGAAATAAATAACACTGTCAACAAAATCATAAGTTGGATGGAGAATAATAACTTAAAACCTAATATAACAAAAACTAAGTACATCCAATTTTGCAACACAAACTGGAATAATATAAATCTAAAAATAACTCACAACGAGAAACAACTAGAACAAACTAACAAAGTAACTTTTCTTGGTATAGTTATAGACGAAAAGTGTTCCTGGATTGATCATATAAACAAGGTGTGCGAGAAACTTGCTAAGTTTGCTTATGCTCTTTGGCGATTATCTGGCCTAACAACGAAACAAGCTACATTACAGGCTTATCATGCATATGTTGGTTCAGTGTTACGCTATGGTATATTGGTATGGGGCAACTCGGTGCATATCGAAAACGTACTAATTGCTCAGAAACGATGTATACGTGCTATATGTAATGTGGACCCACTTACATCATGCAAACCATTATTTAAGAAACTTAAGATTCTAACAGTAACTTGTATTTATATTGAAGAAATCTGTAAATTTACAAAGTCTCATTCAGAGCTATTTGAAAAAGTGGGAGATAACTGTAATTTCAAAACTAGATATCCGACCAAATTAAGTCTTCCCAGAATGAGAACTGAGCTATACAAACGAAGCTGTTTTCCTATGTGTATTCAAATTCATAATAAACTTCCTGTCCAACTTCGAGAGTTACCAATTACTCGGTTCAAGAGGGCACTACGTGGATGGCTAATAGATAATCCTTTCTACTCTATAAAATAATTTTTACAGTATAGGTTTCCGAAATAATCTTATTATGTATAGTATATGAGCTACTTGAAATGCAACATTTGCATGTCATAATCTTATGACTGAATACCGAACCTATTGACCTTTTGTAACACCTTTTATGTAACTGTATTCAATTGCAAATAAATCCTTTGACTTTGACTTTGAAAATACTGTGTTATTTTATTTACATTTTACAGTACTATCAGCTTTACAACACACACACCCTGGAAAACAATGAAAACGACACCTATGACAAAATACATTGATAATTTATTGCAGCCGCCATCTTGGATTTACATTTTGACAGCACTATCAGCTTTAACATCCTGGAAAAAACCACGAAAACGACACAGTGTGTTATGATTGCAGCCGCCATTTTAGATTTTCTGTTTTTTTACCACTATCAGCTTTAAAAATAATTTAATTGAATGTATTCGGAACATTCTTGACGCACTGACGATATTTGACTTAACTATAGCTGTCTACACTCGTGTGAATAAACAGAACAAAATAATTAATATTACCAAAAGCAATGAAAGAATTCAAGGGATCGATAAAATATAAGTCAGTTAGATAAAGCAATTTACTAACCTTTTAGTCTGATGAAAAGCTAAATGACGCGGCATCATGTTGTCTCCTCTAAGAATAACTCCTGACGACGAGTTATTATCTATAGAAGTAGCGTTGATGGAGTCAGTATCTGCACATGTCCAGTACAGAGCCCTTCCTAATATGTCTAGGACCATGTGGAACGGTCTGCTGAGACCTGAGACCACGGTAGTGGAGTCCGTTATGGCTGATGTCACGGAGTAAGAGACTGGGACTCGACGGATAGAGTGAGAGTCTTCATCCATCCAGTAGAGATGTCTGCAAATGAAATAGAATGGAGCTACCGGTAGCAATTTCGTCGCCAGAGGCGTTAATTTAGCAAATAATAAGTTTTATTTTAAACTTTGACAGCTGACGCGTCAGTGGCAGCTACTGGTAAACGCAAACGGTAGCCTTCATTAGTTTGTTTTGGTCTGATATGGTCTAGTGGAAGGCAATTTAACAATACTTATCGTAGTGTAAGAAAGTTGGCGCATAAGCGTAAAAAAAGGCTATTGAAATGGTTTGAGTTTATTAATTTAGATTAACATTTCGTTTTAGACTGACTAGTAATGACTAGTACCTTATGTGTGAGTATTTAGATTGACTATTAACAAATAATTGCCTAATCGATCGGATCAATTTTACTTCCGTCGCAACCCATGTCACTGTACCAATAGACTGCAAAATGAGTTTTGCTCATAAACATTAAATGAACAAGATTGTGCTATGCGCTTTATTATGACGAACAAATTCTTACTTGTTAACAGGATCGTATTCGATTGCTTTGAGGTTTTTCAATCCAGTGAGTGGTATATAAGCGTCGTTGCATTCTCCGTTGGCGACAACTATTCGTCCGATGGCGTTCTTTTGTGCAAATATTAGAAATTCTTCAGGTTCTGGAAGAAATATAGTCCATGAGTTCGGAGGTACTTGGGTTAACCTGTAACTGGTAGTAGTTTTAGAGTAAAAGCTTGAGATTTGTACTCGACTTTAATTCGTTGCGATAAAATTTAATTTTATGTTTATATATTTACTGCATACGATTTGCGGTCGTTTGGCGCCGATATTAATTATAAAACAGCTCCTTACTTTGAAAATGTCTTACTTATTTGGCATAGACATCGTCATTTTAGTAATAATGGCAACTCTGAAATAATTTTATGTCCAACTAATAGTGATCAAATATGAGTGATTTATTTTTAGATCACTTATATCTGCAGATTGCGTGGAGTTGGTAGAACCCTATAGTGTATGTTTAGTATAGCAGCGTACCTGCGCAGGTGAGGTTGTCGCGCGCCAGGCGGTAGTGCGCGGGGCAGGCGCAGCGGAAGGCGGCGGGCGCGGGCAGGCACAGGTGCGCGCAGCCGCCGTTGCCGGCGCCGCACGGGCCGGGCGCGCGCGCGCCGCGCCGGAACAGCTTCAGCTCCGAGATGTACTCCACGCCCGCCTGCACCACGCCGCGCGCCGACCCGTCCGCCTTGCGCGCACACTCCACCACGCCTGCCAGGCACACGCACCTCTTCATAACAACATGCATAACTACACTAGCTGATGCTCGCGGCTTCGCAAACGCTTTATAAAGTATAGGTACAGAAAATTTAAAAGTAAAATCATAAAATTTAGTTTAATTAGATTTTGATACGGCGTTTAACTACACGAATAATTATTTCGTTTGCGAGTAGGTGGAGTAAAGTGGACTGCAGAGCCAATCCGGAAATGCAAGACAGAGATAATACTAACTGCTTGCTTACGGGACGAAAAGAGCTAAACATATGTCAAGGTCGCGAAAGATTGTCTTAGAAATAATAACGTAGGTGACAAAATGGAAAATCTCATATTTAATCAAAATCTATCGCATGAAATGAAAAATCAATCGACATTAATCTAGATACTATAATTATGCATACAATAGTGTTATAAAATTAATATTAGGTTAAATAGTAAGGTAGATAAATAAAAAAAAGAGTTTATCGAGCTGATTTCAAAAAATAAAACTATCGAGGAAAGTTTTTTTAACCGTGTAACGGATCGACATTTATTTTCATCATGTCCCCTTCTATCTAGGAACCAAATTTCAAGTCAATAACTTTTATAGTTACTAAGAAAAAACGATATGAAAATAGCGAAAAAAATGTTGTATTGCCTTAATGATTATTGTTTAATTTTAACCCAATTTTGATAAGTTTGCTGATTGAATCGAGATTTTTCATTTTGACTTTCTTTCGATCAACGATGCTGTAACTTAAATGCTCCGGTCATCTATCCAAACCGATTCGCGTTGGGTATATTATTAAACTATTAACTTAGGACATTGACTTTTTTGCGTATGTCAATATGTTTATACAAACCTGCTAACCATTCGAAACTAAAGTTATAAAAATGGCACTCGTTAACTCGTACATTTGCTATAATTTCAACAATATATATAATGTAAAAGGTACATCCCCTGTTGATAACAGGTCACAAGCAGTAGTTATTAACAACTATGTATCTAGCTGGGTAAACGTGCCCAGTGGAGTACCTCAAGGTTCGTTACTCGGTCCATTCTTATTTGTGGTTTATGTGAACGACATCGATCAGTGTTTCCATTCATCCAAACTATTATGTTTTGCCGACGATATGACAATTTTTGCCGCTATTGCATCGCTTGATGACATGCTTGCACTTCAAGCTGATTTATGTCGGCTCGAAGAGTACTGTCGGGCTAATAAACTAGATCTCAACCCATCTAAATGCTCCGTTATTACCTACACTAGGAAACGTGCGGTCCTGGTCACTACCTATACTTTGGCTGGCGATATCTTGTCGAGGTGCAATACAATTCGTGATTTGGGCGTTTATCAAGACAGTAAATTAGTTTTTGATGCACACATTGGAGCTATTGTTAAAAAAGCATCTAAACTACTTGGTTTTATAATGCGACTTTCTAAGTGTTTTACGAAGGCTAAAACGCTCAAAACATTGTATTGTACATACGTAAGGAGTCAGCTCGAGTATGCATCTCAGATATGGAATCCACGGTATCATAAATACATCGACCGCATTGAAAATATTCAAAAACGTTTCATAAAATATCTTTGTTTTCATCAAAAGGTTCCATATGACTCAGCTGAGTATCTTCGACTCTGTAAGAAATTCCACCTACTGCCACTAGTAGAACGACGTAACATTGCAGACTGTCTGTTTTTGTTGAAAATCCTCCACAATGATATTGATAGTCCTGAACTATTGTCCAAATTTTACTTTAATGTGCCCAGAAAAAACCCTCCGATCTGTGTTCTTCATTCATCAACGAATTATAGGCAGAACAGCTATATTGTGCGTGCAAGCAGACATTTTAATGAGATATGCAAGCGACATGATTTGGATCCTTTTGTAACTAGTGTGAACTCTGCAAGAAGGTGCTTAAGCCTACAATTTTTTAAGTGACAGCAGTTATTTTAAGCAGTTCTATATTATACTTTGTCATTTATTTTATTTTTTTGTCTTTATCAATTTGAGTCGTGTACTGCTGTCTGTGCTTGCGTCTTACTTGTATTTCTAGTGTAATTCTAAGCGCGAGGACTTGTAATTGGCTTACTGGTGAATATTGCTTCCTCATTTATTGTGTTTTTGTTAGCTGTAAGTCTTCCATGAACTAAATAAATAAATAAATCCCACCAAAAACATTCAATGTAAAAAGAGCCAAGTCTCTCTACGCAATTCTTCCATCGTAAAAAGTTTTGAGATCGCATAGGAGTCAAGTCCTGTTCAACTTAAGAGCCATTTCACATTTTCGCCCGAATTCTTAAGACTTTGAGCTTCTCTATTACCATCTTAGGTAATACCTAGAATTTATTGAATGAATATAAAATATAGGTTAATCGTTTATAGTGTCGTTTAATGTAACACATTAACTAAAATCGGTTTGTTTTATTTGTAATGACCCATCTCCCACAACCATTTTACTGAAAAATTACTGCAGAGTCAACTTCTGAGTCCTAAATCTATCAATAATACTCATAAATTAAACTTAAAAAAATACATACAGGTTCAGACATGTATTGTTGTAGTCGTTTAATGAAATAGATTCCTGAATTATATTACCATTAATGAGTAAAAAAATAAATTCTTCGACCAATTTTTTACTTTTATTTTGTTTTTTTTATACGTGTTTTTTGGTTAAAATACGAAGTAATTATAAAAATAAAATTATTCCGAAATAATCTATGTTCTTTAGGAAATCGAACCCTATAGTTATTTTGACAATATTTGCATAAAATTTGACAAAATATCAATTTGAACATCAGGCTAAATCACAATAAATTACTAACAAAAGTGCGCACCGATTAGTACAAATTTTTCATAATCTATAAAATTTACCAAATCATATTACGATAACGGCTCAAGATTGTTTCGCCCGTCTTTACTCTCGTGTTGTACTGTTTATATTGCATTCGTGTGGCTCGCTACGCACACATAGACAATGACGCACTCTTTTGCCTATACTTGAGCGCAATTATTTTGTGAAATGGCTCTTAATTTGTAATAATAAATCAATATTTTGCGAGTATATTAGTTTTGTTTACATTACAATATCAGTGACTTGGCTGATCTCAAATTCCAATCAGTTACAAAATCATGTCCATAATAATATATCAATTCAACGGTATTTGCACGTAATGACAAGGAGCAAACGACCTTTAACTTGTGCTCATGGCCAGGTCACTGTTATTGTAATGTAAACAAAACTAATATACTCACAAAATATTGATTTATTATTACAAATTAAGTTGAACAGGACTTGGCTCCTATGCGATCTCAAAACTTTTTACGATGGAAGAATTGCGTAGAGTCTTAGCTCTTTTTACATTGAATGTTTTTGTTGGGATCTCATTTATTTTTTGTAGGTCTCTTTCTTTTCTTTTTAGGTGATTTTATTATTTCTTGTGCTTCAGCTGCTGCTTTGCTTAGAGCCCATTCCCTATCTCTTACTCTTTTGCCTTTTCTGTGATGTTTCGTAATTTCTAAGGTACACAAGTCTGGGCGGTAAATATTTCTGCTATGTTGACTTAAAACTACTTTTTTTTCAGATAAATCACTAACAATATCAAGCTAATACGGCTACTAACAGTACTAACTTAACTACGTATTTATTCGTTGAATAATATCGTTAATATTTTTTTAGATTCACAGTGGTTATTTCATAGATAGATGGCGCTATGAGATGAAATTATTCGAAATATTTTAAAGTATACTAATACAACGCTATGTAACGAAACCATAGCGCGATTTAGACCAAGTACAACGCCATCTATCGAGCGAGCATAGAGTATTTATCGCATTGAATTGATATGTATGAAAGATTTTAGCTTTATTCATTTCATTTTAACCTAGCTTTGTTTATTAATATGCATATTCAATACATTATTACAATTTATTAATAATATAAATCGATTTGTTTTACTTTTTGTACATAAACAAAGAACAAAATTAACAATGCAGTCAAAATTCATACACCATGTTCTTGTAAAACCGCAAATATAAATTTGTTTCCTATTATTAACTAAGGTATATAAATTATTACCGTTTTTATAATTTTTCCTATACATGTAGCTAAAAACCTATCTTGGTGCCAAATTTGAAGGTTCTAAGTTTGCTAGAAGTACCTTAGATTTTTGATGATCGGTCAGTGAGTGAGTCAGTGAGTGACAAAATGGTGTAACTTTGATCGCTCATAACTCGTAAACTATTGGTTCAAATATCATGTAATTTTGAGGCTGAGCTTGTTTTAATACTTACCAGTGGCGTGCATACCATATAGGCAATTAGGCAGTGCCTACCTCCTAAGATCCAACTAACTATCCTTAATTATTACGATATAAATATAATAAATCAGTCAATACCCATCATACTCATTAATTAAATTACAAATAATAAAACTTATAACCAAACATTTCATTACAAAACAAATAAAAAATGACGTCACATTCAACACAATTTCACAATACGTCGCGAAGTAGGCACTCGCGCCAGTGCCTACTTTACACTCACACACTCAAACCATTTTGGCGTATTCATATACGCACGCACACTTCATAATAAGCTACTTTTTTCTCAAATTTATAATACGGTGAAAGCAAAAAATATCTGTTTGACATGCACAGCACCCTGACATTTGACCTTCGCAATTTCCCAGAACTATAGTAGGCATGCCTACTCTGTAGCAAAGGCATTGACCATACAGCTCAACAAATAAAAAATGTATAAATTCTAGTTATTATTATATTTTTTATATATCTAACTAATATTATAAAATACTAATAACTTGTAAATTGAATATAGATTTTTTTTAAAGTTAACAACTACATAATTAATAATGTAAACATGTTTTAGTTGCAATAAATGATTTTTATTTTCTTTTATCTGTTGCAACTTGCTCGTCTTTTTGTTATTTTTAATCTGTTGTAGTTTGTTTACTTGTTGTAGTTTGCATTATTTTCGTAATTATTTGTTTTGTGTGTTATTGACTTATTGTGGTTTTGTAAAGTTACTGTAGTGTTATAAACAGAAATTGTTGTGTCTGTATAAATATGGAAAAGTTACAGTGCGTAGTTTGTTTGTGTTTCGAAAATACAATCTGTATGGATAAATTACGTGCAAACCCCTTCAAGAAGTTTAATAAAGTTTTCATTTGTTGACAAAACAAATTAATAAAGTAGTAGATTTGTAGGATAACATCCGAACCACAGAATAAGAAATACGAAACTTTAAAAAAGTGAGTAGAAAATAGTTTTTTACATTTGTTTCGTTATTTATAGTAGTAGGTATTTTATTTTGCTCGATTTGCCTAATTTCTGCCTACCTGGTCGGAAAACCAATGCACGCCACTGATACTTACTCTAGGTCATCGAAAACCTAAACCCCTAGCTTTGTCCGTATTGATGATACAGGGGGGGGGGGGGTAAAATAGCCGCGAAACGCTTCGAGAAAAGGATGGTACGGCCGTGCCCGTTTTGCTCGAGACTTGGCTGGGGCACTGCCGTGCCCCCAGATAAAGGTTGTCAGTTTTCACCCTCTTAGGGCAGATTTTTAAAACTACAAAATTCGTTTGCATATTTTTGTTGAGAAGCTTTAATATAAAAAAATCATTTTTATGAATGTATGATGTATGAATTTCCAACCCCTATTTCAAATCCCTTCAGAGGATTTATTTAAAAAAATGCTGAATCACCTGTTCATTTGTTTGTAATCAGAAGCTTGTATACTTATGGACACATCCCTATATTATCCCATATATTCCTTAAACTTCCTGATTCCTAGTCTAAATTCAACTTTTCAGGTCCAAGTTTTGGGCGAATATGAGTCAGTCAGTCAGGCTTTCTCCTTTTTTATATATTGATAGATACCCTGGATCTAATTCAGTCTAAAGCATTTCTTAGTGATGCGCTATGTATATATATGCATATTCATAACAAAGCTATATCAAATAAATCAACTCATGCAATTTATTGCATGTTCTATAGTAAAATTCTTCCATTTTTCCTTACTTATAACTAAAATCATAAAGAAACGCACCTTTTTCATCATAACAGAATAACATTATAAGTAAAATTAAAAAAATCACTTACCAGTATTCCAATCTCCCCAATAAACCTTATCATTATACAGAGCTAATGTATACGGCATCGATATATTATTCACTAAGGTCTTTCTGCCCGTGCCATTGAGGAACGCGAACTCTATAGCGGGCGGGTCTAGTGCTGCCCAGTAAATCGCGCGCTTTTCATGGTCGATGGCCAACGAATGGACTTTGCCGACTTGTTCGATGAGCACAGTTGGCGCTGAGCCATCCATGCCGGCGCGTTTTATGCATTTGGAGCCGAGTTCAGACCAGTACATGTAGCTGGAAGAAAATGTTAATTTAATATCGTTCTGAGTATAAAACCACAATTTAAAAGGCGGCTTTTGAGTTTCAACATATTTTTTGTTATGTTGACCCTCGCTTATATTTGCTCCAGAGATGCCTAAAAGACATGCATTACAATATTACCCATGGCATTCGTTAAGGTTACAAGTACGACATATCACAAGGAAAAGCTAATGGACCCAAAAGATTGTCCTGGACGGGGATTGTTTCCAGCGTAAAGTTTTATACATCTACATATTGAAACCATTTTCAATTTCATTAACGCATGTATCTCAAAATGTTACCTCTTTCTAATATCAGTGTATGAGAAATTAAGAAATAAATATATAATACTAACCCTTTCTTAGGATCAAGTGCGATGCTCTTGGGTTTCTTAAGGCCCTGCCACACGAGCGCTCGCCTGCTGGAGCCGTCGAGTCTCGCCACCTCGATCCGCTGCGTGGCCGTGTCCGTCCAGTAGATGTTCTGACCTGACCAGTCTATTGCTAAACCTGTATATATAATTTAATATGTATAATATATTTTTTTTAAATATATATGTAAAATAATTTAATATATATCTATAAAAAAATATTAAACATAAATCTATGCTGATAAATAGAAGTGATGATCGATTTCGACAACAATATATGAAACACTAACCTTCAACCAAGCCCGTCCACTCCAACACCTTTTCCATATTTGAGCCATTTACGGAACATCGATTAATCGTCTTTGTTTTGCTGTCTGACCAATACAGCTTGTTGCCTGACACATCTACAGCTAAGGCACTGAAATATCACGTATTAATTTAGACTCTTTTCCACTATAACTAATTAAGGAAAGTCTAAACCACTCCGCGACAACTTATATACAGCTAAATTAAGTGTTTACCTGACTTCCTTCAGGTCTTTAAGAGGCAGTATCGCATCGTTTTCTTCATTTTCTATACTAATATGGCCGATAACGTTCTTTCGACTGTACACCAGGAATGCTTCGGGTTCCACACAAGTCTTCCGATCTTTGCTTAGCTCTAGTCCTGTAACGAAGTAAAGAGTAATCTTCAAATGTGGAAAAATTTTCATCAGAGGGATGATTAAAATAATACTTGATTCTGTAGTATGGTCATGTATGTATGTAGTATGGATGGATAATCAACCTTGTTTCTTAAACATAAAGGGCGGACTAAGTTTAATTATAGTAGTTGGTCGCAGAAACTGACGAGGGAAGCACAAGCAGCATCTTTTATCTGTAAACGAACGTTGTATCTAATTTCGAGGATACATGTAATTTTTTGAAACCGACTAACAGGCAAGCCTTGCAAATATGCCTAGAAATCGTCGTATTTTAACATCGAGAGATCTTTATGAGAGTCTTGGAATTGCATTGCGAACTCTCAATATGGTTATGGGCTACCACAATTTAGATACAATGAAATGGTCGTTAGGTGACCTAGCGGGCAGCTGCAGACGTAGCGCTGCGGCGTGTTGAGGCAGAGATGCGAGCAGCCGGCGTTGCGCTCGGCGCAGGCGTTCCAGGCGGTGGGCTCGCCCAGACGGAACGCCTTCACGCCCATCATGTTCGCCATCTGCTCCACCACGGCTTGACGCTCTAAACCTGTCATCATTTGAGAGTTTTAAACCAACCTTAATATTTTGACTGTCAAGCAAGCAGACCATAGAAATTTTATTGTTTATCACCTCGCGGCGTTGAAAGGGATTCACTATTAGATTGAAGCGTCAGTCACAGGTATCAATTTTCTTAGAATAAAATATATTATTTTTAAGAAGGATATAAATAATAAATTTCACTTTTATCTAGTAGTGTATTTAAAACATTGGTATATTAGAGCCTAAAACTTGCCACATCCTTATCAAACAGTCTTTACTTACTGGATACAATGAATAAGTTATTACATTTCAAAAAGTAACCTGTGTTTTTGTTAATTCTGTCCAAAGTCCGTTTCTGCATATCAGTCCAGTAGAGGTGTTCTCCAAGTAATGTGAGGCCGAAGATGTGTAATATTTCACTGCTGTGCAATTCTTTTCTTTCTGTACCATCCATGTTGCATACCTTAAGAATGCATAATGGGATTAATATACAACTTATTTATTGTAAAGGACTGGGACTGGTAGAGGGGTTTAAAATTAAGTATTCCTACAATGATACGATATTTCAAAACAGGTCTTTACTGTCTCACATATTTTGTAGCATACTCACCGTATTTTAGTTTTCTCACTAGATTAAGTGCCAGCCAAAATCTGTGCATAAATTATGATAAAAACAATAAAAAACATGTATTAAGTCTCAAAAGGAACCTCAATCTTATGCGTCCTCGCGTCTCCCCAGTACAGCTTATTGTTGAGGGTATCGAGCGCGATCCCGTTCGGCCACGTGAGCTTCTCGTACACGAGCAGCACGCGGCCGCTGCCGTCGAGGTTGGCGCGCTCGATCTTCGGCTTCTTCTCGTTCCAGTCCGACCAGAACATCCAGCCGGCGACCGGGTGCAGAGCTATGGCCCGAGGGTCGTACAGCTCGTTGTGGATTATCACCTGCAATGATAATAGTTTAATTAATTATAAAATGACTTTTGTTACATATTGAATAAATTTCATATTGAAATTACTGATTTTAAGACATTAAACGTAGAGGTATGAAGGAGGTATTGAAGTTCTAATAGTGTAAATAAAAAAATAAAATAAGATATTAAATAAATAATCATAGGTAAGTAATCATAATTAAATAAGTAAGGTGGAAAACTCAAGTGGATATAGCAGAACGACTTATGACGCCTTTAAATGACTGGCCAGCAATCCTAAGCAATTGAGTTTCAAAATCAATGGGATATGGAATCAGGCTAGCAAGAAAATTATTGTTAAGTATAAAGTAAGTAAGTATTTCGGCACTAGTGCTTATATTTGTTAACTACAAGAGTGTTTATAAAGAGCCCGGTGAGCTTTTGAGTGAATGTGACGCTTAAATACATTAACATTTGTGACCAAAGGCATCCCATTCTTCATTATTGCTACTTTCAATAACACAAAGGTAGAAATTAATTATAAATATACCTTCTTCGAGGTTCCATCAAGCCGTGCAACATTAATAGTGTCAGTAACAGGGTCGGTCCAGTAGATGTTTCGCGCCAGAGGATCAATAGCGATGCTGTCGGGCACGCCGCTGCTGTGGATGACTACCGACTGCTCACTGCCATCCAGCCGCGCTCTGGATATTGTCTTTGCCTAGAATAGTAATAAAGAATGGTTTAGGGGGTTAAAACAGATAATGAAAAATAAAGAAAGTAAGGTTCATATTAAAAGAATAGTCTACCAAATAGCAATACTGCCATGTCTAACGTATGGCTGCCAAACATGGTCACTAAGGAAAGAAGATGAAGTAAATATAGCAATATGCCAAAGGAAAATGGAAAGAAGCATGTTAAGTTTAAAAGTTTCTGATAGAGTAAGCAATAGCAAAATAAGAAGTATAACAAAGATAATGGATGTTATAGCTAGAATAAGATGGAATTGGGCAGGTCGTATTTGTAGGTTAGATAATTCTAGATGGAAAAAGAGGGTTACAGAATGGATTCCTCTAGAAAGTAAAAGAAGAAGAGGCAGACAGAAAAAGAGATGGCGTGACATTTTCACGCATAGATGTGGACCAGACTGGATGAAAAAAGCGCGTGATAGAGACTTGTGGAAGGATTTAGGGGAGGCCTACGCCGCAGAGGCGACTACTACTATTAGGGATGTTTTATAGTACATAAATATAAGTTGTAGTTTCATAAAAAGCAAATATTTTTTTTTTGTATTTATTTTTCAATTATTTTAAGGCATGTAGTAGAAATAAAGGCTTTTTTATTTTATTTTATTTTATAATAAAGAATGGTTCAACAGGACTGCAAGTCCTTATTCACTGTTGGCTAACAGGCGTCGTCACATAACCAAAGACGGAACGCTAGTAGTGTATGATGCTTTAAGGTCTCTAAAGCGGATCAATACACAACGTAATTTTATCTAGTTAAAGGCTATTTAGAATATGTAATAAAGATGGCCATGTGTCAAAAAAGAGATAAGCTATTTTCAAGTTTTCTTTTCAGTTTTGAAATACTACAGCAATAATCATAACTTTTTATACCACACCAAGAAATATACACATAACATGATGAGCAGTCTGTTTTTTTTTGTCTTTAAAGAATCAAGAAATTACAATATATTAGGACCACTTACCAAACTATCAGCCCAGTATATATATTCGGATTTCGGATCAAAGTCCACAGTTAGAGCTCTCTTTAAGTCCTTCAGCGGCAGAGTGTAGGGCGTAAAGTCTGGAGAATCTAACGAGATCTTAGATATGGCTGACCGTTGGGCCACTATGAGGAGTGACTGGGGACTGTCGTAGCATGTTGTGTTGCTGTTCTCTTTGAGCTTCGAGCCCGTTGGACAGGCGCACTCGTAACCTGCAGATTTGAAACATTATTGCTTGGTGTTTAGAGAGGAGATAAAAAAATCGAAAGCTTAATTTAGATCAGAGTATTATACACACACTCACATACTCAGACATAATAATAATCTATTGTTTGGGGTACCACATTTAACCGACGTCGTATTCATAGGCTTAACTATCATTAGATTACATAAAAAATGGCTCCATGTGTAAAACACCTGGCAGCCTTTTTAGTCTAAAGTCGTAATAATATATAGGCGGAAATTTAGATTTCAGTACTCTTTGTCAGACAAATATTACAGCTTTGATATTACCTGGAGGTGTAGGTGATAGCAGACACAAATGTGAGCAGCCTCCATTGTGATCCCTGCATGGGTAGTCTCCGCTGGGCATCAGCTGTCTGCTCCCGTCATACGCCTTCAGGTCAACAGGCACTGGGTCTGATTTGATGAGTTCCTTCATAGGACCATTTGTGGATATGTCCCATGTGTGAATTGACCTCGAAAGACAAATATTATAAAAATAGGGAGCCTAAGTAATAACTAATAATATCTTGGGACAACTCACACACAGCCATTTGATCGAAAACTAGGCTGAGCCTGAATTAACCATGGCAACCAGACAACTGGTATATTCCTAACTAATTCATACATATTATAGATAAATTACACCCAGAAACAAAAAATGATCATGCTCATCACACAAAGATTTGTTTTGGGCATCTAACCCAAAACCTCTGGTTTAGCAGTCAGGGTTATTGACCCTGACTGCCACCATTAGACCAATAAAGACAAGTATTTACAAATTACAAGAAAATATTTGATGACAGAAATGTACCATGCAAAAGTCTTACCATGTTTTCCAATCAGTCCAATAAAGCTTAGAGCTAAAAAATGCAAGTGCATATGGGTACTCAAGGTCCTCCTTTACCACACTCTTTCTCTTCTCTCCATTAAAGTCTATTACATCAACAAAGTGCAGCTTAGCATCCACCCAGTAAATAAGATTGTTGTCATAATCTATTGTAATTCCATTTGGCCAGAATATGTTTTCTTTGACTATTATTTTACGTGTGGCTGGGTCACCATTCATGCCAGCTCTTTCTATCTTGGGTACTTCGCCCCAATCTGTCCAAAACATCAAACTGGAAGAAATATAATTAAATTATTTATAAACCAAACAAAATAATATTGGTGTAATTGGCGGTTTTGCTAAAGACAACGAGAATTTTGAATGATTTAATAAAAAGACTAAATAAGTTCAAGTTTTTTGTGTAAAAGTAAAACATAACATACTGATCTTAAAATAAGACTAATTTTTCAGGTGTCATGGTCACAGTAACAACCATGATACCTGCAAAGGAGTTCATAAGGTGGGGAACTAAATTTTAAATAAACTGCAATAGAATCTGTTTGAAAAGTAGTTTTATTTCAATATCTAACATTCTAAACTTCACAAAGCATTCTACTGATATTAATTTAGGCTTTAGGTACTTATGTTAAGATATGCAAACTAATCTGAACAATAAGGCAGCTAGCTATTGCTATGCATATAAAATACATATCTTACCCTTCTTTAGGAACAACAGCTATAGCTCTAGCCAGGTCAACCTCTGACCAAAACAGTACTTTTCTGTACTTCTGTTCTATACTAATCACTTCAATTTTATTGGTCTCTCCATCTGTCCAGTATATTTTGTCTGTGTACCAATCTATTGCTATTCCAGTAGGAGTTATTAATCCTTCTGATACTATTTTTACCTAAAAATATAAACAGCAATACATAAAATTACAGTGTGTAATAATGGTTTACATAACAAAGATTTATTCAAAATTTTTGCATATTTCTAATCTACAAGTTATATGTACATGATTTACATTAATAAATATTTTTTTTGGCATGCACTTCTTTGCACCATTCATACTTATTTTCTTGTTGCTTCAAAATAAGCTAAATTTAATCTAACTTTAACGTTAAAAATATCAGTTTTTAATTTATATAATTAACATTATCTTACACACAATATTTATTATTGAGCAATTTAATTAATGGTGGAATATAAATAATTAATTATAGCTAATAAATTAGGACCCATACCTTATCTCCTATATGCGTTTCATTATAACTCATGCATTGTATCAACTCTGCAGTTTGATCTGACCAACATATAAGGTCCTTGCGATAGAGGAAGTCTACCGCAGACCCTTGTTCTAAGTCCTTAACTATAGCATTCACTTTACCAATCTTTGATGTGTTTACTACACGGATGTCTGATGCCGTTGAGTATAATAGTATTGGGTTGGTCACTACGGAATAGTAACCTGGAACATTTGAAAATCAAGTATTATACAGACATTTTCGAAATACAATACTGGTACAAATAACCAGAGATTTTTTATACAACAACTTAAATTAAATACAATTCGTAAAGGTTATTCAAAAAGTATTGGAATAAATATGATATGTTAAAATATAAGTTTTATATTCATGAAAAACAAACCTCTTCCTATGAAACATTCTTAAGTTTAAAAAGTATTTCATATTGTTGCAATAGCTTAGAATATGAGAAATCAGAATCAGATCAATAACAACTATTAATTACAACAATAAATAGTTGTTTATGAGTACAGCTATCTGTTTGTTTACAACATTGTAGCTGTACTTGTTTTAAGTAATACAATTTATTAAATACTGAATTACTTGAGATATTGAATTTATTGACTTAGAGAATAACAAACAAACATCTATAATTATAGACTTAGCAAAACTAATAACAGCGGCGAAGATTACAAGCCAGCTTCAGAAAGCTACTTCTTAGATATATTTTTAAACAATGCACATTAATGAAACAGTAGATAGCTAATAATAAAAAGTTACCTTTTAACTGCAAAAACATTAACAAACAGAACACATTCATAACATTTTGTATTATTTTGTCCGCGTGAAGTATTCTTCGGCGTTTGGTCATAATGAAAACAAATGCACGTCAATCGTTAAAGCTTTCATGTGTTTATTTCACTACACTAAGTTAACAAGAAAATTAAGTATGGCACTGTATAAAATCAATTGTCAGCATTTTCAATTTGATTTAGAAATTCACTTTATATTATGGTTTAAAATTTAAGACAATGAAATCGTGATCGTGAGGAGAGATTAAACGCAGATTAAAAATTCTTCCTGCACCGCAAGTCAACGGCATCATACCTGATCATACCATAGTGCACACACTACAGCACGCTACTTTTTTTTAAATTAATGTTGCCAGGATTTGTTTCTAAATATTTCATAATAATTTATTTTGGTAAAATAAATGAAAAATAAGTACGTACCTTTTAGTATTTGCGTTATTATATAGATTCAGTTCTATATTATAATGTTTCTTTAATCCTCCTTCTTAAATCCTATTACTTCTTTTTATGGAACACAAATATGCAACACGTGTTTCAATGTTTTTGTTATAGAGTGCGCTAGTAAAGTTAATGATAAGAATTTACTTTACATAGAACAAATTAAAGTGCTTTATGTAACATCACAACACTGACTACTAGTATCTTTGAGCTTATATGTATAAATTAGGTACCTACATGGTACATGCTACATGCATAGGTAAATGCATTTAATTGCCAGTTCAATGAAATTAACTGTGCCCGCGACTTCGTCCGCGTGGAATTAAACAAAAAAGTTATTTAGTATTAATTTTTTCGTTTCGACATATCCTAAGTAACTCCTTATTACATCAGCTATCTGTCAGTGAAAGTCCCGTCAAAATCGGTCCAGCTGTTCCAGAGATTAGTCGAAACAACCAGACAGATAGACAGACAGACAAAAATTGTCAAAAATGTTATTTTGGTATATGTACCGCATATACATTCATATGCATGTAGTAAAAAGCGGTTATTTTAATATTACGGACACTTCAATGTTATTTATGTGTATATAGATGTATAGATTTATTTTACAACTAGGTGCGACCCGCAGTTTTGCCTGCGCTTTTTCTTGGACTTATCGAGATAAAAAAAGCTGTGTTCCTATCCAGATTATAAACTATTTATTTGCCAAGTTTCGTCAACATCCTTTTTGTAGTTTTTGCAGAGTGACAATACATCCAACTAATAAATACATAAGTATCTAATGTTAGTAGGATTTTCAGGAACTAACGACCCTACTAATGTTCAGGGCTCTTTTTTAAGAAGTAGGTACCTACTTCCCTTATTACTTGGTTAGATTAGTTGCAAATGCACGAAAATTAATATAATGGAACACTACAAGTAGGTACCTACATGTCATTTACAATTTAACAAGCTTGAGCTGATTCCCATTTAAAGAATCATTCCAATCTCCGCCAATGGTTGTGGTAATTTCCTATAGGTACACACACACGCACACACACTAGATGTATAGACAACTTTATTGTTTTTCCGTTAATTCAGATTTCATTTCCTCCAGGCAATCAGCTGGAAACAGTTGTAGGTCTGATTGTAGGTAGGTAGGTAGGTATATTTATAGGTGCACACATATTATGAAGCAGGGTTTGTTTGGACTTACTTAATCGATAATTTATTATTTTTAAGTGCAATGTTATTTTCTTCCTCTTTTTTAAATTATGCAAACAGGTTAAACAAGGTAAAGGTCTTACAAAGCCTCCGGGAATTATTTATTTTATAAGACAGAAACGAAATATCTCATCACTAATTAATTAATTATCTACTACAAAATAATATTTGCTACTTTATAATTATATTTACTACAAATTATTACCTATATTTTTTTTTAATATTGCCTATTTAATACCAAAAGATGTAGGCAGTAAGAAATGACCGTCATTTATCCACTGCATATACTTAGGGTTGTATTATAGTCGGGGTGCATTTCAACTGCTATCCGACTGCATATTTGCAGTTTGAAAACACAATTAAACTGCAAACCAAGCATGCAGTCCGATAGTATTGCAGTTGATATGCAGCCCGTCTGTCTAGAGCCTTAGATAATTACATGTACAACTAAATAAAGTGAACAAGATTTCAGTATCCATGAACCAATAATGCTTACTGGCAACCTACTAAGCTCTCAATTATCTCCATAACATGTGATGTTCGTGCTATGGAGCGGTGGTTGCTACTAAATAGCGGTTGTTTCGATTTGGCTCGCTGCAAAATTGACTCGATCACCAACAATAACAACTAAGCACCGCACTATTCAATGCAGCCGCAGCCCGGTTGGCTGCCGCTTAATACAAAACTTGTTCCAACACTGTCAATGAATAGTTTAAACTAGCTAATGTTTGATTTAGGTACTTATATAGATATGGTCGATGGCTTAACGAGTTGGCGCTCTGCTTTTGGGTTATAACAAACTTAACCCTACGAGGTAGGTACACTTATAAGACCCTTTTTTTAAGTTAATTTACCTAAGAAAATTTATTCATATAGCTATTCAAAAGGAATAGGCCAGAAGGTAAGCATAGATTAGGTCCTAAAATATTTATTTGTTAGACCTGAACGATATTAATTTCCAGTATTTCCTGCGATTTTTGTAAAAGTCTAATTATGATGTACTTATAAGTTTTTTAGATCGATGTGATAAACGCCATTGTTAATTTGTAATTAAATATTTGTACAGTATTCGAAATATTTAAATACTACAATAATTACACACCTAAACGTCATTCTTCATGTCTTATGTTTGTAGCACACAAATATCATTTTAAATTAGGAACGTAGTGAATGCAAAGGCCGTAAAATAGTGGTGACTGTCAAACATGCGTGAATTGTAAACTTTGGTTCGACGGGGCTGGCCCACTTCGTGCCAATTAGCGTCAACGTGGTCCCACCACAAGCAAACTGAACTGCATTACCTACTGTGTGAAACTGAATGTGATTTCAATGTCAAAGGCCTCAAACGATCCAGTGTAGGTACCGTCGTGTACTCCGCCATGTAGTCCACAAGTTTCGAAAAGATATAGATTAACTTTACATTAATTATGCAAAATGAAAAATTTATATCTAGATGATAGGTAGGTTATAACACTTGGACAAACATAAATTATATTTTTAGACAGTTATTTAGAAACTACAGTCTTCAATCAGATTTTGAAATTGTTACAAAAGTGACTAGGTACCTCAAAAGCTTAAAATACCAGCATAGATGCACTTAAGCTTGGACGTCTGTGGTCGAGACTTTAACGTCATGTTACGCGTCTCAGCAAATGGAAAGGCCACTTGGTCCGGGGCTTATATGCAGGAAGGTGACTCTATTTGTGCCAGTTCAAATGTCATTACATCTCCTAATTGGGTGAATGGAAGAAATTATACCATACTCCTTTACCATTTTCTTAGGCACATAGTTGATTTACAGAGTTACAGTAGCTTTAATAACTGTAGTATAGATTTACTAAGATTAAGCTCTTTGTCCCCATATCAGCGCTAAAATAAGTAAGGGTTTTTTGGTCGCTATAGCTATTTTAATAACTAACAAAGTCTGTAATCAATTTGTGTTCTTGCATTTATGCGAAACAAAGATAAATTATAATAATTCACTGTGGTAGTCTTTGGTAATATTAAATTTTGTTTCATTACCGGCTTGATCCGTATTAAACGTTTTGGACGTTTAATATCGGGCAGATCCTGTCTAACTCTGGCCAGCATAAAATTCTATGAATATTAATCAAAATTACGAAATTGTGCTTGGTTTTGTCTATTTATCTCTGTATTTTAATGGACCTTAGTTTGTGTTTGCTAAGGATTGTATCGTCTTAGTTCCCTGGCCCAGCAGTCTTGACATGGATAGCGATAACGATAGCGATATTCGTTAACTTTAAAAAGAATACCATAACGCTATAAATGGTGATTTGGTCATATTTATCAAATCTATCGATTGTTTAGGGCGTTAGGGCAAGCCCTTAAAAGGTAACTAATATCGTTATCGTTATCGCTTTCAATGTCAAGACTGCTCGGCCTGATCTTTTAATTTTCCAACTAAAAACGTTTAGAAAATTGTACGTTTTTTTTTCTTAATTTAAATGTACTTTACTATTCAACTATTTCACCTTAATTTTAATAAACAGTGCGGTATTCAGTACACACTACACGTCATCCAATGCGTTTTTTGCAGTTGCATGGTCGAGAGTAAAACGACTCTACAAACTTACCTCTTTGACTTACCTAAACTTTGTTCTAAGGAAAATGAGCAAAGCCGGGTCAAAATGACAGTCAAACGCTGGTTATGAAAACCGCACGTGTGGGTAATTATTGTCATGCACTAATTATGAAATAAGCTTCCGCCATTTCGGTGCTAAGGTTATGTAAATGGAGTATGTTTAATGCTGCAGAGAATATTACTATTTTACTGTTTTTAGGCGCCACCTATAAAACAAATATAAATTGAAATTTAAAAACCTTAAAATGTGCTTTGGATTTTTGCTATAGACAATTAGGTAGGAGTTATAAATAAAAGACTTGCCCCTGGAACTTAAAAACAAACATATAAGTACTCGTGTGATTTTGGTATAATATCTTAGACCTCATTGAATTTCCAAGAATATTTTAACAGAAAGATTAAAATAAAACCTTCTCTACAAGATTTTTCGTGAATACAATTCTAGGAAAATATCCCATTAGCTGTAATACAAGACCGACAGAAAGTACTCTAAACTAAATACACGTAAACTTAATTGCGTGATTACTTACAATCTGCCGCCTACACTTCTAAAGCCGCGACCCTGACGTGATTTGAATACAAGACCTTTTGATTATAAGTTTAACAATGAAAAAAAATGTTAGATATAATAATAAAGTGAGTAGCATGATGAATAATTCGGAAGCTCCATTCACAAAGTGATTCAGCCCGTTGGATGATTCTAGATAGGTAGGAGGTAATAGACTCTCGGGCTTGCCTAATTTGTAAGGAGCTGAATTAAATTGCCTCCCGAATAATGATCTCCGCCCGTGTTAATAAGGCGAAATCATGGAACACGGAGGTTTGGGGCGCCATTTTATTTTACGTACCTTTGCGATTTAACTTGTATTTTGTTTTTTCTTTGAACATCTCTTTTGATCTTATCTATATAATTAAGACAACAATACGTTCTTGCGCACTGGATTAGTGTTGAACCTTCAATCATTAGGTAAAACTAATTTGATTATCCATCTTTATCATCGTCTCTTGCATCTACTAACTACAGATGATTTATGCAATACGTATTACCTTACGTAACTGCTTAAAAACCTTAAAAAAAGGCTCCATAAGAGCCTTCACTTAGGTATACCTAGGTACGTGCAACTCTCTACTACTACTAGGTAATAAAAAAAACATATTTTAAGCAGACCGGCAGTTTTTAAATCTAATTGTGTGTCGAGAAGAGTTCGTTTGTTAAACACAAATTTCATTGTTGCGCGAACCTCTGATTTTAGCATTTTTCTTGTTCTACAAAATATAATTAGTTGTGAACGTAATTAGAGGATAAAGTTTTTTTTTGTATTTTTCTGCTTTATGTTAAAAGCAACGAGATTCATTTAAGTGTTAATAAACTATGGTAATAATAAATACATAAGTAGTTTGTGTCTTTAAATCAAGTCCTTTATTTCCGTTTGTTCCTAACGAGTAACACTGTAACGTGTCGCAGTGTTGTTGGGAATAATTGTAAAAAACAATCCTTACCAGTCCCACTGTTACTCGATAGGAAAACATTTATTTCGCTTCTTTATTATTATTATGTTTTTTGTATTAAAGTGTGTGTTGTGACAAAATATTTTCCCACTGATGGGCAAACGCTCTCTTAGTTCCTTCCATCCAATCTAGCTCCACCGCAAACCAGGCCTCGCGGAACACGTCCAGTTCGTCTTGCCTTTCTTGTGTAAATTAATGTGTATTGATCTTTTGTTTTCGCTCTAGGATTAAAATTTATTTGCCATTGTTTTAATCTCTAAGATGATTGAAGGAACAAATGAAACAACTGCAAACGAAGATATACCATTTAATGTATAGATTCAATAAAACGTTTTTATATTTTTATATGCCCATTTTATTTCGAGGACGTCAGATTGTAATATTTTTGTACTATTATCAAAGAAAACCCTCAGGCAGCGGGGCCCCGGGGGCGAAGTCATTAAACTTATACTCAAGTAGCTCACCGAATTAATTAATTAAGCTATATAATATATTGAAAGGTTCATAAAGTGTATAACGGTCGTTGACAAAATTAATAATCTCGAAGAGGGTGTGAGCGTTTCAAATGGTATCATTAAACGCTATTATTCGGATGATGAAATTAATTACGAACATAAAATTTACATATTTTCTGCTGAGTTGCTACTAAGCTGTTCTATACTATGGAAGGAGGTGTTGTTAATCTGTTTAGAGGCGCTTCTGAGGAAATTTGATAAGTAGGTGAGAAATAAAAATTTTGAGGTAATTAGGACACTGTGAATAGATCCTGTCCTTCTATTAGACCCTAATAGAAAGACAGGATCGCCTAAAAAATCGCCGGCGATGCTTCCGTAGTAATTGTATGGTAAGACTTCGAATATTCTTTATTAATTTTAAAAAATAATATTTTTTGGTATTCCACAAATAATACAGTAGTTCAACTGTTAACACAAAGTACAAGAATATAAAAAATATTTTTTGTACGATAACTGGTGCCTAAACGAGCTTATTAAGCTACTAATACACCACAAACAAACAAACAAATATATCACAAAGTTAAATCATTATATACAGCATACATATACCAGCATTTCAGGTACAGGTACACATCTGGGTACCTACAGAAATTCTCTAGCTCCAGTCCAGTTCAGTATTCCAGTAGCCGGACTAGATAATCCACATGTAAATGTTACATTTAGATCATTTCCTAATTAAACTTTATTGTATTTCCTACGGAAACCAGCACATTGACGTGCCCATGGAATTAATTGGTTTTGATAGTACGACATCCTGAATTAGCTGACCAGTAATGGGGGTTCAGCATCAAGCTAAAATAGTAAAACTAAACGAGGCTCTAAGTCCTATCATATCCCATCTTCATTAGGTATTTACTACATCCACAAGTAGATAGGTACTCCGTTTCTGTGATGCGTGAAATATTTTTATTTCGTTTTTGCATTTTTATTATTATTTGTATAGATATAGATAGATAATTTAGAATTTTTCCAAAATATAAGTAGCCTAAGTTACTCCTTATTACATCAGCTATCTGCCAGTGAAAGTCCCGTCAAAATCGGTCTCGCCGTTCCAGAGATTAGCCGAAACAAACAGACAGACACATAGACAAATATTGTAAAAATGTTATTTTGGTATATGTACCGTATATACATTCATATGCATGTAGTAAAAAGCGTTTATTTTAAAATTACAAACAGACACTTCAATTTTATTTATTTGTACTTATGTATGTATGTGTGTGTGTAGATCATCTGTCGGTAATAAAAGATTACTTTGATGTAAATGTCTAGTACAAGGCCAAATACCTATTAAGAGCCATTATTAAAAGTTTTTGATCTTTCACATGCAAAGAGTTTAACAAAAATACAAATATCAATTACATTTTGTTTTTGGCCAACGTAAGTAAAGAAATCCTGTACGTTTAATTATAAAATATGTGTAAAGTCATAAACATTGCTCATATATCGTAGATACGCGCTAATGTGTACCAGCTAAGTAGGCAATAGTTGGCGCTTATTCACACGACCATTGTCAAAATAATGGGCAGCACCGCCATTTGGCGACTGGATATGGGTCACATTACACCAAATGGTTAATTAAAATATCTATAGTTATAGTGCGTGTATCCGAACTGTGAAATCATTTCAGTGGAATGGAGCAATGAAAGAGCGTAAACGGTTTGGGCATTGAATGAAACTACCACTTATTATTACGTAATCTATACTATAATATAATAATATTATAAAGCTGAAGAGTTTGTTTGTTTGTTTGAACGCGCTAATCTCAGGAACTACTGGTTCGAATTGAAAAAATATTTTTGTATTGGATAGTCCGTTTATTAAGGAAGGCTATAGGCTATATAACATCACGCTACGACCAATAGGAGCGGAGCATAAATGAAAAATGTTGCAAAAATGAAAAACCGTTGAAACTAAAACACGCGAACGAAGTCGCGGGGGACAGCTAGTGTAAGATAAAATGCATTTCACAGAGTGGTATGGATTTATTAATTCTAATAATAATACAGTATAGCTTACTTCCGGATTTGTGTATTTCTTTACGTGATAATTAGAAACGTTTGTATGTTTTGTTTGAATATTTATATATTAAGTAATAGGCGGCATTTTTTACGTTTTCGAAACTCCTGAACACCAGCAATATAATATGCATTTACATAATAAAATCGTATGAATAAAAAGAGGAACTTTAACAATCTAGTCGAAATAGCGCGTCTTCTAAAAAACCAATGAATTCGTTACCACAAAAAAAATTAAGTACTTCAGAAAAAAAAAAAGAGTTGTCTTTAAATCATTAAATCTAATCCAATCTAGTATCACATTTACTTTGTCTGTCTTTTACTGAAAATCTAAATAATGATCGGAAAAAGAAATCAAAATAATACAGATAATTACAGCATATTTTTCTATAACTTAGGTACCTACCTACCCCAGTATTCCCATGGGTTTGAGACCCGACCACAGCGAGTACCTAGTTCCGGCCAACTAAAAGTAGAAAACTTTGTAATAGTTTGTAACGTAAGTCAGACGTGGCAAGTTTCCACAATCTGATAAAGATTTGTCGTCTGAGATATGGTGAGAAAAATGTTTTTCATTGGCTGTTTCTATTGGCCAATTGATGAGAGATAGCTTTTAGTATTGCGGACATCCTTTTAAGAAGTTAAAGCGATTTTGTATTAAAAATCTACTTAGCTACTTATTTTGGAGATTTTAGACGGCATTTTTTGACGTGACAACGTCTTATAAATTGGTTTGCCGGGTGACACTTCAAGAAACTGGGTAACGCTCCGCTCACGTTATGCGCTCACAATGAGAGCGAGTGAGAGGCACGCGTCCCTTCCACTCGGGCATGGTTAGCCCGCCTAAGAGCGAGAGAGACAAACATTGACATTGACAGTCGTTGTCACGTAAAACTTTCGCCCGTATACCGACTTTACAGGCAACCAACGATTTTTTTTTTAATCTACGTTTATATACATTTTATTATTTTATATTTGCTTGCTGAATAGTGCAGTGCAGTAATGGCCTTTTCTACCTAAGTTCATTATATCTATAATCATTAAAACATGTAT
Source organism: Diachrysia chrysitis (assembly GCA_932294365.1). Classification (NCBI taxonomy): domain Eukaryota; kingdom Metazoa; phylum Arthropoda; class Insecta; order Lepidoptera; family Noctuidae; genus Diachrysia; species Diachrysia chrysitis. Next base: position 13,108,397 of record OW028649.1, on the reverse strand, counting down.
AAAACGTACGACGTTGGTACTTAGTATTTAAAACACCTTACCTGGGGGTTACTCTTGAATTAATTATAATTCTAATACAATGCCAATGCAAAATTTTATCAAACCTGTCAATATTTTTATCCAGTTAGTTCCTCCCAATGGACACATAATATTAAAACAATTTAGCGCTAGTATTAAGTTCAACCGAACGAAACGTCAGTATTCCAATGTCAATCGGCAGGAATTAAATTACAAAGACTGCACGGATAGCCGAGTGGGTCACGACGCCAATTACCACTGCGCGCGACGTGTCGCGAGTTCGAGCCCCGCATAGCATTTGTGTGATCCACAAATGTTTGTTCCAAGTCTGGGTGTTCTTTGTGCGTGTGATTTGAATGTTTGTACAACCCCCCGCGACACAAGGATTCAATTACTTAGTGCGGTAGTCGTTTAAAAAAAAAAAACAGAGTAGCCCCTGTTATTGTTATGTATGTAGGTATACCTACTATTTCTGCTAATCACAACTATACATCAGTCATATCACTTATCACTTTAAAAGTTACTTACGCAAACTAAGATCTGTAGATATATTAAAACACTTAAAGTGTTAATTACAATTCTGTGATCTGCTCTCAAGGTATTTACATAAGGGAATACAAACTATATAGGGATTAGGTAACCCCTCTGTGATATTCGACATGAAACTCGAATTTACTGAGTGGTAATCGAATGTAGGTATGCTGTCAAGCGGGTAGTACAATCTTAATATGTAATGTGCGTATCTATTAAGGTAATTGGTGTTGTAGAGTGATTTTAAGGGTTAAATGAATAAACGTCTTTCTTTTTTAAAAAGGAACCCTTATAGGATAACTTATAGTTGCCCGTCAGGTTTATTTTTTTCAGGAATGCTTTGTGGTATCATGTTGAAATAATCTATACTAATATTATAAAGCTGAAGAGTTTGTTTGTTTGTTTGTTTGTTTGTTTGTTAGTTTGTTTGTTTGAACGCGCTAATCTCAGGAACTACTGGTCCGATTTGAAAAATTCTTTCAGTGTTGGATAGTTCATTAATGAGGAAGGCTATAGGCTATATAACATCACGCTACGACCAATAGGAGCGGAGCATAAATGAAAAATGTCGCAAAAATTAAAAAACGTTGAAACTAAAACACGCGGACAAAGTCGCGGGGGACAGCTAGTTATAAAATATTCAGCTCGACGGACTCTTGATGCTTTAAAAAGTCAAATTTCTGTGCCAACGCAATTAAAAAATAAAGCCTAAATGGCTTTATTTTGATGTTTCTTTTCCATAAATTTCCGAGAAATTCAAAAACTATTGGGTTATTCTCGTCTTTTTTTTTAATTGATTAGTAATAAAGTTGGTACCTAATACTTACCTACTTATTTAAAAAAAAACAAGATTTTTACTTGTTATCCCTTTTATAAAATATCTATGTAAAACTACTTATTTAGGTAGCATGCCCACCAATAGGTAGGGTTAGTTTCACATTACTAATATTGATTACCTAAACAAAAGAAATAAACAGCTTTATACGCTTATACCTGTACACACAATATTGCTAGACTATGAATTGTAAAATTGTGAATTACAACGCTTTTGTACCAAGTTTTTACGTTAAATTTTTCGACTAAATGAATTCAAAGTCTAAATTTAATTTCATACGCAAAACTAAACACCAAAACAGTTAATATAATAATAATTTAAAAAAATATTGATGTTAATAAAAAAAAAAACAAAAGAATTTCAAATAGAGAACACTATTTAAGTATTCTAGAGTAGGCTCATTGTAAATTCTCAGTAAGGCCGTATGTTGGCGGCAACTGGGCGGAAAATTGTAGCCAGTGTAGCAGAGATACCTGTCTGGTCAACTTGAGAACATCAACCGTGAAGCGCTGTGTCGCTGTAAAGCGATCATTAATTTACTGTACAACTAAACTGTGACTAATATGATGCCTACTATATATAACATTTTCGTTTATTATCTCACACGGATAGTGACTTAAAAACTAACTGCTTAATTGTCCCAAAAAAAAATTGTGGTTATTTTCACGTTGACGTCTTCTCATTTTATAAATACACTAGCTGTCCCCCGCGACTTTGTTCGCGTGTTTTAGTTTCAACGGTTTTTCATTTTTGCAACATTTTTCATTTATGCTCCGCTCCTATTGGTCGTAGCGTGATGTTATATAGCCTATAGCCTTCCTCAATAAACGGACTATCCAACACAAAAATAATTATTCAATTCGAATCAGTAGTTCCTGAGATTAGCGCGTTCAAACAAACAAATAAACAAACAAACAAACAAACAAACAAACTCATCAGCTTTATAATATTAGTATAGATTATTATGTAAACAAACTACTTACGTATCAAAACAGCTTGAATTTTCAACACAGAAAGAAATTACGTTCAGCAAAAAACCATCATTAAATTGAAAAGAAGTGCAATTTAAGAAACTGTATTATTTTATAGAAAAAGCTCCGCCTCACAAAAATCTTTTCCCAATTATCCGCATTATTTTTACGCTTTCCAAAGCAGTTTGGCCGGAGCCCATTTTAAAATCTTAACCCTCGCAAACTAAAGAGGTTTAACCCGTAGTCCTACTTCCTATTTATCCAGCTGCAGCAACATTGTTTCGCATTCAAACATCGTGAAATTTAATTTATATTAACGTAGTAATGAGATTAACTCCAATTTAAGCGTCCTGTATAAATACTTTGATCTCGTTAGCATTGTCGCGGCCTCAACTCGTGTTTATTAAACGAGTCACAATGGAAGGCGAAAATCTCCAGCTACAACTAAATCATAGTTGGGAACAAAAGGTGATCTCGGATATTAAATTCTCTTGTACGTCACTGCCACTGGGAGTTTATAATCGACTCCGCAATGAGGTAAAGCATAATTAATTAAACGTGCCTACAAACAGTCATTGTTATAAAGTACAATTCCTATAAGATTTTATTAAGGAATAAATAAATGCTCGAGTGTATATTTCCCGCAAACAGTCAAGTCAAGTAAAAGACTGACTTTTAAACACACATTTTTGATCTCATTACGTCGGCGTCGGGTACAGATTATTTGCAGCACAATATATGTGGACAGTACGAGAGCATGCTGCGCGCCTCAATTTGAATTCAAATTTATAAATAAAAAATTCAAATTTGAAAATTTGAATAGCCTAGTGGTTAGGGTGACCGCCTTGTGATCGAGAGGTCGCACGTTCGAACCCCACCCATTGCACTATTGACGTGAACCCACTCCAGACACAAGCATACTTAGATTAGTTGGAGGGGTTAACAAGATTGCTAGTAATGTGAATTCCACCCACATTGCTAGAAATCTTAAATAAAATAATTGCGAACGTTCATATCCGTCTTCAGTCTTCAGCGCCAGCGCCCAAGCCATGGAGTCGATTGTCAAAAACTGACAATCAGCGGGAACCGAACCAAGGCGCATGCTGCGAATGCACGTAACCTGCGCGAAGTTTTTAGTGCGTTTGCTAATACATAAAAATGTATGGGAAATGTAGCATCGCACGTTGCATTTTATGTTGTTGCAAATAATCTGTACTCGGCCATGTTTTGTGATACAAACTAAATAGCTGTGTCTAGTAGCTACATGATATAAGTAGGTACCTATACTTTCTTCAGAAAGTATACTAATATTATAAACCATATACTATTTTGTTCCGTATTCTTATGTATTTTAACACTGACATAAGTCTTGATAATTATAAAATGACTTTCAGCTATTTTACGACCTTACCTTTGACGTACCTATCCAAAACAAGCAGCAAACCAAACAAAAGAAAACATTTGTAATTAACTTGTTTTCTTACAATCATACCTGGCTTTGGTACCCACAAACATGTTGCAGCCCAGTGAACTGACAAATTTAGGAAGGTAATAAGACATTTTTTACGTGTAACGAAATAAAAATGATACAATTTCTTTTCGTTTATTAGGATTTTCTGTAACTAAACTCTTGCCTACGGATACCAGAAAGAGTAAATTCCTTGGAAAACCCTTCGGCAATGAGATTATAAAAAAGGGAGGATAAAAGTCACTATAAAAATCGGGTTTATAAACATTTAGGATCTTTTCCTAATCACTTAAACAGTAAAGTAAACTCTTGACTGAAAAGTACACGAACACATCTTCTATCAGATGCGAACGGATCGTAAAAATTAAATAAAAATATCATAAAGAAAATTCCCATTAATTTAAACGACCAATTAGTCTGTAGACAATTCCAGGGAAGATTTGAGGGGCACCCTGCTATCGGTCGTCCAGCTGGTAATTTTCATTTTGACGATCATCCCGTTCCGAATCGTATTTGTGGAGTGGTTATCGGCCCACTTACGCCCACACAAACTGTCATAGAAGATATTATCGTAAGTTTTAGTATCAATCGCAGTGGTTGCTGGCAGCTAGATTACGGTCTTAGTTACTTCAATATGGTACTTGTTCTTGTAGGTCGGCTGTGTGTTCTAGAATTATAGTTTTGTGATTTGGCTCAATAAGGAAAGCTTGACTTAAAACTGAAGTAAAGAGTTGTAACTGTAAAGTCATGATGAATGTTAAGATGTTTTAAATATTTTCGGTGGATTCTGACCTAATATTTTGCTCCTATATTCAAGGCGCGGACGGTTCCATATTTCAAGCATCAGTGTTAAGCGATTCAACGTAAGAAATTCCACAAAGCTATTAATATTAAAGTTACACATATTTTTTACGTACTGTAGAGCATAGAGATCTTCTCTAATGGACCACAATTGTACATGTGTCACTCAGAAATCTCCAGAATGAATGCTAAGCACAACAATTATTTGTCACTGTCCTCAAGGATTGATCCTGTAATAACTCACTCGCGTACTTCTGCAATGTTTGTGCGACGGATATGTTATCTTGTCATATCACATACGTGTCCACGTCCGTAAAAAATGAAGATGACCAAAAGTTCAATCTCGTCCTCCGAGTCTTCCATCAAAATAATATAAGCTGCCTTTTATTACAACAAAAAAGCCAGTAATGCCCGAAAAAATGATAGTTCGCGAGATACGTGGCATATGTGCGACCACAATTTAGTAGAAATGACCCAGACATCGCGTACGAATAGTAACAATATTTACAGCGGCTATTACTGGCCTTTTATGTGACACAAATGCTAGTCGGTGTAATCTGGGACACTTTTTACGAGCATTTTAAGTAATGTGGTGGCTGCAGGTATAAATCACGGCACAATAGTTGCAGCATTTGCATAAAACGACACTTTGTATCCGAAATTGCTGTCATTTTAATTTAATATTAAACGTATAGCAGTTAATTTATTTTAAAGCGTGAGTCGCGCATCGCTGTAAAAATTGCTTTAGCGGGACTTTGTTAACCGATAGGTGGATTAATTTGATCACGTTAAAGCTTTACAGTTTCCACTGAATGGGTCTCATTATTTAATTACTAGTCTTTCAGCCAGCGGCTGCAGCGGTTTTATTGTATTGTTCTGAATTATTTTCAATTTCAAAATTGTTTTAAAACTATGTTTGCTGTAGTTCGTAACAGGTGAACGCGTTTTAATTGTGATAACTATCAATTAAGTGTCAATAGCTCTATTTTTGGAATTATGTGCGGTGTTTATGAGTGATAAATAATTACATACACAAAGTATGTTATTATTTATCACTCATATTTACTAATAACGCTGTCTTACAGAACTTCTTTAATTTCTATACCTGTTAATGGAATTATCACCAGCTATTTTGTATAGGGGTAGGCATGCAGGCATAAACGAATTACAATTAATTGACACTATCTTAAAAAAACGTTTAGGTACTTATTATATATATTACACGTACACAGTTAACTTGCTCATAATAAGAACTAAAGCAACTCGGTATAGACCATTAGAAGTAAAACACTTAAACATACTGAACGTACTCGCTGAGATGACAACAAGGCTTAGAGAATATTGGGGCAATAATAACATAGAAGGGCTTCAATTAAGAACACTACCTCTATTAGCCGGCAAGACGCGCTTTACCGGCAATAACCGGCCCGGCCGTTGCGACACGGATAATCCGGATAAATGAGACGCGAAAGATGACATCCACTCACTAATTGGGGAACGGAATTAAGTGCACACCTTGAGATATTGTTATTAATTAATTTTTTGACTTTTGTGGGAGAAGTTTGTTGTTTATGTGTTTGTCTGACAGTTAAGTCCTTATTTAATTTATTTGAGTTTGTCTTATTTATTGTCATTTATTTCATCATTTATGTATATAAATAATAGTAAAATACTACATAAGATAAGAAATTTACAAAGGTACTGCTTATTTCATACGAAATTTCTGCCAGCAGGCCCGCGATAGGAGAAGTGGCCAATAATAGCAGTCAACATTGGTAGTCTTGTAAATCACAGACATACAGTCAGTTATTATTATTAGAGGTATTGTTTAAAATTTGTCAAGCCGTTCTTAACAGACAAGATATTTTTTGTAATAAAACAAATAAAAAGTCAAAAATAATTATGTCTTTACCTAGCTTTTTATATCACGCTACTAAAAATAAATATCATAATTATTCCTTTTCCTATTACAGGAAGTATGTTTTATAATTAAAGTAAGAAGTTTGATACTTTACTCAATTAAAACTTCAAACCAAAGCCTTCAATACACGCCTACACAAATTCACAACGTCTCTATATTTAAATGAAAAAAGTACTGAAATATCTCGGCAAAGGTTACAGTTGTATACACTTATTCCAAGTATATACAAACACGTGACACTGTCTTCGTACGCCTCAAATATAAATAACTTTTAGGAACGAACAAGCAATACGTAATGGACAAAAAAATACAATTTATTTTCTGTCAAAGAAGAAATCTCAACCATTTCAAAAGGCAATAACGTTAGAGAGAAATTCTCGATAGATTTGTTTAACTCAATAAACTTCATAATGTTATTTTAAGTTACTACAAAAAGGGTAAGATTACGTTAACCGTATTGATCTATCTTTATATTTATAACTAAATAATGCATACTCGAGCAGTCGATCATCTAGGACGTAGATAAACCACCTAGATTGTACCGGATAATAGACGTATGCTTACGAGTACTGAAGTATCATAAAAAAAAGAAAGCAAGAAAGAAAAGGTTTTATTTCGCACAGACAGAAGCCAAAAATAATAAGAAATAAACAAAAATAATATCAAAACAAAATATGAAAAAAAAAGCCACACTAACGGGAAACGCCGTTAATTATCGCAATGATGGACGTTTAATGATAGTGTAGCCACTGTTTATCGAGATAATTTTCAATGCCCATCATTGTGATATACTGTACCTACTTAATGTTAAAATGTTGTGCAGGGAAGTTTCTCTAATAAAATATTAAGTCTTTAATTATTAAAACAACATAATATACTAATAAAAGTAGGTTAGAAACAAAACAAAAATCTAAATCAATTCACGTATCTGGGAAATACCACAGACACACACATTCACACACTCGTGCGTTATTAGTGTCTATGGTGTAACATAAAAAAGGATATGGGTATGGTATAATAACATATTGTAACTTTCAGACAACGGTAAGTTTAGATCCAACCTGGGCCAGAGATAATCTCACTTTATCATTATCATTATCGTAATCTATACTAATATTATAAAGCTGAAGAGTTTGTTTGTCTGTTTGTTTGTTTGTTTGTTTGTTTGTTTGTTTGTTTGAACGCGCTAATCTCAGGAACTACTGGTTCGAATTGAAAAAATATTTTTGTATTAGATAGTCCGTTTATTGAGGAAGGCTATAGGCTATATACCATCACGCTACGACCAATAGGAGCGGGGCATGACTGAAAAATGTTGCAAAAATGAAAAACCGTTGAAATTAAAACACGCGAACAAAGTCGCGGGGGACAGCTAGTCCATTATAAATATAGTCCTATACATAATACGATTAAAACCATTATAAATTAGAACCTTTTTTGTACAATGTACAGACAGACAGCTAAAAAGAATAGGAATGCAAAAAACATGATAACTTTGTCGGTGAACTCTCGTCGGCCATATTTCTTTAGTAATTTACTAGATTCTGATATTGTGCTTGCTGTGTTTTTTAGCTCCAATTTAGTTCCATGTACTGTAGAACTGGATGACACCAAACTGTCTAGTGTGTCCTGACTCCGCTGTGCTGTGTCTGCCAGTTGTCTACTAATGGACAACAGCTGTTCCGTCACACCTGTATCGTAATTTTTCAGCCTTGTACAGTCCACTACCGTTAGCGGTGCACATACACCCCTTTAGTTGCGAAAATCCACTTATGCGTGGTCCCTATATCCAAAGAACGATTCGTTCTGCTAACTGACGGTAGAATTTTCTAAGCAAAACGAACAATGTTCTACCTCCCGTAACCAAAACGAATCGTTTTAATATAGGAACTGGCCATTACACCATTTAGATCAAAACTCTCACATTATAATAGGGATGTTTCCTGGGTATGAAAAGTTAAAATCTATTTAGTCCGTCAGATAATAAAAAAATATTAGACACGTATTTTTTCTTTTATCAAAACAATAAAAAAAATACAAAGATACACCGCTTTAAAGTTTCGGAGTGGGGGCTTATGACGCCACGCCTCGCTAAAAATCGTAGCGAGGAGTGACGTCAAGCGTAACTTCCGTTCTCTGTATTTTTATCATTTTTTGTTTGCAGGAAAAAAGAAAAAATACGTGTCCAAAAAAATTCATAAATCTACAAGACGGACATTAAAAAAAAATAGGAAACATGCCTATTCACTAATATAAGTCCAACAATCTATGAATGCATTACTATAGTCCCGTTCTACCTACGGACTAGTTAGATTAAAACCCTTGAAAGGATTTAAGTTATTACGAGTAAGTGCATGAGTAAACTTAGCCGCTAACTTATAAGTTATGATGGATGCTTGTCTTATCTGCGAGGACTTACTATATTGTTCTTTTAAATTGAATGCATGAATATATTATGCAAATATAATTATGTTTATTTAGATTGTATTGTCTGATATTATGTATATATTTGCGGATTTAAATGAAAGATGATTTTTGCTGTGTATTCGTATACCGCGTCTGACTGTATTATTTTTAAGTACCTCTATTGGAAACCCGAATTGAGACGCTCCCCCTTTTTTAAGGCGGTTTAAAAAAACAGTCATTAAAGTAAGAATTGAAATTCTTATTGATAACTCAAGATTTAGTAATAATTTAATGCGATCTCACTATATATGTTTATATAACCTATGTAATGTATATTATTTTAATTATTTGATACGCATTAACGTTTGCGGAGCGAATATTTGTAATTAAATACAAATAATAGAAGGAAAAATACCTCAGGCAGGACTCGAACCTGCGACCACTGGCTTGCCGCGCCAGTCGCTTTGTAATGTACGCTAGGTAGTGTAATGAGCACTTAATGAAAACATGTTTCAATTACGTAAGATGATAAACATACTTTATTAATTTACCTGTATACGAAACGATTCTGTGAAGCAACACAGAATTTAAGGAGCTCATAATTTATATTCATATAAAGACAGCAATATTCCGATTGGCTCGCTAATTAATGTTTAATCCTATTCTTAATTACACCAATAAAGAAAGTGTTCACCAAGGCAGTACAAATTCCTCCCTAGAGCGGGTGCTATGGAGTATAATATCTTCGGAATTACAAAATGACTGAGTTTCAGACATCAAATATAGATGAAGGAGTATCTTTATTAGTTTATGACTTTGTTCGTTGTTAAACTCTGGTTAAACAAAGTTTGCCTCTCAAAATACGAATAATTAAAGATTTGAATATGAAAGTAATTACCTAGAGTTGTTAATAAATAATGCAGAGCTCGTAAGTCTTTGTGTTTTATTTAACTTACTTATGTAAGAAGGAATGGCTTTTAAAACCTATATAAAAACGCCTTGTGCGATAGTGAATTACAATTTACAGCCCTTGCACTTACAATTTCTTTGCCTTATAGTTATAATAACTGTGAAACTTATGGAGATAGAAGAGGTTTCATATATTTATTATTTAAGCTTAAATTTCGCGTTACAATTTTTATATAAATATGGCTGGGACTTAACGCTAGCACATTGTGTATACTTTGATTCGCAAAAATACTGCAAGTTTCTTAAATATAATCGAAATATATACGAAATGTGATCGTGTTTCTTTTCTTTCCCGTCTATCGTACAAAGCTCATCCCGCAAACCTTGATTCTTAATAGTACTTTTAGTTTCGTCAATATGCAGTTCAGTAAGTATATTGCAGAAGTGAAGCATGTAGGCAACTTGCTTGAGAGCATGTATTAGATAAAGGCAACAACATTATTGCTAGAGCGATCCGTACTAGTACCGGTGAGTCAGCGGCTCTCAACATTTATATTACTTATGCTCGTTGTAATAAATACTAATATATAATTAAATCATTTTTTTTAAATGTCTTAGTGATAATATTAATTTGTAATCAGTCAATACCTAGTACTACACACGCTATTCAAAGAAAAAGTCACATAAATAGTTATAAGTGTATGTTATTTTCAACCCATTACAAGCGAATCTGGGTGGACGGTGGTGCGCCTGCCAAGAATAGATGCCTTTTTACGTTTGGGTTGTAATTTTGGATTTATCAATAGTTTAAGTAATAAATACTTAACTAAAGGCAAACCATTGTTGAAAACCACTTTTAAAGTTTTTTAATTTTCGTATGGTTTGTTATATATACAAAGTGTAATTACTCACTAGTAAAGACTCGGTTTATGTTAATACCTCGATACTGATGATGATTCTTTTCCAAGTTAAGCGCAGTCGTCAAACATTGAGAGCTGTCGAAGGTAGAAAGTAACTGAGTATACATTGTACGTTTTATACGCCATATCACTAGTCGCTCTGCCAGTCGGAGAAGGCTAAAATATACGATTTTTGCAAGTAAAGAGCAAATACGTGACGGGGAGTCTGAATACATAATATATTGAAGTCGAACCATTTTATAAAGGGTAGAAGTTTAGTTCGAGTTTGGTTCGCAAGTTTTTGGACCAAATGTTGAAGGAAAATGGTGGCCTTTACGTGGTTCATGTACCTATACGTATACACATTCGATATCGGAGCTTCAGTTATGCTCTGTATTCAATGATAATTTTATTGAAAAAAAAATGAAAGCCTTTGTGTTGATGTTATATGAGACACTTTTTCACAATAAAATTCGAACCTAGAATCGCAATATCGAGTACAAAATTTCCGAGCACTTATCATCCGTGCAGGCGTCCTAGTTGTGTACCTATACACAAGTGTAAGTATGTAGCTACTACAAAATAAGTTTATATAGACTTCTTGTCATAAAAACAAAAAATGAAAAGCAATTAGCGATCGCTGAAAAATTTTGCCAATATTTTTAAGACACCTATTGTTAATGCTGAAGAGATCTGATGAAACAATCTTAGAAACAAATGAAGTTTGTCAATAAAAAGCATTGTCAAAGAACTGTACTTATCTACTACTATTTTATAGACTGACCTTTATCGAGCAATTTCTTCGAAACGAAAAAAAGTACAAATAAGCAATTAATAAAAAATATATGTGTTTCTGGTAGAGAATGTCCCGCACCAAGGTGAACTAATATTCTCTGCTGAAATTTGCTCTGTTTTTAGGGTTCCATGACCAAAGGGTAGCACCGGGACCGTATTACTAAGCTTCCATAGTCCGCCTGTTCGTCGATCTATCTTTCATCAGGCTGTATCTCAAGAACCGTGATAGGTAGACAGTTAATAGTAATAAGTAACAACAAATAATAAAAATAAATTAATTCTGGCTCCTCTAGTAGAGACGAGTTTTTGTTCGATTTTATCGGCATATTTTTCTTTTTTCAATCTTAATGTTACAGTGTTATCTAAATATATCATCTGCCAAACTGCAGATCAGTTTGTCGGCAGTCGTTCTCATGAATACGATATTAAACATCGAACATTATTTTATGATTATTATCTAATAGTTTCAGGCTCAAAACATAGTAGTTATTACTAAGTTACGGCTCCGCTAGCGGTCACTCCGACTGCACGTAGTTTCAGAGTGGCCGTTCACAGGACCAAATAGGACCAACTTACACATAACACTGCTCATTCTTAAACGATGTCATCATCAAATCTTGTACGATGCTACGAAAACCTTCATGCGCGAGTCCGGCTGGCACTAGGCTAGTTTTTATTAGATTTTTAACGTTCCCAAAAGCTGTTACTCATAAATAGTACGAGAGCCCACGACCAAAATTTTTGTCTCATAGCAATACGGCCAAAACCGCATCAAATCGATAGATACGATTATCCTGAACTCGAAAATACCAATATCAGACATTTTCCGCGTAGCATTTGATCTGAACGAATTTTCAAAATTGTCAAAGAATTTTACCGAATTGCATCATAACAATATGTCTGATTTGCAGACTGTAGTTGAATGATAGTTCTGAGATACCGGAAACATATTTTTCAGACGTTAGTGGTGTAGCGCAAACCCGTAAAATCACTTAAAAAAATTAAAAATGAGACGAAAAAAATGTCTCATAGCAATACGTCTGAAAATCTTTTTTATTAGTAAATTTTGGTTATTTGATGCGAACAAAACAATTTTCAGACGGAAATGTGAACGCATTAAATTTTGAGACCGTTTTGAAAATGTTAACAAATTTTACCGATCGGTATCATAGCAATATGTCTGAAAATTGTTGGACATGATAAAATAAGTTGTCCACATGTGCAAAAAATTTATATCAGACAAATTAAGTGTAGCACCTTCTCTATCAGACAACTTTTCGATACTCAGATATCATTTAAAAATCGTATTGAGTCATCTTGAATTTTCTGTTACAAACCAATGAATACGTTGCGACCCTGAATTTATTAGATGATAATTAACAAAGAATTTACCCGAAACCGTAACATTGAAGTTGAAGGACTGAAATAAATCGCACAAAAGGTGTGAGCTGTATAATAGTAAGAAAGGGGCAGGAGCGTAACAAGCGCTGAGGCTGTTGAAATTAAGTACTGATTGATTTGATAGTTTTGGTTTTATTTAAAGCACACTTGAGTAACTTTTACAAAAGAAATAAGTAATGACATCTGTCATCTGTCAAAGTACATATAATAGACAAGGGAGATTCTTGAATATCTATGAAGGCTGTAAATTAAAAAAAACATTTAACAGAGGCGTCGGCCAGGCGACTCCGAAACGTCATTTTCGTTTTTGGGAGTATATGCTACACTTAAAGTGTCTGAAAACAGGTTTTTGGTAAACATGGCAGCAATACGAAAAGTTGAAAAAAAAAATTATCCGTATTGCTATGATACAGTTCGGCTAAATTTGTTGACATTTTCAAAAATGCGCTCAGGCTATATGCTACGCGCAAAATGTCTGAAAACAAACTTTTTCGTAATACAATTATAAAATCTATGTACATTTTCACTATCAGACGTATTGCTATAATACCGACTGTCTTTTTTTTTTGACACAGCAGAAATGGCCTCCCACGCCGTTGCTACACTTTCGACCGTTACTACACACCTAGTCGGGTTCAGAATCATACAATCTAACGATTTTATAGGGTTTTTGCCGTATTGCTATGAGACATGGTTTTGGTCGTGGGCTTTTGTACTAAAATATTATGTTGTTATTAAGTACAAAACACGAGTTAAACTTTTGTTAGTATCCTGTATCGTAACATTTTAACTTTCCGCCGATTTAACTTGGAAACTGAACTGTACGATAAAGGTCCCAAATTTGTACTTTTGTCGAAGTTTTAGTCATACGCGTACTTTCCACGGGTCATTAGTCACAAATATCGTGTTTGAACGAAACTCCCGTGAGAAACAAAACCCTGTGTACGTTGGTATTATTATTTATTATGTTTTGTATATTATACATTTTTGTTTCTAATCAACAATAAAAATATAGAAAGCTTTTGTTTAGACCAAATTTTTATTATGTTTTTATTTAATTATTTGTTAACTTAGGCCTTACACTAATAGCCTAGAATACTTATAAAATGAGTGACTGAAGAGTACTAAGTATTACTTATATTATTAGTAAAACCAAGTACTTTATGGAATAGTTTTAGGGATATAACATGGTTTTCAGGTAGTATGAGTTGTGATTGACTTCGTTTTAATGTGTAACGAAAGGAAATGAGGAAAATGTATCTAGGAAAACATAAAATAAAATAATACAAGGCCATTAAGGGATAAGAAGGATGTAAAGGGAAGGTCAACAAAAAAATGAAATGAGAAATTAAAAAAGAAGCCTTTCGTTTTCAACTCGAACAATGGCCGACTCAAAACGAATCATTTAAGTCGTAAATACTGTTCATTATTTTCTGTACAAATGAAATACATTCGTGTATTAAGGAGCCTTAACTACTAAAAAATATGTTTTAATAAAGAAATTCCAGCCAGTAAACTTGTTTTATTTTCATCACATTTTCAAAATAAGAACACGATCCTTAAAATACCATAGACCGACACGAGCATCATAATTTTAAACGAAACCTATTTTAAGTGGCTATCCGCACTACGCGACATTACGATAAAAAACTAAGATAAACATCAGAAGGACTTTATTACGTCAAGATACCCGTGTTAGAGCGTGGGTACATGAAGGGACTCCCGGGGCGACACTTGTTCATAAATTAAGAAGAGCCCCACTCATTCCCGTCTTATCTTTATGAGGGTCCCTGCCCACTAGCCGTGGAATTAAGTAATCACACAACATACTACTGAAATTGATCCCGTTTGGCGAAAAGCGACCCTAAAGACGTAGGTACAGATTTTTGTTTCAAGCTTAGAAACTTTAGCGGCTCGGATTTGAGATTGAAAGTTAACATTAAGCTTGTAGATATATTCTCTATTTTTTTTAATTGTTGAGGTTATGACTACTAAGTAATTTTGCAAGAAATATCATATTACTCAGATGGTTGGTTAACGAGGTCAGCCTGGCCCCTGCTTTTTGTTTAATCCTGGAGACTAGGCACCGACAGGTTAGGCAGAAGATTTGTTTAGTTTCTTTTTTTTTTAGAATAGAATAAATGTTTATTTGCTTAAAAAGTAGGTACAATTTTCAGCTGTTATATAACATAATTAAGTGATCCTTATACTTTTAACTATGGTATGCAAAACAGTTTTTAAGTTTTTAAATATAACACAAACAAGCAATACAAGCACAATCAGATTTAAACATTAATTGAATTATTAGGAAGAATTCCAGATAGCTATAACATTACAAGTCAGTTACGAACATGTTCAGTATTTTTAATGTTGCTTTTCACTGTACCTTTTCCGATGTAGTTTTTAGTCTCGTGCATTTTACAACTATGAGCTTCCCTCTCAAGTAAACATTATAGTTTTAGACTCTAAGTAATAAAAGTCCAAGATGCTTTTCCAAGTAGATATACTCCTGCTCATACGTTCACTGCATCATGTGTTGTCAGTCTACATTCCATCCTTGACTTATCAATTTATGATGATTCTGTAGACACGAAGACTAAGGGATATAGTTGGTGTGAGCATACAAGCGATGTTTTCAAAACTTTTAAGGATAAGCGCTCGTGATACGAAAACACCTGTAGCAATGCAAATATCCGATCCATGTATGGAGCGCTAACCGAAGCGCATACACTAGTTAAGTGTACCCTTGTTCATGTAACGAGTTTTACTTTTCTTTTTTAAGTGAAGTCCTGTATGCGGTCCCCGTGCATGTTTGAACGTGTCGCCAGTATGCGGGGTGATCGTAAACATGTTCACCGCGAGTTGTGTTTGAGTTTATTACCTACTCAAACTCCAATGTTTTAGTGAGGTATGAGGATATAGTTTAGGAGGTGGCTGATAACTGTGCCCAAAATGATCATATTTCAAATGCACAAACGACAAAAAGCAGATAATTTCCGATTTTTTTTTTCGTATAATTATTATAAACCAAAAAACAACAACAACAACAAAGGTTTTTATACAAATTACAAGGTGTTTAATATTTGTCACTTTTCTAGAGAACCAGCAATGTCCAATTACGCAACGTATGGTCAACGTGCATCAGCTCGGCCAAAAACGAATTGCCGCACTGGTTTGAGTGCCCAAAATGTCCGCTACAAGTGCACTGTGGAAAAATTAAACCTCGCCAATGATGCCGCAGTTAATGTGGCTAACTGCTGCGCACATTAAATTTAGGAAATAACTATTGGCTTAAAAAGAAGAAGAAGACGTAGGTGATGGATTGGTTCCGTAGCTACACGTTCATTGTTTCTATAATCCGTCCCCCGCTAATGTTCCTCCAACCTTGTTGTTGTTGCCTTTATTTTAATTGAAATGTTGTGTTCGCCTCTTGTTGCGTCGATCGCTATTATGATAATAGAAACTTTGAACTTCGTAGAACATTACTTTAGTTTTCGGCTATATTCGGGAGTTATTTATGCCTCAGTTTATTTATTGACGTTGTACAGGTCATAACATAAACAAGTTTTAGAGCATTGTGTTATCGACATGCTAAAGAGAAGAAGACTATTGCAGAATCCAGAATCTAAAAAACTATCAAATATACAACTAATGTGATTGTTTCAACAAAGGTATATCAACCAATCAGAACACTTGGGTTAAGGTCTTAAAAAATGATTTAAAGATTTTATTCCGATCGACTTTTTAGAAAAGGCCAAGTCGAAAAGCTTTAATTCTGATTCTGGATCATAGTTGACCTAAAATAATTCAAATACACTACTCACATGGGTTAGCTGTGAAGAACTCTCTGCTACAACAGACCTTCTTGGCGCACATAATAAGTATAGGAAGAGTTGCAACAAAACAAGCCTCCTTAAAGGTCTATAGAATGTCCTTTAATGACTTCTTCACAGCTGTCTCCGGAACAGCTGCCATCAAAATTATTGGTTGCAAACAGTTGCCATCAGACAATGACTTAGGTTTGCGGTAAGTGTAAATTGGCTTGTAAAACTTGGGCGGTAACAGTAAATTGTAAGGGTCGTAAACACTATGATAACGGTCACATTACGTTCTCTGCCTGAATCATTAATGTGTTACATTAAACGGTAATAGAAATGCTGCACGATTGTAGGGTTGCTGCTGCGATTCCGCAGGGAACTCAGATTGTTTTAAGATTAAGCATATAGAAGGAGTTTGAGGTATTCTTGGATATTAATTTTCTTTGTAAAAAAGGTTAGTAACGCTACCGCATGCAGCCTATATACTGATATATTGTTAATGTGAGAGATATAAGTGTAATGGATTTATAAAACCTTAAATTAACGCTAAATTATTAGCGGTGGACAGTGAAATTCAATCAACAGGATAAATATTATCATATGAAACATTCGCGTACTCGGGAATAAGCATATATGTAACCTCTACAAACACGTACTCGTACGAGGTAAACAGTAATTCTCTAGAGAACCCTAATAGTAAACGTAACAACAAGTTCCAGCTACTCTAAAGATAAATAACACTATTACATCCCAACAAGCCAATCCAACAAACGAGAAACTAATTAAAAAACAAACTAGCAACGAACGAACCACAAATCAATAACAAAAACCTCCCAAACTTTATACGTAGTTAAATCGTAACAATAACTAAACGCCTTGTTTGAAAACCCGTGAATCTGTGCCGAGAATTATTGGGGTTCAGTCTCAGAGAGATGGCGGCTACAACTCAGATCCCTTGTCAATTTACCAACCGTATTTATGTCCGCCTGTGTCAAGTGATTTAAAAGTTTACTGGACCACTATTATTGTAGTAAATCTCGTGGTGACGCGTCTGGACCATCATTTATCCCTCCCACCTCCAGAGAATATTGGAATATGAATTATTGTGATCGTAATGCGCTTTAATTGTTTGTGGTCACCCTATTGGCTCCCATGGGCATCGTAAGGGTTATAAACGTGGCCCAAAGTATGGGAAGAGTACACCTGTGAACAATTCATAATTAGCTATGGTCATTCGCTTGACAGTTGTGGTCGTAACGGCTATTATGGATAATAGTGCGGGTTGCGCTAACAGTGTAAGAGTAGAACCTCCAAATAAATAAAATAGATTAAAATTTACAGGATCCTACACTTTCATTTTAAAACAATATCGACGAGGATGTGTCTGGATTGGTAAACTAGCAAGTTGTTGTTGTGTAAGTTTTTCTTTGAATGAAATGATTGTCTATGGCGATAAAACCGTATGAGAAGCTGTGATATATATGTTTATAGACTTGGAAATCATGTTAAACGGTCACCCAGTCCCACAAAGCGCACTTGAACGAGTGTCACCCGGGACCCTCTATTATTTAAATGCTGACCTCCGAGCGTTGTCGGGCGGCGCCAAGTGGTGTGCCATATTGTCTTAAATCCGGATCACACGAGTTCCGGAGCCCGCTTTGACAAGGGCCCTCGCATCAGTGGCTGAGCAAATACAATGGGGCGCTCAACGTGGCAAGGAATACTGGCTTGTGCAAGGAGGCTTGCAGTTTGCAGCTTACTTGCAGGCGCTGGGTTATTCTGTACGAAGTATGGGTTTACTTATTTGTTAAGTAATAGACTTGTTAGGGTTCCGGTTGTACCTAAATGCTCAATATTTTAAAGGATTTAATGACACGCAGTTTATTTTTTAATCGCATACGCTTTATTGATGTGCGTAAATAAATTTCGTTAGAATGCCTACAGCTTATTGAAACTTGTTTTTGACAACTCTAATTGTGTATCATACGTTAATAAACCTGGTATTTTATTCGCAATACTTTTATTATAAAATACCAGGCTTAAAACTATCAAAGTAACAGAATAACAACACCCTGAAATAGTTCAGCCGAACTTTAAACTGCATCATAAACGTGTTTGCATATCTGTATAGAGAAGCAGTAAGTGGAACGAAATAGAACGTCGCACAATCTATTTAATATTTCCGATCAAACTGAAAGAATATAAAGAGTGTTTGCTTATTTTTAGTGCCTGTTCATGGTTGAGTCCATTGGACACCAAGCAATCCCATTGGAAATCCCGGAATGGCCTCGACTGGCTTGTTCTATAGAGAAAGCCTGCATTGACGTAAGTCCTAGAGCATATGAGCCATATTCTGCGCTACTGAAAAATACAATGCATTATGCTGACGGAATTTGGCGTTGTTTTTAAAGCTACACATGTTGTTTTCATTAAACTTATATTAGCAGTGTTTATTTGTTGGAACTGTGCATCCACAGCGCTTAGAGTTTATAGAAGTGTTGCAGAATATATTTGTATGCTATACATTATTTTTATGTCAAGGTTGCTACTGATCGGTAAAATAATTATTTATTTAGAATAACTGAATGTGTATTTATATTAACATATCATAACATTGAGATCATCGATAAGATTCTTTCTTTTGGAAAATAATATTAATGAATGAGTGAAGTTAATATTTCGCAATGTGTGCTTTAAAACCGCGTAATATCATTAATAACACTGCCGCAGTCCATACATTAGAACAATGTAACGAGCGAACATTATCGCGTTTGAATCTCGGCTAAATAGCTACTAAAATAATAATACTAACTAATCCCAATATATTACCGAACAATTGGAGTTAAACAATTCTAACCAAAATTAGAGACTTCATTTAACAATCGTTTAAATTTAGTGCGCCATTAGCGATCAACTGCGCGGAACATGGCCGTCCAAGTGGTACGAGTTTCCGCGTAAAAAGAGAACGTTCCAATTCACCCAATATTTACTTTAAAACGTACCGCTCCGCTCAATTTACTATTTTAAAACGACAAAATTTCATTCTGATAGCAATTTGTTCGAGATGACCCGTTTGTACACACGATTCGGAACGACCTAAATATTATTGAAAGTTACCAACACATGTGTTTGGAACACGAAATTTAAAGTTCATATAGCAAATACGGTTTGGAGTACCCGCAGTTAAGTACAAATGTTACAATCGCATTCCCTATTATTGCCTTTGGACTCCGGTGGTGTATGGAACATTCCAACTGTTGCCGGTCCAACAAATACCGCGTTGCTGCACTATTACCGATACATTATGAGCAGACACACATTACACACGATATTAGACGCTAACACGATGGGATAAGACTCAACGTGCATATCGACTTAGGGTGAATAGTTGTCCTAAGTCATTGTTCAAACTGGATTGTTTTGGAGCTGCGTTGTTACATAACTTTAGATAAGTCCTGTACACAAATAGTTTCATGAGCTTCAGTAATTAAGGGAAAATTTTGTTTTATGACAATCTGGGGATGTGCGAGCTGTACTGGTGGCTGTTGCGAGAGATACGGGGAATTGGGTCAAGTTTAAACACATAAGTTTTGTTTAGTGTTACGATGAGGCGACGATTATTTTTTATGAACATGAGAAATGATGAAAAATGTGGAGAGAGCAAACAGACGCAAAGGTATTTACAGGTTTATGAAAGTACAACTCCAAAAAAAATATTTAAGTGATAATCAATCAATAACGAGATGTTAAATAGTTTTTAGAACCTAAGTAAGCGCGAGAAAAATAAAACTCATAATGTGATTATTTATTAAGTAGCACAATGAAAAATGTCTAAAAAAGGTAGAATAAGGCATTTACAACAAATCGCAGAGATATATAAATAATGACAAACATTATTCTCATTTGTTACTTTTAGATTTAGTACCTTAAATAAATTATCCAAAAAAGAAATCTTTATCAGTACAGTAGGTGTCCAATTTGTTTACCAACGCCAATGTAATGGTCGCAACCATTACCTTTACACGGAAACTAGAACATTTTAATTAACGGAACATCGATAGTGTACATGTCCATGCTTCAGTTTACCCCATTTATCATTGGATTAAGCCTATCCCCCTGTATATTATTTTTATTCATCCCCGGGGGCGAATTGTGTCCGTTTGCCGGACAACGGATGTTTAATAATGTGTGTATCGCGGCTGAATGTAGAATTAGCCGTATTACAAAATAGTCGCTATAGTAAATAAATTATTTTTTAACTGGCAGTACAACTTTTTTTAAATTGTTGCGCATGATGATGATGTTCTTTTGTCAACGTTTTCGTTAATCTCGTGCATGTCTATTTTCTTAGGATCATTATTAATAATCTTAGTAGTAATAAGTAGTTATTTTGATAAAAGTGCCGTACAAATTATGTTTGACTCCTTTCTCTTATAGAAAAAATTACATAGGTAATTCATGCCAGGCGTTAGGCCATTGACTTGGATCTAAACTTAAAATCTTTCGGTAGCTAGAACTTTTAAAGCAACCAACCTATTTTAAAAAGTTCATGTAATCCCACCGAAATACGAACACACACGGTTGAAAATAAGAACCTTCTTTTTGTTGATCCAGTTAACATTCTCAGTCGGCTATTTACTACTATGTACGTTGGTAACGACTGAACTGCACTCGTAACGGTGACTAAGGCTATAGGTACTATCGGCTGCTGGCTGCTGCGACTTTGATTCGAAGCCATTTGAGTCGATAGACCAGCCAAAGCAGTATCCATCAACAAAATTGACTCTATTTCTATCTCTGTACTTTGTATTTTGTATTTGTCTCTTATTGACGTTTATTTGATTTGGGATGGATGGAACGTATGGGTATTTAATGGCTACTTGTTTATTTATATTGTTCCTTATTTAAAGGTTATCTTTTATTTTGGAGAAAATGTAAAAGATTTAAAACTCTTGTAATGATTGTCAGTTTGAGATAATTTGAATATTTTTTTTTACTGAAGAGATAAACGAAACAAGTAAAGGTGTTACTTTTATAATTTCTTTAATTTTTAACAGCGATAGTTTTGTAGAACACTATTAATCTAACCTTAAGAAAGGCAAGCCAGTAAGAGGGTGTGGTATTAAGCAATATTTTAAAAGCTGGCTAATCTGCAGCTCATAATTCATGTGTGGAGCGTTTTAAAACATGTTTTATGTGTGAAAGAAGTTCAAACAGGATGGTAGTGTGGTATTTATGGCGGCTTCGTCCATAATGGTGCATTAATCACCTTCGTTTTGGCCGAGGATTATTTTATGGCGGTGGATATGACGGCCTCCACATTATAATATATTATAATTTTCTTATTTCATCGCTTCCTCTTTATGATATTTACTTAAATTTAAATATGTTTTATGTTTCGTCTTGGTTTGTACTGTGGTATTTTTACTATGATAGCTGAAGACTCTTGGCATTTGCTTGACACAAGTTTGCATTTTGACGATGGCGCTTAAGTCATTACACAATTTAGTTTGACAATATTAATAATGTGATAACGTGCTTAGTAAACTTTTAGATCATCCACCATTTCCCTCTTTCATAAATTCGTAAAAGTAACACAAACGAAATACGAAATTCCACATACAAAAATATTACAAAGCTAACAATAAATTGAATTATTACAATGTATCAAACCAAACCATGTATACACATAGCTGTCTATCTGTTCTAAAACCGCATTTGCTGCCATCTGAGGCTTAGGGTTAATCTAAAATAGAATTTAGAACGAACAGCTCGCGAGCACTCACGCTGCAATTTAACATTACCAAAATAACTTTGCAGAATAGCTCTCCCAGTCTTGGTCCGTTGTTGGGACAGTATTGGTCTCAAAATAGTCAAAATTGTTTTAGAATAATGCAATGTGAAGATATGAAATGTACTTGGTAAGTGACTTGGTAAATTCTAATGAATTATATCCTGGTCCAGTAGAGCGGCTAAGGTTAGCTGTAATGTTCGAGAGATTGTAGTACAAAACTAATATTTGTGGTCTGTAGGGCTCGTGAGGTTTGTGGTTACCATCCACAATATACAGACGAACTAACGTTTAGTAATACCCTCTGCTTCAAATCATACTTGTTTCAAAGATAAACAAACATTACATTTAAACCTATCGTACGTATTGTTTAATATAAAGTCACATTTTAGCAAAATAGTGCTCAATACACGCGGCGTTGCTTAATGTATCTTTCGGCTTCCACACAGCTTACATAAATGCCAAAAAAAAAGGATGAAGAACATGTAATTTTGTTAAGATCTTTTGACACTAGTTTAATCTCGTCCCTCAATTCCGGCCGACAGACTGATGGCCACACTACACAAAGCCCATATAAAGGAATCTTAAGCCGACGCAACAGAGCACAAATCCAAGCGGACAAATTGAAAAACCACTGAAACACGGAGGCCCGTAGACGTGGCGTACCGTTATAACCACTACGCATTACGGCCGAATTCCCGTCTCGGTCGTCCGTATACGGCCCGGAATAACACAGATCGGTAACGAAACACAATGGCGAGCTGTTCCGGGGAATCTATTCCGCCCCCTAATCCAGAAAGGTCGCTGGCAGCTATTCGATAACCACTTAGAGTGGGCACGATTGTACCGCGCTGATAACCGTGGCCGCGCCGTACGCTTTATTATGATTAGATTATGAAGATGTACATGTACCGACAGATTTTCTGACTTTGGCTCCTACGTTTGTGTACGCTGGAGATTTTGTACTGAAATGCGCCACTCAATTTAAATTATGTATATTTCCACATTTTTATGTCGAATGAATGTCATTCAATATTGTAGCTTACATATGAACTACAAAGTTACGGATGGTTTACTAAACTACCTCGATAACAATTTATAGTTCAATGACATAATGTTACTTACCGATGAAACTAATATATAAAACGTATTTGTAACATTTATGTGTCTAATATGGAAGATTGCTTCGGGACATTAACTTTAACGGTTAACAAAAGTTTTCGGGATCATCTGCAACCGATGAAAATAATTATTTTAAACCGATAACCTTCTCAGTTTGTCCATCGTCTATATCTTATTTTGAACCTTAGATTATTTTATAAATATTTGATACAGCACTTAATTATAAAAAGAAACAATAAATAGGTCTCCAAAACATCACTGCACACTTCGTAAATCTGATATTGAAAACCCGGCAATATAACAGCATGGCTTATGTTCGACAAATCGGCAGACAGGATAACAGCCTCTGTCGCCTGTTAATACGTTGTATAACAAGACTTAAGCCGCAGAACAAAGTTTTCTTCATAAACCCTTTCCTTGCAAACGCTTCGGTATTTCGTAGAATTTATTCGAACCATTGGAGTGTTAATGAGGTCTTTTCCGATGCTTGCATTTCCTCTCTAAAGGCCCTTTGTATTAAACTGAAAGCTTGTTTATACTTTATAGCATCCAGTTTCTCGATTTGATTGAGAATTTTCATTAATTGAGTTATTGCATCGTTTATAGTGGGACTGTTTTCGATTTATTTGTAGTTTTATTATAGAATACTTAACATTAAGCCTCTTTCCGGACACAAGATAAAGCCTGGATTATGTTGGACGAAAATCGGCTATGGGTTTTGGGATGAAATCCTTCGGCAGCCTTAAGCTGCTAAAACATTTTATTTGATTGTTAGTATTGTGTATGTCTTGTGTGCTCTTATAAATATGTTGTTCTTTTGATCCAATGCGGCTTCAGAAGAATGCTTCTTATACCCTGAGCGGAACAAGGTCGTAAAGCAAAGGTTTTAGTATTGTTGGCTACTGCAATTTAGTTAAAAAAAAATTTAAATTTCATTGTTGCGTTATAGTTTTTATTTCCTTATCATTAAAATTGTAAATCATGAGAAATCATCATTTCTCATGATACTATAATTTTGATAGTGCTTTTATTCCAACTAATCAATAAAACTATCTTATCATTATTTTTGTATTAACACATCCAATTTAATATAGCTTAGTGCTTTTGGAATTGCAAGCGTGGAAGAAATAAAATCCAGATGGTTCACAGCCGTTCGTATTGCTGGCTGAAAGAAATAGATTACTCAAACGAGTTCATAATATTTTTATTCGAATTTAAAGTTATGGAAACAAGCCGTTCATTTCCTCGCTACTTCTTTAATAAACTATGTGTTTTTAATACCGATAAAATGTAACGTAGTTGTCTCAATAAACTGAGCTTATAATAAATAGTTTTGTATCTACCTTTTTCGTTCAAGTGTAAATTACAGTAATAGAAATTCTACCATTGATATTATATGTATACCTACAAGATATGTTACCCTCGACGGTTAAAATCTGATCGCGCTGGTATATGTCAAAATCTTGAAAATTCGCACTAATTACTACAGTACTACTTAATCACTTTGACTGGCCTGTTGGTCTAATGTTTAGTTGCTCCTACTGCTAAACCGGAGGTCGTGGGTTTGATTCCCACCCCGGGCAATTTTTTGTCTGATGAGCTTGATAATTTGTTCTATGTCTGGGTATTATATATCTATAATATGTATGGATTTCGAAATATATAAGAATGTTTAAAAGTTGTCTGGTTGCCATAATACAGGCTCTGCCTTGTTTGAAATCAGATAGCCGTGTGTGAATTGTCCCATGAAAGTATATAAAAAAAAATATTAAAACTTTGTGTCCAGAGGTTAATAATAAACACATTCTTAAACTGTGACATATAACATATTAGTTTGTCCTCCAAAATGACGTTAATAAAATAAATCTGAGACTAAAAGGAAAGAAAGAAGTTGCAGCAAACTTTCATCTTTATTACCTTCAAACATATTGCTGAGAAGTTTCGATATTAATACCGCAAGCTAACTGACAAAACGGGATCCCGTTATGTCCAATCATGTTATCTATTATTGCGTCCGAGAGATTTATAAATGTATTGAGGATATTATCTGATAAACAGGATATTGTAGTAAGTAAGCTTTGGATGATATGAAATGGTAAAGTAATTACTTACTTAAAAATTCATTACGATGTTTACCTCTCTGTCTCTCACCTCGTTTTAGGCCCTTTACAACCAGATTTTACTGTTTAATGTAAAAATAGAAGACTAAGGTCAAGAGTTATATTCTTCTTCTTAGCGAGTCAATCAATAGCAGTCAGATTTTCCCAGACCAGTACTCAGCCACGCAAACAGCGTTGTCCGTATCCTTGTTCAAGTCCTCGCGAGTGCAGGTGGTAGGATTATATTTATTAGCATTTAATTAACTGCTTAATTATCCCTCGTCACATTTAAGACACGAATTTGTTAGTTTTCTGACTTAAATTCGTTCTCTTTTTTCCGAGACACCCGACATTGTCTGTAATCGTTTATTAAGGGCTGATTTTACCGACGCCAGATAACTATAATTCTTATTCGTGGAATAACATTGACTTCTGATAGATTTTGTATGGAAGAACTGTAAAAAATTCAAAATTATTCTTCGGATAAAATTATCTGGCGTTGGTAACCATAATCTTTTTCCAATAGTTTGACGTTTGCATATTTTTTTTGTTGCCTGGACTTACAAAGGTTTAAGTTTCAGTTGGACTATCTCAAGTAAAGCAGTGTTTAGACTGGACGCACTAGCATTAGCCTATGACATTAACTATCATAAATAATAGTGTTGTGTTACTAGTTACGGTAATTGTCGCCTCGTTTAATTAGATCTAGAACTTCTGCAGGATTTCAACTGTTTAGTCAACTACTAGCCTCCTTGCTTAATAGGTCAACGTTGTGGTCAGCTTGCTAATAATAGGCTTATAGATGTTTAGTAAGACAGTGTATGGTTATGTGTACCTATAGAATTTAATGGAACAAAGGTGTATTAAGGTAAAATGAAGTCAATTTGAAACAATCCTGATGGTTCCTTATTTTATAGATAAAGCAAATCTATTACTTTTGTTGAAATAACGTAAACTACAGACTTTATTATACAGAAAGAAAGAAGAATGAATGAAAAAGACAAATATGAGACTCAAAAAAATAACGGGAAACAGTTAAACAAGATATACCATAACAAAAACTTAAGAATGGAAAAAAAATAAAAACAAAATTGTAAAAGATAATTATTATTTGGGCCAAAAAAAGGAAAAGTATGTGTCCCACCTGTGCCAAACTCGGAGATTACCCAGCAAACGCTGTGATAGTGCTATTATACAATACAACTGGAACTGTTCTGTGTTCTGTCTAGATTACCTCCAAACAGGTTACAAAATTTTAGTCTCCTTCCCTTCAAACAATTTACACGAGTAAATATCGATTTATTTATAACTAGCTTTTGCCAGCGACTTCGTCCGCGTTTCCGTCGTTTTTCGTAAAAAAGTAGCATATGTCCTTCCTCACTGTTCAGTGGTTTTGATGTAACAGACAGATTAACTTTCGTATTTTAGTAGGGAAATATAATATATCACGTTACACAAAAATAATCCTTATAGCATGATTCAGTATTCACGCGCGACGGCGCGATGGCTTATTATCGTATTTCATGTATAAGTTTGGTGTTTCTATACCTATTTCTATGATTCTTTTTTTATTGAATAGGTAATAATGTAAACTTTTTTTAATTAGGGATGAGTGAGAGTATAATAAACGTAAGAGTAAACAAATATAATCAGAAATCTCCGAACTGCTAAGCTATCGGGAGTTACACGTGTTATTGTGAGTCAACCATAAAAGATAGACATATGCTGTTGTGGGATATTTTATGTAGAACATTTCCGTCATACATGATTTCTATGTAGCTTTAACCATTAAGGCTGCATACGCGACGGAAGCTTAAAAAATACCGTTTTCCCAACATTTCCCTTCACTGCTCTGCTCCTATTGATTGTAGCGTGATGAAAAGTATACTATAACCTGCCCAGGAGTATGAAGAATAATTGTACCAAGTTTCGTTAAAATCCGTCGAGTAGTTTTCGTTTCTATAAGGAACATACAGACAGACAGACAGACAGACAGACAGACAGACAGACAGACAAAAATTTTACTGATTGCATTTTTGGCATCAGTATCGATCACTAATCACCCCCTGATAGTTATTTTGAAAATATATTTGATGTACAGAATTGACCTCTCTACAGATTTATTATAAGTATAGATAAACATGACTATATTTATTCAAATTTAGTTCAGTATCAGTAATAAGCGTTTCAAATATGGAGGTTCATTAATAATTCTTGGTAGAATCGTGCTGACTCACTGTTTTGCGTGCGGCTCCGCTCGCGTTGGCCACGGGAGCGGTTTGTTGTGTTCTTCAAACTGCCGATGTAATCTTGTTATGCACTTTGTTTAAGAACCTTGTTAGTTACCAACATGTGTGTAAAGTTGCTGGTTATCGGAGATCAGACGACTAATGGACTTAAAGGATGGGGTGCGACCTATCTATAATTTGGTATTTTTAGATTGTATTAAATTTATTAAATAACAATTGTGTGCTTATGCATGATTTTTATTCCTATAGTATGTAATGTTAATTAAATATTTTGTAAGTTACATTTACGTTCCTTTACGTAGGTAAAATACGTATATTCTCAAATAAATAAATTATGAGACGGCTGGAACGAAAATAAATTAGGTAGGTACTTAAACAGGCTTAATGATCCAATTTCAAAAGTTTATAATTCACACATCTTATCAAAAAATATAGACGTGTAATAACCATGAAAAGAAAACACATAAACGCTGTTATATAAACACAGGAACACCATCATAATACGTCATCATAATAATAAAAATATAACGCTCCGAAGTTAAGAATCAAAAACATTTTAGTACTAAACATTGGAAACTGCGGTGTTGCCATAAAAACTCGTATCCAAACTTCTTTTCTTTTTGGCGACAGATGTTTCGATATTAGAAAATATTTCTTTATGGGGTCATTTAAATAAATAGTCTCTTAAAGTCTTCTACGTATGTACATAATAAGCTCTTGCTTTATTTTTGGGTTGGGCTCATAATGTTTGTAAAAGTAGGGTTGCGAATTATCTAATGTAAAAATGTGTTTATCATCAAACAAATATATAAAAAGAAACTATTTAAATTTTGTGTGAAATACCTTGATCTAGAATATAACATAAATAATGTTCTTATTCGTCCTCTATATATCACAAAATAACGACCAATACGTGTCACTGTGGGTTCAAAGCAGCGAAAGATTTGTAGTAATCTGCGACCTATTAAATACTCTTTGATGTCGTTTCTGACGTACTTTTGTATCGCGAACAACAACTTGGGCCATAAAAAACATATTTACGAGTTATGTACGTCAAATAAAAATGTTCAGTGGCTCGGAAAATAGCCTCTGCGGTGTTATCCTGAGTGGGGTAACGGTTTAATTCACATTTTTCTATAGGATCACTTGGAAATACAATACTTGTTTTATGATAGACAATATATCGTTTGGTAGAAGTTGTTACTATGCTGAATAACTGTAACAATATGTTGTGTGTGTATTATTATAAGTTTATTTACTGATTACAAGGGTCCCTTATAATATTATAACAACCCTACCATGAGTTGGGAAAATATCCTATGATTCCAGGAATGGATGACGACCTAACTATAAATAGTGGTAGTGAAAGTAGTAAAAAGCTCCCCAAAATATATTATTTTAGATAATAGATACTAATTGCATAAACTTAATTTCTTTAACAAGAAATTTGTCACAATTGTTTTAGTAATAGTTCCTGTTTTTGATTCCTATTATATGAGCCTCCTGAAATGATTTCAACCCACTTTTATAATATCCAGTTATCTAACTAAACTAGTTCCTCCCACAATCTTTGGGACTACACAAATATTATTTTAAAGTAATTACTGACTAGTACCAAACTAATTGAAAAAAGGTCTCACTAGCCCCTAGGGTTTTCTTTCTATCAGATCAAATAATAAAACTTGTATATTTTTTTGCTACCAAAGATTTTTTTAATATTGGAATGTAATAATGAATACCGGGTACTAATTTGATTACCTAAGTAAGCCTTGTTAGACAATTATCTTTTATTTGTAAGTCGTATTTTAAAAAAACGCGAATTAATTATTTGTGTAATAATTTAATGACTAATATTCTGTGCCAGTAAAGGAATTTTTAATCCAATGAAAACTGTTAAATAATAAAAAAGAAAAATATTCATAAACAACAATACCTAAGGTATATACCGTCTACATTATATCACTGGCAACATTATTATGTTGAACCATACAGGGGACTCCATTTCGAAATTCGATTTTTTTTATAACTTTTGCGGTTCAAATTCCGGAGTCCTTCAATCGAACGAATAAAAAAGAAACTAAATTACGTAAACCCAACCTCGAATGGGACGTGGTGGAGTGGCAAACGTATTCTGATTTAAATATCGCAAGACCTTTGGTTGAGTTTGTAATATTGGAGACAGGATGGGCAAGGAAAGCATCGATGCTATATAGTAATGCGCTGGGGATTTCTGTGAAAGGTCCGGGCCGACAGCAAAACGTGTTAGTTCGCTTTATTGAATATCGAGAATATGACGGGGTCCTACGGGAACCGAAATATCGAAGGTCGCCTGAGTTTCGCATACGTTGCATTCTCAGCGGGTTTTTGGGGTGACTTTAACACGTCCAGGTAATGGATTTTGGATGCTTATTGGACTTACGCAAATAAAATTAAAGTAGCTAATATAAAAAGTTGTTTTTCTCTAAGGATTTGTATCCAAAGTTTCTCATATTTCACAATACCTATGTATCATACACATAACATAACTCGAACATATTTTATCAAAATGGCGACTATGATAAATTTCATCGATTTCACCTTTACCTTTTGTGCATCAGTGCATAATAGTGTGTTTGTACAACGTCATTTGGTAACACGATACTTAAAGTTATTTTTTCTCTATTCAACAGTTTTTTGTTAACAGCCTTAGAGTATTTTAAAAACTTTGCTCTTCATATAGAAGTTTTGATATATTGCTTAGAAAAACTTTTAAAAGTCTTATATAGTTCAGCTTTCTTTACTTATGTCCTGAACAAAATCCTGGAAAGAGCGTGTTTACTATTTATACATAAATGTCGGGTTGACAACTACAACCTCTTTTGAAATATTTAAAACATCCCTTCTACGTCCAAAGGTCAGTCACTTCGTCCACAGATTGAGCACTAGTCTTGTAGATTGATAGACAGTTTGTTTTGTTAAAAGACAGGAGATGATTTTATCATCCTTTTGATTTCTTTCATTTATAGTTGGGGATTGATCTAACCTTTTTGGACGTAATACTTTTAGATACAGTTTTTCCTACAGGCCTGCTGATGCCTACTGTTACGCCGTATTTCGTAAGATGTCATTATTGTTTTAACGGCTTTAAATCCAGACAAAAATCAATGGAGCATCGTTCTTATATTTCTTAGTTATTTCATTAAATCGCTATTTGATAAGTGCCAATAGTTCTCCCCTTCATTCAAATGGCAAATACCGATACACAAAATCTGTCCAACTAATTGGTATAAAAACGCGTTATGATGATTTGAAAATATATTTAATGGCCGAATCGCAACTAGCGGAAACTCGTGGTCACTGCCAATGTATGATTAATATTCCACCATTTGTTCCAAATGTTTGTTTCATGTTTAATTACGCGAACTGACCAATTTAAATAAACATTCAAACATCGATTTTAGAATATATAGTTTTTAAATTATCACTTTGGTTGGTTAAACTAATCAAAATAAATAATCATTTTTATACCAGCCAGTGACTGTCCCAATCAGGACCAAGGCATTTTCATATACCTACGTGTCCTGAACGATCATTGAATTGATGACCAATGACGCAAGGACGCATGATTTCATTTCCACCTAAATCAAACTAAACACTTAACTTTTCTATCCAAAAATCCTATCTCAAAAAACGAGGCAAGACATCATACAGTTATTGAATTTTATCCAAGAGCTGACTTTTACGTTGGGCAGTGGATAAGCCAACAGTGCGTTTTTTAAGTTTTTTCCACATATATCCTGAGAAAGCGAATTCTTAGGCAATGTATATCTTGTCAATATTTTACGCAGAAAACAACATATACCTACTAAATCTTTACGTAGTTGATGGAAGCAAATATGCGTAAATATTTAAGCTTTTGAAACTGGGTCTATTGTATAAGATTTTGGTACATGAATGCTGCCCGGGGGCAACAAAGTTATAATTGCACATAACTTAAATTTCTGAGCTTCGGGCTTCTTAAGACGACAGGATATAATCCGTTTTTACATAATTCGCGTGTTATTGAGCTTTTGTTAGTTAGTACATAGTTACAATAATTGTGTTTAGGTCATAACAAGTCACAGGGCCATGTTTTGATTAACATTATTGACATCCTTAATTAGATTTTCGGAAGTACTCTTCCATGCATTATATAGATAGTATTTTTTCATGACGCCTACACGCATTTTAGCTAAAATTACTAACCGTTACTTAACGTCAGTAATATCATACAGAGCTTTTTGATCGTATTGTTCATTTTTGTGTAGGTACCTTTTTACACACAATATGTTCATGATACATCTCTTACATGCCTCATTATGACCGAAGTATATGGACGCAAATATTGAACCGTATCGAAGATTAACAAAACAAGCGAAACCAATTAAAATATTCCAATTAGCTAACAATACAATTAACGAATTGATTTACAAACTGCAATTCTAAAACACAACTTGTATTTGCCGATTTCGCCGAAACAATTGCAAGCGGCCTACCCTCGGCGGCGAAACTTCTGGAAACAATACCAGTGGCCATATTTCATTGTTTTCTCGTATCGAACTCGCGCCTACGTTCCAGATATTTGAGCAAAACACATTTGTATTAGTTAGGGAGTTTAGTTCAAACGTAGCGGATGCGTTGCTGACTCTACTTTTGTGTTTTATAGACGATATATTGTTTATGGAGTGTATTTATCAAATGTGTGGAATTTTTTTGTTTGGTTATGACTTTTGTTATAAGGTCGTTAAGATGGTCCATACTAATGAGAATAATTTTAAGTTATTAAAATAATCCGTACTTAATATTATAAATCCGAGTGTAACTCTGTCTGCCTGTCTGTTACGCTTCCACGGTTAAGCTGCTGAACCGATTAAGATGAAATTTGGTATGGGGTATGCTTGGATCCCAAAAAAAGACATATGCTACTTTTGGCTGCGATTAGGGAAACCCACGCAGGCGGAGCTGCGAGCAACAACTAGCAATGTACTAAACTGGAAATCTGGATTTAAATATATTTTAGTATGAGGTATCCATATTTTTTACCATTTACTAGTGATATACGGATAGAGTATTACCATAAACTTTATGTAAAACTAAATACTCGTTCTGCTCATCTTCACTTACCCTTGCCCTTTATATTTAGCTCAATGAAACCGAAAAATACGAAACCAACCAAAACAATAGCCTACACAACTTGACCCATAACTTAACCAACTTTAATTCGACATATTATCTCCCTTATAATATTACGTAACCAGAGCGTATCGATTTCGGAACACACCTCCCAAATGGATAATGTTTGACTAAATATCAGAACGTGAGAAACTTTTCTTTCTGAAGCAATATTCTCCCTCGTGGCTTGATCCTGATGTAGCGGCGGAGGCCGAGTGGCTTAGGTCGTAGGTTACTAACTTTGGTCGAGAATATTGTTATGGAATTATGTAAAAGTAGATAATATTTTTATAAACATGTTTTGGTATATTTCTCTAGAGTAAGCATAGAAATAAATATAAAATAATTGAAAGAAAAAATAAATCTTTTAAAATAAATATTTAACTACGGTTTAAGTATGCAAATCAGGTATTCGAAAACACAGAAAATTACATGACGTAATTCACGATTAAATCATGTAATAAGTCATCCTTAAATAATTTCTAAATACGATTTTATTTTTAATTTGTAGTGTAATGATAAAAACATAACATTAAAAACCTTTGAAACACGACACAAATAA
The DNA here is from genome assembly GCA_932294365.1 of Diachrysia chrysitis. NCBI lineage: Eukaryota > Metazoa > Arthropoda > Insecta > Lepidoptera > Noctuidae > Diachrysia > Diachrysia chrysitis. The sequence continues at coordinate 13,074,611 of OW028649.1, read as the reverse complement.
AAAAACGGTCGCAATCAACAAACATAACTTATCACTATTTGCTCCCTACTTCAATTCTTCACCCTTTTTATTGGCTCAAACCACAGAAATCCATGATAACAGTATTTACGCAGTAAATTGACCTTTACGACAAAAACTTCCTGACAAGATATATTTCTCGAGGCAATTAAGATAGAACCCCCATAGTTAGATGGTGACATTATCGGGCCCACGGTGCCCACCGCTTCATTATTAATGGATAATACTAACTCAATATAATAACTGTATTGGGTAACAGATATTGGAAGTTGCGAGATTAGATTGTGTATTAGGGAATATTGTGGCGTTAGGTATATGTATTTTGATAGTGTTGGAGATTATAGAGTGGAGTTTTTATGTTTTGGTGCTTTCAAATTTATTAAAATTGTTTGTATATAGGAATATTGCAATATTTTGTTACGAAACTCTAGCGTAACAAAAATAACGTGCGCATTTCCCAGAACGGTATGTTTGGAAGTAAGTATTTTAGGAACACCTTTTCAAAAACATCTGTATCAGCACGCTACTGATTATAATTTATAAAGACCTTTAGTGAGTCTACGTAAACATTACATTTTTAGTTAAAAAAATTAACAGTCGTCAAAGCTAGATGCCGTCCTTATATAACTAGAAGACCCTTATTCTAAACAATCCAAAGCTTCATTCCAATTTTCACCAAACAAAATAAAAGCGAAACAACTTTACACAAAAATGTAGCACCATTCCGTAGATACAAAAGTAAAGTGCTATAGAAAGAGATATATAAAACCACTCGCCAACACACACCATTACGAAAATTGTGCGAATGGGAAATAAACAAATTTACGCTTTAAACCCCCGACGAGCAAACAGAAAGGCTTCAATAAAGTCAGGCGAGTCATATTCTGATATCCAATAAAGGGCACCAACATTTTTATGGACCATTCGGAGGGACGGACCTTTTCTAAATTCTTCAAGTTCGTACTTTAATCTTTCAGCAAGTATTTTAGCCGCGGCTGAACTTCTCCGATCTTTTATGTTGAGCCCGAGATATTTATGACAGGTCCTTCAATCATCTGTTATTGTGTGGAGATAATGTATTATTTGTGCTTTAGTGTTTATATTTTCGTGAAATAGGTACACGAAAATATTTTTGTTATAAGTTGCTGTCATACTACCTAAAGATACAGTACTAACACGTCAATCAGTTTGAAGCAACCGTCATGCTGTCTCTGTCACTCAAAGGTGTAAAGGAGCGACAGGTATTTAAGAACGTCTTACAGTTAATTCGCGTTTCAATATTCGGGAGTAAGACCCTTAAACACTTTATTTTAGGTGTCTAAAGTTAAGTAGCTGAATTTCATTTTCTGTGTATTTTTCAGGGTTCCTGATCGGTTTAAATAATGCTTAACTACCCTACCACTTACTAAGTACTTTAATGTTTTTTTCAGATGAAATTGTTATAGGCTAGCCATTATACGCATTCCTAATGAGACCTTACATAATACTAATAGTCCAGTCATTTTAGCTATTTTAAACCCCAATCTGCGGAATAATTCCTAGTGAGCTGAATTTTTGTATACACCTTTATTACGGCATTGTAATGAAGATGTGAAAAATCGACATTGATATCGTGCCGGCTAAAAAAGTTATAAAGGTCAAAAGGTCACGAAAATCAGTTTTTCGCAAATATCTCGCGATCTATTGCTCAGAGGTCAATAAAGGTCATGATAAAAATTGTTTGTCGTAAAATTGTCTACAAAAAATGTCTCTTGCATTTTTCTGTAGAATTAACCGTTTTCGGAGTAGAGACTAGAATGCACTCACATACGGTATTGTATACCAAGGCGTACACCCTATTGCTTTTTATTCATGTTTGTAAGTGTGTTGTTAGTAAAATCTACTATGTACATACACAGACATATAGCACTAGTGATACTAGTATAGAGAGGACAATTCGTGCCCGTGAATGCCTCAAACGACCTCCACTGGTAGGCAGATGTTCCGTATTTCATTGTACCCTTATACCCGCTACTTTTATACCTGCTACTGCCTGTCGGGCTGTATTTAGCTCAGTTAAAAATTATTTCTTGAGTGTTAAAGACGTTATTTTAGTAGTATTGCTCTTGAACAGTTTTCATAATGAGTGATACATGTTTTATATGCAAAGAAGTGTCATCGGATGGTGATGTAGTAGAAGTTAGGCGTGGTCTTCAGACATTAAAAAATGCTAGTATCACTAGTAATATTGAATATTTAGATACTGTGACTTTTGTAAATGTTCATAGCAATTGTCGTAAAAATTATACGAACACTTTGAGTATAGCGGCTTTTAAACGACGCCAAGAAGAACCGAGTACATCAATATCTCCACGTAAGAAAAGAATCAGCTCTTTTGATTTTAAAAAATTATGTTTGTTTTGTGGAGAAGAAGCGAGTGAGGTAATTGAGAAGAAAAATAAAATACAGACGCGTTATTAGAGAAGTGAGTACTCTTTCATTTAAAGACACAGTATTAAAAGCTGCAGAGGCGCGTGGTGATAAATATGGAAGAAGTGTAAAGGAGCGTGTGAATTTTGAGTATGACTTAGTATCTGTCGAAGCTAAGTATCATGATAAATGTTTCTCAATTTTTTTATTAGCCAGTGGAACTTTAACACTCAAGAAATAATTTTTAACTGAGCTAAATACAGCCCGACAGGCAGTAGCAGGTATAAAAGTAGCGGGTATAAGGGTACAATGAAATACGGAACATCTGCCTACCAGTGGAGGTCGTTTGAGGCATTCACGGGCACGAATTGTCCTCTCTATACTAGTATCACTAGTGCTATATGTCTGTGTATGTACATAGTAGATTTTACTAACAACACACTTACAAACATGAATAAAAAGCAATAGGGTGTACGCCTTGGTATACAATACCGTACGTGAGTGCATTCTAGTCTCTACTCCGAAAACGGTTAATTCTACAGAAAAATGCAAGAGACATTTTTTGTAGACAATTTTACGACAAACTATTTTTATCATGACCTTTATTGACCGCTGAGCAATAGATCGCGAGATATTTGCGAAAAACTGATTTTCGTGACCTTTTGACCTTTATAACTTTTTTAGCCGGCACGATATCAATGTCGATTTTTCACATCTTCATTACAATGCCGTAATAAAGGTGTATACAAAAATTCAGCTCACTAGGAATTATTCCGCAGATAAAACCTAAAATGACTGGACTATAAGAAAAAAGATCAATTTAAAATGTAATTATATCAAAAGAATCTTGTTCTATATACCTCGAAGCGATGGAGAGAATGTCGAATTTCCCAGTTTATCAAAGCTGAAGGTATTTTTCTTTAATAACTGCAAGCGTTATTAAAATTTTAATTTCGGAAGACATTATTTTCTTGGGAACAATTTCAGTAGAATAACTGAATCGACAAGTTCCGCGTTTTTGGGTAGTTAATTAGCGCGTAATTACAGACAGGTCGAATTTTAGACGTTAATGATAGAACAACAGTCTAAAATATAGATAATTTAAGCTTAATTTTGGAACAAAGGTTATTTTAATTATAGATATTGATTGAGGGATTTTATTGTGCCATGTGTAACTCAAATTCAGAAAAAAAAGTTGAAAAGTTGGCTGTCACGGGAGGCCCGGCAAATAAGAAAACATTCCAGTTAACGTAAGAATTCATCATCACCTCTCTGCCCTGTGCCCAATCGGGGTCGGCGCAAATGCGTATTTTCCTTTCAATCATGTACTACTCGTCATCTCAGCATTAAGACCTTAAGAAGATCGGAATCGAAACCGAGATCGAGATCGAAACCGGGATTGAGACAAAGATCGAGATCGGGATCGAGACCGAGATCGAGACCGAGATCGAAACCAGGATCGAGACCAAGATGGAGGTCGGGATCAAAACCGAGATCGGGATCGAAACCGAGACCGGGATCGAAACCGAGACCGAGACCGAGATCGAAAACGGGATCGAAACCGAGATCGAGACTGAGATCAAGACCGAGACCGAGACCGAGATCGAAACCGAGATCGAGACCGAGATCGAGACCAAGACTGAGATCGAGTCCGAGATCGAGACCGAGATCGAGACCAAGATCGAGACCAAGATCGAGACCGAGATCGAGACCGAGACCGAGATCTCGATCTCGATTTCGATTGGGAAGCAACGAAGTTTACTGTTTACACCGCACCGTGGGGATTTTTATAAACAAGGCCCACTGTATTTATTTAAATCATTGTTGCTTACGTAATTAAATAATAAAAGTCATAAAACGACCCCATAATAATATTTTACGGCAACAACATCCATGCTGAGTTCGTTGTGTCATAAGGCAATTACAAATACAAAATGGCCGCGAAATAATAGAACCGAACTCATTGTTAATAACCTCATGTCATGACTGCAATACAAGGTTGTACTGAAAACACTTTGACCGTAAAACGACGATGGTTTGTATGCAAATAGACTGTACTTATTCACGTCACATAGTTTGAATCTAGGCGCGGGATGGTGGCTTACCATCTTTATGATACATGGCCCACTGTGGAAGCCAGATGTGTGTGTTGTTATCATGGGATATTAGTTTACTAAATTTGTATACTAGGGTGTAAAATCCAAGTTAATAGTAATGTGAAAATTCATTGAAAACCGAGATAGTTTCTGTTAAAGTAACGAAGTGCTTGCTGTATTTTTGTTAGTTATTGAAATTTCGCTACAAATATCACTAAAGTTAAAGTTCGTAATTCTTTGGAATCTCGTTCGATCCCTAATACAAAGACAATTCTAATAAAACGATATCAGCTGTTTTTGACAAAACATTAATGAGGCCATCAAAGTCGGTTGAACAAAGTATTGAAAGCGTTTAGTATCTGATCAAACTTCGCTGTCTTAGTAAAATACATTTCGAGATACGGAACTCTTGTCTGGTAACAAAATGATAAATTATCCAAGTTTATATACATTCAACTCACTGTCAAGACACTTTGTTTACGATTATTATCTTATATTTTTATAAAAACAGTGGTTTCACTATTAACTTGTACTTATTTAAAATAATTCAATTTAAAGCCCCGCAAACTTATTCATTTATTTATGTACACAGAACATACTTAGGACACAATCATGAAGGATAATTATAATTAGTACAAAGGTACTGCTTATTTCTTACAAAATTTCTGTCACTTCCTTTATATTTTACGGTTCTTCTATTCTATACGAAAAAGAAGAGTAGCCTGCTGATATTTAGGTATTATAACTATACCAATGTTAGTTCAGCCGTAAGCGAAGGAACTTCATCACTATTCCAACAAAAAGTTGAGAAATGCATACAATTCTCTCAAAGGCGTGAAAGACAATACGTATCACAAAGTAGAGGAACGCAAAGTAAGAGCGTTTGCTTCCCAAGTACCAGGAATGCAAACATGAGCTGGAGGTAAAGCGAGCAAGAGACGCCGCTCAATCCACAAAACAGCCTAACTTACACTTTCAACCTAAGGCAAAATCAACCATAGCCTTAGATATGTAAAGTTGATTTTCTATCGGGCCAGTAACAAGGTCGGATGCTCACATTTATTCGCGTAGTTGGAATGCGGCTGTTCCGTGATATGCTAAGCAAAAGCCAAGCAAACAAATTGGAAGCGACACATGAGAGGTGCACGAATAAAATGTTTCTTAAGAGAAAATACAGAGGAGAACATTTTAAAATTATTCGCGCAAAATAAACATTGTAGGCTTTTAGATATTCAGGTCGGTGGGGGAAAAGCAACGCTCGCGGGAAGCGCAGGTTAAACGATTTGCTTCCGTATAATGTATGTATCGAGTGGGACTTGTTGCTGAACTGTTATATAATAATTTACATACACATCTTATTGCTATCTGAGGCCTGAGCCAGACATGGCTGTGAAGAGCATCACATACAGTTGCACATTAAATACTTACCTAAATTAAAGAGTACTGTCGGCTAGATTTGGATCCGGATCGTGGTAATTTTTCGGTAATGTTCCTGAAAAGAAAACACAAACGATGAAATGGATGGTAGGTGAAATTATAACATTGAAGTATCGTTTGATGAAGTTGGGCAAAGTTGGTGTTAAAAACCAGACTATCAAACATCAAACAGGATTTGAGTTACTTTTGAAAAACGATAAGTGTTGATAAATGCATGATACGAGTAAGTTGTTGTTTTTGAATGATAAGTTAACAGTTCGGTTTGAACTGCTGACTAAATATTTATCAGACAAGATTTAAGGATAAATTTATTTTCACCTAGTCATGAGACTCGGAAAATACAATGTACAGGGCGTTACCGAAAGGGTATATCTATTTAAAAGGGAAGAGTACATCTGGTATAGAGTCAGTTTAAAAATCATAGCAAACGTGTCACCGCACTACGAGGGTCAATATCTTGCTACGGCACTCGCTAAGTGTTAAGATATATTGTCCATTAATTAATTAACTCATTTTGAGAAAAAAACATTTAGTAAATTGACTATATCAGAGATATTCTTTGCCCCTTTTAGATAGATATACCCTTTCGATTACATCCTGTATATACGTAGGTACTGTGTGTAGATTGTGAAAACAAAAACATAGTACAGATGTCGTTTGTTGTGTTTTCCCCCATGGAGTTAATCAGACATTCAGGCCATGTCAACAAAAGGTGTGTTGTCCTCGCCTGCGCACTACCTACCCCTAATCACATGTACAAGTCATGTTTAAACAGCACAATACTGTATGTAACAGATATGTACCAGATGCTGCGATTGATTGAATCCTTATTATACTTAATTAATTTACTTAGAAAGAATAATTAAAACATTTTTTTTTTCAAGTTTGCCCTAAAATCCGAAATACTTTGACAAATATGGAATAATGCCGGAAATGCACTTGACAGGGCAGCAATCTTAATGTAAACAAAATTACAGATTAAAACCACAATAAACAAACCTTACGCTGTAGACTATTAACGAAGTTAAGTTAAAAATATTCCCATCAATAAAAATAGTATAATATTTTTTATCCAATAATGTAGCGAGTATGTTTTATTTTCCAGGGTACGGTAGACGGTAATAGTATCGGCGGAAGTGACCTCAATCCGTTGATGTGGAAAGTGCTCTCCATTCCGAGTTTTTAGGTTTTCCCGAACGTTGAAACGGAGATTATTGTTACGTATTTATTATGTGTCGCTATTAAGTTTGGGGCGCCGCCGCCGTTTAATTGGATCACGTATTTCTTTACAGATTGGATTTTCAGATTTCGTTTGCTCTGATATTGAAAGGATAAATGTGCGTTCTGGTTCACTAGAACGTGGTCCTACAAATGTTTTTTTACTAGATTCGTGTAATGAGCTAGCTTTTTTTTTCGCTTTTTGCTTCTTAGATAACGATCGTAAGGGTTTTGAAAACATTCAAATTACATGCACAAAGATCACCATCACATGAATCACACAAATGCTCGCCCCATGCGTGGATTGAACTCGCAGCAAGTCGCACACAGTGGTAATTGGCGTGGTTACCTATACCAATCGGCTATCCGTGCAGTCATTCTACTCTTCTTTGATATAAAGGCGCCAGACGAATAAAGATTGTCGTGATAAAATCAATCTATAATGTATTTAATACTGGAATCTTGTGAAACGAGTAATCATCGCAAGTAATTATTATAATCATAATTGCGAGTTGCTTTGTGATGCAAAAACGTAGATTACAATTATGTAAAAACATCTAATGAAGTCCAATAGATCGTGTCTCGGCTTACAGACTGCCGGGTAATTTTGTTTTTATATAAAATATTTCGTTAATAGTAATCTATAGTATATCCATACCGATATTATTCATGCGAAAGTAACTCTGTCTGTCTGACTGTTAAGTTTTCACGGCTAAATCACACAACTGGTTGTGATTAAATTTCGTATAGAGCTTGAACTCCAAGACAGGACTAACCAATGGCTACTTTTTGCTGCGACAACCGACAACCACGCGGGCGAAGCCGCGGGCTAAAGCCAGTTTTAAATAACTCGACGTTATTTAATAGCGGAAAGTTTTTCACGTCATCCCACGAAATTGTATTTATTATGTTTACTCACTCGGTGTTAATAGTTTCATCTGCTTCACTCGAAATTATTTGGGTATTAAATGAAAATCCGTTGATTCAGCAGACTGAATCAATTGATTTGTCAGCAGACTGTATAAAATCGCTGTTCTATAGACAACATTACCATATCAATCCAAACGTCTACTCAAGTGTGTTTAACTCGGTTTGATTTGTAGATTAGAGAAGAAAGATAGCTTGTTTGGTTTTGCGGTCGACTTGTATTACCAGGTGATTCCCAGATCGGGAGAACTGTAATTGGGTTGTTTGTTACTGTTAGGGGAAAGGTACAGTATGCTTAACATAGTAGACATTACTTGAGGTTTTAATGTTGTAAGTAAGAAATTTATCAACATGCTAATTGACTAAACGAAACATGTACAAGAACAATAACGCCATCAAAATATAAATTTATCAAGCCACCAACAAACGTTGCTATCAAGTGCCAGTAGCACGTCAGCAGAATTCACTACGGAAGTTTCCGAAGCAGATTTATTCATGACTTGGCCAAATATTTGATTGATCACCGTGTCTCAAGCAATCGAGCTGTTTGATAAACTTGCCGACCACTTCATTTCGTGAAAAAGGTTCTTGTTTAAACTTCAAGGCGGCGTGATGCAGCTGTTTTTTTTCTTTCTATCTATAGGCGAAGGAAACATAAACTCCATTCAATTTTGTTAAAATAGCGCTGCGAACGGAGAATTATTGCATCGTACGTAAAATCCCTTGGAGGGGTTCCATAACGTCAGATATATAAGTAATGCAATATAACGGTAAATGTATTTGCTGATAACACTCATGTTTTATGTACTTATCTTTTATGTTTGTAATTTATGAAAACTGTCGATATTATGATGTGGTTTTGGTCATGATTGTAGCTTCACATATTATGCAATCTCCTGTTGTGAATTGTAATCTTTTTTAATCTTTTGTAATCTTTGCTATTTCCGTTTTTACGTTAATTATTAAATTTTCGCTAAATAATTCTGCAATACTGCAATAAAGCTCATTGTTTTAATATTAAGTTCCTCTTACAGTCCACTTTTAAACATCTTCGGATAAAAGAACCACTTTACCTAATAGGATTTGGAATGATCAAAAGCGGAATATTATGTTTGTACTACGGCTATAAATAGGGAAGCCTGTTTTATTTCGTAGATGTCGTTAACGGGGATCAAACTCGGAGAAAACAAACGAGGGCTGAGAAAACAGATTCCAGAAATTATTGCCATAACCACCAAACTCTATTTGTTTAATGTGCAATAGCGTTCCTCTTTCAATAGACCACTTGTGTAATATTGTCTAGCTTTAAGACTGGGACTTAAAAAGGCTTCTAGATTCACACATATTTTCATGACCAGCAGATGGTTTGCCATTGATCTGTTCTGTGAGCTTTAACATGTAGTGATAACATGAGTAATTATGACGACCTCCGTGGTCGAGTGGCGTACACACCGGTTTTCAAAGTCTCGCTAGATATGAGGTCCCGGATTCGATCTCAAGGCGGGCCAATATAGAAAACCGCTTTTCTACATTGTCTCAGGTTTGGGTGTTTGTTGTACTTTCGCTGCCGCTGCTTCCATAAAACAAGTGCTTTAGCTACTTACTTTGGATTCAGAGCAATGTATGTTATGTTGTCAACGAGAGGCACTCCGGCAGCCAGGAAGAGTCATACCCCTCTCCCTCACCCAGTATGCAGGAAGTCAAGGTCAAAAAAACGTATCAATATCATAATTTTAAACCTATTTAAAGAAAGATATAATAGTCCTCGTTATTAGGGGGGAAAGAACATCGTTCACTCAACGTCTACGAAGTTTTATTAACTGGGAAGTTATTTAGCATACCCCGGTCATTGCACTGCTTCTGAGGGCTTTTTGATTGGCTCCAAGTTGCTTTATTATCTCTTTGACTTAGTTACAACTTGATAATTGTCTTTTATATCTTCAATTCTTATTATATTTGGGATGTCGGAGTAACCGTTGTGTTTTAGGACCTGTTGTTGTCCAAGCGCGTTTATAAAAAAACAAATTGTTTTTCCGATCGTAGTATAACTCCTATTACATATATACACCATACCCATTAATGTTAATAATAATAATAATAAGTATTTTATTTCTCACCACAATAAACATTACAGACATTGTTACACTTGATATATTATAATTATGGTTTAGTTTATTGTAGGAGACTGGTGCCCAAGCTAGGCTTTAAGGGCCTGTGTTTCAGGTCACCAGGTCTCCACCCTCTAGCAGTTCGATACATTGCATGAAAATAATAATAAAAGTGACTTAACAAATTTTGAATTATATGAAAGTGAGAAAAACAATGTTAGCAAATACAACAACACCAAGACATGAAGCTATATAGCTAACATCGACAGAAACGAATAAAAAAGTATTAAAACGTGTCAGAATGACCTACCAAATGCCTAGTATGAAACATACCTCCGTCAAGTCTACGTTTGACGTATTGTCAGTGCCGGTGACATAAACAGCTGGGACTCTTTCATCTCTGAGTGATATCGCCCTGACGGGACGCTGTGATGGCCCTTTGTCAGATGTATGATTCTTTATACATTTTGATGTTGATTGAGAACGTAGTTCGAGATGAAGAATCGGTTTTATAGAGTGAAAGTTTTAGAAGCATTATATGTACATGTCGATTTCAACCAATGAGAAACAAGCTATTGATTCAAGATAATTAGAAATTGTCAGATAAACCTCATGCCAGACTAGCGATTTTTTTTTATCGCGGATATCCTAATTTTAAATAAAACACCATCTTAATCCGTGAGTAAAAGTAACTTCGGCTCCTAAAACTATGAAGTCTGCTTTGCTAAGAGGTGATTACTTATCAAATAGAATAACATCTTTAACAGAGGATCGGACTATTTTTTTTCTATTTACTTGTCATTTAGATATATTTTCTTTTTTTTATTAATCAAACTATGAGGAATATACAGTGAATGGAAATTTCGCGTAACGTCACTTGTGGCTACAATTTTTACCCACAAGTGACGTCACAAGCCCCCACTCCAGAACTTTAAAGCGCTTTAACTTTGTAATTTTTCATTGATTTGATAAAGGAAAAAAATATTAGTTTTTTTTCTATCTGATGGATTAAATAGATATTTCCTTTTCATACCGTGTGCGATTCTCAATAATATTGTTTTTAAAATGGTGTCGACATGCAAATAAGTTTTAATAGTAAGTCGATTGCATTGTTATTTTAATATTGTGGTATCTAATATTGGATGTCATTTACAGTTTATGTTTGCGCTCTCTGTTGTTACCAAATAATATTGAATTCGCGCTAGTTGAGTTCGTATTAAAACAAATATTATTTCAAATATCATTAGTTCAAATTTAGGTTCCATGTTGTTTGAAAATAACATGCTCTGAGACTCCTATCTACACTACATTGAAGAGTAAACTTATAATAAAACTGTAGATATGAAAAAGACTAATAGCTTTATTATATCTTGTCTTCCCTCGCGTCCTCGCTGCCGATATATCTCTGGCTTAGCGAAATCCCACCTATTATATTTTTATCCCTAATCTCTTGTCTTTTGTGGTGGCTATTACAAAATGACAAAATAAAAATGTTACACTGTCTTGTTGAAGCATTAAGATCTTATGTACTTAGATTATATAACCTTACCGTTATCGATATAAATATCAAGTGATATTGGCTTCATTAATTTAAAGAGTAATTGTAAAATAGAAATTCACTTTTTAACCGACTTAAAAACAGGAGGTATGTTGCCCGAATATTCGAAGACGCCTAGACCGGGCAGGTAAATTATTGTTTTGTTTAAAAGGATTTATATTTTTTTAGGTGGTCCCATGGTCATCAGCTCAGGACCCGATGATCGGATCCCAGGAGAACGAGGTTAACGCTCAATATTTATAGGTACTTTTGGAGTGATTTAAGTTTTTTTTTCTTACCTTCTAATTCGATTTTGGTTCCCAGTTGTACGGTGTTATATTACCTGATTTTATAGATGTGATTAAATACACCCAGTTCGAATTCAAGTGCTATTTAAATGTAGGTAATTGTTTTAATAACGATTGTACGAGGCATACTTATAGCACCGTGTAAACTATAATTGAATTAATGATTGAAATGTACAATTAGCGAAACTTCAATGCAACTAGTTAACACACGATTCCTTGTACTAATTAGCGACTGAACAATAGTTTATGGTCTGATTTGAGCCATTGTCCTCCAATCAGCTGGTAGCTACATAGCTTATAATAATCTCCGTTGAATGTTATTTGATTGACAATGCGAACGTAGCCGGTGGCCGACATTTGGTGATCGTATTAGTAATGAAGCCGATTATAATGGTACATACTCAGATTATGTGATAACTAAACGCCTGCTGTTAAATTCTGCTGAATTATGTATAGTTTTTAAGGTTATATCTATCTAAAAGGGGTGAAGAATAAACCTGGTAGAGAGATTAATTTAAGATATACATAATGTAAAAATTTCAAAAACAATAAAATACATTTGTAGAGCGCGGTTTACAAAAATTCAACTCAAAACGAGTTAATGAAATAAATGATATTCAATTTTTTGCATCAATTATTCGACACCATAAATCATAACCTGAAGCTGAATCGCTGAAGCGATGTATCTTAACCTTTAGCGAGTGACGTAATACGATATTGACCCTAGTAGTGCAGTGACACGTTTGTTATGATTTTTGGAGTCGAATAATTATTGCGAAAAAGTGATTTGGAACTACACCCTCATTGTACTAAAGTAAATATCTCTCAATCTGTAATCCAATTAGACAACAATCATTTTTCTCTTGAAATATATCATATAGAATTAGAAGCAGTGTAGATCTTGCAGTAGAATATTATACTTAAATTCGTATACCAGATCTTAGGATTACGTGAAAGCAATTTCATCGAAAGCAGTTCCAAGTATTTGTGTTATAAGTATTTATGAGAATACATTGTCTACCAAAATAATTGGTCTTGCGTCAACGATCTGGAAACCAAAATTAGGTTTATTGCTGGATTATCTGAATAACTGGATTAAATTAAAGATAAAGAGACCTAAAATATGTTTGATGCTATTGGAGAACGCAAAAAGGGCATAATGTGCAGTAATTACTATTTCTTAGAGGATACCCAATGGTACAATAGAACTGTATTGCACGATATTTATTTAGCCTTTTATAACATGTGACTAAATACTGCCCACCAAAAATAAGAGAACAACACAGCTTACCCTGTCTCTGAATAAAGTCGTAATATACACATTTTGGAAACTTTTCTATCATAAAATATCAAGATGGACTGTTCAATGTTATTAAATGCTATGTAGAGAAGGTATGCCATCGGAATTTCATCATTAAAATATTGGTGCTCCGGATTGTAATTACGATCTTGACTGACGGACAGCAGAATTTGGTCAAGGGCAAACTTTACGTAATAATATGGCACATATATTTGATAGTATTATCATCATACTTAATAGACGGGTAGGACTTTTTGAAGCAATATTGGTCCTTCACAGCCCTAAAAAGAAAGGTGGAAGGATAGCAGAATGCCCTGCGGTGGGACAGAAACTGTACATAATAGAAATTCTCCAAACCACATAGTATATAAATTTGTCTTTAGAATTATCTATGTTTTTTTGCTTTGGATATAACCAAAAAATCTGACGCACAACTGTTTTATTTATTTCAGGGAATAATTACAGGTATGAATTGAACTGGCGACCCTTGAAAAAAGCTCTATTGCCGTGCAACTGCACCAACAGATTTATTAAGTACACCAAAAACTTCCTACCCAAAAAACAAAAGAACTAATAATTACACATACAATAGTGTAGTGAATGGGGCTTTACAATTATGCAAGTACAGTTAAATACACCTGTCTATGCCAGTACTCTAGTTATCAAGGTTACTAGCAGAGTAAGTGGGAACTAACAGCTCTGATTACATTTAATGATAACGTCAAGAAACGGTAGACAATTAGCTGAACGGTAGCAAGTCGTTAGTCGCCGTCCGAGAGTGGATAGAGTTGGAACCTAAGTAAAAAAAACTGACAAAAGTGAATATGATACTGTTGCTTAGATTGAATGAATGTTTTGATAATGACTGGGAAAGCAAAGGTTGATAGATACGTGTTATTGGCTTAAGTCGGGAGTCCTCTGCTTAACCTTTTCCACAGTTATGTCGGGTACGGTATCCATTCTCACCGGATTCCACTGTATTAGGTGTCTAGAGCGCTAAACAAGATGTTTAATAAAAATAAAACTATTAAAACTGACAACTATTTTCTTTTAGTTAGAATATACTACTCAATTCCATTTTAAAGAAAAATATATCCACTTTTTCCATCTAGTAGATCACGCAGACACAAAGTACAAGAATCAAAGTAACATTAGGAGTTTAATCTGTATTAGTAGTATGTTCTAGATTGTTCTCGGTTAAGAGAGCACTTTACTGCGGATCGCGGTAGTCATAGGGATTACGTCAGACAGACAGATAGCAGTAATTTAATAGAAGCTTTTCATTCCCGCGCGTGGTAAAAGTCGACCCAGAAAAAGGGTAAGCGACACTTGCTATGTGGGCCATAACACTATGTAGAGTGAATATACCTTATATAAAAAAAACGTTGTTATTTACTTAAAATACCTATTTAAGTATTAACACTAGATTTAACGTAAAATGTATCCTTGTTGAGAGAACAGGTTTGGTTTTACGTAAAAATAATTAAACATGCCAGCATTTTAATGCTTTGGATTGAAGAAATCAAAATTTATAATCGTCACCTTTTTTGTTGGTTGTTCCCTACAAAAATTCTTTACCTAACGCTGAACATAGAATCAAAGTCAGTACTAACCTGCAGCAATATTAAAATATTGCTTACATAATAATATTTACATTTTGAAATAAATTATTTTCAACTTCTATCTTCCCCACTCTATTGACCTTTAAACTTTTACCTGTATTATAATCATATCCATATATTCATGTATCGTTGGAAAGATGTTCGGGTAGACGAAACTCTCGAAGTATAGTGTCTAACTTTATTGATGTAGCTAGACGTAGCGATATATTGTACACCTCCCACATACTTCGCAAGCTAAACGTTGATTAAAATACCAAGAAACTTACAGTGCGTTAGTGAAGTTATAGATAGTTTGCAATTTGTGGAGTAAGTAGAAAGCCTCTTAGACTGACTATCACCGGCAATGCCTATAGAGTTTCTGTACCTATGGAGTTCTTGCCGGTTCTTCACCATAGAAAGGACATTTTGGAACCGCGCAACTAGTATTTAGTTTTGTAACTTTAACGTTTCTTAAGTGTATTTTTGTGGTTTATATGAAACTAGCTGTTGCCCGCTGCTCCGCCCGCGTCAGTATCGGTTATCGCGGCAAAAAGTAGCCTATTACCTTTCTTAGGCTCCAAGCTCACCCCTTACCAAGTTTTATCCAAATCGTTTTAACAGACAGAAAGACAGAGTTACTTTCGAATTAATAATATTTGGTATGGATTAAAAAGTTTGTTTTTTTTTATTGATCTTATATATAAAAAACGGGGTATAATCGACCTGGAATGAGTGGGTAACACGTTGTCACTGGTAACTGGTAATAAGTGATAAGGCAGTAGGGTTCATTTTCTTAAGTCTCAAAGTTGTGTTTAAAAGGCATAGCAGAAACATTCTACTCCATGTGTAACTTTTCACCTCATTGAGCGAATACAGGATAGTCAAAAGCATTCGTTACTTGTAAATAAACGGGTAATAAATTAAACAAGAAAACAAAAATGTATGATGTCGCTTGGAATTTTATTATTTTTTTATTTTATAATAAAATAAAGTACTTATTCATTTCAATTTTAGTTATATACTTGTCTTAATATGCTTACCATATCTACATTTTAACACTTGCATTTCAACACTGGAATGTGTGATTACAATATTTCGTTTTGCTGGCAAACAAAATGTGTGTATTCTAATAATTATATTATTAGTCTACAGCTTCATGGCATAAAACAGCAATAGTTATGTTGTAAACAATAATAAAAACAGTATTTTGGAAGAGGCGTACCGCAGTTGAACCTAAGCGCAAGCTTAAACTGCTTCACCAGACTATAAAAAAAAAACATTAACGTTCAAATCGTTCTAAGCGGCTTTGTTCCAAATAAGGCCTGTTTCGATAAAGACGGTGAATAATAACATTAATAAAGTGTTACCTCAAGGATTTAGCAAACGGTTTAAAAAACATCTGACATTAAAATCAGTAAATACATATATTTTTATACCAAAAGCATTTTGGGCATCTATATATATAAAAGAAAATTGGTGGGGAGATAGCTCAGAACCAGGAGAAGGACATAGGTAGGGTAGGTAGGTAGGGTAGGGTAGGGTAGGTATGTAGGGTAGGTAGGGTAGGTAGGTAGGTAGGTAGGGTAGGTAGGGTAAGTAGGTAGGGTAGGTAGGGTAGGTAGGGTAGGTAGGGTAGGTACGGTAGGTAGGGTAGGTAGGGTAGGTAGGGTAGGTAGGGTAGGGTAGGTAGGTAGGGTAGGTAGGGTAGGTAGGGTAGGTAGGGTAGGTAGGGTAGGTAGGGTAGGTAGGGTAGGTAGGGTAGGTAGGGTAGGTAGGGTAGGTAGGGTAGGTAGGGTAGGTAGGGTAGGTAGGGTAGGTAGGGTAGGTAGGGTAGGTAGGGTAGGTACGGTAGGTAGGGTAGGTAGGGTAGGTACGGTAGGTAGGGTAGGGTAGGTAGGTAGGGTAAGTGTTCAGTTAACGGGAGCGAAGCCGCGGGCACAGCTAGTATATAAATAAAAGCGAGCGTGTAGTGGTCCTGATGAAGTCACTGCTTCGAATCTCATATTATTAAGCGAGCCTGGAACTATGTAAAAATCTCAGACTTAACTTGCATTTACAACTTGTTATATTAATTCATGAAATATAAAAATAGATGGAACAATTCTTATGGAATGTGAGAAAGCTTGAAATGATGGACAGATACAGGTTGACGGACAACGAAGTGATAAGGGTTAAAACTTGCAAGTTTTGAAGTATGACACTGTAAACACATGAAATCTATGCGCTAACACGGGCCATTAACTGCGCGATTATTAATTATGTAACAGCAACACCTAGCAATGTATTTAGATCACCTAAAAATTGCCAAGAATTGCCTAATTATAGTTGCCCGTGTAAGCGCACCTTAACATGCGGAAAAGCCATTACAACTTATAAATAATTAATGATCATTTTTCGAATCGACTTCCGTTCAGTGTAGCTTGACCTTAAATCCGCATTCTACAGTAAATAAACAAATTAAAAATGTAACGGAACATATCAAGTCATTAATTAACGAAATATATTTTTATAGAATGTCTTTATTTGGGCTGTTTGTGACTAGTAACACCTTTCCTTGGGGTCGTTTTTTGTTCTTCTCGTGATGTAACTTCTTCTCGTATCCGTAAACGGAGTAGTAAGGAAGAGGCACCACGGTCGACGATACTGGCATTAGATCTGAAATAAAGAAAATATAATAATTAATTTAAAAATATAAGAAGGTAAAAACAGTTACATATTACAGTCTTAGAAACCACATAAACTACATTTGCGCATCGAACAAGTATTTATAAAGAGAAATTATTTACTTCACGAAAAATAACGGGAAGTTTCATCTACTTTGCACATCGGAGAAAAGTCTAGCCTAAATAGCTTGAGGCAGTATTTGTTACTGGAAACTCTGACAATTCTCACACGGACGGAGTCGCGAACATTCCCAGTATGTAAGCATTGGATTTAAAGTTTCCCAGTAGTACCCATAAACTGGTGAGAGGTGACTTAGGTACGTGTGCCTAGCGCTCCGTTTTACGATACAATCTTTAAGGTTACCTAAACATTTCTGTTAGACGGTTTCTGATAGGATTTATGTTGCATAAACGTAAAATGGAATTTAAGGAGCAGCGTGTGATGTAGATACTTATGAAACCATATTCAAATACCGCAATCTTCAAACGTTATAAAAGAAAAAAAGAGAAGTGTGACGAAATATATATGTGTTACATCAGGAACCCATTAACTATGTTCAGCAGTGGGACTCAGTGTACGTTGCCAAAAATATTAAATTATTTGTTACGCAGTATCGCATGCGGATTTTTATTGTTTCTATTATTTGCATTTAATTACAAAAATATTAAATTCCGCTGATTCTGCAATATTCCAAGCGAAAATAAAAAAAAAACCCATTTTATGAAATCAACAGACATGTTCAAGGTAAGAGAAAATAGGTAAAGATAAAGATCTGCGTATTATAATAAAAAGTTATTTACCCATACAATTAACCTGTTTATCCTTGTTTCGGCTCAAATACTTCATCCTTGGATAATGTATGTAATATTTTTCTCAGTAAAAGGAGAGAGGCCTAATTTAACGCTCAAAATCTTATCTCTTTTATCCAATCGAAGTGGATTTTGGTTATCTTTGTATAGAAATAAAGGCGTGTTACTTACTAAGGTAGTAACATATTTTATGTATAAAGAGGGTCGACGCGATTAACGTTACCAGGCAAATTTAGAAATAAAATGTTTGCGGAAAGGCTGAGAATGTTTAATATTATCATATGGCTTCTGGTTTTCCGTACTATGTAATTTTTTCTTTATTTTAGACTGATATTTAACTGTGTGGGTGTGGATGACGTCTATACTGTGGTATGGTTTAGAGAGAGTTTATTCAGTCAACAAAGACGGTAGTAAAGATCGTCATATAGTTTTTTTTTAACAAGAATGTTGAGGTCATCTTTAAGATCTACGACTAAGTATAGGTGAAACGGTTTTATTATTTGAGCTTTACTGTAATAATACCAGTCTAAAAATGACCCACTGCTGGCACAGGCCCTTTCTCAAGTAGAGAAGGCACGACCTTTGATCACCACACTATTCGCTTGCGATTTTAGATTTCAATTTCTTGGAATCCAGGTTTCTTCACGTTGTTTTCCTTCACCATTTGCCAATGGTATCTTATAATGATTAAGAAAGTACATATAACTTTGAAAAAGTTACATTGGTACTTGCCTGTCGTGGGTTCGAACCTGCAACCTTGTGCATACAAATCCGTTCGTTGAACAGCTAGCAACCATGACATTCTTTATTTACTGTAAGTCGTGTAAATCAATGTTTTATCTAGTCCAATAATATAGCATGTCTTATCTTAGTATGTTATACAAATTAAAATCTTAATAAAAAAATACGGACCTCTGCCTGTCTAAAAACATAAAGATTGTAGACTACATTAAACTAAGTAGCCAACGTTCATAAATATTATACATTTTTTGTCTATTTTTGTCAACGGTTCCAAAGCGCATAATTATGTTTTTAATATCAACGCTATTTTTTCTTGTATATTATAACGACTCTTAAGGAAACAAGGTTGTATAATCGACCTTAAATTTAAGAAGATATAAACAAAAATGGCTAGACTTAAATGTAATATTACTTCCTTATTCCTATTTTGCCAATTGTCACAGAAATATGCTTTAACCAAGTTCGACGTCAGTACGGGAGAAAAATGACCTAGTGGTGATCTGCGTATCATTAGGTTAATGTGTTTATTCTTGTTTTGTATTTTGCAGAGTGTTTTTTACTATTGAATCTTCTCTTTTAACTTTTTACTCAAGCTTTTTAGCTTTATGAACATTATCCTTATCGCAAATAAGTTTAACTTTATTATTAAATCACTAGTTAAAGTCTTGACCGTGGCCAGTGCGGCTGTGTGCACGCGCAAGGCCGCGCAAACCGGCGACCACTTACTGCCTTGTGCGCGTGAACTTATTTTCGTATGCATTCTGATTATGTAATGCATATCTGCATTTTGGATGATACTGAAATAGTTGTAGATTTTTAATATGTTGTATGAATATTTGAATAGAAATGAGGCATAACAGTTATTTGTATTTTTAAATGGATTTATGTTTTATGATTTCAAACAACATTTTAGTTTTGAAGGATGCATCAAACAGTTTACTTTAATCAAATTTTAACATAATGACATTTTGTGTAATCAGGGCACATGCAATAGCTAGAAAATATATATTGCTTTGCTTATCATTTATTATTATATTTTTTAAACGAACAGATAGAATAGAATAGGTACATAAAGAGTCAATAATACATAATTCAAAACAGTTTCTATATTAAATACAAATATTTGCGCAAAATTGGAAACTAAACCAAATGAGAATAAACAAACAATTTCTACGTGTTTTTTTTAAACTAAACGTACCTAATACCTTTAATCAAGTGTTAGTAATTGTGATATAGAAGCACGTAATAAAACATTCAAGGCATTGAAGTTAAATTAAAACTCCGTACAAAATCATATGTTGCGTAGTTTTATTAAACATCGAGCGTTTTGCAAACACGACTTTGTGTTGCGCAAGGCTTGCTACCGTATCGGACAGGCTGCATTGACCCCTGACATTTTATTACAATAAAAATGTCTGTATTTTGTGAAATTCTTTATTAATATATTTCGTGGAAGAAAGTAAACTCGTATCTGTTTCATAGATTTCTTCACAATGAGATAGAGAATTTTCGGAAGAGTAATAGACTCTTGCTTAGTCGTATTTTTTTGAAGTATGGTTACATCTTACATGAACACTCTTAATAGCGTATAATAAATTGGTCTGATACAATATATTGCAATACACATAAGCTAAAAGCCAAATAATATTCTGTAACGGGAATTAGCTCGAACATGCATAAATACCTTGACGACTCTACCAAGTAACACCGGACAAGCATGATCAGAAGGCCTGAAAGATATTTCTGCATGTTCATACTGTCTCGCGTTTTTTTACCATTTCTGTCCCACTGCAGGGCAAAGGTCTCTCAATACTCCTTCCATCTCTCTCTGGTTACGGCACTGAATATTATTATAAACATGCAGTGCAGTAGTTTAAAAGTTAGTAAATGCCAAATATTTTTAATTAATTAAATAATTAAATAATTGTTAAGCTGAGTCGCAAATAGGTAATGTTTGAAACAAGATAGCACCTTTCGAAAGTGCACCATTCTGTGTCGTGCGCAGTAAAGTGATCAAGGTAACGCGCGAGCGGTCAACTGGCAAATGTTTTTATATACACAAGTTTTGTGTAGTGTTTATTGTTATTTTATACCAGTTTAAATACCAAAGAGGTTTTTTTACAATCTTTAATAATAATATTTTTTTTATTTGTTCGGTTTTATAAAAAGTTTTTTTTACATTAAGGTAAATTACGAGATTTGATATATATTTTTATAATTTTGTTTAATTATGAAGTCGTTCAATTTAAATATAAACCGGATAAATGTCGTCCGATTGAAAAGTTCCAGTTACTTTAAATACTACGGATTTCTTATGGGTTTTCCTGTAATTTATAGGTAAAGAACTATTTACTGTATTTTTTTTTATTTTATTTCGTAGGCGAAAACTGAACATCTATTAAAAATAGAGATCCCTATTTTTAATAGATGTTCAGTTTTCGCCTATATTCTTTAATAACTCTTAATAAAGAAATATTTCAGATCTTCTCAATACAAGCCTTATTTGCATTTGATACGTTACAAATATTATATACCTACGTAGTGTGCACAACTTTTTTTTTTAATTTACTTCAAAAGAGTGTCCCCATTTTTAAAATTCGTTTACTTAAATCGAACGTGTTTTTTTAATACTAAAGTAAACTTCAAATTAATCATAAAGCAAAGGTTAATGAATTCAACATATTTAAAAGGTTGCCTATCTGCTTAGTATTCTATGCCGTAGATATATTATTTTAAGGTATTATGTATCTAAATGTCCCGAGTTCGAATCAGGACGGCCCTGTTCGAAAGTGCACCAATCGCTGTTAAGTGATATCAAGGTAACACCGAGCAACCTGCGCCTGCGCTGGGTCAGGTTGCACTTTATCAATTAAAAGTATGTAATTAAATATTATTTTTGTTCTCTTTAAAATATAGGTAAACTGTTATTGTCTTATTTTTTTTTTTACTGTATTTTTTTGTATAAATTTATCATTAAAAGAATGTTGCCGAATTTATTTATTTAATAACATAATTAATTAAAATTAGTCAACAAGTTATCAAACGGTATCCTTATTTTTTTTCTAACATTAAATATAAAGTTGGAGTAAAAATATCGTACACAAAAGTGAGCATAATAAAGTAGGTACCTATATTTTTTCATTATTATGACGACAAAGGTATAATGTTTTTATCACACTTTATAAAAAGCATCATACACAAAATGTAATTCTAAAGTAATAATTAGAATGATAAAACTCACTTCAAATATATTTAATGTAAAATAATAAAAGTGCGAGCTTTTTCGTAATAGCAATAAGTAACCACGAAAAGGCGGAAAATGTTCAATATTTTACCAATTCGAAGTCCAAACGAAATAAAACAAAAACAAAGATTCAATACTCACCAGGTTTCAAAACATTGTCTGAGTCTCGCCGGTACAACATCCCGGAACACCACGTGAAAAAATAGCCGAACAACACGAAAACCAAACAAAAATTCATCGTTTAAATGGCACGTATATACCAGGATCACAGAACGCGACAGGAGATATATTTCAACCTGTATTTATTTGACACTCTTCCGTGTCGCGGCGGGCGTTCTCGAGCTCACTCGAATAAAGTATTGAATGTATCGGTGACATTCTCGATACGGCCGGCTGGCATTGGGAGCTTGGAAATCTAATATGAATACGCTTTTGGTAAATACGTTTTAGAGTCGCAGGCGTATACCGTTGGCCGGGATCACCGACTCCTCTGTAAATAACGTCAGACATGTGCTTAATAAAATCGGGACATTCAAATTCGGAGGTGCATTTTATATGTATCTACTCCCTTTTACTCTGTCTATAATGTTTTACGTAAGACGAGGAAATTAGGTTTGTTTGAACGTGCGTTGCCTGTGCTGCTTGTTTTATATTATTTTATAAAGCCATCGTGTCAAAAGTGTATGAAGCCTTATGAAAAAAGTTGTTAAGTAGTAGGAATATAAAGGTGAAATATTATGTTGTACGGTTCCAATTAAATTATTTTCTAGACTGCGTATTATATTAATTGAATGTAGGTCAACGAAAAGTCTAGTTTCTCAAAGTTCGATTTTTAAATTCTATTTAATATTTGTCGCAGTCGAATGCAATTTAATTGCGCATTTAAAACAACAATGTTAAGTAGACTAAAAATCGTGTCTAACTGTACCTATGATTCAACAATGCTGTCATCACTTCTACATCTTACTATATCCGTTATTAACAACATATATTTAAAAAAGATTAAAAAAACTAAGAAACTCCCATTATTTATTAACGAAGAGCTGAAGATCGAGCTCAGTGGCGTGCCATAGGAGAGGCCTATGTCCAGCAGTGGACGAACATAGGCTGATGATGATGATGATTATTAATTCAAAACAATTATTTATAAAGAAAAAAAATATTTTATGAAATTAAATGTTCCAAATAACACGGTAATTTGTATGTAATATCAGAGAACAGACTATAACCGCAGCATCAGAATAGCAATTCCATTTTCTTAGCTACTGCATCTTGATATTCGATGTCTGTCGAGTTCGCTTCGTCTCGACGCCGAGAGCTTTACTTATCTTGGGGAATACATGGCGCACGTATGTCGCACATATCTCCACTGCTTCATTTTTCTACTTACATTATTCTGATTAAATATACTTAGAAAATCTACTGCTTAGCTTCTTCCTATGTAATGTCGGTTCCAGGTGTTCCAGTCCGGGTTTAACTGGATACCAGTCTTCTACGTTCAGCTGTCTATCTGACCTCCACTTGTCAACAAATTTACTGTGTAGTACATAATCTATTGGTAAGAGTTTGAATGATGATTGTTAATCACGAGATACACATACTTCATAACTAATATCAGACAATGAAATGTGTTTACCTGTATTAATTCCTAAAAGTCTATTTCGAGACACACACGTATCCACATAAGTCACAACTGTTTAGGCCCATAATTAAGAACTATAAATATATAAATTCAAGATTAACCTAAAATAAATTTTAAATACCATGGTTGTCCCAAAATATTATTATTATTTCATATTTTTTAAACACATTTGATTACTACAAAGTAAATAGCTAAAGTAATGTAAGGATTTAGATAGTTAATAGGGAGAATGGTAATTTCTTCTTTTTTAAAACTCACGACGATTTATTGATTTGAAATTATGCATTATGTCACCATTTTATGCAAAAGCTTGAATTCCCCGACTTCTGAACTTTGATTCGCTTTATCTACTTATGTTTACATATTTTTGAAAAAGCTAAATATACGTCTCTAATATATTAGGATTGACAGACTAAATAGATTTTGTCTTTTGATTCCCTATAAATAATACTATTAAAAATAGTTTTAACTTTATTTTTATACATGAATAAAACATGCATTTAAAAAATGTTAATCCCAGCTACTGAGTGTATCAGACAGCTTACTTTATAATAACTTTGGTTTAAAGAGGTTTACAAAAATAAATCGTACTCGAGGACTTTGTTTAACTGGGTGAGGCTCACGGCTTTATAATATAACAGACTAACAAGTTATACTTAACCTTAGTGTATCGAAAGCTACGTATACAGAGGTCAATAATATGTCAAGTATAAATAAATGGAAATCGCCGATTGCTAGCCTTAAAAAGGGTTTAAGCCTTTGAATGATTCACAATATTAAACGAATGACGAACAAATTTAGTATTGGCTAACTTCGGTAACTAACTACGGTGTAATAGATCTCGATGGTAATCATAATCATTTATTCATTTGTAAACATAGGTTTTACATAGATGGTATTAAACAAAAAAAATAATAGTAGCTCTATGTTTTGCTTCATTGGCATACAAATGTTTTTTGTTCGAGATCGTGAATCGAGATTAGACAATACGAAATTTGTGTTTTCCAGTGTTTTTTGTACAGCGATTATTGCTTTAGTTGATAACCACTATCTATACTAATATTATAAAGCTGAAGAGTTTGTTTGTTTGTTTGTTTGAACGCGATAATCTCAGAACCTACTGGTTCGAATTGAAAAATTATTTTTGTATTGGATAGTCCGTTTATTGAGGAAGGCTATAGGCTATATAACATCACGCTACGACCAATAGGAGCGGAGCATAAATGAAAAATGTTGCAAAAATTTAAAACCGTTGAAACTAAAACACGCGAACAAAGTCGCGGGGGACAGCTAGTAGCAGATAAACCTACACACGGCCAAAGCGCTTCATGACCACACCACAGTAATTGTTGGGGGTATCTAGCAACGCATATTTGGTCGACAGTTATTGAACAAGCTACTAATACTACAGTCTTAACATACTTAAATCTTTAGTCGTATTTCTTTCTTATCACATTATACCTTTCTTTTCCTCAGGAATATTCTGAAGACGGTTGGTTCCATCCAATAAAAATGTTGGTAAAAGCAGCGGCCAAGATCTTACTGTTAGTTTAATAAATAAGTGGATGGATGTTCGCAGTTTTTAATGAGGAGAAAAATAATAAGAGGATAAAACTATGCGGAGTGCTCTTGTCTAACAATATTACGGCAGACGCTCGTTACGGTACTACTCATAAGCTTATTGTCGGGATCTTTTGTTTACTTACCTTAAAAAATTAAGAATTTACTGAAAATTAAATATTACCTATTGGTTACGAGATACCAGGGTATTTCTATGATGGTCCTATTTGTAAGTTGCGTAGGTGGTTTTCTTATTAAATCTTGCCAGGTAAAGCATCTGCGAATTATTTCATACTTTGCTGCAAAATTTCAAATTATAATTATAGTCTACGTTTAATGACAAGAAGCTGTTGAAACCCTCTTAAAGATTATAAACCACTAGAAAAGATATTAAAAATTAAAGGTATTCTTTTTTCATACCTATTTGTTCAAATAATGTATTAATATCTTATGCAATTATATGATCACATTTATATAACAAACTCATTTTTAACAGTTTATTGAAACGTACGAACAATCGGTAAGGCGCGTTTTACCCAAACTTTTAACTGACTGCAAAAACACGAAGAACCTTAGAAAACAGTAATTTAAAAAAAATATAATTAATTAAATTCTTTTTTACACTTAACATTAATACAAAAACACAGAGCGTCCAGTTTCCTTATAAAGCCGGATGAGATCACACCACTGTTTATTTCGAAGTAAGTGAGTCAGTGCGGGGGCGTCGAAGATGACACGCTCGTCATCTGCTTTCCAACTTGTTACACTGTGTTAACTTATTTATGGCATATGGTGATTTTAATTACCATTTTAAGCACTGTGTTTGACTGTGTTTGGTAGTGAAGTGCTTCCTGAATGATTTTAATATTGAAATTGAATCATCTTGGAATGAGTCGATCCTAATTAAGGATAACAAATATTTGATTTAAAGTATGAAATACCCATATAATTTTATATATCTAAAAACAAAATAGTTACATATACGTAGCAATTTTCATAATAGTATAACGAGGTTGTTGTTTTTTTTAAAGCCACTTCATTGGAATATTTTTTTGATCAAACAATATGTAACTGTTGATCGGTCATGGTTTAATAATCTCTTTAAGTTTCGACAGATATTTGTGAATAATTATATACAAAATAAAGTTGTATATTGCTTATTACATATATATTTTAGTGGTTGATTGGCAGGCTTAGAACAAATTACTTCAAAGTTATATTTTTTCAAATTTGCATCACTTTTTCGTAACATTTTTAGGGTTCCGTACGCAACGGCAGCCAACGGTACTCTATTACTAAGCCTCCGCTGTCCGTCTGTCCATCCGTCTGTCTGTCGTCTGTCTGTCACATTCGTTCATCACATGAACCGTAATAGAGTGTGAAGTTTTGTTGACGCTCTAATAACAAATAATATAATATCAAATACACTAATAAAAGGGTCCCCATACAAGGGAAGTATTGTTTTAAGTTTTTTGCTCGATTTTAACGGCATTGATTTTATACTATTAAACAGAACCCTTCATGAGCAAAACCGACTCGTACTTGGATGGTTTTTATTTAAATATTAAAGTATTAAAATCTCGTGATCGATTAACGTTGCCTCCTAAACTATTGATTTTTAAAATGTCTACGATTTAATTATCACAAAAAATATTAACCTACCTAAAAATATCGTTCTGGAAAGTTCCAGAGTGTGTAGGCACTGAGAATATAAACAAAAGAGGTATACCAACTGTACTTTTGACAGACCTAAAAAGTCTTGTCTAAACGGTACTCCCATATTTGTAAAGTTGTTTCAGACAAGCTTCCATGCAAATACGATCTAACGTCATGCTCATACAAATGATGTCATTAACTATAATAAAGTACTAAACATAGAGGTTTGATGGCTGTTATAATACCTTCTTACATAAAATACTCCTTATTATTACGGAAAAATACTTGAACTTGAATTATTTAATGTAAACGCATTAGCATAGGAACTTCCTTATATGTATACAATGTTTATCTTCACGCCAGTATATGCCAGGGGATCAAAATCAAAATCAAAATCAAAACTCATTTATTTAAATTAGGCTACAAAGTAGCACTTTTTAAACGTCAAAATAATAAAAAAAGAAAATAGACAGCACCCGATTTGCCCACCCTACACCTATATATATATGGATATGCAGATTAGTGCATACGTAGGCATTTAAGTATAGCTGATGCTTGTTAATCATTATTAAACAATTTAGCTTGGTAATGGTTAATAAGTCTTCTTAGTTTTATTTAGTTACATAGTTTTATTTATATTATAATTTTTAATTTTAGTACAGCTTAGTTTTTTTGTTTATTTTGTTGAATTCAATAAAAAATTGAGCTATGTATAAAAAAAAAATTGTACTTACTACACTAATTAATGTATGTACCTATACATATATTAGGCGATAACCTTACTATACCGTAGGTATATTAGTTTGAGCAAAAAATTAACATATACAAAGCCATCAAATGGTTTTAGATTTCGCGTTTATAATGAAAACTTTATAAAAAAAATATAATTGCAAAATTTAATTATATGTACAACAAAGAATCACATGTATTCTTTACATCTTTAAAAAAACATAATCAGGTTTCTTTTTTTATAATTATAATTGGTACGTCTAAAATATATTTAATCTTACAAACTAAATTAAAAAACCAGAATGGCGATATACGCTGGAAAATATAAAGAGAGTTGATATTTCGACATTAGAACAAGTATTTCTGAATTCTGCCCATTAAACCTGTTATATTTTTTTGTATTGTTTTGAATAACACGAATAGGATATAGGTAGTATTTATTTAGTAATGGTGTCATAAGAAATACGGCATATAAACGGAGTGGTTGTCTAACAAATACCTTGTTATAAAGTTAGCATACGTACATAGTTTTTATGAACATTAAGTAATGCGAAATATAATCAGAATCTATTCTGAACATAAGTAGCTTACTCTTAGTATTCTTGTTAGTTTGCTAGACAAAGCTGCTAAGACTCTTAAATGTAAATATAGCTACAACTAATACAAACATTTTTAGGGTTTCGTGGCAAAATAAACCCTCCTATATAACTAGAACATGTTAGTGTAGTTACTAGTAGGTTTTGTGATATTAGATAAAACGAATTATTAATATAAATGATTCATCTGCTCCGTTTCTTTCATGCAATTTCATTAAAGATTAAAAAAAAAAAACGTCTCTAACTGGGTACATTACTGCGTCAACCAGGTAAACTTTTTAAATTTTTTGAATATTAAACTATTTAAAATATACAGACTTAACAAGAAAATAACAAGCCTTACTGCTCTAAAAGACTCAACATCTTCACAATTATAATGTTGAAATTCATTATTATAATTCCTCTCGTCCTACGGACCAAAACTGGACCTAAATACTCCTACTTAATTTCGAACCTTAAACATCATGACTTAAAATTCATAATCTCTTAACACCCTACCGAATTCTAATTTGGAACTGTATCACAGATAAGTATTACGTATAATTAGCATTGTATAATTAAGTCTCTTGGTATTTAGAATTCAAGTGTTCCACTGTCAAATCGTCTAATTTGCCAGACTGAACATTGTTCTCTACAGCCAATATCAAATTAGGATGTACGAAAGTCAAGGATTAGGGTATCACTACGTCGCTTCGGCCACTTAATAACGACTAGTTGGCTTTAAGGGCGGATTGTTTAACTTGTCTGTTTCACAAGATACTTGAATTATGCCGATAAGAGGACTAACTTGAGGTATATATAGTACTAGCTGTCCCCCGCGACTTTGTTCGCGTGTTTTAGTTTCAAGGGTTTTTCATTTTTGCAACAATTTTCATTTATGCTCCGCTCCTATTGGTCGTAGCGTGATGTTTTATAGCCTATAGCCTTCCTCAATAAACGGACTATCTAATTCAAAAAGAATTTTTAAATTTGAACCAGTATTTCCTGAGATTAGCGCGTTCAAACAAACAAACAAACAAACTCTTCAGCTTTATAATATTAGTATAGATACTATTCGACAGCTCGACCGCCGAGTCAGCTCATTGGGTTCGAAATTAGTTGGGTGACCCCGAGAAATACGTAAATAATTCTGTCTGGGATTAGCTTTTTAGGCTGGTGCTAGGTTGCAAATCTAGGAGAACAAACATCTTTAGATGATGAACCTTTAGAGTATACATAGACAAGCATAGATAGCTAGTAACCGTTGTACCGAGCGTAAGTAAATTTATTGCTGTAGGTAAGTACTACGCACATTTACAGATTTAAGTAATTTTCCGTGCGACGACAGACGTTTATGCGGAAATGTCGATGGTGCCAACATTATTAGAGTGATATTAGGTTTTGTGATAGTAGTTTTAATAAAACGGCGCGCTCTGTTATGACACAAATTTTACGATTTTACTTGTTCATACTAGTGCTTACTTATTTTTACTCTAAGATTTTTCCATATTCGTGCTAGTAAGATAATTTTCTTGGAATATACAATTTTTTTAACCGAAATATTACACAAATAAAGGGTTTATGTTACTGTTTGTTAATTACAAACCTAGAAGGTTCGACGCCTACTACAAAAGCTTTATTAAGACAAAATAAAAAAGAAAATCCCATAACAAGCCTATTTTAATTCATGAATATTAATTGTCTTATGTTACTTATTTTAACTTCATTTTTAGACTCCCACGCCATACAAGGAGGAACATTACACTGATGGAAAAACCTCAACCCAAAGCAATCTCTTATTAATCTAAACCACAAATGTAATTTGTTTTGCGGATACAATGGGTTTAACGAATTCAATAACTTTTGGGTTATAATACATTTAAGAGGATACGAAACAGGAATAAACCTAATCTAGTAATTGGCAGGCAATTAGAGGACGTTTGATAAGTTTCTGAATTTATATTTTATTAGGAATTTGTTTTAATTGTAGTGTGTAGGCCTGCGCCGCCGCGCCGTAGTCCTTTTGAGAAAAATAAATGCTATTTTGTTGATTAAACTGCATCCGTATCTGGAACGTGATCTGGCTTCTAAAACGTTTATTTTATTAATTATTTAAATACTTATTTACATTTAGAAACATCTTGTTGTAATACGACTCCCTCTCTGAGGAATTTAAACCTTGTGTCGCGGATGGTGCCACAAACATTCAAGTCACATGCACAAAAACACCTAGACTTGGAACAAGCATTTATTTGTGGATCACATAAAATGCTTGTCCAATGCGGCGATCGAACCCGCTGCATATCGCATTCAGTGCTGAGTGAAGTGGTGACCTTATACCACTCGGCTATCAGTGCAGTCGTCATTTTAAAGGACTGCTAGCAAAGATAATCTCCATAATGCTATTTTATAAGTAGGTAGTGAGTTAATCGTAAGTCTCCGAATTGAAAAAATAAAT
Organism: Diachrysia chrysitis; assembly: GCA_932294365.1. NCBI lineage: Eukaryota > Metazoa > Arthropoda > Insecta > Lepidoptera > Noctuidae > Diachrysia > Diachrysia chrysitis. The sequence goes on along the minus strand of OW028649.1, from coordinate 13,043,574 downwards.
CTATAATGTCCTAAATCTTTATTCATAATACTACCATAATAATTATACGCAAAACATAACACACCCGTTTCCAGATATTAATCAAATTCAAAACACGTTTACAAACAATTCAGTTTTCATATCACGATTTGGTATCGAGTAACACAAATTTTCTCACATAATATCTGTGGCTACAGGTGCAAATTATAACCGTGTGGGGTACCGGGACCCTTACATACGACCATTACCAATTAAGGATGAGCCCTCCAACGCTTATATCTACGTACGTTTGTATTTTATAAATTATACGTTCGTGTCTAAGTGCAAGCCGTGCGGTTTGACAGATGCTAAGGTTAAGCCGCTCTCGTCGCGGTTGGTCAGTGGATGGGTGACCATTCGTAAAACTTCTCCAGGTCTCGGAAAGCACGTTAAGCCGTTGGTCTTCGACACTCGTTAAGTTGTGACAATTCTGATAACCAGTCATACAATGCAATATTGTTTTACCCAGTAAAATGGGTTGTGGAGTTCAGATGGGCTATCGCTCCGAGTAAAATACAGTATTCAGCTGAATTCTATGAGACTGGAAGCCGATCCCAACAAAGCTTGGGAAGGGGTAGGCAGAAGAAGAGGTTATATTTTTCAAGTTTGCCAAAGGTTCGGGGCTCAGTTTAGTTTGGTTGTAAGTTGCAGTAATATGGCTGCCAGGGGAAATAAGTGCGGGTTGTGAGCGAAGGGACGTATATTGCCACGTAAGATAGTTTGTAAACTATACAGGCGGCTAGTTTTGACATTAATTTTGATTTTGTTGTTGTTTACCTTTTTGTCAGGTAGTAGTTGGGGGGATTATGGTTTTTAATGATTAGATTAAATTTTGTTTATGTCTTTATTCAGAGAACAGATGGATTTACATTGTTTATTAGGTGACACAACAGTGTGTAAATGTAAGTACTGGTGTATTATGTTTAATGATGCTGATAACAATGCATCGAATGACTTTGGTCTAGGCCTCACTGAGTAAAACCCAAAACTAAATAAAACTGAAGACTAAATAAATATTTATTTGAGACCCAGACTTTAATTTGATCCGATGAAAACTTTATTAAATTCAAATTGATTTTCTGTTGATCTTCACTTACAATATATTTTTAGAATGTCCCTCTCGCATTTAGAGTAATGAGAAATAGCCTGTTTTAATAGAGGGTGGGATTCCAACCATAATAAGTTCAATAGAGCATTATTAATAACATTAGCGCCAGCAATTACACCGGTGCTCGGTGTTTGCGGCTCGTGTCTCCCTATTACCTTCTCAACTTCCTGCCCCCTTTTCCTTATAAGAACACACACATCAGTAAGTAAATAATAATTATTCAGTTGTCGTTAGGAATTGTTGTCTGGATCGGCTACATTAAGTATAGTATATGCCAAGATATAAGCAGAGAGTTAGCCATGGTAGCAATCGACTAGTGCCCGGTTCAAAAAATATTATGCTTTAATGATATTGTCTTGTGCCCGGTTCATCCTATATTCAAGACACAATTCGTTCTGCTTGCGGGCGATCAGTTTTCTACACAAAACGAAGGAGATAAAAAATATCATATTTTTTTTTCTAGTTAGTAGTAAAGTCTTTAATTTTAGACAACCGCCTGAAACACGGCTCATCTTAATTGCAGTGAAGGTTTCTCATTTTATGTTTTTCTTTTCATGGGCTGACTGACAAACGGACTAGCGGCTCACCAGATGGTGTTACTGCGTACCCACAAAAAAGTCTTTTATCGTCATAGATGAAAAACTCCAAATTGTACAACTAGTTGAATTAATTTGGCATATCTGTATTAACAGCACTTAAATATTCAAAAATTTAAGGAACCATTTATAAGTTTTAAGGGCCAAAGTAATTAAAACTTGCAAAGATGTTATATAGCATAATCATTTACCAATTACATTATTTACTTTAGTTTCTTACCAGTCGCGTGTTGCCAGTAGTATTAAAATATTCAGTGGTCGAGCGGAAAGAGAATAATTAATCATGATTTTAGTTCCACCGAACTATGTTCGTAATACTTAGTCTGGATATTTGGTTTTAAACGAAAATACGTTATTATATGTTGCTTATAAATTATGTTAATATATAGGACTAATACTGTCTCTTGCAAAAAATAACGTACTTAATACATGACATGAAAAAAATGGTGTGAACATACTTAACACTTACGGTGATGTGCAATAATAAACCTTAATGCTTTGTTATTACTACTATTGATGCACGATTGACGTATGTACCTAATGAGAAATAAACACGAGGTATGTACTTGGTCTCTGTTTTACTTGGGACCCTCTCAAATTAACAACTTAAAATTTTCATAATCTTGCTGTGACAGACCTAAACTAATGACGATTATGGGTCATAATTGATTCCTTGGGAGTTTCGATTAGACTGCACTCATTATAACTACCCAGCCCTTAAAAGATCATAACCATTACAGCATTATGATCCCTCAGTAGATAAAAAAGGTCAATTTACTGAAAGTTGTCCAACAAAAGCAGTCTATTTTGATGACGCTGAAGGGTCTAATAACTTCCTTTTGGGTCAAGCTTCACTAATATTTCATGGACGCTATATTGCTATCAAAATGGAAAATATCGAATCTCGTATGTAATGTAAATAAAAGACCCTTTGTCTCATCTAACATTGGGTTTATGAAGGAACTTAATAGATATTTAAGATACCGATTTTCTATTTATACTTCTATATTTACTCATTAAATGCTGACTTCATTCGTTAAGTTTCCAGTTGTCGGTTAGGAACCGATTGTTTTACCTGTTTATCAATCAGTTTCCATTACAGGTATCGATAATGCTCATACCGTATCCTCGTTTCAGAGTATTACGTTTCATCCTGATGTTTTCCTCCACAATAAGTCAGGACCTTTTTCTTCCTTTTTGTAGCTGTGAATGGCGTCCTAAATCAATCACGTATGTTAACACACGATCGTAAAACGTCTCCCGATCTCTCATGTAAGACTTTAAACTTAGATCCATTGAAATCGCAACTCTGGTAACAGAAACAAAGTAAATACCAGAAGCGGGTTATTCACAACGAATAGATCGGACGTTTTGGCAAAATAAATGTTACCATCCCCAAGCAAATATGTACTTAATCCAATTGTGATAAAGAGTAGTTTTGCTTGTGTGCCTTTAAGAATCGCGTACCAGAATGTAATGAAAGGCGGGCTAACATTTTTATAGGGGTTTCAACGACTCACGGAGTAGCACCGTTTTACATTTAAGGATACCTCATTGTATTATGTGCGGGGTAACACATCGTCGTTTATGGGCGACAACTATCTGCACACCATACATATGTATATCGGGCGGTGGATAATGTTTGTTCATTTAAACTTTGTTAGAATATTGCTTTGTTTTTGTATTTTCTTTGATCTTGACAAGCGCTAACGAAGACTGGTAAAATACGAAAGTTTTAGGAAGATAGGTTTCCGTAGTGCTTATTCAGACTCAAGGGACAAACTCTTTGTTGAGGCATTAACAAGCTGTCGCCTTTCACTGTCGGTTTTTGAGCTGAACTCTAAAATAATTCCTTTGTAAGCAAGTTTTCCACAAAGTTCCAATTAAGATTATCGTGTCAGACCTACGGAGACTTGCTGTCTGCATAGTGTGCACTTCTTTTTTATGTTTGAGCCATGCAGGCCCAACACGACCTTCTGTAGTAGTTGGCATGGTAACCTATGCCACTCGGCTATCAGGAACTGCATTTTTAAGACACAATGATGTCATCAATTAAATTTCAGATATTCGGAGTGTTTAAAACATGTCAATTAACTCGTTATCCCAGATTGGACGGAAAAAGCTCCCGAATGATGATGATGAAACAAGGATTATTCAACTAGTAGGACTATTGAGTCCCGCTAGTTTAATAAACTTGTTGACGTTTGCATATTGATGCAAAACATCAACGCGTTTGTATTTTTTAAACTTTATAGTCAGGCCTATTCTCTGATGAACGGTGCGAATATTGTATTTGAACCCTGACGTTAACATGGTCGGTTTTGAAATATGATTGTGTGTGAATAATAAATAAGTTGTTAGCCTTCCATATCCATACTTATATTATAAATGCGAAAGTTACTCTGTCGGTCTGTTTGTTACGCTTGCACAGCTAAACCGATTTTGATGAAACTTGGTATGGGATAAGCTTGGATCTCTAGAGGGACATAGGTGACTTCAAAAGCATGATAACCCGACATCTAAGAAACAGGAGGAACAATTTATTACTGATTAAATAATAGACGACTGTTCCTGGAATACTCAAATGCAACTCAAGTTTGAGACATTCATCTCTACATATATGTCGCTACACCATAAATTGACAGAGACGGCAAAGACTTACAAGGATTAAAAACAGAGATGCGTTTCAGTTTTCAGCCATTTATTAATTAATTAATTATTTAATTATAAGAAGCTAACCACACATTTTATTAATAACCATTCACAACCAATATTCAGAGCCATGCGTCGTTTTACTTCGACCGACCTTAACATAGCTATCTAAATATATATTTGCACTATTTTGGAAGATATTTCTTTAAGAAATAAGCAGTATAATCTTTGTATTCTTCATTTATAATTTTATTTCATGTAAAAACTCTTTTGTGTGCTTAATAAAAAATAATAAATAAATAGTTTGGGAAATGGCTTGGCAGCAGATATTCTAGGTTTTTGTTAAAATATAAAGTTTCGTTAAATTCTGTTACCTTTATCAGGTAGTTGCAATATGACTGCAATAACCTGCAATTCGTCTTTGCATAGCGAACGGATCAAACAGAGTACCACAGAGAAGCGCATTGCAATAAACTCATAGTGAGTGTTGCGTTTGAAAAGATTGTGGGAATATTTGTGTTGCAACACTGTATTGACAAAGTACATGGTACAGAAAAACAAAAGCCGAAGTTAATAAGTAGGTTATAGCCATAAAATAGCATAAATGTGTTGACTTTTTAAATGAAATGAAATAATAGGGATGTTTACTTTTTTTTAAATGACAGTCATTCAGTAGTTTGTCAGAGTAAAGTCACGTATTCCTTCTTTTTTTACGTACCAAAATTACGACGATACATAGTATTATTGATTTTAAAATGTCGCATGACGTCACAATGTCGTACGTTCGTATAACATCGTGCCGGACCTAGCCCTCACTCCTGAATTTCGATTCGCTTTATGCCCTTAGTTTATTTTGAAAAAGTATATCATACGTGTCTTATATTTTTTATCATCTAATTTACCGAGTAAATTGATTTTTACTTTTCATACCTACTAAAATCTCTACTGTGTGTGTGTTAACTGACTAAATTTGAATACCTATATAACTTCGAGATATTTAATTATATACAATAACCGCTTGAGATTTCTAGGGAGCCCATACTACTCCCTTCCCATTTTGGAAGGCTTTTACCTAAAGGGATATTTAAATAGTAAGTAGGTAGTTAACCTTCTGCGTTTGTCTTTAATTTGGCATTAACAAGTATTTGATGCTGTTTTAACTTGTCAATCGACATCCAACTTTATGGATTGTTGGGAATTTGATTGTGTTCGTTTTAATATTTTTGTTGGTTAATAGGTATTGTTGTTTTATTCACAATTGAACAAATATTATTAATTGTGAAGGGTACAGAAAACTGGTACACAAAAGGTATAGATACGTGTTATTGGTTCAATTTGTTTGAGTGTTTTTAAAAAAAAATATTATCATTGTAAACACTGTTGGGTAGTAAAAATCTTTATCTATACATATTATAAAACAAAGTAAACCCCCTCCCGCGTCTGTCTGATTTTTATATGGTTTTCACCAATTGATAGAGTAATTTTAGAAGAAGGTTTGTGTGTATAATTTATTAATATCTTGTCATCCCGTGCGAAGCCAGGGTGGGTCGCTAGACTAGAATAAATCTTAAGAAAATACTTAGCTACAATATATACGTTACATAAATACTATGCATTCACAAAGAATGGTGCGGACGAATGATCCTATCGAGATTGGATATTTTATCTTTCCTAAGAGTTATCACTGGACCCCGACTGGGCGGCGCTCGACGTCAACTATTTTATTAGGATTGCAGCCTTACTCCGTGTCAACGATAAAATAAGTGGTGTTCTCAAAAGTGAGGCGTATTTTACAAATATATGAGGATGCTTTTCCTTTTTTATTAGGGTTCTGTACCTCAAAAAGAAAAAGGAACCCTTATGGGATCACTTTGTCTGCCTGTCTGTCTGTCAAGAATATTTTTCTCAGTAACGAGTGAAATACTCCAATCAATGAGTTCTTGAAAAAAACCAAGCGTCTGTGGCAACGCAATTTGAAAATATTACCATTTGTGTAGTTTTTTCTATACATTTTTAAGGTACTTAAAACCTATATGGTACAGTTTTATTTTTTATTTATTACGCATGAACACCTTCGCAGCCAATACCTGTAATTAAATACTATAGGGTACTTGCAGTCGACCCAGAATCGCGTAAATTTTCTATAAAAATACGTTTTTGCAAACATATTTACCGTTGATTTGATAGTGCATTCGATGTATGTACATGTATAAGACAGCAATTTTATCACGGCGTTTTTTTTTTGAGAATTACCCGTGACTATCTTTAAAATTTGTACAATTAAGCAAAAATTCTGCATGATATCTAAATACTCGTATTTTGATTATTCTTTTATTGTATAATCTGATCCTAGAAAAACTATTTAAAATTACTTTAACTCTCAAAGTGATAAAATAATTATATGAAGTTCTTATCTTCTGCCATTAGCCTAGCCTTTTTCCAAGCTTTCCGAGGCACGGAAAGGTGTCGATATGTTTACAAATGGTCACCCATCCACGGGCCGACCGCGGCGAGCGCGGCTTAACCTGTATTATCGGTCAAACCGTACGGCATACACTTAGTCACGAGCCCTTCTAAAAGTATAATAAATATAAATATTACAACGCAAAAGTCTTATAATTAATGTGTATTTCCACAGCCTTAAGGCGTACACTTGGGGTGTATACCTATAATAAACTCACTAATAACAGTCAAGGAAAATGTGGCGTTGTACAACAGAATCATCTTAAGCCTCACTTAGCTTATGTATGAGGAAACTAAGCGATATATGAGACAACATAATCCCATCGTTATATTTTGTTTTCCTTCATTTCGTCAAATATTATAATAATTTTCATGTAGGAATGTAGGAAAACGGCGTTAGACAAAATTAAAAAAAAAAACTAATGTCTCGTGTTTATTGAGAAATTGTATCATTTATACATGTGCCTAGCCTAGGTATATTTGTGGCCTAGCCTTTCCCCCAGCTATATTGGGGTCGAATTCCAGTCTTACTGGATTCAGCTGAATACCGTATTGAATGAAACGGCTGCCTACCTGACCTCCACACAAGCTTTAACGACTGTCAAAGATCAACGTAGGAAAGTCGTGACCAACAGCTTAACATGCTTATATTGCTATACATAGGTATATGAATACGAATAAATTATTGCAAATGTCTAATTAGTAAAAAAAAAACAATATTTTTACAGGAGTATTCATAATTATTTAGAACAAAACGGTTTACTCACGTTTGTTCTCACTCGAGATCGCCCGACTAGTTTCAGACTCAATAGGAGTATCTTATCATGAGCTGATGCGGTGTGGTGTCGCGAGTATCAATGTTATTTCTTTGTATAAAAAAAAATGGGTACTGTCATATTGTACTCCTTTTTTTAAGTCACTCCAATTTTTTTACACACACTGGCAGGTCTACTGGTATCAATCTGAATCCTGTGAGACCGAAGGAACCAAGGTTCTTTGATCAAACGCTAGGCAGATTCGAATAACTTCCTAAATAAGTGTTCGAGGCATTTTCATCTAAATCTAAACTCCTCACAACTAACTACAAGAACATATGTTAGAACTCTGCGTTCGTTACCAATGGACTGGGCTAACTAGCTGTTCTCAAGTCTAGCGCAGTTTGTAAACTGGGCTAATTCTACTTGCACTGTATTATGCGTCGATTTGTGAACAGAATTCGAGTTTAGAGGGCGTTTCATCAAAACTTTGTTTGTAAAGTGGTTGTCCATTGCTAGCCATTTTGTTCAAAGGAGGAAGTTCTCAATTCGACTGTATGTTGTTTTTGATAAGTTCCACTTTATTTAATGACTAGCTGTCCCCCGCGACTTTGTTCGCGTGTTTTAGTTTCAACGGTTTTTCATTTTTGCAACATTTTTTATTTATGCTCCGCTCCTATTGGTCGTAGCGTGATGTTATATAGCCTATAGCCTTCCTCAATAAACGGACTATCCAATACAAAAAGAATTTTTCAATTCGAACCAGTAGTTCCTGAGATTAGCGCGTTCAAACAAACAAATAAACAAACAAACAAACTCTTCAGCTTTATAATATTAAGTATAGATAAATCAAATGTGTTGACTAAATAAGTATAATTTGTTCACCTTGGAACTGGGGCTGGTATTTATTCAAGAGGATTTTCTTAAAGTCTTTTTTACATTTATAAATATGTGATCAATTATACTGTTACCTCTGTTCTGGAATCAATCAAGCTTTGACAAATATCTGGTGAAAAGTAAATGCTTGCTTTTTTACAATAAAAGTATTGAACATTAATAAAACTTTAATTAATTGAGTAGCTAAATTCTTAAGTTCCTATTTTTGTACATTAAAGTGTGAGCATATATCATCATATAAAATCAATATAATAAAATGTATTTGAGAAATTCCTATAACAACAACATGACTGGTTCCTCTAGATCAGCACTGTGATCTTCATCCCACCAGTGTAACACATGTACATCTTTATGAAAAACTTTATCCACGTAATATTCCGTTACACAACGAAAAAACTAATCCTTATAACTGTGCGTAAGTCGCTCACGTTCTTACCCGAGATGAGACAAATAAAGCAGAACGTAGCCGAACCAGCCCTAAAATAATAACCGAACCCTGGCCACATGTCGACGTAATACCGACCGGCATTCGCTCGTAAAAAATAAGAAAAGGACCCCGCAAAATACTCTCTATTACATTCCCTGTACGTCGAAAAAATTGGAAATACATTTGTTCGGAAGCGAATCGGACTGCGTATAGCCTTATCGGTGTCAGGCGTTTGATATCACTCTGTATCACGCGCGCGTGCCGCCTCGCCCGCAGATTTACAATTCTTTTATGAATAACATATTCGATGATGATCCCTTTTAAGTTCTGTACGTAAATCTAAGTGCGAGTTTTGGAAATTACGTTACTTGACATCACTTTACTGTAACTTGAGTAAATTTCAAAGTACGTTTCGTCTCTTGCGGAAGAGAATTACGGTGGAGTCTTGAAGTAAGAATGTTAAAAGTCTTTTGACACTGTTTTTAGAAAATCCATATTCATACTTTTCATTCATAATTGTTTTATAAATGCGAAATTAACTCTGTCTGTATGTCTGTTATGCTTTCACGGCTAAACCACTGCACCAATTTAGATGAAACTTGGTGTGGGGTAAGGTTGGATTACATGGAAGGACAAAGACAATTTTTTACCGCGATAACCGAAATCCGCGCGGGTGGAGCTGCAGGCAGCAGCTGCTAGTAAGTAAATATAATATTATTATTATTTGTTTTAAAAAAGGTTACTACCAATGTAGGTGGAATTCACATTACTAGCAATTTTGTTAACCCTGGATGGGCGTACAAGAATTTTTAAGTTAAGCTAAATATGCTTCAAACCTACGACCTCGCGATCACTAGGCCATCACCTTAACCATTAGGCTATTGCCGCTTTGTTTTTCTATTACAGTCCCTGCTTTGATTCGGAACCTTAAATTATTTGATGCATAAAAGTCAAGAGACACAAGAGTCAACCGTAACGAAGAGTTACAGACGAAAAGTCGAGTTTCATTAGCGACTTGATTAAGTATGTAAATGTACAAGTTCTATTCCCACTGTCGACGATACATTTTTTAACTAAACATTTTCTCTCGGAGTTATGATTACACCGACTTGTTATTTATATTACAATTTTTTTTAGATAAAAGAGATTATGATGTCAAGAAAGGATGGATATACAAGTCGAGTAATGTTAAGTTAAATAAAAAAAAATTGGTTGCCTGTAAAGTCGGTATACGGGCAAAAGTTTTACGTGACAACGACTGTCAATGTCAATGTCTGTCTCTCTCGCTCTTAGGCGGGCTAACCATACCCGAGTGGAAGGGACGCGTGCCTCTCACTCGCTCTCATTGTGAGCGCATAACGTGAGCGGAGCGTTACCCAGTTTCTTGAAGTGTCACCCGGCAAACCAATTTATAAGACGTTGTCACGTCAATAATATCTTTTTAGAGTCAAAACTTAATAGAGTGTATCGTAAATAAAAGTACCTAAACGTGTAGAAAAGTAAGTTTACCGGACGATTTGACTTGTTCATACAATGGCGAAAACCTACCTGTGTTCGTATTTATAAAGTTGATTGAAGGATATCAAGAACGCGTAAAAAATCGTTTTGTTAAAAGAGGACTCTTTTCTTATACAAGGTGATTATTTTATCGTTGTACAAACGAAAACTATGGCCTCTATATCGGTTATAAATGCGATTGGTATTAAAGTATTAACGAAAAAACAAAATATATTGAATTTCAGTACTATTACGTAAAACTCAGAGCTTTACGAGTGTAAAGCTCTTACATTTTTAGTCCAGAAATTGAATATTTTTTCGTCATGTATCGGTCATAGTTTTCGTTTGTAAAACTATAACAGAATCACCTTGTATGTACACAATAGATAGAAAAAATATCAAGACAGATCTTGTCTAGATAAACTTGAAGGGACTATGTTGGCTTATCTGATTTTGAGCCTCGTCGGATTCCTCTCATTCAGCCCCATTTACTCACTAAAGTAAATACTTCTTCATCCAAACCAGACTCACAAGAAAATTCGAAACAATCTTTAGTGAGCACTAGACTTACTAGAGTTTGTGCGGAAAGAGAACGGTCTTGGGATTAAGTTACTGTATTTGTAATTAAAAACAGTGTTGCGTCATTATAGTGCGAGTGTAATATCTGGATATTTATAAAAGTAATTAGTTTTTTCAGATCCATCATCTTCATTTGTTTTATGGTATTATCTAATGTCAGTTCCAGCTGACGCCACAACAGTCCTCTTTTCACACAGCCTCTACAATGGTTTACCTACCTTTTCTAAATTTTAAATCCCTAAAAATATCGCAAGAAATTCATTAGAAAACATGTACCGACTATAAGCTTTTATTTTTGATTTTAGCTCACTCAGTGTTCCACTCAGTTGCCTCAAAAAAAATCTCAACTACGAAGCCGTGAAACGAGCCAGTATTGTGTTATGGATATAACTGGTATTTTCCTGTGGTTTTTCTCGCGTGATTTACGACGTTTGTGGGAATAGTAAAATTCGGTATAGTTCAGACTGCGCAGTAAACAAACAAACAAAACTAGTACAAAGTCAGAGATATAGCTTCATCCGTATGTGGACCACAGCCCCACGCGGTGCATCCTGCCGTGGCTCGACACACAGATACCGAGCTATTTAGATAGTTAATATTAATTCCTCACAATTAGTACACAAACATTTTATACTATCAGAACTTTAAAGTGATAAGCGTGTGGCGATTTTTAGGATACTGAGAGATGTTGATGTTATTGTTTTTCCTAACATACGACGAACTAAGCTAAGTCAGTTCTACACTATATCCTCGTAAGGCCCGATCTAAATCTAGGACACTATAAATAACGGCCCAATGTACTAAAAATAGGCATTACTAGTTGCGGCCCAGGACTAAATTAGTAAAAAATTGTCCAGTTAAAATGCTTTCATCTTAATTAATTAAACATTATATACCTAATATAATACATTGGTTCTAAAATGTCAAATTGATAATAATCAACCTTGACAAAAATATGTTGAGTTTAATAACTTTCGATGGCAGATTTTAATTAGTGGGTATATTTAACTCAAATAATTAACATTATGTCCTAATTTTAGGTAGCAGGGACGGTATTTAATGATTTTAATAACTTGCTGGGGCCGCAATGACTACTTTTTGTATTCCTTAAATTAGGTCTTTGGGCCTTACGAGAATATGGATCATTTGGTCTGAAATAAAGATATCGCATCTGAAAATAATCTAAAAAAATTCAAAATAATTTCAGTACTTTCAAATCAATAAAGTTTACCTTGAAAAAATTGGTCGTAGCCATTGAGGCGCTGAGCAGACGATGCACAACGTGTCCGCCGCCGCTGCCGCCGGCTAGAGAGAAATGGCCGCGGTCTTGCTGTCGCGATCACGTTGACCGCGACATTCAATAAAGATTTGACTTGGCAGCAACCAATTGGCAGCAGTCAAGAGCGGTAATTTCTCTCCGGTGGACAGTATTCCGTCTACTCAGCGGCTGATTTTTTCCTTTATTTTTTGTCTGACACGTAAGTTGACCGTTTGTTTTTTTGATTCGTAATTAAATACAAAAAATAGAAGGAAAAACTTAAACCTCAGGCAGGACTCGAACCTGCGACCACTGGCTTGACGCGCCAGTTTGTTATTCTTTGATTATGGGCCGCAGTAAGATGCGGGCGCGGCACCGCCCCCGGCCGCCTTCCTTTGATCCCAACTCAACTGCGTCTAATTTTGCTCACTAGGTCACCTTTGCTGCAGTCTTTCATTTCTTTTTTATACACAGAACTATGCTGAGTATTATTTTCACGAATTTGTCGTTTTAATTGCTCGCTGAATTGGTAACATAGAATTAGTAATCATCTTTTGAAACTATACGTTAATTGATTTGAAGTGAGGAAGAAAAAGTTTGTTAATTAGGAAATTTTTTAGTACAACACTTCAGATTACAATAATGTTTATACTAATATTAATTATCATTTTTAAATAACGTTAATAACTGCCCGTTAAAACACTTCAGTTTAAATGTTAAAATCATAATATTTCAGGGAACACAATTGCCAGACACGCGAAACGTCCGTCCACTAGAAAATAACAAGCGAACACTTTCTCGACCTTCGCTTGTAATTCCAGAAATTGTTGAAACGAATGTTGAAACTATTTAAATTCGCAACGAAATTTAAATATTCGTAACGCAAACATCAGGATGAAACAGAAACAATAGGTAATTAACAATCAAGAACTTTAAACCACCTTTTACCACTCTGGTCCTTTTGCAATGTTAAAATATATAATAAAATACCAAATGAAATAAAATAAATAGAATTTGAAAATAAGGTTAAGAACGAACTGCGTAAATACTTAGTTAAAAAAATTCATTATAGCGTAAAGGATTACCTAAATGATAAATAAGTAAATTAAATAATAATATATTTAAATATTTAAATGATATTAAAAATGTGTGTTAGAATTTTATATAAATGTTGTGTAATAGTACCTATATAAGTTAATATTTTATAATGTGTATTGTCATAAGTGTTTAGATTTTATAACTTAGATATAGATATTTTGCTGTGCCCTAACCGGGTCCATAATGTATGTCCAACCCTAAATTTAAGATCTTTTTGTAAAAAACATTGTGGAAATGCAATAAAGATTATGATTATGATTATGATAAACACTCGAGAAGCGTCTAGCTCTAGAAGAAGCCATTGAAAACGGCAAACATCTTGGAAAATGGAATATCTTTGATTTCAATAGTTGGATTGGTAATTCGATACAACAAAATGCGAAAGATACCGATACGTCAAATTTATAAAAGTTTCATGACATAATTTCATTTTAGTTTAGTAAGTAAAAACTCTTCACCCAAATTGTCCAAGTGCATGTCTTTCACGAGCAGCGTAGAGTTCCGTATTTGCCCGTAACAATATTTAATATACGGACATGGTATGGGAGAATTTAAACCTTTAAGAATATTTTATACGCGGATTACTCTAACTCCATAATTTGTAAAGCCAACCTGTTAACTTTTATGTCAAAAGGTACAACTTTTATTTAGCCACGCGCCTCATGTCATGAGCAAGATCCATAGGTATTATGTTAACAGTAAATCAATAAAGTACATTAGTGACATTCTATTTACAAACACGAAGGATTCTGTTCCGCGCAGTGTAATAATAAAATATCATTATACATAGACTCATGGATACCAATTTCGAAACCTCGATTGCCATCAAATAGATAAAATAAAAACACGTTGTTTGCTTCAGTATTTTACTATTTTCATTACGCGTGTATGTTTGTATTACTACTACCAATGAATAATAAATTACTTAAATTTTTGGATAGCTGTCTATTCTCTATACAGCATATCATGTTCTTTCGTTTGTTTGGAGGATTATACCATAATGTTAGTTCAAACCGATACATGAAAATTGCGCCGCGAATGTATTGTATTTTTATTATTGCTTCATTTAATATCATAAATATTTCTTAGATCCTGCTCCAGCCGTTGGTTTCAGACTCGCTACTCGTGTGGATCCATGTTATTGAGTTTACAGTCGTCTTCCTAAGTAACTTTGTCTATAACGGCGAATATTTCTTAAACTTCCTACACAGTTTAAAGAACGTCGACGTTGCTTTAGGTGTTAAACCAGAGTGTGTGTGTTATTTTCTAGAATCTTGTGGAATATCAGCATATTATTTATAACCACGATGACAATTCGCGTCAGCTATTACGAGGTTTTCCGTTGGAAATATATACTTAGGTATATTTATGTTGCATTTTACAATCGCCTTGTCTAACATCACCAAAGTTATGGTGTTTGAGTTACTATTATTTCGCCTCAAGATTCTACGTAAACTTTGTGAGATAGAGCTATCAGTTCTGAGGAGATTCGACAAAAACGCCAAGGAAATTAACTATATATAATAAACTAAAAAATTACAGACATTCACTCTTTCACATATTATAGTCAAGGCCATAGATTTCTAAACAGCCAAACCTAAGCTGGCAAGTTGCCACTACCATAAACTTCAATCATGTTAATGTACATCAATATCAATAATGTTTTTATTTCTTCTAATTTCGGAACATAATTATATTATAGTCATCAGTATCGTGCCGTTTTTGTTATAGGTTGAACATAAATAATAATCTGTATTTGTTTCTCACTATGGAACACAAATATCTTGAATATTTAAATAAGGGCTTATATTTTATGCCCGGTATAAAAACTATGTTGTTTTGTCGTTTATTCGGTGGATTATACCATACCGTTGGATCCAACAGACATATTAATTTTGCAGCAAGAATTCTGTGTGTTGTCATTATTTCATTTGTTACTTTTTATTACGTTAAAATGTTTCCATTGGCGCCTAATTCATATTTAGTATTAAAAATCGTCCAGCTGATTCAGTATATCGGTAACGCCGTAATCAATTTAATCTTCAGTGGCGATCACTTTATGGATTTTCTAAGCAGCATTAGAATCATTGATGTCGCCTTGGATTACAAACCTACGCATGAAGTCCTGTTTTCAAGACTTGTATGGATTTTCACCGTCACATGGCGAATTGTAGCCACACTTCTAGTGTGGAGCTACTTTTCCATTTTTATCTGGTCTAACACAATAGGTGCCATTGTCGAAGTGTGGTTGGAATGTACTGTATGTTGTAGCCATTTTACTAGAATTATGATGTTCGAAATATTATTGTATCGAATAAAATTGCTTCGGAAACGTTTTGAAAATAATTTGTCAATGATACGGAGATTAAAGGAAAGCGATAAACAGATAAAAGATGAAATCAACAAATGTGTAATAATTTATCAAGATTTATTAAAAACCGTACACCAAACTGAGTTCCCAATGAAATCACTGGTAAGAAATAAGTGTTATAATATTTACTACTTATAATGATAATATTGAGTTTATGAGTGACTAGCTGTTTCCCGCGGCTCCGCCCACATGGATGTCGTTTATCGCGACAAGAAGTAGCCTGTGTCCTTTCTCAGGCTCTAGACTATCTGTGTACTACATTTCATTTAAATCGGTTCAGTAGTTTTGGCGTGAAAGCGCGATAGACAATAAGACAGAGTTACTTTTTAGATGTTATATGAAACTATATAACATCGAACTATGTAGTATATATAGCCAGGTGCAAATTATATGATAAGCCGCGAATTTAATTTTAATATAATGCAAATCTTTATTTTCAGATATTTTTGTCAATGGGCGCAGTTGTTCCTAAAATAATGATCATGGTGTTTCGTCTCATTAATGGCGACCTCTCTATCGTTTGTATTATTTGTGTTTGAATTGCATCAAATTAAAAAAAAAACATTGAGCCTAATAAATTGCTTAATCTAGTCATAACTATGGCCACGAAATATCAAATTAAATTTAAAATACGTGTTGTTGATAAATAGAATATTTGTTGGTTACTTGATATTATTTTTTTAGTGCAAGTTCGTGAATTCCGTAGAAGTATTTATAGAATCAACTTTACCTTTCATACCAGCGATGTTGTCGGGGATGATCAACAATGAAGTAGATAATATAAAATTAATTGTAACGAAGCAGTTACTTGTATGCACAGGTAATGTCTAATTAACTTACAAAAAGGCTACTACTAGAGATCTCCCCCCTAGACAAGTGACATTTCGACAAGCGATAACGCTGATCGAATCGTTCTAATGTATGGAAGTGACAAGTCCAAGTCACGTGACTTATCGAAATGAAATGTCATTTCCATACATTTAATGTCACTTAAGCGATTTCTATCATCGTTAACGCTTGTCGAAATGCCACTTGTCTAGAGGCTCAGTATGTATAGAATATGTATTTCATACAGAATTAGTGTATCCTCTCTATTTTTTGTTTTATGGTTAATTTCCTCTGAATATAGTAGATATT
This sequence comes from Diachrysia chrysitis, assembly GCA_932294365.1. Lineage (NCBI taxonomy): Eukaryota > Metazoa > Arthropoda > Insecta > Lepidoptera > Noctuidae > Diachrysia > Diachrysia chrysitis. Next base: position 13,026,718 of record OW028649.1, on the reverse strand, counting down.
CAGAGGAAATTCCTCGAAGTCACCTGTTATCATATGTTTTAAAGACAACTTTATTTTTACGAAATCGAAAATACTCTTCTTAAAAAAAGATTGAAATTAAAACTTTGATATTGTGGATTGAAATTAAATAGTATGTTTAAGAATAAATAAGTTTGTTTATGGAATTGTTTAAATGCTAATGCTGTGATCTCCATTAATTAAGCAAGCACAACTCAAATGTCCACTTTACACTACTTTTGTCAGTAAATGTATCTTAAGTAATAATTCTTAATTCTTTATTGTACACGTTACACATAGTACAATTCTTTGAATTATTAATGTACATAATACTTCGATATCGATAAATAAATAATTGGAGTTCGATAAATAAATAAATAAACAAGTGTCTGGTCTAAAAACTGTTTATTTATAAATTTATTAAAAAAGCGAATGCCACAATCAAAAATAAATAAAATTGTTTTTCAGGAGGAAGCGCTCGTGATGTAGTGGAGGACATGATGATGTTTCTTGAACAACGTTCCTTCAGATACACAATATGGCGTCTCTATGATGTCGATGTGCCCACCATACTAACTGCCGTCAAGATTATTACTACCTATACAGTCGCCATGATCCAGTTTGCACATTTCTATGATTAGATATTTTTGTATTAGGTAAACACTTGTATTCGTAAATAAACAAACACAGGTTTTTGTTTTGGCAAATTGCTTACTGGACTTGTTTTCTTTATTACATTTGCATGAAATCATACCACTTGTCAGGTCTTATCAGGCTTTCATAGCAGGTTCATTTGCCTAGATCCAACTGAGAAATCGGTCTGATCCTTTAGATTTAAGGTGGTAGTGGCAGTGCATCGCCAAGCACCACTGTCGCAATCGAATTGACCGGTATGCCTCGGGAAGTACCACCCACTCAACTAGCAGTTCTGCCACTGCGTTTCTTCTAGCATGGTTGACTGCCTCGTTGGTCTAATGGTCCCAAACGCAACTGCCCTACACGAGGTGTTGGGTTCGAATCCCAAGTCAAACAAACGGTCGAAAGCCGTTGATCCGACCTGATCCCTCTTCGGTCTTGTAGGTTTGCCGATCTACCGTAGAATAAAAAAATTGAGGAATAGAGAGTGGAACTGTGTCGGCGCACACACTCGGGCACTGACATACTTCCTGCGCAGATTGCTTATCTCTGTTAAGAGAATCCTAAAGAAAATCGGCATGACGCTACTTAAACATCACAAGTAAGAGAAAAATCCAAAAATTGAAAATTTGTAGTTTTGTATAATAAGAATAAGTTTTTGTTATTACATCGATGTATGAGAGAGCATTTTTTAACCACACAGCTAAGTTTGTATTTTGAGAATTACGTGACGATCAGCCAACTTTGTTCGGACTCTCGGTGGGCGAGTGAGACTCGCACTTCTCTGATATTTTATAATTTTTCGTTTATGTGTTACCTCATAATTTTAAACGACACAACTTAAACTTTATAAATATCTTGAAATATGCTCTAAAAGCTAGTTTTTTTTTTATGATTCATAATTATAATTATCAGGTCGATTCAGCATTCTTTATAATTACTTTAAAATGGAAAATGGTTAATCCATTAATAAAATAACCAGAAGACCTGCATACTTCAATCATTCTAATGAACATCATATAAATATCGAACACTATCTATTTCTTACACACCAAGCACGAAACACTAGTACATCCACGTCAGTGTTATGTTGTTCTGTTATTAGACGATATAAAATATTATACATTGTCAAACATGAAGTATATTGATCTTAAATGTTTTAAAAAATGTCTAGATTTAATACCTGGCGTAAAAGCCATTATGTGGTGTCGTTTAGTCGGTGGGCTGTACAGAACTGTTAGTCCCAACAGACACATAAATTTCGCTGTTAGAACATACTGTGTGCTCATTAGTACATACGTCACCTTTAAGGTTTTCCGTTTGATATTACCATTGTCAAACACAGATATAATTTTTGCCACAATTCAGAGTATTCAGTACATAGGGACCGTCGTAATTAATTTAATCTGGGGAGGTGAACTTTTCATGAATTTTCTTAAAAATATAAGAAACATTGATATTTCCTTGGGTGTAAAGCCAACCTATGAAGCACTATTTTCTAGAATTTTATGGATACTTGTACTGTCATTGTATTCTTCTACACTTGTTTTAACATGTATTAACAAATTAGAGATTGCCTTAAAAGAACCATTAGCAATCCTTTCATTAATGTTATTGCAAAGCATGGTTTGTTCATCGCATTTTACCAAATTTATGATGTTTGAATTGACATTTTACCGAATGAGAACGTTACGCAAGTTAATTGAAATTGATTTGTCAACAATACGGCGTTTCGAAGGTAGGAAAATAGAAATTAACAACCGTGTACGGACGTATAAGAAGTTGTTGAAAGCACTATTACAAAATGAGATCGCAATGAAACCCCTGGTGAGTGTCATATGTATAAAATAAACGTAAGTAGAAAATAAGGACATAGGTATTTAATGTTGTTCATGTATCTCTGGAGCCTGTGAAACAGGCTCCAGAGATACATGAAAGAGATCCATTTATACATATATCATACCTAGACCTATAATAAATAACCTAACCTACTAGGATATTGCGGGCTGGTAAGAAGAATGCCAAGATTTGATGAATGCATTGTGTCGGTTAAGTTAATAAGCTAACTTAGCCAACACAAAATTGCCTCCTGACTAGCCTTTGTCCAAGCTATGTTGGGTCGGCTTTAAGTCCAGTCTGGCTTGAACCCAGTGATATGCAATCGAACTGCACTACCTCAGAGCGAGCCTTTATTTGATAGATGTGACAAAAGTTACATTTTTCAAGTAACGAAACGATTGTGCCATACGAATTAACTATATTGATATTTATATTTAACGTACCTATGAACTTTTCATAAAGGAGTTTCCTGATTTATAAGGAAGCTATCTGACATAAGGCTCCATATCTCAATCACCTCAAGTCGCGGGGGAAAGCTAGTCATTAAATTAATTTATCATCATCATCATCATCATTATATCATATTGTAATTATATTGTGCATTCTGTCATTATTTCATTGGACACTGCAAGTATCCGCACGTAGCCTAAATAAGTTGTATGATACTATGTATGGAGGAACACTTGGCTCCTAAAACACAGGCTCCTGGCCTAGTTTAGGAGACAGCAGTTTCGCTATTTTATATGTTTAGGTTGTACATCTTTTTATACCTGTTTTTCTCTTTATCATGTTAAAATTTACAAATAAATTATTATTATTTCCATTATTAATAAAACATTTACGTTTCAGATTTTTTTGTCAATGGGATCGGCTATTCCTAAAGTGATGCTCTTGCTGTTTTACGTCATCAGTGGCGGAGGTTCTATCGTTAGTATTGTTTGTTGTTGTGTTGTATCAAATTAGAAGGATCCCCGAGCCTAAACGATCACCGGCTTTGATCTAGTTGCTGTTTTTGTACTTTACACGGCAAGACCCGACGGCGACGATTCAACGAATTTTACCTTTCAGGCCAGTTTTTTCCATTAGGTGAATCTAATGTTTGTCTCTATGTATCTATGATTGTGTTAATAATTAAAATCGCCTCTAAATTTCCGTCATCTAGATGACTTTAAATTGTAAATTATGTTGATATTTGGGTTTGAAAGATGACGGACAAATGACGGATCCATGTGGATATTCGTTGGTAACTCCGGATTGCAATAGGTTTTATTTTAGGTTAATGTGTAAGATTTTTGTATCATAGCTCAGAAAACTGTAAATTCTGGGTACTTTACTTTAGAACATCATCGAATTAGTCAAATAGAATATTAGTCAATTAGTTACTTTTTTTTGTTTTAGGACAAAATAATAAATTTTGTACAAGTATTCACAGAGTCATCTCTACCTTTCATACCAGCGCTGTTAGCGGGGATGATCAACAACGAAGTCTATAAAATAAAACTAATTGTAACGAAGCAGTTGCTTGTTTGCAGAGGTAATATTATCTTATTAATTTACATATGTTTTGTACCTTTAAATTTAAACTGTATATTTAAATTCGTATTAATTGTTGTTTTTCTTTATTAGAAGAAAACGCTCGTGACGCAGTAGAGGATATGGTAATGTTTCTTGAACAGCGTTCCTTCAGATACACAATATGGCGTCTTTATGATGTTGATGTGCCCATCATACTTACTGCCTTTAAGCTTATTACTACCTATACAGTCGCCATGATTCAGTTTTCACACTTCTATGATTAACTTTTGTATTAGGATAATACTTATATTTATGATTAAAAACGTTTCTTTTTGGTTCGTGTGAGTGCTGACGTTGCTGGGTTTCTTCTTTTGTCTGCCTGTTCCCATCCTGTGTACTGAGATCTCACACTAGTCTTTTTAACTTCTTATTATAATATTTAAACACCATATTTAAACTGCCTGAACGAATTTTGCATTCGAGGATTTTAACAAATGCCTTAAAATGATTAAAAAAAAACAATATAACATTTAGGCGGTAAAATTGTAAGTCGTTACTATTTATTTTGTTAACAAAAACTATCGAGTAAGGTATCAAAATAAAAGGTTTTATAAATGGTTTACAAAAATAGATAAAATTTGCATGTTTAAATATAATTTGAAATGAGAAATTTTAATATAAATAATTATTACAAAAAGCAGGGCAGTCGGGCAGTCAGGTTTTTTTTTTTTTTTTTTATGGAACTTGTAATACAACCGGTTATAATACGCGATATTATTAGCCAGTGGTATTAACGCCTAAAATTAAACGAAGCAACTTAGGGTTATTTCATAGTCAAGTACGTTACCCGAGGGCCTTACAAAACTACTACTAGCTACTACTTAGAAATCCCTTAAATCTATAATAAGAAATCCCTTATGGCTATTACCATTAAAATCTCTAAATGCGGCAGTAAGAAGGTCATACATATAAATAAAACACTCTGAAATTACATAATTATCTAAAAATAAACAAAAAAACATATATTATACTTAAATAAACATTGTGCCTTGTCAAAAATGCTGTTTATTCTATTTATTTAGACCTTATTAAGGCTTTCGATAATGTGGAGTTTACAAGATAATAAAGACAATGAAAAAATTGCGATATTAGACGAAACTGGGTCCTACAGAATACTAATTACGATATATAAAACCACGATAACAGAAATTTACACAAATACAGGCGACAACATATCTATAAGTAACATGGAGTCCTACAGGGTAGTATGTTAAGGCCCTTTTCTATTCACTACAGTACTATTCTCTGATATTACGGATACAAATACCACGATATACGCGTATACACGAATACCAATTCGTGGACTATAATTGATCTAAAGACTGTAGTAGACTTATACGGTCTTATGACAAAAAGCGGTTTATCTAAAAACAGGTTTTAACCTCTACAAACTCCATAGTATATAAAAAAAACCTGGTAATAAATATGACAAATTTTATTTCTATCTTGGTTTAATAACAACTTGAGAGAGGGGTTTGTGGCTAAAGTATACGCCATACAGTTTAAGCAATGTTAATGGCAAAGCTGTATTCGCCGCGGTTAGTCCGTGGATGGGTGACGATTTTTAAATATATCGAGACCCTCCGTGCAGCGGAAAACACATTATGCCGTTAATCCCGACAGTCAAACGTTAATCTTTGACTGGCGTTGAGGTCATAATGATTTTTACTACCAGTCTTACTATAGGGTCTTACTATCTAAGAAGGTGACACAGTAATGTTACCCAGTAAAATGGGTTGTGAAGGTCAGATACGCAGTCGCTCCATGTAAAATACGGTATTCAGCTGAATCTGGTAAGACTGGATCGATCCCAACTTAACGTGTGAAAAGGCTAAGCAGAAAAAGGTTATATGTTTCTGTGCCCTTTCCTAGTTGTGTTGATAATATTGCATCATAAAGGACGCAAATAATAACATAAATGAAGGTCATGCTAAATTTAAATGAAACTATTTCAGTAGTAGCATCAGAGTGTATAAACTATAAATGTTGTAATAATTACATAGCAGTCGCTACAATGGCTTATCTTAGATTGAAATATAAGATAAATACATTGTGTTTATATCAAAGAGGATTGTGAGTTTCATATATCAATTTATAGACTAATATTAGAGTTAAAAAACAAGTGCAGATAAAGCTCGTATACGCTACATAAGCGTACTGCACCTTCAACGTCTTCACTATGATATTTAAATATCTAGAATATATTTTCAGTGTTATAAGTTCAGTTTTATCAATAAAAGTAATAATGTTTACGCGACTGCTCGGTGGACTTTATTATGACGTTAGTCATAACAAGCTAGTATCGTTAGTAACAAGGGTCTATTGTCTCTGCGCTGCCGGGTTCATTGCATATAAATATATAAGTATATTCGTCACTGCGAAACACTTAGATTATACGAGCTTCGTATATTTCTTGCAATTTTTACAATATATTTCAAACTTTATAATTGATTTTAGTACAAACGGGGAAAATTTCATGCATTTTCTAAATAATCTAAAAAAAGTAGACATTCTACTTGAAATTCCAGGAAATCAAAATCTAGGGCTTTCTAAGTTCCTTTATGTAATTATGTTGACACATTCATTTGTTATTGCAAATATGTTTTGTAATATGACGGGGTATTATTATTGTAGGAAATCTATTATCTCTCTAATTTACATATTGGCTTTGGATTTGTTAGCAGCTATGTCTATTTTGACAAGGGTTATGATGTTCGAATTACTTTGGCTTCGAATGGTGCAGCTTCGTAAGCGCTTCGAGAGGACCGCATCAATCCCACAACCAATACAGAAGAAACAAGTAGGACTAAGTAGCTTGGAAAGAAACCTTGCAAAAAATATATTTATCTACAAGAAGTTAACAAAAACTACACATAAAGCTGAAGCACCTATGAAACCACTGGTAAAAATAATGTATATTTTGAGAATAGACGTTTATTATTTGATTATATTTTGAGAATTTTCTTCAAATATTTTATTAATAAATGCAAAATAATATTCTCACCAATAGAAATTAGGTAAATATGACACAAGTTCTAAGTTTGCGAATCTATGGGCGTAGAATATTATTGACATAGTAAGTTATATATTTCCACATTGGTCCTTGAATATGCAGTTACGTGCATACGAATGGCATGATCTTATCTATCGTTTAAAATCATGATGTTTTATATTTTTGATGTAATATTTAGAAATTATGTGTTTTAGATATTACTGACAGCAACAGTTGTTATTCCAAAATTAATGATTGTCTTCTACAACGTCATCGGGAAAATAAATGTTTCAGTATGTAATTTTAAATCATACATAATAAGTAGGTACTATAAAATAATGTGGAATAAAGTGAAATTTGATGTTTGTTAATCTGTCACGTCAATATACGATTTTGACCGCATAGGATATATATATTATATCGTGAAAGTTCACGAGACAGAATATGACGCGAGTTAAACCTTCAATTTAAAAGTCTTACTAATTAAAATGTAAACATCCTCGACTTAAATTATTTTTTACCTTGCAGCTGAGACTTTTTAATACTGTTCAAACTTTCATTGAATCTACATATCCATATTTTCCTGCATTGCTTGCTGAAATGATAAATAGTGAAACAGATAAAATTAAACTTTGTGTGGCAAAGCAACTGATACGATGCAGAGGTAAATTTATCAAACAATTTGGCTTGGTAATGGTTGATAAGTCTCCTTAGCTAAGCTTAAGTTTTTTTTTTAAATAATTAAATAAAACGTTATGGAATTCCAAAAACATATACAGGGTGGATACGACCGATGTGTTTTCCTTCACAAAACATCTGTGAACAGTATTTTTTATTTAAAAATAAATTTACTCCGCTTGAACACACTGTATTTGTACTTATAATTATTTACATGTAAACGCATAACAAAATTAGAAGTAATTATTCAAAAACCTTTAGAGAGAATATCTTTACAGGAGCAAACGAGCGAAAATCCATAGAAGACGCTATGACGTACCTGAAATATCACGCGTTCAGGTTTTCTGTCTGGCGACTGTTCAACGTGGACCTCAGTATGCTCCTGATCTTCATGGGTCTCTGCGTCAACTACACTGTGGCTATGGTCCAGTTTTCACATTTTTATGATTAAATAAGTTCTATTTATTACTTCATCAAAGCCTTTGCAAGTTCCTACTGCTTCGAATTCATGTAGGATTTATACATTTATAAATGATATAAAAAGAGGTTTTTCCATTTTGGTTTAATAAGCGCTAAGTTTGAGTACATTAAAAAGTAAATTGATAAAAAATTGAATAATCTTAAACTAACGATTCCCGCTGTAATAAATTTAATCCTCGTGTCGCGCGAGGTTTTACAAACATTCAAATCACATGCAAAAAGAACACCTGGGTGTTCTTTTTACTAGGAACTAAAATTTGAGGATCACACAAATGTTTGTCTCGTGCGGAGATCGAATGCGCAGTAATTGGCTTGATGACCTATACCACTCGGCAGTGCTGTCAAATTATATTATTAGTTTTGTTTAAATAAAAGCTTAAAATAGCTTCATACACATTGCAATTGTTTTATTTGAAAAATTACGTATTCTGCCATGAAAAAGGCCGCGAGGCCATAAATGATACTTAAATGTAATAATAAAAAAGGATTGGGAAAATAAACTAAAAGGTGCAGATAATGAGATTAGACATGACTCCTCGAACGACTTTATCAAGGAGCTACCTACTAAGTACAGCCAATCTTAACAGAACGGCGCACTGCATACAATAGCTGTTATCCATCACCATAGAATTATCCCAAAACACGGATAAGTAACATTATATTATTGTGAGAGACATCAGCAAGACAGATGGTGCGGTCAACGCATGAATATTTCAAGAGTGGCATTAGGACATGGAAAAATAAATATGGCGGACTTGACTGGACGCATCTGTACATAAATCGTGGTACCGCCCGTGTTTGAATTACCAATGAAAGGGACCAGGCGAGGGTTATTTATCAGTTAACCGTATATCCATCTCGGGAACCACGCTGAATTTTTATTGAAAACTCGTACGGAAGTTAGGTTACGTTTATTACGAGTATAAGTTTTATTTTGAGTGTTATTTATTCAGGGACATTCAATGAAATCAATGTTCTGAACGTGTGTGTGAATAAAAGATTATGTTGCATTTAAAGGCCAAAAACGGGCTCAAAATATGAGTGAATGCAGCCAAATGGCCGGTTTTGAAAGTAAAAGCCATATATAGTCCAAGTGATTTTGCTAATATGGGAAAGACTTCAAAAATAACGTTAATAATTACGGGATATGGAGTACTATTTCAAATAACAATATAAATATACATTTATAATTAAAATAACTGGCGTAAAATAATAAATTAAAGATTTACCAACGATTGCAGGCAAAATCAGTCAGGCGCTTATAAACAGGTTGATTTTTAACGTAAACTTCTTCACGCACGTTTGACTTGGGGAGTAAGCTGGTGAATTTGTGACGTGAGCGTTACGAAGAGTGTGATCGAGCGGGACAAACAGAAGTCAAGAGGGAGATATAAGTTGATGAAGATAGAAAGAGAGAGAGTTACGTTTCGTATGTACTGTAGGGGCAAGAGACAGAGGTTTGAGCACACATTTTCTTACTCTTTCTCTCATAGTCGTAGTGGTTTCGTATATAAAGAAGTTTTACTTCAGTCGTGTGGTCTAAGGCACACTCGTTTTTTTGTGCATTGCTGTTATAAAATCCATAAATGTTTGATGATGTCTGATTTGATATTCTAACTAAGCTTATTTTAGAGTTAGCACCATTATGCTAACTTTTTTACCTGTCTAAGTTTTTTATTACGATATTTAAAGAATGTGATGCCTTCATGTATGGTAAAAGCTACCTTTAAAAGTAAAATAATGTCCTAGTTTCTTTAAGTTTTATTACATTGTAGAATTATAATAGGTACAAAACAATTCTCGCAAAGTTACAAAGCTACAAATATCTTATTGCACAAACCAGTACCCTGTTAGGTTGTAAACCAATAAATACTATTACTTAGATATTACTTGACTCGATTTTCTGTATTCTTTCTTTTTCTTAGAAATACTTTCGCGCAGTATTTGAAAGTATGTACAGAATGAATTCAATTCCATTAGCAATTGTATATGGTGCTGCGGCGTGGACTATTTTATTCGATGTGTGTACATTTAGTAGAATTATTTACAATTACGTGTTAGGTGTAAACGTCTTGTTGGAGTTATTTTGTGGCGTTATTTGGCTATTCGATTAATTTAATAATATTTGATAAGTATATATAGAATTATAGTAAAAAGCTCTTCAATAATCTAAGTGCGTAAACTACAGATGCTTGAGTATGTATACGTGTGTCTGTAAAAGACTGATTTCAGCAGGCTAATTTTCCGTAGCGGTTGTCAACGAAAGCGATAATCGTATAAAAAAAACCATGTATTAAATACAAATTTCTTATGGTAACGTTAATGACCAACTAGATCTACTGCAACGTTAGCCGATACTAAATTTGCGTTTTTACCGTTGTTTTTATTCAGTAATCATCGCTTGAATTGTCGAAGATAACAAATAAGCCTACGGGTTAACTAGATCAGATGTCAACTGCTGACATTTAATCTACAAATGCATTATTAAAGTATTTATAATGGAAATAGAATCTTTCTGTTAAAAGGATCATTCTAGGTTTTTAGTTCTAGGTCTCTAAATGTTTTATAATCATAAATAGCGACATGCGACTCAAATTTAATAAGCGAGGAAAAATAATCGAGAAATTTCTTACTCACACTTTTTGTTTAATTAAAAAGAATTTTAAGAATTCCTACCACGACAAGTGAAACAAAGCATGTGGTTAAGCCTCAAAATATTTGACATAGAAACAAAATTCTAATTACAATTCTTGTAAATTAACGTTGTTTATTAACAAACAAGTTGGTACATATTTCAGCTTACCAATTTAATAAAGATTTGCATAATATTTCAGTGACTAACTCAAATACTGAATTCAGTTAGAATGTAACGATGTTGCAATGAGTATTTCGAGGTACTGATGCACCAGACCGATGAACGTATTTAGATCTATGTAGAGCGGGTCCTTTGGGAGGGTCTACCCTTGCACAGGGTTAGCTCAGACATCCTCCACTGCACTAATAAACTACAATCTGCAGCTTTCATACGTTGATTACAAAAACGTTTATAGCATATCTGTTAAACTAGTATAATTTAAAATTTATTATTAGGTTATCTGCAAAATTGTGTGTTGTAATAAAAAATCAATATAGTTAACATGGCCAATATCTCGAAACTGCGAATTCTGTTAAGGCTTACCTAGACGGGCGTCGTTTCTGAGGACTGGTCGTTGCTCTGTGGCAGGTAAATACTGGATGGATGATACGAGTTTATAGATTAGTTGGTAGTTATTTTAAGCTCGAAGAATTTGTTGCAAGTACACATTGCATGACTTATTTGCTAGTATAGCCATTAACTTAGAAATAAGATGTTGCGTTTATTTCACTTAGTCTTCAGCAACTCTGATTTTAGTCATCGAATGTACTTGTAATTGTTTTGCCGTCGTATTTTAAACTGGGTTAATATTCAGCATCCGTGCAAAGCACAAATCGAATTAAAAATCAAGGGTCCGCAAAACTTACGGAGGAGCCCAATTCATTCCGAATACCAATTTCATTTCAAACACGGACCTCATTCCGCGAAATTTGGTTGCGAAACGACTGAGACAACAAAGAGAATTAGACCGCGAAGAAAAATAAATGCGGTGAAACAACAGAGCATACAAAATTAGAGAGCGGCGGAGGGAACGCGACGTGCCGCGGTGTGGGACAAGCGAACGACTTGTAGCGGAGTGGCCTTGATTAAACTTGTACGTAACACATAACAGCACTAAGAAACACTCAGCAGACTTGGAGTAGTATCTGTATTGATTGTTATGGAATACAATCATGTAAATTCAAAGAAACAGTCATCTTTTCTCTTGATTATTGAACGTGCCAGTCGCTAATAACCTGCTTGCAAAGCTGTTTATCTTCCAACACCATGTCGGTTACCTTGCCCTCAAACACTGCATTTTACAAAAAAATACGTAACAACGTAGAACTTCTCACATGTAAAAATTACTATTCAATATCCAGAAAAGATCATCCAATTGGTTATTGCATTAAAGGTATTCCAATCCTGACCTTCTGTTAGACAATATAATATAAGCAATTATTACGGAAAGCATACAATATTATTCTTCTTCTGCCAAGCGTTTTGAACTCTATGTTGGGGTCTGCTTCCAGCCTTACCGGATTCAGCTGTTAATTAAAAAATAAAACTTTTGGACCATAGTGAATAACACATAATAATATAATTCGTCTTAAACTGACATGCCTTTAAACTTTCATCAACGACAATATATTTTGAAACACCTTTGTAGAGTAGCAATAGTATTAAGGAACATGACATAAAAAATATAAGTGATAAACCGCCGTCCGCTTATGAATTGGGACCACGAAGATTTGCTGTGTTGATGGAGCGATGTTTAGGTTATAGTAGTTATACCATTTATAACGCAGATTACCAGAATACGGAGGCAAGTGAACTTCGACTTAATGTTCTTGAATTTTAACGTTGGTACATAAATATAATATTGTTATGTTGGAATGAGAACAGAAAATAAATGCTATGAAGAAGTTTTGTGTAATTCAAATAATGACGTACCGTTAATGTGGATTTAATGTTATAATTGACATTAAATGACGAATACGACTTTCATTAAATTTTGTTATAAAACAGTGTTACTAAGACATAGTCAAAATTACCTTTATTAATAAATGAAGTACCTAAGCGTTGACGTGTATTTTATAGGCGTAAAGAATTTTATTTATATCTTTTCGATCAATCGGAATAGCTTGTACTAAACCATGGACCCTGAAGCCCTACGTCGGTAGGCACTGAAGTAACGTATATTTATTTCGACCTTAGAACGAAAACCTTCTTGCTACGACGTTGACAAATAAATAAATTCCTATTCTTTATTAGATCACCGTCAATGTTTCTTTAACGTTTCCATTTCCTTGAGCGGGCGGTAACGAAGGTCGGCACACTTTTCGCATGAATATGGAAGCAATAAGGTGAAAATGGTTGTACGACTTTTGTTGCTGCCTGTACATTCAATCGATCTGGTGTCTTGAATGTCGTTAAAACTGATCCATTGTAATATTGTTTTCGTATAAAGTATATTTCAGATGGGCCATATGTTTCATAACCATTTTGGTTCCATCTCAGAAAAACATCGCTTTAAAGCAAGGCTAACCTGTAATTCTTTCTTTCGTTTACTTATATTATACTGTCGAACCCGGCAGACGCCGTTTTGCTTGGAAACGTAGCGGTTTCCTACTGCTGCTTTTGGATGGTTCGAAAACACAATAGATGGCCCAAGTTTGTTTTAAACCATCTAGAAAATCATTAAAAATACAATTTTATCCAAATCGGTCCAGCCATTTATGAGGAGTTAGGTTAAAAACACACGCACAGAAAAAAATATATATAAAGATAGTTTTACTACTTTCAAATCTCAGGATTCTAAGGATGTACTATGTATCTTTAATCGGTTCATATGCTGTGTACTTAACCACGGACAATTTTAAACGTAAAATGTGATTTTTAAAAATTATGTATTTATTTTTTAAATATTACTAGTACTTGTGGACTTACTTACTTAGTTAATTAAATCTGAGGAACATGATGTACATCTTCAATTTATTTTTCGAAACCAACAAGATGATAATAAAATCCTCATTGGACCACATTGGCTCTCTAAATTTGGGCCAACATTGAGGTACAAGATAAACGATAAACGATTGCACGCATCTGTTTTCCTTGTTTTCCTAATGATTTTTTTATGAAAGGCTAATGAAGAAGACTGGCTTCAACTGTTCCATGTTCGTCTATTGTGTTGAATACATTAAAATTCTTTTGATGTTCAAGAACGCAATATTTTTGAGTTTACGATGTCTGACATCAAGTAATTCAATCTCATCTATCAAAATATAATATTAAGTCATTTGTAAACAAATACATAAAAAATTATAAAATATTAGATACGATTCGTTCTGATACTAATTTTGTAGAATTTTCATTCATAGAGGTCAAATGACTGTTGTCTTTTCGTCCATCTTTCTGTCTTATATAGAATTATTATATTATGGCATAAGTTTGGATCGAAAAAAAGGACATAGGCTTTTTGCCGTGATTAGCGACACCCACGCAGGCGGAGCCGCGGGCAAAAGCTAGTAAAGAATATTATTATTCTTCATCACACTTCCACTACTATCTAACCGCAATAAAAGTACATCATAAAACTAAGAACAAACTGTGAGGTATTATAAAAATTGGCTCAACAATCCATCTTAAATGTTAGGGAAACTATTCTTAGTGGACAGCGAAGGCTGTTGCGTGCCTCAGCTCGCTATGCACTCGGAATACGATCCAAGTTCCTCTACCTCGCAGAATATTCTCGAAGAATGTTTATCGCGTACAATCTAGACGTTGTTGATTCCTGCAACGGAAATATTATACAGTAACTAAAGTATGATGACCGGCAAATATTTCATACCTCGTGCAAAATAAATCTCGATTTGAAGCACAGATGCTTTCAGCTGCTAAATTACGGGAGGACATTTTTCATTCTGAATGATAGTTTAATAATTTTTCGTTAGTTTTTTAGGTTTTTGCTGGTATGTTGTGCATTTGTGATGTTATAATAAAAATGAAAGCAATTTTCTATGGAAGATAATGATTTGTAAATACAGAAATAGCTATGTATAATACCTACGTACCATTTAAATTTATGCTGTTAAAGTCTCAACACTCATGTCAAATCTTTAAATATCTCTCACACCACTTTTAAACTCAAAAGCTTAGAATTTCCTTCTAAGAGTTATAACTTCCCCATTTCTCAATATCAATATCCAAAAGGCATCGCAAACCTAAGCAATACAGACACGACCTCTTCACAGAAGCTGTAGGGGAAGTTTCTCAGTCGAAGCAAATTGATACAAATAACTTGTGAAATATTCTCGTCTGACAAAATGCTTGGACGTAAAAGAATACGGTTCGTCCCGGTCCCCGATGATCGACGACAATAATACCCCGGAAACCTGGGCCCTCATTATTTATGTTCGCACTTCAACGCCCTGAGCAATGAGTATTTTTCATGCAAATATTAGAGGAGCGCAGTACAAGCGATCGTCGGGAGATGGAGCGAGAACGATTCGATTATTTAAATCGTTTGCGTTCGCATTTTGTTTAATAAAGATGGCGTAATTGCAACAGTTTGTCTCGATTCTGATTGTGTCGTTTTTACAATGTGTGTTTACTTCAGTTCAGTATATTTGACGAGTGATCGAATCGACCATCGAATTTCTTAAATGTTTAATAAAGACATATAAGTTTATTGTGTTAAACGAAAAAAGTTGCTGAAAACTGCATAGTCTTAAAACAAGTCAGTCATCATTAATTTGTATGATAGGTAAAATTATTTGATTTAAAAAATTGACCATCGAATTATTTTCATTTATAAACCAATAAATTCTATACTGTTAGCAGAAAAAGTCAAATCAAAATAATTGAAATCAAGATCTCGTACAAAACATATTCGAACTTTCTAATTGCATCCTTGCATTCCCATGAACGATCACACAAGTGGTTAATTATCAAACCAGACAATGGTCTAATAGACACCGTGAGCAATATTATTGTACTGGTAATTGAGTAGTGAACCGTAGTGTTATTGTTGGTTTCAGGATAATAACCCAGCTAGTACCTATAATAGAATTGATGACACATACATGAAGCAATTTCTTTGCTACGTTTGCTTTCTTTTTTTTAAGTAAGTTCTCGATAGCCACCGCTTCCGATTGTTGTTCATATTTTAGTACCTACGTAAACTCTTAAAGCAGGACTGGTGCCGTTGTGCAAGTGAGACGCTGATACGTGCAGTGTAGTGCGCCGTCTCTCTTCAACAACGGTAGCAGTACTACTATTTGAGTTCATGGTACAGTCACTACAACATGGACTTTTTTATCTTAAAATATAAAATCCGAGAAATTATTTAGTAGGTACTGGACTAAATCGCGTATACTTTTTCAATAGAAATTTTCTATGCACAAAACTATTGATATCTATTTTATATTTGCATATAGAAGCGAAAAACTTGCGAAATGATTAACTGACCAAAGTCCTGAAGTTAAAGAAAGCTTTGCAACTCAAGTATTAAAGCCGTCTGAAAATACTGCTTTACTAAGAATTCTGCTGAAACTAGGACAGGGTACCTAAATAATCTGTATTATGCTACTAAACAGCTCAAATAACTGTTTTGTCGGAAATTTGTGGTTCACTGAAGTTTAGTTTAGTACCTACGATATTATGCGGAAACTTGACTTGTGAACGATAATTAAGTTATACTTCACCGATTGAGTTAGCTGTTGGTCATTCAATAGTGGTAACAGTTAAATGCTTTATTATATGCGGTAAGTTGTTCTGGTTTATTTTATTGATGATTTTATACAAGGTGATTTTGTTATCTTAGTACAAATCAGAACTATGATCTTTATATTGATTATAAAAACGATTAGTACTGAAAATTCGGTAAACAAACAAAAAAATATGTCGTATCAGTACTTTACCGTACAACTCTTATGGCTATAGTTTTAAAATTTGTGTTTTTTTTTTTATTTTTTTTTTATTTCTATTGCCAATCGTTCTTATAACCGTTACAGAGATCATAATTTTCGTTTGTGCAATAATAATAAAATCACCCTGTGTTATTTAAGTTTTTACTTAATACCAATCAAATAGCTGTATGACGACAGGACTATGAAAAGTTTGCTTACTTTTGTCTAGAAGCAGCAATAAAAAAATTTAAAACCAAAGAATAAAACATATTGAAAAGTAATCAATTTAATCTGTTGTCACGACCGTGATTGGTTGATCAAAAGAGTAACAACCAATCACAACGCTTAACATGAAGTTTGACAGGTGATATATAATTTTTTGTGTATATCACTCTTACATAAACTGGAGGTATGTTTCGAAAACCATATTTTATTTTACCAGACGGCTATGCAGCATTTATTAGATACTTTTATAAAACAAAACACCCTGTTTAATATTCATAACATGTATAAAAAAAGGAAAAACATTTCCAATTCTCTAAAGAAAAATCTTAACATAAATAGGTAAGGTAAACGCCCCTATCATCGGCAAGTGTGTTACATCTCCATTAAATACACTTAGTGAACTCGATAAGGTACGTTACCAATAGCAAGCCATTTCTTTGCAAGTCGCGTATCCACTTAAGGTAAGCGGGCCAATAGTCTACCGCTTCCATTATATCCATTAGAAAAGGCCGGCGCTGGCCGCGATTTGTTTCAGCTGTTGCACGCTCTTACAAACGTTTTAAAGTACATTTCTCTTTATTTCATAATTTTGAGTTATATCCGAGCTGAGTGCATTGCGAGGTGCCCAGAAATGGAACGTAATGTGAAATGTAATTTTTGCTCTCGCCATAAAACTTTTAGACGTGGTACGGGTAGCTAGTTTTCTATTCACGCGTTTTTTATATAAATGTACCGTATTGTGTTTTGAGTTGCATTTTTCTTTTTCATTTTATATCAATTGTGTTACAAAGCTTGGCATTAGTCTGGAAGTAAAAGGAAACTGCTTTAAATGGGTTTTTCTTTACTTTACATTATTTATACTTTAATGCAGACATCGTCGTTTAGTTTGTTCTTTACGATTAAGATTAATTGTTGTTATTTTTCTAATAATTGAGTAACTTGCGGCTATAACTGGGGGTCAGGTTTTTTATTTTATCCATGATTGTTATTGATACTACTAGGTCTTGAGCAGACAGTTGGCTTGAGCTTCTTATAGATCTATTTATCTAGACTTATATTATAAATGAATGAAAGTAATTCTTTTTTTTTACTGTCAACCTGTCTGTTACGCTTTTGCGGCTAAACCGCTGTACCGATTTGAATAAAGCTTCCTATGGGGTAAGCTAAGATCCGATGAAAGGACGTAGGCTTGATTTTGCCGTGAAAATCGACACCCAAATTAGCCGGCCCGTCGTATACCATACGTTGCACGAATACGTACCAAAAGCATCCCAAACACTTCAAAAATACCTCAAATTAATCAAGAATTTGGTAAAACGCCAATTAAAATGCATTTAATCCATGGCTGCCAATCAAAATCATTTAAAACCACGCCTCAAGTCCGATCCCTTCGACCCGTTTCAATGTAACAACCCAAATTACTCATTAATAAAACGCTTACTGTCGCGCGACACCGCACAAAACAATTGACGACCCTAACTAACATCTGAATTATCTATGCCGTGGTGTTTCAATCTATTCCATAATAGAAGCGTGAAGCTGCCCTTGGGCCCAATTTGCATAATAAATGATTCGTATTGGGATAACGTAATCTACTCCTGTGTTTAAAACGTGTATTTTTTTTCGAGTGACCTTTGATATTAACCATAGTTTAAATACTATGTGTTTTTTTGTATTTAATTGTTTTGTAAGAATTTTGGCCAATGTTTCAATATTCATTGTATAGTGATAAAGAAACTTTTTTTAGAGATATTTTTTATAAGCGTTTTTATAGAAGTTTGACGTAGAATTTTATAGTATAGAATTGAGTAGCTGAGGGTCTAAAATTATTTCTACAAACCGTTTAAATATTATGTTACAAACTGGCCTTCAAAGCAATTATCATTTGTTTTCCTAACTGACGCAGTACACTTCTCAACGTCAACTGTTATCACTGGTGTTTCAAGGATTTCACTTAACTCTATTTAAACTAGAATGTGGTACTCTTGCTTTGTGGATGAGTGAGTAACTTTTATAACCACTATGAGTTTACTATTGTAGCTTGGTGCTAGGTGTGGTTGTAAATATACTTATTGACCTCAAGACACAGTAAGCTCATATTGCGTAGGTAGGAATACAAATGCATGAAGTAACATCAACTGATAGGACGAATACCACATCAGTCTGCCCGTGACCATGACATGACACCTGCAAAGACGTCGAATCGTCGGGAAGAAAATCTAAATAAACCGCGTGAGATTCCGTTTAAAAAGTAGTTTTATTTCAATGTCTATTATTCGCGTAAAACTCAGAAGCAATAACGTATCTATTATTATTACTTTATTACTGTTAATAAGTTTCTTTTTTAAGCACACATCCCTCCGAATAGGTAACATACATTTCTGCTACCTACTATTTTCGTTAATTAAGGTTGAGAATTTAACGGAACGATCATGGATCCGTTTGAACAAGACATAAAAATGCACTCACTAATTTCGCGAGGTAAGCAAATAAGGAGAATGCCTAGAGGCACGATCGCGATTATCTAGACTTTTACTTTTATTTTTCAGTTCCGTTCATGCGAACCTTTGTAATTAAAATGGAGAACTTACTGTGATTATTTTGGAAGTAAAACGGATTAATCTGAGCTATTGTTTTGTTTTGATCAGGTTTTAAATAATAAAATAGGAGATTCCCTTTAATCCTTCTTGCTTTTGTTATGTATTCTATTAGCTTCAAAAATATTAAAATATTAAATTATCAATATGACATGAGTTCTTTGATGGATTTTTTTTAGTCTAATAGTATCATAAGAGAGTTTTTATTGTATTTAACTTACAAGAAACGATACCAAAGTATGCAATATTAAAATAAAATAAAGGGATCTCAATTTTCTTTCAAAACAATTTCAAATATTAAAATGTCTTTTGTAAATTTATGATGAAAGGAAATCCAAAAGTTGTAAACAACAACAGACACAATCGTAATCATAATCCTATAATATTGTACTTGTAGACAACTGTAAAGAGATTTATTACAAACGGTTTGAACGATAAGACACAAACAAAGCTAACGAAAATCGTTCAACGTCTTAAATAGCAATACAAGAGGCTCTTTCAAATGGTAATTTGATTGTACCCAGTTTGCTGCTTCAAAAGAGTGAAATATTCTTTTCAGGGTCCCGGATGCCGCGGGAGAATTATTAATGGCCAAAGAAACTTCCTCAAAGTTTACATCGCAGCGCAAGTCAGGGAAACCGGCGGTAAGATGGTCATAAAAAATTAATTTTGCATCACACTATAGGGAAATGCATCGTAGGATATCGTATGAATCTTACCTCGCACTGCCAGAATATACGGGTCAAGTTTTGGTCTAGAATGTTAAAGAGTTTGGGATTGTTAAGAGATTCCTTTCCACTTGGAAACAGTTATTGTACATATTTTTTAGCTCAATCATCGAAATATGGGGTTTACTACTTACAATTAGAAGAACTAGGATCTTTATCTAATTACATTTTGTTATTAAGTGAGCAATTTTTATGTCATTCGTATCATAAAAATAAATAATTTTAAAATGGAAAAATAAATCAATTTATATATATTTTTTAAATGTACTTGTGTTTCAAACTCTAATGAAACCAGCTTAAAAGTAAGCGTGTAGGAACTTGTAAAGTCTTGACATTAGATCAGAGTCAACTGTCGCGAAAACATTACACGACACGACACATATTCAGTCGTATCATCGTATATAAGACCGATACTGGATTGAAACTTCAACACCTCACCAAAAGCGATCGCATTCAAAATTTTCAGCAACAGTCCTGTTAAAATTTTCTATTATTAGTCTCCAGCACACCGATCTCCAGTTATTTACACCACAATCTATGGTGTCGAATATATAAAGTTCGTCAAGACAGAGTGACGACGTGAGAACGGTGCCAGCGAGTTTCCAAAATTCACGCGGTTTACGCGCGCGATGTACTTTTTACGAGCAACAATAAATTTCTTCTCATCGACTAAAGGAAGGCATTACGTCGAACATTTTTATGAGAAAAATTTACTGAACGACACCTTCGCGTCTCAGCATAGATGTTATATCAAGATGTTGTATATCTCCGTTATAACAGATAACTGCAGTGTCATGTAGTGGAAACGGTTCGACGTGAACCTGTTGCGTGGAGTTTTTTTTGGAGAATAGTAATATAAGTAGTTCGAAGTAATGTATTCGTGGCGATGTACATGATGTAATAGATATGCGGACTATTTATTTTTTAATCACGCGCCAAATAGATTATTAAAATATATTAGAATCTTATTTTTTTTTACTTAAACAAACAATGAGGAATATACAGGGAATGGAAATGTCGCGTGACGTCACTTTTAGTTACTATTTTTACAATCGTGTGACGTCACAAGCCCCCACTCTTGGATTTTAAAGCATTATTGAATTTATAAAAGAAAAAAACCGGCCAAGTGCGAGTCAGACTCGCGCACCGAGGGTTCCGTACAAACCTGTAGGTATATAAGTAAAAGTTAAATTTTTCCTATATGTGTACTTTATAACGTTGCTTCATGCCAAATTTCAAGATTCCAGGTCGTCTGGAAGTATCCTTTAGGTTTTGATTCCCTTGCGAGTAAGTAGTTGCGAGTTTCAAAATATGCGGCTTTAATTGCTGTATCTTTTGATTGCGTTGACGTAGAAGTTTGATTTTGTTACAGCTTAAAGATATTATAGACTTGAGTATTTGTTAAGAATTTCAAAATAATACCACTACGCGTTCATGAGTAAAGGGGTAATAAGTTTAAAATTATTAAAAATATTTTTATTATATGATGTAACTAAAAATTTATGCTTTTCGCAATTTTTCCTTTATCTGTGTTATAAGACGTTGCTTCGTACCAAATTTCAAGATTCTGAGTTCACGGGAAGTACCCTGTAGGTTTTGATTCCCTTGCGAGTGTCGAAAATTTGCGGCATAAACGGGAGTATCTTTTGATCGCGTTGACTTAGAAGTTTGATTTTTTCACAGCTCTAAGAGACCATAGATTTGAGTATTTGATATGAATTTCAGCTTGATACCTCCACGCGTTCCTGAGAAAAAAGGTCTTGACAGACAGACAGACAGACAGACAGACAGACAGACGGACAACAAAGTGATCCTATAAGGGTTCCGTTTTTACCTTTTGAGGTACGGAACCCTAAAAATACTAGTTTTTTCTTCTTGTTTTATCCATCTGATGTACTAAATGAATATTTCCTTTTCATACCCAGTACGCACACCTATTGTGGAAGAAAGTATACGCAGTTTTGTAAAATATTAGAACAGGAAGGTACGCGAAAGATTTTTGGATCTACTCTGATCTAATAAACTTTGAGATATCAAATTTAATGTATTATGTACAAAATAGGTATTAAGTACAATATAGATTAATTTAAAGGTATAACTGAATTATGTATATAATAGTTTCATTTTGTTATGTATCAAGAGTAAAACATAACAAAACAGTTAATTCATCAACAAACGGTTATTTCATAAAGGGTTTTAAGACATAAGCCTATGACCCCTAGATTAAGCAAGTATACGTCAACAGACTCTTGTTCATAAATTTTCGTGTTTCATGGTGATGTAATAACATAGGTATTTATGGGTCGTATTACTTTTTTATTTTGCACGGCGTTCGCCCGCTCTCTGCTAATACGTCATATACGAGTATACCTACTAATACCTTCGTATGAGCTATGCGTGGTGTCAGATGGATGTCAGGTGGAAGGTGAAATTCGTTTGCAGTTTTGAAAGTACCGCATCATCCGCATCGCCGACATCTAGACTGACCTTTTTTATTAATGCCACATCCCGTAAAAAAAGTATTTTACTCATTTGGGACCTTCACGATTTTTCATCTATTGATGTAGCTAAGGGATATTTTTTATACGATTGAGGTAAGGGCAGGAAGAAGTTTTTAATCGACGCCCTCCGTGGTCGAGAGGCGTACACACCGGTTTTCAAGGTTTCGCCAGCTCTGAGGTCCCGGGTTTGATCCCCGGCCGGGTCAATGTGGAAGATCCCTTTTCTACATTGTCTTGGCTCTGGGTGTTTGTGGTACCTTCTTTGTCTCTGAATTCCATAACACAAGTGCTTTAGCTACTTACTTTGGGTTCAGAGCAATGTATGCGATGTTGTCCACATTTATTTATTTATTTATATGAAGCTTAAAGTTGTCTCAATGCTGGTCAACGCCAATCATCATATCCACCATCAATCAATCCACTTTTACTGTTTTTATCTATTGTAGTTATTGAAAACTAAAAAAACATTTGAAATAGAAATCAAAACGTCCTACTATATCAAATAAATATTTCGTATCAACAAAAATTATACAACCATCGCTTTAAATTAAACATACGCACGAACTTTGACATACTGCTATGACGTATACAAGCAATACTGATTTCTAGCTAAGAGGCTTATATACCGGGTAATTGAGTTTGAAACTGAAAACAGTGTAGAAACAGTAGCTGGTCGCGCGGGTTAATGTATGCAAATCAGTCACCTTGTACCAACCCACTTTGTATAAAAGCGCTGAGTAGCTTTTATGAAAGCCTGATTTCTTTCGCAAATATGAATTGTATGTCTTGTGTTTATTAAAATGTAGATTTGCTAGTCTCAACAAAACATTATGCGAAATGTATTTTTTTCATTATTATGTTAATCTGTTGATATAATTTGGAATTGCGTTACCTAGTTATAAGGAGTCATTTGTTTAGGTAAAAGGTGACATAATTTAATACGTATTTATTTAAACATACTAATAAATTTTTATCAAACATACTTTGGTGTGGCCTGTACAACTTAACTTAGAGAAAAGACAAAAATCTAATACCTTTTGTATTCGATTACAAGACTTTAGATTATATTGAAAAAAATAATTGAAGATGTGTGATATTTCTATAATGCCGAATTTCTAATTCGCTGCTAGTTTTTAGCAGTCTATTTCTATTTTTTATTATTTATTTTATGTTAAGCAAGCCTCTATAAAACTGGGTGAGTACTTCACTCTGCTTTTATAGTCTTTTTTTTGCAGAAATAGTATCAAAGTATATACGAGTAGACTGTTATAGCAGTTATGAAAAAAAAACTTTTTTTTTTTCCGATCATAAAAATGCATTTGTCAAAATTAGCTAAAAGTAAAAGAAATGAGTTTAAAAAATATGTCTACAAAATTCTTTATTTTAATGATTAATTTATTATCATTTGTTCGTTAACCAACTAAGTATATGGCCGATTTGGAATGAATACCTGTGGAACACACAAATATTTATCCGGGACGGAGATTGACCGCAACCCCAAAAAGTTGAATCCCTTAACCACTGCGTCAATCAATCGCTCAATTAGGATTTGCTACCGAATTAGGATAACTCAATTTCGCTTCATTATTTTAGTAGAAGCCGAACAAAAGTTCAAAACTGATGTTAATGAAGATTAACATATTTAAAACGACGTTAATTATTATGGGCTAAGATATTTTATATTCATACTTTTTACCGATTGAATTACAATATTGAAAATTGAGTGTTGTCAGTCATAAACGTTTATTTTTCTCCTGTAATAATATCAGTATATTTTTCTATATTTTTAATTAAATCTATTGCGTTCTTTTAAGCTCTACCCTTAAACCCCGATGTTGTACAACTAATCACGTGAAGAAACCAATTTCTTTTTGAAACAACCTTCCAAATGATTACATTCTATCAATATGTGTGAAAATGAGCGTAAACCAAGCCAGTACTAAAGACCTTTTCATTATTATTTTACCTTACAGCCGGAAAGGGAAACTCGACGTATATCGTATAGTTGAACATCAGCCGAATATACCTGGAAGCGAACTGAACTTCCGACGCATTCATAACGGTATAAAACGCGATATTATATATAAATAAATAAATTGATTTATAAAGCTTCGTTGTAAAACATGATAAAAAAAATTGTTTATTATATTATCGTTATTAATAAAACTAGCTGTCCCCCGCGACTTTGTTCGCGTGTTTTAGTTTCAACGGTTTTTCATTTTTGCAACATTTTTCATTTATGCTCCGCTCCTATTGGTCGTAGCGTGATTTTATATAGCCTATAGCCTTCCTCAATAAACGGACTATCCAATACAAAAATATTTTTTCAATTCGAACCAGTAGTTCCTGAGATTAGCGCGTTCAAACAAACAAACAAACAAACATTCAAACAAACTCTTCAGCTTTATAATATTACTAGCTGATGCCCGCGGCTTCGCCCGCGTGGATATCGGGTGTCGCGACCATATTTAATCATGAAATTTGGATCCTGTTTCCGCAACCCATGTATAACTATGCCAGAGATAAAACGCCTTTGTCTTATTCCAGTTTATAATCTATATCAAAGTACCAAATTTTAGCCAACAATGACATTGGTACTTAGATTGATATAATTTGGTCACTACACTTTGACTTGTGTCAACTTACATAACTTTACGTACGTTTACGTAGGCAGATCCGTTCATCCGTTAGAGCCTGTTGCATCAAGCGAAGCGAGGCGCTTGAATTTTATTCTCGTGTCCGTAATTCTTTTGCGAGTGCAAAATAATGTAATATGAAATGCTAATTTATTTAAAATTATAAGGATTAATGCCGTATTTGTGTAAATAGCTTCTTAATTCCCGCGTATAATTGTTCATTTTTTAAAGTATAAGAATGGATATAGTATGTTTTCCTTAAGACATAGACGTATACCATCGCGGACTTTTTTGTAGACCTTTTTAAGGTGTACAATACTGTAGTACATTATTTTGATCTATCTCGTAGGGTTAAGCCAGCGTTTGCAATGTAAGCGCAAAAAAATATGTTTATTTACGACTTCCATTAAAAACCTGTAAAATTATCAGTGTTTCTCTACTATATTATGCATGTATTATACATATAAACCTTCCTCTTGAATCACTCTATCTATTAAAAAAAACCGCATCAAAATCCGTTGCGTAGTTTCAAAGATTTAAGCATACAAAGGGACATAGGGACAGAGAAAGCGACTTTGTTTTATACTATGTAGTGATAGTATAGATGTAAAAACGTAAAAAGTTTGTTTTTTTTTTTTATTTTATATATTTTTTTTGTTATTATTATTATGAATCTAACAAAACATGTACTGTATGTAATGCCGCCCCAAACGTTACGAAATACTTTTGCAAGTCTGCCGTATTATGTATCTTACAAACGCATTTGACGGCAAAATTTGTACAGCTATTGCAGTCAAATTGCTTTTTTTTTGTATTAAATTATTAATTTGACAGCAATAACTTTACTGTGAAATGCTTTGGAAAGATACTTAATATAGTAAACGCAGCTATTACCGACCCTGATAAGATAATTTTAAAATCGATGATAATTATTAAGAGCTGTGATTGCTTTCAGATTCAGTGTTTTATTTTTATATGAAACTGTTATTTGTCTAGTTTATATTTATTACCTTATATGACCAAGTTTCGAATGTTTTCTTAAAATTAAAAAAATATTAAGTGAATAACTCGATTTTTGGTATTACCGACCCATAGGAACGGCTATGAAGCTATTAACGATTTTTATGAAGCTATTACCGAGTGTAACAAAACTAGGTATTTTGTTTAAATAAGAACAAGTAAATGTGGTTTCGTGAAGGTAAATTAGCATGGATTAAGAAAGGCATGTAAGCTTGCATTGACTTTCCTCCGCATTTGTTGATCAATGTTTCTGCAAAAAAAAAAAATATGTATTTCCTTTGCCATATTAATTTTCATAATTATTTTTGTTATTAGTTAATAATATTAGCTAGTATTTTCTGTAACCAGTTAACCAGTGTAATGTAACATTATGGATAATGATTAGTATTTTTTTTTTTGGAAGATATTTACGCAGTTAGCCTGAGCGCAGGCTTTGACTGCTTCACCAGACTTTTGGCGAGAACCTTAAAGGCCTCCAGCCAGAGCAATAGAAAAACTAACTACGTCAGCAACGTTCACTAAGGGCACCCCCTGTGGGGTTCGGACCTCGACTTAGTGCGTTGCTAACAATCTTAATAAGGATTGATTAGTATGGAGTCGGTAATAGGTTCCCATACTTGCTATCACCGACTCGCACGGGTCGGTAATAAGCGATGTATATACAAATATGAAAGCGTTGCACCGACCCACAAAAACTAGATAATATGTATTTATTTGATATTTATAACTTTAACAGAGATTTTAAATAATTGATTAAACAAATAATATTAATAAATGCACACATTATTATACGATGAAAGGTTATTTAATTATGTTCCTTTAACATAACAATAAATGAATAATTTTACTATACGTGGTGAATATAAAATGTAAAAACAAGTAAACTATACAAAAAAGTATAGGTCGCTAATGGTGTGTAACAATGGCTGATTATTTGAGATTAAAATGTCATATTAAAATAACTGTTTTATCATCACATATCGACAGAAAATAATTAAAACTAAATATAATGTTCAGGGCAATTACCGAGCCATGGATCGGCAATAGCTGCCACTATTAAAATTATTGAAGCTATTACCGCTCCATTTTAATTTCAAGTTTTATCCTATTAAATTACTTAAACTTTATGAAATACTATACGAAATAAAGAATTTACACTTAAATAAACACATTTAATAATACACAACAAGTACAGGCTTCATATATTTCTGTAAAAAATCTTAAGCAAAAATTGAATGTGCTTACCTGTAGGAACAAGGACTTGTACCACACGGCCGGCGATCTCGCTGTCGTCACAGAAAATAACGAATTTTGTCTCTTTCCCGGGATACCACGCACACAAACGTTAGTTTTTACGATGCTCAATGAACAAACATTCGTGTTTCATCAAGTATCTTCAGCATAAATCGTTCCAGTAGCATAAAAATTGCAAATTAATGGAATGGATCGGTAATAGCTGCGGATTTTCGATGGGTCGTTAATAGCTGCATTTACCTTACGTCAGACTTGTGAAAGTATATTTTTACGTGTGTGGCCACCACATCCAAACCAACATTAGTTTTATTTAAGCTATAGTAAAAGTAGCATTTTTTTTAATTTGCCAAATTTTACATTTGTAAGAAATAGTAATGTGTTTTTTAACAGAGAAAAAAACATTTCTCCATTTTTAAATGTTACTTTATAGAAACAAACTGCCTAAAACAATAATCTAAAGTCGTAAAACTGCTTAAAAAAGTTGTAAATCTTAAATGTTACCTGAGGCTGGATTAAGTGAAAACATTCTTATCGTTGGTTCATTTTTTTGTGAGTTATAAGGGATTTTTGGAATGTTTCTTTCTTTGAGGATCAAAGACAATGACTTAAACACATCATTTTTAGACAGGATACTCGTAGGTCAACTAGGTATTTTTTTCATCAAATACATTCTCTGTCATCTATTCAAAAAAAAATTTGTATCTGGTCGATGTATTTACTTAGCACTTATTTACGAAAATTAGGCGAGAAGCTTTCAGGAAGATATATAAAGAAAAACAAGTATTCTATTATATTTGTCTGTAGGATTCTTTAAACGCACAACACAAAAAAAAAATATGGGTAAATATCGTGTGTAGACTTTTATATTCGTTATTTTACAAGGCACAATATTATATATATAATACCTGTCTTAGCAAACAATAAAATATTTAATTCTGTTTTTTTTTTAAGCTCATTCGTCAAACAAGTACCAACAAACGTCTAGGTACAAGGGTTTAGGGCTTTCGGCAACTTCGTTGTCAAAATTAACAAAATTTTCTAATTATTTATTCTTTTTAACGTCATTAAAGTGTTGTAAGCAAAAAAATAACTTTGTAACGAGTTGTCAGAAACAGCTTCAGTAAGTTAATTCTTTTTGTCAACTGGAAATGAATTCAAAGGAATTAAACTGCTAAAAACCATATTTTAATTTGTTTAAAATATCAGAAAATTAAGTGACTGTTACAGATAGCCTTTGGCGTAGCAGAGTTTTGATAAGCATGAAAGTACAGAATTAATGTCGCCCATAAATAAATTAAAAAAAAAATTGAATAAACCTTAACTTCTTAACCTTTAGGAGACTGATTTATTCAGTGAGGTTATAAGTATGTTCGCGATTACAATCATACATTTTTAAGCTACCCGAATTTTTGAACTTAGACAAAGTTAAGTTAAGTACAAGTTGATATTTATTAGATTACCAAATTTATAAAAAATAACCCCGAACCCATCTCAATTCACCCAGACCAAAACCCATCTCAATTCAACTTGGATATAAATATTTCTGGTGCTACGTAAATTATCAAAGATATAGGAGAAGAAAAATAAACTAATAAACAAGTAGGTGCTTTTCGCGAAATCTGAATTATTATAACGTCAAATTCTGTCATGGTGTCGCAAAGAGATAACGGTATTTTTTTTAACAAAACAGAATGCAGAAGGTTCAGTGGTTACAACCCACGTTTATATTAAACTGTCCTGCCCAAACTTTTGAGTTTTACATGATTTTCTGAAAGGTAGAGATTCTGATTTTCTAACTTACAAGAAGAGATCAACACGACCAGAAGAAGAAATACTATTAGATGAATAGCAAAGCAGTCTAATAAAAGACTGGAGCTGTAAAAAAAATACTAATCATTCGAAGGACTTAAAAGACAGAAACGATTAATATATTACATTCAATTGTTTAATAGTTTCTCAGTTTCGCACCTTTATTTCTCTCTTTATTAGTTGTATCTTCTTTATTTTAAACGATTAGTCTGTGACATTAAAAATACAATAAAAGATTGCCAAGTGCGTGTCGGACTCGCGCATTCTGTATCATTTCATGAAGCCCTTTAATTTTTAATTTAGTTTTATTATTTATTGTTATAGCGACAACAGAAATACAGACTCTGTGAATTACAATTTTCTAACTGTCACAGTTTATGGGATACACCCCACTGAACGACTGACAGACGGACAGACGGATAGTAGAGGCTTAGTAATAGGGTACCAAATGAAGTTGGCTATGTGTAGAATCACATTTTTTTAGCAAACCTTCTGTACTGCCTATTTAGCGAGATATTTTAGGTATCGGTGTTATCTGGTATAAACGGCTCGTCTATGAAAGCAATTTGTTATTAGAATATATTATTGATTCGTGAAGGGATCCAATTTGAATACTGAATGATAGATCCCTTCGTTATGTAGGCGTCATCTTGTTTAAGCATATTTTTTCAGAGGCGTTATTTTATTATGTAGACGCGCGTGTAAGCTCTAATGTATACTTGAGCACCCACACCTATAAATTACGTAGGATTGCTCTTTTAACCGATCGACACAGAACAAATTTCTCAAGGAGATCATTATTGTAAGGTCTAAACTGTGTGAGAATAAAAGGCAATCAAGCGACTAGACATCACTAACTTTTAATATGGCTCATGTTGGCCTTGGTTAGTGACCCTGACTGCTAAACCGGAGGTTGTGGGTTATCTTCTCCAGGACAAATCTTTATGTAATGAGCATGATCATTTGTTCTGTTTCTGGGTGTAATTGTGTCATTTATCCATAGTATGTATGTATTAAAAAATATATAAGTATGTTTTACAGTTGTCAGGTTGCAATAATACAGGCTCTGCCTATTTTGGGATCAGACAATATTGTAGGTACTAAAAAATTTAGTTATACATAGAAATACTCTATGCCTATAGAGTAGTACACAGGTTTTCAAACACACATAAGAACTGTAGACGGTCTATAGTTTTGATCATATATAGCCCAAGATCAATTCTGGCAAACTCAAAATTAAAAAAGGTATGTGCTTAAACCCTTTTAGATTTCTTTAAACCTAATGAACTAAACTATGGAACAAAGCGCTTCTTTTAAAGAAGGTTAAATATACAAGATGACACGAGCCGCGCTATGATCCTTGCACAGTCCTTGCTTCCGCATGCATGCACTTTTCATTCATGTGCGCCCGTTGCACGAATTTTACACCATTTTTCGTCACAAGTGACGTAATATTACATTTTGTGAAATAAATGCTTTGACTTGCTTTTCGTAGTTTAGTTTAGGGATTTTTAAAAGATTTAAGTAGTTACTAAGTTGCTTTTTATAACCACTTGAACCTTCTTCCTAATTAATTAATTAATTAAAAGAAACGACTCTCGCTAGCGAATATAATCACTGTATAGCGGGGATTTCACAAACATTCAATTAACATACATCGCACCCCCAGTGGAAAAAAGGCATAAGTGATTTTACGTTGAATTGTCGATTTTAACATATTTGAAAAGTACGTTTGAAGATACATAAGCTGAATTTTTTTCATATTTTTCTTGATAAATTTGACGAATTTAGGCAAGAAATCTTGTTTTATGAATTTTGAATACGGTATCTTTTTTCTTAGGGATAAATAGAATAAACGTTTTAACGCAAAAAAATTGTTGAATAATAAGGGGTATCACATCTTATGACGTTTTTCGTTAAATTTTAATGATCAAAATAAACAGTAACAAATATTATGATTCAAATCCGTTTCTTTTTTTTACATCGCTAGTCTTGTATTCACGGATACGTCTTTTTTTGTTTTATTAATCTTGTAACATTATATTATAAATGCACATACTTACTAAAAAAAATATTTTGATAACAATAAAGCAGCGATATGAGTGTTTAAGAGGTCATAATCTTGTAACTACTGTGTTAAATTGGTAAAAAATCGTGAGTTAACGTGTTCAGTGATGTAATTTGGTTTTGTGACAGTCGGGTAAGTCCCATTAAGTATAATTTTAGTATAATATAGTCATAATCATACTCAAAAAATAAATTTATGTTCAATTTCTTCAAAACTTTCTTGCGGCTGGCATACGCGCCTTCATATTACCTACATAGCGAAATTGAACTATATTTGCTAGGCCACAACAAAATAATATGTGACTTAATTCTACAATTTCCTAGCAAATGGTTGCTGTCGTGCCGATGATGATAATTTGATTAATAGTACCAAATATTTTGTATTTGGATTTAGCATTTACCTATTTTATGGTAACTGCGTAAAACTTTTAATAAATAAAGTAATTTAATTAAAATAAACGAATATTGTTTCAGATAAACCATGTCAAAAAGAAATAGGAAAATGATGATGCTATTTGCACAAAAAAATAAGGTGTTGAGAGAAAGGTTTAAGAAATCGAAACATTTACAACGTAATATTCAAACTATCGATCCCGACTTTTTCCCTAGTAGTGATTCAGATGATGATTTTCCATTTTCAAGATACGACAGTGCAAATCAATCACTGGCTCCGATTAATCATGGGTCAAATTATTTCGACTCTGTAGATTTAAACTTTTGATCGGGCCCATTTACATCAAAAGGTGACTATTTCAATCAGCAACAACACGATCAGAACACAGAAACCGGGAACAACAACATTTCCACGAACTCTTTGATTAACAACTGTGCCGATTATTCAACATAATAATTTAACTGATATATCATCGACAGTATTTTGTTCTGATAAAAACAATGGTTTTAATTTAGATAGCGCTAGTACAGGGCCTCTAATTACACAGACTGCAAATGATCAACAAAGATCCTGTATTTCTCATGTTGATATACCATAGACCAAATAATGATAACTGTTTCCGAAAATAAGAAAATACTTCTGACACTCTAACAAATAATTTAAGTGTGTGACGTGCTGAACATGAAAAATCTGTTGAGATTTAATCCCGAGAAAACGAAGTTATAAGTAATGCTAATCTAAGGGACACCGAAAATCTGGCACAAAATGAAATAACTTACGATAATACACATGATCTTACAACTTATACTAAAGCAGGTACAATAAGAAAAAGAAAAAAATACAACCAACCACTCAATGTGAGAAAAGAAGCGAAAAAAAAGATATAAAAGAGAAACATGGCTTGCACCTACCCTGTCCAGCTTCCTGCAAAAAGATATGTATCCAGAATATATCAGATGATCAGCGAAAAATCATAAATGAAAGCTTCTGGAATTTAATTGACAAAGAGAGGAAGACATTTATGCTGCATCATACTTCAGCAAAATCTGTGAAACAAAGAACAGTAACAAGACCTTAATCAGAGGACAACGCATGGAGTATGCAAAACTTTCTTATTGACAACTTTGGGCTACAAACCATCTAATGATAAACCTTTACAGACTGCATTGACCAATTCCAAGGAGACAGTTGTATCGCCAGTAGACAGGAGACAGGGAGCTACTCCTCACAATAAAATTGACTCAAATCCTATTAAGGAACATATATTGGGCTTCGAGCCTAGCATATCTCACTATAGGCGTGAACACGCTCCCAATCGCTTATACCCTACCGCTTATAACGCTTATACGCCTATACCCAGTGATTTGACAATCAATGCGATGCATAAAGACTTTTTAGAAAAAAAAAACCCTCTCACAACGTATCTTACGACAAAAATACCGAGAAGTGATTGCGGCATTAAATATTTCTTTCGTAAAACTTGGCCACGAAGAGTGTGAACCAAACAACCAAAAAAACACACTTCAAAGAAAATCTTCAAGAAGACTGTTTAGGTTGCACAAAGTAGTATATGAACCTGACGTGACTTTTTAGTTCATTTAATATTATTGATCTCATTATTGTTTAAGACATATTTGATTTATATTTAATTAAAAGTTTTTTATCATTATTTTAAAACAAAAGATACAGGCCATGTGTGAAAGGCCCTATTTTGTTAACATATCGATAGTCAACAAAAAATAAATACAACTAAATACCTTTTAATAAAAACTAGCTTAACAGTATTTTGATTCAAAGAGATACAAAAAGTGATTTCTTTTTTGTTGACTAGTAAATGTTTCTTGCATTTAATTTTATTAGAGTTTAATATTTTGTTGTAAATAGAGTTGCGAAAATTGTTCATTTTGTTATTTTAATAATTTTTACAAGTTAAAGCTGAATATTTAGACATTTATCAAAAAAATATTAGTAACGGTAATCTTCACAGAAAATGCATACTATCTTGGCAGTTATTGTTCAATACTGTTATCTATGTTACAAACTTTAATTGTATCCAAAGCTATGCTGATTATTTTGGATATAATAAAAATTATTTGATACAAAATATGAATTTGTTTTTTTTCCATTAGTCGTAATTATTTAGCCTCAGGTAATATTAGTCAATATGCATGTAAAATTTCTATAACAGATAATGGAATAAATCATTATTATTGTTTACTTAAGGTCTTTCAACAAGCCTTTAAATGGAAAAAAGGCGTAAGTGTTGGATACTTAATACAAACAACAAATTCAATAAAAGAAAAAATGCAGTAATCTTACTTATACTAGCAATAATTCACAGTGTTACAAGTTCATAATTGCTTTAACTGAACATACTTTTTAAAATATATTTAATTTCACGGGAAAGTTTGGCTTAAGTGTTGTTGCTTAAAATACCATATTTTTTTAAATTACGAAAAGTAGCATAATAATTTATTTCTATGATTCCTAATAAACTAGAAACATTAGCACTAATTTAAAAACAACACGCAGTGTAATATATTTTTCCCTTTTTTTTGATATAAGAATCTTTCCTCTACGATCAAAGACGAAGTAAATATTTCCATAAAACCAGTTTTTTGGCCGTACTGAAAAATTGTCATTTCTGGCTTATGCCTTTTTTCCACTGAGGGTGCGACATAACGAAATACCTGACTTTGATCAAGCAATTGTGTATCACACAAATGCTAGTCCCAGCCGGGGATCGAACCCGCAGCACCTCGCACACAGTGGTAATTGGCGTGGTGATCTATGCAGCGCTGTCCTAACATTTCTATTCGTGTGTATTATTTTTGTAATAGTGAAACTGAGATTCGTAATTTTATTCTTTCAACCATACTTATAAATTAACTGCCGTACTCAGAGACGTACGTTATTAGTTGATTAAGAGCTTTCTTAGTATCGTTTCGATTACGCTAACTCTAATCAAACATTAATGCCTCTAAGTTCGGCAGTGACACTATTAAATAAGTTAACTCGTAACTTAACTCAAGACTTGAAAAATCTCAGCAGATTTTCTAAGCTTACTTGATGACATATCAACTATCAAGTTATCTGGATTGTAAACATTTTTTTGTTTCAATTAAATAAAAGCGACTTTAAGGTTAGTACAAGCAATTCAAAATGCGAATATACTTAATTTCATTTACCGAAATGACATTCGTGACAAAATTTATCAGTTATGTTGATTTAACAACCGAACTACTGAATTGATTTTTATGGTTAGGGTAAAGAAAAAAAAAAATGTTTTGAGATCGACCCACAATAACTGAAAATACAAAACAAATTATTTCAGTCAAACAATCGAAATCGATTATCTTTATTCTCTGCATCAAGGACTCTTTATGATCTTCACCTCCTTTTCTAGCCTAATCAACTATTTCTACATCAACATACCCTCATAATGATGGTTAACTACAGTTAGAAAATCGTTATCTAATCTCCGCGGAACCAAATTATTTCAGTCGATTGGGCCACCGTCACCCCTGCCTCGTCAAGTATTTGCTAACGGGAACTACGCACTAAGGCTGATTTAGACGCTGCGAGAAGTATCGTGCAAGTTGCGGTACATTACCACCAATGATCGATCATTATGATACTACTAGCTGATACTCGCGGTTTCGCACGCGCTTTATTAGGTACTTTAAAGGCAAAGGATCAGCAAGAATATTCATTTCTAATCGTACAACCCCTGTGTCTCTACCATGAGTTTTTAACAAACGTACTCGCTAGCGACGGCGTAAACGATTTCTATGGCAAATTTGTACAGCGCCACTAGCGGACACTTCAAGAATTAAAATGAGTAGTATGAGACGATAGGTAAAAAACTTATCGAAATCTAATCGCTAGCGACTAACGTTTTTAGCCAATACATATGAAATTCGGTACCACGAGTCACAAATTTGATAGATGTCATCGAGAAATACCGTATCGACAGTAGTATGTCATGGTACAAGTTATTGAAAACTATGCGATGCTCCTTTAGTCGCTAGCGACTGAAGTAAGTTTTCGATAGCAACTCATGGTAGAGACACTGAGCTATTTATTACGACAGATAGTTTTCCAAAAAGTTAATCATACTTCAATCAAATTAACCTGGTCGCTATGGCTACCTAATTTCGCTTTTGTTTATACGTCAAAAATACAAATTTAGGTTTGCAGATGAATTTGAGTGTTTTTAACTTCATTTCATATCACCTGGATGTAATAGCGTGTTTAAACATAGCTAAGTGCACTCTACGGTTTTTCGAAATTATTCTCTCAATTTTTTGCACATATTAAGTATTTTTTGATGCAACCTTTTACAGACAATTTGACAACCGGGAAATTAAAGTTGTCGATTACTATTTTATTATATGTATAGATAACAGGCCTCGCCATGTACCGCAACTCGCACCGTCTAAATCAGCCCCTAATTTGTAAACTCTCATGAAGTTATCTCGCCTTTCGTGAGATTGTCGTTGTCCTATTTCTGTACGCTGTCAGTTTTCAGTAGAACGGTTTTTCATGTTTGTCCGTTAGTATTTTAGTTTTGTTTATTTGCTTTCATGGCGTGTTGTGGGTGTACTGCATGTCAGTACTGCAGTTAATGTCTTTATTGTTTGGAGTATTTGTATAGGTTTTCGAGGAAGCGCTGTCTTCGTTGCACTTATTAGTTTATTATTAAGGTTTTTAGTATATCTATACTAATATAATAAAGTTAAAGAATTTGTTTGTTTAAAGGCAGTAATGTTTAAAACTACCACTCGAAACTATTTTTCTTTATTTGATAGCCCAATTCTCTACAAATATTATAGGCTATTAACATCATGTCATTTGCCTTGGGAGAAAAGCAAGGCGAGTGAAACCACGGGACACAGCTAGTTTGCAAGGCTTTGAAACGTTATTTCTTTATAATAAAGTAAAAAGTTTGGTTCCCTTGAGTTCTAACACAGCAATGTAAACAAAAACCATAGCCTATTACCTAGTACGGAGCGATAAGAATAACTAGCAAGTTTGCTACGTCGTAGCAGACTCTGCAGCTACGTTGCTACGCTGTAGGTTGTAGCTACTGCAAAAGGATAATGTTACTATCTATAGAAATTAATCTCTAGAACAGGTAATAACTTGCCTTTACCTGTTGTGATGTTGAAAAGGTTTTTATAATATTTTAAAAGTAATATCTATTTGTTGCTAACAATACATAAAAAAAAATGATTCGAAAATATTTAAAAGCAGATAGTACGAGAAAAATAAGTATCGTTTTGATTTTTGTTTTTGTCTTTAAAATATATAGCATTAAATAATAGATAGAGAATTAATTCATTATAGAAATGTAATAAAATAAAATAGCTGAAGTTAAGTATCCTATTTCGTAGCATATCTTTTTCACCTGTTAATTTTAAATAGTGAGGCAGGATAGGTAGTGATGTAGACTTTCGAAGTCATTGCTGACTAACTTTAGTCACAGCAATTAGAATAGCTCCTCATATACACAATAAAAAGAAAGTTAACGATCACCATATATACACCACACAAAAGTCAACGTGTATACCTAGCCTAAATACCTAGGTAGTACACCGACCTACATATGTTTACATCCATTAAGAGCTTAGGACTTACCGGAGCCGCTATTTGCTAAGCCTTGTTGCCAGCTTATTTTTTTTGTTTAATGTCATGCTAGCCATATGCCTCACTCTCTGGTTGTTTGAACATGGAATTTTGGCGAAGGAATTATTGTTGGCTGTATGTATACGTGTTCTATTTTAAGATGTTCAAATGTTTTCTTCAGAAAAAAGAATAAAGTTTTTTTTTAATTATTGTAGAGCATTTTGCGTCATCGTTCTAAATGGCAGTGTGTACATAATTCACAAATAGGGTAGATGATTGGGTATGAACAGCCAAAATCTAATTAGTCCTCCAGTTAGATTATATAAAATATATTTTTTGCTATTTAAATATATATATATATGTAATCACTAATCAATAACCTTGCTTGCGTACAAAACGCACGAAATGATGACGTCATGCGACATTTTTAAATCAATGAAACGTTGTCAGTTTTAGGTTACGTAAAATAAGAAAAAAAAAACGTATCTAATATTTTTTAATTTTAAACGCCTTGTTGACTCCTCGCGTGACCCAAGGGCTGGCTTTTACTTTGGACAGAGAATAAGCATTGCCATTCAACGTGGCAATGCCGCCAGTCTTTTGGGTACACTTCCAGTCGACAGCGATGCGGATGAATTTTTTGACGCTATTTTTTAGATTTTTTTTATTAGTTAAGAGTTTAGTTTTGTTTTAAGTGTATATATAGTTAATTTTGTATATATTTAAAATTGTAAATAAAATTTTTATTTCCTGTCCGTAGTTTAATGTTCTAGAATGACATTAAAGTTACATATAGGTAATAAAGAACGCTAAGGTCTCCTTATAAATATACTATCTGACGAACATAAAAATATAGACATTTTTTTTTTTTTTCAATGTTTCTATTATGAGTATAGTTGTAGTTAGTAGTAAATTAGTTAGTAGTAATTAGTAGAAAAATGTGTGTGATTGATAGCATGATGAGTAACAGGGAAGTGTATCAGGAAAAATCATATTGGCCTACACACGTCCAAAAACATGGACAGGGGCAGGAGAAAGAATTGTAGAGTTTGGTACTACAACTATGCAATATTTTGCAATAAAACATTAGTGTGTAAATGAAAACTGCGCAGTATGCAAGACGGTATTAATTAAAGATCATTAATAATTAAAACGCTCGCGTGCCGTTAATAATAATGTTTCAACATTGCATGCAACTGGCCTTTTAACAGTAAATACAAAATTTTAATTTTAAAAAGTTGCTCCTACTAGCCAAAATTCGTTCATTAAAGTTGTTTACCCAGTTCTCAGCTGAAAATAGGCTTCACTCAACGTTATTAAAGGTTTTTATGTAGAGAAAGCTGCTTGTATTTTCGAGTATCCGACTAATAAGTCTTAAAATTGCTCATTTTATTATTAATATTTTATTTTATCTTTAATAATCGCTGAGTGCATTATCATTTGCAATAAATAAAAACATTTTTATGAGAATTATATTTTATTTTATTTTTATTAGAATGAACAATGTTACAACACAGTTTCATCATCTTTAGTATTTAGCTTTTTTCTATATAATAACCAATTATATTATACACAAGATACCGACCGACCTTCATAGTTACCGACGTTTAAAATGGGATATGCCAAAATGTCGTCAAGTTGCACTAATTAATAGTACAAAAGATAGGATAAGCACGTAAGTAAAAGAGATAGCTATCATTAAAAAATTTCCTTATTAGGAGGTTTTCCAGTCCCCAAAATGCGAGTGCTAATAAGTTCAGTTTTCAATAACATCATCATTGATGAAACCCGAATATATGTTAATATATGTTCACTATGTAAATGTTCTATGAATAGACGTTCAAATTAACAATATCAGCCTTCCAGAAATCGCTCAGTAAATATTAAAAGCGATGAGAAAACGATCAAATGAAATAAATTAATATTAATATCTTCAATTGGATCTCATTAAGTATTCGCCCTAACTTCAAACGAAGTTAAATTTATAATGACAGTGACCCAATTTTTGACACTTATGTGATCATTTGATATCCAGTAAATGACTTTAACTTTTTAAGTCAAACGTTTTTTTAAACGTGGAGAATTGGCTTAATTATTTTTTCACCGAATTTATTTTTGTGTTCTCGACAGAATAGCCGTGTTAGGTAGATTTATAAGTAAGTATTTTCTCGGAAATAAAATGGCATATCTTTGACGATTCTGTTTATAAATTGGATTACATGAAAAATATTCGGTTTTAGCATTAGGTAACAATATGTTTGATATTCATAGAGCTTATAAAAAGGCAGTGTGTCTAATTTATCTGAGTCCATGAGAACTTAGGTGTTATAAAATATTAGGTCTAGTAAAGTAATTATTTAAAGTTGGTTCTGGTCTTTATTAAATTCTATAAATTAGAACCTAGATAAACTAGGTAATATATAGGTAAAACGTGGTTTCTAAACGAATCATTATTCAACAGATATTGATTATTAATTATCAAATGGTTCTACTTTTAGTTTTCACAAGTTGACTGCAGAACGGCTGAGTGGTGAAAAAAGAGCACTACGCCAATTGCAACTGCCAAAAATATTAGTCCCGATTCTGGGTAGCTAATTGAAGTTTGTGATACCTTGCGATTCACAGTTGTTTTTAAACCGAAAATTAATTAAGTCCTATGACACATTGGCTACAATATCTAATATTAGAGGTTGTGACTACTGCCTAAAATGTTGCATCTTTCTGTTCTTTTACACGTGAAAATTCTCATTAAACAACTTGAACTTTTATTTTTAGATACCGTCGCTAAAATGGAACCGCACTTATCGTGAGTGTAAAACTTTTTTGGGTTACCTACGTACTTTGTAAGTAAATTTTATTTAATTTTGCCGCAATGGCGGAGTCTACACGTAGGTATAAAATATGACAAATACAGAGTGTGTGTTTAAGATTTATTCGGGTTTTTGGAATTAGTAAAGTATATCAAATAATATAAAATCTTGGGACAACTTACACATGGCTATTTGATCCCAAACTAGACAGAGCCCGTATTATGACAGGGAGACAAATGATAAAGATAGATAGATACATACAGATAAATTACACCCCGATATTAAAATAATAAAATTTAATGTACAAGTAGAGATATATCAAAAATGTAGTCCAGTAATTTAATAACCGTAACTACCATTCTACGAATTCCGACAGCAAGCTGTCAGGCAAAACTCAAACTGTAAATTCTGAACCCTATTTCTTATTTAAGAATTAACTAACTAACTACTAATTCCAAAACAAGTTTTCAAAAAAGTAGGTTAATTTTTAATATCATAATTATCACTACCGTGACCTATGGGTAATTTATCTAAAAAAACGTAAAAATGGCACAGTCATATTTTACTAAAACATCTTATTACAACAAAAGCTGCTAACCTACAGAAAATAACAAATTAAACTCTTGTCTTCAACGCTATCCGGCAGAACCCTGAACCGTCCTGTTTGAATTACGTTTCGTACAAACTATTTGTCTGCCGGCGCGTCCCTAGTCAGAAAACGTCTTAATGAGGCCGGCGAACTAGTGGGTCTTGGCAAACAACACCTACCTAAGTAATCTCTCACTTAATGCACTTCACTTTGTAAAAACTTGCCAAGTCCGACTAATTAAGTCCTCATTTAATAATTACGAAAATTCGTCTTGAAAAGCGTTTTGATGGTAAGTCAAGAGTTGTGGAAGGTAAACACGACTAAATACTTTGAAGAGGTAAAGTAAAATGTTGAGCAGGTTTCGAGTTTTAGAGACTAATATTAAGATGATTGTTTAAATTTCTTGTTTTAGAGTCGAGTTTCTTATATTCAAATGAATGAGAAATGTTTTTGAGTTATTTTTGTACTTATTTAATTAATTAATTTTGTAGTGGCCTTAATGTTTAGTGACCTGATTTATGTAAGTTATAATAATAATAACTTATCCATTTCTCTCAACGATAAATTTTATCCTTCTTTATTCTGTTGTTATACTTGTGTTCCTTCTCCATTCTATGGAAAAAGAGCTATGTCAGGGTCTTATCGTCACTGAAGTGGATAGTAGTATCCACTCTTGTCTTTTTACTAGAGATAGGGCAACAATGTATTTACAATCTACCAAAGTCGCTGGTAAACAATCAAAACCTATCGCATTAATATCCAAAGAAATGGATTTTATTTACTGAATTATATATAGTTAGCTAGCTAGCTAGCTGTTGCCAGAGGCTAAATCCGCGAGGGGGTCGGTTATCGTAGCCTTTGTCCTTTCTTAGCATCCAAACCTACCCCTTACCAAGTTTGATAAAAATCGGTTTAGAGGTTTTGCCGTGAAAGCGTAAGACAGACAGAAATACAGACTTTAGGTCCTATGATATAATTATATGCACAATAAGAAAAAATATTTTTATCAATAGAAGACATGATTAATTTATCATTAGTGACATATACATACAGTCGCTATATCAGTCATCAACATGCGACTCTAAATGGATAAACACAATGTCGTAGAAAGTTTGACACAGTTGTTACCGAATGCCGACTTCGGTCTTATCGACCCCGGCCGATGTAGCTGGTGTTTATGATAATTCCCGCGAACAGGGCGGTCGGAATTACCGCGGACGAGTTTACGGGTTTATCCCGATTCTGGTGCTACATAACGCGAAGTTGTTGGCTTCTGCTAAATGGGTAGGTGCAGAAGTTCCAGTTTGGAATAAGTGTGATAATGAGTAAGTAAACTAAAGGTACAAAATAATAACGTTTTGTTTTACGTCCGACATTATTTTTTTTCAGCATTTTATTAATTTCATGACAGAATTACAGTAAGATGGTCCATAATGGACGTATGTAACAAACTTTAAATTCAATTTTTAAACAATAAAACAATGGTATGTCTTACCGTGGTATACTGTGTTACCCAGTAAAATGAATTGTGGAGGTCAGATAGGCAGTCGCTCTTTATAAAATAGGGTATTCAGCTCAATCCGGTGAAACTGGATGCCGACCCCAACATAGCTTGGGATAAGGCTAGGCAGAAGAAGAAGATAAACAATGGAAAGTTTTTTAAATTATTTCTCATTAGTTTTCTTTTTCAGTGTTAACTAATTCTTTGAACTTAATTAATTTTCATTTTCATTCAACATCTTTGACATCGATATCTTTTAAATAAAAAAACAAAACAAAAAAGTCCTTTGAAACTCCATACTACATTTCAACAACAAATCTTTAATACCACGCTATAAAATGAACCTTCTGAACAATTTTGCATATTGTCATTGCATTGTATAAATAAGTATGGGCCGTGTAATTAATAGGTGGAGTTTGGCTGTGGTGAATGTTGGTTATTAATTTTGTGTTAGTTTTCAGTCATCGTCGTTGGAGATTGATGTCGCATTGCCTTGGGCGCTGAATGTATTAACGTTGTTGATATTTTACTCGAGTTCCAGTTAAGTATTGTGGTGAGGTGTTTTAGTAATTTTGTCGGGACTGAGTTAGTATTTAACTTTCAATGTTTTAAGCCTATGTAGGAAAATTTAATCGTCTTATTTTTTGTTGTGTCGAAAAGGATTTTTTAATAATTAATCTAAGTTGGTACCATAATTGATAAAACCCGTTTTTGAATTGTAGCTGCATATTTTTAGTTAAATTGAATGGTGCACAAGTACAATATAATCAGGATTCATGAAATTTATCAATGCCATAATATATTTACAAGTACTAATTATATGTCGTTTTATGGAGCTTAGAATACGGGTAATATGTAGGTCAAAAACAGGGATTTCTGTCTATACCTTCAAGCAAGATCTGGCACGCTTATATGGGAACAAACAACTTTATACGTAAGATTCTGTATGGCTGGAATAGCGTGTTCAGACGTTAGTTCTTAAGACACTTGGAATTACTAAACACGGGCGCCAGGAGCGCTCATAACACAGGGTGAGACTATTTGCTGAACACTCAACAATTTATGATGCTGAGAATCTAAGAGGGCAGGACGAGTTTCCTCTAAAATTAAATCTTCTTATTCGCTTATTCATTTAACCACAAATGTTTTGCATTATGTAATAGGTACCGTAATGTTTCGGAACTATTCTGTATAAAAATCCAAAAGAATAAACTCATTGCCTGAATAAAAGTAACTCTGTTATGAAAGATTTACAAATATGTGTCCTTTGGGATAAGAAGACACACAACGCCTAATGCATTCAAATTACTCAGACGTAGCGCTTTTTTAATTCTTATTTTTTAGAAATACTAGATACCGTAATCCTAGTAACTAAAGCAGAAGGTACCGTTAAAAAATAGATCCCGAATTATGATCTACTTTTTTAAAAACCTAATGTAATACAAAATACATGGACAATAGCATTGTATATAAATAAAATAAAATCACGCATCGTATAGTCTATGGCGTATTGGCGTATCCCATCAGACAGGGCGAACCCAACGACCCAATCCTTTTACGTTTTTAGATAATGTGATTAAAGTAAATCAACCAATTTCAATAAGTGCTGCGCTGTATTTACATATTTTATTTCTTTTTACGATAAATTCGGAGGATGGTACTAAAGTATTGCCCCTATCGTTGTTGACTTTATGGGAATTTGTTTATAACACAGTACTGTAAATGTTCCACTGCTGGGAAAAGTCCGCTTCTCAAGTAATCATGAAAATGAACGAAAAATAATCACCATGCTTGCCCAAATACAATCTGGAAATATGAAATCATATAAAAAATCTCTGAAAACTTGTTAACAGTAACAGTTTTGCTCCGCAGTTTTTTTTAGCATAAGTGTCCAATTTAAGGTATTGTCGTAGTTACACTTTTTTCCAAAGAAGTATGCAGTCGAGCATGTTGTAATTTATCGGGAACTGGTCTTAATAATACTTACGTGGTACTCGATGTCTTC
The DNA here is from genome assembly GCA_932294365.1 of Diachrysia chrysitis. Lineage (NCBI taxonomy): Eukaryota > Metazoa > Arthropoda > Insecta > Lepidoptera > Noctuidae > Diachrysia > Diachrysia chrysitis. Next base: position 12,982,234 of record OW028649.1, on the reverse strand, counting down.
AATAAATCAGCGCAGCTTGGCGCTTGAACCTAAAGTACTCACAAGAGCCCAACTAATGGATTGGTAATATCAGAATGCGATACAAATGCCTTTTTTAACATAATCCTTTCTAAGAATCGAAAAAGAAGAGACATATTCGCACAAATCCAGCACAAACCCCGAAAACCGATAAAATTTCTCAATAATCCTATAATAAATAAACAGAGATTTAAATCTTTGCCCAGAATTGTCTAGAAATCTAAAAAAAAATCCACAGCTTTTCAATTTGTTGTTTTAAAAGGAAATCTTGGCAATGTATCAGGAATAGCTACATAGAATCCGAAAATACAGATGCTAGCATTTTAACTTTGATGTCGTTTCGAGCACGTTTCTGAAGAACTGAACTGGATCAAATAGTGAAAATGTGGATGCTCGTCTGAGGAAAAAATGTTGTTCGTTCTTTGAAAGTAGCTATTTATGTACGAGAGAAGAAAACATCTGGATTAAAGTTTTATTTTGTGTGTTTGAACTTGCCAACACACTGCATGCTTACCAACTCTGCCGTAAGTAATGTGTGTTCGTCTTCTGATTAAGAAAAATCTTGAAGTTTAAACAGTAGCTTATTTTATTAAATGTATCAAAAATAGTTCGAGGACGAGGCAATACGAAGTGAAATATTTAATAGGCAAGTTCAATACCGTATGAATTAGAAAATTAAAGAGAGCGCAATACAGGATCTAGTTTGATGTTTAGAATGATTGATTCTTATATTGCATATGTACTGCTGTTACGCTAATTGTACTACGGAAAATATGGAAACGGAAGTTCGGATACATGCTCATAAATATTAAAAAGTATTTCATATTGTTTTACTAAAACTGTAATTAGTGCTACAACGCTGATGCAATTTAAACCAACCCACTGATGAATACTAGGTTGAAAATGTAGCAATGATTAATTACCCCGCATGGGATTTAACGCGACTGAATTTATTATGATAGTGTAACACAGGTTTGGAAAGAAAAAGAAAAAGTGAGAATTGTAGAAAGTGTAATATTGGATTAACCAATCTAGGAATACCTTTCTTAACTCGAATGATAGAAGCGTGTGAAGAAATAGTTAAATTTAATTTGAAATAATTATTGTTTTTTTTTAACGGAGTCGTTCCATTACAATTAGCAAGGAAAAATTTAAACCTTAGGCAGGACTCGAACCTGCGACTACTGGTACAACTTACCAAAAATCGCAGATTCGAGCCACGCCTAAGGTTTATTTTTTTTTCTACTATTTGTATTTAATTACCAATATTAATAAAATTAATAAAATGTTTATTTTTCTCGTATGTAGTAATACGAGAAAAAGAAAAAATTATATTAAAAAATCGAGTATTCAAGTAATTTTACTTTTATTTAGTACCTATTAAATTGTTTAATTAACTTTTATCTAAAAACTTTTCAAACGAGAGCTGAGCATTATATGGAATACTCTCAGGTGCAAATTACACATTACCTAACCGAGGGGTAATGTCCAAGTATATATATTTCGGTAATTGAAACTTTTTAATGAATCCTTGAACTGTAGGCGACCCTTTTCTGGTAATACGATATTTGTTTTGGTTCACCTTTAAACTTTAAGTGGATATATGTGTTGGCGAATTTTCCTGCAAATATATGGAGGTATGACTCTATTTGGTATTTACTGTGACCACGACTTTGTCGGCTCTTAACTTTGGATTTATTTGATTGTTACAATTTAGCTTAGTATTTTGTGCCTCATTTTTAAGGCGAATGGTATTTGCTTTTGTTTCATTTTTGTCGAGAAACAGTGAAATTCTGACCTTTTTTATTTCAGCAAAAATGTTTTGTACTAAATGGTGCTATCGCCCTATCGATTATTAAGTTATATGTTTTTAATTACGATGGTTACCTACTTCTTTGATTTAATTAAACTATTTGTATATAAGTTGGATCCATTAGTCCAGATTTATAAAGACTCTTACAAATATTAAAACCCCTTGCATACTCGCACGAGTTCAAATTACTTAACGACGCTCAATAGTAATCAAGTGATGCAAATATAATTAGGGTAGACGTACACATGCGGCGATAAAGCAATGTTCACAACTCATTATAACACCATGGAGGATTTGTATTCACCGTCTAGCCCGCACTTAACGAGCTTGCCTTCCATAAATTTAGCAAATCCCGTTGAATCTTACAAAGCGCTGAGAGTAAGCGCGTCCTCAGACAACGTCTCGTCACTCGACCGTGATTGTGACTACAATTTGATGAATTGCTTCACTTTTCACTCCTTTTCTTTATATAAACAAACACAAGCTAAAATCAACCATATATCAGAATACACATAAAGTTGAATTTCGAGTGCTGTTATGTACCTTTTAAGTTCGTCTGCCATGATTTCTCGAGACATTCCTATAACCCGGCGGTTTTGAGGATGTCGCTTTCGCAACAGTGTCTACACTAATTAAACGTCGTGCAGACCTTTATAAGATCATACGGTGGGTTTCTTGGCGTTCAAACGATTCACACAGAAGGAGTAGTGGCAAAGTTTTCAGATTTAACATGACCCCACTTAGTGAGGTCAGTTAACTTGTAATAGTGGTTTTATTAGTGTTGCTTGTTCATAATAATGAGTGTCTTAATGTTGGTTTAAGATGGCAACAGACGGGCCTTCAAGTTTTTAATTGAATTGGGGTTTTAAGAGGACCTTGTTAGTGGAGATTGTTCTGCGTTATGATATGTATTTCCTTAGTTTACATTGATAAGCTCTCGTTAAGAAGTCATATTAAACGGATAGGTGAGACTACCAAACGCAAGAGTACTTGTTACGGATCAACATATACTGCTTTCGCTATTTATATGCCAAACATGTAAACAAACACGAGTTTTAGGAAAAACAACTGTAATTGTTACTGATATAAGGTTCAGTTTAAGCTACAACCTCATATTTTTTCAACAGTACTAGTCAGTTTAAATAAACTGTATTAAAATAACATAAAGTTGATGTTTTTCTAAGTGGAAATAACATCAATTGGCACCATAATTTAAATAGACTATATGATTTTGGGAATGGGAAAGTTGACAATTTTTTTTGTTAATTTTCGTCGAATAGTTTATTAAAAATATTTCACACTTTATAATTTTACATAACTAAAAACTTATGACGATACACTGATTTGAAATGTCGTGTGACGTCACAATTTCGTGCATTTTCTGCACAAGCATGGCGTCATTAGCCCCTACTCCTAAACTTTGATTCGTTTTATCTACTTAGTATTTCCTTATTTAAAAAAAGCTAAAAATACTTGTCTAATTTTCTTTCACTATCTAATTTAAGGGCTAACTATATTATAGTGTTCATATCCAGGTGTTTACTCCATTAAAACTTTATTAAAAGCATTTTTAGTTTTTATTTTTAATTTCGTTTATGATAAATACTAATATTGTAATATAAGTGCTCGAAAATCAGGAAATGAGCAACTGTCTGGTAAATTTTATGATGCATTTAAGCTCAGACAGCGTCCACTGGTCGCTTAGTTGGTAAAGTAATCACAGGTTCGAGTCCTGCCTGAGGTACTATTTGTATTTAATTGCATTTACGCTCGTTTCATTTGCAATATAAGGTACGTATCAGTAAACGTATATTACCAACACATTCAAGATTAATTGGTAGGGCTCAATAATCAAAAGTTAGTTGTTTTGAAAAAACACTAATAACTTTCACCTTTATCCCTAAGGAATAAAGTCCGCAGTTGCTTAATTAGAATCTAGGTCAAAAGTAAATACGGTGTTTCATACTCAGATTAGAAACGGTAAAGTTTTCAGACCCTGTTGAGCATATGTAAGTAAGATGAAACAGTTCTGGTTAGATATCTCTGTGATGTAATTAATACTAGAGTACCTAGAATATATTGTGTGGTCGACTTTAAGTTAACATTGTAAAGCAATTTGGATAGTTAGGATAGTAAAATTTATTTATTATTTTTATTTAAATTGATTACAAATAGTATACTGTATACAGATGTAATAAGTAAACAATAGGCATGTTTCCTATTTTTTTTTAATGTCCGTCTTGTAGATTAATGAATTTTATTGGACTCGTATTTTTTCTTTTTTCCTGCAAACAAAAAATGATCAAAATACTGAGAACGGAAATTACGCGTGACGTCACTCCTCGCTACGATTTTTAGCAAGGCGTGGCGTCATAAGCCCCCACTCCGAAACTTTAAAGCGGTGTATCTTTGTATTTTTTATTGTTTTGGTAAAATAAAAAATACGTGTCTAATATTTTTTTATTATCTAACTGACGGACTAAATAGATTTTAACTTTTTATACCCAGTCAACATCCCTATTGTCGTCTTTTTAACCCACTACAAAAGGAGGAGGTTCTTAGATTATATTTTATTATTTTAGAAGGTTTTTTTTTTTATGTTTGTTACGCAATATGTCCGGCAATTATGGATCGATTTCAAACAACATTTATGTCATCGATAGGGGGATATACCTCAGAGGTGGTGAAAAGTTAGGCACGCTCTGAACTAGTTTGATTATATTCTTAAACTTAGTTATTTGAATTAGTTTTCTTAAGTAAGACCATATTTATCATCAGGTAGCTATATATCTTATAATAATAATCGTCAGCAAATCGACATTACCTTGACACAATATTTGCAAAACCGACTCAATGCTCACCATGCTCAAATCACAAAAAGTTCAGAACAGCTCAAAAATACTTTAAGCCACTCTTACTTATACTCAGTCTATTGTCTTAGTACTTCTATCGAACGTATTTCACGTATAGCAGCAATGTTCCTCGAAAGCCGGGGACGTTACAGCCATACGCATTCATAGTCACGACCGCGGACCGTTTGAGATCCGTATTTGCATCCGTAATAAATGCGAATCTGATGTGGATGTTTTAAGTTGCAATTCGAATTAATACGTTCCAGTTAGAGTTAGTCGAAGGGTTTGTAAGAGATTTGTTAGACTTGAATTTTGTTGTATGTTATTAGATAAAATAGTGATCTGCATCCAACCATAGCTGGAAATACTGACCAACATTGAAGTGAATAAGAATGACAGCTAACAGTAAAAACACGATAGACTAGTTAACTTTAATCAAAATCAAAAAGGTTTTATTTCAATTAAGATTATTCCAGGCACTCTTGAAACGTTAACGACTCTAGTTGCGCGGCCAAAATGTCTTTCTGAGAAAGAACAACAAGCAAGAAACTCTATAATCCATCTGACTGGAATTATTATCAGTTTTGGTTTGGATAGTTAGAAAAAATGTTAATAAAAAATTAACTTTCATAAATACCTATAGCATGCAATAAATTGATCACCAATATTAATTTAGTCGTAAAATGAAATAGTTTATAATGCAATTAGGATATACAATCACTTTTACACGTCACTTTTTTTCAAGCTCGCTGGAGTCGACATTTCGTAACTGACTTTCCTGAGAAGAAATGTCGAAACAAACTCAGGGAATCTACTCTTTTAGTACAATATTAAAACGTACAGTCAAACATCCGTGTTACAAAGCCGACATTAAAATCTTCCGTCTGTAATACTTGTTCTCAAATATGTATTAATATCCTTTGTCCATAAAAAAGGGTTGAACATTAACGAGTTTTGTCTCGTGACAACACTGTGCGGTCACCCTACACCACCCAGGGGAGGTCATTAAAAACTTCGCTTAGGTAGGATAATATGGCCGTGTAGACATCGCAATAGACTCAAGATTTTATTACAAATAATGTAAAGGATTAAAGTTATTTTTAACCTTACTTTCTCTCCCACTGCTGGGTATTCTTTTGCTGGGATTTCGACATTCGACTGCTTTTTTTTTTCTCTCAATTAGTTTACACAAAACTGTAAGTGAATGATGAGGTAAGTGATCACTGTCATCTTATATAACTACTTATTGTTGCCAAACTAAAATTATTCAGTCTATTCTGCTGTAGTTCAGTATTATTAAATAAAAGGAAAGGAAGTTTTGTAGCTGTGTCTATCTGTGTCGGCATTAATATGAGGTTTACAGTATGTGCACGGGAATGTCTGATCCTAGTGACTAATGTACATCATTATCTCTTGTTGGACTCAGTCGTTGAAATTATTAATACCTGCTTTCTGAGTATACAAATTTGAGATTCTGAGATTATCAAAATACGAAATCATAGGTACCTACAACAGAGTTCAGCTGGTATTTTTCTTAATTTAGAAAACTGAAAATAAGAATTCAGTAACCCTGTGTGGCGACACTTAATATTATTTGTGAAATAAAACGACGCTTCTATATTATTTCGTACTCTTTGTGGCAATGGTATGAAATTCTAATTACTGAGCCGCAGAAATTTTGCTAATTGGGTACATTAACGCATAATTCATAGCCTTAGAAATATATTGTGCGCATTTATTTTGACCACAATAGCGCAATACTTAATCAGTTGGCTGTGTTATGAGAAAATAGGATGGAATATTCACTTACCTACTTATGATCATATTTATTCTAGTTGTATTCTATTTATATAAAAAAAAGTAGGGATTTTTATCTTTTGATTGTCTTCATCCCAAAGCAGAATAACTATCAAAATCATCGGAAATGTTACGAAAAATAGGTGTCTAACGGGAACGGGGATCTGCACTTGCGAGGACCTGTACAAGGCCACGGACAACGCTGTTTGCGTAGCTGAGAACTGCTCTGGAAAAATTTGACCGCCATTGATCGACTCGCTAAGAAGAAGAAGGGACTCCTTACCCGGATGAAACCGCGAGACACATATCTCATAATAATCCATTTTGATGGATGGATATTTAGTCTGTAAAAGCTGAAATTAAAGTAGAGTTAGAAATAGGGGATTGTAACTTTAATATTACTGAAGATAATTTTTCATACTACTGTAAACATTTGAAACCTATAAAAGTAAATTTATTGGCTGGGGATGTAGCCCAGTTAGTAAATGTATTTACTTTTATAATATGTATAATCATCATTTAAACAAACCTGATCGCACAATCATTAAGAAGATCATGTGAAAACATTACTGTAGTGACTTTAATTAACACCGGCACATATCCCCCAGACAGACTTCAAACAATCACAGTCAAAACAATAAGCAAGAATAATAACACCGTAACACAAACTTCACATAAAACTTTAATATATTTACCGAGACTAAAGCTATAAACAAAGATATTAAATTAAAACGAAGCAGCACAGTTGCAACTAGCACGTTAAATAATACAAATGTACGCAATATGTAATAAGTAGCGCACAAAAGACAAGCAAAATAGTAAGAAACTCCAAGAATTGCCTTCGAACCGAGCGGTGAAATTCAACCCAGAAATGGAATGCAAATATTGAAATCGGTAGCTATGCTGCAAAAGCTTTTTATGCGGTGGCACGCTTCAACTAAAATAGGGGTTGTTTAATACCTACGTTCGGTTGTATAAGTACTTCTGCCCTCATTATTGTAATGTACTTTGGATTGTGAGCTATTCTTTTCCCTGCTATGCATTACTTGGTGATGAATGTCAAGGCAGGAGAAAGATTCCTTATTTTTTAAATGTTCGGCTTAAAATTCTACAGTTTTTTATAGGTAAAATATTTTGGCTGTCTACAAAAATATACCTACTATTGACTGCCATAAAACGACAGAAAAAAAAATTGTAAAACATTGTCATGTGACATGAAGTACGGACGTTGGATAATGGAGCGTGCATACAGGACGGTGAATCTCCCCTATCTCAGGGGGGATATTACTGTTATTAGCGAAAGGAATGTTTACGACTATACCTTTATCCAAGTCACCGGAATCCCTGAAGTGATAGTGGTTTGTTTTGTCTATTTAACTTATAAAGAACTCAGGGACCAGCAACAGCAAACTTAATAGTGTGTCGATTGGATGCTGATGACCGATATTTTGACATTTTGTGGTCTGACTCTCCGGAATTAGCAGAGTGGCGCAGCTGTGCTTGACTGTGAGTCGTAAATGGCTGAGAAGTGTTCTCATAGATTATGAGGCTTGAAACAGCAACAAAGTATTTCTGCGTTCTGCACGGAGAGTGCCGCACTCAGAGCCATATTTCATACAACGAAGTAGGTAAGTCTTAATGGTAACTGCATTTACTTCACTCTAATAAGTTTATGTAGGTATAGTAAATTCTGTTAAAGTTAATATTTAGCTATAGACAAGTATATAGCTCAGGTACATCGCCATTTTTATGATCATCTAGTCTTTATCGCTTTTAATTATTTTGCTGATGATGAGTTATCTAAATTACTTTTTTGATAGGGTAAGTTTTTTAAAATTTGGTTTTATTTTTATATTCATTTATGAAAATAGTATATTCAGGTACACTCAACAGTGGGACAAAACCGTCTAGTAATCATAAACATTAATACAAATATTTGGCTTAAACTTAGTGCTACATTCAAACGTACAATATGATTAGAATATTTAATGTACGAACAATGCTTTGATACACCCTTAATAAAACATAGGTACCGCTGGCATGTAATCTTGTGTGCAATATACGCGATCACTGATTAAATTAATAAAGTTCAAATACAAACAGACCACTTTCAAACACTTGCACTGCAGCGTACGTAGAATTGCTTTTAGCGAGGAGTATGGTAAGAACAGAGATATGACATCATAAGCAATTAGTTCTGGATAAAAAAAAACAATTCCTTAACTAGTTACTGAACTTTGTATCGCAAGAGTTTTACAAACATCACACACACAATGATCATTTAAGCCTAGAACCACATCTTTGAATCACATAATGAACGAGGTTTTTTTTTGCAGGAGAAGAGCACGCAACACGTCATGCATTGGCTATGTCGAATGTTTGTGTACATTCATGTAAATTATAATCTTCTACTATAACAATCTCGTGTCACAGTGTATGTTATCGAACTCCTTCGAAACGGCTGGACCGATTTTTATGATATTTTTTCTAGGTCTGGGAATAGGTCGTTAGCAATTTTTTATACCCTTAGGTAAAAAAAAAGATTTATTATGAGAACGGGGACTACTCACGCAGATGACATTGCAGGGCACCGGTATACATCGCAGTCTTCTAAAATACACAGACACATTCTTGTATTTTCGTAAAATACCAAATTTATCTAATTAATAATTATGCAAAACCAAACATTTTAAAACTAAAATAATCTGAATTTCTCAACTAAAATCCGCAAGAACAATTTGAGCATATTAAAGCGATGAAATCGAAGTTAGTTTCTATAGTTAGAGTAAAACCATTCTGTTTACGTTCAGCATTCTCAGCGTGCCTCGGCTTCATTAAACACAGACGTATGAGGAGGGCATTACAGGGGAAACCAATATATTCCATAATTATGAACTAACGCTGCAAAGATTTTCCCATTAAAATGTTGTTGGTGGTAGAGCAATCTTAGTTTGAAATAGGGTATCATTATTGGAACTCCTTTTCTACAATCAAAGTCTATTTCTTTTTGACTAGCTGTTGCTCGCGGCTCCGACCACGTGGGTGTCGGTTGTCGCGGCTAAAAATATACGACGATATCCTTTTTTAGTATCCATCTTTACCCCATACCAAGTTTCATCCAAATCAGTTCAGCGGTTTAGCCGTAAAAGCGGCAGGCAGATAAAAATACAGATAGATTTATTTTCGAATATATAGTATTAGTATGGAATAGTATAGAATTATGGATAAAAATGTTATAGGTAAGTTTAATGTATGTCTTAGTCTTCCTCGGGCTATCCAGGTTTAAATTTTTTAGTCAGGCCGAGTGTAATCGGATCACATTATTATGAAAGGTAATGCTTAAGTTACACGTAATAAGGTACTTAAACGTTATATTCCTTACTGAACTTAAGATACTAAAATATATAACACAACACATAAATGTTATACATTTCAGTATATAACACATAATACTATGCAGCATGAAAATCACAAGTCAATCGACATTCAACGACGGAATTAGCTCTCCAGTTACGAGACTTACAAGGCATTTAGTGGTTCAAAAGAGTTTGTAATGCTTTAAGTAAAGACGTTGGACTTAAAAGATTATATGAGGATTGCTCGGGATTCTTGAAGTCGGAAAATAAGATTTTGCTTTAAAAACGAATTTTGTTTGAAATTGGGAAAGTTCTCAATGAGGCTGTGAACAGTTGATTTGTGGATTAAATTGACGTCTTTTTTGTACTTTTTATTTAAGTTCTTTTCGAGGATGGCCAGCCCTTAGAGTAAAAACGAGTAAACTATAGAGTGCGTCATAAGTATGAACTGTGGGCACTAGTGTGAACAAGTAAAATTGTAGAGTTTTTCTCAGAGCGCGCCGTTTTATTAAAACTATCTCAAAACCTAATATTACCCTAATAATAACAAACCATCGATATTTTCGCATTAAAATCTGTGGTCGCACGGAAGATCATTTTTATTAAATCAGTAAACGATTAGTACTTACAGCAAAAAATTTGCTTACGCTCAGCACAACGGACTACTAGCAATGCGCGTACTCTATACTTGTCCACGTATACTCTAAGGTTCAGCCCGAATAATGATTAGGTCAACTACCTTAAATATAGTATCAATAAAACTACTACTTGATATAAATCTTAATGTAAATTACAAATTATCAAAAGCTAAGTTATTTCTTAAATTTATCAAGAAATCTAAATAAATAAACGTAGCTTTAAAAGATCTGAAAATACGTTGTGTTGGCTTAAATAAATTGCAATATTGTATTAAGTATCCAAGATGTCAGATACATAAGCCTTTACGGAAACCCATTTCCTCAAATGACTGACGACTTTCAGGGAAAAGTGTAGCGAGCTACATTTTGTATTTACATTTATTTTATGTGGCATCTCAGCTACAATACTCTGTCAAAAATGTACACAGGTTTTTGAAATGGACAGATATTACGATTACTTTAATTTATGTTATTACAACTAGCTAAAATGATTGTTACTAATTTCTATTGCTATCTTTTTTTGGTTGTCACAAATATTTTAGTAGGCATATTAACGCTGTGGTGACTGATAGCATTGCTATTGTTGGCCTTTGTTTATAATATAGGCATGTTGTAATACCAGTATCTATCTGCCAGATGTCTATACACAGTATACCTTTGGCCACTTCACTGTGACACTGTGACAGAAGCACACGTCACAGATAACTATTTTTACTGCGCAAGAGATTTTTTGTATATGGTTATCTACTGTTGTTTATGTGAAAATAGTTTTTATTGCTAATTCTTCATATTGTATTCGTAATTACTTTATTCGGTTGTTATTTATTTGAAACTATTCTTTATTAGCATGGGTGTGATGCATATATCCTTATACCTTATTAGTATTTGTTGTCTTTTGTATCAACATTTATGCGCAAAGAAATGTTTTTTATAAGGTTAAAAAAAGTCTAAAACTTTAACAAAAATAAAAGTCTGAATGAAACATCTGGGCTAATATCTAGGCGCCAGTAAGGCCTATGTCCAAGAAAACTACGACCATAGCATGAAGATGGCACATCAATAAATCTTCCTTTTGCTCTTCGTCGGGTAAAATATTATATAACAAGATTAAAACTAGTACTTTATCTCCATAGTAGTAGCCGGCCCCGGGAGACGTATCGCAGTACGCGACATGCGATACCCGAGCCACTGGCAATAAACACTACCCACTAGGAAGCCTTTATGTTTCGTTAAGAAGATTTTCTGTTATGAAAGGAAAATGCCCGGCGAAATTCACTTCGGAATTGCTTGGACTAAGTAATATCGTTTGAAAAACAAAACCTTCGTAAGTTTAACAAACCTGCAGACAAATAAATTTAGGTATTATTTATTTTTAATATACCCTTGAATAGTCGTCTATTACGTATTAATTTATTTTACAACGTTTATTAGCTTGTCAGCGTAATTGGAACTATCATGAGCAATAAACTCCAATTACTTGCGAACATTAATCCACAAAATAATTAAAACTCAATAGTAATTCGAGTCATTAATATGTAAATACTGTTGTATTCTGTTCATCCAAAAGGTGGAACGAGCGTGAACACAAGCAAATAAGTGGCCGGTATCAACATCAGCAGAAAACATATTCAACCAATTAATTTCTCGGTCCATTTAAATACGGTATCCCGAAAACCGTGAAATGATATGAGCTACAAATTCAGACCCGTGTCTGCAAAACCGGCACATGTCTACAGGATTTATACATAGCGTCTAAAAGAAAATGTCTTTTGCGACGAACGCTTTTATTGAAATTGGCCGTATTACCATAATAATATTAAAGGGATTGGCAGCTATCGGCGAAGTGTAAAATCTCAGTATACCGCCCAATGTTCTCGCATCCGAATACCGTAATCTACATATATTTCTCTACCCATGCCATTATGGGGATTCAATTACCCAGTCTTTTATTTTTCGAGCTTCTTTATTCTTATTGGGGTTGGTACTGAATGGTAATGGATATCGTCAGCGTCTTCAGGGTTAAAACCCTCTCCCGAAATAGCATTAGGTCCATACAGAGATAAACTTTTTATTACACGTTTTTATTTAATTCGCTCTTTGTTTGTGTTCGGGTCGAATTCTAATCAATGTGTAGTGCGCATTATAGAAACAAGCCTACAGGATAACTTCCAAAACTTTCCTCGAGACATTGTTTCAAACTTGCTCGAAATATTTTTCTAGATTATTAACTCTCGGAATTTTTTGGCAACCTTTGCCTGATTTTCGCTGTTCTGTGGCCAAACTTTAATCAGAAATACAAACGTACACCTTGTATTTTTGTGTAAGATTTCGCAAGTTGAGACACAGAAATAATGTCTCCTATTCTAATTGTAATAAGTGCCAAAACACTGTAAAACTGCGAAGAGATTTTACACGAAAATATTTATTTTATTCAAAATTTGTTGACACGGAAATAGGAATCCAGCTTGCTGTGACGTGTATGAACATATCTATTTGTCACATTCTAGAGACACATTCACTGAATATATTCGTTTAGCGGAGTGCAAATAAAATATATTCTTTAGAAAATGTCTAACCGAGTTTTAGAGTTCTGTAAAATTTTACCAAGACTTTGATGTTGTATGTTATTAAAATGAGATTGCTCAAATACTTTGTAAGATCCTTTGCAAACTTAACAGTGTAATGTTATTTACAGCAAGTTATTCTTCAAGCAGTATTATAATAAACATCTGAATCAATAAAATATTTTCAAAACATTGTATACCAATAAGCTCCCTAAAAATAAAAACTCTTGAGAATATTAGAAAACAAACAACAATACTTGTATTTTTAGAATTAAATGGAAAGTATCCGATCATTTTTCAACTTAAATATTGGATGAAGGGGAAATAACGTCCCTAAGTCTGGCTGATAAAATATTGACGAGGTTTTGTGTAGACAGAATATAATAAAATATATATAGAAACATTGTCTGGAGATACAAGTAGGTGAAAGGTGTGATAGAACCAATAAGGAATAAAATTTAGAAAAATAAAATACTATTTCAGCTGAATCTGGCGACACTAGAAGCTGACCCTTCATTGCTTGGGTATGGGATAGGCAGAAACCAGAAAAAGTTAGAAAAACCAAAAAAATGTTGCGCAAAGACATCAAAGGAATGTATTACACTATCACCTGGTACTTCACCTCTGTCTGCTTGACCAATGAGACCAGCTGCCTAAAGTTTTGGACCTAGAATGGCCCAGCTTCAAGGCTATATCCAAAGCCTCGCTTGATCGCCTGCCAGACTGAGAGTAGTATATAAGTTCGTCCAACGATGACGGCTTCTCATGCTGGCAATGCTACCTTTTGCGACATTGGCACTAATTGAAAGTAATAATACAATATTTGTAAGTATACAGAATGCTTAACAGTTATAGAATAAGAGAAAATACTTTCTCGGGTACTCAGAACCTCAGTTCGGTTACACAAAAAAGCAGGAGCAACACAATTAAGAGATCACAATGTCTAATTGAACATGTATTACACGTCTCAAAAAGAAATCCCACAATACACTGCGCAACAATCCCTGTCGCATTGTAAAAGTATTTCACGTCAAGGGCCGACCGTTCATGTCACTCGCCCTCCAACCCTCCATTACTCATAACCAACCGAAAAGGATCCCGGAAGAGAAAAAGAATAAACACAACTTACAAGTGAACAAATGGCAACACTTTACGTGTCCCACAACTTAAACGTCCTCCGAGAAATGGTATACTAGGTAATGTTACCATCTGTCTCTTCCTAATGCGATATTATATCTTCCCTTTCGGAAAAACTGAGACGTCTCGTACGTTACTTAGTGAATGTGGACGTTCAGAACGGTTATATTAATGCAAACAGAACTGGCCCCTGTCTAGGATTTTCTAGTTTCCCAGCCGCTTTTATTTTAGGAATTTTTCAATTTGCCCCTTGAGAGAATACGAGTTACGAATGGGCTATGCGCTGTGTTATAAACGTTTATTTTTAACCAGTTTGTGTGTGGAATAGAATTTGTTTGTGCTCGAGATCTCAAGTAAGCCTTCTGAGCGAATTCTGTCTTCTAAATGTCCAAGTGGGCAACTTCAAAATCCTTACCAAAACTTATTTAAAGAGAGAGAGATTTATATTATTTCATATTATAATAATATTTTTCGTACAGGCGTAAATAATATATTCATTGAAATGATTGAGAAGATAAAAAAAAAACAATTTTGTTATTTTTTACAGTTACAGTTAAAATGTAAATAAGTATAATTCATGGATATTAATAATTATTTATAAGTATCTTCGAGAAATTTCAAATGTTCACTTGACCTGTAAAAAAATTGTTTTTCAAGTCGGTTCAACATTTACATAAACTTACCTACGCGATGTACCTAAAAGGTTGATGGCACATGATTGCGAAGGGCTTACCATTCTGTCAGTACCTGTTGCGGGAAGGGATTTTTGGGTTGCTCCGCCGGTTGGTCCGCGTGCAGTGGACCTCAAAAAGCCAGCAGCTCACTTTAAGACTTTTAGATTTCTTGTTTTGGGGTTTCTGAGATAATACTTTTTTTGGAAATATAGAGTGTTATCAAGATCATGCAATAAAATAAAAGCACATTTAGTGCTATCAATTTTAAAAGTCAAGTTCTTTAATACCCATCAATTTCCCGAATCATCTGAAAATACAACAAACGCTACTTATAGAACCTGAGCTGATGAAAATAAAACGCCTCTGCACTTAAAATTATTAATGAAAATAAAAGTATCATTCGCAGCGGCCTAGCAATCCTTTAGAGATCGCGTCAAATTCTTAATGAAGAACAAAGCGTGGATCCATCAAGGAGATTACTCAGTCCTGGTCAATACCTTCGAGTCCAAGAGAGCAACAAACGAAAAACGGGAGAATTCTACCGAAGCGAACGTCAGATATCTTTTGTGCTTCTTTACAAGTCAACCATGCAGTCGGAATGATGAAGGTAGATCTTTCTCATAGTGCAGTATAGCCGAGAAAGAATGCAAAGTTAAGTTTGTTTGGAGGTTGTCCGGCGCGGTGACAAAGGAACAATGGCTGACCCGAATATTTGAAGGAAAGTAGCGAAGTCGAGTTTTTTTGGGAGGCTCACTTGTTTTAGTTTTGCGTTCGTGTTCACTAGGTTTTTGGGTTTAGATTGTGTGATAGCTACCCATTGTTGTTTTCAGTAAGTCTAAAAGACTTAAGCTACTAAGCTAGCTTAAGCGGATACATACAATATACAAGAACCCTTATGAAATTACATATAATTTATACACTATTTTTTTTGAAAAAAGGTTACAGATACAGTGCAGCATAGGAAACAACTGACCCTTCTGGAAACTAAAACAAAAACAAGCTTCTTAATAAGGTGCATGATATTACTCGCTATCTACCCGTCTTAAAGCGACACAACTATAAACAGTAAACACTAATAACATTTATAGCAGTGGAGTAAGATGTAACAATTCGCAGTAACGAGCTTGTCCCTAAAGAGCGTGACGTAATCGCCACACAATACACTATCGTGTCCGCCCACCGTCCCGACACTATATTAGGTGATTCTTTAAACGAATGGCGCAAGTTAAGGGAAAACGCGGAAACGAACTTTCCGGATAACATAATTCCAAACAAAGTTTCAACGAACAAAAAAATAATTTGTTCGATCAGGTAATTTTGTAGGAGAGCAAATACGTGTATGGAACAGATTTTCCACTTACCTAGATTTCGAATCTTCGAAGAACGTATATCGAGAACTTCTTGATTGGGGACCCACAACTCTTGAATCTTTTAGCGTTAGCGCGACAAAGCCTCAAGAGACGAAAACCCTTCGTGAGGAAAATAGCAAAGTTTTAAGACTCAAGAATCTTTTCTGTCATCATTTTTGTTAGTCGATAAAACTACCTGAAAGGTTTGTTTTTTTTATTTATTTTATTTATTTATTTATTTATGTACACACAACAGACAAACAGTAAAAGATGTAAAAAGCAAACAGGTACAAAGGTACTGCTTATTTCTTATGAAATTTCTTCCAGCAGACCTGCGACAGGATATTTATAAAAGAAACATAGACAGTGTGCAACATACAAAATACAATAGAATATTTGAGCCAAAAAATAAAATAAAAAGTAAACTTATAAATGTAGAAGAATTTACATACACATAAACATATACACATTCAATAATAATATGGACAGCATTTAATTTAGACTAAGAAGAAAATGTTCCCTTACACGTCGTTTGAATAGCGAGATTGATTGGGAGTCACGTACGTTAGGCGGCAGCGCATTCCACAGTCGTACTGCATGAACAGAAAAGGAGTAGGAGTAGAAGTCAGTGGAATGAGATTGAATTTTGAGATGGGATTTGAGGTGAGATCTGCAAAGGACATCGGCGGAGCGGACATAGGAGAAACGCTCACGCAGGTAGGAAGGATAGAGAGGATTGTGTAGAATATTGTAAAGGAGACATAGGATACGAGTGTTCCTGCGAAGACGGATCGGGAGCCACTTGAGTTCTTTGCGGAAGTGAGAGACATGGTCGTACTTCTTGAGACCGTAAACAAAACGAATACAAATATTTTGCAATTTCTCAAGTTTATTAAGTAGCTCCTCGTTGGCATCTAGGTAGCAGGCATCTGCATAGTCGATTATGGGCTGAATAAGGGATTGAGCTAATAAAATTTTGGTCTTTAAGGGCAGGAAAGTCTGGAGGCATCTCAGCGAGTGAAAGGAGAAGTGAACTTTACGACTCACCTCGTTAACATGGCTTTGCCATGAAAGATGTGAATCCATCAACACTCCTAGATTTTTAACCGTGTCAGTGTAAGCTATCACAACACCATTAAGATGCAGAGGCGTCAGTGTGGAGAGATCGAGAGCGTTACGATAGTGCCTACTGCCAATAATAATGGCTTGTGATTTCGCAGGGTTTATTTGTAGACCAAAGGAGCTTGCCCACCTACCGATGCTAGCCAGGTCACGGTTCATTGCATCGATTGCAGAATCAGCCTCAGACAAGGAGAAGTGACGGTATAGCTGCAAATCATCTGCGTATAGGTGAAAGTTTGAGGAAATGACATTTGTGACAGAGTTAATAAAGATGGCGAAGAGAAGAGGAGATAGAACACCACCCTGAGGCACGCCCGCAACAAGATCGCACCAATCAGAGAAAGTCTCATCAAGGCGGACCCGCTGAGAGCGGCCCCGAAGGTAGGAACCAAACCAGGCTATAGAGGAAGAAGAAAAATTTATAGTTTGAAGGATTCCTAGGAGGATGTCAAAGTCCACAGAGTTAAAAGCAGAACTAAAATCGAGCAATACTAGGATAGAAAGTGATTTGTTTTCCATAGCCCAGCGGATATCATCAGTAACTTTAACGAGAGCAGTTACGGTACTATGGCCAGGGCGGAAACCAGATTGAAAGGGTGAAATTAGATTAGAAGACGTCAAGAAGTGAGATACTTGTCGGTGGACAATGTGCTCAAGCACTTTGGAGAGAAAAGGAAGAATGGAGATAGGCCTGTATTGTGAAAATGAAGAAGGATTTGAGGTTTTAGGAAGAGGAATAACGTGTGCTAGTTTCCAGGCAGAGGGAAAGGAAGAGGATGACAACGAGTAGTTGAAGATATGTGATAGGATGGGGAGCAATTGTGGGAGAATAGGAGAGATCATGCGAGAGCACAAATTGTCGTTACCGACTGCAGAGGATGAGATGGCTAAAACAGATTTCCTGACGTCCTCTACAGCCACAGCAGAAAAGTAGAAATGGGGACAGCGAGGTGCCGGCAAACAAGAGAGTTCAAGTAAAGTAGAAGATTTGGTAGAAGGGTCAAGAGCTATAGGAGGGATAGAGAAATGATAATTAAGGGCTGTCAGGTCAATATCTTTAGTAGTTATCTTCTGAGATTTGCTGACACCAACAGACCTCAGAAATTTCCAGACATCGCCAGAGCTACGGTCTACGAGATTATCGTGGAAATACCGTCTTCTGGCGGTCTGGCACAGATGATTGCAGCGGTTACGCAAGACTTTATAGTGAGCGAGATTGTCGTCTGTCGGTCTACGCTCATATTTCCTTTTTGCCCTGTCCTTCCGAGCAATGGCATCCTGTATGACAGACGAGATCCAAGGAGCCGGTTCACGCTTGACTTTAATGAGTCGCACTGGGGCATGACGATCATACAAACCGAGTATGATGTGATTAAAGTGGGACACTTTTTCGTCGATGTCACTGGTGTCTGTTACAGGGCTCCAGTCAACAAGACTTGCATCACGCTGCAATGCCTCCAGGTTCATACCCTTGTAGCTGCGTAAATGTAGGAGTTGAGGTTTACGCTTAGGGGTACGGATACGATACGAGAGATAGACAAGGTTGTGATAAGAAAAACTAGCAGAAAGTTGGCCATGATCGGAAACATTAGAGACAGAAGAGACAATCATAAGGTCGAGCAGAGAAGGAGAAGAATTCGGGGAATGATGAGTGGCAGAGAGGGGAAGAATGTGAAGGTTAAGACACGAGAAGAGGTCCCGTAGTCTACAAGCACGCGAATCATTTTTTAATAAACATGTATTAAAGTCACCCATTATGATAACATGATTATACTGAGGACACAGATTATTGAGCTGCATGTCAAGATCATCAAAATAATTTATGTGTAAATTGGGACTATACAATACAGCTATTAATAATTTTGTGTGGTTGACCAAAACTTCAAGAAAAATATATTCAGCCGATCGGGAATAAAGTGAGGGAGAGGAACATACGACCTTATATGGTAAGTCAGCACGTAGGTAGACAGCAACTCCACCC
Organism: Diachrysia chrysitis; assembly: GCA_932294365.1. NCBI lineage: Eukaryota > Metazoa > Arthropoda > Insecta > Lepidoptera > Noctuidae > Diachrysia > Diachrysia chrysitis. Next base: position 12,962,933 of record OW028649.1, on the reverse strand, counting down.
CCACCCTTTCCAGTTCTGTCGTTGCGAATCAACACAAAACCAGGAAGTGCAAAGTGAGTTGAAGGAAGGGAAGGCTTTAAAAACGATTCCGAGATGAGGAGTATGTCTAGATGAGCGCTACTGAAAGATGCCAGAAGATCTGAGTAGTGACCAGGAACACTCTGAGCGTTTATATGGGCTACATTAAGGTTATTAGGGTAATTGGAAAGAAGATCAGAAAGGTTTTCATGCAACGAACGAGGTATAGACGCGCCATGACTGTCCGCACTAACGAAACTTGACGTGGAAGAACAAGAAAAAAAACTGTCATTAAGATTAGCTAGATTGTCCATAAATATGAATTAGGAAGTACAATATAAAATAATAATTTAAAACAAGCAAAGTTTAAAGAATTGCAAAAATCGGTTGCCTATAACAACCTCCCCTACTCACAAGAATGATATAAAATTAAAATACAACAAAATACAAAAATTCTGAACTAAAATAACATTTAGGACAATTCACAAAATAATTAGCTTCAATGCACCAACACCCACACAAAAACTTACTGGTAATGGAACGCAACAAAACGTGACGTCTCATCAATGACAGCTGACAGTTGTCAGTTGTCAATTATATTTGTCAATGAAATAACACTGTCGTGGCATAGCACAAGTATTAAGTAACCAATATTAATTATTGAGATACCGGCGAACTTTAAAAAGATAAAGATAACTAAAGTAGGGTAATAGTGCAAAGCGTAAAACGGAGGTTAGAAGATAAAAGTTATTTGTGTACCGACAACCAAGTAACAATGTTAAAGTAGTGGCGCAAAGTAGCAAGGAATAAATGCACAAAAATAATTAACTTAATTGCGCCGACGCGCCTTTCTTTGGACCTTGCTGACGGGCGTAATGGGTTCAGCAGTCGGTGAATTCGGCGAAGCCACCTCCACCGACTGTGCAGGGTCGACGTTCAGCGGAAATCGAGCAAATAGTGTCTGTAGTTCTTCCATTGATTCTAATTTGTGCCGAGTCTTATCTGGAGTGATGACTACGATCTTGCCCTCAATGGACCAGCAATTAGTCATCCCGAACCGTTTGCGAGCCGCAACAAAGGTCTGGTGACGCAATTGAGTCAAAAACTCAGAGATAGTGATGCCAGTACCTTTAAGAGATTTTTTAGTGTCCCAAACAAGATGGCGATGCTCAGTGCTGTAGAATCTGACAAGTACAGGCCTGGAATTGCGCTTAGGTGAACCTAGACGGTGACAAACATGTATGTGTTCTCTGCCCAACTCATTCAATTTCATTTGGTGGTTTAAAACTTTAAGAGCAACATCATGTACCTTTTCATCCTTTACTTCAGGAATGCCGTGGATCAGGAGCACCTTTCGCCGCATAGCAGTTTCATGCCTGTCAAAGCCTAGTGACAGCAGCTCCATTTGAGATTTCAGTTTTGACAGTGCTTGCCAGACAAAACTTTTGAATTCCTTGAATTCCTGAAGCAGCGATGTCAGATTTGGTGATGATGTGGTAGCTGAAGATGAGCTGGTGGTTGCTAACTCCAGTTTTTCTTCATATACAGCCATCCTTGTGCTGAATAAAGTCTCCAAATCCTCCAAGTTCAATGCAAGTTTAGCGTCCATGGTGATGATGTGTGTGAAAGTCACAGGTTTTTTGAGAGAGAAACTTGAAAATGATTATTAGTGAGTAAAGGGGGGTTTATGAAACAACTGGGATTATTAAATCATTTAAATAATATAAAATTGGATTTTTAAAATAAATTAAACTGGGAGCAATAAAAAATATGTGTTGCACTTTGTCTACCCACAAGCAGAAAAAGTTTGTTGCTTCTATGGGCCGGAAATCTTTTTGAAAGTTTTGCTTTTAGTGTGATATAATGTTGAATATTTAAGTAAACACTTTTTTTAGGAACACCTTAGTAAATTACTAAACCAATTACAACTTAGCCCAACAAAATAATTAAGTACCTACTCGCTAACAATAGAACGATAAACAAATCTTTAGAGATACGTCGAACGTAAACTTTTTTTGTTATAATTCCCAAACGCCTTATAGTACTCAAGATTCTCTAAGGAAATTAACGATCAACGCTAAACTCGGCATATTTAAGGAGCCATCAGTGTTTCATTTACTTTCATATCCCTTGGGGAAGGCAGTTTGTTTAACAGACATCCAGAAAATTAAAAGCTAAGCAGATGCTTGGGTTCCGGCCGTTAGAAGGCGGCCGAAACGAGTCGGGAACTGCTAAAGACATTCTGGCAACAACTGAAAACGTCAAAATTCCTTGTTATATTTGTATCGTGCTCGGAATGTCAAACTGCTAAGGTCAGTTGCTTGAGAAGTCTATGTTTATTATGTACGATATTTTGAAGATCATTTTATTTAATTTGTCGTTACTTATTTGTTACTTCACATGCTTTTTTACTTTTATTATCACAATACTACAATCAAAGTTTATATCTATATCTAGGTATTTATGCGCCAGGGGTGTTGCAAATGGGAATCAGTAGTTTTCTTATCTTTACGTAGAGTTGGAATTAAAATAGACTTTACCTTACAAGACCGAATAATGCAAACCAAGCGCTTCACAAATTAATGTCTGTTCAAAAAAAAAAACTCACTAACCTAGGTTTATACCTCAAACTTATAACTCACAAAATTAAGGTGTACGCAATTGAATTTCTAAATAGCAGCAGACCCCAGAGTGCAAAAATGTAGTTTTTTAGCCTTGCACTTATAGAATCTATCTACCTTCCCATACCTTTACCTAAATAGCAATTTGACGAGCACTATTGTAAACCTAAAACTGTACACAATAAATCTTGTACGTTCTAAAACTTGAATCCGAGACTACAATGAGTCGTTCAGAATCGTAACTCAACTAAAACAACACTCCCTGTTATTTCCACTACAAACCTTTTTCGTCATGAAATCATTTCGCAGCTTACTCCGTACATAGCGCTCTTAACTGTGTCGTTTAAGTAGAGTCAAATACTCGTCCTTAGTACGGTCTCAAACTAAAATGTCACGTCCCAAACATTTTAAGCTCTTGCCGTTCCCAAGTGTGTGCTATAATTTTGTCATAATGTTTTAATACAAAATCCCTCTAAGGTCGCGCGCACATGGACTGCTCAAAGCAGTCGGTATCGACTGCTTCATGCTGCGACTGCATAGTCAAATACATACTTTTATTATATTATATTATTTCTTTGAACTTTATACAAACTCTGTATTTAAGTGGTAGGTATACGCCATCAAATTATAAATTGTATTCTCACCTTTCTTTTTTTATATTATATTACATTATCTGTTTGTTATCAGTGAGAACTTTTAATTGGCCATATCTATGTTATTTTGTTGATGCATTATCTATAAGTAGCTGTAAGTTTTCCTAAATTGTAAAATAAAATAAAACACTTTTTTAGCCATCCGCATACCGACTGCTACGCGCGTTCCCGCCCGTAGCAGTCACGCGCTAGAGCAGTTGATAGCTTGCGCAGTTCGTGAACGTTGATCACTGACTAACTGCTCGAGCAGTTCGTGTACAGGCGGCCTAACAGTTGCGAGTGTGTGAGCATGTTATAGGCTTGTACGCGGATTGTAGAAGCAATAACAGACTTTATATGAACCTACATAGATCTGAATTAAATGTGTTGTTCGTCAATGTGTGGGTTATATGACATTCGCAGTGTTTTCATGGAATGTTTGGATCTATTCTTAAATTTCTATGAAATAGGTGTGATAATATGAAAGGTTTGTTTGTGGTTTGACTACTAGTTGGTTTATTTTGATTTTTGTGATTTCGGAAGATAGGCGACGTGTGTATTTTTTTTGTATTTTCAACATTTTTGTACTGTTCAAACAATAAGAAACAACTGATATTTTATTGCCAATCGAACTAAGATACGAATTAAATTTGATTTTTTTTAAGTAGTTTTAACAAGTTTCTTATTTAATTCTATTATAAACAGCAAAAAGGCTGTTAGTCGAAGATTTTCTGTAGAACATTTACACACTTAATTAACACACGTGTAAAGACTACGATCCTTTTTCGAATAAGTTAGGTACACAACCCAAGCAATAACAATAGTAACTAAAGAGTACCTTCAATAAAATAAATTTAACAATAATTTTTCAAATTTAATTTATAATGGTCGCCACAACTCCGAAATAAATTCGTCTAAACAAAATAATAAAAACATAATAATAGGAAAGAAACCAGACGCTCATTATTGATAAACGTTTTTTTAAAAGATAAAAGATGTCTCCGAATTAACCTACAGAATGGATAACTAGGTTGGGTTGAGCCAAGCAATACGATAAAAGGGATTTCAACCGAAGGAAACGGATTAGTAACAAACTCTTGTTAATCCGATATTATTCAAGGAGATTACAAAGAGATATCTCACTTTGATAGCGAAAAAGATTTCAAAGATCTGTTTCAAAATATAAATAACACCATCGTTGCTATGCAACGGGATTTGGGATAATGGTCGTATTTTTATGTCATTACGACTGACTTTTTAAAGGGTAAACAGTATCAAACTGACTGTGTGCTTTTTAATGGCGTATCGAGATGTATTTTTAAAAGTATGCTTAAGTATAATATTATTTTCGCTTTTGTATTTTATTTATACGTAACTGCTGAATTTGTTTCCATAAATTATTAGATGAAATAAGGTTGAATTATTTGCGCTTCATCAGTTTGGTTAGAATTGACCTCTGAATTTTATTTAATACGAATTTACCTGTAACTGTCGCGCAACAAAGTGTAGTTACCATTTCACGATATTAAGCTTTCATTTGATTCAGTACCTTACCAAAATTGGCGCAAGTTTGTTTACTGCATTGGACAAATAGTATGTAGGTTTGTAACACGCAGATATAGGTCGAAAAATGGGTTCCTGGTAAGGTCTGTGTGATATTTACACAAACGTGCAATGAATAGTCAAGTTATGCCTATTGATATTTTCCTTTGAGGAGATAAACATATGTAGAGCTCATTGCCACTACTTTTGTTAATCGGAGAGGCATCATGAGGTTTAAAAGATCATTTAAAAAGTTTTGAGATGAATGATTTAAGAAACAAATATCATATTTTAAAAATGAAAATTTTATTTCATTAAAATACGCAATTTACAGTTAATATTTAGTACAAAGAAAATAGTTTTAATATGGTTATAGGCTTTATGAGCAATATAGATGTTATTTAGGTAAAAAAATGAGAAAATAGTTTTTTCCATAAATATTAAATCCAAGTATCAAAAAATAATTAAACGCGCAAAAAAAAAGATACCTTCTCAAAAATATCTATCAACGAGTACTTTTATAGAATAAAAGGAAACTTCCAGACTTGGAGCTGAAGGTAAGTCTCTCTATCTCGATGTCTGTTTTGTTTCAAAGTTATGGACAAGACGCCGCGGTCAGAATAAAGTACACAGTTATTTTTAAGATGCTTTCTTTGGTTATGTGGTCGTCTAGGTTTCAAACTAGACGAGAACTTAGACGACATTTAAATGTATTCGTTATTTTAAGTAATTTGTTATTTTATGTTACGCGTGTCATGAGAGAAATGATGAAATATTTTCAATGTTTTTTTTTGTATGTTTGTTTCGCAAGCTCCGGCAATTGTGGAACGATTTCAAAAATTCTTTTAGTAATCGATAGCCTCAAAAGTTGTCGCATGTAAATTTTATAATAAATTCATAATATTCGATTACTTTTTACATTTATGTGTAATCCAATATTTGATAACTTGTGTTCTTGATAATATCCTAGGCGATTTTGGCCATAGTTATCTTCTGCTTAGATTCTGTATATGGATGGTTATGTCAATTTCAACAGTATGTTGCGTGCCAGTCATGATCTTAACCATTGGAATTTTACACAAAATTTAGTTTTCTGTTTTCATCTACCTCTACATATACCTTTAGTTTTGTTCAAGTTATTCTAAAATGAGGAAATGTAAATTAAATAAATAGCTGTAGTAGTACTGACATAATGTGTTAGTATAATATGCTTTATATAAAGTTATGCTTTATATATTCAAGAAATGTATAGCTTAATTGATTCACGGCATATTAAGGATTCAATTAGTAACCGAAATTAATAGCTCGGTATCAGTATTACCAGTAGCTGGTAATGAAGCACGGACCAGTAGCCAATCAAATTGCTGAGTGATGCCTCAAAGACGATGCGATTAAGTGTTTGTGTTCACATCAAAACCGTTTGGCTAACTGCGTTTAAGGTTTCACACGAAACTCGAACTTGTGTCGAATTTGGACAATTTAGACATTCTAATTCATTCCTATTTGCTTTGTATAATCGATAAGAAATATGTGATACTGTCTACACGTTATTGGTAACATCAGTTTTTTATAGAAATACTTAACTAAATATACTCAGCCATTTAAAAACAATATTCACGAACTAAATTCTGAAATACTCCAAACATAATTACGTACTTAAATTTCCGTAACTTTACCAAAACGCATAAAGTAATAAGGGGTCTCAAAATAAAATATATACCGTCCATTTGCAACGTACAAATTTACCAAGTCATCAGCTAGGTCCATGTAATTTTGACCTCACGAGGGCATCCAAGCAGTACGGATAACGACCTCATTTATAAAGAGCACAATTTTGACAACAGTTTATATAGGATAATAAAAATAATAGATGCCGCTCTTTTGTTTAATTCCATTCTTTAAAGAGACCCACTTACACAGTTTTTAGGATTGTGGGCGTAGGAATAAAACCGTCTCATACGCATAATGTTTGAAGATAATTAGTCTAGACTACATTTAAATACTCTTAACAAATTTACACAAAGTGAAAGTAGGATTTTTCTTCAATCAAAGAACATCATAATAGCATTACCATTACATAGATAAAACGCAGTTAGTTACTTTTCAGTAAATTGTTCGGTATGGAATTAATTTTTGTGGTAGTAATATGTATTTTTAAATTACATAAATACTTATTATTTACAACCAATATTTCTTTATTATTTATTGTTGTACAAAACAAAGACACGCATAAAAAGTGTAGGTACGCACTCACAAACAAAAATAAAAACAATTTCCCAGGTGACGATAATTAAAAACTCAATAAAAACGACGGCTGTAATATTAATTCCCGGATGCATTAACTTATCTTCCAACGTCACTACAAAATACCGTTCTAGGAAAGGAACGATATTAATAAACAGAAAACTATATCCAGGAAGCAATCCCCGTTGAGTGTCGCTTCGCACCTGGATTACCGTGAAAATGTTTGGCGGCATCACATTTCGGCTCTTACTGTAAACACTGCTATATGGCTAACCATTAACTGTAGTGGGTATCTTTTTGTCCAAACCCACATTGTGTACAGGATAATGCAACGCTTTATGAGCGCGTTTAAGGTGTAAATCGCTTGATATATTTCAGCCGAGATAGGTCGCGTGCTTACTTTGTCATTCGTTATAATTGCAGCGTATTATTCATTGTGTTATGCGGGATCACTACCGCGATTGCTGTGCGGCTTATTTTTGGTTTTAGCCTACTTTTACTAAAGTTCCAACATGCAAGGTTTATAGTTTAGTTTGATACAAAATGTTTACATTTGTGTAGTGTACTGTTTTAGGCATTGCGTTTAATGTTAGGACACGAACTTATTTTTATCAAATATAAATGTTTTTAAATAATTGCATACTTATTCATGTTTGTTTTTAATACCACGGTAACTGTTTTTTGACGCCCGGTTTCTAAAACTTAGATCAACATAAAAAATTGTTAATTACCTGTTAAACCTCATGTTAGGCATTGTGATTGCTTGTTAGTCTTTTGGTCAACCAATCACAGTCGTGATTAGTTGATTTGACAACAGAATAAATTGATCAGCTTTTCAGAAACGGGGAGTTATTCTTGTATAAACATTGTTCAAGCAAACACAATGTAAGCATAAAGATGAATTTCAAACCTAGTTTCAAATAAGTCTGCCAATAATCAGCTTTTGAATTAGACCAAACACAACTAGACCAAAGCTCTTTACAGTCATAGAAGACGTTATGAACACCGTATATTACAACAGTAGTGCCGTTCCGTGGCTACTTAACGACTCTACCTAAATCTTGTAAAAAATAATACCACCCGAGGTACTTTTACTACACGACACGTAAATTTACTGTATAGGAGTTAAAAAGGAACAAAATATAGATAATGTTTGAAGGGCTAGTAACATAAATTCGCATTTAATATACTTAGATCTTGATACATACGAAATAGGAGCTGCAATGATTCTTAAGCATTTATTTTGTTTCATTACCTGTGCCTACAGAATCATCTGTAACTTGTAATCCGAGACAAATTGGAAATACATGTCATTACGTACTGTATTATTTCCTTGCTTTTTAGAAGCCAACGCTATACGTAATTTGATGAAGTATTTTTTAACCGTGTCCCTAATTATTTTAGTTACAAATGAGTTGGTCGTAGGTGGGTACAGCGTAGTTCGGCCATGCGGGCAGCTAGTCCTCGCGTTAATTACCACCACGATCCAACAAAGGAGCCTGTGAGCAACCCAACGGCTTTTGTCGTCAGTTTTATCTTAATTGCTTCAAGAAACTCGATATCGTTTGGCGACAAGATGCTTTTTATTCCTTCACTCGGCTCCCCGTCGGCAAACAATGACAGAACTTTGAATTAGTTTTCGGTTGATAACGCCGCCATTGGCTTTTTTCTTTTTCTGTTTTAACGACAGTACTGTTATTACGGCCGATATTTCGGGCCGATCGTTGAGGTTTTATAGCTCTTTCGATTTATTTCCCACTGTCCGTTTATGTTCGCGGGATGAACGGCAAAGTTTATGATATCACTATTGTGTAACTCTTTTTATCCAAGATTGTAAGCCATCGGTTGTCATCGTAAAACTATGTGTTCACTTTTAGATTTTGGTTTGAATAAAATATACGAGGAGAGAGATGTACTGAATTATGATTGGGTTTATTTTATGTATGTCATTTAAGAATCTTTCTTCGTGTAATGCTGAAAAGCTTTCATGACTGTGTTTATGAGCATAATAATGTTGAAATCATTTTTGTCAAGACATAAATATTTTACTAAAATGTATGTTTTATTTCATAAAGATGGTTTAATCAACCTTCAAACTTAAGAATAAGTTTGTAATTGGACATGCTACACATCTACAAGGTAGTCAGAATTTCTTTCAACCTTTAACCTCCAAAACATTAATGTCACACTTTCGTGTAAATACCGTTGGGTTAGAAAATCCCTGACATCTGTCTACAAGCTTATCCACATGTTAAGATACAAATTCTCGGATTAACCTTCAGTTCGCGTGTAAATTAATAACTTACCTTCGTCACGGCGGTGTAACACGGTTCATATTTAACTTTTTAACCCTCACCCCTAATGTTCAACTCTGGAAACAAAATTTACGTGGACTACCCTGGCGGGCTTCCAAATCGCTAACGGAGGTCGTAGGTCACCTTACTTAATGTGCGGACATACTTTTGGCACGATCCTAACACGGCGTCACATGCAAATTTTATTCAATATGAAACACTTCGCATACTGAATGAGTTTGTCTTGTCGACTATGCAAAAAATTCCGCGTATGGCACAGGGTTGTCGAATTATGCGCATGTAGTTATTAAGTTGCTATCTGCGTAGTGTCTCCTTTAACGTTCTGGGAGCTGTTCTGAAGGAATAACAGTGTTACTACTATAACAATGTTTGAAAACCACGGGGAACAATAAAAAAAAAGAAAAGAAAGAAGACTCGAGAAACAGACTTTGAACAGCAATAGTTCAGGAAAACAAGCTAGAAATAATACATTATCCAAACAATCATTTTTCAGTAAATTTCTGTAATTTAATTCAACAAAATATCTACATATTCAATCCGATAGGTAAGGAAGATCTCGATGCCGAGCCCGATAAGCTTAAAGCCAGGCCACCTGCGGCTATCGATTATAATGACCGTGGAGTTATCCTAACTGGCCCCAAGAGTGACCGCACATTTCTCGCGGTGATCGACCGAATTAGACACGAAGGGCACAGCGGGTTCGTCCGTTCCGTGACGGAAGTCTAAAAGTTGTAGACAAAATTGAATGGATAGACAAAATAGGAATAAAAAATTGGGAATATTTAATTGTCGAGTTATTTTTTATTTTCAAAATAATCCAATTTACCGACGTACAATATAATTTGTCTCCTAAATATCACAAACTTAACAGAGCCGACATCTTTTTTTTCATCTTTATCGATATCTGATATTGAGTTGCCCTTGCCAATAATTTTAAGTTTTTCCATTCCTACCTACTAAAGACTATGTTTACTAGAATGGTAAAAATAAAATAAATATAAATCGCGATCGTTTTTAAGTAGTTTTCTTTCACGTGAACTTCACAAACCATTCTTTATTTTTCTTGCTATTTAAAGGTACATTATTGATACAACCTATTGAAAACGATCACAAGTATTGGTATAAAGAAAAGGCAATTCGAAAGTCTTAGCTCTTACTAAGAATTTTGTAACAGGAAAATCTTATAAAATTTTCCCTTAAGCTAGAATTCGAAAAATGGACAAAATATACTTCACGGCACTATAAGTTAGGCTTCTTACTTTAAGTAGTGGTAAAATGAAAGTTGAATTTTGTTTGAAATGAAGGGCTTGAAACATAATGGTAAAAGGCATGTCATCGATTGAAATTCATGTAAACATACCTTTGAGTGTGAGCTACGAATACTATCCATCCTATCTCATGGAGCCCAAATTGGGCGATCAATTGGGTCGGAAGCAAATAAGCTTTTAGCCTTTGAAGAGTCAGCACATTGTCAGATAGCTTTCGTTTGCAGGCAACCGCGTATGTAATCGTTGGGGTACAAAATAGCCGATGCACGGCGTACGTGAATTTCGAGGATTGCAATTCGGTAGCTGCGTTAATTTTCAAGCTATTCGCAACGGCGGCTTGCAGGAAACTGGTTTTCAAACTTGCTTTATCTGATTACTCTGTATGCGACGTATTATGGCCGCCGTGTTTTAGTAGTGGAAGTTTTTTAGAACGTACAATACAGCCACAGCGAAATTCATTGCAACGCTGCTAAAAGTTTAAAAAATATAAAATTCTATGTTAAGTCCCAAAAAACAAAATATGCGTGCTTTTTTTGTTTTATAATTACTGGGAAACACGTACTACTCAAGTAAGCTTCTGAATATTATTTATGTTTGACATTAAATCTAAATTTTCCAGAAAATACTCGTAGTAGTTACCAGACTAAAAGTTTTAAGTATTACATAAAAAATATCGTATGAAAAATTCATTTAATGTTGTAACGTAATGAAGTCTTAATACTACTTTCTTCACTGTTAGAGTTCTATTCGAAACGATCAATGATTTTAGCTCCAGTCAGTGCGTTAGAAATCACAAGCTAAGAGTCAAAAATATTCCTGTTTGTAGTTCAAATTATTGGACATACTTTCGATGATTAGAATAATAAGTAATATGAATAATAATATCAATTATTTATCTGAAATTTTAGGGTCACGATCTTTAACTGTTGTCGAGATGAGAAAAAACCGTGTATGATTTTTTTTTATAATTTTATTTTATTATTTACTAGCTGGTAAAAAGTAGCCTATGTCCTTTTTTGGGATCCAAGGTCATCTTATACTAAGTTTCATCAAAATCGGTTCAGTGGTTTAGCCGTGAAAACGTCACCGACAGACTGACAGAGTTACTTTCGCATTTATAATATTAGTAAGGAAATGTGGATGTGGATGAATATTTTATGTACAATAAACTCTAGTTTCAACTTATACCTTTAGAAAATATAGACGTAACATACAGTTACTGTAAAAAAATACGCAGATCCATTTTATTATTCTTGTTCTCTTAAAAAAATGTTGACACAGTACTCAACATTCGCGAGTACTTACTGGGAAAGTGAATAAAAATTTGACACGACAATAAAAAGCGGATGCTTTTTCACCATCCCAGAAATATGACGCCCAATAAAATAAAAAGTATATAATTGTAACAATACTCGTTTTCATCTGAGGATAATGGGAACGAAAATGTTCTTGCGACCACGGGTTTACTTGATGGAGATACATTTATTTTGAACTTTAATGAGAGTATTATTGTGTTGAAAGTGGTTCTAAAGGGCCATTAATGTAAAGAGAAAAATTAAATAGCAAAAGTTTTAATTTCCGTGTGAATATCATCATTGAAAAGGACATGAAATAATTTAAATTAGATATAAAAAATTAAATACGGTAAGAAAGTCTACAAATACAATAAATGTATTACGTGGGAAAGATAATATTACATTAACTTTAACGTGTGTGTGTTTAAATATCACTTTAAGCCTTTGAACTAAATATTTTAAAAAAGAAATTAATCATTGTCAAACACAGGTAGAATAACAAATGTTGGTCTTGTGTGGTTAACAATTATGAGTGCGCTGTGTTGCGCCTTATAATCATACAAATATACATACATTAACAAAATTTTACATATTTTTACATATTAAAACCAAGGATATTATACACCAGTTAACTTACCTTCATATAATTACCGACCTTCGAGATCTGATCGCGCTGGTATACGTCAAAATCTGATCAAGTTGCAATAATGAGTAGTAGTAACGATAGGATAAGCACTTAATAAAAGATATAGCTATCATTGAAAACGTACTAATTAGGCTATTTTCGAATCCTTAAAATGCGAGCGCTAATACCATGTCTGCCTTATTTTAATACTAGCTGTCCTCCGCGACTTTGTTCGCGTGTTTTACTTTCAACGGTTTTTCATTTTTGCAACATTTTTCATTTATGCTCCGCTCCTATTGGTCGTAGCGTGATGTTATATAGCCTATAGCCTTCCTCAATAAACGGCCTATCCAATACAAAAATAATTTTTCAATTCGAACCAGTAGTTCCTAAAATCAGCGCGTTCAAACAAACAAACAAACTCTTCAGCTTTAAAATATACTAGCTGTCCCCCGCGACTTTGTTCGCGTGTTTTAGTTTCAAAGGTTTTTCATTTTTGCAACATTTTCATTTATGCTCCGCTCCTATTGGTCGTAGCGTGATGTTATATAGCCTATAGCCTTCATCAATAAACGGACTATCCAATACAAGAAGAATTTTTCAATTCGAACCAGTAGTTCCTGAGATTAGCGCGTTCAAACAAACAAACAAACTCTTCAGCTTTATAATATTAAAGTATAGATAGTATAGATATAATATAATTGATTAAAAAACTGCCCTTTTTCAAAAACGACAGCAACAATAGCCACCTTCTCTCGTCACTCCCGTCAAAATAACACCGACTATTACTTTATACAAACAAACTTAGCCATTTGTAGCAGTAGAGTGTTATGGCGGTGCGAAAACCGATTCCCTCCTAAATTGCGGTACATAATACTTCATCAAAATTAAAGTTCATTCAATAGAGTTTGTGAAATGTTTTAAGGGTGTATATTCATTACAACAGCGACGCCCGGGAGAGAAGTTTTCCGCCAGTTCATTTGTTCCCCGAATTATTCATGATCCCTCTAGAAATTTCGATTGATTATACTGTTTAGAGCAAATTAACTTGACAACAAGTCCGTGGGGATAAGTTGGTGGTGAACAATATAACGCGTTAGTTGATGGTGGGGGAGTTCGGAGATTGGTGTTCATTTACATGTCATAGTTTGCAGTACACATTTATTTTTATATATAGAGATGGGGGATGAGATCTTTGACATCGGTTATAATTTTTTTTTCCATTAGTAAAAATAGAGACATCCGTTTTGAGGCGAATTGATGAAAATAATCTATTATAACATGACATTAACTAGTTATGAATTTGATAAAAGTCACTTTTTTCCCTTATCAAAACAATAAAAATTGACAAAGATAAAGCACTTCAAAACTAGTGACTTGAGACGTCAAAAGAGCGTTCAGCTTATTAAAACGTAACGTTGTTCTAAATGACAAAGTAATATTATAAGACATTTTATAGTTTCACGGTAATAAAATATGGTGTACTCTGCTGTCACCGTCTTTTAACTTCCATTATGTATGAAAAGAGCCTTATGAGTAACGTAGCGGCAAATCAAATATGAAAATACTATAGAAGTAACTACTGTATTTTCCCTACTTTAAGTACTGTAAAGTAGGCTGGTTAAAACAAATAATTTGATGACAACCTTTAAGGGAAACGGATGCATAAATTGATAATAATAACATAGTTTTATTGTAACAACAAAAAGAGAAATTTGCGCGTTTGTTGGGAAACTGTTACATTGAAAGAGCGAGATTCAGTTAGGGTTACCACTTTAAGTGTCGAAAGTATTGAAAATTATTGCTTGCATAATATACAAGCAATACATATTAATATGTACTTACCAGTTGAGTGTAACTACGTCTTGGGCTCGTTAATAATAAATTGCTACAAAATTAACAGACACATTATTGTAACTTAATTAGCTGTTATCTGGGAAAGCCAGACGTATTCTAAATCTTTAGGATTTTTTAAATTAATACAGGTACTATGGACTTTTTAGTAGTTATTGAGTTGAGCATAACCAGACTAGAGCGGGAACTAACCGCTATTTTTACCCTGGTATATCTAAATTGTTCCAATTTTGATATATATTTTTTGTCACATTTTCTGATCTCCCAGTATTAGAATCGTCATACAAAAGTCATGCAACAGCCCTATACAAAAGGCAGTTAATTTAAACATTGGCTGTAGGAACCAGCTGTTCGCCAATTAACGGGTCAACTCATTAAATTACTCCGCACTGCCTCTGTACGCCTGGTACCCATGTCGTGTTGTTACTATGTTGATTTTAAGTATTATTTACTTCTTGTGTGTTTTCAATGTCAAAGTTAAGGCAAGGCAAGTTTATTCAAGAAAACATGTAAATGATAAAGGTGTTTTGAGTAGGTTCAAGTTCAAGGTCGTTAAAGCCTTCTGGACTAATTAATATTAATTTGTATAGACCCAATACAGCATTCTGGTTCTCTAACTACCTTCGAAAATAAAGCTGTTTATCGTTAATAAATCGACCAAGTGCGAGTAGGACTCGCGCATCAAGGGTACCGTACCATCTTACAAGATTAAAAATAGTAAGTTTTGTATTTAATTTGTTTTATATATTAATATGTTGTTAGAGCGGCAACAGAAATACAGTCTGTGAAAATTTTACCTGCACTTATTACGGTTTATAAGGACTGTCAGAGGGACTGACGGACAGCCGAAGCTTGGTAATAGGTGCCCGTTGGCACCCTTTGGGTACGGAACCCTAAAAACCAAAACGCTTACATTTTGCTTGACACCGACGCCATGTTTGCTAAATATTTAAAGAATAGACCGTGTTGTTACGAAGCTAGTTGATACATTCAAAGTGTTATTTCATAACAAGTATTTCATACGCCAAAATTAATACCCAATCCATTTGTGAAAATAGACTTGCTCTTCATCATATGGAATTATCTAACGTACATCAAACAGGTATTATAAAGCAGTTGTAAAGAATTAAGCAATTTCGTCGAAAATTTAGAAAGAAAAATTATTCTGAGTGGACTGTCAACCACTGGATGGAAAGGGATTACAAGAAGAAGTCGAAAAATACTGCTTTACAATGTTTTACAATGTTTATCATATTGTTTACTTGTTGATACAAAAATATATGTAATAAAACTAGGTATAGGTCTGCAGAAGAAAGCTTTGGAACAGGGGAATTTTATGCCTTGTTGGCTGTGGCACCCCATTAATTCTCAGCCTCGTTTATATTGTTACTTGTCCCGGAAACTATTAGCGCGAGTTAGAAGCTCTCCTTATTCTATAGATGGGTGTACTGATTTTTTCTTTTTCACGAACAATGACGTTTTTTTGTAATGTCTTGTTGTTAGATGATTGATAAAGTGAAATGGAATATGGGATTAAAATTTTGTGTGTTGTGTACATCAATTTAAAATCATAATAATAACTTTTTTGACATAAAAATATTACAACTGTTCAGTAAATCAAGAGTCAGCGCCCTCTCCCACTCATGACTAAATGATTTATGTCAACATAAGTATATAAAATAAATGCTCATGATTAATCTTATTCTTTAAATTCGGTACAATTATTAATATAAAATTAAATAATAATGTAAATCAATTTATTTTTAAATTGTGTGTGTGTTAGCGCGTACGTGTTCATGAAGGGTGTGTGTGAAAATCATGGATAATCTTAGTAGGTAGTAGCAGATACTACCAGAATGCATGATTTTAATTTGAAAACGACAGTTTAATTGATTTGAAATACTGTTCCTAATTAAATGGTCACTTGCTCGAAATTACCAAATGTGTGACAGATTTTACATAAAAAAATATTCATCAGTTACCTGATCTCCAAATTCCATTAACAAAAATTACAAAATATTTTCATTTTGTAACTCTGACAACTATGTAGCTATAAAAAAAATGTCAAACAAATCGAAATTTTTCTAACTTGTGAAGCGTGAGTTCATTAAACTTTTTTCCTCGACTCCCCAATTTACTTTCTATCGAATCCAATCTAAATTCGTTCAATTTTTTAACATAATCACCGATCGGATAACCCTGATATTCACAAGACAAGAACAGTAGGGAGGGGAAAAACGGGAATTGTAATAAACGATTTATCGAAGAAATCAGTGGGACTCTCCCGGGACACGGGAATTAAGAACTCTACTAATGAGATGTTGATTGCATCCAGCCCCGTTTGTCGCCTGGCTGTTTTGCATTAAATCTACTTTTTTGATATTTTCTCCCGTCCGTTAAAATGCGGAATGCATCTTGTGACGTTTTGTTGCTCCGCTTTAGCTTTTCCTATTCCTTTTTCTGTTCTTTGATGGTAAAATTAAAAGAAATAAGTTCGTGCTGTAAATTCTTATGAATGCTTCTCCCTTGGGTCTCTAATCAGACTAAAGTTCTAAAGAAAGTAGTAGCAAAAATCGATAAAATTGTGGATAAAAATGTCTCGTTAGATACATCTGCGTCCAACTATCTATTCCCTCATTCTTTAAATTTGTTGGTTTGAGATATATTTTATTTGAATTGTTTTGTCTGCTGCATGATACGGATAAAAATGGACTTATAAAAATAAATAAAATGTACTTAGTCTATAATTAAATTAGTAAAAATATAAATACTTTTTTAAATTCTATTTTAACACTTGAATTGTGAAAGAAGTGTAAAAATACATATAATAAAAGAAAATTAATTGAATACGACTATGTAGGTCGGTTAAACATAAAACACGGGAACGCCATAAACATGTATCTATTAAAGTCCTCTAAAACTAAGCAGCATTTAGCAAAACATTAGAACATTTTCTTAGCCTACTAAACAACGCTTACACTATCAAGATTGGTTCTATGCACGACGACGTTACCCGTTTCCACTTTAGTTCCGTGTGTCGCATGACGTGAAGCGATAAAACGCGCAATGTACGTGAAAATGTTTTGATAATGTGAAAATTTGCAGTGTGACATTATTACCATGACGTTGCTAGGTAAATTAGTCGACGACTGTGGCTTTTCGCGCTTTGAACGGAACACAGTTACGTGCTATGGGGCGCTATGGCAATGTATGCAAACATGATAGAGAATGATTCTTTTGATTATTGTTCCGGAATTGTACGAATTTGTAATTTCTATTTATGTAATAAAAGATTTAGACTAATATTAAAGTATTAGTCTTATACCGAATTAATATTACATTATAATTAATGTAATTAATTGTCTTCACTTTTTTTATTATAATTATATCTCGGGCCAACTCACCCACGGTCATCTGATCCCAAACTAGGCAGAACCTGTACTATGGCAACCAGACAACTAATGAACATACTTTTATATTTCTAAATAGATAAAAATATATATATTAATTACACCCAAACACAGAACAAATGGTGCTCATCACACAAAGATTTGTCCTGGCTGGGCATCGAACCCACGAACGCCGATTAGCAGTCATGGTCACTAACCACTAGACCAACAGGCCAATCAGATTTTACATACAATGTAGAGTATACACTTTAGAGTTCGAAAAATTAGCCTAGAAATTTTCTACTGCGACGCAATATCCTTTACATTTACAAATAATGATTATAGTAAATGTTTTATTACAATTAATAAATTAAAATACACGATAAAAATTAAGTTTAATCATCGACCGCCAACACCCACTAAAAATGATTTAGTCTGACCGTCGTCTTAACGATTCCATACCAAACATAATATCCCATTCAATAAGGGTGACCGCATAAAATGTCTCTGTAAAATAATAAAATGTCCCTCAAAGCAATAATGCTTAAAGCCATCCATATAATAAATATTTATAAGCAACCCCGTCATAAAACATAAGAAAACAAAATAAACCAATCGACCGTTAAATTGAATGAAAGAGAAATCGCCTACACGAGAAATTCATAAGATTCCGACACAGCCATATTTGGTGCTTGAAACTATACAGGCTGATCTAAAACCTTAAGGGTTAGAAGAAGCACGGTGGAATTCCGGACACGTCCGCCAGCCGTCTTCCGTGCGAAAACACGCTCGCCGGACATATAGAACGACCCTTTTGAGCTAAGCAAACTAATGTGTGTCTTCGAAACTGTGTTTTATGTTAGTTTTTATGGGGACTTGAAATTAGAGACAGCTATGGAGAAAATTGCTTGCTTGGAAAATATTCCATGTTCCATAACGGAAATTCTTTTCACCAGTTATCACGTTTTGATGGCTTGATTTATTCAGGAGAGCATTTCGATTTAATGTTCATACATTCAAAAGTCTTCGCAAGTTTTCAAACATAAACATTATTCTAAGTATAAAAAAACGTATCCACCTTCACAAAAAAAAATGGGTTTTATTCCTAAACCGAGCGCTAAAAATCAACTTCTAAAAGGCCTGAACATACAAAATAAAAATAAATGAACAAAAAAATTTAATAGTAAACTCTTAACTTTCTCCGGCGCCCATAATACCCCATTCCGTGAGTTTAATATTCAATAACCGCTTTTATACACAACTATTGGGGACGGGGAACAGAGACTACTTCCATTCGAGCCACGTACACCGCTGTCTTAACATCTGGATTGTTTTGTAACATGCTGTAGCGTCTTGAACTTTGTTTTTAAACTGACATCTGTCTAGGAGCAGTTTTAGAACTTATTCAGCGGTATTTACGTGGGCTTGGACAACTTGAAAGTGTGTAGTTTAAGTCGATGGCGGTGAGTTTTGGGCTCCATTTGCGATATTACGAAGGTGTTTGGATGCCTTCATTTTAAATTATCAATTATCGCCAACAAACTGTTGCACAGTTTGGCGATATTTTTTGTTTGTAAATTTTTTATGTCATTTTAAATAAATAAATACGTTGTCGTAATTCAATTCTATTTTGGTTTACAACGGCTCCGTCGTGGTGACGACGATTCAGTTGGCAGAATTTAAAACGACCAGTTGGGAGAACATTTACGTATTTACTGTATTTTGACATGTAAATAACCTTTATAAAGGTATTTTGGGTTATTTGTTTTAATAAACAATTTTGTTTATGTTTGTGTTTACTGTATCTTGATATAAATAACCCTGTCGGTAATTTATTTTGACCATAATTAATTAAATTTGATAAATATATTCTTGTTTATGCTGTAAAAAAATAAGACTAGACTTTACATAAACTTTATCTAAATATTTAATTGGCGAGAGAAAGATGTGCAAATATCAACCAATTGTTAAAAAAATAATTGCATTTAATTACAAGTATTCACTTCGCATGCATTAATGCGTAATAAATAATGAAAAATTATAATATTGGGCTGCGCTATCTCTCCGACTTCTGAACTAACCCATTGTTTTATTAAGTTGGTGATACCAATTGTAGAATTGCTCTAAGACGTGTAACAAGTAGAACGAGATATTTGAATATCAGTCAGTGACCACTGTAGCTTGGTAAAGCGACTGGTGCGTTAAACCAGTAGTCGTAAGTTCGAGTCTTTGTATTTAATTACGAACAAAATGATAGTACGTGATTAATTTAGAAGCGGATACTTAAATGTAACAACTGTATGACAGTCACTTAAGTATGTAGCAGTCTGGTGGAGCAGCTTAACTTCTCGGAAATAATAAACTCAAAGTCACAACTTTGATGCTGCTCTTTTTAAGCACATAATACGTCTTTATGAGGCTGGACAAAAAGTGGACAATTGTACAAGTTTTCCATATAAAAAGTGTCATACAAAATTGTCCGTTTGATGAAGTATTGTCACAAGACCTTCTAAACTAAATTTTGCTAAGATAGTGATAAAATTGCTAAGGTTTGTTTTAAAAGGCAGAGTTTAAAAATTTTAATTGCTCAAAGTTTTTTGGTAAATACTGATGTAAAAAGAAATATTAATTAATTTGTGTGCCCCTGTTAAAAGAAAAAAAATAACATATATTTATCTTACTACTTATTAAAAAATACTTGCTATTTGGTGGCCTTTTCATTAGGAATTGGTCATGAAACCCACAGAAAACCTCTAAAACCAAACATTCGGTTTCCAATTTGAATATCGGTTCCAATAGGAGCTGTAGAACGTAATATCGGCGCTCATCTAGAGAAAGTTAACCACTAACAAGGCATTACACACGACCGGCACTGAAACTAGTTGGCACAGTTTTTGCATCGTGATCTCCCGTTGAAAAGGCTGAAAATTGCCGTAAGGGAAGTACGTAACAAAGTGAGGATGAAAGTTAGGCCGGTTACAGGCGCCCATCTAGTCACCGAAGCTATTCGAGCGTTGGCTCAGTAGAGTTTTTAATTTCGTTCCGCAGCCACTCGCGGCAAACCTCGTTACAAGTTTAAATTGGCATTTCTCGGAGTAATGGTTAGACGCCAGTGGATAACTTCCCCTTGGTGTCTTCTTCACTTGGTCGGGTAATTCTTATTTAAAATGTATGAGGGGTTTCTTACAAGGTATTTGTGAGTCAAGTGTTTAGTGCATGCGAAGATGATATTGTGCCGCTTGCCAGTACACTACTTAGGTGAGCGCTCGTCTTCCTTTTATATTTTCAGGGTTATATTCCAAATTGGTTTATACGGACTTTCATAATATTACTTTCTTACTCAACAGAATACATTTTATTAACCTATATTTTGTCCAACTTCTGAACAAAGTACTTCCGTTTTTTATTCCTAATAATTTAAGCGGCTACAAACTAAGCATGTCGTTCATCCAAATAACAACCGCGTTAAACGGTGCCAGATGCCAAAGTTAAAATTTTAAACATCAATGAATCTAAGTTTTTTATTTCTCGTGAAATACTACCCTAGGAAGCTTCACTGAATTCTTCCTTTTTAGTATTCTTTGTGCCCTATATTAAGTACCGCAGTGTTCAAGCGTTGTCTATCCTATAAATATCCTTTTATCTTATTTTGATTCATTCAGAATTTAATGTACAAAATGGTACACAAGGGGTATTTAATGCCACTATGCATTTTTCTTTCTCCAGTCAACCTTTGGGAAAAAACAAAGTCAACCTTGAAGAAGGTACAAAAAATTAAGATCTGTTCAGATCACATTCCCAAAATTATAGACAAGAGATGATGTAATACTAATTTATACTTCATTTGATTTTACTGTAGGTTAGCCCTGTTAATTCGTTTTGTTCGGCGCGGTAAGTTATGACCACATTTTACGCAAATATATGCAGGTGCTACGAAGCTCGCCGGGTCATCTAATTAAAGATATATTTTATATAGATTTATAAATGTACTCTTTTGTAAAAAACATTTCAACCTTTATTGTATCAAACTATTAAATTATTCATACCAGATGAAAACGAACCTTCATCCAGATATAATTAATAACAGAAATTCTGAGAACTCAAGGCAAAGTCTGATCCCTTACAAAATTTCCGGGGAAAATTATAACTGTTTAACCGTCTATGCATCATCTCGCCGGTGGAACGGTAAGCAGAAGTTTATGCTGATTAATGCTGCTTGCTTCTCTTTATGAGAAGAGGTCTTTGCCCATTGTGGGACAATTAGAGGTCGACATTTTTATTATGATCAGAAATATGTTATTGCATTACTTTCATACTTACACGATACACGGACAGTGCTGAGTGCACATGAAAAGACTTTAATCATAAGTTAAATGGTGTATGTAATTAATCTACTGATTTATAGCAATTATCACGTAGGCATTATAAACATTTAAAATTCTACATCAAAAAAGACTTTAAAGTGATCTAAATTACGAACCTAAAATGAAGTTTATGATGAAAAGCTCGATCACTGACCTTTTAACACGTTCCTAGAAACGTTTCATACAATTAAGGCACGGACATTTGAATAAATACCTTTTTTGGCGCAGTTTGTGATGGTGTCAAAGACCTTTTAGGTCGGTTTGATTAGTCCATGTTGACATTTGTAAAATCCCACCAGCGACTTATTTTTATCCTATAAGGTTTTAAACCTGTTTTTTCATAGAGGTTCTAAAAGATAATATATTACTAGTTTTTGTTAGCTCAGCCTACAGAAAACAAATACTTGAAGGACACGCAATTCTAAGTCGCCGAAAAGCCTCATTCTGTTTCTGTCACTTTAAGATTATATGTAGCAACAGATAGTCTTTCAAGAACGTCTCTAAAAAGTCTCGTTCAACTATATAGAGGTAACCTATTCTGCGCGAAAAACAAGAATAAAAATAACCTATTTGTGAATACTGGCTATTATATCTCTGTCATTAAAATACGAACTTACAGTGTCACGTGTATGGTATTAGTAAGATGAATGGGATTGAGACAAATATACCCAAATAAGTAAAGGATAAATTCACTTAAGCATACATCAAAAGACTTCCAATAATTCAATTCCCTGAAACAGTCGACACGTTCAGTTTATGACCAAAAATAACTTTTACGATAAATATATTCCAGGCGACCACGTAAGGTATTAATATTTTGTGTTTCGGGCTTAGAGAGCTACCCGATATTACTACCAAACGAAGTTATCAAATACATTCAAATTCAATTCAGTCGATGTATGTAATGTGGAACTTATGATCGGAAGAGGAGCTTTGAGTTTTAAATTCATAGTTATTAGAGCATTTTCAGGAAAAAGGAAGTTGTTTGTGATGCACTCAGATGATAGACAAGTCATTGCACCTGTGAACACCATGTTGTGTAGTGTTGAATAGAGTGTGTAAGTATTCCTTTTGTAAAGAGAATATAATGACATGTCTTGAACTATATTATGACATATAAACTCTTTGGAATGGGCATGCATGACACCATACCTAAATGTCAGATAAAATATGATTTTGTCACTAAACCCCTATATGCTTATGTATCAGAATAAACAACGAATTCTGTAAAGAGTACTGACAGTAAACCGTATATTTGCCATGTGGGGATGGAGTCTAAATATTTGGTTTCCTTAACTTATTTGATCGAACAAAATTAAATGATCCTCCTTAATTTCGATTTGATGTGATAAGTTTGATAAGCATACTATGATTTTTCAGTATACCTTTTAAGAGTACAAAACTGGGTAACAGGATACAGTACAGCACAACAAACTACCAAAGAAAATCACACACATAGAAACAGCACGAGCTCCTTTATTCTTGTTTATGAGCTACGATGACATCTATCACCAGCCTTTCCGTATGTTAACTTGACTCCTATATAAAGGGGGTGTAATTTATTCCTCGCCGCGAATCACACGGCAAATCGCACCTCGTTACACATATATACCGCACTCGGAACATTCGAAAATTTAAACACAGCACCCGCATTGTTCGTACACGCAGTGCCTGGTACATTTTTATAAAATGGGTCGCAATGTGGTACCAACGTGTGGCCCTAATGTGACTCGTTTATTCTTATGACGCACCCCACTTACCCTCTTTATAAATAGTAACCTACATGATATTTATAGGACGTGTATGATAGTGAAACTTAAGATTATGGACGTTTATTTTTCATTCATTTTCTTGGATTCTGTAGTTTGAAAAAAAAATAGTAGAATCTTTTCAGGCTATGTTTCCTTTACGGATTGCTTCTTGGCTTATGATTAAAACAAGAAGATTGCTTAGGTTGGTATTAGATTACATTATTCATTGCTGAAAGTTAGTTATACCAGACAATCAGACTGTATTAAACTAGTTCATTTTGAATAAGTAAATAAATAAACAACACTTCAATCTCACCGAAATAGGTCTTCATTAAAACATCAAAGTATCATCAACTTAAAGTTAAGTAAGTACGAATGTAGGTACTTAAGTCCCCTCCAAATATCATTATAATTCAAAATGAAAGCGGGAACGTTTTGCTCATAATCCCGAAGTATACAACTTCGTTCATCGTAAAACAAATTAATGCATTGACAAATTTTGTAGTAAAGTTTGGAAAGTTGGGTCGCTGGCAGCAACAAATTGCTACTAATTTCTTTAAGTGCAGACTGGAAATCAACCGGCCGATTTAACGAGGTCGATACTCTAACTGAAATGGAAATGCCAATTTATTGCTGGATACTTTAACAGAATTGGTTATTTGCCAAACTATGATATTTTTTTCTTAAGAAGGTCAGAACTTAACGGTTTAGTTGAAACAGGTATTGCAGGCAAAATTTTTTGATACCAACGAGTATCTCACAAAATAATATGTCTCTGGTTTAATCAGTCAAAAACTGGGTCTTCTTTGTAAACGTAGTATTTTTGTATAAACCTTCGTTTTTATGTTCCTGTCACTAAACCGTGTCTTGTGACTTTGTGTCAAAATAAAATGTTTTCATAATGATAATGTGTAGGTACTTAATACTTTACAATGTGACTTTTTGTAGGTATTTACAACACACGACAAACATCTTCACGTCTTTGTATTATAAGAATAAAAGTACTTTTTTCATAATTAACACATTTTATTTACTTTTCCAAGTAACACTGGCCTTGAGACACAACGCTGAACGTAATCAAGTTTTCATATCACAGAGGTCACTTATCAACTATTTAGTAAGGGCACGAACAGTAATGTTATATAATTGGTTCAGGTGGTAACAACCCCCGAAATGTACCGTTTAAGCCACGCGAATTTAAGGCCTCGTTATTTATGGTCTTAAACGCATTACATTTACAATCGGCTTGGTTTACGTCTATAAAATAAAACCGACCAAGTGTAAGCAGAACAATTAACGTACCGCATCGTGGTCGCAAACATTCAGATGTTTGTATCTGTATAGTTTGTATAAGAGCAATCTTATCTATCACTTTCTGCATTAACGCAAAAGCTGTAAAGAACAGTTAAGCTGCTTAGAAAAACCTGTATGTCAAGGAGATAGCGTAGACGACGTCTTCCAGGCACAGGGTGGTCAACGCGATACGTCACCGGCGTTTTGCCAAAATAACATTTTGCAGCTTAGCTGTACCAAGTTCGGTTACGTTCGGATGCGATCGTGTGTTTTCGTTGTCGAATAATACTGACTTTACTTTTTACTTTTTGCTAACGCGTCCTTAGCGTTTGTAAAATTCACAGGCGTAAAATCGAACTACTTCATTATCACGTATCTTCCTAGAAGATATAAATTTTTAGATTCCTCGTTTAATAGCTTACCGTATTATTTTAATTATTTGTTACGCATTAACGCATGCGGAGCGAATATTTGTAATTAAATACAAATAATAGAAGTAAAAACTTAAACCTCAGGCAGGACTCGAACCTGCGACCACTGGCTTGACGCGCCAGTCGCTTTACCAACTAAGCTACCGAGGCCACTGCCTGGAAGTTTAAATTTTGCCTTCTATTTTATAACGTCTTTTTTAGGGCGACGTATGCGTCATCTAGTGAACCAACCTTACGGATTGGCTTTCACTGACTCTGATTAACAATCTGTTAATTCAGATGTCCGAGAGATGATGCAGCCCAAAACTTATTATTTTAATTATTTGTTACGCATTAACGCATGCGGAGCGAATATTTGTAGCAATTTAAAATTCGTAGCAAGAACAGATTAGTAGCACGTCAAAATCCGTAGCAAGACAAATTTCGTAGCAAGTTAAAATCCTAACCATAAAGTTATTCGTAGGAATGAGTAATCCGTGCAAAAGAATTCGTAGCAAGTCTAAATCGTACCAAGTCAAAATGCGTACAAAGTAAAGATCCAAACCAAGTGCGAATTCGTAGCAAAGCAAAATCCGTAGTAAGTAGAGATTAGTAGTAATTAACATCTGCAACAACTACGTATTACGTCGAAATCAATAATCCGTAGCATGTAAGTTAAACTTCGTAGCAAATAGGGATTCGTAGCAACTCAAAAACGCCAACACCTACTTATCACGTCAAAATCAATAATCCGTAGCATGTAAGACAAACTTCTTAGCAAGTAGTGATTCGTAGCAAGTCAAAATTCGTACTAAGTAGTAATTCGTAGCAAGTCAAAACTCGTAGCAAGTCAAAATCCTTAGCCAGTAGGGATTCGTAGCAATTAAAAATCCGTACTAAGTATTGATTCGTAGTAAGTCAAAACTTGTAGAAAGAGGGATTCGTAGCAAGTTAAAATCGGCACCAAGTAGACTCGTAGCATTTAAAAACTCGTAGCAAGTAGGAATTCGCAATAAATCAAATCTTTAGCAAGTAGGAATTCGCAGCAATTCAAAATCCGTACTAAGTAGTGATTCGTAGCAAATCAAAATTCGTAGCAAGTAGCTATTCGTAGCAAGTCACAATTTTATAGCAAGGAGGGATTCGTAGCAAGTCAAAATCCGTAGCAAATATAGATTTGTAGCTAGTCCAAATCCTGAGCCATACCAAATACTGATTTATAATAGGTAAATATCCGTACCAAGTTAAACTCCAAAATGAGTCAAAATCTGTAGTTAGTCAAAATCAAAACCAAGTCAAAATCCGTATTAAGTCAAATCAATCATTCGTAGCCTCAAAGTAAAAATCAGTATCAGGTAGGGATTCGTGCTTGGTCAAAATCCGGACTAAGTAAAAATCCGTATTAAGTCAAAATCTGCGCCAAGTACAGATTCGTAGCAACTCAATACCTAATAACAAGTAGACATTCGTAGCAAATCAAAATTCATACCAATTAGAAATCCGTACCAAGTCGAGATCTGTAGCAAGAACAGACTCGTAGCAAATCAAAATCCGTATTTAGTCAAAATCTAAACCAAGTAAAAATCCGTACCAAGTTTAGACGTTAGGTAAAATATGAATTCTAAAATAGTTAAAAAACCAGTAGTTGCAGGTTCAAGTCCAGCTTGAGTTTAAAAAAAAATCCTTTTCACTATTTGAGTTTAATTAAAAAACCAAAACAAATATATACAAAAAAAAATATATACCAGACTAAGTGTAGAATAAGTATAAGTCCTTCATAAAAGTTATTTTATAAACATAGATGTGACTATGATCAAGGTTTAACTTAAGTTAACGAAGATGCTTAAGTTGAACCAAAGTTAGATTATTAGATAAATAAAAGAAAAAAAAAACGTTTTGTTTATAAAATATGAAAACCCAAAACAAATTAAAATATAAACCAAATAAATTTAAGAAAAGTGAATCAGTGTGCAATTTCTTAGTGTTCCATTTATTTCTCCTGTGTAAGCTTGTGGTCGACACGACAATTTGGCTTCTTCGAGACATTCCGTATTTCTGCTGCAGTCGTGGTTCTTGCGATGTATAAAAGGCTTATGTAAGTTCTAGTAGTGCTATCGTGACAGTAATAAGTAAAAGACTCATCTCGAATACCTATCGAATGCTATAATAGTTGACTATCTTTAATAAGTAAACCGTCTGTGAGTCTATTGCAAGAACCTAGTGCATTAACACGTTTTATTTTTATTTCGAGATTTTAAACAGGTTTTCAGTACACAAACAGGTACAAAGGCGGACTTAATGCATTAGGCATTATACCATTCAACCACGGGTGGCGTAGAAATAAGGGTGGCAGGTACAGTGACATCGAGAGTGGTTGTAATGATTTATATAATTTAATATTACAGAAAAATATAAAGGGATTTAAACTTAGGATATGTAAATAAATATATAATAATATATATATATATATATATAATGATTAAGATAATTATAAGATTAGTAATAAAAAATAGCGCGTCTGAACTTAAAATGAACTAGGTTACATCTTGACAGGTATAAAGTTAATAAAAAATCTAGTTAAATTTCAAATATAATATCTTTCAATACTACCTCAATTACAGGATTTAGAATTCAATCTCGCGTAATCCGAATATTATTAAAATTCTTGAATCTAGTCTGAGTTAGTAGGTAGCAGGTGCAGGTAATAATAAGTAATACCTGGAATATTAAGGCGACGAGCAAGTAATCTCGACTAATCCGGTCTTGGATTCAATGCAGAATGAGATGACTTGCACCCTGTTTATGACTGGTGCATACTGCATTGAAGGTAATGGAAAAATATTGATATTATGATAATTACTAGCTGTTTTCCACGGCTTCAGAGTGTTTTTGTTAGAATCCCAGCTTACCTCGCACTAAGTACTATCATCCAAATCGGTTCAGCGGTTTAGCCGTGAAAGCATAACAGACAGACAAATAGACTTACTTTCATATTTCTTATATTAGTATGGATTGGGTGTAAAGGATATTGTAGTAAATATTTTTTTCATTCCATTTGCTTCTTTTATCACCCAACAAGTATTTTGCTTCCCTTCCAGCAGTGGGACATTTAGGCCGAAATTATATTATACAGTCGACTGCACATTCAGATTCACACGTCAAGAAGCACTTTGTCTTTGCTAGCTGACCCGGCAGTCGTACCTGTCAATTTACGACAATCTCCGTAGATTTTTCGCAAATTTTCGTTAATACTACCTTGTCCTGACAATTACAAACACAACAGCAATCAACAGCCAAATCGGTCGAACCGCTCTCAAGGGCTGTTCCGTCCTACATGTGACAATATATTTTTAGAAATGTAAGGATTATTTCAGAATTTCAGCAGTCTATCGAAGTTAGTTGTTATTAGTTTCACGATACTTTTAATTCTTATGACTTTCCGTAACTCTGAGCAAAATGCTCTTGAAAATATCATAAAACGTGCCATAAATATCTTTTGATATCCGATATCAAATTGTCTTTAAGATAGCTACTCGGTACTTTCAGCGTTGAATAAAAGAACCCTTCAGTTCCCACAAAACCAAGTATTAAAACTAAGATGACATAAACGAAATCCATAATACTCAAATTTTAACCAAGACGTTTTACTTAGTAGCGTCCATTAAATCTGCACTATCGGGCATTTATACGCATACTAAGAATCGACTTTATGTGGAAGCAATAAAGATAGCAAGTAATAGGTCCCATTCACGTTACGACCGTCGCACCTCGTAAGATGTGTTGACGATTGCACCTGCGATACGTCTGCGGTTGTATGGGCGGCCTTAGCTTGCTGTTTACTGCACTTGGTTATATTAGTTATAGTGTTTATTATGTTACTGCAATTAAACGTAACTACTAATACAGCAAGTTCATTCCTAAGCAAATGCATCCGATTGCGTTTGAGGTGATGTTCTTGGTGATTCATTTTAAGGTAGGATCGGCGCTTGGATAAATTAGAGTAGCTTTTACCTAGCAGAAGGCAATGTTCTAATAAAAATATACATTTTAATCTTTTGAGATAGGAAAGTCAGCTAAAGATAAATTATTATTTGCTTTATTAGCGTCCGCTGTTTAATGGTTAACAGAAATCAAAATATCATAACTACGATACTGCAGCTTACACAAATAATTATAATAACGCAAGAAATATACCATATTTTAAATATATATACTTCTTTTATTTGTACATATTTGTTTAAATGATTAAACGTATTACGGGAACCGCAGTACGCTCAACCTTAACCGTTGATTTTGACCTGTTTTTGTTAAGATAAATATAAAGAATCCGGCCTGAACAAACATTCCTGTAAACAGGTCAAAGTAATTAAAATAATTATAATATTACCTAAATAACCACAAAGGTTTTTAAAGCGAGTCGGAATAACGAAGTAAGGATGGTATGCTACTGGTCTACTCTGTAAACATTTTGTCCTAAAACAATTTACATTATTTCGACGATTGCTATATTGCAAACTACAGCCAAAATCTTACATAGTGGCCAAGATTTTATCAAAATTCAATGTAACTATTTATTATGATCATGGTTCCCTTTCATTTAATAAACAACATTTCTTTTTTAACCAATTCTGTCCCACTTTAGGTCAAAGCTCTCTTTATCTTCCTGCCATCTCTCTCTGGTTAGGGCTGTGCTGTACAAATTTCTCTCAAAGGAGTTTACTTTTATTCGATTTGTTATTTTTTCTATTGGAACAAACACCAGTCTTGTTTTTCGATTTCGATAAAGTCGCCCAGTTTAATCAGTAACGAAAAAAAAATTGTCAAACAAATTAGACAAGCATCATACCATCTTTTCTTTAGCTTGGCAAAAAAAAATAACATTGTTGTACATTTCGTTGGTGCTTCGCGAAAAATATTACATTATGGAGATGAGGAATGTATTAAGCATACGGTACGATACACGTGAATATTTAAAACTCTTACAAATTGTGTCGGCTGAGGCACGCGCGAACGTCGAAATAAATTTTTTCGACACGTTTTTAACGAGAGATCATAATTTCTCGTAAAGACCGGCTTGTACTCACCGCTTCTTATGAGAATGGCTTTTATACTTTAATGGTGTTTTTATTACTGGATATTTATGATTGGGTTGGTGAGCTGCGCCTCTAGAACAATCTGTGCATAAAATGGTTTAGTAAGTAGTAATTTTAGGAATTTCAGAATTCCATACGTTTTTTTAATTATGTGAATGATTTTATGATCAAATATTTTTTCATCGTAAGGTCAACATAAAATATTTTACATAACACGTTTTTGCAGATATTTTATCCCGTGCAATAAACCAAGCCGCAGCTCTCAGTACTGCGTCAAAAGGGTCGATTGATGCATGTTTGTCCAATACACCACTTACTTACCAGAAATTGTGTTAGATTATAGACTTACCTACTTTTATATGGATGTTTATATTTATAAATTATCGGCAAATTCAGTATGCAATAACACACACCTTAACAAATAAAAAAAAGCCTACTAAATATTTGAATTTTAAGAAGGAATTCAGGTCTTACATTTATATTAAAAAATATTAAAGATCCTGTACAAGAATTTAAAACGAATCGCCTCGTTGCGTAGCTAATCGGATGTTTGCTACAGCAGGGTCGTAGCGGTGAAAACTGCTACGCCGTAGCAAGATCAACAACAACAATAAAATTAAGTACCTTTGAACTGTCATCACAATTAAGCACGCGTATAAGTTAAGGATTCTTTTTATCATAATACCTACGCGGGATTTAGATGAACCTTATCCCTTTTGGAACAATTAGACGCAAATTTTTTTGGCTGCATTTTGAAAACTCAATACTTTATTTCATTTCATAATGCAAGTTTTTTGTTGTTTTTAATAGAAATAAAAGATAATGTTACTTAACAAAAGTTTGTTTATTAGCCTATGGACATAAATTAATATTAATATCTAAAGTTGATTACCGTTTACCTTACGAAATATTTAATATAATCATCGACCAGCTTCTAGCTATAAAAACCATCCTAATCCGATTAGGTCTGATGTCACTTACACCCACTTGGGAGGGATACCTTCTATCTATTATCTTTTTCAATTAATATCCTGAAAATATTCCCTTCATAATGTAGTCTTAACTAAAACAATATTCGGTCCCACTATATAACATAATTAAATATGCTGTTTATATCACAAACAATAAAAAAATAATTTAAGAATTCATCCTTATTGAAGTCGCAAAAAGAGACTTAAGATGAATGAAAAAAAACAGACATAAATACCTAAACCTAAATGTAAATAAATTAAAAACAAACCTCTTGTTTTTACCTTTCAATAAAGCCAACACCGGCTTCAGTCAACAATTTAGTTGAAAATCACAAACAACGCGATCAATCAACCGTTTGGCAGGCTCATGAATAACACCTATCCTGAAGGAAACTTTTACAAAAGATTTATTTTCTTCCTTCGAGCCGGACCGAGTATAAAGCAAAGATTGATTGATTCCAAATAAATATGAATAAACAAAATATAATGGAAGGCCGATCCTATTTAAATTTGAAGATAATGTAAATATGTTTTTCGATGGTTTAGGGTAGGTAGTAGGTATCCTGGTAGCAGTTGCAGGTATCGTAGTTACACACTTTTAACATAAACTTATATAAATCTAACCTATTTACCTAGGTGTTCTTTTGTTTTATTTTTATGCTGTATTAATAAACAATGAAAATAGTTCTAAAATTGTATTTATTTTAAACCCGAGCTGTCCCTCACAAAGGCAAACGATTCCCTTTCTTTATTCAATGCTTTTCAGACGCTACGTTTCTTTTTTAATAAATCTTATAAAAAACTATGTGCTACTTACTTGATTAAAATGGTTATTTTTTATCCTTATTTTCAGTTATACCAAAAAAAAAACATTTAAAATGTAATTTTAAATTACGAAACTATCAGGATATGTTTCTAATGTCATTACAGGATTGTCTTTAAGGTATTTATTTGTGGTTCTTAATATATCGTAGAAAACATCTGCTTACTCACTAGAGGCGCTTTAGACCGACGATACTCCAGCAAAGATAGTCAGCAACGTTAGCACAAAGAGCGAATGTTAAATAGTTTCTTCCAAAGAATAAAACTCACGCTAGTTCGTCAAAGCGTCGGAAAACCAATTTAAAGTTGTTGCCATGTTTATTAAAACTCTTTTAGTGTTCCGTACTTTGTAAAAACAGAGCGTTTGTGGCTGTTTCGTGGTACTTCTGTCGGTCTAGAAGTGTTCTTAGATTTGTGTTTTTTTAGCCTTCTCTTTCTATTTAGTTTCATTGTAAGGGAATGTTTGTTTAAACATACTTTACTTATTTGTTATATGCAATCATTACTTAATACGCTTTTTTTTCAGTCTGTTTGTAACCAAAGGGTATAAATAAATTTAATGATTGTTGGTATCTATCTATTTAGGTACTAACTAATTATATTTATACTTCACGCCACTGTTTTTACATTTCAATGTTATTACACATAATCAAACAACCTTTCTGTTCCTTAAATATTTTCTGCGAGAAAAACACAGAATCTTTTACCCGAATCCGATTAAACCCAACACGTCAGCATAAACGAACATTTAAGTAAACCTAATTACAAAAGTTTTTAGCGGTAGCCGTTATAAAGTATTGAAAAATGAACACAGATATTCGATCTTTGCTTAAGAACAAAGTAATTTTAACTTAGATAGCGTTCCGGGGGATTAAAAATAAAAGATGCGCGGCTGGTTTTAAACTATAGTTAAGATAAGCCAAGTTTCTGTTGCGGCCAATGAGCCAGTTATACTAAGTTATACGAAGGCATTTTCCTTTGAAAAATACGTTTTATGTACGAGCTATGAATGTGAATTAACTGATAGCTAAAAGTTGAAATTAAAGTTGGCTCGCACTTTGTAGTCAGTTATTAAAAGTAGTTGTGTTATGCGGAAAAAGAAAATAAATGAAAAATTGAACAATACAACGGACTTGCGGTGAAAAATTTATGTTATCGTGAATTAATTATTCTCTTACCATAATTATAGGTGTAAAAATATACTAATTAGTATATAAAATATAAAAAAAAATAAAACTAATTAGCATATTTTAACAATAGTGTGTTTTACCCCACAATAAGACAGTCCAAATAATCAATCACAATTGTAAATTGGGAGATTGAAACATAATAAGACACAACCGTTAATATTCGAATGTCAAATATAAGCCTGAAAAACCGGAATGCATAAAGAACACACCATAAATGCAAAATACACATAAAACCGATTCATACCCTACGTGATCGAAACGCATCCCATTACGTGCAGAATACATACCCGACGTGTTCTTTCAATAACAAAACAAGCGATGTAACACGTGATAATGTCGTTTCTACGAAAACAGACAAAGGCGGAACGACAAAAAAAGAATCAAGTCACGAGGCACGAATCGCAATCCGCGCTAAGTCTCCCTTTCGCGATTCGGGGTTGTTAGCGAGTAACAAGGGCAGGGGAGGAAACAAAGGCGACACACGCTCAAAGGTGTCGTGTAGGCGTCGAGCCAATGCGCCTTATTAACAAATTAAGTCGAGCAACGTTTGTGATAAATTACGACTATGATAACGGTTTTTGGAGCCTAATGACTTTTAAATATTTTTAGCAGTTAGTAAAACAATTAGGCATTTTTAAATAGCGTTTTTAGATAAATCATATTTTTCGAAGTGTAATTGTGGTAAAATACTAGGTAGTAAACTAGAATAACATAAAAATATCATCAGTTGTTGCTACTACTGATGATATTTTTATGTTATTGTATTATATTGGTGTTTTTTTAGTAGTTAACTAAATATGCTTATTTCAGTTAAGTACTAAAAAAACACCAAAACTAAATGGCATTATTGACTCGAAAGTTAAAAATTATAGTAAGTACCACGCGTTCGAAAAAATAACCAGTTAAAGTTATTAACTTAAAAACCTCATACATTCTGTCAACACAACGATTATTGCGGACGAGATTTGAATGTGTAAGTGGAATCCAAATGACGCTGTTGAACCTTAACTATGGCAACGACGGGAGTGGTAGCAACGGCGCTAATGTGGTAGTTTTTCTGAATCATATTATGAATTAATTTCCTAAATTCCAAGCATATATGTGTATTTTGAAGTGAAATTGTTATTACTATTAAAAAATACTGACTTGAATTACCTAGTAGTAAATGACCCTGACTACTAAATCGGAGGTCGCGGGTTCGATTCCCTTCCGGGACAAATCTTTATATGATGAGCATGATCTGCATTGCCATAATACAGGCTCTGGCTAGTTTGGGATCAGATGTCACAAGACATTATTATTATTAAACATATAAGTATGATTCTGCAAAACAATCATCTTAGGACCCTGCACTGAAAGTAACCTCTTGATTTCGGCGTCTTCTTGCTGTGCGCGACTGTACTTCGTGGTAATTGCAGTGCTGTAAATTTTCGGCTAGTTTTATTTGAGAAACAATGCTGTTTGGATTTGATGGAAATGCATTGTTTATACTTGAGTGGCTTTTGTTTTAGTACCTATTGTTGCATTTAACTAGATTCATATTGATAATAAAGATATTGGCTGTTTGGTGAAGTTTTAAGTCTTTTCCCTGGGACGTTCAATGTTAAAAAATAAATAAACTGACTAAAAAAAAACATTAAACAAAAACTTCCGACAAAAAAAGCGGAAAGTAAACTAGATTATTAATTGACCTTTTTTACTCAATGGTTATCTACTGTTTCTACTCTACGTAATCACTATCTGTTTGAAGTCCTCTTTGGGAGTCGGTTAAAAATACATAATACGTAACAGGCAATTAAATACATTAATTTATTTAATCCCAAACCATGAGTTTCACTTCGCTATCATAATTGCAGTTCCCAGTTGCTCTGAGCTGATTTTCAGGCAGCTGAAATAGGCAATTAGTGGCCGAGAATAGTATTTTTTTCGTTTATGTTGAAGCAAAATACTTTGGCTGCAGTTGCTGCGAATCGGGGTTATAAAATCAACATTGGAGAAACGTGGTTGTAAAATTTGGCGACAAATTTCTGCTTTTGTTTTGTTTTTATAGTTTTATAGGGTTATGATTGTAGCTTAATCTTTATATTAATTAAAATGAGATTAAGACTTTACTTTACTTTTTTTATTTTACTATTTCACGTAAACATCTATCAAAACATCGTCAAAATCAACTTTCAGGACTGATCATGAGAATATAACTTTTAAAACTTTAAATCAGTTTTTGTGCTTTTCGCTGCCGTTTGACCTATAACATATAACTAAAAAAAATGTAAACTTTATTTATAGTATTCAAATTTTTATCAAACGCCACAACATTATTCCATTAACCCAACCGAAATCCAAACGCCACATACAGTAATCTCCGTAGGTAATACAGACAGGAATCATCAACATTTAATCCGTCCACCGTCCGACTTAACCGATTCAATAGTCACTCGAGCATCCTTGGTCCACCCGACCGGTATGCAATTTCACACACCGATGCCGCCTGATATTGGTAACTGTACGTTCTTAGGTATGTATGACAAAAATTTCTGGCAGATGGACACTGATTTGAATGCGTACCGAAAATTGTGCATCAGTGAGCTTTGAACGGATCAAAACGGTGGGCTCAAGTTCAATTATTGAAATGTTTAGCAGGCCTGTCCTCTGATTGGCAGGCTGAATACGTGGCTTTTTTGAGTTCTGCGCAACTATAGATGAACTCTTTAAACGCCGCGCCTTAGACTCAATGTAAATTCAATTGTTTTGGAAACAGCAGTTCGAGTAGGTCAGCTATGACTAAAAAAACACGATCGACAATTTTATTTGTTTCCCAGGCCTGTCCTCTGATTGGCAGGCTGAATACGTGGCTTTTTTGAGGTTTGCGCAACTATAGATGAACTTTTTAAACGCCGCGCCTTAGACTCAATGTAAATTCAATTGTTTTGGAAACAGCAGTTTGAGTAGGTCAGCTATGACTAAAAAAACACGATCGACAATTTTATTTGTTTCCGTCGATAAATGTAGCACAAAGTCAAAAGACTAACTCATTACTCTGTTACACAAAAAAAAACAACAATCTTAACTAACTAACACAAAAACAACGTTTAGTCGCCTCTTAAAGCGATCACTACAAAAGCAAAAACTTCATTAGCAATCCCAAAATAAGCCACCATACGACACAAAAACACCCACAAAGCATCCCCTTAAAAACCTAATCAAATTAGTCGCACGAACAAAATCAAAATACAGTCGGCAACGGAATAATTTAGTGCTTAGCTCGAAATCCAGTGTAACAGTGGAGCCGTGAAAATACGGGCAGGTGCATCCACCGAATTACGTGGCTTTAAACTTAATAGCTGTACGTATATGTCACTTGATGTAAGACCTTAGAGCTATGTGTCGACATTCGCACCGAGCGGAATTTCGAATTACTCCGCAATGGAAATGGGTAACCGTCGTTTTAATCTGACTGCTCGTTCTTGTTTACTAAGACTTCAATACGTAAAATGCTATTAATCAAGTATGTGACATGTCTCGCAAGTTTACAAACATATTTTGCCTATATTTTGGGCTGTAGTAGTTTGTAATGGATTCAGTTTGGGTAATTTCACTTGATGTAAAGTTTTGGTTTCGAGACGAGTTGCGTTGAATTGCGGAGTAGGTTCACGAGTTGTCGAACCTTTTTATTCATGAACGTTTTGTAACTTCAATGACTTTAGTCTAGCCTTCGTTTTCTTTGACATTTTGAAAACAAAATGGAGGCATAATGACATAGCATGATTAACGCAATTTTTGCTTTTACAGCTGTCATTCAAGTCATGACAATCGTTTTTACTATATATTTGACTTGAATATTTCCTTTCTCCTCTTACTTAAATAATGTAACATAATTACCATATCTGATTATATATGTTAAGTAGATATTGATAATTACAGAGAGGTATAATTAACTTAATTGCAACATGGCGTAGGCCTATTTAATTAGTTAGATATTATATACAACAATATAATTATACAAAATGTGTTATATATTTAATCAATGTCCGTTCCAGGCGGAGGTGCAAAACCCTTTGTATAAATTATATTCGCGTGTTCATCAAACAGCTGCGCTCGTCAATAATAATTAGATACTTCCCAAATTATGTGCACATGACAAAAAAAAATATGCCGCAATAACATAAAAAACACTAAGAAAAATTTGGTTAAAAGTGGACATGATTATAGAAAAAATAAATATCTCTAAAAAGCTTAATATAATTAATGAGATTCTCAATTTCACCTAAGCAAAAAGCAAACTATTAAAACCTTTTGTATTTTTTTCTTTATGATTAAAACAAAACATTAATCGCTGTCGGTTTACCCAGTGGTTTCAATGTAAGTAATACAGTACGTGTAGGGTTCGGTGCTAGCTAAAAGTGACGGGATAGTGAATATTTTCCCTGCCAAGTTTCGTGTAGTCAACCCCACGACGTATTGATATTACCTCGCCGCCGACGGAATTCGCAATTGCACAAACGTGTAGCGGGGACGTACGCCAGAATGACAATTGTTCAAGACCGTCCGAAGCGACAGTTCAAATACAATAAACTACGTGAAATTTACCTATTTGAGAAACTATTCAAATATTTCTGCTGGGACAAAACGTACGGAATGTTGTGCTTGGAATATTTCGACTAATTGTTGCCATGGCGCGCTTGCGATTTACTCTTCATAAAAGCTTTAGTTGTTCGGGTTCCGTGGGTCATAACACAATGGATGAATACTTGAATTATTTGTCTGGATGCTGTGAGGGCAATATTGAAAGAGAAAAGTGAATCTGTCTGAGAATGTATAAATACGAAAATGATTTATAGTTGAGTGATCTACATTTTTAAAATTAGTTATACTTTTTTCCCCCGCCGTGTCTCTCTGTCTGTCTGAACGCGATAAACTCAAAAACTAACGAACGAATTTTCATATGATTTTCACAATATTGAGGTTGTAATGCGCGCTCTTTGGTGTGACAATAATTTTTTTTTCTTTCTTCTTCTAATGTTTTGTCTACGTATAATAAACTGGCTGTCCCTCGCGACTTTGTCCGCGTGTTTTAGTTTCAACGGTTTTTCATTTTTGCACTACTTTCATTTATGCTCCGCTATTTTGGTCGCATCGTTATGTCATATAATTTTTCAAATTGGACCAGTAGTTCCTGAGATTAGCGCGTTCAAACAAACAAACTCGTCAGCTTTATATATTAGTATAAGTATAGATAAATGCTAACACACAGTATTACTTAAAAAACTAATTACAATGGAAATACCAGTACATCACATAAGAATACAGAAGCATCTACGTATATGACGATTAAATAACACCATCACACGAGGCGACATTAACAACACAACATAACAATTTAACCGCACGACTCCCCTTCACATGAAACGCCATAATTTCATGCAAACATTAACTCGCATAATATATAATAACCGTATATGTAATACAGATCTTTATTACCATGCTTCAGAGAATAGGCTGAAGAAATCAGAGATCAACTTCGTAGGTCGGTGGAGTTATTTTGTATAGGACAAAATGAGTTCTTTGTGTACACAAAATAGCATGATTGCTATCAAACAAAATCCTTGTTTCGTTTTTTGAGAGGTTGTCTTGTAAGGAAGTAACAGTAGGACAACTGAATTTTCGCGTACTGATGTTAAATTGTTTGTTTGTGTGTTTAATGTTTGTTTTTCGATAGCGTCTTAATAACTGGACGGATTTGGATGAAAATTGGTGTACATGTAGATCTTAATTTAGGCTAATATATAGGTTAGTTCCTTTGGTCGTTATCCTTTTGTAGGGTTACAGTAAGAAATTGTGGGGTTACAGTAAAAAATCGCTGAATAAACAAACATTACAAAATGGTAACACTGGCCTAAAATTATTGTAAGTATATACCTAAATAATGTTGTTATTAGACCAACGTCCCCTATTAATACGAGGTTCTCGATCGCTTTTCATACAAATATCTGGATCGTTTATCTCTCTTTGAGAAGGACAAGATAATTTATTTAAATAAACTCAGTCTTTCTAACTAGTTAACAATGCTTTTAGTTCTGGAGACGTGTGAAAATACGCCCACGCCATGTAACTCCCACGAGGCATTCTCGAACCTAATGCCACTTACAAACACTGAATTAGACCGTAAATGATTTTCAGTAAATATCATGAGTTCCCTGAAACATTAGGTTTCATACCGTTTGTACTCCCTAGACATATAGGCAGAGGTGTTATGATGCTGACCTAATTTTCGAAAACGGTAGAATGTTTGAAACCATAATCGTCGATCAATAATGACCACAAACATGGTTGCAAATAGCAATTGGAAAAAGTTGCAAATAGCTGTGGCTAGCAAAAATTAATAATTAAAAAAAAGAACAGAAAAACTGTACCAGATATTTTTACTGACGGAAAATTCTGGAAAACTAGAGCTCAACCAACTCATGAAGTCATCGATTACCTAATGAAATTTAAGGGCCTATTAATCGTGATTCCAAAAATCGTAAAAGCAGGTGATGTAAATACGAAAAGACGACGTCATGTTCCTTCTTTATGGCGAATTTGTTTAATTCTTCCTGACTAGTTGACGAATTATACAGAACATAACAGACGGACTGCTTCAAGATGCGACTGCGTGGTGAACTTCGCGACTTCTATGGCTGCACTCAGATTTCTTGAAGCAATTCGACTGCTTTTGTTTGGCCATTTTCATAAAGCAAACTGCTCGAGTAGTCCGTGTATAGGCAGCCTTTTAGGTAAAGCACGTGATTATTTTTGACCAATATTGAATGCTTATTACCTGCAGTCAGGTATAGCAGTCACAGATTGGTACTATTATTAAATCATTCTCTATACCATAAGTAATGCTTTCACCGTGTGTTTTGAAATTATACAAATTGACAATGATTAGAATCTTTTACATGACAATACAATTACCGCAAAGGGATTGCATGTGTTTTGGTATAACTAAAATAAAAATATTAGTTTAGATAATATATAAAAATGAAGCTATGTATATTGCGTTTTTTATGAATTGTCAAATAAAGTATGAGTATTCAAGCACTCTTATAATATATGAATATTTTTAAAAAGAACAGGATATTTAAATATTGTCAAATTACCTTTTTTGTTTTAATTATATTTGTAACAATAAACGTAACATGATTTCAAGGCTTATCTTTTAATTTTGTACAAATAATAACAATAAAAGACAATTGTATACAAGCACAAATTGGAGTTGATATTCTGTTGTGTTTTGACAACCGCATCCGATCTGTATTGGGGAGTTGAACAATACCGCGACTTTCCGCGTAAATTTTACGAATATTGTTTCCTTTGTACATTGACAGAGTGCGACAGACAAAAGGCGAATGATTCCGCTATGTGTTTTGTATACTACCCATCTTTTTTGTCGTCTTTAACTTTTATATCTTGTTTGAGAACCTTAGCATAATTACATTAATATTGACAAGAAGTTATAAAAAAAAACCTCTGAAGCAAAAAAAATACATTATTCGCGAGATTTTGTGTCAGTATTTATTTAAACTCTAACAGAATAGAGAAAGTGGCAAACAAACTATATTCAAACACGCGAAACACAGGTATGAATAATTCCGAGTGTGTACCAGGGAAACATAAATCTTTACAGATAGTGCCAACACAGCCAATCTGATGAGTCGCGCGCCGCACCCCTGTCGGTCGACCGCGCGGGTAATGAGCTTGTTTGTCTCGGTTAACGTTTCCTAGCACGTTCTGCGCTCCTGGTACAACGCTCTTTGTGTCACTAGCTTCCTGTCTCTTGTCTCCCTGTTCTGAATAAGGATAATATTGTTTTAGAATAGTAACAAGAAGCTGTTCTTAGTCAGTTGCAATGCTGAATTAAATTTGCATGATTTTGATTTATTGTTTTAACTTAGCTTACTTATCCCACCATGATGATACGGTTTCCATTAGTATATAGGTGTAGTAAGCGTATTAGGAACGTCTTGGGAAAATTGAAATTATAGTATTTAATTCTTCTGATATAAATATATTTTATCATCCATCTATCTATTTTTCGATGCAAAATAAATTATTGTTAAAAAAAAATACAGCTGGAAATTGGGCTCGCATTTCATGTTAGTTTGCCCTGATTAGGCCAATCAGGGTAAAGAGAGATCACTATTACAGACAAGAGTAAGAGATTAGTAACGTCCGCAGTTTAGATGTTTGTGAGCGATGGCACTCAAAACAACCTGAACAAGTATTTCAGAATATCAGAGTAACAGTCAATAGTAGTTAACATCTCGAAAGCACTATAAAACTTAACTTAGTAGAGTTTATTTTAGGTAGTAAAAGCAAAAAGCATTGATTTTAATATTCTGGGTTGTAAACGACTGCAAAGCTTACAAAATTTATTTATTTTATATTAATATCTATTATTTAGGTACGTGAAATTTTATGTCAACAAAATTTATAGACATAATGACGTAATCTTAATAAATAAATTAATGAAGATAGCTGTTCGCTGGAATTAGTTAAATACAATACATATTATACTTGCACTTGTTAGATTATCTTCGGGTTATGTAACAAGTGCACGAGACAGGTAAAAATCAGGTAATGATCTCTCTAAATAACACATATTCTGACTAGCTATTGCCCACCACTCCGCTCGCGTAGCTCGTTTGTCGCTTATCGTGGCAAAAAGTATTTTCTTGAGATCCAAACCCATACAGAGTTTCATCAAATCGTGTTCAATGTTTAGCCGTGAAAGTGAC
Organism: Diachrysia chrysitis; assembly: GCA_932294365.1. Lineage (NCBI taxonomy): Eukaryota > Metazoa > Arthropoda > Insecta > Lepidoptera > Noctuidae > Diachrysia > Diachrysia chrysitis. Next base: position 12,920,459 of record OW028649.1, on the reverse strand, counting down.
AGATAGACAGACAGAGTTACTGTCGCATTTATAAAATTACTATGGAATATGGATTTTTATTTATTTTATTATCGTCAAGTTTCATATAAGTCTGAAACCAGCTTCTAAAGAGGAAACATTTGTTTTGCCAAATTCCCAACCTTTAATCCCAACTAACGAATGCATCGAAAGAGGATTAGGGTACAACAAGCTAAGCCTTTTTCAGGAACCAAAGTTTCACTTTTATCTCCAATTTCCAGTCACCAGGCGTGTTTTGAATTTAATTTTCAGAAGATTACAAATGTCAAATGAAAATACTGCATTAAAGCGGCGTTAAAAGCGTGAATTAATAAATGACGGTTCGTAAGAATAATATGTGTAGGTATTCGCTTCTATTTTGTAAATAAAGCAACGAGAAATGTTTATTTTATGATGCAAATAACATAATTTTGCGGTAGCCCGTTGTTCGGACTCGTGTGTATTACAGGACTGAATATTGGACAAGTACGAAACTTTGTGTTGTCACATTTATTGTTATTAACTGACACCATTGTCTGATAAAAAAAATATAAAAACAACATTAAATTACCTTAAATCACCTATCATATAAGTTAGTAAGCATGGCGATCACCGCTCATTCCATCTATAAAGGTAGAGCCATTGAATCCAATACAATGCCAATGCAAAATTGGTACTAGTTTAGCGAACACGTTTTATTTTAAAAAAATACTGTCAATGGAATGAACTGTAATCTAAACATTTCCAGTATATTTTTGTTCTGTGTGTTCTTTGTGTGACTGCTAAATGGATACGAATTTTGCATTGATATTGTATTAGAATTAAAATTCATCCAAGAGTAAAAAGTAAAGATAACTTTATTGCGCATGTTAAAACTAAGACCGTTCAAATGTCAGCTTGTTACCAAAAGCTCAATCAAATAGATCGTACACTACAACGTTGACAACAATCATCGCGTTGCTATGCTAATGCAATTGGATTAGTGTAGTGCTCGCCGTGCATTAATCACAAATCAATAGACACATGCCTGCAGGAAATCAAATTAATTATATTATACACAAAGACATTCTGTAACAAGGATGTTAACATATTCGTAAATGTTTCAAACGTTGAAATCTGTTCGGTTCATTTGAAGTAGTCAAATTATTCTTTGTTAACGAACATGGAGATACTTATTTATTTATAAGTTTATTGAGAAAAAGTAAATGAGCACAACGATACACGTGTGATCACAAAATGTATCATGTAAGTTAACAAATTGCTTATAAATAATAATATAGGTAATAATTATTTTATTTTCCATACATAATGAACAATAGCTTTAGAATAGAATAGAATAGAATAAATGTTTATTTGCTTAAAAAGTAGGTACAATTTTCAGCTGTTATCTATACTTATAATAAATCTGTAGTATAACATAATTAAGTGATCCTTATACTTTTTACCATAACTATGGCATGCAAAACAGTTTTTAAGGTTTGTATCTACTTTGGACCGTCCATATCTGTTCTTCCATAGACCAGAGGTGGATGGGCCCTAGTAGATGCCCCATCCCAGTTTAGAGTTAAGTTCTCAACAAGGCCACTGCGTGTTGGACTTGCGTCCCCACGTAAGCCTTTCAAAGGACCGGGTATTCTCGATACTGAGGATAGCCCGTGAAAAATGAGAGATAGGTAATAATAATATAGATATAAGTTTGCACAATTTTAGCCGACAGTGTATTTAATTTATTTTATATTTTACATTTAATTTACAATAAAAAAATACAACTCAATGTTTTATAAAATTGGACTTAACTCTAGCCAATAAATAAAATAAATTGGCATAACCAAAAAGTTATTAGAAAAATAAATGGAGTAAAAAATTAATAACTAAAAAGGTTCTTTATTTTTTTTTCTTTATTTGATAAAAGAGTTCTTATTATCTGTTGTATAGAGAGAGTAACAAACTAGTAATATTGTTATTAAAGTTAAATGACCCGTCATGAATTTATAAAGAAGCGGTCTAACCTACCCCTGAACTTGGAATTATGGAAATTTTTCTAAATTACAATATTTCAAAGCGAAAAACTTTTATATATAAAACCGAAATTGTCTCTTTCGAAGTCACCCGAAGTTCTTTGTACGGCATGACTCTTGGTAATATTTTATACGTTCCCAATTTTGTCAGCGTTCTGCCTTATTGATCGCGAGTTACTTGAACAAGAGATATTCTGAAATACTATCGTTTTTCTAACTTCTCAAAGATTTCTTAGAACATATTTATTATTAATTAAACGTTTGAGTTTTGTTATTGTTTCGATTTGTTCTTGTTACTTTTCTAATTGATTGAAGAGTACTTATGATTCGGGAAATACTCAGTACTAACAAATTGATGAAGTGATTTATAATTTATATATGAAAGAGGATAATTGCTACCCGTAAAGGACCCGTTAAGTATTCCTTTTATCGATAAATTTCATATTCTCTGTTCACATCCACAAACGTTAACTACATTTTAATTAGCTGTTTAAAAAGAGATTAATAACATAATTGTACTAATAGTGCTAAGACAATACTTAGCAAACATCATAATAATAAATTTTAAAAAATTTAGGTCAACTCACACACGGGCATCTGATCTCAAACTAGGCACAGCCTATATTATGGCTACTACTCAATATATACATATTTTAAACAAATTACACCCAGACACAGAACAAAATATGATTATGCTTATCACTCGAAGATTAGTTCTGGGTGGGAATCGAACCAACGACTTGTGGTTTCGCAGTCAGGGCTAATAACTACTAGTCCAACAGGCCCGTCAAAATGCTCCAACAACTTTACCTATCGCAAGTAAACACCCTTAGTATCAAGCAATTAAAGAAAAAAACTTGCTCGTAATTTTAGGGAAGCCTCAAAAACACTCCCAACATGAAGCGACCAAAAAATAAACTACAACCCAGTTTAATTAGAACCAGACAAGTTCACATCAATGCGTCCAAGAACAACGCTAGGACGCTCCACCGAAAGTTCCACCATCGAATACCTACAGAAGTTAATCGGAGCAAGTTTGATGTGAAAACTATGTTAATCAGCCAACCAAGTTTGATTGCTGACAGAACTGACAACTTCTGTCGTCGATATTACGGGTGAATTGTTCATTTTCACAACCTTAGCGTTTGATTAAAGCCCGCGAACTCCGTATTGGTCGTTAAGTTATTGAATTTGTAGTAGTGTGCGTGTATTGTCTCACACGTACAGGGCTGCCTCTGAAACTTCTGAGTGATTGAAGTTATTCTGATTCAGAATTCAATCTTGTCGTGTGAGTTGTATCATTACAGTTTATTTTTACTTATTATGTGAGTTTATTTTTAGGGTATCAGATGCATAATTTTGACAATTTATTATACGCTGGCAGATGATTAGATCTTTCCTTAAATAATAACTTTTCATGGTAATTTGTGCTACAGATGTCACCAACCCTACAAAGTTAAATTGAGTGCTCATCGCTCTTTTATTATTACTGTATTGCTTGTACATATAGGTATATACACATACTTTGACATACTTTATTTTATAATCTCAGTCTAAACTAGTTCCATGGGTTTTATTAATTAAACGCGATTATTGCACATACAAATAATTAACGAGGTTGCTTATTTTTTAAAGTAAGTAGTCAAAGAACTAAATACTTCAAAAATAAAAAGGAAGATTTTGTGGCATGCCTTACAAGTTTGCCAACTGGCATTGAGACCTATCTGTAAGACAACTGGAAAACATCAACACTTAGTAGCGTAGTTAGTGAAAAGCTTCTCAACATTAGAGGATTCCATTGCCCTGCAGGCTACAGGGCACCAGTTACAACGAGTCATCCAAGCTTGATTAATTTATATATATTATTTCATACTTTATGCATTGAATGCATTACACGCAACAGTAGTCTAATACAAACTCTTCACTGAACATAAACTCAGTGAAACGAAAACGTAGCTAACTCCACAGATTAATTTAGAAAGGAAAAGCTCCAGGTAAGATTAACTATACTCAACGGTTCAGATTAAGAGAACCTTCTGAAGGAATATTATATGTTTCAAACGTGTATTTATGGTATTACGACTCTATGCGGAGGTAGAAACAAATGACTTCACGCACAAATTTCGTAAACCGACCACATGAAAAAAGTTCACAATCGAATTACAAAAATAGACCTTAATGCTTTGAAATAAAGAAGCTAGAAAACTGTAATGTATGGGATATTGTAGCATTACTTACAATTAATTATAATAATAATATCTTGGGACAAGTCACACACGGCCATCTGATCCCAAACTAGGCAGAGCCTGTATTATGGTAACCAGACAACTGATAAACATACTTATATATTTCTAAATACATACATATTATAGATAAATTACACCCAGACACAGAACAAATGCTCATCACACAAAGATTTATCCTGGGTGGGAATCGAACCCACGACCTCCAGTTTAGCAGTCAGGGTCACTAACCACTAGACCAACAGGCCCGTCAAATTGAAGAACACTCTGCACTGAGTTTATCTAAGACCTGGCTTCATAACCATCTATCTTTAATACTTATTAATTAATCGATACTTATTATAAAAAAGGTCAACTGTCTGAACGTGATAAACTCAAAAACTGCCAAACGGATTTTTAAATAGTTTACAACAATGGATAAAGTGATTTAAAAGGAATGTATTTATTAAAATTAATATAATATCTCTTGTCTAACCATGCTAAGGCGCGGCGGGTCGATAGTATTATAAATTAAATAGACGACGAAAAAATATATCTACACGTAGTTAATAAAAGCCTTCCATATTCACACTACGATATAACATTACAGCTATTGGCGCCACTTTAATAACAACGTTTCGTAGCCAACCACCACATGTTATTATGACCTAAAATTGAATTTTCGCCGAGGTCGTCGTTTTCACAGACCCCCTGTATAAACGGTCTTGTATTAAAATAAGCTGAAGGGAACCCAACTAAGCTTCGTGTTTGGATCCCATTGTTAGATGGTATCGCGAATTAAGTAAGTTCCATTTGTTATAAGTTTACGCTTGTTCGGATTTTTAAGGGTGCCCAGAAACATTGGACGGTAATTGTTTTTTTTTTTGTTGTGGTTAATGTTCTATTGTGTTTTTCATATGAGTTGGATTTAGTGTTCAGGAAATTTTCTTTTTGTATTACTTCGATGACCTGATTGGCGTAGTGGCCGTTAGCAAGTATTGCGTGTTCCACACACAAGATCTAAATGAGATCCGTTGTTTACGGTTTGAGTATTTGTGTTTATATCGGGGTTGCGCATAGCCGAATATTCTGTTATGATTTAGCAAAAAGACTTTAAGATTATTATTAGAATAGGTAAGTTTGTTTTGTTTTTGTCTACGTCACAAAAAATCAGGTATATTCTGTCTCGAGCACCCATCATTGTTCATCAGTTCTCTAATTAGTATCACACTTACACATAGCTAATTGAACATAACCCTTCATTTCACAAGCCTCGTATCCAAGCAAAGCTCTATATTTTCCAATAGAGCTGTGAGCCAATTAAAATTGCTGAGAGGAATCATCATTTTTGTACCAAAGTCGCTGTCAAGTGTACAATCAACAACAAAGGTCAATGAACTTTACGTAACTTTAACATCAATTTTATTATTCGCAAGACTTACTTCTATAATATGATAAGAATAATATATATTTGTCGATATTTTACTTACTTAATAAGTTAAAATATACCTATTTTTTATTCGAGAACCTTCCCGTGTGTTTGTAGGAGTAGAAAATTAAGTGGACCATGTATCCAATGTGTCTATATGCTTTTTCTTTAGCCACACTCTGTACCAAATTCCATCAAATTCGGTTTGTTGGTTTAGTTGTAAAAGCGTAACGTACAAACAAATGAACAGAAGTGCAAAAAGAGCTAGTTTTTATGGGTCTCTGTCAAACTGTATATTATAAAACTTAAGATTTGATCCCTAGTCGAGTTCGAAGGTATTCGATACCAAATATAATTAACAACAACTAAATGTTTTGTAAATTCTGATAAAATGTTTATTAATTTGTGAACAAAAAAAGCTGTTTATAATAAATACCACAGGAATATATATATATAGGTATACTTGAGTATCCTTTAATCGACTATAAGCTAAATTTAAACATAATTTGATCTAGAAGAATAAATCAAATTGTCTGATTCGAGCATCCTTTATAAGGTTCCATTAGCTGCCTTTGTCTAAAGTGCTCTAACAATGCTGGGATATAAAATTACAGTATTTAATAACGTTTTAAGATAATTTTGTCGTACATTTTTTGTATGGAAAAAACTGGAATTTTTTTACTAATATCATCAAAGAACAGATTTTCTTGTAAATTATGAATGGTCCTTTTACAAATCAGGTAACTTGAGAATAAAAGGATTTCTTGTTTTGTCTTGAAAAATAAATTATCATAAAAGACACAATTATTTTTTTAGAGACTTTTTTTACGGTAAATAAAGAACCTTGATTAATCGCATTTTAATAAACGAAAAATAATTGTAATATACCCTTTTATCTATATAACCTTTTATTATTGTATTTGATTATTTTTGGGGTTCTGAACTTCAAAAGAGAAATTAGAACTCTTTGTTGGTTACTTTGTTGTCCGTCTGTCTGTCAAAATATTTTATCTTAGGAAAACGTAGTGGTATCGTGTAGAAATTAATATCAAATACTCAGTTCAAGAACTTTTGGAGCAATAAAAAATTCAAACTACTTGTTAATGCAATAAAAAATTCAGGCATTTATGCTGTTTTTTCCATACATTACAGAGAAACTGAAAACCTATCTAATTTTGCATGATGCTAGGGTTAACGTAACAAGTAAATGAAAAATCCGAAAATTGATAATTTGTAATTGAGATTTGAATTCAAATTAATCCAAGTATGAGAGAGTATTTATTAACCGGACAGTTAAGTTTGTTTTTGGACAATTAACCGTGACGATCAGCAAACGTTTTATGGAACCCTCGGTGCACGAGTAAGACTCGCACTTGTCCGACTTTTTATTATATGCGCATTTGGCGTCATCATATACATATTTGGCCTTATTTTTAAAAATCTCGACGGTGTAAAGCTATTGCTAAGAAACTTTTAAATTCAAATTCTCTATAGAAAAATTGAAATAAGAATCTGCTAATCAACGTCGAGTTTTTTATACATGTTTTTTAAGAACAAATGAACCAACTCAGAGTATCAAGTATTTTCCGAGAAATTTGATCGTTGATTATGCAGAATAGCAGTTTCCTTGTAGACATGGCTTACCTTTATTCATTACAGAATTGTTAAAGGAAGCAACAAAACGTACCAGAGTCTTAGCAAGGCTAATAAGAAAGACTTACATCATTAATATTCATCAGAATTACTATTCATGATGCCTTCCTTTAGATTTAATGAGGGCAAAGACGATTACTGTTTAACATTTTTCGTTTAAACAGATTTATAGGTTAGCCTGCTAAAGAAGGAATTATTGGTTTTAATTGAATGGATAGATTTTTGTGGGATAGATAGATTAGGCAAATGGTTTACTTGGTGGTAAAAGAACATCGCAGCTCTAGAAGTCTTGCATTTGTGTTTACGGCTTCTAATAAAAGTAGGAGACACCAAGTCTCCCGAAATTTATGCCGTAAATTTTTAGAGCAGTATTTTTTTTTTGTTTATTTTTTTTATGTCTGATTTTACATCAAAAATACTTTTGGATTGAAATCACAAGTTAGATATTTATCTTTGTGGCTACAGAACTGAACGTTAACATGTTCAATACGTGATCAGATTTTCATTTACAATTACCTTTTTGTGAACGAATCGATTAAAAGAATCAACCTTTTGCGAGAAGCGGGTGTATTCGTAAAAGGTTAAATTTAAACTCATCTACATAATTACTCTCACGTTGTAGGAGTTTTCCAAATGGAAATTTAATTACTTTTTTATGTTCGAATATGTATTATTAACGATTCCTGTATTTTTTGCTTTGTTTTGTTTCCATTTTACACGATCATGCTTGTATTCCCTGAATAGCTATAGGAATGTCTGAGTAAGCGGATTTGTATCAAATCGGATTGCCACGGTGCCTGATATCGCAGACCGACCCGCACGGCCGATAACTATGGACCGCGCACCGAATACTGAAATGCCATTTAACTTTGACATTAAATCTATCCGTCGCTACTTTACGCCTTAAAGTAACAGAGACAGCATGAGACTTAACGACGATTTTAAACTGATTGACGTTCCAGTATTCAGCCATAAGAGTCCTTGCCCGTCGGAGGTAAGCCCTAGGAGACTAGACTAGAGACCATAATTAAGTCTGCATCGTCCGGAAATTGTTGAGTCTCAAACACGTTAGTGAGATGAAAATTCATTTTTGAAAATCAACTATTGTTCGGGGCACATAATATATCTAACCAGTGATTGAGAATGTATCTTTTAAAACATAAATAAATTATAATAATAATAGGTGAAAGGGTATACAAACAAAGTTGTAGAGAATTTTATCAGTTTTCATATTGCAGTATAACAAAATTTCCTTTAAGTTCTAGGACGAATCGTTTCTGAGAATTAAATAAAAAAAAACAGGACCTTCTTCGTGTCCTAGGACTCTCCTCCGAGGGCTGTAAACTTTAGTAAGTTTATCACCTAACTAGTCCAGACAAAGTTCCGAAGTCAAACTTTCTGCTTTCAAGCTTTCATACACAATCATTCGTTGCCCGGACTTTAAAGATTAACTCATCTGTTGATAAAGTATATTTACTTTTTTAAGCGTAAACGATGTCACTAATTACAGTCACTGTCAAAAGCTATAATTTACTTAACATTGTATATGTAATTATGTACATATTTAGGGTATGATAATTATTAGATGTCATCGGATCAAATTATGTCGCCTGATTGGCTCCTCACGGAACAAGGTCGCTATCTTTACGTGTCAACGGGTCGATTAGATCAGCCGAACTTATGCTCCACTTCACAATTACCTATTAATTGAATAATTAGCGTTTAAATGGCTGTTACGTACTGATTATAGAATGAGAGGCGGAGTATTTAATTGGTAGGTAGAGTTAAAGAGTATTTGGACTGACTTGAGGAGGTCTGGATAATATTAGTGACAGAATTTTAAGGACCATTAAAAAAATAACCTATAGGTACCTTGTAGATAAGTTAGGACTCAACAGTCAATAGGTCAGTCTATTGACATGACCTCACAAACATATTATTTTGGCCACCATGTCGTATCTCAGTAAGTACCTAGAACGCAGTTGTTACATCACAAACATTACATTGAATAATTTTATTTATTTCTTTATCAAATACACAATTTCATATAAGTATTGTTTCACTTTATTTAAAAAGTCCACGCAAAAGTTATTGAATGGAAAGACTAATGAATCGCAGGGTACACAATCCAATTTAGAAACACGATCATTATTTTAGAGGTACTATAAATCAAAATCTACATGGCATGTCGCAGCGACTCCAGGGGCGCGGGCCGGCGGCGACACGGCCCGCGAACGCTTGCAATATTAAATTCAATTTACTAGCCTTGATTAGTTTTGCGGCCATAATACCTCGGTTAGATGCACCCTCTTCCTTCATTGTCGTATTAATTCTGATACTGCGCATCTGGGCGCAGGCGATGGCATTTTGAATGCATGCACGAACCTGTTTTAAGTAGATTTTGGAGGTTCATTTAAGTGATAATTAAGGTTACAGAGGCTGTTTTGTGTAGCAACTTGGTAGTTTAAGTTGAATGAAAAATACATAGATTTAAGCATTTCAATTATAGGTACACGAAAGTTAAATTTTTGTGTTTAATCATTTCATGAGTACGAGAAATGTTGATCTCGAACAGATAATATAATCAACATAATGAAATGAAAATACCTATGTAGGTAGGTAAACGCAATAGACTGGTTGCATTTGCTTTTTTTGGAATTTTTATTAAATAAACAGTTTAGCACATTACGTACAAATAATTGTGTTCATATATCAATAAATAAACAAAAATAAACTAAATGCAAAATATCAAGTATGGAGTTTGAAAATAAAATTTTATTATTAGATTCTGACTAGATAGTCATAAGTGATATAATTTTTAAAATTAAAAATAAATCTATTTATTATTTTTTTACTTTAAACCTAATATACAACTAACAGCACTCAGGTCCCTCAGATACAAGTATTAGCTAAGTTTGGAGACAACTATTAACTAAAAGAAAAATAAAATAAAAATATAAATTATGTAATAAATAAAATTAAACATACCGTTTGAAAAAACATCGTAGACGAGAAAACACAATTGTATACTTCTTTTTATTTATTTTTAATGTTCACATAGTACAAAAAATTATTGTAAAAATATTATTACATACCTTTAATAAAACGACCACAAAACAACAAAGTCATTCTCACTCGAGCTTCGTATTTTTTTTCAACGAAAGACAGTGGTATGCCTGAAAATCACATTGGTTTATCAGACAGCGTTGTCCGCACGCGCCTATCATTTCGACAGCCGACTGCCTCTGTCATGACATCCAGCTTATGTTAAACCGATTCAATACCCCAACGAATGTACAGGCTTGCGTGAGAGGCAATCATAGTTTTTTTTTGAGGACGTATCATAGATTATACTTGCGTTGTGGGTGAAATACGTAGAAGCAGTGTAGTTTTTTTTTGTTTCGAGTCTAATAATATAGAGTTTTTGTCTATGTTCTATATTTCGGGCCACCAAATATATAGGGAATTCCGTTTCAAAATATAAAATCAGAATTTCGAACGCAGTGAATACATACAAATCTATAGATCTATCTCATACGTGAGGAGGTTTCTGTCCAATTTTTTTCCGATTGGAAAAATGATTGCCTATGCGTCGGAAATCCTGCACGAAAAAAAAATTGTTCATTTCATCTACCTACTTAACCTACCAAATTGTCAGAAAATTTGTAGCGATATCTATGAGACACTAATTAGACACATTATAGCATACATAGCATTACACAAACTTGTTTTTTCAAACAGATGTATTTACGGAATCCAGATATTTCGAATTGGAATTCTGAAACGAAATACCGTATGTATGTTGCCGCCCTTACATTTCAAATTTGAAATTTCGAATGATTATTTGTGAAAAAAAACATAAATATTTATACTAAAGTGATAGGAAGTTTTTAAACTATGATTACTTATACGAAAATGTGGAAATTAATAACTAAGTATAAAACATTTTATTTTCTAATTTTTTGATATTAAAAACCGTACATCAACCTAAAACAAAGACTTCATGTGTGTAATTCAATATGTAGTATTGGAACTCAATATACATACAATTTTAATAACCATAACACCGAGTAAAAATTCTATTGCTACCTACTATACGAGTAGGTACGCGGTTCGCAGTAAACGTTTGCAATTTTCTCAAAACGACCCTCGTACGTAAATACTGCTAATTAATTTACATTTATGGTCCCAACTAATTTAATTTTTGCACAACAAAATACTTTTTGGTTTCACTTGTTAAGAGTTTGGTGAAATGTCGAGGTAATTTAACGTGGTTGAGTCAAGGTTTTCAAATTACTGCGTAGGTAGTGTACGTGTAATTAAAAAAGCTTCGTAAAATATTGCGTTGTTGTGTTTGTGTGTTTTTCAAGGTAAACTGTAATGAGAAATGTAATAGTTCTAATAACAAGTCATATGGGCTATTTTAAATTTAAAGCGATAAAAAATTTAAAAAAATTGTTACTCTATGTTAAAACAGGATGAAGGCTAATAGAGTAGAATGGAAGGAGAAAACATTCTGCGCCGACCCCGAATAAATTGGTAAAAGGGCAGGAAGAAGACTTTAAACAATTTAAACTTTAAACACCTTCGGTATATTGTGTTGATAATTAATCATTCTTACATAAAAATAACTCATAGTGATATTTTTATATCAAACCTTGCTAAATTCCTTCGAAAAATTTAGGCATTGTCATTCAAGAAAGCTCTTAACAAACATGGGGCAATTCGCAAAAAAAGACAGCTACAATATTTATCAAAAGATAAAGACAGAAGAGAGACTAATAACCAAATCCATTATCACGAAAACAATACACAAACCAGCTCTAATTCAATTTTCAAATGATAAACAAAAGTTTTGTGAGCTTAATCAAGTCTTCAAGATTCCGCCAATCGTAGCTCGCGTTTTACCGAAGTGAGACGTTCCTTGCATTCTAAATGCAAGACGGCATCGCAATTAAACTATCTGAATACGGAATGAATGAACCAGCGAACGGGGGAGTACTTAGTGCTTATTGTTTTGACTGCGCTTCCCTACACTGCTTCGAAGCTTAGCCTACTAAGAAATTGTGATGATTTTACAAAGGTACATTGTGAATGATATTGCTTTCATATCCTGCAAAAGGTTTTTGCGATAGTCTTATGGGAAAAGATTTTCTCAAACAATCAAGTCTTATAAAAAGCTATTTAAATATTGTATTGTTTTTATATTATCAGAACATTGCCAAAAGTAAGCAAAAGTATTGCAAAATTTAATACGTGTGCGTATTTATAATTCTTGTGCACTCACCATAATTCAATAAAAATAACGTCCCCGTGATCTCTCAAATATTCGATATTTTCCAAAATAAACATAATTGAAAATTCGATTTCGGTACCATCCGGCAATTTAATAATCTGGCTACGCATCGGCATTCAAAACATTCTCTTAATTAAAAAATGAACCGTCACGGTGACTTTTGCAAACCGTACGCATAATTTAAACGTCAATTTCATTCTCGGATGAGAAATTAAACAATGAATAAAAATTCAATCTCTTGTTACACTGACTGGCTTATTTTACGATTTTACGACGTATGATCTCGCGATTTATTAATCCTATGAAAGTCAACACATTCGGTCAAATCGACCAATATGATTCGTGAGAAAATTTGGAAATTCGAATTATTTGAATAATTCTATGTGCAAATATAGAATTATAAAGCTTGGAAAGTGCAACCGTGTTTGTTGGAGGAAAATTTACAAGTGGCTATCAAAATTAATTCTAGGAAATATTTTGAGGTATAGTTACGAAAATCAGAATATAAATAAAATGAGATATTTGAAAATACATCAAAAACATATTTTACTAAAAGAACTTCCGATATTTTTAAGTTTAGTAATGGTAATATAGTTGCCAACTAGGCATTTATAATGACAATAACTTCAATTTCAAAGAATTATTGTATTTAAGTTAGTTACAAACAGATTTTTATCAAATTTTGTGTCAACGGTCTAAACTTTACATAGACTTATTGATTTGAACGTATCATCATTTTATTAACTTGATAAATAATATGATGTATTTATACGTTTTCTATGACCATGTTATACCAAATATCGAATATCAGAGTCGTGTATACTTTTGGGATATCGGCGAAACTTTCCCGGCCAAAGTTCACCCGCGCAGTATAATGTTGCAATATATTCCTGTTAATATTAACTTATGGGTTTAGTGAGGTGACATCAGCTGTCACGTTGCATTAGAGTTGGCCGTTTATCGATGATTAAGCGGCGGGTATAGGGTAACGGTATTATTTTGCTATTTTTCCCAGCGATACAGGAAGCGGTAAAGGGTTCATATTTTTTATAGCTCTATACAACAATATCATGCACGTTTATCTGGGGGCACGGCAGTATCCCGCCAAGCCGTGCAAAAAGACAACGTATTATAGACGCTTGAAAATATTTATATAGTACCCCTGAACAATCGTGGTCTATTTTGTATTAGCTATTTATGAAACAAAAACTAATTACCCAAGATTAATGAAAAATAACCATTTTAATTATCGACGTCTCCCGTCAACCTCTCGTTCTACGCTCCGTTTCGCTCAAAGTCATTTACAAAAGACCAACACACAAGCTCCGATTACTAAACAACAAAGTCGAACTTCCTTAATTTGTACTCAAGTGTACTTTTAATAAAGTCAAGCACTGAGAAAGTCGCAAAGAAATTTGATTCGTGACACGCGATTTTAAATCTTAGTGGCAAACGAATTTGGTTTAAAATGTGTTTGGTGTTTTTTGGCGTAGGCTCGTGAGGTGGTGCCCATATTATGAATATACAGAAGAGCTTTTGATGCCAGTTAATTAGTTGAACAGTTCGTTTTGCACGATATCAGTACAATGGCGTGCAAATTTGTGACAAACATTTTGAGTTTTACCCGACACCAAGGAAGGGTTATGTTTTTCGCGCCTCTTTTGTCTCTAAGTTTGTTGGGTATCTTGAAAAAATAATTAAAATGTCGGAAATTCGGCGATAAATTGTACTGTAAGTAGTAAATCCATCGAGTAGGGTTTTGATATAAAGGGTTTTATAAATAGTTTGCCAAATATAGGTATGCAACTTGTATGTTTAAATGAAAAATGCTAAAATAAATAATAATGTTTCGTTCATAACGTCGGATTTCTTATGTTTTGTGCTGATACATCTTGTTTTATATTGTAAATGCCTTATTTTTGTTTTCATAAAATATACTTCAAGGTAAACACTTGTCTTGACCTTCGCAGTCTGTTTCGTGTCTTTGGAATTATTATATTTATAGTACTTACTTAGATTTTTGATTTCACAATTAAACATCATGCCCTAAATAGTAATTTAAAGTGAACAAAACAAATTAACCCAGTAGTTATGGCAGGTCTTTATTCCGCTACTCACTCGCAATATTCTAAACTCCCTCATAGAAGCTGAGCCTCATTTGTAAAAGAGTATCCACGTTTCTTATTTCAAAAAAAGAATTAAATTTAGAATTACTCGATCTTTCTCTAAACTGCAAAGATCACAAAACAAAACACTAGCTCTTAACAGCTACCGATACACATAACCCTCCAACGCGACCACTCAACCCAATCACTACAACCCGCAATAGTAACGACGGAACCATCCGATATTAGCACCTACGTATAACACGTTTAACCCTTCTGCTGCGACTGGGGTTGGCCGAGCCAAATTAGATTCGCTGAGTTATATACAACCTTATTGGCTGCGACTACCTTGAGGGTTGATTAATGTCTCAATAGTTTCCGTTGTATCGTTATCTCTTATAGATGTAAGCTATGATTATTTGAGTTCGGTGATGTTAATGTTGTGTTTTAGGATTAACATTTCAGTTATGTTGTATAAAAAAAATGTTATTTTAGATTTGATAAAAAATCAGAGATAGTTAACTTATTCAAATGTACTACCACTTTTATTTCAAGCATACTCTGTCATACTGTAGGACAAATGCCTTACTTTCCAACTTGCACTAGTATTCATTATGAATAAAAAAATGTTTTGAGTACTATAAGAATATTTATGACTTTATTTGAATGAATTGGGGCAATTTTATCAATTTTCTGTCTTTCCTGTCCATCCAAAAGGTTGTCTGGAAGATATCGCTATTAGCGATAAGACCGCCATTGTACCTTATTAACTTGATATCTTAAAATGCTGTATCTTTTTTTCTGGTGTACAATAAAGAATATACATATATAGGTATACAATAATCAGCGTATTATTTTAGTGATGGCTGTTGACCTCTAAGTGCCATATTGAAAAACATTTACACTACCAATCTAAGATGCTATTTTTGACATCACTTCTTTAATTTTACAGATAAACATACATTCTGGAAGTCAAAATTTAACAACACACTAGAAAGATTCTTAAAAAATATTAGGTTATATAAAAGGAAAGCATTCGGGTTCTCGAGGTGTGAACGGGTAGTAAAAGCGCAGTTTACAAGAATTAACTGTCTGCATCTACTCCGTGAAGCGTATTGTGTCTACAGACCGAATGACTTACAGATACTTAACCCAATTTAATTTAATTTAATATTTCTTTATGGTTTTATTACTATGTGATTTTAAATAAAGTATTTTATGTCATTAGTAGTACGTAGTACTTAAATGTTCGATTATTTTTAGAAAATTTGCTGCTTTATTTTTTATACATTTTGTTAAAAGATTTTTAAAATCCGCTGCTAAATTGTTAAGGAGTTTCTGTTTTAATTAATATACTCAATTATATCCATTTTTAGACCAGTTTAAGTCCAGAAAAAAAAAACCTGTAAGGACAGACTATCTACATTAAATGACAATCAATTCATCAAATTACACTTAAAAAGAAAAAGAAGAATCATTTCTCAAACCATGAGTAAAAAATAAAAAAAAACCATTTAACTTCACCTACTTAATAATACGTTTGCAACAGTAAAGGCTTTAATAAAGTAAAACAATTTATACAGCTTAAAAACTGTATTGCCTTACTTAACACTTACCTAAAGAGCCGTTCCATTTTTAAATTTCCCCGTTTCTGCGTTTAAAAACGTACTTTCGAACCCTCAATTTATAACCCTCTCGATAAAGTAGGGTTATGTTGCCGGCGGAAGCGTGAATGTTACATTATTTTTTTTAAAGTCGGCCAGTTGTATATTTTCAGTTAATATTATGAGAAATATCTAAAGATGATAAGCACCGTTTAAAACTCGTACGTATTTTTGATATTGGTGTCTAAAATTGTTGGTATTTGATTAAATGACATTTTAAAAGCTTTGTATTATGTTTTGCGCTGGAGCTCTAGCATTTAACGACAGTAAGGAAATTTGCGTCGATAGACTGGCTAAGTAAAAAACGCAAGTTTGTCAATTGAAAAACTAAACATTTTGAGCTACTTTTTGGGAACAATGATTAAAAACACGCTTTGCCAAAGACAAGATAGAAATTACTTTATTGGCAACTAGTATCTTATTATGAGAAGCCTTTAGTTATAATTCTAAGTTAAATGTAATTATTATTACTTTCGACGTCAAAGACTTAAATCATCAGTCGTAGCTCATAGGCCTACATGAAACGGAGTACACTGGCTTGCGGCTGTATGCAAGCGTGACGTCACAACATGGCCTCCTGCGGTGACGTCACATTAAGCTGGTCCGACGCATTTAAAGTGACGTATAGCAGTTTTATGTAGACTAGAATCACAAAGCCATGATTTATCGCTAAATTTCTGTCTTATTAGAGGAATAACAATTCAATTCTATCGTAAGAGTTATTTCCGTAAATAAATCAAAACTGTTAACACGAGCGTATGTTTTATCCAATATATATATAATGATAATGTGTTTTGGTAAAGAATACGTTTACTCTCCTAATTGGCATATAACATAACATACACGTTGTTTAAATACACATGAAACTCAATATTATCCTCAAAATGTCTAATGTAATTTTCTTTGCGGTTTCTCTGAATAACGTACCTACTACCTAAAAAAAAAAAAACTTTATTTTATATTAGTACCGCCCCTGATTTGGCTTTACTGCAGTTATGTGACGTTATATAAGCCGTCAATTATAAACCTCAATGTCGTTAAGTTTAAAATATTATAAAGACCCGCTTGCACAAGGCCGGGTTATCTTTTTAACTCAGAGTTAAATGCTAACACGAGGTTAAATTACTGTTTGTACTACAATATTGTAAATTTAACCTGTGTGTTAGCACCTAACTCTGAGTAAATTTTTTCGTACAAGTGAGCCTTAGGAATATTGACAGTTTACTCATGCGCATTCTCGGTATCGCCCAACTAGACTTTTCAAATATGTATTCTTCAAAATGGCAATAAATGTTCTTGTATGGCATCGGAATCAAATAACTATGCTATCTACCAAAATCTGTGTATCATTTAGCAACAGCCATCGCATAATAAATTAATTACGGACTGGTAGGCAAACCGTATCGATACCCTACATTTTGGAGAGGGACGAAGGGTTATGTCGGAACCCTATAGTAGCCACCATCAGAATAATATATGAGAATGGGCAACAGGACTTAATTTCGAAATTTTCAACAATTCTGATTTAGAAACAAATAAGTATGATGTACAGTGTAATATTACTACCAACGATACAGTTCATTGACCTACTATTGCAAAATGACCTTGACATTATGTGATAGTATATTCCCTTTTTGAGTGCGCATTGCTTAACTATCAAATGTCTAATAAATTCTGACCCCAGATGAGCCCGAGATTTAACTTGGGTTTTTGATCAACTTTAAGGAATTTTAGACTTTCTCATTGCTCTGTTCTCAATCAAATGTAACGAGAAAGAGAAAAAGACTGTAAAGACAGACATTTGCAAATTAAAACAAACTCCAGTACTAATAATATGAGTATAAAATAATTTAGGGTAACAACCAAATATTAGCCTGTAAGATATTTTTAACACAAATTGTATTTTTGGTGAAATAAACATTATTATTATTATTACCTTGTAAGAACAAGATTAATAACGGAAGGGAACTCAAACCTATAAAAATAGACATTTCTAGACAAAGCTGTAATTTAACTAAATTAATGAAACAAAACAAATAAATGTCGACGTCAACCCTCTTGAACTTTTGTTTTTCGCACATAAATACATCAGAAGCGCCGTAACTCACTCTGGGCACACCCTAAAGGATTCTATTGTCGTTATTAAATGGTACAGATCGGGGGAACACTTCGGTATTTTTATTTAGTTTCTATAATAAATTTTACCTTTTAACGTACGATGTATCTTTCAATGTCTATTTATTTATGTAAAGACGTACAGTGTGTATGTAATTCGTGTGTTACGGTTTTGAGACATTGTTCTATTTTTCTTAATTTTAAGTTACACTCTTTCAAAATTCTATATATATATATTTAATACTCAATACTTAATACTCAATTCTTTATTAGCATTCCATAAGTCAAATACAGGTGGTACATTTATGAGCTAGAATCATTATGGACCCGGTAGGGCACAGCTTAAAGAAGTTATTAGAAAGAAGAAAGAAGTTATTTATAAATGTTAACAATAATATTAAACATGTCGGTAGTAAACTTGGTAGTTATGTTAAGTAATAATAACAAGTGCATTTTTAATAGCTTTGTAACAACCAATTTATAGGAGGTCACAGTGAAAAAATTGGGGTAGATTTCCATCAGTACTTTTGTCCTTGGTATAAAATCATTAAACGAAAATCTTGGAAAGAGAGTCTATGTTTCTCCTTATTGTTGTATATTTTTTTTATGTCATAAAGGCAATCGTGACTAGTAAAAAGTAAAACACATAATTAACTTAAACAAACAAAACAACCATTTCGCCGTCCATAAAAGTATAATTCCGGTAAAACTCGTTTTAAAAATACCATACCATGTTGGAATTAATTCAGTAATTACTAGGGTGTGGTCGACAAGTCCGTTAAATGGCCTAAATTACTGCGTGCAAGTATAATACACGTCCGTGACTCCCTAGGGCATACAGTAATCTGACTGTACGTACGTGCGTTGTGGACTTGACGCGTCACTGGTAATGGAAAGGAGAGGGGAGAGAGGGGGAGTCTGAAGTCTATTGCAGACTTTTATGGGATAGCCGACAAATGAGGTAAAATTCAGCAATGTCCTTACTCTTTCAATTAATTTTTATTTCAATACAATTCCACTGGAAAATAGTTACCAGTTTAGAAGACAGGTGATTCAGATTTCTTAAGAAAAAAAAAATACTGTCAATGGAAGGAACTAACTATTTTTTCTGTACTTTGTATTATTTGTGTATAATGCTGGTCACTTACATTCGCAGGAATACGCAAAGTGTAGGACGACATTTGAAAATGTTTTCTTTTCCAAGCTGTGTCGGTTTTTTCATAGATATCAAAGCGCGCGAACTTTTGTCGAAATGTTTGCGTGCATGTGAGTGACCGGGGTCAGAATTTAAATTTCATTTAAGAGTAACCCCCCTGATGATACGTGAACGGTCAATGTCTTAAATAGGCACGAACAATTATTATTTATTTGAAGCCTAAAACATCACTCTGTAGGGCAAAGTCCTTCCTTTCCTCTTTTCATTGTTCTATTACTTAGCTATGGCAGATGATGTTGTTTTATTACTGTCATTGGAATATGTTAAAAAAGATAGTTCACCTTTTCACAGTAATATCAATAATGCAAGATAATAGCAGCAGAAACTAAAAAAGCGAAACAGTTATACCGAAGTGGCGCCTTTCCCGTCCAGCATAAAGTTTTCCTTTGAAACGTTTCGCGAACGCGTCTGGGCGGCTGTTTTGCAACGCTGCGTCATCCGAATGGTCTTTTTTCGGTCGTTTGTCTTTCCGTTAAGCCCGCTCGCTCGTCCCCTTCTAAGCTCACACAGCTCAATTTAAAAAAATATATCGCTGTAAAGCAATATTTAAAGTTGTTCTCATTTGTGTAACGCAAGTTTAAATGGTTGTACGCGGCTGCTGCGTGCTTTTCCTTTTTTTATTGTTTGTGTGTTTGTGCGGAGTTTTATTTATGGGAGATTAAACAATTATGTTTTTAAGGAATTAATTTGTTTTAATGTGTTTTTTTCAATTGTTTTTCGCACTAGTGTTATTTCTCCGGGAAAAACTGTGCAGTACGTATATTATATTATATAAAGACTTAAATAAAAGAAACACTACTGAATAGTTTTTAGGATACTGTTACAAATTAAGGCATAGCTATAATGATACGCACAATCTTTTTTTTTTATTTACAACCACTAGATTTATCTTAAATCAATCTGATCCCTTATAGTATAACAAAATATTAAAAATACGCGAACAAACTCTCAATAGATAAAACGTCAACATCACCAAAATTGTGACCACACAAAAGTTAGGATTCGTGTATAAAACAAAAAGTTTTACAGCTAAACTACGGGAGCAGTGCGAAAATCATTTGGCGTTGCATCTGTTGTATCCACTATTAAAAACAACAAATAAAAACTTTTGATTATACCGTTGTAAAAATTATTGGTTCGTGTTTCGTAGCAATTTGAAGTATTGTTTCAACAGATGACGTTGCAGTTTTATATTTGTATTGAAACATTATTTTAGGCAAAAAGTTCAAGGTATTTTATAGTATTCATATTTTAGTAGAACAATACAATGTCAATTATGAATTTATATACTTAATTTGTTTAGTTCTTTTAAGAACTAATAAGTTAATTATGTGTGTTCGTGTTACATTAAAATGATACGCCTTTAGAATTATCAAACAATGTTTGAATGTTAAAAAAATCATATTCTCCACTTACTTACTTTTTCAAAAATAAAATAAAACAATTGACTAATTGGATGTAAAGGCAGAGAAAGATCGAAAAGAGATGGATGGATTGTGTGAAAGATAATAATGTGAAAAAAGGAGTAATCAATCTTGAGATGACGAGTATGATGATGAGTATTTGAATGGAAGAAAAACCACACATTGCACCGACCGAATTAATCATAATTATTATTGGGAATTGCATCAAGAAAAAGAATAAGAAGAATTAACTAATTCTTTCACATGTTATTTAATTTGAAAAAGTATTGGTACTTTGATGATGATAAACAAACAGGTATAACAAAGCAAAAACAGGAATTAAATACTTCACAAAACCGGTTAACGAAATGGAATAAAATACGTGAGTAACCCGAAACTTACGACCATTAAAATTTAACGAAAAATTTGTATTTTAATCTAAGACTTTTATTCACAAATTCGTGTAGACTGCTAGCTTTTTCGCGGACAATCGTTTTGTTTTTGTTTGTTAGAATTGTGGTATGGAAATAAACAAAAGAGAGGCGGTCAATCAATCAGAGTGTAACGTACAAATTGCACGCCTATGTTTTCGTACAAAGAACGAACTATCTAGTCGGTGAATGAACGATGGAGGTCAGAGTATTGAAATTGTTTTTGGGTTAAGTGCTGATAGGAACGTTTTAAGAGTTCGTTACTTATATCGAAGCAGCCTTAGCTTTCGTAGTTGAATAATCAGTTATTTCACTAGAAGGTTCAGTACTTAACCTGTAGTTTTTCTGTGTTGTTTACCTAATTCCAATAAATCATATTTAGCACTTTCACTACACTGAACATCATATAAGGTATACAACTTAGGCCGCACACACACGGACTTTAGTTTTGACTGTTTTAAAAAAGCAAGGGGCGGGAGACGCTCATTGATAATTGACTAACTGCTCGATCAGTTCGTGTACGAGTGGCCTTAGAGGCTAGATTAGGTACACACATGTACACATTCACAAAGAATTTTCTTTAAAACAGTTGACAACCGAATCATACACAAAACAACAAATCCCGGGCGAACAATCTATACTTATAATAAATCTGTAGAGAGGTCAATTCTGTACATCAAATATATTTTCAAAATAACTATCAGGGGGTGATTAGTGATCGATACTGATGCCAAAAATGCAATCAGTAAATTTTTTGTCTGTCTGTCTGTCTGTCTGTCTGTCTGTCTGTCTGTCTGTATGTTCCTTATAGAAACAAAAACTACTTGACGGATTTTAACGAAACTTGGTACAATTATTCTTCATACTCCTGGGCAGGTTATAGTATACTTTTCATCACGCTACAATCAATAGGAGCAGAGCAGTGAAGGGAAATGTTTGGAAAACTCCATTTTTTAAGCTTCCGTCGCGTATGCAGCCTTAATGGTTAAAGCTACATAGAAATCATGTATGACGGAAATGATCTACATAAAATTATCTAAAAAATATCCCACAACAGCATATGTCGATCTTTTATGGTTGACTCACAATAACACGTGTAACTCCCGATAACTTAGCAGTTCGGAGCTTTCTGATTATATTTGTTTACTCTTACGTTTATAATACTCTCACTCATCCCTAATTAAAAAAAAGCTAACATTATTACCTATTCAATAAAAAAAGAATCATAGAAATCGGTATAGAAACACCAAACTTATACATGAAATACGATAATAAGCCATCGCGCCGTCGCGCGTGAATACTGAATCATGCTATAAGGATTATTTTTGTGTAACGTGACATATTATATTTCCCTACTAAAATACGAAAGTTAATCTGTCTGTTACATCAAAACCACTGAACAGTGAGGAAGGACATATGCTACTTTTTTACGAAAAACGACGGAAACGCGGACGAAGTCGCTGGCAAAAGCTAGTAAATTAATAAAATAATATCTTTTCACAATAAACTCATTGTAACGTAAGTTAAAACAAAGCGCGGTATACAGTGAAGTCTTACAATCCCGCATCCGACCGGATTAACGGCTTCCTATACAGATTTACTGAGATTATCCAAGAGACTCCATCGGTAACTAAACATCGACACTTTATTGGATTTAAACAAATATTCTGAGCTGTTTGATATGGAATAATGGCTTACGAGAGACTAGCTTCTGTGACTCTTCATATAAATATTACGCAAATGTATAAAAAATATTAGTATAATACAAAGTCCTCCGCCGCGTCTGCCTGTCTGTCTGAACGCGATACACTCAAAAACTACCGAACGTATTTTCAAATGGTTTTCACCAATGGATAGAGTAATTCCAGAGGAAGGTGTTAGGGTATAATTCAATCAAGTTTGGTCTACTTGTGCAAAGTCGGAGCGGGACGCTAGTATATAGATAAATATGGATATGCAATATTCATCCAACGGGCAAATTAATTTTCAGTTAATTAACATCTACATTAACAACTGTCTTCTATTCTTCAATTTAACGATTTTTTTAATAACCATTTCTGTCCCACAGCTGGGCAAAGGTCTCTTATCCTCCCTCCATCTCTCTCCTAACGATTATTATTTATTTATTTTGAGCCTAAACTGTCTCACTGCAGGGCAAAGGCCTCCCTTTCCTTTATCCACACGTTTCTACTGACCGCTATTTGTTGCACACGATAGTCGGTCTTAATTTTTATTGTATCCTATATAGTAATTAATATCGCCCTCTAAATGACCCACTCCTCTCTACTATAATTTATTTATTTCAGGTGTTTTTTTTACTCTTATTTATATCTATGAGTACACCGTTTAGCGATTTCTATTCTGATTTGTCATACGAGAGAAAGTAGGTTAGGAGTTATGTAGTACCATTATAAAAAAAAGTTGTGGGTGATCTCGTTATGGTAACAAAACAATACCGGTCCTTTTCCATCAAATATAATAATAGTAAAGTAATAAGCGCTATGGTCTGCCATCAGCGGCTGTTTTCTTAGGATATCAGTTGAAATTACCTAGCGGGCGCTACCTACTCGTGGGAAAATATTTTCTTTAACGTATCCCGTGTTTTAATGTTAATAATAATAATAATTCTTATGAAAACGAAGTATGTCGCTCTTTAATATTTATTTTTGATCAATGGCCAGCTATATAGTTGTTTTTTAATCCTAATTAGAAGTAGAAACCGTTAAATAAGGGACCAAGACATACATAGGTGCATTTTATATTTGAATCTAGCCTAATTCTTAAAGGACTGACCCTAAAAGAAGATTTCCTACTTGCTTCTACAAAGACAAATTACTTTTATAATAAATACATAAATAAATGTGGACAACATCACATATATTGTTCTAAACCCAAAGTAAGTAGTTATGGAATCAGAGACAACGGAGGTACCACAAATACTCAGACTCGAGGCAGTATAGAAAAGTGGTTTTCTACAATGACACGTCCAGGGATCGAATCCGGAACCTCAGAGTTGGCGACGCCTCAAAAACCGGTGTGTACGCCACTCGACCACTGAGGTCGTCATATTAATAGTAAGTAGGTAATTAATTCTGTTTATGTCAAGAAAGTTAAATTTTTATTAAAAATATTAAAGTGCATTCCTAACATTGTCCAAGTTTGCTTCAGAATATTCTTCTCAGTATTGCACAAGTTTGACTATGGAAGCTCATTAAATGGTTCCTTAAGATCAAAATTAAACATAGTTCGGAAAGAATGGAGCTTATTAAACTAGTTCTCGAACCAATATGACCGAGGAGTTTGGTGTTCTTTCATTGATTTTGCGGAACGATGTAATTTGTTTGATTGAGTTGTCTTTTAAAGCAAGTCACGGTTTTTATCGGTAAAAACCACTTACTTTGGCTCCCACACATTTTCGTCTTGGCCATTTCTATAATAAATTATTTGTGATACTATTTCTAAATAATATTTTAAGCGTCCAATTCGAACAAAATTTATGTTTTCTCAAGTGTATGTTTAATTTGAGTGAAAATAAGATGAGTTGAATCTTCTTTATCTCTATAAATATGAAAGTGACTGTATGTGTGTGTGTATGTTCACCTAAAACTCGAGAACCGTTAGCCCAAATGATATGAAACTTTGCACACATATAAAGGGCGACATGACCACTCCGACGTAACTATACGTTGGAGTCGGATAGGTGGCGCTGGTGGTGTTGATTTTTATACTTTGAACCATAGGTCGAATTGTAGATTTTTTTAGGTGAAGCGAAGCTCATCGGGCTCTAGCTAGTTTCTGAAAAAAAATATGTACGATTGGCTATGTTATAATACGTAGTATTTCTATGATTACTTTCTGCATAGAGTATTGGTTCAAATTTAAAACAATATTAAACATGGATTTATTTTATTCACGTTGAGAAAGACGGTACTCCTTCAAACCAGTAAAATTCAGAAACTCGAAATAAATGATCTTCAATTGTGTGAACCGCAGATAGCGATGTCGTACAGTCCAATTGACAGACGTAAAAAATGGTGGAGATCCTAATTAATAGACGATTAGCACATAGAATGGGTCGGGTGGGTCATTGAGACGGGCCATTGGCCGTCAATGGCCGTGAAACCCCATTCTAGATACACCGACTGAATAATGGAACACTTGGAAATTCTATTAGATCGCTAGATAGTTATTCAATTAATTAAATGGTATTTTAATTGTTATTATTATGTAGCGGTTCCTAACATACTGGCCACTTAATTAATGGACGTTCAAAAATTTATTAGTAGTATAAATTAAAATTAATATAACATCCTCATATTTTGTGTGTCCTGTCAATGGCCTTCTTACAAATAAATGAATGGCATGAGTAAACATTTTGTCTTCTTTCTCTTTTATTTCACAACGTACGTTTTTTATTATCCATACTTAAATAATAAATGCGAAAGTAACTTTGTATGTCAGTCTGTCTGTTATGCTTTAACTGATTTTGATCAAACTTGGTATGGGTTACCCCATACCAAGTTAGAAAGGACATAGGCTACTTTTTGCCACTATAACCGACACCCAAGCCGGCAAAGCCGCAGGCAACAGATAAAACATATAATTTTAAGCCCATAGTAGCTTCTTTTAAACTATAAACTGTATAAATACTATAGCAACAAAACAAACAAACTATAGGAAAAACATAAAATATTTCTTTCTACTAAAAAAAAATACGTCGGTTTATGTTTTTTTGGCTTTATTATGACTATTTCAAGAAATGCAGAATGTTTAAGTATAATAATGTTTGAGATGAATAATAACTTGACAATTCACGACAACAATAAATGTCATGCTGTAAAGCAATGTCATAGATTTCTAGACTACTTTGCCCTCCAACCGATCCTAGGATACCAGTCTAATTAGCGGGGACATGAATCACCAAGTGCACAAAGATAATTAGCTAGTTAGCTGGTATAACTCAACGTATGTCATCATACTGGGATTTACTGAAACTGTCGTTTGGTGTTTTTGTGAATTCTGACTACTAATCTTACTTAAAGAACTACCCAGTAACTGGATTGTGAAAATGATTTGAATGCCAGTTGGTGCATGTTCCATTAAAGAAAAAAAAATAAAAAAATAGCCCAATACCACTCTCAAAAAGTTTGCAAAATTTTGCAATCAAATATCACCTAATACGTACGCTCAAGTTGTAAGCAGATATTTCGGTGATCACTCGATTACTTGTTTCCTGTGTAACAACGCGTGAATACTCGATATGCATACTCTATATTTTACTTATTTATTCCTCTAAGGTCAGGTCATACAACTATTGGTGCGGTATCGCAAACTCCCAAGTTGCAAGTTCTACGTCTGGTCTCCAAACTTATCAAGGTGGACTTAGGTACTAAGTTGACCTATATATTACACTGTTCAATGTTCAATTGTTCGACTAGGACACAGACAGGTACGATAGTTTTCGTTTCATTTGTTATGTAAACGTGAGGAAAATGTATTGGAAAATGAGGAAAAATTGGATATAACATTGCGAACAAACTTATGTTATTCTTTCTAACCAATTGAACATTGCAAACTACGTTTTTTCAATCCACTGGACTGTATTTTTTGTCGAGTATAGTATAAGTCCTATAGAGAGAGATTGCTTTTTTCATGGTTATGATTTCAAATTATTGGTGTTTAAATAACACGCATTGACCAATATGTTAATCAAATTATGTTATTAAATACCTACAGGTTTATTACCATGCTTGTCGTCAGTCGATAAGGTCTTAGGAGACATAACATTAGTATTATACTGAGTTTGATAACAAACCATTTATTACTACAACTTGTCACAAGTATGACTGTTCAATTTTATTGAGTGTCAAAATACCTACCTAACAGCCAGACATAAATAATCGTTACTAATATTATAAAAGACAGACAGAGTTACAATCGCATTTATATGCGAAATTAACTATGTCTGTCATTCTGTTACGTTTTCTTGGCTAAACCGCTGAACCGATTTTGATATAACTTGGTATGGAATATTTTTGGCTCCTAAGAAAGGACATGGGCTACTTTTTGCCACCTAATTGACACATTCGCGTTCGCAGCCGCGGAAAACAGCTAGTTTTCAATAAAACTGAAGTAATAATTCTATATTTAAACATTTTATAACCGCTCACCATATTTTCCACCAAAGTTAAAAAAACGTATTTTTTAAATTACGATTTCAAAAATGTTTAGAAACCCAACCTTCCTTCTGGCGAAGTCGGGTAAATAACATAAAACGTTTTATTTATATATAATAAAAAAATAATAACTAGTCCCTCAAAATCTTTTAAATAAAGAAGCAAAAATACTAAAATTAAAAGTAAAAGTTCCATGATTCTCAAATTTTTGTGTTTGGTTGTCCAGCCAGCAGAGTTGGATGTAATTAAATATTTTTAAACAGGCTTGCGTGTCTAGCTGGACTAACGAAATGAATTATTTTAATGAAGGGTTCCTAATTCGACTTTGAAACAAAAATATTCAAGGCTGTGTTGTGTAGATGTGTAAATTTGAATTTTGCTATTTTGTAATGTTTTTTGTTTTATTTAATAACTGTTAATTAAGCTAAAGAATTGAAAAATTATTTTAAAACACTTTTCCATTAAATGTGTGATGTAATTTTGACTTTGTTATTTACAATAGTTTTCACTTGTACTTTTAATAAAGATTTTGAGTAAATGCTTTTGTAAGACGTGTGTCAAATTTGAATTTATAAATTATGTTAATAGAATAATTTTTAATTGTGATTTTTTTATTTTTCATAAACCTCAAAAAGGCGCTAAAAAACGTTAAATTTACAAAACTTTATCTCTCTAGGTGCGCGGTTCCAAAATATCCTTCGTATAGAGAGAAAACTCTTTTAAAAATAAGATTTTTAGTTTAGTTACAGGTGTGCGTGCGTCAAGAACGCAATGTAGCCGGCGGTAATGAAAAATAAAGAAACAAAAAATACATAGACCAAACCAAACCCTACATTTTTTCTACGTAAATAATTTTAACAAAACATCCTATCACGTATTTAACTTGCTTAATACCTGATTATTCACAAAATCCATATTTTATCCCATGTCAATAACTTGCTATAAAATACATAGTAGCGCGCGAAGACCATAACTACCACACAGTAGGTATAATTCAGTCCAATTTCTATAAAATTACCTTTTATCTACGACATTACAAGTTTTTCTAGTATAGAAACGGTAAACCGTTCTTTATGAGGACGTATCAAGGTCAAGGTGAGATGCGTATCGCAGGTCACTGGCGAACACGCACACTCAACTTCCTACATAGAGCTTTAGTAGTATTAACCTAGTAAACGTAGGAAGGAAAATCTGTACGATTAACTACAATATAATAACTATGTAGTAGGTACCAGCCAAAAGCCGGCTTTCCGCGGTGCGCGATATCGTGGATTACTTCGCACGGCCGACGATCGCGTACCGAGCACCACGGCTCTCCTACGGTGCGCCCTGCTCCTGTAGCCAAATAAAATTTGTACAAGCATTAACGATGATAGACATCGCTAAAATGGATGAGATGAAAATTGACTTAGACGTGTCACTTCCATACATTTGAGTGAAATGATCAGCGTTAATGCTTGTAGAAAATTCACTTTGCTTGACAAACTGGTCTGTGTGAGTCTTGACATTTAAACATAATTTTAACCGATTATATTTATTTTTAGGAGTAGATAGACTTGGATTTGCGGTGGTTTGCAACGGACCGATGAACACGCGTTCGCGCTTTCACGGACGTGTTAAGGGAGCGCGGTGCTGGGTAATCTGTTCCATCACGCACCGTGGTAGCAAATACATAGGAGCAACAGACATAAGCTTAGATGGTAATAATTATATTATGAAGAATGAAGAAGCAATATTAACAACAAATCCTAAACGCAGCATGATAATGTGTAAACTTTTTAGGGGTATATATTTAAAACCATTATATTTGTCAACACATAAAACTACGAAACGACGAAAAAATCTTTTGGTAAATGTTTATTGCAATAAAATTTTGGTTCTTGTTTGTAGAGTTTACGAAAGCCTTGAGGTTTGGTGCCAGGATTATCCATATAGACTGCAGTGACGCAATCTACTGTAACAGGGGTGCGCCGGACGAGTCGAGAACCAAAGGATCTATGTATTCACGTCACTTGTTGAAGCTCTTATGTTGCACCTTAAACTGGTGGACATATTGGATCTATAGATGTAAAACAATTTAGTGCGCAAAAACCGCTAGAATATCCCTCAAAATATATAGTTATTGTTTTGACATAGGTAAAGCTGAAACTTCTTTTGATGGGTCGACTTTACCAAAACAAATTCATATTAAATTTTCTTGCAGAGAGTTCAAGAATCTACAAATTATTCACATAAATATTTTTAAATTTTAGAAAAAGCAAGCTTCGTTTTTCTCTGTCCACAAACGGCATTCTCAATAACATCGCTGAAGCGTACTTAGAAATAAAACATTAAAAAATACATCAAAGGAAAAAGGTACGAATAACTATTACAAGAAATGTACTTGGAACACACTCAATAAAAAATAATGTGAGCAAGAGATTATCTCGTCGCGTCCCCACCGAGACACTCGTTTAAAAAAAATTAAGGTTAACAATATTGGAAAAGGGTGGGTCACGGATCAGTAGGGGTCGCCACTCGGCTCACTCGACAGAAAATGTTAATGGAGATTCGACCATTGCGCCATTGTAAAAACAACGGGATATCGTTTTTGCCCTCCTAATCTGTTCCCGGTTAATAAAAAAGAAAACAACGTAATCCATTATCGTTATTTACAGTCAGTCGCTTAGGTGGGGATAAGCGGTGACAGATCGATCGTTCTGTCTTTGTGCAGTTCATAATGCGGGTGATTTGGGATTAATGTACGCTCTTATACTCCGTTGAACACTGAGCGATGAATGAGGACCGAGTTCCTTCGGTCTTAAATAAAATACGTATATGGCGCCTCTAATGAAGAAAATTGTCCGTTATGGATGTTTTTATGTCTCTATATGAAGCTTCCTTTGGTGAATTGAGATGGAAGCTCAGTAATGGAAATTGCGGAAGATTTTTGACATTACAGGTTCGCGTTTAATGGGTGAGAACAATATTCTAATGCGGAGTTCAGTGTTGTAAATAGAGATTAATTGAGTTAACGAAAAGAGATAAAGTATAAAAAAAGAAAGATAGGAACTGTGACATATAATACCGACATATTATAATGTAGTTTGTAACCTAATTCTCAAACCAAGAAATATTTAATCTCTTCGAGTCATCGAGAATCGACCTGAGTAAACTTCTTGAGTCTAGGTTTTTAGTAAGCTCCGGTGTGAGTGCTGCGTTTTTAATGACGTAATAAATAAAACTATAATAATTTTTTACAATTTTATATTTTACTCTTAATATTTAAAACAGGTCCTAGTTAAGTATGTATTAATGATATCAACTGACCAATTAGTCTTACTGACTCAAATGAAGATCTTTTTAATTATTTCCAGATGCTAATTTGTCTTCTAATAATATTCTTGCCAGGTGATGCTATTACATTGAGATTTTCTTTCAAATGTGTGGTAAATTAAGAAATAAGTCTTCAAGTAAATTCTACTGTTTTATTAATATTTCTTTTTTACATTTTTTTAGGTAACAATTTTGTCAATGTCATTTTAACAATCACGGTAACTCACGGTGGCCTTTCACGGGGATAAGAATTATTTTATGTGTTTATCCTAGCCTATGAACTATTTGTATGCCAAACTTTATTAAAATCTGTTTAATTGTTTTCATGTGAAGTAACACACAACAAACTTTTACAATTATTATATTGTTCTACTGTCAATCGTTCTGGAAATGATGTTAAACAAATTATCTTAAAATACCATTTACTGACTTTCTACATTTAATTTAAAATAAATAAGTAACTATATTATGGTAATAATTCTACAAAAACAGACAAGAATGCTCTCTTCATGCATAAAACTCATCCGCCACCACAACCCACAACGCAACCAAACACGAATAATAATTCCCCTCAACAACATTATTAAAATTTACATAAAAGTACGCACACAAAGTCTGTCGTCATTGTTATAGCTAAATACTTAGAACTTTCCTTTCAAGACTTAAATTTCCTAACAATAAACTTCGTGAAATGATTAAATATTAAGTTACGTGAACTTTATAAAAGTTTAGTATATTAAAATCTTGATTGTTAACAAGTACTTCATTATACTTGGTTCTTAAATCACTTATAATACTTCAATATTCGATGCTCTTTTCAATATTTCATAGTGTTAATTGTGAATGGATTTTTATTTTTAATTTATTTTTCATTGATGGGGTATACGTCAGAGGAGATCCCATATCATTGAAGTCGGTTCCTTTTTACATTAATATGTAACCGATTATTTTAAATATGATTATTTTAATCATCCGGTTATTATAAATATAATAAGGCAAGGGTGGTATGATGATATTTCGTGTTGTCGCTATCTCTAGTCCCATTTCACTACGTTGTCTCGGGTCGGGGTGTTTGTGGTACCTTCGTCGTCTCTAATTCGATAGCAAAAGTAATTTAGCGACTTACTTTGAGTTCTGAGCAATGTATGTGATGTTGTCCACATTTTATTCATTTATTTGAAACTAGCTGTTGCTCGCGGCTCCAGCGTGGGTGTTGCGTAAGGATCCAAGCTTACCTAACACAAAGGTTCATCCATATCGGTTTAGCCGTTTAGCTGTGTAAGCGTAACACTCATACAGTCAGAAAGACAGAGTTCCTTTGCATTTCTAATATTAGTAAGAAATAGTATAAATTAAACAACCAATAAACTAACGCATCCATTTTAAACAGCGCACGTTATGAACACCAATAAATTCTTTCATATTGTTTGACAAAAAAAAAACACAGTACTAAAGCTTGTCTCACAAGACAGTACTTGTAAACATCTGGCAATGTCTAGAGTGCGGACAGGAACAGTGGCAATTACAGAGAGCGGGGACATCTGGGTCGGTTGCCTTATATGCAATAAAGTAGTGAACCGGACCTACAAAATGTGGAGAAGGTATCTCTGGATATTGGTGTTAGGTGTACCTACTGGTAATGAAGTAGATTGTGTAAGCTTTATGGAAATAATAAACTAAACTAAGCTAGAATAACAAACTCCAACCGTTCCACTGATAAACATATTTATATATTTTTAATACATACATAATATCATAGATAAATTACACCAGACAAACAAATTATCATGCTCATCACACGAATATGTGTCTTAGGCAGAAATCAAACTCACGAACGCCGGTTTAAGAGTCAGGGTCACTAACCACTAGACCAACAGGCAGTCAATCAATCAGAAATGGAATAAGGGTAAGGAACCTAAACATAATTTCAATAAGTTTTATTAATCAATTGCGTTTAAAAGTGAATAGTATATAGTATTTGATTTATCTGAGGATATGTAGGAATAAGGTTAGGTTTTATATATATATATATATATATATATATATATATATATATATATATATATATATTTAAATTTTGTTAATTAAATTGGACGTAAATGTAAAAAGAAATAGACTTAAATAAAGTTTGTATGGGACCATTACTAAGTAATACCCTATCGACTAAAATATATATTTTTTTAAATTGATCCATAATTGCCGGATATAAATCACGTAACCAACATACATAAAAAATAAAATAAACGTACCGTCGAATTGAGCACCTTCTCCTTTTGAATCCGGTTAAAAAAAGCGACTTAAGGTAAAATTTGACTGCGCTTTGTAGGATGGTGTGACATCAGTGGTATCTCAGCACTACTTAGCTAGATGACAACAACATTTGGTCATAGGCTTAGTCTCGTTATTTTTTTTTCTTTGACCAATGTTCAGATATCTGTGTGAAGGAGTTATGCGTGTACATACAAATAATAGAAGAAAACATAGTTATACTAAACGTTGTAGTCGACTACTACACATAGGTAGCTACCGCAAAATAAAAGATTCTCTTGTTTAATACTTTATCAAATAACAACATAACATCGAATTCCTTACAAAGAAGTGTCACAAAAGAAAATTACTCTTAACCACAAAACAACGATTTAATAACAAAAAGCTTAATCACAGACAACATAAATGCAATATAATATGTATTCCACACAAATCCACGTGTTAAGGATACTTTACACCACACAATTACATCACGCCAAAGGATTAAACACGCAAATGATGCTTTGTTATCTCAACAATGTTGGCTGTATTTTATTCAATATATATTATACAACAATTTGAAATAGAAACCTTGGAGTGTACATTACAAAAACAGGAATAATTTTCGCTATAATACAATTTTTAAACTATAATGATAAATTAAAACTTTACATTTCGTTTGAACTCGCTTATCTCTGGAAATATAATAATAACTAGAATAGGATAAAAACTTTTGGCTTTTAATAGCCGTTGTTTTTTAATATTATTCTTATATTACTTTAATATTAAGCTAGAAACCTAGGACCTCAGAAAAAAACTATACTTACACACTATATGTTATAAAATTGTAGTATAAATACAAGCTTTTAAATATTGTCTTATACGTACATTAATGTACGCGTCAAGACAAATCAAACAAGCCCAAACACGATGGATTTGCTTCGTTTCGTTACAGAGTTTCTATGGCCACCTTATTTATGGCTCCATTATCAGACCAGCTCGAAAGTACCATAATAATATATAGTCACTAAACTTACATAAGTAAGCAAAATTTCATCTCAACCGGATTAAAAAAAAATGGTTCTTATTTATCTCGCAAGATTTGACCTAAACCAAATTTGGGTTGCATTGAAAGATAAAGAAACGTTTTTTAAAAAAGGTAGCCTCCTCTACGTTGAAGACGGAGGCACTACTTTAAGTTGGTAATCCCTTAGATGTACCACGAAATTCTGCTGTCCTGATGCCGACATCGTGGCACTATCCTTAAAGCACATACTGTTTTACGTGTATGAGTAGTTTCAATGTAGTCTATACATCTATATATAAATCATAAAATAAAAACCACATCTGTCTGTTCGTCTGAACGCGATAAATTGAAGAACTACCGAACAAATTTTCAAACCATTTTAACCAATGGATGAAGTGATTCAAGAGGAAGGTTTTTGTTTATAATTCATTAATGTTTTATCTACCCGTGCAAAACCGGGACGGGTCGCTAGTGTAGAATGAGTTATGAGTTCAAGTGTATTTAAGAAGCATTGTAAAGTTATATTGAAATATCCATTCGAATAGTTTAGTAGAGTTGATTAGTTAATAATATAATTCGCTTAAAAGCTATTGCCTATTGAATAATATTGGTATTTTAATTAACTCATCATATTATTATTCATTGAAATGAAATTGTTATTACTTAATACCTATTATTCAACTACGCTTTAAGCTAGAAGTGACCTTTACCTCCTGGTAAAGGTCCTCCGTATTCTGCAATTTTTTTTCTAACATTCTAATACAAAAACAAAAATCTAGTAAAGAAAAATCAGAGATATAAAACTAGATTTTGCTGAATGGACGTTGCCGCGTCGGCGTATAAGTATACATTATACATTCGAACGGGTCTCATTGAGTGACACAGCTCCAAATTTGCTTTTCTTGCACTCAAGAAAAAAGACATTAGAATTCTCTCGAGATCCTTCGCATATGTTACAAGTAGAAATTTCAATGACGATTTCATTCGACTGGGCTGTAATCTGATTCGGTATTGTTTTGCAGGCGCCATTATTGTTTTTTGATATTTTTATTTTTATTTCGTTGAATTATAATAAAAAACTATTTATAATGTTATATTTTGTAAAAAAAAAACAGAATATTTTATTGTGTAAATTATGGTGTATAGTGATAATTTTATAGGGTTATTGTTTGTGGCAAAATGATCAAAATATCACATATTTTTGAGATGAAAACAATTATGGTAGTTAGCTTATGGAATGTTGGAGTTATGTCTCTGCGTACAGCTACCTAGATATATTAAGGTCGTTATCAGTTTAGTTATAGACATAATTAATCGTGTAATTCGACAAACAATAAATTAGAATTTCTATCTCTGAGAAATCTTATAGTAAAGGGACTTTAAATAATAGACTGACGTTCAAAACGCTAAAGATAAAATCCATGTAATCAGTTTAAAGTTTATTTATAGGCTCTAGGATTGTGTGACTGACCATTTATTGCAAAATGTTCGCCGCGGGCAGTATCGTTTAACCACCTTAATTACTTTAGCAAATAAAATACAAATAAACGCTGAATTCTATATATACCTGTCTGAATTATATATTTGTGATTTTATATCGTTGATTTGATTTTATACAATTGGCTTTTATAGGAGAATTTTTGGGGTTTATTTTCCAGTTCAAACCAAGTTTAAAAGCCAATGCAAGTTTAGGAACCTTACCTCTAAAACAACTTTCTTTCTTTTTAGGTATTACTAATTTTCCACACTGATCAGTAAATAATTACCTATTAGCAATGAATGGTACCATTATTTCAAAGTGGCTGTTGACGTCCAGATATTACACGTGACCTTATTGTTTTATTCCCTTTAATAAATAATCTGTCAATAAGTCTTGTTATTATTATATATACTTGTATTAGTTATAAAAACCGCTTAATTAACATTACATTAGTACCTACGTACGTAATTTTAATTAGGCGGTTTGAGCTATCCCTACTTAAATCAATATTATTTAATCCTAACGCTCACTAAACTTGTTAGTTACATTTTTTGAGTTATTAAACACAAAAATTGCATTTTACGAAGAGATTTCTGGAGTGCAGCATATCTTATTTTATCAAAATATTTTTTGATGTAAAATTGACACTATTTCAATAAATATTGTACTGATTTTTTATTACTATCATACTGAATCTAATAAATTATACTCAATTCAAAAAACAAATATTTATTATTATAGTAAACTGCTGCTATTTTGTTTATAATTCGAAATAGCAGCGTACATCTAAAAATCAGCATTAAGAGTTAGTTAAAAGCGTTAAGATTTTAAAGTAACACAACAGACAAAAGCAAGCATAGAGTGGGCGCATCGCTGGTAGCCCGTCGTGCCGATAAAAAGCAAATTGTTGCTAGAAGTACTACGCTCGTTTACTGATATAAATGATTTTCCGTGTGACGACAGACGTTTATGCGAAAATATTCATGGTTCCAATATTATTAACTTACTAAGGTAATATTTGAGATAATATTAATAAAAAGGTGCGCTCTGTTTTGACACTAATTTTACGATGACGCTTATTTATACGCTTACAGTTAATACTCTACTAGGCTACTCATTAGTTTACTTATTTATACTTCAAGGTTAAAACCTAATCCTTTCCCATTTTAAAGTCTGCCAACGCATCCATTCCTTCCTTGTTCCACCGCTGCCTTAATTAATAAATAAAGGCACCATGAAAAAAAAAAGATTAAGCCGACGGATAGCCGTTTCTTTATTAAAGAGAAACTATTAAATTTTTCCTTTTTGTACCTTTATTAAAAAGTTTAAACATGTTGGCGGGCGTTTACGGCTCTCGTTATAGGGTTACTCAGTTAAAAGTTTATAAAGATGGCTATAGGATATGAGGTGAAGATGCAACGTGGGGTGTTGTGCAATGTCCGGTATTATGCATTTGTGTTATTTTAAATGTCTAATATGAACAAATAGGTATTTATGTTGTACACAATATTTATATACAGTCCTTAGATAAATTAATTAAAAACACATATTACAAAAATGCATGCCAAATTACGTCTATAAATGTTAAATATATGTAAATTTATAAAGTAGTCTATAAGTATCTTTATAAACGGTTTAGTTGTTAACTGCCTTTGTAAATGGATAAGTTGCGTTTTTCTGCCGCGGGTGGCGCTATTGTTCCTTTTGATATTTGGTTTGTGTTATAACGCTTCGGAACGAAATAAATTTCATTGTATCGAGAATTCTAACAAGAGTTTTATTGAAATATAGCCTAAATCCAACAGGTTATGGGCCCAGGCACATGATAAATATATATTTCAATTAAACATTTCAAGTTAAGAGCAAGATTACAACCGGTGAAAATTTTACCAACAATGGAGGTTACGAACGCAATGAAAATGGAGAAGTTTGATGGAAGAAATTTCAAACAATGGAAATTCCAAGTGAAATGCGCATTAAGAGCAAAAGGATTAAGCATAGAGAAGGCAAGACCGGCAGATGCCAGCTCGCAAGTGCAGTGGGACAAAGATGATGGCATGGCTATGTTTATTCTAACATCGTCCATGGATTTGAACCAGATATCTCTCATAGAAAACTGCGAGACTGCGAAACAGGTGATGACCAAATTAGAAGCCATCTATGAACAGAAGTC
Source organism: Diachrysia chrysitis (assembly GCA_932294365.1). Classification (NCBI taxonomy): domain Eukaryota; kingdom Metazoa; phylum Arthropoda; class Insecta; order Lepidoptera; family Noctuidae; genus Diachrysia; species Diachrysia chrysitis. The sequence goes on along the minus strand of OW028649.1, from coordinate 12,882,492 downwards.
AGAATACAACAAGATGTTGATTCATGAAAAATTTTATCAATATTCATACAGTGCCAGCGATACAATGGCACAGCATGTGTCCAAGGTGGAAAGCTTAGCTAAGCAGCTACGGGAGACTGGTGAGAAAATCAGTGACACAGCAATAATGACTAAAATTCTAAGTACATTACCATCATCATACAGGTCACTTAGACAAGCATGGTTGTCACTTGATGAAGAAAGTCAATCTATACAGAATCTCACTTCTCGCCTAGTTGATGAAGAAGCTAGCCTTGCGAATGATGCAAGTAGTAGTGAGACAGCACTGGTAACATCAAAAGGAAATTATAAAACAAGAGAAAGCAGTAAACAGAACGATCAACAAAAATCAAGTCATAGATTTGTATGCTACAATTGCAATAAGAGAGGTCACTTCGCTAAGGATTGCAGAATGCTAAAGCAAAAGTATGATAAGAAACCAAACAACATGTTGGCATTCAGCGCTGCATTGAATGGACATGATGAGGAGACATGGATACTCGATAGTGGAGCCTCAATGCACATGACTTTCAAGCGGGAATACTTTTGGGAGTTGAATGAATCTCAACAGAACAATTCTGTTAAGCTAGGTAACAAACAGAGTCTCAAAGTATGTGGTGAAGGAACTATATTGATCGACAAAGAGGTTAATGGTACATGGGAGAGATGTAAACTTGAAAATGTTTTATATGTACCAGATTTGAGAAGAAATCTGTTTTCTGAAGGTGCTGCCACTAGGAGAGGATATATGATAATGAAGACTTATGATAAAGCAAAGATTATGAAAAATAATGTTGTTGTTATGAGTGCACATATAACAGAGAACAACTTGTATGAGTTAGATGTCAAAACAATCAAACAAGAGAATTGTAATATGGTGCAAACAGATATAAAAGTTTGGCATGAAAGATTAGGACATTTGAATGTCAAGGAGCTTCAAAATATGTGTAAGAGAGGTGTGATTCCAGTTACATTGAGTGGAAATCAGGAATTTGTTTGTGAGGCATGCCAATATGGCAAGCAAGCAAGACGCCCCTTTAAGAATTCAACCCGAGGTACAACACAGCCTGGTGAAATTGTGTACAGTGATGTGTGTGGTCCTATAGAAGAACCTTCAGTATCGGGTATGAAATATTTTGTTTTGTTCAAAGATGGAGCTACCAGTTATCGCCATGTTTACTTCATGAAACATAAAAGTGAAGTGTTTCAATGTTTTCTAAAGTATAATGCTATTGTGAAGAATAGATTTCAACATGATTTACACATACTACATACAGATAATGGTTGTGAATATGTGAACCAAGAATTTACATCATTCCTGGAGAGTAAGGGAATAACACATGAACGTACTGCTCCATATACCCCACAACAGAACGGGAGAGCAGAAAGAGAAATGCGTTCCATCATGGAATCTGCAAGAACAATGTTATATGCAAAGAGCATTCCCTTAAATATGTGGGCAGAAGCTGTCAACTGTGCCATATATTTGTTGAATAGAAATACATCAAGCCAGACTGGAGATGTTACATCATATGAACTGTGGCATGGAGTGAAACCTGACCTGCAACATATCAGAATATTTGGATCTATTGGTTATGTACATGTTCCAAAAGAAAAGCGCAGAAAGCTTGCAAAGAAAAGTGTGAAGATGATTTTAGTTGGATATGACTATGATAATTACAGGATGTATAATGAAAATACTAAGAAGATTACAATATCCCGGGATGTGAAGTTTGATGAGTGTAGTATACCAGGAGAAAGACAAAGTTATGTAGAAGTTACAGCTGAACAAGAAGATCATTCTATGAGCTCTACCCCACAGGATGAGTTTCAACGTGTCATTGATCAACACGGCAATGATGCTGAAGAAAGTGGTTCAGATGATAGCATGAAGAGTTTAGAAGAACTTGATGAAACTTTTGTCCCTCCAAGACATATATATTTGGAACAAGGAGGACAGAGAAATGTCACATTACGTCCACGTCGAAATGATAACCTGGAAGTAAATTTCACAGAATTGGAAATACCGAATACTTATGAAGAAGCGATGAATAGTCCAGATTCTCATCAATGGAAGAAAGCTGTGATTGAAGAGCTTCAGTCACATAAAAAGAATCAAACTTGGATATTGACTGATCGAACAGAGAAGAAACCTGTATCTTGTAAATGGGTATTCACCATAAAGAAAAATAGAGATGGAGAAATAGTAAGATTCAAAGCAAGACTGTGTGCACGAGGGTTTACACAAGTCAAGGGCTTAGACTATAATGAGACTTTTTCCCCCACTAGCAGGTATGATTCCATCAGGGTACTACTCAGCATTGCTGCACGAGATGACCTGCAGATCGAGCAATTTGATGTGAAGACAGCTTTCCTGTATGGTGAGCTCTCTGAGGACATATACATGGAGGTGCCAGAGGGATTAGAAGTACAGTCGTCACAAGTATGTAAGTTAATTAAATCTATATATGGTCTTAAACAATCATCGAGATGTTGGAATGAGAAATTTAGTTCTTTTCTTGATATTTGTGGTTTCAAACAATGTCCATCTGATAATTGTGTATTTGTGGGATATTTTAAAGATGTAAAAGTAATATTAATTCTTTATGTTGACGATGGGTTACTACTGGCTAAAAGTAAAGTTGTTTTATGTGAAATATTGAATATTCTTAAACAAAAGTTTGATATTAAGATAATAAATGTTAATTCCTTTATTGGTATGGAAATAGATATAGAAAAAGATTGTATAAGAATAAGTCAAAGACAGTATATTAAAGCAATAATAAATAGATTTAATTTGTCAGATGCAAAAAGTAGTAATACCCCTGCTGATGTAAATGTACATTTATGTAAGAATTCAAGTAATGAGCTTGTTAATTTCCCCTATAGAGAAGCAGTGGGAGCGTTGTTGTTTTTGTCATCTGTATCTAGACCTGACATAGCATATGCTGTAAATGTTGCTAGTAGGTATGTCAATAACCCAGGTCCTATACATGTTACAGCAGTGAAAAGAATTTTACGTTATTTAATAAATTCTATAGATATGTCTATTGTTTATCAGGGTAATGTTGAATTAGTTGGATACTCTGACTCTGATTATGCAGGTGATTTGGACACTAGAAAATCGAATACTGGTTATATATTTTTAATGAATGGAGGTCCTGTCACTTGGTCTAGCCGTAAACAAAACACTGTGGCATTATCCACAACTGAGTCTGAGTATATGGCTGCTAGTGAAGCTACTAAAGAAATTTTATGGCTTAGGCAATTTCTTTGTGATATTGAGGAGCCACAAGATTTAGTTACTTTGAATGTTGACAATCAGAGTGCAATTAACTTGATAAACAACCCTGTTTTTCATAGGAGAAGCAAGCATATAGATATAAGGTACAACTTCATTAGAGAAAATGTTGCAATGAAAGTTGTTAATATTAAGTATGTTGAGAGTTCAAAACAATTAGCTGATTTCTTAACTAAAGCTTTGCCTATGAATAAATTTAACTCAAACCGAGATAAGGTGTTGAGAAGTTTTGTTGATGTTGCTAATGTTTAAGTTGAAATAAAAGAAAAACATGTTAATTTTTATTTTGTGAAATTGTTTTAATAAGAAAAGCAACGAATGTCTACCTTATAAATTGAAGTGGGAGTGTTAAATATATGTAAATTTATAAAGTAGTCTATAAGTATCTTTATAAACGGTTTAGTTGTTAACTGCCTTTGTAAATGGATAAGTTGCGTTTTTCTGCCGCGGGTGGCGCTATTGTTCCTTTTGATATTTGGTTTGTGTTATAACGCTTCGGAACGAAATAAATTTCATTGTATCGAGAATTCTAACAAGAGTTTTATTGAAATATAGCCTAAATCCAACAATAAATGAGTCCAATAAATTTAGTCATATGAATATGTGCTTTCAGAAATTAGTAAGTATCTACCTTAATATCAATTCGCTTTAATATTATATTACAAATTAAAAATATCAAGTCTGATATAAACTTTTCTTCATAACACCGTGTCCTGTCCCAACCGATAAGAAACGTTGAAGTAAGCTTCCACGTAACATAATACGAAGATAATTTCTAAGTCGAATAAACTTAGTAACTTTTAACTTTCCTGCGAGTCGCTGTTCTCGAATTCACAAAGGTACTCTATGTTTCAAAGAAGATACATAACACAATCGATAACCAACTTAAATACGTAGTTAATAAAGTTGATATTTGTTTGAAGGTTTCGCTTTCATTGGGTGTAGGTGAGTTTTGAACAGAAGCGTCAGTAAAGAAACGTTGAAAGTTAAAAAAAGCAACACTGGGTCTTATGTGTTTGGCGGAACTGTTCAATTTTAACATTGGAACAGTAACAGAGTCGGTTCCAAGCTGTATGCTGCCTAGTCGCTCGTTGCTTTTCAACGCCTCTTATACTCGCACCAGTTTATTATGTAACGTTTTAAGGAGCAGCTAATCTAAAGTACTAACGGAAATTGTTGGTTAGTGTTGAGAGCAAACTGAGGAATACTATATTGTAGCTTTTGTTTTATATCGATAGTTACTTGTTTGTGAGTACGATCGAATTTATGTTACCATTACATATGACTGTATATTTACCAAGCATTAATACTATGTATTAGCCTTTTACAGGGTGGGTTGTGTGTTTGACCTGTATGTATCTATGACCGCTCATAACTACCCAACGACTCGACCGATATTGTTTAATTAAGCGTCATTAGATTTGTCTTGATAGCGTGAGCGTTACTGTCATTCTATTTAACACTTTTAAATCAAAAAGTTCCCCAACTAGAATGACAATGAGTGAATACTTACAATATTAATGATGTCTTATTTTTTATTGGTTCATTTTTTTGCGTTTTTAATAATAATACATATCATATTTTCATCTGTAGGTACTTTAACAACAAATATCACTACATACTATATCTTTTCTTGATGTCCGCTCCATACATTTATAGACTACCTTCGTTTAGCGAGTTATTTATTTTATGGAAAGTACTGAAAGCGTCCATTAGACAAATTAATTATACCATTCAATGTTATACTGAAGTAAGTAAAGCCTTACAGTTGAGTTCTGTTTACATAGAGTCGGTATTCGGTAAATAAATGTCGAATGTACTTGTGATTTCATAATAAATAAAGATATGTTATGTCATTGAATTATATTTGGCGTAGTTATTTATTTTAATATTAATAAGCTCGACATTAAGCACTGATATAATAATTTACTACAAACATATTCAAACATTGGAAATGTAGCAATATTATTTTAACACCATAAAACCAATACCCAATTCAAACTAGGGATTAAATTATATAAATTGTTTATTTGAACACTTTATTAGTTTGAGCGATTAATACGGCACATAAAAATAATTTATTATGATAAAATTAACTTTCGATAAGACTTATAAAAAGTCTAAGTTTAAGGCTATCTTCGCTAACGTGCTAGGTAAGTTACAAACTATTCTTAAAGTTCGTAACAAAATTAATCGGAAGCTTCTTTCGTATCGATTATACTGGCGAGAAGAAAATCTCTTTTGACGAAGAGATAGCTTTAGTTAATTGTGTTCTTATATGATTTTTAGACATGACAAACAATGGAAGCGCTTCTAGCAGAAGCTTAGCTCATGCTGAGCGCTGGCCGTTTTGCACGGCTGTGATGCATATATCCCCTTACTTTATTATTAGTACACTTAGCTCAGGAGTCAGGGTTTCAAATAGAATCGTATTAACGTTTTACTTATGTCAATATTTTTTTTTTTTTTTATTATTTATTTCATCAGGCTTTATTGTTTTTTTTTTTTTGTGTAGGTACTTTTTTTATGCGTTTCATTTATCGCAAATAAACATTTCTTTCTTTCTAGAATGAATGTAACGATATTTGTGAACGAGTGTTTATGACCGGGTTAATTTCAGTCTTTATTCATATAAGGCTTGCCTACATTATTGCTAACTAATAAAGACCTAGTTGTATGAACTTCTTCTAAAAATCGGGTTGATTTAAAAAACGTGTAATACTCAATCACTTCGTTGTATTACAGCAACTACACTCAAAAAAAAAAAAAATCTCCAAGTCACAATTATAATTATATGATTAGTTTCTCAAGTTTCAAAGCATTACCATAATATAGTAATAGTAATTATTACCATTTAATACTCAGAAATAATGAAATACTGTTTCAGGTTAAATGCATTAAAATTGCATTGAATTGAAAACGATCTTTCGCAAAGTTTACATTTGTTAGCTGAGATTGTTTTGGCTGAATAGAATTTGTTTGAAAATATGCATTTAAATGTTTTAGTAAAGGCTAGGAGCAGTATTAATTAGAATAATTGTCGTATCTGAGCAAATTTTTGTTATTTTATTTTTTTGAATTTGAACGGATAAAATAAAATAATGATTGAAAAAAGGTTTTATAGAAATAAAACATTAGAAACTCGACCTTCCTGCGTTGAAAAAAAGACACTGTTATTTTTAAAATATTGCTCGCCACTGTACTTACCATCAATAATGATTATGGTTGTGAATTTATACATAAACAGAATTCCGAATTTCCCTCGCCCATAATATACGTACGTCACATCAAAACATCACATAATAAAACGGCGTCACTTAACACCTACAAAATGGTATGATAATAAATGATAATATTACGTCAATGTTGCGTGGGTTCCGCAGCAGGCGATGTAATCCAATTGCAGTGCACAGTGGGTCTCCAAATCCAATTTTCCGTATCGCGCCTTCCACGGTCGGTAGGGGTAGCACACCCTAAAATAACATATCGTACGAAACTCAACACTCTGTTAAACGGATAGATAACTCGCCTTCACATGTTTGAATATTTTATTACTTTATTTAAAGCTGTGGCAGCCCTGTTTGTCTTTGAAGCTCGATTTTTTAGCGTGTTTTTTTTACTATACTTTCTTAACCAATTTAAGTTGAGTTCAGTTTTTAGTGCAGATACCACACATTAGGTTCTGTGACATTGACAGCATCTTTACATCAGATTTTATTTGATTTTGATAGAGTTTAATTATTGAAATAACAATTATTGAAACATTATGTTAACTTAACAGGCACTGGCACCTGTGATACAATGAAATTCTCATTAGTACAGGTGTCACTGTTACACATTTTTCTGCTGTTCTTTTTCTGAAATAAATATTATTATTATTATTATTACTTGTGTAGTGCGCTAAAAGTTGCATCGAAAAAATTCAAGCGGGGCTTTCGACTTGCTTTTCGATTTTAACTCCATGTTTTGGTTTCATTATATCCTATATAATTTATACCGAAGTGAAGGCAAATCTTGTTTCCTTGACAGAATAATTGGCAGTTTTCTTCTTTTGCTTAGCCTTTTACCAAGCCATGTTTGGGTGGGCTCCAGTCTTACCTGAAAATTCAGCTGAATACTGCGACTGCCTATCTGACCTCTACTACGCATTTCACTTGGTACCACAGTATCCCATTACTACTGAGAAGTACATTTTAATGAACATGTAACTATACATTTGTACCTGTGATATTTATAACTCACAGTACGCACGCACAATTGAAGCTTTATTGGTCACAAACCACCTTTGGCAGGAGGCTTTAATATCTATTTAAGGAAGAAGGAAGATATTTTAGATTACACAAATTATAATTAATTAATGTTCAAAAAATATTTTCGGTTTCAAATAAATTCAGTATTCATTATTTCATTTGATTTTATTAATGTAATTTCCTACACTTTGATCTCACTCAAAAGGCCGACAACCGATTAACGTTAATAAAATTTATTTTTAAAATACTTTTTATAGAATTTGGGCGTAGCTACTAACGATTTAAGCTTTTTATGTGTAAATTAAAACGCTTTGTGAAGTGTGATCAAATCCTGGAATATTAGACTACCTATATTGTTTATAGGGTTAACGTTTTCATATCCACTATAGCTAAAACCGTTCAGTACTAAACCTTTTCCGACCACTTTAGGTAGCATAAGCGGGATAATATCCTTACAAAGTAAACTATTGGCAATTCTAACTCTTGCTACGCGTCTACGAAATACGTAGCAGATGCTACAATACTGCTACGGTCGTAGCTAATAGCGTTAAACAATATGGCTGGATCTAATGTGCTAACCTCTTTGTCATCATTTTAAGTTATTCTTAATAATAACATATTGAAAGTTTTAAAAATTCCAACTGAAAACATATTTCAAATTGATGTACGAATAAAAACGACTCGATACAACAGCTTCGTGGGTAAATGAAAAGGCTTCTAGGCGCTTACGTAGTGGGACGCAGGAAGCAGGAAATTAGATAAGGAAAGAATTAAGTCTTAGAATAATACGGATGAGGTAAAAGAAAATAAAACATGACACAGACATAACACCTTTATGTGGAAGATACATGAACTGACTTATTGGTGTAGCGAGTGTAGGCTTGAATTTTTGATTGCTTTTTATTAAGTAAGACAATTTTTGTTTATTTTTAACTGATAACTTCATATAAATATGGTAAAACGTAATTAGGGTCCTCTTGATGTTTCCAAAGGACCTGCATTGCATGGAATTAAGAGCACTATGATTTAATTCTTCCACACTATTAACTAATATTATAAATGCCAAAGTAACACTGTCTTGTGTTTGTCTGTCTATCTGTTACGCTTTTACTGCTTATCCGCTGAACTGGTTTTGATAAAACTTGTTCTGGAGTAAGCTTGGATACCAAGAAATGACATAGACTACTTTTTACCGCAAAAACCGGCACCCACGCAGACGAAGCCGCAAGCAAAAGCTAGAACTTCAAAAAATCTTTATTGTTTGTAACAAAACTTTCCTTTTTGTTTTTTTTTTGTAATATCTAATTTGGATATTTTTAAAGATTTATTTTACTCTCTAGATTAACTGAAGAAATGCAATAAAGTCGTTAAGTCATCTATTTCATTCGTCACTTTACCTCACGGACGTAACTATATAAAAATATACACAAATAACAATATAATTTTATGTAAATATTGTACATGAAAAACAGATCCTTTCGATTTATCGTTCAATCACGCTATTGTTTTTTGTATATTTAATGTACTTATGATTGATTTTCTTTAGAAGGGAAACGGTTGTTTACATAGCAATCAATTTGTTATTAGGTAACAGATTATGTCAATGGAGCGAGGTCTTGGCTAATAGACTGGGCTATTATTCTTCGCGAAGACAGCCGACCTACATTAGAGATGTAAACGATTACTAATACAAGCATCTTGATAGATCTATGGGAATATTGCGTCGTCTCTAATATTGCGTCTGGGAAATTGTGTTCATTTAAAGATCATAGAATTATATATTTAGTTCTGTCATGTCAAATTTACATGTCTATATAATTATCTAGATACTAGGAATGTAATTTTTTGTTAATGTCTGTCAGGTATCTAAATTAATTAAAAATATTGACTGCACGGGTAGCCGAGTGGTATAGGTCACCACGCCAATTACCTCTTTACGCGACGTGCCGCGGGTTCGATCCCCGCATGGGACAAGCATTTGTTTGACCCACTAATGCTTGTTTGAAGTCTGGGTGTTATTTGTGCATGTGATTTGAATGTTTGTAAACCCCCCGCGACACAAGGATTAAATTCATTAGAACGGGAGACGTATTTTTAAATAAAAAAAATATATTAGACACGTATTTTATCTTTTTTTACATAACCAAAATTTGAGACTATATATTTGTTTGAAATGTCACATGATGTCACAATGTCGTAGGTTTTGTGTAACATCGTGACGTAATTAACCCCCACTCTTGAACTTTGAATTGATTTATCTCCTTAGTTTTTAGTTAATTTGACAACACATAAGCCTCTTTTTTGTTTTTCGCTGCAGTCCGGTAAAAATAGCCTAGTGAAGGGCTATTGTATTTCAAAATCGGTGCATAATAAAAATAATATATTATGTATATTTTTATCTTAATACTGCAGCGAATAAAGATATCCTCCACCTATTCCTGGAAGTTTTGAGAGTCAAGTAAGGAAAATGGATTGCTACTGTGCTCCTAATCGATTGCCTGCAATCTCTCACGTTTGAGCTCGTGCAATCTCTAAAAGTACCTTATTGCTATGATTTATTATGTATAATGTATTGTACGATATTGTGATCATCAATGTCAATAGATATCGGCTTTTGTTACACTGAATAATAATTACTCTTAAAACATTCTTGGGATTATAAAGCTCTAAAGAACTGGTCGTGAAGATAAACCAGCAGAGTTGAAGCTTTTTCAAAATACAGTAATAAAATAATTGTCATATAAATAATTAAAATCCTATCTATAATTTACGTATTTTTGTAATATTTGTTATTTAATTCAATCATGAAACTCTGATTATTAAAATTAGTATCGTGCATATGATTTATTAACCATTACTTAAGCTGCAATAGTCTAATGGTCAGGGGTGACGCCCTTGTGATCGGGAGGTCGCAGGTTTGAACCCCACCCATTGCACTTTTGACGTGAACCCACTCCAGACACAAGCATATTTAGCATAGTTGGAGGGGTTAACAAGATTGCTAGTAAAGTGAGTTCCACCCACAATGCTAGCAAACTTTAAAAAAAATGCTCTATGCGTGCTACGTATATAGCATATAGCACACTACAACAATAGTAAAGTATGTTATACTGTTGACTAATAATTGTAAGGTTTACTTCTTTGTATTTAATTTACTTTTCGTTTACCATACATTTAATAAATTAATACCTACAAGATCAAAGCCACCAAATCTCACGCCAATAACAGCTAATCTATAAATCCCGAAAAACAGTTGTAAAATTTTGTTTGATTTCGCGAGCGAAGTTTTAGACTTTGCATGTCGCGCCATTGTTATCGTTGCGAGAACAACAGATTGAGCCTATAGAGCCTTACTCCTTGTTATTTTCACGGCAGACTAACCGGTTGGATTCCATTAATGTCTGCTAACGACCGGACGCACTTCGGATTGGGGTTTAAAAGGGTTGAGTGGTTTTCTACAATCGTTCTGATAAAAGGGGATGGATGTTAAGCTTTTAGCGATTTAAAGATGTCCCATCGGGTGTATTAATACTGTAATCAATGAATTAAACATAGTCTACTTGTTACTGTTTCCTTTTAAAGTAACGCCTGCATGTTTTATTGGGGTTTGGTTTAAGGATATTGGTGTCGCCAGAGAATTGGGTTGTGAAGGTTAATCGACGATGAGATGGTGTTTTTTTATTGTATATTTCCTCTGCTGGTGGAGTTTGTTTTTACATTAAGTTTGTATTTTTTGCTAAATTATAAAATAATATCTTCTAAAATTTTAGTATTTCTTCTGAAATATTAAATTAAATTTATTCCTAATCAATAACAATATTAAAGAATATTTCTTGAAAACCACTTTTTTACTTTACAAAAATATTATTTACTTAATAAACACATTACATTAAAGTTTCACGAGAGCATAAATACAAATATCCCCCAATCGGGTTTATTCACTTTTAGTTTTGAGTTTGTTTTGATTTCACAACAACCCCGCCCGGCTCCCGCGAGTAACATTCTAAACAAAACTAAAAACTAACTTATGAATATTCGCTCGTGTAGTGTATAAGCTTGGCGGGTGTCAATCGTGTTGGCGCATGCGCAGTGGCGCGAATAGCGCGGGCTTGCGTGCGGACCTCAGTAATTGGCCGTACGCCGTCAGCTTAGAACCGGTTCCGAGCGGTATTTGCTGTTTTCTTCTGCATTTCGCGCGCGCTAGACGAACTGTCATCGTTTATTTCAAAAGTGTTAGTTCATAGTTTTGACGTTTAATAATTATGCACGGAATAACATGTAATTGTAGTGTGTGTTATAAAGTTTGTTTTGTTAGATAAACTTAGCAATTATGTAGGTAGTTGTTTAAAACTTTGTAAAATAGTGTATGTAAGTGAATTGTATTTTATTGGATTTAAATAACACAGGTGAGTTCGATTTTTTGTCTTTTTAAATAAAATAAATGTGACAGGTTTACGAGCTTAGTAGTCGCGATTAGCATTTAAAAAAGGAAAATATGTAGCTCTATTAACAAATTAAAAAAAAATATGTCTTTATAAACTATTTTTTCTAGGTAAATTGCAATTCAACGATATTTATAATAATCGATATAATATAATCGATTATTTGTTCGATTTTAAATTAAGACTTAGGTAATGCTTACTATTTTATATTATGTAGGCATTATTTATTTAAATGTATATTAAATTCCACTCTTGTTATTTACGAATACTTTTTCTGCTAATATTTGGAATCTGCGGATAAAAGTTTTCGTTGTTTGCAAAGGGTCAATACTTTTAGGTTTGTTAACTTTGCGATAAAACTTGAACAGACCTTACAAAAATACTTCGAATAATAATACCTATAAAAATCATAAAATTATTTTCAATATTTAATTTTCGTAGTTGAAAGAGCAGAGTCTAGCGGGTAAAGTAAGGCTGTGAAGAAATATTTGAATATGTAAATAAGTGATAAGGAAGATTTTAAAATAAGGGAGGAAAAGTTGGAAGTTAGCTAGCAAAGAAAATGTTTAGGTACTCTTTGCCTGCAAGTTGTAAGGAAGTTAAAATTAGAAGTATATCGATCGTGCCGAGTCTAACCTACATGCAAGTGTTATGTTTTAAGTGATTTAGAAAAAAAAGGTTAGCTGCTTATGGTATTTTCAGCCAGTATTTTTATTTTATAAGACTACCTATAAAGTAAAAATACTGGCTGTAAATATTTGAGGAATAATATTTTAACATTATTTTTAATTATTTGTTACGCTTTAACGCATGCGGAGCGAATATTTCTAATTCAATACAAATAGAAGAAAAAGAAAGTTTCCTCTGTCTGAGGTTTAAGTTTTTCTTTCTACTATTTGTATTTAAATTTTTAAGCATATTTATATAAATAACATTGTACAATATTAAGAGTATTTTTTTAAATGGGTACTTTATTTATTAAGAAAAATATATTCTATACACATACAAACTTAACTATATATATATATACCTAACTATAATTAAAACCTAATACCTAAAATATAGAATCAAAAAATTCGCCCACATCGCTGTTGACTGGAGGTGTGCCCAAAAGGCTGGCGGCATTGCCACGTTGTATGGCAATGCTTATCCTGTCCAAGGTAGAAGCCAGCCCTTGGGTGGAGGGTCAACAAGTCGTTTGGCCAGGTCTTTAAAAAGCATGGGTGCACTCGGACCTCACGGGCCAAGGGTTTCAAACCCAAACGGCTTGAAGACATAACTTCTAACAAGGTTATATTTCAGCCACACATTGTACGATGTTCATAATTTTATAACCTACCTATATCAATTTATTTATAGTAAAAATGTTTGTACGCAGTTTGTAGTTTGTGTTTTGTTTTGGCGCTTTTTAAAGGTTAATATTTAACAGTGTAGGTATCTAATAAATGAGTACAATAGTTATTACAATATAAAGATAATTATATCCTAGACTAGAGATAGGTATGGCGGTTCATACAGTCTTGCTTTTTTTGTTTTCGTACCCGAAGGGTTCCAACTAAATCCTATTACTCAGCCTGCGCTGTCCGTGCGTCTGTCCGTCAGCGGGCTGTATCTTATGTACCGTAATAGGTAGAGAGTTGAAATATTTACAGAGTGTGTCTATCTTTTGCCGCTATAAAACAAACGATAACAAAGTACATTGTGCTATCTTGTACGATGGTACGGGACCCTTTATGTGCGAGTCCGACTCGCTTGACCGATTTTTTAACAAAAAATATATTAATATTTTTATAATTTTTTTATGGCACTAGTAATGATTTAAATGCCTTATATTATTGTAAAAAATATTATGTCCAAACACAAATAGTATGTAGAACAGGTCCTGCTTCCATGTTTAATATATAAAGTTATATTATCTTAATTTAATTTCCAAGAAGCATTTGGAGTACGATTCCATGGAACACCGGTTGAGCGATAAACTAATATTATTTTGGATGTGATATTATTCGGCAAATTCACTGAGCGCGGATCCAAGGACCAGAATTTCCAAATAAATTTTAAAGTTTACGACAATATTATGGAACCTTAATTTTGTGCTATATTTACTGAAGAAAAGTGACAGGTGAAATTAAAATTTAATTTTCACGCCTGAGAGTTAAGAGGGAAAACTCTTATTCTTTCTGTGGGATAAGCTCAAAGAAAAGTAAAGGCTTTTATTAGATGGGTACCTACTATTAACTATCTTACCTCATCCACAGCCCTGTCATACTACTGCTGGAAAAAGACCACTAACCACTATCTTACCTATCAATTTCACTTACTAACCTATCAATTTCACTTACTAACCTATCAATTTCACTTACTTACTTACTTACTTTACTTAAAATAGATTATGTTTTGAAGAAAAATAAGTTACAGATTTTTGATGAAAGTTTAAAGCTAGCACATGGGATACTTTTATTTATTTATATGGGTCAACAAAAGTTTTCATAATCCCACAGGGGGATTTAGTGTTTTCTGTACTATGCCTACCTAAATAAATTCTCTGGCCAAGGTTAGTTAAAAAATATTCTTAAGACGAAGATTATGTCTAAGTATAGTAAATTATTCCGAGGAATACACAAAACTTCAAAAAATGAAATTTTGACAATTATCATTTTTTTAGTTGACATATAAATTAACATCCTTGATAAATGTTCTGATAACGTGATGATTAAGCGATGTCTCAAATAAGTAAACTGTCAAATGTGTATGATAGTATTTTTATGTATAAATGTTTCCCGCGGCTCCGCCCGCGTGGTTGTCGGTTATCGCGGCAAAAAGAAGCCTTTGTCCTTTCTTAGGCTCTGGACTATCTGTGTACTAAATTTCATTTAAATCTGTTCAGTAGTTTTGGCATGAAAGCGCGACAGACAGAGTTACTTTCGCATTATATTAGTAAGGATTATTTCAAAACAGGTATTAATTTCCCGCATACTTTATCTCATGCGGCATTCTTTAAAGATTGCATATAAATTAAAGTCTAGTACTTAAGTAATACTACAGTATACTTCAAGTAGAAAGAAGCTGTAACGAATCCAATTACGACACACTTAAGTTTCGCTTACCGTGTAATTAGAAAAATAATGAAATACACTGACTTAAGTGTAATTTTATTATAACTTTTTGCTTGTTTTTGTTACGTCAGTGTTTGTAACTTAAGATGTTATTGTGGTTTTTACTATGTTACGACGTATGATAGTAAAAATAATAGGTTAGGAAAATCACCTTTAAGTTAAGTTACCCTTCAATTAATTTAAATTCTATTAACATGCCAACGCAAAATTGATATTAGTTAAGCGTACGCATGATTCAATTCCTTAAAAAAGGATCCAAAATGATAACTTTTTGACGACTATGTACACTATTAATCAAATGCCTTGTATATTGAACTATGTGAAATTCGAGGAATACACAAATAGATATTTAAAAAATTTTAGAATAGAATAGAATAGAATAGATTTATTTGCGTAAAATGTAGGTAACATAGTGATAGACAGTAGAAATTAAACAGTACCGGATACACTTTGTCGGTCTACGACATGTAAATATTCAAGTACCTATACACAGAATTTATAATTACAATACAAAAAAAATCGTTGGTTGCCTGTAAAGTCGGTATACGGGCGAAAGTTTTACGTGACAACGACTGTCAATGTCAATGTCTGTCTCTCTCGCTCTTAGGCGGGCTAACCATGCCCGAGTGGAAGGGACGCGTGCCTCTCACTCGCTGTCATTGTGAGCGCATAACGTGAGCGGAGCGTTACCCAGTTTCTTGAAGTGTCACCCGGCAAACCAATTTATAAGACGTTGTCACGTCAATACATTAAATCGAATTGTAAGTTACGGTCAAAAAATTTTGGCCGTCACTCACAATATTAACACCATGATCTTCCAATAGTAAACACCGAGAAGCTCCATTCATACTATTGTGATTATAGTACAACACCGTACAAACTATTATTCAATTTTACACAGAGAGTAGCATAACAAAGGTTTGGAGGTGGAACAAAAAAGCTAGCGGTCACCAGCCACGGCCAAACTCGTTTTATTCGCACTGCTTACCCATACGTAACACAGCTTTGCCTAAACTCCCTTTTATTTTTAAAACAATTGCTTTTCATAAAAATCCTTCAAAAAAATCATCGGATTTTTTTGAAACTGTACTAAAATTGTAAGTATTATACTCTTTCATGTTAAAAATATATCGCTTATCACGTGCCTTTGATAGCTTTGGTACATAACATTTGTGTGACAATATTAACCTTAGTATGCTAGACATAAGAATTAAAATCCTAAAAGAAGATTACAATCAATTCTAAAATACGCATCTAAATAATTTTAAGCTTTAATTATTTAATTTAATATAATAATATTAAATAGTTCCTGCCCTAGTTCTAAGGTTTTGTACTGAAAGGTTTCACGCGTCCACATAAGTATGACAGGTTGGAGGCTCGCTTCTAAATGACAACTCATATTAAGATGGGTCACCACCGTTACTCAGAGAGATCCCCCATGATTCATAGAGAACGCTAAGCCATTGTCAGCTGTAATGAGAAGAACTATGGTGGTCGTTTAACACAGAAAGTCTGCTATAATTACTAGTTGCTGATGGGTTGTGTATTGAAAAGCGTTTAATATAGGGGTGGGTTCTGGATAAGGAGTTTTAGAGACCATTTGAATTCATTAACTTTGTATTGTATTTGCAAATCAATTAATTAATTTCTTTGTAGAAAAGACAAAAGTCATCATACCGTATTACTCGTTATAACTCATTATAACAGCTAACTAAGACTTTTTTTAATTATGGTACAATGTGGCTTTTAATCTTTAAAGGGATCGGCAGGGCTATAGTCCTCCATCATTTACTTTCAAATATAGCCTATTTTCTGTCTATCAAAACGCTCATACCATGGGACTCACAACCTGTAATACGCCATGTAAATATAGGTACATAGGACTGATGTACAACATTCGATAATCCGGTACATAAAGTAAGTTTATATATAAATATTTGTGAAACGACATCTTAAGCTCCAAATAACTCAATATTAAACAAAAACTCCCATTTAATATTAAACTAATTTGCGAGTAATTAATAAAGCATTGCGCTCATGAATTTTATTGGAATTTAACTTTGATCAGGATTCAAAATGAGAGCGGCTTCGAGTAATAAACCAGTATAATGGCACCAGATTGGTACAAACTTGATTCCATTGATGTTCTACCATTGAAATTGTTAACCGATTGAGTAATTAGATTAATTACTTAGAAATGTACGAGTTGAACACGTTTTGCTTACAAACTGATTTGTATGTAAATAGGTGTATTTTTGCCTTTCCTAGAAAACATTCTGTTTTTCTTGTAACGTCTATTTTACTGGTAAATTGGCGCTATGCTAAATAATTGGACGCAATCAGACTTTTTTGCTGGGAGTGACAAGTTTGATTTCTACATATATTATTTTAATTGTGTATATTTTGCTTTTTTATGCTTTTACATTACGTATGATAAGATAAGCATGTAAGTAAAAGAGATAGTTATTATTAAAAATGGCGTTATTTAGAGGTTTTTGAGTCCTAACAATGCGATTGCTAAAACATAATATGCCTGCCTCATTTTTGTATAATATTATTGGCTTTACCACTTTTACGAAAACTACTAAATGAACTTAGATCATGTACAAATTACTTTTTTATGGCAGTAGGTAGGTGAGCTTATGCCGAGCAGTAGAACAGAACAAAATATGTTAATTATGCACGTGTACATATTGTATTTTATTATCGACTACTTTTATATAACCAGGAATAAATTGAGATCGTCACACCTATAATTGTTTTCTAGAGAATACGGAATTTATCGTCAGTGGCAATGACTATGCGAAAACCAATGACTAGTTTTGGGTCGTTGAGCCCCCTAAATAGGGTTGAACTACACAATGACTGATCGATTTACGAGTATTGTCTGTCAAGACGAGTCAAATCAAACCGGAATCTTTCCATTTAGGTTTGAAAGTCTTCGAATTTTTATCGTTGGAATGATTTTACGCTGTAATAAGTTTATTTTTTTTTCGGTTTTGACTATTTGATTATTATTTTGCTTGAACAGGAGCTATGTCGATTGGTCTTATATAATTCAAAGAATCACATTTTTTTAATTATCAGGACTTTCGTTTCGTTTGACTTTATGTTTTGTTTTTAAACTTTATTCATTTAAAGTGAAACGTTATCTGCGTTTATTCGCAGTTCGAGTAAATAATCATGAAGCACTCTGTACATTGAACGTTATGTAGGCACTTTCTTAATACAAACCACTTCTATCTCGTACAGACGAGGTAATGTATTATCAACGGTCTTGAAATTGCATTTTCACCACAAAAAACGTTCGGTTAGTCCGCATCCTTGCAGTTTCCTATTCCAAGAATGTGACAGCTTGTAGTGGTTTCTTCTGTGCTCTTATTTCGATTAGGTACTCGCTTGGGTATTGGCAAACATCGATCTTACGTCGTTTACATTTCACGGGTTAACGGGCGCTTTCCTTTAATAGATCAGTACTGAAAGGTTAACATTTTATATTTGCTTTAAAATGTGTACAAACGTTGTGGATTTTTTTTTTTAATTATCCTATATTTAGGCTTGTAATTGAAATAGCATCGTGCTTAGTATGACAAATTAGGTTTAAAATATAATGTTATTTCTGAAATTTCTAAAAACAGCAATGAGTATGTCAAATTTTTGACGACTTTCGTGGTTAAGTTGCGTACACACCGGTTTTCAAGGTATTGCTAGTGGTCCCGGGTTCGATTCTCAGACGTGTCAACATAGAAAACCAATTTTCTACTTTATCTCGGTCTGGGTATTTGTGGGAATTTCGTTGTCCCTGATTCCATAACACAAGTGCTTTAGCTACTTACGTTGGGCTTAGAGCAATGTATGTGATGTTGTCCACAATTATTTATGTTACATGGTCATACGAACTTAGCAGTCCACAAGCAAACTGTTCATCTATAAAGTGATCGCGTGATCCCACGCACGCAAGCCGCATCACTTTACATAGCTAAACACTTGCAATTTCATACTGTCATGCAACGAACTATGATGACATTACCATTTAATCTATATTTAGCTCGCAATTCGTATATTATTTATGTAAAGAATTACTATTTTATCAATCGTTTAATCTAAATAACTAATAATTATTTGTTCCTATTTTTATGCACGCAATATTTTTTTTGTATCTATTTTATGCAATGCTTCACTACTTAAATTTTCGTGTATTTTGTAATCCTATTATCCAATTCTTAGTAGGATTATTTTCTAGAGATATAGATTTTTTGTAAGTATTTAACGATGTTTTTAACAATATGATCGATCTTATGCAGCGATGGTATTCAACGGTGATAGGTGGGCGAATCAGGGTGCTATCTGTTATGTTGACTTTCAAGAAGGGCTACATACTAGCCTATTTTGAAATAAATGAATTTTAATTTTATAGCAATTTTAGAAAAAAAAAACGTTTATTAAAAAATGTGGAAATTCTTCCGTATCGTGTAAAGTCACAATGTTTACAATTCCAAATCTAATTTTTTGTTAACTTATTATTGACCTTAATCAACAATATGCACTGCAACACCAGCAAAAACATAATACCAACAAGTAAGTAAACACCGCCCATTCCCCACCATACTAATAACTTAAGTAAATAAACAAACTCAAAGGCTGGAAGCAAGCTGCAAAGCATGTTTTCATATCAATGAATATTTAAAGTAAAACTCACTCCACATAACACGGTTTAACTGCGAAATCGTTGAACTTAGTTTAAATGAAACCAGACTAGTATGTATTTTACTCACGTGCGCCGCATAAAAAGGTTTTCTATATCGTATTCAGAATACAGATCTATACAATCTGCTGCACTTTATATTAAATGCATTTCTGATATTACCAATTCCTTACTTTTTGATTTTATTTTATAGGGATTATTTTCTTAATTACCCGGACTTACTGTACTGTACTAGTGGGATTCTATACTAATCATTAAATGGGTTGTGAAGATCAGATAGGCAGACATTCCATGTAAAATACGATATTCAGCTGAAACTGGCAAGACTGAAAGCCGACCCCAACATAGCTTGGGAAAACAGCTCTACAGAAGAAGAAGTTACTTTTACAGATCTGACAGATTTCGGTTCAACAGACATGATTATCAATAGATCAACATATAATAGAGTAGAGTGATAAATAAACAACTTACACTTATTTACTTTCAAATTGTATTACAAAGTAACTATCATAATATTGGTTATACACAACGTCAGGAGTTTCAAATTTAACACAAAATGTTGTGCTATTAGTGACCGGATTAGCAGAGTTGATTGCTTCACTTAAAGCGCAACATAGATCAATCAAGGACTGAATTACTTTTAAATTTTTATACCTTTCGTATCTTTACCGTACTGTTGGTCACTAACAACATAACTAAAAAACTCTGTTAATTTAACAAACAATAACAGGATAACAATATTCTAAATAAATAAAAATATACATTATTCAATACATAATAATATCACAACAAAAGCAGTAATTATGATAATGTAAATAAAACAAACATAAAAATATCACCAAGCAACTTTTCCTAACCCCTATCCGTGTATTCCCGATCGTCCAAGTATTCGTTATTTTTCTTCCCGATCGTCTCACAGCTTTGTTGATGGGACGATCGGGATCAAGAAGTAATTATTCAATTTCTCATTGGGCCAAGTAATTTGAGACAGCCGTCTTAAATTAATTGGGTCAATGAGTAGAAACCTTAAAATAATCTATCCTAATCATATCCCTAAAATTATCGCTTAACAAACATAAAAAAATACAGTCGACTTGAGAAACTCCTCCTTTTAACGCCGGTTAAAAAAAACTAAAAAGCAACTAATATTTCAGGCGCAATATGTAGTGTAGTATAGTGGGAAGACTGGCTCTAAAATTCCGAGTGGAACGATCGGAAACAAATTTATTATTGTTTTTGTATTTTCCCGATCGCCCCCTTAAGGGAACAAAGTGAGGTGAAAGTGGGACGAGTGGTAATACTCCTTCCAAACGTGTGTATTATTTTATCACGATGCCTATACCAAATAAAATGTAATTACATTATGGGTTCAATTCCTACGTATCGGCACTAAACTTAAAATCCATAAAACTACCTTATTATTTTGCTGCCATATATGAAATTGAACAAAAATATAAAATACATTGCCTCGACCTGAGGAAAATAGGTTATACGGTCGAAGCCATTGGTAGACAAACCCATCACAACTTATGCAGTAGGTAGGTAAGTTACTGCGAACTTTAAATCCGATACATTATGCAACAAGTTGGTCTCGTGCGGCCTACCTCCCCAGTATATGTTGTCTAACTAGTTTACCGTCTTTTGTCATTTGTTTGTTTCTTAGACACTTAGCAGCTAATTCAATTTGAAGAGTTTCTTGTGATAAATGGTGTGATTGTGGTCGTTTTTACCTTGTGACATAGTTAACTGTGGGGATAAAGCTTCCCTAATCATCTTCTAGAAATTAACTTTTGACCGAAGAACTTACCTGTAACAAAAAAAAATATACATCAATTTAAAATGAAGAATCTGAAAAGGATGATGAAAATGATTTTTAAGCTTGTTTTCAAATGCTTTTAGTCGCATTATTCTTAATTAGTTTTTTAATAAATCATATTAACTTTGCCTAAGCTGACTTTTCAATTTAAAAATGGAAGAAAAACGTTGTTTATTATTGCTATAAGAGTTATTCGGCGCACTGCAGCATTTGGTCCCTCATAAACACCTTAAAATAATTTCCACAGTACAGATTTTGTTAATAGAAGAACGTGATAAACTTTTCGTATATTCGTTATTGTTGTGGTCCGATAAGCCGTGCTAGGGTCTGAAAAATATTGCCCGTTTATGTTTACACATTAACGTTCGGGTTCGGACCTAAATGTTGTAACAAGGACCTTAGTTAAGGTCCCAAAGAATATTACGGTGCTTTGTTTATTTACAACCTACATTTTATTTTGTGATTAACTGTTGGGATTTATTGTATGGTGTAAGTGAAATTGCTGGCCTGACTTTATGAGGATTTACAGTGGACTGTGATGTTCTTAAAAAGGTCAGAGCAAACCACAGTTTCTTGCCAGTTTATAATAACGGCCTATAAATGTCCCGTTTGGCAAAGGCCTCTCATATAAGTAAGAATTCGTAATGTTTTATAGCAATTTTAAATACGAGAAATATTAACAAAAAAGCCATTCAAAATACTCCATTTTGGTTCCGAGTATGAAAAAGGTAGAATTCTTATTAAGAATTTAATTGAAAACGCAATATCTACTGGAATGCGTTATTGGATTATCCATATGAAATTATTGAAAGTCAGTTTCAACACTCGTTCAGTAACTCCTTTTATGAACATTACAAAAACGAAAGTATTTTTGTTCTGATTTTTATTTTAGAAAAAACGACTCTCTCTTTAACGTATTTAATGCTTGTACTTGTGTGGTGATACCCAGACTTGAAACAAAAATTTGTGAACCACACAAATGTACTTATGAATTTATGAATTTTACTTTGTTTGTATAGATTTTTTTTGTATGTAAAGTATATTACTTATTCAGTTTGATAGTTATTTAACATAAATGTGTCATTTTTTTATAGTAATAATAATATCTTGGGACAACTCACACACGGTCATCTGATCCTAAACTAGGTTACGCCTGTATTATGACAACCAGACAACTTATAAACGTACTTATATATTTCTAAATACATACATACTATAGATAAATTACACCCAGACTCAAAACAAAACCTTTTTTGTAAAAAGCTTTAGATTTTTAAAAACAAGTTCTTTCAGTTCTACTTAATACCATCAAAACGCAACGTCGCTAACTCTCATTGATGCGCATATAATTACCTACATTAACATTTTTTCAATAACCTAATGCAGTGCGGCGTTGCCGTTCCTCTCACTATTTCTCATTAGTCGGTATGCAATTGGGTACTTGACTTTTCATTCACTTAGCTCCTATATAACTCCATGAAATAGTGGTAAGCCGTGAATAGACCGCGTCTTTGTCTGACTCAAAAGAGTTTTTAATAAAAGTTACCATACGTTAGCCTATATGAGCGTAATGTTTCATCTTACATTTCCCGAAAGGGTTGGTAGAATTACTTCTCTAGTTTATTGCAAATTCTACGAACATGGCTCTGAGTAATACGGAACGAGCTCCTGGCTTAAAATCAGGTGCTATCTAAACTAAATATGAGAAATTAAATTTGTTTCACTGTGCGAAGAAACTATGGATAGACAACTGTTCTATTAGTAGTAATTTAATTTGTTTATATCTCCGAATAATAATATTCAAAACTCTAAAATAAATAACATTGGGGTTAGGCAATACTGACTTATAATTTCATTCTCACTTTTTCGGTAAAAATACTGCTACCTGCTGCCTTACACATAAGTAAAACCCTACAAGAAAAACTGTTTTCTTTGCACAGGTTGTTTACAAAAGCGAGACTATCACAGGATATGAGCGGCCCATTGTGTCACACTAGCCGGCACTGCACAGTACATATTTATAAGACACGCAACACAACCTAAACTAACGCTTGCATAAGCAGGGAAAATTTCAAAGATTTTGTGATTTTTCGTTTAGTTTAAAATTGCAGCATTGGTTTTTCGATTATTACCGTGCTGTATCTAAATGTTAATTCAAATGATCTTTACACAGCGATAGCTTGAAAGACCTAAAAATAGGACACGACCCATGAAAAGTCAGAGTAAATACATTTTTTTTCGTTCATATAAGTTTGTTTTATAAAATAATGGCAAGAAAAAACGTGTCTAGCTTAGACGAATTATTTAAGCATCTTCGAATCGTTAAGAAAGCTTCGAACACTTTGTTCGATTTTTTTATATCTGGTTTTTGACGTTTAAATGCGTGGAATATACGAATATTGTAATATACTCTCACTTTTCCTCAAAATCGCTTAAAAAAATAGGAGTTAACTGCGTTCTATCTGGTCGTCATAATCTCCTTAGCGTGAATTTGAGAGGATTGTTCAAACTATCGGTTGTGGAGCAATCTGCCGACCGATCCTTTAACACAAGCAATAAGGAAAACCCACAGATGAAGATAAAAATGTGATGGGAATGGGAAACATCTTGGGATTTTAGTCTTGCTAATATTATGAATGTAAAAGGTACTCACGACTGGCAAGAATAAGAGGACAGTGGCTAGTCCAAAGAAAAGCCTATAGGTACCCAGTAGTTAGATATACAAGGCTGTAGAGTGTGATGTTTGTTTATCTGATAATTTAGTATGAGTAAACCAGTAAACCAATTGTAATTAAAATGAAAGATATCTTGGTGCCTGGACAATAGGGTGTAGGAATTATAGGATAGAAGTATTACATCCTATAGCAGTTTTTCGTGGGTTTCCAACAAACGAGTGAATGTCACGACTTAGGCTCAGCACAAACGGGCCGCTGACGGCAGCCACCAGTGGCCAGCGACAGCGCTTATCATAGTTTTTCATATTATATGTTAGTCACCGAGACTAACTCATCATTAGCGAAGCGTAAGTTGAACTTTACAATAGTTTGCTTTCTAAATAAACTTATAAAATTATTCTCTTTATTAGAAAAAGCCTGTACTGTGTTTTTAATCGACATCAAAAAGTTCTCATTTTGACGGTATTTTTTGTATGTTTGTTTCTTCGGCAATATCGATATAGTATCGATACTTTTGAGGTGGCCTCATTTAATTTTATTGAAGTTCGTTCCTTTTTTTTCATTTATCTCTAACCGATAATTCTATTTTCATTACTTTTTTTTTAAACGACCTCCGCACTTTGGAATTCAATCTTTGTATTATACACTTACATTAAATGAGGTAATTTTTAGCGTAATTATTTATTGAATACTAACAATTAACAATGTCAAACTTATTTAGCAATTTATAAATATTTATGAGCATTATATATTCTAAAGTCAAACGCCAAAAGGTATTCTAGATGACTGAATTAATATTAAATAGAATCTTAGATTACCGTATGTAAACCGGACTGTTCAAATACGCCTAATTTGTGCGCTAATTAATAATTAATTTATCCAGCTTTAATGAGCAATCCGCGGAAAATACATTTTTTAATCGGTTAAATTTGAATTAATGAATAAGTAATTTTGTTTGATTTTGAAATGTACATTAATTAACTATAACAACGTATTTTAAAGCTGGATTTATAGATGTTATAACTTGTTCCACAAACCTTGTCGATGTTATTTTCATTCTCGATTTCTTCATAAATATCCCATCTTCAAGGTTACCTTTAACTCAGCCATATCAGTGGTAACCCTTTTCTCCAACAGTGCTTTAAGTGAAAGTAGTAAGGTTCATTTTTGCATATATTTTAATTGGGTTCTACCGTATTATAATATAAATTATAAGAAAACTCATAAATAACCCTATATTTCCAATGCTACTGATACGCCTGAAGCCATTCAAAATATTTTGTTTATTTACTCTTTGATTGTTGTAAGGGTTGGTAGCGTATTGAATTTTATACACAGAATTACTGAAATAATAATTATTATTATCAGAAATATTTCCGGCCGTCCCGCGATGTTTTAAATCGTATTCATTTCTGTTTTTCATATTTATGTGTAGGTAGCTTTTATTATTCATTGTGAAATATTAAGTATATGTTTGTAAAACGCTATCCATTTGTTGTG
The DNA here is from genome assembly GCA_932294365.1 of Diachrysia chrysitis. NCBI lineage: Eukaryota > Metazoa > Arthropoda > Insecta > Lepidoptera > Noctuidae > Diachrysia > Diachrysia chrysitis. The sequence continues at coordinate 12,856,669 of OW028649.1, read as the reverse complement.
CAAATACATGGGTTAATGCTCCTTTTGAATATTTCCCTGTAATATTTCGATATTTAAACTTATTGAGTATTTACAAAATAGTTTAATCATTTGGTAATTTTAAAACATAATATTATATTTTAAAATAAATTAATAAATTTGTTACCACAATCGTGCTTCTGAAAATCACCTACATACAAGAAATTGTGTTACTTTCTATCCGTATTATTCACAACATATTTTAACCTAGGCAAGATTGGCAGATACGACAGATTTTAATTTACTATGATAATAATTATAATTTAAGAAAACTAAATTACAAAAACTCTTCAATAATTCATTCATTCACATTAAACGCACTGATTACTGGTTTCCGACTCTACACAGCATATTATTTACCCTGCCCTTGAATGTGCCCCACCCTTTACCGTGCGTGTTTGTACTAAATATTGGTGGAACAAGTGACACGCGAGTCCGGTCGGTGGCTCGGTGGAAGATTAAGTGTGTGCTTTACCATACAACAGGCTCTCACGATACTTAGCGTTTAAATTTCGTTTTGAGTTATTTTTTCTTTTTTTTAGTCGAGTCTCTGTTGAGTTTAGATTCGTTGTTCAACTGTTTTTGCATGTTTCGCTGGACTTCTTTAGTAAAGAATATAATACTGATATACTTTCCGTTTCTAATTGAAATGAAATTATCATACTATACTATATGTCGCGGGGTTTTCACAACCATTAAAATCTTATGCACAAAAACACATAGGACTTGGACAACAAGCTTTTGTGGATCACACAAATGCATACGGGGATCGAACCCGCAGCACGTCGCGCACCGTGGCCATTGGCGTGGTGATCTATTAATACCACTCCAGTCGATACTTCAAATGCAAAGAAAGCACGTGTGAAGGTTCTTTAACCAATTGTCAACAAATATATTAACATATTGAATACAAATCGACAAAATCCGATAGATTAAATTATCAGTCTGATATAAAATATTGAAATCCAGAACAATAATGATGTCAATCATTTCTTTTTCCAAAAGTATGATAATAATTTATTCTGATGAAGGTTTGACAACTCATTTCAGTTTTATTCAAACACGAAATCGAGATGAGCCATATATTATATAGGTATATTATAGACAATATATAAGGCATACTGCGTACGATCAGATATAAATTATTTGTTTGATACATTTTATTATGAAACTATCAATAAAGTTGGCAATCACGAATAATTACATAGTTAGGTACTTATTTCTGCTAAAAAAATAGTTCATCTACAATGGCCATTTGCTATATTCAAAAACGATTCGTTTTCCTTACACATGGTAGAATTTTCTATGTTTTGCTTAGAGCCCGCTAGCAAAACGTTTTTTTTTTTTTTTTTTTTTTTTTTAATATAGGAACTGGCATTAGACGTCACCTACTAACTTACTAGCATAGAATAAATGTAGCCAGAATACGTAAAAAAAAATAAAAAGCCAAACAAGTTAATTCTCAACGATTTAACAAACTCACTTCCGTTCTTAATTACAAACTTCGCAACTGTAATTAGATATTTTTCTCTCAGTTACAATTTACTGTGACCTTAATTAATAATTAAAATTACTTTAAATTACTGTCATTTTGTTTATTAATTAGTGTTGTATCACGTAATAAAATGTAAAGTCGTCTGTTATTGTGCCTTTTAGGGCAAAAGCTGCTTCTAAACCGAGGATGAACGAATATTGATCACCACGTCTAGTTACCTAGAAGACTGTTATCCCGATTAAGATCGATGCCTTTCATTTTCCCTAAATTTAAAATTACATTTAATTTTGGCACACTTTACTATCACTAGATATTTTGTGGAAATTGGCAGCAATATGGAATTAAAAAAAAAACTTACTAGCAGTGCCCCGCGGCTTTTCTCTCAAAGCAAGTAACGTGATGTTAAATAGCCTATAACCTTCCCCAAAAATTGGGTTATCAAATGCTAGTTTTTTTTTTAAATCTATTTCACTAGTCATTTCAGACATTAGCGCTTTTAAACAAACTTTATTACATCATTGTAAATATAGTGTATGCTATACAAAACTAAACATATTATTATGTCTATGTAGTAGTTTAATTAAATACACAGCTGGTTTCTTTTAAAGAGACCTTAGGGAAAAAAAATACTAGGTCGGAATGAAAAAGATTAATGGCAGAGTCATTTTCTCTGTTTGCGCCATGATTTACGCGGCGTGAATATAAATAAACCACATTTTTAGTACACTTTCTTACTGACTGGTTATAAAATGTTTATTTATGTTTTAGCTTTATGTAGCATATCTTCCGGGCTTATGAAATAAAACCTATTTTTATGGACTCTTTTGGTTCGTAACTTCACATACTTTGGACTTGTTTTAGATCTTAAGATAAGTTTATTAGCGTCAAGTTGAAAATGTATTTCCTTTCTCCAGATAATGTTTTTATGGTTCAGATTTTTTTGGTATCGTGTTAATGTAAGGCCTTGGTAAGTGTACCTATTACTCACACTTGTTTTCTAAGTGATAATTGGATATTATTGACTGGGAATAAAATACGCACTAATATCTTTAGTCGTGTTTATTCTCAACTGCTTCAGATGTGTTGTGTTTTTCGAGTTCCAGATTAGGACTGTGTATACTTTAAATATATTATTTTAAATAAATACCTGAACAATGAACTTATGACATAAGACAAGCTACTCATTTTTTATTAAATATTTAAATTTACGTATCAGTTTTGATAGCAGTAGGTTGATACTACGAGTATTAACATTAATAACAAAATGATTGAACAAAATACTTTTTATTTATTCTATACAATCTAGTAATAAGGATTGGTGTCCATAATAATTAATTTTCATAAAGCCTGATACAAGAAAGGCTAAAAATAAATTCAATTATTTTTATTAAAAAGCCCGAATATCTACATTTTTCGAACAAGAAATGTTTTACGAGATGAACATATTTGTTAATCAATTTGTTACCGAAGTGGATTTTAATTGATGAAGTGAGAAGTAGATATTATAAAACGTGTATAATACGACGCTGGTTTTAAATAATGTTGTGTTTTATTTTTTCGCTAGATAACTAAAACGCAGCTATAATTTCTAAAAAATGTTAAATGAATAAAAATATAAGTAAAAAAATACTCCATGAATTAAAATAAAATTTGCTGAATAAAAATAATAATTTTTAACCATATCCAGTAAGAGAAAGTCTTACCATGGGATACTGTATTACCCAGTAAATTGGGTTGTTCACTGTGCAGCTCAAAGTGGCAGTCGCTCCGTGTAAAATACGGTATTCAGCTGAATCCGGTAAGACTGGAAGTCGACACCAACATAGCTTGGGAAAAGGCTAGGCAGAAGAAGAACCTCAAACAGTAAGAAATGATTTAGTTTTAAATGTTGTTAGAGTTTTATTACATCAATATGAGAGATCGGCACATTTATGAAAGCATCAAATATCTACGTAGAATATATCCTTCTACAATTTAACATTCCCAAAGTTTAACGTGTTAACATAAGCCCAGCGATACATCATATAAATGTTGGCAAAATGTTATTTTTCATTCCTAAATTACATTTGTACTTTCAACCGCGTTATACAAAATAACTTGGTATTTTCGGCGAGACAGAACCGACATTATTTCGTTCTAATAAACCATTGGAATAAACTTTCTTGTTTCTTTACTTGATAATTGAGATGTTTTTTATTTTATGTTATCCTGGTACCGTGTTAGGCGGGTTTGTTTTAATAATGTTGCTGTTTGTTTTATTTTATATCACTTATTTATTACAGAGCATTTTCTACTTTAACGTTTTTATTCCTGTTTAATTATTTAAGTCCATATTATATTAGTAAGGTAGGTAAATCAAAAAATACAATTTACCAAAAACAATTTAGTTAACTATGCATGTTTTTATCATTGTATAAGATGAACGTAGGTGTAACTAGATAAACTCTAACTTCGCTTAAATAAATTTAAATTGTAAAAAGAAAACTCGAATTTGATTAGTCTTTTTGGAAAATATGGTAATAACAATATCTTACGACCAAAAGAAGAATTGTAAAACAAGACCAATAAAAATCTTATATCAGGTATTTTTTACATTCTACTCAACTGACCGCAAAAAATTATCAGACAATTATATTCTGTGTTGGAAAATATAATTGGATTCTGTAATGACAACTCCAGAAATGCACAATTTATTATCATGGTGTTAAAGGCCCAATTAGTAATTTTTTTACATAATTAAAGGTTGTAATTCAAAAATATAATATTTTATGCACAAAAAGACGTTTAAAATATAAAAATATCGTAGTATAGTTGGCTGCAGATCAGTGGTAACATTTTGACAACCACAGCGCCTTAACGAATAAGAAATAAGGTTGATTTTGTTATTTGTTTGTTACCAAATTCGTGTGACCGATACTACATCCCTTTTAATAGAATGAATAAATCCTTTGTGGGTGGTACTATAATTATTAAGATTTTAATATGATAAAGATGCCTATAGTAAGAAATATGCGCACAGAGCGTGTATTCATAGACCACCAAAATATTAGAATTTTTTAACAAAGATTTAAGCAATTAATAGCATTATACATTTTATGATATATATCAATAACCACGAAATGGGACTATAAGCGGAAAGGCCCTTGATGAATCAACATCAATCGCAGATTTAATATCACGAGGCCTCATTTAAAACGTTATTAAGTTAAAACCTTCACCTCTATATTAACAAGTTGTTGCTATCATTCCACATTTTACGGAAAGTTTTAACGGAAAAACGAAACAAATTGCACTATTTTCCTTAGTAGCCTATTGGGAGCCGAGCCCCGGTACTTCCGGCTCATATTAAAACAGTTATCGCACAATCTTAACAGCCCTATACTCAAAACTATAGCCGCAGCTGAAAATGATATACTAACATTTAATTACCAAACAAAAATCCACCTTAACAACAATCAATAAGGTCGAATTCACAACGTACGTAACGCCGACACAGAAAGACCCTATTATTTCTCATTATTAATTTGATAAGAAAAAAATTCTCGTATGTGAATGGAATTTTCAACTTTATATTTTTTGGGTTGGGTTTATTATTGTCTGACAATGAGTACTAAAGTTTCGTAATCGTCTGATATAGAACTGTATTTAAATGGTCGTGGTAAATACAGATAGGGTTTTCATAGGCATCCCTTTGTCGTTTGAAACAATGAAAAACACTGGCCTCTTTTGGTTAAGCCAGCTGGTAAAAATGTGGCCTAATGACAGGTCGAAGTGACCCCAATATGGGAACAGTTCATTATTCGATGGCTTTGTTTTCTGACAAAGCCAGGAGGGATAATACGGATTTTTTCCGAATGTTATGACGTCGTGTTCGATTGTAATGAAGTCCTTTTGGAGAAAGATAAGTATAATATATGACTATATACGACAGAAACTAATGATCATTATCGGAATTCCTGGTTAAGGTACACACACAACATCCAAAAAATTGTTCTATGGTTAAGCCTATAACGGGCAGTTTGTAACCGTATGTGAAAACCAACTAGTGAGATCTTTATTTTATATCAATCTTGATATAAAATAAAGATCTCACTAGTTGGAAAAATTGTGAAACAACCATGTTATAAAAATAGTGCATAATCAAAATTTATATGAAAAACAAAATGGATAATATGTCATAATACGGGTCAGAACCATTGTGATTAAAAACAAACTTCGCACATTTTAAATACTGCAAAAAAAAATACGTGGTATACGATTAAATACATTTTGTAACATTGCTTAATAGCTTTGTTTTTTATGCCTTATTATGGCTTTCATTATAATCAAATTTGAATCACGATAATACTCAAGCGGTGAGTTTGGGCCATATCTGGTACTACCATACTCATAACACAGGCCAGCCTCAGTAAGGGTCTTCTTTTTAAAACAAATAAGCACGGGATGCTAATCTCTAGGGTTCGACGCCAAAATTATCCCTTTACGGCTTGCGCAGGTTGATAAGCAAATAACACTGTGTATTTTTTAACCCAAATCTTGAAAACAAAAATAAAACTTTGATGCCTCGGCATAAAAAAGAACAGGCTGATTTTCTCTCTACATTAGAACAAACAAAACCTTTATGCGTACAGAGTAGGTAACATCACGTAGCGACAAAGGTATTCCAGTCCAAAACGCAAAAGGTAAACATTAAAGTTTTGGTTGACTGCCATCTCTGTCATTTTAACTGTTCTGTGGTTTTGTACAATGTCGCTTTGCCTTTGTGTGGGACAGTTCGTAATTTGAAATTTGCGTGCGGACTCTTAAAGGGAATGTGTTTTTTTTTAGTTTTTTCATGCGAACACTTAGAACGCTTTGTTTTTTTAACACAAGTGCCTTTTATTTTTTTAATTCTAGGTAGTCTGTTATGTTAAGAATTTGGTTAAAGTAAAATATTCTTTGTTCTAGGCTTAATATTTTAAACAAAAATAACTATAAAAAGCATAATTAAAAAACATGCTTCAGTAAAGATTTGGAAAGTATCAAAATATTTGCTAAAAACCTAAAAACTAAATATGTAAATCAAAACTTCAAAAATCTATCATTCTAACAGAACTTTTATCACACACAATTCGAAAAAAAAATAATCAAAAGCGGTTCAGCAGTTTCAAACTTAGAAGCGACAACCAGACAAACATTCACCATCTTATCGATAAGTTTAATCCAGTTTATCCATATAAACACAAAACAATCAATATGTCTCGCATGCCCATTAGAATTCAGTTACCGCGCCACGCCGGATATTGTCAGACCCCGTTTGTCACGGACAGACACTTGACTCCGTCCGGGACAAACGCTAATAGCTCGTCTTTTAACGTTAATTAGTGGTTTTAGGTGTTGCATTTTTTGTAGGTTATATTTTTTTTACAACTAGTAGGTATCATGTTTTACTTCAAGACAGCCATTAATTAAATTAGCCGTTATTACGATAAACATTTTTTATTCAGTTTTTTTTTGTGACAAATGTTATGCTTATCACATATACAGACACATATAGCAGATATGCACTTGGATTAAAAATTAAACAGTTATGAGGCTGTGGAAATTTTCAGCCCTCTTCACTATATAATATTATGTGACGAGACATTTTTTGGAATGTAATTTTATACATTGTTTATTTTGCTGTTATAACAGTACTTTAAACATAGCTTTGTGTTATGTAAAGAACGATAAAATGATTTAAATAAACCCTTCAATATATATATATATAATAATGTCACAACATTTTAAACAAATTAGAAATAATTTTATTGAAATTAAATTAATTGAAATAATTGATTCTTTACCTGGGATAACTATCATCACTTTTACATGTCATATAATTTTTTTAGCTTGCTGGAGGCGGCATTTCCTAACTAGAAGGAATGTCGAAACAATCTCAGGGGTTTATTTTTTCTAGGAGCTTCTTTTAAAGTCTAGAAAATTGTTGCAATTTATTATTGTGTCAATAAATGCAACAATATCGATAATCTCCATCTTGAGTAATAAATTACTGTTGTCAGCGGCGTCAACCAATCAACAGAAGTAAAGTTCGTTAACGATAGTTAAACGACTTGCCGCACATAATTAATTTATAGAAAATAACGGTAACATGTTATTACAGTTTATAACGTTAAACACAGCCATAGGGTTATAGGCTATGATTATAATAACTTGAGTTACAACCCTCCAAGGGAAGCTAAAAACGGAACCCGTAAACTATCCGTTAATCTAAGGCTTGGTATACAGTGCAAATGGCGGGAATGTAGTAGAGAAAATCAGAATCAATTTTGAATAAACCTATTTGGGGTGCTTTTGCTATGTTAAAATTACGACTAGTACTAAGTACTATTTGCGCAGTCTCAAAATGTAATTCCTATAGAGGAGAAACGGCCAGATACGCCATAGGTTTTTGAGATGCGGTAAAGACGTGACATGAACTTGACCAATACCATGAACGTAACAACAGTATAACACGGCCTATAATTATCCTATTACAAGGAAAATACCATTTCTCATACAGAAAAAAAATATACACATTTGATTACCGATTACTCACTTGCAAGTTGGCAATTTTAGATACTAACTTGTAATCCAGATTTACTCATGTTTGTTATCGTTAGCTAGTGGAAAATACATACTACTTATAAAGCTCATATTGGTACTGGGTTTCGAACCTGTGACCTTTAACAATTCCGATCATAGAATCGCTAGGTCACCACGGAAACATGTGTAATTCAAGTTTAATAAACTCATGCAGGAGACATATGTCCGCGCCACGTTTCCGCCACTTCTGTAAACCTCGCCTAACAACTACAAGGGTTGGTTCACCTAGTTCTGAAGTAAGCCACAGTCGGCAAAGACAGGCTTAGATGTACTACGATCAAAGGATGAACGATCTCTGTGAAGTGTTTCTAACATCTTAACCTGCGCTCCTGTCAGATGCATTGCCTTAACGCTATGCTGTCAAGTGAGGCATACTATACTGTGGAAGGCAAGGAGGCATGGTTGGATGTTTCTTTGAGTGGCTTGATGTGGGGCGATTGTGTGGTTGTATGTAGATTATGTAGAAGAAAAAGACAGTATGAAAATGTCTTTGTTTTGGCTGTGATTTTTGCTTTCATATAAACTGAAAGAATAGTTTAAAAACACAACTTAAAAATAGCCGTTAATTTACATCTATGAAAAATATTATCAAGTATTGAAACAAAACATGACTATGAAATATACTTAATATGATATTGACAACAGATATCATTTAGGTTAATGTTTCGTTCAGTAAATTTCCAGAGAAGTTAAGTACAAAATTATTAGTTTTTATCAAAATAATAAATAAATATCATAAAAGTAATATTAAGCCATTAATAACGAATCAATCGATAGTATGGAAAGCCCTTTTATTAAAATAAGCTTGGAAGTTTACGCGCTACAGCAGAGCATACGTAAATAAAAATATAACTACTTACATAGTAAATGCAAAGTATTAACAATCCAGAGTTGATTCTACTTATGAGATTTCCTTTACACTACGTATACTATCCGGGTCAGTATCAATTCACAACAGTAAAATCTTTTTTACGTGACGACGAACGTAAACGTTACGCATAATACGTGCATGCAATATTCAAACAAATTAAATAACTTTAAGATTAAAGTATAACGCAAACACCATTCCAACTTTACTCACTTATCGGCTATAGGTAACAAAGCGGCAAAGTCGCGCGTCGAAAGGCGACGCGTTTGATGTTTATGGATAATAATAAGATAACTTAAAATTGTGACTTTAAATTGTTTTATGCGTACACACGTAAATAGTGTCCAGATACAGCGTGTTCAAAAGAAGTAGGTAAAATTAAATTAAAAAGAAAACTGTCTGTAGGCTTTACTACTGCTTATTTAATTTATTTTTTATTGTTGGTATAAAGCCTGGAAATGGTACCTAGAATATTACTTGTAAAAATATCTCATAACTTGTATCAACCCTGTACATCATGTCATGTCTGACAATCAATCAACTCAGCGTTTCATTCAGCCAAAAAAAGTAACCATTGTCAGACTTAGGAGAGGCCTATGTCCACTGCTGGTCATAGGCCTCTCCAAAGTTGCGCCATAACACTTGGTCCTCTACTTTCCGCCATGTCATGTCTATTGTTTATTAATTAATACTATACACTACGTCAGCCACGTATACCACATTACTCAATAGTTATTATACGTTATTGTGACATCAGATGACCACAAAGTGCATTATATGCTGTGGTTTTATCAGTCATTGATATTTATTGAGTTAGACTATATATGTTTCATTACTTTACAATGATAATTATAATAAATATGACTTTCTGAATGAATTCCGAATCAGTATTTTGTATAGTAACTTTTGTAAGATGGATTCGTATTTATTTCGACTCGTAACACGACCGTCAACATCTCTTCAGTCGCGCAATCCCAAAAAAAAATGCGTAGATTTTGATTATGACTTACGCAGAAACTAAGTACCTACCTACGCAAGATATATTTATAATATTAGATTATTCGGCAAGGTCACAGGTAGAACTTTCAATGTGTGATAATCCTCAGAAATCTTTAGGTGTTCTTGTATTTACCTACAAGTATGGGTAAAACTCAGTTATCACGTCAACATCTGTAATGAATGGCCGAAAAGATGACGCCTGCCTGTTCAAATGCTATAATTCATAAGTGAGAACTAATGTATATTTTGACATCGTATATAACAATGAAACTTTTTATTCCTGCCAATATTTAAATTTACATAAATAGGTAATATAATAATTGCGACATTCCTTTTCATACAAGCTAAAAATTGATTGACGAATAAAAGAAGAGACATCCGCAGCCTTAAAGCAAGAAAGCAAACGAAAGAGGCAATAAAAATGCACGACGATATTGATAAAGTACCCATTAATTAACAAAGTATTTTACAATGTACAAAGTTCTACAATATCTTTAAAACTAATTATGATAGCTTTATACCCTTTAAAACTGAAATTAAGATAGTATTGTATTAGATAGTAATATATTTCTAAAGTAAACAAAGCCTCCGCAATTTAAGTTATGTTAAGTTCAGAGTTACACATCGGTTCAAAGCGTAGTTAAGTTTTGAAAACTAATTAGTACGTAAGGGAAGGTACACATAGTCTAAATATGTACGTCCTTTCTTAGTAAATGTAGTAAGCATTAATACGATAAATGTTTTAGGTATAAGGTAACTATTTGAATTTGTGAGTCTGCTAGGAGTTTGTTGCTGAATTGAAAATGTTTAAATTTTTATTATTATTGCATTTTCCAATATTGCATTCAAATACCGCACCATTACTATTTGAAGGTTTAGCATAACACTAAACAAAAATAAAGGATTAAAACCTCCAAAACCACAATTAACGTCACGATACATTTTGAGTAAAAGGTAGAAATGGTAATCAAAAATAATGGCAGCGGAAAGTAAATGACCGCAAGCCAATTACTTATATTACTTAACAATTGGCAAAGCCAGAATTCAATAAACCGGTAATGATACACAGGCCCACAATGCATTCAAAATACACAATTCAAATTAGCAAGCACGGCGATTCCGACATGTATTTCCACTATATACTGGTACGGATAACGTTTAAACTAAAGCTCAACTTAAGCTTAGAATTTAATTCTAAGTAAAATATAATAATGATCTAATAATTAAATGTGGACAACATCACATACATTGCTGTAAACCCAAAGAAAGTAGCTAAAGCACTTGTGTTATGGAATCAGAGACAGCGAAGTTACCACAAATACCCAGACCAAAAACAAATTTGGAAAGTCTTTATCCACATTGAACCCTCCGGGGATCGAACTCAGAACCTCAGAGCTAGCGACACCTTGAAAACCGTTGTGTACGCCAATCGCCCACGGATGTCTTCAAAGCAAATTTTCATTCACACTCTTTTGTTTTACCTAAAAATATACTAACTACCATTTATGTAATGGGCAGAAGGCCTCACATAAAGCAGCGTTTGCTAATCCGAGTCGGTACTTGTTAGGTTAAATAGTTCCGTGTTTCGGAGAAGCTTGTTCTTATTAGAGCTTGTGTGTTATCTGGAAACGTGGGCTGCAAATTGAAATTAGTGCATCAAATTTAAATAAAAGTACCATCGACACTAAAAAAGGGAAATTTTTACAAAAGTACCTAAGAGTATTCTTGCATAAGATTTGTTAAGGTAAATTGAAAATTCCTAAAAAAAAAAATATCGTCAGGGATGCTAATCTTCTAACTGCTAAATAGGTTTTCTTAAAAGCGCTTTTGTCCGAGAGTGGCTAACAAGCCATACGTCTTAGCTTCTTAGCAACTCTCGATCAATCGCCCTTATAGACAAAAAATACCCCTTGTCAGTTCTCTTATTCGGGACCTATGATGCAACAAACCAAACACTTCTTTGCTTTTGCGTCGAAAGTTACAAAGAAACGACTTTAATTCCAGAGCCACGGAAAGAACATAAACAAGAAAGGATCAAATATGTTAATTTTTACGTAAAGACCGCACCATCCCTCTCAGATGTCACATCTTTCATAACCTTGTCTTAACCGAGGTCAAAGTGAAAGCCGTTTTTTATTTTACGAGCAGCAACTTTCTTGATAAACTTGTCCAAGTGTCGCTAGTCAGTAATTCGCTCTCCTCGACCGTTTCCTTATGGTTAGTTATAGAATTTGTGGGAAGCCGACCTGTGGCCCAATTTTGGTGCCCCCTTAGACCGGTGCGTGACCTTAAGACGTAATGGCCAGTCCTCGAGGCTTTTTCTTATTCAACAATCTCGTATTTTGTGAGCGTTTCAGTTAAGTTGCCAACAACACGTGGTGTTGGTGCCCTTTCCTTTATAAAGTTGGGAAATGTTTTAAGAGTGGTGGGATAAATATTAATACGTGGATTATGCGCAATGTCTTCTGTTTGAAGAGCGTGAGTTGCTTTTAGGATTTGTTGGAATGGTGAATTTGATTGCTTGAAAACATACATACATACACCCCGTGTGCCCCTCGGATTTTTTCCTTCACCGATAATTATCAATGATGTCTTAGAGTAATTAAGAAAGTACATATTATTATAATTTTATAAAGGTCACATTGGTACTTGCCTGTATTGCGTTCGAACCTGCAACCTTGTGCACACAAATCCGCTCATTCAACCACTAGGCCAACACGACATTCAAAATAAAATTAAACGTTAGCATATTCTTTATTCTGCAAATAGTTTATTTAGGTTAATTACGAAACAGTCCGTCAATAAATATTGAAACGCGCCCATAAAATATTTCTGTTCGAAAACTACTAAAGCCAATAGTAACTAAATAATTAATTATAAGTGGATTAACCTGTCTACGGATGCTAGCTTATGTTGTCAATTCTGGAAAGCTAACCAATTCAATTTAATGTTATAAATCTTTTTGCGGTACAATTAACGAGGAAATTATTCAAGGATTTTTTGTGGCTTCCAACTAGGTATATTTTCTTTTGGCTAAAATAGATATTTTCGTTCTTTCAGTTTTTTCTTTGTAGCTTTCAGCTGTTCGGAACAGCAAGAAATTATTTTTGTTATATAAACCTAATTTCTTTCTTAATATTCGCTATAGTTGGATCTGACTGAAACTTATTAAATAGCTTTTGCCCAGAAATATTACTGTGGAAACATTGTTATCAGAAAATTATTGTGTCCAGTAAGTATCAATATTGGTTTGAGTCGTATCAAGTCGGTAATAGGAGCTTATGTACTTAATGTTTTTATTTGAGGCACGGGAGTATAAACTAAACTTGTCTTCTTATATACATAAGATATCTAATCAATAATTATTATTCTTCCACCTAAATATATGATGTATTGATTACCTATTTGAAATAACTTTTTATCTCTCAGTATAAAAAGAAAACGACTTTATTTGTATAATGGGTAAGGTATACTTTGGTTTATTATCTTCAACTTTGGGAAATTACAAAACCTTACACATTTTCCTTGAGTATTAGCGATTTTTGCAGACCTCTGAACTGGGACAACTATCCCATAGAGGGGATAGTTGCCAGAGAAAGAAAAAGGTCATTTATCCTGAAAAAACATTGATCACACCTTACCTTTGCATGCATTGGCACTGAGACATGCAACACGATCTACTTAGTAGTAGCCTTTGATAAATAAATGACTCATCCGCAAAACTAGAGTAATTACAATCGAGCTTACTATACCATTGGAGCAACTATCCTGGTATTTTTTTTATGTAGATCATACACCAAAACAATAATTTATCGAATTTCGTATGGAGAATTCCATTAACAGTTTCAAAATTAACCCATAACACGAAAACACAACAAAATTTAATTCAAAATAAGCAGACAACTAAAACACTTATGTTAATAAAGTGATGTCCCATCGAGTGCCTCGAATACCGTGTGAGTGACGTATAGTAATGACGTCTCACGTCAAGATCTCTCTCCGAGCGGAGCTGGGTTCGAGTGCCCTCGACTTTACACGTTCATCCTCAACTCACAGAAATTTAATCTGAGTAGGGACAAGGGGAAAGTAATCGTATTATATCGTATTTTTGTGACTTACAAGGTACTTGAAGAGTTTTTGCGAGCAAGGTGAGGCTTGATAAAAAGTGGGATAAGTCTTCGATTCTTTTGTCTAAACGACGTGTTCCATTTTTGTGAAGAATGGTAGATAGGTTTACGGGAAGAATAATTTACGAAAAATCGTTTTTAACCCATATCGATGAAATTTTCTGTGATTGATGTTAATATTTTGTTACATTTTATAGTCCAGTAACTTAGACCATAATTCCTACATTTTATTAAAGGCTAAAAAACATTTCAAGTTCCACAACATTACATTTACAACAAAAACCCAAATGTCAGAGAACATTAGCTCATAATTTTCCACGGACCTAACCAGAGCCAGAATAAGTCAAACAAAAACTTGTCACATTGCCAAATCTCTAACGAACCTTATAATGTTTGGCAGGCTACGTCATAATATTAAATTAATTAAAAGTCACTAATAATCAAAACTCGTCTCCATTACCTCTGGAAGCAACGGCGCGAGTAATGAACAGCTATGCTCATGCATACGTAATGTACGTGTATAATTTATTTTCTTACCTTTCGTATAAAATTTGAAGACATCTTTAAGTCTTCCTTTAACATATTATAGGAGATACGTTGTACACATTTACACGATGTTAAATTAAAGCCGAAACCTCATACCGACCGTTATTAGTCGACCCCTGTAGGTTAAAGGTCGCGGGTTCGGGTGGGAACGATTCTCGTACAAAACAGATATTTGAATGGCTTACACATATTGCTTGTGATTTTCTGTCAATCCTGATAGATAGAATTGCTTAAAAATAAATTTATATATTGCTGTTAATTCTGTAGATTGTAAGAATGCGTTTGGTAAATATTATTCTAACTCGTTTCTATTTTTTTTTTCCAAACTGAACACACAAGAGAGCATATTTAAAAAACGATAAAATCCAACCTGTGTTTATAAATTTTTAAATAAAAGCAAGTTTTCCTCATCCATAAAATATTACAACGCATGATTCCAAATTACACAAGCAGAGGTAACATTATTTATTCCCTTAAAACTTTCTAGAAAATTTTCCTCAAAACTTATGAAAAATGGAACATTAATAATCCGCGAAGGATTTCCGTAGGTATAATATTTTCAGTGAAGCGATGTCAGACCGGATGATTAGACGGTAGCACCGAAATTTCCAAGACCGTTTGTACGTCTTAATATTATCATAAAATATGCCAAATCCATTTAAGCGCAGTTTTTCTTTCCAGCTTACTGGCCTGAAAATATTGTTATGGTAGCTGTCGGCCATGAGAATTTTAATAATGGACGTTCCTTGGCCCTACATTTCTACGTGTTATAACTAATAAACCTCCGCGTCGGCATTTTAGCGATGATTTAAAAAACCTTTTAGGGGTAACAAGTTGTTTTATAAATATGTAAGTAGTTGGTTTATTGGTTGTTGCTTTAAAAAGTTGCTGAAAATGTGGCTTAAGTTAGAAATATCGTAGTTTTGATGCAAGCTCTGTTGAATATTTTAGTGGAGGGTTACTTTTAGGACGTAAGCTGTTTTGTACTTGGACAAAAGTGGTTAGAAGGATTATAATAGTTAAGTCAGAAGCATGCATGGATATCGTTTACTTAAATAAATTTATCGACAATTTCAATAACAGCTACGAAATTAATAAAAATCTTATATATTCTCTTCCAGATAGGGTATTATATCATATCTTTATTCAATTACGTTTAGAAAACTACTTTTGTATAAATAAAATATTTATTTATTTCAAATTTGAAATGTTGATTCCATCGAGACGAATCAGAAACACACGACGCTTGCATAACAGATCTTAAAGCAGAAAATGCAGTCTGTATTCTTGCAAAATTGAGAATTTATATTCAGCGCTGTGATTGTTTAGAATTCTTCCGTAAGAAAAAAGAAAAAGTTACATCCAGAGAGCACTTTGAATGTTGAAAACGGCTCTCTAGACGTACAGCCAGGTTTCTGAGTAGAAGCGGTAGGTGTCTACTAGCGCGAGAAGCTGAAAAATAAAATGGAGGTATGTCTAATGATGTATGTGTACTGTTTTCATAATAGGTTCATTGTGTTTACTACTTTCAATATTTTTTAAAGTTTTCTTTTTAATGTTTTGAAATGTGGGCAAGCTGCTGTTAACTCAAAGTAGGAAGCTAAAGCACCTGTGTTATGGAATCAAAGACAAATAATGTAACACAACGGCCAGACACGAGACAATGTAGAAAAGTGGTTTTCTACATTTTATATACCTGTCCGGAGGTCGAATCTAGGCATTCAGAGCTAGCGACACCTTGAAAACCGGTACCTATGCCGTCAAAATAAGTGTTTGGCTTATATAGACTTTAAATTCAAAATCTAATACTCTACGTACCTGATGTCATAAATTCATAAAACGTTGTGTATTTAAAATAAGTAAACAATGATTAAAATTTTAATAAAGTCTTTCTTTTTTTCAAGATTCTTATTACTGCTATTTAGAGTTTATATGCAACTTAATTAATGTTTAAAGTGATACCATAAATCGAAATTTTAATGTACCATTTCAATAAACGGTTCTTTATCTGCATCCAAGAAATTATTCACACTCAGAATCCAAATATTAAGCTCAAAGTTCAACCGGTCCACGGTTGGCTCATCAATTTCTCTTACTTTTTTATTATACCCACGCCGAGGTGCGGATGTTCAAAGCATTTCTTCGTCTACAGTTACTTATTCTTTTATTAATAAAAGTTTATGCCGCCCCTGTTACCGTAGCACCCCTCCTATTTTTCCGCAATATTTTATTTAACTGGGAGTATGATAGGACTTAATACTGAGTACTGTTTATTTGTGATCGTATTTGTTAATAATTTGTGTGACACTGAATAAGTTTAGAATTGTTCTTGATCTTTTATGTTCAACATGTGTATGTTATTTTGTTGATGATATTTTTTTCTTATTTCTACTGTTGTGTTTTGTTTTTAAGTTGCACGCGCTGTAGTCGTAGGGAATTTATAGGTGCAAATCAAAAGTAGTAAGAAATACATTATTGATTTTGATTATTATTGTTTCATATTTATTACTTCATATTTGGTTCTCTTACTATTTTTAAATTTTGTTTTCACATCAAAGACATTCCCTGAACTATATTTCTGAAATAATTAACTATCAGGATACTTCCATTAATAGAGCCTCTATCCATTTGGGTTCACACAAAAGCCATAAAACAAGCTTAAAACTTAACTTTATTAACTACATCATGACATCAACAGAATTCCACAATGACGCGGTTAAAAAGGTGTAATTAATTCTCAATAGCTCGCTATCAGACCAGTCATCGCGATTCGTGACGGGTCAAGGCTTTTCTGAGCCCATTTTATTACTGAGAAAGTACACTGTATAAGGTATTGCTCAACGTCAGATCGGTGAAGTAATTAATATAAATTTTGACCCGTCTAAATTTAGGAATGACGAAATATCATACATTAGTTGAGATTTGTTTGGGCTTAGCTGTTATTAATATAAATCTCGTGACAGGTAACGAATATTAACTGTTATGTTATTCTTGAAAGTGTATTCCAAAAATATTGTTAATTAAAGGTTTTAACATATGGTTACAGGAATAGATAAACCACCTGAATCCAGTAAAGTGTTTTTTCTGAAGTTTGGTCTGAAGGAAAATATGGTATTTAGCTGAAATCGATCGACGAAAGACCCAAAGATAAATTACCCAAAGATAGCTTGGCAAAAAATCAGACTGTTAAAAAAAGAACAACAATCTTTTTCACATTAACGATCAATAAAAAAAAACAGAAAATCGACCTAACCGACTAGATAAGCAAAATCTATAACCTTGAAGGGAATCGAACAAGCGTAATATCGCAGGCGTACATATCATAAACTATCTGCATGCCAATTTGGAAAGGAAGGCAAAATTCTGCGATCCTTATCACTCCGCATAACTTATGAGCCCAAAGGGTTATATGTTCCTCATAGGAGATAGGAATACTGATATCGTCAACTCATGTTGGAACCCGTCGGTACGATCTTTACCAACATATTTAGAAAGTTACGAAGGTTCATATTTAGATTTTGACCGCTTCTGTGATTTTGTTCTATATCCTTATTGGTATAATTTATTTTGTTATTATTCTTTTTGTTATAAAAAGTTTATATTTTTTAAACCGTCTTCAGAAGGAGGTTCGCATTTCGACCGTTCTTTTTATGTATGTTTGTTAGGTACCCAATATCTCCAGCAATTGAGAATTGACTTCACAACAATTTGTTTTCGATCGATTCTAATTGGATTTTTTTTATTAATTAATTATAATTCATTATTAATTCACCAAGGATGTCAAAATGAAATTGCATATTTTGTACTTTCCTGCAATTGTTTTTTTTTTAAGTCGTATTTTTATATTTAGATCATTAAATCCCTTATTCATAAAAATCTCGATATTGTTTAGCAACTGTTTAGTGTATTTAAAATTCTAAAGAAAACTTGATCTAATTATCTGCTTATAAATCCCTATATTTTTAGAAGTATAGAAGCATTTTAATGAGCAACAGTATGAAGCTAGTAACGATTTGGTAATAATTTCATCCATACAAACAAAAACCAGTACCTGCATTTGAATATACACCTTCCATAATTTCACATCCTTACTTTTCTTCATAAAGCTTATTGAGTAAACCAAATTACTTACCTCACTTTTTATACTAACTGTTGTATACGTTATCACGAAATAAG
This sequence comes from Diachrysia chrysitis, assembly GCA_932294365.1. Lineage (NCBI taxonomy): Eukaryota > Metazoa > Arthropoda > Insecta > Lepidoptera > Noctuidae > Diachrysia > Diachrysia chrysitis. Next base: position 12,837,816 of record OW028649.1, on the reverse strand, counting down.
GGCCAGGGAACACGGCAGGGGAACTCGGGACGTCATTCCTGGCTTTATATTTTATTATATCCGGCAACCCAGAACGCTAATAAACCACTTTTTCAACGACCAGTACCACCGGTTTTATAGAGCTGTCTCTCTTTGTATAATAAATTTTTATTTATTTTGTTTTAGTGTTTTCGTAAATTTTTGTAGGCTCTGTTTTGTGGGCCTATAGAAGTTTTATTTTTGGAGATAAGTGTAATTAAATAAATAGATTTTTTTTTTCAGATCAGATTTCACGTGTTTTTATTTATAAGTGGTCGCCACGACAGTCGTTATCCTGTCAAATTTTTCAAAAAATTTATTCAAAATTTTTACATTTCTCGCGTATTTTTCGCAAAATTTTCGTTCATGTTATCCTTGTTCTGAGAATTACAAACAACAAAAAATGTGGCACTAGAAGTCTTTATTAGTTGATGTTATAAATGCATATTTGTATAAATTTAGTTTCACATTACGAATTAAGTAAAATCCTCAAACAATTATTTTCTTCCTATAAAATGAATCTTCATCCGCCCACTACACCGTTCTCCAATAGTTTTTTTCACACCTTTCTCGACCAGCAATTAAACGACCGTCTAAAAATATTGCCCGTCTTCCCTATTCTCCCCTTAACTATCGTAAAAGCAACTAAAGGATTAGTTTTAAGAACGTATAGTTAGAAGATCCTACTGTACACATAAAACCATCGTAACTTGACCTCTTTGAAGTACGCCATTTCTTAGTATGAGCAAGATGCTAGTATACAGTTATAACCAGTAGAGTGTGACAGAGACTGCTATATTTTGTAACACACTTCAGAGGGGTTAAATAATACTGGTTCTCTGTACACTTACGTAACAACATTCCTAGATTTCGGAACAAAGCGATCCTCGCTGCGTTGTGATTAGGGTGTACTTCGAATATTGTTCATTGTTCTTGTTAATTTGGAATTCAAATAGAAACAGTTAGCACCTACGTTTGGAGTTGTTGACTAGTTCAAACCAATACGGCATATATTTTATTACAAAAAGTAGTCAGATTATGGTAACGTAAAACCATGTTGCCATTAAATCACATTATGACAGTGTACCTACTTTTTTTTTACAAGATCTTCTTCTTTTTCCTGCCCTTTTCCCAATTTATTCGGGGTTGGCGCACAATGTTTTTTCCTTCCATTCCAATCTATTAGCCGTCATACGATCATTCACAGATTTTTCCCTCATATTATCTCACACGCAATTGATCCACCTTCTCTTGGCCTTCCTCTTCCTCTCCAGCCTTCCACATCCAAATTCATCACTCCTTTATTCACATGCATTTCATCTAAGCAATTTTCTTTCATTTTTCTGTTACTGGTGCCACTTTCAAACTTCCTCTAATATACTCATTTCTAACTTTATTCATTTTCGTCACTCCACACATCCATCTTAACATTCTCATCTCCGCTACATGTAATCTTCTTTCATACATCATATTTAGGGCCCAACATTTCGATCCATACAATACCACAGCAAGCTTTTAGCAAGATGCTTGTAATATTTATTGATTTTGTTATATTTTCTTCTCATTTTTTTTTATCCCAGGTAATATTTACCATTATAGCCGTTTAGGTATTTAATTTGTTCAGTAACACGTGTCATCATTTGAGCAAAACTTTACAAAGTGAAAATATATTACCGTATTCCATTGTAATTAAGTACTTGGTGACAACGTGGGTGTACTAACAGATACAAATGTCTCTTTAGACGGAACAAATATCAGCTGGACATATTTGTTTTGTGAACCTTTGACGTTAAACCCTTCAACCCTTTCATTTGGGTACTTCAGTTTAAACATAGGGCTCTATTCGAATCCAACTATATTATACGTACATAATATACATACGTATTTAATAGTACGAAATACTCCAAAAAGGTTAAAGCTCCTATACAGCTAATGAAAATTGTATGACATTTAATGGAATAATAAATGAGTTACATCAAAACGATTCGAATCATATTGCCTAATTTTAAATAAATTTATATTTAACTCTGGAAATTTTAATTAGTCATCGCGTATTCAATTTCGTTTGCCGTTGCGTAGACGTGTCGTTAATTTTAACGGTAACGATGTGCCGAACGCTGATGGTGTATAGATACGACATGCAATATTGGTTACTTCTGTTTCCACGAGTTCCTATTGTGTTAGTAGCATTGTTCAATGCGATTGTAATTTTGAGGTTCTAATCTGCGACTGTAGCTTAGTTATCGGAGTTCTTCTATAATTAAATGTTATGGTGCGTACAGACTGGTGAAACGTAGCATGAAATGTATCATGCAATATAAGAGTTTGACAGGTAACATACTCCATAACAAATTTTCATAGAGTGGACACCTTGCGCGCGTGAACTGTTCAATTCACGCGCACTCCACGAGCATTAAAAGACGCGCGCGAGCTTTCGTAAATTTGTCGATTTTTCTGGCAAACGCAAAGGGGTGCACAGTGTGCGCGAAACCTTTGGAGATTTGTATTGAATACGTGGTTCGGACGTGCAATGCGTCCACGGTTACAACAAACATGCATGAAAGATTGCTTGCAGAAAACGATCCATCTAATGTTACATTTCACCAGTCTGAACGCACCTTTATACCTAAAAAAAATATATTCCACATCTTGCTTTGATTTCAATTTAATAGAATTTGCGAAATCACTCAGCATAAGGTGCTTTTTGTGCTTTTGAATTTACTTTAGTAAAACCCCAGTGTTTTCTGGCAGAAAACTTTGTTGTTGCTGATCTTATATTCGTCATACACAACTATCAAAGATTAACATCTAATATCTGCCAAATAAAAACTAGGCTAGAGAAAGAACAAACACATAGATTTTATTACCTAACGTTACTGCTTAAATCTGCCGGCGTATTTTTATTGTGTAGTGTATTTGACATACATTTAACCCAGTTTTTTGTGCCGTTGTGAGGTAGAAAAATCGTTTTACGGAGGTCGGTCTAAAGCACGGACGCATGATATAAATTAGCTTTCATTGCTGGCAATTACTTTCCTTGGTTAATAGATTTTTTTTAAACCTATTTTCTGAACGATGAGAAAATATACGGGATATTATATCTTAAATAAAATACAGGTACCTAATAATGAAAAATATTTTATAATTTTTTTAATAAATACAGTTAAATATTCTGATAAAAACAGCAAGCATTATTAAGTAATATATTCAGAGTCTTATATGTATGCACAAAAATCATAAAAGTCAAACTATAAAAAGAATATAACACTAAGTTGAAACCTTTATGGGCCAACAAGATGATGTTTATAATAAAAGCAAAGAAAGATAAAATAAAACTCATGCTAAAAAACTAAACGAGCATCACGTGTCGAAGTCAAATGAGTCTAAACTTTAGAGTATATAGCAACCATAGAGTGCGCATCGCTAGTAGCCCGTTGTGCCGATCGTAAGCAAATTTTTTGCTGTAAGTGCGTACTTGGAGAGCTTAGCTAAGTGATTTTCCGCGTGACGACAGAACTTTATACGAAAATATCGATGGTTGCGATATTATTTGGTTTTGAAATAATATTAATAAAACGGCGCGCTCGGTCGTGATAAAAAATTACGACGCTTATTCACACTGGTGTTCTCAGTTCATACTCTGTTAGCTGCAGTCTAGTTTTCTTATTTATACTCTAAGGTGTAAACCGTATCAAAGAGTGCCAAAGATAAAACCGCTGAAATGAAAATAAAACTCCGAGAGCAACGTAAAGGAACTCGTATTCAATTGTTCACTGAAAGCAATAACTACGACAATAAAACACTGCTACCAAAGCACAACTAGTTTGATAAATAGCCACAACTTTACACCTGAAATTTAGTCATTTCTAAATTCCAACCACTAACTGCAATTTCGTCGTGCCAATTCCGCAATCACAAAAGCTCGATCCAATCTAAGTAGCACACAATCGTGTACACTCGCCTAGTGTACACGAGGTTTAATTTCGACCGCGGTTTAAATCTGGAGTACCGTTAAGAAAATAACCCCGTTGAATATTCAGAGGCTAAACAACTCTCTATCGCATGGCTTGTTTTCATTAGCATGATTGGACTGACCCCATTAAATATCCACCATTACCTCATACAGTGTAGCGTTATTAGAATCCGTAAATGGATAATAAAACTCATTCTATTTATTGAACGGGATATAAACACATTTGATTTTGTGGACGATATTGATTATAAAACGTCACTGCGGTTATTGTGAAAGAAATTGTGGTGTTTTTAACTTTGTATTGGATCGAATTTCATTTTAAATATTGAGCGCTCGAAATATAATATTCATTAAATTTAATGTCGGGGCTATGTTTTGATATCTACAGTGATTAAGGTTATATCCCATTCGCAAAGGTAAACATACAACTATCAAAAACAACAAAACAGGTATAACTCGCTGGAATTCAGAAATACTTTTTCTAATGTCAAGTAGTATATAACTGATTTCTTTAAAATTGTCAGCTTATATCGTTATTTTAGTTTTTTTGTAGTTTAAGTTAGTACAAAGATGATTGTTTTATATATAAAATTTATACTTATTAATATTTGTAACAATTATAAGATAAATAAAACCTGTTTAGCTTTTTTTTTATGGTGATTAATATAAATGGTGAAATTTTAAAATGATAATGTTTATAAATTTATCTTATAAACGCGACAGCGAAAAAACCTTATAGTCTTAATATTTTACTAAAGCGGATGGGGTATCGGTTGTAGTATCAGGTTGTGTCCTAATCCTTTTGAGGACAGAGTAAATAGAAAGATAGAAGGATAGAAAATGTAGGCAAACATGAATGTACACCGGGAAGAAATTGGGTAATTAAAGACACTGATACATTATATCTGCGATACTCAATGACGGCCGGCAGTATACCAAAAATTGTAGGCTCTTAGATGTCAAATATTTCGCAGTAATATTTATATAATAATGATTAATTTTATGTTGCCACGGATATATCTGCTCATTTTACAACACTTAAATCACAAAGAAGCACAAAAATATCACTTGTATTCAGGTACTTTATGCTTTTCATGCACGGAAATGAAAAATACACGAACATTTTTGTCATTAACTACGTCTATTAATAACTGTAATAACAGTTACAAATGAAATGGCGTCACCTTGAAACAAACTCATGGAAGCTTAAACGAAAATTCATATGAAATTTGGACTATCAAAACACTATTATTAGGAAAAATGTAATTAAGAATAGTGTAAATAATAAAAACAGTACGACAATTTTAATAAGGGTGTATTTTTAATTTGTTTGTATTTTTTTGTAATAATAATTTAATGTTATTCAATATAAAATTGTATAATAAAAAATTAAAGATTGTATAAATCGCGTTCTAGTATTTTTCAATATATTTGTTAGACCTAGTTGTGTATAAAAAATCCATTGCCTCAGTATACTGAACATTTTGTGAGCAAATTAATAATTGCTATTACTTCAGACACGCCCCTACATGGCCCTTATAATACTCTATAGTGAAACTTAATGGTTCTAAAACACTTCCGCCTACACTCTCGAAAATACGAGCGTAACGATATACAGTCTATGTAAACGTAGAGTCAGCACGAAAATCCCATTTTCATTTAAATATTATGCACGGTAAATCGAACCAATTCGAGTCACCATAACCGAACATTTGATTCGTGTGTAACAGATTCAGAAATTACGTTCGCTGACTGAAACTAATTTCTAATAAATCAACCGGTTTTCCTTGCGTATGGATTTTCACGTTGGTTCGACGTGATTTAGTGGTGACCTATAACGCCATCTATCGTGTACCAATAAAGGCTGTAGTAGACTTTTTAATTTATTCTCTTTTCGTTCGTTTGGAATAAAGGACTGAATTATTTTTGCTAGTATTGATATATGAGGCTTTAGTACATGAAATTGGTTTATTAACTAAATGCGCAAAAATACAGCTCTATCTGTGTATTTATGGTAGATACTTAAAAATATCCAAAAATAGAATGTCTGTGTTATCGTGATACTTAATAAGAAAAATAATTGATTGTGATACTCAAGAAGAGCCATTAGGCCGTCGAGATTTGTCATACCTTTGATTAAATTAATTCATTAAAAAAACCTAGAGCAATGTTCAACGACAAAGAACCGTGTTTAACGTTTGGGCCTTTGCACACGGCGTAAATTTAACGCGCTGAAGACAAAATTCAGTTGCATAGAGTACTTTGCACACGTTCAAAATTTTTGTGGTGCCTTAAGACTCGTTTTTACCGATACAGACGCGCTGCAGTCGCGCGTTGGTTTTTTAATACAGAAATCTCTGCGTTTTCACCAGATTTATTCATAAACAAACGAGGCTTAAACTTAGGCTTTCTAATCATCTACCAAGTAAAAGACAAAGAATAGCAACTTTTCACAAAGTTAAGTAAATTCTAGGTCTCTTTGACCTCACAAAAATATTTAAAATTAAATTATATTTCAAATTGCGCTTGCTAAATAAACTAGATGCTACTAGAAGCAGCATAAGAGTTGCGTTTAAGGGATGGGAGTAACTCGATATTTTTACATTCGCAGTGGTCTGAGCAGCCCTTACCTCGATAAAGGTTAATATAACAAGAAACCTGATCGGGAATTTTAAACCGCACAGGTAAATTTTTCATCAATTTAAAAATATGAATGAAAAATACGAGCAGTTTATGGCTTCATTGGTTCTATTTTTATGCTTTATCAAAACTGAATTCAATAAACAAAATATCCCATTTCCAATCTTTTAATTACAAAGGATTATATTATTTTGACGAATTGAAGGTTAAATTCTAAACTACACAAACATTTAATAATAAGCGCTATTTGACGGCCAAAAAACCTAAGAGAATTGCTGCCTCAAATCTTGATCTCTGTTTTAAAGAGATGTTACCTACGTGAACATTATTTAATACCTTAACTTGCTGTCGCGGCAAAAGGACTATTGTAGCTTAACTAAAGACTCGTTGGTTGTTCGATCTTGTCCAACGTAACAGAGATACAAGGTAGACCGCCTAAGTAACTGGGGATGGGTCTTGTCACGTTTTCTTGGATGACCTGAAGATGACCAATCAAGATGTGCAACACATGTGCGCATTAGTAGATCAAACTTTTGCTATTAGACTACCTAGTCTACTATGTGGTACCTAACAATATTAAAAAAAAAAACTTATGTAAAATGCTTAAACGCCTGAAATCCTTACTAATATTATAAATGCGAAAGTAACTATGTCTGTCTGTCTGTCGCGCTTTCACGCCATGGCTACTGATCCGATTTAAATTAAATTTGGTACACAGATAGTCTAGAGCCTGAGAAAGGATACTTTTGCCGCGATAACCGACATCCACGCGGGCGGAGGCCCAGGAAACAGCTAGTTGTCTATATAACTAAAACGAGCGATACCGCGTTTTTATCGCCGCGTACCCGTAAAACTTTTTTTTGTGAGTATTGGCGATGTTTAAATAGTTATTCTGCTATTCGGGGTAGAGACGAATCTAACCAATCACGAAAATCGGTCTAAATTCTTGAGTTATAAATAGTGTGACTAACCCGACTATATTTCATATATATACATATACGTGTAGATTATTATTTATTTACCTGCTGTAATATTTAATTCCATCAGTAAGTACTCACAGGTTGGTAAAAGGATGAAGCGAATTTAGACCGTACGTATTACTTTGAACAGGCGACACGTAGTGACAGTTCAAATGGCCAACTAAACCCCTCAGGCCTCATTGTGTCTGCGGCGCCTATCTCCAAGTTGTGTCGTAGTAACTGGCAATTTCAATATTACCTATCTACTATCTGATATGATTCTTCCTGAACATCATGGATATTGTTAATCTAGGAAAAGTATTATGCACTTATGATAGAGAAACAGTAAGTACCTATATACATAATGTGTATGATTCAAATTAAAGAGGTAGAGCTGACGTCAAAACAAGCTTATAATGCAATGAATCCATTATATTAATCCTTTTAATTATTTAAAAATGTTTTCCTTTTTATCTTGTTTCTTTATTGTGTTTTTTTTGTGAGCTGTGCCATCCAAACAATAATAGTTTATGCCAAATCAATTCATACTAATATTATATATAAGAAAGTTACTTTGTCTATCTGTCTGAGACGCTTTCACGGCTAAACCGCTGAATTGATTTGGATGATACTTGGTGTGGGTGACACACATGGCAGGCAGGGCAGCGGCTACTTATGAAAATGAATTTAAACCGATTTAATTGATCATGTCTTTGCCACTAGTAGGCACAGTTTAATTAATATTTGAATACTTTTTGGTTATCTCTATAACACCACTAACCACTAACTGCAATATTTTTTGTGATCAACTAAAACCTAGTCACTTCAATGTCGATCCGTTCAATCTCAAGCAAGTGATGAACGTCAATCAGTCAAACAGGCTTGAGACGTCGTGTCGTGTTCGCGTCTCTCCCAGTAGTGAACAATACTGCTGATAAGTGCCCAACTGAGACCTCTCGAAGACGAGGCAATCAAACGACGAAATAATGTCCCATTTGTGAAAAGGATGAATATTTAAACTGAAAAACAAAAGACCATAAAAGCTAAAATTTTGTGAACGATTTCTATATTACCTACATAGTTCCTAACACAAAACTTTGTGACTGTAGAATTAATAATAAATTGGATGGCAGCCATTTATCTGACCTACTGTAGAATTTTAAAGCGTATTGATTTATCATGACCTCATTCAGTTGTTGCATTCACTTAAAAACGTATATAACGAACAAGTCCATAGAAGCTATCTAAAACTCTTTAAATACTTGAAACAGCTCTATTTTCAATAGCCCGCAGATATTGGTACGATAGATCCCGAAATACGCGCTCGTTTTCGACGAAACTAAAGACGCTTAATCTCAGCAATCTAAATATAAAAGCGGCAACAGTTCCTCAGGAGGATTTGTTAGAAAATCAAAGCAATTTACGCTCGTCAGGCACTGCCGCTGCGGCTGACACGCCCATTTGTCTCGAGGAGTCGGGACTGCCAACCGAACGTTCGACGGTATTTTGCCAAATGAGAAAGCTTCGGGACAGGATAACACCGGTTTAAGTGGAGGTTACCTAATGGCTGCGAAATATGTCGTAGCTTTTAGAATAAATCGATAAATTTCTCGGCGGAGCTGAACTTTTTGAGAGGATGTGCGTGAGGCTGAGTGAATTAATATCGGTTGTGGCGGAAAGAGATTGAAGTGGTATGAACAAATAGCTTTTGCGTTTTGTTTTGTTCCGCAAAGCTGGGGTATTATTTTGCAGAATATTCGATTTACTGTTCGGATTTTCACAATTTATTTTCGCTTAAATTTTGTCTAAGTAAGTCTATGTCTGTACACACTTTGCAATGGTCAATTTAATAATAATTTCACGATCAAATCTTCAAACTGGTACATGTAGTTTAATTATATGATATAACACACATTAGAAAGTACCATATATATGGTACTTACTAACGTGCTATAATAAATAACGTCGAATAAATGCCATTTAAGTGACTCGATTTTATATACGATATTAAAAATAGTAGCAATTTTTAAACTAATTACAACTGAGTCCAGGGAAGTAACTTTTTAATGAATTTAAATTCTAAAGGAACTAAGTTTAAGCAAAATTACAATTACTTTTACAAATATTCTCTAAACATGTAAGTTCACAATAAGGATAAGTATATTCAGTAGTGTCGGATGCAGGCACTGTTGGTAACATAAAGGCTATTGTGTTTTAATTCAATATGTCACAGTTTTAAGGTTATGTGACATTTTGCGAACCATGATATTTGGTTTGAGAGCGCGTTGTTTTTGTTTTATGTTTTAGACAGGCGGCTCGAACAAAAACTTTGGCCAAACTAAGTTGTCGAGTCAACCGTGGTTCTTTTGTTTGCGCCTGAATTCTGTGATATTTTAATCGCAATTTATGGATGAATAAGAAAGAGTTTTGAATTATCTCGGAATAATAAAAACCGACCCCTGTAGCCTAGTGACGTTTCTGCAAGCGATGATGAAATATGATAGAAATCGCTTAGATTATATTAAATGTATGGAAATGCCATTTTACTTCGATACGTCACGTGATTCAGAATTGTCACTTCCATACATTTGAGCGATTCGATAAGCGTTAACGCTTGTAGAAATGTCAGCTAGAGGGGCTGGCCTAGAAAGACAGCTGCACTTTTCAACACTTATGACAATACGTTACTGTCTTTCGATAGGATTTAGAAAGGTCATCTATCCACAGACCAAATTATACGATCAATCAAATTGTAAGACTTCGGTCAAGGCCTCTTGAAAACAAAATTTTAATAGTGTTATTATTTATTTAAACATTCTAATCAATAATTGTACAATATAAAGTATTGATCCTTAAAATTGTACAACCTCAATTTTGTACCTAAAATTTGTTTAAAACAAAGCAATTACTTAAAATTGCTTAGATACAACCTCTCTCAAGGCACCGTATAAGTATTGTTACTGAATCAATATTAACAAGTAATTTGCCTCGAACAAATCAATAATACAGCGGTTATAGTCCCATAAAGCTCGAGCGATGTTATGTATCATAAATAATTCAAGTATATGTCATGTGGGACCACTTAACCGACAGTTTGAACTATCAGCTTTTGCAGATACCGTATTATTAATTCATGTTTTTCTCATGAATAATTTAAAAGTCTTTGCTATGTCAATGTCTATTAGCTCCCAAACGAATAAAAGATTTATATTTACGGAAAATATAGTATTAGAAAACAAGTACGCGTTCGTAGAAAATCTGAAAAATATTTACGACTTTATCACTTCAACTAGCTAACATCTCGTGGTTGATCAGTTTGAATATGGATGAGATTTAAACCAATATAAGTACAAACATTTAAGATACAAGAACGCTAATTGAAATAAAATGATAAACAGAAAATTTGTTGATACTAAATAGATTATTCACATGAGCTTATAAAAATTATTTTGCCACAAATATCTCATCAACCGTGTAAAAGACTTAAAAAAAAATGAGCATAGCAACCAATTCTTAATTTAAAGAAATAAAACCTAGTTATAACACACGAACGCAATTAAGGCAACAACGTATTTATACGAAACATGCAGTGTATACAAAGTTGGGTAGTATCGTTTGATAGCTGCGTACAAGAGCGGCTCAAGCTTTCAGCACTGCCAAACAAATGAGGCTGTCAACCGCAGGTGCGTCTACACCGCGAACGCAACGCTTACGTTACGTATTTTCGCATAATTCCTTAAGTTCACGTCACACTGAAAATTTTGAGGAAATACTTGAATAAGGTCAGGAAATTTTCGTTAAGATAACTATGTTGTTACGTTTGTTTGGGTAGACCGTGCGTAGGTTGATATTGAACTGTTTATTGAGTGTAAAATTATTTTGTAATGCGTATATACTCTTGTGTTTTCCGGAGGCATATTGTTGTAAATAACGTTAACTTAAAATAAAAAAGTTCTAGTACGGTCCGATCCTAAGAGTTAATAAACATTTTGAACACACTCGGTACTGAAAAAAACGTGGAAAATAAATCAAGTTAGTGTAAATTTTTCTATGAAATCAGTTAGATAAATACTATTTACTTCACTATTATACAACATAACAGAATTCTAAGCACGATATTCTGCCAAAAATATCCAGGATATTCTGCCATCATCAATACAAAGCGTGCAGTGTGACACCACCTTAACCATTCTAACTTAATTGACACTGTCTCATCGCGTCATGTTTGTTACTCAGTAATTAATTACTTCTATAGTAACGCTGCGTTTTCCCCAGCTACATACAAAGGCATTAAGTGTACATGTTTCGTCGGATTAATACGTAACCTGAATGTCTGCGTATTTTCAACGTCGACTCCATTTTGTCAAATCTCAGAATGTAACAAGGTTATGCGCGTTATTCAATTATTTTACACTCAAATTTGTTTAAGGTGAGTTTATGGAGGGTGGCGGAATGTCTTAATAAATTGAATTAACGCGAAGCATTTAAAATGACGTGTTGGGCTGTTGGCGTGTTTAGAACACCACGGTGTAAATCAAAACGCATATATCTGTAGGTATAGTACCTACAAATATATGCGTTTTGATTCGAATAGGTATTATTTTTTATATTCAAAGCATCAATATAAAGAGCTTTTTGAGGCTCATATTCGAATTATTTAATAACATTTGTTATGGCGACTAACACTTTAGTATTCAAGTGGATATTGATTTAACCTAAAACTCTACACAACAAAAGATTTTATTAAGCATTTGCAACGGTATCTTACTTAGTTGAATCAAACTTTTACATTTACACTCAACAAACGCATCGCTCAAGTAAATAACATAACAATTTTACCATACAAATATATTTTGTCCTCGCTCCTGATCCTTCCGCTGATAGCCGCGAGACCCCGCCGTCTTATCCCACCCAAAAGTTAAACAGTTAAATCAGTATTGTTTTTCCTCTAATCGTTTTTATGTCCATTCCCTATTGTTCACCAAACACGTAAAACTTAAGTGCAAAAGTAACAATTACTAAGCTTATCACGGCGACCCATTGGGCCTATGGCCGACCGAGGTAAATTTCATCAGGATAACAAAAAAAAAACTTGTCAAAAATTCCAATTACGCTACCCTCCATTGAATTTAATGAAATCTCGCAATTGTCTCAACACTGCACAGGTGTATTCTTGTTTAATAAACCTTAGACGAAAAAAGGTCACCCTGTTATCAGGGATCGTGGACAAAGGACGGCGACCCATTCCACTTGTCTTAAGATAAAAAGAGAAAGTGGATTAAACGCATAGATAGCAGCCAGCCATAAAGAGATTCTACTCAGTGATAATATAGAGAAGAAGCGGGCGAGCACTGTGTTTGCTATCTAAAAAAGGTTTCACTCCAGTGTATTTTTATGCAGGTACCTATTAAGATAAATTTTACGGTAGCCCATCTTATTTTTTGGCTCTAAAGTGTAGACTTCTTGAATAAGATTACTTTGAGAAAAAGATTTCCAGTCATAAGGCTAAACCTTATTTTTAGCTTGACAAAAAATATTGAAGTAGAGTTTTAGATCTGAGTAAGATAATCAAGGTTTACTTTAATTCATAACTAACCAAAACTCCAACCTATGTTAAATTACTTTACTCTTATTTTAAGAATTTATCTGACATTATGTTTTACAGATGTAATTAAAACCAAAAGATACTTAATTTTTATTTTTTGTCAAAAACAAAACCATAAACTTATATATTTAACTATACATTTTAGTATAATCTAAAAACCTTGATTTATCTTTTAATCTAACCCTTGAAAAGAAAACAAGCAAACTAATTATCTTTAAAAAAGAAAATTTGTATTCTAAGTCGGCGCTAGAACTGTGACATGTTTAAAACTTCATTACAAAAAAGAACAACAAAAGAAGCATTTCTTAATACATTCTGAAACAGACGTTGGTATTTCGACACTAAAAAATACACTCCGAATTGTTTATAAGACAATCACATTCTTACGAAAAGAAATCAATCAAAGCCGGGAATAAAGAACTTGATTACTTAAAATTCACGTCAATATTAAATCTTAATTTCCATTGTTAGTAAATTTCAGGCTCCAATATTTTCGCTGAGGGCGCATTAAATTTCGTATTCTCTCTTGGGACTCGAACGCAATTATTCGTCGTCCAAATGCAGACTGCATAGAACTTGCGATGCATTTCAGCAATTCCGCGATTCAATAATGCAGACGAAAGATATCTGCTTGCATTAATTGTTTTTTACCTAGAGTCCAATTTTTCAACGTTGTTCTGCGGAATATATCGCTCGTTATCTTTTGTTTCTACTAAGCCGGATAGATGAAAACATTGATTGACTGTTACTGGAGAGATTTTGGCTACTAATTGAGTAAATACTGGCTTAGAGATCCAAATTTACTTTACTATAATACTCGACATAAGACTGGTATTTTGTATAATGCTATTTATTATAGGATTACTATCTAAGTATACCTACTTAATATACCATAAATATCTTTGAACTAAAGTTAATGAACCAAATCAATTTTTAAGTCTTAAAATTTAAAGTTTTGCAACGCTTTTGGAAGACTTTTGTTGTTAGAGGTGTCCAAAGTTAATGGCCTTAATTAACCTCAGATGATATTTTTTTTTTTAATAACTATGTAACTATAATTACATACTAAAAATGATTTTTTAATGTGAAGCCGTAAATAAAAAATTCATAAACCTTTGTTATAGCTACAAATTACAATACACACATATCAAGGTTTAATCTATGTACCTACTTCAGTTGTAAAACCAAGACAAACATTTATATGATACAAAAAAAAACGTATCACTGATAAAAATATTAATCCAATAAAAACAAAAAAAGCAAAACATAACTTGCTCAATGTTACTAAATTTAAAACTCCATTAAATCAAAATTAAAACATTCATAAATAAAAATAACGAACAATGTACAAAGAAAACAGCATTATGTCTGTTAAAAAGGCCCAAAAAAGGTTCTAAGCGTTGCCGAAAATATCTGTCATAATATATTTTCCAGGTCCATTTTCACGTAAGAAATCATTACATTCAACAGCGGCCCATTATCTTACTTACAAAGTACATCGTCTTTGCATTATGTATACCTATAGCGGCTTTGTGTGGGACAAGTAATAACATTGTAGCGGGAACGAGTTTATAATTTAAGTCTCTGATATTAAGGGGTGCGTTTAATAACACAAAAGAAAGGAAGGATTAAATATCTGCGGATGATACTAAATAAACCAGAAGGCTAAATACTAGTTGTGGGGTGATTTTTTCTTATACATTATATAATTTTTGTTAACTTTAGCTTAATGTTCAAATTCGGAGGCGAACAAAAAAAGTTAGGTTAAAAGTCTAAAACATATTTTTTGCTGTCGATAATGAGGATTAAACACTTTATTTAATTATGAAAAGTATGTTAAGTATTTCTTTCACAACTTTAATATAATAAATAAACTTTTTGCTATGGATTTTAATATAATAATTTTCCATTAAAAGTGGTACTACCGCAAACTTATCACATTATGACTCATCAACGCTCACATTCAACTTACTTATAAGCGTTATACACAACTATAGAAAACAAGCAGTCGTTGCATTTTGCACTTAAAGCTTAAGTGAATATAGTGCATTATTAAATGACGGAGTCGCTTATGAATAGTACCGAAGCACTAAGGCGATGTTAAAAATTCAAGAAAAAGCGGCGTTCCCAACTGTGGCCCGAGGGTACTTTTAACGCGACGCCACTGGAGCTGTGATGAAAATACTTAATGAAGTAAAGGAAACAACGACCAATGACGTTTGAAAAGTGGCCGCTGCTGAGCGTTTGTGAATCTCTAGCGCAAGGGTTACGAGTACCTATAACTGTACATATGTGTATGCGTGCGTAACAGTACATTTGTGTATGTGCCTTCTGTTATCAAGGACGGGTTATGGCTATTTCTCTATATTTACAAATCATAATATTTGAGAAATCAAATTAAAAATTAAAAATCAAATTAAAAAAAAATAATTAAATTTTTACAAAACGATAAAAAACGTTAACATATTTAAACAAGCGATGCGTTAAATACATAAGCATTATATTGATCTATAGACGAGTTTTATTATGGATGTTACGTGCGAGTATGTGTATGTCATCCATTTGTTAAGATGAAAAAAACATACCTTTGTTTCGTCTTTTTTATTAAAAAGGAAAATAAAATCAGTGCAGTATCAATGGAATATTTACTAACGTAAATTTATACAACTAAAAAAAGGGGCGTGCCCGCGCATCTTTTTAGAAGTCAGTGCTTTTTATCTTTGTGCTGTTTAGGGTTCCGTTCCAAAAGGGTGATATATTTCTTGGATTTTGTATTTGTGCCACTATAACAAATAATAAAATATAAAAATAGAATTAAGCTAGTCCTTATACAAAAGACGGGTTTTTCTAGTCTTTTGCTCGATTTTAATGGCATACATTTTGTAAGACGGCAGGAAACCCTTCATAGGTCCGACTCGCACTTAGCAGATTTTTTCTAAAATATTTGCTTGTGTGTTTTTTTAGAAGGTAGACACATCGAACAGTTATATGCAAATAACTATGGTTGTTAAGTCTAATGTTCACTTTCCTCTTACCGCCATCTTGATATCGCCTTCTAAATTAAAGTCATAAAACTAAAATTTTTCGACATTCCTTTAGAACTAGTTGTTTCCCATGGCTTTACCCCCGTGGGTGTCGGTTATCTCGCCAAAAAGTAGCCTAAAGTCCTTTCTCAGGCTCTAGACTATCTGTTTACCAAATTTCATTTAAATCGGTTCAGCAGTTTTGGCGTGAAAACGCGACAGACAGACAGACTTACTTTCGCATTTATAATATTAATAGTTAAGATAAATACAAAAAATAAATGCACTCTCATTACATGCCAGTTATTTTATTAACCCACACAAATGCTCGTCCTGGTATCTGTACCTACTACTGTGAATATATAACAAAACCTTTCCTTTACGAGACAAACGATGTAGGTACGAAGTTATTTCTGTTCTCAACTGAAGTGGGGTCAACCGAGCTGGCGTGGAACTTTGTGGTTTCTGCTTACCTGCCTCTTAGAAACTTAGCTAATGCTTTATATAAATTATATCTAGTTGACACACCGCTGTGTAACATTGTGTTCAACAAATGTGCTACATAATTTTCAAAGTAAAGTCTGAGAGGTTTTCTTAAAAATTATCGTGTTTTCTTATATATATGACTAGTTGTCCCCCGCGACTTTGTCCGCGTGTTTTAGTTTCAACCGTTTTTAATTTTTGCAACATTTTTCATTTATGTTCCGCTCCTTTTGGTAGCGGCGTAATGTTATATACTACTTACATATTATACTTACTCAATAAATGGGCTATCCAAAACTGTTTTTTTTTTTAAATCGGACCAGTAGTTCCTGAGATTAACGCGTTCAAACAAACAAACAAACTCTTCAGCTTTATATATTTTAATAAGTATAAGTAGGTATAGATAATAAAATAATAAGAAAATAAATACACGAAGGATAGGGTATGAACCACGGTTTTATGTCTGATGATAATGATTGATTGTCTGATGATATCGCCCTTTGCAGCTGTCCATGGACAAGTGGATAGGACTAGAGATCATCGATGCGTTGCCAGCCGGACTTAATAATTATACAAGCCTATAAATGTCCCACCGCTGGGAACAGACCTCTTCTCATATAGAGAATCCAGATTTCTTCACGATGTTTTCCTTTGCCGATTGTAAATTATTAAATTTGCCGGATTGGATTATTGATTTTAATAACTGTGTACTTTGTCTTCATTAATGAAATAAATAGAAACTCGAAAAGTTCTGAATATTAACAGATTAGTCCTGAGGCGGCAGACAAATTACTTTATATTTTCTAAGTTAACTATGCTTCAATTAATGTTTTATGTTTCTATAAATATTATGACTTAAGAATATTTAATTTATACTTAAATTGTATTTTAAATTACTTTCTTTGAATTATAAAATTTGTAACATTTCTTAAATTAGTAACATAAAAGTACAAAAAAAAGTTTAAAAGACTAACTAATGTTATTATATTACAAAATTTATGTTCTATTTAGTTTAATATGACAAAAGACTTTAAGTTCAAAATAAATTTATTTTCAAAAAGAATCACAAACTAAGTCTAATTCGAGAGAAGAGAGAATATTTACTTAAACTAATTTGTAACGTTATAAATTATTTATCTGAGAAAAAGTTATCAATTTGTAGAACTAAGTTAGGTCTTAATTTAGGTAGAAAACTTTATCTCAGAAGTATATTAGTTAATTCAATTATATACGAGGCAAAAGAAGCACGTAGTTACGAGAATCGAGAACAATCACACTATGGGACTGTAGAAAGAGAGTGGAATAATTAACAAGGAGATAGGTATATAACTATTATAAACTATTACCTAACTAGGATTCTCTTCTTAGGTCTGATTTTTCCAAAGCTAGATAGATTTTATTCGTGAAATAAAATTGACGTCTGACAGATTTAGTAGGGAAGAACTGTCGAAATTTCTAAATTATTTGTCGGATTACATTATCTGGCATTGGAAAAATCACTCTTCAGTAAATATCTTTTTTGTAGGTAAGGACTTACCACAAGTCTATGGCTTATAATAAACAAACAAGTAACAAATTCTTAATTAAATACTAAAGGGTTGGAAATGGATAGAGGTGATGGCAAATATTATACATATTATACGATTTTTTTCATAAAAAATATTTTTTTTTTACATTTGTTATAAAAATAATAAATATTTATCGTAAAGAATCTAAAGCAAACTGTATCATATTTCTCCACCGGTTAAATTACCTATCTGTAGAACCCGATGGTTCCTTAGAAATCGCTACATGGACGGCAATTTGGTAAGACGAATGGTTATTGTCAGACGTTCTTCACGAAATATGAAGATTGATGGTTTGAGCCCTATCTATTGATCCCAACACCAAGCGTTATATAAACTGGGATAATGAAAAGTCCAAGCACATTGTCTATGAATAGAGTTTTAAGATCAAAAGACGAGATGTCGAATGTGCTATAAATGTCTGGAGTGAACTAGACCTAACAATAAATATGCAGGTCTGTTAGAAAATATTTCATATGATTTTAATACTGTTAACGCCACCTTTTAATTTAAGATATTATGTTCCTGTGGTGTACACACTTTAAATTAAGCCAAAGAAGCTATGGGAATTAATAAAATAAAAGGACGATAACTATATTATTACGTAGGCAAAATATCTGTAAATAATAAAAAAAAACTACCAAACGGATTTTCATATGGGACATACAAATGGATAGAGAGATTTAAGAGAAGAGGAGTCTTTGGTATAAATCGTAAATGTTTTGTCTACACGTGCGGGTTTGGGTCGCTAGTTTATAGATACACAGGAGCCTGCCAAGACAAGTTCAAGCCTAAAAAAGAGAACTGGCAAGCAGTAAGGTATATTAAAGGCTTGTGTAATATTACACGAGCCTTTAATATACCTTACTGAGCGATTATGAACCGATTCAAAACAAATCCGTTCAGTAATAAAACTCACTTGTTTAATATTGATCAATATTCCCCTACCGAGTAGCTTACTTTGATAAAATATTAACGCGCACTTAGTCTATTTTTGTCTTATCCTCGAGTTTTCTAATAAATTGTAGATGTATGTACGAATTTAAACAAACGAAGTTATAAATGAGTAGACGCGGATTAAAATAAAAACAAAAGAAAATCTGCTCAGTCTTTGTAGCTATGGAGTCTCGCTAACCTAAGTTTTCACTAAACCTAGCAACAGGAAATTTAATTCTTGTATCGCGGAGTATTCAACATTAAATTTACGTATACAAAAAAAACCCACACTTGGGACATATATTTCTGGATCACAAATTTGTTTGTCAAATTGAGCCTACAGCCCGCAGTGATAGTTTTTACCACTCGCTATGCTTGCACTCAAGGTCGGTTTATATTACTAATTTTATTAAGTTGATAAATCTCTCAGACTTTAGTAGTGAATTCGCCTGCAGTCAACACTAAAATGTTGAGAGATTAAGCTTGGTAGACCAGAGTTCATTTGTTATTTATTCAGTGAGCATAATTTTAATTTAATTAATGCAATTACGAAGGTTACAATAAAAAACTGAACTGTGAACCTTGTGTCATCTAGCGATAAATATAAGGTTGACGTTATACGTCGCGACCTGACGACCACAGACACTTGTTTATAATCCAGCTCTGCTAATAATGGGATGTCTAACAGTTTCACATCATGTGCAGGTGTCTTGTGCTAGACAATACACAAATACTAAATAAATAAATAGTCCTAATGTTAACAAATAATATTCTTTTATCTACAATTAACAATACCTATTTCTTATGTATGTATATATAATATCTAGTAAATGTATAAATTGGTCTAAACAAGTTTTATGAAATGTTATTATAATTCATAAAACTGTAATTTAATTGTAATACTTCTACACTGGATACGATACTATATGTTGACGATATATGATAACTATTCCATAATTGTCACATCTGTAACTATCATGTACTACGAAACAAATGACATTCTATTATATTCTAAAAACAATGCTCCTTAATTAATAATAATGACAATTGCCCGAAGTCGAGCAGAGAATGCGCTTGCGCTCTTGCGACTCCGGCCAAGGGCAGACACGGGACCGGGGTGTTTTTAGTCGGTTCTGGGTTGAAACCATTAGCTTCTAAACTTTTTTTTTTTTTTAATTATTGTCAGCGTGTTTCGTTATGAAAAGCAAAGTTTATACACTGTCATGTTTTGTTAAGTCAGCGCATTGCTCATAATGCTCATGTCAATTAGTTGACGTAGATATCTCTAGAGTATTTTGTAATAACATTATGGACCTTTTAAATACACGTTGCAATGTAATTAAAAAGGATAATATTATTTGAATAAAACTTTTTAACTGTAATATATTGCCACCTACTTTTATTTTGTTTTAAAATGTATTTGGATGTTCGACAATTCAAAGTATAATTCTGGATTTATAATGTCCATCTTAGGATTATTTATTCTTAAAAAAATAATCGATACAATATTTTTTACGCAGAAGACCAGGCAATCGTTTACTAGAGATTGTCAAAGATATCAAAGGCGTTTCAGTGAGCAATATATATAACCCACTCCTTAAAACGGTTTAATGTAAGGAAAAAATATAAACTGAAATTTAAATGCAATGACTGTTCTATGTATACACACATATAGATTTTGTTAAAATATTGTTATGTTAGCTATTGCCCCCGGCGATTGGATGACCAACAGGTTATCGCGGCAAAAAGAAGCGAATGTCGTTTTATGTACGGATTAAAAATAAGTTATTTCTTCCCTAACTTAATACCTCTTTTGACTCATAAAAATCATATATCCTCATGGTTTTTCTACGCGCTGGGATAGACAAAGGAGTAATCCAGACTTTTAACTGACATTCTACAACCACCGGAGATTTTCTTTTCTCTTTATCAGATATCAAACGAGAATGCAATTGCAATCTACTACAGTGTCATATACGTATCTATTCTAACACAAACATACCTAAAAATCCAACTTTACTTTGTTACAGAACGCTCAAAGGCGACGGTGTAAACGAAAATTCCTTCCGAAATGTAAACCAAGTGATTTTGTTGTTCGGAATATTTGTGTGGTGCGTCGGAAAATGTAAAATGGAGTGCTCTCTTCGAGCCAGTCCGACTCGCGTGCTGTCCCTGTGGACGCTACTGCTCGGATGTTTCCATATTGCAGGTTAGTAATATATTTAGATCAAGAGTATAGATATAAGAGCTATGGTTTATAGTTTTGTTGTTACATAATACCATGTCGACTAAAGTTTTAGTAATCTATTTATTTATTTATTTATTGACAGGTATACCAACTGCATTACATATTTATATAGGCTAAATTTATTCACTATAATATTTCTAATATGTATGCCTATTATAATAATCAGTGACTTTAGTTTCGGACTCGACTGATTAACTTTTTGCAAGTGTTTACAAACTTACATAACATGTTTGTTAATAACAATTTTTAAAAAGTTCTTTAATATAATTTAACTGGACGTAGTTACTTTAAAAGAACACGAAAATTAACTAGAAATAAGCATCTCATGTATTTATTTTAATATAAAACGAAAAAGTTTCTCCAAAACGAAATTAATTTGTATTATTGAATTTTATATTAACTACACAGAAAATACGAGCTTTAGTAGTGCTCATAAATAATAACGTACTTAAATATGTACAAAAAAATTAAGCAACAAATTAATACATTTATTTCGCCCCGAGTACAGGCTTTGTAGCGTTTGTGATCATGAACAGATGTATTTGTCATCTGCACTTTAGTATTTTTGTAAAACAAGCTTGCAGTGACACTTTCTTTTATGCCGTCGAAGGCTACGCATGGTAATAGCCTGTTGTATTATTATGATATATTTGATTGTAATAAGCCAGTTTTACACGGCAGCAGATTTTTTTTTATCTGAAAATTTTTATATTTATTTTGACGTAAGTCATGAGATACAGCAAGTTTAAATAATGACAGTGTATTTATAATTAAAGTTCTAGCCGCAACCGTTATTTTCTATATTTTTTTATAATGCCCTGTAATTTAAGCTTCTGGGCAAAGGCTTTTTCTTTCATTAGAAATGGAACGAGCACTGATAACCACGCGTTTGATTTGAGAGTGCGTTTCAAAAAGTTTTTTTTTACAGAAGAAAATTAATCTTTTCTTTCCTTTAGAGTTAAAAAAAAATGCACTAGTACTACGTCACAACTCAAAGACCAATAAGGAATCTCATTGAAACAATGTTCATAGAGTAACCCCCTCTTCGCCACCTTCGTTTCATTTACGTTAATAGGCAAGTAAAAGGAATATGTATCTTCTGCCAATTTCACAAATCTCTGAGTTACTTTTTTTTTTAATAAACTTCTCCCGCACTGCTAGTTACTACAAACTAGTTAAGTTACTGACATTTCAAATCGTACAAAATAATCAGCACTAAGTGTTATTTATCATCTAAGATGGCGTAGGTCCCGTAGCTGCTACGACAGCTACGTCGTAGCTACCCAACGGTTTTAGACTCTTTGTATACTTCCCGTTGTCGCTACAACTATGTTGCTTAGAACAAACCTCAAAGGTCAAACTAATATAAGGAAATCCCTATCTTTCCCGTATTTTAGACGATACTCATGTTAACTACAGCAAATTATACAACCAATATTACCAACAAAAACACAATATTATTATTTCATTTCATCTATCTACAGGTACAAAATTAAATCAATTTTTTAAAATCATATTTATATTATATTTAATGTTCTACAAAAATATAAAATGTAAGCTTTTTAAGTTCATTACCAGTGCATAAAACAAGCATGATATGCCGTTTGAAATAAATCAGACACCTAGTCTTAAGGTCCAAGTTTATATAAAAAAAAATATTAAAAAAAATATCCAATTTTTGCATACTAATTTGCTTCATATATGACATCAATAAATTTTGTTAAGTACAAACATCTTAATTCAAAGGTCAAAGTCATTTCATAAAGATTTATAGCTTCCACTATTCCATTATAATAACTCAGTGTCGATGTTAATAACAGCGCCCTTAGTTAGTCTGACCGGAGAATGTGTATAGTAATGTGAGGTCACGCGCGCTATGAGGTCAAACTACAATTACTGTTATTAATTATTCAACAGTGTGTAGTTAAGAGTCAGATAAATTAATAACGTGTCTTACTAATTATAATAATAAGCCTTGTTAGTATAAGACTATAATTACAAGACAACTGTACCGAAGGACCAAAAAGGACCAAGTTAATTTAGTACTGCGTTTACAGAATGCACGCTTTCATTAAGTGAAACATTTCCGAGAAACGGCAACACCATAAAAAATAAGACACTTTGGCTTCGTTTAAGACAAAACTTTTCTATAGGCTCGGAGTTAATAAAGTTTAGCAAGTCTCCTGACACCTGTGGCAATAATTTGTGGCTCACGAAGCATTAAAGAAGTTTCAGCCTGTTATTAGTGTAATGGAAAAGTTAATTTGATTGTTAAGCTTATCCTTAATTTAAGGCTATTATATATCTTATTGTCTTATATGGCAACAACTTATATAATAATTTGTTGTTTATTAGATCAGAAAGTTATATTTTATTCTGTGTAGAAATGAAATATAAATAATAAATGTGGACGACATCACAAACGTTGCTTTGAACCCAAAGTAAGTAGCTAAAGCACTTTTGTTATTTAATAAGAGATAACGAAGATACCACTAACTCTGGGTGTTCGTTGTATCTTCCGGAGACAACGTAGAAGAGTGGTTTTTCTCGAGGTGGTTTTTGGTCCGGGGATCAAACCCGAGGCCTCAAAGCTAGCGACGCCCTGAAAACCGGTGTGTTCGCCACTCGACCACGGAAGTCGTTTTATATATGTGTTAAAAGTACAATGTGTTCCAAAAAAGGGCAGAAAAATGATCATGTAATAAGTACTTCAATACTTTTCTTTTTCAATTGAAGATTGCTAAGAATTTAAACCGTATTTTGTGTATATTTTGTATTTGTTTGGCTGCGCTATAAATCCGTACCCTATATGTTCTGTCCTATCCCTTGGCTAGGTAGTTTTAGTCATTGTTCGCGTTTTACCATGTAATACGTTATTGATTCCCTGCTGGATTGATATAAGAGTTATAGAGTGATACAACCTCCGAGCTTGGTATGGTCCTTGTAATCTTGGGCACGGTCGACCACTATTCGGGTCCTATTATCATGCAAGATTATTCATATTAATTCACTGCGTACAAATGGATTCAGGGTTTCGTTTGTCATTGTAAAATTTACGAGAATATGCGAAACAATATGGCGAAACTTCGGTCCTTCTGACCTTAGTTGATTTAGACCGCCTATTATTTGTGTTTGAAATTTAATGAAGGGACAGAGTGGACTTTAGAGTAACTTGTGTTAAGGTTATAATTAGATAGAATGACTAACTAAGTTTTTATGCTATAGGTCTCTCATTTCACCAAAATAAAATAGTCAATGTATATGGTATATTTTTGAACTGTTTTCTATGCTTAACAATTGAGTAAAATAAACATTTCTCGGAAGCATATATATTAGTAGAACATGAGACTCACTTTACCGATTGATTTTGGTAATAACACACTCCATACATTATTAAGTTCCAGGGATATCCAATACCGATCGCGTACTTTGAACTGAAAATAACTTCGTGAACCAATAATATAGACTGAGCCAGATTTACATGGAACAACAGAATTTATTGATACTTCACTTGTTTTGGTAGGTACAAATGCTTCTAATGATAAACTGTTATATGGCAGGTACCGTGTTATTATTGTTTTGTGTGTCACAAGAGCTCTATTTTACTCTACGAATAGTTTTGATTTGAAACTTATATTTTGAGTTCGACTTGACTGTAGATATAAAGATTAGGAATGTCACAGAACCTTTTAAATTGATTACTATAATCCACTGTACGAAAGCAATTTTGACTGAAACTTTGCTAGTAGACCTTTATTTGCAAAATCAACACATCACTTACTAAATTCTGTTGTAATTAAGTTCACATCGATATAACCAAATCATTAAATCTGTACGATAAAACTAATTAGTATTTATGATATGTTGTGTAAACCCACAATCAGAATTTTGAGGTTAATTTTACGATATTAGTTAAATTAATTCGTACAATAACCTGTTATTTGAAATAAGGTAACGATAGCGCTATGTTTACTGTTGCTATAGAATTTTCGATATTTATCCTGTCATGCTTAAACGCAACTTAATTAAGGTCGACGTTAAATCACATGCTTTCTTAATCACTTTGAGATGAAATATAGTGAGAGATACTATACTACACTCAAGAATATACTATACTCAAAAACTACTTAACGAAAATCTTTAAAGGCGTTTGAATTTTTGGAGGTAAGTGAATGTAAGATGAGCAAACTGGTATTAAAACTACGGGAACTGGCTGTTGTTACTGGCTGGCTGAATGTTTCAGTGTTAATAGTCTCTTATACCCGGAATGTTATCATAAAGCTACTCTACTAGCAATGCAATATGGTCTTAAGTCACTTGTTTCAAACAAGCCCACAATGTTTAGGAGAATGCTGCCTTTGTTAAGATTTCGCATGAATGTTATAATATATTCTGAACAAAATTATGATAGTTTGTTGATGTAAAGCATACAAATATTTTTTTTTGTAAATAGATTATTTTTTGTAATTCTTAAATTAACTATGTTTTAATATACATTGTTGGAAGCTAAGAAAAAAATTGATCCTTTTATGCGCAGCTAAATTTTTATTCGAAGGACCAAAAATCACAGACGAAGAAAATTTATGAATCAACAAAGCTTCGCATCTAACTAATAAATCAACCCGCAAAAGGTTTTATCACGTAATTATGGAACGAAAACTCCATAGGTATTTAATTAATACGCGGGAACAGGGCGCTCACTGATTTTATGCCAAGACTCTGCTTTATTAAAATTTATACGAAAAGTATGACTTTGGATGAGGAAACTTGTAAGTCTTTCTTATATTCACGCTTTTATTACCTAATGGAGTAAAAGGGACTTTATGTGGCATCAATATTAAATGAATTAGGACCATCTTAGCACTCGGTTCGTCTAAAGTGTTACGCGTGTGTAACCTACATAATATAGAACCTTCTTAGATTATATAAGCTCTTTATGTATTATGTCGTACCCAGCATTACTTTTGCGTTTGAGATCTTAAGCTTAGCCTTCGTGATATACCTACAGTTATATTTTGGAAGTCCTAAATCACACTTACATGATTTTATTACGACATTTCTCATTTAAGACTTACTAGCTGTGCCTCGCGGTTTCATTCGCTGCTTGCTGTTCTCCTAAGGCAAGTAACGCAATGTTAAATAGCTTATATCCTTCTTCGAAAATTGGGATAATCAAATGCAAAAAGTTTTTTTTCTGACTGATAGGTAGTTTAGTTAACTTAATCCACAAAACATACTATACATCTGTTTGATTCGCTTTCATGGATAAACCACTATATTTGTTGCGGAGTGAACTGGGGCCCCTAGAAAGGACATAGGCTGTGTTTTGCGCTAATAACTAATACCGTCAATGGTGGAGCTCACTCAAGTAAATACTTATACCATTGGTTAAACGACCTCCGTGGTCGAGTGGCGTACAGACCGGTTTTCAAGGTGTACCCAGCTCTGAGGTCCCGGGTTCGATACCCGGACGGATCAAATGAAAGGAAATGTAATGAAATGAAAGGAAAATTACTTTTCTACATTGTCTCGGGTCTGGGTCTTTGTAGTAGGGTACTACGTTGTCTCTGATTCCATAACTCAAGTGGTTTAGCTAATTACTTTGGCTTCAGAGCAATGCATGTGATGTTTTCCACATTTAATTTATTTCATATACTCAGTAGAATCTCTAGATCTTTTTAAAGTTTTACTAGTTACTTAAGTATATTAGGCAGTTATATTATTTGAATTACCCAGTTCAAATCGAGATTCGTATTCAACAGAAGTAACCAAGACTAATATAAAGTAATAAATCAAATTTATTCTTAACTAAAACACGTGTTCTGAAGAAGATTGAAGTTGTTTCAAAGCCCATTAATTCAAAGACGCAGTTCAAACAAGATGTAGACGATGTGCAAAGTCGAATAACTTCTCAAAGATACTCGCATGTCTTTAACGAAAAGGGCTTCTTGCCTTAAATATGTTAAAAGTTGACAAATTATAATAAGGGATTTATACTTGTGACTTTGAAATGACCTGACGTTGTTCTACGTCGTTTTTAGGAAGGAGGAACTTTTGTACGATTTTTTCTTTTTAGTTATGTCGACTGAAGTTTGGACTTACAACAATTTCCATTTTAGTTTGAAGTAGTGACCAACCCCGGCTTCGCAAGGGTAGACAAGACTTTGATGATTTATATACACAAACCGTACACTTGATTCACTCTATCTATTGGTGAATACCATATGAAAATCCGCCTATTATTCCGTATACAATATTTATAATAATAATTAATATAATTTAGGGATTGCGCAAATTAACAAGTTTTTAAGGTCAGACAGAGCCCAAAGTCAGCAGAACGACCAGTCACCGCAAGCAGCACCCGCATATTGAATAATAAATACATCGCGTCGATTTAAAATATTAGTTTTAAAAGAGTTAAAAGGTTTTGAAAAGGAAAGGTTTTCTCAATGAAAGTTTATGATGATATATTGCCAAAGTGTCTATGATAATAATAAATAGGATATTAGGATGATTATAAATAGGTATGTTCGGTACAATGGTTTATCGAATGTAATTAATGTTACTATAATAATTGTAAACTTTGAAATTCTAATTTTATTTCTAATTTATTAATTTTTAAATATTTATATCATTTTTATTTTATTTAGAATTCTCAACATGATTTTCCAAATAAATATTTAATACCAAATACAATAAGATTTTATTAAATACAATAATTAAATGCTTTATACAATAGTCTATATAAATCCATACTTAAGCGTTAAATACATAGAAGTCACACTTAATTCTAAACAAAACACATTCATTAAGAAATATAATTATCAATCACTGATTCGACCTCGCTTGTGTAAAAATATACATAAAATTATGCTGGAAGTTAAACCAGAGTAGTAATTAGTGCCAAGGCGTTAACGTGAAACGAAATTATAGAGTTTCTGTATGTAAGGAACTGAAACGAAGAAATTAATAACTGTTACAGCTAATAATGTTAATAATATTCATGACAGAATAGAATACGTATTTTAACTTTTAGTTATTAATATTCATGACAGAATAGGATACGTATTTTTTTATTTTATTTAACCCTAGATAGATAACCTACGTCGAATCGACGTAATCGATTTTTAAAAATCGATGTAACTCGTGTGTGGTTTTTTATATTATAAAGTTTATAAAAAGTTGATTATAAAAAGGTAACATGGTAAATTATAAGACTGACGGAGAGATTCCTAAATGTTTAAGTTTTGTAGATTAAGAAGTACCGTGTTTTGTTTTTTTTTTATAATAAATATATAAATTAACCCTAATGTTTTTCATTAACTCACAACACAATTACATACATTAAGACATATTATCACATTCATAAACTTATATATACATAATCCAAAATATGCCCACTCAAATATGCGCACGACGAATCGACGTATGGTTATCTTTAGTGTACAGTGAAATATGGTTATCTATCTAGGGTTAACCATGTCACTGAAGTAGATTAAATAATAAAAGTCGATGTTAATGATTATATTATAAATCATAATAATATAAATAATTTGCAAACACAATTTTTTAAAAGGTTAAAATGATTAAATTCTCGCTTTGTTTTCTAAAAAAACTTGTGGGAGCACTTTGAAAATAAATATTTATTAAAAGTACTGGCTATTTAAAACAGATACAATAAATTAATACCATAGATGTTATGTTTTTAAAAGAATTTTGTCTTTATTTTCTATTACCATGACACAAAATTTTTTTTATTTTAATTGATAATGTTAATTAAAATAATTCTTTTTTCCTGAGCTAGTGTTTAAGTTAAGAATATTTTTGCATCTACATCTTCTAATGTTTTAAATGTCTGTAATGTGTAATAAACAAAACATTACGATAGGAAATAATACCACAATATTTAGCAAAAGGTTTTCTCCAACCACGTTAAGCACTTGGACCGAATTTACTACACGAGTAGGATTATCTATTAAGTACCAATTAATAACGTTAATCAACTCGATTACAAAATTGATTGATCCTCATTGGTAATAATTATTATCATCTAAATAAATTACTTAGGTATATAAATTAAGCAGTCATTACTCGAGGGTTTACTTAATTGGAAATACAAATAATATCAAAATCAATGATAAATTATGTAGCAATATAATATTATATCGTGACCTGTCTGGGCCATAGGTATCATTAAGGTTGGCTCCTAAAATATTAAGCAATAAATGTGATAGAAATTCAAACCACCAAACATTAGGATTGATATTTTATAGGGTCCTATACCTCAAAAGGACAAAACAGAACCCTATAGGATCACACCGTCCGGCCGTCCGTCTATCTGTCAAGACCATTTATCTCGGGAAGGCGTAGAGGTATTGAGTTGAAATTAAAACCTATATACTCAGATCTACTGTCCCTTAAATTTGTAAAGAAAATCAAACTTCTAAAGTTAACAACGCATATTTCGACAATCTCAAAGTGCTTTTAAGGTCCCGTCGACCTAGAACCACAAAATTTGGCATGGTGCTAGGTTTAATTTGATCTTTAAATCAAAACATAATATGAGACTAAGGTTACTACATGATTCAACAATAATGTGCACTTAGTCACAATCCATACTCCATACTCAATATTATAAATGCCAAAGTAACTATGTCTTTCTGTCTGTCTGATATGCTTTTACGGCTAAAGGGTTGAACCGATTTGGAAGAAAATTGATACGGGGCAAGCTTGAATCCTAAGATACAACATAATATGCT
Organism: Diachrysia chrysitis; assembly: GCA_932294365.1. NCBI lineage: Eukaryota > Metazoa > Arthropoda > Insecta > Lepidoptera > Noctuidae > Diachrysia > Diachrysia chrysitis. Next base: position 12,807,607 of record OW028649.1, on the reverse strand, counting down.
ACTTCTTGCCGCGATATCAGATATCCGCGCGGGTAGAGACGGGGCCATAAATAGTATATTATATAAAATATCATTAAACTCAAGTTGTAATTTACCTAAATAGTTAACACTAGCTGACCCGTGCCCACTTCGTTGGGCATAATGTTAATAATCCTTTTTTAGTACATAATATATTATGACCTAACGATTTAAATTATTTTTTTTAATATAAAAAATTAAATTATCTATACTAATATTAAAAAAACTACTTTTTGTAACTTAAATATAAAAGTTAGACATATGCTGTCGTTGACTTTTTTATAGGCATTTTCAAGCTCCACATCTTTTCTCTAGAACTCAAAAATATATCTTTCATAGTTAAGGCAGCGTTCGTAAGAAACGCTTTCATTCGACCGTTTTTTCTCCGATTCACTTTGCAAAACGGACTACCACGTAAAAGCCTTTTTATTTTTCGGTTTTTTATATAACCTATGACACTCAGCAATAATGTGGCTTTCTATTGGTGAAAGAATTTTTAAATTCGGTTCAGTAGATCCCGAGATTACCCCTTACAATTTAACAAACACACAAACTTTACTTCTTTATAATATTAGTATAGATTAGTAATAATGCTTATTATAAAGACATTTGTATATAGTCCTACTTTGAAGTTGTTTAACCATTGCGCTATAATTTCTTAAGTCACCAAAAGTAAAGTTCATCCAACAAAGAAATAGAGACAAAAAATAATCAACTCCCAGAACTCAAAGACGAAACAAAACCAAAAAAAGTTAAATAAGAACATGGCTTAAAATTTTGCTTATTAAACAATGGCAACACAGTTTCGAACTCACTTGAAGGGTAATTGACAAATTACCATTTCGTTTCTTTACCGACTGGTTTATTAAACTTTGTTTAGAATCGCGTGCGACTGTAACGTGTTACAAATGTACTGAAACATTGACGATAGGTGAATTTCGTAAGCGGTGCAACGTGCGCCAAAGGGGTAGTATGGAGTTTATTTCGTAAATTTGTATAGCTAAGCGTTTCACTTACGGAATTCTGAGTTGAAATGTTGTGCTGTTAGTGCTCGTGCACGAAGCCGCCTTGCGCCGCCGCACCGCTGCCTCACCGCGTTTGTTTTTATAATTTACTATACGTTTATTTGTAATACATTGGTATCTACGTTCGTTGGTAATGGAATAACAAAACAAGAACAAACGACGGCAGCACGTAGTCTGTGCGGCGGCATTGCGGTGGGGGCGTCGTGTGCACAAGCACTACACATACTTTAAATGGTGTTATGAGGCGTCACTGGCGCGTCAACTGTCAGGGCTCACCAAAAAACTACGGATTTTGACGGAATTTTTGCAGTAGCCCTCTTTGTAAGGGCTCTAGAAATATGGATTGTGTGGATTTCGAAATTATAGAAGGACAGTTTCGTAATATCGTTTTTTGTAATTTTTTTTCATGTGTCGCATTTGTCGCAATTAAACGTTTTTCTTTCTTTTCTTTCTTCTTTCTAATATGTTGTCATCATGCCTTTATGGGGCAGCGCGATGTGCTAAGACTTTTGACTCAAAACGATATGTTTTGTAAAGTCAGTAGCTACTACTGTCAGTCAGTAACTATCAGTAATTATAAGATGGTTGAGACGCCTCGAAACAGATAGAAAGTCTCCCTTTACAAGCAAACTTGCCTCGGACAAGTTTTACCCACATCTCGTTACTATTCAGTTTAAGTAAATGTAAATGCATATAATAATATTAATATATCTTTATTTTTTACTGGCGAATCGAACCTGACTTTGCACGGGCAGATAAAACAATAATAAATTATACACAGAAAACTTCCTCTTGAATCACTCTATTCATTGGTGAAAGCCATATGAAAATCCATTTGTTAGTTTTAGAGTTTTTCGCGTTCAGACAGACAGGCAGACGTGGCGGGGGACTATGTTTTATAATATGTTTGTATGTTTATTTATTTATAGAAGTCTATTTAGCTCCACACCTCTTATACGTCAGTACAACAATCATATTTCTAAAACGTCGTAATACGACCTTATGTCATCACAATAGCCTTTCCCAGCCATGTTGAATTGTGAACATGTATATGAATAATTTTACCGCACGGCACTTTTGTAATATGTTAATTCAAAGTATATTTAGTCAGCATTCGTAAGCAAGTTATGTTTTGTGTCATTTTATAAATATTTATATCTAGATGTTACTTGCAGGTGTATTTAAAATTAGAAATTGAAATATTTATACATCATTATCATCACAAGTAATAATTTGTGTCTAGGATAAAAAATTACAATGTCATATATTTTTTTCATGTCATGCGACTTTGCTTTAATTTAGCAATACATAAATCACATACCTAAGCAGTAAGGTCGTTAACAATGGAATATTTACAATGCTTATAAGGTCATTTAAATAATTTGATAAAACAGGTTTTTCAAATTGTCATGAATGTCCGTCCGTGTGATTAAAAATGAGTTGTCAAATGTATTGTATTTTTATTTCATAGAAGAATTACATCCAAATGTTTGATCAAATACTTGAAAGAATGTGTCCGGTATTGCTTGAACATTTATAGCTTATATTAGGAATGACTGCATTAATATTTAATTAATGAAACAGAAAATAATTTTAAAAGCATGGTTGTGTTTGTACAACTTCAACTCGTTTCATACTCATACGTGAACTACAGCAAACATTTACAATATAAAACAAACCTGTTCGTATAATTACTCCAACGGTCAAATAACTGATTACACCATAAATGTATAATAAACCGACTTTAAAGTTAGCAATATATTACCAGATCAAACTAAAATATACAACAAAATCGTTTCCCGAAACGACATTTTAAATAAATTAATGTGGACAACATGTCACATAAATTGCTCTGAACTCAAAGTAAGTAGCTAAACCACTTGTGTTATGGAATTCAGAGACAACGATGGTACCACAAACACCTAGACCCGAGGCAATGTAGAAAAGTGGTTTTCTACATTGACCCGGCCAGGGATCGAACCCGGGACCTCAGAGCTGGCGACAACTTGAAAACCGTGTTATACGCCACTCGACCACGGAGGTCGTCGTTTTGGTAAAAAATCCAGTTATTTTCATTTAATAACCGAACTACTAAAACTAATTTGATAAAAATTATATGGGTCCAACTAGAAGATATTTTTTTTTATATCGGTTCCCAATATTTTCGGAGATATCCCGTAACAAATTACGACTCTTGAAAATAAAGTCGGTTAATAATATTTTATTTATCTACAATAAGTTCAATAAACTTTAAACTTGTATGCAATGAATATATATTTTGTATTGCTTAAGCGTATTGTATTAAAGTAGGTACTATTTGTACTGAATATAATATTTAGCGCAGAACGCTGCAAGTTTTCATTACGACGATTGCATCAAACCATTTTTGCAATAAGTGTTGAATGCAAGTAGTTGTTTACTGAAGTAGTGAATGCTTTTTGTTGAAATAAATCTTTGCAGCTCATCCTTTTAATTAACTGTAGCTTTTTTAGCGTTCACTTTTTAGTTGTTTTGAAGAGTGGAAGCACGTAACGGAAAAAAGCTTCTGGTTTTTGTTGATGCATGTTACTTCTTGTACTAGGTTAGACTGGTTTTATTTTAGTTGTTCTTATTGATTGTAATGTAAGTACTGGGTTTCTTTAGGTCGACCATTTGTTTGTAGAATTTGATGGACTTCTAATGTAAATGGTATTGTGGGAGACCGTGAGACAAATTAATAGATTCTTTTATGAAGAGTGTTGACCATTTATTATTTATTTATTCTTTATTGTAAAACGTAAACAAAAGAAAACACGAAAAGAAAAAGAAATCATACATAACTACTGTTATGTATGTTTTTTTTTTTCTTTTCATGTTGTACAGGGCGGTTTTATTGCGCACGGCAATTTCTTTTAATTTTGTACATGGTACACATACTGTAATTACTACGTTGAATAAGAGGGACAAAACTCTTGATTGTAATATAGTTAACGTATAAAACTGCTGTACAATGTGTGAATCCGGTACAAATTTTATTCTTTCCGCGCTTTCTATTTGGTGTTAAAAGATGGTTGTTTGTTTGGAGTTTCATACAAAAGTTTCGCGACCAACTTACTGTTTATTCGAGGTTCACAGTTGACATATATAACGTCTTTTTAATGTGTTTTATGGCTGATGCGGTAGACTTGTTGTTGCGTTGAAAATAAACTTTTTACTTGCTGGCAAATTTTAACTAAAAAAATATTTAATATACCTTTTATTTTATTGCTGCATGTCTTGATATCTGTTGATTAGTATATTTTGTAAGAAGGTTAATATTTCAAGAAAAAAACACAATGTTTGAAATTATCAAAATACTTTTCATAAATTAATAATAATATCTTGGGACAACACACTCGTCCATCTGATACCAAACTAGGCAGAGCCTGTATTAGACAACCAGACAACTGATAAACATACTTATATATTTCTAAATACATACATTATAATACAGGTAAATTACATCCAGGCACAGAACAAATGATGATACTCATCACACAAAGATTTGTCCTGGGTGAGAATCGAACCCACGACCTCCGTTTTAGCAATCAGGGCCTCTAACCGCTAGACCAATAGGCCAGTCAAATTACTTAGGTTTCAAGTTATTGTTTTTACTGAAGTTATTATTTTATCTATTCATGACATTAATATTCATCACACTGGTATATGCATATAGTGGTGAATGGGCACTTTTACTGCTTTTAAATTATTAGTACCAACAAGATCTACAAACAAAACTAAAGCATAAACTCTAGAATATTCCTTGAATTTTGATTAGGCAACGCGCCAACAATACTTGTTAATGTTTTCAACGTTAAAATTTACTTTCCCGTTTCTGCATGGTAAAGAAACACACAGTTTTTATTTAATATTTAAACTCTGACCACACGTTTTTGTTGCTTATATTCAGGTTTGTAAATATTGTACGGCGTTGTTAATGAGCTGTGAGAGTGTAATGGCGAAACAGATGTGGGATTCGGAACATGGATTTTAAAATCTTTTGTTATGAGATAAAAGAACATCGCTCTTTTAAAATACTTTCTTCCCCGGACGGGTCAATGTAGAAAACCGCTATTCTACATTGTCTTGGGTTTGGCTGTTGGTGGTACCTTCGTTGTCTCTGATCACATAACACAAGTGCTATAGCTACTTACTTTGGTTTCAGAGCAAAGTATGTGATGTGGTTCACATTTATTTATTATTATTTATTTACAATAATAAAAAGAGCTTGTTACGACGTTTTCGTAGAGTTTATAATTTGTACAATTAGGATGTGACATTTTTAAAATACCACATTTACCATTAAGGCATTGACAATATAAAAGTATCGTACCTTTATATTTTCAATGCCTTAATGTAAAATAACATCTAAAGTAAAGCAAAATAAAGATAAAAATATGCAAACCAGCTTTGGAAGCAGAAAATCACAATTTAAACTAGTCAATAATATAACGCGAGCACATTTTCTTTCAAAATCCCAACTTTATTTTCCCTATCAGTTCTCTTGCAGATACTGTGAATATTTTTCTACCGGCCACCCGTGAGAAAACATAAAATCTAAAACTTTTGAAGCGATAACCCAACCGACTTGTAGTTAAGTTTCGAATAACTAACTTAATAAAAGTACCAAGATAGGTTTTAGTTGGCGCTGTATAAAATTTAATGAAAACGTTCGACTATTCTGTTATGGCTGCCTTCGGAATATAAAATCCTGTATAGTTGGGTTGACTTTAAAGATAATTCGAGGATTATTAAAAGAAATATTTGAAAAGCTCCTGCAATCTTTAGTCCCTTTGATATCGCGTCTAATTTTATGTAGTAGATCTTTAATGAAATGAGTAAAGAACCCAGACGTATTTAATTTTAATATTACTTTTAAATCAGTTCTATATATTTGGAACATCCTCGTTTACTTATCAGATAAGTTGTAATGAAGTGCTATAAAATTACTGATATTGCTGGCAGGAAAGTAGCTATCATTCTTAAAAGAGCTTTTAAGGGACCTTAAAAGGGTAGGGTACCCTCAAGAGATAGCAAAAGGTTCCGCAAAATCTACGCCCTAAATACATCAGTACCGCCGTGTTTATGTATCTACATCACCAGGTGACCAACGGGAAAGGCAAAGAAAATATAATATTTTCTTCAATAATTAATGATTATGTTACCCCTCTTTGCGTTTCTAAACAATTGATCGGATTGTAATTAAACTCTTGTAGGGTCTTTTGAAGATGGACAAAGATTTCTTGATCTACATATGTAATTCTTCTTCTGTTACACTTCTAAAAGTGGCATTGCAACGCAAACAAGTTACAGCTAGTATACATAGAATTAAAAGTAAACACATAACCCTGTTTATGATTTGATAAAGGTAATTGGTTGAACGTACAAAACCAAGTCAGTAAAAAGTCAATCTTGCGTGTAATAATGTTGGTCTGCACTGATGTACGTCATCAAATGTCTTCTCCAACGGTGATGGCAGGACTGTAAGTATAATGCGCAGCTGCATAAACTAATATCGTATTCCTAGAACTGCCGTTTGAAGCTAGATTTCTCTGAATAGTAAACCTAACATTATCGGCCAGACCACAAAACTTGAAGGCTACTTGAAATTTCTATTTGGCAACTAAATGTTTGGCCAGGATGCAATAGTCATTTATTGAGTATGTTATAGATGATGATTATTTATAATTTGAAGGTTAAAAGGCCAAGAAAGGAAGCTACACACAACACAGCATATGAATTCCACGTGATAACAATACGATATTGTTTTTATCTAGAATCTTCAGTTGTTGCAGCTAAAAACGACGACATCATCAAATTATTTTATGTAATATGACAAGTTTATAATTTAAATGATAACAAGTGTTTAAATAATTAATATAGATGTGAAGTAAAGACGATAAGAAAAGGTCATTGACCTGTAGCAAAATATATCTAACAGGGGACTATTCTAACCCATAATTCATAATAAGTCTCGGACGCAAGCTAATCCTATCTCCGGTATATTGTCATGTACAAAACAAGATAGTAATCTGCAAAAGCCAAGGAATAAGAACGCCGATGGAATGTGCGGCGCTGACATAAGCTTTGGAACGTGTAGTAAAGTTCAGCCTGTGCCGGATTACTCATAGTTCCTACGTAAACAGGAAGATATAGAGATAAGAGTAGCTACAACTTAGTGTTTGATTTATATTATTACATGCTATTTTTAAATTAGCTTTCCTTATGGCTCAAACACAATTGTTAAGCAATTTTTGTGTACCCCATTCGGCATGCTGAAAGATCAATGGGATCTAAAAATGTTTTATCTGGGACTATACTATTACTTCTCAATCAAACATAACACAAACCATATTTACTTAAAGTGACTTTTGTGTTCTTTTAACACAGTAAACGGCGTGTTGTAAGTTTTATGTAAAAACAACATAGTATATATTAATATTCGTAGTCATAGTATATATTCGTATGTAATTAGCTAGTTATAGCCGTAGAACACAAACAAACATGTCTAAGGTCAAGAATACTGCGACAATTTATATTACAACGTATCTCTCTGACATTACAGAGCTTAGAAAAAATGTGACACAAACACATTACTAGGTTCATAGATCCGCATTGCAGTAAACAGGTTATATAGCGTGGTCGTCAATTACCTAGCTTACATCGTGTCAACTTGTTGTTTTAGTTTATAACTGACATTCATTCCATGAATATTTGAGACCGTATCAAAAATGTACAACTGATTTATTATGAGTTAACTTTTTGCGATGAAGTTTCAGTTTGAAACAAAAAGTATTCTTCTGCTGCAGTCAGTTAATGCATAATTAGATTTAAACTAATGATAAATGATAATCTGGAAAAACACAGGGGGATACTAGACAAAGACATTAAAATTTATTTGCAAGAATATGGGATACAGGGTTGGAAGAACTTAAAGTACATTAAGGCCATCACATCCTACCGTGAATAACAGATAATACAGGTGTTGCAATCATAGTTATTGTTTAGATTATATAATAAAATAAATAATATTCACAGACATTAAAAAGTAAATATTTATAATCATGCATAGACGGCTAAGAGTTCCAAAAACTAATTGATACTTATATAATTACTTAAATTTCATACATTAGCAAATAGATTTATAGAATAATCCACGGCAAAATAATATCTTTGTTATAGACAAGCAAGAGTAGTGGGCCACATACACTCCCTTGGGAAACACCTAAGTTAGTTTTACTTTGTTTCCTAAGACGTGGTTACATTTCAAGTGTATGTAACCTTCATACTGTGCACGTGTGTCCATTTACTTTTGTTAACGTAATAAGGATTAGGATTTAAGGATTAAGGTAAGCACTCGTTCCACTAAAATTAATAAGACTAGGTGATTTTAATCTAGTTACTCAAAGGCTTATGCGTAAACGAGCAAGGTATTTTTTTACATATTTAATTATTTTGTTCCTTATTTATGAAAATTTCCACTGTGTTTAGCTGCTGATGATAACTTTAATTTAGAATCTGCTAAGCAGTTGCTAGACAACGTTGAGATTTTTATAAATAAGGCCCTTTTTATTTATCAATATTAAATTTGAAACCAATTAAGTTTAACTTGAAATATTAAAAGAATTTCACGGGAATAGCTAGTCGATATACCTCTTTGTGAAACGGAAGCGTATGAAAATTAGTTGTTTGATACCACTAGTTTATAGTTTCACACGAAAACTGAGTTGAGGAAACCAACTCATTATAATGACATCACAAACGGTGATACTAATGACGTGCTTCTTACTGCATGATCCGTGTGCGAAATGAGGGTAGCTTGAAGAAAATAATAATATGGTGGGAGTGATTGCTCTTTACAGAATAATTAAAGGCATAGCAGATAAGTGATGTTTTTTATTTGAGGTGTGGACATGTTTTTTTTACTCGTTACGATGTATAGAGTAGCTGTTAACTTGAATATCTGCTTATATATTGTACAGAAGAAAAGAAAAACTATTGTGTTGATATAAAAAAACTATCTATTGTACAACAGTTTTATATTTTTAGGTATTGTAAGCCTAAAGGGATAACAATGACTGGTTAAAGGAATACAAAAAACTTATTTAAATAACGGCCAAATTCTCAGAATACACAAACATGATTTTCTTAAAACAGCTCCATGACTTCTATATAAATATTCTTAGATATGTCACAAACTAACAACACGTTCCAATAACTTATGTTTCAAAATTAATCCTACATGTGAATATATTCAAAATTAGATGTGAGTGTCTGTACAACTTTACCTTATCGTGTTACGAAAATTCCGCAGGCAGTCGTATTTGACGACTCACTGTTTTGCTTCTCTTTCACTTACTACTGGAGTAATAAAGATGGGTATAGCCGAAGCTAAAATTTTCCTTAACAAATACAAGGGTAGCTATTAGCTACCGTTCTCAAATTAGCCGGCTGTGTGAATTGTTCGGTGACATATTCGGCACTGGATAAAGTTTTCATGTTACACGCGAATGCGAGTAGAATTACTCTGCTGACGGCAATTTGATGGAGAGAAGCAATAAAAGATAAATTGATTTAAGTTTCTTGTTTCGCATCGTTGAGCGCTTTATAATTTTGTTTTGTGAGATAAAGGCTTATTGATACCCCGTCTTCTATATCTATATTTAACATAAGTAGAACACAATATTATTATGTTTAAGTTCTAGTAACGAAGGATTCAATGCCTTTGAAATTTAAACATTTTGTATACAAAAAATTGTGATTAAAAAAAAGAAGTTCTTAATTTGGAAATTGCTTTTTGTTTATTCCTGATCTAGTTTTTTGTGCATAAGTTTCCATAGTAACCATTCTAAGAAACTTTGGTTGATTCTCTAGGAGAGATTGAAGTTTGTCTCATGACACCAATTTACATAGCAAGCGATTCAAGACCGTTTTAATGAAGATTTATAGCAATCGCCCAACTCCAGTAGATGTCTTCTTCTCACAATTTGCGTCCTTTGTGGATATAAAGCGGAAAAAAACTCATTAAATAATTCAAAAAGATGTTTGTCTATAAAATTATGTTCATAATTCTTATGTATGATAGGTTGATAGGCAGTTTCTATTTAAGTATACATACAAATTCGTATTAAGTTTATTACGTTAAGACAAGAAGCCAAACCCGACTCATAAGAGGCTCAGGAGAAGTATAAGTATCTTTATGATTGTGATCCTAATTGTTATATAAATATGATAAACTTTAAGTTCACTTTTAGCAAGTGGCTTTTGTTACTAAGAATGTTATGCAAACAGTCTTGAACAAAGACAAGTCACAAAAAACAAAGAAGATTTAATTCTTTTAGCAATCAGATTATAACCCATTTTTTTCCTCTCCGGATAAGATACAAATAAGCTTTTGATACTCCAATCCGATTATGAGATAATTCGTCTATTTTGTAACAGAATTCGAGACTCGAGGTTTGTCGCTGAAAGTCTGTGCGAAATAAATCCAAGGATTAGGGTCAATAATGCAATTTACTTAGATTGGACATCAGTCACCCAATTGGATCTGGTCAGGTTTGTTTTTGGAAAGGTTTCTAGTAAGATGTCCTGACAAATTTTGTTTGATTTATTTTTACAAGATAGATAGGGAATTTTTAGATTTGCCTGCTGATCCAATTTCAGGAAACGTATTATGCTTTCTAACCATTGAACCCCTTTGTTCTAAAACACAAACGTGATTATAAAATAATACAAAAGAAAAATAAAGAAATGTAACCGTCGATCGGGAAACCGAAAAATGTCGAACATAACCGCAGTACATTCGTGGCACGTAACGACAAAATATCATCGTTGGGCCAGCCCTATAATAACAACGTCATCAGGTGATCCCACTACAATGTACGTAGGAAAATTTTCCTCGGTTTTTCAATTTACATTTGCTCTTCATTCCGTATTTCGAGCTTGTATTTTTTGAGTGTTTATATATTTTTTCTTTTTTTCTAATTCGTAAAACTCGATTCCACTAGATTCTTCATAATTGTGATGACTATTTTATTTCATATTTTATTTATTTAGGTGTCATTAAGACTACAAATTGTTACAAATGAGTAAATATTACATTACATTATTATTTCACATTTCTAGTCAAGTTTAATAAAATAAAGTTTATAAATTCGAATATTTATGTGCATCATAATATTACTACTCATACCACAGTTGCAGTTCGTGGTTAACTAGAGTTACTATAGTCAGTAAATGAGCTTGCTCGACAAGGGAATAACCTGCCGCGCTCTAAGAGAATACCGGTGTTGTAGAAACATTATGGGCTCTACACAGAGTGAAGACGACCATCACGTTTAAATTCCCAGAAGGGGCAGACATAACAATGTAGGTACTACATTAAACTACGGTAAATTGTATTAAACTATAACAGTACTCATTTTGACTTAAGTACCACTTATTTTTTAACCTTGATCACAGTTCTAAGCTGAGGAATGTAAAATAACACGTTCTTATGACCTAGACAGAACTAAAAAAATGTTTTTAAATTAATAAACCGCTATTCACGTGCAGATTGTTTAGTGAAACATCTTTACTAAGCATAATTTTAAGCAGATTAGCATAAATAACAAATATATCGGCAATACGAGCTCTTTATTTAGGACCACGATAGTCGAATTCGAAACTTGTGGAATATTTTCACAGACTACCAAGTCTCTTTTACAACCAAACTTGTGTTTGATAGGTTACTTATGACAGGTCAGATGTTTGTAATGGATAGGCCTGCTTGCACAAGCCCGGATTATCTTTTTTAAACTCAAAGTTAAATGCTAACACGAGGTTAAATTGACAGTTGTCATATAGTATTCTCAATTTAATCTCTTGTTAGCAACTAACTTCGTGCAAGTAGGTAATTTGACCTAGATACCAAAACCTTAATATTACAAAAGTCTTGGGAAGAGAAGCAGAGTGTATAATATTTCACTCTTCTAACGTATTTGAGGTGGCCTCAAGACTTCCCATTCTTGACACAATTAGGAGGCACACTTGTAGAGAGGGGACTTTGTATGTACGTACTGAATATGTACTCTTCAAATATTTTGAAATTAACCAACTAGATTGTAAGGTTGAAAATTATAAATTACTAGCTGATGCAAGCGGCTCCGCCCGCCGGTTGTCGTCGCAAAAAGCAGCCCAAAGATGTCCTTTCTTAGCCGTAAAGCGTAACAGACAGATTTTCGCATTTATGATATTAGAATGGATTTAAAATTGGCATTTTTCGACTAAATAATTAATATGCAATAGCGAAACGAAGGTAATGTATTTTTTAAACGAACTTTTTTATAAACGTACGTTTATCCGTCATATACCTAATTCTTTTATAATCCGTGGTTAAGTAACTCATAATACAATGCGAGCGTAAGCAAATAACATGAGCCACCCTAAATATGAAAATAGTTGAGGAGCCTGGTAGGGATACTTATTTTTTATGGTAAATTTTTTATCATTTTAATAATAATTGTGCTTTGACGTAATTTAATTAAAGTTGTTTTATATTTAAATGGTTGGTAATAAGCTTTTCTTTAACTTGCAACATAAGTTTAGACCGTATGTTGGGCTTGGTCAAATCTTGCAAGCTAAATTGCCGATTGAGATGATTTTTTATATACTTTTATAAATTTGGTAAAAATACAATAATATAGTACGTTTAAGCTAGTCTGATGATGGAGCTAGAAGGTGGTTATTGGAACTCTGTAAGGATACGACGCAATGCCGTCGAGTTGGTGCTTGTTTGATTTGTCGTTACTAGTAGTTTAAGCCTTGCTGATTGATAAGTTTGTGTTAAAAATACATTATTAATAAAGACTTAACATTTTGTTTATTATAATTCCTCACCTTTTTAAGCCCTTAGATAGAAACTACATGATACACGAAATTATCTTAACCATAACTACTTTTCGATACCCACTGGAAGTTAGCAGGTGGTCTATATGCTAGAATAGCCAAACCTAGTGTTTGCGTATGGAATATTTAGTTTACGTTAGTGTTAGGAAGCTCTATAAACTTCAACTGTAACTAGATGCGAGAATCGGACGGAATAATTAAAGTTTCTTGTAATGCAAGCTTCGTTAACCACACAGTAAACACGAAGTTTCCAACTCTGTCTATGGATTTAGCAAAAAACTTTACGGTTGTCTATGCTAACAATGGCGCTTACAAAACCTTGATCGCATATGAACTATCATGATGACAGTTCTGTCTCGCATTAATTCTAATGTTTGATTAAAGAATAACTTGATCATAGTTTTTTATTTGGCACAGTTTGTAAACTATTAAGAGTTAATTTTTCATTTTTCAATTTAAATAAATTTTAACTTAATAAAATTTACTTACACTATCTCCTTGCCTATAGGATAAGCATAATACACTTTATCATATTCATTCGTGTTTGTAAAGTTGACGTGTCTGTGTTAACACGCGATGTTTTTAATATTATATCAGAATGAATATAAATTACAAGATTATAATTTTCTTCCAAAAAAAATTAAAACATCTATTTTATGACATTATAATTATGTATTTTTCTCTTTATATTTTATTTTGTAATAATATACCTATTATTATACTGTGTAGTATATTATGTGACTGTAACGTCTTTGTATAACCTAGGTTTTACAAAATTTTAATGTAAATTGGACCCATTCTTTTAAATAAGAACCAACCCATAGGAGGTTGGTTTCAAGAAAACGAGGCTTTTGTAAACAGTGATGAAAATGCTTACATAGTATTTTAATGAATGAATACTTGCTAACCTTACGTGGGGTACTGAAGCCTATCTAGGAATATCAGCTGTATATGAATTATAAAGTTAGATTATCGATCACCAGTTATTAAAAAATTGTAGGTATATTGTTCTACTGACAATACAAAAGTAATTAACAAGTCTCTAAGTCAATTTTGTTTTTTTCCGCAATGTGGATATCTGAAACCGAACCAAAGTTTGGGATTTCGGTACCGCAACAATGAGGCCAAAATGGAGCTGGGCAGGACACTTGGCCAGACTAAGTGATGGCAGGTGGAGTAAGGCAGTGACTGAATGGTGGCCAAGTTATGGCAAAAGAAGCAAGATGGGTCGACGATATATCTAAAGTTTCGGGTCAAATCTGGATGAGACTAGCACGAGACTGGATAGAATTTCACGTGAAAGGAGAGGCCTACGCCCAACTGTGGGATGAGAAAGGCAATGATGGCGATGATGATGATGTCAATTTTAAGTAATCCTAAAACTAAATCGTCCCAATCTATTTTATTTATCAAGAAATTAACGAACGTTAAACGTCCAATCCGTATATACCGTTTCCTTACTCAATTAACGCTAGTACTTAAAGTCCTAGGAATATCCTTCTCAATTAAACCGTCTGTTTCTCACGAACAATGTACAAATGTCTTATTCATCGTACGTCCATACTCTATCTTGTGAAACTCTTCCCTTGGGCTCAGTTTATGTTAATTTTGTGTCTACTTGCCATATTGTATGGCTTCCTATATTATTATCATCCTGTTACGTGTTTTTCACACGAGAAGTGAATTGTTTTGTTTTTATGGATGGTTAGATGGAAGGAGAATTTTGGTGTAACACGCAAATATCTGCGTGGGGTGAGGTTAAGTTTGTAATTGTTACTTTATTAATACTATACAGCGAATGTTAACGTAGGTACTTAGCTGAAGGTGAATTTCTATGTTTGTTAGGTACTTATTTTGGAATGGTGTTTGATTGTATCGATTTTTTGGTATGCAGAAAAAGTCTTTTTCAGAACGTGTTTTGTACTATTGCACTGTACATATACATTACATACACCTATCTCTATAAGAACTTTGGTTGTCTGGTAGAGAATGTTTAAGGCATCAAGTCCACTTTATAATAAATACATACGTTATAAAAAAACACGTTTTAGAAGTGTAATCTTTAAAACAATCAGAGAGAAATGGTAGACAAATTAAAAACAAAAGGAAACGTATACGCATTACACGTATCACGATTTAAACCTTAAATAAACTTAAATTACACTCTTTTTTAATTTCATCATAATTGCTTTTTTTATCTCAAGCTCAAGATTTTTATAGTTATTTTAATAAGATCATTAAAAATACACGTAATATAACTAAAGATTTCGTTGTGGTGTCAAGTCAAACAAAACTAACTTAACCATTATACGCCGAACAGTGAAACGTCAGTACAAAGTATTATTTTTATTTTAATAAATTTTCGTAAGTTAAAAGTCGCCGTTCAGTCTCATGCTGTCTCTTTCATTTTAAGGTGTAAAATAAAAGCAGCGACAGAGAGATATTTTAAGAAAGTCTTACAGTTAAGTTGGAATTCAGTATTCGGATGAGTCGTCCTATATTAATTGCCAGATAAGCAGCCACGGCATTTGAACTCATTAGTTAGGAAAGCCCTCAGAAATGAAAACCGTATTGCGATTAACAACATTATTATTTACACGCGATGCTACAGCCTTAAACGGAACGCTTATTGCTTACTTAGTGAATTTATTATGCTTTGAAGCCTACTGCATATTGACGAAGACATAAAATGTTTATGAAAACGACATTGTTTCATGTTTTATAGGATTATCTTTGTTGGTAATACATTCGATCATGTTGTGATAATTGCATCTATAATATCAATATATAAAACAAAGGCGGGTTAATTACACCCTTAGAGCAAAAATAGTTAAACTATAGAGTGCGCATATCGAGTATGAACTGCAGGCACTAGTATGAACATAAATTAGTAAAATTTGTGTCAAAACAGAGCGCGCCGTTTCATTAAAACTATATTACCCTAATAATATCGGAACCGTCGATATTTTCGCATAAACGCCTGTCGTCGCACGGAAAATGACTTAAATCAGTAACGTAGTACAGCAAAAATTTGCTTACGATCGGCTCAAAGTGCTACTAGCGATGCGCGAATTCTATGCTTGTCTATGTTTACTCTAAGGTTAAGGTTTGTTTTAGTCCCGAATAGTAGAATAAGTATCGAAACATTCCAAAAAAAGACGAAAAGGGTATATTTAAGTCGTATGGGAACAACATAATTAAAAAAAATAAACAAAATGGTGGTGTTAAGTAATAATAATATTTAAAAAGTAATAATCAAGGGGGGCTTTTAAATAGATGTTTTTTAATGTTTCACTCCAATAAAAAAAAAACTATAAGAATATTGCCTTCCTAACGGAAGACACTTTTTTGTAATAAATACGAGATCTCTATTACAAAAATAATGCCCAAAAAGTCACGTTTAGCGAACGCATGAGTTTTTATTCAGATTATCGCCGTCCCGTATCATATACCTACATCATTGTTACAACAGTAGATTTGTTAAATATCTTTTAGTAGCACGTAAATACACTTTTTTTAAACATTTGACGGATGATTTTTTAATTTGGTATTCATTTCGTAAATTACACAGAAAATGAAAAGCGGTAGGCTTACACAGAAAGTGTGTAGTGGTTCTAATAAGTACTTAACCCAATCTTTAAAGTAAAATGTGTTGTATATGTTAACCCGTTGTGCCACCGCTGTCCGTCCGTCCGTCCGTCTGTCTATCAGCAGGCTGCATCTCATGAACCGTAATAGGTAGACAGTTGAAATTTTGACAGAGTGTGTATTTCTGCTACCGCTATAACAAAAAAATATAAAAATAAATTAAAAATATTTAATCATGTATGATAAATAAAACGGAACCCTTTACGCGGAGTTCCACTTGCATTTTTTATCCACGGCGTGGTTTTTATACAAAATCAATAAAAATAAACATCAGAATACTCATAAAAACAGATTAATTTAATAAAGAAATCCTAGATACAGATGACGTACAAATTTAGTACAAAATAAAACAAGTATGGTACCTTTGTAGTTCTACATAAAAGTCCGAGTATTTATTTCTTTGAACCAGCTATAAAGTTTGTTGTAGTTTACATAGCATAAAAGAATCAAAGGAAAAACTTGGCCTTACATTTCTTCTAGAATATTACTTTGACTTATAATACAAATATTGCAATACCATTTAGGGTTTGTTTTAAGAAATAAAAAGAAAAATAGACTGTTTTATGACGAGCTATTAGGGAAATCACGAATCTTTTGAACCTTGAGATCTTATTCCACGCCAATTATTACTATAATCAATAGATATTTTTTCAAATTCAGTTCAAATTTTATGAAAATACTTTTATGAATGAAAATATCCTGAAAAAAAAACGAAAGTAACATAATATTAATAGTTTTGATAACTCTTTAGCTCTAATGAAACGTCTTAAACACCTTGAATTTAAATATTACTCATTGTAAATGCGAATCGCGTTTCTTGTTCCATGTACTTTTCTGACCTGAGTTAATTAATTGTAAAGTCGTAGATCTTCTTTTGCTTAGCCTTTTCCCAAGCTGTGTCGTGGTCGGCCACCCTTACAGGATGCAGTTGAATACCGAACTCTACATGGAGCGACTACCTTTCTGACATCCACAACCCATTTTATTGGGTAATACAATATCTTATATTACGACTGGTGGTCAGAATTTTAATGAAATGAATATCAAAGATGACGGCTGACTGTTAGGACCAACGGCTTTACGTGCTTTTTGAGGTGTAAATACTGCCAAACGTTCTGACTGCTAGCTCTACTGAGTGTTTTCTATTTTTGGCATCACCCAGTATATATATAGAGCACGAGGCCTCGTGCTCGGCATTCACGTTTGCGACCACTAGACCAACGAGGCAGCCAGTCAGACTTTCCCCAACTACTTAAACGCAACTTCACTTAAGACATCTATTTATCGCTATATTACACCTTAAAGTGACAGAGTCAGCATGAGACTTAACAACGGCTTAACATTGAGTAGCGTTTAAGTATTAGGTCAGTAGAGTCGTAGATATTATAATTAATTGCAACAAACGATCACACGTGACGACCTTCGCTTATAACGCGTGAATCGCACGCAATCAACATTTAGAACCTTTGACGCTTAATTGGTGCTTCAGTTAAAGCTTATGCGATTTCATTATTGTGTTTTTAAAGAGTACTAGCTGTTGACCTCGGCTCCGCCCACGTGGATGTCAGTTATCGCGGCAAAAAGTAGCCTGTGTCCTTTCTTGAGATCCAAGCTTACCCCATACCAAGTTTTATAAAAATCGGTTAAGCGGTTTTCAAAGCATAAAAAAGACAGAGACCGAGTTACTTTTGCATTTATAATATTACTAGCTCTTGCGCGCGGCTCCACGTGGTAGTCAGTTATCGAGGCAAAAGTTGCCTATGTCCTTTCTTGGGATCTAAGTTTGTCCCGTACCAAGTTTCATCTAAATCGGTTAAGTGGTTTAGCCTTGAAAGCGTAACAGATGGACAGACAGAAAGACAGATTGAGTTACTTTCACATTCATTACATTATATAGATATCGATTATTAGTATGGATGTATGAATTGAGGCCTTATTAATATGAATTCATTATCCATAGGTACTACATATTGGCACATTTAACAGAAAAACAAAACAGAAACAGAGAAGAAAAAAAGTATCAGTAAAAAATGAAGTGTCATATTAAAAAAACTCAATACTTAATAATATACAATAGACATGAAGTAACAAACCCGTTAACATTTCAAAATAGATTTTAAAAAGTCTTACTTAAATAAATTTTATCAAAAATAAATCAAATTGCACTTTTTCTATAGTACGCAGAGCTCTTTCTGTCCTACTCGAAAAATAGCGTGATATTTACGTACATTTTGGAACGAAATTCTCTATTTTTGTGCCTATTTCTATAAGAAAAACATAATATATCACGGCTTATCTCACCCACGAGGTTACGATTGCAGAGACGTGTGTACTATTGTTTTATTTAATGGTTGTAAGAAAGCCAACGGATTTGGGAATTGAGTAGGATTTCTTTGGAAAATTAGGTGTAGAAGGTATTTGTGGGGTATTTTTAGTAGTGATAAGGTTATATTGTATAAATTGTTTATTAAGACAAGTTTTATTGTCCTTTTAAACTTGTCTAACGGTTGGTCATGTGTCAATAGTGAAACGTGTGGCAAAAATTAATCTTATGTCATCGAAATATGGTGCTTTTAATGTCTAGAGATTTTTGTTTTATTTATTATTAAATATAAAGTTGCATGCATTGGTTTTCTGACCAGGTAGGCCGACATTTAGCAAATGGAGCAAGTTACGCAAAAGAGATAAGTTACTATACAAAATAAAGAAATAAATGTAAAATTTAGTTTGCTACTCACCTTTTGAATGGTGTGTAAAAGGATTTGCGCGTCATAATTTATCTATTTATAGGTTGTTTTTCAACACACTACGCACTGCAATTTCCATATTTATAAAGACACAACTATTTCTGTTCATAAATAACACTTGAATAACTTCACAAAACCACAATAAATAACAAAATGAATAATGACAACAATTAATGCAGGAAACGCGCGCGCCATTTAAAAAAAAACTGCTACAGATTATAAATTTCGAAAAATTTTGCAGGTTGAAACAGACAAATAAAAACAAAAATTATTTATTGTATTTAATTGAAGTTTATTCTTTATTAATTGTGTAAATGTTCACTTTAAGAAAAAAATATTTTATTTTTTTTAATTGTTAAGAAACTTCTAAATTCAAATTTTCTATAGAAAAATTGAAATAAGAATCTGCTAATCAATTGCTAATCGTTGAGATTTTTATAAATATGGCCATAAATGTTTTAAAACAAAAAAAATGCTATTTTAAAATTATGAAATGAGAATTATTTATGAATTTTTTATCTGCGCTGCCCATGGCAAATAGAGATGTTTGCTTTCGCCGTATTATATTTAAGAAAAAAAAGGTGGCTTTAATAAGAAGTGTGAATAATTATAATATGAATATGCAAAAAATCGTTTAAGTGTGTTTGGTAGGCTGTCTTGCTACTGCCTACTTGTCGACGTAGTATGAAGTTTGGTCTAGAATTTATTATTTAGTTGTTTGGTAATGAAATGGTTGGTTATAGGTTTTATTATTTGTAATTAAATAAATAAGTCTGATGAGTGTTGACTGATTAATTTTATTTATATTGTAATTTTTAAAGATAGTTAGTGTGAGTTTAGGATGTAGGCACTGCCTAATTTCCTGTATGCTTTGCGCGCCACTGATATTATACAGTGATAAACTTTTCTTTGTACAACATAGGAACGTGTTACACCTAAATATTTGATACCATGGGGCATATGAAACACATTATGTCATAAAAATGTAAACACACTTTTATGGTAAACATACCTTTTAAAATTTTATGGCTTAACCACCATACTTTCGTGTGCCTGATTTAAGGGAGTTATGGGTAATGGAAGACTTTGAACCGACTTATAAAGGTTTTATTTTGCTGATCTTTATGTCAACGGAGAATAGATGCAGAAGGTAGTCTAGATTACAAGTATAAATAGATTATCGCCTAAGTTATATATCCAAGACAGTTTTTTCTACAAGTCATATAAATTTTACATAATTTGCATGGCGTTTAAGTTAATATTCCGAAATATATAATATATCATTATATTACGAAAATGGCAGCCATTTTGGATTCAAAGATGGCCGACATATTTTTTTTTTTTATATTATTGTTGTCTTTTTCGTGGTTTCTTGGGGTGCTGATTTCGAAAATCACATTCATTTTCAAATCTAAGATGGCGGTTTTTTTTAAATTTTATGTGGGTGTCAATTTCGAGGATTATTGGGGAGATAATTACAGCCAGATTACCAACATTAGTAGATTTTTAAATCGCGAACTTTAGAACGAAAATATTATTTTATTGTGTTATATTATATTATTATTTATTATATAGTGAATCTGTAACCAAACGCAATCCTAAAGAGCAGCAAAAAAAAGTTTTTTTTTTTTTTTTTTATAAATATAGTAGTAAACTAGGCTAATATTGTTCGTATGTCTGTTAAGTAGGTACAGCTTCACAGAGTTTCTTGTACTCAACCCACACGTTACACAGGAAGAGAATAAAATGTTGTAAATTCTCAGTTCACTGACAATAAATTTAAAATACTCCACGTTTATTACTTCCTAGAAACATTTTTAATTCGTTTAAAACGTTTCCTGGAATTTATGTTGAAATGCGAACATCGGGTTTATTAATGTTCTCGTTGTTTTTTTTGCAGATAAAATCTTACTTACATAATATTTAAATTTGTGTTTTAAATAAAAACATTGAATTTTGAGAAGACAATTTAATAACTCTGTGGCAATTAATTATTTAAGGACAAAAAACTTTGAGCGCAAATTGAGAAGCCTAATCATAAAGAATTACATGTTTTATAAGCTTCAAGACCAAAGAGTTAAGAGGTTTTGTTTAGAAATAAGTAATTCTATGCTTTAAGCATAGGACCAGTTCTGAATGAATATCAAGGTTTATCCAACGAAATTAAAATATAACTGTTTTGACAAGAAATACTGTCATTACATTTATCCAATTAATCTGTTTCTATACACATGTTATAATATAAAGTCCCCTACCGCGTCTGACTATCGGTCAGTCTGTCTGAACGTGATAAACTAAAAAACTACCGAACGGTTTTTTATATGGTTTTTACCAATGGATAGAGTGATTCAAGAGAAACGTTTGTGTTTATTAATGTATTATCTACCCGTACAAAGCCCTTGTCGTTAGTATCACATGTAATGACAAAATTTCTTGATGAAACAGTATGTAAATCAATCGTTCAGACAAGCACATGTGATGGTCACCAAATGCACCTTAGCAAAAAGATATATAAAGATACTGTTTAGATTGTGAAACAATGAAGTTAGAACACGAGTACATTGTTATAATAACAACGATCCTCAAATGCAAGTAGCCAGTCAACTGGAATCACCTATCTGCTATAAATTACAATTTCACGGAACTAATTTAGTGAGCGAACATTGTTATTGATTTCTGTAATATGCAAGTATAAATTATAAGAGTACGTTTATTAGATATTCGATAAATTTTATTTAGGAACAATGGCGGTGTTAATTCCTTAAGATTTCACTAGTTGACAAAAGTTGTTGAAGGAATAATGCGCTTGCCATCATATTTTTTCTTCGTAATTATTACGCAATAGTATAAGCTGTAATATCTAACGTGAAATTTACATAAATTAAGGCTTCGTCATAAAAAAATGTGGTGCTAAATCCTCTTTTTGCCTCTACCATTTTTTTTTCTATGAAAAATCGTTAAGCAATTAAATTAATAGGAATAGAAACCAAAATTAACTATCGATACACGACTTATAATTTTAATTTACAAACATACATGACACATTAGTTTACATAACTAAAAAAAAGATTAAAATCTAAGTGTATTTTTTATTATTTATTGCGCATTAAAGCGTGTGGAACAACTATTTGTAATTATCAGTCAAAAAGAAAAAATTTAAACCTCAGGCCGGACTCGAACCCGCCACTACTGGTTAAAGGCAATTAGATCATCAGTCAGTGAACTCTGTAGCCTATGGCCGGTTAATATATTTAAGAAACGACTTGTTTTGCTTACGGTAGAATTTTCTAAGCAAAACTAAGAAAATTCTGCCGTCCGTGAGTAAAACGTTTTTTTAATATAGGAACATTGCATTAGTCGCTAAAACGACAGGACGTCGATTCTGTAAAGTTCAAACAACAACTCGCTTCTCACATCGATATTCACTCTCACTTCGCATAAGGTTCAAAATGACCTTGATTTCGATCGGATTCGAGTGCAAAGTGACAAGAAAATTACCTTACTGAATCCCACTTCCTATGTCATCTCATCCTTTATCAGTCAAAATCTCACGTCAAATTAGTTCAACTCGCTGACACGCTCGCAAGTGTAGCGCTAGTGTACATTCGAATTATCAACCGAGTTTTTGGAATGCCAATCAAGAAACTCACAGCGGATTCAGATTCGAAGTTTAGAATGAGGTCTTACAGAATCACACCGCGCTGGTCCGTTTAACTATTTTTTCTTTCTAATATTTGTATTTAATTACAAATAAGCATATATTATTATGTATGGTTCTTTACATAATTTAGAAAACAAAAACATTCCCAAAGACAGATTAATGAATTAATGCTACATGTAATAAATATGAGTAAACTCCAGTCAGCCGATGTAAACTTGCTTTCCATAATCGTGTAACGAAACATAATATTTTCGTTTGCGAGTAGAGAGATTTTCGCTCGACTGTTACTAATAATTAATGTGCAGATTGAATTACAACATCATAAGACTTTACTAGCGTTAGAGCGATGAATTTATACCATATATAAACAAACAGTAATATGTATTATGACGTCATTCAATTTGCACTGTATTAGAGTTTGTGCGCAACATAATGAAGCTTTGTGTACCACTGTTTGATGATGAGCTAAGATGGATGTCTGAGATGCATTTGTTTGTATGAATATCATTAAGTTACCTTCTCAGAAATGGCGGAGATTGTGCTTTTGATCACCCATTAGTTTCTAGTACTAGTAACGTAATGGCAGAGCCTACTTTTAATAATTACTAACGAAGGAAGTCAATAAAATAGGTCTTTGGCCATTTAAATATAGGTAATAAGAATAATAATAGATGCGGACAACATCACATACCTTACTCTGAACCCAAAGTAAGTAGTTTATTCACTTGTGCTATGGAATCAGAGACAACGAAGGTACCACAAACACACAGACCCGAAACAATGTAAAAAAAATGGATTTCTACAATGATCCGTCGTGGGATCGAAACTAGGACCTCAGAGCTGATGACACCTTGCAAACAATAGTGTGTACGCAACTCGACCACGGAATTTGTTAACAAATAAAATGTTTTTTTTATAACAAATAAAATAAAGTAAAAACCATCAATTTATTAAAAATTATTATCATTATTTTTTTATTAAAAAGCATCAATGAGTTTACTACTTAAGTAGGTACCAAGAGAAAGGAACGAAAACGGTTGAAATGTATTTTTTTTTTGGTTCTGTATTTCCCAAAACAATAAAATATATTACCTACTGTTCTCTGTGCAAACAAAACTCCTACTGATTTGAGCGAAATTGTCAATCATTATCAACCTCTCAATCTTAGTAGACTTATCTAATAAAACAGTTCACACCAGCTATAAATTTAGTCGCAAATCCAACGAAGATCACGCACCTTTTTGCCTTCAAAAGTAGCTCTTTCTCATGCAAAATACATATAGAACGCACGCAACGGTCCGAAGCGATCACACACAAGTGGTGAGTACAGAAGACAAAGTTTGTACAATTCATATTATTATTACAAATAAGAAAGTAACTCTGTCTGGCTTTATTTATTGCCCGCGGATCCGCTTGCGTGGTTGACGGGTATCGCCGCATAAATATCCATGTTTAGCCCGAAATAATTTCATCAAAATCGGTTGAGCGCTTTAGCCGTGAAAGCGTAACAGACTGACAGACAGACAGAGTTGCCTCAGGAAAAAAAACATGGTGAAAATGATACAAAAGTGGAGTACAAGACAATTAAACAAGTCTAGTCATGCTAAAATGGATTTATGCTCTTTTCTGTATTGTTTACTAGCCAAAAATTTACAGACAGGTCCCTTGTATATCGTCAGTGTTGTTGCTCTATTTTTGGACAGAATTTAAAGCATGGTTTGTATTATTTATTTAAGTTTTAAAAGGTACAAAGTAAACTTATGATCTAGAACAGTGCCTTACAGAACAGTACCTACAGACTGTTTAACTGTGAGCCCAATATTATTTATAGGTATTGCTGTTTTTATATTTGCAACCCAGACATGATGTAGAGTGGTGGTACTTCTAAACTACGTACTTACATGGTGGCGGCGTCGATTTATTTCAAAAGGAACAATGCGAAACAATAAAAAGTGTGGAACGTGCGAACACCGGCAAGCGCCTATCGCGTGACCTTTGTAAAAATAAGAGCGACCTAGCTTCCATATTTATTACACTTTGTCATTTTCTATATGTTAGTCTTCTATATTTTCTAGCACTAGTCTGAATTCATTTTATCTGTCTTTGATTTTTATTCAAATTTATCGCTTTGAAGGAAAACGATTTAATGTACCTACGTAAAATAAGCGAACAAAATTTAGTCTAATCATGCTGCGGATAAAGTATTAATGTGTAATAAATAAATATTATTTATAATACGACCTCCATGGTCGAGTGGCGTACACACCGGTTTTCAAGGTGTCGCCAGCTCTGAGGTCCCGGGTTCGATCCCCGGCCGGGTCAATGTAGAAAAGCACTTTTCCGCATTGTCTCGGGTCTGGGTGTTTGTGGTACCTTCGTTGTCTCTGAATTCCATAACACAAGTGCTTTAGCTACTTACTTTGGGTTCAGAGCAATGTATGTGATGTTGTCCACATTTATTTATTTATTTATTTATAAGTTTTACGCAAAAATTAAACATTGAAATAAATTATAAACTTAGAATATTTTACAAAATCAAATGTATTTTAATGAAAAGCATATTTTAATTATTATTGTGCTTTGTTTTCAGTGAAATATAAGCCCAAATAAATATAAAGATTAGAACGAAATACATACAACAAGATTGATCTGACTCGAGATAGACATAATTTATACACTGATAATATCCTCATTCCAGCATATTACGTAACATCAATAGGCCTTAGTATACACAAAATAATTGTACTGTAAATTATCAACATAGCGAGCGCATTCCATTGCGCATCGCAGAGTATTGCGGTGTTTACACTGAAGATGACTGGAACAATGCTTGTAAACGTGTGTATCGATGGTCTAATGCCTTGCAGTTAATTGGAACCGCTGGTATTTGTGTACACTGGGACATGATTTGAATGTTATGTTTGTAATGTATAGAATAGTACCTACAGTTATTATTGAAGTAAAAACTTCTTTAGGCGCGTTGGTCATTCTTTTTTGAGGTGGGAATAAAACAATTGAACTCGTGACCCCTTTACCTGTGTAAATAAGTATGTATATTGTAATTGTTCAAGTTTTCGCTTTTGTCGGCACTTCCGGAGTGCCACTGTTTTTTTATGGAATGGTAGATAAGTTTTATTTTTAATGACGTCATTTTGGTAGGTACATTTTTATATTGAAAGCTTTCGTTTCTAGAACTAATTTGGATGTAAAATATGTAATATCTATATTACTATAGAAAAAGAATTGTATTTTTTTGTTTATAACGAATAAACACAGAAACTGCTAGACCGATTTTAAAAATTATTTCTGAGAATGCTACATTATCCCTCAGTAACATAGAGTACATTGATGTGCAACCTGTGCAAAACTTGGGCAAGTCGCTAGTTTTATTTAACAATATTATTCTTAAATTTAAAACAGTACTTAGGTTCATGATATAAAAACTGATTATTTTGATATTTGATCAAGTGAGTTGCGATCTAAATATTTAGTTTGTATTGTATTAAAGAATATTTAGATACACATTTTTTTTATTAATTATTTAGGTTAATTTTTAAATATTATTCTGAAGGAAATTGGAATGAATGAAGTATTTAAGTCCCTTTCTTTCAGAAACCATATTTGAAAAGATATCACAAATATTTTTTTTTCGGAAATCATGTACCTTACTTTTCTTACAATTTCTAAGAAGCGCTACTAAGAATTTTATTAAAAAGAAAAACATTATCCGGTTTTCCGGAAAACAGCGCTCACGACCAATGAGGCAACGTTCAGGTAATTAAGATCTCCAACGTGCTAATTCCTGTTTAACATTTCTTTAATTTAAAATAAAGAACCTACAAAATCCCCAGGGAAAAGTAATAACAATTGTTGAATAAGCAATTTTGTTCACTCGACGAGGCATTCTACTCAGTGTAAAGGCGCACTAATTAACATTCCGTAATATTAGATTAATATGTAACAATAATATTATCCGCACATTTTCCTTTTAAGAAGTAAGGGGAATAGCGGCACCCTGCACTCAATTCCCGACTTTAGCTCATAGAAGATAGAGAAAAAAGTTCTTTGTTGCTGCTTCGGGTACTGAAAGCTGCTTCTGCTGATAGCACGACGTCACTAATCCCAATATATCTAAGGAAGCTACGACTAAAATTTATGGTCGTGTGAGACCGCAGATTAAGCGCGGTGACAATTTGTTAGCAACATAATATAAATTTTAAACTGAATGGATTTTGTTAAACCGTATTTTGTGAGAAATTTACAACATCGCTTATCTTTGTTAAAAAATGTTTTAAGATAACTGTTCTTTGGAGATTGGATAAATAGATTGATGGATGATTTTTGAGTATCCTCATCAGTTTTAAAAGTTGGCGGGAACACGTTGTTGCCAAAACTCCAATCAATTTCACAATCTCGGCTGTCAATCATGAAGGCAAGCTTCGCTGTGTCAACCGTCAAATCCATTATTCAAAAGCAACATTCGACAAACGTTTAGGTTGTGAACTTGCCAAGAGAGATAGCGGGATGAAAGCTCATTAATTAAAAGTAATTGTAATTGTTTTAAAGATCTTTTCTATCTAATCAGACTGTTAATTGTTTTATAGTTAAGGGTCTTTGTGTTAACAAACGTCTAGTGTCAGCATGAAGAAAATCTTAAAAATATATGGACGGGTTTTTAGTGGTTATTTGTTTGTTCCTTTGCATTATAATATATTATTAATGGAATTTAAAAAAGCAGACTTTTAACCTGAAATCTTGCTAAATGAACTAAAATACCGCCAAATTATTTAAATTTCAATAACAATTATCTTCTATTAAAGTAGTAGTAAATTAACTTTAAATTTTAATAATAGGGTATCTAATCTTAGATTTTTATCAAATTTATTTAATTATAACTAATTATATTTAATCTTCTATTAAATTCAAATTTAAACTAAAAAAAAAAAAAAAATATATGTAATAAAAATTACTAATAAAATTTAATTAAATCGGTGTCTTTGCCTGTTAGCAAAGAGTTCAATTCCACCGTTTTCACAAACATCTATTTTACATTCAAAGATATACATACGCATGTTCTTACAATAATATACCCAAGGTTATTAACAAATCTGTTCCCGTCTTAATCTTTGTTCTCCATATTTACTACGTCTTTACAAAGCAAATAATTACGTCACGCATGAGAAATATCAATCACATTACCACAAACAGATCTCAGTTGCCTGAGGCACGCTAAAGCACGCTGTCTCTTTAACCGAGGCAACACCCTATCGATATAAACAAAAGCCCAATTATAACGGTAGGGATTGGTTTTGATGCTAATTTCCTGGTCCCACGAATAAATTTAACAATCCTGTAACAGGTCTTCATTGGGAACGGATATCGATCTTCATTAGGTGAATAGAAGACGCCTCTTCGATGTAGTCGTTTATACGATTAATTCGATACGAATGACGTCACAATATGATTTGATTTTGATTGGAATTGAGCTGGTTTCATCCGATTATTTTTGAAGTTCTTTTTATCGAAATTTAAATTTGTTATATGCTTTTATAAAAGTAAAATAAATCGTTTTGGTTTGTATTAAAATAAATTAAATTTTATTTCTTTAATTTGTAAAGAGTGCAGTGTGAGTTTTAATAAATTTGGACTGTATTTAATTTCATTTATTTTTTTACGTAGTTGTTGATATAACAAACTTGATCTTCTCTTGATGAACTTTAATCTTGATAACTTTTAATGGTAAGTACTTAAAAATTTCAGCGATCAATTATACCATAATAATTCAAAATTCTACAAGGAAAGTCAACGAACTCTTAACATAATTAACAAGACAAACAAAGCTAGGAACAACTTTCCAAAATATTCCAGATCAATTTAAAGTCATT
Source organism: Diachrysia chrysitis (assembly GCA_932294365.1). Taxonomy (NCBI): domain Eukaryota; kingdom Metazoa; phylum Arthropoda; class Insecta; order Lepidoptera; family Noctuidae; genus Diachrysia; species Diachrysia chrysitis. Next base: position 12,778,719 of record OW028649.1, on the reverse strand, counting down.
AATTTGTTCTCAGTCAAGAATCGTTGATGGACTTATCTGATTAATTACAAAAACAAACTTTTCTTGTTTATGAAATAGTATTTTTTTAATAAATATAAAGTTATTCAATAAGTGCTTGAGACCCTTGAAACTGCTAACTGGTAAACTCAGAATAACTAGAAAATAAATAATGAAGGTACGGGTCAAGTCTCTCTTGAGTCGTTCGAAGGGATTCCGAGCTTTCATTATATTGAAGAATGTAAATCCGATATGCTTTCATTCGATTTTGGGTGAAACTAAAATGAGGGGTTCTTTGCATATTTATGATAATATTATCGGCATAACCCTCAAATGTACACCGGATTTGATCACAATAACAAAATAATGTTCACAGGTTTATTTACGTCAAGACTTTTTTTTTATAATTAATTTAAAATTCGATGAGATAATTATATGTTTTGTTAGTTTTTTAAACATTAAAATAATATTGATTTTCTTGAATAATTGCGGTTTTTAATAATTCAATTATTGAAAAGCTATTCATATTCTATACTAGCTACCCGCCCCGGCGTCGCACGGGAGGTGTGACATTTTCAAATAATACCGTTATTTTTTTATTTTCTTTTATAAAAACCTTGTCCTTACAATAAAGAACATAACAAATAAAAAAATAATTACCCATTAGTGCAGGTTTTTGGCAGTTATGGCATGACCAAGGGGAATCGCGCATTCTTTTTTATATATATAGATACCAATATTCGCAGCCAATCCTACCTCCAATGGATAATGATTATTTTTGTAGCCAATTAAAAGTTAAACTGTGCTAGCGAGTAAAACAGATTCAAACAAAAACTACCTTAATCACAAATTATGCAATAAAATACAGAAATTAGAAAAACCCCAGACTGAGTACAATTAAAACAGAAAAAACTGAATTCTCTCTCGTGACAATGTACGGTGGCGTGTCTCACGTTTCACGGTAAATGCGATGATTCGCTCATTTTACTGGCAATTTGTTGTTTCCTACAGCCGGGGTAAGCACGTAGGTATCTGATAAACTCTTCCCAATCTAAAGAAAGAGATCTCTCGCTATTCAGTAACTAAGAGCATTTCTTGATAACAATTGTATACGTGACACGACCTCGCTAGTGTAAAATATTCATAAGTGTTTTGTTTTACTGCAGGTAGGAAACGATATGTGCATTGCTTTTTAATATATTTTGTTTCAAAATTAAAATCAATATATTTTAAGTTGGACTTTTCAAAACGTTAAATGACTCTAGTTGCGGTTTATGTAGTAATAGCTGTTTTCAGCGTAGTTTGCTTAGTTCCAGTTCACGTTGCTTTATTAGGATACAAAGATAAGATTATAAACTATTCGCTTCAAAAATCATATTAGTCGTTATTGAATAACAAATATTATAAACTTGCGAATATTTTATTTTAGTAAATATTATTGTAAATAATACCGGCCGTAAATATCCCACTGCTGGGCACAGACATCTTCTCATGTCGAGAAGGAACGAGCATTGATCACCAGGCTTGCCCAGAAATTACATATAAATTTGCAAAAGACTTATTGGTACTTACCTGCAATCTACAACCTGCTGGACTCAATTCCTTTCCTCCGTCAAGTAATAATCGCGTTAAAATAATCGCGTTTTGATATATTTACAAGAATCATGAGCACGAGTAAACCATACATTTATTAATCAACTCTTATAAGAAATTAATTACAACGGATCGCACAATAAACATCGAACTTACTTAGTAAATATATAGAACTATCAAAACAACGTTACTATTTATAACAAAGAGCTTTATACCTACTTCAAAATAGATTAATTCCTACAAGTTACATACTTTAGCTTATAGTTACACAACATAATACCGCAAACAATGTCGAAACTATCGAGGCGTATGCCGTATATCAACCTAGATGTGTATATAATTGTGTATACGTATGTATATGTTTACTTCTTTAGTAAGTGGTGTACAGTGAGACAGATAAGGCATTTACCGTGTCTTGATTAACATGTTAACTCTTTGTCGGTAAGGATATACATAGATACACGATTGCCAAACTCTACTGTTGTATTTATGTACACACAACATTCACAGAACACAACCATTTAAGACAAGATACAAAGGTACTGCTTATTTCTTACGAAATTTCTGCCAGCAGACTTCCGAAAGGCATCTATTTGTAATGTTATAATATAAATTATTTATTTTTACTAGCAGCGTCGAGCGGTTTTTGGTTCTTCTTCTGGTTTGCAAGATTTCCGTAGTCGTGAATTAATCGGAATAAATGTTCAAGTCCAGTTTATAATATATTTGTGTGCCAAAATTTGTCTAGCCATTAATCTATCTTCACATACTTGCAACGAACTTTTTTCTTCGATACTCGCATTTGTATATTTCTTGGTAGTACGTGCCAGTAAAAAAAACAACCTTAATGTCCTTGGATATTTGTTACCACCAAAATTAGAACCCCAATTAATGTTATTGACAGAACAATTTCAACAAACAAGGTTATTAAATAGAAACTACAAGGACGGAGTTAAAACGTTTTAATTAAAGTAAGGTATTACTGAAGCACTACAAAGCCTAAGTAAACCTTATTTATAATCCTGTCAACTGAAACTACAGAGAAATTAACTCATTCTTGTTAAGAAAATATTTATGTGAAACTATTTTATATAAACTTGAAAGATATTTTTAGATGTATATTAAGAGTAATATATTGTTTAACACAATTATTGTTAAATAGCTGGAGGACGCGATAAAAAAATGTGATAATGATGATGATGAAAAGTAGCCAATGTGTTAATTTAGGTAATAAACTATCTATGTACCAAAAATCATTCAAATCTGTTCAGCCATTTTATCTTGATTGAGTAACAAACATGCATCCAAACTTTCGCATTTATAACAATAGTAAGATTCTACTACGTACGGAAAAACAAAAGTCAGGTAAATGAACAAAATGAACTTTATTCCTTTGCAATAAATGTCAATGTAAATAACATGTTTTACCACTACAAACGGACTATACAGTATTGACATAACAAATACAGATAAAATTTACTAATTTGAGATTTAAAGTTTTTATTTGTGTAATAACTACAGAAAATAAAAAACCGAGATAGCGTCCAAAATAAAACAGTTTATTACAAGTAACATTTTAGTATTTAACCCTCACGAACTGCTGACCTGTATATCTTAGACCTTAAACGAGTTAAACACTCATGCGGTACAGACTATTTAATTCGTGACGTTAACATGCCAACCTCACGTTCCCTCTATCATGAATATTTATAAACCCACCATCAATGTACCTTCACATTTAAGAGGCTTTTATTTTTAATTGCAAATCTTATCTTGTGTACATTGTCATTATACTTTTGTGAATCTACGAGTTATCTGGGGACGGAGAAAGAATATTAAATATACTCGGGAAATCTGAAGGCAGCAATGCAAATTACGTTTCAGTGTTATGGACGTAATATAGCTTGTAATGCCGTGTAATAGTAATGTATTTCGAGGAAGACTCAGCTACAGTATATGTTTATTATTATGTTTGTATTGCTTAAGGAAAAAGGCCAAAACATTAAATGATTCTATTCTCTTAAGTACTTTTTAAAGGATCGGACAATAATAAAACGATTCTGTAATCCTTCCAAAAATGTTTAATTTGAATTTCTCACGACCTTTTCGGCGTTCTGTTTTACAATTAACATTTTCCAATTTACTTGACTGTAATAAATAAACCTTCCTCGAATTACTTATGTCACTTTAGTCCAGAAAATCTTAAAGGTATACCCTCAGTACCGTTTACTATCCATCTAAAATACAACATCAAATAAATCCGCAATCAATTCCGAACCGATCAGAAATAAAATCCGAGTCTTTTCATCGGGAGACTCCGACGATACCGTGTTGCACTGTGTCATGCCATGCGGGACTTTTAAAATGAAAACCGACACAGCTGCGAACAGCTGGAAATTGGCTAGATAGGATGACCGAGCAAAAAATCCGCAAGCAATTCCCGTCCCTAAGGAGTAGAGAAGTTAATAGATTTCATTAATTAACCCGTTCAGTGGACCGAGTGATTGCAGTATTGTCCCAAGATAAAAAGTGACAATTCCTCGGCGCACGGATTTCGGCTACCTTTTACGTATGTGATGTGAACCCACCCACTTAGAGTCCAAAATGGTTTGTTAAAGTAAAGGAATTTTAATTTAAAAAAGGATCTCCTCGCTAAAGACAAAATGTTTTAATTTAAGTACCTCAGCTAACTATGGAACGTGAGCTTTTTAGAATTGGATCCCGACGACTGAACAGGCAGGCCTGAAAATCCAGGATAATAAGTAGTTAGATATAATTACTGATAGGCTAGACTGAGAACTTTATGGTTATATTTGGATAATAAACCGTGGCTTAGTAAATTGAAGCTGTATTCAGTGGTGAGATAAGTCTAGGAAATTTAAGAGTACCAGACTGTTTTTGTAAATGAAAAGTGGTTTAGCAAAAATTTTAATATCGCAAGTGCTTGGTAAGGCGGACGATGACGCAGTATCTTTTTGTGGCGCACAGCAGATGTGCGCGAGCGGCGACCGCTCGTCGCAAGACTACCAGATGCTCTAATGTTTTAAACTGGTCTTCCGTTTAATAGTAGAGATTTTAGACAATTCATTATATATACCTAAGTGGAAAAAAAATGTTAAAGAAAAGGCAGTAGTTTATTTATTTGGGTCTTCAACAAAGAATACACCTTACAAGCAATACCAAAAACAATACAGTTTTAAAGTTTCCTGTATTTAGTTACAGGAGATCGCATTGATATATTTAATAATTATTCAATCAAATACATTTTTATCTGCAAACAAACATATTATCGTCCAAAAAATGATTGTGTATATTTTGTTATGCATCGCGACGTTACGTCACGTGGTTCAGCAGAACGTATCTGCAGCGAATTTTTCTACCCTACTGGCCGTGTCAGGAATCTATTGAATGGGTTAAAATATACGCAGCCACTACACACTGCAAGTAAAATGTTCGAGTGGGTTTTACTATTTTGCACACCGGCTTAGTTCGACGGCTGAATGGTCTACGTTAAATATTGCCTTTTACCTCCAAAGGGGGAATTCACCTGATTTTGAAATGTAATTCGAAGGAAACTTGGAGTTTTCGGATGCCTCAGGCTAAGTTTTTTCGACGAAATATATTTGCTTACACGTTGCCGGGTATTTGTATATATATTATTGTTAAAGTTGTGTTTATTTAGGGTTGCGATGTCAATTTTTGAGTTGTATGTTTTGATTTTTTTGTTTAAGTTTATGTAAAAATATAATAAAATTACTTTTGTCAAAAACTAGCGACCCACCCGGGCTTCGGATAAATAGCAAAGCAATATATTACTAAGGATAATGTAGCATTCCAATGGTGAAAGAATTTTTAAATCGATCCAGTATTTATTGAGCTTAATCATTACAAACATACATAAATACAAATCTTTTACCTTTATAGTAATAGTATGGCTTAGATAGATTACAATACTGTTATATCAGACATCAATGGATCAGAATTTATACACGTAGTTAAAAGTAATTTGAGTTTAAGTATCCAACATTCTAAATTAAACATTTCATTAATCAAACAATAACAACAAACAACATTATTGTAATTGTATATCCCAAACTCAAATTTCAAATAAATCTAAATTCCGTTTTCTCCGAATACAAACGGATTTTCGATCTAAACTTTATTCATCTCAATTTTATAAAGCTGCTTATCAGCAAGCTGACTGGACGGTTTTGTTTTTCTTAAGTACGTTTTTAAGATTCATTGTGTAATAAAAAAAATGTAGTGAATTCAACCCTTTGTTTGCACGCTACGTTTACATCCCCCTTGCGTCCGATTCGTCCTTGCCTGAATGACTTGGCCAAGTCCTTTGCCGTCATTTTTAATGAGAAAGGCATTCCAGGAGTTCTGTTCCCTTTGCAAGTACCAACATTTTTGGAATATTATATTTCAAGGAAACAAAAGTTTTATTGTGTCAGATGTGCTTTACAATATCCCGGAGAGTTTTGGACTGAGGTGACTCAAGTATAAGATTAATTTAAACATTCCTGGTCATTTTAAACTAAGTGTAGCACTATCTTTTACAAAATTAAATTCATCATGTTTGCAGGATAAGAAATTAGCTACCGCGTAATTTTAGACTCAGTAGTTACGACCCCGTAGCTTTATTGGTAACACTGCTACGGTAACTACGCCGTAGCAAGGTACCAATAATCGTTCTATAAACTAAAATTACTACAAAATATTGTAGAAGTAAGATAGATGCGACTAGTGAACGACTAAAAAATGTCTTATACCCAAAGAGATATCTATGCCCAGCAAGAGGATAAACCAGAATAGTTATGGTGGCTCTGTTCTGTTTAGCAATAGACTTCCAGGCTTTTTAATACCAGCCTATAAATGTCCCACTGCTGGGCACAGGCCTCTTCTCATATAGAGAAGGAACGAGCATTGATCACCACGCTTGCTCATTGCGGATTGGCGATTTCAGATTCCAATTGTTGAAATCCAGGTTTCCTCACGATGTTTTCCTTCACCGATAGTCAATGATGTCTTAGAATAATTAAGAAAGTACATATAACTTTGAAAAAGTCACATTGGTACTTGCCTGTTGTGGGTTCGAACCTGCAACTGCAACCTGTCCAGGCTTTACATAGTTAATTATGATAACTGTAGTTTTTTTTCACGTATACCCCGAAAGTTCAGAGTAAAAGGCATATTAATTCAAGAATTTACGTGATCAATACTTAACAAGTACTCTTAAACACTCATTTTTCCGACTGCCAATACTTGAAACTTTGCGCGCATTACCGTTGTCAAAGTCACAATTCAGACGTTACGTGTTCTTGGTAAATTTCCCCTTCCAATTTGGTTCACGTCACGTAGGTATCACGATACATACTTGAGGAAATAAGAGGTAAATACACGCGAACTTAGAGCGCCTACACACTGGAACAATGAAATTTGTTATGCAGATCAATTTGTAGATTAAAAGAGAAATAGAAAATAAGTTTTAGGTTACTTTAGTAATTCTTTTGTTTTTTATTGAATTTTAAAGGTCTTATTAGCACGTGACTATTAATATATTTTCGTTTAACATACCAAGTAAAAGTAGTAAGAATATTTTATTGGATCTAAAAAAAAAAAAAAAAAACGACCACAATTAAAAACTGTTGGAAGCTAAAACCTTATGACCTTAGTAGTGATTCAAGATTACTTTTCATGGCATTTGCCTAGAATAAACTAGGTACTAGGTAACCGATGTCTGTACAGCATGTGGATGAAGATTTAAAAAAAAATATTTTTTCATCCTCATATAGTTTAAAATTTATGAATACAGAAAGTACGTTTATTTTATTTGATTTGATTCTGATATCATTGGCATTTCAAATTTTGTAAGATCTTACGCATTTGTTTACATCATCGTAATAGTATATGTTTTGACCTTATATAAATACTATCAGCGATTAATCTTTAATTAATTGAGAATTTGATCTTTAACACAAAATATTGTATCGGATACTAATGTAACAGATATGGGGCTTCCGTATACCAAAATAACATACTTGGGGTAAGTTTTCGCTCAAGTTACATTTCAACCGATTAAACACGAACTAGAATTGATCACGGTACTTTCCTTAATGGGTTTTTGAAACCAAGGTATAAATTCTGTTTATTTCGAGGATAACCCTTAAGGATCACTTTTTGGTCCATATGCCTGTCAAGATCTTTTCTCATACATCGATGTATGAGATATTTTTTTTAACCACACATTCAAGTTTGTTTTAGAGAATTAACCACGATAAACAGCAAACTTTGTACGAAACCCTCGGTGCGCAACACTTCGACCCACGCCGAGCATACGGCGTGGGGATTTAGCAAACTTTTACCGACTAAAAACACCCCGGTTTGTCCTTATCTTAGCCAGATCCGTGGGATCACATACGCATACCCGGCGCAGCTTCCGCACATTAGAGATGTCTCTGTATGTGACCACCCCCCATTTCTTCCGAGGCCGAACCTCTGGGGCCTATCTGCTGTTTGGGTGACGGGTTGCCTTTTCACCCGTAGACCCAACCTCGCAGTGATCTGAGGTCGTTTAGCACCCTGTTGTGGCGCTTTAGCGCTTGCGGCGAGACGGGAACACAGTTCTTGCCTCGCTTTCTCACTCGGCAGCCTCCTTCGCTTCCATTACAAGGTCGCAGACAGCGACCATCGCCCGCCAGCCGCTTTCATTCTGACCTGCTTACGTCAAATTTCGCACAAATACTTCCCAAAACAGACGTGTCCGGTAGGAACCTGCGTCAGTCTGAATGTGAGATCTCCGTGCCGCCGTTCCAAGTAGTCCCTGAACATAATCGAATGGTGGCAATTGTATTGTTCATGAATCCTATTTACACCTCAAATTTCTAAATATCAGAGATCAAAATCATTCCAAACAAAAAAATCTACATACAAGAATGTTAGGTATATTTACTTCCCATCAGAGTTTATTTCCAATCTCGTTTATTTCTGAACATAGCTAGAGGCTAGAGCAGTAGGTGAAATAAAATATTTTTACTCGGAATCATTGGCTAACGCTTTCATCCCAACATAAAAATGTTTGAGAGTGGCATCGTTTTTAAATAATACAGAATATTATTGAGCTCTTTATATGAACTTGATAGGTTTGAAATACGCGAATTCGAATATGCTGGCTTTTGGCTGATTTTAATTTAAATTTCATTTTGCCATAGATTCTATTTACCTCAACAGTGATATACAACTCTTTGGGAAGCAAATATTTAAAGATAAAAGAGATTCATAAATACCGTTTATTCTTTTTATACCAATGTTTTAAATGTCATCGGTTTATAAAAAGGTTGTATTTACATATTATGCCTTTGCGTACATTGTAAAGAGAGTGTGGGAAAGACGGGAGTAATGTTTTATGTATTTATAAATAAAGATTTCGAATATCAAGCAGCTTATACAAATACAAACATCTGTGATTCATTCCTGTCTTAAAGAATCCAGTACTTGTATACTTGTAGAGCCGTCGGGTACAAAGACCCGGTTATTTTAGTAACAACGAATACGCTACAAAATATTCACATATTCTGTATTCTCGTGACCTCACAATAATGTCAGTTTAAACACATTGCCTGACAAACTGTCAATATCACTACCAAAAAACGCCGACAGTCCTGATATAAAATATTCACCCACTAAAAATATTTTCGACAAAAATCAGCTGACGCAAATAAAACAGCCAACTAGAACTGACTGAATATAAAGCTATGAACAGACTTGGCACGTTGCATAAAAGCCTGTATTTAGCGGTATTATTTCACGGGGGATAATCCGTGCGGCGTTGTGACTAACGAGGCGATTAGCATCGGAATTTGGTACGTACCGAATATCGGATCCGGATTTCACTTTATGCTTACGTTGCTTCATAACTTTACACGTTTTTCCAATATCGTTTTTATGTTAGAAAATAAATGTGACAGAATAAAATTTGTTATACCTGAGGAGGTGCTTTTAGAGTTTTTATAGCGGGCATTGGTAACAGGCCGGGATGACACTAGGCGTATTGAAGACCTATGGCGCAGTGGAGGGAGAGCTGGTAATTTAATTTATAGACGATTGGTACAGTAATTGAGAACTCAGTATTGCATTTTACTGTTTCAATATCTCTTTATTTAAAATAAAGTTTGGTTAGTCAAACCATTTACAACTCAAGAATCGGTGGACCGATATTCATGATCGTTGACTTATTGGGTTCGTCTCGTCTCCGAATATATAAATAAAAAAAAATCGGAAAATGTTACGAAAAAAAAAGACGTCTTACTACTTACGCGGGTGAAGCTACGGAGCACCGTAGTAACTTTATAAGAAAATACAAAGATAAAACATTTACTGTATCGATAGATAAAATAATTAATTTAACTTCAATTTTAAGTAAATATTTTGTAAGTAATTATAAGTATAAACTGATAGATGACACTGAATATTATAATAAGTAAAAATTATACATAAGTCATCAGGATTCACAGCATATTTATTATTTATAGTTACGATGTTATTTTAAAGATCATAAACAGAACTTAAAAGGCCTTATTTATAAAAATCTCAACAATGATTAGCAGATTCTTACTTCAAATTTTTTATTGAAAATTAGAATTTAGAAGATTCTTAGCAATTGCTTAACACCATCCAGATTTTTTATAGGCCATATTTGTTTAAGTAGGTATTGTTGTCTCATGTTCCTCTCGAAATAAAATCAAACAACACATCTACAGATACTCAAAACACTACACTATACACTTGATTTAGACCATAACACTCTATTTACCGATCAAATTGAAACTACTGTACAAACAAGGTTTAACATGACTCTACACTGGAAATAAGGTCATCCCTCAAGAGACTGTACTCAATGAAGGCGCACTTCTATGTGGAACTCATTATAACTGGTAATGTTATAATATTTTGGATAAATATTCTGTATTATGGCGCCTGTATTTCTCTTGGGGATCGAGTGGGGTGTTTTGTATATTAACTATAAATACAATTTAACTTTTATGGGTGTAAATGGGAGCCTATTCCATTGAACGGTGGACATGGTTGACACCTTTGATAAAGATGGATCTTTAAAAGCCTCAGACAGAGAAAGATAAAAGAAAAGTAGAGAAGTCTTCGTTTTTCAGCAGGACATAAAAGATTGATGACAATAATGAGTAAAACCAGTACTAGCTTTTGCCCGCGGCCCTGCCTGCGTGGTTTTCGGTTATCGCGGCAAAGACTAACGTATATCCTTTATTGGTATACAAGCTTACCCCATACCAAGTTTCATGAAAATCTTTTTAGCGGTTTAGCTGTAGAATCGTAGCAGACAGACAGATTTACTTTCGTATTTATAATTTTAGTATAGATGCTCAGATTAGTCGCACATATTTTGTCTGATGTCATTCACAATAAATTCAGCGGAACCACAAGAGTTCAACTTTTTATAAGGGCCAATGTCTACAGTAAAGCATTTATGTAATTTTCAAGTGATACGATAAAATAACACTTTTATGAAACTTAATCAAGTGGGTTCACTATTCCAAAACAAGTGCCATTAAAAATCAGACGAACTAAAAGAAATATGGTGAACAGGTTATTGAAAAAGGTTTTATTTTCTATTGCGACTTTTTTTGTTAGCCTCTTTAGAATATAGACCTAAACATTAATATCATTACCATATCAACAAAAACATCTATCTAGCTATCACAAGGGGACCATTTCCAAAAGAAATTTATGAAATATACCTCTTTTAGATATTTTATCATGATAATACAGTTACGATAAGTAAATATATTATTTTCGGAGTCAAAGTGGCTTACGAAATATGACAAATTGTTTGACAGAGTATTCATCATAATCCACTTGCCCTAAATAATAATGTTGCGTAGAATGTACAATAATAGGTATATTAGATACTAGCTGTTTCCCGCGGCTCCGCCCGCGTGGATGTCGTTTATTGCGACAAAAAGTAGCCAATGTCCTTTCTCAGGCTCTAGACTATCTGTGTATCAATTTCATTTAAATCGATTTAGTAGTTATGGCGTAAAAGCGCGACAGACAGACAGACAGAGTTACTTTCGCATAGATAATGTTAAGTTATAATTTTAAATTATATTTTTAAAATACGTAGATTTTTACATTTTCAACTAGATTGATGAGATAACATAGAATGGGAAGCAAAAAAAAAATGTTTTTTGTTTTTTTTTCAAAATATTTTATTTTTAAGCTACTTCTTTGTAAAGTAGACAACACAACAGTAATAATATTTTGAAATTGATCGTGCCTTTATAGCTGTAAAAGTTTAAAACATTATCCATAGAAATACGTCTGTTTCTTAAAAAGAAGATAAGATAAAAAAAAAACTTTTTTATATGAAATCTTACGTTTGAGTTAAGTAAGTTTAAAACTAATAATTCTATAACAGAGGCTACATAACATCAATATTTACATTCGATAGACTCGACCTTGTATCCAGAAGTTGTTTACAACAATACAAATAATAACAATAGAAATACGGGCACTAAAATACTTAACCACTAAATAATTTAATCACCTATCTAGAAAGGAAACATCAAGGAAGGTATATTTTCCCACACTAAATTAGGACGCACTTATATAAACCAAGTTCTGTTTTACAAGGCAGAAATATTTCACCAGTTTATCGTGGAGAACAGACATTTATTGAGGGGAACTCCATTAATACTATTAATAGGTTGTCAGCCTTTATATATGTGCGTATTGCTCTCACATTTACGTTTAAGCTATTTTACACTGCCGTGGTGGCTTAGAGATCCAATGAGCGGATTTGTGTGCACATGGCTGAAGGTTCGAGTAGAGGCTATTACCAATGTGACTTAATGAAAGTTACTAGCTGTCCCCCGCGACTTAGTCCGCGTGTTTTAGTTTCAACGGTTTTTCATTTTTGCAACATTCTTCATTTATGCTTCGCTCCTTTTGGTCGCAGTGTAATGTTATATAGCTTATAGCCTTCTTCAATAAATGGGCTATCCAATACCGAAAGAATTTTTCAAATCGGACCAGTAGTTCCTGAGATTAGCGCGATCAAACAAACAAACTGAAGAGTTGAGAAGAGCGGAGCATAAATGAAAAATGTTACAAAAATGAACAACCGTTGAAACTAAAACACGCGGACAAAGTCGCGGGGGACAGCTAGTATTAGTATATAGATAGATTTGTAGACAACAAATCATTACGGACTAACATAACACCCAGACCAGAGACAATGTAGAAAATAAAATAAAATAGTAGAAACAGACTTGTCCTCACACGTAGACTCGGTTTACACTGAGTATATGATGTCATAGTGTAAAGGTAGCATTAGACTATGTTTAGTACGAGTGGAAACTACGCGGCGCTTTGACGCCTCACTCACTAATGTAATTACTGTTATTTATTTCTGACGTTGTATTAGGCGTGTTGGTAAACCGATAATATTTTGGTGAAATGTTATTTGGGTCTCCCATGATTTCCATAGTATTTATATATTTCGATGTTATTTATGAAAAGGTAAGGTAGGTAGGTAAGGTTCGCCATTATGTAGGACTTTATTGTCATCGATGAAATGTTTGGGAATATTAGATGTAATTATTATATTTCCTACATAACCCTGATTTTATAAAGAACTTTTCGTGGTATACGATATTTTAATCCTCGAAAGTATGGATATCAAAAATCATATTATTATCTCATCAATAGACTTTTTGCACACAAAAATATGATTAAATATCTTGTCCTCGACGTATGTATTATTAATATTACTTAAATTATTTAACCAAAAAATACTGACGTCAGCACATATTCCCACCTACACCATCAACTTTATGACCACATTAATATTTAACAAGCAAATAACTTGAAAGACTCGTCAGCGTTAAGAAAAATCCTTTGATATATAGCATCGTTAGCCACACCATCTCGTCCCGACTCAGGATTGTTAATCGGGCAATTTGTCACGATCGCGCTTGGTATTCACTGAGAACGAACAATTCGAATTTCGCGAACGACTACCGAAGGAAATCGACTCGCGAATATTTTACTCGCTGATCATCTAACTTCGTTGTCACGATATCATATTTACCTATGTTTACTGGAGAACGAAGTACCGTGAAATGTATTTTGTATTTATAAGAACTAGTAGAATCCTTTTGTTGACCTAGCCTCGCTTCGCACTATGTACATAAATGATGAAGGATTGTACTGGTTCCTCACAAAGACAGCTCTCAATACGCATTTTTACACATCTCTGTTCAAAACGCAGCCTAAGAGTTGTTTGCCCTGCGTGTGGCTGGTAAAAGTTAGTTATTGTTAGTGGTTTAATCCTAATTTAGCGAATTCAGCTGGGTAGCAGAAAAAAGTTTCTAAAATTAGGTATTTTAGACATAGAATAAGTACCTAAATGTATGTTTATCAACTTAAAAAGGATTAGTTAATTATAAACTCTGAAGGTATTTAAAAAAAAATAGAATATTCTGTTTTATATTTCGTAAGAACGCCCAGTTAATTTACAATAAATTATTTTATTCAAGACATGCATGTTAATAAATGCTGTTTTAAGCTTAAACAGTGCTTAATTTAAAACAAACAAACATCATAAAATAAATAAAGATAAAACACAGAATACAATTAGTTAAATAAACTTTATAATTGTAGTATAATATAAGAACTCTTTAGCAAATAATAAAACACAGTCATAAGACTTAAAAACCGTGATAGCGTGTGCATAATTTTATTTAATAAAACGTTTGCCTACCCTTTTTAAGTAGAGGTCAATGACCGACATAACTTTCTTATGATTTACTTTATTAAAAAAAACAGATAGGTATTTATGATCATTTATGATCGAAGGCATATTTTACAGATAAAAGAGACCTCCGCCAAAGTATAAATTAAAGGTTCAAAATACTGAAACCTCAATTAGTTTTAAATCGCCGTTAAGTCTGATGCTATCTTTGTTACTTGGAGGTGTAAAATAGAGACAGATAGATATTTAAGAAGGTGTTAAAGTGAAATAGCGTTTTAATATTTGGGGTGAGTCTGGTAAAGCAGTCAAAGCCTGCGCTCCAGCTAACTGCAGTAGACCAAATAAAAAAACACCCACCTACGAGTATACTATTCGAGCTTACAATCATGACAATATTTTTACACAAAAAGAAAAAGCATTGATCACTAAATACGCTATCCCACTGCAGGTTTAAAAAACAAATGCGATTGCATTTGTTTGCAATCACAGAATCAATTACGCCATGCAATACCTACTCGTTCTATTTTCAAAACAAAAAATAAGTAACGAAACAACGAACATTTTTGCTATTACTCAAAAAGGTTTATCAATGTTCCACATCGGCTTTACTTCATTCCTTTTTTCGACAGCAAAATAATAGAGTTATTAACTAGGGCGACGCGACGTAAACCTGTAGTGTTCTGTGCCAAGTTTCGATCGCCTGCTTCGGTATGAAGCTATTACTATTCTTTCTGCGTTACTCGCTAGAACAGTTTATGCCTTAATATCGTATTGGCTGGTTGACGTTTCGGTATATTTTTTTGTTTGAATACCTAAGTTTTTAGATCTGTTTCCAGAATAATAAACGAGGACTTTTAGATTATGTTTTTGTTTGCTGGACAGCTTAATGTTGTTTAGGATTACGTGGTACGATTCTATTTTAGTTTTTGGTCTTTATTTTCATGTTGTTTCAATAAATAATACTTAATCTTATTGAACAAATCAAATTGTTTTTGTTATGCTATTTTAGATTTTGTTTTAAACGTACTTTAATAATCGTTTTCAATTAACTTCATGCAGTAATTCCTTTGAATGGAACAACCGATTTAGTAACATTGGTGAAAGGACTAAATTAATAATTTCTGATAAAAATATTAATTTAAATATTACAGTCACCTAAATTATAATTACCTACGAACAGTAGGTGTAGGCCTAACTTAACAGTAAACAGATGTCAATCTTCGCGACCATGTAGGGTGGAGTATGAAGCCATTTTTATATTAATGCCTAATGAACAGAACTTTCCTTTGTGTAATAGGCATGCAACACGCATAGTGGTGAAGTGGTTCATTGCACGCTTTGGGGGACCTTGTAATGTACCGAGTAATTGATTGTTTTAAACTTACCATGATGATTGTTTTTATGCTGTTATAGAAAGGGTTTTAAAATGAAAATCAAAACATATGGAAGGTTTCGAGACAAGAATAAGATGAGTCCACAATATATAGAGAATTTTGATTCAAGGAGCTTTCATGGTTTTTTGTACTTATATTTTATGACGACTAATTTTATTACCTAGTAATATTTTATATTGCTCTTAACTAATCCAGTTTCATATCATAATTATAATCATAATCATATCATAAGTGGTTAAGGGAATATAAGACAGTTCGAATACATAATATACGGTTTTGTAGACCAAAAACTGTAACCTGCACACTTATTATTATTCAGTATTAAGGCACTCAACTATAGATCCACCTATAAACATATTATACTGATTAACATGAAAACTAAATTCTAAGTTAATAATCCAACATCCCTATTCTGTTAACACACGATAAGGCTAACTCAACCCTAATTGTCAACAGGTCTCCGTCCGGGCCCGAGTGTCATAGCGGAGTCTCTAGACATGGTGAAAGTGTCAGCTGTGTCAGGCGGCGACGCGGCACTGCCGTGCGACACTCGCTCGTCACAGGCGTCCGACGTGCTGCTACTCGTCGTTTGGTATAAAAACGATATACCAATGTATAGGTGAGTCGAAATTTATATTTAGAATGTTTTTAGATTCAGTGTCCGGACTAAAAAACAAGATTATTGTGTTCGAGTGATAATAATTACGTGTCCCACTGAAATAAAGGCATTTTTTATTGTAGTTTGGGGTGAAGTGTGTTTTCCCTTTATTTAGTGTTCACCTATAGTGTTGTGAATATGAATAAAATAGCTACTAAATAAATATGACGGCTAACATGCTTATACCACGTTTACTAAATTAATATTATTAGGTCATTTAAAAAAAAAAACTTGTTTAATCCCAGAGCGAACAGTAGCTAACCTCAACACACTATATAATTTATTTATTATAATTCTAAACAAATAACAGAAAGATAAACCTAAACCTGAGGCGGAACTCGAACTTGCGAATCCTGGCTTAACGCGCCAGTCGCTTTACCAACTAAGCTACCGAGGTCACTGCCTGGAAGTCTACATTTTTCCTTCCTTTTTATTTATAACAGTTTTATATATGTCAACGTAGATATCCATCTACTATGCATACCTGATTTGTCACTACCCCATAAGATATAAGGTACACCGCTGTTCTTATAAAGAGATGAAACGAGCTTTCAAAACTGTTGTAAAGGCTCTTTACTAGTACAACATCAATTTAAACTATCCGCAACAATTTAGGTTAGTCACACTTAGCTTCTATCAAGTAAATAATGACAGTCATAAAGACGTTCCGACCACAACAGCGGGGTACACACTAAAATAAATAACACCGGGATTGGATCGGGAATCGTTCCCGGAATACCGGGAAAATGAATACATGCGATTTGGAAGGGATAAGAGTTCGGATAACTTATGTGCGAGGATTACAAGGAAAACTACAGGAATCAATAATTTCTTTCTTTATTTTGTTTATTGACTTCACGAGTTGAGCGTGAAGAGTAGCGTTCTTGGTGATGTAGGCTTTTCACCACTTTTTTTGCTTTTCAGATTTGTCTGAACGTTTTTATTTGCTTGGTAAAAATCAGGCCTCCACCGCGTACATAAAGATTTAGGTTTGACAGATCTTTACAGGGTCAAAACACGAGAGAACCTTTTTTTATAATAAGTACATGCATAGAGTCAATGTTATTATCCAAAATATAATGAAATATGAAATCCTACACAGTACAAGAACAAACCTTGAAAAGGATTGTTTTCGTGCTAAAGACAACTTAGTAACACCTCCACATTCCTGATAATCAACGATAACAAACGAGCGTTAAAGACACAATTAAGCAAAGCGTTTGTTTTTAATTATATTTGCGATCCGGTCACATTTATACATAAAGCAACTACGATGTAATTAATTAAAGGGACAGCTTAGTTTAATTACAAAAATAAAGTAATGAAAATTACTCTACGATACTCCACAGCTGTAAATTACTTGCCGTATACTATAACATTGCTTTTGTAGAAAACGATTTGTATTATTATTTTAATTCAAACCTTGTAATACTCTAAAGAAAATGAGAATAGAAATAATTCCACCTGCCACTTAACTTCTGCTACCTCAACCAGAACGTCCAATCTCCATTTAAATTTAAAACACAATGAACTCTAATGATCATGAATAGGGTTTATTTTAGCGAATCAATTAACACGTTTTGGATTAGGGTGGCTATTATCCGGCTAAGTAGAACAATCGTATTTGAAACGATCTTTAAGTTTTCAGTCGGTTCTTATTAAAGCCACAACACAGTTTGTTTTGTAGGTTTTTGTCGGAAAAATGTAAATTGCCTTGTGTTTTGGAGCACACGTCGTAGCTAGCTGGCGTTTCTTTTTTTTCTTGTAATAAGGCTAGGTCGCGTGTAGCAAAGCGACGAACTGATCCTGCCACTACTATGTATTTATTATCTATTGACTGACAATTGCTATAGTAAGCTTCTCACGACGTGAAGTAAGTATTTCGTGACGTCAGTATCGATATTTTTATACAGAAACAGTTGTATACCTGTACAACCACAGTATTATGTTATAAGTATAGTTTAAATTAATATTATGGTATTAAGCAAGCATAACTGACATAACAAACAGTTATTAGACGTAATTTTTGAGACTTCATACTTGATACAGCAGAGTGGAAGCGCATCGAAGTGTCAATCTAAGAGTTAATATAACAAACTAACTCAATAAAGTAATGCTCATATTTCTTCTAAGATAAAATAATTACGCTCTAATTCGCGCGCATTCTACGGTATTCTCTTTTTTTTTCTGTCAAATGCATTTCATTTTTACGTAATACATTGTTGAGTTAAGAATAAATTTGCTATATTTTCTCTTAGCTTTGCTGCGCTTCGACTACTGTAGTATGAATTGACCCATTCTGACAAAAAAGACAAATTACTACAAAAAATAACGAAACAAATGTAAAAAACTATGTTCTACTCACTTTTTTTAAGTTTTTTATTTCTTATTCTGTGGTTCTGGTGTTGTAGCCTACAAAACTGCTACTTCATTTTTTGTTTTATACTCGTTTGCCCATTCGATTTAGTAAACCTCCAAACCCATATTACAATTATCCTAAAACAAGAAACCTGAACTGACAGCTACATATAACTAAATGACACATCAACAACTTTGAGTACCAACAGTCTGCAGTTCAAACTCTGTCGCTAAGATTCATTGTCGAATCACAATCTGACAATGTGTGCATATTTTATAAACTGCTCAAGCATTTGCTATGCATGGTGTTGCTGTGAACGTGAAAGCCAAATTAGTTTTACCGAGCTTTGGGACGGCAAAATGCGATCAGATTATACAGGATTTAGGCGGCACTGACAAATTTTATCTGATGTTGTTATTAAATACGGTTTAGTTTGAATATGTGTTGGTTGTATGTGTTAGTTTTTGTTAACGAGGTAAGCTAAACTCTCTCATGTTAAGCGTGTATGAGCAATTATTAAAGTTAATTTATGCATGTACATAATAATTATAAAGGTATTTTAATTTTTTTTTTATTTCTTGAAATCGAATATACATTTCGGGATATTCTCAAAAGTCTCCAAGCCAAAGCCAATTAATAAAATTAGAGGCTCTATAAAATACGTACAGAAAACATAAAAAAAAAAGAAAACCGGAGACATTACTATTATTAATGGTACCTATTTATTGTATATTGTTTTGTCCGTTTGACTCCAGATTTTTCTGTCTTAAGCCACTCCACACTAATTACATAATTAGGAGACTTTATAACAAAATAAAACCTTTTTAATGCACGAAATATTAAAGAAATAAAGTACCTTAAAATAAACTAAAACATCACTTAATCTTCACACACTCGTTGAGATCGCATCATTTATTTCGAACCAGAATGAACAGAACAAGGCAGACTACGGAAAATATCGACGTAAATTCTAGAGTATTCGCTATCAATCATCCATTCAAAGTGAATAGTGAGCTGGCTAGTGGCTACCAAGCTGAAACAAAGTGTACGTATTTTGGTTTTGAAAAATGATTCTCGCATAACTTCCAATGGATACTGTTCCGAAGTAATAACGGATGTGAATGTGAATGTTAGTTGAGTAGAAAATTTTATGCGATAAAAAATATTTACAATTTTGTGTCAGATTTTTAGGACTTCAACTGTTTTTCTGTTTATATAAAAGTAACATTCTCAATTTTCATTTTTAAAATGTACATAACGAATTTTGTAATCTTAATCGTACATATTCTCAAAGGCATATTAAAACGACTATAGATGTCATAGATAGTAATGTACGTGAATGCAACCATCTCATCAAAGGCGAAAATATGATTATTCTTTAAGGAAAAGAACAAATATTGCACACGTATGTCAACATTTTTCTTTTAATTAAAAACTCATATTATAGTATAAGTAAGTTCGTCAATTAAGTATCATAAAAGTAAAGTGAAATCGATTCGAAATACTATCAATCAACATTGATATAATATACGAATATCAGTGAGATACCTACATAAATATCTCCCAATCCGTCACTAAGACGTGAGAAATGTAGCAGGATGGGAATTTTCTTCAAGATCGTTGGCAGAGCAGATCAATCTTCAGATCGTATTTGTATCGTATGGCTCCAATATTAGGTTTTGTTTTTGTTATTATTTGCTTATTGGGTGTTTATGAGTGCGATGTGTTTTATAGCTTACAGATTATCTATCTATGTGTGAGTTATAGCGATATAAATTCACGAGTTAACATTGCATATAGATTATACCATAACCATGAGAAGGGTACGCTAATAACGGTAGATCAAATAAGACCAAATTTTCACTCATTTCAGCTTTTAGAACCGGCCAATTTCAGAATTTTATGACCTGGAACGCTCACGCACTTACTAAAATAAAACCACTTTAAATGCTTCTAAAATCCGAATTTGTAAATCCACTAAAAAACAAAAACTACAATGGTCTCTTAACATTCAACGAACTAAAACCAAATTCCCTCATTAAGTTACTAAGTTACATGCTCATTTCATTATTAATTCTAAACGATCCATAAAAAAATCTGTTTTGTTCTTTTAAAATGGTAAAAAAAATAATGCTCGTTTGGTCTCGCTTCAGCAAAGATTCGTAGCACCGCGATTAGTGGCGGTATTCGTTACACATCATGAATATTCCGTGTGATCGAGCGAGCATGAATGCTGATAATAGCATTGTCGGTTTTTTGTTCTGGTTCAAAGGGAATTGTCGCGATTAAGCACACACTGCCTCACACTGGCACTCGGTGTCGTTTCTATTTCTTTTTCGATGTTAAACATTCTTGCCGCTAAGTTATTTGAGGAGTTATTGAGATAGTTGATTTTGGGATTTTGTTGTGAACACATTTGCTAACTAAAGGTACACGCTTACTAAAGGTACCGGCAGAAAAAAAAGTGGTAATAATAATCACATAAGTTTAAATTTGCCACACGAAATGATGGCAGTGACTGGAAGGGTGCTAAGATCAGGCAAAAGAAGCGTTAGTCGTCCGGGAGCAAGATGGGTTGACGACATAACAAAAGTTTCTGGTCTTATCTTGATGGGACTAGCACACTAACACTAGGACTGGAGAGAATGGCACGTGAAAGGAGAGGCACAGCAGTGGGATGATGATGATGATGAAGCTTAAATATGGCTTTTAAAATAACTTTTTGTTATAATTATTAATTAAATAATAATGATATTAATAATCTAGGAATCTGATTGATATAATATCCGAAAAAAAAAATACTGACAAGAACGTAGGTAGTCTCTCAAAACAAACCCTTTCACATCATTAACATCAGTGTTCAGATAACATTTAAAACACAATTGCAAATCGAAACAATCGGATAGGAGCATCGGTATTTATGTGACAGGTAAAATCGGTTTGTGAGTTTTAAATGTCAAATGAATCCGATTAATCGCTTAACCGATATATTGGAGAACCGACTGCGTTTAAAATTTTTGTGTGTCACTTGTTTGTGTGTATATTTTTATATGGTAACAATTAAAACAATTAAATACGTAACTCAACCTTTTTTTTTTAATTTGACGCTCTTGCAGTGCCAAAATGCTAACAAATTGACTGCACGGATAGCCGAGTGGTATAGGTTACCACGCCAATTAAAACCGTGCGCAACCTGTGGGCGTTCGATCCTCGCATGCGACATTTGTGTGATCCACAAATGCTTGTTCCAAGTCTGGTTGTTCTTTGTGCATGTGAATGAAATGTTTTTAAAACCACACACACGGGGTAAATTCCTAAGAGTTGGAGTCGCCTTTAAAAATAAAAAAAAATATAATATTTGCGGTCGTTTGGTCCCCTTGTAACTGATTCATAATATTTTTATTGTAGGTACAGTTTAATGGTTTAGTTTTAAGATCGTTATTTAAAGTTTTTGATATGATTATAATAGAAATATAATCTCTCATGTGTTATTGTTTATGATTCTGTTAATATCACCACAATTTAAATCAATAACCAGAATAAATCAAACAAGGAAAAAGATTACTTGCCAACAAAAACAGTAGGCCCTAGCTAATAAGCAAGTCACTGGAATATGAAGCCAAGAGTAAGTGCGTAAAGTGTTATTGAATTTTCCTGTTGGGAAATACTTAGTAGTCGCTATGCTTTCAGGGCCGTGTCCAATAAATGTGCCTAGCTTTCCTTAAGACGTGTTTTGATCAAAGTAAATGATACAAAAGTATAAACCTTGCTTTATTTTTGGTCTGATTGCTGACCAGAATAGGCAATCATAAATTCTTTGAAACACCTAAATTTATGCCGTGTGGGTTTCACATGTTAATTGATTTAACAAATGAACCCGAGAAATAACGTCGCTATCTAATTGAAAAAAAAAAAACCAAGCGACATGACAAAATAAAACACTTTTTATTTAGATTATAAAAACAATTCTTCGTTGACCTACAAAACTTAATGACGAAAATTTATATGAAAAGAGGTCACATTCATATTGCTACCATAATACCTCAATGATGGCATAAGATCCCATGGGGATGCCAGCCTATCAACATTTTATTGAGTATTCCAATGTAGAGCCGAAAAATAAAATCTATGAGAAAAACCAATTATATTTTTGTTCGGCTAGTGATTGGAATCGATCGTGACATTCAGTAAGATATTTATTTTAATCTCTGATATTACTTTTCATAGGTGAGCGATTACCATTCTAAAATTAAATTTTGAAATTTACATATAGAATATTGTGTTTCAAAATCCAATTTCACAAAAAAATTGTTATTTGTTGACAGTTATTGACAGTTCGTATCCAATTCAGCAAATATAAGCGTTACACAGGAACATAAAGGACCTTATTTTAAATATAATAAATACTTGTAAATACTATTTTACTTTATTATTTTTAGTCTAAAATGTCCCATTGCTGGGCAAAGGCTTTCCTACTCTTCTTCCACTTGTCGTTCTCAAGATTTAATATTTTTTTAACTGGAGGAATAGTTATTTACCGGGCATTTAAATGTGCCTACTAATTTACATTCATTAATTATAATAATATATTATTATATTTATATATTCATATTTAAATTTGTCAACTGCGAGAGGTTTACTTCCACCCTTATTTCCTTACATCTTTCGGCCTTTTCAGTTTTATTTTAGTCTTTTGATACGCTGAGCTCATAAATGCGAGGTATAAAAATTTGTCCCCAAGGTTTTCTACGTTAAACTGCATAATTATGCAATTTATAAAAATCGTCCCTCTCTTACACTTTGATCCTCCATTTTGATTTATGTTCGCGACTGTATAAAAGAATAGGACAGGGCTGAACTCGCCTTAAACTGGAAGTGGCTTATGAAATATTAATGAGTGAAAACGTTTTCATTTCGGAGCACGTTGAAAACGCATTGAATTTTTGTAAGTTTAAAGCGTGAGGTCAGAATTTAAAGTTAATAAAAATACAATTATTGCTTCAATTTTTAGTACCTTTGTAAATATTAAAAATTATTTTAAAAAGGATTTTATAAATATTGCAGTTTTTAGAGTCGGACTCATCCATGAAGGGTCCGTACCATTATTATAGACACCCTTTATTTTTTTTTGTGTTTTAGCGGCATCAGAAATACAAACTATGTGAACATTTCTACTTTATAGATTATTACGGTTTATGAGATACAGCCTACTGACAGACAGACGGACGGACGGATAGCGGAGGCTTGGTAATGGGGTCCCGTTTGCATCGGTTACGGAACTCAAAAATTAGCTTTTTGACAGTTCTTACGTAAATTAAATTTGTAAGACATAATACTGTATTTAAGCAAATTAATTAATTTGTTAATTATAGTAAAGATTATGTCACCATTTAATCTATACTAATATATAAAGCTGAAGAGTTTGTTTGTTTGTTTGTTTGAACGCGCTAATCTCAGGAAATACTGATCCGATTTGAAAAATTATTTTACTGTTATAGCCCATTTATTGAGGAAGGCTATAAGCTATATAACATTACGCTGCGACCAAAAGGAGCGAAGCATAAATGAAAAAAGTTACAAAAATTAAAAACTGTTGAAAATAAAACACGCGGACAAAGTCGCGGGGGACGGCTAGTATTAGTATAATTAGCATGTTTTTAAAAGCCCTTAAACATGTTTTCTGTCAAAAAATAGTGTTATAAGTCTAAAGATAGTATTTTTAGACTCACAAAATCAATACTTTATTCAATACATTATTTTTTTCTTTGTCCTCAGCTTTGACGGCCGCGTAAAAGGACCAACAGCACATTGGGCGGACGACGTGTTAGGTGGGAGAGCCCGGTGGCACGCCGCCACGCCGTCTTCCCTCAGGATACGTGACGTCATACCCACCGACAGAGCCATGTATCGCTGTAGAGTCGACTTCAAAATATCGCCGACAAAAAACCATAAGATTTTGCTGGATGTTATTGGTAAGTAACTTTATTATTAATTACTTACAGGCTAATGATACGGTGTGTATACACTATACATGAGAATCCATTTTGTTATAATTTATAAATCAATTATTATGAAAAAAGTTAAGATACAAAGCTTTTCGATACACACATAATTGATTACATAAATAGAATGTGGACAATGTCACAATATATATTAATCTGAACCAAAAGTAAGTAGCTAAAGCACTTATTTTATGGAATCTGAGACAACGCAGTTACCACTAACACCCAGACCCGAGACAATATAGAAAAGTGGTTTTCTACATTGACCCGTCCGGGGATCGAACCCGGGAGCTCAGAGCTTGCCTCGAAACACTTGCCCACGAAGGTCGTCAAAATAAAATCGTATTTTGTGTTCAATAATAAGTTTCTTAACGGGTATAAAATTAATATTTAAATGCCTTACATTACAACAAAACAAAATGTTACATAACCACTTGATAAATAATTACTGATACTTGTTACTCTAAATAAATAAAGAAACCTTAGCTTATTTTTGATATTCGGCTCGAAGGACCGGAAAATGTACGCGCTAGACAGATTAATTGCTACGTCGTAACAAAATTTGATATTATTCAAGATCAGTTCTATGAATCGCTCAAAGCTGTTGTTAAGTATTATCTGAGATACTTTTAACAACTTTTGAGTAGTTTATTTAGGACTCGTTAAGGGCCATCATAGCTTACTGTTTTCAGGTGTAGGTACCTATAGTATATAATAAAGCCCATTATCGACTTTTATTATTACATTAAGAAATTTAAACATTGTTTAAAAAAATATTTTAGTGCTTATCTAAATTTAAATATTTGGGAAATAGACGGATATCTTCACAGAGTATAGTTTTTGTGTGTATAATTTACTTTTTTTATGAAATTTCTAAACAAATTATTTTAGACATAATAACTTACAATTTTACTATATACAACTACATCATCACTTAAATTTTAATGTTTAACAAATTTCAATTACTATTTTTTAAAAACCAAACAAATATCGAAGCTTAATTAGAAAACAGTAATATAATGTAAATGCAACCAAATTCAATTACACTGCTGTACAGTAGCGTACATTATTACGTGCAAGTACACTCAGTGACACTTTTAGGTAGACAGTTATTGTACAATATTCATAGTCTGACAAGACTTCTCGGTGCTTCGGTACGAACGCGAGCCCCGTCTAGGATCGTTCATTTAACATTTATGGCAACTATTTCGATCGCATCCCAATGTAAGCTTCCAGCTCTTATAAACACGCCTTTAATATTCTACGGTCAATTAGGCTTTATTGACCGATAAAGCTTTTATGTGTTTGTGTCATTACATGTTAAAAATTTCAATATTTGGGATATTTTATTTAGTTCAGCATGGATGGCAATGGCGCGCGCTAGTGTCTATTCATACTACAGCAGACGCGAAGCGCATTGAAGCGTCAATCTGAAAGTCAATATAGCAAATTTACCCTTAACATAACAACGTAATTATCATATTACTTCTGACAAAACAAAAAAAAAAATCCGTAGAAAGCGCACAAATTCTGTCGCATTTTCGCGTAATTTTTATCTCAGTAGGAATATAAGCATTATGTTGTTAAGATTGAATTTTATATTGACGCTTCGACTCTGCTGTAATACTACAATTTCATACCAATCCAATTAATTGGAGCTTAAAAACTTGTACTGGTTAATGACAACTATGCGTAAATATTAAGTATTTAACCCCTAAAAGCAAATCAATAATCTAAACCAAACGCAACTAAAATATGAATTCCAACAAATTATAAGTTACCTTTACATAGTATAAAACTAAGTCACTCCCGCTGTCTGTACGCTTCAATCATTTAAACTACGCAACGGATTTTAAAGCAGTTAGCAGCAACAGATAGATTGATTCAAGTGAACGGTTTATATGTATAACTAGCTGTCCCCCGCGGCTTTGTTCGCGTGTTTTAGTTTCAACGGTTTTTCATTTTTGCAACATTTTTCATTTATGCTCCGCTCCTATTGGTCGTAGCGTGATGTTATATAGCCTATAGCCTTCCTCAATAAACGGACTATCCAATACAGAATTTTTCAATTCAAACAAACAAGCAAACTCTTCAGCTTTATAATATTAAGTATAGATTTACAAATATTTTGTCTACCCGTGTGAAGCTGGAGTGGTTTGCTAGTCATAACTCCGTGAAATATAATGAATGCAATAAAAACAAAAATCTGAATCACCTTTTTTTGAAATCCCACCGCCGCCGCCGCTGAGTGCAAATATGAAGCAATTTTCCGTAACAAGTTGTGAGACTTTGTGAACTCTTTATTTTCTTTCCGGACCATTGTTAACAAAGAGGTCACAACACTGTTAAAGCAAAAATTTAAACTGCAAAATTTAGTACATAAAATAAAATAACGTGGAGTTTGACTAGGCCAAGTATTTATTTAAAAATCATTTTAAAGTCATTATGATATATTGACACAGTTTTGCTAAAAAGACTATTGTAGTCTGCTCGTTTATGCTGAAAAATCAAGAACCAGTTCTACCCAGCTATAAACATTTCTAGCACTTTAACTGCTAGCTATTAAACTCAAACATAAACATGAGTAAAACGCAGTGGCTAATGTGCTACGCATGGTGGGAAGGTGGTATTACTTTTAAGATTGTTTTTGTTGTAAAAACTACCTACCAAAGAATTTAATACTTGTGTCGCGGGGCTTCAAACATTCAAATCACACGCACAAAGGAAACCCGGACTTTGACAAACACTGCGGTAATTGGCGTGGCAACCTATACATACCACTCGGCTATCCGTGCAATCAAATCTATCATTATTACGAAATCAAAATCAAAATATTTTATTTTCGAGTAGGCCTTTTCAGGCACTTTCAAAACGTTAAATGACTCTAGTTGCTTGGTTCCAAAATGTCACTCCTATGGAGAAAAACCGGCAAGAAACTCCATATTTTACACTTTTAAAAAAACACATAAACACAAACACATACAATGTTAAAAAAATACAGTTATTTTAAAATATGCGACTACAACGTAAATAGCAAAATGTATATTATAAGACAAGCTGGTGTCCTGTGCCTCGCATCACCTAAAAAAAAACAAAATTCGACGTATCCAGCGCTAACGTAACTGTGTTCGTCAAAGTGATCATGCTGGCCTTTATATGTGTGCAAAGTTTCTTATCAATTGGGCTAATGGCCCTCGAGTTCTAGGTGAACATACATACACACATACATTCTCTTTCATATATACAAATATAATTTTTAAATATAAAATTGATTAAGTATTGAATTAGTAATCGAGAGAATCAAGAGCTTTGCATTATTGATGGATCTAAACCAAATAGCTCATAAATGTTAGAAGTTTCTGGTTTTCGAGAGAAAATATTCATATTATCTACAAAAGCCCTCAGTCGACAAGACCATGGCAGAGCTGAATACCCAGAAAACACCAGTCGGTAAAATTAATTACCTACATGTACCAAAAAACGCTATGAAATAAAACCATGAGAAAATTCTGTAATAAATTACATTTCCCGAGAATTTTTATCATTCTCGGAACGTGTAAATTACTGCTTAATTATCTTGAAGAAGATTGACGTATGAAAATATGAAGCCAAATTTCCCAGAACGCAATGAAGAGAGATTGCGAAGATTTTGGCTCTCCGTACAGTCATATCTCTTAGTACAGTCTATAATATCGAAAACCAATTACATCAAACTGGTATCAAGTATATATCCTTTACTAGCTCGAATATTGACTGTGTACACAGCCTAAACTCTATCAATAAGCCTTTATTTACCACAGAATGTTGGTGTATCAATATTTTATGACTGTTCAAGTCACCTGGTTCCCATGTCCATTATAAATTTATGTGTGGTATCGGAACGTAGCCAAATCGTATCGGTTTATTGGCAGACATCTTGCTTCGGCATGATGAAGTTGCGTTTTAGGAGTTATGAAATGTTTAGGTTAAATGTTGTTTTGTTATTCATTGTAGCTTAAATACGAATATATTTATTGATATTATCGCCTTAGAAAAAGTTCAAAAATTGCTGAATAAACCATAAACTTTCATAGCCTCATAACAACCGACAGTGCTTACTAACTGCTTAGCAGTTTGTAATTTCAAATTTTCTATAGAAAACTTAAATTAAGAATTTTCTATTTCTTTAAATGTTCGAAAAAACGGCTCTAATAAATTTAAATCAAAATGATGTTCTTCTTTGTTAGTTTGTTTTTGTTTAATTTTAAATAAATAATTCTTACCTAAATAGGAAAAGTAAGTTAAGGTATAATATTTATAATGCTTTTAATTTGTAAAAGCTTTTCTGATTATTAATCACTTCTCAAAATGTGTATGAAATAAAAAACAGAAATTCGTACATTTCGATAGTAATTTAGTCATTATAATATATCTTTATATAAGAATATTACACAAATTAGAAACATAACAAAATATAACCTACTTCTTATCTCATACTAATCCGAGAATTATATTTAGATGCAGAAAATAGTGGCTCAATAAAGAAGCCATTTTACTCTACCGTCTGTGGCTGCATATTGCATTCTGGCATCGGTCCAAACTCAGTTTTATTGGCTAATAATTCTTTTAGTTTTATTACCTTGTCGAATTATGTAATCGGTACATACATCCGAATTAATCTGCAATGAATATGCTGATGATGACAATAATGATTTGTTAATACAATTTGGCAGTCATTTGTTCGGATGTGATTTTTGATTAGTTAGGTGTTTATCACTGACAGTTATAGTATGTATATTATATTCTATATGCTTAAACTTAGTGTTAATTTTTAATAAAATTTTGTTAACATTTTGCTAGAGACCTGCAAATGTTGTGAAACTTAAATCACTTTCTCCTTTAGTTGAACGCCAGAGAAAAATATTACGAGCAATTTATATCAACTAAAAGCCATAGTATTCTTAAAGAATAATCTTGTGTTTGATATAAAAATATCTAAAAAGCTTGAAAAATTACATTACATTTGCCGACTACTTTGATTAAAACGGGAAAATACAGTTTTACTTAAATGGTAGTGTTTGAAATGTTATCATTAGGAGAGTCTGCAGCACTTCTTGTTATCAACTTTTTAGGCTCGTCGCTAAACGTCCCTCCGACCACAGACCACACTGGTGGCCAGCGACAACGAATTAACACACTTTTTCATATATTTTGGATAGACGCGCCGCACACGTGTAGCGGGTGGCGCACACTTGCGATAACAGACAAAAATAGGAAAAAGTGTGTAAGTCGCTGTCGCTGTGGACAGAGGCCCGTTTGCGCCGAGCTTTATTCTTTCCATTGCATAAGCCCTTTATTATTAATGCTTTCTGATAATTATTAGTAACTAATTTATGTGTAATTCTATTGTATATTTATTTACTAATTAGGTACACATGGCAAACTAGATAGGTTTGCATACCACACTAACATTTTATAGTACACTAACATTTTCATTCAATATTATAATCCGCTTACATTCGCAAAAATATGTAATAAAAATGTTAGTGTATAATAATAATCTATACTATTAATATTATAAAGTTGAAGAGTTTGTTTGTTTGTTTATTTGAACGCGCTAATCTCTGGAACTACTGGTTCGAATTGAACATTTCTTTTTGTATTGGATAGTCCGTTTATTGAGGAAGGCTATAGGCTATATAACATCACGCTACAACCAATGGGAGCGGAGCATAAATAAAAAATGTTGCAAAAATGAAAAACCGTTGAAACTAAAACACGCGAACAAAGTCGCGGGGGGCAGCTAGTATACTATAAAATGTTACTGTGGCCTGCCAACCTATCTAGTTTGCTGTGTGTACATGTACAGTTTACCATAATTTCATATGCTTCATACATCATAATCGAGAACCAAAAGAATACAATCTAAAATCACAAACGACGCAACGATTTTGGGCTACATTAATTTGGGATGTCTTTCGGGCCTTTTATTTTAGCAATATACGAACCGAGGGTAAAGTTTAATGTAGGGTAACTCAATTATAGGAGGCAGTAGGCGTGCGTGTCTTTTTTCGTTTCTGGACCTCATCTGCCCCGCAGTTGTAACGTTTTCAATCTGTAAAATAAAAGGGAATGGGTCAGCTGTTGGTTTCCCACGCCGAAGGGAATTGTAGGTGTGATTATGGTTCGAGCTGGTCTATATATGTTTGTTGTCTTTGGACGTGTGAACTTGGTTATAATGAAACCATATGACGAGTGTTTTTTTACATAAGTATTTTTATACACCAGAATAATATAATAAATCATTAATTATCAGAGTATTGTGGGCCATAGATAAAATATACCTTCAAACGAACATTTATTTATTGTATTACAGTTGTGTTAGTATATAAAGTTTAAACTTTGTTTGTAAAACTTTCTTGCACTACGTATTATCGCGTTCCGGTGGTACTTGTCCGCGGAAGCGAGGGAACAACACATCCTGAGGCCAGAAGTCTTCATTCAAGACGTGATTTTTACGACCCACTGGAAACTGGTCAGGCAAATTATTGTCAAAAAGGCTCGGTAGAATACAATGTATTTTAGCTACATAATCTTTACATAGTGTAAAAGCAAGTCACTCCCAATGCTATGTCGCTTAGATCGTTTAAACTACACAACGGATTTAAATTTAATTTTCGGCAATAGATAGAGAAAGTTTGTGTGTATAATTCATTGATGTTTTGTCTACCCGTGCAAAGCTGGGGCGGGTCGCTAATGGTTAAAATTTTAACTTAAAAGCCATTGCCATTGTCTGCCATCAATGCGTTTGCTAGAAAAATTTACAGCGTGATGTTCGTAATTCGGTATTTATAAGCGATAAATAATTTTATGCAATTATACTATCATGATTCAATTCTGCGAAGTTGAAATAGACTGCCCTTAATCAAAGTTTGCCACAGGATACATTACATCGAATATACCGTATGCAAAATACACAGATAACAAGGCTAAATTTTGTAAATTAATTCCTAAATTAGATCCGTAACATAGCTACGTTTGATGTCATTAAAACTAACAACTATTGTAAAACATTAATAATTTTTTTACGATGCGAATATATCTGTGCTAAAACCTTTTTACTTTTACCAAGTAAAAAGGTGTTAATAGCAACAATTATTATTAAAGAAAACGCGTGCGGCAAGTTGTTTTAAAAACTCCAACGTTAAAGGTATTATTATTGGATTTGGTGTTTTAAAAGTTGATTAAAACTATAAAAGTTACTACAATGTGCAAGAAGTATTAAACAAATAAATTCATACTTATATTATAAATGGGAAAGTAACTCTGTATGTCTGTAACGCTTTCACGGCTAAACCCTGAGCCGATTTTGATGCAAGATAGTATAGGGTAAGCTTGGATCTCAAGAAAGGACATACCTAGGCTTTAGGGGGCGAAGCCGTGGGAAAAAGCTAGTAAATAAATAAAATTGGTAAATAATTTGCCCATTTTTTTATTTCAAGAATACTATTATTTAAAAAAACAAAACGGTTTACTCACGTATATTCTCGGGATCGCCCGACTACACGCGGCGGCGGTGGTGTCGCGAGTCGAACTCGCGACACCACCGCCGCCGCGTCAGCTCATGATTAGGAACTCCTATTGAGTCTTAGACTAGTCGGGCAATCCCGAGAATATGCGTGAGTAAACGGTTTTGTTTTAAATAAATATGAATACTCCTCACGAAAGTTATTATTCAAGATTACTTTTAATGATTTACTTACTACATAAATCCAATCTTATTCTATTTAATATAATTATATCTGTTACAAAATATTCACTCTAGGTACTGACATGTAATTGGCACTACTTATATCTACATACTTTGAAAACATTATGAATAATCGTACAGCTCAAAACATAAAGTTTACCCACGCGTGTATAAAAACATAAATTACTTGTACACAGTATACGTAGATTATGTAATAATATTCATAGCAGGCAAGAGGGAGGCCTCAAATTAAATATTTAATATCCAAGTTTCAGTTTAGAATTTCGTGGTTAGAAAGACTATTTAATATACAAACAAGTTTAGCGCATGTTGCTTTTATGTGAGCCAATATTCGCTTACAAAACTAGTTTTGCTCCAGACGTTACTCGTTTATGAATACAATTTTACACGAACAAACTCTCGAAACAAATAACAAGTATGTCCAACTAATATTTGCAAATGACCGTTACGCCCACTTATGTCAACACACCGTTGGTATTGGCACAAATCTCTATAAACCTACTTAATATGTACGTATGTATTGTACTTACCGATATTTCTTTTCGTTCGAGTTTGTAGTAGTGTTTTGATTCTGACAATTCAAGGTTCTCCGCTCTCAGTAGTATAATATATCGTACCTACTGTCTACTATTTTGTCTAGTAAGATTAATTTTAAAGGAGACTTTAAGATCAAAATAGTAACAACTTTAGTAACTTGTTAATGGAAACTGGCTGTGCTAAAATATACTAAGATTGATCAATCCGTGAGTTATGGAGATCGATCAAGTTGCGTCTGTCGCAATTTTAAATAAGATTGAGGCCCAGTAATGCCTTGGAGGCCGTAAATATTTGAAATTAGTATTCATGAAAATTACGATTTAAATATGTTAGTCAGCCTAATGGAATATTTTTTGGAAAATTGTAATCGTTAATGACGGGCCTGTTGGTCTAGTGGTTAGTGACCCTGACTGCTAAACCGGAGGTCGTGGGTTCGATTC
Organism: Diachrysia chrysitis; assembly: GCA_932294365.1. Classification (NCBI taxonomy): domain Eukaryota; kingdom Metazoa; phylum Arthropoda; class Insecta; order Lepidoptera; family Noctuidae; genus Diachrysia; species Diachrysia chrysitis. Next base: position 12,745,199 of record OW028649.1, on the reverse strand, counting down.
CCACCCAGGGCGAATCTTTGTGTGATGAGCACGATCATTTGTTCTGTGTCTGGGTGTAATTTATCTAAAATATGTATGTATTTAGAAATATATAAGTATGTTTATCAGTTGTCTGGTTGCCATAGCACAGGCTCTGCCTAGTTTGGGATCAGATGACCGTGGGTGAAATGTCCCAAGATATAAAAAAAAAAAAAAAAAATTTGAGTGTCGTCCTACTGATTAATTATAAACTAATCATTGACAGTTTCTTAGTTTCCAAGTTAAACATAACTTTATTCCTATCGGGCACATGACTGTAAACCTTCCTTCTTAATTACATCTATACTAATATTATAAAGCTGAAGAGTTTGTTTGTTTGTTTGAACGCGCTAATCTCAGGAACTACTGATTCGAATTGAAAAATTATTTTTGTATTGGCTAGTCCGTTTATTGAGGAAGGCTATAGGCTATATAACATCACGCTACGACCAATAGGAGCGGAGCATAAATGAAAAATGTTGCCAAAATAAAAAACCGTTGAAACTAAAGCACGCGAACAAAGTCGCGGGGGACAGCTAGTACATAATAATGTCTTAACGATTTTGGGAGTAACCCAAAATTCTAAGAAACTTTTAAACTTATTGACCTTAAATAAAAAAGAAAAAAGAATGACAAAACAAATTTATTAACAAAACAAAAGTTGTCTGAATTCCTAGAATATTTATTAAAGCTAGCTAATAAATTCGGTGATCAATCAAATGACTAAAAATATGTACGTACCTAAATAATTCCACAATTTCTATTCATCGCTATTGTTGTTCATTTCGTATTCGATAAGACCCTGAATTCCTAATCCTAATAATAAGATTGTTGGAATTATTAGCTATTTTATTGGCGTCTGATATTCAAATTTGATTTCTTTAATTCTAAAAGTATGTAGGCTGTCTATTAAGTTTCCTTTTTTGCTTCAGATTTATGATAATGACGAAGTATTTTTGTGTTCTGAGATTAACTATAAATTAAACTGATTTTGCGGGTAATTAAATTACTGTAATAATTTCATAGTTTTTTTGTCTTTTAGAGATTTTATCTATACTAATATTATAAAGCTAGAGAGTTTGTTTGTTTGTTTGTTTGTTTGTTTGTTTGTTTGAACGCGCTAATCTCAGGAACTACTGGTTCGATTTGAAAAATTCTTTCAGTGTTGGATAGCTCATTTATTGAGGAAGGCTATAGGCTATATAACATCACGCTACGACCAATAGGAGCGGAGCATAAATGAAAAATGTCGCAAAAATGAAAAAACGTTAAAACTAAAACACGCGAACAAAGTCGCGGGGGACAGCTAGTTTATAATAAAGTCACAATTTAATTAAAATCTGTATGAATACTGTGCCTTTTACTTAGTTAAAGTAGTTTCCATGTGACAATTAGAACATGATATATTTCATACTAATTTTTTACATTAACATTTTAAAAAACAGTTATTTTCATCTCAAAAACTTGAGAAATAAACTCCGACAGTAAAAACGAAAATATTCAATTGAACACAATTTCAAAGGTACAGAGAAACTCGAGTGAAATTCGTGTGAGTCATATCAGCAATGTAAAATTCATATCGTATGTTTTCCAACTTGGAAATTCCTCCATAAAGTTTCGTGAGTAATTCTTAGCGAAGTTCATAATTTAATTAATTTCCCTTCACCGTGTTACTGACTTGATTACGCGGAAAATTAATTCGTGAATGATGGAAAATCTAATCACAATGATGCATTGTTTATTGTGTTATTTTAAGCGAATGATTGATGAATATGATTAATTGTTAGTGTAATTTATTTTTGGTTGTAAACAATGTTCGTTACTGATCTGTGTTGCCTAATTAGTGGCGATTCAATTTGAGATTGAGATTTTGTGGTTAGGTATATATTTACAATAATAATATATTCTTTATTGTACACCACAAGATACAGCATTTTATGAGATAAAGTTAATAAGCGTACAAATGGCGATCTTGTATTTACTTTGTTTATGTAATGAGCTGCTGCATATTAATTGCTGTCGGATACAGATAGTTAAAGCATTAAGTGCAGATGGAATTTTACAGTTTAACAAAAGCTTTAGATTCATGTCGATAAAAAAAAATTACCCTTAAATTAAGTTTCGAAACGATATTATTTTTCATCTTAGTCTAAACTTTTTATACCTATATACCTTCCTGAAGATGGGTACATTGGATACATTGATACAAACTATTACAAGATTACAATCTACATATGTTGGTCTTGTTTCAGAACTACCAGAAAAACCGAAGATTTTCGATGAATTCGACAAGGAGGTGATCGGTATGGCGGGCCCTTATGTAGAAGATACCAGTATGAAGCTAACCTGCGTTGTAAGTGGAGGTAAAGAGGAGGCATTGTCTTTTATGCAATTATTTTTCTCTTTTTAATTACAAGTTTAGGATCCATAATATTGTTTCCAAGCAAAACATACGTTAAATTAACATTTTTCTTTGTTTACTTGACTAACAGCTAATTTGTCATGGAACATTTCGTGACATTTAAAGAAAAAAAGGAAGACCTTTGCAGTGGGACGTTACTGGCTAAAAATTAATGGAAACAAGATTGAAAGGAAAAATATAGCTTTTTTTTTCAATTTGACATCAAAAAGAAATTTTCGTTCATGCAAACTATTTTGTAATTTTTAAACCTTGCAAATTAGCTTACTAAAATGCTACTTCTATAATATTTACTTCTTATCCCTATTCATAGACGGTTAACATTTTATTATTTCATGCAGGGAAGTATCACATTTGGTACTTTTGACCAATTTTGACTGTTTTGTAAAAACGCCCTGGGTTTTTTTTTTATTTTAAGCGAACTTATTGGAACAAGATCACAGTTTTTAATGGGTTATGGTATCTAATTAAATATAACTGGATGAAAACATAAGAAAAAAAAAAATACACCATTTTTTTTTTATTATTGTTTGTATTTAATTACAAATATTCATTCCACATGTATTGTGTTAATGCGTAACCAATAATTAAAAAATAATAGTTCTATCAAAATAAAATTTATAAACATCCTAATATTTATTAAACCAAAAATAAAAAGCAGCATTAACTTCTAACAAACACAATCAACTATAAAAAGTTAAACATTGACATTTCAAGGCAAAAGTGACGGCGCTAGTAGAAGTTCAAATTAAAGTAGTTACCTTTGTAGCGTCGCAACTAAAGTTTGCAGTCGACCGTCCATGCTAACTCAATGAAATAAGGTATAAAGGGTACACTAGCTAAGGAATAAAAATACTCGTACCTTTGAGCAACGCAATCCCGTGTCTGTACGTGAACGGAACTGAGAGTAATTGTAAATGGGAAAACTGAGTTAAGCGCCTTGATAGCAAGATGTTTAAAGTAATTATACAATAGGCATATTTCCTCATTTTTTTTCAATGTCCGCCTGGTAGCTCAATGAATTTTATTGGACACGTATTTTTTCTTTTTTCCTGCAAACAAAAAGTGATCAAAATACAGAGAACGGAAATTTCGCGTGACGTCACTCCTCGCTACAATTTTTACCAAGGCGAGGCGTCATAAGCCCCCACTCCGAAACTTTAAAGCGCTGTATCTTTGTAATTTTTTATTGTTTTGATAAAAGAAAAAATACGTGTCTAATATTTTTTTATTATCTAACTGACGGACTAAATAGATTTTAACTTTTCATTCCCAGTCAACATCCCTATTATAAAAAATAGTAGAAGATTAACATTAATAACGTGTATTTCAACATTATAAAATTCTGGTTATGGGAACAACTAAAAAACAAGCGAAGTTCGAATCGGTCTCGTGAATGAATTTTATGTAGCCCTCTTCATTTTTTAATTTATTTTTATTTGTTGTTTTAGCGGCAACTTGCACACACTCTGTGATAATTTATTTTCACTAGCTATTACGGTTAATGACATACAGCCTACTGACAGGCAGATAGACGGACGGACGGACAGCGAAGGCTTAGTAATATGGTCCCGTTGGCAACGGAGTACGGAATCCTAAAAATAGATCCAGTTCTTGTCACTAAATTACCTATTTGATATGTTAAATTAAACAAGCAATAATATACTATTTACTCGAATGGAGTAATTTAGTTTCTTTTAGTTTTATCTTTAAAGTTATTTACAAATCTGGAAGACTTAAAATTTTTTAAAAGCAAAGTATAAATCTTTTAACCCCAATATTTTCGTTCTCCTACCCTAATAATTTTAAAGTAGACTAATCAAGTATTTAACCAGAAGATTCGCCTCATTTTGTAATGTATACAAATTCGATTATAAATTATTGAAGAAAGATCAAACAAGCTAAAGATTTGCTAATCATCAATTTAGCCAATTTGCCGCATTAAATATTTGATTAGGTATTTAGGAGCTTTGACGAGACTTTGCCGGAATTTATTTTTGCTTCTTTTATTTGGAGGCCATTGCTAATGAAGATAGGCATTGTATTCGTCGAGTTTCTGAAATATATTTAGGAATAATATCGACGAAAAAAGTGGCGAAAAGCTATAGCTTTCTGCGTATTTCACATAAGCGTAATAGTTTATAAAATTTAACATTTTTATTGTTATCCTAATTTTGATCAAAATTGTATAACTATTACTATTGTTCCACCTAAATTTATTTCTATCTAAGAGATGGACACAATTTTGGTATGTTCGATGGAAGTGATTTGAAACAATTTTGTGATTTAAATATATTTTAGACACATTTCTTTACTTTTCTGAATGTCTGCTGATTGAAAAACAAATACCTACTTTTGTTTTGATTTCTACGCCATATTTTATATTTGTATACTATATCAATTCTCACAGGGAAACCAATGCCAAGAATTCGATGGTGGCGCGACGACAAAGTCATAGCGACGCTCGCTCCTGTGGACGATGGATCCCGTCTCAGTCTCCTAGAGCTGAGGATACCGAAGTTAACGAGAGATTATTATGAAGCGATCTACACATGTACCGCCGATAACACGGTGTTGGTGCCGCCCTTGAGGGTCAATGTGCAGATACAGATTTATTGTGAGTATATTTAATTGTATATATTTTTTTTATATATTATTATATATTTTTTATTATAATTTATTAAAATTAATTTTTTTTTAGGTATAATATTATATTCTCAATATTATATATATTAATATTCTCAATTTTAAATGTAATAATTTAATTAAATTTATTATAAAATATTTTTGGTGAAAATAATTTTGAAGTAGGTTTTTACTGATGGAATGACGATCTAGGGTAGGGTTGTATTGGATGCCAAAGGTGAAGAGCAGAATGTTGTAGCACAACTTACAAGAGCCTTATGTCCAGGTATATAGATAAAATATATATGTCATTGACTGTGTCATGGTGGCCTAGTGGTTCAATGAACGGATTTTTGTGCGCGAGGTTGCAGGTTCGAATCCATTACAGGCAAGTACCAATGTGACTTTTTCAAAGTTATATGTACTTTCTTAATTATTCGAAGACATTATTGACAAACGGTGAAGGATAACATCGTGAGGAAACCTGGATTCCGACAATTGGAATCTGAAATCGCCAACCCGCAATGAGCAAGCGTGGTGATCAATGCTCGTGCCTTCTCTATATGAGAAGAGGCCTGTGCCCAGCAGTGGGACATTTATAGGCTGCTATGATATTGACTGTTTGTGCGGATTTTTATACTTGTTTTTTTGGAGTGGGTATTCTTCGAAAAACAAAAATTCTCCCTGCTTTCAATGTGTTCCAGAGGCAAAATTTTAAATAAGATCAATTTAAAATTATTCTTTAAAAGTTAATGAGGCCGGGCGTGAGTCGTAAAACGTCGTATTAGTTACCAGTGACCAGCGAACAATAAATTTTCTGTTTTTCTGTTTTTGTCCTTTGTTACGTCGATAAATGGGTATATTTCAGTGTAAAGCCTTAGAATAGCAAAGAGTTTAAAGTAAACGAAAACAATGAATTTAAAAAAGTATCTCATACTTTTTTGTACAAATAAACCTCTGTTATCATTTACTAGCCTGTTAGACTTTACGAAAAAGTATTTAACAATCATTTAAAAAATCAAAACTGCAAGAAAAATAACTATCCATAACTTAAATGCGTGTCAACCTAAAACAATACACAAACAAGATCCAAACGCAACCCCACAATTTATCTAGATACACAGGATTGTATATACGTCAGTCACCTAATATTCCGTCATTTGTCTAACTAAACGCGTTTGGACATTATGAACGTTGACAGCGCAGTACGTCATACCATACGTGATGGTTATATGTATGAGAATACACAGAAGGATTTGAGGATACGTGACTAAAGATTTAGGTGGCTTGTTTATGACTTCTTGATATTTATTTCTTAAGTAAAGGGTGTGTTTTTTTAATAGTTGGATAGCTTTATGTGATGGAAAAGATTTTGTTTAATATGCTTGACGTTTTGTTATTTCACAATGAGTGATGAATGGGCCTTCCACTCTGTCTTTAGTTGTAAGACAGTACTATATTTAATTATTAAGTCATATTCAATACCAGCTGTCCCCCGCGACTTTGTTCGCGTGTTTTAGTTTCAACGGTTTTTCATTTTTGCATCATTTTTCATTTATGCTCCGCTCCTATTGGTCGTAGCGTGATGTGATATAGCCTATAGCCTTCCTCAATAAACGGACTATCCAATAAAAAAATAATTTTTCAATTCGAACCTGTAGTTCCTGAGATTAGCGCGGTCAAACAAACAAACAAACAAACTCTTCAGCTTTATAATATTAAGTATAGATAAAATTTAGTGACGAAACTGCAAAGTTCTGTTCAGATTTAGTATTTTATTACAAGCTTTTCTTTAACTTTCAATGTATGTATGTATTGTTGACGTCAAATATTGCAAGCCAAATTAGAAACATTTATTCACATCTGATTACGATCAAAATTTGCATCACAAAACTATATAAGTTTCGTGACAATACAATATTATTGTACTTTCGAGCTGGTCTCATGGTGGCCATAGAAAATTCGTAACAAAATGACGCAATCCTATCTTAGTTGGGTTTGTTATATTTTGATTCAGTTCTATTGTGAGTCTAGCGGATTGAAAGCATGTTCAATATACACTTTTAATAAAAACTTATAATTTAAAACTACGAAACGAATATCAAGTCTATATGGTTTACTATTATATATATTTTCACCTTGAACAATATTACTCCTAAGCACAAAATAATATTCTTATATTCATAAAAAAAAATCACGAATAAAATAACCAATTCAGCTTCTGACATCACAATATTACGGTTATATTATTTTTATAGGCTAGCATAAAAATAGTAAAAATATATTTACGAAATAAAAACCACATTTACAGCAAAAACGTTTTTATTCGTTTACAGAAAATAAAAGACACTACAAAGAGGTATAAATACACTTTATTTAATCAAATCTAGTGTTGCCCTTTTCGCGCTGGTTACCCAATCTGCCTCGGGCAACGTTGTACTGAAGAAAAATAACATTGAGTACCACGGAATAGTTGGAAAGCTTCATAACGTCCGCATTACACGACGACAAACGTTCATTTTCTGTTATTGCAAAACTGAATCCACGTAAATCCGTGCGATTAACCTATATCAAACGCGCTAGTCTCCGGGATTATCTCGGAATATGACGGTTCGTCGGCAGACAGGATTCTTATGTCACCGCTCACCCCTAAGGGGCCATTAGTTTTTATTTGTGTAGCATTGTCCTGTCGTGACGCCATTGCCACGTCGGTGAACAGGAAATTATTCTCCATTATAATAACCCATGATGTCATTCGTTCAGTAATGCACGTTAAGCTCACCTTTTTCCAACAAAGCTTTTAGTGGACGATCTTATTTTTGTTTTCAACACTTTTTCAACTATCCGCGCCGTTAATGGTGTCCATTAGCGTTTTGGTTCCCCATTGTTCGAGCTGCTTCGATTTAATTTTTCGAATAGATTTATTGGTCTAATTTTAGTATAACTGCTATCATTCTGACGTTTACTAGCATTGTTATCTTGTTTTATTTTTACGTCAGCGAAAGGTCAGCGTCAAATAAAGTAAGTGTATTTTGGGAGCCTATTCTCATTCGCATTGATGGATTACCGACGTTTTTAAAGGTTGGACCGATTTCTCACACATTTCCTATATAGGCGCGTGGAACGTAACAAATTCCCGTTGAAATATAAGCCTGGCTTAAAACGTTGCAAACATTGAATTACCTACAGATCAATTTAAATGGACTCTCTCGTGTTTTAGTTTTTTTTTTCTCTGCATTCTAAAACTGAAATCCAGCTCGCGGGTAAAAATATATTTTCTACCACTTTTACAAACCAAACCATATTGAGAATGCTCTTTTATATGTTTAGCTCGTTTTATTATTTTTACAAAAGAATGAATACTTTAGTGCTATCATTTTATTTGGTTATTTATTCCATATGAAAACCTTTTTAAATGTGAAAATTGTTGGCTAGATTTAAATTTATATGAATAAATTTACAGACAATTTTGTATAGAATGATATAAATTAATTCTTCTGTCGTTTTTTTTTTTTAACTATAGTTAATTATTCAGATTAATGTCAACGTTATCTCCGACAAAAAAATAAGGATTTTTTTATTTTCATAGGAATAAATATAATTAATCAAATTTTCCTAAAGCGAAGATGGTTAACTCAGAGTGGTCTCGCATTTCCTTGTGCATCGTGATTGTCTTTTCAGACGTTAATTAACATGCACAGACTGAGACTGGGGTGATTTCTGCACTATTGTACTGTCTTATTGACCAGTCATTTAATTACTAAAGATGTCCTTATTTTTGAGCATTAAAAAAAAGAGCATCTCAATTCAACACGTATGTATGTAATATTATTGGTATTGCACTATATACAAATATAATTATCTATAAGGGCTTCCACGCATATATACAAAGTTTTATAAGATTATAATAATGAATGTTTCTCCGCACATTTCTCCGTAAGTATTACTCAGATTCGGACCATCATTCATTATTTAGTAGTAGTAGTTTTCAATATATAGTCTGGCTGATTGAAATGAGCTACAACTGGGATGTTAAAGGGATTACAAAATAATCAATTACAAAAACAAGCATTTTCTCAATAATCTGTTAGTTAGAAGACAATTTTAGGGAACATAATATTGGCAAGACTGACGGCAAAACTTGACTAATATAATTTTTAATTAGTAAGGACGCGATTTAAATTTAATCATTTTCGAATGTCAATTATATTGGCTTTGGCAACTCCGGCCACAGAGTTAGGCCAACGACTGCATACCAGTGATAGCATGCCTCTATTTCAATGCAATAGGCTTGATTTCGGAGCGGTAGACAAAACAATTGACACACTATGACAATAGAATACCACCAAATTGACTTCTATTTTGTGAACTAAAGTTTAATAATAGTAATGGCTGGAGCTGTCGTAACAAAATTTGGTCGACCAAATCGCATCGTAATTATGATGAGGGTACGGAGTTTGTCATCCTTGCGTCGTTTTATGTGAATAAAATATTTAAGGTACTCTTGTGGGGATAGGGAAAATGTTGTTCGTATACTTGAAGGCTGTAAGGCTACAATGTTGAAATGTGATTGATGAACGTGTAGGCAATTTAGATTTAGTTACAACTTAATGTTGGGAATAAACAACGTTTGGTTTTAGCGTAGGTATTAGGATATTTTAAAAGCATATTTCAATCGTTAGAAAGGTATGATGTTATCAAGACAGATAGCATTATCTCTTTTGCACAATCTGAAATTATGTATAATAAAGATTCTTTATACACGGCCGTAAAAACGATTTTACACTGACGTTAAATGTCAAATTTTGACAAACAATTTATTATCTAGCTGTTTTTGTGGTTATTATGTTGTTGGATAATTTATTATAACCGAACGTAGTTCACTTTATTATTTTGCACTGGCTATTTCCCGCGGCTCCGCCAACGTGAATGTCGGTTATCGCGGCAAAAGTAGCCTATATCCTTTCTCAGGCTCTAGACTATCTGTATACAAAGTTTTATTTAAATCGGTTCAGTAGTTTTGGCGTGAAAGCGCGACAGGCAGACAGACAGAGTTACTTTCGCATTTATAATATTAAGTAAGGATTTCATGATGATTCACACTGAACAAATATGTTTAAGCAAAAGCCCTGTATTCGGCCTTGTCTTTTTAATTGTTAATTATATTATTTTTTTAAATCACTTTACTCTCAATTTACTGTATCGTTTGTATTAGAACTTGCTAACACAGCTATCTATTTACAGTACGCCCCCTATTTGTGGAGATACTAGCTCGAGAACAGCCTCTATCAGTGGGCCAGACTTCTGAACTCGCCTGCAAAGCTGTCGGAGCGCGGCCTCCAGCCGTCATCACATGGTGGATGGATGATCGGCAGATGTCGGTAGCAACTACACAAAAAGTAAGGAGGGTTTAATTAGTTTATCTAAGTTAGACTTAAAGGTAGATATAACATAGAACTCGTTACTAATTTCGGATTTATGTAACTGTGACCTCAGAAATATTTTTTTTTTTGCTTAGTCCTTTTCAAAGCTATGTTGGGGTCGGCTTCTTCTATTAACGGATTCAGCTGAATACCGGATTTTAGATGGAGCGATTGCCCATCTGACTTTTACAACCCATTACTGGGTAACACAGTATCATAGAAAGACTGGTTGTCAGAATTGTAATGACTTAACGACTGTCAAAGATCAAATCAATCAGTCTCCGTATGTTAACTAATGGTCACCCATTTCCAGACCAACTGCGGCGAGTGTGGCTTGACCTTCATTATCCGTCACACTACGCGGCTTACACTTACTAATCTGAATCTAGAATCTAGGACTGAGCAATCATATATAACTGAATAATCATAACACTTGCATATGCCAATACCAAGTGTTATTACTGATGAACTATAATTATAATTACTCAGTCCTAGAAAAACGACATCTAGAAATCGAAAATTAACAATGTTTCTGAGTCCATAACGGTCAAAATCAAAATCAAAATCAAAATCATTTATTTGTATTAAACATGTGTGTTTCAGATGTTATAAAAAAATGGTTCCTAGTTCTACATGTTTTACCTTATTAGGTGTACAAATTTTTGTGAGTAATCTCCATGTAAATTAAAATATAAAAAGAAAAAAAAAAAAACATTACAAACAAAATAAAGTGACATGAATTTGTTAAACTAAATAAAAAATAACTAAATAATAAACATGTCTACAATTTTAAAAAGAGTCATTAAAAAAATCTTTAATACTGTAGTAGGATTTGGTGTTTAATAGAAGCTTTAATTCTTTTTTAAACATTTCCGTATTTAAAGTTTTCATTTCCCTAGGTAATTTATTGTAGACAGTTGGGCCCATGCAAAATATACTCTTTCTCATATGTTCCGTTTTAGCCACGTGCAGCCTTAACTTAGTATCATCTCGGCGATTCCGGGTTACAGTATCAGACATTCGTGGGAATAAATGAGGATTAGTTTTTACAAATACAGCAAGCTCTAATATATATAATGACGGAAGTGTTAGGATTCTATGTTGCAAGAAATATGGTTTACAGCTGTCAGTTATAAATAATCTGAACATGGATCTTATGCACCTTTTCTGTGCTTTAAAGACTTTATCAAAGTCAGGAGAGTTAGCCCAGAATATGATGCCGTATCTTAATACCGATGCCACCATACCGTGGTAAGCTAAAATAAGAGATTTAGTATTAAGAATAGGAGCAAGCTTAAAAAGTGCAAATGCGGAACTACTTATTCTTTTAGTTAAAACTTCAATGTGAGGTTTCCAGTTAAGTTTTTGGTCGATTGTTATTCCTAGAAATTTTGCTGTTGCAGTTTCAGTTATTAATTGATTATTATGTAAAAGATTGATTTTAAGAGAATTATTAGTTCTTTGAGAAAAGTGCATAATGTAAGTCTTATTTAAATTTATTTTAAGGTTATTGTTATCGAGCCATTGTATTATTGAGTCAAGGCAATTATTTATGTCCTTTTCATACATTGCTTTGTCTTGACATGCTATTGATATTGTGCTGTCATCGGCAAATAGTGACATTGGGTGACTTGTCGCTTTTGGCAAATCATTAATATAAATTATAAATAGTAATGGCCCAAGGACACTACCCTGTGGTACTCCAAAACTCGGTATACGCTCAGAAGATTTAAAAATCTCTTCTTTTTTTTTTTTAATATTTATTTTACTAATGACTGTCACTTGTTTACGGTTACTTAAATATGATTTTAAAAGATTTAACACGTTACCCCTAATCCCGTAATTTTCAAGCTTATTTATTAAAATATTGTGGTCTACGTAATCAAATGCTTGAGTTAAGTCGCAGAAAATTGCACATGTTGGATTAGTTTTATCTACGTTTGGCATTATATTGTTTAAGAAATCATGAATAGCTAAATTAATGCTCATCTTTTGTCTAAACCCCTTTTGTTCTAAACAAAGTAGATTATTTTTTTCGAAGAAATGGTTTATTTCCCTGTATATATATTTTTCGAATATCTTTGAAAAAATCGGTATTAAGGCTATTGGCCTATAAAATTCCATAAGCTCTCGATTCTCTTTTTTAAACAAAGGTTTAATCAAAGCAACTTTTAAGGCTTCTGGAAAAGTACCTGCACTAATACATAAATTCAGAATATGACTTAAATGGCCGCAAATTTGTATGTTTACATATTTAATAATTTTTGTGCTAACCTCATCATATCCAACGCTTTTATTATTTTTTAGATCTTTTATTATTTTGTGAATATCATAGGGTATACTAGGGTTCATAAATAATGAGACATTACTTTTATGTATTAAAGACGCAGCTTTTGTGCTGCTTTTACTAGACGGAACTATTTTGTCTACAAAATAATTATTAAATGCATTAGCTATTTGTATCGGCTTAGTCACATAGTCATTTTGTAATTTAATTTTGTCTATATTGTTCGTTGGTATGTTTGGTTTCGAGTTATTTATTATTTGCCAAGTAGTTTTACATTTGTTATCAGATATATTTATTTTGTAATTATTTTGAGCTTTCTGTGTAAGTTTTATTATTTTACGTAATACTTTTGAGTATTTTAAGTACTTCGTTTTATTTCCATGTGTAGGATTTTTCCTGAATGTTTGTAACATCTCTCTTTTCTTCTTGCAACACGTTTTTATGCCTCTCGATATCCATTTTTGTTTTCGAGTAACCTTTAAAGTTATATACCGAAGAGGAAAGCACAAATCATATAACATTTTAAAGTTTTGCATAAAAGAGTTAAAAGCAAAGTTAGGGTCGTCAGTTACATAAATGTCTGAAAGTGCTAGACAAGCTAAATATGATTTAAATTTTTCCATGTTTACCATACAATAATCTCGGCGTTTTGTTCGCCAACTATCAATAACACATTTAGTTTTAATAGGACACTTTAAAATTTGTGCAGTATGATCTGACAACGCAAATTCTAACACTTCAGTTTTACATTTTTGCCGAAAGTTATGAGCAAAATTGTCGATACATGTTTGAGATTTTAGTCTAGTGGGTACTTTAACAAACATTCGAAATCCATGGAAATATTATTAGTCTTAATCATATCAATATTAAAATCCCCAGCTAAAATAATATTATTATTATTAACCCTCAATTTACTTAATCTTACTAACATTTGTTCTAATTTACAGAAAAACATATTTAAATTATCAGGTTTAGGAACTCTATAAATACACACAATGATTATTTTATAATTAATAAGATTTATGGCACAACACTCAAATAGGCCAGGTACAGATAATTTACTCATCTCAGGCATGTCTGCCCAAAGCAGTCCTTCCTTGACCAGTATACACGCTCCGCCTCTCTTACTCTGAGGCCTGCTGAAAGTAGATGCTATAACGAAGTTATGAATATGTAGGTGTTTTTCGAGACCTGCCATCATAAAATGCTCTGTTATACAAAGGATATCTATACTTAAGTTTTTGTCATTAAGTTCATCTAAGCATATTGATAATTCTTCTGCTTTGTTTATAAGGCCAGCTATGTTTTGGTGCATGATATTTAAGTACTTATTCACGAAAAAGCTGGGTTACAATATCTCCGTCAACTTTCTGAACTTGAGGATAGTGTGTTGCTTTGTTACTGTTATTCTTCACTACATTGGCCTCATCAAATATGCACAAATCTACTCGTATGTTACGCATAATACCGTCAAATATAGTTTTTATTCCGTGTTTATTAATTTTTCCAGTCGTGTAGGAGAACATTTCAGGCTGTAGGTCACGGTTACTGTCAAACAGGTATGCATAACTATTGTTTTGTAAGTCTAGAGCTAGAAGATTATTGAACATTTCAACTTTGAAGTTATATATCGGCGCTCCAGTTATGTACGTAGGCACACAAATAACTATATTAGTGTGAGTAATTCTTTTTAAAGATCGTTTTATCGTGTTTATCAGATTTATGTAATTACTGTCCTCTTTAATATCATTTTCTCCTATACACATGATACAATAATCGTTAAATGTGTAGTCTCTTAATCGTTGTTCAATGGTGCTTACTGATTGTTTTATGGTATTATTATTCATTACGTAGTGACAGTAATCAAAGTAGTCAGAAAACACTTCTTCAATAGCGGATAATGACCCTTTGGTTTTATTGCAGCTCAGAATACATAATTTATTCTTTGGTTTAAGTATTTTTGCAGATTCTGTAGAGAGCTTCTCAGGATTCCTATATAATTTATTCATTATCTTTGTTGGGGTAGGCGCTTCTGTAGTATATTTTCACTCGAGTTGCATATTATAGACTCTTTATTGCTTATAGTAGATTTTTTTTGTTTTGTTTTGCGTTTGGCTGAACTATTAGTTATCTCTTGATTGCGGTTTTTTTCTAATATATCATCGTTACTTTCTTTCAAGTTGCTATTTTCTAATCTTAATAACTCAATTGTTTGTTGTGCATTTTTTAACTTAGTTTTTAGTTCCTCAATCATAGTTTTTAATATTTGTATTTGGGGGATATCTTCGTCTTCTGATATATCCGGCACACTACTTGTACTGCAGTTCAGTGATTGAGTTATGATATCACTGTCGTCATTCTTTTGCTCTGTTCTAGTAGTTGTGCGTCTAAACGTTATGTTTTCTAAGAAATTCATGTTGATATATTGCTCTTTATAAATGTTTTAGGAAGGCAATTTTTTTATAAACAAGTATTTAGTTGTAAATTTTTCAATATTCTTGCTAAAGAATACTTTTTAAAATACAAAAAGACATGCATGTGCTGAGAACCGAACCCACTCTCATCAATTTACAATCTCCGTATCTTCGTAAACAGAGCTACTCGGACACTGAGAGATTATGTGAAATTAGAGATGTGTATTAGGACACTTATTTTCAAACAGTTAATTGACGTTACTTTTGAATTCAAAATTGTGACATTCCACACATTTTTGCACACATTCTTTAAATTTTTGCAGTTTATTACAATTGCAGATTATGTTGTTTTTAATGTTTATTGTACACTTGAACTTATTTGAACACTGTTTAATGTACTTTTTAATGGTTTTGAGCACTGGACACTGGACATTTAGTTCTAATTATGGTACTTAGTGCAGTTTGTTATTAATAAAATTATTTAAGTTTTTCTAAAAAAACTGGTGCACTAATGTTTTGGATAACACTTTCACTTATTTATTATGTTTATAAAGTCACTTTAACACACATATTCACTGAATTTACTACCTAATTATATTTTAATACTATTAATTTAACGGAGCTAACATAGATTCATTTATCAAAATTAGTATCTACACGTAAATATAATAATAATTACATAAAATAATAACAAATCCTTCTCCAACAGAATTCAGATGACAAAAACGAAACAATTTCGTTCCTCCGTTGGACGCCTCGGATGGACCAAGATGGGCGGACGCTCACGTGTCGAGCGGCCCACGTCAAACTCGAGCACACCACAATAGAGACCAGTGTCACGCTCAATTTGCACTGTAAGTCCTCACCGCCTTTCAAATGTACAGAAAACGTCCATTGAACGCTTAAAACCTTTTGAACATGTGATTTGTGGGCCTAATTCATGTTTCCCGACCATTTTGTACGTCATTGAGAAGGGCGGCCTTTATATTCGTTACCCTTCAATTTTCAACTGCAATAAAGGGTAACCTTTTTATGGATGAATGCATTTTTAATGCAAAAGATAAACAAAACCTTACATAGGCCATGATAACTTTTAATTCTTAAAACAGGAACACGCATCTAAAATTATATTCCTGGCGAAATTTTTTTAATTGTATTTGTATCTACTGGAAAACATACAACTATGATTTATTCCTATGTCTAGATTGTAGAGCGTTCATTTTGTTGAAAATTTGTAAACTGCAAGTTTCCAATTTGGAGCAGCTGACAGTTTGATAGTTTTAAACTAGTAAACTATTTAATTAACGGCTGAAATTGCCATTTGGTAAAATAAAAGAATGAAAAGCAAATATAAAAAGAACAATACATTTTTAGCCAGTACACAGATTAACCATGTCGATAAAAGAATTTTAAAACGGTCATTTTAATACACTATGTTTTTTTTATGAAATCAGTCGTTACATAACCTCTCTTGTTCTCATATTTTGTGAACTACATTTAACGATATAGGGAAGACATATACATATAAATTCCTTGCTTTGTAATTTAAATACCAAACAGTAGTCAGGTGTAAAAAAATAAATTTACTATTTTAACATTAACAGTTATATTTAGCTAAACTTTCGCACTTCACTTCAGCTCAAAATTGCAAGAATTTTTCCAAGTAGTTTTCCTTAGCTTCACATTTTTTTAAATATTCATATTGTGTTTTGTTTGCAGACGTACCAATAGTTAGTTTGCAGCTTGGCTCCAAACTGAACCCTAATGATATCGAGGAAGGTGATGACGTATACTTCGAATGCATCGTAAGATCAAACCCACCAGCTTATAAAGTGGTTTGGGAGCATGATGTGAGTAACATACATAATTACTTACAATATTTAACGTTTTTGTAAGATAATGGGAAAAGGGTAAAATATCATCAATTGTAATATACATCGCGTATCCCAATGCCCACAGGTATAGAATAAAGCAGCTTATATAATAGGCGGTTACATGGAAAAATTACGACATCATCTGTGGAGACAAATAAAAATAAACATTACATAATTGTGTAAATAAATAATGTTTGTATGCTCATAAAAAAGTAGGTTACTTTGTTTTAACTTTTACCTAATATATAGCAATATAGATCAATGATGGACTGACAACATGTCATGGGCAATTTGACATGACTTTAACTATATTTAGTGTAATTATCATGATAGTTTTGACACCTGTCAACATGACATGAGATCATTTAGATTAGAACGTACTATGTATGAATTCACATAAATCAATATTGTCAATGTAATTCCACCGCATTATAATGATGGGCCTTAGAATACCTACTTTAAACAAATACAAGGTAAGTTTTTTGTCGTTGTACTAACGAAAACTATGACCTCTATATCGGTTATAAAATCTATGGTATCAAAAATTACACAAAAACAAAATAAAAACTCTCGATTGTCAGTACTATTTCAGATTATTTTTTTTATTTGTTTTTATAACCGATATAGAAGACATAAATTTCGTTTGTACAACGACAAAAAACTCACCTTGTATAAGAGGGAAAACTTTATCTAGAACAATTAATTTAAAAATGTATTGTTAATCATCTTATTTTACGTCCAAATAAGTTTTGTCGTAGATTTTCTTTATCATGATGTCGGACCGAGCAAGAAAGAACAATTTATTTTTCCACATGCCCTGATTTGATCGATCAAATTCTGTCACCTGTAACGTGATTGTCGGAATGTGATATTGGCGGAACCGGCCTCTAAATTGAATTGGAATCTTCAGCTTTGTTTTCTGAAGGATTTTATGAACGCATAGACCGTTTATTTATAGATATTTAGTTAGCTGTACTATTTTGATTATTACATGAGCTGGAATTCATAAACTCTTTTACACTTGTTTCAAGAGAAGAGTAATAACAACTGATCATAATTTTCAGATTCATAGCAGTATCTTTAAAGTCAAATATGCTTATTATTACTTTATCTTAAGAATAAAAACAACGAGACTTTTAAATCTTGTTAAAAAGTTTACACGTGTTTTCAATTAATTTGGAGTTGGCCTCAATCTTTAATCAAAACATTTTAAAGATAATTATCAGTTTGAAGGTTGATTTTACCTTATTGAAGTACTAAATATTTTTCCCTGAAAATTATTTATTTAATACAGTTAATTATTGTTATGTTGCATTTACCCACCAATTTCCTTTGTCGTAAAGTCAAATATTTACATAATATTTGTTAATCTAAGCAAATGTTTCTAGGGTCAAATCATGACTCACAATCAACGAGCAGGCGTCATTGCGGGGTCAGCGCACTTAGCACTTCAAGGAGTAAATAGAAGTCAAGCAGGAAAATACGCATGTACAGCATCCAACGTTGAAGGTGATGGCAAATCCCCGCCGGTCAACCTTCAAGTAATTTGTAAGTAATTTATCTATTAAATGCATTTAAAACATTTTAAGAATCTAGTATAAATGATTTTTATACTAGGTAATAATAAAAATAAGGTTAATTGCTATACTGGCCCAAAAATTGTACCTTGGGGAAATCTATAAATTACAATGTTGATACAATGTTGTTAGCTGTTTTACTGTTGTAATGTTTTTTTGTAAACTTGCTTCTATGGATAGGATACCTGTTTTAGGTAGGAATGAGGAATGATGTATCATGTGTTTTGAATCAAATACCCTTGCAATAGGAGTCAAAGGCTTTTGCTATATCTATAATATTAAAATTATGTGTAAGTGAAAACAGCATACGTCAACAACCTGTTCGCTGTGTTTATATATTTTATGTAGTTCAAACTATACACGAGATTAAACCCGCAAACCTCAGTAACATGGTCGCTTCACACCATTGATTGAATCTTTTATATAGATTTATTGCACAGAGAATAGGGTCTATTGTAGTGTTTGGTCATATTGTAGTTTTTGTCCATTTTTGTCATAGTAAAATTTGAGTGTTTGTTTTAATACAGTAAGGCTAATGTCACAATAAATGTAAAATTTTATAATTTAGACACTGACTGTTTTTGATACCTTTCCGTATTGATCATAAATAAATATGTAGTGGCGTTAGTATACAAAATCGTTGGTATATAACGTAAAAGCGTTTTTAGGTTATCCGTGATAATAATATATTTTACACCTTGGAAGGTAGGGAAATGCACCTTAGTTGAATAGACACCGCACACCTTCCTTTTCACGCCCCACAAGACCATCGTCCTTTTTATATGCCTTAAATTTTGCGACTCATTGCCCTTAAAAAGGCGAACCCAAAGGTTGACACTTTTCTAAAACCACCTGTAGCGTTGTTTAGCCATCATCGTTACCCCAAGTGTCAATAGATAAAACCCTTTGGGTCTACGCCTTAAATAAGGCCTACCTGTAGATGTGACGGCGACAACTATGAAAAATATGACCCTCTTCAAACTAGATTGAGCGTAAATATTGAAATATCACGTGATATATTGAAATATAACATCCGGTAATAGAGGCTTGAGGAGCGGAAAAATGGCGGCCTTTACTATGTAGATGATAAGGATATGTACCTATCTATACAAACTCTTTCTATTGGCAAGGTCTACATGGCTTTCGGGAGCATTGGCTATTGAAATCTATTTTTATTATTTATTGATAACATTTCCATTATGTTAAAAGTTCTGTCAAAGGAAGAATACGAGCAATTCATTTTATTGTTTCTTAAAAAATCCTAAATATTGTATGTATATCATTATATGTAACCTATTAAAGCGATTGTTGAGTTCAATAACCACATACACAATGTGCTGAGATCCCACCTTAGCTTCTATTAGTTGCAACTCTGTACCGATTGGATTACTGATACGAAACTTAGGCTATCAGAGCAGGTACTCTCTTTATTAGCTGCATTTAAACTAAGCTCGAAGTTGGTCCGTTCAGAATGGGCCGCAAATTCCGTCACATCTGGTTGCAACCTGTATAAAATAATGTTTAGTATATTGTGTGTACAAGCAGCTAGATTTTACTTTATTTTAGGCTTCGTATTCATGAATTGGGTTAACAAAAAACTGTCTCAGTTGTATAAAACTTAAGCGGTCGATAATACCTACGTTATCATATTAATATTTTTTACAAAACGAGAATAAATTCGTCAATATTTTTAATAGTACTTTTTTTGTATGTTAATTATGTTATATTTAGCTTTTTTTCAAACATTTATATATTTTAAATTTTTTTTACTGTTATCATGTATCTGTTATTATTAGTTTCTTCAAAATTAAGAAAAATATTTTTATGCTTTCTTTTTTAATTTTGTGTTTTATACTATGCTATCGGACGATTTCTAAATAGCCTATATTCTCCTTTAGAAAATAAACAACCATGTGCCAACATATCAATCATATTTAAAGGGTATTTTTAATTCATAACAATAAATATTTTATGTGTATAAAACATTCTGGCAATCAATGATACGCAGTTTATTGGCAACACAGAGCAATATATCACGGACGACCCATTCCATTTGTGTTTCAGATATTGACAGTCATGAATTAAGCGTTGATTTTTATTCTCATGTTTAAAAGCACTTTTGCAGCATTTTTATGCGAAAATTGGTTTGTTTTTTTTCTACGTTGAATATTTTTATCCATTTTTGCAAAAGGTATTCGTATATTTTTAGAGAAATTATAGGTATATTTTTTGGGTGATTGAATTTACGATTGAAATACGTAACGAATATCGGTAGAATGGAAATTGGATCTGAAAGAAAGTTTTTAGTTTCTAATCGATATAATATTTTATGCACTTTTTATAATAATATTCTTCTAACATAACTTGGGATAACAATTAGTAGTATACCTATTGTATTCTTCTTTAGAATTCAACCGCTCTACGATCGACAGCAACAATTTACTGACAATTAAGGACTCTAAATGCTTAATTCATGCCATATTAAGGACAAATCTGACCTGTCTCATACGTGACCTAAGATTTACAATCGTAACCCACTTCCAACTGTCTGTATTTGCATTCGAATGTGTGATATATCAATTCATATACCAAGTTCCGACTTCACACACCATCGCCAAAGCAAATTGAATTCGCACCTACACTGTAACGCATAACTTGCAAATTCATTGAATAACACCGGATTGATTTGATTTTATATGCAGAGCTTCGTAGTCCACTGTTTATGATTCAAAGCTGAATTCTAAATACTGACTGCATAACAAGTGGGATTGGATTTCCGAAATCTCTAATATCTTTATGAATAAAGTTATTTGTCAATCAGAGCAAAATTTATTTGCTTCTCGAAACGAATAAATTCGTAGGCTCTAAGGCTCAAATCTTTATTGAGTCCCATGGCATTTTCTGTATCAAATATCGCTCTTTCGTTTTTAACAAAAAAATCTAAGACAAATTTTTTTGTCGCTTGCTAAAATTTTAAAATACTTAATTTTTATGTATTTTGGTATTTGTGGTATAATTTGATTTCTGTCAACGAAAATGTTATAAAACCTTACACCCACTTGAAACAAATATCCGTGGGCAGTACAAGAAAATCGGCCATATTTAAAAAGGTCCCGATAGCCTTGTGATAACAGCTGACCTTCGACCTATCAGTACCGTACTTACTTCCCCTTCATTATCGATGTAATTAGGGAAACATAATTAAATGTACACATAACAGCAAGCTTTGACCTTTCAGCTTCGTTCTTTGAAAATATTTTTTCTGTTTTAAGGACAAAGGCCGTTGTCGTTACAATTAACACGAAAATTGTAAGCTACATCAAATTTGATTTTAAATTGTGTGCTTATTATCAGACTTCCTACAAATATAATCTATTAGTTTTTTCAATAAAAAAAGTTACACGCACACACACGTGGTTAAAAGGCTTTAAAGAAAACAATCTTAAAATAACTAAGAAATATACGTAATATAAGTAAACAAACCGCCTGATAGCACCATCAAAAACCAAATTGAAAGTTTTGTACCTAAAATGGAAAAGTTCATTCCATAACGGCTTTATTTCAAACGAAACAAAAATGAATACGAGTCTGGTATGTAGTTTGAAACTCAAACTCAGTCTGAACCAACTCTTTGGGAAAATAAATACAAAACACCATTTTATTTTTGGTTGGCGTAACGGTCTTTTGCAGTAACTCTTGAATGAAACTGAAACTAGAAGCCCGTTGAATAGGAGTCATTTCTTTGAAAAATGTATTTAAGGTAATTTTGCTGAAAATATAACAGAGTAATTACTTTTTCTTCTTTTAGGCTTTCTTTGAAACAAAGAACAATGGAATTCTTTTTAATAGCGAGTAATAAAAGATTACACTCAATTCCACTTTATAAAAAAATGAATTGATCAGCTTTTCAAAACAAATGCTCTAAGCTTGATTCAATTAAACTTGTCATCATCAATCAAGTGGTGTTAGACCAAAAATCGACAGAGAAATGACCTGAAAACGAGTAATGACACTATGACTGATAACCTGGCCGACGATAGGCAGTGATCGAATAGATCCTAAATGTGATGGAGTGCATATATTTGTCACCCATGCAACTGGTATTCAAATCATATAATTGAGCATGCACGAATTCAATGTATTGATTGATAGTGTTACAATTCATGTTATAGATGATTTGAGAAAAATAATAATTGATACCTAGATTTTGTTTATTAAATAAAGACTTTTTTTATACTTCTAAGTATCACGAAACAATATGTGTAGGTAAGACCACCCGAACTAGTTGATATTTAAGTAAAATTACATACAGTAGCATAAGTGTAGATCAAAATTTGATAAACTTTCCAGTGTACCCTAATCAACATTCTATTGAGTTCAATCCTTTGACAGATAAGCCGGTGTGTGTGGCAACCGCAACAGCTATAGTTGGAGCAGCGATCAATGAACCGACCAAAGTAACATGCGAAGTGGACGCTTTTCCTCCGCCCAAGAACTTTCAATGGACGCTCAATAATTCCATGGGAACTTTGGAAATAGAAGCCGTGAGTATAGCAAACTTTAATATGTACGTACCTAATGTGCATAGTGCAGAAAAATAAATAATAAATGCCTCAATTCTGGAATTTACAATTATGTTTCAAAGTCGTTGAACTTTACAACTAGTTGCTCAAAGAGAATAATGGGTGAGACCATAACCGTACTGAAGTAGAGAGCAAAATAAATTATATTAAAATGTGTAGTAATATTCCTTGAATTAGTAAATTTAATTTTTGTATTTAAAAATGATGTACTTTAGTGTAGTTTCGATTTAATATGTACCATTGATCTAAGATAACCTCAGCTATTACCACAGATATTGTTTACGCGATCTGTCCAGTCTGCCTTACACTGAACATGATTCCGTTTTGTT
Source organism: Diachrysia chrysitis (assembly GCA_932294365.1). Taxonomy (NCBI): domain Eukaryota; kingdom Metazoa; phylum Arthropoda; class Insecta; order Lepidoptera; family Noctuidae; genus Diachrysia; species Diachrysia chrysitis. The sequence goes on along the minus strand of OW028649.1, from coordinate 12,721,650 downwards.
CTATCTCGTTGTTTTGTCATTACAAACATACCCTTTTATAAATACGCGTACGATCCTTGTCATTCTCTTTTATGGACATGCGAACAGCGCTCGTCATGAATAATCCTTTGTTTCACGTTAATATTTTTTTCAAACTTTTTGTACACGCTTCGTCCTTTTTGTGGGATTACGGAAAGGCCATAAGTGGTTCTATGGGAGTTAAGCAAATTGACGCTCCGATAACTTTTTATAATATGAAAAAAAAAATCGTTAACGAAACCAAATAAATTAATCCCCATTTTGATACAGTTTTTTAACCGACTTCGAAGGGAGTTTCTCAATTTGATTTTTTATGTGTTACCTGATAACTCCGTCAATAGTAGATTCATTTCAAAAAATATTTTGTCATCTGTGAATATACTACAGAGGTGGTCCCATATAATTTCTATGAAGTCGGTTCCTTTTTATAATAAAATGTGTTTCTATAAATACCAGATATTTATTGTAATATTGCTTTGTGACAGGACAAATTTACAGTAGATGGCAAAGGACGATCAGTACTTTCATATACGCCATCATCAGAAAAAGATTATGGGTCTCTAGCGTGCAGAGCCACAAACCTTGCCGGACAACAGATGGATCCATGTCGGTACTCTCTACTTCCTGCAGTGAGACCAGACCCATTGAGCAACTGTTCGTCGGTTAATCTTACTGATGACTCAGCTGAAATACGATGTGCAGCTGGTAAGTGGTTTTGGAAACAATCCCTTAATAAATAATTATCGTAATGATTATAAGAAACAGCACTTTACCATCTTACAATCGTCGTAAGTAATTTCTGTCGATCATAAAAATAAACAGATTAATAATATGTATATATGAAAGCGACCAAACCACATAATTGATAAATATAATAAAATAATAATTATATATTATTTTTTAACACATGTTTCACACAATGGGTACACCGTTAATCTTATTAACGATTTCGATGAACCCGCTGATTAATATTTAATGATTAATTAATAATTAGTGACGATGACTAATTAATGGTTTAAGAAAAACATGGATAAAAAAATCGAGTACGTATTTAACCACACTCGCATTTTTAAAATTGAAAGTCTGATTAGGTAGCCAAAATCTCATTATTAATAATTGTTATTTTTTTTTGTTATCCTCATCTAATTTTTAGGTTATGATGGTGGTCTCCAAACTTCATACATCGTGGAAGTATGGGAGTCGAAGAATTTAGTAGCGAATGTATCCACCGCTTTACCAGCGTGGATTCTTAGAGGGCTAGGTTCTGGGAAGAGTCTGAAGCTCGTCTTTTATGCGTACAATGCCCGAGGAAGATCGGAAACTAATATGATGAGGATCAATACTTTAGCAAGACTGGCTTTGCATACTGGTACGTAAATTAAGATAATCATGGCGATAAGACGCGATGCCTTCGACTAAAATTGTTGATTATATTATTGGTATATTGCTCAAAAGAAATCACTGATAAGTTTCGTCTACGATGCAGAAGACTAAAAACGTAGGGTTCGCATTCCACTTTGTCCAAAAATATGTTGAATTGTTAAACCAAATTATATGCAATTGCTTTTAGACAAAAAAAACAATTAAGATACTGCGACATTGCAGTTTTTTCTAAGGATATATATTGAACATTTTAATTTTACTATTGTGTCTTTCTACAGAAGCTAAACCAGGAAAGGAAGAAGGTGTTGATGCAAGTTGGGCGTTAGGAATAATCGCCGGCATTGCTGGGACGCTAGTGGCTATCGTGGTCATTACATTACTAGCGAGAAGAAGACAACACCCGCCGATGCAGTATGAAGGTACATAAAATAACACATAGTATACACACTGGCAGATTTAGCGAAACAGAAAAATGAACGCTAAGTATATATTAATAAAGCTTATATTGCAAAAATAATGATCAGACATGACATGTTAAGAAACAAAAATGTTTTGAATAAAAAGAAACTGTAAATTCTATGTGAAAAGATAATAACTAGTGTGTTACTTTAAGTCTGAATAAAATATTTTTTTCAATATGTTCTCCATTTTTATATTTATTATTTTTTTCTGTTCCGCCAATTCAGCCAGTGTTTGTATATTAAAGTCAGCTTACACTTTAAATATTTATAAAAATACATTGGAACAATACTTCAGCTTACGAGTATTCGAAATAACAGATATTTACAAAGCGTCGTTACAGTAAAAATGGATTGCAGCGTTTCATAAAAAAAATATTTTACATAAAGTATGATTGCTCAAATTGACAAAGGTCGATGAATCATTTATGTGTACATGATCGTAGCGTGTCCAATTTTGATAGATGCCATGAATCTACCAAATAACAGTATTTAACTGAACCATAGCGTGTGCAACGCCTATAACTTAGAATATAAACGACACAAGTTTGAATTTTACGGCAAAATTGTCGCCGGATAGTGCCAAAGCAATTTTCTTTGAGTCATTTTCACGTAATGTTACCATAATTTAATACATAACGCCTTTAAATAATACAATTTAAAACTTAACTGTTTTAACTTCACGCAAAAAGAAATTTTACTTTTTAATAACTTGGCAACATTTTGTGTAGAGTTGTGACGTGCCTAATGCTTTTTTATTATCGATGTTCCGGATAGGTAATTATTTTGAGAGTAATATAAAAGCAATATAAAGGTTCGTACCTTCGACCACAAATAAATCGAAATTGCTTCAGTGGGCAGGTTTACTGGCGAATAGCGTTGGATTCTGTCGCGTGACTGGAATTTTTGAACGCCTCGGACGACCCGGCTATGGGCTTCACTGCATTTGAAATGTGATTTATGTCCTTTTGCATTTCCAATGAAATTGCAGATGTTCAGTCTGTCGGTAGCCGTCGAGCGCGGAGACGTCTTTATTAAGTCTCCATATTATTAAATAAATCGTCTCTCGGACGTTTGACTGTTTGCTCACGTAATGGAACTGTTAATTTATTGCTCGATCTGTTGACGCGTCTTCTTTATTAAGTTTTACAGGCTGTTGCCGAATCCGGTATTAATAGGAAGGATCTTAATACTGTTGAAAGTAATCATTGTGGATATTAACACAAAATAAGTTTAACAAAAGCGATTCTATGTTAATAGACTTATGAGTCATAATTTAATAACGATATTTTTGTGCAGTGTGTGCCTTTGAAGGTCAGTAGGCGGTTGCATGACCATATTTTACAAGCACAAGAACGTTCTAAGTTTCAAGGAATATAATTAAATTATACTTTATAATTTATTCATTATTCTGTGATGTAATAAAACTTTTTAAAATAATAGTTATTGGATTTGGCAATTATAAGTCATGCAATTTTGCGTAACTCGGTTGTTCCAGATAGACGTTTACTTTGTGATATAATTTAAGTGTACAATACAACGTAACAAGAAAAATATGAACTAGTTACAGGATAGTGAGCTTTACAAACTTTGCAAAGGCATAAATATTAGTACCTGCCTGCCTAAATCAAACATTACCCCAGACAGCTGAGCCATCTGAACATCGAAAATTGAAACGTCGTCAGCTACCGAGCATAAACTTGGCATATTCCCTATACAAACAAGCGTAGAATGGCAACCCTGACTACATCAACAGAGAACGGAGCCACGTGTTATGTGAACAAACATTCTAACCGCTTTGTCAACTGTACAGTGACGAACTTGACTTGGAAGATGCTTCAAATGTCATGCAATCGGTTCAATTTGAGCTAATAGTTGTATTAGAAATGTATTGATTGCAAGTATGACAATTTGATTTGGTATCCTGAGTCTGAGAGGAATCCGCACGTGTATCACATTAACACTTGTCCCTTATAGATTTAAGGTTTTAGTATACGATACGTGAAATTGTTTATGGTATTTTTAATACGCTCTATTAAAAATTAAATGAGTTATAAGTGAAGCGGGAATTTTTTATTAAATGATCTAACATCGTATATTTTTAATGTGATAACAATTTATTTGCTTTTTATTTTATAAATCACACTGATGTATTTGCCCGAAACTATCCAATTTCAAATGTAGTTTTGCTTGTCACTTCACCCTTATCAAAGTGGACTGAAAACAAAACCATTTTTTATAACCCAATACTTCAATACAAAACTCACAAATATTATATTTTCATGTTAAATGTATAAGTGTATTCAACACACGCTACATAAATAATATATATGTAGGTAGCTATGTAATGTAAAGGCAGGTCATATAGAAATACTGCGCAATAAAACCATTTACCTATATTAAGAAAAACGGTTGTACCAGCCGTGTACCAGGTTAATTTAAGACCTAACTTGTAAATGTCGTGTCAGACAATCGTATCATTACATCGACACTAAATTCATCGATATCTACAACTTTTATTCACTACACTGATGCAAAAAAATAAAAATACGTACAATTTTTTTGGCTGGTAACTTTATTTTATAGATTTACATGGTTCATGTAAATTAAAGACATGTGTTCAGATTTTGATAAAAAAAAAACTAAAAAAAACAACACGTTCTTGCTTAAAACTAAAGTAAATAAATTAACTTAAAATAAAAATACTCGTTTTGTTTATGGATTATACTCAACACGTAAAGCAAAAAAAAATCTACAAAAATATTACAACAACATTCACTGATCAAAGAGCGATGGGTGAAAAATGAACACATTAAACCCAATATTTCTATACCATCTCGTTCGTAGTTCACCTTTGGACGTTCGATGTATGCTTTATAATTTATTTTACTTCATTTTTAGCTCCTATGCAGACGGCGAAGGCGTACAAAGGCGCGATACAAAGCACCAACCATTCACCAGTACAGCCAGACGATAAAAATCCTGATGTGGTGCCTTTGGGTAAAGGTAATATAGGTAGATCGAATTTTATTTATCACAAGATGTTTTGTTGACGGTACCTGCTTGGTGCAAGGCTGCTGCGCTTGTGTTGTGTATGTCAGTGAAAACAGTTTTGTGTTGTTGCTTACCGAGTGCTTAGTTCTTTACTGATAATTTTTTGAGACTAGACTAGACTAAATTAAATTTAATTATTATGCCATCAAAGTTTAATTTGACAAAAACAATGTTATGGTTTTCAATTGAAATATTTTCGTTACGTTTTTTGTTTTCCTTACAATTAATAGTAAATTTTTAATTAGATTGAAGTGTTTGCATTTAAACGTCCAGTAACAAATACTAACTTAAAGACTATTTCCACATTTAAAAAAAAACAACAAAAATAATAGTCACTGTTTCCCCATCCTATGGTTTAACTATATTAAAATGAAACTAGTTTTTAAGCGGACTCTATGGCGGTTTATTTAGATTTTAGTTCGGAAACTGTGTCTTAAGGTCTTGAAGCGCTGCTCTTAGCACTGAGCTCATATTACGTAGGTCAGAATACAACAATCTACTGTCAAAACGAATCAGTTTACCCGTGGCCTTGACACCTGCAAAAGCGTTGAAACGTCGGGAACTAAAACCAAAATAAACCGTAAAAGTACCCGTTAAAAAAAAAAACATGCGTGCGTACAAAGTACACATGTCAGAAGTGAAACTTCTTTTTGGCATTGCAATCTGAAAATGAAAAGTTATTTGAAATTAATATTTAATAATAAAAATAATTAAAGAGAATTATTAAAATAAATTTATTTTATATTGTTTGAAAAATAATATAGTCAAATCTCAGATGTTGAATATTAAATTAAAATTCCTCGTGATTTTTTGTAAATATTAAAAATACCTAATCCAATTTAAATATATACAAAATTTTTGTAAATTAATGATAACTCTAGAAATTCCAATTTTTAAATTAAAATTTCGTCAAAAGAATTTATGAAATATTGTTATTAGTATTTTATGCACAATGATTTATTGAAATCTCAAATGACGAATTGTAAATAAAAATGCCACGTGTTTTTTGTCAATATTAGAAATTATTAATTAAGTTTTGTTTTTGAATTCAAAATTTAGAAAAGCGAATTTATGAATAATTTTTATTTTATGGTAAATGATTTATTAAATTATCAAATGACGAGTGGCAAGTTGAAATACCACATGTTATTTGTAAATATTAAAACTACCTAACCTTCAAACCAATTATCATAAAAAATTGACTTCCGTTGCATACCGGCGTGACGTTTCATCTGTAAAAATTTTACCCTCATGCGCCTAAAGAAGTTTCACTTCAAAAAACAATAAATAAATAAATAAATAAATGTGGACAACATCACATACATTGCTCTGAACCCAAAGTAAGTAGCTAAAGAACTTGTGTTATGGAATTCAGAGACAACAAAGGTACCACAAACACCCAGACCCGAGACAATGTAGAAAAGTTGTTTTCTACATTGACCCGGCCGGGGATCGAACCCGGGACCTCAGAGCTGGCGACACCTTGAAACCGGTGTGTACGCCACTCGACCACGGAGGTCGTCACAACAACAAACAATGTCTAACATTTGCGTAAACCTCAGAAAGTATTACGGTTAAACATTAAACAAATTATGTATATTAATAATCCTTTTACCATCACCCAGATTTCAACAGCGCACGAGACCTAGAGCGGCCTCCGGAGCCACCGCCCTACGGTGCCGTCATGTCCCCGCCCGTCGGCTCCTCTCGGAGCTCCGGCAGTTTACATCACAACGACATGAGGCCTGTCACACCACACACGCCCATCACACCAGCTTCTGATGCTCATGTGAGTTAGAGTATCTGAGTCTCTGACTGGCCTAGTGGTTGGTGATCCTGACTGCTAAACTGGAGGTCGTGGGTTCGATTCCCACCCAGGACAAACTTTTGTATGTAAGCATGATTATTAATTGTACTCTGTCTGGGTTTTTATGGAAGAGATTTACGCAGTTAGCCTGAGCGCAGGCTTTGACTGCTTCACCGGACTTTTGGAATCACCAGACTTTTGGGCTCTGTGTCTAGATGTAATTTATCTATAGTATGTATGTATTTAGAAATATATAAGTATGTTTATCAATTGTCTGGTTACCATAATACAGGTTCTGCCTATTATTCTTACCCTTTTGAGTTATTATTCTTACCCTTTTTATACAGAGTATCGGCACCTTGGCGGAAGATCGTCGGAGCGTAACAAGCGGTACGTTCTCAAGGCGGAGAGAGGTAGTCACAACTAGAACGCCACTTCTAGCAAACGCCAGGGAAAGCTGCGTCTAGGCTGAAATATTACTAGAAGCGACTTGAGCCAAGGGGATCATGTTACGCGTTTATTTTCTAGAATATTTTTTTACTATCTAGGATTAGATCTGTGATACGCCTTGAGGTATGTTCCATATCTTGGTGGGTTGGTCTAATATTTTTTTCTTAAATGGATTTAGTACTTAAAATAAAAGTACGCACAGAATAATAATATTAAATAGATACTTTTCTCGCAGAATCGCGCTTCAATTTTAATCTTAACTTTGGCTAACTTTGGCTTAAATTGAAAATATGATTAGTTTTTTTTTGTCTACAATCTTTTGGTAAACTGATGATGTTTTGAGAAATAAATTAAATAGCATTTTGAATACTTTTCTATGTAGGTATTCTAAAACGATTGTTGCTACCAGTATAATAAATATGTCAATATAAATTTTTTCATTTTCTTTTCTTCAGTACTCGATTTTTTTTATAAATATAATTTTACAGACAAAACTTTTATATATTTTTGTATATATGACATCGAAATAAATTGTGAAAGACTGTAATAACATGTCCCCTTTGGCTCAAATCCAAAAATTAGGTAAAATTATTTAAGGTATAATATTTGTTTAATAATAAAATATTCACTTTCAAAAAGAGATATATCTAACTAAGTGATTGTAAGCTGTAATAAATGTTCTGGAAACTGGCACTATTCTGTTTTAGACATAAGAATCTGAAGGTATACTTATATATTATAAAATTGTATATAGCACGGAAAATGTATTATTTCTTCTTCTATTAAAAAAAAACTAAAAGCATCATTACTGCATTTACCACTAAATAAATCTTTAATGTTTTCAATGGCTTTATATGGTTATTAAAAAAAAATCAGAAAGCCTGTAAATATTTACGAGAAACGTAATAATATACGATAACATATATTTGTCCCAAAAAATCGGGCAAATATTATATGTTATACAATATTATTAACATTACTATAAGTTAAGTGATAACACAAATACGCACATTAAATCAGGAATACAAACCGAGCTCCATATTTACATACGGTATACAATGAAAGACCGCAGCCATATTGTTTTGTTTACAAATATGGAAAACTGTGGTCAATATGTTGATTAGGTGAAATACATAAAATAATACTTATAAGTGCATAACAAAACAATCGGGGAACTTTATTTGAACGCTCCCTAGAATAAAATATCATCTATAATTTACGATATTCCAAGAGTCAGTCCAACTGAGAACAAAAATTCGCCCACCCTTCACCGCTTCCTAAGCGCTCTGGCTGTGGAGAAGAAACGACGCAGCCAACTCCCCAGCAGCACGTTGTCCCATATTTTACAAAGAATACAACTTAAATTTAGATTAATTGGGGACAGCGCCAAATAAACAAATGTTACGAGGTCGATAAGTAGGTCTATTAATTTATAATTATGAATTATTGAGACCAAGTCAGCAGAACGACCTTTCACCACAAGCAGCACCTTCTCAGTTTCTTATTCCTTACAAAAATTTATTGAACGGTACTTGGGGCTCGAGAATAAGTTTTTTTATTGTAAACACCTAACAAAACAAATAGTTCACGCGTACAACAAAGATAAGAAAAACTAAATGCACTAAATACATTGATAGAGGTGGTAATTTTTTTAATGATTACGCAGCTATTAGTTATTTCTATAGATAGAAGAAATAAAACATTATTAAATCTTGAGCAACTCTAGCATAAGTACATAACTTTATCAATGACTTACGTTTATTTTCTCCCTAAAACTAAGTGTCCTTCTTAAAAATATGTGTAGTTTCAATTTAATATTTATTTATAATACCTATTCCATTTATTTTACTCTTATAAAAGACAATATCGTAATATTTTATAATTGTTTTAGCTTAATATGTTTTTAGTAAAATTATTAAACATCGACGTAATTTATAAATGACTGTTAAAAATATAAATTTTGTTGTATATATTTTATTATGAAATATTTTATAATTAATTATATTAATAAAAACTTAAACGATGATTTTTCTCGGTGTTAGATTTTAAGTTAATATTGTAATAAAATTCATTGTAATATACAAGTTTCGAATTGTAAATATATCTATATTTTCTGAAACTGGCTCAATAATCTAATAATAAAAAAATGTGAAGTTTTAAATGTTTTTTTATATATTATTATGTTTTATGTTTAATGCGATATATTTAGTATGGTGTTTGCATTTATTTATGGAACACAGTGTTCACGGTAACAAAATACAATATAAGTTTATATAAATATCGTTGATCGGAGAGTCGAAATTGAAATACTAAATCCTTTTTTTTGCAGAAATGAACTGGGCTAGTAATTTATAGTAAAAACTGCAGTGACACAGTGAAATATTCTATTTAGTAGAAACAAACATTCAATCAGTACTTGCCTACGTAAGGGCCCGGCTTGAAATTTTGCTTAGAAAATAAATGTAAGGGTAAAAAATATAACGCAGATTCGTTAATATTATTCCTAAATATTTCCTCGCGGAAGTTTTTCCAACTCGCGAATGCCGCATGACACAAAATAAATATTTGTCCTACTCTTCACTAGCTCCAGTTCATTCTTAAATATAATATTGCATTAATTTTATTATTTCTGCAGCTTATAAGTAAATAATGTCAAATTATTTTATGTATAATTTTCTTTTTTCCACTAAATATATTTTTTTGTTAAATTTTACGCCCCTCAATACTTTTTTACCTTCGCTTTTATATCGTAGCCATCTAACAGAATTCGCTATTTAATTAATTACCTAGACCGTTTGTAAAATGGCTCTAGTTAATTGGGCCTAAGCGATATTTTCCCTTTCTATCAGTTAACTAATCAGTAAGGGGGCTGTTAAACAGTTAACGACGTGTCTTACTGACTAATTTATTATCTAACCCTTCCGTTAGTGTCTAAATTGTATCTAAATAATTTAACAAAAAAAGAGTGTAACATGTTTTGTTTCTGCAATATTACTTACCAATAACTAAACGTCCAAACATTTTTTTAATTATTACTACAGCTATTTAATAAGCGGGCTACGTAGCTAATTACTTGGCGAATTAAGCAAGACGACTGCACCATACATCACAACTTGAATTTTAAATTTAGCAATTAAATTAATTATTTAAAAATAATCTTTGAATTACTATAATAAATTTAAATGAAAATGAATACACTGTGATGCTATAAAGTTTATAATTCTCTAAATTATGAATAATATTCATAATTGTATAAGTGTAAATAGTATAATGATATGATGATGTTGTCAGTTCTAGGGTTTGACGCCCTAGTAAAATACTTTAGATTTTTTGTGTATTGTATATAGTATTAATATATGTGAAGAAATATAAATAAGAAAATATTGAATGTTACTCAACTCTGCTCCTTTTGTTGCAAATATTATTAATTTTTAAAGTCGAAAGGTCATTTGATTGCGTTATCAAATATTTGTTGATTAATTGATATTGTTATTTTTCTTATTATAAGCTGTTTTAAGCTATAATGAGGTAACATTTCGTTTTTAAATCACTATATTAATAAAGGAATTTAAATTAAATACAAATGATATTTTTTTTACTTTCAATATTAAAATTTTACTGTACTTTTTACAATGTTTACTAAGGAATGAAATTAAAAAAATAAAATAATAAAATTAATGAGTTAAAAGTATCGGTTTTTTTTATTACTAAAAATAAATGACGTCTGCAGTTACAGCAATTGGAAACGAAAACAATTTCCTTTGTTTTTGAAAATACAATTGCATTATTTTAAATAAATCACAATCAGAATAAAGATTATTATTAATTTAAATTGTATTATTTTTAAAACAGTATTATTGTTTTCTGAAATAAAAATGCGGTTTTTGTGACATCACGAACAGGTTAAAAGTTTGAAAACATTGTGCTGTTTTAAAACTCGAGCATTTATTTGCTCGAAAATTTTAAATGTGAAATAAAGTGAACGAAAAAGCACTCCTGTTACGGAAAATACCGTCAAGTATTAAAACGAAACGTTACCCCAAAATGTCATAGTTATTTTATTTGTTAAGTACTTATAACATTTAACTAAATAATTATTGTACTGTTACGTGTATAATTTCGGTGATTTTTCAAAGACTTCTTGACATATCGTAATTATTAAGATATGTGTAATAACTTCTTGAAATAAATTTGCTTATCGGCAAATCATTTTTAAGCGTTTTAATATTTACCTCCTTTTAGAACAAACCTCTTTTCGCTCACATTAAAATTATAGTGAGAAGAAGTATGATATTTAATTAATAAACTCAGGCTTAATACTGGGATTCTGAGTAAAACTATTAGTGGCAATAAACACAAAGAGACAAATAAATATAAAACCCAAACTCCTTCGCAATCAAATTATGCACTGCGATCTTCAGAGCGCAGAATATCAATTACGATATTGGTATTTTATATCAGGAAATATCGTAAATGTACTTATTCTTTTTATTTTCATTGATTATATAGTACCTACAAGTACCTAAATAAAATATTTGTATTTTATGAATCTATTGACATAGCACCTCTTTTCTGTTGAACTGAAATATTCCATTTCAACAATAGGTATTCATGAAAATGGCCATTATTACAGCATGGGTAATGAGAGCATTCTGTTAAACGCTCAAAATTGCACTGGATATGAAAGTAGGTCAATTTAAAGAACTTATAGCTAAGGTTATACAACAAAATTAAAATATAGCACAAAATGATTTTGTGTATGTATTCAAAAGTTCTTAGTAAAAAAAAATAACAGATATTATGGAGAGCCAAGCTCCTGAGTCTACGCGCCGTAACCAAACACTGTCTAACTCTCATAGCGTGTATCCTAGTCTTAAGGCCACTACAAACCCTGTACCTTAGTCAAATGTGTGGCTTGGCTGCACTTGCTCAATGTATATGATAACGTATATACTTCTAAGGGCTTTTGAACAAAAACTAATTCACTAGGCGTTAATTTTGTTTCAATAGGTTTGGTCCTTGAGTAACGAAATGGCCAGCATATACATTTTGACTAAGGTTTAGGGATTGTAGACTAAGATTAAAGCAGAACGCTATACGCTATGAGAGAAAAGCAGTGTTAGGTTACGGGGTGTATAGTTAGGAGCTTGGCTATCTACAATATCGGATATTTTTTTTACAGAGCAGCAAGCAATAGTGGACCAAGGTATGGTAATGTATTTATTATATCCTTTTTAGAATTCCGTACCCGAGAGATACCAACGGGTCCCTATTAATAAGCTTCCGCAGTTCACCTGTCCGTCCATTCGTCGGCCTGTCCGACAGCGGGCTGTATCTCATGAACGGTAATAGCAAGAGAGTTGAAATTTTGCATAATTACGAGGCTCCATAAAATGGTACGGAATCCTTCATGCGCAAGTCCACCCCGCACTTTGCCTGACTTTGGTTTTATTCATAAAATTAAATATTCACACTATTCTACAATGAAATACTTTTTGCAATAATAACCTCTACTAACATACTCTTGTATTCAATTTCTACTACCTGACTTTCTTGTACAGCGAATATTTTTTTACAGAAAGTTATTACGTCGTAGCTGTCACTTCTTCACTTCACTTCTTTGGCATAATGTGAAAAGTTCGGAATTTTAACAGGAACATTTTCATAAACTGTTTGTGACGACGTCGTGTCTTGAAAGAAACTATTAAAGAATAACTAAAAACCGAGGTGTCAAAATAAAAATCTATTTTTGTGACAAGTATAGTCGACCAAAAAACAAATGCTTAACTTGAAAGTAAACGGACATGTGACACAAATAAATAAAAGCTTTTGCCCAGCAGTGGGACTCAAAAGACTTTAAATATGAGGGAAAGCGTAAACAACCGCTGATTTATACATCTTGCCTGCATTGACGATGCATTGGCAATTTAGTCTAATGTGAGTATGGGATATGTGACTTTGGATCTTCAATGCACAAACACGAACGAAACGCATCCACGGGACATCCTCTTTCTGCAGTAACTTAAAGGTCAACGCAGGCTGTCTATAAGAACTGAAGTACAATTAAAAATCATTTAAATAAAAAAAGAAATTGATTTAGTCGCATTATAATTGTAACGTCAAATAATAAATAAATAAATAATATTTTTAAAGTAAACTGAAAAACAAGTGAACAAAGGTAACTTACCTCCTTAAACTGCATACACGGATTGAGTCCTGATCCATTAAAGCTTAGACATAAGTAGAACAAACGTGTTCTGCTAGAGAGTAATTAAGTTCCATGAATTGGGTAAGGACTATTCAGACCAGGGTTCCATTCCGTATTATTTGATTCTTAAAATATTTTGTAGGTGTTTTTGTTAATTTGGATTGATTTGGTTAACGTAACAATTTTTGTTCGATTGATGTTTTGCTGCTATTCCGTGTAACCGGTATAGCAGCCGTTGAACGTCAGTTAAACTAAACCATTCCAAATGAGGATAAAGAGATGGAGAGAGGATAAAAAGATGGAGAAGAGAAACCTTTGCCCTGCAGAAGGAAAGAAATAACTTAAAAAAAAAAATCAAATTAGGGGAAATAATAGTAAAGTTTCATGTATTACAAAAACAAATCCATTTGATATTTGATTAAGAACGCTTACCTAGGAATGAGGTTATTCATACATGATGTCTCATGTTTATCAAACTTTTTAAGATTCTATGAAAATTATACCAAAACTACTGCTTCTTATTTAGTGAGTTCATTATAATATAAGTGGTTCCTTCTTAAATACCTTTTGTATTCGTCTTGTAAGCGCCTTTACACAATCGCTTATTTTTTAAACTTATAAAGCGTAATTTACGTAAGTGCGGGTCTCCATTTTGTTAAGAGCGTTTTTTTAGAAAATTAAGTCCACTTTTTATGGAAAAACTAGTGGCATTATTAATTTAGAAAGTGGGTGTAATCGTGTTTCTTTTCAAACTAGTAGAAAAACTTAGATACTCTATTAAATAAAAACATTTCGGTAGTTATAAATTAGTGTGAGATTTTGCTCTTTTTTTCAATCTATAAAATGTTAAAAGTTAGCGATTAATTTATTTCAGATGTATTTTAAGGCTGTTTTTGGAGTCCTACTACTGAAAAAAGTAAGGCATATCTTTAAATTTACATACCTTTTCTAAATTAATTTAAATATTAATTATTATTATTAAATATTAATTTTCCAAATTAATAAAACACTACAATAAACACACACGATCAGTATAATTGCTCAGATCAGCTCATGATTAAGGACTCCTCTGGAGTCTGAAACTAGTCAGGCCATCCCGAGAAGGAAGGTTATTATATCTACAAGTTGTAATTTTATAATATAAAAAAGAAATATAATTTTAATAGCAATAATTGTGCAAATATAGCTGTCGCTTAGCTTTTGCAAGATACGTAATAACGCTGCCGGTCAGTTGAGGTCGTTTAGCGGTGCATTTGATTTGTTCGGGCCTGTCAAGTGCGGTGGGGACGTACTGCAGGCTGGCTGTTGTGCACTCGACGACACCGCTTCAAGCTGTCCTATTAATCTTGATTTAAATGACTCATTGGCTGGGAGTACCTATATATGGGAGTTTGTTGTTAGATGGGTAGGTATATATTAGCATGACTGTGGGTTAAGCGATATTAGGTCTGTCTTATAAAGACCACGCATAGTATAAAAAGAGTAACTAATAAAACAGTAAAAGTGCGTTTAGCCGCGCTAACTGTCTTACGAATGAGTTAGCGTGTAATATTGAGCGCGGTGCAATAGCGAGCTTGTCTGGTGTCAGTAAGACAGACTAGTTAGTCGAGACTACATATCAGGTAGCCTAATAATGCCCTTGACAAGTGGCAGTGGCGGTAACGTTGATAGAAATCGTTTAAATTATATTATAGTAGTTATTATAGTAAGGAAGTGACATTTCGTTTCGATAAGTCACGTGACTTGGACTTTTCACTTCCATACATTTGAGCGATTTGATAAGCCTTAACGCTTGTTGAAATGCAACTTGTCTAGAGATCCTGCGCTTAAAGAGAATAAGTAGGTAAGCAGAGTAGTAGGACGATGTTAAAAAAAGTTGCGCAAAAATACAAGATAATTTTAAAATAGCTTTATTAATAACTTATGTAGGTATACAGCTGACGGTTCTCGTATTTAACATCAACTCAAAATCATTTTGATAACAGGTTGTTAAAGTGATCAAATTCTTACTAATATTATAAATGTGAAAGTAACTCCGTCTGTCTGTCTGTCGCGCTTTCACGCAAAAACTGCTAAACCGATTTAAATAAAATTTGGTACACAGATAGTCTAAAGCTTGAGAAAGGACATAGGCTACTTTTTGCAATAACCGGCGTCCACGTGGGCGGAGCCGCGGGAAACAGCTAGTATAGTATAAGAAAATAATGTAAAATATTATTATGTAACTTGTAAAACGAACGTTATTTTAGTTAATAGTGTGTAAAACTAGTCACACCAGCCCTACACAAAGGTGTCAGAATAATATATATATTCTTTTATTTTATTCCTAAAAAATAAGACAGTTTATTTATTTATTTATTATTAGTTTTTATTTCAATGCGGAATCATTACTTATGTATGACTATATTACCAATTTATTAACAGCTGACAAATTGTGTAGGAGATAATTACCTACTTAAACGTTTCAGAGGATTCACATTATCATTTTCTAAGTAACGAACGTTTTTGCTAACTAGATAGGTACCTACACTGTACACTGTATAGCAGTGGATTCATAACATAATTACTATTTGGATTTTGTGAGTAATTTTCTGAGAATCCGTAATTTACGTAATTTGAGTTTTAGTAGAAATTAGGCGAATATGCTTTATGACTATATAATTGTAATAATTTTTAGGGTTCCGTTCCTCAAAAGCAAAAAAGAAACTCTTAGACGATCACTTTGTTATCCGTCTGTTTGTCTGTCAAGAACATTTTTCTCATAAACGAGTGGAAGCGATGTTGTATATATCAAATAGTCAAATCTACAAATTCTTGATACAATAAATAACGCAAGCATCTCAGTCACCCCATTTAAAAAAAAATAGAGCCATTTATGTCGATAAGTATTGTTCTCAAGTAAGTGACATGTATGTTTTTATCTATACTAATATTATAAAGCTGAAGAGTTTGTTTGTTTGTTTGTTTGTTTGTTTGTTTGTTTGTTTGAACGCGCTAATCTCAGGAACTACTGGTCCGATTTGAAAAAATCTTTTTCTATTGGATAGTCCGTTTATTGAGGAAGGCTATAGGCTATATAACATTACGCTACGACTAATAGGAGCGGAGCATAAATGAAAAATGTTACAAAAATGAAAAACCGTTGAAACTAAAACACGCGAACAAAGTCGCGGGGGACAGCTAGTTGAGAATAAAATTTCTTCTTTAAACCTAAATCGTAAACATGAAGTTTTTTTAAAATAAAAAATACGTTTTTGCAATTACAAACTTACATTTATAGTTGTAAATTTGATGGTGTCATACATCGAAGTATAAAAAAAAAACTGTTTTTTAACAGCATATTTAAATATGTTTTTGGAAAATTAACTGTAATAATCAGTCCAATTTTGCGAAACCCTTGGTGCGTAACTCAGACTCGCACTTATCCGGTTTTTAATATTTAATGAATACATGTAGTCTAGACAAGATCTAGAATACGTTTATACGTAGGTACCTACCTACATAATTATAATTATTATAATTCAGGCCCGGTAGGATCGCACACATTTTACAAGCTATAATAATTATTAATTTAGCATGTAAAATATAAAGTAACTAAATGAGAAATGTATGTTTGGAGAATAAGGTTTCTTAAAACCTAATGTAGACTTTACAATAACATAATAATGTATTTCATCACTTCCTACAGATTTAAGCGAAGTGCACAAACGATAGCAATAGCTTTGCTATCAACAAAACTCCAACACAGATGCGTTATACAAACTATAACAATTTTTATTGTTATTAGAGACAATAAAAAATAATAGGTTACTATTAATTTTGGCCGATAATTTTGCAGCAATAAAAACAAATACGGAAACCGACGTCCTTGAACACTTTCGTACTTTCCCTGCTAACATAGACTTTATAAATGTCGAGTTCAGTGAGTGTTCGACCAAGATACAGCCGTTTAATGGCCGGGCTGTGGCAAAAACAACGCTGTTGCAACCCAAATTATAATATTGGAGTTTCAATTGCACAAGTTTGTACAATTTGCTACTTCGCACTATCGTGGACTTGGCGGGCTTTGCTCCCAGTAATGATTCCGCTTTTAATACGATTTCTCATATTGTCTGTCATTTGTTTTTTAGAGCTGTTGGAGTTTGAATTCAATTTTAATTTTACATTTTACAATTACTGTTTTTATATGATATTATTGTCTGATATTGATAAAGAATTAATGTATGTTTAATAAATGAGTATATTTGTAATTAAATACAAATAATAGAAGGAACAACTTAAACCTCAGGCAGTATGCGTAACAAATAATTAAAATAATAGATGAGTATATTGCTTTTTCATTGTTTTCATATTACTTCATGTATTTTTTTTTTCTTATGCTATTATTAATTAATTGAAATATCTAAACTAAAGAATACCTACTCATTGCACCGACCTCAAAAAATTGAGGATAGAGGAGGCAGATAAATAAGAAAACTGATCACTTGTTAACCTGCATCAAGAAACAGTCAACAGTCCACTAAACACAATAAATAAAAAAAAATATATTGTTCGAACTACGTAGAACCATAAATAGTACTACTGCACATGACACTCTTACGTCATAATACAATACATCTTGAGTGTCAAACGCGCAGTCCATAACAAAACAATGATCTGCTCTGGGCGCTGGCACTGAGAACTTTGACAAATTAGTTCATGCTTTATGGCTGCTTCAAACTTTGTTTAACAGTAACACAGAAATAGCATTTCAAGCTTCGTAATTCGCATCAAACCAACAGCGCTTTAATTAAGCGTTTAATTGAGTGATAGCTCTTAATTTGCGAGTATTTTAATTTATTATGTCGTTATGAATATAATTAAATAATTTGTGACTTAATTTATTTATGTGTTGTATAGTATATAACATGTTTAACTTAAATATTTTAAATTTACAAAAAAATACGAAGGTATTACGAAATTATTAAATATTATTTTTTTTATTTTATTTTTAAACGACTGCTGCACTTATGAATTAAATCCTTGTATTTCAGGTGGTTTCATAAACATTCAACATCACAATCACATGCACAAAGAACACCCAGCTCTCTGTGGTAATTGGCGTGGTAACCTATACTTGGCTATCCGTGCAGTCAATTTTTAGTGAACACCTTTGTTTCACCTAAATAAATAATGTTTTTAATGATAGGCTCTCAGTTATTAGTTAAATAGTTATATTACATAAATTGTATTTTAATACTTTTAACTTAAACTGCCACTTACCAAATCTCTCGTCCAATTATTTTTATATTTTCAAATTTTATTTTGATTATTAACAAAAAATTCATGTGCCGAGCTCGAATTGACATTTAATAAGAAATAAGTCTTTATAAAAAAATAACAGTTCAAAAATATCATTTGAGCGTTAAACAATACAAGTAAAAAATAAGTATTTTCTTTTATCTTTAAAATATTTTTTTAATTATTCGACCTCATTAAAATTTGGCGTAGCGAGGTCAAAAACCATTGTAACGAAACGGATTTGAAAACCCATCTTTTTTCAGCAAATTGACATTCCAAACTTGAATTTAAAAAAGAAAATAATTATTGCTGTTTTTATCTGTCGTCTGTTATTTAATTTTCTTTGACTTTGAATGATTGCTTTTATTTATTTATTATCTAGGGACTATATAAAAAAAAAACAAAATCAAAGGTAATTTTATAATTTAGTTACGGGGTTCATCGAAATGTGGGCTTAGAGCATGTCATCATCTGTTTGATGGAGCGAAATGTCATTTTACAAAAAAATACCGAATTTATGTTTTCTGCATTGTAGTGACCGACTACTGGGTAAAGGCATCCCCAAATCTTTTTTATGCTCACGCTACCCGGACCATCCTTGTGGTTTCCTTTCCGTTCCTCGCGTTTATGTTTCACCTTCTTCTAAGCTACCTTCTTCTGACTTCCTCCACCCTGGGGAAGACGGAGGGGTATGACTCTTACCGGCTAAAACCACCAGAGTGCTCCCTTATACTAGAGACTACGGGCAGCCGTGCAAACTACCGCGATCTCATGTAGACTCCTTTACGGAACCACACCGTTGAGAGTGGGGATGGCTAACTGCCTCCCCTTTCGCTGACGAAGAGGCGCGCGGAAGCAACTCACGCGCCAACTTTGGCCTTATGATGACGCAGCAGACTTCCCAAGTCTGCCGCCTGAGACAATTTATGGTGGCTGAAGGATTGTTAGCCCTTCTCCTAGTCCTTGTGCGCTGGGCTCAGATCGGGAGGTCGGTTATACACTGTCGCTCCCTATCCGCGCCCTTTTTGAGTGCCCATTATATATTACCTCTTTGCAGAAGACGGTAACAGCGCCCCAACCTGACTCGCTTCCAACCATCGAGGCTACAACGGCCGGAAGCAAGAGATCCTCGCCTAATATCAAATCGAGGGACCGGCGCTGCACCAAACTAGCACCTTAACTTATCTTTGTTACCAAGTAATCTTTACCCTAAATCCAATCCAAACATCCATTTTACTTCAAGCACTGTCTTTGACTAGAACAACTGGTTGTAAATAACGCAATTTAACGCGTTCGGAACGCGTTAATCACTTGCAGCCTATTACATTGACAAGTAAGCTTCAACGTATTGGTGCAGTTAGCCCGGTGTAGATCAACGGTGGCCGTACTCGGGATTTGTTGAATTTATTCGCAAGCCTTCTACCTCTCTGTGTTCTTGGTCTGTGTAAGAAATATAGATGCTAGAAGTGACATCTTATAAAATGTTCTAAAGAAACTTCATAATTAATCAGCTATTTGAAGATCATCATAATATTATGTATTGCTACTAGATATGTCATTGTATGTGTATGTATTGACTTTTATTAGAATCTTATATTATAAACATTAGGTTCATGTTTTTTATATCTAGCGCAAATAACACGTTACTACGAAAAAAACCCTATAAATCATAATTTAATATCAATGTTTAGCAAGTCTATTTAATTAATATTATGTTATATAATTATAAAATTATAATAATTTTTAATATCATTAATTAAACAATTTTTTAATAGTAATATCACTTGAACGATCGTTCATTAATTATATAAAATGTAATCATCATTATAAATTACTAAATAATATGTAAAAATAAATCTACTATTCCCTTTTGTTCTTAACTAAAAATTCACTACAAAATATTTAATTAATAACAGACTAGTGTGCTGAATAGAACCACGAATGATTTATCTATTCTGGAAGTTGGTTATCAACAAAACATTACACAGCTACTGTTCCGGCTACTGCAATCATAATTCACATGTATTTGAAATATTAAGCTAACGTTTTACCACTGAACGCGTCAATAAGTAAATCTGAGTTCATACAAATATTCATTTCTATTCAAAGGTTATAAAAAGGTTAAAGTTTGGATCCAGGACGTTATCGAAGGAATCAGGGATTGTGATTAAAAAAATCGCTGATGGGTTATTGCTAAAGGTAATATTAATATCCATGTTAGAGTTTGATTCTAACAAAATATATCTAAAAACCACTAATACTTGCTAAACGCAAGCAAAAATACCTCCCGTTACTGTTAGTGTACCTCGGTGTAACTATCATAAAGTAGTACACATTGTAATCGGTGAAAAGGACCAATAATGTATGATCGTATTCCTTAAATAATACCTACATTACATTAACTATATTTCTGTCATAACATGTATCGTAAAATATTATTACCTAATATTTTTTTGTCCTAGCTGACCCGACAGACGTTGTCTCTTTTAAGCTATGAATATTCAATTCGAACTGGAATAAATAATAATAAAGAAAACAAAACATGTTTTTTCTTGAATTGTTAATATGCTTTTTGATGCACAACATGTTAGTTGAATAAACTGTATTTTTTTTTCTGCGCAATGTTCTTAATTTATTTTTATTTTCGTAAGAACATTCTGCAAAGTATTAGAAAAAAAAAAAAAGATAAATGATATCGTTAAAGTCCTACTCAAGTTATGGCGTGATCAAGGGAAATAGGAATTTATTTATATGTATATAGATAGATAACAAATTCGAACAAAAAGGTATGACAGTCTGCCTGCCGCATCTAGCATCTCTAATTCTATTTCCCAGTTCCCCTGACGGCCATTCGGGTCCCCGTACCCGTTTCGATTACATTGACGTCACGGCCTCACAGCAAAAAGATAAGTTTTGCCTCCTAATGTAAGGGTTACGAGGCACGCGAGAGACCCTGGATAAAGAAGCCGACATAACTTACTGACGACTAATAAGGCTGGCTTTACTGGTATTATTTTTGTTTTACTGTTCCACTGAGCTGTAAATGTTAGAACATAAAACGTGTTTCTAGATAATAAAATGGTAGGATTTAAAGGTAGACCTAAAGTTTTAAAAAAAATGACATCAAATACTTAAAAAGAAACTTCTGTAGGTATTAACTCCAGTAAAACTAGCAATTCTGGAATTTAAAAAATTATAATTATCATAATTCATACGAAAAAGAACAAAGATTTTGCTTACATCCATCATTAGGTATGTGTATGTAGGTTTATAACAAGTACGTCTTGTTCTACAATATAAAGTTAGTAATATACTATACATTGAAACTTGAAACCTATGTATATGAAAATGAATCCCGATTTTCCTTGGTCACGCCGAACGACATATAACATATACATAACTTTCGAACGATTACACAATTTTTTTTTGTTATTATCCTTATTGTATGGACCAGGTTTTAACAAAAGAAATTAAAAAAACCGCAATGAAAAGTTTTAAAAAATTCCACAAACCATGCAAAGCCAGGGCGGGCAGCTAGTGGATAATAAATATATGCACATAGTACCTGCACTGATATGTATTTGAAACTCAAAAAGTTTTGCAATTTAATTTCTTCAAATAATGAAGACAAAACGGTTGTAGGCAGTTAAGTTATATTTTACCCCACCTTGGAGACCACTCCGTGCTTCACGTTTACCAGATAGTATTTCTAGTCCGTAAAAGGCAAATTTATTCAAAACCAATTCAATGTATCGTTTGAACGAAGCTTCAACTTGTAAATTCAAAACACCACTAGCTCGTAGTTCCTCATAAAATGGTAAGAGCAAACAAACCTTTTTATTCTGCTATAACGGCGTAACTACTGGTAGTATTCTAGCTTAAGATATAGTACTAAGAACTGGCTTTTTACTAAATAGAACACATTTTGAGTCAATTGAGCTATAGTTTTTAAAACATTAAACTTCTCGTTCTGGTTTTTTCAGTACGTCGCGTTTTGTCTCTCCATCATAATTTTGTGTTTTATTATAAGGAAGGCTTACATACTAAATAGGTACATAGTTTAAAATTACAATAGTTTAACAAATTGCTAATTAAGTTTTATTTCTCAAATTAAGACCGAGATTTTCGTTCTTGTTCCTTGGAGCCGTGTATAATCAGCCCCCACATATTTTTAAATATCAATAAAGTAAATTAAATATTAAGTATGTAATTAACAGGTAGAGGTCAATATTTGAGACAGCAGAATTATTAAAAACATTTTCCAGGAACGTCTACTAATATAAAAAAAACTTATTCTACAGTGACTAAACCTTTATTTCTACGCAGTAAAGTCCATAGTACTTTGAAAAAATGTTTCATGGTTTCAGCCAATCTCCGCTTGAATGAACCTCCAAATTTTGAATTCACTAAACCAATACTATCCAAACAATTCACAGTTCCAACTAAAACGGTACATACAAAAGCAACTATTACACAATAAACAAACGTTCATGACGAGATATTCACTATTAGTTTTTCAGACAAATACGGAACAGTAACGAGTTTCTGAACAAATAATGTCGGACGCATCGCATTCTGTAAATCACCACATTCTGCAGTCAGATAGCAATCAGCGTTCCTGAACTTGTGCGGAACCCGAAACTGCACCGTGTACTAGCAAAAACGTATACCGTTTCGGTGATTAATTTTAATTGCCAAACTTAGAGCTGGAAAGTTGTTACCGATATACAAAACAACTAATATTATTCGTGTTTCAGTTACTTCGTTTTCGAGAGTACTGTTCGGCTCTTCGTTGAAATGAAGTGCTCGTAGCTTTGCGATTTATTTACCTCTGTCAGGTATTTGCACTGATTTCAATTTAAATGTCGATAGTGTTTTTTTTTATCTTAATCAATTTGTCAAGATTTTTAATATAGGGACAGGAGTCAAGTGTGTTATTTCGTAATCATATTAAACGTTAAAGATGGCATGAGACTTAATACGGATTTAAAATTGAGTGTCATTTGAGTAGGCACTCAGCTTAACTAAAATATAAAGTACTAGCAGCCCGCCCCGGCTTCGTACAGGTATTTAATAAATGAAATTAAATTTAAAAATTTAAATTAAAATTAAAAAATATAATATAGCCTATGTCACCCGAGGATAGTGTAGCTTCCCAACAGTCAAAGAATTTTACAAATCGGTTCCGTTGTTTCGGAGCCTACTGCTTGAATGCAAACAAACAAATGCACAAACAATCAAATCTTTACTCTTTATAATATTAGTATAGATTATAATTCTATAAGTAAGTATATTTTATATTCTATTATGAGAACAAGTCTCAATAAAACGTAAGACAACTACAAAAACTGTAAGTTATCTAATAAATATCTTACATGCATCTAAATTTACCTTGTTATAAATAACAACAGCATAGTACGAAACAAGAATGTTTTATGTTATTTTAATACACGACTCCTGGTCTAGATGCTAGATCCGTATTTTATGTAAATACTTTGAGAACAGAAACAGGTAATGTTGTTTCATTTATTTATGGTCTAACCTAAACGGTGTAATATATTATAGCTGTTCGTCCAAACAGCGCTTAAACTTTGATATATATTACTTATTTTAGACAGTTTTATAGAATATTATATAATTAATGCTAACATAATTATAAATCGGGTTTATTATTTGTTTTTAAAATAATGAAATGAAATGGTATAATTTAATTTATTCTGTAACTAGGATAATATTTTCACTTTTATATGTGATGTTATATGACGATCTCCGTGATCGAGTGGCGTAAACACCGGTTTTTAAGGTAACGCCAACTCTAATGTGCCGGGTTTTTATAGCTGACGGGTCAATGAAGAAAAAAGTTTTTTTTTCGGTTTTTGTAGGACCTTCGTTATCTCTGATATTACAACACAATTGTTTTAGCTACTTACTTTGGGTTTAGAGCAATGTATTGTGATGTTGTCCACATTTATTATTTACAATATTAAATATTTATAATATACATACTTATATATATTTTGAATATAATATACACTTAACAAAACTTAACTCTTGACTAATAAAATCTTAAAAAAATAGCGTCAAAAAATTCATCCACATCGCTCTCTACTAGGAGTGTACCCAAAAGACTGGCGGCATTGCCACGTTGTATGGCAATGCTTATTCTTTGTCCAAGGTAAAATCCAGCCATTGAGTCACGCGAGGAGTCCACATTTATTTTAAATATATATTTTTTGAGCTCGTTAGAGTCGAGTCGTTCCTAATAGCAATGTTATAAATTACGAATGAGACAAGGTTAAAAAAAAAACGATATTTCAACTACACGGTCAGACCAGGCAGGACAACTGACAGATGGACCAAATCATTGTTAACACTGCGCTGGTATGAATAAGAACGATGTCAGTGTCGAAAGTACAAGTTGTATAAAAAACGTATTTAGACAAACTATCGACTTTTAGTGTAGTCTTTAAAATATGAATAGGTAATAAATCAAAAATCTGTACTATCGCACACAAACCTAACCAGTCTAACGACACAAACATTATTTCGTAACCACAAAACATAAATGCCGTATTACATTGATTAAATGCATAAAAACTACATCAATCAGGCAAGTGCACACAAAATCAAATACATTGATTAATATATTTGTAAATTAAATTTCGGTGCCATGATATTTAAAGCAAAAACGGAAATGTAAGCGAAACAATTCCAATTTGTCACGGTTCGATAGTGAATCACCGATGCGGTGGTAGGTTTCCAATACGATTTCAAAATTAATTTAACATTCAAGTTTAATGTCTATTAATTATTGTTTATTACCTACTGGTAATTTAATGTGAGTTTTTGACCGTGTGATGCCAATAACACCATACTTTATCGGTAGTTAATTATTATGGACACTCAATTAAGTTTAAAATTAATTTAAGTAATTACATTTTCAGACGGTGTAAGCGTTTGTTACATTCATTGTATTATGTAAAAAATGTCTAGTAGGTTCATTTACTGATAAGTGCGTCATTGAACGTATATAAATATACTAGCTGTCCCCGCGACTTTGTTCGCGTGTTTTAGTTTCAACGGTTTTTCATTTTTGCAACATTTTTCATTTATGCTCCGCTCCTATTGGTCTAAGCGTGATGTTATATAGCCTATAGCCTTCCTCAATAAACGGACTATCCAATACAAAAAATCTCAATTCGAACCAGTAGTTCCTGAGATTAGCGCGTTCAAACAAACAAACAAACTCTTCAGCTTTATAATATTAGTATAGATAGTAGGTACCTATATAATATCCTTTTTCTTTATCTGAATATCTTTTTCCAAAACTGTAAGAGTGGGCTTGCAGAGCCATTTGAAAAAAAAAAATACTCTTTTATTCCAACTAGGCCACAAAGAAGAAATTTAAGTAAGTCAATACAATGGACAGCACCCTGATTCGTCCACCCTTCACCGCTTCCTAAGTGCTCTGGCTGTGAAGAAGAAACGGCGCAACAAACTCCCTAGCAGCACGTTGTTATTCCATTTACAATAATAAAAATAAATATCATTGAGTTATATCATAATATATTACAATTACAGTAGGTATTCTACATAAAATGCCTCCACTACTTAACTAACCTTCACTACCAAGTAAGTGGGTGGTTTGCTTTAGTAAGCCTAGTTGTCAGAATATAAAGCGCATCACAATAACTATGTAAAACCTAACTTATGAGAGACAATACCAATAGAGTTTTGAAAAACCCATCAAGATTGACACTCTTATTCACAAATATCTCGTTGTTGTTTAGCAACTGCTTAACAGGTTCAAATTAAAACCTGGCAAAAAAATAAGACCTACCTAATGATTGATCAAAAGATCCCTTTTTATAGATATTCTTAGATTGTGGACAGATCGATGGCCCCACAGAATAAACGTGCAAGAGCTCTTACACAATTTTTTTTTTATTGCATTTTTCGTTTCTTTGACCTATGCAGCATCTTTTAAATTTTTTTTATAAATTTTTGACTCAAAATACGCCTATTATTTCATTTGATTCCTTTATTCTAGGGAAAAATCATGGAATTTTATCACAAGTATAAAAGTATATGCTATTGTTAAACGCTTTTTAAGTCCTCGAGTTCACACGAATAAACGTGTTAAAACGAGAAAACTTTTGAGCAGACTTGTGCACTTCTTCGACTTTGTATAATAGCAGCTTACACGTTTATTCGTGTAATAAAGCATACGTTTTTTATTCTTAATGTGTCATAATTGTGGAATGAAAGTTTTAAAATATTTTTTATTTATAATTAAAGTATTGCATTGCCTCCTACACGCCCAATCAAATGTATAGTTTGATAGAGAATGCCAAAGTTACTGGGCATAAATACCAAGTAAAACAAATGACACAGAATAATTTTATAGATTTCAAAGAGCTGATAAAAGGAAAGAATTGGTTTAAAGACATTCTTCTTCTTCTTGAAGTGCCTCTCCACTACTGGAGGTTGGCCGTCAGCTCAGCAAACTTCTTCCTGTCCTGCGCCAAGCGAAAAAGTTCTTCTACGCTGGCGATTTCTGTCCATTCGCGGATGTTGCTTAGCCAAGACTTCTTTCTCCGTCCAGCGCGTGTTTTCCCTTGAATTTTGCCCATCATTATCAACTGAAGAAGTTGATACCGGTCGTGTCGCAAGACGTGGCCCAGATATGCAACTTTCCTTTTTTTGGCGGTCTGCAACAATTGCCGGTCTTTCCCGACGCGTTGGAGGACTCTCACATTGGAAACTTTCTGTGTCCAGCTAATACGTAGCATTCTTCGATAACATCACATTTCGAAGGCTTCGGGAAATCTTTGAGTGCTAGCTTTTAGAGTCCAAGCTACACAACCATACAAGACCACAGGCCAGACGTAGCAATGGAGCATTCTCACTCTGAGCTTTATGGATCATTTACGGCTACACAAAACATTCTCCATCCGTTTGAGGGTTGCTCG
Source organism: Diachrysia chrysitis (assembly GCA_932294365.1). Taxonomy (NCBI): domain Eukaryota; kingdom Metazoa; phylum Arthropoda; class Insecta; order Lepidoptera; family Noctuidae; genus Diachrysia; species Diachrysia chrysitis. The sequence goes on along the minus strand of OW028649.1, from coordinate 12,694,020 downwards.
GGCAATTTCAATCCGGATCCGAATTTCTTGGTCGCAGTTCCATTCTTAATTTACCCAAGCACCCAGATATTTGTATTTAAAGACATAAAACAATAATAAACGGTATAACGGCGACGCCATAACGGAGATAAAATTTATTGGAGTAAAATAAAAGAAGTAAACTTCTCTCACGAGCATCTTGATTCAGTTTATTTCAGGTATAGTTTTGAAGACGAATTACGGGAGATGCAAATCATAGTAAGATCTAATTCAAGAAGGCGGCGAGGAGTACCTACTGAAGATCCTGAAAACTTAAAACTTGTATATACCTCTTCCTTTACATAAGGATTTGATAAGTTTGTGTCATTCAGGAGCCATACTAGACCATTACCAAACTTTTTATAGAAACTTAGTTCCTTTGGACAATTCGATCTCAGTCACTAATGATATTTTTTATAGGGACTAGTCCACCACACATACCCATCATTGGAACTCCTGTAAGCCAGGATCTACAATGATAACCAATGAATACCACCGAAACAGTTAAGCTCGGTGTGTCCCAGGGAAACAATTGACTGTCTTGGAACCCGCAACGAAATTAATCAGAAGTAGTAAATACCTCCTATAGTCCTATAGTCGGAAAAAATAGTTTCCACTTCCCTCCATTGCAAGCGGGAGACAAAAAGAAAAGATAGGCCTTAGGCAAAAAAAAGATAAGACAACTGAGTTAGGCCCAGTTGCCAAGCACCACGGATAAAATTTTAACATGAATGGATCCTAAAATTCATTTAGGAGCTGTTATTTTGATGATTTCCAATATTAGGTATGGCAAAAACGTATGAAAGCACGGAAATTTGCTCTGGTAGCAACAGGGTCCTCAGACCAATGATAGTGACGAGGAAGATTAAGTATTTTAGATTACGATATGATTCGTTTTTTTTTGTTATCAGCTGTTGAAGCTAATAGATATTTCCTAATGATGAAAGAGATTTAAGTTGTTTAAATAGTGATTATTATTTAGTGTTTATACAAGTAGATAGTTACTTGAATATATTCTTATTTTATTAAACCTTTTTTGTTTAATTTCACCCTTTCACATAATTAATGATGTTTACATTATTACACCATGCAATAACAAAAGTACATTACATAAATGAGAATCGATCTTATGAACATTGATATAAATGCACTCATCTTTACAATAATCAAACAATACAGTAAGTTACTGTAAACAACCGTGCTTATGCTTGTAACTTGGTATTAAAGAAACTTGATTATTGTCGAATAATAGTGTAATACAATATTATAAGTTTTGTTTGTTGACACTTTACACGAATAACCGTGTAATGAAAGTTTACTGTTCTCTAGTCGTAGAAATTCACAAGAATAAAAATATAATATAGTTTTTCATAAATTGTCGGAAAACCGTTTAAATTAAAAAAAATAAAAATATCTAATGTAATAATATATTTTTTTATCTTTAATTTGATATAATTTGTTTAAACCTATATACTACCAAACAACAGTTATTCAAGTTTAATCGTTTTTATTTTTTCCTGAAAAGTTGTGGTTTTTGACTTACACGTTTATTCTGTGGGGCCATCGAGATGTCCACTATCATGAGGTGGGAAGCCACTCCCACGTATCTCCGAGAGCACTTAAAGTTGTTGGTCTTTCCTTGACACCTGATATATTCATCCGGGTCGGGCTGCCGTTTAATCAAGCCATGAGAGCTCGGAAATAGAAAGTGCACCTGTTGGTAGATACACATTTTACGATAGGATAACCTTTAATGAAATTGGGCAATGACCTAAACTGGATCCTAACGAAGAATTCTTAGAAATATCAAAACGATGAAATAACGAAATATTTCTAAAACACGCACTGTTAAAAAATCTAAAAGGAAAAATAAATATCTACGTAGCTACCTATATACGTCGTATCGTACAAAGGAACGGTATATAAAATTTTAAATAGGTTAAAGCTGAATTTATATTACTTTTCATAAATTTAAAACAAAGTACATAAAAACTAGCTCTAAAACGGTTATAACTTTGCTTGTTTACCTACTAACCACTGCGCTTAATTTTTAATTGCCAACATTAAAAAACAAACTAACTTTGGATTGCGTCACAGTAAGCAAATCGAGCCAGTTTTGTTTTACCTTTTTATTTTAAAACCCCCAGATTCTCTCCTGATTTATAAATGCAATTAATCAGGCTGAAATATCAGCCCAATTATCTCTTTGGATCTCCCGTTTTTTGTTTTTGCTTGGTGTTACCGAATAATGTTGACTAACAAAATTATAGTCGAATAATTGGGTTGCTTTGTAATGTTTTGGGTTAAGTAATTGTTTTTATGATCATTATGTTTTATATCAGATTTTATATGTTTATAAAAAAAAAACGAAAAAAGTTGTTATTTTTGCCTCATTAAAATGAGGCCTAGCTCCGTGGAAAAAATAGCGAGATGTATATTAGACTTTTAGAAGTCTCAAATTAAATTATAGCTATTTTAATTATCCGCTAGTAGGTACTAGAACTCTCGCCGAGCATGCTTTCGGAAACTCGCGGCTCCAGCAAAGGCAAGGACGGGATCGGGGTTTTTTTTAGTTGGTGCAAGTCCTTTTTATCCCCACGTTCGTCGTACTGTCGGCGTGAGTTTAAGTCATTACATTTTCATCCCGTAAACAAAAAAAAGTAGAAAATAGAATATAACAAGCTTGTTTAAAAAACTTGAGTTCTGTAAAAATTGGTAACGTATTAAAATTGATAACTGATGTCCCATCACTTTAGAATATAAAATACCTTTCCTATGAAAATTCTAATCACATTTAAACAAAACTTCCAATTAACTGATCGATAAGTCACATCTCTAGCATGCTACCGCATCGATACGAGTTTCCAAAGGTAATCGATTACAGCACAATTCGCGTGGAAAATCAAAACCTGTAGTGAACATGATGGACTGAAGACCGTGACGTAGCACGCATTGTGGTTGACATGGCTATTTGTTCCTACAATGTCATCTCTTTACGTCGTACGATACGACCACGTGACGATTGAGAAATTCAACTACTTTCATTCAATTTAATAAAATATGTAAAACCTATTCAAGAAAAAGTTATACCAAATTTACTTCTAATAAAAAGTCCTAATTATATTAGGACTTTTTATTAGAAGTAAATTAATATTAGCTTTTTACAATGTGTCAGGTGATTTTTCTATTGATTCCAGAAAGTTAACCTTTTTAATTCAAAAACATCTACAGTTCTTTATATTTATAGTATAAAAAAATATTTTAAATAAACTGTAAAAAGAGGAGTCCTGAAATCATGTTCCGCATAAGTAGTTGGATTATTTTCTGATCAGGAAAATCTTAATATAATTAAGTCCTTATTCTAAGAAGACCGTAAAACGGGTTAGATCACTGCCGATCAAATTTTCCTTAAACAAATTACAAAAGTAAAACACGTACCAATGTGCATCCCGCTTAATATAAAGTGCTTCACCGCTCACTCGCTCACTTCAAAGGAGCTTGTGTTACGTTACAGCTCCGTTGAATATCATCATTTTTCCTTGTTACGTACAAGGTGGGTGTTCTCTTGTAAAGTTGCTGGGATTTCCCCTGATGGTGACAGATCATACATAGCATTACCGTGGAATATAAAGAAATTCATACTGTTACGACTATGAAACATTACAGTCTTGAGATCGTTAGGATACTGGGATGCTCCCTTTGAATGAAGTAGTTTATTATGTGCGTGTTTCTAAGGGATATGAGGTGAAATGTGGGATGGTCGGTGTTAGCGTTCTTATGCGGTTACACGGTTATGAGCGGTTTTATATTTCACAACAACGATTATTTTTTCTTGGATCCTACTCCATGACAGTTAGTCTGAAGACATTTTCTGCTTAACCGGAGAAGATCGCGACATTTCTTTTTGCTTTTTTATTTTTTATTATATAATCAGCCAAGTAGTTATAAAATCCAAATATAGGACTTTAATGTAAAGGCATACGCATTTTCAGGTGTAGGGAAAATATTTATGTGATACTTGGTCTTCCTTCAGCTACATTTAAATGAAAAAAAGTAAAGTAGTGATAAATGTTTCTGATTTAAATATAAAAAAATATTTGAGAGTAAAATTCGGGGCTTATAGACGAAAAAAAAACATGTTACATAATTGCCAGATTATGAAATATTCATGTCGAGTTAGCCAAGTGACAGATTATATTATTGATCAAACACTTATTATTAACGTATCAATGTTTACGTTTTAATTTTGACTCCTACATAAGCTTCTATTATAATTATCCTAGATTTATAACCGTTATTTAGAATTCAGACATTTTGCGCATCGGGTCATTACACTCTGAAATAGGGTTGACCCAAAGGACATACATCATTGAATCGGACAGATAATCAAAATTGTGTTATGAATTCAAATCTCAACATATTTGTGTTCAGTAGATATTACTATACTATTAGTGATAGTATTAGCTTCAAATATTATCTGATAAAGAAAAAACATTTATGGCAGAATACTGAAACGTTAATCAGTTTTAAGTCGCTGTTAAGTCTCATGCTGTCTCTGTCACTTTAAGGTAAAAAGCGACAGATATATATATTTAAGAACGTCTTAAAATTAAGTTGCGTTTTAGTATTCGGGAGTTATTTTCTTGTTAAATTTTAGGAAAATTTACATACTTAAAAGTTAGCATACATATTTGAAAAAGTTAAAGTAAAAAAACTGTTTCGATTGCATTGTAGGCTTCATCTTTAGATCTTAATTCATGACAAAAATTAATATCAAATTCATAATTATTTTTAAGACTGATGTCAATGCCTGGTTTTTATAACGTTGTGGAAACCCTGAACCAAGAAGGTCGGTGATCACATTTCCTTTAATCCGACATTATCTTAAGTATCCAGTAAAATGGACAATAACAGTTCCGCGCCTCCAAGCCAACGAGTATTTCTTTAATTTGAATTTTGATAGAGTTCTAATGAACCTTTCTAACTAACTAAACTTTCGTGTACAACTTTGCGTAGAAATAAACGTTATTATAGCAAAATGTATTTGTTCTGCCCTCGCCCTTGACAAATATTAATATTCCCAAGTTATTCGGGGGCGTTGCTTCAATTAAGTCCCTAACTTAGTTTACCGTTTAGCGTGTTATCTTAGTTCTTCAGACGTTCACAACTTATTTATTCAACTGTCACCAATTCTGGAGAGTTTGGCTGTCTCGCTAATTTCTTCAACGTATATTCCTTAGATTTTGTTTAGTATCTGTGCCTTAGGGATTTAAGATACTTTAATATGACTTGATGCGTGAGAATTAGTTTGGATTACTTACGAAACTTTGAAGGCTACATAAACAGGTATTTATTCTAAATAATTTTTACACATTTAAACGTGTACATTTTTCTTTCGAATTTAAATTGAAAACTAATTTGTTTTCTTGGTGACTTGTTTAAAAGTTTAATCGGCTTGTTAGTCTTCTTGCGGTGTTTGGCTTGATTTTATTCTAGTGCGTAAGCTTTATATACCTACCTAAGTAAGTTTATGTATAGAAATTTGTACGCATAAGCTGTGGAGAGACCTTAATAAATAAATTCATTAATTCTCAGATCAAACTGGTAATCAAGTTTATATTTAAATCGCACTGAGATAGAACCAAATAAGTCGATCTTTTGATTACTTCGTAAATTAGTTATTATTTCTGAACTACTGGATTAATATATAGTCATCCTATTTTCATTTACTAAGCTAATTATCTAGCTAGCTTTAATAAACGAAAATACAAAAATTAATAACTATTATTTGTATAATAACTTTTGTGAGGAGTATTCATAATTGTTTAGAACAAAACGGTTTACTCACGCATTTTCTCGGGATCGCCCGACTAGTTCGACTCGCGACACCACCGCCGCATGGTTTGAGACTCTTATTGAGTCTGAAACTAGTCGGGTGATCCCGAGAACATGCGTGAGTAAACCGTTTGTCCTAAACAATTAATAACTTTTATTACTCTTTTCACGACTTGAGAATAACAATCAAACAATAGATGACAACATTCACGGTTTAGTTACAAAGCGGCATCCTAGCATAATCAGGTTCGAATACAACCCCAAACAAAATATTTAAATTTAAAATCCCCACATGGCCTAACATTCGCTTTTGAATATTAAAAGCAAAACACGTTACAATAAGCTCTCATTTCAACACAAAACCGTTGTTTCACAAACTAATCCTTATCCAAAGGTGTTCCGTATGAAATACCATGCACCGTTGCTTTAGGTATCTGCCATTAACGTAATTGCCACTTGAATATTCAAGATGTTGGATTAGACGGGATCCTGTGATCGTCTGAACGCCTCATTTGTATGCGATTCGAAAATTTTGCAGGAACACAACATTGGTGTTGGTGTTGCTTATTTTTTAAACTGTTATGAGCGTAAAGGGGTTTAGGGGTTGTGCATATGCAGAAATGTGTTGAGTTACATGGGATTATGGTTGACCTCCGCGGTCAAGTGACGTACACACCGGTTTTCATGGTGTTGCTAGTGTTTTAGGTCCAGGATTTGATCCCAGGACAGGTCAATGTAGAAAACCACTTTTCTACATTGTCTCAGATCTGGGCGTTTCTGGTACCTTCATTGTCTCTTATTCCACTACACAAGAGCTTACTTTGGGTTCAGATCAATGCAAATCAATGCATGGAAAACATCTCATGTTTTCCACATTTAATCATTATACATTTACATTATACAGTTATTGTCCGTTTTATAGGTATCTGCTTATCTAACTATTTGTATACGTATTTAATTGCTTATTTTTTTTTGTGACACAAAAAATACAATAGAATATTACTTTTAAAATATTTGCCAGTCATCACATAATTATAGTCTTGCTATATTGCAATTCATTTTATCATACTTTTATCTACAGAAAGAAAATGCTTGTTAGTTTAAACTCATAACCGTTTTACAAACAAAATGAAATCGGATTATAACAATCGACCATTACAGTAGATTACTCTAACGTCGAATCATTCCTACAAATTAATGTTGACCATCTAGCGAATGCATCTGTGTGCGTTTAATACGACAGCGGCAAATATTTGCCGATCGCGATCCGTTCTCGATAATTGTTCAATGTTATTTGATCTGGCTTTTTAATCGATTTATTCTAAATTAAACTTTTCTAGCTCCACCCTCGGATTTGTTGTTGATAAGTTCTTTGATAATGCCAGTTTATTTGTCTTTCTACTCGATAAGGATGATAGTTCTTTTGAAAGAATATAATTGGTCTCAAAGTATTTGTGATAGTTTGGCGATTGAATATCATATTTGGATTCTAATGACAATAATTTGGTTTATCTGCTTCTATCACACCAATGTCGACTTTTAGGAAATCTCCATCACTACTTCCATGTAATAATAATTTGTGCCAGTTTTAGCTAGCTTTTCTTAAAATCTAGGGTCATGGATGATTTCAATATCTAGGAGACTGGATTTTTTTATTTTAGCTACAGCTAAAGATAAAGATATATTCATTTGTGTAAACATGTATAACATTACATAGCCATGCAAATGTGGATAGAAATAAATACAATGTTTCAACATCTTTTGCCAATATTGTCGCACAAAGTAAATTGTCCATTAGACATATATATATATAGCCTAATTTTTATAGCCTAAGTATATTATTTACAGTCCTAGTTAGTCAGGTTTAGCGTTATTGAGCATTACAAAAAATTGGAAGCAGACTAAACTGTAACCTTAGGTTAGCAGAACGCCATGGTTATTTACTGAGTCCCGAGTTACCTGGTGCTTATGGTAATTTCAGTGCTAATCGATGCAGAATGTGAGTGATTCAAATATGTACACTAGAGGCCAGTCAACCAGGTTAAGTGAATTCCGTTGATAACGTAAATCCTGGAGACTCTGATCAAAACAACTATAGAGTTTTAAAGTCGATTGATTACACTTTGAATGAAAACAACAGATTTCAAAAAAATATTTTGTAAACGGTTGATTTATTAAAATTAATTCTCACGTTTTCTCAAAAACAGGCAAAACAGTCTCCAATCTATCAATCATACACAATTTAAATATTTACCTAATCATATAACGACACTTAAATAAAAAAAATGACATTAAAGTCTTCTGGAGAGAATTAATTGCTTGATACATTTGAATATAATTTGAAACCGGATGATACAAAAACAAGATACCTGATAAAATAATAACCTTGGTTGATATGAAATTCAAATTTATTCTAGAGCATAGCAACCACTATAATCACAATTCGAAATACATTGAACATTACAGTTGAACACAGCGTTCTGTTTATACAAAAAACAAGCAATGTAAACAGAAAGGTAGCGCGCGCTTCAATCAGGTCGACTGTCCCAGTGATTGGACGTAATCGGACGGTTTAGGAACGGTACCCTTCAGCAAACAGCCTTTTTGGTTGACTGCCTACACCTCAGTAGGTGGGACACGCTTTGATCAAATTCAATCTATAAAAGAGCACGATATTTGAAATTTAGACCGTGAATTTTTTACATGTAGAAAAAAAGGTACCTAATTAAAGCCATGATTAATAAAGCGGTAAATATAATTACTTATGGCCAAAATAATAAAAAAAGGCAGAGTAAAGAAATTACAAATTTGAATAAAAAATATTAAAGATTAGATACACAAAAATTAAAACCTATTAAGTATGTAACTCGGAATTAAATAAATAATAGTCAGTAATATGGAATTATGTTGTGGCATTCTATAGGGGAGGCCTTTATTTAACAGTGGACGTCTTCCGGCTGATGATGATGATGATGAATATAGAATTATTATATTAGTACTGGAAAGAGAGAATTTGTAAGAAACTATTTAGAACAATGTTTTACATCTGCACCCGGCATTACATTTTATATTTTCGTGTCTAACGATAACCGAAAGAACACTCTAATCCAACCCATGGACCAAATAATTCAGAAACAAATAAAAACGAACATTAAAACTAATCGATATCGTAATTATTTTTAACTGTTAACTGTGGCTTCGCACGGGTTGACAAAAAAATCAAAGTATTATACACACAAACCTTCCTCTTGTATCACTGTATTCATTGATATAAGCCATATGAAATTCCGTTTGTTAGTTTTTGAGTTTACCACGTTCAGATAGACGAACGCCGCGTATGACTTTAGTTTTAAAATATGCATAAATGTATACATGATAAATAGATAAACGATGTGCAAGATATAATAATAATAATATCTTGGGACATCTCACACACGGTCATCTGATCCCAAACTAGGCAGAGCCTGTGCTATGGCAATCAGACAACTGATAAACATACTTATATATTTCTAAATACATACATATTATAGATAAATTACACCCAGACACAGAACAAATGATCGTGCTCATCACACAAAGATTCGTCCTGGGTGGGAATCGAACCCACGACCTCCGGTTTAGCAGTCAGGGTCACTAACCACTAGACCAACAGGCCCGTCTAATATATATTTTTGGACATTTCCAAGATTCTACGATTTTATTCATTTCGGAGTTTTCAGTACTTACCCAGGGAGTAAGAAGGTACGTATAAACCGAACTTCTTAATCAAATAGACAGAAATATTAAGTTAAAGATGAATTTCTTGAGAAAAAGATAAAATAAATCAGGATTAAAAAGACTCGATAAATTGTTTTTTCATTTAGAAACCTTAATTGCAACTCGATAAGACAGTTTTAATGTATTTGTTATCAGTTCCAATACTTTATGTGGGAAAAAAGAAATTGAAGGTTACTTCTAACGAAAACGAGAGTTCAGTGTGATTAATTGGACCTTGGAACTTTATCAAGACTAGTTTTCCAAGATTATTGGTAGTGATGGTAAATCCTTGGAATATAATACGCCTACGCTCACCGTCAAGTGATTCTACTTAAGATAGTGTAGGTAGTACCAAATCTCATATAATCGTTATGTCAAACAAATCGCGGAAGAATTTCCCAAATAAATTTTAGGTTCTGTAGTTTCCGAGATATGGGGAGAGGAAGAATGGTAATTTTTTTTTAAATTTTTGGAAAGTTGTTGTTTTCTAACTTCAGAAAGCATATAATATTACTGTTGAACTGTGGTAAAAACTTTGCTACATTTTCGAGTGAAATTAAAAATCCACTAGAATAAGTATTATAATTTGTATACGTCTTATATTACCCATCATACCGTCACAGCCAGACATCGTAAGTACAACACAATCACTTACCTACGAAATAATAATTAAAAGGTTCACAATAAGTCTCTCACACAGCTCGTCGATAAGGTTCTGTCACAATGGACTAGGAAACAAAAACAAGAGGAGCAAAAGCTTTTGTTCCATCCTAACAATAAGGTAAGTGAAAAAGACTGAATTGACAGCGGGGAAGAAGAATTCTCTGGATTTGTATGAGACAACATGATGTCCATGTAATAGAAAATGATCAATAGAATTATTGACTCGAACGCTATAATTTGTGTTCGAGATATTTATGATGTGAGAATGGTTCTTTGTTGTGTGTACATTGAATAGATATCTACGCGTAGGTATACGTAATGTAGTTGGATTGGTGCTAGCATTAGGGAGCAATGACTAACATTCTACATGAAGCCAATATAACTATATGTATGATGGAACGTCAAAATTAAAGATAAGACGTTGAATAAAAGTTAAGCTTAAAGATAGTTGATTGGGTTGTTTTGTTGCAGAGAAATAATCATTGAGTTCCAGAGTAAAATTCGAAACAAAAAAAAGACAATGAACTGAAAAAAGTAACCCCCACCAAATTACGAACACAATTTCCAATAAAAACAAAAGACAGAAACGAACTAATCCCTCTCTTTATCTAAGCGATTGAAACGATCCAATTCAAAATTCGAAAGCAATCAGCCGCGTTCCTCAAACGGCAGTCGTTCAAGCGCAAAAACGCCCCGGGTCTCCGCTTTCGTCCGGTGCGATCTTGTAATAACCGACGCAAACCGGTTCCGACCAGTAATATCTCGCTTCAACCAGTTTTGCTCGAATTAGTTAACGGTCTAGGTGGCAGCGTTGCGTGCCCCGACCTCTGGGCCTGTGTGCATATGTAATTGATGTGCTTTTCCCTTCAATTTAACGCCACACGTAAACGGTGAGAACTGAACGTATTTTAACATCGCATTTTTCACGCGAACTATTTAAAGTTAGTACTTTTAGGGGAACGTTTTTAAATAGGTTCCGGGTACAGCGAAGAAACATATTTTGGAATGAAGCAACTTGATAGATACAGGAAAGAAAAATACTTACTTTTTTACATAGTTAAAAAAAGGATATACCAGGTGCTGTCTAGAAATCATATTACTAAGAATTGTCGTTTTAAATTGCACTAAAACATGCTAAACTAGTTTTTGCGCCTATTCACCACTTCATGTAACTAGAGAGCTGGCTTGAATTACGCACAAAGAATTAGCATAGGTATTTAATGTGGTCGTGCTGTCTTCTACAGACATCATATTATGCTTTTAACGATAATGGAAATTTGTTTAATAGCTTTATTTGATATTTCATTTACTTTGAAATTTGAGCCAGTTTCTAATGTAAGTAATCTATAGATGAGGTTTTATCTCCTTTGACTCATACAAGAAGTTCCTGCATGACAAGAAACCTCTAACTGGAAATAATCGATTTCCAAGTTTATTTGATACTGGTTTAAGTCTACATGGTTCAATGGACGGAGCCAATTTGAGTTGGATCGAGCACGAATCAGCATCTCCGTACACGACTCGTCCGTTGACATAACCAGTTTTGGGAGGGCTAAGCCGATAGTACTCTCAAAAACATTGACCAACTGCATATACATCTTTGGACTTCAGCAATTCCACTATATTTTTTATTTTAGTGGAAATAAATTTTTATGGTCAGTATTTGTATTCCTGAGACGTCTGCAGCGCCTTGGGCAATCAGCGACGCTCCCAAGCTGATTGGCAAATCCATTCTCTTCAATTCGAAATCCAAATGTACCAATTTAATTGTTACATTTTACATTTTTACAAAGGTTGGCAGTAAAATAATTAATTCTAGAAATTTTAGGATACGAGGCCATTAAAAACAAAATGAAAAAAAAAGAACGATTTTTCATTGGAAATTTAAAACAAAAAATATAATTGGCCTGAATACTGATCTCCAGTTCGATTTGGCAATCTCGTGCCACGGCCGTACCCGTGAGATCCATTTAGGTAATTGATACATACGCCCCGTCAATTTAACGATAGACTGTTACTGGGGCGTTTACCCTGCGAGCTATCGAAAGTTAATTGCGGATAGTTCTCGCCTTACAAGGGATAAAAGCGATTTCAAGCTTGTTATTTCTAAACATGTTATAATATACGCAGAAAAGTAATTTACCTGTAAATATTTTTTGTTTCATAATTGATAAATTAATATTCAATAAATAAAATAAAAAAAAACATGAATCTATGCCAATATATAAAGCTGAAGAGTTTGTTTGTTTGTTTGAACACGCTAATCTCAGGAACAACTGGTCCGATTCTGAAAAATTCTTTCATTGTTGGATATCCCATTTATTGAGGAAGGCTATAAGCTATATAACATTATGCTGCGACCAAAAGGAGCGGCGGATAAATTAAAAATGTTGCAATACTGAAAAACTGTTTAAACTAAAACACGCGGACAAAGTCGCGGGAGACAGCTAGTATAGGATAAGCACGTAAGTAAAATAGATAGTTATAATTGAAAACTTGTTAATTAGGAGGTTTCGGAGTACTCAAAATGCGAGCGCAATTAACATATCTGCCTCGTGTTATAGTGATGTTCTCAATATTTAACAAAGTAAATTCTTTGTTGTATTACACTTTCATAATTTCGCAAATACAAAAAGATTCGCTCCTTTTTTCAAGGCCATACATTACAAAGCAGGCTAGAATAATGGGCCTTATATAAAACATAAAGCTGCCGGTAATCATGTCTAAACATTGTTATTAACGGCTTCCCATTGTATTCCACAAACAAATAAAAACAAAAAGATTCTTCTTCCAAAGCTGTGGTCATTGTTTTAAAGATTACGCATCTCACTCACCTCTGTTAGGGGCTGGTTTAATGGAAGGAAGTTACGAAGTTGCGAAAATTACTTTTGTAGAGTGTGAAAAGATGTTGTTCTTCCCAACGGAGTAGATAGAACAATATAATGTAAGTACATCACACAGCATAGAGGCCTCTAGTGTTTCTTGTCTTCTCGTAAGCATGTGTTAGTTGATTTTGTTAATGATAGTAGACAGATATGCTTATTTAGTACAGTTTTCATAATATTTAAAATATTTTGTTGGCCCGAACCAGTAATAGTAGCTATTTACACAGCATTCTGTTAACGCAGAGACAGACATAATAAATAAAAACCTTAGTTTACATTATGACAGTCAAAAGTCGAGATATTACTAAGGCCTATACACTTACTGCTTCAGCAGTAACTCAGTGATCAACATACATGGGCTGCTCGAGCAGTCGACCGGTTTCGCGCCACCCAAGCGCGTCCCACACGCTCGTTTTTTGTTTTTCGATCGCTCAAAGGCACTTGAAGCAGTCGAACTGCTTATATTAGTCCGTTTGCGTGTGTGACCGTGTATGTGTAAAGTGTTTTTCTATGCAGTCGCAGTTGGTATCGACTGCGTCAAGAAGTCCGTGTATGGGTGGCCTAAGATTTGAAATTTAGTTGTAGAGTCAGGTTTAGAAAAAAAATATGGTGTTGAAAAAAATTCATGGCCTGATAGTAAAACAAAACGCTAATTTTAGTAGTCATTATTCACTTCAAAATTTACATTAGGCTACAAACAAGTCTATTCAAGGGAAATAATTAACGCTTAACGAAAGATTATTATAAAAGTCTTCCACAATTTTCTACTAACATTTTTATTCAAATTTAGACCATAAAAGCGATATGGAAATCCGATTATATTTTATTAGAACCATAAACTCAGTATTAAAAATAGTCACTTTACATTTGGTGGGATCATTTGCTAGGCACAATAAAAATTTTGGGACTATAATTTTTGCATTAACACGCCACGTATAGTTCAAACAAGGAGTTCGTATAAAAATTCGTATCACTGGTACAATCATGCCGAATAAGCAATCTCTTTGAATTGTTAGAACGTTGGAAAGTGTTCAACTTTGATCAAAATTTTAAGCCCGAGATTTTAAAACGCGAAAAGATTTTTTGTTTAAGTTTGAAATTGAGCTGTCTTTTTGTTTTTTTGTAATCTTTTGGTGTGGATTGTTATGGAACTTCTTTTATTGAATTGCTTGGGAGTAGTTTGTTTAATCTAAGTTTAGGATTAAAAGAGATTTTTTTATACCTAAAAATCAAATCTAAAATATTACCTTTCAAAATATCGCGCTGCATGTGTATAATTAAATTAAGTCCTTTAGTAAAGTTTAAGTTATTGACGTTTTGTTCCTATTTTGACCGTGTCCGTATTCTGATCATTAACGGACTTTGCAGAAAAGCAAGGTTATGTTAAACTGGATTCCACGATGCCGATAGTTTGTGGCCGTCTTCTCGAATGAAAGTTGTGTGTTTTTGATTACCACGGCCAGTGCATCCTGGTCGAAACGTCAAACCCCTTAAAGGTATTTATGTATTTTCGCGTTAATTCCCGTCACTTAATTTAATTAATAACTCCAACAATATTTTTTTATTACGTTTACTATCTATTATACAATATCCAAATAAAACAAAAAGGAAGGACAGAGTTATAACGTATCCTTCAACGAACTAGGTTAACAAAATCATAACTTATTCATAAGAATCCATGATTTATTTCTTCCAATAGTGAAACAAATCAAATTTATAAAGTACTAGACTCCGGTGAAATGCAATTGTATAAAATGCAAAATTTTTCTCATATACTGTCGCTACAAAATAAAATATCTTGGACGGACACAGTTGAAATAAAGCTTTGTGAAATGGATTGAAGTAGATTGGCATTGTGCAACTTTAAAATCGATGAGATATATTGAAATTTTTGGGAACTCTTTATAAGAATGAAGTAAAATAAAATTTTAAAAGAACTAAGTAAAAAGTAAAGTAACATAATAATAATAATAAATTCGGAAACTTTAGTCTCGACTCTCGAACTAAGCATTTATGCAACACCTGCTTTATCTATACAAATATTATAATTACAAAAGTAACTCTGTCTGTATATCTGTTGCGCTTCCACGGCTAAACCGCTGAACCGATTTTCATGAAACATGGTATGGGGTAAGTTTGGATCCTAAGAAAGGACATAGGCTTATTACCGCTATAACCAACATTCACGCAGACGGAGCCACAGTCAATAACTAGTTGCAAATAAAATAAAGTATTAAATTATATCTCAATTTGTACAACTTAGTTAAGGTAAACAGTTTTTAGAAACATCTGAAATCTAGTGCCTAATCTAAGGCAGTAATTAAAATGCGAATAAATTAAGATTCTCGTTTTTCAGTTCAAAACTACTTTTTTATTTAATATTATAACTTTAATTAGGTCATTTTCTTCATCAGAGTACATAAATTATTAATGAAAGACAAATTGAAACAAATAAAGCTAAATAGTTCAAATACTTGATCTAGAGTTTTATCATTAGTTAAGAGCGCACGTCACGCCCGCGTGGGTGTCAATTATCGCGGCAAAAAGTAGTCCTATGTCCTTCCTTAGGATCCAAGCTTACCCCATACCAAGTTTCATCAAAACCGGTAAAGTGCTTCAGCCGTGAAAGCGTAACATATGCACAGACAAAACGTCAAACAAAGTTACGTTTGCCTTTATAATATTAATATGAGTGGATATTTAGGCCTACATAAGTATTAACTAAAGAATCGATACATATAATACATCGGCAATTCCAGATAATACATCAGGTAGAACACATTTCGATTCTAACATTACCAGGAACGGAACCTCGATCCTCATAAACACACAAATAGAAGCAGTAACGGGCTGCGAGTCAGATTTATTCCGGCGTTACGTCGAGCCTCAAGGAAAATTGCCCAGAAAAAAGGTCGCGAGAAATATTTCAATATGCCTTTCACATTTTTTACGATCGTCATGTGTGCCTCCTCACGATTGTGCAGAACCGCAATATCGGCTATACTTTCGTTTCTATTCCCTTTTTTGTTAGTTTATGGAGCGTTTAAACTGTTAAACAAATTATGAGGGGTTTCTGGAGTTGGTTTGTGGAAATTGGTTAATGAAGCTTCTAGTAATCATATCTTGAGTGTATTCTCGTTATTTCATGTAGGTATTTAAACTATGTTGATTGTAGGCCACATCCAAAGTAAAGGTATTTTCACATAGGATCAGCTTTTTTTATACATGGTGTTACAGAAAGGGTATATTATATTATGTTCAAAAAGCGTAAGCAGTACATCTGGTGTATAGTCAGTTTACAAAATTTCTGTTCAAAATCAGTTACTCAAACTCAAATTTAAAAATTAATACAAACGTGTCGTCGCACTGCAACTGGTCAATGCCTAATTACGTCACTTGCTAAATTTTAAGATATTTTGCTTCAGCGGTTTGGTTATGATTTTTGGTGTCAAACATTGATGCGATTAATTGTATATGAATTATTTAATCATCATGAGCTGCAATTTTGTAAACTACCACTTTTGGATTTATATACACTTTTGGTAATAACCTGTTTAATGAAAAGCTGATCCTACGCGTGCTAAAATCATAATTTTGAAATGTATGAAGTAATCACAATATTTCACACGTTTAGTTTACCGAATGTGTCTAAAATTCCCAATTTTCTGTTGTTTTAAACATTCCTAGAATTGCCTTAAACGTCATTATACACGGAACAATCCAATGTGACAATAATAATTATAATAGTTGATTATATAAAAAAAATACAAATACCATTTTTGTTTTATCAAATAATACTTAATAAAAAGAAAACACAGTTTTAAGAGTCGTCATTAAAATTTTCATCATTAATAAAATGTTTCGAATCATAAGAGGGAGAGGCGTTATCGACGCCCTCATTAATTTATTTCAACAGGTTCTTTGTGTTATAAATACAGTACGAAACGCAAAGAAATATACGGAAAATAATTTACTATTGAATGTAAAAGAATTAATGTTTATATTTTAACAGGATCCTGATTATTGTTTAAATTTTAACACGAAGAAAATATTAGATTGGAATTTTTATTTCCGAGGTTACACTCATACATAGGTAGCACTCATACATCGACATGTGGCTTATGTAACCATGTTCTAAGAAAATATTCGCGCACAGTACGAGGACTTCATTCAGGTAGTTGTGGTTACCTTTAGTAAGATATTTATACCTAATCATATAAATTAAATTCATGACATTGACGAATATATGAGCAAAATATTAGTTTTTAAATATATGAACATGTTTAAAAAAAATGTCATTCATAAAATTTACGTTTTAATTAGAATTTTTTTATTCATATAGTTTAGTTTCTTTGAATAAAAATATTATTGCGTTAATAATGATATGTACTTTTTAAATTCTTAAGTAGTAGACGTAATTTTTTTCTTCTGGTTATATTATTTACTTGCTTGAAAATATTTTCTAGTGTAATCAGTTGATGACTATCATGGCAAGGATAATAGTGCTAAAGTGTAGGTGATTTTTTCGCCCTTTATTTTCGGTCAAACCAAGTAAAAAGTAATCTCATGCCTTGTTATGCCCAAGTGTACGTAAGTAATTAAATTTATAATTACATACATAATCCACCAACTATTTGCGATCCCGCAAAAAATCATGAGAGAGCTAAATTCAAAATGAGATTGTTTAAAAAAGTTAATGGGGTAATTTCGGGAACGCAATCTCATAAAATTATTTAAACGTTGTGTAATAAAAAGGCCATACGGCTGCCTATAAAGGCCTCTTAATTGCGTATAGAAGTGCTACCGACCAGATTTCTTTCACAACGAAACAATAATTTTAAATTATGCTCGAAAAGCCGACGTCGATAATATATAAAATTACACATACGTGATAAAACAAATAAAAAAATAAATAAAGGCAAAATATATTACAATATAATCTTTAATGTGATTGGTTGTGTTTTGTCTCTTGTGAAACGTAATCAAATGGATTTAAAACTAAGACGTAGAGTGAAATAAAAAAAAAAATAACATTTTCCGTTTCAGGGTCTTTTTAATCTAGTGAAAATATAAAAACACTTGTATGTATTTTGTAAATAATTTAATATTTATTTATAGATTTTAGGAAAAACCTGTTAAAATCTATCAGATATATCCACTCTGGCCGAAGTGACCTTAGTGAAAAAGAGATCTGCTTTATCTACTTAACAAAAAAACATAATATAACAACATCAAAATATTGCTTTTAAAGAATCCAGTCAAAAACCAACAATCTCAATGAGATCTGAATCTCATTACCGATACAGCGTTCGAATCTTAAACTCTAAGCATAAACGGTCTTACAGAACACCACTTAGGGCGGATTTCACGGGTGCATATAAACGCGTTTACTTGAAGCTAATCTCGGTTCTCGATTTAAATTGACTTTAAAAGTACAATTTACATTAAAATTTTATTGAACGCAGTTTAGGCAAAACATTAGATATTTAGAAATTAGAAAATTTATCGCGGAGAACTTATAATAATAATAATAAACATTTATTCGCTGTAACATGTGTGTACATACAGAAATTGGTGCATGTAAGATGACAAATTAGATTAAGTACTCATAAAACATGTTTGCCATTTTTCATGGCATGCGAATATTTACAAGAGGTACAAAAATGAAATAAGACAAAATAAAATCAAATAGAGCTAAACAAAATCGAAAAAAAGAAAAATATAATCTATTTAGAGAATCAAACATACAAACATTAGAACTATTTAAGTTGAATAACGACATATACAAAAAAACAATGTACTCCGGTAATACGTTCTTAAGTAGGTATCTATCTGTCGCTACACAACACCTTAAACTGACAGAGACAGCATAAGAGTTACCGGTGGCTTAAAATGTATTGACCTTTCAAAATTCAGCCATAGGTTTTTTAGGAACACAGTTTAAATGGAATTGGTGAAACCGGCCTTGAGAGATAGAACGCTTTTAGTATTATCATTGGTAAGTTCTAAAAGACACGAGACATCGTGAACATTCACTTAGAGCGTTCGTTTAAGTTCGGACACGTTCGCTCAGTGATTCTCCAAACAATTCCTTGTTCTAGCGCTTTTTGAAACTGAGTGGTCTACAATAGATACTTGAAGTAAATGTGAAACCTCTTGGTATGACAAACTCAACCTTAATTACAAAAATAGATCTGGTTTACGACATTTGCTAGTTATTGGAATTCGCCACTGTTACTTCAACTTAGGTATATAATCAGAAATAAAATGTATGGAAGAGTAGAGAGAGATAGAAAAAGAGTAAAGGAAAAACTTTTAGATGATTGATGGATGAAAAAGGACTAAAAGGCCAAAAATTTCGATGTGCAATATATATCGCCGGGTACTGTACATACTTCTATCACAACAATGTTATACGTATGTATTTGTAGTACTGAAGTACAATTAATATAATAATAATAAAATATTTTGGACAACTCACACACGTTTATCTGACCCCAAACTAGGCAGAGCGTGTAGCAACCAGACAACTGATAAACATACCTATGTATTTCTAAATACATACATATTATGGATTAATTACACCCAAACACAGAACAAAATGATAACGCTCGTCATTCAAAAATTTGTCCTGGGTCGGAATAGAAACCACGATTATTGAATAGTGTCTTTTTAAAATTTGCGTGATTTTTTTAGTTTAATAATGGAAAGTTTGGAGTCTGGATTAATTGTGTTTTAAACCTACAAAGTTAACCCCATAATAGCTAACTTTAACCCAATAATCATCAAAAATTGTACTATTAAAAGTTGGTAACCGGCCTCCTCGCAACAAACAACTCCAGTTATCAAAGTAGTATTATACCATAACTTCTGAACATTTCAGTGTGTTATTTCCCTCTACGGGCTCTTTTAATTACTCTCGGCCCCTACATGTATCATAAAATCTAATGGAGTTCAGACCTCACCCGGCTTGCCCTGTACTGGCACAAATTGCATTTTAGAATTTAAACGTACAACCAACATTATACTCGTGATCGAAAATTTAAATTTTGATATACGTATGCCTCAATATTTTCATTTTGGGGATGATAAAGTATGCCTCGAATATGTGTGGGTCAGACTGTTTTAGAACATTGTATTTTAAATTGAGAATTTATTCTGCCCTTTTTTAATTTTCTGTTGTGTTTTTGTCAAGTAATTCACAGTTCAAATGTTTTGCCAACTGAAAAAAATATATTGTAAATCCCAAATACAAATATTTTTTGCGGACATTTAGCTTTTTCCCAAACTATGTTGATTATTATTATTTTGATTTAGTTTACTTTTATTATAATTAGATACTTTGCTGCTACTGCTTTGCATTTTCTCAAGCTATGTTAAGGTCGGCTTCTAGTCTTATCGTAGTTCACATTTACTGCCTATCTGACTGGGCAACACACATTATCCCATTATAAGACCAGTTTTCAGAAATGTAATGATTTAATAATATCATGTTTCATTAATTATACTTTTTCAAGTAATCATCTTCATCCAGAGCCTTTGTCATCCCACTGCTGGGCATAGGCCTCTCCTTTCACGTGCCATTCTCTCCAGTCCTGTGCCAGTCTCATCCAGATTCGACCAGAAACTTTGAATTCAAAATATTGTAGTAAAAAGAAAGATTTTTTGGGTTGGTGAAAGTTTGGTCTGCCCAAACTTTCACCAACCTAGGTTAAGGTTGGGTTTTTATAAACATCCTTGGAATTAACAATAAAAAGTATCAAGTAAATAATCTCAGTATATTATAGCTGTAATGCATTGCCTACATGTTAGCTAATGGATTGGAGATCCGCGATACTATTAGAAACATCAGCAACATGATAATACCATGGGAATTCGCGCCTGCAGTAAATATACCTCTAATTCCGACCCAAAGGTTTACATAACAGATGATGGCGGACATTGTGTGCAATATTATTAGGTACTAAAGAGTGCTTTACAGAATCCTGTATAATGTGTGCGCTTGTGTATTATATTTGTAGTAAACCTCTTAAGAGCAAGTATGAGCGAGTATTGTCAGATTATTGTGAGTGAAGGTACTATCGACGTTAACGCAAACATAGAAACGTAATTTAAAATTAACATTATTATAATGAAAAAAAAACGTCAGTACGCCATGATAACGATACTAAAAATGTGCTCTATTAAAATATATTACACACACAATAATAAAAGTTTAATACTCACCAAATGACATCGCATCGTCTCGGTGAAGCACGCTTCGCAAAGGTCAAGCTGCGCTCGCCACGGTTGGACTGTGGATGGGTGACCATTTGCAAACCACGTTATGTTTAAACCTCCGTGCCTCGGAAAGCATGTTAAGCCGTTGGTCCCGACTGTCATACGTATGATCTTTGGCATTCGTTAAGTCATTACAATTCTGAAAACCTGTCTTACAATAGGATACGGGGTTACTCATTAAATTGAACTATGTAAGTCAGATAGGCAGTCGCTCCATGTAAAATACAGTATTCAGCTGAATCTGGTGAAACTGGAAACTGACCCCGACATAGCTTGGGAAAAGGCTACGCAGAAGAAGACATAACAAAATAATCACATATTATTTTCTTAGGGCCACATTTTTTATTTTGTTCTTAACGAATATAGTGATTTTTGATGTTTTGATTAATATTTTAATGAATTTACAGTTTAGGCAACAGGTATAACGAAAATACTTTGTTAAAACTTCTACTTAAAACTCTATAACTCAATAATTAATTAAATACAAATAGTAGAAAGCCAACATTTTAACTACAGGCAGGACTTGAACCTGCGACTACTGGTTCCACGCATCAGTACTATATAGACCTATACCTAATGTTCTACGTATAAAGTTACTATTAAGCATACATGACATCGTATAACTAGAGATATCATGACTAATACTTGTGTGGGTAGGTACTAAAATACGGCTTTACGTAAAATCCCTAAAAGCTAGACCTAACCACTGATACTTCACGCTATAAAAAGAAGGGTACCATATTTTGGTGACCCCATAAAGTATTTTTTACGCGACGACTTTTATTACAAGCGTGGGACAAATAAAGTTAGGTTGTTACATTCCTGCCAAAGTTGCATCGAAATAATTCAATGGTTTTTGATAAAATCGTAAAGCAAACGTGCTTGTGCCGTCAAACCTTGAGATCGTAGTGTGTTGTAAGTACTTTGGGGATTTTGCTGATATGCTGTTTGAACGCGAACTTGTACTTTTGGTATTAAAGTTAGGATGGGAGAAAGCAGTGTGCAGTAAGCCTTCTGTGATTATGTTTGTATTGGAATAAAATACCTATTTTCAATCTAGATGATTTTATATAAGCTAAAGTTCAGTACAGTAAACCTTCTAAGAAAGTACAGTAAGTCGTAAAAGGCAGTAGGTCAAGTTAAAAGTTGCACCTAGAGAGAGATAATTCAAAATAAATTTTGAGTAGAAATTAAAATCTCATTTAGAATGTATAGAAAAGTAAGTTGTTGCAAAATAGTTATGGTATTTATTTTGAAGGGAAAGTTTATTAGGCGCTTTAGGCATTTTTAAGATAGAAAAAAAACAATTGAACTCGCAACACTGTTACCGTTACCGACACCTCTATATAAGTAGCTAATGTTGTAATTGTTCAAGTTCTACTTTAGTCGGCACTCTCGAAGTGCTACTGTATTTTTTTTTTCAGTTTATTTATTTTTTGTCTGACCGCAGAACGACTTATTATAACGGAGCTAACTGTGATTGTTACTATGCAAAGTATGGTTACGAAAGTAAATGACTAATTTAATAAATGTAGGTACTTTGGTACTTGTAATCTTCTAAATACTCAATGTTATCCTCAATTTTCCTCTTGGAACTGCAAACACAGTATTTCCCTCGTCACTCTATCTTATGATCCGACGACGAGCGATTTTGGTTTAAGCTTAATTTATGCGATGCACTTCCTTAGTACTAATCAATATTAAATCTGCATCCCACAAGAAATGTACATTACAGCATGTAATTACTGAATCAGTGAGCCTTTTATACCGTCCTGTAATTTTCTTACTGCTGGGCACAGGGGATTTGCAATTTCAGATAACAATTTTGGAATCCAGGTTTCCTTACACGTTTTCCTTCATCGATTAATTATCAATGGTGTCTTAGTATAATAAAAAAAAAAAACACTTTGGTACTTGCCTGTAGTAGGTTTAAACATGCAAACTTTTGCACACCAATCCGTTCATTGAACTACTAGGCCACCATGACATCTTTGAGTCTTAGCATCTGTCAAATATCTTTGCATAACATCCGAAAACGACATCTTAATCTGCTTTCCGAGGCTCGAATTGGTTTCAGTAAGTAGAACGGTAGACGGTCACCCAAACACGAATTGATCTCAGTAAGCGTTGCTTAACTTTGATCATCTCATGTCCTTAACTTATCCAGGAATCCCTCTAATACCTTAATTTAATCAAACGCATAAATTTCCCTTGAGAATTCCTTTAGGCAAGTCTCAGAGCTGTTAGCTTTGTGCAATAAACTCGAGGCAAATAAAGTATGTGCTTAACGAAATAGTGCATGGACGGGCCAGTGCATACCTTGGCTCAGTGGTTCTCAAAGATTTTTAGTTCCTATTCGTGTATGTTTGAAAGAACTGACCTTTTCTACCGAGACTTTTAAAATGATTTTATTCTTACGATAAATATTTAAATATTTATATTCAAAATGAAAAACCAAAATGAGTTGGATCTATGCTTTTTCTAAAGCTTTGAGTTCTGCTTCGAAGTTTGTTGATTATACTTACTTCGTTATCTTCTGATTGCACACTTTTCACCACATAGGATTGATTCTAATTTGCATTACCTTGATTGGCAAAAAAATTCGTAAAGCGTTAAGTTCATCTTGTATTTCATTTTGCACATCAATAAATAAATTGATTATATTTGTGATATGGACATTATTATAAAAGAAGTTTAAATAAAATTACTTTTTTTCTTTTATTTCTTTAATTGTATATGAACGTTCGTGAGGATTATTCATAATGATTAAAAAAACGGTTTACTCAAGTATATTCTCGGGTTCGCCGACTAGTTTCAGACTCAATAGGAGTCCCTAATCATGAGCTGACGTGGCGGCTGTGGTGTCGCGAGTCGAACTGCTGCTTTTATTTCTTTGTTTTGTAAAAGAGTATTTTTTACAATCAATGCGTTTTACATTTAATCAAATGTTTGAGAATCTCTGTCTCAATGTACTGTAGTGTAATTAACGATGCAACCGAGTATGAGGCACTAAGTTGTCGGCTGTTATCTATTAGTTCGGCCAGTCGGTACTCTAACTGACCAGAGGGAATGAGCATTATGCTGAAGATTTATTACCTTCGACTCTAGTTGCAATAGGATTGTAATAAAATAAATGTCATAGTTGAGTTTTGGTTAGAGTTGGGGTGGATGGGTTGGGTCCTTTGCTCAGCAGGATAGCTTAGTCTCAACAAAAAATTCCATAGTTACTCTAGAGTAAGTTTAGAGTGGATCTAGAATAACTGTGCCAATTGTGGACTGCACTATACCCAGGTACAGTCCAGTCCACAATTAAAAATAAATAGCTGGAGTAGGTAGTATTTTTAAAAATAATGCAATTACTACAGAAGGTAAAATTACGGCAAACATTTATCTTTTGTAGTAATTTGTATCCGTTGAAAAATATCTCTACATACGTATTTAAAAATAAGGAAATATTAAAACAAAATGTTTAATTTAATATGTCCCTCTCCTCAATAAACAATTTGGATTTATTTACTTTACAAACTTAAATTTTCATTTACGTTTTAAAAAGTAAGTCACTTTATAATATTACCTTAAATAAAATTATTTGCATTTTTAACCCAAAATAATTTAAACGCCCTATACATTTCCTTAATAAGAACGACACCTCAAATAAATTGTCGGAATAACAATTGTTCACCTCCAATCTTCGTAACACAGCGCCTATATGTCTCTCCTAATGCCCAATATGTCTCGAGTTCGACTCCCATTTAATGACAGAATGTAGCGTCACTCGTTACAGCATTGTTCGAGCGTGCGGGGAATTCCGATTGCTTTGACAAAAGGGGAGATGACGTCACACCGTTATAAGGAGACACTTAAAGATGGTATATTATACCTATATGTGGGTTATATTATATGTGTCAAGTTTTGGAAAACTCGCTCTATACTGCTACGGATAATATTAAGGAATGAAGTTTAAGATCAACCAAAATATTTTTTATAGGTTTTTGTGGAGTCGTTTATAAAGTAGTTTTTCCGAATCATACTCCTTCGTTTCATATTGTCGAATTGGCTTATCATTAGAATAAGAGTGAAAAAAGTGCGCTTACATTTTGACCGTAGTTCGTATCTTGTAATATTTTATACATTGAACTGGACGAACAACTGTTCTGAAATTATAATTACTGTAAAATATTCAATAAAAACGTATTTTATTTTGTAACATGTAAAATTCGTTTGTTTCGGCAGTGCAAACATTTACGTTAAATCGATTGCCCAGTTAAAATAACACAATCGATGGAAACATTACTCGGTGCAATATTTGGCAATAAAACCGTTTGGACGACGTGTGGACGAGTTTTTTGATCAAAACTGTGTTTGACAGATCCAACGCGATTCTGAATATGGAGCACAATTTTACAGTCTAACCAACTATGTATTCAAATTCTTTTTTTTTACTTTAGATTTAAAGTTTATTTTAGAAATATAATATAACACGATGATAGAAATTCTTCTGATAACACCAGAAATCTGATTTGGAACTATTATTAACTGGCGTAAATAATACAATTATCAAGACTACTTAACTTTTAGTACGTACTTATCATTAAGCAATTGGTTGCATTACACTGACGCGTTTTATTAAAACCAAACTTAGTACGTAGCGTTAGCGTAGCATTGGCGTAGCGATAGTAAACTATGCTACGAGGTATAGCGCTACGACCATTTTACTCAGTCATACAGTTCAGGTTGAATTACATATCAGCTGTTTAAAAACCACTGGTGAATTACAATTGTTAATATTGTACAATAAAGTTGAAGGATTTAAAATATTATAAGCACACACTTACTTACTTTTATATATTTTATTGGTACGTATACGCTATTATGTACTTTCCTATATATCGTACAACAGTATTGTAAATGAACGAACTATAGCAACTGTAAATAGAAAGCGCATTAAGTATAAATGGCTTTCGAGACCACTTACAAGCAATGCACTGGACCGTTTGCGTTCGAGTAGCGATTGAGTAAATATTACAAATTCTAATATCGCCATTTCTATGTAGCCCTTATAATATTCTGTACGTATTTGTGGATTTAACAGCTTTATGTAATAACCTTGTTTAGTACTTAGAATTAACCAAGTGTGTACAATGTTGGACTTTAGAATGCATAATGCATAATAATAAAACAATTATGTAATCTTTGCGTATCTTTAAAAAAAGTAAAATTTTCACATTTCCCTATGTCTTTCGACAACGACTCTCGTACTAGTAAATTTAATCACTGTCTCACGCGGGTTTTACAAACATTCAATATCACATACACAATGAACAGCATGGAGCATTTGTGGATCACACAAATGGTTTACCTATACGGGGATTAAACCAACAGTGGTAATCGGCGTGGTGACCTTTACCACTAAAGTATCCGTGCAGACATTTGATAATAACATATTATTGAAAAAAAAATACCGTAAGTATAATAGTAGGTTAATTTTTTTTAAGTTTATCTTATTGTATAAAAAATAAATTATTTATCTACTGATCTACAAAAATCGGGGCAGTTCGGTCAAACGACTCACGAATCGGATTCGCGACAGGAACGCCCGAAGTTTCCCGAGGGAGATCGGGAGCCGTCGCAACTGCAACCGCCACAGAACAAATTCAATTTCGTTCGTTGTCGTATTTGCCCAGTCCATTTTGGTATTGCCAGATAGTCAAGACTGATAGGAGTAAAGTAGATTTATTCTTCGACACAAATAGATCCCTCGCATTCGTTTTTAAGTTAACGCGTTTATTTGAAGAGAACTTTCTAAGAGAACAATCTAGAATAAGGACTCGACTAGGTCTTTCTATTTTAGGTATGTAAGGTCTATGTAAGGTATATGTAAGGTATATATGTCTATGTAAGGCGTATATGTAAGGTTTATAAGGTTTGTGTAAGCTAGAATTTATCAAACGTAAGTATATTTGACGACCTCCGTGGACGAATAGCGTACACATCGGTTTAAAGGCGTCGCTAGCCTGCTGTGAGTTCACGGGTTCGATCCCCGGACTGTTCAACATAGAAAACCATTACTTTCTACATTGTCTCTGGTCCGAGTGTTTGTAGTCTCTGATTCCATAAAAAAAGTACTTTATATACTTACTTTGTGCTCAGAGCAATGAAACTTTAGAATGAGCCTAATATGGCCTTCATAAAAGTGGATACTTAACCGCTCTATATTTATATCGTTTTTAGTATTTACTTTTTTATGCAACAAACTTAAGTTCAAAAACTTCGGTGCTTCATTTTCACCATAGCAAAAGAATGGAAATTATTTATTATTGAACCTAAAAAAAAAAGCAAGAAAAGAACAGTAAATATAAAAACAAAATGTCCTCAACTCAGCGTAATGCTGCTGTTAAATAGCTGCTTAAACAAATTATTATTATCTTTTTTAAAGTAACAGTCGGACATGTCTCACAATGAAAAACAGCTACCAACCCAACTACGACACTAAAACAATACGTCACGTCAATACGTACGTAATCTTACTACACTTTCAAAAATATATAAAAACAGTAAAATTCACATAAATCCTTCTATTTGAATGTAAATATCGTCGAGTCTTCAAAACCCTTGCTTTGCGGTGGCATTAAAAATAATAAAAGAAATCACTCGACATCTGCAAATAAGGAAATTATGAAACCGCAGCAAAACGATGCCAAGCCTTTGTTCAGCACCACCTTTTATTCAACGCTCTGAGGTTTTAATCGAAAAATCATAAAGCTTTATTTTGAGTACATTTTTAATTGCATTTCTGATATTAATGAGTGTCTTTCGTGTAGGTGAATATGAAAAAGAATATTCAATAAAAAAACGAAAAAATACAATACTGAGCAATACTTGCCGTTTGAAAAACTTTTTGCTTTTAAGAATAAATAAACTCAATCTATACTGAATTCGACACAGGCCTCCCAAAAATCATGCCTTAACTTACTTTGGATTTCTGTTTTCTGCATCTTTTTCGACACAGATTTTTATAGGACGCGTATTTCATTTGTCTTGAAAGAAAAATATTGTCAATAGAAGGAACAGACTGGAATTTACAGTATGTTTTTGTAGATACTTTGTGTTGTTTGTGTGTTTACTAAATGAATAACAATTTTGCATTGGCATTCCAAAAAAAATTAAATTCATTCAAGAGTAACCCCCAGGTCTTATAAATACAGCTCACAATCTTATTACAGTATCATCTGTGGCGTTATGTAAAATCGTATACATTACAATGTCAGGATTTAAAGCGAGCATAAACGATAACAATAGACTTTGTATCAGAGGGGCGTATTTGCAACGGTTAAGAACTTAATGTTCTTCGAGAAGATGAAGTAATCGTAGAGATACATTGTATGTTCGTACTATTCAAAGTAGGATGCAATCTAGCGTAAAAAATAGAAGAAATTGTTGTTTTTGTTAAAGAAATATCATAAGAATAGTCAGTTCATGAATAAGGACATGTTAAGTACTTTTAAACTTACAGAGCTATGACGACATCACTGTTCTGAATACTCTATTTGGTTTTAATTCACAAAATTGAATAAAAAAGTTTAATCTAATAAATAAAAAGTATATCTGAGGAATAATTTTAAATTATTGACAGTTCAACAAACGAATTAAAAATATCTGTCGTTGGAATATTCCGCCATAAATAGTCGAAAGAATCGATGACAACAAACACACTAACTACCGTAACAACTCTAGAATCAATAGGTTTTTCAGACTCAATCGTAATAATTATATTATAATGTATTGGTCATTCACACGCCGCGGATACCTTCACCTACTCATGATAACGATACTAAAAATATGCTTTATTATAAAATAAGGGGCTCGTGCCTAAGTGTTAGCCGTCCGGTTTGACTGCTAAAAAGGTTAAGCCGCGCTCACCGCGGTTGGTCCGTGGATGGGTGATCATTTGTAAAAGATACCGACACCCTCCGTGCCTCGGAAAGCACGTTAAACCGTTGATCCTGGCTGTCATATTTAAATCTTTAACTTTTAACTACATATCTATACTTAATATTATAAAGCTGAAGACTTTGTTTGTTTGTTTGAACGCGCTAATCTCAGAAACTACTGAATCGAATTAAATAATTATTTTTGTGTTGGATAGTCCGTTTATTGAGGAATGTTATAGGCTATATAATATCACGCTACGACCAATAGGAGCGGAGCATAAATGAAAAATGTTGCAAAAATGAAAAACCGTTAAAACTAAAACACGCGAACAAAGTCGCGGGGGACAGCTAGTATAATATACTGTTACCCAGTAAAATGGCTTGTGAAAATGTGGAGTTCAGATAGGCAGTCGCGACTTTTACAATACGGTATTCAGCTGAATTCGGTAAGACTGGAACATAAGCCCCAACATAGCTTGGGAAAAGGCTAAGCAAAGGAAGACCAAATGGTATCGCATAATACGAGCATACTTTTTACAAACACTAGTTTCATACAATAAACGAACAAAATAGTGCAACTTAAAGTACTCAGTGGACCCAATATAACTTAATCTGTACGGCATAAGCCCTCATTGCTGTATGGCGCAAACACCAATGTGGATTAAAGGCTTCGAAGCTTAGATAAACACACTCGTAATACGATTTCAATCGCGGTAACATTACGAGTACGATTTCCATTGGAAAATTCTATTCGCAATTTAAGCTTGATTAAGTTTTTAATTGCTGTAGGAAGAGAAGTTGATTTTATTTATATTTTTAGTTTTATATCATTAGATGTAGTTAGGTGTTGTTTGGTTACATTTGATGATATTTTTAGTTTTAATTTGTTAAAAATATTGCAGTTTGATATTTTATTTTCGAGACAAATAAATAAAATATTGTTTTAATATGTACGAAAAATAAAAACTTGTAGTTTCTTAGTTGTTTCTTTTTTGGCTTTACCTTACGTATGGTACTTAATAACCTACACTATTTAACTTTTTTGAACTAAGTGCGTTTAACATATTAAAATATCGTCAATAGCCAAACAGAATATAATAATTTACAAGTCAGTAATAGCATTGTATGAATCAATCAATAAAAACAAAACACAATCAAACCAATAATTTTTATCCAATATTTATAATATCCTCAGAAAGGTAAAAACTGATTTTATAGTGTTATACGATGCTTTATATATATCATCCGCCTCTTAACATAAGAAGGATTATCATTGCTCTTTGACTGATGGGGTCTTACTTCACGAGAGTCACTTATGTTACACTCGGCTTTTTATCTCCCCTTTTAAGCGTCAAACATTCTAAAAATAAGATATTGCGTGAAGTAACTCTGTAGAGAATCGTGGGTGTTAACAAAATTGGGTGATAAGTTTAACTGCAAGACGATTGAATAATAATTAATAATATTTTTTTATCGTTGTTATTATTGATTGGCCTTCTAGAAACCGGGACTTGTTATTTGCAACTAAATAAATTGGCTTGGTTTTAATACAATTAAAGTTTTTGGAAATATAAGGTAATTTTAATTAATTAAGGTATAAAACATTTTTTTTTAGGTCGGTAAGATTCCAAGGATCAAATGCCAGTAAAGTAGCAGGATAGCTATAACATAATTAAGTATTAAAGAATTTAACATTTATTTGTAAATTAACCAATAAATTACTGTAATATATTGTGGTCATCAAGTTCCTTGTAATTCTGATTAGCATTCGTAAGTCAATTTAAGGGTTAACTCACATCGATACGAAAGCCTACAAATAATTTGTATCGTGAAATCTAATTCGGCTATTATACCAAGTGTAACAAGCTTGTATGTTCGTACCTACTGTTTTTTTTTTCAAGTCATTTATAATAAACATGAAAATCATTTAAATCACATCACTTGTGTTTCTCAAATCATCAGACAGAATAGTTGTCATTAACTTTGTTAAAAAGTACGTTGTCAATTCGACGGTTGTTTTGTACGTTTGTTACACGATATCCCCGAAAATTGTGAATCGATTTAAAATTTTGTGATCGGTAAGATATACCTCAGAGGTTGTCCCATAATGAATTTAATTGAAGTCGATTCCTTTTTAAATTTATGCTAGTAAATATTACGACAATAATAAGAAAAAATGTCAAGACGAATGCCACCTCAGTCTGCCCGTGACCATGACACCTGCAAAGGTGTCAAAACGTCGGGAACTAAAACCTAAATAAACCGCAATACAATCCGTTTAAAAAGTATTTTTTTTTTATTTTTTCGAAACATTCCTGTAAATTTAAGCCTTGATTAATTCCACTTATGCCACATTGCTTCAACTGTGAAACCTCTTTTTCTTAACAACTGCTTACTATCTTGTCCAGCTGTCTAGTTCCTAGCCACCTTAACGCAACATCAACAGCTTGTTAATTATATGTGGCTGTCGGTCTGTCTGTTAACTCAAATTGGACGGCTCGAGCGGACAGTGACATTGTAATCCCATCACACTGATTATAACCGACGTTGATGCGAATTAGTAAGGGGATATAGTACTCTATGTGCGGTCTTGTATGCATGCATTGTGGATAAACTGTTTGGTAAAGATTTGGTTTGGATTGGTTTTTGTGGGAAAGAGATGGATAGATGAATCTAGTGTCTATCGGCAGTTATGTTTATAATTCTTTTCTAGATGTTCTTCGTGGTCGAGTGGCGTACACTCTGGTTTTCAAGGTGTCGCCAGTTCTAACGGGTCAATGTAGAAAAAATACTTTTCTACATTGTCTCGAGTCTGGGTGTTTGTGGTACCTTCGTTGTTTCTGATTTCATACACGAGTGCTTTATCTACTTACTTTGGGGTTCAAAGCAAAGTATGTGATGTTGTCCACATTTATTTATTTAACACACACACACAACAACTATAATAGTAAAACTATTAAAGCTTCCTCTTTGGATTATAGTTTAGACATAGAGCTAATAGGTTCAAGTGGTAAGCAAGGAATACAATTTTTTTGTGATTTTTTTTTAATTTTTTTTTGTGATGAATATCTTAATCCTGAAATTCGTACTTCCTAAGTCTTTCGGTCTACAGTTGAAGCTGCTAGCCTATATCTATATTATAAACTACATCCTTTTGACCTCTCAAGACAAACAGTTTTTATTAAAAAAGTGCCTACACACTAAATGTAGCCCACATTTACGAAATGTATTGAATAAAAACAGCGTTTGGACAACGCGATCGCATTTGTATTGTACACACGATTGAGCTGTCAGGCGCGTACAAATCTAGCAAATAGCAATTGTATTGTCCAAAAAGAATAGTGCCTGGTATGACGAGTATTTATTAATTTACCGACAAGTGTGTCCAAGTAACAAACCAAAAAATTACTAAATAATTTACATGTAATAAAAGTATTTTAGTATTTCACAAGTTATACCTAAGTCCATAGGCAACATAACAAACGTAAGGAATATTTAGTTCAATATGTTCCTGTACAGTTCTAGCCGTGTTTGGGTTTTACTAAATAGAACCAGTTTGGAAAAATCAAGTACACAGTGTGACGAACGGAAAATTTTCAAGAAAAGATTCCCATATGGGAAAAATCCATGTTGTTATTAAGACGACATTCGTTCTTTCAGAAGTAAAATACATTTATACTCTGTATTATTTTATAAAAGCGAAAGTAACTCTGTCTATCTGTTACGCTTTCATGGCTAAACTGCTGAACTAATTTTGATGAAACTAGGTATGGTATGGGTAACTTTCGATTCCGGAAAAGGATGGGCTACTTTTTTCCGCGATTACCGACATGTACGCAGGCGGAACCGTAAGCAACAGCTACTAAACAATAAAAGACTGACAATGTGTCACTGAATTACTGAATGACAATGTGTCATTGTAGCATGATAAACAACAAGAATATATATTTTGAAGAAATAACATTAACGTTATCTCCTGTTCGTTTAATTAACACACTGTTCCAGAGAACGGCCCTGCAAGAATAATTACGTTATGCTATCTGCATGCAATGTAAGGCAATTTATAATTATACGATAATTGAGACACGAACAAAACCTCTGCAAGGAACCGCTTTAAATTGAAATGAAGCTTTAAATTTAATGTTGGTTTCTCAAGGCGCGTAATGTTACGAGTCGCGCCGCGCCCGCTCGCGTCACGCGCCGTGTGTAGGCAGTGGCTCGGCGCGACTCGGTATGGCGCAGAGCGCGCTTGCGGAGGCGCGGGCGCGTGCGGCGCGGCTCGTGGTACCACGCGCCGTGAGAAAATCAATATAACATTAACTACGCCCATTCTATTGTTAGAACAGAATTGCTACTAATTTAATACTATGCTTCCTCACTTTGTGTTATTTTGGATGGAACAATGTGCAATGTATTTATGCCAATTAATTTTGTGCCACAATATTTTGAACCTAACTATGTCTTTAGTTATGATGGACTAACTAGAACGCGAACAATTATGCTGTCCTATTATACGCTGTTATTGTTACGTAGATGTCATTTGTTTTGCCCGATGGTATTTTGATTGACTAAAGTATATTTAGATCAAAATAATACCGACTCGTAATAATACCTTTTGACTATGAGCTAATAATAATTGGGTCTAAAATATCATATTGGTTTGTCCCAAATTCGATACAATAATCAGAACAATACCTGTATTAATAAATTGTGATGAAAAATCCCATATCACATTTTTTTTTTCATAAAAGGACCAGCGATGCTTTGCAGTGCGGGCAGGTGTTCACTTACCATCAGTAGAAACTGCCAAAACTTAAACAAAAAAATAACTCATAAAAAGTAATATTCTCAGAAAACTTGTCAAGCTTATCATATTACGTATGTGTGCTGATATCACAGATATAGACAGATCTAGATAACGCAAGAATCATAATCTGTACAAAAACCAAGCATGCTATTTTTAAAGACCTACAAATAATGATGCCACAAGCACTATTCAGTGATGATTTCAAACTAGAATCAACTTAAAAAAATGACGTAACCCGTAGGTATGATTCGTTTGTCAATAATGCCCGGTACAAATTAGTGAAACCCACGAGCGCACCGATGCAGTTCATAGAGAAAAGTAATATACAAGCAAACTGAGCGCGATATTTGCCACATTTAACATAATTTTCACGCTGAAGCCGGACACACGAAAAAGGCGCACTTGCCTTATCTAGGTCCATCTATATGAATCTGTGGCTGATTCTTTACAACCAAGCAACTGCATACACACGTTACTTAGACTATACAAATTTTCTTCCCCCACATTCCCCCTCACTTACGTTCAGTACAGAGTACATTTTACTTCCATTCATCCTTTTTATCTGTAATCTTTACACTCACCCCTTTCTCACCTTTAACTTTTTTTTATACAAATCATCCATCTGATCTCCCCTGCTTGTATACACATGCGCTGCCCCCCAGTCATATTACTCATCGAATCATTGCCATATTTTAATATTATGGTATAACGATAAGCTATTGTCCATAATCTTGTAAAACATGTCATAATATTTTTGTAAAGATAGAAAAAGGTACCTTTATATACTATATTTAGTTTTCAGAAAAATGATATGTTACGCAGTGGAATTTTATCCATACCTACTTCCATAATAATATAATAAATGCGAAAGTAACT
Source organism: Diachrysia chrysitis (assembly GCA_932294365.1). NCBI lineage: Eukaryota > Metazoa > Arthropoda > Insecta > Lepidoptera > Noctuidae > Diachrysia > Diachrysia chrysitis. Next base: position 12,658,969 of record OW028649.1, on the reverse strand, counting down.
GTCTGTCTATCTGTTACGCTTTCAGCGCAGTTCAGCTAAACCGCTAAACCAATTTTAATGAAACTCGGTCTGGGGTAAGCGTAGTTTCTAAGAAAGAACATAGGCTACTTTTAGCCGCAAAGGCGGCGCTGCTGGCAACAGCTAGTTTAACCTAACTGTGTAATTTAGACGTAATATTTGTTGATGGTTGTTACAGGATTCGTGGAATAATTTGTAACATTATTATTATGCAAATCTGTTAGCTATAATTTTCGAACATGCAAAAATACGAAACATTTTTCTGAAGAATTACTGGAAATATGCTTAAACTATTCAGTAAAATTATTTAATTAAGTTATTACATAACAGCTTAGATTTATATAAAAAAAAACCTGTATGTGTCTGGAAAATAAAGGTACGTATAGAAGTACTACAACGAGGCTCTTTTTATTATTATACAAGGTCCAAAATGTCAATACTTCCATAACTAATCTCGTGTTACAATAGTAAATACAAAAAATAATTATGAATTGTGGTGAAAATCCTTTTATTTTAAACAAAGTCGGGCTAGTTATATACCATTTATAACTGAAAAACGGGACCGATTTCCATGATCTTTGATTTGTTGGATTAGTCTCTTCATTGAGTAGCAATCATGAAAAAAAAAATATGTCTTAAGGGAACGAGAATTATTATTTTTAATTATTTGTTACGCATTAACGTTTTTAACGCATGCGGAGCGAATATTTGTAATTAAATACAAATAATAGAAGGAAAAACTTAAACCTCAGGCAGGACTCGAAACTGCGACCACTGGCTTGACGCGCCAGTGGTCGCAGGTTCGAGAATGTTAAAGTTTTTCCTTCTATTATTTGTATTTAATTACGAACGGGAATTATTTACACGAGTAAAATCACGGGGAACAGCTAGTGAAAATAAAATCTAGATGTAAAATTGTATATTACTTTATTTGTGTTAATCAATATGTCTTCAGCTTATTTCAAAATACAAATTCTTACTCCAACTTAAGTTATTTATAAGCAGTTGAATAATTAGATTAACATTTTAATGTTTAACGTAGGCGTTCAAGGATAAACGTCTCAAGTCACAATTGCGATAGATTCTAGTCAAATAATTCAGTTTATTTCTCGTCAACCCTTAAATAAAGTGTGAAGAAGCAATTGCGTTTTTTAAATGTGGGATTAATTGGTTACTGTCAATGCAATGCAAAAAAAATTTGTTCAATTTATTTATTTTTACATTAGATATGGCATACAATAGAGACTAGTTATCATCTTTTACTGCATTGCAAATAGTTAATTGTTTTTATATGTTGTGTTTTTATGAATGCCATTTTGGTGAATACAAACTTTGGAACATATTGTGCATAATGTTATATATACTTATTTAGCCTAGCCTTTTCCCACGCTAGGTTGAAGTCTGTTATAAATACTGCTTTTTACATAGAGCGAATGCCTATCGGACCTCTACTACCCATTTTACTGGGTAAAACAGTATCCCATGGTAATAATGGTGCTCAGAATTGTAATGGCTTAAAGTCTTCCAAAGATCAACGTATGACAGTCGGCACCAACGGTTTAACGTGCTTTCCGATGCACGGAGGAGTCTCAGTGATTACAAATGATCACCCATCCACAGACCAACCGTGGCGTCTGCGGTTTAGTCTGTAATCGGTCAAACCGTCCGGATTATACTTAATTCAATTAAATAATTATATACTAATACTTAGGTATAAAGCTGACGAGTTTGTTTGTTTGTTTGTTTGAACACGCTAATTTCAGGAACTACTGTTCCGATTGAAAAATTCTTTCAGTGTTGGATAGTCCATTTATTGAGGAAGGCTATAAGCTTTATAACATTACGCTGCGACCAAAAGGAGCGGAGCATAAATGAAAAATGTTGCTAAAATGAAAAACCGTTGAAACTAAAACACGCGGACAAAGTCGCGGGGGACAGCTACACTATATATAAATGATAAACGTATATTAAATAAAATATACATTTATCATTTATTATCAATTTTTACTACACATTAGTAATTACGTAACCATATCTGTCTCGCTTCATATAAAAATATTGTAATAAAAAGGATAGAATAGAATAGAATGTTCAAATGACATAATATATGTTTGAACTTACAAGGATAGCATAAAATACATTAGATATATAATACAAAGAAAATATCCGAGGTCTCAGAGACCCGACATCCGCAATGAAAGGTTAAGATAACAGAAATACTTGCACAAGTCGAAACACCTACAGGCTTGTAACAACTTGTTAAGATAATAAACTTTGTTACAAGTCAGTTCTAAACAATAAATTAAACAGAAGCAGCTGTAATGGATGAATTTTGATTTTTGATCTTAGTAAACAATCGCCGAAATTATTGCTTCAACAATGTTGGTTTAGGTTGCTTCAAAGAATAACAATCGTTACTATTTTCATCAAAGAAAATGGAATATATTTACCTTTTCATTTAATATGGTCGTTGTTTTCGTCTGTTACTCTTAAATCTAGAAAAAAAACAATTAATAAATTGTTATTCACATAATATTTTGTCTGTCTACGTGTCTAGTACAGGACCAGTTTAGTGGGTAGATGATCTAATAATAAAAACATATTAGATACGTATTTTTTTACGTACCTAACCAAAAACTCACGACGATATATTAATTTGCAATGTCGCATGACGTCTCATCACAAAAAAAAGTTGCGCGCGCACAAATGCACAAGCGTCGTGTACGCAAGCATGAAGTAACTAGCCCCCACTCTTGAACTTTTATTGGCTTTATCTAAGTAGATAAAGCCAATAAAAGTTCAAGAGTCTAAGTCTAAGTCTAAGTAGACTTTACTTATTTTAAATAAAGCGAAAAATACGTGTATAATATTTTTTTATTATATAACCGACGGACTTAATAGATTTTGATACCCAGATCTTTTCATACCCAGTCATGTAGATGACAGGGTGTGAAAAGTCCACCCATTGCGTCTTAAACCAGCTTTGTTGTAAACGAGAAATATAGGTTGTCATTAGAAAAGGCGGCTCTCCATCGCTTATAATCGTACAATTAAACAATTTCCTGCACTAAAACTACAACAGAACCTAAACGCACGAGCTCACATTCAATACAAGCGACGTACTATCAAGGATTATTAAATCCGGCAACCAACCCCACGTAATTAGTTACAAATTATTACAAATTTCAACCTTATTGCCTAGACATAAAGGTGCTTTTCATTGTCAAAATGTAACGACAGTTGTGCTGACGACTGTATGGCAATGAGCGTAGCACACGGTAAATACTGAACGCTTAATTTCTACGGATTTGAGAAACGAACACGAGAATCATGTATGAACTGCAGTTGTCTGCGTATTCAGTCTATGAAATGTGATGTTGAAATGATCGTTTAGTGTTGTTTTTAGTAAAACAATGAATTTTCGTTTCCTTTCTGTTGGTGTGGTTTATCACATAAATTGTGGAATTAAAATATTAAAAAATAGCTTGTCATGAACTTAATTTAATCTTGTAGAGATCAATGCTATATATATATATGGATATAGACGTGATCCATGTTCAGTGGTGTCTTTTGACTATTGGATTTTCTACTTAATTCAGTCTGTTAAATTGCGATGCAATGTAATAAAACACTTTGTCAACTAATCATTATATAAAATGTGTGGCTGTCAATGCATCATAGCTTTTTTCCTTTTTTCCTCGCGTGAGAACATACAAATAGCGTCATTTCATCACCTCACTGTACACGACTCTTACACTTTTAAACGACTTTTGCATTAAGGAATTTGAGCCTTGTGTCGCAGTGGTTTATATGGGTTTTATGGGTTATATAAACATTCAAATCACATGCACAAAGAACACTCAGACTTGGAAAAAGCATTGGTGGATCACACAAATTCTAGTCCCAGGCGGGGATCGAACCAGCAGCACGTCGCGCAAGGCGGTAATTGGCGTTCGTAACCTGTACCACTCGCCTATCCGTGCAGTCAAATAGTATATCCTTGCTTTTTAAACGAAATTAGTTATATATGTAAAACAAAGCTCTATTTTCTACATTGCTTCACGTAAAGTCGATTGTTCTGCAACACGGACCGTAGTATGAGTTCACTCGTCCGTATATTTTGTACCTTTTGACTCGTAACCTTATTGGCGTACATTTATATAAAATAAATCGTTACAGTTTATAACTCTCGCTGCTTTTTTCTCGTGACAATTTATATTATTTTGTTTTTTTATCAGCGGTCTTTATGAAGCGGACAAAAGGAATATGAAGTGGAAAATAAACAAATAAGGAACTTTATTTTCGAATGAACATTATTAAATTTCGTAACTGTGTGATTTATTTAAATGTTTTATACAATTTCGTGTATTATAATTATGAAACAATTACTTTTAATCGGAAAAGTAATAATGATATCAGAAGAGGGAGTTTGGTGTTATACAATTGTAACAAGGCAAAGTTCAGTTCTGAAAATAATTAGTTTTTGTACATTTTGAACTGAACAACATACACAATTTTATACACTTTGTTTTTTGAGCCAGTTGCCATTACAACACTGATTTGCGAATATAAAAACACAGCTTTTTTACCTTTTAAGGCGAAGTCATTCTTCGAACACGTAGTGTAATCTGAGATAGCTGACTACCCCGGCCGGATATTATAATCATAATTATAAAACCCAACGAGATACTAAAGTCAGTCAGGCGTCTACGCTATACATTCATTAAGTATTTATTTAAACGAAATTACTGACATCTATACTAATATTATAAATGCGAAAGTAACTCTGTCTGTCTGTTACGCATTTACGGCTAAACTAGTAAACCCATTTTATATAATTATATGTTTGAAAAAACTTAGTATGGTGTAAGTTTGAATTTCAAGAAAACATAGGCTACTTTTTGCCGCGATACCCACGCGGGTGGAGCCGCAGGCAGCAGCTAGTATTTAATAAACAAAATTCCTAACAACACACACCGTTTATCCCGTATCGTGGATAAATACTTGTCATCACACATCAAACACAGCCTCAATTTGCCTATAAACTGAGCGAATAAACAAGGAAAAATATTACTCGAATCATTTACCCAATTTATTTGGTCATAGCAACGTTTGTAGGATGAAACATTTAAACATTTTTTTTCTCGAATGATCTGAGAGGAAATTACATTGCCCGTTTTAGTGGCTACTTGACGGTCACCGTTCCTGCTCGCGACTTCTTCATTTCCTGCCTTCAATATCTCGATCATTCTTTTGTGAAATATATTATGTTTTTATTAACGAAGCTAAAATGTTGTATTTGTTGGTGGTACCTAAAGGGTGCAAAGATAGCGATATATTTGTTGTAACTAGTTTTGCTTTTAGGTGCAAAAAAGTGTTCATTTTTATCATAATTCTTCTGCTTCAAATTACTCTACCCTTTTTTCTCTTCGGATAAGATAGGAGATATGAACAGCAGGTTTATAAACAACAGTGAAATAAACGTAACAAACCAACTATATTGATTTAGAACATTTAGTTCTAGAAACCTGCATTGGTTTAGTCGTTAATGAAATAAACCTCGCTCACGCTTGATACAATTTTGGAGTTTGATTCTATTCCGTAGATTTAGCCAGTTTCGATGAAATGCTGCGACCTTTGAAATAAATGAAAAAAGTTTAGGCTCACGGACTGCTTGCATCAGTCGCTATCGACTTCTTCAAGCTGCGGCTGCATGGAGAACTATAGATATCCATGGCCGCTCTTACGGACTGCTTGAAGCAGTTTGACTGCTACGAGCGGTCGTCAAAAAAAAAACCAAGCGGGCGGGAGGTGCTCGTGACGCACGAAACGTTGATCACTGACTATCTGCTCGAGCAGTTCATGTACGAGCTTTAGTTAAGTAATAAATGAAAGTACAGTTTAATATAATTAATACATGAAATACTTGAAATTATGGTAATGTTTACATTTAAAAAAAAAAATACGCAGTGATAACAGATTTTTCAACAAAATTGTCAAACTGTTAATTTTGAGTTGGACCAATCTCCGAGATTGTAAAATATTAAAATTAAATGCCCAAGTATTAAGGTTCGTTTCAATCTGTTATAGTTGCAACTGAAGGGCGTTGTTGTAAAACGTAAAATATTTACCTTTTTCTCTATCCTTCTTATCCATATTTTTATTTGCCGATACAAAACTCATCAACTTGTTTAAGATGTCCTTAAGACAAAGTTGAAGGAATCAGGGGTAGAGCATCGGGAGGACGCCTTTCAAAATATTAGAGACTTTAATTATTAATAAGTACGACTGTTCCCAAAACACCTGACTAAACCAATGCATTTATACCCCAAACAAGTCGGCCAACCAGTTGAGTCAATAGTCTATCTAAAACAGTCAACTTCAACGGGTCTTTCTGGACTAGTATTAAAGCTAACTATAAAAGGTTTTAATTTTCAGAAAACGATTCCGTAGTTTAGTGTGTGTGGCTTTCTGTGTATCGATTCATTTTGGTTGGCAGTGTCGGAATTTTTTAATTGGGCTTCTTTTTAGCTACGTTTCGATTTTTCTGTATACGTTTCTACTTTTGATAAGAGGCTTTTGATGTAGTTGAGCTGTATTTTTATTTAACACCTGGGTGATTGGATCTACACTACATGACTGCAAGTTAGGAAATAAAAGGCGCTGACAACAAACGAAAAATATATTTAACAGAATAAAAATAAACTAATGTTTAGGATTTTTTTTATTTCTTACCAGAGCGCGCAAGAAGGTTTGTTATGTTTTTAAATATTATTTTATGTGCCTATACACGAATTATTGGTAAAACTAAGAAAAATAAAAATAAAATTTATTAAGCTAAAAAAGTAGATAGGTAGGAGCGAGGATTATTGTAGCATTGGCTACGTACATGGACTACGGCCTAGTCATCGTAGCATTTCGTAGCGAAGTAATAAAGTTAGATCTAGCCGGCACAATTCGATTTCGCTGTGCAAGTTAGGGGGATAGTTATACTGGTATCGGTTTAAATATTTTGCAAACGATCTATTAAAATACTAAACACTGTTATTGTTAAAATGTGAGTACATAATATGTACATAATATTAGATGGAAAATTTGGATGACCTCGATCAGTTCAACTGCACTTTTTTATTCATTGATGCGTATTCAAAGACAGAAATACATCATTGCGACGTAAATACTTTAAATAGTTTTTTTTTTTATAAATAACTTAAATAAATATTTATTATTCAAATTTAAATTCGTATTAAAACCATCTAATTCCAATTTCCCAATTCAGGTGAACTATTAGTTTTTCCACGAACGTAGGTAATTGATTTTTCTTCGAGAGAAATCTTAAGAAAGCACGGTATCATTATAGGTAGGCTTGAGCTATTGAGTTCGGGAGGCTCTTACCCTCCCATACAATGACACTCGACTCAGAAGGGCTCGAACGGAGAAAAATGGAATCGTTTTGTATTTATAGACTTTTTTTTTGTTTGAATTGTTTTATGATGTAATATAGTACGGATTATCATGTATAAAAATAATTAAAACTATGATAATACCTCATTAAAGTGAAAAAAGACCAGGTTCCTCCCATACATTTTGCTTTATATTTTATTTCACCTACGTTGATCCTTCATGACTTATACAGGGTTGATACGACCTATGAGATTTACTTTACACTGCATATTCTATCCGTCGTCAGTATCAATTTCACGCAAAATACGAAACACAATTCTCAAAGTTTAGTCAAATTGCTTAAAATCAAATTAAATACCATTTACAATTTTCACTTATCTGTCCACTGTAGGTAACAAAGTTGCAGTTGTTATGCGTATTCACATAAATAGTTTTAAGTACAGTATGTTCAAACGGATTAAAATAATTTTAAAATTTAAAAGCTGTGTGTAGGCTAAATTACTGCTTTTATCATTTTGATAATAGATATAAAACCTGAACATGGTACCTAGATTTTGTGCTGTAAAGGAAATCACGTAATTTGTATCCACCCTGTATAAAAGTAATCTAGTCAAAATAAATATCGTCAATGTTTAGTTTGTGAAAAGGTAACAAAATATTCAACCCAAAAATAAAACTAGAATTTTCTTAGCTGGTAAGGTTCCTTTAAAAAGCTTATGCTTATCTCAGAAGACAAGCACATAGATCAAATCTTATTAATTCAGTCTCCTCCCAAAGTGTTGTTAAAGCCAAAAAGCTTATCATTAATTCAAGAATATCCTAAAAAAACAACATCGAACAAAAATAACAGCGACTGGACAAACGTCATAAAATAAAATTGCGAAAACTTATTTGGGGGAGCCAGTTTATTGGCTGTATCATGACATAGCTGATCCCTCATAAAAATATGTATCGGCATTGTAAGAAAAATATTACTTGAAACTTATGTTGACGACCTCTAGCAGCGTTCACGGGATTATGAACATTCAATTCGCACGTTTTACGGGTGCGATAGGGGCAATATCGCGTGCTCGCTGACTCAGGGATATTGAAATACAGGACATTGTGTAAAGTACAGGTGTGTTCGAGGGCGTCATCATTTTGTTTGCTGGTCGTTTTGGTGTCAGGAAGTCTAAGGGACGGTGTGAGCGTTCAGGGGCAAGTAATTCAAATAACCTCAAGTCAAGGAATTTAGGGTTTGGCGATAAACAACATTGTGTTGACACGCCATCGTCGTGTGCGACAAGACACAATACGTATAAGAAATATGCCAAGTAAAGCATACATTTGTACAGTTTTGTGTTTTGCTTACGATCAGAGATTGACAGTTCTAGATAAAATTTCTAATTAAAAGAAAAAACAAAGTAATTATTCAAAATATTCATTGAATAACAAAATTCTCCGTATTTTAGAAGTTTGTAATGCTAACTATAATATTATAATTATAATTATTATACACGTTAGTTAGAGTTGGTTCCATGAGGGATCGTACCCCAAATTCCGAGTAACACGCTTACTAAGGAGAATCGTGCTTGATATAATAATAATAATATTGAACTAGGTCCCTAGGTATGTTAAAAAAAGTTCTAAACTAAATTTGAAAAATTTCATAAACGTTCTTTTTCTTTTTTTTTTCGAGAAATATTGTGTAGGTTACACATAGATTTATTTAAAAAAATACGCGTTTTCCAGTTAAAACTGTTCAAATAATATAGTTGTGTTCTTTTTAACATGAAAGCTGGAATTCCATTCGCAGTCAATCGACAAAAAAACTATGAATAATTAAAATAGTTTGACGTATGAAATACAACAGTTTACACGACAAGTTATTCGATGGAAACTGACAAAACATTTTACTGAAAGCAAACACTCGTCTCGAAAACGAGTGTTGTTAATAATTCCAACAATTTGGATTCGGTTCATACTCTAAACGTTTGGGAGATACGGACCGATATTGTGTTTTAAACTGCTGCAACCGAATTATACTTTTTTTACCTGTATTATGATTTCAATATATAATTCTATTTAAGTAAGTAATTGACAACTAAACAATCTGAACACATTAAAATAGTTTAGCTTTGGTTTTATTGTAACTCGCCTTGATTTGTTATTACAATTTAGATCAATTTTAATCAGAATAATATAATATTATAACTTAGCATTATTTAATAGTTAATGTTATGGAATAAAGGGCTTATATTATATTATATTTGTTGATTTGAGTTTTTGATAAAAAATTGTGCTGCCACAGTCGCTTCTTTGAGGATTAGCTATTGAATATACAATCTTTTCTGCATCACTAAAAGGTCAAGAATGCCTCCTAACATTAAGTCTGCCTATGCACTGTGCAAAGCATAGAATAAATAAATAAATATTCTATTTAAAACAATATGTTTTAATGAAAATGTGAAAAGGTAAGATATAATAATATTATGATAAGCACACAAAATCATAATTTTCATCAAAATAAATTCGTGTTAGCGTTCATAATTAACTCCCGTATATTTCTTTAGCGAACTATTTTCGCGAAGCGGCGTCCGGCCGAGCACCCGGTAAATATTTGAGAGATCCACGTTTTACAATTTACGCCCATCTGGGGCATTCGAACGTTGCTTTATGCTCTATCAAACGCTATGGAATCCTTTAATTAGAAACAGTTTAATGTCAGTTCACTGAGTCCGTCCAGATTCACAAGCTGTTGTGTGGTGAAGTCATTTGAAGTTCACTGGCTTTCACTTGTTGTGATTATGATTGTTCGGATAGCGCAGTGGTTTAAGGCTTACCACGTTTATTGTTGCGGAGCGATTTATTGCGGGTGTAATTTTTGAACGAGAAAAATATTAATTAAGATTCTTTATTAGAAATAATTTTTGAGCTTAAATCTTACTTCCAATTATAGATTTTTAGCGAATGTAAGTTATTTTTTTTAGCTGGAGTCATATAAAAAAATATATAACGCTTTTATTTTGTCATAGTTGCCTTGTAAGTTTTGGTCTGTATTTAATTATTTGTATATTAAGTAATAATGTGATTCTTTGTCTATAATACGGTGACTGAAATTGCGTTAAAATATTCGTCAATAAACTCAACCTTTTTATAATGTTTAACTTAATATATTTTCGATGTGTAACATCAAACGAGTTACTACAGTTTGTCTAGTTTATCATGTTGTTTAAAAAAATATTTTTCAACATTACGAAGGCCGCGTATGAAGGAAACTTAACTCAGTCCTAATTAATTGCGGCAATTAAAATGTTCCAGTTGCAGAAGTTTGGTAAGACCGCCTCAAATGAGGTTGCTTCAGTTTTGAATCATATATGTACGAAATGAGATAGTTACAGGAGGTATGAGACTGGTTGTACAGCTTTCAAACGAATCTCCGTCTGGTCCGCGGTAAACTTAAGAAAAAAGGTCTAACCCAGGAGTATGGCTTACAGTCTTACACAGGCGATCCCGAGAATATGCGTGAGTAAACCGTTATGTTCTAAATAATTAAAAGTTTCTCAAAGTCGTAAAGAAAGAGTTGATATTTGATCATAGGACGTAATTATGTCTATAAAATGTAATTATTTTGCTATAAAATAACAATAAATTTTGATTCAAGTTTATTTATACATAAAATTATTAAGCTCCATTCATTTTAAATCAATTATAAAAGCACATAAAAACACCAGCTTTTCACAAAAATGAAAATAATTAAAACTAAATACGTGTACATTTTATTATTCGTTTACAATTTAAATCCAGCACAAAATAGCATTAACAGTCATGTTTTAATAGTAAAATGTTGTTAAAAACCACTAATAACTTTTAATTAACAGTTTTTAGTTAGAATATTCTGGAAAATATGCGTAAATAAAAGGCACAAATAGACCGCTTTGTTGGTTGTAAATAAAAAGAGACAGTCTCAAAATATTCTAAAAAAAGAGACAGTATCAACTGTCTGGTTAGCGCCATCCCTTTCTATAACGGCTGAAACGTCATAACAGCCAACTAGACGCAGAATTGAATCTGTTACATAAAATAATGAGCACGCCATAAATCTCCATTAGGTACAGGATATCTGAGTAACAAATGTTCAAACTAGGAAAGTTTCGCCACAGATAGTCCAATTTATGCGTAAGTCGCTTAGATTAATGGCAAAGGGATTATTTTGTTCTGTGCACTACAATATTTGCAGTTACAAGATAAATTGAAAATTTATCTTGTAACTGCAAATATTAATAGAAAAAAAAACCATCAATCAATCAAAACACAATATCAAATAAAAACATCAAGAAAATGTTATTAAAATAAAACACTGCAATATTTCAAATAGAAACAGATCTATCAATCATACTCCATTCAAGATAACGTATATTTTCAATTAACAATCCAAAATAACGTTTACTATCACGACTAGTAATAACACTATTAAAAGGGATAGTGATTTACGTTAGGTGTCAACGATTAGCATCGAAGTGGCCACCCGGCAGGCTTCGCGCATTTCAATTACGAGCCTTCGGGCCTTACTGAATTATGCATAACCACTTTGATTGAAATGTTCGATCCTCTGTTAGTCTTAATTCTTTGATGTCATCCTGTATATTCTGTAGTTTACACTATATAGGGCGCTTGCAATTTTAGAGTTATTTTTGTAAACTCCACTCATTTGAATGTTATGTGATTGGTTAAATGGTTGTGCGTTTAAACGTCACTTATTATTGTGCGTTTATAACCCTCGAATACTTAAAGCAAATTAACTTTAAGACGTTCTTAAATGTCTTCCCGTTGCTACTTTACTCCTTACAGTGACAGAGTCGGCACGAGAATTAACGGTGACTTAAAACTGATGGACGTTTAAGTATTCGGCCATATGTCACGATTAGGTTCTAACTATTTTTGGTATAATATTTTATTTTTAATATTCGTATAGTGTAGTGTAACTATAAAAATTCTCTGGATATTGCTTGTAGTCATTTTGTAGGTAAGTATAAGTTTTTTTTTATAAGAAACTGAGGCTAAATTTTATCAGATATAGGCACAGTTTTTCAGTGATATTTTATTATAACTCACATAATTCATAATTATATAAGTATATTATATATTATATATATAATTACATAAGTTGAAGAACTACTACTCTCTAAATAAATTTTGCAGTCTGGATTTCAAATTATAGACTTAATTTGTTGAATAGATCTACGCAGTTAGCTTGAGCCCGGGCTTTGACTGCTTCACCGGACCTTTGGCCAGAACGTTAAGGACCTCCAGCCAGAGCAACTAAACTAACTACGTCAGCAACGTTAACTAAGGGCACCGCCTGTGGGGTTCGAACCTCGACTTAGTGCGTTGCTAACAATCTTAATAAAGCAAAAACAGCAAGGGAGGGCTGGATCTTAGTTTTTATTATTTAAGGACAAATTTTTATTGTTAATTAAAGCTGGCTTGGGCCAGCTTTAGCTTGGTCTAGAGATGCCCAAATAATAGGCAAAAATAACATCGATAAATCAATAGCAATTTAGCATCGAATGTATGCAGTTAAACAATAGACGAATAAAACCACTAAGTAAATACCTAAATAGTAATAGTTGGAAACTTTTTTAATCTAGTAGCGATCGAAATAAATCTAAACTAGTGGATTACTCTTGAAAAACTAACCGACCAAGTAAAGTGGGTACTTACCTTTAAATTTATAGTACCTGCCGCTGCTTACTGATTGATTTACGGACACAGGCAAGTGGCTCTTGATCGTAGAATACATTTAAAAGCTACTTAGTATTTATATAAATTAGTTTTTAAAATTTAAAACCTTTAAATATTTTGCAAAAGTATTTCGAGTCATTAAATATCTATATAAATAAAATTATGAAACAAATTATATAAAAAATAAACGCACTTTTTAAGTTGGCCTTCCCATGAACGATTCTTCTTCTACTATCCGTATACGTCTTTGACAAGCACTTTTACTTCCACGCAAATGTTTAAGTTTCCGTCATAATACATATTTATAATATCAAATAGTTGCCTGTAGTCTATTCAAATTCTTGTGCCAATTGATTTTATTTCCTCTTAAACAAATATCAACTTCATGCAAGTGTAAATAAAGTTCTTTTTAAACTGACAAGTACTGTTGAAAAAAAAACATTTCCAGTGCATATTTTGTTATAATGTCCCATAAAACAAATTTATATTTAATAATAATAGTATCTTGGGAGATCTCACACACGGCCATCTGATGATGGCAACCACATGGCAACCAAACAACTGATAAATATAGTATTATATTACTAAATACATATATAATTATAATAGGTATATAACGCCCAGACATAACAAATGATTATGCCTACGACCTCCAGTTTAGCAGTCAGGGTCACTAACTACTAGACCAACAGGGCAGTCAAGCCTTTAATTCTATCTTAAAATTAACAAAATGTGTCTTTAATTAAGTTTATTTATGTTGTTAGTGTAATTACAACGAATATATCAAATTACTAAAACTGTAATACTTATCCATCTAGGGTTAACCTTTAGGGAGCACTGAGTAAATTAAAATATGAGTATATATGCGAAATTTTGTTTAAAACTTTAGTTGAAATTATATATTATAATATTTGGATCTAATTATAACAGAAAATTAAGTACAGTCTGAATTAAAATTTATTATAATAACAAGATAGCTCATAGTTCCGTTTTTATATTTAATTAAGATATTTGCTACCTATATTTTATCTGCTTAGTGTTTTATCATTAAGAAAAAATACGCGTCTTATTTTTTTCATTATCTAATCTAATGACGGTCTGAACAGATTTGGCGTTTCATGTTTTCCAAGATATGTATTCTTAGTGTGAGTTTAAACTTATGTAATTTATGAGTTGTTTGTCAACTTACCTTTAACTTTTCGAATATATTCAAAGCAGATAAAAGCTTTTTGGGTTGTACACTGAAATAAAATTTTAAACATTTATAAAAAAAAAAAAATCGACAAATTAATTTATTTGTTCAAAAGAAGAGCACTTATCAACAACAACAATCATTCAAACAATAATACCTACCAATCAATGTAATCATTTATTGATATAGGTATAATGTTATCAGAATAATTAGAACAGTAAATTATCAAAATAAATACATTTAGTTTATGAAGCGCCATTTGCATAGAAAACATAGCTAATCTCTAATAATTTGTTATGTATTAAACGGGAATGAATTATGACAAAATTGGGAATTAATTTTAGCCATTCCTGTTTTAACCAGCGCTTTGTTTTCGCCAGTTTGTTTATCGAAAATGGACATAATAAATTATCTGCAATGAACATGTAATTTAGGTAATGTGACTATTAAGGGTATAAATAAAGAGCTACTTCTACATTTAATTATGCACTCAAATGACTTTTATTTGGCTATTTTAGTCACGTTTAAATCATTAGTTAAGTTTTAATTAAAATGTTTAACAATTTAACAATACAACACGCATTTTACGGGACCGACATAGGTTTTAAACCAACAATAATCTAGTATTGAGCAGTAAATATTAACTTTAGCTATACATAGCTTAATTAATTACAAACAATAAAATATTTATAATAAACTAACTGTTTTCCGCGTCTCCGCCCGCGTGGGTGTTGGTTATTGCGGCAAAAAGTCCTTTCTCAGGCTCTAGACTATCTGTGTACCAAAAATCATTAAAATTGGTTCGGTAGTTGTGGCGTCAAAGCTCGACAGACAGACATAGTTACTTTTGCATTTATAATATTAGTAAGGATTGTAAATTAAGGCAACATATTTTGTTATCTTATCCTGGTGGAAATCTTCATGGACTTCCTACGCCTTGAAGGAAACTAAGCTTTCTTCAGCGTGCCGAACTCTTAGGCAGCCCGTTCATACACAAACTGCTCGAGCAGTTAGTCAGTGAACAACGTGTGTACAATTTGTACATGGGCTCCGCGAGCTGTCGACCGCTCTCGCGCGTCACGTGCCTCCCTTTGTGTTTTTTTGACCGCTCGAAGCAATTGAACCGCTTCAAGCAGTCCGTGTGGGCGCGGCCTTACCGCCAAGAACTCGGGCGTTGTGCATATGAGGCCTAAATCTCCATGCAGGAGATATTAAAAAAGGAAAAAAACAACTAAACTGGACTTCTTTTCTCTGTCCATTCATCACACACTTCATCTCAATTTCTAGATTTTAATAATCTGCAAACAGCTACCTATAAGTCTTTTACCTATTTAAGAATAAACTAAATGTAATTCAAAAATCTCCATAGTAATTATATTTGATTGTAAATGGAAGAGAGACAAACATAACAAACATTTACAACGATAGATGGCGCTAATTTTATGTATTCAGTATCTAGAGTAAGAAAAACTATAACATTTTAATAAAAATCGCACAATTTATTTAATGTTCTGCTATTAACAAACTCATTACTATTTACATTTCTAAAACAACTAGTGCACTAAAACTGAGTACTGCGCCATCTATGCATTAATGCTCGAACTAGCAAGTCAGCAGGTTGAACAAATGGTCGAGCTTTCCCTATACAATATGCTAAGTAGTTAGACTGTTGTACAGATAGAGGTACCGGCATGTACCGTTTGGTGTGTGACATGGCTTACCCGATGATAAATTGACTATCCCGAAATGTGGACCCAAACTTATGAGTACATTCATATGGGCCTTCAATTTTTTCCACGAGAAAGTTTCAGTAACTTTGAAGGTACTGCGGTTCGTTATATTTAGCTATTAATAACAATGGGTTTTCGTGTTTTCGTATGGTTAAGTTTTTCATTTTATCATTTATCGTGCTGTGATATTGTCAGGTATGACTTCCTTCTTTGTTACAAAGTTAAATTGAAATTCGCTACCTGACCTCCACAACCTATTACAGTATCCTTTAGTAAGACTGGTCCTTAAACCCAAAACAACATTCTAAAGTTTAAAAAAACAAAACAATAAAGCCATTCCAAATGTTCATAAAAACAAAACATTCGATAAAACATATATCACTGGATCCATATCCAATGACATTAATGTACATTCATAATCTATTAACTGTAGGGCTAATTAATACATGGATTAAATGAATGGTTGATGATCACATTGTTAGTTAATAGGGGTATTATTGCGGTGACGTCGCGCATTATTTCCGCATAATCGGACTGTTTTGATGCAAAACGTGTTTGTTAAATTAAACGCATATTGCGTACAAGATCGTCTGAACAGATACCTACTTGGAATTGGGTTATGTTACCTTGTAGATTGAATGGAACATGTTATTATTGTTGAAACGCCACTGATTTTGGATATATACAGTAATATGATGATGGATTAGGTTATTGCTAATAGCCTGGTACCGAATTGTACTTAACTTGGATTTTTTTTTACTGTCGTCGGTACATACATAAAAAAGCGTTTTTAAAATACCTACATATTATGTTAATAAAATAATCTGTTAATTTAACATACCAAAGACATAAAAAGAGCTATTTAAATTAAAGCCTTAATAAATATTTAAATAACTTACTTTCAGATCATACCTACCCCCCAAAACTACTTACTTATTAACGCGAGAACAACCATCTTGAATGCAAGTTATGTGGCACAGAAACTCATACTTTTGTATCATCAACCACCACAACAAAGTTTAAAGTTAGTTCAATACTTGTACCATGAACTCTTGAAGCAGTACTGTTGCCGTTGTGAGAGCGAGACGGCGCACTACACTGCACTTAGCAGCGTCTCGCTTACACGACGACAACATTTCTGGTTTAATACTTCTTAGTAGGCGTGCCGTTCCTTAAGTAGAACTAACACTGAACCATTGGTAACTTGAGATACTCAAGTTGTAGCCACATTATAATTGAATGAAAACATTTCGAAATACTATGAATAAAGTTATTGGCTAGTTGGCCATGAGAGTTGGGTAAAGAACATCTTAGTAACGTAAGGTTGGGTTTATTTGGCAAGGTTATGTGACCTGTTTAATGGGCTTTTGTTATTTCGTTCAACTTAAAAATGCTTCATATATTTAATTACATAGAAATATAATAAAATCTCCTTTTATTTTCAAACTAAGCTTTTAAAAACGAAGGTTTATGTCATTTAATTCATTTAAAAAACTAGGCATTCCCCCCCGGATTTTATCCGCACTTAAAAAGATTACATAGGTACCTTAACCAGTGACGTAAATACTATTTAGGCAATAAATCAGTGCCTACTTCCTAAGATCAAACTAACTATCCTTTACTATTACAACATAAATAAAGTAAATCAGTTAACCCCATCTTACTTATTAAATAAATTACAAATAATACAACTTGTAACCAACGAAGTCATTAAGAAACTTATAAATAATGAAGTCCCATTCAATACAATGCTTTATACTACAGCACAAAGTAGGCTCACACACTCAAACGATTTTTACGTATTTATATACTCATGCACACTTCCTATTACTTACTAACATTAATTTGATCTTTTCAATTTTCCAGACCAATTTAAGCATGCTTCTTAAAAAACAAGGTAAATGACCATACTGCTGCGACAGATAAAAAAATACATCAATTCCAGTTTTTAGTATATTTTTAATATGTATATCTAGCTAATACCTATTATAAAATACTAATCACTCGTTAATTAATTACAATATTTGTTTATATTTAACTACTATGGAGTTAATAATGTAAACTTGTTTTAGTTTCAATAATTGTTTTTATTTATCTGTTGCCTGTTGCTTATTTTTTCGATATTTATAATCTGTTACAGTTTTTATCGAAGTGCGCGCGCGTGTTTGCTTAATTTTCGTAATTATTAATTTTGTGATTTATTGTGGGCTTGTGAAGTGACTAAAGTGTTATAAACAGAAATTGTCGTGTCTGTATAAATACGAAATAAATACAGTGTTTAGTTTGTGTGTTACTTTCATTTGTTGACAAAAACAAAAAATCTTTTTGTAGGCCAACCCTCAAGCATCAAAAAGTGAGTAGAAAAGTGTTTTATTTTATTTATTTTGTAATTTTTTTTAAGTTTATTTTCCATTCACCATACATTTGCATAATATTTGCCTACCCGCTCAGAAAACCAATGCACGTCAGTTGACTACATACCTATAACTTGAAGACATACGAACTCAACCTGTGCATAACACCAGTTTAGATATAAATACCTACATAAAACTGCACGGATGTCAGAATAAATAATAGTACTGCGGTAATGACCAAATGTATAAATATAATTATTAATTAAAAAAAATTGAAAACCCAAACGCTCACACTTTTAAATTGAAAAAGTTTAACCCTACCCTCGACTGGTATAACGAATACAACTTGTTTTACTTTTTAGTTAGTTTTTTGGCAAGACAAATCTAATGACGCATTATTATTATATACAAATCAGTTGAGTCGTTTAGTAGTTGCGAGTGTACAGGAAACGGGCATACGTATCTATACTAATATTATAAAGCTGAAGAGTTTGTTTGTTTGTTTGTTTGAACGCGCTAATCTCAGGAACTACTGGTTTGAATTATTATTTTTTTGTATTGGATAGTCCGTTTATTGAGGAAGGCTATAGGCTATATAAGATCACGCTACGACCAATAGGAGAGGAGCTTAAATGAAAAATGTTGCAAAAATGAAAAACCGTTAAAACTAAAACACGCGAACAAAGTCGCGGGGAACAGCTAGTAATATATACAGGTCAAACACATGCGGCTAAAACCAGTAAAAGGAGGGCCTTTTTTTCTTCGCCGTAGTCGGGTAAAAAAGACTTGTATGATATTAATATACTCAGATGAAAACTCTGAAAATTTACCGAATACTTTCCATTTGCTTACAAACAATTTTGTAAAATTTGAATGATTAATAATTATGAAAAATTTGCATTGATTGCCGTCTTTATTATACGCGCTCGGTTTTACATGCAAAGTTCCAGCTCCCGTAAAATTTCCTAGGATATAAAGTATCCTATTTATTGTATATCCAGGTTATATTCTGTGTGTGCCAAAATTTATTTACTACAGTTCGGTAGTATTTTCATGAAACAGCATCAACCACCATCCATCTATCCACTCTCACATAAGGATTTATAGTAATAGTAGAATTAGTCATAATAAATCATGCTACGCGATCCTGTAAAGCAGGGGTTCTCAAACTTATTTTGTCTACTGCCCACTTTGAGAATAAATTATTCTTTAGCTCCCCCATATTTTCACCAACTTAAAAATCACTATAACTTCGAATTAAATTAATTATTGTGAGCTATATTACCGGAGATTGGATTTTTTTTCTGAGTCTCTTACCGCCCTTTAGGCCGGCAGCGCCCACAAGGGGGCGTTATCGCCCACTTTGGGAAAGGCTGCTGTAAACTCAGGAATTGTGGCATTTTCTGACTTCTGTACTATTATTTTCTCTTAATATATTCTTCTGAACTAATATTATTTCATTTAATTTAATATTTAATTTTCTTTAATAACATATTGTCCTTCATTCTGAGTCTGTTGGAAGACGTGTTAATTATGCGTCATTTAAATTACCGATACCGTAAAACCCAGTCTCTTTTGGGTGCTGCGGATAATGTTAGATATTGGGAGTATGGCAGAAAGGTAGCAGAGGTATAACTCAGTACAATATTGAATAAGGAAATAATTAATAAATTTTATGGAACAAAAAATCAAGTGATGTCAATCAGATTGTGAAAAAGTTACTAAGGACCGTTCTTTTATTACATGTTTTTGCAGTGCAATTTACCTGACGAGACTGAACAATATTTAAATAAAAAATCTCACTGCAGCTTTTTTTATCAAAAGTTTATTAATGAAATCAAATAGATCAAACAATTATCATAAAATCCGATATGTATTCGCTTGCGTTTAACTTTTGACATAGCAAGATGACAATATCTATACTAATATTATAAAGCTGAAGAGTTTGTTTGTTTGTTTATTTGTTTGAACGCGCTAATCTCAGGAACTACTGGTTCGAATTGAAAAATTCTTTTTGTATTGGATAGTCCGTTTATTGAGGAAGGCTATATAATATCACGCTATGACCAATAGGAGCGGAGCATAAATGAAAAATGTTGCAAAAATGAAAAACCGTTGAAACTAAAACACGTGAACGAAGTCGCGGGGGACAGCTAGTAAATAATATTTCCAATCATGTTAAAAAAGTTTAAGAAAACCTCATAGGGATAGACGTACCTATTTCCTATCAGGAGTATATAACTACCCAGTCTACACCTACTACATACTTTAACCCACATCACAAACCCTAACTTACGCCGATAACCATTCAATGAGCCCACACTGTTGAATATGTCATAATCATACCAACACCGTAGTACCAAAAACCACTAACCAATGAGCAATTCAATAGTTCAACTCATTATAATTCACAAACATATTTACGTTACTGGTTAACCAGCAGTTGAAATTCTGACAATACGTTCGATTGGAACATAAAACAGGTTTGAGTGCGGATGGATCAAGTGCCCACCACTCATGGCAAGTGCTCCTTACGATCGCTCTGTAGTGCCTTTGGCACTTCGGAATTAATTCGGGAATTGCTATGAGTGGAACGGTTCAATAGTTAAAAAATATAGGCACAAAACGACTCCTGGTTTGGCTTTGTGCCTATAATGGGTGTTTGATCAAAGCAAGACATCCAGGGCAAATTTATGAAGCTGTACAAAAATATTGAAGATATTTTTCAGTATTTTTTAAAGGTCTCATTTTATGAAACTTCTATCCTATGACTACCTATAATGAAACCACTAACTCTTCAACTTTTATATAATACTACTCGAAATTAGAGAGACTCTTGGGTAGATAAAAGCCGTAACATTGACCCACAATAAAGGTTAAGCCTCGCTTGCGGCGGTTTGACCGTGAATGGGGAGTATCTATTAACATTCCGAGACCCCTCCATGCTTTGGAAAATACTATAATATAATAATAAATATCTTGGGACATCTCACACACGGTCATCTGATCCCAAACTAGGCAGAGCCTGTGCTATGGCAACCAGACAACTGATAAACATACTTATATATTTCTAAATACATACATATTATCGATAAATTACACCCAAACACCGAACAAATGATCGTGCTCATCACACAAAGATTCGTCCTGGGTGGGAATCGAACCCACGACCTCCGGTTTAGCAGTCAGGGTCACTAACCACTAGACAAACAGGCCCGTCAATACTGGTACCTACATAGCTAAATCCCGTGGGACGTGAAGTCGATTTTATCATAGCTTAGAAATAGGCTAAGCAGATTCAAATTCAAGGGATACCAACACTATTTAAAAACTAAAGGTTTAAATCATATCATCGATTTCATAACCCAAATCGATTTCTTGTCTTCGTGCCACTGCGTCGATCGGAACATACTCGAAAATCCGAAGGTCTCACGACGATTGTCTAAACTGTCTGACTGTCAATTCCCGAACTACTGTTTGTAGACCATGATAGTTAAAGTTAACCATCAACTAAACTGTTGTCTGACTTAATTCGATCGTTTATCTTTCCTCTGAACGTACTAGTACTTATCCCGTGTTGATTCTGTATCAATTTAGGTCAATTTTGTGTGGATTTCTGGAAATTACTTAGACGATTATAGACATTTCTATCGTCCACAACTTCACATTACCAAAATCCATTAAAACCTTTTAATGGTTTGAATAAACACAGTTCGAGGGAAAATTAAAAAACATGTTTTATACTTCGACGGAAAATAAAAAAAGAACATACTTAATGCATACCAAAACATTAACGAGAGAAAAAAATATGTTACTCAGTAAACATGGTACTGGCCTTTATAAATATTCATTTAATTACAAAAAAAACCTTATTATAAAAGTAAAGGGGGCGTAAAACGCGATATACATAAAATAACTGAGAACAAAGCCGCACCGAAGGGTTTGTAATAATTAAACTGAACTGATTTTTAGACTTTATTTTATAGCTACCCTTTTGTATGGAGACAAAAGCTTTTGGCCTACAATAGAGGTCGCCACCTATACCTGCCGGATAACTTATGTCACCATGATTTTGCAAAATTAAGTATAAAATATTTTTGAAATATTACGGTGCGATATTTTACGCATAATGGTATAATGTTTTTAAGTGCGATAATTTTAGATTTTACTTACTTTTACTGTTTTGTGGAGATTCTCACAATAATAAGTAGGATAGCGCTGGGAAGAAATATATTATATGTATATATAGTAAGTCTGTTAAGCAAGCAGATCTGTTTTATTTTATGTTGTGCAAAACTTTATTCCGATTAACTACACCTAAATGTTTAATGACGCAACTTCGGAGGCCTATTTCCTGCAGTGGACCAATATAGACTGTTATACAATATAACTTAATTTTTATGTCTCTACATCTACAAGATTTGTTGTTATAGTGGCAACAGAAATACATAGTTTGTGAAAATTTAACTCTCTAATATTACGATTCGTGATATACGTACAGCCCACTGATAGATAGACGGACGGACAGCGGACCTATAGTAGACGGTCCCGTTGGTACCTTTGACAAAAATATTTGGTATTTCTTGGACTATCTTTAACACTTATTTTTCGTTTGCTTCCTACAAGAGGAAAATATTTTTTTTTTTTTTATTAAAATACAACCGTAATGATCCTTAATTCATGGACACCGTACATTAAATATCCCTTTTCAGTGCGAACAATAGTAATTTGAAGTGCGCGTGATGAACCCCTGACTTAGACGATCTCAGGAGATTATTTAAACGAAACAATTATTTACTCAGTACCTACTGTCACGAGCAAAAAGTATTTTACACTTTTATATAAGAGCTTCATTGACTAATATAATATTCCAGTAAGACTGGACTAAATCTGTACTAAATAACGTTTGGACGTCTGTAAGAACATGACACCTATTGTTCTTATAAGAAAAGTGAAAGTACAGTAGTTTAAGTTACAGAGTAGTTTAAAGACTGGTATTTGAATTACATTTTTTTTGTACACTTCTGTATTTACGAATAAACTTATGTCTAACTAGAAAAAAATATATAATTTAACCTACTTCCTTATTTCTACGAAAAACATTAAATAAATTACAGTCGTAAACAAAGAAATGTTATTATATTTCCTAGTAATAAAAAATATTGTCGCTTTTTTGTTTATTGTTGGTACTTCAATTCTAGATAAGGTGTTTTGTATACTTTATTACAAGGAAAATCTTAACTATAATTGATTTCCTTTGTAAAGGGCTCGTTATAGCGAGATAGAACTGTTATTAAATATTATTCATTTTTGTGATAAACTCACAAATTGTTAATTTCCAAGTGACGATAATTTGTCAATGTAATGATAAAAACTAGGTACGTATTACCTACGCTATACTATTAAGTATTGAAATTAAAATTATTTTTCCTTAATTTCTTATAGATAAGAAATTAAGTGTTAATCAATTAAATATTTTATAGAAAACAAAAAAATTAAAAAAAATCCGTATCAAACTTTAAAATAAATTACTAAAATTAATCGACATATCCTGAATCTGAAGAAAAAATAAACGGAATTAAATTATAACGAAGATGTGCGATCTTCGCAAAATCATTATATCGTTGAGGCAAACTTCCTAGTTGCTAAGCAATAGACCATCCAACTTGGTGTTTGCGAAGATAATTACGTGCCCAGCTAGCTGCGATTGGACAAACTCCGCGTGAAATTGGTACACGCTACTTGGGAAGTGAGCCCAAGGTAAACATGGACTTGACACAAAATTAGATGCCGCATTTGCATATTACTAAAAGTATGACAATAGATTTTTTTCGTAAATAAATTTATATTAATAAAATCTCTCTTTTTTCACGGGTTATCCTCAGTATCGAGAATACTCGGTCCTTTGAAAAGCTTACGTGGGGACACAGGTCCAACACGCAGTCGCTTTATTGAGAACTTTACTCTAAACTGGGATGGGGCATCTACTAGGGCCTATCTACCTCTGCTCTATGGAAGAACAGATATGAACGGTCCAAAGTAGATACAAAGCTATTGTAAATTATGAATGGAAAATAAAAATTTAGGCTATGTGTAGGTAAATGTAAGTGGATTGGTTATTAGAACTAATTAATAAAATTATTATTACTGAGACATTATGTATAACTAACTTTTGCCAGCGGGTCTGCCCGCGTGGGTTGCTAAAATCGAGGTAAAAGTAGCCTATGTCCTTTTTGTGGGGTCCAAGCTTTTTCCATATCAAGTTACATCAAAATCGTATCAGCGCTTTAGCAGTGAAAGAGTAACAGACAAACATACCGACAGACAGACAGAAAGACAGAGTTACTTTCGCATATATAATATTAGTACGAATTATGGATATTCATAGAATCAATTGTTGTAGTCTTAGTCAATCAGTATTATTATAAATGCGAAAGTAACTCTGTCTGTCTGTCTGTCTGTGGCGCTATCGCACCAAAACTACTGAACCGAATTAAATGTAATTTGGTACCCAGATAGTCTAGAGCCTGAGAAAAGACATAGGCTACTTGTTGCCACGATAATCGACATCCATGCGGGCGGAGCCGCGGGAAAAGCTAGTTAATAATGATTAAATTATAACTTAAGTTCAATAAATATGTATAACATTTATTGACGAAAAGAGTTCGTGTTTGTTTTTGTTTGCGTTATAAAATTTATTCATCGTTTTAAAGAGCATAAGAACTTCTTGCTATAATTTACATTAAGGGAATTTATAATGATAGATACGTAATACAAATACCTACAGATAATTAAGCATGATAGTCGGGGCACATTTTAATCATTCTAGTCCTCGAAAGAGCAAAAAACTAGTTATTACAGGCTTTTGTTTTAAGACTAGACAATAGTACCTGCCAGTGTTTCTTGTAGAAATAGTCTTTAGAAATGTCAAGAAATAAGATTGAAAGTAGGCCGCGGTCACTGGGCTATAAGAAAAATAAAATACACAAGAGGAAACTAGAATTGTTTTTCTGAATAAAAATATTGTGATATAAAATTAAATACATACTCATCAAGCAATTTTTTTTTTTGTTATTGCACTATATCGATTTGATTATTGCATTAGGTTATTTATAACCGCAGAAGAAACTTACAATAATAAAAAAATATATACATAATCTATTCTAAGGACTGCAATAAGACCTAGGATAACATTGAATTAATCCTGTAAGCATCGACAATATGAGTTGTACAGACACACACATAAACACACACACACACACAACCACACGCACCCACCCACACAGCACACACACATACACACTATTTTATAATTTATCTTTAAGTTGTTATTACAGTGTACCACATTTACCATTTTATAATTTACTAGCTTTTGCCAGCGACTTCGTCCGCGTTTCCGTCGTTTTTCGTAAAAAAGTAGCATATGTCCTTCCTCACTGTTCAGTGGTTTTGATGTAACATACAGATTAACTTTCGTATTTTAGTAGGGAAATATAATATATCACGTTCAAAAATAATCCTTATAGCATGATTCAGTATTCACGCGCGACGGCGCGATGGCTTATTATCGTATTTCATGTATAAGTTTGGTGTTTCTATACCGATTTCTATGATTCTTTTTTTATTGAATAGGTAATAATGTAAACTTTTTTTTATTAGGGATGAGTAAGAGTATTATAAACGTAAGAGTAAACAAATATAATCAGAAATCTCCGAACTGCTAAGCTATCGGGAGTTACGCGTGTTATTGTGAGTCAACCATAAAAGATAGACATATGCTGTTGTGGGATATTTTTTAGATAATTTTATGTAGAACATTTCTCTCATACATGATTTCTATGTAGCTTTAACCATTAAGGCTGCATACGCGACGGAAGCTTTAAAAATACCGTTTTCCCAACATTTCCCTTCACTGCTCTGCTCCTATTGATTGTAGTGTGATGAAAAGTATACTATAACCTGCCCAGGAGTATGAAGAATAAATGTACCAAGTTTCGTTAAAATCCGTCAAGTAGTTTTCGTTTCTATAAGGAACATACAGACAGACAGACAGACAGACAGACAGACAGACAAAAATTTTACTGATTGCATTTTTGGCATCAGTATCGATCACTAATCACCCCCTGATAGTTATTTTGAAAATATATTTGATGTACAGAATTGACCTCTCTACAGATTTATTATAAGTATAGATTATTGAGCGGGTCCTCCTAGCACAGTTATTGCATTTACTTACAAGGAGGTCCCTATGGAAGATTTATTGTAAAAGTTAAAAACTTTTTCTTTTTATTTTTTTATTTTGTAATCTGTTTTACTGACGTACACCGTTAATTATAATCCGATATAAATATATTTCGATAAAATCTGGATTATTTTTTAATATAAAAATATCAAGAACAAAAATCCAAAGTCTTAGTGTTACTCCTTGAATACTTTCGTAGCGTGTTGGCGACTACCGATCAAATATATCAACTAATTCAAACTATCACAGGACTCATGACTGTAAAGCAAAAAATTACCTTATTGCCTATCAATAAAGCTGGAGTTTGCACAACTTAAGGTAATGTTGTAAGACTTTTTTGTTCCAAAGAATATGAAAAGAACTTAATACAGTGTTACAATCTGGTTGCTATAATAGGCTTATACTTAAACCATGCGTACATTCAGGATATAATCTCAATGATTTATAACGGGTCCTGAGAGCCTTATTTTAGAATAGTGGCTAAAGAAAATGGAGGTGGAACGAAATTGTAAGATGTCCGAAAATAATTGTGCGTAAATAATAAAAACATTCTAGGCATAATACATAATCAATAGACTTTGGCACATACTCTTTGTTTTATTAGACCTATAGCTATAAATAAAAGGCGTTACTAAATCAATAAATGACGACCTCCGTGGTCGAGTGGCGTACACACCGGTTTTCAAGGTGTCGCCAGCTCTGAGGTCCCGGGTTCGATCCCCGGCCAGGTCAATGTAGAAAACCACTTTTCTACATTGTCTCGGGTCTGGGTGTTGGTGGTACCTTCGTTGTCTCTGAATTCCATAACACAAGTGCTTTAGCTACTTACTTTGTGTTCAGAGCAATGTATGTGATGTTGTCCACATTTATCATTATCACGCCAGTAATAAAATAAATTACATTACAATAATTAATTTTTTTAAACATTATAAGGCATTTTAAAACTTGTAAATAGTGAAACTATCTCAAAAATCAGTCAACGTACGAGTGCTACTTTATAAAGTACTCATCTGCTGATTATTTTAGGCCTAGGCGTGTGATGATTATATTATCTATATTATATAGGTATATATAAAATGAGTCCTTTTTTCGCTAAGTCACGCCATAACTTCCGAACGATTGCATCAAATCGGATAATTACTTATTTGTTTTGATCCTTATGGTAATGACAAGGTTTTAATAAAAGAATTAAAAAAAAAAAGGCTTGGAAAAGTTAAGAAAATCACACACCACCCGTCCGAAGCCTCGAAGCTGCGAAAGCTCTATTATAGCTAGACTAATATAGCAAGAAACAAAACACCATGGGCAGTTTGAACCTAATCTCCAAAATTGTTTAACAAACTCTTTTAAGTGTACTATGTACTTAATTTCAATCTAGGGCACTCAGTTCAAATCATGCGCAAAAAAAATAATTTAATGAGTATTAAAAAGTCTTACTACTCTATAAAAAGCATCCACTAGGAGCCGGTAAAAAAGACAGTTTAAAACACGTGTCATTCCGATCACGGCCTTGTAATTAGTTTTCATGTAATGCGACGAGAATTTACCATAATTATGACGTAATTAAGCCATTTCTGTCCGACCATTCCATACTTCCTGTTATGTGCTGACACATAATTATATAGGTCAATTTATACACAACCATCAGTAAAGTAATTTAATAAATAGTAGAATAAAAAAAAATATTCCTCAGGCAGGACTCGAACCTGCGACTAATGATGGTTCAACGTAGGTTTAAATTTTACCTTTTACTATTTGTATTTTATTACAACTATTGGCTGCGCAGGCGTTAATACGCAATAAATAAAAAATAAAACATCAGCTGTAACCGGCCAAAAATTATCGCAATTCTGTCAGCTAAAATTGCCAAATACCTACATAATTATAATATACACACCTGCCTACCTAATCTTTTAAGAGCATTTCATTTAAAAAGAGTAGCTGCAAGGATACCTACGAACTTTCTTCAGAAGCTCGACGGAAAAGTGCATTTTTCATTCATCTGTTCTTGAGAAACTCAGACGGATACTTGCCGGGGTGTTTTTACTACCTACAACTTTTTGTATGAATACATCAAAGCGACGTGTAAGATATTTTCTTTAGAGCCTTTATACACAAACGTTTTGCTCGACAATTTCACAGCAAAATTGCCAGACATACTTATTCAACCACACACATGTGATAAAACTAATAGGGACTTTATTTCATAGTAGCAAGATTGATTTTCGTATACTAAGTACTATACAGGCACCCAATTGTAAGTACTTTCTGCGGTCTCACCTCTTATAATTGGGGACCAAAGTGTAAAATGCGAGTTGCTCAAGGTCGGCATCGCATATCCAGCACCACCACCAATTCAGATCTTGGAAAAGTATTACTCTTCGAAAAAACGCTATGGCGAAGCCACTACCTTAGGCCGGCTTCCCATGGTGGATAGCGCGGGTTATCCCGTTGCGCGCACCGTTGAAAGCGGCTAGTCGGTGATAGCGCAGACGTGTCTGCAACGGTCCGTCGTAATCCACCGCGAGTCGAATGATATTAAATACAAAAAGTAGAAAGAAAAACTTAAACCTCAGGCAGCACTCGAACCTGCGACTACTGGCGCGGTAAGCCAGTAATCGCAGGTTCGAGTCCTGCCTGAGGTTTAAGTTTTTCTTTTAATATAACTATTACAGTATTTACTTTGTAGTATTTGTTGTTATAGCTGTTACATAAAAAACTGTATTCCTATTACGGTTCATGAGATACAACCCGCTGACAGACAGATGGATGGATGGACGGACGTATGGACAGCGGTGGCTTAGTAATAGGGTTCCATTGGCATCCTTTGTAGAGAACCCTAAAAATGCAAAGAAAGCACTTTTTAACACTAAAACTTTTATTATGCAACAAAAAGTTTATTTAGATGCAAATAACAATAGAAGAAATCACACAGTAAATGTTTCACACGTTTTGCGTTAACTAATAGGTGAACTGCAGTAAAACAATGATATAAGAAATGCACAAATTCAGAAAACCTAAAACAAAGTCAATTCTAATTGGGAACTCATTCCACAGAGTGCATGAAGATGTGCAAGCAATGTAGTCAATTGCATTATATATAATGCCGCGTAGCTTTTTATCTGAAACAGAAGTAATATATTAGCCAAGAAAAGATCAATATTTAACTTGCCTAATATTTAAGCTAATAAGAATATTCTTGGGACAACTCACTAAACTAGGCTGAGCCTGTATTGTGGCAATCAGACTACTGATAAACATGCTTATATGTTTCTAAATACATAAATAATATAGATAAATTACGCCCAGGCAGAAATGATCATGCTCATCACACAAAATTTGTTCTAGTTGGGAATCGAACCCACGACCTCAGGTTCAGCAGTTATAAACACTAGACCAATAGGCCAGGCAAATATTACTCCGAAATAAAAATGTAATAGTAGAACTGATTGAAAAAACATTTAGGAGATAACAAGCATTTTAAAACGCGGCCCGTGTGATATCGCACTGTAACTGCTCTTTTACACACACACATAAAGACACTGCCCACCGCATACGCAACGGGGCGATACTTTCAAAATCAAAAATCAAAATCAAAATATTTTTATTTCGAGTAGGCCTTTTCAGGCACTTTCAAAACGTTAAATGACTCTAGTTGCGCGGTTCCAAAATGTCACTCCTATGGAGAAGAACCGGCAAGAAACTCCATGGGTTACTCATTTAAAAAAAAGGTAATATGTTGATACATACAATGTTAAAAAATAAATACAATTATCTTAAAATATGCGACAACAACGTCATAGCAAAATGTAGTAAATATGACAACAAAAATCGAAGAAAAATAAATAAAAAATAATTAAGAAATCGTACATTTTACTTCAAATTACATTGTCGACACATTAACAATGGTATGATGCCTGAAGCACAATAGAAAAAAAAAATATAAGTGAAAGAAATAATAGTAATAATTTACATATAATAAATATGTAGTAGAATACAGGGAAAGGTTTAAAAACAAAAAAAAATTGGTAGGGTAGGAAGAGTAGGGTAGGGTAGGTAGTCAGTTGACGGGAGCGAAGCCGCGGGCACGGCTAGTTAAATAAATAAATAAATAAAACAATCCATACCATTGTGCATCAGCAGCTGTTCAGACAGAACACTCTTGATCTCATCCAGATCATTTGTAGCGACTTCCATCAATATTGCTGGTAGACAAAGAGCTAGTAATAAAGTAAACGTATCTGTGCAACGAGGTACGAACTCCCAAGACTGAAACAATCATGCAACAAGGCTTGAATTAATTTCTTCAATATTTAAAGCATTTAATTTTTAAACATAAATTTGATCGGTTGGATATTTATTAGTCAGCCGGAAAATGAGGGATTTAGATCAAATTTTGGGGTTTGATCCGAATTGGAATACAAGAAAATATTATTATTACAATAATATTATAACCCCAGATTGGTTTTGGTTGGCAGAAATTCTTAGTAAAAAGACTTATTAAAAAAAATGTGGAAAAAGATTAGACCGAACTGTCCCACTGAATGGCAAAGGCCTTCCTTTCTTCTTTCAATATTGTTTTTTAAAATTATTGGCTAACTGAGGCCACTCTTTGTTAAAAGCGTCCAGTTCGTCCCTCCATCTCCACCTGGCTCTCCCAAGTAGCCTTCGTCTGTTGGGGAACCATACTGTAGAGGCTATCCCCACATTTCCGCTGACGTTCTTTAAATCTTACTGGGCGGGACACGTGTACCGAAACGTGTCCCGCCCAGTAAGATTTAAAGAAATATAAAAAAAATGCTCCATCTATTACTTAAAAAGTGATTACATTAAGTTTGTTATACTTACAACACTTTTGTTATTAATAAGTTCGTTTACTAGTAAATCAACTCTGATGATGTCACAAAGAAAACCGAAGATTAACTGAAATAATAATTAGACAAATATTAAAAAAAAACCGGCTCACAATTTAATTTGTATGTTGCAGTCTCGAAGCTGGACTTGTATATAAATCACTAGCGACCCTCCCCGGATTCGCACGGGTCCAATGTATTATACAAATAAAAATAATCTTTAATCACTGTTTCATTGCTGAAAATTGCATTAAAATCCGTTGCGTACTAAAAAGATCTAAGCGTAAAAACAGCAAAAGCATAAAGGAATTAATATACTGTACCGTAATTCTTGTCACTGTCAATGTTGTTGCCAGGTTGTTTATTACTTTAATATAATTCAAAAGAAAACTTTCGACATGCATTATCTTTTCGCATTCTGTAACGTTTTCATTCTTCAATTTTTCAACTAAAAACTTTCTTAATATACGTATATTAAAACGGTAACTATCCGACAAATATATGGTTGTTAAACGACTTGTATAACAAACCATAAATCTGTAAGAAAATGCGAAGTATACAACGAGATTTGTTTCTTTTAAACCCGTAATAAAAACAGTTATGACCTCTCCAAGGATAGTTATGAATATTATTAATTTAATTGCATAGTTTTTGAAAGTTACTTTGAACGTACGCCGCAAATCCATGTGTAATTTTCTAGAAAATTTCATCAAATACTCTTCTCCAGTAAACAATGATATTAATACACGAACCACGGTTTCAATCAACTCAAAATATGAATATACTTCGGTTGTTTCTACCTCATAAGTATACGTGTAATATACCGCCACATGTGAAATGCCAATTAAAACACATAACAATTTGATCACTGCGCAAAAAATGTATGAAGTACTTAACTTGTAGTAAAGACCAAAAAATAAACGTGTTTTCAATAATATTCGGAGCGATTTTTCGTCGGTACCGTTTTTTATGGATTTGCGTGACATCATTTTAAACAACACACTGCTACTAGTTTAAATTTTCTAGATTATTCGATTTCAATTCAATGGATTGCTTTTCAAAGGTTACTGGTGTATTCTATTTTTTTAATTAATTTGTGCTCAATGTTGCGATATGACACATACCTAATTTATGTATTGTTACAGTTAAGTATTGTTTATTAAATGAAAACCATTTATTTTTGAGTGAGTTGGTTGTTTTTTTTATGTTAATTAGAATGAAAGGTTTTTGATTGATTTTGAAAGGTGGTTGATTTTGACAACAAAACAAATGAATGACTTCTCACAGAGCAAAACGTAAAAGAGGATAAGAAAATTTAAAGCAACATTATTTGATTTTAAACTTCTAAATAGTAGAAATCATTACTTTTTTTAACCTAGAAACATGTTGGATTGTTAGCAAAGATAAAAAACAAAGGACTGTCGACTCTTCAAATAAAAAAAATGTAAATACATAATTACGCCTCACAACTAAAAAAAAATGTAAATACATAATTAAGCCTCACAACAATTTATTACTCTTTATTACCCGAATTCTTGCTATTTTCAAATAAACCTACTGCGTACATGGCATCGTTTACATCCCTCTCAAATTCAACATTGTTCAACAACTCCCATATTCAAATGTATTGCATACAATCAAGTGTCACTACGCAATCATCCAATCATCAAACTGGAAATTGGATGACGCAGCGAGTTAGTCAAGTATTTCACGTTATTATTGAGAATATCAAGAGCGTTCGTGTTGATTTCAATTTCGAAAACAGTGTTTGTTTATATCTTATTAATTAAGAGTTATTACTTATGATTGAACTAGTTAATGAACGAGTGAATTTAGAAATTTTATTGATTGGCGCTGTTTCTATGTAGTGTAGATCAATCGAGTAGTAGCTAATTAAACTAGACTTATGTAGTAGTCGACTGGTTAAATTAATTAAGATATATAAGAGAATATATATGTATGGTCACCTAAAACTCAAAAAATGTTAGCGCAAATGATATGAAACTTTGCACACATATAAACGGCGACATGGCCACTTTTGAGGAACATAATTACCTTAGTGCCGGATAGGTAGCGCTGGTGGCAGTGATTTTTATCTTTTGAACCATAGTTCGAATTGTAGATGGTTTTTGAGGTGAAGCGAAGGGCACCAGCTAGTTAATTATTATTGATATTATTTTTTAAACACGTTAAGTATTATTGTATGATCATATATTGATCTTTCTTCTAGTTTCCATTAAGGCCTATTCATCGTTTTAATCTGAGGTTTAAATTATAAATGTAAAAAGAAATATAAGCCCCAACATACCTACGTTTTTTTCTGTAAGCGCTATGACAATGTCAAAATACGAGTATGTCCTAGTCTTGGAGCATACATAGACAAGTCTAGAGTGCGCGCATCGCTAAGCCTAGTAGCTTCCTTGTGCCGAACGTTAGCAAATTTTAATCAGTAAAAACTATGCTCGTTTACTGATTTAAGTGATTTACCGTGCGACGACAGATGTTTATGCGAAAATATCGAAGGTTTTGATATTATTAGGGTAACATTAGGTTTTAAGATAGTTTTTTACAAAACTAATTTTACGATTTTACTTGTTCATACTAGTGCTTATACAGTTCAGTTCATACTCGATATGCTCACTCTATATTTTACTTATTTTATCTCTAAAGTCATAGTCTGACCAAAATTCATACATTCATCAAAGGCAGACATTCACATTCGCAAACAAAACGCCTAGAGCTAACATACAGCCACATATTCCACACCAAAAAAGACAAACAAAACACGACACAGTCTATTACCAAAATTAAAACCCGGATTACGTCACTCTCATACAGTATCGACGATATCTATTCCAAGATATATATATCGATTTCAATATATATAAGTAATACGTATCTGTTACCAGCTGTCACAATAGTTGTAAACTAGAATATTGGTACACGTACTTCGGGTAATTTCACGACTAACTTTGCCGTAGGCCTTTGTTCCTGTGATATTACACGAACCCACTTTGCTTGCGCATGATATTACTATGAAAACATTCGGAGACAATTGGTATTCAGTTAATTGAATGCTAAATGTGTCGACATGAAACGAATTAAAGAGAAACAATTGATTGGTTAATGGATTTAGACAGAATGTACCAAAGTTGTCTAAACTAAAATATTATACTAAGCTATTATTAAAAAAATACTTAATGCTTCTACAAAATGGCTTTTTCTGACAATTTTTTTGTTTGTAAGTACAATTAAATTAATTATGCGTCGGTTTGAGGACCCCCGAGTGGCGTACACACCGATTTTAAAGGTGAATTAATCTTCTGAGGTTTACGCGAATATTAGACATTGAAATAAAACTAATTTGAACGGATTCTATCGCGGTTTATTTTTACATTTTTGTTCCCGACGTTTCGTCGCCTTTGCAGGTGTCATGGTCACGGGCAGACTCCCGTCTGCATTTATAAAATTAGTTTTATTTCAATAGAATTTTCTGTCACTGATTCCAACATAACACAAGCTACTTACTTTGGGTGCAGAGCAATGTACGAGTATGTATGTGAAGTTGTCTACATCCTTACTAATATTATAAATGCGAAAGTAACTCTGTCTACCTGTCTGTCGCACTTTCATGGCAAAACTACCGCACCGATTTAAATGAAATTTAGCCTGAGAAAAGACATGTTACATACATGGTTACTTTTTGCCGCGATAACCGACATCCACGCGGGCGGAGCCGCGGGAAACAGCTAGTTTTACGTGCAGATTAAAAAACATCATTATTTTCTATTCAATGTTAGTTTCTTGGCTTTTCATTTTTTATTTAAATGTCTATTTGGTGATTTTACCATTATTTTTTACCATGTATGATTCTTTAATACTTATTTCAAACAGTCGATAAAAAAAGATTTCATTCGAATTGCAAACCAAGTATTTAAAAATCGGATTTCTAACGTTCTGTTTAACGAAATGAGGTTACACTCGCAAATAAGTACGTGG
This sequence comes from Diachrysia chrysitis, assembly GCA_932294365.1. Lineage (NCBI taxonomy): Eukaryota > Metazoa > Arthropoda > Insecta > Lepidoptera > Noctuidae > Diachrysia > Diachrysia chrysitis. Next base: position 12,623,453 of record OW028649.1, on the reverse strand, counting down.
GAAAACGTAGGGAACAGAGGTAGTATACTAACTATATAGGTATAAAAACACCTTCAGCTAATTAGCTTTAACTAGATTGTGCCGGGACTTCTCTTACTTATATTTTAATTCTTAGTCAGTTGTTGTCGAAATACTATAACCAAACTAAATTTGGAATCAATCTCTAACTCTATCTGTCAGTCCGTTTGTGATGCTTTCACGGCTAAACCAGTTGACCGATTTTAATGTTATTCGGTATAAGGTAATCTTGATTCCCTAGAAAAGTCAAGGTTCCCTTTTACGGCGATAACCGAGACGTATATCATCAAAAAGTAATTTTAATTTATTTTCAAAATTTATAGACAGCTAATTTTTTATAGATGTGTTTAACATTAAAAGGAAACCGTATAACAAAATCGGTTCTGTTATTTAGCAGTGAATATAGTACAAACAAACAGACAGTTTCAATTAAATTTATTAGTAAGTATGGATTAGTAGAATAGTGCTTGTATCTTCGGTTATAGCCTTAATCTGAGTAAATGTAGTGTAATGTGTAAACTGGTTACCTATTTACAGTGTTATTAGGTTTTCACACCTGTCTTGTTAGTTAAGGTTGTTATTACATAAGGCTATATTTGACGAATATTTTCGGTTTCGGTTTTATGTTATATCGGGTTTCAGTAAATGTGAACTAAAATTAAGGTTTTACTTTGAAAATAAGAAATAATTTTTAAGGTCAAATTATCATACGCATTGTTTTTTTATGAAATAATTTAGAAACTATACTTATGTATTGTATAATGTAGTGATGCAATATACAATTCAACCTATATTCTCTCGTAATAACATTTGATGGAAATGCTTACAAAGTCATATGACAATATGTTATTTAGTCATGACATCATTCCTATTTCAGTATTCAAATTTCTACATGTTCGTAGATGCGCTACGTCTGTAGCGGGATTGCTACGCCGTAGAATCCCTGCTACGACTACCAACGTGATTGCGTTAGAGGTTACGTTGAATTGTAAAGCAAAAACAACGTTATGGAAGTCTGACAATTACGTACACGGACTTTAAATTGCATGTTTATTTCTTCTTCTTTACACGACTTTAAAAACGTGGAAAGTTTTTAGTTCCGCACTAATTATAATTACATGTTTTTACTTATTGCCATTATACGAAAATTATTATTATTGTTATTATTCTAAAACATAATTATTTTAAGATTATGTTAGCCATAATATTGTATGCAATGTATTTGCTACTAAGGACTAATATATTATTATTAATATTGACTTATTACTGTCTCACTGCTGGGCAAAGGACGCTTCTCATGTAGGGAAAGTACGAGCATCACCTCGCTAGCTTACTTGCGGACTGGCCAAAGACCAGACCAATACGAATGGAATTTATTTATCACCTACAAAATGTGAAAAATTTAAAGCCTAAAACTCTGTTTTCCTTATCAATCGACGCTACCGTTCTTAGATACCAAACATCTTTCACATCGGACTGAATCCCCAATATTATAATATTTCCAACTACACCAAAGCCTACTGACACTAAGATTAAACACCGACTTACAGTTTGATTAATCGACGATAGAAACGCTTAGAATTGATCGACGACTCGCCCAGTCAATGGTTGGAAGATAAATAGCTGGGTAGAGCAAGCATTGAATGCGTAACAAATGGTTATATCGCTTCCCTCGTGATGTGGGACAACCGTTTTGTGCCTAACCTGCATCACAGGCACAATGCCTTAGATATCGACCGTCTTTAGACGTATTATACTGTTTATTGATGACGCTCCTTATATTATAATTTTAAGTATAAAGTTGGAGTTTTTGCAAGTTGTGCTTGAGATGAATGATATTTTAAACCTATTGTAAAAAAATCTGAATAGGAGAGCTATTTCAAGTAAATAAGAAATATTTATCAAATTTTTAGCTATGCAATGTTGAAAATCAAACCTAATTTTAAACGACTTAAGATATATTTCTACTCGCGGTGGATTGCGATAGATCAAGGCAGACGCGTCTGCGCTATAATGGACGAGCATTTTTCGATCCGTGATTTGCGCACCGTAGAAGTCAGCTTTAGAATTTTACGTGCGTATCCCTTTTTAAACAAAAAATATTTTCCAAATCGGTCCAGGCGTCTCCGAGTCTTCCGGTTAAGTAATAAATAAAAAAAAAAGATTTCGATGAATTGATAACCTTGCTTTTTAACTCATAAACATACCTCTGATTTTTGATAAATATATTATTACTCTTGTTGTTGGCGCAATGACCAAGATATATTTCGGGTTCCTACAAGTTAGTTTACTTACCATTATGATACATTCATTTTTCCTTTGATTGTGGTCTTCCAACTAGTTTTATTTGGCTTAATTCACTATAAAATAATTGATATTTTAATTTATATTTATTTAATGTCTTTTTTGACGCAAAATATGACTTGATATTAGGCATACGGCAGAGAACACAATATACTAACCACACATTCACATAATTTAAATATATTACAACAAGATACATATATTATGAAACTGGAGATCTTCTAAGCAACAGTTTCAGGAAGTGAGGCTTGATGCCCGCTGGCGCTCTGCTACCATGTCGCTTTAACTAGTGTAACGCTCGTAATTAATATTGTATATATATTTAGTTGACGGCAATTGCAAATGGTTGCCGTCTGGTGGCAAGTTTCTGTTGCTTTAATTAATATTTATTATTTATTTGTAGTTAATTAAAAGGAAACAACACCAATTACATTAATTAACATAAAAACATAAAATAATCTAATTAAGAACTAACGTAGAAGAGTGGACCTCGCCTAATTGTTTTCACAGAACAATTAGCCATACACGAATAATTTGATTCTGTTCAGCCGCAAATACAATACATTCTGAGTTGGCAGTCCGGAGAGCTTTAAGCATCTTTATAGTGCTACACACTGGGAATTTTACTCTGACGAAAGATTGGAAAAGCAGCTGCGCGCTAAAATTATGCCGGCGCCTTTGACAGTGTCTGATGTATTTGTTAGGCACAAAAAGACGACAGAAAAGGCAATGGAGCTCAGGGCAGTCGATACGTCCCCTAAGGATTTTTTAAGCGACCATGAGCTGATCCTGACCTCTGCTTACCTCCAATGAATAATAAAGCCCAACATCCTTTAATGGTAGTTACCAACTACCATGGATATATGCAGGGGAATAATGATATAAGTTTTTTTTTTTTTTTTTAAACTACTTCTGCACTAATGAATTTTTTCACTGTATCGCAGGGGGTTCTGAGTCCCGCCGAGCATGCTTTAGCGAACCGGGAGCTCCGACAAAGGCAAGGACAGGACATGGGTGTTTTTAGCCAGTGCAAGTCCGACATATCCCCACGTCGTGCCCTCGGTGTTGGTCGAAGTCAACAGATTTTCACCCCATAACAAAAAGAAAATGAGGTTTCACAAACAATCAAATCACATACACAAAAAACACTCAGCACGTCGATTCTGTAAAATTCGAACAACAACTCGAATCTCACTTCGCTATTCACTCTCACTTCGCATAAGGTTTAAAATGACCTTGATTTTTGCATTCTGTAAGCATCACCTAGTCACTTGCGAAGTGAAGTGAGCTTCGAATCGACCAATATTGTAGGATCGTGCGTATGACATTAGACAAACCGTTCCTTTACACTAATGAATAGTTTAGTAATCAAACTGATCGTAAATAATTTCGGAATAAAATACTAAATCATTGGTAACACAACTAAATTAAATCATTTTTAACAAAATTTTACTCATTTATGGTGTATATATTATGAAATAAGTTTAAAACGTTTTCAAGCGATGTTAATCTTTATGCATGTAACGTAATGTCATGGATTTTTTTAGAGATGGGAATTTACTGCTACGAAATTCTCGATAATCATATTTTACACTAAATTTTTTGTTATTACTAAAACTTATGCTAACTTTTTGTGTGTCAAACTAATTCCTATAGGTTAATTACTGTAAATAATGCATGTACAGTGTAATGTGTGTATACCTTTAGATTCATATTATTAACTGCATTATAATATAGGTTTATGGTTTATTATGAACATGCACAGAGTATTCATCATTTGTATTTTATATTATACTAGCTGACCCGTGCCCACTTCGTTGGGCATAATGTTAATAATCCTTTTTTAGTACATATGACCTAACGATTTAAATTATTTTATTAATATTAATAATTAAATTATCTATACTAATATTAAAAAAACTACTTTTTGTAACTTAAATATAAAAGTTAGACATATGCTGTCGTTGACTTTTTCAAGCTCCACTTCTTTTCTCTAGAACTCAAAAATATATCTTTCATAGTTAAGGCAGCGTTCGTAAGAAACGCTTTCATTCGACCGTTTTTTCTCCGATTCACTTTGCAAAACGGACTACCACGTAAAAGCCTTTTTATTTTTCGGTTTTTTATATAACCTATGACACTCAGCAATAATGTGGCTTTCTATTGGTGAAAGAATTTTTAAAATCGGTTCAGTAGGTCCCGAGATTACCCCTTACAATTTAACAAATACACAAACTTTACTTCTTTATAATATTATTATAGATAAAAGGATAATTAAACAAGAGGTTAATAAGCGATCAATAAAAAATACATGATATTAAAAAAAGGTCGATGTAACTATTTTATTTTATTATTTTATCGATAGCACCGTTCGAATAGTGCCACTTCCCTAGTCGTCTCATACTGACAGCTGTCATACGCACGAAATAGGATTATTTTTTTAAGGAATTTGAAGTACCTAATACAAAAATGCTAATAAAAAAATAAAACAGAACTCTATAATATAATCTCTATATATATAAAATTCTCGTGTCACGGTGTTCGAACTTGAACTCCTCCGAAACGGCTTGACCGATTTTGATGAAATTTTTTGTGCTTATCCGGTATCTATGAGAATCGACCAACATCTATTTTTCATCCCCCTAAATGTTAAGGGTAGTCCACCCCTAATTTTTTTTTTTTATTTTTTAGGCAAAATTTTTTGTTTTTATTTTTTTATGACACAGCATACAAAAATACATACAACCCTAAATTTTCATCCCTCTACGATCAACCCTTATATTTTATTTGTTAATTAAAAACTTTAATGTTTTTTTGTTATTTTTTTTTTCTTTTTGGATGACTTACAATAAAAAATAGGGTAAGGTAGGTAGGGTAGGGTAGGTAGGGTAGGGTAGGTAGGGTAGGGTAGGTAGGGTAGGGTAGGTAGGGTAGGGTAGGTAGGGTAGGGTAGGTAGGGTAGGGTAGGTAGGGTAGGGTAGGTAGGGTAGGGTAGGTAGGGTAGGGTAGGTAGGGTAGGGTAGGTAGGGTAGGGTAGGTAGGGTAGGGTAGGTAGGGTAGGGTAGGTAGGGTAGGGTAGGTAGGGTAGGGTAGGTAGGGTAGGGTAGGGTAGGTAGGGTAGGGTAGGTAGGGTAGGGTAGGTAGGGTAGGGTAGGTAGGGAGGGTAGGTAGGGTAGGGTAGGTAGGGTAGGGTAGGTAGGGTAGGGTAGGTAGGGTAGGGTAGGTAGGGTAGGGTAGGGTAGGTAGGGTAGGGTAGGTAGGTAGGGTAGGTAGGTAGGGTAGGGTAGGTAGGGTAGGGTAGGGTAGGTAGGGTAGGGTAGGTAGGGTAGGGTAGGTAGGGTAGGGTAGGTAGGGTAGGGTAGGTTATGTAGGGTAGGGTAGGTATTTTTAATTTATAGGGCAAAACAACGTTTGCCGGGACAGCTAGTAATATAATATAATTTTAAATTCGTGCTATAAATATATTCCCTTATGAAAAAGAAAAACATGTCGTTTCGAAAATAATGATGAAGTAAGTTTCATATTTTGTGGTTGTAAAGTTTAAAAATTACATTAATTAAAATAGTATTTATTTTGTTTGCTTATCCAACATTAATGTTTCAGTCCAAATGAGATACGTCCCTTGCACCCATCGTCTTGTCTCATCTCGGCTCAGGTTTAACTCTAGCGGAGGGTTCCTTGAGAACTCAAAATGCCAGAGAGCGAAGTCGACGCCAGTTGGACGAACTACCGCCGTGCGTCTAAATAATATAGGTGGCACAATCACAAATTACAAACAGTGGACCAAGGTTAGCATCGCTTTTTATTACTACGTGTTAGTTAGAACCACATAGCATTCTGCAAAGCAAACCACTTAAACTGTACGACGAATCTTGGTTTAAAGAGGAGAGCCTTGGTTTGTACAAAATAAAACTTACCAATAAAATTTTATTTATCACACAAACAACGACGGAAAGCTGCTATTAATTTTTTTTTATTTACGCATCATAGTAATCAGTGTTATTATTTCAGCATCATGTCATAACGAGCATAATCCTCCACCACTACTGAGAGATTTCTGAGGGTGGAAGAACAGCAGCTGGAGATACAACAACTAAATGCACGAATCCGGTAGTCCTTTTTGGAGAGAAGTGTGGAAAGGAAATGGGCATGGATAAAAGTAGTGCAGAGAGAGATAAGATCATAGCTGAAGCTGTGCCTGCAGTAGGAAAAGGGCGGCAAGCATTGGCAAAGGCTAAGAATAGAGATAGGGTGGAGTAATATGACAACCTCCGTGGTTGAGTGGCTTACACACCGGTTTTCAAGGTGTCTCGAGATTCCGGGTTTCGATCCCCAGACGGGGCAACTACTTACGTAGCTACTCACTTTGGGTTCAGAGCAATTTGTGATGTTGTCACATATTTAATATAAGTAATAAAGTCTAAAACTACCCACTAGTGCTGTAAGCGTTATTTCTGCACAATTATTGTAATTGCATTATTGTTATAATTTGTTTTTGCATCGTATCACATTGTACACAATGTTTGTGTATTGCTTGTATTATAAGGATAAACAGTGTAACAATTGTAGATAGGCTTATAATTAAATAAATAAATAATACAAGTTAATGTAATATATAATAAATAAAACACTTTTAAACGGATACTAGAGCGGTTTTATTGAAAGTCCATTGGTGATTAGTTTGGATTTGATTTTATACAATTCCTGACTAAAAATAAAAATCTATTGAATCTACCACCATTTCACATATTAACCAATCACTCCGCTGAGGAATGTAACGCCTCACACCACAGAATATAAAATTGTATAACGACACCACCAATAAATTAATTATGATGTGAAGGCCTATTTATTAAGTTTCGCTTATGTAATTGCCCTAGCTAGAGCTAAATCGGCGTTACATGGCAAACCCTTTGAACTTCAGCAATTGTTTAGAGCTCTTCTAGTATCTCTTCTTCTAAAATTGCACCTAAATCATCCTTTTAGAAGAACAATAATTGTCTGTGATAAATATGTCCTTCTACTTTATTATTTTCTGATAACTGCCATTAGCCAAGAATGACAAGGTGCATAATATCTGTGAAACAATAAATCAATAAAACAATTAAGTAATCTAGATCTAGTCAAAACAAAATAGGAACCAATTTGGTTATTTTGTGCATAATAATAATACCTCTATTATAACTATAAATATGGGGTCCTTAGAATTACAGGACAACATAGGTAGCAGGGAAACAACCTAAAGGGAATACTTCTTATTATGAAGTGTTTTAATTTGTGTTTTAAGCGATAAATTATGTTTGTGTGCTTGGTTACACATCAATCAGGTATTATAAACTATGTAAATACTTACCAAAGTAACTATATACTTAGTAAGATGAAGCACTTACTCAAACGAGTTGAAAGTCCTCGACTTTTTGTGGGCTTTATCAGAGGCGTTAACTCAAGTTCCTTTGACTATCTATATACGCTAACATAGTCGTCATCTCGGATTAATAAAGATAAACTTCGAATTTGGTTAGATTGTTGACTCTTTTCTAGTTTATCCAAAGTATGAGCCTCTTCTAATAAAGATTTAAACTAAAACATTTCTGCCATCGTTATCGCTTAAGTATTCACTTTACACAAAAGCCCAAATATAAGACTTTAACCACAAATTATATAGTTATTGTACTAATTTTTAACAATGTGATATAAAAATATTATTTTAACATTATTTATAAAGGATTTCTTCCATTGTTATTCGTCAAATTGATGCTATTTATTTGACATTTTGAATCGGGTTCGAGTGCGAAGTGAGCGTTTTATTTATTACCTTACTGAATACCACTTCTTACGTCATCTCATACTTTATCAGTCAAAATCTCACGGTTAATTTAGTTCAACTCGCTGACACACTCGCAAGTGTAGCGCTAGTGTAAATTCGAATGTCAATCAAACAACTCACGGCGGTTTCAGATTCGAAGTCACGAACGAGTTCTTACAGAATCGCACCCCTGACTTGGAACTGAAATTACGAATACTCCTCACGAAAGTTATTATACAAGCTTATGTTTATTATAATGTTTGGAATACGAATCTAAGGAATGTTTTCCGGATTTTTTCAATTTATAATATAAATATTATGTTATAGAACATATTTACCTACTGTTCTTGGTACTGCACTGTTCGCAATTAGGAACCTTTTACTATGCGATTTATTCTTAAACTGAAGAAAATTCCAATTTCAGGGGTTGATCTCGTCCCTTTGCCTAGAGTGCAAATATAGAGCGCCGATACTTAGCACATCCAGTGTACCTTGGATAGTCAACCTCGCTACTCTCATCATCATCATCATTTCATAAGGTGATATAAACTGGGAATGTAATCAATAACAACAACAAAATAAATTTTCGACATTTTATTGAGTCACATGTATTAAAAAAACTGCTCGTTCAATTTTGATTCATTCTGATAACCTTTAACATATATCGTGCTGTTTACATTAAATTCATATATCCCTTACAATGAGCAAATTTTATTGTTTACTTTTATACAAATACAACCAGTCCGAGAAATGTTACTTAGGTGTTAAATGAATTAATTTTATACATTTTTAATTTATTGTATAAATATGATTTACTTTTTTATGCGTTTACTTTAAACATAATATATTATAATTTCCTAATTTTTGTATGTTCTTATTATGTTATATTCTTGCTATGGGTTCGTGATCTTTGGTATACTGTACATCTTTGGAACGACAATGGTTCAGTAAAATATACACTGTGGTTATAACAAGCATTTTATACAACACTAATTACAAAGGTATTGTTTAAAGAAACGAGAATATAACTATTAAAAATTTTTCTTTTTTAACAATATTAAGAGTTTGTTGTTAAAACCGGATTCAAAACATGTTGCTAAACAATAAATTGTTCATTTTACGATTGTCCTAAATAAATAAATAACAATTTTCCTTCTGTTATACTTAAGAAATTTAATGTAAAAAATTACAAGTAACATGTATGTAACATTATAATTTTCGGTCATTTAACTTCTACACGGTAAAAACTTATAGCTTTTCATAATAAATTCCAAACCATACAATTTCAAGAATACATATTTTTTTAAATGCACTTATTAGTTTCACTTTCGACCTCATATTTAAACAGATAAGCAAACATTCCCCTCAAAACTGCAGCAAAGACAACAAACAAAAGACGAAGATAAATCCAGTATTTACTAAAGAAATTTATAAGAAAGGGGCGAGTGCTGAGATGACGGATAGATGGGATGAATGGAAGAAAAATACGTTCGGGTTCCGAATGACTGTTTAGTATGAAAAGAAGATAATTAGGAAGAACAAAGTAAAGACTTTGTACCTATTTTATTCATGAGACCTGACTGGATTATACTTTGTTTTTTGCTGATAATAATATAATACATTATTTCTATATTTAACAATGTAATTGACAAATAAATAACTTATATTTAAACTAAATAAATTATTGACATACCATTTTTAATAACGCTAGATACATTTTCATCAAAACAAAATGGACTGGTTTATTTAATTTATAACATTGAATCAAATATTTATCGTTGACACTTATGACGTTATTTTTTTACATTTAATTGTAATAATAACATTTAAATCGTCTATTAGTGCATTGCAAAAAGAAATTCCTTATGTGAATCATGAAACACAAGTTAATTGATATATTTACAATTCTTAACCCTTATAAATTAAATCTAGAATAGCTTAGAGCCTTCTGTCATTTCTCTTAAAGAGTATCTAACTATCGTTATCTTTAGAACAAGTTATTATAATATTTTTCTAATAATCTTTTACTTAATAATTGTTCATCAGTCATTGTCTTAATTTATAACTGCTAGAACGCATTGCTGTTTTTTTTACAAAATGATATTGAAATTAATTTTACATTTAACAATAGACGTTTTATTCAACATTTTTTTTTACATTTAAGATGGCTTTAGAAAAATAATGTATAAAATGAATTGGTTTATACACAGCTCTCTTGATGGGCTGCTAACAATGGTGTTCTCGTGGTGACAATCTCTCGATGCGACCTCATTGCGCCGTTGATCATGCTTCTGCCGGAATCATTCTGTGAATTAATGAGGTTTAATTAAAATTTAACAAAGTTAAAATAATTAGGTAACGATACAAATCAGTTGTTTTATGTTCAAGTCGAATCGAATAATTAATTCGAATCAGCCTTGATATAAATTCGATAACTTTTTCCAAAATACTAAATTATTGCGACAATTATTAATTAATCCAGCCATTTCTCGCTAACGCTGATAAAATGACGTCAGTCCGTTCACTGTACAAAGTAAACAGGGTTTCTGTATACTTTGTACACCTAAAGTTTCTATGCACAATTAATTCAGCGGTTACTCATGGCTATGAGTGATGTTTTCTATTGAATGTTAATGGTATGTCAAGTGGGTATTTAACTACTGTCGTAATATTTATTTATAACAAATATTTCTAATAATAAAAGTAAAATGCTGAATAACTGAGAACTGCGAAATAACATTCAAAAATATACACGATTACAAAAATAATAAGCTTTTAAATTTTGTAGTTGACGCATCTTCTATCTCTATCGCAAAACGACAACTTGAATGGGGCAGCCGCAGAGAAGTATGGAAAAAACAATAGTGATGTCACATCCGGTAATAGTTCGAACGATCAAAGATTCATGAATAAATAAATAAATAAATGTGGACAACATCACATACATTGCTCTGAACCCAAAGTAAGTAGCTAAAGCACTTGTGTTATGGAATTCAGAGACAACGAAGGTACCACAAACACCCAGACCCAAGACAATGTAGAAAAGGATTTTTCTACATTGACCCGGCCGGGGATCGAACCCGGGACCTCAGAGCTGGCGACACCTTGAAAACCGGCGTGTACGCCACTCGACCACGGAGGTCGTCAAAATCAAGATTTAAAGTAGGCAATAATTGTATATTTGATCTTATAGTTTTATATTTACCTATAAGTTTAGAATATAAATAAATTATGGTTAGGATTCTCCCGCAGTAACTACCCACACCTTTTTGTCTCATCGGAGGCTAGCCTGGTGCGCTGTAACTCAGGTCTTACCTATCATAGACACCCGTCTCTATCTTAATGATACAAAATGTTGATGATGAGAAAATAAATATTGTTATAATTTATAGATATATTTAATTACATAAAAAATACATTTTTAAATATACATCAAAATAAAAAAAACATTATATATTTACAAATATAAAATACAGTCTCCAACCGGCATCAGAAACGGGGTTCAAGCTGCCGGTGGTTAGGGCCCCAGAGAGAAGACCCTCCTCACGATACGCGCCGTGTTCAGAAGTACCGCTTTCTGAATCTAGCGCTTTTATTTATTTTCAACTAGCAATTTTCCAACATCTACAATTATACTATTCCTACTAATTGAATAACGAAATAAGTATTAATTTGAATTCAAAAATGTTTGCTTAAGGTCTTAATACATGATAGGCATACCTAAGCAAAAGACAGAACCAGCTTTACATAGGAACTGTTCATAATGTCTGTATAAACATTCATAAATAAAAACACATAGTCTTATTTTTTTTAATGAATCAATGTTTCAGTTGTAGTGTGTGGTTAGATTCAAAAGCTATTGTTATTATAAATATAATAAGCGATAAATCAAACCTCTGTCACGATCGTGATGCGTGCGGGAGATAATTATAACGATATTATCGGATTAAACATTACAGCGTTGCAGGTCATAATGTAAACTAATGGTTGAAGAATAATATATTATGGTATGCTTCGATCACACGTACCTAATCAAATGAATGCCGAGTATAGGCATGTTTCCTAATCTTTTTTTAATATCCGCCTGGTAGATTAATGAATTTTATTGGACACGTATTTTTTCTTTTTTCCTACAAACAAAAAATGATCAAAATACAGAGAACGCAAATTACGCGTGACGTCACTCCTCGCTACAATTTTTACCAAGGCGTCATAAGCCCCCACTCCGAAACTTTAAAGCGCTGTATCTTTGCAAGTTTTTATTGTTTTGATAAAAGAAAAAATACGTGTCTAATATTTTTTTATTATCTAACTGACGGACTAATAATAGATTTTAACTTTTCATACCCAGGAAACATCCCTATAATACAAATATTTTTTACACTATACCATTATGAATATTGGGTAGATATGTATTATATTTATTATTGAATAATATAATTACATTTGTGAACTTTCATTACTTAATTATTTTGTTGCAATAATATCATGTGACAGTTCATTCAAGAGGATTAAAAAACGTAAATAGTGCCATCATGCCATTTTAGTTGAGCATAATATCCATCTTATTTTATTTCTATTCTATACCTGTATAGTTCATATATAAACCAAACATTTTATCTAAACGAAAACACAAAAACAAAAAAAACTAAATCGGATTCCCGTGTTTAAAAGTTTAAATCGACAAAAAAAAATATTTTGAGCATATTGAGCCAGATACTTTAGATCTGCAAATATCACCATTTCCACTTGATCTACAGAGAAGAAAAGCGAAAAATATATCAATGGTTTTAACCAGAGTCCAGCATTCTTACCTTAAGATTACCCCGGGTCATAAATGCCTTACCTAGCGGTCCCGCTACAGTTGTATACCGTACAGTGAAGGTAGGAAATTCGATAATATAAGGCCGTTCGTACACGGTCTGCTCGAGCAGTCAGACAGTGGTCAACGCAAACGGTCTGCACGCGGTCTTAAAATGAACTGGACATTTGCTTTGCCTTCCCGAGGGCGAGTAAGTCCTAAGAAATTTCTTTGCATTTAAAACGTTTAAAGCTTGTTAGGATTAGTAAGCTAACCTGCATATCTGTATAATGAGCGTGCGACGATATAGGCGTCACTGGTGTCTGTGTGCGTTGTAAGCTGTGCGCGCTGCCTGAGTTCTTAGGCTGAGCGATCGCGGAGTAGAGCGGCGGGTCCGGTGGCGCCTCTGTTAAACCTACGAAGAAATGATAGAGTTAGTGCATGCATGTTATTGTTATGTGCTGTTTGGCATTTAAAATATTAGTTAAATAAATTTGAAGATGTTAAAATCAACACCCTCTAATATACGTCTCGTTGAAAAAACTATTTTGGTCTTCGATTTAAATTAGGTTGGTCAAGAAAACTACCAACGACGTCAATTTTTGTAAGGAGTAGGTATTTCTTTTTTGGTTGAATTTGGGTAAAAATCTCATCAAGATAATACTTTTATACTTTATAATAAAATTGGTACAACAGTGGAAAAGACGTACACATTATCACGGCATAACTCACTATGTTTTTAGGTTACATTAGTAAGTGTTAGCATTATAGGTACTTATAACTATAAAGGTCATGGACCTACAGCCTTGCATAAAAATCGTATCCTAAACATACAGTGTTACAAAAAAATATGAATGTAGGAGCGTAAGCAAATTATCGTCAAATATTAGAACAGAGAGTTTTGGTTAAGTGCGTGTGGGCGATGCTCTCAAGCGAGTGGTTTTAGATTCCACTATACAGAGTGTTTGGATTATCCGTGGGCGTTTTGTATTGTCTAGAATTGGGAACTAGGCTTACCATTGACATTTTAAGAAATGTTTTCTAAAAAAATTACTGGTAGTTAAAAGTTTATTTTGAAGTCAAATCATTTTTGTACTATAGATAAAGTTCGGAAATGACATATTAATTTTTAGAATCATTATAATTATATTAATACAAGCTGTTTCCGGCAGCTCCGCCCGCGTAAATGTCGGTTATCGCGGCAAAAAGTAGCCTATGTCCTTTCTCAAGCCCTAGACTATCAGCTGTGTACTAAATTTAATTTAAATGGGTTCAGTAGATTTGGCATGAAAGCACAACAGACAGACAGAGTTACTTTCACATTTATAATATTAGTAAGCGTGTAAAAGTTCTGAACTCGAACATTTTATTAATGCACGAAACAAATGCTGTTAAAAAAATATCTACGATTAATCAAGATAATATTCAAAAGAAAAATGCAGAAGCATTTCATTCAACACAAAAACTAATTTATAAACGACAAAATCAAAACAAACTAGATAACATCGCGTCGCCTCGACAATTGAAATACAATACTTTTATAAAACTGTACAAATGCAGTCTTAGATCACAGGCCAGTGGTTTGTAGCCTATTGTAGTCTATTGTAGCCTATTGTATGCCAGTATTAGGTTCGTGCCGAGTTTCTTGTGAGCAAAGTTTTATACAAAGTTATTAACGGTCTTTTGTGAAGTAACATTTTGCGCCTGGCGTGCTCGGGACGGGGACGCTGTCGTGATTTAAAGCATATTCAATTTTCAAGTAGAACCTCGTATTTATTTTTAAAAAATTTCTCTTTTTAAAGAAATAAATATCGAGTGCAATTTTTATCATTAATTATTAAATATTGCATAAAAATGCTCATGTTTTAGTAATAATATTTTTCGTGGAACAAAATACAACGAACTATCAATATTATAATATGAATTTATATTGAATGGAAAATATTTACTTCTTCATGGAATCGTTAATAAAATAGTTTAATAAGCCCTTGTTACCTACCGTTGTTTTGCTAGGGCCATCTTTTACACCTACTATACATATACACAAAAAATCATAAAAATCGGTCAAGCTGTTTTGGACGAGTTCGCTAAGAAACACTGTCACATGAGATTTTTATATATTAGATTAATTTATACAACTTTATATATAGCAGATTACTTTTCCGACGAAATTTTAGGTTTGATCGTCAAATTAACAATAGAAAGTAGGTACTTATAGCCAAAAAAAAACATTGCCACACCTCATAATCATCTAAGCGTTTAAAAAAACTTATCCTAAAATTAACTCTCGTTTTAATTACTAATTTAATATTTTTGCTAAACACAAAAGTGAAATTGGAGAAACATTCACAAATTTAATCAAACAAAACGCAAATTAATGAAGGCGAACATCTGCAGTGTCGCAACATCGCTCAGACGGGATTAATCATATCTAATAATAAATCAAGACGCTGTTAGCATGACCTTAAAGGGCATTTAGGTTAAGCATTTAAAATAGGGTTTATTGTCAATATTTTAAACATAGTATAAATTGATAGTAATTAAAAATAATTATTTATTTATTCAAGGATTTCTAAACATGAAAAATAAGTGAAACATCTTTATGTAAATTTGGTTAGTTGCTCCTAAGAGTAATGAATTAAGCATACATACCTAAACGACTTAAAAAGATTGCTAATTAATAAAATATATTTAATATTTTTTTTTCTATCTCTTCTATCATTCATCTCCTCCACTCGTTCCAATAATTACCATGTTTTTTGATGGACAAAAATTGTTCAATTTTTATATAAAGAATTTGAATTTAGAAGTTTCTTAGCAATTGCTTGACACCGTCCAGATTTGTATAAATAAGGCCATTAGAGTCAATATTAAAATAATTAAGTTTGTAAAACTTTTTATGTATTATTAGTCTCGAATATATCAAATACAACTTTTTTATACGGTGTCTACCCGCTAAGTACGTTTAATAAAGCTGCCATTTGCTATTAAAATAATAAAAATAACGGCCACCTTCTGGCTCCATCATCAGACTGGCTCGAAAGTACCATAATATTGTATTGCTACTGAACTTATATAATTATGCAAAATTGTATCTAAATCGGATGTCCAGAAGTGTGTCTAAATTAGCTTGCAAGACTTAACCTAAACAAACATACATACATGAAAGTTAAAAAAAAACTGGTGAAAATAGTTTTATTTCAAAGTAGGTATAATATTTACGTCCCGTTTACCTGTTATAGGGCGCCAATCCCGAGCTCTATGAGCCCATTGCTCATGTGTGATTCAATATAAACGTATATCTCAGAAATCATTACGCCTTTTACTTATTATTTGGCTTATCTTCCCTGTAATCAAACTTCTACCAAACCAATAATTATACAGCCGCAATGACGTGTTATATCTATGAAAGTCATCAGCACAAACCTATAATTACTGTTACGTGTGATTGAAATTCAATTTCAGTCACCACCTGTATAATCTGCAAGAGTGATCTAAATTTGTCGCATCGCACACTGTGACGTCATGTTTTTATTATATTAAGTGTGCTGAAAGTCGTTACCATGTATTTACTTTTTTTTTTCATATAAATCCTGGCCTGGCTATATTATTATTGATAATAATATCATAAACAACATTGTTTCATTACTTTTAATTGTACATCAGACTTCAAATACATATAATATAGTACTGTATATGCTTACGATAGCGTCTTAATTGACAATAAGGTGCTGATAGACTTGAACAATCACTTGTAATGACTATTATAGTGAATGTTACACTTAGAGAAAATAATTAAGCAAACTATAGAGTGCGCATATCGAGTATGATCTGGAGGCACTAGTATGAACATGTGAAATTTTATTTTATTAAAAACTCAAAACCTAATATTAACCTGATATTCTCGCATTTTCGCATAAATTTCAGATGTATGGAAAATCACTTAAATTAGCAAACGAGCTTAGTACCTACATTAAACAAAAAAATTGCTTACGCTTGGCACAAGCGCAACGAGCGATGCGCGCGCTCTATGTTTGTCTATGTTTACTCTAAGACGTTACTAAGAAGTTCTAAGATGTTAAATACAAATATTGTCTCTATTTTTTTTGTACTTAATTACAAAATCTTAAATCTATCAGCACCTTTTGATATTGATTTCAGCAGAGTAGTTTTAAGCGATTTTATGTTTTTATAACTGTAACAATAAACAAGAATTTAGTATTATTAATTGAACGTAACTTAATTGAATAAAAAAAGAAATGGTAGTATTAAAATTCATTGCGCAGAAAACACGAAAAGTAAATTAGTCAGTTTTAATTTTCATATTTTAAACTTTCATGGTTGCCGGCATGCCGCCATTTTGCCTTCTAGGATTTGAATACAAGTCTATATTTAGCACATAGCTTATATCTGCGGCCTACCTTAAAATAATTTGCAAGGTAAATGGACCGCAGAGCTAAATCGCTAATGCTGACAGAACAATGACTGACAGGCTAAACTCAGACCGAAGTGTTATTCGTGTTCAGTAAATTTTAATAAGCATTGACGTACCTACAAGGGTTTTGAGTGACATTTAATTTAAGATACATAATTATGTAAAACAAATGGCTGTTTTGTATACAATGCATTTGTGGCAACTTGTTTATATACGACTTGTCTTTTTAAACTTTTTAAACTTTAGTAGTAAGGTACCAATTTGTATTTTGTAATCCTTACTGCTATTATAAATGCGAAAGTAACTCTGTCTGTCTGTCTGTCTGTTGCGCTTTCACGCCAAAATTACAGAACCGATTTAAATAAAATTTGGTATACAGATAGTGTAGTACTTTTCGCCGCGATAATCAACATTCACGCGGGTAGAGCCCCGGGAAACAGCTAGTATCATAATAACTTTATGTCTATAAAGGTGGGTATTGATTTTTCCACACCAGCAGTCCTGTCTAAAGAAATTTGCGTCTAATCTATACTAATATTATAAAGCTGAAGAGTTTGTTTGTTTGTTTGTTTGTTTGAACGCGCTAATCTCAGGAACTACTGGTTCGAATTGAAAAATTATTTTTGTATTGGATAGTCCGTTTATTGAGGAAGGCTATAGGCTATATAACATCACGCTACGACCAATAGGAGCGGAGCATAAATGAAAAAAGTTGCAAAAATTAAAAACCTTTAAAACTAAAACACGCGAACAAAGTCGCGGGGGACAGCTAGTATACTATATCTGCCTATCTACTGTCTATATATTTTTATCATTACCTATCTATTATATTTCCACCTTTAAAATAAAATACTATTTTCTTTTAATTTCTTTTCTGTCGTTACAAATATTAACACAGTCTCTAAGATAACGGGTCGTAAACAAATAAATATCTAGCAAATTATAAAACCATTTCACTATTTCCAAGAAAGGACATTACATTTTCATTTGCAGGTAAAATAATGGTGTGCTCTCATCCGAAGATCCTTACTTCAAAAATATTACGAAAGGGAAAAACAACAAGAGAATGGAATTGCCTTGCCACAGATTTGTTCAGCGAGAATTCTTGCAGCATGCATTTTGTAAGATACATTGGCGGGGTGATAGTGTCATTAAATTTTCTCGTAACAGCGAATTTACACAGTGGACATATTTGTCACAACGAAACGTGGTTTTCTTTAGCTAGAAACTAAAGCTGTTTTTCTTAAGAAATATGATATAATATCATTGTGTGTTTAATAATTTTCTTGCTTAGAATATTCAGTTTAATGTTATAATATAATATCATGCGACAACTCTCACATGTCAATCTAATCCCAAACTAGGCAGAACCTGTATTATAAATACCAGATAACTGATAAACATACTTGTATATTTCTAAATACATACATGTAATATATAAGTTACACAGAACAAATGATCGTGCTCATCATACAAAGAATTTATCCTGCGTGGGAATCGAACACATGACCTCCGGTTTAGCAGTCAGGGCCACT
Source organism: Diachrysia chrysitis (assembly GCA_932294365.1). Taxonomy (NCBI): domain Eukaryota; kingdom Metazoa; phylum Arthropoda; class Insecta; order Lepidoptera; family Noctuidae; genus Diachrysia; species Diachrysia chrysitis. The sequence goes on along the minus strand of OW028649.1, from coordinate 12,604,554 downwards.
AACCACTAGACCAACAGGCTATTCAATTTAGTCAGCCGAGTCAGTGAGTGAAAAAAGTCATTTAAATGTTATTAAAACAACTGATAAGTAAAACCTATAGTCAGTCAGAACACATATTGGATAATTAGTAATAATAATATATAACTTTGAAAATCAATTAAACTATGATGTTCAAAACAATATATCTCATTTATTAGTGGCTGAAACTTATGTACACAATAAATTGAAGTCAATTTTGAATTAAATTTATAATTCATAATAAAAAATAAAATAATAAATCAAATGATTTTATTCAAGATTAAAAATGGGGAACATGACTAAAAAAATACCTGTATATTCCTCTAGCCGCAAAAGTTTTAAAATACATTTTTTTATAATCATGCAACTGTCGACTTTATGTACGTAAACATAAGTAAATCACCACACGAACATCAAAAAGCTTTATAGTTAGACCCCAATCTTTCAACACAGACTATATATTAAATTTAGAGTGCATAAAACGGAATGCCAAACGAGAGAACTCAAAGAATGTGGATAATGGCTTTGTCAACGTCAATAAAAACTAATAAACTGCAAGGCGAACATTTGCGACTGCACCAAACTAAACTATAAACAATTTTAGAGAACTCGACATAACTCTTGGTACTCTTCAACTAATTCATTTACCAACTCGCTGTCGAAGTAACGTTAATCTAAATAAACGTAGAAAACATAAGCTCGCTAATGCTCTTAGTGAAATAAAAACTGTACAAACGAATAGTTATTTCAGCTAATAAGTAAAGTTTAAAAGTGGGCTGATGGTAGCGAAACGGGACGCTTTTGAGCACAGATTACCTAATCCATAGTTACTTTGAGTTTAAGTTTCCACATCATTTTGCAGCACGCATACTTTATGTAGTTAACTAACTTTAGTTAACGTTAGCTTAGTGTAGTGTTAGTTTTTAATTAATGAGCAAAAAGTATGGCTTTTTGCTTTTGAAATTTTTCCAACTTGAGATGTTAATTCGTAAGCTTCTAATTGATTAATGTACTGTTAGTGGTTTTAAATCACTTTAATTAAGCTGTATGTACCTACTGAGTATTCATTATATAAACTGGCCTGTTGGTCTAGTGGTTAGTGACGCTGACTGGAAAACCGGAGGTCGTGGGTTCGATTCCCACCTAGGACAAATCTTTGTGTGATGAACATGATCATTAGTTCTGTGTCTGTGTGTAATTTATCTATAATATATATGTATTTAGAAATGTATAAGCATGTTTATCAGTTGTCTGGTTGCCATAATAGAGGCTTTGTCTAGATTGGGATCAAATGGCCGTGTGTGAGTTGTCCCAAGATATTATATTATTTAAAAGTACTGGTGGCTATAAAATAGTTTATTTTTTATAATGCGTTAATTCCTCAAAGGGGCAGACAGAGCTTTTGCAGTAACACACCGAAATTTCCCCAGACAGCAGTCACATAATAGTTGAAATTCTTACCAGGAACATAAACTACACTCGTACATAACATCAAGCTGTAAATCCCAAAGTATGGAGTTATGCGCAGTAATCTAGTTAATTTATTCTTTCCGTTGTGTTGGCAATTAATTTGTGGGATATTTATTATCAAGACTGCACGTTAATGTTAGCACGTTATTCATCAACTTGTTTCCTTATGTGTTAATTATTTACACTTTTGTTTCTTACTTCCCCCCGATCGGTATTATGTTGCGTAATTTTGTTGTACGGAATTTTCTTGTTGGCGGTTTCAAGGAAATTTTCTTTGATTATATGAGTACGCCTTTTAGGTTCTTAACATCACAAATTATGTGCCAAGTTAGAAGTAATTACAAGCAATTTTGAACAAGTTAAATTAATGTGATAATATGTGTAAAATTCGTCTGGGATCTTATTTACTGGTATATAAATTGACTGCAAAGCTCTAAATTTATAAGGCCTGTTTACCGCATCAACATAGTGCCGTAAAAGTCTATAAAAAAGTACAAAGTGTAAAATTCGATTTACAAAAGTTTACAGTGTCTAGGTTTTAAAAAATAGCTCGCATAGCCGCCTTTTATCCCATATTTTAATATCTACTATTTTCTTTGCTCCACGATTTAGGGTAAGAGCTACTTGTAACAGTATTTTTCTTCACTTCGGCCATCCAAAGAGTATTGATCATTACTTTAATTTGAATTCAGTTGCAAACCCTCCATTTCTATAAAAACGGCTCTAACCGATCTTCGACAAGAGCGAACGAGGCGGTGTTAAGCTCCACTTTAATTAAAACGTTTCAGTTTTAAATGTTTCGTAACACCGCGTCGAAATGGTGCTTCGTGTTCGCTATTCTAATTAGTACAAAATGTATTTTGTTAAGATCATCTGCGGTAAAAATTGGATGGCGCTTGCAATTTTGTTTGGATTAAAAGTCGTTTCTTTTCAAGGCTTTTTTAGCCTTGAAAATATGTTATTTAAAAGTATACACGCTTCTAAAATATTAATAGAGCTTCCAAGTTGAATTCTCTATTCGTATTTGTTTGTTAAACTCAAGAAAAAAAATCGGTAAATCAAAGTTTGAGGAGTGATTTTATTATTTCAGGATTTTATGGACGTTTTAACCTGAAAGTAAGACATTATTACAGATTTAAAAATAAAGTATATTTACCTTTACTCAACGGGATGAGATCTGGGTTTTTATCATCGGCAGTTTGTGGAGAATTCCGTTTCTGCACAATCACCTTCTGATTCTTAAGAGTCGGAAGCGTCACTGCAAAAGAAATTGTATTGAAAGCAAATATTTAGCATAACTTATTCCATTTGGTTTTGTCGACGTGAAATCAATTTTAAATTTCTTTGGAATAAGGTTTGTTTTGGTTTAATAATTTCACAAGTTAAGACATAACGTAACTAGGTCATTGTATAGCTCATTATAGTTACGTTACGAAAGAGTTTGTATCTTCATTGTTCTTTACATTAAATACATACTTTTTTGTTCATAATTTGACTGCACGGATAGCCGAGTGGTATACCCCACCACGCTAATTACCATTGTGCGTGACGTGCTGCTAGTTCGATTCCCGTATGGGACAAGCATTTGTGTGATCCACAAATGCTTGGCCTAAGTCTGGGTTTTCTTTGTGCATGTGATTCGAATATTTGTAAAACCCCCCGCAACATAAGAATTAAATTCCTTAGTGGTGGGAGTCGTTTTAATAAAAAAAAAATAATCTACACAACAGATTAACATAACATTTTTAATTATTTACATAAATCTGTGAAATTAAGTGTTCAATAATTATACCTAAATTAACATCTTGTTGTAAAGAATTAAGACAACCTTAGTACCGAAAGTATCAACAATATAACTCAACTAGTAAACTTCAAAAAATTAAGTTTCATAAAAAAATATAACAGACGCCGATGATCCGATATAATAAAGTCAAACTTTATTTACTCGACTAATATTGCCTACAAAGCATGAATACACGCATAATAACGTCAATTAATATTAATGTTTATGAATAACTGTCGTGTCATTAAAATCAATGAGCACCTAATGGAGTTGCAGTCTTTATTGCCTATAATCTGACCCATATTATTCGCAGCGTGAATTTATGCTTTGATATTATATCCAAACATTTGATTACTGTCACGCGAGTGATTATGTTTAGTGATTTGAAAGTTTATTCTAAACAGAATATGTTTTTTTAAGTATTTTCGCCGTATTTACTTAGTTGCTATTTTATCAATCGTTTTAAAGGATTTTGTTCTATATGAAAGATGTTCTAAAGTTGATAATCATGACGGCAGTTTATTAGGGAATTTACAAAGACGTAAGAAATGTAAACAATAATTTATTAAAAGAAATAATATAGCTTATTCACTAGTTGAAAACCAAAACACGGTAGAAGCTGTTTAAAATAATATTAATATTTAAAACTGTACTATTTATGAAAACTTTAATCACGATTAGATAGCGTTAAATAATAAACAGGAATAAAAAAATAAGCGAGTAGAAAATCTGTTTTGTTTTGTATTTGTTATAAAATATCTCAATAGTATGCCTAACGAAAGAAGGAAAAAGTTATTATTATACTTTTAACAGTGTTTCATACAGATAAAGATAGAGTTAGATAAAGGTGATATTACAATCTGTATAAAAACCAAGCGTGCCATTTTTTAACTACCTACTATGATGTCACAAGCACTGTTAAGTAATGATTTCAAACTAAAATTAACTTAAAAATTCGATGTAGGTACGATTCGTTTGCCAATAATGCTCGGTACCTACGGATTGGCGAAACCTACAGGCTAGGCGCACCGATGCAGACTGAGTGCGCCAGTTGCCACGTTAAGCATATTATGCTTAAGCCGGGGACGCAAAGAAGATTCTCTTGCGTGATCTAAGTCTATCTTTATATGTGGTATTGCATGATATTTTAATTTTATTTTATAATAATATTATCTTATAGCCGCGAAAACATTTCTAAACATTATCTACATTATCTAAGACATACCAACCTTCATAATCTCGCGACCTATGTCGTATTCTGGTCGCGATGAGAGCGAGGCACAGTATGAGCGCGACAGTTAGCGCCGCTCCCAGAAACACGCCAACCGCCCAATTCACTTCCCACGCCTCTTGAGGTTCTGAGAAAATACTTATATGTTAATTTTGTACTTAGTGTTGTAATTAGAAGGATGTTCAATGTAACTGTGATATTTTTAAGAAATATGAAAAAGGAGATTTTTCTGTCAAGAAAACCCATAAGTACTTGCTTAAGGTTTATGAAACAAAGTCAGATTTGTCACGCATTTTATTTTTACACTCAGGAATTGAATGAATATCTCTCTCTTTAACCCCACTCACAACTGCATAAAGCAGTATATTCTTTGCATAAAGAGTATGGCTGAAAAATATTTACACCGAAAAACCACGCCTTGCAAAAATATGGATATTTCCACCAAAACTCACCAGTCCTCGGCGACAATCTCAATGCAGTTTCTACAGTGAAAGTTACATGTTCTGATCTTCCTCTAGCGTTAGCCGCGTACACTATTATCCTAAGCTGTCTGCTGGCTCCGAGCCTTCTTAGGTTCCAATGCGCGCCACCATTACTGGCGTTCACGACGAGACCTTCCGCTGCCCACACTTCAACAACGTACACGCAATGAAGACCTCCTTCGTAACCTAAAAAGAAAAAAGACTGTAAGAATCTTTTGATTTCTTGGACAATTGTAGAAAAGCACTGTCGAGGTTAACGTCAAAGTTATCGTAAAACGTTAAGGTAAACGCCCTGCAGGTTAACGTTAACCAAATTGACAAGCAGGTATCAAAGGTCGAATTGAAATATATTTTACATATATTATTTCGATAGTGGTTTATGTTAAATCACTGTGAAAAGTTTGAATGAAGGCTAGACGGAAGCATACATTTTCATACTAGCTTGAGAATTCGACCATAGGTTCTTAAAAATATGGTATTACACTTTAAGTTAGCAATTACATTTACTACTGTTTTATTTTAAGTCTAGATGTTTAAATTACAGTAATTAAAACAACCATTACTTATAAAATAATCATAATTATTAATCCATACTAATATGGGGTCTGCTTGTATCCTAAGAAAGGACATGGGTTACTTTTTGCCGCGAAAACCGACAACAACGAGGGCCGAGCCTCGTGAAAAAGCTAGTTTCAAATAATAATTTCAATCTGCTTCTAAATACAAAACTGTAACAATAACAATATTCTGATAAAGCCAGCCAACTTCTAAATAAAAGAAAAATAAATTTGGATTATAAAGAGCATGTTTACTGTCAAAAGTTGTCGACTAGCCCACTTGAAGTAATAACATGTGAGGTTTAAAGTTCTCAGGAAGTGGTGTCAGCTTGCCAGTCCACTCGCGACGCTTCCAATTTCTGTCCGACTTTAAGAGCCAAAATATGTTGAATTTATTCAAGCGTTGGGGGTTGAAAAAATGTTAAGTTTTGGTTCTGGTATATAAAAGAACTGCTAGTTATATTATCTTATTATGTTCAAATGACTATCTAATTTCTCATTACATATATAAATAAGGTAGTATTTTTAAAGTTAAGTTAAGCCGAATTAAGATTTCTATCCGCAGAACATTAGGTACCTAGGCAAAATAACAAAATATCTAGATATTATTGTTTACTATCTTTAACAAAACAATAATTAAGTTAATTTTAAACCGAGTGCGCGACGGGAGAACCTATGTATGTATGTTTCTGCCTTTGTGGCACTCCAGGGACTAAACGCGGGGGCCGAAATTTGAAGATTATTATAGATATACATAATTTTTGATTATTAAGGTATTCGTCTAATTTTTCGAGTGTCACTGAAGACATGGTAGTAATCAAAATTTAATATGGCGACAAACGGTCTAGATATTGCAAAAAGGAAAAAAAATTAAGAACTATGTTAAGCGGGGTATCTTTGAATTGGTATTATAGCTGTGTTTAACCTATGAAGTTAACGGGTTAGGTTCTAGACAAAAACGAACTAGAGCTCCCGAACTGCAATGAAAATAAACAAATAAAACTAGATTTTTAACTTTTTAATTTGTTTTTATCTGGTGTGTAAAATTGTATACATCAAGTGATTGAAACTTATTGGTTATATAGAATCAAATTATTATTTTAAATAAATAAATATATGTGGACAACATCACATACATTGCACTAAACTCAAAGTTTTCTACATTGACCCGTCCGGGGATCGAGCCCGGGACCTCAAAGCTTGCGATACCTTATAAATGTACGTCACGCGACCACGGAGATCGTCTTATTAAGTCTTTCATTTCATTTTGTCTCTTCTTGAAAGACGTCGCCAGTTTAAGCTAGCTTATTCCATAAACAAATGATTACTATTACTATAAAACGATACCCTCTATTTTAACTTCATAGGTATCATAACACAGCTATACCTAGTATTGATTTACTTAGGTAATTACAATTAGTTAGTTGCCGGCTCGTTAGGCTAATGGTTTAAGTGCTTGACTGACACCGGACTCTTGGTCAAGTGAGCTCTAGTATTTTAGAAGATTACCTGCAATTAGGTAATAGTTGTATCATGATAATAATGCTATGACGTTGATATAAATTTAAGAGATATTTTTGTTTAATTAGGAGTATTCAAATGTTTTGTTTATTTAATAAATTCGTTTAGTCAATAATGTTTTTGTTTTTATTTTTATTTTGAGAGCAGGCAACAAAAACAATTTTGAAATACATACATACATACCTAATACATTTTTAGTAATAAATTAACTAACTGAATTTATATTACTTTACGCTTTTGTGCTCTAGAACATTTTCAACTATCCTAGAAAATATCCATCAATGTTAGAGAATTTTGTAGATTTTGGTAAATAAAAATATGGCCGTAAAGTTAACATACTTTTTAAACAAAACAACGTTTAATATACTTAGGTAATCGTTACGTCTTGTAATAGTAGAGTACTTAAGACGACTTAAGAGAATGAATTTATTTAAAGGAATTACAGTCTAGTGTTCTTCTCAAGTTGATCTAATTTTCTTAGTACACTATTTCGAATTTATTGTAGCATTAGTAATCTTATTTAGGCTTCTTTTGATTAATTATTATTTCATGAAAATATAACAAAGCAGGAATAGCAATGTGATAAAATAAATAAATATTTATAAATGTATATTTAGGTACTGTTTTTTTTTATTTGTGCTAATGGACCTGCGATGATAAAAGTGGTAGGCAATGACAATTTAACACACTACACTACTGGCAAATCTAAAAATTACCGTTTGACGTTTCATATTTTTCAACATAACTCACAAATTTCAATAATCTTTTTCTTTAAACCAAGGTGTTATGAAGCAGCCCTTTCTTATAATTTATGAATAGAATGTTAAAACAAATTGATAGAGACTTTATTTCAAAGTAGTAAAGTTAATATTCGTTCTTTGTAACCGCGACAGTAAATTCCTGACGTGAATTTGATAGTCAGTATAAAGTAATCTCATTTATTGTACGTCAATCTATGAAAACAAACGTCAAATAACACAATGCTACATTGAAACTTGTATATCGTATAGTTAATTCTGCAGTAAATTATTTAAAATCAATAATTTCAGGGATTTCTCAAATCAAAATGTATTCTGGTTACCTTAGCCTACTTTAGTTCTAAAAATTATTTCCATTCAAAATCGTAATCAAAATATTTTTATTTCGAGTAGGCCTTTTCAGGCACTTACAAAACGTTAAATAACTCTAGTTGCGCGGTTCCAAAATGTCGCTCCTATGGAGAAGAACCAGTAAGAAACTCCGGTTATTCTTTTTAAATAAGGTAACATTGTCATTGTCCTGAAAACTGTTTTTATTTATTAATTTTTTTCAGATAAATACAAAATTCAGTGTCATTCGCTTTTATGTTATTACAATATGTGTTAAAAATAATATATTATTGTTCTCTCGTAAAACCATGTATGTTAATCTTTACATGTACAACATGTACTGCTTACAGAGATCAATTTTCCGTTACACAACGCAGCTGTTTAATTGCTGTGGGCAAATTACGAATTAATCACTTGAAATTACTTTGGGGATTAGGTTTATTTGAGAAGCTTGCGTTCAAATCTGTGCGTCGTCATATAATGAACCAAACACGTTTCATATTGTTGGATAAATATTAGTTGATTTTGGTTTGCCTTGTCTGTTGTTTTGTGGTATAATCCAGTTTGGAGTACTGTAAAAATTGTCCCTCACACCTAGCCACCTACCTTAGCATAAAATTACCCACTTTTTTCGTATTCCAGGAACAAAGAATTCGGTGCCTTGTGCGCTGCAGTAGTGAAGTGTACCTAAGAAGCGTTTGCACTCATACTGGCTTGTCTTCTTTTGTTTTATTTCACATTTGCCGCCGTCGTATTGTGGGTCCACAAAACACAGATTTTCATCAACTTTTATAGAATTTTGTCTGCGCAATATTAGGTATGTGATCAACCTAAGTTTTCAATATTTATTAAGTTTGATTTTTAAATTATAATAAGTTACTCTTAATTAATGAAATATTATTTTCTTTATCATATTTTTATTTTTTATATTTAACACAGACTATAGATGGAGATATTACTTCTAAGATTTTTTTATAAAATATTCGTTAAAACATTATTCATTTTTATTAATTAATTTTTTGCATACACATCTTAATAAAACCAAGGTAGATAAATCACGCCAACTTCATATAGTTTCATACGAGCTCAAGACTTAAGTAATCTTAGTGACGTCAAATAAGCTTCTGCTTGCTTAAGTAGACAAGTTGTACGAGTAGGTACGTATGCTGTGCACACTGCGGTAATACCGTGCAACTTGGATCGCGGTCTAAAATTCTGTCTTAATTAAGAAATGGGAAGTAATTAGTCTGCATAATTATGGGTGGAAAGTAACAGATGTTTGTTTTCTTTATGAGGTTAGATTAACCTGCGGATATAGCGAATTTATTACTGTTCTTGGTGTGCTCAAACTATCCCACTGTTAACAGATTCACTGTTTCTTCTGTCCATATACGGACGCCGTCTTATATAGCCTACATACTGGAAATTTAACCCAATCATTTACTTTTTATATACCTTACTACAAAAAATTCTGAATTGATACTACATCTCATAAAACGAAAATATTTAACCCAATAATTTACTAACATGTTTGTAACTGACCAGTTGTTTAGAGCAGTGCTTCTTAACCTGTGGTCCGCGGACCACTGGAGTTTTTTGTACATATGTAGGAGTCCGCAGTCTCATCTATAGAGCATTATAACAATAATAAAGAGTGCGGTGAATACTTAAGTAGTAAGTTCTTGTAGTACTCAAAGAAATGCTCCGAAATTGATGTTGTTTTTTTTTATAAGAGGGTCCTTGAAAAAGGGTCCGTGGACTGACAAGGGTTAAGAAACGCTGATTAAAAGTTTTTATTTGGCATCATAATACATAATCTATTTATTTTATCGATTTGTATAACATGGAGAGTATCTATCCTAAAAGAGTTAGCTGAAGTCCACGCGGACTTTTCGGAGATATTTTAATGGATTTTAAGCAAATGTCCGCTCCGAAAAGTTACAATGGAGTAGTCCGTCATTTATCACTGCCCGACTCCACCCTATTTGTGTAAAAGATTTTAAGGTATTCCGAAATGTTCGGAAGAATGGATTAATGAAGTTTGAGTATCAAATTAAGTTTGTTACTTAATTTTGGTAGCATCAATATGCATGCAAGAGTAACATTATTAATTAAAAAAAAAAAAACTGAAAATGAAATAGTTTATTTAGTCCATTGTTGACGTTTTCATTTAAAATACTATGCTCAGAATACTCAATAATATTTAATTTCGTGCTATTGAAAAAACCTTACTGAAATACACAGTATTCCAGAAATTAAACAAGTTTAATATTTATAAAGTGTTTTGGGATCTATTTTTAAGTATCTAAGTAAGTATGGATCTAGTTTTTTTACTTATTCTTATTGCCACAGAACTCAACTACAAAACTATTCACTGATTTTCACTTTACGTATTTTTGTGTTTAATTATAATTGATAGCTGAACATATTCGCCGTCTCAGACTTAAAAAGTGGCAATAAGTCAAAAGAACATTAGAAAAATAATAAAACTTATGAATTCCAAAGCAGTAAAATCGCAGCTGTTAAATTCCATTTCGTTCGTTCCGTTCGCGATCGATTTAGTTATTCATTTCTACATGGATATAAAATATAAGGACTTATGTTAATGTGTACTTTAACCTATATTTTTAACTAGCTGTCCCCCGCGACTTTGTTCGCGTGTTTAAATTTCAACGGTTTTTCATTTTTGCAACATTTTTCATTTATGCTCCGCTCCTATTGGTCGTAGCGTGATGTTATATAGCCTATTGCCTTCCTCAATAAACGGACTATCCAATACATAAAGAATTTTTCAATTCAAACCAGTAGTTCTTGAGTTTAGCGCGTTCAAACAAACAAACAAACTCTTCAGCTTTATAATATTAGTATAGATGTGAAGTAACAGCTTACTCCGTCTTTGTTTGTTAAGCTTTCACTGATATTTTTATAATAACTTTCGTGAGGAGTATTCATAATTATTTGGAACATAACTGTTTACTCATGAACATTCTCAGGATCGCCCAACTAGTTTCAGACTCAATAGTAATAGTAAGAGTCTTTAATCATGAGCTGACGCGGCGGCGGTGGTGTCGCGAGTCGAACTCACCACCGCCGCCGCGTCAGCTAATCTCTCTGATATCTCACTTTCACTGATAAGCAAGTGAAGCGGTTTTGATCACGCAGTAATGAATAGTTGAATTGTAAGGGAATAGTGGTGAAGATCCATCATTCGATATCAAGCACCCAGACATTTTGGAATAAAAATAATCATTCTATAAGTTTTAGTAACATGGCTTTGATGAAAAAAAAATAATTCTAGAACTTACCTGGTAAACAAAGCAGGTCCAACGAGTCATGAGTCAAGTTATACACTGTACAGTTGGTAGGAGGATCCGGTCGGGTAGCTGGTAGCACGGTGTAGACACACGGCGTGACCTGCTGCCCCGCTAGGTTCGTGGCTCGACAGGCTAGCGTACCGTAGTCTACGTCAGACACAGGCATGTAGGTGAGAAGGGATTTGCCTTCCTTAGCTTCCACTGTGAATCGGTCCTGTGAAAGAAGATAGAGACGATAACTGATATGAATATGTGACGTACAAAATAAGAGTTGAATTACGACCTTTTTTTTAAGGATTTGCATAATTATGTAATAGGTAGGTCCTGTCATTTTAGACAGTTCGTTCTGGGAGTGGAAAATGTATACTACTTGCATTCCCATACATTACTTATTTCAAGGTAGAGTTACGCCTCTGCCAATATCCCTAGGGACACAACAGAGTTCAAGAAAAGTGAAAGGAATGAGAAATACACGAGGACTAATGGAGTGCTATTTGATAATTCTCGGAGCTTGGGTATTCAAACGCACTTATAGTAGAAACTGACATAATAAAATTCATTTAATGTATATTTCAGAGAATCTTATCAATTATTTACTACAAAAAACGTTTTGCATAACTGCTCGTACTTCACTTTATTATAACCGCTCCAAAATATGATATTTCTCGGTCAAACGACGTCGTAGATTCAGGCGCGTAAAATAAAAATAAAACATACCACGAACGAATAATTTGAGTCGGCATCTGAGCCTCGGGAATTGAGCGGTTCTCTAGAGAAATCAAGGTAAACGTAAAGTGCCGTTAGGAATACATAAATATTTTTGATCAATCTATTTTCTGTTTGTATTTACATAACACGGTGGCCTAGATTTTTTTTGAGTATTCCAGATCCAGCTTCGTTCTTGAGGTATTAAGGTTTAAGTGGTTTTTTAAATTATTATGCCTACTACAGGTTTCTTTTATGTATTGTGGGTTTTTTTAACCATTTCTATCCCACTTAAGTGCTCATATTTCACTTAGTCAAAAACACAGATTAAATTCTTAATAATAATTATGATCCTTAATTACCTCGCATCAATGAAATCTGTGACTCTATTAAACTCACAATTTGGATCGAAATTTGTTAGTCGATTCCTATTTTGGAAATATTTTTTTCATCTTCCATTTGACAGTGTATTATACAATATCTATATACATGAAAACATATTAAAGCATAAACGCTAACTAAGAACTACTAACTGCTCACGAAAGACTAATGCCTTAATAATTTCGCACACGAACGGGATCCTTAATCATAAGCTCGCTCTTATTAAAACATCTGGCTCAAGGCAACTATTAAATCCTTAAATCAAGAACCTACATTATATCAACTAACATTATAGATATCAAAGATCAGAACGTTATGACAATGGTCCTTCAGATATCATTAGGTAGGTACATCTGTCACTCGACCCGCATTTCACGTCAAGCATCGCAGCCTAATTTAATTATACTCTAACGTGTTAAGGGCTTTAGTATCTCGAGGTTTGTTTTACCTAGCCTTGGATATAATACTGTTGGGAGTGATAGGATTATAATTATGATGTAGGTGTGTTGGTAGGGAAAATGTTAGGCCGCCCGTGCACGGACCGCCCAAGCAGTAAGAAAATGATTAAGGTAGACGGACTGTTGGAGCTTTCGGCCACTCTCGCTCGTGACGTACGTGGACCTCCCGCCCGATAATCTTTTGTTTTGTCGACCACTTCAAGTAGTCCATGTGCCCGCGACCTTAGGCTGACACTAATTAAAGTAATTTCCAATCAATATTGGTACGAGTATAATACTCGAAGTAACGAGTAAATCAATAATTGAAGTAACGAGCAGAAGTTAGGAAATGGATTGGAAGCAGGGCAAGAAGGATGAAGCACAAAAAGGCGCGATGTCTATAATGTTTGTGGTTTAAAATGAAGTTAGGTTTTCACAACAAGTTATGCTAACTACAATTTAAGCCACAACAGCGCTGGTCAGTGTTAACCTCAACCACTAAACATGGTGACAAATTTCACACAACTGTTATCTCACTGTTCGTCAGACATGAAATCGTATCAAAATGAACGCTTGTCTTCAAGTAGGAAGTATCAAGCCAATATTTTTACAAGCCTACAAGGAATAAAAATATGACAATAATCGTAAGAACCAGCCACAGAATATAACACTTGAACCCATTCAACTTTAATGTCGTCCGGCAACACCCTAAAACTCTTTTGTGTTCAAATCTATGGCGCAATAAATCATATCAGAAGTGCTATCGTTTTCTTTTATTATATATTAAATGTTCCTGTTATATGGTGTTCTATAAATGGACGGTTCCATGTCATTCTGTTAGTGTCAAGAGGAAGTTCAGGTTGTTTGAAAAGCCATTGTTATATACCTCTGTTTAAGTATGGGTGAGAAATTGGCTGGCTATGTTATGAATAGAGACGACTTTAACAAGAAACAAAAAAAAACAATAGTAAAATACAGCACTTCGTTAATGTACAATAATAGAATAAGGAATACTCGATTTTGTTATACATAAATTAAATAACATATTTTTTCATAATTTTCAAGTCCATCTTTACCCTATAAAGCACAAAATGACAGTCAAAAGAAACATTTCTTAGAGGAAACTTCTACGTTTGTTTTAAGATTGGCAAAGCTTAAGTTCTAAGCTGAAATAAGGCGGCTCGAGCCAGTTTAATTTCCACGTCCAGAATTAAACGTAATAAGCTTTTTAACACTTGCTTGTTATATAATGTTCGTTAAAATAAATAATAAATAAATGTTTATTTATTGAAAATAGAATTTACGTTCAGTTTGACGAAAACCAAGTTCACTTGTGATATGCCAAGATTTCTGTATCGTACTCGATGAGTGTAAATAAATTAAGTTAGATTTGTTGTTTATATGTACTTCGAAGCATAATTTTGAATACTACAATTTTGGTTACGGTAATTAAGAGTGAGTAATTGGCAGGTATGGGAAAGGCTGTAGTAGTAACGGAATAATAATTATAAGCAAATTGAATATAATGGGATAGATGGATAGAAAAAGTCAAAATCTAATTAGTCCGTCCGTTAAATAATACAAAAAATACATAATTGTATATTTTGCTTTCTAAAAATAAGAAAACACCAAGTATATAAAGCTAATCAAAGTTCAGGAGTGGCCTAATGACGCTATGCTTGCGTCGAAAATGCACGAAATTGTGATGTCATGCGAGATTTCAAATCAATGTATCGTGGTGAGTTTTTGGTTACGCAATATAAGAAACAATACGTGTCTTATATTTTTTTTAAACAGGTATCTTACGGACATATAAAAATACTCCATTTAGTTGATAATTTTCAAAGCACTTCAGTCAGCGAACACTGCACATTAACATAATATCTAAATCCAAAAAAGCGTACGCAATGTTGGATATCCTTACTAATATTATAAATGCGAAAGTAACTCTGTCTGTCTGTCGGTCTGTCTGTCTGTCACGCTTTCACGCCAAAACTACGAAACCGATTTAAATGAAATTTGGAACTCAGATAGTCTAGAGCTTGAGAAAGGACATAGGCTACTTTTTGCCGCGATAACCGACATCCACGCGGGCGGAGCCGCGGGAAACAGCTAGTATATTTATATTTGATCTTTACCCCGTAAAAATGTGACAAATATACTTTGTGACGAACTAACCACCATTATAAACAATTCGTCAAACATCCGTGTTTCAAGAACAACATCACAAGTAAAACATAATAGAATAAGTAGGTAAACTCACAGGATCGACTTTGATGGAGCCGGCGGAGTTGTTGAGAGTCCACTCGAAGGTATCAGGCGGCGGGAACGCGTCGACCTCGCATACAACCGAGGTAGGCTCTTGTAAGGCTGCCCCTATTATCTTCCTCTCTTTCTTGGAGCATAGCGGTCTGTCTGTGAGTGAGAGAGAGAGAAAGAACATAAATATTCATACTTATATTGTAAAAGTGAAAGTAACTCTTTGTCAAGCTGTCACGGCTAAACAACTAAACCTATTTTGCAGGGATAACTAGAAAGTATTTTGTATATAAAGAATAAAAAGCATATTGCACAATTTTTCATAAAAGATCTGGCGAAACGTCTTGTTAAGACCTCGCGTGACCTAAAGGCCGGCTTTTACCTTGGACAGAGGATAAGCATTGCCGCACAACGTGGCAATGCCGCCAGCCTTTCGGGCACACTTCCATTCGACAGCGATGTGGATGAATTTTCTGACGCCATTTTTTTTTATTATTTATTACTAAAGTGTTTAATCTTGTTTTAAGTGTATACAGGGTGTTCGGAAATAAAGTGCATTCCTTGCAGGGGGTTAAAGTAGTACGTAGTAGTAAGTAGTTACATCCGTACCACTACACACCGGTACATGCACAAGAAAAAGGTGATCCAGTCCGACCAGAATGTCTGCGTATTCTTCATTACTGAAGGAAGGCAGATAAAAGAAGGCAGGATGGTAAAACAGGTCAATAATAAAAAGCGTAGTTAGAATGCAACGATAGGTCTGTACTCGGACGATAGTTGAAACTAACTAACCCGGTAAATTACCCACCCAACTTCTTGTAACCAATCCCTATTGTCACTGCATGTGGCGGGACAAATGCAGTGACAGTAGGAAATGTGCAAGTGCAAGTCGGCGTCATCAACCAAACAAAAACCACACACTTGCGCGGTAATACGTACAATGGAGAGCGATTCTCGGAAACGGATTAATTACTTTTTAAGGTGATTGTAAATCGATCTCATAGGATTTTGTTGAGTTTTATACTTTTTTAGATAGCTAATGAATTAGGGAAGTAAATTAAATAATTTGTACGCAACACTACATACATTTTTTTTTAGTAAAACACGATTGATTTTCCTAAAATATAATTATTTTCGTGAAACGACGCTTGATTTTATGCTTTATCTCAATAAGACGTCATGTTTTCTTGCTAATGTTGATTTTTTATGGTTTTCTGGTTATTTGTTTATCAGAAAAGAACAAAATAATAAACAAAACGCTGAATAATTTACCACAAGGATACGTTTTAACTTGAAAATCGGGTTTTTTTATAAAAACTCTTAAATCTCGATTATCTCAGTAATTACTAGGTTTCGGACATGGCATCACATGATGAAATTGGCTGCAAATAAGCTCTACTTTAACACCCTGCAAGGAATGCACTTTATTTCCGAACACCCTGTATATAGCTAAGTTTATAAATATTAAAATAAATTAAGAAGTTATATTTACTCTAAAATAAATTTCCTTTTTAATTTATTTGTTTTAAATAAGAACCAATAATTATATAAATAAAAACACCTTAAAGGTACCTAATGTTTAGTACATTTCTCTCTACTCAACTGAAGTTTTGTTCAAATGTCTTGTTCTTGTGGTGACGTAACATGCTGGAAATGTAACACCATAATAGCTGTACTTTAGACAAATACATGTTACGTAACACAACTTACTGTTACGATCGAGTATCAACTTATTTAGTAAAAAAGTAGGCACTATAAAAAATATTATTTATTTATTTAAAGTTTCGCATAATTATTATTGTACTTCTGTTTTTTTAAAACTACAAATCAATATATTTTTATGGTCAGCTAGAAAAACTTTAGGTTTTAAAAAAAAAAAATATAGACAAAAGTTCTTTTTTTTAAGTAATTTTTAATATTGGCCATAAACGATGACCATTTAGTACAGTACCATTGCAATGAGCATAAAAATATGGTGTAAACTATGTAGCATCCATCCAACATGAGTATTAAAAACTTCTACCTAAATATCTGTATAAAACAAAATCCCAATAAAAAAAGACAATCAACTTATAATTTCAATAAGAGCTTTAAATTGCCAATACATGTTACTGTGTATTTATTGATTGTCATTATCACAGTACTGCATTTCGATTCATTTATCTTAATTGACGGGGCTTTATTCAGAAAGACTGTTTTAATACGTTATTATTCATATAACACAACACAATTATTTCTTGAGCTTCAAAATTGTATTTAAAAACTATGTGTTTTGATAATTTTTAAAAATTAAAATTATGAATGGTTTTTTTTTTTGAGTAAATTGGTTTTAATATAATTATAATACAGGTGATTGTTACTTAATTTAGCGTCAGCTAATTTTAAACGATAATTCATGTTTATTTTAAACTAGAAGTGATAAAAAAGACGGCGTCGTAGCTCCGTTTTATTCGCACATACAAAACAATCTATACCATAACCATCATAGACATACTTTAAAGAATAGACAATCGAATGATGTGAGTCGTAACGATAAAAGGTTTTACGTTTTCCCCAGCGAATAACAAAAATAAAAGGAATGAAAATAAAGTAAACAAGTTCCCGAAATGGTTCGAAAGAGACTTGGAATGGGTATTGCGTGCGACGTGGAATGACTTGCAAGACCAAACGTAAACCTGGGCGTTTACGTTAAGGGTTCGAATATACTGATGTTCCAGTCATAAACGCGTGAATAACTGGTTTATATACTGGTGATGGGATAATTGTGTGGAATGTGACTTGTGCTGTAAAAGGACGAGTTGGCAGTTAAACGGTTGAGGGTTCGGGCTTTCACTTTTGTGACGTCATTGACAGACTAGTAGAGCATATAGTTACGTAAGCTTGCATTAAATGAGAATTGTAGAAAGTAGATTTCAAGGTATGCCAAAATATTTGCAAAAGTGACAGTGAGTACGTACAGTATTAGATATTCCTGTACAGATTCAATCGTTAAATTCAAAATCATATTAATTTAATAAATGCACATTTAATACCGACTGTCAGTTTCTCCATTGGCATGTATTGGCTTGTCTAATATGATAAAACCAGTGAATGGTGGTTATGAATATTTAAATTATAGCTCCATAGCTGTTTTATAGTGTTTAAAAAAAGCTCTGTAATAATTGAACACAATTTTTTTTTTTAGTAACACTGTTTTCGTAAGAATTCTAACTATTACGTACAAGCAGAATCTTCCTTCTGCCTAGCCTGTTTCCAAGCTATGCTGGAGTCGATAAACAAGTGGTCACCCATCCACGGCCCAACCGCGGCGAGCGCGGCTTCACCTTTATCATAGCCATTAGCCCGCACAAGAATATAGTCAGGATTAAAACAGGTAGGTATTACACGCAATACAGATCTAAAACCCTGTGCCCTATTAAAACTAAGCCGTATTTATCTGGCAGTGGTTATATAAAAGCTGTCTACTGAAGAATACGTAGCAGTAAAAATTAAAGTACACTATAGCCCACAAGTGCTTCTCGTTTGAAGTGGAGCTCATTTAACCCAGTTGTTTTTAACCCTAACGACGTTGCTGTAAAATACGTTACCCATTTTTATAACGATATTTTAAACCAATATTTGTTGTGTAGTATTAATTAATATTAGGATATGTAAATATGTTGGTATGCTTTTAACCAGACAAAATTTAAATGGTTTTGAATAATTTTTATAACAGATCTAGACAGAAAGACTGTCTAGAAAAACAGATCTACCGAGAGTTCAGATGTTATTAAGATATAATTATAGAAATTATATTTTAATTATTTGTTACGCATTATCGCATGACCTAACGAGGTCACTTAGTGAAGCGACTGGCGCGTCAAGCCAGTGGTCGCAGGTTCGAGTCCTGTCTGAGGTTTAAGTTTTTCCTTCTATTATTTGTATTTAATTACATTTATGGAAATTGATTGATTAAAACGTCTCACCGCACTTTAAGGGGCATTATCTTATTACGTCACTCGCTAAATGTCAAGATATATCCTTTTAACGGTCTGGTTATGATTTTGGTGACATTTTATTAATTAACTGGTTTATAGCTGAAATTTTGTAACTGACTCTATACCAGATTTACTCTTCATCTCTTTAAGATAGAAAAAAACCTTACGGTAACTCCTACTTACTGACCTACATTCCAATAAAACCGAAGGGGTCAGGTATTGAATATTACAACAGTACGCCAACCCGATCTATTTGGGAAGAATTAAGTAAAATAATTACGTCCAAAAAGTATGTTTCTTGTACATACAAAGTATGTTGGTGTAACACAAATAACTTGTTTACACAGGCTTCGGTGGCTAGCGGCAAATAAATATACCTTTCTCAAAGTTAAAGGGTAGAAAAGAAACCTAGTTTTTTTGTTTTGATGACCACAATGATCGAGTGGCGTACACACCGGTTTTCAAGGTGTCGCCAGGTCTGAGTTCCCGGATTCGATCCCCGCACGGGTCGCTGTAAAAACCAGTTATTTACATTGTCTCGGGTCTGAGTGTAAGTGGTACCTTCATTGTCTCTAATTCCATAACACAAGTGCTTTAGTCACTTTGAGTTGAGAGCAATATATGGTGTTGCCCACTTTTTTTAGTTAATTTCTGTTATAAGAAAAGTAAAAGGAGATACTTATATTGCTTCTTTTAACTGTACTGTTTACAAAAGCCACATCCTAATTATTTTTAATTACTGTTTTTTACATTGCAGGACAAAAACTTTGTTGTACAGAAACCTATAGGATTGTTTTTCTCAAGTGAGGGATTATATTTCCACTGAGACGATGAATGATGAATTTGTATAACTTTTTTCGCGATTAGAATTGATACGATTTGTGGTTTTAAAAAGCGAATTTTCAACAACAGTTATTTTAAAATTTACTACCTACTACGACTTTTGTTTGTATTTTAAAAAGCCAAATATCCCAACTTATACCAACGAGTAAACCAGTATATTTTGTCAGCGACACAGTTATAAAATATTGGAGTATCATTTTCTCCCACCTTACTTTGACCTTTGTTCTGTCAAAGGAGGTATAATAAATATTGACTCTCGACCTGCGTGGAGAGCTCATGAATAAGGGCGCCGTTTGAATCTGGAACTAGTCATCGATAGCCGTTACGCAAGTTTATTCTACATTTAAAAATAGTTTATGATGTTTAGTTATCTAAAGATTTAGCTATTCGCCCTACGTAAAGCTAGTTGCTATTATTATTTTTCTTAAAAAACAACGATGAAAATTGGTGATCAAAAAATCGAATTATCGTCATATTATATTTGGCAATCTAAACGGGGATTTTACTGTAATCTATATAAATATTATAAACAAGAAAGGTTTGTATCTCTGTATGCTTGTAACAAGTAAACTCAAAAACTAATGGATCGATTTAATACGCTGAAATTATGATGGAAATAAATCTTTCACCATCCGACTATATTGCTGTGCTACCTATGCAAAGCCCGGGCGATTGCTAGTAAACAAAATACATTATTAAAATATTAACTCTTAACCCTAGAATACTAACCATCGCCTCCGAGGCCGCCACTCGTAACATTTTTCGTTGTAAATCAAAATTGCGCGGCGATAGCGGCGTGTGCGCTCGTGCCAACTCAGTACCACCCGCGCTGCGTTGGATAGCAGACGCGCGTCCCGCAGGATCTTACCGTTGGCGAGTTATTGACCTCTAGATCGCCTGACAGGCGATCATTAGTATTAAAGGTAACTTATTTTTGTATACTGTTTTTCAGTTTTTGTGTTTTATTACGAAACGTTTATATAATAAAATGATTTTAATAAATACTTTATTTGCAGATAAACATGGACGACTAGGATATTGAAAATATTTTGTTGGATGCGGACTCCGAGAGTGAAACCGAGGATAATTTAGAAGTGCAAGACTACGATTCTGATCACAGTGTAGCTGATCCTACATATTTAATTCCCAATCAGCAAGAAAGTGAATTCCAATCCATGTCTACGCTCGTCACTGAACAGCTCGATGAAGTCCCAACTTTACAAGAGCCATCAACCAGTAATCAGTCTACCACATCAACTCTTTCACGACCCAATTCTCCAGCTACAGATACGACTTCAGAATCTCTCATCGTAATTATAAGACTGATTTTAAACTTATGTGCCATAAAAATGTGATTGTTAGAATATTTATTTTTGTTATAGTTTCAAAGAATGGTTCTCAAAGAACGTGTTTGTTAATTTTTGTTCCTATAATTATTGAATTTTTAGTACATTTGTTATTAAATACTAAATGTCTATGTCGCCAAAGTAAGTGAGATTACTGTTAAGTTTAAGGCTCAGTTTAAAAGACTGATTTAACTATTTTCAAGAATTTAATAATATGTTTAAGAAAGGCGGAGGTTAACCTTGTTATGGTGATTTTTTTTTTTAATTTTAATAAAAAGTGTAAAACGAACTTTCCTGTTTTTCTTAAGGTAGCCTCCCAAGCGATCATTAGTATTAAGCAGTATATAAATTATATTAGTATTCTAGGGTTAAATTAGCCAACTAGATCCATAAAAGTTCATTTTTTTTATCAGTTTCATGTTTTCTTCCATATCCAAAATACATTTTTACGTTTATTAGATAGAAAACATAATTATTCCGTTATTTACGATATCCGCCCAGAATCGCGCTGGAGATGATTATATTATCATTTAAATATAATTAATTATATCCATTTCTTTTACTGCAAATTAAAACTAAACAGTTCTCCTTTCCTCCACATATATGTGCATTATTCATAACTCTTACATCCACCGACTTAAAGATGCAAATAACATAACTACAAAAGACACACAAATATAAACACATTAGTCCAAAAACCTTATCTAGGTAATTATACAGGCTGTTTATACTAGATTTACTTACAGACAACTTGCATATGCAAATGCGGGGACTTGCCGTCGCCTTCGACGTTCGAAGCGGTGCATGTGTAGTGGCCGGCTTGAAGTCTAGACACGTTGCGAAGGGCCAGGTTCGTGTTCCCCGTCACTATAACACCGTTTGCCGGACTGTGTTGCAGTAGAACACCCTGTAAGTAATATATCAGGTTTATTTTGTATTCGTTGGTTGTGGGACATTAAGAATATAGACACGAAGCAATTATTTTTCAGCAGGCGTCTCATTATCCGTAATATTATAAATGCGAAATAAACTCCATTTGTCTGTCTGTCTGTTACGCTTTCACGGCAAAATCGCTTAACCTAACCTAACCGTAAGCTTGGATCCTAAGAAAGGACATTGGCTTCTTGCGATAACTGACACCCACGCAGGTGGGGCTGCTGGCAATAGCTAGTTTCTTATAATAGAAATACTGTCCCACAAAGGAGGTTTCGTTTTATACGGAGTAAGACAAAGCATAATGTTCTTGCTCACGGACGAAAAACTTAACAGATAGACAGAGTTACTTTCTCATTGATAATATTAGGATTTGACTTTTAAAATAATTTCCACTAGATTAGAAAATGATTAAAAAAAATGCATCCAATTGTAATTTTAAACCTCAAGGCCACCACGCATGATTAATTCGCAAATACATTTTTTTTACAACTGTCATAATTAAAAAAAAGTATTTGATTTATATTTGTAACACATCTAGTGACGTAACTCCATGTAACTGGCTTCAAGTTTACAGTACGTCACTGATGTTTAGCATTATGTATGACAGTTAGCCGATTGCTTATACAAACACATGCCACCTGATTGCTGCTACCTAGAATATTAATTAATCCTGCTGCCTTAAAATGCATACATTATGTAGCACGTTTGGTGTGTTAATTGAATTAAGCATACTCAATTTATAATGCCTTTACGTCATTAAAATAATAATACGAATGTTGACTGCTTAAAGACATAGAACTAATCAAAGATCAGAAGTGGGGGCTAATGACTTCACGATCTTGAACGAAACGTACTGTATCGTGACATCATGTGACATTTCAATGTGGTGAGATTTTTGGTTGCGTAAAAAATACGTATAATATTTTTAATAATCTTCTTGACGGATGTTAAAAATATTGTTGTACCTACAGTGTCTGGGCTATACTTGTACTCTTTTCTTATAAAAAAAATATATCCCCATGCTTGCTTAATTGCAGGTCGCTAACCTGCATTTTACAGATTTTTCCTCGATGTTTTCTATACTTAATATTTTATTTGTTGCGCCAATTCATCAAAAAATGGTAAATATATTATAAATAAAATAGGTATATATAGTATTTAAAATGGTAATATTTACATTGTATAAAAGTTATATGGATAAAATAAATAGCTTCAAAATGTTTTAGCTTAGGTACTTATAAATTCTTACGAAATTACTTTTCGTGGGGTAAAACCTAGGTTACTTTTAGAACTTTAACTCTTGACCTGATCGGCAATCGAACTATTGACCCAGTAACCTGTTAGTACCTACGGAACGACTTACACTTAGCGACTGATTTTATCGGATCATTAAAATAATATTTTACGATGTCTAGTAGAAAGAAGCGGAAAGTGCTTCTACAATTAAAAAAACCCGGCCAAGTGCGAGTTTAACTTGCGCTTAAAGGGTTTCGTAACAAGTATGGAGCCCGTTTTAATTTTTAATTTATTTTTATTAATTGTTTATATAGCAACAACAGAATTACAAACTGAAAATTTCAATTCTATAGCTATTAAGGTTCATGAGGTGTGCCTGCTGACAGACAGACGTACGGACCTGCAGACGGACGGACGGATACCTGAGGTTTAGTTGAGCCTCCGGTATCTGTACCCACTGTACCCTGTATTACTATGGGGTCCCGTCGGTGCGTGGAGTACGGAACACTAAAAAGATTGATTGAAAAAAAAAGATTTAAAATGTAAAAATTAAAAAGGTGTATGTATAAATTGTAAAAAGATTTCATATTATTATGCAATTTCCTAATAAATTGGTATTATACGTCAATCCGTTAAAGTCCATACGATTTTACTGAGTCATAATTCCCTTGTTATACTATTATATTGGACATATAAACAATCATAAAAATAAAACTTTACGAAAACAAATAATTCAATCCAAATATTTGAAGCCTGTATCCGCCAGCAGAAGCAGAAAATACTTTCAATCAGAATAAACCAGGTGACATTACGTAAATACGAAACACGAATTTTCGTCCATCGTTTCACAGTTCGATGCGTTATTTTCCGTCCGTAATTGATACAGTCATCAAATAAAATCGCATCGGAATATTTGAAGATCGGAAAACATGTACGAAAATCAGTTTTGGATAAAATTAATGTTCATTTTATTTTAAAGAATGTTTTTTTTAGGTGAGAAATACTTCGGTAGACAGAGTATTTTTCAAGTGTTATATGAAAAATGAACTCAGAGTGAGATGCAGATATGGAAAAAAGCAGCCAAACGCGAATCAGACTCGCGCATGAAGGGTTGCGTACCATTTAATGGAGCTTCCTTTAATGTTTTATTTATTTTTATTATTTATTGTTTTAGCGGCAACAGAAATACATACTCTATAAAAATTAAACTCTCTAGCTGAAAAGCCTAGCTAGCCTGAAATTTGTTTTAAAATCGGTCTATTAAATTAAAAAAAAAGTCTTTTATCAATGAAATTTTTGTAATTTGGAAAATATATAATGTAGTTTCGTTACCTATACTCACGAATTTCAATGTTGTGCTCTAAAAAGGATTAATTATTCCTGGCAATATCAAAATACGCAACTGAATTTGAACTCACGATATTGAATTTTAACCCTTAAAATAAAAGCTTGTAAAAATTTATTCTCACATTTTTAAAACTCGAAAAGTACAATAAAGCGATGTGTCGGTTTCAATATGAACTAGCGTGGTTTTTACTGGGAAACCAAAAAAAAGGTTTTGACTCTGGAGAGCGTATATTTCCAGTACCTACGTGGTATATGTAGCAGGCTTGCAGCCGTTCCCGGAATATTCGTTCTTTGAACGTTTATAAAATATTTTATGTGTTTTATGGAAATGTTAAAATTGACGATCTCTGTAGTCGAGTGGCTTACACACTGGTTTTCAAGGTTTTGCCTGTGGTCCCAGGTTCGATTCCCGGATGGGTCAATGAAGAAAACCACTTTTATACACAGTCTAGGTACCATATTGTAGTCTCTAATTCCACAATACCCATAGCTACTAACTTTGGGTTCACAGCAATGTATGTGATGTTGTCTACATTTATTATTTTAAGGTAAGTATTAAATTAATAATAAAAATTAAATTAATGAGGGAGAAGAATCTATGCTCATGTCTGTTACGTGATTAGACAAAAATAAATATTAATGGAACAGTTTTGTCTGTATCGTTACAAAAAGCCTCCATTCTATTATTTTACTAATATTGTTAAGAAGTAAAGAATTTCAAAAATATATAGTACCTATATCACAAAGTCGCTCCCACTGTTTGTACGCAAATACCTTTTAAACTACGCAACGGATTTTAATGGAGTTTTCATAGCAATAGATAGAGGTATTCAAGAGAAAGGTTTTTGTGTATAATCTATTAAAATTTTGTCTACCCGTACAAAGCAGAGGCGTGTGTCTAGTTAACTTATTTAGCTAATTTATTAATTACATGTCTTACGGCAAGGTTAACTATTATATTATGTATATAGCAATGGTATAAGCAACATATAATTGCGGGTGAAGCCAGATAATAGCTTGTAGAAAAAAATATTTATCATAATCAGGTCTAAAAAGTATATACTTAAAACCCAAAATAAACCGTTTATATACATCTCATACCTATCTGTAACTGTCTTATTCAAGAACGGTGACCTTTCCATTACAGAGAAACAAACTAATTATAATGAGACAAGAAATAAAGTATTGCCTAATTTATTAGCAAGATGTTCAAAGTTTCATTTCCAGAAAATATCAAACTTAATTTATGAAACTTTTTCATATAGCTTTTCAGGTAATTCAGTTTCTGTCACTGGCATAATAAAATGATCTTTTACCTTATTC
This sequence comes from Diachrysia chrysitis, assembly GCA_932294365.1. NCBI lineage: Eukaryota > Metazoa > Arthropoda > Insecta > Lepidoptera > Noctuidae > Diachrysia > Diachrysia chrysitis. The sequence continues at coordinate 12,578,300 of OW028649.1, read as the reverse complement.
TTGTTGTCTTTATGTTATAAAATATATGTATTATTAAATATTTAAAAAGGTATACTTTAAAGTAAGTATCCTAAGTGATCTGTTTATTTTTAGCATCGGATAATTTATTCAATTTTATACTTTAAATTATATATTTTCTTATTTTATTTTTTCATTATTATGAAATGAATTGAATATCAAAAAGATTTATTTTTTTACGATTTATTACGGTTTGTTATTTTTACGAGTATACCAACTACTCATAACTAAAAATAATAGATAACATTTATTTAATAAAAACAGTACACCAAGTTACATTCTAAATTTTTTACACTATCAGATTCTATGACGTACAGTTGAATCTACTCTGAAAACAAATACGATTTGCCTTTAAAGCTAAATTTAAATTAAATTTTAAGGCTAAACTTAATTTGTATTTATTTTCTTAAGTAAGAAAAACGCGAAACCTCTTCGATGTACCTACAGATTTAAAGTAAACAATTAAGTAACGTCAATATCGATTAAATCCAATATTTATCACCCATAATTAAGCATATCCAATTTAATGGCATTATCATGACAGTAATACCTTTTCACCGTGGCATGCGGGATATAAATTGATAATTATAATTATTACAAATTAATGAATACAATTAAATTGAATATTAAACCTACCTACTATAATCAATGTAACATTATATTACAATATAACATATATTTGACATATATTTGATTGTACGAGTAGTCGAGTGGAACAGACCAACTACTTTTATTAGTTCCAAGACTGAATAGTCGTTGTTTATAATGTGGATTGTGTGTTACAACTATGTTTTCCAACTATTAAAGTTGTAAAACACAGGGACAAATGACAGGGATTAAATTGGCATTGACGATATCAAATAATAATATAAAGTAAAGGATATAATATTTCATAAATACAATCATAATGGGATTTTAAGTACACAAATTATATTCACATAATAATATTTATAATATAAAACTCATTATTATAAGTGACGGGTTAGAACGTTCATAAACTTGTGAGGCAAATAGTAATCAACATCATTAATCACTACAACAACACAAACCAAAAAACTAATACAAATAAATTAAACCTGTTTGTATCATTGCATAAAATAACAAAATATTGCAAAGGCACAATAAATATTGATTAAATAAATTACTTTGACATGCCAACTAACTTTTGGCGCACGGAACAATTTCGCAATAGTTCATTCACTTGTTTTGCAACTGAATGAACTATTTGGAGTTAAATTACGAATACTTTTATTGTATCGTGTTGCCTTTTGAATTCCGGGTTCGTTTTAGTTTAGACATTTGTGTCAGTTGGCAAGACCAGTCGTCCATGTTTCATGTTAGCCTCTAGGGAGTCACGTAAGATTGGAAGCGTTAGTAGAGAAACCAAATTGGTATCAACATACATTATGTGACCGTCTGAGACTTTTTGTTGAGTAATTGAGATAAGGCGACATTATTATACTAACATACAATAGGGAGTAGAGACCTATATAATAATATTTTGTCCTTATGGAACATGAAAATATTGGCCAAGATTGTGTGGCTTACAAAACAGATTTAGAGAGATACTTTATATAATACTTCATGGCAAATTGTGGAGTAACAATATAGAACTAGTGTGTCATGTCCAGTCCATTGCCTTGGAGCACGTTAAAAGTGAATTTAAGACAGCAACAATTTTTTTTTATATTTTTTCCGGCCTATAAATGAAAAAAATATAAATAAATGTCCCACTCCAGCAGTGGGACATTTATAGGCTACTATTTATAGCACAAGCCTCTTCTAATGTAGAGAAGGAACGAGGGTTGAAGATCAGATTCCAATTTTTGGGATCCTGATTTCCTTGTTCCTTGATTGTTACATAAGATAAAGCTTGGATAGTATAACATTTTCACCATAATCAAAAAATAGATTCATATAAATATCCTTCAAAGATTTATTACTTACATTGTGTTCCCAAACAACTTTGTAAGCGGGCGGATTGGCATCAACTTTACAGCCGAAGTAAACGTCATCACCCTCTTCAATGTCATTCGGGTTCATCTTGGCCCCAAGGTGGATCGTTGATTCTGGCATATCTACACACATAAATAACAACCTTATTAATACAACACTAAGTTCAAAATTCAATGAATATCTCTCCGAAATTTGATGGACAGACCAAAAATAAATATAACATAAAGTTAAGGAAATACCACGAAATTGCGTTTGAAGGGAACTTGTTAACTTTATATTGGTTGTTTAATTACCGATACTAGGACTACTACGAGGATTCAAAATTAATAATATTTTGGATGGCCCAGTGTACTTTTTTTATCCTTAAGGATAAAAAAGAAAATAAGTTAAAATAAAATCTATTAGAAACTGTAACGAAATAATTACAGAAGCCTAAGTAGGTATAAGATTGACTTAACACTTTTAGGCGATTTTCTTTTTGTATTCCGGATTCGATCAGAATTTGTAAAAAAAAAAAAACATTATTCTATTTGACTAACCCTGGCCAAGTTTACATTTCTTAATATGTATTTTTTTGTCCAAAGTATAGTTATGTGATGCATATATTGTACATTTAACTATAGTCAGAACATTTTGACTAAATCAAAAAACAAAACAATTACAGCTATTACTTAATTAATTCAAATTATTTCTACGTCCAATTAGTAGGTATAGAATTAATTCGAATTTCAGTAAGTTTTACACTTAGTTCATCAAAATATCAAATTGAAAACAAGGGCCCGAGGGGTGGAATAATTTAAAGTATTACGTTTCTGACGATGGATATCTTAGTTTAAAATTATGGCAGTTGTTAATTTACATCTTAATTGGCGAAGAGGATAGTTGAAATTGAAATTAATATTTTATTTTATATTATTAATAAGAATCTACAGTTTTTTTTATTAAAATATTTGAGATCACTTGAGAAGAAATCTGTAAGTCTGAAAATATTAACTAATAAAAATTATGGCCAAATTTTTTATATTTATTTTGAGTTTTTTTTTAGAATAATTAAAAGTTAAAGTGTCTTTCGCTACACACAATCACAAAAACACTGTTCATTGTTATGTCAACTAAATTTATAACAAATAATATCATCCAATAGTAATAAAACATTATCAACAAAACAACATAGTTTTTAAACAAGATTTGATCATTAAAGGCATACTAAAACTACGTTAAGGTTATACTTTGAAAATCCACACGCTATGTTAATGCAAATTGGTACTTAGCGAAATTTTCACTTAAGATTCGCTGAAAAACGTTTAGTTCGCGGTTTGGTAATAAAAAATCCATTAAAATATCGTGTAATAAAATTATTCTGTATACATTAAAAACAAAAAATATTCTATCCTGGTTTAGTTTAAGATAATGGTGATATTATATATCTAAGATAATATTACAAATAGGAAAGATTTGTATTTTTGTATGTTTGTAACGAACTTCAAAAAATATTTTACCGTTACAATGCTACGTTATCCTTGAGTAACATAGGGTATATTGCTGTGCTACCCGCGCAAAGCCAGGGCGGGTCGCTTATTCATTGTAAATATAATTAAAATCAATATGTGCATGCATCAAATGGATCACTATAGACAGTCATACTAATTTTCTAGTGCTTTTTGTTCAAAAAATAAATATAAATCTATTTTATTTAAAAGGGTTTTTATAGCAACAAAATAACAGTTATATATTTTTTTCTATATTATCTCATTGTATTTAGAATGTGAATATTGAGATAAATGGTTACAAATTTCTATTACTCAACTATTTACTCAAGCAAAATACAACACGAAAACATAATGATTTTCAGTAACTTTAAAATCAGATAGGTACTCTTCATTTTATGGCCAGAAAACCCCATAATATACCATTTTAATTGGTCTACTAGTTTATTTAGATTAAAAAAAGCAAAGGCTCAGTGACCTCACGAAGTTCTAAGTAATCTTGAAGTTATCGCCCGATGGTGGCTCATTAATTGCTCGCCAGCGATTACCAACAAAGCTAGCAATAAGGATTATAGCGCTGCATGCCATATTATGCAAAATTCCACTAACGTAATTGGTTTTATGTTGACGGTATCTTGCAAAATGGTTAGCATTTGCTATTTAAATGATTGGTTAAAAGTACCTACTTGACTTTTCGTACTAATTATTTTTTTTTTTGATAAAAGTATCTTTTAAGACTGCAATTTTGGATTAGTATTATACGCGTTTTACACTGTCATTAGGTTAGAACTTTGGTGTATACGTAACAACTAAAGGTGAGTTTAAAATTAGTTTTCTCTGTTTAAATATGTTAAATCTATACTTCTATACTAATATTATAAAGAAGTAAAGTTTGTGTGTTTGTTAAATTGTAAGGGGTAATCTCGGGATCTACTGAACCGATTTTAAAAATTCTTTCACCAATAGAAAGCCACATTATTGTTGAGTGTCATAGGATATATAAAAAACCGAAAAATAAAAAGGCTTTTATGTGGTAGTCCGTTTTGCAAAGTGAATCGGAGAAAAAACGGTCGAATGAAAGCGTTTCTTACGAACGCTGCCTTAACTATGAAAGATATATTTTTGAGTTCTATAGAAAAGATGTGGAGCTTAAAAATGCCTACAAGAAAGTCAACGACAGCATATGTCGTTGTCAACTTTTATATTTAAGTTACAAAAAGTAGTTTTTTTAATATTAGTATAGATAATTGAATTTTTAATATTAATAAAATAATTTAAATCGTTAGGTCATATGTACTAAAAAAGGATTATTAACATTATGCCCAACAAAGTGGGCACGGGTCAGCTAGTACGGTATACAGCTGAATCTGGTAAGACTGGAAGCCGACCCCAATATAGCTTGGGAAAAGGCTAGGAAAAGAAGAGTTATCCGGGAAAATTGTGTAACTTTTCTACATATTACTATGTTAGGTATACTATGACAAGTATATATACTATATTTTTCAAGAGTAAAAACGTTTCAGTAAGTTGTAGCCTCTTTACTGGCTACGATACTGCATATGCTACGTGTAGCACACTTGTAGCGCAAACGTAGCAAAACCGTAGCACGTCGCGTAACCTTATAAGAGGTTAATATTATGCCTGACCAAAATCTATGTAACATAACCCAAGGTAATTGTTCCAATTAAATAATAGTCAGTAATTGAATCTAAACCAACCGACAGCTTGTTTGAACACGTTCTGCAATTCTGCTGTTTACAGCAAACAATCCAACGGAAAACTAAACTTCGCGTGCACCAAACATTGATAATTGTTAAACTATTATAAATTTAACGATGCGGAATATATTTATTTTAAATCACGTTTTTGTGTACAGTATCGACACGATATTTGGGAAATAAATGAAACCTCGTCCACAGAAGTATTATAATACAACAAACGTGTTATTTCAAGAATTGCCAATATGACGAATCCATGCTGTATACCAATTTGGAACATGATATAATCATTATTAGGTTGATAAATCCTCTACTTAAATTATGTTCTATATTCTAGATATTATTTATATTATTTTTAGATAACCATTTAATCTACAGGTGCTTTAGAAACGTTAAGTTAATAATTATTTACGTTAAGTAATTCAATATTGCAATTTCGTGGACATAATATCATATAAACCACAGTAGAGAAAAATGTGATTGTACAGTAGTTTTATATAAATCTATACGTATTATCTATCTATTTAGCTATACATCAATATCTATTTATAAATATTATAAAACAAAGTGTTCTCTTCGTGTCTGACTCTCTGACGGCACGCGATAAACTCAAATACTACCAAATGGAATTTCATACGGTTTCCACCAATAGATAGAGTAATTCTTAAAGAAGGTATGTATATAATTCATAAATATTTTGTCTACCCGTGCGATGCCGGTCGTCGCTAGATATATTATAGGATATATATGTTCAGGTAGATGTAAGCAGGAAGCTAAAAAGTCCTATAGTATCAATAATTATAAGTTATTAATAAAATAGTAAATTAACAAATTAATAAAATAGAAAACAAAGTTATATTACCGTAATATAAAGTAATAATTGTACTCACAGTACACATTAAGAAGCAGTTTGCTCTCAATAATCGAATGGTTGAACTCTGGATGTTCAGCTCTACACGTGAGCACTTGGCCGTTATTTTCTTTCGACGGCATCCACGTGAGTAAGGATTCTGTCTCGTTCGCATCTTGTATGCCCTGAAAATTTCACACTATTAGTTTAAAGTACGCGATTGTCTATAATACCCGGCTTCCTATGGTGCGCGAAATCACGGATAACCCCGAACGAACGACGACCACGGGCAGCCACGCAACGTAGTGTTGAAAATCAAACCCAATTTTGACCGAGTTAGAGTATACTTCGACTTGCTGACGGGCAACGACGGGTCAGGGAAGAACCGTCTGCGCTATCACTGACGAGCACCTAACGGTATGGTGGGGGTGATCTGCGATATCGCACTGTGGCAAGCCAGTTTTATACAGTAGCTGTTATGGCACTATAGTAAATACCTCTTTATAAACGAAAAAGTTTATTTTCTATATTTTTGTTAAGTGAAATTATTGGCGCACTTGTGAATTTAGTGACTGTTTCGCAGGGGTTCCACAAGCATTAAATTAAATTCACACACATAACGAACACCCAAACTTGGAACAAGAACTTGTAGACCACACAAATGCTTGTCCCATGCGGGGATCGAACCTATTAATTTAATAAAATTTAAAACTTGATACTACTTCTATAATTAGGATTCTTTGGAGCTTTTATTTTTTTACAAGGTACTAGGTGAATGGATGTCAAGGGTTGCTGTTGATAATTAAATAAGTGAAGGCGAGGCTAATTCTAAACTTAATAATAGAATTTAATTAAAGTAATATTAATAATCAACACTTACCGACTCCTTAGTCATGGCATCAAGCTTCTTGCCAGCGAGCCACCACGTGACTATGGCAGGAGGCCTAGCGCCCGTCGTCTTGCACCAAAGCTCCGACTTTCTGCCCACTGAGAGAGGCTGCTCTCTCGATATAATCTCAACCGACAGAGGTTTTACTGTAACAAAGGGGAAGTATTAATTACATATTTCTTAGCTGCTGCGTTGAATTTCCTTTGTAGATAGTCTATTCTACAAAATTATAAATATTTATCATTAACAGTAATACACAGTACAAAATATCAATCGCTCCATTTATAAATATCATTTATTCAATATTGTATTTTTTTGTAAGAAATTAAGAAAAAATATCCTTATACTTAAGACTGGAATAGTGCAATGCGTTATTTCATCACGTCCATTTTTTTTTACTATTATAAATAGCCTGAACTGTACCACAGCTGGGCCTCCCCTTTCTTCTTCCACTTGTCTCTCTCAAGAGCCGCAAGTGACCAGTTCAATAAGAAACAAGATCGTCCCACCACCCTAGGTCTGCCCCGCTGATGCCTGTTATGTGCAGTATTATCTTTCTTAATTCTATAAAATACAAGGTGAGTTTTTGGTCGTTATACAAACGAAAGCTATGACTTCTATATCGGTTACAAAAACACTTTGTATAAAAAACAAAAAAAAACAAATGAAATTAAAAAAACTCAAATTTTAATACAGTAGTCGTAAAAGTTTAACGGTAATAGTCCTGACGTTGGAGATTTTCTTTTGTTTGTTTGTTTAATGTTTGATACCAATCGTTTTACATTGATGTATTTCAGACGAATAAATTATAGACTTCCTTACAAATACATAGGAGATAATTATACCTTACAAATATTCCTATATGAGCATGACTTAACGATTTTGATCTTACCACACAGGCCATTAGATCGAGCTGAGTTAAACCTAGAGAGCAACGTAAATACACATAATTATAAAACTCAAATGACATTTAAAATTTCCTTTACACTTAATAAATGAAAACAAAAACGGTAGTACACTTATAAACAAACAATAAATTAAAGTATGCACCTTGATGTTGTGACGTAATAAACATTAAACTGACTTACAAAAAAACAAGGCATTTATTTTCACAAATGAGTTCGTGTTGTTATAATTTCGATAAAATCTATCACGACAAGGTAACTTAAAATACTAATCAAAATTCACGTGAAGGCAACTGAACAAAACCTTTTTAGCTAGTGGTCGACTCATTAAAACAGATTTGATTTACAAATTGAAGTTTGTAAATACGTAACAAGATTCCACGAAATTAGACGGCTATCAGACAATGGGATCACATTTTAATGGCCTGCTCTGTAAAGAACCTTAATTTTGGATTGTAGTTGAATTGGATTCTTGTTAGAACGATACGGTTGTAAAAATCTAGTTTAGAAATTAAAGAATTTGTTACTATATAAATTTTTATTAAATATTTTGTGATTAAAAGCTTGTTATTGAAAATAAATAGTTAAGTTAAACATAAAACAACAAATTAATTTAAATCAGTGGTCGATACATAAATAATTCCAATCCTCACTGTCTTTTGAGATAGCTGGAAACGTGCGCCCCGCATATGACACATATAAAGAAGGATATATAATTTAAGCACGTTTAACTTTTTTGGTCTGCGACTTCAGCAGACAAAAGAAGGAACTATTATTAATCGGTTACCAGTGACCGGTATGGGATTCATATAGGTTAAGACTGCAAGGATAGCCGAGTGGTATAGGTAACCACGCCAATTACCACTGTGCGCGACGTGCTGTGGGTTAGATCCCCACATGGGACAAATATTTGTGTGACCCACTAAAACTTGTTCCAAGTTTGGGTGTTCTTTGTGCATGTGATTTTCATTGAATGTTTGTTTAAACCCCCGCCACACAAGGATAAATCCTTAGTGAGGGAGTCGTTTCTTAGTTAAAAAAAAAGATATTGTCTGGCATATACAAGCTTTGTATTCCAAAACTGTGAAAAAAAATTAGTTATAAAATGTATGTATATTACAAAAAAAAAATTTCACAGTCAACAATATGGAAATATTGTATTTAAACAATAAACTACAAATTATCGACACACTACCACATATTGTCACACCATGTATCATTATGATATATTTTTATTGCCTTAATTTATACGTCCTAAAATAGATTCCGAATTTTAGTCAGTAAACTATAATTTTATTTAACTTCATTATTAGAATGATAACGCGATAACTGATATAATTAAAATTTTTAGTTATACTTCACGCAATAATGATGAAAATAATTCCGATTTGACGATTAATTATTCCTACGTAATATCATAAATTATAGAACAGTTAATTAAACTAATATACTGTTTGATATATCATTTATATTGGAAAAGGATAATAAAATGTTAACACAATTTATTGATATTGTAACTAAATTATGGAATATTTACGATAATGTAAATACTTAAAATAAATATCGTGGTGGTTTTTAAAGCTCATAACAGTTATTATTTTTTTTATATTTGCACTTTATTTACAAAATAACTATGCCTGTATGATGTTTTTGATAGTTTTTTTGCTATTTGGGACAGAGACAAATCCAACAAATCAGAGATCATGAAAATCGGTCCATCCGGTCTTGAGTTATACTCGTAAATGGTGTACTTAACCTGACTTGGTTTTATAAGAGAAGAAATATCATATGTAATGTGTAAAGCAAATAATGCATTAAAATACCATTCCCAAAGGTTTATCTTCCATTATGCCTATTGACTTTATTTGCATTATGACTAATAGGACAAACGCACCGTCCGACTCCGTCCAACCTCCGGAAGTTCTACAGTACTGTTTCGTACAGAACTGTTTACATTTAGACGGCACCCGGTTTTTCTTCCGGCTTTCCAATCGTAGACACTTGTGTCCGGATGCCCGTCTTAGCAGCCGGTCCGATAAAATAGATTCTAGGCTAAAAAGGCAACGGAAAGTTCTTTGAGCACTTAGAACTGGAAATTCTATCCAGATCCGTTTTAGACTGTTCAAAGGTGACATTTTGAAATAGTGCTATCACTTCCTTTATCTGTTTACTGATTGCTGAAGAGGTTGGAGTAACTCTGAACATTTGGATTTCTAAATTTAAATCTTCCGTAGGTACTTATTTTTACACGAAGCAGTTCTACTGAAGATTTAGCATGTTATTGGTTTCAAAAGTGCATGAATAGATTTTGTTTTAATCGTTTTCTGATATTTTATTTCTCATCTAGGCGTTCTTGTTTAAATGTTCTTTTTTGCAGTCATATAAAGAAGAAATAAAAAAAAAAATGTCTAAATTAAATTTCAATACCTATTAATATATGAGCAACGTAGGGGTTTGCGTTTTCACAACAATAAAAAAAAAAAAAAATGAAATGTTCTTGTCAAATACAAACGTGTAGTACGAAACTACAAAAACGATTCTTCAATATTTATTCAGCGAAATAGAGTGATCAGCATAATACAAGTATGTAAATAGACAACATTTCAACGATGTTACGAACGAAGGTACGACGCGAACAATATGAATAATGCGTTATTCTCGTCCCAAATAAGGCCATTCCCCTACATCACTGTGAAATAAGCAATACATAGTCGCACCCACATAGAATAATGCAAGAGTTATGTCACGTCACACTTTATTCTCCGAGAATTTTCAAGCGAGATCACGATACATCGAAAACCTATCGGAGATGGCAAATAGAATCGTTAACTCGACATGTAAACCAATAAAATGTAATTTGACACCTGATCCAAGGTGGTGAGCGAACGTGTATGAGAAGAGCGTGTATTTTTTCTGCTAATAAACATTGGCTGAGTCTAAAAGGGATATTGGTTTAGGCTCCATTCGTAGCTCCCCAAATATTGGTGTTAATGACTGTTAATAACTGTCCGTTATTGAGGGAAAGAATATTGCAATCCCCGTTTGTTTTCATTTCTCGGTGTTTTCCTGATATTCGGGGTTGTGCGAAAAATGAGAATCGGGCTTTGCTTAACTGAGTTTGTTATTTTGTGTACCCAAATTTTGTATTGAAACGATATTGTTCAGATACTATTTGAGTGCTCTAGAATAAATGTTTGTAGGATCTAAATTGAGCTATTGAAGATAAAAATACAATTGTAATTTGGTTGTCTGATTATTTTTTGTTTGGCTCTCTCAATATTTTATCAGAAAATATCCTAAATTTGTGTATTAATATAATTAAATGATATAATATTTAATAATAATATTATATTTAAGATTATATTGAACTGCACGGATAGCTGAGTGGTATAGGTCAACACGCCAATTACCACTATGCGCAACGTGCTGCGGGTTCGATCCCCACATGGGACAAGCATTTGTGTGATCCACAATTGCCTGTTCCAAGTCTGGGTATTATTTGTGTATGTGAATTGAATCTTTGTAAAACCCCCCGCGATAAAGAGATTAAATTCTCAAGAGAGATATTGGTTTTTTAAAGAAAAAAAAGTATACTTACAGAATAAATCAATTTTAATAGTTGTCTTCTGCGGTGGCGCTAGCAACGTATTATCCGCTGTACAAGTGTACGTTGCTGCTAAATGCACTCTCGTCGCATTCCTTATAACTAATGGTAAAGTCCTTGTGGAAGCTGAATGCTCTCCAGCACTTAATGTAGCCAACACTGAGTCTCCTTGAAGCCACTGGATTCTCGGAGTCGGGAACCCTACAACAAAACTTTACTTGAATAAAGGAAACAAAGATTACAATCCCAAACAACATCATTTCGTATAACGAGAACATGATTGTTATTTGTTCAGAATATTGTATACCAACCATTTTATATGATCACTGATGTTTCGAAGATTTTTTTTTAAATCAAAAGCAGACTTGGTGATGTTAAAAGTATATATTTAAATATCAAAAGATTGACATCAAAGAAGTCTTAGCTTAGCCTTGGAAGATGGGAGGTCCAAGGAGAAAGAAAATAAACGATACGTTTCAATAAATTTCGTTTGAGTTGATATGAGCCTAGTGAAGCGGTTGACGAGATTGTTTATTTCTTTTTCCTCGATTTACAAACCGAAAAGTAATGAGATTGCTAACAATATTGACCTATATCCGACGCCAATTATTATATACTTATACTTTTAGGGTTCCGTTCGTCAAAAGGTAAAAACGGGTCCCTTATTTATAAGTATACGTATCCCGACCGTATTTGGCACAGAGACTTAAAATCATGGTAAAAGTTTCTATATCTCTATAGATTACAGAAAAATCTATAAATTAATGTCTGGTATTTTAAGCCACACGTAATTTCTCGATCGTTCAGAACCCTCTCCGCGCAAGTTTAACGCACTTGTCTGTTTTTTTTACATTTACAAATACAACCTTATTGCAGTCGGAAGCGTTAAAAGCTTTTAAATTCATTTCCCAGGTGTAGTCGACGTAGATGCGAGTTTCTGCTACAAAATTAATATTTACGGCCCCAGAGTACAAATTATTTCCGATAAAGGCAATAATATTTTTAAACACCATATGGATACGAATGAGTAAAGAAAATAAATATGTCAATGTGTACAGCACTAAATTGCAGTATTGACCTTTTATTAAAAACATATGTCAATATACACGTGCGTGCCTCGGATGGATACATGTTTTTTTTGCGATTAGATCGCAATTAGAAAAAAAATGGTATATTACTATGCAATAAAACGTTTAAAAATATATATTTTGTATCGTTTGTTTCGATTCGGGTACAAGCTGAATGCTATGATTTCTTATTCGGCATAAACTATCCTCGTTACCAAAAAAACACCGTAACATGAGCCATTTCCATGAGACAATCGAAAATAAAGGATGTATTTCCCCTTAGGTTTTTAGAAATCAACTCTCAAAATGTACTTACCGCCCTTCACTGAGCAAACTAATTTGAACTCTCCGCCTTCGTGATAAGGTCCAGCTGTACCTGAGATTTCCTTCCCAAACTCGTCGAAGACTACAGGTTTGCTCGGAAGTTCTGTAACAGGAAAAAGTATTTTAGCAACATGGACGCTTTATTAGCTCTTTAGAAATAATACCCCTTCTTGCGGTTAAGTGGTCATTTATACTACAAAAACTACGGTTAGTTTTATAACAAAATAGGCAAGTTTTCTTACTAATAACATGACGAAGTCACCTTGTTTTGTAAAGATATTGTGAGTTTTGACCTCGTTTAGAAATTTATTGTTTTATAATAACGGGCTATTGAGTAAAGTAAGATTGAATAAAATACACTTCAAATTGAAATTGGTTTTATATGCACTTAATGTTCATAAAGTAATTCATGTACTAAATAAAATAAGTTTTATACCAGAACATTATACCTAGTTTTAAAAGAATATATACACTACGGGTTTTTTTAATGCGTATTGCTTTAAAAATGGCAAAGTAATTGTATTATTGTAATATCAAGAATTAGCCTTGACTTTAATTATTCAAACTTTGCAGCAGGAAAAGACCACCCGCTTAAAAAAAAAACAATAGCAAAATCAAATCAATTAAGTCAAAATGAATTTCTATTATTTGCGAAAACAACAGTGCTTACCGATGTTCGTCTCGAAAATTTATTCACAATCAAAATGAAATCAGTACGCGGTGAATCGCAAAAGGCACCCAACGAGCCCGGAATACCCTCAAATTGCGGATAAACAAACTAGGAGCGCTCGAACGTGGCCGAGGAAATGAAAATATTTTCGTTGAGTCAAAACAAAAGGTTCGCGATACCAGTATTCAGAGGAGGTTGCCATTCATGCGAATTATCCATACAACGTATCCGTGCAACGGTATCGCTTACTAAAATGAACATCTGCCACCCGTTCATTGTTTCGTACGTTACACATAAGTGCGGACCGGCTGAAATGAGAATTTTCCCAGAATTCGGGCGCAAATATCTGTCGATGATGGCACATCCGCATATTCCGCATTCTTGGAAGTCGATATCCACAGTATCGTATGATTCGATATCGTACAGAATTCGAATTGACCTGTGTACCGCAGTGCACTGTAATTTTCTTTACAAAGTTGAAATAGACATTTTATATAGTCCGTTATTAACGATAAAATGTAATGTATCAGTATATCAGCGGTTTCGATGTTATTATAGACACTAAGTAAATTTGCGTTGGTAAGTAAATTACAGTCAAAGCAAATTACATAAATTATAGTATTGGTTTAATATTTTGTTTGATGTTTATCTAATTTGTTTGCATATGTACTTTAAATAATTTCTGAACACGCATATCCCTACACAGATTTTCGATCGTATCAAGGCTAAATGCTTAAGTACTTAGCAACTTAAAAACTCGCTCTTCCTGGATATCGAGTTCCCTCATTAGCTGCAGCAGCGTACCTTTTTAACAAAGTCACAAAAGGTGTTTCTCTAAAGCAACCAATAAAAAACTTTCCTAACAAAAACTTCGCTCGTCCGTTAAACTTTTTCGTGTAGATCGGACAGATAAGGGAAAATACAGGTCGAGTTCAAAGACCAAAAAAAAATATACGGAGCCTCGCAAGGATTTCGAAACAAGGATACCAAATTCAAATAGGATGTTTATCTAGAATAATAAACAATTCATATTGTTTTTAAGGATCCACTACAATAGCCCAAGACCCGTAGCAAGTAAAAGATTGAAAGGGGCGCCTTGCTAATAATAATTAGGGCTCCATACTCCAAGAGTATCGGAGCACAATTACTAAGCCACCATACAATATAAAGAAAACCGTTCAAATTCAAATTATAACATTTGGATTTAGCTGAATACCATATTTTACATAGAGCGTCTGCTTATCTGACCGTACAGCATTCTTTAAAATTCTAGTGGAAATACATTTTATCAAAAACCAACGCATGGTTTGTTGGTAAAAAACTATCGGCGCCAAATTCTGATTACTCTTAGCTAATATTTATAATAGTAGATATTATATTGCTTTCTGAGGTTTACGCGAATATTAGACATTGAAATAAAACTAGTTTGAACGGATTCTATCGCGGTTTATTTTAGATTTTTGTTCCCGACGTTTCGACGCCTTTGCAGGTGTCATGGTCACGGGCAGACTGAGGTGGTATTCGTCTTGACAGGTGATGTTGCTCGTTCTACCTTCATATTTTAATTAATTGTTTGTATTCCGACCTACGCAATACGAATACCACCTCAGTCTGCCCGTGACCATGACACCTGCAAAGGCGTCGAAACGTCGGGAACAAAAATCTAAAATAAACCGCGATAGAATCCGTTCAAACTAGTTTTAGTAGATATTATTTATGTTCTTAAGAAAATAACTTATTTTACTGTATTAAAAGATTTTATTTGTATAGCCACCATCTATTTTTCCCAGATCTATGGTCGTGCCCCGTTCCGTCTGATTTATTTAAGTCTATATTGCAAATGTACTTACGTAATACGAAGAGATTTCCCTTAATGGAATCTATTAGCTGAACAAAGAAACGTAATCTGACATAATTAATTAAACATTTTCATGTTCATGTGTGATCGCATTAATGGTATTAATTTTGAACTGTGAGATTGAGTTCAAAGCGAGGTAGAAGGAATTGTTGTTAGTGTATTAGGTTACTGTAATGTTTGGGTATTAACAGGTGTGCTAATTATTTGATTCGAGATTGTTATTTTGTGTTTGCTTTTGCTTTTGTGTAAAACGGGGGCAAACGGGTGTGGAACAATATTAAGGCTATGTGAGTTGCGAACATGGGTTATTTACGTCGATTTTTTTTTATATTATGCAAAAAAAAACGGAGGCTCATGATGGGTTTGGACGTAAGGTATATTTTGCTCATTGTTTTGTTTAGATTTCTCAATTAGCGTTGGTTAATTTACAAAAAACGATTATACAATGAATAATAATGTTATATTTTTACCCATTAAGTATTTACTTACTAATTACCATAACGATACATTCTGTAAGTAAACAAATTTATGTAAACAGAAACATTTACCAACGTTTATTTAAATACTGCAACGCGAACGGTTTAAAATATAATAACACAAATATCAAATAAATTGATGATATGCCTTTAATTGAATGAAAACAAATCATTTGTTTACGGACTGACAACGAATTTGTAAATTCATTGACCGTTTTGGGCTGATTCAGTGAAAATCTTTAATAGAATTTATGATACACTTAAACGCCGCAGTAGTTTATGAAAAAGGTAGACAAAAGCAGATTTTGTAGTTAAAATATAGGAGTTTGACGAATAAATTTTCTAATTTCTAAATACATAATTTTACTAAACTATAAATTAACATTAAAAAAAAACCCGGTCAAGTGCAAGTCAGACTCGTGCATGTAGGGTTCCGTTCCATCGTACAAGATGTATACAAATTAAAGATTAAAATCGAGCAAAGATATTAAAAAACACGTCTTAAGTTATTTTTTGTATGTATATTTCTTATAATATTAATATAGAATTACACATAATATAATGTGTAATTCTATATTAATTTGGTTTTTATAACGACAGCAGAAATACACACTTTGTGAAAATTTCTAAACTTTATCTGATAAAGCAGACAAACAGACGGACAAATCTTACTAAGCCTCCATGGCTAAGTAATAGGGGCCCAGTGGCACCTTCGAGAACGGAACCCTTAAAAGTGAGCCCTGTTTAAAGGCTTATTGTTAAAATACAATAGTAAAAAATCGTTGAGAATATAAAAAAAAAAAAAAAAACATTAATTTTATTTAAAAGAGTTGAACTAAAATTTAGTCAATAAACTCTTACAAATCTTTTTACACGTTTCATGGGCCCGTAATACATTGGAGACTTCGGTATCTTCTGAAAAACAGTTTTTAATGTGTTACCTTTGTACAAAAGGAATAATTAAACGCTTGGGGAAAATATTAAAGAAAGCTTTTAACCTCGTAGGCCTTTAATTAACAGGGCGGTTATCTGTTGTTAAGATCGCATTAATTTTATTATGCTCTTTGAGTACTTTAATGTTATTTTCTTTAGTTAAAGTTTTGTAGCTCTCAATGTCATTATATTAAACGCGCTTAGCAAAAAATTAATACTATTTTTATCTAAAACCTGTTTTTTTTTTATTTAAGCATTTGGTGCTCTTTTTATATCTGTAGGAGAAAATCCTTTTGCTTTGGATCAAAATACACAAATTAAAAAAAAATACGATCTCAACACTGTGATAGGTATTTCAATTTGCTGGTTTAAAATCTCTTATAAATAAAAATAAACCAATAGAAATATCTTGACGAATCTTTCCAAAACTATCGTCTGCATTACATAGCAAACTCCAAACAATTCAGAAAAAGACTTCAATAACATTTTCTCTTTCAGACAACCGTCCAAAAAGTCGATGTAAGTTTTATGCAAAGGAGAATGTCTTACAGCAATCGCTTTGAGTCACTAACCCTATAAAACAGTTTGCTAGATTTTATCTTTATCGCTTAAAACAACGCTTATCTTCACTGAGTGCTGATATCTTTGTGTTACGTAAATTTTTATTTCTGTCTCAGCTTTAAAACGAAATTTTCATATTGGCATG
The DNA here is from genome assembly GCA_932294365.1 of Diachrysia chrysitis. NCBI lineage: Eukaryota > Metazoa > Arthropoda > Insecta > Lepidoptera > Noctuidae > Diachrysia > Diachrysia chrysitis. The sequence goes on along the minus strand of OW028649.1, from coordinate 12,560,839 downwards.
GCCGTGAAACTCTCAGATTTACTCAAAGAGAAGCATATCTAAATAGCTGTTTATGGCTCGGGTCGGAATGGAAGCAATAATTTGGCATCTTCTAAAGGCATTTTAGTTTGTCCTTCGGAAGATAAAATGCTGAGATAAATGCAGTATAAAACAGGTACAGCCTTAGATGGACAATAAAAGATAATGGAAACCTGTGGATCTTGTTTTTATCAGGTAATAAATGTTAATGTGGAAAGTGCTCAGTCCTTTCATCACCTCTTTAGTCTTGTAGTAATAATGACTGGGATCTTTGAACATTGATTTCAAGGCTTGGCTTTTCGTTTTGTTTTCATTGGTAATTCAAATACTAAAATCCCCTTACAATATGGGAACCTAACGTGTAAAACAAAGAAACAATACTTATGTGAATGAATATAAAAGTCTAATCAGGATTAAGTGATGTCATTTCCTAAATTGCATTTATGGCTATAAGGATACTTTGGGTAGCATCTTTATCGTTCGCTCCTCATAACGAACGTCAATCATAAAACAGAATGTTGCTCTTAACAAATATCGTAAAAAGGAGCCCGTAACGTAAGCAGGTAATCTGTTTTACCGACCGTCCGATAAAGGTGTATAGATACAGAGGTATTGTAAGTCCTCATAAAATTTTAATTTCAACTGACCCGCATTTTTACCGTCAGCGCACAGACGTAAATCATCCTAGGGCGTGTTGGACTTTCCTTAAACTTTCCGTGTTGATTCGACCAGGATAAGGAAGGGTCAAGTTTACGATCGTACTAGTTTTTATCGAGATTGCCCGACGGTACGGCTCATAGCTTTTGTTGGGCGGTCGTTTCAAGGTGAATTATTTTATTAAAACACAAAAAGGGGGAACAGATACGGACGCGAGATTATGTGAGAATTTAAGAGTTTCGCCCATCTGCAAGATCTCATTGAGATAGGAGATAGTTTCACTAAACAGATTTAATTTATAACTTGGCTCGAGTTTTGTCGTGTGAGTAGGGTTCAGCATGTTCTGAATAGGAAATTATGACAGCTGATAACATGGTACGGTGAGTTATCAATTAGAGCAATATAATATTTTAGAACATTAATACTAGGTGTTTAAAATATGTGTCGTCTTTTTTAAAGCACATAAGTGTTTGTCATCTACTGGTACAAACGAGTTTTTACTTCATGCTGTCCCACTTCTGGGCAAGAGACTCCTCCAAATATTTCCTTGAATCCATTACCCCTGCGCAGCTTCGACCTAAGCGTAATATTATTATATCAAATTATCTTTTATGTTAGAACGTTTTAGATTACTACTGTACGAAGCTCAGAAACCAGAAGTTCGATAAATAACGAATGATGGTAACCGCATTGTATAATAGATGTCATTCCCTTCCAAATTGAAATTACTAGGGGGAGCTTAATTCCTCGCCAAAGTTACAAAACAACGGGGAGTTAGATTGCTAAGGTCGTAAGGTGACGCCCTTTGAACAAACTGTTAATTCTTGTGGCTATCATTGTTTAACTTTACTGCACAGTTAGAATTGATTTTAGTTCCTTTTTAGATGAAATATAAATTAGTTATGTCGTAATTAAAATCTTTTAGTTGACATTTCTAAAATTCATGCGAAAGTAAGTTCTTCTAAAATATTGTTATTTATTGGTAACCATAACAAACAAAATTTCGATAAAGAGATAAAAAAAATGCAGGTTAACTTTCGCTATCCAAACAGCCAAGTTCAAGTGCAAGTGTTCAAGGGCTGGTCATATTATTAGCTGCATGGGTTCGGATTGATGGGCGAAAATTGCAACCGAGTGGGTACCTAGAGCTGAAAGTCGAAAACGGGGTAGGCCAAAAAGACTCTGACCAGACGACGTCGATCTCTTTTTGCCGGATTGGTGGGAAGCGGCTGCAGACAGAAGAGCCTGTAGCAAATTGGGGCAGATCTTTGCCCAGCAGTGTGACACCCAAAATGTAAATAAAAAAAAACATGTAATCTTGTATGTAACTGCATGTGAATTCCAAAAGAGGACTTATCTTATATCTATCTAAAAATTATAATTATAATCTAAAATCAAGAGGTTGTTTAAAAATAGTTAGGCTAATTTAAACTGCGTTTACCGTTATCATATAAAAGATATTTTATACATCTGACCCAGTAATTAATTACATGCAAATGACCTAATTAAAATCCAACTATGCGTGTCTACAAAGTGTTAATTTGTGAATTTAGAGCTCAATTTTAAACCTGCGACCTTCAGCTGACACAAGTGACGCTATAGCACTTTACCGTGTGACCGATTCATAAACTTTGAAGTTTAGTATTTAGATTTTTTCTACAAATATTATAAACAAAAATATGGTCTGGCTACGACTTGGTTAAAGTGACCGCAGTCATGTCACATTTTTAGTGTCTTTGATAATAAAATTATAGTTTTTATATACGACAAGATAATACTATATAATGTTTTGTTGAAATAAGTAGATAGGTTACCTATATTATTAGCTGCGAATCTAGGTTAAGGAGCATGCAGGTTTGATGTAAAAATTGCTGACGAGAGAAAAGCAAAGTTTAGAAACCAATACCAACCTAGATTGGATCAAGAAATCACGTTGTGCCATACAAACTTTGCTCCCGTTTTTCTCCCCTTTAGGGGCAGAATTTCGGAAAATCTTATCGGATGGCTACGTCATACGAAGAACACACTCCCCAAGTTTCAGGTCTCTAAGATCAGCGGTTTAGGCTGTGTTAATCCGTCAGTCCGTCATTTAGGACAAAGCATTTTATATATATATAGAAGATAATAAAATATTGTCACAGTTTAATAAATTATAAAAGCTTTTGTAGACTAAAAATGTTACTTTTATCAAAAGGTTTTCTATCTAAGCGTGGCAAAATGTTAAACAAATGGTCGGTGGATACCTGTACTTAAATAATAAATATGAAATTGGTCCCAAAAGGATGACGTCTCCGTCAAAAGGTTGAACAATGACTGATGATAAATTAATCATGGCCGGTACACTCGAGGGTATTAAGATGGGAAAGTGTAGTTCAGGTTATAGAAATGTAGTTAGATAGCAAGAGGAAAACCTATAAAAATAATGCTATTTTGTTGTTGCCAGTTAACATAAAAATAAATAGGTCTTTCATTCAAGTTGAGGCCAGCTACAAGGTGACTTTGCAATGTTATTAAACACGTTATAATCTGTTCCGTATTGCTTTTTTTTATTATCTATGCAATTTAAACTGCCTAATTAAGAAAGAAGAGGAAACAAATAATTTTATTGGCCAACACAGCTACAATAAAATACATAAATAAAATAACAATCTTAAATGTAACAAATAAATAATTTACTCTACAAGAAGTATAATAAAACACATATACAATATACACAATAAATGAGCCATTTGATGCTATACCATAATATAGAAATGCTTGAAACTAGCTCATTATGAAAGTAATTAGTGTACCGTTTTTTTTAATTCGATTTAGTGATTATTATATTTTTTAAATATGAAATATAAAAGTTCTTGTCAAATACCCAGTTCTTATGTGAATACTTACCAATAACATCTAAAGCGATCTTATAATTCCTTGTTGGAGACACATGGAAGTCAACCCTGCACCTGTAGATAGCTCGGTCTCGGGCTTGGACCTCCAGCATCCGAAGCCCAGCGGTGGGCGTGTTGTGCCAGTGGGTCCGGCCCAAGTAGTTCTCGTCCACCCAGTGAGCTGATGGACCTGGCACCCGCGTATCGTAACTGTTGAAGAAATAAAATATAATTATTATTTATTAAAATGGAGAATACCGCGAGGAGTATCTCGTGGTTATGAAAAAGGCTCAAGGATTGTCAGAAACGATTGGGTTATCTCCAAAAAGTAAATGATTGGTAGGTACACACGGCAAACTAGATAAGTTTGAAGGCCACACTAACATTTTCATAGCTGCATACATTATACTAGCTGACCAGGCGAGCTTCGTACCGCCTAACAGTCGATTCTTTAATTATTATTTTTTTATTTTTCTTTCCGTAAGAACCATCCCCGTACTTCAAGGAATATTCTTAAAAAGAATTGGCAACATCGGTTCAGCTGCTCTGGAGATTTGCGCTTAGCAACACATTCAGCGATTCTTTTTCATATTATAGATTATTTAATCCGCTTACATAAGCTGAATATAATATGTAATAAAAATATTAGCATTTAATGTATAATATGAAATGTTAGTGTAGCCTGCAAACCTATCTAGTTTGCCATTTGTACATTGTTGTTTAAGCGACCTTGGAAACATTTTTTTTTTAAGTTAACCTTATAATATGAGATAAACAATCTTTATTTATTCCTTACACCTGAGTGAAATGTAAACAAAATTCATGATATTCAAGCTTATAGTAATGAACTCAAGAGGCTCCGGTGCGAAGGGCATCGCTCATTATTTTCGGGAGAGACCGCCGGCCTCCACGATTACTTGGGCCCATATAATGACATGATATACCTCTTATGTAATACGCATAGCCGTACGTATATCTTAACCTACATATATAAATAATATTTAGGTATGAAAAAAAGTATCAATTTTAGATGCGTAAAGCTGTGATACTGTGATACTAATTAAATACAAATAATAGAAGAAAAAACTTAAACCTCAGGCAGGACTCGAACCTGCGAGCACTGGCTGGACGCGCCAGTCGTTTTACCAATTAAGCTAGCGAGGTCACTGCCTGGAAGTTTAAATTTTGCCTTCTATTTATTACGTCTTTAGGGCGACGTATGCGACATCTAGTGGATTAATCTTGCGTTTGGTTTCACCGACTCTGATTACCAATGTGTTAATTCAGAAGTTCGAGAGATGATGCAGCCCAATACTTATTATTTTATTATTTTACGAAGCGAATATTTGTAATTAAATATGCATGCGATAATGCGTAACAAATAATTAAAATAATATGATGTGATACTAATTTGACGGAATATTCCACTTTGTGCAAGAAATTCTAATCTGGAAACTAAATTGCTTTGAAGGTACATACTACTTTTATTTGATTTTTAAGCATTTGAAAGCACAATAGGATACGTTGTAGTTGCTCACCTGGTTAGTTCTAAAGTTAACAAATTACACTAATTTTGACTATTCATTTTATATGGGTGAAATGTTTCCGACGTAAAATGAGTAGACTCAAAAATGCACTTTGTTGATGAACTAACAAAGTGAAATTTACAATTTGAAAGCGTTAAAATATGTATTTAGTTGTGCTGTCTTAATTATATTCGTATTCATTTGTTTATGTTTATTTATACAGCGCAGTTTTGTTTATTGAATGAATTTAAATAACACTAATTGTGTTTGTTAAATTTGGTGTTTGTATAAATTTAGTTAAATATATATTGCAGAATCTATTAATCATATTATTCATGAGTTGCAGATTTTGGAACAATTTGACTGCACAATGTAGTGGGTTCGATCCCCACATGGGGCAGGTTGTCTGATCCTAATATTAGTTCCAAGTTTGGTTGTTCTTTGTGCATGTTCATTTAATGTTTGTAAAAACCCCGCTAATCACATCACCCTAAAAATAAACAAATTCGTTTTTACTTATTCTCGACTATTTAAATATTACTAAGGTACAATATGAACAATGTTACTTCGTGCTAAAGAAAATGAGTTAGTGCGACTAGTAAATGATGCGATAGAAATCTTCCACTTTCCGCGTAATAATAAGCTCATTTGCAATTAGCGCGAATGTAGAACTTCCTTGAGTTTATGCAGAGTAAGTCTGGACTGATATTGTGTGGCCTTTTATTTGCCTAATTGGCGTACCCATTGCAAGAAATGAGACTCCTTTTTAGGCGACTCGAAGAGTCAACGGGACCCTATTTCTAAGCCTCTGTCCGTCCGTCCGTCTGTCTGTCTATTAGCGGGCTGTATCTTATGAACCGTAATAGCTAGAGAGTTGGAATCGTCACAATTTGTGTATTTCTGTTGCTGCTAAATCAACTCATATAAAATCAAAAGTGTTTACTGTGAGGCATTGTTTTCTCTTTTATTATTATTATAGCTAAGAATCAAAATAAAATAAAATAGCATGTGTATTTTGTCATTACAGACATTAGTCTAAACGTAAACAAATAATCTTTACAACTAAGTCACAAGAGTACAAACTCACATCCACACTACCAAACAAATCAAATAATGATGCGACACGATCAATACCAAACACTCACTCAAATTTGCAATCACACGCTTTATTTGAGCACAACTCATGCATTGTATAAAGTCTATTGGCGTTCAGTGATATAAACTGTCTAGGTACGAATCAATATGGGTAGCTATGTCCTGCGATTTAGCTCCAGTTAGCTTCGGAACGGACCACAAAGCGGCTACATCCAGTCACAGGACTATTAATTTGAAGTGATTTACATTTGAAACGGTACTGTAAAGGTTTGATGGATTTTTTTTATGTTGGTGGTAAGTTTAGTTAGGATTTAAGACTGACCTTAATCTGTCGACCAATCGAATGCTATACAACTAAAGACTAACAACCAATTACAGTGAAAAACTTATTTGAGGTTTTGACAATTATAGTTCAATAAAAAAATGTATTGAAAAATTTTGAATTTATTCGTTGCTAATAATTGTAGATATTTTTAAAACAAACAAAAACAAATATAAAGTATAAAGCATTATTAAAATAATATAATATAATAAGATTATATTTATTAACTCATAATTCAATAATTTAATTACATTAACTTTAATAAAATATTAAATAATTTTAAAAAGAATTTTAAATAAAAATATAAAAAACGAAATCATTGCCTACGGAGAGTATTAAATCTTTCATTAGCAGATATGTTTGAAACTCGTAGTGTTTACCTAAGCCGCTTATCTACTGCGAATTCAGTTCGAAGTTATTGGATTCAGTATTCAGATTTAAAACGAAATGAAAAGCACTTTAAACCCATTTAGTGTAATTGATCCTTTTAGTAAATGTTTTTAAAAGATACATTTTCTTTATAAATATCTTTTTAAAGTAAATAAGATAAAGAGATGTAACATAATTTTATTTGATAAAACATAAGAGTACTTAAAGTATGCAAAATTAAATTAAATTTTGTTTTTGTTTTGTTTGATATCACTGAATTTCTATTAGTCTTCTAAATAAAATTCTTTAGTCTGTATCTAAATAAAATGTTATATCATTGTTAGTTCGCTTGTGAGACAGTCTGGAATTATTATGACTGCAGGGATAGCCAAGTGGGTCACCACGCCAATTACCTCTGTGCGCGACGTGTCGCGGGTTCGATCCCCGCATGGAACAAGCATTTCTGTGATCCACAAATGCTTGTTCCAAGTCTGGGTGTTCTTTGTGCATGTGATTTGAATGTTTGTAAAACCCCCCGCGACACAAGGATTAAATTCCTTAGTGCGAGAGTCGTTTTGTTAAAAATAGAGAAAAAAATAAACAAATATTATTATTTAACTTATCATTATTTTATGACGTACCTGTGGGTAATAATTTATCGAGAAAGATTAAAGACATAATTTTACCGAAATACCGGACTAAAGACAGCAAGAAAACATATAAAAAAATATAATTATATACATTAAATTTTTTGACAACATTACTCAACTCAACTCCTTGATACAATTAAAATGAAATATTGCTGGTCTTCAAAATAGCATCACAAAAGTAAGTAGGTGTCGTCATAAACAACTTAAGAGGTTAACATTCAAAGTTATTTACACGTTCCCCGACTCCTAATAAATCGTCAATATAATTACGCAAATGAATTTCACTGCCGCTAGCAATGCCGGCACACCGCAAGCATATTTTGGGGAACTTTACACGAATATTATAATTAATTACTACGCATAACACTTAAACAAGGTCATGACTGAAGTACAGGTGCGTTTCTACAGTAACTTTATAATAAAATTTACACCACTTGTCGTCTTCAGAAGCCGGGACAGGGATGCCAATTATGCAAAGTCTTACTCGGAAACTTCTTGCTTTTGTGTCTAACTGTCACGATTTGCGTATTCGCTAACCATTTAATTTATGCAGACGTTATACTATTATATTTAATTAAAGTGATTGGAAGTAAATAAGAATAAAGAATTAACTAAACTATTGACTGCACGGATAGCCGAGTGGTATAGGTCACCGCGTCAATTACCTGAATCAAATCCCCGCATAAGACAAGCATTTGTGTGGTCCACAAATGCTTGTTCCAAGTCTGGGTTGTTATTTGTGCATGTGATTTGAATTTTTGTAAATCCCCTCGCGACACAAGGATTAAATTCCTTAGTGCGGGATTTGTTTATATAAAAGAAAATAAAATTGAGCAATTAATAATTAAAACTTTTTCGGACAGTTTCAAGTCAATGGTAAGAAAAAAACTCCATTTTAACATTTTTTTCCGAAATGAAGTTAATGTATTTTAAGACTATAATTATACTTATATGTAAACAATTACTTTAATTTCACGCCAAACAACATTCCTCAAATTATCAAAGTAGAGAAACACGTACAAACATTCAAAACAATCCTGAAAACATATTGAATCAACACATACAAGGAAGTTTGTTCAGTCGAAAACGGAACCAATAACACCTCATTTGTCAAACCTGAATGAAGGGTTGCCAAGAAAATGAGGAACTCCCAGTTAAAATACGTCCATTTAACGAAATGTCTTTTCATTTCATTTGATAAATGCTTCTATGAGTACGCGAGTATTAAGTATCATTACTTTCAAAAGACACTATTGAATTTTAAACAGTATAATTATCAACTCCTCATTTTCTTTTGTTTTATTATTTACTAGTTGTGCCCGCGACATCTTCCGGGTGGAATTTTATTTTTTTTTTGTTTGCGAAGTAGACGAAATTACGCCTTATTATATCAGCTACCTGCCAGTAAAAGCCACGTCAAAATTGGTCCAGTCGTTCCTGAGATTAGCCAGAACAAACTGACAGACAGACACTCAAAAATTGTAAAAAATGTTATTTTGGTATATGTACCATAAATATATACATTCATATGCATGTAGTAAAAAGGTTATTTTAATATTACAAACAGACACTTCCATTTTATTTATTTGTATAGCATTTATTTTGTCACTATTTTCTATTGTATTGTGTGGCAGGTAGTATTGCTTTCCCATTTCACTGATCACGGAATGTCGGACGAAATGGAGGTCAATTCTCTTTCTGACTATCAGAAAGCATTTCTAACCTCAGGACATTTTCAACATTTAATGCCCAAGAGAAATTGTCTAGCTGAGAATTCTCAATTTAAAGGATTGAGAACAATGGTATTTGGTAAGAGAGAAGCTGAATAGATGAACATGTAGACAGAATTAAATTTGAAACGACCAGTGCCTTTACTCTTTAATTAATTTTATTTCCAATACAATTCCATGCAAAATTGATATTAGTTTAGCAGACAATCGATTCAGATTTCTTGAAAAAGAAATACTGTCAATGGCAGGAACTAACTGAAATCTAAACATTGACAGTATTTTTTGTACTGTGTGTTGTTTGCATTGGCTTTGTATTATAATTGAAATTCATTTAAGAGTTATGCCCTAGTCCAGTCCCAATACTCAGTCGATATTTTAAATAAATTGCAGAAACCGTAGATTAAATTGCTTTCATTGGCTTCTGACCTTCCATCAGAATTATGTTTGAAATAATTAATATGTTTTTTAAATTCGATATTTACTAATTTTGTTATATTGTCATGTTATCACAAAATGTTTTACTCAATTAATCAAGCCATTATCATTTAACGTCAAAATCTCACCATTTTTTTTTATTATATATTACACAACATCTCAAGTTATCTATTTTGTTTTGCTTTCATCGTGATCAACAATATTCCCGTCTCACTCCTCCGCAAAGCGATCAAATTCCTAAAACCATAACCAATTATAAAGTAACATTGCATTTAAAACCTCACTGATTACAAAGTTCTGAAGTAATAATTCTTAACGCTATCTCTAAGGTTATTGAAGACAGTATAAATGGGGGCGCGGCACCGTTGTCTCCAAAAATTGCTTCATGCAAGGTTGGGTCGGTGATAAAAAATAATATTCAAACTTTTCTTCCCTCATCTCAATTCTTAGAACTTTTATTAGAGTTTGTAACGGTGTCAACACCTCGTGGGCGTTACCTACTTAAAATATTAGCATTTATTATAAAGTTTGTTAAACACATCACTATCAAATTTATTTCAAAAAATGTATCTAAAATTCCATCAAAATGTTTTTGGTAATAAAACTACCAAAAAAAAAACAAATAGCTTTAATTTTATTTTAATAACAGAGGAACTTTGCAAAATGTGATATCTAAAGTGATTGAAATTAAGCAAAATAACACGTCAGCAATTTCTGTCCAAAACATTTTCTAAAATCCAAATTAATTCTATCTTGGATTTAAATAAATTTCATACATTGAACGTATCGTTTTAACTTAAATACCTATCTAGCGCCCGCGTGTTATTTGCCAGCCACCTCAAAATGTTAAATATGAACCAAAACTTCCGCTACCGCGTAATTTCGCTTACTAAACTGGTAACCGCGAACTAAACTAGTTGGTTGGTAAATAATAATTACTATCGGTTATTCTCGTCATTGTTTATGTATTTTAAGCTGAATATTATACGAGACCAATGAGCTTACTAGAAGCTCTTATAGTAGGACTGTTCCAACGTTGTGGAAGAGAGACGCCGCTACGCGCGAATTAGTGCGCCGTCTCACTTTCACACTGTTAACAGTCTGGTTTTAAGGGCTCATAGTACAAGCACTGTTTATTGATCTTAAGCGTACTAACTTTCAAATTCATAGTACACACGAATAGTCTAGAATAATATTTGTACCACAACAGAATTCTTAGTAGGCGATGTCTTATGAATTTCTACGAAAATCAAGAATGCGCACCTTGTTAATATTATCTAGAATTGTGGAAACAATTGAAATATGCACAATAGTTTCAAGTAAGACGAAATCCAGAAATCAAGCTATTTTACCGAAGAACCAATAAACGAGTTTCATGTTTCTGCCTGTAGATATCTAACTGTTATGGAATAATTTTATTTAGGTACCTTTTATTCACATAATTCAAAAGTTATAAACTCATACCATTCAGCGTTTTGGGTTTAAAACGGGACAAGTCGACACTATTTTAAACGAAGCAGATGAAAGTACAACAACCAGTACAAATAGATCACGTACCAAGGAATGCATCAAAATCATAATTTTCTCAACTCAATTACACTTTATAACTACCAATAAAATAACTTCTAATTCTGGGCATCCGGCCAAACTAACTTGGTATAACCAAGTCACCTAATTTGACGTCACTTTTATTTAGTCAGTCAAGCCTTATAACCACTCGGTGGAAAGCAGTGGAGCCTGAATAAACACTAATAATGAAACGGAATTAAATTTTGTAGATTGTTTGTTTGTTTCGTTGGCCGGAGTTCACGAAATTAAACCCTTTGCGTATTAAGTTTGGTTTCGTGATTTGAGAACCTTGATGAACAATTAGCGGTGGCTCCGAAACGTTATTTTTGTGTATTGCAAGAAGCTCACAAAATTGAAAATCAGCTAAAAATAAGATAGCTATGGGATGGGATGCTAGCGGGCAGTGGAGAGATGAGTTAATATGATGAAAAGGGATGAGTTAATAATGATAAAGTTATTTAAAATTTATATTTTAGGAATACTATAGTTGAGTCTAATAGGACTGTTCTTTCACATGTATTAGAGGTCGAAAATGCTGCAAGTGTAGGAAACATCTCATACGTATGTGGCATAATAATTCCCATGTCGATATTCAACCTTTAAAAATAAATATAATAATAATATAATATAATAATAATATCTTGGGACATGTCACACACGGTCATCTGATCCCAAACTAGGCAGAGCCTGTGCTATGGCAACCAGACAACTGATAAACATACTTATATATTTCTAAATACATACATATTATAGATAAATTACACCCAGACACAGAACAAATGATCATGCTCATCACACAAAGATTCGTCCTGGGTGGGAATCGAACCCACGACCTCCGGTTTAGCAGTCAGGGTCACTAACCACTAGACCAACAGGCCCGTCAATATGATGAATTAAATGCATTCTCAAATTCTGTATCCCACCTTTCCCTCTTCTATTTTAAAAGAATAAATCTTCGTGAGAAAGATTTATATAAGGGCCTTAAGTACAATAATAAGATTACATTGTGAAAATATTTTCGCTTACGGAAAGGCCCCACTTAGCGCCTAGAACCTGGCGTTTATCCAGGTAAAACTGACACGTCTGTTCTGGCTACATGCTGGGATAGCAAAATCTTTGCTTTTTTCAATACCCTTTTGAATTATTCTGCAGGAAACTAGTCAGCTATTGTGAACACTAGAATAGTAATTTACAAGGAAAAGTTTCATTCCATTTTCCTTGCAGCATTTCGATGTTTACACAAAATGAAAACTGTTAGGTTATTGTTCTAGTGTACGATAATTAATATTGTTTTCTTTAATATCATTAATGGGTTATTCAATTGTTTAATTTAAGTATATATCATTAAAAATTAAAATACAACGACATCTTTATTCATTTGTTTAGTACTAGTGGAAAAAAAAAGATGTGTTGAAAACATCACGAATTATAAAAAAATACTTATTTTAAGTATGGTAAATGTCGACGCGTTTATGACATCGACAAAAATACTTGAAGTCTCTATAAAGACAGCAGTAGTTACCTAACCAACACAGCATTAAAATTCTAAAATATATACGACAGTTTTAACGCTCCAAGTAGGAACGTGCCAAAAAGAAGATGAACTTTCGTGGTAGCTCTCAGTACTTAGCGAGTAGTGTGTGAGTTGAGGAAATTGCAGACATTACTCTTTTTACAGTAGATGAAGTTACTTTACGAGTTGCGGCAGTTGTATTCCGTACCTTACAATAGCGAAGCGAGACCAAAATTCGCGCAATTATTGCTGCCAAAACGAAAATTTGTTTTACGTATCGCGATTATGTCATCCAATTTAGAAATTTAACAGCAATAATTGTACAACTTTTGCTGTCAATTGGTATAAGTTTCCTTTTGAACGATACGTAATACCGCTGCTGGACTTCACAGGGTATGTTATACAAGTACTTAGAGTGATACTTAAGTGTAAAGTTTTGTTTTCAGACTTATTGCGGGTGACCTAGGCTACTTAGTTGCTGAATTATGTTTGGATAGAATTTCTTGGACGTTTATTTTTGTTATAATAGATAGTTTTAAGTATTTTAATACATTAAAATCTATAGAAAATAGTTATGTGATTGCAACGGACGTAGGTATTTGGTTTTACTTTCCCGTTTATTTTCCATTTTTACTTTTGATTAAAGCTTATAATTGTCATTCAATCTTTAGCGTTAGTAAATAGACAATACGTAGTCACAGTATTTCAGTATTTGTCCTCAGAATTGGCAGTATAAATGATGAAGTAGAGGTAATCGCAAACATCGAATATTTATTGTAATATTTTACAAGGTTTGTGGTGTTTGACGGGCGTTTGTATATATAGAGGAAAAAGGTGGCCGCAATTTTTTACAAAAATGACACCTTGTCGCCTCTAGTTTGACAATCTATATATTGAAAAATAACAGTGTGGCTTGAGTAAATACGTTTCAGTGCGTTAAATTTATTGTCTTACGTAATTAATGTAATACAAGAATACGTTAGAAACAGCAATTAAATACAACTGAACCAACAATAAACAATAATTAAATCGGATTAAAAAGTGAAATCCTTTAACAAGATTTCCATTTCGTTTAGGTATATAGCATGCAAAAATCAGAGTGTTAGAAAACCCGGACAGCTCGGTAGTGGACGTCGCAATAAATTATCAACGCTCTCCCATTCGCGGCAATCTGTTCGCCGACAGAAAAAAATATACGTGGCACTAGTAAAGTGACCAGGATGTGTCTATCGTCGGTCGCGATTAATTTGAAACAATGTATAAAAGTGTGCAATCTCTTGAATGTTACCTATCTCATAATTTCGTACCACTCTAAGACGTAGAAGGTACCTTGTTCTTAAAATACTTTGACAGCTGAACTTTTGAAGATATCTAGTGAAATATGTGGCGAAATGACTTGAAAATCCTCAAGTTTATTTAGGTATTTCCATGTAGTAAATAACTTCGGAAATTGTTCAACTTTGCATTTTCGAGCGATGGAAACTTGTACGCCGCTCAATTGCGAATGCTCGGTGCGGTGTTGTCACAATATTTGCTGGTTGTGCCGCAATGCGCCGCGTCACACGGAAATTTTTCGAGGCTTTATGTAAAATTTAGATATGCCGCGCATGTGCAAAGTAGGTCAAAGGCGAATGTGAAACATTTTTCGGAAGCGGATTGTGGGAGCTGACACATTGTTGGACAAAAGTTGACTCCAGTTTGTTTGCGATGATGAATGTCAGAAACCCTTTTGGGTTTTCCGCATAACTTCGAGGTTCGTTTCACACGGACCGCGAGAGTATTTACAGTAGCGGTTGATCATTGCGGCTTTAGTAACTCTTTATGTAACTTCTTATTGTAACTTTTACTTAAACATTCAATACATTCTTAGGAACCCCTGTTAGACATTTATAAATAAATATGTGTTCGAACCACTATACATTTTAAGTGGCTTTTATAAATATTAAAATGTATTTTTTATCAACTATGGATAAAGAATATACTTTTAAAAGGTGCATAATTGTATGAAAGATTATCAGATAATGTTGAGTATTAAAATAGCTATGCTCAATACGTAAACTTTACTTGTCCTTTTTCAGTAAATAAATATCTTTAATTAAATTAAGTGTCGGGAATTAACGCGAACATGCATAAATACTTTTAAGGGCTTGAAATTTCGACCAGGTTGCACTGACCGTGGTCGCAAGCAGACTGAAAATGCGGTGTCTTAGGTTCGTTTATAGGTTTAAAAGTTGGTAAATGTATTTAAACTGAATTATAAACTTATTTTGTGTAGGTAGCAGTAGTAGGCAATATTTTATTGTAATCACTTTTGATTATAACATAATATACATAAACAAACTACTCTTGAACAAGTGACGACCTATCAATATATTGGGACAAATATTTATTAATATCAGCCTGTGCTGTCCCTCTACTAGGCAAAGGCCTCGTCCTATTGTTTTCATCCGTCTCGATTCTGCGCCACTTCTTTCCAATTCTCAAGAAAGATATCCAACTCGTTCGCCATCTCCTTTGTAGTTTAACGCGTGACAAATACAACTATTATTAAATTAAATAATGATAGGTTAGAAGTTGAACAGCTGCTTATAATCCCAGACGGACGTAATAAAATAAACAACTTTTGTATTACTTCACAAACTGTACTAACTACAGTCAAAAATTACGTAAAATTTTAGGCTATAGTTTAAAACACGAAAAAATATAGGACTAATTTGAACCTAGGTGGTTCTCAAAGCAAAAAATAACAAACGAGTTTTTAATTTACTTTTTTGCCAGCTTTCTCAATAGTTGAACTAGTTCAAAATGACCTAACGTGGCCAAGTCCAGGCGTACTATCAAATTCAAGTTATAAAAAATGTTTGAATTCAAAAGATTTGAGCTTTTATTTTAATCATTAAGTTAGTACTAATTGAGTGTGGTCTATATTCTACAATTTTACAGATTTACGTGTTCTATGACCTCACCAAGGTTCAACTAAATAGTAATCAATTTAGGTTTCTTCAATATTTAAGTTCCCATGAAAATAATAATACGTACTCTTTGTAGAATTGAGTTTATATTTTGTGGTAATTAATACTTTGGTTAATATAAGCCGCTTATTACCTACTAGCGACCCGCCCGGCTCCGCACGGGTAAAAAAATCATACACACAAACCTTCCTCTTTATTACTCTACTAGCTGTCCCCCGCGACTTTGTTCGCGTGTTTTAGTTTCAACGGTTTTTTATTTTTGCAACATTTTTCATTTATGCTCCGTTCCTATTTATTGGTCGTAGCGTGATGTTATATAGCCCCTTCCTCAATAAACGGACTATCCAATACAAAAAGAATTTTTCAATTCGAACCAGTAGTTCCTGAGATTAGCGCGTGCAAACAAACAAACAAACAAACTCTTCAGCTTTATAATATTAGTATAGATTACTTTATTACTGATGTATACTATAATAATCTAAAATGTTTATAAGGTAGAGTCGTTTTCTCAGGTTAAGGTCATTATATGTAGGTACTTCAATAAAAAAAAAAAAAATGAAAATTTTTGTCCCTTTCTAAATCTTAACCAAAACCGAACTCCATAATTATTCTAATTAGGAAAACAAAAACCGGATATCCTGATCGTTTGGACATACATCGATACGACCACAGAATAAACTATTACCGACAATTTGAGGCATTTAACGTGTAATTAGGAAATCTAGTCAAGCCACAAAACAGTCAGTCATTTATTATAGTGTAACCTAACAAACGGGGGTTTGACAAATAACTAATGGTCAGCGAGCCATTCAATATTCCAGTTAACTAGTCAGGCGATAAACAGCTACGTCACGAATAAGAGGCTTTACTATAAGGGGTACGGGTTTCATAAAAATTGGTCGATTTTGGATATAGAATATGAAATGAATATACCTATTTTGTACGATTTAATTATTTTTCTTTTGTTTTAAATATTTTTAGACTGATATATTGAAGGAATCGCTGAGAAGTTAAATTTGTTTAGATTTTACGGGTAGCCGAGTGGCTCACCACGCTTTTTTTGTTTGTTTTTTTCTTTTTTAATTAACACTGTGCGCAAAGGGCTGTGGGTTCGATCCCAACTTGGGACTTGCATTTGTGTAATCCACAATTGCTCGTTCCAAGTCTGGGTGTTTTTTGTGCATGTTTGTAAAATCCCCGCGACACAAGGGTTAAATTTCTTAGTATTTAATTAAAATAAAAAATAAATTCAATGAAGTTTTCTGCGACATGGTAGATACATTGTATTTTTCAATGCCTTATCGATAATATTATGTATAGGACAATTTTTTGTATTTGTAAATTAAGAAACAGTAGGTAGTAAACTAAATATTAATAAATAATATTATAAAAAAAATCTGATAGTTTGCTAGATCAAGTTATTCTTAAACTAATATAAGTAACCAACTACGTTAGAGTTACGTAAGTATTTGGTTTTTGTCATCTTTAATGCATCGATGTTGGTCTACAATGTTGCACGGTCCTAACTCACGCTGTACAAACTTTAACAATTTCCGATGTCGCATCTTATTCGCTTTAGATTGGCCAAACATAGTGGCCATATTGGTCCCAAGTATGAAACCAACATGACATGTGCATTGAAACTAAAGTTGAGCCAACATGTCTTGGTCCATACGTTGGACGAATAGTGTTGGTTCCAACAATAAGTCAGAATACCCGTTTTTCGTAATAATAGCGTGGGTCTAAATTTCCCGTCCATTCACAGTTGTTTTGCCGACCAGGCTTTGTCCAAATCCTGAATGATCTGACATGCATGGCCAGTTGCTACCTGTTAGAATTAGTATGGAGGAGGCCGAATATGGAGACAACATCTACATTTTAACTAAGATTGTGCGTTAGAGGCACAATCTCTGAGTACGTCTTGTGAATAATAAGTTGGGTACTTCACAATAACTGGTATAGTTGGTTATACCTACTGAGAGTTAAGTTGCAGACGTAGCACACATGGTAAGGTAAGATAACCATTATAATGAACATTCGATTAAAAAGAATTTATTTGCTTGTTTACTAAACAAAAAAAAAACATGTCAAAATATTACTTGTTACAACGAATTATGACAATCAAATTTTTTGCTTTGTAACAAAGGTATCGTCAATCTTGTTCAAATCGGTTATAGGTTAACAAAACAAATATTGAAACGAACCCTATTACAGACAATCCTTTATCAAGTAGGTACACTTCTATCAACCCTTCTGAAAACGGTAGATGGATATCTATGTCAAAATACAACATTATTTATTCTACAAATTTGTTCAACACACCGAGTCCTTTGTTCCCAACATCAATAAAATTGCGTGTGAATGATGTGTGGCGTTTTGTTTACGCTCCCTTAACGTGTTCGTCAAACACTAAACAAAACGCGATCGTAAATATTTTCTGACAGTTTGGTCAGATAAGGAGGCGTAATGAGCTGTAAAGACGCATATACACGCATCCTGAGACAGTGTTTAAAGCGTTTAAGTTAACCTTCTTCAGTAGCTTACCAAGATTAATTTTAAAAAAAGAAGTAATATTCTTTACATTTTCTAGTGTATAATATAATGTGAAAGTTTTAAACTGAATAAAAGATAACTATGAAATCTTTGAGTTTTTTTGTCGTGTGCTTAATGAAACTCCTTTGACTATTTAACTAATGACAAGATTATAGTTATGACAAGTATTAAGTAAGAAATTATTTTTTACGTTTATGGAAAGTGCTTAACGTAATATATAATTTATTAACAAAAGGTAAAATTAAATAAAATTATGTACGAAACCACAGCTCCTTGAGATTCAATCAATGTTTTTATATGTAATGGAAAAAGTTAACCATATACTGTGTATGGAAGGGATACGCAGAATATTGTTATTTTATTATAGTTGTATAACTTGAATAGGGGACCGGACTATGTTTTTTTTATTTACACGTCAAATAGATATTAATAAAATATTAGACACGTATTTTTTCTTTTTTTAATTAAACAAACGATAAGGAAGCTACAGAGAATGGAAATGTCGCGTGAAGTCACTTGTGGCTACAATTTTTACCTACAAGTAACGTCACAAGCCCCCACTCCAGAACTTTAAAGCGCTTTAAATTTGTTATTTTTTATTTATTTGATAAAAGAAAAATACGAGATATTTTTTCTTTTTTTATCTATCTGGTGGACTAAATAGATTCTTTTTCATACCCAGTCCGCTCCCCTATTGTAAAAGACGTAAAGTAAAACGTAAAGCCGCAAGACATAGCTAGTTATACTTACATAAAAACGTCGTATCGCTTTTAATTCACAAGCATTGTTGTTCCATCGTCAATAAAAGTGCGTGTCAATGATGTGTGGTACTGTTTCTGTTTGGAACACGAAGTAAACGCGATCGTAAAGTTCACTCACTTCAGATACGATCAAATGGTACTGTTTAGGTTTTGTGTTCAGCATTAGGGTAAGCCCGCACTGCGAATTTCCACCGCGCTATGGTTTACCTACACACAAAACGAATGAAAATTTTCGTAATTTTTTGTAATTTTCTTTCCAGTTTTAAGAGAATAGTGCAAAAACCGGCCAAATAAAATAAATAAATAAATGTGGACAACATCACATATATTGCTCTGAACCCAAAGTAAGTAGCTAAAGCACTTGTATTATGGAATCGGAGACAACAAAGGTACCACAAACACCCAGACCCCAGACAATGTAGAAAAGTAGTTTTGTACATTGACCCCTTCGGGGATCGAACCCGGAACCTCAGAGCTGGCGACACCTTGAAGACCGGTGTGTGAGCCACTCGACCACGAAGGTCGTGGAAATGGCGCCGCGATGCAGTGGATTTTATGTCAAATCAAGATTTGTTTACGAAATTATTTCGCCTATTGGATTTTCAGAAGTGCGTGCGACTTCATACAATATTCTATGCGTTACATCATTTTGTGGAAAAAACCGCGCGGTAGAAATTCGCAGTGCAGGCTTACCCTAAGGGTAGGTATTTAAGTACGAGTAATGAAGACTCACTACAATTAAGTAGAGCTTGCCTATTTTATGAGTACTAAGGGTTATAGAGTGAATGCTGCATGAAACTGACTGGAGAAGATAGAGGAAAATTTTATTGACTTCATAACACTGAAGTGGTAATGGAAAGGACACGTTGGTCACATGGACCTTTAAAGATAGGAATACAGAGCAGATTTTATGATCTTGGAAAATGATCTTCGGATAGGTTATAGAAATTGGTAAAATATCGATTATATAAACGATTGGTATCAAAAATTGGACAAACGAAGAAAAAAAAATAATGTTTAATGTCAATATTATTAGGTACCGTAAAACTTAGCCTCGCCGAGCATGTTTAGCGAACCCGGGACTCCGGCAAAGGCAAGGACGGGACCGGGGTGTTTTAGTCGGTGCAAGTCCGACATATCCCCAAGACGTGCCCTCGGCGTGGGTTGGAGTCATTAGACTTTCACCCCGTAAAAAAAAAGGAACCTTAAAACTTACGGCTACAGTATTGAAATTTGAGATTTTTTTCATTTGTTTTTTGAGTTTTTTATAGTAAGCATTTTTGTAACAGATATGGAGGTCATATTGTTCTGTTGTATAACGATAAAAAACCTCACCTTGTATAAAAAGAATAGTGGGTGTTTGCGACATGCGAACTAGTTGGGCGTACCCTAATACGCATAACATAAATGCCACTCACAATTGTATTAATGAATTAAGAATTGTGTACGAATCATAGCATACATTATTGACAAAAGTGTTGAGTCATAGTACCGGTGGTGTTTAAAAAAATATGTTATTCATTGAATAAACATAATTATAATCTACTAGCGACCTGCTCCGGCTTCGCGCGGTTAGACATGAATGTTTATTCATGAATTATACATATAAACCTTCCTCTTGATTAATAATAATAATAATAAAACCCCTTGGGGCAAGCCGTTACCTCATCATGAGAATAACGCAATACCTGAGGGCATATTAACTTGCTTTTTCCAACTTTGAGATATAAATAAAAAATGTATCTTAAGGTCTATGTAGGAGCATACATCCGCAGGGCAGCTTGTGGCGAGCTGTTTGTGAGTAGCGACACAACGGACCTGAGTGCTCCAGGGAGTCACTCCTTAGGAGGGCTCCCAGCTCTTTCTTGCCTTAACTGGCTGGCTAGAGAGGGGTCGCTAGAGCTATATGCTCGGGGGTGGAAGTGTCTAATGGCGTAATAGCGAGGAAACCCGCTCCGGGTCCGCTACTGTGACCCGCGATGGCGAAATCGGGGCCGCACCGCTCGACACCCCTAGCCGCTCGCACTGGTGTTGCCTCCTGCTGCCTATCGTGGCGGTTATGTTGGGGGGCCCATCTGGTGAGCTGGCGAGTCACCACCTGCCTATTTGATTGCATTTATATGTGTTAGAAGGCAGGTGCTATAGTTTTCCGATTTAGTTCTAATAACCAATCCACTAACATTTACCTACACATAGCCTAAATTTTTACTTTCCATTCATAATTTACAATAGCTCTGTATCTACTTTGGACCATTCATGTCTGTTCTTCCATAGAGCAGAGGTGGATGGGCCCTAGTAGATGCCCCATCCCAGTTTAGAGTAAAGTTCTCAACAAGGCCACTGCGTGTTGGACCTGTGTCCCCACGTAAGCCTTTCAAAGGACCGGGTATTCTTAATACTGAGGATAGCCCGTGAAAAAAGAGAGATACAAATAATAATAATAATAATATCTTGGGACATCCCACACACGGTCATCTGATCCCAAACTAGGCAGAGCCTGTGCTATGGCAACTGATAAACATACTTATATATTTCTAAATACATACATATTATAGATAAATTACACCCAGACACAGAACAAATGATCGTGCTCATCACACAAAGATTCGTCCTGGGTGGGAATCGAACCTACGACCTCCAGTTTAGCAGTCAGGGTCACTAACCACTAGACCAACAGGCCCGTCTTTATCTCCCGATTCACTTTATCTATTGCCGGAAACTGCGTAAATTTAAAGGTCTAAGCGTACTAACAGCAGGAGCGACTTTGTTTAATACTATGTAAAGTAAAAGTGTAAAAAAACCTGTAACTAATCGATGTCTCTACATAAAAGCTTTAGTAGCCAAATTTGTTAGCTGTCTATATTTATGTTTCTTCGCGCAAAAGTTTTTGCGTTTTTAAAGTTCAGTACACCAGTATATCTCTAACTCAGTTGATTGTCTAAGAATATATCAATAAAAAACATTTTAACAATAAACAGAATATAAATCGATTTTAGAAATTACTCATGACATTACAAGTTTACCTATCAAAAGGTTAACCCCCGAATACTGAAATGGAACTTAACTTTAAGACTTTCTTAAATGTCAATCTGTCGCTAGTTTGCACCTAAAACTGACAGAGACAGCATGAGACTTAACTGCGTCTTATAAGTGATTGACGTTTCAGTATTACGCCATAATTAGTCTGATAGTAAGTGGGCGTGCAAAGCACACAATCTGCCTACACCATTAAGGAATACGTGTAGGATGATATTCAGCTTTATGTACATACTAAATAATACGCCTATACTCCTTTGATTAGTTCGTCGAAAATGTAATATATTACGTGATTGAACCGAAATAACTGACAAGACAATTCTAAGAGAATCTCACACCGTCTAAGAAAAAAATAATAATAGATTCAACTAATACAAATACAAAAAACAAATCAAAAGATTTTATTTCTCATAAACCTCAAAAAGATCCTTAAGAAATGTTAAAGTTACAAAACTTAATGGCTCTAGGCGAGCGGTTCCTAAATGTCCTGCCTATGGAGAAGACCCAGCAAGAAACTCCATAGGTTACTCTTTTAAATATAAGATTTATACGCGTCAACAACGCAATGCAGCAGGCGGTAATGACAATAAATAAATAAATTAAAAATGACATCTTCGACAATGGAAGAAATTCAATATATTTATGTAATAATCTACGCTGTTGACGCATTTACAATAAAAATGAAAGCTAAAAACATCTCCATTTAAAAAAAAATAAGAAAACATAAGTTTTCATACAATACATATGTAGTCACGAAGAAACCATTTCGTGACTTAGATTCCCAATCATAAACTCCAAAATTCAGCTACAAAATAAGTGTTAAATTGAAAACTATAAAAGTCGTACAACGCAATCAATTAAACGATATCATCAATCAATATGGGTATAAAAGACAGCCGTATAACGCTTGACAAGTACCTACGTTTCTGACACAAGTCCAAGGTCAAAGGGCTCGGCGATAAGTAAGAAACTTCGTGACTGTTACATGTGGAATTTTATTGTTGTACTTCAACAGTAAAAATGTTGTACTTACGAGTGTACACATAACATTATGACGTTTAATCGTAGAGTACTTTCTTCATGAAGGTACGATACTAAAGGTAATATTCAAAATAAAATGTTTATCTATACAAAATGAGATTTTGTCGTTGTAGAAATGGAAACTATGACCTCTATATCGGTTATAAAAACGATTGGTACCGAAAAAAAGACAAACAACAAATCAAATTATCGATATTATTACTATTACCCTAAAACTAACGGCTACAGTATTTAAATTAGATGTTTTTTTTTTTCATTTGTTTTTGGAGTTTCTTTTTTTAATTAAGCGTTTTTGTAACCGATATAGTGGTTTTAGTTTTCGTTTGTACAACGAAAAAACTTACCTTGTACCTATAGGTATATATAACAAAGTTTAGTCGGGTTAGTTACGCCTTTTTTAAGTCAAGAACGGGCGGATCGATTTTCATGATTTTTAATTTGCTAGATTTGTCTGTCCTGCTATCAAAAGAAAGGAATAATAATAGAGAAACGGGAACTACTTACGGGGGTAAAACTGCGGGGCACAGCTAGTTAGAATAAAAACTTAACATTAGTTTAAATCGGTTAATCGCAAAATTTTACATAAAATAGGTCAGCGATTTTTATAAAAATCTGCTATGAAAACGATAATTTTGTTTTACTTACAGCGAAAATAATTTATATTACAGGTTACGAAACAAAAGTGATCAATGTCGCAATAAGAAATTTTAACCAGTCTTTGTATAGTATAAAACAGTGTGAAATTGACAAACTTAAACACTAATAATATTTGAGCTAGGTTGGTTCCTTAAGCCAAATTTTTCGTCAACTGTGGGAACACCCACCTGCGTCCCGTACAGCATGACGTAGCAGTCTAGACTAACAAAACGTTTTATTTTAAATGTAACACAAAAACTTCAAGGTCAAATAAAAAAAAAACACTGTAAAAATACTGAAGGTTTCTTTTATCTCTATTTCGCTGGAATTTGGGTAAATCCGCACTTACCCCTTACTTAAGACCTAAAAAGCTTTTGTTGAAGGTTTGAAGTGAAAGGATCAAAACTGAACAACAATGCTTTTGTCTAGCTACCGGATTTTGTTTTCATATATTTTATGCTCTTAGATTGAAAGGAATACCTTCGCAATTTTTCTTTCTTGGTTTTTGTTACATCTTCAAGGGTTCTTGTAACTAGTAATTCTTCAAAGGGTCAAGAAATGTATAACGAAGTAAAAACAAATATTAAGTAAAAAAGGATTTTAGGTACGATTCCAAGTTAAGTAAATTATGAAATTGTTTTGAAGGCGGGTAAATTAATAGTAAATAACTTGAAAGAAATAACCAAAAGTGTTTACTAATCTTAGTATAATTGCTTAAAATAAACGAATAAATTGGTTTTTAATTAATTTCCTACATTATTATTTGAAATCCTTGCCTAAAAGGAAATGAAATCAAAAAGACATTTACGTATTCAACCCCAACAAAATTCAACGCCAGGCTACCATTTAAACGTTCTCTAATCCATTCACAATAGCACCAAAAGATTACCAAATACCACCTGCAATTGAATCGTTCATTCGAAAAGCGGACTCAGATTAATTAGAATTTTTAATTACAGAATAGCTTGAACTCGACCAACTTTTGTACTACAGTCGGTGACTTACAAAATTTGTTCCCTGAAATTGGTCGCAACTGCAAAGTTCCGCGTTTCTACTGCACCAGCTAATTGTACTTCACGTTTGTTTGACAGCCTTTGCAGGTATTGATCTTAATGTTCAAAGGGATTTAAGTAAAATGTTAATTTTACTTAATTTTTAGTAATTGTTTTTCTCTGACTTGTTTTTATTTTGTGTTATAGCTAAGTTGTTAAGTCTTCTAGTTGCCCGGGATTCAGGTATTTTACATAGAACAACTGCCGATCTAACCATCAAGATGACACATATTCTGGGCGATACAAAATATAGTTACACCAACTGTATTTTTTACTACTTGTACTGTAGGTCGCAACTACTACTACTATGTATTTTGAATATAAAAAAAAAACTGATCACGTATAAATACCCAAGATGCGGTTGTCTTTTTTTGGGGGATTCCTAAAAGCGATAGTTGAACTGGATGATTATGTATTTAACAAAGCGGTTAATTTATTCCGTCTAAAAACCCTCCTGTGGTATTGATTATTCTATTTTCGCAAAACCAGAACTAAAAAAAATGCATTCGTGAGAATTTTATTCCTACCCTACACCACAAAGAAGTAAAAAAGGTCATTTCACGTATGCTAACGAAAACACGACATAATAACACTCCGTCTGCGACACGTCAACTAAAACATAAAGTAAAATAGGTTATATTACAAGTTGATACTCATAATTGGTATTTCTGTACGAGAAGCATATTAGGGGCAATTTACATTGTTTATTAGTGCGTGTTCACAGCGTTTGTAAGGCCTTCAATTTCTCTTACAAATTATAATTAATGTTACACATGGAGAAAATTGATGCTATCGAATTTACACTTGAAATTTTGATGAAATGTCATACGCAAAGAAACTAATTTCGGGTTCATATAATGTTAATGAGTCTGTGACAGAAAGCCCTGTGAGGCATTTTCATTGGTAGATAAATTTTAAAATAATAAATATTTAATTTCTGGGGAAATCTCACATTTGGCCCTCTGGCATTCTAAACTAGGCAGAACCTGTATTATGGCAATCAGACAACTGATAAATATACTTATATATTTTCAGATAGCACAATTTTTTGGGCTACCTCTTTACTGCATCATCTAAATGTCGTATGGCAGAGAATGCCTTCTGGCATTAAGTACACTGTGCATAAAACATTTAATTAATAAATATTTCTAAACACAAACATACTGTGGATAAATGACACCCAGACACAGAACAAACTAATGATCGTTTTCATCACACGAACATATGTGTTCTAGGTAGGAATCAAACCAACGACCTTCGGTTTACAGTCAGGGTCACTAACTACTAGACCAACAGGCCAGTCAATTTGTGAGCGAAATGTTTCTAAACAACTTATACTAACATATAAATTACTAATACTTAGTTTAAATTTTATATGCTGTAACTAATCAGCGGTATTGACATCTACATACATTTACTACTGTACTATTAGTACGTAGTACGTACGGACTGCCGAAGCAAGTACAGCTATAGCTAACCTTAGTCAACCAAATCTTTTGATCCATTATATTCTAACAAAAAGAAAATATATGCAATCTGAAACCCAAATATAACACGTCCATCAGTAAAAAAAGTTATTGAATATTCCCGCTGTTTGTGTTCGTGTTTGGCCTTAAATTATAACACATTGCCTATAATAAATACGCAGAAAAAGGGCAAATCAGAACAACGCCACAATATTTTTTCCGAGCTAAGAGAACCATGTATGTTTGTATTATAAAACAAAGTAAACGGTGTTTCGCATACAAGTGATTTACGTATAATAATATTATTCATAGGACGTTAAAATGCCAACAACTGGCTTCGGTGGTATTTGACTCTATAAATCTTTGGTAAATGAGGATTTGTTGCATCAACATGTTATAGTTAACAGCTGCAATATATCAGTGTCATTTATGTTGAAAAGAATGTTCTGGATTTATTGGTTTAGTTTTCATTATTACGAAGTCTATCTAGACCGTGTCCTAATTATTATATCTTGGGACAACTCACACACGGCTATCTGGTCCTAAATAGGCAAAACCTGTATTATAGCAACCAGACAATTGAAAAACATAATCTTATATAAAAATAAATTACACCCAGATATTAAACAAATTTTCATGTTCAATACACAAAGATTTGTCCCGGGTGGGAATCAAAACTACGACCTCTGGTTTAGATGTCAGGTTCACTAGCCACTAGACCAACAGGCCTGACAATACGATAATAATGAAAACAAGGTTGACCCATTAGAGTACCGAATTTTTTCCTATGACTTTCTAAACTAGGCAGAACCTGTATTATGGCAATCAGGCAACTAATAAATATTCTTACAAAAATTAACTTTGTCTTTGTGTTTTCTATTGTCAAATCAAATGGTGACGACTGTGATTGGTTGTTCAAAGGACTAACAACCAATCACCAGCAGTGGGTTAGTTTAGACTAAAAAAAATGTATGTTTTAAGAAATTTCAATATATAAGTATACTAGCTGTTTCTCGCGGCTCAACCCGCGTGCATGACGGTTATCGCAGAAAATAAGCCTATGTCCTTTCTTAGGATCTAGACTATCTGTGTACCAAATTTCATTTAAATCGGTTTTGTAGTTTTGGCGTGAAAGCGTGACAGACAGACAGACAGAGTTACTTTCGCTTTTATAATATAAGTAAGGATTTACCAGTTGCCTGGTTATCATAATACAGGTTCTGCCTAGTTCGGTATAAAATGGCCATGTGTGAGTTGTGACAAGATATTATTATTATTAATAATCATCAGTGTCATAGAATCCAATGTCAAAAAATTCAAATAGTCAAACTAAATCTTCTTGATTTGGTTTCACTATTTATACCTAACTACAAATTTACTTTAGTACCAAAAAACGGACTAATGAAAATAAATTCGTTAAAGTTTGTTTTGCGGTAATTTGCCTCTACTTGCTATCAGTTCCGAAACTGGAAAGTTTGGTGCTGAGAAACCTCCTTTTATGTGCATAAATGTTTTAATTACCCCCTTGGCAGAGCTAGCTAATATCATTATTAGCTGCGGAATGGCACTGTAATGTCCTTAGAATGTTTGCACGCATAACTTTCAGCATTAGTCTCCTAAACGGCTAAAATGAGGTGTTTTCGGTAATGGTTACATAAACAACAGTTGTTGGATTTAGAATAGATTTCACTTCTGGGAGTTTTAAATTTACTTTACAGTATAAACAAAGTGATTCAGATCTTCTTAGCCGACTCTAAGTTCATCTAGAAAAAGAGGATTTTAAAGTTTACGAGTGATTAAAATATTTTTTTTCAAATGATATCATGTATAAGTGTTTCGATGTATGATGTAATACTAATATGTCAGACTATCTAAAGTGGAATTAAAAAGACCACCCTTTGTACTCTCTTTGCAAAATACACCCGTGATTAATTTTGATATCCTAAATTCACCTTTAAATAAATATATAATGTAATTTCAGAATGTTGAACTCCCATAATCAAAAGAAATATTAGACCTGGTTTCGCATTTAACGGTTACGTATTACTAAGGTATACCTATATTGAGGTAATTTAATTTTTTTATAATATGCCTTATTGACATTTTGTTTAAAGGTGATTTGATTATAGGAGACCAAAAGACACTATAGAGTCGCCTATGATGACCCAGGTGATCATAGTAAAATAGACCATTATTAAAACACTTGTGCGTCACACAAAGATGTACATATTTTTTCTTTATTTCCTTTTATTTTGCTCATTTACAACTTTAGCAGTATTCAACTGTTTCATTACAAACATAACGTTAAAAGAAGGAGGCTTTATGCGAGACGTTGCCAGAAAAGGGTCTGTCTCTTTAGACAACGATATCTTTTCTTTTTTCCTTGGTACGTCATGTTGCTTTTTAAGGTCAAATAAATTAAATTTGTGTTCCTTTATAACCGTTTATATACGCAAACAATTTTTCTTTTATGTTAAATATAAGTGTGTGTTTATGTTACATAAAGGCAGTTTTATACATTTGTTAGTTGAAGGAGTTTATTTTGTTTGTGAATTTGAGGTACGTTTTACAAACTTTGTCTTATGGAAGGCGTGGTCTAAGAAATATGGGCTTGCGGATCACACAAATATTTAACCCTTGTGGCTGCTTTAGCCGCAGACATACTCACAGACCCAAAAAAAGGTACACAGTGTAGGCACGCTAATGAAATCGACAAGTGATTTGAGGCCGAGGGCAATTTCTTTTTACGCAAACATTAAAATTAAAGTATACAAGTAGCATAAATTATAAAGAACATAAAATTAAGGCACTCTCATCTTGTTTTCATGTTTAAAAACTCAGTGCTGCATCTACAAAAACTAGTTTTTTTGTCTTGGGTCGTATTTTTTTCTTTCAATATGTCCTGTTTCCGATTTAGAATACAATTAACAAATGCATTTTTTTTTTCTAAAACATGACATTCAAACAAGCCTATCATAATATTATTAAAATTATTGACATTTATAATCTTTTTTGTTCTCCTTTCAGAAGAGTATGGTACTATTTATTATAGCATACATTTTTATAGAAATACATAGTCATTAAAATGGAACAGTGATGGCTTTACCACTCCTTAGGAACGTGAAGGCAAAGTGTTTCTAGGAAAGTGTTTCAGGCTCTCATATGAACTAAAACATTATATTAGCTTGGAGAGCAGTCGGAGCGAGGTTATTGGTACTTTCATACTGCTCTTTAAGAACCAATTAACTACTTACTGATAAACTGAACATCAATAGCAAAGTAAATTGTTAATTATTCCGTTATGTATTAATTATATGAATATATAACACACTAACATTGACTTTGTTTCTTTTCTATTATTTTTTGTCTTTTGTCAAAGTTTATGTTGTTGTTATAAATTCTGTTTTCCGTGTACATATTATATACATAGTCTGTAGGTAGGTACTTCTGGTTCTTGTAAGCAGATATTATATGATATGGTTGTGGAACTGTGTATATTTTAACCTATAACTTGTAGGTTTAGTGAAAACTAAGTAAATATTTATTGGCTATTAAATAAATTGAGCTTCATATATAATTCTAATAAATGCTATAAAAATGTGAATAATCTTTAATGACTGCACCAATTTATTACTTCTTAAGATCAACCCTAAAATAATTCTTATGCTAAAGGCTCATGATTAACCCATTCAAGTTTGTAATTAATCGGGCATCTTCAATACTACTGTCTGAGTAAAAACAATTAAAATTTTATAATAGTTCAGTAGTTTTCAGTTTAGTATAGAGTCTCACTCACCTGTACACGGGATTGTCGTCTCGGTACCACACGACCAGCAGAAGACTGTCGTTCAACATCGGCGGTCTGATATCACACGGCAGGTCAGCCTCGCCGCCCACGATCGCCGGTACCCGAGTCACAGTCGCTGCTACCGGTGACGTCACCACCCCTGAAAAAAGAAAAATAGAAATAGATATTACTTATAATGATAGTCGAAGTGTATAATAGTAGAGGGTCTAACCGTACCGTAGCTGATGTTAAACCTTTGGTCCCGACTGTCATACGTTGATCTTTGACAGTCGTTAAGTTATTACAATTCCGATAATCAGTCTTACTATGGGAAATTGAAATTAAAAAAGATTCCTTTCAGAATTCTAAGACTTGACTTAATAAATTAAAACTAAAAAATCCCTTGAATCGATATTGAGGGATCCTTTAAGTGACCATTAACGTCTCTGAGTGCGGCAGTATGACTGTTACATGTATGATAAACTCTTAAGTCGATTTCGAAATTTTTTGAATCTACAGATTCTTTTTCTCTAAAATAGACAATTCTTTCCGTACTAATTATATATGTTTCCAAGCTCATAGTTTTTTCTCTTCAATCATTTTCTTTAATAAAAAAAATATTGATATTGATAATAGCAAAACATCAAAGTTAACAACCAAACACAATATAACCCAGTTATAGGTGTGCCAACAACATGCTACGAACCTAATTTCGTAATGGAACACGCGAAAACATTATTTGTTGAAAAAACACGATCACAACGAGCTTAAACCTGGTGTGCTCCGGTTTGATGCTGAAGGCAGAATTATCACTGGTCAGGTCTCCACAAAAAATATCATTTACAGCGAAACCCTGGGTGAATCCCTGTTTATCTGCTTAAAGCCTTGTATGAAACAGTGTTACGTTGTAAGCGGACAAAATCCCTCAACATGAGAACGTGGGGTTGAGTTCAAGTGATAAGCTACAGCGAGTGTGAAATGTTTTTTTTTGTTCTACTTTCACACTGTAACAAATTATGTGTTTTAAAAACAAAAACGTAAGTATAAGTGGATAATGGTCGTTCGATTTTCCAGTAGATTTAAGCTTGTATATACTTCTCCAGCCGACCTCCTATATTTTAACTAAATTGTAGCCCTGTTATTTGTAAGTACTTTCGTTTGATTACTGCTTATTTTTTAAACCCATCATATCTCACACTATTAATAGATCTATTACAAAAGTACAGCTACTTGTATTTAAACAATTGACTGGATAAATACAAAATACCCACCGTATTAAGTGAGCTGTCGTGCAAGCCGCAAGACTAATTTAACAGTTGGTTCATTATACTTGTGACGTGTGACGGCTAAATTGCATTAGAACTTTCCTGTCAAGCAATATACAAAAGTTAGAAAATATTAAGTTTTATTTTGACGGAGACGAGATGACAAAGTTATTTAATGAAAAATATTACGTTAGATATTCGTTTCGTAAATTATAGTAAAATTATTTTTAGCTGCCATTTTAACAGATACAATGCTATTTTGATATTTCAGTAATATGTTGTGCTAAATAGAAACTAAAATTTATTTCCTAGTTATATAGGTACTATTAATTTATTTTTTGATTGTTTATGATTTTTTAAAACATCCCGAAAAAAATAAACTTCAACACTAATAACATTTCAAACGGATTTGTAAATATTGAACTTTTAATAAAAACAAAAATATGTAATATAAATAAATCTTCAGTAACTTGGACCACCACCACAAGGTTCAAAAACAAGAAAATTACATTCAGCGGTAGGTGTACGGGTGGCGGGTAGCCAAGCTCAACTGGACAATGTGGACACGCACACCTGCCAACCAAAAACCTTTTTGGTATTCGGTACGGCATAAGACGAGGGCAGTTGGCAACAAAAAATCGTGGAGTCGCCCCTCATACAATATTATGTAATAACAATGTAATGGAGCCGTGTATATTGGATACTTTTTTGAGGTTTTTCTCTATAGCCAGAGTATTACTTTTTGCTTTGGGTTAGGATTAGCCCTAATAACTGGAACAAGTTCGGATTATTACTTTGGTGTTGACTAAACCTTTGTTTAAGTTAGTTAATTTTTGTTACCTACTCTTAAAACTTTTATATTAAGCGTGTTTATCAGTATTTCATAATTAGTTTTTGGTAAGTAAAAGGATTTAATTTTGGCACGTCTGCTTATCAGATCTCGTGATATAACAATACAAACAGATTTTTGTATTTCTCACTATTGTGCATTTAAATTGAAATTTTAGGGTCTACCCTAAAATTTCAATCTTAAAATATATCTTTAACGAAGCTTCAATGTCTATTATTTAGTGTTAAAAGACATGGCGTGATAATACATTCACGCAACAATCTAACCCCCTCCATAAAAATACGCGCACATTTTTCAAGAAAAAAAAAACTGTTTATGCAAAAATCTCTATTCTTCATCATCTACTCTCTGATATTAGCAATTGTTCATTACACTGTTGTTGTTGGTTCATTCTTAACGAACAATGAGCCCTCTCAGTTGGCTTACCAGGTAGGAAACAAATGACGCGCGGCTATAGCGAACCTCACGGAGGATCCATCCATATTGCGGTTGGATAAACTGACCTATTTTTTAGAAACTCATTGGTATTAAATTTTCCTACCTACTTGACTATAAATTGGAGTAAGGTAGGTAAAATTTTTCAGTTGATTTATTTTAACGAATCTTTTTTAGATATATTTTGTAAGGAGCAGGAAATTTTTTGAATTGTTTGTAGCAAGTCAGTACTGCAAAATAATAAAAGAAAAATTGATTGTGTTAAATTTTATTTGGTATCATATTTGTTTTATTTTTTAGAACGGTATATTACCAAGCGAAAAACTTCTGATATTGTAAATAATAAAAAAAGAATTCTGTAATTAGTATAAATAATTGAAAATGAGATTAACATTTTAAATTATATTTTGAAAAAGAAAATGAGTGACTTTAAACAATAATACACTGTAAGATACATAAAATGTAAGCTCTCAGCATTTTCACCCAACAACTTAGTAATAAAAGAATTATCCTCGCCTTGTGTAATAACGCAAATAAATGCAAATATACAAAGACAACAATAAACCAACTTTTTACAAAGTAAAAGGGCCGGTCCCATTCCCGGGTGTTCCGGAGCAAATCTGAATATAAACGAAGCAAACCTTACTTTCTGCGCCGAAATAATTTACGAAATTATGTCTTCAGTACCTCTCGTTAAGAAATTGTGATTCTTAATAACTCTAGGGGAATGTGGGCTTTAGTATTGAAATACGTAAAGTTAGCTAATGTTGTGATAAGAAGGTTTCATTATTGTTATAAGGATTGTTATGAATACTTAAGTTCATAATTATAGCGGACTCCATCACGAGATATCAATCATCAAAATTTTAGATCAAATAAGCCTTAACCCGTCTACTGCTAGGATTTACACGTATACTTATTGATATAAAAAAAATACTTGGTATAAATTAAGGTATGTTCTATTTCAAATTTATTAACAGGAACTGAAAACAGAACGGGCAATCTTCTCGCTTATAATAAATACTAGCTGTTGCTCGCGGCTTCAGCCGCGTGGGTATTGCTTATTGCAGCAAATAGCCTATGTCCTTTCTAAGCATCCAAGCTTACACGTTACCAAGTTTCATCCAAATCGGTTTAGCGATTTAGCTGTGAAAGCGTAACAAACAGACAGACAGAAAGACAAACAAGCAGTTACTTTTGCATTTAAAATATTAGTTTGTGTTAAGGAAACATAGTTATAAGTTATCTGTGTGGGTGCTTACATGAATGTGAGGTTAATTATGTAACACAACTCGTAATAATTATTACACGCTACAATAATTATATACTTAGGTACAAATACATCGACAAGAAACAATTATTAATTAATGCTGTTCCCCGCGACTTCCGCGGCTTTTGTTTGTCTTGAAGAACATTATAATTTTCAAATAAATGTTGATACAAGATTCCTTTTTGTGGTTTATGTTTAAAAGACAGCTATATGCTACCTGGACCTTTTTTTACAAGTACTAAAGACCTATATTTTTGTAGAACATAGTATTAACGTATCACTAAGCATTACGTCAGCGCACGCGGATAAAGCAGTTTAGGGAGCGCTTTTTCTATTTCAAGCTAGGTGAGATATACAACTTTATGTTAGATAGCTTATACTATTCCTAATGAATCAGGCTATCATGGACAAAATTTCAAACCAACTGGATTAATAAACTAATTCCAGAGATTAGCGTTTAAATAAATTAAAAACGTCTTTATTATATTAAGTATCAATTATTGTTCGTGAAAACTTAGTACCTAAAGTATTAAGTCAAATACAGTTTAATTGGGTCATTGTTACAAAAAGAGAAACCAATAAAATTAGAGTAATTCTCGCCAACAAGCGAGATTTTTTGATATTTGATTAGTTAAGAGTTTAGTTTAAAGTATAATTGGTCAAGTTTGTAAATATTTAAAATTTATTGACCTCATTGATTCTATAAAAACAAAATAATAACTAAACATGTTAATATTTATGCGATGACAAGCTCAATACGTGTAATAAAACGAGACATGTCTAGACTGGCCTTTAATAAATGTCATGGTAGTATTCAATTGACCTCGCGCGACGTATCACACCCGTTCTTACTAGATACCGGTGATATTTATAAAAGACACGTGTGATCTCTTGTACCCAAGTATGATACTGTTCGTGGTTCAAATCAATTTTTGATCTTCATTTATTTTGATGTATGGGTTTTGTAGCTTTGATCACCATTGCGTTATAAAAGCCAAATAATAATATCTAACTCGAACTCCTGCTCTATATATTTAAACTTCATTTGTTTTATTTTGACGGGAACATTACTCAGTACGTCAAATAGACTTTTGCCATATTTGTATATCCCAGTTGTATGTCTCTTAACGAACTCTTTGAGCGTGTTTGTTTAGGTCAAGTGTTTGGTACTATATGTAAATTAATTGTCGAATAAATGTGATTTTATTAACCGTTGTACAGACGCATAATGGATATTGTGTCTACAATGATATTCTTACAAAAAAATGGATTATTATTAAGTTAAAAGTTATATTTTTTTAATCTCATCTCTTTCTTCTGCCTATCCTTTTCCCAAGGGGTCGGATACCAGTCTACCGGATTCCATACCGGTACGACTGGAACGGATACCAGCTTTTACCGGACTTTTACATCTCATATTAATATTAAAAAAAAAAACAACAATATATATTCAACCTGGTATTAGTTTGTGTTAGTGACACAAATACCAATACAATATATTACAACTACATGAACACGAACACGTCTGGGGCTTAGTGACGGGATCTGTCAGCCGCTTGAGTAACTGCTTATCTTCACATGGAGTTACTTGTTGGTCCCGTAATAAGCACAGCTTACACCCATTAATTGTCTCTAAGTAAAGCTGCGAAGTTCGGCCGAAGAGATGTGAGAGTTAATTTAGGTTCGGTTTATTAAACTGTCTATGTTCTTTTGATGCGCGAGTTTGTGAGTTAATTGTTAAAACTTGGTCCTCATAGCTAGCCTTCCTGTCTTTTCAATTAATATTTTTTTAAATATATAACACAATTAAAATTAAATAAAAAAAATGTTAGGTGAAAGAAACTATGGTAAATATGAACCACAACCTTTACTAATATTATAAATGCAAAAGTAACTCTGTATGTCTTTCTGTTTGTCACGCTTTTAGGCCAAAACGACTGAACCGATTGTAATTAAATTTGGTACACAGATAGTCTAGAGCCTGAGAAAGAACATGTGCTACTTTTTGCCGCGATAACCGACATCCACGCGGGCGGGGCCGCAAGAAACAGCTAGTAATCTATAAATTTTAAATATAACACATAAAAAACAACGCAATCAAAATATTAACAAGACCAAAACTTTAACAAATTTATAAGATTAAAGAGCTTTAAATAAGAGCAAGAAGTTAAAAATAACTTTAACGTTTAGTAATGCGAACTTAATTGAATTTTGGCTTATAATTTGTAAAATAGCAAAACTTTTGCTGCCTGTTAAAAACAATTATTATTAATAAATGTTTTGAAAGGTTATGTTTTAGTACTGATTACGTTTTACTTTTGTACTATTATTGCTTACTAGTTAAGTAAGTGTAGGCAGATTTGTGTTATTAAGTTCTGGGTACGAAAAGACAAGATCTATTTACACCTACATCGCGTCAGTTAGATAAACTATCAAATAATATTCTTCTAATAGTTAGTTTGTGTAAAATGTAATTTATGGTTATACAAATGCTTGTCCCATGCGGGGATCGAACCCGCAGCACGTCGCGCACAGTGGCAATTGGCTTGGTGACCTGCAGTCAAATTTGATTGATGATGATGAATAAACAGTATGTTTTTATTTTGTTTATTTATACATATTTTTAAATCACAATACAATTTAATACATTTGATATCGCATGCCGCATAGAAATTAATGAGTTTTACTTTATACTTAGTGAAAACACTCCCTGAAGTCCATTTACAAGTATTATTGATGATATTAGGCGGGGCTGGAGCAAATTTCATCCTTAATATAGAAAGAAAATTATACGATAATGCTTAGGACGTGTACCAGCTAGAATGTTGAATGTGTATTGTACTGGCTTGTAATCTGTCATTTGTGATGGAGATAGATTAGCTATTATTACCCATATTATTATTATTGTTCTGTATATTTATGTGGGTTTATTTTGTAGAACATGAAAGCCGTGGACTGAATAGACGATGCAGATTATGTTATTGATATAATAAAATCGTATTATCGTAAATATGAATTATAAGGGTATTAGAATAAAAAAAAATCACAGCCAGAGACTGACCTTCAAAAAGTGCTACCTAGTTATAGCCCACGTTGAATAAATGTTTTTTTTTTTATATATTATAACTATTTAAAACATAACCGATACATGTACACTACTGCTAGTATTCGTTTTCAACAACTGAAGGCGATTTCGACCTTATAACGTTTATGGACCTATTTTATATAGTTATTGATGTACTCACACAAAATAGCATTACAACAACATAATAAAAAAGATATACAAAGGTACTGCTTATTTCTTAAGAAATATCTGCCAGCAGACCCGCGATAGAAGTGCTAAATATTGGCAGTCAACAGTCGTGTGTGACTCATTAATTTTAATTTCAATACAATGCTAATGCCAAATTGATATTAGTTTAGCAGTCACAAGATTCAGTTTTCTTGAAAAAAACTTTCGATGGAAGGATCAAACTGGAATCTAAATGATGACAATATATTTTTTGTACTGAGTCGTCAATTGTGCGTATAAATGAATAACAATTTTGCATTGGCAATGTATTAGAATTAATTCAATAGTAGGTAAGCCCCTGATGTGCCTCGAACACATAACAATGCCTATGATGTTGTGATGGAGGAAGGCACGACATGTGATGTCAAACGCATGTCAGTTGCATGTTCGACGTGACGGTCAGGCGTTCCATACAATTCACACCTACATAAAACTCCTAGCAATATTGACAGTTAGCATGCAACCAAAAGGACAATCCTTAGAGCAAAAATAAGTAAATTATAGAATGCGCCTAACAAGTATGAACTGCTGGCACTAGTATGAACAAGCAAAATAGTAAAATTAGTATCAAAACAGAGCATGTTGTTTTATTGAAATTATCTCAAACCCTAATATTACCGTAATAATATCGGAACTATCGCGTAAAAGTCTATCGTCGCACGGAAAATCACCTTATTCAGTAAATGAGCGTAATACTTACAGCTTAAATATTGCTTACGCTCGGCAATGCGCGCACTCTATGCTTGTTTATGTATACTCTAAGATACAAACTTTTTACAATTAACTAGCTATGTTTTGTGTAGAAAAAAATATTTAATAATGAAAAATATAGGTTTATGTCAGAAAAAAAGTACTTGCTTAAATAAATAGAGAGCAGGTATAATATTGACTAAAAGATTTTTTTTTCTTTTGTCTGTTTATGAAAAGATATTCATGTGTATTCAATTGTTTTGTTTTTATTGCGAGTACATAACAATAACATGTGGTAGTAACTAATTAATTATCAAAATAATCTTGATTAGTATTTTATGGTTCATTTTCCAACACCCCAGCTTTATTATATGAAGTTGTTATACAAAGTTAATTGGAAACTCAGTATAATCATATCATGAGGGTGGTGTTGCTGCCAATACGACTCGCAAATCCGAACGTCAGTCGATAAGCCTAATAATCTAAGCCCAGTAAATGAAAATCGTACCTGTCAATATGTGGTCGTATGACGCGATCGGTTTTGTTCATGATTCAAATAATAATTAAAAACCTCATTTGTGATTCCTGTTGTGGTATGAGCATTGATAGTTTTGACTTTGTGATAAAACTATTTATTTATTGTATAGTACTTGACAATCCTTTGGCGAGGCTACAAAAAATTAATGAGTCTTGTTCCAATGTTTACTTCGCCTCTTAGACAATCGAGTTTATTTTTTTATTTATTTTATTTAATTTTTTTGGCTCACCAACAATTGTTTACACAGTAAAAATATTAAATACATTTATCATAATACAATACTTGTGTAACAATCTCTTATGGGTAAGCACAGCATGCATTAAACTACATAGTTAAAGTTAAGATTATGACAAAATTGAAAATAATGATACATACAAATATTATGATTGATTAACAAATATTATGAGTTCATTAATATATTGGCACTGTCAAGGATTCACATTATAGTGAGCGTTGAAAAGGTCAATAAGTTCTATAAAACCTACACACAAAAATATGTCCTTATTTGAACGGTTGTAAAATTACAAAACCCTTCCTTTAAGGGTTTGTCGTAGTCTCTAAAAAAACAAGATGGTAGAACTGTTCATCTCACAAAAATAAACCCAACAAGATCAAAAAGCTTTAACGACGGTATTATTTACAACTTCTTAATACTTTTATTTATTTCGCGAAAAACTAAGGAACGGGACGAAAAAAGGCGAAGAAAAACGGTTTCATTTTACTTAAAGCAGCGCGATAAACGACAAGAAATAGAAAACTTTACTTAGTCTAAGTCCTTGACCGCCATTGTTAAGACTATACTGTTACTTTAAACAGAAGTATTGAATAAGTAATAAAGAAATTTAAAACAAACACGTTCGGGTCGGTTCGGATCGATTCGGGTCATGTACGAATAGTTGAACATCATGGAACATTCCCGAAAACGTATGCATCGTGAAGGTGTGCCAACAATGAATGGAACTAAAAATTTTACGCTGACCGGTTTATAAATGGAACCATTTGGAGCGTTCAATATAAATTTCTAAAGTATTTTAAAATAAACCTATTTTTGTCGCTCTGTTTTTAATATAGGACTGGCTGTTACAAAGTTAGGACAATGTTTTGTATTTTTTGTCATAATAATTATTGTTTTTCATAAATAATAATTCGCACCCTCAGTGGAAAAAAGGCATAAGCCAGAAATGACAATTTTTCAGTACGGCCAAAAAACTGGTTTTATGGAAATATTTACTTCGTCTTTGATCGTAGAGGAAAGATTCTTATATCAAAAAAAAGGGAAAAATATATTACACTGCGTGTTGTTTTTAAATTAGTGCTAATGTTTCTAGTTTATTAGGAATCATAGAAATAAATTATTATGCTACTTTTCGTAATTTAAAAAAATATGGTATTTTAAGCATCAACACTTAAGCCAAACTTTCCCGTGAAATTAAATATATTTTAAAAAGTATGTTCAGTTAAAGCAATTATGAACTTGTAACACTGTGAATTATTGCTAGTATAAGTAAGATTACTGCATTTTTTCTTTTATTGAATTTGTTGTTTGTATTAAGTATCCAACACTTACGCCTTTTTTCCATTTAAAGGCTTGTTGAGAGACCTTAAGTAAACAATAATAATGATTTATTCCATTATCTGTTATAGAAATTTTACATGCATATTGACTAATATTACCTGAGGCTAAATAATTACGACTAATGGAAAAAAAACAAATTCATATTTTGTATCAAATAATTTTTATTATATCCAAAATAATCAGCATAGCTTTGGATACAATTAAAGTTTGTAACATAGATAACAGTATTGAACAATAACTGCCAAGATAGTATGTATTTTCTGTGAAGATTACCGTTACTAATATTTTTTTGAAAAATGTCTAAATATTCAGCTTTAACTTGTAAAAATTATTAAAATAACAAAATTAACAATTTTCGCAACTCTATTTACAACAAAATATTAAACTCTAATAAAATTAAATGCAAGAAACATTTACTAGTCAACAAAAAAGAAATCACTTTTTGTATCTCTTTGAATCAAAATACTGTTAAGCTAGTTTTTATTAAAAGGTATTTAGTTGTATTTATTTTTTGTTGACTATCGATATGTTAACAAAATAGGGCCTTTCACACATGGCCTGTATCTTTTGTTTTAAAATAATGATAAAAAACTTTTAATTAAATATAAATCAAATATGTCTTAAACAATAATGAGATCAATAATATTAAATGAACTAAAAAGTCACGTCAGGTTCATATACTACTTTGTGAAACCTAAACAGTCTTCTTGAAGATTTTATTTGAAGTGTGTTTTTTTGGTTGTTTGGTTCACACTCTTCGTGGCCAAGTTTTACGAAAGAAATATTTAATGCCGCAATCACTTCTCGGTATTTTTGTCGTAAGATACGTTGTGAGAGGGTTTTTTTTTTCTAAAAAGTCTTTATGCATCGCATTGATTGTCAAATCACTGGGTATAGGCGTATAAGCGTTATAAGCGGTAGGTATAAGCGGTAGGGTATAAGCGATTGGGAGCGTGTTCACGCCTATAGTGAGATATGCTAGGCTCGAAGCCCATTATATGTTCCTTAATAGGATTTGAGTCAATTTTATTGTGAGGAGTAGCTCCCTGTCTCCTGTCTACTGGCGATACAACTGTCTCCTTGGAATTGGCCAATGCAGTCTGTAAAGGTTTATCATTAGATGGTTTGTAGCCCAAAGTTGTCAATAAGAAAGTTTTGCATACTCCATGCGTTGTCCTCTGATTAAGGTCTTGTTACTGTTCTTTGTTTCACAGATTTTGCTGAAGTATGATGCAGCATAAATGTCTTCCTCTCTTTGTCAATTAAATTCCAGAAGCTTTCATTTATGATTTTTCGCTGATCATCTGATATATTCTGGATACATATCTTTTTGCAGGAAGCTGGACAGGGTAGGTGCAAGCCATGTTTCTCTTTTATATCTTTTTTTTCGCTTCTTTTCTCACATTGAGTGGTTGGTTGTATTTTTTTCTTTTTCTTATTGTACCTGCTTTAGTATAAGTTGTAAGATCATGTGTATTATCGTGAGTTATTTCATTTTGTGCCAGATTTTCCTTGTCCCTTAGATTAGCATTACTTATAACTTCGTTTTCTCGGGATTAAATCTCAACAGATTTTTCATGTTCAGCACGTCACACACATAAATTATTTGTTAAAGTGTCAGAAGTATTTTCTTATTTTCGGAAACAGTTATCATTATTTGGTCTATATCAACATGAGAAATACAGGATCTTTGTTGATCATTTGCAGTCTGTGTAATTAGAGTCCCTGTACTAGCGCTATCTAAATAAAAAACCATTGTTTTTATCAGAACAAAATACTGTCGATGATATATCAGTTAAATTATTATGTTCAATAATCAAAGAGTTCGTGGAAATGTTGTTGTTCCCGGTTTCTGTGTTCTGATCGTGTTGTTGCTGATTGAAATAGTCACCTTTTGATGTAAATGGGCCCGATCAAAAGTTTAAATCTACAGAGTCGAAATAATTTGACCCATGA
This sequence comes from Diachrysia chrysitis, assembly GCA_932294365.1. Taxonomy (NCBI): domain Eukaryota; kingdom Metazoa; phylum Arthropoda; class Insecta; order Lepidoptera; family Noctuidae; genus Diachrysia; species Diachrysia chrysitis. The sequence continues at coordinate 12,518,906 of OW028649.1, read as the reverse complement.
TTAATCGGAGCCAGTGATTGATTTGCACTGTCGTGTCTTGAAAATGGAAAATCATCATCTGCATCACTACTAGGGAAAAAGTCGGGATCGATAGTTTGAATATTACGTTGTAAATGTTTCGATTTCTTAAACCTTTCTCTCAACACCTTATTTTTTTGTGCAAATAGCATCATCATTTTCCTATTTCTTTTTGACATGGTTTATCTGAAACAATATTCGTTTATTTTAATTAAATTACTTTATTTATTAAAATTTTTACGCAGTTACCATAAAATAGGTAAATGCTAAATCCAAATACAAAATATTTGGTACTATTAATCAAATTATCATCATCGGCACGACAGCAACCATTTGCTAGGAAATTGTAGAATTAAGTCACATATTATTTTGTTGTGGCCTAGCAAATAAAGTTCAATTTCGCTATGTAGGTAATACGAAGGCGCGTATGCCAGCCGCAAGAAAGTTTTGAAGAAATTGAACATAAATTTATTTTTTGAGTATGATTATGATTATATTATACTAAAATTATACTTAATGGGACTTACCCGACTGTCACAAAACCAAATTACATCACTGAACACGTTAACTCACGATTTTTTACCAATTTAACACAGTAGTTACATGATTATGACCTCTTAAACACTCATATCGCTGCTTTATTGTTATCAAAATATTTTTTTTAGTAAGTATGTGCATTTATAATATAATGTTACAAGATTAATAAAACAAAAAAAGACGTATCCGTGAATACAAGACTAGCGATGTAAAAAAAAGAAACGGATTTGAATCATAATATTTGTTACTGTTTATTTTGATCATAAAAATTTAACGAAAAACGTCATAAGATGTGATACCCCTTATTATTCAACATTTTTTTTGCGTTAAAACGTTTATTCTATTTATCCCTAAGAAAAAAGATACCGTATTCAAAATTCATAAAACAAGATTTCTTGCCTAAATTCGTCAAATTTATCAAGAAAAATATGAAAAAAATTCAGCATATGTATCTTCAAACGTACTTTTCAAATATGTTAAAATCGACAATTCAACGTAAAATCACTTATGCCTTTTTTCCACTGGGGGTGCGAATTGTTTTGTAAAATTAGAAAAAGAGCAGTTCTATCAACATATGATTAATACCTTTATGTAAATGACTGAAACTAAACTGCTATTCTTATGTTTTACAGTTAATAACATTTACCCATTTATCTAAGTGAGTATAATAATTACGGGTAAAAAAAACCGGTTAAATACGAGCCAGTCTCGCTCATGAAGGGTTTTGAATCATCGAACATCGAACTAAAAAACGACAAAAAATACGTTTCTAGTAAGATGGCCCCATTAAATTAATATATTTTTATTATTTGTTGTTATAGCGGCAACAGCAATACATAATCTCTGAAAGTTTCAACTGTCTAGCTATTACGGTTTATGAGATACAGCCTGCTGAATGGCAGACCGACGGACTGCGGAGGCTTTGTACGGGACCCTAAAAAGAGTCATAAACAATAATTATTGTTCAAGTTTAACTTAACACGTGAAGAGGAAATCACTACTCTTTACTTAAACTAAAGAAGTCCCTACAATGCGAAATAGTGCTCTCCGTCGTAAAATGAATGAAAACAGTAAAACTTGTCTTTAAAACAATGCGAGGACCCAAAGCTGTTCGAGCGAGAAGACTTTGAACATGAACGCACCAGGATTGCAAGTCAGCGGAAAAAATATATTAAATAAATGAGTGCCGCTTACACGTGTTCATGATAACGAAAAGAGTATTTTTAGTATAGTTAAGGATCAGATTCACGTTTTGTTTCAAGAAAGGTGTTTAATGAAGCATGACTCTGGGTTCGTTAAACGCTTTATGTTTTTTTTTTTTTAGATAGGATACAGATCCATGATAATTTTGCTACTTAGATGACTTGCTATTTAGAGTTAGACGTTTTGTTTTAGTTAGGCGTATTGTCTACAAGGTGTTTCTTTTTTGTTGTACAAACGAAAACTATGTGTTACAGTCTCTATCGGTTACTAGCTGTCCCCCGCGACTTTGTCCGCGTGTTTTAGTTTCGACGGTTTTTCATTTTTGCAACATTTTTCATTTATGCTCCGCTCCTATTGGTCGTAGCGTGATGTTATATAGCTTATAGCCTTCCTCAATAAATGGGCTATCCAACACTGAAATAATTTTTTAAATTTCAAATTTTCAAAGCAGTAGTTCCTGAGATTAGCGAGTTCAAACAAACAAATTTTATTTAGTATTCATTACAGAACGTTTAAAAACTAACTTATAAATCAAAAACCTATTCCTAAGGTTGACACACTGTGCATACTATTCTTCGACAGCTACATCATGTTACTCATCATGTCAGTACTCACCTTTATTTTCTTCACAATTCCAGTGAGATAATCATAACACTAATTCCCACTTCACATTGATCACATATCCACCACAGAGTACACTCAATGCCTAACAAGGGCGCTGAAACTTTGTAGTGTCCATACCTTGTTAGCCAAACAAGTTTATCGTCAAATGCCGTTGCGAATTTCGGTCACGAGATGTTGTTTTCGCTTTTCTATGTTTTGATTGTGATCTGTGTCTGTTGTAATGTTGTTCATAGTTACTAGTAATTTTATACACAGTTATACAGAGAGTAAGTATTAAAAATAAAAAATAATTTTTAAATAAGTTAATTTTGCGACAAGATTTTTTTTTTAAACGTTACTAGCAATGCGGTTGGAATTCACATTACTAGCAATCTTGTTAACCCCTCCAACTAAGCTAAATATGCTTGTGTCTGGAGCGGGTTCACGTCAATAGTGCAATGGTTGGGGATCGATCGTGCGACCTCACGATCACAAGGCCGTCACCCTAACCATTAGGCTATTGCCGCTTCAAATTTGTTACCATAGTTTGATTTTTTAACTATAAATATGACGCTTTTCCGTTATACCCTGTATTGTTAATTGTTTATTTTTTATGTTAGTTTGTAAACTAGCCGTTAGATTAAGACGAAGTAACATAAAATTACTCACAACAAATTAAGTTTCCAAACTAAAATCAAGTTATCTAGGAGATTTACTTAGTAACACCGTAAAAATGTTACATTATTATAGTTTAAGATTTGTTTCATGATGTAATTTTGCGACTTAAATGTACAAGTTGTAAATAACTTGCTTAAATACTTTAAGCGCAAAAGTTTACAGCTGGTCACGTTTTAATATTACGGGTCACACAAGAATGTATGTATTTTCAATTTCATATAACGTATGCAGTAATCCGATAAGTCAGATTACAAGCTGACTTAAATGTGATAATTTATCCATGTAAGAGAAAATAAATACAGAAAATTAAATTTGGGACAAACTTAATTATAATAATACTTGCTGACCCGGCAAACTTTGTTTTGCTATATAAATAAAAAATATCTGGAGAGCCTTATTAGAGTGTAAAAAACAGTCTACGACCTATTCGTAGACCTGCTAAATATACAAAAAGAAGGCATAAAAATCGGTCAAGCCGTTTTGGAGGAGTTCGATAACAAACACTGTGTCACGAGATTTTTATATATTAGCATATTATTATGTTGTGTTATTAAAGCATGTCATGCAGTTTCTTTAAATTTATTTAACTATGCTACTAACTGAAATAAAATATTAAATCAATAATAACAAAAATATATATACCTAATTTTAGTTATATCTACCAATTTGCTGACACTACCCAAGCTAGGTTGTATAACCAGATTATCTCGCTAGTTTGTCGCACACTTAAGCGGGTCAATTAAGGTATCAAGATCTTAAATAGATATTCTGGTCCAGAATATAGTCCGAGCTCAAGCTCATTACAACTTAAGTGTAATTATCAGAATAAACATGTAGACTGCGTAGCTTAATCGTAGCACATGCTACGAAAGCGTAGCAAAGTAACTAATATTTGAATGACAATTCGTAGAGCGTAGTTGTTTATATCACTAGCTGTGCCCTGCGTTTTCTCGCCTTGCTTTTCTCTCAAGGCAAATAACGTGATGGTAAATAGCCTATAAGAATTAATCTATCACCTGCAAATAAAAATATTTTTTAAATTCGACTGATAGTTACAGAGATTAACGCGTTCAAACAAAGAATCTTTTTATTTATTTTACTATGATTATTATAATTGGTATGGATATATTTTTTGTCTGATTTAATGAGATGACTGACCCAGTAATATATTCGACCTACCTGCTATATAATTTTTAAAAGCTAATTTCAAATTAAACACGATATGCCACCTTTTTCTTAGCCTACCTCTTCCAGAAAGGCTAGTCTAGCTAAAATTACGTGTGTCATTATACCTACCATATTATAATACCTAAATTACTTCCAATTATATTACGACCTTCAATCGAATGACTCCGCAAAATTACATGTTTTGCTCGCTAATACGCAATCAGTTGTTTCTTGTGGACTAAATAGTAGTTATTACAGTAATAGCGTATATTAAACGAATGTTATGTGTAGGAACAGTACAGTTACGTGCAAAAAAAATGGTATGAGTTCAGCGAATTTCGATTACACACTTCTGCGAAAATATTAATTGGAAATGTGAGGTGAATACTACCTATAGGTACTTGATTTGTTTAGAAAGAAATTGAATTTGTAATTCTGTGTCACTATTTTTGCACGTAATTGTACCACGTACAAGTAAAGTTTAAGCTTGTTTTGTTACCGACTCTGTAGTTTTAGCATAGCATGCAATATGACAAATTTGAAAAAGACTAATCCACCTTTACAATTTTACAACAGTATTTTTATACACGACCCGATATTTCTATGAACTTTTTAAATTGAATGGATTTGATTTTTTCCTGTTTCAGGTAACGTTTCAAAGGTTTTACAAAACTAATTAATAAGCTTACACATCATATTATTAATATAACGTTAATACACTCCATGTCTTTCAACGTTCCTTGATTAGCATAAGGCTGGGAGACGAGCAAATATATTGGCAAAATTCTATTTGTCATAGTCTCAAACGAACGCAGCTACCTGACGAACTTAAGTAGAATTTTAGACTCTAACATACATACATAAAGTTGATATCAGCTTGAGAGTTTGGTATATGTGAAGCGGTGGTCGTGCAAACATCGCTTGGTTTTCATGGTAGAGCCAAAATTCATTACCTGCTAAGTGTGGTGAATGGCTTTATTACGTTTGGTCTATAGAGCCTTACGAAGTGGAAATTTAGTTACGTTGTCGTGGCAGATAATGTGACGCGTTTGTTTTAAGGGCGCAGCGCAATATGTCTTGCGTAAACATGGACTGAGACAGTTAATTAGTACAGAGATACATACTTATATTAGGATATAAAAGTATGTAACTTAATATAGAATGCTTTATTGTTCAATAGGGTGTATATTCTAAACTTCAGAAAAAGGGTATACACACGGAAAACTAGATAGGTTTGCAGGCCACACTAACATTTTTATTACGTACTAGCTTTTGCCCGCGACTTCGTTCGCGTTAATTAGGGATGAGTGAGAATATTATAAACGTAAGAGTAATCAAATATAATCAGAAAGCTCCGAACTGCTAAGCTACCGGGAGTTACACGTGTTATTGTGAGTCAACCATAAAAGATAGACATATGCTGTTGTGGGATATTTTTTAGATAATTTTATGTAGAACATTTCCGTCATACATGATTTCTATGTAGCTTTAACCATTAAGGCTGCATACGCGACGGAAGCTTAAAAAATGGAGTAACTTCTCCCGTTTTCCCAACATTTCCCTTCACTGCTCTGCTCCTATTGATTGTAGCGAGATGAAAAGTATACTATAACCTGCCCAAGAGGATGAAAAATAATTGTACCAAGTTTCGTTAAAATCCGTCGAGTAGTTTTTGTTTCTATAAGGAACATACAGACAGACAGACAGACAGACAGACAAAAATTTTACTGATTGCATTTTTGGCATCAGTATCGATCACTAATCACCCCCTGATAGTTATTTTGAAAATATATTTGACGTACAGAATTGACATCTCTACAGATTTATTATAAGTATAGATTATATTCAGCTTATGTAAGTCGTGTGTACCATAAATATTAAAAGTAGTAAGTTAATATCATGATGCAAGTTAATTAAATATTTTAAAATATGACTCTCTCTTCTTCTTTTTTTCGTTTGGTGTAGGCCTCCTTCAAATTGCGTCATTAAACCTGATCTTGCGCTACTTCCAAGAAAACTGTAGAAAGGAATTGGATGGGAGTAGCGCAAGATTGGGTTTAAAATATGTTATTAACTAAATATATTATTTCAATTCCCCTCAACAATGCAAAACTTTGGTCATCGACAGCCAAATTTCAGTCAGAGATACAAAAAAAACGTAATATTAGCTGGTTTAATCAAACATTACATATCAAATAAAGGAATATGAAACTATTCACTGCTCGCGTATTCAGGCATTTTATTTCTTTCACATTCGCCATGTATTCGTTCCATTTATGTTTACATACGTACACGCATTCGGACCCTCTATGTTTTACGACTAATGAAAGTTATACTCAAGTCATATAGAGGCACTTATCCGGGTACGGTTGAACAGAAAGTATGAAAAAAATAGGCGCCTGCATCTAGTCGTAAAACAAGCTATACGGCGTGTTATCTTTTTATTGTTTTTTGCTTTGGTACAAGGGTTTTGGTATGATAATGAGAGCCAGAATGTTGGTAACGTAAAAAATAAATGGTGGCTACGAATTTTTGTTTTAGGAAAAGTATATGTTGTCTGATTTATTTTTACGTTATTTTGGGATTCATGGTCGCTGTGATAGATTGGTCCTCGTATCCATAGCTCATGTCATGTCAATGTCAAATGTAGAATCAAATATAGCATAGCAGATTCGTGTATTATTTGCATCAGGTCAGTATTTCTTTGAAGAACTTAGTTTACCAGATACATAACCAGACAGTTAGTTATTGAGTTTTAGCTATTTAGTTTGACTCTTCCAGTCAGATTTATCTAATACTAGCTGTGCCCCGCGGCATATTGTTCACCCGCGCAAGTAGAGCCCATTCCTGTAAGACATCTTTTTTATGGGTGGAAATGAATCCAAAAATCATGAGAATCGGTCCACCTGTTCTTAAGTTATAAATAGTGTAACTAAATCGACTTTGATTTTTTTTATACGAATTATTACTGGACTTAAATAACATGAAATAAATGTTAGTACAAACTATGTATTTTTGACCCAAGAACTAATTTACTTGCAAACGATAATAATTCCAACGTCACTGCTTAAGAAAACTCCAGAAGTTTCCAGTCTTCTCACTTTCTATTTCACTATCTAACTACTGCCGTGATTAAAAGTGAAGCGTCTTAACTCATGTGCATATTTCGAGTCCACACGATAAGTTTCGGACTCAACTGTAGCCGAAATTAATGGGCGACGTCGCCGCGCCGAGAGCTCATAAATCAGGGCTTTGTTTGAGTCCACTTCACTCTGAATAGAGGTAATCCGGTACTACTTTCAACTGTTTATCAATTTTGAGTTAATTAAGTTAAAATATTATATACATTTTCTTGTGGGCCAGAAATCGCAAAAGACAGAGAGGTTTGGAAGAGGAAAGGAGAGACCTTTGCCCAGCAGTGGGATCAAACACAGGCTAAAAAAAATGTTTTCTATGTTTTAAAGGATTTCGTGGATACTTTCTTGAATGAAACAGACGACTAAATTTAAAATAATTATGTTGCTTAGACGGTTAAAAGAAAATCAACATATTGACAAATAGACGTTTGTCGATTCATTTACTAATAAAGGTTTTAATTTATCTGAATCGGCGCATTCAATTTTATGTTAATTTAATATGAGCTGTTATATTTATAACAACATTTTATTTATTTCCTACTAAAACTATGATAATTTGAGAATATGACGATAATCCACGCGAAAAACCAACAACTTAACAAAACGGCTAGTTCCAAGAAAAATCTTAGTGAAAAAGAAGCAAGTACCAACATTACGTAACAAGCGGTTACTTACTTTCCGACTTCGTAATTGAGTAAACTGTGTAAATCAAAGCCGCGAGGAGTAACGAAACTCGAAGTTTCGGGTTCCGTTTCGCGGTACATTAACCTGTGGAGGTAGTCGTATAGATCATTATGATAAACGTGAAAACAGGTGATATTGTGTAAAAAGGTACACGAATTGAGTTTCGATTTCATCGGATTCATTAATCGAGACCAATGTTTAAAACGTTTCGTAAATAAATCTGTATAATTACTTTCGTGAAGAGTATTCATAATTATTTAAAACAACACGGTTTAATTCAAAACGGACAAAACGGTCAGCTCATGATTAGGGACTCCTATTGAGTCTGAAACTAGTCGGGCGATCCCGAGAATATGCGTGAATAAACCATTTTGTTTTAAATAATTACGTAAATAAATCTTTTCGGTTTCAGGTGTTTTCGTATAAATAGATAATTAAGTATTTGACTTCTATCGAATAATTAATTTATTTTAAATGTTTCTATTAATAGTATTAAATTAAAGCAGAACTCGAAATAACATTAAAAAAATATACACGAACACAAAAGTTATAAGCTTTTAAAGTTAGAAGTTGACTCATGTGCTATCTATTTTTCGCAAAACGACAACTTATACGGGGCAGTACCGTATTACTATGAAGAAAACAATAGTGACGTCACATTATGTTATAGATCTCTATCTAATTAGCAATATTGAAATGCTTATAGTAATAGCTTAGTTCAATAGGAAAGTAATTTAATCTGCCGTTTTTACAACTTGACATATTTTGTTATATCTTTTTTTTAATGAATGAAAAAAAAATCTTGTCAAATAAGCAATTATACTTATCATAAAAAAGTAATGATTAAAGTAACTTTTTTTTACGAGGTAACAATGTAATGTCTTCCACCGCATTCGCCGGTTTATTCGCCGAGGACACGACATTGGGATACGTCGGACTAGCACCGACTAAAAACACCCCGGTCCCGTCCTTGCCTTTACCGTAGTTTCGGGTTCGCTAAAGCATTCTCGGCGGGGCTCGGTCCTTACGCAAGTACCTCCCTGCATGACGATACCTCTATCTCATATTCAGGTTATTTTTTTGTATTTTATTGCACGTCACTCGTAATTATTGGATATGCTTGGTATCTAAAAAAATATTAATAACATTATAATCTGTAAAAGAGTGGGAACTATTTCATGTTTGGGTATTTAATGCAATTAGGTTTCTATTGCCAACCAACGCAAATGCTTACTAATTATAAATTATCGTCATTATAAAAATCCAGTCACGCAAAAATTTCGCTACTGACTATAGTTCACAAGTTAAAGTTCGTAATGGATAAATTACATCATAAAACATGTTTTTATGCTTCGCTTCACTGGCTCAGTGGACCAAAATATTAAGAAGAAACATTATACGTAATGAAACCGCGATACAAAACTTTCTTATAGCCATTATGAGTGTGTAGCCAGAATATACATCGGCTAATGGAGATAGCAAGGGTATCTGTAGGTACTAACACAATATAACGAAGGTTGTTTGCTTTTTTGTAGCGTGTATGCGCTAATCTCTGAAACTACTAATCGTATTCGAAAAAAATATTATATTACGTATTTGATGGCCCGATTTTTGACGAAGGTTATAGGCCAATTGGGTGATATGATGATGATGATGATAGGCCAATGGCGAGTGAAACCGCGGTGCATTGTGAGGTAAAAATATACATTAAAAACACCAAATTTTTTCTCTTTTGATGGTTTGCATAATCCTACCAAATGTTGGGAGCATTTTTAAATTTTAAACCAGTTATTTTATAATTCTCTTTTTGGGTGTAAAACACGTTAAAAGTTCGATCCTATTATGTCTGACTACTCTTTTTACGCGGCTTTGTTTCGTATTGTGTTATTTATTTTACGAAGCCATTTTCAATGTTTAATGCATCTATCGCAAGTGGTTTTAAATAAAATAAAACTATTTTTACTAAATAATTGTAAAGGCTACTTTGGTGCCTTTGTGGACCAACACAGTTTTATAAGACCTAATGTGTTCTAACTCGACCTATGATTTTTACAACAATAATATCGTCTTGGCGATCATAATAATATGTGCATTCTTTTTTTTTTTTTAAAGACTGTCTCGGGTTCTTTTTTTTTCTTAAATCCCAATTTTGTTTTACTGTTTGTACTGTGTATTTTAAAAGATTGCGGCTTGTTATAAATAATTATATTATTGTAAATACAAATAGTCAAAAGAAAAAAAAATAACATCAGGCAGGACTCGAACCCGCGACTAGGTACTGGTTAGACGCACCAGTCCCCACTTATAAACCCACTTAAAAAAACCAGTGCTAAGAGTTTTGATTAATTCGTTTACAAGATTTTGTTGAAAGTTTATGCAGATCAAAGAGTACTTTGTACCAAGCAAGCATGTCAAAAGTCTAATTCTGTCGGACATTCCCAATGGTTGATCACAGCGTGCAAATAGACGGGGACCGGGGAATACTCGTACCGGCGTCAAGTAGAGACATTGTGAGCTTGCGTTTGGCACTATGAGTTACTGGGATTTAAGCCAACAGTTCTACAAATATAGTAATTTGTTACAATACTCATGTTATCTTTATAACTAAGTTATTTATGGACCTAAAAACAGTTTGGTGAAGGACTATTTGCTCAGCAGTTGATTACATAAATTCTGATGCTGATAAATATAAAGCCAATATTAAAGATTTATTTCCTTCAATAAAACATTTTTTTTAATTATTTTGTTTATTATGTCTGACGTTTATTTATAAGTAAATTTTAATTTTGCATGTACACAACACCAGTTAGCGCCTCTGGTGCGTGAGCTGTCAATGCCAACCAACAAACTATGGTATTTGACATTTCGGACATTCAGTGCGACTAACACCTATGGCGGCGAAATGGCTTACTGTAACCTGTGAAATAGAATATAACATTGCAGGCGTTTCTCTAAAATTCAACTGTAAAAAAAAAAAATCCGTTTGTTCAGGTAAATTTTAGATATATATTTTTTTAATGGAATATTGTTATTTGCTTTTTTTCTTAATAAAAACTCTGTGTTTATAAACTTAACTACTACTTAAACCAAAATTGTTACCAAGTAGTTTCTTATGTTCACTTCAGTTTTAAGTCAAATCGTAAAATCAAACTCAAGATCGAGTTCTGCGTAACATCGCATGTCATGTTGTAGATATTTGCGAGTGAACATAGATGGAACGATATCGAAGGCCCGGGTTGTGCTCGAATAGAAGCATCTCGATATAAGATAGCCGAAAAAACCATTTAGAAAATATTATATTATATATTTCAGACAAATTCTTGACAATTAGGTAATAAAAGCATACCGAGTCAAAGACCTACAGCCACGAATTTCGTTTGTATTAAATTATTTATTTATGAGAAACTAAAGGAAGAACCCAAAGTTAAATTCTAAGACATAATTGAATTTCTAGAAAGTTTAACAGTTCGAGTTTGTGGCGTAGTGTAAAGACTAAATGGCTATATTCTGTGTCACCCAGTTACTTTGAAATTTCCAACAGAATTTAATATGGCGATAAATTCTTTCGTTGTAGACATTAATAACAATTTTTGTCTCCGTAATATCAAAATACAGCTGTGATGTTTCTGTTTCATTATCCTTTGTAGTTTTAGAGTGAAAATAACAGTTATGCTTTATAACGGTAACAGTGACATTAGGATAAATTGCTTGGACGCGATATTTTTGTAACAAACCCAGCCGTTAGCTTTCCGAGATAAAACGCGGCACGTTACGTGGTTAGTATAAAATACGTGGAAGTTCCGAGCTTGACGTATTTGTCGTATATCACAATGAAGGGTTTTTTATAGAGTCTCTTTGCTTGGTTTGTGAATAAATTAATGAATAGGTACATATAGGTACTACTTGATAATGTAAAGAAGTACTTAAAGATATTTTTGACGGGCCTGTTGGTCTAGTGGTTAGTGACCCTGACTGCTAAACCGAAGGTCGTGGGTTTGATTCCCACCCAGGACGAATCTTTGTGTAATGAGCACGTTCATTTGTTCTGTGTCTGGGTGTAATTTATCTATAATATAGTATGTATTTAGAAATATATAAGTATGTTTATCAGTTCCTGGTTGCCATAGCGCAGGCTCTGCCTAGTTTGGGATCAGATGACCGTGTGTGAAATGTCCCAAGATATTAGTATTATATTATTATGCATGATAGTGGTCTAATTAATTCGTTGCTGGAAAAAACTCTATCACAAAATACCTTAGCATGAAATTCGAATACCTGCACTATGCAGAAGAATCTCTTAAATTTTATTATAGAAATTTACTACGAGAAGCTGATAATTACTTGATTTTGGCAATTAGCTTATCTATTTTCTTGATTTAAGTACATATTTTCTGGTTCATTGCTTATTAAGTAAGACAGAGAACAAATACTATTGTTTTTTTAAATAAATGAATAAACTTTTTGTATTGCTAACTTCTTGATACTTTCTTTCTTTGTTTTCTCTCAATACGAAGGCTATTTGTAAAACTTTGTAATTAAAGATAACCTTGTGTTGAACGCAGCTGTTTTATATTTTTCTATGTTTATTTTATTTTAGAATCCACTTTTTATAAATACGTGTAGATTACGCCACTTGCGATCGCTCACTTAATCTAAGCTAAATAAATAAATATTGAGACGGCAAATATCCTTAAAGGTCATAAAAATATTTGTCTTTTTGTCTTTTTGTCAAAAGATATATAAAAAGGAACGTAAGGAGTGGTCATTATACGGGCTGTGTGGATTTAGGGCATACTTGACTAATGTAATGGTAACTCAATACATTACTGTAATGCGGCCACAAGGACTTCTGTATAACTCTTGACTGAAACTACCCAATAATAACATAAAATATTTCTTTTTGTATAGTTTATTATTAACATATTAAAGAATTTTTGGTTTTTATTTTCATAACTAGGTTAAATAAAAAATATTTTTTTTGCTTGAAGCTTTATTTTGGTAAAAAAAAATCGTTGTAATAAAGTAGTATTTGGCTAATACGTCCTAAATTGTCATCTCATCAAACGACGACAGAATCTTCTTGTAGGCTTTTTAGCAAAATTAGCTCTAACGTTTACCTTAAATACCTACATGGTCTTAATGCCTAGAAATGTTACAAAACCATTTAGCCAGTTATAAAGCAAGTCTTAAATTTCTAACCCGACATTCATCGTCCATAACTACTTTACTACCAAGATTAAAACGTCAAATTGTGACAATAAAATTACAAGTACAAACTCGGCAATGAAGCTATACAAATGCAATTTGAATACCTAATTAGATCTTATATACAGATAAAGTGGCTGTTATAAATTTAGTACAGGCAATATTAAAGAAATAAATCAGAGTTGGTTTCGAGTCACCGCCCGTCTATTGTTTTCACTTCACAACGGATTTATCTGGCCAGTTGAACCAGAAATTATTGGCTAGAAATCCGTAAAAAGGACACCTAATGTGTTTCTTTTCAAGCCATTTTTTTACATAAGCTATTGATTTTTTCATTCAAAAAGTGCTCTGATTATTTTTTTTTATTTTTTTTAATTAAATGCAAATAAATACACTGTATCCAATATCAGGTGCACGAATATTTACCATGATTTAAAATTTTACCTCAAAATAAACTTATAAAATAAATAAAGCTACATTTATCCCAAAAATATTTACCTTTTCTTTCTTTAACGCTGATATATAAATGTAAAGGGTCTCGGTTGTACTATTACTGCGGTACTACTAACAAGCTTATTTATCACAAATGGACGGCCTCGCACTCACCAAAATTTTCCAAATATAATCACGCACATAGTGCTTAAAACAATATAACATCTGGACAAAAATATTTGAAGAAATACGATGCTTATTTTAAAGTTGGTAAAAAAAAATATATATATTATTTTAAAATAATTTATAGTTCTTGTAATTAATGGAATTAAAGCGAATAAATGAAAGAAAAATTCTGTCGCTGAATTTTACGAATCGTCGTTACTTAAGGAAGGTCTGCAAGATAGCAGCTTCGTCGATAGAGATATAAAGTCCCTAAGATTAAGATAAACGTGCTAACGCCTCTGTTATAAATCTTTCACTGGATAGATAAAGGCCGGTCACGTGGACTGCGTGCCTCTGATTATTTAGCAGGATATCGGATCCCGACATTTTACCCTTATTTACTGATACTCGATGTGTTTCAATGAAAATAAATTGGGCGTGACTTTAAAGGTAACGCATTAGATAGTATCTTTTAGACCTTAATAATGGGGATTAAAGTCTCTTTTACTTGCTAGTATTTTAAACATTATTATTTTAAAATAATGGAATAGTAAAATTGCATTAGAAGTAATTTTTTAAAGCGTAAATAGAATTCCCTGAATGTTTGTACGTGTTCTGTGACCTCGTAAGCTGAACTTAAATATCTTATTTTAGCGATGCTATGTTATGTGTATGTTGAACATTGTAAAGCAGTAGATTTTTAGAGCTTTACACAAAAATAAATTAAATGTCATTAAAATTTGAATTGATTGATATGCATTACAGAAAGGTACAATTATTATGTGTGCGTCAAAATCAAAACTGGCAAAAGAAACCCATTAACCGAAAATAATCTAATATCTATACAAAAATATTGACACGATAATTCAAACCATATAAGTCGAAAAGAAAGTCAATCAGACGAAAGAAAATACTTCAATAAAAATACGAACACAAAGAGAACTCGAACGTACACAAATACAATATTCAAAATATAAATCTGGTTGTTGCCAAAAGATCGTATCCGAGCTTGAGTATTTCTGAAATAAGTTTTTTTTTTCCAGCGGCGAGCCGGCACAGCCCACTGTCCACCGTATCTGACGTGGGCCAAAGATTTATATTCCCATAATGTCTGCTAGACAATACGTTCGGTATATTTTTCTTAGCGCTCTCGACGCTTTTATAAAAACACAAATTTACTGGGAACGGAAAATAACGTGGTTTTTCTTTATTTTGGCTCGAGAAAAAACGTTCGAGGACAGCGCACTGTTCGATGCTTTCTTTGCTTTGATAACAATAATATAATAATATTTTGTGTTGTTTTTATTATTGTAGCATTTGCGGGTGCAGATTTGGTTTATTGTATTATCATAATCTCCTATGATGTTTGTGCAGCTTGTGGTAAGAAACAAAATCTTGATCATTGCTTTTGTTTTAGAACTTCTGCTAATAAATAGTTTATTATAAAAAGATACCGTTGTCTTTCTAAATTAAGTAACAAAAAATTTCATATTACTAAAAAATAAAATGAGGATGATAGATGGCATTAAATTAGTTAAATATGGAACTTGCATAAAACCTTTTCACATAAAATAAATATGAACAAAAAATAATACTACTATTTACACAATCACCCAAAATTTTCCTTAGTCCTAACTGTTGATTTATTATCCTCAATTATTTGAATCACAAAAGGAAAAAACTAGTCAAGTGCTAGTCGGACTCGCACACGTATGGACCGTACCGTCGTGTAAGATATTCCTAACAATATGCCCACCTTTTTTTTTGGATCTGTACCTCAAAAGGAAAAAGGAATCCTTAATGCATTTTGTTGTCCGTCTGTCTGATTAAGTTTTACCTTTTTTTTCTCAGGATTTTTTTTTAAATTACATCAAATTCTCAATGGTCTATGGACCATTGATAGAATAAAAAACTTCTATGTTAACGCAATTAAAATATACAGCCATTTTTACCGTTTTTCTCATAGGTACATTTCCGAGAAAATCAAAATCTATAAGGGTGTTTTCCGTCAGATAAAAGTAAAGAATAAAATATGAAAGTTGTAAATTGTTTTGTAGTTTTGTAACATAAAAAATACTAAACTTATAATCGCAGTAGGAAATGACAGTGTCATACAACGATGTATTAGACATAACATGTTTTCAACCGTACAGTTATGTTTTTGTTTGGAGAATTACCCGTGACAATCTGCAAACTTTATACGGAAACCTCAGTGTGCGAGTCAGACTCGCACTTGTCCGGTATTATTACTTTTTGTTGTAGCGGCACAAAAAACATATTGCGAAAAAAAAAAATCTCTACCTATAACGACTCATGAGATTGAGCCCACTAACAGATAGGCAGACTGACAATGCAGAATTCACAAATAGTTAATTTGCGTATTTAGAAAATAATGCTGGGTTCGGATTCGTTTCGTCAACGCTTCCTCGCACGTCAATTTGCATGAAATACGTTTACTCGTGAAGTGTATGAATAAAACACGAGTGCATATGAGGAGTCCATCGATTTACGCAAGGTTCGAGCAGTCCTTGTTTATTCCTGTCTGCCTTTGACTTTGTAGGAAAGCTAGGAATTTTGCTGTTAATACTAACTGTACTCTAGGTACGGCGTTTTAGTGTTTATTGCATACATTTTGTAAACGGAATCCTTAAATTATTTGCTTCCGTACCTGTTCTGAAAAGGTTAGTTATTAAAATTCGATGTACTTAATTTTCAGCAAGTTTATGTATATATATTTATTTAAAAGTCTATATGGATTCCACTGCACTAATATAAACACGAAAAATAGGAAAATTCCTGGAAAGTAGGGTGGAAAAACAACACAAATCAGTAGCAAGCAAAACAAACAATTTGTATTTAAGATATAAATTATGTAGTATTCGAAGGACAAGAATAAAATTAGGTTGATATTCTTAGTTTAATAAAAGCTTAGGATGCGTATCTACTGAAGCGGAGCTGAGCATAGTGGAGGGGAGCGGACAGTGCTAGAAATCTCCATTCCGCATCATTGTGGAGATTATGAGGACTGTGATTTGCCAATGACGGTTCACTCCGCTCCACTCCACCCCGGTCCGGTTCAGTGGAAAAGCACCCTAATCCTGGGATTTTGTCTAACACAAGTTTTAGTTTAGTGTGTAATAATTGCATAAACCATACAAATCATGAAAATTAAAGTAAATTTTATTAAAATAATTTGAAAGCTTGAAATTATTCGGCGTTACCTATATGAAATTTTTTTAATTTTATTAGATAGTTGACCAATCTTTTATAATAATATACATGTATACACATGTGAACTGTCTGTATAAAGTTAATAAATTGTCGGATATACAGCACGTTGGATATTTTTGTACAATTTCTTTCCTCATAATATCGCTTCAAAAAGCTGCATTATTTTGTTATCTTATTAAATCTTGAGATTCAAAGAGCTATAGAAGAGAAGATATTAATGTTGTGTTGTTTATAATGTTGCATTATATCCCAAAGATGCAGTATAGCATAGTCGTAATACGAGCTGAGCAAAACGATGTTTGAAAATTGTGTTAGTTTGAATCTTTATTGAAAAGAAATCCAAGCAATAACATGAGGTATAAAGATGCGGTTTCAGTTTTGTTTCGATTCGATGATAAATAAAACTCGAGTTAAAAATGTTGCTAAATCATAGAGTAAGCATAGACAAGCATAGAGCGTGCGCATCGCTAGTAGCCCTTATGTCGTTAAGCACATTTTTAGCTAAATGTACTACGCTTGTTTACTGGTTTATGTGATTTTCCGTGCGACGACAAACGTTTTGCGAAAATATCAACGGTTTCCGATATTATAAGGGTAATAAGCTTTTGAGATAGTTTTTACAAAACGGTGCGCTCTGTTTTGACAGTAATTTTACGATTTTAAATGTTCATACTAGTTCCAACAGTTCATTCGCGATATGCGCACTGTCCTAGTCCTCTAAGGGCTACATAAAATTATAATACAGTTTCTTTAGTAAACTAAACACAGTGACATAAAACGTATATTATTAAGTCAAGGTAAGATTCGTAGCAAAATGGTATAACATAACAACACCTTAATTAAAACCACTGACGCGAAATACGCCTTTGAATATACGAGACACGTTATCGCTATCTAAGGAGGTAATACGCGTCTTGTAATTGAATGTTAATAACGCTACTAAACGTTTTAACTGAAAAAGGTCTTAAAAAAGTAAAATATTTTTTATATTGCGTTGGACTTGCTAACAGTCTACCAAATATAAAAAAAAGTCAGTCATACGGTTGACTTTTGTAGTTGTCAAAATTGTCGATGTATCGGTCTCGTTTAGAAGACATAAGTTCAGGAATTATTATAATTTGTTATTTTTAGTGTTGTTATCGTGTTTTTAAATGTTGTCCAAACCTGTTGTTTTTGCCTTGACGACTTTGCCCGACCCTCCCCTGCTTCACAGGGCAATATGCATGTATTGTACATATAAAACTTCCTCTTGAATTACTCTATCCATTGCTGAAAACTGCTTTACAACCCGTTGCGTAGTTTAAAATATCTAAGCGTAAAAAGTAGGAGCTATTTTATTTTTACTACGTAAAAATTTTAAGTACACGATTTTCTGTAATATCTTTGGTTTTCATTAATAAATGCAAATGTGCAAAAATTTAGTAAGTAAAATGTTCACAATAACCTAAAAATGCATGATTCTATTAAACTATATAAATAATGTCAAATAAATTTAAAGAGAATCGCATCAACATTATCTTAAGCTCGTAGCAATAACTTCAAATGATTAGAAACAGGAAAGGAAATGAAAAGAAATTGTTTATTAAAGTTCACATCTGCGATAGTATTAACAGCTGTTTCAATAAAGGATATTATGAAGTTAAATTAAAGAGCTTTTTTAGCTGACTAAAGTCGCGCGCTCACAGACCCCTTAGAGCAATCGATGTCGACTGCTTCAAGTTGCAACTGCATGATAAACTCTAGACTACTACGGCCTTTTGCACATGGACTGCTTCGAGCCGTCGAAAAAACAACAAGCAAGCGGGCGGGAGTAGCATGTGCTGCGGTAGAGCGGTCGACAGCTCTCGAAGACCCTGTACCTTGATCATTGGTTAGCTTCTCGACCAGTTAGTCAGTGATTGAGCACTTCCCACTTGATAAATAATGAGACGGAACTTACCAATAATGATTTACTTTAAAAAGCTTAAATACCACAGCTTATGCGTACAAATTTCAATACATAAACATTAGAACGCGTTGATCATGTAAGCAAACCCATTAATTCCTTAATAATATTATAAATGCGAAAGTAACTCTAACCGACACCCACGCGGACGGAGCCGCGGGAAACAGCTAGTGTGCTATAAAATTACTTACAAGTAGGTAAAATTACGATCTTAAGTTTTCATAACATAATAAGTTACGAATAAAACTAGTCAACCTAATAGAATCGCGTTAAAAATACATGTAGTAACTTACTTCATATTATTAAAATAATCTTTTGAAAACTCGAAGGAAGACCGTCCATTCAAAATCTTGTTAAGATCATAAGACGTCTTAAGAATACTTACTGATGGAAATTTATAAAATTTACGCTTTGTTTCATGAACTTGGTGTTTGTTGTACAAAATTTTAATGTAGAAGGGTGTTTTATCTTTAAATTGATTTTTGGAGTTACTATGGGTAATTAGGGGATTTTATTTTGCTGAAACTTTATCCTTAATAGAGTAGGTACACAATAGTCACATTATTAAAAAAATAATACATTAAAATATTATCCTAAAGATTAAAAAAAAAAAATAGACTAACTGACAAGTTTTTAGAATTTTGTACCCGAAGGTTGCCAATGAGGCCCTATTAATGAACCTCTGCTGACCGTCCGCCTGTCTGTCGGTCAGCGGACTGTATCTCATGCACAACAATTATAATAGCTAGAGAGTTGAAATATTCACCGAGTGTGTAATTCAGTTGCCGCTATGACAACAAATAATAAAAATAAATTCAATATTAAAGAGGGTTTCATAAAATGGTACGAAACCCTTTATGCAAACCCGACTCGCACTTGAAGAAAACTGTCATTACACTTAACAACTTTATAAAATCAACGAACTAAAACTACTTAGATATACAAAATAATGCTTAAGGCAAATTCCCTGAAAGGTTACAAAAGATTACCTTTTTCAGTTATACGGAAGATGGCAGCGCTCAGAAATTTATCAAAGGATAGTTTCATGGTAAACTCGCCAAGAATTTCTTGAGAAAAAATAACAATGTCGAGAACATTCCAAAAATTATAAAACTTGTATTTTTCAACTACTCTATGTTCCTCGGGGGAAATCTTTATGAGCTATTAAAAACTTTTATGAGTAACTGATAGAAAAGCATTAGGTCTTAATCTTGGGTTGGGTCTCCTCCTTCCCTCTAATATGGCGAGGGAGATGATGGCTGATCCTTGCGTCATACTCGTGAACGAGTGTTGCTTGCGGTGACTGGCCGTTCAGCTGACCTTGGTTTTTTTAGTTTAAATTATAAATTCATAGGCGTACTAACACGCTATCGACCTTAAACGCTCGTTTATGTGACTCAGTCCCTAAGTAGGTAATAATATATTACAATCATTATAGTTTCTGTAAAATGAGAGCCAGTGTGCTGCTGGGGAGTTTGTTGTGCCGTTTCTTCTTCACAGCCAAAGCACTTAGGAAGCGGTGAAGGGTGGGCGAATCGAATCGAATAAGGACGAAAGTGCTACTTAGTAGCCTAATTTTAAATAAATGTATTTTGATTTTGCGAGTGGTATAGGTCACCATGCAGCAGCATTTGCGTGATCTACAAATATTTGTTCTAAGTCTGGGTGTTCTTTGTGCATGTGATTCGAATTTTTATGAAACCCCCCGCGATATATCGCTTCGCATCGCGCATCGCTATTAGCCCGTTGTGCTGAGCGTAAGCAAATTTTTTGCTGTAAGTACTACGCTTGTTTACTGAATTAAGTGACTTTCCGTGCGACGACAGACGTTTATGCAAAATATCGATGCTTCCGATATTATTAGGGTAGTATTAGTTTTGACATAAATTTTGCGATTTTACTTGTTCATACTAGTGCCTACAGTTCATAGTCCATATGCGCTCTCCATAGTTTACTGTCATTTACATTTAGAAAAAAACCTATTAATAAATAAATGATAGGTTTTTCGATTTTATATTAGATTTGAAATTTTTCTATTTTATATTATAATTGCATTGTTTTTTTTTCTTTCAATTCGTATAACACGCTTCAAGATTCGATAATCGTTTAATATTACACATCTTTACCAAGCGAGTTTCAGTTGATTTAAGCAAAAACATATTATACATTCATCTTTATTCGGGTCGTCAAAATACTGGATCGGTATCAACCATGTTCAAGCTCAAACTCACACCCAAGAACAAACACCTATGGACTTAACAAACATTTATTTAGTGAACGAATAGTACCAGAGATTTCGAGCATACAATTCAAATAGACGAACCAAATCAGTCCGTGTTCAATCAATTATGTCTGCAGTTAGTATTGCATAATCGACTCTGTTTTCATCGTCAACTAGTTTCTACCATATAAGTCTTACATTACTATAAATTTGAAAGATTGGATGGATAAATTTTTGTTACTCAATCATGATAAAACGACTGACCGGATTTGAATAAAATTTGGTATATCATCATCATTAATACAATTTTTCATCAACACGCGGGTAAAACGGCGGGGCGCAGCTAGTACTACATAATATTATGTAAATGTTAGCCAACGATACGACAGTTTACAAACTCCACGAATAAAATCCCGATCCAGTATAACGAATCTAGCTCGTCATTCTTATTTGATTTCCAAACGATATTATAAAGAAAACTTTTATCATTCCAATAGCCTTTTTAGATGCAAAACTCGCCTTTGGAATAATGAGGAAATACTTCACTTTGCCTCCAGCGCTCTGAATATCAACAACAAAAAAAAAAATCAATTAACTAGGCAGATTCGTTGAAGAGTTGAATCTTTCTGTTTTAATTAAAACTGTGGTATTTTTTTCGGAACATAAATTTGAATTTAGGGAAAATACCATAAATCTTTTGTTTATCCTGTTATGATTTAGTTCTGGAAAATTAAGGAATAATGAATATGCTGATTTTGTTTCGTAGGTTTTAAACGAAAATGCTTTACTGGGAACGAAATTTTTTCTAGACGCATTTTACTAAGCTGTGCAATGAGCAATCATAGTTAACGTGTTCATCAATGCCTTAGCAATACAGTCAGATACATGCTGGTATCTTAATAATATTAAATATAAATAATAATATACTAAAGCTTACGAGTTTGTTCGTATGAAACCGCTAATCTCTGAAACCACCAGCCGGTTTAAAAAAAACTTTTTTTATTTGATAGCCTAATTCTCAAGGAAGGATCTTATATTATGATATTTAACATCAAGTTACTTGCCTTAGGAGAAAAGCAAAGCGACACACTAGCTATAATATATTTTTATGCATCAACATTTGCTCATTTAAGTTGAGCTCTATCTTCATTAATTACACAGAATATTGAACTAAACCCGTTGCTACCGACTGATAATTTCTGCAAGTTTGCAAAACGTTGGGGTATTTTATAGTTTTAGGTATTTCGTGTGGACGGATAAATCTATTAACTCTATTTGTACGATGTCAAACTATCAACGTATACCAGCCTGTGACGCAAAATTGAACGCTAAATTGTTATGCGCGCCATCTTTCGTCGTAAATGGGGTACCAACGAATTATGGACGGTTTGAAAACAAAATCAGCTTTTGCATGTGAGGGTTTACATTTTGCTTAATAATGTATCTGCACAGTTTCTCGCTTGTAATTGGCGTGTAATTATCTTGTGTGAAATAGGTTCACTTAGGTATTAGGCACATTATGCACTGTAATATCCACTATCAAATACATTTAAATAGCGGTTCTATTTATTAATCAACCGAACCCCACCGGGGGTGCCCTTAGTTTTTCTATTGCTCTGGCTGGTGGCCTAAGATACTCGCCAAAAGTCCGGTGACGCAGTCAAAGCCTGCACTCAGGCTAACTGCGTAAATCTCTTCCAAAAAAAAAACTAAAATGACAGGTACTCTACCTATTTAAAACAAAACGGTTTACTCACGTATATTCAAACAGTTCGACTCGCGACACCACCGCCGCCGCGTCAGCTCATGATTAGGGACTCCTATTGAGTCTGAAACTAGTCGGGCGATCCCGAGAATATACGTGAGTAAACCGTTTTGTTTTAAATAAATATGAATACTCCTCACGAAAGTTATTATAAAAATACAGGTACTCTATATTTGGAAGCCATTTATAAATATAAGTTATACATACATTGTGCAGTTACATATGTTATTCTTATTAGCCACCTTTATATCTAGAACTTCTCAACAAAGCCTATTTATCCGTTTTGGAGATAATCCCGAAAAGACTAGGCCGAAAGGACCAGACCAGTATTTTAGAAGGTCTAAATTTAACAGTAGATTTATACTTCAGTAAGGAATTAGTTTAGGCTATAATCTCAAGATATATTATCGAGCTTGTTGACTGAGATTAAGCCACTGGATCGTGGTTTACTAAATCAGTACAAAATCACATTGTAAACATGAAGTTAGGTGTTTCATTGATTTTGGGCTATTGGAGTATTTGTGATAGGAACCGATGTAGTTTACCATATCTAGTATTGTTATGCTTTTGTTCTAAGGAAGGTTTTGTAAATATTTCTCTGTCATATAATATTATTGAAGCAGGGCGCATCTATTGAAACTACTATATCCACATAAATCTTAATCCAGAATTATTTTTGACAGCGCGGATAGCCGAGTAGTATTGGTTTTCACGCCAATTACCAATGTGCGCGACGTGCTGCGGGTTCGATCCCCAGCACGAGACAAGAATTTGTGCTTGTCAGTGTTCTTTGTTCATGTGAATTGAATGTTTGTAAAACACCCCGGGAGGCAAGGATTAAATTCCTTAGTGCGAATACAGTTTAGATTTAAAGGACTTTTAATACATTTAATTACCTTTAAGAATTTTGCGTACCATTTATATATTATGTATGCAATTAAGAAAATAAAATATTAGTCACTAATGGGTATTAAATCTTATAAACAAAATTTAGCTTAAATGTTAGAACAGAAACTATATTACAATTAGGTCGTTAATGGGAATACGTAAAAAATATATAGTGTAGGTTAACATTCTATTAAAAAAACTACTTCTTCTTATACAAAAGTTTATGTAACAACAATTAAAAAAACAATTCTTGAACTGAACGTAGTTCGATCGTACTCGATCAACGGAATGTTTGTGCTTTGCATTGTATTAGTAACTTCAATCGAAAAGCGAACAACACTAGGAAGTCAATTATTGAACTAATTTAAAGTGCGCAGGCATGCCATGCGACGAAATGCAAGAACTTTAGAAATTGTTCAGCAAATAATTAAAAATACAAAGAATTTTGAACATTATGGCCTTGAAAATAAATATCTATATAAGAACGGTTTAATCTTTTTTAGTTCCGTGTCTATTCAGAATTCAGAATTAAATAGAAATGTAATAAATTGTGCAACAACCCTGATTAATACATGTCTACACAAAACATTTTAAACTAGGTACCAATAAAAGCAAAATAATTCTTAATGACGTATTAAATATTTTATTTGAGTATTATGACCATGCGGGATTTTTAAATAATTACCTAATGTGCAGTACCCCTGATCGACTGATTGATCTACGCAAAGGATTTTGAACTTTATGGCCAAGAAAGTAACGAACACTTTTAATGATGACGTCTTAAACTTTATACGAATGGACTGTAATTCAAGTTCATGCGGGAAGGTCAACTAAACAATAATAAGTTGAACATTTGGAATAAACCATTTTGTAGACCGTTGTAATAATTCATACGAGTTGTTAATAGAAGGAATGTATTTAGTTAGTTTGAATTATTTGGGTTGAATGCTGGTGTAATAAAAACAGTTCGGCGATAGCACACGCGATAGACTTTACAATATTTAATTAAAGAGGTTGTCACCTGTTTTATTTAACATTAAATAACAAAATAACTACTTTTATTTATTGATTATTGATTGCTAAAAAAAAATGGCTTTAGCTAAGAGGTTTGAACAAAATAAAGGTTAACCATTTGTAAACATACCAAGATCCTTTCGTGCCTCGGAAACCACGTTAAACCTTTGGTCGTAAAGTCATAATAATTCTGACAACCGGTCTTATCATATTCAGTGTGACCCAGTAAAATGGGTTTTAGTGGTCTTATAGACAGTCACACCATGTAGAATAATATATTCAGCTGAATCCTTTAAGACCGGAAGCCGACCAAAACATAGCTTGAGAAAAGACTAGTCAGAATAAAAATACTGGCTTAAGTTTTACTCAAGTAGTTTATCGTGTAAAAACAGAACAGTGAATTGTCCTCAGCACAAAATTATGTTATGTGTGGTCAGCAGCACATTAGGCAACACAACTCAATGTTACTTTGAAGGAAATGCTCTGTCACTGTCAATGATACCTCTATTGTACGGTAGATTGTACGCTCATCGAATACTTACCTAAGTAGAGAGATAACCTAATATATATGTATAATATACATAATTATTCACACTATTAAAAACAACTAATAATTTACAACAGTATTAAACAGCTTCAATTACTACTTAGCTCTTCCTCTCTCCTATTAAGTTATACCACATATTTAACACATGGAATGCAATAAATAATTACTAATTACGTCTAAAAAAGTATTAAAACGCCTCTAAGTAGCTATAATAAATCAACCATAATGACTCACACATTTTTATATATCTACTGTAAAAAAATACGCCTTATTAAATAAACAACTCCGACAATAAAAAGGGCTGTATTAATATTACGAAAAAATAAATGATTGTTAATGTATGGAAGTGGCACGGCCGACAAAACATCAATGAGATTACTTTTGATAAGGTACACTCAAGGTCAAGGCGACCTTGACACTCGGCAACCCCTCTGGTACAACCACACTTTTTATAGAGCTGTTTGTTAATTGAGGTAATTGATACATTGTGTAATTGTTTACACTGCTGCCATTATGTATAAAAAAAAAACTTTTAAATAAAGAATGAGAGAAAAACATTTTTAAATATGTTTATTTCTTCTTATTTCTACATAGTTCGTTAGAACTCAGAGATTTGAAAAAAAAAGCATGTTACCTGTTTTAGAGAAGTACATATAGCTTTTAGCATTTAAATTAGCATTTTAGCATTTAAATAATTAGTACATTTAGCGTAACCAAATTAAAGGTCAAGCAAATTATACCTCGGAGTACAAATTGAGTTTGATAAAAGTATTCTAAAACCCATACTAATATTAAAAATGCAAATATCACTGTCTGTGACGCTTTCACAGCTGAACCGCTGTAACGATTTCGATAAAACTTGGTATGGGGTAAACTTGAATTCTGAGAAATAGGCTACTTTTTTCTGCGATGGTCAACGCCCACGCGGGCCGAGCCGCGGGCAACACCTAGTAAAAATATAATTAACAAAGTATAATCAAAACACAAACTCACCCATAAAAATGAGCTCGGAACATAAAAGCAATATTTTGATAAAAAACATTATTTGGATTCAGAAAACTCGCTTCACTTCGCTTGCTATTTTCCAGCCACAATAAAAGGATTCGGTTTAAAAGAATTGCTATACGCGGACGGCCGAAGGCTAGGTACATAGAGGTGCGTTTGCACGGGCAAGTAAACTTACCTAAATTCTAAGCAATATTTTTCAATTACGTAAAGACTAAATTAAGCGATTTCATCATATAATAATAAAATATGTATAAGTCACATTGTTTTGAGAAACTAGATAACCGACTTAATATAAGGAAATTTATATTGAAACAAATTCAAGCAATACTACCTAATGTTATTTATTCTTTTTTGCACATAAACAATATATTAAAATAAAATATAACCTCGAATTGTATACCTAATATGTACAAAAGGCGGCCTTATTGCACAAGGCATTTTTTTCCAGGCAACCATTTGCCAATATTCTCCTTATTAAATAAATGAGTATTAACAACAAAATTGCCCATGTAAGCGCACCTTTATAAATCCGTTAAGATACTGTGGGACACTGAAGATATTTATTTCGTCGTACTTTAGATAAGTGACGTAAACAGTTCTGCTCCATAACTCAAGTTACTTAAAAAGTTTTAACTAATTTAGAAGAAACTTCGTGAAATCTGGCTATAAATATGGTGGACGTAATCCTGTGTAATTTATAGACTCACGGTGATATACACAGTCCCGGACAACTAAATTTAGCCATCTTATATTATTTCTTAGCCTCCTTTAATTTACGAAAAAGTAAGTGCTTAGGTTTGAATAAAAATTGCCATTACATATATCTTTCAAGAGTATAGATGTACCACTTGGTATAATGCCCTAAATTATAAATTAAAATTAAAGTAAAAACACTCAATAATCAATTGATAATAATTATATTTTATTCATGTTAAGTCTCTTTAACTATAGAAAAATACCTAAAAAAGTGTTTTATTTTATTCAAAGGTTATTACTTAACGGATTAATTATGCATCCTAAATAGAGCTGCGGTCCAAGGTATAATATCACCATTGTACATTATTGTACATTCCACGCCACGCAAAATACACACGCTAAGCATTAACCACGCCACGTATATATATAAAAACAAAAGAATTGTAATGTACCTAAATAATAAAATATTCTGGGCGTGAATCGTATTAAATAAATAAAAGAAAATCTATATTTTCTGTCTATATTTATACATAATTGTATAACAAAGTATCCCGCCGCGTCTATATGTCTGTCTGAACGCGGTAAACTCAAATACTACCGAACAGATACTCATAATAATATGGTTTCCACCAATAGGTAGAGTGATTCAAGCGCAGCTGGGGCGAGTCGCTAGTAACAAATAAAATCAAGGGTGAGATGAGGAGTGTATATCCGAGTGATGATACCTTCGACAAACGCAACCAGCATTACGTTTAATATACCTACGTAAAATCATAAGTTGTTATACGATTCCAAAACTATGAAATAATAATCGTTTAATTGAAACAAGAAGAATAATAAAATAAGAGTCGGTTTTTGTCATTTTTTATCCAACTTTGCCAAAGCCATAAAAGTTCATAAGCCAAGAAAGGTCAGAGAATTTACATTAATCAACAAATTTATTAAAATATTTTTTTTTAACTTTTGTTTTTCAGAGAATAAAACCAATACTATATTAACTATTCTTCAACTGTACACCAAAGTCATTTATTCAGACGAACCACTGATCTTGTTACAACAAGCCAATAAGATTCCTTTAATATAAGTGCGAAGTAAAGGAAAAGGCTTTGAATAAATCAGACGTCGAGTATCTACTAATGAAACGAGGTTAATGGTTGATTACATGCATATATATACCAGTGGCGTGCATTGGTTTTCCAACCAGGTAGGCAGAAATTAGGCAAATCGAGCAAAATAAAATACCTACTACTATAAATAACGAAACAAATGTAAAAAACTATTTTCTACTCACTTAAAGTTTCGTATTTCTTATTCTGTAGTTCGGATGTTATCCTACAAATCTACTACTTCATTAATTTGTTTTGTCAACAAATGAAAACTTTATTAAACTTCTTGAAGGGGTTTGCACGTAATTTATCCATACAGATTGTTTTTTCGAAACACAAACAAACTACGCACTGTAACTTTTTCATATTTATACAGACACAACAATTTCTGTTTATAACACTACAGTAACTTTACAAAACCACAATAAGTCAATAACACACAAAACAAATAATTAAGAAAATAATGCAAACTACAACAAATAAACAAACTACAACAGATTAAAAATAACATAAAGACGAGCAAGTTGCAACAGATAAAAGAAAATAAAAATCATTTATGTCAACTAAAACATGTTTACATTATTAATTATGTAGTAGTTAACTTAAAAAAAAATCTATATTCAATTTACAAGTTATTAGTATTTTATAATATTAGTTAGATATATAAAAAATATAATAATAACTAGAATTTATATATTTTTTATTTGTTGAGCTGTATGGTCAATGCCTTTGCTACAGAGTAGGCATGCCTACTATAGTTCTGGGAAATTGCGAAGGTCTAATGTCAGGGTGCTGTGCATGTCAAACAGATATTTTTTGCTTTCACCGTATTATAAATTTGAGAAAAAAGTAGCTTATCATGAAGTGTGCGTGCGTATATGAATACGCCAAAATGGTTTGAGTGTGTGAGTGTAAAGTAGGCACTGGCGCGATTGCCTACTTCGCGACGTATTGTGAAATTGTGTTGAATGTGACGTCATTTTTTATTTGTTTTGTAATGAAATGTTTGGTTATAAGTTTTATTATTTGTAATTTAATTAATGAGTATGATGGGTGTTAACTGATTTATTATATTTATATCGTAATAATTAAGGATAGTTAGTTGGATCTTAGGAGGTAGGCACTGCCTAATTGCCTATATGGTATGCACGCCACTGATATATACATAACATTACGAGCCGTATAGGGTTAAATAGTTCTAGAATTGCTTAAATACAGATTAAAATGGAACAGTTTATTTTTTGTAAATAAAAACATATAGACGTTGATTAGTTAGTAGATATTAATGTATGTTTTGAGTAGCTGTTGATCATAATATCAAGTATATCCTGTTACAAAGTTAAATAATTTTTCTGAAAAATAAAAGACTCCCTATATGTTGCCATGACCGAATTTCGGTCAATAAAGTCTCAGTAATTGTCACCTAGGTCGCATACAATTTGATTCCCATCGACCAGAAATTAAGTAAAATATTTTGGTTATTTAAATTATAAATGCAAGTAACACATGAAGTTAAAAACAAACGAAATCACATTTTTTACAAAATCTTACTAAACATATAAGTACATAGATACAAAATACATAATCAATAAAAAAAAGGAAAAAAAGAACATAGACAAAGTTGCACCACAATTCCATTTTACCATAACAAAAAACATTTATACAATGAACTACACTTCAAATAAGCTAGCTGCTATAAACGAGTCAAACTTACAAATAACATGTTAGTAAAAGCATGTTGCAGTGTGTGTTTGTTGTAAACCGAATGAAACTTGAAAC
Source organism: Diachrysia chrysitis (assembly GCA_932294365.1). Classification (NCBI taxonomy): domain Eukaryota; kingdom Metazoa; phylum Arthropoda; class Insecta; order Lepidoptera; family Noctuidae; genus Diachrysia; species Diachrysia chrysitis. Next base: position 12,488,877 of record OW028649.1, on the reverse strand, counting down.
ATGCTCCCGCCTCCGTAATGACTTGTTATTTTCTTCAGAACTACGATAATATTCCGCAGACCAAGAAATAGTCTGACAAAGAAGTTTGCCGACCTACGTTGTTGCGCAAACAGCGAGACAAGAATCGATTTGATACTTCACCAATACCATGTGTTTATGTACTAAAATAGGCGTGCTAACCCCCAGTTTCTGAAAGGATGAACAATTTTCACGACCTCCGTGGTCGCGTGGCGTACACCTGTTTTAAAGATATGTTTTAGGCTGTTTTAGGCTAGCCCTGAGGTTCGATCCCCGGACGGGTCAATGTAGAAAACCACTTGGTCTGGGTATTTGTGGTACCTTCGTTTTCTCTGATTCCATAAGACAAGTGATGTAGCTATTTACTTTGGTTTCAGAGCAATGTATGTGATGTTATCCACATTACAAAAAAAGATGATAAGGTAATTTTATTAAAAAAAAATCTTTTATCAAATCAACTGATCTTGGATGCGATTGGTTGACCAAAAGACTAACAACCAATTTCAGCACTTAACATGAGGTTTGACAGGTGATTAACCAATTTTTGTGTTGATCAGACTTTCAGAATCTGAGAAAAATTTGATATAATATTATTTTATGGTGTATTTCATGGCTTTTTTTGTGGCATGGAGTGTTTGCTTTTTCGATGCGTAATGGCTTATAAACAAAATTAAATGAATAATAAAGCTAAAATGTTTAGATTTGGTTTAATAGAATTGTGTGGTGCTTTGAGTCAAATTCAGTAATTTCTAAATATTTTTTTTTATGTTTTTTAAGATAATCAAAATAATTATTATAAAGACTTCCAGTTTTATCGTAGTTCCACCTAACAGTTACCTCAAAGCAATAAAACATTAAACAATGAGATGGCTGTCATAATTCACATTGAATAACTTAATACGCAATTCATTTGCATTTTTGGTGTGTAGAACCGAGTAAGCTTTACGAATGAACTCTAAAGTCGGGTTCAAACGATCATTAACGTAGACAAAACCGCAGTGTAACTGATGAAATGTTAAATTATTTATTGTTTTTCAAATGAATCGTAAATAAGAGATCTTTAGATTTATAAATTTGTAATAAGACAGTTCGATGAACTTACAATATCATGTTTTATGGGTGCATTGTGCACAAACAAAGTCTTAGGCTGTTGAGACATTTTTTTATTTTAATAGTTTTAATTTCAAAGCACTGAGGTCGTCTTTCGTGTAACCCCTAATGTGTCTTCGACTTTTAGTCAGTATGGAGAAGAGTCAAAATTAAAAATAAAACTAGGTAATTTTTATTATTAGCTTCACGTAAATTTCGGTCAAAACTTCAAAAGACCAAATTAATAAAAAGGAAATTGCTAACATTAAACATGATAAAGTACTTTCAAATAACCTTTAATATCGATATACAAATTACAACGTAAAAAATGTTTGTTCCTCCAACTAACCCTTAAGTTAATATTGGCGTAAAGTAATTTGAAAATAAACGGCGTAAAAATGTTTGATATACGGTACTCTACGCCCTGATAACCCATAGTTTACCCAACCGTTTATTGTAATACTTCAAAATAATAAGTTGGATCACGAACAAAAAACAGTCTAGGTCAATATTCAGTCATTACGTACCATGAATTTGTAATAAGAACTAACATTTAGAGCCATGGAAACTATTAAAATAATTATATTCATTTAATGGAGACAGGTTCATTATCTTCAAGGTATAAGTGACTGTCAACAATGAATTGTATTACATTTTTTTATTACATTATACAAATAAAGAGCTTTTAGAAAATTATAATTTGTTTGATTTGAGGGACGATAAGTAGGATGGTTACCTTATACAATAACCAAGGATCGCGGTAGCTTACAAAATAACGTGCGTCGGCCTTCCCAAGGGAAGAGACAGTCCATGATTATATTCCCAGGTCCAAAATAAACCAACACAAGTGTCTACAAAGTACGTATTGTAAGCTTTGGTATACTTGAGACGGTCGCACTGGCCGCGTTTTAGTTAGCAACAGTACATGTTCCTAGTAAAAAAACCTTGGGATTTTTTTTGCGAAAATTAATCTTCCAAAAATACACTTCTTTGTTTGATATATGAGCCAAATATATACTCTTGCAAATTTACTTTTCACGGATATTTTATTTGGCCTTGAACGGAACTATGGCTCGGGAGTCATAAGCAAAGCTAAAAAGATATCTAAATTACCCTCGTTTTTTGTTCTTTGTGAATATGTAAATGATGTCCCGAGGTCGTTCTTATCTGACTCAAGATTTATTATTTGTACTAATATTATGAAGGTAAAATGTACGATTGTTTTTCTATTTGCGTGGATGATAATATTCATAAATAAAGTGAACGATGTAGCCTGAAAGTTCCAGATCTCTAGGGCTATCTGTAATATTCCTAGAGCCTAAACTCAAAGGAGACAGACCAAACACATAGCCAGATAACAACTATTGCCATTTCTGGATGAGTAGAAAAATAAATACCTACACGTGTGATAAAAGATCGCACTAATTGTCAATAAAGTCTCATCGTTCTCTATTACTAAAACCATAATTGATCCAAAATGTCACAATGAAACCTCTAATTGTCATAAAACTCTAGTGTTCAAGTTACATTTATGATTTACTCGACATTAACTCAATGGATACTTAAAAATAAATTTAATGTTTTAACTCACGCTATTATTATTATAGACCACCCTTTTGGTCGTAATAGGCTCGATTAGTCCTCAAAAGTATTTTTTTTTTGTAAATATATTTTTTACAAAAAAAAACTTTTTTACCATATAAAAATATTTTGATTATATTTTTTATTTTTTTTATAACAATCACTACCATAATTTAATTCACCATCATATTTATTATTAAAATTGTTTTATCAGTAATATCGTTGTGAGGACAAAGTAAAATATATTTAATCTTTTAATGGGCTTTTATTCATACTATAATTTTATTGATTTCAATATAAATTAATACTGTCTTTGATAATTTATTTATATCGTTGATAGTTGTTAAGTCCGTACACTTTGGAAGCGGTCTTTTTAAGGGTTTCTATAATTCCCTGTAAATATACTGTGGAGTCTTTCTATCGAAATAGCTCTTAACTTGAAAGTGGAAGTCCAAAATGTGGGGTCCGAATGCGCTCATGCTTTTTAAAGCGCCTTGTTGACACTTCGCGTGACCCAAGGGCTGACTTTTACCTTGAACAGAGGATAAGCATTGCCATACAATGTGTATATAATTATCGTTAAGTTTGTTCATTATACATAAAAATTTTGCGGTATGAGAATTTATTGTAAAAAAATAATAATTATCTACACTTATATGGCAAATAAAAAATCTTGACTGTTTGATGTCGATTTTAATTGTAAAAATAAAACAATAATTTCAAAATGGTTTTTATCTGCTTTAACGGTTTCTCATTCAAATCCGTTCAAATTACTACGGTATCAATTTTAAATTTCATTTCATCAAATAATTCTAATTTAAACAGTATTCTTGTAAAATCAGATTCTTTAGGACTGTTTCCTGGTTCTGCCACTTCACTTATTTCTGTTGGACTGTATTTCAAAAGGACAGAAATTGGAATCCCAATCTTTTCGAATTTTTCAGTCAATGGAAGAAACAGTAAGTAAGAAAATAATTATTTTCATCCAAATTAAAATTGCAATTACTTTTAAAGCCCACATTAACATTTCATTTAGTTGTATAGTTCTCTTCATTCTTGCATTCTTGTTGATCATGTGTAGTCTGAGAACATTCATCCTTGAAAAATACTTCAGGATCGCTCCATTATTTTTCTTTTATTTTTCTTTAAACGCAAACTCATCACCTAAATAAATCATCAAACCATACCTAACAGAGTTTTTATTACATTGTATAGGTGTTCATCTACCGAAAAGATTTATCGAAAGATACCTATATGCTAATACGCAACAACGTTATCCTAAACACGTATCTCCTCAAAGTTGCAAGGAGCCGTCACGCCCTCTCTCCCTAATTAACGGAGACTGTAAACATTTTGAACATAAAATCAGAAAGTCGATAATGAAAACGACTTTGTTCTTTTATTTCTATCTTTCGTTTTATTGGACATTAAGGGTCGTACATCGACTCTGGCCCTTATCTGTCTACAAGAGATTTATTTAAGAACCACCCCCTTGAATTTTACAGGCTTTTTGCGAGAAAAAATTACCGTTGAAAGCAGGATTTTTTAAAAGTTAATCTTAGTTGTCTTCTGTCCAAAATAATTTGCTTCGGAGCTAAAAGATTTTGTTAGAGATGTATTTTTATTTGCTTGTTTCAATTTGTCCTGATTTAAGTGTGCATAATTTATAATGTTGTGTTTTGTTACTACGTTATGTTTCTGATTGAATCATGTTCTTATTCATTAGGTCTAGTGTTAATTATAGTTTGGATCAATGACATCTGAGATACAGTTGAAGTGGAATGGTATTTGTCAATTTCTAATAATCTACGTTCAGTATTATTTATTAATTATTTATAGATATAAGCATTACAAACAAACAGAAATACAGAGTTACTTCTAAACTAAGTTAATACTTTAAGATTAGAAAAAAATACTTACAGTTTTAAACTTTCATGCAATTTGCATTGCATTTAAATTTTGTAGAATTTATGAAAACTTCTAAACCATAATTTAATAAGCGTCGCTTTAAAGCACTTTAAAGAGAGATACTTATATTACGGATTAATGAACGGAGCGGGTTGCTAATGAATGCTAGCCCATTTTCTATTAAGCTGAACGGACACTCGCAATTACGGTGAGAATACGCTCGGATGAGAAACTATGAGGTATCAGTTACTTATCAAGGGTTCAGAGATTTTTTGTTACACCATTATCTCTCGTAACTTGAGGAGATGGTTTGTTTATACAGGGTGTTACCAAAAGGTCATAACAATCTAAAAGGGGTGAATAGCACATTTGTTATATAGTCATTTTTCAAAATTTTAGCCCAAAATGAATAATCGATATGCGATTTTCGCATCAATAATTTTATCCCAATAATTATAACCTCCATATATGTATATGAACATTTAGCGAGTGACGTAATAAGATATTGACATTCGTAGAGTGGTGACACGTTTTTTTTTTTTATAATTATTTGTGACCTATACTGATGCAAAAAATTGGGTATTGATCATTTAATTAATTAATTTTGCGCTGAAATTTTGTAAACTGACTCTAGACCACATGTACTCTTCATCTCTTTTTGATATATATATTATAACCTTTTGGTAACACACTATATAGTATCTGTTAGAAGTAAAATAAGTACTAAAACTGGTAGGATACTGGCTTAAACTCAATGTTACATGTATATTCAACAAAAGGGACTAACATTTCTGTGATCATCGAAAATTTGTCATGGTCGTATAATCTGAATGTTCGTGAAAGCCCTCGCGATATAGGAGTTATTCCCTTAGCACGTGATTCCTTTTGAAATGTATAAAAAAACTTAAATAAGCAAGCTAAGCGCAGACTATTTTATTGGATTAAAATTAAAAAAACTTTATTATGTATCTGTAATCTTTAAATCTCCATAACAAATGGAGAAGCAAATATACTCGTGTGTTTACGGCTTTCCTTGCATTCAATTCATTTTTATTTTCATAATGCAATTACTATAACATAAAGCTATCTGAACAATTTACCTTGCAGTTGATAGGCTATTACCGTGCACTTTACTTAATTGATATTACGAGAACGTAAGAATGACCTTTTGTATAAAAATGAATTACAATATTCTAGCGTTGATATTCAAGTTTCTGCTATAAATAACGCTGTGTTAATTGCCGGGAATCTTACTATGGGATACTGTTTTACACAGTAAAATGGGTTGTCTAGATCAGATACGCAGTAGCTCTATTTAAAATACGGTATTCAGCATAATCCGGTAAAACTGGAAGTCGACCTCAACATAGCTTGTAAATAAAAGGCAAAAGTAATATGTTTTCGCGTAGATATTCTCTAAACAGTAACGTCACGTATTTTGGCAAAGCTAAAAGCATTTTTATATAAGTAATCTATAACACAAAACACTTATTTAATCCACAAACTTCCACAGCTGGGGACAAACCTTTCGGTCACACTCATGCAATAAAAATTAGGTCAGCGAATATATTTTTTCTTACATAAAAGATTGACAAGGCCGTACAAAGTTTTCGTGAGTTCGTCCCCTCTTATATCGAAAGATATAGCAGAAGGTCCACTTGTTTAGAAGTACCAGAGGCACTTGAATATAACAATGTATGTATACATACAAACTTTTATTACAGTGGTCAAACTTAGGTACATATTTAAACCACTGGACAAATCTTTAATATGGATTTTACTGATGTTCATTTCTTAATTTTTCATTTATTTTTATTTTATTTATTGCACAAATAAATGACTCAATAATTTATTTTTTCTAGAGTCCTTTAATTGACCTTTGTTAAAACAAATGACAAAACAATTGATGCTTTTTTTTTACTTTTTGATTTTTCAATAATTATTCTTAGAAAATCGATAAATACAGTTTCTTTATTAAAAAAAATAAACTTTTAACGTAAACCTTCTTGAACTGTTTCTTTTTTGGTTTGTATCAAAATTTATTATCCAGCGCCCTTGTCTTGTAAGTGATAATATTAACATTTAATTGATATTATTGATAGCCCACATACTGACGTAGAAACTTTTTACTGATTTCCTATTTTCAATGTTTTTCCGTCCATTTCATTTATCTTGCTTTTAAGTTCATCACCTGACGATGGTGATGAACTTAAAAGCAAGACCCCTTCCCAATACTTTTAACAAGTATTAATATATATTTTTATTGGTGCCGGTTTTTAGCTGCTAGATTTTATTACACTTCTTGTAACCACTCTCCGTAATACATATTATATTATGACTACGTTCATTTGTTCAAATTGGCGGTTGGCTAATTTTGCTATCAATTGAATTATTATGTATTTTGTAAAAAATTGTAATTGTATTCTTTGACCTAATTGGAATCATAAACTGTGCCTTGTCATTGGATTGGATGCTTTAGCAGTTTTGCTTCTTAGGTATAGCATTTTGATCTGAGTGATACTTCTTTACCTTTATTGGGACATGAACAAGTGAACCAGAGTCGTATAAACTTCATTACAATTCAGGACATGTTTCCGGCGTGTCCTTCCCTGCGGTCAGTGAGGCAAATCTTCAGATATTAAGATGATAAATAAATCTTTTGCGCAGTCATCAGATAAATAAGGTAGCAAATTATGTGTTCGTTGAGATAGCACTAAATACTTCTTGGTCTTACATAACTAGGAACGTTACATCTACCGTTACATTGATGTAAAATATCGTTGTTTAGATCTTGGATTTACGATACCTTAACTAAACTTAGAAAATCCACATGAAATAAATTTGAGATTTAGATTAAAAAAAAAACGAATATATAGGTAGTTTTATTATTGAAACTCGCATTAACTTAGGGATGGAAAAAGAGATATTTTTTTATTTAAAGAAATACAAATGCTTTTTTTATTTATAATCTATTCTCAGTAAAAAGTTAATACCTACAGTAATTAACCTAAGTAACTAAGTTATAATAGCACTCCTTGCAATTGAGTTTCTTTGGTTTTCTAATTTTGCAACAATAACAGCGCCATAGTGTTTTCTAGCTGTAAACCTTCTGAGCAAGGGGGTAGGACACTTAATAAGTCGCTTTGTTATATCTTTTGTGATCGCAGATTTAAGAGAGTGACGTAATTCATTCTTAGATGTGATTCTTTTGTCTGTAAAGCTTTTGTTTGACTTTTTCTTTGCAAATGATTAAAAGACCGGAGTAATGTACGTACATAGGATGACACAGCGAATTGTTTTTGTTGAAATGAGATAAGGTTTGTAGATTTATTTATTTTGTTTGAAGTAGAAAGACTATTTGTGAGTCAGAAATAAAAAAAATCATAGATTCAAAACTGGGTACCATACGAGTAATTTTTTTTTGTATCTATTAAAACGTTTAACTCTTTTGCTTCTTTTTCTAAACTTTTTTATAAAACTCATCAAATCTTTATCTCCAATTTATCTTTACGACCCACAGCTGGGTCTCCCTTTAATTTTTCCTCTCTCTGCCGCCCAGTCACTAGGTCCTACATAGAAAGAGGCAGAATACACTTTATGTTACACTTTGCTTAAATATTTTATAACCGACTTCAATCCTTTCTGTCGCGTCGGCACGAACATGTTTTATGTCCAGAAAGCAGTCATGTCAACACTTTGCCGTCGTGAGAAAAATGTGCTATCGACAGTTTACTCCAACTACAGTTAATAGAGTACCCAGAATAGTAACATTATGGAGACTTAAAGAAATTATTCTGATTACTCCAATTGCCAAATCTATACTAATATTAAAGCTGAAAAGTTTGTTTGTTTGTTTGTTTGAACGCGCTAATCTCAGGAACTACTGGTTCGAATTGAAAAATTCTTTTTGTATTGGATAGTCCGTTTATTGAGGAAGGCTATAGGCTATATAACATCACGCTACGACCAATAGGAGCGGAGCATAAGTGAAAAATGTTGCAAAAATAAAAAACCGACGCGAACAAAGTCGCGGGGGACAGCTAGTATACTATAATTGTACTATAGTTGGTAAAGAATAAAAAAACCGGCCTAGTGCAAGACTCGCGTATAAAAAGTTCCGTATAATTTTAAGGAGCCCCTATAATTTTTAATATTTGTTGTTTTAACGGCAACAGAAATACTTACTCACACGAAAATGTCAACTCTCTACCTATTAGGGTTTATGAGATGCAGCCCGCCGACAGACAGACGGACGGACGGACGGACGGACGGACGGACTGACGTCGAAAGCTTAGTAATCGATTCCCGTTAGCGCCCTTCGAGTACAGAACCCTAACAAGCTACTTGTTCTCATAGCTACGGTCATTTACAATGACGATTAACCATCGTTCAAACTAATGGTCATATTACCGAAATCGCCACGATTAGCAAACGGATGCCTTATCGTAAATAGAGGTAACCCTGAAAAAAAATAAGAATTTCTAACCTAAAAAAAAAATGGGGCTTAACGATAAAGTAATTACAATACATACGCAACAAAATAATTACCTGAAATAACTGTATTTAGCGTTGCTGACGGCGAATTGGTCACGGCAAGCAGTAAGAAAGCGATCAGAGTCCTTTGCACACACACTTCACTGTACATTTTGTTATATTTTCTAGCTAATAATATAACTAACATTAATAATTTACATTCGGACTACAGTTAGTTGACTTTTTTCTAATATATTATTTATTCGTTCAGTTGTAGCGCTCGGAGCCGCCCAAATCTGAAACAAACAAATATTAAAATCAAAATTTGTAATTTTATTATAAACACACACAGTACATCACGTTATGACAAATAAAAAAGGTTTTTACCAGAAAACATAAACATTATTAATTTAATGGTAATGTTGAAATCCTGTATTTCCCAGAATAGATTATTATAATGAAAACCAACTGTTACTGTTAAAATTTTATATATTTTGATAATTTAATATTGAATGTTAATTTTTAACTTAATAAAATCTACTCTTGTCTACCAATTTAGTTCAAATATGGATATAATATGAGAGGTAAATCGAGACCCAACCAAAAAGCTACCAGAAAAAAAAAACCGAATAATCAAACGTCACTTAATTTTATCCCTGTTAAGTCTCATGCTGTATCTATTACTTCAAGGCGGAATATAGCGATAGATTTTAAGAATGTCTCGTGTTAATTTTAAAGAATAAACAAATACCAAAGATTTTGTTTAAATCTTCTTGACATCACACATTTAAACATGTCTAAAATATTACCCTAAACCAATGAAGCTTTTTTTCACCGTAAAATTTCAAAAGAATAAGCCCTAAACAAGTTCGTTCACAAACAAGTTAAAAACGATAACGTCGGAAATAATAAATTCTTAGCCTGTCTAATGCACTGCAATGATGATAGATGGCGTTTGCTGTCACTTGAGCTATAATCTACCGGCGCTAGACACATCGAGTGCCAAGCCTTCGAAGACTAATGTTCAATTAATTATTTCTACGTGTTCTTCTCCAAGTGTTAGAGAAGATGTTGTTAGAGTTCTGTTTGGAAGAATTGATACCTGATCTGTTCTAACTTGAAGCAATATTAGATCATTTGTATTATTGTCCTTTGTAATTAATATTTTTGTTGCTATTTCCTTTTTGATAAGCGCTTTCAATTTTCTGTCATTATCATTATTTGTGTTAACTTGGTCATTTGAATTATATGTGTCTGTCATTTCATAATTATTCTTATTATATTTAACATCGTTACGAAAATTATGGTCTTCAATTTATAAGTAATTAAAACCTAAGAAATTACCAAACTGAACGGTAATAACAAGCACTCCATAGGCTTGACTTAAGCCTATATTATCCCAGTCATTACCATAAACGAGGAGAAATTTAGTCCTGAACTTTACAACATAGATTTATTACATTCCAATAATACTTGGAATTCTGTACCATACCAAGTTTATTAGATAACTTGTGACCATGTTTCTCTCCTCACGGATCAAAATTGTCTTGTAGATGTACTATCAAAATTCCTTCAATAGTTCTCGCGTGATTTCAAAACGTTACGAATAGCAATAAAACTAGTTTGAAAACTCGGAGCTTTGAAACCACATTAAAATTTCAGAGATAAATGATATTAGATATTCGTGAGAATAAGCCACCAGGGAAAATATTATTTTTGGGTTTGTATTTGTGGTGATCTGAGATAATGGATCTGAAAATGAACCTATAGAACAAAACATTTGATAAATTAAACTTGAATAACACCTTATGTTGCTCAAATTGAACTCAAGCCCAAAAATTGGTTTAACCAACCCATCATAACTTTAAAAATAACATAAATCGAATTACCGCGTCAAAATTGAGCAACATCTTGTGATGTCTACAAACTAGGGCACAGTACACTTTGACACAATGTCGGAGAGTTGAGAAATAGAAAAATGTCAGTCTTCTTACTCACGCGGAGTAAAGGCGAAAGCTAAATAAATATTAATTTAGGTTTGGCTTCAGAATGTTGACAGCTAAAAGTCCCTTTTATTAAATTCGTAGGAACTCTTTTGTCTTCGCGTTGGATGAGATTTGTAGGTATTTGACGTACAAAATAATGTGTATTTTGTATGATTCAAGCTTGCTTTTTTCGTACACGTGATAATGAGGTTGATGACTAGGGATGAAAAGTCAAAATCTAATTTGTCCGTCTGTTAGGTAATTAAAAAATAGACACAATTTTTTAACTTTTTTTAAAAATAAAACACAGCCCAGTAATAAAGCGAATGAATGTTCAGGAGTGGACGCTAATGATTGCGTACAAAATACACGAAATTGTGACGTAATGCGACATTTTCAATCAATTTGTCATCGTGAGTTGTAGTTACGTAACATAAGAAAAAAACCGTGTCTTGTATTTTTTAATAATCTTTATAATTTAATACGGACATTAAAAACAAAATAGCATCGCGATGCTACTAATAAGAATCTGCTTGAAATTAGCATGCCTGTGTCTTCTGCTTCTAAGTAGCATTTATACTCCAGCTATAAAACGGGAGTCGTTCTGTCATCTTAGCATAATCCAGGAGTTTTGTATAAAATAGCAGGTGATAGTCGTAAGAAACATCTATCTTACCAAAGCACAAATAAACTAAAATTAGTTCAAATCCAAGTGATCTGTTTTATTCAACTTCAAGCCAAAGCAATTTATTTTGTCATTTCAGCATGACATTTCTACGCAAAGTTTTAGAACAACTATTAATACTAAACAATATCTCTTCACATAAGAAATAGACTTTTTGACATATTTCCAGATAAACTGAGTTTATGTTATAATTCAGAAAATTGAGATGACGTTTTTATAAGTGTATTTTGTTGGCCTTAGTCAAATAAAATCAGAGTTCTTTTACCGAAAAATAAGAATTTGATATTGAAAGTAATTTCGATAGAACTCAAATTTAACTGCCACTTTCTCGTACTATATTAAAAAAGTCAAAGAGCTAGAAGATGAATAAACTCCATAACAGAGTTCTATGAGCAGTCTCTACCTACCTGTTGTGATTGTTTTTGTCATTTATTACTACAGTTAAGGCTGATTTTCCCAGCGCATTTAATTTTTATTCGTTGTATAAAATTTTCATCCCAGATATTGTATGGAAGAACTGTAAAAAATTCAAAATAATTATTCCTTGAATAAAATTTCCTGGTGTTGGAAAAAATTGCCCTTAATATTTTTTTTGTATATATCATGTAAATACAGATAATCAAAAATAAACTTAACAGACATATCAATAAAGTCAGCATTGGTCTTACTGTGCATCCCTTCTCAACTTTTAAACTTTCCCAGATATTAAATAATAAATAACGGATCTAGCTCCTATAAAGTCAACTTCATAATACTCGCAATACATTGTAACCTCACTATACGCCAGCCATTAAACACTGATGATTTTATATTACGGTGAAGATGTAAATTATTTTACTAGCTACTACACTAACTATCAAAATCACAGCTTAAGTTACTCCCTACAAAGTTACACAATATAGTTAATGCGGTAAAGTTGTGAGTTTGAATATTGACTCATGAAACTTGTTAGACCCTTAAGGGACTGAACGACTATAGTATTTCAACTTAAATAATATGGGTTTAATAGTCAAATTGTCAATAAAAGCGTCGTTACTCGATCGAGGACGATGTTGGCAAACATTCCTTAATATTCTCGACTTTTCTAGAACTTTCCTTTATTTTACCTTCCTAAACTGCACAGAAAAATAATAGTTTTTAAAGTCCAGATTTCGATAACCATTGAATAGGTTTTTAGCGAGACAATTACGAACAGTTATAGTTACTTTTCATTGTACAGCTATCTGATTTTCTAGAGCGTTAGCTTTTATAAGACAGGCTTTGTACTGTTACTGCGGAGAACGTCCCAATGACCTCTTTTCTAAACCGCACACAATTGTGTTAAGGCTAACTGCTTTAGATACATATAAGTGCCGTTTCAAATAAAGAAGGCTTGCTCGGAAGAAAGAAAAATTAAATGAAAATTGTTTTACTTTTTATTTATTTTAAACCATTGTGCCAAGTTAATAAAAAAAAATAAAAACGATTTAGAAACACCGTTTCTTAAAAAAATCTCAGGTAAGAGAAAATTAAGTTTCCAGTTCAAGAAGTTTTTTTTTTGTTGGTTATGAGACAGAGGTGTATTTATTTCCTTTCCAACCCTTATCAGAGAAAAACATGTATTATATAAACTAATATGACTAGTTTCTACAAATAGTTCAATTGAGAACGTTACCGCTGACGACCAGTCGACTGTAAAAATGTTATCCCAAACAATTGGACTTGCAAAATGGACAATCCAAGTCTATTAAATAAAGTGTGTCAAAAACCGTAGAAAGCCCTCGTTTTACTAAACGGGGAATCTCTAAGGTTCAGCCATAGTATTTTTATGGAGCAATAGAATGAGACACTTCCCATTTTACTAGTACCCTGCATTTTGTACTCATGGAACCACTACGTAAGGAAATGTCGAGTTTGTATGTAAATTTTTCGATTGAGCAGAAAAACGCTGTTTCTTAATAGTTTCGTATTTTCTTTCAATGTTTTTCTTGCTTTAAAATATTTTTTTTAGACTGATATTTTTGTTCATTTGGTATACTTTTGGATATGGGTGAGATATGGATATATATGCTGGAGCAAACGTATCTGTGTTAATTAAATGATTTTTATTGAGTGTTCAACTGTTGCTATTATAAATTCCAAAAAACAGCTGAATATTAACAAACCAGGTACTAATATAATTCTGTGTGAAATAGGCCGCTTCAATGTGATACATACAGTTGAGTCAGCTACAGCAAGTTTACCTTTGAATCTATATTTGCTGATGGCTTAGTTTAAAGGTCAAGCCAAAATTAGATCATGCTGTATAAGCGTCTACTGTTACCGTTTACTATACATAGGTATAATTGGCTTAGAAACTGTTAATACGCTCTTCAATAGAAGAGATCAAAATAGATTTTTTTAAACTTTGTTCCACTAAGGTTTAGGTTTTTCTTAAGTAGATAAGTAACGTTTAAAAGGCAATTAATCACACACCAAAAGAAAAAAACGCTTATTATATAAATAATTTGCTTTATATAATCTATACTTATAATAAATCTGTAGAGAGGTCAATTCTGTACATCAAATATATTTTCAAAATAACTATCAGGGGGTGATTAGTGATCGATACTGATGCCAAAAATGCAATCAGTAAAATTTTTGTCTGTCTGTCTGTCTGTCTGTCTGTCTGTCTGTCTGTCTGTATGTTCCTTATAGAAACAAAAACTACTTGACGGATTTTAACGAAACTTGGTACAATTATTCTTCATACTCCTGGGCAGGTTATAGTATACTTTTCATCACGCTACAATCAATAGGAGCAGAGCAGTGAAGGAAAATGTTGGGAAAACGGGAGAAGTTACTCCATTTTTTAAGCTTCCGTCGCGTATGCAGCCTTAATGGTTAAAGCTACATAGAAATCATGTATGACGGAAATGTTCTACATAAAATTATCTAAAAAATATCCTACTACAGCATATGTCTATCTTTTATGGTTGACTCACAATAACACGTGTAACTCCCGATACCTTAGCAGTTCGGAGCTTTCTGATTATATTTGTTTACTCTTACGTTTATAATACTCTCACTCATCCCTAATTAAAATAAAAGAAGAATCATAGAAATCGGTATAGAAACACCAAACTTATACATGAAATACGATAATAAGCCATCGCGCCGTCGCGCGTGAATACTGAATCATGCTATAAGGATTATTTTTGTGTAACGTGATATATTATATTTCCCTACTAAAATACGAAAGTTAATCTGTCTGTTACATCAAAACCACTGAACAGTGAGGAAGGACATATGCTACTTTTTTACGAAAAACGACGGAAACGCGGACGAAGTCGCTGGCAAAAGCTAGTTTGAACTAAAATAAATTACCTAAATCTAGGCACCGGCTAACGGGCTAGTATTACATTTAGTTTATAAACATATAAAATACATTTATTTAAAAATATAAAATACAGTCTCCAACCGGCAACTGGATCAGGGTTCAAGCTAGTATTATTATTAATATGATAAGTTTGGAATTCTCCAAGGTACATAAATATTAATTATGTCTCTGTCGGGCTAAGTATTGTGTAAGTAAAACTTAGTATAGCATCTTAACAACCCTTCGAAGAAACCACAATCGTGTGGTGAATACCTAATCCATTATTTGCACCAACAATCAACAAAAAGAGTTACTTAGTAAGTCCTCAATCCTACATTTCAGGTTGTAGGACAAATACAACCGTATTTTTTATCCTACAACCTAAAATGAAACCAGTTTTCATGTTGACTTGCTGTTCAAGTCGCTCGTCACTCGTACTAGATACAGTTGACATGTCAAACACAATGAACACGCAAAAAGCGTGGAGTTGATGTTTTGTGATTTAGTTTACCTTTGATGTGCCACATGGGAAATGTGCCAAGATTTTCTTTGGTACCTATGCGTTGGATTTTTGTATGTATATAGGTATTTTTCATCAAAAGTATCACGTAGTTAAGGATATAGGATATTGATGTCACTGGTAATTTTAGAAATCCTATGTAGAATTTTCTTACTATTTTCATCCGTCCAATTAGTAAACTTTTACGGGGTTATTGGATCCAGGGTCGTTTTTTGTTTTAAGTTATTTCATTCGGGATTTAAAATACTTGAGCCTAGGTGTTTCATCCTTAAATCAATACAGCTATCGAAGCCCAGACTTTTTCCATCACAGATTTTTGTAACAATTCTCTTTTGTGCCGTTCGACAGGTATTGTTTTATAACGGCCTCGCCTTGCAGTAGACAGGTTTGGAAATGTTATAAATGGTCACGTATCTGAGACGATGGAAAATCGTTTGTTATATTTTAACTGTATTGAAATTTATACAAAAGTTTGGGTTTTCCAGATAGTAGTCTGATTAAAAAATCTTGGTGACGCAGTAATTTAATTTGCTAGAATACATCTTCAACAGTTCCGTAATAAAAAACAACGTTATCTAAGACTTTTTTTCCAAAGTTCAAATATTTCTGTCTCTTACAATTTCAGATATTGTAAAACATGTAATTAAGAACAGTTTACAGAATCGCCAAACTTTTTAAAAATCTACGTGGGTGAGACAGGCTGTTATAGAACTTACAGAAATAAACAATTATCAAAGTAACGAAAAAATAAATCATAATTACCTACAATGTTATTTACCAGTTACCATGTATTTTTCGTCTTTAAATTAAATTAATTTATTATATTAGCAATTTATTTCTGAACTTCAGCTAATGTAATTCTTTTAGACACTTTAGCCTTTAGCTAGAGGTTATTGGTCCTGAAAGAAAAAGCTAACGAAAATATATCAAATCACCTAAACATTTTCCATTGCTAAATCCCTTGAGCATAGCCAAAATTAATCCTCATATTCATAATTTTCAAATAAAACAAAACCAAGAAACCGGTAAGGCGAAATATGTTAATTCATATCAACCAGCCTCCTGAGTTGTTTATTCTGATTCCAAAAATATTCATGACAAAAACGCCGGAACGCACGGAAGGAAATTTCGTCTGTTACGCAATTTCACCGTCATCATACGAATGACATGCGTCAATGCGGAGGAATTCCGACATCTCGAAGTTGAACGACGATCTAAACTAGAGATGTTGTTAATATTTATTCGCATCCGTAATTGTAGATCTTCTGCTATCTATATAATTTAATAACTTATCGTCCGAGTTTACTGTAAGAGTCTTTTATCAATTTATCGATGATTTTTTTTTTCATCTATATAGTTTATTTTCTAATCTCCGCCTAAATCTACATACCTATACTAATATTAATAAAGCTGAAGAGTTTGTTTGTTTGTTTGAACGCACTTATCTCGGGAACTACTGGTTCGAATTGAAAAATTATTTTTGTATTGGATAGTCCGTTTATTGAGGAAGGCTATAGGCTATATAACATTGCGCTACGACCAATAGGAGAGGAGCATGAATGAAAAATGTTGCAAAAATGAAAACCCGTTGAAACTAAAACATCGGACAAAGTCGCGGGGGAAAGCTAGTAAACAATATTTTTAAAAGTTTTATCAATTCTAATCTAAACGACCGATGAGTGAAAACATTTATGGCTTTAGATTTGAGCCACCAATCAAGAGACGGAAGTTGTTAGTCAGCCAGCGGTAGCCGTCCTTCTTGATGATAAGCTAGGAATCTTGAAGTAGGTATATGCGACCACTGAGAAATATAGCATGGGTTGAAATAGTAGCACTGAATTGAAGTTCAAATTATGTAATATTTTAAAGAAATCTTAAAAGAAAAAAATAATTACAGAAAGACCCAGTGATTTTTTTTTATGTTTTGCGGAATATAATTATAGAACTGACATGACCCACAACCGATATTGAGACGCTGCTTATTAAATAGCCTAAGCCAGTCTGATATTTTTTTATTGCGATGTTTTAATTAAAGCGACTGCATTTGAACCTTTTAGCCTTTGTGGATGAAGGGTTTAGCGGTAATGTTATCAGCGGTGAGTTTAATGATAACACTCCAGGCATAATCCCTTTGTTGCCTCTTACGAGACAAGAGTATGTCGGTAAGAATAAACCGCTCCTCCAAACAGTAAAGGAATCCAGCTGTATGACTATAGATATAAAGCTACATACACACGCCTGCTTATTCTCGCGTGTGTCGTAAAAATGTAAGAACATTTCGTTTTCACATAAACGTGCTGACAATGTGCCGCCGCTTATTATTATCCAAGTATTTACATATGTACCTACTTGAAATGTGCAAGTGTATGCTGTAAGTGGTACTAACACAATCCTGTGCTGTTTGAGTCACGTAGAGTATAATATCTAAAGCAACAATATCGTTGACGTTGACTAGCGGTTAAGTGACCGTGTTTGGAGCTCGATATTGCTGTAGATATTATATCCAAATGCCATGCAACAGTCGTGTCAATCGAGACAGGTACGAGCGAAACACAAACTGACATTGATTGACAAGGGCCAGAGGAAACTAAGGGAAGAATAATTTTGTATTAATAGAAAAGTTACTTTTTAAATATTCTTATGGACGCGGCGCTCATAGGCGAGTAGGTAATTCAAAATGAATAGGACATTTATATTAGGAATCGAATTTAATGTTAATGTATCTGTAAAGACAGATTAGAGAGAAACGAAGAATTAAGCGTCTCAAGGATTTTTCGTAAAATCGCTTACCTTGCATAAATCATTCTTATCTAAATACTGTACCGAATGATACATTTAATACCAATAGCAAAGCCAAAAGATTACGGCCAGAACGACTCGTGACATGCCAAGACTAAACGACCCTCTCTTCATAGATTTGGGTTAACGACAAAATAATTTTACGAATCGCTACCTCTACAATAATCAAATATTTCGTCGGAATAGGCAATTAGATCGTCATCTCCAATCCTAAAACGGGATTATGTCGTATGAAATTTGAATAATTTTGCATTGCGATCTGACATTTTGACGAAATAAACATCGGTGGCGTACGTACGCAATATATGCCGCGAATTTGATTTTCTATTTGCGTTGTTTGACTGCAAATAAAATTTTGATAGCGTATTCAAAGCTAACAGTGCATTGCTTGCTTTATTTACATTCTGAGTTTGCTTTTGTTATCTGATCATTAAATGGTTACATCGACAATAGTTTTGATGATTTCTTGATTTGCGAAGATTTAATTAAATGATTTTAACAAGATCAAGGACAAATAAAATAATTGTTAAAAAAAATGTGAAAGCATAATTATTATTTAATAATTTATTTTAATTTTATCCTAAATATTCTACCTATGAATTATATTTTCTGGTATAACTGGATATTTTTGATGTACAACCTCAGTACTATATTAAAGAACACTTATAAATTGAACGTTCACAAAAAAAGGGAAGTGATGAATCGATCTCAATAAGGCTTCAACATCCTTTAGGCGGAAAGATAAAAATAACCGCTATTGTGTTGTGTAAATTAAAATATGAAAATATAGATAGAAGAAGCCATCTTGTTTTAGAAATTTTGCAAGTCTTGTCATTGTTTTAATAGGTACTCATAAAAATCCCAAATTAGAAAGTATTTTTTTTTGTAGTGTTAGTTTAGCATCACCTACTTTTTGTTATGTGCGTTTGATTTAAAAAAACAATATAAATATTACAAACTATGTCGATTTGTAAAAACAGCAGATTAATTACTTCATATTAAACTAGTTACAAGCATTTCAATATTGTTCATTAGACAGAGAGAGCTATAATCTAATGTGACGTCACTATGGTATTATAGTATTATTTTTCCATACTAATCTAGGGCTGCCCCGTACAAGTGGTCATTTTGCGGAAAAGAAACAGAACATGCGTCACCTACTAACTTGAAAAGCTCATAACTTTTGTATTCGTGTATATTTTTTCTATGTTATTTCGCAGTTCTGCTTCAATGTAAAACTATTAATAGGAACTTTTGTAAGAATGAAGAAAGTAAAGAAAGTTCGATAGTAGTCAAATACTCAATTGTTTAAGTGACTTTAGCTCTTAAGTTTACACAAAAGCTGTTGAAATAGGTAATTACCCATTTAAAAATTTATGTTAAAAACTGTGTTAGTTTATTTGAAGTTGTGATTTTTGGACGACCATAAACTATTACTGAGTAGTACAGTCACTTTGAACGTTCAAAATTCTAAAATAACGCTTTACGTTTTATATGAGTATGTTACATACACCATTTTGAATAAAAATGACATCTGGCCGGACGCCACTTCCGATAAAACTGATAAACGAGGTACGTTTTCAAATATTTTTATGAAGCTATGAACTAAATAATACGTAAATCAAATTTGGCATATTACGCCAAAAGTTACCAATATATTTAGTTGGTTGAAACTATCGTGATTGTAAACGGATTAGTAATTATTTCAATTCACTTAATTTTGTATTAGCAAATATAGAATTGTGTGTTAATTATATTCATCATTTCATAATGGATTTAAACAAACAATTAAATACTTGTTACATTATTGATTATTGATTTACATCAACAGTGACTCAAGTAAATGATCAAAAGGTTTCCATTTAAACCAATTATAGTTGCTTGACATAATACTAGCAAATCAATGCTTATGGTCGTTTCAAAATATGTATAGGATAATACAAGGTAGCAAGGATTATGAAAATATTATAAGGAATATCTAGGGACAACTCACACAAGGCCATCTGATCCCAAACTAGGCAGAGTCTGTATTGTGCCCACCAGATAACTGATAAACATACTTTTATATTTCTAAATACATAATATTATAGATAAACTACTCCCAGACACAGAACAAGAGGATTGTGCTCATCACACAAATATTTTTCCCGGGTGGGAATCGAACTCACGACCTCCGGTTTAGCAATCAGGGTCACTAACCACTAGACCAACAGGCCAGGCAGTATAGTTTAGTATATTTTTCTTTACTTTTTTCTTAATATTATAGTATAGTATCTTATTATTAACCTATTTTCTGTACTAAAGACAGCCACATGACTAATTTCACACATGCTTAACACGTTCATTTAAAATTTAATGACTCTTTGGAACAACAAATTTGTTTTTAAGAAGCCAAAGACTTCTAATTACACTGTATCTTACATTTTTAGGGATGGTTAAATAATTTTATTTTAATTAGTTAAACATTTAAGCAAACACTTTGAGCTTAAATATCAGGCGTTGAACATAAAATAGGACATAAAGTAGGTCGTATTTAAGTACTAATACGACCTACGCATATCCCCATTAAAAAGTTGGTAGGCTATGAAAATTTGAAATATTAGTGCTTAAAAGTATTTCAGGGCGAAATCATTTTGGGTCGCGTTTAAATCATTGCCGTATAATGGAAAAAATCCGTAATCGTAAAATGTTATGAACTGCGTTAATTACGAAAAATGTTTGGAGTGTAAATAATAAATTCATTTAAAAATTTTGTATGTTGGTAAAGTTGAAGGTTTGATCCAGGCTATCCTAATGTAACCTTTGTACTCATACCTATTATTACTTTCTTGGTTATTTTTTGTTAGACAGGTTTTAAGCGTAAGCTGGACGGTTTGACCATTAACAAAAGTATTCATAAAAGTTAAGCCGCGCTTGCCGCGGTTGATCCGTGGATGGGTGACCATTTTTAAATATACCGAGAACCCTCTGTGCCTAAAAAAGTACGTTAAGCCGTTGGTCCTGACTGTCATACGTTGATCTTTGGCAGTCGTTAAGTCATTATAGTTCTGACAACCAGTCTCACCATTGGACACTGTTACCCAGTGTTACCCAGTGTTACCCAGTAAAATAGGGTGTAGATGTCAGACAGGCAGTCGCTCAACGTTAAGGTATTCAGTTGAACCTGGTACGACTAGAAGCCGATCCCGACATATATTGGGGAAAGGGTAGGCAGAACAATAGAATATAGAGGTAGGTTTGAATAGCTGTTTTGTTAAAAATGTTCTTAGAAGGTATTAAATCTCTTCTTATTGTATTTTGATCTTGTTAATACAGTACTATTGCAGGAATGTGTATTTTAGATCAAAGATAGATCTTTTATTTTGTTACTTTGCGTACCATGTGTTGGCGTTTTCAATTCATTCAGTAGTATTTTTATCAACTATTTGTAAAAGGGCTGTCTGAAGATGAATATAATAATATGTTATGTTATATTAATAGTTATGCTATATTTATAAATAGTCAATTACCCATATAATGGGGTATGTGGGACTGTCTAAGAAAGCTCAAAATCCAATTAGCTCGTCTGTTAGATTTATATAAAAGATTTTCCTTTCTCAAAATAAGAAAACATTAAGTAGATAAAGCGAATTAAAGTTCGGGAGTCCTAATGACGTTATGCTAGCGTACGAAATTGTGATGTCATGCAAGATTTCAAAATATGAAAAAATACATGTCTATTATTTTTTTAATAATCTACCAGAACCAAATAAAAAAAATATATACTCTATTGAATTTTATTACTCATATAGGTAATTAAATTAAAATAGCAACCTATTTTCACCGACAACTTTACAACTACATGTTACCATTTATATTAATTTTGTACCAAGAAACTCCACATTAAAGCAAGTATGAATTAATGTACTCGCATGTAATATTTCTCGATTTTCGGCAAAACTTTTTTCGTAATACACACAACGTGGCTCTTATAGCGGGTAGAAAGTAATATTGCTTAACTTTTTCATCCCAAAACGGGCATAGGGCCTGTTTAATTTGGGAGGCTTTCAGCGAACTTTTTAATATTTTGTAATAATTCAGTCCACTAGAACATTATTATTGTAGGCCTGGCCTTGGGACGTCCGAGGGATTACGCGCGTGAAATACATTGTACCTAATGTTCGGTAAAATCATGGTGTGCCGTTAACTTAAATTGGCTTACGGTTTCAGGGTTTTTGTTGCGAAAATTATTATATAAGTGTATTTTATAAGTAATTTATTTTTACGAAGCTTCAAATTATGCGAAATAATACACTTTTATAACGATTATTATTGAGATCCATTAATTAATTCTGTAAATACTTAATTTAAGTGAGGTCAACGTTGCGCCATAGATGAATATAAATAACAGGTGTATAGGTACAAATTGGTAGAAATAATCATTTTAGAATTTGAAATCTCCAGTGATGAAACAAATGAGATAGAAAATTGTGAGTACTAAGATGACGCATAAAAGAGATGAATGAAATAAATATAAACATTGCGGACCAAAATCGAAGAGGACAAGAAAAATATATCAATACATTATATACCTTGCGCTTAAGATTTTAAGGTTTACAATGTCTTGAGTTCTTTCATTGCTGTCCAATCAGTAAATTCGTAACAAAACAGAATGTCCGGCTTTCGAGGGTGGATATCGATATTCGAGAGGCTCCCCTTGTCAAAACAAACATACAATGTAGTACACTAACAATAGTGTAGAGTGCGGAGTACAGGTCGGGTGTTAAACTGACCGAAGTTGTGATGGGTTTAACATTCAGAATACAGGATTTAGTATTTTAGTTAACGTTGTTAAAATTATGCAGTGTTGTATGAATTAATTCGTTAACGTTTTGGTGGATATGACGTTTTCTTCAGTCCTCAAAGCACTTTTTATAAAATAAACAGATACCTATCGTTATTTGCAAAAGTTATAAAAAAAGATTACATTTACTTAGAAGCGGATGGATGAGGGCAGTTCAAGACAGGGATGGTTGGCGCTCTTTGGGGGTGGGGCCACGTTCAGCAGTAGATAGCAATAGGCTGAAATAATGATGACACCTACTTGAAAAAAACTTTTTTTGACTATGACCCTATGTTTATGCTTGTTTGTTGTTCGATTACAACGTAATATGTTTATAAGAAACAAATTAAATATGACTGTTATCATTAAGATGTGGAATTTAGGCCTGATACAAAACAAATTAATTCACATTATATCAATCTAACATAGAAATACAACATAGAGCGATAAATCATAACACAAAGCATTAAAATATAATCGCTAAAAATGACGTCACCGTTAGATAAAATTTTATACTTTGAGTGACCACACACGACCTTTTAAGGTTCAATATCGATACTCAAGTTGCCAGTGACCTAGTTCTGGTAGAGTACCGATAAAATTTCTCTTTTAAAAACCCTTGAGATCTACGTGCTAAACGGCCAACAAGAAAGCTTGTGCAACATAGTATATTTGTTCGGTAAATTATTATCCAACGATTAAAATTACTAGATGAAATCTTCAGTCCGGAAATTATTAATTATTAAAATCTTTATATTATTAAATTTAATGAACGAATTTTACCGTAACAGAGTTGATGATTATTAAAAGTTCATAAATTCCTCGCCATTTACCTATCTAGATAACTATACAAAATAACTAAAGAAAACAGTTTAATTTAATATTTCTTCTTAGACTCTGCATAAAATAGACCTGCAAAAGAGTTTAAACTTGCATAAATATAATTAATTTAAATAAAAAAAAATATTTACTTTTACTCCTTAGATCATCAAACAAATTATCTTATTAATGTTACCAATATTTCTATAAATATCATTCGACATCGGCTAAGATAATTCAATAACATACATAATTGGATTTTTTATTAATATAATTTCTGATTTTTAACTAGTTTCCCGAAACAGTAAAAAAAATATTATTATAATGTCTTTTTTAGATGCAGACAAACCTTACTTAACCTAAATCAAATAGAATATTTTTCACTTTTTTTAAACGTAACTACAGACATACCTACCCATGTCATTATTTACCTAATATGTAAGCCATCAAAGAACAAAAACTAAACCATTAAGGTATATATTTCATATTTTATTACCGTAATTAAATTTAGGTACAGCGGACTACAGTAAACATTTTTCGCTAAAATATTTGGCATTTACGCTTTGAGCCTTTAATGCGAGTATCCGTTTTTGTAACGGCATGTGGTCGGGTAGATTGTTATAACTGGTTTTATTATGACCTCACAGAGTTAGCAGTTTTACAGGAAAACCGGTTAGACGCGTTAACCCAGATTAGATAATTTGATGTCCTAGAAATTGTTGTGTGCCTGCGGTCATGATAAAAGGGCTTGGCAGTTTAATTAATATAAAGGAAATAGTTATGGAATATTTTAAGTAATTCAGTTAAAAAAAGCATAAAAGATAGCGCCTCTGCGGTATCTACAAAATATTCTTACTAAAAAATATTTACATGACAACGTCGTGGCTCAAAAAGTGGCTCTTTTGTTTTGAGCCACTATCCCGAAAATACGTAAAATGTAGGTATAGCAACTAGTACCTTTTTAAATAGATTTAAATGAATATCATTTTGGTATTAATAAAATGACTGAACGCACTTAGGATATAGCCTAGCTTAAAAGAAAATGGCTTTGAAGAATAAAGAGTTATAAAATAAACCTTTTTACCAGTAAATACAAGACAGATTAACAACATTACTTTTACACACTACAAAAAAAAATCCTTAACGAACAATTTCTAAGAAATCTATAACAAACTGTGACTTTAACGGGCTATTAGGCACAATTTTTTCAAGCTGCCTAGCCTGCAAATTGCTTTTTAAAACCTGAATAACTCGAACGGTTTCAACAAATTAGGCTTCGTTCGTTTTTTCTATAGTCACGCTAGCTTTGTAATAAAAGAAACTTGAAACGATGTGTTTTCTTGACATGTTTCTTACATATTGTATGAATAAACTATTTATTTTATACTACCGTATGTTATTCTCATTTAAATACGTGAAAATGTATTTGTGCTAAAATGCTACAAATTTGAGAAATTGTTTATAATTATCATTAAATTTAGGATAGGATATTTTAGAAATGCGTAGACTTTTATTTCGGTCCTTATTGGATATTTGCCAATGGTCCCAACTGTCATACGTTGATCTTTGACGGTCGTTAAGTCATTACAATTCTGACAATCAGTCTTACTTTAGGATACTGTGTTAAAATGGGTTGTGGAGGGTAAAATTCGTTGTGGAGGTCAAATGGACAGTCGCGTCACGTATAACACGGTATTCAACATAATCCGGTAAGACTGGAAGCCGAAACATGTCTTGGAAAAAGGCTAGGCAGTAGAATACTGGAAATTTTGCTTTTATTTCTAGCCATAAAAAAAAAAACAATCTAAAAGATAATCTAGCGTAATCTATTTTAAATACGCCGTGGGTAATTAAACGTGGCCTTACCATTTTGAGAAATTTTACAGTTGTTTAGGAATTAATTTAAAACATAAAAAGACAATTCGATACATTAGTAATATACCAAAAAGTAGGTTAAACTTGTATTATAGGCTAAGGACACATAAGTAGGAATTGAAACCTATACAAAACAGTAATCGAAACACCGACCACAAGCCCTCTAAGCCCTTAATCACTGTACGTAAAGAAACCCAAGAATTAATTATTAAATGTTCCACCAACTACTTATATAAATCCGTACGGCACACATAAGGTGCACACAGACAGATCTCTTTGTCAATAACTAGTGAACAAATTTTGATGAAACTTTACGGTGTTATAAACATAGGTACAAACGAAGATAAAGTCAGTGTTGCAAAGTAGTGCTTAATGTATACTTAATGTGCTATTTACGCTAGTTACTGTGTTGTTGTTGTTGAAAGGTCTCGTGGCTATCTGTAAGTATAATTTGACTGATAATAAAGCTCCGTGGATGGGTGACCATCTGTTAATATAACTATAAACATACACATCCGTGCTTTGGAAAGCACTTTAAACCATTTGGTTCATACTGTCATACCTTGATCTTTGAAAGTCGTTAAGATAAAGATAAAGATAAAGATAAAGATAAAGATGCATTTATTTGTATGAAACATGTGTTACATTTTAAAATGTGGTGTTACAATAAATTTGTCGTATCAACATGTCCTGCCGTATCAGGCGTACAAATTACTTAAAATTAATCTAAAATACCTACTTATATAAAACAACATTTTTTTTTTTTGTACAACAATTTCAGATATTACTATCTTGTAAAAAGTCATTTATACAATAGTACCCTTTTTTACACAGAAATTCCTTAAGCTTCTTTTTAAACAAATTAACCGTTAGTGTTTTATACGAACTCGATATAAGTCGAACAACCAGTCTTACCGTGGCATACTGATTGTGAGGCAATCGCTCCATGTAAAATACAGTATTCAGCTGAATCCGGTAAGACTGAAGTCGACCTCAACAAAGCTTGGGTAAAGCTTAGGCAGAAGATCTAGTCAACCTTGTGAATTTTTATGTTTTAAATAAATAAATGTATTCGTTTTAGTACAGTGGTGTTCATCGAACTGAATTATAACTAAGTGGCGAAATAACCTTCGTTATTTAATTTGCCGCTACTTTATCATGGTCAGAATAATTGCTAGCGTTTGCTTTGCAGCTATAAATAAACTTAAATTATTTTATTTCAAGTGGGGAGAAAACCTGAGCTTTACTCAAAATAGGTTAACGACATAAACACTAGAATAGGGACGATGACTAATTAATTTTACTGTTCGTCAGTTAGAATAATGAAAAAAAATTAACACGATTTTTTTTCTTCTTTTACGTTTTCAAAAAGTTACGACTTATATTGATTAGAAATGTCGAGTGATGTTACAAACCGTTTCAAAGTATAGCGGTTTGTGACTTAAATTCGCTTTATATAAGTCGATTTTAGTTATTTAAAGAAATAAAAAAATACGTATGTATACATTATCGTCAACATCATCGCCATTTTATTAATCTGAATCCATAAGATAACCGGCAACACATGTCCAGATTTCGGGTAGGTAGTCGAGAAAATAAAATTTTCTTGAGTAGCCATTTTTACTTACCACCTTAAGCCTTACCAATCTACTGGCTGGATCCTTAGTGTTATTCGACCAGAATGTTTGAACATCTTACAAGCAAACGAGTCATATCATACAGAGCATATATATCTGACGTAATATGGAGTTACGTCGATACAAGATAGGTACTCGTCGGTTATTGGAAATTTTAGGAACACGATAATATTTACTTTTAATCATTCTAAATTGAATCCACGAGTAGACACGTGTAAACCGGCAAAACCTGTAGACATCAATCAAACGCAAAAAGTCTTGAATACTTTATATTTTGAAAATAAAGTAAAATAAATTTCTTGGCTTCTAACAAAAATATAGTACGTCGAATGTTAAAGGTAAAACGATTTTTTACCTTAAGACTCTTATAGGTTTTTAGACTGAATTACTTCAAGGAATATAAAAGATAACGGGGATTAAATTTGAGACAAGCCAAAATCACTTCTCAATAAGAAAAAAAAAAGAAAAGCAAAATAATACATATAAATAGAACATTTGTCTTCACTATATCTCATTTTATTGTTTTCAGCTCTGTAGTATGAAATTTTCGTGTGTCATGCAGCAGTATTGAGAATTAATTAGGTACATTATTTGATGACCTCCGTGGTCGAGTAGCGTACACACCGGTTTTCAAGGTGTCGCCAGGTCTGAGGTCCCAGGTTCGATGCCCGGCCAGGTCAATGTAGAAAACCCCCTTTTCTACATTGTCTCGGGTATGGGTGTTTGTGGACCTTCGCTGTCTTTGAATTCCATAATACAAGTGCTTTAGCTACTTACTTTGGTTTCAGAGCAATGTATGTGATGTTATCCACATTTATTTATTTTATTTTATATAATTATCAAAAAATAAAACATTTATAGATTTATGTAACAAAGTTTGCAAGAGCCAGTATACGTTCTCACTTACTGTAAGCCCGATTGGATTACAACAAACCGTAAAGCAGAACCCTCTACTTAAGATACAGACATTCTAATAAAAACAAATTGAATAGCCAAATCGGGCGGTCCGCAGACCCTAACTCTACATGACACGTCATTTTCTTACATTCCCCCTTAAACTTTGAAGTGGCCAATGACAGGATTTGCGGGACCCACATTCTCTCAACAATTTCGTTCCCTTCTCAAATAGAAACAAGGATGAAATGTGTTTGCCTTGACAGTTTTTTTCTCTGGTATGAATATGAATGGCCAGGGATACTATTCTTGATTTTTTTTTTGTTATTTTTTTTTTTATTTCTGTAAGTTCATGTTCTGTACCAAGGCCGTGCGTTAACAGACTGCTTGTAGCTGCGACTGCACGGTAAATTATAGACTTCTATAATTCGACTGCTTTTGTGTCGATTGTTTTGTGTGATTGAAAAAGCGCAGGGTGGGAGACACACGTGACGTAGAAGAGCGGTTGACAGCTCACGCAGTCCGTGTCCTTTGATCAGTGACTAACTACTCGTGCAGTCAGTGTAAGGGCGGCCTAAGTCTTAATATGATATTTATACATATTTCGATACTTTTCAGAAAATTGGAAAACAACTTTTGTTATGTTCATAATTGTTAGTGCGTATGATATATTTTCAAACAACTAATTAATAACATATTTAAAATGTAATTATTATATTTATATTTTTACCCTATTATTATAGCGCTCTATACCTCAACCAGCCAAGTTCAATTTATGACACAACAAAGGTTTCGTTGTATAATTCAAAATCTGTGGTTCAATCATACCGTTAAATATTGCTTCAGTTGAAATATATTTTTACATTATATTGGCTTCATTCCGATCTCGTTCTTCAATTTAATTGATATCTGGCTTATTCAACGCTCAGCCTTGAACGAACAATAATTGAATAAAATATTATGAGATGGAATATGAAACCCTAATAAAATTTATAATTAATTTAATTTTAATCTGACGTGTCATGCTTCCCTCTAATCCTTTTGGGTCAACTTCTGAATTAACGTTATTATTAATTGCATGTATATTTTACATAAGAATATTACTTTAATAGAATATCGCATATTATATTTGGAAAAATATTTTAGTTCGGAAATATTTTTTATAAATAGGTAAATGTCAAATAGGTAAATACTGTGTTTCACATCATGCCAGAATTAGGTACTTCATTTAGATCAGATCAGGTTCATCATTAGATTAGGTTCATAGCAATAAGTTATGAACCTGAATAAAAACCTGAAGAATGATCTAGGGTTAACAAAACCACTTGTATTTAAATGTGGATTTCCCAAGCAGTTCATGGCAAAAAAAAAGTCACTGACGTTTCTTTTTAAAACCTATATATTTTGTTTACAGGTATGCCAGTTTTTACATCTATAATTGGAAAGTTTCAAGAGGAGTATTATTTTTAGAATTAAATCCAAAGAATTTAATATTAAAAACCAATAACTCATACTCCTCTAATCCTAATTGGCACCGAGTATCTCGATTAAAATAAAACACAACCATTACTCGATATAATTAGATCGATCGCTCGTTAAGTCTACACAACTTGGCATCGGATAATCCCCGCTTGATACACACACGTCACGTATTGGTCTGCTTAACCGTCACGCCAAGGAGGCTGTATGTCCTTATTCAGGGAACACGACACGTAATCGCGTAAAAATATACGTTAGGGACGTTTTGTTTGAATTATGTGTTCAGCCAGTCGTTTATAACTGTCCCTTTGTGGGCCAAAGACCTTTCGTATGAAGGAATAGGCATTAATCATCATACTGCCCCCATCAAAATATGTTTCTGGATTTCGGTACTGTATTTTCAGAGACATCTCTTTAAAGAATAAAAATATTTTTTTAATGTTGGACAAAAAAAGGTTTTATTTTAGGGTGGTTAAAATAATCACTACGTCATTAAAAGCCAGTATCGCATAATAATATTTTTTCTTATAGTTCCCCTACTTTCCGCCTTGAAGCTTAAAAGTCTCATCAGACGATAGAGATTTCGTTAAGTTCGGCTAGAAAAGTGACGCTTGGTTTAAAATAAAATAAAACAACCGAGTATCACGACGGCTAATAACTAATTAAATAAAAATACTTTAAAATAGACCGGCGCATGATACTAAATAATTACCATATATAATACAAGCTGTTCCCCGCGGCTTCGCCTGCGTGGACATCGGTTATCGTGGCAAAAAGTAGCCTATGTTCTTTCTCAGGCTCTAGACTATCTGTGTACCAAATTTTATTTAAATCGATTCGTTAGTTTTGGCGTGAAACCGCGACAGACAGACAGAGTTACTTTCGCATTTATAATATTAGTAAGGATTACCGATAATCATGATTAGATTATGTTTACCATATCTTCTCAATTGTTTATTTCAAAACACAGTAAGTAATATTTTTAAAACAAAAGTGTATCAACTAAATTGTATTCTAATCTGTTAATTTTATTCAACTAAAACAAAATGATAGTATCGTTTCATTTTATTCAATTAAAGAATGCAAACTCCATTAGCTAAATTTAAGCTTAAATAATATATGAAATAAAACTTAAATTCGTTTGGCCTATATTTCTTTTAATCCGAACAAGCTTTCTAAAGTTTGGACGGTATTAAATCGATGCATGATACTTGCTCTCGATAGCAATGCTCGTAAGTAATTAAACTCATTAATTTTCTATTACTGCATATTACGGTGCTGCAATGATGCGGTGTCAGTGGTCAATTTCAGCGGTTTTAACTTCATATAATACTGGTTTAGTGGTTTGTTCAGAATGATAGAAATCACGTCATGATATTGTTTTATTATGACTTCATGAAATAAAGACTGCATACTTTATATTACTGAAAATGTGCGAAAGTTTGTTACCTCTTGACAGTACAGTAAAAAAACAGTGGCACTCCGGGAGTACAAACTTGAACAATTACAATATATATAGATACTTATATACAGAAGTGTCGGTAACGGTAACAGTGTCGCGAGTTCGATTGTTTTTTCCCATTTCAATAAATTCCCAACGCGCCTAAAGAAGTTTTCACTTCAAATTGCCTTCCTACGTACTTGAAAAAAAATACTGTATTATTTACGAATACTTAATAATTATGTATATTTTCCAAATGAATCCTTTAGCCGCTCCTTATATTAGAGCGTCATAGGCTATTTAGAGCAGGCAATTACATTAGCCTTCTTGACCATTCTTTAAAAGATCCACATTTCACATCGCACAGGCGCTTAAAAGCCAAATTGGCGATCCCAATTTGTACTGCCACCAACGACCAAAATTTCCTTTTACAAATCGTGACTAAAACTTCAATACTGTATGTCTGCGAGCCGTGTACGTGTTACGTATAAACTGGTGCAAGAATGCTTTGACGCTTTGCAGCGCTGCAGCGCTGTATCCACTACGATCATAACTTTAACCTTTCAAAGTTGTCTGCGTTGGGATTGAAACTAAACGATGTAACGTGGCTAGTGGCTACAGTTAGCGCTGTCACGGCTATTGTTTTAACTTATCTCCTATTTTGTACGGGGTTTAAAATAGAAGGTGTTTTTTTAATAAAAAGAGGGAGTAATTATTATCTTTTTGTTGTTTTAAGGTTTAGTTGGGAATATTCCAGAATATTCTAAATGCCGATACTTTCTTTACTGCTTAATGTAAGAAGTATACGATGCTACATTATATTTATATTTCTTTTTATATATTTGATGCTTTATATAGAAATAATATTATTATTTATAATAAAAAATAATTATAAAACGAATTTAACAATTTCATCTAGTGAGACTACTAATCATACCACTCAGTGCTTCTGTAGCATAATAAATTATTAAGTCTCTAATTATAGAAATTATGTAAATTTAATTCAAATTATTCATGAATAAGTGATTCTTAGCTGAAACCAGACGAGTACGTAACATGCTTAAAGACTTATGTTTATAGACGTTTAAAATCTAAATACTGTAAATTTTCAGACTAAAATATTCATATAAAGCTAGACAAATTCATTTAAATTACGTAATAACAAATGTAGCCTTGACCGCAAGTATAATAAATATGAGCTAATTTAGACTCACACGATATGATATAACTTGGAATATAAAGGCCTGTGAAATTCGTGACTAGCACATATTAAATAATTCTAGGGTAACAAACTACGCCCACTCACTATGGTGCAATTCGTTTTTAAAATTAAATTTATTTAATTCATTTTTGTTTGCATTAAAAATTAATATGATATTCTTCTTTTATCTTTCAATATCAAAATATATAACTACCTGTTTTCCGCGGCTCTGATCGCGCGGGATGTCGGTTAACGTGGCAAAAAACAGCCTATGTTCTTTCTCAGGCTCTAAACTATCTGTGTACCAAATTTCACTTAAATCGGTTCAGTAGTTTTGGCGTGAAAGCGCGACAGACAGACAGAGTTACTTTCGCATTATTCATATTAGTAAGGATAAAACCAAAACCTTACCGTACATTTTTATCCCAGTGAGTGGTACATAAATATCATTTTAAAATGCCAATCAAACGGTTAATTCTGTTAGACACTTTATTAAGGATCTTTAGAACGTATTTATATTCTAAAAGGAACATTTTAAAGTGTTCAAATATGTGTCATGTGCAAACCGAGAATGCTTTGTCGCGTTACGGTCGGTCCATTGAAGTGGTGTCGTGGATAGAAAGACTCAGTTGAGTATAGTTAGACAACGTTAGTAAAGCTTCCTGTGTTACAGCGTTATGTTTACTGTGAACATTGTATTTTGAACGTTATTTGCGTGGATTAGAGGTTATAATTGGGTGTATGTACAGATTTTTAGGTTTAAGTAGTTGCATATTTGAAATAAGTGGTCATATTAGATCGAAGGTGAACATACCTTAAGATCAATAATTTTTTATTTTTTATCAGTGTTGCCTACTATTTTTATTATATATTATATAGTTTATTTTTATTACTAATTTATATTATATAGGTGCCATGTTTCGGAATCATTTTTTTAAAGTTATTAAAAAATAAACAAAAGTACGTTACTATTTTCTTTTTATAACATTTTTCGTACTAAGTAAACTTAAGAATATAAATGTTACTTAACAGATCTTCATCATTTAAATTAGTTTTGGTAAATTCTGACAACCTTTGAGGAAAGATACAATTTTGACTCTACGATATCGATAAAGTATTGTGTACGAAAATTTATAACATTCAGTTTTTATTAATTATAACTCTGTTTTGTTCTGCCTTGATAAGTAAGAACGGATGTGTCTCAAGCTAATTAGCTCTCTTAAGTTATGAGGAATACAACAAAAATTTCACTGTATTGTTAATATGGCTTGTTGCCTTTAACTCCAATTAATGTTTTAATTTAATCGCGAAGTTATCTCGTGTCCGTTTAGTATTACTACTGCGATATATATATACTGCGATATATACCTATAATGAGATATAATATAATAGAATAGAATATTCTTTAATGTACACTATGATATTAAATCATTTAATAACGCAGAACCTTGAAATCTATAGGTAATTTTACAATTATTATTAATTTTTTTTAAATACTTATGATATATTTCCTTGAAATCAATATAATATATTATTGTATTTCATCGTACAAAACAAGTATTATTATTAGTTATCTCAAAGTCAAACAGTCTGTCAGTCTTTCTACGTATCTTCAAAAACACTAATAAATGAATTAATGACATCAATTGTTTTTAATAACAAAACATCGAAATAATTCTGCATTCATCGACGTTCCTACTTTAAACATATTCTAAATTACTAGTATTGAAAAGAAAAATGTGAGCATGAAATAAGGAGGTCTATACATGATAAAATAACAAAACAATACTGCTCTCATAAAGATTCAATAGCTTGTGATAACATTCCTCGCTTCTTTAGATCTCCATTGAATGAAAAGCTTTGACGCCACGTCTCGTATAGGTATTCTACCATAACTTTAAGCTCGAGGTCTTTAAATTGCTAAAGGCAAAATATTATAGCATTTAAAAAATTACAATTTATTTTACTGAATTTTTTCGTAACTTCTATGATTATATATTAAAGAAAACTTTGTATGTAGGGGTCAGATATATTGCTGTATGTAAAAAAACTATTTTTTAAACCAAGATTTAAAAATTGGAAAACTGCAACACAGTTTAGTTGTAATGTCTAGTGGGCCGGCGGTTCAATGAACTGATTTGTGTGAACAAAGTGGCAGGTAAGAACCCAGTACAGGCAAGTAACAATTAGATTTTTCTAAACTATATGTACTTTCTTAATTTATTATTCTAAAGATATCATTGACGATCGGTGAAGGAAACATCGTAAAGAAACTTGAACTCCAATAACTGGAATTTGAAATCACTATCCCGCAATAAACAAGCGTGGTAATCAATGCTTGTTCCTTCTCTACATGAGAGGAGGCCTGGGCCTTGCAGTGAAACATTGATAGGCTAGTATTATAAAAAAGTTTAAGAAAAGACAAGACAAAAAAATTAAGAAAATTTATGTCTTTTCTTGTAAGTTTGTATCGAAGGTACACAATCAGATTTCTGTATGCCATAATGTAATGTTTTTTGTTTTAATTAATCTGATTACGTCTTATATTTGACAAGCAATTTACATGAGATACCAACTTTAACTTCAGTGATACTGAAAATAGCAAATTTATTTGCAGGAAGCGCAAAATAGAGCTGTTTAAAACTAAATCTAAAATTAAAACGAATCTAAGCGGATAAAAAGCTATTACGCAACAAAATATGACGTCACTGAGAGTAAAGCTAGGTCGTTGTTAGCAATGGATATTTCAGCCTGACACTTGAACGCTGCTGCGAAAAATATAATGTAATTAAATTATGACTGGTTTCAACCAGCAACTTTGTCCACGTGAAAGGGTTATTTCAAATAGAGATGAAGTCGGTTCATTTTTAGATCGCTATCGAA
Organism: Diachrysia chrysitis; assembly: GCA_932294365.1. NCBI lineage: Eukaryota > Metazoa > Arthropoda > Insecta > Lepidoptera > Noctuidae > Diachrysia > Diachrysia chrysitis. The sequence continues at coordinate 12,453,431 of OW028649.1, read as the reverse complement.
GATAATAAATATAGAATTTTATGTTTTAGGATGGTTGGGAATTGATCTCATATTTTTTTTAGTACCACTAGTTAAAGTTCAATTCTCTGTACAAAAAATACTGCAAACTTTTTGTTAAATAAATCATTCGTTACTTTCATACATTAACAAACACATACCCTGTACAATTTAAAAATACTGACGAAGCTCAAAATAAAAATTAAGTAATTACTCCTGATTTACTTTGTATACCATTAAGTGTTCTTTTGACAGTGCATTGTTATCCAATTCGTTTTAATTATTTTCTTCTACCTAGCCTTTTCAGAAGCTATGCTGGGATCGGCTTCCAGTCTAACTGGTTTGAGCTGAATACTGTACAATGCCTGCCTTTTACTGGGTAACACGGTATCCCATAGTAAGAATAGTGATCAGAATTTTAATGATTTAACGACAGCCTGGACCAACGGCTTAACATTTCTGAGGAACTAAGGAGCTCGGTATGCTAACAAATGGTCACCCATCCACGGACTAACCGCGGCGAGCGCGGCTTAACCTGTACTATCGGTCAACATGTACGGCTAACACTTGCCCACGAGCTCCCTTTGTTAAAAAACATAACATTGTTTTATAATAAAATGTTAAGCGAATACTGCCATTCATTGTTTCTTTGACAAATTCTTTGTTATCCAATTCGTTTTAATTATTCAAGTAATATTGGTTTACTTGTAGCAAGCCAAATGTTTTCGGTAGAGGGGAGAATCCGACACAGAAAATTAAGCTTCTTATGTCTTATCTTCTTTTTTATGTAAAATTGTCCGGAAAATCTGGTATTAAGCAAAAGTTATTAATGATTTAAACGGATTAAATTAAAAAAAAAATGTTAAAGACGATTGGTTTCATTTGTGTTATTGTAATTTCTATTTAAAAATGTGAAAAGTGGCAAATCTTTTATCCATATCCATATTATTATTACACATATGAAAATAACTCTGTCTGTCTGTCAATTTTCACTGTTAAATCACAAAATAAAAAAAAAATGTATGGTTTTAGCTGGAACTCCAAAATAACACATGGGCTATTTTTTGTCGCGATAACCAGGATCCACGCGGACGGAGCCGCATGCAAAGGGCAGTTGAAAAATGATCTATACTAATATTATAAAGCTGAAGAGTTTGTTTGTTTTGTTTGTTTTTTTGAACGCGCTAATCTCAGGAACTACTGACTACGTTCGAATTGAAAAATTCTTTTTGTATTGGATAGTTCGTTTATTGAGGAAGGCTATAGGCTATATAACATCACGCTACGACCAATAGGAGCGGAGCATAAATGAAAAATGTTGCAAAAATGAAAAACCGTTGAAACTAAAACACGCGAACAAAGTCGCGGGGGACAGCTAGTTTTAAATATTTATTTTTATTATAGAAGATGCTTAGTAAAAAGTTCAGATGTTTATCGACGCCATTAATAAAATTGTTAAACAGTAAGCCCTTAGTAAAAAAAACAAATAATGTTCTCTGGTAATTTATTTAATATTGTTAAATATTTATTTCTTCTAACTGAGCTTGGACCTAATAACCTTGAACGTCAAGGCCATATTTATGTTGCAAAACAATTAAATTTGTTTATTTTTAGGGTTCCGTACGTCCAAAGCACAATATTACTTGGTTGTCAGTCAGTCCGTCTGTCAAGATTTTTGGACCACTCTACAATGATCAGCTTTTAATTAGAATTTTGTAATTTTGCTTTTTTTTTTAATTGATTTTATTGTTTTCTTGAAGAAGTTTGTCCATTTCCAGAAGCAGAAGTAGTACTTCAAATATGACCACGCAGGCTGTAGCACTTTGTATAACACAGAAGACGGTCAACGACCTCACAATATATTCAAAATAATGTTTATTTAATATAAATTTGATCAAAGAAGCCAATTTAAATCCACAAGGTATTTATTTTGAAATGAAATGAATTTAATTTTAAACTTCTTTAAATCCTCACATTTCATATTTGAATTGGCTTCAATTTCATTAGCGTTAGCACTCTAATCTGCTCCGATCTAAGAAATTATTTAAATGTATTTAAGATGTTATTTTCTGAGCACTTTAGGAATATTGAATAATTTACTTAATAACTACAAACGATGCTTAATACAACTGTAGATATATTATAACAAAAGCTTAATTTCACTGACATGTGATATTTACATTCAAGAACAAAAATATTGATGAAACAAAATACAATCGTCAATATAGTACATTTGTATAGTAATTTTTACACACCACTGAATTAAAACTTATATATATACGAAACGTAACTGGCTATGAGAGAAAGAGAAAAAGTAAATGTGTGCTCGCACCCCTCTCTCATGCCCTTACAGTAATATACGAAACGTAACTCTCTCTTTCTATCTTCACTAACTTATATCTACGTCTCAACTTCCGTTCGCCTCGCCCGATCACACTTTTTGTAACGCTCTTGTCACGCATTTACCAGTTTACTCCTGAGTCAAGCGTGCGTAAAGAAGTTTAACTACAAAGAATGCAAAGTCAACTAATAAATCACCAAAAAAAAAATCTCATTTACTGATCTTAAATCGATTTTTTTTAACCATTACGGTTAAAAAAATACTTAAAGGGTAGCATCCTAAACGCAGAAATAGTTTTACAACTTTTTTATTAACCTGCAGTGAGTCTTAAGTAGCGATTTTCTTTTGTTTTGCACACAAACACACTGTCTAACAATAAACACGGTTTTGGGTAACGATACAATTTTAATTTCAAATCCAATATTTCATGAGAAACAAAACAATTACACCTGTTTCTCCAGTAAGTTAAGTAAAACCCTTTATCAAATGTCAGGTGTGGTGAAAGTAACGCGCCATGTGGTTTTCTACTTAGAATGAGGTACTTCTTCTCTGACACAGACTAAAAGCAGTACGTTAATCGTTTCTACAAATATTAATTATCTACAATTAAATTATTCAGTGAGTACTTGAACTGTTAAATGTATAAATAAATATTTAAATCAATTCGTGTTTGGCTATTGATTTGAACGTATGGACGTTAATAATTTAGAAGCTCGATGATCACGTTGAGTTCCGAGAAATGTTTGCTTATTGTTGAAGTTTCATTAGAATACAATTTGGAACGATTAGCCTTTTAAGTAATTTGTAATAAACATTATTTTTTTCCTAATAATTGTTTTTTTTTTCAATGAATAATAAAAGGTAGCCTTAATTCTACCCCTAAAAAAATGCAGTTCCTACAGTCTTTTTGTAATATTGTAGGAACTATTTACAAAGTGTAAAAACGATCATATCTTTATATTAGAAATATGTATGGGTGCGTAAAGTATTCAAGTATAATAGTGATGCCCTGCGAATCCCCATTCCCGATTTTTTTATTGATATTTTATAAATATTCTGCTATACGGGGTGGAGACGAATTCAACAAATCGAATGTCATGAATATCGGTCCAAAAGTTCTTGAGTAATAAAAATTGTGAGGAGCCATACAGATACACCTTTATTTAATAAATACAGTATAGCTATGTTATTTCTATACATATATTTCTATAATAACAAAGTTTATAATAAATATTCATGACTATAGGTACGAACTGTTTTTCCGCTGGAGACAACATTCGACCTTGCTCCAAGGCGGTCACTCTACAACCGAGTCATTTGTCAAATATTTTGATAAGAACGTCAAGCAAAATTTGTGTAACAATTCAAAAACCTTCACACAAGTCAAAATGTTTTAGTAAATCATTATAAATTTCTGTTTACAATATTAATAGACGAATTTATGAAATAAGAAGATAATTTCAAAGTCTAAAGTCAACCGGCACTTGATTAAGATTAACGGATTATGGCCCGAAGTCTTCCGAAGACCTGAGGCTGACACAGTAAGGGATTATTATTAATGGACTAACTAAGGGGCTATCTGACAGTTCTAGTGTAGCCGACGCTCCGCATAACTCTTCAGAGCAGTATAAAATTAAACGGGGTTAATAAATGTATTGTTAAATTGAGACCAATTAATTGTGTAGACTCAGGACCAAGCGATCTCATTATTTTGGGTTCGGGCATCTGTTAAACGTCAATGTATTTGTTTGGGACAGTTCATCTTTACCGACATTGCAACTCCTTTAAGCTGGACTGTACAAAGACTTGTAGACAAAGGAGTTATGGATTAAGAGAATTAATTTGGCTATTATAGAGAATTTCTCACTTAAACGTATACCTTAAAAATCTATACATTAACTTTTCTAGGTAGTATTTTAAATTGGTAATGATGGCAAAACAATCATAATTATGTCAAATACTGGCTTATGGGGCTTTATTAACGACACAATGTTGTGACAAACATTGTGTCGTTAATAAAGCCCCACGTAACAAATCTTTTATTTATTAATGATTGATTTAGTATTTCGTTGTAACGTACCTTATAATGTAACCGTACCTTCAAACTATTTCAGCAAAAAGTACATTAAACCCGTTCAACACTTTCAATACATTGTTATTCTTCCATTTTGATTTAACTCGAGATACATCTATCAATCGATTGAACAAGAAGATTCTATGAAATGTGTTCAGTAAAGGCACAAGTCGGCCTATTTACAGAGGGATAACAGCCTCAAACATGAATCTTTGATAATAGCAAGATGAGAGCGCGATAAATCTCACTCCATACGTCAGTTTCCGTATGACCGGAATATCAAATAGTTTATCGAGGATTTGAATCTTGTTTTCACTGCATTAACGTAAAACATTATATCTAACACAATCCATACTTCCAAACTCATATTTTGAATGTGTAAGTAAATCTGTCTGTTACACTTCCACGGTTAAACCGATGAACCGATTTGTATGAAACTAATAAGGTAACTGGTAAGGGGAAAGCTTAGGCATAAGCTTGGATCTTGAGACAGGACATAGGTACTTTTTGCTCTGATAACCGACACGCGGGTGGAGAAGGGGGCAACAGACAACTTATATAAATGATTGGTTTAAAACAATATTAAAGTATGGCTTCAATTTTATACTTCTACAGAAATTGATATTTTTTCTTTTAATTACAATAACCTTTTGTTAGAATTTTGTGATTTTACATTTAGTTGCCTGGTTTATTTTTTTTTACTTTTTTTTTTTTTTACACATTTACTGTTTTAAATATCATAGTCAGTGTGACTAATATTATAGAGTAACGAAAAGTAATGCTGAAATTGTATATACTTACAAATAGATTGCCGGCCTTGCGGAGACTCAATGGGTATGTTACCTTATCATAATAAAACGCTCCTAAATTAACTTAAAGTGGGGTCGCCTATAATTTTGATCAAGGATAACACACCTCGCTTGCCGAAGCATTGGCCATATGCTCGAAAAGTTTTTGAGCAGAAATGACAAAACCTTTTTCATACTTTATGTTTGTTAAAGATCTTTAATACATTGATAAAATAAAAAGGGTTGTACATTAATATTCAGAATACCTATTTCATACTTCAGGTAGGATGGATACCAAAATTGTAATATCGTACTAGTAGGTACTATACCTATAGGTACAGGGTGTTACAGAAAGGTCAATATGAGTTAATTAAATAATTTATTTACAATTATCACTCATGTTCGATATCAAAAAACATACCCAGACCGCTGAGCGATGTATCTTAACATTTTTAGCAAGTGACGTAATAAGTTAATGACTCTCGTAATGTGGTGACACGTTTATTGTGATTTTTGGTGTCGAATAATTGATGCGAAAAATTGGATAACAATTATTCAATTAACTCAGTTTGAGCTAAAACTTTGTAAACTGACTCTATATCAAATGTATTCTTCACCCCTTTTGGATAGATATAACCTTTCGGTAATTGGTTAAGGATTATTTCCTGTCACATCACTGACTACTTTACTAAGTATGCACTATAATATTATATATGTAACAGTGTATGTAATATATTTAAAGTATATGTAGTTTATCTCAACGTTTGCAATTGTAGACCTCCGCTACCCCATGTATTAGTTTTCTGTTTTCCTGTCCATCCAAAAGTTGTCTGGAAGATATCGCTATTAGCGATAAGACCGCCATTTTACCCTTATTAACTTTATCTCATATACTGCTGTATCTTTTGTGGTGTACAATAAGGAATATATAATAATAATACTCTGTATAGTTAATAATAATTATAGTACTGTCTCCAGTCTTATCTTCTCTGTGCTTAATTTTAAAGACTGGTGTCAGTTGGTTGGCACTTTTGCCTAGCAGCGAAATGATAAATAGATTATATCAAATACCTATCTATATACTACGTGTAGTTTTGCATTCTAACTATGCTAATAATTTTCGACACGAATCAATAATAAAATAAGTAGGTTTATTTTTTCTTTTTTCTAATTTTCGGAAATCGACATGTGTGGGACAAGCATTTCAAAACGCGGCCCGTATACCGCACTGTAACTGCTCTTTTACACACACACATAAAGACACTGCCTACCGCATACGCAACGAGGCGATTCTGTTCTTTCAAAGTGATGTATTCTGAAATACTGACAAACTAAAATAACTAAAAAAACAAATATGTATTAATTATTGAGCAGATATCTTTATTTTATTTGATTAATTATATCTTTCATAACAGTCTCCTGAAATTTGTCGAGAATGCAAAACGATACGTTGCATATTATATGTACCGATCTATCCTATCCAATAGCGACGAAAAACAATCTTAACACGTTGAGATACAAGTAGGTTAAAGGCAGTCTCTAGACTCTTCTTATCGATCATGAAGGCTATAAAAATATTTTTAATGGCATAGCAACTAATATACTTCTTTTTCTACACGTGATTTGAAGCAACCTTCCTCAAACGACTGCTGATTACAGCGGCTTATAACGAAACCTATTAAGCGTTGAATATTTGGTTCTACTTATTTGACTGACATCAAAGTTAAGATTTAAGTTGAGGAAATGAAGAATAAAAGCTCTCATGTTTTTTTGTTATGTGGTTTTTTTTGACGACATGCGTCAATAAATTGTAAATCAATTTTTACTGTATGTTTTTAGCGTAATGATAATTATAATGATTTAAACTTTTTTTTCGAATGAGGTATGCAGAAGTGTTTGCAACAATGTTTTTAGTCTGTTAACGAGTTTAACACTAATTACAAGAAAACCACAAGGTTATTATTAAAAATGCCTTGCTGTAAACTGCTTACCTCACATTACCTAGAATTTACAATTGTTGCACAAATTAATTTGAAATTAAATTATGCTTGTTTTTTTTTAAATATTATTTTGTCTTTTTTTGTTTTGTTGTTAAATGTAAGAAAAGGAAATTCAGTATTATTATATTTAACCTAGTATTATTGCTTATTTTTTAGTTATTTTTAGGTCCAATTTAATGTTTACACACAGTATTTTTTGAGTACTTATATTTTTGAAAGATAAGAGAAAGAGAAAATAATTGACATCAACCATCATCATATTCGTGCATATCAGGCTGAACAGACAAGAAGCATCTTATTTCACTAAATTGAAATATGTATATGAATACTAGCGATCCGTCCCAGCTTCACAAGGGTAGACAAAACGTTAATTAATTATACACATTAACCTCACTCTTGAATCAGTCTATCCAAAGGTAAAATCTTTATAAAAACCCGTTTGGAAGTTTTTGTCTCTATCGCGTTCAGACAGACACTCTTTGTTTTGAAATATGTATAAAATAGATATTAACATTATTCTTAATATACCCCGCAACTATTTTATAACTACGATAAATTTAATATTTTGAGAGACTGATAGACAGATCTGCTTAAATACTTCTTGACATTAAAACTAGGAAAAAATATTACGCGACTCTTGATCCTTTATCATTAAAATCTACAAGTTTGTGAAGTCGAACTTTGAAAGCCAAAATGTTGAGAATTGTGGACATATTGCCGGCAGTATACCTCTCGCCCTTTTTAAACCGCAGGGACATACGGAGCGAATAAGGAAGATAAGTTTACCACATACAGTTTGCAGTTTTAGAAGTTATTTACATAAAAGTATTGTTTGATAAGGTTCTATGTTAAAAATGTACCCAGCAGTTATAGAATGTATTGATAGCTTTTATGTACATAGCGTAATATTATCTACATATCTTTGCAATATACAGGGTGTCAGGAAATACGATATATTCCTTGTAGGGGGTTAAAGTAGAGCTTATTTTCAGCCAATTTAGTCGCTTGATGCCATGTCCGAAACCTAGTAATTTCTGAATTGCTCGACATTTTAGAGCTTTCACAAAAAAAAAACGATTTTGTAGTTAACACGTACCTTGTAGTGAATTATGCAGCATTTTGTCTATTATTTTATTTTGTGAAAAAAATGGCATGTAATTATTGAATTTACTTAATTAGGTATTTGAAAAACATACGACGCTCATTTCACGAGACAATCAACTTAAAGTAATTTACTATTTATTCACCAAAACACCAATCCTTTATTATCATATTAATTAACATTTAGATTTAGATCATAATATATCATCCTTGTCGTCTGGGATACTGCCATCGCCTTCGGGTATACATTTTGGTATCATTTTTTTTTCATTTACCATATCATTTATGTAATAATAATCTATTTATAAAATCATAGATAAAGATAACGCATAAAATCCACATTTTATAAACACGTTCATTATTCACAAACAGAAAGTACAGTGTTAAAAAATCTTTTAACTTACTATAATAGGCATGTTACCTAATTTTTTTTAATGTCCACCTGGTAGATTAATGAATTTTATTGGACAAGTATTTTTCTTTTTTCCTGCAAACAAAAAATTATCAAAATACAGAGAACGGAAATTTCGAGTGACGTCACTCCTCGCTACAATTTTTACCAAGGCGAGGTGTCATAAGCCCCCACTCCGAAACTTTAAAGCGCTGTATCTTTGCAATTTTTTATTATTTTATAAAAGAAAAATACGTGTCTAATATTTTTTTATTATCTAACTGACGGACTAAATAGATTTAAACTTTTCATACCCAGTCAACCCCTACTATTGATACACAAAATAGACGATTATTAAAACAACTTATTAATTATTATTGCCTCCATCAATTTAAAAAATAATTATATTATTACTTTAATTTATTTATTGAATCATGTTTATAAAAGGAAATCGATCAAAAGGTATCAATTGATCCCCGCTTAAAAATATTTATCACAATTTTCGCAACAGATTTTAATTAAATTGGCCCGCTTTTGTCTTTAAGTTAATCAGGAAATTGGAAAATATTGTAACGCGTAAATGATAAAGAATAATGGTTTTATGTCCGTTCAGGTATAAATTTATCCATGGTATTTATACTTATAAACCAGTTAGGTTTTACAAGTTCGGGAGTAAATTACCATTAATTAAAGAAAATTTTATTTAAAAAGCATTTAATTTTAATCCACGTATTATATTTGAAATATTATTTTCAGTAAAAAGTACCGACCAAAAATCATTATTTTTTCTTAATTAAAACCATTTATGATTAGATATGTTACAGTTTGTCACTATTAAATTTAAAATTAACATTTTGTAAAATTACAATAATTAAGAATTTATAAGAATAAAATATATTTTCAGCCAGTTATAATAAACGATAAAAATATATTATACTTTTTGAATTTACTTCAATACGAAATACTTTATGTAACGAAAACCTGTAAAACTTCGTATAAAAAATACACATGTAATACAAAAATACCCGAAACAACATCAATATAATTCATCACGAAAAAAAGTAACTTTACTCACCGTGCAGCGGAAGAAATATCCCACTTTTACAATCGAACACATCGCTCACAAGCACAACTATAAACACTACTGACAAAATAAGAAACTCTTGAAATTTCCTAACAGTTTTTGATGCACTCACAAAGTTCCTACCGACTCGGAAATCCTCGGTCATCATTAATTCATACTCACAAAAACTTTTTTATTCATCAACGTTTACGTCATTCACTACATTTTATTTCGTTTGTAGGTTAATGAAACATCGTCTGTTAGTGGCTTAGAATATTCGTGTGCACTCTCCGAATGCCGCGTTCACACTACGTAAGGGCGTAACTTACGAGTCCTTACTGCGCTTGCGTGAAACCGAGTGACTCTTCTCCCTGACGGACTTATTCACGAGTTAATTAATATATCAACTTTTCTCCGCCCCCCTTATATTAACTGTCACCTTCAATAAAATATTTTGGCTTACTTACTTTTCCCTCTAGGATGAAGTTGAGTTTGAATTTTGAAATAAAATTAGCACTGACACTGCTAAGGCACCAATTAAAAGGCTAATAAATTAATCTACAGTGTCCGCTGTCTTGACGGGACACTTTAGACTACGGTAATTACAGTTTCTTTACGTATTTTGCTAATCTGCTCGTTTATTTATTTAAAGTTTTCGGTTCGGAACATTACTGAGTAGCATGATCGATTACATTAATGAAAATGAACAAATTAAAGTTCAAAACTTTCCTATACCTATCTGGTAGGAGACGTGACTCGAAATACAAACTCGGTCCTGAGTAAGGCTCTATTCTGTAGAATTCGTTTAGTGACTCGATTTTTTCGGTTCACCTCCTATTTTCTCAGATGAAACTTAGAAATGTATTTGTTTGTCTGTTAAGTACGTGCGATGTTTAGGAGAATCAGCTTTTAGATCTTCAGATCAAGATTTAATAAAAGATATTGTGTTTTTTTATACATTGTAGAAAATTGACTAAGGTATTGTGTAAAGAATAAAGGTGATTATTGATATCGACAGCTTGAAGTCGATTAAGTACGGATGAACTTTAAAAAAATACGTTGTTATATTATTTGATGTAGTAGTTAGAGTATACATAGAAAAGCATAGAGTGCGCACATCGCTAGTAGCCCGTTGTGCCGAGCGTAAGCAATATTTTTGCTGTGAGTACTACGCTCGTTAACTGATTTAAGTGATTTTCCGTGCGACGACAGACGTTTATGCGAAAATATCGATGGTTTAGGATAATAGGTGATATTATTATGGTAATATTAGGTTTTTAAATAGTGGTAATATAACAGCGCGCCCTATTTTGACACAAATTTTACGGTTTTAGTAGTTCATACTGGTCATACTCTGCTCACAGGTCATACTCTGTTAAACGCACTCTAAAATTTACTTATTTTTACTCTTACATTTAAACATTACTTTAACTAATATTCGTAATCTTATTATTTTATTCAATGAATATTAAATTAAAGATCTAGTTGATTGAATTATATCGCCACAAGCCTCAAATTCAATGACCTTATTAGATATTGACCTAACACTATCATAATCATTAGTCCCAGTAGGTACATTCATGCGTGTTAACTCCGAGTATTGCTTACTTCCGCACTGATGAAATTACAGATCTATTGTCTCTCCTGTCTAGCTATTAGGTTAATAAGTCATTGAGCGGAAATTAAAAAAACTAAGCATGAGATCTTGGTCATGGATCATGAGGCTTTGCTCCTTAAGATGGAGAAGCGTAAAAAAAATACAATATATATTGATATTGATCACAAAACAAATTTTGCAGGATATGACCAAAGTCGGGTTAGTTACACCATTTACAACTTGAGAACGTTTAGACTGGTTTTCATGATCTTCGATTCGAGATTCGGGTTCGTCTCCACCCTGAATAGCAAAACAACCGAAAAAAAATATCGAAAACTAAAAGCGGTAACGGGAACTACTTGCCCACGCGGGTAAAACCGCGGGACACCGCTAGTTTAAATAAATATATCTACTTAAAATTAAAGAAATTCCGAAATTTTCACCAACAACGAAACAATTGAAATACGGGACTCATTTTGTTTCATTCAAAAAACTCGAAATTGTTACAAAATGAGCATCCGCGGCCGTATTGTTGTATCTTAATGTCGCTCTGTATTTCACGCCGCCCACACTCTCGTCACCACCGACATTACGACTATCTTTCGTCCGTTTGTATGTCTGACACTTGTTCCTTTATTTCTCATGCCTCTTTTACTTTCGTCGTTCGCGCTCTTTGATGCATCAAACACCTTTTTCGGTTTTTCTGCTTGTTGTAATGAATTCTTTTGATGAAAATGCGGTTTTCAAGGGTTCAGAGGGTTGTAATTAGTACTTAATGCTGATGTTTAGCTTTAATTAATCCTCCTTTTTAGTATTATTTGTAGCTAGTTGGGATACGCATTTTTCCTTTTCGTTCTTATTAGTTTCCTTCTCACTAAATGGAATAGACAGAAGAATTATATACACTTTTGAAAAAACTTTCTATTAAATTTTATAAATTCAAAGCTATGGTATGTATATTCAAAGGTATTAGATATTATTAGGTACCTACTAGCTCTAAAATACATAAATTCTTCGTTAAAAACTGTTCACCACGCTACATAAATTGGATAGCCCGTTGGTAATGCGACTGAATGTACAGATTACGCCGGACGCGGATCACTCGCGCAGAGCCCTTTATTTGTGTAACCCAGGATGACAACTGATATATCCTTTATACTGTTTCCTCTCAGATATCAGTGTGAACCAGTTTCGCACAAAACAAATGAACGCCACATTGTTTTGCCGACTCTGCATGTTTTTGCATGTTAATGGTTTATATAACAATGCACACAACATGCAAAATCCTAGTGAGGATTATACCATGTAAAACATTTAATTCAGGAAATGTTTTTTGTTGGCAGCGTTGATGCGTGATTAGAAATTTCGAGCGATTCGGTAATTTCTTTCTCACTAAATTCCACCTGGCTTGAAGATCGACCAAGATGACCTACTTACTATTAGTACCTAGATACCTACTTGATAATATTGTGAGGAACGGGATCTATTTTTAGGGTTCCGTACCTCAAAAGGTAAAAACGGAATCCTTATAGGATCACTTTGTTGTCCGTCTGTCTGTCTGTCTGTCTGTCTGTCAAGACCTTTTTTCTCAGGAACGCGTGGAGGTATCAAGCTGAAATTCATATCAAATACTCAAGTCTATGGTCTCTTGGAGCTGTGAAAAAATCAAACTTCTAAGTCAACGCGATCAAAAGATACTCCCGTTTATGCCGCAAAATTCCGCAAATTTTCGAAACTCGCACGGGAATCAAAACCTACAGGGTACTTCCCGTGAACTCAGAATCTTGAAATTTGGTACGAAGTAACGTCTTATAGTACAGATAAAGGAAAAATTGCGAAAACCGTAAATTTTTAGTTACATCATATAAAAAAAAATATTTCTGATTTTTTTTTTTTTTCATTTTGCAATTATCATACCATAACTATGACTCGATCGTAGTGATGGGTGAACTTTTACTTATATACCTACAGGTGTGTACGGAACCCTCGGTGCGCGAGTCCGACTCGCACTTGGCCGGTTTTTTAATACAGACTATCTTATACAATTAACCAATTCGCTGGTGATGTTCAGAAGAAAATTACCCCTTTAAGTATGTTGCATCTTATGCAGCATAACGAACTCCGTGGTCGAGTGGCGTACACACTGGTTTTTAAAGAGTCGCTAGTTTTGTAGTCTCCGGTTCGATCCCCTGACAAGTCAACCACTTTTCTTCATATTTTCTGTTTTGGTGATTGTGGTACCTTCGTTGTCTCTGATTCCATAACACAAGTGCTTTAGCTATTACTAGCTTAGTTACTTTAGATTCAGAGCAATGTAGCTATATAGTGATGTTGTCCACATTTATTTATTTATTTAATTTCTATAATATGGTTTAACCTTTCATGTTTTAATAACATCCTCATATTTACTATAAGAAAATAAAGCTCTTCTAAAACAAAATAAAGCATATCAGAATATTAAATCCTCAAACGCTAGAATTGTGTCAACTTGCTCAGAACTCGGTATATTTAATAAGAACAAGTACTCTAAGAAGCTAATTATTTTAAGGATAGAGTCGGCTTATTATCTTCTATATCAAAACTGTCGACAGTAAACTTGTGTAAGAGGATCATTCTCACTACGTAGAACTAGAAGTATTTCGTTCGAAATAATTAGAGAGAATATGGCACGTGGAAAAGAAAGATTAAATTTTTAAATAAGATTTATCATGTTGTACTATCACCTTGGAAATTGGAAATCATTGCTATTCAGAAAAACAAATGCATTATCAATTTCTATACCTACTGTCTTCGTCCGATGGAACAGCTGCCTGATCAGTCGGACAGCTATAAAAATTCACGGTGTCCTTATACCTAATATTATTGATCCATAGAGACGTCTTCAAGCTTTGCTTAACCTGCGAGTTGTGGTTCTTATTATGTCTAATTTATTGCATCGTTTTGGCATAGATAAACGTTTTTATCTTTTCTTTCTAACCTCAAATAATCTACTCCCATAGTTTATTTTTATTCATCTGTCAAATCAATTTGATTACATAACAAACCAAAGATTGATTATTTTATAATTCCTACAAATCTATAACTTTAAAATGAGTTTATAGATATTAATTTGATTTCAGTTGATTTAACAATCACAATAGATCGCAATCGAGTACACAATACTGGTACCGTAGATAGTAATATACTAACTCAACAAAATTATAAAATTAACAAATATTTAATACATCTACCGTTATGCCTTTGTCGAATGAATATTAATGCTTATTTCATTACGTGCTGATGCCAGCGGAGCCGGGGTTTTAATTCAATTAATAATGTTACCCTTACAATAGATCTATAATAGATATGGATTATTACAGTTTGGACACCTCATATAATCGTACCGTGTTTCGGTGTCGAGAAATTCCTATAGATAATAGAAATATAACACGTAAGAATATTGTTGTATTGTTTTTTTTTTTTGTAAGCTTATTTGTTTTTGTGCTAAGAACTATTTTATTGGTAACATTGCATTTAAATTATACCTTAAAAGATCTGATAAAAGTAATTAATTTCTTGAATTCCCAACAGATACATAATAATACTTCTGATTCTCGTAAAATTATTACGCGTTCGTTTATTTCGTACGCAGAATCATATTTGGTATTTGCCATTAATAAATGATATAATTTTATCATATTTAATTATTTAGTGGCTTATGAGACCCTAGATTCAACTTAAAAATAAGTTAAAAAGAAATAATAGTCATTAAATAATAGCAATGTTAATAGGTGATATTTTAAAAAGAAGAAAAAGTGTATTTTGTCCTGCAGTAGAGCACCAATGGATCATAATAAATATCACAATACTAATATTTTTACCGAATATCCTTTAGGAAAAGTAAAACGGACAATGAAATAATAAAAGTCACAATTGCTACTTAAGTTTGAACCTTGGATGTAGGTAAATACTTAATGCGATCATTAAAATAAATCCCATCGCGGGTAAAAATAACATCTATTAAATCTTAGGGTTTGTTCTTGGACCAGAATCGCCGCGTCAAGAACATCATGGAGAGCAATGCAAGAGGCATATGTTCAGCAGTGGACCCAAACATGTTCAGAAGACGAAGAAGAAAATAATTTCGGTGTCTATGGTTTCTTCAGTAACAAAATACCTATGTTGTCAAGTATTGTAACAATATTAAATTTTGTGCTAATAGAGGTTCAAATTGGATTATAACAAAGTATACTCATATAAAATTTATAAAACTCGTCTCGGGAGCTAGATAAAAATATATTTATGATATTACGAAACAATGCAAGTGGTCTGGCGTTGTAAAGTTAGTGTAAAATATAACGAAGAATCCCGAGGGAGACGGTTTTGACGGAACACGCCCGCATGACTAATAAATGATTACACATTAATTTGACTTGTGTTACTTTGGTTAACGATGTCAGCCATTTCATATTTTTCGAATTGTTTGTATCCTGTTTGAACGAAATTAGTTTGCTTTTTGAATGACTGATCGATTTGGCTTATTAAAAGTGGACGAGCAATGTATGTGCCCCATTCTCTTCTAGAGAAATGAATTTGACGTTATTTGCATGGCAAAGTTCAAAATAAAAAATGATATCTCTTGTAAGGTAAACCAAACAAGCATCTCATCCACGTGTCTGTGTAGAAACCCGAAATACTTTGGTCACATAGCCAGAAAAGACGGTAAAAAACTCGACAAATTGATGGTCACGGGTAAAACTGAAAGCGCCGAAGGAAAGAACCCAACGTGCTGGACTGACCAGAGCCGTACTGCTCTTGGAACTACCACCCACGATACTAAACACTGGGCGACAGGCAGAAATAACTGACGTATCATTCACCAACAACTGTTACGCTAAATTTGACCTTGGCCCATCAGTGCTGAGGAAACCGACACAAGGAAGATTAAACCATTGGATAGTCGTTATTCGGTTACTTTTACGACCTATCACTATGTGAATTAGTACGCTGTCTTATAATATACGGAAAATATGGTAACATTCGTTTGTTTCATGCTCTCTACATTATGTTTTACTTAAAAAATACAACAAAATTTTGTAATAATTATGATGAACATTGTAAGTTTACATGGGCAATTAAAAACCATTTTATATTTTTTATGTCGTTTTTTATTCCACTCACTCACCGATTGTGAATTCATTGGAAAAAGCTTTCCGAGTAATGAGTCATTCCACTCGATGTTTTTAATGGTTGCTTTTATTTATAGACTCTTGCTTTGTCGTGGTCATGTTTGTGCAAACAATATTATAAATGGACACTAGTTCTGTATAATTTTGTAGCCATTACTTGGTATAGCGGTCGTCGAAAAGGCTAAGTAAATAAAATAACACAATTAGGTTCCTCCAGATCAAGCTGGCCCGAGTCGACTAAACTAGCAATAAAAATAGGTCCCTAAATAACAAAAACTAAGATACAGCTCTCCCTTACTGTTTTTGCTTTATTAAGAATGTTAGCAACGCACTAAGTCGGGGTCCGCACCCCACAGGGGGTGCCCTTAGTGAACGTTACTGACGTAGTTAGTTTTTCTATTGCTCTGGCTGGAGGCCCTTAAGGCTCTTGCTAAAAGTCCGGTAAAGCAGTCAAGTCCTACGCTCAGGCTAACTGCCTAATATTACTAATGGACAACTTTCAAAAACAACAGATTTGTCAATAATAGACAAAATAATATAGTTTCCATGACGAAGGCTTATTAGTTACTTATTTAAATATTCTTAATATGCTGAATGAATTCTTGTTTAAGGACAGTTTAAGCGGGTGAAGCCCTTGTAAAAATTAGTGGTGGATTACAAATGCCTCCTATCTGATACCAGGTAAAAGAATAGTTCGACCGCCCTTTCGTATTAGCCTATGGGTGGAAGATATCTAAAAAGATTTCCAAACATTTAAAAAAGGAACTTTAAATAACGCAATTAATAAAGTCGCGTTAGAGAAGAGAAAAGCAGAAATATATATTTTTTTGTTAAGATCATTTACAACTGTGTCTAGCTACAAAGGCATTATACAGAGTGTTGTACAGAAATTCTTATCGCGACAAACTTTTAAAACTTAAGCCCAATTAAATAACAAGCATCTGCATATTCTTTGAAGACCTAACCCAATGAAAAGTTGGGTTCACTCACTTATCAAACGGTCAAAGTCTCTCTAATAGCTCTAAGGGAATAAAGTTACACTCATTTGCATACATTACCTTCTATCCTTAAGAAAGTTAGCCAAAGATGTATTCCGCTTGCCGCCGACTTGAATTGCTACTGAAATTTTAATAATACGAATTGTCTAATTGCTAAGCTGACGAAACTTTCAAAGAGAATTAAAATATTAGTGTCTCGTAATGAAGTTCTGTGAGCGTCGTGTTTTCAAAACCTAGTTGAATTTACGTTTCTAGCTAGCTAACATATTTGATGAAGAATGGAATATTAAAAATAATTACGAAGTTTCATTCTCCATTCTCATTGTAAAAATTAGGTAAAAATATTTAGACATCCTAATTTTTTACTTTGGACTTTAAACTCAAACAGAATTATCCGGTGTAATAGTTCTGCTGGAATTCCTAGGCGTTGAGTTTGCGGTTAACGATCTGCCGTTGGATAGTTGTTGAGGCGTTGTAACAATATTAACATCTATTTTATCCCAAGTTTTAAACGAAGCGGAAACTTCTAATTCTCGTAATGGTTTTTCACTGACGCGCTTTACCTTCCATTGCCAAAGTTTTCATTGTTAACATACGGCCATCTGATACCAAACTATGCAGAGCCTGTGTCATTGCAACTAGACAGCTGATAAATTTACTTATATATTTTTAAATACATACATATTAAAGATAAATTACGACACTCATTCACATCACGATCACGATCATTCTCATCACACAAAGATTCGTCCTGGTTGGGCATCGAACCTTGTTAGTCATTTGCTTCTTCTATCTTCATTTTTGCCAGCCCATAATAAAGTAACTCTAATACCTATATAATAAATAAGTTCACAGTAAGAAATCGTATCGAGTCTTGTTATGGAAAGCAAACCTATCGATATTCTGAATGGACTTTCAAGTGCTTTCTGAACATCAAAGATACAGGCTTGCGACATTCTGCCAAATTCTACAACATGTTCAAACACAAGGCTAGAAGTGGAACACAACGGGTCCAAACAAGTAGTGGCGCAAGGGGAAATAAATTCAGTGTTCCCTACGTTACTACTATGGTGATTATACAGTGAACTTTAAAATAACCGTCCGTCCTGTAAAATATTCAAAGCTCCCGGAAAAGTTAAATGGTGGATGATACTAACAAACTTATAAGACACCCTTTTATACAGGGAAGGTTTTTAAGAGCATAATGTGTTACTTTGTTAAAAAAAAAAACAATTTTAATTTGAATGATTAGCATTTTGTTTGGTAAGTTTTTTTTTTTATTTTATTTATATGCGGATATTTTAAAATAATACGGGCCTATAAATATCTCACTGCTGGGCATAGATCTCTTCTCATGTAGAGAAGGACCGAGTATTGATTTCCATACTAGCTCGTTGTGGGTTGGCGATTTCAGATTCCAGATATTAAAATCCAGTTTTTTAAAATCAAGGTTTCCTCACAATGTTATTTTAGAATAATAGTTAAATAAAAGAAATAGATTAAGAGTAACTGATATTACTTAAATCTTCGTACTTATTAAAAGGTCTGAATGAAAAAAAAATAGTTCATATTGGTTCATATAATTCACTGAGTTAAAAGCTATTTCCGATTTCTGACAATAATTAAATATAAAATATAAGTATAAGTTTTAATAAAAAAAAAAAATATAAAAAAGCAAATGCTAAATAACAAAATCCAATAGCCGATAGCTTAGATTTATAATGATATTAATAGACATACCTACAAAAAATGATATAATATCCAAATATCACTCAAAATCAAAATCAAAATTCGAGCTGGCAGTGAAACTTATTAATGTGTAACAGGGTACAGAGATAGTAGAACAAACACATTATCATCTTGTGATTGGAAAGTCCCAAAGTAAACGCATACATCGGTAAAATTTTATTTACGTTGGGGAATTTAATTTTTGCAATTACTTACATTGGTTGACGCTACAAGACTTGGTAATTTCTTTGTGGATTTTTTCTATCTTTGAAACCAGTCTTGATGTTCTTTCGTAAAATTTAATTTAAGGACAATTTTGGTCCTACGTTTATGTTTGAAAGTATTTTTGATGTCACCGAATGACCTTTTTATGATTTAATATGTTTTTTTATCTTGAAAACAATGACATTTACTATAGGCTATATATTATAGGTTTTAATTAGTAAATATTTTCTTTTTTTTATGTTTAAGTAAATTTAGTTAAGTTCGCTATAAGATATTTTTTCCTTAATAAAATGACCAAATTACTAATAATGGTCTGGTTTTATGTACCTGGACATTTTAGAACTTTAATTAATTTTATCAAATCGCTGAAGAAAAATTTAATGATTGAAAGTCAAAATGTTTCTTGATCAATATACTTAAAATGATATCACTTATCGTAACTGCTTTATAACAACAATAATATTTTCACCAAAACAAACAGATAAAAACATAATAATACAACAAGACAATAATACTATTAATAATACAAAAACAAAATATAAAATCTTAACTGTTATAATACAAATATCTGTTACATTTAATATTAAACTGTCATATCGACCAAAACAATTCAAAATATCACATACCTGTTCCAAATAAATACGTATCTATTATAAAATCCGAAGCTCACTTACACGACACATTAAATTCACTCAAGCACTAAGACAGACTACGAATACGTTTAAATGACACATGCAGAGTAAGAATGGACTTAATGATAACCCCCTCCGACCAATTACGTGTAATTGTATTGACCTAAGCTAACCCGGGTGATCTAATTCGGTCGTATGATGCATGCCCGCCCTTATGGCTAATGTATGGGATTAACCGTGTCTATGAATTGATTATTCCTGTTTTAATTTCGTAATTATAAAGCAAGTGTATTTTGGATGATTTAATGTTTGAAAATTGATATAGAGATTTAAGTGCTTGCGAAGAATGTATCAAATGATAGCCTAAGCTAAACAGACAATATTACCTGATATTATGATAATTATGTATGAGCTAAAAAAACTGTTTTATATTATCTAAATATTGTATAAAGTTTTACAAAGTATCTGCTTAATTGCTCTCTATGCGTCATAGCAAGAACGCTTCGGAAAAAACTCTAATACCACTTAGGCAATAGACATGATCTCGTATTACTTTATGTGATGTCAAAATGATTTACCCCCACCCCCAATACTCAGACGCAACTTAAATCTAAGACGTTCTTAAGAACTTCTTAATACATTTAATTTGTCTGTTTGTTGCTACTTTTCATCACATTTTAAACTCATTTTAAATCACCGCTGTAAAAACTGTTTTGTGGGGCATTGTATTAGTACATGAGGTTTATTGTAAATAAATTAATATTAAATAATTTAAAATATGAGTTTCGTTTGAATGCTTGGCATTTTGACATTAGTCTTAAAAACTCTAAATATTATGAAAAAGAAAAAACTAAATTAAAATGAGTTTCAAATAACTACTGGTACTCTTATTGCATACCCCTAAATCAATTTCTCATTCAACCCATTACCAAAGTTGTACAAAGATATAAGTGCAGAACGCACACTATCAGACTCACGACGACGTGCTATAGTTTTGAGTAGTTTCCAACCCATCTCAAGAACATAATCAGAAACTTGCGAAGTTAGTTTTTGGGTTACGACTGCTTTTGTTCTTAGTAAGTCATACTCAAAATGACGTATATGCAGACGAATTTTATTTACCTAGTAAAAAAATACAGTATTATCAGCTTGTAATTAACATTCTTGTTATATATATACTTAGGTACAATCATCGCGGTTATTTTCAATTTTATTCTTTCGACATTTTAGGATAAAACAAGATAATATACAAAGTAAAAGTATGATTTCATTTAACAAAGTTTTAGGCACGAAAAATGCTTCATTGTCCATCAAAAAATTATACGATCCCAAAAAGTTTTCCGTACGTACTCGAGACGCCTACTAATGTGCTTAAAGACGGTCTATCCACAATTTATTGTACTTTTAGGATCTTCAAACAACTCGGAATTAAGTCACGTCAGTATTTTCAAGATGATTGGTTTATTTCGAAATTATGAGAAGCTTGCCTGTGTAAACGATTTCCAAGGACCGTTTCACAGCGGCAAACTCTTACACTAACTAAAACTTTGTTAGAAGGAACAAAGTTCTAAGTGTATTCCATTTTGTGAATTCATCTTCTTTTGGAGTTTAAAAAATCGAGAACGAATTCAAACCGTCGTCGAGTAGAAAGAGTTTATTCGAGAAAAAAAGTTTAAATAAATTGAAAAATGTTATTGTTGTAATTTTTTGCTTGATCAAATTTCTGGGAACGTAAATACGATGAATATCAAGGCTTTTGATATTAATTTTAGTCTATATTTTGACTAAGTGAAGATACTAAATCTTATTATTAATAAACTGAACATTCAATAAATACCAGATAATTTAAAAAAGCTTACACTGAAAATCAGTTTCAAGAAAATATCGAAATACTTCGAATTTTTGTTAATAATAAATTTAAGAAAAGAAAAATGGGGTGAGGTGCAGATAAAATATAATTAAACACATAAATGATATAAAAATATTGGAATACAGAAAACTTTTAAACAGATCTTAAATATGTTCTACGTTTTAATGGGAATAAAAATAAATTATGTTAGTTTTTAACGATAAATTGGATACAAACTTTAAGAACCTCACATAGTCGACAGTATTCCAGAGATCGATTATTAAGAGGATGACATTGTGCAACACAAAAGTAAGGTAAGTTTAGGTAGTAGATCCAGGTATTAATAATAATTATAAACGGCTAAAGATCAGACTGGAAGTCAACCCTAACATAGGTCGGGAAAAGAAGGCAGAAGCCACTTATTGATGTTTTGGTTTCGGCAGATTCGTTTCCCCAATTAATGTTATTGTAGTTAACAGTTACTGAAATTTAATATTCTTCTAATTCGCCACACTGGGTAGTAAGGGTATAAATCGTCCGCAATTGGCGTATACCTCAGTCTGGTACTTTAACGCCCGTCTGGGAATTCTCACTATGTACAGAATGTTTTGTTTGAGTATGATGTTTGCAAAGCTTTCTGCACACGAGGGGAGACCGGCTTTTACGTAGAAAAACATACTCGACGGTTTTATACGGCGTATGCAACCTTCGCGGCGGTTGATCTTTTTCATATACTGTACTAGGTTATCCTGCCTTTGACGTTGAATTTTTGTTGCGTTATTCTAGCATACATTTTGTTTACGATATTTTTAAATCAAAGCTTGCTTTATTTGGCTGTTGGATCGTGGATCAGATAAGAGTGTAGGAAATAATAATATTAATATCTATAATAATAATATCTTGGGACCACTCACACACTGCCATCTGATCCAAAACTAGGCAGAGCCTGTATTATGGTAACCAGACAACTAATAAATATACTTATATATTTCTATATACATACATATTATAGATAAATTACACCCAGACACAGAACAAATTATGCTCATAACACATAAATTTGTTGATGGGAATCGAACCCACGACCTTCGGTTTTGCAGTCAGGGTCACTAACCACTAACCCAATAGGCCAGTCAAAAAGACATGACAGCAGAATGACTTAATACACAATGAACATCCAGACATGGAACAAGCAAATGTGGAAAAAACAAATGCTTGTCACACGCGGGCATAGACCCGTGGCACGTCGCGCACAATGTTAATTGGCGTGGTGACCTATACCACTCGGCTATCCGTGAGCCTTTGAATACCAGGACATTGCAATAAACAAGAAGGTTGAACAAAATCGGGCTTTCGGAAAGCAAAAAAACTGGCCAGTTATTAGTGAAGCACACCTAACTATAATTGGTTGCCGCTGTGGAGTAATGGCAACCAATATTAAGGCGAGTATAAAACCTTTTTTGTTTTGTAAGTTTCGTCAAAATGATTTAGTAAATATCTTGCAATGTACTCTTTATCTCACCTATTATTATTCTAAAGCCAAATCCACTAAGCTTACAATGTGATCTGATCACAAAGTTAATTTGTGACAATGTAATACCAACTAGATTTTAATCCAGATAGTCAATCAATAACGTAGTGCAATGTACCTACACTATGACTAACATTAAATTCTCGATCGGAAAATTAGTAGCTAGCTGTGATTTTATCCATTAAAATTGGTGTTATAGAATTGCCAATGCTATCAAAATTAAAAATACCAGCCTATAAACATCCCACTACTGGGCACAGGCCTTTTGTCACATAGAGAAGGAACGCGCATTAATCGCCACACTTGCTCATTGCGGGTTATCGATTTCAGATTCCAATTTTTAGAAATTTAGGTTTCCTCACGATGTTTTCCTTCACCGATTGTCCATGATGTCTTAGTATAATTAAGAAAGTAGCTATATATAACTTTGAAAAAGTCACATTGGTAAGTACCAATCAATGTGACTTTTGAAAGGCAAGTGCCTTTAATGGGTTCGAACCTGCAACCTTGTGCACACAATTCCTTTTATTGAACCACTAGGTCACCACGACATTCATTCATGAAATTAATCAACAAATAAAACCATTAATTAACTGCATAAACTAAAATGTATAACAGTAATTTCCGAAGTCTCTGACTCCCTGAATATATGGTCCAAGGTAAGAAGCTTCCTTATCGCGCATGCGCCTTACGCTAACCAATCACAGCGCTGCGGCTGCGCTGATTAATGCTAAGACTTTGACTGTCAGTCCTCAAGGAAGATAATCCTACATTACGAACGCCTAATAGCGATCTAGTAATAGTGTCGTGTTTTATAAAAGTATAGGTCTTAAAACATATCTCTACTCATTAACTGAATCATCCCCACTCCAAATTACATTAACACTTCGATACCCAAAATAAAACCTAATCTTTTTGACATTAAATTTTATCACTTTTGACCTATCTTTGTATAATTTCCATTCAAGGAAAATAAGGTATCCTATTCATGGCCGAAAAACGATTGCTTTTGTGTCGCTTGACGCATTGTACTGACTTAATTTGCCCTTATCAAACTATAAAGAAGATTATATCGCGACTCGAAGGGTCTAAAAATTAAGAGAAATCTCGCTTTTGCTATTTAATTTTGCTTTAGTATTTATAGGAGCTAAATTTCATTTTAACTAAATTTTAATACCTAAATTCATTATGTCGACACTTGGGAATTATGAACTCTGTTGTACCTGTTCATATAAGTGATCCTAAAACTTAATTCATTATTTAAAAAATATTTATTTTCCGCATTTTATGTATTATTTTAACCTTCTTTTTTTATTACATTTGTAAACTGTCGAACTAAAGATATTCGAACGGATTATTATACTTTGTGAAGGTATAAGTATTGAACATAAAATGTAGACAAAATGTTACGACTGCTTTGACAATGGAGACAGTTATTTTTATTTTATTAAACTCTTTCATCTGTATTGATACAATGTGATTCCAATAATCGTTAGAATTTAGTGACCGGACAATCGAATTCGAGCCACAAAAGCATTTCACTATTGTATCTAACTCTGGATTCCTTATTATATGTCCTGTTTTATTGCTAGAAATATGGCAAACTACATTTACTATAATCAATCAATTTCGACACCTACACCATTGTTTTAAAGTTGAAATTTGTATGATGTAAGTTCGGTCGTTGGAGACTTACCTTGACGAGGTACGTTTAAATAAAGCACGGATAAATTCAGTGGACCGGCCGGTCCCACAGGATTGTGGAAGTTGCCTAACTAATTTGCATACATCGCCCGGGATTTTGAGATGATTCCAACAGTATATTGTTTTTTTTTAAAGAATATTGTTGTTATGAATGACGTGACTGAGTTTTGATTTGTTATTTGAGCTTGTGAGGTTTGTGGTTTAAATTGTTTGTTTATCATTGTTTTTGGTTTGGATTTTGTATGCATAAGGGATGAAGATGTGGTATTATACCTTTATTATACATTTCGTATACTTAAGGTATAATTTTCATGTAAATTCAGCAAAGTTTTAGGTAGATTGATGATGGTCGTTGGTTGCTTTTTACCGATATTTGTATTTTAATCAAATTTGCAGCAATGGCAGGCTTATTGCTGTAAATTCAAGTAACTGGCCTTACGCAGTGTCGCATTACTGCCGTCGATGACGACGCGGTATAGTACAAATGTGTTTGGCAATCTGATGTCGTACGACACGAGTACTCAAACACGGCAAATATTTTGCTATGTTGCAGGTTTGTTCCTCATAAATAAATGGTCTAAGTTCCAAAATAGCTTTTATTGTTTTTATTGTCACCAAAACTATAGGTACATACAAAAAGAAAGCTCAATCTAAATTATATCAAAGATTTGACCTAAACATACTAACATATTCATAACTAAGAGTGTGTAAAAAAACATAAAATCAGGAATGTCTATCCAGCTAGCAGAGTAGCACCTATAGAAGGGGTCCTTTAGGAACAAGGCTTGACGAAGCCCCGGAACTCCGGGAAAGGCAAGACCGGGATCGGAGTGTTTTAGTCGATGCAAGTTCGACATATCCCCACGACGCCTGCTGCTGCTGCCCTCGGCGTTTGAAGTCAGAAAAAAAAAGATTATCACATTTTTACCAACATAAAGTAAATACTCTTCAACAACATAGCACTTGACTTAAATGGATCAAGAATACAGGCAGGCAGCCATAATATTATGACAGACTTTGTAATTCTGCGAGAGGATGTTTGCACACGTAATCCAAGTGTAGGCGTTTTAGCGGTTCGAGAGCTCCTCCTAGTTTCTAACTATTTATACAAGTACGAGTATCTTTAGGTACGCTTCAAGTTATTAATATTTCATACTGTATTTTTTTATATTACTAATTGTATTTTAAGACAGGATGTGGGATGTGACTTAAGTTTATGGGAGTATAGCTGTGCCCCGCAATTTTATTCTCTTTTTTTTTTATTTGGCAAGTGACGTGATGTTAAGTAAAACGAAACGGATTTATTTAAATTCAAATGGTTTGTGTTTTCTTCGGTGTATTTTTTTCTGTGTGTTTATTTCGGAATAGTCCATAACTTTATTGGACAAAGTTATTCATTACTATGCACTTCTATCTACTACTTCTTCCTACTACGGCAATAGCAGTATTTCAAATATGACCACGCATTTCCGTAGCACCCTGTAAATATTCTTCAGCTAGCGCGTCTTAACTATAATATAAACATGTAATTTTGGCCACATTTTTGTATTGAAAAAGGTAGTATGACAAGTTTTCAGTATTTGCATTATCCATCCATCCGAAGTTCACGAATTTTCATACAAATCTCATTTTTCAAGTCGTAGTAGTCTATAATATTACGTATCGGTAATATTTCACGTAATTTGAGTAATGTTGAGCTCTAAGTTACAAACTTGTGTCTCAATCGAAACTTATTTACGAGTAAACCTGTTCAACGTTAATAATAAATTGCACTATCGTTGTAAATAATTCGGTAAGCTACAGTTACACAGAGTAAATATAACAGTAGGGTTACGAAAATTTGGTATGGAGAAAGCTTTTTTTTTGTAAATCTTTCTGCCTTATATTACACTAAATGTTAAAAACAATACAAAGTTCCAAATGTACTATCAAACAAAATGTATGTAATTATGCTTTAAGATACAAAACTCACAAGGAAAAATACTAGATGGTTGGCTGATTAAAAAAAACAAGAATGAGGTATATTAGTTAAAATCCAAGAGTCTGCTCTTCTTACATAAAGCACGAAAAAAACAACATTATCATAAAATCAAAAATTATTTGAAAAAAAAAAACAATCAATG
This sequence comes from Diachrysia chrysitis, assembly GCA_932294365.1. Classification (NCBI taxonomy): domain Eukaryota; kingdom Metazoa; phylum Arthropoda; class Insecta; order Lepidoptera; family Noctuidae; genus Diachrysia; species Diachrysia chrysitis. Next base: position 12,426,121 of record OW028649.1, on the reverse strand, counting down.
TTTATCGAAACGATATTGTCCTACTGCAACTTGAATAGTCTGTGACGGTAAACTATTAGACTTAATAATTACTAAGCTACCACTAAACACGTGCCAGTCTCTATTCTCACTAGAGATCAATCTATTAGACATCAACAGTCAGAGGCTTCGTCTGTCCTTAACAGCCCTTTACTCGCCATGCATTACGTACGATTTATGGTAAATCATTGAACGGGTCGTAGTAAAAATATGATGAACACCACTGTAAAGAAATGACTGGAATAAATGGCTATAAGATGTTTGATTGACAAAGAAAAAAATGTTGGACTACGGTCAATATTTTGTGGTATTTTCAATAAAAAAGCCAATGATTTAGTCTTGCTCTTTTTTTTCAATGATAAAAAGACGCTTAACCATTTATATCAACTTGACTTGTTACTGTTATTCATCACCAACTGAATTATAGGTTCAAGAAGCTTATAGCTTAGGTTTGTATTTAAATAACAAATTATTATTTAAAATCCAATTAAAGCAAAATATTATATGCATGGTACGCAATCTTCAGACATTACAGTGTAACTCGATCTCTTTGTTCATATTATAATTAAATGTAAATTGAATAAATAACATTCTATTCGTATGAATTCTCTTGTTATGTTGAAGGTTTATTTTGCCAGTCGCAATGTTTACGTACCAAAACAACTGTACCACGCAACGAGAAATATTCATGCATACTGTTATCAAGACGATCTCACTGATTCATTATACACATTCCCTAAATTTGTCGGAATTTACTTTCACAGTCGGCCACACAAAACGTTAAACCTATCAAAAATGTTCAAGGGATAACAAGCTCTATTTGCATCACAATACTGTCTAAAATCCTGTGAGGTATATTGAGTGATGTCGCAACTCCATTCAGTAGTTGTTTAGCGTAATCCACAATGAAATAGAGCTATGTGGCTACGTGTAACGGAAATTGAATTTATTAAAGCGAAGAGCCGCATCTAGGTTCTGTGAGCCTACATAATAAGCCTGAAGTGCGTTCGCCTGTTAACTAGATAATCTTTCGTTCTTAGCAGGTGGGATTAAAACTGAGAGCCACCAAGGAATTTAGTAGTTCGTCTATTAGAATAAGCTTGATTGTAGTTATAGAGAGATTAAGGTACGTCGATGATAGTGATTCAAGATTAAGTCTCTGATGAAATCTACTTTGATTTATCGACATCAAAGCGTTCCGAAAGCTAGACTTATGTGTTTAATAAATTAAACCTGTCATATTAACATCAAAAGAATGTTAAAATGAGTTTTTAATGAGAACACTTTCGATTCCCAATCCTTACTAATATTATTAATGCAAAAGTAACTCTGTATATCTGTCTGTTGCGCTTTCACGCCAAAACTACTGATCCGATTTAAATGAAATTTGGTGCACAGTAACCGACATCCACGCGGGCAGAGCCACGGAAATCAGTTAAATATAATTTAACTCATATATTTATAATATTTATTCATTGGAATATAAATAATTATTATTATTTTAATGTCATGTGTAAAGAAATACTATTTTAGGAGTTCAAATTTTACTATTTTTATTCCAGGTTTGATGTCTAGACGTCGGCAAACATAACATATTATAGTTATAACATAAAGTTTGACAGAGTTAGCTAAGACTTTCCCTTGCAACTACCTTACAAAAGTTTCCGTTTTCCCTGATAGTTATTCAGGGCAAACAAAGTAACCGCCTGACAATACGCATTGAAGTCAACTAAATAAAACTTATACTGTGTCCGCAATTTATTTGCCAAGCATTGAAACAAGCACGAGTTTTAGGAAAAACAACTATAATGCTAACAAAAAGGTTCAATTTAAGCTACACACACACACAAGTATTCGTCATTAATACTCAAGGCCTACAAAAACTGCATTCAATTTCGCACTATTTAAGTCGTTCGACTTGTCTCGACTAGTCGCGGCAATTCCACAAATTACTGGGTTAAAGGCATTTGACACTTCAATTGGTGTTAATTCTTAAAGACATAGGTCGAAGCAATAAAAGGCTAACGGTTAGATAATCTTCACTAATTAGTGCCACCTTGCATTGCTCCAATTGAAAGCGGCTGCTTCAGTTCTATTTTATTTTTTGGTGAATTCTTTCGTTTAAATTGGTATATCGTTCTTGATAGGTTTACTTTTAAAGTAATATTTTTTTTATAATATTCTTATTCTTTTGTCGAGCCTTTTCCTTAGCTATATTGGGGTCGGCTTCCAGTCTCACCGGATTCAGCATAAATACTGTATTTTACCTGGAGCGACTGACTATCTGGCCTCCACAACCCATTTTACTGGGTCTACCAGTAAAATGGGTTGTGGAGGCCAGATAGTCAGTCGCACTAATATGAGAGACTCCCATATTGGACTGGTTGCCAAAACTGCAATGAATTAACGACAGACAAAGATTAACGTATGATAGTAGTACGTAGGACCACTTAGCCACGCGACCCTTTTTGATGATATTATTTATAGAAAAAAAATTATAAAAACATATACTATGTAGATTACAGGGAGTGTAATTATAGATTCTGAATGTATTTCTGTTTCATTCAGTAGTTTCCCATTTATTAAAATAATATTTATGCATTATTAATGTTGCCGTACGTTGACTTCTTGATTTTATGTCGATTTGGTCGCTCAGCGATAAATATTCTTAGTTATTAAAACGTGTTTTTTTGTGTTTTTTTTTTAAAAACACCATTCGTAATATATATTTTTTAATAATAAATAATAAAATCAAATTATACCTACTTAGAATAAGTAGCTCTTCCTTTTATTCTTCTTAAGTATATTATACCTAATATAGTTTTATATGTAGGATAATTCGGTAGTAATTAACACTAATGTCCAGAGTTACGACGCCATAAAACCCAGTAACAGCTTGTACACGTTTGAGAACACGTCAACATACTGTATCTATTATCTACAGCCAAATTAATGTTAACATATGCAGGCCGCGTCAGAATAACTAAAATACTATTAATTTATTATTTTAAACTGAAGTAAAGAGAGAAAAAGGAAACATATATTTTAAGAGCGATTTCGTCTACAATGATATTAAAATTTACATTCATTTGTCTAAATCACGAACTAAATCAAGTAAGTTCTACATAAACAAATGTAAATCTAACCTCTTAAGAAAGTTCACATTAAAAGTATGCAATCGAAAAATGAGTATTTTTAGCATTTCATGGCTTATTATTATTTATAACTGTTATTCTGTAAATAACCTTACTATCAAATTCTAAATAAACTTATTCTTTATATCTTTTAAATAAATTAATTAAGTGATGCGACAGAGAATTTATACGATTGTATCGATACCATGCGCTATCGACACAATACATTCAGGAAGGCCAATTGTTCAATATTAATCTATGGTTATCGTTCACTGTTATATCGATATCATACCGGAATTTTGAATAAAGTTGAAAAATTTAAAACTATTTTGATAAAAAAATATTACCCGTTTACATTTTAAAGTAACTAGTTTATTAAAAATATTCTAACTAAACTAAATATTTAACAATCAAATAGAAGCCTATAGAGCTGGAAAACGATAGTACGTGAACAGATTAAAAATATTCGAATACAAAAATAAATAAAATATCAGATTGGATTGGTTTGACATAAAAAACTTGGTGTAGAAAAAGTTTTGAATGCCTACGAATTGGGTTGTCCTCGTGAATATTAATACTAGATGAAATGGGTATGTAATTTTATATTTGGAAGAATTTTTATGCCCACTTCGTAGCCAATGCAAAAATTAGGATTTTTTTTTCACGACCTATTAAAATTTAGAAAAATAAACTATATATACAACCATAATACACAATTCATAAGCTAAATACAAATTAATAGTTTAGCCGATTTTACGAAAGATAGCTAAAACTCTATACCAAAATAACTCTTAATATTAGCTGTTTAAAATTCATGGTGTTCCCATGAGCTTAATAAAGTTATGTTATAACGTTTTTATTAGTGTCACACCTATGTAAGTTGTAAAAGCTGTTTGCCTCTACTTTATTGGTGAAATTTCGTAGTTAACCTCAAAAGTGTCAGTCGTAAACGAAGGGTTTATAAGGTTAGGCAATCAACGTAATAACTTATGGTAAGTAATTAAGAGTGGCTTCCTTCAGGTATTGAAAATAGACGTTAAATTATGAAATAAAAGTTTCTACTCTGAAAATATTAATGAATTTTATTAAATTACTAGCTGTGCTGACTTCGTCCGCGTGGAATCTAACAAAAAACAACATTACTTTTTTATAATAATTTTAGTAGCCTTAATTACTTCTTATTATATCAGCTATCTGCCAATTAAAGTCCCGTTAAAATCGGTCCCGCCGTTCCAGAAATTAGCCAGGACAAACAGACGGACAGACAGACTGTGCTAAAAAGTTGTTTAAAAAAATTGACCCTTTATCTAATCCGAACTCATAGAAAAGATCATTAATTAAAATAAAGCAATCATCTCTAAATAATATAAGTATGTACCGACTTTCGGACGAAGATCCATTTCTTGAAATAAATTAAAGTTGTAAGGCAAGGAAAGCAACAGTTTTCCTTATTCTTTTTCTAGGAAGAAATAAAAGCAGATTTAAGTTTGTTATTGTTTTAAACACCGATGCACAATATCGAACGCTTAAAGATAACCAGCTTCAAAGTAAATTTTAATTAGTAAAGTTGAACAATTAGCTGTTTTGCTACCTCCCCAACTATCTGGTATTCGAGCCAGATAAATTGGAATTGTTTAATTCGCCTCCTCCGCATTGCACAACTGGTGTCGTTAATCTTTGTCGTTTGAACGTGCTAATGAATTAGAAAAAAAAATAAACCACGACTGTTCAAAGCTTTGTTCAATGAACAATCAGTGACAAAGCAATTGTTGAATAGATTTGTTGTTTGTTTCGAAATAGAAACCTTGGCAGAATCTCGTTCAATTCCATTATTGTGGACCGGACCGAGTTTGTTCTCGACTGTACATTGTGGCGAACTGTGATTACTCACTTTTGGGTATAGTCGAGGAAAAAATATCAATACAAAATAGTCGTATGGACTAAGAGATCTTAGAGCTTACTGAAATCTGCCAATGTTAATTATTTTACCAATTAAATATATTTTTTTTTTCTGAAATTTAATAGGTACATTAAATAAAACTACAAAAAACCTTATAGGTACGTCTGAACTAAAACTGACAGTTATGCAAACCTACGTTACAAATATAAGCGTGGGCGCGAAAAGAAATCGCTTCCTACGCCATTATTTCAGCAACTTGGTCACTGATGTTATATATCTAGAACCTTTTGAGCTTTGTGGGATGTAAAGCTGCTACCAAACACCTACACAGAACAAGAACTTACAGATATTATTTAATAAACGAAAAAGGTAAGGTAGGGTACTATGTTACACAATTTTTTTTATTGATTAAAAAAAACATTATTTTAGATAAGTGAAACCAGTCTTGAATAATCAAAATGAGTAGTATGTTGGACTAAACTGTTGCTGTAAGTGCCATGTAAGAACAAACCTTTGAGTATATGGCTGTTCCATGTGCTCCACGGCTCCGCCCGCGTGAGTGTCGGCTATCGTGACTAAAAGTAGCCTTTGTGCTTTCTTAGATTCCGAGCTTACCCTATACCAAGTTTCATCAATATCTGTTCAGCGGTTTAGCCTGAAAGCGTAACAAACAGACTAAGAAGAGTTACTATCGCATTTACATTAATATGTTTGTTTAATAACTTTCGTGAGGAGTATTCAAAATGATTTAGAACAAAACGGTTTCCTCACGTATATTCTCGGTATCGCCCGACTAGTTTTAGACTAAATAGGAGTCCTTAATCATGAGCTGATATGGTGGCGGTGGTGAATGGACGAACTGATGTTGGCGGCACCGCACCGTGCTGCGTAGCGGCGCTCTCGCTTATCAGTATGGATAATAAAAGTTTAAATTTTCGAGTTTTTGCTACTTCTTAAATAAGTCCATTTAAACTAACAATATCTGTATAATATTATACGTACGGATACCGTATCCGTACGTATGATACTAATGTTAGGTGTTCACTTGACCTACATTTAAGTAAGTCATTTTCGTCTTTGAGAAAATACAGCAAGGAATAATTACGTTATCTAATATTAATTAAATGTGCTTGGAATTTGAGTTAGATAATTATAGTAAGGAATTTAATTAGGCTCCAAGCTGTGTACATGCATAGGGACGAATTTCATGAATGATTTTGATGAATATAATGTAATTAGATAAGGCCATGGGTAACATTCTGTTTATTTTTTTTTAAACAATGAATGTTCATACATTCCTTTTTCGCTTGATTTAAAAAAGATGAAGTGAGACTCCCAGTTTTAGCCGGCAAGTGTCAAGAGTGTGTCGCAACCCTCCATCTTAACATCATACATACCTACCTACCTATATATGATATCGATATGTTAATGAAGGAAATGATCACAACAGAAACACAATGGCGATGTTTAAGTTGATTTTATTTATCTTTATAATGTCAGGCTTATTATAATTATAGTCAAAGCTTACTTTACCTAGACATTGACTAATTCATATCACAACTTAAAATATGTTTTTCCAAGTAAAAAATTTGATTGCTCTATCGACATCAATAGAAATAGTAATTGAATTCTCAAGTAACTTGTAACCAACAAAAGCTGGTTATCGTTTAAGGGAAATTAAAACAGCATTTTAAAGGGTTCCAGCAATTTGTGGGCTTGCGTGATACCGAACAATGTTACTAAGTGTCTATTAGAGTTGGCTCATGGGGTCATTATAATGTTCTAGTGGCTTGCTGTTTTCTCTTTAGTTTCTACATGTAGGACACACTGTGTCTAAGGTAATCAGATATGATAATCTTAAGACCTTTTTATTAAAAAACATTATTATAAGGGGTGATATTGCAGGTAGGGAAACGCAGGAAGAGAAAGCACGATTATAACTTGAGGAGAAATTATTGCTTTTTGAGGTTTACACGAATATTAGACATTGAAATTAAACTACTTTGAACGGGTTTATCGCGGTTTGTATTTAGATTTTAACCTAAATACACAAACTTAAAATCAAACCCAAGAGCAGTGCAGCAAGACCTCAAGACACAGTAAGCTCATATTGCGTAGATCGGAATGCAAATAATTAATTGAAATATGAAGGTAGAACGAGCAACATTAAATGTAAAGACGAAAACCACCTCAGTCTGCCCGCGCCCATGACACCTGCAAAGGCGTCGAAAAAAATCTAAATACAAACCGCAATAAAATCCGTTCAAAGTAGTTTTATTTCAATTGAGGAAAACAGTTTAATAGCTTTAGACACGGTTTTTTTTTTTTGGATGAGATTTACGCAGTTAGCCTGCTTCACCGGACTTTTGGCGAGAACCTGAAGGGCCTCCAGCCAGAGCAATAGAAAAACTAACTACGTCAGCAACGTTCACTAAGGGCACCCCCTGTGGGGTTCGGACCTCGAATTAGTGCGTTGCTAACTATCTTAATAAGGCAAAAACAGCAAGGGAGGGCTGGATCTAAGTTTTTATTATTTAAGGACATATTTTTATTGCTAGTTTGGCCGGCTCGGGCCAGCTTGATCTAGGGACGGGGGTTTAGACATGGTTATGGAGATACAATTAAGTTACAAAAAAGGCGTTTGCGTCGCGGCCAGTAGCGGACTGTCGATCCTCGCTATCGTATTATTCGGTGCATTTCGCAAGAAGCACGAATTAACACGAAGCGGCGCCGAGCGGAGCACGAGAGGCAAGTTAGATGCGAGGCGACGGTCTTGTGTGTTCGATCGCCAATCCGAGCTTAGCAATTTTAAATCTAGTAGAAGCGCGTTGCATTAAGTAAAACTAGATCTCTTGGGAAAAAAATAATTGCCCCAGAAGCATTTTCCACTAAGAAAACAGCGCTATACGTTTGAAAGCAGAAAGACTCAGTCGCGTCACCTCTTGAGTAAAATTTTCTGCACTTTCATAATTGAAGCTATTGTACCATCAAGACTGACGAGTGTTGAGAAATAAATAATTAAACTAAACACCTGCGCCATCCGTTAAACTACTTAGCGCAGTAACTTTATTAAAACAAAGCTAACTTCATCAATGTAATAAGCTGGTAGCACGTAAGTTGTTTGTAATTCTTACAACTTTATTTATTTATACGTACTTCATATGAGGACGTCATTTGTTCATCTGGGTGCAATTTATCTATGATTATGTATGTATTTAGAAATATATAAGTATGTTTATCGGTTTTCTGGTTGCCATAATTCAGGCTCTGCCTAGTTTGGGATCAGATGGACGTGTGTGAGTTCTCCCAATATATTATGTTATAATGAATGAGTGACATATTAAATATGAATAAATAATCTTATAATACAGGAACACCATATCTAACGTTTATAATTGTTGATGTTATCTGTAAATTTATTATAAGTAGGTATTAAAATATTAAAAAAACATTGATTAGGATTTTTGAGTTGAATGCGTACAAACTATTTTCAAAAGCTGTCATTTTTTTTAATTACGATCCAGTGTTTCGATTTTCTTACAGAATTTAATTTTATGTGTAGAGACGAGGTATTTATCAAATATTTAATGAATTTTTTTTTTATTAAAAGTTTGTTTCAAATTCTTGTGTTATCTGGTGGGATAAAGTCGGAAATCAGCATCTATACTTGAAATTTTGCTAGTTCATAATTTTAATGTATTCACATTAAAAACCATTTAAAACGCTAATAGCATATCTTCTCGTTTTCTGAACAAAGCACCTACATGTGCTATATTATATAATACGCCTGTATTATACAGCCCATGTCAAACTCTTATTGTGCCTTTCGATGTTAGCAGTCCAAATTATGTTTCAATATTTACTCAAGTCTTTTTTATGTAGGATGAAACGTGGCGGGTATAATTTGCTCAACATTTTCATGAAGTGAATTATGATAGAATATAAGCCTTATTAACACGAGATTTTTTGTTTAAAAAAAGTTTTTGGCTCTTAGATATTTTTTATTCAAGATTTAAAGTTATTTAGGTTATATGCGTAAGATTTGTATGCTTATTATTTTAATTATTTGTTACGCATTAACGCATGCGGAGTGAATATTTGTAATTAATTACAAATAATAGAAGGAAAAACTTAAACCTCAGACAGGACTCGAACCTGCGACCATTGGCTTGACGCGCTAGTCGCTTTACCAACTAAGCTACCCAGGTCACTAGGTTTGTATGTTTAGGTCTTATAAGATTGTAATATTCTATTACGTATTTTATGTAATGGAAATACTAGAGTCTTGATTAATTTACTCAAAAATAAACATTTTGGTAATCATTAATCAATCATTGTATTCAATTTTTTGAAATAATATTTTAAAGTGTACTTTCTTAGTCTGACGAGCTTTTTCAATACCCAAGTAAGAAAAAAAAAAATAACACGAAAATAAAAATCATAACGGTTGCAATTTAATTTAATAATGTAGGAAACGAGTAATAGAAAAACAATAACATTAAAGCGTAAATTCATTCAATGAACCAAAAAGTTCCGCGTACTTTTGTATCGCTATAAAAAAGTTCCGAAGCTAATCTATTAAATCTCACCAAACTACTGCTTTCAACACTCAATTCTTATCATTCAGGCCATCGGTGATACTTTGCTTGGTTCACGTTCAGTTTGGGCCAAGGTTGGGTAATAAACAACCAGATTTTTTACCCCTCTCGCGTTTTTCACTTAGGTAATTTTATCCACTTAATTGAGAAAAATAAATTACCTGTAGAAGGGTTAAATGATTATAGATAATGTAGTATAAAAACAAAACAGTATATTTTACAAAAAGTTTTTTTTTAATCTTTGTTAAAGTATAAGTATATTTTTTTCATTTAATTAGATCTTATTCAGACTATATAGACAGATTTAAATTTCCGAATAATAATTAAAAAAAATATCTCAAATAATAATCAATACGCATTGTGTACGTAGCCTATATTTAAACACACAAAGATAAATTTAATTTTATTACCAATAAATCGGATTAATGCTTGAAATAATAATTTAATTAAAAACGTATTAAACACACCTGTAAAGGCACGTGTCATTCAAAGTTCAAATTACTTAGGAAGGGACAACCTTACGCGATTTACTTCCAAAGAAGTTATAAGTGTTGCTAATTACTCAAATTCGTTTACACCTTCTTTTGTTTAATCGGATTTTCTATTAAATAATTTCGAGTCTATTATTTTAAACTTAATTAATTATTTTTAAACCGTTTCGCATGTTGAAGAGTTAACGAAAGATGTAAAGCATTGTAAATTTAATTCATATAACTGCTTTAAAACCAGTGTTTATTAAAAGTCTATAATTTCAAACAAAATGAAGAAAATGAAAAGATTATATTGCAATAAACTACAGAATGTTTGCTTAACTTTAAACTAGCAGTGTAACCCATATAGTTTAGAAAAACTGTAATTTGTAAATAAATAACATCACATACATTGCTCTGAATCTAAAGTAAGTAGCTAAAGCCCTTGTGTTATGGAATCAGAGACAACGAAGGTACCACAAACACCCAGACCCGAGACAATGTAGAAAAGGGGTTTTCTACATTAACCCATCCGGGGATCGAACGGGAACCTCAGAGCTAGCGACACCTTGCATACCGGTGTGTACGCCACTCGACCACGGAGGTCGTCTACACTACTACAGGTGTGATGTGTTACGTAAAATTGTATGGATCTGATTGAATATAATTTGGTTTTAGAAACTAGTTCTAAATATTGCCTCGATTTAGTGATTCTAATATACAAGGCCACGCCCATCGAAAATTTCGGCAAACAATCTCCAAGTCTTAATATTAGGTACTGTAACTACTATTAATGGTAAAAGCATTGCGGCATTTTTGTGGTGATATTTATTTATCCACTCTATTTAAGCTGATAATAAAACAAAACACAGTCACAAAACAAAAGAAAACAGATTTACTCCAGCCTAATAGAACATGTTAATCCACACTTTGTACTGAGCTGATAATGTTATGCTTTAGCGTTTAATTATTTCCGACTTACGTTATCAAAATAAATATGTTTCTGGCACAAACGAGTTTTCTACTCGTACTTACTCACGTTATGTAAATAAGGGCTGACGTTAAATTAATTTATCTTCATTTCGTAGTACGCGGCACGTTGTTTAGTTTTGTCTTATGAAGCTATTTAGGGGTTCTGCTGACTCTGTATATAATTCATTATCATTATTTTCTCGTTCTGTGTTTTGAGTTTCTTGGGGATTGTTACGTGATCTTAGATGTACAGTGTTCAGTTTTAATATGGTGTAAAAATTTCGAGTATTTTATAAGGAATTTAAAATTAAATAATAAAGGCACTGACTGCAACACACATTCAGTTTCAGTTTTTTTTTTTACGGTTACGTAGTTAGATCATTCTTGATTAGATTGACTGCGCGGATAGCCTAGTGGTATACCACTCTACTCACTATAGGTCACCACGCCAATTACCGCTGTGCGCGACGTTTGTTCTAAGTCTCGGTGTTCTTTGTGCATTTGATTGGAATGTTTGTAAAATTCTTAGGATTCCTTAGTCCGAGAAATAAAAAAAATAATATATATATATATATATATGTATATAATCATCAAAAAATATTTTAAAACAATTACAAAATTGCATCTACAACTAGTAAAAACGTATTACATAAGTTCAATCGATTATTAAAACCAAATGACAAAGATTAATAAAAAAAATAAAATTAAAACTTACACAATGGATGGGTTAATATCAAACGAAACAAGTAACACTAAACACTAACTAGTAATATTATACAGAATATGGTAGCGCAGTTTCAAATACTTGTTTCTGAATATACTGAATACATGTTCAGTGAACGAAATGAATTCTTGTTGCATAATACAGATATTCAAAGTTCATGCATAAGCATTTTATTAGTTTGTATTATAAACTATTGTATGTGCTGCGGCTTCACTTGCCTTGATGTTCAGTGGTGAAACATTCCGTGTTTAATAATGAAAGTTATTTTTGTTGTCTGTAAAGGCATGTTGAATAGGTATGAAAAATAAAAATATATTTAGTCCGTAATTTAGATAATACAAAAATATTAGACACGTATTTTTTGCTTTTTAAAAAAAAGTAAAATCAAAGTAAATATTGCGAATCATAGTTTAGGGCCGTGGCTAATGGCGTCACACATTCCTATAAAACGTGCGAATGTGTGACGTCATGTGACATTTCAAATCAATGTGTTGTCGTAAGTTTTTGGTTGCGTACAAAAAGAAAAAAATATATAAATCTAGAGAGACAATAAAATTTTTTTAGTCAACATTCCTTCTGTCTTTTATTTGGTTTAGAGAACATTTTGATATTTTTATGTAAGTAATTATTAGGTTAAACATGTTCGTCTTTTGTAAAATATTTTTTTTGTGCTTCGGAATGAAACGTAGGTCTGTTAATGTATTTATCGGTTAAGGTAAAATATAAATGATTATAATTTTATTTCAAAGCGGTTGTTTTGATTCCTTTACTAATTCTTAGAGAGTTTGTATAAGGTCAGACTTTTGGTACAAAATTAGCCCTCAAGCTAAATTGGAAGGAAGTTATCTTAACAAATCTTTGATGTAAAGTTTTTTTAATAACAAGATCGCCCCGATCACCGATCTACCGTAAATTGTTTTTAATGATTTACAGGAAATTTTCATTAACAAGAGTAATATACAAAACTTTAGTTATACTTCAAAAAGTATAGTTATGACTGATTATTTTATTATTGATTAATGTTATTAAGAAAAAAACTATTTTCAGCAACAATTTAGTATAAATGAACATTGAGCGCTGGTGACGACGAGAGGGCATCGTAGCTAAGTTTGCTATACGGTTTGACTGATAACAAAGGTGCGCTCGCCGCGGTTGGTTCATGGATGGGTGACCATACGAAAACTTACCGAGACCTCTGTATGACTCGGAAATCACGTTAAGCCGTTGGTCGCTACTGTCATATGTAAATCTTTGGCATTCGTTAAGTCCTTAAAATTTTGACAACTAGTCTTACCGTGCGATACTGTGTTACCCTGTAAAATGGGTAGTCGAGGTCAGATATTTAGTTAAATCCGGTAAGACAGGAAGCCATATCACGGATAGGGTGGGCAGAAGTACACGGAAAACAAAAGAAAAACAAAATCACGCGATCATTGGACCGATTACTTAGCTATTTTAGCCAATTATATATATAATTTTTATCTTTTGCAAAGATAAATTAGATAGATTAGTTGAGAAGATAAAAACGGGGTAAAAAAAGATTAAGAACACCAAAAAGATATTCGGCGGAAAACAGTTGGAAAACGACCGTAATTACGGCAAAAGGGCTCCTTAAAAATAATTGTAAGGGGATCTTTTATCATCCCTCTGAATTTAAGACGACTGTAAAATTCATCCAAATTGAATTTTGTAGACTCGCTTAATTCCACTAAGTGTTATATGGAAAATTTTAAATGTCTCAGATGTTGTACCGAATTGAAATCCAGTTATTATAATGAAATATAAATTTATGGGCAGAGTATTTTCTTTATTTTACATTTTGAAGAGAAAGACGAAATTGTAATACTACGCTTAGCGCAGTGAGATTATAATGAAGCCTATTGCCATATAAATCACTGCCTCAAAATACTTGCCAATAAAGTAAATAAAAAATCTTTAGTCAAGGAAATAGAAACATTTTTACCCGATAAGACGTAAAAAGATATAAAAAAATCTAAATAACACCCAAACACGGCAAGCAAAACCAAATGATCGTACTTATCACACAAAGATTTGTCATGGATGAGAATCGAACCCACGACCTCCGGTTTAGCAGTATGAGTCACTTACCACTAGACCAACAGGCCAGTCCAATGTGGAATGATTCAAAATTATTTTACATTGTCTTACTAAATAACACTACTATACTAAAACAGTAAGAGAACTGAATATGATTTTGCACCCACAGTTGTCCGCAATTGTTTTGAAGTTCCGTACATATTATTATATAGGAAATGTTAAGAGCCCCTGTTTATGAGCTAAAAGCGAGGTTTACACAAAGCATTGCCGTCGCACCGTTGAATGAGATGAAATTATTTCATATGCATTATAATTTAACTTTAATAATGAATTCTGTTCTATGATTGTGTTGTAAGTTTTTAGGCTTGCTACATTTTCAAGAGAAATCGACAAAATATATTTTATTGATATTGACTCACAAATTTATCACAGCCAGTCATAATTTTTTTAAAGATGTAAGGATATCTTTTGAGATGATCCAAAGTTAAGACTTATATTACTTGTTTGGCAATAATAATATAAATCCTCTAAGCTCATTTGCGATGTTCACTGTATAAATAAAACGGTAAAAAACGCAAATTTAGTATACGTTAACGTCGGTAGCCAACTAAGGTTTAAAAGATCCAGTTGGTCATATTTTCATAGTGTTTTTTCTAAAGCATATATCGCTTTACTTAATAACCGCTGTAGCAAATAAGCCTGCTGTTCACTGATGACTAATTGTAAAAAATAAATAATCACGAGTAAACTGGTATAATATGTTCTATCTTAGCAAAGAGCTTTAACTTTAAAAAGCACTGCTAAAAAAACACTTTATTAACACCAACACGATGATAAATACGAGATGATAAATACCACAGTATTAAATGTATTCAGTGCACTTACTCTTCAATTAATTTTAATTCCAGCAAAAAGCCAATACAAAGTCGAGTAGTTTATCAGATACGTGATTGAGTTTTCTAAAAAAAAAATACTCTCAATGGTAGGAACTAACTGGAATCTAAACATTGACAGTATTTTGTGACTGTATTGTTTTAGTGCCTGCTAAATGAATAACAATTAGGCATTGGAATTGTATTAGAATTAAAAATTCATTCAACAGTAACCGCCCTGATCTTACTTAGGTATATTGGCGTATGGCTCATTCCATAATATACTAAAACGCTGTCTCTATTTATTTTATTCACGATACTTAATATTCTAACGTGTTATTGAAACATATTTCACTTCAAATTGAATTCCAAGTACTTGATAGAATTACTTACACAAGGGAACGAGCGAATATGAATATTATTGTCAATATTAAGTTAAGGAAGGCTTCATCTTGTAAAACTTGGAGGTACTAACAATTATATAGAATTTATATGTTATCTTTAGCAACTTAACGAATGTCTAATGCTGGATTCACACAGTGCGTGACATCACGGATCACTCCGCACCGTCGACGACCACGGACCGCCACGCAATGCGTAGTCAGTCTTGAGAATCAAACGCAATTTTAACTGACTTAGGCCCGCTTGCAGAAGCTTGGGATTTCGTTTTAACTCAGAGTTGCTAACACGACGTTAAATTGACTTTGAGTTTGTCATACAATATTGTTTAATTTAACCTCCTGTTAGCAACTAAATGTGAGTTAGGTTTTCCGTGCAAGTAGTATTTAGGGTTTACTTCGACTCGCGGGGGACTGCGACGGACCGAGGAAAACGCGTCTGTGCTATTACGGACGAGGTCCTCTACACAGTCGGCGTTACGGGGTGATCCGCGATATTACGCACAGATAAAGGCCGGCTTAAGGCGCTGCGTAAACGTAGACAATTTTTGTTGCTGCCACAGAACACCGTAGTTACGGTGACCTGTGGCGGCAATCGGTCTTATTCGCCGATTGCCTGTTGACGCAGTACACCACCCGATACGTACCGAAATGTATCGCACACAAGATACTCCAACAACCAACAACCGAACGTACAATTGATAGGAAATTTGTTCATGTTGCTAGTGCCTTCAATTGCCGACTTTTAGTATTCAACACTGAAGACTTAATGATTGACGATCGGTAGGTATGCCAAGTATAAGCAACTGGATACAGACACAAAAGTGTCTTCGTCTGCGCGGCGAGTGTTCTTCATTATTGATTTTATGAAAACAAAATATTATAGATGTTTTGCAAATGCGTTCCCGTTTGGTCTCCTTTGAAAGTAAGGAAAAGACATTCCAGTGGTTTTCGTATAGTAATCCAGCGTGCCGTTCTATCTTCCCCATAGCGAAGGGAGTCAGTAAAAGTGGTTAATGCTAAATAAACATAATAAAGGGTGTTTACACGTGCGTTCTTCTTTAACGTTATATTAGCATATGTATGTGTAAAAACACTAAATGTAACAAAAATAAATAATATCCCATTTATCTGTTAAAGGTAGATTGTTTTAAATACATTTGTTTGGTTCATGTAAAACATTAAAATTTATTTAAACTTAACACAAATAAAGTGTTGGAACAAACGGCACTTGTTTCCCGGTAATCGGGAATCAAATACTGTTTCTATAGAATAACAGTAACCTTTTTGGTGTGAAGTATTTTGTTTGAAAACAAAACTTTTTATTTGTCTGACTTTGAAATTATATTCTAACTACTAAAGTCCGTACATGGACTGCTCGAGCAGTTTAGACAGTGTTCAAAATGGCCCGAGCAGTCAACCATTCTCTCGCTTTACGAGCCCCTCCCGGCCGCTAGCTGTTTAGTCCTTGAAGACGAAGATTTATATCAATTATAAAGTAACAGTTTTCAAGGTGTCGCCAGCTCTGAGGTCCCGGGCTCGATCCCCGGACGGGTCAATGTAGAAAACCCACTTTTCTACATTGGCTTGGGTCTGAGTGTTCGTGATACCTTCATTGTCTCGGAATTCCATAAAACAAGTGCTACTTCCTTTGGGTTCAGAGCAATGTATGTGAATTTTTCCACATTTATTTTTAAATTTTCAGTATACACCAAATTTTACCCTGTGTCTGTGTCTTTTTTTTTATTTTAACTATAGAGTATAGTTTATTTTCCTTTTAAAATGCTGTAAGCACTTAAAATAAGATTAAACTATACATTAGTTTAATCATATTTTAAGTTGAGCAATTATACAAAATCTAGTTACTTCACTAAATAAATGTAAAATAACAAACTTTCATAATATAAAACCGTCACAATGCCTTACTATTTCCTTACTTAACCATTAGCACATAAGTACCAGTAAACCACCGGCCACTACATCAACTAAGTCAAAAGCCCAAGAATTGTTAGCAACACTTAAAGTCCAAACACTAATTGTAAACACCATCCATTACAAAGTTAAAGATCACAAGTGCAAGCCAGGTGAAGAGAAAGTGAGGTAACTTGGAGAAGCGGAACCGACAATGTAACCTAAGCTTAATGTCTAGAATACATAACAACTGCAACAATTTCTAATAAGACAAACATCGTTTACTTGGGTTCAATGTTTTGTTACCATTTTTGTTGAGTAAGAATAATTAGAAGTTTGGATTTATTTACAGTCAATTTGGTTTGTAAAATACTGTTCCGTTGTGTGTGGCAGTGGATTTTATAGAAGATGAAGATTATAATGTATTGAACTTCTATCTGTGACTTATAGATATATATATATAACTAGATAACCTCGCTTATTGACGATACCACACACCAAACCTTCAGCACTATTTTAACGAATGCAGATTTTAGTAAAAAATTGTTCCTTCGCGGCGTACTTACTAAAATTTATCAAGCATAATAAATAATCTATACATATAAAAGAAAGTCGTGTTAGTTACACTATTTATAACTCAAGAACGGCTGAACTGATTTGGCTGAAAATTGGTTGGGAGGTAGCTCAGAACCAGGAGAAGGACATAGGTAGGGTAGGGTAGGTAGGTAGGGTAGGGTAGGTAGGTAGGTAGGGTAGGGTAGGTAGGTAGGGTAGGGTAGGTAGGTAGGGTAGGGTAGGTAGGTAGGTAGGGTAGGGTAGGTAGGTAGGGTAGGGTAGGTAGGTAGGTAGGGTAGGGTAGGTAGGTAGGGTAGGTAGGTAGGGAAGGTAAGTAGGGTAGGGTAGGTAGGTAGGTAGGGTAAGTGTTCAGTTAACGGAAGCGAAGCCGCGGGCACAGCTAGTGTGATTATAAAATAATAGAATACTTTAGTATAAATCAGTCTTGATACATAACCGTTTACTTTCAAGTTGTTTTGATAATCACCAGATTTAAAACGTGGACATACATTATTCAAGAAAATATTTAAGCAACTTGAGACTAGATAATAATATTGCAATAAACCGGGATTTTCGAAACCTACATTTGAAGACCCAAAGGCGTGTAACGGGTCTAGCAACCGAGAAAATGTATTGTTCAGTTATGCCTAACATTCTATTGTTAAATCTTTTTTGGGTGCTAGGTACGGATGTAAATCATTGAAAAGTTTTTACTTCTCAGATGTAAGATGTTATTTGTTTTAGTTAAAAGAACTAATGAATTTATTCCTTCTGTCGCGGAGAATTTTTCCAAAGATTCTAATCACATGCACGAAGAATACCCAGACTTGGAACAAAGATTTGCGGATCACACAAATGCTTGCCTGGGGATGCGGGGATCGAACCCGAAGCACAGTGGTAATTGGCGTGGTGAACTATCTGTGCAGTAAAATTAGTTGGTTCTCTGACGTAAAATTGAATTATTTTATTGTTATTATTTTATATAGAAGCGAGATAACGTTTTGTTATATAAGCTCAATAGTGTGTTCTTCACTTTATGTATCACTATGATCTGAACCAATTTCCCGGCCAAAATAAAAATTAAAAGCAAGAGAGATAATTAATAAAATTAAAAAGCGTACATAATTGTCACTCAGAAAAGTTCTGAACATTGTTTTTGCATCCAAATAAGTAAAGGTCTGTTTCGTTTTGTTTTTAAGTTTTTTGCTTTCATTAAAACCAAGCATTAGTCATTGTTGCCAATAACGTAATCTGTTAGAGAGAAACGCAAAGTATCTTTGCGACAAAGAAGTAAAAATTCATTAAAATTATCCAAGTATATTCGTGGTATTTTATTGTATCGCTTTTAACATTATTGGCAACGGAAATCTTCAAACTACAAGGAAAAGTCTTATAGATGAGGAGAAATAGCGGCCCTAACAAATAGCCTGTCTATTGTTGAGCGAGCATAAAGAATTTTATCGTGCAAACGAAGCGTAACAGAAGTTATTCATTCAAAAATTGTTACTTCGAGGAAACCAGGCCGCCTTTGTAAAACATTTGTCATTTTAATCACCCAAAGCTGCCGTCTGCGGTAATAAAATTATTTCACAGTAAACATTTTGAAAATTAAATTTTAAAGACTTCTCACTTGAAGTAATGGCCCTTTTTAAGAAGGGACGTGACATAATAAGTTAGCTTCCTTAAACTTTACTTGAGTACGTACGTGTTTTTTTCGTCCAAATCTAATGTTGTGATGATGGTAATTATGTTTGTGTACGAGCCCCGGCTTTGATTTCGTCGCTGAGGGCGCGGAAGCCCATTAGCTCTGAATAAAATATTAACGACATGTCTGAAAGTAATGTCTTTATTTTCTATGTTATTACGGAGAGTAAGACACACGAGTAATACGTTTACTTATCGAATTACTTTTGGAAAATGGTAATTACATCCTTACACCAAAAAATAATAAATCAGACTACAATACTTGTAAATTAAAAATATTTTTAAATTGGTTAGTCACGCAGTTTCTACTTAAATAATAAAATCAGACTTTATTTTTTTATGTTTCTTCTTATTTATTTTATTTTATATGTATTTTATTTTTTTTTGTTTTCTGTCTTGCTTTTTGCCAAGTTTTGTTGGGGTCAGCTTCCAGTCTTATTGGATTCAGGTAAATACTGTATTTTACACGGAGTGACTGCGACACAGCCCATTTTACGGGGTAACACAGTATTCCATGATAAGACTGGTTGTCAGAATTGTAGTTGTAATTACAAATTTATTTTATTACTAAATTGGCTTAGGTATAACCTGGCTACTTAGAAATTTAAATAATATTTCCAGCCAGTATTTTACCCGCATTTATATTGCTTAATTATTTTCAGAACATTACATAAGAAAAACATCTTAGCCTAGCATTTCTAGTTAATTTAAGGCGGCACACACAACAATTGTATAATTTACTTAATAAGAAAAACTAAAGTTAATATTTTAGTAATTTGGCCAAAAACCTTAGCATATTTCCCGCCGATTTCAAGTATTATTCAAGGTGAAAATACACAAGAATAACTGATATCATTTTCACTTGCTTCATAACGAGCTTAATTCTGTTACATTTATTTTAAAAGATATTTTTTATTGAATATTAAATGTTAATTTATTAAATAATTACATATTTTGCATAAATTAAAACTAATTTTATTGTAGGTAATTTAAATAAGCTAACAAATAGAAATTATTTTCGAGTTGTCCACGATTTAGAGTGATTTATTTTCATTTATATTATCTATTTCAAAGTCGAAAAAAAAAAAACTGTTTTTGTAACAACTGTTTTACAACAATAATGTCATTAAATTTGATGCTATTGGCATACTTTTAATGTTTTTAAAATGCTTGTGTTTTATTTTCATTAAAATGTTCTAATGCCAGCCATACTATTATTCTTCGCTTTACCAACAGTACTCTCTCCTACTCGAAAAAAATATTTAGAACCGTAGCAAATAGTATATATATAACAGTAGCTTAACATTCACATCAGTTCTCGGAAGCAATTCATTGTGTAGACCCCTCTTACTTCTGCAATACATCACTAAAACCCAGAATTAAAATCTACTGCCTCAAAGAGCAGATCCCATCTCTACACTTAAGTAATAAAATGTTAGAAACACAAAACCTCACTTCATTTCGTTCCCCAATCCGTTTTACCTGCTAACGTGAAAATATATTTGTGTAAAGGGCTGTCAATAACAATTTTGTGGTTTTTTAAATCTATTAGTACTGGCTTTAATGTACTGTTTGTGAGAACGAATATTTTTTATTTTGAAATAGTTTTATTTTATTTCATTGTTTGATTTAATCAATTATGTTAAAGTAACGATAGATTAAACAAGTATAGTAAGTGTGATAAAGGCGAAATAACATGTATAATTTATTTACAAAATAAAGGCAAAAGAAAGAGTGAAAATTAAATAATGGAGTGCAAAATATTGAAAAATATGTAAGACGAATCAATCCCGCTTGTGGATCCTTAACAATTAAAATTACTGATACGTTGATGCCTTGGAAGAATAATCATAATATAATAACAGACACGGCCATTTCATCCCAAACTAGACAGAGCCTGTATGTATTATGTATTATGGCAACAAGACAAATGATGAACCTAATTATATATTTTTAAATACGTATAATGTGCACCCAGACCCAGAACAGCTGGTCATGCTTATCACACAAAGATTTGTCCTGGGTGGGAATTAAACCCACGACCTCCGGTTTAGCAGTAAGGTTCTCTAACCACTAGACTAAAAGGCCCGTCAACTTACAATTTATTTATTCTAGAGAGTGGCAACCATAGCCCAAATGTTATAAGGCAAAGTTCGCCTAATGCGTTCTTATTTATTACCTATTTCTGTCTGCACAACCGACGTCGAAAATGTAATGATTCAAAGGGTTACAAATTGCAGCGAAAGCACCATTACTATACTAGCTTGCCTCAGAGCGATGTCCGTGAAAAACAAATTTCATCCCTTCGTACGCCATTAGGTATCACTAAGAATCCCTTCTTTGTAGGCGCTGACGTAATGGAAACTGGTTATAGTGGTTTTCCCTTTTACGGTTTTACTACTGATATATTATTACATTCGGTATAGTTGTTTTTGGCTTCTAAGAGGCACGGATTCGACAAGTCAATTTAAATCGTTCTCTTTTTTCTTCAAACTATGTAGGGGTTGTCTTTTTGTTTTACTGGTTTCAAATGGAAATTATTTTTGCTTTTATCAGACGTTCCTAATAATCATGTACATTTATGTTTTGTCCATGGTGGCACCTTGAAATGGGTAATTTAGCCTACAAATAAGAACTTACCCTTCTCATGACATAACATTAGCAACCAATCAAATGATAGTCTATACATTTTTGCTTAATCTCTTTATTTTATTTATTTAATGAATGTGTTATGTTACATTTTTTTTTCGTTTGTAATCTGTAGTACCAGACTGAAATAAATAATAATTATTATTATGAAAAGAAAAAAGAATCATGCAACGCAATAGTTTAAAAGTAAAAAAGAAATATTAATTAAACTAATAAAAATCTAGCGAATTGAAAAAGCAACGTACTTCTGAAATGAATGAAATAACTTGGTTTAATGAAGTTTTTTATTCGGTAACATAATTTTAATATGCCTATTATTCCTTATCAACAATAAATAATTCAAAGCACATTATTTTGTTCGTCGAATCAATCTTAATTTTAACGAAGACAGCCTTAAATAGATTTCAAATAATAATCCTTTAGAAGCACTCAAACAATAATTAAGAAGCATTTCGCATCATCTTAGTGAACTTAAAATTTAATCAAAATTTCATTGAGTTTTATTTGTGATCTATTGTTGTGATATTTCTGAATAAGTATTATTTATTTTAACAGACATGTTATGAATATCTAATTGTAAAGTCCTTGTTTTTATATCTTACGTATAATATTATTTGTGCTAATACGTATCTAAAATTACAAGATTTCGTGTTTGCTTTTCGTGATTATAGAAGGCGGATAACAAAGTGCTTACTACGAGCTCTGAAAACAGTACTGTTGCCACAGTGTAAGCGAGACACTGCTACGCGCATTGTAGTGCGCCGTCTCGCTTTCACAAGGGCAACAGTTCCGTTTTAAGAGCTTATATTACAGGCACAAAACTCTACTTTTTGTGTAATGCTTTTGTTTTGAGTATTTAAAAAAGCAAGGCACACGTGACGTTTGAGAGCGGAAAGCAGATCGCGTAGTCCGTGTGCGTTAATCACTTACCAACGACCCTGTTCGGGCAGCCTTACAGACTCAAGTTGCCTTTACCGAATTTACTGTAAAATTACAACCTTCACACGATATATAAAAAACCTTATTTTCATTAAATTACCGTAATTGTTTACCCGGCAGGAATTAACCACATACCAGAAATATCTAAAGGACACATTTTCCACCTCACACAAATTAAAGACCATCCAACGAAACAATTTTCTCCATAATGATTTGTTACCGCGCGATTTTCCAGATAACAAGAGTTATGTGCGCAATCAATTATACACCGTATTACATGCACAATAAACACGAAATTCGCCTGTTTAATAATGGAGCAGTTAATTGTTGTCGCGTACATGAATTTGGTACACCGTATTCATAGCCTCGTTGAATATAGATTTTGTTAATGTACAGCAAGATCGTGTGTGTAGATTGTAGGTACTTGCTATATAACCAGTCTTATAATATTTACTATTAGGTAGGTATATTAATTACATTATTACTTTCAGTACATTGTTACTACAATTTCAGGAAAAATGTTGTTTTGATGAATAGCGAAGTTATGAGATTTGTAACAGAAAAGAATTGTGTTCCTTAAATACAGATATATTTCTGTCGCATGACACTACATGGTTCTAATTATATTGACTCCACGGGTAGCCGAGTGGTATAGGTCACCATTTTTTTTTTTTTTCTTAATAATGACTCCCGCACTAAGGACGCCAATTACCTCTGTGCGCGACGTGCCGCGGGTTCGATCCCCGCATGGGACAAGCATTTGTGTGACGCACAAATGCTTGTTTCAAGTCTGGGTGTTCTTTGTGCATGTGATTTGAATGTTTGTGAAACCCCCGCGACACAAGGATTAAATTCCTTAGTGGGGGAGAAGTTTTTAAGAAAAAAAAAAAAAGAAAAGAAGATAGCAGCCCGCCCCGGCTTTGCACGGGTATTTAACAAAAATTTCAAAATAAAAAATAAATTATATAGCCTATGTCACCCGGGGATTGTGAAGCTTCCCAGCAGTGAAAGAATTTTTCAAATCAGTTCTGTAGTTTCAGAGCCTATTCAATACAAACAAACAATCAAATCTTTCCTATTTATAATATTAGTATAGATAACCATAAAATTAGCTCACCATCAAATCTAATGAGGACAGAGACAAAATTAATAGAGGTAGTATAACTTACTTATTATTCAGGTCGTAACCGAAGCAGACACTCATAAAACCAACGAAAATCAACCAACCCCAATCGACAAACATTAATGCCGATATAACATCAATAAACATAACACTCGTCACATCCTAAAAGCCGTATAAAAACACGGTACGGGAACATTTAACAAAGCGATATTAATTCCTTGTACTAAACGCTTTACATTTGTCCGAAGATATACGATCAAATGAACAAAGAGATGCCGCCATATTAATTTAGGCCATACATCATAACAATATGTTTTAGGCAACGTTGACTTTCCATTATTGTATGTGACATTTAAATTCTGACCTGTCCAAAGGGTCAGTGGCGTAAAATTTTGGTTTTTTGTATAAAATTTTTGGTGAAACAATTTTTTGAAATACCTATACATTATAAAGGTAATTTTTCTCTTTAGGGAATTGAGTCATCGCTCTAGAATGAGTGTTTTTTTTCTTTAATCGGTTTTTAACTCTCTCGCATGGTTGGCATGTAGGAGAGTGTGTTATTCTAGTCCCGTCTTTTACTGACATAATGCACTTATCCAACAGTATTTCAATATATTCATCATCATTGAAACTATTACAGACAAAAAACCTATATAATAATAATTTTCTACACGTACACATCCACAGATAAATAAGCTACGAGAATGCTACGATACGCTACGAAACAGCTATAAAAGCAGCTACGAACTACGAACACCCATATTCTTTGTTTTTATTAACATTTATTTTAACTTTTACATTGCTACAATTTAAGGTCAAGTTTTTACACAAATTAATTAGAATTCACTTTATTTCGATGTTTGAAACCGAACAAAACCACTCACGTTGATAGCACCTTTTACGAGAATTGTAAAACAGTACAGGACTATATTTATAAATATTTGGGAGCTACAAGAGACAAAGTTTTCAGTACTTTTGGAAATTTGTAAAGGTACTCAGAAGTTAACGTTTTCTTTTGTACTTCGTTAAATGAATAAGATTTAGGCAGTGTAAATTATTTGGTACTGGAATGCCAATTATTGTGACTCAAGCCCTGTGAAATTGTTTTACATGATTTTTTCTTTGTACTTAATTGCTGCGAATAATTTTGATAATTTATAATATTTAAATTATCTTTGACAATAAAAAAAAACCATTTTCACTTTTAACAAACATACCGAGCCCTCCTTGCCTTGGAAAGCATGTCTCGACTGTCATACGTTGATGTTTGACAGTCGTTAAGTCATTAAAATTCTGACTACCAATCCTCCCTTGGGATACTGTATTACCCAGTAAAATGAAAAAAAAATACGGTGAATCTGGTAAAATTTGAATCCATAAAAGATTTTTAACAAACAGTTTGATGTCCTTATTGTGATCAAGTGTCTCAAAATGCGTTACAGGAGAAAATCCTACGCGAAATGGTCACACGACATCGCCAAGTCAGCGCCCCTGAAATGGATACAAGTGGCCATAGACAGGGAAAATGGATTTCTTTGAAAGGGGTCTTTACCCGAGGTTATTCGTGTAGACTTAACAAAGATTAGCAGAATAGCATATATTTAAAATAGTAAAATTAAAAGATAAATAAAAAAAAAAGTGAAAATATTGAAATTACTGAAGTCATCAATTATTTATGTTAACTTTTAAATATTGCTTTAGAAAAGTAAATAGGCTTTATTATTATTATCTTAAAATGCAAGATTATAATTTAATGAATTTGTATCGACCTAAAAGAAAAATTGCAACGAGCTCAGCACTTCAAAGGTTGTATAAGTCTGCCATCACATAACGGAGAGTAATTGCACTAGCACTAATAGTTTATTAGCTATTCCCCTGGTCCTACTTTTATTATACAGTATAAAACGCACAGGTGCACTTCATATCGCAGTATTACCCGTTTTAGTCCAGAAGTAAAGAAAACACGACCATAGTGTTCAATAGCACTATATTCGTGTTTTCTTCACTAAAAAACATAAAGGAGTCTAATACTTTTGTGTTCCTATTTTTGGAATCTATTTAGATGTTTTCTATCACGTAAAAAAGTAGCTTCACGTTGTCGCTATGACACGTGAGCCGTTCGTGGCGTCAACCCATCGGCAGCCAATGGGGAAAGAGATGAATGACGTGATATAAGACTAGCCAATGGTAGCAGCTAGGGTCCTCGTCGGTCTATAAAATTTCAGTCAATAAAATTTAACAGAAAAATTAAGTTTTAAAATAATTTACTTCTTACTGAATATACACGCAATAAGGTTATGTCCTACGAGTCAAACAAACTCATAAATTATCTAAAATAAAAATTATTTTTCCAGGGGCTCAAGTTCTACAGCATAAAATCGGTTTATTTACAATGACAGAGGTGTCATTACAAGGCAGCTAGGATATACCATAAGTAATTTCGTTATAAAAAAAATCGTTGGTTGCCTGTAAAGTCGGTATACGGGCGAAAGTTTTACGTGACAACGACTGTCAATGTCAATGTCTGTCTCTCTCGCTCTTAGGCGGGCTAACCATGCCCGAGTGGAAGGGACGCGTGCCTCTCACTCGCTCTCATTGTGCGGAGCGGAGCGGAGCGTTACCCAGTTTCTTGAAGTGTCACCCGGCAAACCGATTTATAAGACGTTGTCACGTCAAAATAAATTATTTATTTTTAATGTTAAAATAATAAAATATAGATTTTCAGTTCTTTCAGGGGACACGTGGCTGCCTTTTTGGTGGCTAGTCAATGTCTCTGTAACGCAATGTGTATATACGGCAATCACCTCAATTATTCCACAAAAATTTGTCAACCCTCAGAAACATACAAGGTTATTTACAACGTACAACGCAAGTGTGTACTTAAAACTTAGGTTAGAACAAAAATACAGGTATCCTGCACTTACGTAGCTCGTCTTTTATACCTGTAAAGAGTTTACGGCCTCGCCCGTCCATTACTGTAAATTCTAATTTATTGAGTCCCTGATGACATCTACATCAAGCTCGAGGCTTAGTAAAGGTGAATGTTTGTTTAGAGAAAATTATGTGGACGTGCCTTAGGATTATTAAAGTTTTTAAGTAATTGTTTTTGTTGAATGTACTTTCCTTTTATCAAATTAAAGACTTTATGTTTGTGTAATTTTAAGGTCTATAAAACAAAGTACGCGAGCTTGTATAAAATTGTACAACCATGTTTAAATGACCAAATTAGTTTCTAACTACATGTTTACCATGTAAACGTCTAGTCTACTCCCAAAATAACGAAAAATGTAATGTTTAAAAATAAAAAAATCAATTAAGGGGCACGCGGTAAGTGTTAGTCGTACGGTTTGACCGATAGCAAAGGTTAAGCCGCGCTCGCCACGGTTGATTCGAAGATGGGTGACCATTTTTTAACATACCGAGACCCTTCTGTCTGTGTCTCAGAAAGCAAGTAAAGCCGTTGGTCCCGACTGTAATACGCTGATCTTTGAGAGTCGTTAAGTCATTACAATTCTGACACAAACGGTCTTACTATGGGATACTGTATTGCCCAGTAAATTGGGTTTTAAAGTGTTTGTGATAGGCAGCTTTGCTCCATTTCAAATACGTTATTCAGTTGAATCCATCCAGTAAGACTGGTAGCTGTCCCCAACATTGTTTAGGAAAAGGCTAGACAGAAGATAGAAAATTAAATTTTTTTAATAGTGTTCTGTTTAATATTTTACCTCACTAATGGTAGCGGTGTGTAACAATCGCTTAATAATCCAATTCGTTCATCAATAAAACAACCAAAACATCACTGTTATTCAAAAGATGCTCTATAAAATTCACTTTACACAATATTGCGATAGAAAAGAAAGAAAATCCACCGCTTTGCTTCATCAGATATCGAGGTGAAGTTTGAATCGAGTTTCCTCGCCACGCAAGAGGTCAAAGGAATACTTTTCTTGTAAAATGCAACTGTTACCGCTCGTAAGGTCGCGAACTGTTCGTTTTGTATCGATATGCCATTTATTGCATTTTGTTTTATACGAATTCTTGTTTTATTTTTGTTGATAAGTGGTATCGATTTCATATAAGGTTTTTGTTTTGGTGTTCTTATACCCAGTTGTTACTTCTGGCTTACAATGTATGCTCTCAAGGAATTTTCTGTTTAAATAAATATAAATATTGCGGAAGCTATAAAAATATAGACCTATGATCAATTAGACTATTTTATTTTCTGCCAAGTCTGTTCCCAAGCTATGTTGGGTTCGGCTTCCATTCTTACCAGTTTCAGCTGAATACTGTATTTTACATGGAGCAACTGCCTATCTGGATATATTAGTATCCCATGATAAGACTTGTCAGAATTTTAGTGACGTAATAACTGCCAAAGATCAACTTATGACCGTCGAAACTACTTAGAGTGCTTCTGGCACGGAGAGGTCTGGGTTTGTTTACAAATTATCATGGGTCCACAAACCAGCCGCGGTAAGCGAGGCTTTACCTTTATTATCGGTCAAAACGTACGGCTGACACTTAGCCACTAGCCTCTCCATTAGGCTATTTATTTTTAACTAATTAGTAAGTGGTTCAGAGGGGGTGGCGCTAGTGTGCCGGCGTAAACATCGGCTCCGTAAACATTGTTGATTTTAAATTATATAAGTCGAAATAACAAAGCTGCAGAAGTTAAAAAGTGATAAATTGTGCAATCAACTAATACAACAAGAGTTATCTACAAGCCGAGCCTGTGCAATAAGAAGATATTTGAAATTAAACGGACCTAACGAACTGCTACTGTGTCATGGAAATTAACTAACAGATTGGTGAAATTTGGTGCAATTCACATAAATAAGGGAAGTGTCTGATAGTGTATCAAGTGGGATTGGAACTGGTGCAGTATTGGTGAAAGTTGCAAGTGGACATAACCTAAAATCTACTTGAAATTTACTGCTTAATCATAGTCCAGTTAAATTGTGACAACAGCGCCATCTATTGGACTTTGAGTGTACTACTACAACAGTATTGATTAGTTCGGACAGACCAAGAACAGTACACTAGGTAATAGTTACGCTACTCGCCGATAGAGGGCACCAAATCAGAAAATGGAAGAATTCACTAAAATCCTTAAAAGCATACAAGATCGTTTGGATGAGCAAAAAAATGACCTTCAGATCGCCAAAGAAACCATCACCAAAAGTATCAATGATAACATAGATGAGAAATTTTATAACTTAGAAATTAAACATCAACAATTAGAATGCAAATTAGAAAAACAACAAGAACAATTAAACTACCAAGACCGATTTAATAGAAGAAAAAATTTAATAATATTTGGGGTAGAAGAGATAGAAGGGAAAGGATATCATGAATTAGAAAATTTAGTATTAAACCTGCTAAATAAACATAGTACGTACAAATTCGAGGCTAACGATTTAGAGTTCGTGAGAAGATTGGGAAAAAAGTCAACGAAACCGAGACCCATACTTTTAACTTTAACAACAATGGGAAAGAAGATTCACTTGCTAAAAAACAAAAAACACCTCGAAAATACTCCCTACTATATCCAAGAAGACTTCCCAAAGGATGTGCTAGAGAAAAGAAAACATTTAAAATTAAAAATGAAAGAAGAAAAGGAAAAAGGATATAAGGCAATAATCAGATACGACCGCTTGATTATTCTTAATAATGAAGAAACAGAAGACCGAAAATATGGAAACAAGAGATATATGTCAAAATCTCCTGAGACTTCAGATACCAACCCTGAAGAAAACACAATAAACAAAAACAGAGAGACTAAAAAAATTAGAACTACGAAACCATACTCAAGAAAAGAAAATGACAAACACAAGTACCACTCACAAAATACCTTATTGTCTTATATAAACAAAAATAACCTTAACAAGACAGTAGATACAGAAGAAATATAGCAACCAAAGACGCCCCTCCCACTTACATCTCCCCCAGTACGGCCGGTCACCGCGGGGGTAGAAGACTGCAACCCTCCAAAACTAAAGAAATACTACATAGCGACTTTCAATGTACGAACATTAGCAAGCGAATCTAGAATTATAGAACTTGAAAATGCTCTAACGGATATAAAATGGGATATACTGGGAATTTCAGAAGTACGACGCTCGGGATACACTATAGAGGTCAGACAAAATTACACGCTATATTATTTCGGAGAAACAAAAGGAGAAAAAGGAATTGGATTTCTTATCAAAAAACAAGATAATGTAGTGGTAGAGAACTTCTTGGGTTTTTCTGAAAGAGTTGCCCTTATCCACGTAAAAATACAAAACAAACTTTATACAATCATTCAAGTTTATGCACCCACGGAAAGCGCAGACGACAGAGATATACAGACATTCTACAACTACCTCAAAAAGGCCATGGATAACAGCACAAAAAATATAATATTCATGGGTGACTTAAATGCAAAAATTGGAAATCCAATGCCAGACGAAAAGCTTATAATGGGCGAGTATGGCTACGGAAACAGAAACAAAAGGGGAGAAATGTTTGTAGAGTTTTGTTTTCAGTACAAACTAAAGATAGTAAATACTATGTTTAAAAAATGCTCAAAATTGAGGTGGACGTGGAAATCACCAGATGGCAAAACTAAAAACGAAATAGATTACATTGCTACAAACCTTACAAACTCATCGATAGATAATATCAGTGTACTGAGTAACTTTAAACATCCAAGTGACCACCGCCTAGTGAGAGTAACCTTAAACCTAGGAAAAGGAAAACTTAGACGAACACAATTTAAAAAGAACATACAAAATGTCGACTACAAAAGGTTCCAATCCCAGCTATACAAAAATAAACAAACACCAGACCCTAATATGTCTGTTCAAGAGCAGTACGACACTCTAGAAAATTCAATAAAAAACTGCACTGAGAACTCAATTTTGCCAAAAAGAACCTTAAAAAAACAACATATCATCACTGAAGAGATCGCAGAACTCATAGAGAAGAGACACGCCCTTAAAGAGAAGGAAAACAAAACAAGATCTGAAAAACAATATCTAAGCAAATTATATAGAATTATAAACAAAAAGATAACTCTGAATATTCAAACCTATAGACTCACTACGATAGAAAAATACATACAAAACTCTGGAGCAGTAAAAAAAGCCTACAAGAAGTTAAATAAATCAAAACAACTTATGCCACAACTACAAAATGCTTCTGGAACGTTGGTCACTAACAGACAAGACTTACTGGAAATAGCTACTCAATTCTATGAAACTTTATATTCTAATAACAACTTCGAAGATAGCACATACATGCCAGTTAATTACGACCCTGTTCCACTTTTTAATGAAAACGAAATAGAGCTTTCAATAGAAAAATTAAAATTAGAAAAAAGTCCAGGCTCAGACGGAATAACGAATGAACTTATAAAAGCAGGCAAAGACAACTTGATCAAGCCGCTTACGACTCTGTTCAATCAAATCTTAATAGAAAACAAGCTCCCTAGTCAATGGACATGTACAGATATTATCCTTCTCTACAAAAAAGGAGACCCAACAAAAATATCGAACTACAGACCCATAAGTCTTATGCCATGTCTTTATAAAGTATTTTCATCAACTTTACTACGCCGGATAACCAAAACAATAGACGAAAATCAAGCGGAAGAGCAAGCGGGGTTTATGAAAAATCGATCAACTGTGGACCATATACACACTCTCAAGATGATTATTGAAAAATACAACGAGTATGATAAACCACTCTACATCAGCTTTATTGATTATTCCAAGGCGTTCGACTCTATTTCGCACAACTCGATGTGGAAGGCACTGGCAGAGCAAGGATTGAATGCAGAATATATAAACATAATCAAAGAAATATACAAGAACAGTCGAGCAAGAATCAAACTTGAATCTTACGGACCAGTCTTCGATATACAACGTGGTGTGCGACAAGGTGACCCACTATCACCCAAGATCTTCATAGCAGTCTTAGAACAAATATTCAGATCACTGGACTGGAATAGAGTAGGCCTCAATTTACATGGACAGTACTTATCACACCTAAGATTTGCTGATGACCTGGTGCTTTTATCTGAAGACCCCGAAGAGCTACAATATATGCTACAAACACTGAACGAACAAAGCAAAACAGTAGGGCTGGAGGTAAACCAAAGCAAAACAAAAGTTATGACAAATAGAGAGAAAACAACTTTAACCTTGAACGGAGAACCCTTAGAATGGGTTAACGAGTACGTATATTTAGGACATCTAATTTCTGTACAAGACTGCTCAAAGAAAGAAATAAAACGCAGAATAAAGAACACCTGGAACAAATATTGGTCCATGAAAGAAATTTTTAAAAGTGTACTGCCTGTCAAAATAAAGACAAAAGCGATGGAAACGTGCTTAATGCCATGCCTTACATATGCATGTCAAACGTGGTCCCTGACAAATGAATCATTAGAACAGATGAGAGTTTGTCAGAGAGCTATAGAAAGGAGCTACATGGGAATAAAACTAAGAGATAAGGTAAAGAACGCACTAATTAGAGAGAAGACGAAAGCAAAGGACGTAGTAAAGCAAGCTCTTAGGATAAAATGGAAATGGGCGGGACACATTCAAAGAATGAATAATGAGAGATGGACAAAAATAACTACAAACTGGTACCCAATAAACAAAAAACGCCGAAGAGGCAGACCATGCAAGAGGTGGAAAGATGACATAGCCAATATAGCAGGAAAATTATGGAGTAGACTGGCCAGAGATAGATCGACATGGAAAATAATGGAGGAGGCTTTTACCGCTATAGGCGGTCCTTACATCTAAACAAAATTGAGCATGTTTAAAATATTATCGGTAAAAATAATAAAAAAATAATAATAATAATAATAATAAAAAAAATTAAAAAAAAAACTGTTGATAATAATAAATTATATTGATTGCATGATAAAACTCCTAAACATTAAATGATAAAATATATATATAACAATTAAAATGAATGAATTAAAATGTATTATGACAAATATTTTATAATAATTGTTTAAAATAAAAAAAAAAAAAAAAATCACATAGGTACAATGTAAGGAATCAATAAAGCTATTTTTATTTTTATTTTATTTTAATTAGTAAGTGGTGTTTAAGTGGTATTTAAATAATTTGAAAATTGTTAACACATTTATACTCTTGGTTTGAATATTCTCCCTCGTGTATATGAAACCGGTCAGTAAGCAAGTAGGCCACAACAACTCACTGAAATATTAATGAAAACATTTTCTGGAATGACTTATTTATTAAAATGACATTCTACCGATTTTAACGAAAGGTAGGTTATACTACCAAAAGTTTGAAAGGGCTTTTTGTTGTTATACAAGCATGTATACATTGACTGAGTTTAAGAGTTTCAGTAGTGAAGTTTTTAAATATACCTGTATAAATATGTACCTGTGTAAATACATATATACCTGTGTAAATATATTCGCAAAACCTAAAAATAAGAAGGAAGTCTTTCAAAAAACAACTGCCATACACTATAAAAAATACATAATTTAAATAAAAACTATATTTTTTTCGAGTTCAATTTAACGCGGACGTAAACCGCGGGGCGCAGCCGCATACGATCATAAACAGACGCATAACGACGTCGTGAAAGCGTTCATCCCTTGAGACGAGTAACTTCTTTTCCCCCTTTCATAACCGATACAGGCGTAAAGTACGCATTTACGATGGCGCCATTTGGCGTGGTGGAAACGAATTAAGTCAAATGGAGTGATGCCAATAATTTGCATCACGATCATGTAAATTTTTTTCATTTAGCCGTTGTCCAGTCGGTCTGCGAAAGTAACAACTCGCACGTCAACGTCTCAGCGCGTAATCAACTCAAAATGAATGTAGGTCCTTGCATTTATGGGACGCGTGGCGCTTGATGGCATAGCTGGATCGAATTCAGAGTTTCGATTTGAATATGGGATTTTACATTCACGGTGAAATTTTTGGTTGGCACCACATCATTTGGTTTGATGGAATGACCGTGAATGGAAACCCCTCCTTTACACACGGTTAAAATTGTGTACTACATTGCGGGACTGTTTTGTATTCAGAATATGTTTTTACTGCACCGATAGAACGTGTGATCGAAATAATTTTAGCGAAGTCGTTAATATTCATAATGGGATTATGCTTATGAAGAACAAGCTTTTGCCTTCGATTTTATCTCAAAAACAACTACGTATTTCTTCCTTATTATTTACACTTGCAAGTAAAAACTTTTAACTAAAATGCATATTTAATATCCATAGTTTTATATTTTACTAGCTGTCCCCCGCGACTTTGTCCGCTTGTTTTAGTTTCAAAAGGTTTTTAATTTTTGCAACATTTTTCATTTATGCTCCGCTCCTTTTGGTCGCAGCGTAATGTTGTATAGCTTATAGCCTTCCTCAATAAATGGGCTATCCAACATTGAAATAATTTTTCAAATCGGACCAGTAGTTCCTGAGATTAGTGCGTTCAAACAAATAAACAAACGAACAAACTCTTCAGCTTTATATATTAGTATAGATTAGTATAGATTTCAAAACAGGTTTGCTCAGAACCTTAAGTACGAATGGATAATAAACAGGATTACCAGCTTTTAACCCAAAAAAAAACATTATATATAATTTCTTATCCTTTTTATTTTGTCGAAATATTACGTTTACTATCTTATATTCTTGATAGATTTTATAATGTAAACGTAAAAGTTACACAAAAAGACGAAAAGGTATAATCATGTAGAGTGCAAATAAGACGTCAGGAACTTTTTTAAACTTCCTACCAAACCCTAAAACGACATCGGAAACCGAAAGAGGTCCGTAAACACTCGTGTGACAGTCACGTGACCGTGTCCCTTAGGGCAACTACAAGTTCGTCACCTCACACATAAAATATAGATCAGTAATACCAGTAGCAGGAGGTATACACAACCTATTAATATTATACATACGTTAATGATAGTAGAAGTATTTTTTTGTGCTCTGGTAAAAGGGTTTTTATGTTTGTTGCGAATGGAGGTTGAATGGAAGCAATATAAGTTAAAAAAGTTATTATTTTTGGAGATTTTGTTTTGGAATGGACGGACATAATATTTTGGTGGTATTTTCGGTCTCCAATGTTTATGTGATAAATCAATAATAAAGAAATAAATGTTTACAATATCACATATATTGCTCTGAACCCAAAGTAAGTAACTAAAGCAGTTGTGTTATGAGATCACAGAAAACGAAGGTATAATACTAACCCGAGACTAAATAGAAAAGTGGTTTTTCTACCATGGACCCGTCCGGGGATGATCGAACCCGGAACTTCAGAGCTGGCGACACCTTGAAAGCCGGTGTATACGCTACTCGACCAAGAAGTTCGTCACTGACGAACTCCGTAGGTAGGACGGTAACTCGTCACTGACGAGTCAATACTTGGAATAATGTATAATTATTTGAATTACTTTTATAATAGTTTTCAACTTATTAATGAATGATAACGGTACAAATCTTAACTCTGTCTGAAAAAGTGATGTCCATAAATTGTGTCTTAATGTTTACAGATTATTCATGACATTTTGGAACTGCGCACCTAGAGTAATTTAACGTTTTGTAAGTGCCTAAAAAGGCCTACACGAAAATATTTTGATTTGATTTTGATTTTGACAGGCCGATGTTTTCTGTCCCCCGCGACTTTGTCCGCGTGTTGTAGTTTCAACAGATTTTTATTTATGCTCCGCTCCTTTTGGTCGTAGCGTAATGTTATAAATAGCTTATAGCCTTCCTCAATAAATGGGCTATCCAACACTCAAAGAATTTTTCAAATCATACTTGTAGTTCCTGAGATTAGCGCGTTCAAACAAACAAACAAACAAACCATCTCTTCAGCTTTATATATTAGTATAGATATAGATATTTACTCGGGACTTATTGATATTTATTATTACATTGTTGTTAAAATGTAAAAAAGTAATCAGTATTTTTTGTTTTTATTTGAAAATTGTACCTAATCAGTAATAATATAAACAAGATATGTTACCAATGTTTAAAATCTGAACGTGCTAGTATATTATGTCAAAATATTGTCAAGTTGCACTAATTAATAGTACAAAAGATAAGATAAGCACGTACCTACGTAAAATAGAGCTATAAACGTTTCTTAAAAAGGAGATTTTCGAGTCTTTAAACTGCGAGCGCTTAGAACATATTTGCCTCATTGTTATTATATAACATCATTGATAATTTGTATTTTTCGTTTTTAATAAATGAAAAACGATTAACATTTCTTTTGTAATAAAATATTCATGCAATTATAACTTTTATTAATTAATATTATCTCTTTTTAATTCGTTTTTTTTTTTGTAATTTTCTCTGATACACTAAACTAAACTAAAAATACTTATTAAAAATATATTTTTCATGTATTTCAAAATTCTCTGAGAAGTTATAGAACTTCTTTTGTTCTTTGTTATATGACTGACGCAGGTGTAGGCTCGTGTCATGGCCTAAAACAATTACGTGATGTTACTTTAAACATAATTCGATGGTGACGACAAAATAGAAACTCCTTTGTGTATTTGTGTTCATAAATTTTGTTTTTTTGACTGTTACAAATTGATATTTTTTGGTAATAATGCTAATACGTGTTGTGTTATTAATTGTTTTACAAATTATTGTGTGGTGCGCGATATTTCGTTTTCATTCACTATCGGAAAAGGTGTTATTTTTTCGAGTAATCAATTTAATGTGTTTGTTTGTATTAAGTAATTTTTATTTTTATAAAAAAGTTTGTCCGTAATTTGAAGTGTTATCATACAGGCCGTATTTTTTATGTTTGTCTTTTAACATATCCTATAAAGAATAATATCAGTGAAACCTTTGCGACCTTCCTACGTTTTGTGTATCTTAGTAATAATAGGACTATCTATACAAATACAGTCCTTATGGTATTCCATAAAATACGCCATATATTAAACCATAAACGTCCTCTATAAGCCCACAAATAAACTACTGCAATGAACCGTCAGTCGTAAAGAACTATTACTATAATCCACATGTGGTATAACTTATAGGTAAATAGATAAACTTTATTGTACTGTGTCTCTACCATGAGTTGCTATCGAAAACTTACTTCAGTCGCTAGCGACTAAAGGAGCATCGAATAGTTTTCAATAACTTGTACCATGACATACTACTGTCGATACGGTATTTCTCGATGACATCTATCAAATTTGTGACTCGTGGTACCGAATTTCATATGTAATGGCTAAAAACGTTAGTCGCTAGCGATTAGATTTCGATAGGTTTTTTACCTATCGTCTCATACTACTCATTTTAATTCTTGAAGTGTCCGCTAGTGGCGCTGTACAAATTTGCCATAGAAATCGTTTACGCCGTCGCTAGCGAGTACGTTTGTTAAAAACTCATGGTAGAGACACAGGAGATGTACAGAAATAGAAATATGATACAAGCATATCTTAGAAAATCTTAAGAAGAAAACACGTTAGGCCACTTTGCGTACGGGTATGATTTAAGTACATATTATTCTGTTCTAGATTATTTTTTTATACATAGCTTGTGTGAGTGCGTGGACCTTTAGCGAGCCGCCGAAAGCATGGTTAGTGAAACCACGGCTCCGGCAAAGGCAAGGACGGTACCGGGGTGTTTTAGTCGCTGTAAGTCCGACATATCCCCACGACGTGTCCTCTGCGTGGGTTAAAGGCATTAGATATTCACCCCGTAAATAAAGAGGGGACTTTTAAGGAAACCTGATCGAATATTTTGTAAATATAAATTAAGCACGTGTAGTATTTTTTGTTTTTGTTTTTTGTATTACGTCTACTCAACATTACGTCTACTAAATTAATATTCCCTTAGTTGCGCTATATTAAAATAAATTGTGACAACGACTATTGTGATAAGGCTAAAGGTGACCAAACTATAGAGACGTGTTTGTTTTGTCACTTTATTATACACTAAAAAAAGTACTGACAAAGTTGCAATTATGAAATTCCTTCAAATAATTTAAAATTGGGATTCTGAGTATGTCTTGGATACCTCTGCCTATCTGATCTAGATATGCAAGCAACATAGTGATGCGTTCCGAAGTTAAAACTAATTATAAATATAATACAATTACGATTAAAATAAACACTATACAAAAACGGGAAAATGCGTGTCAGAACCTCTTTGGTCACATTATTTTACGATTAAAAATAAATTAATACCATAAATCACTCCGAAACTGGCAACTCATTCTGAATTTAAATGCAATGTTTCAAATGTTATAATGGAAATAAACGTAATCCTTTTTTGCGCTGTGTTGCATAATATATAATAGTGTAAAATTGTAAAATAATAAATGATTTATGAAAAAATTATTTTCTTCAAAACAAAAAAAAATCTGTTCAAATTAACACAAAATACATTAAATTTATGATTTTCAATTATATAATTATAACATAGGTAGGTAAAGTATTTGGATATCGAATTAGGTAAGCGTTCTACTTATAGTTGTAAGTTATTAAAATAATGTCAATAAGACAAAAATAATGGTGACAAATCTTAATCTGCAATCTGTCAGTAGGCATGTAGTTAAATAAAAAAAAAAACAATACTTCAAGCTTTGTAAAAAGTTTTTTTTATTTTTTGTTATTACAGCTAACATACGAAACTTTCACTAATACCTAATATTAATTTAAGTTACATTACTCTAATACAGAACCAGTCTCACTAGAAATAAACTTTGCGTAAAATTATTGCAAGACTGTATTTGCAGTCGCGGCCTTCGCCAAGTATGCACGACTGCAGCTTAAGGCGAAGCGACGTAAAGAAAACATAAATTTCAGGCTTAAAGATTGCAACATTGCACCACGAGAGGAAATGGACCTTTAAGGAAATTTACAATACTAGAGCTTACTTAAGTTGTGTTTAACAACTTGTGGAAAGTTCAAGTGTTTGCTGTTTCGAATTGAAATTTTTAATTCATAAATCAAGCTAAAAAAAAAATTTTGCGGTAGCGTGGCGGTTCAACAAACGGAGTTATAATTATGTAGGTTGCAGGTTCGAACTCACTACAGGTAAAACCCATGGTAAGTTTTTCAAAGCAGCAGTGCGACATTATTATAGGCCGGTAATATTTTAATTTTAAGTCAAGGTCAAACTATATATATTTTTTTAATATTGTTGAGCGAGTAAGATTTTAATATAGTTCATTTTACAAAAGTTGAATTGATGACAGGGTGATTTTTTATGTTTTACTTTCTATTTAACATATTATAATTAATGCAATAAAGAATTGATAAGAATTAATTTAATGTTATTATTTAATATTTTAACTTTTATTTAAATGATTAAGTGTACCTACAATTATTACCCACGAAGATTTCAACAAAAAAAAACAAAATTATGGTAATTTAGAAATCGGGCTAAACAGGCATGCAATTAAAGGATTTATTAATATTTTAAACTAGGTTGTATCTATCATAGTTCTAAAAAATAAAATAAATGAAAACTTCTTAAACAGAACCAACAATAATTCAAACTAGGAAAAATATCCACCTAGATTCAAACGAAATCCCGTCACTAACCCGCTAGGCTACACATTTCAAGTGAAAAGAATTTAAAACACTGCCAACGCGTTTCGGTATCTCCCGAATCCACCTATACCTATAAGATACTGCGTTTAATGGCACCGCTTGAATTATTGCGAGCCATTGCCAATACCACATACGTTCTCAGTTTATGTCCGTACTTTTAACTTGCGATACGGCAAAGCCTTTTTTCATTAGGCTTTGTAGTGTGATAAATGGGTCCAAAATACTTTCTATTATTTTTGACTATATTATTTACTCACATAATATACTTACATTCAAATGTACAGCAAATAGTATTTTTTAAGTAGCGTTAGCAATAGGGGTGCGGACTGTGTATGTAAAGGTAATATCCATTTAGTCCGCCAGATAGTTAAAAAAAAAACTCGATTTTTAAATCAATAAAAAAGGACAAAGTTAAAGCACTTTAAAGTTTAAGAGAAGGGGCTTGTGACGTCAATTTTAGGGAAAAATTGTAGCTACAGCTGACGTCACGCGACATTTCCATTCACTGTATCTTCCCCATTGTTTGTTTAATTAAAAAATACGTGTCTATTATTTTTTAATAATCTATATTAAGCGTAAATAAAAAAACATAGTCCGCACCCCTATTTGACTATACTAATAAATTATATAAATGCGAAAATAACTCTGTCCGTCATTCTGTTTGTCTGTCTGTCTACTAAGGTAACACGGATGAACCAGAGAACCGATTTTCTTGAAACGTGGTATGAGGTAAGCTTAGATCCCAAGGAAGGATATAGGCTACTTTTTGCCGCGATAACCGAAAACCACGCGAGCGAACCCGCGGGCAACATCTAGTTATATATTTTTTTCTTTTAGTTAACAATACAATATTGTTCAGTTTGTTTCTGTTGTAAAACGCAGCTGTTGATTGCGAACGCAGGGTTTAGAGTTTAAATTCCAAGTCAAAGGTAATTGCAGACAATTTTCAGATGTAGCATAAAATTGAAATTGTTCCTAATTAGGAAACGGTTTGGGATTTAAAAGTTGACAAAATAGGGATTTGCCAACACGTTGACTTCCCTTTTCCACAAGGCGTTACAAATAATTAAAATATGTTTCAATGGAATTTACATTTCTAAATACATAATAAAACAAAAAAGATGAAATACAAACTTAAACACACTACTGGGATGTTGATTTATTTATTTTTTTGTCTGCCAGGCAGGTATTAAATACGTATTTTTCTCCTTTTTTACGTAACCGAAAGTTGCGACGATACATTGATTTGTAATGTCGCGTGACGTCACGATGTCGTATGTTTTGAGCACCATCGTGACGCAATTAGCCACCGCTCATGTACTTTAATTCGCTTTATCTCCTTATGGCGTCATTCATCAAAATCTTGACGGTGTTTAGCAACTGCTTAGTCTTAATTCAAGTTTTTTTTATGAATAATTAGTTTTGAGTCATCATATAAAACTAAACAATGGCCCCGATTCCCTTGCACGCCTAACTAAATCAAAATTAAACTATCGCTATCTTTTACTAACATACAGCGTGAGAAAAGGACGGCAACGGATAACAATATTATCTTAGATATCAAACTAGTTTTCGCCTTGAACAAAACTGTTTTAGATCACACGTTTCTGCGTGTCGGTAGATTTGTATGAGAATTTTAGTCGAAACTAAATTTAATCAGCTCTATTTTTCTTTTTGTAATTGTGTACAAGTGAAAAAGATACCGATGGCCTAAAATAAGTTTAATGTGAGTTTAACGAAATCGGGGCCAAGACATTTCTAATATTGTTTAGTATTAAATTTACGGACTAAATAGATTTTTACTGTCATACCCAGTCAACATCCCTATTACTCATGCAATGCATCACCAAAAAAAAATCTCAATTTTATCTTGCAATCTTTTAAAAACAAAAGCTAGCCCTTCCCTATTTACCCTACATGATACGTTATCAGTCAAATTCTCTAACTAGGATGTTCGGTCGAGTGGACGCATTAAGGCCACGTCCTCGGCACGTATCGTACGACACCCCACGTGACGAAGTGCTCCCCAGCGGTTAGCTGTCTCAAATAAAAACCCTTTTTTTCGAATTTCCTATTGCTCGCATATGAAGACATTTCTAATAATGTTTGGAATGGCTGTTTGCAGGGGTTTTTTGCTTTTTAGGAAGGTTTATAGATTAAGAATATATTTTAGGTTGAGTTTCAGTCGTAGAGTTCGATAAGTTAATTGTGCTAAAGAGTCTTAACTGTTATAGTTCACTGGGAAGAGATCACCAAATAAAAATAAATCTTTTGTTTTCTTTACT
Source organism: Diachrysia chrysitis (assembly GCA_932294365.1). Classification (NCBI taxonomy): domain Eukaryota; kingdom Metazoa; phylum Arthropoda; class Insecta; order Lepidoptera; family Noctuidae; genus Diachrysia; species Diachrysia chrysitis. Next base: position 12,384,232 of record OW028649.1, on the reverse strand, counting down.
ATTTCTGTACCACTGCAGGGCAAAGGCCTCTCTCGTTTCATCTCTCTCTGGATAGGGCTGTGTTGATCTAATTTCTATCGAAAGAGTCTCTTGTCCCGCTATCTACGTCTCGTTATCTAGGTCTGGTAAAGATCAATTTCATGCTTGTAATTAAAAAAAAATAGATTATAAGAAATATTAAAATCCATTTTTTTTACTTTACTTAAAATAAGCAGATAACCTTATTTACCTCACGGTAAAAGTCAATGTTGAAACCAAAATATATACACTTAACTACTAAAGTGTTTCTTCTCTCTTCCTACGCCTATGCCTGCCTACGCTAGATTTTTCTTAAACCCATTATGTACTTGAAAGACAAAATGTGGGAATAAATCAAACCTGCATGTCATTGTAGAATAGAGGCCTTATGTTTTTTAGTCAGGTATAAAGGTCGATTCGGTCACAGTATAAAGTCAAATCTCAAGGGATGTAAGATACCGCAATGTTTTCGATTGGCTTGTCATTTCTCCTCATATGGTTTCAATTTAATTTTACTGTTATTTGAGTTTCATTTCAAATTTAAATGTTTTTGTTTACTTAAAGTTTGTAATAAACATAGATAATTGATTACACATACCTAAATAAAAACAACCAACTAAACCTAACTAAAAAGTAACCAACTTTAATAAAAAAAAATATGGTACAATATCTAAGGTATACGCTATCGATGACAAAAAAATATTTGAAATTGATCCACAATTGCTTTATAATATATTGGGTAACAAACATACATTTAAAACGTCAAATTTAAACCTTCCTTCTTTTGAAGTCAGTTGCTATAATGTTTTCATTGACAAAATTACACTGACAGCATTAAAAAAATATTTAATTACTAGCTGTCCCCCGCGACTTTGTTCGCGTGTTTTAGTTTCAACGGTTTTTCATTTTTGCAACATTTTTTAATTTATGCTCCGCTCCTATTGGTCGTAGCGTGATGTTATATAGCCTATAGCCTTCTTCAATAAACGGAATATCCAATACAAAAATAATTTTTCAATTCGAACCAGTAGTTCCTGAGATTAGCGCGTTCAAACAAACAAACAAACATACAAACAAACAAACAAACTCTTCAGCTTTATAATATTAGTATAGATAACAGCAGTGGGTATGTCCCTTCGCTGTTTAAAAAAGTCGGGTTTACACTCAGTACCTTTTACAAAATCCAGACAATAAATTCACGCGTCATTGAAAAGATAACGTTTGAAACTTTTTAAAATAAGACAATTTAAAATTGTTTTCCGTCCGCATCCACGCGTTGGAAGGAAACAAAAGGATTTCTGTTATACCCTGTTCTTGGAATAGAGGTATTTTTCTTTGTTATGTAAAAGAAAATAGTGTTTGCCACGCGGAGAAGGAAAACGTGATTATACCTACGTATAAGGAACATGCTTAAGACCCGTGATACGTAAACAAAGTTGAAAAGGATACCGAATTTTTGTTTGGGATTTCCAAAAACATTACGCCTTCTGCCTTTTGTGGAATGGAGATGGCGGGTTGACTTGGATTCCTCAGTACAAGTTGCTCTTTTTAGGGTTCTGTAGCACAAAAGGAAAAAAAGGACCCGTATAGAATCACTTGGTTGTCCGTCTGTCTGTCAAGTTTATTTTCTCATGACCTACATACATATTACATAATTATATACCTAGAACTGGTAGGTAGAGCGTAGGTCTCCGATATCGAATAACTTAGATGCTAGATTACTTGAAACTTAACTCATTTTAGTAGTTTGTGGGAGTCATGTCTAGGGATTTAAAAGGTTATATCAAGCATATCGCCCTCAAAACCCAGATGTTATGGCGATATTTTCGATTTTTAAAACCGAGTTAAACCTTAGAAATCTTTTAAGATGTAGATGCAATGTATGTATGTTTGTCATTTCAAATCTTGTCAGCTAAATTAGGACCACTTCTTTTCATACGATTGAGATGAAATTTTGCATACTTATGCAAATTTGGTGACAATACTATATTATTGTACTTTCAAACTGGTCTGATGGTGGACAAGAAGGTGGCCATAGGAACTCTGTAACGTAATGACGCAATCCCATCGTGTTTGGGCTGGTTTGATTTGTCTACACTGGTACCCTGAGCTTAGCTGATTTAAAAGCTTTGTGTATTTAAAAATATTTTAAAAACTAATTATGATATTTATGTTTGCAGGTTTCGTTGCCGAGTAATATAGCAGGATATAGCAGCTCAGGTAAGTAAGCATGTTTCACTTTAAATTACGAATTCTAAAATAAATTTTACTCTTGTTTGTAAAAAAAAATGATAAAAATTTTAGTAAAATCACAACAATTTTTAAAACGTATTTTTTATAGATTTAAAGCTATTCGCATCAATTTATTCTGTAACCTACTTTAAGACACTTAGTATTCCATCAGTACCCTACAATTCTAAAAATTCTCTTTAGAAGCACTCATGTCGCGTAACTAACGGGTATGTCACTTGCAACTCATTTTGCATTTTCCTGCCACAGTCGCAATATGAACATTCAAGAGTATTAATGTACTGGAAGTGGTCTTCACATTGCTACAGTTTACCATTTGTTGGTATTTTGAGCAAAAAAAACTGCTACGATATTTGAGAATCCGTAGAAGTTCGTAGCGTTTGTGTAATCCTCGTAGCTGTACAGTAAATACTGTAAATATTATATTTTTACTCCCCAATACTGTAACGGAAATTAGCTTTGAGACGTACTTAAATGTCAATCTGTCGCTACACCTTAAACTGATAGAGACAGAACGAGACTTAACCGCGACTTAAATCTGATTGACGGTTCAGTATTTGGCCATTAGAGTCCTAATTCAATAAAATGATTCATCATAATATTTATCATGATTATAAATAAAATTAGGTTTTTTTTTGCCTATAAAAAAAAACGACGAAAATTTAGCAATTTTTCACTCAATTTTTTTAAAGTTCTTTTATGTTAAGTTTGAAACATAATCAGCAAGGTGGTGGAAATACAAAATAATTATATTTTCATTTAAACGTAACATTTTAATTTTTATTTAATTTGATATTTTTACCTCCTGTTTGTAGTGGCCTTAGGATTAGCAGAACGATTTTCAGAATTATTTGATTATATCAAAGGCACCAAGTCCGCCACTTTTGAATTGCAAATGACAGTTTGATTGTTTAGTTATTGTGCTTCACCCCTAACCTCTCATTGAAGTTTAGACTCATTCAATTATAAGCATTGACCGAACTATTGTCGACGAAGAACCAAAGTGTTTTGATGCTTTAAACTGTCTTAAATTATAATTGTTTACCATGATGTAGGTTTAGATTAGATTACAACTATACCTTAACTTAATAGTTGAAGCAAATTAACTTAATTAACTGCATCAGACTGTAGAAACATTATTGGCTTTTCGGAAGTTGTATGTTGGATGAAGTTGCGTTCAATTCATGTGGGCCCAATATGATCGCTACTTACTAAATAAGTCTAGTTTATAAGTCAACGAAAGTAATTCCCAAATCACAAAATGAATCGACATTGAACCAAAACAAAAAAGAAGTTCTTTATCGAACGGTACTTCACGTTGTGTTATATTTTAAGGTTTGTGTCCAAAATAATTAATACTCAAATATAATTGGCCGACATCGCGGCAGGCGACTGGCCCATCCTATTTCAGGACAGAAGTGCATGGAAGAGAGAGAGTGAGGTCTTTGCCCTGCAGTGGGACAAGACGGGCTTATTAGATTAGATTAGATTAGAAATATAATTGTTCTTATCTTCTTATTTCGAAGAGCCTAGTGGTCGGTAGTTGGTCTAGTGGAAAGTGACCCTGCCTGCTAAACCGGAGGTTATGGATTCGTTTCCCACCAAGGACAAATCTTTGTGTGATGACCACGATCATTTATTATGTGTCTGGGTGTGATTTATCTATAATATGTATGTATTTAGAAATTTATAAGTATGTTTACCGGTTTTAGTTGCCATAATACAGGCTCTGCCTAGTTTGGGATCAGATGGCCATGTATGAGTTGCCCCAACATAATTATTATTATATTATTAGACTACCTTCTTATATCTGTTACCTAAACACCTCCAAATACATAGCAACAAGATTAATTTTAATCCTCTAGCAATTGCCCAACTATTTGGACAAGATGATTAATCGTATTGACACACATCTCTACAATATTATCAATTACTCATAACATATCTGAAAGAGAAACTTTCTGTAATTCACTTTATCGAAATCGAAAAGAGAAAAACAAAATATCGTACGCGAAGTTTTACTGAACTGGTTCGATTTGTTAAAACATTTGAGAAAGTTTTGTCTAATGTGGTTGTATTATTATTGACCGTCTTTAAAATATATATAAAATTGTTTTTAATTTCAGACGTAAAATATTTAACCATAATGTTATTTTTACTCAAACAAACAACAACTTTATGCTAGTGTAATTAAAGTTTATTTTAAACGGACAAGTAACTACTGATGGAAACTGAACCATTACAGCTGTTTTTTCTTAAAACTCGTGTTTTGTTTACATGTTTAGCACATAAATTGCCAACGCAGAATAGGCAGGTATTACATAACCACATCACAAAATAAATAAATTATTATTGTTTTAATTTAGAAAGTAATTTAAAATAAACGTTTACTTTGCCAATATTACAATGTTCCAGTGAATTTTAAATTTTGCACTATTCACAGTTACTATCGTTAAGGTCATAACCCTTTTTCTAAAATTATATTCAATATTAAATTTCAACCTTATTCATATTAATTTAAACAAAACTGCGAGCAACGAGTTTGAGTTTTATTAAATGTATTCATAGCCCAAAAAGTTTTTAATTTTGTTGTTTAATATTAACAAGATTTTCATGTATTCGTTTATAGTAAAAATATTTAATTACTTGTCCCAAACAGTCAATGTTTTTTTATTAAAAAGGTACGTTTTTTGTATTAAAGTTTCATGTTTAACAATCATTCTGACAGTCCCTATTCTATAACATGTTTTGCTTCATAAAGATAGTAACAATGGTCCCGATTCTGATAAACCCACACTAAACTTATTTTAGGCCATCGGTATCTCTTTCACTTGAACACAATTAGTAAAAGACAGACGAAAATTAGAGCTGTCCAATTTAGTTTCGACTAAAATTCTCATACAAATCTACCAACACGCAGAAACGTGTGCACTAAACACAGTGACGTTCAAGGTGAAAACTGGTTTGACATTTCTAAGTTAGTTGTTATGTTTTCTCACGCTGTATGTTAGTAAAAGGTAGCATTTGTTTTAATTTTGATTTAGTTAACGTACAAGGGAATCGGCGCCAATGTATTTTTATTTCCACACTAGTGTTTAATAACATCCACTACTGACCATTTATACCACATAGGATTCTTCAACAATAAAATAACAAACATTTAAAAGTTCTTTTAAAAACAGCTACCAAAATGTAATTTGAAGCAAAATATTTGAAAAATCGAACCGTACCACCAACAAAGGAAACCCAGTTCTATTTATAACATTAGTGTAGACAGCATCCGCGAACAAATAGAATTTCTCTCCATTATTCCTTCAAACACATTCCCATCTATTAGTTCGACATCTTGGTAACACGTACAAATCCCCGTTTCTAACTCTTTTCGAATGCAGCTCGCTACAGAACCTCGCTGAATGTGACGTTTGAACTGAACGACGATTAAAAGCGCGCTTAGAACACATGACGTTTTCAGTAGGACTGTATGTCGTCACAAATTGAATCGGATCGAAAAACACACATACCCGTTAATTGCCGTGCGACATACTCGAATCACCTTTTCTAGCCTTTTGATGAGAACTGGCTTTGAGATTGGATTTTATCTTGCTTAACCTCAATTTGTTGCACGATTTGTTTGAATGTTTACGGTTCTAGATTGTCTTACTTTACCTTTCTTCAGAAGGTATGAATGCATAATTTGCGGATAAATGTAGGGTATATTTTCATTCGTATTTCTCAGAGGATCTACGAATACACACGTCAAATATACCTACGCAAAACAACATGGTAGGGTGATATGTAGCTATTTAAAAAAAAACTGAAGTCTTTCTATTAAATTCCATGTTATAATTATTATTTATATGGCGTTCCATTTGGCAATATGTAACAGTTAGAGCAATTCTCACAGTAATTGTAGCGGTATTTACAAGACAATGAAGTCCGACTTGTGGACAATAATAAATACTAGAAATAGTTTTCGAGCTGCCTACGGTTTTTACCAAGACGTTTTAACAGTAGGCGTACTTTAAAAATAATACCTTGATCTTATCCTTCTATCCACAAACGTCAAAAAAAAATTGTTATTTTAAACGAAATTCCAATTCATAAAGGTTACTCAAGAACTACGTTTGTTAATGGAAAATAAAACGGGAAGAGATTAATTGACGTGAAATTAAAACAGTCAGAGTTTAATCTAAAAGCCTTGTTTAATGCCGAGAAAATCCCGTCTCTTCAACAAATTAGTTGAATTTACTTCTTAACTAACGAAAGTTGAATGTTATAAAAAGCTTTGCGTAAAATAAAATAATTTGTTTTTTAAACGTTGTTTTCTGTAATTAACTTCGGGGTTTTAAATCGACGGCTGTTAGCAAGTCCGCACATGCACTTTCAAGCGTGTTTTATTAAATCATTATCACGCTAGGATACATTTAAAAGTAAAAACTCAGTGAAGCGTAGATTCTCCGAGACCGCTGAGATGGCGGTATGAATGAAATAAATAACACTGGCAATTCGCTGAATAAGGGAATAGAAGAAACTAATTGTGAGATAAACGATCGCTGTAGTTACAAGCAGGAGCCACTCAATGGTTGTTAATGTGATTATTAGAATACAAAAAAGATTTTGACAATATTAAACGATGTACCGTTTTAATGATACCACGAAATAAATGTCTAAAAAGACTTATATTTAATAAAAATTAGAGAAAATCAGAAATTCCTATGATTATAAAACAAGCTCAAATCAACTCAACAGCAATCTAAGATTTAACGTCCAAATATGCCGCCTGAGGGAAAAGCGAATAAAACAACAACAGAATTTAAATACAAACATTTACATGCCCTCAACATATTTGGCCAGGAAAGATGGCATAAAATGATACGTACGGAGGAGCAAGGGTCCCGTATCGGTAGATTTCCATAAGCGGTGTTTACAACAACGTAACTTAGGATCGAAGAGTTGAAATCTCTGCCGGGATACCATATCTTAAAGGTCCCGACGTGATCGGATTTACATAATAGGGGCCAGTCGGCTTTCTTCTATGTAAATGTTGAGTTTTTCTTACGTTCCCCGAACGGTATTAAGTGCAAAGGCTGCAGGATGATTGATACGAAACGGATGTGTTCCCACATGATTTATGTGTCTCTGGGCACATGTATGAAGGTTCTGACAATTCCACGCTGATGTTGGATAGTTAATACTGTTTATACAAATATTTATGTCATGCTTTAGAGATTGATGTCATCTGATGAATACCTTAAGTAGATTCCAAATTAATAATTGTTGATTTAGTTTCTTTTGGCAATTTTATTAAAATTTTTAAACAACTATTGTTTCAGTATTTTAACCTACAGTTGTGAATATTAATATTATAATGTTCTGCCATAAAGGTCGCAGATTTGATTCCCGAATAGGACAAGATATGTTTCTTAGATAAGATATCTGTTTGAGATAAATTCGGCGCCTTCAAATTCCATCGACATCTCTCTACAATCTTATTGAATTAGTATATTACTTAATATTATTTTGTTCCAAAAAGATAAATAAATAAATAAAATATTAATAAATATAAAAACTATAGGGCAAAAAGAAATATTTATAAAGGCAACAACTGTCTTTGTAAGCATAGCATTCTTTATTTCAACAAAATTAAAATTCTTCAGAGAAAAAAAATAGTTATTAAAAACACTTTCTTAATTTTTTAATCTTATAGGCTAACTGATGAATAAATATCATTATCTATTTAGTATAGATAAATGGATATAAAAGTTTGTAATTTGTCACGTTATTAAGCAAAAATATTTTGTAAAATCAAACTAAAAAATTTGAAGTTCAATTACTTACCATCTAGAATGTATGTGTTGTGTTTGACCAATTAAAAAGGTTAATAAAACATAATAGTGCCGACACGTTGACCAATCCATATCTTGAATTATAAATGTATGTCTGGCTCGCGTCATCAACGTTATTTCTGACATTGAACCTAATGTAATAGAAATTATAGACCAATTTAATAAATGTAATGTATTTTATACATATATTAGTAGGTTATTAAATTACTTTATGAATGTACAAAAAATAAATGTATTATTATAAAAGTTTTGACGAGAGACTATAAGCCAACAACAAAATAAATTTATTGTAGAATTGAAAAAAATTTTTAGTCGCTCTAACTTAAAATTTTCTAGACTGAATAATGGTGATGACAGAGTCAGTTAGTCGTTGGAGGCGCTGCATGTCGACGTGGTGTGGTGTGTAGATAGATAATTATTGATAAGGTTATTGTTGTAATTTGTGTTACCTTACGAGGCTGACTTGGCGCACCAGCGCAAAAAGTCTCATTAAATAAAAAAATAAAAAAATGTTTTTTTTTTTTTTACCAATTAATGTAGTAGAATGCATAGGAGTAAATGTTGTTGCGGTGCCGCGCGCACATGGACTGCTTGAAGCAGATGGCATTGACAGCTTCAAGCTGCGACTGCATGCCGAACTATACCTACACTTCTATGGCCGCCCGGCGGACTGGTTTTGCTAGGACTTTTTTCAAAAAAGAGGCGGAAGGCGCCGGCGACGCCCGGTAGGATAACAACTCGCGCAGTACGTGAGCGTTGGTCTTGCTGCTAGAGCAGTCCGTGTACGGACGGCCTTATAGGTATTATCGTGACATATATATAAATGTTCCACGTGACTAATGCTGTATGTATTTGTCCATTGTGTGCGTGTGCATTTACAAAGGAACAAAAATTTTTCTTTTTTTTCTGGAGTAAAACCTTTACGGGAATCATCGTATTGCTTATGAAAGCACAGACATCTGTTCAAGTGATTATCACATTACATCATCATCATCATCATGGTGAAAGATAAGTTGTATGTCAATCGGACACCAGCAAGGACGTAACAGCGAGGCATCGCTCACTCATGACTGAGAACTATTAACAGAAAATTACGTGCTTACACGGCTACAGTAAAAAGTGAGAATTACATGGTTTCTACCTCCCTAGGGTTTAAAGCGTGAAATACATAATAGTTGTATGTTTTACGCATATTAAATAAAAAGAGTAGGTTATCGTAAAATATAACAAAAGTATGTGGCATTCAGAATGTTAATCATTCTTAACTACTCTCTAGGAAGAGTTAAGTCTGTTAAGAACTTTAAAACAACATTGTTCTATCGATCAAAGGTAACGTAATTCATTATAACTTTTACATGGTAAATAGTTCTCAAAATCATGACGGAACCAACTTTTTCAAAGCCATTCACATTTATCCCGAAAACAAACGAGCGAATCCTTTTTAACTATATAACGCCAAAAAATCATTATATAAAAGTAAAAAGCAATTAACTTAACATCATTATTTTAATTTTCTTAGAAGCGTGTTTATAATTTGTTTAATAGTTCACTATTAAACAGTGAAATACGATCACATCTCGTAATTATGATGAATTAGGCCTCTAGAGGGTACTGTACCCCTCACCCCTTCGGCCCCTGAACGATAACGTCATGTAATTAATCAACTTCATTTAGCTTTCACTTCGTATCGAAGGAGGTTTTATCTGAAATAGTTTGTATATATTTGGGTTTGAAGTCTTGACGCAAAAAGAGGAGACTTCATCACAGAATGGATAAACCGATAGATTCGCATTATTTTTTTATTTAAATGTGTTTTGATTGGTCATGCAAACTTTTTCTATCTGCTTGTTACACTTAGACGGCTAAACCGCTAAACCGATTTTGATGAAACTTAGTGTGGAGTAAGCTTGGATCCTAAAAAAGGACATAGGGTAACGCGATTATCGATGCCCACACGGGCGGTACCGCGGGCAATTACTAGTAACTAATCCCTTTATTATACTTTAAAGATTTATTGCTACAATAAAGATACTTCGCTGGCCTTAAAATGATACCTATAGTCACGAAACTTAATGTATGCTTGGTATAGAGTTAATATGAACTTGTTTATGTATTGAATATACATTATTTTGTATTTAATTTAATTTGAGGCCATACCTTTGTTCATACAATTCCATTATTCAATCTTATGTCTAGCCTTCAGCCTAACCTATATCTATCAGTAATTTAATATCACTGCTAAATAATACAAGATTATCCTGTTTGTCGGTGACGTAACTAGGGTTGCTAACTATCCTAAAATATATATTGTACTATATTTCAGGTCTACGTACTATATAGGTACTGTTGAAGAAATACATAGTACACAATAGAACCATATATTAGTTTGGCTTTCGATTAGCGATATTATTTCGATAGCTATGATTTGAAAACGGTGCCATAAATCATATTTTGATACATAAAAGGTATATAAAAGATGCAAATGCAACAAAATAATATATAGTAATCAAACATACATTTCTTTTTTATACTTTTTATATAAAATACAACAAATATGTGTGTAGAGGAGTAGTAGTACAGTTTTTGGAGCTTGTTCTAAAACTAGCATATTTCACCTGAAAATAATATTGGCAACCCTAGACGTAACATTCAGGACCTATTTTAACAGACTCGGGTGTCTAAGCTGCCGTGCCTTAATACATATCCCAGGATTACGTTTGTTTTATTAATTTCAGAACATTGTTTCGTACCTATATACTTCAATTCGTTGTTTGGTTATCTGGTTTCGACAGTAGTATTATTTTGTTAAAACCTGCACAATTGTGGACTTGAACATTATGATGGTATTCGGTTAAAAGTGAGTTCATATGTCTAACATCTTGCAATGGTTACTCCATTGCAAGATGTTAGACAACAATTTTGCCAGATTTAAATCAATCTAAAAGGAACCACAAATATAGTTACGTATTGTATAATAATAATAACACCAACCTATAAATGTGCCTGTACGCAGCAGTAGGACATTTATAGAGGCCTGTGCCTCTCACAGGTCTCTCATGTAGAGAAGGAACAGCATTGATCGCCATTCTTGCTCATTGAGGGTTAGCGATTTTAGATTCTAATTTTTAGATACCTGGTTTTCTTACTATATTTTCCTTCACCGATTGTCAATGATGTCCTAGAAATATTATTCTTGACTTTGTAAAAAAAACACATTGGTACGAGCCTGTAATGGGTTTGAATCTGCAACCTTGAGAACACAGATCCATTCATTTAACCAATAGGCCATAGTATAGTAGGACACTATTGTATAGCTTAACCAAAAACACCTTATATTATACCTAAATCAACGAGGTGAAATTTTATATAATTCGTAAAATACTATAATCTTTGTATAATAACTCTCGTGAGGCGTATTCATAATTATTTAGGAATATTGACGGTTTACTCACGCAAATTCTTAGATCGCACATACGCAATTCGACTCGTGACACCGCCGCCCGCCGCCGCGTCAGCTCATGATTAGGGATCCCTATTGAGTCTGAAACTAGTCGGGCGATCCCGAGAATGTACGTGTATAAACTGCCAAAATTTCTAAATTATTACGAATACTATTTTAGATGCATACAGTAAAACAATGTTACACATTAATACGACACTCTTCAGTCTTACAGTCGCACACTACATTTTTCCCACAACCAACAAACAATTTAGGGAGCATAATTTTTGTAATTTCAGACATGTTGTGACATGTCTGTACAACAATATCCCGCTTAGTCCGCGGATTTTATACTCAGCTAAATTTATGCCACGTCACAGAATTTACTCTTGAATATTCATATTATTCATATCGTGGTGTTGTACTGTGTTGGCGAGAATTATAACTACGTGTGGAGTATGCATAGGTATTTATTTATGAAGTCGTATGGAAGTTCGGCGAAGATTTAACATGATGGGGAGGGGATTCGGTAATTACCAACCAGATTTCGAAGTCTCGAAACACCCAGATGCGAGGCGATCTTTAACTAAGAAGTTTTGATGTTTATGTTATTATAAACATTAATAGGAGCTAATAAGGTGTATTTTTCATCTTCTACGGTCAAACTCTCGGCAGTGTTTTTTGAAAAGCTAATGACTAAACAATATACCATTAGCTGGAGTTCTGTGATAGCTCCACAAGGCCGAATATATTACAAAAACAATAATATTTTTTATTTTTATAATGTCTTGGGACACCTCACACTTGATCCCAAAATAGATAAGCCTTTATTATGGCAACCAGGCAACTGATAAACATACTTATATATTTCTAAATACATACATAGTTTAGATAAATTACACCCAGACACAGAACACATGATCATGCTCATCACACAAATATTTGTTCTTGGTGGGAATCGAACCCATTGTTTGTATTAATAATTGTATCTAAGAACTAAATAATTCTGCTACGCCAACCAAGCTTCATTGAAGTGGGCTTCCAATCACAGCGAATTCAGCTTAATACTAGTATTTTTATTAATAACTAGCTGTCCCCCGCGACTTTGTTTGCGTGTTTTAGTTTCAACGGTTTTTCATTTTTGCAACATTTTTCATTTATGCTCCGCTCCTATTGGTCGTAGCGTAATTTTATATGGCCTATAGCCTTCCTCAATGAACGGACTATCTAATACAAAAAGAATTTTTCAATTCGAACCAGTAGTTCCTGAGATTAGCGCGTTCAAACAAACAAACAAACAAACAAACTCTTCAGCTTTATAATATTACTAGCTGTCCCCCGCGACTTTGTTCGCGTGTTCAAGTTTCAACGGTTTTTCGTTTTTGCAACATTTTTCATTTATGCTCCGCTCCTATTGGTCGTAGCGTGATGTTATATAGCCTATAGCCTTCCTCAATAAACGGACTCTCCAATACAAAAATATTTTTTTAATTCGAACCAGCAGTTCCTGAGATTAGCGCGTTCTGAGTTTTAGCGTTATTTCATTTTAAAAAACTTTGTTTCCATGTGAATAGGCGTAAATTTTTTTAAATATTGTTTTTAAACGTTTAATAACTCCTTTCTATTATGGAGACTGGTTACATTAATATTCAATGAATTTATTTCAGCACTCGACATCAATAAATGGAACCACATTCATTGTTTTTTGCTTCTGTGCACTATTATTATATTAGGGATGGGAGGGATAATACGATAGACGGACAATTTTATTATTTACACATCACATAGATTATTACAAAATTTTAAACACGTATATTTTCTTTTTTTACTTAAACAGACAATGAGGAAGATACAGTGAATGGTAATATCGCGTGACGTCACTTGTGGCTACAATTTTTACCAACACGCGCTGTAACTTTGTAATTTTTCATTAATCTGATAAAAGAAAAAATACAAGTTTGTTTTTCCTTATTTTATCTATCCGTCGGAATAAATAGATATTTCCTTTTCATACTCAGTCCGCAGCCCTATTATGTGCTTTTATTTATTGCCTATATTACATATATTAATATGTCGTATCCATACTGTATAAGGTGTCACCAGCTATATACTATACTAGCTGTCCCCCGCGACTTTGTTCGCGTGTTTTAGTTTCAACGGTTTTTCATTTTTGCAACATTTTTCATTTATGCTCCGCTCCTATTGGTCGTAGCGTGATGTTATATAGCCTATAGCCTTCCTCAAGAAACGGACTATCCAATAAAAAAAGAATTTTTCAATTCGAACCAGTAGGTCCTGAGATTAGCGCGTTCAAACAAACAAACAAACAAACAAACAAACTCTTCAGCTTTATAATATTAGTATAGATACTATATACAATTAACCTTTGTACTATTAATTTAGTGAAGTAGATTGGTAGATGAATCACGAGTAAAATATATGATGAGCAAATTATACAATCCAATGTGTGTTTTATTAAATAGGAGGTACCTACTCTGGTAGGTAGATAAATACGAGTCCAGTGCACAATGGATTAAAGGGAATTACTAAAAACTGAAAATCAAAATCTGCTATAGTTATCTTTCGTTGAAAATTTAACCAGTAAAAACTTTACATACATTTCGCAAGCACGCAGTGGACCGTACTTTTTTACATATTATATTCGACATACAGAGAGCCACAAAAATAAAACAGTAAAAAAATATCTGGACAACAGTGCATTTAATTATGTAAATTATTAAAAACAGTGTCATGTGTTATTTCGATACAGTTTTCGTGAAAATAATGTTTTTTTATTAATTTAAAACTGTTGGTCAATTCACTGACTGCACGGATAGCCGATCGGTATAGGTCACCACGCCAAGTACCGCTGTGCGCGAGTGGTGGTGCGGGCTAGATCTCCACAATCTGTGTGATCCACAAATGCTTGTTCCGAGTCTGGGTGTTCTTTGTCCATGTAAATTTATGGTTTCTAAAACCCCCACGGCACAAAAAAAAGGATTAAATTTCTTAGTGCGGAAGGCGTTTTTAAACGAAATAAGATAATAAACTGTTGTGGACAAATTTCGTTTTTGTTGATAAGTTTTTCTGTTTTGTTATTTTTTTAATTAGTGTGGACATTTTTTTTAATTAATGAAGTAAGTAGCTTAGTTGGAGGGGTTAACATGATTGCTAGTAATGTGAATTCCATCCAAATAGCCAATAAATAATCTTTTATTTTTAAAAAATGACCCTTGTTATGGAATTAGAGACAACGAAGGCACAACAAACAGGCCCGAGACTATGTTGAAAAGTGGTTTTCAACATTGAACCGTCCAGAGATTGAACCTGGGACCTCAGAGCTGGCGACACCTTGAAAACTGGTGTGTACGGCACTCGACCACGGAGGTCGTCAAATAAAATATTGGTACTTTATTCTTTTTTTTTCTTAGCATGTTTGGGTCCACTGCTGATCAAATGCCTTTACATGGTTCTCCAAGATATTGTTACCAATTATATTGCTATAAATATGTATACAAGATACCAAAAAAAAAAAAATATAGTCTATGAGAATAGAGTGCAAAACAAAAAGTGGTCGCCATTTTTTGAAGAGGTCATACAACTTAAAATAGCCACTCAGAACTCATCATTGTTAAATCAAAAACAATAACAGCCCATAAAATTAATGATGTGTGTATTACGTCATCAAGGCTACCGGCCGAAATAATTGGGTCAGTATTAATATTTCTACGATACTAGTAATTAAAAATGATTAAATACAGTGACGATACGTTTCAAAGGTTTACGTAGGTAACAAAGGGGTTTTTGTAGCGTTCATCAATTTTAACAGTGAAATTTTTAGTTTTCTTTTTTTATTGTGTATTGCAATAAAATAATAGGAAGTTTATGTGTACAGTTATGTACAAAAAGAGGAGTATTTTAAATACTGTAACAAACTCAAAATACTGGTAAAAATAAATAATTTAAAATAATTAGCTTTAGGTATTTTTTTACGTTAACATCTAATTATAATTAGTATTAAGTAATTGCTATTTGTTTTCCATTCATTTTGTTTAATTGTATGTATGTTGTGTAGTTTTGTCTAATTTGTATGCCCTATGAGGCGGATCACGGCATGAACACATTCTATTTATAAGATCTTTATACCTGTGAATCACAAATAATTAATTTGAATTTGAATTATAACGTGTTGGTTGTTAATATTTCTCATTACTTAAGATAATTTAAATTAGCGACATAATACAAAAAAGTGACCTTGAATATATTACTGATTAAGTATTTAAAATCGTCAAAAACAGATGGTTAAACAATATCGAAAGATGCGTTTAATTATTTTTGTAATCGATATTGACAGCGCTTGAGATGCCAAAAAGCAAACACAGACAGCAAGCGCAGTGGTTTTTAATCAAAACTTAAACAATACAAAAAGTGAGCTCAGTCCGGTTCTGACACTTCTCGCAAGTAGGCCGTACATTACACATGCGAGCACATTAATGTACACGGTGTACACATATAACTTTAATTAGTTTAAAATTATTGTGAAGTATTTATCTATTAAAAATAGTAAAATTTTTGAAGATGTAGAAAGTTATCCATTTTTTATAGAGCAAGAATAAATGTCTTTCAACAAAAGTACCTTTTAGGCCAAAAAGTACTAATGAATTTCGAAAATTATGCGTCATACTGCAATATAATCCTTTTGATGTATACTTTTGAAAAAAAAACTAAGAAATTCGGAACATAAGAAGAAGAAGAGGATTTGTAAATGCTAAAAATATTAGAAGTATAAACATATTAAAAAAAGCTATGATCCTCAATCTTACCAAAAACAATGTTTTTTTATTAGTTTTCGTTTAGTAAGACATTTATACCTAAATCTTACAACAACTTGGTTCAATATTCTGGCAGCAAGTGTATCACAATTTACAGCTACACACGTGATTCATTTCAAACCATTGGCTCATTGTGAGAAATTTCCTCCAATCAATTTCACTGCTACAACATTACTGACAGTAAGTGTACAAAGCTGAGTCCGCTGCAACGGACGCATTATGAAAGACGTACAATACAGAATAGCTGTGAATGAAAAACAAAAGAAAATCCAGTCGGCTTCGTTTTCAGCATGTATTGTAGCTCTACAACGCGATTAATATTGCTTTGAGCCCTACTTATTAGAGGCCGACTTGTTTTGTATCGAGGCCATTCATGCTCTATGATTTTATTTATCCTCGAGAAAAAAAGGGATTCGTTAAAGGTTTAAAGAGTCTAACTGTGTGACTGACAGTTTTTGAATCCGTCTGTCTGTCTATAGCATTGTAGGAGGGACTCGTGGCTGAGTGTAAGCCGTTCGGTTTGACCGATAATACAGGTGAAGCCGCGCTCGCTGCGGTTGGTCCGTAGATGGGTGACCATTGGCAAAACTTACCGCGACACCTCTGTGCCTCGGAATGCAAGTTAAGCCGTTGGTCCCTACTGTTATACGATGATCTTTGACAGTCATTACAATTCTGACAACCAGTCTTACTTTGGAATACTGTGTTACCCAGTAAAATGGGTTGTGAAGGTCAGAGAGGCAGACACTCCATGAAAAATACGATTTTCAGCTGAATCCGGTAAGACTGGAAGCCGACTTCAATATCGCTTGAGAAAAGGCTAGTCAGAAGTAAACTATAAACTGATAATAATTATAAACCCTTATCACGTACTTAACCGCATATGCACCAAATACTGATACTGATAGCATTTATCGGCTTAAATTGTAATCGGATATACGTAAGGCAGCCATTTTCTCAAGTGACTATTAAAGTAACATAACACCGTATGAGCGTTATACGTCAAAAATACTTATGAAATTGCCCCTCCGCCGTTAAAGCGGTCGGGCTAAAATTAGATAGCTAGGGTGAAATATTTTTACCATGTAATGTTCACTTATTTAGTTATAATATAAATGTTATTATTATATATATTGTATACTAGCTGTCCCCCGCGACTTTGTTCGCGTGTTTTAGTTTCAACGGTTTTTCATTTTTGCATCATTTTTTATTAATGTTCGGCTCCTATTGGTCGTAGCGTGATGTTATATAGCCTATAGCCTTCCTCAATAAACGGACTATCCAATACAAAAATAATTTTTCAATTCGAACCAGTAGTTCCTGAGATTAGCGCGTTCAAACAAACAAACTCTTTAGCTTTATAATATTAGTATAGATTATGTAGTGTATGTAGTTCATACTTTCGTATATGCAACTAAAAAAAATGCTTTTTTATTTTTTCTGCGATGTGTGACACTTTATTCGGGGTTTTAAAAATATCTTTGTTACCTTTCTATATTGTAATTTGTTTAAAATTTTATTTATTTAATTATTTATGTACACACACAACATGATTTATAAACAACATAAAATATATTATCAAACAGATGTATAAAGGAGCTGTTTTTTTTAATATCTTTACCAGCAGACCCGTGAAAGGAGAAATAGTAAATATTTGCAGTCAACAGTGTGCAACCTATTAATAATAAATTATTAATTTAGATGTTTAAAAATTGTAAATAAAAAAATTGGTTGCCTGTAAAGTCGGTATACGGGCGAAAGTTTTACGTGACAACGACTGTCAATGTCAATGTCTGTCTCTCTCGCTCTTAGGCGGGCTAACCATGCCCGAGTGGAAGGGACGCGTGCCTCTCACTCGCTCTCATTGTAAGCGCATAACGTGAGCGGAGCGTTACCCAGTTTCTTGAAGTGTCACCCGGCAAACCAATTTATAAGACGTTGTCACGTCAAAAATTGGGATTTCTGATTTATGACATAATGTTAGATTTTTTTTGTTTCTTATTTATTGACCTATATATTATGTACCAGACATTATATTAGGGGAAAAGAGAACATAAAAAAAATCATTGATTCTTTTTTCGAAATAATAAAGGGCACACATGGCACGATCGTACTTAAAAAGACAAATAACTAAGTCGTTTGGACATCGGGCGGTAGGTACTTTATATTGCTTTTTGGCTGAATATGAGGTTGTATACTTGTTACGACCTCTGTATTGCTACAAATAAGAACGCTGTACGTTAATAATATTAATATGCTTGGAGTATTACATTGGACACGACATCTATGTAATTTATTATCTAGACAGCTATTATTTTACAAAGCTTAAGGATATTTTATGTACCTATATATTATTTTCATAATTAGGTGTATTTTGTTGACTATACTTCGTTTGGGCTCGTATATATATAATCCGTTTTTGTTACGTTTTCGTATCTAGCAACATAATTAGCTAATGAAAATTATTCTTGAGTCTATGAAATATTATTCTGCTTTCATAAACTTTATCTCTCCTAATTAGTAGGTAGCACTTAATGAGCTGCCCAGCTTGCCCTACCACCTGCACTCGCGAGAACCTATACAAGGCCACGGACAACGCTGTTTGCGTGACTGAGTACTGGTCTGAAGAAACGATAATTTTAGACTCGCTAAGAAGAAGAGTAGTTATTGCCATTGCCAAGAAATTGACTGCACGCTTCATCTTAAAAAAGCTTTACATTTAAAAATACAAACACGCAAATACTCAGTTCGAAATCACAGCACAATATTTTGTACGAAAACTTTTGATTACGGCGCGGCGGCAGTTATGAAAACGAACCGGACCGATATTTTGTCATCTAACACGCTTGGCCCTAATAATATATAGCAACCCCTTTTTATTGGAAATCAAAACTTTCCGCTCCAACGCATTTTGATGAGAAAAATTTTCGACGGTTTTCTAAAAATCGTAAACGATACGATTGATATTTTTGCTTCGTGGGGTTGCTATATTTTTATTTGTGTTGTTGTTTCAAATTTATATTTATGTTGGTTTATTTAATGCTGATTTACGTAATATATCTACATCTGGACATAGGCCGCTCCAAAGTTGGGCCATAACACTCGGTCAAAAAGGAAGCGAATTGCGCCAAAACCTTCGACAACCCAATTACCTTTTAAGGTCGTTCGTCCAATGGGCTGGCTGGCTAATTTTAAAGACTAAGTATTTTTTAAATCTATTTAGGGATGCATTTCATTTGACTGCTGATCCTATTTTTTGTAATCGCGAACCCAATTGTGTTTAAGAGTATCTTTCGCAGTCTGCTGCATAAAAATATCAAATGTCTTGAAACCAAGCAAAGAAGTTTGGCCAGCGTAGCATTAAAGATTATGAAAGTAACAAAAGAAATTCTAAAAAAATATATTCCTCACCTGACTAAAATTAATGTTTCATTTAATTACCTCCGCCGTAATCCTCAAATTAGCACACTTTTATCTTCCGCCAGTGCGTTATTTCTTAGCAGACATTTTTTATAGGATTACCGTCTCACCAGATAAGTTCGCGTTTATTCAAACTTAACATTTTCTAGAGCGGTTTGTAAAGTTTTACTAACTCGCACCCACGGCTTAAATATTGGAAATTGTATGATTTTAAGATGGTCTATTTACTCAGCTGTAACTATGCTTCGCCGAAGATTTCGTTTCAATCGGTCCTTACAAAAGTAGCGGTTTTGTTCGGTTAAATTATCCCAAAATTTTATGTACTTTCATTTATTTAATTATATTACATTTTGATTCTAAATTATGGTAGACTAAGAAAATAGATAAAAAAAATACATTTTCAGACTTAAAATTACCTCTACACACTCTGATCTATACTTACAACAAAATAAAATTATTACAAAATATACTAAAATAATTATAATAATAATAATATAATATCTTGGGACGACCCACATACGGCCATGTGATCTCAACTAGGTAGAGCCTGTATTTTATTTTATTGTATTATGACATCACTTAAAGATTTATCCTGGGTGGGAACCGGACCCACAACCTCAAGTGTAGTAGTCAGTGTCACTAACCACTAGATCAGCCAATGTTGAGCAAACAGACTCATGTCTTGGCTCGCCTAACTGTAACATAGTAGATAGTATATAATGTGGGAGATTTTTAAAATACCTTGAACTTTTATAAGAGTAAATGTTATGAGACGGCGCTCTACATTGCACGTAGCAGCATCTCACTTACACGTCGGCAACAGTCCTTAAAGAGTTCATGGTAAGAGCTCTGTTATTGTTTCACATAAAAGCACCATCAATCTTTAATTCAATTTACAAATACGAGCACCTTCAAAACTTCCATCTGAAGTCCATTAGAAGAACAATTACTTAACCTAACGTTTACATTACACAACATAGTTGTACGCAGTCGAGTTTCTGTTTAATGGATGGAAAATGGATATCGCGAGTAGCTTCGGCTACATCACGCGACCTCAAAAGTATCGTTAAGCCTTTGTGTTGTAGAGTATGAAGAAGTTATAGAGCGCCTTTATAACTATAGGATGTCATAGAAGCATCATGGACAAAGTAAGGAACAGTGTTTTGGTACAATGATGATGAAAAAAAAATGCATATTTTGTGTTATGTGCAAAGTGCATGGTAATGGTAAAGATGGGCCTCCTACTATCTCTCAATGTTTTGGGCTTGTGGTATCCCGTCGTATCTTTGTTGAAGGATCCAAGCAGATTCTGCTGATTGACTCGGTAATTTTAGGCAACTGGTCGTAGAGTAATATTTAATTGGTTTTTGATTCTGAAAAAACAATTTTATGACATAAACATTAAATTTACACGTGTCACGTAAGATTTTTTAAAGACCTCTCAGTATAATTCCATAGTGACTTGGTAATATAAATACTTAATGTTCGTAACTTCGTAGCGCGAAACGTTCGTTTACACCACATTCGTGATTCAAACACTCAAGGTAGGCAACTCAAGTAGGCTGTAACCTATTTAAATTAAAATTACTAACTCCGCACCAAACCAAAAGTCTTGTTTATTCAGAGAACTTTTCTCGCAGATTTTGTTTAAAACGGGATATTAGAGGCAAAGGCGAGAATTTTAAATTTAATTCCCTTGATGTTTGCGGTAGTATAATTTTATTAGGGCGAAGTGTTCCGCAATGCTATTAAAATGACAAATGTATAGAGGGCGGTCGTGGAACCCTAATCTGGTTTTATCTAGATATATCTAGTTTGAGTTGTGAACCCGTTTTTTAACGTAAGGTTTTTTTACAATTTTGTAATTTTTGCAGTAGGTTTTTTTTCGTTTTTATGCAAATGAAGGATGGGAAGCGTACTCCAAGCGGACTGTGAGCGTTTGATAATTAGGGGTGAAGATTTTCCTTCTAAAATTATACACATTTTTTGTGTAAATATTTTTTTAACTTGTATCCGGGACTCGCCGATTTTTTGCGTTGTTTTTCAACAACAATCTTTGTTTATGAAATCATTTAATAGGGGAAAAGTTTCCGTGATTATAAGGATCTTAAGTCAACATAATTACGTTTACCGAACTTTATTAGAAAGAAAATTAACATTAAAATGTTATTTAAATCAGAGTAAAATATACATAAATGTGTTCGTAAAGCGATATTTTATGTAATGTTAAAATGTCAGGCAAGGCTTAACTCATTACCGAGGCCCACCACATGCCGATATTAGTCAGACAATATGTGAAAATGAAATCCCGCATATTATATTGTAAGGGATCCAATAACGCAAGGAAACATCTGCGAAAAAGAAATTTATTATATACAATGTTACGCCGCGGCGACGCCCACGTGCGGTAAAAAAGGGAAGATCACTCTATTTATTTGTTACATTTACGTACTCCAGCTGTAGTCTATTTATAATAATCTTATTTTACGTATATTGTGTGTCGTTTTTGTGATATGGCACTTAATGAGAAAGGTTTATTAAAGAAGTAGCCATGGCATCTTTTAAGTCTTAAATAACTTATAACACTTTAATTTTATACATATGTTATACAAGATTTTTTTTTTTTTTTATTGGACTTTTATTATTTTGTTACCTAGTGCAAAAAAACATATTTTTTTTACTGTATTTAATATATTATTATACCAAACTACACGCGTCGTGCTAATATAATTTTGTTTTAATCACAAGCATTATTTTTCAATAGTATTCAAGTTGGACTTATTGCCTATGGTAAAACTCTGAGACACTAGGTACCTACTAGTTTTAACGTAGACATTCGCTAAACAAAATAAAACAGATGAAAATTTACGCCTATTTTAAAACATATAAGTACCTACATAATAATACCATATAAGTAACTCTCGTAATAAATTGTTTAATGTTCTCCATAAATACGTAAATTTTATTGTTTTTCCAAATATATATAATTAACGATAAAATAGAAATTTCAAAGGTATCTTTGTTATTAATTATGTTATTAATACAGTAATTTGAACGGTAGACTTTACACAATTTAGCACTTTTAAGCTTTCTAAAACAAAAGAGAAATCAAAATTAAGAGACTGAAATAACATACATAGGCTTTCATTTTATTAGTAGATAAATTCAACACATCGTTGGGGTAAGCGTTTTAGAATGTTTTTACATAAAAAGTCACTTACGCCATCTCGATTTATAGTGGAATCTTTCGATTCTTTAGCCTTCCCAAAAAATCTTACTACGATGTAGGCTTATCTTCAAAATAACTGTCTACAATGTCTAAGGGATTTCTTTTATTTTAAGAATATTCTTAGTATTAATACGTATTTTTAGATTCTGCTCGATATAATATTCGTAAAACGCATGATGTTGACTTATGTAAACAAAAAATCTGGCACTAACGACGCGGTTACTATAATTATTTAGAACAAAACGGTTTGCCCACGCATTTTCTCGGGATCGCCCGACTCGTTTCAGACTCAATAGGAGTCCCTAATCATGAGCTGACGTGACGGCGGTGGTGTCTCACGAAAATTATTATACAAATTCTTTCTATTTCTTCAATATATTAAACCGTAATGCAAGGAAAAGAGACAATACAAATAATACCAGCTTGTAACTTTTTTACTAAAGGTATCATTATCATCAGCCGCAACACGTCCACTGTTGAACAAAGGCCTCCTCCATAGAACGCCACAACGAACGGCAACTTGCCGCTTGCATCCATCGGTTGCCCGCGACCCTGACGATGTCACTTGAAGGTTTGACTCCAATAAAAAAGTAAAAAACGCCTTTTAACTTAAAGAAAATGTACGATCACTAATCACCACGTTCTTGAAATCAAGTATTTAATAGATACTTAACCTTTTTTTTAATCGATTTATTAAGTATCGAAGACGGATGGAATCAGGTTTAACCGAAACATGTAGTAAAGCAGACGTGATCCTGAGGGACAGATTAGCGAGACTGATTACATGTGAATGATGGAATCGAAAGGAATTTCGGAGGTGCTTATTTACGAGACGTTTTCTTGCCGACGCGCGACAGTTTGTTAAAGCAATGAAATAAATGGTAGAATGTTCCCACTTAAGTAAGGCAAGTTAAAGATAAATTAGTGTGATAGCTGTTGTACAAAATAATAGAAATAATATATTTGTTTTTTAATTATCTTAATTATCACCATGATTGTTGATTAGCAAGCGTTGGGTTTATTGAATTGCATTAAATTCAATAAAAAAAGCGGGCAAGTGTGAGTTTTACTCGCCCCGGTAGGCGAGGATTCCGTACAAATTTTGCTGATCGTAACGTTTAATTCTCCAAAAACAAACTTTGATAAAGTGCTCTATCCTATATTGACGTATGACACTATCAAACCAACTGTAAAAAATAGTTTGTAAACGCAAAAACATATTTTGTATGTTTAAAGACAAAAAAGATTCTTTTTCTTTACTTGTGACGTTAGACCATTCCGAATTTTGTGATTCTGTGTCTACGGGAAATACCCTACAGGTATTTGAGTACCTCGGAAAAGAATGGGAAAATAATATAAATGCTGTATTATTTAATTGGTTTGACATAGAAGCTTGAATATTTTATTGCATCAAAAATCCGTAAGCTTGAGTCTTTGATATTAATTTTAACATGATATCAACTCGTGTTCTTCAGAAAAAATTCTTGACACACAAAAATTCAGACAGACGGACCACAAAGTGGTCCTACAAGGGTTTTTTCTACATTGTGTGGTACGAAACCCTAAAAATCACGTACAATACACGACGTAATAGTAAAATAAAAACTAGAAAGAAACCCCAGAAAGACGAATTTACGGAACAAAAATCGAAGAAACATTCATATGCAATCTCTACCAAAAATAGGAAACTTTTAATTAGTACCAACGAGAGCAGCACACATCTCGCCGTAATCTCTTAAAAGGCTGTTAAAAAGATTAATAGAAGGGTCTATAGGGTCATTGGTTTGTATTTAGTGCCCTCGAGGGCTGCATATAGTAAGCCCTTTGTCTACCTACTGAAGTTACACACGATTAGATGTTGTGTAGTAATGGGAATGTGATATAAATCCTTGGATTAATGTGAACTATGGTGGGATTTCAGATAATCTGGAACGATAATTCAGGTAACGCAATCTATTGATGTGTTGTAATGTAAAACTTTAAATACATTCTTATTATAATTCTTTTTAACATCGCTATAGAAACTCATTATGTTAGGTCAATACCTAAATTAGGAGATATTTAAATTTCGGCTTCCCGTAAAAAAAATAATAATTTATTAAATATATAGGTACGCTTAAACTTGTTAAAAGTTTGAAATAAAAATAATAATTTTACTTAAATTAAAATCTAACATTTACAAAGATGTTTGTTTTACCCAGTATTTGGTCGAGATACATTAATTTCAATGTATTTTTATCCCTTATCTTTTTAACGATGACATTATAAATGTATCTATAAATAATACCGGCAACATTTACCCAATATATAAATCAAAGCCTGTTACATAATAAATCACAAATCTAAAATATTTACTAAAAACCAAACGACTCACTGTTCTGCCCTCATATATCCTTTGACAGTTGCTAGTTAAACATCAATGGTGACTCACAACACTAAAACACAAACCAATTTGTTCCCAATCACAATGAAATAAGGTTGAAATTCACAACGACACAAGAAATTTCAATAGCACGCACCCGTTATTCAGTTAATCAAAGAACACATGTTTAAATCGAAATTTCTTACACTAATATACGTTTAAATACACTCACTAAAATAGAACACTCTTTTAAAATAGATATAATGTTTTCACAAATGTTTTTTTTTTAATAAAACTGTGTCTAAACGCGTTAAAACGTAATGTTTGTGCGGACAATGTTACTCGGTTTCGTTTATTGTTTGAATTGAATGCGCAAAGATGAGACAGATTATGTCAACTGACTATGTGTTCAATTGAAGATATAAGCAAAATGGTGGCGTCCAATTAGTGATCATATTTCTTAGCACTAATGGAACTTTTCAATGCCATGTCATTGTAAAGAACAAATACTTCAAATACTGTATATGATATTATGATTATATTATTTTCCATAGGTGTTTCAAAAATGCAGACTTAAATATATTGATAAATCTCTAGCAAAGTCATAACCTAACAAAACCATGGATAAATGGATTATTAAATAATAAAGGTACAAATTTTAAGCAGATAAAATATAAATAAAAGTACATAAGTGAAACGAAGTTAATGATATTCTAGATAAAACCTTTTCTGCCTTCCGAGATCACGAAACAGTTCACTAAGACGACGTGATTAAGACGATTAAAGGCCCACCTTGAGCTGTGGATGTTACGACCTGATAAAAGATTTAATAAAATACACTCTTCGATCAAACCAGGTTCGAGCCACTTTCCCGGATCCCCGTTACAACAGATCCTATAAGGAAAGTACGTATCCATAATAGAGGAACCCAAAAAAAGCTTAAGCTTAAAGTAATTACTTTTACGTGGATCCCTCCAAATACTCTTTTTGCCGTTTACAACTTTTGCCGTATTATCAAACGACGGTATTATGTTTCAGATTCGAATCGATGAAATCGCCATCAGAGCACCTTAAATGTTTTCATCTGTGCGTGAATTTAATGCGCTTATTTATTTTCTAAATCTAAATGATATAGATCAAATTAATTGCTTACTACAACAGTTATTTAAGAGCCTGGTTGGGACAGATAGATTCGAGGATTTCCAATAGATATTAGAAAAGAAGTTTATGAACATAGTGGTTATGGCATAAGCAGCGACCGTCTTTTATTTTTGCCATACAAAGACTTGAATAGTTCCTCTTTCTAATCGTAGGGCGAATAATACGCTATGAAAATATTATACCTATTTATTTACACAAAAAAATAGTATCATGGGCAGAAATTAAAGAAAAAGAAACTTACCCTTATAGTATAGAGCAATTGAAATACTATCTGAAAATGGGTAGGTAACTACGTAATAGCGACCTTTTACACAACTAAGAACAAAAGTTCTAGGTAATCTAGGTACCTTGTAAATTTGGATGTAGGAAGTAACGTATAAAACTAGTCATCATTTAAAAAAAAACTTACGATTAATATTTTTCAAGCCACGTGTAAAAATAATATACTCGCTTCGTCAGTAGCAATCGGTATATTTCGCCCCTTGAGTAGTACTGTAAATAAATTAAACCTTCGCCTATAATTATAAGCCTACGTAATCCTACAGCTGTGTAATAAGGCTGTAAATACCTCCTTCTCTCTAGCAACCTTTTTGTGCTCGAGACAGTCTATTTTAATTGTTCTGTTTGTTTACTTTGAATAAAGTAACTGTTCCTAAGAATCAAAATAACTAGTTATTGATTAAACATAATAAGCGACCTAAAAGTCTGAAAAAAACATTTAACACGTGATCAAAAAACTTATTTTTATACAAAACAACCAAACAAGAGTACAATTAATAAAAAAACTTTATTTTGATTGCACTTGAAATCCTTTTTTCAAATAAACAAAGTCACCAAGATGCGACTTTTCTACGTAAGTTCTAATATAAGACAAAAATAGTCCCAGAGAATCGATCCTTCAGAATGATGAAATAAAGTATAGTGTCAAAAGTATCACCGCAACCACTTCATCTATGTAGGGCCATAATATTACGAAATGTTGGCATTAAAAGCTTATCCTTTTACTTCATGCAGGAATTAATGGAACCAATCTCGTTCAAAGTCGAAGAAGATTATAACTTTACGTGAGCCAGAAATGAAAGTTCTTTTCGGGATTTTTATCTTTTCGTGTATCACTGTGAATGAAAATGTAATTTGACTTTTCGCATTTGAAGCAATATTAAGGAATCTAGGGTTGTTCGGAGGGTGCTGTGAAAATATGTAAATAAGTTTTGTGATACTTAAATATCCGTGGTAAAATAAAATTTAGGATATCGTAAATGATCCTAAGTGTTTGGAATTTGTGTTTTGTAAGTTTGAAGTTCAAACGATTTGTATTTCAGTTTACTACAATAAAATGTTTTTGATTTCTTAATTTATAGTTAGCACCATAAATTTACTTAACTAAGTATTATCTACAATCTGTACTATTTTTATACTAAGATACGTAGAGAAAACGTAGTCCGAATAGAATGTAATCATAATTTTGTCGAGACGCCAAAAATTAGGATCAGAAAAATGTCCCAGCAAACCCGTTACAGTTTTTTAGTTTACTCAAATTCTGACCTCCGCAAATATACGAGTTTCTTTTTTCTCAATGTGTATTGACGTGGAAATGGGACAAAAGACCTTCGGTTCAATTCAAAGGATAATCAAATAGTTTACGGTTGGAAAACATTTGCGTTTCGTACTTTTGGGGAGCAGGTTTATTTATGTTCACAATAGCTTTCGGCCGCCGGCCTTCCTTTGACAGATCATTTTGTGGTTAATGAAATGGACCAGTTACAAAGAAAGATAAGTATCACGACGCAATTGACTCCTAAGGAAAGTTTTCTAATGAAATTCGGCCCTTCGACGTATGTTTTATTTGTGTTTCTTTACCCAAAACTTTGTTGGGAGTTAATGATTTTGTTCTAGTGATTCTGAAGTTGATATAACGTAATGATATTATCTTAGTTTGATGGGCCCCTAAACTTTCAATCAGTTTGACTGTTGGCTTAGTTGAAATCAGTTTATTGGGTATTTGATTTTTAAGAATATTTAGAAGTACTGTTGAGAATTTTATTATTCAGTTTGTGTTTTTTACAGACCTATAAAAAACACATTGAAATATCATGATAGAAATGAATAGAAATGAAATGATAGAAAGAAAAAGAAATACATTTTAATAGAAGTAATGTAATACTAAGTAGGCGAATTATATTAATATAAACCAAGTTGAAACCAAGTATTAACTTAGGAGTATACAGAAAACGGTATCGAAAATCAATTCTCCCCGTACTTCGAGTACAAGTTCTTTAGATTTTCAACCAAAACATTCCTTTAGAGTCAGAATTAAATCTAAAGCAGTAATTACTCGCATCTAACCTTGTATGTGCAATCCCAGATAGCATCTGTTCGAGCAATTATCTGTCTAATTACTAAGTCGACGAGTTTCTACAGAGCAATTTATTGTACCGCGTCCCTCTAAGTCGGGATTTGTTCGTATAATCCTGTGGTGTCCTCAGAATGTGCCAATTAGAGCAAGAAGAATTGAGTTAAAAATCAAGACAAGATGACGTCCCGTTGCTCGATTCGAGAGAAAGAAATTATAGACAAGTTTTAATTTTAATAGGCTTAAGCGTTTGATTCTATTCACAGCGTTGTATTATTTCTTCTCCAAGTATTTTACGTCACTAAGCACAAGATTTTTTTATAAATAATATTAGTTTTACTTACTCACGTCTTTTATTACTAGAAATAAAAGACAAACGTCATTTTTTTTTAGAAAAAAATGTTTATCAAAAAAGTATTTCCACAGGGTATTGTCTTAGGGCCCACATTTCATTATTTTATTATATTATTTATGTTACCTTCGTAAAGGTTAAAAATACAAATTGTGACATAAAATAGCTTCAGTTTCTAAGGCTGGTTAATGAATCATTGCATGTAAACTGTTAATGAAAATGTTCTGCATTGACGCAACAAATTGCATCGTTATATAAAAAAGTAATTCATCAATATTAAATACAGTGTGATCTGTGAACAAAAGACCTTTTATTTTTGTAACACTAGTTGATCTATTTTACTGAAACAGAAAAGCGAATGCGTGCAATCATTTCCATTTGTGCACATCTGTGACAGCCTTCATCCATGGATGCACATAGTAACTGAACGGACGGTGTGACCTTGTCAACTATTATATAATGGAACATATGTATGGTATCGTTGATCTGATTGTGACTTAGTGTTTAACGATTTGTCGCTCTAAACATTTCATGATGATCGTTAAAAGAACATACTTGTTTATTAAAGAAGTAACAAAAAAGAACTTCATAAACTACTCAAACTAATTAGCTAAACTTTTAAGCTACGGCTAAAACCTACTTCGTTTTGTTAACTTCTACAGCAACAACTTTGAGTTCATAGTAATTTTTAATTAGAGACATATTATCTTTAATTAGAATTCATTACTTTGTTTGCATAAAAATGAACCAATGATCCTTGTAATAATATTTTATTCAGCAGAAAACGTTAACATCAGAACGAAGTTGAACGTTCATTAGCAAATTAACATTTTGAATAATTCGTTAGTCAATAATGCTGCAACATGCAACTCGCGAACGTTAATTACAGAAAATTAACGCCGATATTTTTACCATGTAAAATCTGGATAATTGCACACGAAACAATGTTCAGAAAATGTCCGGTAGGGGACGCTGCGGGTACTGTAATGCAGCATTATGCTAATGACGGCTGCCTAAATAAAGCCGTGCGGGAAATATGAGAGCCGGTTTCCGGACAAATTACACAGAGTCTCGACTAATAAAGATGGTAATACTGGTCCAAACAATTTGTAGTTACAGCCTGTTGTTGCGCTGTGTATGCGTTCTGTTCATGCATAGTTATTTCCGAGGCAGCTTTACGGGGAAGCCAGATAGAAAAGCTTGAGTGTTATGACCTCCACAGGTTCTTTAGAGATGGTTGCTTGTAAGGTGGCACAACTATGCAGTCCTACATTACAGAGTTTAAAAGGCTACATTTATGTTTACTTTTTCGTGGGATTTCTGTTTATTCATTTATAAAAATAAATTCGTTTTTTTTTTCTTTAGATTGGATTAAGGAGTTTTTAATAAATAAATAAATAAATGTGGACAACATCACATACATTGCTCTGAACCCAAAGTAAGTAGCTAAAGCACTTGTGTTATGGAATTCAGAGACAACGAAGGTACCACAAACACCCAGACCCGAGACAATGTAGAAAAGTGTTTTTTTTTTTTCTACTTTGACCCGGCCGGGGATCGAACCCGGGACCTCAGAGCTAGCGACACCTTGAAAACCGGTGCGTACGCCACTAGACCACGGAGGTCGTCAAATTTATTTACTATTTTAATAATTTAAAATAGTAAATAAATTTCCTGATGATGATAATGAATTAAATCCATAAAATTACCTCTACTGAGCTTTGATCCTAATGTAAATTGATATATATTTGAGTCGAAACAAACTCTGTGATCTCTGAAACTTCCAGTTTATTATTATAATAGTAGGATTTCACCAGACTTATAAGAGACGAATATATAAATATGAAATTTATTCTCATTAGAAACGCCTACACGATCATTAGGCCTTTTTAATAAAGCTATATTCGTATAAGTGGGTATATTTTTATCGTTTGAGCCGCAACAAAGTAAAGTTGGTTTCAAGAATAAGTCCAAATTAGGCGTTGTAGCTATTGTAAAATTAACGACAAAGTCGACTTTGTTGGAAAAAATCGACTTGATGATATTTTATGGGCTTATTTAGCATCTAAGTACCCAGCCAAACCTTTATTGGCAAGCCTCGTCTTTTTTTCACAGTATGAACTAATTTGGATGAAAAGCAAAACAGAAAAGAAAAAAAAGACTATCGATATTTGAAACGGTTCGTCTTATGTCAGTAGACAAAGAGTATGATGTTATATTGAAATCTATTATATATTATTATTCTTTTTTTTTACAACATCACATACATTGCTCTGAATCTAAAGTAAGTAGCTAAATCACTTGTGTTATGGAATTCAGAGACAACGGAGGTACCACAAACACCCAGACCCGAGACAATGTAGAAAAGAGGCTTTCTACATTGACCCGGCCGGGGATCGAACCCGGGACCTCAGAGCTGGCGACACCTTGAAAACTGCTGTGTACACTACTCGATCACTGAGGTCGTCAAATATACAAAAATGCTTTGTCCTGAATGACAAACGGATTAACGCACAGCCAAAACCGTTGATCGTAGAGACTTGAAACATAGAGGGCGAGATTTTTTTTAAAACGTAGCCATCCGACAAGACATGATTTTCTGAAATTCTACTCTTAAGGGGGTGAAAAACAACAAAAAGTTGGGGGACAAAAAGTTTGTATGGGACAACGGAAGACAGGAGTCATCCTTAGTCCAATCTACTCCAAATTATGCATAAACATTCTTTAACAGAATTAATGAAAGATGTGTTTCACATATTATTAAAACTTATCGTCTAACGGGGTTAAAAAGGGGTAGAAAGTTATTTTAGGGATGATTTGCATTAAAGTTCTTATCAATACTCCTTAGTGCTTTTGATTTCAATTACATTTTATTTTGACACATGTTTAAAAACTCAATTTGATTTTATTCAAAAAACTATGAACTCACATAAAACCTAGGTGCAATGCAATGCTCTTTGAAATTGGAATGTCAAAAACCATCAAAACCCATTTTCGACTTCTACGCGGGCAAAAGAATAAATTATGTATAATTAATAAACAAGATTTTATATAACAAGAAACCTTTACCTACTAAGCTAGATATAAGAATACTCGGCCATCGACGTACCTAATGATTAATTGGAAATTCCATTACATACCAAAAAAATAGTTTACAAACACTTCAATAGCTATAAGCCCAAATCAATACTGTGTCTGGCCTTGATGTTTTTTTCATTCCTCTAAGGTTTGTGTATTAGTTTTATACGTAAGAAACTCGAAAGTCAGCCTAGATAACAACCTCACATCAGTCCTGATACCCTAATCTCTCCGGACTGAGATTTATTTACGAAACTTGTTATATGACCAGGATTCACTCAAATAAATAAATCAGAATATTTTATCGGTGGAAAAATAGTATTCGGACTATTTATATAATGACGACGTGGCTTAAAACGACTTTGTAAGTTTAAAAAGGGCGTGTTATTAATAGTAGATATCATAATGATTGGCAGTGACTTTCCATCAACCTGTTGAATCCACGCTTAATAATAAGCGCATTTAGCTTAGTCAACAAGTTTAGATCAACGCTATGAGATCCGACAGCCATAATACGACAGAACGCCGCACAATACCAAACTAAAAGCTTGAACTGACACGCGGTAACGGTACTGGAGCAAATTAACCCTCTGTTGCGTCCAGCCCAACGTTTATGTAGATCGCGTCAACGCAATGCAAAGTTAACCTACCCGATGACTGCTTTAACCGCACGTGGTGCGAGCTCTCAGCGTCAGATCAACGCTTCCTGACATGCCTTTAAAGTAATAATGAAGCCTTTAACACTGATATTTCGCAACACTGTCATGACGTTCTTGAAAATTAATAAAGCCTCTCATTTTGTAATGGTAATACGTATTTGCAAATTTAAAATAGATTAACCAATTAAGCTTGAAGAAAAGTAAATATTTAAGAAATATAAAAATATCTAGCTTATCTTTAATTGTAGTGTGAAAAAAGGCGAAGCTAATAGCCAAATAAAAGAAATGCAAGTAGAGATTTTGTCATGGCAATGGATGTTATGAAAGAGAAGAAAAAGGTGAGGAAAAAGCTCAGAGTTCCAACTAATAATATTTTTATTTAATGAGCACTGATTAAGACTAAACACAATTACATGTTCACTGTCAACAAATAAATCATCTCTAAACAAACAAACATACTTACAAAAGAACCAGACAAACTCGGTACGAAACCATATGAAATACCAATAGAGGGGGTAAATAATCCGCCTCTAACTTTCGCAATATCGGCTCTTACGGGATTAATTCATATTCTGATACCATAAGTTACATGCCTGCTAGAAAGTTTTATCCGTTCCGACGTTAACGAGTGTAGTTCGAGCTGATTTGACCTACGACACGTGTACTTGATGTTAATTTAACGTGTTCAACGAATTACATGAGAATTTTTGATTTATAGTATTCGTCTGCTTTTTGGTTTAATTTCTTTGGCTTTGGGCCAGGATGAGCTTGCTTGAATAAGGGTTTCACTAGATTAATATTTTGATTTATTGTGGCATTTTAAAGGAACTAGCAAGGAAAATGTATAATTTTGTAATGTGAAACACCAAATAAGTGGGCTTTCGAATGAGCCTGACACTCAATTTGAAACCATTAATTCTTAAAAAAAAAAGTCTAAACAAGTATTTGGTTATTAAAAATATGAGACATTGCAAAAAAATTATCCGTTCCTAAGTTCTTGGTGTACATTAAGGGAAAAAATACATGGTATTTCACAATGGCAGTTAGTAGATAAGAGTTATCAGGAAATGTAGGTAAAATCGATTGAATTTACTTTAACATCTGACCCTGTTTGAATTTCGATTCCAAATCAAAATCTTGCCAAAATCAAAGTATTGGTTTTACATTGACAAATCGGGAACACTTTCAAACGGCTGTTAACCAAAAATTCTGCAAATTTCAAGCTCCAATGAGCACGTCTAACGTTTCACATCTCTATTTAGCTGGCGGGCCTAATTACCATAATGCAACATTGCGACGCGCGACGATTTTGATTACATTGCCGCCTGACGCGGTGAATGCTAATAGAGCAAGCATACAAGAGAGGCATGCTATTCGGAAATGTCTATGATTGTGGTGTAATGTAATACGAGATTTTCTTGTGATCTGGATGTAGACTTTGTCAGTTTTAATTAAGAAAATGGTTTTAGATATAAATACTACGAGTAGTATGAGTACATTCTATTACTTTTCTATATTTAAGGAAAATAAAAATATAACACGTAACAAATTCAGAATGAGAAAGGTCTTGTTTTCTTTCCAAAGGTTTTTATGGATTTAGGCTCTGCTTAAGCCTAAATCTAATCGGATACTTGCGTTAAAAAAATGAGCGTAAGTTTTCTCGATCATTATTATAATTACTTACGTTAGTAGATAATATAAGTTCAGTTGCACGCATAATTGCATGAAGTACATACGACAAAGCAAATGGGACAAAGCAAGAAGGTTTAATACGGAATTAATCGCTATTCTCATGGTTTACAATAGTTAAATACGATGATAATGTATGTATTGAACCTGAGATCCCTCAAGCATTAGCATACACGTACTTTATTGTAATAATGTCTATAACTGAATGGTTTAGATAATGACAATATTATTATCCGATTTATTCATCCTCTATTGATCATCAGTCAGAAAATTAATCATTATTATAATAAATTAGGCGCACATCAGACGAAACGAGTTGTAGCGTCACATTTTCCGTCAATAAATTCCGAAATTAATAAATTTATGCTCAGCGCTCTTACAGACGATGTAAGTGTTTTTTATAGCATAGCTTTACCCAACTTAGCTTGGGCACAGGCTATGAAGAAACAGATAGATAATAGGTTATAATATTTTATATCAACTACACATGCGAGCACAATTACTCTCCTTTTTATAGCTCAAAATAGGTTTTACTAAAGCAAAAAGTTGCTGAGATTTTGATCGCCACAAAATTCAAAACAATAAGTTACAGTTTGCATTGTTGGATATTTTTTACTTAATAGTACTATAATTAAAAAGAAGTAACGGAGGATTTTACCATGTAGTGGGACAGTAATTTAGACTTAAAATAAACTTAAAGAAAATTTTAAATAAAAAATATATAATAAAATCTTAAATTATTATCCATTTTAATAAATTTGCTGTGTGTCATGCACTGGTATTACCTATTTCTTATTTTAAAATTACATTTAAATAAAAAAAAAACAGATACGCAATTTCATTTTAACATTCATGGTATTTTTTATCATTTATTTTATAAGTAGTATTTAAAAACTAAACTACTAAATCGGTTTTGTGTATGTACAAAAACAATTGTTTTAATCGATCCATGGTTGGTGGAGATATCGCGTAAACAAATTACAAAAAAAAATATACATTCGAATTTAAGACCTGCTTTTTTTGAACTCGGTTAAAAAAAACCGCAATCACTTGTCGCATTCTGTTTGTTCCCCGTTTTAACTAACTTTAGGGTTGAAATGCAATTGGGAAAGCTTTATTACATTCATTCCACCTGGTTCCATTTAGCTATGAAAATGAGTGTGTAAATGAGGTCGAAAGTTGTTGGTGACACCGCGTCCACAACGAACTGAGGCTTTTAACTGTTGCACTAATGGATGTACGGGAACTGGAAGAGATTCTTTTGTAAAAAAAAATATTATCACTATAATGTTAAAATAATAGTATTTCAGAATATATTAGTCTTATTTTTTATTGGGTTATATGGAGGTTTACTACCACGACTTACGATAAGTACGGTTGTCCAAACCCTTTTTTTTAAAGTAAAACTTCTTTAGGCGCGACTAGGGAGTAACTCAGATTTTTTTTCTGACGGAAGTAACGCTTCCGCCATTTAAAAATTAAAAATAATAATTGAAGTAAAACTTCTTTAGGCGCGACTAGGGAGTAACTCAGATTTTTTTTCTGACGGAAGTAACGCTTCCGCCATTTAAAAATAATAATTCTGATTGGTTGTAAGTATATGTCATATACTACACGCTTCTTGACTTATACGCCAGCTAGTGGCAAATATCATAATCAATTAGGATTATTTATTTTCAAATTGTCAAACGGATCAATTGTGAATAGCAAAGTGAATGAAAAATTCAACAGTTTTAAAAACATTATTTTAAATTGCAAAATTTTTTGAAAATCTCTAAATATACTTGTTTATTTATTACTTTTAAAATAAGTAAATTAAAAATAAATTTTCTGACAATTGCGACATTTTATAATATTCAATAACAAGGTTATAAAGTTTTACTTCAATCGCGCGTAAAGGTTACACGCACACACTTTTTTTTTCTATTTTTATGCACTGATCAATTCCTCCACAAGTTTTTTGAGCTTAAAATAAAAAGGATATTTTTTTATAATCCTTAATATAAATATTACGCTTTGAAAGAAAATGTGTATTGAAATGCATGGAATTTAAGTACTAAAAAAGTTATCTTACCAAAAAACTTTGAAATATTAATAAATATTTATATATGTTTATATAAATTTTAAACAACAGTTTAAAGAACGTGTGGTTATAAATGAGTAATGAGCTAGCTTATAACTAGGATGTTCTTTCTAAAACAAAACGCAATTTCCAAAATCTAAACATGATTAATTAAGCAATTACGCTCAAAACACTTCCATTATTCACACATCTGCGGTCACGTCGGCTGTGTGTCACAGTACGTAATTAAATGACTCGTGTGGACAACTCGCAGCGCAAGTTTCTACAGCATGTACTCTGAACTGTCAGTGTGTACATAAGCAACAATTGCGTTGTACTGTACGTGTTTATTTGCATATCTTATTCGCTAATGGATTTCTATGAATGGTGTTATTTGTCGAGTAAATTTGTAAGCGTGTCTTATGATGGAGTAAATTAGAGATCTGTTTGTGTTTTCTTTACTAAGAATAATACGAGATAAAATCATTTTCTTTACTTTTATTTATTAGAAATAAGGTAATTGTTTCCGTTTTTAAGTATATTCTGTTTTTACCTAAATAAAATAAAATATAAATTGTTAAATAAGCTGAGATAAATTAACACCAAAAATATTATTTTTTAATCCTAACTTTAGGTTATTTTACTAAGACTAACACCTAAGTATTCTCCAAACATAATACTCCACGCAGTGTAACCAATTTACGTTTATATTCCCCAACGAGAAAATATTTCTATAATAATAATATTTCACAACTTATACATTTTAGATACACAACCCTTTATTAACACGCCAACGTGTTTCCAACGAAAATTTTCAACTTTCCGTCGTCTTGGGAGCGATTTATCGTTTAATATAGCATCGCATAGCTGCGGCGAACCGCCCAAGAGATATGATTTTACCTGACATACTCGTAACAGCAAACTGTTCCGAACTTAATTTTGTTCATATGTGTGCCGTGATTTAGAAAAGTTTTTAGTACTTTTATACAACTGTTTAGTCTGTGTTTTTATTTTGGCCTGGTTTTAGAGACAGTTAATTTTTTTTTTTTTTTTTTGAAAATGAAGTGGGACTTTTCATTACAGAATTTATTCGTATTTTATCAAGAATGTAAATGTTTTTTTTCTTTTTTTGAAGAGATCTACGCAGGTACCTGAGCGCAGGCTTTGAATGCTTCACCGGACTTTTGTTGAGAACCTTAAAAGCCTCCAGCCAGAATATATAAATGATTAATAAAAAAAACTAACTAAAATTATAGATCAATTTTGCTTTACTTATACAAAAAAAAATATAGGGTATAGTATGTTATAAAATTTTACGTAATTTAATAATAATACATTTTTAATATTACGTGCGTTTAACCTAAAATAATATGTAAATCATTATGCAAATTATTCTCAGAACACAGTTAAAGCGTCGATGACGCCGCAAGGCACAGCTAGTATACAATAATATGGGACTACGTACAAGTTTATATTGAATCCAAGCAAGTTTGAGGCGAAGGTAATTATATTTGAAATTGGGAACACAAAATACTAGCAACGCCTACGGCTCGTTCTTCAGCCTACAAACTAAATTAAGGGTATGTAAGTACAAATTCACTTTCAAGTACCTCAATTTGTACTGATATTAAATAGGAATAATATTACATGTTATGCTTACATTAGATTTGATCATTTTTATGGCAAACGGGCAAACCTGGGAGGGGAAGGGGAGGGGGGGAAACTCTTGAACGGATTTCAATTTTAATATAATGCCAATGCAAAATTGTTATTTATTTAGAAGGCACACGAATAACATAAGGTACATAAAACCTATTAAAGTTTAGATTCCAGTTAGTTCCTTTCCTTTTAAACTAGTTTTCGCCCTGAAAATCACTGTGTTTTAGTGCACACGTTCCTGTGTGTCGATAGATTTGTATAAGAATTTTAGT
Source organism: Diachrysia chrysitis (assembly GCA_932294365.1). Classification (NCBI taxonomy): domain Eukaryota; kingdom Metazoa; phylum Arthropoda; class Insecta; order Lepidoptera; family Noctuidae; genus Diachrysia; species Diachrysia chrysitis. The sequence goes on along the minus strand of OW028649.1, from coordinate 12,345,551 downwards.
CAAAACTGAATTTGACAGCTGTCCTTTTCTAACTGTGTACAAGTGACAGAGATACCGATGGTCTAAAATAAGATTAGTGTGGGTTTAATAGAATCGGGACCATTGTATTGGTATTAAAATTGAATACAGAGTAAGGGCACTGGTATTACGTAAGCAATAGGTATTGACTATTTAGCTATTTCAAAATGGCACTATATTATTTTCTTTATAGAAGTTTATATATTATAACTTACGAATTAATAGATTCAATGTATGACAGTTGAAATTAGCAGAGTTATTCTCTAGGAGCATGCAGTGCTACTATAATGTATTTGTATATCTAGTGTCTGTAATCTGTTCATAACAACATTGATTGATATCATTAGGAAGAACAAAAAAATATTTTTGTCAAGTTTCTAAGAGTTGGAAATCAAGTCTTATTCAATTTATTACTTGCCACTTTTCCGCGTAATATATTATCTAGAGTGCTTGTACTCTAAAACGAAGTATCTGCGAATTCCCGCCCTTAAAGCAAATAGATGTTTTCGCGTGATGGTGTACATTAAACCATTATTTTCATTTGAATCAGCATCAAAGAAGTGGAGTCAACATTCGAAACACAGAAACCTCTTTATGGCTCATTTACATTGAGTTTAAGCGGTCGTTAAGGCTTGCAAGTGCTTCCGAATGTGGGGAAACGATTAATGAAAACGCTACTCTGTTCTACCAAAGCAATACAAAACAGTTTCTGCTTCCTTAGTACACAATGTTCAGTTAAAGTGAATGCATTAATTTAGTTGTACCTACTTAATGGAGTTTGTAAAGTATGTACTTGTATGATATCGGGCCTGGAATCCCTAAAGTGGTAATCTAGTAGCCTAGCCAGAAGTCAGAGTCATTTGCAACGCGTTCCCGTATGATCCCTGGTAAAAAGGACAGCAAGTTCGGTTAGAGGGTGGAGGAAAACCATGAGGATTTTCATAATAAAATTTTTGAGTGAAAATAAGTAAACTATAAAGTGCGCCTAACAGAGTATGAACTGTAAGACAAAACATAGCGCGCTGTTTCATTAAAAAATATCTCAAAACCTAATTTAATCTATATAATTAACTAGCTGTCCCCCGCGACTTTGTTAACGTGTTTTAGTTTCAACGGTTTTTCATTTTTGCAACATTTTTCATTTATGCTCTGCTCCTATTGGTCGTAGCGTGATGTTATATAGCCTATAGCCTTCCTCAATAAACGGACTATCCAATACAAAAAGATTTTTTCAATTCGAACCAGTAGTTCCTGAGATTAGCGCGTTCAAGCAAACAAACAAACAAACAAAATCTTCAGCTTTATAATTTTAGTATAGATATAATGTAATAAAATAAATAATGTAATATCGGAACCATCGATATTTTTGCGTTATTTTTTTCGACGTACGGAAAACTAACGAAATCAGTAAACGAACGTAGTACTCATAGCTAAAAGTGGGCTCACGCTCGGCACAACGGGCTATTAGCGATGCGCGCACTCCATGCATACTCTAAGGTTAATAAATATGAAAAAAAAACTACTTTTAGCCCTACACATAATTTTTAAATTAGGATGGATACATTTGTCACATGTTCTTAGGAGCCTCTTTTATAACTTTGGATGATTTTGCTGCAGCTTAGTCATTTCCCAAGATAACTTCAAAAAAATCTAAACTATGGGTTGCTGCAAGTAAAAATAATGATTTTTATATAGATAACTTTTGTATAGTAGAGATGTTTTTATTACCCATTATTTTTTAATACGTGTTCAATTAAAACAAAGTTTTCGAAACCAAACATTTTAAACAATAAACCTAAAAATATGAGAAATGAATTTAAAGTTAGATCAACTCTAGATTTAAACATTTAGATCATAATATTAAGCTAATTACCTGTTCTTGTGTTTTAAAGTCTCTTACAGCGGCCAATAGCCGCATTAAAAAAGAGTGATAGACTTGACAATACTCATATACTTAAGTAATTTTAAATAATAAAAAACTTTGCACTCAAAAAGGTTAATACCAAAATAGGTCATATATCTATCGACCCACGCAAAAAATTTGTGAAAGTCTATCTGACGACGACCCACTAAAATTGCTCGATTCAATTTACTAGATTAAAAAAAAGTAGACACGTGCGAGTCGCACTGCCTCGCCTGTGTTCCGTATAGTATTTGTGGTGAAATTTTAAACGGTCGTCCCTGAAAAGGGTAGGGTACAAAATAGAACTGGTATTTGTTTCCTTTATAGCATAGTTAAAGGTATAGAAACTGTTCGCTTGGAGAATGCCAGGTACAGGGATTGGAACTAGTGTGACCCAGAATGAAACTATACTGCAAAATGTATACTACACTAGTCTACTAAATATAGTGAGAGAGTCTAGTTCATGTCTAAGACATCATGCCATGTGGTATAAACTACATAAATGGCTGATGTATTAATTGAAAAAAAAAATACTTGACAAACCGACAGACAGATGGACAACAAAGTAATAGGGATGTTTCCTGGGTATGAAAAGTTAAAATCTATTTAGTCCGTCAGTTAGATAATAAAAAAATATTAGACACGTATTTTTTCTTTTATCAAAATAATAAAAAAATACAAAGATACACCGCTTTAAAGTTTCGGAGTTGAAGCTTATGACGCTACGCCTCGCTAAAAATCGTAGCGAGGAGTGACGTCACGCGTAACTTCAGTTCTCTGTATTTTGACCATTTTTTGTTTGCAGGAAAAAAGAAAAAATACGTGTCCAATAGAATTCATTAATCTACAAGACGGACATTAAAAAAAAAATAGGAAACAGGCCCATTCTATAAGGGTTTCTTTTTTCTTTTTGAGGTACGGAATCCTAAAAAAAGTCACGGACACTGTCATTTGCCACAATATCGATTTTTATACAAAAAATACAATGCTATAAAAAAAATAGGTCGCCGACTAAATAAAAAGTTTACAAAACCCAATAGGACTTGCATCTATTGACGATTTGTCGAATTTTGCAGCTTCCAAGCTTGTAACAATCGTATCACGGTTTGATATAGATTGATTGATTCGACGACCTAAATGGCGCAGTGATGTAACCCGATTTTTTTTACGCTGATTCGATTCCCGTATCGATTTAAAAATCTGTATTGCCTACGAATCTGAGTGAGTTGTTTGTGTTTTGTGAAGTTTACTATGTTTTGCGTTTGATAAGGATGACGTTTACTGCCAAAGTTAATGTCCTGTCTGTAGATGGTTTTCCGTACTAAAGATATTATTTTTGCCTAAACGCCTAACAAATTATCTCTAATCCCTATTATACCAGGTGGGACCTGGTGTAATACAAACGAAAAAAACCAGTTTAGGTTCAAATAACTGAAAGCTGAAAGTAGATTTTTCGTTATGTTACTAGAAGTCTAACCTACAGAGCAGCTGTGGTTGAAATTAAATTGTGGCAAAGTTATCTTCTTAAAAAGGCAATGAGTAACTTTTTTGTAAAACCAAACTTTTCACTAGAAAGTCAAATACTGAAACAATTCTGAAAATATAGAAGATTTTAGGCTTCCAAAAAAAAACGGAACAAACCCTTACGATTGGAATAATACTACTCAAATATGTCTTAAAAACATACCTAAACCTACGCTTCCTGCAATTTATTAGAACCTAAATCTACAAAATCCCTGAAAATCTTTCCCACTGGGAAAACTATCTCTGGATATAATTATTATTATATAATTATTATGTTGTTGATTGCGGGCGTTAGTGATGTGTGACATTAATTGGTGTAATAAACATAAATCTTACTTGATTATCTATATGGATCTGTAGCGTGTACTGTAGATTGTCATAAAAACGTTTCAAAATCTCATAGAAATGTGGAGGCGTTCAATTGAAATCAAACTTAAAAAAAATTGTTAAAAAAGTGAAAAACTGTAACCCAAACAAGTAGTTCAACTTATAACAAAACTACTCAGTTTTCTGTATTGTTTCAATGTTTTGTTAATCCATCTCAATAATATTTTTTTGTTGATCTTTCTGTTTGCTTTTAACAAATCAAAAGGTGTTGTTTAAAGCAAACAGAAAGATCAACGTAATAAACTCGTACATAAGGCCTTTAATGACAGTCGTTAAGTCATTAAAATTTGGACAATCAGTCTATATGGGATACTGTGTTACCTAGTAAAATGGGTTGTGGAGGTCAGATAGGCATGTAAAATATCGACATAACTTGGGAAATGGCTAGGCAAAAGAAGAAAGGAATTACATTTCGATTGAACGTGCTTCAAATAATATAAGATGAATTAACTTCACACTTGAATGAAAACTGTATGAATCGCTTACTTAATTAAATATTTTGATAAATCCTTTTTTGACCACAAGAGCAATCGCCTTAATTGGAGGGGCTGGGGTCTCGTATAACACTGGGATTACATTTTTCATTTTTATGTACGGGTCTGTCAAATTTGTTTAGATCTTGTGTTATGTTGGCAGAACTGCGTGTTTAATTTTTTTCTGTTTTGAAGTTATTCAAAATGCTTATGGTTGGGTGATAGTGCACTTAGTGCAGTCAATTTTTTATGTTTTTTTTTAATATTAATCGGCTTTATTGCATCCTTGGGATGAAAAAGACTTTGACTCATGAAGAGAAGGAGCTAGCATTGACATTATATTTAATTATCGAGGGTTTTTATTAAATTTTATTCGGACACTTAAATAATAAAATTAGATAAAGTATAAATTCATCTTTTTATGTTAAATATATATTATAACTTTTGTCTTGTAATTTTTTTAAACATTAATATTTTCTATTTAGATTTAATTTATTCTCATCTAGATTTATGAGTAATAAACCTCAAAAATTTTGATTAAAAAATCAAGTAGCAGTCATTTAGTCTAGACCAACACAAGCCACAAAAAATATGCTCTCCACCAATCAATGATGAACAAAAGTAAAATCCAAAACATTGTATCATAATTCCAATACAAAAATAGCATGAAGAAGCACAGTAAATCAAACGTTAATCCGTATAAATCGATTAAGACAGAAGTGAGGGTCTCAATTAAAAATGGGGCAGGATCAGAGCAGCTAAAGAACTTAATTAGGCGAAGAGAGCCGTAATACTCGTTTCTATGCCATTCTTGACACATAAGACTGTCATTAAGTTTATTGGGTGTAGGTTGCAAAAGTAGGTATATATACAACGTGTCGTTTCGCATTCTTGTCAAATTCAATTAGGTAACTATGCTAATGATTCTCGACACGAATCAATAATAAAAAAAGTAGGTATTTTTTTTATTTTTTCTAATTTTTGGAAATTAGCATGTGTGGGACAAGTATTTTAAAACGCGGCCACTGTGATACCGCACTGTAACTGCTCTTTTACACACACAAATAAAGACACTGCCTACCACATACCCTATGGGGCGATTCTGTTCTTTGAAAGTGGTGTATTCTGAAATACTGTCAAACTTAAATAATTAAAAAAACATGCAAATGACTGCACGGATAGCCGAGTGGTATAGGTCACCAAGCCAATTACCCCTGTGTGCGACGTGCCGCGGGTTCGATCCCCGCATGGGACAAGCATTTGTGTGACCCACAAATGCTTGTTCCAAGTCTGGGTGTTCTTTGTGCATGTGATTTGAATGTTTGTGGAAACCCCCCGCGACACAAGGATTAAATTCCTTAGTGCGGGAGTCGTTTTTAAAAAAGAAAAAAGAAAAAAAAAAAAAAAAAAAAAAAAAGAATTAAAAAAACAAAAAAACAAGTATGTACTCGTATTAATTATTGAGTAGATATCGTAATTTTGTTTGATTAATTATGTCTTTCATAACAGCCTCCTGAAATTTGTCGAGAATTCAAAACGACACGTTCTATATCTTGTACCTACTCGTACATAATATAGGTAACTTATGTTGAAAACAGCAGTAGGCCGACGGATAGCTTATTGGAATCGTTTATCATTAGATGCGTAGTATTCTGAAGTGATAAAATTTTATACGTCTAAACTTTGTCAGTTATTACATTTCTTACGCCTAAAATGAAATAATGAAATACGCCTTAAAAACAGGGTAAAATACTTCCAAAAACCCAAAAACAAACTTATTTGTATAAAAATAAAACCTTTTTTTATCCCACTGGCGTCTATGACGAGGCATCAAAATATGACGTCATCGTAACCGAACTCAAGCCCAAAATAATTAATTAATAACCTCGACTTACTCCTGATCGATTAGGCGAAAGTTTGGCTAATTGCCTCTTAACTCAACGAAGATCGCGTTCAATTTGTTACTCGTTCCATTTGATTCTTAATTCAGTTCGATCAAGGAAGTCTTAATTAATTGATTTTTAATCAACTTGATTATTTAGCTAGGTAGTTAAGGATTTGTGGACGTAAATAATAGGAAAACGTAGGATTAATTAACCGCTTTTTTTATTTAAAAAGCGCTTCTGATTACTGTTTAATTCTAAGCGCTTTCACGCAGTCTTTTAACAAAACAACGAAATATTTACTTCATATTATATATTTTTTAATCAACTTATTAACAAACTTTGCTTATAACGTTTATAAGGCACCTTGTTAAGTGCCAGTGCTTGCCAATTTGTGAGTTCGTTCTTAGCATGAGACAAAAATTATGCTATCATCTAAGTTTCTAGCCTCAATTAACTTAGCATTGCCATGTAGGATTTTTCTAGGATTAATAAAGTAATATATAATATATTAATAAATTATAACTAATACCTTACTTCATTAGAATATAACTAAATATTCAGTAGTACCTGCTATCTCTTTCAATCTCCAATATTCTGATAATTTCACTAGTGTCTGAACCTTACACTATAAATTACAAGCGCGGTAGCTTAGGGTAATATACGTAAAGCAATTATGTAGTAATACCGCAATGAGGACATAAATAATGATAAACTGTTTACCTATATCTTGTACGGTCAACCGCACAGCAATGCCAACAACGAAATACGAAAACATACCTTAGGACTTCCAAATAAGCTTCATGTTAATGATAAATTGTGGCCTCATATGAGGTTCATTGTACAATAATTACCTGTTACTAAGACTCTAGGGCTTTCTCAGTGTGTAAGATCTGCTTATAAGCTTGCTATATTGTTCCAAGAATCGTATTAGTTTTATCAAAGAAAAGTTACTTTGTAAAGCAATTTCATTTACATTAGATTTGTAACAGTGTTTATTTCTTTTTAATTTTACCTTTTTTTGTTTTGTAAAACAAAAAACTTATATATGTTCCAAATTTAAAAATGTCTTACCGATGGTAGCTGTATACGAAAAAAAACCAACCTCATTCATTATTTACCACAAAAGGGTCATGAGAGTGTGTCCGAGGAACCAACCTTGATACTTCGATCCTTATAACTTTTAATATTTTCAAAAATGAAAACAAAAAAGAAACCAACAGTGTCTACCTATATAATTATTTAGAACACGCGAGTGGTTCGCGAGTCGAACACCACCGCGTCAGGTCATGAGTAGGGACTCCTATTGAGTCTAAAACTAGTCGGGCGATCCGTAGAATATGCGTGAGTAAACCGTTTTGTTCTAAATAATTATGAATACTCCTCACGTTATATTACAACATTATTATCTACTTGTATATAAAAAATTAATCCCTATTTTCCTTGGTCACGACATAACTTTATGAATGACTTCACCGATTTAAATTATCAAATATTTTATAAAAGCATCCACGGAAAGAAAAAATAATAAAATAGGTAGATCAGAATTGTAAATTTCAGAAAACTTGACAACTAAATTTACTTTTCGCGATTGATGAATATGAATTTAGTAAAAAGCTGTTGTTTTTTTTATATTTAAATAAAAAAATTAACTATTATAAATAAAAATAGAAATTTTTCGCGAATACTGGTAGCTAATACAGTGTAACATCTGTTGGGTCAGATAGTTTAAAATAAATAATCCGATATTTAAATAAGGCCCGATTTAAGGAAATACGAAAGTTACAGTATTTTATTTAAAGAATGTTTCCCGTATTGTCGAATTTTAACAAAGGGAACCTTTTTATTCAGTATGGGTTGCATCCCTGTAGGGAGATACTACTATATATATGTACGGGCCTCTCTATCCAGTGTATCTGTTACATGATTGTATAGTCCACATTCTATTTTCTTTTACGCCACTGTTGAATCGCTTTTGTGTTTCAATTGTTATTGGGGTTTATGGTAAAGTTTTAAGGTGAGTAAATTACTGCTGAATTGATTTATTGATGAATTTTTTTTTCGTGTTTATTTTATTATTTATATAAGCATAAACCAATAAGGACATACGTATACCGTTGTACCATACATTGCTACTTGCTTTAATTTTAAAATAAATTCATCAGAATCTCTGCAATCTATAATTGCGTGTGCGGTAAAACTCCTGCATCCGCAAAATTGTATGAATACTATTGCTATGCGCTATAAATCCTATAGCTTGAACAACATAACACTAAATACGGTAACTCGTTTATAGCAACTGTTCCTAAAACGCCTTCCAATTATGCACAATATAGGGTACTTGTCAGGTTTTACAAATGAATGCTTAATTGTTAATTATAGCATAATTCATTTGCAATTAGAAAAAATATTTGTAAATTTTTATATTTTCTATTAATATATAGCCATCATAATATAAATGAATAAAAATCCAAAAATACTCTAGAGGTCGCCATACATGCAGGTAACGTGATGTTAAGCTTGTAAGCAATTTTTTAGCGCTGGCAATTAGTAGGGGTTTTTTATAAAAAAAATAATTGTAAACGTTTGTTTACAATTATTTTTTGGTGACGTCATTCCTGATTCAATCTATCCCATGCGTTTTTAATATCATTGTTAAACATGAAAAATAAAATATTTACGAATAAGTTCTTATATTCTTAATAATAATAATAATAATAATAATAAAATGTTTATTTCCAATAAAATATTCACAAATGGTTCGTATACAATACTCTAGGGCTAGATCATTTTTAAATATATTTGAACAGCATCCACTACCGAACTAGGCTGAAAGCCTGTGTGTCGGCATCTGGCGCCACTCCCCTTAGTGTATGACACTATACAGCCTAAAAATAAGCCTTATCATACTTATTTTAATATTATGTGCCGTTTGAATTGGTTTGTTAACAACGGTTTGATCTATATTTCCATTGTAGTCAAATACCCTATTGCACATTCCAAGTTATTCTGAAACACGCTTGATTAAATTAAATAAAAGAACGAAGGTGCATGCACAGTCACAATTCGTGTGGGACATATTGCCATCAATAATTCAAACAGCCGGCCGCGATCTCGCTCGATCTCTGATTTATACGTCACATTGAATGTACGCAATACTGATAGAATACTGAATTAGTCCTCGTAAATAAAACCGAGTTTTCATTTATTTCGAAACTAATACAAAAATTTTTAAATAGGATTTTTATAAAACTTTGCAAAAAAAAAACAACAGCCTGTATCATTTCTGTTTGACAGTCGCGATTGTCAAAACCAGAATGGAAACAGTATTATTTAAAAACAGTTACTAAATAATAATAATAATACGTTTAATTCAGATAAAAATCCATAATACAGACAAAAGATACAATATAGTCAGTCAAACATACAAAAGAATTAAAACATATGGCTAACAATTACATTATACACAAAGTCAAAATTAAAATATAATTAAAATATAATTTAAATAATATGTCAGTCATGTCCGGTAATAATGTTCACCCACTTATATTGGATCGGACAGTCTAAACGTGAGGCAATCATCTTGAGGATGCCGTTGCTGCTATCTCTCAAACGTCTCAATAAGGAAGCCACCTTTTTGCGGAATGTAAATGTAAATGTAGAATGATAAAACTTTTTCATTGCACAAATAAATCGTTTATGAATATTGTCGTTATTTTTTTAACAAAGACTATTTATATTTAAAATAAGTATTTATATTTCATTAAAACTTTGTTATTCTTATTTTTAATTCACATAATCCCCGTGTTTTAGCTTCGCCGTAGTCGTGTAAAAAAAACTGTATTTTTAATAAATACAGCAAACCAGTTTATTTTATAATACAACTATTTTAATCTGAAACAATTGATAAATCAATTAAAAAATCACTGATGTTTTTGTTTAAGTAAAACATATTCCATATGCAATAAATAAAATAAATAAAATTTATTAATAATAACCTGAACAAATCGTTAACTAGTGGACGGTGATAGGCTGATGATGATGATGACGAACTCAAACAATCTTGACCTCAACCCTGACCCGTAAAATAAAATATAGGTATTATTTATATGAACTCAGATAGGTAATCCATACTGAATATAAATGCGAAAGTAACTCTGTCTGTCTGCCTGTTTGGTTTTGATGAATCTTGGTTTGTATTAATCTTGAAACCCAAGAAAGGACATAAGCTACTTTTTGTCGCGATATCCAAAACCCACACGGACGAAGCCGCAGGCAACAGCTAGTACCACACAATCCTTTAATAACAGATTCTACAGCACACCAAGTACTTTAGAATCTGTTATTAATTCGTTCTTTATTAATCCGTTCACAATACACGAAACAAGTTTAGATTTATTATACCTGTGTCAGTCGGTACCTCACATAAAATTCCGAAGTCATTACTATATGAGTGGCAAGCGCAGTACTTGATCATCAATAATTCAGTGGGGTGTTCCCAATCCGTATCTCGTCGCGTCGCTAACGAGATTACTAACAGTTGAACACTGGACAATGTAGCTACACGTTTATACGGCTTTATGTCGAAATAGAAATGAGTACTTTTTTATCGAATTATCGTTCGAATTAGAAAAAGAAAATTTCGTAAAAATTTTGTTTTATTTTCTGTAATTATTTTTCGTTTAACAAAGATAAAGTTACACTTGATGACAAAAAGATACGTGTAAGAAACTTTTGATAAAAAAGAGACGTTGAACTCAATTAACAATTCGAATTTAATTCTTATTCAACGAGGAGTTAAATAGTAAAAAGAAAATAATAGTTATCAAATCTTAAGTAATTTATTGGTATTAATTTTATTTTTCCATATGAAATAAAGACATACGATTATTTTTATTATGAGAAATAAAATTGATGAATTTTTAACCGATATCAAAAGGAGTATATTCCTTGTATGGATTGTATGCAGTCTCCGGCAATTTTTGATTGATTAATAAAAATATTTGTTCGATATGGTATACCCTATTAATCACTAAAATTATTTCCCTCAGATCTCACTCAGAGGTATAAATTTCATCAAAAATTGATTTAGTAGTTTTGTTCCGTACATTTATGTGTGACTAGCTGTCCCCCGCGACTTTGTTCGCGTGTTTTAGTTTCAACGCTTTTTAATTTTTGCAACATTTTCATTTATGCTCCGCTCCTATTGGTCGTAGCGTGATGTTATATAACCTATAGCCTTCCCCAATAAACGGACTATCCAACACAAAAAGAATTTTTCAATTCGAACCAGTAGTTCCTGAGATTAGCGCGTTCAAACAAACAAACGAACAAACAAACAAACTCTTCAGCTTTATAATATTATAGTATAGATTAATTATTGTGAGTCATAGTTTCGACTTAAATCTGAAAGACATTAAAAAGAAACTAAATAAATTATTTATACGTGATTTAAAGAACACCAAATATACTGAAATAATATCGGCTTTTACGTTTATTCTGTGCCTCTGAAATATTTAATGCTATTGTTTATATTTTATTCTGGCAACGAATCTATAAAGCAGCTTTTATATGGAGATATAAAAATAGGTTCGTTATAAAACAATCTTCTTAAAATCTTTGAACATGTTTATGTTTGTGGTAAATGTAGAATACGAATTTTCTTGTTTAAAGATTATTATATAACCTACACTTAAAAGTTGATAGCGATAGAGCGGGAGTTTGAGATTATCGTTTTTAAATTTTTAGATGGTTATTTGTAAAAAGATAATTCTTTCATTATACCTACATAATATTATGACTAGGTATATGTATAACAAGTCATGATTAGGGACTCCTATTGAGTCTGAAACTAGTCGGGCGATCCCGATAATATACGTGAGTAAACCGTTTTGTTTTAAATAATTATGAATACTCCTCACGATAGTTATTATTCAACTATAGAGTGTGTCTAACAGAGAACGAATTAATACGTCCGTTTGGTTTCAAGGTCCGGTTTATTGTGTAAAAGATATACGATATAATATAATAAGTTACTAACTGAATTGCTGAAGAAGCACTATAAATAAGGTTGGTTATATACATAAATGGTTGCACACTACACCAGCGTTTTTGTAAAATAAATGTTGAAACAGAGTACGCCGTTTTATTAATAGTATCTCAAAACCTACCCGAATAATATCGGAACCATCGATATTTTGCATAAACTGAAAAAGACACACGGAAAAGCAATTGAATCAGTAAACGAGCGCAGCTAAAAATTTGCTTATGATCGGTACAACGGGCTACTAGTGATGAGCGCACTCTATGCTTACTTATGTATACTTTAAGATGTTACATATTTTACCATCACATTGCTTTGATCTGTAATATCAAACAAAGAGAATTGGCATACGTATGCGGTATAAGCGTATTATTTCGAACCAAACTACTTTCACATAGTGCAATACGATGATTGTATTGCAATCTCGGAGAGTGCAAGACGATTGCCAATACGGGCTTTAAAAATAACGCTGTTTTACGCAACGCACCCATTTTATAATATAATTTAATTAATAAAGTAGTAATATCCAATACATTGCTCATAAAAAGATGATTGAAACTATAATAGAAAATGGTTCATTTAATTGAAATTGTTCTTTAGCATCTGTGGTAAAAACTGGGACGGAAAAATAAAATAGCAATAGCAACAGAATCTCCATCTATTTGCCAACCTCAACATCGCAGCTTTAAACTAATAACAATGATCTGTTGTATAAATGTTATAAATTTGACGATTTCTATATGGTCGAGTGGCGTACAAACCGGTTTCCAAGGTGTGAAAAAGGTCGCCAGCTCTGAGGTCCCGGGTTTTATCCCTGGACGAGTCCATGTGGAGAAAGCACTAATCAACATTGTCTATAGTCTAGGTGTTTATTTCACTTTCGTTGTATCTGATTCCATAACACAAGTACTTTAGCTACTTAGTTTGTATTCAGAGCAATGTATGTGATGTTGTCCACATTTATTTATTAACAATGGTATATAACCTGTATTAGCATTAAGACTGTTTATCATCACAGTTATTTGGATAAGCTAAGATATTTTTTAAAGCAGATGATTGCTACTTTACACACATAAAAACTTTCTTAACAAAGAAGGTAATACGATAAATTATGCGTCACATTATAGATGCCAGGGCTTGCCTATACATTCGCATAATAAGCGACCATTCAAACATGAGTCAGCGGAAGCAATTCCAATATTCAATGACAGTCACATTGAACTGACTCATTCAGTCATTTTGACTCTCCCCTAATTAAGTTTGCACTTCGATGAAGGGGCGATAACGACAGCACCCCACTATGAGCTGGCCAAATAAATCATTATGTTCCGCAACAATCACAGAGTTTCAATTGTTCTAGAATATTCGAAACTTGGACATTTGCAGTGATTACAACGCAACTGTTTCACTAACAGATTTTTTGCGAGATACAGTGAATCCCGGACGCAATTACATATGCACACAACTTGTATGCAGCAAGAAATATGTTAGTGTAGGTTTCCAATTTTGTCGACCAGCTATAAATTCAAAAGTTGAAGTAAGTTAAGGTTTGCTTACAAGGACAACTAAAAATTTGTCAAATTCTATTCAATTTTTATATTGCTATATAATATTTCTAGGTGTTGCCGGGACAACATTCGTAAACGTGTAGACAATTTAAATTGAAGTAAAATGTACGATTTCTTATTTATTTTTTCTTTAGTTTTGGATGTCATATCATACATTTTGCTATTTACGTTGTTGTCGCATATTATGTACACATTACCTTTTTTTTTAAAGAGTAATTTATGGAGTTTCTTTCCAGTTATTTTTCATAGGAATGACATTTTGGAATCGCGCAACCAGAGTCATTTAACGTCTTGAAAGTGCCTGAAAAAGCCTACTTGAAATTATTATCTTTTGATTTTGATTTTTAACCAAAATAATTATCAATAATTGCGAAATTAATTGCCCACTGTTAGGAGGCTTTGTATGGATAAAATTGAACAGGAAAAACAATTCAGTGGAGATGATGAAATCAATTTTGTTGTTGTATCCCCGTATACTCTTTAAGACGTTCTTAATCGGATTTCTGTCTTAAATTAAATTTGTTTTAATTTTGCTATAGCTGTACGTGTCAGAAGGAAGCTGTACTTGTGCTCAATGAAATTATGGAACTCAACTGCCGTATCCTTTAAGTTGTAATTAAATAATATTAACAATTACGTAACACCTGCCAGTTAAGAAAGTTTAACATAATTACATTAATTAACCTTAAATTTTTGAAGTTTAACAATATGAAATATTCTATCAATTTTTAAAACCTATTTTTTAAACGGTATGCTTGGATTTTGGAATGGGAATTTTATTAGAAATATTATACAATTTTTATATTGGAATCACTCTTCACCCCTTGAAGGTATTTTTAGACTTTCTCTGTAAGGGGTGCTAGGAAATTGCTTCGCTCTTCCCACAAATGACGTAGGTAGACATCTGACTGCACGGATAGCCGAGTGGGACAGGTCATCACGCCAATAAATTATCACTGACGACGTGCCGCGGGTTCGATCCCCGCATGCGTCAAAAATTTGTGTGATCCACCAATGTCCGTTCCAAGTCTTGGTGTATGTGTCACAAATATTCAATTCACATACACAAATAGTGTATGAGAATTGAATATTTGTGACACCCCTCGCGATACAGGGATTAAATTCCCTAGTATGGAAGTAGGTTAAAAAAATTGCAAGCCATCACACTCCTCAGTTTACACCTTCCTATCCTATCATTGTTCTCCAGGGCATAAGCTATTTCCATGTGACAACCTTTGTTTACAAAAGGAATTCAAACAAAATTATACCGTCGAATACTGTACAAGTATTTTTATACCCTAAAAGGAAATTCACAGGTTATAAAAATACTTTCAGATCAAAACAAGAAATCTTTTATCAAATATTCCGTAATCCCAAAAGATTACCCTTCAACGGTGAAGTCCATTCGTCTCAATGGGCTCACTAATCTATTTCTGTGAATATTGTAGGAACAAAAATCAGACGCCATTACATCGGGGTCTCGGGGGCTATGCTCAATAATTCACGTTGCGAGTGACTCGGACTTACCGGTGGTCTTATTATATGATTAGGTTAAGCCATGACTGGAGTGAAAATGTATCGCTGTTTTGAGATGTATGCGATGAAATAAAGATGATTTCACTTTTGGATTTTGTGTTTGATTTGCTTAAATATTTTTACTGAGCTTTGATAATGACTTCAGTTGTAGTATCTAATGTATGTAAAATATTATTCTATAATTATTCTTCAAACGATTTACTATCAGAACATTATTTTTAAATTTGTTCTAATTGATATTTGGGCGTAAATAAATACTAATATTATGGAGTACCTTGATTAAGTTAGAATGCAGTTCAGCATTTCATTCAAAAAAATACGATCGGGAAAATAAGATGACAATAAGATTACTAGTATATTGTGTCTTGTACATAATAAAGACAAAAGCTTATGTAAATATACAGCAAACTACTAACTCGTGATAGTTCAAAAATTAAGTTGTAATGAAATAAAAAGCCGTCTAACCAAGCACGTGAACGACGTGAAGACTAATTGAGTTTCAGATAAGTTATATCGGATCGACGATGGCTATATAGACTCCACATTTTCATTGCTTATATAATATAAAAATAAACGAAAAATTTTAAAATTTAATAAATGGGAATATTATGATAGATATGTTATGGAGACTAATGATAATAATGATTAAGAATTGTTATTTCCTCATAGGAATGAATATGGAGTTTCTTATGAAGGAAATAATTATAGGTACTGGTAGAACAATCGAAACAGGATTCTAATTTTTTGGAACACCTGTTTTTTTTTTTTTTTTTTTTCATTCTTGTTGAACTTACGTACTTTATTCTTCATTTCAGATTTATTTAAAAGCAGTGTTAAAATCATGTTTTAAATGAATAAGAAGCCTCAAATTATATGTCCACAAAATATTCCAGTCATACAGATGAAGTTAAAGTCAATACTAAAATAATCGTTGACGATCCGTTTGATAACTCACTGCTAGTTTGTGTTTTCATTACCCTATCGTCTGTTATTCAAAGTGAACAATTTAATAAACCACAGTCAATGGAATTTGTTCCCGGAAATCCGAACATTCCGCGAAGGGATGGAAACAATAACACTGCAACGTTTGTATTAGATGTTTTGGAAATTGTTTGGAAAGGGCTCTGTTATTTCAAGTATCTAGCGTTTTTGTTAACATCCTAACTGTAGACTGTGAGTAAAAAGAATATGACTGAATTAATAGATGATGATTTTGGTTCGATTAAAATTTTAATTTTTGTATAGCTTAAATTGACTGGATTAAAATTTAGCTCAATATTGCTGTACAAAAAAACGTATTAAATGTAATGTCTAATTAACACTAACTTAGATTTAATTTCAACTTCTAATTAAAAGAGGAGAAAATCTTGGGCGTTATTTAATTTTTCTATTTGTATTATCAAACGAACGGACATAATGGAAACCTAACCAATAACTAAACAAGAACATCTTAATAAAGCAGTGCCTTCAACCCAACTGCATGATTACCTTAAGCAGCAATAGCCTAATAGTTAGGATGACGGCCTTGTGATCGAGAGGTCGCAGGTTCGAACCCCAACCATTGCATTAATGACGTGAACCCACTCCAGATACAAGACATATTTAGCTTAGTTGGAGGTGTTAACAAGATTGCTAGTAATGTAAATTCCATCCACATTGCTAGGAAACTTTTTTCTTTTTTTTTAAATGAAAAAAAGTAGTCGAGATGGAACCCACATGGGTTCTAAATAAAACAGAAGAAAAATATGGGAATGTTTTTAAACATTTTTTCTCTCTCTTTGTCCTATCAAACGATTGGAGATAACACCAAAACGGTTTACAACCAAAACGAAAAAAGAAAAAACAAAAACCGATCTTCAACATTTAAAATTTAGAAACTGAAAAAGCATTCACCGTTCGAAATATCGAGTTGTGTCGTACTAAAAGTGTCACCAGAAGCTCTCCGTGGAACGTATAGCGTTTGTTTAGAATAGATACTCTTGCATAAGTCATGTGAAACGTGACGCTGGGCGATGCAGTACGGGTGAAGTGGGTTCGAGATATCGCTTAGTCCTAGTCTAGTGTTTGTTAGTTTGAGAGCTGTGTGATCTTACTAGGTGACGAATGATGAATAGAATACACAGGGCGTTACCGAAAGGCTATATCTATCCAAAAGGGATGAAGATTTAATCTGGTGGAGAGTCAGTTTACAAAATTTCAGCTCAAAATGATTTAATTAAATAATAAATATTCTTGGTGTAAGTATAAAATTATACACTAAAATGTTTATATTACATTTAAGTAACAATTTTTATGGTTTTATTGAATGTTAATAAAACATTTTTGTAAATAAATGCAACACAAAAAATAACTATTTACATTCCTTTAAAATATGCAGTTTAGATGAGAGATTCAATGTGGAAACCTAGTATAGAAATATGTGAGATGAAACCTGTGTAATGAGGGACCGTCTGCAGTGAATGAAGATGTAATGACGAGAATTAAGAAAGGTATGCGATGCTTAGTATGGAGATATAAATACGAGAAAATGGAAAAACCTAAGGCACGTGTGAGTATTTCGTTTGGAATCCTAAGAGCTTAGTGAACAAATTCTAAATGAAAAATATCCCACTTAAAAATAAAAATATTATTTAGGAATATTGACGGTTTACTCATGCACATTCTGGGGATCGCCCGACTAGTTTCAGACTCAATAGGAGTCCCTAATCATGAGCTAACGTGGCGGTCGAACTGTGTCTTAAACGCAAACTGAGAATGTGCGTGAGTAAACCGTTAATATTCCTAAATAAATTAATTACGCCTCACGACAGTTATACAAAAAACTTTTAAAAATAATAAAATTTTGAAGAATAATAATTAAGACTACATACATGCTAGTCTAACAGATACAAATTACAAAAAATATGCTTAAATAAATAGACCTCCGAAAGTCTCTTTGGTTATGGCATTTACCTGAAATCACAATCATAAACTTTTAAAATGACATTCTTGATAAATTACATCAAATGAAAAAAAAACACTTTAAACTGAAATTTAAGAACCTCGTAATTCAGTCTTAACTAACAAAGAAATCAGATAAGATGGACCATTAAAGTGAAGTATTAAAGTTCAACTACTTTCCGATACTTTTCCCGTATTAGTTGGTAGTATCTTAATACCCGAGCCATCGGAACCGCTTTTTAATTACTGATGCTAATCTACTTTTGATGCACTTGAAGTTGAACTTAAACGACAAAGCCAGGGACGAAGTTTTTTGTATTTCAAAGTGAATAATGTTTTGGTCGTCTTTTGTTCATAACCTGTTAAATAAATAAAAAATAAGTAAAAAATCAACGTTAATCTACAATGAAGGACGATGGAACAATAAGTAATTTTTCATTTGTTTTAAAAGCTATAGAATACTTGTAATAATTAAGTATGCCGATAGTTAGGAAAAGGTTAGCTTCTAAATATATTTTTTTTTAGTATATTACTTAGTTGTCAAATGTAAGAATTATTTATACACAAAACAAAACGAATATTTTTAAAATTGTTAAAATAATGTAATGTTGTCAACCCTTTAAAAATTATAATCAATCAATTTTCTTTCTTTTTTTCAATAACGTCATTGTAAGGCTAGTGTACAGCCCGAATAGGTATTAGTAGACTCAACCTTTTTTTGTTTAAGATGCTTAATGCTATAAGTAAAATTCATGACGTTTCCATAAATTAATATTATGTGACAATACTGTACGAAAGCTAAATATAACATGGTTTTGCAAAGCCCAATATACTAATTTAATACAGTTTTTTCTATTCACATTTTCTTGTATAATTTCAAAATATGCGCTCAAACATCAAATTAATACGTATTACGAAAAAAATTGATATCTACACGTATCAAACAAAATTACAGCCATAATCCGTAAGTGACATTAAAACTGTCAGAATATGCGGCCCACAGTCCAAGTTTACCAATTTCACACGGGCGCAATCCTCCACAAAGGTTAACGATCCATGTACGTAGGACAAAAACACAATGCTGTTTGTCAAAACAGTATGATATATTGGTTAGTGCACCAACAGATTCGGAACAACTCAGGCGTGGTATTCGTTTGGTAGAATTTTAAAACACAATTTTACGGTGCGCGCTTCTTTTTGAGTCTCGGTTCGTTCGGACTTATGAGGCTGGTGTGTCACGACTAGATTTAATCTAAACTGTCTGGGTTTAGATTAGATGTGTTTTTGTTTTTAGTTTAGGGGGTCAATTGCGACGCTTCTGTTTTAGGGGGTATCAGGAAGCGATACAGTGTGCATGAATCGAGATGCTGCCTGTATTTAATTTAACGTTCAATAAGTAAAATACTATTTATAAACTCTTTATTTGTTTTTAATTTTTATTTACTAAACGACGTAACAGCAACGCAATAAAATCGGTATTCGTAGTGTACTAGAAACAATTAAGAGTAATTTTGAGATAGATAAAAATTGAGTTTTAAAATTGTATATATTTTTTTCTTTTGGCGCTGTGCTACGAAAATAACTTAGTTAACATTCGTAATTTTAACGTATTTTTAAATTGTTATGTTATTTTTCCATAAATAAATAACATTAACATTATTTACATTCCAAAGAAGAATTTGACAAAAAATAATCAAATAAACCAATAATTAACGTTAGACGTAATTGTTAATTTACTTAGAAATTGGAATATTGTTTTCTTTATCTAATTGAATTGGAATAAGGCTAGATTTTACTAGAGGTAATTTGTGGGAGACATGTAATTTTATATATAGGTTGAATTAATTGAAGCTTATGATTTATTGATTTATTTGAAGATTTGAAGGTTGTCTTAATAAACTAACTAAGAAATACCCAGTAGAGGTATTTTATGTGTTTTATTTTTTATTAGTAAATAAAGTCCCCGTTGCGTCTGTCTGACTGAACGTGAAAAACTCAAAAACTACCAAACGGATTTTCATGTGGTTTTCACCAATGGATGCAATGATTCAAGGGGAAGGTTTATGTGTATAATTTATCAATGTTTTACCCGAAAAAAGTGACGGGGCGATCAATATTAATACATATAACATACCTTTTATCTATATTTATTTGTACTATAGCGACAATACTCCCAAAAGAAATAAGCAGAGGGTTTTACACATCCACATTTCGCCAATTACGGTTCTAAGCTCCGTATAATAGAGGCCGAGCCTATTCCCATTACTGGGCTTAAATCAGAACCCCCTTCTGAAAGTAAGCTTTATAACAGAAAAAAAACAATAAATCTTTATTTGAATAGAATTGAAGTCGAAAAACGGCATTCTTGTTCAACTAATGAAGTCGTTATCTGTCCTATAATTATGATATTTTTATTCTGGAAAATGTATAACTGATAATTTTTCCTAGAGAGTTTCCTTGAGATTAGTAATTTATTTTTTGATATTTAAGTTACTAAAGTATGTTCTATTTTGTCAAAAACTTAATGGTACACTGAACTCTTATATAACACGAAAAGTTCTGCCCAAAGTTACGACAACCCGGCCGAACTCAATCAATCACCAAAAAAATTTGGCGCCAATGACAACTTGTTAACATTTCGGCGTTTCGGTGCGACCTTTTTGGCAACCCCAGATCGCGGGCCGCGCGTCCAGGGATCCGCCATTTCAAGATTTACGAGCTACAGCGGCATCCATTCTGTTAAAACCTACTCACGTGCAACATGCAAAAGCACTCGACCCGAAAACTCCCGAATGTAGCGAAACTACTCAACACGACACGAAACGCGGGTCGCTAGGGGCCTCAGTAATTAAACAATTTTCATTATTTCACCACACGTTGCCCACGCTGTATAATGTCGATGTGTTATAGAAATTTCGCGAAGTATATTATAATGGAACCCGGGATTATCCCTCGATTAATTAACCTCATTTGTTTTAAGCATGAGGCTTCTGATGTGCCCGCTCCTGAATGTTTTATAATGACAATTTTAATTATCCGCACTTCTTTTTAGTTGCCAGGTTGGGCTTCAAAGGAGTAGTGAAAGTAAAAAGGATATTAATGTCACGGTCAGGACTTTAAAAATATTATAATGCTTAAAATATTATGGCTTTTTAAACATGTCTGCTGCACCAAGGGTCTCCCTATCCTCCTTTCATCTCTCTCGCTGGTTAGGGCTGTGCTTTACAAAATGCTATCAAAGGAGTCTAGCTCGTCGCACCATACCACTGGGCCTACCGCGATGTCTCTTGCCATTTAGAGTGACTTAGATGGGTCTTTAGTTTGGCTTATTGGTCGTCTAACATATCTCATAATTCATTAATTTAAATTTTCTTTCACTTCTTTACTTCAGTGACAATACTTTTTGATTTATAACAACGCTAGGCAACAATAGCAAGCATCCTACTATTTGCTGATTGATCTCTTGTTATGCGTTGTCTTTTATCTTTATTTCATAAATCTTAACAAACTTTTTACCAAAAAAAACATCATCTGCAAAAAGTATTCCATCACCCAACTCTATGTTACATAATAAGTGCATAAACTCAGTACATCTGCAATCACTCAAAAATGTAAACTGTCACTTCGTTCGACGTCTGTCTGTATCGTTTATCAATGGGTACACATTGGCACATGTGCAAATATCAATTTAGTCCCTATTCGGCAACATGGCCATTTGTCGTGTTTATTGAAAACGGATTTTTATGATAGCCCTTTACGATGACCGTTAACAGAAGCGTTAAAAGAAAAATGTGAAAGTGAGTTTGTATAACTATGTATTACGTATCTAGCAATAAAATTAGTCTTTGTAACATTACAATAAACACTAGAAATATGTGCGGAGGCGTTCTCAAAATTAACACCCGAGTCTTAAAAAACTTAAAAGGAAACTTAAACTTAACACATGCTTAAATATAATATAATAGTAACTTGGACCAATTAACATACGGCCATCTGATCGCAAACTAAGCAGAGCCTGTATTACGGCCACCAGACAACTGGTAAACATACATATATTATATTTATTAATACATGTGCGGGAATGTACAAGTGCGGGAGTCAAAAAAAAAGGAAGTACATATGTAATTCCTTTTTTTTTAGATTATAGATAAATTACACCCAGACACAAAAAAATTATCACGTTCATCACACAAAGATTTGTCCTGGGTGGGATTCGAACCCACAACCTCTGGTTTAGCAGTCAAGATCACTATCTACTAGACATACAGGCCAGTCAAAATGTCTATCTGTCGCCTCTCTACGTGACCTCAACAACAGAGACAACATGAGACTTAAAATGTTACGTTGTGAGTATTCGGCCATTAGTTTAAAACTTAAAACACATTTCATCATTATCTTAAATTAAGCATAACACCAAAATTCCAAAACTTATAATATAAGATATAACTAACACAAAAAATTGCCATTATAGTATCAGATCCGATTAAAACGAAAGCTTGTAAAATTTTACAACTTGCTAGTTGCCTCGAGCGTAGGATTTCACTTTGCCTCAACAATATAATTACGCTATGTCTCCGGGCAAGCAAATAATTAATGGCGCGAATAAATCTTATAACTTTTGTCGAGTTTTGTTACTCACCGTATTTATTATTTTAATTCGCGCAGAAGTTTTTTTTTTATCTCCGCCAAACGTCTGCAGATTTTCGGTTAAGACGACGAAAGTTAGTAAAAGTTTGGGTATTACTAAACGAAATATGTTAATTAATAAATAATAATATGTATATTAAAAAGTTGCACTGGATAGCATTTCGCTTAAAATGATCAGGATAGGTTGTAATAAATCAGAAATAACAAATATTTATAAATTATAACTGTTGCCCGCGGCTTCGACCACGTGGGTGTCTGTTATCGCGGCAAAAAGCAACCTATGTGCTTTTTGGGAAGCAAGCTTATCCCATACCAAGTTTCATCAAATCCAGTTCAGCGGTATAGCCGTGAAAGCGTAACCGACAAACAGACAGAAAGACTGATAGACAGAGTTACTTTTTGTATCCCAAAACCAATTTTATACCAAAAATAAGTGGACTAAAATGTTTTTTTAATGATTATCAGCCCAAGTGCTTTGCGTTATTTATTTATGATAAACATCAATAATACACGTATCTAACAATTTAATTTCGAGTGGAACGGTCGAGGCGGTTAAAAGAACCGGTCCGCCAGGTACCATCGTAGAAGATATAAACACTGTGTACTTTTTAAATACTTCTATGAAAGAAACAAGCAAAAATGTTAGTGTTTCGCATTTGTTTTTAATTTTTATGGCGGCCATTTTTAAATTCACCAGATTTTTTTGTTGTAACGGCAATAGACTTAGTAAACATAAAATAGTCTGTGAACATTTTAACTTTTTACCTATTACGGTGCATGAGTTACAGCCCGCTTAAAGACAGACGGACGGACAGTGGAGGCTTAATAACAGGGCCCCCTTATAGCACCCTTCATGTACGGTATCCTAAAAAATTATTATAATTTATAATTTATTTTTATTTCCGAAAAAGTTACACACTACATCGGTAATCAACCGAACCTATTATGTATAATTAAACAGCACATTGATTTACAACTAACCTTACGTATAAAAAGTTAATATAAAAGGGTACGAGTAGCTACAGGAATGCGGTTGAAACTTAAACTCGGGATCAAGTAGTAAAGTCTTTCTCCAGAGGTACTTAAGTCGAGACCTCAACGGAATCTGTAATGGGTTCGTGACGAAACTCACGATAGTCTCAATAGCATCACGACGAAGTATCGTTTTTGGTAACAACTTATTTCTTGATAGTTGGTTACTAGTACTAAAAGATTAAGGACAAGAAAACAGATGTTTTGTTAAGAATTTACGAGCATTTGTGTGCTCAAATATTATTCTTTAAATAGGAAACCTTCAGTGAAATTTGCATTAAGGAGTGAAAAAACTTTGTATATGACATCGCCTAGGTTAAATCTGTAAGATTGATTTAAGTAATGCGGTCGTCAGCACCTACGCAAATAACACATTTTATTTGCAAAGGTAAGTGAATTAATATAAAACTATTTTGGTTTCACTCGGTTTCTGTGACAAACCAGTAGAATCTGAATGGAAACCAAAGAGCAGTGCTAAAAGACCTCAAAACACTGTGAGTTCCTAATGCGTCGTGGTCAGCACATATAAAATAATAATTAGTAAAATATGAAGGTAGAACGGGCAACATGAACTGTCAAGACGAATACCACCTCAGTCTACCCGTGACCATGACACCTACAAAGGCGTCGAAACGTTGGGAATCTAAAACAAAACAATAAACCGCGGTAGAATCTTTGAATACAGTTTTATTTCATTTAGTGTGTAATAATTGTAATAATCATTAAGGTAAGTCAACTCAAAATTTTATTTCTCATTAATTAATATAATGTTTAATTTTGGGACAAACTTGTAACACATGCCTTCAGCTACATATTGAATTAATGGCATAACTCACTGTCTAAGACAGCCCGTTGGAGAGTTAAGACCCCACTTGTTGCATTACTGATATAGACCCGAACCATAATTAAATTAAAATCATTTGTGAACTTTACCGATAAAACCTTTTTTTAAGTAACTTTTCTTAATGAACATTTCTAGGAGATAAGTATTCTCTTCGCAAAAAACCCTTAATGTCAAAGAAATTTTGACCTTAAACACAGCCGTTAAACGAAGTTAGTAAATGCATTATAAGACCTTTGTGAAGCCTTTGTAAAGGTCACCGATATACACACACATAGAAATAATGTTTAAGTGTATGAAAGGCAAACGCTTTAACGTTTTCGAAATTTTGTAACTTGAAAAAAAAACTGCTCTATCGAAAATAAAAGAGTGAACTAAAGTAATCTTCTTTTAGCCTTTTAGTAATAAATATATTGGAAAAAGTCTAAAAAGCTACAACTTTAACAGACCCTTTTAGTTATTGAAGTCTCCCAGAAAAACCTGAAAACTAAGTTTGCTTATACACTCAAAGTCACCATCCACATATGATTATTTTCGTCTCATTTCATTTCACCCAAAAATTGGAGTTCCAAAAACCTGGGCAACAGGAAAACATTGTCTCTATTAGCAAATACCCAGTACAGTAGTTCAGAGAGGATTAAGGCCCAGTGACCTTATTTAATAACCCAACGCAGTCAATAAGCCGACGAAATGAAATCGTAAATCCCTCCCGAAGGGAATGATATATTGCTAGGGGTGTTTAATTTGAATCCCAAATATGACTATTGTCAAACTATCCCAGCGAGTATTGAGCATATAACTCATTGTTTGAGATAAGACACCTGGAAAAGATTTTTATTTTCAGAAGGTTAACGGATTTTCTACGAATTTAGCGTTTAGTATTTTTTCTTAGGCGAATAATTTATAAGTTGATCTATGTATATCAAATAAAAATACCTATTAAGACATGACGTTAATAGTTGCAAAATAATTTGGTCCATAATCAGCCATCATGCAATTTAGTCGTGCATTTTTGCAAATTTCAGTCAATAGCACAACCCTTTTTATTATATGTTATCGAGCTTCAAATCATACCTTTGCATTCGATGCAATCAAATCACAGTAGAGTGGTGATCGCAGTTATAAGAAGACTTCAATTATGCTTGACCTGAGCGAACAGTTTATTATCGACCAGACTATCGAGGACTTCGTTGAAAAATACATACGTTCCTCAGAGAAGCGAACTCTGAACCAAGTTACATTCTAAATCCACAAATTGACATTACGTATAACAAGATTCGACCTGAGGTGGGAAATTTCACTTGAATGAGCATTATAAAATATAAAGCCGATCCGGACGCGTACGACGTAAGTCAATAAGGTTCCGTACTTTCTTTTCTCCATAAAATTGGCTTGAATATCTACGGAGAAATTCACATTCAAAATTATATATAGAAAGAGCCAGTCATTGGGAGGCAATATGAACCCGCTAGAGCACTCAGTCAGATTGGAGGCATTCTCAGGGCTTTCGTGTAGCGATCGGAAGCTTTCAAGATTTCCGACATTTTTCGCTCGAGCAAAATCGCACGGCGGCGAGATCTAGGCTACGTCTACTTTTATTCTAATGTTGGTATGTTTTGGAAAACAATAAAGTTTGAAATCTGTGGCTGCGGTTGGTGTTTATGTTGGGAGTATAGTCGATGCCTCGTTGGCACTGTATCAAACAGTCAATCATCTTAGATATATAGGTTATAAAGCTCCTTGCTACCTGGAGGGATAAAAATGATGACTTGAATGGTATAGTGGCATACACACCGGTTTTAAGGTGTCGCTAACTTTAAGGTCCCGGGTTCGATCCCCGGACGGGTCAATGTAAAAACCAGTTTTCTACACTGTCTCGGGTCTGGGTGTTTGTGGTACCTTCGTTGTCTCTGATTCCATAAAACAAGTGCTTTAGCTACTCTCTTTGGGTTCAGAGCAATGTATCTGATGTTGTCCACATTTATTTATTATTATAATTTATTATTTAAAATATGTTTGAATGGGCAAACACCAAAATAAAAAAGTAGTAAGTTAAGTGAGTAATAACGACCCCTTTCTAAATCTCCTTCCTGCTTATTTTTCCAAATGAAGTTAAACTGTCAAATCATGCAGCCAAATGAATGGTAGGAAAGTTGGCGTAAACACGTTCTATTGCATCACGAACATAATACATTTCTATTATAACTCGAAACTCATAAAGTAAGAACATTATGCGAACTATGACAGCCAACGATTCATCTAATCGGTCATTGAACCCGCGTCACGCGATTCCCCTAAAACTTCCGGGGTATACGTTACACCCTTTTTGTCCTACGTCACATTATTTTTCATCATAAAGCGAATACCATGGATGTTAGAAATGAAGCGTGTTTATGTAATTTACTAGCTGCACCCCTCAGTTCTAGTTTTAGTTCTTTGGATTTATTTGAATTAATGTATCATAATGATATGTATGCCCAAATATATCCAAATCTGTAAGATAATTTACGCGGTTTGGATTAACGAGTACAAATATCTATCGTCACATCCTACCGCGTTTATATTATATCTATTACTAGCTGTCCCCCGTGACTTTGTTCGCGTGTTTTAGTTTAAACGGTTTTTCATTTTTGCAACTTTTTTCATGTATGCTCCGCTCCTATTGGTCGTAGCGTGATGTTATATAGCCTATAGCCTTCCTCAATAAACGGACAATCCAATACAAAAAGAATTTTTCAATTCGAACCAGTAGTTCCTGAGATTAGCGCGTTCAAACAAACAAACAAACAAACAAACAAGCAAACTCTTCAGCTTTATAATATTAGTATAGATAAACATACTATTAGCTAAACAAAACAAAAGTTAAGTATAAAATAATAAAAAGTATTCAAGTAATCAGACATAAAAAATCAGTTGACATGTCTTAACATCGAATTAACAAACATTTAATACTTTTTATTAAAAACAGGTTTTTTTTTTACAAATTTCTTTTTATTTCTAGACTATTTTTTTTTATTAATATACACTTCATTTTATAATATTTATCTGTTATGTAAATTCTGCCGGTGTATATTATATTCTGAACGTTTTTTTTTCATACTGTTAACTCAGGTTTTTTTTTCATACTGTTATATGTCGAACATTCAGTTATTTTTTATACAGGATATAGTAGACCACGCAAGTATTAAAGTTTGATTCCAATTATTAAATTCTTAACATTAATTCAATTTTTCAGCAAAGTGTATAAGTAAGTTCTGGCGTGATGTTTAGAACTTAGTTTTGTAACAGGTTTTGTCATAATAACTGAATGCAGTGCAATAATACTTGCACAAACTTTATGTAATGATAATAATTTAATTTCGTTGGCTTTGTGACTCAGCAGTATATCACATTTATGTTTGTTGGGAGCCTTTGCCTGCAACAGAGCTATTGTCAGAATTCGACGACCTCCGTGGTCGAGTGGCGTACGTACCGGTTTTCAAGGTGTCGCCAGCTTTTCTGAGGTCCTGGGTTTGGTCCCCAGACGGGTCAATGTAGAAAACTAGTTTTCTACATTGCCTCGAGTCTGGGTGTTTGGGTCGATTGTACCTTCGCTGTCTCTTATCCTATAACACAAGTGCTTTAGCTACTTACTTTGGTTTCATAGCAATTTATGTAGTCCACGTTTATTTATTATGTATTTATTAAATTTTTATTAATACATCTTTACTAATTTGATGAAATAAAAAATCTCAATTCCCACATCAGCCAGGATTTAAACAAATAAACTATTAGCGCATGCATAATATATTTACACTGTCTCTAATTAAAACTCGATAATTATGCAAATTGATTCCCACGCCGGGACCGATAGTACAGGTTGACCTAAAATAATTGAAACGGAAAATAAAAAGTCCTACTCTTCAATCAAACGTAAATTTGTCGCGTCACCAATAAAGTCTATTTTATTATTCACTTAGAAACTTTTAACGAGAAAACTTGATGTTTAAGTTTTGGACTTTTTATTAGGCTTTGCTTTGTTGAATCAAAAAATACACAAAAGTTTACGAAACGAGGGGTTTACGTCACGTCGAGCCAAGCGCTTTAATGAACTTTCAAAATATGTGATTATCTAGTGAATTTAAATTAGAATAAGTGGATTTATGGATATCATCGAGACTTTATTCGCGAAATTGTGAACAGACATTTTCTTATAATCGCATAATTTTGAGCAAAGGCAATCGTTTAGCCATTAGGGATCAGAAAAATAAGGTTTGTAAAAATAGCTAAGAAATTACATGTAACACATTATTGTTCTATATATAAAAATGAATCCCGATTTCAGTTGGATACGCCATTACCTCCGAACGACTGCACCAATCAGAAAATTAGTTTTATTTTATGTAACATATTGTCAGTTTAAATACGCTTTTTAAATATTACCCCATTCGTGCAAAGCTGGGACGAGCCGCTAGTTCAATATTAGACTGCACGGATAGCCGAGTGGTACAGGTCACCACGCCAATTACCACTTTGCGCGACGTGCTGCAGGTTCGATCCCCGCATGGGACAAGCACTTGTGTGATCCACAAATGCTTGTTAAAAGTCTGGGTGTTCTTTGTGCATGTGATTTGAATGTTTGTGAAACCCCCGCGATTCAAGGGTTAAATTCCATAGTGCGAGACTCGATTCAATAAAATAAAAAGACTATCTCAAACTACAAACAAATTCGGATGAAATGCAAAATATTTTTTTAATAATAGTTTTATTTCAAGTACACATGTTGTGACTAGTAGGTACCTAACACTACATAAGTCCTAGGTGGAAATCTGCCCTTTAAATATTATAAATCCAATCAGTCCACAAGGCTACCACGGTAATCATTTCACATCATAACGGATATTGTGTAATTGCGTCGAATTAACCGCCTCATTTTAGTTGTGGTTGACTGTTGGAAACTACGTCCAATTCTGGGCTGGACTGACATAATCCAGTCTGGTTAAAGTTTTTTTTTTATGTTGATGTTGTCATAATAGAAAAACTGTTTTTTATATGTATGTTTCTAATTCTGAATAACCATTTTGAAGAACACTAGCAAAATAAAGTATCTACATACAACCTTATATACCTTTCAGAGTTATTTTTCAATATAAACACACATCTCATCACCTAATTTATTTCAGATTGTAATAAAGGTACACCGCTATTATTTATAATTTGATACCTTTAAGGTTCATATTATGAAATAAATAAATATATAAAAAAAAAATGTAAAGGGATCTGTTGTCAACCAATTTATTTTGTGAACTATGAAAACATTAATACGCTATTAAGTTATATTTTACCGCACACTACACTTAATAAACTTTCATTAAAAATTCCATTAAAAGTAATTTCATACTGGCAGAAAACTGACGTGATAACCATAATTAAAATAACTTTAATTTCTGCGTTAATTGTTTCAGTCTTCAGGGCTGTGTTCTTTAATATATTGGTATTTAAAAAGTAATAAATATATATCCATCTAATTTAATAACAATTATAAATTTATATTCACTCATAAAATTTTCAGTTTCAGCATTTAAAAACTCGAGTTATAATAAAGTATTTTAGAGGCACACAATAAAATTTGACGATTGAATTTACGATGTCGTTTAAGAAATTATATGTCTTATAGACTTGAGTATAAAGTTTAAATTTGGTAATCTTAATAGTTAAGTATAATATCAATTTGTGGTAGTACTTTTATTGGGTCACGTTAGGTTCTCTGAGTCGTTATAGGTTGGTCGACACGGAATGGGCGTTCTCTCCTGAAGTTATATTGCAAGTAATTTCACTGATATAAGTGGATTTAAATTACGTAAAGGAAGATTTATTGAGTTACCTTCAAGAGTATAGCTTGGCGATATCTTAAGATTTTTGGTACTTGACTTATTGACTTACCAAGTGGGATATAATATTGAAAGATGAATTTTTAAAAATATTGACCTTATTTACTGAAAAATTAATAATTAAAAATACCTACTTTATTTGCAATATTTATGATAATGAATTTTTACACAAAATTTCATTAGATTCTTAGCTGTTTATTTTTTGATAAAAGGCTTTAAATACGTAAACAGGAAGTATTTATGCAGCGTTTACACAAAGACTTAAGAGAGTTGTTTCCTAAATAAATCTTTCCTCTAATTAACTCCGAAGATGACCTTTTTACGCGTTTGAACTTTGATCTTTTTATACACAAACAGTGTTATAAACTCCCCCTGTATAGAACTCCTATATTTAAACGGTGCCTTATTTTAAAACATGTGCTGAAATAAGCCTTTATTTATTAAAATTTTATTGTATTTTTATATATTATGTTATTTAAATTATGAACGAATAATAATAATGAAAGGACTTAACGAGCCCTTAACTACGTTAAAGTAGTGTAAATACCTTTTCGTATAGAAATGGAACTAATATTGTACATATTCGATTGTATTGGTAAATTTTCCTTTGTATTTAGAAATAATAACAATTTCCAGACCGAATTTCGGCCAACTTTAAGTGAAATCTGCCATTATTCAGGAGATAATTATAGCAGCTAAATATTTGACATGCATTTTCTTTTTATGATAGCACTAGCTGTCCCGCGCGACTTTGTCCGCGTGTTTTAGTATCAAGGGAATTTCATTTTTGCAACATTTTTCATTTATGCTCCGCTCCTTTTGGTCGCAGTGTAATGTTATATAGCTTATAGCCTTCCTCAATAAATGGGCTATCCAACACTGAAAGAACTTTCAAATTGGAACAGTAGTTCCTGAGATTAGCGCGTTCAAACAAACAAACAAACAAACTCTTCACCTTTATATATTAGCATAGATTATTTCTTTTACCTACTTTCTTGCATTTATTTAACAATACTCACTAGGGCAGCAATCATCTTCACATTTAACTGTTCTATTACAATCTTCTTAATTTTCAACCCCTACTGAAAGGGTCTGTTTTCCCATGTTATAGGTATCGTTTTCCCTTTCAACCCCGTCACAGTTTCACCATTATGATAATAGAATTTTTAACAATTTTTATCATAAAGGCACGCCTTATAACATGATTGATTGCGGTGTTCAACAACAATAGTTTATGTATGTAATTAAATGTAGATACTGATTAAAAACGTCACGCGAACCAAACATTTTTGTTTTTTTTTCTCATGTGTTTTTGTTTCGGCAAGTTTTAGTCATATTTGTAACTGATAGGCGGTTGTTTATTATAACTATTCGTACATAAAGCCGGGTTTCCGTAGTGTGCAATATCAAGGATCACCCCGCACGACCACAGACAGCTGTACACCGCACAGAGAGTGTTGAGAATGAAACCAGATTTTAACCTAGGGTTAGGTTTAACTTACGGTGTATTATATATTATACTTCGACTCACTGTGGATTGCGACGGAACGGGGCAGACGCATCTGCGCATTCACAAATGGGCATCTACCCAGAGCGGGTGGTGCGGGGCGATCTGCCATATCGCATACCGTTACATCGATGATACTACACGGTAAAAATGCTGTTGTTGTTTTTTTTTTAATATGGCCTGTTCTGTTTTGCTTAACAGTTGCATTGTATTAATAATTTCCTTCTTCTTACAACAAATTCCTTGACATAGCGCTACCAGCTTGGGACTATACTCAGACGTAACGATGTAATAAATTGTTTTTAATAGAAAAAGAAATTGTGATGCTCCGTTCCTATATTTTTCCATAGGGCTTGCTGATGATGGACGTTCATCAGCATAATTCTTAAACAAAAAACAAACGTATTTAAGTCTGCTTTGCATAAATAATTGACGTTGGGAAAGCCTAAAGGCTGTGTAAAGCCACAGCTCTCCATTTCATGAAGGGGATCCATCGGACGTTTGCTTTGGCAAATGAGTGTGTTCATTAGAAAGCGAGGTGAGAGCAAATAATGCTCTAATTACTAAACATGGCGGCTGTATTGAAGGTCAGAATTTTAAGATAATATATTACTGGCTACATGTATAGTAGGTGAAATGGGAGATTTAATCAAACTAATAAAAAAAAAATACACAAATACCTAGGTAAAAAAAATTTTGACGCTAAAAAAAACAAACACGAGAAGTGTAACATAACACTAACTTTTCGTAAGATATGAGTTTCCTCAGCACAAAATATCTATGTTTATAAGTAACTGCTAATCTTACAAAAATGTTGTATTAAATTAAGAGGTTCAGAAAGTTCAACAAATTAATATTGTTCTATTTTTTACTGATCTCAAAAGTTGGAGGGACTTAACTCGACGGTTTTTTTTTTTGTATTTTTGCTACGCATTATCTCCGGCAATTGAGGATCGAATTAAAAAAACATTTTTGTCGTCGATAGGGGTCCCATAAAAATTAAATCAATTATTATATAATTATAATATTATCTTACCATTTCTAATTTTGAGTCATCAGAAGAAGTTTGCATAACAGTACAATAAATCTTTTTGGCGAGAATTAATTTTAATTTATTTCTAATTTTGTGTCTATTACGGTAAAGACACCCATTGTTATTAAATATCCCTTTATTTTCATAGTTACTTAAATAAATTATATTTTCTAAGTCCATTGTCTCGAAATGAGGTCAAGTATTCCCTGTAAGTTAACTTTTGACAAATGTGATTTAAATCTTAAGGTATCGTTTCAATGCGTCGATTATTTTATCAGACAAAATCGTGCAATCAATCGTAACAAAAAATACTGACATATTTACATGTAATAAATAAATAATCTTAATTCCTGATAAAATAATAAATATATCTATACTAGTCATCTCTGTATCGGTATTAGCTTAAAGTTATACAGAAAATTTGAGAGACCAAAGAGGTTGATGCCTTAGTACCTCCTCTACGTACGTAGCTGGAAAAGCTCTATCAAAAATTGCACGTCATGACATTTTCATCTTCTTATACAAAGTCCCACGCCACGTTTATATGTCTGTTTGAAGGCGATAAACTTGAAAACTACCAAACGGATTTTCAAATAGTTTTCACCAATGCATAGAGTGATTCCAGAGGAAGGGTTTTGTGTATATTCAAAATCTTTTTATCTACCCATGCGAAGTCAGAGCGGGTCGCTAGTTCAAGTATATAAATAATAATACCAGCTTATAAATGTCCCACTGCTGGGCGCAGGCCTCTTCTCATATAGAGAAGGAACGAGCATTGATCACCACGCTTGCTCATTGCGAGTTAGCGATTTTCTCGCGATGTATTTCTTTATCGATTGATAATGATGTCTTGGAATAATTAAGAAAGTACATTTTTGAAAAAGTCATATTGGTACTTGCCTGCAATGGGTTCGAACCAACCCATTACCGGCAAGCAACCTTGTGCACACAAATCCGTTTAACCATTAGGCCAACACGGTCACTCAAGTATATAAGTATATAACTTAGTTGAATATAATGCAAGAATCCTTTATCAACACTTAATATGCGTAAATACTGTCGCATAAGCACACATGTTGCTCTGACGTTAATCGCTCTCTTGTAAACTGCATATAACTGTGATGCAGTCGTGAATAGAAGATGCTATTTACAGTAACTATGTTCTCTGAAATGAACGTTTGAATACTAACTACGTATTCAATTAATTTAATTAATAAATAATATAACTTGGTTTGTAATTTTAATAAAATCAAAGAATAAGATATGATGTATTAAAGAAAAAAATGGTTTCATTTAATGTATTAAACTCTGCATAATGTACTTTTGTTTTAAGTTATACAGCACGCCTACGTATTTTATTTAGTTCAATAAACTAGAAATACAAAAGTATAATAAATAAATGAAAAAAAGGTCTTAAATAGGTCTTAAATGCTTATTCAACTAGAGCATTCCCAACAGTTCTTTTGCTACTTAAGAGAATCCCCAATGCATTTAGCAAGGAAAAGACGACAGTTAAAACCTTCTCCGCTTAATAATTACTTTTGGGAGACAGTAAACAAACAGTTTTGAAATCCGCGAAGGATTTAAGTCTCAGTCGGTTATCCGTGTACACCGGAATAATACCTTAAAACGTACTAAACACCAGCAATATAGGCTCAACTTTTGTAATTGTTCTCACTTTTGCATCCAAAACGCGGGGGAAAATGTTGATTTTGGCTTATCGTTTCTTTACACGCGAATACTGAATGACGTAATAATACGTTATTTGAATAAGATTAGACGTTTGAAATTAAAGTAATGCCTCGTTTAAGGCCCTTCATGAGATTCGGCTTATCTTGGGAAGTTTAATTATTGGATTTTAGTACCGTTTCGAAAACGTCACGGTTATTTCGGGGCATCAGTTTTGGATTCCAGTAATCATTTAATACTTATTTTAATCGAAAATTACAATTTAAATATGCATTAACAGATTAAATATATAATACTTTGTTAACTATTTAATTTGAGCGTGAATTTCTGAAGACTCCTTATTTAATTATTTGTTTTTTATTACCGAATTTACTGAGATGATTAATTTCTCTTACACATTGCTGCAAAAATGTTATATAGTACAAATTAAACTGCTTCTCCTAATTTTAAGGACTGTGACAATTTCTTTCTTTTTGTTCTCACAAACTAAATTTCTTTTAGAGACCGCAAAAAATGCGTCGTTATTTTTTTCTTTTAGACAAATTTTACCACCGTTGTAGGACACAAAGCGGCAATAATCTTTTAAGTGAAAGACGTCCATTTTATATCCATTAACGATGTTATAACCTTTGTTCAACGCTTTTTCATATAAGTTAACGATTTTTAATGGAGTCCTATCAACATTCATGTTATGCAAATTAAATAAGTGGAATGGAAAAAGAGATTACTCATTGGGAAAATGTGTCATTGTGTGCTGTGAGACCGTCTTTTTTGTTGTTGTAAGGTAAGACTGGTATGATTTTAGACAGGTATGATAGGCCACCACACTAGCTAAACTAGCTTCTACCCCTGAAAGCTTATTTATTGCGCAGTGAGTGGCCAAATAAAAAATAAAGAAACTCCTGAAAATTTTAGAAAATTTCCGATAGTTATCTGAGGATCTGTATCTTCATAAATTATTATTTTTCTTAGATACATGGAATAAATTCTCCAGTGCGAAAGTCGTTTTTTAAAATATAAAAAAAATATATCTAAGACCATCTCGTTCACGTCATCTTGCAAAATAAAACACGTTATAATCGGTCCCTTCGTTTAGAAACTACAATGCCACAGACAGCCACACAAATAAACAGACACGCAGCTAAACATATACACAGACAGACACGTCTAACTTATAACACCCCTCTTTTTGCGTCGGGGTTAAAAACCAAAGCATTTCATTTGATAGGCAACATGGGCATATTATCTCTACTGATAAAGTTGACTTGAACACTGTCATTCTCGTATATTTTATGACTTGCCAAACGTTTGCTTAGATCTATTCAAGCAAGTGATCAAGACAATATTGTGGCTTCGTTTGTAACGAGAGATCGTTTGTGTACGATCCGTTTACTGGATGTATACTATGACAATTGTTGTTATTGATGTGATGTGCGCTCAGAAGCATGAAGCCGTTTAGAAATGTTTATTTTATGTATACTGCTTAATATCGAAGGTCAGTTGGCGCATCCTGACTTAGAGAACCTAAACCGAATATGGGGGCTGATCGCAAACTAAGCAAGCAAATTATGCTCCGATGTTACCTTTGTTTTAGGTGTCCTCAAACCCCAAAAATAGGAGCCCCGTCGACCTACTAAATCTTTTCAACTATTTTTGTCGGTCATTGGTAAAGCCAAAAACGTACCAAACTCTTATGGTAAAAGCCTGTTTTTTTTTAGTTTTCCATGAAATCCTGACGTTTTTATGATGGTAGATCCGAAGATTTGATAGTATAACCTGAGATATACCAAGGTATAGGATTTTACAGTAACATTTTACACAACAATTATATTATTATAGAAAAATATTTTGTATCAAACCTTTTGTTTATCAATATCTGTATTGATAAAACATGTTTTTTTTTAATAAATTTGGATATAGGGTATTTAACATGTTTGATTATCTGAAAGGTTAAAAAAAACTATTTTTAAAGATGGTGGCTGCGGTAGTCAATCAGAGAGGAAAATCGGAAATCTAAGCTACATAAAAACGGGGTTTCAATTAACTATATAGTATTTCAATTAACTTGTTAGTTTGTGTTAAAATAGTCAATATTTCAAAAACATTAAAACTATCTTCTCTATAACAGAAATAATAACAGTTGGTCAATATTTGATTAAAAACTTATTATTGGTGAAATCAGTAATTGGTTTTCATTTCGTGTTTATTGATTGGAAAGATAAAAACTAATTATTTTGGTATAATAATCATCGTTATGAAAGCTCGTTGGTTTTAAACAGGGTTACGTGTATGTTACGTAACCCCAGTTGTCGTCGGGAAGTTTGTTGAACTTTTATCGAATGATCTCTGTTTCAGCTCAGTGTTAAAAGTGCTGTGGTAAAATTTAGTATCGCGACTAACTAAAAAGAAGGTGGAGAGCTCAACTTGACTCCTACCGAAAGGACTGGCCCATCCTAGCTCAGGAAAGAAGTGCGAGGAAGGAGAGGGAGCTTTGCCCTGATAAGTTTCTGATATTAAACAAGTTAAACAAATTGTAGTAGGTGCTTAGACACGACATCTTTTTGAAGTAAACCTTCTTTACGCACGCTTGGCACTTGGGGAGTAAAATGGTGAATGCGTGACGAGAGCGTTAGGAAAAGTGTGATCGGGCGAGGCGAACGGAAGTTAAGACTTAACTACTTACTTAACTTATAGAGGTTACGTTTCGTATTTGAAGAAGTTTTACTTTAGTTGTGTCTAAAGCACACTCGTTTTTTCATTTAAAATATTATACCCATTATGTATTTCAAAACATTGTTGTCCATATTTGTTTTTTCAATCGTTCCCATTGATTCACAAGTTACTAAGTTCTAAGAGATTTGAGGCGAATCCCCTTACATCTTCTGCGGGACTATATTTTATTTCAATCGATTGCTTGAGGCTTTATTACTTTGTTCAGAAGCCATTTTTCAGCCGCTTACCATGAACGCAACCCTCTCCAAAATATCTTATACAAATTTATTCAAGCTTATAAGGGCCATTTTGTTTGTACGATATAAGTACAGGGATGCTTTAAACTGTAATTACGAGTTTGAAGAATGGTACTATGTTATAAAGACATTTTAAAATAATCTTCTTCCTTTTAGTCTTTTCCCAAGTTTCAAGGCTTCCAGGCTTACGGGATTCAGCTGAATACTGTATTTTACATCGAGCGACTGCATATCTAACCTCCACAACTCATTTTACTGGGTAACATCCCTACTTATATTATAAATGCGTAAGTAACTCTGTCTGTCTATCTGTCACGACTAAACTGCTAAAACGATTTGGATGAAATTGGTACAGGGTAAGCTTGGATTCTATGAAAGGATAAAGGCTACTTTTTGCTGCGATAACCGGCACCCACGCGGGCAAAGCCGCGGGCAATAACTAGATTTAAAATACACAAATGTTATTAAATACTAGGTTTATTTTCCTCTTTTTTTTTCTAACCTAACCTCTCTTAGAAAAATCGTTGTAAAAAACGGTTTCTCTAAGTTAGGATCTGTTACTTTAAGTAATTTAAAACTAAAGTAAGGTGAAAAAAAAAGAAAAATTCTTAGGCTTTAAAATACTTTTTTTTTTAATACCAAAAGTTAAACCAAGGCCTTCCTATAATCATTTTAGTCCCAATAAATAAGTTTTTGTTTCAAATACTGATAGTACAGTCAACCACACACGGACATAACACTTTGACAAGAACAGCGACTTTATTTCAAAGCAGTAAGGAAGATTTTTGTTACTCTTTCTTTCTACTATCATGGTGGTTTACTGTACGTGCCTCCTTTTATGGTCGTGTAGAGGATTGAATTTCGATTGTTTGGTTTGTAGTACTCGTATCTTGGCGTCGACGGTATAAACACAATGTAATAAGACAACTGGGTTTCAACTTGTGATGTAATTGTGGCTGTGGGATCTTTGTTTTCATTTGAGATAGGCTTTTGAAGTTAATTTAATATAGCTCTGTTGTAAACATACATTTGCCGATGACAGTATTAATTTCCGCGTTTTGGTGGGATATTGAATAAATATATTTCTGGTACCTGGTGATTATGGGCACCTAATTCAAATTCAAATTCTTTTTTGAATTCATGTGTGTTAAGTTGTTATAATATTAAAATAAATTCAACATGAAACCCGGTAAGGGCACAGCAACATAATACACAGTATCAATTATTACAACTAGACATTATGTGATTAAATACAAATAATAGAAGGAAAAACTTAAACTTGGCGCGTCAAGCCAGTGGTCGCAGGTTCGAGTCCTGCCTGAGGTTTAAGTTTTTCCTTCTATTATTTAATTAATATGAATATAAATAAACATTTGCTCCGCATGCGTTAATGCGTAACAAATAATTAAAATAATAAACTATATAAGTACATAATATAAATGACAAATTTACTTTATTAAAATAAATAAATAAATAAAATTTACACATGTCTACTATTTTCGGTGGCAAAATTTAATTTGTGGTGAATATACAATTACCCTTTAAAATTACTTGTTTGGTATGTATGTCAAGTTTTTTACTTGGATGATCTTAAAATAAAAGATTGGTTGGACAATTTTGGACGGTTAAAGCTTTGAAGAGATTCCCTGCAGTCAAACTGGGTGCGTTCCGTTAATTAGAAGCGACTTCTCATACGGATAAGGAACGAGTTGACTAGCTTTAGTTTAAATAAAATATATTTCATATTATACAAAGAAAAATAAATCTAAGTGTAATATAAAATCTTTACTTCCCGAAGTTGCCACAATTTCTCTACTTACAATTTATATAAGAAAATAATCAATCAGTTTTGTAGTGAGTGCATTTGACCGTTCCGATAGCAAGAGTGATGGATGGGAAAACGAGCTGCACATTCCAAATATTAAAACTTTTGATTAACACCTGAACGTTTATTAATAGTGAATATTTCCAATTAAATAAATATTTTGAGGAATTTTATAATTAATTATTTAAAATATACCTTAAAAATAAAATTTTAATTTTATAATTTTAATCGAATTTCCGTTATTCAAAAGCATTAAACATAACGTGAGGTTTTTTCATTTAAGTAGCTAATGTACTTACTTTGTTTTTTTTTTAAGAAAACACTAAATGCTACAAAGGCTTATAGTACCTAACTAGGTACCTACTTTATTTTCTATTTTAAAAAGTTTTTAGCAACGCCTTTGAATAATTTGTCTGCATAAGAAAAATCTATAGGTCTGCCTTTATTTTAAAACTAGTGGTACCCCGCGATTTTACCCGCGTAAGTACTTCCATTCCCGTAAGATATACTTTTATAGATAGTAATTCTTCTATTCGAGACGGAGACAAATCCAACTAATCAAAAATCATTGAAATAAGTCCACCCTTTCTTAAGTTAAAATAGTGTAACTAACCCGACTAAGTTTTATATATAGACTAGTGTCTAGAAAATTTAAGTGAGAAAAAAACCCAGTCAAAAGATTTTAAAACAATCTATATGACGACCTCTGTGGTCGAGTGGCGAACACACCGGTTTTCGAGGTGTCGCCAGCTCTGAGGTCCCGGGTTCGATCCCCGGACCCAATGTAGAAAACCAGTTTTCTACATTGTCTCGGGTCTGGGTGCTTGTGGTACCTTCGTTGTCTCTGAATTCTATAGCACAAGTGCTTTAGCTACTTACTTTAGGTTCAGTGCAATGTATGTGAATTCGTCCACATTTATATATTAAATATTATATATAACTTTATCTACATACTAATAAAAGATTTATATATAGATTTAACCCTATGTTTATCCCTTAGTAAATACGCCAAGAATTTCGATATAATTCTAGAATTTAATTCACAATAAATAAACACAGACATTTTATAATATTCATATTACACATTTAATAGTTTTGATAGCAGATCCATCTTAATAGCATAACTTAATACCTGACTTTGATTGAGGATCTTTAGATTTTCAAGAATATAGTAAATATTATTTATTTATTATACGAAGTTTAAGAGATAATTTTAATCCCTGTTTTTGTTACTAAAGGTTTAGCTATGTTTCTTGTATTTTAGTTTTGTGTAACGAAATGTTAGATATCTATAAATTCTGCGAATTACTTAAAACAACTCGCACTGTGCTTCTGATCCAAAACTCGGCAAAGCTTGAATTATGGCAACCAGACCACTGATAAACATACTTATATATTAAAAAAATCATACATGTTATAGATAAATTCCACCCAGACACAAAACAAATTTAATGAACATGCTCATTACAAAAATATTTGTCCTGTATGGAAATCGAATCTACGAACTCCGGTTTAGCAGTCAGGGTCACTAACCACTAGACCAACACGCCAGTTACAAATAGAAATAAAAGTGGGTACCTTATAGGTCTTCCCGTGACTTAAAATAATTCAAAATAAAAAAATATATATTACATTTTTTTAATAACAATGTTTTAACATTTCTATCAAAATTGACTCGCAAGCACAAATAATGTAGGTGCTTAAGACGTCAAAATACCATTACATTAGTAAAACCAATAGCACTTAATAAAACAATGCTTTTAATATTGCAAGTCTAAATTGAACATTCTGAGTTCTATCATAAATTCAGTAGCAACAGTTAGAATGCAACGCATTAAATATTCTTGAACACATTTGCATAAACTTTTAATAGCAATAATATCCAAATACCTGCGGCTTTGCTCGCGTGAGTCTCAGTTGTCGCGGCAAAAAGTAGCCTATGTCCTTTCTTGGGATAAAAGCTTACCTCATACAAGTTTCATAAAAAACAGTGCAGTGATTTCCCCGTGAAAGCGTAACAGATGGACGGACAGAGTAACTTTCGCATTTATCGTAATAGTATGGTTGATTACCTACTAAACTTTTGATTTAAAGTTATATATTATTATGTATTTGTTGAGGTCAACAAAATGCACAATTAGGTAAAGATTTTTTTCTTTCTGCCTAGCCTTTTCTAAAGCCATGTTGGGGTCGGCTATCAGTCTTATCGGCTTCATTCATTTCGTAATAAGTAGGTAGTTTACTATTCACGCTAACACGAATCTTATTAAGATTATTCTCACTAGTTCCATTACAAAAGCCAATGGAACTACTGAAATAATTTTTTTCACTAGTTCCATGGGACCAATTGACAGTGGAACTGGTGGGAATAATCGAATATACTTGAAAATTATACTCTGCGTAATTACACAAAAAATGCAAGTCATGTTCTCAAAATGGTAGCTAACTAACAAGTTCAAAGACTGCCACAAGTATTCAGTAGAACCAAAACGGAGTTCGTCTTTTAGATAAACAAGCGACCAGTATTTGTGTTACTTAACCGTTTCAAGTTAAAGAAATAAATGGATTTAACTTCCAAGTTTCTGGTTAAGCCAACAAAAAGTTACTTTGACGCTATGTTGCTAAATACTTGTTATAAATGACTGGAAAACGCTTTTTGAATTAATTTAATGGGTTATGAAATTATGCTTGACGTATAATAAAAACGAAATCTTTTGTTTTTTTTTAATATATATATTTGTTCGTAATTTTTCTATGCTAAATATCTTACCTACCCAAAAAAAAATACATTTCTAGTTGATAAATTACTTTGAAAGCTTTGTGATTAAATTATTTGGAAACCTGTTAAATAATGGGTAATTTTTACAAATTAAATTATTCGCCTATATGTGTGTACCTTAGTTTATATTAGGAATGCGTTTAATTTATAATTTTTGACTCTTTGTCTAGTAATATTATAACGAACAAAAGCTCAGGTAAAAAAAAACTTGTATTTTTAAAATAACTTCGACATAGGATTTTTTCTGACATCCTTAAAAAGGGGATTTTGTTTTTATAAGTGTTCTAAACAGTCCAAAAAACTGTAGGCGTTTAACCCT
Source organism: Diachrysia chrysitis (assembly GCA_932294365.1). Taxonomy (NCBI): domain Eukaryota; kingdom Metazoa; phylum Arthropoda; class Insecta; order Lepidoptera; family Noctuidae; genus Diachrysia; species Diachrysia chrysitis. Next base: position 12,302,765 of record OW028649.1, on the reverse strand, counting down.
TCACAACAAATAATTGAGAATTTAGCGCCAAACAGACACAAACGTCTTGAAATACTGTTAACTAATTTTCTAGCCCACTGGAGTTTATTCCAACGTAATTAAACAACAAAATTTTGACGGGTTTGAGCATAACCTTTAACTGTATATTATACACAGAAGAACAGTTACTTAAAAAATAAGTTTTGATGAAACAAATATCAAATGTTTACTAATATTATAAATGAAAAATTAACTCTGTCTGTCGGCCCCCGCCAAAACTACTGAACCGATTTAAATGAAATTTGGTACACAGATATTCTACAGCCCGAGAAAGGACATAGGCTACTTTTTGCCGCGAAAACTGACACCTACGTGGGTGGAGCTGCGGGAAACCGCTAGCTATAATAATTCTTATCATGCATTTAATTAATTACATTTTAAACACAGTTTATTTCAAGTCCATAAATTGCATTATATTGCAACTATGTTTAATTAAAAAAAAAAACTCTACTAGGCAATAGGGATGTTTCCTGGGTATGAAAAGTTAAAATCTATTTAGTCCGTCAGTTAGATAATAAAAAATTATTGGACACGTATTTTTTCTTTTATCAAAACAATAAAAACTTACAAAGATACAGCGCTTTAAAGTTTCGGAGTGGGGGCTTATGACGCCACGCCTTGGTAAAAATTGTAGCGAGGAGTGACGTCACGCGTAATTTGCGTTCTCTGTATTTTGATCATTTTTTGTTTGTAGGAAAAAAGAAAAAATACATGTCCAATAAAATTCATTAATCTACAAGGCGGACATTAAAAAAAAATTTAGGAAACATGCCTATTATGTATGATTTTATGTGCACGTTTAAATTTTGTAGGTACATATTATAAACAAAACACTGCAGACCACACTCTATCTACCTATATATACTTTGTTAGTGCACATAATCCTACATATTACACAAAAAACTGAATCCTACAATTCATAGCATCAGACAGTGCGGTACATTCACGCCTCGTTGAAAGTCAGCGCTTGTAACGCTTTAATAAAGCGTAATGATGACGCGACGCGAGTTCAAACGAACGCAGCAGATTGAAAATATCCACGACTCTGCGACAGAATGACTGATGTATGTAAGCTTTAATATGCCTTTATTGCTTTCCTGCTAACCACCAAACATAACTCATAGTAAATTTTAGGGTATAATGTTGAGTACACGCTTATGACGACCTCCGTGGTCGAGTGGCGTACACACCGGTTTTCAAGGTGTCGCCAGCTCTGAGGTCCCGGGTTCGATCCCCGGCCGGGTCAATGTAGAAAAATCACTTTTCTACATTGTCTCGGGTCTGGGTGTTTGTGGTACCTTCGTTGTCTCTGAATTCCATAACACAAGTGCTCTAGCTACTTTCTTTGGGTTCAGAACAATGTATGTGATGTTGTCCACATTTATTTATCATTATTTATCATTTATGGTTAGAATGTAATTTAAGTGATCTCGTAGCAGTAGGTATCTAGATTCCTTTTTTTAACCGTCAATTTAGGAAATACACCTCCTAAATTGACAGTGAGTTTTTATTGTCTTGAAATTAAAATCGTCTTAAATTGAATGACCTTGGTAGTAGGCAAAGAAAGGCAATATTTTTGTTACCCTTGAAATTAAATCACCAATAAAATAATAATAATCGTTTATTTCTCCTCACAGATTAAATTAACAAAAACATTGTTTTCTTAAATTATCATTTGCTATTCTATTGCATTTGTTAAGACTGGAAGTCAAACCCAATATATTTGGGAAGAGGCGAGGCAGATGGAATTAATTTGATTTAATAAATAAATTTGGACATTCACATAATTATATTTCTCAAAACCCAAAGTATGTAGCTAAAGCATTTGTGGTATGGAATCAGAGGCAACGAATGTACCACAAATACCCAGACCCGAGACAATGTAGAAAAATGGTTTTATACATTGACCCGTCCGGAGATTGAACCTGGGACCTCAGAGCGAGCAAACTTGCAAACTGGTGTGTACGCCATTCGAACACAAAGGTTGTCGATTGATGCCTAAGTAACTTTCGTTTTATAATTAAGGGTTATAATTACAACGAATTCGAAATATGAATATTGAAATGAGATCACGACTTACTTGGAATAATGAATAAAATAATTTAGGCGGGTTGAATTTTGAGTGGATTCAATTTACTTTTTACCGATGTACGAAATGTGAATGTAATGATGGTGGGATGTTTATTACTCATTAACGTCAGTTGATTGGAATAAATTACCGTTCAGAAGTGAATAATGTTACGTGGACATGTCAGGTTGGTACTGTATTTCAGGATCAGGAGGAATTTTGAATAGGTATTAATTTAATTACTTATGTATTTTTACACCACTTAGCAAGCAAATAATTTAAAATCTTATTACTGACAGATTATTTTCTAATGGTCAGTTCCTATATTCAAAACACGATTTGTTATGCTTAAGGACGGTAGAATTTTCTTAGTTTTACTTAAAAAATTATACCGTCCGTTAGCAGAACAAATAGTTTTTTGAATATTGGAAACCAGACATAAATGACATTATGAGGATAATAATACAATATCAGGATATTCTATGCACAAATCTAACGACACTAGCTGTCCCCCGCGACTTTTTTCGCGTGTTTTAGTTTCAACGGTTTTTCATTTTTGCAACATTTTTCATTTATGCTCCGGTCCTATTGGTCGTAGCGTGATGTTATATAGCCTATAGCCATCCTCAATAAACGGACTATCCAATACAAAAAGAATTTTTCAATTCGAACCAGTAGTTCCTGAGATTAGCGCGTTCAAACAAACGAACAAACAAACAAACAAACTCTTCGGCTTTATAAGATTAGTATAGATTAATAAGACATATAATTACTTCAACAAATATTTTTACATCTCACAAATGTTTACTCGATGCTTCGAATATTAATAATTATTTAAAAACATAACGGTTTACTCACGCATATTCTCGGGATCGCCCGACTAGTTTCAGACTCAATAGGAGTCCCTAATCATGCGATGACGCGGCGGCGGTAGTGTCGCAAGTTCGACTCGCGACACTAACCGTTTTGTTTTTAAATAATTATGACTACTCCTCACGAAAGTTATTATACAAATATTCGAATATTAAACTTCATAATATTTTTTCCTAGGAGGAATAAGTGAATACCTCAGTTGACTTACTAACAGATTACGTGTTAACAGAAAATTTAATTAACTCCACTTAGCATACTTTTAATTATACTTAACTTGAGAAGAAAAATGATGCTCTAATTTAATTTCGTTTTTCATCTCAACCGTAATGATGAACTTGCAAGCTTAAAATGAAATCTAACCTTTTTTCTTACAAAATCATTTACGATGAGAATTTGGGCAATAAAATTAATTCACTAAGAGCCCTCTTTGGTTCTCTACTTTAGTACAGTTACAGTAAGCAACAAAAGTCGTTCCACTTTATTCAAAGTTTAAAAAAGTTATGAATTATATTTTTGGAATCAAAATAACAAGAGCGATGTAAATAATTTATATAGTGGATGTATAAGGCTGATTAAAATGTCTTGAAAATATTTACGTGATGTTTTGAAACAATTGTTCTTCGAGTTTTGACATTGAATGTACCGTCAGAATTATGTTTCAAGAGAGGTTCAAATATAAGGACCATTTTCTGTTTGTTTAAAGGAAAGAATATTATTGTTGCCTAATTTTAAATATATTACGAGTTTTTTGGAATATAATAATATTATTACGTTGGTAATCTTAAGAAACCTCTTGATCTTTAAAGCATGAAAAGGTAATAAAGATTGGAGTTTTGAGAACAATAATTGTGATTTTGGTTTGTTTAGAAATAATAATAACAAGTCACCTTTAAACGAAGTAGGTATTCTTTATTACGTCATACAAATTTAATTTGAATTTTCAAATATCAACGGTTTTCTTTTTCTATAAAATACGGCGAAGTAGCATACCAAAACTTAATAAAAAAAACAACATCAATTTGCCAAAAATGAGCTTAGGGATTAATATTGTGAGCATTGCTAAAATAAAATTTATCTTACAGTTCTGCCTGCTTCACGTATAACGGTACACGTACACAATTTAATAAACTGACGAAACACAAGATAAAATATAACACCAATCATAAAAAATCCCGCCAAAAAAGAACGTGCCATAAAAAATCAGGTAGAAACTAAACCCCTTTTCGCCGGACAAACATGTTGAATGTCTTCATTATATCGCGTCCTAGCTATGGTCAATGCCGCCAGTTTTAATATTTAAGGATTTATGGTCCCACAGGCGACATTCATTTTACCATCTCTTTACACTTGAGGCCACGTAAAATTATGTCACGGTCGTTTTTTGAAGTACTTTTTAATGCGTGAATTTTTTTGGTCGTTTAAGGTAGAAATGTTTGGGTTGAAATCAAATTTAACATTTATTAAAATGTATAAATTTGTTTAAAACAAATTAGGAGTTATTAAAGCGAGTCATAAATTATTACTTTCTATTCAGTCACCAATTCTTTTTGAAGCGTTTTCTCCTGCCAAGCCTATTGTCATACTGTATGGACTGGGGTCGTTTTCTGTAGGATGCAGTTGAATACCAATATTTAACTTAAGCGCACTTATATTACGCAGGGTTATAAACCCTTATTCATCAGTTATTCATCTGAAGTGATCATTAATTTCAATGGTATTTATGAGAAACTAGAAAAATTATAAGTTCTCTCTAATTGTTTCTAGATCCATTCAACAAAAGTGTTATACACGGACGTAAAATTTAGTACCAACTCATTATTTTATTTCAAGGCAAAAAAATGAAAACTAAACTGAAACTTTACGTAAAAAACACATGACATTACTATGTTTTTAAATACCATATTTTTAGTTTGCTTTTCGGAAACTTTGGTAGCATTGAAGAAGCCCGGAGATATTTGACGCATTTTATAATAAAAATGGAAGAACGAAGTCCCTCAAACGGTTTCACACCTGTCAGCAAAAGTTCTGTTCATTGAAATGACAACAATAGATCTTAATCACACTGCAATAGAGCCGAACAATATTTTGCAGGATTTCATAGATTATAATTCAAACGCTTAGCATGGAAATTCGAATCGTGAGAACAGATTATTATGTATGCGCACACCGCTAATTAGAATTCCAAGCGGAAACCAACACAAGGATTTAATGCAATAGTACAGTTCGTTACGTCATCACACTGAACACAATAACCACTGTTATGAATATATGCATAAGAATTACATATCTGTGGTCCGCAACCCTGAAATTTGTATAGATATAGGTTTCATTATGTATTTCCTATTTGTCGATCATTTCATTTGATTTCCTGTTTGAAATTAAAATCAATCCTGAGTATTTTTCGATATTTCTATTAAAATTATTGCTGGCTAGTAGACATTATATTTTATGGAATGTGCTCATAATTTCTTCATGTTTGGTGTTTCATTAGAATTCTTGTTGAAAATTAAGTCACAAAGTGCACCCTTCTACAACTTTTAATTTACTATCCTAATCATCAATGAAATCCTTATCATCATAGACAAAACATTACTATTATTCCATAGTACAGCAGATGTTACAGGAAATTAGTACAATAGGCAGCCTGATCGCTCACTCCAATTTTTTCAGGCAACCAATTAAGAACCATTATATAATTACCAAAACAATATTTCACTCACGTTAAATAAAATAATTCGATAGGTATATTATTTCGGCCCGAACTACACTAACGTATATAGAGTAGTTACCTGCGATGCCCAAGTAGCATCCCTTAGAGGGTAATACAACATTTTGGGGAGTATATTAAATGTGACCCCTAACTGACCTCTAGCATTGTATAAGAAGATTCATCCCCTTAGCGCCATACTCTTATTTGGTCTCCTGTTTACTTTTTACCTCTATAATACGTTTCAAGGGATCACTTTGAAGCCCTTTGATTTTTTTATGAACATGAATAAATAATGTCAATGTGAGCTCAAATAATTCAGTTCACTATCTGCGTTGTTTTTGATACAAAACATTTCGGTTTTCAATTGAATGTTCAAAACAATATTGTTTTCGTTTAGATTTCGTAGATTTGGGATATCAGTTTGAATGTCTTTGAGCAGTTTCTGATCTTCTGTATCCTTACTTCGATAGTACCGATACAAATACGACTTACGACCTTCAGATCCGTACCTAAATAATTTACTTACATATAAAAAAAATCTAGTGTGACACTAGATTTTCGACGACCTCCGTGGTCGAGTGGCGTTCACACCGGTTATTAAGGTGTCGCTAGCTCTGAGGTCCCGGGTTCGATCCCCGGCCGGGTCAATGTAGAAAACCACTTTTGTACATTGTCTCGGGTCTGGGTGTTTGTGGTTCCATCGTTGCCTCTGAATTCCATAGCACAAGTGCTTATCTACTTACTTAGGGTTCAGAGAAAAGTATGTGATGTTGACCACATTTATTTATTTACTAGATATTTTTACATTCAATTTACCTTACCAACTACGAAAAATATTTGTTTATCCAAAAACGAATCCGTCCATAAACTCTGCAAACAAAATTGAGGTAGGTCCACGTGGAAACTGATTGAAAGGCTCCACAGGGGACCTAAACAGATTTAGAAAAGAATTACATTACGTAAAGACTAAAACAAAAGGAGGATCGATTTAGAGAAAGATGTGAGGACACATGAAACAGACGTTGATTGACAAGGGTAGGATAGTGTTGAGGGATGTTACATTAATTGAACACGTTCTGATAATGAATAAAGAATGAATAATGGACGGTTCAAAACTAGTACAATATACATCGTTGGACCATTGGAACCCGTATGACCGTTTTAAAAGGTTAGGATTTGGAATTGTATCCCATCACATATTATAAATTTCATTAAATTCGACAATATCAAAGCAGTTACTTGCTACTGATTTTATTATGTTAATTAATTTAAATCTAAAATATGGTATCAAAAAATTCGTCCACATCGCTGTCGATTCGAAGAGTGCCCAAATGGCTGGCGGCATTGCCACGTTGTATGGCAATGGTTATCCTCTGTCCAAGGTAAATATCAGTCCTTGGGTCAAGGGAAGAGACAACAAGGTTTTTGGCCAATTCTTTAAAAAGCAAGCACGCACAATATATAAATATTTTATTAAACCGGTCATGACTTAAAATCTCCATTCTTTTGTGTGCATTTTCAGTACATGCAAAAATATTTTTTCTGATCCTCTCAACATTAAGGTCTAACATCACTTCGATCCCTGAGACGATTATATTCATGACTTTACTTACCTTATTAACTATATGAAGTTTAGACATTTGCGTCTGGAACACGTGTTCCATGGAACCGTCGATGCAAAGGATCCAAGTTCTTACTTCTTGCCTATACATGACACACGCCCAAACTTTGGAACAGCTTTAAGTTGTCCTTTAATATTCTCATCGTTTAATACATTCATATAATTTCTACAAGTTCTAAAACTAATTTAATATCTAGATAGGGACTCGTTTTTATGAATAGATAAAATTATTTTTATATTTACCCAACGAGGTATGGTTAATGAATATTTGGTTTCTATTCTAAAGTTACAATTAAATTTTTATTGTTTAAAATTTAATCAGACAAATTGATTTTAACTCTCGTGGACGATGCTGACATTCTACACAATTAGTTGCTAGGTACGTTGGCCGACAGCTACCAAACTTAATAGACGGTGTTACCAGATAGCACCGAGTCGTCTGCTAAAGCAATTATACAGCGATGTATAGCCACGCTGGGATGAGCAGCATTCCAGGCGAGACTGGGGCCTGCTTCAACCGCACACGTATATCGTGGACTATCGTGCGCTATTTAATGAATTGTTTAACAGGCGACAACGGTGAGGTGTATGTAGATGTAAGTGTGGGACTGTGGTTAGTGTTAAGGGGATAGAGAATTGTGTTGTAAATAATTAAGTCAGTATTACCTCAGGACAGAGTATTGCAGTCTCTTAATTTGTGCTTGAGGGTGTCCCTAAAATCAGACACAACTTAAATATAATCATAATTTACGTTAGATAAAAATAAAGAAACACACTTTATACTAATAAAAGTAAAATATATATTAATAGAAGTACGAAAGCTAACATAACCCACAAAAACAATCTACAAACTTTTACATTTTCATCCCTAAAGTTCCGAGGTTCTATGTAAAGTAAACCTAAAAATTGAAAAAGACACAAATACAAGGGTTGATGGATTTCTACATAGCGTTACCGCTCCGGTAACCCTAAAATGGAGGCTTGTTTTATTCAAATGTACGATACACCTGTGCGGATTTAGATTACAAGCAAACAATCCGTTTGTTGCGTATAGCGCATTTGGCACGTACCGCGTGATCCCTGCCAGCTCTTTTTAGGGTTACAATGTTTATGATTGTGTTTTTTTTTGTTTTTTTTTTGGACGTATCGGTACTGTTAGGAGAGTAATTGTTGAACATCCTTTGTTTTGATCTGAGTTTTGAATTCAATACTTTGATGTGAACTTTTTACCGTTTAGTAGTCGTCAGTTGTGATTCCATTGTGTGTTTAAAAACCAAGTTAACCGTCATAAAAGACAAAAAAAATAGTTTATAATTATTTTGTCCTTATCAAAACAATCGTTGTAATAAATAGTAATAACAGCTCGTGCTAAGATGCAGGAGTATATAAACTAGATTGTGACTGCGGTCTCTCTTACATCTGTCAAACAAAGCGCAGTATAGGGGCCCGCGTAAAAGAACATAAATAGCTGACGTTAAACACCGCCGCTCAACGAAGTCTGCAGTCGCCGAACATGCTGAAGGCTCCAGTCATTATATTAGATTTGACAAACCATAGATCCTCGCTAAAGAACACAAATTCCTACCTAGGATGTTTCGTGAGGCTATTGAAATTAAAAAACATCCTAATTTCAATAGAGAAGATGGCTGGAAGATATCACCTACTTGGGACCCAATAATACACAAACTTAAAACCAAACCCTAGAGCAGCGCTGCAAGCCTTCAAGACACAGTGAGCTCATATTGCGTAGGTCGGAATACAAATAATTAATTAAAATATGAAGGTAGAACGAGCAACATCACCTGTCAAGACGAATACCACCTCAGTCTGCCCGGGACCATGACACTTGCAAAGGCGTCGAAACGTCGGGAACAAAAATCTAAAATAAACCGCGATAAAATCCGTTCAAACTACTTTTATTTCAATACACGCACAGTTAACCAGCACATCAGAGGTAGCAATATTGTGTGATTACTAGAGCCTTCATTTAATTTTTGAAGCAATAAGGTCGATTTTCGCAATTCGATATTTTTTCCACTCTCATCGGGTCTATCGTACCTACGAGTTACATAATTATTATTATCTTAAGGTCTATTAGATACTATGATTCTGCTATGTTATGGACGCCATTATTTTTTTACTTTCTTACTTTTTTTTGTATTTTTGTCATGTCTGTCCCAATTAAGGACTAGCTTATGTTTTAATAGCGCTTTTAGTAATAGGTTTATGTGCCACATGTGCTAGACACGAGTTCGTATTATTATTTTCTTGCGCACTAAAATGTTTTTACACGTGATATGAATGTTAAAAAAAATATATAAAAATAGAAAAAAGAAGTTTTTAGATTTCATCCTTGTTTAAGCCGAGCTAGTTAAAAAAAAACAGGTCGTGTCGTATTTCCTTATGAATTTTCTATGAAATTAATCTCAGAAAAATATTAAAAATGTTCTCGCATTTACTTGTCAGAAAAATAAATCGTAAGATTAAAAACTTTAATCGAACGCAATCAGAAAACTATTGAATGTACTAAGTGCTGTTGGTTTACTTAAGAATTTCATAGAAATTGTTATGGTTATGTCGTTTTCATTAAAAGAAAATTGATCTCTATGAACATGGCAATAGGCACTATTATTCGTTGGTGTTGGTATTATTAGTCTCATTTAATTGAGAAAATATATTATGTTAGAGATTAAAGATATATATGATATTGTGTTCCATGACCATAGGACCAGAAAAGATGACCACAGATGAGATTTAAGGATGACATAAAAAAAGTGGCAGGCGGCAACTGGACCCTTATTGGCCAAGACAGAGGAAAGTAGAGAGGATTAAAGGAGGCCTACACCAAATATTTGGTCGATTAAGGCTTATGAAGAAGAAGACGGAAAAGTTATTGTGTTTATTAGAATCATCAATAAGAAGTTCCTAAAATGTTTATATATGGAAAAAAATCTCATTCGAATGTTTAAAAAAATAAAAAAAAGCTCTAGTTCTTATGCAGAAGTACCAGCAAAAATCACCTTTACGTAACAGACATCTACAATAGATTTATCAGATTCTTTTTCGAATTGAGTTTGGAATTCAATAAACTTAATATCAAATATACATGACGTACAGGAGCGAGGGCAAAAGTAATATCTGAAGGTGATCCAATACATTGATAAATTATCGCCACCCACGCTACTAATCATCTTTTATTGATTTTCGACCATATTATTAAACAATTGTTCTTTCATAATAATTATATAATGGACTTTGTGGAACGCCCTTTTCTTTAGTTTTGTATGCCTTTGTCATGTGGTCTGGTATTTAAACAATTTTATAAACTTGTGATAGGAGAAATTTTAATTAAGATAAGTGAAATAGAGTCTATTGAGGACATTCGTAATTATTGTGATAGTTATAGTATACTAGACAGAAGAAAAAGAGTCTATTCTACTGTTTTTTTTTTTTTTTATAGAAACTTGCAGCAATGTGTGGATTCTAAGCTAACTAAGATCTAAGCTATAAATATGCTTGTGTCTGAAGTGGGTTCACGTCAATAGTGCAATGGGTGGGATTTGAACCTGCGACCTCTCGATCACAAGGCCGCCAACCTAACCATTAGGCTATTGCCGCTGATACTTACATGTCAAGCACACAGACAAACACGAATATATAAATCATAATAATGTTCCTCATCTAACAGTAAGATATAAAAGAAAATTCCTTGAATTTTATAACATATTTATTAGTGTGCAAAGCTATGATCTTAATAAAACAAAGGATCGCTGAAATACACACAATAATATTTCAAATTTCCTTTAACGAAAACGGAACTGAACATATTTTCTGTAATAAAATTTTAATACGATTTTAAGTTATCTAAAGGCGGCTAGGAACTTATTTGTATATTTTTTCAATTAATAATTCTAAAAAAATAATTTATTAATTTTTTAAATTTACAGTATTTATAAATAACTAAATAACCACTGGAAAAGAGTTGCCTTGCTAGCTAAGACAATCCATACTAATATTATATACACGAAAGTAACTCTAACTCTATCTTTCTCTCTGTTACACTTTTGCGGTTAAACTGCTAAACCGATTTTAATAAAACTTGTTATGGGGTAGGCTTTGATCCCGAGAAATGACATAGGTTACTTTTTGCCGCGATAACCGACACTTACGCGGAACCGCGGGTAAAAAATAGTCTTGTATATTTGATTAAAATTTTATATTGCATCAGTACATTACTCTGAACATTTACTTCTTTAAGATAAATATTTCAGGTTACATTTTGCTATTTATTGTTTTAGTGTTAAATAACATAAAATAGCGCCGAAAAACTCGAAAACGAGTCACAACTAGTGATTAATTTAACGTTTCAAATGTCCCTGAAATAGGTTTACTTCAAATAAAATCTTATTGCCTGTGATTTTTTTTATTTGGATCATGAAATTGTACGTGATGAAATGTAACACCCACGTTTAGCTTTGTGGCGCCAACTCATTCGGAGAATACGATATTTATTAAACGAGGCCTAATGTTATTGACCTGACAGTTTTTGGAACAACTTAAGTGGCTTTTTATGACGTCTTTAATTTCGCCAAAGGGCGGATGGGTATAAAATTATCGTACATACTAGCTGTTGTCCGCAATTCCGTTTGCGTGGGTGCTGATTATCACGTCAAAATGTCAAGATGTCAGCTTATGTCTATCCTTGGGATAAAAGCTGAACACACAAAATTTCATCAAAATCGGTTTTGTTATTTAACCGTGAAAGTGTAACAGAGAGATAGAAAAACAGCCAGAGTTACTTTAACATTTATAATATTACTTAGTAAGTATAGTAAGTATGGAAGAATTTAAAAAAATAATTATCAATAATATTGACGACCTCCGTGGTCGAGTGGCGTACACACCGGTTTTCAAGGTGTTGCCAGCTCTGAGGTCCCAGGTGCGATTCCCAGCCGGGTCAATGTAGAAAACCCCTTTTCTACATTCTTTCGGGTCTGGGTGTTTGTGGTGCCTTCGTAGTCTCTGAATTCCATAACATGCTTTAGCTACTTACTTTGGGGTCGAAGCAATGTATGTGATGTTGTCCACATTTATTTATATTTATTTATATTGTAACACGTTACGCATTAGTTTACTTTTTATCAGAATTATTCATCATCAGAAAAAAACAAATGAAAATACGAATACTGATTTGAATGCACGGGTATCCGAATGGTATATAAGTCATCACGCCAACTACCACTAAGTGACGAGATGCGGATTCCATCCCGACAGACATTTGTGTGATCATCAAATGTTTGTTCTTAATATGGGCATTCTTTGTGTTTTGAATGTTTATGAAATAACCGGGACATACTACAAAAAATCAGTGCAGGAGTTAGTCGTTTAAAAAAAAAGACTACTTAAGCGTTTCAAAGATCATAAAGATTAAAGTATAATAAGTATCATAAAGATTACAACTCTAATAACGAACAATCTTATACAACATAAAACAGTATAACATAATTAAACAGAGTTGTGACACAGAAAAGCTAATTGAAGGCGGTGTGGGCTCGTATGTCACGCCTAAGCCAGATTACATGCGGTAATCGGCTTAGTCGCCAAACACCAAGTTTTATGACTACCCGTTCTAATGCCTAAAAATAGCACCGTGTGACTTTGGGTACCGTTATTCGAAAACTACCGCGGGTAGTTTACCGGCAATATTTATAAATTAGTCAGTATAAGTTATTTAAACCGTATCGAGATTTTAATATTTTCGAATGTTTACGCGGCGGTTTACGATGTGTTGGTTATTTATTTTTAAGTGGCTGTGGCTCGCGGTGTCACTCGCGTTAGTAGTCCTCGTTTCTGACGTTTTAGATCGGTATTATATTTTGGATCGATCTTAAAATTAAGATAAAGATTATAAGATTATCATCGAAGATACCTCAGGCTTCTCCATATATTTATATGGAGAAGCCTGAGCATATCGATTCAGTATTTTGGTTTTCCAAAAATGTCAAAAAGAAATTGAGAATTTTGTACTATATTTTTTTTATTGCAGTCGGATTTTTTTAATTAATGTTTGGATAAGTTTCCACATTTCTAAATAATTTATTTAGAAACATAATCGAAATTACAATGGAACAAAAAACATTATCATATTGCAAATATATATTCTGGTTGAAAATTATGTATTCAATTGGATAGTAGTGGGTACTAGGATATTGAATAAATAATTTCTCTCAACAACATTTTATCCATTGTTCAAATTAAATAAAAAAAAATCCTAACATTTAATAAAATCTGGCCGCATCTCTCTTACTAAAAAATAAAAGGCGACACTCAAAAAGATTTAAGCGCAAACGTTTTGCGGCTCAGTAGAAAATCTTATTCGGAATACACGTCCATGTTCTATCGCGATTAGTCCCGATAAAAGGGTGGAGGGATCTCATTTCCGTCGAGGTCCGACCTACGAAGGAAATGACGTTACGTTCCCAGTTTATTCTCTTGAATTTATAAAGGGTTTCACCAGCTGGAATTATAAAAATAAGACTTTTTTTCCGTTAGACTTCGTTAATTATGATTTAGGTAGATTATTTGGTATAATAAATTTATATTTTTGGAATTATGAAAACTTATGGAGATTTTGATGAAACAATGGGTGATCACCAAATTTTGTTTTTTGAGCGTTGTCTGCTAGAAGACGTTAGGCCTTACCTAACCTAATCTAATCCTTAGTTTCATTTGAAACATATAAAGTAATTTTTATTTGGGTAAATAAAAAGTTTAAATTCCTTAAATTCACCTTTTTTCGAAACTTCTGGTGTTTTTCAGGTAAAACTATAAAATTTCTAAACTACTTATTCAAAACATTTCATGTGAATTCTTGCAAATAAAATGTAACTAGTAGGTACCAATTATTTTTAGTAAGCTTATAAAAACAACTATTATACTATTTCTCATATATTTTGACTTCTCTTTTACCTTTTGGGAGTAAACGACTTGTTACAATAGCACATCTCTTTTTTTGGCGGGGACTACCTAAATTATATAACATTTCAGCAATTAATTATGTTTGTAAGGCAAATTTATTGTTAAAAGAAAATTTATTGACTTTTTTTATTAATATATTTTTAAGAATAAGAAATACAAACCTCTGTTACTTATACTTGTATTCGTTGCTTGTCCAAACAGTCGAAGCGAGCATCAAACTTTATAATTGGCCTAATTATGCTTATAATTAGAATACTTAATATTATGTATTTCTTTTCTTTTGTTTTCCGTTATTTGTTTTTTTCGGACAATCATCATCATTCTCCTGTATTTTGACACATAATTTTCAACAACAGTATGGAAACAAAAATGTTGAAAATCTCGAATTAGCACTGGCGCAAAAGTGATTGAGCAAATTTATATTAAAAGCGGAAATAAAATCAACTAAGCTAATGTCCTCATTCCTGTTTCATGTAACAAATAGGATTACACATTGCCATGACTACTCGAACACCATACTAAAAACACGTTTTCCTGAAATTCGTCACGACACGCGGAAAAGATGTCCTTATTAACTTAACCTACTTAGATAATTTCGCGCGAATCTGCGTTGATAACTCCTTAAGATTCCGCCTCGTTTACGTCATGTAATGCTATTCAACTGACAACGAACAATTCACACGTAATATCACGGTGGGTAATACAAAATTTACTGAACATATCCCATCTCAACACTCTCGAGCGAAGACGTTATAATAAATATTTCACACTTTATTGCTACGCTTATTTGACGACGGGGAGGCCTAATGACCAATTTAACGCTTATGAAGTGCAAATTCTCTGTCATACTGTGAAACGAGACATTATAATACCCAATTTCAGCTTCAGAAAGAATATAAATGGGTAACGCACCTGTGAGACGATTTTGCCTCCGTTTTCATTTTTTTTTTCAAGCTGATATTTTTTAATTTTATCTCTCCAAGCTATAACGGTATTTGGGAAAGTAGAGTTTATTAAATTTAATAAAAAAGTTGACAATGAGTTCGGTTTCAATTTTATTATTAAAATTATTTTTGGAATATATTTTTTTGAAGTTTACGGTCTGTAGAAAAAGAATATTGCCCAAGTTCGTTTGAAAGACGGATTATTACGGAACAGGTAGATGTTAAGGAATCAATCAAATTTTCTCCTCTATTCCCCAAAGTAATCAAGATTGGTGCGTAATAATTTCTTTTGAAAGTACTCGCTAAGCGCTATTTTTATGAATTTTAAATTGTTCGATTGGAAATATTATTGAGAGCAAGGATACATTATTTCAGTGATTAATTTTGTATTTCTACCTTTATTTATTTCTCATTATTTACTGACATGGTTTCAAATTAAATAATTATAAAGTTGTAGAATAAATACTTCAACATAGTTCGGTACACAATAACCAACAAAAAATCTGCTGGCAAAATTAATATTAAAAAAAAAACGGATTTCTTGGCTCGTCTTATTACCTACGAAAATTACTTTGCATAAATATTAGTACAATAAGGGGGAGTATTCATAATTATTTAGAACAATACAATTTACTCAGTTCGACTCGTAACTCCACCGGCGCGGCGGCGCCGCGTCAGCTCATGATTAGGGACTCCTATTTATTCTGAAACTAGTCGGGTGATCCCGGGAATGTGCGTGAGTAAACTGTTTTGTACTAAATAATAACTTTGTATAAACCCAAACATTTCAAATATCGCCTCAAAATTCCTTTTATTTTCGTCAAAATCGGTACATAAGGTATCTCGTATTTCTATTACCTTTAGAGCCTTAGTGATAGCAGTACGTACATAATACTCTTAAGATTACAGCTTAGTCTTGTTGCCTCCTTGCTCTGCGCTCGGAGATTTAATACCGTAGCTGTAATAATTAATTGATGTGTCCCGTGATACTAGATGCAAGAAAATACCCAAGTTTGCGGGAAAAATAAAACAAAATGTAGACGGTTATGAGATCATTCGACTTTACAACGGAAATATGAAAGATAACAGTATACAGTTTTTAAATTTACTTAAAAAAATATCGGCAATAATTGGCTTTTTTTCACTCCCACATTAAGGAATTTTAATTTGTATCCTTGTATCGCGGAAGGTTCTACAAACATTCAATTCATATGCACAACGAACACCCAGACTCGGAACAAGCATTTTTGGATCACACAAATGTTTGACCCATGCGGGTATCGAATCCGCAGCACATCCGTGCACAGTGATAATTGGCGTGGGTACCTATACCACTCGGCTATCCGTGATTGAGTGTCAGATAAGTATATAGACAATTTATAAATTGACGATTTATTAATAGATCTATTCTGATTAGGTACGTTGCTAACTACAGCATTTTTATTACTATATTAGTGACCAATTTCTACTTTACTATTGGCTAGGCCACTACTGTTCAGAGTTTCAAAGCCAACATCATTATTCTTTCTATCGTTATCGTAAACCAAGACTAAAGGCCTGTTGTTAGTTTAGGCTTCGTTATTTCAGATTTGTGATTTTCGGCTCGAAAAACTAACGTTGTCGAAAATATACATTTTTATTACTTTGTTAACCTAACAATGTAATCGATAGGTTTTTTATTTTATTGCCATTGTGGTTGTTACGGTAAAATATAATAAATAATCGTTTAAAATTTGATTAACACATTTTAATTTATTTTTACTTTAAGTATTTGTTTTATTGGCAATCTGTAGTAAGCTAGGTGTTAGTACGTCCCACCGGAGCCCCGCCGAGCATGCTTTAGCGAACCCGGGACTCCGGCAAAGGCAAGGACGGGACCGGGGTGTTTTTAGTCGGTGCAAGTCCGACATATCCCCACGTCGTGCCCTCGGCGTGGGTTGAATTCATTAGATTTTCACCCCGTAACAAAAAAAAAAAAAAAAAAAGGTGTTAGTACGTAATAAATAGAAGGAAAAATTTAAGCTTCCAGGCAGTGACCTCGGTAGCTTAGGTGGTAAAGCGACTGGCGCGTCAAGCCAGTAGTCGCAGGTTCAAATCCTGCCTGAGGTTTAAGTTTTTCCTTCCATTATTTGTATTTAATTACAAGTAACTCCTTGTTTGGTATAATGATTTGGAAAAATATTACGGAGTGCATTAGATTTCTATTTAAAAAAAATGCACTACCTTGCCCAAAAGCGTGGCACCTATGATGCACTCAACTTATTTAGTTTAGTAATATATAAGAATTGGAATTGTACTTTAAATATCTTCCAAAGCGTTTTATATAAGCGTATAATAACTTTCGTGAGGATTATTCATAATTATTTAGGAATATTGATGGTTTATTTTCAATTGAATTCGACTCGCGACACCACCGCAGCCGCGTCTCATGATCCTATTGAGTCTGAAACTAGTTGGGCGATCCTCAGAATGTGCGTGAGTAAACCGTCAATATTCCTAGATATTTATTTAAAACAAACGGTTTACTCACGTATATTTTCGGGATCGCCCGACTAGTTTCAGACTCAATAGGAGTCCCTAATCATGAGCTGACGCGGCGGCGGTGGTGTCGCGAGTTGAACTAGTTCGACTCCTATTGAGTCTTGAGTCTGAAACTAGTCGGGCGATCCCGAAAATATACGTGAGTAAACCGTTTGTTTTAAATAAATATGAATACTCCTCACGAAAGTTATTATTCCTAGATATATTATACGTTCTACCTACGTATTTTCGAGGGATGATCTGTCAGCGTCCGATTCCCAATGTCAACAGTGTTTATTTGATCCCTGGAAATAAGCGCGATGTGTGCTTTGTGGATATACGGCATCGTGTCTCGTTAACAGATTCAACTGTTTTTATTATATTTCGGATATCGGCGGATAAAAATTATATTTGCTTTGCTTGATAGAAAAATGTTTTCTTGCGCGTTGGTGTATGTAATCCTGGATGTAATTGGCTGTTTTCAATTAAAACGAAATATTATTTGCTTTTTATTTAGTGACGAAAAGTTATAGAATTTTTATACACTTTAGTTGGTATTAGATTTTTTAGCCAGCCTAGACTATTTTCTTAGCCAGTTACATTTCTCATAAAAGCTTAATAAATTGGGATAAAAATATAAACTTTGATAATGTTATTTATAGCTTTACCATGTGAACAAACGAATGTTTTAGATTCAGTTTAAACCATTTACTATTAATAATTAAGGTACATATGAAACCATCCTATAATCCAAAAACATTTCATCTATTTGCTTTCTCAAATAAATTTTATTCCTATCAGAAGCTCGACATGAATTCAACTTTAAAACTTCTTTATACTGTATACTTTAAAAGGAGAAAAAATATAAACTTCTGTGTTCGCTACTTCGTGTTCAAATTGCGTGAAACTCAGCTGCATAGTTGTCTTTGTAGTTTCTGAAGCAACTGAAAGGTGAAATATTTCGATTCTGAAATAAAACTAAATAATTTTTAATTTGAATGAAGAGCCGCGTTTGAAAGGAAACTGTTCTGAAAATTGTTATTGTTAAGAGCCATTTCACAAAATAATTGCGCTCAAGTTTAGGCAAAAGAGTGCGTCATTGTCTATGTGTGCGTAGCGAGCCACACGAATGCAATATAAACAGTACAACACGAGAGTCAAGACGGACGAAACAATCTTGAGCCGTTATCGTAATATGATTTGGTAAATTTTATAGATTATGAAAAATTTGTACTAATCGGTGCGCACTTTTGTTAGTAATTTATTGTGATTTAGACTGATGTTCAAATTGATATTTTGTCAAATTTTATGCAAATATTGTCAAAATAACTATAGGGTTTGATTTCCTAAAGAACATAGATTATTTCGGAATATTTTTTTTTTTATAATTACTTCGTATTTCAACCAAAAAACACGTATAAAAAACAAAATAAAAGTTAAAAATTGGTCGAAGAATTTATTTTTTTACTCATTAATGGTAATATAATTCAGGAATCTATTTCATTAAACGACTACAAAAATACATGTCTGAACCTGTATGTATTTTTTTAAGTTTCATTTATGAGTATAATTGATAGATTTAGGACTCAGAAGTTGACTCTGCGGTAATTTTTCAGTAAAATGGTTGTGGGAGATGAGTCATTACAAATAAAACAAACCGATTTTAGTAAATGTGTTACATTAAACGACACTATAAACGATTAACCTATATTTTATATTCATTCAATAAATTCTAGGTATTACCTAAGATGGTAATAGAGAAGCTCAAAGTCTTAACAATTCGGGCGAAAATGTGAAATGGCTCTTAAGGAATAATAAAAACAAATAATACTTTTATTTGAATTTCGACGTAGATATATTTGATTTTTTTAAACAAATTCAAAACGACAGTGAATCAAAAATCTCTTACGAATCTATTTACTTACCCTTTTCGTATATTGAATAAAATTGTGTAATTATCCACGCAAGTGTAGTGGTTCAATAAATGACTTAAAAAAAAGAGATAACATAAAAACAAGATGAAGACGTACTTCGTAAAATATGCTATATATATAGGCTATATAAATATGCTATATCTCACACTAATTAAAATGTTCATGAAATTCCTATAAATATCTACCCGTATAGTTTATTATTAAATTCCCGAAAGATCTTCGAAAATCAAACATAATTTCAAAAGGGTTATATACCTATCAAGTTATTTACGCACTACATGCATAATTACACACTCATTCTCTTTTACATAAAATAGACTCAGTATTTAAATTGCAAAAGCGGGCATCATTTGCTTCAAATAAACACGCGTTCCAGAAAAAAAAGTATAAATCAAAACCAACATAGTTCTGTAAGACCAATCAAAGGCACTTTTTGTTATTCAATCCCGTTGCTTTCAAGTAAAAAAAGAGGCTTTCGAAAAGCGCTTTTCAGGCTACGAACCGTTTCATATCAAGTCGGGATGGAGTGTGCATAGTGCATTGCGTCCTTGTTCAAACATTCCAAGACGCACTCATGCAAATTGTACACTCCACTTAGACGTCGCCTTTCTCGTATCGTTCGCATAATCGTTGGCAATCTCAGTCAAGAAAACGCACTGTTTTACCGATTTTTGTAAACATTTAGCGGGCTTGGAGCTGTGTTTGTGTTTGACTTTTCTCTGCAAGAGATTCTTTCTTTTTTAAATTATGATGTTGTGTATATATTTTATTTATAAATTTGTATATTATACACCGTATACTTACATTTGTTTTAGATATAATATATTAACTATTATGTTTAGACGAAAATTACATTACAGATTCTTTATTTCTTTTTTAAATAAATTATCTTACGTTACTGCCCGATCATTTAGCTTTCTATTGGTAAAGAAATGGCTAAAATTTGTCAACTAGTTTCGAAGCTTATTCAGTACAAATAAACAAACAAAAATATATTTCCTCTTTATAGAAGTAAGTATTGTAAAATTTAAGTGTACGGATTTTTTGATTTGAATTCTTATCAAGATTCATCAGATCAGCTACTGAAAATTTAGACATTGCGTATTCTTTTAATTAAGTTAATTTTTGAAGGTGCTCCAAAAATACTGTTATTAAGAAGAGGTTGTATGTACTAAGCACTGAAGATCAATTCAATACTAGTGCATAAATTGAAATGAAGTAATTGCCCACCCTAACAAAATATACCCACACTAACTGCAATATTATATCGATCAAAACATTATACATTCTAAAGTAACTTTATTTGTATGTCGGTCTACCGGTGTCTATAATAACTTCAAGGCTAAACCACACCACCGATTTTGTTTAATTTGGTATAAAGTTGTCTTAAACTCCAAGAAAGGAGAGCTACTTTTTGATGCGTTACCAGCATCCTTGTGGGTAGAGATGTGGGCGTAAGATAGTACTACGTTATAAGAGCAATGAGAAAGTTAGCTCTTTGTCCAGCAGGGGCAATTTTTTTTTAGTACATGTTTTTCAGGTTAGATTCAATTAGATAATTACAACAACCTAAAATTGACATATTTTAATTAATAAAAATAAATCACTAATCATTATTAAAATAGGTAATTAAGTTTGCATTCGCTGTTATAACCATACTGTAGTCGCCAAAATTAGATTAAGCAGTATTCATATATTATCTAAATTAATTTTATGAAATTATAAGCTTATCCCATATTTTGAAACAATGTTTGTATTTATCTATATTATAATAAAAATATATTCCCACAAGTATCACTTAAAACGGTTCAACACTCGACGGATTTGGCTGCTTTTTTGTAGTGTTTTTTAATTGTCAGGACAAGATTATTTAATTTTAATTTAAGATTTTTTTGGAATGGTCTAATAATATCAATGGATTTATCCATAACTGGTAGGTATTTTAAAGTTTACTAAAATTCAGCTATTAGACGTATCTTGGTTAATGTTTGTAACAGATAACTTAGAAAATAAATAATCATGATCCTATTAACACTAATGATTTATTAAAATCTAAAGTCCCAATCATTTAACTGCCGTCAAGTCAAACGACGATATCAAAAGACTCCTTTTATAGCGCCAAGTCTACAGGCGGGGTACGAATACGAATGCTCTTTTCGAAATGAAAAGAAAACACTACGATGTTTCCCAGCATAAATTCCTGGCACTCGGCAAAATTGAAAAGTCCACTCAGTAGAAGCTTCCGTTTAGGTAGAAGGCACAATCTCAAATTGTTTACGCTCTCGTGCCCCTTAAGACAAGAATGGCGGCTCTTAGACGGCTAAGGAAATGAATATTAGAGTGTTTACATGTTTGTGTGTTCACTTCGTAAAATATGGATGACTTTATGGGAGCTAAGCGACAGATAATAGCCGCTAGTGTTCCTGTAGAGTTTTGACAAATCGTTTTGTGTTTCACATTTTGAGTGAAGAATTGGATATTCAAAACATCTATTTATGCATTAAACACAATTGGCTATTCTTGATGATCTTGGGAGAGTAGAAATATTCCTTATGGAAATTTTAAAATTAAACTACTGTCACTTGTTAAAACTTGTGTAACCTCCTCAATGTACGTAATAGCGTAACCAAGTTACATATATTTTATCTTATCAGAGTAAGGTATCCCGTTCTAGTCACGAAATTAAATAATTATAATTCTTTGATATGATGAAAATCTGCTTATATAGTGTATCCAATAAAATGGGTCGTGGAGGTCAGAAAGGCAGTCGTTCCATGCAAAATCTGGTAAAACTGGAACCCGACCCCAACATAGCTTGGGAAAAGATTTCGCAGAAGAATGTGGAAATCTGCTTCGACTAATTTATAGTTTTAAAAAATCACCAGATCTCGATATTTACCTTTATAGGTAACGTTAGGCTCAACGAACCAAACCGTATAAGCCCAAAAAGCAAAATAGAAACAACTCTCAGGCAGCTCAGAATGTTGTATCGCAATTTACTTTGAAACAATTTAGCCAGGATTGAGCTGTACACGTGGCTAAAATACACAGTAGGGCCGATAAAAAATCCAATAGAAAATAGAAAATCCAGTTCAGGTTTGGACCTCCCACGGCGCGTCCCCTACGTGCGCTAAAATTCCAGCCACCATTATACAACGTGCATATTTCAACTTGTTCCGGTTTCGAACTGAAGACCGTCAATCCATTCAGGTTTTAAATCAGAAAACAAAAGAAGGAACTGATGTGAGATTAAAGTATTGTTTTTTATCAGGAAACTAGAATTATTTTAACAAGTTTACAGTACGAAAGTTTAAATATGTAGAAGCAATGAGTAGTCGAACTAATGTTTTTCAAAATTGGGACCGTGTCGAAATAATTAAAATGTCGAAATTCGGAATGACATCCAAGAATTTTACATGAAGGAGTTGTACTACAACTTGGACCTCTTTTACTTTTTTAAACGGACTCCTGCACTAAGGCAATAGTCCTTACGTCGCGAAGGGTTTCACAGACATTCAAATCACACACACAAAGAATACCCAAACTTAGAATAAGCATTTGTGGATCACAAAAATTCTTGTGCCATGCAGGGATCGAACGTGCAGCATGCGTAGAGTGGTCATCTATACCATTTAGCTATCCGTGTAGTGAAACAGTAAAGAAGTCAGTAACTGAAATTTAAGAGATTTTACATCACCATACGCATCCATGATTCAAGAAATATCAGGAGAGAAAAACATAGTAGAATCTTCAGAGAACTTTAACACAGTTTTTACTATTCTTAGTACCGAACCCTAAAACTCATACAACATGATTGAATAACTTAATATCAAATACCTTTCCCTGCCTTTCCATGTCGCTGACAAATTTTCGGTTCATTTTATTCGTCATTTTCCGGTTATTTGTATCTCTTTGAGGAAAATAGATAAACAGGAAAAACGTTAGTAATTTTTGTTAGCAATCAAGTATGTACGAAAGTAAACATACCTGTGGTTATATATAACACGATATAATAATTGCTTGCTTGTCCAAAGGAAGTACTTTTGCTGATCTTCTTCCGTCAGTTTTTTTTTACGGATACATAATCGTTTTCTATATATTCCTGACTATTTACTGCAACTTTTATGCAATCTTGCAGACTGGTTAGACTCTTTACCGTAGCACTAACTCCTACCACTCCTACAGTAAAACTTGTCTAATATACATAGAAAATAAAAAGCAAGCAAATCGTATTTATTCAGTTGCACGGGTTTTTTTTTTTTATTAACATCGTTTTATATTTAAATATAATATTATTTTATTCTAATGCATAAAAGTCGCTATAAATTGTATGAAAGATTTTACATTAAGTTCTTCTACGAAATCTCGATAAAAAGGTACTGATATAGCACTAACTGAAAATATACAAAAAAAAATAAAGTACCTATGTATGTACATGTCAAGTCACATCAAACGCTAAACATGTTCCCAAGACGTCGAATTCGAATCATTTCCTTACACTCAATAAAATCAAAGAGTCTTCTCATGTCGTACTTGAACATATCCTAAACGACTAGCAAACTTCCCTTTGGTCCCCTACCACGTGCTTCAAGATAAGTTAAAGGTTCATCAACATTTTCTTAAAGAATCTCGAAAATGATTCGCCTATTTATTTTTGTCTTTTTATCTAATATGAGAGCCTTCAACAACGTAAGGGTTGGATTTAAATATGAATGTTATATTTTCGGCGCTTTGTTATAAGGGTTAAGGGCAAATTCCTCACAAAATATAAATCTCACATTCCGTACTTACCATCTTTAATGGAGAATTCAAAAAATGCCCTTGATTATCAAAAAGACGGTCAAGTGCGAGTTGCACACCCACACGAAGGGTTCGTTGCCATCGTACAAGATGTATATTATTACTTGTATATAAATTATGTGTATTTCTATACTCTATAAAAATATAGTAAAATTTCAACTCTAACTATTATGGTTTATGAGATACAGCCCACTGTCAGACAGACGGCTGGAGGGTCAGCAAAGGCATTGTAATTGGGTCCCGTTGACACGTTTTGCGTACAAAACCCTAAAAAAATAGCAAAACCTAAAATAGCTTACACCTAGTTATTTTAAAAGTGGATTTATAAGTAGGTAAATCTCCTTAGAAAAGAACAAGATAAAATTTCTGTCAAACTGTAAGGAAGGTTTGTTGAAATGTCCAGACTAAAGATGAAAAAATTAAAAAAAATATCGCGTATTTGCTTTATTTGTTTAAAACACAATCACGTTATACTAAGAATTGAATAACTTGTAAATTTAGAAAATCATGACATCAAAGTTTGATGTATTTTTCTTAGAATCAAGTGTGACAAATTATAATTATTATGTTTTAAATTGTATTATATAAACGTATATTACCAAAAAAAACATTATTATCAGAGAATATCTTTTGTGTTCTCAAAACCGCTTTTTGTCCCATTTAAAACAATCATTTTTATACAAAACTAAAAACATAATTGTTTTACATAACAAAAATATATTTTAACAGATTTAAAATTCACCTTTACTAACTTGAACACACACGTGTATGACACAAAAAACCTCCTCAATGGTGGGACCAAATTTAATGATTTCATTTTCTGTATTTAAATGGATCACTGGATACAATTGGATCGCGCTGCTATAAAATTCCAGGATTTATTTTAATTTAATTTGATAATTCTGTTAACCCAACTAGTTTCGTATACAAAACATCGCACATGACAGACACATAACACTCTGAATGTAAATTCAGTGAGATTTTGTCGAGAACAATTAGTAGTAGTTATATTTTAATGCGATTGTGTTGTCTTTGATATTGCAAGGGATTTAACCATTTCTGTGCGTATTAGAAGTACCTCAGGCCCGTAAGTGTGACGCAAATTCCGTGTTACGTGTCTTTCATAGTAATTTGAATATATCGATGGCCCCACAGAATAAACGTGTAAGTCAAAAACCACAACTTTTCAGGAAAAAATAAAAACGATTAAACTTGAATAACTGTTGTTTGGTAGTATATAGGTTTAAACAAATTATATCAAATTAAAGATAAAAAAATATATTATTACATTAGATATTTATATTTTTTTTAATTTAAATGGTTTTCCGACAATTTATGAAAAACCATATTATATTTTTATTCTTGTGAATTTCTATGACTAGATAACAGTAAACTTTCATTACACGGTTATTCGTGTAAAGTGTCAACAAACAAAAACTAATAATATTGTATTACACTATTATTCGACGGTAATCAAGTTTCTTTAATACCTAGTTACAAGCATAAGCACGGTTGTTTACAGTAACTTACTGTATTGTTTGATTATTGTAAAGATAAAATGCATTTATATCAATGTTCATAAGATCGATTCTCATTTATGTAATGTACTTTTGTTATTGCATGGTGTAATAATGTAAACTTCATTAATTATGTGAAAGGGTGAAATTAAACGAAAAAGGTTTAATAAAATAAGAATATAATCAAGTAACTATCTACTTGTATAAACACTAAATAATAATCACAATTTAAACAACTTAAATCTCTTTCATTATTAGGAAATAGCTACCTATTAGCTTCAACTGATAACAAAAAAAAAACCGAATCATATCGTAATCTAAAATACTTAATCTTCCTCGTCACTATCATTGGTCTGAGGACCCTGTTGCTACCAGAGCAAATTTCAGTGCTTTCATACGTTTTTGCCATACCTATTATTGGAAACAAAATAACAGCTCCTAAATGAATTTTAGGATCCATTCATGTTAAAATTTTATCCGTGGTGCTTGACAACTGGGCCTAACTCAGTTGTCTTATCTTTTCTTTGCCTATGGCCTATCTTTTCTTTTTGTCTCCCGCTTGCAATTGAGGGAAGTGGAAACTATTTTTTCCGACTATAGGAGGTATTTACTATTTCTGATTAATTTCGTTGCGGGTTCCAAGACAGTCAATTGTTTCCCTGGGACACACCGAGCTTAACTGTTTCGGTGGTATTCATTGGTTATCATTGTAGATCCTGGCTTACAGGAGTTGCAATGATGGGTATGTGTGGTGGGCTAGTCCCTATAAAAAAATATCATTGGTGACAGAGATCGATATGTCCAAAGGAACTAAGTTTATATAAAAAATTTGGTAATGGTCTAGTATGGCTCCTGAATGACACAAACTTATCAAATCCTTATGTAAAGGAAGAGGTATATACAAGTCTTAAGTTTTCAGGATCTTCAGTAGGTACTCCTCGCCGCCTTCTTGAATTAGATCTTACTATGATTTGCATCTCCCGTAATTCTTCTTCAAAACTATACCTGAAATAAACTGAATCAAGATGCTCGTGATAGAAGTTTACTTCTTTTATTTTACTCCAGTAAATTTTATCGCCGTTATGGCGTCGCCGTTATACCGTTTATTATTGTTTTATGTCTTTAAATACAAATATCTGGGTGCTTGGGTAAATGAAGAATGGAACTGCAAACAAGAAATTCGGACCCGGATTGAAATTGCCCGAGCAACCCTCAAACGGATGGAGAATGTTTTGTGTAGCCGTAAATTATCCATAAAGCTCTGAGTGAGAATGCTACATTGCTACGTTTGGCCTGTGGTCTTGTAAGCTTGGACTCTAAAAGCTAGCACTCAAAGATTTCTCGAAGCCTTCAAATGTGGTGTTATCGAAGAATGCTACGTATTAGCTGGACACAGAAAGTTTCCAATGTGAGAGTCCTCCAACGCGGAAAGACCGGCAATTGTTGCAGACCGTCAAAAAAAGGAAAGTTGCATATCTGGGCCACGTCTTGCGACACGACTGGTATCAACTCCTTCAGTTGATAATGATGGGCAAAATTCAAGGGAAAAGACGCGCTAGACGGAGAAAGAAGTCTTGGCTACGCAACATCCGCGAATGGACAGAAATCGCCAGCGTAGAAGAACTTTTTCGCTTGGCGCAGGACAGGAAGAAGTTTGCTGAGCTGACGGCCAACCTCCAGTAGTGGAGAGGCACTTTAAGAAGAATGTCTTTAAACCAATTCTTCCCTTTTATCAGCTCTTTGAAATCTATAAAATTATTCTGTGTAATTTGTTTTACTTGGTATTTATGCCCAGTAACTTTGGCATTCTCTATCAAACTATACATTTGATGGGCGTGTAGGAGACAATGCAATACTTTAATTATAAATAAAAAATATTTTAAAACTTTCATTCCACAATATTATGGCACATTAAGAATAAAAAATGTATGCTTTATTACACGAATAAACGTGTAAGCTGCTATTATACAAAGTCGAAGAAGTGCACAAGTCTTCTCAAAAGTTTTCTCGTTTTAACACGTTTATTCGTGTGAACTCGAGGACCTAAAAAGCGTTTAACAATAGCATATACTTTTATACTTGTGATAAAATTCCATGATTTTTCCCTAGAATAAAGGAATCAAATGAAATAATAGGCGTATTTTGAGTCAAAAGTTTATAAAAAAAATTTAGAAGGTGCTGCATAGGTCAAAGAAACGAAAAATGCAACAAAAAAAAATTTGTGTAAGAGCTCTTGCACGTTTATTCTGTGGGGCCATCGATATATTACTTTCATATATTCAGGTATAGCACATTACGACAATATGCTGTGAGCTTTATTTTTATCAAGTCACTTAATATGTGTTCACTTGTTTCAATATAAGAAAAAAAAGTTTCTCAATATAAAAATCGATCAATTTATAAAGGACCTTCAAGTGATAAAATAGCTTCGTATCGATTCTGCTATAAGCCTTTCAAATCTCAGTCCGCTCATAACATAAACACAAACCTAGTTCAATAAGTCAGCAGTAAATAAACAAAAAGACAGCAATATCTATCCAGCTAGCAGAATGAAGCAGCTATAAAGCTCCTCTAGAGGGTGTCCCAGACCCGCACAAGCCCCGCCAAGCATTCTTTAGTGAACTTCGACGGCAAAGGCAACAAAATCATATGCTTTGTTTTTCAGAAAATATTAAGTCAGGTTTTTTTGAAGTTATACTTCTTTAGGCGCGTTATGAAAAAATGATGAAAGTGAAATTTTAAGATGCGCGCGCATCTTTCACAGTATGAAGTTAGTCGCGCATGTTGGTACGCTCGTCAAAAATGATAAGAGTGAAATTTTAAGATGCGCGCGCATCCAGTATGAAGTTAGTCGCGCAGGTTGGTACGCTGTCACCTGTCACTGTTTTCATATTTATAATATTTATCAACATGTTTCTAGTTTATACATTCACAACACGTGTTTTAGTTTCATACAAGTGCGAATTATATATGTGCTAATAAATTATATTCAGTAGTGATTTAAATTGAATATTTTGATTGATATTACTAAAACTAAACTAAACAAATTGTGCTTATATACTTTTTCAAGTGCTCCAATATAATTGAGGTTAACTTTCCGTATGTATTATTTATTGATATAAATTAAAATACTTTAATTTAATATAATTAACACTAAATATTATTAAATTATTAATGTTAAATACTTATTATTATACCAGTTTATGAGAAAGAATTTTATCTTGTTCCGCCAAAAAAGTATAACTTCTTACGTGCGTACATAAGTACACACACACTTTTTTATAAATTAGCTCCACTTTACCTTATTCCAAACGATGTGGTGCAAAAGATTTAAAAATAAAGCAAAAAAAATAGCTAATTTAAATATAAACGTATTCTCGTACCAAAAAGTTTGTTGCCAAGTAGGTACCATCCATCATTCTAACTAAGTTTTATATAAGCCGTGATAAATGATAGGCAAAGGCGTAGACTGAAAGTTATTCTAGATCTTTGTATATCTTCAACAATGTTTCTTAATCAAGACAACTTTCTAAACATTTTAATTTAAAGTATTTTACCAGTTTTCATAAGGTTGGGTGGATCATTTACACTTTTTTTTATACGTAGTAAAATGAAAGTTATGAAAACATTTATTTTCAGTGTTTCAAAATCAAAATCAAAATCAAAATATTTTTATTTCGAGTAGGCCTTTTCAGGCACTTTCAAAACGTTAAATGACTCTAGTTGCGCGGTTCCAAAATGTCACTCCTATGGAGAAGAACCGGCAAGAAACTCCATAGGTTACTCTTTTAAAAAAAAGGTAATATGTTGATACATACAATGTTAAAAAAGAAATACAATTATCTTAAAATATGCGACAACAACGTAAATAGCAAAATGTAGTAGACGTGACAACAAAAATGGAAGAAAAATAAATTAAAAATAATTAAGAAATCGTACATTTTGCTTCAAATTACATTGTCGACACATTAACAATATTCTGATGCCTGAAGCACAATAGAAAATAAAATAATGCATTTCATATATGCATGTAGCCAAACATGATTTGGTTTTTATCGTCTGCAAATATTTATTTTATTTTTATTTTTTACGCATGCGGAGCGAATATTTGAAATTAAATACAAATAGTAGAAAGGAAAAAAAATAACCTCAGGCAGGACTGTAACCACTAGCTTAACGTTGCGCCAGTAGTCGCAGGTTCGAGTCCTGCCTGTGGTTAAAATTTTTCCTTCAGTTATTAGCAGTAACAGTAAAACATACAAATATAAAAACGTCCAAAAAAAATCGATATTCCAAATTCCAACTCACTACATACAACCTCGACATCTATATACTAAACTAAATATATAGAATCTATGTACTATCCAAAGTCCGTTGTTGCACTTTACAAGACATACTTTTTCGTCTAATGTGGAATTTTGCGGCCAACTTGCGTTCTTCTTTCCAGCCAGTCTTTTGTTTGTAAGTATACACTGGACGTATTTTTTTCCTTTTACTGAGAGACTCACATACTTAGAGCGTATCTTGGTTTTACGGTTCATTTTGCAATTCCAATTTTTTAATATTTTGCTAGAAAGCGTCTTGCGGCGCGTGAAAAATTGTATTTCGGAGATTTCTTTTTTGATTTAGTTTCGTATATACACCTTAGTGCAGAATTTTTAATTATTAAAATGATATAGTAATTTAACCTATTTTTTTTTTCTCTTAAGTACTTAGGTAGGTACTAAAGATGTGGTTGTTTTTGAAAAAAAAAGTTGTTTGGTTAAATTAAATTCGTATTAAGTAGCTTGTTTTGAGTTCTGGTAGATGACACTTTTACCTTTACCTATGTATATATATTTTTTTTGGCGTAGTTGCGAGATGATGGTTAACAACCTGTCTCTTGAAGCCGGCTACCCACGATGTGCGATATCACAGAACTCCCCGCACAGTCGATGACCACGGACTGCCACGCACTGCGCTGTGAGTTTGAGAATCAAACACAATTTTAACCGACATAATACTTCGACTCGCGATGGACGGTGAGCGACGGTACGGGATAGACGCATCTGCGCTATCACGTACGAGCACCTTTCACGGTCGGTTGTGCAGGGTAGGGGTAATTTTAAATGCAAATAATCAAGATAAAATTAATTAAATATTAATAGATTAATTATAAAAAAATAAATTATCTAATATTTTTATTATAAATTGGCGATATATTCCCGCCACTTAAAGGCTAATATCACCGCCGTTATTATTCTTACAATCAGTAAGAACATAATAAGACTATCACAGATTCTCTATTACTTTGGGTCACACAAAACCATAAATACAATACCTACTATCTCTATCCCAAAGGTTATATCAGATGTTAGCGACTTAGAGAGTAATCAACCAATAGCTGAAGCATTACTTGGCCATTACCACGAGTGTATAACAACAAACAGTGATTGATACGTTTGTATGACACCTTTACGATGACAATTTCAATTTAGGATTATACAATAAATGGAATAGGTTAGTGTTGAAACCACAGATATAAATAGACCTAGATATCGCAAGAGCATCTACTTCGCGTGCCACTTTACGTTCCTAGCTTAAGCATTATAATATGCTTAACGTAGCTACTGTCGCACTCAGTCTGCAGTGTTTTTCACCATTCTGTACCAGGCAATATTGACAAACGAATCGTACCTACATCATATTTTAAGTTCAAATAGTGCTTGTGACGTCACAGTCACGTAGTCGAAAATAGCACGCTGATACTTGCGTTATTTAGTATGTATATCTGTGGTTAAAACTAATTTTTGTCTAGAACTATGGGGTTGACAAGATAGTCATCTTCTTACAAATAGAAAAACTATATTGATACATGCTACACCTTAACACATAATTGATATAATTGATAACGATGTCACTGGCGTACTCAGAGACGTTAATGGTTACTTAAGATATTTCTAAGCCAAGTCTCAGAAATCTTAGAGTTGGCTCACATAAATCGATAGTATGAAATCTCTTTAGTAACTATTAAAGTCCCAGTTAAATCCAAATATAATAAAATATAGCAAGAGCCACAATGCTTCTAAGAGTTTAAAAAAAAAACGCCAATATTGAAAATTATTTTATTAAAACGGGAAGATTTTGTTCTGTCTCTGCATGCAAAAAGGCCCTTGCCTTGCAGTTGCACAATTATAGGCGTACACTAAAATGTACTAACATCCTAATATTTTAAAGTTTCAAATAACCATATTGCAGTGAAGTACTTACTTGACCCTATTTAACAAGAAAACAGAATCCTGCTCAATCGTCTATAATATTTTTTGCATAACATTCAAATGAAGGCTGCAGGCCGACAGCTGTCCTTTATAAAACCGACTATTACCGACCAACGGACAAGAGCATTCGGCTACATTTACATAATGAATTTGAATCATTAATGCATTATTCCAATTTAAATGCACATTAGGCTTATTAGACCAAAAACTGAACTTCAAAGTTCAGGTTACGGTTGAAAGTTTTCAAAACTTCATCGCGATTAATTTAAGACTAATTATTTTGTTCGTGTAATAAAATTTACGTCTGACATGACTGTATGGAACAACTGTCAAAAATTCAAAATTATTCTTCCAATAAAACTATTGTGCGATAGAAAAATCCGCTCTTATGATTATTATTAGACCTTTTTTAATATAACCTCTTAGGTATTGAAATAAATTTTGTCTAAAAGTTTAACTGCCATCTGCGTGCTTTGCTAATTAGCAAAACTGGTAAATAATAATAAAATATCAGTACGCAATTCTAAAGCATAAATTTATTTACGCAAAATTATATTAAAAATCAACTTCTAACGGGTCAAAAAAATAACTTAACCTAACCGACTATTTTGTCGGTTATGTTAGCCTTAATATTATGCGACTTAAAACTCTAAAAAAACAAATTAGCCTAAAACATAATTATTTCAACATAAACTGTATGCCAACAAACAATAATTATGGCAAAGTATTAAATTATTATAATAAGAAAAAAATATATTCCGAAATAATTATGCGTAAAATTAAATTAGGAATATAAATATTATGCGAGAAATAGAGATCCCGCCCATATTGTCCTACAGTTGGACAAGGGCCTCGCCACAATTTCCACTATCCTCTATATAGCATATTACTTAAACCAGAATAACACCAAATCTAACTGGTGATTAAATACTAATGAAACCACAGAAGTTTCTTTGCTTGAGCCATTTAGCCACAACTCCAAATTTTAATAACTATGACTGGCAAGATTTTAATTGCTGGCTTATTTACACAT
This sequence comes from Diachrysia chrysitis, assembly GCA_932294365.1. Taxonomy (NCBI): domain Eukaryota; kingdom Metazoa; phylum Arthropoda; class Insecta; order Lepidoptera; family Noctuidae; genus Diachrysia; species Diachrysia chrysitis. The sequence continues at coordinate 12,269,471 of OW028649.1, read as the reverse complement.
TCATTTATTAAACCGCTTGACCTACACTTAGACTCAAATCTAGGCTAAGAGCTGAAACTTTGTTAATTAAGAGCCTGGTTAATTGCTCAGCTATAACTATTTAAATAAAATTACCTCAAATTATTATTTGGGGGTACAATTTCAATAATTATGATGAATGATCGTGTCGTGTTTGCTATTCGCTTGAAGGCTTTTTAACTTTGACCGCTGATAATTTGAGCGATATTTTCTGTGACCTTGACCTCTTATTTGCTAAATGTTCCTTGTTTTTCCTTTGAATTCTAAAAGGCATTTCAATCAACTAATGTGATTGGTTAACCGAAAGACAAACAACCAATCACCGCTCTTGAATGGTTATTAAGTTTTATGTTGATCAGGTTTTCTAAAACCGGTGGTCGATTTAAAACCACCTTTAAATACGAAGTAATAGTCATTAAAGTTTTGCATTATTGGTATCAGTTTTAAAACGTATATTAGTCTTGTATAAAAATTTTTGCCTGTTACCAATTTATTCGAAAAAGCAGTAATTTCTTTTACGTTTTAAGAATCGTCGTTTTTCTTTATCAGATTATCCTCTTAAGCTTTTGATTCATTTTGCAGTAGATATCATTGGAAACGTACGGATCGTAAGCCATTTAATCTTTCGACACGATGTGACCAAAAATTCGAATTAGTATAAGCCAACCTACCGCGATAGCGTGCTTAGAAATTTTAAGGTTATTTAGAGTGTGGTTTCACTATGCGTAGCTTAAATGAAAATCACATTACTTTGAGCGTTTATTATTTGAAAACTTACATTTATAATAATTATGAATAGTAACTGCAGCCTGTAAATTACTGGCACGTAATAGGAAAAAAATCTGTTCACATAAATAAAAAAGTTTTATTGATGAGTGTCTCAATGCAATTCTGGGGTAATATAACCAACAACATGATACAATTTCAATTCTTTAATATTATAACGTGTCAGATATGCGGGGCACGAGTGGCCAGAAATCGAAAGAATCGCAGTGGGGTCTAATAAAGTTTAAAAAAATGCGATTTCTTTTATTAAAACGTAAACATCAAAGACATTTTCTGAAATATTCCCAAACCGTGTTACACTTATGGAGACGAACCCTTAAGGGTACGTTTAAACAGAGCCTATTCTTTCCTCTCTGTTTTAAATATTCATCACCTGCGACTTTCCGACTTAATTTAGAGGACATAGTAATCTGGCGTTCGGAGTGAAGTTTTAAATACCCTTTTTAACTCACCTTTGTTTTATTTTTCACGTTTTTTTTCGACTAATGGACTGCTGGTATTTCGGCACACCATTTAAAGAGTAGACTGAGTGTATCTGACTTTACAATTGTCGTTTTCAATCAATTACAGTTCAGTCCTCATTTATTTCGTATTTGCAACTGTTAGGTAACTACATAGTTAATACGTGTTGTCTCAAATACTTGTAAGGCTATATAAAATAAAGCAATTATTGTAAAATTAATCCTAATTGTTACAAAACCTATATTCAATATTTATTTAGAGATCGCCTACCTTTGTTAGTATAATTTACGCACATTTTATTGTAATAGAAATCAGATGAAAACAAAAAAAACAGTCAAGTGCGAGTCAGAGTCATCGGTACTGTTTATTGCTAGCATCTGGTTAAATCATCTTAAAGTATGCTAAATAATACACGAGATGCAGTGATAAGTACACACATGCAAAAAATACAAACAATTGCTAAAATTGGACAGTCACTAACATTCAAATCTAGCACATCCATATACTCCACTAAAATACACCCAGAAAATTGCACTAAGAGAAATTATAATCTAAGCAAGATGTTCTAAGAAAAAATATCAAATTACCTAGTACGTCTCACAAAAGGAGACAGTTTTTATTTATTTAGGACAACAGCGATCTCCTTCCTCGGCAGAACCGTGTTTGACCTGTCCTGCTATTAAGACTATTACATCTAAAAGCGTCTTTGTTAGTTGTTTTTACTTAAGTAAAAAAGATTATCAGTTTAAGCGAGGCTTTTCTGCAGAAAATCTTGGCTTACAAGACCGAGGTCCTTTTAATAGTGCTAAAATAAGCTGGTTCGTTGTTTTCTGGAAATGAAACATAGTCAGCTGTTTGTTATTTAAGGGTGACAATCCTTCAGTTGATTTTGAGATTCGAGTAAAATTAATGAGGCAACAAGACGGTTTATAATGGTACTTGTACTGACTTATTAAAGACTATTTTACGTTATAGTTGTGAAGATATTTTTGTTTGTGTTTTGTGGAGGTGAAATTCGACTCGCAACACCACCGCTCCCTCAGCTCATGATTAGGGACTCCTATTGAGTCTGAAACTAGTCGAGCGATCCCGAGAATGTGCGTGAGTAAACCGTTGTATATTTTTAAATAATTATTAAGCAGAAGTTGCTGATTCATTAGGACACCTGAAAGAATTAATCACTAAACACAAATATCCGTCTCAAATAATTCTCATTGAGTATCAAACTTAACCTAAGATTAAAGTAAATCTGAGTAAAAAAATATTCATATTACAAGTCTGTTGATTGTTAGCTAGTTTTTTTTTACACAGCGAGGCAAACACTTTATCCGAGACTTTTAAACTCCTGATTTTTTCGCCTGGCCCATACATTTATAATAATTTAATTTCGTAAATTGTCAAGGTTACAAACCTCCTTGCGTGACATCCCGGTAACGTGATGAACGTTATCCGGGTATTAAGGTTGTCAACTTTGCGATTACCATTTACAGTGATTGTAAATGTTAAATTGATTTACAATTGAACGTCAGCTTGACATTTCTGTTTTAAATAGGATGAATTATAATCGGTGCAATAAAAAAGAACCCTGTACAAAAAATGGTAAAAAAATATGAACGTAAAAAAAACATTCTCTTTCCGCAAGCTTGTGCTATTAGCTAAAAATTTGAAAATATAGAAACTTAACTAAGAAGCAAAAACTTCCTAAACTAGTTTAAACGCGGAGGAAAATCCAAAAACAAAATGCAACACGCTATAAAACAAGAGCAGTTACACGTAACAAGAAACTATTTGTTCACCACAACTCGACGTATGATTGCCTCAAAAAATTTCAAACAAGACCAAAGTTTTCAAATCCAGTTCTGCAAGTTTAAACCCACTTATGAATAGTGAATACTCGTGTGAATTTTCACAAATCCACTGCGTCGCTAGAAACTTAAACCTTGTTTGAACAGGTTTCAATTCAGCTATCGAGAAATGCAACTCGGTGGGATTCAATCTATCTTGAATCAAGTCAGTGACGAAATGAATTATCGGGGACCGATCGTTGTTCTTTGTTCTTTGAGTTTCGGATGGGATATCATAATTTTCTTAAATTATATTATTACTAGCTGTCCCGGCAAACGTTGTTTTGCCCTATAAATTAAAAATACATACCGTACCCTACCTAACCTACCCTACCTACCCTACCCTACCCTACCTACCCTACCCTACCTACCCTACCCTACCTACCCTACCCTACCTACCATACCCTACCTACCCTACCCTACCTACCCTACCCTACCCTACCTACCCTACCCTACCTACCCTACCCTACCTACCCTACCCTACCTACCCTACCTACCTACCCTACCTACCTACCCTACCCTACCTACCCTACCCTACCTACCCTACCCTACCTACCCTACCCTACCTACCCTACATATCCTACCTACCCTACCTACCCTACCCTACCTACTCTACCCTACCTACCCTACCCTACCTACTCTACCCAACCTACCCTACCCTACCTACCCTACCCTACCCTACCTACCCTACCCTACCTACCCTACCCTACCTACCCTACCCTACCTACCCTACCCTACCTACCCTACCCTACCTACCCTACCCTACCTACCCTACCCTACCTACCCTACCCTACCTACCCTACCCTACCCTACCTACCCTACCCTACCTACCCTACCCTACCTACCCTACCCTACCTACCCTACCCTACCCTACCTACCCTACCCTATTTTTTATTGTAAGTCATCAAAAAATAAAAAAAATAAATTACCAAAAAAAATTAAAGTTTTTAATTAACAAATAAAATATAAGGGTTGATCGTAGAGGGATGAAAATTTAGGGTTGTGTGTATTTTTGTATGCTGTGTCATAAAAAAATAAAAACAAAAAATTTTGCCTAAAAAATAAAAAAATAAATTTAGGGGTGAACTACCCTTAACATTTAGGGGGATGAAAAATAGATGTTGGGCGATTCTCATAGATACCGGATAAGCACAAAAAATTTCATCAAAATCGGTCAAGCCGTTTCGGAGGAGTTCAAGTTCGAACACCGTGACACGAGAATTTTATATATATAGAGATTATTGAAAACCATTACATAATCCTTTGTAAGACAGCACAATGTGATGAAGGCAGATTTGAAAATATACTTTTATTAATTATATAAATTCATGAGAACACAAGTTTGCATTATTATTTTTAGATACTACACGCAGAGAACCTGGCAACAAGCTCTAAACTTTATACTTCTATTTTTTCTTCCATTTACTCACACAAAGCCAAGGGATCGGTTATTCCTCTTCTGCTAAAACAAAACCATCAGACGACACAGCAATGGTTTATGATTTATTCAAGCCACGGTAAATACGTTTATTTCGTTGCCGTGGCGTTGACAAAACGCACGCCTGTGTACGTGACAAAATTGGCCGTGCGCTCGATATCCGTAGGGGCCAGGAAATAAATCGCTCGCGTGAACATTTACCCTGCTAAGGACGGATTTCACGGGTGCATTGATCTCGATCAGCTGTAGGTAATCTCGATTCTTGCGTCTAATTGAGTTCAGTGAAATATTTTGCATTTTACTAACATAAACTTAACGCAGTTTAAGCAAAAACCACTGAACATAAAGTGATGTTAACTATGTTTGAAAAGTAAAAATCTATTTAGTTTGTAAGTTAGACAACAAAAAAATATTAGACATTTGTTATTTGCTTATTCAAAAATAAAAAAAGTTAAAACTAAGAAGATAAAGCGAATCAAACTTCTGGGAGGGCTAATGACGTACGTTTTGTGCTAACGTGTGACACCATGCGACATTTTAAATTAATGAATTGTCGTGAGTTTTCTTTTACGTAAAAAAGAAAATTACATGTCTAATACCTCTTATTAATCTACAATGAACATATAAAAAAAATGGTTAAAATCCCAATTTTGAATGAGATTTAATGGTTCCATAAACATTGACAGTGACATGGGAAAAGCGCAGTATAAAGTTTTTTATTCAAATAACGCTATTCTCATCCCATATAACCTTTAACTTTACGGGATAATTCAATATTCTGAAGCTAATATATTAATCACTTCGGTTTCGACGTTACTTACAAACTCCATCACGGTTAACTAAGTAGGTACATAGGAACGCGTTTTTAATGTGAGGTGAATTCGGCCGTTAGATGATAAGGTTTAACTAGAAACGGGAATGAGCGGGATTAAGTAACAGCTGTATCTCGCCAATGAGCACAAAGTTGATCTAAGTACTGTTATAATATTAGTCTTTGTCAAATCGACTGTTAGCGAAATTTAATATTTATTTTGCGGCTTCTTGAGTGAATTAGTTACTTTAGTTAATAGTTTTGGTGAATTAATAACTTTTGCCCATTTATATATAACAAAAATAATAATATCTTGGGACATCACACACACGGTCATCTGATCCCAAACTACTGATAAACATACTTATAATATTTCTAAATACAAACATATTATAGATAAATTACACCCAGACACAGAACAAATGACACAAAGATTCGTCCTGGGTGGGAATCGAACCCACGACCTCCGTATTAGCAGTAAGGGTCACTAACCACTAGACCAACAGGCCCGTCAGTGAGACAATGTATATGTGTTGTATTTAAAATTAAGTTAATTCATTGAATTTAGAGTTATTAAAGATAAATAGGTTTACGCGAATTGAAATACAACTAATACAATAAAAAAATATAATTATAAAACAGAAATTGACCGTCCTTTAGTTTCTTCAAACAATAAAATAGCAAATTGGTTACCGGATTAACCAGAATAATGTCTTGAAGTAAACCTTTTTACGGATTTTATCGCGGTTTATTGTTTTGTTTTAAGTTCCCGACGTTCCAACGCTTAGATTAAGTACCTATTCGAACGCCTTTGTAGGGTAATCATGGTTGTGTCAACAATGACTTCTAGTTACTACTAGTTGTCATGGTTACGGGTAGACTAAGGTGGTATTCGTCTTGATAGTTTATATGTTGCTCAAGGACGCAAAAAATGTGTTTTTTAAGTGTCTAACATTCGCGTAAATGAGAAATCCTTTAGCGACTAAACCGCTAAACCGATTTGGATCAAATTTAGTATGGGGTAAGCTTGGATCCCAAGAAAGGACATAGACTACTTTTTACCGCGATAGCCGACACCAGAGTCCAGAGGGCAGACCCGCGGGAAACAGCTGCTATTAATATAAGTAACTTAATGGTGTGTAAGCATATTAATCCACATCACATCTTTTTTCATTTAGACTAGCAAATGTATTCATAATCAAAAATCTCAAAAATTGATGAAAATAATGAACTCACTAGTTTTAAATCAGAATTTAAAGTAAATAACTCTGGAGTCCCTCAAGGAAGTGTCTTAGGTCCCCTTCTATTTTTGCTATATATTAACGATCTACCCGAGATAACACACAACCCCTGTACACTATTTGCAGACGACATATCAGTAATAGTTACATCACCGAAAAATTCAGACATCAATAAATATGTAGATGATATAAATTCAGTCATTGGATCTACAGTACACTGGTTAAATCTAAATAACTTAAATGTTAACATCACAAAAACCAAAATTGTACAATTTATGACTTATGGGAGTTCAATTTATAACTACAATATTAATTATGATGGCCAAGTAATAACACAAGCAGAGGAAACAACTTTCCTAGGATTAACATTGGATAGCCATATATCATGGAAAGCTCACATAGAAAAAATCTGTAACAAACTAAATAAATTCGTATTTGTATTATATTCATTGAAAAAAACCGCTTCACAGAAAACAGTCCTATTAACCTATCACGGCTACGTCACTTCAACCTTGCTATACGGGCTCATATTATGGGGTAACTCTACTGATTGGCACAGGGCTTTTCTAGTGCAAAAAAAGTGCATTAGAGCAATTGGTGGTATACCTCCATGGGATTCTTGTAAGCCATTATTTAAAAAATTCAAGCTTCTAACCTTGCCGTGTTTGTACATTCTAGAATGTGCTAAATTTGTTAGACATAATACGCATATATTCCAAAAAGCTAGTGATAGGCTTCCTAGACATGCTCGAGATCCAGAACGCTTAGTAATTCCGAGAACAGCTAGGACTACTCTATACCAAAAGAATTGTTATTACATGTGTATTAAAATCTATAATAAATTACCAAGAGCTATTAAAAACACCACTAATCGTGTCTTTTTTAACAGTTTAAAAACGTGGCTAATAAGCAAAGCATTTTACTCAGTTACTGAACTCTTTAATTAATATTTACTATTTTTACTTATCCTGTTAATTTAAAAACTGTACTTATACTTGTTACTTAATATAATTTTAAGATTGTAGAACTTTTAAATATAAGAATTACTTGTAAAATGTATGTAGCTAATTTTTCTGTACTTGAAATGTGTAGAAACATAATTTAAATTTAAATGTAAATATTTGCATGTTAGATAATCTCTAACTAAGTGTTTAGAACGTAAGATTTTTTGTTTTTAACACCTTCATTGTACAACACTTATGGCGAATAAATGATTATTATTATTATTATTATTAATCCTCCATAAAAATAATAATTTCTTACGCAAAAACGGCAATAAACTCGCCATGCATAAATAAGACACAAAAAAAACATATTCATACAGAAAAAATCACAAGTTTCAGTAGCCATATTAAATACGTAAGCTTGCTAGAGTCAAGAAAATATCCAAGAGAAATGTGAAAGCAAATACCCAGAGCAAATAGTTCACTCGCACTACTTCTATTAGACGGTATGTTACAAACTTGTGAGTTTTTCGCAAAGTATTTTGATCAATACTGGTACTATATTATACCGCTTTATGATATAAATGCAATAGATTAAACATACTAGTCCATTGTAATAGCAACTCCGTCTGTCGGTTACGCTTTCGCAAACTTGGTATGGGGTAGGATTTTATTCCTAAAAAAGACGTGGGCTTCTTTTTGACGCAATAACCGACAAACACGCGGGCGAAGCTGCGAGCAACAGCTTGTACTTAATATTAGAAATTTGAAAGTAACTTCGTCTGCTTGTCTTTCTGTCTGTCTGTTTAACTTTCACGGCTAAACCGCTGAACCGATTTTGATAAAACTTGGTACAGGTTAAGCTTGCTTAGGGTACTTTTTGCTGCGATAACCGACACCCACGAAGGCGAAGCCGCGGGCAATAAATAGCTAGTAATTTATATTCGTTTTAATTTAACATACATATAAATTATACAGATGTCAGCTGAAGAGAAATATTGTGTTGATTCTGGAAGAGGTGTCAGAAAATTTGGTGATTGCAATCAATTTTTTTTTAATTACTCCGTCCGTTTCGACAGCGATTTTCTCAGCTTAAAAAAAATACAAAACAATATTTACATTTATTACTTTAAAGAAATTAAGCTCATAACAACAAACTGATTAGCCCCAAAATTTAAAAGAAATATTTTGAAATCCCAACTATTTAGAGCAATAACAATGATTAAATTAAGTACATCAGAACATAATAAAAAATAAACCGTAACATTACCGTTCATTCAACGATATAGTTATTGAAAGGAATAATAAATGAGTTACGAAGCTAATCTGAGAACAGCGGAACACAAAATTGTCAGCTGTTAACATTCCCACGATTTCAGAGTCAGAAATATCGATCCCTATTACTCCTTCACAATGCTCTCGAAACTTAGTCGGTCTTGTTAGCTTGTTATACGTTATTGAATAAAACATTTTATATAATAATATTGTACATGTGTTGTATTTAAAATTAGGTGAATTCTTTGCATTTAGAGTTATTAAAGATTAATAGTTTCTATAATGCTTTCTGAGGTTTACGCAAACGAATTGAAATACAACTAACACAATAAAACAAATTAATAATTTACATGTATTAACGTAAAAATTTATTCTACAGCATTGTGTGTGTATAATATCGTTAACAAGTGTATATGTAGTGATAGTGTCTCAATTACACTGTTTATTAGTACGCCAGTTATTTGGCATAGAATGGTGATTCTCTGTATAAACTTAAGATCTACTATGTTTCACAAATAAAAATGATTGATTGACATTTTTTAAACGGATTTTATCGCGATTTATTTAGATTTTAGTTACTGACGTTTCAACGCCTTTGCAGGAGTCATGGACATGTCAAGACTGATCAATTTAATCTGTTGTCATTTCTAATGATCACGACTGTGATTGGTTGACTTAAATAATGACAACCAATCACAGCGCTTGACATCAGGTTTGAAAGGATATTAACACATTTTTGTTTTTATCGGCCTTTCAGAGACTGGAGCTCAAACTATTTTAAGATATATTTAGATTTTATAGAACAGTCCAAAAGGCGTTGTGTGATGATAGACATTTCAGATAGAAGTTCTGTATGTACTAAGTCTCTACATTTTTATTTTGTCTTTGATGTTTATTAAACTTCTCCTATACCCCATCTGTTAGTTTCCTGTCTTACCTGTCCATCCAAAGGTTGTCTGAAAGATATCGCTATTATATATATCGATAATACCGCCTTTGTAACCTTATTAGCTTTATCTCTTAAAATGTTTTATCTTTTATGATGTTCATACAATATAGAATATAATATACTATAATATTAAATAGCTCACAACTATTTAGTCCAAAAATATTGGTCACTGTTACCAAAATAAAAACTTCTTAAAATCTTAAAGGTCCCAAATAGTAAACGAATGTTACACAATACATGCAAAATTACATACAACAACATTCAAAGCAAGGATGTTTATAAATTGAACGTCAAAATGATCCACTTTGCTTCATCGAAGATATTGAGAAGTTTCCAATTGAATATCCGGCGACCGGTCCAACGGGTCAAAGGGACACACCCTGTAGTTACACCTTCATTATTATAGGGACGAGAAACGAATTGTTTGTTTGTGTTTGTAGTTTGTTTACTTTTGTATTTAGGAATGCGAATATCAATAGAAAGGCTTTAATAAAACGTACTAAGATTTGACTTGAAATTTTTAAGAGACGACATTGGTACTTCTAATGATGGGACCACACTAGTGTCAACATTATCTTCAACATCAATTCCTATTATCGCGATAATTATAAACGCCTTTAATGAAGTGGCTACACTTTAACAGGAAATAAAATTGACTTTAATTTTTCGTTGTATTTAAAGTGACAAACAATGCATTCATTCCCGCGAATTCTCCCTTGATGTACCGCCACTTAAGCTATTGTCTAACTTTAAACAATGCCGTGGATGCCACTGTAAAATTATCGCAGTAAGTGGTGGCTACACCAACGTTAAACGTTCATCATTCCGATAATTAACAGCGTTTCTCGTTATGTGGCCTCTGCATTATGATTCTATACAAAAAAAACATCAAATTAGTCTAAATGGAATTAGGTATGTGTATTTAGGTCTTTCCTCGCTTCAGTTTCCTTAATACTGATTATCGTGACCACGTCTTCGTAGCAAGAGTTTGTTGTACATTACTCGACGATATCTGTTCCTATCTGCCGCCGAGTGTAGAGAATTATGCACTATAGTGTTGAGTGTGGTACGGAATTGGTCAGTCCATCGCGTCCGTTTTTATTTTCATGTATATTAAGTACAAGTTTTGACGTAAGATGTTTATTTTGTTAGAAACTTAATATAATTATGAATTAATAATTGAAGTAAAACTTCTTTACGCACGATTGATATGGCGAGTAGGCTGGTAAATGCGTGACGAGAGCGTTAGGAAAAGTGTGATCGGGCGACGCTAACGGAAGTTGAGAGGGAGATATAAGCTAGTGAAGATAGAAAGAGAGATTTACGTTTTGTATATTTCTGTAGGGGCAAGAGAGAGAGGTGCGAGCACACATTTTCTTCCTCTCTTTCTCTCATAGCCAGTTACTTTTCGTATATAAAGAAGTTTTACTTGAGTCGTGTGGTCTAAAGCACACTCGTTTTTATTTATATAAAATTTATGTTTTCATATATTCATTAAAAGGGTTTAAAAAAACTAATCAAATTCAAGTGAGGCCATTTACCTACTAAAATAACCGAAGTAATTTGTACTATTCACATTATATTTATTGTAAATCTTTCAAAATGGGAGCTAATAATTTCTTTACCATGCAATATCGTAAAACACATGCACTCATCGATCTTCATGCATATTGCACACGTGAGAATTCAAGTTCTTTAAATAAAACGCCGATTACAGTATTATTCAAATCACGTGAAAGCGATGTGTTCTCGAGCGATTCATACGGAACTTGTGAATAAGAAAGTATCAGAAAATTTTAATGGTTCACATTAACTTTGATGGTGTTTAAAAATTTAAGATTGGAGGTTAGTTATTTTTTATTCATGAAGAGTAATTTATAGCCTCCACGAAATAAAAAGATACAATTAGACTTAAGTAAATATTAACACCCTTATTCATAAAAATGACGATGTTTTTACCAACTGCTTAACAGGGTTTTCATTCAATTACTCTGTAAAAAATTAAAAAGAATTTTTAAAAAAGATCCTTGTTTTTTAAATTCACATAATTATTTCTCAATAAAGTTTTTTTTTCTGTTAAAAATAGATTACCGTATTAGACAACTGTAATAAAGTCAATGTTTAAGAGGGCCGGCCGAACTGAAATTCTGTTGTCCTTTTTTAGGGTTCCGTACCTCAAAAGGTAAAAACGGAACCCTTATAGGATCACTTTGTTGTCCGTCTGTCTGTCTGTCTGTCTGTCTGTCTGTCTGTCTGTCTGTCAAGACCTTTTTTCTCAGGAACGCGTGGAGGTATCAAGCTGAAATTCATATCAAATACTTAAGTCTATGGTCTCTTGGAGCTGTGAAAAAATCAAACTTCTAAGTCAACGCGATCAAAAGATACTCCCGTTTATGCCGCAAATTTTCGACACTCGCAAGGGAATCAAAACCTACAGGGTACTTCCCGTGAACTCAGAATCTTGAAATTTGGTACGAAGCAACGTCTTATAACACAGATAAAGGAAAAATTGCGAAAAGCATAAATTTTTAGTTACATCATATAATAAAAATATTTTTTATATTTTTTTTTTCGTTGTGCAATTAAAATACCATAACTACGACTATGACTCGATCATCGTGATGGGTGAACTTTTACTTATATACCTACAGGTTTGTACGGAACCCTCGGTGCGCGAGTCCGACTCGCACTTGGCCGGTTTTTCGTAGTTTTCCGTCTATTTCAATTAATGTAAGGAATTTAAAGTTGAAGCATAAGAAAAATTGCAGGAAATTAGAACAATTAATTTAATCAATACGTTTTTCCCCCGGACGTTACAAGTATCCTAAGTTTTTGTTTGTACTTACCTGCTAAGTCAAGTATATAGTAGCTTTAAAAGTGTCGTCATACTGACATTAACAGCACTCTTAAGACAAGTCATGAAGGTTGATTTTTGTTAATCTTTATCACACTCTCGTACCTACGTACTTAGTATCCCGAAAGATGATACTGCAATGAATACAATATCAAATTAACAATACAAAAACACAGCGTACAATATTCCGAAACTGACATCAAACAGGATAAAATAAAATAAAATACACATCAAAACAATTCTTTGACAAATACGAATTTAGAGACAATTCGTAACACACAAGTAAAGGTGTATTTAGTGTGAGTACGATTTAAAATGGCGGACGTAAAAACCCCCTTTCATTTTAGCTTTGACATAATGCTTCTATGCCGTTAGCAGTCTTTATCCTTTGAGTCGCATGTACATAGGGACGGAAAATTCGCAGGACTAGTTCTGCCAACAACGATCTGATGCTATATTCAGACGGAAAAGAAATAAAAAAGTTATTGTGATTTTTTGTTTCATGGATAGAGAGAACCTTTATAGAATCTAGTATAGTAAACATTAGCAGTTACACTGACGATCATATTATCTATTAAATTGAAATCTATACTTACGTTCATTATACTCAAACAAGGGACCTTTATGTATGATAGAGACAGCATGCGTTTTAATAGCAATTAAAAAAAAGTGTCCTTTGTGTATTCGGTTTAAAATAAATAAAAAAAAAACACAAAGAGAACGAAAAATACTTTTAATATTTTTAAAAGCAAAAAATATAAATTTTCTTGTTTAAATTTGGTATTAATAAAACACCAATTACGTAAAAACTGTTCGTCATAATATAAACTAACTCCACAAGTTATTTTGAGTTTATTGTTTTAATTAAATTCTCACTCTTTCAACGTTTCACGTCCTTTACACCGGTCATGAGCTAACTAAATAGATTACTCGGGTTAACTACGTTAGATAGTTGGATTTAAATTTGGGAGCCCAGAATTTTATTCGTGTTTTTCGGATCAAAAACCAGGCCGAGCGAATTTGTTGAAATTTATACTTTTGATTTTCTTAAAAAATATTGACGCCATCATGATTTTTCACGAGCTGTGTTGGATTTGTTTTATATAGCAGTAAAAATTTAATATATTTTTTTGTAATTTTACTTTTTATATTTCGATGTTATTTTACTTAACATTGGGTATTTTATGACATCAATCATTAATACTTGCAAACATCCATTATTATTTTTTAAGTTCTTTATTTTATCTTAGTTCTATTTATTTGTTTTTATTCTAAGCTTAATATAAATATTAACAAGTATAGACTCGTTAGTAACTAAAGTTTTAAACAAAATTTAACATTAAGGTTCACTACCAAAACTTTGCAAAATTACTTAATATCATTAAATGCACTAAAAATGTAAACGCTCATTTTATTTAAATAGTCGTTTTAAAAGGAATTTTTAAACATAAATACGAGTGGGATCGCCTCATCGAACATTCCCACCAACTCAGCTGGGCGACATTTCCTCTCGTGTATTAAACGCGAGACTTACTTTGGGCGTACATTCAATTACTCGTTCGCTGAGTGTCAAAGAGCTTTCAGTGTCGTGTGTCGTTTAATCCTCAGCACTAAACGGTTCAGGCGTCCTAGCTTTTAAAATTTCTTATAATACACTCTTTGCATATTCCCCTCATGTAAAATAAGGCCCGAGATTTAAAATTTCGCGCGAACGAATTTTGTTCTTTATAGGAAAAGTTTATTTAAATTTATCTGCATTGCCCAAAAGAGTGCAGGTATTAGCTTTGTTAAACTTGTCGTGAATAATGTAGAACGTGATATATTAAAATGTGTACAATACGCGTTGTTTACGACCGTTTCGAACAAAATTATTCATGGATTGAACAGGGGTACCGGTGTTGTGTTTTTAAATTCACTGCAGTTGATAGATGATAATAACATTATTTTTATGAAAATAAGAACGCGTGGGATTATAAAATATGTTAACTGCACAACACAAACACGTGTTTGGTTGTTCATTTATTCAGGACTTTCTGTTTGCTCCTTCTGAACTCTTAGCAGAATCCTGAAAATTAGATATAATTATGAGATCTTAATATCAGACTGATTATTATTAGTCTGATATTCAGACATCATAATATAATACCTCCTTCTTAACCTTCTTCCTTTTTGAACATACTAAATCAGGCCATCACTAAATCACGATATTTCTAGAACCTACATTAAAAAAAAAACTCACTCGGTTTTTATACTAAGACGTAATGAGTTTTCATTTAGAACGGAGTCTCAATAAGCGTGCTAAAAACGTCCGCCTACGATGTATCGAGGGAAGCAAATCGTACTCGTAAGTAAATCGATTGGAGTATTTACAAGCTTGCTTTTAGTATAATCCGTCAGTAACTTGTATTTCCTGTAAACTGATATTCTGGCTTTGGTTTCTACAAAGGGTTGAATTGCTTTCAGACGATAACAGTTACTGATGAAAGATGATAATATTATTGCTTAACATTTCATTTAAACTTTCTACCATGACAAAAAAAAAACAAACAAAAAATTTGGTAGCCTTTGAATAATATTTAACTTTTGCAACGTCCTGTCCTTTCAAAAATTAAGTCTTTTTATAAAAAAAAACAATCAAACGTTTATATTCGTATTTAATTTATATATTTTTTTTATTAAACCAGTGAGTACCTACTCAAATAAATAAAAAATATGTACGGTAATAATGTTTTAAACGGAGTTACATCATATTTATTTTATTAGCACAGATAAGCGATAATAAAATATGCCTCCATGATTAGATGGCGCGCACAACGTTTCGGCAAAAACCAAAAACAAAATATACCGAGGAAAATCATCGCCTCATCGTCCAAACTATATTAAGGAAAAACAGGCTACCGTTAGATTACACTTGTTGATTCTTTATTCATAAGGCGAAACGCATACCTAAAGCCCTAACATGGGTCCAGAGACAGCTGACGCAACCACAGGGTAATAACAGGTCCAGCACTTGAGTTGGGACTTTTAATATCGCCGAATGTTGTCAACACCCTCTTTCAAATACTCCTGTAATTTGACAGGACATGGCTATGCGGTATGAATTCACATATACACGTCAGATTATTGACGGGCCGTATCAAAAGGTAACGGAAAAAAGGATTTCATAATCTGGCTGTTTTGATCGCCTTTGTTCTTTTGTTTTCAAAACGATTTTTGCTTT
The DNA here is from genome assembly GCA_932294365.1 of Diachrysia chrysitis. Lineage (NCBI taxonomy): Eukaryota > Metazoa > Arthropoda > Insecta > Lepidoptera > Noctuidae > Diachrysia > Diachrysia chrysitis. The sequence continues at coordinate 12,253,629 of OW028649.1, read as the reverse complement.
AGAATTATTTTGATTTCAGACTTGATATTAAAATTATTTTAATGCAATTGTTTCGTAGAAATTTTAATAAGAATAATTTCACGTGTAAATTTTTTTTTGGTACATATTTTATCCGTTGTATCACGTAACTATTCTGTTTTTTTGTTTTTTAAATAAAACATGTACAGATAATGTTAATAATACACAAAAGTAATGTAATAACTACTTCATATAAAACAGGACGCAGTTGAAAGCAAGCCGCGTTGAATATTTGGGTCCAACCAAACCTTCTTTGGTCCACATTTCCGTGCCGAAAATTTCATTACGATCCATCGCTCGCCCAGGGATGTTTAACAAACAAATAAACAGAGTTTCTGTTGTATATTAGTTAACTAGCTGTCCCCCGCGACTTTGTTCGCGTGTTTTAGTTTCAACGGTTTTTCATTTTTGCAACATTTTTCATTTATGCTCCGCTGCTATTGGTCGTAGCGTGATGTTATATAGCCTATAGCCTTCCTCAATAAACGGACTATCCAATACAAAAAGAATTTTTCAATTCGAACCAGTAGTTTCTGAGATTAGCGCGTTCAAACAAACAAACAAACAAACTCTTCAGCTTTATAATATTAGTATAGATGTTTGTGTGTTATCTAGATTTCATTTATAGGTACAAACTTAAATGTAAAATTAAAGTGAATTATTAAAAGCAAAATTTTGTGGAATTACAAGTTAGTAAATGGACGAAAAAAAAACTATAATACCAGCCTATAAAAGTTCCACTGCTGGGCACAGGGCTCTTCTCATACAGAGAAGGAACGAGTATTGATAACGACGCTTGCTCATTGCGGGTTGGCGATTTCAGATTTCAATTTTTGGAATCCAGGGTTGTTCACGATGTTTTCCTTCGATGATGTCTTAGAATAATTTAGAAAAGACATAATTATCACTTTGAATATCGACACGAAAAAAAGTATGCATTTAATTTGTGATTCAAATTCCAAGTTGCCTAAATTGTAGAAATTTAATTAGGTATATTCAAGACCGTCGTCATGATGTATTTTCAAGGAACTAAGATATCTCGTCCCGTTATAGGTAAATGGTCACGCATGCATGGACCAACCGCGGCACGTAACTTACCCATAAGATCAGTAAATAAATAAATGAATAAATGTGGACAACATTACATACATTGCTCTGAAGCCAAAGTAAGTAGCTAAAGCACTTGTGCTATGGAAGTCAGAGACAACGAAGGCACCACAAACACCCAGAGCCGGGACCATGTAGAAAAGTGGTTTTCTAAATTGACCCGGCCGGGGATCGAACCCGGATCCACAGAGCTGGCGACACCTTGAAAACCGGTGTGTACGCCACTCGACCACGGAGGTCGTCGAAGGTAAGTAAAACTATAGCTTATTTCTTATTTCTTAGTTCCCCTAATAGCAAAAGTTTGCGTTCAAAAATTCATTTCCAAAGACATTAACTTATTAATATTAACACCACAGTTGACGGTAAACGAATACTTAAATTCGCATTAAATTTTTAAAACAACATCAAAAATATTCATTGCCCAAAAATTATGATAAAATTCGTAAATTTGTGAACACGTATTCAAGGCATAAAATATTCATTGTAACTTAAAAGACTCTCAACATTAAATCAGCAACAAAACCTTTTTGTTGACCTGAACCGACCGAACATCATTAAAGCAAAAACAGGCGTATGATGGGTATCTGTATCGTATACATATCCGTATGGCAGCCCATTAGCGCAGAATTTTAACGGGAGGCAAAAATAATAAACTGAAAATCGAATATTGCAAGAACTGGAAATCGTTGCAAGTATGTTTGATGTTTCGTATTAATGGGTGGAAAATTTTCAGAAAGTTTTGGGTTGACGTAGGCTAAGACTAGCCCTGGTTGTAGCAGAGGCACAAATTTAGGCAAGTTTATTGTCTCAATAACGTTGTACTTTTTTCGATTTTTAGGTTTTTTAGAGTTTCGTACCTGAAGGGTGCCAACTAGACCCTATTACTCAGCCGTTGCTGTCCGTCCGTCGATACGTCCTACTGTCCATCCGTCCATCCATCCGTCTGTCTGTGGCCACTATAATAAAAAAAATATGGGATGCCTGGCAAAGCGATACGATGTATACAATATGCATGGGTAATTCACACTATTCGAATTAGATGAAAAAAATATACTATCAAAGTATGAAACGTGAACAATAATGACCAAACAAAGCAAAATTGAGGTCAATCCTGGATTGAAAATCTACAAACGAATTTCTTTTTGTTGTTCCGATAATCATCTCACTCCATCGAGTTCATGCCTACAAAAAATAAAACGTAACCGCCATGTCATTATCATTAAATATATTCTTTTTATAATGATTAGTTACCCCATTCAAATCTCATTGTGACAAAAAGTTTGCGTAAAAAGAATCCGGTAAGTGTATTTTAAATTTTATGTTTTAAAAAATACTCATTTTATTTGTAATATAAAAAAGCAATAACAGTCGTATCTTAGAATAACCAATACATAAGATCACATTTGCGTGAATATTTTATAGCTGACGACTGAATATCAGATAATACTGAAGTCTCTACATTACGTCATAATGGTATGGCAACATAGTTACGCGTAAATGTGAAAAATAGTGCCTGTGAAAGTAACTTTTCAATTTAAAATTCATTAACTATGTGTAATAACAATCTGTTTTAATATCATGAACATAAAACGAAATAAAAACAAACAAACAAAAAAGTGCTATTCTGTTTGCCTTTGTTAAGGCTTGTACAGATTGCACTAGTCTATAAAAGATAACGCGTATGGTCGTTCACCCTCAGGACAGTGATCAAGTCGAGTGGCTTAACAGCTACCAATTGGATTTCTAATCAATAGCTGTATTGAGATGCTATAATCGTATGGTGTTAAGTTTGTGAACGTGACAAGTTACTACATGTATGTCTGATAGTTTGGCACTAAAAGAATATACTTAAATAATGTATTTATAGTTAGTTTTCAGTATCCTAAACTAAAATCTGCTGTGGTATTTCTTTTTTCCACACTTTGCCTGTTTGTTTTATTTATACCTTGAGGTTTTTTTAAAAAGCAGAGTGTAAAAACTCCAAAATCAAAACGTCCTGATAAATAATGTAATTATATAAAAAAAAGTGCAAATCAAATATTCATATCGGTCTATACCTACACGTAAAAATAACACGGTAATGAACTGTTTTAAAATATACCGCTATGATTTTCATACGGCTAAAACAGGATTTTCATTTTTCAATCATAATTATTCAAGCGCCCTTTCAAAATGATCATTCATAAAGAGATACAAAGATACTTGACTGTCGGACTGCACTAGACTGGTTGGAACGAGGCTTTATATTCAACATTTTTTGCAAATAAACTAGTGAGTTTACGCAACCGTGTTTTCGCTTCGTTACCATCATTCCAGTCACGTTTGTCTCATACAAATGCTGTGCTCTCGTTCTTGTGAATATTTACTTTTTATATTCACCATAAATGCTATAATAAATCGTATTTATATTACCGGCTTACAAATTTGTAATGCGAAACTACTGCAATGAAAATTGCGTAATTTGACTTCCTTTGAAATTAAGAATGCAGTTACTAAGATTTTTAATGTGCAATGATATTATACACAAGATAATGTCACCTTCATAGTTACTGACGTTTAAAATCTTGTTGTGCCGGTATGTTAAATTAAAATGTTGTCAAGTAGCACTAATGAATAGTACAAAAGATAGGATAAGCACGTAAGTAAAAGAGATCTTAGATCTTAAATATTGTTAATCACAACCTTAAATACTAAAATATCCTACTTTTTTGAGTCTGCATATAGATCTCTAATAGGTATTAAAGACAGTGACACAATTTTGAGAGGTACAAAATTATGTCGTATTTTTGTTTTTTAATGATCATTTTTAGGGTTCCGTAGTCGAAGGGTGTCAACGAGATCCTATTACTAAGACTCCGCTGTCCGTACTTCCGTCCGTCAGCTGGCATCCTCATGAAGCTTAGTAGATAGAGAGTTGAAATTTTCATACAGTGTATTTCTGTTGCGGCTATAACAACAAATAATAAAAAATAAAGCTGATTTAAAGTTAACGGTGTGGAACCCCTACATGTGTGAGGCCGACTCGCACGTGCCGGTTTATTATTTCAATTTTCGTGAAACTGCAGGGCAAATGGATTCTCTTGTTCCATCTCTCTCAATTTTAAATATTTTCATCTCAACCTCACTATTCAAGTGACAGGTCTCCAGTATTCAATCAAGTCTTCATCTTCAAAGGGTATCAAAATCAACTTAGGTGTCCTGTATTCGAGACTCCAGTACATAATTGGCATACAAACAGAGGCTTGTGTGTTAATTGTATTTATTATGTCCATTCAATGCTCGGTCTTAGACATTTTGCAGCCACTGTAATGCGATTACGTTGTCTTGGATATTACTTGTCAAAGGTTTACCCGGTTCTCCTCTGTTTAGGGTTGGGCTATAAAGACAGCGTTTTTTAAGTTTTAAATGTACTTGATTGTTTTGAGCATTAGTGTTATTAAGGTGAAACGACGTCAAAATAAAATTATTGCATCTGAGTAGCAAAAGTTTAAACAATTTTAATTATAGTTAATAACCGTATTTGAATTTTAATTAAAATTTTGATTTATAATTATTCAGGTACACATTAACTGAATAGAAATAATTTTCTGGATGTAATTTGTGGAGATTTAATACGATCATTATAATTATGTGTAGGTGCGGTCCATAACATAATAGATTCGAAATTCTGTACCTATTTAGAATCTATTTGATAACGCAAAAGCCTCATTGCAACGTCATATAGGTATGCATGCGGTGTTCTCTCGTAATTATTTCACTTGTTAAATGTCCAATTTAACTAGTGAAATATTTTGTAGACGTATTATAAGCTATCGTCGGATACAAAATAAACACAGCAGAAGCAAATAATTATTTCTACCAATCAGAAAATTACTAGCCGGAATAAAAGCAATTATATTTTATCCACCACATTAAAACACCATTCGTACCATACGTAATACAAAACACAAAAATTTTAACCAGAAATACCTCTTCTTTACCACAGTTTAATAAAATGGACACCAATAATGGGAAGCTCACAACTTTGTTCGTAATTAACTGTGGTTTAAGGCTTAACGACTCGATAACCCAGTTCCAAATTTCCCAGTTGGTTCAGTGATTAGTTTATGGTACTCGTGATATTGTACCTCAACCCTAGACAGGGAGAGATGGAAAGAGTGGAAAGGCCTTTGCCCTGCAGTGGGACAGAAATGGCTTGTGATAATAATAATAAACAACTTGTAATAGTCATGTTTTAGGGTCCATCTTTTCATAAGTGGACCAAATATTTATTCTTGTTTTAGTCAAGATTTTTGCGGTAGTTTGGTGTTACCAGAATTGTAGAATGTGCTTGATGTTAGTATTTCTTTGTGTCGTATAAGATTGTTGTACGCAGTGTGTCATTCTTTGAGACCAAAACTGTATAGAATATAATGTATTTCTATTTAGGAACTGCAAATTTATCTCGTCATTATTGAGCGCTTTTTTTTAATCATAGACCTTCATGATTGACACAACCTGTATCTATGAATAGGTATAGATTGGGATTGAACGAATGCGAGTGTTTTTTTGTCACCTATTCCTCAGACGTTAGCCGCTACTAACGATCTCCTAAACTAAATACAGATCTCGAACAGATCAGCTAAATGGAAGTTAATCTTGTCAGATTTTTTTGAGAACAATATATTGGTGACTTTTCCTTTTCCTTTCTATCATATTATATTATCTCGACTAGATTATATATGATAGATAAATAAATTATATGTTTAAATGGATTAAGGCTTAATATAAAATTAATACTGCAACATGTTGTAACCTTGATTTAATACATTGATGTCGCTTTTTATGCATTTTTTTAAGTTTTTGTTGCTGCTATCAAGTAACAGTTAATTTTCGTATAATACTTCCAAAACAACACGACTATCGAATATCGAATTATATTAGAGGGAGCTTTTTCCTTACAGTTACCAGTGATCCATTATATTGATAGGTAAGTGTCAAAACGATGGATCATCTACCCCAAATAGTTAGGTGCTATAATTGTGTTAGGATAAAATTTACCTCAGTTCTTTATCGCGACCAGCTAAATAATTAAAAAAGGAAGTGCTAATTTCCGTGTTAAATTAAGTACATTAGAATTAAGGTTATTTATTCATGTTAAATATCAATAACTTTGCTGTTTTATGGACTTTATTAACATCTATAATCTAGGAACAAATTTCCTATAGTTAATTCCTCTATTTACTCGATACATAAAAATTATGGTATATTATGCACTTATTTTTTACTTGGAATCATGCATATGGACTACGTCCGCCCCGGATAAGTTTCAAAGTACACTATTAGTCAAATAAATTTCAGGTAAAAAAACATGAGTAAACGGCTCTTGATACATATTGCGAGCATTGTGAGCAGTATGCCTTTTCGGTGCACTCAAACAAAAGATTACGACTAACTATAAATAATATTTTTAAAGTCGAACTTCGTGGAAAATTATTTGGCGTTTGCACATAATAGAATATGGTTTGAAACTGCAAGCATACGACTTAAAACTAGATTTTTGCTAGAGTCCGTACGAGTTTTTGAAATTTTGAACAGTGTCTTAAAGAAAACTTTATGGGATTGAAACTTGGAATTTCAGTTCTGCTAGTAGTAAAATTATAAATTTAGTAGCAGTAAATTCTTATGATTATTTATTTAAAAGTTTAAATAGCCATTGATTTTCGTAGTTATCTATACTAATATTATAAAGCTGAAGAGTTTGTTTGTTTGTTTGTTTGTTTGTTTGTTTGTTTGAACGCGCTAATCTCAGGAACTACTGGTTCGAATTGAAAAATTCTTTTTGTATTGGATAGTCCGTTTATTGAGGAAGGCTATAGGCTTTATAACATCACGCTACGACCAATAGGAGCGGAGCATAAATGAAAAATGTTGCAAAAATGAATAACCGTTGAAACTAAAATACGCGAACAAAGTCGCGGGGGACAGCTAGTTGTAGATAAAGATTGTTATTATAATACAGTAATGAATTCTCCACCCTCTGCACCCATTTATGGCTAGTTTCTATATTTGAAAAACGATTCTTTTACGGACGGTAAAATTTTCTTTGTTTGGCTTAGAAAATTCTACCGTACGTTGCAAAACTAATCATATTTTGAATATAGGTACCAGGCATTAGTAATTAATTATATTTTTTGTTTCTCTTTCGATTAAAAGTTTTCGTTTTTGTTAGTAATTCGGTAAAAGTTTTTTTTTGTAGACTGATATTATGAATGCAGTGTACCTATAATAGACAAGCGTATTAGAAATGTTATTTTAAACAAATTTTGTCTATTGTCTCGTATGTAATGCGGTTGGTATACTTAAATAAATAAATAAACCGTTTTCTTCTTTCCTGGGAACGTTTACAAATCCAACGTAGGTACTTCAAAATCTAAGCATAAAACTCATTACTTAGCTACAACACAAGTCGAGTGTAATCTCATTGTGAGCTAGAAATATAATAACTTTACTTTCTTACAATGTATAAATCTCAAAATAAAGCTTGCAAGACAGATTTCGTGGCCCACATTTGCAAGCATGCCGTGTTTCTTACGTACTCAGCTAAAATATGATCGCTGTCTCCGCTTGTGTGTTCCAAGAATTTGTTCAGGGTAAGCTTAGCGTTTGCGGGTTTATGTCAACTTAAAACGATGGTGACTTCATTATATATTTATGCGATGTTTATTTATTTTTTAAACGTGTTTCTGGTTGTCTGGTTTTGTGTTTGGAATGATGTTGATTAATACCTACTTAACAACCATTTATGAGTACTTTATTTAGATATATATTATTTGTGTGACTTTAAATTTTCCTACCTACTATAGTATGGAGAAAGTAACTACTACTGGCCTGTTGGTGCCGTTGTTAGGTTAGGTTACCTTGACTGCTAAACCGGAGGTCGTGGGTACGATTTCAACCCAGGACAATTAATCTTGGCGTGATGAGCATGATCATTTGTTCTGTGTCTAGGTGTAATTACTTTATTATGTATGTATTTAGAAATATATAAGTATGTCTATCAGTTGTCTGGTTGCCATAATACACGGTCTGCCTAGTTTAAGATAGCCGTGTGTTATTTGCCCAAGATATTATTATAACTACAAGCGCATGAAGGAGATCAATAGCAAAACAATCTTCTACATAACCTGCTTATAATTTGAGTTGTAAATTTAATTGCAAAATAATATACCCATCACAAACTCAAAGCAGTTTGTTGTAAATATTTGCTTTACAAGGGAAGCTTGTTTTATATTCAAATCTATAAGCTAAGATAAGATAAGATAAACTTTATTTGTGAAAACATGTGTAGTTAACAAGGTGTGAATATAATATTATATATACACCTATATTTTCTTAGTTACGCATCAAATTCCGAATTTACATTCGTAAACAAATCCAAATCGTTTCTCTTTTACTACTAACATCATATACACAAGCCAATCAATCAAAAATTCAATGGAATTCCCAGAATCCGAAGGAATCAAATTTCCGCTGACTCTGACATCTTATTGGTCAAGCGAATATTCATACGTTCTAAGCGAGGTTACAAGGGAAGCTATTTTTCCAAACAGAACCATATTTCTGGTCGACAATGGCGCCGATTCCCTTGTACGCTAAAATAAACCAAAATTAAACCATTGCTATCTTTTACTAACATAGAGCGTGAGAAAAGAACGGCAACAGATAACAACTAACTTAGAAATGTCAAACTAGTTTTCGCCTTGAGCATCACTTTGTTTTAGTGCACACATTTCTGCGTGTCGGTACATTTGTATGAGAATTTTAATCGAAACTAAATTTGACAGCTCTTATTTTCATCTGTCCTTTTCTAATTGTATACAAGTGAAAAAGATACCGATGGTTTAAAATAAGTTTAGTGTGGGTATAACAGAATCGGGACCAATATGTAACTGGGATGGCAAAAGGGAAAAATGTCTGCCAATATATTTAAAAGTGTTCGAGATTGGGTGACGTTCACTGAGTTTATTGCGTTCGGCATGTTGTGACTAGTTCTGATAGTTTAATCGATGATCGATAGCTTTTTTCGATGTTACACTCGATTACGTTTTTTCGGTCGTGTACCTACTCGCTGTATTGGTTGAATAGTTGCAACTGAAGTTACATAGAGCGCGGTCAATTCGATTTTGTGAGCGAAGTATTCGATTTTTATTTTTGAATTTTGACATTGATGAATCTTTTTTTCCCTTGATACTAGTAGGTATTCTGTCTTTATTGCCTAGATATAGATTAGCAACCTCACTGCGTAGAGCTCATAATTATAAACCCAATAAAACATAACTAATATTTTTTAACAATATTAAATTGCTTGAATTACAACTTAAACCTCTTCCTCTCACCTAAATTTGTTCACACCAAAATTATAATTAAAAATACTATCTTATGTAATGTTAAGTATAACACTTATTAAACCCATGATATGGAATTCAATAAAGAATTTAATTGAAGTAAATAAGGAGTTCCGATTGAGTATAACTAGAAACTAATCGGGTGATCCCGAAATATGCGCAAATATCTGTTAAGTATTAGTTATAATTTTTAAATGAAATAATTTACTTCAAATCAAATAAAATTTACTTGTTAAACATAGGTATTATATTAAAGTGGAAGCGTCATGGTAGCCCGCGAAAATAAAATTTTCTTACGATTTTGGAATTTGCTGGTCAGTTTTAGCCGTTTTAGGCTGTTTTGTGAACAAAATATGATTCGCGGCCGTATTACGTTTGTATTTACAGAATTATAATAATTAAAATATCCATCCATCCCTCTAAGTTAATGCAATCCAAAAAACAGTCCAAAACTGACCAGCAAATAGCAAAAAACTTATGAAAATTTGAATTTCGCGGACTACCCTGAAGCTTCGACCTTAAGGCCGCGCGTACACGGATTGCTGTGAATGCATGGTAACATATAGACTTCTACGGCCGCCCGTAATCAGACTGCTTAAGGCAGTTTGATTGCTTTTGTTTCGAATGTTTATAATAAAGAAGGGCGGGAGGCTCTTATGAGCCGCGAAAGTAGTTGACAGCTCACGCAGTCCGTGTGCGTTGTTTATTGACAAACTGCTCGAAAAGCTCATATACGGGCGGCCTAATAAGCTCAAAAATGTATATGGGTCTTCGGTTTGTGTAGGTACTTTACTATGATTATAGGTATGTGATTTAATAGCTTGGGTTTTTAAATCCTCTCAAGTTTATGAATTTACCTCCTTTCTAGGCCACCAAGGTGTAGTATTTTCCTTTTACGTTTAATATCTAAGATCGCGAGCACTACTTACTAGGTCCATAACTCCTGCTTAATAACCTAGGGACTCGGGAATTCCTGAACGTTACTCTAGACTCGTTCTGAAACAGCATAAAGACTGCCACCTCCTTTACTCCTTAGTTACTAAGTTTTATGTGTATAATATGTACATTTTAGTACTATAATTTCTTAGTTTAGGAAGAGTAGCTCTTGCCACACCAGAACGTAAAATAATGTTTTAATAAATTACTTGTTTACTTTAACTGACGGTTTATTAGGTTTAGGTTTTTAGGTTGAAAGAATTTATTTTCAAAAAAGACATACATTGACATTTGTACATTTTGCAATCTTATACGCCGAATAATCTATTCGCCGAAATAGTCAATAATTTAATAGCCTCAACCGAAAAGTAAATAATTTTCAATTATGTATTTAGAAAATAGAGACTTAAATTTGTATTTGGAAAATTTGGATTTAAATTATTCCACTTTTAAACTTGGCTTCAAAAGAACATAATGTTTAAAAAGCTTTGTCCCGCGGTTTTAACCATCTTCAACCTTGCCTTCTAAGGATTGTAGCGGGATATCAAAAAGCCTACAATCCTTTTCAAAATATTGGGTGATCTAACGCAAAAAATGCAATTAGTAATCTAGCATCACTTTTATAAGCATAATTTTATATGCAGTAAAAATATACTAAACAACATAAAGGTCTAAATAACAAAACCCCAAAACTCGATGAAAACACAACATAAAAAATGTTAGAGTGCTTCTTAAAACAAGCGTAAGACGGCATTACGTTAAGGAAAGAGATATCACCTCATTCGTTTTTACGAACAAGAGATCGTTGCGAGTAATGTCTCGGATAATCGTGATAAACAAGCCTTGGGTGGATGACGTCACTGGCGTCGTGTGAGATTGACGCGATAAGAGATGATTGAGCCAAGTCCAGTAGGGTGTGAACAAAGAATACTTTGAGTATGTCGGGTTTGCTTGGCGTTCCGTTTGGCTGTTTGGTTTTACAGTTAAATGAGCATGTGTGGTAAATATATGGTTAAGAAGTATGGCGTAAGTATTTTAAGAGTTTTCCTGTGTTCGAGTTTTTCCAATTTTTAGCTAGGTTTTAATCTTGTATATTTTTTTTAAGTTTTGTTAGGTATCTTATTTCCGATTTATCTTGTTCGTATGTAGAGATTTTGCAAAGTTTTAGCTAGACCTTAATTATCATCTTAAAGTTTCTTTAAACTTAGTTAACTTTTCCCCAAAATATTTGTACCAGTTTCTTATAATATAAACCAAGAACAAACCACGCTATATTTAATTAAAATACCCACTTCAAAAGCAACCCGGTAAAATAATATAATGAAAAACAAACTTCAACAAGGTCCACTCTTCAACTCAAGACCGTCACTCCTATATAAATTCCTCGCACATAAACTATTCAAGTCCACTTAACCAAGTGTAATGCAGGTAGAAAGTATCTTATCCAGTTTGCAAGCCACTGTAAAAGCAGAGAATATAAGACTAAAACACTACGATGCTTTCAACTTATAACGTTTCATGGTCTCTTTGGGAGATCTCCAAAGTACCCTGTACTGTTTTATTAAAACTTTCATACTGGTTTTCTTTTGTTTTCTAGAAGTATTGCAGGTTCATTATTGTTATTCTGATATTAAAGTAAGTTTTGGGTTGGATTTATCTGTTGAGTTATTAGAGCTTTTGCTCTCACATAAAGGGTTAAGAATCGCACCTCTTAAAAGACAGAACAGATATACAATAACTATATCTAGATTTTATCCTATTTAAGTAAATATCGGAAAAAACGTTTAAGTACTTAAATAATTAGCGGAGTCTGGGGGCCATCTTAATCATCTCCATGCCCTGTTCCCAATTATTTGGGGTCAGCGCTTCATTCATCTACTCGTCATCTCAGCATTAATACTTGTCTTTCTCATATCATCTATAACCGAATCCATCCATCTCTTTTTCGGTCTTCCTATGCATGTATATGCTCGCAGGAGTAGGAAGCCAATGACCTCAAGTTATTGCAAAAAATATACATATTTACGAATATGTGACATCGTGCAACATTTTAAATCAATGTATAGTCGTCAGTTTTTGGGCGTCCTTTTTTTTATTTATCTTTAAGACGGACATTTAAAAAATGACATATACGCCATTGAAGTTCAATGTACTATCAACAAGATCAAGCAAAGATTAGAGTTAGTTTCAGGTACTATCAACAGTATAGGTACCTAAAGTTCAAACTGATACTAAGTATATAGGTTATAGGTATATAGGTATCAATGTTCTATACAAACCAACGGTAGACAAAATACCTCGCGTGGCGTAATGCGAAAAGTTTTGCCATTGAACCGCCATAACGATGGATAGCAATAGGTTATCAAGGAAGTTTACTCATTTAATGTTAAACAACTATGTACTGGTCATATTACGTGTCTTTGGTGTAATTGTTTTGTAGTGTAAGGACGAAGAGTTTAATGACCTCGGAGGGTCGGGGCAGTCAGAGTTTAGATATAGATCAAAACAGTTTCTTACTAAATGAGTAGTTAAGATAATATACTACTTGTTTGCTATTTGCATTTGAAAACACCCATAAATACAGATATTTAGATTACATACAAATCATTACAATAATTATTTATTTAAATCTTATTTATTAAAATTTAATTACATTTAACTTTTTTAAACACATGCTTAATATTATCTTATCTCGTATAAGCACATTATCTCTCAGTCCTGTACTTGCATCTCTTATAATAATCAATGTCTCCGACTGTGTTAAACACGCACTAAACATTTTTTAGGCCATTGGTATCTTTTCTCTTGTAAATAATTAGAAAAGGACAGACGAAAATTATAGCTGACAAATTTAGTTCCGACTAAATTTTTCATACAAATTGGCCGACACGTAGAAATGTTCGCACTAAAAACACAATGCCGTTCAAAGCGAAAACTAGTTTGACAATTCTAAGTTAGTTATTATCTATTGCCGTCCTTTTCTGACGCTATAAGTAAGAAAAAGATATTTATAGCACTGGTTTAATTTTGTTGTTTTGTTTAATTTAGTTTGCGTACAAGGGATTCAGCACCACAGTCTCTTCTAATATACACATATATATATAATTATACTCAATTAAAAAAAAAATACGCACGCACCACTTTTTATTTTGATGTATTCTTATTAGTGCTTCGTTATAATTTTTATAACCCTAACAATGTCAATACTAAACCGCATTAAAAAAAAAGAGCGCAGGTATATTACACACCAAAAAAACGAAAATAGTTTATAGCCAGTGTTTCGAGGCAACTGTTTGTTAATTAAATGTAAACAAGAACCAACGGTTTCGTTAGCACATCGGCGCTTTTTTACTTGTATTTCATGTCTACGTATATTCCAACTCTTTGTTAATTGTTACGGAATGTATTTAAGTTGTAATAATTAACGAAATAAAAATTCCGACGGCTCCTGCTAAGGAAATAATTATTTATTTTAGAATTTCTCATTCCTAATTAAATTTTAATAAAAATACAAGTTGCATTATATGTTTGTAAACTATTTATAAAACTCTTTATTTCGCCGCGGTGGTTTCGTGGATGGGTGACTATTTGTAAACATACCGAGACCCCTCCATGCGTCGGAAAGCACGTCAAGCCGTTCGTCCCAACCGATATACGTTGATCTTTGACAGTCATTACAATTCTGACAACTAGTCTTACTTTAGGATTCTGTGTTACCCAGTAAAATGGATTGTGGAGGTCAGATAGCCAGTCGCTCCATGTAAAATACGGTACAGCTGAATCCGGTAAGACTGGAAGCCGACCCCAACATAGCTTGGGAAAAGGCTAGGCGGAAGAAGACTATTGGCTAACTTTACATAACTAAGGATGTTCACGTTTGTTTAATGTATTAATTAAGTCTTATATTATTAGAATGAAACACAGTGGTGGCTTGACAAAGACTAAACTTTTATTAACATCACCATAGACACAGTACAGAGTATAAGTATATTTAGTAAGTGGTGCTAGTGTTGCTAGAATTATTTTGTTAATCTGTCTAAATAACATATATGAATAAACCTACTATTTTGGCTTACAATTAATAAATATATTTTCCGTAGCTCTCAAGAGATTTTTGCATAATTCATCTAAGTTGGGTTAAACAATCTTATTTTAAAATAACTGAGCTACTTCGAAACTTTTACAGCAGTTACCAATTATAAAAAGTTCGTAAGTACTCAAGGACAAGCGGAAATGATGCCCAGGTGTTTTGTCCCTCATATTTAATATTCCTTTACTCGACTTGCTTTTTCCTTATTCTTGCAAAGATGTAGTCAAAATAGATGCCTACCTTTTACGATATTGAATCAGTAGTTGACACTTTTTCTGCTCACGTATTGTTGACTCGTGACTTCTGACAGATAGCCGAGTGGTATGGGACACCACTATGCGCGACGTGCTGCGAGTTCGATCCCCGCATGGAAAAAACATTTGTGTGATTCACAAAATATGCTTGTTCCAAGTCTGGGTGTTCTTTATGCATATGATTTACCTAAATGTTTGTGAAACTCCCCGCGGCACAAGGATTAATTTCTAGCGCAGGAGTCGTTTAAAAAAAAACTTTTGTAATGGATAAAAGAAGAATACAAATTGTCTTTTCTTCTGGTCTTACCAAAAATCCAGTAAACCTTTAAAGCTTATTTGAAGAATTTAAAAGTGTATTTATGAGAGAGCAAAGGTTTTCAAAAATTTACTATTCTGCAATCTGCCAACATAAATGTAACTGATTTCTGTCACAGTAGGTACAGATTAACCCGAAGCCATCAAACAAGTTGAATCACAATAAAGCATCCAACACACAACAAATAAGAGAAGCAATACCAAAAATATGTCACGCAATACCGTTATTTCAACTTAGAATTCGGACCAAATTCTCAATATAGAACTAAGCGAAATACGATAAAGGGGCGCCTTATGTGGAGAAAAACCGCATAGTGATCTGTCATTTTTATGAGCTCTCCATAAAGCCCTAAGCCTGAAAGCCAAGAGTATGTAAGAGACTATATAAAACCATTGTAGCGAGATATTCACTGGGTTTACCTTGTATCCAGTATATTGGGAAGTCGAGGTGAGGGATGCTTCGTGCCAGGTGGCTGTTTGCTGTTATTGTTTGAATGCTCGTTTCGCTTCAAATTTTCTGTATAGTTTTTGGAAAATAATGAGGTATTTCTTTTGGTTGCGATGAAAAGGAATTATCATATCTATACCTTAACTAAATAATGCATGTAATATTACGGAATGTTTTTAGGAACGATATTATCAACGTTTTGTTTATTTTATTTTAAGAAGTAATTGCAGCAGTGTATTAAGCTAAATACAATAAAAAGAAAGTTTTGCTTGGATTTTGACTAAAACTGCTAGTTGCTAAATTCAAATAATTTATGATTAATAGGTATTTAACTAATTAAATAAATAAATGTGTACAACATCGCATATATTGCTCTGAACCCAAAGTAAATTGCTATAAAGCACTTGTGTTATGGAATCAGTAACACAAACACCCAGACCCGAGGAAATGTAGAAAAGTGGTTTTCTATATTGACCCGTCCGGGGATCAAACCCGGGAACTCAGAGGTACACCACGTAAACCGTGCGCCACTCAACCACGGAGGTCGTCAGATAAATTTATTATTGTATAATGAAGTGTTAATCTTGATGCAACAAAAACATTGAGTCACTTTATATATCTGCCTGCTAATAATATTATTAGTATAATTATAGTAAGAATATCCGTTTTAAAATTTCCACTTCAAAAACCAACTTTACTTACATATTTTTCTAAGATACTTCTATAAATGCCGGAGTATATTGGATATTTTAGTTAAAATCAACAAAGCGTATACCGGAAGCATCTCAAACATTTCGACGGAGCATTTCGGCGTAGCGTGCCGCGTACGGCTTAACAGGACCAACAATATGGATGGAACCTATTCACTGAACATTAAACTCACTTGACCGACTTTTTTCATATACCACTTTGCATCGCCCTTTAGATCTTCACCCCAACCCTTGAAAGGGGAAGCGAAAACTGTAACATAAGATCGTAACGACAAAATGAAGGATATTTTTTTACATAGATTTATAGTATTATTTATTAGGAAATTTCTTTAGTAAGTCAATGCTTATATTTCACTGGACACTCATCATTAGAGGAAATCTATAAAGAAACAAGAAAAGATGAAATATTTATCATCATTGTTTATTATTATTTTTTTTTTATTTAATAAGTACGGTTTTACAAGCCACTTACACCAACTAAATACATGTTTGTGTACTAAAAAATACTAAGACACCAATTACAGTGCTAGTTTGCAATTATTCTTTGGAAGGTGAACGTTACCTTCCAAAGAATAAAGTACAAATTACTTTAACATTATTCTTTATCATTTAACAACGATAAATACAACAGATAGTACCAGTTATTACCATAATAATAACCATCAAACTTCGCGCGATAAAAGTTAATAAAATACTACTAATTCTCAAACTCCATAAATTTAATTCATAATAAAATACCGAAGCACATTCAAAGTACATAAAACTAGAAAAATCGACTGTGTTGGCCTTTTGGGGTGATTTAATGGGTCGTTATGACAAAGAAACTCGCATACTGATTCGGACTTTAACGTTGAAGGGATATTGGGATATTGTTCAATCTGGTTTGAATGTTTTTTAGATCAATATGTATCTTCATCTGTTTTGATGGTCGAGTATGAGACAACATGTTTTTTGGGCCACTATTTAGTGAGTCATGCAGACGTATCTAGATCCGCCCTGAACTCACTTGACATATTTACATAGTAAAAAACATAGTCGCTCGTTATGTGTGTACGCTTAGATCTTTTAAACTACGCAACCAATTAGAATGCAGCAATAGATAGTAATTCAAGAGAAAGGCCTACATGCATAATATATGTCATGTATATTAAAAAACAGAAAATCCGAGAAATTCAAAGATTTTTAATGTTAACTAGTTAGTTAAACACTTAACCTTGCGAAGCCGGGGTGTTTGGGTCACTTGCAGACTATGTAGACATTACTAAAACTTTACGAAAACATAGAAAACTCGGGAAGAATAAATATTCTAGGTATGTCAATTGAGCCTATAGAATCTATTTATTGTATTTATAGGCTGAATTGAAATTTCGCGTAATAATGTAACATTGTCCTCCAGCCTCCAAGTGCTAAGTCAGTTCTATGTTTATTTTAATATGAGATTTAATAATAATCAACATAATGTCGGGCCGAAAAAAGTTTAACTTTTACCTTCAAAAATAACTCTGCAACAATCTGGAATGCCTCAGAATACATGAATAAACGGCATTTGTTTTTAAACAAACATAAATCAAACTGTATTTAAACTACAATAAACAAAAAATATTCAAAACTCAACTTTTAATATTATTAAAGTTTCAAACTTAGCCCTGCTTTAATAAAACTATTTAGAATATTGAAATTCTTAAAGTTATGCGAAAGAGTTTAAGACATTCCTAATCTTATAGTGTAAGCAAAAAAATATAAAAACCTGCTCTATTCCAAATGAATGTTGATTTTTATTGCTTAAGTTTTTTAATTAATTATATTTCTAGTTTTTTGAGAAAAGATTTTCTACTCTTAATTTTTTTATTACAATTTAATT
Source organism: Diachrysia chrysitis (assembly GCA_932294365.1). NCBI lineage: Eukaryota > Metazoa > Arthropoda > Insecta > Lepidoptera > Noctuidae > Diachrysia > Diachrysia chrysitis. The sequence goes on along the minus strand of OW028649.1, from coordinate 12,235,503 downwards.
ATTAATTTTAAATTCTTTACACCATAACTTACATTATTACTATAGTCAGTTAATACCTAATTTGTATTGTTTTTTTGCGAAAAACACTGCATACTTACTCCTTCACTTTTGCTAAAATATGAAGGATATCCTAGATGTTTTATAAAATGTGGAAGCACCGTTTATAACAACACACATAAGTATTCGTTTAAAACAAATTATTATTATGTAATTATTATTATTACAAATTATTATGCTAAAGAAATAAAAAAATCAGAGTAACATTCTTCATTATTTACCCAAGGTTTGAAAAGGAGTTATCAAAAACCAGATTCGCAATAAAAATGTGTGAACAAAATTAACTTACAAATGTACCGTCAACATCATCATATACGTTTTAAGCAAATTCTGTGGACCAGCGAAACATTACCTAAGTACAAATGTTTTATCTTTTTGTTTACGAGCTCTGAACGTTATATGTGGCAGTTTGGCAAAATTTAAGTCTCGTTTATTATACTTTACATTTTGTCGAGAAAACTTCGTAAGATGGGAACATCGTGGGTCTTAAAACTTAGAATTACGCTGTGAATTTTGTGTGTTGTTTTCTATCTGGTATGTTTTATGTATATGTTGCGTATCGCTTTTGGCAGGCGTTTTATCGTCGTGTGAAACTCGAGGTTTACGCACAATAGCATTGGTTTTTAAGCTTTGATTGTACTGTTGATAACGTGTATATAATTACGGTATTTTGCTTTTCAAATTAGGACCCGAGAGAAATTCGAATAATAAGTTGCTTAGTGTGAATGGAATTTGAATGGTTGTTGTATTGTAAAATTCCACTGTTTTTCTTGCTAAGTTGGGTGTTTCAGACATTTAACACTGCACGTCAATTCTGTAAAATTCAAACAATAACTCGCATCTCACATCGCTATTTACTCTCACTTCGCATAAGATTCAAATGACCTTGATTTCGGTCGGGTTCGATTGCTAAGTGAACATCGAAGTGACGGTGGAATTACCTCACTGAATCCCACTTCTTTCGTCATCTCATACTATATCAGTCAAAATCTCACGGTAAATTTAACGTAAATTCAAATTATCAACACGGATTCAGATTCGAATTTTAGAATGAGGTCTTACAGAATCATATTGCTGCTCCGTTTCTGTTATTTTAGACAAAATTACTCCGAGAAGATAGTACCAAAAGAATTTCTAATTATTCCTATTACCATATAAAACCTGAAAACGTAAAACTCTAAATAAAAACACACATAAATATAATATAATACTAGGTAGATACAATTTTACAACATCTAAAAAATACAATAACCATTTTTACGAGGCACAAACACGACCGCTATATACAAAGTCTAGTTTGAACATAAAATATAATAAAATACCATATTACTTGGTTCCATGAATGCATTACGAAATTATATTGTGCCTTAAACTTTGATGTTTTATTCATAGTTCTCAAATGACAGCACATATCGAAAAATTTGCAAGTATATTGTAGTGGCAATGTTCAGAATAAATAAATTCGTCGAGAGCTTTCAATATAAACTGAGTCTTAGATGTTTTCAGTGAGATGTCTTTTGAAATAATATGGTATTTTAAATTTGATGTTCAGTTTGGGATCTTTTTATTTTGGTATGGTTGTAACGATAGTTTCTGAGTAGTTGGATATTTCGATCGAAGACCTAACTGAATGTATATTAGGTTAACGTATAGTAACTGAATATATATTAGATACACAGTATTATTCGGGCTACTATCGTCTAACATTGTTGGAACTTTTTTCATAAGGTTCTGATGTAATAGGTATATTTTAAATTGCCTTTTTGGATTCCGTTCCTCATAAGGATCACTTATAGGAACACTTTGATGCACGTGTGCCTCTCTGTATATCATGATTTTATTTCTTAGGAACACGTGGTTGTTTCTTGTTGAAATTAATATGAAATTCTCAAGTCTACAACTACTACTTGACGCAATAAAAAAATCAACCTTTTATGTCAACGCAATTAAAAATACAGCCTTGTCGTCCTTCCATACCTACATTTCTAAGAAACGCAAAACAGTACTCACCGTCAATCCAGAATCACGAAATTTCTTCCGTTCGATACTATCTATACTATCCGAAAATAACAATTTTCGGATTTAGTCTTTTTTATATATTATTAATTAATTTGTAGCAGTTAGTCAGTAATCAACGTGCACGGACTGCTCGAGCTGTATACCGCTCGCTCTTAGTTTCTCGACCGCTCGAAGTAGTCGCACTGCTTCAAGCAGTCCATGTGCCAATAAAAGTCAATAGTTCACCATGCCTGTCGCAGGTTGAAGCAGTCATCCGTGAGCGCGGTGCCTTAAATCCACAAAAAAATACTAGTTAAATTGATTAATGTTAAGAAGTCCACAGTGTGTTCTCTAAACTAAATAAATTCTACAAGTTTGTCTATTACACCCACTTTTATAACGGCAAAATATAAAACGTCTCCCAAAACTTCCCTATATCCAAGTTCCGTTTTAATATGCATTTGGACTCGTGTTACAACCTAAATTATAAGAAGCACTTAAGTTACTTTAAACGATCTGACTTCTACAAAGCATACTTAATATCTTAAACACATAAAATACTTTTCAAATATCAAGCAGTGAAACGCGACATAATTTCCTAAGCGTCAAAGGCATAGCAAACGCTTCGTATTTTTAATGCAGAAACATATGTTGGAATAAAATCGCTCGCGAATGCATTTAAGTGGTACTATCAAAGATGCGAGACGAGTATCTTTACAGCATATTGCACTTACTCGTGTGTAAGGCAATTTTACGATACTGGTATACGGATTCTTATATCGATATTTTGCATAATTGCGGGCATAAAGTGTATTTTTTTGCGTTTTAAATGTTATGATGTTGGGATTTGTTTTGATATGGAATTTTGTTTTAATTTGTGTGTTGAAATCTTCTGTACCTGACGGCGGAGTAATAAAAAATTGCGTGTTAAAAATACATTCACGTTTGTTGAGTTTATCGATTTTATTTTTAAAGGATTAGATTAGCATCGGCATGATCCGCAAAGTGGCTGGTTAGAGACGAAGAGCTGAAGATCGAGCTCAGTGGCGTGCCATAGGAGAGGCCTATGTCCAGCAGTGGACGAACATATGCTGATGTTGATAAGATTTGCATCGATCATGAGAATAAAATAGACAGAATTCAAAATGTACGTGTATGTGACGAAACGTATTAATAAATCGCTTAGTTTTTCACCTAATTTTCAACCAGGGCCCAACCTGGTACTGAAAATTTCAAAATCTCTCAATAAACATCTAGATTCCAAATAATTTCACAATACTTATATAAAACAGTCGCCATCAAATCTCATTAAATACGCACAAAACGGTCCAAACATTTAATGCAATATTTAACGACCAAACCATAACTTTTATTTTTTATGGAACTTTGGGGTACGTGGACAAAATTTAATAAAGGGTACCCGTCACAAAAGTCGCCCAAACTACGTGATGTAATGTTTACGTTTATATTAGCGTCTTAAAATCTTGTAACTTTTACCTTAAACGGATTAAAAACGGACCAGTTTTGAAACTTATTACACTAAACAATTTGGAATAGGGAAACTTGTTTGGCATTCTGGTTTTGTGTTTATACAATTTTTTTTTGGAGTAGTTGTATGTAGGATCACTTTGTAGTCCGTCTCGATAATTTTTCTCAGGAACGCGTGGTTGCGTCATGTTAAAGATAATAACAAATGCTCAGAGTTTTCAAAAAACTCAAAACCTACAGGGTTCACTCCGTCAAGTGTATGAGAGAGCATTTTTCAACCGCACAGTAAGGGGTTTTTTTCAGAATTAACCTTGATGATCAGCAAAATGTGTACGGAATCCTTGCTGCGAGGGTCATACTTGCAATTGTCAGTTTTTTTTTTAATTCGTCAGAGTTTCTTTTATTTCTGGATTCTATTTACATGCTGAATCGTCTAGTTCACTCTTTTATTTTATTATATGCGTAAGGAACATTATTTTAACATACACTAAATACCATTAATAACTATAAAAATAACCAAACATAATAATAGCCAAGAAATTACGTAAGGATTTCTAAGAATTACCTACTCCTATCGATTGAGTTCTACGCATTGTTTCAGAAACGATTCGTCATAAATATCTAGGAATAAATCACTTGAGATCTAAGAATTTAGGAGCCCTGAATCTAGCACGTTATACAATATTGCTGACACCAGGTACCATTTCATTGAACTAGAATACCAGGTAATTTTGGTTCTTCAAAAGTATTGTCAATTTTAATAAATCTATGTGTGTAATAAATAAATTGAGAAAATATCGACGAATTAAGAAATAGCTTTCGGAACAAAACAGTTCGTAGAGTCATGACGTTTAGTTGTTGTCATTTTCTTAAGCAATATTGGGGTCGACTCAAAATCGAATCAAAATCAAAGTCGAAATCTCACTGCCCTATATAAAATGTATACTTAGTCAATTAGTAGTACATTTTTTTATTCTTTATTTCGAATATTTTTAATAATATTTTTAATTAAATACAATTAGTAGAATAGGAAAAATTAAACCTCAAGCAGGATTTAGTCCTGCGCATCCTTGTTTAACGCACTAATCGCTTTACCAACTAAGCTACACTGAGGTCACTGACTGATGATTAAATTTCTCCTTCTACTTTTTACTTTATAGGGGCGATGTATATGTTTCACAATGGGTTAGTTCAGAAGTCCGAGAGATGATTAGCCCAATACTATTGAAAATAAATATTCTAAATAATAGTACCTTCGTTTAGCATTTTAAAACAGTTATTCACAGTAATTATAATATTTAATTCAGATTTGACTATCTAGATTAAAAGACTGGATTTTTACTTGAAATAATATACGAACCATTTTCTTTATTATATAACTGTAGTACCTACATGTCTAGTTTAAAAGACTAAGCTACATACAAGTAGGTTACTTCCTAACATCGAATGTCTGAAACCCGTTAAAGTTTCTTTTTCAATCGGTTCAGTGAGTCGCGAATTACTTTTAGGCTACCTCCATTTTCTTATACTGTTACTATCAAAGTTTTGGAAGCGTACCATCTTTTTCAGTTGAGTAATCGTTGAAGTTTGTTGATCAATAACTTTGTTTATTATACACACTTATAATAAGGATAAGCTTTGAGGAATATATTTTCATAGATAAAAAATACAAAAAAAAAATTACTAGCGGATTTAACATGTTGTTGTAGTGTCAGTGAGTCACATAGGGAATCAACCATACTAATATTATAAATTCAACAGTTATTATGTCTGGCTGTCACGCTTTTACCTTAACAGATTTTAATATGAAAGGACATAGGCTGCTTTTCGCCGCGATAAACGACACCCTAGCAGGCGGAGCGGCAACAACTGGTTGTATAATTATTGTCTAAAACCCGCTATGAAGTGATAGCTCTAACATTATTTTGCGGCACACAAACACAAATTAACACTATTAATAATTCAGTAGAGGGCTATATATGTATAGATACTAATAATCAGTTCCGTACGTCCTTTCAGACAAATCCACTTGTAAATGGAAGTATCTATCACAATATCAAAAGTATGTTAAATAAATTTTACAATGAAAATAAAGTACAATGTATACATGTGCTACTCAATTGCAAAAGCTAACTGAAGTATGTATTGGCTATAAAATCGTGGTCATAACTTGCAGTCGATGGGTGAGCATTAAGTAACACTTTTATGACTTTATTAAGTGCCACTTTAAAACGTATACATACACAACGTCGCATCTTATTTCATCGCTAGCTTGTTGGCAATATTTTGCGATTATTGACAACTAAAGCTAGTCATCTCACAATGCGCGATGCCGACGACCATGGACAGCAACGCACCCCGCTGTGAGTGTTGAGAATCAAACCTAATTTCAATAAACTTAGGGTATAGGTTGGCTTGCGGTAGATTGCGATGGATCGGGGCATGTGCGTCTTTACTATCCCGGACGAGCCGCTTTTCACAGTGCGCGGTGCGGTAAAGCCGGCTTAACATGAGAGGACTTTCCTCAGTAGCAACACAGATTAATATTATTATAATATTACGACTCATGTTGTTTTAATTAGCTTCTACTGTTTCACGTCAGGTCAAAAACCTATACCTTTTTTGGGCTGTGGTAATTTAATCTTTTTTAGAATCCGGCTCGTCTCTTGATCGCATTCTTATAACATGAGAATGCGATTATAATTCATTTCTTGACATACAGCTCGCCTGGATCATGCAAAAGTACCTTTATTATACACATAAAAACATAACCAATCATTAATTTTATAAAACAAAACCACAAGAATAAATAAAACAACGCTCAAATTTTCTTCTACATTGTCCCTTAGGCGAACATTTTAATTTTATCTCAGCTTTATAGGCAAATCCATCAAATCTTCTAAAGCCGATGGAGACATAGCCTCAAGCATTCTTCAAGTTAAGACTATTGACTCAAAACGCCTAGAAAGAGTACCTTTAAGGTAAGAATATAATAATATTTTGTGATATTTCTAGAAGATTGTTTACAGATTTCGTTGGATTGAGAGCGTGGTACGCAGCATCGTAATCTATACAAATATGGTTACCTCTTCCAGGAATTGTTGCTTTTGTATTTCATATCTAAATCCGATAAGAATTTCCGCACCTGTTTTAAAAGAAGATTTCATATGGTTTTGATAAATTGAAATCATAATATTGTAATCGATAGTGAACTACGCGAACTCAAGTGATCTCGTAGTTAAACGTCACGGTAAGATTTATTTTGACACTCTAACTTTAGTGCCATTTAATTTTAAACTTTTCAGATCTGCTAAAATTCTACTTCTTATTATGCAAATATGTACAGTAATTTTTAATTAATACAAGCGTCTGTTTTGCAGAACATCAGTAAATAATTTAAAAAAAATTACAAACTTACATACACTCGAACATATATAGATAAAACAGAAAAATAAATAAGACATCGTGAATAATTTTTCAGGTTAGGAGTTATGTATTTTATCGTTAAACTAAAGCTGACTTAGACGTTTATTTACTAAATAAATACTATCTTTAATCTTAAGATCAACTCGATTTAGTGCCTTCGGCCACTTATGGAGACAACACGATATAATCAGACAGCTGAGTGACAACGACCACCACCGGCTATCTACGAAGCCTTTAGAGTAAGGATCTATTCTTAACCTAGACAAACGATACTGCTTAGAAGATACGGTAAGACTTAAGAACGAGCCATTGTAGGTTTTGGACGTTAAATATATAACGGTATTCTTATCACTGATTTTAATGACATTTAAATCGAATTTATAACATGTACCCCTGCAGGATTGAAAAATATTTATAATTTAATATTAAATAAATAACTTTATTAGCTTTCGCCCGCGACTGCGCCCGTGTGGATGTTGGTTACCGCGGCAAAAAGTTTCTTGGTGTTCGAGCTGACTCCATACCAAATTTCATCACAATCGGTTTAGCCTTTAAAGCGTAACAGAGAGACAAATAGACAGCTGCTTTTGCCTTTATAATATTAGTATGGATTAAAAAATATAACATACATTGTGAATTAAGAAATTATTGCAAACGGTGACTTGTATCTGGTATGACAGGAGAAGAATAAAAGAACGCAATTACCATTATTTTCTAATGACATTACAATGCTACGGCAAGACGCTACGCCGCGCTGCTACGAATGTCTGCTACGGGTCAATGCTACGACAAAGCAGTGGACGCGCTTGTGCGGTCAAACCTTTCAATTGAAATGTTAAATTCGTTAAGCAATTCGATCTTATATTTCATTAGTTTTGTACAAATTGAACTATAGTTAAAAATAACCATAAAAGAAACATAAAACAATAACAATTTAATCAGTAACTTTTGGAAATAAATATTTTTGTGTTCATCAATCCAAACCGCAAAGTTTTAATGGTTACGTTAAACCTAGGTACAAATGTTAAAATTGGATATTTTAAGCACTCATATTCACTGAATTAATAAATACTTCAAATAAATGGTCGGATTAAGATTTTTGTGGTACTTAATGGCTTTTTGTTTATATTTTCCCGATGGAAATAAAACAATAAATTGATGGAGATAATTGAATATTGCGTTCCGTATTAAAATACAGTATTCACTCAGACGATATTTAACACCCATCAAGCATAATTTATTTTGTAAATTTCTGAGTAACGGAATATTTTTTTTACCTTGTATTACCAGGCAGTCAGTTTATATAAATGAACTAGAAGAGCCTCGCGGTTTTACCCGCGTTAATTTAAAGAAATAACCTACTCAAATATATTCTATTACTTTCGGAGTATTACTTAGGATTCTTACATGAGTAATAATCCTAAGTAATACTAAACTAAACAGACGGATAACGAAGTGATCGTAGAAAGGTTCCTCTTGTTCCTAAAAAATTATGTAGTCTACAGTAAAAAAAAAAAAAAAATGTGAATTACCAATGATTTTATCTTGAGCGGTATTTATGAAACCTGATATTTTGCACCTCCTGCCGGAGACGCGCAGAGCATGCGCGAGCGATCTCGCGACTCCAGTCAAGGTAGAGACGAACCGGAGTGTTTTTGTTGGTAAAAATCTAACATATCCACACCATTCCCTCGGCGTGGATTGTAATCATTAGGTCAAAAATTCAAAACGGACAAAAAGGTCTGTTGAACCATCTGCTCATCATTTCTTTTGGACTTTTCCAAGATTCGTGGCACTAACTCTATTATAAGATAATAATAATGCCTTAGGATAACCCACACACGGCCATCTGATCCCAAAATAGGCAGAGCCTATATTATGGCAACCAGACAAATGATAAACATACTTATATATTCCTATATATTTAAATTACTCCCAGACACAAAACAAAGGTTTAGCAGCGGTCGGGCCTGTGGGTGACGGGGAGGGCACCTCGTCACCCGATCAGCTGACAGGCCCTGAAGGATACGGATACGAAGTCCCACGTGTGTGTCTTCGGAAGGAGTAAAGGGTAGGCACTTTACACCTACCCCTCTATCAGGGGTCCTACAATGACCCCTACCATGACTGAGGCCCACCGGAGCCCCGCTGAGCATGTTTTAGCGAATCCGGGACTCCGGCAAAGGCAAGGACGGGACCGGGGTGTTTTTAGTTGGTGCAAGTCCCCCATATCTCCACGTCGTGCCCTCGGCGTGGGTTTAGGTGAGTAACAAAAAAAAACCACTAGAACAACAGGCCAGTCAAGATAGTAGGTATTCATTCTTACTTTTTAAGAACTATCATAACATATTTGTTATTCTCAGTGACTCCGTTTTATAAGTAAACTGTAATAGGAACGTCTCCACGGTTCGTTACATCGCACGTGACGTCACATTGTACTCAAATCGCAAGTGGCTTTTGTTGGCGATGTTTTGGTCTACAGAGAATTCGAGGACTATCCATAAGAACCAAACAGGTATACAGTTATCTTGATAAATAACATTTGAAGTACTCAAGGTTTGGAAAGTAGGTTATTTCTAATCTTGCGTTTTGAGAAGTTATTAAGTTAAGATGTTATTAAAAAAATAAAGTTATTTTAGCGATGATAATAAAAATATCATTTTGTCTTTTAGATTTATTTGCACTAGGGTTGCATTATGTAATGTTAGACTGGTCTGTTGGTCTATTGGTTAGTGACCCTGAATGCATAACCGGACGTGAGAGTTCGATTGTGGGAATCGCCAGGAAAAATCTTTGTGTGATCAGCATGATAATTTTATCAGGGTATTTATTTATATATAATAAATATTTATTTTAGAAATACACAGAATTTTCCTAGTTTATAATCAGATGACTATAATTATATGAGTTTTTACAATACATTATTATTATTATATTATTTAAAAAATCCCAAGACTCTAAATACTAATTGATTTCAGGGTCGATTACTTTGAGAAAGTATTCTTTATAACCAAATTCTTTATTCTGCTGTACTTTACTTAGAGTAGAATAGGTGTAGTGTTATATGATGTTATAATGCCTAAAATTTTATAAATAAATCACCCTACCTCGGCTTACTATTTGCATGAAAACAAACATTAATAACACACATAAAATTAATTCAAACATTCAACAAACAAACAGTGAAATCAATTGAAGAAACTTTTACTATTTAACTCGACGTCACCAACAATTTACCGTATTAATTTAAAACAATTCATGTGTATAACTAACTATTTTGTAACAAAACCGCGTTAGATAAATTTACACGTGACCACTTGGCAATTAAAACTTGTATAGAACACGATTAGCAAAAACTATAACAGTCGGGTATACCTTATACGTCGACGTTAGATAAATGGGTACAAGTTTTAATTGCTTTTCGATGCCAGAAGTAAATGTTGGTATTTTTGTTGTTTGTTATTTATAAAACAAATGCAAGTCAAACCCCCGTTTTTAAAACGTTTATCACACGAAAATTTGTTAATCACCTGTCAATCCTCATGTTAAGCGCTGTGATTGGTTATTATTATTTTGGTCAACCAATCACAGCTGTGATCAGATTAAATTGATCAGCCTTTCAGAAAGCAGGGGCCTTTATTTTTACTACACCATTATTTTTTTTAACAAAAAAACTTAAATAATAAAAACAACTACTTTTCAAACTGTAGTACTCAGTTCCAATGTTTTAAAGTCAAGACAAAAGATAAAATCTAGGACTTGTCAATTAAAAGTGTTCGTAGCTTGAGCGTAGCGTTTGCAAATTGTTAATAATTTCTTCGTGAACTGAGAGCCACTGTCCCAGTTCTTGAGATCAAAGCGTTAATTCATTTATAACCTTCGTAAGAGAACTTGTATACAATTTAAAAAAGAAATCCTATTGATAGTAGAGTATTGTTATTAACTATTCTATTTTATCGAAATTTTATTTTACTACTAACTTGAACAAAGCATAAATTTATTTATCAAATATTAAGTCTAGTAATAAACATGTCTTTGTAGAATCATTGACAGTCAGCCCTAGTTTCATTAAAACAATTTCTATATTATATATTTTTTTATCAATATAGTTTGTCAACAGTATTTCTCTCTAGTTAAAAAAAAAGTCATTAAAGTAACAGGAATAAGTACAATGAATAAAACATATCAGTATAGTGCAGTACCCGGCGATTATTGAAATAGGCCACCGTTACGTCAACTTAGATATTATTATATAAATAGGAAAAAATATAGTCTATATGGATGTTTTTATACATCCCTCACTAAAGGGAAAACTTGTAGTGATCGATGAAAAAGGTATAAAAAGGCCAAGGTCGATGTGCAATATTTATCGCCAGGTACTGTACCTATGTACTGATGACATGATAAAGAAATAATAACAGCACACTGCTAGTTGTCCATCAGATCATTAAAGCTTTCTTGTTATAGTATACTGTAGGTTGTTAAAAATCGTAATTGGATAGTTCTAGATAAACAATAACAATATAACTTACTACCTTATACAAAAAATAACAAGCATTGAACATCTAGCTCGTTTACAGTGGGTCGAGGATTTTTTTTCTTAAAAATGCGACTGCATCTTTTGTCGCGGGTTGTTTTACAAACATACATTTCACATGCACAATCGCACACCCAGACTTAGAGAAAGCATTTGTGTAATCCACAAGTCCGCGGGTACGGTCCCATGCGGGGATCGAAACCGCGGCGCTGTGGTAATTGGCGTGGTGACCTATACCACTCGGCTATCCGTGCAGTCAACATAATAAATTAAGGTTTTCTCCAATATTCAGTAATGTAGAATTATAAACACACACTTTATTTACCTTTCCGATCAACGACGAATACTTAAATCTAAAATTGGGTATAGTTGCTAACTATATAGGCAAGCATGACATACACGAGATTTTAATTGTAAATTTAAACTATTATTATACTTCTTTATAATGTCCGTCATATAGATTACTAGCTGTCGTTTTTCATTTTTGCAACATTTTTCATTTATGCTTCGCTCCTATTGGTCGTAGCGTGATGTTATATAGCCTATAGCCTTCCTCAATAAGCGGACTATGCAATACAAAAAGAATTTTTCAATTCGAACCAGTAGTTCCTGAGATTAGCGCGTTCAAACAAACAAACAAACAAACTCTTCAGCTTTATAATATTAGTATAGATAACTTCTATTCTGGTAAAGACATTCTGCTTATAGGTTGTTCATAAATAACATCTAGAACTTTCTCTCTATTTTTCAGGGGTAGCAATCACTATTGCTAACGACTATACAATCGCTCACAATTTGTGCTTTAGAACTTGAAAACACTCCATCTTAGAACCGAGAGACTAAGAAACAAAGACAATCCTGATATTTCACAGCTAATGGATAACGACGGTTCGTACGAACAATCTCTTTTAGTTGTGGTAATTAGTCAGTGTTTCTGAGTTTTAAAGATTTTTCTATTTTTTGTAGCCCTTTTGGCTGGCTATTTTTTCGTCGTTGATGTTTACGAAATAATAAAAATATAATTGATAAAAAAAAAATATTTTTTTTAAAATCTTTTTTTATTTAAAGTCATAGTCAAAGAGATTCTGTTTTTCTATGTTTTCAGTACAACTAACTGTGAAAAATTTATTGAAATTGCTGACAGTTTCAATAATTAATATGAATTTTCTACATTGATGATGATTTGTCTTAAAATAAATTTCTATCAGTTCACAATTATTTAGAAAATTTTTCTTTACTAAACCCAACCTAAACTGTTTTATACACCACGTTAACAAGCAGAAGCACCTAACTCCTTAGAGGTTATTTAAAATTCTGGAACTTTCCATGTGCGATAGAATGCACAAGTTAAACAACTACATTTAAGATTTTAAAGTACATTCCATACTACAAGTTATCTATCTAGCTTCAAAGCGGGAGTTAGGTAATTAACTCTGATGTGCGCGGCGGAAGCCAACAGGTCTAAGAGTGTGGCTTTGAAATGTTTTAGAGCTGATAAATAATGGACTGAAGGGATAATTGTGAATTGATCATTATTATTAAAACAGCACACGATAAATAAAGATTCCATACTATCTTTGAGACCAACCAGAGACATTTCATAAGTTCATAATGCATGATTAGGTATCGTAGTAAAAAAAATATTAATTTTAATAAAGCGACAAAATACAAATTCTGGGAAGTACAAATTCTGCTTTGGTTTTAGATTGAACGCATTTTTTTTTCATCATGCAAGAGTATTAATAGAATATTAGGAAACAAAGCTTATATTGTCAAAATTACTGTTCATATTCTTAAAATTTCTGTATATTAATAAAATTAAATATGCATGAATTATTGCATGCAACCATAGGATCTGTAATTATGGTTTAAAAATATCAAGGTTCTGAGTAGATAAAAATATTTACTAATTTAAATTACAAGAATCAAACCAGTAAATCAATTGAACAAACATATAATTACTTAAGTAGTTCCTCGAGCCAGCAGCAACTACCAATTATTGAAGAAACGTCCAATTACCTACTTGAATAGTAAGCAAATAATTTATTACGTGGTACAAACGCAAAATCATTCACTAATCGTTCAAATTGATCTAAAATATTTAAATTTATTTTCTACTTTCTTTTAATACCTAAAGTTCTGAAAAGAGAAAAATATTCCCGAAATCAAATAAAGTATTTCTATAAAAATTATGGTTGCTCGCTGACTTCACAGCCCGACCCAACGAGTTGGTAGCAAAAGTTTAAAATTCAATCAATTTTGCGCTCCACAGCCTCCATTCACAGTTCGGGTGTTTTGTTCCTGTAATTTTCCTTGTTCCGTATTATGTTTTCCAGTTCACTCCTATTCCTTTGCGGTCATCGTGAAAACGGTTTAATATCGAATTCCACGTAATCAGTATTTCGGCTTGGCTTAAAATTTAAGCGCAGCAATCGATTTTGTTTTAGAAATCTAAGCTTGAATGAGTTTGAATTTTTGGGCAATTAGATTTGCGCACTTACACAGAAAGCCTAACCCAGAATTAGTTACTAACACGAGGTTAAATTTGCAATATTGTAAGACAAACTGTCAATTTAACCTCGTTTTAGCATTTAACTCTGAGTTTAAAAGATAACCTTTAAGTTTAGGTGATTTGTGGAAAAAAATATATATTACTCGGAATTTGCAGAAATGTGTCCTTCAAGACGATATTTCCTTATTTCATCAAGGAAATAAAACGATAGGAATTATAGTTTTCGTGTGATAATGCAAAAGCACTTGAAAATTTTAGTATGATAAAAAAAACCCTGAAATTAAATCGTAAAATCCATTACTTCCTACTTGAAACAGATTGTAAGCTGAAATTTATTCCGCGCTTAAAATAGCGTTTCGAAAAATGCAGGCAAGCTGCAATCAAATTTAGCTACAAGTTATATGAGCATTTTTTGGCAGCGCACGTCTGTTCTAAACAAAAAGTTTCGTTTAAGGACTCTTCTCACTAGACATAGTAGAATCAAGTTTTTTTATATTGTGCTTATTTATTTAAAAAAATAAAATTTGGAAGAATAAGGTTTTACTTAATTATCTCATTGTCTATCATAGCAGCTGTAAACAAAATCTGGAAAAAGACGACCTCCTTGGTCAAGTGGTGTATATACCGATTTTTAAGGTGTCGCTAGCTCTGAGGTCCCGGGTTCGATCCCCGGACGGGTCAATGTAGAAAACCACTTTTCTACATTTTCTTGGGTCTGGGTGTTTATGGTACCTTCATTGTCTCTGATTCCATAACATAAATGCTTTAGCTACTTACTTTGGGTTCATATCAAAGTATGTGATGTTGTCTACATTATTAAAAGATAGTTCACCAGTACTACGGCAAATTAAGCATCTCCTTAGTTAGGACTGCTCCTTCAAAATCAGACTAGATTTGCAAAAATGCTCCATATCATGTTTAATGCTTGATTATCCAGATTTTCCAGCAGGAAAGGCAATCCCAACAGCCCGCGCATGAAACGCGAACTTTGTAGAACAAACACCAAAAATTGTGAGAAGTACTCTTTAGTTTTTAACCGTGGGAGCCGCAGACAATGTTGTTCAAATACTGTCGTTCCGCAACTCTTGGTTCGTTAGCGGCCACGTCCGGAATCACGGTGCACCCGCGAAATAAACTTGCTACAGCATAAATAACTTTATATATTTTTATATTCACACTGCAAGTTTTAGTACATACTGCTTGGATGTTGGTATAGTGTTGTGTTAATAACCTTTTTTAGCTACGATAATTTTTCTATTTTCCTTTATCGGACTTTTACTATGTGTTTGAAACACATATCATATCAGATCAGATTAAAACTTTTCTGTTTGAATAATGTCCATAATATATTATATTTTTAAAGAGATATTAACACTTATTCCCATGTATTAGCGCACATTATCCTTACTAATACTATAAATGCGAAAGTAACTCTGTCTGTCTGTCGCCAAAACCACCACACCGATTTGAATGAAATTTGGTGCACAGATAGTCTAGAGCCTGAGAAAGGACATAGGCTACTTTTTGCCTCGATAACCGACATGCACGCGGGCGGAGCCGCTAGAAACAACTAGTTTCTAATATTTGTGACATCTATGGATCAATACTAGCAGTACTAAAAATATAAAAAAAATAATTTCAGTTTCGTGTGGTACATATTACTTAATCTTTGTTTAAATACACATCTTATTTTACAGTTACTGTAAAAAAAATACAAAACTTGCGTTAGTAAACCGTTTTGTTCTAAATAATTATGAATACTCCTCACGATAGTTATTATACTAATATAATACTTAATCACAAGTAATTAAGCATGTATAATTATATTGTAATTTTTTTATGTTACGAAGCGATACGATTACTGTACATCAAGAGTTAGGCCCATTAGCGGGACCCCGAAACGGCGTCCATATTCTACGTGACTCTAAAGAGTGTCACGTTGACGCGATTATCGCAGTAACGCAATGTTTCCAATTCACCCTAAATGCCGTTTAGAACGCTATTATTTTCCTTTTTTTGTTTTCGTCCGATCTAAATAACGATTAGGTGTCCAATGTTTATGATAACTGTTTATTACGAAAGCTTTTTTATTATTGTTTTGTAGCCATATAATGATCTAACCGTATAATAAATAATTGATCGGGTACATGGTGGGTTTGTTTGGACAAAATAAACATTTTGTAAAATGTGTATTGCACAAAATAAAGAAAGGAATAAATAAAAAACGTAAAATTAATGAATCGGCGTTACACCGTGTCCGTCGTGAATCTTGTCGTCGCAATTACTCTCTAATATCCACAGAACAAATATTCTGTTTCTTTCATTCGTTGCGTTCCGTCTTTACAATCATAAGCTGCATTCATAGATATATATCGTAATACAAACTTCTTATCCCACATACATAATGCAAAAAAAAAAAAGATTTTTTCTTCATGAAAGTGGTTTTTCATATTAAACTGCTATACTCTTCAATTACAGAGACAGAGTATTATTTACTAACTTTTAAACTATCTCGCTGCATGTTTATAATAATTTATTATAACAAGAATGGTCGCAAGTAGACTGCTTGCGACCACGGTCGGTGTAACCTGGTCGAAACGTCAAGCGTAAAGGTATTTATGAATGTTCCCGCTAAATCCTGTTACATAATATATTATTATAGAGTATTATTTAACCTGTAGTTAATAGATAAGTACTAGATAGTAGGTATTTAGTTATATCAGGCACTGATAAAGGAAACCACTTGACTTTGATCCCGAGAATGTGCGTGAGTAAACCGTTTTGTTTTAAATAATTATGAATACTCCTCACGAAAGTTATTATACAGAAACCACTTACAAAAACTTACGTCATAAGCATTCCTACTTATGTCTATAATAGCTAATCCCCGTTCCGGATATTTTCCAATGTTTCAACTAATGAATGATAATGAAATTCGGTTCATCCGTTCTTAAATTATAAATAGTGTAACTAACCCGACTTTTTTTATATAAAGAAAATGTTTCGTCTGCTAATATCTAAACTATGTCACCATCTTATTTAACTTTTACTGATCCAGATTACTCCTAAGTTAAAATTTATCTTGTTTCCATCCTACATAGTATTTAAACTACATCTTACAACTTATTAAACTATGTTTACTGCATGGCATGCGCCATCTCAAAGGCGTTTTTATAGCTTCTCAAAAGAAAGTAATCTCATCTTAAACTTTAAGAGTTTAATGAAGTTGTATCAGTATATACTCTGTCGTAATTACAGTGTACCCTCGGAATCGAATTAACAAACTATCGATGGGACCTTGGTTTAACATAATACGGTGAAACTACGCCGATATACAGTATAACAAAAGCCAATTAAAAAGTTGGTACACTGTGACAAGAAATCCAAACAAAGTTAGAGAAGTTTGTGTTGTCCCGACATATTTGTTGCGCGTGATGTCAACTTAGACGATGTTGGACGAAGCTGAGAAACAAAAGATATTTGGACTAAGATATAAGCGTATTTTTTTTATATATATTGGTATTTAATATTTCCACAACTACGTTGGGGTTAACTTCCAGTGTCACTGACTCACTGGACTCAAAGTGAATAGCTGTACATTTTTACCTTGTATTTTTTTTTTATATAAGAAAACGACTCTCGCTTTTATCCTTGTGTCGCGGGGGGTTTAACAAGTTTTTAAATCACATGCAAAAAGAACACCAAGACTTAGAACAAGCAATTTTGAACTCGCTGCATTTCGCGCAGTGGTAATTAGCGCGGTGACCTGATACTACTTGGCCGTCAGTGAATTAGTCTAGCATTATGTATAAATATAAAGTAATTTTTACAATCATAATATATTGGGAAACACGAGCTCAAAAATAAAGAGATTGGTGAATTATAATTCTTGAGCGTTAAAATATAATAATTTTCCTTATCAACAAATATCTTATATAGGAGAGTTGCCCAACATTTCAAAAATACCGATAATTACCTATTTTCTTAACAAGTTAAGAAACAACACGGGCAGCATGTACTATATATCCAATTGGTATAAGTCACCTAGTCAATTACCACTGTGTGTGACGTGCCGGTGGTTCGATCTACGCATGGTCTGACTGTTCTTTGGGCATGCGATTTAAATGTTCGTGAAACCCCTGGCGATACATGAATTAAATTTCTTAAGGTAAAAAATATACCTCCGCAATCCTCTAAAATTTTTAATATAATTTGCTTATATGTTTTAGATTTTAGGAAAGCCAGTGTTCAATATGCCATAATATCTATCCCATATTCCATATCGATAAACGGACTGAGTTGATTAATTGTCAATTTTTTTTGTATCACGTTTCAGTGGAAATGCTTTTAACTTGTACCACGGTGGGAGTTCCTATGTCTAGTGTCAGCAGCAATCAATATAGTTTCTGGGACAGTTGTTATTTGTAGTCTAACAGAGATTTTGTGGGCGCCTTCTTTTCTCAGTAATCTATTAGATAACTGAGGATTTCTTCGGTACAACTATGTATTGTACTGTTCTTTTCTATAGAAAATTGCCTAAAATTTTTTTTCGTCTCTTATTTCGAGCTCTAATATACCTACTTATCTTTTCAGTTTTTCAAAAATAAATACTTTTTATTTCTTTATCTTTCAATTTTAATCAGAAAGAACATTTTTGTAAAAATAATTTAATGACTAGTGTCGATGAAAAGAAAAACAATTTTAATTAATATTTAATGTAGAGATATCTGTCTTTGTACATATAAAACTCTCTGTTCATTTATACACATATATACATATAAAACTGTCTTCTGGTCTACTACTGTTCAAAGCCTTCAAAAATTACCAAAAAAATTACAATTTTTTGTTAATTTCATCCGATTTTGTGTTTTTTTTTTTCTAAATTATTGATTTAGAGGCCTTATTTTTACATAATTATTAAATAATCATTACCTTTTGACAATTTACTGTTTCTACACAAGCTTTTTCGTGCTGTTTTATGTCCGAGACCAATATTGTCCGATGAGATGAAAAAGCCGTGCTGTCGCCATTGAAAATATGATGTTCATGATGCGTTTGGAAGGCTTCCAGGTCTGTGTAACAATATCCGATCGAGATAACGAGCTTAGTGTTGTATGGGCGAATATTATCTATTGGCTAAGATTTATTGCGCCGGAGAAAAATGAATAGCGAGGTACTTACTGTTGTTAGGTCTTACAGGAATAAATAAGAAAACGTAGTAACGAGTGTGAACATGTAAAATAGTAAAATTATAACAAAACAGAGCGCACCGTTTTATTAAAACTATCTCAAAACTTAATAATATCGGAACCGCCGGTTTTTGCGTAAATGTTTGTCGACGCACGGAAAATCACATAAATCAGTAAACGAGCGTAGTACATATGGCTTAAAAATGTGCTTACGCATGGCATAAGGGGCTACTATCGATGCGCGCGCTCTATGCTTTTCTATGATTACTGTAAGGGGTAGGGTTAGCACGTGATTGAAAAAGTATTTTTAGTCTTTATCTAGATTTTGTGTAGTCAAAGTTGGGTTTTTATCTGCAAATAGAGAGGTTTAAAAATGGAATAAGAAGGCCTTATAATGATACTAGCTGTCCCCCGCGACTTTGTTCGCGTTTTTTAGTTTTAACAGTTTTTCATTTTTGCAAAATTTTTCATTTATGCTCCGCTCCTATTGGTCTTAGCGTGATGTTATATAGCCTATAGCCTTCCTCAATAAACGGACTATCCAATACAAAAAGAATTTTTCAATTCGAACCAGTAGTTCCTGAGATTAGCGCGTTCAAACAAACAAACAAACTCTTCAGCTTTATAATATTAGTATAGATAAGGTAAGATAATGTTATTTAAAGTTAGTCATATTTAGTTATATTATGAATGCTAAAGTAACGTCTATCTGTTATGTTTTCACGACTAAACCGCTTTACTGAGTTTCATGAATCTTGGTATGTGGTAAGCTTGGATCCCACGAAAGGACATCGACTATTTTTGGCCGCGATAATCAGCACCCACGCAGGCGGAGCAGCGTGCAACAGCTAGTAGGTACAATAGGGATGTTGACTGGGTATGAGAAGTTAAAATCTATTTAGTCCGTCAGTTAGATAATAAAAAAATATTAGACACGATTTTTTTTCTTTTATCAAAACAATAAAAAATTACAAAGATACAGCGCTTTAAAGTTTCGGAGTGGGGGCTTATGACAACTCGCCTTGGTAAAAATTGTAGCGAAGAGTGACGTCACGCGAAATTTCCGTTCTCTGTATTTTGATCATTTTTTGTTTGTAGGAAAAAATAAAAAATACGTGTCCAATAAAATTCATTAATCTACCAGGCGGACATTAAAAAAAAATAAGGAAACATGCCTATTATCATCAAAAGATATTTTTAGTCAAATAAATAACTTTATTTCCGTTAACCTAAATTCAACACTCCTACGGGCGCAGCCAATCTCTTACACGTGTTTCCATTGGTTTATTTATAAACTCCTAGAAAAAGATCTCGCGGTTTCCAGTGAATGTGTTAAGATTTAGGAAGAATAGGGAAGTAAAAGTTTATAAAGATGCAAAATGCTGTTAAATCTCCGAAGGAATAAGGGAAGCGAGAATTTGTAGCGTTGCATCCTAAAATATCGAATATTTAACAGCCTGAGAGCTTTCGTGCCAAGCCTTTTACTATATTGTTGACTAACAGACGAATAGTTTGAATAATGCGATTCTTTAAAAAAAAACATTTTTAATCACATACTATTATGTCGTCATTTTCATTGAATATTTGTCCAAATATATATTATATGTATATATATACTGTGAAACATAATCATCACGCAATGTTTATCGCTATATTCAGTAGGTATATATCAATCATGTGTTGTGTATTTAAAATGCTAAAATTTTATATATAAAATCATGAAAACCTAAATATATCCAAAAAGTGTTTTTACCCAAAATAAAAAGCGTTTATGTAAATATTTTGTAAGTGCAAAATCTAATCTTTGTCTACATAAACTAAATTACTTAACCTCAAACTAAAAAAAAACAAATCTAAACTACCCCAACCCCAAAACTACTCAATCCTAAAAAAAACAAAAACGTTATTGAAATCTACCTTCATTGAGACAGAAAATACCGTGATCCGGGTATCAACTCTCTAAAACATACATGATTCTCAGTTCGCTCAGAAAAGATAAAATATTCTATGAATAATTCACGCGTCATACATCGACAGGGCTGAATAAGATCGTCTATTCGTCTCGTCAACAAAACCTTGGGAACTTTTTCGGTACTCAAATGCGTTTAGCTCATGTTTGCTTAGATGGATGGGATGTATACGTAGTCATTGGTAAGTATATGTTTCTTCAAGACTGCAGATATTTGGTTTGGTATAGGCTTAATATGTCTCTATAGCAACCTGTACAGACTTTGACAATGCAACTGTGTTGATAGTGAAAAAAGACGCAATGCTCATTATTTCTGTACAACAATTTTCGTTTTCTTCAAATGCAATCCATACTTCATTTTAACTTGTCCCACCAATGACGAAAAAATGAGTAACTATCGACTATTTTCGTGCTCAAGAAACGAACTATAAGATGTGGATCCCGATTACATAAAATAGATACATAATATTAATAGTTGATCGCTAACTCTTCACACTGCCGGAGACAACTCTTTCTGCATTTGTTTTTCGCGACGACAAGAGCTATCAAAGAACAGTGGGCATTTTACTCTCCAATGCGAGTGCGAGTGCAAGCAGTTACATTTAATACACTCGGCATTGTGTTTTAATTTAATTGTAATAATTACTGTTAGTGATGAAACCCGAAACACTAAAAAAGAAAATAACAAATGAAAAACTCAATGCTATGCAAATATTATAAAAAATCATGACTTCAAGGTTTGATAACACCCTACTTAACATTATTACATCACAGTTAAATAACCCAAAAAAAGTCAAATAAAACCTTTAAATCCACCATTTACTCATGCGTTTAAAAAATGACTTCAAATTTTATTTGACGATTACAATAAAAAAGCTGTAGCGTTCCCCATCGCGGAACGAAGGTTTGATGAAAATACAGTATTCAACATTCGAGTCACGATTCTGGTAAATTTCCCTAAAGATAAACATTTCCGAGGTAAATTAAACAGTTGTTTTGTACCGTCGACTGTATTTTTTCATCAGAACTCGACAGTCCACGTGTTATTTTTATACACCCTTCGTAATTCCATGGACGTTAATAAGGAATAGTAATTATACTGTACCAACGTTAATTACAATGATAATTAAGGTCTTCACGTCAGAGGTCAATTTGAGTGATAGCGTTGTATAGGTAGTAATGAGAAGGAAAGGACCGGGAAGACCTATAATGATATAGAATAAGCTCGAAGGACCAATTTTGGTCTTTGTAACCGTTTGGCGTAGGTAAAATTGTAGTCAAGGAAAAGGCAAGGAAAAGCAAAGTGTTTCATGAATAACATTTTTGGGGAAGTTTATTTGCAAAGGTACGTTTTAGATATAAAAATGCCCTGCGTTTATGGTCCTAGAACCTTTTTACATGGTGCTGATAGCGGCAATCATATACCCATGTTAAACCTTGTTTTATATTTGACCGACCTAATATGAACAGAATTATTATTGGTCCAATGTGATGACATGTAACTCATGCACGCCTCATAGAGCATAATATTAAGATGACGCCTCAAATACGATGGGTACAGAAAGGCAGCAGTTTAAAGCATTAATCAATTTGTATATTTTATATAAAGAGTTTGGTTTTATCTCACTTATGTACTGAATGTCATAACACTTAAAGCAGGTAAATAAATAAATAAATGTGGACAACATCACATACATTGCTCTGAACCCAAAGTAAGTAGCTTAAGCACTTGTGTTATGGAATTCATAGACAACGAAGGTACCACTAACACCCAGACCCGAGACAATGTACAAAATTGGTTTTCTACATTGACCCGGCCGGGGATCGAACCCGGGACCTCAGAGCTGGCGACACCTTGAAAACCGGTGTGTACGCCACTCGACCACGGAGGTCGTCAAAGCAGGTATGTGGCGATGTAAGAATGGGTGACCATTTCTAAAAATACCGATACCTCTCCGTGCCTCGGATAGCACGTTAAGCTGTTAGTCTCGAGTGTCATCATTTGATCTTTGGCAGTCGCTAGTAATGACAATTCTCCAGTCTTACTATGGGATACTGTGTTACCTAGTAAAATGTGTTCGGTCGTTATATGTAAAATAGAGTATTCAGCTGAATCCGATGAGACAGAAAGGCTACTTCAACATAGCTTGGAATAAACTAGACAGAAAAAAAAGCGATGTAGAAAAATGTAAGAAATACAAAGCAGCAAACTACTGTTAATATAACAATATATTGAACATACCGCAAATGAATCCTTACGTAAACATTGTATACCGCAGAAAATAGACATGATATAATATAATATTAGTTGTGTTCTACAAAGGGTTTCCGTACCTAATTGTCTTAAGGAAACCGTTCTAAGGGTAAATTGGCTCCTGATTGAATATAATTATAACTTATATGGCTTTAGTGGATATTATATCTACCACGTAACCTCTGAGTAATTATGTATTATAATGTAGTTGTATAGCAGTGGGGGCCAATGGTTGAATGCGATCGACTGGTAGTTTACGGCAAGGCAGAAAAAAATTATGAAGATGATAAAAATAACATCAATAACCTTTGTATAATATGTCACGCCATCTATTGCTGGTTATTTGTTCGATCCCTACATAGGACAGACATCTTTTGTGTTATAATACTGGCCTAACGTCTCACTGTTGGGCACAGGCCTCTTCTCATATAAAGAAGGCACGAGCTATGATCACCACGCTCATTGCGGGTTGGCAATTGTTCATGTCTTAGAATAATTAGGAAATTACATACAACTTTGAAAAAGGCACAATTTTACTTGCCTGTAATGGGTTGGCACCTGCAAGCTTGTGAATACAAATCTGTTTATTGAACCGCTAGGCCACCACGGCATTTGTTTTGTGATTAACTAATATTTGTTTTAAATCTGGAAGTTATCTGCAAACGAGACTAAAATTTTGTAACATCGCAGCGACAAAGAGATTAAATATCCAAGTATGGTGGTCGTTAAAAAAGGATTTTTGCTATAAAAATATTGATCTTGATATTTAAGCAGTCGAGAGCAAGAAGCCTAGTTAGTAAAGTCGATATTTGATATTTACTCTAATTAAGTTTACCACCCTTGCAGAGTATTTGTACCTAAAAGATAAACATTAATAAAGTTTGAATAAACTCAACCGAGCGTGATATTGAGCGTCTATATTAAGCCTACTGTACATTGCGGTACGGTTTGTGTAAACTAAAATCGCGAGAGACCTTAAGAGTCGATTCCTGTGTGGGTTACACAAGTCAACGACCCGACTTCAATATTAAATTTAAGCAAACACTAGCTGTATAATGTTCCTTATTATTTTGAAACCATCCTACAGTGATACTAAAGTAGGCTGATTGAGTAAATATACTATTTTACCTAATTACTCTCACTTGCTGAAATGTAAATGTTAATAAAATTCCTATATATAGTAAAGTTAATTAAATTATTTAAACAGCAATTGATATAATATACAAAAACGAGCAATCCATACTAATACATACTCATATTATAAATGCAAAAGTAACTCTGTCTGTCAGTTTCGCTTTCATGACTAAACCGCTGAACTGATTTTGATGAAACTTAGTGTGGGATAACTTTGGACCTTAAGAAAGGATATGGGTTACTTTTGCCACGTTAACCGACACCCACGCTGGCAGAGCCGCGGGCAGCAGCTAGTTCTAAATAAGTAAGAAATTAATAAATAATTTTGTCTTTTTCATTATAGCGTAGTAAATTAGTTTTATTTTCTATCATAAGTCAAATTTTAGTAAATCAAATTATCAGTTTCAGCAAGACCGATGTTATTATTTTTTTCAAAACCTTTTCTTCTTACAAAAATAAGCCTTCTTTAAAAAGTATTTCACACATAACATACTAAGTGATCGAGAGATAGAAGTCGTACGTATTGTGGCTTTATTTATCGCCCAATACTTGAGTTGCAACGCCATAACTGAACTGAGTAAAATACGGCCTCCACTACAAGTCTGTTGGCAAAGATGTAGAGTTACTAGATGTGACGCACTAAGTTATGATTTAATAGATTTATATGTTGGCAACATTGACGTAAAGCATATTTTTGGTCCATTAAAAATTCCTAATGCAATTAATTAGTTCAATTCAGAAGCAGTAACATAATATAATTGCAATTTTGTAAAAAATATGCTAAAACATTTTTTTCCCAACTTGCTTATTTAATACCAACAATAATTATATAAAATAAATATAATTCTGGTTAATTGGAGATTGTAAATTATAAATTAAACTATGAAAGTCAACGGCTACTTATATTCTGCTCACTGTTAACTAAACGACACCGCCGCTGCCGCCTCAGCTTATGATTAAAGACTCCTATTGAGTCCAAAACTAGTTGGGCGATCCAGAAAAACCACGCGAGAGCTAAACCGATGGTGATAAATATAATTAACGATGTAGAAAATTCGGTTTACAAAAAATATTTTATACTAGCTGTCCCCCGCGACTTTGTTCGCGTGTTTTAGTTTCAACGGTTTTTCATTTTTGCCACATTTTTCATTTATGCTCCGCTCCTATTGGTTGTAGCGTGATGTTATATAGCCTATAGCCTTCCTCAATAAACGGACTATCCAATACAAAAATATTTTTTCAATTCGAACCAGTAGTTCCTGAGATTAGCGCGTTCAAACAAACAAACAAACAAACAAACAAACTCTTCAGCTTTATAATATTACTAGCTGTCCCCCGCGACTTTGTTCGCGTGTTTTAGTTTCAACGGTTTTCCATTTTTGCAACATTTTTTCATTTATGCTCCGCTCCTATTGGTCGTAGCGTGATGTTATATAGCCTAAAGCCTTCCTCAATTAACGGACTATCCAATACAAAAAGAATTTTTCAAATCGGACCAGTAGTTCCTGAGATTAGCGCGTTCAAACAAACAAATAAACAAACAAACAAACAAACTCTTCAGCTTTATAATATTATATTAGTATAGATAGTATAGATAAAATAAATAGGTAGGTACTGTTTCGAATACTGAACTTAATAGCGTTAAGTGTCTTGTCCTATCCAGTAAACCGCAAGCGTTGTACCAATGCATTTTGTATACTACCCACGTAGATGCACTAGCAACGGTTGAAGGCAAATAAATTCCGCGATTTGTGGTTGGAAAGCTTCCAGGGCTCTGTTGTTGGTCGACTTGGGATGTTAGGTGCCCAAACAAGGCTGGTAAGCTCTCCCAGAGATAGTCCTGTGATATATTTTGTTGCTAATTTATTTTGGCAATGGCGTCGCTTTTTGCGATGATTAAGACGGTGGAGTAGTTTTTTGATAGATGATGTTACTCAGTGCTGCAACCGAGGTAGTGTTGGGCAAATGATTTGAGACTAAATTAGAGACAGTCTCGTTCCAAATCAGTATATTTTCGTATATTTTCACGTTTCAAATAGCTAACATCTAGCTATCTTTAGTATATTTTTGAACACCTAAATTAGAACTGCGCTTTTAAGCCTATCAGTAAAATATTTTTTTGAAGCCCCAAATTAAAATACGTAGTTATAATTATATATTATATATATACCGGTCAATAACGCTAAGTCTTCTTCTGCCTAGCCTTTTCCCAAGCTATGTTGGGGTCGACTTTCAGTCTTACCGGATTCAGCTGAATACCGTATTTTAAATGGAGCGACTGCCTATCTGACCTCCACGACCCATTTTAATGGGTAACACAGTATCCCAAAGTAAGACTGGTTGTCAGAATTGTAATGACTTAACGACTGTCAAAGATCAACGTATGACAGTCGGGAACAACGCCTTAACGTACTTTCCGAGGCACGGAGGGGTCTCGAAATGTTTACAAATGGCCACCCATCTACGGACCAACCGCGGCGACCACGGCTTAACCTGTATTTTTGGTCAAACTTTACGGCTTACACTTAGCCACGAGACCCTCAATAACGCTAAATACTAAGACATTTATATTATTAGCACAAAAAATAAGAACTAAACTAACTGAAAACAATTTAAAATAATCCAACAAAAAATAATTCACTTCTCAAAACAACAGTAACAGTAATAACAAACAAAAGGCTATAATGTAATCCTATCGGCTAAAACGATCAAGTCATTAAATTCCTTTCGTAAAACTTAAAATTCGATACCTTTTACTGTAATTCCGTTCGCGAAATTTATATTGCAGCTTAACTCGAAACAGTAAAATTCGTAAATAAAAAGCGAATACAAGAATTAAGGCTGTGTAATAGGGGCGGCAAAGTAAGTAGCGTTGCGACGTTAATCCAAGTAATCTTACCGTTAAAGTAGGACTTAATTATAATTAGAAAGGTTAACTGAATGTTCTATTTAAATTGATTTTTATCGGATGTATGTTGTGTTGCTCGTCAGTGGTTACAATTGCGAAAATCGATCTTATGTCTTTGTAATAAAGGTCGACACTGATTAATGTTTTACAAAACTTATTATCTATATATATCTATATCCATACTTAATATATAAAGCTGAAGAGTTTGTTTGAACGCGCTAATCTCAGGAACTACTGGTCCCATTTGAAAAATTATTTCAGTGTTGGATAGCCCATTTATTGAAGAAGGCTATAAGCTGTATAAGTAGAAAAATGTAGCAAAAATTAAAAACCGTCAAAACTAAAACACGCGGACAAAGTCACGGGGGACAGCTAGCGTATTATATAGCTAATTAGAAAATGTGCACTTTTTACCGTTCTATAGACGTAGATTGTAGTTAATAATACTTACAGTAAGGCAGTTTTTAGGAATCGCGTTTAAACTTAACTACGGACTGTTGCTGTTATAAAAGCACGCACAGTGTAGTGCCGTCCCGCTTTCACAGCAGCAACAGAAGCGTCACTAGATGTTTATCTTGAAATAATTTTCGTGTATTTTTTCTAGTACTTTTGTGAAGCTGTCATTCTCGATATGGTTTCTGGCTATAATTTATGATGACATTGAAAACTATCAGCAATTTTCTTAAATTTGTTGGGGGTTTCTTACATTTTTTATGATTATCCTATTATTTGTGACAATAATTATTATTCATTAATTTAACTGTATAAAAATAACAACCAACTGATGCAAATTACACTTTAAGGTATCACACGTAATCACAGTTTTATTGCACTTAAAATAAAAACATTCTTTAAAATAAAACAATAAATAAAACCACTACATTTTCAAGATACCCATAAGTTTATTGGCTGGACATTTGGTCACCCAACATGTATTCACCTCATGATATATGATGGCAAGTTAACTGCGCGGAAGTTCAGCATTTGTATGGGAAGTCGTAATTTTATGTGCAATGCTCACAGAATAAATATGATAGTGTTTTGTTGTGACGTTTTTCAATGGAACCGCCTGTTCGTATTTCCTATGCATTATATTTTAGCTACATTTGTTTGGGTGTTACAGATTTTTATGTTCATGTAAACATATTATGACATAGTGATTTAGTTATGAATCAGCAGTAAAAAGGCTGGTCATGAAATTTTACCCGTCAAGTCATAATTTGTTTATAAAGTAGTTTTTTTTTTTTATTATTTTGTTTATTCTTTTGTTTATAAACTCGCATAACTAGGTATGTTTATGGTGATGCTAGAATACGCTTAGCTTAAAAGTCTTTTCTGACCTTCTTGCTTAATTCTTTTAAACTTACTCTTAATACTTTTAATATGACTGCACGAATAGCCAAGCGGTATAGGTCACTGTGCGCGACATGCTGCGGGTTCAATCCCCGTATGGGATAAGCATTTGTGTGATCCACGTCTGAATATTCTTTGTGCATAATATGACACACACATACATCTTCGACAGTTGATAAAATGTTGTGTCATGATAATATTCTAAAGGAATAGCATACATAAAGTTCACATGCCAAATGTTACACCAAAAAGAAGTACCCATTTAAAAAACAAAGTAAAAGAGCTAAAGTGTTAAATGTTTCTCTCGCTGAAATTATACAAGACGCAATCACGTTGTACTTTTAGTGTTACGCCCGGGGCAATAAATCTGCAGCGCTAGTTGTGTGAAGCACTTAAGACTACTACTATTTACGTAAAAGAGTTCAAGGATTTTTTATTATAATGAAACTACGACAATTTGAGAACTAAAAAAAAAAAATTGAGTTTTACACATTGTTGTCGTTGCACATGCTTTAAATCGAAGAAAAATAATCTAAAAAGCATAATGTATTTATTACAACGTACAACAAATATAAATAATACTAGTCTAACTTGCAGTGCGATTTTTTTTTAGCAAAAAACAATGCAAATTATATTTTTAACTACACGAAACACGGAATTGTTTTAATATAATACGTTTGTGCCGCCAGGCATCCTTTGTGATACAGTAACCGGCTACTTAACTCACCACCCGTAGGTATAAAATTAGTAGTGTAAACTTTTTACGACTATTACGACTGAATAAATAAAATACAGAGTATTTATAACTCATTACAATCGAATACATGAACAGTTCGACTCGCGACACTACCGCCGGCGCGTCAGCTCATGATTAGGGACTCCTATTAGGTTTAAAACTAGTCTGGCGATCCCTAGAATCTGCGTAATTAAACCGTTAATCCTAAATAAATACATGGAGTTTAAGATTTCTTATACCATACCTGGTTAAAGAATTCTTAATGGGTAGATTTCTCCAGTAATATTGAAAACTGAGTTTTAAGAAAGTAACTTTTCCATGATCGAGTTTTAAATTGCCAAATATCAAAGCGTTTTATTTTTTTGTAAACTGGATTTAGTTTAGTTTGAACTGAAAATTAAAACATTGATCTCTGTTAATAAAAACGCAAATGCCGAGATTAGATACAGCTGATTGCGTTTATGTGTACCTGTGATATCTGCCCTAAATACCTACAAACCCCTGGTTTCTAAAAGGCTGATCAAATTATTCTGTCGTCAAATCAACTGATCACGACTATCATTGTTTGTCTTACACTAACAACCAATCACAGCGCTTAACATAAGGTTTGACAGATGTATAACTAAATTTAAAAAAGTTATAATAATAAATTATTATTAGTACAATATAATCTCATTTTATTTTTGACGACACGAACAAGGAAAGGCGTTAAACCTCTTTGCTTAAAAACAATTACGAACATAAATGAAAGTGTTGCAGTTCGCTCGTGACGCCTGAGGCAATAACTCACAGACGCTGTCCACTTTGCGAGGTGACCAGCTACTTACCTTGCCACCTAACGTGTTTCACGTTTAAATTTAAACATTTAATTTAAATATCTTAATTTATATAATAAATGCGAAACTTTGAAGCGAAAGGATAATTGAGGCGAAGTAATTTTGATATTGTATGTAAATAGTGTCAATTATGAACAAAACAGTTCTTATATAAATGAGGAAATAATATAAATAAATAATCATTTAGTTCATAATAATTATGTCCATTTGAAGTCGATAAAAAGGTAGCTGAGTTGGGCTGGGTGCGAACGGCGGAAGTCCGAATGTTGTGACGCAACTTGGAAGAGGCCGTGTCCAGCAGTGGAACACGATAGGCTAAGTTGAGAGAGTTTGAGAGAGTTAATCATTATGATAATGCTTGAAATGTATTTTCAACGTTTATTGTACAATTGACGTCTTTTGCATTTCTATTTCAACATTTCTAAACGTAGGGACTTTTAAATAAATTAACGTTCTCCAATTTATACAAAACAGAACTTAACTTAATAATTATCTACGAAATAAATAAATAATTGAATTTTAAATAAAAAAAGGTCAGAAACTTTAAGTACTGAAATTCGGTATTTCATATATTTTAAACCATAAAATACACACCAACAACCTTAAACATAAAAACCGAGAAAAAATAGAAAAACGCACAAAAAAAAACAAAAAACTTATTAATGACTTGTCTAACAGCGATTTTCCTGCATCAACGAGCAGACATCAAAACAACAAAATAAAGTAACGCCCTAATAAAGGCTTCTTTTGTTTTTATGCTCATCAACGCGCTTAATTACTTGTTAAGGAAAAAACATAGAGAAAAACAGAGCACGGGACAGTTTCCCTGTTTCTCGAACTGAATGCATTAGCGGTCCCTCTTTAAACGTAAAATGTTTAGCGACGCAATTAAAGAACAATTTATTTTGGGTTTCGTAATGAAAATGTTGTGTGCTGAGTTTCTCCTGTTGCTTGTAACCATACAAACCATACCAGTTTTGGTACGGTACAAGTGAATCTTTTTTTAGATGACTAGGCTTTGTATTCAGCCAAGTGGCACACAGTCGCAACTTTCAGCTAAATTATAAAAACACTAGCTTTTTCCAGCGGGTCCGCCCGCGTGGGTGTTGGTTATCGCGGTAAAATGTTGTACCTTTGTAATTTCTCAGGCTTTAGACTATCTGTGTACCAACTTTCATTTAAATCGGTTCAGTAGTTTTGGCGTGAAAGCGCGAACGACAGACAGACAAACAGAGTAAAATTGTTAATTAAATAAATAATATTTAAATAAACTTATATTACAATTATTCCAAACAGGCACTAAATAATTCGCGAATGAAAAAAAAAATATGTATTGTTCTAGCTATGACGTATAAAAATACCTAATTTGAACTCATTTCTAAAACTACAAGCACAACAAAACAAATAGCCTCATATTTTGGAGTTAGACCGCAATGCTTCTAGGTAGAAGCCCTAACTAATGCAAGTAGTGGCAGCTCATTCATTGAAAGCATTCACTTGCACTAGTGCTTTACTGAAATCTCAAGCAAAGGTAAATTAATTCCATGCAATATTCTCCTGAAATATTAAGGAAGTATAAGTTGAAGATGAAAGGTTTCATAAAGGACATGTTTTGAGTAACTGCAAACTTGACGATCAAGAACTTGAATCTAAATTTGAATCGACTTGAGGAAGTTTGGAACTCCAGTCGAAATCGATATGCAGTCGATCGATTAATAGCCAATCAGTTTGATGAAATTGAAGCCGCGATTGAAATAGTTAAGTATCGTCGGACAGTTCAAAGCGGTTGTTCATGCATTACTTACGGTTGCCATCACGAAAATTAACTTTGTATTCACAATGACGGGATCCACTAAATTAATTTTAGTAAAGTTAGTTTCACAGAGAAATTCTGTAAAGGGCCAATTTACCCCGAAGCGAAGGCTTGGTTCAGAATGTCTTCAAATGACTTCAAGATGCGGAGTTGAGGCGTTTTTGGTTTAATTTAAAAGAGCTTTGATGATTTACTGGCTTTGGAACGGCCAATGTCACTTCCCACTGAACCACTTACAAAGTTTGAATATTTAAAGCTCACTCCGTACAAATAGCTTCTGGGGCAGATTGTGCCATCCTCGGACTTTGTGTACTAAAGTGCGGTAGTATAAAAAGAAATACCTAAACTTCATAGTGCTCAAATTAAGCTTGATTTAGACAACAAAAGTTTATTAGGCGGGTATTTAGAATAAACAATATTTTGTAACATGATTGAATATTGATTAGACATGAATGAATATTGATTAGGCAGGTAACCATTAAGCTCAGGAGATAAGAAAAACAACCAGCCAAGCGCAAGTCAGACTCACGCATGTTGGGTTCTGTAACATCTTACACGATTTATCCCGTTAAAATAAAGCAAAAAAGCTAAAAAAAACCTTTAATTTTTATTTGTTGTTGTTATAGCGGCAACAGAAATACAGACTCCATTAAAATTCTAAAACTCTCTAGCTATTACGGTTCATGAGATACAGCCCGCTGACAGACAAACTGGCGGACGGACAACGGAGGTTAAGTAATAGGGCAGGACCCTTGGCACCCTTTGGGTACGGAACTCTAAAAAAAAGCATTTTCAAACTTCATGACTATTGAAATGCCATTGTCACATTATGTTATGAGATGAGAATTAATATATGCATTAAAATTATAATATCTGGTCCAAAATTGGTTGGTTGTTATCTTGGGACCAGATATTACCGTAAGTTTCATTGTGTTGAACTTAACACCTTCCCAAACATAGTCTTCGGGGCCCACCTATCATGTAGCTGTTAATCACTGAATCGGCCCCAAGAGCCTCAAATTCTGTTATCAGGGTCTTAGCTGAGACATAATCTCTATTGGACCAAGAACCCATCTTATGAATTTCAACCAGCGCAAAATGGGCTCCCACGTCCCTCTTTATCTTGTTAGGACATTCTCACGTGTGAACAAAGGGGTAGGTGTGTTACATTATGGAGCTCAATTAAAATTGGCAGGTACGTTAGCAAACTTAATAATTCAATTTAAATTAATGATAGGATGGTTATTGCTAGAACTATCGGCATGACCTGTCGTAATGAACGCATAAATAATATGAACAACTACTACGTATTATTCTGTAACAATGGCGATACATTTGCACCAGTTAACCTTTTTGTTAGATAGTACAGTGCGAACATGTTTCGAGTTTTATTTTTGATGTTCGCTTTGGAATTTTATTGCAGTAAGCGTGAATATTGTTACTTATCTCACTTTGCATTTAATTTTGTATGGCTCCAATATTCGTGTCGTTTCAGTGAAAATTATGAGCTCAAGGGATTGTTATGGTATTGTTAATACTTTTTGAACTTTACTTTAATTTTTTGGCTGTGTTCATAAATGTTGGGCTGTTGTGCATGGGTTTATATCATAGAGTATAACTAGTAAACTATAGAGTGAACTAACACGGTATGAACTGTGGGCACCAGTATGAACAAGCGTCGTCAAATTTCTTAGTTTCAAAACAGAGCGAGCAGTTTTTATTTTATTAATACAATCTTTAATCCTAATATTATCCTAATAATATCGGAACCATCGATAATTGCGCATAAACGTCACACGGAAAATTACTTTAATCAGATAACGAGTGATCGGCACAACGGGCTACTAGCGATGCGCGCAATCTACGCTTGCTTATAAATACTCTAAGCTTTATACTATGTAACAATAATATCTATGTTACGAATATACTGCATTGTGGCTGCGTTAACAATTACGGATCATGAACACAGTACTATCCCATATTTATTTATATATTAACGTAAATATATTATAACAAGCGATCTCTACGATAGTAAAACTGATTTTTAGGTTGTGTAAAGCATACATTTTGTTCTGCTACTCTAAGACAATATACCTGTAGAAAAGCTCTCTCAGCAAGAACACAGTACTGTTAAACCCAATGTTACCTATAAAATATATAAACGTTATACCGGCCTTAATGTCCCACTGTTGAGCTGATCACCACGTTTGCTCATTGGGGGTTGGCAATTTCAAATTCCAATTATTGGAATCCAGGTTTCCTCACGATGTTTTCCTACACCGATAACTTTGACCTAAAGTCACATCACAGTTGCCTATAAAATTTTCTATAAATTAACATTACCCCAAACTAATTCTTCGTGGGATGTTTTGTTTATTTTATCAGTCATCACATAAATTCAAATAATTAGTAATACAATTTATCCCAATTTCGTGCTTGTGTAACCAAACACGCTTCCACGATGATTGCTAATAGTTTCTGTTGTGCCAAACATCTGGAGACTCCATATTGATGTTTTGGGAATAACTAAGAGGAATTCGGGAAACGTAAACAGAATAACAATGTCAATAGGCCCACAGAAGTTAGATTCGTTGTTTGATCATTTAACTGTGAACGGTAACTATGTTTCTGTGACATAGTTTAGAAATCAAACGAATATATTTTCTGTACAACACAACAATTTTAAATTGATTGTTAGATGTATTTATAAAACAAGTTTCATTATAGACACAAATATAAGAACGCCTCGTAATTTTCTTAAATATCAAAACTAATGATGCGGTACAGGGAGATATTATTTAATAGACCAATGAGCTACAATTAAATTTATTTAACTAAGTTATTAGAAAACAAGTTACTAAGTTTAGCTAATCAATTCATGTGCAGGCCTTATTAATATTTTTATTTTTATGCTTATATTTTCAAACTTCAGAATAAGAAACAAAAAATAATCACTATACTAAATTTTTTGTAATATTTAAACATATAAAAGCCCTACGCTGCAGCGTTTTGTTAGCGACCATACGCCATTAATTTGCTTCGAAGATAAAACGAAAACGTGCTTCTTTGTAATACTAAGATAGCTACATATAAACTGTCTAGTATCCTTAGACAATATAAGATGTACGTTTTAGGGAGCTTTTAGTTTTAACCGTGGTTTAGATAGTCGAGGTTAAAATGCGGGGATACTGCAGGGTGATGTACTGCGCCCGTTTACTAGACATACATCTTCCATATTTAGTAAGTTTATTTTATGGGTAATGTTTATTCGTTGAGATAGTTGAAAAGGTAAATACATTAGTATCTGTTGTCTTGTGCTACCCAACAGTTTTAGATATTGAAAACTAGTTTTTTTCGTAAATAGTGAAAGATTTTTTAATGAACTTCCCCCTCATGCTGTTTCAATGGTCGTATAACAAACTTTCGTGTAATTCATACAGTCGTAGATAGTCTTAGAGTCGTATTTTTAATTTAAGTAAAAAAAAAAACTAAATTCTCACAGCAGGCTTACTGCTTGCACCTTTGAGGTTAGGTACTAGTCGTATAGTGTCTACATAATAAATTGATTGAATGATTTGAAACAAATGTTTGAGGTGCAATTTCGAGCATGAATCACAATCATGTTTATATAATTAGGGAACAAAAGAGCATCAATTTATTTATTTTCATACATAAATTTACTGTCACACTTGATAACAGAACAGTAAATATAACACTCGCACAGAGAAACTGCGCAAACAATATACATTGATTTAAAACCCAACTGTATCAGTAACGAATCAACATAATTCAGGCTTTCACGATATACCAATGGAATTTGTCAATTTTAATAAGTTTAATTAATAGATAGTGGTAAATTATAGCACCTTTCACGTTATCATCTGACGTATTTTCCATATTGAACGCTGGCTGATATATGATGTTTGATTTAATTATACAGAGATTACCATATTCGATAGGCCGGTATGTACCTAGTGCCTACCGCGTTTAATGTGTTCAGGCATATTTTTATCATTAATTTAACTTTTGTACGTAACTTTGTTTAACTAAAAAAATCCAATAAGCTTAATGTGCTACCAAATTTTTAGAGGTAAGGTTTTATACCTCTTTAAAACATTGAAAACCCAAAAATCCTAACACTAAGCACTTTTTATTCAGTTGTCAATAACTCACTCTGTAAAATTCCACCATCTCTATTATATACGAACACAAAGCAACGAAATGAACGATTGGGTAACAAAGCTTTACGTAATAAAGTCAGCGACAATAGTATTGAAATGGTTGACATATCGCAATACCTTTGCTACATTGAAAAAAAAAATAACAACGTATGATCCATACAAAACGAAAAGGGCACCATTAAAAAACGAACGGAATAATTGAGCATAAATTTTCCTACAATGAAAACCGGTAAAGACACCGAATACTTAAATAGCTTCCCTGAGGAATTTTAATATCTACCTCCAATCTCTGGACCGATTACCCGCCAATAGAATTATTCTTTCTCTTGCAAAATAAAAGTGACTCCCTTCATTTCCATGGAAAGCGATCTGAGTCGGTCGCGTTTATTGAATTCAAATCACATTGGCTGGGACAAAGAACTTCGCAACATTTGAAGGTTTTATATAAAAATAGTTGTCGTTGCTATCAAAACCTAATGGTAATTATTTGAAATTGTTATAATCGAGAATGATTTAATCTCTTTTGCTATTTTATGTTTAACATGACACGGGTTTATGAGCTTATTTTAGTTGGCTAAGCAGTTCAGGCTTTGGTGATCGCAGCAGTATATTTTGATCTCAACTACTTAGCTAATAATGGCAAAGAAAACACATAGTCAACCAAAATTTGTAGATAAACCAGTGTCAGGTTTAAGAAAAAAGAGCTAAAGAGGTAATGAAATGCTAATGAAGAAACGGTTTATATTAATCGAATAACTTAATTTTTTTTAATAGAATTTTAAGTAATAACGTAAAATTATTTTTTATTATTCGCTCCTCATTAACGCATGCGGAGCGAATATTTGTAAATAATTTAATACAAATAGTATAAAGGAACAAATTAATCTCAGGCAGGCCTCGAATCTGCGACTTTTCATTAAACTCACCAGTCGTTATCAACTAAGCTACAGAGGTATCTAACAATTTTTTTTACACACTGACAATTTTTCCTTTATATTTGTATTTTAACTCGCATTTCAAAACAGTAACAAAAATTCAAAGTCTCAAAATTGGGCAATCAGAGTGTAATTTTACAACTGTGATGGTACATGAAACGTTGAAACACAATATTCAGACATGGTCTTTACAAAATATCGAATTCTCATACGCTAACAAGAAACAGGATGCCTACGACTCACATCACTAAATAAAGTTAACCCATCCAATTTTTGGCTAAAGTATATACACATACACACTGGCAGAATTAGCGGAACATAATTTTGATTAAAAAAAAACAATATTGGTTATTCTTCGTGTCTGATTTTTTTTTATATACACTTAATTTATTTTCTTGTTCCACTAGTTCTGCCGGTGTGGCAAATTTTCTAACCACCAACCTATGACCAACAGAGTATATGAATTAGCTAGACAAAATAAAATAACTTACATGTCCTTTACCAGAAATGACGTTTTCTAGATAAATGTATTGAATGTTTTTTGCACCTAAGGCCAAACGTCATTATAATTAACAACAAAAAGCAGTATGATTCTGTACGATCTCATTCTAAACTTCGAATCTGAATGGCTGTGAGTTTCTTAACTGGCATTCCAAAAAGTCGGTTGATAATTCGAATTTACACTAGCGCTACCCAAGCGAGCGTGTCAGCGAGTTGAACTAAACTGACAGCTAGATTTTGACTGATAAAGCATGAGATGACGTAAGAAGTGGGATTCAGTAAGGTAAATCGCCCGTCACTTCGACGCTCACTTTGCACTCGAACCCGATCGAAATCAAGGTCATTTTGAACCATATGCAAAGTAAGAGTGAACAGCGATGTGAGATGCGAGTTGTTGTTTGAATTTTACAGAATCGACGTGCTGGAAACACTTGATTATACAAATAATTATGACGTATAATTGCAATAAAAATTATAAGTCAATCATAGCTACAAAAAATACAAACAATCTGTGTGCATAATTTCCTTAAAACCTTTTAGGTCTGTCTGGAGTAAAGAAGTAACGAAAATTTTTACTTTTCTAAAAAAAAAAATGAAATATTTCGTTTCGTATAAAGTACTTGCATTTAAGTCAGAACCCCATGCCAAATCAAGGCAATCGCAGTATAAACATTCAACATTGTAATTCGATTGTAAGCGAACAAATTATAAACCCACTTTACCAAGTCCAAAATCTTCAAGGTCATAGCAAATCTCAGTGTTGACACAGAGAACAAGGTATTACCATAGAACAACAAACAGGACTATCCAGTTGTAATTAAATGTCAAACGCTGAAGGGAGAACTAAAACAATTACTGTGAGTCACTGTGTAAGTCATAAATGATGTAAATCTTGTTCTTGGTCGCTGAGAACAATTTTCGTATTTTTCTTGAGAAAACTGAGAAAGACCTCGAAATCCATATTGATAAAAATGTCCACATTTTTAATTTCAATCTAACTAGGTAAAATCTGTAGTATTTGATATTATTTACATAATGATACATAAACACTCAGACCTAAGTAAAAGAAAATAACAGTCACAAGTAAAAGAAAATAATTATATAAAATTTTGAAAATTTGAAGTTTTGTATCATCAACGGATTTGCACTTACATACTTATATTTATAGTTAGTTCATCGAATGTATGAGAGAACAATTTTTCAACCGAGTTATGTTTTGTTTTTTTGGAGGATTAACTGTGTCGATCATTAAAATTTGTACGGAACCCTCGGTGCGCGAGTCAGACTTGCATTAGTCCTTTTTTTAGTAACCATCGTGTTGAAAATAAATTGTTATTAAAAGCATATAACTTTCATAACCGCAATATAAATGAATAAGTCATAAAAGATGCTTTCACAAAGCTTAATACAAGTTTTTCAGTATTTGTTAGCGGATGGAGCATCTAAAAAAATATGTTATGAAGTTGTACTCTGTACTTATTTTATGATCTTGGTGAGTCCAAACGTGCATAATATAAATAGTTTACTTAACTTAGGTTTATAGCGTAATTGATGTAAAATCAAATAACCAGTAATCTTAACATAGAACACACCTCATCTCCTCTTCATATTCTCAAAATGTCAGTTTTTTTTCATTGAAATAGGTTCAGTACTTTTAAGGTTAACTATATAACAATAAATTATATTATAATTATAGCAGACATGCAAATGTTAAGGCTGATGCTACCAACACCAGATAATTTTTATTCGTCAAATAAAATATTGACGTCTGACAGATTTTTTATGGAAGAACTCACAAACATTAAAAATTGTTTCTTGGATAAAATTATCTGGCATTGGATAAATCAGCATTTAATAAATAAAATATTGTAATACAAGTTTTTGAGACCTTAAATAACTTAAAACCATTATAATGTTCAAATTAGATTATATTTTTTTTACCATCCTATCTCTTTTTAATTGGACCACAGACTCAACTGCTACGAGCATTTGATTAACTTTGACGCACAATCAACTTGTGTACACGTATTTTTTTAATGAGATATATGAGATTTTATTGCCCTGCAGAATATTAAACTGCAATTGTGACTGCTGTTTACTTTTATATCGCTTTGAAATAATAAAAAAAAAATGTTTATTTTTTCCATTCATGCGCACAATATTTAGTTAAAAAGGAACACTTTCACTATCTTCTACATTTGTTTTATATTATATTAACTACGGGACGTTAAAAAATAACTTTTTTAAAAATCCATGCAAGTGTAAGTCCGACTCACGCACAAAGGGCTCCGTACCATCGTACAAGATTAATATAAGTACATTATGTACTTTTTATTATTTGTTGTTATAGTGGCAACAGAAATACACAGTCAGTGAAAATTTCTACCGTCTACCTATTACGGTTCATGGGTTCGCAGACAGACGGACGGACAGCGGTGGCTAAGTTACAGAATCCCGTCAACTTATGATTACTTTAGATTTGCATAGAAATAGGTATTCTAAATGCAAGAAATTTAAACATTATTACAATTTCAAAACCAACTTCCTACCAAAAAATACATGCATTCAAAATTCAAACTTCAACTGACATATAAATTGGCATCCAATAAAAACGTTCTAATCCGTCAAGTCGCCAGCAAATCCTTAACAGCTAATTCCCGGGCGACTGTTAAACCTAGTTTCGTTGAAACAATTACCCCGGGACGATGTCGTGGCAAGTTAGAGCTTTGATTAAACCGAGACCACAGCTCGCACCTCGTCAGTACTTTGTAACTGACAGCGTGAACACTGTTAAGGCTTGTTATGAAAAATTGTTTGTATAATATTTGCGTATCTGGTCGGCTTTGTTTGCGCTTTTCTGTGTTTGTGTCCATTTTGTATTTTGGTACACTTACTTGGCTGATTAGAGCTTTGAATTTCGGACGGATGAAAAGTTCCATTGAAAAATTATGTTTTTTTTTTTTAACAATTCATTAATATCATCGGACAGTGATATAATTTGCATTAATAAATACTGTGACTTAACAAAAACAGGCAATTTCATGTAAAAACGTGTATATCAAACCACGGTCAGCCATTGAAAACCTACATTCCCTTATTTATTCTAAAGCCTCCATAGCATTAATTATATTTCGCAGACATTGTAATTAACAGTACCTATATAATTTTTAGTAAAAACCTTTTACTCAAAACCTACTTCCCAAATGTCCAGAGAAAGCTATCCAAATTGAAGCTTTAACTGAAACAAACCATCAAACTATTTATTCGTCGTGGTATGCAAATGATTCTGAATCCCGTCTGCCCTAATATCCCAGGTGTCAGCTTAATATTAAACGCGTTTACCATAAAAAATAAGAGAACCAACGAACTTTCTGGAAATAGTTCCTGTGATATTAATAATTGCAAGTGAAAAGTTTGTGAAAGTACCTGGAATCGTGACTTAGTTGCATAAAGTTTTAAAGATATTCTTGGATGTCGGTGATGCTAAATCTTCACCAAAAGTATATATCATTTACCAAATGTCTAAAAAATTCGAAATTAACATATTTTATTAACTTGATAAGTCGTTTGAATTGTATTCTGAATTTAAAATGGTATTAAATATAATTAAGAAACATCACTTATATAACACATTGACATGGCTGTATTTTTCTACCAACTTTACCAAAAATCTTTAAGGTTGTGACGTTGATGAAAATCTAAAGAAAATAAACCATTTCGTTGTTTTAATCCTAAATTTAGATCTAAAATGTTGAAAGCACTTAACCACTGTAAATATAGCTGAAACCCTAAATCTACTATAAATCCGGACCGATACACTATCCAGATTCAAGGTCTTAATTAAAGGTCAGACCCTCAGTTCGCCTTTAATCCTCATAGTACTAATAAACCCGCATAGTTTGAAATGTTTTGGTATAAGGAAATTTTGCCTCACAAAGTCGCAAGCTGACCGGTCAGTAATGGCCGATAAAAATTCTATTACGAGTTCCATACGTCCAGACTGTTAATCGCTGTGTGAAATGTTGGAACGATTATGTGAATTCATGGTGTTAGATTTTAGTTCGTTTTTATACAGGGTTGATACGACCGATGTGCTTTCAATTACACTTCGTCATTCGTGGTCAGTATCAATTAAGTAAAAAAAATTACAACATGTAAAATTTGAAATCACAATTTTCGAACAAATAAAATCGAAGTAAAATCAAAATACCATTTAGAAATTTCACTCACCTGTCGGCAGTAAGTAAAAAAGCGGCAACGTCGGTGGCGCGCGTGATCGTGGCGGCGATGTTTATCGATAATAATATTTAAGATAAGATAAGATTGTTTGGGCACAACAATAGACTTTTATATGCGCTTACTAATAAATCGTTATAAGTACAGATACAGTGTATTCAAAGTAGTTATAATCAGAATTCAATCTGTAGCCTAAACTGCTCCTATTGAGAGCCTGAAAGTGGTACCTAAAATATTGTGGTGAAAATGAAAGCATATCGGTCGTATCAACCCTATAAAAGGTGGTAAAGTTTATACCTTACTCTAGTGTTTCGCACTTTGGGAGATAGAAAGGCACTTTTTACGATCATTGGGTGCATAGTGCACACAATGTTGCATGCGATTTACAGCTTCCGACACGTTGTCTCCATAAGATGATTTTAAAATACTTAAAATTTGGTATTCAGGATTTCTTTTTCAGCATATTTATCAGTTAATAAATCTTTTCGTTTTTCGCTTGTTTCGTTTTATTATCTTTCGACTAACCTTAGACCAGATTATGTAATAAGTTAGTTTGTTAGTTTTAAAGCCTCAATGAATAAAAGATACTTAATGTTCGTCAAAATATATGCAATCAAAAACATGATAAAAGGAATAAATTACACCTCAAATTGAATATAACGCTGTTTATTCTTCTCAAGATTCAAGTATTCGTAAATAACACTCAATGATACGGGGAAACTGCACAATTCATTTTTGTCAAACACAGTGTTACGCGAGGTTGATGAGTTAGTAAGAGTGCCGGAGAAATATTTCTCAATATACGAGTGAACGGGCTCTTGACAAGACCGGAGTGTGTCGGTGAGTAATATTACATTTCGTTCTATTTGTGAACGATTTTCGGATCAGGTAAAAGGTGATACAAGATTTTTAGAACCGAATCTATTGAAGATAGTTTTAAATCGAGTGAAACTGGTTTTGACAAGATCAAGTGTTGGTCTTATAATGAGCTATTAAATATATAATAACACTAGCGGCGCCCCGCGATTTCACCCGCGTCAGTGGTCCCAATTCCCGTAAGACATTTTTTTTTACGTGACTTTACGATATGTCTTAAGTTATTCTTCAAGGTAGAGACGAACCAAAAAAAAAAATATCATGGAAATCGGGCCACCCGTTCTTGAGTTATAAATGGTGTAACTAACCCGATTTTTTTTTTAGATTATTATATTTTAGGGTTGCAATGTGGGTGGAATTCACATTACTAGCAATCTTGATAACCCTTCCAACAAAATATGCTTGTGTCTGGAGTGGATTCACGTGCAATGGGTGGGGTTCGAACCTGCAACCTATCGATCACAAGGCTGTCACCCTAACCATTAGGACTTTGCCGCTTATAATTTTATAGATAATCACAAGAAATGCCAATAATATTTTTATAGTTTTAAGATGACATCCCATTCACAATTTAATAAAAAAAAGGCTAATAAACCATATCTCAATTTAATTCATCGTTCTTTTATTTATTTTACTATCCATATTTCACTTTGCATTTTAGACGAAGAAAGCAGGACGGAAGAGTTTAAAAGCTAACAATCTCCAGCAAAACTTGATCTCTATGAAAACAACTGCACACTGCGAACTGCATGTCAAAGACTTCAACAATTCAAGAACATCCACGTTATAAACACAAAAAGTTTGGTCGTTAAACATTACGGAGAAGCGATGTTCCTAGCCTTAGCTATTCCGATGTTTAGTTTTTTTTAGCTGCCTTTCTTAGCAAACTCGTTTTAAAATCATTCCCTTGAATCCCACGGTTGGCAATTTTACACATTTCACAGAGGCTCAATACGGTCCAATAAAGGCGGGAAAGAGAACAGCCGCTGGATTAAGGTCAGACTTTAGTGGCGAAATTATATTTTTAA
The DNA here is from genome assembly GCA_932294365.1 of Diachrysia chrysitis. NCBI lineage: Eukaryota > Metazoa > Arthropoda > Insecta > Lepidoptera > Noctuidae > Diachrysia > Diachrysia chrysitis. The sequence goes on along the minus strand of OW028649.1, from coordinate 12,191,536 downwards.
ACACCTAGCGATTTTTTATTTTTATTTAATTTAAAAAAACTGTACGACACGATTTTAAATTTTAAACTCAGAATCCAGTCATTAAAAAAGTTTTATTTTGGTTCTTAATTAAAACAATTTACAATGGGGATATTAACTGAGTATGAAAAATATAAATCTATTTCGTCCGTAAACTAGACATTAAAAAAAATATCAAATATTTTATTATTTTGAAATAACTAAAAACTAAGGAAATAACACGAGTCAAAGTTCAAGAGTGGGGGCTAATTACGTCACGATGATACACAAAACGTAAGACATCGTGACATCATGCGACATTTCAAATCAATGTATCGTCTTAATTTTTCGGTTACGTAAAAAAAGGAAAGATAAATGTGGTAATCTTGTTTATTAATCTACCTGTACATTAAAATAAAATTGTGAACATATTATGACATATTGAGATAAAATTTATTTTCTGTTTGAGAGAGTTAGAGAATAAATAGTACTTAGGCCAAGTTACTAAAAGACTTTTTGAAAATAGACTACCCAACTAATATCTACAAGTACAATCTTAAATGAAGTAGTTATCAGAGAAAAAAGCAAATTAATCGCATTACTTAGAACTCCATGTATATAGAACTACAATACCCAATCAGAGCTAAAGAAATAACATAAATAAACCCACATTACAACTCTATAAGGCGCACTAATCTATATACAAAGTCTCTCTTGATAATAATATATGCTCGTACGATATCCCAAGTGGAACATCTTACAGGATTTGTGGCGTACGATCCTCCATACTGTGTACCCTCACTTAAGCCTGTTAATATTATCAGATTAGAGCAGGAGAAATGGTGGTGAATTGACATAACTAGTATAGTATAGTGTGTAATTTAAGGCCATCTTAGTGTTTATTGAAATGCCTTCATAATTTGAGAAGGGTAGATAGAGATTGAGGGTTATCGTTTGGCAGAAGCGATGTTATAACTTTTGATGTTTTATTTAAGTGTACTGTCTTCGATACAATTTCGTATCATATATTCCTGATATTTCTGCAGGACTTTTTTTCAAAATCATAAATATGAAATTCGTTTTTTTATATAAATAACCAGAGATTTGAATTATGAAGCGTTAAAATACGCTTTACAATTTCCTGGACGAACATCTAACACGCAGGTAAAACAAATAATAAGTATTTTAAAATAATACGGAAGCGAAAAATATGTAAGAATATATGAATTTAAAATATTTTTAAGTTTATAAATAAATTAAATCAATACAGAAGTTCATAGCCACTTTATCCGCTCCCTTAAAGGGGAGGTTAGGAGAAACGGGACGCTTCGGAACGCCCGAACTTTGCGCTAAAGGTGACATATGCACCTTAACAGTACTGAAACTTATTGTGGTTTCCATTTACTGATTGAAAACGCTTGTTGTTTTGTTATGAATTTTCGACGAACAGATTGTTGGGTTTCCAAGTGAACGTGTGGAATATTTTGCAAAGGATTTATTGGTCCTTGAAGACTAAAATTATTTCAACAAAATTGTTGATTGATTTAGATAAAGTATCTTGTGTATTTAAGAAATGTATGTTCCTAAATAAAAATCAAAAAAATGTTTTCATTCCTTCTTTGATAGTAAGATGTTTTTGGACATTAAATGAAGGTTGCCTAAAGTACGCTTTAGGTTTGTATCGAGGTATAAAGGATAGGTCAAAAGGTGAGCCGTAGTTTTGGGATCAGTTCCCCTGTTGGACTTTCTCACCTTCTTTTAAATTTATCTCGACTTACTTAAGCTGGATTGTGGAACTACCTGATTCAGTTTAAAATTGGTTTTGTAATTTCTGCGAAAAAGAAATAGTTTTTCAAGTTTATTCCAGAACAACCGGCCAAGTGCGAGTCGGACTCGCGCATAAAGGGTTATGTACCATCTTATAGAACGCCCATTAACTTTTTATTAATATTTATTCTAAAATACGGACTGTTAAAATTTCGACTTTCCAGCTATTACGGTTCATGAGATATAGCCCGCTGACAGACAGATGGACGGACCGCGGAGGCTTACTAAAAGGATCCCGTTGGTACCCTTATAAAATCATAAAAAAAATATTTAATAATAATAGGCAACGAGTAACTAAATCTCGAGTTCAACCCCAATTAAAAACATATTGATATTAAATCTTCACATTATTTTAATTTCAAGTTCCGTATGATTATAATTACGAAATGGACTGAGCACAGTTCAAAATTAATTACACACTATTTTATATTAACAAAGTTGAACCCAACGGGTGCTGTATTGACCATTATTTGATCTAACTATTTTAATTTCCTGCTACTATCGACGTCCTGGTTTCAACGTCTAACAATATCGTCTGTTTTAGCCGTAGAGTATACATAAGTAAGCATAGAGCGCGCACGTCGCTAGTAGCCCGTTGAGCCGATCGTGAGCATTTTTTTTTGCGGTAAGTACTACGCTCTTTTACTGATTTAAGTGATCTTTCGTGTGACAGATGTTTATGCAAAAATATCAATGATTCCGATATTATTTGATCTAATTATATCCAACGTTGCAAGTTCGATTCCATTACTTACAAAAAAGTTCAATTGTGACTTATTTAAAGATACGACGTGCTTTCTGTATTATTCTAATATATCATTGACACTTAGTGAAGGAAAACATCGTGAGGAAACATGGATTCTAAAATTTTAATCTGATGTCGCCTACCAGCAAGTCAGCAAGCGTGGTGATCAATGCTCGTTCCTTCTCCTCATGAGAAGAAGCTGGTTCTCTGCAGTGGGATATTAGGGATGTTTCCTGGGTATGAAAAGTTAAAATCAATTTAGTCCGTCAGTTAGATAATAAAAAAATATTAGACACGTATTTTTTCTTTTATCAAAACAATAAAAACTTATAAAGATACAGCGCTTTAAAGTTTCGGAGAGGGGGCTTATGACGCCACGCCTTGGTAAAAATTGTAGCGAGGAGTGACGTCACGCGTAATTTGCGTTCTCTGTATTTTGATCATTTTTTGTTTGTAGGAAAAAAGAAAAAATACGTGTCCAATAAAATTCATTAATCTACAAAGAGGAAATTAAAAAAAATAGGAAACATGCCTATTGTAGGCCGGTATTATTATTATCTATACTAATATTATAAAGAGGAAAGATTTGATTGTTTGTATGTTTGTTTGCATTGAACAGGCTCTGAAACTACTGCACCGATTTGAAAAATTCTTTCACTGTTGGAAAGCTATATTATCCCTGGGTGACATGGGCTTTATAATTTATTTTTAATTTTGTTAAATACCCGTGCGAAGCCAGGGCGGGCTGGTAGTTGATTATAAACTGACGTTTACCAAGCACATAGCCGCCAATATAATACTTGCTTCGTCTACAGTTTATTATAGTACCAATGTTTGTGTTCGTTCCGTTGTATTGATATTTACACTGCGTTCACAATGTATATGCCAAACATCAATACAAACACGAGTTTAAGGAAAAAACAACGGTAGTACTTACGTTTAAGGTTGAGTTTGCGCTACAACTTCATATTTTTTTATGACTTTTTCTACAATACTAGTCAGTCTTAAATGAACTTTATTTACACAGTAATAGAGTTGAAATAACATCAAATGGCACAAGAATATAAATAGACCGTAAGTTTCCATTCGTATCACAAAAGTTAATACTTAAACCGACTTCAAAAAGGAGAAGTTTCTCAATTGGTTGTATTTTTTTTTAAGCGATTTTATTTTTTTATTTGAATGCGTAGGATACACCTATCAATAAAAACTATCCATATCAATTTTATAAAAAAAAAACCTTTGGTTGTTTTTCTTAAGGTGAAATTGTAGGATAAAATTTATTAGACATTAAATCATCTGTGTACCTTTGTGAACGTATACAAGATTTCCCCGACAGCTTGAACTATCAGGTCCAAGGGTACAGGCCACTTAGGTATCCGAATTACCCCCTTGTATGTTCCGCGAATTTTTGTAGTTTTTGAGTTAGTTTAGTGAGAATACCTAAATTGGTTTTAGGGTTAAGTCTTTTAGTTCTAAAAAGTGATAATATTATTTATTTATTTATTTATTCCCGTATTAAGAACCTCTAAAATCTCTAAAAATTCTATATTAAAATAAATTACCATAAAATAATTTAAAACAAAAAAAAAGCGTAAATTCCGAGTTAAATTATGTATATCCGGCCTGCAACCTCTTAGCGTCCATATAACTTAAACGAAACATAAACAGACAAAAGTACTTAATTTATTAGGGCCATTAATTTATTCTGGTGCAGACGAAACGAAATTATTTTGTTTCAACAACCCAGAAGCTTCGCTTGCAAGAATAGCATTTGTTCTAGAGAAACGCTTAGCGATATATATTGAGAGATTTTTTTTAATCTATAATGTTAGCTTTAAATATTTATGCAGTACCTGAGAAAATATAATTCATGTTATTGATTATAATTATAGCGCCATAATACACAGAAAATTACACATTTTTTTCAAAGGAATGTTTCAGAAATCAATATAAAAAAAGACACTACTTACATATTTTGTCAAAATAATTAGATTTTTTTTAAATGCTTTTTAAGAAAATATTAAACAGAAAAAATCTAATTATATCTCTATAGCAAATCAAAGTTATGAAGTGCTTGCTAGTGACATCATACTGTCGCAGAAAATGTACAAAATTGTGACGTCATCTGACATTTCAAATCAACGTAGGTATAATTGTAAGTTTTTGATCACGTAATAAAGTAAACAATACGTATTTATTTTTTTTTATTTTCATATATTCATTTTGGCTAAAATTCGAGATAACTTTAAAAAAGCCTACTTTACTGTCGTCGAATTTCATATGACGTATGACAAAAATATCGTGTAAGGAAATTTTAAATTCAAAAAGTTTGTAGCCCAAGCTGATCAACAAAATCCATGGCAACCCGTTCAAAATGAAAGCCTAGTCTGTTGGTTTGAAGTGCCAACAAATTGCCAAAAACGTAATACCTGATCGCACATAGAAACCCAATCACCTTCTGTAGCCATCAATCTATGTGATAAGTGTGCGGCCAAAACGATCGCACGTCTGCCCTCCATTTGGGAAAAGCTTTTAAGGGTTGGGCACTGTAGTCACTTCCTACGTATTCATGAGAAAGTCTTATTAATTAAGTGCTTATGAAAGGTAGCTATATAGTTGTATTACGTACGTACTGCAATTTTCATATGATTGTATGGAAATGTTGAAAGCAAAATGTCTTTAATCAGAACACACACAAAAATGTTAAACAAATAATTTTAATTTAATCAATAGTTAATTTTAAATTTTTGTTTAAAATATATTTCTTTTATTATATTTTTAAATTTTCGAAAAATATTTGTTTGATTTGCGTATATTTTATGTGATCGAGAAGTAGGTGTAAAATTTTCCTTTTTTGTTTGACATTCTCAAATAAAGTTAATAAAGAATTGGTACTAACATTTCAAATCAAAGCAACGAATGGTTTAATCATCAACCTTGTTGCCAATATGATGCCGAAATAGCAAATAAGAAGTACAAACGTGTTTCTCTAATACGAGATGATTTCCAAATGGAAATCATTCCATGTTCGTAGCTACTTTGATTTTACATTAAAGCGGAAATTCTAAATATTTGCTGATACGATGTTTCGAGTTTATAAATTTTGGAGAGGGGTTCCAAAAGATCATACATTAACCTCATGGTATCATTAATTAGAAATGATAATAGTATATTTATACTTATACAATTTGTCAATTTCCTAAATTATAAAAATAAAGATTTTTTTTCTTATAATATTCTACTTACATAATTTGTACAGTCATTTTGATCCTATTTTATCCAGATCCAAAAATGTACGTTAATTTGCTAATCCAATTTTTCATAAATCATCTCTTCGAATTCCTGAAGAAAATTCTACCACCTCGAACTATAAAATAGTAAATTAAGGATAATATTTTAGGTAATTGTAGACTATAAATAATGTATAATAATACATTTAAATCCTTGAGGAAGTTTAAGACCAATCTCGTACATCTCAGTATCGGTCGACACCCTAATGTAACAATTCGCTGTTTCTCAAAAACTATCTCAAAGAACAAGTTTTTAAAACTGGGAAACTCATTATTGGTTCCGAAGTTTAGAAAGCAAAAGAACTAGTCTTAAAAAATATATTGGATATTAAGATTATATTTTTAACACAATTTCCGTATTTTGTTTTAATAAATTTTCCTTTCGTCTTACTTTAAAATCTACATGACCTTTCATATAGACAATCAGCAGATCATGAAATATACATAGAATAATGATGATTTTGTTCACTGTCAATAAAGAGACTTAGAATTTCAAAAAAAAGGACGTAACGATGTCATTTGATGATTGTTTAAAAAGTATAAGATCGCAAATTTAAGATTGTAATCCAATAACGACGCTTAAAGAGGGTTATTTAATCGGCAACGAATAATCTAATCTTGAACTTTGTAATCATCCTTTTAGAATAGATAAAAACGATTTCTCGACACAAAATCAGAAGTATTTCTCGTTAAATCACCTTCAGCGTTCATATCATCAAAACTAAAGGCTTTGGGAGGTAACAAAAGGACGTTGGAGGCGCAAGCAATGTCTGCCTCACGAAAATGTAGATATGCATCAGCCATTAACACTTGAGCCTGTCATTTCGCTTGGTCCTTTGAGGCGCCGACAGATACTCCAGTGGGTGTAGCAATTTTGATGAAAGAACATGGTTATTTTGGTAATAACCCCCGGGAATTGAACTATTCAGACGTTAAGACCGATATTGAGGTCTTGTGTGAGTCCGCTTCGAATTTCGGCTTCCTTGAATGTGACCTGGGTATTTTGAATCGCTGTATAGCTTGAAAGTTTTAAGTGTTTATCTTTGTCTGCTTTTACTACTGTAAAGGGAGTTGAAACGATGCTAGCTGACTTAGCGCTAGCTTGTTAAAGTCGAGCCGGCATCCAACGTTTATACAAGATTTAAATATCGCCTAGATACGTAAAATAATTTACTTTTCATAAGATGTGTCCTTGCACGATTTGACAGAGTAGTTTTGGTCCAATCCATATATACCTAATAGCATTTATTACTCCTTTGTTATTACACCATTTATAACTCAAGAAAGGGTGGCCGATTTTCATAATTTTTAATTTGATGGATTCGTCTCCATTCCAAATAGCAGAATAACTATAAAAAGAAAACGTTGGGAACGGGGACTACTTTTGCGGGTAAAATTGCTGAGCACCGCTAGTATCTTTACTTATATATAACACAAAGTCGGATTAGTTACACAATAAACATAACTCAAGAGATGGTGGACCGATTTTAATGATCTTTAATTTGATGAATTCGTTTGCACCCCAAATAGCGCAATAACTATACATCGGAAAAAGTCAGGAAAAAAATGATGTTTTACGGGAACGGAGACTTTTTACACGGGTAAAAACGTGGGGATCTGCTAGAAAAATAATATATTTAGGTTACATAATTATGTAGGTATATGCCTTATAATTGCTGAAAAGAAGAAAAAAAACCTATCCACATACACACACGATCATAATCATAAAAACACATTTTCAAATTACGTAATTATATCTTAGTAGTCAGTAATAACACAGATATCGTTCCATTTCAACCAAAGGTTCTGGAATGTTCCCGGGTCTTGTAATTACGTCGTTTCGTAAGCGAATTTTGATCGCAGCTCGTCGTTATTAGTTTAACATCAGATTTAGCTACCTTCCAGAGTAATCTATGCAAAGCTAATAATATGGCACTTGAGCATTTAATAGCAGTTACTAATAACCATTAAAATGTCCTGAGAAAATCCTTTAATATACTAGTAACTGAGCTACGTACTGATCAATAGCTCTTTTTGAGTTCAAAACCTACATTTTCTAGATAAAGCTGCTTTCGATCTAGTTCAAATAGTATCTTTACACATGAATGGATGTGAAACGTGGTTTACAGGACGTTGAATGAAGCTATTTTTGGATAGCAGCCAGCAAGCAACCTCTTTGATACTGTCATACAATGGAATTTGAATTTTATTTAAATAGCGTTGCATAGATTGATAGATTTTAATTTTGATAGCATTTCAAGAGTTTATTTACGCTTTCATGTAGGTTGCAGTGTAGGCGAACTTCAAAGAATATCACCTACCTATCTAAATATTTACCTACTTTAATTAATTGAGTTTACAAAATTTAATAAGTTAGCCTTTTTTTAAAATATTTCGCTATATTTTTTTAAGGGGTATACGCTGGGTACACAACACACAAGCAATATAAACATAAATCTTTCCTTATTTTTTTCCATCCACTTGACATGTGAATTTAATTTTCCTATCCTTAGTTGGTAATTTTATAGTTGCATGTTCAAGTAAATGCATCATTAATTGATCTAATTAAATAGTGTTTGCCCTCAGTATACGCAACTACCGAGTTAATGAAATCAACCACTTGAATAATACATTAATTTAATTAATATCTGCGCAGTCGACTATCAATATTCATAATGCAGACCTTGAGCGCGGGAACCTTAACATCTCAAATCTGTGTATTGTAGGTAATTGAATGCATCCAGTCTTATCAATTATTTGACAAGGTTTACATTTATCAAGTTTAGTTAAATAAATAAATTCACACCTTTTTCTATCAAGACAGGATTAAGATATATGCCCATGCTTTTAATTATGGGTATTATTTTTTACCTATAGTAAGAATAGCACTTTGAAGCCACGTCATGAGCTCGTGAATAAAGGCCCTGGTAGCGTCTAACACTAGTCGGACATCTTTGATAGCCTATCGATAATAGCTATCGTTAAGTATCTTGTACTGGTATTTACTTAATTCTGAGAGTAAAGGGGTAATTTTTAGGAAGAATATAAAAAAATATTAGATACGTATTTTTTCTTATTTTAAGGTAACGAAAAACTCATGTATCGTACATTTATTTTAAATGACGCTTTACATCACAATTTCATGCATTTTGCACACAAACTTGACGTAATAAGGCCCCACTCCTGAACTTTGATTCGGTTTATCTACTTAGTGTTACCTCGTCTGTAGTCAGCCTTAGAAATAGGTTAGGTACTTATTACTTGACGAGGTAATGGATATTGGATATTTTATTAAAAATGCGAAAGTAACTCTGTCTGTCTGTTGCGTTTTGACGTGAAAAATACTGAACAGATTTAAATGAAATTTGGTACACAGGTAGTGTAGAGCATGAGAAAGCACATACACACACTGGCTTTTTGCCGCGATAACGGACATACACGCGGTCGGAGACTCGGGAAACAGCTAGTAATTATACATTTAAGGAAAAAAGTATTGATTGCCACTATTTCAGCCAATATAGTTTATCATCACACTTTTATTTATCGTTTTACTAATTACTCTTAAAATAACTAAAGTACGAGTAGTTTTATAACGCGACCTAAAATAGCTACTATTAAACTTTTTGTTTCACGGTTACCTTTGGTTGACTACCATGACCGAAGTAACTTTCCATTCCATTTTGACGCAAGTAATCTTCATATAAATCAGACAATCCACTCATAAATCAAATGAATACCGCCCACGTGTAACAAGACTAATAAAAAAAACACTAAACAACAGAGGAAAGTAAATAAATCATTATATGAAAAAAACATTTTTATTAAAACATTTTTGTCTTTTATTTCAAAAGAAAAATTCTACTCCTACTTAGCGAACTGAACTCACGATCTTATCTTATTATCAAAGGGATGTGTCAGTAAATCTTCCACACAAGGAATATTGTAACAAATACTATTATTACACACCCGTTTTTCCTTTTGTATTTTTCTCGCATAACAAGAACCTCACTTACGACTCAAGCATTTTCTTCTTTGAAAATAAAATTTCATACGAGTTCATGTACCTTATTCTCATCAAGTTTCCATTGTATTATATTACTAAAAAAATTGCTCAAATGAAATAATACTCTTGAAAGAGTCGGGAAAGGAATTTACTTGTTCTACAACTATGGGTAAAGGACAGGGCGACTTGCACACCGTTGTTTGCTTGGTAAGTAGGTTTTTTTAAATCCATTTGATAATATTTTACTGAATCTATATCTTTTAAACAAGCAATTTTTAGCAAGAGTATCGTCAATATAATTACTAGAATATACATCGTAAAACTACGATAGTGCCTACCTAGCTAGTAAAAAAATATAATAATAAAATAAGGACAGTGATAATTGTTTTATTTAAATGTCAACGAATAAATTTGTTATTTGTCAATGAATGGTATTTTGTGTAAGATAAATATTTAAGTTGGATACCCAAAACTCAACTGTTTACTAGAAAAAGGACCGTAGAACACAAGTTTACAGAAATCCATAGTCATAAATCCAAGTTTACTCCATCATTGCACCAAAAACAGAAAATCGAATGCACAAACTGTTCGAATTCCGAACGCCATATTTGCCTCTCGAAAATGAAATAAACGGTTCGGCTGTCGCTGCTAACGGTTACAGTCCGGTGTGACATACGGTCGCACGAACACCGGCATAGCTTGTAGCCTGTCAGAACCACACTGGCGCTGACAAAATAGCTTGTGCTTGGCTTTAAACCCACAAATGGAGACCAAGCTTAACCCTGTGACGTAGGTGAATAAACCACGCCGGATAATACCAAGTTATGAAATGAAATTGTTCTCATCATTTTTATATGCAGAAAAATGTATTGTGTCACTTAGGGTTTCTGTGCTGACTGATTAAACTTTTTGCCTCGTTCTTTTTGTTTTTGGGGTGGAAAATGTTTGACTACATATTAATGGGTTTATTATCCTATCCTGAATTTAGGATACTTAATAAGATTGTTTATTTTTATAGTGTAGCCGCATTCAGTTTTCCTAAATGCGAACAAATCAGTGGTATGAGATTTAGGCTTCCTTATTCAGGATAAAACTTAAGATAGCGCTAAAATAAACCTGATTACGTACGTTGGAAACTCAAAAAGTTTTGCGAAAGTAAAAAGAAAATGTTTTAAAGGTAAATATTTTGTTATTAAATATTTTCAAAGTACTCCCCACTAGCCTCTATACAAAGTTTCATGCGTCTGAACCAGTTTGCGAAACACTTTTCCAGTCCGCCGCAGCCACCTCAGTTACAGCCTGCTCAAACGCAGCGCATCTTCCGATGGAAATTGTATCCCTTTTAGCTGATTTTTTATTTTCCGGAATAAAAAGAAGTCACAAGGTCCTGTCAGGTCAGGTTACAGACCTGACCTGACAGGACCTTGTAACTAGAGTGTGAGGAGGGTAACCCAGGAGTTTTACCGGTGTGCTGTCCAGGAAATCCCTCGTTTTGAGCGTGGTGTGCGAAGGCGCATTGTAATGGTGGAGCAGTAGCCCGCGGAGCCCTGTGTTTAGTCGCTTGTAGCTTACAACAGAGAAAACTTCTGTCAAGCATTCTTTAATCCTTCAAAAAGGGGCGTTTAGAGTTGTCTTAAAATGTCTAAAATCTAAATGGATAAATAATATTTGCCCCCAAAACTGTATTAATCAACCAACTCAGCTTAAGAACATATTCTTTAAAGTTACTGTCTATTTAATTTTTAAATTGTTATTATAAATTATTTATATCAATAAATAACACGGTATTGGTAGAGAAATTTCACACTTAGAAAATCAAGAGTTCATTCTATTTAAAAGTAGGTACTCTCATAAATAAATATGATGATTGACAAAATACTCCGACTTCACATCAAACAGCGAAGCCAAGTGTTTCTCTATTGCCTTTGTAGGCGCGAAGTATACTCGATACCATCAAGTTAAAACACGAAGGGAAATTGCGAGCATATTTTCTCTAACCCCGCCGATGATATTTTATTAAAGGATTTTCGTTATTTGCTACCAAATATTACATTATAAGTAACTGGAATTGGAAGAATTAGATGAGACATATTTATTGCTTATCTTGGTACGTTATCATATTTGAGTTAATGTTTGAAATTTGAAATAAATTATGTATCTGGCTTGACATGAAATTAATGTATAAACGTTATCTACTTACATTTTTGTTATTAGATAAGTCGTATATTTCGAATTTTAATTTGTAAAAATTGCTCCAGGGTTGTCCCTTTCTATCTGACGCTTCGATCGATCCATAATAAGTAGAGTAGGTATAAAACAATATGTAAAATAATTTAATTTTTAATTGCTTGATTTGAAAAACAACATTGAACAAAATATCAAACCTTAAGGCTCTAGACTGACTGATTGCATTTCTTAGTTGGCCTGTAGTTTCAACGACTACACACTGGAACTGCCCGCCAACTGCATACCGACTGCAATCGGACTGCACGGTTAGTTTTCAGTACTAACTGCATTCAAACTGCAAATTTGCTGTCGGATTGCAGATGAAATGCAGTCAGTCTAGAGCCTTAGTATTAAAACATTTTCATCTACAATTTTCTCGATTTCAAACCACGCTTGCATGTGATTCGAATTCAATTTACTGTTATACAAGTCTTCAATAAATAATAAATGTTATTTTAATTACCAACATGAAAACGTTCATATAATTTAATACAAATTGTACAACATTAATTACAGCCGCACTAAAATAGTATACACTGGTACAACAATAAAGCTGGTACATACCGCTGCCCGGAAGGTTGCGACAGTGTACACCGCTCGTTGAGCCCGCCCCTTTCGTGTTAGCTACGTTAACTACCAGACCTATAGAAGTAAGTATGAAAGCGCCTTAATATCAGGAATACGCAAGCAGGCCTTACGAAGGTACAATTAAGGTGGAACTAACATTTATGTAGCCTTAAGACGTGTTTAAATATTTCGATAACAGGCCTGAAGCATACTGAAGCTGGTTTTCCTGCGTTTCATTTTGAATAGACGTTGCCTACGGCTAAGAGTTTCTTGTATATTCTAGGTACGTTTGCAGTCTTGTCTAAAATAATATCAGACGCGTTTTTAGTGAATACCCGCCGACTGTAAGACTGTTAGTAACGACCTGCGTAAGTAGACCCCTTTTCCGCAAGACATTTTTTTTTTCTTCTTCTCTATTATTATATATATTTATCTCTATTATATATATTTATCTTATAGTTATTCTGCTATTTGGGGAGGAAAAACGCAACAAATCATAAAAATCGGTCGACTCGTTCTTGAGTTATAAATTATGTAACTAACCTGACTTTGTAATGTATAATAGAAGATTATTTATTTAAACTCCTAGCTGAGCCTGGCGGTTTCACCCGCATTCTTCACATTTCGGTACGATCTAATTCCATCAATCGGTATTTGTCCCTAATTTGTCGATTTTTTTTCTGCTCGAAACACTAATTAATTCCCGCTATAAAATTGCCGACGGCAAAAATAGGAATAATGCTTGATTTGAATCAAACCTACAAAACTTTATTCATTTTGCCCGAAAGCACTTATACTTTTTCTTAAGTTAAGGTATTCTACCCAAACTCTCATTACTGAAGCTCAGCAATTAAATAACCAAAGTACAATTGTACATCCCGACACGGAACACAGACACACAAATTTAACATAGCTAAGAGCACGTTTGCATATCAACGGTAGAGCATAGAATTTTCATTCTCAACACAAATGGTCCACTGACTCCCAGACCTGCAATATCAGAGTTTAATGATAAACAACCCGAAACATTAAACATACCATAAATAATGCTACGTTTACACTGCGACACTATATACGCCGAGTACTCGTTTATTACTTGGTACTCTGTCATATTTGGCATTTTTTAAGTTTCGTACTATTCCGAATAACTCGGTACAACTGACGAGTAGTATTTAATATACACATAAAAAAAAATAACAGTTCAAGAAGTCACCATATTTTAAAAATTAATAATATTTGTAATTAAAAGCAAATAGAAAAAACAAAAAAAAATACCTAAGGCAGGACTCAAACCTCTCGTTCACCTGGCGCGTTAATGCGTAACTAGTAATAAAAATAAAATAAGAAGTTATTATTAAAAAAAAAACAAAACAAATGTATGTATAGGTAACGTCTAGCGTATGAATATTGGCCGCGCACTTGTAGAGAGAACAAAATTATTTTCGCACTGTTACTTAAATTGTATTAGTACAAAGTACTCGGTTTGATAAAAGTAACACCGAGTAACACTCGGTATTCGACTACTCAGAAAATTTAGTACTCGATCTATCTCTACTATCTTACCATACACTCAGTGTAAGTGTACCACACCGATGTATACGTGTGAGAAGACAAGTGTCCGAGTGTAGAATATTTTAATCGGACACAAAGACACAATCTATAAAAAAATATCGTAGTGTGAACAGTCCAGAAATTTGAGTATTTTAATTATGTCGGAATAAGCGTCGCAAGCAATTTAGACGCTGGACAAAAATGAACACGATTGACAATTGTCCATGTTGATGGAAAATTGTCCACCATTATTAATTATTCAATTGTCAACCTAGTAACTATTTCTCCTTAACAAAGGTTATTCTGTAGCCTATCAAGGAGATCAGTACTACTCCCACTTTGTTGTAGATTATTCTGTAATTGTAAACTTTACAAAAATGTATTACTTGCAGTGACCACAGTAACCATTTCTTAAATAAACTTTATTATTTATTATAAATAAAACAACTGTTTGTGGCAATCAAACAACCTACGAACAGATCATATTGACCGAAGCGTTAAAACTTCTTGGTTCTCGCGCGCAACTTTCCCATTGCAACCATTATAGTCGAGCTTCATAATTTCTGTTCAACGGACCACTTGTCCAACGTCAACTCGGCGCATAACCGTAAACATACATAAACAACACACGCTCATACATACATTTTTAACACCAACAGGTAACACGTTATGTAGTTAAAACTATGTTGGAAAGTAGTTAATTTTAGTTTATAACAAGCATGACAAGAACTTTTTAAATTACGTTGTGTGCACGATAAACAAAAATAAGAACAACTATAAATATGTATAAAGAGTGTTTACTCGTTTATTTTAAGTTGAACTAGTGTTACCAGAGTTGAAAACAAGTCCACGTTTGTGTAGATTAATATTTGAACACTAATACGCAGTACAGAAGAATAATTATGTAGTTAGTCTATTTTTCTAATTCAGACAATCATTAGCCAATCGTAATGTTTTAAATTTTGCAGTCGCTTTCATAATATATCTTTAGGTATTAATCAAAGTTACAAAGACTTCGACACAATATGTCCGCTAAAATTTGTAGACTAATAAAAAAAATTAGACGCATGTTTTTTTTTTCTTTTTTTTACGTAACCAAAACCTCACGACAATTCATTGATTTTTAATGTCGCATGACGTCACACGTTCACTCAAAACGTGGAAACGTCATTAGCCCTCACCGCGAACTTGGATTCGCTTTATTTCCTTAGTTTTTTCTATTTTTGTCGTATATTTTTATGGCGTTTAGATGCCATGGCCCACCTTAACCAGCAATTTATTTAATTAACAGAATGGTTCTTTAAAATATTTTTTCATTACCCATTAACGTATTAGCGCATAACCAACAAAATAAAATCGTTCGCTTCTATATTGTTTCATAAAAGTTTTCAGAAAAGTGATTGTACAAAAATAATATAAAGTTATTTCATTATTTATGGCAGTATAATATTACAGTAACATGAAAACACCTCATACAAAATTCTATTAAAAGTTCACAAAGTTTTCAAACAACCAACAAAACTAAAGTTTAAAAGCCTATTTGAGTAATAACTAGTTGTCAATTAGTTAACCGACGCCCTCGGTGAGGTGGCGGTTATATAAAGCGAATCCGTTAATCGTATTGTAAAATGACACTTAAGCGGGTTTAAGCTTACCAAATATCATAATGTTTGTCATAACACTTGCTTTAACCCGGTCATTTACATGCGCGCAAATATTTCTACATTGTAAAAAGAGGTACCAGGTTTGATCCCCCGACGGGTCAATTTGGAAAACCGCTTTTTTACATAGTCTCGGGGGTAGGTGTTTGTGGTACCTTCGTTGTCTCTGATTCCTTAACACAAGTGCTTTAGATACTTACTTTGGGCTCAGAGCAATGTATGTGATGCTTTCCACATTAATTATTATTATTTATTTATGAGTGTCCCACTGTGAAATATTAATCGCGATACGGACACTATCCAGATTAAGAAAGCATGGAAGTAAGAACAGTACTTTTCAATTAATTTTAATTGTAAAACAATGCAAATGCAAAATTGATACTAGTTTATCGGAAACGTGATTCACTTAACTTGAAAAAAAAAAAGAACTGTCAATGGAAGGAACTAACTGGAATCCAAACATTGACAATATTGTTTTGTACTTTGTATTGTTTGTGTGTTTGCTGAATCACTAACAATTTTGCTTTAGCATTGTATTAGAATTAAAGTTCATTCAAGAGTTACCCCCAAGGCTAAGGAACATCAGTAGGCTTATTAGCTATCTCCAGTTGACAAGCCAAGCGATGTTCGTTTGATAAAAATAACTGTAAAAAGGAAATCTTGTGTCACGTCGGTAACCAACTATGTTCAAGAAGAACTGGTTGGTCAACGACGTAAGACGATACAAAATTTGTGTTTTCACAGTGTTTTTATAAAACAATTATCGCTTTTGTTGACAACCACTATAGCAAATAACCCTGCAGATCTACTTTCATCTACATAACTTGTTTTTATCACCTCCATATCATAAAATTAAGTAGAGACGTATAAAAATCACGATAATGAAATAAGACACTAAGTGGTAGCTCTCTGTGGAATGAAACCTTTGAAGTTCAATATAAATGCAATTGAGTTTAAGAGCTAAGTAAACTGAAGTTGGTATTTATAATTAAATTTCACTGATTCGCTATGCATATACCGTATATTTAGTCATAGATAGAGACATAGACAAAAAAAAATGATCCAGTTTTTACTTTTATGAGATCCGATCTAAAGATACTTAAGTTCTAAGGAATGCAATTAAGCACGTGTATTAAGCACAATATGGCAGAATAGGCATTACAGAGAGGCTAAAATATGCGGGTAAAAATGGTTAAACCTTTATTGCTTTATCAAGTCACAGCTGTCGAAAGTTCGCAGACATTTGAAATACTTAAAATAACGGCGATCCGCAAACAAAACTAAAACGCAATATCCCCTTCTATTTCCAAGCCTCTTTGTATACTTGTCGCTTCACCCTACCACTTTTATTACAAAAAAAAAGATATACTAGAGTCCTCGTATCAAATTCTGGCCAATCCCCGTAGGAGATTGAGCAGTAAAACGACATTAACCGACCCAAAACATCACTGAATGAGAATTCACGTCACGTTTGAATCAAGACCCATAAGGAATGAGTTTGTGGGCCAAGTTTCAATGTCGACAGCGTTTAGGGGATTTTTTTCTTTTGATACTCAAACAAAACACAACCGCATCGCGACCTCTTTCGCTATTTAATTTCAAACGTGGGACGCTTAAGAAGGGTGGTGATTATTGGGGTCTATTCTCAGAAACATAAAAATATATGATCCAATTAAAACATTATTTCATTCGACACACGTATAAAATATACGAATATATTTTTTAATAAAAAAGTTACCTAATATTTTGTGCTTTCACTTTTTAATAAAACGAAACAAAATTAGAATGAATATTTAATAAATTTTGTTTAAAGAAAGCTCTTATTGAAAATCTGACATCCTCAACTTGTTATGAATAGGGTCTAATTATTCATAGGAAAATTTTATAAAAAAAATGATTGATACCCAACGGTTATTTATTTAGGACGTAAAATAAACACTGGAAGCTAACGTAATTTCAAAGCTATTTACATAGACCATACTTTGAATAAATATAGAATTAGGCTTTGAAAAGTAAAATAAAGTTTTGTTAATCTGTAGTATTGTGGTTACAAACATTTTGATTATTTTAAGTTTACTAATAT
This sequence comes from Diachrysia chrysitis, assembly GCA_932294365.1. Lineage (NCBI taxonomy): Eukaryota > Metazoa > Arthropoda > Insecta > Lepidoptera > Noctuidae > Diachrysia > Diachrysia chrysitis. Next base: position 12,173,583 of record OW028649.1, on the reverse strand, counting down.
TATAAATGCAAAAGGATGGGTGGATGTTTGATGATGGCCTAACGGATTGAATGAAATTAAGTAGATATATCGTTTATTACCTAGAATAGCGCTTAGGCTACTTTTCATCATCATCATCATTATCACTATTTTTCATCAACACGCGGTTGAATCTGCAGGGCGCAGCAAGTTGTTTCAGATTTTTATGAACATGGACAGGACGTAAGCGTAGCAGGCATGAAAATATAAAAAAAATACATTACTTTTGTGTCATATTTACCTGTTATTTTTGTAAAGTAGGTTAACCTACCTATAAGGAAGGTAACCTACCTATACTTAAAAGTACAACATACAAGTCATCCCATCAAAACGCCTAATTCCCTGTTTAACAATCGGCAAAAGAAATTAAATCATATGTACAGAACGTTAAGATTAAATTTGCATGAAACTTTTGGGCCTTCAGCTGAAGTATCGCTGGGGATCGCGCGTAGTCCGCACAATGCAACCGACATTTTTGGAAATTTGAGCTTTGGCTCTACAGTAGTAAATTCTTTTTTGCTGATAGTAAAATGCACTCTGATATCTGACAAAGTTCAACTAAACTGAAACCTATGGTAAGACCAATTAAGGTTTGAGATTATTTTTGAAAAAACTGATTCGCTGATTTTTGAATATACTAATTTCCTGAACCTGAACTAAACTAAACAAGTTCCAGCCAATTGTTTAAATAGAGTCAATTAACTTAAAAGTACATATTTATTTTCCATTAGCCTTCATGAAAAATACCTACCTCCATACAAAATTTCCAGGTTTTATTATTTCCTTTTTATTCTAGCAAATTTCTCGCTAACCTTAAGAAATTTTCAGTAAAACTGAAATGTGTTATTAAGAGCTTTAATCGCAGTTTTCTTGAAAAAATAGTTAAGGAAGTATTATTGAATTTATGGCGGGCGTGTACCGTGGAAAGTTTGAAGAAAATTACCAGAGGCGTGTCTCGGTTGAAGTGACTTCCTTATTTTATTAGAGCAAGATGAATGTTACTGAAAGTTTTCTTGGGTAAATGTTGTAGGATGTTTTTGCGGGTTGGAAGTCCAAAAATATATTATATTTTTGGTGCATATTTTGTATTTTTTTTTTATATGTATTTCTTAAATCCCGTAACAGATACAATAGAATATGCACCTCTTAATTTTGATGTTGTTGATAATAAAATTGATATATGAGATTTTGTAAAAAATCTATAGATATAAATAAAAATGATGAATTAGCTGGAAATAAAAGTAAAATTAATCTTCACGAAAAACTTATTTATTTAATCATCATTAAAGTTTAGCACGACTAACTTCCCTCGTTATTCAACAACTACCCGACAAAATATCTCTCGACATTTCGCACGACTCAAGAATATGTGGTTGAAGTTGATTAAGCAGTTTGGATGCCAAGCCCGCATGCCGAGGATCTTGAGTCCATACACCTTTGTGTGAACAACGCTTCAGACTTGAGGTAAACGACCATATTGAATCCACGTACAGTTTCATTGAAATATTACTGTTAATAAGTATTTATTTTGAGTAAAACAATGTGAATAAAATATTTTGGGAACTAATATAAATTTAGATTAAGATTGATTTCTAAAATATATTTTTTGTTTGACGTGATACTTAGTTTTTTCTTAGTTTATATAAATTAATATGCATTGAATATTTACACACGTCAATACATAAATAGCCTGCCAAAATATACTCCATTCCATCTAGTGTTATGTTTTTGGTGGTAGTCAGGTTATAATAAAAATGTTTACAGGTAAAATGCTTTTTTCTCTCCACAACAATAAACGTGACACATCTGAAAAAAAAAACAAGGACCATTTTACGACACTTAAATATGTTTATTAAAATAAAAAACCACACAACATTAACGTGCCATAACACACGCATATTAAAGCAACGAAAAAGCGTCACCTTATTCCCAAAAGAAAAATTCGAACGATACAATCCACATAATTTCACCGAGACTTTTATGATAATCTGCCTACGGAGAGACAGCTATTTAACGCATAAAATGCAGAAAAAATACCAACACAAATTATCTTCACAATGTTCTCCCGAGGGCTATAAAATGCAGCCTGCTTATCGACTGAACAGACGCTTAAATAACTCTCGTTCTTATGGCCCGAATGTCCTGAAAAGGACTGAAATATATCTAAGATAAACTTCAGACAGTAATGATGTTTATATTAAACTTTGTTAGTATCAACGTAAAGAAAATTACGTAACAAGATTCGTGTTACATAATACTACCTGAGTCTGTGTCATATTCTTGATCTAGGCGAGCCGTTTCTGTATAAAAAACATTTGAAAGGGCTTTAGATAAATTCAGGCATACTTTTATTTTATCATTTAATTTGTGTTTTAATAATTCATCATTTAATTTATGTAAATAATTTATTCGTCATTTAATTAATTTATTTGTTGTAATTTTATGTACCTACTATTTTCCAAAAACGATATTTAACATTTTTCAAAACGAATAATGAATTGTTTATTTTTGCATGATGTGCGCAAAAGTGCCTGCTCCAGAATAAAGGTATTCGCGATTAAAAAATCCACTAAGTTCGCTAGCTTCGCATGTGGTCCATCTGTCAATTTTCACCAATTACGAGCCAGCTGATTTTCTCTCATTAATGTAAAATTGACAAATAGACCACATGCCAGTCTAGCAAACCTACCGAGTTATTAAATCGCGAACGATCATTATGCTAGTTTATTATTATTACGTTATCATGTAAATAAGCCGTAATAAATAAAAAAACTTATTTTGCATTGGATATTAATTTTGAAGCTCAATATGATACGGAAGGTCAAAGCTGTAGTACCCGCCGTTGCGTGTTCCATTTACTTCCACCAATTCCATATAGGCAAAATTCTTTTATAGTGCGTGCAAGTAGTATTTTTTTAATAGTTTCCTCACAAGTGTGTCCTCAGCCAGAAGATTCCTAAGCCTAAGTTTTTTTGAGTAGGTGTATTATATGTTTATTGTTGTGTTAAAAATCAGGTTCACTAAGGTTAAGCACTTGTATTTATTGTTTAAATTAAGATAATTATGTACCCCGTTTGTTTTTAATTTTTATTTTTGTTTTGACAGCAGTTCTATGTTGTTCATACTAATTCATCATCAATCTGCTTCCTATAAGTGAAGACCTATTATTGGCTGCCAGTTTCATGTACTATTTTGGTTCGGTTTATGTCAGCTGTAAGCCATCCATAGTTCATCCATGTTACAAGAAACTCTGAACTTTAGTTACATCTAAAATAATACCGATAAAGCAAAATCTAATCACTTCCAGCAACAATTGAGTGCAATACAATTAAACGGGAACCAAATCAAGTCGACAGAAGCTGATTCACTACAGCTCAAGACAATGCAGTCTCCATTAGCAAGTACCGAACGCAACCAACAATAGACCAGCGAACAAAGAGACATTTTCACTCACAATAGCTTTTCCTGAATATTGTATTTGACTATACAGTGTCACAGAATCTTAATAGCGAACGCTCTTAAACTCGTACCGTGGGTACTTAAGCGGGCAACTTATAAGTGATACTTTAAGTTCGTGGTTCATACAAACTTTTGACGTATTCTCATACATATTTAAAGGCTGTGGAAATGAATGGTGTAATTCAAGGTGCACGAATATGAATACGCTCCTTTCGTCTTACTGCGTGAATTTTAAATTAAGTGATCCCTTTATGTTTAATTAGATTTTGCCCGCGGCTCCCCCCGCCTGGGTGTCGGTTATCGCGGCAAAAGTAGCATATAAGTATTCTATCTTCAGTTATCTCATACCAAAATTTCATCAAAATTGGTATCACAGTTTAGCCGTTAAAGCTTAACAAACAGAGTAACTTTTACATTTATAATATTAATATGGATTTCAAGAATGTTGTTACTCTATATAGTCTATATGCTTTCGTTTTAGTCTTTATCGTAATAACAGTTAGTGATTATTGTTACATAATTATTTTATTCGAGACTTTTTTAAATAGAAGAATATAAATAATATTATAGTAGTAGTATATACAATTATATATAGGTAGTGTTTAGTACAATAGGGTTCACTTTCTTGTGGCACAGAAACTTGAAGTAAAAAGACGTGTGTTCGCTTCAATGTATTTATTTGCACTAAAGTGGGTGTCGAAACGACATGTTTAAAACTTATAATCTACCTATAACTATGCATGCATACTGTATCTCAACATACCGCCCACCAAAAGAGCTTTAAGTTCTTTTAATTACATTTTACAATAACTTTATGAACCTACTTTACATGTAGCAGTAGAACTTTATCAAGGTTTGATACAAAATTTTGATTAATAATCTTTAACTGTAACTAATTGTAAACTAATGAAATAATTTCTACATCAAACAAGAATTTAAACATGAACATCTATGGGCAGTAGACATAATTTACCAATGGATCTCTTAACAACATTATTTCCACTTTTCACACTGTATACTCTCGTGATTTCGTCTGAGCCGGGGTGTTTATCTACGATACGTCCAAGAGGCCATTTCCCAGGCGCAATATTATCTGTTTTTATAAGTACAATCTGTCCTATGTCTAAATCTTCAATTCTTTTTAACCACTTCGGACGTTGTTGTAACCTTGATAAATACTCTTGCTGCCATCGTTGCCAAAAATCTTTCAATAACTTTTGAGTGTGATGCCATCGAGATAGGTTACCAATGGAAACGTCTTTTATGCTAGGAGAAGGGACGGTGATAGGTGCTTCTCCAATCAAAAAGTGTCCTGGAGTGAGTACATCCAAGTTTTCAGTGTCTGAATCATCTATGGGGCAGAGTGGACGAGAATTTAGACACGCTTCGATTTGACATAAAAGTGTACTCATTTCTTCAAAAGTCAGATGACAGTTCAAGATTCGCTTCAGGTGGTATTTCGTGGATTTTATGCCGGCCTCCCAGAGACCGCCGAAATTCGGACTATATGCCGGGATAAAATGCCATTGCGTGCCGTCTCTGGCCAACGTATCAGCAATATCACCTTCAAATTCTAATCGAGCTTCTTTCCAGGCCTTTGTAAGCTCTTTATTGGCACCAACGAAGTTACGGCCTTGGTCACTCCATATGTGATTACATCTTCCTCGGCGAGAAACAAATCTACGGAAAGCTCCTATGAATGCTTCAGATGTTAAATCTCCAACTAGTTCTAAATGTATGGCTTTGGTAGCCATACATATAAACAACGAAATATAGCCCTTATATGTTTTAGCACCTCTACCCTTTGACATAAGAATATTATACGGGCCTGCAAAGTCCACGCCGGAGTGTAAGAAGGGTCGAGTTGGTGTTACCCTTTCCTTAGGTAAGTCTCCCATCAATTGGTTTCTAATAGCTGCTCGTTGTTTAGCACAGATTAAACATTTGTGTAATTCAGCCTTCAATAACCGCTTACATTTCAATATCCAATATTTAGATCGTATGTAGTTCAGCATTAATTGTATACCTCCGTGAAATGTTGCCACATGAGCATCAGCAACTATTAATTTTGTCAAATGAGATTTCTCATCCAATATTACAGGGTGTGTTCTATCATTGTCTAAATTGGCAAATCGAATTCTACCGCCCACCCTGAGGATATGATCACGATCTAAATATGGGTGTAAGGACTTCAGTACACTCCTGTTTTTAACCTGTCCTTTATTTTCTAAATCCTTTAAATCTTCTTCAAAACATATTGCTTGTGTCACTTGTATACATTTGTGTAACGATTTTTCATATTCTTCTGTATTTAAATTAATTTGTCTATTTTCTTTTTTCAGGTTCAAGAATTGTCTGCAGTATGTTACAGTTTTCACTAACTCTGTCAGTGTGTCACAAATCTCAAAACGGGTAGCCCAGGGTAACTGTTCATCAACGTTCTGGTGTGTTAATACATTTATACATTTGCATTTATATTTCTTTTCATTTCCAGATCCGTCGAAGTGTTAACGTTTTTAAGTTCTATTTCTTCTTGCTTCAGCCATTCGGGGCCTTTCCACCATAATTGACAATTCTTTAAGTCCGACAGGAGCACACCTCTAGATACGACATCCGCTGGGTTGTCCTTCGATTGTACGTGGTACCATTTACTTCCTATATTATCAATAATAGTTATAACTCTGTTTCTCACAAAGGTCTGCCATCTAGAAGGATCTCCTTGCAACCACGATAAAACTATTGTTGAGTCTGTCCATGAATATATTTGACTATCAGGATTTCGCATAGCTTCACTTATCTGTTTTAGTAATTTAGAAAGGAGTACTGCTCCACAGAGCTCGAGTCGTGGTAGTGACATTGGTTTTACAGGTGCAACTCTCGATTTGGCAGCAATCATAGATATTTTGTACTGATGATCTTGTCCTCTTACTCGCAGGTAAGCAACGGCACCATACGCTTTGTTGGAAGCGTCACAGTAACCATGAACAGTGACGTTTTTAATATCTTTGCTTGCACATTGTAACCATCTTTGTATTTCAATATCTTTTAAATGTGTTAGACTTTTTCGTATACTAATCCATTCCATTTCTGTTTCAGGGTCTACTTCGTCATCCCAAGCGCTTCCTTTCAACCATAGCTTCTGAATTAATATTTTTGCAGGTACAATTGCAGGAGCCAGCCATCCTAGAGGATCAAATAGCTTATGGATATCAGCCAAGATCTTTCTTTTAGTTACGATTCCAGACATAAGGGGATAATCGAGATGGTAATGTATAGTGTCTTCACCCATATTCCAGGATAGACCAAGTGTTCTGACGGTACCATGCAGCTTCATATCTATCTTGATTTGTTTACTACACTGTGATGATTGAAATTGTTCCAGAAACTGGATGCTGTTGGACGCCCATTTTTGTAGCGTGAAACCTCCTCTTTTTAGAATATTGTTTATATTCATGGCTACTTCGATAGCTCTTTCTGCTGTATCTTCGCCCGACATGATATCGTCCATAAAAAAATCACTTTTTATTTTTTCAGCTGCTACGGGATAGTCTTTACCTTCATCTTCTGCTACTTGATGGAGCGTCTTTACTGCCAGGTATGGAGCTGAAGCAGTGCCGAATGTAACTCTGAGTAGACGATAATCTTTGACTGGTTCATTCATCGTATTACGCCAAAGAATACGCTGATAGTCGACATCTTCTTGTGTCACCAAAATCTGGCGATACATCTTCTCTACGTCTGCTACAAAACACACAGGTTTCATCCTCCATCTCATAACTAGATATCTCATATCTTCCTGGAGTTGTGGTCCTACAAGCAGCTCGTCGTTAAGAGATATATCATTGCAACCCTTGGACGAAGCATTGAATACAACTCTGGTTTTTGTAGTTTCACTCGTTTCCTTTAGGACTGGATGGTGCGGTAAGTATACTGCTGGATTTTCTATCTCTGTTATTGGAACTTCTTCCATGTGTTCTAAATCAATATACTCCTTCATTACTTTAGCATATTCCTTCCTTAGACTTTCATCATTTTTTAATCGTGTTTCAAGTTGCATGTATCTCTTCAGTGCTATATCTTTAGTACGCCCTTCAGGTGATTTAGGGTTTTCTGTTTTAAATGGTAATTTTACCACGAATCTTCCTTCATCATTTCTTTTATATGTATCCTTATATATCTTCTCACACCTTTCTTCGTCCTTTGTTAATTGCTTCTTACTGTCAACATCTACTTCCCAAAACGATTTTATCATATTTTCAATATCTATATGATGATGCATAACAGTAATGTCTTCCGAAGAAGTGGTTTCTATCACCTTTCCAAAAAGAATCCATTCTAGGCGTGTGCTTTGGGCGCTAGGAGAACCTGATGGACCTTTGACCAGACCGGCTTTCAAAATAGTGTCATAAATTTGAACACCCAATAAGAGGTCAACTCGCCCTGGTTGATTATAACTTGGATCGGCCAGAGTGAGGCCTTGTAAATGCGGCCAGGTGTTAATATTATTGGTGAAATGTCTTGGTGGTAAATTGGAGGTTATCTTCGTAGGTATGACGTATGCTTTCATAAATATCTTGAAGTCGTCTTCCAATCTAGACATTAAGTCAAATTCTACGACGTGATTTATCAATGTTTGTTTCCCTCCAACACCTGTGATTGTTCCTTTGCTAGGTTTACGCTTGATTTTTAATCTTTGTGCTGCTCTTTCACTTATAAAACTTTCATGGGACCCTTGGTCAATTAAGGCGCGCAATACGGTGGTTAGTCCATTATTATCCTTTACATGAACCAGTGCTGTTGCTAGCAAGGCTGTGGACTTCTTCGCTGCGAAGTGTGATGACATTGCGACGTCTTTGCATGTAGTATCTTCTTTTGTTGATTCATTCCCTTCGATGCGGCTGTGCTGAGTTTGTGTATCTTCTGATTGTTTTGTACTTCGCGACTGATGCAGCAGTGAGTGGTGACGTCGATTGCATCGGTGGCAGTGTATAGGTACCCGACATTTCCAGGCAGAATGCCCAGGGATCAAACAATTGTAGCAGAGGCTGTTCTTTCTTACAAACTCACTTCTCTCCATAGGTTGAAGCTTTATAAAATCCTTATAATGGCATAGAGTATGCTGCTCTTTGCACATTGTGCACGTCTTTACCGTTGTGTTTGCAGAAACATGACATGACTTATCCTTGACATTTTTCTCCTTTGAAGCAGTATAACTAACAGGTGCGACCAATTCCAATGTTCGAAACTTGGACTCCAAAAATATATTGAGTTCGTTCCATGTAGGTAGTTTATTAGTCTCCGAAGTGTATGAGTGTTCCTCCCAATCCTTATGGGTCTCAGGATCTAATTTCTGGACCACCAAAAATATAATTATCGGATCCCAAGCTTCAGTAGATATGTCAAGATTTTGTAGGCTATTTAAACATTCAGTCGTGGTGTCCAATAACGTCTTAATTTGATTTGAAGTTGGTGTCTTGATCGTTCTTTGGCCAGTAAGACGTTTTAATACGGAATTCACAATCACTCGCTTATTCCCAAACCGATGTTTCAATATATTCCACGCTTGTTCATAATTATTTTCAGTAATATTTACATGTTTCAGCAAGTTCTCAGCTTCACCGGTGATACTAGATTTAAGGTATTGTAGTTTCTGTACCATACTTAACGACGAATTGTTATGGATTAGTGATACAAATAAGTCATGATAGGTTGGCCAATTTTCATAGTTTCCGTTAAATTCCGGGACCTGGATCCGGGGTAGTTTAACTTGGGTTTGGTTAACGGTGACAACATCGGCACCTTTAATTTGGAGTGCAGATAGCATGTCCTTTAAATCTCCTTGTAAACACAAGTACAAATCTTCAATTACGTAATAATCTTCGTTCACAAAATATTGTATGTTCAAACGCTGATCTTTTGATGTACACTTTACAAGTTCTTGATGTGTCGTTTTAAAGGACTGCCAGTACTCTTCAATGCACCGTAATCTTGTCTCAATATACCCCCTAGTCAATCTTGCCTTAGGACATTTTTTCATGTTTACTTGTGCTTTTTGCATGTTCCCGGCGGTTTCTTCGAGAATATTAAGTAATTGGGTGCTTGAGGTACTCATTTTCGAAAAATATAACTTTTAAAAGGTGTATTTTGACCCAAAAATGACGATAATCCGCAAAGTTATAATCGTCGTAAACTTGTTATTTTTATAAAACTTCACTAATGAGCCTATTTTGCATCGCTTATCGCTGTGGAATGTGGTCATCTATTGTATTCGAGCGAGCGCCAGATAGTTTTTATAATCTTAATTGATCCGGTTCGTTTGGACCATATGTTTAGTACAATAGGGTTCACTTTCTTGTGGCACAGAAACTTGAAGTAAAAAGACGTGTGTTCGCTTCAATGTATTTATTTGCACTAAAGTGGGTGTCGAAACGACATGTTTAAAACTTATAATCTACCTATAACTATGCATGCATACTGTATCTCAACAGGTAGTATATTATATTATTCAAGCAAATATTATATATTTTGTTTGCTTGAAATATATCAAATTACAGATCTTATAAATTAGTACAGTTATAAACTTAACTTAAGATTGAATTGCTTTTTCGACACATTGCAAAACGTAATGTTAAACATGCAAATACTTCATACTCATCTTTATTAATCTGCTAAATCTCTTCAGGCTGGTTTTACCTGCGCCAGATAATTTTATCCGAGATTAATTTTAATTTTTTGACAGTTCTTCCGTACAAAATCTGTCAAATGTAAATTTTATTCCACGACTAACTGTCCGTCGCGACTTTGTCCGCGTGTTTAAGTTTAAAGAATAGACGCTCCAACTGTCAGTTAGACTAAATAAGCGACGTGTAGTTAAGTACCCGTTAACGGCTACGGTCGGTCAGATCATTTAGAAATAGACTTGGGAATTGGACACAATGTAGAGGCCAACATTTTTTCACGTTTTTAATAGGTAATTGAATTAAGGAAATAAGTCCATGATTTTATTGTGTCAACGTATCACTCAGCCTTTTTGCTATCTATATTATAAAAATCAATTGCCATATGTATGAATGCATCACTTAAAATTGCCGGGAAAAGATTTTTATGAACGAAAAATCTGCGGGTATTGTTGAAACATTGAAAATAAAAGTGACATCGCCTTTTTGCATATATTGACAAGACAACGACTGTCGGGTCAGCAAGCTTTAATATAAATATCTGTTGCAATAAATACATGTTCTTTCCATATGGGAAAACACATTGGTCGTACATTACTGCGATAAAAATATTTTATTTCTAGATCTATCAAACATTGATTGAAGTTACTCTAAAAAGTATTCCTACCTACTCAAGGGACGTAGGTAGGTACGTCTTACTTTTTTGCAAAACTTCTTCCAAGAATTTTAATTCACCTAAATAAATTGGAATTTATATTTTTTTAACTTAATTTTTCTTGGGTTTTTTGGAGATATTTAAATTTTCTATGATATCCATAGTATTATTATAATGTTCTCCTGGAAATTTGGGTTTTGGCGGCTTCTCTCAACAGAGATCTTCTATTCGCAAAGGAGTTATAAAAAATTTAATAAAGAAGCTCTATGTCAGTAAACTTCTACTCCTTCACTCTCATATTCCGATGGGATGACAATCCAACACAATCGGAGAGAGACATCAGGCTCAGAAACAATGGATTTTCGTGCTTTCTAAGGCACAGAGGATCAAAAAATTTTTTTTTCAATGCACTCGCCCCCGTCTTACCGCGGCAAGCGCGATCGTTCGTTCTGTACGGGTTGTACTTAGCCTGGAGCCCCTCGAGTATGATAAACAAAGATCTTGATATAATATCATTAGAGTTTCCATCTCACGTAGTGTTCGGGACGTGACGATCGTTCACGCCTGCTTGGTGCAGCTTAAGTTGGGAACTTGCGTAGGAATAGCGTGGGCTTAAGTATCTGCATGTAATGTATTTTAATAATAAACTATACCTTTTAATTCTGATTTCTTCGGATTTTTTGTAAGCTGAAGTAAGATTTTTTGCTGAAATTTGTTTAAACATTTTACCACAACATGCAGAAAATTCTGCAAAGCGATCGTTATTCTTCTTCAAATGCCAATTTATTCGTAAAAATTGCCTATTCTTTTATTATTTATTTAGTCTTATCAATAACAAGACAAAATAGATGACCGGAGGGCGACATGGAAATTTTCAGGACTTTTCTTGTTGTCAGTTTAAATCAAAAGTTGAATAAAACCTCAACACGTGCCTTGATATTTAATAGCATCACTCTATTACGACATTACTAAAACAATAGTAAGTAGTAAACCTTGCATAACAAGTAATTTATGGCCGGATACTGAAATGTCAATCAATTTTAAGTCGCCACTAAGTCTAATGCAGTTTTTGTTACTTTAAGGTGTAAAATAGCGACAGACAGATATTTAAGAACGTCTCGTTTCGGTATTCTGGGGTAGAGTGCTACATTTCCACAACATGTTATTGTATAAACGCGTCTCGTAATACAATTTGCGCTGCAGAGGGATAGGATGAGTACGCACGACACCGGCGACCACAAACCGACGCCGCTGACCACATAATGGAGCGTTGACATCGTGCCAACAGTGGATAATCAAGCCAAGCTCTTAAGGTAACTGAAATAAGAAGCGACTTTAATTGCCTCAAAGGATACTTGACTAATTCTGAAGGTATCTGGTATAAGAAGAGACTTAGATGGCCTCAAAGGGAACTTGACTAATTATTCTGAAGGCTATGAAATGCATACAATATAAATAATAAACATATCGACAGCGTCCAAGTGAGAGTTAATATTAACCCTACAAGGCACCCAGTTCCATATGTGGAACACCGACTTTAATCGTTCCTATAGCTATAAAACTATTAGTAGCGACATCTCTTGGATCTTGATAGAAGCTACTGACATTTAGCAATGTAGTAATACGAATCTTTATCTAAAGATGTCGCTCGTGTTGTTGCTGTAGTGCACTCAGTGTGAAATTTGAATGAAAGTGATAAGTTAGTCGTTTATCTGAATTCAAAAATTAATAAAAAATAGTTATTGGACAGTTTTGACTCGAAAAAAAATACTCTGTGTTATAACGAAGTGTATATTTTGCAAAGGTAAGTTGTATTTTTATATTACAAATAGTAAACGTATTAGTAAATCACATTTTAATCACGTTCCACATACGGTACGTTGAGCTTTAGTGTCCGTTTTTAATTATACGTACTTACGATAACTTTCCTTATAAATATTTTGATTTTATTGCAGATAATGTCGCGAAGAAGATTACGTGATGGAGATATTGAGGGTTTCTTGAATATTCCTTCTGGGAGTGAAGATGAACAAGATTTTTCTGATGCTGAAAGTGATGATGACATCGAAAAAATTCAGTCCATCCAAAACTTTTTATCTGAGACACTTAGCGACGTGGAAACTTCCTTATCTCCGCAGCGACATCAGTGTTCGTCTCCCGTCAACGAGGTTATTACGAATATTGAAAATCGACAGCCACAAATATCAGAACCTCAGCCTAGTACATCAGGAATGACTTCAGGGACAACTACAGGTACCATTACACAATCTCAAGCACCTAGACGATCATCGACTATGAGTAATGTAATCGGTCATAGATCTAGAATCTCTGGCTCTGTGACTGTCACCCAAAGAAAAAAGAGAAGATTTATTTGGAAGAAAACATCTTTTCAATCACCTCCTTTTACATTTACTGGAAACACAAATTTACAGTCACCGATTATAGACTTTGAAACTCCCCTTCAATATTTTTTATGGTTTTTTGATGATGAGTTACTTCAGCATATTGTAGAAGAAATGCACAAATTTAGTGTCCAAAAAAATCCTTCAAAGCCATTTACAATAACAACGAATGAATTAAAAAAGTTTATAGGTGTCTGTGTGATTATGAGTTTGGCGCCACTGCCAAATATTCGAATGTATTGGGCACGTGAACTGGGTATTCCTTTGATTATGGAGACAATGTCGCTAAATCATTTCAAAAAAATCTGTCAGTTCCTACATTTCAACGACAATTCTACGCAACCGTCATCAGGTAGTCCAGGGTATGATCGTTTGCATAAAATTAGGCCTATATTGGAAACATTAAAAAAAAAATGCCAAAGCGTGCCTAAAAGAGAAGCACTATCCGTTGACGAGCAAATGTGCGCAACTAAAGCCTCTAATCTTCTACGACAATACCTACCTAATAAACCACACAAATGGGGCTATAAACTGCTGGTTCTTTGCGACGATCGTGGCTTTGCTTACGATTTTGAAATTTACTCTGGAATGGAGAACGATCCAGTACTAAGATATCCAAGTGAGCCAGACTTAGGAGCAAGTTCAAATATCGTAGTACGCTTAGCTAGGTCCATACCAAAGAATCAAAATTACAAATTATTCTTTGATAATTATTATACGTCGCCAGAGTTGATTGCTTATTTGGCCAAAGAGGGAATACCGTCGCTGGGAACTGTAAACAAAGGTCGTTTAGGAAAAGATCTCAAAATACCTTCCATAAAAGACCTAAAAATGGAAAAGGTTCAGAGAGGTTATTCAGAGCAATGGGTAGCAAATTGTGATAATACAGATATTGTCACCGTTATGTGGTACGATAGCAAACCGGTTGTTTTATCATCGTCTTTTGTGGGCCAAGAGCCAATAGAAACAGCAAGAAGATACTGCAAGAAACAGAAAAAGTATATACAAGTGGATTGCCCCAAAATAATCAAAACATATAACCAGCATATGGGTGGTGTGGACCTCCTAGATTCGTTCCTAGGGAAATATAAAATAAAAATTAGGACCAGAAAATGGTACTTGAGGCTATTTTATCATTTTCTGGATGTAACTCTTATCAATTGCTGGTTATTGTACAGAAGAGTCGGGGAGCAGCAGCATACGCCAACCCCAATGAAACAGAAGGACTTCAAATTTGAAGTAGGGAAAAGTTTATGCATGTTTGGGCTATCGATAAACAAAAAGAGAGGTAGACCAAGTTTATCTGATGAAATTGAAAATAAAAGGCAGAAGCCAAATACATCAATACTACCTCCTCGTGATGTCAGACGTGATGGGTTTGAGCATTTTCCTATTTGGGGTGAAAAAAGACAACGATGCAAATATCCTGGTTGCAAAGGAAAAACATTCTTATCTTGCGACAAATGTCGCGTAGAACTTTGCCTAAATAAATATAATAATTGTTTTAGGGCTTTTCATCAATAAAAAAATAACAAATTTATGATATTAGTTATATAATTTTGTTCATTATAAATTGATTTATATAAAAAAGTAAAATATATAATAGTTATTTCATTTTGTTAAAAATAATAATTAAAAAGAAACTATTTCGAGTTTAATACCAAAAAGTATAGTTAAGGCTCAGTGTACCGTATGTGGAACTGAAATAAAAAGTTGATTTTTCAGTAAAATATGTTTTTTTTTTTTTTTTTATAATTTTTTCCTATCTTCTTATCACTAATTACAACCTATATATTTTTGTCGCGCACTAAAAAAAAATTGAGCCTTGTAGGGTTAAACTCGTCAAAAGAGTTTCAATTATTGTTATTTCAGTTCAGTTTTTGTTTTGTATGGCTCCGTCGTCGGGAAGACAACAATTTTGCCAATGTCAAAGTTGGGAAAACAAGTGTTTACCGAGGAAAATAAAATTTAACAACAAAACTAAAAATTATAAAGGAAAAAAAAACGTTTGAACACCTTCCTTCATTATTATAGAGATTAACCTTAAAAAGCCTGATACCATCAACATCATCTCATATCCTTTATGCCTAACCATAACTTATTCGAAGGCCCCAAATGAGATTATAGAACTACTTTAATGGTCTGACTTGCACCAATGTAAAACGTAGGTAAAAATGGAAGAATGGAACTACCGTTCTAGCCTCTTTTCGGGAGTGGTAAAGTTAGGTTTGAGCCTAAGTTAAGAAAAATTTAAGTCAACGTTCTAGTGCTAAAACTTATGGATGTAACACACACTACTTTGGCGACCAAAAGACGAGACCACTTACTACAAATTGTAGCGTTGATAATATATCATGGAGTGAAGAACTACCAACAATTGAGAAATTTGATTTAAATGGTTTAAAAAAACTTATAACTAGAAAGAAGATAAAAATTGAAGTCGTAAGAATCAAACTTAATTAAGACAAAAAATTAACATACTTAAGCTGGCAGAGATTTCTTAAAAAATAAGCAGCACATTTGTACATCTGTTTTATTACTATTTTGTGTGTGTACATAAATAATTAAATAAATAAATAAGGGCAAAGTTTATTAATTATTATTAAAACATGAAATATCAAATTGTATTAATTTTATCGAATATTTTCATAAGTAGCAGCCCGTATACATAACAAAATATCCCTTCCTTTTTTCCGTGCATCTCCATTCTGGGTATCCCTTATCGAGGGTCATTATTATCAGTCTTCAAACAAAGCATGTCCACAAATGAGGGCTATTTGCGTTGGCGGCTGATGACCACAAGGTAAAACCGTTGACAATGTGCCAACCAAGGCTTACCAACATCCCACCTCTATACGTAATGTGGGTCTTTAGACTGGATAACTGTTTTAAATTGCCTTAGAATTTGGAGCTCCGGAAATGATTAGAAGCGATAGCCGAAATTATTTTCTTTAGATGATACTGGATCGTTTATGTCAAAATGAAATCAAGTTTTTCTCTTGCAAAGTATTGTGTTGCGTGATCTTTGACTTGGTATAATTATATTCTTATCCTTTATAATATAACTAGCTGTCCCCCGCGACTTCGTTCGCGTGTTTTAGTTTCAACGGTTTTTCATTTTTGCAACATTTTTCATTTATGCTCCGCTCCTATTGGTCATAGCGTGATGTTATATAGCCTATAGCCTTCCTCAATAAACGGACTATCCAATACAAAAAGATTTTTTCAATTCGAACCAGTAGTTCCTGAGATTAGCGCGTTCAAACAAACAAATAAACAAACAAACAAACAAACAAACTCTTCAGCTTTATAATATTAGTATAGATTATAGATAATACTATAAATGCCCCTCTGCTAGGCACAGGCCTCTCTTCATATAGAGAAGAAACAAATATTGATTACCACGCTTGCTTATTGCAGGTTGGCGTCTTCAGATTCTAATTATTGGAATCCTCAAATTGTTTTTCTTCACTAATTATTGACATTGATGTCTTAGAATAATATAATAACGAATATAGGAACGTACATATAACTTTGATAAATACATATTGGTACTGGCATGTTATGGGTACGAACCTACAACTTTGTGCACACAAATCAGTTCATTGAACTTCTAGGCCACCACGAGTATTTCTTATTCTTTCACTTTTATTATTTTAATTAAACATTGTCGTATGAAATTACGTCAATATTTTTAGTTTACCTTTATTATTGTGCCATTTAAATTCTTAATAAATAGTTTAACACTTTTAAAAACAGACATTAGGTGTGAAATATCACACAAAACAAAAGTTTTTGTGTGGCTAACCATTATTTTATGTTGTTAAAGCAAAAAATATCAGTTTTTTCTATGATCCAAGGTTGTGGGCACCTCGTACGCGCATGCTTCAAGGCGTCATATTACAGTTCTTAAGCAGGCGAGGCCAGGCGAACGCTTTAGTTTGCCAGAAAGCGCCGCAGATTACAAGTCCTATGCTTTGAATTATAATTTTTAGTGTTCGAGATTGCTAGTAAATATTACATTTTATTAACTTACTCGTACATCATGTGTATTTTCGAATTTATATTTATTATTGTACAAATATTCTTTGATTGCGGATTATTACGATATAATGAATAATAAAGAAGTTAAATAATGTTTTTTTTTCTAAGTAAAACTTATTCATTCATATAGATGTTTTAAGTATCCAAAATTTATAGGTATATAGAACTCTATAATCCCTCTGGATAATATTTTTAGTTCATGTTCAATCATGTCAACAGAAGATTTTGTGGAATGTTACACAGTAATACAAATTTCTGATTAGGTCACGAGTCAAGAAGCAACAAATGCATAAGTTAGATGAGGCCCAACTCAAGATGATGCACACATTACATTCGAAGTTAGTACCTCCTTAGGGATTCCATAGTACTTGACACTTCAGATATCATGTAAAATCGTTGTAATCCACTACGAATAAAGTGATTAAGCCATGACGAACAAATCTTTTGTGTATTGTAGTTTATAAAATGGAATAAAATATCAAGGTATCCAGAGTAATGCTTTTGAGATATTAAACAATGAAGACGACGTGTGTTTTGAAATAAATGGAAAAATATTATTAATTCAACAAAGCAGAATAAAATAAAGCTCCATATGTTAAACCTGAGAATAATCTTCTTATTAAACCGAGGCGGGTTAGTTACGCTATTTATAGATACATATAAGAGCGAGTGGACCATTTTCGTGATCTTTGATTTGTTGGATTTGTCTACACCCCGAATAGACACCTAACATAACCATAAAAACATCAGAAAAAGTAAAAAAAGGAAGTCTTTTGGTAACAAGGAGAACTTACGCGGGTACAAACGCGGGGCACCGCTAGTTTAAACATGAAACACAAACATTTACTATCCTTTAAAGGGGACAGTCAACCCAACATGTCTAAAGTTGGCGAGACAGAAGAAGAAGAAATGGATAACGAAAATGATTATTTTCGTTCGCACCCTTGCTGACAGCAAACAGTCCTATAACTCTCGAAAATTGGGGTCTTCTATGGGGCTACAACAGCCGTCAGAATTTAGATTTTATTTAGCTTTGTGGTCACTAGCAAGTTAATGGGGTTAATGGCTGAGGTAAACACTCGAGTGCACTTCGCTAGGGGAGGCTATTTTCACTTAAAATATTACCCTTTTAGGATTACACGTAAGTCTTGTGGCCAACTGTGGTAGAGTGATGTTTTAAGCGGTAATGCAACCGCGGCTATCTTTTTACGGTTAAAATAAAAACTATTACAACAATTGTATGTAAACGTCAAATATAGAGTACTTACAATGTTGAGGGCTTATTTTACTCTGAGTTTTAGGTTAAAGGGCCAGATTCCAAAACATTTAAATCGGGAGAGTATTTAATATTTTTTAATTAATTACATAAACGTGATTAGAAATAAACTGTTATATAAAATTATGGGCCAAAATAAACGAAAGAAATTATACAAATCTTCTCAGTAATAAATCTGTTTGAATTCGTTTTTGATACACATTTTTTTCAATAAGGTATTGCCTAAGTGCCACTGCTTACCCCAACTAAGACCAAGTCGTAGTGTTAATCAATTAATGCCTATCTATTACCAGTATACCTCGTGTAAAGTAAGTCGGGCAGCTAATATCAGTATTGTGTGATCGAATCCGATCGTGTACGGATTAGAGATTGAAATGGCAATTGGCTTTACTGTTCTGTGGACTAGGATGATACTATTCATGACCCTTCAACAGACTGGTTAGCAAAGGGGAGTTTAGTAGATTGATCTGACCTAAGACCTGACCGATAGTCACTTGTAACCTACTTAGGCAAGTAATGGATACGTACGTTGCTTAAAAATTGAGTTGCACAGGTACAACTAATTCAAAATAGCACGGACTATTTTAATTTTGATTATTAAATATAAAATTTATTAAATCAACAGCACTAATTAACTCAGCTGAGTCATACCCATAGTTGGGCACACAACAACGTTACTGGTAATTTTACACCGGACCACAATAGGGAGACATTACGTAAACGTACGCGTTCGCCGTTAAATTCATCAATGCCCAGATTGAATAATCGCGCCGGTCACCTGCCAATTACCTCGACCAGTACGGACGCAATTTATTGTGAAAGCCCCACGGCACATCTATTATACGCCTCTTTTTCCAATATGAAGAATTTTACGCTTCCATGAAGGTTCATACAGGGTACGTTTAATTCCAGTGTTGAGTCTTTCGTAAAAATATTGGAAAGACTAATGAAAGTTAAACAAGAGCAAACGGAGGAAATAAATAAATTTAATTTAATCTGTATCGCGTTTAAGATATTTTTACGAATAAGAAGAGAACGGACATGGACACTGAAAAAAAAATCACTTAGTTTTGAACAAATGCCATCTTGAATATAAGAATGTTCTCCATAAACGAGCAGGAAAAACCAGAGTAGATATTTCTTTTCCTCATAGTATTATATTAGTTTTCGGTCATAACCGGTTGTAGGGGCTGAAATTGAATCTTATGCAGGACCTTTGCTGGTATTGATTTCAAATTTGTCCAAAATGCCATAATTTTGTAATTTTGCAGAATTTTCTTTCGACAAGGCTGCACAGAATGACCAAAGCTATATTAAAAGGGTAAGAATTGCAGAAAGCATGCCATGCACAATGGTAAGATACAAATATAAGGACCACTAGACTTAATTTAGTCACAGTCGCAACTAAGATATACTCGACTGTCAGTCATAAATCCCGAACTCACAGCGGTGTTGCAAATTTCAGTAATAGAGGTAGATCTGTACCAAATTCTGTTTAATTAGTGGCTTTAGCCGATTGCAATACAATTATCATAGAGGTCTTAATTGCATTTAATGTTACAAAATCAATATGATTAAGATTGAATAGCTTTTCTTAAATTGTTATAAAATTATTTATAGTTCTAAAACTTTTTAAACAAGTGACAGTACTAAAGATTATTCCTCGTTAATCTTTTGGCATCATTTATTTATCACTAGCATTAACAAAGGAAAATCCCTAGTCACGGATTCACATAGCTTCATTGATAATGAAGAGAAATTATTATAAGACTCGTAGCGTAAATGATAATACGGGAAAAATTCTACCTGGATTTATCAGAGCTTCGGATAATAACGTTTCGTGGTTGGTTGAACTCCGGAGTGATTTTGTTGCTTTTTCTTTTTAATTTGATGGTGATTTTTACTTTGGATTTAGATTGCTTTTATTTTTGAGAAATATTATTTGGCTCACAGAAATGATTAAATCGTTTCCCTTATGGAATTTATTTCCTGTCTTAGTTCAACACAAACCTGTTATGTTTTCTTATACGCTAGTTTTTATATTGGAAATTAATATACAAAAAAATATATTAACATTAAAAAACCCTATACATATAAAACCTCGATTGCCAAAGTTATTATTAAATTAGTAGTAGACCTAGCTGAAATAGAAACCGCAGAAAATTCGACGTTATTGCTATAAATAATTCCAGAGGCCAAATCTGGGCCAATTACACTGAGTATTCCGTTGCGCTTTTATAAACCTGTCAAGGAGGAACCACTAAAATTTTCGATAGAAACTTCTCGGGTAGGTCTGGTATCCTTCAAATTTAAAATTTAAAAACTAGTTTCTGCGAATTTCTGGAAATTTCAACTTTTTTACTCACAAAATTGAATTTTATGTTGATATCAAAGGTGATTTTAGACGGTATTGATCTTGTTATATCTTTTTGAAGTAATATCATGCCACCAGTATTTTCAATGCCGAATATGAAACTATCAGTAAGTTCAACTTATTGGTTTCCACAAGTATAGAATGATAATAAAGTAGGCTCGCGTAACACAATTTCCCCCAGATATTCCCTCTGAATTCTTGTCCTTCTTTATAGCTGCTGTAAAAAAGCTGCCTTTCGCTTCGACACATTTATTCCAATCTGTCACGGCTCATAAAAACGCTGAGAATACTCGTTTACATAGTCGAAAATCGTACAATACGTGTTCACCTTCCGCATATTTAAAACCTGAACGTGATACGAAACTCAACTCTATTGCGATGACGTAAAAATATTCCGTCTAGAACCACCCAGTTCCGATACAAAGTCATTTGGAAGCAGCAATAAAAACTTGTAAAATTGTCAGTCTGGATATCGTCAGCGGCAAATGTTCTCGATACACCGAGACACGATCCGATTCGAATAATCGCCCCCTTGGGTAGATCCGTCATCAATATTTCAAGGGGTATCGAATGCGGGCTGCCGATTTGCTCGTTCATTCCTTTCTCCGAATGTGTCGAGCTGATTGCTTTGGTCTCCCACTCATTTGTGTGAGAAAAACTTAAAGAGAAAACCTTTTTCGTCAATGTACAAACGGAGTACTTTCATGTAATCGCCTGTGTATTGAATACACTTATTCGAAAACGGAAGACGCATACTAAAGTTTCTTGTGTAGTACCAGCGTTCGTAGCGTAAATAACTGTAGTTCACACGAATGTTTGGCCTTATGTAAGAAACCGATAAATACCGATCAACAAATCAACCCTAAATTACAAAATGAAACAGATATATGAACGAGAAAACTGAAATTGTTTTTATAATTCATTGCTTCTCGTCAATATCTACTGAAAATCAGCCGATACCCTAGTTACAAGTCTCCTAGCTAGAAGCCCCCTCCTAGGTAGGGCTAGAAGAAGATTAGCAAGCTTCTAAGAGCTATATCAATGACTTAAAAAGTACTGTTCATTATCTTGCAAGGTTTGTTTTACCTGTTAGTATATCAGCGTTTCAACGATGGATGATGTTAAAAATGTATTACACGACCTTTGCTTAGACAACTTCGTAAACCACACAGAAAATTCCCTTCACAATCAAAATCACAAATTAACGTTATCAGGTTTTGGCCAGCCTAATCACAACACAACAAGGCTGCTTTTTATTCGTCGTAAACTGTTTAGTACATACCTACATTTTGAGACACTTACTGTGAGTAAAGCTGCTTATCTGGCAGAGCAAGTTGGAAGACAACCGAGGACGTAAGTCAATATAATGTCCGTGAACGAAGACTAGGAAGTTGTCCGTATTTATGCTAATCTGCACATCTTGCTGTATAATTGCAGGCTGTACATAACTTCAGGCTGTTTGGATTTTAGCATAGACTTAAAACTTGCGTAAATGCATAGGTAGTTGTGTTTGTGTTGTTTGTGCGGAGCATTCTGTGTTTATTTGTACACCTGCATTACCAGATAACTAAGGTGATTACTGACTAACTCAGGTGTGTCATCTTTAATTGAGATTTTTCGTAAACCGCAAAAAATTAGTCTTCAGGAAGTTGGTATTTTATGAAATTAAAAACTCAGTCCTTTAATAAAAATACAATCCTCCAGTGCGCTGCGGTGCTGCCCAGTGCGGCTAGCCTTAGTGGGCTGTACATCATATAAAATATACGAAAATGATTCGGAAACATTTTTGTTTTGCGTTGCGTTGCAGTGCAACCCGCTGAAATGAGCGCTGGCTTTAACCAGAGGTTTTTAAATATTTGTCTAACATGAATATTATACAATAGTTACGGATCACAAAAAGTGTAAGGATCGTATCAGCAGAATTCTGGGCCAAAATTTTGGACCACTTTAATCCCCATGAGATAAAAATTAATATATTACCCGCTTCCTATCTCGGCCAAATTGTAAAAGTCAGGAAACAGGCCCAAGCACCTAGTTCTAACTTTCTCATGCATTTTTGATCCCGAACAAATTATAATACGGTAGGTACGGGACCAATTCTTGGAGGCTGGTTAGTAAACTTTGAACGAGGACGGTTTCATAACAGGTACTTTTTTGTTACTCCGACTACTTAGGTACATAGATAACATTAAGCTAATATATACAAATAATACAAACTTAGTACAAAATATGCTTACCTTAAGTGTTTGAAATGAAATTTAAATAAAACTCAAGAATATTTTATTCCGACACATTGAGTGTTATAACAGTAGAATATCAGAAATATTTCAGACCACAGAGCGTCATGCAGTTGCAGTTCTTTTCAATAAAACTGAAATGGACTTGATTTATACGTGTTTTGTCTGGGTGAAACAAGATGGCGTCCGTAATATCTGCATGAAACTGGTTAGATCCGGTTCCCGGTTGCAATTTTTCGCTTTTTACCACTATCTAGCAGTTTGAAGCAGTTAGAGAAAGAATCATTTTATTAAAGGCTGCACGCTGCGCATATTTCTGATATACATTATTTTTATTTAGACTAGTTTTTATTGCGGGTTCCGCTTGTGTAGTTTTTCAGCGCAGGAAATTATATTATGACATTGCAAATTGAGTTTGTTTTATACTGATTTCGTTTCTGCTAGGTACTAATAGCGTCCCGGCTTTTTTCTTGCATTTGTTTTGTTGACTAGATTTAGGTATATAAAAATTGTAGAAATGTTTGGGAAACGTGAAATACGAAACGCGTGGAAATAAAAATCTGGTAAATAAAAGTAACATGTTTCTTCCCAATTGTATCTACAAGTTAACTGTCATATGGCCGGTTCTTATATTAAAGAAACGATTACTTTGGCTTACGGACGGTTTCTTAATATAGGAACCAATCATAAGACGTTAGGCAAGATTTATAAAGTTTTTCCTAGGTACCTATAGCACGCATAAATATTTGGCATAATAAGTCCTACTTTATAAAAATCCTATCATATAAAAAATCTGACAAAAATATTTTCTTATAAAAAGATCAAAAAAGCATCTCAACTGACAGCGCTCTATAACAAAGTTCATTATTGATATAAAAAACGAAGTTTATCTAAACTCTAAAGGCTAGCAAACTAACAAACACTTAATGAACTATATAAACGTAATATTTCGTCTCTAGATAAAAAGGCTGGCGTTCTACAAAGCAGAACTTTTCAATACCGTGTCGCTACATATTTTAGTGAGAGACGGTAACTTGTCGAACTTGTCTTGGCAAGCTATAGTGAGGAGCCAAATTTTATCGACATCGATATAAGACTGGTAAAAAAATGAGTTCTGCTTTTTTTGTGTTTTATTGCAAACTCTAAATAAGGTAAGGGTAGGTACTTGATGAGCTACTTAACTGTAGCTAAAAAAAGTAATAATTTGTCAAAAAGTTTCCAGATTAATCACACAATATACGCACTGACTACTTATCAGTGGTACAAACAATATTTGCCATTGACTATGACTAAATAAAGGTATTTAGGTATCTATATAAAGACAAAATTCGTACACCCTAAAATAACGTTAGAACCTAATTGAATTTTAAGTTCACATGCCTACTGAATTGTTATCGAAAGAGTTTATCGATAACGACAATTCTCTAATCCCTCTTATGGCACGTATGTATCTCACCCGTTTAGTACGTACGGAACTTCGGGCCAAATCTTCTGAAATAAACTCTACTTATCTAGAGAGTACTTGAGAACAAAATTTATGTGACAATCTTTGGACCTTTTTCAATCTCTGCAACCAGCCTTTTATATTGAGACTCATCTATTCATATTGACCCCTTCTGACCTTACAGGACAGTAGGTACAGTATTGGTTATGAAGGTTATCGATAAAATCGGATCCACGTTACGGTATCGAGATCTCAAATAGAATATTAGTATAGATCTGAATAGTCGAGTAAAGTTTTGTTCCGCTTCCGATCTGAAGTTTTTCAGTTGTTTGAATAATTTGGAAAGCGATGAAGTTCGCAGTATTTATATACCTAAATTTTTTTTTAATTAAATTATTTATTTTTTTTCAAGTAATTTTGTAAACCTGCTAAGCAGTAATGTTAGAAAAAAAACAGACTTATAAAATGAATACCGTAAAATAGTTACTTAAATTGATAAAATTATTGTAACATTTTTCCTTAATTTTATGTGCATTATCTAACTTTTCAGGCTAATAAATATGCCGTAGAGCTACGTTAAGATATATTACGGGGTTCTGAAAAAGTTGATGGCGTGTAAAGGGACTATAAGCCATTAGGCAAGTTCCTTCCTCGCCGCAAGACCCGCCCATCCGCAAAAATAAAGTTTCAAAGAATAAGACACTAATAAATTCTCAATTATGATATTTTTCTCGACAGCCGCCAAAGAGTAAAAACCGAAAAGAGAACGAAACGAAATTTCAATGCTTTTTTCGTCCAATACCAAAAAAAAAGTGAATTCAAAACAACCTCAGAATACCGAAACGGGAAACAATTTGCAATCAGACTTGCCTGCAAAGAATAAATTAAAAGTTGCCAGCATTAAATTATAGGTTTGCGAATAATTGAGATTGTTACGCACAAGGTAGGACGTGCCTCTAAATTGTGGAAACATTTTTTGTTACGTTTGTTGCATAAAATTAAAAAGTTTTGGATGAAATGTGTGGTTAGCGACTCGATAAAAGAAAGGTGGGCAAATAGGTGGCAAACACGCGTTGATTTAAGGTTTGTAACCAAGTTCGTAAACATTCAACTTTCGTTTGCAAGCATGGGTCAACCAGCATAATAACTCATTAAGGTACCTTAGTACTTACCTATTACCGTTTTGTCAACGCCATTAATTTCAGAAAATAAAAAATAATTAAAAAAAATATATATTATTTACCTAGTACCAACAAGCTTTAGATCTACATTTCTCTAGATTTATTAGTATTATTTGAAGTATTTATTGTTAAACTAAATTAGATAAAATAAACTCTATTAGGCTTTTTACTATGTAAGCCTAAAGCCATAAAAAGATTATATATATACTTACATTAGAACAATAAAATTAATTTACCTACTCGCTATTATAATTATTATAATTAACAACAAACGTAATTCCGCCTAATATTTTATGTTAGCGACACCTATCAATTGTTTTATGAACTTCACAGTACACACACTAGAAAGCTAGAAGGTTGAAATGGTTTTAGTCATAATTGTAAGTAGTAGATGGCGTTGGTAAACAACTTTATGGTTATAAATTTAATGTATCATAGTAAAATAATTATTATTTTGCCACTACAACACATGATATAAAATGTTAGTTAAATTTCGGTTTGCAAAATCTGCAGTTTGATTTGGTTTTTTATTCACATCTTAAATACGCATTCAGTGCCATCTAGCGAAGGGTGTGCAAAGCTTCAAGTCCTTTCGTTTACAGAATACTTTATGAAAACAAGAACGCGTCAAAATAGTAGAAGTTAGTAGGTACGTGTGGTTTTCACTAGATGCTGCTTTTCAAGTTATGCTTAACAGGACCTAGTTTAAAAATATTTTTATATTATATATTTTAACTAATCAAACGCATCTTAATTTTAAATCTCATGCTGTCTCTGTCACTTTAGAGTGTAAAGTAGTGACAGATAGACATATAAGAATGTCTTAAAGTTAAGTTGCGTTTAACCTATTTAGGGGTAAAACATTTTTTTTTTACTTACCACATTCATTCGTATACTAATAAATCCAAAAAACTATTATTATTTAATATCGTATGTACTCTGGCATTTGTCAAAGCACTCTATCCATGAACCTACATATACTCAAGTCAAAACTTAATTAATTCTGACAGTAAAGTTTACTATCTTTGATTATCTTTTTGTCTTAGCAGCGTTAAATCGCAAAATTGTATTATTTGATGTTTAGATAAATCCTTTTATTGATGCGGCAAGAAACACTGAAATAAATTTCAAAAATAAAAATAATAAGACATAAAAGAAAAAAATGAAAAAAAACTATTGTTGTGTGTCTCAAAGTTGCACCAACTGGATGTCCAGCTCAGCATTTGTGTCAGGTATTTAATACCTAAAGTTGATTTTTAGCTGGTATCCTACAAAGACACACGGACGCGTAGTAGGCGGTTTTTACTAAATATATCTTGTGGTACTGAAGATCGTAGTTTTACAACACATATCGGCATCTAATTGGAGTGTGTAAGTATTCTTGTTTTTTAGTTACTAGCAGCCCGGTGTGCATCGATTTACCCAAAATAAAACTACAATTCGACCTATGGTTCAAAAGATGAAAATCACTTCCACTAGCGCCACCTATCTAACGTAACTATGTTCGTCAGAGTGGTAATTTTTTTATTTTTTTTTTTTTAAACGACTACAGCACTACATGTACACATGCCATTCTCTTGTTTATAATATAATAAAAGATAATGTACAAACCTTCGTTCTTTTTAAATTTATATGTATTAGGACCTATATAGATTTAATAAGAACGAATGTTTGTGTATTATCTGAAGAAAATAGTTTTGTTTCATAAATAACGAAGATTCAAAAGCTAATAATACCACGAAGTACATCATTTTCCTTACAAATCTGGACACAGGAACATTATGTAGGTTGGTCTGATCCTCCTGAAAATTTACTAAAGATAAAGAAAATTGTGTTTTTCTTTATGTTTTTTCCACCTATTACCTAAATAAATATGGTAATAATATTATTATAAACCAATTTCCAGCAAACTAACTGCCGAGCTCACACCAGCATTTTCCATTCAAAAAACACAACGAAGCAATCACAAATTTCCAGAATCCAGAGACATACGACCAAACGCACCCATTTTATCTGGCGTTCAATACGTCAACACTTGAACCGTGTCCAAGTACTCTCAGGTTTGGCTCTGGAACACGCGGTTTCATTTCCTGCTGGCCTCGTTGTTATCCTGGCAAAGCGGATGATTAGTCGTTTGGGATCCCTGGCTTGTTTACGCGTATTTTGACTTCCATTCTCTAGTTATTGTCGTATCTTACTTAGGGTAGTACGCAGCTAGCCACGTTAGCTGGGTGAAATGATATACGTTGGATTTGCTAGAACGTTTATTATTTGTACTTAAAATATTACGTAGTTCTTAAAAAGCCTAAAAATTAACATCTTTTTAGGGTTCCATACCTAAAGGGTAAAAATGGGACCCTATTACTTAGACTTCGCTGTCTGTCCGTCCATCTGTCTGTAACCAGGTTGTATCTCAAGAACTGCGATAGCTAGACGGTTGAAATTTTCACAAATTATGTATTTTTGTGGCCGCTATATCAGCAAATACTAAAAACAAAATGAAATAAATTTTTAAGGGGTACCCATACAACAAACGCGATTATTTTGCCCTTTTTTGCTCGATATCAATAATGGCAACAAAATACTCAGTTGTATTTTTACTTTAATAATAAATAATAAAATTAAAATAAAACAAATGTTTAACGGGGGCTCTCATACAACAAATGTGATTTTTTTGCCGTTTTTATAGATATTGGTACGGAACCTTTCGTGCACGAGTTCGACTCGCACTTGGCCGGTTTTTTTTTGTCGTTTTCGGTATTTTAAGGGGCAGTTCAGAAACATAGATATATCTACAGCCGTGGGGGCAGTTACTGTTTGTTTGTGTTTTGTGCCAAGCACTTCTCCAAAATATGTTAGGAACTAGTTATGAGAATTAGTTAAGTTAAATTACTAATTGGTTATTTGAAAGTTCCCTATAAAACTACGATAAAAAAGACGCAATTTTTTAAAAACTGAATACCACGAGTTACTACAATCACAGTAAAACTAAAACCTCTATGATTAACAGTGTCATTCTTCAACGAGCTAATGACGTCGTCATTCTTTGTAACACTATAAGGTTGGCCGATGGGAACGGCCATCATTTACCACGGTATCGCGCCAGTCCACTCGCGTTGATCCCGCTAACGTATCGGTCGCAGCTCACTCTTATGAGCTCATTTACTATAGTTGGCTACTCGGATAACTTTAAAGTGTTTTCGTTTTAAATTTGTGCTGAATTTTGTATAAACGAAATGTTTTATGTTTTTAAAGTATTGCCTAAATGATTTCTGTGGCATTTTATATAACACTAGCTGTCCCTCGAGACTTTGTTCGCGTATTTTAGTTTAAACGGTTTTTCATTTTTGCAACATTTTTCATTTATGCTCCGCTCCTTTTGGTCGCAGCGTTATGTTATATAGCTTATAGCCTTCCTCAATAATTGGGCTATCCAACAACGCAAAATTTTTCAAATTGGATTAGTAGTTCCTGAGATAAGCGCGTTCAAACAAACAAACAAACTCTTCAGCTTTATAATATTAAGTATAGATATAAATAATACAACTACATTACATTATATTATATTACATCATATTATTATTAATTAGTAATTTTCCCAGTTCTTGTACACGATTGAATGAAATACGAAGAAACATGGCCATTCAAAACTGCACGTCATGTTCTAAATTGACTGAGTGTGAATGAATGAACGTGAATAGAAGACTGATTATGCATAACCTATGTCCGCTGTACCAAAGAGCTTGTTAAGACGCATACGTGTCCTGATTTTTCTTTTTAAGCTTGTTCTAATTAGGTTTTATGGAAAACTAGCTGCCCCTCGCGACTTTGTCCGCGTGTTTTAGTTTCATCGTTTTTTCATTTTTGCGACATATTTCATTTATGCTCCGCTCCTATTGGTCGTAGCGTGATGTTATATAGCCTATAGCCTTCCTCAATAAATGAGCTATCCAATACTGAAAGAATTTTTCAATTCGAACCAGTAGTTTCTGAGATTAGCGCGTTCAAACAAACAAACAAACAAACTCTTCAGCTTTATAATATTAAAGTATAGATTTAAGGTTTCAAGATGCTTAATTAATTGGATGGAACGATGTAAAGGACTCATTGATTAATAGTCAGTTCAAATTTTATATTAAAACTACAACGTATTTAGGTTTTTTTTTTTTATAAAGTAGTTTAAGGTTTCCTTAAGAATATGCTCATTGTGTAAATATGTTTACCATTCATTCCATGTCAAAAATAAAATAAAAACTTTGAAATTTTATAATTTGCTAGCTGTCCTGGCAAACGTTGTTTTGCCATATAAATTAAAAAATAATGGTTGGTGGTGGAAGGGTAAAAATAAAGGCTTATATGTATTTAATAGCTAAATCATAAAAAAAATAAAAACAAAAGTTAGTCCATAAAATAAAAAAAAAATAGTTTATTTTTGCGGTGGGCCACCCTATATCATTTAGGGGTTTAAAAAATAGTTTACGACCTATTCTCAGACCACCGGACCTGACCTATCGATCAAGCCGTTTCAGAGAAGTTACGTTACAAACATTGTGACATGAGAATTTTATTTAAATGGATTTATAACTTGTCCAATATCTGACCCTTTAAGGACAGATTAACATTAGAAATCAATCGATGTTCAAAGACCTTTATCCTCAGACCTGAATCACACATATGCAGCACTTGATTGATTGGTTTGCCTATTGATTGACGGATACAAGTAGACAATACATTAATGACATTCAAGCCTCATGTTACATAGAAAGCTAACTAGCGATTACAAGTAATGAATACATGATAATCTATCATTTCCCGCGAGTCTATTGATTTTGTTGATGAAATGACAGTTGGAGCAAATTATTTGATTAGATACGATGAATGATTATTAGTTTGTAAGTTACCAATCATTTAGACCATTGACTTACACTCAATATTGGTAATGCGGTCTAAATGTGTGATAGATGGATATTGGTATATTGAGACTTTGATGGACTTCAGTGGACTGATGGAAGTAAACCACAATGAAAACTGGTCAGCTAATAGCTGCCAATCTAATTTAATCCTTACTAATATCATAAATGCGAAAGTAACTCTGTCTGTCGCACTCTCACGCCAAAACTACTGAACCGATTTAAATGAAATATGGTACACAGATAGTCTAGAGCCTCAGAAAGGACATTGGCTACTTTCAGCCCCGAGAACCGACATCCATGCGGGTGGAGCCGCGGGAAACAGCTAGTCTAGAATATATTTCTACAAGCTAATGGCAATAACATGTAGATTATTAGGTGATGAAGATAGTAAATTCTCGTTTCTTATAATTAACTTTTAATTGGGACTCAAAACACTTGTTTACTTTATATTGAACTGTTAGGAAAATAAATTATGTAAACACCATGATAAGGCAACAAAAGGTTTTGGGGAGGCCGTCGCGCAAAAGTGGACAAAATCTTCTGAAAAAAAGTGAAAAAATCCTCTTCAAAACCAATCTCTATGATTATAAAAATATACACACAGCAAAAACCACTAATAAATACATTATTTACAACACTAATTACCATCTTAATAAATAACTACTTATTAAGTATTTATAAACAATCAGTTGCTAATAAAATATAATTAGTGCTTTATATGACTGTGGCTTGTAAAATAACATTATAAAATGAAATAAGAAAGAAGGTTCACTCGTTCGCTCCATTAAACACGTCTGGATAGAAACACAAAGGTAATCGTTGGGTATACACAATCTCAAACATCAACAAGCCTTCAGATTGTTGTGTACCTTTGAAAGGTCAGTGGTTCGTAGAAGGTCGTGGCTTAAAAACAATTATCTATATACTAATAATATATGAAGCTGAAGAGTTTGTTTGATTATTTATTTGTTTGTTTGAACACGCTAATCTCAGGAACTACTGGTCCGTTTTGAAAAATTCTTTCAGTGTTGGATAGCCCATTAATTGAGGAAGGCTATAAGCTATATAACATTACGCTGCGACCAAAAAAAGCGGAGCATAAATGAAAAATGTTGCAAAAATGAAAAACCGTTGAAACTAAAACACGCGGACAAAGTCGCGGGGGACAGCTAGTGATTTATAGCTACCAAATAATAAGGAAAAGGTATTATGAAAGTCGATACGTTAGGGGTAGGCCTAAGCCTTCAAAGAAAATGTTTTATAATTTTTGAACTCAAATACTGTTAGTTTGAGATAACCTTTTTCGGTTTCGTACAGAAAATGTATCGACAAAACCCTATCACTTGGATTCGGCTGTCTCTCTTTTCATCTTTGAAACGTACCTTTTAAACCTTTAGAGGTAGGCATACTCGTATGTTTCGTTAAGAAAGAAGAAGATAAAATGGGCAAGACTAATAACGGAATGGTATCCACGAGATGGCAAAATAAATAGAGGTTGACAGAGTATGAGGTAGGTCATGGTATATGAGAGGATGAAATTAAAAAAATAGGTCTAATTTGAAGTCGTACAATTAAAGACAGGACTGAATGGACATCTTTAGTGGAAGCCTTTCTCGGAAGAGAAGCTGAATATGATTAACCGTTTCCCGATATGATATTTCATAAAAAACACAAGTTAGTTAAGTTAAGCTTAAAAAAAAGTTAAGATCAACAAAAATATCACACTATTTCACTTTTACTTGGTAAAATTAAGGACAGTAATAAAGGCTTTTTATATCCGTATTACACTCATATGTGGATTTTTTTTTACATTAATTTGCGCCGTAATGGTGGATTGACTAATACATAATAGACATGGCGTAATGGGCCTGTTTCCTATTTTTTTTTTTAATGTCCGTCTTGTAGATTAATGAATTTTATTGGACACGTATTTTTTCTTTTTTCCTGCAAACAAAAAATGATCAAAATACAGAGAACTGAAGTTACGCGTGACGTCACTCCTCGCTACGATTTTTAGCGAGGCGTAGCGTCATAAGCCCCCACTCCGAAACTTTAAAGCGGTGTATCTTTGGATTTTTTTTTAATGTTTTGATAAAAGAAAAAATACGTGTCTAATATTTTTTTATTATCTAACTGACGGACTAAATAGATTTAAATTTTTCATACCCATAGTCCGGTCAATTTAGACCAAAAAATGAGAGTGAAGTTACATAAAGTCCCAACAAGCTGAATTTTTGTGAAGTTGTTCAAAACATAATTATAAACAATGTCTGGAAGTTCCCCATCATTCCCCTGTAAGGAAAAAATTTAATTCAAGGTCAAAGGTCAAAAAAATGAGTTTTTCGCGATTTTCAGCAAAACGGTAAGTTTTATCATAAAAATACCTCAGACAAAAATTGTAGATCATAAAATTATCTATAAAAAATGTATCAATACTTTTTTTCTTACGAGCCACCGTTTCTGAGATATAACGATTCTAAAAGTTATAAAAGTTGTTATCGTCATAATATGCATGAGTACGCCACGTATATACATCTAGAGTTGTTATTACAAGAAGTTATTACCAACGGCATCCGCTTTCTTCTTTCTATGTAGGGAGCTCCTAAAAAAACTACCTGTTTAGATAAACATCGATATGCATGTTTCGTTAAAAATACTAAAATAAAAAACAAGTTCAATTAGCTTGTCTTCCTCCAACCTCAGTTGCTGCTCACCAACATCTTCTTCGAGTATATTACCAAGTTCAAGTGTGGCTTGGTTATCAGCTAGACCCTACAGACTGGGGTTGGAAGTTGGTCAACAATATATTAGAGCCAGTTCAAACTTTACTTCCACCTGCGCCGGAAAAACTGCTGAACACTATTTTTTGCAACTGCAAAAAGGGATGCAGTGCTAAATGTGGTTGCAAAAAAGTCGGACTGTCTTGTTCTTTGGCGTGCACAAATTGTCAAGGCCGGTCGTGCTCTAATATTGAATCACAAACAATGGAGGATTCGTTTGACTCCGACGAAGTATCATGCGATACATCGCTATTGACGCAATTTACTTGCATCCAAAATGAAGATGAAGAAGAAGCAGGAGAAGAAGAACAAGAAGAAGATTAAGAAGAAGAACAAGAATTTGAAACTTACGAATAAGACGAATAAACTTCAACACTTTTTTTTCATTTACATCGCTTTTATCTTTCCCAATCTTTGAAAATTTCCGTTATTTTGCAATAGTTTTACATTAAACAGGATCACAACTGACCCGTGGAGTAGTCCTACTGGGGAAACCACGTTAACAAAAACGCGCTAAGTACACTACCTCATAGGTGGCGTGGAAACGTGTGCATATTATGACGATAACAACTTTTATAACGTTTAGAATCGTTATATCTCAGAAACGGTGGCTCGTAAGAAAAAAAGTATTGATACATTTTTTATAGATAATTTTATGATCTACAATTTTTGTCTGAGGTACTTTTATGATAAAACTTACCGTTTTTCTGAAAATCGCGAAAAACTCATTTTTTTGACCTTTGACCTTGAATTAAATTTTTTCCTTACAGGGGAATGATGGGGAACTTCTAGACATTGTTTGTAATTATGTTTTGAACAACTTCACAGAAATTCAGCTTGTTGGGACTTTATGTAACTTCGAATGTCTAAATTGACCGGACTACCAGGAAACATTCCTATTCAAGATGGCGAACTTAAATTTGCAATAAAATTATTAAAATATTAATTATCATAAAAAATAGTAAATCGTGGTGCTTGAGTCTAAATATTACTTGCTAAATCTATTTTCAATCATAATTTTTAAGTCTTGTGTGAAGTAGGTCTTCTGTTTATTATAATTAGGTTTGGCTCATTTATTGACGTCATGAAACATGGGAGCAACAAACCGGTAGTTAAACTTGAGTGTGTATTGTATTCATTATGAAATTGGAATTATGAGTTTAAAGGAGTTTTCGTACATCAGTAATAGTTGTTTGTGGGAAATATAATTATGTTTCCTGTAATAGTTTATTGCGCATTTAGTAATAATTAAAATAATGTTTGTTCCACGATATGTTTTAAGGGTTCTATGAGTTATATTACTGTGTTATAAGGTTCTATTACTGTCCTTAGTTCTATCCGTCCCTCATAACTCCATACGTGATTAGGATAATTATGTTGATTGCTTCAGCAACTGTTTTATCAGACTTATTTTAATTTTTCATTGTATTCAATTCAGTGAATGTTATTTACATATATATTATATCATTGGATTGAGGTCAATAACTGGTATAATACTTTACCAAATATAAAACAAAAAAACATAATTATTTAATTATTATTTCAGGTAGGTAATTAGGTATTTATATTATTAGATTTTATAAAGTCGATAGAACAGTTTTAATTTATTCAGTAGGTATCCATCCCTAAATAATTGGTTGCTTGATGGCGATCCATTAATTTTAAATAATTGAATTTGGGCCCAACACTTTAGCAGCAGTAAAGGGTTAATAGAAAACTTTCTAATTTCCCCCCCAAAGTCAGTGTTTTTAGTTTTATATTATTCAAAAACAACGTAATTGTGTTGAAGTTTGGGGTTCGATTAACTTCGATTTTCGTGTAATTGGTTTTAAAATGTAACAGAAAGTTACATCATATATATTCTATTCGATTACTAGATAAAGGGCTGATTTTTAAATCAACAATTTTATTTATTAGTGAAAAGATAACGTTTGACAGATTTTGTATGGTAGAACTGTCAAAAATTCAAAATTATTCCTCGGAAAATATTATCGAACTTTTTCACTCAATTTTGTTTATTGTTGTCAGTGCTGCACTTTTTTTAAATCTCAAGAGGGCAGACCGGGCCGAAAGGACACCATTTTCACTCCACATTCGCAAATTGAAACAGAAGGTGTCCAATAAATTCCACATTCCCCTACAAGGCATTCGGCCCACAAGTCTTTTCTGTGTGTGAATATTTGATCTTGGTTGTTTTAGTAGTCCGTGTAGGTATAGCGCACCCTTTTCTTACGCTTCAGTATGAGGTACGATTAAAGATATCGTTGTGTGTCAAATGCCAGTGATTTGTTGATTCAACAATTATTTGATTTTCTATAGTAACATACAAATGGTTCAACTTAGGCTATACGTTATTATGTGTGTGTAGTATCAAGACTTAAACTGAATTTTATATTTCCAACTGAAACTTATATTTCCAAAGTTTAAACCTACACCTTTGTAAGAACGAGAAGGGTAAGTTACCTAGACCACCATGTTATTTTGTTGAGTTGTGTGAATCCAAAATTCAAGCTTATTTACAACAGAAAAACGGACAAACAAACCCACTTAAATTACAGAACGAAAACCATTGTTTTTAATTTAGAAATGAATAATTATTGATATTTTTATAGCTTCTGATATTTTTATCTTCAAAATAAATGAGGGTTAATAACAGGTTGGACAGACATAAATTGTCCGTGTGGGTTGCTGTTACATTCGAATAATGAATAACGACATCACTTCCAAACATTTTATTTAGACCGGGCATTAAGTACTCATAGGATATTAAGGCTGCCACCAGCTTAAAAACAGAAAAAAAAAGACACGCGGCTAAATAATTTTAATTGAAAAATAGTTAGTCATATTTTATTACAACTAAATAATGATTGAGACTACTTTGGTGTGCAATTTAAAACCTATCACGTTTGTCAATAAAATGTTTGGCTTTTCTCAAAATATTCGAGGCTCTCAGCGAATACGTATACTTTCAAAACTATATACAATATTTTTTTCTGTTTCTTTACTTTTGCTAGCATACTTTAAAATAGACAAAATGCCGGGTTTTCTGAAGTTCGTTCTCTTGAGTGAATACGCGTCCTACGTCCTACTCGCATTGAAGACCAATGACCAGTATATTTATGATTACTGCAAATATTTTCAACCCATTGATAGTTATACTGATGCAAAAAATATATACCGGAATTTAGAGGTTTTTGCAAAAATTTACTTAGCGAGCATTATACCTATGAGAATATTTATAGATAGTATGATCAATTTAATTGGACCATCGCTATACCATGTGGATAATTTTGAGACTGCAACTGTTAATTTAGCCATAATTCTTAGTGTACAAGTTGCCTGTGATATCGGCAGATTTACGATCTTAGTCACATTTGGTTTAGTATATAGTCGAACTAAAGTTGTGAAAAATGCTTTGTACTCCACTGATATCAAAAACACGATTCGACAGACAGTTCCTGTGAGAAGATATACACAAATGTATATGAATCTCATTGAAACGTTTGAGATCTTAGGTAATTGT
Organism: Diachrysia chrysitis; assembly: GCA_932294365.1. Classification (NCBI taxonomy): domain Eukaryota; kingdom Metazoa; phylum Arthropoda; class Insecta; order Lepidoptera; family Noctuidae; genus Diachrysia; species Diachrysia chrysitis. The sequence continues at coordinate 12,136,600 of OW028649.1, read as the reverse complement.
TTTAAAATAAAGGTAAGTGCAAACCTATGATGTGAAAAAATAAAAGCAATACAACAAACAACTAAGAAATTAACTAACTTTATGTCACAGTAAATAGGTTTATATTAATTTTCTACTTCTGTGGCACGTTAATACGCTATAATGACAGATAATATACATAGATCTACATAACGGAAAAGCATCTATTTTGTGAGCCATTTTCCATGCCCATCTTTCACTAATCTGTACCGAGCATTATTGATAAACGAATCGTACCTACATAGAAGTTTTTAAGTTGATTCTTGTTTGAAATCACGACTAATGTATGAGTATAGGAAGTGAAAAATGGCACGCTTGGTTTTTATACCGATCGTGATACATGGATTATTTAGGACTATCTACATCTGTGGCAATAACTTAGTATACAAAGTAATAAGACATGGTGTACATGATTGAATTAACAAATCGATTAGTCTGTATAATCGATTGCTCACTTTCTTCTTGAATAAGATGTGATTGAGGTGGTCTTATTGCGACTATTCCTTAACCGAGAAGATTAACAGAAACAAAAGAAAGCCTATGGCCGATCTATGCTCATATCGCCCTTTATCCATAGAAACCACAGTGTCTTTAATGGTATATTCATGAGGGACTATTGAAATCGGTCATATTACTTATTGGGTTGTTAGGTTTTTTGTTGAAATCACTTCTTTTTCAGGTCTTGATCGCTTTTGTATGCGGTAGTTCAAAAATATTGTACTATATATTTCTTAGTTTATGGGATGTTAAAATACTTGTAAGTACTTTTTTATTATGCTGTAGCGTAGTATTTATGGTCTAAGACTAAGTATACAGAAGTCCTTAAATATTTTTAAAGAGCGATTTCACCAGTTTAGTTAAAAACTGTGTTCAAAGGAACTAATATTTCCGTGATCAAGTTAAAAAATTTCAAATGTCGATGAGTTTAGTCAAACGGGGTTCAGTTTAAAAAAAACTAGTAAAATAAAAATTAGAATACTAAACTTAGTTATCTGCGAAAATATATTTTAGTTTAAATTGATCCCGTTTATTTGTCCCCGTGAAATTGGCCCTTTTAAATGTGATGGATGCTTTTTAGGGTGAAGGCACAATTTTTTTTATATATTTGATTGGACGTATTTGGTTCCCTGCTATGTTTCTTGGTGGTATGATAGTATTGCTGGATTTGCACGCTGACAACGTTAAGGCAATTCAAATCAAGTGTGCTGAAAAGACGATTCTTTGTGCTAGTAAGTATCAGATATTTTTCATACTTCTGTAGTGCCACTAACACTTCTTGCAAAGCATTTTTTGGACCAAGTCAGTATACTGGAGTATCTAAGTGTAGGGTATTTTTATCTACCTAAAAATATATTGATTTAATTATTGTAAATTAAAATTAAGTAAACAATTAATTGAGCGGCTGTTTTGGAGTCTTTATTAAAAATCATTTAATATGTAATTCCAAGACTTGACATAGTTATACATATTGTAAGTCGAATGGTTTAACAATTTTGCTGAAGTCGTTCAGCTAACATTATAATGTTTATAATGCCGTGAACTTCATGAGGACAAGTTGTAGGTACTTGATTTTTTTTTAATTTAATTGAAAATTATACAAATACAATGAAACTCGATTTCCCCCCGTTTACGCCATAACTACCAAACGACTGCACCAAATCGAATACTTCTTTTATTTACTTTAACTTAATTCCTCATTGTAAGGACAAGTTTTTTATATAAGAAAACTAGCTGTTTCCCGCGGCTCCGCCCACATGGATGTCGGTAGCTTATGTCCCTTCTCAGGCTCTAGACTATCTGTGTACCAAATTTCGTTTAAATCGGTTTAGCAGTTTTAGCGTAAAAGCGCGACAGACAGACTGACAGAGTTACGTTTGCATGTATAATATGATTAAGGATTATGATAGAAACGATTGGAAATATTTTAAAAATCTTACATCATCCATGCAAAGCCGAGACAGGCAGCTAGTGAGGAAAGAATTTAAATTTTTGACTTAAAAAAATTGTTTTCTTTTTCAGATGAGAGAGATCAGACTGAATTTAAACAACTGTTGCGATTATCGCAACAAAACCCTTTGCACTTTACATTATGGCGGATGATACCAATAAACGGATACGTGATTTTAAACAGCCTGTCTTTTTTTGTAATTAATATTTTTAGTTTAATGCAGATCAAAAGTTATTCTGTGTAGATTTATTGCGCTATATTGACTTTAAATGACTAACATTGTTTATTGTGTTCGCACGTTTGTAAATTAATTCTAATAAATAAATGCAATGAATTTGTAAATAGTGTATTGATTTGGTATGTTAGCATAGAATCGGTTGAAACAATCAAGAGATATGGCCTGACCCGTTCATTGAGTGAACTCGGGAACACAAAAAGGTATTTACTTTATGTATAAATTTTTTAGATAATTAAATCAAAATCCCCTATAATTTATAATTGGTTAAAAGTTAATACATGATTATGGCTGTTTCAGACTCAGGTTAATCTCTCCACCTAAGAAATGAGAGCATGTTTTTAAAATATAAAAAACCGGCCAAGTGCGAGTCAGACTCGCGCACCGAGGGTTCCGTACAAACCTGTAGGTATATAAGTAAAAGTTATGGTATTTTTATTGCTTATTTTTTTTTGTTAATCGCATAACAACGTTTGCTGGGTCAGCAAGTCTAATATATAAAATTCTCGTGTTGCGGTGTTTGTTTCCAAACTCCTCCGAAACGGCTGAACCGATTTGCATGAAATTTTGTGTGCATATCGGGTAGGTCTGAGAATCGGCCAACATCTGTTTTTTTTTTTTTAATCGCTGAACAACGTTTGCTGGGTCAGCTAGTAAGTTTATGATTATTAAAAAAAATATACTATGTGATGTAACTAAAAATTTAAGATTTTCGGAATTTTTCCTATATGTGTACTTTATAACGTTGCTTCATGCCAAATTTCAAGATTCCAGGTCGTCTGGAAGTATCCTTTAGGTTTTGATTCCCTTGCGAGTAGTTGCGAGTTTCAAAATATGCGGCTTTAATTGCTGTATCTTTTGATTGCGTTGACGTAGAAGTTTGATTTTGTTACAGCTTAAAGATATTATAGACTTGAGTATTTGTTAAGAATTTCAATATAATACCACTACGCGTTCATGAGTAAAGGGGTAATAAGTTTAAAATTATTAAAAATATTTTTATTATATGATGTAACTAAAAATTTATGCTTTTCGCAATTTTTCCTTTATCTGTGTTATAAGACGTTGCTTCGTACCAAATTTCAAGATTCTGAGTTCACGGGAAGTACCCTGTAGGTTTTGATTCCCTTGCGAGTGTCGAAAATTTGCGGCATAAACGGGAGTATCTTTTGATCGCGTTGACTTAGAAGTTTGATTTTTTCACAGCTCCAAGAGACCATAGACTTGAGTATTTGATATGAATTTCAGCTTGATACCTCCACGCGTTCCTGAGAAAAAAGGTCTTGACAGACAGACAGACAGACAGACAGACAGACGGACAACAAAGTGATCCTATAAGGGTTCCGTTTTTACCTTTTGAGGTACGGAACCCTAAAAATATTATTTTTTATTATTTTGTCATTGAGGAGGAATCGAACCTGCGGCGCGTTGAGCCAGTAGTCGCAGGTTCTAGTCCTGCCTGAGGTTTAAGTTTTTCTTTCTACTATTTGTTTTTAATTACAAATACATTTTTTTAGTTTAATATAACTCCTATCAGTGGTTGACAGTATCACGAAAATACTAGAAAAGACAGACCTGCTTAAATTACTCAACGGAATCAATAGGTTTATTTTTTAAATAGAAATGTATTTATAAGTTTTATGGTTCTGAATGGCTATGTTTTATCTTGAAAATAAATGACAGTTAATAACAGGTTGCGACAGTCATAAATTGTCTGGTTGCTGTTATTTACTTAAAAGTTATTACTAAAGTTCTAAACTAAGGCCCACGTATACTGAATTCAGTAATTGTTTGACATTAAACCAAAAGCTTTAGAGCAGTCTTTCTACCACACAAAGTTGACGTTTACTTTTTATGAAAAAATGATTAGTGCTACTTCTGTGTGCAATTTAAAATCAATCAAAATCGTCAGTATCGTGCTCGGATTTACTCAGAATATCCAAAGCTCCCAGAGACTTTGTTTCCTCACAAAACTGTATTCAATATTAATTTCTATTACACTATTAGCGTTAGGATTTATTAAATTAGAATATAAGCTGTCTTTTCTCAAGTATATTTTTTTGTTTGAATATTCGTCCTACGTCATTCTCGCTTTGAAAACAAAAGACGAGTACTTATATGCTTACTACAATTATTATTACTTAATCGACAGTCAACCTGGTGCAAAGAAGTTGTACCGGAATTTGGAGATATATGCTAAAGTTTTTATAATTACCTTATTGCTTCTGAGGATATTAAACATAGTATTTCAAGTTTATTATCAAAATTCGTTTAATTTTCTTAATATTTCGATAGTTCAAGCTAAAGCTGCAGTTATACTTTTTTTATTACAATTTGGCTGTGATGTCGAAAGATTAAAAATATTCTTGATATTTGGTTTGCTGTTTACTCGAACAAAAGTGGTGAAAAACGCTTTGGAGTCAGCTGATTTCAAAAATACTAACGGCAATAGATTTTTAGTAAAAAGATATATGGAAATGTATGAACATCTTATTGAAACTCTAAACATGTTGGGTCATCCTTTTAAAATGAAGGTACGTGCATTCGCTCTAGAAAATAAGAACAATAATTATGCAAAATTTAGAAGTTACTCCATTTCAATTTTCAATCAATCGGAATGTTCCCCGGCAAGCGCGGCTTAACCATTATTGTTGTATTATACTTAAGTTTTTTTTTTAGGTTTTGGCCTGTATTCTATGTACACTTACAAAAATATTATTTTGTTTATTTCTGAGCTTATGGGATGTTAAAATACTTGTAAGTACTTTTAGATTTTACAAAATTAACAAATTTTAGGTTTTATTTATTGTTATAACCATGAGTGATTTAGTCATTAAAACATTTCAGAAAGAGGAAACCGGTCTGTTTGGACGGTTTTGGATACCAACTGTGTTTGTGCTTGTATTGGCCGTAATATTAGATTTGCATGCTGACAACGTCAACGCTTTTCAAACAAAGTGTGCTGAAAAAATAATTCTTTGTCCCAGTGAGTATCAAAATTAAACAAAAAAAAAATTTTCAACAATAATGAAAGATTCTTAAATGTTTTTTTTAAACCTTTTTGGATTCGGCTGTCAGTCTTACCGGATTCTGTTAGATACCATTATTTCACATACCATAAATTGAGGACTGCACAAATAGCCGAGTGGTATGGTCACCACGCACATTGTCACTGTGCGCGATGTGCGCGGGTTCGATCCCCGCATGGTACAAGCATTTATAATTTTTTTCCAAGTCTGGGTGTTCTTTGTGCATGTGTGATTTGAACGTTTGTAAAACCCCCCACGACACAATGATTAAATTCCTTAGTGCGGGAGGAGTCTTCAATACAAAAATTAAAAAATTGTTCATCTCATCTTCATAATCTATCTACGTAGTAATGGAGTATTTTAAAATATATTTATGTCTTGTTGAAAGTAGTTAGAAAATAATAAATGTAACTTGTAATGTAACTTGCACAAACAATTTTTATCGAGACTGAAAACCACTTATAAATATCGTATTTAGGTTTTGTGAAGTTCGTAGGCACCATACATACATGCATGGTCGCTGTAAGAGAGGCCAGTAAGAAATAAGTTTTGTGAAGTTAGTCAAGATCGAGTCAAGAGTAGATTAGGTAGTTTGGATATGCTTGCCCATCAATTTATTTCTACTGAATTTGAAACAGATTTAAATAAAAAATCTTCTTGCAGATGAAAGAGATCGTTCTGAATTAAAACAACTGTTGTGGCTGTCAAAAGAAAATCCTTTACGCTTTACACTGTGGTGGATGATACCAGTCAATGGATATATGCTCCTAAACTTCCTGTCTTTTTTTTTTATTAACACGTTTGCTATGAAGCAGATAAAAAACTACTATATGTAGTTTTCTTTTATCGTTTTTTACCCAACTGCGCCAGAAGAAGGGTTATGATATCGAGTGTATGTACATATATATATATCTCTCTTTGGAAAGCCCTTTAGCCTAAACGGCTTTTAGCTAATAAGGTGTCGTTAGATTATTTTATAATATGAAAGTGTTTTTATCAATGTTTATCAATCCTTGTATATAAATTTATGTTTTAATTTATTTAATTGTTATGTTTATTAAAATGTTTTAACTTAAATGTCATATTCAAGTTAATATCAGAAATCATAATTGTTTGGCAGCAATAGTGTGATTATGTCCAGAGTTGAAAAAACCAACTCTTTGTAAAGATTGTCTTTTGAACTTTTCATTTAAATATTTGGAATTGATAGATTTGAAAAATTAAATACCCACGCTTTAAAAACCTATCTTATTTGGACATAAGTATTCTTTTTGTAATGTTTAGTAATTTATGAAACTGTTTTATTAATCTAGACTACTGACTAATAAAATAAAAATTAAAATAAACTATATTTTCTTATTTACAATATCTCAACATCTAGAGTGATAGTATTGATAGATCAAGTAGCTGCGTGAGCACTGACCACACATCAGTGGTTTTTTAACAAAAATGGACTTAAAAGCATTAGAATAAAGACTATCAAAATGTTCCTACTGACGGTACTGTGTGATCGTATGGAAAATGAAACTTATCGCGTTGAAATAAGCTATATCAATGTGTTCCTACTGATGGCACAAGTCGTAATATTTCTTGATTATCCGCCGCTCTCAACACTCTACAATTACATCCAGTGGCTACTTTCTGAGGTCTTAGTGAATTATGCTGTCTAGTGGTAGAAATAATATAGGACGTTTTAAGGTATTGGATTTATTTATTTTTTTATTGCGTTTTGTTTTATTAGACATTTTTTTTACAGTACACAATTAACATTGTTGACTGCACGGATAGCCGAGTGGTATAGGTCACCAAGCCAATTACCTCAGTGCGCGACGTGCCGCGGGTTCGATCCCCGCATGGGACAAGCATTTGTGTGACCCACAAATGCTTGTTCCAAGTCTGGGTGTTCTTTGTGCATGTGATTTGAATGTTTGTGTAACCCCCCGCGACACAAGGATTAAATTCCTTAGTGCGGGCGTCGTTTTTTTAAAGAAAAAAAAAACATTTACGATGAATATTTAGTTTAGTTCTCATATTTAAACTATAATACTAACATTTCCTGATTTTTGAAACTAAGATACAATAGATAAATACATTTCTGTTCATTGGAAATTATACAAATTCTCAGTATCACTAACAATCGCTTTTCATATTAAGGCTTCTTCTCATAGTACTGTCAGTTATAAGGTACGTTCACTGCAAAAGATTATCCGTAGCGTAACGTGTAATCCGATTCCGTTTCGTAGACCACGTAGCATCTGTCACGGCGTAGTGGGGCTACGAGCACTACGGCGTAGCACAAAGAGATTTCATTACGTACTTTTAGTTGCTAGAAATGCTTCAATGGTGATTTTCGTTTGGAATACAAAATGAGATCAGACTAAGCAGCTATATTTTTTGTAAGTGCAAGTGTAATTTGATAGTAAACTATCAAAATAATAAAGTTAAATCAAGTATCAAATTGTTTTCACCAATGGATAGAGTGATTGTGCAAAGCTGGGGCGGATCGCTAGTTTAACGATAAAAATAAATAACATAAGTTAATATTAGTTCTATTATAATAATTTCAAATCGTCAAGGAATTCCTTACATGGCAGCTATTGTTTTCCACGCCAAGACGTTTCTTTAGCTCCATAGTACCTAAAACACGTCTCATTGTATCAGGGTCTCAAATATTTAAGTTTCAACCAAGCTATTGTCAAATGTGACCTTTCCGGCATTCGAAATAGAATTTCATAGAATAAGGTAAGGTTTGAGCAAATTAAATATGAGACGTGGTAAACTATGAGTTTAGTGATGTGAAAATCTTGTGGGAAATATCGATAAGAAATATTAATTACGTTTTTTAAATAATAATTACGTTTTTTAAAAATAATTTTCAGTTTTTAATAAATTTAGATTCCCTGTCTTAACTTTTTACATTATTTATAGTCATTTAATAAAATTCTTATTTATTTTAACATCTCAAATTGACATTTTATGATTTTGTAGAAGTAAATGGTATTACTATTTTGCAATTAACCTGAAATAAAACTCATACCTTTAATGAAAAATTTATAATAATTTTAATGACACATCAGATCCTGAATAAAATAAAATTTGTAAACATTTTTTTTTTATCGATGAAGGTTTACTACATCTCTACAGAACGATATGAACAGAAACATTTTGTGTAACAATGTAACTGAGTTTATTGTCTTGCGATACGCCATGGGCCTATAGTCCTTCAAACTATTATTTAACTTATTAATCATGGGTATTCAGATATTAAGGAGAATTGCAATGCATAATTAGGAAAATGTTTTAGGTATACATATAATTTTAGATAGAACATATTTAATGAACAAGCGCGTAAAATTTATAAACATGGTAACTGCACTTTTAGTGGTAATCTGAGAAAGTATTGCCATCTGGAGGATTATTCTTGAATTTTATTCCGACCGATTGTCATTAGAATTGTGACGTTTCGTGCTCTTGAACTTAACGCAAAGGCCAATTGTTTCAATAGTATATGTCCATTAGGAGGAACTAACTGGAATGAAATCATTATTTTTTTTCAAAAATACTGCTTTTCGTACGTGCTGTATGTATATTAATTATATTAAGATTGTATTGGCCTTGTATCAGAATTTTAATTAAATCAAAAGTAAGCCTGCTTGTTCCTAGATAAAAGTAACAAATAAGAACTCCCGTATTTTTTTTAAGCCGGTAGTACAATGTGAAAAATAAGACATTTACGTATATAATATTTTATTCTGTGGGTGCATTTTAAAAACCGACTGAACTTTTAAAAAATATAATTTTCGGGTGACTTAACACTAGGTTAGTACCAGGTATTTGTAATAAATTCAGCAATCTACACAGGTAGCGACAAAGGCTGGTCCAATAGTAGGTTACTGATCAAATTCTCTGCAGCAGTTCAAGCAGTATGCTGTGTTCGATGTCAAAGGAAATTGTCGACGTCCTTTGACAGTAATATCATAGATGCATTCATCCGAATATCACTCTGAACATTTAATAAATATCACAGCAAAAAGTAATTAAAATATTAAATAATATTTATTGAGTTTTTTTTCGCAACTGTGTGCTGTATTTTGGATGGTGTACTGTTTGTATATGATTGTGAGTGACGAATGTTCAAATTTTAATAAGTGGCATTTCGCTTTGTGCATTAGTTGTTGCGTGAATGTATGTATATATATGAGTTATCTTTTATCACCTAAAGGTAAATCATTTGCAAGTACAGAACTATATTTATATAAGTTTTACGCTGTTTGAAGCGAAATTATGTATTTTTACTATTTAATCTTCGGTATTGCATAAATAGTCGTTTTTTTTGTCGTTTTTTTGAGGAATCATAATTTATATAGATATTTTTCTTCTATATCTATCTATACATATTATAAAATTAAGTTTTCTGCCGCGTCTGTCTGTCTGAACGCGATAAACTCAAAACGTACCGAATCGATTTTATGTGGTTTTTACAAATGGATAGAGTTATTCAAGAGGAAGGGTTCTGTATAATTCATTACTGTTTTGTCTGCCCGAGCGAAGCTAGGGTGGGTCGCTAGTACTAGATAAACCAGTCGTGTCATATCTAATAACTTTTACTAGCTACATATTAAAGTCACTCCAGTATTTATTTTATATTTTATTATTGGTAAATTTATTAGACTATACTCACCTGCCAATGAACTACTCTATTTCTGGATCTTCGTAATATCTTCCATTTCTAAGTAAATGACAAACATTCCATTACATAAAACCCTCTCGACAAACGCACTAAAATGTTCGATAAACAACAGAATGTATGTTAAAGCCAGGATATGGAGCAACATTAGATGATGCCACAAAAATCCGCGGTTTACAACCCGCAGTGCGTGGGACATACTCGGAGCTGCAACGGAACGTACGGACTTAGCTGGCTTTGTTGATACAATATACGGGAACAAAATTTGTCGAACTTGTTGCCTCATTTCTTATTTAAACAAAAAACGAGGCTATTATAAAATGTATGCAGGTTCTTCGAAAGAAATCAAACTTTGTTTTGTTGCGGTCCCAACTAACTACTTAAAATAAATATTAAATTCAATAGGGCAATCTGGGACCGCGGTCCTGGTCCAAGATTTCCCTTGACCCATATTTATATATTATTTTAAGAGTTTGTCTTTCTTACGTTCTTCTTCTTCTCCCTGCCCTGTTCCTAATTATACCTAATAATTAGGGGTCTTCTTACTAATCATCATCTCAGCATTTACTTCTTATTATTATTTATTATTATTATTATTTATTTTCTCATATCATGTTTCATACAATACATCCATGGATATCTTTTTCGATCTTCCTCTGCCTTTATATGTCCAAACTGTTAATCTCACATATTACTTTGTTAAAATATTTAGTAATAGTAATATATTCGTAATAAACTACGCTATTTCGCTACATGTTTACTGCTTTTATAAGACTCGTTTCTGTATACCAGAAAAGTGGAATACATTATTTTTAAAGTAATCCAATCCAAGCAATTTTTTTCTTGTTTTTCAAAGAACAAGCTCTACATTCTACCAACGCGTATGTTATCACAGCTGTATCAAGCGCAGGTGGTCTAGCTCGAATGATACCGCAATAACACTAAAATAAAAGTAAGCTATTGCATTCTCCTCAACTGACACTGATTTCCTTATACTGATCTTTATCGCCTTCATAATAAGAACGTTTATTCTTTACCAGAAAATGATCCCTCATATTAAGGTTTTTTATTCAAATTTAATCAATACCGTTGTATTTTCTGTTGTTTAACTGTTTTCTTTTTTTGGGAAACTTTTGAAGAGTGCAGTTTTGTATGAAAACTATTTGTTAGAGACATACAATTTGTATACAGTTGTACAGTACTAGTGACAGTATTGCCCATAGGGTATATTTGCTATGGTTAAAAAGCTGTAGGTAATCTGTGTTTTGGTGCAATAGATCCCGAGTTATACGTCAGCGGATTCCAATTTGATAAGATAATGTAACATTTATTTATAAGAGTATGGAACAATAAGTGCCAAGGTTTTTTTTGTGTGTAATTGTTTAATCGTGAGTAATTAAAAAAGTATATTTATTTTATTAATTAAAAAGGAAAGCTCGATCGATATCATTGACTGCGTTTTAGTTCTTTACGTTCGTAATAGATGGCGTTGTCTGCTCTATCTGGATCTCTATTTTAGAATTTTAATTTATCAACTAACAATTACACACGCAAAACCTTGTAACATGATGTACCAAAAATACGGTCCATAATATTTTGCAGTTTCCGGCGCTAAAATATTTGAGTACAATATATCAAAGTTTTAATAGTTCTCAAACAACGTTATTATTGCACTCAAAGTACATTTTATTGTTCAACGATTGAATGTTACGAATTATTATCCACCGAAATAAAAACTGGATTACTAAAAGCAAATAGTCCTGTCATATAATCCTCATCGCTTCAAATATCAAAGACAATGTCTGACAGCAAAAGTACTCTATACCTGAAGTTTTGTTTTCAAGTGAGCTCATTAAGGACACTCTTTTTGCTCGAAAAATCCCATCCCATTCAAAAAACATGAATGCAAAAATGTAGACAAGTTCTCGGCATAATTTTGTATAAAATTAAGGTAGGATATTTTCATTTCTTGCTGAAATTGTTTTAATTTTCATGCGCTTGAAAATATGTGGTCTTTTTTGGTAGTTCTAATATTCTTAAAACGTCCTTTTTAGGAGTTAATGAATACTATACCGTGTAACTAAATTTGGTGAAAAATATTTATTCATAGAAAATTAAACGTCATATTAAGACCTATTTGTATATATTTTTATTGGTAGAAATAAACGACAATAACAGTAAAATAGAAGGATTTTACAATTATTTTGTTAAGATAATATTATCTCGACTTAATATGTATGAAAAAAGTTTACATAACATTAAAAATAAAAACAAATGTAAAAAAAAAATGTAACCCAAAATAATGCTCACATCATTTTTATGATAAAACGGCTCAACTTGGCTGTTACACTGCCGTACACCCATTCTGTACCGTCAAACCACTCGAGAACTTTTCGAATAAAGCCTACTTCGAAACGAGTGCTGTAATTAGTACTTAGTAAAGGCGCCTTGATAATACTGCTTACAAATTACGGGCTGTCTTCAAAACCGGGCTTAATAAGGAATTCTGTTCATTCACTACACATGTAAAGAGAACGATTGAATTTAACGAACGTAAGGAGTCTATTTTTTATTGTAAGTGTTCTTTTATGATTATAATTATAACGCATAGTCGTATAAACAAAAAATTAAAATAAATTTAAAAACGGTTTTATCAAATTTAATATAATAAGAACATCAGCTTAAACTTTGTTGAGCAAAAACGTCTTGTTCCATCAATATTCAGTTACATATAACATATCTGCAATCTCACAAAAATAAATCCAATAAATTGTCAACATACCTAGTACGACACAAAGTTCGACTAATCTGAATGCAAAATGAAATACTGTGAGAAAACACCGTACTGACATTCTAACCGGCCTAAAAAGAGTAAAATAAAAATAAACCTGCTCTTAAAATATGGTGGTATATATAGCAGTTAAAAATACACCTTACAGCACTTGTTAAGAATATTCAACCGCTAGTCGTGGAGAACACAGGAATGCTTTTTACGTCACAAGGCAAAGGAATTTGTGGTCTCGCGGACGGCACCATTAAGTGAATAACATGTGACCAAAACCCTATATGGTAAATTATGGTACACATGCTATAGGTACTTTTTAAGTAATTTTTGACATAAAATATCAAAAACAGATTTCGAAGTTGAAAAAGTTGTATGTTTATATTCGTCACATTTTTATACACTCCATACATTGAAAGTAAATATTATGTCATATCAGGATAACTTTGTTTTTGACCTTATTGGTTTAACTTAATTCCTTCTATTCATCCATCTTATAAATTACTAGCTGTCCCCCGCGACTTTGTTCGCGTGTTTTACTTTCAACGGTTTTTCATTTTTGCAACATTTTTCATTTATGCTCCGCTCCTATTGGTCGAAGCGTGATGTTATATAGCCTATAGCCTTCCTCAATAAACGGACTATCTAATACAAAAAGATTTTTTCAATTCGAACCAGTAGTTCCTGAAATTAGCGCGTTCAAACAAACAAACAAACAAACAAACTCTTCAGCTTTATAATATTAGTATAGATAAGTTTGACAGAAAAAAAAAAATATTTTGATTGAGATCAAAATACATAATTTTATTACTTTATGATAAAATGGTTGATTAAATATGGAAAACTTAATGTGAACAATTTTACCGAATACTGCTTCCCTAATCAAACTTTAAAGGATACCAAGCATTGAAAACAAGGGAACAATATCACATGAGAATGTAACGCGATTTAAAATTCATTTGCATTTGGCGCAGACTCGATCCCTCCCCAAACTACCATCTAATCACGTGGTTCGAGTGTGTACACATGAAGTACCTTTTTCAACATCAAAGCCGACGCCTCTGTCTACCCCAGGCTATAGGGGACACGAAAATAATTTATTAGTTGCCAAAAGGGGAATTTGTTGGCTTCTGATACGCTATTATTCTCAAAAATTCCATCTTCAGAACCTTAATCCCTTTGAAGGTCTAAAATAAAAATGGTTTCGAGATTTCCTTAATTAAAGGTTAGAGCTGCTTTGATGTTGGTTCGAGATTTTAAAATTGTGAGGTCAGAGTTCATGTGTGGTTTGTCATCGCAAAGATTATTCCTACGTTCTACGTATGTGAGTGTTAGCGAAACAATGAAAATCTAATTTACAACATTGAAAAAAAAATTGTCAATGTAGAGTGCTACTAACTCAAAGTAAAATGCTTTTAGCTTCTTCTTCTAATTTGCATGTCTTCTGGTTTTCATCGGAATTGACCAGCCCAAAACATAGCAAAAAATGGCTTAATATAATAGACCATTAATGTAATATATCGGTCTACAAAGAAGTGATTTAACAGTTAAAATAAATTATCTTTCAAGTATGTACTAGCGGCCCGTTTCGGCTTCACAAGGGTGCAAATTTATTTATTAAAATTTTTGCATATAAGATATAGCCTATGTTACTCAGAAATAATGTAGCATTCTAAAGATGTTTTGTTGTTTAAATCAGTCCAATAGTTTTAGCTTAGTCGTTAAAAAAAAACCAGTGTAAAAAATGTAGATGATGACTTATTTATAAATACATCTGAAGTATTCTCAAGTAGCTAAATCGCAGTAAGAATTAGAGAATTGGTCTTATTTTCTTTGCCTTTTTTATATAATTTACTCTAAATAAATCTAAACAATTACTATTTGTATTGGAAATGCCTTAAAGAGGAGAATGTCTTTGAATCTTGAATTCGTGGAAACGAATTAGGTTTAATTTAGGCTTAGTATTATATCTACAGGATTGTGTTAACAATACCTGATTTAGTCAACACTAAAATTATTAAAAAATAAACAGCCTTTATGTAACTTAAAATTTTATTCTTTAGTAACAGAGTTTGTAGCATTTAACAGAGTTTTCGTTGGCTCAAGCTTAACCGTTTGAATGGTTTCATTGGCTTCATTAAAAAAGTTGATTTCGACTTTGGAAACTTGATAGGAAGCTTTTTGATCTAGCAATTTCGCTTCCTCGTCATTTGGTGATTGGAATTGAAGGGTTGATCGTACTGAAACAAATTAATATTAACTGTAATGATTTGGGTTTAAATAATGATCTGTCATTAGAGTTTTTGGTTGAATAATTGTGATTAATATACAATCCATATCCATAGTAATAACAAAAATGCCAAAGTAACTCTCTTTGTCTGTTAGGCTTACACAGCTAAACCGCTAAACCGATTTGGATGAAACTTGGTATAGCGTAAGCTTGGATCCTGAGAAAGAACTAAGGCTACTTTCTGCTGCAATAACTGATACCCACGCGGGCGGAGCCGCGGGCGGTGGGGGAGCCGCGGGCGATAGCTAGTTATAAATAAGCGAAATTAATTTTGTTTGTCTGTTTTCCTGTTTGTAACGCTATCACGGTTTAACCAGACAACAGATTTTTATAAAATTTTGTATAAATTAAGCTTGAAACTCAAGATACCCGATAAAACTATTTCGAACAAATACTATAAGGGGTTTTAATGTAAATTTCACAAAAATAATCTCTTAATATCATAAGTAAATAAACAAAAAATATTGGTACCTGGTCGGGCCGTCAATTTATACATAATATCGGAGAACTCTCTTGATAAAATATCTATCATACTTTTGTTCCCGTACCAAACATCCATTGCACTGTTTGCAACCCATTTCGAAGGCCGATAGTCTCTTGTTTCAGGTATAATACCTTCTTTCAAATTAGGCCGTTTAGTATCACCTTCTAACACAATAATTGTGAAAATAAATATAAAAAATATTTTTGCTTTGAACGCCGCCAACATATTTGAGCTAGTGGTGAAATCTGACTAGTATAGTGCTGTCTTAAGTACCTTTGATTTTAGGGTTCCGTGTATAAAGGGTACTATCAAAATCCAACAGGCAATTTATAAATTTTATTAATGTTCTTAAGTAATTACGTAAAAATCAACGTAACTAACTGGTTTATCGACTGTAAAATATTTTGTAAAGTTAATATTTCGATGACAATAATTAAAAAATACCTACTCGTGGTTCATTTTAAGATGGTCGCCATACAAACCATTCAATTATGCTAAATTTGAATGAGTCTAAATAATCGTAATCCTGATAAAAGTTAATAATATTAAATAATCTAAATTAATGGTGATAATTTATGGGTACGGTACCCTAGGTTCACGAATGTGACTCGCTCATAACAATTTCTTCACTTCTTGTATGTAGCATCAAAACAATTGCTGTTTACTCGTATTGTTCTATGTCGCCAGGAAAGTGGATTACAGAGTTTTTAAAAACATTATAAGCTAACAGATCAGGTTTTCACACATTTTGTTTGCGACAACTCATTAGCTCAGATATGAAACACGTTTGACTAGATGTGTCTATTTGATAATTATCTAAAAGACACATTAATTACCTATTGGCGTCGCTTTTGTGAATATAACAACGCAAACAAATACTTTTACACTAATATTATAAAGATCAAATTAATTGTAAGTTTGGTATTCATTTTCAATTCAACACAATCGATTTGAAATAAACTGGCACTGGCAGATTGCGTTGCTATTTACCTTAGAAGTGCAAGAGGTAAATGTCAATGCGGGCAAACCAGGCCCTCTAGCCAAGTGACATTTCTATAAGCGTTAACGATCATCGAATCGCTAAAATGTATGGAAGTGACAAGTCACGTGACTTATCGAAATAAAATGTAATATTCATACATTTATTTAATTATAAAGCGATTTCTATCATCGTAAACGCTTGTAGTAATGTCACTTGGCTACAGGGCCCGAAACCTTTAGTTAGCTATTGTTGTAGAAAGGTAGCTGCTATCTTTTTTGACAATCCAGTTTAAAAAAATGTTTTATTTGTATTTATACTGCGGAAATCTTAAATATCTATAATAAAGTAGAGACATTAGAGTATCTAATGTTCTTACTCAACTTATAGGTACATAATATACTTTAGAGATGTTGTATTTTTTTTTTGTAAAGTCGGTAAATCAAAGATAATGAGATGCAAATGTTTCCCGACTGCCTAGGAAAGAATTGTTTTATTTGCATGTATCTTATAAGTAATGTAACATATTAATAAGTTTCAATGTTTGTGTATTTTGGCGATAAATATTGTAAGTCGTTCATATTTATTTGTTAACCTTACCTATCGAGTAAGTTATCAAAATAAAGGGTTTTATAAAATATGCTCGTGATGTCATTATCCCTCACTTCTGAATTTAGATCTCGTTTTATCTAGGTACTTAGTCTTACTTATTCGCCCCCCCCCCTTTTATGCGTTTTTTTTATACCCAGATGTTATTCCGTTATATTTTAAAGAAAACTTGGTACATTATTAACCAGTCGTTTTATCGTTCTTGAATCGAAGTGTTATGCCCCAGAGTTATTAGTTGACAGGCAATATCTCTGAGTATTGGTTTCCGTCTTCATACGAGCGAGATATGAGCTTAAGGATAAAGAATTTTATATACCTGCTTTTGATTGCTGAGTTTATTGCCACGTTTTATTTATATACAAAAAAAGCATTAAAATATTACACGAACTTTATTTTAATGTGTTTTTTCCTTATTTAAGCTTTACAACATGGGATCCCCACAATTAACACAAGTTCTCGATTTAGCTCGTAATAAAACTATTCTTGTACCTAAGTTCTATAAATATTCATTTTAAAATGATTAACTCTAAGTCATAAACTAGTTTTATTTCGGTTATAATTAGGGTCATTGATCCGAATAAAATGAGTGCGTCCTTATTATTCTTTTTAATAGACTGATGTTAGCAATAGAAACAGGCGAGATAACTAAAACTTATGTATAAAACTGTTCAACACAGCCTTATTGCATAAAAGTGTCGTGGGGATCGGACTGGGTATGAAAAGGAAATATCTATTTAGTCCACTAGATAGATAAAAAAAAGAAAAAAAAGACTCGTATTTTTTATTTATCAAATCAATGAAATTTAACAATTTTAAAGCGCTTTAAACTTCTGGAGTGGGGTCTTGTGACGTCACTTGTGGATAAAAATTGTAGCCACAAGTGACGTCACGCGCCATTTTCATTCACTGCATATTACTCATCGTTTTTTAAAAAAAATACGTGTCTAAAATTCTTTTAATATCTATGTGACGAGTGGTAAAAATATAGTCCGATCCCCCTTTGTTTACAATAAGATAACAAAACTAATAAGATATTTAAATAATATTCAAAAGAAGGCTCTTTTAAGCTGGGAAATGTTGTTACAGTAATAACGAATTTCTGACAAAAAAAGTTTTATTGTTACCCAATTATTTAGACTTCATTTCCAATAATGCTTTTACTTATTTAATTTGATATTGTTCTTTGCAGCCTAATATTTTATTTCTTGGCCTTGTTTTTAAGCATGTAGTTTAATTGAGAAATACTTCTTTTTTTAATTCGTTGTTATTGAGGAGACACAATTCCAATAATGTACTCCCTTTTTGTATGTTACAGAGATCACTGACATGTACACTACCAGCTGTTTTTAATATTACCTCATTTATTGTTATATTATGTATAATCGACGAGCCTGTTGGTCTAGTGGTTAGTGACCCTGACTGCTAAACCAGAGGACGTGGGTTCGATTCCCACCCAGGACGAATCTTTGTGTAATGAGCACGATCATTTGTTCTGTGTCTGGGTGTAATTTATCTATAATAATGTACGTATTTAGAAATATATGTATGTTTATCAGTTGTCTGGTTGCCATAGCACAGGCTCTGCCTAGTTTGGGATCAGATGACCGTGAGTGAGATGTCCCAAGATATTATATTATATTATTACATTAAACAAATATTCTATTCTATTCAATTAGACAAATTACTGGCAACATAATACTGCTGAGATACTGCGTGACTCGGTATAATGGGTTGTAGATAGGCAGTCGCTTTTAGTCGTTTTCAGTTTTACAGGATTCAGCTGAAAGGAAGCCGACCCCAACATAGCTTGGGGAAAAAGTTATGCTAAAGAAGAAATTCTATAACTTCATAATACTTCTGAAATATAACCACATCCTCTTATATTTTATTTTCTTTGCTAACATCCATACAACACTTTTATATTATAACTGCATCACACTTTGGAAAAATGACTCATTTGGAACTTTTTAGTCGTTTTCAGCGGTCGGATTTTAAGACATGACACGAGTTACATTTTTGCAAAAGTCTGCTCGTGACTTTTATTTTGATACCCCACTTGATAGGTTTTGAGTAAAAAACATTATTGAAGGTAAATGGCCAATGGCCATTTAATATTTTAATATACCCAGTGTTACTTACATAATTATGACGAATCTAACGACACCTCTTAACCTAAAAGCTATCAAGCCATTTATACTACATAGGTTTTACCCTCCTGGCGCATTCGGGTAAAAATAATAACTCACTAGACCATAGTCTATGATGATTTATCATAGATTTTTTTCTTGACCATGGTCAGTGTTCTTATAAATTAAGAAAAAAACTTTCTTCTACTTAGCACTTTCCCAAACGATGTCGAGTTCTGCTTCCAGTAACCGGAATCTTAATACAGAATAGAATATGAAGCGTGGCTTAACATGATAAAATATTAATATATGAATTCTGATAAAGCCACCACTCATCCTCATAAATAATGCATCACTGCAATATGTATTATTGAGGGGTACTTACAACCTTTGAGTTGGTCATGCTTTGTTGAACTTTGATGGTACTTGAGAGTGAGCTGACTGTAGCGCCCAACGGATGATATCGTTACGGCTATTAACTTAAGGGACGGACAGATCAAAAGCTTTTGTTGTTTTCAAAACGTTTGGTGTTAGTGAAAGATGCAATAAGCCTTCTAAAATTTTGTCTTGTGAATTTTATACCGCCTGTTGAACTAAAAGGGTTGATGTCTCTTTCCTATTTAAAAGTCACTTATTATCGTGAATCATTTATTGTATATTTTTTTACTTGCACTTAGAAAGTAGTTCTACATAGATAATGTTATCTAACAATAGTTTTACAGTACCTAAGGTTATTGACATTAATTTTATTTTGAGTTTTCGTAACGTGTTTTTCAGAACAATTACAAAAAATATTGAGTGCTTAATTTGTTCAAAATTTATTATTATTATACTCTGCACATAATTAATACTAAAAATAGTAATAAAAATAATGTTATTCCAATTAATACTTATGTGACAACAACATGTTGTTGTTCTGATGAATAATGTTAATTTATTCAACAATACATATTCAAATGAGCGTTGAGTAATTGATTACACACACTTGTAAAAAAAAACCGACTTCATTGATATTTGTGTTGTCATTATTTTTATAGCACAAAGAATGCATCTACATTCTTTTGTCTGATAATAATTCCAATAATGTGGAACCAGAAAAAAAAATCTTTAATTTATTTTCTACTTTTCTTATTTTGTCGTATTTCTTATTGTTAATCTTTATTGTACACAAGAATTATGATGAGATGGCAAAAAAACCTAAACAACATTTTGGTCGGTAAAAATCGAAATAATAAAAACACGTTAAGTAATTAATACAAAAAAAGTTCGATACCAAAAAAATATGTGTTTGAAAGAAATCTGTTGGATCTTATTCTTACTTTTGTTGCAAAAAAATATGTAAATTATAGTATGAAAACTCGTACATCCTAGCATATAAAAGCTCTATTATCACGTTTTAAGTGCGATCAAGTAAGATTTCCGGTTACATGGGATTGTTGGCATTTGCACTTTTTGCTATAACTTGCGCTTCCCCAGGTCTAATAAATTGTTTTGTTTTGATAATATTGATGACGACGTTAAGGTTTCAAACAGATTAGTGTGTGATATTGTGAGCATTCAGATGATGAAAGAAATCCGGTTTTTGTTTTCCCTAAATATTTTACGTTGATATCAACGGATCAATGTCAGAATCATATTATCAAGACTATTTATTTTGAAATTTCGTTGCGTTCTATAGTACGGCCGATGTAACTTAGGTAACTAGTAACTGAGCTACAAGATAGTTTAAGTGAGATGCAAGTACACATAAACGATAGGTGAAAAAGAAACGGCGAAAACTTATATATTTTTTTAGTTGCGCCGTTGCGCAGGCCGTACTGTACGCAGGATAATAAAGCGCTGAGCAGACGACGGACAATTTGTCGGCGTACAAATTTTTATAAAAAAACCCCAAATATATAAGGATTTGAATACTTTTGGGTTATTTACATTTAGTAGATTGTGTTGCATCTGATTCTTCGCCAACCGCTTTGCATGGCAATGATTCGCATGACAAGCAACCGGTTCGATGTTGCTTCGACTTTCATCGGAAAAGGTCAGTAGGTACTCAAAATTATTAAAAAAATAAAGGTGCGTTATTGACTTTAAAAATAATTATTTCATATTGTTTTTTTATATCCTTATGAACAAAACACTTGTGTCATAGCTGTTGCTGATTTGGCAAAGGAAACTTCAGCATTGACTCATCTTATAATACGCCTAACATGTTTTTTTTTCAGTATGTGATGTAACGTCAGCCTGTAAAACGGATTTGCATTTTCAATTGTTTTATAAAGACACTGTTAAATAATATTCTGTTATACATCTATTGAGAATTAAACTTGAAACAGTTAACGTGTTTCATAAACTTTCAATTTATTAACAGGTATGGCATAAGGTGTTCTTTGAAACCTTCCTTCTATCAATAAATATCTGATCAACAAATACTGATTAACCAAGAATCCGACTGTTGTAATGTACTTATGATATAATAATTCATTTATTCACAAGTAACACAGACTCTTATCGTTAATAACAAACCAAACTTAAAACTATGTTAGTAGTTAAATACATACACAACTTAATATCAATATAATTCTGTACCACCATGACTTAAAGGGCGACCGCGTAGCAGTGATTCATGTATACGTATCTAGCCTGGCCTATCATGGCTATGAGCCTGTTGGAACTAGCCCGAGCCAGGCGTACCAGGGATGCACACCGTTTCTGCTACCAACACTCGTGCTATACATATTGACCTGAAAGGCTTGTTTAATTTAGCACGGTAATTTATGACAGTCCTAATTATTCTTTATTATTATTAATTTGTAAAATGAGAGCGAGCTGCTGGGAGTTTGATGCGCCGTATCTTCTACACGGCTAAATCACGAAGCGGTGAAGGTTGGCGACTCGGAGTGCCGTCTAATTGTTTGACCTACAAAAAGTGCTATTTAGTAGCCTATTTTAAATACATGAATTTTGATTTTCTTTTGAATATACTTAAATATGAAGGAGTTTAAAAAACAGATTTTGATTTTATTGAGTACTTAGATTCATTTCTATAAAACATTTAAGGGTAAGTATGTCTGTGTTGTGACATCTATGCAATTTTTTAAATCTTTCTTGATTACGACAATTTCTACTACACACAATAGGTACTATCGAGGCAATTCAGGGCTGAAGATGATCCAGTAAAACGCTATTGGTGACTGACAATGAACATCGATGTTGCATTTTAAATGGTACATAACTAAATGCATTAGCTTATTGTGAATATTTAATTTGACAAAAGTAAAATAATACATCTCGATCATTTAAAACAAATCTCGAAATAAAAAGTTCCGGTTTTGTAATAGTTATCCTTGTATCTCATGACTTTGTTGACACCTACTTAAAATATCCTTATTAAAAGATCAGAGTTCACTAATTTAATATGAGTTTTTTTTATTATTTTTTTGAGAATAGTCGCAGACATTATGAGAATCATTTACCTTTATTTAGTTACTCACATTAAAAAAACAAAAACAAAAAACAGGAATCAAGATATCCTACTATAAAAATTCTATAAAACACAACTTTGTACCTATATAAAGAGATGCATTAGCATTAAAAATCAAGTCATTTGAATTGAGCGTTGGTGAGAAGACGACAGTGAGACTAAATAAGATGAAGAAGTGTTACATTGTGTTGTTGACGTTGTCGCTTTTGGCGTACACATTAGCTACCCCAGGTAAAATCACATATTTGTTTCTTTTTTTAATTAAAAATGGACAACATCACATACATTGCTCTGATCCCAAAGTATTAAGCTAAAGCACTTGAGTTATGGAATTAGAGACAACGAATACCACATACACCCAAACCCGAGAAAATGTAGAAAAATGATTTCTACATTGACCGGAGATCGAACCCGGGACAGACTCAGAGCTGACGACACCTTAAAAACCGTTGGTTACGACTTCACTACCACTCGACTACGGAGGTCGTCGAATTATGCATTATTTGTGATATATCTTTCTTAATAATATGTTAGGCTGGATGATCTGTGTGTGCGTGAATTGAATGTTTGTGAAACCCCTCGATACAGAGATAATAGAGCGGGAGTCGATTAAAAAAAATAATGGACCTTATAATTCAAAAATGTTTATTAAATCGTCTTTTCAGTGGCGGGTAAGGTTGTGCATCAGACCACTGGCACGGCACATGCTGCTGGTGGCAGTATTAGTGCAGGTGTAATTTCGGGTTCCAACTTTGGCGAAGATACTTTCCAAATAAATAAAGATAAAAAACAATCAAAGTTAGTATAATAAAGAATTTTTTGTTTCAACTAAAACATGTTTGACATTCTACTGTTTATGTAATTATGTAATGGAAATAAGCATTCGGTGATACGATAAAATAATAATTGGCTTCTGTTGACACAAAAATACAGGAACCTATTCCAACATTATTTTTTTCCCTCAAATAATATTTTAGCTTTATTGGCAACCGGGACTTAGGCCGTGTATATATTTTATACGCAGCTAAAACCACAGGAGCGATAATTATATTCTCTTTAAGGAGACCAGGTGGGAATGTTAATACCACATCTGTGCCAATATCATCTATGTAAATTTTTAGAAAAGTGTTTGTCTACATTGACCCCGTCTGTCGATTGAACCCGGACCTCAGAGCTACTGATACCTTGAAAACCGTGGTTTGCCACTTGAACAGGAAGATATTATTAATGGCCGACCTAAAACCTTTATTCTTTCATCGAACCATGTTTCTCCAGAAACACATTTTTGCCTTGTTTTTTTTTTTAATAACATCCATACATTTTTTTGCAGTTGTGGAATAGTGGGACACTTTTTCTCAGCATTTCTCCCAACAAATTGCTGATACAAGATCGGAACTGACACCCATCAACATGAATCAGAGATCATCAGTATAAAGAATAAAAAATAGTAAACGACAAAGTAAGAGCTGTAATTAAAAAGTGGTTTAGTTTTTATTGTTATACATATGAGAAAAAAAATAAAAATAGATTATCTGCTTTTTTAAAGGTATTTTTGTGAGTTTTTTATTTCACTATTCTTTATTATTATTAACTAGCTATGCCCGCGGCTTCGCTCCCGTCAACTGACTACCTACCCTACCCTATCAACCCGACCCTACCCTACCAATTTTTTTTTGTTTTTAAACCTTTGCTGTATACTAGCGTACAAAACTAAAAAAGAATTATTCAAGTCGGCCCAGCCGTTCTCGAATTTTAGCGAGACTAACGAACAGCAATTTATTTTTATATATATAGATTTGTAAAATGAGAGCGAGCTACTGGGGAGTTTGATGCGCCGTTTCTTCTATACGGCTAGATCACGAAGCGGTGAAAGTTGGCGACTCGGAGCGCCATCTAATTGTTTGACCTATAAAATTTGCTACTTTGTAGCCTATTTTCAATAAATGATTTTTTATTTTGATTTTGAATATACCAAAAAATAAAGGAGTTTCAAGAACAGATTTTCATATTATTAAGTACTTAGGATTCTTTCTATGAAACACTTAAGAGTAAGTAAGACTGTGTAATGAGATCAATGCAATTTATCGAAAAAATCTTTTTTTATTAAGACAAATGCATTGGCTCAAATCTAAATCTGTTTTTTTGCGAATATTTAATTTGAAAAAGGAAAATGAATACAACTCAGTCCTTGACAAATCTCTAAATAAAAAGTTCCGGTTTTATAGGTGTTATCCTTGTATCTCATGACTTTGTTGACACCTACTTAAAATATCCTTATAAAAAGATCAGAGTTCACTAATTAATATGAAATTTCTTGAATTGTTTTTTTTTTATATATTTTTGAGAACAGTCGCAGACACAATCACATCATCATGCTTACTAACATTAAGGAAACAAAATTAAAAAATAAATCAAGATAATATATAATACTATAAAATACAAATTTGGACCTATATATAGAGATGCATTTCTTAAAAATCAAGTCATTTGAATTGAGTGTTGGTGAGAAGACTACAGGGGGACTAAACAAGATGAAGAAGTGTTACGTTTTTTTTGTTGACGTTGTCGCTTTTGGCGTACACATTAGCTACCCCAGGTAAAATCACATTTTTTTTTTTAATAAATTTGGACATCACATATTTTGCTCTGATCCCAAAGTATGAAACTAAAGCACTTGTTTTTTGGAATCAGAGACAACTAAGATACCACATACACCCCGACTCGAGATCGAACCCGGGACCTCTGAGCTGGCGACACCTTAAAAACCGGTGTGTGCGCCACTATATGTTTATGCATAATAATATGATATATCTTCATAATAATATGTTATGTTCAAAATCACGGGTAAATTGAAATTAAACGAAAAATAATAAATATTTTTACAAAAAAGATTTTAAAAATAATTTTTTAGGATAATTATAATAAACTTAACATTTAAAAAGATTTTGCAATGACCTGACTGGTTTTGCTTATTTTCAGACACCACAAACTAATTTGGTAATATTCCCCATTGTAAATACTACAAATAAATCACTAATTTACCGTGAAGTCTAATATGTAATAACAGAGCGAGCCTGCTATTTTAGACTCAAACAGGTATTTACAAATATGTCGTGGTGGTTCAAATTTTCACTGCCAAGACTTAAATCTTAATAAATAAATTTTGACTCCACGGATATACACAGTGGTAGATACCAATAAGTCACCAAGCCAAAATACCATGGTGCGCGATGAACTGCGGCTTCGATCCCTACATGGGTAAAACATTTGTGTGATCAACACAGCTTGCTTTTAGACTGGATGTACTGTGTGTACGTGAATTGAATGTTTGTGAAACCCCTCGATACAGAGATTATAAAGCGGGAGTCGATTAAAAAAATAATGGACCTTATAAATCAAAAATGTTTTGTTATTTATATGTATTAAATCGCCTTTTCAGTGGCGGGTCAGGATGAGCATCAGAACACTGGTTCGGCAAATGCTTCTGAGGACAGTATCAGCGCAGGTATTATTATGGGTTCCAACTTTAGCCAAGGAAGTTTCCAAACAAATAAAGATAAAAAGCAATCAAGGTTAGTATAGTGAAGAAGTTTTTGTTACAACTTAAACATTATATTCTTCATGTATTCTACTGTTCCTGTAATGGAAATTAGCATTTGCTGATACGATAATAATTATTGGCTTCTGTTGACACAAAAATGCAGAAACCTTTTCTAACTGGCCCCCATTTTATTACCCTTATTTTTTTTCGTTTTTTTGTCCCCGAAATAATATTCTATCCTTATTGGCAATCGGGACTTAGGTCGTGTACTTATACGCAGCTTAAACTACTTAGGCGATTATCTTCTCTTTAAGGAGACCAGGTGTGAGTGTCAATACCACATCTATGTTAAATTGTACGATAGTTAAAAAGTAGTAACCCGTCTGTGCTAATGCGAGGATATCGGCAATGTCGCGCGACACCGATACGTAATAAGGTCATGATTAAGGGTTATTATAGATTATCATCACAATACATTGCCTTGAACCCAAAATAAGTAGCTAAAGCACTTGTGTTAAGGAATCGGAGACAACGAAGGTACCACAAACATTTTACTCGAGACAAAGAAAAGTTTTGTTGTTTGTCTACATTGACCCGTCTGTCGATCGAATCCGGGACCTCAGAGCTTCTGAGGTCCCGGATCCGGTCCGGAAGAACATCTTGTAAACCGGGGCTTATGCCACTCGACCACGGAGATATTAGTCATGGCCGAACCTGTGGTGTCCATAGACTAATTAGTATATAGTCTATGGCACAGCGTTAGTTAAGTTCTCTAGGCTATGTCTATGTTTATGTCATAAAAATATATCGGTTACGCTAAAGGTCGCTGTTTTAATTATCAGAGTAAAATCCAAGATTATCAGGTGGATCCAAAACCACACGTTCCCTATAATAAGGAAACACAACAGTTTGGCGACGAGGATCAAAAGATCAGCAATATGGAGGTCAGTAATAATAGCAGAAACTTTATCGGAAATTTACCAGTTTTCGACAATGACGCGCAAACTTTTGCAAGTTGGCTGGAAATTTTTGAAGAATATTGCACACTTAATTGCGTTCCAGTAGAGAACACTTCCAACGTCAGGAAGTCACTTTTCTTGTGTCATATTGGAGTAAAGCACTACAATGTTTTACACGGCATGTGCTTACCAAACAAGCCAAGTTCAAAGTCAATATCGGAGTTAGCAGCCATTTTGTCAGAAAAATATGACTCACCGGGTCTAGAGTCTACAAACCGATACTTATTCTACCGAAGAATGCAAGCAGAAACAGAGAGTGGCACGGAATATATTGCGGCCCTGCAGGAAATTGCAGCTAAATGCAATTTTGGTAGTCATGCTGAAGATGCTTGTCGGGATCAGCTCATAGTAGGAGTCCGTAATGAAAATACGAGAAAAAAGCTATTGTCAATTCCGGAGCTAACTTACGAAAAAGCGAAAGTAAAATTTTTACAAGAAGAGTCTGTGTCAACGCAAATCAAGAACATGTCTAGTGCATCCAATATAAACAAAGTCAGGCATCACCAAAATCGTCGAGGTCCACCAAATCAAAGTCGTCATAAGTCGAGTCAAAGTCATAACCGTCAATATCCACCGAGTCAGAGTCAAGGTCAACATCAGCAACCAGCGAACCGCAACCAGTCCAGTCATCGGGATAACCAGTCCAGTCATCGGGGTAATAACTCCAGTCATCAGCCATGTTACCGATGTGGGAGGTACCATAACCCAACAATGTGTCCAGCTCACTCATGGAAGTGCTATGTATGTCAACGCATAGGTCACACATCAAGGATGTGCAGAAATCGCAGTCAGGGTAACACAAATCAAGTGTCTGAAGTGGAGTCAGTAACTTCACCAAATTCTGTTAATAATAGTGTAGACAATGTAGTTAACTTGTTAACAGATTCTTTCAACATAAACAATGTTCAGTCAAGTCAGTCAATATGTAAATTTCAGTATTACAAACAAACATGTACTAGTATATCTTGTGATATTCCATGTAATTCCAATTGTGGATTTTGTACTAATATTAAATTAGTAAATGTCAATAGTGTCTCAACAAAACCACAAATTGTTAAAGTCAATGTTGAAGGGTCAGTAATGGAAATGGAAATAGATACAGGTGCTGTTATTTCATTGATTCCTTACCAGTGTTATTTAAAAGAGTTCAAAAGTCATACCTTGATGCCATCTAATGTAAAATTAAATACTGTTACAGGTCCTATTCCGGTAGCTGGTATAATTAAAGTTAAAGTTTCCTATAACAAGTCAGTGTCTCCCAAGTTGTTACCACTTGTAGTTACAGCAGATACTAAGTCTTTTATACCCTTGCTTGGGCGGGATTGGTTAGATATTTTAAACCCAGAGTGGAGAAATAATATTGTGTCAAGTAGTGTTAACAATGATAAGTATGTAAAGTCTATTCAAACTTCAATGAAGAAGTCAAATTGTGAGTCTAATGTCATGCAACAGTTCATGAAAACTTATCCAAATGTGTTTAGCAAAAATGTTGATTCACACATAGTGGGTTTTGAAGCAAAATTAGTTTTAAAAGAAAATAGTACTCCAGTGTTTTTAAAATCTTATCCACTACCTTATAATATTGTCCAGGTAGTCGGTGATAGCTTAGATAAGTTAGAAGATGGGAAAATTTATAAAGTCAATTATTCAGAGTGGGCATCACCATTGGTGCCAGTGAAAAAAGTCAATGGAGATTACAGAATCTGTGTAGATTTTAAGCGTTCAGTGAATCCAAATATTAAAGTTGATTCTTATCCACTACCTAAGCCGGAAGATGTGTTTGCTACTATGTCTGGTGGTGAAGTGTTTGTAGTATTAGATTTGTCAGATGCTTATACTCAATTATTAGTAGAGGAACAGAGTCAAGAATTATTAACAGTCAATACACACAAAGGGTTATATAGATATAAACGTTTAATCTATGGTATAGCATCAGCACCAGCAATTTTTCAAAAAGTCATGGATCAACTCTTGTTAGATATACCTAATACTGTATGTTACATTGATGACATTTTAATAAAAGGAAAGGATTATGCAAATTGTTATAATACAGTTGTCAAAGTTTTGGAAAAATTGAATAAACATAATGTGAGAATAAATCATGAGAAGTGTAAATGGTTTTCAAAGTCAGTAGAGTATTTAGGTCATATAATTTCAAAGGAAGGTAGGAAGCCCAGTCCATCTTTAGTAGATGCAATTGTCAATGCAAAGTGTCCACAAAATGTCAAAGAGTTAAGATCATATTTGGGTATGTTAAATTTTTATCATAAATTCATAGGGAATTTAAGTACACTAGTCAAGCCTTTACGTCATTTAACAGAAAACAATGTCAAATGGAATTGGACACCTGAGTGTCAGTCTGCTTTCAACTTAAGTAAACAAAAGTTAATTAGTAGTGATATTTTAGTTCATTATAACCCGTCCTTACCATTAGTGGTATATTCTGATGCAAGTCCAGTAGGTCTAGGTGCAGTGTTGTGTCATGTTATTAATATGAATGGTAAATCTGTAGAAAAGCCAGTGGCATATGCATCATGTTCTTTAACTAAAGTTCAGTGTAACTACTCCCAGTTAGATAGAGAAGCCTTAGGGGTTGTATATGCAGTCACAAAATTTCACAAATATTTATGGGGTCGACGTTTTACCCTTATTACAGATAATGCTCCAATTAAATATATCTTGCATCCTAGTAAGGGAATACCAACGTTAGCAGCTCAGCGCTTACAACATTGGGCATTAATTCTTGAGAGTTATGATTATAACCTAGAACATAGGAAAAGTGAGCTTTTACAACCAGCAGATGCTTTGTCTAGATTACCAATTAATAAAATTGTGTTAGATGTCAATAGTAATGCATTTTCAAATGACTTACCTATTAATGTGTTTGATATAGTAAAACAAACCTTGGAAGATCCAGTGTTAGTAAAAGTTTTTAAGTTCACTAAAGAGGGATGGCCTCACTATTGTAAAGATCCTGCAATTAACCCTTATTTTAAAATAAGAAACCTTATTTCAATTAATGAAGGTTGTCTAATGTTTGGGTCAAGATTAATTGTACCACAAAAAAGTCAACAACATGTATTGAATCTTCTACATGAAAGTCATCCAGGGATTGTACGTTCTAAAATGTTAGCTAGATCATTGTTCTGGTGGCCATCAATGTCAGTAGATATAGAAACAAAATGTCAGTCTTGTGAACCTTGTTCAATTATTAATTTTAAGCCTTGTAATGATAAATTGTCATGGCCTAGAACGTCTATGCCATTTGAAAGAGTTCATATTGATTTCTTTGAATTTAAGAAACAACACTTCTTAATTTATTGTGATACCTATTCTAAATGGTTAGATATTAAATATATGTCAAAGTCTTGTAATGCAGAGAATGTAATTGAACAGTTATGTGTAATATTTTCATATGTGGGATTACCAGTTGAAATTGTGTCAGATAATGGTCCACCATTTGATTCTTTTTCATTTATAAATTTTTGTACTAAATTTAATATTAAAGTCACAAAAAGCCCTCCTTACCACCCTGAAAGTAATGGTTTTGCTGAGAGGAGTGTTCAAATAGCTAAGAAAGCATTAAGTAAACTTGTTTTAGATAAAAATAATTCTGAATCTTTAAGTCTTAAGATAAATAAATTTCTTCTTAATTACAGAAATACTCAGACAACAACAACAGAGAAATGTCCTAATTCATTGTTATTTTTGTATCAACAAAGAACTTTATTGTCAATGTTAAATCCTAAGTTTAATCCTAAGTCAGTTAAGAGATATCATAGTTCTCATGTATTTGGTGAGAACGATAATGTTTTAATTCGTATAGGGAGGAATGGTGTTATTAATACGGGTATAGTTGTAAGATGTCTTAGTCCAGTTATGTTCCTTGTATCTGTGGATGGTGTAGTTAAGAAAGTTCATTTAAACCAAATGTCTCATGCACCACTACCATCTAGTAATCCAGTGTCTACTTCTTTAGTACCAAGTTCAGTACAGTCTGGTCCTGTAGTAATTCCGCAACCCTGTTTTAGCCAATCTATTCCAATACATCCGGGTTCTGTCCAATCAAGTCCCCTACGTCCTTATCTTGCTCAACCTAGTTCAGTCAGTCCTACTCTCAGTCAGTCAAGTCCTCTTCATTCTAGTCCTGTCCAACCTAGTCCTCAACATTCCAGTCCTGTTCAATCTGATCCAGTAGTACCTACTTCTCAGCTCAGAAGGTCTAAACGAATCATCCGTCCACCAATAAAACTAAATTTGTAAGGGGAGGATGTGGTGTCCATAGACTAATTAGTATATAGTCTATGGCACAGCGTTAGTTAAGTTCTCTAGGCTATGTCTATGTTTATGTCATAAAAATATATCGGTTACGCTAAAGGTCGCTGTTTTAATTATCAGAGTAAAATCCAAGATTATCAGGTGGATCCAAAACCACACGTTCCCTATAATAAGGAAACACAACAGAACCAAAACCTTTATTTTTCCATCGACCCTTTTTTTGCCTCGTTTTTTTTAATAACATTAGAAAATTGTATTGCAGTTGTGGAATAGTGGAACAGTTTTTCTCAATATTTCTCCCAACAAATTGCTGATACAAGATCGGGACCCATCAACATGAATCACAATCATCAGTATAATGAAGAAATAATAGTAAATGACAAAGCTTGCAATTAAAAAGTTGTTTACATTTCGCACCCCCAGTGGAAAAAAGGCATAAGTGATTTTACGTTGAATTGTCGATTTTAACATATTTGAAAAGTACGTTTGAAGATACATATGCTGAATTTTTTTCATATTTTTCTTGATAAATTTGACGAATTTAGGCAAGAAATCTTGATTTATGAATTTTGAATATGGTATCTTTTTTCTTAGGGATAAATAGAATAAACGTTTTAACGCAAAAAAATTGTTGAATAATAAGGGGTATTACATCTTATGACGTTTTTCGTTAAATTTTAATGATCAAAATAAACAGTAACAAATATTATGATTCAAATCCGTTTCTTTTTTTTACATCGCTAGTCTTGTATTCACGAATACGTCTTTTTTTGTTTTATTAATCTTGTAACATTATATTATAAATGCACATACCTACTAAAAAAAATATTTTGATAAAAATAAAGCAGCGATATGAGTGTTTAAGAGGTCATAATCTTGTAACTACTGTGTTAAATTGGTAAAAAAATCGTGAGTTAACGTGTTCAGTGATGTAATTTGGTTTTGTGACAGTCGGGTAAGTCCCATTAAGTATAATTTTAGTATAATATAATCATAATCATACTCAAAAAAGAAATTTATGTTCAATTTCTTCAAAACTTTCTTGCGGCCGGCATACGCGCCTTCGCATTACCTACATAGCGAAATTGAACTTTATTTGCTAGGCCACAACAATATAATATGTGACTTAATTCTACAATTTCCTAGCAAATGATTGCTGTCGTGCCGATGATGATAATTTGATTAATAGTACCAAATATTTTGTATTTGGATTTAGCATTTACCTATTTCATGGTAACTGCGTAAAACTTTTAATTAATAAAGTAATCTAATTTAAATAAACGAATATTGTTTCAGATAAACCATGTCAAAAAGAAATAGGAAAATGATGATGCTATTTGCACAAAAAAATAAGGTGTTGAGAGAAAGGTTTAAGAAATCGAAACTTTTACAACGTAATATTCAAACTATCGATCCCGACTTTTTCCCTAGTAGTGATTCAGATGACGATTTTCCATTTTCAAGATACGACAGTGCAAATCAATCACTGGCTCCGATTAATCATGCGTCAAATTATTTCGACTCTGTAGATTTAAACTTTTGATCGGGCCCATTTACATCAAAAGTTGACTATTTCAATCAGCATCAACACGATCAGAACACAGAAACCGGGAACAACAACATTTCCATGAACTCTTTGATTAACAACTGTGCCGATTATTCAACATAATAATTTAACTGATATATCATCGACAGTATTTTGTTCTGATAAAAACAATGGTTTTAATTTAGATAGCGCTAGTACAGGGACTCTGATTACACAGACTGCAAATGATCAACAAAGATCCTGTATTTCTCATGTTGATATAGACCAAATAATGATAACTGTTTCCGAAAATAAGAAAATACTTCTGACACTCTAACAAATAATTTTAGTGTGTGACGTGCTGAACATGAAAAATCTGTTGAGATTTAATCCCGAGAAAACGGAGTTATAAGTAATGCTAATCTAAGGGACACCGAAAATCTGGCACAAAATGAAATAACTTACGATAATACACATGATCTTACAACTTATACTAAAGCAGGTACAATTAGAAAAAGAAAAAAATACAACCAACCACTCAATGTGAGAAAAGAAGCGAAAAAAAAAGAGATAAGAGAGAAACATGGCTTGCACCCACCCTGTCCAGCTTCCTGCAAAAAGATATGTATCCAGAATATATCAGATGATCAACGAAAAATTATAAATGAACGTTTCTGGAATTTAAGTGACAAAGAGAGGAAGGCATTTATCATCATACTTCAGCAAAATCTGTGAAACAAAGAACAGTAACAAGACCTGAATCAGAGGACAACGCATGGAGTATGCAAAACTTTCTTTTTGACAACTTTGGGCTACAAACCATCTAATGATAAACCTTTACAGACTGCATTGGCCAATTCCAAGGAGACAGTTGCATCGCCCGTAGACAGAAAACAGGGAGCTACTCCTCATAATAAAATTTACTTAAATCCTATTAAGGAACATTTATAATGGGCTTCGAGCCTAGCATATCTCATTATAGGCGTGAACACGCTCCCAATCGCTTATACTTACCCAGTGATTTGACAATCAATGCGATGCATAAAAACTTTTTAGAAAAAAAAAACCCTCTCACAACGTATCTTACGACAAATGCCGATAAGTGATTGCGGCATTAAATATTTCTTTCGTAAAACTTGGCCACGAAGAGTGTGAACCAAAAAAACACACTTCAAAGAAAATCTGTTTAGATTGAAAAGACTGTTTAGGTTTCACAAAGTAGTATATGAACCTGACGTGACTTTTTAGTTCATTTAATATTATTGATCTCATTATTGTTTAAGACATATTTGATTTATATTTAATTATAAGTTTTTTATCATTATTTTAAAACAAAAGATACAGGCCATGTGTAAAGGCCCTATTTTGTTAACATATCGATAGTCAACAAAAAATAAATACAACTAAATACCTTTTAATAAAAACTAGCCTAACAGTATTTTGATTCAAAGAGATACAAAAAGTGATTTCTTTTTTGTTGACTAGTAAATGTTTCTTGCATTTAATTTTATCAGAGTTTAATATTTTGTTGTAAATAGAGTTGCGAAAATTGCTCATTTTGTTATTTTAATAATTTTTTCAAGTTAAAGCTGAATATTTAGACATTTATCAAAAAAATATTAGTAACGGTAATCTTCACAGAAAATACATAATATCTTGGCAGTTATTGTTCAATACTGTTATCTATGTTACAAACTTTAATTGTATCCAAAGCTATGCTGATTATTTTGGATATAATAAAAATTATTTGATACAAAATATGAATTTGTTTTTTTTCCATTAGTCGTAAATATTTAGCCTCAGGTAATATTAGTCAATACGCATGTAAAATTTCTATAACAGATAATGGAATAAATCATTATTATTGTTTACTTAAGGTCTCTCAACAAGCCTTTAAATGGAAAAAAGGCGTAAGTGTTGGATACTTAATATAAACAACAAATTCAATAAAAGAAAAAAATGCAGTAATCTTACTTATACTAGCAATAATTCACAGTGTTACAAGTTCATAATTCCTTTAACTGAACATACTTTTTAAAATATATTTAATTTCACGGGAAAGTTTGGCTTAAGTGTTGATGCTTAAAATACCATATTTTTTTAAATTACGAAAAATAGCATAATAATTTATTTCTATGATTCCTAATAAACTAGAAACATTAGCACTAATTTAAAAACAACACGCAGTGTAATATTTTTTTCCCTTTTGTTTGATATAAGAATCTTTCCTCTACGATCAAAGACGAAGTAAATATTTCCATAAAACCAGTTTTTTGGCCGTACTGAAAAATTGACATTTCTGGCTTATGCCTTTTTTCCACTGAGGGTGCGATTTTATTGTAAGTCACATAAGAAAAAAAAACGGTTTTCTGCTTTTCTAAATGTATTTGATTTTTATTTGAATAAATTTGTTTTTTTTTTTAAAATATCTTATTTGTTAGAAATTTATACCAACACTGTAAATATTTTTTTATTGTTTGTTGTTTGACTGCTGTCATGACTAAATCGCAACACCGATTTTGATTAAATTCGGTATGGTTACCTCATTGCCAGATAATAAATGGTACATTGTATATTTTGCCAATTTGAATCATAAACTTATGTATAATTATAAAATAAAAATTTTGTATTATATTCCTCGACTGACCTTTATTTTATACAATAAAAATATACATGATTCAAATGTTAATCAATAAAACCTGTTGATGCATGAATACAATAATTATAAATATATTATTATATATTATTAAAATAATTAAAAATTTCTTCTTGATTTTCGATTCGGACACACCTTTAACAACATTGCCAGCAAGTGCAAGGTTAAGATAATTAAAGTATGAATCACGTTAATTATTATTAGGATTACGGGTAGACAGGACTAAATTTATGACTGTTTTTAAAATGGTCATTATAACATCTGATTAACACCATTTAATTTTGTGAATAACTCTCTATTAAGCTACGGTTACACCAGGACACTTCTTTTTAGTCTGTCGATCAACAGAAATTGTATTATTCCTGAGTAGTACTCAGCCATGCAGACAGCATTTTCAGTGGCATAGTACAGGCCCTCGCGTGTATAGGTAGTAGGACACGATAAATAAATGATTATATGTTATTGTATGAATATCAGTTTACAAGTGTGTCACTGTCCCCGACAAGGAATATGTAAGGGTACAATATGATGAAAGACTTCGAGAAAAGGTTGGTAGTGCTCTGCGCTTCCACTTCTCACACACCTCATCTTGGCGGGGGCACTACCGTACTCCCAGATGATTTAATATGTATCTATGTACGAGTAGGTATTTTTTTTTAAGTCAAATCTTGCAAATTAAATTAAAAACCACTTCGTGAAATCGATTGAGTTGAAATTTTACATACATAATGCAAGCTTGGTAACAATACAAAATTATGTTAAGTTTGAGTTGACCTGATGATGGAGCCAGAATGTGGCCATATGAACTCTGTAACGAAACGAAGCAATAGTTGATAGTATAAGTTGTCATTACTAGTAATTTAAACCTAGCTGATTTAAAAGTTTGAATTTTAAATTTTATCTATATACTAATATTTAAAGCTGAAGAGTTTGTTTGTTTGTTTGAACGCACTAATCTCAGGAACTCTTGGTCCGATTTGAAAAATTCTTTTAGTGTTGGATAGCCCATTTATTGAGGAAGACTATAAACTACTACGCTGCGACCAAAAAGTGCAACGTATAAATGAAAAATGTTGCAAAAATGAAAAACCGTTAAAACTAAAACACGCGGACAAAGTCGCGAAGAACAGCTAGTTTTAAATAAAAATGTATTGATGTTTTTCACATTTATGCAGCAAAAATAACAATTACATAAATTACCATTGGCACTATCATAGAAATAATTGAAGAAATATACCTATTCCAAACCGGTTTCCAGTTTCGATCGTATTAAGTTTAAATAATCATTTTATACAGGCTGATACTTAAAAAAAGTCTAGTATGTTCTAGTTTTAAAGTTAAACGGATGCACACGCTAAACGCATTTACGCGCGAAACGTGTCCAACTGCTATTAAAAGATCAGTCTTTACAAGTAGGTATCACGAACGAGATAGCACGAGTCAAGCAAAAAAGTTATTCAAGTTATCCCACTTATGCTTAGCGCATCTACTACGTACCTTTCTCTGTATCACCATAAGGTACAGTGGTAGAAAAGTCCGCTTATGTATTACTATTTTGTGCATAAAGTATATTACTATCAGTATTTATTCCGTTTTCAACGTATTGTATGTATTTACCGATGCTAGTTCAAAAATAAATAATAAGGTAAATTTACTTATCAAGTTCGTCAAGGCGTCCTTTATTTAATCAGCCTGTATAGATTATTATCCATATTGGGTTTTAAACTTAAATAAATTTTGAGATATAAAAACAGATACAAACTCTAATCGGTTACTACTGAAAGCAAACATAAATGCTATACATTAATTAAATTACTTTGAAAAATAAATATAATTATTCTTGTATTTAATTAAACTTAGATAATATAGTATCTACTTATTTGATAGTATTTGTTTTGTTAAACAATGTCACGGTACGTTTTATTATTCACAATCGTGCTTCTAGTTTATACAAGTATCGGCCAAGGTTTGTTAAAAAATATTATTTATTTTTATTTTTATGTTGATGCAGCTCAGTGGTACCATAAGTTTTTTTTAACTTTTGTATAAGGCGGCAGGGTTATTTCCTAATTGATTATAATTTCAATCTAAGGCCAGTAAGAAGGATATCAATGTTTAATGAGGATAGACAATCTTAAAAATAATATAATCAAAATATCGATCCCAGTGAGTTTCTTCTAGACACGCAATCTTATATAAATAAGTTCTATCATCTATCGTAAATTTAAGAGTAAAGTCGACTTTATGGCACTTATTACGAGATTCACAATAATTATGTTTAATGTATTTACATGTTTAATGTATTTACATATGTTTTCGCCAATAAAAATGATTGATTAATGGATTGATTGAGTATGGGTGGATTAATACAGGGTGTTCGGAAATAAAGTGCATTCCTTGCAAGGGGTTAAAGTAGAGCTTATTTGCAGCCAATTTCGTCATGTGATGCCATGTCCGAAACCTAGTAATTACTGAGATAATCGAGATTTAAGAGTTTTTATAAAAAAAACCCGATTTTCAAGCTAAAACGTATCCTTGTGGTGAATTATTCAGCGTTTTGTTTATAATTTTGTTCTTTTCTGATAAACAAATAACCAGAAAACCATAAAAAATCAACATTAGCAAGAAAACACGACGTCTTATTGAGATAAAGCATAAAATCAAGCGTCGTTTCACGAAAATAATCATATTTTAGGAAAATCAATCGTGTTTTACTAAAAAAAAATGTATGTGGTGTTGCGTACAAATTATTTAATTTACTTCCTTGATTCATTAGCTATCTAAAAAAGTATAAAACTTAACAAAGTATAAAACTTAATTTGTACGCAACACCACATACATTTTTTTTTAGTAAAACACGATTGATTTTCCTAAAATATGATTATTTTCGTGAAACGACGCTTGATTTTATGCTTTATCTTAATAAGACGTCGTGTTTTCTTGCTAATGTTGATTTTTTATGGTTTTCTGGTTATTGGTTTATCAGAAAAGAACAAAATTATAAACAAAACGCTGAATAATTCACCACAAGGATACGTTTTAACTTGAAAATCGGGTTTTTTTATAAAAACTCTTAAATCTCGATTATCTCAGTAATTACTAGGTTTTGGACATGGCATCACATGACAAAATTGGCTGCAAATAAGCTCTACTTTAACCCCTTGCAAGGAATGCACTTTATTTCCGAACACCCTGTATAAATATTACTTTAATCTTTAGTTTCAGGAGAAGATGGTCCTACTAATACTGGCACAGCAAATGCGTCAGATGGTAGCATCGGTGTCGCTGTAATATCAAACTCCACTTTTGGAAACGAAGGTTTCCAAATTAATACACAAGAAAGCCCGAGTAAGTCGACTTAATTATAGCATCTCAGTTTATTGTTCAACAATAATATTTATTTCAGTCAAAAGTTTATTCAAACAGATCTCGATAAAACAACGTTTTAAAACAATGTATATCACTTTGCAACAATAGTTACATTTTACAAAAACTATTTATAAACTTCATGGTTGACTATTTTGTTATTGCAATTCCACTTGTTTTTTTTTAACTAAAGCACATATCGAACACAATAGTTTAGTAATAAACTAAACTATTTCATTCGATTTAAACCTTTTCACCGTATGCCAATCGTCGTGAAAATGTTTCATTAGATTACTAGGTTTTGGCAAACAGCAAAATTTCAGCAAAATCGGTTCCGTGTTTCAACCGTAAAAGCGGAACAGACAGACTGGATGGCTTTTGCATTTATAATATTAGAATAGATAATTGAATATTATGTTAGAAATAAAAATTATTTAAGAAGCCGTTTAATAAATTATAAATGTTTCATTATTAATCTAAAAATATTTCATTAATTGCAGATTAAATCCGGCATCGTAATGGAGTTTCTCTCTATAATTTCTGGAACAAGAGAATGTATTTCTTTTTGGAGAAGAAATTAAAAAAATGTGGGAAATAAATATTACGTATACTTAATTAATGTTTTTTTATTACCATTTTTTGTCTTGGGTTATTCATATATGTGTAGCATATCAACACGAAAGCCGATGCCTTTTTTCGAAGCCATTACAGGTGTCGTGGTCACGGGATGAATGAACTGAATTTTGATTGTTTTTGAAATGGTCATTATAACATCTGATCAACACCATTTAATTTTGTGAATCACTCTCTATTAAGCTACGGTTACACCAGGACACTTCTTTTTAGTCTGTCGATGAACAGAAATTGTATTATTCTTGACTAGTACTCAGCCACGCAGACAGCATTTTCAGTGGCATAGTACAGGCCCTCGCGTGTATAGGTAGTGGGACACGATAAATAACTGATTATATTATGTAATACAAGTTTACAAGTGCGTCACTGTCCCAGACAAGGAATATGTAAGGGTACAATATGATGAAAGACTTCGAGAAAAGGTTGGTAGTGCTCTGCGCTTCCACTTCTCACACACCTCATCTTGGCGGGGGCACTACCGTACTCCCAGATGATTTAATATGTATCTATGTACGAGTAGGTATGTTTGTTTAAGTCAAATCTTGCAAATTAAATTAAAAACCACTTCGTGAAATCGATTGTGTTGAAATTTTACATACATAATGCAAGCTTGGTAACAATACAAAATTATGGTAAGTTTGAGTTGACCTGATGATGGAGCCAGAACGTGGCCATATGAACTCTGTAACGAAACGAAGCCATAGTTGATAGTTTAAGTTGTCATTACTAGTAATTTAAACCTAACTGATTTAAAAGTTTGAATTTTAAATTTTAACTATATACTAATATATAAAGCTGAAGAGTTTGTTTGTTTGTTTGAACGCACTAATATCAGGAACTACTGGTCCGATTTGATAAATTCTTTCAGTGTTGGATAGCCCATTTATTGAGGAAGGCTATAAGCTATGACATTACGCTGCGACCAAAAGGAGCAAAGTACTATAAATGTAAAATTATGCAAAAATAAAAAACCGTTAAAACTAAAACACGCGGACAAAGTCGCGGGGGACAGCTAGTTTTAAATATAAATGTATTGATGTTTTTCTATGCAGCAAAAATAACAAGTACATAAATTACCACTATCATAGAAATAATTGAAGACATATATATTCCAAACCTGTTTCCAGTTTCGATCGTATTAAATTAAAATAATCATTTTATACAGGCTGATACTTAAAAAAAAGTCTAGTATGTTCTATTTTTAAATTTAAACGGATGCCACTGCGCCAAAGCAGACGCCAATGAGAACGCGCCAAAGGCTTGTACGCGCGAAACGTGTCCAACTGCTATTGAAAGATCAGTCAAATTTACAAGTATCACAAATGAGATAGCACGAGTCTTTATTATGCTTGAATTAAATAACTTAAAACAGAAAAGTTATTCAAGTTATCCCACTTATGCTTAGCGCATCTACCACGTTCCTTTCTCTGTATCACCATAAGGTACTTTGGTAGAAAAGTCCGCTTATGTATAACTGTTTTGTGCATAAAGTTTAATTTCAGTGACTAAATAAATTCAGTATTCATTCGTTTTCAACGAATAGTACTTACCGATAACACTTCAAAAATAAATAATAAGGTAAATTTACTTATCAAGTTCGTCAAGGCGTCCTTTATTCTATCAGCCTGTATAAATTATTATCCATATTGGGTTTTAAACTTAAATAAATTTTGAGATATAAAAACAGATATAAACTCTAATCGGTTACTACTGAAAGCAAACATAAATGCTATACATTAATTAAATTACTTTGAAAAATAAATATAATTATTCTTGTATTTAATTAAACTTAGATAATATAGTATCTACTTATTTGATAGTATTTGTTTTGTTAAACAATGTCGCGGTACGTTTTATTATTCACAATCGTGCTTCTAGTTTATACAAGTATCGGCCAAGGTTTGTTAAAAAATATTATTTATTTTTATTTTTATGTTGATGCAGCTCAGTGGTACCATAAGTTTTTTTTTAACTTTTGTATAAGGCGGCAGGGTTATTTCTTAATTGATTATAATTTCAATCTAAGGCCAGTAAGAAGGATATCAATGTTTAATGAGGATAGACAATCTTAAAAATAATATAATCAAAATATCGATCCCAGTGAGTTCCTTCTAGACACGCAATAT
Organism: Diachrysia chrysitis; assembly: GCA_932294365.1. Taxonomy (NCBI): domain Eukaryota; kingdom Metazoa; phylum Arthropoda; class Insecta; order Lepidoptera; family Noctuidae; genus Diachrysia; species Diachrysia chrysitis. Next base: position 12,094,791 of record OW028649.1, on the reverse strand, counting down.
TATATAAATAAGTTCTATCATCTATCGTAAATTTAAGAGTAAAGTCTACTTTATGGCACTTAATACGAGATTCACAATATGTTTAATGTATTTACATATGCTTTCGCAAATAAAAATGATTGATTAATGGATTGATTGAGTATGGGTGGATATAATATAAATATTACTTTAATCTTTAGTTTCAGGAGAAGGTGGTCCTACTAATACTGGCACAGCAAATGCGTCAGATGGTAGCATCGGTGTCGCTGTAATATCAAACTCCACTTTTGGAAACGAAGGTTTCCAAATTAATACACAAGAAAGCCCGAGTAAGTCGACTTAAATATAGCATCTCAGTATATTGTTCAGCAATAATAATTATATATTTCCGTCAAAAGTTTATTCAAACAGATCTCGATAAACAACGTTTTAAAACAATGTGTATCACTTTGCAACAATAGTTACATTTTACAAAAACTTTTTAAAAAACTTCATGGTTGACTATTTTGTTATTGCAATTAGACTTGTTTTTTTTTAACTAAAGCACATATCGAACACAATAATTTAGTAATAAACTAAATTATTTTATTCGATTTAAACCTTTTCACTGTATGCCAATCGTCGTGAAAAGGTTTCATTAGATACTAGGTTTTGGCAAACAGCAAAATTTCAGCAAAATCTGTTCCATGTTTCAACCGTAAAAGCGGAACAGACAGACTGGATGGCTTTAGCATTTATAATATTAGAATAGATAATTGAATATTATGTTAGAAATAAAAATGATTTAAGAAGCCGTTTAATAAATTATAGATGTTTCATTATTAATCTAAAAATATTTTATTAATTGCAGATTAAATCCGGCATCGTAATGGAGTTTCTCTCTATAATTTCTGGAACAAGAGAATGTATTTCTTTTTGGAGAAGAAATTAAAAAAACGTGGGAAATAAATATTACGTATACTTAATTAATGTTTTTTTATTACCATTTTTTGTCTTGGGTTATTCATATATGTGTAGCATATCAACACGAAAGCCGAAGCCTTTACAGGTGTCGTGGTCACGGGATGACTGAACTGAATTTTGAATGTTTTTGAAATGGTCATTATAACATCTGATCAACACCATTTAATTTTGTGAATCACTCTCTATTAAACAACGGTTACACCAGGACACTTCTTTTTAGTCTGTCGATGAACAGAAATTGTATTATTCCTGACAAGTACTCAGCCACGCAGACAGCATTTTCAGTGACATAGTACAGGCCCTCGCGTGTATAGGTAGTGGGACACGATAAATAACTGATTATATTATGTAATACAAGTTTACAAGTGCGTCTCTGTCCCAGACAAGGAATATGTAAGGGTACAATATGATGAAAGACTTCGAGAAAAGGTTGGTAGTGCTCTGCGCTTCCACTTCTCACACACCTCATCTTGGCGGGGGCACTACCGTACTCCCAGATGATTTAATATGTATCTATGTACGAGTAGGTATGTTTGTTTAAGTCAAATCTTGCAAATTAAATTAAAAACCACTTCGTGAAATCGATTGTGTTGAAATTTTACATACATAATGCAAGCTTGGTAACAATACAAAATTATGGTAAGTTTGAGTTGACCTGATGATGGAGCCAGAACGTGGCCATATGAACTCTGTAACGAAACGAAGCCATAGTTGATAGTTTAAGTTGTCATTACTAGTAATTTAAACCTAACTGATTTAAAAGTTTGAATTTTAAATTTTAACTAAATACTAATATATAAAGCTGAAGAGTTTGTTTGTTTGTTTGAACGCACTAATATCAGGAACTACTGGTCCGATTTGATAAATTCTTTCAGTGTTGGATAGCCCATTTATTGAGGAAGGCTATAAGCTATGACATTACGCTGCGACCAAAAGGAGCAAAGTACTATAAATGTAAAATTATGCAAAAATAAAAAACCGTTAAAACTAAAACACGCGGACAAAGTCGCGGGGGACAGCTAGTTTTAAATATAAATGTATTGATGTTTTTCTATGCAGCAAAAATAACAAGTACATAAATTACCATTGGCACTATCATAGAAATAATTGAAGACATATATATTCCAAACCTGTTTCCAGTTTCGATCGTATTAAATTAAAATAATCATTTTATACAGGCTGATACTTAAAAAAAAGTCTAGTATGTTCTATTTTTAAATTTAAACGGATGCCACTGCGCTAAAGCAGACGCCAATGAGAACGCGCCAAAGGCTTGTACGCGCGAAACGTGTCCAACTGCTATTGAAAGATCAGTCAAATTTACAAGTCACAAATGAGATAGCACGAGTCTTTATTATGCTTGAATTAAATAACTTAAAACAGAAAAGTTATTCAAGTTATCCCACTTATGCTTAGCGCATCTACCACGTTCCTTTCTCTGTATCACCATAAGGTACTCTGGTAGAAAAGTCCGCTTATGTATAACTGTTTTGTGCATAAAGTTTAATTTCAGTAACTAAATAAATTCAGTATTCATTCGTTTTCAACGAATAGTACTTACCGATAACACTTCAAGAAGAAAGAATAAGGTATATTTATTTATCAAGTTTTTCAATGCGTTCTTTATTTAATCAGCCTGTATAGATTATACTCCGTATTGGGTTTCAAACTTAAAAAAAATAAGGTATAAAAACAGACACAAACTCTAATCGGTTACTACTGAAAGCAAACAAATGTTAGACATTAATTAAATTACGTTGAAAAATAAATGTAATTGTTCTTGTATTTAATTAAACTTAGATAGTATAGTATATACTTATTTAATAGTATTTGTTTTGTTAAACAATGTCGCGGTACGTTTTATTATTCACAATCGCGCTTCTAGTTTATACAAGCATCGGCCAAGGTTTGTTAAAAATATTTTTTTTATTTTTATTTTTATGTTGATGCAGCTCAGTGGTACCATATTTTTTTTTAACTTTTGTGTAAAGCGGCAGGTTTTTTCCTTAATTGATTTTAATTTCAATCTAAGGTCAGTAAGATGCCTATTAATGTTTTAATGAGGATAGAAAATCTTAAAAATATCGATCCCAGTGAGTTCCTTCTAGACACGCAATCTTATATAAATAAATTCTATCGTCTATCGTAAATTTAAGAGTAAAGTCTACTTTATGGCTTGCACTTATTACAAGATTCACAATTATGTTTAAAGTATTTACATATGTTTTCGCAAATAAAAATCAATGATGAATGGATTGATTAAGTATGGGTGATTATAATATAAATTTTAAATCTTTAGTTTCAGGAAAAGGTGGTCCTTCTAATACTGGCTCAGCAAATGCGTCAAATGGAAGCATCGGTGTCGCAGTAATATCAAACTCCACTTTTGGAAACGATGGTTTCCAAATTAATACAGAAGAAGGCCCGAGTAAGTCGACTTAATTATATCATCTCAGTATATTGTTTAGCAATAATATATATTTCAGTCAAAAGTTTATTCAAATAGATCTCGATAAACAACGTTTTAAAACAATGTATATCACTTTGCAACAATAGTTACATTTTACAAAAACTATTTAAAAAACTTCATGGTTGACTATTTTGTTATTGCAATCCCACTTGTTTTTTTTTAACTAAAGCACATATCGAACACAATAGTTTAGTAATAAACTAAACTATTTCAGTCGATTTAAACCTTTTCACCGTATGCCAATCGTCGTGAAAATGTTTCATTAGATTACTAGGTTTTGGCAAACAGCAAAATTTCAGCAAAATCGGTTCAGTGTTTCAACCGTAAAAGCGGAACAGACAGACTGGATGGCTTTTGCATTTATAATATTAGAATAGATAATTGAATATTATGTTAGAAATAAAAATGATTTAAGAAGCCGTTTAATAAATTATAGATGTTTCATTATTAATCTAAAAATGTTTTATTAATTGCAGATTAAATCCGGCATCGTAATGGAGTTTCTCTCTATAATTTCTGGAACAAGAGAATGTATTTCTTTTTGGAGAAGAAATTAAAAAAACGTGGGAAATAAATATTACGTATACTTAATTAATGTTTTTTTATTACCATTTTTTGTCTTGGGTTATTCATATATGTGTCGCATATCAACACGAAAGCCGAAGCCTTTACAGGTGTCGTGTTTACGGGATGACTGAACTGAATTTTGATTGTTTTTGAAATGGTCATTATAACATCTGATCAACACCATTTAATTTTGTGAATCACTCTCTATTAAGCTACGTTTACACCAGGACACTTCTTTTTAGTCTGTCGATCAACAGAAATCGTATTATTCTTGACTAGTACTCAGCCACGCAGACAGCATTTTCAGTGGCATAGTACAGGCCCTCGCGTGTATAGGTAGTGGGACACGATAAATAAATGATTATATGTTATTGTATGAATATAAGTTTACAATTTTGTCACTGTCCCAGACAAGGAATATGTAAGGGTACAATATGATGAAAGACTTCGAGAAAAGGGTGGTAGTGCTCTGCGCTCCCACTTCTCACACACCTCATCTTGGCGGGGGCACTACCGTACTCCCAGATGATTTAATATGTATCTGTGTACGAGTAGGTATGTTTGTTTAAGTCAAATTTTGCAAACTACATTAAAAACCACTCCGAGAAATCGATTGAGTTGAAATTTTACATACATAATGCAAGCTTGGTAACAATACAAAATTATGGTAAGTTTGAGTTGACCTGATGATGGAGCCAGAACGTGGCCATATGAACTCTGTAACGAAACGAAGCAATAGTTGATAGTATAAGTTGTCATTACTAGTAATTTAAACCTAACTGATTTAAAAGTTTGAATTTTAAATTTTATCTATATACTAATATATTAAGCTAAAGAGTTTGTTTGTTTGTTTGAACGCGCTAATCTTAGGAACTACTGGTCCGATTTGATAAATTCTTTCAGTGTTGGATAGCCCATTTATTGAGGAAGGCTATAAGCTATGACATTACGCTGCGACCAAAAGGAGCTAAGTACTATAAATGTAAAAATAAAAAACCGTTAAAACTAAAACACGCGGACAAAGTCGCGGGGGACAGCTAGTTTTAAATAAAAATGTATTGATGTTTTTTACATTTAATGTTTCTATGCAGAAAAAAAAACAAGTACATAAATTACCATTGGCACTATCATAGAAATAATTGAAGACATATATTCCAAACCGGTTTCCTTTTTCGATCGTATTAAATTTAAATAATTCAGTATTCATTCGTTTTCAACGAATAGTACTTACCGATAACACTTCAAGAAGAAAGAATAAGGTATATTTATTTATCAAGTTTTTCAATGTGTTCTTTATTTAATCAGCCTGTATAGATTATACTCCGTATTGGGTTTCAAACTTAAAAAAAATAAGGTATAAAAACAGACACAAACTCTAATCGGTTACTACTGAAAGCAAACAAATGTTAGACATTAATTAAATTAGTTTGAAAAATAAATGTAATTATTCTTGTATTTAATTAAACTTAGATAGTATAGTATATACTTATTTAATAGTATTTGTTTTGTTAAACAATGTCGCGGTACGTTTTATTATTCACAATCGCGCTTCTAGTTTATACAAGCATCGGCCAAGGTTTGTTAAAAATATTTTTTTTATTTTTATTTTTATGTTGATGCAGCTCAGTGGTACCATATTTTTTTTTAACTTTTGTGTAAAGCGGCAGGTTTTTTCCTTAATTGATTTTAATTTCAATCTAAGGTCAGTAAGATGCCTATTAATGTTTTAATGAGGATAGAAAATCTTAAAAATATCGATCCCAGTGAGTTCCTTCTAGACACGCAATCTTATATAAATAAATTCTATCGTCTATCGTAAATTTAAGAGTAAAGTCTACTTTATGGCTTGCACTTATTACAAGATTCACAATTATGTTTAAAGTATTTACATATGTTTTCGCAAATAAAAATCAATGATGAATGGATTGATTAAGTATGGGTGATTATAATATAAATTTTAAATCTTTAGTTTCAGGAAAAGGTGGTCCTTCTAATACTGGCTCAGCAAATGCGTCAAATGGAAGCATCGGTGTCGCAGTAATATCAAACTCCACTTTTGGAAACGATGGTTTCCAAATTAATACAGAAGAAGGCCCGAGTAAGTCGACTTAATTATATCATCTCAGTATATTGTTTAGCAATAATATATATTTCAGTCAAAAGTTTATTCAAATAGATCTCGATAAACAACGTTTTAAAACAATGTATATCACTTTGCAACAATAGTTACATTTTACAAAAACTATTTAAAAAACTTCATGGTTGACTATTTTGTTATTGCAATCCCACTTGTTTTTTTTTAACTAAAGCACATATCGAACACAATAGTTTAGTAATAAACTAAACTATTTCAGTCGATTTAAACCTTTTCACCGTATGCCAATCGTCGTGAAAATGTTTCATTAGATTACTAGGTTTTGGCAAACAGCAAAATTTCAGCAAAATCGGTTCAGTGTTTCAACCGTAAAAGCGGAACAGACAGACTGGATGGCTTTTGCATTTATAATATTAGAATAGATAATTGAATATTATGTTAGAAATAAAAATGATTTAAGAAGCCGTTTAATAAATTATAGATGTTTCATTATTAATCTAAAAATGTTTTATTAATTGCAGATTAAATCCGGCATCGTAATGGAGTTTCTCTCTATAATTTCTGGAACAAGAGAATGTATTTCTTTTTGGAGAAGAAATTAAAAAAACGTGGGAAATAAATATTACGTATACTTAATTAATGTTTTTTTATTACCATTTTTTGTCTTGGGTTATTCATATATGTGTCGCATATCAACACGAAAGCCGAAGCCTTTACAGGTGTCGTGTTTACGGGATGACTGAACTGAATTTTGATTGTTTTTGAAATGGTCATTATAACATCTGATCAACACCATTTAATTTTGTGAATCACTCTCTATTAAGCTACGTTTACACCAGGACACTTCTTTTTAGTCTGTCGATCAACAGAAATCGTATTATTCTTGACTAGTACTCAGCCACGCAGACAGCATTTTCAGTGGCATAGTACAGGCCCTCGCGTGTATAGGTAGTGGGACACGATAAATAAATGATTATATGTTATTGTATGAATATAAGTTTACAATTTTGTCACTGTCCCAGACAAGGAATATGTAAGGGTACAATATGATGAAAGACTTCGAGAAAAGGGTGGTAGTGCTCTGCGCTCCCACTTCTCACACACCTCATCTTGGCGGGGGCACTACCGTACTCCCAGATGATTTAATATGTATCTGTGTACGAGTAGGTATGTTTGTTTAAGTCAAATTTTGCAAACTACATTAAAAACCACTCCGAGAAATCGATTGAGTTGAAATTTTACATACATAATGCAAGCTTGGTAACAATACAAAATTATGGTAAGTTTGAGTTGACCTGATGATGGAGCCAGAACGTGGCCATATGAACTCTGTAACGAAACGAAGCAATAGTTGATAGTATAAGTTGTCATTACTAGTAATTTAAACCTAACTGATTTAAAAGTTTGAATTTTAAATTTTATCTATATACTAATATATTAAGCTAAAGAGTTTGTTTGTTTGTTTGAACGCGCTAATCTTAGGAACTACTGGTCCGATTTGATAAATTCTTTCAGTGTTGGATAGCCCATTTATTGAGGAAGGCTATAAGCTATGACATTACGCTGCGACCAAAAGGAGCTAAGTACTATAAATGTAAAAATAAAAAACCGTTAAAACTAAAACACGCGGACAAAGTCGCGGGGGACAGCTAGTTTTAAATAAAAATGTATTGATGTTTTTTACATTTAATGTTTCTATGCAGAAAAAAAAACAAGTACATAAATTACCATTGGCACTATCATAGAAATAATTGAAGACATATATTCCAAACCGGTTTCCTTTTTCGATCGTATTAAATTTAAATAATTCAGTATTCATTCGTTTTCAACGAATAGTACTTACCGATAACACTTCAAGAAGAAAGAATAAGGTATATTTATTTATCAAGTTTTTCAATGTGTTCTTTATTTAATCAGCCTGTATAGATTATACTCCGTATTGGGTTTCAAACTTAAAAAAAATAAGGTATAAAAACAGACACAAACTCTAATCGGTTACTACTGAAAGCAAACAAATGTTAGACATTAATTAAATTAGTTTGAAAAATAAATGTAATTATTCTTGTATTTAATTAAACTTAGATAGTATAGTATATACTTATTTAATAGTATTTGTTTTGTTAAACAATGTCGCGGTACGTTTTATTATTCACAATCGCGCTTCTAGTTTATACAAGCATCGGCCAAGGTTTGTTAAAAATATTTTTTTTATTTTTATTTTTATGTTGATGCAGCTCAGTGGTACCATATTTTTTTTTAACTTTTGTGTAATGCGGCAGGTTTTTTCCTTAATTGATTTTAATTTCAATGTAAGGTCAGTAAGATGCCTATTAATGTTTTAATGAGGATAGAAAATCTTAAAAATATCGATCCCAGTGAGTTCCTTCTAGACACGCAATCTTATATAAATAAATTCTATCGTCTATCGTAAATTTAAGAGTAAAGTCTACTTTATGGCTTGCACTTATTACAAGATTCACAATTATGTTTAAAGTATTTACATATGTTTTCGCAAATAAAAATCAATGATGAATGGATTGATTAAGTATGGGTGATTATAATATAAATTTTAAATCTTTAGTTTCAGGAAAAGGTGGTCCTTCTAATACTGGCTCAGCAAATGCGTCAAATGGAAGCATCGGTGTCGCAGTAATATCAAACTCCACTTTTGGAAACGATGGTTTCCAAATTAATAGAGAAGAAGGCCCGAGTAAGTCGACTGAATTATAGCATCTCAGTATATTGTTCAGCAATAATATATATTTCAGTCAAAGGTTTATTCAAATAGATCTCGATAAACAACGTTTTAAAACAATGTATATCACTTTGCAACAATAGTTACATTTTACAAAAACTATTAAAAAACTTCATGGTTGACTATTTTGTTATTGCAATTCCACTTGTTTTTTTTTTTAAACTAAAGCACATATCGAACATAATAATTTAGTAATAAACTAAACTATTTTATTCGATTTAAACCTTTTCACCGTATGCCAATCGTCGTGAAAAGGTTTCATTAGATTACTAGGTTTTGGCAAACAGCAAAATTTCAGCAAAATCGGTTCCGTGTTTCAACCGTAAAAGCGGAACAGACAGACTGGATGGCTTTTGCATTTATAATATTAGAATAGATAATTGAATATTATGTTAGAAATAAAAATGATTTATGAAGCCGTTTAATAAGTAATAAATGTTTTATTATTAATTTAAAAATATTTAATTGCAGATTAAATCCGGCATCGTAATGGAGTTTCTCTCTATAATTTCTGGAACAAGAGAATGTATTTCTTTTTGGAGAAGAAATTAAAAAAATGTGGGAAATAAATATTACGTATACTTAATTAATGTTTTTTTGAGTAGGGGGAAGTCCCCTAGTGGCGGACACTTAAGGTTATTTATAAATAAAACAAAAAATATTTTAAGAAATGTTTATTAAATTATGACTTATATTAGATAACAAAGTTAGAAATCAAATTAAATTAACAAAAATGCAACCTCTGCTTAAAAATAATTAATACTATCAATCAAACTTTGGTAACAAAAAATATAATTTTAAAAAGTGGCACCTAGTACCGGACGAATATTTGTGCCATACCCCTAGCACCGGAAATTTCAAAATAACCTGCATCGATCACATATGTACCCATCTCCAGACTCTGGAATGTCTGCACATGCTTCATGTACCCACCCACGACAGGATGAGCACTGGATCCAGTCTTCGTCAGTGTCTTCTAAGCAAACTACGCAAATTGTTATGTTTGTGTTAGATGTTTCAGTTAAAGGTTCTACTTCACTTCCTTTCTTTCCTTTAGGTTTCACGTTTGTCGCTTCTTTTCCCTTGTCTACGCTCTTTCCTTTGGTTTTAATTCCTTTGGTTTGCTTTCCTTTACCTCCCATTGCTACTTCAAACTTAGATTTTATTCCCTTCTTTTTATCTTTCATGTTCTTTTAATTTTCTTTTTCTTCTGCCTATACTCTGCTGAAAAGGTGCTAGTGAACCTACCTAATTTTGGTTTCATTGTTACTTCTTCTCCTCGATTTAGGCCTTTATTTTATCATGTATAGTGCTTTTAGGAATATTGTATTGCATTGCAGCTTGTCTTACACTCAGTTCTTTTGACATAACCTTATCAATAGCAGTTTGTAAGCTCTGTGGCTCCCAAGATCCTTTCTTTTTCTTCTCTTCCATTTTAATTATCTTCTTTCTTCTATACTCTAAAACAAAATTAAATAATTAGAATAAATGGCGTAAATTTTCACAAGAAATATCAATATGTTTACTGTCCGGCGCTAAGGGACAACTTAGTGTCCGGTGCTAAGGGACAGACATTTTCGTTCATTAGGTGGTACCTACTAAAATTGTTTAAAAGATCTAATAATATTCTACCATTTTACGGATAACAATCAAATACTAATTTTATCTTTGAATACCACTTAAATGTAAATGCATAAATATACTAGAATTACTTACATTGATATTTAGGTGACGCCGTGATTTCGCACCAAAACAGCAAACGTTTGCTCTTGCCGTGGCCGTGTGCGTCTCTGGCGAGGCGCGGCGCGTGATCCTGTACCTGTATGCCCCCTGCACCCCTCTCACTTGTATTTTGAATCGAACGGATTTATATTCGCTTAAATAGTACGAGTGTCCGGCGCTAGGTGCCGTCCGGCGTTAAGGGACTTCCCCCTACCATTTTTTGTCTTGGGTTATTCATATAATATGTGTAGAATATCAACACGATTTGCATGTTTTCAAAAAGTGCATAATACTGTTTTGAAAACTACTGGATACTGGATACTGAAACCCAACTCAATTTTAAGGCACCGTTAAATTTCATTCCGTTTTACCGCCGTACTCAGCGACGTTAATCGTTACTTAGATTCGAATTAACTAAGTCTCCAACTCTTAAAAATCTGAAAATTGGCTTACATAAATAAGACTTAAATCAATTGAAGTATGCTCTTTGATTTCTGAGTGATGGCTTACTTAAATCGATTCTAAAGAAACCTTTACGTAACCATTAACGTATCTGATTGCGGCCATCAGTCATTTAAGAACATCTTAAAGTTAAGTCACTCTTACGAGGTGTTTTATTTTCACCTAGCAATATGGGAAATTAAGTGAATGGCATAAAAAAACCCAAAGACAAAAGTGTTCTTCCTTAAGCAAAGAAAAGAAATGTAAAATCATCATTGTTACAATTTGGCCCACCTTAGTCTTTTTTGATGGAATGCTCCAAATTTGGAACCAAAAACGACGCCTGTACTAATTCTGCCAGCAGAAGCGTCTGCTGAACCGGAGTTTTGTTGTTCATCCAAAGTTTGCACTGTAAAATGTCATTGTATTCTTAAAATGTTTACTAACATAACGTTATTCAACTAGTCCACAATCATTTAAGAAACTAGATTGTCGTGGTGAACTTGCGGTTCAATGTCCGGATTAGTATGCACATGGTAACCGGATCGAATTCAGGCTAGTATTAATGTGACTTTTTTAAGTTATATGTTCATGCTTAAGAGGGGATGCGACGGGGTCTGTCTCTATAGCAAACGTATTTTGCTGTTTTCTTCGTGGAAAAAGCAGCGAAAAAGCGGCTTTTTTCCTAAAAGATCTAGGTTTCCTTAATGTGTGCCCCTATTCACGGTTTTTCCAAAGCATAATTACTTAAAAAAAATGTTCCTAAAAAATGCCCGTTTTTACCGTTCTGAAGACTAACAAACTTTGATATAGAATTAAAAAAAAATGTAAGTAGATGCATAGCCAGCCTTCCTCTAAATCTACCTTTTTTCTAAATTTTTTATGTATGTGAATTGTATGTTTCAGTGTGACCAAAGGGTTAAATTGCGTAGTGCAGGGCCTCTAGATAAGTGTCAATGCGACAAGCGATAACGCTGATTGAATCGCTGAAATGTATGGACGTGACAAGTCCAAGTCACGTGACTTATCGAAACAAAATGTCATTTCTATACATTTAATGTCATTTAAGCGATTTCTAGCATCGTAAACGCTTGTCAAAATGCCACTTGTCTGTCACAAAAGGCACTTGTCTAGGGGGCAGGAGTCGTTTAAAATAAATGTATAATGTTTTCAAAAAATTTCATTATATATTTAATTTTTAATGTATACCTAGGTATACTGAAAAACAAATGCTTCATATTATCTGTTTCCAGCATCAAAACAAATGCAGGTTATTCGAAATGCTGATAAAGAAGTATTGTTGTAATTTTTATATTTGAAATCACAAACTAAAAAGTCGATACATATTGTAACAAATAACATAACTAAAGAGTTAATGAATAATCATTTATTTTGGATGTTCTCAGTAGTCATGATTTCGCAGTAAGGGTTCAAGTACTCTGAAAACGGTCGTGTTGTGCGGACGAGACAGAGGCATCAGTTGGATCGTGTGAATCGTTTCGTTTAACGTATTGAAGAAATTAATTTCAACTTTGGAGACTTGGTATGAGGGCCCTTCATAAGGCTCCGTTGTTTTTGATATTTTATCGATTCCTTTTTCCATTGAATACAGACTTGGTGAGCGAACTGAAATGAAATAATGGTTAATAAGTAGACTATCATGATTTTAAAACAACGACTCTCGTATTAAGGAATTTAATCAAACATTCAAATCACACGCACAAGGAACACCCAGACTTGGAACAAGCATTTGTGGATCACACAAATAATGCTTGTCTCATGCGATTGGACCTGCAGGACGCGCACTGTGCTATGCAGCTATCCGTGCAGTCTATCTAATTAAATGGGACTCACCAGGTCTTGATGACATTTTGTGCACGATATCTGAAAACTCCTTGGATAGAACATCGATCATGGTTCTATTACCGTACCAAACATCCATAGCAGTACTGGAAGCCCATTTGGTTGGCGCATTGTTTGTATTCTTTACTGGCCTTATAATAAAATTCTTTACACTTGGCATATCTGCTCCACCCTCCGAAATAAATGCAGTGACGGTTAAGAATGCAATTATTTTGGTGTTGCAAGACACGATCGTTCTTAACTGCATGATGACAAGTTCTGGTCAATTATGGGTGAAAATCTGATGGATATGGATGTTGCATATTATCTGTTTACAGCATCAAAACAAACGCAGTTTATTCGTATTGTTCTCGTAATGTTGATGAGGAAGTGTTTGTGATAGTTTGGACAACGCAAAACGATATCCACTACAAGAGATTATGATTACTGATAAACAACTTTTACCATTTTTAGGATGTCCTGAATTGCTGTGTCGACAAGCATAATATAACCACCAGACTTGGTGGTCTGTGCATATAATTGTCAGTTGCATTTCATAAATATATTTTACTGGTGTATTCAGATTTAGTGCTAAAAATATGGTTGTATTTTTAAAAAGTAAAAAAATCACGTAGGTATTTTTAATGATAATAATATATATTTATTTGCATAAAACATGGTATACAAAGATGTTACACTAGTTTGAGATAAAACTTACATGTTTTGCTTAAAATAAAAAAATAAACTCTTTATAAATAAGGCTGCTTGAACCGTATTTCATAAAAATATGTGATATAAAACTAGCAGTGCCCCGCGGTTCTACCCGCGTAAGTAGTCCTTGTTCCCGTAAGACATCTTTTTTTGTGTCTTTTCCGATGTTTCTATAATTATTCTGCTATTCGGGGTGGAAATGTATCCAACAAATTTAAGATCATGAGAATCAGTCCACCCGTTCTTGAGAAATTATTTTACATATTTAATAGAATATAGTTTGTTTTATATATAAATTAAAATATAAATAATAAAAGATAAAAGATTAGGGAATTTAAAAACAACAAAAATAAAATGCTTGTATATTATACCATTATTAGACCACCTACTCTTGTTGTGTTTAGAAATTATAACGAAATAAAAAGGTATTAAAAAAAAATAAGTATATCATTAATTTGTTTTAGCTATACACATACATCTTTCAAACACATCTTTGACCAGCACACTCTTGTATAATAAACTTCATTAATCCATTTCAAATAATAAAACCAGTATTGGATTTATCCTATCTCTATCATTAGGACTCTATCATTAATCAGAATTTGGATTAAGAAGTTGGGCCAATCTGACTATCGTGGTAGAATGCAAATGTGTTCCTATCTAGTCTCGAGTGAAAGTGAGGAAGCAAAACCCCATTGGTTTAACCCAGTAAGACCAGCATCCCCAACGTTTTATATTTTCAAAATACAACCTTACCCAGGGGTAAAGGAAAACTGTATTAATTGCCACCAGAACTAAAGTTAAGACACTTTAATAGGGAGGTAGGAAACTGTCACATCAACATATTGCGAGAAGTCTTTAAAATACTCCATAAAATATAATTTATTTATTCCAATTAATATCACTTTATTATTACACAATAAATAATAATAATTACATTTTATACAATACATTACACTAAATTTTACAACAAAACTGTCGTTTTGTCGACAATCATTGATTTTTATATAATTTATTGATGCTAAATAATTTAAGTAATTGAAATTAAATAATCATCATAGTAATCCCAAAGCTTAATGGCAGAGATTATTGGTTTGAGAGACTTATCAGTAATTGCCTTTTGAATACTGTTAAATCATGGAATCAACAATACAGACTGTTGTATTTATTTATGCAGAATTAAAACAAATGAACAATAACAGTAAATCAATGGTAATAAATTAATAAGTGTAGTTAATAATTATTATTAATTATCTATAATTTTTTATGTATTTAAAAAAAGATTTAAAACAAGTGGTGATAAAAAGAAAAATGCCTTAAAGGTTATCACATGGTATAGCATAAAGTCTAGGATTAATGAACATTTGGTCAACAAATCACATTTGCTGATATTATAAATGGGCTTATTATTTTTAAATTGAACAGTTTTTCAGTCGTTTACTGGGCGCATGTGAAATTAAACGTGTATTTGTACTTTTATTGTACAATACAGGAATAAAAAGTAGGATCGGTAAAAAATACAAAATAAAAACCACTAAATAGTGTAATAAAATTTAAATCAAGGATTCATCTTCCTACATCAAAATAAAAAAAAATACTACACCTGTAAAAATAAATCTTAGCATTTTATTAAATAAAAATGTATCGCTACTTATTTACATAATTAAAATTTATAAAACTAATAAACCTATTGAAATATATAACCAGTAACATGGCCTACTTGTTTATCTTAAAGTAATTTACGATATTTTATAAACCACAAATTTGTAAACTAATGTAATTTTATGACCAGTTCTGTCTCCTATACGTTGTAACATCTCACTGTGATGGCTCTGAAAAAAATAAAACATTATCTTTAAACTCCAATTTTCAATTTATTAACATGATACGTAGAAAGTAAAAAAAAAAAAGACAATTATTTGACTACAATATTTTGCGACAGTAAAAAAAGATAAGCCTTTTTAAATAGTAATTTAAATATAAAAATGAAAATATCCTTTAATAAATTATAAACTGCGGCAATCACAGAACATCGGAACTCTAATTAAAAACTTCAACTAAACAATAATTTTAAAACTTCAATATTAAAATAATAATAAAAAAGTATACAAAGCAGACGAAAATAAAAATGTTTTATTACTGTAGCCGATTATATTTTTTTTAATTGGATTAAAAAAAATGCATTATTATTGGGAAAATAAAACACGATCATTAACTTATTTGACTTCAAGCAGCATTCTCATTTCGGCTTAATTCTAAAAATACTGATCTCCGTCTGTCTGCACATATTTTTTATTTAGTTTTTCGTACTAGCTTCCCGCCCCGGCTTCGCGCGGGTGGTGTGAGATTCGCAGAACATTATTATACTTTTTTTTTTATAAACCTTGTCCATTCCGTAAGGAACATAACAAACGAAGGAAATTATCCAATTTGGCGGTCTTTTGGAGATTATAATGTGACCAAAGGAAATCGAGATTCATTTTTATTTATTAAAATAGATAGATTAACAAAAACTTGAGATAGAACGTAAAAAAATAAAATAAAAAAAAAAACAAAATAAACTTACGTTTTTTCTTGTCCTTTACTTCAACAATTTTATCAATAGCCTTCGATCCCACGTTCCAAAGTTCCCTCGCGAGCAAACTCATAATGGTTCTATTTGAGTAAACGAAATCCATGGCTTTACCAACCCAAATATCTGATGTACTGAACCCTTCGTTCTCAACTTTTTTAAACTGATTCTTTAGATCTGCTAGCGTTTTAAAAGAATTTGTTTTGTTATTTTCTAGAATTATAAAAGCGAATATTGTGAAGAATAATGCTAGGTTAGCAAACATCTTGCTTACTGTGGCTTGTGTCTACTTCGCTCGTCATATGGACTGGACATAAATTGGATCATTGTTGCTGTCTGATTTCTTAGTACTTTATAAAGTGGTTTTCATACGGAAAGTGCATAGTGCAATACGTTGTTTGCGTAAGCAGAATACCATGCTTTTAAAATGCAACGTTTTTGGAGAACTACGATGTTTTGGCATTTTGCATTAAAGTTGTCTCATAAAACACACTACACTACACCTAAAAACAAAAAGATTTAACTCGTAATAAATTGTTTTTAAAATTTAAAATCGAAAAGCAAAATAGGGGAATTTCCCAGCCCTCTCTAATTTAATACATACGTAAAGTTTGTAGGAGATCCAGGTCCAAACTTATTCAGGACACTGCTCCTTGTAGACAAGCGTTAATGATGATAGAAATGGCTAAATGTATGAAAATTATAATTCTTTTCGATAAGTCACGTGGCTTAGACTTGCCACTTCAATTCATTTGAGCGATTCTATCAGCATTATCGATTATATATAGAAACTAGCTTTCCCGCGAATTTGTCCGCGTACAAGTCAAAAATGGTTTTTGACATTCCAATTTTAAAGAATATTGACACCAAGGTTTTATGTGAATACACCGTTTTTTAAATAAAATCGAATTTAGTTTTCAAACATGCGTTAAAATAAAATGTAATTTTAATTAAAAGCGCTAAGGAGTATTAATATCAACTTTTTTTTTTTTGTATAATATCTTGGGACATCTCACACACGGTCATCTGATCTCAAACTAGGCAGAGCCTGTGCTATGGCAACCAGAAAACTGATAAACATACTTATATATTACTAAATACATACATATTATAGATAAATTACATCCAGACACAGAACAAATGATCGTGCTCATCACACAAAGACTCGTCCTGGGTGGGAATCGAACCCACGACCTCCGGTTTAGCAGTCAGGATCACTAACCACTAGACCAACAGGCCCGTCAACTTTGATGCAAATCACCCCAAAAATAACTTTTAGTACCAGTGAGTCGTTTTCTCATTTATCGACTATTATAATATTGAATTCTATAGAGCCGTTATTGTGAATGCAGCTCTATGCCATTCATTGTTCGAATGTGGAGAATCAGTGTTATTAAGTCATACCGCGAAATGGTTATTCCCATAATCAATAAGTAATCTTATAATCCGATATAGTCATTGTGATTTTCAATTTTAATATTATATTGGTTTAAACAAGTAATTAAATTATTTGTTTAAACCAATATTAAAGACTTAAGCTTATAAGTTCCACAAATTTTGTGGAACTCTTTATGTGGTTTATTTAATAACATCTAAATATGTGTCTATTTAAATCCTTTTATATTTTTTGTCTATAACAATATGTAGGTATATTATTAAAATGCGAAAGTAGCTCAGTCTCTCAGTTTTTAATACGCTTTCACGGCTAAACGGCTTAAACGATTTGGATAAATCTTTACTTTATAGAACTTAACGTTATGGGGTAAGCTTGGATCCTAAGAAAGGATATAGACTAGTTTTTGCCGAAATAACCGACACCTACGCCGGCGAACCCGCAGGTAACATCTAGATTATTATATTAAATGTATAAATACTACTATACAATAGTTATTATTATAAAGAGCTACTGCCGACAAACCGTTTTTTTTTTAATAAATAGTTTAAAAATATGTATGTTGTATATTGACAGGGTATATTGTTTGCTGTCAAACCTTAAGAACCATAATAATTTAAGAAAACGAATAACTGCCCTAATAGTAATTGTACATCACACATAATAAAAACCAGAGTCTTAGAAAAATAAAATGCTTAAAATATTTATGGTACTATAACCGTTTGCATTAAATTTTGGCTCATGTTTACGATGTAAATAAACTCATTATTTGTGACTAGATGAAATATTTTATGCGAATATTCAGTTTTTATTGTGTACACTTACATTATACTAAGTATACTAACGCATCTGTAAATAATTTTGGATGACAGGGTAGTATAGCACTTCATGTTTTTTTCATGAAGAATATTGTTATGTAGTTCTAACAGAAACAATAAAATGTACAAATAGGAATAGCTTTTTTAATTATTATTTTTTGTCTTTCACTTTGATAAATTATTTCTGTGTTTTGTCCATGTCTATTTTAATATTGCTCTTATTCCTGATTATGAGTTGTGAAGTTAATTCTTATAGCATTTTTGTCTAAAATTTTTTTTTATAATAGAAATGGAAATAAACATAATAACAAACAAAAATCTTAATATAAGCTGTATTCTTTAAGAGACCATAACAAACGTAAGGTGAGATAAGATAATAAGTACAAATAAATGTTTTTTTTTTTTTTTATAAGTAATAATTGCCTATATCGCAAAAGGTTTCATAAAACATTCAATGTACATACACAAAATACACCCAGAGTAGAAACAAATGTTTGTGGTCAGCACAAAATGCTTGTCCCGCGCCGGGATTGAATCCGCGACACGTCGCGCACAGTAGTAATTAGCGCGCTGACCTATACCACTCTGCTATCCGTGCAGTCAATGTTTAGTTAATTATTTATTAATATATTATCAAATTATCATGTTTTAATCTCATTAAATAAATTCTATTGAAAGTACATACATTTACAAATTCATAAATATTTTGGTCTACGAGGCATAAATAAATAAAACGATAAAAATAAATATTGTTCTGTTTTCAACATAAACTGAGTTCACTTAACGTAACTTTTCATGTTACATTAAAATTGTTTTTGGCTTTTGAATTTTTTAGGGGATAGGCAAATGGAATCCCATGTTCCCTGGTCGAATTTTGCGAAGCCATCCCCTGGGTGCCAGGGTACGCGTGACAAGTGGTCCAATACTTATGTACCGTGGCTTTCACAAAATTTCTCATCTCACTTTTGGATTTCCAGTAAAATTTCGTTATAGAACATTTTTATTCAAATTGAAAACGTGAAGGTATTTTTAGTTGTTTTATTTGACGTGAGTGTATTGTTTTATATTATAGTGTGCAATAGAATTTTAGTGTTAGCGCTAGTCAAAAAACAGCTCTATATTCTTAGCAATTTGATTAATAATACCTTAATTAGACTTGGCGATTGCGACGACACCGCTAATTGTGATCATTAACATTATTTTAATAGATTTAAAATATACATTATGTATTAATAGAAAATTACAATAAAAATAATTGAATGATTTATTTATGATTTCAATAATATTTTTTAATAAAAATAAAATTGTTACCAAACATAAAATACCTAAGTTGAAATTTTTGCAACAGACTTTCACCTTTCACGCAGGTGGCATTTTATTCCAAGAGTTTCATTCCAACACAATTCCAAAATAAATCCTGCTACGGTCGGAAGCCCCTCAAGGCTATCTGTGTCCCGCAGACACGTCCGTGAAGATTTGGAAGGATTGCTACCAGTCACGGGAAACAGCTTTGGACAGCAGGCTAAAAGACAATATTCCTACAATCGTTTAAGATGAAACAAAGAATTTGGGATTGAAAAATAAAAGCTCTTAATGTTACACAAAGTTATAATAAATAAGTAATTTATATAAAAATCTGTTTATAAAACCTTATCTTCACCGAAACATGGGATAGTAACGTTTAAATTACACTAAATTAGTCAAAATAAAACTACTTTTTAACGTTTTATATTTAAATATAAAACAGCGATTTTTTTTTTATAATACACGAACTTAATACCAAACTCAAAGGCAGCGCTGCAAGACCTCAAGATACTGGAGCTCCTATTGCGTAGGTTAGAATACAAATAATTAATTAAAATATGAAGGTACAACGAGCAACATCAACTGTCAAGACGAATACCACCTCAGTTTGCCTGTGACCATGACACCTGCAAAGGTGTCAAAACGTCGGGAACTAAAACTATTTTTCACAGTTAATAACTGTCTTCACCGTATACTGAAGTAAGACTTCTGTAGCAAAACACTAACTTTAAATAAAGATCCTGAAAAAAAATATGATTCACTACTTATTCAAAAGTTGGTAACACGAAACCGATTATTTACCAAGTAAAATAATGTATATTCGTGATGAAAAATTCTGAAGAACTGCCAAGTTTGCGTATCGTCGTCTGTTGCTATGAGATAAAGCTTACTTACTAACCCCTAGTTTATTTAACACTTTTGTGTATTCAGCTCTCCACAGCTCCCATTGTTGACAATTTTATGGCATTTTTTTGCCCACTGCGCTATCGCACATCGCGATTTGGATTTTAGGGACATTTGCAAATAATTTACTCATTTTTTTTCAAGTACCTAAATAAAGTTCAGTGCCCTTACTCTTTAATTAATTTTATACAATGCCAATGCAAAATTGATATTAGTATACCGAAAACGTGAAACAGTTAATTCTGCATATGATCTCTCCAACTTCTTTAAGCTGTGCCCTACCGGGTCCATAATGATTCTAGCTCATAAATGTACCTCCTGTATTTGACTTATGGAATGCTAATAAAGAATTGAGTATTGAGTATTAAAAAAAATATAATAATAATAATAATAATAAACTTTTATTTCAGATCAAAATTACAGGATCCATAATTTGTTAGTAACAAACCCACTTAACCTAGTATTAGTAGATAATTTATTTAATATGATAACGTATCCAGTGAGCCAGCATGGAGCTGTCCCACCTATCACATAACACATTCAGGATGCTGTGGGAGCTAGCGCGTATTCTACTCAGGATAGATGCACACCTCTTGCGTAGTATAGCATGGAAACCATCAACCCTGGCTTCCGCGAACATTCTTGAAGCGCTACAGTAACGCGGTAGGCCCATCAACATCCTGAACGCATTATTATACTGGATACGCAGGGCGTTGTAAGCCCTCTGCGTATATCTGACCCACAGACTGCACGTGTAAAAAGATTGACAATATGCTCTGAATAGAGTTATTTTAACATGATTAGTACAGCGCGCAAATCTGCGGATCAGCATATTACATCGGACTGCCATCGCCCTGCGTTCCCTCTCTATATCCATGTCATCATTTAGATCATCCGTCACCCAGTGACCCAAGTATTTAAATTTTGTAACCCGGACAAGAGGAGTGTTGTTTACACACACCTGTGGTACATTCATGTAACACTTGCTGCCCGCCTTAAAAACCAACAACTCGCATTTTTTTGCATTATACTTGAGTCCGTGAGCGAGCGCATAATCTTCACTTATTTTAACAAGCCGCCTAAGGGCGCTAATTGTTGGACTCAGCAACACCATGTCGTCAGCATAACTGATGTTATTAATACAGACTCCACCGATGTGGCAGCCAATCTTGGTGCTGCTGAGCTCAACAAGCAGCTGATTAATGTATAGGTTAAAAAGTCGAGGCGAGCTAATCCCCCCTGTCTCACCCCGCACTTCAACCCATACACATCTGACAAAGCACCAGCCCACTTAACGTGATTGGTCTGATTATTATACCAGTATCTGAACAATGATATTACATTTCCGTCAACGCTACTCTCCCTGCGCAACTTTTCCCAAAGAAACTCGTATGACACCAGGTCAAATGCCTTTGACAGATCGAGAAAACATGCATTTACCGGCGTATTTCTATCCGCATAGTACTGAACTGTCTGCTTGAGACACATGATGGCTGTTTCTGTTGATAATTTGGGGCGAAAACCGAATTGAGCGTCATGAAGAGCTATATGATTCGCCATATGTGAATCGAGCAGACAGTCCAGAACCTTCGCTGTAATCGTGGCTAGAGAAATGGGCCTATAATTTGCAGGATCTGTAACATCACCAGTTTTGTTTTTTAGTATCGGCACTACTATAGTTTTCATGAGATCATTTGGCAAGTACGAATGACTAAGACACAGAGAATAAAACATCGCCAAAACCCTTGGTAAATGAATACCCGCACATCGCAAGTGCTCAACGCTGAGGTGGTCGTGGCCGGGAGATTTACCTTTAACCATTTTAGTAAGAACATCAGCCACCTCTTTAGCTGAGAACCTCAAACACGAAGAACCACTAACAGCGTCAGTCACCGATGAATGTGCGGGTTTCAACGGATTTGACATGGGTTCAACTTTAAAAAGCTCAACAAACTGGTTAGCAATAGCCTGTGGATCACTGTTTCCCGCAATGCTCACCGGCAGACTCCGCTTGGGATTCAATTTAGCAGTATTTTTCCAAAACTGTCCAAAATCTTTATGTTTGTGACTTTCCGCTAGAATATCCATTTTTACTTGTGTTTGATGATCACGACACCACTTTAATCTGGACTTAAAAGTCCTGCGTGCATCTCTCATAGACTCATAAATATCTCCTGAAGTAGGACTTCCGTGCAACTGCCACATCCGAAACGCAAGCCGAGCCTGTCTGTGAGCACTACTAACATGTCTATTCCATCCTATTATGGGCCTATACTTATTATTATTCCTAAGTACAGCAGTCTGTTCAGCAGATTTCGAAAGTATATTAATAACTAGCTTTTGCCAGCGACTTCGTCCGCGTTTCCGTCGTTTTTCGTAAAAAAGTAGCATATGTCCTTCCTCACTGTTCAGTGGTTTTGATGTAACAGACAGATTAACTTTCGTATTTTAGTAGGGAAATATAATATATCACGTTACACAAAAATAATCTTTATAGCATGATTCAGTATTCACGCGCGACGGCGCGATGGCTTATTATCGTATTTCATGTATAAGTTTGGTGTTTCTATACCGATTTCTATGATTCTTTTTTTATTGAATAGGTAATAATGTAAACTTTTTTTAATTAGGGATGAGTGAGAGTATTATAAACGTAAGAGTAAACAAATATAATCAGAAATCTCCGAACTGCTAAGCTATCGGGAGTTACACGTGTTATTGTGAGTCAACCATAAAAGATAGACATATGCTGTTGTGGAATATTTTTTAGATAATTTTATGTAGAACATTTCCGTCATACATGATTTCTATGTAGCTTTAACCATTAAGGCTGCATACGCGACGGAAGCTTAAAAAATACCGTTTTCCCAACATTTCCCTTCACTGCTCTGCTCCTATTGATTGTAGCGTGATGAAAAGTATACTATAACCTGCCCAGGAGTATGAAGAATAAATGTACCAAGTTTCGTTAAAATCCGTCGAGTAGTTTTCGTTTCTATAAGGAACATACAGACAGACAGACAGACAGACAGACAGACAGACAAAAATTTTACTGATTGCATTTTTGGGATCAGTATCGATCACTAATCACCCCCTGATAGTTATTTTGAAAATATATTTGATGTACAGAATT
This sequence comes from Diachrysia chrysitis, assembly GCA_932294365.1. Taxonomy (NCBI): domain Eukaryota; kingdom Metazoa; phylum Arthropoda; class Insecta; order Lepidoptera; family Noctuidae; genus Diachrysia; species Diachrysia chrysitis. The sequence continues at coordinate 12,071,122 of OW028649.1, read as the reverse complement.
GACCTCTCTACAGATTTATTATAAGTATAGATATTCTGATACATTTTATCCAACACATTTCTGTGTATTTTATTTGTACATAGTTTGTCAGCGCAATTAATGAATTCTGGGGGGAAGTCTAATTTACACAACATTGAATTACATAATTTCCTATATAAATTAATCTGATCCATGTCTCGATCTCCCCATCTTACTTTGCTAGTTAACACATTATGTAATACAACTTTTGATTCAATCAAACTTACATCACATTCAAGTTGAACGGGAAAGTGATCCGAGCAATATGTGCCATACAACACCTCTATACTAGATACAGTTTGCAGCGCAGACTTAGTAACAACGCAATGATCAAGCCACCGCTTGCAACCGTGCGCTTCACTTACATATGTATAAGTATTACGAGATAGAAGTCCTATATCTGCACACGCCCAACACTGTTCCTCACAGAACTTTAAAAGTTCATTATAAAACAATTCATTTGTGTGCGCATTATAATCTCCTAACATAAAAACCACTTGAATATCACTACTTTCTATAATAGCGTTAATTTCGCTTAAACAATCGGTAAACTCAATTAAATTATCAACACAGCAAATAGGCATGTAGACTGAAAAAACTAGCATTTTTCTGTTAGACAGATCAACTTGTATTGCCGTAAGACGAGCACTGTTACACTGAACAACTGTCACCGATGAGAATAAACTTTTCCTCCAGAGGATTGCTACTCCTCCGTAAGGCCTACCTCGCACTAGTCCAGCTGAGGTGTCCACCGCTGATGTCCCAGCGTAAGTAAAGTCATCGTGAACGGTACCTAGAAACGTCAAGTCATGGGGCATCAACCAAGTTTCTTGCAAAGCTATTATATCCGCCGATACACACAGTCGCCTGATGCAGTCAACCGATGTTTTCACACACTTACAATTGAAAGTGATAATTCTTATTGTCTTAGCCATTACTTTATTGACTTTTGATTATTTTCTGTGCCTTTGCTTTGCCCCTGACGTCTAAAATTTATAAAACGACGATATGATACCCCGTCCGGCCAAACATCGTCTCGCATAAAAATATCTTCTTGATGTTTAGGAATATAAATCTTATAACTGTCATATTCCTTTTCTATTTTCATAGTAACTTTTTCCACCTTTACCAGTAAATTACATTTATCCTTAATGTATTTAACTATATCATCACTAGACAGTCCTTTGGACACGTTAGAAATGTATAATGGTATCATTATCTCGGCCGCCTTAAACTTGTCATCAGGTTTAATTACTGCTTTCCCCTTATTACCAATAAACCTCTGCTTTCTATATTTCCTCTGCACTAAAGTCCAGCCATCTTTATCTGAAGAAGCAACATTTCTTACTACATTTGCGAAAGTCAATTGCTGCCCATCTTGATCGCCATTCGACACAGCAGTGTGTCCCACACTGGTAACACGGATCGGCGTAAGCGCATCAACTGATAACGCGCAAGCGCCGGCGCGATGCGTCATAGGTTTCGCCTCGCTCGTCACAATGTTTACAACCGGTACTCTGCGGCTGTTGCGGGTCGGCTCACTTCTACCCTCAATAACTTTTTCCGCCTTACCCTCCACACGGGAAGAATGCAATAACGGACTGGTGGGTGCCGATATAATAGTGTTATAACTATCCGATTCATCCAGCTCCTTGCTTATCACGCAACCAACACGCTTCGATTCATTTTGAGGAACTATGATACCTGAACTTTTGAGTTGTTCAATATCATTCCTGATAGATTCCAGCTGTTGTATAGCCACGTACTGCTCCTTTGCCTCTCTTATTTCCTTAATTTCGTTCTTCATAAGTTGCAACTCTTTTAAAAGTTTAGTGCAATCTAAATGGTCGAACAAGACAGGAGGAAGTTTTTGAAGATCTCGTGATACAAATATAGGAATCAGTTCTGGATCCGTTTCTTTTAGCAAACAGATTATATCATCTATATCTCTTTTCGCCTTCCCATCACGTTTTCTTTGAATTTTACGTTTTGTTGTAGGAACTGAATCAAACAGCAGACTTTTAGCCGTAGTTATGTCCTCTTCAGAAAAAGAACTAACACAGATACGACACAAACTGTCCTCGTCTAGCACATCGATTTTGTTACAAACAAAAGACAGTATCTCGTTTATAACAATGTTGCAATTTGAACACTTCAACACTTGCGTATCCGCCATCGTTTAGGCTCGCGGTAAGCACGACCATCGGCAATGCATGCGCGTGCAAGACTGATATATATTGACAGTATTTTTTGTACTGTGTGTTATTTGTGTACCTGCTATGAATTACAATTTTGCATTTCCGTTGTATTAAAATTAAAAGTTATTCATGAGTAACCCTCTAGGTTTCACGAAAACCAAAACGTACAAATGGAACTAATTAACTTCTCTCTATGACTCAAAGGTTTTCCTGGAAGAAAACTCAGTATTAAGATAATCTCGCGTTTGTACATAAAATTTCAAATATTTACTTTATTTTATGCTTTTTTTAAGTGTACAACAAAGAATAATAACTAACTGTGTAGGTGTATTTGAATCGGAACGTTAGTTTTATTTGGTCAACGTCACTCAATATAACTAACTCTGATTGTTAACGCGTAAACTGGGTGGAAACTGGACAGGTTAGCCTAGAACTTTCTAATATTCATTAGGCTTATAATTTTTAATACAGTCTTGTGTTATCATCGTCGGTTAGAAGTACTATGTCGAAAAATCCATACTTTTATTAACAAATTAATATAATGTTATATATTTTTTTAATATAATATTTTGGGACAACTCACACACGGCCATCTAATCCCAAACTAGGCAGAGCCTGTGTTATGGCAACCAGACAACTATAAACATACTTATATATTTATAAATACATATATATTATGGATTAACTACACCCAAAAACAGAACAAATGATAATGCTCATCTCACATTTATTTCTACATTCATTTCCTTTAGCTCGTTTATTCCTATATCTCAGATTTGCATAATTATCTCATAAGGTAACGGTCTCAAAAAATATACGACAAGCGGGTTACAGCAAAATGTATTTATTATCATTTTATTGATAAACAACGTTCAACCCAATTAAAATGTGATCAGAAAGGTAACGGAACAATCCAACAGTCCCGTCATCGGATCCATTTACAATTCGGGAAAAGTTACAGACCCAGAACCAATGTAAACCAAATTAAAATTTTCGAATCCACGTCATCGCAATAATTTGCAAGAGGATTACAATCATAAAAGTCTATTATCATCTGACGAGGGAAAAAGACCAATCAATAAAAATAAGGTCACGATTGTCGACATTATCTTCAGAGACCGAATGAGTCTGTTATCGATTCCAATAAATGGCGTTCTTTTATTTCAGACGAAAGGAAAAAAAAAAGAAATTACACGGAGCAGCTGAAATTCTCATTAAAATTCCATTACGACACCGTCGACTCGAATATGGCTATAGATTTTGACGGCGAAATTTTTTATAACAACTTATATAACGACGCCGGGTCGTCTGAAATTTCAGTACTCGTTTCTGTTTTAGATAAGAATATCGTTAATGTAGCTACAGCATTTGAAGGTCATAAAGTAAAAGTTAGGTCCAATATATATATTTTTAGACCTTGTTACTTTTACTTGAAGCAAGCTCAAAGTTAGAAGCAACTTTAGTATATTTTATACGTATTATTGGGGTATGGAAGAAAAGTAATAATAACACCATGCTACTTTATTTCTTAAACAATATATCCAAAAACTTCTCTCAAAGTCGACATCCACAAAATATGATAAAACGTTCGGTACTTTGGTATGACACAACAAAGAAATACAATCTATTTTATCATTCCAATACAAAAAGAGGATCAAAATAGTCAAAGGAAAATGCGAATATAGACCGAAACTAATAAGGCCTTTTCTTTATTGCATACACACGGATGTATTTCAAACAAAACCTATTCAAATACGGGAAACTTGGAATCCTCTCTGCCAGTAATCACGGTTCCGATCGGGCTTTGATTGACCTTTATGCAAATTCCAAATTTGCCCAGGAGAAGGCTGTTTAATTGAATAATTAACCTGTCTGACGCACTTCGTTATAATTTTAAATTACTTTACTGCTTCGCCGTTATGCTCCCTTAAAAATTGGGGCATAATTATTCGTGATTTTTACACTAAAATACACAAGCTGATAATTTCAGAATGGACAATTAATTGTAATAAAACTTTGTGATAAAATGATAAGCGGTTTTGCCAATGAAAATGAAGTTTGGACAAATTTAGTAAAAATATAAATTTTATCAAAATTGGAAATACTCTTATTTATAAAATGGTTACTTTAGTACCACACCCGTGTATGCCTTAATTTTAAAATAAGCATTTTCGAAAATCAAGCTGTGTGCTTGTGTCCTTCACAAATATCGAAACTAGAAAAACATTAATAACTTTATTCAGAAGGAAGGTTTTTCAATTCGACCGTATAATATACCCTTACTAATATTAAACATGCGAAAGTAACTCTATCTGTCTATCTGTCGCGCTTTTACGCCAAAACTACTTAACCGATTTAAATTAAATTTTGTACACAAATAGTACATAGATAACTTCGTCGGTAATAACTCAACAGGGTAAGTCAATGTATTAATTTTAGGGAAATTAAAGTGACCTTTAACTAAATTATCAGCAGTCTATCTATACTATATTATTAATATTATAAAGCTGAAGAATTTGTTTGTTTGTTTGTTTGTTTGAACGCGCTAATCTCAGGAACTACTGGTTCGAATTGAAAAATTATTTTTGTATTGGATAGTCTGTTTATTGAGGAAGGCTATAGGCTATATAACATCACGCTACGACCAATAGGAGGGGAGCTTAAATGAAAAAAATTGCAAAAATGAAAAACCGTTGAAACTAAAACACGCGAACAAAGTCGCGGGGGACAGCTAGTTATAGACAATAACAGTCCAAATCCTCTTTTAAAAGTTAAACACTCCATCATCGATAAATAAAAATTAAATAATAACAAGTCTCAATAGATCCCCAATTTGTTAAGTTCATGAATCACAAAAGTTTTAAACCTCATCCCGTCCTAATTAGTTCTTTATTGATCGAAAATCTCGGGTCTAGTGGTCCACCCTTTCCATTTTAATGAGACCTTTCTTTAGTTACATGGACATGTTCCCTTATAAGCCGAATAAATATTTATAGACAGGTGGCGTTGTATTACTGCATATATTATCGAAAATTTAGATGCTCTTTTCTGATGTACGTTTTTTATTCTAATTTATGGTTTTACTATACTGCGATCGAAATTCATATGAAAAATATATAAAAAAACACGAGTTTTAGGAAAAACAACTGTAATGCTTGCATATATGGTTCAGTTTGCGCTACAACTTCATATTTATTCAGACTTTTTCAACGGTACTAGTCAGTCTATAATGAATTTTATTTACATTAGCTTGAAAGTTTGTTTAAGTGGAACTATCTTCAATTGACACAAGAATTTAAATAGAGTATAGCTGTGCTCCACGTGTAGATGTAGATTTGCTATCGTACTTCCTGTTTGTGTAGAATTATAATTACATTAAAATTCGAGCTAAAAAGTACCTTAAATATTAGGTGATCCCAGTTATAAACCATCTGTGTTCCAAATTTCTTTAAAATCTGTCAAATAGGTACGTAGGTTATTTATTTTATGTAAAAAAGTAACAAATAACCTTAAAAGCTTTAAATTTTGTAGGATAAGTAGGATTAAAATTAACAGCATGGATAGGAAAGGAAATAATTTGAATTATTGTGATGAATGTTAATTTCCAACTACCTCCTTTTTGCATACATTGTAACTCTATTAACATCTCATTTCCATATTCCGTTTATAAGTCAGCTTCATTTGCAAAATGATTATTAATTATTAAGACCTAATTTGATTAAAATATTATTCGTATTCAATATCTCATAGTTTTAGTAGTTGGAGATAATTATGTTTATTTATCTCTTAAGGGCTGTTTTTCAACACCAGATCCGAGGAATTATTTAGAATTATTGACAATTCTTCCATACAAAATCAGTCAGGCGTCTATTTTATTTTACGAATAAAAACTATCTGGCGTTGGACAAATCAGCTCTAAAAGGTTAAAAAAAGCTTAATCTCAATTAATTTATGTCACAGGAAGAAAGTTTCCATGAACTGAAAATATTTTAATCGGTTAAATTTAAAATCAATTCTTGGAATCCAGTTTTTTTTTTATTTATTACTATTACAAACTAAAGCAGCAATGTGTGACCTTTTCCCCTCAAAAGGCTGGTAAAAATTAAATGTGCCTCTGATATTTATTTTAACAGTTCCTAAACAAAAACATCAAGTAAATGAAAACGATCATTTTCCTGTATTAACTACGCAATTAGTTAATCACAGAGCAGAAGACGAAGCCAGCAATAAACCTTGTTCACTCAATTTGGCCGCAAAGTTAAAGCACCAGAGAGATCACGTTATAAATAATTTAAGGAAATACATTTGATTTACGTTGCCTATAAAGCGTTTGCCAAACCTCTATGCTTGTATTAGTTTTCTCACGGATTATGGACCTCCTTAAATCGCTGTATAGTGCATTTTAATAGTGCTAGTATTATGTAGATGTCAATAAATTTAGTGATGACTTGCGATTACCAGGAAGAAACATAAAGTCATACCCATTAACAAAAATATTCTGTATCTGTTTTTCGAATATTATTGTGCATCTAAATTAAGAATTAACCAAATGTTATTCATTCTTGGTCCCTATTCTATTTCATAAGATTTGTATTTTATAAAATAGAATATTGAAGACAAACACTACGCCTTAAATTCAATATTGATCACCCCAGATAGAACTGAGCCTCAGGTCACCCCATTCAATATAAAGCACCCTGTTTTGCCAAGCTTAAAATATTGAATTGGACATAAAACTGTCGCTTACAAGAAATTTATAGCTTTCAGGCAAGAATACGTCAACCAATTTTATACTATGCAAGAATAAAGGTAACAAATGGACTATGAGAATTGGACGTGGAATAATCCAAGTGAACGCTCATAACATTATATTGCAAGCACTAATTCATCTGCCAAGCCTAGTGACATTGTTATTTGTCAACCCTCACAATATACAAGACCCCATATTCAGTAGTGGACATAAAAGCTGATTTAATATGCAGATGGGTGTAAGAAGTATGAAAATCGACTGGCAATAATCAGAGCTCAATATGCTAACTGCTCATTACCTATTTATAGAATGAACTTAATACTTGAATGATTTCACATGCTGAGATGAAAGAGTCTCGTTTGATTTAAATATACCCTATCAAGCTCTCTCAACCATAAGACCTTACTTGAACCTTGTTTTATGACTGGCCTTTGTATCAACAGCGGTCAGAAAGAACGGCATACATTTGTCCGGTAACGATTTAGCCAAATGAGTTTTAAATAAGACTAAACGACACTCGCGAAAAGAGAAATTTTGGCGAGGGTGTGATAATTAGCACATTAGGTCTTTGGTCGTTTGGGCTTAGCGGCTTTTATGCTATTAAGCGAGTGTGCTTCCGACACTAATTGGGCTTCTAAATAACTAGTAATAAGAGTCACCACAATATTTTTGGGAAAAACCATCATGAGATACGATTGACAGATTTTATTGGCGCTAAACCAATTTCGTGTAAGTAAAATCCGATACATTTAATTTGATTTCATAAATAATACAGTCACTAACCAATCAAATCGGTTTATCTACAGTTTGAGACATCGATGAACTCTGATCATTCAGATTATATTATTTTGCGTTTCACCAAGGGGATTTAGATTCTAAAATTTTATCACATTAAGTTCAGTGTCATACGTATTGGAAGCTTAGAAATTTTCCAGCAAATTGAACACTAGAGCTTGTACTACTAGGTAGCTGTCTAGTTGCTCTGGTCCTTATTATAATGGAACAGGGCTTATTACGTCATTGCGTCAATCTCCAGTTTGCGTATTGATCATGACAAGCTTTGAACGTCGCATGCTTATTATTCATAAAACCGATTAGGAGACGGCTGAATATGCAGATTGAGTGGCGCAATTTGACTTTTGATTTGAATTTCACAAAACAAGATAGCTTCCTTGAACAAGAATATTATGATTTATATTGCTGTCAGCTTCTGTTATGTAAAATAGAATTCTGAAACGATGGATGTGAGAGGTAAGTGGGATAAAAATTTGGGAAGACAGTACTTTAAATCTTCGTGGTTTTTCGATATAGAACAAAACACCACAGTATAAAGCCCTGAGATTGTCGATAAGTAGTTGCTAATGTTTTAGGGTTAGATTTTGAAATATTTCCAGTCTTCATTATTTGTCAAAAACGTTCTTCCTCAAAAATTGCTTCAAAACAAAATATCTGCTAAAAGGTTATTTATTACTGAGGAAACATACAAAGTCTCGTTAACAATGCCAAAACCATACTGACACAGCGAAATCCTATCATCATAACGTCACATACAATTTTTAATTAAAGTAACTCACTCGTTAACGAGGGAACAAGAATATCAGATTCTAAAATGTATGTCAGCGTGTAAAAACCAATTTGGCGCTTGTGAAGCTTCACTCCGGTGTATTAGACTCCCCTACATAGCAATTAATTCATAGTAACGCGAAATTTAATTAATCCTCCGATGTTTGGAATGATAATTGGGGATTGCCGCGGAATTCCACACTTGAAAGGGGTGATGGAATTGTGGGGTTGTCTTTGCTAATATACCGTCATTGTCTATGGGGAAAAATGTGGTTGAATTTGGAAGTTTAACTTTCACTGATTTCATTTAAGTAATTGATAGATTCAATCAAATTACTATTTGTGTAAAATAGTTTGTTGAAAATAGATAAAGACAATTGTCTAAGAAAAAAAACAAACATGGATTAAAATATAAAATGGAACAAAGAGTACTTTAATAAACACTTGGCTTCTTGAAAGTTTTACTGAAAACCTTAAGATGTCAATGAATCTTAAAATTAAGGTCCATGCTCAAAAAATTTTTGTCAATTATTTCGCATTTACTTCTGCTAAGGACATGCCTATACATTTTTGTCTTACACAGACTGATATATTTCCTTTGAACTTGCCAAGTGCCACTCAGTAAGGTACTCAAGCCAAAAAAATCTAACAGCAAAGGTAAGACGTTTCTCGAGTTGAAAGATCAAGACCTCTGACAAATAGGTACAAGATCTTTGGCAGTTTGTTTACCGTACAAACTTATTAAAAGCATGGTTGCCGCTTCTAGAGTTTTTAACAGTTTTGCGTGACGATCGCTGTCGTATTTTGTTTTTAGACGACTTTATTGTGCTTAGCGTGAAAATAAATTGTCGAGTAAGTGTAATTTATTTTTAAATAATTTATATTTATTGCTATAAGCATTCTCTTTCTTTTTTCTGTTCTGCTGCTTAGTTTCAATTGATTCCTTCTTGGTTTAAAATTCGGCATTCACTTCTATTCAACTCTTCAGAATTCGATTGCATCAAAACTAGCACTGTCACAGAACCATAATTATTTTGGGTAACATGACTAACATTTCAATTTCTCTAAAATACAAGTTGTATCTCGTTTCATATTATGGATATGTTGCCTGAACTGTACGTTTCTTCTTTGTTGTTATTTATTCATCTTGTAGCTTTAGGATTCATACGAACATTTTTAGTACATCTTTTAAATCTAGTCAAAGTCTGTTTACTTTTAGTCTGTCAATCTTATTGTCTCTGTCAACCTAAGTTTCGATGCTGGTACTGGATAAATTTGTAAAATATTAACGTGATCCTAACACATTTGCTCCATTATTTATTTCTCGTATTTATAAGTTTCTCAAGAAACAAAAGCTAGTCGTCGTTTATTTGTTTCAAAACGTCATCACATATTTCTATGCGTTTCTACAAGTATTGCCTGCAACGCCATGGTACGCGATTGTCACCGCGTACCATGGCGTTGCAGGCTCTATACTGAGATATGGTGTTATTTTTTGGGGGAACTCGACGGGCCGAGAAATGATATTTAAACAACAAAAACGATGCATCAGAGCAATGTTTGGATTGAAGGTCACGGATACATGCAAACCATATTTTATTAAGTTTCACATCTTAACGTTACCCTCATTATATATTTTTGAAGTCGCTGTTTTCGTCAAATGCAATCCAAATCTATTTATAAAATTATCTGAAACTAATAACCGGAGCAGGCGTGATGTCCACAGATTGTGCGTGAGGAAGTCAAAAACAACAATGATGCATAAGAGTGTTTTCTGTATGGCACCACTTATTTATAACCATATACCTAAACAATTAAAGGATTTACCTATAACTAAGTTTAAAACGGCATTAAAGAATATGTTAGTTCAAAAATCATATTATAGTATTGCAGATTTTTTTTCAGATTGTTTTTAATATTTTCATAATTGTGTTTTAATTGTATTTTAAGAACTGTTAGTGTAGTATACTTTGCAATGGTTATTATATATGTAATTTACGTTAATATTATTTAGTATTTAATTGTAATTAGTGTTTTTTTCTAATAATGTGTGGTTACACTTTGTTTTTGCACGCCATCATGTGGCAGAATATGATTGATCTTTTTTTCTACCAACCATCTTATGTACTCATGTTCTTGCAAATAAATGATTATTATTATTATTATTATTATTATTATTATATTGTAAACTCATTCCCAATAAGCATCGCAAGGAGGTTTGTCGATTGCCTCTTACAACCAGCACGGGACAATAAGCTGATAACAGATGCTCGAAATCCCTAACCACCCCTCGCACTGAGACCATCAAATACTGTGGGTGACATTATAACTCAAATCACTTGTGCAATGTAAGAAAACTGTTAAACAAGTATAGGAAATAAATATGGGTGAATGTGACTCGTAGGTAATAATTTTTTAAGGATATTTTCAGTTTTCTTTACCTAACCTGTTCCTCTTTATAAATATAAAAAAATATATATATATATACATATTTTTTTTTATATATAATATGTATATTTTATAAATAAAGTGTAGATAAAAAACAGGTAATCAAAATAATAATTATAATATTTTATAAAAATTTGGATATATACTTTAACTTATTCTATATTGATGAGCTTTTATAAAATTACTCAAGTGTTGGGCCATTGAGACGGATATTTTTCTCAGCTATAATTTTTGTAAAACTTATAAAATTTTTCCTTGTAAAAAATTGCCTTTCCACAAAAATCTGAAAAGTGAAAAACACCGTCATTACACATCACATAAATACCGTGTCGCAGACTATCTTTGCGCGTATGAAATCCCACCTTTGATGTTTTGAGTGGCCCTTCGCGCGTGCGTCTGGGGGAGTCAACAGCTCTCCCCTTGTGACTCTAAGACTTCAAACGCTCTGATTCGCTTTTACACCTTGGAGTAGGCAGTTATGTCGAGATCCAGACTCAGATTTCTGTGGACAATGCCTTCTTTGGATTCTTAAAGCCCCTAATTAAAATTCTTTAATTATTTTTATTGGTTTCGACGGTGCAAGGTGTTAAGAAGTTTATAAGGTTGCTTCTAATTTGCAGTGAAAATTTCAAGAGAGGTTGCTTGCGGAAGAAATTTTAATTAGGCTGTTTGTGGTTTGACTTTTAATTTTATAATGAAAAATGTACCTATTTGCGTTAATATCAAGGTGGATTTTTAAATGATTAAAATGTTATGTAATATTTCCATTACAAATAAGATTGTGTAATGGCTAAGGTAACTTCATGATTTAATTTCAGATTCAAAATCTATTTTGGTTATTACGCGTAGGCTTTCTCATTTTCTTTGTCACGAAGAGCAATCTATTATAATGTAGTCAAAGATAATGTATTTATAGCTGCGGAACAAACATAATGAAACGCCTGTCATGGGATATCATATAAAAGCTTGCACCCACGTTTGTTACCATTGTGAAATGATGCTTTTACAGCAAAGGACTTTTTCATCTACAACCAAATTAATACTAGCTGATCTAGCAAACGTGGTTTTGGCAGGGCCACCCATATCATTGATGGGTAAAAAATAGTAAGTAATAGTTTACGGCCTATTCTCAGACCTACCGAATATACACGAAAAATTTCATAATAATCGTGACCGATTATTATGAAATTTTCCCCGTTTCGGAGGAGTTTACAAACGCTGTCACACAAAATTTTATTCAGATAGATAATTATAACATCTTGGGAATTCAGAGTTATCAGAGAAACTACATGGAAAAGCTTATGAGTTACAATCCAAACTAGTGTCTTCTAATGAAATCTGATCAAATAACATGTTAAAGTTATGATAAACTCCACCCATAAACACAATTAAAGAGTAGGTATAAATATGAGAATTGGAGCCCATATTTTTTTAAAATTATAACTAACTAGTTCAATAGTTATGATAAGATAAACTTCTGTTTTGCAGAAACACTGTTACATTTATAGTTTATTTGTAGTTTTACGTAACACAGAATTGCAATTGGGGGCAACAAAAATAACCACAATTTTGGTTCCACATAAACACGTAATAAAACTTAACACTTCATGATGTTAAAGAAGAAAGAAAGATAAATTAAACTATCCAGACTTCATACAAATACAAGTATTTTTGAAGTCACAACAAATTCTGAACCAGCTCCGCAGAGAAACAGTAAACTTCACGTTCGGTACACCAAGCAAAAGATACTGTCGTATAACTGGCTAGTTTTAGTTTTGTTAATGCATCAATAAAAGTTTCAAACACTATAGAAACTTGTGTGTAAGACTGTACGTTCAATGAGACAACAATTTGTCATTTCTTATTGCACAATTTTAGCTTCAAACTCAACACTCATACTGCAAACTTTATATAACGTGTGCCGCTATTTATTACAACTGAAATGATTTACCACGCAAGTTTTAAGTTGGTTTCCTTTTTGAAAGTTAGTGCACATACAGAAATTACTTTGATACTTTTATTATTTGATGTAGAGATTTCTCTGGGATTTGTACTGTGTTTGTTTTGTTTTCATCGTAGATATATTTTTTTTATTTACTTTCGTTTTATCGTTTATTATTTAATTATTTTCTTTTTCACATGTTATTTATTTAGTTCTTCTATTTTTGTGCATAATTTCGAAGAAGAGAGTTATTTATTTTTTGAAACACTCTACAACTACCACTAATTTGGTCGTTTTGCACATTTCAGTGCGATTGCATGGAAAGGCAAGGTGCGATCGAAGTTTTTTAGGATATATGCCCTTTATATCGGATAGTTACCCGAAAATGTTGCAAAAATCGCCAATACTCGGAAAATATCAAAGATGCTGTGATTTCCTAAAGTTAAAGATAATAAACCAAGTAGGTACCTATCCGTTTTACAAATAAATTTATTTGTTTTTTTTTACTGAGAGATATAATGTAATTTCAAAAAGTGTGGCAACTATCCAGCTTTTACCCTATTTCTTCTTAGCATTTAAAGTTTTGCCATCTAACAATAGAGAACCAAATAAAATAAACTTTTCCTTGAACATTACGTCCATTTAAAACTAGAACATACCGCTGTTACTTAATAAGTTTTAAAAGTATCCATGTTTTGTTGTGATGCACGAAACTTTGGCAATTAGTGTTAAGTGGGTTTTAACCTAAATAAAACAATTGTTTCGTTGTTTAGTAATGTTGTGTACTTAATGTTATTAAATATTAAATTTTTGTGAATAAAGTCAGGATTAGGGTTAGTTCGAAGTGGCGCGCGATAAGCATGTTTGGAAAATAAGAAGTATGCTTATCGGGATCCAATTTTCACTGATATTTTTTTTGAAGATCAGTATGTTGTTTTGTTCTGAAACACTTTATCTTTGTACTGTGTTAGTGGTATTAAACTATAGCATGTTAAATAAATAAATAATCGTAAAGGAATTAAAGCTAACACGAACTAAATTAATCTCAAATATTAAAATAAATAATTTTCCTACGTTAACAACGATCAAAGCTATTAAATATTACGAAAAAAATCGTCAAAAATATCATAAAACCGTATTTCATCCCAAACAATTTTCGCACCTTAACATAATAAAATAAAACGTAAGAACATATTTTACAAACACACGACCTATTTTCATACTTAATTGGTGCGAAAAAGCGACAGTAATTCATTTCTGCTCCGAATGTAGGTAAGGTATAATCTCATCTTAATTAAATGATTAAAATTAAGTACATGTTCTATTCTATTGTAATACTATGTAGGATTACTCGTATTCAACGTATAATCCATTCTTTGTGTTTCTAACTGTAAACGGGCGAAGTAATTAAACGTATATTATTGTATACAGTTTTACTGGTTAAGAATAGGTCGGGTCCCTTCGGGTGTCTTAGTTAGTGACTAAAGGATTATATGTGCAGTCATCCGAAATAAAGAATTGCGGTTTGTTTAGATAAAAATGGTATATTTATCGTAGTTTTCTGAAAGAGAAAAAAGACCTAGACTCATTCAAAAGAAGGAGTTTTGATCACTACGCAAACCTATTTCGTAATCGCAAATAAGTATATTTAACTGACAAAATTGGAATGAGAAAAAAAGTATCATACAGCAAGATATAACCCTTCTCACGCAAATGTCAGAAAAAACATTAATATCATTATGTAAATGTGACGATAGAAAAACAAAATACATAATAATTGTTCACTCTATCCTTCGTATAAAATACAGCATGTTTTATTTCATCCAGACGGCATGAACCTTACTCACTGCCAAAATATCGAGACCACTTATTCATAATTACTACACCCTATTCACCAAAACACATTAGATTGAAACAAATGATATTTAGCAAAGAACGAGAGAATTGGCTCCCATTCAAAATAAGATAGCAGGATCTCATAAGTATCGCAGCAATGTATCTTATCCTTGGCTAGAGAATGTTATTACATAGAGAAATATTGTTTGACCTATAAAAAGTCTAAAGTTGTGAAAACGTATTTCAGTGTTATAAATTTCATTTGTGATATTGTGTTTTGCTGTATGATCTCAGCTTTCTTGCTTGCCTCATGTGTATACATTTAGCTTCGTAAGGATAAAATGCTGAGTCTACAAAAAGGATTCATGCGAATACTGATTTTTTTGGTTGAAAAACATTTATTCTTGCCTTCCAAATTGATTTTTAAGCTCGCCAGCCTGTGTTTATTACGGTTAAGAGTGTTTTGTTTTGTCTACACGAACGGTTGACCTTAATTCTGTAACAAAAAAGAAGAAAAGCGAAAAAATCGGCAAGTTATTTAGCATGCAGATCATGAAGCAAAAAGACACTGCATCGTTTGAAATTAGAAACAAAATATATAAAACACTCAGTCCCGACGAATGTAAATTGAATTGCGGTTCCAAATTCAATTTGGATTACCTTCACATTCGCAAAAAGTGTATTTGAAACAAATTCTTGTTTCATCAATACATCACTGGGATGTATTAAGCAATATTATGTTTGCAGTTATATTTTCAAAAATTACCCTTAAGTCCCTGTAATAACGACTACTTAACAAGTCAAGTTTGCTTTGCATTATAAAATCCGAAAGGATTTGTTTTATTCAACCGTTGATCTGTAAACTCCGACATAATGAATCATGACAACGTTGTCGCATTATAAAAGCAATAGTCGATAAATTGACATCATAGGTAAATTTATTATTATTTATTTATTTATTAATTATTCCAATACAGCAGGAAAGTTAGGTATTGTGTTCGTATTGTTAAGTAATACTACTTCAGTGTATTATTGATCGCATTAAGGCTTTACTGTCCTTCAACTGGTCCTTTATTTATTGCTTTAACCGAAATTTTCAAAAAAATGGTTTGGGTGAAGTTACCTAAAAAAAAAAAACATTTTTCCGCAAATTTTGGGTCTCTGTCTTATTAAAACTGTCTATGGTATATATTTATTTGAAAACTATTTTAAAAGGTAATTTTAAAGATACAAAATCTATTAAACTTTAACTATAACTAAAGCAATACATTTTTTGTTCACGCGACGGCTTCTAGATACAGTTTTTAAAAAGATTTTTCTAGTCACATTTTAAAATCAAATTACGAAGAGCTTAGCTTACTAACTTCTGATGGAAAAGTTTAAACAAACGACACACTTGCAATTTTTCAAGATGGATTAACGTCTCATCCAGTAGAGAAAGTTGTAAATTATTTTCCAATGTTTATATATATTTTTTTCTTAAAATATCACCGAGACACTTGCAGCTTAATCGTATTCGCATCTCCCCTCCAATCAAATTAAAACTTTGACGCAAGATATCTTATCAAAATGCTTGAAAAATGCAGTAGTCAATTTGAGTTATGGACGTTAATGAATTATCTTTTCAAACTAATACAATACCTAACCATTCCTAGCTCACAGAAACTAACAAAAAATGTTTAGAGCTACCATTTGTACCCAACAATACAAAATCCAGCCATTAAAACGAGAACAATAGAGAATATAGGGACGAAAAAATTCAACGTGAGTAGAAAATGGGAACACTTTACCTACTTTAGTATGACGATAGCCAAAGCCGTGTGTTGGTGACGATATCGCATTGTGCTCCACGAGACACCATTCAAGTGGCTTTTTTAACATCAAAGGCCGTTTTTGCTTTGAGCTGAACGTATCTGTTTTCCGGAAAGACACTTCTGGTTTTGATACGCCGTGTTCGTAAAGGAACTATGGTAGTTTAGATAATACTGTCTGGGATTATTAGACGACTTTTAAATTTAGTAGACTGAAGGTATTTTGGTATTACAGTTTCACTTCATAAAATAAAACCTTTTCCAAGTCATGTGATTTCTGTAAATAAATCAGAATATTGGCTCGTATCAAATTGCAGGAAAGATATAAACTTGAAAAACAATCCAAATATGCCAAAAAATATCTGACAGCAAAAAAATGAACTTAATTAAAAACCGAATCCATAAAAGGGGAAAAACATTCATTAATACAAAGTCGGCTTAAGCCATTCTGGATTCTCATCAAAACATCATTATTTTTTTCATCCAACATCTACGAACCAATCTTGCCAATGCCACGACACTCGAAACGTGGAAGCGAACCTGTAATCTTTCAATTACAAATTCAAGTTCCATCCGTTCCAATTAACTTCCATATTGATCTGGGAATACCATTCCCGATCACTTTTATCGGTGCTGCCAATTTAATAAAAATGTCAAGTGGACCTGCTATTATGATTCGTATAACCAATTCTATACCTGTAAATTTGTTTACAATGAGAAAAATATAGGTTTTTATTAATATACCTAATTTATGTCCAAATGGTTCTGTAATTTCTTTCATTATTGAAAATGATTTTAAGTGGTAATTTAAAGGGATCACAATTTAGAAACGAATGATTAAAATTATTACTCATTACGATGGAAAGAACCGCAGTAAGAAAAGTGCGTTATTGTAACATCGAAAGTTTATCTTTTTAATAAGCTTACCGATATCCCGTGGCTCTTCCTTTTTCTTACTCGAGTACTTAATTCAAGAAGGTCGTGTCCCTAAAAGTACTTTGAAATCTAAGTTCATAACTTAGATTTTTTAGTTCGTTCAGATCATTTATTTCCCAGTTCTTCTTATATTTTAGTTTCTTTATCATTTGAATCAATAAATTCTCCTTTAGTGATTTGCTTTTGTTTTGAAGCTAGTAAAGCAATAAATGCGGTATTTACAAAAATAATAATAGTTTTACTTTTGTGTTCTATTTGTTCATCGCTGCACTATACACTATTATTAACGTTCGTAGTGGACACAATTTGCTAAAAGTGGTAATTCGCTACACAGAGCGCAGTGCCCGACGTCAGTACACTGTTCACGTTACTGCATTCTACACGGATGTAACTAAACTGACCTGCGGAACTGACAAATAATACACTAACTCAACTGTCTAGTACTAGGGTGTATATTGAAATTTAATTTCATTGTACTTACCGATAAATAACAGTACTATGAGTATTTTAAAATCATTACATATATTCGATAGTTTTTTTTTTGTAAGCGTTTCTGTCCCACTGCAGAGTAAAGTTCTTTCTATCCTCCTTCCATCTCTTCCTGTCGGTTAAGGCTGTGCTGTACCAATTGCTATCAAAGGAGTCTAGCTTGTCCCGCCATCTATGTCTGGGCCTACCGCGAGGTCTCTTGCCATTTAGAGATTAATTAGATTCCGCATTTTAGACTGAAATTTCGATAGGTTACTTCAGAGCTAACTGATTTTTCCTTTCATGGCAGCCACATAATGTCCGATTCCCGTTATGTAATTCAAATCCTACAAAATACAATTAACAATATTTATTAATTAATATCATAAAATAAATAAGGAAAAAAATCTCACAGTATTTTAAATTCATGTGAATCTTCATATCATTCATTCACAGCTTTATTGTGTGAATAAATTTTAGAAAATTCAACATGATAACTAATTCAAACTTCTTCTTCTTCTTCTTCTCTGTCAAATGACTCTTTAACTCTTTCCGACCAAAAGGTTGCCACCTGAATAGCCCGGTAGTTGGCCATCATTGCGTTCTAATTAATAATAATCAAAACTAATTCAAACTGGTACATCCATATAAACTTTAGCTCTCCAACGGCCGGCCAAGAAAAATGAGGCGAACCTGTTACAACAGGAGTCACTATTTCTAACACCGCTGCTTTTACCATAATGGATGTTTGTGGCCATTATTCTGCAGTCGTGTTTCAACGTTAAGGTGTACTGGCATTTTTTCAAATTAGTCTTCTTACCATACGAGATAAGAATTTTATTTATGAACTTCTTTAATTACGTTTGAGTAATGAGTCTGTCTAACGTTTGGTCTTGTTGTCGTTGCTAACGAGGATTGGTTTGAACTGTAATAGCTTTTTCTGTCGATTGTTGTTGACTTTGCTGTCTAAATAGTACTCACCCTTACTTGCTTGAACTGTGCAATCATCACAGTATGTCATAGATGTGCCTTGTCCCTTGATCATTGAAACTCCTTATTCAGCTGTAACCATAATTATATTTTTGTGATTTGTTTAAAATTGATCGTTAAAAATTCTGGCAAGTGCGAATCGGTTTCGTACCATCTTACAAGTCTCTTTTTAGATGGTACGGCAACATCTTACAAGTGTCATCGTACATGTGACCCCCTTTAATTTCTTTTTATCCGTTCTTATAGCGGCAAAAATATACAGTGTGGAAATTTTATCTGTTTACCTAGAACGGTTCATGAGATACAGACTACTGTCAGACAAACGGACAGCGGAGGCTTAGTAATAGGGTCCCGTTGGCACCCTTTCGGTAAGGAACCCATAAAAATATTGTGATTTTATGGATCGGGGTCGTCATTTCCTTAATAAAGTACAAAGTCCAAGCAACCAATAAAAATCATCCGTCCTTAGCTCGCGTTTACGGATTATTTTATTTTAAAGCCACCCTTAAACCTTTTTAACAGTCGTCAATTTTAACAGCCCCCGTTTCATTTTAACGAGTAAAACCGGTGTCCGACAGTAGCTTGTTACTGAACTTTGACAAAATCAACTCGAGCATAAAATAAAACGCTTTTATAGGCTTAATACATTTGGATCTGTGTGTTTTTGTTGATGGCATTTTGAAGCTATTGTAGTGACCATTGAGTATTAAAATAAAGGCGCCACATATTAGAAAACATTATAACAGAATCCTGTAGTATGTTCCAATATATAGTAACACGTGAAAATAGATCTAAAAGTGATTTTCTTAGAATTTCTATTCCAATAACGGTGAGCGATGTCGAGGGGTTTCCGAGCTCTTACCAGGTTTTAATAAGAAAATTGAGGAACATCGTTTAATTGCACCCTCGCCTGCTTATTGAAATGCCTTTTAATGATATGGAGCATCATTAGGATTCTGACTTAATGTTATTAAGTATTATTAATTAAAACGACACATTAATGAAGTGCCTGTAGATTTTTTTATTTTAATAATGTTTTAAATCCTTTTGTTGACTTTGAAAAATCATTTGTAGATCTTACAAATGCTTGTCCCTTGCGGAAATCGAACCCGCAGCACGTCGTGCTTAATGGTAATTGGCGTGGTCACCTATACCACTCGGCAAGTAGGTGTTTCTTTACTTTGTTTTTGTTCATTACAATTCTGACAACCAGTCTATGGAATACTGTATTGCACGGTAAAATGGGTCGTAGAGATCGTATAGGCAGTCACTCAAAATAAAAAAAAACATGTATTCCAACTAGGCTACAAAGTAGCACTTTAAGAACGTCAATACAATGGACAGCACCCTGATTCGCCCACCCTTCACTGCTACTTAGGAAGCAGCTCTGGCTGTGGAGAAGAAACATAGTACTATACATACCATATACTCATGTTATAAAAAAATGTTACAAATAAATGAATCCAACGATTCATTTTTGTTTTAATTTTTATTGTAAATAATTAATTAATGCTCTACAAAAAAAGCGATCAAAACAAATCAAACAAATAGCTGCTAGTCCCAAGAGACTTACACTACAGTAGTACATTACGTAGTTAATTTAAATAGTAACAAAGGTATCGCGTCGTTTATCCCTCACGAATGTGGGCCATCGATTCACATTCACTCTTAATCAGTCTGAAAGGCGGAATCTAATTAAACTCTATCACAGTGTAAAAAATATCAGTATGACAACGTAAAACGTAATATATATAAATCTACATATGTTACGAACGGGACCTAATTACGATCTAACTATCCTTACTAATATTATTTATGTGAAGGTAACTCTGTCTGTTTGTCTGTCAGTCGCACTTTTACGACAAAACTACTTAACCGATTTAAATGAAATTTGGTACACAGATAGTTTAGAGCCTGAAAAAGGACATAGGCTACTTTTTGCCGCGATGACCGACATCCACGCGGGTGGAGCCGCGTGAAACAGCTAGTAGTTTCTTTCTTATTAAAGTTGGTTTCTTTTGACATTTATGTGTTATTTGTGTGTAATCAATTCGTATCAGTTTTATTTTGTTGTGATTTAATATTTTGTATAAGGAATGCAGAAGTTTACTTTTATACCAGGATTTTAGACCCACGCAATTTATTTACAACTATTCCATCGATCATAACACACGCATTGAGACTTAAGAATGCGAACTATATTAATTAAATTTTTCAGCTGTAGTTTTTATACTATACGGTCCTATTAGGCTTGGAACATGAAAACAAAATACTTGTATCACTGCGGTAGTGGGGCTTTAACATTATTTGTGTGCACTGGCTTAGTAAATTAAAAAGAAAATGGCTGGACTATTTTTCGAGCTTTTGTTTCCGTTAAATTGGAGCTTATTAATGTTGGGCTTTGTGTTGCATGAAATAACTTTTTGAAAAGCAAATCTGTATGAATATGGATTTAATGACGTTATCCTCTAAAGTCGTTTTATAACGTCCAATTATTTTGGTTTATGTTGAATTTTGTTTGTGCTATACCAAAAGTTAAAGAATGAATGTGAGCGAGATTGCGGGTTAAAATTAGGCACTTAAAGGATATTTTAATTTCGTTATGTAAGTGTGTTTTTTTTAGAAACGGTAGTTAGGTTAAATAAGCTCAGGGTAATTATCACATTATTTAACTTGGTAATTATTATAATTTTTTTGTATTATTTTATTTTCTAAATGTAGGTTTATTGCTTATTTGAGAAATTACTAACGAATTTAGTACCCTCATCTCGCTTGCAAACTCGTATGTTTTATTAACATCCACAAGGAACGACTATCTGAGATAATAACATTAGTTTGTTATTAGAGGCTTACAGGTGTAAAGACGAATTATTTCTATGAACTAGTACAAATTGATCTCTGTAGACTCTGTCGACTTTTCACTGTTAGCGGTGATAGCAGACATACTATTGATAAATATAAATTAAATTAAAGTGTCTGTTTGTAATGCTAAATCTTAGTTTCTTTTTGTAGCTAATTTCGATTGAAAAAAACGGATATAGCGTACGAGAATAAAAAATTACGCGGGTGAAACTGCGTAGCTGAGCTAGTTACCAACATACTTATAGCAGCAAAAGCAACTAGTCAATAATACAAGACGTTTTTGTAACCAATAAATAAAACAAAAATATTAGGGATGTTCAGGAAATATCCCTTTGAACTTTGCTCCAACAGTTTTGTAGCGACTTATCTCTTCACCTTTCTTAATCCTGCCTAGCAAAACTCATTCAGTATTTTTTCGCTTTGAATTCATTCACACAGTACCATTCAGATTCCCAAGTGAAATCATTAGGAGATTACATTCTATTACCAATAGGAATAAAAAACAGGTATTACTTGAGCTGTTTGTTGCTCTGTTTTTTTTTAATTGAAAGTATGTTTTTTTATTATTGTTTGTTACGCCTAATGTATACGAAGCGATTATTTTTAGTTAAATATAAATATTGTATTATTAATTTTATAGTAATTCTACTATTTGCATTTATTTAATTATATGGAATTTTAGCTGCTATTTTTTGTTTTTATTGCATTTTCCGTCTTCTTAATAATACCTATATTTTGATTCTTTAAACAATCTTTTTACAGGTTTAAGATACGTAATAAAAGCTTGGTTTAAGTTCAATATAAATATATATTTTTATACAACTGCTAGCTGTAGTGGTTTTGGCATTCAAATGCACATTTTTACAAAAACATTAATTGCAATTTTTTTGTTATTTCCAAGATCTTGACATAACTGTGCAGTGTGCATTTCCACATCTGAATTCCGGGCATCATAATGATTATTTTTACAGTTAAAAAAATTTAGCTAATTAATTAAATTATTCCGATATAATTTCCTCGACGTTTATTTTATAAATTCCAATTAAATTAATTGATAATTATGACCGAGTTTAACACCAACACGTGACCTCATGCTTACCACGAGCCTTTTAAATATTCATCAGGTTAATTTGCTAATCATATCAGGTTAATGCTCGTGTGAGAACTAACCATTTTTCTAGTTTAATGTAAAACAAGATATACAGGGTGCTGCCTAGAGAGTACATTTGGTAAATATAGAGTCAGTTCACAAAATTACAACTCAAACTGAATGAAATAATTGATATCCAATTTTTTGCGTCAATGATTTGACACCATAAATCATGATAAACAGACTGTTAAAGCGATGTATCTTGACATTCAGCAAGTGACGTAATAAGATATTGACCCTTGTAGTGTGGTGACATGTTCGTTATAATTTTTGGTATTATATTAATTGATGCGAAAAATTTGATAAAAACGTGTTCGATTTCATTATGCCTTACCCAGTTTATGGTACCCATATTTCGTGTGCCTGGTAGTACATGTTTATGTATAATTGCACACACAAACAAACAAACACTAAATATTAATTTTCTAGTCCAATCTCAAATACTGTTCGTTTTACTGCAGGCTAGATGAAAACTCACAAACATTTTACGACAATTGCATCGAACGAGTTTCGGATCATACGTTATACGTATTCACAATTCAGGTGCCAGCTACAAAAGTACAATGGGAACCACTTAAATATCAAATGCAAACACCTGAGGGTAAATGAAATAGTGAATAAGCTAAGTTGAACACTGAAGGAAACGCGAATATCAACAATAATACGTAGGTACAATTATTTAATTTAATTTAACCAGTTGTGCCAAATTGGTTTAATATACCAGTCTTGTGTTGCTAATACTTAGGCATTTGGCAAGCTTTGGGTATTACATAAAAAAGCAATTAAATTAATTATTTACCTTTTTTATATTTTTGCACATTTTTTTTTCTCTCTTAATTAGTATTTTCAATGTAATACTAATTTGTGAAAAATTTAATATAATTATTAGTTACAATTGTTATTTAAAACAAATGTAACAAGTACAATAAATAATTAAAACAAAGAAACTGAAAAGCGTCGCCTAAATGCTTAAATAATTGCCACGTTAATAAGACATGTATAAAGAAGCCTAACAAATTAGCGATTATAAGCTGACGTGATGAATGCATTTCCAATTACAACAAACAAAGTTCGCTAAAAATGGAACAGAACACGCAATGTACAACAGTCATTACGTTAACTTTGACAGCGACCTACAGCTGATCGGTCATTACCCGCCCATCGCGTGACTCTGATTTCCGCGCTTTCCATAGCACGCTGTTTAACACGTAAAAATTTGCTTTTAGTGTATTTTCAAATAAATGAAGTTGGACAAAATGAATTAAATTTGAGTTTTCGAGGATATAAAATGTGTTAGGGAATAGTGGTTTTTGTAATAAAACACAAAAAGGTTTTCCACGCTTTACGTATTAAAAACAGAAGTCTTTTTATAAAATAAAGTTGTCACAGAAAAATAAACTCAATTATGTACTATTTGCTAACAGTTCATGCTAAAGTGGACGCTACACTCGCCGGATATTGCATAAATTAAAATTTCTAACCAACAGGCGACCAAATAGTGTTATAAATAGACGATTACTTTGCATACCACGTTACATACCAAGAATTAGAAACAAACTGTGCAAATCCCAAATATATTAGCGGAATAAATAACAAACATTATTCATCTTCAAACAAAACACAAGAGATTCGAATGCGATATTAATGCAAAATTGAAACCGGCTGTTTCGTCCCTTGGATAGCCAATGCTTTCAAAACACACCGCTTTCTGAATGCAAATGAGAAGATCGAACGTAGTCAATTTGGTGTTCAGTCGCGTTATTGTTGATGAGTTAGACGCTCGGGATTTCTATGGTAAGAATTTGAATGGGATAGTGGTTGGTAAAGGTAATATTGAAACAGATTTCGTTCTATTGGTCTCGATTTTTCTTTTCATGCAAGTTTGTGGGTGAAAATTAATGTTGGCTGAAAGTTAATGATGAAATATTATAAACATAGTATCTTAAATTTAATATGGTATGCAAAAGCAATAAAAGCAATTTTGATTTATGTTGTTAAAATGACGTTATCATTGTTTATAAACGACAATTCCACGTATATAATTATCTGTGTCATTAAATATATAAATGTGTATAATATAAATGTACATTTATCCATTATGGATAATAAATAAATGTACATTTTGTTTTCTTAATTAAAGACCCACACATACCACATAGACACAACACAAACACAGCTTTAAATTAAATTAATTTTCCAACATAGCAAAATCAAAATTATACCGACATACCTAATTATAAAGAGGAGCTGTCGAATTGATTGTTGTTTCGAAAGTTTTGTGAATTATTATTAAAATATAGTAGTTCGATTGCGGCTTCATTAACAAGAATATAATTTAACTTCACTTAAGCTATATTCATTAATTCGTTTACTATTTCGATTATGCGTTCCATTGGCGTTTGAACAAGACACTGCACTCAAAATGTATTTAAATTCATAGCTTAATTGGGTTTATTTATTTGAAAACTCTTGAATACGGAGCTGGCAAACTGAAATTGTATTTTATTAGCTTTTTAGAGTAAGAATTTCTCCGATCCGATATTTAGGGAAGAATGGAGAATATTTTTTTCTTTTTCATCAGAATTATTCTGTTAAACTATTATTTACAACATGCTTATTTTTATGTTATTTCGCAGGGTTTATTAGATTTTTGTTGTACGTTCATAAACAATGAGGCGATTCGATGTGTGCCTTGTTTATCGTAGAACTCTGATATTATGACTATTACGCAGCTACCAATAATTTTAAAACAAAAAAAGGCTTTATAGAACTCACCTGTCTCAATGTAAAGACACACTATTAGAAGTATAGTACCTATATTCATAATTATATTAAAACACTTATCCTAAAAGAATTTTCACGTCAAGACATAAAAATACATTTCATACCCAAACCCCTGTCTATAAGCGTACTACACAAGGATTCCTAAGTGAAAAACCGTGTCTGAACCCATATTTACATCACCTTCCAACACTAAACAGAATATCCAAAGAGTTCAAACTACAATTTTTCGGCCGAGAATAAGTGTCTTAAGTAATTGAACGAAAATTCTATTCCATTTCCGTACAAACTGTAAGGTAGCATCTCACTGTCTGCCAAACGGCCCGTTAAGATTCTTAACACGCGTCGAGTAATGTTCAAAGACGGGTTATTTGTACTTTCTATCGATTTTGCTGCTTCTGCTATACTTTCTTTAACTTCTGTGTTAGGGTACAATCTGTAATCAACTTTTGTAAGCTCTTTATAGTGATCTTTTGTTTCTTTTTCTTGAATATTGTAGGGTTCCCAAGGTGCGATTTTCGCGGATTACCCCGCACGGCAGACGAACACGGACCACGCAGCGAGGCTCTATCACGGTGCGCCATGTTTCGTGTCAGTCTTGAAAATCAAACCCATTTTTAACCTTCTTAGGGTATGGGGGACACTTGGGGTATACTTCGACCTGCGATGAATTGCGACGGACGGACGGGACGCAGCCACTGACGAGCCCCTTCGCACGGTGCGTGGTGCGGGGCCATCCGCGATATTGCGCAACGTTGGAAGCCGTCTTAAGAAGACTGTCAGTCATCTAAAGGTTTTTTTATTATTTTAATCAATCTTCAGGTGTTAGGTTTCCGATTGGTGTTACTCCTGTCACTAATTAACATTTTCGGAGACTGAAAATGAGTTAAAAACTGTTTCAAATCTAGAGTTTTTAAAAACGATAACAAAAAATAAATCTTAATTTTAGTTACCTGAACAGTTTTGTTTTCAATCTTTACTTTATAACTTTATAAATTCAAAACATGTTAGGCACTGCTTAAACATAACTCAAATAAATAGATACCAGATTACGCTCCAACAAATTCTGGCTATACTCAAGTCTTAGACGGTACAGAACTAAATCTTTATTTTTCCTTGTACATATAAATCTCTCAGATCGGTTCGTTGCACAGATTACACTGAAATCCCACTTAGTAGATGCAAGACGGATAACTGGTGGCTACGTCGCAAGATCCTCTTGTACGGTCTTCTGTTTTATCTCAAAGAGCACTGAGATAAGATTCGTATGTTTCCGTAAATGTATTATAAGCCGCTAATTCAGTATTTTTAATTCAGATCCAAAAATGACTTGAAAATTTTCTGGTCTTCACGATTTATAAATCTAATACCAAACTGGCTGAAGAAAAACAAACGACATCCGAACTATTTGTTTTATAGGTCAAATTTTCGGGACAATATTTTACGTATTTAGATCGATAAGTAAATACTTTATTATCCTTGTTCCAAAAATCCCGTATAAATAAACTATTACTATGTATGGAGATTATGTATTCCTTACGTATACGTCCATTGTCTGTTATTTATAAACATTGGTATTAATAAGAAAGTCCTTGGCGCGACTTCCCAGACTCGTTCCCATTACAGCCTGTTTTATTTATAGTCTTATTACTCGTAGATCCTTTCCGTTCTGTTCGTGATCATTTTAATAATGACAATGAGTGGCAGATCTTACAAATATAATTCAATAGAAATGATGAGATCATCCTGCTTGTATTATTAAAAGTTCATATTCACATGAAAACAGCAAGCACAAAAATGAAGATATTGCAAAGTAGGGAGTGGTTAGTCTGATATAAAATGATTTATACACGATACAGATGCACATGTCCTGTATAATTGCAAAGGGTTTTACACATATTTAATTAACATACAATACTTGTACATATAGACTTTACATAAATTTTGTGAAAAAAAAAGAAAAAGTGTTTCTTTTTTTTTAGTATGTGGAGAGAATTCACACCACGTCGTGCAAGGGTGATAGCTGGGTTGGTCATTGGTCTATTGGTGTCGTATACCACACTACAATCCATGCCGATTTACAGACCGATATCTAACTTATTTTCCGATCACCAATTGGAAAATCTGAACTTACAATATAAGAAAATATACAATAAAAGTTTATCTTTAAAATCCTATCAAAAGTTTTCGCATCCATAGCGAGATCAGAAAATCGAGAATTTCGTTCTATTAGAATGTTTAATTCAACGTTTTACACTGAAACCAGTTCTTTGCTATAGTCGAGGGGTTAAGCTGGAATTCGAGCAATAATACGGATTACGAACCACTGGAACTAAGTACTTTTGTAATATGACTATGTAAGAGGGTAGTTGCAAAGAAACTTCGTAGTTACGTATCACTAAGTTAAGAATTTGCATTGTTATTAAAATGTGATGGCGTGTTCCACAATGAGCTGAATTTCAGTCGCAATTAACATTAAGCAGTCCGCAGTCAATGCTATTCTTAAAATTAAATTATAGACGATTGATAAAACAAGAAGGTATCAGAGAATCCCTCACCAATTT
Organism: Diachrysia chrysitis; assembly: GCA_932294365.1. Taxonomy (NCBI): domain Eukaryota; kingdom Metazoa; phylum Arthropoda; class Insecta; order Lepidoptera; family Noctuidae; genus Diachrysia; species Diachrysia chrysitis. Next base: position 12,042,805 of record OW028649.1, on the reverse strand, counting down.
CCTCCAGCCCTGGTCAACCAAGGTTGGAAATTGTTAGTTCTTATTCTTTTTTTGTCAGAAATTGATGTTTTTTTTAGGCTGCAGCAAAAATTTGTCAGCTTAACCTCACCACCTTATAATCTTAAGGTTATAAAATCATAATTTTCACCAGCCTGCATTGAGAAGAGGTGGTAATCAATGTTTATTATTTATCACTATAGGCAGATGCCTTGGCCCCGAAACGGAACTGTTGTAAATAAAAAAAAAACGTTAAATTAAATAAGAGCCAAATCGGCACTTTAATAAAAGGGAATACCTACTTGAAATAAGTACTTATTAAGCAATTGATACTTATCAAACAGAATTCAAATACTATTTTCTATTGAACGTCTTCGAGGGTATTACGAAGAAGCTGTTAGATCACAATTACTTAGCATTTGATTAAATAACCGTAAACAGTCTTTATTATTTGTATCGGAATAGGTCACAACAGACAAAATTATATTCTAAACTTCTGACAATAAGACTCAGTATAGAACAGAATGAAATCTTTTTCAGATAGAAACTGAAATTTGTAGAATTAATTTCGCTAGAAAGCGTATCGTTTTCTGCGCTAAACATCGAGGGCTTGTTTTTGTTTGAATCAAATATTTGTATCTAAAGATATTTCGGAATACATTTTAAGTAGGTACTAGTTGACCTACTTTTTTAACAGAACGGATTTATTTATTATAAAAAAGGACGCGAATCCAGATATCGGTATGAACATATTCTATTCTTTTGTTTGATATCTGAAAATATTGGAATTAATTACTTTGATAATGTGTTTGTAGAATGAATGTGTAAAAAATATGTTTGTGTGTGTAAGTAATTCATTCATCACTTCTATCTTCTATCGATATTTATATCTAATTGTTTATTGTAGATTATGTATAATATAAATGTGGACAACATCACATACATTGCTCTGAACCCGAAGTAAGTAGCTAAAGCACTTGTGTTATGAAATCAGAGACAACGAAAGTAGAAGGTAACAATGTAAAAAAGTAGTTTTCTACGTTGTCCGTCCGGGGATAGAACCCGGATCCTCAGAGCAGGCGACACCCAAAAAACTAGTGTGTACGCTACTCAACCACGGAGGTCGTCAAAAAATTACTTTGTATTAATATGAGTTTCCTCTGACTACTCTTTCAAATTAATAATACTCTATAATATAAAATGTTTGTGACAACAAAATATTTATTACACTTATCCCAAACCTTAATGTTCATAGCTTATATCAAAATATTTTCTAAAGGATATACGATTACACAGACGGTAAACTCTGAAGGCCTGATCCCGTACACTACATTTACTCTGATACTCTTGAAGTAGTTGCTACGCCGGATTATGTTCCTTACAAAATACACGTCTTTCGAGAGGATGATAGTCTTTTAATTTTGTTGTACATTTTAGCGTCAGTTCATGTCTGTGATTACTTAACAACCTAAAAAAATCCAGTATAAATAAATCAGATAAAATGTATTGGCCCCTTAAGACGTGCAAATATAAGAAGAAATTTGAAACATCAATCAGTGACATCTGTAGCTTAGTTGTTAAAACGACTGGTGCATGTAACCGGGATTTTCCTTTTTACTATTTAATTACGAAATGTACCTATTGGTCTTTAAAGGAAAAATATCTAAATTAGTGTGCCAAATATCCAAATGAAAAGATTTTAGACCTAAAACGGCTTTTTAACTAGAATTTCGCGTTTAAAAAACTTAATACTGAAATATTTAGAACTGTGGTGACCGAACCAACGTCTCAATCCTCAAAGAACTTGGTATCAAACAGTGTCGTGCTTCCACTGTCCTAAGTCATATGCTAAGTTCCTTTGGACATATCACACGTCGCGAAGACACTTCTGTGAAACGATTTGTCGTGCAGAGAAAATTTTAAGGCATAGGAACGCGCGGCAGGTTGCCCATGCGTTGGACCAACTAATTCCAAACTGCACTCAATGTATTACTCCGCGAATGTATCTACAAGAAAAGCTGCAGTACTCAAGGAATGGAGACAGTAAAGGTTACCACCACACTAGACGTGATGACCACGACCACTCTGTCAAGAGTCTAACGAAGAAGAAGACTGAAATATGTTATTAAATAAAGCCTTTCTCATAAATCCCTTGCTAACGATCAAATGAATATTTTTTCCATAATTTCGACATCCTTAACAAAGAGTGCCGCCTCGCCTCATCAAAATAAATATTCGTGTAACATACCCACAACTCTATTATTGTTTCCTGCACATTTCCTCGGTATATTTTAAGGAAAGCTATAATTCTTTTCCCCCATTTTATTATAATGAAGGATGCAATAGATGCTTTCTTTGTGGCTAGAGTTTTTGAAATTCATGAAATATTGCAACATTTATAACTATTTTTATAGTTTTGTACGCAATAAATAAGGGGCCATGCACTAGGGTTGACAACTTTAATTTATTCTATGGATTCCGTTATTTTTTATTAAGTTTTAGTATATTACTATGGAAGTATGTTCAATATAAAGTTATTGATATACTATATATTAAAACATCAAATCTATACCCGATTTCCATAGGTTACGCATCAAATCACATAATTATTTTTTTGATAATATTTTTTTTTTAATTATACTTTTATGAAAGAAAATAAAAGGAAACGTATAGAATTTTTCAAAAATCTTACAGTACCCGACAAAGCCGGGGGCGATCAGCTATTATGTTATAAATATAAAAAAAACAAGGTGTTAACTAAGAAGCTAAAAAAATATTTCATTTTAATGATATTATTTTCACAAGTAAACCACCACTTTATTAGACATAAAAGATAAAAAAGACCATCAATTGATAGAGGCAACAAAATAAAGACTATCCGGCTAGCCCCGGTCGTAAAATAAACAAATGAATATTAAAGGTCGATTTAAAAAATAAAAACCTACTTTTTCCAACATTTGGGACAACGTAAGCAACGAGGCAAGAAAATTTTATGGCTCCGGGGGACTTGGGACAGACAAACTGTCTAATTATTGCCCGTTTCTTTAACAAGGACATTTCCCCGCTGCATGTAAAAATTTCGGGACATATGTTTTGGCTTGTTTTTAGATGGAAAGAGTCCAGAGATCGATAAGATGTATTTTTCGAGCCTTTTCTAGGACCTCACCTTAGTTATAAAAATTATGTAAAAAATAATAAGCATTGCCATACAACGTGGCAATGCCGCCAGCCTTTTGGGAACACTCCCAGTGGACGAATTTTTTGATGCCATATTTTAGGTTTATGTTTAATTAGATTAGTTTATTTTATAATTCCTTTTGTATGTATATATAGTTAAGTTTATTTGAAATATAATAAAATGGCTGTATTTTGTATGTAGCCTTGAAAATGTATCGTACCTCGAGTGCAACACTGTCACAACTATAAAATAAAAATAAACAAATATTTTGCGGTATAAAGTATCTCAACACTTGGTGCAGCACTGTCACTAGTGTAGGGTTTATAGTTTCCATGATAAGGTCTAAATAACGATCTGGTTTTGACATGAATCAAGCAGACCCTAGACCTAACCTCGTCCTATCGGTTAGTTGTGCCCGATGTCTCCACTAGTCCAAAAGGGTCTTGAAGTTATGTAGACCTAAATATACGTCAAGTATATGTTTAAGCCCTTTTTATGTCCGTCAATAGTGTAGTACGCACCCAGTAGTAGGAAATTAAAAATTTACTCACAGAAAACTAAATTTCACTCTGATAATACACACAATTTGAAATAAAACTAGTAAATAATACGAATACTATAGCTTATTAAATTAATAATGCTAAATTTATTTTATTTTATGTATTTATTGATAACAAGGATAGTATTATTTAATAATACTAAGTTATGCAAATATGACGTATTCATATAGTTTTCTTTAAAATTATTAATGTTTCATGAACAGTCATTCGCTTTAAACAGCAAAGACTAATAGGAACCAACTAATAAAAAACGAAAAAATAAAATAGACATTGACTTCCTGGGAAAGGAGCAATAGCGGCAATTCAGTGAAAGAAAAAAAGGTACGAAAAGATAAATTTTTCCTTTTGCATTTTGTTTCGCGCTACCCTCCCGTTTTCTTTTGTTCCGAGTGATTTATGAAGTACTGGTAACATTACAAAACATTTAACATAGAAAGAAAGTAAATAAAAATTTAAATAAAAAAATATTCAAACGCCAGATTTTTTGTGTTATTACCTGACCCACGTCTGAGTTATCTGTTCTAGTGATAACGACTTTGATTTCCATATTTTTTTTCTATGTTTTTGGTTTTATACATTTTAATGAATTGTAAAAATCCCGGTCAACCTAACGTAACCGTACTATAACGTTGAAAAACTGACAATCCGTTTGTTAGATGTTTAAGTTTAAAAATCATTTATTGCAACAGAGCACAAGTCGACTGATATCATTTTTTATTATTTAAAACAAAACGATTTACTGAACTGTTAGTTCGACTCGCTCCACCGCCGCATCAGCTCATGATTAGGGTCTCCTATTGAGTCTGAAACTAGTCGGGCGATCCCGAGAATATGCGTAAGTAAACCGTTTTGTTTTAAATAACTATGTATACTCCTCACGAAAGTTATTATACAGATATCATTTTGTGTTTTCAAATAAATCAAAAAGTTTTTTTTTTTTACTCGTTTAAAACTGTAAACTATGTTTTAAATACAATTTCTAAAGAAAAGAACGAATTCTGACAAACATTTAACGAGAAGAAAATACAAGTGTCAGAAACAAGCAAGCCCTGGTGTCCGAGCGCAAGCATTATTAATATTCATGAAACACAAATTGGAACAGTGTACCAAATCACCCGGTTTTCTGGGGATCAGTTATCGGCATTCGTTAATTTAACTCTGATTAGATTTTAGTAAGTTAACGACAAGGTCCATTATATTGTTTGAATTTGATATCCAAATTAAAATTAATTCTGATTTTATGTAGCTTTATTGAGTAAGAATATTGTTTTTGAGATATGGATTTACACTTCCTTAGGTTTATCCGGTGGTAAGAAGTATGCAGCCACGAGTATACCGCCTGTTAACAAAAATATTTATGAAGAAAACATACCAAAAAGAAGAAGAAAGTTTACATTTTATATCGTTTTTCAACAGATATTTTTGATCAGAGAATTTGTCAAAGGTTCGTGATATTGATCGTGTCATTAAAATACCATTTAAAATTTTTAACATTAACATTTGTTACTTACTTAAAAGGTAGGCACTAAAAGCATAGAACGTCATAGTGCAATCCGTCATTAAAAATGAGCCAAGGAAGTTAACTCCACTCACGCCACTTAATCGAGCCACCATAACTCCTAAGCAGGCAGCCATTCCCCTAAAATGACGAAGTTAAAATTTTATCAGATATAAAGATTTTCAATGCAATGTTAGTACAAATTAATATGACATTCCCTTTTGCCTAAGTCCATTCATGCATCCTTGTTCCACCTTCACAACCACTCAACCCCGGTTATAATTATAAAGAAAAACTAGTAAGACAACTTACCTATAGGATGTAGGATACAACTCCACATAATACGCAAACAGTACTCCCATACACAAATTCGTCATCATCATCCCAACATAAAGTAACAAACTCGCCACGTTATTTTGATTAAATATCGCCCCTAAACTTGACAGCATAGGTATTAACAGAAACATGATCATCATGATTTTTTTCATGGAGGCGAGCTTTGAGACAGCAAGAGTGATACCAGCAAAGACCAAGCCATGAGTAATGCCTGATAACAACGTACGGGTTTGAATAGTAGAGGAGCAAATAATCTAAAAAAAATAGAATTAAAATTTATTATTCTTAATTATATTTTTTGGGCCATCACAGGACTTGGCTACCATTCTCGCAGGTTGGCATACTAGTCTACTAGGCTTCTAGTCAAATCCTGACAAATTCCAAAACAATCTTGAACCAAGGTTCAGGATTTAGGAAAGAAAGGACAGGTTTTTTTTTGTAATTAAGCTACTATGATATTTATATACGTATGTAAGCTAACAAATTTTCTTTAGTCATTATTACAATTTATGTCGCCAAACATAGCGTAACTAAACAGTTTTATGATTGAAATTATACTACATAATTAATTTTAATATAATACTTACTGAATCATCAGAAATTGATGTATTCTTTGAAGGTATACTCATAATAATATTACATAAACTCCTTGATCTGTCAGCTGTCGTATGTACTCCTGCTGTAAAAGCTTCCACGATATATGGCATCCACATTACCAAACTATTGTTGCTGGAAATCGAAATATAAAGTATTTGTTTAGTAGGTATTGTTCAAACAGTGTTTTGATAAGTCATGATAAACGAAAGTAATATGTTTCAATGCAATTTATGGGTCTACCATTATAAAAACATTATGAGAACTTACAAACTAGAGAGAACAAATATCTGGATGATGTAGTAAAATGCAGAATTGAAAATGGGAATCCCAATCAAAAATATTTTGTTTTAGCTATAAGTAATAAGTAAATAATATTACTCACATGCTATAAATAACGGTAGTCAAGAAGAACAGTTGTAATGTTCTCCAAAGTAAAGGTGGTTCAAACAGAGGAATTGTTTGTTGCCAGAGAGATTGAAAGAAGTTTATATTTTCATCTCTAACCTTGCTGTTTTCTTTTAATGTCACTCTGCGTATCTGTAAACAAGAAAACGAGTGTTGATTATTTGAAACATTAGGTCATTATAAAAACTTTTTGATTTTTAGGAACCTTATTTAGTTTGCTCACCGGAAACTCATTCTCATTATTTCCATTCCTGACCCAAATCTTGCAGAGATATTCCAAAGCTTGTTTCTCTTGGCCAGAATTTACGAGGAACTTAGGACTTTCGTAGCAGAAGTGAAGCAGGAAGGCACTTACACCAAGAGGTGCAGCCATGACCATGGTTAGCACCCTCCAAGGTGTGAAGCTAATGAAGTTCAAATCGTATGCGAAATCCAGCTGAAGAATGAAGTAGCCGGGAACTGTAAAAAAATTTGGTCTTATGAATAAATCGAGTAAAACTTATTTGCTCAGATTTTGTCAATTTCCGCCTGCTGCCATTAAAAGCCTGCTTGTTACCCCTCACCCCGCACCTCAAGACTCACTGCGTGGTGCACGGCTATCGTCTCTCTATCTATTTATCTTCGGTCGTTGGCCGTGCGGGATGATCCGTGATATCGCGGACCGTGGGAAGCCGGCTAAGCACACCTTGTGAGTCAGCAGTGAACACGTGGAAAAACATTTGTAATCAAAACGTTTTGGCAATGTCTAACCGATATTGGGAACGTATGAGAAGACCATGATCAAGGATTGTGGTCAAGGAAAAACTTACAAACATAGTTTTACTTGTGTTTTTCAAGTCACCTTCTACTTACATTCTTCACGGTAAAAAAATTATTTTGGCAACCAAAACTCGGTGACAAACAGTTTTGACCTTTTACAAGTATCTTTATCAAGGTAAATATAGCCTTACAGAAAACTGTGCACACATTTACGTATAGGTACACACGTGCCGCTAGTGATCTGTTATCAACACGTGCCTCCTAGCAAAGAGAGCTGAATATCTTATAAAAATACAAACCTACGTATGACAGTAGGAAGAGCATCAAAACACTCGTCATTATGAGCATGTAGAAACCCCTAACTTTGCTAGAACATGACTCGCCAAGCAGCGCATACGCTCCGGACTGGACTGCGCTACAACTGTAAACGATAATATTTCGTTCTCACATTATTCTTCAATTAAAAGTTGAAAAACAATATTCTTTAAATGTAATTTATAAATTACATTTTAAAAAATTACAATTGATGTTAACAATATTTAATTAGTAAAAAACAGATTTTATTGGTAAAAAAGTAAATCACCAGATTTAGTCCAAGGTGCACAAAACCATAGCAAAAGTAAAAAATAATACTCACAAGCTTGAACTTAAAACCTTTAGTACAGCCAACATAATCCAGTTGGTTGAAAAGGCACTTATAAAAGACGATAAGAAGCTACCCCATAACGCTATGAGTAAAGTTCTCCTTCGACCCCTCGTATCTGATATGTAGCCCCACGGTATGGACATCAAAATTGGTCCTGTCAACAATATTGGAGACGTAAGTAGCGTTCTTTTTTTCAAGTAGGAAATATAGGATAAATTGCCACAGTGCAATAAACACGATCTCTTAACAAATATTAAAAAAGACTACTTTTTTCTTTCCAAATTGATTCAAATTAGAAGTTGGAATAAGATTTATTTCGCTTTCGATTAGTTTTCAGTTACACCTTGGTAATGTTCTATCTGCTTTTTCTTGTTTATATTTTCATGACTTTCACTATCGCCCCTGCGTCTGCGTTTCCATATCCTTAGTTGTTTTTTCTATCCTTCCAAAATGATGTCCATATTAATCAGAAAAATAAACTACTCCTTAACATTTCACCGGTCATGAATTCGGTTTACTCGTTGTTTAAGAAACACTATAGACCAAAAACACTTACCAATGAAGGGCATGGACAGCATTGCACTCTTTTGCCATAATTCCAGCTTGAAATCGCAAGTACAGCCAGTAACGATGATTGAGAACCCGAAGATGTCTATACCCATTCCCAACAGCCCGATACTAAGAGCAGTAAGTAATGAACGGTTGTACCAGCCATTACCTAAAATAATAAAAAAATCAACGGAGAGAAAATTAAGGATAAAACCTAAGTGACTAAAATTGCAAGCCGTTTTAGGAACAAATAAGGCTGAACAAATAAAAGAGGAAGTAGTTTAATCCACTATAATAGGGGTGTTGAAACATTTTTTTTAATGACTGCTATGTAGATAAATTCAAAATATTAAAAATCCAGTTTTTCTTTTTTTACTAATAAACAATATTAAACTTACGACGATACATTTATTTCAAATGTCGTATGATGTTACGTTGTCCTACGTTTTGTGTAACACCATGTAGACTACGGAACTTTGGTTCGCTTTAATTCCTTATATTTTAGTAGTTATATTAAAAAAGTAAATAATACAAGTCTAATATTTTTTTATTATCTATTTTACGGACTAAATAGATTTTTAGTTTTCATACCCAGTCAACATCCCTATTCATTTGTAGTTGAACACTTCAGTTGGAACTGAAGCATTAAACTACATCACCTTACCATGTAGCACCTATTGCTTCTTTGTTTGACAAATTTGTAATTAATGATTTTATTAATCCAATGGTCTGATCGACAGACTTACTCCCGAGGTTAATTACCTATTCAAATATGGCTTCCTGTATTCGATATCGTTCTCTCATTTCGGATTAAGCTTGAGTATTTCTAGTAGATATTATATATATAGTGGAAACCATATAAATATAAACAGAATTAAATATAATGTGAATCTTTACCTGTTATGTCAATCGCTTCTTCATATTCATATATTTTAGCTTCCTTATGATTATTATGGGAATTTTCCCTTTTTGTAGTGATTTCAAAATTATCTTCTCGTTTGACATAAATACCCATAGTTATATTGGAAATTTAATTTTATTACACCTTATATGGATACTTTTTCACTTCAAATTTGTATGACACTTACACTTCCATCATCAAATATCAATTTTTTTCATTATTTTTTTTAATTTACTTTTACTTTTTAATTTTTGAAACTACACTTAGTCGTCAGAGGACTAGTCAAATAACTATAACTTTGCGCGTTGAAAGTGAGCATTGAAAACAAGGTCTGTTTTCTGTAATGAAATAAATTAACATAATTTACAAAAAAGATGTGTTCACATTCGAGATTTATATTATTTACGACATATCTCTTATATTCAAAAAAATGTATGTTATTTTCTTTTGGAAAATAAATCATAAAACAAATATTTATTTTATTATTAAAAATAATGAGCATTTATAATGTATCCCAACGTAGTATGAGATTAAAATTATTATTTGCTTCAGTTAAAACTCAGCTTAATTATGCCAGACACTTTTTAACAAACAAGGTAGCTAAATGATTTAATAATAAAAATAATGAGCATTTATAATATATCCTAACGTAGTATGAGATTAATATCATTATTTGCTTCAGTTAAAACTCAGCCTAATTATGGCAGACACGTCTGTCTTGTTGCCATCTGTAAATGGTTACGCTATTGTGTCAATATTTAGAATGGGAAGTAAGATCATTGTATAGGCTAGTAGGTACAACGCCACTTAAAACTTTACCTAACATAATCTAAACCCATAGTTATTACTTAATGATTCGGAAATCCCAGTGGTGTTAACAGTAAAATAGACCCAGAACTGCCTTTTTATACTTCTACAAAATGTATAGTTAAAGTCAATATACGGCCTTCGATATTGCTGTATAATTATAATTTATAATTAGTAATATGTCTGTTTTTTTTTTAAGAGAAATATTATGCTTCCTCATTTTCATTACGTCATAGAAAATGCACGCGTAAAGGAACATTTTCTTCTTCGTATTTTCATATTTTATACATTTGCTATTTGATTGCTGAATGAAGCGCCTAGGTAAGGGAACATCTATATTGTATCGGTCATTATTTATTTTGATATATATGTGCAAAACCATACTATCGGGAGAACAGATAATTATGAATTTGATAAATGAGTTTTAAATTTTAGTAAGTACAAATCGTCCAATGGTTGCCGAGAAGAAATCCCTTGCGCAATAAGGCCGCCCTTTGTAACACTGTGAATGTTTAATTTTTTTATGTTTACGGTGTACAATAAAGAAAAAAAAAAAATTTTCTTTACAGTGAAAAGGATTTCCTGATCTCATATTTTACATTTATTTAACTAATTGTGTATTAATTACTTAATTATTATATTAGTTGTTGTTATTCTAATTCAATTAAAAACAAAATGAACACAACAGTCAATTTAAACAACTTAATGAATGGTATCGTTAACTTAGCCAAAATCTAATCACGGAGTGAAATTAAGGAATTCTGATAACTAATCCCTAGGAAAGTCCGGTCATTTGGTACACTGTTCCAATTTGTGTTTCATGAATATTAATAAGCCTTACGTTCAGCCACGCGGCGTTGTCTGTTTTTTCTTTTACTTTACATGATATTTTTCTTTGTAAAACGTTTTGTGGATCGTTTAATTTATTTTGGGGGCATTCGTTTGCGTGTTCGGGTACAACGTAAGACATGTTGTATTTTTTATCAATTAAGCTTGTTTCGAATGATTCGGGCAAGTTTGTAATGCTTTAAAGAATTTTGTCGACTTGGTTGATAAGATTGTGTTTAGAAGAATAATTAATTACTAGCCAAATGAAGGTCAATTCTTTTTTAGGTGTTTGTTATTTTGGAGATATGACGAGAGACCAGAACACCTGAGCCTTCAAATTTGCTACTATCCTTGTTACCAACAATAAGATGGCTAATGTATAAGAATATGTATGTAATGCTTAAAAGATAAATAAAAGAAATGATGACATGTACAACAAAGCACCACAAGACATCAAAAAGTTTGAAGAAGTACTTTAGACAAGTGACGGTTTTGAACTTGAACAAATTCTTATCACCAAAATATTAGGAAGTGAAAGTACGGAACCGACTGAAGTAAACTTTTGTATTACTTGAGAAGCATACTCGTGCTTTTCATTGGAGAAGTTTGTAAACAAAGATTCTTTTACGTGATATATTACCTAGATGCTTTAATATTTCTTTAATTTTTCTAATGGTTTTTCAAAGTTTTGCGTTTTGAGGTTTGAATAAGCAGCAATAGTTGAATAAGTACGTCCGGCATTCGGTGGACTGGAATATTTCATTTCCTCGTCCGTTCCGTCAATGAAGTAAGGAAGAAATCACAATACCTATGATTAGTTTGTTGCAGTGATGTTGTATCTATTTTGTTGTTTCATCCCCAAAGGTAAATCAGACCTCAAATTAAATTTATGTGGAAGTTGATGTCATTCCATTTTACCGCAGAAATCTAATATTCTTAAGCTAAATATCTTAATTACTTCAATTTAGACCCCATGATGACGACAAAAGACGCCAATGAGGGACCGTTCAAAGTACATTAAGCTTCGGTCCTTCTAATAAAATTTGAGTAATTATGTTAAGGTATTATGGAATAATCTCTTCGACAATTCCTTTGAAGTTGTCTTTGGAAAAATTATAACCAGAAATTTGCTCGACATTTTCAACTAAGTATACATTAAGGGCAAATTAAGTGTATTGTTTGAAGTTCGTGCACTTATTTTTAACTTATCCCTTTGCTTTGAATTCAAAGATTTATTCTTCAGCTTTACTCAATTGTAATAATCTTAAATGTTAACTATATATTATATTATTTTAGATTTATCATCGTCCAGCGGTGTTGTTATTGATGGTCCTAAATCTATTTCATTCATTTAACTAAAAGTCTCTGAGTCTCCTACTAAAGTTGCCATTTCACCAAACAAACCTCACATCAATGAATCACATTCCGAATCATAAACCTTTTGTTTTTCAACATCGACAGATTTACGACCGTCATACAAGTACAGGCGCTGTTTATCTCGAACTGTGGCTATTCTCAAAAGCTAATGAGCGAGAAAAGCGCTATAAAGGATCCATAGACCGATGACGTAAGGGTTGCGACCGAAGGGATGACGAAGCGAAAGACCCTAAAGGCATTGACTGTACCCACTTCTGATATAAGATTAGTAGGGTAAAAATATAGGGGACGATATGGCTCAGTATTTTAACTTCATGATTTTAAAGAGTTCCACATTCTCATACTTGGTTCATGAATGTTCGTGTATTCGACTGAAAAATTTATATTTTTTCATCCTTAAATTGAAAATAAACAACGTTTATAGAATCTTTCATTATTTTTGACTCAGTCGAATAATTAATTATTCGTTAATTTTTGTAGCCAAATTCGTTCTCTAGTAACTAATTTAAGAAACATCGAAAAATAACTCAAATATCTAGCTATCACTATAACTAAGTGATTATAAATTACCAGAACGCACTACGCAAGAATTTTGATATCTTACCCTTTTACGTCATGTCATTCGAGTTCCGCTCAAATGTCAACATAACGCTCGCTGAAGACACAGCACACACTCACGAATCGAATGGCCGACATCAAACTATCGTATTACTGTTCCCTTTAAGTCAACTACATCTGACTGTTAGCCGATGCAATTTGCTGGAGTCAACTGGACGAAATAGGATATTGTAATTGTTGGAAGCGTTGGCTTAGCGATCTATTTGGCTATGTAATCTCTTTAAGCTGAAATGGAATTTATTTACCTATTGCTTTCAAGTTGTTTTTAAGTTTGTATTACGTGGTTTGACGTCATAATGTGGAGATGTTTGACTGTTTCTTGCATGAGAGAAAATTTGGTACGAATCCAAATCCAATTAGTTATGTTTTTTATTAGACTTTTATACATTCTATTGGCTTTCGAGGAATAACATATCAATACTTGTCAAAGACAGGTAGACGTGCAATTTCCAACCCTGACCACTTCCATCCAAATTCCTTTTAGAGCTATAGCTATAGCATATATTATTATGAACTTTTCGCACACATCTCACATAAAATTACTTGTGACACCATAGTTAGTATCACACAGTTGACTGATGACGTCACCACGCAAATATACGGCCGCGCATAAAATTCTATTTGCCAATTTGTTATTTTCACTTTGGGTCGTGACGGGAATGTATGGCGGATGTACAGTATGAACATTTAAGATCGTCTCCAGTCGCGTTACTCCCAGCGGATATGACCGCGCCACGTGACGAATGCTGCGTCGTAAGTAATGCTGGACTTATAGATTATGGAATTGACATTATCTGATATAGCTTTAAGAACTATATTTTAGAATTTAATATAGGGTAAAGTACTGTATGTACTCGGTACTGGGATGAATTGGTAATTTGTGTATTCTGACAGGTTTTTATAAGGTACAGCAAATGCTTTTGCACTTTGGATTGAATTGTAAAAGATTTACTCAGGCACATTCTCGGGATCGCCCAACTAGTTTCAGACTAAATAGGAGTCCTTAATCTTGAGCTGATTCCTAAATAATTATAAAAACGCCTTACGGAAGTACACAATATAAGTATACAAATAATTCTCATAATTCACGGGAGTACACTAATAATTGTGAATGATGATCATAATTAAAGAGGAGCAGCTACAACTCAATTATATTTGTCATATTAAAAAAAAGGTTTTTTTGTTTCGTGTCAAAATTGTTTGTTATTATTCCCACAAAAAATTCTAACGAGCCTAATTTTCCTAGCTTCAATTTCTATGCAATCAGAGATCTCGCAATCATCTACATAACACACCAATACAGTTGCGTCGTATTTGGTCGATTTGGTTGAACGTTCACTGAGGTCTATTGAACTAAGTCTAGTTGGTTCGATCACAAGTAAATATCCATAATTAATTGCTCTTAGATATAGTAAAGCGACTCATCTAATAGATGTTTGGTAGTCAAGGCACGTTAATATGACTATTTAAATACAATCTTCTTCTTCTTATTCTGCCTAGCCGGCCGGTAGGTCAGCTTCCAGTCTTACCGGATTCAGCTAAATACCGTATTTTACATCGAGCAATATATTTAAATACCATCTTTTTCATAAAAAAAAAAACTTTCTTGAGTGGCAGTTAGCGTGTTACACTATCCGTGCAGTTAAGAATCTTTTTATATATTTTTAATACTCTAATCAAATAGTTGTACGAGTATATATTGTTCTGAAAGGAAAGCCCGAAAAATGGGTATTTTTAAAACAACATTATCTATTCCAGTACCTACCTTAGATCAGTGGCAAACAATTTCGATATACGATACATCGAAGCCAATATATTTACGATCGTATTTTACTTCTGTGTTTATGTGTGATTACCTGCCACTCGTAAACCCTTATTTACTTTAACATACCGAATATATAGCCTTTTGATTCTTTGAAGAAATAAAATTTATGACGTAGGTACCTACTGATAATCTAGGAATGTTTTTGCAGAAGTGAGAGAGAGTTCTGAAAACTACTGTCTTTGTGGAAAGATTTATAACAAAAAGAAAGTGTACGTTTTTCTATTTTAATAGTCCTACTGCTCAAGGCCTCTTTTCATATAAAGAAAAATAAGCATTGATCACCACACTTTTTAAAATGTGTAATAATATTTGCATATCACATAAAAACCGAGAAATTCAAAGATTTGTAATGAGAAAAACAGCTGGTATACGTATTACGTGATAAGATACCTACTTCAAATGAAATAGAAGTCTATTTCTACACGTAAAATTTTCTTTTTAATGTTGTGTGTAAATAAATAAGCAGGACTTATTCTAAAACTCAAATTAAACGCGATAAAAAGATGATCAAATTTAATATCCAAGTTTTAAATTAGACCATAAGCGACTGACATCACAACTCCAATTTAATTTTATCAAGAATACCCAAACTAACCCTCATGAAATTTCCTAAATAATCACGATATTACTAAACCAACACTGTAGTTCCGAATTTATTAAAAGAGCACCCGCTGTTTATATTTGAAATATACCTTCTGAAATTCCCAGCGGTCCTTATAATTTATTTGAGAAAGGCTTGAAGATTACGCGTTAATGGAGGTAATACATAACCCCCTGCAAGCCATACCCGGCCGTGGTTTGTGACGTCACACCTATGTGACAATGTAACGTAGTGTAAGGAATTTTTATCTTTAATGTTAGAGATTATGCTTGTATTAAAAGCATATTTTTGCTTGAAGTTTTAATAGAGCTGTTAAAGTCATTTAGATTTATTGAAGTGTTTTGCTCCGTTTGGGAATGGAATGAAACAACAATAGTTTTGCTTGTTGTGTAGTTTTTGACCTAGTTTAAGAATTTTGCGCAATAGATAGTTTTTAGCCTTATGACCTAATAATTACTTTTAAGACAAAAATGCTCTTACCTTGTGAGTACTTTGATAGCCCCTGATAATAGCCCTTTTTAGCTAAGACCAAAATATCATAAAATATTTTGGAAATAAAAAGAGCTTTTTACTAAAATTGACTACAAAGTTCATATTATAGCGAACTATATATCTGCATAAAAATATGTAGATACATTTTTTCTTATATATGTGTGTACCCAATGTTACATACCTAACTATAAAATAAATTTTATACATAAATAACTTTAAAATTTAGAAACTAAGAAATTTCTTTTAAATATTCAGATAGAGTCTAATTCTGAAATCTAAGATTTTCCACTAAATTTATATTCAGTACATTTAATTCTCATAACCAAAATAGCGCAGACGTTGTCTTTGTATAATTAAGGTATAACAGTATATTAGACTTTGTAAGGTCGTTTATTTTTATATACCGTTACCAGAATATTTATTGTATATTTATAGAAGAATTTTACGTTTCGTATTGTTTTAAAATGTAATATAACTTGAACATGTCTAGACAGTATTTTAGTATCCCTATTTGTTGTTTTATTGTATTGATTTTGTAATAAATAATTTTCCATCGCGTTCGAGGGTTTGAACATGAAGCTATCAAGTTTATTTCTAGTCACGTTTAATGTAAAGCTGTTTGCATTAAGTTGTAAAGACTTTGTTTAAGTATGCTGTCAGAAATTTTAACAAGTAATTTTGTTCGTATCCTTACTAATATTATAAATACGAAAGTAACTCTGTCTGTTGCGCGTTCACGCCAAAACTACTAAACCGATTTAAATGAAATTTGGTACACAGTCTAAAGTCTGAGAAATGACATAGGCTTTTTGCCGCGATAACCGAAATCCACGCGGGCGGAGCCGCGGGAAACAGCAAGTTATCTATAAATCAATTCATTTAAATATATATATTTTTTTAATATTATAACCAAGTTATTTATTATTAAATTCAGAATTTAATTTTTGATATTATATAAAAAATACGCATGGTTTTTTCTTCATATGAATTTTGTTAAAGGGTCATTATTTTTATAAGTAAAAAGTCAAAGACAAAAAGCAATGGGAGGATTTGGATTTATGAAATTTAAATCGACGAACTAATTCCCTTAAAACTTTAAGTCTTTTAGATAACATTAAACAGTTGTAATCGTTTGTCTTGATCTGATAGCAATTTAATTGGCTATAAAATTGTCGGTGACAATCTTGAGTCTATAAAGCTGTGTTGACGTAAGATGAATCAATTCGAAGTTTACTTTGTTGCACGAAACCTTTCTGAATGTCGATCTTAGTATGATCGCCATATCCAGTCAGCTATGGTGACCACTACCGTCAGGCCTGAACCAAATATAGTTAGGTAGAAGGCAAAGCAGAAGAACCCAAAATTTAGTTGACTTTCATTTCAAAATAACATGCAGTAAAAAGTTTTATAACTAAGGTAGTAATATTTTTTTTTATTTGCAAAAAGCAAAATCAAATGCATAATTATAAATAGCAGTTGTATATTTTCATTTCGTAAATGTTAAAGTTACACGTAGTTTTAACGAGAATTTTGAATTTTATATATTTTAATAATATTACCTATAATAATATAATAAATAAATATATTATATATAATATATATAATTATATTATTGTATTCGCTGACGATGCTTATAGGAAATTACACAAAGTTAAAACGTTTTTTTTTTCTGGATGAGATTTACGCATTGTAACTGAGCGCAGGCTTTGACTGCTTCACCGGACTTTAAAGTTAAAACAGTGATTAACAAACTATTCGGTTTCATATCTGTTTCAAGAACATAATAATATTAAGACGTCAATATACGCAAGCTCTTTATGTAAAATAATGGCGACACTGAAAGCCGATCCCAATAGATAAAAAAGGCATATTAATGTACGATACAGCAAAAAAAATAATCAGCTTTAAAATATTTAAATGTACATTTCATACATTAAAATATTTTAAAGTTACAACAAGGTTACAAATAAATACAGATTGAAAACTCCGTAATGATTTTTGCACAATATACTTTATGTATGTACCTACATACGTATGTCTCGACTTACTTGACTTACACTATTTTGATAAAACTACAACCGCATAGGTATATATTTATCTATCAAATCTATCTGCTATCTTAAAAGTCCTCGATAAAAAACCGTCCATGTATCTCTTTCCTTTGATAAAAAATTTAGTAGCTTTATTTGGCGGATAGTCCCAAGAGAAATATTGGTTTTACGTGACAAATGCGATCCGTGGACCCATGAAAATATACTACGCGTTTGATATATCGAGAAACCGAGACTCGGGGAAACGATGCATTGTTTTATATTTACGTCACAGTTACACTTTTTATATCTGAGGTTTGTGTGAATAAGTTAATGTTACCTGTATTCTGAAGGCAGTGGGAAAGGTGTTACTATAACATCCACGTTCTCTAAAACTTAAGAATATAATAAAATAGCATTTACTTCTTAGTACAAAGTAATTTCAGATGTTAGAATTATAGAATAGTTTATATACCTACCACCGTATACGGTGTAAAAATATTACAATTAGGGCTGATTTTCCCAACGCCAGATATTTTATATTCGTGCAATAAAATTTTCATCTGACATATCTGATAAAATCATCTAGTGTTGGATAAATCAACCCGTAGAATAAAAAATATTATTATTATATTAACATAAAAAAAAAACAATTTACTAACAAGTTTATGGGACTTTCTTTAATGTACTGCTCAAATCATTGTTTGCATAGCTATTTTATTTTTGTTTCTTCATTGGATTACTGAAAGTCCTAAGTAAGTTATAAAAATAAAGAAATTGAATTCAGTTACATTTTATACACATAACCACACAATAATTTCTTAACAAACATAAAATAATCTTAACTGATCCTATAAAGTAAGTAGTAACGTATCAAAGCAAAAATTAAAACAGCGCCGCAAACTTATTAAAAACTCCTGTTAATTAAAAACTTAAAAGATATGACGGTCGGTACTAATACTACTTGATTTACGACTGTCTTTAATTAAAAATCAGTGAGTCAATTTAAAATGCATTTCACATTCTATTTACTGGTAAAGGTAGTGACCTGAATCTTGTGGACTCAGCAAAGATTATATTAACGCCGTCGCTTCAGACGCTCGAGTGCTATTTGCGTCTAAAAGTGAATTTACGACGGAGCAAAGAAGTCAAGAAATAGGTACCTATTTGAGTGCCTTCATAAAATTTACATATTTTTGTTAAATCTGTCTTAATAAATAGTAATAAATTGAATCTGACGTTTTTTGTGTTTCGGTAATGGCTATTTGAATGTTTTGTGGAGAAGAATAAAAAAAGGTATTTATATTTGAGAAGGGTTCTGCACTAGTTTTTTATAGACTTTAAATACCTGTTATATAAAATCTATTGGAAAGCTTTAAATAAATCCGCAGATCGTTAATATTAAAATAGAAAAGTTTTTTAAATTGTTATCATTTGGAATATCCATCCAAAACATTAGATACAAACTTTCCCTAAAAACCCAGCAGACTTCATAAACCAGACCGCTGTTGCCATAGCAACCGACACAAACGAAAGACGGCTCAACATTGAGGTATTAATCTGTGATAATCAAACTCGTTACATTTAAGGGAAATGCAAATTGGATGTTTCTGTTCATCCCCAATTTACCGATGATGGTATTTTATTAGCCCCAATGACAAGGGACGCGCCAATCGGTATTTATCGAGCAACGATCCGACCTAAGGCAACAGCCAAGAATTTCCCAAGGGTCATTTATTTAAACGCACGTTACGTGACGTTGGTGGACTAAAGTTGTGTTACGATGTCATATGGAATACCAAACTGTAAGAAATACGGACTACTTGATAATGTAGTACAAACTAAATAAATAATAATAATAATGTACATTGTTTTTTTTGTTTTGATATATTATATTTAAAAATGTATTTTATATTTAATTAATTGAATAAAGGAAATAAAAATATATAAATGTGGCAATTACATACATTGCTCTGAACCCAAAGTAAGTAGCTACAGCAGTTTCTTTGTGGAATCAGAGACATTGAAGGTAACAAACACCCAGAGCCAAGACAATGTAGAAAAGTGGTGTTCTACATTGACCTATCCGGGGATCAAATCCGGGACCTCAGAGTTGGCGACGCTTTAAAAACCGGTGTTTACGCTATTCGACCACGAAGTTCGTCGTTTTTTATTCTGTTCTACTACAACACATATAATACTATGTACATTAAAGTTGATTTATTAAAGAGAATTATACAAATTTTATTGCAACACACATTTTATTGTACTTAGTTTATCTAAGATACATAAAAAAATCGAAGGAATCCTAAAACTAAGATTTATTGCATGCATAGAATAAATATAAAATGTCTACACTTACAAAGTATTTTACATTTAAAAGAAGCAAAATTCAAATATATTTTTATCTTTGTTTTATTTGAAAAGCAGTCTGTAACGAATAATGGAATAATGTGATTTCAAAACAAAAGATTTTAGTGTTAGTATAATGGTATTCATTATCATTTTATTTCTGAGCAACAGGTGTTTTTACTTTTGTAGTTATTTTATGTGTTTAATAAAGATATTATTCGTACTTTGGCGAGGTAAATAGCTTCTTTAACGTCTTCTTAATATTCAAAAGTGAATTATGATTTTATTATTATCATTAAATTCTAGACTGGAATAGTTCATACTGTGAATTATAAATGAACTAGCTGTCCCCCGCGACTTTGTCCGCGTGTTTTAGTTTAAAATGTTTTTCATTTTTGCAACATTTTCATTTATGCTCCGTTCCTTTTGGTCGCAGCGTAATGTTATATAGCTTAGCCTTCCTCAATAAATGGGCTATCCAACACTGAAAGAATTTTTCTGATCGGACCAGTAGTTCCTGAGATTAGCGCATTCAAGCAAACAAACAAACTCTTCAGCTTTATATATTAAGTATAGATGTGCTGAGCAGGCTATCAAGAATATATATCAAGGAATGCGTGGCGAGACTCTACGTAAGAAATATTTAGAAGACATCTTTATAACCAACTATGTAAATTCGTAATTGATGTATTTTACGTATACCTAATAACATCATAACAAAAAAACATAGGTACTTCTTAAATCTATGTAAATTTCTTATTGTACAAATATCAACTCTACAATCCCACGCCCGAACAAAATCCCTACAAAAAGTTTCCCTGTATCTACAATTTCGAATCAATATAAATACGTAAAAAGACATGAGCCTACGCGTACAAAGGATAATCTCGCTTCCGACTCGTTGCCTGTCAAAGTTTTCAGCAATATTGTTACAAATACCCTTGAACCGAGCCTTGATATCTATACTATACCTATATATTTGAAAGTGACCTAAATATACGTATTTTTTATCATTCAATTTCAAATCAACATAATATAATACCGGCCTTTATATCTCCTACTAGCTGTCCCCCGCGACTTTGTTCGTGTGTTTTAGTTTCAACGGTTTTTCATTTTTGCAACATTTTTCATTTATGCTCCGCTCCTATTGATCGTAGCGTGATGTTATATAGCCTTCCTCAATAAACGGACTATCTAATACAAAAAGAATTTTTCAATTCGAACCCGTAGTTCCTGAGATTAGCGCGTTCAAACAAACAAACAAACAAACTCTTTAGCTTTATAATATTAGTATAGATTAAGTATAGAAGATTAATGAGCACAGGCCTCTTCTCATGTAGAGAAGGAAAAAGCAATGATCGCCGCGCTTGTAAATTGCGGGTTGGCGATTTCAGATTCAGGTTTCTTGACGATGTTTTCCTTCACCGATTGTCAATGATGTCTTGGAATAATTAAGAAAGCACACATAACTTAGAATAAGTCACAGTGGTACTTGACTCATTACAGTCCTGGTTTGAACCTACAACCTTGTTTTCACAGATCGGTTCATAGAATCGCTTGGATACCACGACTTATAAAACGATCAACACAAAATATGTATAAAATTATTATTTTATTGGTAAAAATTACCATTGTTTCTGTTAAAATTCTCAAGTTAAACTGCCATTAAGAGAATACAGCCAAACTTCCATCTGAATTAATTATTCTTTTATTTCTGCCTCTTTTCCATAACTACCAATTGAGTTCGACGCAAAATGTTTGAAATTAAGATCTAAATTAAATAGTTGACCAAGGGTTTAGGAAAATTGAAAATCTAGATCTTTTTGGACCTCATTTAGTTTGTGGGTTTGACTCACACTAATTTGTGGTTAGTTTGACCTTTTTCGTTTAAAATTCTCTCAGTTGTTAGAAATGGGGATTAGAATAGGTATGTGAAATGATCTACCCGTTTTGTGACAGCACAATAAGCACTTATTCCCTCGGCCTAGGCTTTTCCCAAGCTATGTTAGGGTCGGCTTCCAGTCTTACCGGACTGATGTAACCCCAGTAAAAATGGGTTACACAACCCATTTTTACTGGGTAACACATTATTCCAAAGTAAGACTGGTTGTCAGAATAGGTATGTTTCCTATTTTTTTTTTTAATGTCTGCCTGGTAGATTAATGAATTTTATTGGACACGTATTTTTTCTTTTTTCCAACAAAAAAAAAATGATCGAAATACAGAAAACGCAAATTACGCGTGACGTCACTCCTCGCTACAATTTTTACCAAGGCGTGGCGTCATAAGCCCCCACTCCGAAACTTTAAAGCGCTGTATCTTTGTAAGTTTTTATTGTTTTGATAAAAGAAAAAATACGTGTCTAATATTTTTTTATTATCTAACTGACGGACTAAATAGATTTTAACTTTTCATACCCAGGAAACATCCCTATTGTAATGACTTAACGATTGGCATAGATCAACGTATGACAGTCGGGATCAACGGCTTAACGTGCTTTCCGGGACAAAGAGTGGTCTCGGTATGTTTACAAATGGTCTCCCATCCATGGACTAACCGCGGCGAACGCGGCTTAACTTGTAGCTATTATCGGTCTAAACCTACAGCTTATACTTAGCCACGAGCCCCTTTAATAAAAGTACTGTTTATTGTTTAAATTATTATTAATTATATTTTTTTTTACTAATAATTAATATTCGACCTTTCTTCTATATAAACACAGGCTGATATCATTTATTATATCTATACTAATTCTTCAACTTTTATATCAACAATATAAGAACTATATTTTTATCATAATACATTAATTCATCATTATTGTTTTACGGACATTAGCCTGCAGTTTATCATGCGAGTTACAAGGCCACACAAGTTTGACAGACTTGCTTCACGATATGCATAAACAATTCCAAAGTTCCTTGCGTGTGTGCTTGTGTTTATACATTGTATCTATTGTTTGAAATCGTGACTGTGGATGGAACTATGCGGACGAGTTGCTATGAAAAAAATCTAACTTATTTTTACGATATTTTTTTTGTAAGAATGCATTGAAATAAATGAATTTTTGATTTACTTATTTAGACTTATACGTGTTATTAAATAGAGAACTAATTTACGAGCCGTCATTTAAATTATATTTTACTGAGTTATCTACAGTGACAAAAACGACCTCCGTGGTCGATTGGCGTACACACCGGTTTTCAAGGTGTCGCCAGCTTTGAGGTCCCGGGTTCGATCTCCGCCGGGTCAATGTAGAAAACGACTTTTTTACATTGTCTCTGGACTGGTATGTTTGTGCTACCTTCGTTGTCCCTGAATTCCATAACACGAGCGCTTTAGCTACTTAGATTGGGTTCAGAGCAATGTATGTGATGTTGTCCACAATTATTATTTATTTATTAATTTAAAAAGGCGATTATTATATGATATCCATACCTATTTTGTACAAAAACTCTCTAACTAACTACTTTTCCTACCTATATATATATATATATATAGAATACATAGTGTAGAATACATACAGTGTGTATACTTTTCCTCTGAATTACAGCGAGCATTCTTAGCTCTTGAGGTCAATATGACGTACTGCATATTGTTTACACAATATCAACATACTAACAAACAAAACAGATATATTCATAATATTAAGGGTTGATTTCAAGGGTACATAATACTTATTGCACTAACACAAACTGAACGCAGTTTACTCAAAAACATTCTCAATCATGGACCACGTAGAACTTAGAACCTAGGAACGCAGTTTTTACTTTAATTGGTGAAATCGTTCCATAGTTGTATGTAACTTCATACACAGGCTACAAGTTCTAAGGCATACACGATAAAGCCCTTAGATCGCATAAAAGCTTCGCTTAATAGGGTTTATTATGAGGCCTTTGCTTAATTAACATCGATATACCTACATATGCTTGTATAGACCTGTATTTAGTGAAGTGTGAAATTGGAGGAAATATGTGCTCGGATTAGCGGTGAATTAATTTGACGGTTTGGGTAGGAATTATGATCTTCATTTGTTTTTGACGAAATTGATATTATTCGTTTTGTTTTTTTTTTATAAATGTTTACTACGTACCGGAGATAAAGAAGAGGTAGATAGAAGTATATAATTTTGACACTTAATTTTCATCAAGTAAATAGGTACACATTAATAATATCAATATCTATGTAGGTCTTATAAAGGTTTACTTCTTTTGTTATATATTATATATATTTTTTGTTTTTTTTTTAAACAACTTCCGCACTAAGTAACTTAATCCTGCGTCGCGGGAGGTTTCACAAACATTTAAATCACATGCACAAAGAACACCCAGTACAACAACAGTAACACCCAATACTTTTTATGTTATATAGTAACCTATATAACATAAAAAGTATAAGTATTATATAAATAACCTAAGGCGTATTTCAATTATGTTTTGAGTTGCCCCAACAGATTGGACGTCGAATAATGTTTAATCATCTTGTCAAAAAGAGTAGAATTGTAACTGTATTTTACTAACAGAAAATATATTCTTTGCCTAACCCCAAAACGGTGTCGGGGTTGACTTCCAATCTCACTGCGTTATACAACAGAAAAGTTAACAAAATATTAAATTAATTTTAGTGTAGCGTGCAGCAATTTAACTTAAACCAAGCTTAAGAAGTTAAAACTTTTTTATTTATCATTATGTAGTTCGTGCATTATATTTTGACTAAAATCTGTTGTTTTGTAAGGTAAGTTATCTTTTTTTTAAATACTTACATCATATCTTGGGATAACTAAAACACGGCCAACGGATCCCAAACTAGGCAGTCTGTATTATGGTAACCAGCCAACTGATAAACATTACTTTTATACATTTCTATACTATTATTATTACTCATTACAGATAAATTACACCCAGGTAAAAAAAAAGGGTCACTAACCTCTAGACCAAAAGGCCAGTCCATCCATTCATTGTGATATAGTTATATAATTATTAAAAATATTAAAGAGCTCTTTTCATATCTGAATTACCTATTTGTCTGAACATAAATCTCGCATGTTATATCAGTCAGTAATAAAAATAGAATACTTTTAATTCATTTTCCCAATTGTAAACAAATAAATACTGTTTTCTACCATTGTTGCTAGCATGCTGGCTACAAGAAAAACAGTTCAATATGGAACACATTTATTTAATATGTTTTTGTATCATGTTATGTGCCTATTTCATAAATAATATTTATATAATTAGTTTCATTTATTGAATAAATTGTATTAAAAAATATATGCAAGTACTTTTGGTGTATTTTGTAATTATTTTTTATTTTACTTGAAAAATTCTGCGTATTGGTAACAAAAATTGTAGATACGTCAACATAAATGTGTGCACTTCGTACAGGGACAGTTACCTAGGTATCAAATATATCTAGGTACCAACACATTTAATACAGAACCTGCCAACAAAATATTTTATATTGGCCCAATTGATTGCAATCCGTATCAGTTCACTTTAAAAGCAGGCTTTTTCAGTTAAATCGCGTTTAATGGGCCGCTCGAATAAATCAACGGAGATATGGACACACATATTGTATATGTAGGTATGACACACTACAATCTGCTGAAACTATTTTTGTGTTCTTTTCTCGTGATATAAAAATGAACCTTAAATTGTGAATGATGAATACATTTACACAAAAAATTGTGTGTTTAGCTGATTATGATTATCCCGTATTTCTGTGAAATTAAAAGTAAATCCGACCCAACCTAGCTTGGAACAAGGCTATGCAGATTATGTCCAATGAGTTTATCAGTATAACAAAACCTTTGAATACTACAACGGTCCATTAAACAACGTCCTTACAATACTATTATCCATATGCATACAAATATTACCTATAAATGCAAAAGTAACTCTGTCTGTTCGTCTCTCAGTTTGATCTTACGCTTTCACGGCTAAACTGCTGAACTGATTTTGATGAAACTTAGCATGGGATAAGTTAGAATCTTAAGAAAGGATATAGGCCACTTTTTGCTGAAATTACCGACAACAACGCGGGCGAAGCCAACAGCTAGTGTATAACATAAATTGACAAACAAAGGAAGATAATTTTTGCACCTATTGTATTAAAATTGATTTAATACCGCCCCAGGATTTTAATATTTTAAAGTATGATTTCCTTTGTTAACAAACAATTCACACTAAGCTTAAAGCCAACACTTTTTAAATTCCTCCCAAGTGCTCCGGCTAGAGCAAAACTAAAAGAAATTGCACTTAAGAAAATATGAGTCACAAACACTTGTGAAACTGTACGATACATTACCCACAAAGTGGGTTCCACAAACTTGCTGGGTATCTATTTACTTCAAGACTATAAACAACATCAGTAGCAACTTTAATCACAGCCCGCTATTAAGTTTTCCGCAAGGAAATAATGCTTCATTAAAATTTTAACGCGGCGGTTTAATTTTCTATACGAGAACGGATTTTAATGAACCGTGGTACGAGACAAGAGTTTTAATCTCCTGCTTTTTGCTTTATGATTAAAATATAGAATAACTTACTAGAAGGTAGTGGTTAATGGTTTTTTTTTTCATTGTACTGTAATTAATTATTAGGTAGGCATTTGTTTTCAGCCAGTAGTAATGTCGCAACAATGTTGCTTTTTTTTTCTTGTTCTTAATTTAAAACGATTTATTGTCACTGTTAATTCACATATTGATCAATGTAGCGTTCCTTTTTTTTCTTGTTCTTAATTTAAACCGATTTATTGTTTTGAATCTTCGTTAAAATTTTAATACACAATCATTATTTGAGATTCGTGTTCCCTACTGTTTAACTAATTTTAATTGCAGTACAATGCCAAAGTAAAATTTATATTAGTTTAGAGGCCATGTGGGTCAGTTTTCTTGAAAAAAAAAGACTGTCAATGGAAGAAACTAACTGGAATCTAATCAAAGTGTTTTTTTTTTGTGGAATATAATAGAATACATTAAAATATCATTTATTTCTCAGTATATGGTAATTACAGATGTTACAATTATAGAATATACTGCGTATTGTTTGTGTGCCTGTTAATATAATAACAATTTTAGCATTGGCATTGTATTATAATTGAAACTCATTAAGATTAACCTCCTACTCTTTCGAATCTTATTTGCACATATTATAAAGACCTAGGTATATATTTTAAAGCTGTGAGGGCAATGAACTTTATCAAAGACTTCTCTTGAAGCCCGTTCCAGCAAACTTCGCAAGGTCTATTGTATAGAAAGGAAGCTAGAACTATTACATCTAAGTAGTAAAGTTGTTGTGTACGATATGGACTGGAAATTAATCTAGACGGAAATTGCGGCGACTGCCGTCCAATCTTTTCAATTGAAAATATTTGGCAGACGGTACAAGCCGTTTGCTATGGCCTTATATAGCTTCCAGTAAAAGTCACAGATAATATTACTATGTACAGATAGGTAGATTTCATAAATATATACTGTTTTGAAAATCTAGAACTTTATTTTTATTTTAATAAAAACATTTCGATTCTTCGACGACATAATTACTCTCACTATATTTTCATATTTGTTCATAATTAAATAAAAACATTATATAAAAAGCCGGCCAATGTCGGACTCACGCATGGAAGGTTCCGTACAAGATGTATTCCGTAAAATCAAGTAAAAAAATCTCATAAAAACACGTCTCTTGTATGGTCCTTTCAATTTGCATTTTTATTGTTTTTATAGCGGCTACAGAAATACGTACTCATTGAACATTTCAACTATTTACCTATTACGGTTTATGAGATACCCGCTAACAGACGGACGGACGGACAGCGGATGCTTAGTAGTAGGGTCCCATTGGCATCCTTTCTGTACGCGGAACCCTAAAACGGAATTTCTTAGATAAAAAATATACAAGATTTAATATGAAACTTAACCTAATAAACTCAAAGTAAATCTTATTTAGAAAATAGTTAAGCCTTTTTCCTACAAATTGACTGAAGAAGGAGAGAAGATTAAAATTAACCTACTACTACCAGATTACCCCGGGGATTTGTTTCCTCGCTATAAAGCTGAAGATTCAAGGCATATTAACGTTATCTCTAGAGATCTGTTTATTATAACATAACAGAGATTTACAAAGTAATAAATACTACATTAACTGAATACTTTTAAAAGTTGATTAAAAAATAAAATCTTATTTTTATCTTAATTAAGTTTATATTAAAATTTTATTTTTAAATTAGTTAGGTTCAAAGTTCAATCAAACAAGAATAAAAAAAAACAAATCAAGCAAGTCCAAATACGATGGGATTGCGTCGTTTCGTTGCAGAGTTCCTATGTCCACCTTCTGGCTCCATCATCAGACCAGCTCGAAGGTAATATAATATTATATTGTCACCAAACTTCTAGAAGTATGCAAAATATTATCTCAATCGGATGTCAGGAAGTGGTTCTAATTTAACTTGCAAGATTTGACCTAAACAATACATCTATACTAATATATAAAGCTGAAGAGTTTGTTTGTTTGTTTGAACGCGCTAATCTCAGGAACTACTGGTCCGATTTGAAAAAATCTTTTAGTTTTGGATAGCCCATTTATTGAAAAAGGTTATAAGCTATATAACATTACGCTGAGACCAAAAGGAGCGGAGCATAAATGATGCAAAAATGAATAACCGTTGAAACTAAAACACGCGGACAAAGTCGCGGGGGACAGCTAGTCTATAATATATGTATTTAGAAATATATATTTACTAGCTGTTTCTTGCGACTCCGACCACGTGGATGACAGTTATCGCGGCAAAAAGTAGCCTATGTCCGTTCTCAGCCTCTAGACTATCTTTGTACCAAATTTCAGTTTTTTCGGCGTGAAAGCGCGACAGACAGACAGAGTTACTTTCGCATTTATAAGATTAGTAACGATGTTCATCAGTTGTCTGGTTGCGATAATACAGGCTCTGCCTAGTTTGGGATCAGATGGCCTTGTGTGAATTTCCCAAGATATTATTATATTATTGTTGCTTAGTTTTTTTTGTCAGCCATTTTCTACCCTTCATGCCACCCTAGCCAGTAAACCGCTAAGTCACGACTGCCTTATGTGTTAAGTACGAGTCTCGTATATTATTCAAACTGGACAATTATTTCTTAAATGAAGGCGTGTGTTAAAAGCTAACATTGTTATTATTTTATGCTTTATGTGTCAAGAGAACTTTGTGCGGTAATTACTGTCAAAGTAACAGTTCGTTATTTTAACATTAATTAACGTACTAACACTGTTATTACATATTCTAATAGAGACTAAACAAACACACGCCTTTTGAGACTTTTGTATTATAATTAAATAATTTTAACACTACAGAATAACGGTCTACTTGTATAGAAACGGAACAAACATTTTTTATTATTCATTACGTAATTAACCAATCAAATATTGGTTTCAACCAAATGTCCGATACGTCGCCCTTAAGACGGATAACAAGTTTAGTAAGCATCTCAGACTGACCTGTGTAGCTTAGTTGGTAAAACGACTGGTGTGCCTAACCAGTATTCACGGGTTTGAGGTTAAAATTTTCCTTTTCTGCTATTTATATGGAACAAGAATAAACCATCACGCCTGTGCATTGAGGATTGATGATTTCAGATTCCTGTTTGGAATTTAGTTTTTTCAAGATCTTCGTTTCCGTTAGTTAGGGGTGTTAAGAGTAACTAAAAGAGTAGTATAAGAAATAATAAAGTATTAATTATGTTACTTGAAAAACTTGTGAATTTGCACGTTTGTATTTGAACATGCAACCTTATGCATAATATTCTGGTAATACAACCGTTAGGCCACCACGTCTGTTTTTATTTTTCCCTAAAACATTTTTCCCTATAAATATTTCCACTCGCATCCCAAAACACATATAAAGTACTGGCACAATCTACGCAGCCCCAGTGTCTCAGGTATGCCATACTGCTACATAAGAAACGGGCATAAATTTTCCACGCGCCAGACTCACCCATTTTCTTATGAATCCAGAATATAGGATATTTGCAGACCGACGCCTGATAGATTCTGAGGTTTACGCAAATCCTATCTCTTTGTGACAGTAATTTGTCTCCGGGGGACCCTTTGTTTTGTCCTTTTGCGTTACAATATGGATGGAATATCCATTCTATTTTTATGCATTTGACAGATAGAATTGATGAATAAGAGAACAACAGATTTTGTGGAGTAAATAAAGATATTGTGATGGATGATTATTTCTTTTTGCTTTGAGAATTCTAAATAGACGAAAGTTTTAAACGACTACAATTCTAATTTTTGGAAATGTAAAAAATAAGAATAAATTATTTTGATAAAATCACATATATAGCCAGAACAGTTTAAGCAGAAACATTAAGATCTTATCAGTATTGTCCTGTTTGGCACAAATAGTACGATTTAAGTAAGATGGGTCCATAGCTTTTCTGTTTATTACTCTCGTACTTTATCTTAGTGACATCTATTACTAGTTGAAGAATGTATACTGCGCTTGTAAATTGACCTACTGCGCTTGACAATTCAATTTAAAATTCCGAGTTTGCTACTATGATTATTATAGTAGGTACATCATTTATTGTTTCTCAATGATTGTCGGTATGTATTAGCTGTTTGTATAATTTTTATGAGTCAAAGTAACGAATTAAAATAACAAAAAAAAAGTTTTTGTAGAAAAAAGTCTAAACAAATTATTGATATAAAATTCAACAGTGAGTGTTGACATAATTCAATTTTTGCTTATAAAATGCCCCAAAGTGAAAATTGAATCTTATTATATACTGGTCACGGGCTGACGTCGACTTTTGAATAAGAATATTTTCTTACGGTGCTTCAACGTTGCATCTGCGATGTGCCATAAGTTAGGAGAGACTGATTTTGGTCCAGTGGAAGTAAAATGGACAATTGATTATAAACAATAACTGAAGTCATGATAGAAGATAAATTAAATAATAAAATCTTAGAAATTTGCAATATCCTATTAAAACCTAACAGCTGTGCATTTTTTTAAGGTAAAATATAATGTGATCAAAAAGAACAATGCAAATTTTTGTTTTCAGAGTCTAGGTATTTAGGAGCCAACTACTTAACAGTTAAAAATGGAATGCATGAATGGACAGCCATAGAAGTTACACAAGTAACTGGCATACAGCCAGGCAAAGGAATTAAAGCCACCACGATCCTTACATGCAGGAACTCCGTGGCCCTGAATCGAATACTTTCTTGTCTTTCACCGCTGCAGTTCGCCACATGCATCACAACATTAGCATAACGTGAACAGGTGCGGGCGAATAACTGAGCCGTCGCAATGCGGTATAGGGGATCTTATATTCATATTATTGTAGCGACTGAGCTGCTGGCCGGTTGGTGACGATTTTAAATTCAGAAATCAAAAATGTTTCAAAATAGATGTCTCCTTTTTTGTATGTGCGCCTGGTACACAAACATCTGTCGGGTTGACTTTTTAGCCGATTATGCGATATTAAAAAGACGGGGGTAGGTTTTCAAACGAATACTGTAGATATTAATTATTAATAGTCACCTGTATCGCGTATAACAAAGTTAAGAATTAACCAAAATATATTTAAAATTAAATAAGTTGTCATTTTAGATTTCATCTTGATATAATAATTTATTATTTACTTTATTTTTTGGCTCATTACTTTTAATAAAACCCTTTTTTTATGAAAATTAAAAGTATAATCTTCATTATGCATTCTTCTAAGTAAATAAAAAATATACTGTACAAGTTTGTATATTAGGCATTAACCGTTTCCCACTGAAAATTAAAGCTTTAATTCCTAAAAACAACAAACAAACCAAGCGGTCGGATATAAGTCGTACTTATATAATCTCAAGTCTATTTCAATCTGGAGTAGTAATCTAATTTGATATACATCTACATAATTAAATGGGTCTATAAACCTTACACGGTTCTCGATTCTCGGAAACTAATTAATAGGGTCTGAATAGAGGGCCTAGGATTCTAGCATTTGAATTTCCGTTTCAGATAATAAGAAAAATTAGTTTCGTCAGCTGCTGTAGCATGTATATTAGCATAATTTTAAATTGACGGGCCTGTTGGTCTAGTGGTTAGTGACCCTGACTGCTAAACCGGAGGTCGTGGGTTCGATTCCCACCCAGGACGAATCTTTGTGTGATGAGCACGATCATTTGTTCTGTGTCTGGGTGTAATTTATCTATAATATGTATGTATTTAGAAATATATAAGTATGTTTATCAGTTGTCTGGTTGCCATAGCACAGGCTCTGCCTAGTTTGGGATCAGATGACCGTGTGTGAGATGTCCCAAGATATTATTATTATTATTATATTATTATTATTATAATATCAATTATTTTTTGCATTTTCCAGACTATTAATTCAAATCAACATTGTAAGTAATGATTTTTTGTTTTCCTGCTGACTCTCTATTAAAGTTAAACTTTTTCAAAAAATGAGAATGATTCCAAACAGTGGCCAGAAATAAAAAGTGGACGCAAACAAAGGCATTAGTTAAAAAACTTTCACTTTTCTATTTTAAAAAAATACGAAAAAAATAGACGATCGGCGTGGAACTTGTTTTTGGCGCCACTGTTAAACATCATTCATTCTTTTTTTCCGGTCTTTAACTTACAAAAGATCATTCAGAAAATACCATTGTCCCAATATCAATACGTCGGAGTACATTTAAAATATGAATACAACGTAAACGCCAGCCTTCCTAACAAGTACTGGGAAACGGGAATAAAATATGACCTTCTGTTGTACCAGTGAAACTGTAACTCCAACCTGCCTTGTTGAATATTTATGGTTTCTGAAACGGTGTGGTTTGTGAACCATGCCGCGTGTGTGATGACGTCATCACTAGACTGTAATTAATTATAATTTATTGTTTGATTCAGAACTTTGTCAAGGTTTGTTACTGTTGATTCAATAATTTAATCTTAGATATTGCTGTATACAGCCGACAAACTCACACCATAGGTAACCCACCCGATGTGAAAACACCGATGGCTATGAAAATGTCCAATATCAAAGATTCAAAGGGCTAGAGATGCATTTTCCATTTTTGATATGGACGAAAATGCGTTGCCGGTCTTTTAAAATGGGTTTGCATATTGAACTCAATAAGGACATTCACAGATGTTTATTAAGAACAGTCAAAGTATCGTGTTTTCACATTGTAATTTTAATTTCTGTCCAGGCATTTCCCAAATTATATGGGGTCGGCTTCCAGGAGTTCGGATTCAGCTGCATTTTACATGGATTTATCCTATTCGACCTCCACACCTATTTTATTAAGTAAAATAAAAATAGCTCATTTTTGAATTATTAAACAAGTTTATAATAGTCTTATTATATACCGAACTAGGAATAAATAAGCAATAACTCAAAGCTTCCGCACATTTTCAATAGCACTAAAACTATCCAAATATTCTAAAAGTTAATATTGCTGAACATTATCCGTGCAATACTTTGCGCACATTAATTAAGCAACTGTTTCGCAATTATCATGCTATTTAGCTAATTCTGAATTAATTTACGTTCTGGTTTTAACTAGCGTAACTATTCATGGCGTTTTATTGCAATAGTTTTTACTCCTGCGAAGATAATAAATAAGGGTTATAGTGTTACAAGCTGGCAACTATTTGCTATGTTACTTGAGTATTGTTGTTCTTCTTTAAGCATTATTTGTAAAGTAATGGGGTTATAACTTAAGGTAAAAATAAGTAAACTATATATGTGCGCATATCGAACTGTATGAAAAAGTTAAATAAAATTTGTGTCGAAATAGAGCGCGCCGTTTTATTAAAACTAAGCATAAAACTTCTGTCGTCGCATGGAAAATCACTTAAATCAGTAAACGAGCATAGTACTTACAGTTTTAAATTTGCTTGCGCGTGAGCCAACGGGCTACTAGCGATGCGCGCACTCTATGCATGTCTATATACTCTAAGAGTTATAACTTTACAAATAAGTTTTATGCCTAAGACAGGTAGGTACCTATAT
Source organism: Diachrysia chrysitis (assembly GCA_932294365.1). Lineage (NCBI taxonomy): Eukaryota > Metazoa > Arthropoda > Insecta > Lepidoptera > Noctuidae > Diachrysia > Diachrysia chrysitis. The sequence continues at coordinate 12,008,435 of OW028649.1, read as the reverse complement.
AGTTTTTTTTTTATTTCCCTTCTTCAGGCTTACCTAATGGTACTTGACTACTTATGAACATTCCCAACACCAAAAGCGAGTTGACGTGCGTTGCTAACCTTTCAAACTATTTTGAGTTATCTCTGTTTAATATCAAGACTTGGCTAGTAAGTCTATAAATTATAATAATCCCTCTGATATCCGATCATAATATAATCGAGCCTTGATAATGCGTATGTACACACAATAGTTTAGCTTCAAAGAATTAATCTTATGATTTACAACCTCAACAGAGAAAAACAAAACACGTACTCAGTATGACGTAGCCAAACACAGTCATTAGTTTACCATTCTGCCTCTATTGTCCCGACTGCGTAATAGATGACTGGCCCACTGCCACTTCAGTTGAGAATAGTTTTAATATTTTCAAAGGGAGTTGAAAGGAAATGCGGCATTCCTCGCCTGAACAATACTAAAGTAGGACCGTACGGAATTTTTATCCGTGCCAAAAAACTTTATGCTTTACTGCGTACATTCCAATCGGTTCGTTAGTTGAATTGAGCTGGGTATTTAAGTAATTGAGTCAGATTGCGGGCTCGAAAGTGCTCTTTTGTACTAGGTCTTTTTGTTTGACTGCGAAATTATCTGCAGCATCCGATTGAATATTGTAATATTTTAAAGAGAAATGCTTTTTGTTGCAAGAAAATTGCTGGTGGGTATTTTAAGAGGTTGGTTCCATTGAGATTTATTCTATGCATTATATGGATGCTTGTTCGGTTACGTCAGAGATTTGACTGAAAGATTGCTAAGTAGTTTAGGTATTATTTATAGATTCATAAAATCATATTCCCTTATTTACTTCACCAACTTATTGTAAATTTGTAATTTAAGAATACAAAGCTAACAGAAGAAATCAGAATCTACAAGTATTAAATTAGTTTAATCGAAATATCTTGTCATCCAGTTCGAAACTTTCTTGTTTTGTGGTAAATAAATTGGACCAAACCGAAGCCTTAAGTTAAACCTATTTTTGGGTTCAGATAAACAACGGGTATCCGGAAAATTTGTTAAAATCCAATTCGATAATTGTTTTTCTTTGGTAACATTTCTAAAGTTTCCAAAAACTTCGTTAACTCTTTTCTTACAGTTTGGAAGTTGCTGGGTACCAAACGCCATTCGCAGAAAATTAATGGCAAATTTTTCCTGGCTTTTACTTCCATTTTTCAAACGTTGAGTTCTCATTATTTTAGTTTAGCTTCGGTTATTTGGAGCAAATCCTTTTTGTTTAATTTTAGTGAGTATTTTATTTTTCTATTCTACGTTTGACTTTCTTTTAATTTCTTTCGTCAAATATTTGAAAATTTCTTTTGATTCTGTTCGTTTATTGTTTTAGAAAATTTGTTACATTTCCTATTGGGAATTTGTAAGAAATAACTCACATTGAATGAGTTGAGCAAAATTAATTTACTCTATAAATACGTGTATTGTTTCTTCTTTGGTAAAATAAAAAGAAAGTAATATTACCAGTCCAGCTTGTATCGCAAAGTATAACCACTTCAAATAAGGAAAGTCATACTGAAACAATATAAACCAATGATATTATACGCAAGATATATTACTTTCATAGTTACCAATGTTTAAAATCGAATCGGACTGGCTTATGTCAAAATGTTGTCAAGTTGCACGAATGAACAGTACATAAGATAGGACAAGCACGTAAGTAAAAGAGATAGCAAGGAGATGCTTTTCGAGTCCTCAAAATGCGAGCGCTATATATCTTCCTCATTTCTATATAATGTATTTGATAAACACCTTGTCTCTTCTCAAGTTATTTAGAATCCTTTATTCTCGTTCTGTCGCTGAGAATATAGGCTGCGCCTTGCAGCCAGACAGTTACGGGACGCTATTTTGATCCTTCTATTCATTTAAAATTCAGAATGTAAAAGTAAGCAACAGAAATACCTAGTAAACATTGTAAAATATTCGACGAATTATAACGGTTTCAAACTAGCATAATGATCCTTTTAGTTATTATTGAACTTCGAATAAAGTAAATGAAATAAAAGTATAGAAAACACATAAAACAAAATGTTATTAAAACAATAGCACAAACATTTTGTCTAACTCTGTCTGCAGTTACTCCCGGACTCAATATATCAAGATTTAATGATGTAGAAATAAAATATCACTCGTTTGCCCCTTGTACAGTACAGCACACTTTATTGGTACCAAAAAATCCAAATATCAACCTTAGTGCTATAAATGGATGGCGCTGTCAATAACAAAGTGTGACCACTGATGTGTGGTTGACTGTAGGTACTGTAGTTTATTCGGTGGATGAAATGTACGGATCGCAGTTCAGATTTATTTTTATTACTTTGATCGAATATGTCATTTTATTAATTTATGACCTGTATGTGTACTTAGTGTGTTTTTATCGTTTGATCATTTATAAAGTCATCGGTATTTATCTACTGGCTCTGTAAATAAGATATACTTTAAACTAAACAGAGGCTTTATCAAAGCAGTTATAGCTTGATTTATTATTAGTAGATCAATACAGAAACATATCGTTATTTAGCAAGAGCATTAAATACTTTTTGGTGTTATATTTGACAATGTATTCTCCTAGCTAAAAGAACACAACTTGATTTAAAATAATTATAATAAAGTTGGTAATGAAAATACGTAACTAAATAATAATTAGGACTTACAATATATATAATATGTACATATAATAAAAACCTGGCTTTCGTTATGCTCATCAACCTAAATATTAATTAACAATAATTATGTAATTTAATTATAATAATAGTTAGTATAATAATTTATCTACATGAGAAGAGGCCTGTGTGACATTAATAGGCTGGTATTATTATATTATTACTATCTTGGTCAATCAATGGAATTTATTTGTTGTAGTAGTCTATTGTCATACATACTTAATAATATAAATGCGAAAGTAATTTACGGCTTAACCACCAAGTCGGGTGAAATTTGGTATGTGGTGAGTTTGGCTCCTAAGAAAGGACAAAAGCAACTTTTTGCCGATATAACCGAAACCCAAGTGAAGCCGCGGGCAACAGCTAGTATCTCATAAATTACACAACCTTTTTGAAAATGCAGTATGAAACTAGTTTCAAACACTTTGGTATTAAAATCGTGTTCCACCATACTACACCGCCAACTTCGAATTTTCAAACAATAATAGTTACAATATCATAAAATCCAATATGTTCGAGTTAAAGCCGTCAGGTGGGGTTGCACTGCATCCTATGGGTTAATGGCTATCGATTTCCCATAGGCAGAGAATATCCGTATCTCTAGCAGGATCTGTGAATCGCTATTACCTACCATTGGGTGTACCGGTATAATTTATTCACCGAGTATCGCTAGCGACTTAGCTCCAAATATGTTTGTAAATTTATTCCGTATTCAAATAAACGGTTTGCAGTTATTGAGTTTCGAGGAGTTTTGGGGTTACCTGAATGTTTGTATCGCGTTATTTTTATGTAATAGTTTGTGAAAGCTTCAATCTTTTTGAAAACCTACTTGCATCGTGGATATCTATTACCCTTACTCTTTTTTTTATTGTGGTTTTATGATTTATTGTATTTGCGACCAAATTTGTTGTCTTGCAAAGTTAGACAATATCTTGGTTTATTTGCCTTAGATCATATTAAATTTGTACTAAATTCATTAAAATATTATTAAACATTTTTAATTTATGAAAATTTGTATATTTTATTTCAAAAAGACCTTTTTCGGGACTTTTAAAACGTTAAATGACTATAGTTGCGCGGTTCCAAAATGTCATTCCTATGGAGAAGAACCGGCAAGAAACGCCTTAGGTTACTATTTTAAAAAAGGTAATATATACTAATACAATGCTTAAAAATAATTTTATGACATATTTTAATTCCTTTTTTGTTTAAAATCTGTCATTAAAATATAACAGCTACGTCAATTTGAAGTAAGGGATATGCACGGAGCTTGCTGCGAGTATTTGGCACTTGATACGTTGAACGATAGTGGTCCGTGTTCTATGCGACAGGTATAGGGCGAGGCTTGATCGTTTAATGTGTTTGTATCTATGGATTTGTCTTTAGACTTGTAGAATTTAACAGGCATTTAACGTTTTATTTACTATCACATTCTCTTACGTATTTATTATCACAGACATTTCTCTGAACCCAAAGTAAGTAGCTAAAGCACTTGTGTTATGGAATCAGAGAAAACGGTAATACAAACAACCAGACCTAAGACAATGTAGAAATTTTTTACTTTGATTTGATGTAGACACATTTTTAGTTTCAGTTATAAAACTCGATGTTTATGAATAAATACGACTTGGAATAAGTAATTGTTAAATATTATTTGTTTAATCTAAAGCAGAACTAACTAATATTAAAACGGCTCAATAAATAGTAAACGCTTACACGCTTAGACCCTTATTGCGTGGGATTGTGGTGAAATGTGAGTGTCATTACACCCACATCGCACAGCCCATTGCCTTGCTATTGTAACAGCCTGCCTACAGATACAAAATATTTATTTTAAACAATGTTTACACAACAAAACTTTGTTATAGCAATGATTTCTACTAATATTATCAAATAAAATTAATTAGTTTGTATTTTGGAATCGATTTACGGAAAAAAGACCCGACCGAGTTTAATGAACATACAATTTATTTAAGTTCTAGGTTCTCGTGGGATGAATGGATGATTTCTTTGTTCTCTATAGTTCGATTAGGCGACGTCACTTGCAAAATCGAGTTATCACACTTATGTCTTACAGTGTCATGGTGGCCTAGAGGTTCAAAGAACGGATTTGTGTGCACAAGGTTGCAGATTCGAATCCATTACAGACAAGTACCAATATGTATTTTTCAAAGTTATATGTACTTTCTTAATTATCCTAAGACATCGTGAGGAAACTTGATTATAAAAATTGGAATCTGACATCGCCAAACCGCAATAAGCAAGCGTGATGATCAATGCTCGTTTCTTCTCTAAATGAAAAAAGGCCTGTGCCCAGCCGTGGGACATTTATATACTGGTATTATTATTTATTATGTCTATACCTACATGGCTTAAGGTGTTCGTAATAAAACTGCAGGTTAAAATTACCTGAACAAAATCAGAGCGCCAGAATATCACACGAACCAAATATGATTACAAAAGACATTCGAACGCCTGCTGTGTAAAATTGAAGTGCAATTGGGCAGACAATCGTATCAGCTCAAACCCGGATCCGTTTACATCGACCTGGTGCAGATCGAACGGCGCAAATATGCAATAGTTCGGCAGTCGGCAGTCGGTTGCTTCGTCTACCATTAGAGGGTTAACGTTGCATGGTAATATGGTGCTTCCACCTATAGCATTAGAGGATTCGCGATGCTCATTTTGTATGAAAGTTTCTTATGTACTTAATTGAATTTTCGATCTGTAATATACCATCAGACTAATTAAATCTGTAATCTTTGTGTTTTTTTCTTGTAGGTTGGTAAATAGAAAGGTTTAACAGACGTTTTTTCGTTTGTTTCGGTATCGAAAAACATGGCAGTTATTTTTCTATCTGAAATAAGTATAAAATATAAGGTTTATTTAAAATATAATAATAAAAATTTTGAAAATATTTAAAAAAAATAATGGTATATGTAAATATACCATTATTGAGAGAGAAAATTCTATAAGATTTTGGTACAACGTTAATTATCGTCACATTTATATTGCTACTTTCACAAATAACCTATTGTACCGACAGGAAATATTAGAGTAAATGTAAGCGATATTCACTGGAGTCTCTTTCGTAAATTGGATCTCTGAATAGATATAATCTGATTGAATTAGTCGGTCTATCGACGCTTTCCCGTTCTCCTGATACGATACACCTGCAAATATATAGAAACAACGTAATGAAGATTTGAAGTAACAGTTCATTCGAGTTTGGATATAGGTGATGATATATCTGCAGATTTATATCAAATGGGGTAAGTACATGATTTTTTTTTATGCCTTTCATATAGATTTAAAAACATATTAGAAACGTATTTTTTCTAATTATACGTAACTCAAAATCATGACGAATACATTGATTTTTTTTTTTTTGGAAGGATGAGATTTACGCAGTTAACCTGAGCGCGGGCTTTGTCTGCTTCACCGGACTTTTGGCGAGAACCTTATGGGCCTCCAGCTAGAGCAATAGAAAAACTAACTACGTCAGCAACGTTCACTAAAGGCACCCCCTGTGGGGTGGTAATCTTAATAAGGCAAAAACAGCAAGGGAAGGCTGGATCTAAGTGTTAATTATTTAAGACATATTTTTATTTCTAGATTGGCCGGCTCGGGCCAGCTTGATCTAGGGACGGGGGGGTAACATTTACGTTACAATTATTTATACGCGACGGGCCTCGCCGGCGAGGAAATACATTGATTTGAAAAGTCACATGACGTCTCCATTTTGTGCATGATGTCACTAGCCAACACTGCTGAATTTTATGTGCTTATTCTTGTTAGTGTTTTCTTATTTAAAAAAAGCAAAAAATATGTGTAATATTTTTTCGTTATATAAATGACGGATAATTAGATTTTGACTTCATATCTAGTTCTTTACTTCATTGTTTTGAGCATTTTTGGTCAAGTATTTGAATTCTATACCAACTAGTAGGTGTCTACTTAACGAAGTGAATTTTCATAAACAAATGACACTCACATAATAATCTACAAAATGCGTCGTGGATTGGTACAGTTTATCTGATGTGGGGGACTGGGGGTAGTTACCGTGGTGACTTACACCACTCGGTGCAAATCATTACACGCAAATTTAATTTAATAAAAAGTCTGAGAAACGCGTATCCCCTCATAATTCCCGTTGAGTAGATACTTAAAGTAACTTCAGAAAGCAAGTACTTGTTATGTACGATGTACTTACTTTTATTGCCGACTCGGACTTTCCAGGAACTTTGTTTTTTTTAATTCAAAGTATTGCTTCTACGTAGTAATTACGTTTTTTGTTTTAAAATAGATGGTAAGCTGTGATAATTATAATTGCTGTAATAAGTTTTAAATTATGTGAAAGCTTTTATTATAACTATTTCATATTAAATATTCGCGTAGGTAAATTATTTTGGTTTACTTTGAGAAAACAAAATACGTCAAAAGATTTTTATTTGTATACACCGTCAAAAAATAAAAAAAAACCGTGTCAGCCAAGCTCTTGTTGATTCCAGCTCTTGAATATTAATCATAAATCAATGCTATATTTAATATTGGTATATTTTTATCAAATTCAACATTATTTCAATCATATAAAGCTCTAGTTGGCGCTTTTGCGATGTGGTTTATATCAGAGGAGCTTACTGTTAGAAAAGAAAAACCTAAATTATAAAATAAAAAATTCAATTTATCCTTTGTTCATTTAATCATGGTTATAACACCACGAAAGAAAGCCAACACATCTTAATCAATTCGTCCTTTCTAATTCATTGTCACCCTCACCCGAGTAAAACATTGGTGAATTTTCCGGCACGTAACTCTCAGATTTAATGTAATTTATCTGCACTCATGAAGCTCTCATTTGAAACGATTTACGCTCGTGTACTCAACACTCACACCGCTTTTATATTATTTGAAACACTTGTAAGAGCTGCCCGTGTGATCCGCGCTTAAGATTGTCGCAGTCTTTAGAATTTAGAGTTTATTTCGGTTGCATTTTGTTTTATTTGTTATAAGAACATACGTAAAAATATGCACTCTGAAGTTTGACAGTGTAAAACCCAGGTAAAAACATTGATAGTCTTTTGTTTTTCTAGAAAACTACCAGCTAATTCTTTAAAGATATCGCGATAAAATCTAGTTCCATCATACTTAATAACTTATTTCTTCAATATTGTTATATTCGATCCGAAACAAGCCAGTGTCTAGTTATCCATGCTTATTATTCTCCGTATGAGCAGAAAAGAACACGAAATACAATTCATAGAAATACTTAGGTACAGCTAGGAATTGTTAAAATAAATACAAACAAGAGTTTGCACACTATTTCAAACGTACTTTCTTTGTGAAGTTGTCGGCTCCATCTTAACCGCCCAGCTAAATTGTTAAGACGAAGCGACCGCGACAAAGGGACAACCAACCACCAGCTTGAGTGACGTAATAAAAGCACATAAATCGGATAGTGTGATGAGAGCTTTCAAGAACTTTGTGTTTAAGAAACCAATATACTTAGGTACAAAAGTTTGTCGGTAGGAATGTTATGTGATTGGTACTGCTGACGGTATCGCACCAGTTAATTAAAATATCAAAACCGATTCATAAATTAATTACAGCTCTTAGGCGTTACAAATAAATAGGATCTATTGTTATAATGGTGCTATGGTAACCGGCCTCGAGTGTTTTGTATATTAACTATTATAATAACATAATATATAACTATTTATTAAAAGCTAATTAAACTTATACAGCTTATTAGAGCTACGTATTTTATACGTGATTATTTGCAACATAATATATAATCATGTTAAACTCCTTTTTTTTTTTTTTTTTTTTTTTTTTTTTTTTTTTTTTTTTTTGTTTGGGCGGGGGAATCCTCATGGACACCCGCTCACTCGGGGGAGCGAACGGGTAGTGTCAGACTCTTACTGACTAAACCTGAACCGCCGTGCTACGTCATCCGCGTGTTGTGCTGGTGCGTGGCAATGCATTGCAATTCATCACGCACCAACCGCGGGGTCCGCCGGCCAATAGGGGCCAGCGGATCACTATCGTGATGGTTTGGAGACCGACGTGTAAAGAGCGTCGGCCTCTCCGCCTCTACTACTAGATGGCGCTCTTCGAGTAAACAAGTGAAATAAAGCCCTCTGTAAATTTCATCTCAATAAAAATAGTTAAAGTTAATTATTTGCAATAAATTTAATGTAATTAGTTAAAGTGTAGTCTAAATTTCAAGTGAAAGTGTTATCCAAAAAAACAACATTATAATAACAGCTAAAACAACAATAAACAATTAAGTGATAAAGTGACTTTAAAACTAAGTTAAGATCATAACTATTAAAAAACTTCTAACTCTTAAAGTGTTTAAAATAAATGTAAATACTTATGAACAACAGCCTTGAGTGATAAAAACAACTTCCCAGTGTGTAAAAAGATAAACAAAACATTTGAGTGTGCATAGTGAAAAATATAAATCGTTACAAAATTCAAAAACAACAACTCATTTTTAGGTCACAGATAATATAACATCTACGTTTATTCATAACAACACCATCTGTGATTTAAAAAGAACAAAGCATGGTACGACATCTATTGACGAGTAACTGAATAAGCATAGTTAATCGATATTCTATTACTAAAATAATACAGTAAGTGGCCGTAAGAGGACACTATTTATAACAAAACTACATAGGAAGAAAATAAATTCATTGAAATGGAGAACAACAATGTTACATTTCGTTCTCAAAAAAACAAAAAATTAAACGAATCACTAAACGTGTCATTTATATCGACCACCTCAGACTGCTTGGCAAGAAGCTTACCTGATTTATCTACTGCACACATATTTGACCAAGACTCTGAGTGCTACAAGGAACAAATTTTAAAATTACAGGAGCAACTACAAATAGCGCATGCTGAAATAGATAATCTGAATTCGGAAAACAGCAATCTTAAACAAAAAATTAATAAACATGAACGAGAAATCCTGCAATTAAAACAAATTTGCACAGGCTCGCCACAAACGGTAAAAATCACTGCTTCTTTAAAAAAGAAGAAGAAACAAAATTCAATACAAGAAACTAATCTGAACAAGAGTATTGGAAATCTTGGACTAAAAATAGTTGATGACAATATACCAACAGATGGCGACACCAGTAACATGCGAATACAACAACAAAATATGCAAATGTCTGAAGAGGTTCCAGAATCTTGTGTCCGCGGAGGGAAAATGACAATGTACTCAAGCCACAATCCTTCACCAGATGACATAAAAAATTTAGTAAATACGAGTGTACATAACAACCGACGAATATTTATTATTGGAGAACAGCAGTGCATGGGACTTTGTAAAAAACTGACAATTACTAGAGATACAAGTAAATACGAAAAATACAAAATACATTCCTTTATAAAACCGTATGCTAGGTGTAATGAGTCATTGAAACCATGCTATAATTTAGACCTAACAGAAAAAGATTGGGTAATACTATGTATTGGTGAAAATGATACAGACCCAAACCATATTCAATTTCACCTAAAGAATAGTCTAGAATTACTGGCCAAATGTAATGTAATAATACTTAGCGTTAATAGAAATACATACTTAAATGAAATAAAATTGAATACACTTTTAAAATTTACATGTAAATCTTACCATAATTGTAATTTTTTGGATATATTTAATTTAAAAAAACACTATAATAACTATCACTACTTACAGGGTCATATATGCGGGTTAATCAACCTAATCATTGATACAAAAGACTATGAAACCAAATACATACCTTCTAGTACTAATAAGGCAAAACCCTATTATTTACCTATTTTTAATCGTAGCCTACCTAATAATTCCTATTCGGGTACAATCAGAGAAAAAGGAACTATCCCATATTATTTTCCTATTATTCCACGTAATTCCACTAAAACTTCTTCTTCTAAGATATTTAACGATGAGAGTTTTTTATGCGTAAGCCAGAAGATTTAAAAATGGATAAAATAAGACTACTCCATCAAAATATCGCAGGTATTTTAAATAAGATTGACACCATAGAATTAAGCTTATCTGAACTTGCAAAAAAAAACTATCCAATACAGATTTTATGCTTCAGTGAGACTTTTATAAAAAGAGGGGATGAGTCTAATATTACTATTAAGGGATACTCAGTCGGCAGTTACTATTCTAGAAAAAAACAAAAGCGTGGTGGTACGTGCATCCTTACATATAGCGGAATTGACTGCAAGCCTATAGAAATATGTAAAGAATGCTCTTGTGATAATATTTTTGAATGTTGCGGTATAGAAATCCCTAGTATCAATACAATAATAATATGTTTATATAGAATACCTACATCTGACATTAATTCGTTTTTTAGTAAATTAGAAATACTGTTACATAAATTAAGGTACAAAATTATAAATAAAAAATGCATAATGACAGGTGATTTAAACATTAATATACTAGTAAAAAACAAAAACTCGATTACTTTACATAATATCCTCTCAAATTATAATTTAAATCTACATATAAATGAGCCAACTCGACAAAATAGCTGTATAGATCTAATAGCAAGTAATCACGAAGAGGCATATGGTACAGTACACCGACTCTATCTATCTGATCACGACACCGCACAAATGTTAGAATTTCCAGGCAAGAGTGAGAAAATCTCACAATATTGGTACATTAAGAAACGAGATTTTTGTGATGAAAATATAGAAAAATTTCTGAATTACATGTCACAATTATCATGGCAGGATGTCTACGCGGAATCAGACGTGAATAAATCATTTAGTATATTTCATCAGGAACTTACACTGTTTTATGAGTTATGTTTTCCCTATTATAAATCTAAAATGACTTCAAACAGTCAATCTCCTGCATGGATAACTAAAGGCCTGAGAAAATCCAGTGCTATTAAAAGACAATTAAGGTTTATATACTATAAATATAAGAAGCAAGACACACTAAAAAAATATAATACTTATGGAAAGATATTGAAGAAATGCATCACATGGTCTAAAAAAAATATTAATAAAAAACAACTTATTCGAGCAAAAAATAAAGGAAAAGCCACTTGGAATATAATAAAAGATAAAAATAACAGTATTAAGACGATCAACAGTGTAACATCAATACAAAAGGACGGAAATGTCATTCATAATCCAACACAAATTGCAACATTATTTAATGATTTCTTTATAACTGTTAGTAATGGAGATAATTTACAATCGCAAAACAAACAATATCAAAAAATAACAATAGATGTCAATGATAAATCAATATTTTTGAGACCCACTTCGGAACAGGAAATCATAAATACCATTAAATCATTAAATAACACTAAAGCCGTCGGGTATGACACTATTACGACAGAAATAATTAAAGCAAGTGCTCATGTCGTTGCCCCTATTCTTGACTATTTGATTACAAATTCCATGATTCAAGGAATATTTCCAGAGAAATTAAAGCATTCCATAGTTAAGCCATTGTATAAGAAGGGTGACCGAAAGGAACCAAATAACTATCGTCCTATTACTCTTGTACCTATAATATCAAAAGTTTTTGAAAGAATCTTTTATAACAGATTAATCGAATTCTTAAATAAACATAATATTATTAAGAAAGAACAGAATGGTTTTCAACACAATAAATCAACGTCTTTGGCAGCATTTTCTCTTATTAAAAATATAACCGAATACATTGATGCGAAAATTCCGGTGGTAACTATATTCTTTGATATGAGTAAGGCTTTTGATTTGGTAGATCATGAGATTTTGCTCAACAAATGCGAAAAATATGGCATTAGGGGTGTAGCTTTGGACTGGATAAAAAGTTTTCTAACCAATCGTAACCAATGTGTTGAAATCACTAGTTTAAATAATTGTCATGAATGCAGTGTACACAAATCTCCCATCAGAATAAATAAGTATGGTGTTCCACAAGGGAGCGTTTTAGGCCCTTTGTTATTCTTATTGTACGTTAATGACCTACCAGATTCAATAAATTGTCAAAGTGTTCTATTCGCAGACGACATATCCATAATAGTGCCAGATAAGGATAAAGATACATCTCATGAAATGAAGATAAGTAAAGAGGTACAATCAGTATTAAGATGGTTAAAAGCAAATAAGTTAAATGTAAATCTATCAAAAACAAAATTTATAAAATTTGGTACTAATAAAAGTAAACAATATAGTAATAATATAAATATAAGGATAGAAAATGATAATGTAGAAGAAGCAGACAGTATAAAATTTTTGGGTATAACTCTGGATAGATTTTGTAACTGGAAACAACATATAAATGATGTTTGCCTCAAACTAAGCAGATTTGTCTACGCCCTTAGAAAGCTTCGTGCCGTGTCAGACGAAAAAACTGCAGGTATAGCATATAAAGGCTATGTAGAGTCAATACTTAGATATGGGTTAATAATATGGGGGAATTCGACTGATGTTAGTCAGGCATTCATTGCACAAAAGAAATGTTTAAGAGCTATTTGCGGAGTAAGTCCACTTGACTCTTGTAAACCATTATTTAAAAAACTAAAATTACTGACATTGACCTGCATCTATGTTCTTGAAGTATCAATTTTTGTAAGGAAGTTCAATGTTTTTTTTAAATTTAAGGGGGATCATGCGACTAAATATAAACCACGAGATCCTACAAAAATAATTATTCCATTTTGTAGAACTACTTTAAATAAAAAAAATGTGTATCACATGTGCATATCAGTGTTTAATAAACTGCCTAGGAGTCTAAGGGAGCTTCCATTTAAATATTTTAAAATAAAACTGAGAAAATGGCTAGTAGATAAGTGTTTTTATACGATAGAAGAGTTCATGCAATATGAAACTAATGTATATGATTATCTGTAAAATTAAATAATATACTTAATGTAATTTAATAATAATAATAGTATTGTATAATTTAATAATCATAAATGCGTTAAAATAATAATAGCTTGACATTTGTTTTTTAAAAGTATAGTATTTTAATTCAATTATAAATATTTGCATGCCAAATACAGGCAGAATATGGCTTGAACTGTGCACCATTGTTAAATCTGGTACGACCTGTCTTCTGTGCAAATAAATGTTTCTTTCTTTCTTTCTTTCTTTCTTTCTCATACTGGAGCCACACCCATAGCACGGAATGCGGCCCCCCGTCGTGGGTCCTATAGTCGGACGACGGACACCCCCGTGCCCGACGCCCAGGACCCTAGTTAGGGCGGGAGAGCGCGCTCATGCGCGGCCCTGCGCCGCCCCACTCGACGTCGGCGTATTTGGGGCGCGTCGGGGTCGTCCTCCCGAACGCGCTCCGCCGCCTCCTTCTGGGACATGACCGTCTCGCAGAAGGAGGACAGCGCATTCCACGCTGTGCGACTGCTGAGCGCAGCAGCGACAACAGCCGACAGCGCGGAGACGTCTACGCCCCCCAGCGCCGCCTGGAGAACGGCGCGGGGCGCGGCGAAGGCGGGACATGCGGCCAACGTGTGCAGTGCGGTGTCGTCACCGTCACCACACTGGTGGCACGCAGTTGTCCCTTCCCTCCTAGCGACCAGACACAGGTAATGGCCAAAGGCCCCGTGCCCGGTCAGTATCTGCGTGAGGCGGTAGGTCAAAACACCATACCGCCTCTCCACCCACGGTTGGAAGTGTGATCATGTTAAACTCCTGTGTCGACGCGCGTTAAGCAATTTATTCATTGTGCACAAAGAACACCCAGACTTGGAATCAGCACTTGTGGATGACACAAATGCTTGTCCCATGCGGGGATCGAACCCGCGGCACGACGCACACACAGGTAATTTGCGTGGTGACCCGTACCACTCGGCTATCTGTGCAGTCGCTTAATTTCCTTCTGTTTCAGGGGTACCAAAACTCTTATTTAAATAATAATAAAAATATTCATTCAAAAATCATCATTTTTAAAACTAAATCAAAAAATTAATAATTTAATCAACAAATCATTCTTCTTAAGTTCAAAGTTTAATAGTGCTTTACAAACAGATGCTGTTGCTTCTATGTCTATGTATGTATATGTGACACTTATTCATATATACGCAATAATGTGCTTGTATTATTTTTTTGAAATGAATAACACGTTCATCTCAACCTCCAATTATGTGTATCGAGACAATTTTTCAGGAGTATTTCTGTCTACAATAAGGAACATGAATAGGGGCTTAAATATTCAACAATTTTCTCTCTCATACAAATAAGCCACAGAACAACGTTGTCTCACACAGGCGACAAGTGTTTGTTGCAAACATTATGTAGCGTGAAATTTAATTTATTCCTCATGTAATTGTTTAAAATGTATGTTCAAGTTAAAATTAAAGGCAAACACATGTTTTTAAGCGTAGAAATATTGTGTATTGAAAATCCATACTAATATAAATGCGAAAGTAACTCTAGTCTGTCTGTCTTCTTCGGCTAAACCAATGAGCTGATTTTAATGAAACTTGGTATGGGGTAAGCTTGAATCCCAAGAAAGGAGATACCATATTTTACTGCGATAACCGGCACCCACGTGGGCGGAGCCGTGGGCAACAGCTAGTAAGTATGAGTTAAATCTAAGGTTAAAACACTCATTTGTTTTTATATGGTTTTTCATCCCAAGTAAATTTAGGTATAATTAGATCTAAGCAGATCTTCGCAATAGAAAAACCAATTAGAAACAACTAAAAGAAAAAATTTAAAAATCTTAAAGTTTTAACTTATCTATTTGGAAACCAAAGTCACATCGAATTAACAGACTAACACTAATTTTACAAGCAGTTTCCCATAATTGAGTGTGAATGAGTATACATGTAGACTGTAGAGGAAGACCGAAAAAGAGATGGATGGATTGTGTAAAGGTGATATGAGGAAGAAAGGAGTTAATGCTGAGAAGACGAGTAATAGAGATACATGGAAGCAAAATACGCAATGCGCCGGGACTAAATAATTAAATTGGGAACAGGGCAGGGAGATGATGATGACAGTAGTACTTACCTTTATATGCATAAACCCATTCTCAGCCACGAAGATAACAATACACAATGAAAACGTAGTGCTTATAACTAAACAGGCTGACTGAGGTGGCAGTAAGCACACAATTATAATTTCGTATTCGGGACGCTGTAACACAATAATTTAAGCTTACGAATACAATTTGTACGTCAAGGGGAACGAGTGAACGAATGAAGTGAGCGGAGTGAATAATTTTGTGTACGAGTGTTTCGTTGATGGGGTTTCGTTGCGTACCCTGTCACCTGTGCCAAGTAAATTACATTTTTAGAGCGTAAATTTAATAATTTTGTGAGATTTATGGTAATGTAAAAAAACCTTGTTGTTTAAAAATGTTTTGTTTCATTTGGGGGTTTTTTAGGTAATGGACTGCTTATTTAAAAAGTAAATTTTATTTTGTTTATGGATTAACTAATAATAAGCTTAGGTATGTAAAATGCAAGTTCGATATCCACAATTATGATTGTAAACGATTTCTCAATAGTCATTCATTCATCTACTAAATTCATTACACATTTATAGATAGGTTTTCCTACGTATTTTTGATTGGTGTGTCGCTTTAGTCCAAATTCTATAAGTGGTAGTAAACCCACATCAGATTCTCAGATTATGTTATTAACTTCCAACCTTAGTTAATCAACGTCAATCGTAACAATCGCAAAATTGTCACTTCAATCTATAAACTCACCGTCCCCGTATCAAGGCTAATTAAATCAAAACCGTATCTTTATGACTTTTCAAAAGCCATCGAATGTTCCCTTGGGGTTAATAGCGCTTCGTTTTTGTTTACTTTGTATCATAATTCAACGACATTCATCGCTTCAAGTTTTTTTTCGGTATAGCCAAGGTATAACATGCATTATTCAATAGCATCAGTTTCTAATAACACGATATTAGGGTACATGGGTGATCTGTTTTTCGTTTAGTGTGTAGCGGCCATTTTTTTTCTATTATTATACTTTGAGGAAAATTTTAAATTATATTTTAGTTACGGGTTTTATAATACAAAATCGATCTGGAGTATTCTTTAAATAGCATCGCCAAAGTAATTTTGTTTCTTATATTTTGTTTTCTCATCATTGTAGACTTTTCCTAGTAACAATCCAATCTAATTATGTCTCAACTTCAATATTCATTGTTTTATACCTACTTAATTATTAGAAGGAAAAAAAATAAAAAATAATGTTGCCAGTATTAAGTAATTTCCAAAATTTTGCACAATAATATTAAAACGTTGGTTTAACTTATGAACTAGTTACTAAATAATATCTGTTTCATTATGAAGTCACTTAGTAACTCCTACAAAAACACTTTAGGTACACTGACTTCTATATTAGGTAATACGGGCAGTTGACTCCAGTTGGTCCCAAAACTTTCTAGCCCCAGGAGAAGTAATGACACTAATAACGTCTCGCGAGCTATGTAAAGCTTATACTCTTATATTAATGTAGTAAATGCGTGTGTCTTATTGGTTCCGATAGACTTTTGCATTGAGCGACAGCCTATCTTACATTCACAGCCCATTTACTAGGTAACCCATTAGTGTTTTGTGCAAATGTGATTTAAGTTAAATTACCTAAAATATAAAGGAATTTAAGAACAGTATCTGTGTAGATAGATGTTTAGTGATAAGATTTTTTGTAATCTGTGTTACCTTACGAGGCTGACTTGGCGCAACAGTGCAAAAAAACCTCATTAAATAAACGATTTAAAAAAAAAAGAACAGTCTCTGTAATAAAAATCAATTTAAATGTATTTTTTTCTGCCTAAGTCAAACAATGACATGATAAAAATATTTCCTCGATAAAAAGTCCCGTCTCCACTTACCAATATGAATCCTCAAATCGTTTCCGTACATAAAAAGTACAAGTAAGAACAAATATTAAAGAACACTGAAGTTCCGAACTAGCGGCACATCAAAGAAGTTTACACAGTTCGTTGACTGCGAGCATTACGTACCTTTGAACGTATGGAGACTATCCCATCGATTGTTCCTTTACTTTTTTGTTTGAGTAAGTCGGTAATGCAAGCATGATGTTTTTTTTTTCGTATCCTTTTCAATATCTTCGCTTTTATGTTCAGGATTTTAAAGTGGAGTGGAAAATCCTTTTAGTGTTTGCGAGTGGTATAACAAATGCTTAAAATAGTAGTCATCTCTATGTGAGAGAAACAAAAAAAATGAAATAAAATGTGCTAGTATTTTATTTCAATTTCAAGAAAACTAAATAACTACTGCAACTAAAAAGTTGCAGTGGTTATTTAACTAAAGTTTTCTCTTACTTCTATTTATTATAAACATTATATATTTTACCGGCCTATAAATTTCTCACAGCTGGGCACAGGCCTCTTCTCGTGTAAAGAAGAATGAGCTTTGATCATCGCAGTTGCTCATTGCGGGTTGGCGGTCAAAGTTGGTACATATAACTTTGAAAAAGTCACATTGGTAGGTAGGTAATTGCCTATAATATTTTCCAATCTGCAATCTTGTGCACACAAGTCCGTTTATTGAACCGCTAGGCCACCACGACACTATTATAAACATTATAATAATACAAATAAATACGACATTGATACCTTTCTATTATTGTATCAGTAAACACATAGACACTTTAACATAACCATATCTTAACTAAGACGTTACATACGCACACATAAAGAGAAAAGAGTACGTTCTCTAACAAATACGATCAAACGCCAAAAGTTTCTCCTGAATTTCCGAATAAATTCGGGCGATATTACGTAATCCACGAAAATATAAGCTCATCTATTTGCGTGACTCAATAATCCGCCTAATACTTGTCATAAATAAGGACCAGCTTTATGAATTCGCTCCCTATTCACCGTGACCTTTAGAAAGGGGTTGATGTCACGGGGTGCTAATCCAACTGTGTCACTGAAAATGCCAATGAAACTACCCTCTATTAGCGTGGTCGTCTAAAGCACATCGTTTCTAAACGAATAGAGAGCTAATTTAATTGAATCCACCAATATTACAGAAAAGAAATACCTAAGATATGAACGAAGTCATAAAATAGAAGTTACACGTTTCTACTACCTGATCTTAATCAAACATGCAAACAAATGAAAGTAATTACAACTAAAATATTCATACACTTAATGAATTTAGAAATAATTATAATAAGACCTTGGGACAACTCACACACGATCATCTGATCTCAAATAAGGCAGAGCCTGTATTATGGCAACCAGACAAGCGATAAAAATAATTACATAAATACATATTATAAATGATCATGCTCTCCACACAAATATTTGTTCTGGATGGGAATCGAACGACCACGACCCCGGTTTAGCAGAGTCACTAACAACTGGACCAACAGGCAAGTCCAAGTACCTACTTACTTCAAATAAGTAGACCGTTGCCATAAGAACCAAGGCCGTTACTGTGCAATTTGGTAAACAAATATTTCCACGAAGAACCTAATTAAATAAAGTAAAGTTTGAGTCTAAAATTCTTGACAGAAACTGGGGCCAAACCCATTATTTATCTAGTCCCATATATTACAAAACTTGAATGAATTAGTTTTGGCTAATATTGGTATCGGGTAACTACGCATGTAGGTTATTCTGTTATGAGAGTACTGTTTCTATGCTCTCGGTTTGAGAAGAATAAAAGTGGATGCAAAAAAATAATGTAGGCTACCCAGTTAATTAAATAACAAAGAAAGAAGGTCTAGCCGAAAAGGCCAATTGGACATTTGGAAGAATGACAAATAATACTGGCAAGTGCAAAAAAGAATAAAACCTTACCTAAATCTTAGGAAAAAAAATATGACAGTTTCAGTAGTTGGGTACTATTTTGTGTTCACCTGAATATTCAACGCAGAAAATCTCTGAGTCTTAAGCAAGTCAAACACTCCCACAGCACTTACGTCAAGGTCGGACACTTCAAACATTCAAAGAAATGTTCGAACACTGACAATTCACTCCAGTAAATAAATTCTCCCTTACAATTTAAGCTTTCGCATCACGCGTGGCTGTCAAAATTCTCATACGTTTTGATCGCGTTATTACGTGCGTCGTGCAAAACAAATGAGACGGCTCACAAAGAATCTGTTTTTATACTAGATGTGCCTAAAAAACATAGAGTAAAATATATCAACATAAAAAATATATCAATAAAAAAATATAATTTCTATTATTCCCACATGACATTGAGGGCTTTGAATTCGATTAAACAATTAGTTTTAATTAGTCCCGTAAGGTGGGACGCCCCCCCGCCAGATGGACTGACGACCTGAAGAAGGTCGCTGGAGGGGACTGGATGCGAAAGGCGGAGGACCGGGTGTTGTGGCGCAAATTGGGAGAGGCCTATGTCCAGCAGTGGACTACGAAAGGCTAAATGATGATGATGATGATGAATTAGTTTTAAATTATTTGTGAAAATTGTAGAAAGAAAGAAAATTAATAGCTGAATATTTACTAATAATTATAGTTAGATACGTAATAAAATATTGAAAACCTAAAATGTAACCATTCAACTTTTCTCAATAATACAGTAAACAGAAGATACTGTAAGTAGGAATAATTTTAAAAACAATATTATGCAAAGAAAGGCTGTACTCATCTACAACCTACAGTTACCAAAGAGTTATCAAAGAATCTTAACATAAATTCATCTCGCTGCAAACGCAAAGTATTAGTTAAGTATACAGAAGAGTAAGCAATCTAAAGAGAAAACAACTAAAACCTTTTCAAGTTCTCTAGATCTGTGGCACAGGTGAGTGAGTAGGCTCGGCTCACGTAGGACTGACTGCCTCGCTCTGAATCACAATTCTGGGACGTATCACACTTAGATATAAAATATTTTTCATTCATAAACTACTCTGTTATCGGATATAGAGAATTTGATGGAGACGTATGGGAGTGTCGGTTGCTTTATTTTGCATGGTATTAGAATACGAATGAGGTGAAGTAAAATGGGAATTTCGTTTATTTATGTTTCTGTGGATTGGCTTACGCTTGTAAAGAAAAGATTATTATGTACTTGCGTTTTGTTGTTTAGAAGTTGTTGTAGAAGACAACAAAGACCCATATTAATTATGATTGATGCCTCAATCTATGTAATGATTAATGAGGTTTTGATAACAGCGTAGACAAATTTTAAGGGATTCACAGACTTGTGTTCCTTGGTTTGATCAACATTGTCCATTTGTGTGTCCATTGTTGTGTTTTCTTGTTCCTCAGCTAAGCTAACTCCTTCTCCACGACCTTTCTACACATCCTCATCCAAGTTACTTTCTCAGCCTTAGGAATAATCTGCATTTTTATTACATTTATCAAATCTATCTGTCATCTTAGCACTTATGACGGCAGTGACACATGAATATATTTAAGTGGAGTATGGAATGACATCTACCTAAAAGTTAAGTTAGAACGTGCTTGATCACGTGGTTAATTTATCATTTGATAAAACTATAATAATAAAGTCGGGTTTGTTAAGTAAATACACATTATTTCCATAATGTCCCTTTTGTAATTCAACCAATAACATCCATATTCAATTCACCCACATATACCACTGAACAAAATCGCATTATTATGCTGACGTGGCTTTAATCACAGTTAGCAAAGCATTCGAACGATTTATGAACCTAATGTATTTTGTTTGATCCTCATACATCACAAACAAATGATTCATTATGCCTACACTCGTTGTCTGTTGGCGGATGCAATACATCCATTGCTGCATTCATATACAAAAGTTCGGTGAACGCACTTCGTTATGCTGCAATAGACATCGAATATTTTTTTAGAATGGCAACTGTAAGTACTATGGTACGGCTTTTTGGCCAAAAGGTGATATTCATGATGAACCTAACACTGCTTTGTAATAAGTATAATTAACGGGTGATTCTATAGGTATAAAACCCTCTGTTTCCTGCTTTATTTCATTATAAATATTTGAATATTAGGTAGAGCCTACGTTAAATATTTGTGAGCGAGTGCATTTAATTCTAATAATTTATGTAAATGTTGTTTTTAGTATGATTATGAGTTAACAAAATTATGGTAGTAACCAAATATTAAAGCATCATTAAATACATGAATCAATTAGTTAAGTAGGTACGTTTTATTACTGACGGGGAAGGATGTGTTTTATGTATAAATTTTATCATCAATACCTATCATATAGGAAGTTGTGAAAAAAAATTAACTTTCGAAAAGATTCAGATGTTCATACGAGATGTTTATACCTAATATGTTTACAAGTCTGATTAAGCAGTCAAAATCTGCCCTTAGGCTAACGGCAGTAGACATATTCCAAAAACATACATAAATATTTTGTTGTATTAGACCAAATGAGACCGGAATTTACCGTAATATGGAACACGAAAACTATGTTAGCAGAGTATAAACCGAACCATATTTAATTCAGAGGAGCATAAAAGACTATCTGTTAACGTTGACTATACGATCAATCATTCAAGCCCAAATTACTTCTAGGCGTCAAACCGCGCTAAGGAAACTTTTTGACTTCACATGAGCTATACCCCACGTAGGTAACGAAGTCGATTTATACGTACAGCTAAGGTCAGAGGTGGCGTGCTCAATAATTTAGTCGGATAATTCGTTCGAGAGGGAGGCAAACGTATCTATTATTCAATGAAAAGTCCGAAACTCGTGGGAATGTTCTAATGCATCCGAAAATGTTTTCTATTCCTGACCCAGTTACCGTTTGATGGATCGCACACACGAATTTTGTTATGATTTAATTTTGTACGAAAAAATCTCGGATTCAATCGTTGTTTGGTCGTGTTAAAAGATTGATGTGTCGTTTGATTTCTACGGGGAAAAGATTGGGAATAAATCTTCATGAAAAGTTTTATTAGAGTGGGAATAAAATTTGGGTATACATACAGACCTACGTAAGCAGTATATGGAACAACGATTTATTATTATACTTACTGGATTACAAGTTTTCGTAAAACTTCTTTATCCTGTGAGACTGATCTATAAGAGATGACGCAATGTTCTATCTGTAATCGTAGTATCTTTAACTTGACTTATCATCACTCAATGCTTTTCTTCCTATTATATTTAAAGTTATTTTGGGCCAGGAATTTATACCAGATTTATGGCAAAAATTGTTGCAAATGTCTTGTCAAAATTGTTGAAAAGATTCCTCTCAGTAGCAAAATATTTAAGTAACTAGATTCGAATTTAATAATTACAGTAATTTAAAATCGAATGAATATTTGAATTAATATAATTATAAAAACTGTATTTTACATTACCTAATAAGTAACAAGTCTTAATTTGGATATTTTATCTAAATTTACGTATTAATATCTAGGTATACTTACGAAAATTATTCATCCATCGCAAACATTATCTACATACTCACACCACGGCATTACATCGCCACGTACAGGGTGCTTCCACGTATCGCCGCAAATACCCGGTTCTCCGACTTTCACATCGTCTACAAGTTTACCTCCATTATCTTCTCTTTAAATATTAAAATGTAAATTGTCTGAAACCTTACCACTAACGTTCAAACTTTGTCATTTTCGTGCAAACAGTTTCACTTCTTAAAATTCATTTTTAACAGACCGAAAATTCTTGGTAATGACTTTGACAAAAAATATGTCTGAAACGAGAGTCCCCACTAGACGCATACTAAACCCTTTTAAGTTCAAATTTCACAAAGACAAAGGTATTAATGGTAATGAGGTTGGGCTCAGTTTTGGCTTAAACTGAAAGGAATAAGCGATTTGGTCATTAAATTTACAAGGCTATACCTACGTATACTGGCCTGATATTCAATGTTTGGACCTACATTTAACTTTATATTATCTAATTAAGAAAATACAAATCATACCTATTCGGTAGATGACATATTTTTACATCGCAATCTTATGATCCTTATGTAAGAAACATTTTCCTTGATTATTGACTCTTCAAGTATACTTCTTCAGGAAATAGACTGTATGACGGTGAGGATGTAATTAAAACAACAAATACACAACGATCCTTTTTATTTTAGGAAATTTCACAATAAAAGTCTTGATTGGATCTTATCCATAAACGGCAATATGCACAGCAAATATTATACTAGAACCTTACTCTAATTAAACCAAAGAAACTTATGATTTTTAATCCATACATATATTTACAATGCCCTTATTCATGAACGAATTTTCGTTGGAGCTGAAACTTAACCTACTGGGTACTTTACGCGGTAACTATGTATTACAACTTTATTAAAAAACCTTAAATTTTGTGCTTTGTGAGTTTAGGATCAAACAGATTGTTATTGAAGCCAAAAAAATAAGTTTACGAATAAGGGCGAAACTTTTTTACAATATTGTCCAAAATTCATACCGACGAGGCTAAAATTGAAAATTAAAATGAACTAAATTCGATACCCTGTTTACGAAGGGACCTTTGCATCCCTCCTTGAAACACGAAGTAAGCATAAGGTTAAGAAAAGTTTGTAGATATGACACCCGAGTTTTATTGAATTACAATCGGAGTAATATAAGTCCGTCCTGAAATCTTCGAAACCTATTTCGTTGCTTTTGTAACTTTCATGAATTTTGACATATTTCAAAAATAGATTGGTCTTATTGGGTACTGGAACTGTTTTATTTACAAATCTAGTTTCTTTTTCTATCTTGGTTTATAATTATTGTTACAAACAAAATTCTTAATAATCCGAGTGTCGTATCTTTCTTTCCAAAACTTATGAATAAACAATTTTGACTTTGTACAGGTAATACGTATATCGTCTTTGGAAATATTACTTCTAAATAAATATTGCATTTTGACAAAATAATTCTAATATTTATATTAAACAAATTAGCTAAAGTTAGCTTATTTTTTTATTTATGACATATTCACGTATCATGGAAGCAAATGACAAAATTTAGAAATAGTATTCGATTTGAAACTCTTAAGCAAAAGTTATCTATTTACAATCATTAACAAAATTGATCTTTGACAAGTGTTTAGCTGCAATTATTTTCTTTTAATATTTAATTTAATTTTACAAATTTGGACCAAAGAGGGTGATATCAGTAATGTTTTAAACAAAGTTTTATCAAAATGACGTTATATCTTTTGTCATCTGCTTCAAGACAATGGTTTTATTCCACATTCAATTGTAACTGCATAGCTTACTATCCAATAGAACATGATCCATTATTTCAATTTCAGTTTCTAAAATAATATTTTATTTAATTTTCATCTTTACAGTGAGTAAAATCAAATGTCTACAGGCTCAGCCATCAAACGGTTCTAGCCGTTGACGATTCTCTAGAAATTTCCATTTAAAGGCCCAAGACCACACAGCTAACTACCAACATTGTCTGTACATTTTCTTTCAAAGAAATATTTATATACACATTTGAAATTATTTTTCAACACCAAGAACAATGTTTTGAATAGTGAAAAACCAGATCTTTATTTAATTATAGGTATTAAATCATTTTTGTTACTTTCAACATGCACATAACTTAGTGTATTACACGTAAAGCATTTTTTTTCTGCATGACAATTACGTAATTGTGTACCTAAAGTTGTTTTTTGATTAACCTAGTTGGTTTGGTATTGGTTACTTTGGGTTTGACTAGAACTATACGGAATGTGTCAGTAATATTAAGCCTTATTCTATCTCGGAAATTACTGTGAACTGCCAGTTTCCATTGATGCTTAGAAAATAAAACGTGTATGACAATCAAACGTCATATTAACACCGTCAAGTAGAATGGCTTTGTTTCTTTATGAGACAACACATTTAAATAAATAGGTAGAAAATAATATGTGTATGATATTTTCGTCAGAAAGTATTCCAGTAGTATTTATGAAACGAGAATCCAAGATAGCGATGCTAAAGAAGCCATAGTGAATGCCGTGTAGAAGTTTGCCTCTGAAACAAAACATAGAATCGTGAAATCGTTGTGCAATTCAACTTTTCGGTTTTGATTTTTAATTGAGATGTAAGGGATAATAATAACGTGTTTGGTTAATGAAACGCATAATAATTAACAAAAGCGCTTGATTGCTTTATGAAAATTTCAGAATATCAATTTTTAATCTGAAAAAATTTGTTGTTTGTCTTCCATGATCAATATTTATTTTCGATTCTAGCAATGAGCGGATTAAGAAAACATTACGGATTATTTTAAGAAATTTCAAGTTTTAATTTTGGTTCACCTACTGTATATACAATTAAAGCAATGAAATTCCAATCAGTGTTTAATGTATTTTGAATTACCTCTAGAACCCACTGCAGCCGCAAGTTGCATGTCCGCCGCGGTCGGCATCTCCGGAGTGGTGCTTATGGGACCTGAACACAGAGGTAAATTTAGTTAATTAATTTAAATAGATTAATATCATAAAAAATAATAGCAATGATTATTGATAAATTATTATTGAAGTCTAAAATATTTAAACCTATATTTACATTTAAACACAGGGCTTCATTTCTGTCATGTTGACAATAAAAAAAGTAAACAGAAAAAGCGGTGAAAAACGATATCCAGTACTTTGTCAACAGCGAATTTGTCGCTTACCCTCGAGACGTCACCATTGATGTGACTAAAAAACTCTATCCATCATAATAATCCATCTTTCAATGTCCAATCCAAAAAGATTTCCGAAATAAAATTCCGGAACTAAGACTTGTTGACTTTTCATTAGGATCATGAGGAACAAACGCTCAGAAAAAATGTTTAAGCGCCCACCGATATTCTATTAAGCGCATTTACCCTCCACAATGGACTTAACGAAGCATAAAATTATTCACGAGGACTGTAGGAAACGTTCGTCTCATGTACTTGAGATAGCTGTGTACACCAACTTCCACTGATAAAAAGCTTAAATGGCCCTCTCGAAAATTATTCCGCAAAATTGTTATTTTCATGGCTCCCGTTAAAAAATATAGGTTCCATTCCTTATTCTTTTCGCTTCTAGAGGACGCAATAATGACGTTCGTCGACTTATAAAGCGGTAAAGTTGCCTTTTTAAATAAATAAACATGTTTTAAGCCTGGACGTCGACATTTTGTTGCTTCATATTGTGTAGTAAGGCTTTTATAATTCAAATATGCATAATAAATGTGAATGTTTTTATTTCTTCTATTAGTAAAGCAACGTAAGTCCGAGAGAATAAAAAAGGTTTTTAATATTACCAGTTTGGCAGCATCGATTTTTTGTTAATCATTTCGTTTTGGCCAAGATCTCTGGTACTTGAATATTCTAATTACAAGTAGTAGGCCTACCGTGTTTCATTGTTGACTGACAATAATAGATTTTGAAATGATAGTTCGAGATAAATATTTACAAAGTACTCTAATTAATACAGACCGGGATTTGATCGTTAAATATTGTTCAAAGTAAAGGGCATAAAATGCTACCCTGAGGTACTACAGTAACAAAGCAACAAAATAGTTTTATAGCAATATTGTAACTAATTGAATTTATTAACATATAATTTTATATTCATTGAATACAAATAAATTATGCTAAATTTGAAAGCATTGACCCTAATGGTACAATTCAAGTTACTGTGAAATGATAATAATACTGATTTTGAATGTGAATATTGATTTTGAATTTATAGCAATATTATGATAGTCAGACTTGAGCATCTTTTAGATAATTATAATTATTATAATATAAATTTATATTATAATATTTTCTTATATTTACAAATATTGTAGGGTATTCGATTATGACTTATTATCCAGATGAGCTAATGATTCCACGTTTTGTTGTGAATGTAAATACACTTTGTCTGTTATCACAATCTTATTTATAGTCAAACGAAACTATTACCAACGGAACATCGAATCAAAGAGAATAGAATTATTCAAAAGTTTTTTCTACTGGAAATTTTATTCGAATCTTGATTATTCCATTGAGATACTATTATGTAAATTAAAAACATTTAGAATTCATTCGCTCACTGTTGAGTGCTAAAATATTTTGCACGTTTATGCCAAACTCGGATGAAGACCCTTTTGAGTGTGTACAAAAACATTTTTGGTGGTTCTACGTAACTGTATTTGTATATTTTTAGATTTTAAGGTGCTTTAAAAGTTTAAAAGGTTATTTATTAGTGGTTTTTTTTTAACTTGTCATGTAAAAATAGTATATTCTAAATCTTCTTGATATTAAAAAAATCTATAAGAACTAAACCGTCAACACGACTTGACAGAACTCTGAATAAAGGTACATTTTATAGTTTAATCGAAAGTTTTATAGTTACCTGGATAGTAAATAGCTTCTTTTCTGACGGCGTACTTTGCTTGAGGTATCCTGAGCGTGCAGATGAATTCTGCTGGTGAAGGTAAATCGGCATCATTTAAGGTGACAGATGCGACAGCCGAGTACCTTCCGTTCACTAGCTTGACTCTGTGATCGACTCCTTGTAGATGCCTGAACAAAGAAAATGCAAATTAGTTTATGAAAGTTTTCGAAGGTAGCTTAAGTTAAGATGATCGGTCAGAGCCTGGAGCCTCGTTAGTGAGGGACCGACTTAAGGAAGGGACTTAAATCTACATTGTTCAGAGTCCGATCGTCGGACTTTTTCAATAATAACCCATTGCCCAACCGAATTCAGTAATTCAACAGACCTATTACAATAATATTACGGGCCTTTTATATTTAATCCTGATATATTATTATCCATACTTTACCCTGGCAGCGACTATAAATTTTGGGTTAATGCCGCCTTACTCAACTGGGACTAATATTTAAGTGTATCAGCACCATTCACAACCATTAGATCTTACATTAACCATAACTATTGTATGTTAGGGAGCTATTATTTTTATGGTACTATAAAGGTTCGTTTTTATTATGGCACTGATGTCGTTCCGATTTCAATAATATTGTTCTGGTTTTCCGAAATCTAATTCTATCAATATATTGTTTGTAATGTACTTACTAATAACCAGGCTCACAGACGATAGTTGGAATTTAGTATACCTACTAGTTTTTATAATACTGTTACTGGACTAGTATAGTTTCCAATATTCTGTTTATCAAAGGATTAACTGGCCCACCATTGTGGAATAATACTATTGAGTTTAAAACAAACGTGCCATGTGCATGAATAGGAATGTACCACTTTAGCGCCAATCGTATTTCCAAAGAACAAAAGTAGTTCGGAAATATATGTAGTTTTGTCAAAACCACATTGGAAATCCAATTTATAACAAATGTAACCACTCGAATTCCAGCCAATCTCGTTTGAAAATAAACACACAGTTTTTATCGCCACAAACTTATGTGTTTTGATACTCGCGTAAAATATAATCATATCTCGAAAGGCCACAGAGGTCAGGCACTCAGATTAAAATACAAGAAAAGAAATGAACAACGGCTGATGTTTTATTTTCAAAATAAACATCGCTTAAGGCTCTTAATACAGATAGCTATAATTAAATTTCCCTGCATAAATATTTTTTCCTGTTCCCTATTCATTTCCCAAGGAATAACAAAGAAGTGAATGCATTTTCTGACTTTTTACTTGAAGAATACGATGTTTTGCTTAAGAGATAAGGGGCGACGCAATAAAAAATCACCGCAAATAATTCAAACCGCTCGCTGAGTCTATGTTTGTAGTTTTAAAAACATTCTCTTTTGATTAAATTTTGTTGTTAGTTTCAAGACATATTTCCCCGAGGAGGCGAAACTTCATTGTTCCCTGCAAATATGTGGTCGCCGCTTGTAATGTTGGTTACACAAAGTTAAATTAGAAAGTTGGGATCGTTTTAGTTCGTACATTCATTATAAAAATATTTGTATGTTGTATTTTCGCGGCTTCCCATCTTTTGAGGTTGTGTTGGTTTCGATACAAGTTCATCCGGATGTTCATTTTCTAAGAGTTTAGTATTAACAAGAGTTGGTTCCTATTACTTTGTATCTACCTATATTATGTTTACTATGAAGTTATTAATTAGGTATACTGGCTTTTATCCTTGATAGTAATATATCTTTTAATTTAGAAAGGTCAGATAGGCAGTCGCTCTACGTAAAATAGGTATCCAGCTGAATCCGGTAAGACTGGAATCCGACCCCAACATATCTTGAGAAAAAGCTTGGCAGGAGAGTAATATATCTTTTATAAAACGGTAATTTAAGTTATCGATATAATGTAAAACCGCTATATATAACTAAGGTGTTAAAGTATCCCAAATCAGATAAGAAATTGAACATAATGAAATTCTTATAAAAATACTCGGTGGCCAAAATGAAAATTTCTAGTAAAAGCATATTTTATAGTGAGGTACTTGGCAGGTGAGCCAGGTGGTGGCATTCAGGCCGACCAAGTTTAATCTTGGCCTCAAACGCTGCCAAGTTCCTTTATTCTTCTATAATCAATTGTTCGAAATATGATATTATTTTAAACTAGATCTTGTGTATTTATTTTTTGAAAAGAAGACGCCATTTTCCCTGTGAAATATTGTACAAATACATTGTACAGTTTTCTTTTCTTGATCTTGAGTATATTATAATTATCATTTATTGAGAACTGTATCACTTAAAATATTGTGTCCTCATATAATATGTATTAGTCTATATTTGAAAGGAAATCAGAAATGTATATCTTTACTTTCTATTATTTTTATTGAAAAGTCATATTACACTTAACAGTCAGAGAATTAGGCGCTAAACATTGATAGCTAACAGCATCTTCCATTACTCATAGTTTCCTATAAGTAATGGAAGATGCTTTTAGCTGTAACTATGAGCGTCCTAACAAAGGGGTATAGAAACAATACAAAACTAAGTACCATGAACTGTGAAACAACTAGTATCTTGTACAACAGTTCGGGACATTCCATATCAAATTGCGCTCAGTACATAACACGTACAGTTCCCGCAATGCGGTTACTATGTGCCACGAGAACCTCCATACATCAGGGTCCGGCCACTTTATTTTGACACTAGATCCCTCCTACACCTTTCTCTGTGACGTCAGTAATTGAACGACAAAGGGAAAAGCGGGAGACCTACCGTTAATTGACGGTTTGCTCATCAAGATATTCGGTGAAAATTACAGGGAAATCAGAGGGTACCACGTTACGTACCATACGTTGTGGTGAGGTTGGCAACGCACCTTTGAGAAAGCGTAACAATTAATTATATATATAATTAAATTAATTAGTGTTGTTACTATAAAGTATCTTTATCAAAAAGGCCTTTCTCCTAAATACTCGCATATTATGCTCATGTAATTGTTAAAATTAAAGGTCCTATTTAAAATCTTATTATAAGCATAATTATCTTAGAAAGACTTTATAATTTACTTAGAATCGAAAACAATGTAGGTAACATTACTAAAACTAAATAAAAATCTGTCTTATTCTTTTTACATAAGATTAATTAGCAAGAAAAAAACATTTTGTTTAAGATAGTTGAGCGGGAATATATTAAAATGCTAAATTCTAAAGCGTCTTTTCAAAAATTTAATTAAATATTAATATATAATCTAAACGGTATATAAAAAGCATTACAGATTTTATCTATACAAACAAAACTAAAATGAGAGATAAACAATTTGCCGAAGAGTAAGGTTTCACCAATAAAACCTATTTTTAGATTCACAACACAATACAGACCACAAAAAGTACATTTATGTTTACGACTGGCAGTAATATAAAACGGAACATCTGTCTAGATGGCCAATTTAGCTCACGAAAAAATAACACGATCTAACGGGCATTCGGTAACACAGTCAACATAACAAGAGAAAACTTACCTAATCTATAAAAGTTTTAAGTATTAGTTACCTTACAAATAAATGTTTTGAGATATTATTTCTTCTTGCATTCGAGTGTAAAGTCATTAAATAAAAAAAAACGCGACAGGTATATTTTTAGTATATCAATCCTTGTGAGGATGTATGGACCTAGGTATGGATGTATGTATGGATGTTTGTTACTCTTTCACGCAAAAACTACTGAATGGATTTTAATGACATTTTAAGCCTTATCCAAACGAATTTGAACGAAATTGCCCTTTACAGAATTTGATTTCAATTAATATCTTAGGAGATATTATCGTAGTTTTAAAATAACTCCGCAACAGAATAATGATCAAGTAGGTACCACGTAAGTAAACGCTCTAATCTCTAGAACTGCCTGACCGATTTTACTGTCAGATAGCTGAGGTCATGAGCTCAGGTAATATTACACATACCTACTTTTACTTTAGAATTAGGGTTATGCGCAAAACATGAAAAACCGTTGAAACTAAATAACGCGGACAAAGTCGCGGGAGACAGCTAGTTAATAATATTATTATTATTGTTTTTTATGTTACATACTAATGAAATAGCAATTTTTTATGACTAATCAGATCCATTATCCTCACAAATCATTTACTTACAACTAGGTTCCTTAAGATTATAATATTAAGGTACTTACTTCTCCGGCGTGGCTATCGTGAGGTTTGGCGACGGGAAGGCTCCGTCCGCCGCGCAGATGACGTTCACCGTGTCGTCATCTGTCTTGTTCTGGATCAGACGGAAACTCGTCTCTGGCACTGAAATTTGATACCTTTTAAGACAAAGAACGTAACTTTGAGTTTATTGGTAGTGTGTATGTTTGTATGTCGGATGGATGTAGTGGTGCCCATGTTGTTAAATGATAAAAAAAATGATTTTAAATTTAAAGAAATTTGCATAAGGTTGCAATTTCACACACAGGCATTTTTGTTTTATATGTTTTGTTCGCGTCCAATGTTTAGGCAAAATAAAAATAAAAAAATCTCTCTTTCTTTTTAGCTAGTAGTAGCCTGTGTTTGAAACGTACTGTATTGTAGGTTTTTAGCTATAATTATGATATTTTTTTGTATTTTTTAAGACACTAGAACGGTAAATGCATTGTGATAAGTTTTAGCTGATTTTAAGAATCTTTAACTGTATGGGAATTAATGGGAGATGCCTGTGCCCAGCAGTGGATGAATAAAGGCTAAGTTCATGAATTGATTGTAATCGCTCGTAGTCAGTAAACTTGGTGATCAATGTTCGTTTCTTCATTGAACTATGAACAACGGAATGCACTCAGACCAGTTACGGGTCGACCTTGTTAGTTGAGTTAGAGCAGCCTTTCCCAAAGTGGGCGATAACGCACCCTTGTGGGCGCTGCAGGCCTCAAGGGGGGTGGTAAGAGACTCGGAAAAAAAATCAAATCTCCGCTAATATAGCTCACAATAATTAATTTAATTCGAAGTTATAGTGGTTTTTAAGTTAGTGAAAATATGGGGGAGCTAAAGAATAATTTATTCTCAAAGTGGGCAGTAGACAAAATAAGTTTGGGAACCCCTGAGTTAGAGGATCAAATTAGTCTTAACGTGTATTTCCTGGACAAGTTGACGTAAATTACAAACGATTCTGGATACATGTATCATCCTGTCTGTATTCCCAGAAGTAACTCACCCTCGTTTCCTGAATGACAGTGTAAGCCCTGTGTAATGGGGGTCGAGTATGTTGCCACTAACAGTACAATTTATAATTGCAGTTTAAGATACAATGCAAGTAGGTACATTAGATTATTTCTGATATAAAGGTCATGAAAGTGGAATAAAAATGAGTGAAAGTTTGTAACGTTACAAGTAACGACATCTATTAACCAAAAGCAATACTAATGAAAAAATCCCTTATAAGTTATAGTAGGCTTATTGACATCGGACTGTGTATCTCAAATTTATGTATAAATACAATTATAAAATAATAAATGAATAAATAAGTACGCCATGTCTCTTTTTGGGGTTGAAACGAACTTACATTTTATTAGACGTTCGTTAGTACAGCTTTTAGTTAATAGATGTCGGTACTTGTATCGTACAAACTTATACCCACTTTTAATACCTTTATTCCAGCCTCAATTTTGCAGCTAACGATTATTTTGAAGCTCAGGATGATGTTAGCGGTTTATGGAAGAAGTCTTAGCCAGAGTAGTGGCACATTTTTTTTAGTTTACTCCTTTCGCATCCTGACATACCCAAACCCACTGCTACTTAAAACATTGACGCTCGGTTTAGTTATCAGTCATATAAGATCTACCATCGATGTCAATATCAGCCTTATTACATTTAGATATGCAAAGCTACCTACTCTTTAACGTTAATATTATACGTAATTTGCTCCATCATTGAGCTTACCCATTAGTAAACAGCCAAATGCCTCAAACCACTACAGTAAATACTCGAACAAAAGGCATAAAGTTGGAATGGTGTAAAGCAATTCTGTATAGTCTTATTTTGCCAGAGGGCTTACAAGTGTCATCGATATAAAAAGGGGTGCGCATAGCAGATGTTGAATGTATAAAACTAGCTTAGTCGAACAAAAAGGATATCCGATGTAAGGTAGAAGCGGTAGCGAATCTGAAAGGATATACTCATACACTGCGTGTACTACATTTAAGTAAAGATTCTGATGTGCAATTGTTTTTAACAGTTTTGATAGGAACCTTCGAAATGACAATGAATTTAAATAAAAGACGACCGACAAAAAAGAACACAGGCAAGTTACATAAATAAAAAGGAATGATTTTGGACAGTCATTATTTGATAATGAAGATTTTGACGATTTGGAGATGTTTCTAGATGTCAATGATATAAAAATACTTATTGACAAACATACAACGAGATTAAGTAAATCAAGAAGCCAATATTTTCGGATCTAAATAAATTGAATTTAGTGGTCCCAGCGAAACCCTCAAAATGTAAATAAATAATCATTTTGTTCTTCAAACTGGCCTTAGACACGTGCTTTATGTTCTTCAATACAAGCCCCCTTTGTTAGGTTAATCAACTTATCTTTGTCAAACGAAGGTAATACACATACTTAGGCTCACCACAATAGGGTAAGGGTGGATATAATGAACGATCCAATCGCAAGTCATCGCTTTTCATGTTTTACTATTGTTGGTAAATTAGTTTAACAACTTTTTATTTGTATTATTGGTTTGGTTTTAATGATTTATGACTATTAGCTGGTTACTGTGATGTGGGTATTTACGTACATAGTTTATAAAAATCTTAATTTTGGTCTTTTATATGCAAGGTTGGTAATGGTTAGTATTGAGCTCATTTTCCTCTCCTTGAGAAGATCAATATACCTACTATAAAACTGGTCAAGCGCGATTCGGACACACACAGGAAGGGTTCCGTAACTTATCATAAATATAACATTTACTTTTTTTTGTAGTGGCAACAGAAATACACGCTCTGTGAAAATTTCAACTTTCTATAATATACAACCCGCGAACAGATGAACGGACGGACTGCTGAGGCTTAATAATAGGGTTCCGTTGGCACTCTTTGGGTACGGAACACAATAAAATCATATTTAATCCAGCCAGGTTAAAACCACAACCTTGTGCATAAAACCTC
The DNA here is from genome assembly GCA_932294365.1 of Diachrysia chrysitis. Classification (NCBI taxonomy): domain Eukaryota; kingdom Metazoa; phylum Arthropoda; class Insecta; order Lepidoptera; family Noctuidae; genus Diachrysia; species Diachrysia chrysitis. The sequence continues at coordinate 11,973,352 of OW028649.1, read as the reverse complement.
CACCGCAAAGAACTTCCCTTTCGAACCCTTTCCATAAAACATCCTTATTTAATCTGACCTAGTAATTGACCTGTCAAATATTTTTCACCTTGTACCACTACTTAAAACTGTGTCAGGACCGCGGTACGTGTTATGCGAGAAACAAAACGGTTTACGAGGACGCCTACAAATATGAAATTCAATGTTTTCTTAGTATGGATTGGACGTCTTGCGTTCAAGCTTTATGTAAGTTTAACACGAATTTTCCGAGTATACAGTCAAGGCACGTGTGTATGTAAGAATAGAGTAGAATCTATGGGAATGAAAACAAATGGTTGAACAGTAGCTACGGAGGTTACGATAACATCAGCAGGCTTGTTTAAGTACCTACTATTTCTATTAGCAAAATGTTAAATTGTTAAGATACTTAAAATAATACGAATTTTACAGTATAATTTAACGTGACAATGACATTTGGGGTTTAAAATATATTCTTTATTAGAAACGGAATTTATTTCTGCTTTTAATCAACAGATGGCGTTAGTTGTTGCAAATTAATGTAGTTACATGAATTGCTATTAGCTAATGATTATTAATACTCACCAAAAACTGTCATGTGTTTGCTCTTGACATCTTCATCGAGAAACGTCGATACTACACAAATATATTCACCAGAAATGTCTGTATCTAATTTAACTATTCGAAGAGCTCTATACATTTTTAAGGGATCGTCGGATGCCCTATAATTTAAGTCTACTCGACCCCTCAAGATTCCAATGTCTTGAGGTTTTTGGGACACTATCCACTGATACACTGGTTTCGTTTTGCTTCTGAAGAACCATTTCACCATAAGACCAGGAGTTCTGTTCCCGTACGTGTAATCACAGTCTAATATTACTGAGTCTTGAACACCATACTGAATTATTTCTGGCACTACAAACTTCACTATTTTTATTGCATGCAGACCTGAAACAAAGAAAAGGGATTGTTAGACATTCCGATACTTGATCAAAAGTACTAAAACTAAGGTTTTACATTTTACAGTAGTCTATAAACACAAAATTGCTATTTATCATCCCATTTATAATGCCTTTCCGTCCCTAGATCAAGCTAGCCCAAGCCGGCGACACTAACAATAAAAATATGTCCCTAAATAATAAAAACTTAGATCCTTTCTGCTTTTAGCTTATGTGTATATAGCTTTCTGTTGCTATACCTATATAAATGATTCAGGTTAGTTTTTAATATTCAAGAATCTGTTAGCATTCCCACGGTAGACGCCAGATTTATGTTAATATAGCCAAACACAAACAGTTTCACACAAATAATAGATTCGGCATTAGAAATTATGTTCACAGATTTATTTAGTACTAAAACAGTCAAAGCACCCGAAAAGATAATAAACTTAACTTGAACAGTAAATTCTGTGACTGACAACGTCGCATTAGTGTCGGCAGGAACAATAATAAATCGGAACGCAATATTGACGGAAAGAAGGCATCGAGGCGTTTTCTTGGTAATGTAAATGATTAATATTCATTGGACAGCAACAAACAATTTGCTGAAGACACGTTGTCCCCTCAAGTTGCTTAAAGAAAACTCCCTCCAGCTAATCCATATCCATCAGTCTTGTAGTCCGCGAACCATTAATATTTATGCAATTCCCAAGTCAACGTTGTTGAAAGCTCATTTAAATTCATCCTTGGTCCTACTTAAAAGCGAGAGTAGGCACGACCTAAAAATTTGATTCGGTAGCACTTAAAATTTTATTAGTGGATGCTTTCGAAGTAAATAAAGTCGAGTGTGATAACTAATTCATAAAAACTGGCTATTTTAATCACAAGGAGTTTGATGTTTGTAACGTCGTACAGTTCGGTTAAGTGCGAAAGCAAGTATACAAGTTTGTAAAAGACGGGGGTGACAGAAAGGCTAACATAATGGCCACTTGACTGCCAACAAGTTACTGTCTGTCAACAATATCGAATCTCTCGTTCAAAATAATCTGGTTATTTGTGAAACACAGTTTCTAAAGGTGCGTAATATTCCGGCTGTCTAATGAAACCACATTTCTCTTTGAAAACTGTCTACATTTCAGCAAGTAAATTTATTGAGGACAAACATTAATATTAGAGTGGAAATTAAAATAAATTGACTTTGACGATAACATGCCTCTGCAATTGATATTTAGGATTGGTGTTGATATTACCTATATAATTTTGTGAAATTTATATGGATAACTCAGGAACATAGAAGCTCATTAAAATTACATGCAAAATATTTTCTGTAAAAATTCAAAACACGAGGTGTCTTCAAAAATATGTCGTCGTTACTCGCTTTCGTCTTGTCCAAGAGCACTTGCGGTCGCCCCAGGAGTTCAAAATTTTCACTAACGAGGTGACTATCTAGTTGTCACATTTGAATGAAGGCGACATGAGATTTGGACGTAGTTTGGGTAGCGGTATTGCGGTCGGCCTTCTAGTGACCATTGTTGCGAAGCGATAACGTCAGCAACTCGACACGAAAGCCGCACGATTTAACCAAATACAAATACAAAATAAATATTTTTTGACCACTTTAGTTTCAATAAAACAATGTTTGGTAGGTTATCTTGATTTAGTGGTAAATCGAGAGTATAATGTTTTAAGCCTTGAAATTGGGTAAACCTATTTTGGAGCACGAAAAATTTTTAAATCACTTAACAAAAAATCTATTGTAACAAAATGGTGTCGAGCGTTCTATTAGAATATGACAGAAAGTGAAAGACAAATTAAAATTTTCTATTTTTTGTCACCATTTTGTTCAAAAACCGTATTTTATTTTGTGTTTTTTGGTGCTTGATTTAAGAACTGTCGGAAACAACTTTGGGTCAACCTTATTATACAGCTAGTCTTGTCTTCAACTTTTAACGTTTTTGTGTAAAACTTCGCTCGGTCACGACGTAAAGCCCAACGTTATCTTGTGACAACAGCCGGTAGGTTTTTCCTTGTGGTATTCATAAAACATAATAAGTGTATAAGAATAATATAAAGTTGTATTTTATTCTGCCAAGTACGTTTCAGGATAAAAAGTCTTTCAGTGTAGAAATTGTTATTTCTTTTGTTTTGTGATATTTGTTTAACTTGACGGCTTTTTTGTAGAAGATTTATTTATGTTTGATAGTATACATGCATACTTCTTGTATAAAACGACGATATAATAATAATGTTTTGAGACAACTCACACACAGGTCACCTGATTCCAAACTAGGCAGAGCCTGTATTATGGCAACTAGATAACTGATGAACATATTTATAAAATTCTAAATGCATACATATTATAACAATGATACGGAAAAAAAAGAATGATCACGCTAATCACACAAAGATTTGTCCTGAGTGGGAGTCGAAGCCACGACGTCCGGCTTAGCAGTCAGGGTCATTAACCACTAGACTTAAAGGCCAGTCTTTTATGAACAAGTAAAAATAAATTGTTAGATCATCCGTATCTTGGAAAATGCGTCAACATAGCTTGGGAAATGGCTAGGCAGAAGAAGAAATTGTGTTAAAATCTTATACTTTATAATTTCCAAATTATCTTTTTTCCTATTGGTACTGAGACAATTACGAAGAGGGGTGTTAAAATGCCTTACTATTTATTGAGAATTAGAACTTCAGAGAAGTTAGAAACTTAAGATACAGAAGTAGAAATTTTCACCAGTTTGGACAAACGCGAACCAAACTAGCTTTCTTGTATCTTGTAACATAGATTGTCTAATTAAACTTTGCTAACTCATTTGCCGATGTTTTGCCTTTGCAAAACACATTCACGAATTTCATGTTTACTATTGATTATGAGTTTAATTAATATTGGGAAAGTTTGAACAATATAAACTGATACAAAATTATTTCGTTCTTGGAGAGATAAATAATGGAATTTGTGATCTATTCTATTTCAATTAATATCATGTTTCAATTGAAATTGTGTTCAAATTTATTGTAGAATTCTAAACGATTAGAATTCTATAATAAAATTTAATTGAAATAACAAAATTAAATCAAAGTTATTCTATATAATTATAGACATAAAATAGGGTCATATGAAATTAAGAACATATTGTTAATGTCTAACCTTTGTTTTATTTCTATTGTTTTCAGTTCAATTTACGCATAATATTTTATTAGTCCAACGCTCTGTAGAACGATAGTCATAAGTTTTGAAGAATATATTTAACGAAACCATATCCTTTTAGTGTTATGGGTTCACCACTCTGAAGGAATTTTATAGCTATTTTAATATTTACAATAAAAAGACTTCAAAATTAAACCCAACGAAAAGTGATATGTGTTACTTGTGTGTCTGTAGTATTTCATAGCTCCTAAACGCACATACAATTTTGATAGTTCTTAACTAAAATTTATAATGGTCTGTTTACCGGTTTAAAAATTTTCAGCCGTCTTCTAAATTTTGCAGTCGCAGTATATTTTTATTGTATAATATATATTAGTTCGCCGCCCTTTAGAATCTATGTATATTTATACATGTAAAACAAAGTCGGGTTAGTTACACAATTTATAACACAAGGACCAAATTTTGTGATCTTTGATTTGTTGGGTTTGTCTCCACCCCTGATAGCAATATAACAATAAAAAACATCGGATAGAGACACGAAAAAAAGTATTACGGAACGGGAACGGGAATTATTCACGCATGTGAAACCGCGGGGCATCCCTAGTGAAATCATTAGTTTCGAAGTATATGAATAATATAACCGTTTATTTTAGGATCACCAAATTAAAGATTTTTTATAACATACACACGAAATGCTTCTTTAACAACTTCTAAGCTCTAAAAGCCTTATCGGTAGAATAACATTTGCAGTATTGAAAGGCGTTATTATTTTTTAATTCGATTCCGAATCCCTAGCGGACCCTCTGATCTTATTTATATTTAATTTCGTCCGGTTGAACACCGTAGGCATCGTATTTGTATCTGAAATCGAATTGGGGCTTCAAATGGTTAAGAACGCTGAACTTTATCAATTTTCAACACTATAGCCCAAAATTAATTGGAATTCAATTTGCTGACGGTTTAAAAAGATTCACCTTTTAATTTACATTTTAAGATGGTTATTACTTAGGAGTGAGTGGTATTTTTGTGAGGTGAGGATTTATCTTACAATTTGGATTTAGTACGATAGAATAGTTCATTTGTTTATTGCTCTTATTGTTTTTTGTAGATAATTTCACCAAGAAAACTCTGTTGCTACCGATAAACTCAAGTGAAAAGCTTTTATATTTATTATTTAAAAATAAAATATTATAAATTGTATAAACCTTGATTGGTAAAAAGGAATTTTAGCTACTCAAATATCAAAATTCATACCTAAATTCAATATCATTTTTATATTTGTATAACATAAAACTAAATTACACAGCCTACAAACAGAAACTAACTGAAATTACAAGTTATCTACCCTAATGTGTCCTTAATACATTTAGAATCAAAATAAACAAAACAGAGCAACATTAGGACAATATTTTCGACTCCCAACCGACATCAGTAGGTCGCGATAATATATTATTTCCCTGTGGCAACCGGCTAACTCGTGCCGCGTGGCAACCTTGCGGCCATATTACGTATCATGCAAAAGCAATACGATAGTAATAGAAAATAAAATTTATACAATTGCTATCAAATTGCTAATTTGTATTACGTTATCGCGATAAGTAATAAGAATATAGTAATTTGTCAGCAATAATTTTGCTAATGTTGCTTGCTTGCGCAAGACACGTAATACCGGCGGGCTAGCCCGTACCTCCGTGGCTATTAATAATGGGTTTCCTTCGCCCACCGTACATGTGTGTGACATTAACGACAATGCCTTTACTGGTCATTTATCGTGTAGAATTCTTTATTTAAATTCTTTTTTTTTTGTTTTCGCTGTAAATGTTGTGATATGCAGTTCGCTTTTATTGTTTTACAGGTAAACACAATACTTACTTCTTTATTGGTTTTTTAAATGTATGCTACTGTTATACCGGTTTGTGTACTTAAAGATGGAATGGGTTAATAACTAACACCCTTAAGAATAACTTAAACACGATCACAAATTTTACTCTTTACATGAGAAATAAAGACGGTATATAAATTTAATTCGAAAAGAGTGTCGTGGTGGCCTAGTGGTTCAATGAACGGATTTGTGTGCACAAGGTAGCAGGTTCGAACCCATTACAGGCAAGTACCAATGTGACTTTTTCAAAGTTATATGTACTTTCTTTATTATTCTAAGACATCATTAACAATCGGTGAAGGATAACATCGTGAGGAAACCTGGATTCCAACAATTGGAAATTAAAAATCGCCAACCCGCAATGAGCAAGCGTGGTGATCAATGCTCGTTCCTTCTCTACATGAGAAGAGGCCTGTGCCCAGCAGTGGGAAATTTATAGGCTGGCTTTATTATTATTAGTATATTGTACATTTAATTGGATTATTTAATTTTATACACTTATAATTATGATATTTTTACGTATCGACATTGTTAATACCGTGTTAGTAACATATATGCTAGAAATATTTTTATAAAAAATTGAATTATATTATTTGAATCAAAACAATTATAATTTAAATTGCATTCTTTAAAACAAGTGATCAAATATTTTACAGCACATACGCAAATTGGATTTATTCATTCGATCCAGCATCGTATTCTGAACTAAGTCGAATTAATTGATGCTTTATTATGATTTATACGTTTGCCTAGTCTAGACTCAGGTCAGAAACGAGCTAACTACAATTTTATGAAAATTATATTAAAAGGATTATTAAGGTTGCAAGTTTTATGAATATTGTTTGATTTTAAATATCAAAGTTTTAAACAGTAAAAATAGTGGTAGGTAGGTAAAATCCACAAGCTTTAAAAACTATAAAAAGTAATTTTCTCTTCTAGGAATATTGAGTTTGTGGACCATTGTATTATTTCTTAATTAAGAGTGTTTTATCGGAGCGATGTTGCAGTGAACGTACTTAATTGATACCGGCAGTTGCATGACTAAAAGCTCTATCTAGGTTAAGCGTTCAGGCGATATAATTATAAGTAATAACTAACAAGATTTAGTTCTAAGTAAACTGTTATTTCTCTTATACTATAATACGAAGTAGAATCGGTCGAAATTGATTCGATAATTTACATATTAATCTATCTATATTAGGCTATCCTTTGAAGATGTAAATGTTAATTAGTGGATAGTTAACTAAAGTTACTTAGCTATCTATTGTAGTCATAGAAATATATTTAGTACTGTAACTGTAATGCTGATACATAATTAAATTTATCAAAACAACAGATTATTATTATTTTTTTGCCTTCCTCTTCTGTCTAGCCTTTTCCTGATGGCTTCTTTACTATTGTATATTATTAAATAAAAAACATTTTAATTACGCAGATTGATTGATCGATAAAGGTGACTTAAGTGTAGCACAATGACAATAAAAAAAGAAAATTATTATTTTGTTATAAATTAATTATACTATTATTTTAACAAAAATTAAAGTTTTTTTAAGAATTATAAGAATAAAATAAATACATTATTTTTTCATTAAATATTGTAATAAACGAAAACAAACGAACATCAAATAGGTCTTGATTCAACTTGTGCAAAGTCAGAAGAACAAAATTCCAACTTCATAACATTCGCAAGAACGTCAAGTACAGTCAGAGCATCAATTGGGTAATCAAATATATTACATGAATGGGTCTCTTTCAAACGCCATTAACTACAATACGCTCAGCCATTCAGCTTCGATTATTGTTGAAGTGAATCATGCCATTAGAGAAGAATGGAGAAGGTGTGTGTGTTGTAAGATTGTCTTGTGTGTATGTTTGTACTTATATTTTATTCTCAAAAAGTGATAAACCGTTTGTGATAGTTGAAGCTTATGTTAATAGATTGAAATTATTTTAAAAATACCAAATACCCATGATATAATTTTTTTCTTTTTTATTGTATTTTTTTTGTTTTTAATATTCATTGCATCGTGGTCGCAACAAAAACAAATCAAAACAGGTCGGAGGAAAATTATTCATGGAATCAGAAAAGATTTTTTAGTATTTAAATTTATAACTGCTTTTTATTTTAAAAGAAAATACTTAAAGTATGAAAATTATTTCCGTTCTGAATTCCCAGAAGAACATCAGCGATTTTAGTTAGCTTTTTCGTTGTATTACAGAATTATTAATTTTTAACAAACACTTCTCATAATGACGTGGTCTTATAGTAAAAAATAGACAAACTGAATTTAACCTATGTCGTGGTGGCCTAGCGGTTCTATGAAAAGATTTTTATCACAAGTTTGCAGGTTTGAATCCCTTACAGGCACTTTCCTGTAAGGGATGTGTTTTTTTTTAGGTTGTATATACCTACTTTCTTAACTATTCTAAGACACCAAACGGTGAAGGAAAAAATCGTGAGGAAACCTAGATTCCAAAAATTTGGAATCTCTAATAGTGAGCAAGCGCGGTGATTAATGCTCGTGCCTTTTCTACATGAGAAGAGGGCTGTGTACAGCAGTTGGACATATATGGGTTGGTGTTATATATTATACATTAATTTAAGTTAAGCAAAATAAACAAAAGAATGTGAGATTATTTATATTTATTGATATGACAAGCGAAGTCTGTTGATTTTATTATAATATTATTCAAGTAAACATTGGAAAGTTTGTTTTTGTTATTGAGATATTAACAAAAATACAGAAAAAATCTGTCTCATGATAACATTGACATCTCCACTTCAAACGAAACCGGCTCAATTTATGCTTTATTTCCAAAAAAAAGAAAAACATCTTACATTGCCGCCTCTAAAATTGTACACAGAAAGATGGGAGGCAGCTTTAATTAATTAAGGCCCAAACGGCGGATGCAGAACAAAGTAGCTTTTGCCACACAAAAATATCGTTGTTTCTGTGAGATGGAAACGAGCACAAAATGTAGGTCAGACCGTCGTGAAGTTACTTACAAAGATGTAAAATGTGTTCCAAGTTACAAGTGACGAGAGTTTCCACGCGTTTTGTTACTATGTGATTATGTATGTTATGTTTTACTTAATGATTATATGTGGGTAGAGTGAGATGATTTGAAGAAATTTACTTGGTGTCGCTTTAAGAAGTAAAAAACACGCTCATTTTGACATATGTTTAAGAATCAGACTATTTTTAAGAATAAAAAAAAGGAATAATAATATTGTAATTAAAACCCTTTGAGATTTGGAATTAAAATATGTACGTTAACAGTTTAAAGCTTGTGTAGCCTAGTTGAGCTATTATGAACGCTGATTATATAATACCGGCCTATAAATGTCCCACTGCTGGGCACAGGCCTCTTCTCATAAATATGGAGAAGAAACGAGCATTGATCACCATGCTTGCTTATTGCATTAAAATCCAGTATTTCAAGTTGTTTTCCTTTACCGATCGTCAATGATGTCTTAGAGACTTAGAATAATGAAGAAAGTACATACGACTTTGATAAATTCACATTGGTACTTGCCTTTAATGGGTTCGAACCTGCAACCATGGAACACTGATTGTCAATTGTCAATTTATTTGTTTTGGACGTCAAGTAAATAAATTATTATACCCTATGTAGGTAGTAGTAGTACTTTAAAAATCTTTAAGCAACATTTTCTTCCCACTTGCGCCATATTTTAAAAGCTGCAAGACGCGTAATTTCTCGTGATCTCAAAACGTGGGGCGGTCCGCGCCATTCCGTTTGTCTCCTATTTTGTTAATATTATGTGTTTACGCTGTTCATGCATACAAGACCGAACGGAGAGGAAATGTGAACATTTTTCATGACTCATTCTTGAAAAGAAAATTACTAACAATGCATGTAAAACATTTTCATCTCGCTTCCCTAATAAAAACGAATGCATTTTTCTCCAGTAATTGGAGTTAGAGGAAAGACGATATAATAGATTTCTTTAAAAAAATATATGTGTGGGGAAAATTGAAAAGTAAATAGGAACTTAGATTTTTATTAACTATTCTGTAACAACTAACTTAGTGTAAAAACCGGTCAAGTGCGAGTCGGGCTCACACAAAAAAAGTTGCACACAAGTTGCGGCAACACAAATACACACATTGTAAAAATTTTAACTGTCTGCCTTTTACGGTTGATGAGATAAGTCTGTAAAGCCATGCTAACAGACAGACAGACGGACGGACTGAGGGACAGTGAAGGCTTAGAAATATCTGGTCTAATAGGGTCCTGTTAGCCTTTGGGTTCGGTACCCTAATAAGGTATATCTTATACGGCCAATAATTTACAAAATTAATCCTAGTTATTGGTCCTTAGGTACCAACCATGTAATAAGGAGATTTCATTAAAGCATTCACTTTATTTTGTACGACTTATGTAAGTAATTAAGTTTACAATAAGGGTAAGCTATTTTAATTAATTAATATTTATAGAGTCCCGTTGTATAGGTTGTATCCATTGACTTACTAATTACATTATGTTCTATTGAATGATCTTAAGGACTGAAACATATTTTAGGTATTGGTTCTTACGGTAAATACCTAGAAATAATTAGTTTCGAGTGTGAACGATTGGCCCTACCTAGTACCTTAATTAATAAATAACAAACACGAATATTACGGCCGGCTCGGTACTTCAGAAGCTAAAATTCTGCGAAATAGGACCAAGTTTTTATGACGATTATAAATCAAGTTAAATACACAGAATACAAAATTTATTTTATTAATTTTAATTATTCCCGTTTAAATTAAAGAATTGACCAACCCAAAGTTGGATGCATGTGATAATTTTTATTTTCCATAAACAGTTTTTTCTATTTAAGCTTTAGGACAAGATAATTTTTAAAACACTTTCCCATATACGTTTTATTTAAGCTTCTAACTTAAACACCATATATGAGATTTCTTTTCTATACATATCAATAGATACATCTTAAACTAATGTAATACAATTGTTGCTGAATGATGAGCACTTTCTAGCCTTTTTTCTACGTAGCCTTTATGTACCTAATACTGTGTAAAAGATAGATAGCTGAACTAAGTTTTTTTTAGTAGAAGACATCACATGCTTTGCTCTAAACCCACAGTAAGTAGCTAAAGCACTTTTATTATGAAATCAGAGACAAGGAAGGTACCACAAACACCCAGACCCGAGACAATGTAGAAAAGTGACTTTGACACGTCCGGGGATTGAGCCCCTCAGAGCTAGCGACACCTTGAAAACCGGTGTGTACGCCACTCGACCAGGGAGGTCGTCAAAAACGGAGCTCGTTTCTAGTATTATAAAAATGCTTCCTAAAGCTACCATCACTGGCTAGCTCTTACCACAAACAGGGGAAGAGTATCAACCTTTATTACACTGTTTATGTGTAACCTACATGTTGAAGGTGACTTTTTTATGGAATGTTTATAGCTTTAGTCATGGATGAGATGGAGTAACAAACATCCTTCTATCTTACAATGCTCATAATCTTAATATGAGGTTTAATTTTCTCAGGTGTCTATACTTTTCAACTCGCTTTTAAAAGTTTCCGTCTGCGAAAACATTATAGTTTTCTCAATGTTTATCTTTTATTACTTCTAGACTACTTCAGAGTACTTGGCGTCTCGTGGGATACATGACCTTTCATCAAAATTGTTACCAACCGTAGCGTAACCTAAATATAAAAAGTTACTTTTTACGATAATATTTTATTTATTGACATTATCTTAAGACATGTCAATATTATCTTAATGTTCTCCTATCAAACACTTGTTTCCTGAGAACGCAGTCAATAAATAATAATTGATTATTCTGTTTTTATCTGACGACTCTAAATTAAAATGTATCAATCAAAGATAATGACGGTTTACTCACGCATATTCTCGGGATCGCCAGACTAGTTTCAGACGCAATAGGAGTCCTTAAGCTGACGCGGCGAGTTCGACTCACGGCAACGCGTGAATACGCCTCACGAAAGTTATTATACAAAAATATAATTGACTATTATTTTTTGGGGTTTTTTACGAGTACTTTAACATAATAAGATTTTATCCTAAGCTTTATCAGATATGTACGAGTATGTATGATAATATTAAACGGATGGTTTACGGAAAGGTGTAATTCAGGAGCTACATGTCCCAATGTTTATGCAGAAGGCACCTACTACCCTATCAAAATATTATCATAACATGAAACATTCAGGTGAGTCTTATGACATGATAGGATCTAAAGACCAGGACTAAGAACCCCACGTCCTTTAGTCCGCCAATATTATTACGCTGTAATAATCCATACTAATCCATACTTATATTATAAATGCGAAAGTAACTCTGTCTCTCTGTTACGCTTTTACGGCCAAACCACTGCACCAATTTTGATATACATACCTTAGAATGGGGTAAGCTTGGATCCTAAAAAAGGGCATAGGCTACTCTTTGCCGCGATAATAAACACCCACGTGGGCGGAACTGCGGGTGAAATCTAGTATATATTATAATTAAAAAGAGTACAAAGCTGAAAATTATAATATAAGTAAGTAAGTAACTAACTACTCGTAATTAAAATTCTAAATTCAAAGCTTTGACTACTTCATATTACAAAATAAGTTTAAAAGAATCAGTATTTAGTCTTACTTATTACTTCAGAAATTCGTCGTACGCATTAAGAATAATGGTTCATGTTTCTTTCAATTAATTTGTTCCTGCTAACTAAATCAGAAAATACTAAATCCTTTACATAAAATTCTATTTCAGTTTAATCGTAGGTAGGTATAAAAAAATATAACTAGAGTAAGTAGTGGCGGATTTTATAAAATCTTTTACCATAAAAGTAATTATACAAAAATATTTATTACATAATATCTCCGTCATTTAATCGATACAAAATGATAACATTTAATGGCAGTAGCACCCCTCTATTATTAGAATAAGATATCTAGTTATAAACAGACAGGGATATAAAAGTCATGTCAAAACATCCGTAATGTGTTTCCAATGATAATAACTATGATTAACTGTCATTCTATTTACATGAACAAATAAATTACAATGAGGAAATAACTGATAAGTTAATGGAAAGTTCTTATTTGATAAGTGATTTCTTATCAACAATGTAAAGCCGCGTACAGACTAGTGAAACGTAAAATTAAATGTATCATGAAATTAAAGAATTTATCAGTTTGGACGACTTGCGCACTACGAGCATTTTCAAGTCGCGCGCGGAGCGATCCGCGATTTGTTGGTTTTTCGGAAGAACACATACGGGAGCAGTGTGCGCGAAACAGTGGCTTTGTAGGTTTGTAGTGAATGCGCGGTTCGAGCGCACGATGCGTCCATGTAACGGACAAGCAATGAAAGGCAGAATGATACATTTCATGTTACGTTTCATCAGTCTATACGCACCCTAATTGTAAATGAAATAATTGAATAAATGTCTGATAGATAATTATTTGTTTGTTGCTTAATATGCGTGACAAGTGGTGTCATTAATAAAAGAAATGATAGTTAAAATTGTCTTATTTATCTTCAAAACATTACTGACTCTTATTTTATGAGTTTAGATAAAACAGACTTCACACATTGTTTTTATGATAAAGAAACTATCGTATTTACATGTAGGTACCTACTATTAGATATTGTTCTAACGATAAAAAGGACTTTAATTGTTCACTACTCGAATAATTTTTCAGAAGGTTGCATTCCATGGTTGGACAAGACTCAATTACCCGCGTGGTGTAGGTCACCACGCCAATTACTACAGTGCGCGACGTGCTGCGGGTTCGGTCCCCGCATGGAACAAGCATTTGTGAGATCCACAAATGTTTGTATCTTTGTCTGGGTGTTATTTGTGTTTGTGAATTGAATGTTTGTGAAACTCCTTGCAATAAATTGATTAATTTTTCTTGTGTGGCAGCCGTTTTTCAAAAAAGAAAGAAAAAAATTACGTAGTTCTATTAATTATATTATACTGTCTACAGTAAAATAAATAAATTATATGCCTCCAAAAACACACTTTGCTAACCACTTACAAAATGATTGGCGTAATAATATACTCATGTATTTCTTGAACAACATCAATAAACTCTCGACACTTCATACATATTGTATCGGTCATATCAACAAAACATACATCGGTCGCATTACATTCTCCATATAAAAATAGCTTTATCGGTCAAGCAAACGTATGGCCGGCAATTTTCTTGAAAGCACGACGTATCTCGTTTGACATTTGATACAAACGGGGTCACATCACTACACTTTGATAAGTATCGATCGGGTTTAATAGTTGTGATGTTTGGTTTTGTTGTGGATTGTTCATTTTGGTCTTTGTATTTCTTTTGAGGGTAAAAGGACCGAGGTTAAATAAAATGGCGCGAAGTAGAGTTTCGTTTGTCATTAAGGCCTTGAGGTTTACCACCAAGGCACTAGTTGTAAGAAACTTGTAGGTTTTTAATTATAATGCCACATAAGAAGTGCAAGAGGAGAAACAAATCAGCTATAGTCAACCTTATCCTTCATAAAATACAGGCTTGCTTTATGATTAAAGCATCCCTCGAGGTTTAAATAATAAGAAAATAAACTTAAAAGTGTCCAGATAAGACGCCTAGCAAAATGTTAAAATAAGCAAACGTAACCTTTTTATGGTGTGTTACAAATCGACCACAAAAAAAACATTCAAAAACACCCAACAATAAATCTGATTATATAAGAACACGCGTCATTAAAAAATCTTCTAGAACAACTAATTGCAATCGTGCATTCACAAAAGAAAGTTACATGATTAAAGCAATCAAACACTTTACCCGGTCGTTGGCTTCAACTCTAGTTTAAGATTGAACTTAGCAAAATGGGTCATTATAGTGCATGAAGTTGAGAATCGATTTTTAGTCGCAGACTCCGTGTGCCTGAAGTGCCCACAGTAGGAAATGACGTGCTCAGAATTCTACCTTCCTTTTAAAAGGAAATAATTATAATGAAGTCTTTATTTCTTTAATAACAAAAGAAAGAAAAAATTTCAACGCGTTGCCCGACCAGTTGATGGACTAGTCTACCAATTAATTTGAAAAACTAAATTTTTGGGTCTATGCGGTAACTGTATATTACTGATAAGCAATGAGCAATATTTTAACTGTAAATAATGTCTCTCTGACATTCAAAATGTACGACTGAAAATAGCACTAAGTTCTTCATATTTTATTTACCTACTAAGTTTATTCAAACAGTATTGAAGAAGTTACTCAGAAAGGTCAGAATAATAAAACTTTTAAACGAAAACACTTTTCTGCTGTCTACCAGTACCAGCGCGTATTGCTCATATGATTGCGAAAGTATTTTTATTACATGGCGACCTCCGTGGTCGAGTGGCGTACACACCGGTTTCAAGGTGTCGCCAGCTCTGAGGTCCCGGGTTCGATCCCCGGCCGGGTCAATGTAGAAAACAACTTTTCTACATTGTCTCGGGTCTGGGTGTTTGTGGTACCTTCGTTGTCTCTGAATTCCATAACACAAGTGCTTTAGCTACTTACTTTGGGTTCAGAGCAATGTATGTGATGTTGTCCACATTTATTTATTTATTTTATTTTATTTATTTGAAATTTTAATGTTATAACAATGATATGACTATTTATCACGATTTTTGACAAACTAGCGGTGCCCCGCAGTTTCACTCGTGTCACCGTTACCGACTTTTACCGATGTTTTTTGTAGTTATTCTGCTATTCTGGTTGGAGCCGAATTCAACAAATCGAAAATCATGAAAATCGATCCTCCTGCTCTTAAATTATAAATAGTGTAACTAACCCGACTTGGTTTTATTATATAATATATATACAGATGTATATTAATCTTATATTCGCTCAAATATTAAAGTCAAGATAGTTTGCCTACATACATAGGAAGGAATCAAATAATATATACACTCGCTGGGATTAACGAAAATAACTAAGGGGAATCTCAGTTAGAAACGACCTCAATCCCTTACCGAGGCGAGTAGTGGCTAAATTATTAACATCAGATAGCCAACATTAGGAAACTAAGGATCCCGCAGTAAATGAGAAGTAAATTCATTTTTCATGTCTCTATTTCAAAGTTTAATGAGTTTCGTGACGTAAACACTGGACGTATCTAGATTGTTTTTCTAGATAACAAGTGCTTGTAATATCATAAGGTTTAGTGTTCTTTATTATATTTTATTTATGGACTTTACAATAAATACTCATTTTATTTTTTTCTCATAAAATTTGTTACTTAAACAAATGTTTAAAATGCCTCCATTGACTCCTTGGTTATATATTTAAAAAAAAAATCATCTGACTGTGCAAAATAGCGTTTTTTTATTGGTGTCCGACTTGTCAGTAATATTAAAATTGAAATGTGTCAATTCGGACACTGTCCGAATATTGTGTCGGAATCCTTAGCGACTCATCTATTGTTTTTTTTTACAGCTTATAGCTGTACTGCTGTAGGACAAATTTTTTTGCTGGACAATAATAAAATTTATCAAATAATTGTTTTCATAAACCTGTAAAAGAGCTACCACAGAGTATTGAAATATGTATAGAAACAACGAGTTTTCCAGAATGTTTCTGTATATTTTTTTGAGTTTATGTCCTAGAAGCAGACTCTGTTGGAGCCATTTGACAGCTTGCCACAGCGTGTCATTCCACCTCGGTGGTTACTCGTAGAATGTCCTTTGTTTTTCCTTTAAGAAATTTCAAGTCGAAGTTCGGTTGCTAGGCATTATGTGCCAGATCTCTTAAAATACTTGACCGATTGTCTATGAAAGTGATTTCATTTTAAATACCTTAACTTTGTTGATAGATTTTAGTCGCCCAATAAATCTAATATTAGGGTTGATAGGTGCGCGAATACAGTTAATAATAACTGTCACCGTTTCATTTTTTTTATAAAATCATACAAACTTTACAAAACCTTATCTGAATACAACGAGTTTGAAGTTTATAACACCATCAAAGCCATTATCGTTCTTTTATACTGTTAAAAATATGACAAAGTGAAAAGAATATTCATAAAATTTTCATCTTTGAACCAAAACTCTTGTAACTAAGTCTATTGTTTTGATTCTTTGATTCAAAAATCAAAATCAAAAATCAAAAACTCATTTATTCCAACTAGGCTACAAAGTAGCACTTTCAGAACGTCAATACAATGGACAGCACCCTGATTCGCCCACCCTTCACCGCTTCCTAAGTGCTCTGGCTGTGGAGAAGAAACGGCGCAACAAACTCCCCAGCAGCACGCTGTCATTTCGAATACAATAATAATAGTTATATAATTTAGGGACTGCGCAAATAAACAAGTGTTTGAGGTCGATAGGTACTACAATAGGTACTATGAAATTAAAAGTATAATCTACAGAGCCCAAAGTCAGCAAAACGACCAGTCACCGCAAGCAGCACCCGTTCACGAGTATGACGCAAGGATCAGCCATCACCTCCCTCGCCATATTAGAGGGAAGGAGGTGACCCGACCCAAGACGCCACCGCAGGCAATGACAACTAAGGGAGCATGACGAAACTGCTGCCGGCTTTAAAAAGATAAAAAAGTATGCATTGAATGAAAATACTCCAAACACTGATTTACTGCACTGCCCCTAAAAGAAGGAATTGATAGCTACATAATGAAATTTTATAATTAATATAATTATACATTCCAAAACAATGTAAAGAATTTAAAAATACAATACACATACGTATAATCGTACTAATAATAAAACAAAATAGGTAACATATTGTTACATACTGAGTGTATGCCTATCAAATTAAATAGTACCGTACAGTAGTAAATAAGATAATATACCACACAGAACCGTCTTGTGTCTATCACGGCGACCAACTACATTTGTCATTTAAATAATCATTAATAGTATAATAGGCCTTTTCACAAAGTTTATTTTTAATATAAGATTTAAATGAGTTGTAGGGTAACTCTAACAGATTGAGAGGGAGTTTATTATAGAAGCGAATACTAAGCCCTATAAATGAATTGTGTACTCTATGCAGGCGGTGTGATGTCGCACATAACTTATGTTTACTACGTGTATTAATGTTGTGAATATCACTGTTCTTTTTGTAAAGGTGAACATTTTGCCTTATAAAAAGTATATTAGCAAAAATAAATTGCGATGCTACAGTTAAAATACCTATCTCCTTAAATAGCTCCCTAAGAGAAACTCTAGAGCCTAGCTGGTAAATAGATCTAACAGCTCGTTTTTGAAGAATGAAAATGGTTTCTATATCAGCCGCCTTACCCCACAACAGTATACCATAGGACATTATGCTATGGAAGTAGCTAAAGTAAACAAGACGAGCAGTGTCTA
Source organism: Diachrysia chrysitis (assembly GCA_932294365.1). Classification (NCBI taxonomy): domain Eukaryota; kingdom Metazoa; phylum Arthropoda; class Insecta; order Lepidoptera; family Noctuidae; genus Diachrysia; species Diachrysia chrysitis. The sequence goes on along the minus strand of OW028649.1, from coordinate 11,955,039 downwards.
CATCAGTGATTTGTCTAACTTTTCTAACGGCGTAAGCTGCAGAGCTGAGCTTACTTGCCAGATACGCAATATGTGCCGACCAATTAAGTTTGGTATCAATGGTAATGCCTAGAAAAACCGTTGAGTCTACAGTCTCTAATACCTCACCGTTTATAATAATATTTGGACCGAGATTTTTAACATTCGGCATAGTAAATTTAACACATTTGGTCTTTTTCGCGTTTAAAACTAAATTATTAGCTGAAAACCAATGTGTAACCTGAGTGAGTGTAGTATTTACTTCGTTAAAATCATCTCTATTTCTATTTACCTTGAAAATTAAAGAAGTGTCGTCTGCAAATAGTACGACGTCACATTTGCCTTTTAAAAAGAATGGTAAGTCGTTGATGTAAACTAGGAACAAAAACGGGCCTAGTATTGAACCCTGGGGCACACCTAGCTTAACAGGTAGTCCGGCGGACTTACTACCGTTAACATCAACGCATTGGAGCCTATCACTTAAGTAAGAATGTATTAAGTCGAAATTCAGGAAGTTAATTCAAAGTTATAAAGGGTGAGTCAAAATAATATTTTACCATTTTCAGTTTATCCATTGTCCTAGGTAAGCGACGGAATTTGACGCGTAGCTACGCGACAAGACGCGACGTAATGCGGACAATTAAATACTTCACGTGGCATGTCTCGTATTTGGCAGTCATTGGTGAGCGACAAACGCGGCAATCTCAGTTCATTATTGTTTTAATCATGTATGTATACTACTTTGTTACTCGAATTTTTATATTTTAAATACTTAGCCCTACGAAAAGTTCTATATCTATCCTAAATAAAGAAGGTAAATAAAAAATTTAAAAAGAAATACATTAAACAAGTCCGCATTTGGTCGCGTTTAGTCGCACACCGATTAAGGCGACAACGTAAGCCGTAGTACATACAACGAGTATTTGATATTTTCGCGTCGCATCGCCTTATCGCGTTTCTCGTTCACCTAGGACAAAGGTTTAGGTTTAACTCTTTGTTTGACCTCATTCTTTATTTTTGTATCCAATTAGGTATGTTGTTCTCGGTATTCGTATCGAGTTTAAAGGAAACAGACTAAAGTTTCGTTTGATACGGAATAATAGTAATTCTAGAAACGCTTTTGTTACTTAAAATATAATCTAATTTTCGTTTCGCCTTAACCGTTATTCAAGATTAATGGATTAAAATAAAAAAGAATTAAATCATTCAAACCAATTTTTTTTTTGCGAAAAAATCTGGCAAGATAATAATAGGTATTATTAGAAGCTTGAAAAGTAGGGTACATTGCAAAGTAATAATTATTTTAAAAATACGTAAATTTGCTCTGTTTTAGTGCTCACGTTTCTGCGTGTCGGTAGATTTGTATGAGAATTTTAGTCGAAACTAAATTAGACAGCTCTTATTTTCGTCTGCCCTTTTCTGAATGTGTACAAGCGAAAAAGATATCGATGGCCTAAAATAAATTTAGTGTGGGTTTATAAAGTTGTTTACATTCATTTATCTAAGCTTAGTAAAATAAAAAGTAAAAATTATATCAAAAAATCTTTTACGTGTAGGTGCTACCTACGTAGCTCCCACAGAAGATTACCATTGTACTTCTTCAAGTATTAATATTATAGTGACGCCAGACTCCCGATAGAGCACAACAAGTCAGCAATTCGTACGTCAACGAGTATAAAAGTCGTTTTGCTAGCTCGCCTCAAGCCAGTTTAACTTAAGCTGAGCCATTCCTTGCTCAAAGGCTAAAAAGCTGAGCGTTTTATACTATCGGATGACCGGGGTTTACTTGCATAAGGCTTTACAGGTAAACCCCTCAAAGGTAAAATTTATGAAAACATGCCTTATACCAGTGTGTGGATTTTGTTTTATATTTTTGTCATAGTTTATACCTTATATTTCTAAGTAAATGGAATAGTTGTGTTTAGTTTTCGTTTTGTTATGATATTGGATAGGTTTTGCGTAGGAGCTTGGGAAAACTATCCATTATGATAGAAAATGGTACATGGACTAATACTATCTGCGTGTATAATAGTTATTTTTTTAGGTAGAAAAGACTTTCTTAAATTTGGATTTGTTGTTTGTACTCATCGACTTGAAAGTACATGCTCAGACGTCGCTGATATAATAAAAAACAAATCAAAATCAATTTTCATTTATTTTAAATAAGACTACTAGTAGCACTTTTTGAAAGTCCACACCAGTTCCAGCATCCCGATTTGGCAACTCTTCCCATAGAATTTAATAATAATAAACTACCAGTTTGTGAATTGTACGAAACTACAAGAAACAGCTAAATAATAGAATCCTTACTAATATTATAAATGCGATGTCTGTCTGTCGCGCTTTCACGCCAAAACTACTGAACCAATTAAAATGAAATTTAGTACACAGATAGTCTAAAGCCTGAGAAAGGACATTGGCTACTTTTTGCCGCGATAACCGACACGCACGCAGGTGGAACCGCGGGAAACAGCTAGTATGATATATATTTCAAGTGGATTGGAGATTAAATACTTCTTTGATTGCCATAATACAGGCTATCTGCCTACACAAATATCACCACAACTATTAAGCAAAAAGTTTTTGATATATACGCAACGCAACACAAACTTTAAATACACAGGGCAATGAATAACTGAAATATTAAATTTTATATAAAACTACTTCCATACTTTACTAATAAGCAAAGGAGGACTTCATTAAATGGTAAACGGACTTTGAAACTAGCCACGAAATGAAATTGAGTTTTTAAAAACATGAGTGTATTATGTATGCATAATTAATACTCTAGTTAACATTTTTAACTCAAATTTATATGATTTCTGCTGGGGATAATAGAATAGAAAATTGGATTTTTAGAAGGTATAGTTATATCGGTATTGTTGAAACTTGAAATTTTAATTGACATTTTGGTCGATTTTCGACCCTTACACCTAGTAGGGGTCGAACATCGACCAAAATGTCTTTAGTTTAATACAATGCAAAAAGCTAACAAAAAACATAATTATGTTTTTAAAAATCTTTTCATTTTTTTATTAAAAAAAAAAAAACGACTCTCGCGCTATGGAATTCAACCTTGTATCGGGTTGTACAAACCTTCAAATCACATGCACAAATAACACCCAGACTTAAAACAAGCATTTATGGAAAACTTAAATGTTTGTCCCATGCGGGGATCGAACCCGCAGCACGTCGCGCAGTGGTAGTTTTCCTGGTAACCTATACCACTCGGCTATCCGTGCAGTCTTCGTCATGAGAAATGTTACACTAAAACAATTCTCATAAAACAAAATACCAACAGTACTCTTTCAACACCCAGAAAACGCTGCAAGAAATAATAAATTAAAAATCCTTTACCAACACATTTACTGTGACAACAATTTCTCATATTTAGGGACATACAATTAAATAGCACAAAAACCACTTTAGCGTATCAGTATTCAACACTCATAGCACAAACGACTCCACTTTTCCCCAGTAAAGCGGGCCGAGCTGAAATGACAAGGCATGACTCTCGACTCACTAAGTAATTACATACACGTCATACATTACAGCTGAACCAGAGTTTGGGTAGGGTAACTACGATTAAGTGTTTTGGGATACTCAAATGGCATTGTATAACGTGTCGTTTGGCATTCTCGCCAAATTCAAGGAAGTAACTATGTTAATGATTGTTGAAAAGAATCAAAAATAAAATAAGGAAGTACTTTTTTACTTTTTTCTAATTTTTGCAAATCGGCAAGTGTAGGACAAGCATTTCAAAACGTGGCCCGCACGAGTATAATATTCATGATAAATATCCAACTTTTAATGATTTTTATATTTTTTCCATATCCTAACTCATGGTTACCCGTTTTATTTTACACATTATTCATTGGTTGTGAAAGCAAGATGCTGACTTGTAAATAAATAATGTAATGAAAAGCCCTCACTTCGTAACATCCAGATTAAATAATCAAGTAATTTGATTCTACTGAGTTGCGAATTTTTACACGCACTCAATTTTGAATTTCATCTAAACAAAATTCCAAGTAAAGCTTTGCATGATTCGGGTAAGTAAATTTAGTTTTTGTTTTTTTTTTTTTTTTTTTGTTATATGGAGTTCTGTATCTGGAGAGGCATTTTCTTCGTGTTTAGCTTGATTTGAAATAATTGAATTTTGATTTTGAACGATGGACTAAAAACATCTTTAAATATATTTAATTTCTTGGATAATATTATTATTTTTTTGCAATATAATGGATGTTGATTACTTTTTTATAATTCCTTCAGGTATTTTTTTTTGTACGTAGCCGAAATGTCACGACGATACGATGATTTGAAATGTCATATGACGTCACGATATCGCACGTTCATTCGCATCGTAATGTCATTAGAGTGGGGACTCCTGAACTTTAATTCGCTTTATTTCCTTAGTTTGTATAAACTAAGTAGATATTTTTAAAAGCAAAAAATACGTGTCTAATATTTTTTTATTATCTAAGTTACGTACTAAATAGATTTTAACGTTTCATACCCAGTCAACATCCCTATTACATTAACGTAAGTGACATTTTAATGAAAATATTTTAGACGTAGCGTTCCCTGTCCGTACAAAAATGTTCAGTGCATTTTTCCAATTCCTTGGTGTGTAATTTATTTCCAGCGAGTTGCAAATTTCCAAATGAATCCAACTTCGTTGGTAGAATATTACCTCTTTGGGTTGTTACGTAACGGTTCACAACTTACACTTTCTAGGTTAGTCAGGATTCTAGCATTTATAACAGTTTATATAACATGAAACCTTCTGGGACTGGTCACCGTTTGTTGGTTGTAATTGACTTTGCGAACTGAAAATTAAATTATTATTTACCTAGTTAGTTCATGTAGCAGACATCGATATCAGTTGGTAATGTAATATATATCGATATATACATAAATAGTAGCCAAGTCAAGACCAATTTCACTCAAGTAGATTTTTTTACTCGTTTTTAAAATGTATGCTTGTTATCGGCTAATATAGAAGACAACCGGGCAAGTGCGAGTTGACTCGCGCAGGAAGAGTATCGTACCATTTTATGAAGCCCCTTATGGAGCGGCATCAGTAATACACAATTTGATCTCTTTAGCCAGCCTGCTGACAGACAGAAGGACTGACGAACAGCAGAGGCTTAATAATCCCGTTGCCACCCTTCGAGTAAGGAACCCCAAAAGCATATGCACCACTTTAACTTAGTTGGCGTATAGCTATGTTGACTCGTCGAAGAAAGGTAAAGCATGCAAAGGAATTCTCGTCGCATCGCCTTCGTTTCTTGTATCCTAGAACGTCGTGCAGACTTAAACTGAACAATGTAAAATGCGACTTGAACCAGTTCTTATTTGCAAAACAAAGTAGAGTGTTTGCATTCAGTACCGCGAGTGTAAATTCATATTAACAACGCAAATACAAACGGTTGGAGTGAGTAGGTACGGAAAATATTTTTAAATTAAACGATGTACATTATTATGATGTAATATCGCATTGGTCTATGATCAAGCAATAGGGCTTGGAGAAATTCAAACATCATAACAAGTTTTGATTAGTCAAATATGTACAAGAATCAATCAGACAACTATGCAAATACTATTATTTAATATTTACTGTGCCTTTGATCTGTCTCATATTTACGTCTGCACGGACAACCGAGTAGTATAGGTCACTACGCTAATAAATTACCACAATGCGCGACGTGATGCGGGTTTGTTTCCCGCATGGGACAAGAATTTGTTTGAAACTCCCCGCGATAGGATTAAAATCCTTAGTCCGCACTAAGGATTTTAATCGTCGAGTCAGATTTTTAAGGAATAAAAAATTATAATAATGGAAATAATAATACATAAACAAGACTGATTAAATAAAACATCAAATATACATTTAAATGATCGACCGATATACCAAAGCCGAAATAACAGTGTCTTCATGATCACCTGGGTTAAAGAATATAAAACAGCAGGTGTAAAACAGTAGCACCAAAGCTGGAAGAAACAAAAAAACAAAATGAAAATACTGGCGATATTTCTGAAGAAAATCAACAAATCCAGCTTGCGATAGAATAAACTCAAGAATAAATCACTTACGTACAACAATCTTGTAAACTAACACGGTCTATTTAGCTCCACAATCCCAAAGCAACTGTTCATACGGCTGCAATGTTTGCACAGGGGAAAAGACTACATTCATACTGGCAGCCTGATACATTATTAATATCTGGCCTTTCTGAAACTAAACGTTTGTCGAGCAAATTGGTAGACCACGAGAATTCAACTATCCCAAATTTCAGACGATAATATAACCCAGGTTTCTAAATCCTTAGTACCTAAGCTATTGTATTTTAACTGTTTCGTTCCGTCGAGAATATTTGAGATCTATTTATTGGATTTGTTGGATATTATATAACTGTACAAAATTTGAATTTAGTCTGATATCTACATATAAATATTATAAAAGGAAAAAATTGTATATTTGTAACGAATAAATTCAAAAACTCCTGCGTCCATTAAAATGCGACATTTTCCCTAAGTAACATAGGCTATAATATTATTATTTTAATATGTTTAAAAAATAAATGTCTTTCTATTCCTGAGAAGCAAAGATGGGCCACTCGTGTAAGATATGTATAGTAAATATATAGGTTTGTAGGTTTTTGTAATGATATTTTGTAGGTTTGTCACATTGAAAATAAAATGTTATTTAGACATGAGTCATCTATACTTATAATAAATCTGTAGAGAGGTCAATTCTGTACATTAAATATATTTTCAAAATAACTATCAGGGGGTGATTAGTGATCGATACTGATGCCAAAAATGCAATCAGTAAAATTTTTGTCTGTCTGTCTGTCTGTCTGTCTGTCTGTCTGTCTGTCTGTCTGTATGTTCCTTATAGAAACGAAAACTACTCGACGGATTTTAACGAAACTTGGTACATTTATTCTTCATACTCCTGGGCAGGTTATAGTATACTTTTCATCACGCTACAATCAATAGGAGCAGAGCAGTGAAGTGAAATGTTGGGAAAACGGTATTTTTTAAGCTTCCGTCGCGTATGCAGCCTTAATGGTTAAAGCTACATAGAAATCATGTATGACGGAAATGTTTTACATAAAATTATCTAAAAAATATTCCACAACAGCATATGTCTATCTTTTATGGTTGACTCACAATAACACGTGTAACTCCCGATAGCTTAGCAGTTCGGAGATTTCTGATTATATTTGTTTACTCTTACGTTTATAATACTCTCACTCATCCCTAATTAAAAAAAGTTTACATTATTACCTATTCAATAAAAAAACAATCATAGAAATCGGTATAGAAACACCAAACTTATACATGAAATACGATAATAAGCCATCGCGCCGTCGCGCGTGAATACTGAATCATGCTATAAGGATTATTTTTGTGTAACGTGATATATTATATTTCCCTACTAAAATACGAAAGTTAATCTGTCTGTTACATCAAAACCACTGAACAGTGAGGAAGAACATATGCTACTTTTTTACCAAAAACGACGGAAACGCGTACGAAGTCGCTGGCAAAAGCTAGTAATCAATAAATTTGTCGTATTCCTTCAGAGTCATTACTAAAAAAATTTGTTAAACAATTAAAAGATAAAATAACAAAGTAATTGTAAGTGAAAACAAGATTTTATGCAGCCTAGTAACCAACGAAAACCAATACATTCCTATACCAATGTCACAAAAATTTAAACAAATTGGAGCAAACAGGAGTTACAAATCATTGTACCGTGTGACATCATTCGTTCACGTCGTCCCGTACACTGGGGTTATAAAAAAACAAAACAAATGATAACACAAAACAATGGAAAACAAACATCAATAACTTCGGACCACTCTGTATTAAACTCTAATAGCTTTTGATACTCAATTTGGAGCTCATTCGTGTATGAAATGTTGGCGGATAAAATTTGTAATAAGCAGGTGGAAAGATTATTGTTTTTCTGTTTTGAATTTTAGCTAATACAGACAATTATACACAATTATACTTACTCAAATTGAGAACACAAATCAATAATATATGCAGTGCGATTCATTGTTGGATAAACCAGCAATGAATCGCTAAGACTAAGTTGAGCAACGAATATTACTACAATAGCAACATATAAGACTTGCTTTTGATCCGTAATGTGATAGAAATGGCTATTTAAAATAAATAGGTAAAAATGCAGGCAAGGTGAACTGCAGCTCCCCTACACAAGTGACATTTCGACAAACGTTAACGATGCTAGAAATCGCATAAATGAGATTAAATGTATGGAAATGACATTTCGTTTCCATAAGTCACGTGACTTGGACTTGTCACTTCCATACATTTGAGCAATTCTATCAGCGTAAACACTTGTCGAAATACCACTTGTTTAGGACCCCTGGATGAAAATGTTAAAAACTCGCAATCACAATCGTGAATTTAAGAACACCCAAACTTGGAACAAGTAAATGTGGTTGTGGATCACACAAAAGCTGTTTTGGGACCAGTTTGAGTTTGAGAGATCGAACCCGCGGCATGTCGCGCACAGTGGTAATTGGCGTGGTGACTATCACTCGGCTATTCGTGCAGTCTGATGATTATTTACAGCAAAGTTATGTTATTCAGGTTACTTTTATTTTTCGCAAATAAATAAAAATTAAATTATTGTAACATTCAAACATAATAAATTTAATATAAACCTTTGAATACAATCGTAGTATTTTATAAAGCAACTGTCACTGTCAGCTGTTTGTAAAAAACTGGAAAGCTACCTGTAACCGTGTCATATTGTCACAGCACATACAGTCGCAGGTGCCAGCGCAAAACGTTGTAGTGTTGACCCAGTAAATGACAAACGAATCGTATTTTGTGCTACTGACATTTCCCGAGCTAAATTTGCGAGTTTCGTAACACTTTTTTCATTGAATCTTTTAGCTTTTTATTTCATTATAAAAGCTTTAAACGATTATTGTGTTTTATTGAATTTATTGTTCACGGAGAATACAATAGATAATGAGTGGTGAGTTTAGTTTTTAAGATAGATATTCGTTATTTGATTACACAATTGTTTTTAATTAAATTAATCACTCGTTTCAATTAAATAAAAATATTATACAAAGTTATTACATAAATAATTACTTGGAAACAAACAATTAATTATTCATCTATAGAGATCACAAGAGATGAAATTTAAACTATGACCTTTAATTTAAGTTTTAATTACTTGATACAACCTACCTAAACTTTAATAAACATATGGGCTAAGATTTATTAATATCATTTATTATTAAAAGCACAAGAGTTTGACACATAATCATTAATTTCAATTTACATTAAATTTTAATTTAATTGAGTTTAAAGTTATTTTTGAAATAACTTGTCTCCTAATTATTTTTTATACCTACATTTAATTTACTGTTACTTTTTATTATAGAAGATAATAGACTGAATTGAAATAAAACTCTTAATTTACACTTTTTTTTTTGAGACAGGCGTTTGTTTCGCTCGGCTAATCACAGCATGCATGTGTCAGCACCTTTATGTCAAAGCAGTAAGAGCAAATTTTGTAATTCATTTTAATACAAGGCTTGGTTTACAACTAGGTTTTCACTTTAGCAAAAAGGCAAGCCTAGAAAATCGCGAAGAAGATAAGAACTGACTGCCATCTCTAGGGTAATCGGGTTCTCAACATCACCGCTCACACATATTTGTTTTTTGATGGATCGCTGGATATTTTGTAAGTACAAAAAAAAATCTTTGTTTAAAGAATGAAGATATGTAGGTACCTTATGAATGAATATATCTTTTCTAATATTTATTAGAGGTGAGCACATATTACTCAGTTAATTTTATCTATATATATAAAATGCTTTGTCCTGAATGACTGACGGATCAACGCACAACCTAAACCGCTGATCATAGAGGTCTGAAACTTGGAGGGTGTGTTCTTTGTATGACGTAGGCATCCGATAGGAAAGGATTAAACGAAATTCTGCCCCTAAGAGAGTGAAAAGCCTAGGCAAATTTTGTATGGGACACCGTGATTCCTTAATCCAATCTACTTCAAATTTTGCATAAACATTCTTTAATAGAATCGACGACAGACGTGTTTCGTAATTTATTGAAACTTGATTGATAGAGTGATTTACATCGAAGTTGATATCAATACTCCTTTACTTTTTTTATTTCGACACATATTTCAAAGTTCAATTTGATTTTATTTAAAAAACGGTGAACTCATAAAAAAAGCTTCGTGCATTGCTTTTTCAAATTGGAATGTCAAAAACCATTTTCGACTCCTACGCGGACGAAGTCGCGAGCAAAAGCTAGTATGTTTATAATTATTTAAACCATTGTAAGTATTTACTTAGGTACCTAGCATCTATCTTTTGTTTTTGTATCAAATACAGATACAGCAACATCTATTTATCACAATTCTTCTGACAAAACACTTATTCGATTAAGACTGCGTAGGTGTCGCATAATATTATTTACAGCCTCATTTATGAGTATAAATATTAAATGTGCCAAGGAACGGATGTTTTTAATCCCACACAACGTCGGAGGCAACTGTGAGAAATGTGTCTCAGCAATTTGTCACTATTTGAACCAATTTAATATCTGAGTCGAATGTCTTGACGTAATAATGGCGCGATAGCTACGCGTCCGCTTGCGGTGCGCGGTCGCGAGTTCGATTTTCGCATGGGAACGATGTTTGATAGCATCGTAAGACTACCAAACTTACTGTTTTGTTTGTTTATAAATATATCTCAAAATAGTTACAGTTAGTAAGCTATACAGGGTGTTACTGAAAGGTTATATCTATGCAAAAGGGGTAAAAAGTACATATGGTACAGTCAGTTTACAAAATTTGAGATCAAAATGAGTTTATTAATTAATGGATTTCCAATATTTTGCATCAATTATCCGACACCAAAAATCATAACAGGACAGGTATTTTTATGATTTTTGATGCCTAATAATTGGACATCAATTATTTAATTAACTAATTTTGAGCCGAAATTTTGTAAACTAACTCTATACTATATGTACTCTTCATTCTTTTTGGATAGATATACCCTTTCGGTAACACCCTGTATAGACTTATCATTCTATAGACTCACAATAAGTGCATGTAGTTCCGGGATATAAACAATTTCTTTACACATTTGACAAATCATTCTACAGCTTTTGTGACTAGATACCAGGAAGCATATCTAGGGCTGCTACCTCGATGTGCCATTTATTGAATAACTATTGCATAGACGAAGAAAACACAGTAAATTATAAAAAAAAAGTATGTGTGTACTTATGTATGCACGTAAGAAGTTATACTTTTTTGGCGGAACAAGATAAAATTCTTTCTCATAAACTGGTATAAAAAGCTCTAAACTCTATAACTGGCATCGGACATCTTGACATATGACATTTTTAACATTATATAGTTTGGAAAAACTAAAATGTTGACTACCTAGCTAACTTCAGGGTGTAGGTTTTCCGTGACGGTGTGCGCGCGCATCGTTTTCGAGAATTAATGAGCGGTTTTGCGGAAAACTTCAAACTTCATCTTAAAATTTCACTTTCATAATTTTTTCATAACGCGCCTAAAAAAGTACATATAACTTCAATAAAAGTATTTTAATTTATATCAATAAATAATACATACGGATAGTTAACCTCAATTATATTGGAGCACTTGAAAAAGTATATAAGCACAATTTTTTTCACTAATATTCACAAATAGTAATATCAATCAAAATATTCAATTTTTTTCACTAATATTCACAAATAGTTAGTAATATCAATCAAAATATTCAAGTTAATATTGTGTCACAGATGCGCGCGCATCTTAAAATTTCACTCTCATCATTTTTTCATAACGCGCCTAAAGAAGTATAACTTCAATAAAATAAACGTTTCATATTCTCCTTGCAACAACCTCCTTCAATCCGTTTCAATAGCCATTAAAAAAAAAAAAAAAAAAACTTTTCATATTCTCCTTGCGTTTATGATATCCTAGTACTGGAAAACTGCAACATACTGTTAATTTTGTGTCACAGAAGCGCGCGCATCTTAAAATTTCACTCTCATCATTTTTTCATAACGCGCCTAAAGAAGTATAACTTCAAAAACCGGCAAAGTGCGAGTCGGACTAGCGCACGAAGGGTACGTACAATTATCTATAAAAACGAGAAGAATAATCCAGTTTTTTGTATGTTTTTTATAATTATTTACATTTATTCTGTTTTTAGTATTTGTTGTTATAGCAACCACAAAATACGTCATATTATGTACTTAAATTTCAACTGTCTAACTATCACGGTTCATGAGATACAGCCTGGTGACACACACAGTCTTAGTAATAGGGTCCCGTTACACTCTTTAGTACGGAACCCTAATAATAAACGATTGTTTATCAAATTGGTAGGTATTGTATGCTCATTGTAATGGCCCAAAAACGAAAAAAATCGAATAACCCATAATTTTATTAAACATTTAAATACATTAACAATGCGACAGTCGCAATAAACGTGTCACTTTGTAATCGATAATCGATAAACAGCAGTAACATTTTGTGTAATTTATCATACGGTGACGTGTTGAGCCTGTTTGGTGATTAGCACCCCTAATGGCACAAAATATGTGTGTGTACTTTATTGTTCACTGATGTGTACTTTTTTATGGTTTTTGTTCTTCGTTATCGTGATTGTCAATTTTTTGAGTGTTGTAATTTGTCTTAGTTCTGTGGTAGATAAATGATGTTTTTTTTTTATACTAATTTTTCTCTTTTCATTGTACCTACTCTTTATAAGCTGTCATTAAATGAATAGTCGAATATTCTAAATTATTTACGTTTGAGTGATGAATATATTTGAACAAGCATGAAAATAATATTTTTTTAGTAATGTATTTATGACAAGCTTACGTTACACGCGCCTGTTCAATGTTCAGTGAACTATGTGATTTGATTATTTATTTGAAACTCGTGTAACGTATTACGTAATTATAAGGCAGTTAAAGCTATAGCTCAAAGTTTATTTTCTTTATTTTTGGATTAATGACAGTGTTAAGGTTTACCTATTACCTCTAAAGTAATGATAAAGCACCGCATCGCAGTAGGTTTAGAAGGTTATTTTAAATTTCCAAGTTCCTATTTATCTGGATTTTAAGAAAATTTGTGTGTGTGTATTATTTATGATGCAGTTTATGGGGACTTGTACAGTTAAAAGCATGCAATCTTAATAAACCAGAGTGCACTTTCCAATACAACAGCAAAACAAATCGCCGTAATATAAAACTCATCCCGTAAGAGAACTCAAATTTGAACGAAGCTCTCACAGACATCCGATCACACAATCGAAACCACTCTATAATAAAAAAGTACTTTTGGCGCGGAATAAAATGAAAAAAGAAACAAAGCGAGCACATAAAACTTTTACCGGGCAACGGCCGGAACAGAGTCGGTCCGGGTTCATCGAGGCGTTAACGCCGGCACAACATGCCGGATACTCGCGTCCGGTACGACATTAAAAACGGCGGTCACGTTATCTCTAACGATTTTTTTGGACAGATACAGTTACCCCTTTTTACGTTTGTTATCGGTTTCTGTTTTAAAGGGTTGAGTTGGCTTTACGACACATGTTATATTTTAGTTTGCGTTTCAATGGTTGAGTTATCTAGACTACCTCGGTCTAGTAGTCGCAAATGCAACTGCCGTGCAAGAAGTTTTGGATTCGAATCCCGGGTTTGACAAAAAGAGTTCGGAGTCAGGAAGTGTGGCAGTTTTTACACCTCCGTGCCTTGGTATGCACGTAAAGCCGTTGGTCCTGCACCTGATGTCTCTCGGGTCGTGTCGGTCTGCCTTCCCATCGGACTATGAGAGTGAAGGAACTGAGGGCGCACCTGTGTTTGTGCACACACTTGTGCACAGATATATGACGATGGCGGAAATTCGGTTTGGAGATTATTATTATTCTTGCAAATTGCTGCCATTATTTTCCATATAGTGATCGCCTCACTTCAGGACAAAGGTCTCCTTTTATTCTTTCGCTTTGGTATGATCGTGCGCTGTTACTATGTAAAATCACAACAGTTATTGGCACGGTAGTCTTTTAAAAACATTGACGATTAAATAAAGACTCATTAATCATTCAAATAATAATGGTTAGCGTAAAACACTGGACAAAATTCTTCGGAATTTTCAACTCTTTATGTCTCTTTATATCTTTTTATTTTATCAATATATCTAATATATATACAACGATAGTTTTATATATTTATTCATTTAATTATACACATCATACACAGAACACAAAAATCTTGGAAAAAATAGGTACAAAGGTTAGTTGTTGGAGATCGTCTAAATTGAAAAGTAAACTTGCTGGATTCACTTTGATTCTCTGTATTAATACCTTTCCTTTCTTTCTTGAGTGGCATACAATATTAAATTTTCTGTCTCTGGTATTGTTATCCTACACTCTAATATACGCGCACTCTAATATAAACGTACTGTATATAGTCTCAATATACAGTACGTTTAGGTTTTCATAAGAGGTTACAGAAGTTCTAACCTCAGAGTAGTAATAAAAAAATAGAGTTTAATCCTGAACTCTAAGCCTGAAACTTTTACGTTTAGATTTATATTTTTTATTTATGTTAACTTACGTCTATCATAACATAATATGTAAATTTCTTATAACATAGAATTTCTTGGAAGTATATTCTCGTTAAAGCTGGTAATGGGGTATTTAAAAAAAAAAAAAAAACTTTTTTTTTTAATTATATGGGTGGAAATCGCAAAACCAAAAATCCTTAGAACATGGACAATTCTCTGAAAACAAAAGTCTAAACGTACGTACAATATGTCACACATGTATGTTGTATATTCAGGCCTTCGCATCTCAACCAGACAATTTTGGCTTGTGGCTATGCAATCGAATGCAAGTGAGAACGTACGGCCGAATGCTTTGCATTGAAGTAACCAATAGAACGTGTTGAATGATGCCGAGAGGTTCCTTATGATTGCATACTAGGTATAACTATACTATCGTACCTATTTAATTCCTTGAAAAATAGTCTTATTTCAACTATGTTAAGGTTGGGTTTCAGCGTGATCAATGGTAATAAAACTTGCATTTTACATGGAACTACCAGCTTATCTACGGTACTTAATTACTGGGTTGTAAGGAACCCCTTCTTACACTTAAAGGGTGAAGGGATTTAGGGCATGTTAAAGATAGTTACACCTCCATATATAGTCATCATTTTAGTAAACATAAACTTGTTATATCAGCCTCATCAGCTCATTTATACAGTCCATCACACAAGTGAATAAAGTCATAAATAAATATCATTGCATCATCAACATGAGGCTCATCGTATATCAGAAGAATGTTTTATTATTCAACGGAGGTTGTACGTCACAGATGGGACCGACACATAAAAATTCGCATATCATTGCAGTATGTGCTGAATCCGAATACGACATCTTTCGCGATCGTTATTCTAACTGAAGAATGCAACTGGACACCGGGAGTTATTTGGCACTGGTATTTGTGAATAGGTTTTTGAAATGTCTTTCGTGAAGCTAGCCAATCGACTGGATGACCTTATTGGAGAGTCCACTATGTTTTATTTTT
Organism: Diachrysia chrysitis; assembly: GCA_932294365.1. Taxonomy (NCBI): domain Eukaryota; kingdom Metazoa; phylum Arthropoda; class Insecta; order Lepidoptera; family Noctuidae; genus Diachrysia; species Diachrysia chrysitis. The sequence continues at coordinate 11,939,374 of OW028649.1, read as the reverse complement.
ACTGAATTTCCATTTGGATACTCAGTTTAAAAAAACTTAGTATTGTATTATGATAATTATAGGTTTTTTGAACTCGGTAAGTTTTTTAACTTTCAGTTGTATTATGTTCTTATGTTCCGTTCTTATTTTTTATGAGATACTTGGAAACCTACTCGCGGGGCTCTAATTATATGTAAAACTTTTCAGTGAATTAGAACGTAGAACCAGTTAGAAGAGGCCTATTCTCAACAGATACCATATCTACAGATACAGCACTAGTATTTATTGAGTTAGGAATTATAGAAAACTAGTTTTTTTGCAAATACAGAATGACCTACATTTTTAGGATGTTTGTATCTTCCGCTTCCATCGTTACCTGGCTTACATCGACGGAATACCAAACAAAGTTGAATAAAGTTTCGATGTCATATACGGTCCCGTGGAACTAATACAATTTATTTGTCCATGCGACATGTTTGGTCGTATTTTCGACGAAAATATTATGGTTTGATACCTTTACTGCTCATAAATACCACAGTAGAATTTCAAGACAATTTCCCGCAAAGTTTTTATTAAAATCGATCACACACGGACCCAGAACTTTTTTCTCATCAATAACGAGATCTTAAAGATAAAAAAGGTAATAGCTTTCCATCCACATAATACCTACAACATTACCGTCTCATTTGCTGTAACTGAAGTTAAAATACCCAGCGATATGTAAAGTGACCGTACTCTGTATAAGTAGGCCCTGTACGGCATTATAATAACATATTTTATGGCGCGGCCATCTTGCCACTGACGTTAATGACTGTTCCCTTAAAATATGAGCCTTTTCAATCCTGACACAGAATTTTTGGACGGTTAATTTAGAGTGCAATATTTTAAAGAGATTGCATGCAAATTAGTTGATGTGGATGCCAAATTATAAGATAAGCGGGGTTTAGAACCTTTAGCTGGCACGTAATTGACATTAGCTTGCGTGTAGTTACAATCTTTACGAGAATTTAAGTTATGTTAAAGTATGTACAAGATAAAGAGTGTCTATAACTAAAAGCTGGACTTTGGTAAAAGTTGTTGATGACTACTATTCTGATGGCAAATTTTGAAATCAATAATCATCAAAACACTTAAGCTTGAATCAAAATAAGAAAAATAATTATAAGAGATGTATACTCGTGATTCTGCCATGTCCTGTTTCTGCAAAAGTTGATTGGCCAGAGATGCTTTCTGGCAAGGCAATATTTGTACTAATAAAAATAAAAATATAAAATCGGTTGATAAATAGTTGGTTTTGACTGAAAATTATTTATTTAGAATAACGAAGACTTACTTGGAGTAAACTAGACTCTTTATTAAAACACAAACCATCGAATAAATGTGGAAAAAATAAGAGGTTACAAAAATCATTTTGTACACGTTGCTTTTCCATTGTACAATATCCAAGGTCATTTGCGCCGGAACGGAACCAAGTTCAGGGCCAAATGCGACAAAGGGGAGAATTTAATAAATACACAGTCGTTTTCACGAACTAACAGAACTTTCCTCTAATATCACTTGTAGTTGAAAAGCTCCACACAGAATTTCCATTTAAACGAATACAATTGGTTCGAATCGTTTTACCTTGTATTTTCTGGAACTAGACAATGACACAATATTATGTTTATCAAAACAACCTACGTGGTTTTGAAGCTACATGAATATATTTTTATCTTGTTTAAAAAATAATTTGCTTTTACCTTTTAATTTTACCCCAAAATATTCAATAAAACTTCTTGAGTAGATAATACATAAACACTTGATTTAGGTGGATCAACCTGAACATTAATCCAAATGTTGCTAAGATGCTTTTGATTAGGTACTGAGAGCTCATTTTGCAATGAACTAGAATGAAATAGAACACCACAATACTATAGGTACCTACTTAAACATGAATTTAATAAAAACAAGTATATATATACCTACCTATTATTACCTACGTTGAATAATTATATTACGGTAGCATTTCATGCATAATTGTTTTTGTCTAGACGGGCTAGAAATTGGCTTACATTAAAAATGGATTAGAGCAATTTATTGCTCGTATATTTTTCTATATAATAGCCTGAAAATGAAATAAAGCTAACTTAGCCAGCTGGTTCAATTCACGCCCAAGTTAACAGAATATATTTTTATTGTGTACAGTAGTCAAATGGACTGGAAGTTAATATGGTCACCTACTTAAAACTTGAAGAAATAATCATATCATAATAATAAATAATCATGTCTGTGGCATTGATATATCCATTTTTTCATATAAAACTTAGCCAAAAATACTCAGTAATATCGTTATAATAGTTCGATGCCACTATTCTATTACCAATAACTCAAAATGAAATAACTTTACAGCAACCCATCTATTATTTAATGATTAAATATAACTCAAGGAAAGTTCAACCCTTACTTGTACTGTGAAACCTACAATTAGGGTTTCATTTATTTAGCTTGAATATATAATAGGTAAAATGAAATAGCGCTAGTTAGCCGCTACGGTTATTTATACATGGCTTATAAGTATGGGGTAAAGGAAGGGGGTACGGGGTAAGGTGTATAGGTTTTCGGTTTTCTACCTCAAAAGGTATTTAATAATAAACTTTAACGTGTAAAATAACACTTATCAGCACCTGTATCGTTGAAAATGAATAGGTTTCCATATAAATTGCTAGGTTACGTATGTGATTGACGCGATAACTATTTAGTTAATTTGGTTCTTTTTGGAAACTAAGTTTTGGCCATAAGGCTGCCTATATAATAACCTCCTTTTATTAAAAAATAATTTTACTTTTTAAAGCCACAAACATCTAAAGATTTAATTATCTTTTTCAAAGAGTATAGGTATAGAAATTTCCATACATTTCTAGGTGTAGCGGGACATGATTTTTAATCAAAATTGCCAATAATCGCGCAATTAATAACCCTTGTAAGCGCACTGTAAGGAAACCAAAGCTGTTTTATATGTGATGTACAAGAAAGACTGATTTTAAGCAAAACGGTAGTTTTCACTGAAGCCTTATATTTTCTAGTTTTTTTTTCCAAGTTTGTGCACCCTGAAAATAGGTAAACTTTGCATTCCTCTACGCATTACCCATAAAAGCAGCAAGTTTTGCAATATACATAATTCAATACGTAAAAGTTCTAAAATTACATCAAGCACGAACAAAAATTCGGATATCTTTTTAAACCTTTCTCAATCACCAAAGAGCATTAGTTACTCGCTATTGCTACGTCATGACATTGTTACTGTCGAAGTAATTGCACCTGGCCAATACCGGTAAAGTGGAAAGGTTGGGCATCAAAGCTTTGGGTAAATAATAAAGAATCTAGGCTAGTCAATGTAGACGAATGGTAAGATTTGGAAAATGAGTTTTTTGGTAATGTATGAAATGTAATCCAGGCTGAAATGAGGATGAAAGAATTTGCGAAGTAGTCAAGTATTTCACATGTAATATTATCGTAGTAGGTATAATCGTCATAGTAGTACATATAATACATATAATATTACGTTTTTATTTTATTACTAGCTGTGCCCGCGACTTCGTTCGCGTGGATGTCGAAACTTATCAATGAGTTTTTTGTGTAAAGTGCTATTTGTGTAGAACGTTATCTATGGAGCATACCGGTATTAATACTTCTGGGTCTTCTCTTGTGGCTAATTACAATAGAAAACCAATTGTGTCTCAATAGCCGCGTACCGACGAAGCGAGCGGCTTCACGAGGCAGCCTCGGACATTTGCCGCAGTACGCATGCCGCGCGAGGCGGCCTCGGTCTGTAAGTTTTCTAATCCAAGGTTGCCTCACGCGGCAAGGCCGAGCCACCGTGAGCATCGACACTCAGTTTAACTTGAAGTCGAATAGAGACCGCGCGTGCGTATAGTTTGCCCAAGACCACCATGAGGCCGCACATTCGGAAAGCTGTCGCTACCACTGCCTTTTTAAAAATTCTAAGGCTTGTAAAAAAAAGAAAACAGAAAACTAAACGTTTTATGTTATAATCAGGACATTGCGCATCCCAAAGTGGTCTATATTCACCATATAGTTGTATTAATTTCAGACGCTGTTCTTTATCCATGACGCGCAACTATCACGCAACTAATAAGCGAGGCAAAACACTACTGTCTTGAGTGAGCGCGGCAAACGTACTGAGGCGCCTTTGAGCATCTACAAAAACCGACAACGCTCGGCTCGGGCCGCGGCACGCTCGGGCGAGGCAGCGCGTGCGTTTGCCTCGGGCGAGGCACGTCTTGACCAACCGAGGATTTACCTCGCGAGGCAGCCTCGCGAGGCTGCTCGCTCAATCAGTACACGGCTATTAGCGGTGATTAAGAGGGTAAATGATATCTTTGCTCGCGGCATCGCTCGCGTTCTGTAGTTTTTTGCAGTAGATTTTTACTTTGGTGCCTTTTTAGCAGGATATCCAATAGCGAAGCTGACGTTCATTACAACGAATGCTCACAAAGATAATAGTAACGACAGATAGTCACCGTACGACATTAATTGAGAGCTTCAGTATACACGATATTGTCAGTGAGCCCGTCCGGAATATGAACATAAAGGTTTCTTGGACTGCTCACACGGGACAGAGCGACGTAAAGCTGACCATGTGAAAAACAACTCACGCTTAGATCGACGCCAGCAACGCCTAGAGTCTGACCCTGTGCCTTATTTATTGTCATGGCGTAACATAAACCTATTGGAAACTGTACTCTCTTAAACTGGAATGGAAAATTGTTCGGAATCAAAGGAATTCTAGGAATCAAAACACTTTCCCCGGCACCACAACCGGTTAAAATTTCTGCCTCAATTATGTTAGGTTGTAGATTTACGACTTTTAATCGAGTACCATTGCACAGTTTAGGAGGACTTAAATTACGAAGATGAATTATAGGAACACCGATTTTTAACTTAATTGTATGTGAGGGAAGTCCAGGAACATTTAATGAATTCAAAAATTCTATTGTATAATTAGTGGATTCTTCTTGATCAATCATTCTGTTGATAGAGATATCGATGGCCCCACAGAATAAACGTGCAAGAGCTCTTACACAAATTTTTTTTTGTTGCATTTTTCGTTTCTTTGACCTATGCAGCACCTTCTAAATTTTTTTTATAAACTTTTGACTCAAAATACGCCTATTATTTCATTTGATTCCTTTATTCTAGGGAAAAATCATGGAATTTTATCACAAGTATAAAAGTATATGCTATTGTTAAACGCTTTTTAGGTCCTCGAGTTCACACGAATAAACGTGTTAAAACGAGAAAACTTTTGAGAAGACTTGTGCACTTCTTCGACTTTGTATAATAGCAGCTTACACGTTTATTCGTGTAATAAAGCATACATTTTTTATTCTTAATGTGCCATAATATTGTGGAATGAAAGTTTTAAAATATTTTTTATTTATAATTAAAGTATTGCATTGTCTCCTACACGCCCATCAAATGTATAGTTTGATAGAGAATGCCAAAGTTACTGGGCATAAATACCAAGTAAAACAAATTACACAGAATAATTTTATAGATTTCAAAGAGCTGATAAAAGGGAAGAATTGGTTTAAAGACATTCTTCTTAAAGTGCCTCTCCACTACTGGAGGTTGGCCGTCAGCTCAGCAAACTTCTTCCTGTCCTGCGCCAAGCGAAAAAGTTCTTCTACGCTGGCGATTTCTGTCCATTCGCGGATGTTGCGTAGCCAAGACTTCTTTCTCCGTCTAGCGCGTCTTTTCCCTTGAATTTTGCCCATCATTATCAACTGAAGGAGTTGATACCAGTCGTGTCGCAAGACGTGGCCCAGATATGCAACTTTCCTTTTTTTGACGGTCTGCAACAATTGCCGGTCTTTCCGCGTTGGAGGACTCTCACATTGGAAACTTTCTGTGTCCAGCTAATACGTAGCATTCTTCGATAACACCACATTTGAAGGCTTCGAGAAATCTTTGAGTGCTAGCTTTTAGAGTCCAAGCTTACAAGACCACAGGCCAAACGTAGCAATGTAGCATTCTCACTCAGAGCTTTATGGATAATTTACGGCTACACAAAACATTCTCCATCCGTTTGAGGGTTGCTCGGGCAATTTCAATCCGGGTCCGAATTTCTTGTTTGCAGTTCCATTCTTCATTTACCCAAGCACCCAGATATTTGTATTTAAAGACATAAAACAATAATAAACGGTATAACGGCGACGCCATAACGGCGATAAAATTTACTGGAGTAAAATAAAAGAAGTAAACTTCTATCACGAGCATCTTGATTCAGTTTATTTCAGGTATAGTTTTGAAGAAGAATTACGGGAGATGCAAATCATAGTAAGATCTAATTCAAGAAGGCGGCGAGGAGTACCTACTGAAGATCCTGAAAACTTAAGACTTGTATATACCTCTTCCTTTACATAAGGATTTGATAAGTTTGTGTCATTCAGGAGCCATACTAGACCATTACCAAATTTTTTATATAAACTTAGTTCCTTTGGACATATCGATCTCTGTCACCAATGATATTTTTTTATAGGGACTAGCCCACCACACATACCCATCATTGCAACTCCTGTAAGCCAGGATCTACAATGATAACCAATGAATACCACCGAAACAGTTAAGCTCGGTGTGTCCCAGGGAAACAATTGACTGTCTTGGAACCCGCAACGAAATTAATCAGAAATAGTAAATACCTCCTATAGTCGGAAAAAATAGTTTCCACTTCCCTCAATTGCAAGCGGGAGACAAAAAGAAAAGATAGGCCATAGGCAAAGAAAAGATAAGACAACTGAGTTAGGCCCAGTTGTCAAGCACCACGGATAAAATTTTAACATGAATGGATCCTAAAATTCATTTAGGAGCTGTTATTTTGTTTCCAATAATAGGTATGGCAAAAACGTATGAAAGCACTGAAATTTGCTCTGGTAGCAACAGGGTCCTCAGACCAATGATAGTGACGAGGAAGATTAAGTATTTTAGATTACGATATGATTCGGTTTTTTTTTTGTTATCAGTTGAAGCTAATAGGTAGCTATTTCCTAATAATGAAAGAGATTTAAGTTGTTTAAATTGTGATTATTATTTAGTGTTTATACAAGTAGATAGTTACTTGATTATATTCTTATTTTATTAAACCTTTTTCGTTTAATTTCACCCTTTCACATAATTAATGAAGTTTACATTATTACACCATGCAATAACAAAAGTACATTACATAAATGAGAATCGATCTTATGAACATTGATATAAATGCATTTTATCTTTACAATAATCAAACAATACAGTAAGTTACTGTAAACAACCGTGCTTATGCTTGTAACTAGGTATTAAAGAAACTTGATTACCGTCGAATAATAGTGTAATACAATATTATTAGTTTTTGTTTGTTGACACTTTACACGAATAACCGTGTAATGAAAGTTTACTGTTATCTAGTCATAGAAATTCACAAGAATAAAAATATAATATGGTTTTTCATAAATTGTCGGAAAACCATTTAAATTAAAAAAAATATAAATATCTAATGTAATAATATATTTTTTTATCTTTAATTTGATATAATTTGTTTAAACCTATATACTACCAAACAACAGTTATTCAAGTTTAATCGTTTTTATTTTTTCCTGAAAAGTTGTGGTTTTTGACTTACACGTTTATTCTGTGGGGCCATCGATATACTCTCGACTTTCTTGTTGAATAAGCGACAGTATTTCATTATTTATTGCACATGCTTGATCATTTCGAAGAGTTAAAATAGACCTTTTACATAACCAAGTATTGTGCTGATGTGTTATATTACTTATGTCGCCGTACACTGAAAATATTAGCTCCTGCACGGACGAAACAGTAGAACATAACGTATTATTTAAAAGCACTTTCACTTTATCATTTGGATAAGTTCCGTCGCCTATTTTTAATAATAAATCAGAAAAATGCTGTGCATGTGGGTCATCTCCAAGTCTCACCCGCATATTTGTTGTTAAATGCATGGATACAATATGAGGCCATAAACTTGACCTTTTTAGGCAAGCTCTGATTTCGTCAGCTCGTGTTCCCCGTGGTATAACTGGCAAAATTTGCCTAAAATCACCACATAAAACCACTGTAATACCACCGATGGGTTGGTCAATGAGCCTGATGTCTCTCAGAGTCCTACTACCTAAGAGTACTAAAAATAACCTACGTTACACACTACTACTACCTATACTTAAAATCTATACGGTCTACGCCTTATTAAAAAACCTAAGTACCTACCTAGTTAAAAAAAACTCAATAACAGAAAATAAAACACCTACCGATAATAAATCTATACTAATATTATAAAGCTGAAGAGTTTGTTTGTTTGTTTGTTTGTTTGTTTGTTTGTTTGTTTGAACGCGCTAATCTCAGGAACTACAGGTCCGATTTGAAAAATTCTTTTAGTGTTGGATAGCTCATTTATTGAGGAAGGCTATAGGCTATATAACATCACGCTACGACCAATAGGAGCGGAGCATAAATGAAAAATGTTGCAAAAATGAAAAACCGTTGAAACTAAAACACGCGGACAAAGTCGCGGGGGACAGCTAGTCTACAATAAATAAGCAAAATCCCTAAAAACTTATATCTATAATGACTAATATTAATACTATGAATATTAATACAGTCACACATAAAATAACGTACACTATCAAATATACTACCTATACTTTAAAATTAAAATCTATGCCTACGACTTATAAAAATAAACCTAAATAACTCTAACTTACTCTGTACTTAATAAAAACTAAAAGGAATAAAAAGGTCGCGCTGAAAAGCACGGTTTAAAGTTGCAAGTATTCAAAACATACAATTTATAGAATGCTAATAAGACCGAACGCTCGCCACTCGACACGTCCGTTCAAATCAAAGTTCAAAAAATGTATGATGCACGCGTGATTTTTTTTTTTAGGGAGAGATCTGCCGCAGTTAGCCTCGAGAGAGGCTTTTACTGCTTTACCGGACTAAGTTGGCGAGACTGTAAAATACGCCTCCAGCCAGAAAATATGCACGCGCGCTCAGAGGCCGTCCTTATATACGGTAGCGATCCATGGCAGCCGCGCGCCACGCGTGTGCTGCGAACGGTGCAAGCAAAATTCAACCTTTGGCACTACATTTACACCATAAATAATCGCCGGGCGACGTAACCTACGACAAACTTATTATTTGCGGTTGGTACAGTAATCGGGTCTAGGGATCGAACCGCAAAATTAAGTTTGTTTTATATTGTATATACTTTACGGGATAAAAAGTACCCAGTGTGGTGCCCAGAATATTAAAGAATAAGTATACCAAGTTTCATCGTAATCGAACCGGTAGTTTTTGCGTGATGCCTGAACAAACAGACAGACAGACAAAAAAATTTTTAATCCCTTTTTTGGGTTCGGTCTCGTTCTAGTAACACCCCCCGCCATTTATTTTTTTAATATTTTCAATGTACAGAATTTTCACTTCTACAGATTTATTATTAGTATAATATAGATATTATCCTGAATAAACATCTAAATAAATGAACGTTTCATGGACTACAACTTTATCGTCTATCTATGCATAATAATATTAAAAAACAAAGTCCCCTGCCTTTTTTTGGAAGAGGTTTACTGCAGTTAGCCAGGGGACTTTAAAGTCCCCTGCCGCGTCTGTCTGTTTGAACTCAATAAACTCTAAAACTTACGAACGGTTTTCACAATGTATAGAGTGATTGAGATTAATGTTTTGTCTGACCGTGCGAAGCCAGTGCGGGTCTGTAATGAATTATAAATAATACTCATCATTATTTTTATTTTAAATAAATAAATAAATAAATCTGGACAACATCACAATTATATTGCTCTGCTCCCAAAGGAAGTAGCTCACGCACTTGTGTTATGGAATCAGAGTCAACGAAGGTACTACAAACGCCCAGACCAGAGGCAATATAAAAAAGTGGTTTTTCTACATTGTCCGGGGATCGAACGCGGGACTTCAGTGCTGGCGACACTTTGAAAACCTGTGTGGACGCTACTCGACCGTGGAGGTCTTCTAATCTATATTATATTTATTTTATTTTATTCTTATTGTACCTAGTTTAAATGAGAATATAAATATATACTAATGGCGAGTTAATATAACAGAACACGAGATTACGACTTATCAAAAACCACTTTTAATGTGCAAATTACATGATTATGTAAATCTAGTTACATGGCTATTTAACGCAACCATTAAACTGATTATGAAGTTGTAACATTCGTGACGAGACTGCCTTATAGCGTGTGTTCTACACATAAAATTATAATGTATTGTAGTATTGAATTATTTATTATTAACAACGTGTACAGATGACGACAGATCAGGGAAGATGGAAACATACGGAGAGCGTAGATTTGACGGAAGCGTTTTTGTGACATTTGATGTACTTGTAACGTCTAGATCCTATATCTTTTGATTCGTTATTCGTTAACGTGACGATCCGTCACTAGGCTGTCTCTCATCCGTTCGTTACCAGACTTCAGTTATTTGGGTAACGAACAGTTACATTTTCTTTTATAGGAACTGCTATTTTTAACGCCTCGTTGATATTTTAACAGTTCGTTAAGGAAGCGATTCGTTTTTTGTTTATTGGTCCCGGCCATAAGAGTTCTTGCTTGATGTTATTGCCAATAAGTTAATAAGAGATTTTGTTACTTGAATTATTATAAGGTTAAATAACAGTCTTATAAAAGTCTACTATACTACTACTTGTATTTAATTACAAATATTCGCTCTGTATGCGTTAATGCGTAAAAAAGATAAAAAAAAAATACTGGCGCGTCAAGCCAGTACTCGCAAGTTCGAGTTTTGCCGGAGGATTCAGTTTTTCTTTATAGATTTAATTAGTCTTTTAAAAATTAAACACGCTAAGCCAGCGTCTTAAAGACTATACCATATTTTTAAGTATTTATCATTGTCATTCAAAGTAAAATAAATTTGCAATTTTTCATGATGTCAAAATCATAAATTCGACATTATGAAGTCACAAGGTTATTACCTACATAAAATGTTTTTTTTGTTTAGACTTACGTTTTGAAATACGAATGCCAAGAGAATCTATGAAATTTTATAATTTCATAGATTCTCTTGGCATTCGTATTTCGAGCTTATGCTCTTCGCACAAAGGTGTATTTATTGAGGATTCAAATAACTTCAAAGGTTATCTAAAGCTTTAGTTACAAAAGGTATTAAATTTGAGTTCTACAGTTTAGCATAGATTTAATTTACAGTAATACAATATCGTAGGTAGTAGAATAGTGTAAGCGATATATTTATAATAGCAGTAGTATATAAATAAAACAAATAGTAAAATTTACGTTTACAGGGACAGTATTATAAATATTTATCCTGAACTCGCAGCACAAAGGCCTCTCTTTCTTATTTCCAGTTTTTGCTAACTGAGTCAACTGTTTGTTGAAAGCGTCCAGTTCGTTACTGGGATATTAAAAATATATTTTTAGCTAAATACATAGTAAAGAAACGTTCTATTTATCACCATGCTTGCCCACTTGCTGGTTATCCAGTACTGAATAAATTAGAATCCAAGTTGCATTTCTGAGTAACATGTATTATTTATAAGTATTGTAATATAACCAAAGACCTTGGATTTAAACTTGCAAGTTCCTGCATAAAACTTTGATCATTGAACCGTTAGCCTCTGCTGTGATCATAAATTGCACATTTATTGATTTTTTACTAGCGATTCACTCCGGTTACCTACGGGTAAGACATTAATAAATTATACACAAACCTACCTCTTAAACCACTCTATCTATTGGTGAAAAACAAAATTTATATGAAAATCTGTTTTAGTTTATCGCGTTCAGACAGACGGGGGCCTGTTTTATAATATGTCCAGTTATAGAAGACTAGCTGTCCCCCGCGACTTTGTTCGCGTGTTTTAGTTTCAACGGTTCTTAATTTTTGCAACATTTTTCATTTATGCTCCGCTCCTATTGGTCGTAGCGTGATGTTATATAGCCTATAGCTTTCCTCAATAAACGGACTATCCAATACAAAAATAATTTCTCAATTCGAACCAGTAGTTCTGAGATTAGCGCGTTCAAACAAACAAACAAACAAACTCTTCAGCTTTATAATATTATATTATTAATTATTAATAATTAAGTATAGATTAGTGACAAGGAAATATACCAACGACACGGTACCAACCGCTTTAATCTGTATGTTTCCACAATGATTTAACTGTTACGCGGTAGTCTGCGGTACATTATAGATGAGATGTGATTTCTTTGATCGATGGGACCCGATTTGGACTCCGCTCGTTTAGAATCCTGGCCGAATAATATTTTATTCGCAAAATGGCGTCGTATACTACAGACAGATAGGTACTTAACCTTCAAATTTTATAGGATTTTGGATAATTCATTTTGAGGTTTTGTTTGAAAATATAGACATAATATCAGTACGTTGCTATAAAATTATTGAAAACTACAATTTTTTTTTTGACATACATATTCTTATATTTTTGTCGTCATGGGATATAAAACAAATTAATTTAAGAAATAATGCCGCGTTGTCAATGATAAGATAATAAAATACTATATAATACCAATATCAAATTTTGTTATTTGTCCTTACATATAATGACGTTATAGTTAATTTATAAATTAACGAGCGTACCGCCCCCGCACGGGTAGACAAAACATTAATAAATTATACACAAAAAATTTAAATTACTCTTGATACATTATATCTATTGATGAAAACAGTATTAAAATCCGTTGTGTAGTTTAAAAGATCTAAGCGTACAGGCAGCGGAAGCGACTTTGTTTTATACTATGTTAAGGGAAGGATGAATGCAAAGAGTTAATAATAATAATCATCATCTTTTCTTTGGTCATTAGCATAGTCTAGAGTCTAGACGTAAATTCGGTTCTGAAGTAATTAATAAGTCCTCATACCATGTTATAAAAAAAAATATTAGCCCTGGTTTCTAAAAGGCTGATCAACTTAATCTGTTGTCGAATCAACAAACAATAAACAAAAGACTAAAAACCAATCACAGCGCTTGACATAAGGTTTGACGGATAAACTAATTTTGTGTTGATCAGCCTCTAAGAAACCGGGGGTTATGACGGGGTTTTTAGTAAAAACAAACACTACTATATAATACGGATATGAAGGAATCATTAAATTTTAATACAAACCACAGTCCCATATACTTACAGCCGTAATTCAAAAACTAACATCCGCTTTTATTTAGTCGAGCAAACTAAAGGAAATGAATCGCGAGTTTTATGAACATTGTGGCTCTATTACTCATTTCAATCTAATAAACTCTAAAGAATTTTATGGTTAATATGCAATTGATGTAATAATGAAAAGTATTTTATTATTTTTACAAATTAAGGCTACGTGTGCAGTATATCAAACAAAATGTATAAAGTTTAGACTTAAATGTCAACAAAACCTTATATATAATAATAATAATAATAATACCAGCCTATAAATGTCCCACTACTGGGCACAGGCCTCTTCTCATATAGAGAAGGAACGAGCATTGATCACCACGCTTGCTCAGTGCGGGTTGGCGATTTCAGATTTCAATTTTTGGAAGCCAGGTTTCCTCACGATGTTTTCCTTCACCGGTTGTCAATGATGTCTTAGAATAATTAAGAAAGTACATATAACTTTGAAAAAGTCACATTGGTACTTGCCTGCAGTGGGTTCGAACCTGCAACCTTGTGCACTCAAATCCGTTCATTGAACCACTAGGCCACCACGACCTCTTCACAAAACCTTATTAAAAATATATTATTATTTATTTATTAAGGTCTCCAGGAGCTTATGCGTGCATATTTCTGTATATAAATTTGATTAGATAGTAACTTCTTCAATTTATAAAAAACACAGGCTTATTTTGCATAAAATAGTAAAAGTGAAGATCTAGTTACAAATTTTTCATTACCATAGAAAATTTGCTGTACCTAAGCCGCGGCTCCGCCCGCTGGGTTACGCTTATCGCGACAAAAAGTAACCTATGTCCTTTAGTAGGATCTAGCTTACCCCACACCAAGTTTCATCAAAATCGTTTTACCGGTTAAGCCGTAAAAGCGTAACAGACAGACAGACAGAGTTGCTTTCTCATTTATAATATTAGTATCGATATAAATATTCAGGAGCAGCTAATCTTATGTATGTTAGACAACAGGCTCTTACAGAAAAGTAATGACGATGATTATTATGTAAAATCAAAAGCTTTGGTAATTAATTAACTTTATGCATGCACTCATGCAATATACAGTTGATTAATTATGTCCAGACTTAACCTAATAAGTAGAACTTTAACAATACTAAACCAGGCATTGTTATAACGGGTCAAAGAAGAAGTACCTACTTATCTAATTACCATCTTCTTATTTTATCTTACTGCTCGGCAAATGTATGAAATTTGAAATCACATTTTTAAAAAGTCTAAGCGATTTCTAAATTTATACTAATACTATGTTTGTAACGAATTAATTAAAAAACTACTGGACCGATTTCTTTTACCATTAGAATGCTACATTATCCCTGAATAGCATAACATTGCTGTGCTCCCCGTGCAAAGCGGGTCTCTAATACAAACATATAAGCGGCAATAGCCTAATGGTCAGGGTGACCGCCTTGTGATCGAGATGTCGCAGGTTCGAACCCCACCCATTGCACTATTGACGTGAACCAACACCAGACACAAGCATATTTAGCTTAGTTGGAAGGGTTATCAAGATTGCTAGTAATGTGAATTCCACCCACATTGCTAGTAACCTTTTAAAAAAATAGGTAATATATTTACCTACATAATATAAAGCCTGTTTAATAACTATCCATCCTCCAATCTGACCTTTAGAATTTTTTAATTACTTCTAAATTATTCTTAACCACTAACTACGTTATGTCAAACTATGTTTGGAAAAGGTTATACTCAACCCTCGTATTTATAATGTGGGTGTTTTGTACCCTTCTGCCTACGACTTTTGAGAATAGTAACTTTGATAAATAAGTACACAAAATTATATTTTGTTATACTAAAACTAGATTACACATGGAAAGAGTCTCCAATTGAAACCTCTTAAATATTCATAAATAGCCGAGCTCCGTGGTTCCACTCGCATATATAGTTCCTGTTCTCGTGAGACATGTTTTGATAGTTATTCTGTTATTCGGGACGCAGACAAATCCAACAAATTAAGGGTCATGAAAATCAGTCCACCCGTTCTTAAGTTATAAATAGTGTAAATAACCCGACTTTGTTTATAAATAGTTAGATAGAAATATTGTACGAAGACGTATAAAATGTTTTGAGAGTCATTAATTTATTATAGACTTTGCTACGAACAAATAATCAAATATTTTCTACGCCCTACGGGGAGTACTTAAAAACATTAAAGTTAAGAAAAGTAAACATACTATAATGTGGACATCACATACATTGCGCTGAACCCAAATTAAGTAGCTAAAGCACTTGTAGAACTTAAATTTCAAATAGTGTTTTATAACTTAAAATTGAGAACATCATCATACCAGAAATAGGATTTTAGAAGCCAAAACAAAGGAAAAAACCTAGCTTGAAAAAATTACAGAACAAAAAGACGATTTTGATTATTATCTAACTATAATAAATAGGTAATAGAAATTGTAAATAATTTATAATCCTCACAAATTTGATTCTCACTGATTACGTCGAGATATTTCAAGTAGAAAAGTACCGATAGCAAATAAAACTTCAAGCATTAATTTAATAAAAAGTTATATCATGAAGTAGCGAAGTTATTTTATTAGTCGTAAATCTCTGAGCAAGATAGGTAGTGGGTACGTAAGAAATTAAGTGTAGATTCTTTTTACAACCCCACTCAAGTGATTTACGAGATCAGATAAGTAGACGACGAATTATCGACTATTTTTATAAAATTCTATCAACACACATGAGCTTGTTTGCGCACATTCATTTTTTTTTCTGTACATTCCATATAAATCTAAAAAAGCTATGTTGGGGTCGTCTTCCTGTCTTACCGGATTCAGCTTACATGGAGTGAATGCCTATATGACTTCCACATCCCATTTTACTGGATTACACAGTATCTCGTATTCCAAATAAAACTTTTTAGTATTAAAATATCAGCTAATAAAATGGTTACAATTCGTTTGTAAAATCTAAATACTTAATTACTTTAGGTTAACAAGATGTCGTTTGATTTATCTTAATCTGAAACGCTACCGGTTGATAAAACGATCTCAAACATCTGGAAATTAAATTCCCTTAATCAAATTTACTGAAAATAATATTGTGTAATTTAGGTTTTTCGGAATTAGGAATATAAAGTTTGGTCATTTATGAATTCTAGAAATTTGTTATTTGGTTCGGAATTTCTTAAAATTATGTAACGCTACTGAAACAATGTAATTAAGTCTTTCTTTAATTTGATAACAATTTTTTTTAAACCTTTTTAAATATATCGAAGTATATTTGATTTATGACATGATAGCTAAAGCCTAGTTATAACAGTATCACCTCTTACCAAACTTCAGCAAATAATTTACTAACAAACATTTCTCACTAACTAAAACAGTCAATATCATAGCTACAAAACTACCAACACAACCTTTCAGTAAATCTAGATAGTCGGCCTTTAAAAGTTGTGGTGGCTAAGAAAGAATCCATTACTTTCTGTTAGAATCTTGTATCAATTAGGCAACGACTCAATGATGCGGACTTAATCTGGGGTTATCCTAATCTTTATAGGGGACCAGCTGATCGTCTTGGCATAAAGTAAGTATTAAATGAGCCAGATATCTATGTTTTTGGGCTAGGGTAGCGGAAGGACGTCCGGAACGCCATTCTATAAATCACTTGTCAAACGGCAAAGTTAAAATTTAAGGATTTATTATAGCTCAAAGCCTTTGTTTTGGGGGGTATGTTACGTTTTCCAAATAGTAAAACAATTATTAATCCTGATACAAAAGTGGGGTTTCAATTTTTTTATAAATATCAATTTTACGCTTATGTTGGGGATACATATATGTAGGATGTACCCCAAGTAAGAAGTCTTTGATGTGCCTTTGTACGTTATAATAAAAGATTTACTGAAGAAGGTTTTACGGTAAACACAATCACTGACAAAGGTCACTCACCAGCTGTCACGTTAAACGAAAGTCGTATATAACATTGGGATTCTACTAAAATCAATTACGGTGAAACTGGCACAACAATACAAGACGAAAAAATAAAATATAAGAAAGTACAAAAAGGTGTCAATAAAATTGATGACAACACAATACTGGCCACCTTTATCAATATTAAAAATATCACACTGTTCTTTTTATAATTTGAAATTCACATCGGTTTTCCTTTTAAAGATCGTATCAATTTTGCAGAAAAAAGTTGGCAACTAATTTCAAAGAGAACAACGAAAGAAGGTAATGGCCAAGCTCCTTAGAGTTTTGGAGCGCTCAATTTCAACATCGAGAATATTTATTGTCAAAAATATGAATTAGATATTTAATGAAAGCCTGTGAACTGGAACAATGTTTAATATAATTTATTTTAATTGAAAGCTCGCTTAATTAAAGTTTCAATTATCAAGTAATCTTATTACGTCAAGTGACGAGTTTGATATACATGTGATTTTGTAGTATTATTAGTAAAATAATACGTACGTAACACTATGACCGGCAATAAGTATTGGAGTTTGCATAATAAAAAAAATATAAAAATTTCTAAGAATTGATAACTTCCATTTTTGTCGGTTTAAATCTTTGTCTGTATATATCTTAATCTTCATGTCATGATTATTTTCTTTCTTAGTTATTGTTTAGTTATTTTAGGGTACCACAAATATAGATATGAAGTTTCTTTGTCGGTGTTTTCGTTTTAAAGTCTTAGCTTATTGTGTTGCCGCAAATTTATTGCTATCACGTGCATACGGGCATACAATTGTGATTGAGATTCTTCAAAAGTTCTTAGATCTTTGGCACTTCCAATTGCATTTAAGAAAACGTTTAAAATGACTCCTGGTTGTGTGGTTTCAAAATCAAATTCTTTTATAGAACCGGAAAAAAAACTCCATAGGTTACTCTCTCTTTGTTATTTGCGACATTTTAATAGAGCCGAGCAAAAAACGGCTAAAACCGCAAAAAACCGCTAGGGACACTATAAAATGTAAAATATAGTTATAATTATATACACCATACATAAAATACCATTTGTCTAGGTGTAATTTAATTACACAACGGAATCCATAACAATCATATTTTTTTTATTTAACCCTAACACATCCAATTTTGTTTAAGTGCTTTTTCTATTTTAGATTACGACGACTAGATAATATTGATTTTTACACAACTAAGCACTTCTACATGAAAACTACTTAGCAGTAAATATTCTGGGTTATGTTATATGTAATTGTGTGCACTACACCTAAAAATAAAGAAAAAAGTTATTTGTATTTTATAAAAGGTTTAGCTTTGGAAGGACGGATCCGATACCAAAAAAACTTTATTCGATAGACAACTAGGTAGTTTGGCACGAGCTTTCTGGACGCCATAGATAAATTTTAGACTCGAAGCTAATACCCACTAAAAAGAGACTCAAAAGTTTTACAAACTCATTCGTAGTTATTGCTGAAATTCTATTCAACTATACAGCGAATCTAGCTATGAAATTGTAGATATGACATTCTAAATAAGCCATAATAATTCTATTTTATATTACTTAAACAAACATATTATTATTTAATGTATCATTTATTAATGTCCAAAACACAAAATATAAAGACGGCGAAATTAATTTCCTGGCAAAAATAACAACATTCTGTAACTGTCCCACAGCAGGGCAAAGACCTGTTTTCATAGAGAGAAGGATAAAGCATTTATCAAACGCTTGTTCACGAAAAATTTTATTGTGGTACATTTCCTCCTTCAATAATTATAACTAACAAATAAAACTGCTGTTTATTTAACTACTAACAATAACAGTGTACTATGTCACACCCATTGCTTAAGTAAATACTATTTAATTCCAGTTACCATTAGGACGGTAAAATTAACATTATTTTACCGTGGATAGTGTAATAATGAAAACAGTAAATTTTTAATTCAAGTGTCAATTAGCCAAGGCGTAGCGATCTTTATTATTCATGTAAACCATTAATAGATACTTTCAATAAACTGTCAAAACAATTAAAGGCATTACAGGTATTTGAGGCAACTAGTTTTAAAACACCGTTACGATAAAAAATAAATTAAATTTATCTGTTTTTTTAACAAAAAACATTATGTTACAATTTTATAATACTATGTGATACAAAATATCAATAGTTAACAGCGCTTTAAAGAGGCTATAATTATGTTAATTAATATCCCTCAGTTACAGCTGCTACAGTAACTAGTAGTCACATTATTAAAATATAATTAAACCAACGTACATTAAATGACGTTATTGCAAACGAAATGACCAATAAAAGATATAAAATTAAATACTCGATAAACAAGTTTTCAATTACAAAATAAACGAACATAAACCTTTTATGTAAACGGTCCACTGCAAACAGAATTTAATTTTCCATGCTTTGGACGATCATCGCATTCGCGTTACTCTGAAAACATCCGATTCAACGATTATTCAGAAGGCCCAACGTTATTTATTGAGTTAACCGCTGACCGAGTTTCAAACTCCCAGCGAAATACAGAAAAAATAATTAAATTACAAACATACGTTTTAAACGATAACGCTATACGGACTTTAAAAAGTTTGTTCTAAAATAGAATAATAAGGTTAAAACTTTGCAACGGTCGAAACCACCGAACCGCATCGAATTACCCCACAACCCCTTTTTGTACAATTTGACCCTGAGTACCAAAAACTTACCGTTGAAACAGGTGACTAACCACAGCAGTGTGGTGCAGGCATGCATGATGGTCACTCGTTTTACACCTCGACAACGCACCATCGCACTTTTATCGAATCACCATCCCACAGAACCAATTCATATACCACCCTTAGTGGGACACTATTATCTACGATCAGAATTTCACCCTCGAGCTGTACGTGTGACGTAATAGAAAGTTCGTGACGTCCCTGTTTTCGGACGAGGCGACCGCTCTCATCGGAGCGTCCCGTTCGACTGAACCGTACCCGACGTTTAAAGCTCCAAGGGTGAGGGGAGGGACGATATCAAATGTTTTGTATCCTCACAGCTATTTCCCTCCAAGAGCGGACACCACGTGCCGTGTTGAGACAATTTTCGTCTGAATGGCCTAACGGCTATTTGTATTTTTATTGCTGTCATTAAATGTAACATAATTAGTGTTGGTCGTACTTTTTGATTGGCTGCTACTGTTTAAACGAGTTTAATTGAACAGTTTGGTTCTTGTTAATTGTAAACTGCCAATGCAAGTTTTATTGGAATCAAATGGCATAGTTGTACTTAGAATCTTTATTTTATTTTATTACTTTTGAATCTTCTTCTTTGTGTCCGTGTATAAAAGTGAATAGGAAAAGAGAACACGTCTTCGATTTTATAATGATAACGTCCGAAATACGAAACTCGTATTAAAGTCGCCGGCGATGGGCAAAGTTTCGTCGGTTTCAT
Organism: Diachrysia chrysitis; assembly: GCA_932294365.1. Taxonomy (NCBI): domain Eukaryota; kingdom Metazoa; phylum Arthropoda; class Insecta; order Lepidoptera; family Noctuidae; genus Diachrysia; species Diachrysia chrysitis. The sequence goes on along the minus strand of OW028649.1, from coordinate 11,918,765 downwards.
GCTAGGCCGTCTTGATACAAGGAGTTTTAACTTCAAGCCGGGTGAAGACTTATACACGACTTTGGGGGTTGATACTCGATTCGAGAACTTTTATGAACAGTGTAAAAGTGTGAAGATATTTGTTTGAAAGTTAACTGAATAATTGTTCGGGTTCAGAACTAGGTATTCATTCTTCTTTTGTTTGGTGCGTTCAGAAATATATAATTTAGGGTAAAACGAAAAAAGAATTGCTGTTTATAGATCAAGATTTCTAGGTTCAAGAAATGTTATTCTCGAAAATTTATGAAATAAAGCATAGGTATATATATGTACTATGAAAAAAATATCAACAGACATACTTAGTTGACATAATAACTATACTTAATCTTTATTATTTTTATCATAAAAGAAATCAAAGAACCCATAAAGAATTTCTCGGCGATCTGAAAAAAAACTTTTCTAAGTAAATTGGACAAACGACCAGGTGTTTGCTCTCCCTATTAAGGAAAATACTAACCTTACAGTAATTTACAAATTTCGATTGTTTGCAAACTTGAATACAAGTAACCGCATTGATCAAGCTTTTTAATTTAAACCCTTTCAGCTTTCGGGCTTCTTGCCAACATTCGATTTTAGCAGTTTTAACGAAATTCTTCGATCTATTTCAATGTATTTTACATTTATAGTGACAAGTAAAGCTCCATATTACCTTCCGCAAAATTAAAATAAAAATTGTCACCAATGCACACCTTACGGTCCCTTTCGTCGTGTTCAATTTTCTCGATTTCAACGAACGATCTATAAGTATAGCGACGTGCAATCGAAGACCTCGTTTCAAATTCAAATGCATGCTTGTACCTTGTTACTGTATGTACTGTGTAAATAAAGACATTTCACACGTACTTTTATTTCAGTAAGTGTTAATTTTCAATAGAGAGAAGTCGAATGCATCCAATGGAACATATAAAATAATTCTTATTAGAAATGCGTCTGTTTGAAATTTTCATTTACAGTGGTTTTGACATCTACCCGTTCGTGTATAAAAGCCTTTATTTCCTCTACTAATGCCTTCCCTCTGTACGTGTGTCTGGTATTACATGTCGTGTAACCTGTCATTTGTGTTATCGACGCATCGTTTTATGAGCTCATCGCATTTTTCCTGATGGGTGACATTTGTTTTTATATGGTTATCGAGGATTATTGGGTCGTCACTTCGTCCGGTATTTTTGTTTTTTTTTTTCAACTTCTTTATATTCACGATCGTTATATCGTACGGTTTGAATTGGATGGTAATCAGTTAGGATTGCTCAGAATAAACTTGATTATGACACGCGATCAATGCATATAAATTCTTTTGAGTGGAATATAATAATTAAGAATAGGCTTTTTGAATGCCTATATAAATGTAAACGAAAATGAAGTGATCCTGAATTTCTTTTAGAAATAAAGATACCTATAAAACTCATTCGTGGGAAAAATGAGCAGCGAAACCATTTTGTAACCTCAATGTGCGAAAAATTTATAAAACAAATTCGCGTGTACAAACCGCCATACGCATAGGTTACGATCGTTTCAAAGATAAAAAAAAAACGTTTTATACTCCAAAACGGAATAAAGTGCCGATTGATCGTCAAGCCCGTTTACGCACGAGATCACTTCAAAACGCAATCAGTAGAGAGAAAAACTCCACGTGATTAAGTGCTCCGAAAAGTATGAACAGCAATACTGACTGTACTTTGTTGTTTACAAACGATAAAAGTTTAACAGGACCAAAATTCGTATTTGGTCTTTTGGGTATTTTGGTGAAAGCTTTTGGTGTATGGTCCTTGGGTACGAAAAGGTATTGGCCTCGTAATTGATGCTTACAGACGGTATCAGCACGTACCAAAGGGCTTCGAGATCCTGCACCACCGGTGCCCTTTCTGTATTTCGTTGAATTATGTCCCGAGGGGAATCATGTCGTTTTCACCCAGCGCTTCGACATTCTAGGTTGTGCCACATTGAATTCATCGTTACTTTCAGGGGTAAAACTATCGTTTACAGACACTAAGTTATAAAGCCTATGTCAAATCTTTTGTCACTACCGTAGCTGATGCTCAACCTCAATATATTTTCTCTCTTTAATTTTTGTACCATAAACAATGTGTAGTCATTCTTGTTGACACGTCTACCATTCGTCTTTATTTAGAGGTGTCTAACATTCAGTGACGTCAAAATATCCTGACTAAAGTGACGTCACCTCGTCACTTCAAAATATAAACCGCAACGCAGCCATTACTAACTGGGCAGCTCGGACATTTATGTATTAGAATAAAATATCGCCGGACCCCATTACGTAATGCCTCCATAAAATGTTTCCGCGTAATATCTCTGATATATTATCCGAAAAGATATATTTTGAATAGTGTTGTAAAAACCTGTGTACTGTTTGCATGTAAATTAACCACGCAATTTGGATTATTTGAGTGTTCATACATGTTTTGCGGTTGACGTTGCAATAGCACTGTCTCTTATTATAGTTTTAAGCAATAATTAACGAAGTTTTTAATGTAAATTATTGGGTAAATACAGTTATACCAACCACTTTATCAACACTTATATGAAAAAAAAAGAAACTGAATTAAAACGTTTGCATGTGAATATTATTGACATGCAATGTTTTAAATTCAATTTTCTCGAAACGTTATTCCATGCACTTAAGTGGTTGTTCTCTATCGCAACCATTATATTACTCTTACATAAAACTAAGCTACGTATTTACATTCATAAATGAAAGGAATTAATAAAACAATCTTCATTTCAAACATGAATAGCTTTTATTATTTTTACTTTATTTTTTATATCATGAAAACTATATCTAAACAGAACTGTTAGAAAAAAAAACAATATTTCTAATGAGCTGCCGCCCGCGACTCCGCCCGTGGGTGTCGGTTATCGCGGCAAAACGGTAGCCTATGTCTTTTCCTAGGATCCGAACATACCACATCTAATCTAATAAGCCCGCCTTGTCCCACTGCAGAGCAAAGCACTTCTGTCCTGAGCTAGGATATAACATACCACATAGCAAGTTTTATACAAATCAGTTTAGCGGTTTAGACGTAAAGGGTAATAGTCAGATGGACAGAGTTACTTTCCTTGTAATTTATATCTAATATTAATGTGGATAAAAAAACACGCCACCAATATTTAACACACATACAAAATAACTCAAATTTATAGTAAAAATACCGTTGCATTATTTTATTAATGTTTGTTATCAAACGTCAACTGCAGTGCGCACCCATCTAAATACACAGTTTACTTATCTCTGCAGCTTTTGTCCAGTATTCCGCTTCACAATCCACCCATATTGAAGGGAGCTCAATAATATCACATATGTGTCCTGTCAATAACAAATAGAATTCTTATAAAGACGGACTCCTTGAATAACAGATTGCAGAATGCTATATTCCTTATTTTTAGGGTTCCGTCCCCCAAAGGTGCACAACGGAACACCTAACTAAACCTCCGCTGTCCGTCCGTCTATCTGTCAGCGGGCTGTTTCAAATAAAACCTAATAGCTAGACAATTAAAATAAGACTGAGTGTGTCTGTTGCAGTTACAACAAATAATAAAAAACAAACTAGTTTTTAAAGAGGGCCATAAAATGGTACGGAGCCCTTTATGTGCGAGTCCAAGTCGCATTGGCGGTTTTTTTATATATAATAATATTGGCTATATTATAATGATAGAGTTTAGTACTTACAGTTGAATTTGCACTTTAGTAGCACTTATTTAAAGTCTACAATAAGCTTTTTATATCAAAATAATATAACTTTTCGCTAACCGATTAATATAAATAAAATGCACGATATATTATCTACTATGGTCACTTTCACAAAAATTAAAAATACTACTACTAATAGCAACTACTCAAACAAAAAAACTTTTAGTAAATTGCATCTAACAGTCATAAAACCCTTTTCACTCAAACCTAAAACTATAAAAGTCAATGACCTACAATATCAAGGTGATAACAATAATAATATTTTACAGATATAAATAGGTATAACTGCAACGTGACTTTACTTTAAACACGTAGGACAGACCCGCGGCCTTATTACCTACCTTGCAAAATAAACCGACAGCAATTGACAGCAAAATTTGTACAATTATTGCTGTAATCTGTATCTATTTATCTATACTAATATTATAAAGCTGAAGAGTTTGTTTGTTTGTTTGTTTGTTTGAACGCGCTAATCTCAGGAACTACTGGTTCGAATTGAAAACTTATTTTTGTATTGGATAGTCCGTTTATTGAGGAAGGCTATAGGCTATATAACATCACGCCACGACCAATAGTAGCGGAGCATAAATGAAAAATGTTGCAAAAATGAAAAACCGTTGAAACTAAAACACGCGAACAAAGTCGCGGGGGACAGCTAGTATATTATATACATAAAGCTGAAGAGTTTGTTTCTTGGTTTGAACGCACTAATCTAGGAACTACTGGTCCGATATGAATAATTATTTCAGTGCTGGATAGCCAATTTATTGAGAAAGGCTATAAGCTATATAACATTACGCTGCGACCAAAAGGAGTATAAATGAAAAATGTTGCAAAAATGAAAAACCGTTTGAACTAAAACACGCGGATAAAGTCGCGAGGGACAGCTAGTGTATATTATGTTGTAATACGATTTAGCAATTTGACGGCAATAATTGTGCAAATTTTGTTGTGGCTTTCCTTTGGCAAGAAACGTAATACCGCCGCGGAATGTTGTAAATACCATCTGTGACCAAAGGCAATTCTCCTTCCAAAAATAGGCAATATTTCTTAGTCTAACGTATTATGGCAGTTAACACCAAACATTAACAAGCTATTACATAGCTTTTATGAAGATTAGTTATCTTAATGTTCATATTTTTATCTAGCCGTTTGAGGGCGATGAGTTGCGATACAAAATGATAATTATGACTTAGTGTTCATTTTTATCGCGGGTAACTTTTTGAGGTGGTTAAGATTATGTTATAGTTTATAAGCTTACAATGATAAATATTATGTTAAAAAATTATCTATTAAAAAAACTGTAACCTAATTTTGTAGGTAACAAGTTTTGTACTTCATGAAAACATATAATAATGGGTATTTTTGATCATATCTTATTAAAATTATGAAATACTAAAGTATGTGAAAATATTAGAGTAGGTACGGAGGTATTTGTAGGTAGGTAAGGAGACTCAATCCCACAGGCATAGGCTGCGATTATAATATTATAATATTTTGATATGATCATAATAATATTCTTTAAGAAAATATTAATTACATATAAGATGCATATTTTAAAGATCTATTTTCAATCAATTTCATGATTTAACAAAAATAAAAATACAATCAAAATTAAGAATATTAAATGTTTGGGGTAGATGAGATTGTCTGAGCAAATAAAAGTCAAAATCTAATTAGTCCATCAGTTAGAATAAAAAGGTATCTATTTTTTAGAAAACACTAGCGCCGTTAGCGGTTAAAAGTGTTGTTGTTTAAATAATATATCGCACGGAAATAAAAAAAAACTATTACTACATACTTGATTGTAATTATCTTATTTTTATTGATCATTTTCTCTCATCATTATTTAGTTTAACTCTTTATCATAACAGAGTTATTACGAGTTGTAGTGATTTAAATGTCAAGAGCAATGATGAACCATATAAAACCACAATAAATTTAGTTTGGCTATTTTCGTGGTTACAACACAACTAAACTTTCTACCACAATTTTATGTAAATACAAAATGTTTTGCATAAATGATTATTTAATGTTTACTAATAAACGCTCAAATACTAACCGCTTAAATGGTTAGTTTTGTGTTATAAACAAACACATTAATATTTTATAATTCAATTATTATATTAATTAAATAGAAACTTTTTACTGTGTGAAAATAGAAGCAAATAATGTGGACAACATCACATACATTGCTCTGAACCCAAAGTAAGTGGCTAAAGCACTTGTGTTATGGAGTTCAGAGACAACGAAGGTGCCACAAACACCCAGACCCGAGACAATGTAGAAAACTGGTTTTCTATATAGACCCGTCCGGGGATCGAACCCGGGACCTCAGAGCTGGCGACACCTTGAAAACCGGTGTTTACGCCACTCGACCACGGAGGTCGTCATAGTAAGGATATACGATCGCTATAATAAGTATAAAAGTCGGGTACATCTGCCACCCGGAGACTGCACCTTACTGGGTGTTTCCTCATTTTGCCAGATTGTGTTTGCAGCGGCCTGCCTTGGTTCGCAGTCGGTTAAGTCCTTTCCATGTGCAGTCTCCTTGTAATACTATCCAGTAACGGACAATAATGGGAAGCAAGTAGTGAGCTCAAGTGACGATACATGCGATTCCACACTGAGGACACAACCTCGCTACCATTCTTGTTGACTGGTTAACTAACTCGTGAGCTGTTGATTACTCAAAAATATTTTAATCTTAATTCGTCGTTAAGCTTCATGTTGTCTCCATCATTATAACGTAAAATAGAGCGACAGAGACTGTACGGAGAGCCGAGAGGTATAGGTCACTACACCAAGTTCGATCCCTGCATGGCGCAATCATTTGTGTGATACCAAGTCTGGGCGTTTGTTGAGTATATTGAATGTTTGTGAAACCCTCCGCGAGGCAGGGATTTAATTACCTCAAGCGGGAGTAATTTTTTTTTAACAGAGAATAAGATATTTCTTTTGGCTTGATCTAATTTAAGTTTATATGCTTAATTGTATAGTTATAAGCCAAAAGTTAAAGATGTCTGAAATTTAAGTTGCGTTTCAGTGTACGGGGATGACACTACCGGTAGATAGTACTATGATAACATAACCATTTTTTATGAGCAGTTTAATGTTATTAGTTCTGAACGGTCCTGTGATTTACTAGGATAATGTCTCGACCTTAATAGACTGTTCCTAATGTCCAACAAAATTGTGGGCACACGGGTTTTGGAAATGAAATTACGTATTTTATATGTACGAGTCTGTCATTGAAATAAGAATATTGTACTAAAATCTAATTTAAAATTTGGTTAAGTTAATAATAGGTATCGCCTTTTAGATTAAGTTAACGTAGGTACAACAAAGATTTACCACTTACCCCCATAGAACGCCATAACGAACGGAAAGAAGGCCACGAACCGAAAGACGGAACGTTGGTAGGCCAACAGCAACCGGCGGATGCATGCGTATATTATTATTAACAAAAATTTAATAATTATTATTTTTAAAAGTAATATCCAATATAAGACCATTTACATTTAAACCGCTTATCTATTTCTTCCCTATTCACAAAGTGTAAAAATAATTCTAGTTCAATATTATAATCTCTAATACAAACTTCACTTAACAACTTCGGTTCTTAAGCTCACGTTACCTTAACTACAGTTAACCCGAAGTGGACTCCCCCAGTTCCCATGCGGGAAAATATTCTCATTGTGAAATAAACTGATTATTTTCCTTAACGGTCGGGCGCTACCATTGTACGAGCCCCAATTGTAATCAATGTTTATACATCAGTAACCGATATTGCTTTGTTCCCGACTAACATTTAGTAAATGGTAATTAAATCTGACATCATTAACTGGGTGTATTTAATTTAAAACAAATGTTGATTAACATCTCGATTGAGAATATAAACAATTTGATTACAAGAGTGCGTCGATTTTAATTTATATTCATGATCCCTAATTATTTGTTTTGGTTTGTTTAGTTAAGGTGTTTATTTTATAATTAAGATTAGTAAGAAAAAAAATATTTTTTATCTCGCATAGTAAATTTGCTACTCGTATTAAGCCAAACATTTATTATCCCACCAAATATAATTTTTTAGCTTAACCGTGATTTTTGATTATAAAAATGTCGTTTAGCCCACAGGTCACTCAAATATTTGATACACAGAGGAATCAAAACCACTATCCAATAAAAATGACCGCAGCTATATTTTTTTCTGATTTCATGACTGACCTACATTTACTCGGATGTCAATACTTTTTTTTCTGTTTTATTTGACATTTTATGTTGCTACCGATCTTTGTACCGTTTGGTATTTTACATGTTATTCGTCAGGTATCTTCTACGTTTGGGTCCCTATTTAATTATAGGTCTTATTCTATTATAGGCCTTATTTAATATTTAGCTAACTGTTTTAGTAACTAACCAGGTTGTATTACTCTGATTTAAAAAATCTATCTTTCATCAACCACAAAGATATTTTTTTTCTTTTTTTTTATAATCTTATCCTAATGAACATTGTTGGTGGTTACTCAAAATAAAATGCATTTGTGTTGATATTGACACAATTTAAAGATATTTATATTACATAAATTAAGTCACAATACTTCAATAATTATCTCAATGTCAAACATTGGCTTTATTTCTAACAACAGCTGCTATTGTAACACCCAACAGTTTAAATTATTCTTAACAACTTTGCTTTGATGATCTAATTTAATACGTTGACATTTGACGTTAAAATATATACAAAATAATACAAAAAGGAAAATCTGAAAAATCAATATCATGTAAATTATAATGGGCTCGTTGACACATTTCGCTAGTCATGTGAATAAATGGGCTTTACTAAAGGTAGTTATTACAGGGTTATTTAAAATTATATTGTATGACATGTACTTAAAGTACTAGGTACTCGTGCTTAAAATTTGACCAAATGTTTTTTTTCAAATTCCGTCTCAGGTATCCTTAACTATTCAGTTTGTTACTAATAGGTTTTACTTCTGACTTTGGTCCGCAATACTAGGATATTAATAATACTTAATGTATTATATAATATAACGATATTTATAAGAATAAATTGCTGTGTACCATAACCGTTCCTTTTTTAACATACGAAGTGCTTCTCTATACCACATTATATTTATCAACTTGTATGTGTACAATAAAGAATAAATAAATAAATAAAGACTCATCCTGTTTGTTCTAGTTTAGCGTGAACGTTTCTTCTCATAAATAACTATGTAACACAAGTCCAAATGGACTTGGCTAAATATTACCATAATCACACCTGTAGCATTCTCAAAAATTCCTTAAGGATGAAGAACCAAAAAACATCTTCCATATTTCACAGTTATCATAATTACCTACTTACCGCATGAATACAACGTACACAGGAGAATATAAATTGATAACATTACCGTGTTACGTTTAAATAAAGCAAAACGTACACACTACACAAATCCTGTCTTAAAATATTACTTGTCGTAAAAAATTATGTAATATTTTAAGACACTTTTTACTGTTAATAGAGTCTTTTAAATCTAGCTGAGGGACGATGTAAAAAGTAGTATGCGATTTATACCCACGCCGCGTCGGGCAGCAAAGAAAGTCGTTTAAAAGATATATTAACTGAGAAAACGCAAGAGAATATGGGACCGCTTTATGCATCGCGAAAGCGCTTGATTTACGCGAGCACGTTATTACCGGAATAATCGAGAGACTCAAATTCAATGTCCATCGAAATATTTTAATAAACGTGATAGCTTTTAAGGGTTTTCGGAATTTTACCGTAGAAATTTCCGGAACTGGAGCAAATTACGTATAGTAGAATTTACGCGTTGCGAAGCTCTCGAAAATATATACAAATTTATCTCAGAACGGCGACATTACCAAAAAACCATTGGAAACGGGCCAGGTTAGTAGCATTTCGGATAAGCCTTAACGGCGCCGAAGGCTCGCTTGCTATTTGTCCACATAATTTGCCACCGGACGGCCAAGATAGTTCCGCATAACAAACTTTAAGCTTCACCAGTACATACGTGTTAAGTTGTACCAACACACCGAGGAATATCCGACCCATTTCTCACCCTGTAATACAACAGCTTCAGTAAATTAATAATATTATGTTCCTTCAACAATAACAATGTACAATGCTGGCCTAATACAAACACAAGCTGACGTACCAGTACAATACCAGCAAAGGATTGACAACTCGATATTTTTTCTAAAGTGTGACTTAAAGACTACTTCACAGCTGCTGTCAGTCTCGGGGTGAAGACAGTGGTATTAAAGTTCCTTTAACGGTAGTTACTGTAAAATAAGTTAATGGTTCCGTGATGACTTTAAAAGAGTTGTTGGAATATTTTAGAAGTTTTATTTGAAATTGCCTTCTCAAAAGGGAAGTTGCATGAGTATAAATGCTTTTAAGTGTACTTTTAAAACTGAACAAAACTGTTGAATGCTGAAATTTGTTGAGGATTTTTTTCTGTGACGTAACTAATGAAGTTGGCAAAGCCAAATCGTGTTTGTTAAAAGCCTTTTATCGTTTTCCATTTTGACCAATAAATTTATGTAAAAATATGCTAAAACGATTATTTTCTATTGCTCTTAGGTCTGTTAAAACTTGACTGTTCAGCAGTAAAATAATATATCGAGCTGTACAAAAAATTTTGCATGCCAAGTCACGCTCCAACTAAAACTTTGTTGAATTTATAAAAAAATCAGACGATAAAATGCTGTTGGTTTATCGCTTTTGAATATTTGCTGTGCTGGCTATGTCTCGACGGATTAAAATCACGATTTACATTATTTGGTCCATTTTGTTTCTGTGAAACCGTATTTAAAGCAGTCTGAGTGGAGAAGTTCTAGATTAATAGAAATTACTAAAACTGCAACTGTGCTGGAATGTACGTAGTTACATGCGTGTTAAAGCAAATACTGCAGGCAGCTAACAGTTTTCCGGGAATAATCGTACCATAAAAATACTTAGTCCTTCAAGTATATAATTCTGTTGGAACTTCTTACAATTATCTATGTTATTTCTATTTAGTACTTCTGGCTTCATTTCAACTGAAAGTTTATAAAACAGTAGGTTACGTTATTGGATGCAATGAAGTGATATGCATATTTTAGTCATTATGGTTAATGCACAAAGTGTCGTAGTCTATTATACAAATTGAAAACTCAACACCGAACGATGCCAAATGTCCTAAATTCCAGATGAAAAGATAAATTACGGAACATATTCACAAGTTAGCAGTTCGCGACCTCAATTCACGACCAAACAGTTTTTTCGTACTGACAAAGCGACCACAAACTCGAATGTCGTATGTAGGGTCACGGCCTTAGTAAATCCTGCGGATGTATGCAAAGGCCACGGACGGTAGTGAAATCTGATCAAATGAAATGCGGAGGATTCAAACTTTGAGGTCTGATGCCATTTTGTGGAATCCAACCCGTTGATGTCCGTATGTTGGTCTAATCGAATCAAATAGTTTTGGATACACGAGTATCTGATGCGTACGCTTTGGGTTTTTAGTGTTTGGGTATAAAAGGCCCTTCCGTTCACAGATGTTGGTAATATCACTTATTATTTTGGCCGATCAAGAGGGAACATAAATATGGTTCTTTTTCTTCCAATTTTTAGTATACTCTACAGATGATCGACACTGCTGTCATTGCGTTTTATTGATGTTTATCCTGCATTAATTTACTTAGCATAAAACAGATTTAAATGGAATCAAGATTGATGCTATGCGTGAAACGTAGTGTGAAAAATGTTTGACATAAATAAAGTAATGGTTACCATCCTGTACTACTTACGAATCAATTGGAGGAAATAACCTTTATTATTTAATAGGTATCAAACGTCAAGAGTGATTCTTAGGTGTCGGTCCTGTGATAACACTCGCTGAGATAGCGACCTAAAATTTAAACCAATTACATTATTGAAACAGGCGTTGTGTTTGTTTGAGTTTCATAATTTACATAACATATTGGACATGGGATCACTCGATTCCCAAAGGGTTAACCAGATGTATGCACCCCATATTTTGTCAACAGTGTTAGCTCATGTCGAATAACATTGATGCTTGTAATTACATTACGTGTTATTATTTTAACCCAATACAAATTATTACCCTACAATGCTCAGTGTATAATAATTACCCACTTTTTTGTCAAACATCTTATTGGCTTATTTAACTGACCGCACTTCCATAGAACCTACACTTGATTTTAGATTAAATAAAATTTGTGAAATACTATTCATGGCTAGCATGGAATTTCAGGTCGAGATAAAAAAAAAACAATTACATCTTTACAATAATGTTCATACGATAAATGTTTTCCTAAACGGAAAATGTTATCGGTATTTTATACTAAGTACAAATTCCACAACACAATCACACTGTCCGTCTACCTAACGGGTGTTCGGAACACTCCAAGTTTGCGGGCCAGTTTGTCACTCCGAGTCAAAAGTTCCCCTCCACTTGAAGCGATTCGACTTGGACTTTGCGTGATTCGGAACCAAAGTTTTCAGTCCTACGCCTTTTTATTTTATGACGGGTGTCAATTACTGGATATCTTTTGTTCTTTTCGTCGAGTTTGAAGAGTTGAAGTTTCCGATTGCGGATGTTTTTATTTCAGTTCTCTAGTGTGTTTTGATATCATAATACGGATGACTTTGAGTGCGACTACTTTGTTTTTAGTACAAAGAGGATCTGGTTCGAAAAGTTTGAGTTTTATTTGTATGGAGCGTTCGTAAGGCGATGGAACCCGGAACCTTGGGTGCTTCCGCGTTGCAAGCGTTAAGTCTTGTGGTATAGCGCTGATGTGTTCCGGCGTATTAAGGGCGCATCCCTCTAAATTGCCTGAAACATCCGCAAGTGTAGTATGTGGTTCTCTGTTATATTCCGGGTTCGACGTGAACATCGTAACAAACATTCTATATTAAGATTACTTGATGTTCGCACATGATATGAATGTGAAGTGCGTGCTTACTTAGGCTGCGGCAAAATTTAGATTCAGAAGCTGAATTGAGTTTATACGTATATATTTTTGGGTTAATTAATTGTGGGCAAAGTATAAAGTATATTGAATTTTATGTTTGCGGGATAATCAACAATTGTTTACGTGAGTATATATAATGTAAAACTTTTAGAAACATGCTTATATACGTTACTCTGTTTAGAATTAATTACTGATACAATACCTAGGTTCAGAATTTCCAGTATTTATTATTGTTATCTCTTTATGTCTGGCACCATTATAGCTAAGTCATTAATAATTTACAATAACAGTAGAAAAGTAGTATTGTTTTCTAAGAATACAATAACGAGAATAGTCTCAATGACTTTCAATTTGTTTTACAAACATGATTTTCACTCTGCCATCCCTTTTACTTTACAATTTAAGATCGAGGCACGGAAGTCATTCGGATTATTAATAAGCCATTACAATAGCCCTGGAGCCATTAACCCGCTAACGACTCGGACACAGTGCATAAAAGCAACGCGACGGATAAGAACACCCTGTAGAAGGCGGCCTCTATAATCCTTGCAAAGCTGTGGCAGCTCCATTTTATTGTACATTTCCCTGCAAAGTGGCTAGAAAGGCTGAAAGCTAAGCGAACATTCATTTGCATAAAATGTTACAATATAATGTTGCTTTTAACTCGCCACCGCTAGGAATGCTTCATTTTGTTTGAACCAACAATAGGTTTTTTTAAGCTGATTGATGGTGATGAAATGGGGTGAGTTGGGTCAACAGAGCTGAGGGTAAAATACACAAATTATTGGGAAGAAGAAAAATCGGGAGCGACACTCGAATATGCTACTTTTGTTTACTAACCCTCCGTGATGATGTCCCAAATAGACTTTAAAAAGAGCAAAATGTAAGTTGTTATGAAGATAACCTTGTGTTTATGATTGATTTTTGTAAAGATACCTAGTGTTTTCATGTTATCACATGAAGACGATTCTTACAAACCCTTGATTGCTATTCGATCGCACCTCTGTCGCTAGTCGATCGCTACTTGATTGCAACTTGACTGCAACTCAATCGCAATTGAATTGCCACTCACACGCAACTCGTACGATTCATATACTTTTAAATACAATTTAGGTTTCCTAGGCATGGCATATTAACAATTAAATGACTTGATTGTCACCATGAAATATAACTTACAAGTATTTTTATATGAGTAAGAATAAAAATATAGGTATATTCTTTACATGAAATATTTTATTTGACGACAACCGTCGTCGAGAGGCGTACGCTAGCTCTGAGTTCCCGGGTTCGATCCCCGGACGGGTAAAAAAAAAACACTTTTCTTCACTGTTTCGCGTCTGGGTGTTTGTGGTACCTTCATTGTCTCTGATTCCATACCACACAGGGTTTAGCTACTTTAGGTTCAACGTAATGTATGTGATGTTGTCCACATTTATTAATTTATTTATGAAAACAAAATTAGTTATTTGTAACTTTCTCTTAGAAAATACTAACGAAAACACACACTAGGTAGTTGATACCACTAATTCTATTAATAACTACTTGAAACACGAATAAAACCCGTTGTCGTGCAATAGAAAAGGTTTCTCCATAAAAATAAAGTTACATAATCAGTAATACAATTCTGTTGTAACAAGTAAGCACAAATATAAGTACTCTACTAAATTTTTATGAAGCATAAACGAAGTCGACGACAGCGGAATAGAATAACAGTAGCTTTGTATAATAAAAAAATAATATCCTATATTTTTTTTTTCTTGTTTTGGCAAGCGATTTGAGGTATAGTTATGGGGCACATACATGAAAGACATGGCAAAAGTTGATATGAACCGTAATGTTAAGAATTATTGAGTATTATACACTTCATAAAACTGGTTTGAGTATATTACATGATGTTTGGTATTTTGCTTTTGTGTTTTTTACACGTTTTTTTTTAGTTTAAGTAGTAATGATATGGATTGTTATATTCATATTTTGGGACAACTCATACTCAGCCAAATCAAAACAACTCAAAATCCCAAACTGGGCAGACCCTGTATTATGCCAAACAGACGACTGATAAATATACTTAATTATTTCTTAATATATACATATCATAGATAAATTACACCCAGACACAGAACAAATTATCATGCTCATCTCACAAAGATTTGTCTTGGGTGAGAATCGAAACCACGACCTCAATATTATATTAATGAATTTGGCAAGAGGCTCCAGGATAATAACATAATGTCAAAACAGTGGCCAATTGATATAAGTGTTTGTTGGTGTTTTTTCTTATCACTCTGTATTTGCTAACATAACGTGATTTTTTCTATACATTATCATTTGCTTCCTATTTCAGTAAATATTGATTAAATTTGGATGTCAAATATGTTTCAGGAGCTTATAACAAAACACATACCTTTACCCTCAGTTCTGTGAACCGCTTACCGAGTTAACATGAAATCGAATAATTTATATGCCTACAAAGGCTGTAGATTCTGGCAACTTGTTTAGTTGTGTACCCATAAACAATTAAATATAAACACTATTGACATTAAATTTGGCAACCCAAATTAAAATTCACAGCCGTCTTAGAAAACAAGACAATAGTAGGCATTCGCACCGTATTATTTTAGGGTTCCGTAATAAATAAGGCCAGCGGCAATTTGCCTCGACCGTTTGTTTGTTTGTCCGGCCCCTAATTCAAAGTAACACAGTTTGCTCAACAGTGGTGCGTTTATTTGTATTTGTGTTAGCAATTTACTGTACAACACATAGGTTGATAATATCCAAGTATTCAGGTGTGCGGCTTGCGAAAACGTACGCTTATTAACGTCAGGTCGGTCGTCTTAATAATGAGGTGTTTGGGCCAAAAGAAAGGGAAAACCAGAGAATTTACTACTACATGTGCCTGGTTCCTAAATTCAAAAAAAGATTCCATATGCTAACGGACGGTAGAATTTCGTAAGCACAACGAATCGTTTTTTAAATATAGGAAATAGCCATAAATCTTTCTGCGCTTTCCATTTGTTTTATGAATTTATTATAATAATTCTATTGCCGTGTATGTATCACTATCTTTTTTAAAGATAACATTTAGTTTTATTCACTCTCCTGGAGTTAAAACCTACAATATCTTCTTCGTCAATATTTCGTTATAGAGTAAATAGTTAAATAATTCAACTATGTAGCAACTGTTATATACCGTACATATTTGACACCAGTTTCTTTGTCTAATGTTCGAGCCGAAGAAAATATAAACGTTAAATGTTTGTGTGGATCGTAATAATGAATTTGTTTTAAAAAATATATATTTATAACCTAAATTAATAAAAACAAATAAAATTTTAGGTCACAAAATCAAAATCACGTTGGATTCAAATCCAAATAAAAATTTTAAACTCAACAAGTGTTCAAATCATTGACCCATTAAAACCTTAAACTCTATACTTCTTTCACAAAGTCCACACAACGTTAATAAACACATTTTTATTAGTAAGTACGATATTCACAAACACTATGTGTCGAAAAACTCATTAACACAAAACGTTAAGAGAACTTGGAAAAATCCCATACAAATAGACCATTAACGTAACTTTTAATGGCTACTAAGGGTTACACGCGGTTAATAGAGTGCCATATTTGGCACCCTCAGTTATATCTTGAGCCGTCCGTACCGAGGATTATACGTTCGAATCCCGCGCTAAACTTAATTAAAGTTTTAATGAGCCACGCGATATATGTATTTCGGAATACTCGGAGTAAGTTTGGATATTGGTGCAGATTATGCAGAGTTTCTAATGAAGTGAACTACTGAAATAGAAACAAGAAAATAATATTTAGGTGCATAACAAAAGTTGGATGTAATGTGATATGGATATAAAAAAAAACATTATTGATCTACTGGGTTATGATTTTGAGGATTTGAGTAGAACTTTCTTCTTCTGCATAACCTTTTTCAAAGCTATGTTGAGGTCGGCTTCCAGTCTTATCAAATTCAGCTGAATATCGTATTTTACGTAAACCGACTGCCTATCGGACCTCCACAACCCATTTTACTGGGTAACACAATATCCCATAGTAAGACTGGTTGTCAGAATTGTAATGACTTAAAGACTGTCAAATAGTCGAGACCAACGCCTTAATGTGCTTTCCGAAGCACGGAGGGGTCTCGTTTTTTTAGTCATACCTGTAGGTACCATGTTTTTTATTTTTGAAGTGATAACTTCTTATGGGAGTGTTCGTTACGTAACGCGTTACTGTGCCAATCTGTCTGGCGTCCCTTTCTCTCACGCATACGGCAGCGGTAGGCAGTTGGTTCAAGTTATCACTTCTGTCGTCACGAGACGCACACGTTTTTTATCATTAAGAAGGTACTATTTTCAGCATTTCTGACTGGCGATCTTATACTTTTGTGTAAAATTCTCAATTTCTAAGTCAAAGTTATGTAAACTAAATTGCGATAAGTTGGCCGTTATCCAAAGTTCATTATTAGTACCAGAATTTCGCAGAATCACCTTCTCTACATCTTAAGAATACTTAGCACCTTAACGTATTCGACATCTCAGACTAGGAGACTCACTGGCCTTAATCACTAGAGACAAGTTAAATTTTAAGCGCATGAACTTGTTGGAGGTTGAGTGGTGAAGAAAATGTTGTTTGAAGAGAAGATGGGGATTTTATAATGACGGTTTATTGTAGTTAACATTTTGTAGGTATGGTAGGCAAGGTAATAGCCAACACATTACTATAGAGCACACCAGGTACATTTTTATTTTATTGGTCTTTGCGCAGCTAGTATCTTTAACTAAAAATAAAGTGACTTTTCCAAATATGCAGGTTTTAAATAATTGAGTATTTGACTACCATCAAATTATTTATTTATTACAAATTTTTCTATTCATAGTATCAAATTAAATCAGAACTGCGAAATAACATGAAAAAAAATACAAGAATATAAAAGTTATAAGCTTTTAAACGTAGTTGTGCTCTCTTTTTCGCAAAACGAGTACAAGTATGGAGAAAAACAAAGTGACGTCACATAACGTCATAGCTCTCTCTGTCTAATTAGGAATATTAAAATGCTTGTAACAAGTTCAATATGAAAGTAATTAATCAAGTAAAGTTTTTACAACTCGACAAAGATTGTATTTTTTTTAAAGGAAATAAATAAATCTTTTTCCAATTGAGGTGTAGTATTTATGGTCATTCTATAAGTAAATAATATTAAGTAAACAATGCAGTAATTGTCATGTGAGTGATGGTTCTGGAAGTTACAAATGTCTTGAACAGTCACCGAATCTCGCATCTACTTTCTAAATATTAAATCTATAGGGAACCCTAATTGTATTGTATGCAATAAGCGACATTAAAGCTAATATAGATCAAATATATCAAAATCTATTAGGCTATTTAGTTTAAAATTAACGCTGTTTATGACATCGGACTGGTTTATTTTGTAATAACTTCAATATTAAATTAGCTTATTGTTGTGTCAATAATTAGATTGTTTGTGTATAGACAATGGAAGCTTATTTCTATGTATCGAATTTAACAGGTTTAGATTAAATGTTATGCTATTTGAAATTCCGTTTAATTGGTTTTTAATTATGATGGTTCAAACATTCTGAAATAGTAGGTACAGTCATTCCGAAAATGATAAATATCTTTAACAGTCAGGGGCTGAGAATCTTGCATTGCAAGTTACAGTTCGTTGTGGCTTTCTATGGGGAAGGCCTTCGTTCGACAGTGGACGTCTTCTAGCGGATTATGATGTTTTTATTTATTTTTATTTTTTTAGAAAAACGATTCCCTTACTAAGGAATTTAATCCTTGTGTCGCGGGGGATTTTACAAACATTCAAATCACATGCACAAAGAACAACCAGACTTGGAACAAGCATCGAACCCGCGGCACGTCGTGTACTGAGGTAATTGGCGTGGTGACCTATACCACTCGGCTATCCATGCAGTCATGATGAAATAATATAGTATATCTATAATATATACTATTGCTCACTGTGTAAACGTTTCTACGTATAGCCAGCACATCGTGCTTGATTAAATAAACATAGATGTCATTAAACGTATAGTGACATAATTTGATTTTTTAATAGTGTTAGATAATGATATTATTATATTAAAAGGATCCTCAAACAGAGCAGTAAAAGTTAACAAGTTAATATAAAAGAAAGTCAAAGGAACTCAATTATTACGGAGGTCGTAAACTTAGAACTCGTTGCTATTAAAACTTGGTGCTAAAATGCAATGTTTAGACTTCAACTCTTAGAGCTGCTAGAGTAATATTTAGAGAATAATACTACAAACATTTTTTTTTACTTTAATAAAATGCGGCCTTCCAAAAAGCGTTACCAAAAAAGGATTGCAATATTTAAAATAAATTATTTCCGAGATAGAAAAAAAAAAAAATCTTAATAAGTTTAAGCGTAAATGATTATTATAAGAAATGCATGAATACTGTTAAGCTGTACGGTTACGATGCACTGTTCAAACATAAACATACAAACAATGTGCAATTAGCAACGTTTCCCCATAGAACGGTAACTGCTACCCATTTCCTGAATGTAACAACTAGCCTTAACAATAGTTCACCCTTTATACCAAGCTTTAGTTCTTAACCCCACAATGACATTATACCCACAAAAAATAATGATACCCAAAATATATGAAACCAAACACCGCATTGCACCCTCAATTTAGACTTTTTGTTGTTTTGTTAAAGGCAATTTTGGTTTTTTGTGTATAGAAAGTAGTGTCAACAATAACTATATTTTCTCCGTTATGGCCAATTAATTTGTAGTTGCAGGCGCTAACAACGGGGTACGATTTTAGCTGGCCGTTTAAGGTTAGTCGACAGAAATATTGCTAGTTGAACGTGAATTACTTCTTTGTTACCTGTGCAGCAGTAGTAGGGTTGAATTTGTGTGTATTTTTTGCTTTTAACGTAGATATTTAATAAAACTAATTTTGGGTATAGAAGTGGTAATGGGACTAAAAAATATTATGTTTTCTAAATAATTACAGGCGAAAAAATATATACTTTTTTTACCATGCCTGTAAAAAGTCCGGTGTAGCAGTCAAAGCCTGTGCTCAGGCTAACTGCAAAGATTCCTTTTAAAACTACATGAGTCTAATATTTTATTCATTGATTTCAGATCCAAATTACCTACTTTCAGTATAATTATTAGTATCACATCTTGTTCTCGATAACTTCTTGTAGCAATAACGTTAACCGTGTATAATTTCAAGCATTTAAGTGTTCTTTAGTTTAGTATTAAGTTAAAGGTCGATAATAAAGGTAAGAAAATATACTAACAACAAAAAAATCAATAAACATTTATCTATTTCCAAAAATCTGAGACAAGTGCAAACCTGATACAAAACGGAGCGTTTAAAACGCAATAATCTGACGGTCCGGAATCGGAGCGTCTGGCGCCACGCCAAACATCCGCACCTTCGTAGGATACGTACGTTTCCGTTTTGGGAACAAACACGCCGCGACACGTTTAAATGTAGGTCGAGTGACGTCATTACCATGTTTCAGGTATACTTGAAATGTATAGACACCTATTATGGAGACGAGTAAGATTTTCAAAGCTGCATAGGCATACGTTTGGTAGTCCAACTGTTGAAACGAGAACAAGCTTTTGTGTTCATTAAGTGTATTTCGTACTAGAATTACTATTTAGGAAGTAAGTCAGAGATATTATAAGTCAATAAAAAAGACAATACGGGTACATGACACCCATTCATCTACCCTAATTGTCTTTTTTTTTCTCCCATTTAATTAAAAGACAAAATCCATTTATTTATTTAATCAGTTAGATAATAAAACCTATTTTGATTTTTCGAAATAGGATAAAAAACTAAGTAACTTTACAGAGCGAATCAAAGTTAAGGTGTAGGGTCACTTAAAACTTTCGGGCAAATGTATAAAATCGTGACGTCATTTGTGACATTTCAAATCAATGTATCGTCGTTGGTTTTTGGTTACGTAAAAAAAGAAAAAAATACGAGTTTAATATTTTTTTTACCTATCGGAAGGAAAAAATGTCATCCATCCCATTAATATTATGTTTAGGCCAAACTTACTGAGGTAATTCTAAATAATACATTAAAAGTTATTGTGTATGAGGATAATACAATAATATTTAATTAATGTAGTCAAAACAAAACAAAATAAATCATTAAAAATCAATCAAAAACGACGTCGAGGGACCGCTCCATTCTTTTCAATTGTATGTTTTCAAAAACATAATCTCATTGCTCCCGCCATTAGGATCTTGATGTTGGTGATTATTGAAAATTGTTTGCGTTTGGTTATCTTGACCGTTCGACTTAATAGCTAACAACTGTATAAAGACAAGCTCTGATTACGATATTTAGACATGATGTTATAATAACGTCCGTATTCTGCGTAATGTGGGGATAAGAGCACTTTACCGGCAGGATTCTGATATCTCAGTACATTAGTGTTTAACTCCCTTGACCCGTAGTTGACTATGTTTACAGTAGGAAATGTTTATAATTCGTCACTTAAATTAAAAATTGGTTACTTATAATTATAATAATCATAAAATTATGTTTGACTCGTGACAACGCCGCGTCAACTTAGGGGTCCGTAATCGTTGAGTCTGAAACAAGTTGGGCGATCCCCAAGAAATTCGCGTGATTAAAGTGGCCGTTTACAAACATTACCTGACTGTAATTTACACTAACGTATAATATGAAAAATGTATTAGCTCCATTGCTGCTGGAGAGCAGGCCAGCAACTAAATCATAACACAAAACACGCAATGCACGTCGAACTAATCTTCATTGGAACATTACATAAGTACTCCTACTTAGTTAACGTCACTAGCTGTAATAGTACATTTTGGAAAACAGAATTGTTTATCCGATGCCAAATTCTGGCGTACAGCCAACGCACAACAGCCAACACCTGAGCTCGTAATTGGTCCGCACATTTTGGCCTGATTGTCGGAAACGGATACAAGATGATATTTCATTGCTATGGATTATTGCCATTATAGCTAACTGTTTGAGCAGCTTGATGGGGACTGATTGTAGGATCCATTTTGATTAAAACACCGTGTTTTACTTACGACTGTTGTTTTTGATTTGGTGTTTTTCTTTCATTATCAACATTTTACAATGTTAAATTAGAAAATTGACCAGTGACCAGCTTTACCTCTTTCAGTGTTATTTTGACTGGTCTATTGGTCTAGTGTTAAGTGACCCTGACTTCTAAACTAGAGGTCGAGGGTTTGATTCCCACCCAGGACAATTAATCATTGTGTGATTAGCAAGATCATTTTTGTTCTGTATCTGGGTGTTATTTATCTATAATATGTATGTATTTAGAAATATACAAGTATGTTTTTCAGTTGTCTGGTTGCCATGAACTGGCTCTGCCTAGTTTGGGATCAGATGGCCGTGTGTGAGTGGTCCCTTCATAGTATTATTATTAAAATTTTCTTTTTTTACTAAACTGTAAATCCATCTGAGATTTACTGATTATAAGTTTTATGTACTTAAATAGATTGCCAAAAACAAAGGCAATAAAAAACATTTCTTGATTATCGAAATTCTACAACTCTAAAAAGACAATTATAAAGAAATACTGTTTACTCTGTACAAAAATGTTTTAGTGGATAAGTCGTTGGAGTGCCTTGTAAATAAATAAATAAATTATAAGTCTAACCATACCCTTATTAGTTAGCAGGCCATTTAAATCATAGCCATTATAATTTAAGTTTATTCGGTCTTTGACAGTCCTACTTGGTCTATTTTGGTGTAGTCTAAATTGGATTCAGCTGTCGGGCACTCGGGGCAGCCATGTCAGGTTGATATCCTGAACGGTACTGTTTTATTTAATCCGAAATTAGCACATTAATTAATCACTTATTATTTAAAACTACACTTAAAACAATATATACTAAACAGTCTGTTTTAGTATTAAACAGGCCTATTAATATGTAAAAGTGAAGACAGATTCGTCGACGGACAGACAAGCAATTAAGCCATATTGTTGTATCCTCGAATTATAAATGTGTTTTTGAATAACTTATAACGTTCACACGCTATTCTGTCGACTATGTAGATATCTGAATAATTGATGATCGTTTGCCGCTATTTTCAGTCATGTCAAAGTATTTTGTTTCTTCTACAAACTTGTTCGATGGCATTTGCATGATAGGTCAGTGATTTAGTTGTATTTTTATGTTTATATTTAACTTTTTCGTAGCGTCATTACTTGATTAATGTGTATCGTCATAATCATTATACATAGATTTAAGCCAAAAATACTCGCTTCGATTGTCCGTACAATAGTATTTTGAAAACCAATAAAAGCTCATAAGTAGTTAGTGCTGACAGAAATATATTTCTGTACTTTACCAACATAAGTCAGATAAAAAAAAATACCAGTATTTATTAGGAGCTATCTATGTACCTATGCCTATTTATATCTATCTATCTATCCTATCTCTGTATAGCCCCTCTAGCCAAATGACGTAATAACAAGCGTCAACGCTGATCGAAACGCTCAAATGTATGGAAGTGACAAGTCTAAGTCACGTGACTTATCGAATTAAAATGTCATTTCCATACATTTAATGTCATTTCCGTACATTTAATGTCATTTCCTTACATTTAATGTCATTTCCATACATTTAATGTCATTTCCATACATTTAATGTAAAATTAATAACTCGATTCTTGAAAGTAGATTGAAACTCATAATAAACCTGAATATGCATAACACAAAATCTTAACACAAGTTTCCTTACAAGCTATTGTGGTACTAAACCACATTAATTTGTTTGCTTTGGAGGAAGATAGAGAGTACTCAAGTTTGCGACGATAACTCTAAACGTAAAGCCATGGTTATGGGCCAGTAAATGTTCACTGCAAGTTGAACCTCACATTTTGGTGTAACGACCAAACTGAGGTTACGGTCAAACAATAGTAACGCACTACGAAACTTCGGTAAGATGTGGATTTACGAATATCATATTACTGGTTCAGTTTCGTATAGGTACTATGATCGTATTTGACTGGATTCACAAAGAATGAACTTTGGTAGTATAATAATTATGGTCTGGTTCTAAGGTATGTCTTATTTATTTTTTACCATTAGCATGTAAAATTTCAATTAGAATTTTCAAGTTTATGTAATTTTTAATTGAATAAAAATTTATAAAAAATATTGTTGTTATAAAAAAGATTGAAAGAACAAAAACACATGGCAAAGCTTTCTATAGATTGGATCAAATTCCCGTTACAGAAAATATTTGTTTAACTTATGGATACCAGGAATCTAAACATTTGAGTAACTATATAGGTACGTAAAATACTCTCTTTTTTAACCCGTTACAAAAAACTATTTGCGTTACTGTAATAATTACTTTTTTACGATAAGTATAATTGGGTATTTAATAAGATGTTTTTTTATTAAAAAAAAGTCTAAACTCCTAGCCAAACCATTAACTATTCCATATTTTATGTTCTTTTAACTGTTTAAAAATAATACTTCCTCGATCGATACTAGATTATTTTAGCTATATGTGACCGTTTGCAACCGGAAGCTTACCCCACATTGCTTAAATTAAACATCAAAAAAATAATGTTCTGAAAAAACCTTAAATTAAGCATATTTATTTTTTTATTTTTTTCAGAAAAAACATAACAATATAGAAAAATGTGATAACAAACAGTCGTGAGCGCGAAAGTCGATTTTTGCGGACGCTGGGCGGCGTCTACGTAAGCATTAATTACGCGGCTTGACCGGAGCGTGACGTCGCATAATGTTTGGACAACCGGTGATCATTTATAACTTGAACACGTATGGCCATGAGATAAGCGGTGTACCGAACGGGAAATTTAAGAATAGCGTGTTCTTGTGCGTTATAGCGCGTTTCAGGAAAACGCTCGCAAGTTTGTGGCGTCATTATTCTAATATCACCTTTATTTTGATATTGGAAAAAGTCAAAACTGATCTAAATCATCTAACAAAACTTAATAACGATAGCGCGTGCGAGTTTACGTTGTACATTTACAAATAATCATAGGTTAATGAAGTAGACTTAAAAACCTATTTGTAAGATGCATAATTGTAGCACGATGTGTAGGTTTGTGTAGATGTTGATGCATATATTTTCTGTTAGTAGACCTGAATACGTATCTTAACTTTTAAATCAAACAATCTAAGCTATTCTTCAACTTAAAAGAAGGATAAATGTACGTAGTAGAACTTCTTCTAAAAGCGAAGTTCATCAATGACTTCACCACTCGTAGAATCCTACACCTTTCTTCGAGTTTTATTCTTATCAACTTCCAAGGAGTTCCGTTACTCACATATTGTAAGTCAAATCTTTGAAACAACTTCTCAAAGCCAACGAAAATATCCTGGTTACGTGTATGTATTCAAGCGAAATTGCAGAGACGCAGCGCCTCACACATCCAACTTTAATGAACTTTCTCACGACAGCTGCCTTCGTGGCTCCGTACAACAGTAAATTTGTTGGGACTAAATGTTTATTAATGTGTTTGTGTGTTGCTTTTGTTTGTATTATTTTGTTAGATTTTTTATATGGTATTGCTAAAATATAATATAGCAGAGGAAAAAAGTGACAATCTATAATAATAAATGAAAAAAGTTTAGGCTAAATCGAAATACAAAAATTTAAAAATTTGGTCCTAATTTTCAGCCAGAACTTACGTGATTAAAATATTTGTTATTGCTAAAAGGCGTCTAATAAATAAAGACATCAATTTACAATTCAATTTAACAGATACGTTTTATATAGATACCTAAGTTATACAAACATTAATAGACAGGTTAGATCGATAGACTCCTATTGATAACATCGTTTCAATTAAAAGACTCATCCAACCTTTAATCAATTAATCCCTTACGACCTTCTTGAATCCAACAGTCTGGATGCCTAACTCCACCCTAGGCTTTACGGTACACACCAAACAATAAAACTAATTAATCAACATAATACCGAAAATACTAGAGATAGATTAGGTCCTATAGAAATTGATACGGAAACCTTAGAGTGGAAGGGGCCGGTGTGAATCGATAGGATTATCCCCTTACGATGACACCTTCGCCAACCTCTGCTTTCACACGAATATTGGGGATTAGGGCCCGAGGACAGTTGGTTGAAATGAATATTTTTATACCGTAATTTTAGCTATTTTCGTATAGTTTTGGTTCCGTATAAGCAAAGCGTGAGAAAGTTGCGCCCTTTTCAAAATTTGGGCGTGGGATATTAAATATCCTATCGTTCGGAAACTTTTATTATTTTGTTGCTTATCTATTTACCGAATCATTCAGAAAATAAAGTATGTACTCTCAAGGATATGTAAAAGAAAGACACATGTGAAACAAATGGTACAAGAGAACAGAAAAATAATACATTATGGTAAGACAATCAGAAAACTGGTAACGAATCAGTATTACCAATGAAATATTGATAATATTCATAACAATATTTTTTTAGATATTCTGGCGTATGTCCAACTTTCTATAAGAAATCAGTATTCAATGAAAAACCGCTCACACTGATAACGTAACTTCTCATTGATATTGCGTCTGCTGATGCGTTCAAAAAAGAGAAAATAAATGAAGGAAATATCCTTTATGTAATAAAGAATGTTACGAAAAGACAGCTGACAGACCTTCTAATAAAATATTATGTTTATTAGTCTGTTTTCTTTGGTCATGTAATGTCTTCTGGTCCTATTCGAGGATTACATATGGGTGATACATTAGGATAATAGGGTTTGTGTTACATCAGCGAAAATGTGCTTGGAAACAAAGTTGTTGGAGCGTACAATGAATTTGTGGGATCACTAGGTGATAGTGTTGGACGTAGAAATATATGGTTTGGCATCAAAATTTATGGATGGCTTCTATTCTGCTTTTTGTCTTTTATTTTTAGTAAAACAAATTTTGTATTATATATTGAAATAATTTTGCTCAAAATCTAAAAAAAATACTCTCCAGTCCAGTTTTATTTATTTTATATAATAATGTCTTGAGACAACTCACGCACGGCCATCTGATCTTAAACTAGGCAGAGCCTGTATTATGGCAACCAGAGAACTGATAAACATACTTAGATTATATTTCTTATTACATACATCGTATAGATAAATTTATAACACCCGGACACAGAATAAATGATCATACTTATCACACAAAGATTCGTCCAGGGTGAGAATTCACGACCTCTGGTTTAGTAGTCAGAGTAACTAGTACTAACCACTAGACCAAAACGCCAGCAAAATCTAATTAAGTTTACTCATTTATTGTTCTGTTGGTTTTAGCGTTTAAGGATATTTTGGTACCATAAATAAAAGTAGTAGCATTGTTTAAAGAAGCCTTATCTATTTCTCTTTCATACAAACACAAATCGCCTTAACTTCTCCATTTCCAACATTTAACTTAATAATACTTAGGAAATAATTCCCTACATAGTAAAAGCGTCTATTGTATTTCGAGTTTATTTCCTCCCTCATTTTTCGAGGAGGATCAACAGGGTCAACTGCGTCTCGTCCATTGTCTGTGACGTCATCGTGTGGGTCTATTGTGGTGCCGCCTTACTTACCGAACTGTCTGTCGTTTGTGCTTCACGTCCGAATGTCCGAGACACTTAGTGCACTCAGTTTGACGGCCCCTTGAGCACTGGCTCCGATTAATCTGGAGAATCTAATACCAAATTGATTGAGGATCATAATACATTTTATTTGTTGAGGAGTTAGGGTTGGACTAACTCTCGAAATTCTATTAGGTAATTTATTTTTATTCAATATTTTGATGTCTTTAAGGTTTGACAATTTGGGTCATTTTTATCAATATTTGCTCAAAAATATCTCCAATTTGAGAGATGCGTTGTAAGGAAAATCAGCACTTCTATAATTTACTGATAATATGTTTTATTTAGTTCAAATTATGAAAACAATGGACTCAACATGATACATACGTTAACAAAGGAGAGAAATACAATAATATTATAATAAATTAAAATTTTTGGATACAGTAAATGTAAACGAATACTACCTTTAATTAAAATCCGCCTGAAGCATCAAATTTCAAAATTTAATCATACTGTAATATTAAAACTCAAAATAAAAAGGTATATAATTGGTACCACAAAAAAAGCAGCTGAAAGCAAAACCATCCAGCGAAATCACCAAAACAAACCCCTGGAATAAAGGTTAACGCTGATGTCCGCTTTAGTCCGTGCGAAAAAATCGTGTCGTATGACACTTAAAACATCTGAACACGGCCGGAGAAAATTAAATGGCGGCCGAGTTATAATAAAAACAAGTGTTTGTTACACAAAGGGGCGAGCGCCCCTTCAATTTGGTGACTACAGAAGATTAGACGCTCAGAAAGTTTAGATACTTTAGTTTAGTAGGAAAAATAATGTGGTTACCTGTTTTTAACCCCCGACGCAAAAAGAGGTGTTATAAGTTGGACGTGTCTATCGGTCCTTCAGTCTGTTTGTTTGTCTGCCTATGAGTTTGTCTGTGGCATCGTAGCTCCTAAAGTGATTTACCAATTATGACGCGGTATTTTTTTTTTAAAGCTAACGTGATTGATATTGTTCTGAGCTATAAATTATGTAGATTTAGGCGTTTGATAATTATCAGCTCATTTAGTACTCGAAAAAAGTGTCCTAAGTATCCACAGATCTGATCGATTTGAAATTTGGTGTAAAAAAGATTTCCGAGTCATGCTAACCTTGAGCAGATGCTGCAGCATCCAATAGTACTGAAAAGTACAAAGACGTGGCGACGCTCATCTTACAAAAAATCTTTAAATTAGATTAAAAATTGAAATGTTGCATATAATTTCTTGTAAAGTGGTACTTGTAGTTATTTTCTATTCTTTGTAACTATGTAGAGGTCCCCCGACGTGGCGACGGTCATCTTGAAAATATTAATGGGTTCTTTTAATAAAGTTAAAAGCCCGAGAGATATTTATTTTATTTTTACTTATAAGGGGTTTTTTTTTTTGTCTGAGGTTACTTGAAATTTGTAATTTTATTTTTTATATGTAGTTTATGCCCTAATATATCTGTAAATAATATATCACAGATATTCTTGATAACAATTCTTGCTCACTAACCGAAAATCCTCAATCACTTCCAAATTCCATTTTTTACACCAAATTCTTATATAATACGTACATAATATATTTATTTTTGTAGTCCAAGGAACAAATTGTTAAATAATTATCCTTATGTAAGTATATTAGCCACGATAATTATAGGTACCACCTACCTACGTTTTAACATCGACTTTGCCGATTTAACAGAACAGTACCCATTAACTTGCTAAGAACCCAAATAGTTTACAGTGTTTTAACAAAAATATCCCAATAAATATCGAAATATTTATTTTATTGTTGAGTCAGAATGTGTATTTGTGAAAGCAAATTTTTCAGTTAAATCTTGAATGTTATTTCGCCGACGTTATTGGAAATCACGTTCAGAATAAATTTGTACTTAACAAAGGTTGTGTAAATTGTATCTGAACCATACTCGTTACTTGTCGGTTCATTTCTTGCATTGTGATTTTAATTTTGGATTATATTCAAACTTTTTTTTTCATTTTTAATTCTATTAATATTTCAACTACTAGCTTTTATAAATATTGGTGCAGGTTCAAGCTCAAATCCGATATTGGTAGTTACCGTTTCATTAGTTATGTATTTTTGATTAATTAATAGTTTAATGAATTCAAAGACACTAAGTAACTTGTGTTCTACATAGCTTAAAAACTTATACATTATTTCATCTATTTATAGGGTTCGTACCCAAAGGATACCAACAAGCCCTCATTACTAAGCTTCCGCTGTCCGTCCGTCCATCCGTCCGCGGTATGACAGTGGGCTGTATCTCACATTTTCACAGAGTACGTATTTCTATTGCCGCTATAATGTAAAAACAGTTAAAGCTTCCAATAACTGATTGACTGACTGCACGGATAGCTGAGTGGTATAGGTCATCACGCCAATTACCTCTGTGCGCGACGTGTCGCGGGTTCGATCCCCGCATGGGACAAGCATTTGTGTGATCCACAAATGCTTGTTCCTAGTCTGGGTGTTCTTTGTGCATGTGATTTGAATGTTTGTAAAACCCCCCGCGGCACAAGGATTAAATTCCTTAGTGCGGGAGTCGTTTTTTAAAAAAAAGAAAAAGTAAGAAGAAAAAGAATATCAGACACGTATTTTTTGGAATTTTTTGCTCCGGTATATATCTTGTAAGGTGATACGAAACTCTTCTTTCTTTTTTACAGTATTAACAGCGGTCCACGAAGAACTAAGCTAAGCGAATAATAGTTTTATTTGCGGTGGAAGTTCACCATTAACTTGTTACCTCGTTACTTTATCCGATATTAAGCAGTGTGAGCGGTTCAAAATTTATAAGGGTGCTATTATTTTTACGAGAGCCTGTACGTTTTGTACTAATTATGCTTTTGATTTAATGTGTACCTGAATATTTTGTTTTTATTTTGTATGAGGCTTTAAGGCTTTATTTTTCATTGGAGGTCAGGCTTAAGCCATTAGGATTACATTAGGTATTTTACAAAATTTTGTATTAAAAGTGTGGTTAATAAAAGATCCTAAAAGGCAGCCATCAATGGGATATTCAAATGATGGTGAGCGACATAGTTTAGGTAATAAGTACAGCTATTTAAGGTTAAAAAAAAACGAAAGTACTTCTTATTAATTTTATAAATAAACTAATGGACTAAATAGGTTACATCTGAGTTATCGTTTAAAGTTTATAGAGGAAGGTTATCTACATAATAAATAGCGGTTTATAAAAAAAACAGGACAATATTATATTATGCAAACCATTAAAAATATAAACGTAATTTAAAAAGCATATTTTGGTAAGCAAGCCTTAAAAGTTACTGTTTGTTATCTACAGCAGTAATTATTTGTTAATTGGCGTACATTTAAGGCTACAATGGCCATTGATTGGACTAAGTGATGGATAGTTAGCGGTCACTTAAAAGTATTAAAATACTGACTGTGTACTTGTTTTTCATTTAGGGATGATTTTTCAACGCCAGATATTTTTTATTTGTTGAATAAAATTGACGAATGACAGATTTTGTATGTGAGAACTGTCAAAAATTAAAATTGTTCTTCGGATAAAATTATCTGGCATTGGAAAAACAGCCCTTAGTGAATTTACAAGACTTTTTTTTTGGTTGCAATTATCAGAAAATTTGATAAATTTTGATTTGGGCTGACAGAATTCAGAGAGTATTAATAAGCCCAAAAAGTAAATGGTGGAACATAATACTTTTTCTTCTAATTCTGGTATGATTTAAAACGCACCAACTTGATTGAGTTTGAACACTTAAACTGCACCATCATGCGCCGAGGCACAATGACAGGTACTGCACGATTTTTAATCCCCAAGTGAAACGCATTAACAAAGTCAAATTTTGTCGACGTCGTCTTAGCCGTTGTACCTCAACTGCTGGACACAGACTTCTAGCATGATTCGCTAAGTAGCACTTAGGGCTGGTGCTACTTAAAACGAGCCAGTATTTTGGTGTATGTCAATATTTTATTTAGCAAAACCCCTTTTGAGAGATTTTACACTAGTGCGAATGCATATTTATTTTTAAATATGTACCTATAAAATAAATCGCTTTGTAACTTCTTACAGTTATGTTTAATTATTAAAAAGGTCTACATCCACCCACTAACGCTACAGCTTATCAAAAACTACCTACGCTTAACCGTCACGCAAGCAACCGCTTCTTTGGGCTCAACGATTATTTCACAATAAATTATTCGTGCCACAATAAATTTACATATTCAGAATCGCCCACCGTTGAGTAGTAAATAAATTACGTTTCGTTACCTTCTCACTTGGTTATAATTGAGTGGTAAGGTGTATTGACGCGGTCGTGGGTTCGTGACTGACTCGTACAAAAATATTTTTGTAATTCAAGGACTTACGGAATTTATTTTATTTGAACTAATGCCTAGAAAACATGTCGAAGGACTTTGGAAATTTATTTTATTTCAACTACTTAATGCCTAATTAATAAGTCGTTTGCTTTAAATACGTTTAATTGTACACTAAACGAAAATTAAACAAATATGGAGTTTAAAAAATTTTGTTTGACTATAATTTTAACAGAGCTTTTTATTAACTGCACTTACATACTATCGTACCTTATTAATAGAAAAATTCTCCTGGATCCTGGGATCCTGGATCCTGGGATCCTAGATCCGGGGACCCTAGATCCGGGGATCCTAGATCCTGGGATCCTGGATCCTGGGATCCTAGATCCTAGGATCCTAGATCCTTAAATACCGGTTCCTTTTTGCTCTTAAGTAAAAAAAGTAAAAATATCATTATAACCACTGCTACCTTACATATAAGTTTCATATGCTTTGACAATAATAAATGATTAACACAAAGAGACTGTGATGACAATGATGGTGTGATAAAAATCAATGTAACACAATTAGCGTTAAATTGACTCTTATCACAATCTTGAATTCCAACGTCATTTTTACTAGAATATCAGTAAGTAATTTAGTTCAGAATTAAGAACAAAATGTAAATTCCGATCACCGCTCATCAACAGTCATTCAACCAAACCTTTTCATTAATTTTCACATTTTAAGTAATTTTTGAGTCAAGTTAATCCAAATTGTTCGTTGGTACTTATTTTTTATTTTCGTGCTTATTTTGTTTTCTCAATTTTAAAGGTGGTATTACATCAACCTACATACACGCATATGGTGCTAGCCAACCCATGTAAGACTGGTTCTCCAAATTTTTTTGACTTAATCTGATAATTAGATCAAATTTTACAGTTTTTATTATCGTCTACCTATGCAAATATTTTTTTAATATTATATCGAATTATTTGGTCTACTAATGAATAATATTAAACAATATATTTTTTTATTTTATTGTGATCTCAATGGTCGAGTGGTGTCGCTCGCTCTGAGGTCCCGGGTTCGATCCCCGGAAGGGTCAATGAAGGAAACTACTTTTCTAAATTTCTCGTGTTTAGGTGACTGTGGTACCTGCTTAATCTCTGATTCCATAACACAAGTCCTTAATTACTTACAGTTCCAGTTACGTACGGGTTCAGAGCAACGTATGTGCTGTTGTCCACAATTATTACAAAAAAAAACTGACTGTCAAGGTATGATAGCTGTGACCAAGAAACTGTCTCGATAAAATATACTACATAATTATCCCTTTCATAGCCTAACCTTGGCATGCGTCTTGCGATCGATCCGTACGGCATATTGTTAGCCATGAGCCCCCTCTCCTACTCTATGCATGTGTATAATCCTAATATAATATTAAAAGTGTGAATGATTTATATCCAACAACTTATCATAAATCGCAGATCTCCAGCCACTATTATTAAAACATAAATCAGTTGGAGTTCGTTGCGATACATGTCAAGCTTATAAAGGTTCAAAATAAAGGTCTCGAGAGCCTAAATACTTTATTACACTCACATAATATACACGCTTTATGTAAGAATTTTCTTCAAACATTGAACTTACAATTTATTCATAGAGCCACAGCACGCAAATGCACGACATCAATTTTTCTTTTTTATACATTTTTGTTTAGCTTGAACTATAATGGATTGGGTTTTATTGTGCTGCGTAAGAAGGAAAGTAATCATTGAAATATATTTAATGGATAAAAAGTTTATGACTATGATTGAACGTACAGAATATGTATAAGACATTTAAAATTTCGATTTATTCGTTACTAGGCTTTGCACAGGTATTTAACAAAAATTTCGATATTAAAAATAAATTATATAGGGATAGTGTAGCTTTCCAACAGTGAAAGAATTTTTCAAATCGGCTCAGTAGTTTCAGAGCCTATTCAATGCAAACAAACAAACAAATAATCAAATCTTTCCTGTTTATAATATTAGTACCTAAGTATAAAATATGTAAAAGATCTATTATTTATTTACGTATAAAATACTGTGAGTTTTGTGGTTTCAATAACCATATTAAAGGTGGTATTTAAACATAATGTTACTTCTCTGCAGCTCTACCATTATAACATTATTATATAATAACATTTACTTTTATTAACATTGCTATGTATTTAGGGTTATTTTTTCAAATACTTATCTTAATATACAAATATTTGTTAATTCCAAATACATTAAAGTGTTGATAGCAATATTATTAACATATCCCAATTTGTAAAACACTTTAATTTAAACTCTAGACCACAGAAGTCACACTGTAACTAATCAGGTCATACGACTCCTTAAAATAGTTAATAAATCCAAAATTATCCAAACACCCTCAAATAAAGCTTCTAAGTCAGCAAACCGCATTGACAGAAGGCATAAGGGTACGATCGCGTGACCACAGACCCAGGATCTTATACCACAGAGTAAATACCCCACAAAGGCAAAGCTTTTACAACCGCGCAACAATAGGTACTTAAAAAAAACCTTAAAGAGTGCAGGTTGTGTTAGAGCTCGCCTGTCAACTGGCCGAGTTGGCTTTGAGAAGAAGCGACATGTCAAAATATTTCTTTTTTATTAAATATGGGCTAACAAGTAATACTTTTGAAGGTTAATAGTCGACAATCTAATTGGCCCTTCGTTCACAGCTTCTAAAAGCTTTCTAAAGTTGCTGTGGAGAAGGAAACTGCGCAATAATATCCCCAGCAGTACGTTAACTCACGCATGTGAGCACGGCTGTAAGTATACTCTTCGGTGAGACGTCACGCACGCACCGCCGCTACTTGTAGTATTGTTACTACAGTTTCACGATTGTGTGAACCTTTGCCTCTGTGAGATACTTACTCTGTGCCTAATACACTGGCCCACTTAGCCAATTATCGTAGAGGTTGACGTGTTGCCAGCGTGATGGTTCAATTAAACCAATAATTGTTGGTATTTTTACAGGGACTAAATAATTACATTTACGTGTTATTGTGATCGATCTGTTGTTGTTTGTTATTGTCTTTAAGTGTTATAACATGTGCTATAATGCTTTTATAAACGTGTTGTTAAGTTCAGACTGTTAGTTTTTTTTATTGTAAACACTCTTTTAGTGTTGTGTTTATAACATAATACGTTATTTATGTGTTGTATTTTTACTAACGCTGTTAAGTTTTAGCACAACGTCACTGTATTAGCATAGACATTTTTTTATTAAAAACGTTAATCTTTAGATCAAGGCGGAGTAAATTAAAAATAAAACAGGAGCGTATCAAATTAAAGTCAATGATCCGGCTTATATAAATGCGTAGTTACCTAAGGATGTCGATAAAACAAAATAAGATATAAATAGCTAGGAAATATCCACTTAGCACTTTTTAATGAAAAGCAAAATTTTCCACGAACAAATAAATTGAATATTACAAAATTCCGAGCAGCTGTTGTCGAAGCTTATAATAGAAGTTCTTCTTATTATCATGGAAACGCTAACAGTTATAGCCAATGGAATGCTGCAGTCGAAAACCCGATCAAAGGGGTGGCTTTCCAAATAGTTGAAGGCCGGTTTGAACCGGTTCTGAATGTTTTACACCGTGGAGTACAAGCAGAAGAGATTTGGTGTAATTTTAAGAGTTTTTCTAGCAAAAATATTTATAAATTATCTAGGTTTCAACATTTCAACGGTAAAACTAAAAAAAAAATAACATACATGTTGTAGCTTTATAATCATTAAATACCCAATGATTAATTAAAAACGTTATATTTTATGATACCAAGTTCGCCTTCTATTCTATCAATAGCTACATAAAAAATTTACTTCACGGATGGCCAATGGGTTGGCGTTGGTTTGGTGGCCAAACAAACATTTGTGTGATCCACAAATGTCTATTCTAATTCTGGGTGTTATTTGTGTATGTGATTTTAATGTTTGTGAAAACCCCCGCAATACAGTGTTCAGATTCCAAAGAACGGCAGAAGTAAAAAAAATGTACAATGTTTTTCTTCATAAATTCCGCATTATTCGCAGCGGTTGCTGCCTCCCTGCAAAAGTCTACTTTCAATCTAGTTCACTCGTTAAAGCAATTTCAGAAAATAGTTTTCCGCTAAAATCTTGCCACTTATACTTCCCCTCTGTAACCACGACAACTTTACTTAGGAATGCTGTGAAGTGGTTTCCATAGTTTTTGAATATTAACGTATAAATTTACTTTTACAATTATATTTTAATTAAAATTCAATTTTAACTACCACAAGTTAGTGTTCGACGTTGAAATTTGTAAGATTAATTTGATTAAAATAGTATATGCCACCACCATACCTACCACCTACTGTATCTTAAATACTTTACACTTTCCATAATTCAAGTATAGGTATGTATAATTTATTAAAAGTTAACTGAGACTCTAACAAAGAGATATCATTAGATTAGGAAATCTCTTTTATTGAGCAAGATGGGTCGACTATATATTCAAAGTTTCAGGTTCAAGCTGAAATTGACAAGAACAGGAATGCAGAGAATGGCACGAGAAAAGAGAGGTCTATGCCCAGCACTGGGATGACAATCGCTGTGGATGATAATGATCCGTTTTATTTAGGTTTAAAAATATATTGTAGAATTTCTAGCAAGTTCTTCATCGGGCAGTGGTTTCGATTACCTTACTTGCATTAGCAAAGCGATAGGATTTGACAGCTAATATTTTGCAATACTATTGATGTCAAATAAAAATAAAAAAACCTATCGCCATAACGTTATACAAATTTGACGACACCAATTGTAAAATTTTCACTTTCTAATCCTATCGTTTGGCTTCTTAGGTAATAGAGCTGCTGCTCTTATAATAAAGGCTTTTGTTTGCTTGCATAGGCTTGTGAAATAGAACCCAGTTCTTTATTAATAACCTACTTTTCCTTTCACCATAACATTACGTCAACAATATCCTGTCCTACTTCCGAAATTCGAGCAAATTCGCAAAAGGATTTCGGTTTCCCTCTGTTTTAATTAGTTTTATTTCGCGAATCCGACTTTCGGGATCTTATAAAACGTTGTGGCCGAACAATTTTAATGAAAGGATTTACACCGTCAATTCATGAGAAAGTTGTTTAATTTAAGTCAAAATTGTGTTTTAACAAAGTGCAAAGCGTTAAGTAGTCAATCCGAAGAACGAACTTAAATTATTTCATTCGTCACTGGTTGTGCCTACAGCTGTGTGAAACATTTATTTTCTATAATGAAAAGAACCATTCGTCTTTTGGACTGGTTTCAATTTACACTCCCGGCGTCGTTAAGGAAATCGGCGCTTCAGTTTTGTAATTGTAACGTTATTAGGTAACAAATAGTCTTGTTTCAGTTTTCTTAGAAATTAAATATTTACATTTATTTAGCCTGTAAAGATTTTTTTTTAATATGAAAACGTAAGCACTTGAAAATCTCTTTGGTGTTTTTTTCTTTAAGATTTTTTGGGAGTTTCAAGAGTTTCCTTTAATAAAAATTTCTGTTATTATGGTAAAATAGTGAGTTTTAACAATTCAAAATTTTCATTACAATTACTTTAATATCCGAAGGGAATATATTATTTCTCATGAACTAACACAAACGGCACAAATCTTGATATTCGTAGCCATAAAATTTCGTTGCGAATTCCCGTAAATACGCGAAAACAAAATTAGAACTCTCATGCGAATCAAAAAAATAAACACACTAGAGGCCGAGCAATGTCTATGAAACTCCCATGTCGGTCCAACTTTTCATCCGCAAATTTGTCGTTCGAGATAAACAAAGCAAGCAACGATACAACATGGAGTTGGTGCTATGAATATAAACAGTTAAATTAGGGGCGCTCCGGACGAGCCCCTAATATGATAAACAACATATGCGGCTAATTTAATTTCACTCGCCAAATTTAGTGCGGTCCCATGTCGACGATAGTTTTTTTTGAGTTCCGTATTATAATTTAACGTATTTAAGCACTAGGGTGTAATCACTTATGCATTATGATATTTAACGGAGCTGAAAAGTATGTATATATTTTTTAATTTTCTAGTTTTTTAAGTTTTATTTTTATATTCTTTTTTATTAGTTCTTTATTGTTACCTCAAAAAGTACAATATAATTGTTTCTTACATACAATTTTCATTACGTTTTCCTGACTGGAATGGAATCTACGCCCTGAAGCATTTCCGTTATTCACATTTTCAGTGGTTAGATACCTTTTATATCGGCTTTAAGAAAATCCAAAGCCTTCACTTCGGACACTTTAAACGACAATAACAGACATTACTCACTGAACGAATTTAAAACATCTAAAACTTAGTTGAAAAATCTTGTTTGTAATATCAAATTACAATATTTATGTCTACTAAATAAAATTTTGGAATTTAGTCACTGATTTTAGTAACGATTGACTGACTGTTATTAAGTATATGGACAAAATAAAAGAGATTAATTTATTAAACTCTTAAGTTTTCACTATTTTTTATGCCCATTTAATAAAAACACATTTTAAATAAATTCAAATAACTCATCCTAGTTTTATATCAGTCAAATAATATTTCTTTATGAGTGAATAAATACCATTTTCATAAAGTTTTAACAAGATGTCCATTATCTTTTGTTGGTCCCAGCGATAGTTCTCTCTATCTTAATTGTTATTTGAAAAGTTTTGGCGTTCTATATGAAATAAGATAGACCGTTTTACTGGTTCAGAATTCGGAGTTCTAATACAAAAGACGAGTTGTCGCCAAAGGGTCTGATTATTATAAAATAAGTCATAATTTTCCCTCATTATGTCCCCGCAATTACTATTTGATGGAACAATACAGTCGTAATTACATAAACATAAGTAAATAAATATTTATGTAGTTCGAAATCAATTGCTTCAACGCTTCGTTTGGTTTCGTATCTAAGTTGATGATTTCATTATGTTGTGCATTTTCATAGGCTTGTCCGAATTTATTGGAGATACTAGCTGTCCCCGCGACTTTGTTCGCGTGTTTTAGTATAACGGTTTTTCATTTTTGCAACATTTTTTATTTATGCTCTGCTCCTATTGGTCGTAGCGTGATATTATATAGCCTATAGCCTTCCTCAATAAACGGACTATCCAATACAAAAATAATTTTTCAATTCGAACCAGTAGTTCCTGAGATTAGCGCGTTCAAACAAACAAATAAACAAACAAACAAACTCTTCAGCTTTATAATATTATAAGTAATATAGATATAACGTAAATAATTACTTGAGAAGAAACAAATGTTGATATTAAGAACTAAATACGTGTTAATATCATTATTACTCTTTGTTTACCCAAAACATGGATTATTTTATAAACAACACAATATAATACAAATGGTTTAATGAGCATCTTTAACTTAATAAAATTTGAAAAGGTGTAATGATTCGAGAATAATCGTCAGCTATACCTCTTAATTTAATACAAAAGGAGTCAATGCCGCGATTTGTTCCTTAAATGAAATCCAACCGCGAGACAAAGAAGATAGATTTACGTGAAAACGTCCAAGTAATTGTGAAAAATGTGGATCCTTTCTAAGCAAAAATAAAGGCTGCCTCAGTACGGGAATTGAAATTTAAACTTTGAGCTGCGAACATTGGGGTTAATTTCAATTGCCTACTATTGAAAGGCAGCCATCAAAACATGTTTATATAGAAATCAGGATAAACCCTAAACGTTTTTGTTGGCACGTTTGTTACTAAATCCGGCCGAATTATATCCCGCAGGAATAAATTATGAAGGCGGGCCATTCCCTCTCAACAGCACGGCTAAACTTTAATTAAGCTGCATTTCGACTGAAATGGGTTCCCCTTTCAAACATTTAGAGGCAACTTCGTACAGTCAAATGATGCCCAACTTTATATTAGACCTGGTG
This sequence comes from Diachrysia chrysitis, assembly GCA_932294365.1. NCBI lineage: Eukaryota > Metazoa > Arthropoda > Insecta > Lepidoptera > Noctuidae > Diachrysia > Diachrysia chrysitis. The sequence continues at coordinate 11,879,123 of OW028649.1, read as the reverse complement.
TTCTGAAATATTAGACGTTTTGTGGTCGTGCAAAAATGCAGGGTGGTTCGGTTTCCCCCTTGCCTCCTTATGAAATGACTTCATTTTTCCACGTAATGCGACGAAAGAATTCGAATGGGCTCATTAGTGTTTTTTCGAGTTGCATGTCGAACACAGTAAATAACTTTAGAAACGACAACTTTGTTAATGACGTGTGAAATACAGTCTGTAGTGGTTTACGTTCTGTTTGGAATGGACGGAGCGGCTGATGAAGTTATAATAATAATGAAACCCAACAATTTGTTTCACTTAAGTCCCCATTTCATGTAATGGTATATCAATTGTTTGGTCGATATCAGGTGACCTATTGTGTTTAAGTGTTGGCATTCACTGTTTTTATACAAACTGGAGATTATAAAATGGACGCCTCGATGTTGTTATCTCAAGAAGATATTGTTTTCTTAATAGACTCAGAAGCGCAAAAAACCAGACAAGTGCGACCTGGGCCGTGGACGAAGGATTATTCTCGGAAATATATGAGAAAAACGACGTAAATAGCATAATAATAGGGTTGACACATACGCTTTATTGCAACACGAGCTCGCAGACCTGAGCATTTGATACTAATTTCAACACGATACCACCACGTGTTCCTGAGAAAAAAAATCTTGACAGACAGACAGGCGGACATCAAAGTGATCCTTTTGAGGTACGGAACCCTAAAAATGAAGAAATCGGAAGATTAGTGCTTGAATGTGAAGCAACCTGTATAATCTTTATACAACCAATAGGTTTACTGAAAATTACTTAATAAAAATTTATGCCAGTCTTGTTGCACGACAAGTAGGATATTGTGATATTTGTATTAATTCAGAACAAAACACTAGGCAATATTTATGTATACGAAATTGTGAAAGATGAGTAAACTTTCTTTCATTTATTTGTATCGTCGGACGGCGGGGTAGAAGAGCAAAAAGCCTCTGCGGTGGACGGGTCACAAGTTTAATTTTATGCGGACATTCCCACTCAAGAGGTCCGCTCTCTAAATTAGAACTTCCAATGCTTTTAAAGCCTGAGAGCACAAAAAGACATGATTCAGTACAAATGAATGAAGATAATCTTATTATCTGTTTTAATGAAAGGAGCGTTATGGATTTCATTTTGTAAGAGGAAAGGAAAATTAATTCATAGCAGCTAATGCTTAGTGTTGTCGACGATGCAAATGGCAATTAAACAAAATCAGTTGTAGTGACTGCTAGTAAAAATTCACTTAAAGTAAAAATTACAAAACTTTCTTTAAAAAAAATCTTTCTTTTTATTAGCTATTTCGTCACCTACGTTTTATAATGTTAAATCTCATAATTTTCGAATCCAATATTTTGTTCTAGTTTCAAAACAGTTTGCAATAACAACAAGGAATTTCAATTTAACACACTCAAAAACAAGTAAACATCAACAAACACTATCAAAACGGATATTATGACAATAATAAAATATTATTTTCATGGAAGGATCACGAGAGTCGAGTGGCCCGTCTGGCACTAGACTAGGAGCCCAACAGAATTCAAGCTACATACTTACAAATTTGTTATTGCACTTAAAACACTCCAATTTCGACTTCCCTGCTTTAGCAATAAGAATGCAATTAACTGTGAGGACACGTTTGTATAAATTGCACATTTGGCTGGCGCCCAGCAGAGATTCGGTACGTTTTGGAGACAAATCATTGAGAGAAAACAGATTCGCGCCGCCATTGCACGCGACTACAGAGGAAATATCGTTTGTTATTGTTGTTTGCTTTCTTCCATTTGTAGGGGGCTTCATGAATTCGCGCAAATCTAGTTTGGAGTGGAGACGAAATATTTACTGTAATACTGGTCTGTTTGTTGCAATAGTGCGCTATTTTTAATTGGTAGCTGAAAGCGCTGACATTTATTTGAAAAATTTTTATGAACATTTTTATTGTATTGTTTCATCAAACTGTTCAGTTTTTAAGTTTGTCATTATGACATAACCTAGTTAGGTACATTTTTATTATGCTTTATTTGCATTATAATGTCGTCGATAAAATTAATACCTACTTAGTCATCGTTTACATTGAAGTGAGAATTTCCAAATGTAACCAAATGGACATTATGAACTATGCACGTGACGGGGCCAGCTTGTCGCCGCTATGAAGCTCGGTTCGTGAGGTGCCATTATGATAATAATATTTACATTAGTCTCCTTCTACGGCAGTCAAGGAATAGTACTCTATTCCTTGAGTAGAGCTACCATTTTAACGTCATCAGCACTGAATATTTTAGATCAATATCATTCTAAACCCTGGTTTCTGAAAGGCTGATCAACTTAATCTGTTGTCAAAGCAACTTATCCAAATGGTTGACCAATAGACTAACAACTAATCACAGTGCTTAACATGCGGTTTGACAGGTGATTAACTTATTTTTGTGTTAATCAGCCTTCAGAAACCGGGGTAAGTATTCCACTTTCACGCAAAAAAATTGTAACATTATTTTATGATATAGTAGGAAAGTTTTAAAAATACAAGTACTTATGAGGCATGTTGCATAACTAAAGCGTAGCGTACAGAAACAGTCAATGTGAAAAATGCAGCTTACTGCTTTGACATAAATATTCTGTCAGTTTAGTGTCACAATTGACGTTCGGGCAACTGTACGCCATCGGTCTCTGGCCGCTATATTTTGCTAACGTTGGTTAATAAAGCTCGAGTAGGTTATAATAGCCCAATTTAATAAAAGACAATGCCCAACTTAATATATTTAAATTCTCATATGACAAACAAAATCAGAAGTGCGTTACGTGGTTCAACAATCACGCAATTCTAACATTAATCCATACGTTTCTAACCTAATAATACTTCGATGACGACACTTAAACTAAGTTTAGTATACTCAAAACAGAATTATATCGCAGCGATGACAAAAGATAGTGAGTCATCCATCACTTTGACACGCCACCATTTTGAGATAATTACATTCGTTTAATTATTAAAATGTCAATCATTACTGATTTCGATTTTCGATATAGGTATTTATTTATAGCTAAAAATATTACTTATCGGATTGTTTTACGATTGAGTATTTTTATTTTGTAAACAACTTTATACGTTGACATAGGTACGTAGGCCTAGCTTTATGTGGCTTTTAGAACTAGACTCTTAACATTTTTTCACAATAATCTAGACAACATTTTTGAGAGAGATCCTTGTAGATATGTACCTAGTGATAACTATGTTAATTCGTGTATACCTGTATTGGACTTCTAACCTAACCCAAAAATAACTGAAACCTACATTAGGAAGATTTAATGCACCTACAACACGTAGTGCTCCTAAAGGCTGATATTCTAACGCCAGATAATTTTATTCATAGAATAATTTTAAATTTTTGACAGTTCTTTCATACAAACTCTGTCAAACGTCAATTTTATTACAAGAATAATAAATATTTGGCGTAAAATCGGTCGTAAGTAAAATAAAAACTTTTACTATCTAAGGATTGAAACGGTCAATTAATTAGTTTGAAGGTTACTCCATGACCTTCGTTATAATTTTCACCCAAAACATTTCCCTTAACAAATAAGACATTATCATAAAACGGGCCTCAACAACGTCTAATCTGAACTTATTTTCTGACGACTCAAAGTATAACCTAATAAAACTAATTTAACAGTCGAGAGCGGTTGTTCTTTCAAAAATTACGGTTATTACTCCAACAAAATTGGTGTAAAGTTGTCGAAACAAACGTTCCTAAATACAATCACGCGAAAATAAAATAAAAAAAAAACGAACTCGTTAAGACTTGTTAAATATATGGGCGTATGCACCAAGTTTCTTTTGAAACACTCCAAGTTTACTATAATGGCTCCTTATCGATGGGGCAATCAGTTCTTTCCATCGAAATTTTCTTTTCGTTGGCACACAATTAGTTCTGATAGCTTTTTGTACCGCGTCATGCTTGCGTGGCGGTTTGGGGTTTCTGATTTAGGTTGCTGTATTTGACGCCTGCTGTTATATTAACGATATTGTATTTTAGAGGAAGGGTTCGGAATTTACACATAGCCGTAAAATAATTTATGAAGTACCTTGTTATTTTGTTTCAATTCTCCCTTTTAAGCTCAGTAATGTTTATTAGGGTATAAACTGTTTTCTTTGTAGGTTTTACATTTTAAATAATGGTCATAAACGATCACGATTGAATGGACACTATTTGTAGCGTAACTCATCTATATTAATAAAAATCAATAGCCACATATATGACGGACCATCACTTGAGCATGGTTTCACCGATTTGACAGTTTTTTTTGTTATGTTTGTAACTGTCAGGGCAACGATGTACGAAAATTTGCGAAAAATTCGCGGAAAATTTCAAAACCTTAAATGATATTTTTTATGAATTTGTGTACATTAACAGAACAAAGACTTTCGGGTCAGTTACGATAATTTAATTATTTTATTGTATCTAATACACCAATAGTACTGCGAATTCAAATCCATAGCGAGTTTTTCTAATTAGTTCAAGGGCTCTTACTGTAGGCTTAGTTTGTAGAACTAATGTGAAAAGTAAATCAATCATGGTAAGCAGTTATACCAGAGAATTTCGACATTTTAAGGCACTTTATTATGAACATGAAAATGGGGGAACTTCTAGTTTGGGTGGAGTGTTGGACATGATATGTCAAATTTAAAACATATTGTCGAAATGAATAAAGACCTACTAATAATATTATTATTGCGAGAGCAATTTGCGTTATTTTACATTTTTCATCATTTTGTGACAGTTAAATTGTTCAACTGAAAATCGGATACATACACACGAATGTGTTTTCTTGTAAATTGAAACGATAAATATTTTTTTGGAATTTATATTGCGCTGCTATCAGAAAGTATTGCTGGTTTCTTTATGGCTGTTGCTAGTAGGGTATTTATCTATCCCCATTGTTTACAAAGAGAATTTTCTAGAGAACTTTTCAGGGAACAATAAAATAAGGAACGTGACGGTAGCGCGAGAGACGAATGGCAGAGTAACGGCGTTATTTCGAAAACTTTACACCGTTTCCCTTCAAATTACAATTTGTTAAAGAATAAAACAAAATTTGCTTTTTTTTTAACTTTATTGCTAACGCTTGTAAAGTTTTTTATATAATCTTCTATATAAGTCACATTATTAAATTTTTTTTAATTTACAAATAACATAAAGTCTAGTAATTTATACAAAGATTTGCAGTTCTTCACTTTAAGTCCACTTTTTCTTCTTCATTCGTGTCTATGGTTTTCTTCAGGTTTGACCATCTCAAAACATTTCAAGATCAATTGCTCTTTGATTAGTCTCTTTTAAGTCTTATGCAGTGTGATTCTAAATGCCCCCTGGTATCAGCTGTCTCTCGTTAACGCACAGCTGGCCTGGCTAGCTGGCCAATTCTAGCAATATCAATCCAAATTCAACTCTACCTTAAAGTAGCTATCAATCTGTATCCTTAAAATCCCAGTACATTCGATTAAACTATTTTGCGAATATGGCAACACATATTCTACACCTCTACATGTCCAATATTCACCAATTCAACATAATCTAACAAAATCTCTTATTTTAATCGCACTTAAAACAACCATGTTACAGAAGTAGGTAGCAGTTAATCAATCCTCAGTCATGGTGGCGAATGCTTGGCACTCCATGTATCCACGTCGCGAAGTAATTTATGTCCAGTCTGATAATGCCATGAGGCTAGTTTAATGCTCGTAATAATATTTTTTTGTTTTACTACTGTGTTAACTTTGAGAAATTAGCTGTAAAATGTATGTAACGCATGTTTTAAGTTGATTTTTGCATTGTAGAGCAATTGGTTATTTTACATGAAAAAAAAATCAATCGAACATTTATTTTCGTGGAGTAAAAATTGACAGCTGACAGATTTTGTATGGAAAAACTGTAAAAAAAAAAAATCTCTGGATAAAATTATCTGGTTTTGAAAAATATCAGACCGTAAATAACTTTAAATAAGGAAGGAATGAATATAATAATTATTCTTTAATTTATAAATTCGTAAGCACAAAATTATATTGATCGCTTTTTAAATCAAAAACTCTCCAATGTACGAATAGCCGAGTAATGTAAGTCGTGCGACGAGCTGCGGGTTCGATCTCCGCATGGGACAATAGTTTGAGTGATCCACAAATGCTTGTTCTAAGTCTGGCTGTTCTTTATGCATGTGATTTGAATGTTTGTGAATTCAAAAAAGAAGAATACTTCTCCACTTCAGGTTACAATTTACCGATTTTATAAAACCAAACATATAATCCTACATCGTCTGTGAGATAAGAAACAATTACAAATCTGTGTATCTAACGAATATTTGTCTTGTTAAACGTAGATCTGGCATATTTAACTAAATTAAAGCCTGTTTCAAAAACATCGTATTAATATGCATCGATTCACATAAGAGTGACACTTAAGAATGGAATAATCGTACCGTCTGCGTTGATTCACCTCATAAAATTTTAATAGTTACTAACTTCAAAGACTTTGTTTGCCATAGATAATATTCTCTTCTGCCAAGCCTTTTCCTAAGCAATTTTGGGTTCGGCTGAATAAGTCTTCCTTGATTTAGCTAAATACTGTATGTTACATAAACGACTGCCTATCTGACCTCCACAACTAATTTTACTGGGTAGCACAGTATCTCATGGCAAGACTGTTCATCAGAATTGTAAAAAAAAATAATAATAAATAACATGGAAGATTATAAAATATCATCATATTCCTTCAATAAAGCGCGAATATACAGACGTTACATTGTATCTATGTGGTACCTTTATTCCTTGCATCTTCCAAGAATATAATCTACAATAACTTTAGTTCCTCCTACATGGCTTAGACATCTTATGTGATTTGCACAAATATATAACTTCCCCGAATTGATATTCGGCGAATGACGTTAAGGGGAGGATACATTATTCCCAATTTCGTTCACACAAATCAGTTTGATAAATAAGCCATATTTATCGCTTCACTTATGTATCGATATTGCTTCAGGGATAAATAAAATTCAATAGGAAAGTCACAAGTCGCAACATATGGCCCGGAGCGAGATGTCGGACGGTGAAATTCAATCGTTTGAAAGCTTCTACTCTACGTAAGAAGTAGCGATAGTGTGAAATTTAAAGCAATAGATGTTGGAACGAATGACGTTTTAAAAATGCCTCTTAAAATCCCACTGCTATTTTGTACCATTTTCATGAATATAAATTTTCGTGTTCGGTGTGTAATTATATTTAAAATAAGTTTAAACACAATAACATAGTCCCATAACATATTTTAGATCTGAGCATAATCGTACACAGTACAAACGTTTTTTTTTTTTTTATAAATGATAACTTTAAACAAAGACTATCATAATTATTATTTTGTTTATAAATCCGTACGCACAAAATGTAGGTGACAACGTCAATTAAGTGCTGCGGTTTCGATTGCCGCATGGGACATTAATTTGTGTAATCCACAAATGATTTTTCTATTATTTATTATTATTTTCTAAATGTCTTTAAAACCTCTGCGATACAAGGATTAAATAAATTAGTGCGGGAGACCAATAAAACAAAAATAAATTTCTCGACTTAAGATTTCAATTTAACGATTTTATAAAACAAAACAAATTTAATGCAACATCGTCTATGAGATAAGAAACAAATACAAATCTGCGTAACCAACGAATGTTTGACTTGGTAAACGTAGATCTGGCATATTTAACTAAATTGAAGTCTGTTTCAAAAACACCGTACACATAACAGCGACACTCAAATATAGAAAAATCGTACCGTCTGCGTTCCTCTTTAACTCTAGACAATATTCGATATCGTTTCTATTTCTATGTTTTTAAGTAAATGCGTCACTATCCTGATACCGTTTACATCACATAAAGTTTTGCCTCAGCTGCCGATAGATGGAGTTATTAGTTGAGCGCATGTTTCTAAATGGCGGTGTTAAGATTTTCGTCGCTTTAACTAGGGTAACTTAGTTCCGTGAGCTCTGTACATATTCACCGCTTCTGTTCTGATATAAAAACAGCATTGGTGAATGTGTTTGTAGAATACACCATATATCTTCTTGCGATAAGACGTAAGTATTAGGTGCCTCACATGCAGGTAACTAGTAGAGATACGTCGAACTCGTTAAAACACGTACTGAGTATTTTAATACGAGTACGCGTAAATACTGGTTCCACGAGTATTTAAAAGTACGCGTCTATGAAAGTGTCACCAGTACCTTGTTACAATACATTACTAGCAAACTTTTTTTGTCCGATATCCGATTTAATATAATTATATAATACCTATGTAAAAATAATATGAATAATTAGATTAAAGTATACTATCTAATAAAAATTAAAAGCCTGTCTTCATACTTTTAAGGGCTTTGGACTGTCAGTTTTTTTTAATTTAATTAATATTTTTAAACGATTTAATACGTAAATTCCTTCAATCATACAAGTGTTCTTCACACGTGTCTTGCAAGGTTACACTAACTAGTTGTTACCTGCCTGTTCTACACGTACCTATACTTCATCAAGATAGGAAAGATAAAAACTACCTGTATCAAGTAGGCTTAGACTTGACATTATTTGTTTCACTAAATAAGAGCAGACTCTTTGGAGGAGATTGTCATATTTTTTTTAATCAGTAGTGTATATTTTCAAAAAAGGAAAAAACAGTCATGAATTAGGTAAAGAGGACATTTTAATGGTGCGCCTCTTTACCAGTTATTTAAATTAAATGTATATAGGCACACACATTTACTGTGTAACAATACTTGTATATCTGCCTATCCCTTGAGAATATAAGCGTAATCATATTTTAATCGAGTACATTTAAATATCGTTTTGTTCTCGATTGAATCGAAAAACCAAACAAGGTCAATGCTAATCAAACGGGCAAGCCTGACGTCACTCTAAGCACTGTATAAATAGTTCTATGAATAGAAGAATTTAAATATAGGTATATCTATATGCACACTATCATACGTTTCCGTTAAAACCAGTAGATGGCGTTATTAGATGAGAGCCAGTTTCTGAATGGCGGTGTTAAGATTTTCGTCGATTGAACGACTCTACGTAGCTTTTGTCAGATCACTTACACTTTCACCAATATTGTTCAGAACTTGTTAACAATAGTGGTGGATGTGCTTAAAAATCATAAAATAAATTTAAACATGATGCAGAATCTGTATATTCTCTAGGTCCTTATTTATAAAAGTCTCGAGGGAAAGTCTCGAGGGTAACCAGACAACTGATAAACATACTTATATATTACTAAATACATACATTTATAGATAAATTACATCCAGACATAGAACAAATGATCATGCTAATCACACAAAGGTTTTACATGAGTGGGAATCGAACCCGCGACCTTTAATTTAGCAGTCAGGGCCCCGTCTTTAATGATTGGCGAATATACAAACGATACATTCATGACTATTTTTTCGTGTTCGGTATGTTATTATATATAAAATGAGTTTAAACCCAATATTATTTAGCATAGTTAAGTATCAATCGCAAGAGTTAGCTTCCAATGTAATAATAGTGAATTTATGTTAAGGTTCAATACGAAAAAGGTTCCATAACATATTGCAAATCTGAGCATTACCGTGTACAGTACAAGCTGCAAGTGCCCCGCTATTTCACTCGCCTCGCTATTCTCACAAGGCAAGTAACGTGATGTTAAACAGCCAACTTCAAAACAATTAAAAAGCCTCCTTATTTGACGGCCTCCGTGGTCGAGTGGCGTATACACCGGTTTTTCTAAGTGTCGCCAGCTCTAAGGTCCTGGGTTCGATCCCTTTCCAGATCAATGTAAACAAAACACTTTTCTACATTGCCTCGGGTCTGGGTGTTTGTAGTACCTTCGTTGTCTCTGAATTCTATAACACAAGTGGTTTAGCTACTTACTTTGGGATCGGAGCAATGTATGTGAAGTTGTCCACATTTAAAAAAATAATAATTGAAAAGCAAAAATATTTTTTTCAAATCCTATTGGTAGTTAAATACAAATAATAGAAGGAAAAACTTAAACCTCAGGCAGGACTCGAACCTGCGACCACTGGCTCCTACTGGTAGTTTCAGAGATTAGCGCGTTCAAACAAAAACAACTCATTCGCATTATTATATTACGAATAGATATCGATTTAGTTAGAAAACATTTGTCTAACTAGTTAGGTGAATGGCGTCGGGGGCCACTCAACTCCTTGGACCAGAAACAAACAGATTGCAAGTTTCTAACTAACAAGAGTTCGGTGAGGTGTTAGGGCTTTACGCAGGATTTCGAACAACTTTGTAAGGCTAACTGGAATCTAATTGGTGATGTAAGACTGTTTGGTACTCTTTTGTTGGTCATAAGAGGATATAACATTAATTTATTTACGAGTTTGTACACAGTGCTAAAATTTGAACTACTACCTATGTTCACTGTTTGTGTGTGGAGTCAATTCATTTACAATAATTATGTATATGTATCTAAGTGTTTATAAATATATAAGTTAAAGGTTAGTGACCCCGAGTGCTAAACCGGAGATTGTGGCTTCGATTCTCACCCAGGACTAGTCTTTGTGTGATGAGCATGATCATTTGTACTGTGTCTGGGTGTTTATATCTATATTATGTGTGTATTTAGCAATCTATTAGTATGTTTTTCAGTTATTCGATTGTCTTAATACTGGCTCTGCCAAGTTTGGGATCAGATGTGTGTGAGTTGTCCAAAGATAAAAGAAACAGAAAAAAAAATAACTTGGTGCCAGCCAAGTAGTTTTATTCTATGGAGCGTTTGTAACTAAAAATCTTCGTCTTTTCGTTACAATCCAGTAAATTAAATAAAGTTAGTAGTCATTTCATAGTTTTTATAAATAATCTAGCGACCCGCCCCGGCTCTGCACGGGTAGACAAAACATTAATATGTATCCATTGTTGAAAGTCATATGAAAAATCGTTCGATAGGCTTTTGTTTTTTAACATGTAAATAAATAAATAAAGCAATTTTAATTTGGCCTTCCCAAAATTGGCCCTCTATTTCACAATAATAGAATTAAGGTTATTTTAGACAAGTACCTCGATATAAGAATTAAGTTTTTATTCATTTCGAGTAATCCAATCTGTTGAGCGCTTTCATTTCGACATCCATACTGTATAAATACACATCTCGTTAACAGTGATTGAAGCTCGGTTTTTTATCTAGATGAATTACGTAACACATTCTACGAATTCCAACAGAAAGGTTCTACATTACTATATTGTGTGATAGTAATAAATTATCTACTTTTTACACATAAAATAATAATTCTCAATTTTGTCTCGTAATCGACAATGTATGGTATACGTTTTTAAAAAGGTTTTGAAGTAGGAGTGCTTAACGCCTACAGTTTGTCACTCATATTGGTTATATTTTGAATGGGCGACATGATTGTATTGAACACAATATTCGCAACTTAGTATTGTTAAAAATAATCCGAGGACACACTGACAATGCCTTAGTAGAATTTAGAGACTTTAGGTTACTTGACGATTTTGGGAAGTACGTAAGATATTTACAGACAGATTTAATCATCTTCTTTACATGGCATAAAATAAAGTCTGTCCCAATGTCTCTACGCTTAGATCTTTTAAACTACGCAACGGATTTTAATGCAGTTTTCAGCAATAGATAGATTGATTGAAGAGGAAACATTCGTGTATAATTCGTATTGTTTTGTCTACCGATGTTGTGTTTGTTTGGTACTCGTACAAAGCCAGGGCAGGTCGCTAGTAAAGCACGGGAAAATAAAGTTACAAAAATATTTGAAAATATGCTTCATATTTTAATGGGATTGTGAAAAATTAAAAATATGTAGTTAAATTCTGTCTTAAAAACGTACAAGTTACAAAAAACCTATTGACACGGGTGATAATAGTAGCTTCAAGCTACTAATTTTACCCGTGTCAAGTTCGGTTTTAAGTTTAATTTAAAATCCCCTTGATCGCGTGCGTTATATACACAATGGTTAGTCAACATGCTACGTCAGAACGTTAATAAGTTTAATGTGGTTTAAATAAGAATATTAAATAAAAAAAAATAAAAAACAATATTAATTGTACTTTTAATAATTTTTTACTATTTTGAACACTGCAACTTAGTAATTCAGCTATAAAAAAGGATATCTAAGCAAAAAAAATATTCCTTTTATTTAATTACAAATATTCGTTCTGCATGTGTGAATAATATGTAAAAATAATTAAATAATTAAAATTAAGATAAAAGTTGGTACCTTTCCAGTGAAAAGTGACGGTCCCATACTTATTTGAACGGCATAATAACTACCTAATACCAGTACTACCTACAATTAATTAAATAACCCAAAAATTTTATAGCTTCTACTCGATCGCTATCGCAGTAATTTACAACTTTTACTAGTTAACGACATCATAAATAATAAACATTTAGTAGGTCGTTTAGGCAAGGGGTAACATGTGGGCATTAGTTATTTTTATTGTTATTTTATGATAATCTATGGCTGAAAACAATCAGCTTGTGAAAAGTTATGGTTATTCGATGTGAATGATATTGGGAAACCGGAAAAACAATGGGATATTGATCAAAGGAGTCCCTAAAAGTATTTAATATTCAAGTAACTATTTAATTTCTGACTGCACAGAGAGCCGAGCGGTTAATAGGTCACCAATTACCACTCAGAGTGACGTGTCGCAGGTTCGATCCCCGCATGGGGCAAGCATTCGTGTGATCCACAAATGCTTGTTCTAAGTCTGGGTGTTCTTTGTGAATGTGATTTGTATGTTAGTAAACCCCCCGCCACACAAGGATTGAATTCCTCACTGTAAAACCCGATTTTTTTCTTTAAAGAAAAGAATTAAAAATTAAATTATGTTTACATTGCATAAATTGTATTAGTGCTATGTTAAAATACAGCCTTGGCTAAGTAAACTGAAAATACTTTTTGTAAATGTTATGTTAGATTATTAATAATCTAGTAAGTAAATTTTAATTACTACATCTACAGAATTTTAAAAACGATGACAAAATTCCAAACCTAGAATCTGTGCATATTTTACCTTTTTTTTGTAAAAGAACTTTTAGCAAAACCTTTTTCCACAAAAACAAAACAACATAAGTAGTTCACTTAAAAAATTTGCTTGTCACTTACCCACTTTCAGCTAACAATTTCGGTTCTCGACCGTTGCCGTGGCGTGTTGAGCAGACGTTAAGTTGACCCCACGTTTTAATTCTCACATATCGTCCACATGCGCTGCTTGTACTGTACTCACGAGGCACGAGGATTCCAGTTTATGTAGTTGTTCATTTCGCACTTTATTACTACTGTTTAAAATCTAATATTGTATTAAAATACATGCCGTTGAGTTTGTATGACATCTCAGAAATCGTCGTACAGATTGTATTGGAAATAAGGGATGAGACAATTCTTATTTATCTGTGAGTGAATTAAATATAAATAAATATAAATGTGGAAAAAAAACATACATTGCTCTGAACCCAAAGTTAGTAGCTAAAGCACTTGAGTTATGGAATCAGACACCTAGACCCGAGACATAGAGAAAAGTTGTTTTTCTACATTGAATTAATAAACAAATTAAACTGCTAGTTTATATTCTCTATCTATTTTTAGTCTCATTTAGCTACTATCTACTTGACTTTTTGCATATCAAATTTTAAATTAAGTTAAAAGTGGCACAAAGTTTTGTTTCAAATTGGAAAATACCAAATTATTTAAATATCATAAATAGACAACGTAAATAAAAATATGTACCTAATTATAAAAGCAATATAATAGTATATAAAAATAGTTAAGTACCTACAATATAATAGTATGCTTTTGTTTTTAAATTACATATTTTATGATGATTAATACAATTGCATACCATTAGTAGTTCCACTGCTTGCAAACTAGTGTCTTCGTCTAGACTGTTCTAAAATCCCATTTGATCATACTTCGGATAACAAACTCCATCTACAAATGAGACCAAACTTTACTAAGTAGATGCATCTTTCACTAAACTACTAACAAGAAGGATTGAATTAAAATTAATTTAAGCTTACGTTGTCCGAGTTCAGACAAGTTCGCAGCGAAATCCTCTACCTAAATTTACATTCTACAATGACACTTTACCTTCTAATTATCTGCGATTAGGATACATCACTCGTTCGCTGCACAACGCTGTGTTAATTAGAGAGTATTGGAGTAGTTTCGAATGTAAACAGCAGTGTATATGCTTTACCGGAAAGATAGTATCGAGTCGCGTTCCTTGGTGAACGTGAGAAAGATAGAACAAAATAATTCAAGAGCACTGAAACTCGTTCTACTTAATATCATCTTAAGGCTTAATTGCTTAGCGTGTGTGTGTTATATTAAACTATTTTGTCTTTGCCTCTGACGGAAAACGTCTGCAGATTTAATTTTAGGTCTTTTGTTCGCAGCAATTTGCTATTGTTTCTATTGAGACGATTCATCTCTCGTTCTGAACAAAGGTTTATGAACTGGTAATACAATACAGCCCCTGGATCTAATTAGTTTGAAGTAGCTGTGTGGCCCGCGGCGTCGGGTGTCATTTTTAGATATTAATGAGGACTTTAGATATAGATAGATTAGTTTATTGTTTGGTCTAGTTCTGAGCATTCGATATGTTGACAGTTTTCAAAATAAAAATGTTTCTAACTAAAGGTAAAAGTAAATCATAATTATATTTTGTTTTTATTTATGATTTGATTTTTATTTGTCATTATAAAACAAACCAATAATTAACCTGTTTTTTTTTTAAACGATAAAACCATCTTTTTTATATTCATTGTTATTTCATTTTATATAATAGTTACAATTAGACAGCTTAGCGCTTGTTTTAGCTGGATAATGGAAAATCACAATAGGGATGATGACTGTGTATAAAAAGTAAATATATATGATATTAAGTCCGTAAGTTCGAAAATAATAGTCGTATTTTTTGCTTTAATTAAAAACTAAGAAGATGAACCGAATCAAATTCAGGAGTGGGATGTCATAAGATATTTCGGAAAATGTTTTGTCGTGAGTATTTGGTTAAATAAATTAAATTAAATAAATATATCCATATATATATAATTATATTGTGTGTTCCGATGTTAATTTTAATTCCAGACTAGACTAGATATTTATTATATTGTAGTCTTTCTACATAAGCAAAAGCGTTAAATTAACTCGTATCCTTTTTTATGTACCCATACGGAATAATCGAGTGTTTTTTGAACAATCTGACTATAAACTGAAAAGTAGTAATTTAAGTTATAGATTTAAGAATCATTTATTAATATTAAAAAAATCAATATTTTTCAGTTAATATAAAATAAGTTTTCAGAAACAATTTTCCTAGGTCAAATATTCTGATCTAATAAACCGGAAAATGCGCAAATCAAGTCTTCTCTTGAAGTTCTCCTGTTAATAAAATTCAAGCAAATTAATCGTGGTTTTCGGATAAGATACACGAAGCAATACGAGGTATACTGTCTCTCTAATTTTAGCTTTCTGTAATCAGCTTATGTTGGCTACAGGAAATGGGCTTCCCGCCTAACATGTAACCATTTCCGGGTTAGCCAGTGTCCTGTTCGCTGAAATAATTTAGTGTTTAATTACTGTACAGTTGATCGCTCATTATTGGTGACAGTTTAATGTTTTTAGCGCGTTTATTTCAAAGTAGTAGGGTCGGTTATTGTTATTCGTTGTTAGCTTTGATATTGGTCGACCGTAGTACATGGAATGTACTTACCTTGGCACCATGCCCAAGGGGTAACAAGAATGACATTTTATCATGTCCTAATAGGCGTGAGTAATGTTTGTTTGAAAGAAAAAAAAATGGCAGAAAAACACCCTCCAATTTAGAACCTTCTTAAATTAATTAAAATCAAAAATTTATCTATTTAATATAAAACAGCTGTTTACTTTTATATACTTAGTAACTGTTTTGTTCCAAACACTATTATAAAGTACATACAAGTTACGTAACGATTACAAATATTTTAGTTCATCGACCCCAAAAAATAACGTTTTCTTCAAAGTCTAAACTAAAACAAGTACTTAATATAATCTGATTCTATTAAATTATCTGTAAAATACATATTTATAAATAGATATGGTTCGAGTACATATTCATTTCTATTTCTGGTAGGTACCGTAGTAAGTGAGACACACGTGTAATAATCCCGACCACAGAGACATAGTATCTCGAAGATATACTCGAAGAGTCTCACACCAAATGTATATGGCATAACACAATTTATTTTATAAAAGTTGTTTTCGACGGAGAGTGTACTTGCTTGTTTCTTTGTATTTTCTCTAAGACGTATTAAGGCTAGAAGATAAGAGGGAATTATTCTAATATTTTATTACAATATTATATAATTTCAGTAAATGTTGGTTCTGTAACAATGTTAGAAATGTTCTACAAAGGCGAGATTAAATTTAATTTGAATGTACGAGTACACACTGAAACTTAATTAGGTACTTAGGTTTGAGTACGAATTATTCTATTATGAACTGCTTTTTGCTGTATCCCTAGGCTTTGTTGTAAAGGAATAAACCTAAACAAATTGTTAATTTATTTACATCAAGGTAAATAATAGTTAATGTGGAATAGGCTATTAATTCCATTTGTTATATGAAATAACCTTTTTTTAACGCATCATCATAAAATCATTCATCTGGAGAACACTGTTCTAAAACATTAATCAGAATTATTAAAAAAAAAACGAGTGTTCTTTAGACCACACCGCATACATTAATACAAAATACGCCATACTCTGTGACAGTCATTACAATTCTGACAACCAGTCTTGCTATGGGATACTGTGTTACCCAGTGTAATGGGTTGTGGAAGTCAGATAGGCAGTCGCTCCATGTAAAATACGATAAGCTGAATCTAATAAGACTGGCAGCCGACCCCAGCCGATCTTCCATCTACCGATCTGATCCCAAACTTGGCAAAGCCTGTATCATGGCAACCAGAAAATCGATAAACATACGTATAAATACATACATATTATAGATAAATAACACTCAGACACAGAACAAATGATCATGCTCATCATACAAAGATTTATACTGTGCGGGCATCGAACCCCGGCAAACGACCTCCGGATTAACAGTCATTGTCACTAACCACTAGACCAACAGACCAGATAGATATATATTACAACAATAATTCTACTGTATTACCTACCTCCCACCGCTTTTTTTATGGCCCAACGCTAAGGATAGGTATAATGTACTGTGCGACTCCAAATAATGTAACTCCTTACTTTTGTTTATTTTTATATTATTCATTTTTATTTTCATTCACGGTGATATGCAAACAACAATGCTCCATGAATATTAGGAACGTGGTTTTTATTTGCTTTTCTTACAATATTTATCATTTCATAAGAGCTTTTGTGTGTGATTTCTGTTGGGTATAAGTAAATAATGTTGGAATTGGTTACTTGTTTGTTCTGGCGAGTTTGTACATATTTTTCTTGTGGAATTTACTTCTTTATGACCTCTGTTTGTTTCGGAAACATATACCTACTTAAAAATATAACTTACCTATTCAAAATTTCCTTAAAACCAATGGGCCTGTTTCCTATTTTTTTTTTAATGTCCGTCTTGTAGATTAATGAATTTTATTGGACACGTATTTTTTCTTTTTTCCTGCAAAAAAAAAATGATCAAAATACAGAGAACTGAAGTTACGCGTGACGTCACTCCTCGCTACGATTTTTAGCGAGGCGTAGCGTCATAAGCCCCCACTCCGAAACTTTAAAGCGGTGTATCTTTGTATTTTTTTATTGTTTTGATAAAAGAAAAAATACGTGTCTAATATTTTTTTATTATCTAACTGACGGACTAAATAGATTTTAACTTTTCATACCCAGGAAACATCCCTATTCAACGCTTAAGTAGGTGTAGTTTTATTATTTTAGGGCCTTATCTAGGACCTAGAGTGTGATCGTTTGAAAACTGACTATTTATTTCTCACAAATAAAATCTTGTTTTTTTAATGTGATAAGGTTAGATTATACCAGGCACCACATTTTAATACCGGGTATATGATACTCTGTATTGATAGTGTAATAGCACAAACGATCTACTAGCTGTTCCCCGCGGGTTCACCCGTGTGAATGTCGGTTATCGCGTCAAAAAGTAGCTTATGTCCGTTCAAACTTAGCAAGCCCATACCAAGTTTTATTAAAGTCGGTTTAGTGGTTTGGCTGTAAAAGCGCAACAGACAGACAGAATTACTTACGCATTTATAATATTAGTATTGAGTATGGATCGTTTATACTTCAAAAGCTATGTGAAATAAGTTTTATAAGTTACTTTAATAAATAAATATAAATAAATAAATGTGGATAACAGTCATCACATACATTGATCTGAACCCAAAGTAAGTAGCTAAAGCACTTGTGTTATGGAATTCAGAGACAACGAAGGTACCACAAACACCCAGACCCGAGACAATGTAGAAAAGTGGTTTTTCTACATTGACCCGGCCGGGGATCGAACCCGGGACCTCAGAGCTGGCGACACCTTGAAAACCGGTGTGTACGCCACTCGACCACGGAGGTCGTCAAAACGTTACTTTGATATCAAACTTCACCATTCACACTATATCCATGAATTTAACTTAATTTTACTTTAAATTCACAGCAGGCTACATAAAACATTAAATTTTATACCAACCAAAATAAATTACATTACCACGAATTCCGGTTTTGCATCCACTGTACCTACTTAATTTACAAATATTTATTCAAACAGAAACAGGATACTAATTACATTAACCCGCGATAATACTTTTGTTCAAATACGTTTAGTTAATTACAAATAATTGAATGTTTTATGTGAATATTTAGTTTGAATATTAAATTTTCAATTTGAACTAATATTTATATATGTTAAATTCAATTTGATTAGATGTTTATATATGTTAATTAATGGAATAATTCGGGCCTTATACAATTGTTGAAATTCTTTTATCTCAATACGTCTGTTTCCATCGAACAAAAGCAACCATGATTAAAATTTAGTAAATATAGGAGACTAGCTGTTGGCCGCGGCTTCGCCCGCGGGGTTGTCGGTTATCGCGACAAAGAGTAGCTTATGTGTGTCTTGGGATCCAAGTTATTACAATAACAAATTTCATCAAAATCGGTTTAGTGGTTTAGCCGTGAAAGCATAAAAGACAGAGATACTGTAGCATTTATAATTTTAGTATGGATTGTTAACCGCTGACCTGATAGCATAATATTCGATTTACCTAAAAATAAATATACACCTACTAGATACCTCTATAAAAAACAAATACCTAAATAGTTCCTATGATAAAAACTTTGACGTTAGTTAAAAGTAAATTTTAAAAATAAACAGCCAAAGTTTACTCTCATAAATAAAATATCTAATTTGACTCGAGAGACTATACCGGGCTACAATACAGCCCAAAGCAATAGAGGAGTGCTACTAAATTTCTAAATTTCTCTCAAGATGACACTAACAAAACTTCGGCCCCGTCGCGTCTTTAAAGAAACATACGTGTAATATTTTCAGCTACAACCGCTTCAATACATTTCTATTCTTTGAATCGCTTGTGAAGTATTTTTAAATGCGTTAACACACATTTTTCGAAATCATGGAATAGTTTGAAGTTCGAGAATAATGACGGACGTTTCACGTACTATTTATTATTAGGTATCCAGTACAATCATCGATATTACGCTATAGACAATCGACTTTGAGTTAGACTGCGCGGACAGCCGTGTGGTATAGGTCACCACGCCAATTGCCACAGTGCGGACTTTCAGGCCACACTAATATTTTACATGTTATATTTGTTTATATACTAAAATTTATTATTACAGATTATATTCATCTTATGTAAGCAGAATATAATATGTAATAAAAATGTTTGTGTGGCCTGCAAACCTATCTAGTTTACAGTTAGAAACGTCCGCATTAGAAGCTCCTATGTTTCCATAACACAGTGGTGCAAGTTTCGCGGCCTGACGTCTATACAACCACAAACAGATGCAAGTTTAATGTCTTTCGCCCCACAATACGCTTCCTACACTCTTGTACGTGAACTACAACGGGATTATATCGATTTCCGTTTGAATACCTGCTATTGCGTACAAAGAAACAAGATTTCTTTTTGCAAACGTATATGATTGGATAAAAGCAACAAGGAACGGCTTGGCTTGACATAAAGAAACCTATAAAATAGATGTTGACAAGCGAGACCAATAATAAAATGCCCGGCTTGGAAAGCCGCCAGTTTTAAAGCAAACCCTTTCCAAATAGCCTAATAAATTTACAAATTAGGTAGGAAAGTGCAACGACTACGTAAACGAAGCTTGTTCTAAAAATTGTATGCAAAAATTTGTTGTTTTTGTACATCGACACCTCTAAAACAATAGCTTTTAAAATATTTTAACAAGCACGTTCGAAATTGCTTAAAATATTAAAAAAATACGTGGCGCAAAATGATCTTCGCTATTTAAAATCACGATACACTTTGCGATTTATTAACTCATTGAAACGTCCCTCGTAAAAAGCGGCGGGCGGTCCATTCGACCCAACTCACTTGCTAAATCATCCGTTAAGTTTCACGTTACGGCAATAGTAATTAACCTGCTACCGTACACGGCAATGGAGAGTGAATCATTTATTAGTGCCGCCCGATTTCTGGCCTGTGTGGCCGGTTATCAATCTTAAGTTAATACAAAGTAAGTGCTGCTTTCACGATGTGTCTCAGCAATATATTTGTATCTTGATTAGACAGTTTGTGGGGAGTAAATACAGGGATTTCGGTACCGCTACAAACTATTTGTTTTTTTTTAATGCACAGGTGTTAGACAAAGCTACTAAAATTTAAATAAAATACATAATTAGTCGATTAAGAGATTAAATAAATGATTTAGATTTAAATGATGATTTGCTGTCTTTACTTTACATTTAATCAAGGATAATTAATTTACAAGCACAAAAAAAATCAAAATTTAATTTAAGTTAGATACGATTCTTTATCGAGTAACATTAACGACAAGAGTTCACTCTGACCGAGTTTTGATTGCATAGCACATCACTTGGAAGCAGAATGATTACAGTTGCCTGCAATAAATAGCCCCCTTTGATTGAACACAGTAGAAGAGTAATTGCAACGGACGTATAGAGTCCGTTCACAAAGTGTATGTACTTAGCAGTATGTGTTTTAATTGAAAGAGAACTTGCACTTGCTGGCCTGATTTGTGTTGATGTTAGACTCGTGCTATAGAAATGAAATAAGAGTAGAACGCTCTGGAGCAGCGCTATCACAAAAAATACATATATAATACAGATATAAAAACACATTCCTTTTAGGGTTCCGTTTACGAAGGGTGTCAATGGTCCGTCTCTCCGTCTGTCAGCGGTCAGCAGTCTGTGTCAGCGGTCTGTATCTCATGAACCGTAATAGTTACAGTGTTGAAATTTTCACAGCATGTATATTTCTGTTGGCGCTATAACAAAAACAACAATAAAAAAATAATAAAAAAGGGGGCTCCATAAAATGGAACCCTTCAAACACAAGCCAGACTCGTACGATTTTTTGTATAATCTTGCGTTCATTCTCATTTCGTAAAATTCTTCAAAATTCGTTCAGTAGTTTAGCTGCAAAAGTGTCAAACATACTTCCGCTTTTAATATTAGTAAGAGAACATAAAAAAACGCTATTATGGGTTGAAATCAGGAAAGATAGAAACATGATTATGCAAAATTTTCTCCGTCTTCCAATCCTCAATAGCCTCAAAATTCAATAAAACATCTAACCTACCATTATCCTTTTAACAACAAACATTCGAAATGTAGAGCATCCATGGAAATCGTTTTCCATGAATTCACTGTGTAAACTAGCCATTAATGGGTATCAGAAATCGTTATTACGTTTCAAAGAACATTTTAATAACTCAATTCAGGGAGCGAACTGGGTTCCATTTAAAGTGCGGTCATTTTTCGATGTCAGGGTGCAGTTCCATTATCTTTGTGAAAAACTCGATGATTGCTTGTAATGAACACTACTTCTGCGGTGTTAATTCCTTTGTAGATTTCTTCGGGATCTTCCTTAAGTTCTAATAAATCAAGTTGGTTTTCTATTATGTTTAAGGAAAATAGGAAGCTATCGTCTTCTTATGGTCTCCTGGTATGTATTGATGTTAGGTACTTCTTACTGATTTGTGTTATGTAACGAACGAAAATTTTTACCAAAGACATTTAAAATATATAATAATATCTTGTGACAACTCACACACGGTCATCGGATCATCTAATCCCAAACTAGGCAGAGCCTTTATTATGGCAACTAGAAAACTGATAAACATTATATATTTCTAAATACATACATATTATATATAAATTACAATGAGCATAATCATTTGTTCTGTGTATGGGATACACAGAACAAATGATTATGCTCATTACACAAAGATTTGTCCTGGGTGGGAATCGAACCCCCGGCCTCCGGTTTTGGAGTAAAGGTCACTAACCACTAGACCAACAGTCCAGTCCATTCAGACCATGTATAAAGTAATTGATTAAATTTAATTAAAAAGGAACTGACTTCAATGAAAATGTGAGCCCACGTCTGCGAACCTATCGATAGAAAAAAATATTTAATATTAACTATTAAATTATAATTGCCAGAGATATCGAGTAATAAACATAAAATAATACAGTCGAATGGAGAACTTCCTCTTTTGAAGTCGGTAAACAAAGTAATTACCAAAAATATAATGGTTTGCGATGTAATTTATTCATATATTTATTAAAATTTAATCTACTTCATTCTTGTATTTACATAATATTTACGATATAATTAATCCATTACAAGTTTCCATTATTTAGTAGTTTATTTATTGTTATTTCATTTTAAATAAATCAGTATAACATATTATGTAAACATAATCATTAATATAACATTGAATAACTGCAATAACAAATTTACTTTATCATTTATCAATTATTTAAATCAAGTTAAAGTAGGTTACATATTTTATGAAGTTTAAATTAAGCTTTAAAGATGTCAAGAATGTTTGAAGAACTTAACATTTTCAAATACAGCTAAAATAGATTAAAATTTTGTTATGGATAAATACCTTATTATAATCTCAACCATGAATATTCTCAACAAAAATAATAAGTAATAAACATTACTTAAGCTTCAAATTTAAGTTCCATTAAATTGAATCCACTAAATATAAAAAGTAAACAAGGCTTCGTTCATGATGTGCCTGAAGAATCGTAATAGAGATGGAATTTATTAAATTTCGTCTAAGCTACGTGACCGGCCCGAGGCCGAGGGGTTTCAACCCCATTAACCTCGTCTCGCCATGATTTAGGGGTGAAATACGAATTTCCCCGTATTCCTTCACCTTTTTGTTCGAAACAGATTTTTACTTGAGGTTTAATAAACTGACACTCGGTAATGAAGGGAATTATCGCTCATTTGTACGTTTACAATTTGGATTGGTTTGGTTTTGGTTGGATTTAATGAATAATTTGGATTATTGGGCCGTAATGATGTATTTTTTGTATGTATGTAACGTATAATAAATATAAGTAATAGTTTAACGATTTTATTAAATAAATATGTTAAGCCGATCGGACCACTACTATGGTGACTTTGGTGGTTTTATTTATGCTTATAATTAAATTAGTGATTTTTTATACCGGTCTATAAATGTGCTACTACTGGGCGTAGGCCGCTTCTCATATAAGGAAGAAATGAGCGTTCACCCCCAGGCTTGCTCATTGCGGGTTGTCGTTTCCAGATTCCAATTTTTGATATTCAGGTTTTCTCACGATGTTTTCCTTTACCGATTCTCAATGAAGTCTTAAAATAATTATGAAGGTATAACTTTGAAGTCACATTGGTACTTGCCTGTAATGGGTTCGAATTATCAACCTTGTTCACATAAATCCGTTTCATTGAACCACTAGGCCACCACGATATTTAAATGACTACTTTTATATAGTAATAAATTCAGTGACTGCCAAATTAAAATGAGATAATTTCTACGTAATAAAATATGCTGGCTATCTAATAGGTTTGTGATAATCAAAGCCGATTATAACAGCGTGTTAAGTACCAGTAAATAACAGCTGACTAGGCTCTTATTGCATAGCTATTAATACTGTCAAGTAAGTATCGATAATCGTACAATTAACAATAACAACGCCACCAAAACTAAAGTGGTTTCGCGTGTTAATATTACCTTAATATATTTTTTAAATGCGATTTTTTCTTTTTGATTAAAAGCATTATACAGGTATCTGAATTTAAGTACTATACAGTAATATATCAAAGTAAATGTCAGTTGTGAAAGGTCGGCACGTAATAGATTTACTACTAAAATAAAATAACACATTTGCGAGTGCATTTTCGAGTTACAAATAACATTTTAGTAAAGTTAAATGCAAAAATTTAATGAATATTATATGGTTATAGAATTTTATTTAAAAAAAATATTTTACAAACTATGTCGAATTATTGTAAAAACAAGCTATAGAAACTATAGAAATACTAGCTGTTTCACGCGGCTCCGCCCGCGTGGATGTCGGTTATTGCAGCAAAAAGTATTCTATGTCCTTTCTCAGGCTCTAGACTATCCGTGAACCAAATGTCTTTTAAATTGATTCCGTAGTTATGGCGAGAAAGCGCGACAGACAGAGTTACTTTCGCATTTATAATATCAGTAAGGATTTGAAATAAATAAATAATAAGATAGTAATTAAATACCCAATTGGAAGATACAACGCTCAATATCAAATACTTACAATTCCCCAATAGATAAGGCACACACATATCAACAAAATCTAAAATCCTAGAAGCCTAAACAAAAACTATGAACAAACAAACAATCAACAGTCATGGAAGCAGGACACAGGATAATCGGGCTTCTCACGACCGGAACTATACTTGAGCGGGGGATATTAACAGGGAGATACGGCACAACTGATTGTCGAGGAAACGCCGCCGTATGTATCGTTCCCTTTAATGTAAGGGACCAGCCATTTCTGTACAGTTCGGTGATTCTGAGTGTGGGAATGTTTGGGTAGGCGCTTGGTTGTGTTTTGACAGGAATTTTGCTATTTTTGTGTCACGAGGGTTGTTTTATTTGAAATTGGTGTTTTATGATCAGGTTTTATTATGATATAAACATATATATGTTATGGATTTAGTGACTTTACTTTTTTTTGACGACCTCCGTGGTCGAGTGGCGTACACACCGGTTTTCAAGGTGTCGTCAGCTCTGAGGTCCCGGGTTCGATCCCCGGCCGGGTCAATGTAGAAATACCACTTTTCTACATTGTCTCGGGTCTGGGTGTTTGTGGTACTTTCGTTGCCTCTGAATTCCATAACACAAGTGCTTTAGCTACTTACTTTGGGTTCAGAGCAATGTATGTGATGTTGTCCACATTTATTTATTTATTTTTAATTATTTAGTAGATAATTATATTGTCGTTTTTAATTGAAACAAAACATTTTAAGTTTGATGCAGGACCCTAATGGTGTACTCTCCTGAGATTAGAAAAAGGCAAACTCAATGAACGCCAACGGCGATAATTAATGCAAAATAATTGAGAGCGTTCCTATTCGTTAGCAGTAAATTTAAGTAAGAAGTTCATAATTGAAAAATACAATTTAATGTTATGTACCACTTAGAATTGAGTCGTTCACAGATTGCGACAGCGTTTGCAACCACGATTTTGATAAGTTATACGCGCATTAATTACTTTAGGCTTGGCTCATACTGCCGAACTGCGGCCGCCGTATTTGCCAGGAAACCTCGCCTATAATACGCATACAATGACGTAATCAGTGTAATCAGTAACTGTTTAATATTCCCGCGTTCACCCCCGGATGTTCCGTTGTCTGTTCATTAGCCAAGAAGCAGTCATCTAAAATATTCCCGTCCATTACGGGTCATCTCTGCGAGGAGGCATGTATCAACATTTATCCCGGTTCTCCCCTACTTCCTGCAGGCCCGCGCTCCCCGCGAGATAAAAGTTAATGGGCCAACTTACCGCGAATTATTCCCTCGGCGCGGCATATTTTTTTTCGGTATCTCAACAGTGTAAATGTTTCAATAATTTAGGCTGTTCTCTTTTTTAACGAGCGGTATTTATGGGTTTATGGTAATTTTGCCCTGGGCCTGCAAATTGGTTCGGTTTCAAAAATAAATCCAATGTTTAGGGCGAATATTGATAATTTCCGTGGCAACCGGAATTTTGCTGAATCCTGCCAAATTGTTTTGTTTATCATACAAATTGAATATTAATTTAATTACTTAGTATTCAGATACATTAAAATAATATTGGCACATAGGTTTATGATTTGATAATCAAAACCAAAGTGTAATAGTTAAAGGTAATGGTTAGAAAATAGAAACTGAAAATAGAGTAAAGCTTTACAACGAAAAGAAGAAACATTATAGCAATTATAAACTGACAGTAAATAAACAAATATGTATGATATTTATGAAAATGTTAAATGAGCTCAGATGTTTGCATATTTCTTCTTCCTCGTATCCTCATGACTGAGGATCGCGACTCCATGAGGTGGTTGCATCTTCTACTAGCGCTCTCCATGCTGGACGATTTTCAGCCATCCGGACAGATGTCGCAAATTCCCGCGACCTTGTCACATCTGTCATCGTCATCATGACATCGCATTGGTTCTCTTCCGCGGCCCTTTTTTTATCCTTCCTCGTTCAATCACAATGATTTTCCCTTAACTATCGGGTTATCTCCTTGCCACATGTCGGAAGTACTGTAATAGTCTCTTCATACAAATAGATATGAGTTTTTTTTTATATATTACTAGCTGTCACCCGCGGCTTTGTTCGCGTGTTTTAGTTTCAACGGTTTTTCATTTTTGCAACATTTTTCATTTATGCTCCGCTCCTATTGGTCGCAGCGTGATGTTATATAGCCTATAGCCTTCCTCAATAAACGGACTATCCAATACAAAAAGAATTTTTCAATTCGAACCAGTAGTTCCTGAGATTAGCACGTTCAAACAAACAAACAAACAAACTCTACAGCTTTATAATATTATAGTATATATTTATAAGGTTACTAGCAATGTGTGGGTGGAATTCACATTACTAGAAATCTTGTTAACCCCTCCAAAAATATGCTTGTATCTGGAGTGGATTTAAGTCAATAGTGCAATGCTGGGGATCAAACTTGCGACCTCTCGATTACAAGGCCGTCACCCTGACCATTAGGCTATTGCCGCTTCAAAGATATTTGCATATAACGTCTTACGGTATGTATTATTTGATAATTTGCTCTAAAACCCTAATACACAATTAGTACAAATATTCTTTTAAGCCGACATTAAGTACTTAATAGTATATTAACAATTGCCTCAGGCTGAATCGTTAAATACTCGTATTGCATTAATTATAACAGAAAATTTGTTACCTTCGTATTTTAAGCGGTATTAAATGCTTTATCAATGAGCTGTCGTGAAAATTAATTTGTTGTTTAAATTATGAAACCATTTTGTTGGTTCGGCGTATTTTATTGGACTGTTCGCTATACAATTAGATCTGACTTTTTAATGGAACTACGTAAAATAAAAGTAAGAGAACTCGTGACCATAATCCGCTTGATGGGATTGGAACTTTAATATTATAAAGTTATTAATAAATAATAAAAAAGGTATTTTTGCTATTATTGTCCTATAACATAGTGAGCAATTAATTTATGCCACTTAAGCATTAGAAATAAATATGTTGCAGATATCAGTTTTGTGTATAATACCGGCCTAAAAATGACTCATTGCTGGGAACTGGCCTCTGCTCATATAGAGAAGGGACGAGCATTGATCACAACGGTTGAGGATTTAAGATTTCAATTATTGGTTTCCTTAGGATGTTGTCCTACACCGATTATCAATGATATTCTGGAATAATAAAAAAAAGTACATATAACTCAAAAAATTCACATTGGTACTTACTTGTAAAGGGTTCGAACCTGCAACCTTGTGCACACAAATCCGCGCACAATGTCGCGGTGGTCTAGCAGTTCAATAAACGGATTTCTGTGCAATTTTGTTTAGCTAAAAATTAAACATTAATTTATCAAATTAAACATAAGCATGCACACAAGAACAAGGTGTTAAATATAAAATACTAAGTAGGTATAAGATCATTCATGATTTTTCTATAATATACATATATGGGAAGAATAATATTTCAATGAACACTATCCATCTAGCTAGCCGAAGGCAACGTATAATAGAGCTCAGGTGTGGGCGCTGAAAGGTTTCCTCTCCATTCCCACTTATTCATAGCAAAATGGAATGGATACCGAGTATAACAAGGTCAACTTCCAGATATAGACAAGATTTTCTCTGCTCTCAAATTAGAAAAACGTACCTACTTGAAGGTTTTCTCTACCTTCAAGAATTAATTCATATTTTTACAAAAGTAATTTAGTAAAGAATCCTACATAACGTTTTTAATCTTCTGTCAAGTGTTTCTTAAAAGCTATTTTAGGGTCGGCTACTAGTCATACCAGATTAAGTTGGATACCAGTAATTATATATTTATGTGGTATTACAACAATGCCTAGGCAATAGGGTTTGTCAGAATCAATTACATTAGGATATATATTTTTTTTAAATTCAACCCAGAATCCTTCCATATCGTCTTTCACTAAGAAAACAAACCTTTATGTATATTAAGCGACTACTATTTGTATTTGCAGTGGCAATAGCCTAATGGTTAGGGTGATGTAATGGTATTGTGGTCGCATGTTCGAATTTTCCCAAAATTTCAAAATTCCCATTGCTCTATTGACGTGAACCCACTCCAGACACAAGCATATTTAGCTCAGATAGAGGGGTTAACAAGATTGCTAGTAATGAGAATTCCACCCACATTGCTAAAAAATGTAAAAAGAAAATATGTTTTCTATACATACTTAACGCCCATCGGCAAAGACATAATGTGTTACTATGTTGTATAAACAGCGTAAATACATCGTCACGTTTCATCCAAATTGATTTTTGTGAGAACAGTCACGTGTTTGGAAGACGAAGGATCACGTTTTGCACCTTTAGATTGTATATTATTAGCTAGATATTTGTGCTACTATCCCGACCAACTAAAGCAACTCAGAATTACTTTTTCTCGTCATTATTGTGGAAAAAAAAAATTGCAACAAAATACATAGGTAACTCTTTTAAATGTAAAAAAAAGATCCTACGCTGTTTAACCATTCACAAAAAAAAACTTATATACAATATTATATATTAGCTTTTCATAGTATAGACTGCTTATCTGACCTAAAGAACCTAGTCATTAATGATAGATAACATTACTAATTTATTAATACGGTATCTCTATCACTATCCAAGACTAGATTTTCCATACATAGTACTAAGTACTAAGGAGAGTAACATATGTCAACCGAGGCAATTTAAGGTAAGTTAAGAATTTAGTAGTAACTAAAATAAGCACATTAAAATAATACAAACGGCTGAAATCTGGAACACGATTTTCATTTCACGTCCAAAATAATCTGCACGTAAATAAAACAAACTGTAACCCTGTAGCGTTTCTGTTTATTATTCCATTTGAGCAGTCATCGCCGACTCTCAAAGACATGCACACATCGCCAATTATGAAGCAATTAGACTGGCTTGTTTGTTTTGCTGCACAATGCTTTAAGGTTTCTTACCTATTAACATCACGACTCTAATTGATTTTCAATTGTTTGCCGACATCTTATACATTTGAAACGTCAGCTGTTTTGATTTCAAATGCATTTTCATAACAAATGACGACCGTTTTGCTATTAAATAAAAAAAAAGAAACTGAATTGAACATAGTTCCAAAAATAAAATCAGCAGATTGTGTTTCGCGATGGCGCTAAAATGTGAAATAGAGATCAAACGTCACTATGTAGCGAGTAATAAACTATTGAATTTCCATTCAAACAGTTATCGCGTCGCTGATAGGCATGCACACATTAGCAATTAAAAAACAATCAGCGGAACGAGCTAGTTTAAGCGTTGCTGCGATTTGGTGGCTTCGAACTATTAGCACGTCGCCTTGTTTACTTACTGCTTCCAAGTTTTACGAACCTTGTGGTTTGGAATTTCGGATTTAATGGCTGTGCTTGTACGTTCTCTACCCATCCTAAGAATGTTGTCTTGATTAAGGTTTTTTCTTAAATAAATTTTTATGTTTTTGTTTTTGAAAAGGTAGCATGCTCATTTTTTATTGTGATATTTCAACTGATGGCTGCTATTTTAAATTAGCGCTGTGACGTTTCATCCTTGTTCCGGAACAGGATATGTTTTTTTACAGATTTTTTTCTTATTCATTCTATAGCAATAAAAATCTCATCATTTTTTTATTTATGTTTTCAAGTTTTGCTTTCTGCACAATATGGAAAATTAAGTAATTTTTTTATAATTTTAGTACTTAGACTTACATTTGACTAAGAGTACACTACTATTATTTAAATGTAAGTAACATAATTGACTGTTTTATTTTAAACTTGACATAGGACCATAATTAATCTGGTAGCGAACTTTTCAACGGTATTCATAGAAGTTATATTAAGTATAAAAACATGCAGAAACTTAGCTTAAATGTTACATCTCCAATACTAGTGACAAAATCTGAAATGTTTATCTAAGTCTTAAAATTACAGCATTTAACTTTTAACGACAGTGTTCTAACCTGACGCCATTTTAGTTCAGACTAAGAAAAATGTAGCGCAATATACTTTAGCTACTAAAGATAGCAGTTTATACCCACGCCATAGTATCCGCATCATACTCTAAGAACCGCAGATGGCCATGTAACAATATCTATAACAATAAAAGCGAAAAGTTTTAAATTCTGCCATCTAGCGGCTTAACAGCAAACTATTATGAAAGAACGTTGAAGTTTAAATTGCGCATGATCTTTTGAATGCGACCATTTTAGATTATGTTTCTTTTGTTTTTTTTTTATTTTTATTTTATTATTTTAATCCATCGAATATGCAATATTTACGGACGCGGACGGTGTTATGTGACGTTGCTAGTTTAAAACAAAAGAATAGCTAACAAAGAACGGAAAATAGATTATATCAATGTTATGTGCATTATAACGTCGGTGGACATATTATTTTACAAAGCTCAAGGGAGCATTGCGTCGTTAAAAACACGATTTTCGTTTGAAATATTTTTGTAAAATAAAATATGAGCAAAGACTTGGTTGCGGCGCCGAATGGGAAGCGAGCGGACATTGACGTACATTTTACTTATATTGCCTTAACGATACTTCGCAAGAATATAAAATTGAAAATTTGTGTCAAATATTACGTGTATTAAATTTTAAGTTGCACGTTTGACTCTGGATTTTGAATTTTTCCGTACCGATTTTAGGGGTGAAGGAATTTGAAGGAGGTAGTTTAGAAGTAACGGCTCTCTCAACATTTAATATTGCACATTACTAAGAGAGTTCTGAATATTTAAAGAAATACCTACATTTACAGAATATTTTAAATTTAACGTTTATGAAGTTGCTGTGGAAAAAGAATGTAACGACATAATGCGTTGCTAGTTTTTAACCGATTTCAAAAGGAGGAGGTTCTCTTTGACGGTTTTTTTTGTATATTTCTTCCGCGATTGATTTTTTTTTTATTTTAAATCAATCCACAATTTCCAGAGAAGCTATTGTGGATCGATTTCAAAACTCAATAGGGTATATACTTCAAAGGAGCTCCCATATAAGTTTCATTGAATTCCGTTCTTTTACATTTATGTGTAATCAATATTCTATAGATAGATTCTAAATATCACCATCGCGTTTATGATTATTAAAACTCGTCAAACGTGGGTGCATCAATTTCAGTCTACTCACTTTTATTGGTTCGAACGAGCAATATCATTGAGAAACCTTGACTTGAACCAGAAAACGAAATTAACTTCTATAAGTATCACATGAATGAGATACACTTCAAACCACCACTATTTCTGTTCTTACCAGTGATACCACAAACTGCAACAAAGGAAACAAAACCAGCACAGGTACTACTAAAGGCTGTGTCCATTTTCTCGTACTCATTAAATTTTCACACGTGGCGAAGGAATACTACCGTGAAAGAGAAAAGGGGTATTTGCGATTGGAGTTACGAGTTTGAATAAAACCAGGAAGGAACTGAACAGGTAGACGATGTAATAGTCCGTCTAATGGCTCGCAGTTCACTTCTTATTTTACATTGTCCGTGTGTGAGGGTGGGTTTATTTGTTTGAGGCTAAGAATTGAATGTTTAGAGGTTAATAATAAAGACTGTATGTACCACTTGGTATATAATTGAGTATATACTTGCATTTGATCGGGATGTCATTTTGTTTTTTATCACTTTTCTCGCATTGATAAGTTTGCTTGGCTTTATATGCATTGCTGCACCAATTAATACACTAAGCCTTCCTTTTAAATTTTACAAAAATATTTACGTACAAAGACTCTTGTGCCATTTAGATCAGATTCAACTTATTGTTATAATTTTAAAGGTCGCCATACAATAATAACATAATACATAGTCTTGTGAAATATCCTACTCAAAGTTTAAATGCGTAATAATAGAATATCGATATAACAGCCTATAACCCTATAACAATAGGTACCTAACCCATTTCTCAGATGACGTAAGAAACCTTGTGACGGTCGAATTTCACACGCAATCTGCACAGATTTATTGAATTACCCAACGTATTAGTATAATAGTCGATCCAACTTAAATTATTCCATATACCGAATTAATTATATTTTAAATATTTCTAGATATATTGAAAACTAGCTGTTTCCCGTGGCCGCGCCCGCGTGAATGTCGGTTATCGTGGCCTATGTTATTTTTCAGGCTCTAGACTGTCTGTGTACCAAATTTCATTTAAATCGGTGCGGTAGTTTTGGCGTGAAAGCGCGACAGACAGACAGAGTTACTTTCGCATTTGTAATATTATTAGTAAGGATAATGGGTATTAACAAAACATGTTTATTAAGTTCATGTTCTGCTGATACCTTGCTTAGCTTAAATTATATTCTTAGGTTGTTGAACTTTTTGTCGTCTAGTAAAAACGATTATATTTAACGGTATTATTTACTGACTCGGATCTAAATTACATTTAATGTAATCACGTTTATCAAATTAAATTATATTTATCAATTTACTAACGTAACTTGGTCATTACGATTTTCCTCAAATCCGACCACGTAACATGACATTCTTCAAACCGGCGCTTATAACAGAATCGCTTTTACAGCAAGCATCGGGTCAGAGCCGCTTAATCGTTCGGAACACTTTACGAGCAGTCGTTCCATTCACAGCCGGGGCTCCTTCCAAATATTTCACCCTCACATATCCAAAGAAAAGGTGCATGTACGTACTAACAAAATTAGATACCGCAGAAGGGCAGTAAAGTCTACTAGCGTCATGTTTTATTATATCCGTATTGACTTATTTTACGGTTCATAAAATTTTGGATTGTTATCGTTTATGTATAATCAATTGTATTGATAATATTCGCATGTTTTGAAGCAGTTTAGTTCTACGACCTTCTGTGTGTATTCCGATGTTTCAGTTTTCAGCAGGGTTATTCGCTATGGCAGTTGTCAACTAAAGCGATAATTGCGTTATAAAAAACACTGTGAAACACAAATTTCGTATCGTCTAACGTCGATGACCAACTAGATCTACTACAACGTAGTTGGTCACCGACTTTAGCCGATACAAAATTTGCGTTTTTACCGTTATTTTTATCCAGTAAACATCGTTTGGGTTGTCAACTGGAGATAGTGAATAGGCCAACAGTATCGTGATGTTCGATTACGTTTACGTTCGTTTAAAACAAGGTGGTAGATACCAGTTTCAATGTTCTACGTGAGAATATAAAATGTACTTAGATTCGGTAATTTAAATAAGTAGATGTTACCGATTGCTCGTCACGCAAAAGTTTCAACAATAACGTTTCAAATAGGCTTAAATACGATCTTTGTTGGAAATATCTCAAATATTATACAGTTCTTATAAAAGTACATGGCTTTCAATATTTTACGACCGTAGGCTTTATGATTGATGTCAAGATAAAATCGTTTAAGAAGACCGGATAGCTTTTATTGAGATTTCTGCTTGAGTGTCTTTAGTAGTAAAAACCGATTACTTTTTGTCTTTCTAAGATGCCTTTAGAAAGTCAGCTGATCTTTTTATATTCACAGTTATCTAAATTCACTCGACTTTGTTTGACAAACCTAACAATGTCGTATCCCTGGACTTGAATGTGATTCCATCAGTTCCACTTACTTAAATATACATGAGCCCTAAAATTTCAGGGCCCTATTAGACATAATAACTTCTAACTGTATCTACTGTTCGGGATAGCTCTATATTCTCAGCGGGTAGATCGCGTGACGGCAAAGGCTCTACAATCAACGTGAATCAGAGCACGTGAAAGTTTGGTACAAGTTTATCGAGAACATTATAGTATAAATATTTTCGTCGTTCTAAACCCACCAAACGCTTTGTCAATGAGAGTCCTTAAATGCTACAAACATATTTTGCTAAAAAAAAAAATAATTTAAACAAGTGACAATGATGGCTAAAGAGGCTGGCAAACGAGCAAGTAGTCGACAAAATGGATTTCGTAATATGCGAGAATGGAAAACATCAAAAATAATATAAGGAACTAACTACCAAGCTGCAATTGCATCTGTTACTTCTACTTGGATAGGCACTAAAGAAGAATAAGAAAAAAAACAATCATTGTAACCTCCCCAGACCTATACCAGTATACTACAAATCGTATTTAGTTCTGATGAACCAAGGTGACGGTCGTAAAAAGACAAAAGAATAATAAGATGATAAGATTATACCAAACTAGTCTTATAATTATCAACAAAACTTTATGCCAATGAAGCTATTGTTCTCAACAATCAGATATTGACAATGAGCTTAAAATAGGCGTTAGAACAAAGATACCATTCAAATTATTTAAGCAAGGGGTGAGTAAAGAAAATTTGGTTATCTACTTAATAATCAGAGACAAGATGATTCTGTACTAATGAGTTTTTGCATGTTTGATGTTAACAAAATTAATAATTAAACAATGGACGTTTGATAATGCTTTAAAAAGGTATTTGAATATCTCTGATATAAACAGACTAAGCAGTCGATGAGATGTTGTTGTCATACAGGACGATTTAAAACATTGGACTCGAAATGGACATATCAGCAATTTCAGAAGGAGCTTAAAACAAAGATAACAATTTTCAAAAGTAGATATTCTTTTGTTTCAAATCTGACCCACTTTCTAATCCCAGAAAAAGAAACGAATGAACCGCTTGTTCTTCCGTTTAATCCACGTCCCATACACGGGTGTGTTTTATGCAAAGCAACCGGCTAATTGTGCCAGCTCTCTAGAATTGTGGCGATGGAGTGAGCACGCCTTTTCGACCCAGCTTTATGTGCTCGTAAAATATGGGAAATTCAGACGTTCGTATTAGGTTCTACTGCACTCGCGGTTTCGTATTGATATTTTATTGGTGGGTTTTTATCGATGTAGATTTCATGTTTGGCAGATTGATTGACGGCCTTGGTTCCCGTTATGAGGTTTGCCATAAATACTTCTTTACATTTGCGTACCCCTGGTAATATATTACCAATCAATTTTTTATGTATCCTTTGGTAAACATCACAAACATGCGTATTCTCAATGTTCAAATTTGTCAATTCTGGACAAAATCTACTTATCTAATAGTCTGTAGTACCTAAAACTGGATCAGGTACGGGTGAATAAAAATATTGCTCATTTTGTAATAATGCTGAGTCAAAATTCTTAGTAAACCTTCTATCTCGTTCTATCTTCTATCAAGTATTTTTCCGATATACTTGGAATAAAATGTCAGGTAACGTTAAATATGTACGTAGTAAGTTGATAAATAGTACTTCGAAAAACAAAATTGAAAAGACAATAAACTTAAAATAAACAAAACGCTCAGGGCTTTCGACTGACCGTAACTGCTATTATTGTACAGTCAAATGTACATACACGAGCAGTGCGCTTCAACGTGGATTCAGACAATGTATACATTGCAGTTTCTCATAACTAAGTCAACTGCCGCATTGTAGGCGTACCCATCTGCGGTAACCGTTTAAAGTTCGTTAAAAATATCATAATCCCCACAACAATGCCTGTATTTCCATATTTCCTGTTATTGCTATTTATAACTGCTATCTGCATAATACCCAACAATTTTTCCCCTCCAGCATTTATTAACCCTAAAGAATGCAGCGTTAAAATAACAGTCTTGTACTGGCATCGAAACTATTTGAAATTAAAATTTCTTCGAGATTAACGAAAGGGAAATGGGCAAGCAAAATTCAATTTAACGCTAGCCGACCTTTCGTACAAGGCTCCATTAAGGGAGTAACTGAAGAAAAACGCCGATAACAGATGTTAATTAATCGTATAAATCTATAAGAGAAAAGCTATCTGGGGCTTGTAATAGAATGATATTGCTTGTTAAGCAATTAAGCCCTGTTTGTTTAGTCTGTGTACTTGGATGATGTTATTGTTTGAGTTCGGACGTTTTAGATTTATAACAGCTTTTATTGGGCAACGGAAAGTGATTATTAACTGTTCGCTTTATCGTTTCGGAGCTAGAACGGAAGTCAAATATGTTATTGAGTTTGTATTGAATATTTGATGTTTTTATTGACACATGAACAAAACTATCCATCAATAGAAAAACAGTTTTGTATTTCTTACACACAATATAATATTGTAAATAACTTTTAAGCAAAAACCGAAAACAGGTCGTTGGTTATACCTCAATAATACAATTTCGTCTTACATAGTTATTGATAAGTATATTACTTTATCACATTAATAAATGTAGGTACAGTTAATGGAATTGAATTACATTATTTGCATGTCTAGGAATATGTATAATACCAATGAAGCGTTCTTTGTCTTTAACCTGTTAGGTCTGCTTTTTTGGATAGAGAAGTAATTTTACATTCCTGGATGCCATTTTAATTATGTCAGTGAATATAATTATTGTGTGATGTAAGTGAATATTCATATGACGTGGTCAATGGCGTACACACCGGTTTTCAAGGCGTCGCCAGCTCTGAGGTTCCGGGTTCGATCCCCGGACGGGGCAACGTAGAAAATTACTTTTCTACATTTTCTCGGGTCTGGGTGTTTGTGGTACCTTCGTTGTCTTTGATTCCATAATAAGTGCTTTAGCAACAAGCTTTTACTTTGGGTTTAGAGAAATGTATGTGATGTTGACCACATTTATAATGATGTGTGGTTATGTCTATATTATTTTTGTTTTTGCTATTTGTTTATTTAATAACTACCTATTAAATAACTCGTAATAAAAGTAAAGTGTCCTTATAAGATTCTTCAATTATTCGCTTATTGACAAACCTTGGCTCTTTATGTAATTAAATTTCATTTCTTTTGAACGACGCGCGGAAGTCACTTGAGACTTGTGGACGATAAGTTATACGGACTCGTAATAAAAAAGTTATTTTTAAATTCTGAATATTGGACCTTATAATATAGTTTTAGAAAGCGAATTATTAAATGCTCATTTAATTATTCGTTATTTAGAAGTATAACAGCTTGAAAAAAGAAAAATATATTATTAAGTGTAGCAACGGTATATTTGATGACGCAACTATTTTGCGGCTACCGTTTTTCTACTTTTTTTTTCTATATCTATATACATATTATAACACAAAGTCCCTCGCCTCATCTGTCTATCTGTCTGAGCGCGATAAACTCAAAAACCACCGAACAGATTTTCATATAGTATAGTTTTCACTAATGGATAGAGTTGGTAATTCAAGAGCATAGTTTGTGTGGATAATTCATTAATGTTTGTCTACGCGTGCGAAGCCAGGGCGGGTCGCTAGTAGTGAATAAAAGTAAATTTCCTATCAATTGAAAAACGAAGTCAAGCATATCAATTATAATTAATTTAACATTAAAATAGGGCGGTACCTAGAGTATATATTATCAGACAGCATCACCCGATCAAAATATAAATTAACTTTACATTAAACCGTAACTCACTCCATAATAATGTACGATCGAAAACCAGTATGATATTGATATTAATTAATTTAAAAGCATACCTTCGGCCCGTTACCAGTGTGAGGGTTTTACTGGATTTCCATATATTTTCCGCGCATATTAATTACGAACGGTTAACGTCTGGTGCCGAGAAGCATTAGCTTAATTCGATGTCAGATACGATTTCGATTTTATTAATTTTTCCGTTCACGTGGGACTGTGGATGTTGAAGCGCTGGAAGTGGCAAAGGTGTACAGATTGAAAAAGGACTATTACTTAAATATAACAAACTACAAGAGACCTAAAGGAAAGTTGCTTACACTTGGAGAAAATTAACTTATCTTCTACTAACTATCTATTAAATTATCTTTGTCTTATTAAGGTAGTCAATTGTCAATAGTGTTGGATAATAAATTGAACTATGGAAAAAGCACACCTTGAGTTTGATCATTTAAAGGTAAAGATCTCAAACCTACAGCATGTGGTAAAAAATCATTTCTTAGTATTTCTATTACTATCTGCACCGCACTCGTAGTGCTGCACCGTAATCAACGAACAGTGAAAAAATATATTAATTTTAAATGTTAATGGAATCAAAAACGTTCATACAACTATCTAACTGTATTCTAGATACTTACACGAGTGGACATTTTTATTTTATTATAATATCAGCCTATAAATTATCCACTGCTGGGCACAGGCAAGAGGCCTCCTCACAAATATAACGCTTGCTCATTGCGGGTTGGGGATTTCAGATTCAATTTTTTGAATCCAGGTTTCCTCACCGATTGTCGATGATGTCTTAGAATAATTAAGAAAGTACATATAACTTTAAAAAATTCACATTGGTTCTTGCTTGTAATGGGTTCGAACCTGCAACTTTGTGAACAGAAATCCGTTTATTGAACTACCACGACACTATTTTATTAATTATTATGAAATCATTACAAGTAATTTAAGTAATATTTAAAACTATTATCCACAATATATTAAACAGTTTGTCAGTGGACTTCAATGAGTTTCGCCGTAATGATATCACGATAGCTATTTTTTTAAACTTAAATACTAACAAGCTTATCAACTCTTCTAGGATATCTAGATCTAGAGTCAAGGGTCGCGTGGGAGACGCACATTACGTATACGATGCGGTGAAATACGACATTCGGTATCAGCGTGTCACAAAAATTGGTGAACGCGTGCTTTTTATTGGTAGTCCGGATGTAGCTGAAACCTACCTGTATTTATTTATCGCGAATCATAAAATCCGAGTGCTTTTACGAATTGTGTAGGTAAGATTTTTGGTGTTGAGAACTTTATTAGGCTGAAAGTCAACAAGTTTTTCGGTTTATACACAATAAAAAAACTGTTTTGAAGGGATTCTCATTTTTTTATATCTACACTTAAGTACATTCAACACTTGATTTATTTACGAGCATTTAATTAATGTGGTAATCGTATATGTTTTGACTGACGGCGGTGAAAATTTTTTTTGTTTTTTCAGGCAGATGTTACAATTATATAGATAGATAAAAAGACGATTAATGACATGGTCCTACGGGAATATCTTATTCTTTTTTTTAAAGCCATAATATCTGACCGCCAATAAATTAAAAAAAAATGGAATTAGATACAAAGGTATAAATCTATTTCAACATTTAATTAATATTCTTTAAATATCCGAAACCAAAAGTTGTTCAACACCAACATAATATTCCGATCTATATCATAACAGTTGTACAAGTGCAACTCGCAACCAGGAAATTATGAAAAATTTTCACGTTCACGTAGATATTCATCAAAGTTGCCTGCAAGTTACTTGAGTCATTATACATGAACACTTGGACAGGAATACAATAATATCGCGCAAGTAATTATGTGAAATTAGTTTTTTTTTCAACATGCTCGGGTTGCTTGTTTCTTTCTGTATGCCGATGAAGTTATTTTGCGTGACTCTAATTGTAACTGACTGGTAGGGATGTGAAAAGTCTGCGGATAAATATCCGAGACATTTCTGTTTGTATATTGTTCGTCTTATATGAATAAAACTAAGGTATAAGTAAATGTATAATGTATTTTATATTTGCTTTAACATTAACTAGTTACTATTACGCCAGTATATTAGAGTTTTATTTCAACATTCCATCGATTATAACACATTAGAATTTATAGTGTTTTGATAAAATAATTAAATCTGATATAGGATTTTTCTAATTAAACATAATATTAACTATTACTAAAAAAATATTATATTGTGATTAACTTAGTTTAAATCGTAATATTGATAAGATCACTATACTACTAAAAATAATATTGTACATTTACCGCACAACTACTAACTAAATACTAGTAAGTGAACAGGAAATCGGATTGTAAATAGATTTTTAAATCTAATCTGGACTTCAAAGAGTAATATACTCGGGGACTTTTATCCGCGCCAATATGACGGACAACACAATTATCCGAACGATATTGCGTTTCCCAGCACTAAGTTAATGGACGTTTAAAACAGTATGTAAAATGTTTTTATGCAAAAACGCTAATGTTGAAAGCCTTTGAGAATTAACTAGCACTCAAATATAATATTAAAACTTGCATCTCTGCTTTCCGGGCGAAACTATTTGATTGCTAGTTTTAATACAAATCCTTATTAGTATTCTGTACATTTTGAAACATCACTTAGGATTACATTTTATTCCGAGTTGAAACAAAAACCTTTTTGTGTATTTTAGTGTACTTTTATTACAAAGTTTTTGACGGCATGTCAAAATATTTAATGCATTTGACTTACAAAAAGACAGTAGGTATTCGATTCTTCTTCTTCGTGACACTCTTGGCATAGCGGTCGTGGTCATCAGGTCGTGACTTCAGTGGAGGCAGATGTTATTCGCCTCACGATCATCCGCCATTCCTCTCTTGTGGCGGCCATTCTGTTGCACTCGTTCAAGGAGCCACACACAGCAGTCTTCACGGTATTCGATTATGCGCTTGTATATAAAAACTTTTTTTATACTATTTCTCTGGACAATTCACATCCGTCTGCCATTTGATCCCAGTCTAGGCAGAGCCTATATTGTGGCAACCAGACAACAGATAAACATACATATATATTTCTAAATATATATATATATTATAATAATCATGCTCATCACACAAATATTTTTTCCTGGGAATCGAACCTACGACCTCCAGTTTAGCAGTCAGTGTTACTAACCACTAGACCAACAGGACAGTTTACCAGAAAACTGTTAAACTTTAGTTATATTAGTGAGCTTTCTTTTTTTAAATTGTTCTATATTTTACATTACTTTAACGACTGTGGACTGCACTACTCGTAATATAAACTGACATTTACTTAGTATGGCGATTTTAAATATGTGGTGGTATGATTTTTTTACTATTTTAAATATAGGCTAGCACTGTTTGTAGGAAAAGGTTGCATGAGGTAGATTACTACTGAAGATAATAGCGCTAACTAAAATCATAGTTAAACTTGCTTGCAGTAAACTATCACATTTTAAAAATACGTACTAATAATAATTAGAGTAATTTAATCGTATTTTTATAATACAGGTCTAAGTAGTCTTTTCTGAACTATGACAATAACAACAAGTGAAAAGAATGCGTTTTTATTTATTTAGATGGTCAGGTTTTGTTTTTTTTTTTGAATAAATGAATATATTTCAAATTTTTATTTTAGAACTTATTTTTAAGATATCTTTTACTATTTGCAACTATTTTGCTAAAGCTTTCTGTTTACTTAACATACTTACATAACCATTTTGAAACTGAGTATGAAGATATTTAAATACTTCATGCACAGTGTACATAGGCGTACAATGTCAGAAGGCATTCTCTACCAGTTGGTGATGCAGAAACAAACGCGATGCACAGAAAATTGCGGTATCTTTCAAATATTTTAGTAATAATCACATTTTAATAACTGTTTTTAGTATCATCGTAAAAAAAACGATGTAGCAGAACAGGAAATTAAATAAAGACCTAATTACAATGGCGAGTTGATGAAAAAGGCAAAAAATTACGCAGAAACAGTAATTAGTCTCCGAGCCCTGTTCCCTTAAGACTTTTTACTGTTGTAATTGTTTTACTTTATCTGAAGATTAATAGCCATCTGCGAGTTTGTCTAATATGTATTTTTATTAATTAACTAGCTGTCCCCCGCGACTTTGTTCGCGTGTTTTAGTTTTAACTGTTTTTCATTTTTTGCAACATTTTTCATTTATGCTCCGCTCCTATTGGTCGTAGCGTGATGTTATATAGCCTATAGCCTTCCTCAATAAACGGAGTAACCAATACAAAAAGAATTTTTCAATTCGAACCAGTAGTTCCCGAGATTAGCGCGTTCAAACAAACAAACAAACTCTTCAGCTTTATAATATTAGTATAGATATAGTATATAGTATAGATACCCTTATATATTATATAACCTTCAACAGTAGGCTCATACCTAAACATTCAGTAGTTAGGCGTACAAAAGTAAGAGAAGTCCTCACAAACCTTCACGTTGATGATCTTCGATTAAATTAAAAGGATATAAGTTAATCATAAAAGATAAAGCTCTCACGTATTTAACTCTCTTAAATGTGCTGTTAATATTTCCTACACAGCGGATATTACAAACACAGCAATTACTGAGCAAATCCAAACTACTAAAGAAAACTCCAAATACTTTTTGAGATACAAAAAAAAACATATGTCTCTGCAGTTATTTTTGTTTTTAGGATATGTTCGGATTTGTTATCAGTATAATATAAGTAGGTACTAATCGAGTTTCAAGATGCAACGTGTGAAATAAAAGAAGACGGCAGAACATACAACCTCATTATATCCCCATGCTATACTCAAACAAATAAGTAGTGTCACATCAGGAGTTCACGACCGACCTAAACATACTACCAACAACACCTGAAGATTTGATGCCTCTTTCTTACTCATCTAAAACACTGATAACGGAAAGAGACAGCAGTAATTCTTGAAAGATAAAACGTCTCGTATACACAGGCCGTTTGTTCTGAACGGCTCATGTACTTTTATGTTCGTAGTCAAGTACAGTACTGAGTCAGTACTTGCATCGCTCGTTGTTATCGGTAAAGCTTTTAAAATTGCTACATAAAATGTATTTGTCCCACTGTTATGTTTCTTGGTGTTATGAGACTTGTATCAACGATTTATGAGTAAAGTAATACAGTATTATTTGTGTGTAGTATTTGTGTTATATTGGGGCAGAAGACTTTTTTTTAAAGTCCGTCTGATAAATTATTAAAAAAAATTAGACACTTATTTTTTCTTATTTTACGTTACCAAAAATACACGACGATTGATTTAAAAATGTCACATGACGTGACAATTTTGTTTATATTGCACGCAAACATGACTTCATTAAAAAAAACTTCTGGACTTTGATTAGCTTTATCAAAGTAGTTTTTTTTATTAAAAAAATAAATACATGTCTATTATTGTTATATTATCTAACTAACAGAATAATCAGATTTTGACTTTTTAATGATACGGATGTATGAGGTTGTATAATGCATGTATTTTAAATATTGAATGTGTAGGTTATTATAAGCAAATTACTACTATTACTATTACTTCGTATTGGAATAATATAATTTTTATTTTATTTTTATAATTGTCGTTGAATATACAATCTTAGGTATTTCATTTTGATGATTAAAGCGGTTGTTTAAAACGTGTTCAAAATGGTGCATAAAATATTACTTCCTTTTTTATATTATTTTAAAGTCTAAAGTCATTGTGAACGCGCTTATCTCTAACAATAACGTTAGAAATATCTTTAGTTTTTATATCCAACGGGTCTTTTTATGTTTCACATCTAAAACGCTAGTTATAGGCACTAAATCGTAAATGGCTTTGAAACATAACGTTCTAAGACAATGTACCAGAAACTAAGCACTAGAGACATTACAGAAGAGTTATTTCGAGTACTTACTACTTAAGCTAGCATTACAAAACAGAACAAAGAGTGTTGTTTATATACGAGATATAAAAACCGGACAAGTGCGATGTCTCGCGCACCGAGGTTCCGCACAAATGCAAATCGTCAAAAACTTAGCTAGCTGTGAGGTTGAAAATATGTCGATGATGTTTGACACTGTCAAATTTCCAAGTTTAAATATAAGTTTGTAATCGCAAAAATGTATTTTTAATTTTACAAAACTACGAAATGACATTTTTGAGTCTTATTTCTATACTGTACAAAATTAGACTTAGTATCATGCCAATTTTCGTGATTCTTGGTCGATGGGAAGTACGTACCTTATAGGTTTTGACGAGTTTCTCGGAAATGTATTGGAAAAACGACGTAAATGACTGCATTTTTTTTATTGCGTCGGCTACTTCAGTCGTGTGGTCTGAAGCACACTCGTTTTTTTTAAATCATGTTAGACTTTGTCGTAATT
This sequence comes from Diachrysia chrysitis, assembly GCA_932294365.1. Taxonomy (NCBI): domain Eukaryota; kingdom Metazoa; phylum Arthropoda; class Insecta; order Lepidoptera; family Noctuidae; genus Diachrysia; species Diachrysia chrysitis. The sequence goes on along the minus strand of OW028649.1, from coordinate 11,834,496 downwards.
TACCGCACGCGCTGAGATCATGGTTTTTCGTGAAAAACGAGGCAAGACAAGAAGCTTGTAACTTTGGGAGTTTTCTTGATACAGTTTTGAAATTATGTGTTGAGATTATAAGACATGAAATTATTAGACACGTGTATGGGTTTTAGTGTAATATAGGTAGTTAAAATATTGTTGTATAATGTTCCGTGATAATAATTAGATTCGTTGTTTTGTACGTATGTGTAGGAGAACTTCTTTTTTTTCATATATTTTCACAATCCCAGGTACCTTTGTTTTTTTTAAAGGTTACTAGCAATGTGGGTGGAATTCACAATACTAGCAATCTTGTTAACCCCTCCAACTAAGCGAAATATTGTTGTGTCTGGAGTGGGTTCACGTCAATAGTGCAATGGTTCGGGTAACCGTAACCATTTTTTTTTTATTATATCTTCGGACCACTTACACACGGCTATCTGATCCCAAACTAGGCATAACCTGTATTATGGCAACCAGACAACTGATAAACATACTTATATATTTCTAAATACATACATATTATAGATAAATTACACCTAGCATTGCAGAACAAATGATCGTGCTCATCACACAAAGATATGTCCTGGGTGGAAATCGAACCCACGACCTCCGGTTCAACAGTCAGGGTCACTAACCACTAGACCAATATTCCCGTCAATTAGGCTATTGCTGCTGCAATATATTATATGGTTATATAATGTTCCGAGATCGTAATTTTATTCTTTATTATGTACTCGTATTTTGTTATTCGTGACTAAGTGAATATTTTCTTTATTTTCATATATTTTCACAATTCCTCGTTCCTTTGTTATGGGGTTTAATGTAGTAGTGAACGATATGCGGCCGTATTCGAACCGTACAATTAGTTACAAACACAATACGGTGCTGACCTACAACCCTTACGAAAGTTAAATAAATGATTGAAATCGATTGACACGAATTCTCGGTACGAAATTCAAACTTTAAACCTTCATTGTGTTCTAGAAATTCGATAACAATTTTGTTGGGAGTTTAAATACGAATAATGTGTTAGATATTAGGTTAAAAAAGTATTTTTCTTGTTGGAACATTGCTAAAATAAATATATCTCTTGGTTACGCGCGGGTGATGGTTTTCCTGAAAGTTTCTGTAAGTTACAATTAAGTATTATTAGTATTTATGATCATGATGTTTTGAATCGAACTAACTATATAACATTGGTAAATTATGTATTTGAATGGTGTGAATAACTAGCAAAATAATGGTTTACTTTTATGTAACTTTTGTATAAATATGAATTTATAATTTTCAAGCGATAGAAGTCAGTAAACTAAAATGGGCAGAATAATTAATATTACTACGTACAAAAAGGTCACTTCGTAATTTTTCAAAAAAAAATAATATATATAGCAAATCTGGCTGCAACAAAATGAAGTGCGAATAAACTCGAAATATATGAAAATATAAAACCTATGCCCAATATTGTAGTTAATATGAAAAAAGGATGTTAAAAATTGGTCAAGTTTTAATAACTATAAAAAGAACAAGTATAATTATTAAGGTGTAACGTGGGTTGTAGTAAAATTATAGTACATCAATCTCCTATCCAAGATTTAAATAACGTTCAAAGAACATCAGCGACATTATTATATACAAGTATATACGTTGCTATAACTAGAAAGCACAAAGCGACTGCAATTCCGTTTGCAGTTGCTTGCGTTTGTGCAGTTCAGAGTAGGGTAGCCATGTGAAAGACTATATTTACTTATTTCCTTTTGAAAAAACTGAAATTAAAATTTATTATTAATCGTTTATAACTTTGATCTATTGTGAAAAAATAAAGGGAATTGACCTTATACTGCATACAAGGTAATTTTTTTACAGAGATTTAAAATTTTCATCATGAAAATATGTAAAAGTACCAATTATTGTTATAATACCTTGAAATCTGAAGAATTATAAAACCAGTTTTCTAGTTATCAAATTATTATATAAATGCGTAGATCACTGATGTTGGCATCCTGTATAAATTGCTACTGAAAAAAAATAATGAATTTAAAAAATCTATAAACGGATTTTTTTTCGTTTAATTGGAGATTGACGTATTTTGTCACGTCACATACAGATTCAATGCACAATTATTGGACTTAAAAGTGGTTGTTTTCAATCTACAATAAATGAAAATATAAAGTTGAAAACAAATTATTTGTTCACAGGCAAAAGTCGAGGGATAAATCCCAGCCGGCGCGTAGCTGATCTACGATCTGCTACAATAGTGATTTCGTAGCGGGCGCGTAGCCGATAAATACGTAGCTATGATCCACAATGAGTTTAGCGCTGAGTTAAATCACGCCGGGTTAATTTAGAAACTAAAATCAAATATCAGATATAAAAGGCGATTTAGAATAGGTATATTTTTTTAATTATTTAATAAAGTATAGGTAAGTTGCTTTTATTTTTTTTTAAGTGTTGTAGATACATAGAATATAGAATGTATAGAATATATAGAATGTTTAAATCTAAAATCTTCAGAACTTTCCGCCGATCCTTTAAATAACAATCAATGGTACCTCATCACTATAAATTACTGCTTTTCGTTACTTTTCGTGGCATTCATATTTTTCTTCTTATTTCTGTCCTATTTCTTCCAGTATTGTGGTCAATGTAATATTTCTGTCTATTACTTGCATTACTTCTACAATACATGTCATCTCAAATGTGTTTTTATTAATTTCATCTTATTTTTCTATTTATTTATTTATATTATCTGACGTCCTCCGTGGTCAAGTGGCGGACACACCGGTTTTCAGGGTGTTGCCAGCTCTGAGGACCCGGGTTCGATCCCAGGCCGGGTCAATGTAGAAAACCTCTTTTCTACATTGTCTCGAGTCTGGGTGTTTGTGGTACCTTCGATGTCTATGAATTCCATAACACAAGTGTTTTAGCTATTTACTTTGAGTTCAGAGCAATGCATGTTGTCCATAGTTATTTATTTATTATTATATTTTTTTAATCTATGTATGTATTCGTATATTACAATTATTATCATCTTATTATAAATATTTTGTTCCCAGGACGAAACCCATTAACCTCTACAACGTAGTCTTCCTAACTGGAGCGCAGCTTATTTAATAGTTTCTTAATTACTGCTAATCTTGCTGCACTGTATCCACCTAGTAATTTGCTCTATTTAACCCGTCTGACGAACTGAAAGGGCCTTCTCACTAAATTAGACGCGGGAGAAATAGACTTGCACGAATACACTGAATTTTTATTTGGATTTCTTTTAATGGTGCGAGTTTAAGTGATTGAAGTGAGCTTAGTAGACGTTAGAAGTTAGAGTTACTTGTAGAATGATAAAATATGTTCATTTGTATGATAGCTTTTGTGAGGAGTATTCATAATTTTTTAGAAAATACAACGGTTTACTCACGCACATTCTCGGGATCGCCCGACTAGTTTCAGACTCAATATGAGTCCCTAATCATGAGCAGACGTGGCGGCGATGGTGTCGCGAGTCGAACTGGTCGGGCGATTCCGAGAATGTGCGTGAGTAAACCGTTATGTTTCTAAATAATTATGTTTATTTGTAAAAAAATAACGTCATATATAACTTATGAGTGTAAAGATGTAATTTTACGTTGTATTGCAAAGTCCAATTGTATTCAGTTTTGTTGATTAATAGCCCAATCTCAAAGTAAGTCAGAAAACATGTGTTTATAGACAAAAATGAAAAAATCTTACTAATTGTAGAAGCAACAAGAAAGATAATGAAATTTTATTTCAACTATTTTGATAATATGCGACTTTTAATGACACAATTTCGTTTCTTTATTTCTATATTTATAGTTAAAATTAGCTTTGTTTAATACAATATCAGTAAATAATTTATTACACATAAATTTAAAAAAGCTGACTACAATTAAAAATATATATTGTAGGAATGTTGTACAAAATACGAAATTTCGTTTTGACACTCCTGGTAATATTTTCTAATTATTTTGATTTAAAAACCAAACTACTGAATCGATTTTGATAGGACCACCTGTGAAATATACCATGTCGACTACAAGCATATTTTTTTTAAGTCGATACACAATATTGTCGGCAATTATTGCTGGAGATATTGCATTAGAAACCCTTTTTTTGAAGTCGATTAAAACTATCATCATTATCACTATCATTAATAACATTCACATCATCTGATTTAACGTAGTTCAATGCACCAATTAATTTATAAGTGTGTACATTCTCTAATTAGTTTTGGTCTAGGTATGAAGTTGATAAATTTTACCAAAAATATGGTCGTTAACCAGATTTGTGGTTCATTAGTGGTCTATCGAATCCTTTTAATGAGATAACAAAGGTATGTCATGTTATGGCATTTTAATTAACTTTAATTAAACAACTAGTGTATTGAAAATATTGAATAATGATTCATACATTTAAACTGTTCACAAAATAGAAACTATGTTTATTGAATTAAATTATACCTATTACAAAATGATAAGTGAAATAGCAAAGATTTTAATTATTGAAGAATTTTATTTTTTCGGCCCACAAATTTCTTTTGTTTTATCCATATCATTTTTCGGTAATACTATTTTTCAACGGACATAAATGAATACTATCCAATCTCCCCTAACCACTAATACACGAAGAAGAATGCCTTGTTATTCTAGTAGTCAAAAGCGCAACTGCCGTGCATTCGGTCTCGGATTCGAATCGAGTAGGGTATAGTTACTGGGTATGGAAGTTTAGAAAAACTCTGTACAGCTTCGAATCAGGAACTAAGGTGATCTTTACACCCCCGTGACTCGAAAAGCACAGTGAGCCGTGGGTCCTGCGCCTGATCTCTCTCCGGTCGCTTCAGATTGCCGTCCCACCGGACTTTGAGAAAGAAGGAGTAGAAAGTGCAACTGCAGTTTGCGCATACACTTCTGCACTGATATGTCTCCCGCGCAGGTGACTAATCTCTGTTGAGAGAGGCCGACGTGACCGAATTTCGGTCAGGAGGACATTACCATTAATAACACAGAACTCTTGTCGTCAAAACTATAAACATTATATAAGTCAGTATACTAGCAAATCTACCTAATTACATTTTAATTGCATTTTAATGTAGTAACGAGGAAATTTAATTAGTGCAACATTAAATAACCTGAGGCGGTTCACTTCAAAGCTTATTAAATGAGATTTTTTACTGAAGTTTTAATTACATTTACTTTTGAAGCATTGTAAATGATAATTCTGAACTTTGAATTTTTTCTTCGTTTTCCTTTTCGCAAATTAAGTTTGTTTTTATGTTTTAAAGAGATTTCTCTGTGGTCTCCTTTGCTTTACTTAGTTTTGATGTCTATGCTATGATAACTGTATATGAAGGAAGGATCTGTTCCTTCATAGTGTAAAAAATGCTATATTGTATGTTAATTAGCAATTTTCTACTTTTTTAGCTAGTTTTTATCAATCAACATAAATTTATTTAGGTGTAACACTAGGTACTAACAGTTAAATTAAAAATTATGTGAAAACAGATAGTCCTACATAATAGTATACTTAATTTAATAATTACATCTTTCCATATTTTTCTGAGTACTTGTTTGATTAACATTGTTTCGTAGCTTCGATAACATGGAATTTAATTATTTTCCTGATTAAAATTTCAACGGATTCATCGGGTTTTAAATTACTAAAGAATTAATTAAATAAATTCTGTTTTAAATATGCTTTTGAACTTACTATCAAATTGCATTATTTAAATATTTAAAAATAATTATAAAATATTAATTAGGATGGATCTGTATCACTTATATTATCCAAGATATAGATATATCCTTATAGCTACAAAAGTCATTCCTATATTAAGATAAAAGTGAGAGTTTTAAACAAAAAAGCACAAAAAATACTTTTATCTAAATAAATATTAGATATGTTTCTAGAAAAAAAAATGTAAAGAGCTGTATCGCAATATTATTGTACAAACTTCATCGATTTTTTTTTCAAAAAACCTATTAGTTTTGTGACAAAATTTTCAATAATAATAGTTTTAATAATAGTACCTATCTATGCAACGTTTTTTTCAAACGGATTTTCATATGGTTTTTACCAATGGATAGACTGATTAAAGAGGAAGGTTTGTGTTTATAGTTTATGAATGTTGCGTGTCTCCGAGCGAAGCCCCGCCAAGTCCCAGGAAAAATATAAGTTTTAAAAATTACGATAATTATACCCTTAAACAAACAAGCTACTTTTATGAATTATGTTTAACAAATGTACATCATTAACATCATTCATTCATCATTAATTTTTGATATAATAAAGACTAAACGCCCCAACAATTATGAATTATTTTGTACAAATGTACTAAATCATTAATTTTTTATAGAATAAAGACTGAACGCTCCAAAAATTAGGCGTTCTATATCCGAATAACGATTTGAAACAACACAGTAAAGGTATTGAAATAAATATAACACGCTCAGCTAAATTCATCCGACGCAAACCATTTATTGTGATCCTTTCCAACGATTTAGAAATTTAAATTAAGGGTAGACCCACCAATTTTAATATTTCACTTTAGCATAGCTGTGTGCGAATTAATTATGCAAATAGTTTGTGGGCACATTGAAAATTAGCCGGAATTACACGCTTAATAATGCGTTTGATGCAAAATTTGGCTCTCGTTCTGCTCAAAGACCATGTTTGTTGAAATTATTTGATTAATGTTAGCTCACTCTATAAAAGAATTTAGGTAATGTAACAAAAATATTGCTATTTTATCGCGGTTTAAAATGAAATATTATAGGTAACAGAAATGTATTTAATCTTCATTAAAATATTGAGTCAGTAAAACAAATAGTAATTAATATTACTCAGTGATCTGTGTATATATCAATATCAATATCAATATATTTACATAATATGTTTAACAATTATAATGTGCTGAGTTTAAATAATATTAGGTTACTAAATCAAACGCACGGTTCGTTTAGTACTTACATTCTATAACAGAATATTAATTAATGTTCATGCAATTTTTTTTTTTTTTATATAAATGGTATGTGAATCGGTCTAATTGTCATGTAAAATACAAATTAATGTTATGGATCATAATATTTATGGTGATGGGAGTTAAAGGTAACACCGTTGGTTGAACCGCTAGGCCACCATAATATCTGCCGGAGCTGCGCTGAGAATGTACAAGCGATCCCGCGGCTCTGGCTAAGGCAAGAACGGGACAAACACCGACAAACGACTAAAAACACCTCGGGTGTTTTTCTCGGGTCTTTTTTGTCGGTGCGAGTCCGACATATCCCCACGCCGTGCCCTCGCCGTGGGTCGAACCATTAGCTTTTCACCCCGTAAGCAAAAAAAAAACAAAACGCCACCATAATTTAAAAATATAATTAAAAAAAATTAACGTAGCTTGACAGTTTATTCCTAATCCTCTTATCCCTTATTTTAATGTATTATTCTTCTTCTTCTTCATGTGCCTCTCCAACTAACGAAGGTTGGCAGTCAGCTCTGTATATCTTGTTCTATCTTTTGCGAGGCGATATAGTTCTGCAACACTTTACTATGTATTATTATTGTTGGATAATTTCTAGTTTTATTTCAAGTACTTAGTCCAGCCTAATGAACTAACTCAAGTTTCTAATCAAGTTCCTAAGCTAATTATGAGTAGTTGAAATTTTAATCTACCGTAGAAACCGTTTTAGACAGAAATGCAAGCGTAATTTTTATGAAAAATATAATTATCCATTCTTTGTAGAGGTATTTTCGCAAATTAGCTCAAGGCAAGGCTAAGAGCATTTTTAATTACTTAATTTGTCATTATTCTTTCTTTCTTTATTCACTATGTTTTGAGGGTTTTTTTATGTATTTTTTGTTCTCATAGCTAAACGCCTAAAAAGAATAAAGATTGCCATTAATAGACGCGTCTTGGAGGAAATTATCATCATAATTGCTCTGCGTTGATTTTAATAACTACGATATTTGTCAATTAATCAGTCAAAGAAGCTTGTTAATTATTTACTAGCTGTTGCCCGCGGCTCTGTCCACGTGGGTATCAATTATCGCGATAAAAAGTAGCCTATATACTTTCTTAAGATCCAAACTTAACCCACATCAAGTTTCATTAAAATCGGTTTAGCGGTTTAACCGTGAAAGCGTAACACACAGACATACAGATTTACTTTCACATTTATAATATTAGTATGGATTTTTGAAAATGCATAATTGAGTCAAGTGAATATCTATGGTATGTAACACTTTGACATTAATTGCGCTTTCATTACAAACGCAACAAAGTTAAATTGCATAGTGTGTAGCCACTGACATGCATTTCACACAATCAATGGCCCAAGTACTATATTACAGGGTGTTGTTACTCTCCTGCAATGGATTCATACGAAACTCTGGCCATGTGACCTACATACAGAAAAGTGGGAGGAAACTCTAATACAATTCACAAAAAACTCATACGAGTTCTGTCACGCTATTTTGACATAGTAAAATGTATACTAGACCCATCCCGAGCAATTCAGAGATATTGGCTCAGAAATACGATATGAGAAACGTGTTTTGTTATCACACTTATTAGGCACCTTATTTCATACGCATTTCGTTCAAGTAGACGTTGGAATTCAGGGAACGTCTCTAGCTAAATATTCCTTTGGGCAGGGTAGATTTGCATCTGTATTGCCGACGAGAACAGTTGCTCCACAGTATTAGACGGTTGTTGAGTTAAATTTGGACTGGAAATGATAAACAGAAAGTTTGCACGGTGTCTTTTATAGTTTTACTGTTGAGATGTGAACAAACCTTGTAATTTTAAGCGTTATTTAAAGCTGTTTTAAAGTTCGTTACCAGTGGTTTTTTCGGTATTTGCTGTAATTGTTTTGGAATCCCTTTTGTCTTGAATTAAATTAACATTAATTGTAAACCAGCAAATTAAGGTAGTCACAAACCTTTTTCTTTTTGTTGCTTAATTTCCAGTTACTTAGAACCATACAATTTGCTGTTCATCTTTTCAAGCATTCTAATAAAATTCTGAAATACATTACAATAAATTATATTTTATATCAAAAAGTGACTCGATCGTAATGCAAACAGTAGTCAAGTTCATTACAATTGACTTTGTAAGTCACTATTGACATAACCCAGTTAGTTGTGACGCGATTAACTATTCCATTTGTATTAATTCCTCTCTATTATTTGGTATAGAACTATGCTCTAAACTTAGTTGAATGTAGCTTCGGGCTGAAGCCAGATCTTCTCGTCTTTAGATGCATGTACACGTAGAAGTACCTACGTACCTATAGCTGATTATAATTAGGTATGTTGATAAAAAACTTTTTGGTAACAATTTTTTATTATTTATCATGCATTAATGCATGCGGACCGAATATTTGTAATTAAATACAAGTAGGTAACAGTAAGGAAAAAAATAAAGTTTTAGGCAGGACTCGAACCCGCCACTACTTGTTGGTAATCGATTTTATGTGTAATACATTTCAACTTCTTTAAAAATAAAAAAAAATGCTGTACCCAAATAGGGTCCATAGGGTCCATAATGTAGCCTGCAAAAGAAATATCAAAGAATATGACTAAATAAATGCTACAGCTACTTAAGAAACTTCTACGTCATCAGCTAACTGATACCTTCTCAACAAAACAAAACACCCCTTTACTATCTTCAATTATTTTCTTTTTCTATAAAATATAACATGTACATACAAAAAGTAATCATATAACACTGGCCAGCTGCAAGTACGGCGGGACGCTGTAATGGCGACACTTTGTCTGCTGACACGCGATGCGGCTGCACTCTGTCAGACCGCGTCAACGCATTTTTTATTATGTAGTTCGCTTTTAAGAGAATTGCTGTTGTGTTGTTTGTCTTTTAACGTTAGTTGGTTATATGTTATAGTTTTTTTTTAGTAATGCATTTGATGCTAAAGTTGTGATCTAGAAAATATAATGATACTCTTTGTTCCGAAAACTTTTTGCTAACATAATTTCCATACTACGATATTACAATACTACAATTGATTATCTAGTTTCATTCGTTTATATTATCAATGCAATAAAGGTTTTGGTTTATACAAGTTTTACGTTTTATAAATTTTGCGTTTTAATTACTTTTCTAACAGTTGATTGGAATGTAAAATATTTCTGTTTTTGTTAGAATCATGATACCTTTGAAAATCATCACAACATAGCCTTGAAATATACAACCATATTCAAATCAAATAATTTAATATGGTTTGATGGAAAATATAATATTAAAATATGTAGCTTATTAAACTAGAAGTAAAAAATAATACTACCTCCAGATTTAAACTAAAACAAGACAACTTCGCTTAATTTAATAAATCAAAGATTTTCTCCCTTCTAAACAACACTAAACAATATACACGACACTGCTAACTTTGAACAACAAACACCTTTGTCTACATCACAGTTTTAACAAGATATCCGTAACAATTAAAGCAAGGCCTTCAAAAACTTTTAATGACTGCTCCGATCCAATTTGTAAAAAACGAGACGAGGAAACAATTGCATTGAAGTCGTTAAAGACAGGACCTGATTTCCTTTGCTAGTGTATTTAAAAAAAGATCTTTTTTTTTTCGAGGTGACAGTTATTTATCCATTGCTGTATTATACTCTACATGCTATACCTTAAACATGCGGCAATGGCCGAATGGTTAGGGTGACGGCCTTGTCATCGAGAGGTCGCAGGTATGAACCCCACCTATGGCACTATTGACGTAAGCCGCCTCCACCCACATTGCTAGTAACATTACAAAAAAAAACTTATTTCATGTAAGTCAGAAAAAAAAAATAATGAAGATATCTTAGAACTAGAATTGATCTCTCAGACTAACTGTTTGGTGTTTTACTTTTTTCGAAAGATTCACTAGTCACCAAACTAGACAGTTAGAACCAAAATAAATAATTAATTTAAATCATAAAACGTGGTCTTGTAATTCCCAAAAAATATAAAGGTACATGTGAATTCTAATACAACTGTAATAATCATCAATGTATTTTCCCATTTACCAATCCTACAAACATTAACCCAATTAAACCTTTCCTAGCAATTAATCTTAGAGATCCAGCAATTTCACAAACAAATATGATAATGGAGATTTAAGGATACGAGTAAACATTTAGAAGTGAAAATGAGTGAAATAAATAAAGTTAAAATGTCTGTTTGTATTATTAAAATAACAACTTCTCACAAAATGTATGTAAAAAGATAAGTTTAGAAAGATATCTGTCTGTTCCGGCTAACATCCAAAAGGGCTGTTCGTTTATGATGGAACTTTTACTAGCAGATAGGTTACTATAAATAGGAAATAATGCTACTTTTATTTTTGAAAAAGAATAAGGGTTCCCTGCAAAAAATTTAAACCCATAAAATTGTTGACAAAATTCGTGTCAAATATGGAATTTAGTATCAATACGAACGAAGCCGCGCGTTACAGCTGGTATAATCGTTACTAATATTATAAATGTGAAAGTAAATGTGTTTGTCAGTCGCGCTTTCACGTCAAAACTACTGAACCGATTTAAATGAACTTCGGTACACAGATGGTGTAGAGCCAGAGATAAGACAAAGGGTACTTTTTGCCGCGATAACCAACATTCACGCGGGCGGAGCCGCGGAAAACAGCTAGTATATTATAAAGGTCACATGTATCGTACGGTTAATTTACGTAATAGCTCAATAAACGGCCCTGTTGCTGTTAATAGGCTTGGTTTCGTATCTGTAACAAATGCCCAACAGGGTAATAACTCATGCGAAACGTTTTGCGTAATACCAAAAATTTTGAAAATTACCCAACTTCAGATTTATACGGAAAATCGTAAGGGATGATAGTGCTTATTGTTCGTGTTACTTTAATTGTCGTTTTAATAATTTCGAAGGTAACTGATAATAAACTATTTTGGACGAATTTTATCACGATGTTTTTTTTTCGTTCTGTACCCGAAAGGTATCCGTCCGTCCGCCTGTCTGTCAGCAGGCTGTGTCTCATGAACCGTAATAGCTAGAGAGTTGATTTTTTACAGAGTGTGTATTTCTGTAATAATAATAAATTAAAAAGTAAAGGAGCTCAGTAAAATAGTATGGAACCCTTCCTGCGCGAGTCAACTGGCTCTTGGCCGGTTTATGTTTCTATATAAAATTGTTTTTTATTTCTGATTTTTTTATTTAATTTCTGTAATTTTTAGATCTGGAAAATATAGATTTCCAAAAAAACTGCTTTAAAAATATTACATTATTCTATAACAACATTGATTTATCGAAAACGTTAAAGTTTATGGACTGTTCTGGGAAAGAATGAATAAAAAAATAATAATATGATTAGATTAATAAAGTATTTTTATTTAGTAACCAAAGTTGTGTGTTTTTTCATCATAAGTTTATTGTTATAAAGAAGAAAAACAGTGAAAAGTTTTTAAAAACATTTTACTAGATAATATAGTAGGTAGATAAGTGGATTTAAAAAATAAGTTCAAAGTTCTCGTCTGAGTGGGTGCAATTGTTTTCTTTGTTGTTTTGATAAGACAATGAAAGTTTAATGTTCAGTATACTATACCCCAAGGTCCTAACTATAAGACAAAATATATTTCTTTATGTTCATTATCTGGCTAGCATTGAAACGTTGTGCAGTAACTTAACAAATAGGTAGCCAAGTTTGTTTTTATACTCCGAACTTAACTTTATTTATTTTAAATCAATTCTAATGTCATCTCGTATAAAATTGATTTTAAAAAAAAATAAGTAATTGAATTATTTTTTGTATTCTTTTTGTGTATTTCTCGTTTTTTTTTTTTAATTATGGCACATCACAGTACTGGCATATAAATGGCCGGAAATCGTATAAACAAAAGAGGTCCGAATGAATCGGCCGGTTATAGTTTTAATTTAACCGAGCATATTGTTTTGAAAGCAATTTATAATGTCATGAAGTTCTGAACAACGGACTGTCTGCTAACTTTGTGCAGTTTTTAATTGTCAGTTGTCGTCTTTAGAGGTTAAAAGGTTTCAAGTCTCTTTTTGTATTTTTTAAAAAAATAGACACGGCTATTTTAGTGTATTTTAGTATATTATTATAAGTTTAGAAAAGGTATCGAGAATTCAATGAATGAAATTTAATGGAAAATATAACACCGTCTTTTGTTTTGGTTTAATATTAAGGTTTATTATACAGATAATTTCAGCGAGTGAAAGCTAATTATTTAAATTGATTTTTTTTTAAATGCCCGTATTATGTATATATATAACTAGCTGACCCGTGCCCACTTCGTTGGGCATAATGTTAATAATCCTTTTTTAGTACATGTCATACTAACGATTTAAATTATTTTATTAATATTAAAAATTAAATTATCTATACTAATATTAAAAAAACTACTTTTTGTAACTTAAATATAAAAGTTAGACATATGCTGTCGTTGACTTTTTTGTAGGCATTTTCAAGCTCCACATCTTTTCTCTAGAACTCAAAAATATATCTTTCATAGTTAAGGCAGCGTTCGTAAGAAACGCTTTCATCCGACCGTTTTTTTTTTCTCTGATTCACTTTGCAAAACGGACTACCACGTAAAAGCCTTTTTATTTTTCGGTTTTTTATATAGCCTATGACACTCAGCAATAATGTGGCTTTCTATTGGTGAAAGAATTTTTAAAATCGGTTCATTAGATCCCGAGATTACCCCTTACAATTTAACAAACACACAAACTTTACTTCTTTATAATATTAGTATAGAAGTATAGATATATATACGTACTTCAAACAATCAAAGATTGTCATTTTAGTAAATCTATAATTGTTTCATTCCCTTGTTCAAATACAAATAAAGGAATTAGGTACAATATCTAAAACAAAGTTGGCAAGTTTTATCGATATCAAAAAAAAAGAAGTATATTCGCTTCGAAATTTAAAATACTTATTCCGTAAACGTCTCTCCGAAGTTAGTTGGCGAGTTTATATAAGTGGAGTGCTGAGTGAGTATCCATCTATCTGTGTGCGTCAATCGCGTGTGGAAAGTGAAAAGTTTCACGTGATAAAGTGAACGTGAGCTGAAGCTGGGAAGATGGATCGTTGTAACATGGATGTGCCGTTGAGGAAGATAGTTTAATGATACCAAGATACAGGTAGATAAAGACTCGTCACGCAATTATAACTCTTAATATATGACAGATTTGGTTTAATTTGGTCTACACTTTGTCGTCTTTGTGGTTGCCAATAAATCTCATACATATACCAAACGACAGACTTAGAAATCTTTTATCTGAATTGGTTCGAATACATAATGCACCGGTGAAGTCCGATGGATATTTGTTTTGTTTAATTATGCGTTATTCAAAGCAGTTAGTCAAATTAATCCAATAATATTTTTTTACATTAATTTCTTATAGTCTTTTCAATCACTTTTGCCCTCGGAATAAATATATAATACTTAAAAACGTAAACAAAAACTACCACATCCAAATATTACTCGTTAATCGCACCACAGCGGTATCACTCTTGGCGTTCTGAATTTTTAAGGATCCCAGTTCACCGATGCTTTCACCGAGTTCGTCAGAAGCCCTCGGTAACTCACCACGATTTACATAACACGCGTAATGTTCAACCAAACTTTGGTTTTCTTTCGTCGTCTCAGCTTCCAAGATGTTTAATACGGATTTTGCAATTGAGATTTAATGGTTGTCGCGATTTTGTCTTTAAGTGACATTGGTATGAATATTCTTTGATATATACTTTATTACTGGTTACTTTTCTTTGAGTAGTTTTGAGCAAAGAGTTAGCATAGTCAAACAACAGCTAATTTATAAGGTCCTTGTTGTATATTAAATTCCTTATGTCACAGGGGTTTTGAAAAACATTTAATTCACAATGCACAAAGAACACCTAGACCTTGAACAGTGGTAATTGGCGTGGTGACCTATACCACTCAGCTATCCGTGCAGTCATTGTTACAGAACAATGACTGCACGGATAGCTATATATAATCGATAAATCTACTGTTATCTATGCTTTCACATTACAGAATGTGAAAGCATAGATAACAGTAGATTTTTATTTATTGATGTTTATATTAAATATCTCTGAAGTGCTGCAGAAACGTAGCAGCGCTAACAGCATCAATATAGTATTGTACGAAGCATATACAGTTACTTTTAGACAGATGTTTTGAACAACGTAAGCTGGAACCGAGGCTCTAAGTACCTACTTAAAGTAGGTATCAATTTGAGTACTAGCTAAAAACATATATAACGTAATAATAAATTCACATAAAGTACGTAATAATAAATTTACTACCACTCTATACAAGAACCAACTAGTAAAAATAGAAGCTAATTCCTTGGCAAGTTATTCTCCAAATGCTGCCAACATAGCAACATGAAATTCCATCTAAAACTAAATGCAAGTTACTGTTTGTGCAACTGTCTTGAGCCAGACATTTCTCATGATGAACAATAATAATGATAATTATTATTTCAAAGCAAATTAGCGAATTGGATACAGACACAAAGCGCTGTCTTGCTATGTGAGTCGGCTGGATGCGGGGGTTAATCAACAATGGAGACAACATTCCAGTCTCTGTTATTGTATACAATATAGTCCTGGAATATCAATTCTCATACAAGTTTCTACCTATTAGGGACCGATAAACTTCTTGTCTGTGTTGATCCATAACAATAACCACTTGATTGACTTGATCTACTAAGGTCCGCGAGATGAATGTCGTTCTAAAACGAAGCTTCATTTAAGTTATTGATGCTGCGTGACCTTTTATGTACACACGGCAAACTAAATAGGTTTGCAGGCTACACTAACATTTTATATTATATTATACACTTACATTTTTATTACACTTACATATTCAGATTATGTAAGTGGATATGTAATAATGTAATAAAAAATTTAGTACAAAACTGCAAACTTATATAGTTTGCCGTGTGTAATTTTTTTAATGATGTGTGTACTGTGTACGTAGAACTTACAGACTGCAATTTAACAGAAAATTGATAACAGTTTATAATAATTATAATCACATCACATTTAATTGGATAGACGAATAATATATAATAATATAATATACTAAATAATCGTTACAAAGTGCCTAATGTCATAATAACTACAAAACATTAAAAATAATTTATTGTCCAGTACGATTTAAGGACCAATTACTTACTCATCAGTCCTTGTAAATAAGCGTTCTATTTCGGAATTCTAATCCAACAGCCCACGCCTGTATGATCACAGAATCGTAACGCTAACATAACTAATACGACATGCATATGCTCTGGCTGCAAAGGTCAGATAGCGTATCGATAGCACAGGATGAATATAAATACAAAAACAATATTATTTTTCCCATTTATATTGTATAACTTATGTCGGATGTTGGGACAGCAAAGTTTATAAATTTTTATTATTTTTGTTAAATAGCTTTCGTGAGGAGGAGTATTCATAATTATTTAAAACAAAATGGTTTACTCACGTATATTCTCGGGATCGCCCGACTATTCACTTCGACTCGCGACAACACCGCTGCCGCGTCAGCTCATGATGAGGGACTCCTATTCAGTCTGAAACTAGTCGGGCGATTTCTAGAATATACAAGAGTAAACCGTTTTGAATAAATATTTTTTGTTCTATGTTATGTCAGACAGAATAGTACGTATTCGACTTCTGAAAACACATTGACAATTCTTCGCCTGGCTTAATAGAAGATGGGGTGTGACTCGTACATCAATCACGATTGATTGAACCAAAATTTATTTTCCATACATTCTTTCCTGAATTTTTCTGTTTGGTTTGGTTTATCAACTAACTGTACCTACAAAGGTTTTTAATGTGCAGCGTATAACTCCTCATCGTTTTCAAGGTTATACTGTCAGTACGACCATACATTAACTTCATCCTGTAGGTCCTACCAGGGCTGCACGATTCGATGGAGTGTCACAAATGAGAGCGGTCAAGCGGTGTTGCATCCACCACAAGTCCGGAGATAACGACCAACAAGGCGAAAGCAACGGCATATTTTCAACAATTTCTGAACTAGGAGCAAACTAGATAGCAAATTATGTTTTGCTTCGGTAAATCGATGTTCATTTCGATTGAACGGTGCACTTGATAATCATTTTAGTATTATTTGGTGATCAAAATATCAAAATCAAAATTAAAATATATTTTTTTCAAGTAGACCTTTTGAGACACTTTCAAAACGTTAAATGACTCTAGTTGTGCGGCTCCAAATGTCACTCCTATAGAGAAGAACCGGCAAGAAACTCCATCCATATCTAAACAAATTTACATAATTTTAAACTGTAACTGATATTATTCTAAGCACATAAATATCATCTGAATAAATAATATTGTGTAATCCAAGTACCAAGACTCAAAAGCGTTAGTAACTATGCAACAATAAGCGCCCACATCAAGCAGGAACATCTACGATTAATCTTTTTCCAATCCTACAAATAGATTACTGAATAAGTCGAAACCAGTAATACTGATGATACATCTCTACCTGAACGGCGAACCTCTCGAACTAATCTGAATAGTGAATAGAATTCACTTCGATTGCGCTCCGGATCCGGTCATGAAACGTGATTTGTGGGTTCGATAGACTGTTTACAAAAGTAACGACGAATGAATTATAGCCAAGAAAATAGTAAATATATATTTTGCTACGTACCTTTTAGATATTCTGATAGATTTTGTGCATTTAGTAATTGAACAAATAAGAACTTAATTTATTATCAGACAATCAGTTTTTAGCAAATAATGTCTTGTCGTTAATGTGCTATTTTTATAAACAAAAGTTACATAAATTACTTCAATTTAATAAAAAATTAATTAAATCAATTAATATCCGCAAAGCGGCTGGCAGTGGTTTGTAGACGAAGAGCTGAAGATCGAGCTCAGTGGCGTGCCATAGGAGAAGCCTATGTCCAGCTGTGGACGGACATAGGCTGATGATGATGATGATTATGAAATAAATATTACGATTGCAAACACCTTTTTTTATAAATTTTCTCGCACCAATAAAACTTAATTAAAATGGTGTTAATTGAGTGTTCGGCTTAAATGAAGTCTCGTTCTAATTCCACAGAAACCAGTTAACATAATTTGAAGACCTTAAATTCCATATAATCTAGATGCCTGTTCAATAGAGCTTTTATTATGTCGATTTAAATCAAAATTGTCCCTATCGCAATTCCATTGTCAATAGGAAAGGCTTTCACGGCCTTAAGAATCGAATTCGAATTACTTTCCAAAACTGTCCTTTGTTTTAAATTGAAAATTCTTGAAGACGGTGGACAGAAATAGTAAGTGGATGGCCGGAGCGCCTGACTGACTCTTATAATTGATAACACTCGAAAACTCGCCAATGGCGATTTATTTCCAAGCTAATTGTAAACGGTGACGTTCGAAAGGTCTTTTGTGTCTGACCTCTCTTGATGTTTTAAGTATTTCTTTTTTGTTTTATATTTATTTTCGTTTCGCCATCAATCTGTTGGACCGATAAAGTCGTTGTTATATTTCTTTAGAGCATCATGATTAACCAAATTGAACTGAATCTTATATTAATATTAAATATTAACGAAATAGAAACGTCTGTGACATAACTGAAATTACTTCTCATGAAATAATTCTTAAGGAAACTTGAATTGCTAACTGTTCAAGTTTTAAATCTAGATAGAAGTGATATCAAATTATTGAGTTCTGAACTTATAATTACCAAAAGTTTTATTGACCTTCAATTATTTAATCAAAGTTAAGAAAGTTGTACAAATATACCTACATTATTAATTTGTGTGATAGGTTTTAAATATTTTTACGAACATTACACTTTACATAGCACCAGTAATGAAAGCTTAAACGATCAATTGAACTATTAAAAAAATACCGTTTACCAATCAAAAATTAAAGCTACTGCGATCCAAAGATCTATTTATCTAAATGCACTCCGGTGTCTCAGTGATTGATTACAACATTAAAGCGGAAGATAGAGACTACTAGAAATAGGTCAGATTCGTTTCAGTTCGTGTTGCATCATATGTTTGACTGCACTGATAGCCGAGTGGTATAGGTCACCACGCCAATTACCACAGTGCGCGATGTGCCGCGGGTCGATCCTCGCATGGAACAAGTATTTGAGTAATCCACAAATCCACAAATGCTTGTTCCAAGTCTGGCTGTTTGTGATACCACCCACGATACACTTATTAAATTAACTAGTGCGGAAGTCGTTTTAAGAAAAAAGGTGTGCTATATTTTTTATAAAGCAGATACCGTTCTCTTAGTATTTACGGAGGCTATTAATCATCACGTTTGTAATTACAAAAAAAAAAACTAATCGAATCTTTCCTTTATTTTATATTTTTTTTAATTTCATTTTTTTTTTATTGTAATGTGTTTTAAGTTATTAACGGATAGCTAAGCAAATCAAACCGTCAAGTTTTAGTTATATATCATCATTCATATATCATCAATATCAGTAATCAAGTTGTATCAAATAGTTTGATAGAACATTTAAGTTACAAAGTGTATGTTACTTTATCTAAAGTATTAGATTAGATGTGTGAACAAAAATTACATGTAAAGATAACCAGTTTTACTTTTATCTAGGTATATCTATACATAATATTATAAAACAAAGTCTGTCAGCGTCTGTCTGAAACTCAAAATCTAACGAATGAATTCATATAGCTTTCACCAATCGGTAGAGTGATTCTAGGGGAAGGTTTTTATGTATAAATCAAAATTAATGATTCGTTTACCCGTGTGAAGCCGGGGCAGGTCGCTAGTATATATCTATACTAATATTATAAAGCTGAAGAGTTTGTTTGTTTGTTTGAACGCGCTAATCTCAAGAACTACGGGTTCAAATTGAAAAATTATTTTTGTATTGGATAGTCCGTTTATTGACGAAGGCTATAGGCTATATAACGTCACGCTACGACCAATAGGAGCGGAGTATAATATAATATTGGAAAATGTTGCAAAAATGAAAAATTGTTCAAATTAAAACACGCGCACAAAGTCGCGGGGGACAGCTAGTTATTAAATATACTAGCAAAAAAAACCGCTTAAATATATATAAAACTAAAAAATAGTTCACTATTGTATCAGATTGGTCAACAGTGATTGTGCCACACACACTATGAAACGGACAAAATCTATATTCGTATAATTATGATTCTTGTTTAGATAAAAGCATTCTATTCCTGGAATTTGTTTTCAACCAAGCATTATACAACGCTGCTGAAGTAAATATTTATTGGCGGCTAAAGTGCACGTGTTAAAAGGCCAATCTAAAGCTACAAAATCTAAATTTGAGGCGAGCTTAATCGATAGTTTATATCTAAATTACAGAAAATGTATATCAGTACCCGGATAATTCTTTTTTTAATTTGTAGCTAAGGTATATATGTATATATATATACTAATTCATGTTTTAACCAAAAAAATATCGAAAGCAAACGACCTATAAAGTCATGATTTCGATCTATCACTTCTCACCAATTAAACCGGTCAATTTACAGCCTCCAATAACCAATTGGAACCAATGTCTGACTCTTCTTCTGATTAGCCTTTTTTTAAGCTATGTTGGGGTCGGCTTCCAGTCTTACTGAACTCAATTGAATACTGTATTTTACAGGAAACGCCTGCCTATCTAACGTCCACCAACCATTTTATCCAATAAGAAGACTGGTTGTCAGAATTGTAATGACTTAACGACTGCCAAGGATTGGTACCAACATAAAACATTCTGTAATTAAATTTGGAACTTCTAAACTAGTCAACAAACATACAGAGACATAACTATACACGACAATCCTAGGTACGATCCTCACTAAATCCACCCGAGTTACACTTCCCGTAATATAAAATAGGCTGTAATAGCCACTAAAACTTTTCTAATGACCACTGTGTCCCAAAACTGTCTCAAAAGAGAACTTCCACGTAATATATTTATGATTTTTGCCTGTTCCTGGCATGTTTTTGTTGGCGTATTTTATTTATATTACCTCCTTTCCACGACTTTGAAGTATTGCCGCAGCGAAAAATTGTTCTGTTCGGTTGGGGGGAATTGTTTTAGTGCAGTGCGTGAATTATGTTAGGGAGAATAATAAAATGCAAAAATGTAGCTGAGTTCTGTATTTATTTTAAGTTATATTGAATTACATGACAAATAAATTTATAGATTTTTTATTTCTGTAATAAAATACAGTGAAAAACTATACGTTTAAAATGATTTCAGGACATATACACGACTCAGAACATTTTGTTTTAAGCGGATACATAACTTAAAAAAACTGAGCAACATAAAAATTGGGCGATGCCTTCCATTTATGTTTATTCCGTCCCAATCGGATAATAAGACTTGCTTTATTGCTTTGACTTGCTCTATTAAAATGAATCTATACATATCAGACAAATGAGTATCAATTTAAAATTGGTTATTTACAACACTTTGTGCACATACACAATGTCGAATGCAAACATCCTTTTTTAAAATTGGTTACAAATCAAAATTTAAAAGACCGTGCTTACAAGTTACATATACCTTCAAATAAAACATAGTAACATAGCATCAGTATCTTATTGCGATATTCATAAGTACAACTTTACTATACAAAGCGGAACGTTTTATAGATCAGTCACAGTGTATCACAATTACACCGATTTACAGAATTTGCCTTCAAGAATTGTTAGCTCCGAGCCTTCGAGCTGAATTTGTATTGTACGCGGACGAAGTAATAAAAGTCTTAGGATCGAGACTCACCAAGGTAAGCTGATCTTGTTTTTTTTTTTAAATTATGAAATAATTTAAATGACAGCAGAATATTAGGGATATTGTGAATTTTTGACGTGACAACGTCTTATAAATTGGTTTGCCGGGTGACACTTCAAGAAACTGGGTAACGCTCCGCTCACGTTATGCGCTCACAATGAGAGCGAGTGAGAGGCACGCGTCCCTTCCACTCGGGCATGGTTAGCCCGCCTAAGAGCGAGAGAGACAGACATTGACATTGACAGTCGTTGTCACGTAAAACTTTCGCCCGTATACCGACTTTACAGGCAACCAATATTTTTTTTTTTTATTGTCCGTCAGGTGGGTTAGTAAAAAGTATTTATATACACATATTTTTTTTCTTTTTTTACGTAACCAAAAACTTATGACGACTTATTGATACGATTTGAAATATTGTTTTGTTTTGAAAGGGATTTACACAGTTAGCCTGAGCGCAGGTTTTGACTGCTTCACTGGACTTTGGTTTGAAATGTCGCACGACGTCACAATGTTGTACGTTTTGTATAACATCGTGACGTAATTAACCCTCGCTTCTAAACTTGGATTCGCTTGATCTCCTTATTTATTAGTTATTTTGAAAAGTAAAAAATGCGTGTCTAATATTTTACTAATTTACGGACTAAATAGATTTTTACTTTTCTATATATATATATATTATATAGATTGATCTATATATATAATAATAATAAACCCCTCGGGGCAAGCCGTTACCTCATCATGAGAATAACGCAATACCTGAGGGCATATTAACTTGCTTTTTCAAACTTTGAGATATAAATAAAAAATGTATCTTAAGGTCTATGTAGGAGCATACATCCGCAGGGCAGCTTGTGGTGGGCACTCTTTAGTTCTAATAACCAATCCACTAACATTTACCTACACATAGCCTAAATTTTTACTTTCCATTCATAATTTACAATAGCTCTGTATCTACTTTGGACCATTCATGTCTGTTCTTCCATAGAGCAGAGGTGGATGGGCCCTAGTAGATGCCCCATCCCAGTTTAGAGTAAAGTTCTCAACAAGGCCACTGCGTGTTGGACCTGTGTCCCCACGTAAGCCTTTCAAAGGACCGGATATTCTTAATACTGAGGATAGCCCGTGAAAAAAGAGAGATACAAATAATAATAATGTCTTGGGACATCACACACACGGTCATCTGATCCCAAACTAGGCAGAGCCTGTGCTATGGCAACCAGACAACTGATAAACATACTTATATATTTCTAAATACATACATAATATTATAGATAAATTACACCCAGACACAGAACAAATGATCGTGCTCATCACACAAAGATTCGTCCTGGGTGGGAATCGAACCCGACCACGACCTCCGGTTTAGCAGTCAGACAGAGATATAGATTGGTAATTTCTAAATGACATTTCTAATAAAAATTCTTTACGAAGTAAATATGTATACAAAACAACAATCGAGTGCTTAATATACTGAAAGAAAGATAATGAAATTCTATTAACTCATTTATGTGGTACCAAAGAGTTATTTCTCTATTCATAACATACTTTAAAAGTAAACTTTTGTGATAATACTGATGTTTATAAAAACACGTTGAAAGGTCTTTAAATGTCATAAAAACTAAATATTGAGAGTACAATTCGATATAATATTAACAATATTACAATGATAAGTGTGATTGTTACCTTAGCATTTACGTCTTGACATTGGATCGGTTGGAAGGTCGTGTAGATAGATCAAGTCATAATATTGATCTTTTGTATTTTACGATCTTTTGTTTCACTGATATGTAACGTAAGAATCAGGTCAATGACTGAGTCAATATCATTTCCTAGTTATAAAACAATGGAGAAATCTATAAGTATGTATTTTATTTAGTAACCAAACTTTCCTTGAGGTAGTAAATTATAACGTATGTTACGTATATACCTACTTACAATAAATGAAATTGTTAAACTACAGGTTATGAAGAACTTAAGTATCTAACAATTTCTACAGCATAAAAAGAACAGTTCAGGTTCGCAAATTAAATTTTGTTTCCGGTTTAAAAGTGTGCACTAAATGTAAATAATTAAAACAAATGCAATGCTATCAACATAGTGTCGTTGCTAAGCAACCAATATTAAAGGATTAGGTATTAAATTACTCAAAGTCTAACCGCATCATCATTGTTTATCACAAACATTCGTGGAATCGCTCGATACTTCAACAATTTATCGAACACGTGAGTTCCTGGAACGCTCTAATGAGACAGAGTCCAGGGTAAACATGTTTGAGGTCAGAGTTTACAAGCCGACCTGTTTACTCGAAATTATAAACTTTTTGATGTTGTTATAACAACTGGCTTTCGAGAAAATGAGAACGCGGAATAAAATTTGAAATTGTTTGTTCTATATCAATGTAAAATTTAAGAAATACTTTGGTATTGTCATAGTATTAAGCAAGATAAATATTAACCTAAACCTACCCACCTAATCAGAACTGTCGTGTGAGTTAATGAATAACTCACACGACAGTCCTGATTATTCGGACTACGTCTTATTCTGTAGACACTATTCGACTGCGACCACACCTTTACAGCATGATACTACGACAGCAAAAGCATAACTACCACACCGTAAAAAAGGGCCCAAATAATGTTATTATAAAATGTAAACAGCAATTTAATCAAACCACAACCCAGTTACTAGTTAATTCAGAATATACTGCAAACAACTTCTAGCAACTATTAGGTCGAGAAATATGATTTCTGGGTCTCAACCCGGGGGATCGCATAAAGAAAACTTTAAGGCGCTATTAGCCCCGGTTTTATTTGCCCCACGCCCAGCGGGCTCGCTGTGAGATTTACGTACGCACCAACGTCAAGATTTAACACAGTACTGCCCATATTTTAAACTGGGTAAATCCCTGTGGGACTGAAATATTGTGTTTTACAGGTTCAAATCAAATGCTGAATCTGTTTGAGTTATTGGAGGTTCGATGTATATGAAAGATCGTTTAATATTTGTTAATTTAAATTGAAATAAGTGTAGATAATGGTACTGGAAGATGCACAGCCGTTTCAGTTTCAGTGAATCCTGAAAAAAATATTTGCTTAATTTACTTTGTTAAATTTTTTAATTATAATATCCTAATATTTTTTAATGATAGTGTCCTAACTGACAATACCTGAAGATTCTCAAAATAACTAATTTGTAACTCTTCAAATGATAATATACTAGTTATTGACCGCGCCTCCGCCCACGTGGGTGTCGGTTATCGCGGCAAAAAGTAGCCTGTCTTTTGTTAGGATCCAAGCTTACCCTATACCAAGTTTCATTCAAATCGGTTCTGCGATTTAGCCGTAAAAGCGTAACATACAGACAGAAAGACAGAGTTACTTTCGCATTAATAATATTAGTAAAGGTAAATAATAAACTAGTATAGCTTTATTTAATGAATTATTTAGGTAAATTTTATGCAGGTATAAAAACTCTTACAATAATTTCGAATTAAAGATCGCTCATACTAAAAACACTCGTAAATTAAAGTTCCAAGGATATTCAAATTTAACGAACCAAGCCTAACAAGCGACAAACACATGTAGTGACGTCACTTCAAAATCTCGTCGGCAATAAAACGGAATAAACAGCTCTTAAAAGTGTATTGACGCAAATAAAATGCCAATGAAAAGTTCAGAGGCTGGCGGAGTATCGCAACGAATTCCTCATGTTTATGACTCAGTTCGCATTTAATATTTTAGACATACCGTAACCCTTTCCTATTGTTCCAACCGTACTTAAGAAAGACGAAGTTCTGAATAATTAAATGTGTCAAAAGTCAGTTCTGCGCTGTCCACCGAGACGTTTCGTTGTTCATAAAAATGAAATTGGATTTCAAATTTTTGAGATTATTTTTTGACAATATTTGTCGTGAGTTTATTCCTTCCTTTATACGATTCCTGGAAACAAATAAAGAACCCTTTGTTCTACACATGGAAACAAAAAACACCTAGCTTCAAAGATATATTGACAATTTTTAATATTAGAGTGCATTGGAGATTTGTCAGGATCGTGATGTCTAGAAAATCTAATGTACCTATTCCGTTGGGGAACAGACGTGATTTTATGATTGTATTGACAGAAAGTGCAATAGCATTATACCTTGCATTAGTAACGGCGCACTTCAATCCATTATCCGAACTTGTTCTCCCATTATTCCCTGACGACTCTTGTTTATACGAAGTTTACATCAGTCTTTTAAACTTTGTAGTCTAAGTTTTAAAGAAAATATGTAAAAATAGGTAACGCAAATGCAGACAACAAAAACTTGTATTTTCCTTGTAATCTTAACAAATTTTATACAAAACATACTTGTGTGATCGAAGATTGTGTCTTATCGTATGAATAAAAAATATTATTATGAAATATTGCAAATACAAAATGGTAATACTATTAGTTATTTTTATATATTTGTTACGCATTAACGCATGCAGAGTGAAACTAATTAACAGAATAAGTATTTAAATTCTAACAATAACTTCCAAGCAATGACCTCGGTAGCTTAGTTGGTAAAGCGACTGGCACGTTCATCCAGTAGCCGCAGGTTCAAGTCCTGTCTGAGGTTTACGTTTTATTTGTATTTAATTGTTAATATTATTATTATTTCGGGAGAGGCTGATGTCTAGTAACAGAACAATATTGGTCGAGTTTATAAAAAATATAATTAAAGCTTTATACAATGAAACAAAACCATCTAAGTAAGAAGAATTTTCTACGATTCCACCTTAAGAAAACATTACCTAAAAGGATATTACCATTTACACTAAAAATACTTAAGAACACAGTTTCGTAGCGAAATCTTAGCTGGAGTTAATTGCGAGCTTGGAAATAGCCTTCGAATTTGAATAAGTTATGCTCAGCGCCTGTACACACGTCTTCCTAATTACTGCTTCAAGGGGCTCTAGTTAACTAAATTAGGTGTCGCCCACTGAGAATTCGTGATAATTAAGAATATTTTTAACTTGAATTTTTTGTTATAAAACTGACTTCCGTTTTATTTACTAATGGATTATAATGTTTATTGAATAAGTCAACTTCGCAGAGATTTTAATTCTGAAAAAAATCAAGGATTTCAGTCTAAATAAAAAACTGTGGCATATGGATATTTTGAAACTCCATATGAATCTATATCAAAATAAAACAAAGTCTGATTATTTACACCATTTACACTCAAGAACTGCTGAACCGAATTTCATAATTGTTGATTAGATGGATTCGTGTTCGCCCCGAATAGGAATAACAATAAAAATATAGGAAACAAAATCTATCGGGAACCGAAAAACGCGGGCGGAACCGCAGGGCTCAGCTAGTATATAATAAACTTTAGATCAATGTATGGGCACGATACAATGGTAGAAAAACAAAGCGACAGAACATAACCGACAACACAAAAAAATGTCACGATTTGTTTGTTTGAAGTTTGCACGCTCGAATAGTGATCAACAAACGAATCAAAATTTCTCATAATTTATTTGTGTGATACGAAGTGTACAATGTTCAATGAATGAACACTGTACCTACATAACCAAAACAACATTGTAATTTCCATAGCAGTTAGAATAATAGAATCGCCACAATCACGAAACACTTACCTAGGTACTAAAATTAATTTGTGTTATTCTGTTGTAAAAGTATTTAGTGAAAATTCTACATAGCTTTTTAGCAGACGATCAGAATGAATACTATGATCATTAATAAGGAAATTCATCAAAAATGAAAATGAGTTACTAAAAAGTTTTTGACTTTATGAAAAATTTTCATAGACTACCATTACCACGCTGATTATAACCAAATTTAAACAATATTGATAATATTTGAAAAATAATCAAACAAAATTAAATAAATATCTGCCCGCCTCGTTTTCACACGGGTGGTTTGTGATTTTCAAAACAACTCCTTCCTTTTTTTTATTATTTTCTTTTATAATATCATTGTCTGTATAATAGGAAATATAACAAAAAAAGAATTATCCGATAGTGCAGTCGTTCGGACGTTATGGCGTAACCGAAGGTAAATTGGGATTCAGATATATTTATACATATAAAGATGCTTTAAAGCTCATTTTAATTTTACTATACCCCTGATAAGAGAGCTAGTTACTCAGCGTCACTGTAACTACTCAGAGCGTCACCAAACAGTGTCTCCACACTATAGCTACTACCCTATTGTTGTAAATATTTACTAAATCCGCGGCTAACAAAGCTTATCACAGTTTATGCATAAATAAAGAGATATAAGCCGTTTCGTGTAAAGGACTGCCCTGAATGTACGACCACGGAGCTACGAATACTCATTATAGAGTAGGCTTATCAAGCTTATAAGCGATATTATATGCTGATTATGAGCTCAAATAGTCTATGTGGATTTAGGGTTAGTGCTTGTAAATGTAAAGCATTAATTATCGTAACATCTAGTTTAATACTTAGGTCCCTCGTTTGGGCCTAATTACTGAAATTAAGTATCCCAATAGAAAGAAATTACTATTTTGATTGTCGTGGTTAGCTTACTGATCTGATGCCCTAAGCACGTGTTAGTAAGATCGAAAACTACTGATGTATATAAGGTATTGTGGGGTTTAAGTAAAATTGTGTGAGTGTCAAAACAGAGCGCGCCGTTTTATTAAAATTATCTTAGAACCATCAATATGTGTGCATAAACGTCTGTCGTCGCACGGAAAATCACTAGATCCGCTAACGAGCGTAATATTTTAAGGTACTTTTAGGGTAAAACTGTCACAATATATTTGGAAATCATTTCTAACTCTATGTTTACTTCTCAGAAATAATTCACACGTCCCTCGAGAACAAAGCGTTGACTAAAGGGATATTTTATATGTACATGTACACTAGCAAAGACTACGTATATATATACTTTATATATGTATGATGTCCCACCACGATATGCGCCTAATAGAATTATGAAACATTGTCCAATATTTATGTAGAAACCTAAATTATAAATTCGGTTTGTCTTTGTATTCAGTTAATGTACGTATTTGTTGTACAAAGTTTATATAAATTAAAACAGCTGGTTGTTGCACAAAATATATAGAAAGGCATAATTTTGAAGTGTGAAATAATTCTGTTTTATCAGGACATTTTAAGAAAAAGCTAGGTAGGTTGAAAGAAAGATATTAAAACTTTTCTAACAAGACTAACTTTACCTGAGAATCAAACCTGATATTCTTAAGAAACACCATCGTATTTGGCAACCAAGAGACTAATAACAAAATCGTGTTTCGTACAAAACTTTTTTAATAACACAAATGCATCAGTGTCTTAAAAACAAAAGACGCACAACAGATCCACAAGCCCCGTAAATCAAAACCAAAAAGGAATCTGTTAAAACCAACTTCGGACCATTCTGTGTAACATTCACCTCAGAAACACGCTGTATAAAGACATTTTTTGCAAAAACTGACTTTCTTCCAAGTGTGGCGATTCCGTAAAGTTTAAGTGGCCATTAGCGAACTTGTTTACAGCTGCCCCAAGGCAACTGATTCTGTTCCTGGCTACGGTTTTATTACCAAAGCGTACGCTTGTCAGGAAATCGAGGGCGAAATAGTAATACAAGTCAGTTACTGAAGCTTTCCTTAGGCGTAGCGTATAAATGTTAATTATGAAAATGGAGGGCTCTTCTGTGTATTAAAGTTGGGTCGTCAGATACGATCGTTTGGGACTAAGTACCCGCGGAGTAAAAGTTTCTGTCTATATCAAGATGCTCGTGCTCTTTTATGGGTTGAGCAGTATTCCAAGAGGACCAATCAACCAATACCAGTTATATCGACTTAATGCGATTGGACACAGTCACCAAGTTAAGTTTGAATCTTAGATTGCATTATTTCGATAAAGACAAATATCGCATAACTGCATGTTTTGGTCTCCTGCTACTGCATGTTTTGGTTTACTGCTATTTTATTTTTTATTTATATAGGTGATTGAAGTGAATAATATAATTATATTATGATCATAGAAACTCTAATTGTGTAGGTGTATGTAGTGGCAGATTGTTGAAAACAGTGAAATAGAATACTTGAATTCATCTCAAGCAAAAACCAAACAATTATTTTTTTTCTTATATAATAATATCTATTAGCAATCTTTGAGGAACGCCGCAGGTATCATAAACATATTTTAACAAAGTTTATACATCAAAGTAATTTTATTAAGTTTTTTTTTAATTAATATCAGAAGAAAATATTACCATTTCTCACTAGAAATTCTCATATGCATCTATCGATAGTACAGTGGGTCCTTCCGTGTCACGGTTGTGCTAAATTGCTGCCAACTTAAGGGACCACTTGGGACGGGTCAATATGTTCCGTACTACTGGCTAAACCTGTTTCCTAAACTAAGGTATGTGACGGACATAATAAAAATGCAATGTGTTGAACCTTATTATATAGGTTAAAAAATGAGCGATAAAAAGGTGGGAAGTAAAAAAATACATTTAATAATATAAAGGAATAAAAAGGGGGAAATATGTGTATATACGGATTTGTTACTATTTCCTCTATCTCAACCATATAAGCTTTAAAAGCATAGAAAGAATCATACGTGTATCGAAAATAGGTTCAAATAATTACGGGCTATAATAATATACCATTCCATATTATACATATAGAGTTTATAGAGATAATAGATACAGATCCAAAAAAAAACATACCGATTATTATAAATGCGAAAGTAACTCTGTCTGTCGCCCTTTTACTCCAAAACTACTGAACCGATTTAAAGGAAATTTGGTACACAGATAGTCTAGAGCCTGAGAAAAGACATGGGCTTACTTTTTGCCGCGATCACCGACATACACATAGCAAACAGCTAGTATATAATAAATATCTAGTACGGAATAAAATAAATGACAGGAATCAGGTGACAAAAAATATTCCTAACACAGTTACAAGCGAGATATTTTCGAAACAAACTAGTACCATGTGGTAGTGGAGTGTCTAGTCTCCTACAATACTAGATCTAGCTTCTGTCCACTGTTCCGTGCAATTTGGCTAGCCAGACGTACAACGTCAACAAAGAACGTTTGTGTTCTGTGACCGGTTATGTTGTGATTATGTTAGCGGGGTAAGGTAAATAGGAGGATCTGTGGAGAACTGTAGGTAAACGTAGACAGGTGGCAGTAGTGGTGCTTGATATATTCTCGTGCTTGGGTATATGGTTAGAGTCGGTTAAATTAGTGTGTGGGCGACGCGTTGTTAAGAAATCGAACATGAGTTGAATTCGTGTTTGTATGTGTGCAACGGTGAAGGAAAACATCGTGAGGAAACCTGAATTCCAAAAAAAAATATCTGAAATCGCCAACCCGCAATGAGCAAGCGTGCTGATCAATGCTCGTTACTTCTCTATATGAGAAGAGGCCTGTGCCCCGCAGTGGGACATTTATAGGCTCGTATTATTATGTGCGCAAATGAATAAGTTTGGATGAAACAATTTTCTGCTTGCTTGAATTTACTTTAGTATGGAACCGAATGAGAGTCATATAAACCTCCAATTCTTTGTTACCAGGTCGAACTGTTCCTTGGTGCTGATGAACTAAGCGTGCACAACAGATATTAGTAAAGTGACATTTGAATTTAACCGAGTATAACGATATCTCCTCGTGCCAGAAAAATATGCGCAAGTTAAACCACCTTTTTTCGTTTATATTTTATCTTATTCTTTCTAAATCCAGTTTTTCTAAAGACAAACCCACGCCCTTCGGAGAATCAGCAAAAAATTGCTTTCATAATAAATAGCATTTTTAAACGCAATTAAGACAAGCTCCTTTACCTCACCCTACAAGGAAATCAAATATAAAAAAAACACGATAGGGAAATGAAAAAGAAGTCTTTATTCACGAAAAATATTAAATATCTGTTGGCGACACGTCGTGTTGCGTGGCGCGGGGCTTCGAGAAGTAATCGGTGTCGATTATCACGTGATATCGGAAATCTGTCATGTTCACGTCGCTTCCGCAACATGTGTTTAAAAAGCGAGATACTAGCTTAAGGTGTGTTTACACTTGTACTTACTTTGTTGTCTTGG
The DNA here is from genome assembly GCA_932294365.1 of Diachrysia chrysitis. NCBI lineage: Eukaryota > Metazoa > Arthropoda > Insecta > Lepidoptera > Noctuidae > Diachrysia > Diachrysia chrysitis. The sequence continues at coordinate 11,802,595 of OW028649.1, read as the reverse complement.
TGTACTGTAATACTGAGGCTAAATAGATGAAATTTATGGTTGGTCCGTGATCACGAATGATCTATTCAGTATTCAAAAAGTTAATATTAATTCTATAGGTAAGTATGTAAAATGTGGGATAAGTTATTTATTTTGAAAATGAAAATATTAAAAACAGTGAGTTAAAAAAGGGACATGATCACAAACATAATTTGCTTTAGGTACACATTTTGCAAAGTGAAACACTACATAAAACGTATGCCCAACATTTATTTAAAAGGATCAAATTTAAAACAACTCTTGTTTTTGCTTTTAAACTTTTTATTTATATCAGTGCTGATATTTCGCGCTCAAATAAACAATGATTGGAGATCAAAAACAGATAGCAATTCAACGTTATAAAGCCAATATCGGTTTAAATGAGAAACAGAGAAATCAACAGATTTTTAGCAAAAAGTCAATGAACAACATCCTTAATTCGAGGCACGCGCCTTTTCATATGACATGGAGCTGGGCGCTGATTAAATTTGAAACCATAAAAAATCATGAACGCCAAAACAAGGCCCTGTTAAACGGGTTGCGTGTTCATACATTGTTAAATAAATTTTACCTTTTACTTCGGTAAAGGTAAACATTTGGATCGTTGCATGTCCCCGAGCAGTATTTGGCTGAAGTTACCAATTCTAGATTGAAAGATATTTTTTTATAGATTTCGTATTACGCAATAAGTTTTTTATGTTTGCTTTCATGTAATTGTCTTTGTGGGAGTGGGTTTTTGATTAGTCGCTTTTTCGTATACATTTTTTTTTCGTAAAGTAGCAATAACTTTATATATGGGTCGTTGGACATTTTCGACAAGTAATTATGATAACCGATCAGGTTTTCAAATACCAGTTATTTATTTATCTCGTTATTGTACAAATATAATTACGAACACAAATGCGGTACGGAGAAATACGTTGTAGGTACAAATACACCTTATTGAAAGGAAATGTTTATAATATAGGTTAAGAAAAAAAACAGAATTAAAATATAATAATTACTTAATTTGTAATAAATATCAAAAGCTGCGATGATACATACCTACTGCATCATAAATGGTTATATTATCTTTATTTTTGTTGATATTTGTTTTTTTGGTCATTATTTGTAAAGTGTTGCTCCGTTCCAAAGTTCGAAATTGCAAAGATTTCCCCAATTATAGTTGAAAATGTAAGCGCACTTTAAGGTTGCAGCTTCACTAAACGTAAAACGGTCAAAACCTTTGAATAACTGAGAATAAATAATATTTTAACACATCTTGAAACGAAGTAGCAATTTACAAATAATAAAAAAAGAAAAAAATATTACAGAGGCACATGAAACCATAATAACCGCATATAACACAGTACGCATCAACACAGGTTTTCCAAGTATAACTATGAATAGTCCATCATTACGAGTTCAAAAAAACTTCCTTCTACATACCTGCAGTCAAACCAACATAATAAACATCATGCGTATTATGAAAATTCAAAACAGCCGCTCATGAAGAAATATAAAAAAATATATAATAAAAAGAGGTTTTTGTTAGTAAAAAAACTAAAAAGTCCGCATATAAAACGCACAGCATCTCTTTATGACGTCATCTGGTCGACTAAAAATAATTTATCGTGGAGACTCAACACTGACTTTGCATTTACTGCCAACCAACTCGAATAAGCACCGCAGAATTCAAGATATACGGCCTTATTCTAGCTATTAGGGTATAGAAACCTAAAATAAATAATTCTCTTAAACGTTTAAGAGAATTATTTATTTTGTATTTTGGTTGAAACCGTTTCAATGTGATATATTAATATGATGCTGCACCCAGTATGTTACTTTTCTAAACTTCTTAAATATTTAAAAATGTTTCTACAAAAATATTACTGAAAATGTCTAACATTTTTGCTTCCACAGCTCTTAGATGTTTCAACTTAACACCTAACGAGTCAGTCGTTTGAGAGGTTGGAACGTGAAGCCTGTTGCATCAGTAGCATAATTTTTCGTATAATTCATATAGAGATTAGACACATTTTAAGGACTTAAATTTCGCAAGCAAAACGTAGCGTAATGTAAATGAAATCTTGCCAAAATAATAAACAAATTAAGGATGAAACAACGCTTAAAATATCAAAGGACACCAGAATAGGGACTCCAACATTAAGCATGCCGGACACAACCTGCAAATAGAACTTGAGAACTGTTGTAAAGATGTACGGAGACCCGACGACGCGACGGGGGTATTCTGAGACGTGCGTCCCTGGCCTATTGTGGAACAATCACGAATGCAAGCCGAAACTTAGGGGCTATTGCGTTTGTACCTAGAATAAACTTGGACTCCATCGGACCTGAAACCGCATACTGTTGTCTAAAAATACACGCAATTTCGGCCATGGTTTTTTTATTTTGTTTGTGAATATTTCAAATGTTTTGCTGTAGAATTCATGAAAGCTGTTATATACCGCTGCAGTTTTTGTTCCTTTTTGCGTGAAGTTCAATTATTTTTTACTGGTTCATTTGATTTGTTAAGTCGCGGGAGCAGACCAATTTGAATATTTTAAAATATACGAAAGTTAAATAAATATAATTTTAGAAAATCAAACGTGATACACTAAGTCTGTACGACCATATCCAATGTAATTCTAAAGCACATTAAGAGCAGCATTAACAAACGAATCACATTAGGCAAATTATAAAATCCCGAAATCCATGGATATAGAGAAAAATAATAAAATTGGGTCACTTCACTCCATTAACGTGCAGAAATCAATAACATAGGTAAGTACGCTGAAGCTTTCAGCCGACGACGTAATTGCTCTGGATAACACGACGCAGTCAAATCAGAGGGTCAAAAGCTAACGTAATTAAATAAAGAATTAAAAAAATAAGTAAATTAATGAATTTATTTTCGTAAAATAAAAAAATATATATCATTATTTTTATAAGGCTATAAATATACCTGTTTTTTTTTTACAATAATAATTATTAGCACACTGTAAAAAAATATTGTCACATATTTATATTTCATACAGTATCAGTTTCATTTAAATATTTTACGATTGCATGTTTTCGAACATACGATATTACTATGTACACGACAGTTATCATAAATCGATTTAAAATTTGAAAAGATAAAACCCTCCCTTAGGTAACTTTAAAATCAAGTTTCTTTTGTATTGTTCTAAGTGGATCTTCTGTAGTTTTCCTATTACATGTGACACCCCTTAGCTAAAAAGCATTACCTTAAAAGTCATTGCTTTTCTCATGAGAAACCGTGAGAGCGGATATAAAGGCTTTTTTAATATCTACCGTAAAAGATGTGGAGAATAATGATTTGGACAAAAAGTCAATGTCGTAATGATGTTTATTTTGTGGGCACCTCATTTCATAAGAAACTCTTTATAAAGGCAAGAAGAGATAATTTATTTAATTATCGGCAGTTTATTAGCGCGTTTTTAAATTTATTAAAGTTTTCTTTATTGTTTTTATTCATTAACTTTGTGTAAGTCGATTGCAACTGTTTCTGTTAAAAATATCTGGTCTCTAGTAATTTAAGTTTTATTTCCTAAACACTTTAATTAATTTATAATATTTATTGTACGAGATAATGCCATGCGTACAAAGTGATATTTAACTTGGTTGGTGAATAAATTAAAAATAGTCATTAGACACAATATTGGTTATATTATTTAGTTTACTTAATCTATCTTTTGATATGGTTAAAAATAGTTATATTAAAAACTATATAAGGTTTAATATGCTGTGCAAGCACGCGACGCGGCTGATGAGCAATTGTGAACTAACAATTAATATCTTACAAGGTTTTAAGTAAGTTTCTGGGTCAATCAGTCAGTGTGTAAACGGTGAAAACGCACGTCCATTTTATGCAAATATGCAATCTTACGGTACTTCGTACATTTATAACTTTAAAGAAGCTTAACGTTTAGATGAACGAAAAGTTATTATAATCACCACAGTTTTGAAACAGTAAAACAAAACGTACCTCCAAGAAATTTAATCAGTTAAACAGTTACTGTTATCCTTGCATTTGAAACTTGCACTACACGCTAGCGCTATTCAATTGAGTTATGATTCTTCAGTGTACTTAAAGGAAACATTAAAGGCGCCCCACGATATACTTATACGTATCTAAGTTTTCCTTCTACCAAACACTGTGTCCAGCAGGTCTGAAAATGTGAAAATGATTTATTTTATAACGGATTTTCGATAAACTTGTATAAAAAATACAATACCATCAATTGAGGCCAATATATCTCATAATATATTGAGTTGTAATATAAAGAATATTCTGGTGACAGCGACGGTGATTGCATTTAATTGCAATTAGAAGTACGTCCTCTGGTGCTGATATGAATCACGAAAATTTGTGTAAAACTGAAGTCATGTACTATTGTAGTACATGTTTATAATATTGTAATGTGTACTGCAGTTTTAAATTTTGCAAACAGGACCTTAGTGATTATTAGTTATTTTTCTGCAAAGAGTTACAAGGTGTGAGTGAGCCTTAATATCCAAGTAATAAGGAAGCGGAAAACAGCTAGTATATCATATATACATATTAGTATATCATATGTACATGCACTGCATGTTTTCGCATGCCCACGAAACATTGCATGTCAATAAAAAACAGTAACCAAATATTGTTCAAATGGCGACCAAAACAATACAAAAAATAACAAATCAAATTAAAAAAACATTCTACGTATAGCAAACAGGATATTTGCAAAAATAAATAAAACGTTGAAATTTTTACGCAAATATTTTTCTAACGTTTCTGAACGGGTTGAAAATATATCCCACTAAAATAAAATATACGTAGCTTTTAGTTGCGGGTACCAATTAAATCATTCGTCAGAGTGTACTGATGAATATATAGTTTATTATTATTATATTATTATATATTATTATTTTAATTTTGTTATCTTTTATAAAAACTATTTCCTGACAATAATTAACACAACAAAAAAGAATTAGCGAAATTGTTCCACCCGTTCACTTTTGTATAAATAGATAATTATACGCCCCTCATGGCAAAATCCTGTTCTAATACTAAGGAACTGTATTTATTGCTTCTAAAGCTAAAAATTCTGTGTTAAAAAAAAAACAATAAAAAAACAGATAGACGTCTTTTCATACAGTTCAACTGATACCGCCACAAAATACAAAATATGAATTTCGAATTGTATCACTAGAACACATATTCATACTCAAACGGACCCGTTGTAATAAAAAAGAATTGAAAGCAAATACAATCTTCCAAGTTAATCACAGTGTAGTTACCCATCAAACAAAAGGTCGTGACTACCGATATCACCCGTATGGATGCAAATGTTTCTGAAAACTTGTGTCACACAGATATACCTTAAAGCCAAGGTAATAAGGTTATCTTTTGCTTGCATTAGTTTTGTGGGTAAAAATGGCCTAGTCTTATTTAACATAGAAAGTCAATGCCCTAAGTAAGCATCCTGTTTAACTTGTAAAAAGGCATCAATACTTCATGAAAAATTATAATTATATTCTGTAGTCGAAACCCGAAACCTTTATTACAAATTTACTGTCATCATTAATCCAGCGGTTCAATAAGAAAAACCACATTTAATAAGTTTTATTAAAAAAATAATTAATAATAAATAATTTTTATTACAAGCTTTTAAATCACAACAAAACAAGCCTAAACAAAATGAGATTGCGTCGTTACCCTACAGAGTTCCTACGTCTCCATCGTCAGACCAGCTTCAAGTACCGTAATATTGTACTGTCAACGAATTTCTATAAGTATGCAAAATTTCATCTCAATTTCTAGAACTGGTTCATAATTAGCTTCCAAGATTTACAATCATACATACATACATTGCAAGTTAATTAAAATCTTGTAAAGAGGATCATTTTTTATATCCTCTTTTACATCTCTTATGGCTGAGTTTACTAGCACCAGATATTTTATATTCGTGATATAAAATTGACGTCTGACAGATTTTGTATAGAAGAACAGTAAAAAAATCTAAATTAATCTTCGGATAAAATTATCTGGTGTTAGAAAAATTCAGCCCTTATTCGTTTTGTTCTTCCTTGATTACTTCCTTCGTTTTTTATTGTGGTAGTGTCACAATAAAAAAACGAACATACTCAAACATTATCAAATCCTGTTCCTCTAGACATCCTTACGTTCTGAAATTGGTTAAACCAGTACTAAAGAGTACACAAAACACTTCACGAAGTACCTACTAATGATTTTTACGAAAAACGATTCATGAATAGGGTTTATATGTCTCGACGTGTACAAATGTGGGAACTGTTCGATCCTGCAAGGAATAAAGTTACGACCACAAGGGAGGGAAGTAATGTCTCTGTATTTGAAATGGCAAATGGGATATTTATTATGTTTTACACATTCTTCTTGCATTATGTAGGACTGTAGGTGTTGTAAATTTTATGGAGAAATGTTTGTAGCAAGTAAAAATGTGACATTTATATTCTTTAAAAAAAAACGATTCCCGCAAGAAGAATTTCAATCCTTGTGTCGCGGAGGGATTTGCAAATATTCAAATCACATGTCCAAAGAACACCCAGACTTGGAACAAGCATTTGTGGTCCCATGCGGGGATCGGGCCCGCAGAACTTCGCGCACAGTGGTAATAATTGGCGTGGTGACCTATGGCTACCTGTGCAGTCTTATTAACCTGTTATGTGTTTTAAAACTTCAGTTTTAACGAAAGGTAATATTAATAAAATCATTTTCATTTGCAAAAATTGGTATTTATAAATTCTAATTCAATCTACATTTTAAATTTAAGAGTTTATTTATTAAAAATACGGCTGACCATTTTTCTCCTAACTTTTTTATATGAGTTCAAAACAGCTAAACATCGTGACATGAAGATTTTGAAAAGGAAATATCACTGCCTCCCGTCATGACAATGATGAAATGAGAATCCTCCACGTTTTTAGAGAACAACAAATTTTGTGAATTAGTGCAGAACATAACTTACGGTGCCTATCACATGCCTAACTGTGGGTATACCCGTACACTGGCGGACACAAAAACTACGCAAACAAAGTTTTTGTTCTGGTTAATAAATGTGTGCAAAAACTGCTCCGCCCGTAGTCGCGTTTATTAAAAATATTTTTACTTTTTACTTTTGTACGCGAGTGAATTAATATTTGTTTGGATATAATATATTTTTCATTTAATTCGTTTTTTTTTGTCATATAATACAAAAAAATAATTAAACTACATTAATAAAATACCATTCGTCATTCAGTTTCAATAATAATTAACTTTTACAGGAAAAAGCCTGGCTATTCCAAATATTCATTTACACTTTACTATTTAGTGACGGTAATCACTTCTCGGAAGTTCCACATTAAAGCCGATATCACAACATACATTATCTGAAATATCATTCACAGTTGCATTTTCAATTATCCACTCCAAACAAATCAAATCTATACTTATATACTTATAATATTATAAAGCTGAAGTTTGTTTGTTTGTTTGTTTATTTGTTTGTTTGAACGCGCTAATCTCGGGAACTACTGGTTCGAATTGAAAAATTATTTTTGTATTGGATAGTCTGTTTATTGAGGAAGGCTATAGGCTATATAACATCACGCTACGACCAATAGGAGCGGAGTATAAATGAAAAATATTGCAAAAATGAAAAACCGTTGAAACTAAAACACGCGAACAAAGTCGCGGGGGACAGCTAGTAATAAAATATAGAGAAATGTCTTTTGTAAAATCCTCTCAATTAACAATAATTTATAAACAAAAACATTTCGCACCCAATTCGGACGCCATTTACAACGAAAACCGCAACATTTAAACACTTTTATTGGATAACACATTTCAATTCCAATTTTATAAAATGGTTGTATGCGCAGCGCGTATTGCCGCTATCTGAACAGTTTGGAAGCAATATAACTTTTAACTTATATTGGCCTCAAGTGTATAGCGTTACAGTGTTGTATGGCATTCGGTGCAACGACCACGTATTGTAAAGAAAGCGTAACAAAACCGGTTCAAATTGAGTCTAGCAATTTGTTGTGTTGTTACCAATTGTTTAATGTGTCTGTAAAATGTTTTATAAGCGTTCGTAAATCATTGAGATTGCTTAAATTTACAACAATTAGCTCTCTATTAGATTCCACCTTTACGTGCCTTTGAAAATAGTTATGTCAGAGAAAACATCTACTAATTGTAAGTAGTTACAAAATTTGCATAAAAAATTAAGAAAAGTTACAATTAATTCAATTTTTTTTTAACAAATTTGAAGAAGCAATTTCTACAATAATCATAATAAAATATTTGCTTAACCACCCTTTATAATTAACAAAATTAAATAAAACCTGTTTTAACGACAAAGTTAAAAACAATAAAGCAGAAACACCCCTATTTTATCTAACTAACCTCTATAAAGGTATCTCAAAAACGCAGCAGTATCAAACCGGTAATGACAAGTTTATAACGCCACCCTATCGGAATGCGGCGTTCCGGCCGACCGGGCCGGAAGTCCGCACACGGCCCGCTTCCGGTACGTCACGCCGACACACACGGACCGAGCTTTGAGCTTTTTTGGTTAGACATCACACACACAGACACAAGTCTAATACTAAAACAACACCTCGGGTGTTGTTTATAATTTTTTCTCAAATGTTATAATTTTTTTTGGCTTGGCCTACTTTTGTGTGTTCTAATCCGTTATTATTAACTAGATGCAATTTGAGTGCATTAAATATAGCACTAAGTTACTTCAATATAGCTTCAGATCTCGATTCTCTTATATTGATTTTTAAAATTTGTCTACTTATGTTGTCACTAACTTGTGCATTCTCAATCCATCCAGCGTCGAATGCAATAATGCCCTTACGTTAATACTATGTCATATTGAAGTAATAATTGAAAGAATTTTGAAGCGAATTCAATGTCAAATATTTAAAGAACAAATTCCTTAAACTACACAAAAAGAAACAGTTCATAAAAGTTATTTGACTGCACGGATAGCCGAGTGGTATAGGTCACCACGCCAATGGGCCTGTTTCCTATTTTTTTTTTAATGTCCATCTTGTAGATTAATGAATTTTATTGGACACGTATTTTTGCTTTTTTCCTGCAAACAAAAAATGATCAAAATACAGAGAACTGAAGTTACGCGTGACGTCACTCCTCGCTACGATTTTTAGCGAGGCGTAGCGTCATAAGCCCCCACTCCGAAACTTTAAAGCGGTGTATCTTTGTATTTTTTTATTGTTTTGATAAAAGAAAAAATACGTGTCTAATATTTTTTTATTATCTAACTGACGGACTAAATAGATTTTAACTTGTCATACCCAGGAAACATCCCTATTACCGCAGTGCGCGACGTGCTGCGGGTTCGATCACCGCATGGGACAAGCATTTTTGTGTGATGCACAAATGCTTGTTCTAAGTCTGGGTGTTCTTTGCGCATGTGATTTGAATATTTGTGAAACCACCTGCGACACAAGGATAAAATTCCTCAGTGCGGGAATCGTTTTAAAAAAAAAGAATATTTTACGAATGCCTCGGACGAACCAATTTAATAGTACATTAGCCGCCTACACGACAGTACCTTGCTCTACAGTTAATAAAGTCCCCGCATCTTGTCACTTAATATCGTTAATCGTTCCAAATCTAATAAACGAGGAGAAAAAGGAATCTCCGTCAATAGTCCCCACAATAAATAACGTAAAAGACATTTAATTAATATTTATGGGAGCAGAGCGTCCGGCGTCGCGTTATTGAATCAAATCATTGTACTGCCCCATATCGACATTAATGGTTATAGTATTTGTAGTGTTTATTTTAATTGTTTTTTTACTAAACGGTGGTAAATTTAAATGTGGTATTTTAGCTGTAATTTTATTAATACACTTAAAAAAAAATCTCAAGTCGTCGGAATCTTTGTTTTAGTTAGTGTGTTTTGCCAAATACTCAAAGACGCCTAGACTCATTTAGAAAAATCTTTTTTCGTTTGAAAGCGTAGACTTTCCTGGTTGTCCTATAGTCATCAGGTCAGCATCTGATGATGAGATCCCAGGGACAAGGCACAATTTTTTCAAGATTTTCCTTGATTATTTTCTAATTTGAAATGAATATCCCGTACTTTGAAGTCGATTTTTAAATGTGTAATTAAATATTTAATAATGTTTTGTTATTATCACACCTCGTTTGACATTGTTGTGATAATGATAAAAGATTTTCATTTGATATTAAGTCGTGTATATAATAATTTTGTCTCTTGTTAATTTTTGGGTAACCCTCATAAATCCTATTATGTGATGGAGAATGCATGTCGAAATTTTGTTTTTTAAGTACGCATTATGGATAAGGATAAGGGTCTGCCCTTATCCCAACACTATTGAAACGTCTCCTTCACGTCACTATTCAATTTCTCCTGGGAAAGAGAGGTAACCTAACCTATAATTAAATAGTTAGGTAACCTACTGCTAATGTATACTAATGCTTCTTTGATTCTGGTTAGCAACAGTCCTATTTGTAGCATTTAAGAAGCGTTTAGTTACGAAAGACCCCTAATATTTCTAAGCGAACCTATCAAAGCAGAGTACCCAAATAATTCCGGAATTCCAATTTATAATCTCGAAAATGCTTGATTATGGAAGGTGAAACGATACCTCGACTGCGAGTTTCGCAAGAACTAAGTACTCAACAATTAATACAAGTTTAACTATGAGAATTCTTGGCCTGTTTAACTGAGAAACTCCAAGACTCATTTATATTTAATTTACTCCGAGATAGACGCGACTGGATGTTTTATAAGCAATTGTTTTGAAGGAACTTCTAGTTAACTCTCCTGTTGTTTATTAGACGTTGTTGATGTTAGCAAAAATCTTTCTTTATAATTAATGTTTATTTCTAAAATTTTAGTTCTTTGAAACTTGAATTTCTAGACTACTTCGCTTGATTAAACTTTTACTTTGTAGAAAAGGTTTATTTCAAAACATATTCGCACAAGCCGTGTTTTTTTTTTAGTTGATCTTTTTAGTGTATTAAAATTAAAAAAAAGGGATTCTTAATTTTAGTAAGTTTCTTGCTAGTCGCTATTGTGACCACGGTACATTTTTTTAGGATTTATGTATCATGTCAACTATATATATATTATGTTGTATATTATCTGCAGTAATCAACTTAAAGGTGCGCTTACAAAGGCAACTAAAATTCTTGGCAATTTCTATAACATTTTTGTATTGTCATACATTGCTAGCTATTGCCGGGACATCACGATTGCTAACAATCATGCAAGTAATTGCTAGTGTAAGAGCCCTTTAAGGAAGCACCGATACTTGTAATCACGACTTTTCACATCACCCCAAAAAACACTCAAATCGGAAATAGGAATTGAAATCTTAAAGGATATAATGTATATCATAATTAACCCAGAGGTTTTACTTACTCACTAAGATTTTTTTTTTGTTACTTTTTCTTTATATTATTTTATTACTGTTTTTAAATAGTATACCTTTTTATTTGGCAAATGGTTTCTGGAAAAAATTGCCATGTACAACATGGCCGCCTTTTGTACATACTCGGTACTTCTCTATACCACATTATATATTGTATTAAATTATACGCGTGCAATAAGGAATAAATAAATAAGAAAATATGTTATACAGTCGTTCATTACTTGCATACTAAGTCTGCGATGTAAATGAATGTAAGGCGACGGGTAATGTAGCGATAACGGAAGCCTACAATACGACTGTGACACGAGGAACATTAATGGCATGTGATTAATGGTTTAGTAGTTTTATGTTTATGTAGGATATAAAAGTAAATTGATTGACTACTGTGTTAAAGCTTCTTAAACAGTTCTATTCATAATCAACGTCAAAATGTGTAGGTTTTGATGTATCGAAGTTTGTTTCTTTATCATGCGAAAATGTTCTGATTTATTTTGATGTTTGCAATTTATTATTTAGTTTATTTTTTAGATAGGTTTAATACATTGAAAGCAATAATAAATAGGTTAAATTGAAGTGAACACGAGTGATGTAGTTTCCAAATTCTAATGATCTTAGAACGAAAAATTGACTCAACATTTTAAATAAAATATCATTATTAAATTAAGAATCAAATCATCTTACTCATATAATCGCAAGCAACAATATCTACTTACGTATTAGAATAAATTACCCAATAACTACACAATAGTGGAGTGCTTCCGATATGGTCGGCTTGCTACCGGACGCCAGTTGGTCGCGCCGGTTAGTTTCCAGCCCAGGTTCGAACCCCACACACGTTGGGAACGTGGTTTAACTCGGTTACCCTGCTTCCGAACTTAGTAATATATTCGTTGTACGGTGTATAAAGATACTAGTTTTTAAACTGTTTTGTTTGTGGATGGTTTTATTTTTTTGAAAGTTTTCGGACAGTGACTTATTGGTTGTTTAGACAGATGGATTTTGTTTGGTGATAATGTGGTGTTTGCTGAAGTTGTCCATCATTTTGCACTGTAAGTTGTTATTGTTTTTTTTGGCGGGTGCTATTGCCTCAAGCCTGCCTTATTTTGTTTTCATGTGCAAATGTTTTTTTATAACAATATTTGAGATGATAAAAACAGTTTTGGATTTTGTAAAGCTTTGTTTGTATTTGTATCTACTACTTTTTTTTTATTTATTAATTGTGTTGGCAAATTTGCGAACGATTATAGTTTGTAGGATAATAAGGTTATCATATTTCAATTTAGGAACAAGGCAGTTCTTCAGAGTCAAGGTGGATAATGATAAAATGTATCTACTGTCTTTATTTAGATTGCCAAAAATATTAATCTGCCTTTCAAGACGTAGACAGCTTGATGACTCGCACGGAATATTATTTTTGGGACTGAAGAGTATTTTTGGGACTAAAAATACTAATGCTTATATGATGATCTATATAGATTTTTATAAAAAGTAAATATAGCTACATAAATATGTATAACAAACAACGAAATAATTTTGTTATATCCATTGTTTATTACCAGTAAGTACCTAACTACTACAGTTCACTGAACATGCGTGTTAACTATTGGTTCTATACATGTTAACTATCGATCAAATATGCCCTTTGTAATACTAGTAGATGATAGTAGTCGATTAGTTTCCGGTTGCGCTTGTCGTTCAGGCTTTTTGATTTTTCTTCTATAAATCTTTAGAAATGTTTTATCAAAAAAGAGACTTAAGTAATAAACACAATACATTTGTAAATCACAGTTTCAAATAAAGGCAGATACAATGGTCCTTTACAATTTAATGTAGGAATAAAAGAATAAGTACATATCTTCTTGAAGTAGCATAAACCTTCTGTTTCAACACATTTTATCATAGGACATCTCACACACGGCCTTCTGATCCCAAACTAGGCAGAGCCAGTATTATGGCAACCACACAACTGATAAACATTCTTAAATATTTCTAAATACATACTTACATATTATAAATAAATTACACCCAGACACATAACAAATGATCGTGTCTATCACACAAAGATTTGTCCTGGGTGGGAATCGCGCCCACAACCTTCGGTTTAGCAGTCTATGTCCCTAACCACTAAACCAACAGGCCCGTCCGTCGGTAAATTTCTCAAACAACTGTTAATTAATCTTACAGATTTTTACAATAATATACCTAAACTGATCCGTAATTAAATGGTCAATTAAACTTAATTACGTAATCACCCACGGCTGTTAACCAGGCCACTAGGATGCACCACAACAGTTCAAAGCGGTCGAGTTGACCTGTAACGTATCGATCCATTGTCAACGCCCGATCGACGTTAGTTCGAAGAAGCGATTGCTTTCAATTTCCAGTTTCACATTTGTATCTTGAAACCTGGCGTTTGAGATGATCCTTCTCGGTTAGTTCAATGCCTAGCAAGGGCATTAATCCTTTGCTAGACATTGAACTCACACACCCGTTATGGTGTGCTGAAGTAAATCTTGCAGTGGCCCGAGTTAGTCTGATTTATTTACTGTATCTTGGCTGATTACGTATTTACAAGCGTACGTAAGAACAACCAAAATCTTATCAGAAAGCCGAGTCTGCAGCGCCAATTTATTCACAGAACATTGTCAAAAAATATAAATATGAGGTAGTATGACCTAACATGTTTGACTGTTTTTATTCGGCAAAACATATAGGCTATTAATTTATGTTTTTTTTTTTAAAAATTGTTTAAAAAATTGGCGCTGTAGACCCGGTTTAAGACTTTATACGTAGTCACTCAGAATATGAGAAAATTACTTTTACTTACTTACTAGTAAAAAAATCTCACAATGTGTCATTTCATTAGTAAATCTTTCGGAAATTTTAATAGCTTTACAAACCTAATAATCATATCATTAATCAGTAACTTACAACAAATACACATAATATTTGTTTAGTATAAACAACTTTTTACCAAAGAAATACACTTACTCGAATGACTGTCAACTAAATTAAAATTAAAAACCAATAAAAAAAAATTGAATAAACAAAGTTCTAACATGTTAAGTTTACATTCCTTGGTATTGTAACAATTTATAATTCAAATTAAGAACGATATAGGAAGCGCCAATTATCGAATGAATTATTCACAAGTGCAGCGACATTAGTGTCGTGCTCGGTGTCATAATGTTACCAGTATTTAATTTTATATTAGTGATGTGATGAGTTACCAGAAATTGGTGTTTTGAATCAATAAATATTTTTTAAGTATCAATTTTATTTCAAGTTTATTTATTCTGATCATATTTTGTCTATACCCAAACTGTTTGATTATTCATAAGGATTTTGAACTTTGGCAGAATAAGTTAATAACATCTAATGTCACGTAGTACACTCTAAAGAGTTTCTAAAGCAATCTTTGACCTTAGGTTTTTAAATTTTATATACCTAAATTTTTTTGCCTATGCTTCAAAAAGGTACCTTTTATGTTAAATAAGTAAATATGATAAATGACCCTTTTAATAATGTGGAGCCGTATTAAAATAGCTGTTTGAATCACATTCAAACCATATCGTTCGATCGTTCAAAATTTAAATAATTCAACGATAATTCTTTGATATAAGCAATCAGTTATAAATGTGACATTTGAATGAAAGGCAAAGTGCTCACTAAGCGATTAAAAGCATTCATATTTTATTTATAGCCTAACAATAAGTAAAACCTCATTTAATTATGATTATTGAATCCTAACGTGAGTTTCGTGACAAAAGTTAGGTACATTATAAATATCAAATTCACATCAGGTAGTCTAGTTTGTTTTATACACCGACTAAATAAATTATAAAGTCAGCAAGTAAGGTCATCAGCTGATTCGTTCAAGATTCCGGAAATATCTTATCTTTTTCCTTTTCGTATACAATTTAATTTAAATACAGAATATCTTCTAAATTTCACGATGTAATTTAAGAGGGCCTAATATACAAGAATGCAGACTAATCCAGGAAGGGCCCCATATTAATTTATTCATTCGGTTCGCAATCAAGGCTTGGCAGTTGCGTGAATTACGATTAAGATGTTGACTTACCGAAAAATTCACTTGCCCTCGGATATCAAGAGAGTGCTACAGGTGGAATTCTAAATAATTGAATTTCAAAAATACCGAGCGCTTCTTGATCTTTGGACCGTGTAAGTGTTGCCTACAATGATAAATCATTGTCACCGTGTTTCGTTACGGTGACATGGAATTCTGTGTTACCATATTTGGTAGTGATGTAAAATATAATAGTATTTTTTTCGTATAAAATTGTTTTTGTACCTGTATATTATCTAAGAATATGAATACAGTTTCTGAAAGTGGAACAAATTTTATATGAACGATTTACAGATGCGTTGAAACTTTGTGAGTCATATAACCTTCAAGGCTAGAATAAATTACGCATTATGGCAAGCCAAGTTTCCATTCTTTGTATCTGTAAAATACGAAACAAATGAAGACAATAATGTCCTCAACATAAAAACTTTGTGGTACAAAAAGTATTAATATAGGTAACTATTTTCTAGAAGTTCTGTCAACACACTTTTCACATTTCGTATCATACTGATTTCAAATTTTAGATTAGTATAGGTAGGTACTAATATAACTATTTAGATATTTGAGTTTCAAGCTGTCAACACACAATATTTTGTATTACTTTAATATTTTTTAAAATATTTGAATACATTCTGTATTAGATATTATACCTATATATTATACTAGCTGTCCCCCGCGACTTTGTTCGCGTGTTTTAGTTTCAACGGTTTTTCATTTTAGCAACATTTTTCATTTATGCTCCGCTCCTATTGGTCGTAGCGTGATGTTATATAGCCTATAGCCTTCCTCAATAAACGGACTATCCAATACAAAAAGATTTTTTCAATTCGAACCAGTAGTTCCTGAGATTAGCGCGTTCAAACAAACAAACAAACAAACTCTTCAGCTTTATAATATTAATATAGTATAGATTTTTATATATATTAAATCAATTATTAAATCATATTCAAATATTATGCTTTTACTTTAATATTTGAATACATACATTCTGTATTCAAATATTAAAGTAAAAGCATAACATTAATCTCGGACAATTCAAACAAACGCCCGTCCCTTCGCGAGTAAATCTCAACGAGTCAAAGGCGGGCAAGAAATTTAATTGTTTCAGAATTCTACTCATTCCAACAGTAGAATAAACTTTAACATTAATGGAGTTTTACATTAACGTCATGTCGCGTGCGGCAGATGCCTTGAGCTCAGCCCGCTTGACTGCATACCACACAAAAAATTAAACAGAAGGGAAACAAAACATATATAGTCCAGTCTCAACACACCGTTACAAAAAACCCGGTGGGTTGAGTAATTGAGTAACTTGCAATTTCTTCACACGTTCATTTTTCTGCATTTATACCCATGGTACTATTTTAAATGCGAATATAACTATATCTGTATGTTACGCTTTTATGGCTAAATCGCTAAACCAATTTGGATGGTCCGTAGTATCGGGTAAGCTTGAAGGCTAAGGTAGGATTTAGGCTACTTTTTGCCGCGATAACTGACATCCACGCAGGCAGAGCCGTGGGCAACAGTTGGTACTTCTATATAATATCAAGACACTGCGAAACAGATGCCTAAGATGGGTTATAAAGCTCTCTTGCCTTATGAAGCTAGTACAAATAATAAGTTTTTAGCCACAATTCCTTATTTTTTTATTATTATTTGATTTTTTTTTACATCTCTCTCTCTTGACGGGCCGGTTGGTCTAGTGGTTAGTGATCCTGACTGCTAAACTAGAGGTCGTAGGTTCGATTCCCACGCAGGACAAATCATTTGTTCTTTGTAACTTATATATTACATGTATGTATTTAGAAATATATAAGTATGTTTATCAGTTGTCTGGTTGCCATAATACAGGCTCTGCCTAGTGTGGGATCAGATGGCCGTGTGTGAGCTGTCCCAAGATATATTATATATTATTATATCTGTAATGTTTTCCTTCTGGATTTTGTTACGTGTTGACGCTGCTTACTCGAACAATATACACCTCGCTTTTAAATACCGCCGCTAATTATTGTACTGGCTCGTTTAGTGCGGAATAAAATGACGATTGCTTTTTATTTTCCTTGTTAAGTGATATTTCATCACTTTTATATGAGTGAGTATGAAAATTGGAGAATTGACGTGTTTTTGTAGTAGCTAAATAGTTTGTAGAGCATGAAGCCTTGTTCGGTGTTTTTACAGTATAATGATACGTCTACAGACACGATCTTACGTATAAACACTAGCTTGGTACATTGTTTTTTATAGGTAGAATTAACTGTTTGTGGTGGTGTCGAAGATTCTAGAATTTCTAGAATTTAGATTTTGTATTGTTTTTTAAATCAATTATAAAATATACTTGAAGTATCTAATTGAAAATTAATAATTATCAGATATTCCTCCTTAGCTAGTATACATGACACGGAGTTATGTAAGTAAATACAATACGTAATGCTCATAAAATATACAATTTTTTGTTGCGTTGGTGTAGTGGCAACACTATGTAACAATTTCGTAATCTGAAAAGTATAATTCAAACTTTTTAGATTTAGCTGAAAAGAAAAATAAAGTGAATTAAACAAAAAAAAATATTTTAAAAAGGAGTTTCTATTTGAATTGGTTTTCTAAAAGAAACAAAAATTTACAATTTATAATTCGATCAATCATCATTCGGTAACAAAAAAAATATTGATCTAAATTCAAACATTTGAATAAAACCTTTTCGGTTAGAGCCCGAATCACGTGTTATTGAAAACGACTGCTATACCCAAACAAAGTTTTGATTGTGTTACGGGTCCCATTGTTAAACTAGGACCAACTTTTGATTGAGCTCCAATTAAAAAAATTGAACGTCGGATACGACACAAAAAACTCCCGTCAAAAATTGCCAAAGCCATGTCAGTTGTGAATAACAAAAATAAAAATACAAATGTAGAAATATGAATACAAGTTAATCCGTAAAGGGCTAGGTAGTATCAAAAATAATTAACGGATTATGTTGACAAAAATGGAGAAGCGTTCCAAAAACGTTTGATGCATGTATGCGATACTCTGAAATTTATCTACGTACAAAATAAATACTAACAAATATTGAATATTGCTTACTTCACTAAATTGGGTTTTATTTCTCAATAAATGAATGACAATAATGTAATTTTGGTCGTTTCTGATCTACTTTGCTCTACTAAGTATAGAATACATGGTGCTTTCAAATCCCTCTAACAAATACCTAGACTAAACAAACATGTCTTGTCTATTCCAAACAAAATAAAAAAGATAGTTTTTCTTTTATATTTATAAAGGTTTTAAACTTTGACGTAGACTTGTTTCGTCGAACTCCATCTCATCAGTTATTAAAAGCAAAGAAATCAAACTTCTGACGGTTTCGTACAATCAACCATAATATGACAAGGTAGTGAGAAAGAATTAGAAAAACCGACTTTATTACTTCGAAATAAGGGCGTTATTAATGTGAAAGTTTTAGCACTAATGTGTGGTAGAGTGTACAAACTGAGATTGACGCTGAAACATTGTCACGTGTTATGCAAATCATGGCGGATAAGTTACTCGGAGTTCGTCACCCGCCTTTTGGGACTTACTTTGGTAGGAGGACCAAGTATTAGTAGACAGTATTTTATTTTCCAAAGATAAAAATAAGCAATAAGCAATAACTTTAATGTTCACCCAACAAGTTTTGATTAAAGACGTATTTTAAACACAATATTTTAAATCATTTTGACTCATCTAGTAAAGACCTTTGAAACACGATGGGATTGTATCATTTCATTGCAGAGTTGTATATTATGTATGTTATGTATGCAAAGTTTCATCTCAATTAGATCTCACAAAGTGGTTCTAATTTAACTTGCAAAATTTTATCTAAACAAACATATACAACACACACTTCAATACATAAATAAAAGCTTGTAAAAAAACAGCCATACTTCGACAAAATTTAAGTTATGATTAAAAGTAAACATATTATGAATCGGTAATTGCTATAAGTTAGTACCTAAGATCACTAATGATCTGATTTCTCGACTGTTATAAATTTTTCGATATAGGTATAATCTTTAAAAGTAAAGCCTCATTTATAATTCAAAAAATATTTTTAAGCTTACTTCAAGGGAAGTTATAGTCACATAATACACTTTAATACCAAAGAATCTTTAAAAGTTACTAAAATAATTCTAAATGGAAAAACCTTTTCATTCCTAATAATCTTTTGCTAGAATTCTTAAAAACGTACCGTGTAATTTAGCTGCTAATGTAAGACCACAAAGGGAATATCTAAGAAACCTAAATATTTATGGTCTCCGCAATGTATGAGAAAGTTTTAAATCGAAGGCTTTAAAAATTCAAAGGCAAACCTGACATTGGAGTGTCGAACCCCTATTAACATTAAGCAAGTCACTTTCACGATATTCCACATCGGAAAACTTTATATTATTCTTTGGAATTTGATGCTGAAGATTCTTTAAATGTGTATAACAGCAGCCTTATTACGTATCTTTTTAAAGCAGAGCGATTGTCATCAAAATTTGTACAATTATTGATGTTAAAATTGTACATTTGTATGACGTTTGTCGCGATATGTAATATAAATTATTAATTTGACAGTAATTATTATGCAAGTTTGTCTGTGCCTTTCTTTTGCAAGATACGTAATACATCTGCGGAACTGCCTTCTTACCGTTTGGGTTCATGAACGGATTTACGAAAAGGTTCAGATTTTGGTAAAACGTTTCGTATTTAAAGAGTTTTCAAGAGTTTAACAGTATTTTGTGACAACTGTAAATGTGCTTAAAATGTTGAGATTTTTCAAAGCAAATCTATGTAGCTGTGTGATTAAAAAGTGTGTAATGCATGCTTTTTACATCCCTATAACTAATAATAATAATATCTACCAACCAATGATATTATCTATACTAATATTATAAAGCTGAAGAGTTTGTTTGTTTGTTTGAACGCGCTAATCTCAGGAACTACTGGTTCGAATTAAAAAAATCTTTTTGTATTGGATAGTCCGTTTATTGAGGAAGGCTATAGGCTATATAACATCACGCTACGACCAATAGGAGCTGAGCATAAATGAAAAATGTTGCCAAAATGAAAAACCGTTGAAAGTAAAACACGCGAACAAAGTCGCGGGGGACAGCTAGTTACATATAAAAATGAAGCCTGTAACATAATATCTCTTGTACAATTAAAATCACATTTCAATTTCCTGTGGTGACCTGTGTTGTGTATCGATAATAATATATATCGAATACTTTACCAAATTAAAACATATATTAACTAGTTAAATGACATTGTATTGATTTTATCCGAGAGTCTCTAGATAATATTGGAGCTTTTGAACCTTCAGTAAACCAAACCGACTATAATTAAAAAAAAAATAACAGTGCTATTATCCTAATAACTAGGTATGTTAGCATATTTACGTGACGTTAAAAGATAGTCCACGATTTGCTATAAAACTTTTACTATCTTGAATGTTTATAAAATGTAGTCACAGTAGAACACAAGTCAAGCTGACCTTTTCAATACAACCTCCAAGACGTGGCAACTATAGAAGACTAGTTTCTTGCTATATCTTTATTAACAAAAAAGCCATGTGCACAAGACCGGGAATCCTGTTTTTTTATCAAACACCTTTGTCCTTAGGTGAGCAGCAGTGCGTGAACACATGTCTTAGTCGCGTGCCTTACGCGAGCCGCTTTTTGTTAAATAATCCAGAAAAAAAAGACCCAAGTAGTGAGGTCATTGGGATCAAATTAAAATCGTCATGGTAGTGAGCATGCATTTTTATGACTACTAAACTGATTAACTTTATGTTAGTTGAATCTTTACCTATTATTAATAGAATATTTTTTATTAATGCTACACTTAAGGACTGGGTGGGATGTGTTACATCTGCACGTTTAGTTGCATGCGTTTTATTGGGTTTGACATAGTTCAAAAATCACGAACCCAGGTATCTTTGAATAATTTTGTACCAATTACTATAGAATAGAATTTTGTTTAACAATAGTAGTAAGTGTAAAAGAAAAATAAAACATAACGACAGCTTTTTTTTCATTAATATACGACTCCTGCATTACCATTACCCAGACTTGGAACAAGCAATTGTGGATCATACAACTGCTTGTCACATGAGAAGATCGAACCCGCGGCACGTCGCTTGCAGTGATAATTGGCGTGGTGACCTATACCACTCGGCTATCCTTGCAGTCAATTTGTCCATTCATGTCAGCATTAACTAAAAGGGTGGCAAACTTTTCTAGAACAAACTTCGATCAAATGAATACATCCAGTTTTAAGGAGCTGGCTATAAGTACCTATCAATACCCTCAACACACACAAGCCATAATTATTTTATTTTGCAAAGATGAACATTACTTATTTTAGCGTTACCCAGCTGTTTGACAACCGCAGAATGCACCGCATCCGAGCAGGCTCCGGAAGGAGCTGGCATTGTGAGGCTTCGGCTGCCGTCACCTTCACTGCTACCAAGCTCACATGCCTATAGTGAGCTAAGAGTACTTTACATTGTCATGTTAGACTTATAAGGCATCAGAGCATCAAAAATATGCTGTAGTTTGTGATGTGCAGTGAATGAAAGTAACCAGTAATGTCAGATGTTTTAAAAACTCTGCATCTGCCTCCCATGTCATACACAAATTCAAGCAAATTCACCAGAGTATGCCATTGAGTAATTCCTCAAATAATGAAAGTTTCCATTCAAGAATTTAAATCCGATGTTTTCCAAACTAGCTCTAACTTTACCATACTAAATAAAAAATTCTTAAACACTTAGCAGGCACAAAAGTAATAACTATATAATACTATAAGCATGCGTCTTTAAATATAATTGGCCACAGTATTTCCTTCTTTTTATTCGCCGAATATGTAAGCATAGGTAATGACATCCTAAGGCTTATTATATGCAGATACACACATCCGTTGTTGAAGGAAGTGCTAATTCTTTCCTTTGAGAGGCTCTACTCAGTATTGGGTGAACGTCAATTGACGCTCACGCCTAGTATGCTCCTTGATTTTTAAATTTTACCTTGGAAATGACACAAGTAGCTACTACTCCCTTCTAAAGGTTATGTATGAATTACTGTCATGCGTACTAAGAACATTAAGATCTGCTAAGGTAAGGCTTTTTATTATAATAATTATTCATTTTAGCATTTCCCATTCTAAATTACATTTAAACAAAAAAGTTGCATATATTTTTGTAAATTTATATTAAAACCCTTTATTTTGATACCTTACCCGACCTCTCAGTATGGTTACAAAAATATATTTATATTAACGAAGGTACACCTTAAGTTTAATTTATCCAGCTGTTTGAAAAAAAACGATATAATAAAGAAATTTAAAAACATTCAAGATATGCGCGGTATTAAAAAATAACTCTTTCCTTTTTGTACATTAACCCTCCCTAGGCATATACATCAGTTATAAGATACAAAATACATCAAGTATATTTAACTTGAAACATGCAATAGTACCTACAGGCAAAAATAAACAAGTAACTCACAAATGTGCTATACTTAAAATGTCTCAAAATTACACCAGTTACTAACAAAGCATAAATAAAAACTAAGACAATGGCCAAAGAACAATACAGCGCCAACAGTTACCCACTATCGCTACTATCAGCGGTTTAATAGACTGCGCACGAGTCGGTCACACCTCATGATTCCGATACAGATGTTCTATACCCATCCCGCTCACTCCTGCACAAAAGGAGGGTTCTTATATCACTGTCTCTTTCTTAACATGTGATTAATTCGAGAACACGTGCCGGAAGGTGAGTGTTTAAATATTCACGATGGATGAATAAATTCGAATTATAAAACGGATCTTCACTTTAATAGGGACGTGGTGTCCATTTATAGTGACATTATCGCAAATTATGTAACCTTAATATGTTATCAATAGTTTTGTTATTATTTATTGCAAAACTATTATTAGAACATAATAAACTTAATAGACAAATACAAAAAGCAAAATTTTAAACTTGATATAATTATGTATAGGTACCCGGTAACATTAATATCATAATTATTATGTAGTAGTAGGAGTTAAAAACATAATATTTTATAGTTAGTAACATTAACAAAGCATTAAATTAAAAAACTAATGGAAATAATGTACAATATAGGTTCATAAAATTATTTACAGAATTGCAAACAACTTCTTATACCTTGTTAAATTGTAACAAACACTAATGATTTTCTACAGTCCAATAAATCATCATCTTCATCATCCCTATATCCTATAAACCGTATTTTGAACAATAGTATAGTTCAAAATACTATTGTAGAGTAGTAGTAGGTAGTAGTAGTATTGTAGAGTACAGTAGTAGGAAAATACCATTAAAGTTCTCCAAAAAGTTTGGTAACTTTTTTTGCTGACTAACACATCAGCATTTTATCTTCGAGTCATAGCATAAACTGCTCTAACATACCTAGTTGCGCACCGTGACGGGGGTGGGCACCGAAGCGATGCGCAAGAGCAACGGCCTGTGCAATACTTGCTGAGGCTTTCTTGCAAAACATGTATTTGTTTGCTGTTATTATGACAAGATTTATTATGGTAGGGTTTTGTGGGTACTGGTTTTTATATAACATGCTGTTAAGGTACCTATACCTGTTGCGTGGTAGCATGAGCAAACAAAACTATCCTATTGACTAATGTATGTTTTTGTGATTGAAAAGACGTAATTTATTTTTTCTCCGACCTGAATACTACGGGTGAGAAGTACCAAATCAGTAGTAAATACTCTTAATACCCTACTCATCGCATACTAACATCTGTCCTACGCAGCATGCTACGCAAATACGATAGATACCTACTTAATTCGCCCATTGTTTTGTGTAGTGGTTTCACACTCGATTGAGGTAAATTCTTTCTTAGCTTTGAGCGAATGTTAAAAATTGAAATAAAACTACTTTTTAAACAGAATCTATTGCGGTTTCATGTCTGTTCGTGACCATGACATCTGCAAAGGGGAAATAAGGGAACTAAAATCTTAATAAACCGCGATAGAATTGGCTTAGAAAGTATTTTTATTTCTTTACCTAAACGCCACTGTTCTTGCCTGTACAATAGTAATTTACTTACTTACATAATGATAATCATCGTTCCTCCTAGCTGTTGGTCTATCGGAAATTCTATTGAATCTTTACGGCATGTCAATTTAAGGTTTTAGGTCCTCATCGGTATCTCTGATAGAGTAAAAATAAAATTGATTTAGTAGTTTTCTATAAAACTTAAGAAATATCATAAAGAAAAGTCACATTCATACCTGCCTGATTTGAATCCGCAAGCAAAATGAATATTAAACCATTTCTTGAACCTAAAACTTCAATATAGGAAACAGTATTAGTATTCCTTTAAAGTAACCATTGACATCGCTTTCTGAGAATACAAAATTTCGCCCGCATAGTATTGGATATAGAATTTAAACCTTTGAATTCGAGTCTCGATATCGGTACTTAAAGACGTCATAATTTAATGTCAGTATGGCGCTGTGCCAACATCGCCTGCTATATTGCCACTTAAATCGCAATTTACTCATTCTTAGCGCGAAATCTGTTGTCCGAGGTGCTGACTTGGCACTTTCTGTACATCATAGGAGTCCTTCATGGTAAATTACAGATGGCCTTGTGTATTGACGTTTCTTTAATACAATTGAAAATTATTTATTTATTTCTCCACCTTATCGCTAACATTACAGGCTTAAATCCTAACACGTTAGTGAGGCACTTTACTTATAATATAATAAATTATATTTATGTACTTGGAAATATTTTATTAAGGAAGTATTAAATCTAGTGCAAAATTTTTAGGATGTATCAAATCCTGTACTAAATTGGTAAACAGAGCTAGAAGAGTATAATTTACGCAGTCATTTGGAATTTATGACTGTGAGGTGTGATGAAAAATGAGCATTTGTTTTACATACCTACTTGTGTTGACATAGATCATTAAGTAATTAAGTCGTATGTGGGAGATTGCTTCCTGATGTACAGGTTTGCCTTTATTTAAAAAAAAAGCCTAAATTACATTAGCAAGGCGATACTGACACACAATACCTACACATCGTTATATTTTAGGATAAACTGATAGACATGCCGAAAATGAACAAACATATGCGTCTACGGATTTATTTTTTTAAAAGTCGGCTACATGTCCAAATGCGGATTGACTACCACAAAATAAGAATGATAAAAAAAATCCTTTGACATTTCCCTCTCACATCAAACGTATATTTTTAATTCCCTTTGTGAACGCAAATATACTGAAGATAGTGTAATGAGTCCGTCTGCTCACAATGGTACTATTGTCACGGTTGCTAACTCAGATAATATGGAGCCGGTGGATGCAATATGGTGAGGGCAGACGGTAACTTTCTGTGATATGCACACTCCAATGAACTGAGGACTTGTTTTATAAAACTGTTTGTTTATCTTTCAACTAAAGCGAGTGAACACCTTTTTTTTGCATTGCAAGGGGTTAAAAATTTTGAAGTAGAGGTTATTTTTTAAAATGATAAGTTTAGTTTTGAAAATATAAAGAACGATTCAATGTTAATATCACACCTAGATTTATTACATGGCAGCATAATGTTTGCAAACATTATCGAGTCAAAATCCCGAAATTAATTTCTCAGTGGAGATTTAAACAAATTAGGTAAACCTTAATAAATTAATTTTCTAACTCCGTACAATTTCGTTAATATACCTACAGCAAAAACGGTTCCCAATAATAACAACACTGAAATATTTGACGTAAAAACAGGCGAGGAGCTCAAAGGCATCCCCGGAATTGATAGGAAACCACGAAACAATATTCCGGTGGATTCCTCCGTCGATAATATGATGTTTCCGGTAGAACGGCAGCCTAATGCGTTCTCTCGGAATCCCTTCAATTTTGTGCCAGATTATTTTGGGTAAAAATAAAAATCTTTTATACAAATATCGATGAAACAGATTTCCGTTTACTTTGTTTTCAAGCTTGAAGTGTCAAAGTAGGAATATTAAATAACATTAAACACGAAAAGCGGATTCAATACGGCCGTCTCACAAAATACTTCGACGGACGACCAAAATGAAATAAAACATGTGTAAAAAAATCCTACAGATACAATACGTGAAATAGATAAAAATACAAATTGAAAGAGTAAATAAAATAATTTTATTGGATGTTTTAATGCCGCCTAAAGTTAACTCGGAACATGACAGGTGCCTACCGATCATCCGAACCAATTGGCTAGGTATTTATAAAACCCAGCGGGTTTGACCACTGACGCGCGAAGGTCCCTGGGGTGCTGCGGCAAACTCCCGTTAATATTGATTTTGCCAATACCACGGAATGTTTTAATTTTTTGTCCTGCCTCATCGGAATTTTAGCCTTTCGGGACACGATTCAGTTATCATGTTTCGTAGCTTGTCGAGATAAATTGGCTTTATTTTTCCGAAAATTATATTTGATAAAAATGTACCTACATCAAGAGTTTTTTGAAATAAAATATTTGTCAAATTTTCTACATGCTCAAACTAATTGGTCACTGAAATTGGAAATGTCAACAACTTACTGTTCCACTGGGTTTTGCTTGTTATCTAGTTATCTTATATCAAGTTTGGAATTTAAAAACTAATTATTTGGATTAGGATTACATGTATATTAAATTGTGTTAGGTAAGTTTCGGCATTTACAAGATCATTTATATAAGTATTTTAATCTTACTCACTTTATTGTTTTAGGCGTTCATTCAGTTCGCATCATCAACATCCGAGTTCCGGATGTGATTCAATACGGAACTAAGGACTCTATTACACTGGACTGTGATTTCGTCACCAACAATGTCACCGGTCTAGTAGTGAAGTGGTTTTATATGGACAAAACGCAACCTGTCTACCAATGGATCCCACCACAAAAACCACAAGCATTAGGCATCTTAAGAAATAAGGTAACAATTAATGCAAAATATTATTATGATTAAAAATCTGAGTCTTTAATGAGGAGGGAGTATAATGGGTTGGAAAGATTTGATTTTAAACTGCAATTGAAGTGATCGAACTTAAGTTTCAATAAAATTTCATCTTTGGTACTATAAACGATCACTATGAAACTATAAATGATGTTAAAAATGTTTGTCCAGGTGGATCTAACATACAAAGTGTCCCACAACCCGTACACTCAGCATCGAGCTCTCCGCATAACGTCACCGGTGCCAGAGCTGACTGGCAACTATACATGTGTCGTGTCTACATTTCTGGCAGAAGACGAAAAGACCAGGCCAATGACCATATTTGGTAAGTTGACATCGTAAACAATTTCAGAATTTAACTAAATTAAATGAGTATTCTGTTTAATGTTTCCGAAAAATCTAGTGGATTAAGTTTCCATCAAGAAAGAAAGAAAGAAAGAAAGAAAGAAACATTTATTTGCACAGAAGACAGGTCGTACCAGATTTAACAATGGTGCACAGTTCAAGCCATATTCTGCCTGTATTTGGCATGCAAATATTTATAATTGAATTAAAATACTATACTTTTAAAAAACAAATGTCAAGCTATTATTATTTTAACGCATTTATGATTATTAAATTATACAATACTATTATTATTATTAAATTACATTAAGTATATTATTTAATTTTACAGATAATCATATACATTAGTTTCATATTGCATGAACTCTTCTATCGTATAAAAACACTTATCTACTAGCCATTTTCTCAGTTTTATTTTAAAATATTTAAATGGAAGCTCCCTTAGACTCCTAGGCAGTTTATTAAACACTGATATGCACATGTGATACACATTTTTTTTATTTAAAGTAGTTCTACAAAATGGAATAATTATTTTTGTAGGATCTCGTGGTTTATATTTAGTCGCATGATCCCCCTTAAATTTAAAAAAAACATTGAACTTCCTTACAAAAATTGATACTTCAAGAACATAGATGCAGGTCAATGTCAGTAATTTTAGTTTTTTAAATAATGGTTTACAAGAGTCAAGTGGACTTACTCCGCAAATAGCTCTTAAACATTTCTTTTGTGCAATGAATGCCTGACTAACATCAGTCGAATTCCCCCATATTATTAACCCATATCTAAGTATTGACTCTACATAGCCTTTATATTTAAGCAAGTTATTCTTTAAGTTGAATCTATCGGCGCCCTTTCGCTTACCATTCTTACCACTATATCATAAAATCAAATGCAAATGCATTGAAAACTCAAGTAGGTACTGGAAATAGTTTAAAAAAAATTACGAGTTTTTTTGTGATGGTTTTCTCCAAGCACATATTTATTTCAGTTCCAATAACATAAGACTGAAAAAAAAATTCATAAAAAAACAGGAAAAATAGAACCTCCTTTTATAAAAATAGAAAAGCTTCAAAATTCAACGATAACAAAGTATTCCGCTTGAAATCGAACAGGAAATTACATTCTATTAATTATTGGCAGAACACAAATGAAATGCACCATACAATACATAATAACGAACGGTGTTAATACTGAAACGGTAGCCACTGCCGCAACAATATGCTTTGTGAGTTGAGACTAAACGGAAATTACTTCGCACAAGTTTATCTGCAGGTGCATCCAGCTAGAGAGAACTCATTATTACATAGTTTGCTGCCTATTACTACGCAGACTCATAGCTGATTTTGGAATGGATAAACTACTTTAATATTTTAGAGTATTTTTGGCAAGTTTTCATACCAATATAATTGA
The DNA here is from genome assembly GCA_932294365.1 of Diachrysia chrysitis. Taxonomy (NCBI): domain Eukaryota; kingdom Metazoa; phylum Arthropoda; class Insecta; order Lepidoptera; family Noctuidae; genus Diachrysia; species Diachrysia chrysitis. The sequence goes on along the minus strand of OW028649.1, from coordinate 11,773,292 downwards.
ATACGGTGTGCTTAAAGTTGAATTTTAACTTCAAAGCCGCAATGATAACCGTATCAAATGAATAGGACAAGTGGTTAATGAAATAGAGAAGTTTTTGAAAACTACCAAAACATGAGAAGCATAGACACTGACATACTAATAAATAACCCCTAAAAAATTCCGGAGAATGTTAAATTATAAAAAAAAAAAACACTTTGATATTTTTTTAACCTCTAAGGTTACTTTCTATCCTAACAAATGTTCAAGCATTTGATAGGCATACTATGTAGCTAGTGTTCCAAAAATATGGACCATGTATTGCAACTCACCACGGCAGTTTGAACAAAAATATCATGAAAGTCGGAATTTGGTTAAAAATCACGAAAAGTCTCATAGCTCGAAAACTATAAAAAATCGCAGAACATAAATGGGATGATTCAGATGCTTCTGAGTACTTTCTACCTCTTGACGAGAGTTCATACTTTCTGGAACATTCTGTAATGTATTTCTTTAGAACGTAAATTTTATATTAATACATAAATACTCTCCAAGAAAAGTAATGAAATGAATATGCAACGCACTACAAAATTCAGAAATTTTCCTTGAAACCTTCTTGTAAAATTTTCAAGTAAAACTACAGTTTTAATAAAATCTAACTTTAAGTATATTACGAACAACGGCGGACTAAAAGTCAAAGAAAGCAAGCTAATGGAATACAAATGGCTGTTTTGCTTATATTAGAAAATCCATCAATATTTGAAGCAACAGTAGGTACTGTGGCCGTGGCATTATCATAAAACTGGAAGCGACGCAGACGGCGCGTTGTACGAACAACACGAGTCGTGCTCGAAATTTTAATTTAGTATTATTTAGTTTATTAAGTATGCTTTTATTTTACAATTAAATTTAATCTTCAAACAATAATTTACGCTATTTAATCATGCATCTATTAAGCTACCTGATACATTTTAAGACATCACGTATCTTTTGGAAACAGATCAAGAATTCGTCCATTAAAATCATCAGTTATATGCGCAGAAAATATATATCGTCCAGTGACATTTCTATTCCATATAATCTTAATCTATGTTGGTACAATAGGAGCAGTATCCATTACCGTTCGCGTGATCATAGACAGTAGATATTGTATTCCTAAAACAGTTCGTTCGTTAACAAACATTGGAACTTGATAACATTTACATTATAGAAACGAGGTATAACAAGAATATTTTTAGTAATAAAACGATAAATTTACATCAAAGTACAGTACTGTATGGTGAATGGTATATAAGTATAGCTTAATACAAGCACGTTAAATAACGGCTAACTTGAAAGTTCTATGTCTAGTAGTGGAGAGCAATAGGATGACTTGATTGATTGAAGCAAATGAATATTTGTATAGAAAAAGTTACTATGTTAAACATACTATGTAGTATGTAGGTACATAATATATTCTAAAATACTTATTCTGTTTTCACATTTCTATTTTGTAGATACGATGTGTTCGAAAATTTTAATATTAATTTAACGCCAGCCCATCCTTTGTTATTTCAATGGCATTTATTATTCAAATTGCAAATCGGAATAAAATCTGTCTGATATTTCTACAAATCCAGCAATCCAGCTAAATAAAAAATGTGTGTGTATTACCTATGAGTTTTGTATGAATTTGTTAAGCCAGTCTCCCGAAATGCTATGAAAATTAATAAGACATTTTTTTATTTGCTTCATAATTCTTGCATTGTAATTTATAAATGTCTAGAGGTTATACTAGGTCCAACGTAACATTAGACGATATTGTTAGAAGATAATAGTTTTTTTTTAACTACTAAAGATTTTAACGAATTCTTTAAGATAAAATTTTACTTACATTTCTTTAATTTGTTATAGTGCACCAATTTCGTAAATCTTTAGTTACTTTATTTAGTTTTCTTACCATCGCAAATATTTTTAATTTACTGCTACCCAAACTAAAAAGGATTGTTACCCAGAATCCATAGTATGTTATAAAAGCTGTGTTTGATGAAAATATTTTTATTTGCAGTACCAGAGACGAAATTTGACATGATTCAAGACCGACTGGATGACAAATACCTGAATATTATATGTTCAGTTGAAGGCGTCTTTCCTAAGCCAGAGTTAGTCATCTTAGCTGGAAATAGGTAAGTTTGATAAAATAAAAAATGTTACGTATCTACTTTAGGGTAAACATACACACACAGTCACAATCACATACAAGTAAATCCTTGCTATAATATAATGCATAATATTTTCTTCTTCCATTTGAAGAACTATCGATAACGAGCCTACATTAGAAGTTTTTATCTTCTCTATTATTTATTATACTTATGAGGACAGACATGATTTTATTTTAATAATTATTCTAATAACTAGTCTGATAAAAAATCATCAATCAAAAATCAACACCGTAGCACTAAAACATCTTCATTCAAATCCAGTTATAACCTACAGACTGGAAACCAAATCATGCATCCTCTAATGAAAGCTTCCAATCGATTCAGAGGATCAAAACTCAAAGGCTTACGCCGCTTTTGTATGTCACAGAACTTGAGTTACGGTGTTTTGCTAAATTGAACCTTCAGCTGTATATGATAGGTTTATTTCTATTCTGTGAATATCTGTCAAAGTGGTATTAACTATAGCTGCAGTAATAGGATTTGTAACGACAATATCTAAATTTGCAACTCCGTTTTTAAATACTACAAAAACCTTCTTCGACTTCAATGTAGGTAATATCTAAACCAGCTGATTTTAATCAAAATATATATATCTATATATCTTTTTTAAAAAACCACATTGAAATACTTTAGAAACGTTAACATGACAGGATGAATTTCGTTCCTGACATTATTATTCCTTAAAATATTAAATTTTTTAACGATTTTTAATAAATTCTACCTAGATGGTATTGAATATGCAAAACCATTTTTATTTACGTCATCGAGAAAAATAAGATTTGGCAAAAATATTGACGAATCTGTTTCACAAGAAAAAGTTCTGGAAAACAGAAATCGGGTCCAATATGATGTAGTAGAAAATAAATTCCAATGAATTGGTTGGAATGGGGTACAACGGCTGAAACTTCCGGACATCCGATTGGTTCGTGAATAATACCGGATACTATCACTTGAACGTTCCTTAATCTGGAAACATAAGGTTATATATTTTGTAGGGAACCGTTTTATCCAGACAGCTAACTTTGCAGAAACATAACACATTAAAAAATATTTTGTAAATCCTGGTTTATAACTAGGAATATTTTTAGTGATTTAAATTAAACCAAGGCATCTGTTACCCCTCGCGGCAAGCCGTTACGTCATCATGAGAATAAAGCAATACCTGAGGGCTTATTAACTTGGTGTTTCCAAACTTGAGATATAAATAAAAAATGTATATTACATAGGGAGCATACATCCGCAGGACAGCCTGCTTGTGGCGAGTTGTTTGTGAGTAGCGACACAAGAGGACCTGTATAATTTTTGTTCGAATCTTCTTCGTTCTTACTATCCCCTGATAAATTAAAATAATTGATTTTGAGAACTTTTCAACGTTAGACTTTAAAGATCTATGAGAGAGATAAGGCATTGCATCATGTTATTACAACCAATTGTATTGATTAAAAATTAATTAGTATTACTGATAGCGTTCATAACCCGCTTGTATTTTGAACAGCAGTAAATTCACGGTCTACTCCAAAATATCCATCCAAATGTTTTTCCACCTTAGAATTTTAGACTGAATAATTTGGATGCTCCAGGAAAGTTGGCTAACAACCCCGACATCGGGCTTGCGATCACATACCCACCCGAGTGGATTTAGTTTGTCGTCCCGGTATTACCTCCATTCAGTAATTCTTGTACGGAATCATATGGAAGGAAGCCTCCCTTTAATCTTGGTTTACGTTGACGCAATGTATTTATTTTCTTTCGCAATGTTTTTCGATGTAATCACATCGGTTTTTGTTTATTTGAAGTAGCTTATTCAATTTTGTATCGATAGAGGTATCCTTAACGTTTACGTGAATAAGTTTTTTAACGAGTTACAAAACGCTGATTATTGGTTTGTTATTTTGTTACTCGTATTTAACACTAAATGCAATGCTTTAAATAGTTAAATAAATACACACACACACATAGATTGCTCTGAACCCAAAGTAAGTAGCTAGAGTCTTATGAAATCAGAGACAAGAAAAGTACCACAAACACCCAGACCCGAGGCAATTTAGTAAAGTTATTTCTACATTAACCCATCCGGATAACGAACCCGGGACCTCAGAGCCAGCGACACCTTGAAAACCGGTGTGTACGTCACTCGACCACGGAGGCCGTCAATTTTTTTTTTAATTTGCAAATAAAAACATTATGTTTTCCTCTTTATTTCGTTCACGTACCTTCGAAATTATTATCAGTTCCGTCTTTGCAAACACACATCACAGAAAATATTTAAGTAAAAACAATCTCAGTTAACAATCAAATTGTGTCCGCAGACCACTGAACGCCAAGTCGTCGATCAAAGTCATTGATGGCCGCTACACAGCCCTAACGAGTTCCGTCGTGAGGATAGATGCTCTGCCTCCCACCGTCGAGATCCTCTGTGACATGCAGGTCCCACTCGCCAACTATTACAGCAGAAAGAGGGATCTGTTCTATAGAGGTGAGATACTTTATTAAAGAATATTATTAACTTTTAACATACCGACCTAAGTTTAGTTAGTTTAGTCATTAGAATTACTTACCGTGTTATTGCCATCATTGTTTTTACACCCACAGTCAAACTATATTAACGGTTTTGTGGGGCATTGTGTTAGTATAAGGATTATTGTAAAATACTTAACAAATAAATAAAATAATAAACTTATCACTTATGATGTCAAATGGACTGAAAGCAAAAGTTGTGTAAATGTATGTAAAGTAATAATGAAAAGTCTTTGATTAAGTAGGTACTTGAATTTATAAACTGGTCCTATATTCTGTCTCATCCGTTCGGTATGGAAAATAAATGTGAGGTGAAAAAAATACCAGTGCTATTAGTTTTTGGTATTAGAACGGAATAAATTAAGGCTTCCATAAAATACAAAGTATTTACTTACAGAGATTTTTGGTACTAAGGAAACAAAGTGTTTTTAATAATTAAAGAGATTTTTACGCCTACAAAGTATAATACGTGTCAAAAACACAACTTTACATATTTTATGACCCTCATTGTTAGTAAGTAGACTCGTAGGTACATACATACCTACTTTCTTATTACTCGACATTTTTATGAGAAATGATTACACTCCCCAAAATCACCTGGCAAATACATTGTAATTGCCTGCTATAAATAATCTCAAACGTTATCCTTGAGTGTAAATATTCTTATTAAAGTATTAATTGTTAGAGAGATAATTCATTCTGATTTTTGTGCTTCCAGATCCACCGCCATCTTCTTCTGAAATACCGAACTCGAAACAAAGTGCTCCGGATTCAGGTAATTTTATTTAATTTCTTAACATTTAAATTTTATTTAATTTCTTAAAATTAATATTTATTTTTTAGAAAGAAAATATTAAATGACATTAAATATGTATACAAGTTTTCTTAAATGTGTTATTTCTTACATATAATTATTTATCCTGTTTGTTTGGTGAAGTAATTATGATATTGATATAATTAGATAAGGACATAATTAGAACGATGATAAGGGTCATGTGTGTATTTATAGATAACTAGCGCCGCCCCGGCTTCTCGCACGGGTAGACATAACAAATTGAATTATACACAAAACCTTCCTCTTGAATCACTCTATCCATTGGTGAAAACCATATGCAAATCTGTTCTGTAGTTTTTGATTTTATCGCGTTTAGACAGACGTGGCGAGGGCCTTTGTTTTTTAATATGCGTAGATAAATGTATACAAACATCATAGTTTGGTTGATTAAACTAGTCATCATCATCAATCATCAACTCAGTCCACTGCTGGTCATAGATGGTTCTAAATACCCTTCAACTGCTCTCCATTTTGATCAGTTTATTGATTTCATAATTTTTCTGTTTCAGGTCACATCACTGTGTCTACCACAGTTCTTCTGGCTACATCAACAATCATCAGCTTACTTCGATTACATGCAACTTGACGGAAAAATCAAGTCAAATGCCTTAAATGTTTATGAGAAGATTTAGGACAACGTACCTATAATAAAGGTGCAAATTAAGTGTCCAATATTGATGTATTTTTTACAAACGATGGCGAAATAAAATTGCAATAAAAATGTTTTTGTCACCAACGTAATTATGTTATTAATTTAGTCAAGTATTTTTATGTCAAAGATTTCAACCATTGATTTTGTGCAGTATTTAATTCTAATATATTTATTAAAGTTTAATAAAAACCAATAACTAATATATTATTTTTTAGAATTGTATAATATTATAATAACAAAATACAGAGATCAAAGTTATGAAACCGAAGTTGTTTAGATATTATGTAATACCCTAATATATTTCTACACATTTTATGAAAAATAATTAAGTTATCAATTAATAAAATGTCTTGCAAGGTACATTGTCTTTAAAGTTTTATTCACTTTATTATATGTATTGCAAATGGAAATATCATCGAATTAAATTAAACATTAAAAAAATGTAGTTTAAATATTTTCATAGTGTAAAAGTGTAAACTTAGAAACGCGTTTAGCAAAAATGTTTAATTGAACGAGGTTTAATGTTTAATTAAAAGCGGAAAGATTTGTATTTTTGTATGTTTGTAACGAATAACCTCAAAAACTACTGGATCGATTACTAAAATCCTTACAGCATTAGAATGCTTCATTGTTCCTAAGTAACGAAGGATATTTTATATTGCCGCTAGTGTTTTTAAAAGCATAGTTTTGTGTGCATCACCTAGATTTAGCATTTCTACTGGGTGTAAAAAAGATAATGACTAAACGACCATTTTAAATATTGAAAATATTTTTAATACTCTCTACATGTATAATATAATTTTATAATTAACGTAAGTTTGTATAATACATTACATTTATTCATAGCAATGTTTTAAACATTCCAAAGATAAGGTTAATCTAGTCTTAAAATAAACAACACTGAAATTATAAATGTGTTTTATTGATTTTAACACTTAAATTTAAAAATGTTTTAGAACTATAAAGTTTGTGAATGAATGTGAATAGAGAATTCAATAGTTAATTTAATTTAATAAGACATAGTGGCAGTCCAAAAAAGCGGTGGAGAGACCAACTTGACTCCTACCGAAAGGACGGGCCCGTCCTAGCTCAGGACAGAAGTGCGTGGAAAAGGGAGAGGGAGGTCTTTGCCCTGCAGTGGGACAAGACGGGCTATTAGATTAGATTAATTAATTATATTAATAATTTCATATATATATAATATTTTTGAAAATGATCAATAATTATTAGAAAATATTTTGCAAAATAGTTTACGTAACTAAAAAACTAAACTAACGTTAGGTCTCGACTGCATCATCTAATCTTTAGAAAATAGTTACACTAAGTACTTAATACAACATCGACTTGAAACAGACGTATAATATCAATATTTCACCGTTCTATGAGAATTCTCGGCATAGCCAATAAGCCTGTTCGTAACACGAAACTCAATAACAGAATTTAGTCAATCGTATTATTTCAATATTAGATCTAGGAAACTCGATACTGACCCGCCTTCGAGTTCAAGCGAGTATTACGAATGAAATCCCACAATTGTTTTCATAAAACAATATAATACGTAGAAGGATCGATTCCCACTTTTAAAACCACCATCAAATTCAATTTGTTTCCATCAATTAAATAAAGTTTGAAACTGAAACGACAGCGGTTTTGCGTACAAAACAACTAACCAGTCGTTGTTAACATTTCTTTTTTTTTAACCGACATTCAGCTATTAATATATATTTAATTGCCTAATCAAATAAATCTATACAATTTGACACAGTTTTGTTTTTAATTTTTATTTAAATTTTCTTGACTTTTTTGCTGGTTTCACTGGAGGTGATTACAAGGAGTCTTAGTGTAATCATATTTAACACTCAATTAATTCATTCTCAATGCTACTTACTTACATTTTTCACATCAATTATGCGAAACCAAAAATCATAACAATTGTGTCACTGTACTGCGATAGTAAGATACATTGCCTTAGCGGTCTGCGTGTATGATTATTTGACGAAAAATTGGAAATTAATTAATCATTTTTAACTGAAATTTTGTAACTGACTCTTTAACATGTACTCTTTACCCTTTTGGTAACACTCTTTATATAATCATTTTCTCAATGTAACAAAACTTTTTAAGATTTTCCCTCAAACACCGACCATTTTCCTAATTTAAATCTTACTTGCACAGCGACAACAAACTCTACAGAGGCAATATATTACATCGCTGTACCAATTTAAAGTCACGAAATAAAACGCGCATTCACAATGAACAGCAACAATTCCTGTGCCACATATTGCGAGAGTCGTTAAAAAGTTCAACAAACTACAATAGACATCAAATATTTGGTTCCAATTTGCTGCCTGTACGTTAGTTCATGTTTAGAATGTTGTAAAACTATCTAAACGACCTATTCTAGATTGAAATGTTTTCTATTCTGTCTGTACTAATGGTATATATTATGGACTTAGACAATGAGACAATTTTTAAAATAATCATAAGTCTTAAAATTACAGTTACAGACATACCGCACCCCCAGTGGAAAAAAGGCATAAGTGATTTTACGTTGAATTGTCGATTTTAACATATTTAAAAAGTACGTTTGAAGATACATATGCTGAATTTTCTTCATATTTTTCTTGATAAATTTGACGAATTTAGGCAAGAAATCTTGTTTTATGAATTTTGAATACGGTATCTTTTTTCTTAGGGATAAATAGAATAAACGTTTTAACGCAAAAAAATTGTTAAATAATAAGGGGTATCACATCTTATGACGTTTTTCGTTAAATTTTAATGATCAAAATAAACAGTAACAAATATTATGATTCAAATCCGTTTCTTTTTTTTACATCGCTAGTCTTGTATTCAAGAATACGTCTTTTTTTGTTTTATTAATCTTGTAACATTATAATTATAAATGCACATACTTACTAAAAAAAATATTTTGATAAAAATAAAGCAGCGATATGAGTGTTTAAGAGGTCATAATCTTGTAACAACTGTGTTAAATTGGTAAAAAATCGTGAGTTAACGTGTTCAGTGATGTAATTTGGTTTTGTGACAGTCGGGTAAGTCCCATTAAGTACAATTTTAGTAAAATATAATCATAATCATACTCAAAAAAGAAATTTATGTTCAATTTCTTCAAAACTTTCTTGCGGCCGGCATACGCGCCTTCGCATTACCTACATAGCGAAATTGAACTTTATTTGCTAGGCCACAACAAAATAATATGTGACTTAATTCTACAATTTCCTAGCAAATGGTTGCTGTCGTGCCGATGATGATAATTTGATTAATAGTACCAAAAATTTTGTATTTGGATTTAGCATTTACCTATTTTATGGTAACTGCGTAAAACTTTTAATTAATAAAGTAATTTAATTAAAATGAACGAATATTGTTTCATAGGAAAATGATGATGCTATTCGCACAAAAAAATAAGGTGTTGAGAGAAAGGTAGGTAAGAAATCGAAACATTTACAACGTAATATTCAAACTATCGATCCCGACTTTTTCCCTAGTAGTGATTCAGAAGATGATTTTCCATTTTCAAGATACGACAGTGCAAATCAATCTCTGGCTCCGATTAATCATGCGTCAAATTATTTCGACTCTGTAGATTTAAACTTTTGATCGGGCCCATTTACATCAAAAGTTGACTATTTCAATCAGCAACAACACGATCAGAACACAGAAACCGGGAACAACAACGTTTCTATGAACTCTTTGATTAACAACTGTGCCGATTAGTGAACATAATAATTTAACTGATATATCATCGATTGTATTTTGTTCTGATAAAAACAATGGTTTAATTTAGATAGCGCTAGTACAGGGACTCTAAATACACAGACTGAAAATGATCAACAAAGATCCTGTATTTCTCATGTGATATAGACCAAATAATGATAACTGTTTCCGAAAATAAGAAAATACTTCTGACACTCTAACAAATAATTTAAGTGTGTGACGTGCTGAACATGAAAAATCTGTTGAGATTTAATCCCGAGAAAACGAAGTTATAAGTAATGCTAATCTAAGGGACACCGAAAATCTGGCACAAAATAACTTACGATAATACACATGATCTTACAACTTATACTAAAGCAGGTACAATTAGAAAAATAAGAAGAAAGAAGCGAAAAAAAAAGAGAGAAACATGGCTTGCACCCACCCTGTCCAGCTTCCTGCAAAAAGATATGTATCCAGAATATATCAGATGATCAGCGAAAAATTATAAATGAAAGCTTCTGGAATTTAAGTGACAAAGAGAGGAAGGCATTTATGCTGCATCATACTTCAGCAAAATCTGTGAAACAAAGAACAGTAACAAGACCTTAATCAGAGGACAACGCATGGAGTATGCAAAACTTTCTTTTTCACAACTTTGGGCTACAAACCATCTAATGATAAACCTTTACAGACTGCATTGGCCAATTCCAAGGAGACAGTTGTATCGCCAGTAGACAGGAGACAGGGAGCTACTCCTCACAATAAAATTGACTCAAATCCTATTAAGGAACATATAATGGGCTTCGAGCCTAGCATATCTCATTATAGGCGTGAACACGCTCCCAATCGCTTATACTTACCCAGTGATTTGACAATCAATGCGATGCATAAAGACTTTTTAGAAAAAAAAAATCCTCTCACAACGTATCTTACGACAAAAATACCGAGAAGTGATTGCGGCATTAAATATTTCTTTCGTAAAACTTGGCCACGAAGAGTGTGAACCAAACAACCAAAAAAGCACACTTCAAAAAAAATCTTCAAGAAGACTGTTTAGGTTGTACAAAGTAGTATATGAACCTGACGTGACTTTTTAGTTCATTTAATATTATTGATCTCATTATTGTTTAAGACATATTTGATTTATATTTAATTATAAGTTTTTTATCATTATTTTAAAACAAAAGATACAGGCCATGTGTGAAAGGCCCTATTTTGTTAACATATCGATAGTCAACAAAAAATAAATACAACTAAATACCTTTTAATAAAAACTAGCCTAACAGTATTTTGATTCAAAGAGATACAAAAAGTGATTTCTTTTTTGTTGACTAGTAAATGTTTCTTGCATTTCATTTTATTAGAGTTTAATATTTTGTTGTAAATAGAGTTGCGAAAATTGTTCATTTTGTTATTTTAATAATTTTTACAAGTTAAAGCTGAATATTTAGACATTTATCAAAAAAATATTAGTAATGGTAATCTTCACAGAAAATACATACTATCTTGGCAGTTATTGTTCAATACTGTTATCTATGTTACAAACTTTAATTGTATCCAAAGTTATGCTGATTATTTTGGATATAATAAAAATTATTTGATACAAAATATGAATTTGTTTTTTTTCCATTTGTCGTAATTATTTAGCCTCAGGTAATATTAGTCAATATGCATGTAAAATTGCTATAACAGATAATGGAATAAATCATTATTATTGTTTACTTAAGGTCTCTCAACAAGCCTTTGAATGGAAAAAAGGCGTAAGTGTTGGATACTTAATACAAACAACAAATTCAATAAAAGAAAAAATGCAGTAATCTTACTTATACTAGCAATAATTCACAGTGTTACAAGTTCATAATTGCTTTAACTGAACATACTTTTTAAAATATATTTAATTTCACGGGAAAGTTTGGCTTAAGTGTTGATGCTTAAAATACCATATTTTTTTAAATTACGAAAAGTAGCATAATAATTTATTTCTATGATTCCTAATAAACTATAAACATTAGCACTAATTTAAAAACAACACGCAGTGTAATATATTTTTCCCTTTTTTTTGATATAAGAATCTTTTCTCTACGATCAAAGACGAAGTAAATATTTCCATAAAACCAGTTTTTTGGCCGTACTGAAAAATTGACATTTCTGGCTTATGCCTTTTTTCCACTGAGGGTCGTGGTCGAGTGGCGTACACACCGGTTTTCAAGGTGTCGCCAGCTCTAAGGTCCCGGGTTCGATCCCCGGACGGGGAATGTAAAAAACCGCTTTTCTACTTGTCTCGGGTCTTGGTGTTTGTGGTACCTTCGTTGTCTCTGATTCCATAACACCAGTGCTTTAGCTACTTATTTTATTTATTTACAAATCTAATTCATAAGTTATTAACATTACTTAATAAGTCAATTAATAAGTTATAAATATAAAAATATAAAATGTAATTGGTTATTCAAATTTATTTGCTTTGAAAAGTAAGTGTAATAAAGACAGCAGTTTATTTAATAGCAAAAAAAAATACTATAAAAGTGATACCTAGTCGATTGTTCCATTCGCATAATTTATACAAATGACACACTCATCAAACGACAAAACAAGCTTACTTCCATAACAGTAATTGTCGGAAGTATGGGAAAGCATCGCACGTTATTTCCCACGCCGCATGTTGAGAGACAATGACTTTTTTCAACCAATCCAATCCTTTTGGACGCAATACACTCCCGTGTGAATTGGAAGCGGCCCGCCACCTGGTATTCCTGATAGCTCCACATCAATTCTGATGGCCACATATACCGAAAATTTGGAATTGGATGCAAACATGACGCCGATACTTTTAACTGGTCGGGTGTGAAAATATTGGAATCGTTATGAACGCGATACTATTTTGATGTAAGCCATCAAAATAGTATCGCGTTCATAACGAAATGTCTAAATGAGATTCCAAAAACTGAAATATTGGTAATTTAGATTCCAAACAAAATCATTTTGAAAATCATTAATAGTTTTCCTTACGATATTAATTACTTGTATTTTTTAAACACTTGGTAATATTATCGTTTTCGATATGTACGCAACTACTGTAATATTTTAATATGCTTTAAGTGCTTTCAGTTTTCATTGAAGCAATCTTTGCTTTCTGTATTAAGCGCCTTACTGCAATTCCTCGAACACGTATTCCATTCAAACCATTCAATTCATTTTCACTTTCCATTTAATACGTGTAAAGTAGTTGAGCTTTAACGTCTGCATTATAAGAAGATAGGATTATATTAATATCATAATAATAGTTTAATGGTGTGGAAGAGTTAATCCTCAAACGATCAAAACTTTGTTTGCCTGTATAAACCAGAGTTAACAAAGCCAAAAATTGTCAAGGGAAATCAGAGCCTCGCCGGACTATCGAGCAGCTCATGATAAAAGCATAAAGCAACATCAGCCAGCTAATGCCTCGGTGAGGGACACAAGACAAGTTATACCGGCTTAGGATCTCCCGCAAATAAATTTCCCATGAGGCGCGTATTTTACATCGGCCGCGACAACCGAGACGCAAGATGATCCGAAATATTTTTAAAAAGACGTAGGAGACGCACTATTTATTAGTTTTCTACGGAATTGAAGCAAGTACGATATTCATGGGTATTCCGGATGGATTTCAGATTTTGAATGCTTCAAGTAACTAGAGGAATGTTATTCATTCCTCTAGTTACAGACAGAAACTAAATTATTCAATTTCTACATTACATACTAAAACTAATATCGTGGTGGCTTAGTGGTTCAATGAACGAATTTGTGTACACAAGGTTGAAAGTTCGGACCCATTACAGGCAAGTAAGAATTTGACTTTTTCAAAGTTATATGTACTTTCTTAATCATTCGAAGATATCATTGATAAAATCAGTGCAGGAAAAATTGGCCAGGAAACCTGGAATCAACCCGCAATGAGCAAGCTTGGTGATTAATGCTCGGTTTTTCTCTATATGAGAAAAGGCCTGTGCCCAGCAGCGGGACATTTATAGGTTGGTCTTATACTAAAACTCTTCTACCTGCAACCGTTCCCTTACTTTGAAAACTAGAAAACGATCCTTATAACACTTTACTACTAACTATTAATTAATTAAAATAGTGAAATACATCTATATGATTAACATTATTGTACCTAACATAATTTCAACCCGTATTTTCAAAATAAATAGAATGGAAACAAAAGTTAATATTTTTGTAATCGCGGCCCTCCAATTAATTAATTTAATTAATCCAATCGTGAAGAGTCGGGAAAGGTCGGAATGCTTTGCTTTCTTTGAACTTTTCTTATAAATAAGCCTTTGTTATGGAATGAACAGACAAAATTTATGGTTGTTTCGTAATAAGCGCGATTTAAATATTTGCTCCTATTCATCTTGCTTATTACAGTTTCATTGCAATTATATTAAATGCTTCATTAAAATTTTGCTCTTGTTATTAAGTTTGTTAAAATTGGCTTTATTTTTATCACGGTTCTTTTTACAAATAAATAATAAAATCCTGAGTAAAATAATAATGAGTAAAAAATGGTTTAAGATTGTTGTACTACATGATAAATTGTATTAAAAATTATAAATTTTGAAGTTCACCAATTTAAAGTTAAAATATATTTGTAATTTACTGTCACTGAAATTACAAAAAATCCGGCACTTTATTTTTGCAGTATTGCGTTTCACAAACAAGAAGAATTTGCCAACTGCATTATTTTTTCCTAATGGTGAAGTCAAGTAATTATACATAATATATTATATTATTTTCTATTGTTATAAGTAAACAACAAACTACCCACTAAGACGGTCTTATATTTCCCGCTCGTACTTAAAGTGCAGTCATAAATAGTACCGGTTAGTGTCACATTCTCCGTCATGTGGCATACCTACAAGGGCCGCGTAAACCTACTAAATGAGTGCCTCTTTTCTTGTGAAAGATTATCATATTTCTTCTTCTAATGCAGGAAATACTAAGTATTTATTAAGATTAAATAAGAAAAATACATTAAAATAATTTAATAGAGGTACGCCATACATGACACAGTTTGTTTTTTTAATAAGAGATTTACAAATAAATAATAATAAAAAAAAAAACATTTATTCAGTAAAAACAGTACATTAAATATATATATTTTTAAAACAGCAACTACTACTATTTACATAAAATATGTTGAACTCATATGTGTTTTTTTAGATATTTTGATATCACTGTCTGCTTTTAAGATTATTCTAAAGAAATAAAAAAAATATGAAAACCTTGTTAAAAAGTCAATTTATTTTAACAGTGGACCACTTTACGTTTGTGTTTAGAATTTGATTATAAACGATGACCACTTTAGTTATTTTTAGACCTAACAGACTCTAGCTCGATATACACAAGACACCATACGACTAAACATGTGCATACACACAATATAAATTACTTTTATACATATGTATAGGTAGCAGTGAGCATTTCAATGTATCCAGCCTACAGTAAGCTCTAAATCAAAATAAATTGAGATATACGATCCTGTCACGTGGAACTAACTGACTAAGTTAGGACGGCTCGCCGACTAGACAGAACCCTCGCCTATGTGGCGCCATAATCTATTAAGTGTAGACTTATGTAGGTAACACGAAATAATAGACGATCACTACAAATTAAGTATTAGGTGTAGTCATAATTATAGTAATATTTTTTCCATATCTTATTAATTGTCTGCTAAATTAAATCATGGGCTATCGAAATTTGATGTGTCTTGAATTGAATGTGTTTAATGTTATAAAAAACACTGATAAATAAAACAGATTTTAGACGTGGGTTACAATTAAAATGTATTTAGCTGTGTAGGCAATTAAATATTATTAATTTTCATATTTTTTGAATTTTGTAGAAAATCTTAATTTACCACCCTTCATTAAAGATGCGTTCTTCATTAAACTGGTCAACAAAGTTAAAGGTCAAAAAATTTTAAAATGTATTTGAAATTATTTAAAACTGAGTCTGAAACTAGTCGGGCGATCCCGAGAATATACGTGAGTAAACCGTTTTGTTTTAAATAATTATGAATACTCCTCACGATAGTTATTATACAAGTATTTGAAATTTTTGGATATCTTGATGACGGACGACCCCGCCGAGGCAGGCTCAGAAAGATGTGGCAGGATAACCTAGTCAAGCTGCGTGGGTAGCGCGAAATTGGAAAGGACTTTGGGGAGGCCTTTGCCAAACAGTGGGACCTTAGTTTAGGCTAACTATAAAAGAACATTGTAAAATAAAGTAAGTAATAATATTTTTTTGTACACAAACATTCATAATGTACAATTTAAATGATGCCTATAAAAAATATTCAACTATTATTCAAAACAGAAATTTAAAATAGATGTTAAACTATTTTAAACCCTAAAAATTATCTCAGATACATTAGCGGCTTTACACCAAAATGTACAAAAGAAAAGAGTAATGTGGAAAGATATTTTGGCAACTGCTAATGTACACTTAAGAAAACGTGTTTCTACTTGTTAATGGGCTTGTTTCGTAATGTAACACGCCATTTACCCGACACCCGGTCCGTTTATCTGTCCACCGCTGTTAATAAAAATAATCGTAGAAGATCGCTGTAACAAGATAAGAAGAGTTTACTATGCATTTATAGACAAGTGACAATGTGGTGCAGGTTGTCTATAAATATATCATAACATAGTAATTTTAGAACGAGTCCGTAGCACGAATGCTACCGATAAAATTATTCGTATCGAAGCGTCATCATTTGAAATATAATAATATGTAAATATATAATTTTAAAGGTTGCAAATTCGAACCCAAGACAAGTAAAAATGTGACTTATTTAAAGTTACAGTCAGTACAAATCTACAGTGTTCGTGTTATGTTCTAAATCATTGACAATCGGTGAAAGAAAACATTGTGAGGAACCTAGATTCTAATAATTGGATTGGCCAATCCGTAATGTGCAAGCGTGGTGATCGATGCTCGTCCCTTCTCTTCATGAGAAGAGGCCTGTGCCCAGCATTTATAGGCCAGTAATATAAATTTTATTGAAGGCGCATTCATTTTACTAAAGCAAAGATAATTCTATAAGCCTTACTAATATTTTAAATGCGAAAGTTTGTCAGCCTGTGTGTTTCGCAATCACGCACAAACTACTAAACCATTTTAAATGAAATTTGTTACAGAGATAGTCTAGAGTCTCAGAAAGGTTATATAGGCTATAGGCTTTTTACTGCGATACCCAACACCCATGCGGGCGGAGCCGCGGGCAACAACTATATTAAGACTTATATCAAAGACTTTTTAATCCGAAAAACAGAATACACACAGATACATCACATTCTCACATTTCCAGTTTCAGCCAACATACATAGAAACATAAATCCTTGAGAATTCCCGACGGGTGGTGCTCTCAGCGTGTTAGTAATCATACGAGCATTAATATAATTTGAAGCTATGATCACAAACCGACAGGATCATGCCGGATCGTTCCGGGAATCCAAGAACGTAGCTATTGTTGATCTAATTTATTCACTCAAACACACAATCGCTTGGGACTACGTTATTGTATAAATAACATATGTTTTGTACCATCAGCAACAAAACATTATGAACAAAATGAGATTTATAAACTACTACAGTGGTTTAAAATATCTATTTTATAGTTATAAAGAGGTATGTCTTAATTTGTTCCTTTGGTTATTCGGGCTCTCTGGAACTGCTGTTCCGGTTTTCAAGATTTGTTACTGATAGAAAGTCAAATAATTTCTGAGTTTTATAGGTTACAAATTAAATATATATTATAATAATAATAATCCACTAATTTATATCAAAGTCATAACCGATATTGTGTAATTTCCGATTATTTTTATTATTATCAATGTTCAACGCAAATTAATTTTGTTGTTCATAAATAAATTTACTTACACGTGGGTGGAGCTGCGGGTAAGGCTTAGTTTAGAATGTTGGTGATTAGTAGATTTTCAGTAAAGTTTTAGTATCATAGCTATTTTCTTTCTCAACAACTTATTGCATTTGATTGTGTTCTGTACCTGTACCATGAGCTCTAAAAACAGGAAGTGTCGTAGTGGAAGCGAGATGGCGCACTACACTGCACGTAGCAGCGTCGCGCTTCCACAACGACAACAGTACTGGTTTACGAGCTCATAGTAAGTGCGCTAATTGTAAATCTATTTGTAATTATAATTATAGTTTTTTTTTACTGACTGTACTTTCGTAGGTTTATGAATTTCATGTGAATTTTGTTAATATTATTAGGCCATGGAAGTGAGAGGCCTGTTGTTCAGTAGTTATTATTTGATTCCAGCTAGTGTAACTATTTAGAAATTTCAGCAATTTATTGTTGTCTTTAAGTTTGGCTAGATAATTAGATTAATTGTTTTTGTCTGTGGTTAGTAGAAATTATTACATGACTAGCCTTAAATTATTTTGTATGTGTACCGAACGGATATATCTTCACCATTCTTCACCAAAAGGGGTGAAGAGTACATCTGGTATAGGTAGAGTCAGTAGATTTTAGTTACCAATTGTTCGCATCAAATTATTCTACACCAAAAATCATAACCAGACCGCTGAAGCGATCTATCTTAACATTAAGCTAGTGACATAATAAGACATTTACCCTCATAGTGCGGTGACACGTTTGATATGTTTTTTGGTGTCGAATATTAACGCGAAAAATTGGATATCAATTATTCAATTAACTAATTGGACGACCTCCGTGGTCGAGTGGCGTACACACCGGTTTCAAGGTGTCACCTGCTCTGAGGTCCCGGGTTCGATCCCCGGCCAGGTCAATGTAGAAAAAAAAACAACTTTTCTACATTGTCTCGGGTCTGGGTGTTTGTGGTACCTTCGTTGTCTCTGAATTCCATAACACAAGTGCTTTAGCTACTTACTTTGGGTTCAGAGCAATGTATGTGATGTTGTCCACATTTATTTATTATTATTATTAAAAAAAAGGCAATAAAAATAACAACCACATTTCAAAAATAATTCCTTTATCCATTTTAAAAGCCTTCTTCAGTAACAACGTCCTAATACAACGAAACCGTTCAAGACGTCAAAACAAAATTATTATAAAAGCTTTGAAAGCATATTCTTGTATCAGTTTGTCACTAACAATAAACAATTTAAATGTATTTTCACAGCAAAGCTTCTAAACGAACAGAACAAAGCAAGTTATGATTTGAGAGAAATAGTTGAATGAACTAAAACACCTACGTATGTTAAACACGTAGAACACGCAAAAATCAACTTTACTGCTATGAAAAAAAGGGTTTTATTACCTTAAAAAAATATTATTGTTAAAGTGTTTCTTCAGTTTACATGTCAAGTATAAGACAAAGATATTTAAAACGTGTGTCTAGAATAGAATATGATTCTATTTAATCTCACTTCACACTAGCTAATGTCTTGAAAATGTTTTAGTAATATTAGTATCGTTTTTCACTAAATTAATATTTATTCTACTTCTGTTAAAATAAGCATGTTTAAAGTTTAATTCTTATTTTCGTAAAATAACTTGAGGTTTAATAGAACTTGATAATAATGTCTGTCTACATAAGCGTTTAGAATTACGATTTATAGAATAATCTGGTTATGAATAAAACAATAAATTATGGATGAAACTTGTTAGTTTTCATGTAATTTTCTTAGTATTCTTGGCTGGTCTAGACAATGAATTAATATTGTATTAAAGTCACATTGTGTAAAGTGAGGGACCTAAGATGAAAATAAGTCATGTATTTTTAATATAATTATAATAATATCGGCCTACAAACACCCCACTGCTGGGTACAGCCCTTTTCTCATGTAGAGAAGGAACGAACATGCAGGTTCGCGATTTAAGATTAAAATATTCGGAATCTAGGTTTCCTCGCGATGTTTTTATTAATCGACTGTCAATAATGTTTTAAAATAAATAAGAAAGTATATATAACTTTAAAAAGGTCACAATGGTAAGCACTTGCCTGTAACGGGTTCGAACCTGCACCCTTGTGAGCATTCGATTATTAAACCTTTACGCCACCACAACAGTATTTTTTTTATTAATTTACTGTTTTTAACATTATCAAAAGCATAAGCAATCATAAACTTACCTAAACTATATAATAATACTGACTTAAACATCTCTACGTAAATATCCTCATGCAAAAACGTATAAAAGTATAAAAATGTAAACCTGGATAAAATCACAACCTTCACGATACGACCAAATAAATGTATTTAGCAACTGAAAAAAACAATGTTTCATTTGTGAAATTCATGAATATATTGAATGATTAAACCTTTACTTTTCTATGATCGACAATTACAAAGTTTTGAACTAGTTATCAAAATTATGTTACTTGTAAAATAACAAATGATTTTCTTTAGAATTCTCTAGTCAAACAATAAACCCGTTTTGAATGTTGGACAAACAACAAAAAAATCTCGTTTACGAAATAAATTGGATTTTTATTTATTCTGTATTGTTTCAAACTAGAAATAACTGCAGAACCCTTTTTGTAATGACAAACAATAAAAAATGATTTTTTTGTAAATCGATCTAACTTTAAATTTGACATCGTCAAAACATTAAAGGATTTAATGCGTCAATTTAAATTCAGAATGAAAATTAGCTTTTTTTTAACTCAATTTGTAACTTTTTCAGTGTCAATTAATATTAAAGTTGTTGCTACACACTTGATTAGATATGATTAATTAATCATGAATATAATTATTGTCATGATCTTGCAGAAGTATAGGTGTGATTATGGTAACCATTAGATATATGATGGTTTGTTTTAATAACGAATATAAACTTAATAATCATTGTCATAATAACTAGAAGAGAAAGAAATATAATTTATAATACTATTTACCAAAAACATTCAAAAAGTTTTTTTCATAGAATCTTCTAGAATCTGCACTGTCACAATATGTTTATCTGTGGTTACTCCTATACGTAATCAGATTTATTTAATTAATTTATTACCTCTTCCTATCAGGTCCGTATTATCGAAGCATTAATCAGAATAAACAACAAACTAACCGGCACAACAAGAATAGTTCACAACTAGTTACATTTTGTATAATTTCCGCAAACTTAAATTAATTATGGTGGTGCTAGGACCTTTAATGGTTCCACAACATTATTTATTGGATAATAATTAGAATTGTTTCTGTTGTAGCCGACTGCTTAGCTAATTATTAATTTATTTTCTACTTTGTTTGTTTTTATGAATATTTATGAACTAGCTTACAAACATGTGGGAGGGTAACGGAGAGTGTGATTTATCAATGAGACACTAATATTACGTGAACTGTACTTTTAAATCAAACGGCTTTTAAAACGGCTATAATTTACGATTTGCTTTTTTGATCTCCTGCTTTCTGTACTACGAATTTCACTCTTTTAATGAAGAAGTTATTTTTATTTCATTTCTTCATTTGCCATTAGTGTCAGCTACGTTTTATCTTTAACTATTAATGTACCTATATTGAATGTATAAATCCTCTTTTTAAAAGAGTAACCTTTGGAGTCTTTGCCGGTTCCCCTCCATAGGAAGGATATTTTGAAACCGCGCGCCTAGTCATTTAGTTTCGTAACTTTAACGTTTCTTAAGCGCCTTTTTGAGGTTTATGAGAAACTATTGATTTTGAGTTTAAACGCCTTTTTGGCTTAGGTTTAAGATATTTTAGCATAATGCTATTCGCCATTTATTTTAATAATCATATTAAAATATAAAAAAACATCCCTAACCCCTATTTTTAAATTGCTTTACATGTGTCTGTATTCTTTTTCTTTATTGCAGGTAAGTCTTTGAAATACAGAAGATTATTTTCACAAAACACAACATAACAACACATAAACAGACAAGCCTAAAACGTAAGGAGGAACCAGGTATAGGGGTGAAATGCAAATGCCAGCTTTAATATTTAACAGATTGCAAAGTGACAAGACTCCGCACAAGGCTGTGGCATGTCAAAAGTCAATTGCTTACTGCAACTTTAATCAGAACGAGAATACACTTCAGTCAACTATTTAGGAACGAAGTAACTTATTTGTTCAAACTAACTATGTAATTGATATTTTTTTTGTTAACTGATACTTTATAGTAAGCTATATGTTGGCCGTGCCTCCGCCTGCGTGGGTGTCGGTAATCGCGGCAAAAAGTAGCTTATTTCTTTTCTTGGAATACATGCTCTTGGCATCGTTTGTATCAAAATCGGTTAAGCGGGTTGTGAAAGTAACTTGGTCTGTAAGTTACTTTCGCATTTATAATATTAGTATAGATAAACTAGGTATTTCGAAAACAAAAGAAAACTAAATCAATAAGTTAACACAATTATTGGGATTGCTGGAATAGGTTTAATGAATAGAATGCTACTGTGTATAAATCTCGAGATGATGGAGATTTTTTTTTTTTTCTTTTCTTCCTTGATGCCTCATAACCGAAGGTCTCAATACAAAAGTTCACCTATTTTTGTCCAATTCGTTTTTATCCCATACGACAAAATAGTCAGTAAAAAGTCCCGTACGGAATCAATCAAATCCCCCAACATGTTTTGCCTACACCGTTGTTTTCTCAAGCATGAATATACAATAGACATACACCTCTGTAACAAAAGCGCATCTGGAAACTCGTCATCCCATCAATATGTAGGAAAGGCTTTTTCTTTTACAAACTGTTTCTATATGCACATAGTATGTTCGTGCAGTTTGTGAACGTATATCTACCATTTGCATATTGGATCATTCCGAGAGAGTTAACAAATCTACCCGTTCTTGAATGCAAAATACAATGCAATCGGCCGTACTCACTGTCTGTGCGTTACATTGATTTTGTTGCATTACATACTGCTGTGGACGAGTGTGTTGAGGCAAGTAAAAGGTTATTACAAATTACTACTAATGCCTGCCCCCTAGACAAGTGGCATTTCGACAAGCGTTAACGGTTATAGAAATCGCTTAAATGACAGTAAATTTATGGGAATGACAGTTCGTTTCGATAAGTCACGTGACTTGAACTTGTCACTTGCATACATTTGAACGATTCGATCAGCGTTATCGCTTGTCGAAATGACACTTGTCTAGGGGGGCTGGTTCCTATATTCAAAAAATGAATTGTTTTGTGTACGGACGGTAGTATTTTCTAAGCAAAACGAAGAAAATTCAACCGACCGTAAGCAAAACGTTCTTGAATATAGGAACTGGCCATGAGAAAAACACATCTATACTAATTGTTTTTTTGTTTGTTTGTTTGAACGCGCTAATCTCAGGAACTACTGGTTCGATTTGAATAATTCTTTTTGTGTTGGATAGTCCATTTATTGAGGAAGGCTATAGGCTATATAAAATCACGCTACGACCAATAAGAGCGGAGCATAAATGAAAAATGTTGCAAAAATGAAAAACCGTTGAAACTAAAGCACGCGAACAAAGTCGCGGGGGACAGCTAGTGAGAAATAAATTTATTTGTTGTGTATTGGTATGTAGGTAGTTTTGTCAGATACAGTAATTTTTTCTATGGAACTTTACCTATAAATTTTTATTAATTTGAGTTTTAAATTTAAATCATTGTAAGACTTTGTTTCATTTCGACATACACAAGTACACTCAGAAATAAATTCAGAAAGTAATGTCATGTTTAGATCGACCAGTCGTCAACCATTACTAGATCATGGGCACATCACAAATACCGCGCAAACCCGTCAAGCGTGTGTTGTATCCAATAAAAATGTTAAGCCACCGTTCGTTTCAATCTGTATTCGGTATCGAGGCCCGGGGCCGATTTACATGCATATAGAGTGGAGCTACGGCTTTATTTGCTTTATTCCAATATATCCAGTTGGTGATGCACCCTTTTGGGTGCACACTTTGAGTTGCAAACATCCTATAGGAGCATGGTGACCGCTTCAGGCGAACGGCAACTGACGCGTAAAAGGCAAGGTAGCCCATTGTAGTGCAAAATGATTGTTGTTTTATGCAACCGGTGGTTCTGTACAGCTATACCTAGGTATTAGACAGCCATCTGACCAGTACTAAATTATTTTATCTGAATGTAAAAAAAAATACGCATTACAACAGTGCTTTGCGTTAATTTTGAAAGAGTATCAATGTCGGGAACTAAAATCTAAATACAAACTGCAATAAAATCCGTTCAAAGTAGTTTTTATTTAAGAGTATGTTATCATTCGGCTAAAAATGTATTCGGTTATCGCAGATAAATTAGGTACTTACTATAGTTTTAAAAACCCAATATTCAAAAATTGACTTTAAAATGCTACAATTTCGAACGAAATATTGACAATCATGTCATCAGTTATAATAAATTATATAAAAGCAAAAAAATTAATATAAATTTCTGACACTGACAAAAATGACGATTATTTAATCAAAAATACAAATTTCAAAATGACAGGCTCAATTTTATTTAAATCAATTCCTTGGAACAAACAGAAGGACGAACTCTGGCAGGACAAACAACCCGCATACACTCATTACCATCCACCCTCACGCATTTCGCAATGATTTTCTTTGAAAGCTCCCTTTAAATTACCTCGCAAACAACGCCCCGCTGCAAATTAGGAAAGTCTGGAACTTAGATTTCCGAATATGAATTGAAGGACTGAGGCCATCAGCTGTTTATTCCCACGCTTGATACATATTGTAGAAATCAGTCGACAGAAACAGTTTGAGTCTAAAACAAATGAAGGCTGATTAGGCCGCTTTCACAAGAGGTGGAGAGAGAACAATAGTAATTTGAACCGCGTGGTACGGTATGGTTGCCTTGAATGACTAAATAGAAATATGCGTCTTGTGTATATGCCCTTATTGTATTAGAATGTAGCTGTCCCATTCAATGTCAAAGGCCTATTTTTATATACAAAATTAACAATTCTGGATCGTGTATGTCATAGGGCTTAAGAATTAGGAACATTTAAGTCACATAATTTAGACCTAACACCTCGCTCAATAATTTACAAAAGGCGTTCCGTCTACTTCCTACATAAAGAAAATTCATTTAGCAATAATAATACACATTTTATTCATCAACGTAAAAGATTAAAGATCTCAACGAATTGTTCGTAATAATATTAAGTTGTTAATAAATAATTTTACGTAACTGGCTCTCCGTGACTAAGTTAGCGAATTCTCATAACCACTCAACGAAATCAGGTCTTTGATTTATGAGTTCTTGTTTACGACTGTTATTCAAAAGGTTGGAAATTCAATTAATTTTATTTGAACACTATGTTCGAAGACTTATTCTGGTACAACTTTGTTTACGACCTGTGCTTGACTAAACATCAATTATTTACAGGCGTGTAGGTTTTAAAGTTTTCTATTGCCATTATTTATTTGAATACCAACTCAATATTATATATATACCTATCAATAAAATAAATTAACATGGTTCAAAGTTTAAAGCTCTGTTAATTTATTTAGGTATGTAGCAACTGGAGTGCTTACGTCACCTTTTTTATCAACTACAGTTGACAGTAGCACGCCAGTGGAAGACGTGGTGTATGACGCCATCTAAATTGATGGGCGATGTCCTTAAAAAAAAGGTACCTGGATAGAACTGGATGCAAAAGACATGACAAGTGATTTGGAGCAACTTTTTAGAAGCCTATGCCGATATATATACAGAGTTTATTGAAGATCTTTTTTTTTAATACATTTAAAAATAGGAGATATAGTCTGAGATATACAACTAGTTATTTTTGCATCGCAAGCTACATGTTCTATTATTCAAAATCTTACTTTAAATAAGTAAAGAATGTCAGAACTGTCCTGTTACGCTTACGTTAGCTGTTTATAAACCAGCCATGTTTCGTAGCGTTGACTTCGCAGGGTAATGATTATGGGCGTCGAGCCGCGTCGAGTCGCGTCGTCAAGTAATTGTGTGAGCATCCTCTACACTCGCTCGTATTATTGTATGCAGTACAAACTGCTTTGCATAACGTTACGGTAAATATATGAAATTTGTTTTTACACGACATTACCAGCAAGCCTCTATTGTTTTAAGCTTTATGTCGCGTAAACGGTGATCTAATGTTTGTTGTTGCTTTGTAAGAGGTCATTACTCAGCACTGGCACGATTGTAATGCCCTAATATTACCCATATAGACTTAAGTGGTCTGACATTTACGTTGGTCAATAGCGGCTCTTGAGAGAGGTACATAGAAAGAGTGTGGGATAGCCTTTGCTCTGCAGTGATCTTAGGCTATTTATTATAAGTCTATAAATAAACTTTTTACAACAGTTTGTGGAAGACTGTGCCAAAAAAATACCAATGATTAATTAAAAAATAATCCATTTATTTATAGCAAAAGTTTTGTAATGTAGATATTCACTTACAATAATATATTTAAAAATATTATTAATGAATTTGTATTTATATAAACCTTAATTAAATATTAATTTCGATGTTGACGGCAGTTTTAATAGAAACCCAATTAATTTCGCCAATTACTCGGTGCCGGTTCGAGCACGTGAGAAATATCAATCAAAACGTTCTCAGAATTATTAACAGGTAGGTATTTCATTATGAGACTGATTGATGTCGAAAAGTCTAAACTAATAATGCTACTAAGAAAAGTAACAAACTTATATTTTGACATCAATTGAAAACTCTCTAAATAAAAAAGACACATTTAAAAACTAAATTTGTATAACAAATTAAAATAAAAATGTTAAATTTAGTTTTTAATAATTGCCTAATTATTTTTTTTTATTTAGAGATTTGGGTTTATTATAATTATCAAATTAAAAAAAACGTATCATATTCATTTTATACGCACGGAGCGATGACACTGCATCTCCAGTCTGCTTGCCACCACGGCCAACCTAGTCAAAACGTCAAGCCCTTAAAGGTTTTATGCATGTTCACACTAATTCCCGTTAAATAATATTGTTATTAACATGCAATACGATAGTTTAAAACTTAGTAAAAAATTACATTTAAGAAGTTGGTCAATTACACAAGCCGCAGAATTCTCAATTTTACGGCTACACATGTTAATTTTGACGAGCTCGATTGTGTGTTCTGAGAGTTAGAATACCATAACATTTTGATCTAAAGACATGTTTACAAGTTGTAAGGCAATGCAATGAAAGAGCAGCTACCACGTAGAACATGGGCGACCTGTTAAATTAAAAACTAGAAGTATAGTATATATAGGAGTATATATAGGTTAGAAGTATTACGTAGGTAATATTGTAAAAGGTGAAAAAAAATCGTGATTAATCAATCAATCGATCAAAATTTTTAGAAATCTAATTCACATTATTTCTGTAAAATAAATATTTAGATTGCTGTTATCGTGAAATTACACGTTGTAGTGGCAAAATATTGTTGTTTTATTTTTTTGCCCATTATAGGCTTGAAAAAAAAAACAAATATCACATTAAAGATTTTAAGTTCTGTTTTTAAAAACTACGCAAAATCTTTCAACTAAATCATATAACCAATAGGCTATTTGACAGATTTATAATTTCTATCTTGAATTACTTGGTTACGGTTAAGAATTTCACCCATAAAATTTTTTCAAAAAGAAATTACGTATTTCGTAAGAAAATTGCAAATAAAAATTCAAAATTCAAATAAGCCGCCGAAACGCTTTATTCAAACAATAATATGGTGTCGTGCTTTGTGAGTGACGTCACAAGCGCGTAAACAAGCGTAAGCAATAAAGGTTTTCGGTTCCGCAGTGGTGTTTGTGTTTGGATATTTGTAATTTATTGTTGATTAATCCAATAAAATGACTTACAAGTGGTGTGCTGTACCCTGTTGTACAAATACATCTATAAAAACCCCCGAAAAAATTGCTTAATAAAATTGCTGTCCATTTCGAGAAAAACTCGCAAAACAAAAGTGGGAAACGAAAGATATCACAAATCGCTGCAAATATAATTAGAAACGCCAAAATATCTGTAAACACAATAGAAACTTCAACCACCGACAATATGTTTACGCGCGGATGACGTCATTATAACATTAGCCAATCCGGGTCGTTTCTCAATGTGTGGCGCGAGAAACAAATAGCCAAACATATTTTTGTGTTTTTGGATATATTAATTGTTTTAATTTTTAATAAAAATGATGTGATTCACATGAAAAACTCTCATTTTATGCATTTAAAGCAAATAATCACAAAAATATTCATAGTGTCAAATAGCCTATTGTATCCAAATTTGCGTTCCTTCTCTCGCAAAACAGGGTGGTTGCATCCAATCTTAGAGAACATTCCAAACTGTACGTAGTACTGTAAAGTGCAACTGTAGAACTAATTGGATCCCAATTAGATAGGTAAGATGGCAGCTCGGTGCGGATGGTATGTGAAAACTGCATGCTATGCTGCTACCAGGATTGCATCTCTAAACGCTGGTGTTATCATAGATGCCGATATAATTGCATCATAACACTGTTTCGTTTAGTAAATAATGAGTTAATTTTATTTTACGTTTGTATGTCAAAATATTATTACACTTCCAAACAAAATTGCTAAATGAGATATTACAAAATGTACGCTTATCAATATAAAAAATAAATTAATAATTAAAGAGTTTTTCTAATGTCAATATTATAGATGGTATTTAAAATAGTTTTATTGAATTATTTCGTTTTAAAATTAATTTTAACAGCTAACTTATTAATAAATATTTTTAAATAAATTAAAAAAGCAATTAAAAATAAACGTGGATGTTTATTAGTCTTACTTAGTTCTTATAATTTTATTAATTTGTTGGTATTACTTTACGTCACTTCTTCAAAACTTAGACGATTCTCTTACGTTCCACACAAAAGCAACAAAAAATCTGGCCATCGCCCTTAAAAATCACATTTCTCGTCCAATAATGGCGTTGATTGAGTCGTAAGAAACCCTTATGTAACTGCCAATAATTCGAGTAATGGAGGGACGCATTTACATAGTCATAGTACCGTGAAACCGCTACATTGCCTCGGAACCTAATAATAACCTCGAACAAACATTGTTAGGGAGCTAAATGGGGTGTTTGCCATCGACTTTTTAAAATCCTGTAGCCTACTTTTTATGTTTCTTAAGTTCATACCGTGTAAGGTTTGAATTACAGTGTATGCTTTAACTAATTGAATGTTTAATAAAGCGATAATTTAAATGCCTGTGTTCTAACTCGGGCACTAAATTATCGATTGAAGCAACTATTGTACAAATCACATTTTTTTGAGTTGTTATGTAACACAATTTATGTATCCGTATTTAATACATGTTGACCTTATGATATGAAATAATTAAATAATTATAACTTTAAAAATATTGCTGTTTTCAACAAAATACAGAACATTTTCATTTAATTGCTTGAAGAGAAGACCTACAAAATTAATTCAATTACGAAAAAATAGTAGGTATAATTTCTTCTACTAAAACGTGTCTAATTTAACTGTCCAAAACAAACACTCGCTCCGCTCCGTTCATCTCTCGCTCCAACCCAAGTACCAAAAGGGCGCACGCCTGCGGCGAAACGGCTAAACTATTCTATGCATTTGTGATTGATCCGATAACCGGGACCCTTCCTGTGTTATTTAACAGCAATTGGGAATGATTGGTGCGGTCCCCCGGGAGCTCCCATGATGGATAGCCCGGTTTTTACCTGCCGTTATCTGTGGCTACAGTGATTAGGTTGGTGTTAAGTCGAATTTATTTGGTTGATACGATCTGAAGTTGGGTGTTTCAGTGAATATGTTTTGAGAAGCTTTAGATAATCTAGATTTGGTTTTGATTGAGGTTGTAGGGTTTTTAATGGCATTGCTTATATTATCATAAGTAAATAATGAAGCAGTAAATAATAAAGAAATAATGAAGATATATTTAAATTTTGGGAATATACTTTATTATATTTTATTTTAGGGGTTTGTAAGCTAAGTTTGAGCCGTACGGTTTAACCGATAAAACCGTTGTAAACGTACTGGCACCGCTCCGTGCCTCGTAAAGCACGTAAAGTCGTTGGTTCCGACTGTCATACATTAATTTTTGACAGGCGTTAAAATTCTGACAACTAGTTTTACTTTGGGATACTGTGTTACCCAGTAAAATGGGATGTGGAGTTCAGATAGGTAGTCGCTCCAATACGGTATTCAGCTGAATTCAATAAGACTGGAAGCTGACCCTATCATAGCTTGGGAAAAGGCTAAGCAGAAGAATTACCTGTATTATAGTAAGCATTGAAGATAACAACATCCTAAAACGAGTTTAAATTAATAATTATCCAAAGATAATCCTAACAAGTTTTTAGGAAATCGTCAAAAAGAACGAGACGATTAAATCTTATCATTACATAACGTAATAGACCCTTTAATAACGGCACTGCGCTACGTAAGTAATTACCAACGCTCCTAAATGAAATTTCGTATGCTAATTGACTAAATACAATTATGGGAGAGAACCTAAGACTGCGAGTAGCGCCGTCGTCAACGAAGATATAGTTTTACTGGAAGTAACTAGCTTTTAGTTATAACGTATCTTAGAGTAATGTTTTCCCACTGTTAATCATATTGGCCGCATGGGTCTGGATAGATGGGCGAGAATTGCCACCGAGTGGGTACCTAGCGCCGGAACTCGAAAACGGGGTAGGCCAAAAAGACGCTGGCGAGGCGATATCGATCGCTATTTGCCGGATTGGTGGGAAGCGGCTTCAGACAGAAGATCCTGGAGCAAATTGGGGGAGACCTTTGCCCAGCAGTGGGACACCTAAAAGGTTATATAAAAAAAATAAAATCATGCTAATACAGACAGAACTTGTTGATACAAACATCATGATCTCCATGCCCTGTTCCCAATTATTTAGGATCGGCGCAATGCATATTTTGCTTCCATTCATCATCACTTCTTTTTTTCTCAAATAATCTTTCACACAATCCATTCAACTTCTTGATAAAAACAGTTCATAATAAAAATAACTGCAATAACTGGTAAGACATAATTAGTGGTAAGTACATTAAGTGCTCCGGAAATATTGTAGCTCTGGTTTCCAGATTACGTATGAGAAGCGTTAAGAAAAATGTTAAGAAATGGTGAAGACGCGAAGAGTATTTAAAAACTATGATGAATATATTTTCTGTCTCTTCCAGTGTTACAAGGAAGGGTTTATTCTTAATTTAATAGAAAGTTTAGGCGTGAATCAGGTGGCGGGAACAAGATCGCAATAACGTGTTGCTCCCTCTATGTTGTGCTCGTAACCAAGTTGGGATCCACACAGCAGTGTAATATCTTAAGTTCTAGACACTTATGGCTTCCATTAGTTGATGATTATTGCCTGTTTTCTGAATATTTGCAACAACAAGTAATCCTCCTAGATTTAAGACACCCATAATTAACTTAGTGGATAATTATGATAAATGAATTTAAAGAAAATTCGAAATTTCAATCATTTGAGAAAGTGCCTAAACCATTAGTCATGTCTATTTTGGCCTAATTTTGACAAGCTGTAGAAACAACAACAGTGATGGCTATATAATTTCAATAGCACAGCCATCCATTGTTCCGGAAGGCATAAAATTCCAAGCAAGCCTAAGCCTAATTTAATCAAAAAATAAATTACCACTAATTAATCCAGCCACATCTAGTAACTAAACAGAACGTTCGCTGTTAATTAAATATCAAGTTTAAGGCGCGGAGCAGGTGGCGGGAGCGAGTTCGCGATAACGTGTGGCCCTCTCTATTCGAGACACGGTTTTTGAGGTAAACCTTATTTACGTTCCCAACTTCAGTTTTTAGAGGTTTATTTAGGGATCAAGTAAATTTATCGCCGCTTGAGCTCTGTTTGATAAAATTTGGTTAAATATGCTTAAGTGATGATTTTTAGCAGTTTAATTATTTTGGTCCTGAACTTTTAGGTGATTAAACTAAGTCAAAAATCATGTATCTACTTAAATTACACTAAATAATACTTATGAAAAAAAAAAAACGCCATGCATACCTACTTTCAAAGAAAAAAGAGCAAAAACACCGGTACGGCTCGATTGCATATCTCGCGAGATTCAAGGCAATTTTTTGCGGCATACTCCGTTGTGGTATTGTTTACAGGCCTACTATGAATGTACGTCCTGTAAAATTTTAGAGTATTTTTACAGTTAAGTACTTTTTAAACTTAAAATAAAACCCGATGTAAATAGAACTTTATGTTCGACCGTAGCAATAGTACGTAACACTCGTAGCACGTAGACCATGCTATGTAGCTCTTCAAAATTCCCACTTTGTATTTATTGAGTTGTTTAAACAAATAACGACATTTAGCCTGAGTACATTAAAACCTATCTAGCTAGGCCTTATTTATGGATAGGTAGAGAGCCGGGAATTTATCTTGTTCTTAAAAGAAATTCCTCGCTGAAAACAAAATTCGACCAAAATACTCAACATGAAATTGTGTCCATGCATATTATATCCCTAATTATGTGACATCATTCATCAGTCGCCTTCTGAGTCTGACAGGCTGGAAAAAGGGATAGCTGGATAGCCATAAGAGAGAGACAGCCAATTACAAAAGACAAGGACAAAAAACTAGATTAAATATTAACGTAAATACATTAATTCTTGTACCCAAATCTGTCCATAAAAATCCTTGTTAGTGTAAATATTTTATATAGTTAAATAGAATTAAGAAAGCGGGTTCGTTGAGAATTCTATCGGACGATTGCTATTCGGGCCGGGTTGCGTTCACTATGTACTAATCGTAAATAAATCTTGAGAGAGTGGCGAGGTAGTAAATTGAACGCGTGACTCGGACGGATAAGAATGGGCGCGCATTGTGAGATGTGATATATAATGTAGAACCTCGAAAATGGACGACTTTTTAGTGTAGACTAAATGAAATAACATGCTGCACCTGTAGTCATATTAACAATTTTTACCTACAAGGTTAAGAATAGATTATTTTATTTCATTAAAGAATGCATCCAATGCAACAAATCGCGTTTTTCTGTTTATGTATTCTTTTTCGTTTTGTTATCTTACTTATATTATAAATGAGATAGTTTGAATCGATGGATGTTTGTTAATCAATCACGATAAAACGGTTAAACGGATTTGAATGAAAATTAAACCGCGTAGCGCAGCTAGTGTCTTTATAAAAATCTAATGTGTTATTCATATATAAAAGCCTTAATACTGAAAACTTTCATTAACATAAATTCAACAGTTTTTGTATGAAAGAGTACTAACCATCCACACACACATAAACTTTCGCATTTATAATATTTGTAGGATTCCAATAATTCCGTACTAAACCGTTAATACAGAAGGATTTTGGACTACACCCATCATACCCACCGTTTTATTAAAAAGCTACTCAATAAAAAACGATTCATCCGTTCAATACCTACGAACGCACGTAAACAGACAAACAGAGACACAGACTCACACGTCATACTTATAACACCCTTCGTTTTTGGGTGGGGGGTAAAAAATAAAAATATTTTTTTCATATGGAATCGCAATTGTGCGCCCATCCTTACCTTAAACGTAAATAATCAGGTGAATAGTTAAGGGTTTTATGCCTTCACAGAAGGGCATAAATGAACCTTTATCTACTCGGGCCTGAAAAAAGTTTCAGTACAAAGCACTTTGTTAAGAACATGATAAAAGAAACATAAAACTTTATTGTTTCGATAACACTACATTTTTATAAAAGTATGTACTGCTTGGGTAAGTTTATTCGTATAGTAACGTGCGTTTATTTAATTTAATTTTATAAGGCTATTATTATCATTGTGTTATGAAATTGTAAACTATATTATTTGTGTTCAGATTTGTAAATATTCAATTCCTCGTATAATTTAAATGATTTATAAAAAATATATCCCTAACTACCGCACTCAGAGATGTTAGTAGTTATTTAAGGGATTCCTTATTATACACTAGCTGTCCCTCGCGACTTTGTTCGCGTGTTTTAGTTTCAACGCTTTTTCATTTTTGCAACTATTTTCATTTATGCTCCGCTCCTATTGGTCGTAGCGTGATGTTATATAGCCTATAGCCTTCCTCAATAAACGGACTATCCAATACAAAAAAAAAAATTCAATTCGAACCAGTAGTTCCTGAGATTAGCGCGTTCAAACAAACAAACAAACAAACTCTTCAGCTTTATAATATTAGTATAGATTTAAGAAACAACCTCTTAGACTTTTGAGAATTGAATTACTTAAATTGATACTAAGGAATCCTTTAAATCGATACATGTACACCATCTCACAGCGGTCTGAGATTTGGTTTACTTTATATCTATAATAAGGAATCCCTTAAGTAAACATAAATATATCAGAGTACGGCAGTTAATAAGATATTTTATAGGTTTTTTTTTTTATAGAAGATCAACCTTAACTGAAAAGTAGATTTGTTTGTCGTCAATCGTATTGATGTAGCTTTAAAACCAAGTATTAATTAATTTACATTCATATCATCATCCTCGTAACTGCTTCTTTGAGCCTAATATCTCTGAGCTATTGTGATTCACATTTAATTAGTTATACTGCTGACACCAATGTCTACACTAGTAGAATGTCTGAGTCACTGACTTTAATAATCATTATTTATAAGTATATAGATTGGGTCATCAATATCATAACACTGTTATTCTGTTATTCATTCGATATATTATTATCTTTCCATTGAGGTCAATGGCTTCAAATCGCTTCGTTAGTAATTTCTCTTTCACTTGTTTCTATCTAGTACTTTCATAAATAGGTTATAAAAGTGTATTTAAGATACATGTTCTCAAAAATTTAATTAAATATATATCAAGATCCATGTTAAAAAAATCTCTCAATATCACTATGAACAATAACAGTGTACCTCAAAATTGCCCTTTTTATATTACTATCGTTTCCGCAAAGTAATATTACCCACTTGGTTAGTTCGGGGCATCCTGTATGTGAGGCACGTACAAGATGGCCGCCCGCCTTGATGACTTCATGCTCCTTCTAATCGCCGGGAAAAACAATCTTCGTTGGAAACGAATTAAGTAACAAAAGGTCAATTTTCGTTGAGATCATGACAAAAATGACAATTGAGTAAAACAAATCAAAGTTTTTACGAGTTATATGGGTATGTACTTACTTACCCTTACGTTACGTTTGTTGTTCTTATGTGATGTAACTATGCACTGAGTTGAAATAAAATGTAATCATTTAATCTGTAAGTAGGATATGTGCTCGCTAGAGTTGACATTTCCCTATGAAGAAATGTCGAAACAAACTAAAGGGTAACTACTCTCTTAAAATCCAAAAAATTTTTCAAATAACAGTCAAATATTGTAGTCTAGTTCATGGAAAACAAATGCTTCATCTGCTTGTAGTAGTTATTTTTAGGGCTTACTACTATCGCTATATATTTTTTAAGTTATGAAAAAAGCAATTTACCTTAATATTTTGTTTTTAATAATAAAACTCGCGCTATGAAACGTGAATAGTGTGCAATGCAAGTGAGCAGTGTATGCAGCAAACAGTCTGTTTGTTTGAAATTCGAATATGCCTTTCGGCTTTTCCTTATTTTTCTACTAGCCAGTAAATAAAAAACAAAAATAACTATGAAGGTTTCTACACATATCACAAAAACAATTCGATTTATGAACTGCCAATCCCAATTTCTCTTAACATCTCAGCCATAAAATAATATTAAAACTAGATAATCGGGTCAATAACCGAGGAAAGTAAAGAGGTGT
The DNA here is from genome assembly GCA_932294365.1 of Diachrysia chrysitis. Taxonomy (NCBI): domain Eukaryota; kingdom Metazoa; phylum Arthropoda; class Insecta; order Lepidoptera; family Noctuidae; genus Diachrysia; species Diachrysia chrysitis. Next base: position 11,737,683 of record OW028649.1, on the reverse strand, counting down.
TAGTTCAGTGATCAATACGATATCTAACTAAATGACTAAAGTTCGTACGTGATCAGTGAGTTTAAATGTTACCGGTTGAAATTCACACGTTATTATGAGGTTATGTTCATTACTGCCTTATACTGAACTGGTTGAACACTTATGTTTAAGCAATTAATTTTATATAATATTTTGATGAGCGTCTTTGTGTAATTGTATATTACGAAATTTTAAAGTGTCTTTAAGCTAAAGTTCTTACAATCAAGGCAAAATGCTTACGCCTTTGAAAAGCATTGCCCCGACACGTGACTACTACTATTTCGAAATTTCAGGAATTTCCTTTGCCTCTGTAGGAAATGCAAAATACTGGCCAAAAATAATACAAAGGCTTAAAGCGACTTCAAGTGACGACCTCCGTGGTTGGTTTGTGGCGTACACACCGGTTTTCAAGGTGTCACCAGCTCTGAGGTCCCGGGTTTGAAGATGGGTCAATGGAGAAAACCACATTTCTACATTGACCAGTCCGGGGGTTGTCTCTGATTCCAAAAAACAAGTGCTTTAGCTACTTAATTTGGGTTCAGAACAATGTACATATATGAATTTGTCCACAATTATTTACATTTAAAAATACACATAAATGTGAGTATAAACAAACTTCATCCCGCGCTTAAACAAACGTGATGTCAAATAAACATACTCTTAAAACACAACTTAACATGTCAAACATCAAAACTTAAATACAAAAGTAGCAACATTAATCATTGTTCAAAAACTTTACGGTAAAGTTGATGTTTCATAAGGCAATAAATCCGACAAGTACCTTTTAGCTAAATCCTTTGTTTGTTTCAAACGGGAACAACAGGTTTTATGAGCTTCACAACGTCGAAACCGTCTTTTGTTTAAGGGTCAGTCTATCGCCAAGGAACTAAGGTTTGACAAATTTATTTCATGGAATGAATTAGGACCGTTTTGTTGGTTTCAGGTATTTTTGTCATTTTGATAGTAGTAGGGAAAATGGTCATGCTTGTAGGTTTTAGAAGGATAAGCAGACATGTATATTGTTTGTTCGTCATCCAAAGCAATAACTATTGTTAGATTTGGCGTTTAGTCTATTTTTTTTAATATTAGCTTGCTAATATAAGCACAAATTTAACATTGATGTAAACAGGTACTAAAATTTAAACTCCCTTGTGGAATCCAAAATAATAATATAGCATACTTAACTGTAATGGATTTAATCAAACATAAAGCAACTTCCATACATTCTACCCCATATTTTAAAACGCTTGAAGATACAAAAACACCGTGAACATCTACATGCATACGAAAAATGGTAACTCGTGTTTTTCCGATAAAATCGACCCTTGAACCGCAAAAGCCAGAGTAATCCGTTTATTGATTTCAAGCATTTCTCGCCTCCGATAGATTTTTATTTTCACTAAAACATTTTTCTTGTAAACAAGAGGATTATAGGCTTCTTCTAATGAAATTTTCGCAGCAAAATAAGTTAGTTCGCTTATGCATATTTTGTAACTTCCAGGGTTATGTAAAGCGATATGGTTTGGCGGTTCCACGTGTGGGGAAACTTTTGTTTATGAAGGTGCAGCTGATGCTGGAATAAATAAATAAGTATGTTTTTGAGTATACTTTGTATATAAATATGTATGGTTAGATTGTGTTTCAACCACACATTGTGGTAACATAGTGCAAAGTAATAAAGGATTATTTCTTAATTTGTTGTTACCACTGACGTGCGGTCTGATTAAAATCATCCTAGCCTCTCGAATATAGTATCCCCATTGTATTCATATAATTAAACAAATATAACATAATCAGGATTTACTTTTTTTTAATTACTTTCTGTTTTCACACAACGCACTACCCTATGATACTAACATATCTAACACATGTGAAACAAGTACCTATGTAGGCCGTGCAAACATTTGCTTTACACGAGCATTAAAACTGTGGACACACGGAAAGCCGAACGCTTAACAACACTTTCATAGCATACACATCACTTTATCACTATGTTCTTTTAACCGTTTTTCCAATGCACCGACTTTACAGCTTGCCAAAACACTATTGTGAAAACACGGAACAACGTATAAAGACCGCTCACTACAGCGGAGCAAGCGAAAACAAGACAATACTTGTTCGAAAAACTGCGAATAAACAAATTAAAATAGAGGGGAACACGTTGAAACTTTGCATGTATCTCTCAATGTGTCACCTCCAGTGAATAGGGACTGATTGTGAGTCGGGATTTTTGTAAGCGCGCGAATTTGCGCGATTCAAGCTTCACATACTACCTACAGATTCTCTGTAATTCTAGCGTTCGGATGCAAGACCATGTAAGGCCGTGTGTATAATGTTTGAAAGTAATTCGCTTATAATCCCGGAACCTGATTGGTTGAGAGATATAAAATGGCCATATCAACATTGATTCATTTCTGTAAAGTATGAATATTTGCAAGGATTGAATAATTCAAGACGAGAGCAAATTATAAAAAAATGTGAAAAACTATTACCCACGTTAATAATATAAAAGTAATAATATTAATGGAATGGTCTCTAAAATATGATATGATAGTTGAAGTTTCCATTTTAAGAAGACGAGAAAAAAAATATGTACTTGACCTCAAAAATAATAACGCTAAAAAGGGTGCAGCTCATCCATTTCCAAAGTTTTCAAATCAAAAGCTCGAACATCTCGCTAGCCCAATAAGTAATTTGCGAAACGCTCCCATCCAATCGTGGGCCGGCTCATAAAAATCACACTTTAATATCTCTAGAATATTTTAGTTAACGTGGAATGTATCTAATTTGTACATTAAACACGTACGATGTGAAAGCGCCCCTACTATGATGGAGTCACGTCGCAAAACGTGCAGACGCGGTTAAAAATGTTCCACCCGCGAAGATAGCGCGTTGTAAAGTTAAAAATTCAATGTTTTAGGTGGAAACGTCCGCGCTCGACCGTCATTCCAATTGTAATAAGAGCATAAACATTTTTACAACGAGATATGTCGTAAAATATTTTTGTTTCGCCGCTCGTATAAGCAAATTGTTGCGAGTGAAATTAGGATCGTGACGTCATCAATATTGAAGCTGACTAAGGTGGTATTGCGTCATCAGACACTGTAAGCACCTTAGTTATAGATTCTACATTATCGCCCATGACTACGTAAACGCGTCATGTAACAAAAACAACTGACTATTTTTTTTTCTTTATTTAATGGGGTCGCTCGAGTAATACAAAGATATTAAAACCGTCTGTATTTAATTATGATTAGTTACGTACTATTGATATATTTAATACTTATCAGGGGAACTTGCACAGCTCAAACGTCGACAATGTTACCTGAAATGAGGCCGTATTCAAAGAGGTTGCATACGACGTCACTGCGAGGAAAAAATGTATGATTTCCAGAGCTCTTTGTGAGTCAAGCCTCAATTCTTGACCCTCGTTAGAATACAAAGGGAACCCTTTCTTTTCCTTCGTTTTAAAGACACCACTAATTTCAACCTTTTGATCTGATGGTGACTTGTCAACTGACAATAGAATAGAAACGGAATTCTTATACCTGGATCTTTTGTGTTATGAAAGAATAGCGATAATGATTTCAGTACTTTTTTATTGAACAAATTTTGCTGGTTTAATAAAATGTCTGCGGTAAAAACATAAAAAATAAAATATTTAACGTCCATAAATAAAAAAAAATATGTTTAGCTGTGCATCCATATGAGTTAACCGCTAATTTATTTTATGATACAGCGAGACTGTAATCAACCGCAACAAAGGAATGGATAGGCAGAAGAATAAACAAATGAATAACAGAATTTAGCCAGAAAACAGACGTATAAAACCTGAATGGTTTTTTTTATATACTCTGAAATTCATACCTGAAATAAACCCAAAGGTCAAAGTCTATGTATAGAAAAGAAAATTTGTGATTTGGGACGTAATCAAATCTGTCCTTTTCATATTTTGTAGCATTTTAATAAAAAAGTATCAAGTAGATAGGAAGGTACGTAGGTAATTTAAGTAGAATAAAAAAAAGTCAATAACCTCAAAGCATTCTTATCCTTATGATATTTCTACTAACAAACCATATTAATACAATTTTGGAGATCAGTGTGTGACATGCAACTTATCTCCCCAAACATTTAAAGATCGCATTGTTAACTGACCATTAATCCACCAAACGAGTTGGACCGACAAAAACACATTTCAAAATGGCTAATTAAAAACAACGTCTCCACTTAACGCCAGAACGCTCAGGAGATAATATAATTAAGCAAAGGATTCTGAAGTTCGCAAATTGCAAGTGAAATCTTTTATTTATACGCAACTCGGTTAGAGGTTTGCTCAGCGAATTTTAATTTCGTAATGCAGAAACGGACCGTTGTAATTTTAAGTGTCGCCTTATTCTGGGAGTTAGCGACGTGATGTCTTGATTTTAACGAGTCAAGGACTTTATTTTTAAGATAGTAATGTCTGTATTTTTAGGGAAAGTTAAGAGGTTTAAACCTGTGTGCCCTGATCTATAACTAGTAGTTACCCTTAACACATTTTTTTTAACACCATGTTAGAGTAGATGCAGCTTTTACTCTTTACTATTGCTATAAACGTTAGTAAACAAAAATTAAAATATTTTTTATTTATCTGCAATTGCTGATTTGGCAATGAAATTAAAAACGAACAACTAATTTTCTAACCCTTGTTCTGTCATTAGAACAAAGCCTGATTACATGAACCAGTTTTCACACGACACAGTTTCCTTAATTTCCGAATAAGCCATCTAAGACAATCGCTGGAACTCGGACATAATTCAAAAGTAGTATGCTCTTGTGAGATAACCGTGATCTTTTCATTTCATAACCTAATGGAACTTTTCCCATTTCAACTTATTTTATCTGCGTCCGGCACAAGGCTCGCGTCTCCTTAATTTACTACTTCATGGACCAAAATTCTAAAATGTCCCTACTAAATAATAAGTGTTCACCTTTTAATTTCTTTTTTTATCTCTTAATAAGTGGTATTAACTTTTAATATTTAATTTTGGATTAGATATTTTTGAGACAGCTAAATAATTAAGTAAGTTGTCTTCTAAATGATTTTGTTTTTAGTTTTTTCATCCACTAACATGAAAGTTGAGATTGCTTCAAATTTGCATATCCGTTCGTGCGTATCGCGACTCCGAAGCTTCTTCTACTAACTTTCAATTGGATCACCAGATATAAATACACGTGAAATAAATCCAAATAGTATTTCCAAACATCCCGAGATTAATCTTTCATACCACAGTCACATGTTTTTCTTTTTTTCAAAAACTAGCGCTGGTTCGCATGCGTTCACGCTCCATGCGTAGCCTCTACTGGGATTTGTACATATAGGGATTTGCGTCTAAAAGCATTCTCAACAGCAGTGGAATTCACTCATACATTGGCACAGTATCGCAATGTATTCGATGGATTTTCAATAAAACGCTACCCGCAGTTCAGTGTACAGAGGTTTTATTCCTAAGCTCACTGAGCAAACATTTTACCGAGCTAATGCGCCTTTGTATACTCTGTTTCACCAATCTTGTTGGTGTCTATTTATAATCGGGATTTTTCCGTAACAGTGTTTGTTGCCTTTTTGTGGATGGGTTCTTTATTTTTTTTCTTTTTCGGGTTATCATTTTCAGTGGTTGATGCTAGAATAGATAAGGGTTTTAATTTTGCGGAGTAAACAAAAATGCTTACAGGGTAAAGTGATTTTATGGTACAAAACATGTGCGGTTATATTAATGTATTTGTTAGCTAGCAGGTTGTAGATATTCTTTTATGGAGTATTTCGTAGATTTTGTATGCTTTTGTTAGTAATATCTATAATATGCAAAATTAATTTTCACTTTTGGTACGGCTTCAGGAATCTCATCTATCGACGATCACGTCTTTTGAAGACTTAGAATGACATAGATTCCCAGGCGATTACAATGCCTTCTGTAATGTTACAAATCGTCACGTAGGTAATTACTTACGAAAAATTTTTTAACAACAGAGTTTGATAAACCGTGTACATAATATATCTGTCAATAATCAATCCTTCTTGCGCAGGTGAATCCTCGCAAGTAAGTGATGGATGATTCAATTACACCATGACACAAACCGACAACTCATCCTTTCTGTTACCGTAGCCCTTATGGTTATGACAATAAGGTCTAATTTCCTCTAAATTATGCAATACTTAAAATTATTTATTGAGACGCGTGAAAATAGATACTTTATTATGATTATGATGAATTTACGTCACCAGATTTTTGGTGGATGATTGATTTTACAATTTTTTTGTATTGCAGTAAACAGCTGAAGAAGTTCAATGGAATTCGATTAAAAATACCTACCTTTCATTTTGGAACAGTTTTAAGAGGAATAGCAAAAAATGTGACAAACCGGTTACTTCTATCATTATTCGAGAACGAAGTTGTATTAACAGAAATAGGTATAAGCGTACAAAAAAGGCGTTTTACTGAAAAAGTTTCCACCTTATATTCTAGCCTATGTGTTCATAAATTCTGAGCTACATTATCATTTAATATTAACGCAAAGAAAAATATGTGTCTACAGCAAATCTGCGGGAACACTCAACGGCTTTGGGTTCGCGGCCGCGGAGTGCTTCCACATTTTTGGGGCATTATGATATACTTTGTGAGCCAAAGTGGTTTGTACAGTAAAAACAAAAGTTGCTGCGAAAACTTCTAGCGGAAAATAGTTTTAAAATGTTGAACGAATTAACTAATGTTTTGCTTTTATAAAAGTAAATAACTAAAGTCGTGTGTTTTTTAAACATTCTTTCTAAGTCCAACTTTAAAAAATCCTTCTGTGTAATGAAATAAAAATAAAATGATTTTACCAATTACTAGTCGACTTGCCAATTTATACAGAATTGAGAAATATTTCCCTAGTTGTAAAGATAAATCATGCAAGATACCTATACTGTAAACTACATATAGGTTATAACTTCCTTAATTATATTCGTTCAAAAATACCTCAAAACACATTAAAAAGAGCACTAAAGAAAACGGATGCCCAATCTCAATACTACATTCGAAAATGAGGCAAAAGGTCGAATCGACAAAAACACTATTTGCCATGTTCAACGAAATGATTCGAGTGAATTCCTTTCGCATCCCACAGTGAGCATTAGCTACCCGATATCTTGTTACACGGGTCAATCTTTTAAGGGCGGCACTGCATTAGCCTCCTGACCGAACTCAAAGGAAATAGTGGGTGATGCTCGCTAATGGACCCATTGATTTTTGAGAATCAAACGCTTGCTTCCGATACAAAAATATGAGGTTTGTTGGGGTGTATGTTTGGAGATTTATTGCCCTTTTTATATTCTGAAGTTGGCAAATGTAGAGTGTTTTACATTTTTGAAGATTGGTTGTTAATTTTCTATTTTTATAAAAAAACCGAGCTTATTATACGACTTTTATTAGACATAGTATGATACAAATAATAAAATGCACAAAATTTGCCATTTTAACTATTATGTTCTTAATTACAAATATTCCCTCCGCATGCGTTAATGCGTAAAAAATACAATCAAAAAAATATCATTATGCTTTTGTTCAACTTAATTTATAACCTGCATTGACCTTTGTAACATGTTTTTTTTTATCATTAATGTACCACTGCTGAATGTGTCAATGTCATAATTTCACGTCTTAAAACTCACAGTAAACAGAGTAAAGTATACCTTAATAACAAATGCAAACTAAAACTAAATTCCTATCTAACTTTATACAATTACCGAAAACTTTAACACCTTTCAGTGTTCAGGCAACTTCCGTGCAACTAAATTAAATATTACGTCATTACGCTGAGTCTGCAGAAACTGAGCAAACACGTCGTGTTTGACCACTTTGATGACTCGATTGTCAAGGGAGGAACACCAATTAGGTAGCAGTTGACTCAGCGGCCTTCGTGATTAATTCACCACAGGAGCCCGTCCACCTGACCGACGTAGAGTTTGCTAAGCCACGGTAATTATTTAAGCTCTGATTGCCGACGTGTTGCAGTTACACGTACAGATATGGAATTATTTATAAAGACCAATCTGTCTTATCTTAAATCCACTTACCGGGTAAATTTGTTCTTCTATTTTAACACCTAAATTGTGTTCATATAAAATATGTTAAATCTGTATTTTTGTGAAATAAAGTTATTTATTATTTATTATTACCTGTACTGTAAGGTGCATGGTGTTATTGGCTTTATTGTCAAAATATTTGTCCTTTAAGGATATATTTTGGCAAAAAAGTTATGTATTAGTCTTTGTTCGGCTGAAGAACAGAGAACGCTGTAAACAGGACTCAATTAAAAAAAACTTAGAGACTACTTTTTCTCTTCAAAATACCTACCTAAACGTTCTGGTAAAAAGATTTTTTTCCTTTTGTTACATTTTTTGTTATAGATACATTATTTCAATATACAACGAAATATTTTAAAACAAAGCTCTTTCGAACTTTCAACAAAATTTCCTGGCTTAGGTCCAATCGTATTGTAACTAAGCATTCAAGCAATGTTATTGTTAGAGAATTTTCTACAAAAACAATGAAATTAGTATTCTTTTTACTATGTATATGTCTATGTATAGGTATATATGTATCTATGTTTGTATATTTCTTATTACCTCGTATCTTCCAAACAGCTAGATGGATTTCGACAATTAAAGTTTCGTATTGGATATGTCTTAAGAAACCAAGTGTCCTTAACCGCTGTTTTGAATAAATAATAAAATGGCGAAATTTTGGCAATAAATTATAAGTCGTTATTATATTTCTTTAACCAAACCTATTGAGAAGGGAATCAAAATAAAGGGTTTTATACATGGTTACCAAAAATATTTGCAACTTGTTTGTTATTTAGTTTCGAATGACAAATACTAAAGTAAATAATATCTAATGTTACTTATCTTTTTTACTAATACAACATGTTTCATTCATTCTATTGAATAAAAACGATTTTCTTTTGTTGAGTATAGTTAATAAAAGTTTTCACATTAACTATAAGAGTAACCTTAATTATCATTTTTTTATGTGACTATCTTAGACCTAAAACGAAAACATTCTCTTATGTTTTTATTACTTATTTTAAAATCCTTTAAAATACTGAGAATCGTTTTTAATTAGTCGCTTATCAATAGACAACAAGACCACAATTCCGATATCTGACATTATCGAAAGTAGTTTCTGATATTTTAATATCAGCTAACTAAGAAAAGTACTGTAAGTCCAAAATAGGGCCTGCTTGAAAAAATATATGAAAGTACTTACTTTTTGTAAGTATTTAGAGAATAGATTTTTGTGCAGTTGTGATTGAAATTTTAGAAATACAATTGTATGAAGCTTGAACGGATGTATGCCCTATCCAACTAACGGATACTGGATTAAACCATTTCCCCCAAACAACGTGAGTTTAACGAGAAGCTTTCACATTCAATGCCCTCTTTTCATCTCCAAATCACACCTTTTTAATACAAATTTCAAAAGGGGATCCCTTATATCTATTACATGAAATCCTCGCCTAAGCTATTCAAATGCCCTGAATGTTACAATTTGCACCTGATCGTAAACAACTAATGTACAATATGCTCCCCTTCATTTGATTCTCGCCTCTTTGTATCAATCCATGACGCAGTAATGACGCCTTTTCATTGCTCAGCAAAAGGAAGTTTTCCCATTTAAAGTTGGCAGACTTTTTATCTGCGTCGCGAGTTAAAATAAAATTATTTAACGGTTAGACAGTCGTTATAATGCGGGTATATTATACCTTCGACGATAATGGACGTTTCGTGTAACGGCTATGAATTTAATCGTGCCGCAACAGAATTTTTTGTCGATATTCATGGTTATTGTGGAGTGCGGTTAATTGGCGAACTTTGTTCGGGCAATTGACGTCTGATACTGTTTCGGAAATGGGCCCTCGGTTATGGAACGGCTCTGTTAAATTTAATTTTCATTATGAAGTAGAAAATGGTCGGCTGAAAACAAGAAACCATCAGGTTTGTTTTTACTGATGCAATTGCTTTATTACGCCAACATTTGCCATAGTTAAAGACATATTATAAAGGTTTATCATATCTAATATCATAACGGCAGCACTATAAATACACTAACGATCGCCCAAAATCAAAGTTAAGTTCGAAGTAGCCCTAAAGTTTAATAAGAATATATACCTTTCGGTATTCTGATCCAATCAGATAACCCTTACCTTATGGTCGAGGAAATATTGAAAGAAGAATTTTCTGTAAAACTAGAAGTATTACCGTCAATCCCTCTTATCGGCCGTTCGGCGATCCTTTCTTACGAAAAATAGAGTTGTGAATAAGGGAGAATTCGGTAAGTGATTTGTCCAGATACCTTTAGAAGTTTTGTATCGATTTACCTCGTCAATTTTACGTTACATGTCTTTTTGTTGTCTTCACTACCAATTTCTCATTTTTGAATAATAACTTTCGTGAGGAGTATTCATAATTATTTAGAACATAACGGTTTACTCACGCTCATTCTCGGGATCGCCCGACTTGTTTGAGATTTAATAGGAGCCCCTATTCATGAGCTGACGCGGCGGTGTTGTAGCGAGTCGAACTCGCTCGAACGCTTGAACTAGTCGGGCGATCCCGAGAATGAGCGGGAGTAAACCGTTATGTTCTAAATAATTAGGAATTTTTCAGTTTCTTTTTTCCCGACTCCAAGGAAGGGTTAAGTTTTTCGCGCGTATCTTGAATGGTTCTATATTTCTGTTTATAAATTGATTTAATACCTTGTATCTTCTAAACAGCTAGATGGATTTCGACAGTTAAGGTATCTTCAGATTTGTTTTAAAAACCCAAGTGTCTTTAAAATGGTGAAATGTGAATGGAATGGAAAAATAAATTGTAAAACGGTAAAATATTTCTTTTAACCAAACCTAACGAGTAGGGAATCAAAATGAAGGGTCTTTATTATAAATGGTATACAAAAACATATGCAACGTGTACGTTTAAATGTAATTTGGAATGAGAAACGGTAAAGTAAACAATAATGTTTCTTAGCAGTTAAAGTTCGTTTTTTTTATGTTTTTTACAGATGAAGAGCTTGTTGTTATACATAATTTAACTCATAATTTATTTTAGAATAAATAAATGATAGTAAATAGGTAAAGTATTTTTTTTAGGTTTGTGGTATAAGTCTATAATCAAAATAAGATATATGTGATATCATCCTTTCATTAACACCAGTTACGCTGAAGAAAATCATGTCCATTTCATTTTACAGAACAACATCAACCAAGCCGAAAATTAAAAAAGTTCAATCTGAAGCGTGTGTTGAAAAACCATGGCCTTGCGCAAGTGAAACCACAGGCAATACTAGTTATTTTACCAGCTACATAAAACAAAACAAAATAAAGTCACGTCATCCATCATGTATGAGTATAATTCATCTTCTCAGCACTCGCGTTTATGAATTAACCCGAGCGTGAATATTAAGTGGCGAGATAAACGCTATTATGCTTACAATGTTATTACTATGCGCCGACGGACGACACAATATTGGTAGTATTTAAGCTGAGCTTCAAGCAAATGTTTGGTAACCCTACCATCATTAAAATATATACTATACTAGCTGGGCCCCGCAGTTTCACTCGCCTTGCTTTTGCACCTAGGCAAGTAACGTGTTGTTAAGTAGCCTATAACCTTACTCGAAATTCGGGCTATAAAATGCAAAAACAGACCGGTTATCTCAGAGATATTCGCGTTCAAATAAAAAAACTTTTTATCTTTATTTTATTATATAGGTATACTATAGATTTAATACTGAAATATGAATATACGACTGATAAGAATAAAATATTGGATTTGAAGGTAAAACATTTTTTTTATGTTTATTGAGTTTCAAGTTTGCGGCCTGATATATCTTCAGTTATATCAGAATACACATCTAAAATACAACAGTAAAGAAATAATAACTTCGTTGAAACCGATATGTAAAGGAAACCCATTCTCAACAAAAAAGTATGTCCTGTACGTAAAAAAAGCAAAAGTTTAAATAAATAATTATGTAGGTAGATGTGAAAATAACATAGATGTATTTTTATAAGACCACCATCATTGTACCCTTGCAGTGTTCTGTATTATTTTAACGCTGAAACTCTCATGGTGTACAATAAAGAATATTATTTTCTATTCTATTTTATTTCTATTACATACGATTGATTGAAAATCAACAAAAGAGAGTCCAAATACTTGTACAATTCTGTTTTCAAACTCATGTACCTAATTGCAGAGCCGTATTTTAGTATTGTTAAAACCTTCTTATGTTTTTTTTTATCACTTAAGTTTTTCTGGATATATTCTTGTATTATATACCAAAATTAATGCTATGAAAGAAATTAGTTATGTACACAGTGCTCTAGCATACCTAAGTTTGTTTTCGTCATGTTTGTTTGAAATTCGCGACGTTACATATGAATACTAATGGGAGATTTGCATGTACATACCCCCGGCCCCTCAATGCTTTGACTCGACAGAAGTGCTACAAGATATTGCCAAGGGGAATAACCTCAACGTATACTCGTTATTATGTCAGAATTTTGCGCTGATCACCTGATTTATTCTGTAGCAAACAAAAATGTTTATTTCTATCTGCCTCTTAGCTGTGGGTTTATTATTAGGTAGTTATAGGTGGTCTTTCCCTACACTATTTCATTTTGTTGTGTCGCTTCTAAAAAACATTCATGCCAGTTATTTTCTAAATATAATTATGATAGGTACCTTAACTCATTTTACCAACGCCAGATATTTTTATTCGTGATACAAAATTGACGTCTGACAGATTTTGTATGGAATGACTGTCAAAAATTCAAAATTATTAGCGTTGGAAAAATCAACCATAAGAATCACAAAATTATACAATAATTTATGCTGGTGTAGTTCTTCCTAAACACTAAAATAATCATAACATTTCACAAAGAAATGCAATCAGTCCTACTTTAATTTAAACTAATTAATTAAAACAGTAATTCAGTGTTCAAACAGCGAGGAGAAGGGTAGCAAATTGAGAAACCACGAACATCTAAAAAACAATTAAAGGTTTTTCAGTGGAATTTTAAATGTTCCTTCTCTTTGAGAACGTTAAGTACAAATAGTTCCCCGGGGATGTTAGGAAAATCTCGGCTTGACGCGGTTCAATGCCTAGACATAAATTTCAATCTCTCCGTTAGACCAACTTGTCTTCATCTTTACTTTATTTATTTCCGTTGGAAGAGTGGAAGTGGAAATATTCTTGAATTTTTTACAATATCGGCATCCAGAGGCAGAATTTTTTGGAAGTATCATGACGTATATGCTTAATCTTGAACTTAAAAGTGTATTTAAAGGAAGTGCGAAATTTAGTCATCTTATTTTCATAAGACACTAGATTATAATGTCATTCCGTTCTACTTCCAAAGCAAACGTTGAACATAGTTTTAAAGAATATTTAGTTTATATTACAATAGCCCGCAGTGTAATATTGCTAAAACGACTTTATCGTAGTTATAAAAATGAGCTATACCAATTTTATCATGTGTTGGTACTAGAAAACTGTAACAGCGATGGACATAAATAACATAGATAGTCAGGAAATAAACGGCCATTATGGCGTGGGCTAGCCACTTCGGATGCGACACGTAGAACATACGTTCAATCATTTTTCTGAAAATGTTTGTGGCCTTAGTTCCGTACGGTAGAAGCCGGCTGTTATTGCAACAAATGCACCAACAACAACCTATATAGTTGCACGTGTTACACCTATTTCATACTATCGAAGCAAAGTATATAATATTATTGCAAGATTGGTTAGATTCTAAGAACATTCCATTCTTAGAAGTAGGGAAGATTTTTTATTTTTGCTCTACTTTTTTTTATACCTTTTTTATCCAAATGCTTGTTTAAATATTTTATGGTAGGTCACGTGATAACATAATGCGATGTTAAATTATTAGCTCGTTTTGACTTACTTTCAACTTTTATACTAAACCAAAATCACATACTAATCATTTAAATGTCAATGTGACCGAATAAAGCCATTTGAAATACTAGGGGATGAATGGAGCAACATGTTGCGGGGCATGTCCCTCAGCACAACGTAAAGTGTCCCGAGACATAATTATTATGTCGCAAAATGTTTAGCACACTTTGCTGGTAGAGCTCTATAACTAAAAGCACGGTTTTATTTCGCTGCACAAGGATCATGTTGCAAGGCACGTTGCGCACATGACTACACACGATAACAAATGGCGCGTCATTGGAGGAAGCAACATGTCCCACGACACATAAAATGTTGCGTGTCATGTTGCGGTTTACTAGCCAACACGAAGATTTGAGCGTTGCGTATTATGTTAAGGCACATCTTGTCCCCTAGTGTATCTTTGGCTTTAAACGTATCAACTAAGTCATAACGTCAAAAAATTAATTTTGAATGATCAAATATTTATCGTGTGAATTCGATGAAAATATGTTTTCACATCAACTACACGTCTTGAGAAATCTTAGTTTGTGTCCTCAATCCGTGGGAACATAAACTCATTCCGCACGAGCTTTCTCATTTCCTGTTAGATTATAGAAATTTTCAACGCTATGAAATTCTTGAACTCACCACTCGATTTCCCGATTTATCAGCGGATTGAACAAAAAATTATGTTGCAGCGTTTAGTATTGAAAATATTGATATTGATTTGGAAGAGTTAACGGAAATCAGAAATGTAATGGACTAGGGCCTAGTGGTTCAATGAACGGATTTGTGTGCATGAGGTTGCAGGTTCGAACCCATTACAGATTAGTACCAATGTGACTTTTTAAAGTTACATGTACATTCTTAATTATTTTAAGACCTCATTGACAATCTGTGAAGGAAAACATCGTAAGGAAACCTGGATGGCGTGGTGATCAATGGTCGATCCTTGTCTACATGAGTAAAGTCCTGTGCCCAGCAGTTGGACGTTTATGGTGGGGCATTATTATTATTTTATGATGGTCTTACCTACTTTTTGTTGCTTTTTTTATTTTAGATGTTTAACACAATCGGCGTCAAAGACACGTTGTGGAGTATTGGAGTGTCTGGTTAACTAAATGGTTTATTTGCAATAATGTCTTGATCACACGTGATATATGCTTTTCAACATTTTTGTTCAGTAGCAAAAATAAATCAAACAGAAAAATCTAAAAAACGGCATTATAAATATTAATTTACCTATACTTTTTCGAGCAATATCCAAATAATAATAATAATGTAATAAATTTGTACTGTGTGTAAATGTTACTCAGTTACTTCTAGATTAAAATATTTTTTTTTTGTAACCATTTCTGTCCCACTACAGGGCAAAGGTCTCTCTACTCTCCTTCCATCTCTTTAGGTTAATGTTATCAAGCAAAAATTATCTGAATCGGCTACCCTTTTGTACCCATAATGTAACGTATCCTTGTGAAATTTCATTTATAATAATATCATAAAATAAACAAAATCTTCAGCCACATTAAAACCACACTTTTCAATCTGTTTTAATTCCCCACCTCATCAGCAAGCAACAAACCAAACATATTAATTTCATGTTGCGAGCAAAGCCATGATGTAAGTGTAAATATCAAAGTCAAAGTAACAGCAAAGTAAAGTCAACACACGTCGTCTGTCTGTTTAAACTAAATACACGCCCTCGTGAAGCAAATTTCATGCATAAAATTATTGAAGGCGCCTGCATCAGACATTCAGGCATACGACTACCTGTCGAAGCTGGACTACCTCAATTCAAAAGAGGACGAGATTTTAAAAACAACCTATTAAGTGAGGGTTTGAGGAAGAAACGATTAAAAAAAATCATGATATATTTATAGATTATACAATACGTTTTTGAAGTGAAACTTCTTTAGGCGCATGAGGGTAAAATTTTTACAGATGAAACGTCACGCCGGTTTGCAACGGAAGTCAATTTTTTATGATAATTGGTTTGAAGGTTAGGTAGTTTTAATATTTACAAATAACATGTGGTATTTCAACTTGCCACTCGTCATTTGATAATTTAATAAATCATTTACCATAAAATAAAAATATTTCATAAATTCGCTTTTCTAAATTTTGAATTCAAAAACAAAACTTAATTAATAATTTCTAATATTGACAAAAAACACGTGGCATTTTTATTTACAATTCGTCATTTGAGATTTCAATAAATCATTGTGCATAAAATACTAATAACAATATTTCATAAATTCTTTTGACGAAATTTTAATTTAAAAATTGGAATTTCTAGAGTTATCATTAATTTACAAAAAATTTGTATATATTTAAATTGGATTAGGTATTTTTAATATTTACAAAAAATCACGAGGAATTTTAATTTAATACTAAATATAATTTCAAAATACTTCAACTGCCAGGCAAGAAATCAGTCAAGGTATGATCTATAACATGATTTACTTACTTACTATGAATAAACTATACCAATGTAATTTGAGAGGCAATTATAGGTTATACATTAGATAAGCATTTATTTCTTAGTATTTATATGGCACATTGAAGTCTTACATTAGAATAAACAGTGATTCAAATATATACCTATTACCATAGCTGCTGAAGAAATATTGAATAAACTATACATGCAAATGATAAGAACATTCAAAATTAAATTATATACTTAGATAAATAATTTAGTTTAACACATTTATGGATATAGATTCAAATATACAATGAATATGCATTTAATATAGGTTTGGATTAGTTAGTTTTAAGTGTAAATATAGTAAAGTTTGTTATTTAAAGATATTTACAACACAATATAAAGAATAAAATATATGAATAATAGTTGGTATTTAATATTAACAGTGTATTTTATATTCTTAATGTATACATTTGTTTTACAAGTTTAAAAAAATGTATAATAATAATATTATTCTAACCATAATATTTCTACACCGGATAGGGTAAGTATATGTGAACCATTATATAATTATTGTAACATCTGCAATTATCATGAACTAAGAAATAAATAATATTCTATTCTATAATAGTAAAATATAATATAGACCTATAAATGTACCACTACTGGGCACTGGCCTCTCCTAAGGTTGAAAAGGAATGAGCATTGATTACCACTCAGCAACTGAATTAATTACAATATAAAAAAGTGTCCATATTAATAATTCTTACCTTATAGGATTGATTAATTATCAAATACTTTTTTTATTTTACAGATATGTGATGACCAATATAGAATGAAATATTTAAACCCTTTGGAGGTGCAAATTATGGTTCATTTATATGGGAAAAAGTGACAAACCAAAAATAGAAAGATAGTAGTAAACACGATGCAAGCAAATTACAACAATAAGCATTGTTCTTCATTTTACCACCTTTATATTGTAAACATTTGTAACATTAATAAAATTTATATTCCATTTTACTGTTAATTTGTTATAATGAGTGATTTCTGTCATTTATTTTCATTGAATAAATTAAGTCTATTAGTATATTAACTGCACTATATATATATATATATATCTAATTGCAAAGCACATTAATTGTGTGAGTAGGTACCTACTATGTTTGTTTGTACTAGGAAGTTACAATTTCTAGATGTTATTATGTATCTTGCCGATGGTGACTTTATTTTATAAATTAGAATTCTATTTATAGCATTGTAATAAGTGACTTATTGGTCTAGAATAAAATTATATTTGTCAACAACATTATTATGTTTTCCTAACCTAAAGACTTACCCAACTTTATAGCATTACCAATAGGTACTAGGTAGTATATTACTTTGCCAGTGTAACATTTCATAATAGCTAATTGTTGCTATTAAAATAATTAATAATCATAATACCTAGTAAGTTCATAATAAGAAGTGTTAAGTTACTATAATATATTATATTAGAGGAATAGTACCTAGTATTA
Source organism: Diachrysia chrysitis (assembly GCA_932294365.1). Classification (NCBI taxonomy): domain Eukaryota; kingdom Metazoa; phylum Arthropoda; class Insecta; order Lepidoptera; family Noctuidae; genus Diachrysia; species Diachrysia chrysitis. The sequence goes on along the minus strand of OW028649.1, from coordinate 11,719,741 downwards.
AAAGTCCAAATACCAAGATTGCAATACTTTTATTTTTAATATAATAGGTACAGTAAATCTCTGCCAGGGAAGACAATGTATATAATATAACCTATAATTATGACGAATCTTAACAATATTAATAGAAGGTAAATGGTCGACTGTGGCTGTCTTTACTCTGCATGTTTCTGTGACGGGGCCGTGGAATGTGGACATCCGAGGGCCGAAGCGGGATTCGAGGCGACCGTCAACGGCGCCCGAGCTGTTGGCGCGAAATATACGCGCACCCAACGAAGGCGCGTAGCCATAGCGGGCATAGCCAATCAAATTCTAATGCACTGCGGTCGAATACGATGCACGACACTCAAAGTCAAAGATTTATTGCACTTGAAGCCTTTCATAACAATTCTGTGGAACTTCATAACTTAGTAGGTAGCCTTATGTACGCATAACAATACTCATATTAATAATATTGTTGTACAAACATCCAACTTTCACATGTAGTATTTTCCTAATCAATGCATAAAGAGTTTGGTATATTGTGTGCATGCATGATACATTTAGCTCGCGTTAAGGTTATTGGTCCTCGGTTTACTAAACATCTTAGAAGTTTTATATAATAAATCACATTATCACAATGTAAACAAACTTCTAAACAAAATAAACTTTTCTTTCAAACTTGAAGTATAACCACCACTATTTAAATAGGCAGCCGCTCACATTAAGTACGATAGATACAAATTTCAATCTATTTTGGTCGGTTTATCAACATTTGCTCGTCCGTTCCACAGATTACATATAGTAGAGTCTAGTCCGTGCGTTTCGTTCGTTCTCATTCCTCACGTCTTACGGTGAGCAAACGCACACTTTATAGTTAGAGTAAGAACAACTTGCACTCGCAAGTTTACTGTCGTCGATGCGTTAGACGTAAACTCGATTTACGTGATAGTAAAGTATTTCAATTGACAGTTGGTGACTCGCACTAAGCATACAGATGTTGAATATCCTTCCTCTTAATCTTGGAAATTTAAAGTTTTAGATTTGTATAAATATAAACAAGATTTATAAATTAGTTCGCCAAAGAAGTTTCACTTCTGACATGTGTACTTTGTACGCACGCATGTTTTTTTTTTCTTTTTAATACTACCAAGGCACTGTATACAATTATCAACTTTGGACTTTATTGAGAAATTAATTAATCTTCAAATTATGTATACTTAACAAAAATGCACCCTTAAGACGAACTAAAACTCTACTTACTCTGCAACGTAAGTATATTGGTCAAAACGAAGTATTTATTACGTGCCGTGTGTTTCGAGAGCCTTCCATTTAGTTTCATACTGCCTTATTGTTTCAATGCAGTAAGAGCTTTTACGAAGCACGATACTTAAGTTCGACACATAATAGTAAGCTCTTTAACAAACCTGTTGAATACCTACAAAAATATCAAGAAATTGTTGCACCACATTTTATAATATTCTTTTATCTCATAATTTTAAAATAATATTATAAAATTTCAAAATTGTGTATTTATAACATTTTACATTATTTATTCCATGATTGCCTGGATGAAATTGCTGTGTGTAATAAGGCCGCCCTTTGTGCCACTATTTTAAATGTTATTTTATTTTATTGTATTATTTTTCTGATGTGCAATAAACATAATAATAAAATAAATATATATCCGCAGGGCAGCTTGTGGCGAGCTGTTTGTGAGTAGCGACACAACGGACCTGAGTGCCCTAGGGAGTCACTCCTTAGGAGGGCTCCCAGCTCTTTCTTGCCTTAACTGGCTGGCTAGAGAGGGGTCGCTAGAGCTATATGCTCGGGGGTGGAAGTGTCTAATGGCGTAATAGCGAGGAAACCCGCTCCGGGTCCGCTACTGTGACCCGCGATGGTGAAATCGGGGCCGCACCGCTCGACACCCCTAGCCGCTCGCACTGGTGTTGCCTCCTGCTGCCTATCGTGGCGGTTATGTTGGGGGGCCCATCCGGTGAGCTGGCGAGTCACCACCTGCCTATTTGATTGCATTAACATGTATTAGAAGGCAGGTGCCATAGTTTCCCGATTTATTTCTTATAACCAATCCACTAACATTTACCTACACATAGCCTAAATTTTTATTTTTCATTCATAATTTACAATAGCTTTGTATCTACTTTGGACCGTTCATATCTGTTCTTCCATAGAGCAGAGGTGGATGGGCCCTAGTAGATGCCCCATCCCAGTTTAGAGTAAAGTTCTCAACAAGGCCACTGCGTGTTGGACCTGTGTCCCCACGTAAGCCTTTCAAAGGACCGGGTATTCTCGATACTGAGGGTAACCCGTGAAAAAAGAGAGATACAGAAAATAAATATAAATAAATGCCAGTTTACATGTAATGTTATAGCTCGAAAATACTTTGTAACTTTGAGGCACCTGGAAGCACAGTATTAGGGCGGACCTCTACAGGTGTAAATGAGGCATTAAGCCAACCACTGGCTTGAAATGTTGAAGTCCATAGGACTAACTGTACGCAAATGGGACGAAATTCCAACAACGACAATGAAACCTGTTCTTCTTGGCCTGGTTTTTAATTTTTTGATTGACGTAGGCCCTAGTTTATCTCGATATTAGAGTAATATATTTAATTTGTGTTTTATATCTTCTGCTTTGATAATGTGAATTTGATAACGTTTATAACTTGAGCTACATTACAAAGTCAAGACCTCGCCCGCGACCGAGCTAGCACCATTCAACTGTTCGGCGTCACTTGTTAATATTGATATGTAGCTGAAATTAATATGTATGTCGTACCGCGATACAATCGGCTGCCAATGTTTGCACTAAGTTTCAATAACTGCGTTACCTGCAAACGACGGACGTGAAACGAATATGAATGTTGGACCAATAAATTGGACTTTGGGTATTGGGTCGCCATTCTGTTGGCAAATGTCCACTTAGGGACAAAGGGGTAAGTATTGTAAGGAATGGGTCCCGATCGATATTGCAAGTCATCTTGCTTAGTAAGGCGAATGACGTAGCAATATCTGTTTCGGTCAGTTATTTGTAGATTCCACATCCGAATTCGATTGTTAGTTGGGTATTTACATTAATATATAGGTGCCTACATTATATTATATGTAAGGGATAGGATATTAACTCCATTGACACGCACATTGTTAGAGTACCTAATTGATGTCTTTGTATTTTTACCAGTGTATAAATATGACTTATGTAAGCCGTACTAATTAAGTTAAGCTAAATAAATCAATTGCAAAACTGAAACTTTAAATATTTTTTTTTTACTTAAGGAATATAAAGCAATACGCTAGTCCGTCAAAACACCACCAATAGATTAAGCAGCCAAATATTGGCCAATATATAAAGAAAATTCAATTTTTCATATTTTCACGAAAAATTATCATGAAAAAAGCGTATTTCGTATGTCAAAAGAAAATCCAATTTCCAAAAGCCTGCTATTTCCTACCATCGATCAAAAAGCTTCAAATTCAAAATTAATTGCAACGAGATAGCACCAGCCCCCGCCCCTAAAACACATTACCCTTGTCATTTCCCAATGTCTGATCAGTCATTACATGTATCAACTAACTTAGACGTGAAAATTTGATTTCCATTCCTTCAAAATTCTGTCACTCCTCAATATCCGGGAATGAATCGAATCCCTTGGTAAATATGATGCAGAGCTGTTCTGTGCAGACGAACGTCAATTTTTTTGTCCTTACCGTAGTATTTCATCCATTATGGAATGTCATTTGACATTATTTTTTGTGTCAGTACTTACACATTATCTTCTTTTTTTTACCTGGTGTCTCGCAAGGTCACAAATAGGCCAAGGTGTTCCAATATAATGCCACATTTACTAACCATTCCTTCTCATAAATATGAATGATTTAAGTCAATTTTCATATTTGCGTCATAAACTCAAATATTGTATTCACAATTGTAAGGCAATTTTTTTCAACAAAACGATAGAAGTCAAAACGACCTCCGGCCTATTAACTAAACCGTACGAAAAAAAATATAAAAATCTTGTCTAAAAAATTGCACGTCTGCCTCAGACCATCTGTAACATTCCGTCACTCATTCGTCACGGAGTCGCACCAGAATCGATCGTTCATGACAGCCCAATCACAAGCCCAACCGACAGGAAAAACAGGAGGGTTCGCGTCATGCCACCTAATCTAATACTGGAATACCATCAGAGATGTGTGTTGGGGAATGGGCAGCCAATAGCTTGGTACGTTTACATCGCAACACTATAATGGAACTGGACATGTTGTACTTGAAAAGGGTGAAACTAGTTGGGAATGTTTTAAACTAATTTTAACTAGATTAGGCTAGACTTGAGTTTACAAAAACCCATTTGTCTGAACTTATATAATTTTGTTCTAAACCTAGTTTTCACAATATTGCAATTATATAATATATATTTTTTCCATTCTCTTCCTTAATATGTACGGTCCTATAATAATATATAAATTGTAACTTGACAAAAGTAGCTTTAATTTTCGCGATTAGTTCGTGTTATGATGGACCAAAAAGGTAACCACAAAATATACCTCATGCCTACTCTACACTACCATCACAAAGTCAGTAAAATTTATATTATAAATAAATAAATAAAAAATAAATATAAATAAATAAAAAATCTTTTGTGTGGTGATGGCACTTACAGCTTCTAAGAAAAACAGAATGACCTGTTTCTCCATACATGGCCATAAATAATTCTCGAGAACCGTGTACGCCTGTACCGGCACAATACGCTGATCATGAAATACCGTCGCAACTTCGATACGTCGGAAGTCGATCGATCACTGCCTAGCTCCTAACTAAAGAGCTTACGTTGTAAGGAGCGCACGTCAATGTACTTCGCTTTTTAACACTGAGATTTATATAAAAAAAAAAAGATTTGTCTTGACGTCAGTTACCGTTGACGCTGCATCCTTAGATTTCAAATCGTTGATATAGTTCGAGAATATTGACAAAATGGTCAAATATTCCAATAATATTGACCTTTTACTTGTAGTACACAAGCATTCACCGAAGTTTTAAGTTGCATTAAAAAAACAAACATGATCAACTAAAAATAAATGAATTAAAACGTCAAAGATTCACAGACCAACACCAAATATTTATAGAGCTTATAAATATCTAAGATAGTACCGCAGAGAACTCACTCTTAGCACAAGAACATTCAATAGTTGGACATCTAATATTCCATAGCGCATAACTCGATAGCTAGTCGAAATTCACAAGGATGAAACTAGGGCTTCCTAATAGACCATGCAATACACAAAACGGTCGTATCTTGTTCGGACTTCTGTTTAAGTAAACAACTAGAATTTTATTTGGATCAAGCTTCTCTTTTTTTTGTTTAAGCATCTTTTTGGAAAATAAATGGCAGGGTCGCTAACTCTAATATAAAATAACTAGTAAACGGCACGTTGTTTTACCAAGGCCACCCTTACCATCTAGGGGTACAAAAAGCCTACATCCTATTCTTAGACCTACCAAATATACACAAAAAATCGGATAAGCTGTTTCGGAGGAGTTCGATAACACACGCGAGGGTTTTCTATAATAGAAGAAGATGGCAGTACCCGTGTAATATTTTATATACATCTGTCTATCACCTTTGGACAATTTACGATACTTCATATCAAGTGGTGCAATGGAATATAAAGCGTGTACAAACCAAACCGCATAATTCTAATTTCAAAACGGAAAACAAAAAGAATGAAATTGCAGAGCTGTCACGTCTTTAACCATATCGTTTTTATGCCAAACTTACCAAAATACGCAACGCAAACGGAAATGAACTTTATCGCGTGTTGAATAAAGATTATGTAAAGTGCAGAATTTTTGTTTGCTGTAGTATTTACTGAAGCGCCTTTTCGACTTGTAAATTGATTGAAACGCCAGGCAACTGATAATTGCTAATAGTTTTCTTGTTAACGCCAAAGTGGAAAGTTGGTAGACTACTTGATTTCTTTCAAAAGTTCCATTTCCCCTTGTAAGACAAGAAAGTGTTTGATTACGAATCGCTTTAATGTGTATCGTTGATTCGATTGTTTTGTTTCTTTTTTGTTTTTGAAAATGTTTTTTTGTTTAATGCTTTATTATTGTATACACATTTTTGATTGAAATGATTTGCTTTGTTAGAATAATATATAATGTTATGGTAATGTCAAATAGAAAACTGTTGATAATTTTGAAAAAGAAAAATGTAAAAACAAAATACGACGAGGTTGAAGGGTTCGGCCAAAGAAACAACATTTAGTTGAAGTATCAAGTTGGTTTATTATCGTAGTATTAATAATTACATTACACAGCGCCGCGATCCTATCTGCACAAAAATTCGTTAAAGAAGAGTGCAAAGACAAAATTAAGTGACATGAGCTGTCAAACTTTGACGTTTTTCTTTTCATTATATGCAGCAAACAATTTATTTTTAACAGAGGTGAATGACACAACGTATTTTGTTTGTGTACAAAACCGAATAAGTGAACTGTTTACTACTAAACAATACTAACATTGTAAGCGAAATAATCGCTGGCCGGACAATAACAGGTGTGTCAAAAACACACCAAAATTGACACTTTTTTGTATAGAATATACTGAAAACCTATCTCTAACATTATAATAACGCATATAGCAATCCTTTCATCTACAATCGCAGACTGTGGTGTACAATGAACAGATTGGCAGCCAATTTAAACTTTCATAGACTCCCACGCTACGTCTATCAGCACAAAACGGCACCACAGAAAAATTCTAAAAGTGGCCGAAATTAACTCTCAGTCCGTCCAACATGGTGACACAACGTACAAAACTACAGAAGGCTTACTTCTCGGCGTAACTTAGCTCTAAATTGTATAAAAATCTTTTTAGATTTTGACTTCGGTAACTTTCGCAATATTAAAATTAAATCGTGAGTTGTAGAACGATTTAACACATTTCATTGACCTTATGGGTGGTATGTGGATTCCGTAAACCATCCGACCGTTTCAAGTCTTTTCATAATATAAAACAATATTTTTTCTAAATGGCACTTCTGCACAATTCCACTTTAGCATAACGATGGAGTCTCTATTATTGCTAGTTTAATTTCTGACCATTTTGTGCTGCGCAGTGTCGCGAAGCCAGACTTATAAACTTACAGTTGAATATAAATTTAAACAGTTTTCCGTCCAAGTTATGACTAATTTTGGGTGTATTCAACTAGAGATATTGTTCGAGCTGTTCGGAGAGATGAAATATACTGGAAACAGGGTTATGTAAATTTAAATTGAGAGTATTTCCTAATTTTGTATTGCTGAAAGTTGTTCTTTTTTTTGTAGATTTCATTGCTTATAGATTGGTAGTAACGTGTGACTCTAGATTTGAAAATGGCATAATGTTGCCTGTCTTAGTAAAAAAAACTCACAAACACAATTAAATCACAAAAAACAAGATTAAATTATCAGAAAGCACTTGATAATTCATACACTTGAATTGGAACAGTCATTATAGAGATACGCATTATTGCCATTGAGTAATTAAAATACAATTTTATTACGATCTACGCCTTAATTTTCTTAATTAAAATTGGTATAATTGAATAAATTGAAGCGTCGAAACGAACCGTCCGGAATAATGAAGTAATCGCTATGAAATCGTGATTTCTGTTTCAATTGTAATCATGAGACCTTTTCTTGTAATTTTGCTATATTTATTCTGTTATATCGGCAGTTAACGGAAGGAAGCCTGCCGTTTTCAACGACAAACGTAACGTAAACTGTAATTACACTTGTTTAAAGGATTGCCATACTTTATTACTACTTGTCTGTCTAGCTGCCTGTTTTATTATAATTATAATTGTCTTTTATAGTACCAACATGTTCTGTCTAAGAAATGAGTGGTTGAACAATTTGTGCCGTGTCGAATCTATCGAAATTCAGAATGAGATCCAACTAATTATTTAAAACAAAACGGTTTACTCACGCATATTCTCGGGATCGCCCGAGAACAGACAGGAAACAGTTCGACTCGCGACACCACCGCCGCCGCATCACCTCATGATTGCGATGTCCTATTGAGTCTGAAACTAGTCGGGCTATCCCGAGAATACGCGTAAGTAAACCGTTTTGTTTTAAATAATTATGAATACTCCTCACGAAAGTTATTGTACAGACATCCAACTAGTCTGTACAAATCATTAGCACTTGTTTAATATCGTTTATTTATTAAATTGCTAGCTTTGAAGTAAAATGAGGAAACCTTTTCTCAGCACAAGATCAACTAGAAGATTACAAAAAAAAAAGACAATGAAATGTGTGTGCTTCCGTACTCAATAGTAAAAAAAGTGTTTACGGTACGATTTTACAAAATAAATAAAACTTTAGTACCTACCACTATATTGGCTGGTCCCAAGCTTTATCTGTCGCCAATATTCTGCTAAAGCTATCATAACTCTTCTACAGTTAGCCGGGAGTCGGAAAAAATAACTTATTCTTGGCTGAAAAGGCACAATAGCATTATGCTGAGTAGCATCCATTGTTGCAGCGACGATATGCGAGCCAACTTGGCAACATACGATGTTCGTACTTTTCTATTAAATTATTCATATATTATCCTCATTACAGGAGAAGTACTTTTGAATGATATATTTTAAAATCTGTATTTTTGGTTTGTGAATATTGTTTTGTCACGCATAGATGATAAAAACTATTAGTAGCCTACAATAGAAGTTTTCTATACTTCAAGACAATTAGCTGATGAAGAATAGTCTTCAATTCTTAAAAAGGTTCATGTCCTCATTAGCAATCAATCAATCCACTACAAGACATAAGCCGCTCCCAAGTTATGCTATATCAATCGATTAAAACAGCATCTTTTCGCAAAACTGAATACTATTAAATTTTAAGAACAATGAGACGAGGTTATTGACAGTGTTCCCGTCTATTTAAAACCAAAAGCTATTATGAGTATGTCCAAAAACAGACATAGTACTACCAAGTAGGGAATCAAACGTCAACACTGACAAGGCTTTGTGACGAAATCTTAGAGTAACTAAAATATATACTAAAAAATCTTTTGCGGAAATGAAAATTACTCCTGGTTAAAGTTAAAGATGAAAGCTATAGATTTAAATATGTTTAGGCTGCTAGATAGCAGTTTCTAGACAACAATTAGGTAATAGACAGCAGGATTTGTCCAAAAATTTCTCACTTCATATAACTCTGCTCACCTCTAGCAAGACTGCATGCGAAATCATACACACGTAAAGATGCAGTAGGTATGCAGTAGCTTTCCGATATCAGTTTTATTTGAGACTCGATATGAAATATTTCACAAACAGTATTCCTATGTTTGCTGATACTCTGAACACGATACTTGAACATTCCTGTAACTATCTCATACACAATTCACTCGTGAATTTCGCTCCGTATATATGTTATTCCTAGAAAATGTACGTGAAATATAACAAGACTGACAGACAGTTCATTTGCTGTATATCACATACTGTTATGCATTTGAATACATTATATCGATACGAACGCTGGTTATTGAATAAAGAACAAAGTACCAATTAAATAAATATATAAATACCAATATTTTCAATAATTAATTTTTGTGATATAAATCATTTATTCGACTTAGGAACCTAAACTCAAAATATCTCGCATTATAAATCTTGAAATACTGTATAGGACTTTTACATCCCAAATATTGTAATCATTCTGCAAAGAGTTTTCCCAAGCTATGTTGGGGTCGGCTTCCAGTCTTACGGGATTCAGCTGAATACTGTATTTTACATGGAGCGACTGCGTATCTGATCTCCACAACCAATTTTACTGGGTAACACAGTATATAAGACTGGTTGTCATAATTAGAATTTCTTAACGACTGCTAAAGACCAAAGTAAAATGGATATAAATATTTAGAAAGTTTTTGTTCGGTGCTATGACAGTAGCTTACTCTATCTTGCGGTAACCGCATCTTATGGTAACAGTTCCAGACACCCAGTCTGTTCTCAATGTGCAGCCCTAATTACCACAGATCATCCTCTTAGCGGCATTCTGCTAAATTAATACCCTTTACTCCTGTCGGTCGTGTAGTCCCGGTGTTGGGTGGTAGCGATTCATTGCTTATACAAATATCTTTAATTACCAGACATACAGGAGCCTTTTACCTGTGTTTATGAATCTTCCTTGATGTCCGGGCGCGTTCGAAAAGCGATGACGGACCAATACTATAGAAAGAATTCCAATCTCTGAAAGGATCTAATCGTAACTTTTGTATACCGAAAGGTTACAATTGTTACAAAAGTTAAGACTGTCAGATGCATAAGGTATTTTGATACATGTAAAATTATAGTTATTTGGATACAAACCATTTTTTTTTATATAAATTATATGGGCAACATCACATACATTGCACTGAACACAAAGTAAGCAGCTAAAGCACTCGTGGAATCAAGCTAACGACCCAACGGGTCCCTCTATATGGCAAAAGACATCGCGACAGGCCAAAACGGAGATGAGCTGGACTCGTCCGAGAAATCTGGATATACGTAGAGATAGAAGGACTGCACTGCGTTAGGACAGAAATGTCTTTGAAAAACACTTAGTTAAATAGTGATAAAACTTTGGTAATAAGCGAGTAAAAGAATACAAAAAAATGTAAAAGATTTTTCGACGTGTGCGGCATTCGTAGTGCATGCATTAATTCAAATATACAACGGCAACGGTCTCCAACTAAAATAAACCTCTGTGTCAAATGTCAGATGTCTGCCGTAAAAGCTTTGTGGCAAGAAAGTGTTCCTGCCATCCAGCGATCGTAAACATTTTGTGGTAACTTTGGTGTAACACACGACTTTTCAGAGGTGACAAAAGTCGCGCGTTATGAACATTCAGTCTATTATTTAACCTTCAAAATCCACCAAGAACTTTTATTATTTGAAGTTATTAATCTTTCAACATATTTAAATTTACCTGTAGGTACTTTACAAATTTACCTTTATATTTTTAAACAAAATGAGTCGTTATTTTTTTATTAATTTTAATCAGAACACAATTTTGACGATTTTTGTGAGAATTAAATACAATATGAACGGACGCCATTTAAGATTAACGCTAATTTCTCAACAATCGAGCCACATCGTAATGCGGTAGGATTAAGCGCCTCTATTAATATACGTATTGTACAGAATGAAGCCTCTTCAATTCACCGGCGTATATTGTGCTTCATTTGAAATAATCGCTTAATTCTACATAAGGAATATGCAGGGTTATCCTACAATAACTTGAGAGAAAGTTTATCACTAAACGTATCAACAATGTTTTTTATTTCAGTAACCACTTGCAACACGAAAAAGTTTTACTGCACTGCAAGTATATAGGTGAACCACACTAACTACAGGGTTTGATCTCCGCATGAGGCAAACATTTTTTATATTTGTGTATGCACATATTAAGATATAAATGTTTGTATATAGTGCGGGAGACGTTAAAACAAATATTTTCTTAGATACTTATTATATATTACCTACCTACTAGGTATAAATTTTTGATCAACGAGGTAACTAAATATGTATTGCCAGTTCTTTCAACAATATTTCTTGAACTTTTCTCAAGGCAATTTCTTTTGAATTCTTATTTATAACGTCTTAAACTAAACACAATCAAACAGCAAACTAAGCAACGTACCCACAGGTGTATCATAAATCGTGACTATAAGGGCAGGACTATACCTCAACGCGCACTAAGTGCTATATAAGCTCAATAGATCCCCGTTTATCTGGTGCTAGTGTACCGCCGGCCTTATTTATGAGTCTCCACAGACTATTCATTTGGTAAGACGTTATAGAGTTGTTTGGTTCATCCCCTATTTTTATGGGTCTTCGTAAGATAAACTGTGTGGTGTTCTGGACAATAGCCGTCCCGCGGGATTCGGTGAAGAAAGAAATAATCAATTGGTCCAATTCCAATATTGGTTAACGTATGTATCTTTTTAGATGCACTGACCTCTCTAGGAAGGGAAAAGGTCTTTAATATTCTACTACTCTTGTTATAAAAGAAAATTGGTTAATAATTTAATACAATGCATAAAAATTCAAAAAAGGACATGAAAAAAGCATATTAATTTGATTATATAATTAAATTCTCCTGTCTGGACAAAAGTCTTGATTACTTACTTAAAATACACAGAATAACGTGTTTGTTTGCTCCACATTATTCATTTCCGAGGATACGTTGTGCCAAGTTTGCTGTATGCAAAATTCAATCTCATACATTTTCGTTTGACTAATGTATACTTTGCTAATTGTTTTCCAAAACGAAACTACATTCAGTTTTGTAGATTTGCCAAAGCCAACGAATTAAGCCAAATGTGTACTTATGCAAAGTCAAAAATAGTTGATATTTTCAAAAGTCGCCATAACAAAAATGTAATCAGCAACAGAGCTTCAAATTTCGTGATTGTGTATTATAGTAATATTATAAAATACGGACAAAAATCTCATTCTTTACGAAATAAAGAAGGTGAATCACAAAAATAAAAAGAAAGCAAATATATTTTCTCATTTCCTCGCAGTCACACCTAATACGTCCGTAAAACCAGTAAATTCATCTGTTAATAATGAGCAGATGTTCCAGCGCGCAACCTAATACCTGGTTTCATATTTAATTTACAAGAGCATTATGAATCTGTAGCGGGATTTGTTGAGGGTACATAACTGGTGTTTTACAACACCCTGTAGGGTCGTATTGCCGCGACTTGGGGTAATACAACGTTTCATTTATGTCTAATTTGGAACGGTGTTACGTATTGATGCACTAAAAATTGTATTGTAATGCTGCCGTAAAACGAGTTATGTGTTTTTGTTATAATACGAGTTGAAAAATACTAGGTGAAAATGAATTTTGAGGGTATAATTTATACAGAAGTCGTGAAAAGACGGGACATGTTAGTAGAATTTAAAGTTGCGAATTAATGAGAAATATTAATAAATAATTAAAAAAATATATTATATAAATTATAAATAAATAATATTATATTAATTTGAAAAAGAGAAACTCAATGCATCTTCTATTATAAATAAGTTATTTGATAAATAAGTTAGTTTTTAATATAACGTTCATATTATTTATATTGCATACCTACGTAATATTTAATAAAGTAAAGCAAACTGTATTAAAACTAAAGCAATCTACTGACTGGAAAGTCCGTAAAACACAAAAAATTAACATTTTAAGTTAAAGAAATCACATTAATAACAAACAAAATGAACCGTATGCGGCTGTAAATACCAGAAAAGCAAGTAGCTTAAAACATGTGCAGAACTATGTCGATCCTACAATTTAATTAATTCCTCCAAGCATTAATGAATCTCTATCGAAATTTACAAATGAAAAGATATTCACCGAGTCGTGGCAAAAATTTAATTTAATTAATTGAAAAGCTTCAGAACATCGCTCTCGTCAACTGAGGGATGGATAAAAATTTTTTTGATATTAATTTGACTTTGTTAACGTGTAATAGAGAAAAGTTAATTATTAAGATATTAGATATGAAGTGACTTAGATAGAAACAGTTTAATTTTTAGGATTTTTTTTTTTTTTTTCAAAACAAATTTAATATTTTTATTTGCTTTTAACGGGATTATTGCTTTTTAAAGACTTTGCTACTAAAATATTTCTTAATTATTAGCATTGTTTTCATTGACTATTTGACTTTCAATTTCAAGAGAAAAACATCGAGTGATTGTTACAGAAACCAACTAACAGACACAAGAGAAACACAAAGAAGAACAAATGTAACCCGACAATAAACTTAATAATAATCACATGAACATAGGTGCACACATACACGTAATTATTCACCAAGCGCAAAACTCATCTAAAATACTGTGCAACGAAAACAACAAACCGTAATTTGCTGGTATTATTAACATGTACCTTAACAACCTTCACATTTTGTTCCCATATCTCCATTGACTGCAAACAAGGGCTGCCTATCGAAGCCGCAGCTACGCTTATAGTTTTGCAATAACGCTACGGGAACGAGCGCAAGCGACATGTGTCTGACGTGGGCTCACGTTACCAGTTTGTTGAGTCCCGCTCTCCCGCTCTTAGCTTAAAGATCCGCACAGACAGGCGACTCGATATCAGCTACAAATTTAATACTTAAAACCATGGAACTTTTGGCAATATGACATATATTAACTTAGAAATATTTTAAGAATGCAAAGGTGATTTAGCCACTATTATTGCTTGTGGCAATATGTGTGTCATTTTTGTTAATGGACATTCGAGGAACATACATGTTGAAAGGAATGGCCATTAAATTGATTACATTTTTCGTACCTATTGCAGGTCCAATGAAGGATTATGGAGCTACTTACAAAACAGCTTACTGTAAACATAATTTATTTATAGACAAATATGAATATTTTGTAGGTTCCCAAAAACATTACAATGTTGACTCTAATATCTGAGAAAAAAATAGGCAGAAAACGATAAATATTCCAGTATCAATACAAATTTACAAAAAAGTTAGACATCGAATATCACTTGACTTGACCAACAGCTAAAAATAGATACAAACAATTACCAGTCTATTCCTAGCGTTAGGATATCGGGTTGTATCGGCATTACGAGGCAAACTTAAGGTGTCAAACTAAATTGGACGAACGAATACTCCCGCTGAGTTTCCAAGAGGCATGTTGCACGTACGACGTCTTCATAAACTATAAGGAATTGACGGAATACAAAGTGAAGTGGATTTCGTTGAATCTGACATTTCTACTTAATCTGTAATCAGTTTTCGTATATTGACATTTCTTATTTTCCTCGCATCATCTTTTCCCGTTTGAAATTGAACTTGAATTTGTACTTTTCAATTTCTATACAACTATTTATGTAAGTGAAAATATTATGTCCACATGGTTTTCGTTCACGGCTTCGTCTGGGTAAATGACAGTTGTCACGGCAAATAGTATCCATACAAAATTTCATTAAAATCGGTTAAGCAATTCAACTATAAAAACTTATCAAACAGACATAGACAGAGTTACTTCCACATGTAAATATATATGGATTTGTGGATTATTGCAAAAGTTTAGCAAACTCATTGAACTAGTAATCGGCAACCGCAATCTGGCCACCGTGCGACCGCTTAGCTAATCCAGGCACTATATTCTCAACATGGCCGGTGATATGCCTGAAATAAATTAACATGCTTGCCGAGACTCACAATATTTGCATTTAGGTCAAACTAAATTTCCTTATGTGTATTTGAAAACCAAAAGTTATTTTGCTAAGACTTTCTCATTGCATGATATAACGAAAACTAGGGAATTACGTAAACTTTAATTCGCTTGACGTTTTGGCCAGATTGCACTATTCTATCTACTAATCAAATCGTCGAATCGAACTGTAACATAGATTTCAAATGAAATTCACACTCAGTATTTTATTAGTTGTACTTTTACAAACACAGTATGAACAGTCGAACGTCGCCACAACATTACGCCGTAGGCATTTCATTAAAATACGCTTGTTAACGTACAATTGTGAGCTTGCACCAAACACAGTTGAAATGATAATAAATTAAATTAAATTTATTAAAACTTCGAAAGCAGTGACGGTGTTTTGCCAACGGGGGACATGGACACTGCTAATGAGGTCTTTGTTTAAATCAACGTTTTTATTCTTGTTTGTACGGATATATTGTATCTATTGTCACTACAATGAGGTAATTAAAACGCGACTTAATTACTGTTAGTGTTGTTTGTCGAATGATTTATAAGCTTCTAGTAAAAACAGAAACCTGTGGCATGTTAACGATTTATATTATAATTATTTAAAACAAAACGGTTTACTCGCGTATATTCTCGGGAGCGCCCGACTAGTTTCAGATTCAACAGGAGTCCCTAATCATGAGCTGTCGTGGCGGCGGCGATGGTGTCGCGAGTCGAACTTAACTTAACTTAATTATAGCTAGCCATTTATCATCATGTATGGTGATGCTACCAATATCTACTCAGAGAGAAGTTTTTAACAGTTACAAACCTCAAAATATAATAAAGTGTCTTGATAGTTCATAGCGAGATCTATCAAGGTACACACGTCGACGTCATCGCCGGCCATCGCTGAAAACCAGCGCTGGGGTTTCGAATCTCAGCACATGCTGTGCGATGAACATTTGGTATAGATGTGATGCATAATTCCCGAAACCTTTTAGTTATTTGTATTTCTTAGTTTTGTATTATTATATGCATTACATTTGTCGCGAATAAACACTTTTTCTTTCTTAAAAACTTAAAATACAAAGAAATAATGACTTCTTCATTTAGTCTACTGAAAGCCACACAAATAAAATGTTTAAGAATTGCTTTCTTCCATATATATTCTTTCGTCAAATAGCAACATGCAATAATTACAAAGTATAATACGCCTGTATTGTATCACCCCATTTTCTATTATATTTCCTATACAGATACGTAACTGTAATGGAAATATTTCAACGTTCCTATTTCCCTATTACCTCACGCCGCTTTTACGCTTCCCAAAAGTGTAAACCTTCTCCTAAAAAGTCTTAATATTATTTTGTTCTAAAGCCTCGACTTTTATACGAGGAAGTTGTTAAATTACAAATAATTTATACTTCAAACGATCTCAGAAAATTGAAAATTATGGAGCTGATAGCATATAATTTGGGTCTGAAAACTTGATGAAAAAGAGCAAAGTTAACTGTTAAGTTAAAAAAGAGTATTTTAATAAATGGAGACTGTTTTATTTAAGTTTTATTTTTGGATGATTACTTAATCTTCTACCATTTAAGTTTTAATCAATACACGAAAATAAAATATATATTAATATTGGTTGCCTGGAAGGAAACGCGCGCAATAAGGCAGCCCTTTGTACCACTGTTTACGTTTGTTTTTTTTTAATGTTTCTTTTTATTTACAGTGTACAATAAAGAAAAATATTTTTTGAGTAGGATTTAACTGTACTTCAACACACGAAAACAATCTAAATAAATTAATTATCCATGAGCTAAGTTGACATGACAAAAACTTTTGTACATCAGTTTAGAGATCCCGTTTAACCTACATTAAAACCCTTTACACGTTTTTACCATTACAATCATCCATTTAGGTACCAAAACTATATTCAAGCCGCTTCAATAATGAACAAAAACAACATAGTAATAATAGCCTCTACCGTCTGGATCTGAAGGCTTATAATATTTATTTACCGGTAACTACAGGTTTACCAGCTCATTGTTACGCTGTCAATTACCAAAGGAACGCCTGACGTTACCAGAATATTCTTCAGTTAGTAACAGTTTATTTTAGCTACATTTTCCTAAGTGGTAAAACAATGCCAATGCTTTTAATATTAGAAAATTATAAGAAAAAGCTAGTAAATATTCATAACATATAAAAACTTAGTTTATTTACATTCAAAAGATGTCTAAAAATGAGATAATAATGTTCTTTATTTTAGGTTTATAACGTAATGATTACTTTCAACCGATTTAATTAAAATTGGTTTCAACTATTTTCAAAGTATTATTTTAAAAATATTATTAAAAATACTTAAGTATATACCTATTCAACTGAACATACGGTATATTTTTTCTCATAATTTCTATAGAAACAGCTTGGTAAGTACCAATAACCTAATTTAAGAGCATTAGTTGGAATATGTCGAGTATCCAATCAAGCGTCAGGTAACTAGGAGTATATCTAATTTGTTCAACTTGACGTATCTAAATTAGGTCAATATATTCATGTCCAGACTATCATTAGCTGTTTCCACATTAATTAACGCTTGTTATAATTAAATATTTGGTTGTGGAGTCACAGTAAATGTTTATTGAACATCGATAATATTGATCATATTTAAAATGAGGTTGTATATAAAATGTTCTTCTAGTTTTAATAAAAAAAAATGGTATTTATTTGCCTGGCAGTTCACACTATCTCTATAGAAAGATATAAAAAAATCATTTATTTGTCAAACAGGTAGAATTACAAATTTTTGTCTTGTGTAGTTAACAATTATGAGTGCACTGTGTTGCGCCTTATAAGCATACAAATATACACACACAAACAAAATTTTACACATTTGCTGAATAAATATATGACGTATAATATTATATATGCATATATTAAATTAAAGTTCAAGTCTAGATATAAACGAGAAAACTTGACAAATAGAGACAGAGTTAATGCAAGTTTCTCTATCTCTATCACCGACTTCATTCTAATTCCTTAATTTCCTCCATCAAACTTTCTTTACCCGACTATATTATTCTTTAATTTCCAAAACACTAACTAATAATATATTTTTACGTTCAATTGTTTTTTTCACTGCACAATCCAAGATGAATTTCATTTCGAAATTGTATACCATAATTGAATCAAAACACATTTAAATAGGAAAGTAGATTTTTAATTCTAGAAAAATATGTTACAAAATTATTCTTATCTACCAAAATAGATTTTTAATCTAATGAACAAAAGATGAATGTATAATGTTATAAGTATGAATATTATTGTGAAATGATGGCGACATTGAAATTAAGTGTTTACGAATAATTTAAATTACAATTAGAAGGTAATATTTCCAAAAAAAAAAACGATATTCAAATTCAGTTTGAATTTGAATTCAATTTTTAATTTATTCTATTTCGAAATTTACATAAACTATGGTTGAATAGAATTTATGATAGCATCTTATCCTCAAAAACACGAGCAAAAGCAAACTAAAGATCATTTATTATTTTTTCTTAGTCACGAGATTTTAAAAAAATATCTTTGTAAAAATATGGCTGCCAAGATCTTATCGCTTGCCAGTATTAGCATAATTTCTAATACCAACGAACTTTAGCGTGATACAATTATATTCTCTATTCAAAAGTACTTTGTGAAATGTAAGGAATGAATGATAACATGAAAAAGCATTTTATTTTTTAAATAATATAAATTACTTCTACTGTACCGAATGTGTGTATGAGATTGTATGAGTTTTTGAAAAGTGACTTCTAATGCTTAGGAATAAAGCTTAAAATTAAATGATTGTGAAGTTTTAGTGTTGTAAATCACATTTCTAGATTCACTCTTACATATTTTATACAATAATGGCAAGTTTTGTTTGTCTTCCCTACGTTCTAGTACTTTCTATAGTAGATTCCTTGTGGGGCCTGTGGAGCATAAGAGGCATGTGGGTCATGTGGGGCATGTGGGGCATGTGGGGCTTCCTCTTCATGTGGTTTCGGTTTTGGTACGTACGGGTTGTGGTGAGGATCAGCGTTCAACCTGGAATAAATTTTATAAGTTATTTTTTTATTTCAAACCAATGCATCTAAATGATAGATTTGTTTAATAACAACAGACCCTACTAAATAAATATGAATGATGTTGATGAATATGTTTTATTTTTTCATAATGTGCGTAAATAACTACTCTTAAGCCAAACTAGTCGACTCGCGACAAAACCGCCGCCGCGTCAGCTCATGATCAGGGACTCCTATTGAGTCTGAAACTAGTCGGGCCATCCCAAGAATATGCGTGAGTAAACCGTTATGTTCTAAATAATTATGCGCTATGTTACCCAAACAAGTTTCCATAGACCCGCTAACGCTTTTTAGTCGAACGATAGCCCCGGAGTCCACATACGTCTATAATTGATTTTGGTCGTATTTGGACTGTCAACCAACTCGGGCTTTGCTATACATAACCCAATAAACTATCCTCAGGGATAGCTATGATCAAAATTTTGCAGCCTCGTGGTTTCAGTATAATGTTATTATTGAAGGTATAGTTACCAAAATACATAATGATATCTATCAATGTTATATGGTGATTATTAATACATGAACGCAAGAACAAATGGTCCATTTTAATAATAATACTTAAACCTTCTGCAGCTTTCTTGATTTTGATTTTGATGGCAACTACTTATCAAAAAAAGCTGCTTATAATAATGAACATTTAATTTTACTTAAATTTTATGAACTGACTATATTTGTCATTAAACTTAAGTTTATAAGTTAAGTTTTAATTTAAATAACTGTGTTTGTTTTTATTTATATTCACAATAATATGACTTACATGTTTTATTTAACATTGTGAACGTACAATTATTTATATACTGCCTCCCTAGATACAGGCAGACAGCACTCTATGTACCTACTTGTGCCAGATATTAGTAATATATTTTCTAAGGCGTGTTTCTTTTTAAATAAAAATAAAATAAGAGGGTCTGTAAACTTTAATATTGTGGATCATTATCAAGATGGAAAAAAGTAATTTTAGTAAGAGCAGTACCTCACTATTTTAGAAACTTTTCCAAAAATCATAGTTGATATAAATATAAATAATAATACAAACTTGTAGAGGACGGTGGCCTTAGAACAGTCGACGTTGTACCACCAGTCGCAGGCGAACTTGGCCTGGTCGAAAAGCGTGCCGTTGGTGCACAGGAACGAAGCGCCCTGCTCACCTTCACGACCGTCATGGCACACGTGGTAAGCCTAGAACAACAAATTAAAATGTCCTAAAATACGCCATATTAAGTATAAGTACTACACAAATAAGTATTTCCGAATCTACGAGTTCACAATAGGGATATATATAAGATACAGTTAATGGAAATGTTGCACGACGTCACTTGTAGCCATAATTTGTACCAACACGTGACGTCACAAGCCCACACCCCTTCTTGAACTTTAAAGTGTTTTAACTTTGTAATTTTTCATTGTTTTGATAGAAGAAAAAACGAGTTATTATTTTATGTTTTTTTTAGCTGGTAGACTAAATAGATATTTCCTTTTTATACCAAGTCCACACCCCTATTGTATGCCCTATTCCAAACTGTGTTGGGATCACTACTCACTCCCTCCAGATAAGAAGAGTTTACAAGTTTTACATGGTAAAAACAATGTCTTTCGCATTTTTTTTTATTATTTCCATCATTGACGTGTTTACAATAATTATTGTTTTTTTTATCTATCTTTACCCAAATTATGATGCAGCTGTATTGAAACCAGTATCTTTTCGATCGACTTTTTATCTGCCTTTCAGTATCCATATACATGTCTTTGTACTAAATAAGATTTCATGATTACACTTACTAAGTAATAGTGTCATGGTAATTTCTTAAGTTAGCACTTATTTACTAAAGCCTTGATTCTTTAGATTTCTAGGACAGACTGTAAAAAAACCGTTAAAAAATCATTCATCCTAAATGACTGAAAATTAAGAAAACTCCTAAAAGAAAAGATATTTGAAAAGAACATTCTGTAGTACAGCAGTTAAAAGTAATCTCCACAAAAGTTTTATAATTACGGTCAAAGTCTTACAAGTTGTTCTTAATATCTAAAAATTGCTTGATTTCATTGGTTTAAAATTTCTAAGCTGTGTTCATAATAAGTTGGATAATATAAAAATCCTCTGAATAGACTGAAAATAAACATAATTAATCAATAAGGTATCTGAATCCCCAATAATTTACTACTCACATTCATAAAAAAAGTTTACATATAATATCTTTATTATTTAACAACTTTTTAGACGACCTCCGTGGTCGAGCGCGCCGCGCACACACTGATTTTTAAGATGGCCAGTTCTCAGGTCTTGGGTTCGGTCCCGGAAGTGTCAATGTAGAAAATCACTTTTCTGCATTGTGTCGGGTCTGGGTGTTTGTGGTACCTCCGTCGGCTCTGATTCCATAACACAAGTGCTTTAGCTATTTACTTTTGATTCAGAGCAATGTATGTGAAGTTGTCCTCATTTATTTATTTTATTTTTTAAGTAAATAAATTTTGACAAAAAATCGAAATTCTTGGTCATACTGGTCGAGACTTAGAGCTATCAATTAGGTAAACGTTGTCGAAAACGCATATTTCATGGCACGGCGTGGTAAGAAAGTTATATTAATTTTACGAGAATTATAACGTGATTCAAATAACAAGCCCTTGAGACTTATGGGGTCAGCCAAGGTCAGTCAAACTTCAAACTTATTTAATTTGCTTAACGAACTCCTCATAATGGTTTACGTTTAAGCAACTGTTTTATTGTACTAGAATTGTATAACAGAGTAAAAATTACAAAGGTTTCATAGAAATAACAATTAAAAGAAATTATATCTATAAATATATTTTTATCATAGAACGTTCGTATTTGTTTAATTTTTTTAAATGTAATATATAATTTTTATTATTATTTTCTTTTATCATGATATTTGAATATTATTTTTGTTAGTAAAGCTATATCATTTTCATCAATTATTACCAATGAGTAGATACTATTTCTTCTTCTTGGAATTATATATATATGTATAAGGGCTTAGAAATAAATATATTTTAAAACAAGGTTTTTGTTTCATTTTTTAAACACAAATTAGTAACAAGGATTTGATCTCTTGTTATCATCCTGTTTAAATATATCAAAACAGATTTCGACTTATTTATTGTTATTCTTAGTAAAAGACATACTGGAGCCTTCCTACCAATTCTATCTTACATAATATTTCATCAGGCTCCTAATCAAGATCAGAATAGCACCTACATAATCTGTATTGGATATCCAACGTACGATAGTGAGTTGCTCACAGATTGCTGAAGCAATTGCCACTGTATCTTGCATCATAAATCGGTCGACAACACATGCTCTCAATGAGAAAAGTTCAGATGAAGTAAACTGAACATACGAGTATATTCTTGATAGAATACGCTTCGAATGTATTGCTTAATTTTGTTTTATTTAGGTTTGTTGACCTTGTTCGAGTTTACTAGTATGATTAAGAGTTACAAATTAACGAAGAGTAGAGACGAACATGTAATTAGAATTGGTTCTGTGTTTATGTGTCTAATACAATTTCTATACAAAGTTTTGGATAACATTTTTACAAAAAATGTTGTTTGATATAATATTATTTAATACTCAACAAACTAACTAGACACCCTTCAATGTATGTTAAAAAATTAGTATCTTTTATTTTCTTTAATAAAAATCCTGTATGATGAATCTTGATGGAGACCATTTAGAAGTATATACTGTTAAAAGTAAATACTTCGCTTTGTTTTAAGTACACATGTTCTATAATTGTAAACTTCCCATAGGAATAAGCCCACACTCAAAAATACCGTTGACATTAAACAACACATGTAAGTAAGACCTTTCAGTAAAGGTAGCCGACTCCGAGGATAGAAACTAAATAGACAAGCGATTAATATTTATTAATAACTAGGTATCTAGATTTCTAGACAGTAGAAATATAATCTGAGTATCGGAAAATTTGTACTACAATATCTTCTGTCTTTAATCTTACTTGAGAGAGCGATGGAGAACATAAACTCGATTAGGACAAGTCGCATTTTAAAGATAATTTTGAATAATTGATCGTACTTAAAAGTAAAAAGGAACTGACTTCAATGAAGTTTATATGGGACCACCTCTGACCACAAAAATGGTTTTTAAAATCGATCCATCATTACCAGAGATATCGAATAACAAACAATATACAAAAACAAAACACAGTCGAATTGAGAAACTTCCTTTTGAATTCGGATAAAAAGTGTGTTTGACACTGATCTGGTGCAGTAAATACGAAATTGTTACTAGAATATTCTAGTCTTTGAACCGTTAGGCCAAAACGACTTGGTTTGCTTATTAATAGCGCTTATAAATAGGCTTAGCCTACGTTATGAGTAGCTTAGTTTAAAAATAAAATTGAATATGATAGTTTTTATTCTCAACATTGCTGTACAACTAAGTATATTATCTACAATATCTAAATATCTTATAATTTTGATCATAACGAAGCAGATATCGTGTTCCTTTATCGTGACCCGTTGTTTCTATAATCGGAGGTACCGACAACAAAAGATGTAATAGTAAACAACTGTGCCCTTAGGCGAGCCCTTTCGTGACCCGCTTTTGTTTTTCAATGGTATCCCTATTAATTAGGAAGTGTGTTTGCATGTTTAAATATTTATTTGAAATGGGAAAGCAGCTTTAGATTCACATTAATTAGTAGGAGTTTAACGTTATTTAAGTCGTTTATATTTAGTGCATAACTAAACGCTGTGTTTATAATAAGTTGGATAAAATAAAAATCTAAATAGACTGAGAATAAACACAATCAATAAGGAATCTGAAGAGTTACCTTAAATAACTTCATTATTTCACGATTTTAAACGACCCCCGTGGTCGAGTGGCTCATACACTGGTTTTCAACCTGTCACTCTGAGGTCCCGGGTTCGATCTTTGAACGAGTCAATGTAGAAAACCACTTTTCTGCATTGTCTCGGATCTGGGTTGTTGTTAGTCCTAAATTAATGATGTTTATATTCCACAAAAAATACAACCGACTGAAAAAATATTAAGATCTCTCAAGAACTCATTCTTTCATACCTTAAATTACTTTCTACCAAAATCCTGCTTATTAAAAATAATTTAATTTTATTATCGAAATGGAATCTTATTGTGGTCTTCGATTTGAAGTGCGGATATTAGTATTTTGTAGCAGACGATGCACAAAACTAATCAACTTTTATCCCAATCTGTTCTAGTATCGAATATACTGGATATATACTCGTTATTAGAACAGATAGGTTACATTTCTCATTTACAACTTTGAGGACCGATGTTGCTTAATAGTTTAGAAGCATCTGAAGCAGGCGCCTCGTGGTCTAGACGCATAATGAGCTCCAAGCGATGCTTTGTGACGTCATACAACAGATTGACACTCTATTAGCAAGAGCTTTGCTATCCTTTATGCATGCTACGGTTTCAGTAATACTAATTGCGAGAACTGATATTCTGAGAAATGTGAAAGCTAGCAGATATGTGAGTCCAAAGACGTTTGAAGTAGATTGATCGGATTCAATTTCTAGAAAATAAATCGGTTTTCACCCAGATAAAATAGATTTCGTTGCAATGATAAAATTTTAGGAACTCTAAATTACCACCAAAACCATTTGAACTATTACGGTCATACGAATTTGTTTGCTTTTTTAATATTGTTTAAAAGAAAAGAAAATGCAACGTCTAGATTAACATTTTTTTATCATATTCATACAAAATATGAATCTTAATTTCTTTCACAGAAAATCTTTATCAGCCATCTCTAAACCGTTCTCTTTATTTTCATTTTGATATTTGAAACAACCAAACAGTAAAGCCTATACTAATCTAAGCAAATATAGTAAGGCAGCTTCTAGTGTTCAATATACCTAATAACACAGGGCATGCTATAAATCAGTCGAACTATTATCCGGTTGGATTCAGAGCTTCAATCTCCGCGATATCCCATCTATCATTAGACTTAGCGTCATCTAAACTATCCGATAATTCCATATATTCACGTGCCACTGGCGCTTTATTGAATTTAGAACCATTTCGGTATGTGTGACGTTGCTAACAAAATTATACACATTTCAGCACAAAATCCTATATTAAAACTACAAAAATCACAATATTGGACGTACCTACTCGTTCGGACAACGTTACGTTGCTGTCGCATATTTTAAGATAATTGTATTTTTACATTGCATGTACCAACATATTACCTTGTTTTTAAAAGAGTAGCCTATGGAGTTTCTTGCCGGTTCTTCTCTATAGGAGTGACATTTTGCCACCGCGCAACTAGAGGCAGTTAACGTTTTGATAGGGCCTGAAAAGGCCTAATTGAAATAAAAATATTTTGATTTTGATTTAGACTCCCCCGCAGTTATAGTATAAAAAAAATATTGAAGAAAAACATCAAAGTATCTTCTTTATTATGATTTTAGTGTCAAGAAAACATGTAAAGCCAGTGAGGAGCCTCTGGGTTGGTCATCATAAAACCTCAACGTAGTTTTTTCATAGCCCTAATTATAATTTGAGTTATGTCCAGGATTTTAGACCATTAAGGGGTCAACTGAGACTGAAATCTAAATCAATTTCAGAAATTAATTCAGTTGTTTGTAAGTAAACAGATTTCTATGTGCACTGCATGTAGAACGAATTAATTCTTAAATGCACTTTGTGATCGCCGTCACAGCATGGAACAACAACATTGCTTTAATGAGTTTACTGGAGAAATATGGGGTCACAAATGTGAAGCGCATTTTAATTCGCAGCTTTGTAATGTTTTTTCATAAAATATGGGATGCCTCCTCCTACAAGGTGGCTGGACCGATCCTTGTGGAGATCTTTGGGGGAGGCCTATGCCCAGCAGTGGGCGTCTAATGGCTGAAATGATGATGATGATGATGGGATGCCTTGATTTTTCAAACGAAATAGTTAAACGACTGCTAGTACTTCTCAATTCGTTGTAATCTATTTTTTTTTTTTTGTATGCTCGTCTTTACTGGAAGACACCTGGACCGATTTGGATAATTATTATTTTGTTTGAACTGCAATACTTTTTACGTGGTCCCATGGTTGTTGTCATGTCCCATATTAAATTATGGCTTTCAAGCTATCTTAGTATAGGAACATAAGAACTCTATATCATGATAGTTTATGTACTTCTTAGTTGAAATTAAATGCTTTAAAACAGTCTAATAATAGATGTCGATCCAGAACTTCGAAGAAACAGCAGTTAATTTGTTCAATTTAGTTTGGAACAGACAACAAGGCGTCTATACCTGAACGCATGTAAATAGGTTGCATGAATTAACCAAATTTAACTTCCATGCCTTTGCCTAGTTGATGCTGTTATAAAGTTAGATTACGCTTGCATATTAAATAGAATAGCCGGTCGATGTCTTACCTCAAAGGCGACTAACAAACATGAGTGATTAAGTTATGTGCGTTCGGAAATTTAAGTTTTAGAAGATAAAATTAATAAGAAAACTGTATTTTTCAGTAATTTAGTTAAGAGTAGGTGACACAACATTTTTGTAGAATAATGTATTACAATTATTTACAAGAAGGCAGAAGAAGATGTCAATAAAATATACTTTCTCAATAACAAAATAGCTTTCATAATAATGTATTTTCCCGAACAGCGGTGTCGAAATAATATGATTATTACGAAATCGTAATCAAACTATCATCAGTTGTATCGATACACTGCCTGCAGGCTGTAATTAAGTGATACGAACTCGATTGACTGGTATTGGACCTGAATTATGTATTAATGATACATTTTAGGCATCACTAAATTCAATTCTTGCTTTCATAGCCGTTTATTGCATATTGATAATCCGATATTCTTCATTTAAGTAGTTAAATATTTTAGTTAAAATGTAATAATGTGGTGTTTTGAAGTCAGAATTATTTTTTTGAATGATTTCAGAATCAAGAATAATCGAACATAATTAATCAAAAAAGTAGTCACCACGCCAAGTATGGGTAATTTACAAGACGTAGGTACATATTTCAATGCCGTATAATAAGAATAATATCTTTGGACAACTTACACACGGCCATCTGATCCCAAACTAGGCAGAACTTGTATTATGGTAACAAGACAACTGATAAACATGTTTATACATTTCTAAATACATAAATATTTTAGATTAATTACAGCCAGACACTGAACAAATTTCAATGATAATGCTCATCACACAAAGATTTTTCCTGGGTTGGTATCAAACCCACGACCAATACCACTAAACCAACAGGCCAGTCAGTTGTACGATATACAAAGTTACGTGATATTCCTTTTTTTTATGAGTTTATTACAGACATTTGTCTTAATATATACTATCTTTAAAGTCGAAAAATAAAAATACAGTTATTTTCCTTTCGTGCTTGAATAATAAAAATCTAGAATTTCCTATTTGTTTTAAACTATTTCGTTGCAAAGTTTTCCTCCAGAGATTTTTACCTTGCAATAGCAACTTACTTGTTGATAAATTTTTCCGAATATTGTAGCTACACGCCTTGTTTACTGAATGCTTTGTTTTAAGATCTTTTATTGAATTACAAGTTTTATGTAATAATTTAGTGCAACACACAATATTAAAAGTTACTTACTGTTAAATTCTGGGTTTGCTTTAGTCTAACTAAAAATACGACTGTGTTTTGTTTTTTTTATGACAAAATGCCCAGTACAAGCTACAGAGTATCGGTACTGTATTCTTAGATTAAGTAGATACTCGACAGATGTTGCAACATGTTACAACCTACCTAAAAAGTAATTGCAAAAATTAATACCTGGCATCCAGTCTCCACATTGGCGTACATGCCAGGCCTCACTGGCACGTGATCGCATGAGAATCCAGTTTCTGGCACGGAGTGGTATATAGGGAAGTCGACTCCTGGCGTGCCAGGTACATTGCGCAGGTCTTGTGGCTTCTCGTGTTCCCGTAGCGGCTTAGGCCGAACAACTGCTTGTTCATAGTGAGGCTCATAGTAGGGATCGTATTGCTGAAACAAAAGTGAAAATTAGACTTGTTTTAAACTAGATTAGAAGCGGCAATAGCCTAATGGTCAGAGTAACCGCCTTGTGATCAAGAAGTCGCAGGTTCGATCCCCACCCATTACACTATTGACGTGAACCCACTCCAGATACAAGCATATTTAGCTTAGTTGGAGGGGTTAAAAAGATTGCTAGTAATGTGAATTCTACCCACATTGCTAGTTACCTATTTAAAATAAAAAATAAAAAAAAACTAACGAGGTTGAAAATGTTAAGGTTTGAAAATGTTTCTTATTATAGACACTGATCTACTTGTCGCCGCAACATCTGTGCTGCTTGAAAATTAGTTTTTTTAGTCAAAACAAAAAGATCCTTTTTTATCCTCACACGCTGTACTAGACTTTCACAATAGAATCTAAGGTCGATGGTAATAACCCTGTTTTATTGAACTTACAACTAACATCTGTATTATATTCTTGATTAAAATGACACCTATTATTCATACCGACTTTTATTTTTTACATGGTGATAATAGCACAAAGCGTTTGTGTTTTGTTTAAAAATGAAAAAATAATATCACGACAAATAAATTAAATTAATTAATATACTATTCAGCGATCGTGTTCAAGGAAAAAATTGTATTAAACCCAACCAAAAACTCCATTGATTAATTTACCAGTCACCCAATAAAGCTTAAGTCTATTTTAAAGAGCTGAACGAATGCAATAGATCTGCTTCATGAAGCTCAATCGCTACTACCAGCGCATAATAAATCAGTCGAACGAGAATGTGTTAATGCTCTCATTACTTGCACAAAATGCTAAAATACTACGTTACGTTCCGTATCTCTTTTAAAACTAGAACAAATCGATTTTATGTTAAGAGCATCCAACGTTTACGGAATATTGTTTTAAAATACTCATTTTAACTAAAAAATTTTTTTGAAACTTTTTAGTAAGTAATCGTTTTGGGTTTTTTTTCTCAAACATTTTGACAGAATTCCAATCTTAGCGCTGTATTTATTTTTATAGCTAAGTAAACCACTATTCATTGTGAATGTATTTTTTATATAGATAAATAGATAGGCAGATATCCAAGTTTATACATTTTTTTTAATGGATATCATATTTGTTAACATTTTAATTCATCTATTATTAAGTAAATTACCACCTTTTTTTGTCAACATTTTCGAAACAATCGCTTTATAATCACGTCAGAACAATTACAATCTGTCATAACCTTTCTACAAGTCAAGATTAATTGATGAACGAAAGTAAAGTTACGTCAGTGAACCAGATTCAATGGCCGGCCGTGACACCGTTCCGGTTTACACGCAACACAACATGTCATAAGTGTATCGTTCTCTTACATAAGTATTTAAATGTTATAGTTTTAAGATAGTTACTAAACGGTGTCATTGAGGTCTATTATGTTTATTGTTTCGTATATTTTCGGTTTCGAAAACCACTCAATTTGTTTTTCTATCAATATTATTGCATGTAGGTTTTTGCTTCATTTTAGGTAAAAATAGAGGAAGATTATTCATCTAAATAAATTACATATGCAAAATATACAACATTTGCAATTTGAATCAGTCCGTGATTGTAAAAAGGTTTACAATAGGTTTTTTCTAATATCATAAACATTGAAATGATCTAGTAAAAGTTACCAAATATTTATTAGGTAAATTGAATATCAATATGCTTTTATAGTGTCATTTAATCTGAAATTGCAAAGCAGCATTTAAACGCAATAATTAATGCTAATACATTCTAAGAAGAACAGGTCATTGCCCTGCTGCAAAATATTCAAATACATATTGCAAGTTAAATTAAAGTTTTTATTAAAATTTAACTTGCAATGTAGGTACAGTATGGTTTTGTATGTATTGGTTGAATATTGTTAGCTATAGAGCTTAAATGTTTCACGCGTCAGTAGTTCTGGTGACAATACAGTTTATATCATACTCAATGTGTACAGAAACATATTTTTTTTATATTAATAAATTTTATAAGTTTTTAGTAAAATATTGTTTAAATCTATCATCCAGTAAACTCATATAAAACTTTACTTATTAATAGACTCCTGATCAAACAATATTTTATCAGAAACCCACAATCTAAATTGAAACGTGTTCATTTCGCCATCGTTCTTGCGCCGGTGACCGGTGAGAGGGGATCGCACGCATGCGCGTTGTCACGGACGCCCGGAGTTGCGCAGTAGCACCGAAAGTGCAACCAACTTGTATCTACCTAGCATATAGTCGAAAAGTCCTTTTACTAACTTGATTCGATCTTTATAGGTTTTGATAGATCGTTAAACCCGAATCGATTTTGTTTTCCTGATTCGTTTTTACCCAAAAAAAATATGAAGACATGTATATAATATTCGTACATAAGGCATTTTAGTGAACTTAATTACTGTATCGCGGGGGGCTTCACAAACATTCCATTTATATACACAAAGAACACCCAGACTTGGAATAAGCATTTGTGGATCACAAAAATACTTGTCACGTGTGGGGATCCCGGCACGTCGCGCTTAGTGGTAATTGTCAAGGTGACCTATACCACTCGGCTATCATCCATGTTGTAAAAAAAAAAAGTTACATTTATAAGCAACGTTTCTTTGAAATTAATTGACGGTTACTGTAATCCGATTAAAATTAAAACTAACTATAACTTAACGACATTCAAATTGCAAAACATTAACTGTTTTATCATATAACTATAACTTTTGTATCGTTACGCAACTTGCCAGAAGTCAGCTGTCTCAAGCCATAGCTTCCTTATAGGCGGCTATTACAGTCAGTTGTTTGAACTCATTCCTTTAAGCACCAAGCGATCAAGTGTGACGCAAAACAATACGTCTTATGCCGGTCACTCACATTCGCACGAATACGCAAACCCACAAGTGTAGGACGACATTTGCAAATGATTTAATTTCCAAGCTGTGTCGGTTTTTTAACAGACATCAAAGTGCGCAAACCTTATTCAAACGTTTGCGCGCATGTGAGTAACCGTGGTTACACTAAGATCATAGTTCACATAATACTGTTATCATACTAATTTCCTCCGAATATATAAGCTAAGAATTCATTTTTAAAAATTCTTATAAAAACCCCTTCGTTATTTAATTTAAAAGAATGGAATTAAGGAAGAAACGGAAGGGATTTGTATGTTTATCCGTCAGCCACCAGATAAATAAAGACCTTTATATTTAAACCTCGAGATTCTTGAACAGTATCTATTAACGAAAAATTCTCAAGTTCCCATTCATTGTTTAATTATTTTCCGGCAACCTTCAAGGGATCAAGGTGGCCTGACAAAGTACTGTAGTTCCCATAGTGATATGGTAACTATGTTTCACACGAAGAGTAAAAACGTTTAATATCATAAAATTACATTTGTTTACTATGAGACTATAATAACTATTTTACAGCTTGTCTTATATCTAAAATATTCAAAAGAATTACTTATTCGAGTCGAATAAGTAATTCTTTTCAAAGAGATTGTACTAAAACTGTCTTGCTTTGATTTAATACACGTGTAAATATTTTATGTTTTTGTTTATTAACTTTCCCGAACAACCCAGAAAACTTTTTGTAATACTCCTAAAAAAATCATGAAGTTCATTACCTCATTCAAGACTTGCTAATATTTATATATCATAACACGCGAACAAACAATTTGTTCATAAGTAAATTGTATTTATATTTATATCAATTTATTGAAGAGAAAGTTTACAATACCGTGGGCGACTGTTTTACAACCTCTTACTTAAACCTTTTGCAATACTTAGCCCTTACTTCCTTGCTAACAAATTCTATAGTTACAAACTATTTCGTAATTGTAAAGTTCCGTAAAAGCCGCCGTCATATTTGTAGGGAATTAATTGGTGCCTGCTTGGGCTAATGTAGCTATTTGGGCTCACATTGTAATTGGTTGAAATGAGTTTGGACGATAACCGGGGGGCAGTTAGGATAAGAAAATAATTATATAAAAGGTAATAAAATTTAGCAGGCTTAAAAACCGTGTTTCATTTAAGTTACAAAAAACATAATGTACTAGGATTATAGGTTGTAACACGTTTTAGGTATAAAACCTAATCATATATTTCACCATTAAATATATTTCGAACGCCTAATATTGGAAGTAAATTTTAATTTGGTTTTGGTTATACAAACGCATTTATTATTTCAGGCCTCCTTTTTTCTTTTTCCACGCGTTTATGTCGACCGATTTGTTGCCAAATAGCAAACGCGTATTGAAACACATTATTGTAAAGATCTAGATAAATTTATAAACGACCTTCAAATGTTATTCTTAAGAATATGACGAAGTAAGTATAGAGGAATTCACACAAACTATAATTTAAAGTACATTTATCACAATTCAAATCTTCAAGATTTTACCGAGTACTTTTAGATTTTTAGCTATTCATGCTTTTAAAACGTCCTCTTTATTCAAGTTAAATTTCAAACTACGAAACTAACAACTTTCTTCGTCAAGATTTTCTGTAAAGTCTATTATAAGATATGAATCGTTTGTTTTAACCTTCGTCTTTGCTTTTGTTTTTTTACCATCGTAATTCTAAAAAACGAATTTTAGAATAGTTTATTTTTAACTCTTTTAGTTTTTTTACGAAAATTTTCTTTTATTATGAACTTTAACAACCTGCGAAACTAATTTAGTTTCAACAACTTCAAAGAAATTTATTGTGCTCGCTCTTTTGCTTGACTTTCTACTTCATCTCAAAACTTTTCTATTTTATAGTAGGATCTTTACTTCTTTATAGTTCCATAAACTACTCTATTAAAGAGTTAATTGAGATTATTAGAATAAAAATATCAAACAACGTTAGTAGGTTTCTTTTTTATTATTAGTTTTTTTACTAGACCTAACACGTCTTATGTTAAACCTTAAGTTAGTGTTTATGCAGATATATTTTCATGGGTTCTTTAATTTTTATTTTCAATTAGTTCTAAAAAGCAATACACCACCCGCGATTTATGAGGATAAATATAATATTTAACTATATCCAATTATCCATTCACATAATATATGTGTATATTTTATTACAAAGAGTATATACAACACAACACGATTGCAACAAAAAATGTGATTATATGCAAATTGTTTGATAATGAAAAAATAAAAAAGGTAACACCAACACTTGAAGGTGTGAATTTGTAAAATTACTCCTGAATACCAATTCTTGGACCGAACCAAGTTTCAAACAATTTCCACTTTGAGAGGCTTGATCAAAGAAATAAAACTAAAAAAACAGGCCTTCCTCAGACTTGCCGACGAAAATGAGAGTAAATTTAACCAACAGTAATTCGCCTTTGACGGCCTCTAGGGGTTCAGCTGAAAGGAAAATTGCAAAAGTTAGCGTTCCCTTATGAAGGGCCGAGTTATAGCAACTAGATATTTTAAGGTCGCGACTGGACCACCCTTTTATTGTAATAACTGTACTTTAAACATTTGTCGCAAAGTTTGCCCTTTGAACTATGCAGATATTTGGAAGTTAGAAACTTTATTACGGTCCCATTTGGCGTTAATATGAAATAGTGTTGATAGTGTTGCGAGTTAACAGTTTGCTCGGAGCTATTGTTACCAATAAAACCCACTTTTTTATACTGTACTTTGTGTAGGTACAACTCTAGTTTTCAACTCTCTTTTTTTTATGAATGTGGTTAACTAAGCACAGTAAGTGTGATTAATCTCCCTTAAAAGAGCCTGGCCACAAAAAAAATGAGGATGTATGACTTACAGAGAGGCAAAAAGCATCGCAAAATATCATCTCATCTCACTCTTACTTATTTAGAAAATGCAACGGTTTACTCACGTACATTCTCGGAATCGCCCTACTTGTTTCAGACTCAATAGAAGTCCCTAATCATGAGCTGACGCGGCGGCGGTAGTGTCGCGAGACGAACGCTGAGTTCGACCCGAGAAAGTGCGCCAATAAAACGTTGTTTTTTATAAATAATTATAAATAGGTACTCGTCCCGAAAGTTATTATACAAATATTATAACTTTATAATAAAATAATGAATTTTTACGCAGACGGCTAAAGTACCACTCATAAACTACAACAAAGATGGAACACACACGTCAAACTATATGAGAACTCATTTAATAATACTGTATGTGAGCCATCATAGTCATCTCTCAACAAATAGTTAGAGCATTAAGATGTTTAGAAAGTTGTTAGAAGTTAGTTTTCAACAGTAAGTATTGTTTTTGTCGTCGAAATTCAGAAACTTTGTTCGACTAATCATTATTAACAAGAACATCAATAAGTGGGACAGTTATTACGTTACAAGTAAACTTTAATATCCAATTACGAGAACATTTTAGCTCTGAAATTGATTTAATATTATCCAAAAAATGAGATTAGTTGTACTGTTCCGCCATAGCTTATCTATAAATCGACTAAGACCAAGTCCAATGTAAATAAACGACCAAAGGTAGGATAAGGACTCTTTATAATAGGGTAAATATGAAAACTAGGTATGAAAAGATCAAATTTATTTAGTCCGTCAGTTGGAGATTAAAAAATATTGGACGTTATTTTTTTTCTAGTAAGTAGATAAAGCAAATCAAAGTTCAGTAGTGGCGTCATTCTTTCCCACAAAATGTCGTAAAATCGTGACGTCATTTGATATAAATTGATTTGAAAATTTATCGTTGTGAGATATTTCGTAAAAAAATAAAAATTAAATCCAAAATTTTTCATTTATCTATCTAATGAACATTACAAAAAAATCTTATATTCAAATCGACATATCAAAGTACTTCCTTGTCGCCTAAATCACAGATGATACTATTATATAAACGAAAATCTTCTACAATAATAACTTACCTATTAAAAAAACCGCTAAGAATTTTTAAAGAGTATAAAACCTTAGTTTTACACAATTTTAATATTCATAATGGTTCTGCGTTTCTATGTTTATTTGACGTGGCTAACCACATCAAATAAACATCGAAAAGTCCAGACAGAATCCTTGTTGTAAAAAAACAAAACGTAACAAAAAAACAAGAGATGGTTAAACAAACAAACGCAGCCTTAACAAACAGTATTATTGACTCGGCCAGATGTGTGCCCGACAATATTTGTTTGATCTGCCGCCACGTGTAATCACTACCTCTATTACCGCCGTGTATCAGAGAATGTATTTACCCTTTTCTTTTTGTTTATTTGTCGCAAAAGTGACCGTAAACATGTTTTAACAAAGCGGACTTTTACTTTTGTTTTTAAATAATTTTAGGCAAATAATTATTCAAATTTAATGTTATGTTAGTACGAAATTAAATATAAATTATAAATAATATTCAAAAAAGTGCTCGTAACTTTCTTG
This sequence comes from Diachrysia chrysitis, assembly GCA_932294365.1. Classification (NCBI taxonomy): domain Eukaryota; kingdom Metazoa; phylum Arthropoda; class Insecta; order Lepidoptera; family Noctuidae; genus Diachrysia; species Diachrysia chrysitis. The sequence goes on along the minus strand of OW028649.1, from coordinate 11,684,038 downwards.
CAAGCTGATGTTTTTTTTATTCCAGACCATTATTGATTTAGGTTGAAGGAAACGAAATATTTTCAAAATAAATGTCATTTAATAAAACGTTCTACTTTATTTCTTATATATCTAAAGATAATAACGTGATCCTTATATTTCGGATATAAAAATTCGTTCCTAAAAAACTAATACTTGTCAAAAGATTTAGAAATATGAACCTGGATAGCCGGAATAGGGCCAAAGTATTTTTTAGTATGTCATGTGTATAATATAATATGAACTGAAGCCCTGCTCATGACTAACTAAATTTGTTGACTCCTCTGATAGCCGAGTGGCACAGTTACCACGCCAATTACCACTGTGCGCGACATGCTGCGGGTTCGATCCCCGAATTGAACGAACATTGGTGTGTTTCACAAATGCTTGTTCTAAGTCTAGGTGTTGTTTGTGTATGTAATTTGAATGTTTGTGAACCCCCACGACACATAGATAAACTCTTTAGTGCAGGAGTCGTATTAAAAAAAATACTTTGAAACCAGATTTTAACTTACTTGTAAATACGCGGCGTCGGACACTAACCCACAGAGTAGCGCTCCAGTTAGCGCCCTCAAAACAGCTTTACCCATTTCCCCACACATTTTGCTTTTGGTAATTAATATTTTTAAAATGAACGGTCTGCGCGCGAGTGTAGCTCTAACTGAATAAAGTAAGGTGCATAGGTGGACGCCCCACTAGAGTATACCGTGGTAGGGTGGAAGTTTATGAAAGAGTTGGCCAAAGACCTATCGAATTACTACCGGTTATATTGCAATATGATTTGCGACGGTTTATTTGTATGTAATTTTATTGCGCTGCTTTATTTTGGGTTAAAGAAATTAAAGGTTAAGAAAGCGTTGATAAACTGGATACTGTTTATTATTACGTATGTTTTCTCATTGAGATAAAAAGGAATGTTATCGCACTCTCATATTTTCTACTGCGGTACCAATTTGCCCTTATTAGGTTGACAGTGTTCTGATGGTGAGTTTTTAATATGGTTGAATTAAAAATAAAGCTACTAAATTGCATTAAAAAAAATACTCTTTACCGATACCTTATATTCGAAAAAAAAACAAATCAAATAATTTATTTTTGTAACTAGGATTAAAAAAGTTAGACTTTTACAAGTCACATAAAACGTTATGTTTTATTTTGAGCTCGCTGGATTCGACATTTCCTAACAGGCTACCCGGAGAAGAAATGTCGAAACAAACTCGCTACAAACTTACCAGAATCGCTAGCTCGTAAGAAAAAAATATTCCTAACGTAATGTCAAAATATATTTTAAAACGTAAAGTTGTTTACGGTAGCAGAAAGTTTGAAAAATAATATTATTTAACTAGTAACAAATGACGTCATCCTATCAGTTTCTATTTACATGTCAATAAACATTTATTATGAGTTTAGTGGTTCATTGGCTTTAATCACGTTCTAAATCAATAAGGAAACACTGTTTTTTATTTTATTTTACTTGTTTCACACTTTCTTACCAACTAATTGCTGAGCGTGTAGACACTTGCTAACTTAAACATTAAAAGCAAATTTATTTTTGATCTACATAAACCTTTTACATATTAAGCCAAACACATCATTTTACTGTGAAAAATAACATTGTGATTTTCTCAAATTTTTGTCAAATTTTACTTTTGGATATAACCATTTTTTGAAGTCCTTCGAAAACTCAAACCACTGTGACCATATCACTTTGTGATCCTATTTTTACGAAGTTTTACGTATTTTACCAAAAAATATATTAATCTTTCATTGGATTATGACAAAGTTATTCATTCTAAATGTGAAAACCGAAAATAACCGGTAATACTTTATTAAAACCTGATTGTGACCTCAATTTTTGGAATCTTTCGTAGTAAAATAAAATATAACATGTAATGGTCACAAAAACGAGGCGACGATGACTGCTATTGATAATTACTATGACAATAAAAAAATTACGGATTTATTCGACTTTAAATTACCTTTCTATACTTAAACCATTAAGCACTAGCTTAACTAATCAGCAGTTTTTAATTACAACTGCATAATTATCAATAAATAATAAGAAAGTACAATTTCCTGATACCTATAATAATATAATATCTTGAGACATCTTACACACGGCCATCTGATCCCAAACTAGGCAGAGTCTGTGCTATGGCAACCAGACAACTGATAAACATACTTATATATTTCTAAATACATACATATTATAGATAAATTACACCCAGACACAGAACAAATGATCGTGCTCATCACACAAAGATTCGTCCTGGGTGGGAATCGAACCCACGACCTCCGGATTAGCAGTCAGGGTCACTAACCACTAGACCAACAGGCCCTATTATACGTAGTAGAATATAATATCTATAACCTTTGCGCAAACGTCGAACGAACGTAGAAAATTGTCGAGCAATTGTGAAATATATTGGCAACGCATAACTACAATATAGAAACCTGTTTGCTATAAATTGATGGAGGTGAGCAAAGCAAAGTAACATACAGTTGTATTAATAAACGTCTAGGTGTGCATTAGAGACCTAGGGTAATAAAAAAAGAAAGAATTGACATGACAGCTCCAACCACCACAAACTGTTGTTCTAGCTGTTAGTGACCCTGACTGCTAAACCGGAGGTCGTGGGTTCGATTCCCAATCAGGAAAAATCTTTTTGTGATGAGCATGATCATTTGTTCTGTGTGTCATTTATTTATAATACGTATTTAGAAATATGTAAGTATGTTTATCAGTTATCTGGTTACCATAATACAGGCTCTGTCTATTTTGGGATCAGATGGCCGTTCAGTTGTCCCAAGATATTATTAAAGTTTGCACGTCAGGCATGTGGTATGTCACTCTTGTATCTGTTTGTTTAGCCACCAGAAGCATTGTCTCCTAGACATTACACCATAAATCGTCTGGAATAGACGTAAAGGCCATAGTATGATGTGCGTATTTGAATAATTTATTATGATCATCTCCCTGCCCTGTTCCCAATTAAATTATTTGCGGTCGGCACAATATGCATTTTGCTTCCATTCATCTCTACTACTAGTCATCTCAGCATTAACTCCTTTCTTTCTCATATCATCTTTCACACAATCTATTCATTTATTTTTCGGTCTTCCATTTCATGTATGTATAACCTATTCACAGTTATACATCTACACTTCTATATTAACATTAAACAAAAATAAAGCTTGTATGCAATAATATACACAAATTAAGTTACCTTCATAGTTACCGACGTTTAAAATCTGACCGTGCTGGTATATGTCAAAATATTTTCAAGTTGCACTAATGAATATGCAAAATATAGGATAAGCACGTAAGTAAAACAGGTAGCTATCATTGAAATCTTCCTTAAAATGCGCTAATAACATATCTGCCTTATTTTTATATATAATATAATTGATTGTATGTAAGTAAGTTTGCAGGATGCAGAACTAAGGTAATATTCGCAACTGAGTGTTGCAATAGAATTTTAAAACATATATTACATTGGAAAATAGAGCAGCCATGTTGTGTCCTACCTATGCAACTAGGTTTTAAATAAATGACGATGCTGGTAGTAAAATTTATTTTAATTTATTTTACTCAAAAAAATAACATTATTTTACAACGTTGTTCAATTTTCAAAAATGATGATTCGTTAATTTGAATCTAAAAACGTGATCAAGTCACTACATCGCCACATTCGTTAAGATTCCTAACCTGGTACATTAATGCCTCTCAAATTCACTGCATCATAACACAACAATGGCAATTCACCGATAACGGCATTAATGAAACAATGCGTCCTTCATCCAATGATTACTGATGTGCTCTCTATTCCCGAGCCTAGATAATTTACTGTTTATTAAAGCAGAAAATATTACTTCTCTATTATTCTAACATACAAATTTCCAGATTGTATTGCAAGTTTCTTTATTACCAAAATACATAGCAGCTTGTAAAACATTTTGTGTTTTCTTTATTTGGCTTCAAGATAAAGTAAATACTAATCATATGGCCGAATCAATTAGTTTTAAGTCGCCGTTAAGTCTCATGCTGTCTCTGTCACTTTAAGGTGTAAGTAGCGATAAATAGACACATAAGAACGTCTTAAAGTTAAATTGCGTTTCAGTATTTAGGGGATATACTCATAAAATTACACTTAGGTACAAGGCGCTTATACGCACATTTACGTAATTGCTCTACATAGATATTATAATTTTTTTGTAAATCTAACATAGATTCAATTTCAAATTATTTATTTCGTTCATGTGTGTTAGGTTGTTATAAAATTAAAATACACACACATGTACAACATGAAACCCGGTAAGGGAACAGCAAAATAATACATTGTATAAATTACAACTAGATAAGTTATAGTTAACCTATAGTTAATAAGATAATATATATTTTAGAAAATGTTAGTACTTTAAATTATAGGTAAGAGCCAGTAGATAAACCAGTCTTCAAAACATTTTATCTGTCTTTATCTCGCTAGGTTCAGAATTCAAATAAAAACCAATGAGAGTTCGTTGTTACGTGCAGCCGTACTTTACAAAGACTTCTACTAGATTACATACGAATGCTATTATTAATTAAGTATACTTAATACAGTAATATTATGTTGTTCACAACCGTAACAACGATTATCACTATTACGTTACCGGCATTAGAAAATCATTTGATAACGAACGCTTTCAGTTTTCACGGGCCGCTGAGTGCGCGGGTTTCCCGACGTGCGGACTTAATTACTTAATTGTTTCCACTGTATTATGTTCTAAAATAATATGATAATAAATGTATCGTGATTCGTGATTAATATCAATGATAAGTACACAGTATTTACGGGTGTTTTCCATTCAGTTTGATATTGGTAATACTTTATATCAGTAATATTCTGATTGGAATATTTTTGTATATGCTTGTTGGTTATCTGCTATAGTTTTAATGGTTTAATACTTTTAATACCTTAATTACACAGATTTTAGTTGACAATATCGAGTACTCAGTCCAAATTTTATAAAATAATGGTTTTCTATTTTCATGGATTTTTATCAAATTTATATATACACTTTCAAAACAAACAATCGCATTAAAGTCTTGGAAATTTGAAAGGACGGAAATAGCATTTGAACCAAGGAAAAAAAATGTCTGACAAATGCCTAACGAAAATCTAATTGTCGAAGGAGATAGAAGATAATTACGAATTTATTTACCAGGCCATAATCATTTAGTTTGACTATAAATAGTCCCTACTAAAGTTCTTACTTAATAACCACAATTCATAGATGGTTTAACTTGCCTACTAAAGATACACTTTTTTACACTTAAGTGGCATAAAAATAATGTAAAATTCCTGTCTTTAGTTGGAAAGACTATGTATGAAAACATCGTTAATAGTTTCCGTATGTTACTAATGATAAAATAAGTTTATTTGTAAGAATATGGTACACTAAGTTAGGTTAGTCAAGTCATTAGAATAACCTATTGTCAAATTTGTCATAATAGTAATTTCACCTACAGTCAAACTGTATTAACGGTTTTGTGGGCCATTGTATTAGTATAAGACTTATTGTAAATACTTAATAAATAAAAATAAATAAATAAAAGATGGTTTTATTTATGTAAGTTAAACTCATTAATAGAAAAACGTCTGTATTTATTCAGCGGATTCAACCTCGTGGACCGAAGATCCGCGCAATCGGCTGTGAACGGATATGAGAACGGTATATATACAGTATCCGCACTACTTAACCGCGGAGCACATAAACGCATGGACTCCGACCATTTTTTTTAAATTGTTATTAAAAAAGGGTATGTATTTCACACCTGCTCTACTCAGCATATGCTAACCTTAGCATATGCTGATCGTTGACCGTTTTGCACAAGTGTGATGCGTAGGTATATCCATAACTTATTAGTTTTTTTTGTTGTTTTGTGTCTACTTGTCTACGATTTTTCTTTCTTTCTTCTTACCTGCATCCACGAAAGTTAGTGTTGCTATGTTTTTGGTTTTTATTCGACTTTGTATATGTGCGATGTATAAGTTGTATATCATCCTTATTGCTAATCTCTACACTGCGACATGCGCTACTATTTCCTTTCAGTGAAAATTAGTCAATACACACGTATAAGAAGCAGATAATGATTACAGACAGGAATAAACTAAATCATGACTCTCTGGTCGATTCGGACTTTCGTCCAGGTTGCCGCCTGTTGTTCGCCGGTGGCCAACAAGAGCGACTTAACACACTTTTTTATATATTTTGTATAGACGTACCACACACTTGCAGCCACTGTGGTCATGGCTGTAGTCGGTAGCCCGTTTGCGCAGAACCTTAGTAATGCATATTCTAATAAACAATGGAACACGAATGTTTTCTTTTTGTTGTGAATGATGACGATATCCCAAATAATTGAGCATGTAGATCATAATTGTTCAGCTATTTTTTTTTTTTTGAGATCATAAAGATAACAATAATTTCGAAACTTTTATAAACCTACCTATCATTATAAATACAGTATGACATAGCATTTAAATGATTAATGTGTATTATTCCCATAGGTGTGTTGTAAAAATGACTGAAAGTTAGCCAATATTCCGAAAACATTAACTTTTATCACACAGGATACATGGCTCCCCTGAGAACACTTTGGATTAAGAATTTAAATTATGTTTTAAATATTTAATGGCCGCTATGGTTTGATTAAAACAAAGATAGTGTTTTTACAAATTGGAGTGCACAATTTATTTTACTTATCAAATATTTTGAAAATTATAAATTATTATCTTTATATATAATATATTATTATATTAATATATAATTAATATTTTCCTGATGGGATGAAGAGATGATATACGCAGAAAGAGTGCCTAAACTAAAAACTAGCACCACAAAAAAAAATCTGAATAAAAATAAATGTATAAAAAATTCCTGAATAACAGTACCTACATTTTAAATTCCTTTGCACCTCTGTCTTCTCTCTCTTTATCTTTAGCGGATAGTTAGATTTACCTATTTATTTTCTCTTTGCATAAATTAATATTTGACTTAGATCCTTGTAGGTAATAATACAAAGTTTGTCAATTAAACCATCACCTTTTCTTAAAGTAATAACAATAATAGTTCGTTGACCTTTAAAGTAAGTTCACGTAATTAAGTTTTGAGTGAATGAACCTCCATTAACAGCAGTTGTCGTACCCACAAGTGCCATAACTTTTTAACATTAATTTGAAGCTAAAACGCAAACTTATGTCAACAAAATCGCTTAGGAATAATTTAGTTTAACTAAGTACTTAAGTTCAAAAGGGATTATATTTACTAAATATCAATTTAGCATAACATGAGGTAAGTGTGTATAAACCTAAAAGGTCTTTGATTATGCTCAGGCTTAATTATTTTCATGCAAATTTGATCTTAATATTAAGAATTAAATGACGACCTCCTTGGACGAGTAGTGAATACACGTTTTCAAGATGTTGCCAGCTCTGAGCCCTGATCCCCGCACGGATAAATGTAGAAAAAACACTTTTCTACTTTATCTCGGGTCTGTGTGTTTGGTGTACTATATTTGTCTCTAATTCCATAATACAAAGCTTTAGCTACTTACTTTGGGTTCAGAGCAATGTATGTGTGATGTTCTCCACATTTATTAATATATTTATAAATTAGTTTTTCTCTTTGTCATACAGATACAGCGTCTTTTAATGCGTTGACTCGATACAGTTCGCACCCTTGATTAACTTTAAAATAATATATTTATCCTCATTGTATGTTTTTCTAGTATGATTGGGTGTTTCCGCAGACGATGTCGATATTAAAAATAATAATTAAAATTCTCTAGAAATGAAAAGTGTCTACTTTACTACGTAAACAGTCAATAACTTAACTGTCACGTATATTTAAATACTTCCCGATACACTGAAACCTCAACGCAATTTCCTAATAAAACTCATTTAACTCCCAAGCCAAAGACTTAATAACTGTTATTCTTCAACAATCACTGTTCCTTTCGAAGAGCGGGACAGAACTATACACTGTATAGTGACATCTCTTGTTAACGGTAGCTGCGATAGTTAGTACTTTGAAATAGGACCCCTGGGCCAGACCGGTCAGTTGCGAAACTGAACATAACTTGCTACCTGAGCCTTCTAAAACTAGTTTCTAAACTATTGCACGTTGACTTACAATAATCTAGTCTAGATTTTTGAGCCAGTGAAATAGCTTTTATCGTATATTTAGTCTTGGTTAAAGGCACCTAAAATATTTATACCGTCCTTCAACTTATTTTTATCTACTAGGTATTATGATAAGGAATTTATAAATACATCAAAGAACGACCCAATTTGCGGTTTATTTAATAGATTAAACAAAATGTTGGGTACAATAAAAATTAAAACTATGTTCATTCATAACAAACTACCAAAGAGAACTACCAAATTACCTCTGTCATGATAATATTAGAACAAAAAGTAAATTAATTTGTTTCAACCGTGTGCACTTAATGTGGCCTACTTTGTAGGCTTTAGTCAGGACAGGAGGCCGTTGCATAATCTCGTTATGATGCTGTCATTATGAAAACACCCGTTTTATCAACGGAGTTGTAGAAAATGAGGTTATTCTATTCAGACCCTTTGCTAAAACCTCTTTGAGTAATGTTCTATTTTTGTCATGGAAACTTTTAAGAAAAGATTTTTTATTTACCTGATTTATTTTGAGAAAGAATTTGGCATTTTTTTTCTATTATATTGTTATTTCGTTTTGTATAGCTGTTAGATAAAAATATAAGAATACTTTTTTATCCGAAACACATTATTCTTGTAAACTTTTATCCTAATAAAAATTGCCTCATACAAAACAACTACCTAGTCCACACGATATCTTTTCCTTTGTTTTATCTTGATCTTATCCAGTTTCTTTCGATGTAGTTGAACTAAATGGCGCCGCGCGCCGTCTAGGTCCAAAAAATACATAAGCACTGAAGTATGAAAACCAATTGTTAGGATAATGGATCCCATTTATTACTTATGGTGCTATGGAAGTTCAACCGCTCGTAATCGACCCTAAGACCTGGGTATTATATTCTAGAATTGTGCCTATAATATTGTTCCACTCGCCATACCGTGAGGGTACATTTAATACAGGGAATGATCATCGACTAAAGTTGGTATACGTTATTGTTATCCATTCTCATTTATATTGACGTTACTTACTCTTTGGATGCCCGACCTTACTGTAGAATTTTAATTCTTCTTAAAAAAAATACTCGCGACACCACCGCCGCCGCGTCAGCTCATGATTAGGGACTCCTATTGAGTCTGAAACTAGTCGGGCGATCTCGAGAATATACGTGAGTAAACCGTTTTGTTTTAAATAATTACATTTATAATGTAATAATCCGCTAAAACCATTTTAAAAAAAGTTAAATTTAATTAATGTAAAGGTATGCTTGAAAGAATTAAAATTGTTATCTCACATGTGTACACTTAGTTATGCCACTTAAGCACACTAAAATTATAAAAGAGTTAGATATAGGCTTATTATTTTGGTCTGAAAGATCTAAATCAATTCATCCAACAAAGTTAACACTCATTCATGTTTCCTGATGAGCACTCCACTTTATAAAAGTTGTAACTCAATTGAGCACGTTACATGTTCTGAACGGATCACGCGATATGGGGGGTCCGTAACAAACTCTCGCAGTAAAGACTGTTGGAGCACCGACTAACTACTAGAACAACGCAGCTTCTCGTACTGGTATTACGAAGATGTCTGTTTAATAGAAGTGACACGTGAAGTGTACTCACGTGCTAAAATTTTGATTACCGGTTTTAGATGTCATTGGTCTGTGTTCTAAATATTTCTGAATATTACGCAAATAATTAACATTGAAATATAACTATTTTTGCAGATTCTAGATGATGACAAAGAGACCTGAAACGACGGAATCCAAAAACTAAACAATAAACCGCTTTAGAATCCCTAAAAATATTTTTATTTAAATGGTGTTTAACTGTATTTTCTGTAGTAAAATTCATATTAAGTAGTGAAGAAGACTCTAAGTTTCTAATTTCTAATGCTCGATGAGTAATGAGCTATCGGTGTTAATACGTAATTTAGTGTGAAATCCAACCGATACAGTAAAATCAGAAAGAAACTAAAAATTAAATACCACACATAATATAATTATTCCACTTAAAATATAACCACAAAATTAAAGAATTCTCTTTCGATATTAATTCCAGACGGATTCCAAAACAATTCATTTTACACTTTCGCGCTCATAAAAATACTTCAAGTTTGAAAAACTAGCAGAAAATGCTTTTTCTAGATTTAGTAAGAGAGTTTTAAACGAGTCTTATGCACGATAGCATACTTAAATATCAATAAAACAGAAAGCAAATGGCAGAAATAACTTCATTTCATCACAAACTTAAGTATGCTGCTATTTATTTGTCTTTTTGTAGTTCAACTTCTTAATAGTATTGGAATTGGCATTTTACTTCACATGGTCGATGATGACCATGACCTATTGTAAACTCTGGCCTTGCTTAGCTGCTAGCAACGTACGGATTCCGCTAAAGCCCAGTATTTGTTTTAGATAGAACAATTGCTCATGTTATCTGCTCAACCCTGTAACTAGGTATTACAGTAGCGGTTGGTAAAACTGAAGACCATTAGATTCATATACAATAGCCAGAACCGTGCTTTCGCATCCAATAATCACTCATTAACTCACCAAGCGCACCTTAAACTTAGGACGTCCATTCCCACAGATTTTTCTTTATTTCATTTAAAAATAAACAACTAAGCCTGAGACGAGTACTCGTCAATTTAATCCCTTTATCGTAGGAGTTTCACAAACATTCAATTCACATACCTACACAAAGAACACCCAGACTTGGAACTAGCAATTGCGGATTACACAAATGTTTGTCCCATCCAAACCGCGGCACGTGGCGCACAGTGGTAATTGGCGTGGTGACCTGTCAAATTTTCCTATTTCTATTCAACTTAATAAAAGGAGTTTATCCAGTAAACTGACATCGTTGTCTTAAACAGGAACTCAGAAGGGTACTGGACGGAGTAAGTTAGTAAAGGCTATTTCTCTTAGTTTAATAGTTGCTAACAATATCGACCACCGGTCAGGAGCCACGCCGGCTATCCTCGCCCTTGATACGGTAAAACTTGATAAATTTACTTGAAACTCGTTGTGATCTAATAACAATTGCTTCAGTTTTACGGGTTGTAAATAATGTTCCTACGTTATCAAATAGGCTTGTGGAACTTATGTATTTTGTATCGTATAATCATATAGAAACGTGACTGATATTCACACCTCAGAGTGATCATCATGAGAACTTGAATCTATACATATTATAAAACAAAGTAGCCCGCCGCGTCTTTTTCTCTGAACGCGATAAACTCAAAAACTATCGAACAGATGCTGATTATGGTTTTCAACATTGGAGAGAGTAATTAAAGAATAAGGTTTGTATGTATAATTCATTAATGTTTTGTTACTCGTACGATGCCGGACTAATCGCTAGTAAGAAGGAACACACACACCTAGTACATATACCTCTAGTACAGGTCTAAGGCAAAGTAGATGCTAGGTTCTCTAATTGTGGCAACGCTTGATAAATTGGTTACGTTTTTGCCTTTCTATCCATCATTAATTATTGCAATCCACTATCTGTCGACATCAGTCTACTTTTACACTACACGTGTTTAAAACAAACAGTAAATATATTTTCTAATGAACAATATGCGTGACTTTAAAGCAGGTTCCGTTATGTAATTCTCATAATCCGCGCCTGAGTAACAGTTGTCCATCAACATTAATGCGGCAGTCATTACAATTCACTTTCAATGGCATTCTTGTGACGGACTTTCTCGTTTATAATTATGAATGAATCTAGATTGTTACGTTAATAAATATTTGCAGTCGAATATAATATTTTATTCTGTTAACATTCAGGTTACTAGAGGTTTCTTCTTAAAGATTACGAACGAATCGAGAAACGCGGTAGTTTTAGTTAGATTCCAGCTTAGCACTTCTCCGGAGCGCTAAATGTCAATGAGAATATACCCGGGTAAAAATAAGTTGTCTTTTTATGAGTAAGAGTTTTAGGAATCGTACTCCTTTGATTACTAGGCAAAGATAATACCGAGGTTTGACGCCCAACTCATTCTTCCTAGTGTGTCTATTTGTATTTTCAGTTTGGCGGACTAATACTACACTCCGTGGTCGTGTGGCGTACACACCTGCATTCAAGGTGTAGCCAGCTCTGAAATCCCGGGTTTGATGGCCGGACGGTCAATGTAGAAAACTACTTTTGTACTTAGAATCCGGTCTGGGTTTTTGTCGTACCTTCCTTGTCTCTGATTCCATAACACAAGTGCTATAGCTACTTACTTTGGGTTCAGAGCAATTTATGTGATATTTTCCACATTTATTACTTATGAATATTTACCGGGACAAGCAACAATATTCTAAACACCATTTTTATCCTTTTTAAATTTTTTGAAGTAAAGAAGATTGACAAAAGCCTAATCATGGACCTGATATTTACATTTTTAAGAACAAACACGTTATTTTTAATATCACTAACGTTCACCAAAACAGTATTTATTTCGGTTCTTGGGTCGTGCAATGTGTTACCAACATTCTGCCGGGAAATACTCTGTCCGCCGGGATTTGGAATTGTGCCCATGTAAATGGAAATAAGCTAATAACTTTGATTGTACAACAGGTGCTATATAGCTATTAGTGTGGTTGCATACAATGCACTTGGGTAATGTAGGCGTAATATTATAGGCGTCTGTGGAACATAGCTATAGATTGATTGAAATACTTTAGCGGTGTAATATAATAATAATATAAACTATAATAAAATAACTCTTAAATGAAAAGACTCCTGCTCTAGTGAATTTAATCCATTTAACGGGAAATATTTACTTCACATAGTATACAAATAACACCCAGACTTGGAAAAGACATTTTATGGATCACCCAAATGTTTGCTCCATGCAGGGATCGGAGCCATAGCACGTCGCGCACAGTGGTAATTGGCGAAGTAGGAAATGTCACAAAAATTAACAGCCACACTTCAAATATTACGTCCTTATGGATAAATAATCTGGACTGCAGGGATAGCCGAGCGGTATAGCTCAACACGGTGCGCGACGTGCCGCGAGTTCGATCCCCGCATTTGTGTGATCCACATATGCTTGTTTTAAGTCTGAGTGTTCTTTGTGCATGTGATTTAAATTTTATTAAAACTTTCCTCGATACAAAGATTAAATTCCTTAGTTGGGAGTCGTTTCCTTTAAATAAATAAATAATATAAATCTAAGCCGCAATTTACGTGGACAACCAGCTGATCATATATCTACTAAGCCACTGTTCCATTCGCATAATTAAATCGAAAGTTAGTTAAACATTTATCTTTCAAAAATGAGTGGATTATTTAAATAATAAACTGAAGTAAAATAATACCAAATAACAAGTGCATTATCATGACACTACCTCTAAATATTATGTACACCGACCTAGCATTACTAGGACACATAACATTAATCTGGATTCTAAACACGTTTGACACTTTTATGGACTAGAACTAGATTCACCATAATTTTAAGCATAAAACGGACATGCATCTTTGCATATTAATTATGTACTGAAATTTATAATAGTATTCCAATTTACGTAGCTAGTATTTTATTTATACTAGCTATATATTTGGGTACGCTTATTATCTTCAGATATGAAGTATACCTACTTATTTAGCTAGTATATTATTAATTTAATAACACAATTAATGAGAGTAAAATATTTCTGATAAATTATGCTATTCAATGAAATGCGTCTATATATCTAAAAATGAATCTCTATTTACCTTGGTCATCGCATCACGCGTGAACGGATGGAATAATTTCGCTAATTGTTTTTTTGTCAGATTTTTATATATGTCAAAAAAATGTTTTGAAAATTATTTAAAACAAAACGGTTAACTCACGTATATTCTCGGGATCGCCCGACTAGTTTTAGACTCAATAGGAGTCCCTAATCATGATTATACAAACATGTTTTGAAAATTTCCCATCAACCGTATGAAGCTAGTATAATATAAAAATCTGTGTAAAGATACCAAACGACAAAATATTTTTTCATAATTTGCACTACCTCAAATCAAAAATTAAATAATAAAACAAATTTGCAAGTATGTATTGGTCGCTTCTACAACAAACGGGTGTTTCGATGTCACAATAGTTGCAACAACTACATCATAAACTAAGTTTGGAACTATAATATTGTTATATGAAACCGATTTAATCCAACCAATCGAGGCAGTGCAAACAAGAGTCAACTGCGGTGCAAAGTGCAGCCGTGCAGAATCAGATATAATCAATCTGATAGAAGATACTTCTACTGCGTTAAGTCTGTAGCATAACACAGTAAAGTGTTAGTAAAAAAATATAAATCTTCTTTGGCCTAGCCTGTTCCCAAGCTATGCTGGAGTAGGCTTCCAGTCTTACTGGATTCGGCTTCCAGTCTTACTGGATTCAGTTTTTTTTTAATAGTTTTACGCAGTTAGCCTGAGCGCAGGCTTTGATTGCTTTACCAAACTTTTCCGGATTCAGCTGCATTTCAATTTTACACAGAGTGACTACCTATCAGACATCTACAACCCATTTTACTGGGTAATATGATATCCCATATTAAGACTGGTTGTCAGAATTGAAATGACATAACGACAGTCAAAGATCAACGTATGACTGTCGGGACCAGCGGCTTAACGTGCTTTCCGAGGCACAGAGGGGTTCTCAGTATATAAACAAAATATACAATAAAAAAATAGGGCTAGTAAAAAATTTAAGTCAATTCGCAATCAGAAAAGTCGTAGTTATAATTGTGCTAAAGACATTTTTTCAGCTAAGTTATATGATAATTAAATAAAAATAATAGAAAATAAATATATGATTTTATTTTGTCGTAAGTTTATTAAAGTTAAAAACGGTCATACAAACCTCAGTAAAAATATATTAGACGTTATTACCACGAAAAAAAAAGGAAATCCCATACAATTTATTTTATCATCTACAGCCAAGAGGGCACAGCGGAAACCCCTAAACAACATCAATTTATATACGCACAATAGAAAATAAACGAGTAAAAGTAAACGCTCGACGGGTTTCGGCCGTATGTGGCAAATGCTTAAAATGCGTGAACCACGCTTACTTATGCTCTCCGTTTAATAAAACACGTCTTACACTGAGCCATATGTTCTCAGCCTAATATTGAACAAGCCATGTTTACTTAGGGGAATACGTAATGAATACACGCGTTCACGGCGTTTGTCACGAACTACACCGGTATTACACTATCGGGTGATATGACGTCATTGTCTGGGATTATTTGGAAATCCCTTTGTTTTTATATGAGCGTTTTTGGCAGGACTGGGAAATGTTAACCTCAATGCTTGACAATGAATGATCGCTCCTTAGTGGTCTTCGATGGCGCTGAAATTAATCTCTGTCTTAAAGTAAAAGGTTTTAAAAAGGAAAATAGGAAGTGTTAGTGGTCGTAGTTAAAAGAAAAGCTAATAATTTTTAGTGATGTTATTCTATCATCGCTAAAAAAAGGTTATAAAGTGAGAATGAATGTATATTAAAAAAAAATATCCAATTTTTTTCATTAAAATACATGACAGTTTTTTTTTTATTTATTTAAATTGAATTATTTATTCAATCTTTAAAGCACAAATAAATGATGTATTTATTTAAATACTAGCTGATACCAGCAGCTTCATACGCGCATTATTAGGTGCCTTATAGGTAAATAATAAATATTTATTTAATTATATTATTTAAATATGGTCCTAATTTAATTTACCAATCGTATCGTCAACCTATATTGCATCTGGAACATACCTAAACGAAACATAATAATGTGTGTCCGCTAGCTTTTTATGTGCACATGAACTTAATCATACATTTATACAGACAGCCTTGGACAGAAGGGAAAGGGTCTGGTCTGCTGATTTGTAGAAGGACCGTTTAATCAGTTATTTCGTGAATTTCGTATATCCACTGCTAATAAGGAAATGTAGGTCTTAAATAAACTCTATTATTTACGCATTAACGCACGCGGAGCAAATATTTGTAATTAAATACAAATAGTAGAAAGAAAAACTTTAACACCACGCAGGACTCGAACCTGCGACCACTGGCTCAACGCGCCAGTCGCTTTACCAACTAAGCTACCGAGGTCACTGCCTGGAAGTTTAAATCTTTGCTTCTAATTATTACGTCTTTAGGGCGACGTTTGTGAGTTTTAGTGAACAAATCTTTTGTTTGGTCTCACCGACTCTGATTTACATGTGTTAATTCAGAAGTCCGAGAGATGATGCAGCCCAATACTTATTATTTTTAATTATTTGTTACACATTAACGCATGCGGAGCGAATATTTGTGATTAAATACAAATATTATTTCTAGACTTTAGAAGAACTTTGAATAAGAAGTACTTTTAGGGTACTAAATAGAGGACCAAATAATTCGTAACGCAATCTTCACTTTGCCTGATAAATCGTTTAGACACAACTAATGTTAACAATTTACCTATGCACCCCTTTAGAGTCACCTTTTTACATTATAGATCCCATAAATTGGATCTTTAACCGTGGACAATTTACATACAGATCGAAAACGGTTTTGTCAATAGAAAATATATACATTTTTTTTTATGACGTTCAATGTATTTTTTAGTTTGTAATAAAGTTCTTAAGATTGGTAAAATATAGTATAATTATGATTTTATTTAAACTGGCTGAACCTCATAAGATTAAATAAATAGTATTATTATTTACATAAAGTGGATTATTATATTATTATCAGCGATAGCGATCCGTCTTCCCATGGATAGCACAGCAATATAGCTTATTACTCAGGGATAACTGTAACATTCTAATGGTAAAATATTTTTTGAAATCGGCCCAGTCGTTTTTGAGTTTACTCGTTACAAACATCAAAAATTTCAATTTATTCCTCTATATAATACTAGTATAGAAGTATAGATAAGATAAGTTCTAGAAGCCACTACACAAACACTTTGGCCATCATATGCTCTTAAAAAACAGTAGCACTCCGGGAGTGCCGACAGATGTGAAAACTTGATCTTTTTTATTACAATATTTTTGTAGATAATTATACACAGAGGTGTCGGTAACGGTAACGGTAACAGTGTCGCGAATTCAATTGTTTTTTTTCATCTCAAACAATTGCCTGAAATGCCTAAAGAAGTTTTCACTTCAAAAACTTTTATTTATTTATGTTATAAACTGATACAAGCATTTTAGTTACACCACTATTATTATGTTTAGTCTGTGTCTACTTATTTCTTTTTTTGGTAAATAAACAATTATTATTTATAATTTTTGGAATATGGTATTTTTTTCACAGCTCTTAGCTGGTTTTAACCACATTTACGGGCTGATGCCAAGTAAATGCAGACTATGGTGTAATGTTATATAGGTATCAATATCTGTTATTAATTTTCTTCTGCTGTCATGAATTTTCTCTTTTATAATTCATAACTTGGAATTCTTCTCCAACGTAACCATACAGCTAACTAACCTCAAGAGTCAATTGAATAACGCTCAATCAACTCCAATCACGCGTCATAGAACGAAACGAACCGCCGCAGGCCTAGTTTGCATAATAATTATACATTATACAAGGCTTTAAATTCACAAGGGTGGTAGAACAAATGCATTGGTATTATGAGATAAGAGTTTTGAGAATTTGTATTCAAACGGGGTGCGAGGGTGGGACTCGAAGGGCTCGCGTATACGCGTGATATATGCTAATAAGCCGGCCATTTTTAAACCCTTTCGTAGGTTGGATTCATTGCGGGTGTTCTTTAGAAAGGTGTTTTCAGTGAAGACGTGTAATATAGCTGTGATTTACATCTGTGCCAGATTGGTTAATATGTAGATACTTCCTCCAAATATCCACTTCTTCCGTATTGGTTGATTGTCTTTTAAAAACACAAAATAGAGCAACACATGTTATATGGTAAGAGTACTAACAAAAAAATAAACAATTAACATATAATAGGGTCTTGAAAAGAAAACCATGTATTCGATCATCTAGTACCTATATGGAAAATACTTTTTGCATCAGTTCTTTCAAGAATTATGAATAATAAAATTACAAAATAACCAATCCAATTTCATAAAGGCAAAACCTTGCATCGACAAATTCAATAATACTTAAACAAATAAAAATATACAGCTCTATAGAACTGTAAAAGATAATAGCACTTTCACAAATAATAAATATAATGTTTCTTATAAAATATCCACAGGTATTTTTATTTTCGCACATAATACCTGTTAAGTGCATAAAGCAGTTCCTAACTCCCATATAGCGGTAAAGGCAAGGTCCCAAAGCGAGAGATATTACTGGTCATTAGGAGACGCGATTTATAACTGCAAAATACAAGAAATAAAAAGCTAATGTGTAGTGACGAGTACTACCTAATGTAAAATCGAAACAGAAGTCAAAACACGCGCGCCGTTTTATTAAAACTATCTCATGACCTAAGAATACCTCTCATGACAGAATAATATCGGTACCATAGATATTTTAGACGACCTCCGTGGTCGAGTGGCGTACACACCGGTTTTCAAGGTGTCGCCAGCTCTGAGGTCCCGGGTTCGATCCCCGGCCGGGTCAATGTAGAAAACCACTTTTCTACATTGTCTCGGGTCTGGGTGTTTGTGGTACCTTCGTTGTCTCTGAATTCCATAACACAAGTGCTCTAGCTACTTACTTTGGGTTCAGAGCAATGTATGTGATGTTGTCCACATTATTTATTTATTTAGCATAAACGTCTGTCGTCACACAGAAAATCACTTAAATCAGTAAACGAGCGTAGTACTTACAGCTAACAATTTACTTATGCTA
This sequence comes from Diachrysia chrysitis, assembly GCA_932294365.1. Classification (NCBI taxonomy): domain Eukaryota; kingdom Metazoa; phylum Arthropoda; class Insecta; order Lepidoptera; family Noctuidae; genus Diachrysia; species Diachrysia chrysitis. Next base: position 11,665,054 of record OW028649.1, on the reverse strand, counting down.
AGCACAACGGGCTACTATCGATGCGCGCACTCTATGCTTCCCTATATATACTCTAAGGTCATTAATAAATGGTCAACTATTTGTGTAATATTATACTAACTAAGTATGAACATTTTTAATATTCTAGCTACTGTACATTACAATACATAAATATTTTCAGAAAATACAAACTGTCTTCATTCGGCCAAGAACACAATAACAATATCCCAAAGTATCGTAAAATGCTAACAAACTACCGAATTCAGTTGATTTGTGTCTGCTTACAATACATTTTTGGTTAAAACTACAGAATAGCAATATGTGTCGACAGTTTACAGAAGTTTAGAGGATATTTAATGTATTCTCTCTCGCAGTCTAGCAAGCAATATTATATGGACCGTTTATAATTTTACTAGAGGCCCAGTAGTGGTCGAAAATCCATACTTATAAATGTAACTCCGTCTTTCGTTCGTCTGTCTGTTACGCTGTTACGGCAAAAAATCTGAACCGATTTTAATGAAACTTTGCATGGGGTAAATTCGGAGCTTAAGAAAGGACATAGTCACCCACGCGGCCGGAGCCGCGGGCAACAGCTAGTCGACCGTAATTCAATTTGTTTTCAAGTTCATGGTTCGGGTGGTAGTATTAGCAAGAAGAAAAATCTGTGACAGTTGTCAATTGACAGAAGCTGTAAAAAATACTTATTCTATATATAAGTATGTATGTGTGTAATGTTGTTTTTACTAATTTAATTATTTTTTTAAGCATGAGTATCATAAAAACATATTAGCTTTCTGCTCTCCTGCTGCATATAAACGTCAACGGTGCTAATTCCATAAACAGCGTAATTTTTGTAAAAGGCGGTACAAAAGGTTTGCTTCACGTATTAATAAACATTATGATTCTCCCCGCCTGCAATGAGACCTATTCCTAAGAGTGTGCTCGGCTAATGTGGACATAACAGTAACATCGTACGATAGTGCCTCGCACCATGTCTTAATGGGCTATTATATTTTATGCTTAATTCAAACACTACCCCGGGAATTGGGTGCCTTTGGGATTATGTAGTATAGAATATTTATATAATTTTAATTGGTAACGATTGCGTTTGGAAGTTTTGTTTGCCCTTTAGAGCGATTTATTTTAATTTTACTGCGGAATTTATTGGGCATTATTTTTAATGTAGTTTTTAGAAACTAGATAGATGTGATGATCGAGTCTTGAAAATATAACTACTGGAGAGAAAGATTTCTGCAATGTTTTTTAGGGATTTAAATTTCATCAATTCTATAAAAAAAAAACAGTATAAATTATTGTTATTATTATTTTATCTCAAAATCTCCTCAAATAAGCTTGGATATGGATTTGATCGCTTTATATATAAGGTTTGTATTCTACGTGTTATTTTTACCTAACGAATGATTACATAAACCAATGTTATACATTAGTAAACGTAACATCTATGTATAATGCCTTACCAAACATCAATAATTGTATCCATTCATCCATGACACGTAACTAATAAGGTATTATTCTGTAATATTATAAGCCTGGCCAACAATATTGAACCTGACTTGTAGGCTAAATGTCTAGAATCACCCAATTAAATCAATAAGTCAGTAATATGTAATCAGAGCTTAATTACTGAAGCAACAATTAAATTTAGACCGATTCGGTTGAACTGCCTGACTTTAACTTGTACTTATAACTTTGCATTATGTATAAGAGGTCAAACTAACACAAGTGTGTAACGAGTTGCAATTTCGATCCCCATGTGGGACAAAAATCTGTTGGGTATATATTTGATTGACGTCTGGATGTACTTTAAGTAAGTTAATTGAATGTGTTTAACTCCCGTGGCTCAAAAGACTTCTAGGGACTAGGACTTCTAAGGGACTGCCTATTTTAAGAACATAGTATAAAAAAAATCATGTACAATACTAATTGTGAAAAGTATTTGAAGTGCAAAAAAATGGTAAAACACGAAATAAATATTTAGTATCAGTAATGTTACTAAGTTACTTTACTGACACTGATATACCTAAAATATATAAAAAGAAAGTCGTTTAGAGTATAATAATAATAATAATAATAATAATAATATCTTGGGACATCTCACACACGGTCATCTGATCCCAAACTAGGCAGAGCCTGTGCTATGGCAACCAGACAACTGATAAACATACTTATATATTTCTAAATTCATACATATTATAGATAAATTACACCCAGACACAGAACAAGCTCATCACACAAAGATTCGTCCTGGGTGGGAATCGAACCCACGACCTCCAGTTTAGCAGTCAGGGTCACTAACCACTAGACCAACAGGCCCGTCGACTAATAATCGTCGTCGAGTAATAGCAACATTTTAAAATGCTAAGCACGTTTTCAATTAGAATTTGTCTTGCAAACAGCGGAGGTACGTATATAAACTCCTTCACCACACACGCGTAAATTTATCAAAGGGTTTATTGGTGCCAGAAAAATCTACTTAAGTATATTTGATTGAATAGTAAAAAATATTAGATCTTACATCAACACTACATATCAATCAATATAGCAATCACATTATAAAAATGGATGGTTTAATGACCTTGGAAAATAATTTTGAGTCTTGGTGAATAATGATGCATAGAAAACTGTATTAGTTTATTGCAGTCAAGTCAACGTTTGCCTCCTTTTTTTAATTTCTGTCGGTTAAGAACGACCAATCCATTAAGTTTAATTACTATTATTTTCAGCCATGTTGTCCCACTGCAGAGCAAAGGCCTATCTTTCCTTCTTCCAATTGCCAATGTTTTGAGCTATTGTTGTTCATAATTTCGAATAGGAATTAAGTTCGTCCCACAATCTCTTTCTTTGCCGGCCACGATGTCTTTTAATATTTTGTGGAGTCCAATTTGTTGTAAAATTTTGCCATCAAGTAAGATAAAAAAATTGTAAAGTCATGTCACCGACATCCTATTAAAGAAAAACGAAATATTAAAATATTTAATTAGGGTTATAACACTAAAAAATTCCTTATTTTCAGCTAAGATCTTCGGTTAGGCCTAGTACTAGGTATTTAACTAAGTAATAAAATAAACTATGCACTTTAAGTCAGGAGCATGCATAAAGAATGTAATGAGAATGAATGAGGCAAATGTGGAAAAAAAAAGGTACCTATATCCTGATATACCGCGTTTGCCACTTTTCTGCAAATCCTGATTTCAGCAAACAAAAAACTCTTTGCAGTTTCTGCTACCCTGGACAGACGGCGTGCCTTTATATTTATAGTCACAGAACATGGTAAAATAGATACCTATATTAATACGGAAAGTATTAAGTACCTACTGTGTGAATGGTTTGGAATAGCTTCCCTTTTATCTTTAAACATCTGATCGGTTTCGGTGTATTGAAAGCGACACCCTGCTTCGCACCCCTGCAATGTAATTTTAGTGTTAACGACACGGCCACGATTCTATAACGACTGATCGATAAACCTACTTCTCTTGAAACATGGTTATTTAATAGGTATCGAAAACGTTTTTTTGTTTTTTAGGGTTCCGTACCTCAAAAGGTAAAAACGGAACCCTTATAGGATCACTTTGTTGTCCGTCTGTCTGTCTGTCTGTCTGTCTGTCTGTCTGTCTGTCTGTCTGTCAAGACCTTTTTTCTCAGGAACGCGTGGAGGTATCAAGCTGAAATTCATATCAAATACTCAAGTCTATGGTCTCTTGGAGCTGTGAAAAAATCAAACTTCTAAGTCAACGCGATCAAAAGATACTCCCGTTTATGCCGCAAAATTCCGCAAATTTTCGAAACTCGCACGGGAATCAAAACCTACAGGGTACTTCCCGTGAACTCAGAATCTTGAAATTTGGTACGAAGTAACGTCTTATAGTACAGATAAAGGAAAAATTGCGAAAACCGTAAATTTTTAGTTACATCATATAAAAAAATATATTTCTGATTTTTTTTTTTTTTTCATTTTGCAATTATCATACCATAACTATGACTCGATCGTAGTGATGGGTGAACTTTTACTTATATACCTACAGGTGTGTACGGAACCCTCGGTGCGCGAGTCCGACTCGCACTTGGCCGGTTTTTTTTTTGTTTCCTTTCAGTGCATTGTAAAAAAAGTGTGTTGTTGATATTGGTAAAAAAAATAATAAAATAAATAATTATCTTACGACTCATATTAAACCGCCAAATAAATAAAAATTATAGTCCATAGTATTTTAAGCGAAAAGTATCAAAATAACAGTTGAAATGTAAATCTAGCTGTTCAATAATATAAGTTAACCCAATAAAGTATATCAAGGTAATATCAACGCTATCAGAGATCGCGAGCTATAAGTAACTCCAAGAAGATAAAGATAGGCACATACCGGCTGGAGCACGTGTAATTTCTCTCCTTTCTCTATGTTTTACATTCCCCCTGAGTCTCCCGGGAACGTTCCGACACACAGCCGGTTATTTCTTACATTCTCTACTAAATTCACAGTTAGGAAATTGAATTTTTCGAATTCCACGTCTTATACACTCGCGGCCATTTTACCCTGACCTCCCCTTATGTTTTGTGTTTTTGTGAGTTTAGGGTGAAGAGGGGTGATGTATCGAGTTTCGATGGTCCCGATAAACTGGTAGTGTATCGTTTTATCTTCGATTCGTGAGCCAGAAAAAGTGTTCAGTGAGTGTGGCCAGACGTATATCTTTTCGTAATGTAGATATGAGTGAGAACCTACGATTCGCGCTTCTTGAAACATGAATAACAACAAGCATTGAGACCGCGGCGTCTCGCCCGAGTGAATATCAAAGCAACTTTAAAAGATGTCAGGGTTCTTTATACAAGCTTCATCAACAAAAGGACTTCTTATAAAGTACTATTTTTAAACTGCTTGGGAATAGTCACTGTTAATACATATTGTGTAGATAAGTTTTATTAAATATTTCACTAAATAACTATATTTTCTTATTACTACACTAATTTGACGTATTAGGTTATTATTCTGCCATTAATTTGGCTAATTGTATCGTGTAATTTTAGTATGCTTATAGGTTTCGAAAAAATTTAAACGAAAAACACACCAAAACGTAAAATAAAATACAAATTAAAATCGCATAATAAACGGATTTTTTATGCATGTACCATAATTATTTCTGTGTCTATTTGTCTGTATGAACCAGTGAAGTGCGTTAATTAATATTGTCACCGATTCACACCAACACATCATTGAGAGTAAACGTCAAAAATTTCCATTTTGCAAGCTGCCTGTTACGAATTTAATTCTCATTGTGAAAATTTACAATTAATAGCAGGAAAGCAAATTTGAGCTTCGCGTCGCTTAAAACAGGGTTTAAAATTGAAGTGAGGAATCGTTAATAGTTAACTGAAAACCCATTATAATATGGCAAACAATCCCGCTAATGACAGGTTTTATTAAAATTGAAATGAAATCGTCCGCGTTGAGGAGACAGGGGTTTATTGCAACGTTTTATCTAGAAATGATGATGGAGTGTTATTAAGGAATCAATATGTAGCGGAGTAAGCCTCTTATCGTATCAGCCAGTTAATGTCCCCGGTTGAATTTGAGCCGGGCTCGATCGGTCCACCCCGAGGGACGGACTAATACCCCGAAAATCACTACCGTTTACAGCTTGAATGGTCATTGCGGTAAATGTAATTATTATCTCCCTTGTAACGTGCTTAATTCTTTTTTGGGGCAAGATAACTGCTAATAAATAAATATGGCTTAACTTACTTGTAGATTATGAGTGTTTGCAATGTCATGACTTATAAACAATTTCGATAATTCTATTTTATTTTAAATTATGACTGTATTGTGAATTATTACAGAAAACGTAAAAAAAATAGTTTTTTTTTTTTTTTTTTTTGAATTACATTTGACTCGATAATTATAGTCCTTTCGATTCATAGGACCAGTTTTTATTAAAAACTAAAGCAACATATCTAAACTTTATTCTTAGTACACAGAACTATTGATCGTATGTAGAGTAAGTGATCAGTGTGGAACTGTGGAAGGAAAATGCCAACCAACCGTCGCAATAAGCGTAATGTTTGTGCAACGAGCGTACATTCACAAACGTTGCAATTCTTTGACTCTGTCATTACCATAGACTAGAGAGTACAGACCAGAACCGTAATGTTGAAAGATTTTATGAAACTATGAGTTTCGTTTTTACAATATTCAGTCAGAATTCAATTGATTTACATTAAAATAAAAATTAGTATTTACTTCGTGTAACTACGTTAATATGTAATAAAATTATACTGTCAAATAATTTCAATGTCATTGTTCTAATTCAGTTTCTAGGTAAAACATCTTGTTAATGCCATTTACAAAATTTTCGCATAGTGGTCTCAAAGTTGACGACAAAATTCTTAATAGAGGCAATCACTGGCTTAGCCTCGTCCACAGTTGATTACAAATTTGACTTTAGAAAATTCAAACTCAATTTAGTTGTATCACTTCCAAAGTAAACATTGCAAATGAAGTCATCATTAAGATTTTACAAATTAACCCTAATTTGAGGTTAGGACCAAAAGTACGAACGCAAACCGCAAAAGAAAATTTCCGCGCCTCCAAAGACCAGATGTTTTGAAATCGCTAAAGATTTAATTAAAGAAACTTTTGGTACGGAACAAAGTTGCTTAAATATTACGTTTTGTTATGCACGAGGCGATGTAAACATGATTTGTATGACAGTTTAATTTTAATTGAAAGTCGCGAGTGCCAGAATATCATTCAAAAGTTGCTTTGTATTAATATTATGAGATTGTCTTAGGACAGAGTTGTATGAACAGTTGATACTTACAATTACTTGTTAATGATTGGGCTATCTTGCTGTTTAAATAGAATGCTGATTTGAAGTTTTAATTAAAAGTTTAGAAAATGGATGGAAATTGAAATAATTGATTTGTTTCTGACCCTTTTGAATCATCCTCGCCATCTGATGTATTACTTAAAAATATCTTAAATTTAGTTGTTACTCAGTCTTATTGTGAACTAGCTGTCCCCCGCGACTTTGTCCGCGCGTTTTAGTTTTAAAGGTTTTTCATTTTTGCAACATTTTTCATTAAGCTCCGCTCCTTTTCGCAGCGTAATGTTATATAGCTTATAGCCTTCCTCAATAAATGGGCTATCCAACACTGAAAGATTTTTTCAAATACGAAACAAACTCTTCAGCTTTATATATTAGTATAGATAGGTATCGAAATAAGTTATATAGTAAATACCACAAAGTAATAAATACACGTGTTTCAAAATAATTAATAAACAAAATAAACACATTTATTATAATAAAAGTTAATTTTTAATCAAGTCTACCAAGCTAAACAAAAACAGGTGTACAGCCTAAGGTATAAAATAATGTATTAAAATAAAAGTATAATAACAGAAATTTAATTATAGAACTTCAAACGCACAATCATCGCCTGGAAACTTATTTAATGAAAATTATTGTTAGGAAAGAGGGATAAATTTATTTCAGTGAGATATACAATATCTCTCTGAAATAAATTATTTTTTTAAATCAGTAATATGAGATATTATTGTACTTGTTATCTCTTGTATGGATTGCTTATATAAAATTTAGACGAAAACATCCACATTTTGAGGACTTAAGATAGAGCTGTGATAAACTTTGTAATCGGGTGATTTTAGCATGTTGACACAATATTTGTCATGCATCTATCACATAATTTGCGTGTAGGTAATCAAAAATTGCAAGCAGCAAAATAGACAGTGTTTCCAAGTTGCATTCATAATGAAGCAATGAGGGTAAATTAAATGGACAATATTGTACGACAAACTCACTCCATCTATACATGAAACACTGTCTCTTAAGATGCAGGCCACCCTAGTTTAAGAGACAGAGAAGAGACAGAGTCTAATCTATTGTGTACCTGTAGACTTTTTCGGCATGTTTAATGACAAACTGGTATTCCATAGATTATAAACTGAATGTACAATTACCTGTATTTTTGGGAAATAAAGATATTGATCATGATTATGTAATATATAACAATTGGAAAGCTCAAGACTTTTTTTTTTCTTTATTTCATATTAGTATGTAATCAATGGGTTATCCCATTACACAATTTACCACAATGGGGATGGTTTAATGAGAGAGAGTAACTAGGTACATACTTTGTAATAATCGATGTTTTGTAAAATACTTAATAAATAAAATAAATTCTCTGATTGATTTTATGATCGGTTTCTCTAATGGGTGCAAGTAGCAGTGTCGATACTGCATGACTTCCACGAGCTTTCCTTTATCTGCTATCCTCATTCATGGCCAAAGCTAACCTAGATGTTCTTTTCAAAATTACACTAAGCCATATCCAACAAATGTGAGCTTATTGTCAGTTTTCAGTTACAATCCTGGGAATAGATATAGCCCAGCAATTCAGCTTACTAAAACGCCGGTTATGTAGCAGTTGAATTCGCCTTAGGCTAAACACATCAGACATAGGCTCAGCTAGCAAAGGCGCATCAGACAATAGCATGAACCTCGAGGGCAATGATATAACGTTTTAGGATATCGCGCATATATATTCTCTGTAAAACACTTACTTTAAGTCATTATCTGAAAAAAAATCTGAATTTAAAAGAGTACGTTCACTTAGTGTCTTTTTTAGAAAGGAATATGGAAAAGGAATGTATCTCTAATCTTTATGACGTCATCAAACAGTCTATTCAGAAACCTAAAAGGACAATTCGACAATTACATTAAATTGTGCGCAATATTTTCCTTAATTTTCAGCTTCTTTTTAAAGTAATGAAAAAGTTTAATCACGCCTCCATTCTTAACTTGGAGCAGTCCCGATCAGCTCGAAGCCCACAACACAGTGACAAAGACGCTTGAGGCCACGGAAGCGATCCTTCATTAAGGGCCAGAGGTCAATAGGGCCCACGGGGACACTGCTGTCCTTTGATTAAACCCGAATCATGACCCTCTGCCCTTTTTTGTCGTTCTCTAATCACGCAGTGTAATATGGGATTAAAATTAACATGACATACGCATATGTAAAAGAGGCAGGATCATGTAAATCCCTTTGTTTTACTCAATTTATGGTAATTGCGAGTAACGAGTAAATAATATTTCCGTCATTGTACCTTTAGAATTGTCCCAGAGAAATGGAATCAATAATTAGCGTAATGTCACAAAGGATAAAATATACGGAAAACCCCGAATATTAACGTGTTTTTATTGAGCTCAAGAGTTCATCTGCCAACGAAAATAAAATCACAGGTGCATAATTATATTATGCTAGAATTCTCTAATTGAAACAATGTTAGCTACATCTTTCTCGCAACAAAGCAACGTCACACAAGAAAGCTAGAATGCAACCAAAAGCTAAATACGCTCAGAGCATCATACTAAACATTTACATCTAGCGCACATAAATTCTTGACTCCTAACACAAACATCGGGTAACAAAACAGTTATTCAGTTATCTGATGGTTAATTAATTAAGCTCGCATCACACAGAACAATCGCAGTGCAACAGAGCAAGTATGTAAATGCAGCAAGCCGCAACCTCAAGATTTGTGGTGCGGCCTCTTGATATTCCTGTTTCGGAATTATGATAGTTGAGCGCTCCGGGAATATTAATCCCGCGAAACTACGCGATCCCGGGCGTGCAGAGAATTTCCCGCATAATCCCCGCTGTATCTACGTTCTGGTGCTTTAGATATGTGAAGTGAGAAATCATGTTTTTTTAAGATCATGAGCAGATTTAGGAATTTATTTTTGAGTGGGCTGATTAAGCTGTACTAAGGAAATCTAAATATACTGAAACTAAACTTTTGAGCTGGTTTTGTTTTTTCAACACCTACAGGAATAAAGAATGGTTTCGCCTTAGAGGTTTTATGAATATTAATAATGTTAAAAAAAAACACTCTGCTGTCAAGTTGCAAAATTAGATTATTCTATAAGTTTTCGAAAATAAACATGATCACTACTTACCGAAGACAAGCTTAAAAATCACATAAAATATAGGTACTGTTGTGCAATGGCGTATAAATATCATATTTGCAAACGAACGCAATCCGTTACCTTTACCGTTAAATTCTTGTCTTTTTCTGATTCTCTTTGCAATGAACGCTTTCGGCTCCAATTACCAATAATATCGTGATCTCACTCAAGAACTAATCTTAGCGCATTAATATTGAATGGAATTAATTGTGCAATATCAATTACTAATGGCTGCGGTTTCGATCGAGACAAATGAGTGGCAGCATCTTAATTACATTAATGATAGCACTGCGAATTTCAGAATACATTTAAGATGTCGTTAGATTTTACAGGAAGTTTTGTGCCGTGATCAAATATGAGACAAACAAAAACGGATATTTTTGGATGAGAAACAAAACAGCGATATAAAAAAAACAATTTGCATGAACAGTTAAACACTACAAAATATGATCGCAGCTTGACAGTGGCAAGTAGTTAGGTATTTACCATTATCCAATGTTTAATTATAAATTATCTTATTAACTAAAGTGTGATGATTAGTGTTATTCACGAATCAAAGGATAATCCACGTTAATTAATTCATTGGCAAATCACTGATCTAATGTAAATGTAATCAGTCAAAGCTCCTGATAATAAGTTAATACAAGTGACGTATTTCAAATTGCTAAGTCAAAATATTTAGGCGTATAATATTTTATTATAATTAGCTAGAAATCTTATGCTAGTGTAGATTGATAGGCTTTCACCGTCGAGAAAACCACTCAGACATGCAGACCTACCGCTGTTTCCTCCATCGTTTTAGGCAAGTTATAATTAATCACTCTTGAAGTTCATAAGTTTCCTTGCTTGGATATTACTTAAATGAGTTTTCATTTTCAAATTAATATTTAATCATGTCGATAGCTAGTATACTTACCACATATAACTTGTCTTATATGAAATGGATGAAACAACATTTCTTAATTACACAATTTAAGCTTTCTCATTCTTCGCAAGTAAGGAATCTAAACATGTTTTTTTTAAGGATATTGAAATGAATAATTAAGTCACAGTACGTGGTACGGTACTCTCGATTATTTGTCATTAACGCTTGACGTTTGAACGTCTATGACAATTCAACTTTGATGAAATTATTCTCCTCACAGCCTCAGCAATAACAACCTCTTTTCATTAAACTTTCACAATGGCCACATAAAACACATCATATTTCTTAGTACTTACCTAACATCAAAATTCGATAGTCCAGGAGCCATGGAGATAGAAGCTTGAGTTTCACCCTCCAACTACCCTTAGGTGAGCCGGAAGACCTCCAACCCGAATTAAACAAACTTGCCAAGAACACGAACTTAGGTAAAACCGTTTAGTGTTAAGTTTATCTTTTGGTAATGTTGAGTTTATAACAATTTATGAGAAGATGTGTTTATGTATGTTGTGGCTTGACCTGCTGGCAACGTTATGTCAGAGAAACTTCAAATTTATCTTTTACTAGCTGTCCCCCGCGACTTTGTCCGCGTGTTTTAGTTTGAACGGTTTTTCATTTTTGCAACATTTTTCATTTATGCTCCGCTCCTTTTGGACGCAGCGTAATGTTATATCGCTTGTAGCCTTCCTCAATAAATGGGCTATCCAACACTGAAAGATTTTTTCAAAACGGACAAGTAGTTCCTGAGATTAGCTCGTTCAAACAAACAAACAAACAAACAAACAAATAAACAAACAAAGAAACTCTTCAGCTTTAGATATTAGTATAAATTTTGATACTTCATCTATAGTACCTATAAATTATATAGCATCATCAGCACCTAAAAAAATATGTTCTAAACGAAAGCTTACTAAAAGAAACTCATTGTCATTATTTCATAGAGTTAAGGTCCAAATTCCGATTCTCATAGGCAAAACTGCAGAATAATATAGGGCATGGATAAATTAACATGATTATCAATTGCATTTATTTATTGTTTTTGACATTTTTACATTATTTATATCTTAATATTTACAAACTTAACTATATATACACTTTAAACAAAACTAAACTTAACTAAAAAAAAAAAACTAAAAAAATGCGTCAAAAAATTCATCCACGTCGCTGTCGACTGGAAGTGTACCCAAAAGGCTGGCAGCATTGCCACGTTGTATGGCAATGCTAATTCTTTGTCCGAGGTAAAAGCCAGCCCTTGGGTCACGCGAGGAGTCAACAAGACGTTTTTCCAGATCTTTAAATAAAAGGTGTGCACTCGGACCCCACGGTCCTAATGTTTCAACCCCAAACGGCTGGAAAGTATAACTTCCAATAAGGTTGTTATATTTCCGCCGTTTGAGGTTCTCAGCAGCCGCAGCAGCAGCGCCAGCACAGAACGACGAACTGGGAAGATGAGATGGCGCAAGAGTATCGACACAAGTAGCGTCCCACACTAAAGGCCTACCCATCTTCCAAGGGAACAAAGACATCCCGTCCGGTCTCTTGCCGTCGTCGCGTGCCAGGCCATTAGGTTCAAGTACAGCCGGAACGCCGGCGGCAACAAGAGCACGTCGGATGATGTCGTTTAAATTGGCATGTCGCGCCATGCGTCCTGCGCTACGGCTACATGACAGGCCGTGGTGTCCGAGGCTGTTGACTACTTCGCCACAGTGACAGCGATGTGGAGAACAACAAGAAGCGCCAAGGCGTAGTGAAACACAGAGGCGGAAAGTAGTATCGTCGAACAAGGTGCCTATGTTCGACGACGGTAGTGCGTGAAGCCATAGGCCTGACTCCCACTCCCCCACAGCAAGCAGGCGCGCACGCTCCGCAGTAGTAGACGATGTGGACATAAGGTTTTCATGAACTACCCTGCAGAGCGGCTCATCCCACTGTCTCTGGGAAGATGGGTGGTCAGGTAGATTTGATTTAGGGCAAGCGAGTCTCCAGGCATCCACAGCCTCGGTGAAGCACGGCACATCAAAATCAATCAGTGTGGAGTTAAGGATATTCCTGATCAATTTATCAGTACCGTGGACCGAGGATATAAAAGCTGGTAAACTGATACTTGTAATTTTGCGGACGCCGAGCCCCCCCATGCGGATGGGAAGAGTGGCTTGAGCCCAAGCTCGGTCGTCCATGGCCATATTTAAAATTGAAGTGAGCGTGTGTTTTATAATTTCGTCCATTTTTTCTAAAAGTAGAGGGTGCTTCCATAAATGGGAAGCACGAAGGAAATAAATTAATTTGGGGCCGAAACAGCAATACCGAATTAGGGTGACAGCCGAATGCATGTTAATTTGTAATAATCTTTCCGAGATGTCATTAAAATTTTTAATTTTTTCGTCTATGAAGTTGGGAAAGGCATCTTCAAAGATTGGAGACCCAAGCAGGCGAAGTGAGCTTTTGTCCATAATTTTGATATCAGGGGCTATTGCGTTGAATTTTGAAAGTGTCAGTTGTCTGTCAGTCCTATCATGAAAGAATAACTCACATTTAGAGAGGTTAAGTTCAAGGCCAATGGTTTGAAATTGATTTTTTAAAAATAGTAGATCATTTAAAACCTCGTCTACATCGCCTCCAAGAGTCCCATCATCAAGATACCAAACGTTAAATTTAGAATTGCATTTGTATTGTTCATGACACACGTTGTGTTAACCTTCCCACATCAGTAAAAATAGTCAATCATTAACAACCTTTTATCTATACTTAATATTATAAAGCTGAAGAGTTTGTTTGTTTGTTTGTTTGAACGCGCTAATCTCAGGAACTACTGGTTTGAATTGAAAAATTCTTTTTGTATTAGATAGTCCGTTTATTGAGGAAGGCTATAGGCTATATAACATCACGCTACGACCAATAGGAGCGGAGCAAAAATGAAAAATGTTGCAAAAGGAAAAACCGTTGAAACTAAAACACGCGAACAAAGTCGCGGGGGACAGCTAGTACATTTATATAAAGCTCATTAACAGTATGAAGGATACCTATAGGGTAGGCTGTGGCCACCCGGTCAACATTTGCCGGTGATCGATTGACGTCACGTGCTCCTGAACCGGCTATAACCGGTAATTAGTCGCCCTAATTAGTTATTTTATGGAGTTTAATATTGGCATTGGTTCAGAAGATATTAACGAAAGAAAATTTGTTTCATATCTACATAAATTATAATGTTGAACAAGTCGGGGAAAATATTGTTCTCATGTTTTATTTTTATGAAATGAAATGAAAATGAAAGGTACTTATCTATGACACCTAGAGAAGCTCACGATAAACAAATGTCTGTAGGTAGTCCAAAAGACAAGAGTTGTTAGTGGCTTGCTATTTATAGATCACAATACCTGTATTTGAGATCTATAAATAGCAAGACACTAATTTAATTTCTTATCTGTGACCTTTAGTCCCGACTAAAGGTTACAGATAAGAATTTATTAATGGAAAGATGGACCACTTGCAATCTCGCATGGCCATTCAAGTACTTTGTGGTGTCATTAGTTAGTATAACTTGCCATCAAATGGCAAATATCCTCAAATCCTTTTAGTTCAATATATTATATTATAAGTTATTATATTTGTTTATATTTCATTCATATATTACAATCATTTTATTATATTTTAATAATAAAAAAAAGACAATTATGCAAGAAAAAATAGGTAAAGGTTAGGTAAGGTACTCCTTTTTTATACGACATTTTTGTCAGCAGACCTGCGACAAGAAACTTACAAGGAAAAACACGGACACAGTATTTATTAAAGCTAAATATATAAATATAGATAATAAATACATACTAATAAGACAATACTAATACACAATACAATCTCTATATATATAAAATTCTCGTGTCACGGTGTTCGAACTTGAACTCCTCCGAAACGGCTTGACCGATTTTAATGAAATTTTTTGTGCTTATCCGGTATCTATGAGAATCGACCAACATCTAGTTTTCATCCCCCTAAATGTTAAGGGTAGTCCACCCCTAAATTTTTTTTTTTACTTTTTAGGCAAAATTTTTCGTTTTTATTTTTTTATGACACAGCATACAAAAATACATACAACCCTAAATTTTCATCCCTCTACGATCAACCCTTATATTTTATTTGTTAATTAAAAACTTTAATTTTTTTTGGTAATTTTTTTTTTTATTTTTTGATGACTTACAATAAAAAATAGGGTAGGGTAGGTAGGGTAGGGTAGGTAGGATAGGGTAGGTAGGGTAGGGTAGGGTAGGTAGGGTAGGGTAGGTAGGGTAGGGTAGGTAGGGTAGGTAGGGTAGGGTAGGTAGGGTAGGGTAGGTAGGGTAGGGTAGGTAGGGTAGGGTAGGTAGGGTAGGGTAGGTAGGGTAGGGTAGGTAGGGTAGGGTAGGTAGGTAGGGTAGGGTAGGTAGGGTAGGGTAGGTAGGGTAGGGTAGGTAGGGTAGGGTAGGTAGGGTAGGGTAGGTAGGGTAGGGTAGGTAGGGTAGGGTAGGTAGGGTAGGGTAGGTAGGGTAGGGTATGTAGGGTAGGGTATGTAGGGTAGGGTAGGTAAGGTAGGGTAGGTAGGGTAGGGTAGGTAGGGTAGGGTAGGTAGGGTAGGGTAGGTAGGGTAGGGTAGGTAGGGTAGGGTAGGTAGGGTAGGGTAGGTAGGGTAGGGTAGGTAGGGTAGGGTAGGTAGGGTAGGGTAGGTAGGGTAGGGTAGGTAGGGTAGGGTATGTAGGGTAGGGTATGTAGGGTAGGGTATGTAGGGTAGGGTAGGTAAGGTAGGGTAGGTAGGGTAGGGTAGGTAGGGTAGGGTAGGTAGGGTAGGGTAGGTAGAGTAGGGTAGGTAGGGTAGGGTAGGTAGGGTAGGGTAGGTAGGGTAGGGTAGGTATTTTTAATTTATAGGGCAAAACAACGTTTGCCGGGACAGCTAGTAAGTATATAAAGATAATACTTTTACAGAAAGATAATCACGTCGTTTAAAGCTGGCAATGGAGTGAGAGTCGCGTATGTTAGGCGGGAGTGCATTCTATTTACGCCATGTACGGTAAACGAGTTTTTGGTAGATAATTTGCTGCAGACCACTGACAATAAAGTCAATACTAGCTTATAAAAGTCAGACGTTACTCTGCACCCCTCGATATATGATGTTTCTGCCATCCAACTTCAAAAAAAGATAGTAGGTTTTAATAACTAAATGAACAAAGCAAAGGATTAGAAATAAAAACAAAAAGACTTAAAGAAACACTATATTTTTTAAGGAAGCGTGATGGAGCCGACATTAACACGATATTATAAAAAAACTTTGTTTTTTTAAGATTTATAAAATTTGTAATTAAACACAAATAATACAAGAAAAAACTTAAACCTCAAGTAGGACTCCAACCTAAAGTATGTTTACCTTTAAAATCGCCTTAAATCCTAGAGCTATTTAAAAAACCCCAGAGATTTAGAACTTTGATCCGTACTTTGTAAGTATTAAAGCAGACCTGTTGTGACAAGCTTAAGCTTTGCCCCGTCGGAGCCCTTAATGCAAAACGAAGACGAAAATAACTAAGTCGGCAACACAGTAGTTATTAAAAATAAATCCAAGCGAACAGATAGCCTGTCACCAACACATCGCAGTTAGATTTACCGCCCGCAAGGAAACGAGAAATAACGCGAAAGTAAAGTTTTATACAAACGACTACCGCCGTTTTAAAGTTCCTTTAGCAATCTTCTTTAAAGAAATCTGTTGCAAGGGAATCGGGCGAAAACGGGCGGGGCAGGACGGCGAGTTATGTCTGCGGGCGACACTCGTTCAATTGAATTTATTACAGTCTTTTATGTGCCGTTCCGAGGGTGCTCCGTGGACACATCGTAAACGGTTTAGGTAAATCAGGTGACGGATTTGAAGTCTTCTGACACGGTGGCTTACGTGGATAAATCCTGGTCTGCTACTGACGCGAAGAACTGGGTTATTTAACAATGGTCAAACTCTTAAAGCAGTGTCAAATCAGCGTCAGCTATTTTTAAAAAAATACATTTATAAACTTGGTTTACACACACAATGCAAGTAGGTACATACATTATATATGGCACATTTTACTTTGGATTTTCAATTTCCAAAATTAGGAATTGATTGCGAAATTCAATGATTTCACCATAAATTAAATAATTATTACAGCTATACATCCCTCAAAATGTTTCTCGCTTTTTTTTGCAATAAGAATTCTACCAAAACATTTTGTACTGAACAAAGAAAACAACTCTAGTTTCTGACTAAAACCACAACTTGAACTTACTAAACCTTTCATGAAACACGGTCGATTTACTCGCCATCCTCTGAATATGAACGTAGACAACGCTCATAAACATGACACCATAAAAGTTATTTAACACGAAGATGTTTTAAAATATCAATGACGTCACGCAATGGTGGACCTGAAATGTGCAATTCGTCGGCCATTCGAACCGTGCGGATTCAAACAATAGCCGAGCGAACAACAGCCCGTCAGTGGATGTCGCGCAGTAATGTACAACACGCCGACGAGCAATTTACACTGAATTATTGCATATAGCCGTCCCGATGGTGCGTTCCTTGTGGGACTATTTGTTCGACAAAAGTTTGAAAGTTATAAATGGATGGTTTCATTCCAAATGTCACCAACACACCCACTGTTAAACGTTCTACGTCTGATGAATGTTTGGAAGCTCACAATTATTCTTTGTTTATTTGAGCAACAAAAGCCACTCGCTATGTCCAGACACGATGACATGACAACAGCACGTATCTACTCTCCAAAACTTTTACAGAAATAGGTATCACAATTAAGTTAGAATAAGATCCCTTTATTTTGGAAACAGGGCTCGACGTCTAGTAAGAAACTTAGAATTTGTTAGGAAAATAATTAATACCTCTCGAAGTTGTTTACCACTTTTCATGGTATTAAGTTCTTGTTGAAATATTTCAAGGGCTTAACTATCGGGCCGTAAATACAGACTGTATAACTTGGGCCGGGCTTTTAAGAAATAAACAATTCGGAGAACGTGTAATCTCTCGTCACGTAGATAAACAAAAATGTTAATAGGTAAATCAAACACATTGTTCTTTTCAACTGAGAAATCTTCTTTTTTTTGTGTTTATTTGTTTAGTCGGGCACCGAACAAAATATTCGTAAAAATTGGTAGATACAGAGTGGAGCTTACCTGCTGACATCGACCGATAAATTATAACATGTAACGGCTACAATGATTCACGATTATCCGCACAAATATATATGATAAATATTTCTGTGTAATTGTATGATTTTAAAATAAAACAAATCGTACGAATCCGGTCGCAGCAATATTTTCTGTAACCAGTATCACCGATTCAAATATGGGTTAAAAATTCGGAATTTTGTAAATAGAACACGTCGTCGGTTTAAACGTTAGTTTTTTTAACGAACTTCTTCGAAATTAAAAATTGTGTCTGTTTTTTATTACTGACCTTAGTTTTGAGATGACAAGGTGGACCATAGATAATACATATTTGAGCTGGACTCCAATTGGAAGTCGTAACATAAATATTTATAATTTCTTTGAAGTAGACGATAACAAATTTTCATTGTGAAAACTTGTATAATAACAATATTTTTTTTTTCCGTTGGTCGACGATTCTGCTAAAAACAGGTTTTTTTTTCTCTAAAGTCAAGCAAACCAGAAGAATGAAGCACTACTAGCCTGTTTAAAATTTAAACCGACCAGCGTCGCAGGCAATAAATCACTTTTTGTTCACTATCTCAATGATGGATTATCGTACAGAGTATAGAGCAATCATGACTTTAAAACCCATTGACAATTTTCGTTTATATGGTCAGAAAGGATTTTGTTGGAGCTTATAGTTTATTTTATTAAGTGGGAAATATTTATAAAATTATTGATGAAAGGTAGGGCTAATTATAATGGTTTCATGTTTATTAACTATTTTTTTTTTGTTTTATAATATAAATAATTTAAATTGGTATAAAAAATACCCTTTTTGGGTTTACTGTACCACAAGGTACATTTTTTTTAATTATTTGTGGATAAATCTTATCGGTCACTTAAAATTGGGTTTCATTTTGAATATCTAATACCTACCTATGTTTCATATTGTGGAATGCACATAAATATTTAAATTAAAATTAATTAAAATTGAAATATCTGTCCATAATTATGATGATTGATTGGTCTATCTCTACATTACTATGTCAGCTGTTTCTATGTTACAGTTACAGTAAAGTAAAATGTTAGAAAAAACAAAAAATATTGTAATCAAACTTTACAAAACTTAAGAAAGAAATAACTCTTAGGTCTATTTGGCAATACAATATATAGCTCACAATTGCCTTACTTAAAGAATAAATGGTCCTTTAAACGGTCCAATGCGATGCGAATTGCTTTGGCTAGAAGCCATATTATTGCTATTATAATATCGATATTTCAAACGGACAGGCACACCTGGCTTCTTAGAAGTGACGCGCGTAGCAATACAATTCAATACAATTTTATCACATTTTCTACATAAATATGGGTCTTCATTAGAAACCGGTAAACGCGTCTTTTAAAGATTGCCGTTAATTGCAACTGCAAAGTCTATTAGACGGTCTTCCAAATCAACAAGTTTGCATAAATTCTAGATACATAAAAAGTACCTAAATACCATAAAGCTTTGTCTAAATATTTTCTGATTTACTGTCACAATCGCTAAGCACTTGAACCTACAACTTGAATAACGATGAT
Organism: Diachrysia chrysitis; assembly: GCA_932294365.1. NCBI lineage: Eukaryota > Metazoa > Arthropoda > Insecta > Lepidoptera > Noctuidae > Diachrysia > Diachrysia chrysitis. Next base: position 11,645,427 of record OW028649.1, on the reverse strand, counting down.
CACAGAACTTCGTATAAAACATGAGGTTTTCGTTTTATTTATCCACGAACAAAACACATACCTGCAAAAAGATTCATTGAATTCATTATTTTCAAATTCCACTACACAACAATCGTATGACAGTGAGGCAAAAGCACTTTATTAAACCTACATACATAACTTTAAATAAGATTTAACACCATTTTTTTAGCCTAAATTGCTATAAAACTGCACCTGTTTTCCAGCGTTTCATTACTGTCGTAAAATACACAGGGATTATGTATTAAGTTTTAAAGTATAAAACTAATAGTGTGCAAAACTGTCTAGGCACGGTGTAAAGTTACGAAGCTCTAGAGGCAAAGTTATCCGGACTGAGATTTTTAAACTTTAGTCATAAAAGATTTCGTTACGCTTTATGAATATGAAAACGTTATCCAGTGAATTTATTGAGCTAAGTGTTTGTTGTAAGAGCACTTGTTTGCAATATGACAAGAAGTTATGAAATAACTAGCTGTTGCTCACGGCTCCGCCCGCGTGGATGTCGGTTATAACGGCAGCGACTATCTGTATACCAAATTTCATATAAATCGGTTCAGTAGTTTTGGTGTGAAAGCGCGACAGACAGAGTTACTTTATTTTTTCTACTTTACGCATATATAATATTAGTAAGGATTATTACGAAGTTCAAGCTGCAACAAGAAACACAAAAAGTACTTGTAGTATTATACATGTAAAACTGACTGACTGTCGTCGGAGCCTTATATAAGGCCATATATACTATGTATCTAATGAGAATGGAAGCCGAAACGTGCCGTAACCTGACAAAGCAAAAGGCAAGGTACGTGTATATAAAGTTCTTAGGTGTTAATAGCTATCAACACTACCTCTTAGCAAAAAAAACAAAGTACAATTTACAAGTATTACATTACATTATTCTCCAGACATACCTTTATACACACAAATATTAAATCCTCTGTCAGTGCCTTAGTACTCCAGGTAAATAATTTCGAGTATCAAAGCTAGCTTTGGAAAGCCAGACAACACACGTCAAATCTCTTTCCATTAGATCAAGTATTAAGGTTAGCTCGTTTGCCATGACATATAAGGTCATGTGTACGTACAACCCTGAAAAGATTTTACATATTGTACTGTTGAAATGTAATTTGAGTAGTGAATAAGATAAAGTAGCTTCGAAATAGTACTGACTATATACTGACTGAGCGGGTAAAAGATTATGGGAAGAGCTATTTGTTTGGAGAGAGAACCTGGGTTACTTTTGAATTAATTATAATTCAATACAACTTTAATTCAAAATTAATATTAATTTAACAGATACGTGATTCGATATTCTGATAAAACATAGTTGTCAATGTTTTGATTTCAGCTAGTTTCTCCCAATGGAAATGTTGAAACAATTTGACTCTAGTGTTAAATTTAAGAGAACGAACAGTCACAATTCCAATGTCAATAGGTCGGAATCCCTGGTACTATAATGGGTATACCTAAGCATACCACCCTATAGAAGCTTAAACCAAACTATTTAAAGGCAACTACTGAATAAAATACAACGAATTTTCTAACTTGACAAACTAGCTACATTTATTTCCACGATCCCTAGGCAGCAGAAATAGAACATTGGAAGTCTACCAGCAATAAATCAGGAACGTATAATGTCAGAACTGTTCCGTTCTCGAGCTGATTGGAAGCCAACAGTGTTACTTAGCATTGTTCTTTTGTTCATGAATTGTACGTGTGATTTGTTAGTTAAGTGAACTGTTAGCAGCTGGACAAAGACGGGACAAAGAGCTTGTTTAAGTTTCCAGGTCGCCTCGCGCGCGCAAATAGCCAACTTGTAACGTATTAGTGACAGTTAAACTGCGGACTTGGATGAATAACTTTGATGAGTGTTGTTTTAATTGCTTTTGTGTATTCCAAGTTTGTAAGTGGACAGATTTTATCATGAGTTGTTGTATGTTATATTAGCGTACTGTGGGCGTGAGTAAACTAGCAAATCTCTAGCTTGATATACCAAAAAATATTAGAATAAAGAGCGGATAGTCAAGGACTAAGTATAACAAGTTATTTTAGTCTAACTCCTTTTCAAAACATTGTTGTTAATATGAGCATGAATAATGAAATCGTACTTAGATAAGGAAGCTTATATTTTACGTAAAATGTGTCTCGTAATGAGTAATGCCGCAGTTGCATAATACATGAATTAAGTGAATATTTATACATTATTTAGATAATAAGATATAGTCCGTTATTATTAACGAAAACAATACATTCATGTATAAAACTGGGTATACCAATTATTTCTACTAAAAAAATTAACATTAACTTGTTTGCCACTTTCACTGATCCGTACAAACATGGCTATGTCTACAGTTTACGTGGTGGTGCTATAACTGGCCGTCCAGTGCGATCGGCGGCCACGTGCCCCGACTGCGACGCGAATCTAATTTCCTAAGGCATTGTCTACACTATCATCCCGGATCGAGCTAACGCTACAGGAAGACGCTTTAGTATATCGTTCCGATGGATTTATAAAATTGTGCTCAGGGATTTGGTTAGACTTTATTCCTTGGACCAACGTTAAACTTTAAAATAGATCGCATTTTTCTTGAGAGAGAAAAAATCAAGAATTGATACGATGGCATACGTTTTGAATTAGTTATGACGGCATTATTTTTTATTTTAGAAAACTTTATGCAACTTTGCAACCGAAAAATCTTAGGAGCTTACTTTATGTTAGTTTCTGTTATCTGCGGTGCGTGATATCACAGATACTGCACCACGCACCGTGGGAAACGACTCGTCTGCAATAGCGCAGACGTGTCTTTATCGGTCCGTCGCAACTCACCAACAGTCAACGCTTACATACACTAAGTCGGTTAAAATTGGGTTTGAATCTCAAGACTCACATGAACCAGGACGCATCGTGGGTGAGTCTTGATGCGCGGTTCGTAGTCGTCGGCCGTGCGGGGTGACCAGCGATATCGCCGTGCGAAGCCGGCTTTAGCAACAACAAGAACAAAAAGTTATTTTTGTTTCATTTAAAAATTATAATTAATTATATTTCAGGTAATATAACATAGATGGACAAACGCGCGGTCTATATAAAGGATACATGACCGACATCTATTACTGTCTGCACAAAATATCACCCGCGCTTTTATTACACCATTAAACAATTTATTCCAATTTCAATTTCCACGCAAAATTCATTCGCTCCGTATAAATACTAATCAGATTTATCACAATGAAATATGTTAACTGTTTCACATTTTGAGCCCATTCAACCCAAATGCTGACTGTCACACGAAATAACGCGATTGCGTAATTGAGCCGAATAAGTGGATTCGCTCTGTGAACCCGAAATAACATCCGAAAATAACACAAATTTTAAAACATTATAACAACCGACCAATAAGAAATTGAGATCACAACAAAAAACAGTTATAAAACTTTTTACTTCAAATATTTGTACGAGTTTGATTCCGGAAAACCTTTTTCTTCGTAAGAGTCGCGGTAAATTCATAAAGAATGAAACATTTGCAAGTGAAATGAAAGCCGGGAGACGAGAAAAATAAAGGATCCCCGGTCGGAAGAGAAATTCCCATTGTTACAACACTCCCGAATAGGGTCCATTTATGCATACGAAAACTTATTACGATTTCCAGCGAAAAAGTGAGAAAATCTCGCTTTTTGTCTAAGTAAGCGGTCTTGGGAATATTCCAACACCCTTTCTTTGGCATCAAATTAAGTAAAAATATGATGCTTATGTTTTTAAAAATAGCTGATATTTTTATACCGTAGCTAAAAGTCTATTTCTATTTCTTTGCAAGTGAGTGTCGGGGAAATGACATTTTGTAGCTCGAGAATTAAATTTGTTAATAAAACTCAGTTATTTCCAGCGTCTCTGTAAAGTCAGCTGCAACTGACAACAAGACACCCAGGTACCAATAGCAACTGAATGGTCAATGCCTTCTGAGACGAAAAGTGCTAGAATATTCCAAAACATTGTAAGAAACCAATTCCTTCTAAATCTAAGCAGCTGTAGACTTGAAAAACATTATATTATTATAATTCAACGTAAACCGATCAACGCAAAACTTATCAGCAGCCCACAGCCTATTCACCGTTCGTTACACAAAAGCGCCAGTTTAAAATTTAACAGCGAACTTACTCCATGAAAATTAGTTTCGAACAAAAAGATTGAAATCCTCAAACAAGCTGAGTCTACCCGAGGCAGATAGTTTCCTTTTATTACCTCATACATGGACGTCTATAAAATCGTCGGAGTTCGTTAGTAACATGAAAAGCAGCATTAGCGAGTCGACCTCCGGCTCAGAAGGATAATATCAAATAAAACCCATAAAACATAATGTCAAGGTATCGTTGAGTGCGGCGGCGATGCTCGGATGTTTTTGGTAATAATAAATTTGGAATTTAAAAGTAAAACTGGGAACTTTGATATAGTTAATGGAAGAGTAGTGGAATGGGGAGCGAGATGTTTGCCCACATGCTGACAGAGATGGTGAAAAATAGCAAGTTATGAACGGCTAGTCACTGCAATAGTGATTTTCTAATTTAATGCAATCTATAGTTTCTGCTTCTTATGATCATGTAGTTCGCGAAGCGTTAAATGACCATTAAAATTCAATAGCAATATCGAACAGAAAAGACGATATTAAAATAGAACATACATTCTTCCAAAATTTGTTAAAAGAACTGCCACTACAGGACATTCAAAAAGCCTCCGATAAACCACGTTTTCATGAAAAAAAAATAAACCCGGACAGACGAACAAAACGATCTGGCTGTGTATACGGGACGAGGGTACGGGAGCGGTAATGCCTAATCCGCTTTTTGGTCTTTTAAAGACCCATTATCTGGGCCTCCGTCAAACGAAAAGAAAGACTAAACGAATAAACAGACAAAGGAAAATGTACACCTTTGTATGTACTTACATATTATTATTGTGATATTTTGAAGTATTTGCTTTTAGGATAGAATGTTTTGCTAAAGCCTTTTTGTACCTTAGAAATTAAGGGGTTAGCGATTCGTTACACAAAATGGTATTTTTTTTTATATTTGTAAACTTAATCATTGTAAATTAGTGACAAGACATTTTTGTGATCTATGCTTGTTCCTTCTCTATATGGGAAGAGACCTTTGACCAGCAGTGGGACATTTACAGGCCAGTATTATTATGTATTTTATTAAATTTAAGACACACTCTATTTTATGAAAATTTTGTTTTTTTTTTACATTTTAGTAGGTAGTGTCTTTTTGAATTTTGTTCAATATTGTATCGTGATTTATTCAAAAAAAAAATATAAAACAGAGTAAAAAAAGAAATAGTTTGAAATTGCCACTCAAAATGTAAATAATAAATTGAAATTCATCTTACAAACTTGGGGTGCGATTCTGTAAGAACTCGTTCGTGACTTCGAATCTGAAACCGCCGTGAGTTGTTTGATTGACATTCGAATTTACACTAGCGCTACACTTGCGAGTGTGTCAGCGAGTTGAACTAAATTAACCGTGAGATTTTGACTGATAAAGTATGAGATGACGTAAGAAGTGGGATTCAGTAAGGTACTAAATTCCCCTGTCAATTCGAACCTCACTTCGCTCTCGAACTCGATTCAAAGTGTCAAATAAAGTCATCTATTTTCCGAGTGACAATAGAATAGAAGACATTCTTTATAAATTAAACAGTGTTTAAAAGTAGTAAAATAAATATAATTTGTGGTTTAAAACTTATTTTTTGTGTTTGTGTAAAGTAATTTTTTTGTGTTAGTGTTTGTGAAACGCGATAACGATGGCAAGAATGTTTTTGTTGAAATCTATATTGGAAGAGTCTCATGCATTGGATATGCTTGAAAAGCGTCGCCAATGTAGTCAAATTCGAAGGTTATCTTTATTAACCAGAGATGACGACTATGTAAGTGTGTACCGATTGTCAAAGGAACTAGTTGACCAACTGGAGAATGAGTTACTGCCTCTGATAAATCCCACAAAACGTCGAGGCAAAGGCATTTCAACTCGTGTAAAAGTAAGTGCTTTATTTTACTAAGTATAAAGTTACTTTTGTAAGTATTTCACAGTTTATAGCTTATAGATTTGTAACCTAGCATACTCATGAAAACACTTCATACTCATAATAAGGAGTATTCCCTTAAGGTTGTTTCCCTGCTAGCTGTTTTCATGTACCTAAGTCAAAGGACCCTATATTTATAGTTATAATAGATGTACTTGGTATTATTATTATGCATGTAATAACCAAATTGGTCCCTATTTTGTTTTGACTAGACCTAGTTTACTGATTTTTTTTATTGATTTATTGTTTCACAGATACTGTGCACCTTGTCATTTTTTGCTAATGGCAGTTACCAAAAAATTATAAAAGAAAATATAAGGACATACATATCGCAGCCATCTGTATCTCGTTGCATAAATGAAGTAGTGGAAGCTCTGAACAATCCAGCAATCGTGCAAAAATATATAAGGTTTCCTCAAAATATACAAGAAAGACAAATGTTGAAAGAAAGGTTAGTAGGTATATTATAATTAAAGTGACCCTTTTTTGATTTTTACATTTTTGTGATAGTTAGTCATGTTACTTTAAATTTCAGGTTCTACAAAAAGTTTGGCTTTCCATCAGCTATCGGATGTGTCGATGGCACTCTGGTGGCATTGAAAAGACCAGTAGAGCACGAAGAACGTTTTTACTGTCGCAAAGGTTACCATGCAAGAAATGTGCAATTGGTAAAATGGATTTAATGTTGTAATCTATTACTATTAGGTATTCAATTAATCTACTTAATATTTATTTTTGATCTTTTTTTTTCAGATTACGGATGCAGATTTAAATATTTTAAGTGTGGATCCAACATATGGTGGAGCTACCCATGATAGTTTTATTTTTAATTATGGTGTCATAAAAGCCCACTTAGAGGAATTGACAAATGCTGGTGAAGAAGTTGTTTTGCTCGGTTAGTTAATCCCTCCCTACCTGTCCTTCAGAATATAAACCTTCTTATACCTAAATAAGAACTACATCATTATTTGATGTTTATTAATTTTTTCAGGTGATTCAGGATATGCTCAGCGCGCCTACCTTATGACGCCAATTAATGGAGCTGAAGATAATTCTCCAGAAGCATATTACAATGCCCGTCATTCAACTGCTCGCAATTCAGTAGAGAGGACAATTGGTCTCCTTAAAGGCCGATTTAGGTGCTTGTTGGCACACAGGGTGCTCAATTACCACCCGGATGTAGTGGCAAAAATTGTCATTGCATGTTGTGTTTTGCACAACATGTGCAATCGCGCAGGAATGCCTGCAATCACAATTCCAGAAGAGGACAGATTGGAAGAGATCCGAGCGATTGCTGAGGCTCAAAGAAGGCAAACTACGGATTTGCCATCTAACGCTGATTTGGCCCTAGGGCAGTTACGTAGGCGTAATATAGTAAATGTGTTATGGCGTTCTCGTCACAATTAATCGGTGGTGTCATATTATTTATTTATTCTGTCCAGAATAAGGCATGTAATGACGGTATAAATTTTAAAATATACAAAAAAATATATAATTGTTATTTTATTTGTTTTACCAGGGTCCTCAATGATCTCATAGTTTTAAATTTCCATCTAAGTGCAAATATATATTGACGTTTTGGAGTCTGTTTGGTAACTTGGATTGGAAGGCGATTGTGATTGTGTAGTTGCCTGTAAATTTTACTGTCTATGAACTTGGCCTGTATCCGGTTAATTACAAATACTATTTGAGACTGTAAACACATAAAAGATTTACCTCCACTAAATCAACTACATGACCAAAATGAAGAAAGAACAACTTTGATTAAAAAGAAGACATAAATAGATCAACAAAAGAAAACGTCAGTACCATGCAGGTATAATAATTTTAATAATACATTACAGAGTTTGAACAACCTATTGGTTCATAAAATCACTTATTAGTGATTTACGTTACATCTTAATAAAAATCTCGACTTCGATTAGCGATTGCTTAGCAGATTCTATATTCAATTTTTCTATGGAGAATTTAAAATGAGAATCCGTTGTTAAGCTCCATCGCGATTTTTATTAATAAGGCCATAAGTGAGTTAATAAAAATCACAAAAAAGTCACACCAACAGTATAATTACACATAAACATATAAACTAATGTCGTAATTATAATTTTGTCCATAAAAACTAATTACGCCAATTACTGGTATGCCTGGCACTAGTGAATAGTTTAAGACTACTAAATAAATTAGTTTTTTTTATAAAATAACAAATAATGTTGCAAGTAAAAATACAAATGCATGCAACACATATTCACAATGAAACAAATAAAAACATACGTACAATGACTATCACAAACAAACATACATACATCGGCAATCTGATCGGCATCTGAACGAAATCAATTCAATACCTACATACTTATAATACAATATATTAAAAACTATGTATAAATTAACTTATATTTCTACTTATATTACACTTTTTCCTACACCCTATCTCTATTCAAAGCCTCTGCCAATGCTTGCAGCCCTTTCCCCACTGCAGCCACAGCTTCAGCTAAGGTTCTCTCTCTTTCTGCACTCCTCTCCAGAAAGGACTGCAAGATTTGTGCATTCAGTCTTTGTAACTCAAGCTGCTGTTCTTCCACCCTCAGGAATCTCCCGGTAGTGGTTGAGAATTCCGTTCGCCGTTGAGATGGTGGAGCAGCAGCAACTGAAGACGTGTGACGTGATGCTGAAAAAAGAACACCGGTTACTATGATGCGTAAATAAAAAAATCTTGAATAGCAGCTTTTCGTCGTTGGAAAAATTAAGTTTTGATAGTTATTTTTATTTTGTACTTACACACTGAAACACCTCGACTAGCACAAGCCATATTTGTCCTGGGGCGGCGAGAAGGAGAAGCAGTTGCCGTTGCGTGACGTGATGCTAAAAAGACAAATATTTCCATACTTATAAGAAGATTCTTTAATCTTACATTCTTCCGAAATAAAATGGGTTCCCAAATAAAAAGTATGAAACAACTCAGAGCAAAGCCACTTATTTATGGTCGCCATCTATGAAATTGGCATTTTGTATGAAGAATTTTAAAGAAGTTGCATTTTTTCATACTAACATATTTTTGATTTGTTTAACAACTATGAACTTTTATCTTTTAAAATTTTTATGCACCAATGTTTAAAAACTTAGATAACGTATGCCACATAGATTAAGCGACAAAAATAAGTTTTGACTATGCTAAAACAAATAGTGGTCATTTCTGCTAGTAGTGAAAGTTGTTTAACACTACTGGTTACTTACATCACGAAGCAGCAGTTCCACGACGAATCAATGGGGAGGCTACTTGGGTGGAACCACGGTGTGAAGGAGAAGGTGACAAAGGCGTAGGTGTGTGCGAAAGTGTTATCGGTGGAGGGGACAGGCTAGGATGATACGTATGAGGATTTGGAGGAGTGTGTTCAATCGGGATATTCTGAAACAAGTGAAATGATCCTAAAAAGGAAACTCACTTACCTATTTTATAACATTATTATATCATATATCTCTCATTTTTCACGTGCTATCCTCAGTATCGAGAATACCCAGTCCTTTGAAAGGGGGTCACAGTAGCGGACCCCCGGTTATTGTGACAATTCAAATCTGTCTCGACCGACACATACTTGCAAAATGCTTTGGCTTCTTCCAAAAGTTGAGACGGATGAGGAAGTAAACAGTCTTCTTGAAATTGCAGGATCAGGAAGTCTGTAACTAATACTGTGTTCTTGACCATCCTCAATCAATTCGGAACCCTGAGAAGTATATTGGATAAAATGTTACTCCATATCTTTCTTGTGGAATAAAATTAGACAAAAATATTATAATAGTGGGTATGTACTTAGTAGTTAGTAATATAATAAAACTTACATCAACCACAATAGCAGGTGGTTCCTCTGTAGGTGCCTGACACTGTTGTTGATGTGGCAAATGAATCTATAATAAGTAAATATAAACAGATAAATGCTAGATAAGTATGAGAATATCATTAATTAATCACATACAATAATTATGAATTAAATTTAAATATCATACATTGTCAGTATCAGCATTTTGTATTTTTTGCGCTTCATGTGATGGAAATGGAGAAACATTTTCCTGAAACAGGTCATAATAATATTCATATTTTTTCCTTATTTTTTGTTTACTCTATGGGTAGTATCAATTGCATTTTAAAAATTCTTACCGGAAATATCTGTATGCCTAAATATGCATCTCCTGTTGAAAACCTTTCACCACCACACAAAGCAACAATCCTTTCTTCCAGCTCTGACAGCTCCACTTCATCCTCCACGCCACCACCAGTCCTACGCCTAGCAGCAGAGCGCACTGCTACTTTTTTTTTTATAGTGCTTTTTTTGTCAGCCCAATACTACAATCAGACAATTAATTAAAAAAATATAAAAATGCTGATATATACACAGGCATTTTTTAAACTATACTATTCTTATTATTAATAGTCTTTGATTGAGTAAAATTAACAATAAGATGAAAATTTATGAAACCTAGGAACAAACTTTAAACCATGATTTGTCGCACATTTTAAGAGGTTTGCTTTGAGGAATGTTATGTGGTTTTAACTTACATGTAGTAAAAAAAAGCGATGCTAACCTTGGATTGACCACTGCTTGTAACTTTTGATTGTGCCACCTATACTATTTAGGCGCACGGTTAGTTCCTCCCATTGGCGTCGACTTCGCTCTCTGGCATTTTGAGTTCTTAAGAAACCCTTCGCCATGCCAGGGTTTCTTTCCATGAACTCTACCAGAGTTTCAAGCTGAGCAAACGATGGGTGACACGAACGTGTCTCATTTGGACTGGAACATTATTGCTGGATTAGATAACAAAATAAATTCTAGGTATTTACCGCAAATATTATAATATGTTTATTTATTTCAAATAAAGTTAACTATATATACATACAAAAGGAATAATAAAATAAACTAATCTAATTACATATAATTCTATTTTAATTAATATCATTTTTAAACTTTATAACCAAAAACAAATACTTACTTCATGATTATTTCACAATTGAATTAATTATTTTCCGCACTGAAAGATCAAAGCAAAACAAAATAGTGTCTGTCAGCGGTCTGTCATTTTTTTTTTTTTTTTCGTAAGAGAAATGTATTCGTAGCACGAATTTAGTGTTTTCTGTTTTCTGTTTTTTTTTTTACTTATTAGCTACTTCAAATTCCTTAAAAAAATAAATTTTAATTTAAACATCGTATCGTCTAAAATTCTGTCCCAAAAACTCAACAATTGTAATACGGAAATCGATAAAACTCGACTAACATTAATTAGTTGAGTGTGGTAGTCACTAGTACAATATTGGTCGCTTCGGAACTCACTTCACTTCGCAAGTGACTAGGTGATGCTTACAGAATGAAAAATAAATGACATTTTGAATCTTGTGCGAAGTGAGAGTGAATAGTGAAGTGAGATGCGAGTTGTTGTTCGAATTTTACAGAATCGACGTGTTGATCTCAAAACAATTGCGTGGAACATTAAAGTAAAGTTAAATATCGCGAAGACAGAACGAATTTCCCACGAGATGAGTAGATCATCGCTGACATTGATTCTGACACCGAGATAATGGATCTCACAGTATTCCTGACATGATTTAAATAGTAAAACCTCATGAGTATAGTTTTATTTGATAAAATTTAATGGAATAATAAGAAAGATATAAATTCTTATTTGAAAGTCTACAGTGACTCACTAGACACACACACACACTACACATATCTGTAACTAAACTTTGTTCTTCATTAAGTGTAATTTCTAATAAAGTTGTCAAATATCTTTAGCTACTCGGTCTGCAGAAAAAAAATGGCCAAACTTATAACGCCTGCGAAGTATGTTAATTTTGATCAGTATTTTCAATCAACTTAACCAACTGACTTTTCAACTGAAATTAACAGACAAAAACCAAATTAAAATTTATTCGATATCGACTGCTTCAAGATGGGACTGCAGGGTGAACTATAGTCTTCTATGGTCGCCCGTATACCGTCTACTTGAAGCAGATCGATGACTTTTGTTTCGACTGTTTTTTTTTTAAAAGCAAAGGGCTAGAGGATTTCGTTTCGCGCGAGATCGGTTGACAGCTCCAGTCCTTGTGCGTTACTCGTTGACTAACTGCTCGAGTTTTTTGCGCACGAGCGGCCTAACTGCTCTAGAAGTTCTTCGTGTACTTTTATTAGCCTTACTAATACTAATCCGGGGTCAATTTTGATATTAACTTCAATCAAAATACTACAAACGCTAACACTGAAAACTAGTTTACGCTATCTCTGAATCCTAATCAATGATTCACATAGGTACATACAAATACATATATTATGTAGAACATCCTAACACGAGTAATATATCATATCAAATAAACGGATTTCATGAGGTTGTGGAGTTCACGCGAATTAATTCCAGACTACATTCGACTACGTACGGTTTGTGTAACAATCTTGCTAACATGGTCCTGTGTGAATTGCGTCTACTCTATTAGTATAGATATTTGTATAATGTTGGTATAGGAAGTCATTTCAAACGGGTTAATAATATTGATATTTGAAATTATTGCTATTATTTTGTACAGACTTTAGACAGTTGGTAGAAATCGAGTTAATTGAAAAGAATGCGGCTTTCGCGAGGATGACGGATGTGACTGTGGTGTCCCCCAAACTATGAAACACCTGCTGTGTTGCCCCAGATGCCAATTTAGCGCCACAGCAGAAGATCTAAACGAGGCGAGGAACGAGGAAGATCAAAGAGCAATCAATCTGGCTATGTTCTGTGCTGGTCAGATCTGAAGATAACCGTCGACACAAAAGAAGAAGATTTTGTACAAATGACCGTTGTCCAACTCTTTTTATATCACATCATGGCAGACCTTCATCCGGGGTAAGCTGGCCAATATGTATTTTTAAAACTTTGTGCCTACGGCCTAACATACGTGAACTTGCTACTAATAAACTTATATGATTCCAAATAAAGTACATCACTGTAAATGATAAATTAGGTTCACAAATAATTTACAACTCCTATTTCTGGTGAAAAATCTTTTTATTTTTGTTTCTCTCTTTCCCCACTTGCCGTATAGCTGGCTAAAAATCAGGTGGCCTTAAACTTCTTTGTCAACAATTCACGATGTTCTATTGCAACAGTTTCGTCCGTGTTTGTTGCTCTACTTAGTTTTAAATTGTAAACTAAATAAACTTGTTTTTAGCCATTCAAACGGTATTTTTGCCACACATACGGAGCATACCTGAATCAGTGAAAATGATTACCGAGGCTTTTTTGGAAGCGTTTATTTAATACTATCGGTCCCCCGCGACTTTGTCCGCGTGTTTTAGTTTCAACGGTTTTTAATTTTTGCAACATTTTTCATTTATGCTCCGCTCCTTTTGGTCGCAGCGTAATGTTATAAAGCTTATAGCCTTCCTCAATAAATGAGCTATCCAACACTGAAAAATTTAAATCGGACCAGTAGTTCCTGAGATTTGCGCGTTCAAACAAACAAACAAACTCTTCAGCTTTATAGATTAGTTTAAAAGTACAGACAAGCTTTCCTTATTTGTCATAATAACTGTATTTAAATTGCTTGCTTTTCCCGTCCCACTGCAGAGCAAAGGTCTCAATACACTCTTTTGCTTGCTAATACCTTTTTGCAAAATAACGTACGCTCTCTTGAACGCAATAGTGTATGTCAAACTGTGAGCTCATTGTACCACTGGTACCCTAAAATAACTTTCAAGCAGTTTCTAATCCAATTTAGCTTACGACGCATATCGTAACACAAGTACGAGCCCTCACATTAACTTTCTGAAGGCAAACTTTATACGTATGAATAAGAATTGATATGAAAACGCGTTCATTTCGAGAAATGCAGACGTTCGTGCGTGGCCCTTTGATCTCCGAATACATCTCGGCTAAATATTGAATACGTGATACAAATGTCGGATGTGTTCTGTTGGGTGTTTTTAAGAGGTTGTGTAGACTACTGGGGCATCACGCTAGATTTTCTTTAGGTTTTAAGGCTTCAGACAATTTATATGGAGAATCAGACTTGTTAACGTCTCTATTGTGTACCGTAATATACAAAGTTTTCCGAACAATTATTAGTCTACTACTTCAGTTTTACGCAAGGACAGCATAAACATTGGCTTTGGTAAATCTTTACAAATAAAATCAGGCAAAAAATTAAAAGTTGCATTAATAATAACATAATTTAAAATGCTATCTATAGTAAACATAACTGATTATATAAGTACCTTTGAAACTATCGAATAACACACAATATACTATGATACATTCCTTTTTTAAGATAACAAATTGATCCTCAGTCCAATGTACGAATATATGTTTCTAAATATCTAAAAACTCAAATAAATAAAACTGTAAGAAATCAGTCGACCGGTCTTTGGGTTCTTTAGCAGATAAGTTACGATTTGGTCCGGTAAACCGTAATCAAAGCCGAATATGTTGACATACATCCTCTCGAGTTTTCTGCTCGAGTACACCACGGGTTTAGCTAATTAAAAGGATGTATCATTGACTTGTGTCTACAAACTTAAGGGAATACGTAGGCCTACATACTTGTGTTTATTTATTGCAAGAGTACAAAAATAGAAGCACAAGCAATTCTGATATATTTTCATGACGAACTTACCTTAATTGCAACTTCAAATCATTACAAATACGTCAGTAACGTTTGATGTATCCTAAATCATCTTCTGCTTACACTTAAATTGAATGGATATCAATGAAACCAAACAAATGCTGCTCAGTTGAAGTGGCAAACCAATGCTACTCAGCTCTTCCTTCTACATTTGCAGTCTAACAGTTGTGTTCGTCCTCAAGAGACATTCAACCAAGGCCATCAAAACATGGCCCAAACCAATTTTAAATCGGAACTGTAATAAATTAAACATTATTGTGAACAAACAAGCGGGTGTCGTATTGTTTACCACCGTTACAGGAGACAGCGCACAGAATACTAATTCGAAGGGTAGTTCGCTTCGGGTTATCCAAATACAGGGCAGATCCATTTAAAGGTGGCGTTTAATTAAATCAGAACATCTTGTGTTTGCGTGGCGACTTCGATGGCCCGAGTTTTTGGAACGATTTGATTTTGAACCTGAAATCTGTAATTTCTGTATGAAGGATGTATTACTTACATCACTTTATGAATGTTAAGTATGGGCGCTCTAACCATGTGATGAACGAAAAAAAAATATTAACGACTTAAAATTTAAAGCCTAAATTCTGTCACTTGTTTTTCAAAGGTTTCTGAAACGAATCTTACGATACAAGACTAAGATAGCGAGGCTAAAAAAATAACATACACACAAGATACGTGCAAAAAAATATATAATACTAGCTGTCCCCCGCGACTTTGTTCGCGTGTTTTAGTTTCAACGGTATTTAATTTTTGCGACATTTTTCATTTATGCTTCGCTCCTAATGGTCGTAGCGTGATGTTATATAGCCTATAGCCTTCCTCAATAAACGGACTATCCAATACAAAAATAATTTTTCAATTCGAACCAGTAGTTCCTGAGATTAGCGCGTTCAAACAAACAAACAAACAAACTCTTCAGCTTTATAATATTAAGTATAGATAAAGCATAAACCTTTCTTGGCAGTCGGGAAAAAAAGGAAAAATTTACTTACTTTAATAATAAATTGCTTTTATTATACATAGATGACATACAACCTTTTATTAGCTACAGATACCAAATATCATTGAATCAAAACTGTACAATTTCAAGTTTTTGTTTTCACAACAATAGAACGAGGAAGACGAATCATTTCTCTAAAGATATCAGTTTAATTACACAGTAATGCGAACAAAACAGATCATTTTCAATAAACAATACCTCGAAACTGTCAATCTATTTACCAGTAAGTGATCCTAAGTTATCCCAATTAGGCCACAGGGCGAGATGGAAGGCCGTTAATTCGATGGGGGACACAACATAATTCCTTCGGCAGGTAAAAGTATTATCCCCTAAACAATATTAGCTACGTGAGAGGAATGCTGCGGCAATTGACTTATTGCTTTCCCGAACGTGTGCTGATACCGGTGGTGTCGAACAAAATGTAAGAAAGTATCGCTAGTTGCTTTTATAACTTCATTTGTTTTATTATTGTTTGTTCTTTAAAATAGGCCGAAAAGCAATAATGCTGTTTAATACGTCCTAAGTAGAAGTACTATATATGTATAAATTCTTGTTCTTTCGAACCACATTCCCATAGTTCAAAAGGGAGAAATTCTTTTGGCTGGATATGAGGTTGCTGGTTCGTAATGCAATACTTCTTAAACTTTGACGATTTAATTTTAACAGACTTCACCTTAACTTATAAACAACTTTACATCTTGCGAAAGATGAAGATAATCTTTCGAATTGCTAAGGAGTTACAAAATAAAATAAAGAACGACCAATAGATATGTATAATCGACCACACAACGTGAAAATTGACAGCACATTCATTTCTCAGGTTTGAGTCCTGTACACGTACCTAAAACTTAGGAGCTCTATAAGTAGCCGTCTTGGTATCGTGGTCACAAGCTTTCCAACCAGTGTAGGGTCTCGGTGAAAGTAAAAATCCATTAACACTTTGTCCGTGTTTGACACGTGTCCGCAAGCGTTATTAGTCGGGGTCAGTTGGTACAAGTAGTTGAGACCTTGAATGTTTCCTATAAGTGCCAATAGGCTCCCCCTATTGAATAAGATTAAGATTCCACAGAAATAGGTAATTTTAATATCCATTTAGTACTTTGCCTATATCGTCAAAGTGCATGACAAGTCTCCTTGTCTTGACACTACACGTTTTTATTCTAGAATTTATTTGGCAACCTTTCATCTTTTCCACTTTTAGCTTTCCAAATCATAAAGAAAATGCCTGAAAACCACATCAACCTAAAACAAAGCCAACAAATTTTCATCAAAATCCCAAAGAGAACCTGACCCGAAAAAATGAGTGCCTAGAAACAATTTTCATTTCGGTCGCCTTTAAAAGCTCGTCATATATTGCTAGCACACGACACTATTTCCCGGGCTCCTATCTTCAAAACCTCAAGTTTTCAACACCGTCAATACCTTTGAGATGTATATTTTTTATAAACAGATACGTGGAATTTACGACTGTTTTCCGCTGTTCGATAGGCTGCATTGTAGACTATCAGCTTACGCGTTTTACGTAATAGGCCCCCAAACGCGCACCGGATATTCAATGTTCCCGGTGTGTCCCTGCGATGTTCGATCAAGGTTGCGTCGAGTTGTGTACGCACTGAATGCTGAATACGTTCGTGAAGTGTTTATTAAAGTAAGTTGGTTGTTCAAATAGAAGGTTTGAGATTAAATTGCTATCTTTATGTTTATTTTCCTGATTCGATAGCAGGAAATTACTATTTCTTTAAAGATGTTTCTAAGTTCTAAAACGTATTTTTTGGTGAATGGATGTAACAAATACAAAAAAAGAATGCATAGAATAAAAAATAATTTGTTAGATTACAAAAATAACCTTAACATTACAAAAAAGAAAGACCATTATTATAAACATCACAATACCAATTAATATAATCTCAAAATAGATCTATACCAATACCAATATTATAAAGAAGTAAAGTTTGTGTGTTTGTTAAATTGTAAGGGGTAATCTCGGGATCTACTGAACCGATTTTAAAAATTCTTTCACCAATAGAAAGCCACATTATCGCTGAGTGTCATAGGTTATATAAAAATCCGAAAAATAAAAATGATTTTACGTGGTAGTCCGTTTTGCAAAGTGAATCGGAGAAAAAACGGTCGAATGAAAGCGTTTCTTACGAACGCTGCCTTAACTATGAAAGATATATTTTTGAGTTCTAGAGAAAAGATGTGGAGCTTGAAAATGCCTACAAAAAAGTCAACGACAGCATATGTCTAACTTTTATATTTAAGTTACAAAAAGAAGTTTTTTTAATATTAGTAGGTATAAATAATTTAATTTTTAATATTAATAAAATATTTTAAATCGTTAGGTCACAGTGGGCACGGGTCAGCTAGTATGAGATAAAAAGACTTATCGGAAACTGTCATGCAGTAGCTACAAATGGCTCGTTCCGTTCTCAGAAGCTCATGACCCTAGAATTCTCAGTAGCTACAATCCCGTGTCCTATAAAAGGAACAGTTTCAGACATAAACAGAGCAGCCACCAGTGGGTACGGAACTTTAGTCCCGCGACACATATTGCGGGCGTGACGCGAAATATCGAGCAGACTCGAGCAATACATACAACACTCGGATGTGCCCGTGAATTCCGAATTAGGTTTGATTATTGTGAAGAAGCGATAGCGCACGTATTAGCTACCGAGATGTTTACCATCTTTGTGCCTGTGTGGTTGGAATTCCATTACAGAATACGTTTGAAACTAAAATTACATTAGGCCTGTGTAAGGGCAAACTTAGAGTATACATAGCTAGCATAGAGCGCTCGCATCGCTAGTAGCCCGTTGAGCGAGCATAAGCAAATTTTTGTTTTTACGTGTAAGTACTACGCTCATTTATTTATTTAAATGATTTTCCGAGCGACGACAGACGTTTATAGGTAAATATAGATGGATTCGATATTATTTGGGTAATAATAATTTTTGAGGTTATTCATACTGGTGCTCACAGTTCATACTGTGGTTAGCGCATTGTATAATTTACTTCTTTTTACTCTAAGGGTGACAACATCAGACACAGGTTTGTCGGCCCCGTCAAGTCAGTACGGGCGGTACTGATAGGTACCGGTCAAACCACATATAGAAACAGGTCTTAATTAGGTAGGTATAGAAACAATTCTGTTCATAGTGACCATCATGTCTTCAAGTTTGTCGGACGATGAGTTTTATCCTTACGGCCTTATTTTAAGTCTTTATTTTTTTTTTAATATAGTAAAACCACGACCACGTTAAATGTAACTCGGTCAATACCTGTCACAAATTGTGATGAACTTACTACTTACTCTTTCGCCTTTTTCCCTTGTGTAAAGAAAAAGATATTCACGATAAGGAACCAAAAAATCCTTCCAAAATTATTTCAATTATATTTCTGTTGCTGTGTAATTTATGTGTTTTGTCCCACAAAGGTGGTTTAGAATATACACATTCATTTTCACTACGAAAGAAGACACACTACACTGGTAAATGCTCGAAACGTACGGGTCAATGCAGACAAGTTTCAACCCGATTCTTTAAGAACGGATGCATAAGATTGTATAGGGCTATTTTACCCACAGAACAGGTGATTTTACCCTTTCCAATCTGTAATTATCTGTACCGACCTGTCCGTATATGTAACCTGCTTCGTTATGCAGCTATCCGAAGGCTGTACGTAAATGTACACAAATACGGGTATTTTTTAAGCCAGATAAATATTTGTTATTCTATCAATATAGCAATCGCTAGATAATTTAATAAAAAAGAACGGCAGAAGCACACGACCAGTAAAATGCCGCAATAACATCAATGCTCCTATTTTAACTTAAACTACATAAATTCTAAAAAATAATTTCTTCATTGTCGGTGACTCTACCTTACAAATAGATGTCTATATTTTGGTGGCATTATTATTTTTATTCCTATTAAAATTTGTATTTTTTTTTGAGGTCACACGTCTTATTCTCAACATTCGAGTCACCTCACTTTTAGGGTAGGCTGCTTATCCCGACACTATTATATAGGTTAGAGTATACTAAGTTGCACGCGTTGCCTTAGGGTTAATTCATACCACAGCAGCGTCGAAGCGCATCGAAATGTCAATGTTCTTCGCAATCAAAGGAACGCAAAAGGGCACGATTAGCTTTTTCTGGATTTTTTTAACTTATAAGAAATTTGATCATTACGGTATTGAGTTAAGGGTGAATTAGCTATACTAACTTTTACATTGACGCTTCAATGCGCTTTGCCTCTGCGCTAGTATTAATTGGCGCTTTGTCTTTACCAAAAAAAAAACGAAGTTTCAAATTCAGAACCTATTTAATAATATTTCTATGACGCTTTTTTTATGTACGGAACAGATTTTGATTTTTCAATCCAGTGAACTACTACCACTATGATGAATATAGGTAAAATTTGTTTTGCATTTAAATATCAAATATTTATATTTTTATTCGAATTTCGAGAACATTCCCAATGCCAAAATTTTATTTATGAAACAGCAATGTTGTGCGTTGTCAGGCGAAATGTGACAAGCGATAATTTGTGTTTTTTTTATATAGCAGACATTAATTCAGAATTTACAATTTTGAAATCTACCTCTTTTATCTACTAACCAAGAAAAGTGTTTTCTTTTCTTTTTCCCTCTTACTTAAGCTCTGATAGAGTTAACCCACACATTCCACAATCAAATCCTGCAAAAGAATAAAGTTAAAATAGGTTAAAACTAAACTTTCCTACCAAGAATGGAAACGTCTGCAAGAATCGGGAACATCATGATTCTTGAATCGATTAAATTCGATTAGGAAGTTTCGAGAACATTCTTACGATATACGGCAGGAAGGCACTAGCTGAATATCAAACACACCTAGGGTGGCTCTAGTGCTTTGTTTCGTTCTAGTCACGTGGTCTAGCTTTTATCTAGTCTGTCATGAGCATGTTATCCTTCCGTGTGAGTTAGGAACAATTTCAATACGAGCTGTATTGGAGAAGGTTGGAACGTGTTCATGTTTTGCAATATGGCGGTTATATTTATCAGAGTCGTATTATTCTGACGATATGTGGACGATATGCTGTGAACTAAGATAGTTACACTTCATAAATATAATAAACAAAAAGATGACTACGAGAATGATTACTACGAAGACAATTTCGAGAAAACAAAAATACATAATGTGTTATGTATTAGGTACCTATATACCTACAAATACTACATGTGCGTGCACATCCTTTTCTACTAAATTGGGGTCGACCTTCACTCGTATCTATCTCGTATATTATTATGACATTACTTGATCAGATAATTGATGCTGCATAATGTCTTCATGATGAAACTCTAAAACTCTTAAAGATATATTTGGCTGTAAGATTACAAGGGTAAGTAGACCCCTACCATACTTTACCAAGCGGAAGAACACTTCGGGTGTTTTCTTTACAGCGGAACTCGCAGCCACCACGCCGCATTGAGTACTCAGTCATTTAATAAATGTGAATATGCGTTTGACTTTCGTTCAAGGATTTGATCTTCGACACTCCGTACGTGATGTGTTTGTTTTAGCATTCGTAAGAGGTATGATTAAGATAAAACATTTCTAGATAATAGATTATAAGTGAAGTACTTACACAAGGTACTTATACAAGTAGGTTACAGCTCGGGTTTTTCAAGCATTGGGCTTAGATAAATATAGTTAAATTATGTAGAGATGATATTTTAAATCGTAAGTTACGTTATCTAAATTAATAAGCCCGTATTGTCCCATTCCAGGGCAAAGGCCTCCCTCTCCCTCTTCCACGTACTTCTGTCCTGAGCTAGGATGGGCCAGTCCTTTCAGTAGGAGTCAAGTTGGTCTCTCCATCTCTTTTTCGGTCTGTCGTCTAGCGTTATTTGGAACCAACCCTGTAGTTTTTTTAGCCCACAAGTTACGTAAAGCAAATGTTTTTACAAGCATAACCTATTCTACACCAACAAAACTAAGTTTATAATATTTATACGTAGAAATAACTAGACTAGAACGAAAACCTACGTCTTCTGACTAATAATATTTTTACTACTAAAAATTTCTCGAAATCACTAAAAGTTTGTATGTTATCATACACTAGGCAGCTGCTTGTAATATTGCGTAATGATATTAGTAAGTTAGTAAGAACTGCGCAAATTCCTTCGCTAATGTCAGTATGTAGAGATAACCTTAATAAACGCGTATGTTTACATTACGCCATTCGTTGCCATCCAGTTATCCCGCTGTCGGAGATATAAGCCAGTTCATTGCGAGACACACATCGTCACAGACTGAACAGTCAGTATCACTATCTCGAGTTCACGACATATCGCGGCCATTTTGTAAATCTGTAAGTACGCTTTATTCACAAATATTTTTTCCTTTCTATTTATTGCTTTGTTTTTTCAAGCTATAAACAATGACGTAATTTGAATTAAGAACATAATCGTGGTTCAATTGTTTTGTATTTAATTAAAGTTATTCCTTTTTTTTATTGATGTATTTTTTTATATTTAAAGCGAGGTCATTGTTTGTCGTTTTCTTACTATTTCTTTATATTAACTCTTTAGTTTTATTTTTCTCAGATAATTATGACTTCTACGAGTAAAAATCGTAGAGCTTGTGAGGGATCAGAGCCAGCTGTCACAAGATGTGAATTTGAGCCCAAGCAAGCAACGAGGTGATTGTTTTTTTATAAGTGTACTAACTATACCTACCGAAATATAATATTTTATATTGAACAATTGAGTGGTTTTCAAAAAAAAGTTGGCTTATAACGCATCATGTATAGGTAAGTGATTGTAAAAAAAAGTGTATTGAGAAAGTAAAGAATAATTAATTAAAAGAATAAAAATTAATTCGCTATATGTGACGAAATATTCAAACATGAATTAAGAATAAACATATTATTCGGAATTTCAAACTTTTAAAAATCATACATTCTTTATTATTCTTTATATTTTTCGAATAAGCCAGCGTAAATGACCCATTATAATTATTATTTATGATTTGTTACAAAAAAATATAAATATAATATAAATTAATATATTATAATATGATGTATTTTTTATTAAGATTTTAAAACAATCTTATTTCAAAACCTACGTTCACGTTCGCTCCGTTTAGTTTTTTTTCTTGTTTATGTTAAAAACTATGAAAGGTAAGGGTTCTATTTTACAAGGCTTTGGTACCTACATGTTAGAATGTTGTCTGGACAAGTTCTTAATAACTAAAGCAGTACGCAAGTTAATTATACAAGTACATAGCCTTTTTTATTTCATTGTCCATGTCAATGATGCGGTGATCAAGTAAAATACATTAAAATTATAATAAAATATAAATTTCAAAAAATATTCTTTTACAAAATATAAAAAGTTACGTAAATTGTACGTTGAACAATCTTATCTTAAAGGAGTTCATAAAGTATATAATCAGATGCTAGGCATTACGAAATATGCCGAATATTGTATTCTGGCCAACTATCAACTACTTGAATAAAATTATTTACACAAAATTTTCTCAGACTTTTGCAACATAATTTTTGTATAATATTTACTTAAAAACTTACTTCGCTACTTTACATAGTATAAACAAAGTTGCTCCCGCTGTCTGTACGCTTAGATCTCATAAACAACGCAACAGTGTTTAATGCAGTTTCCAATAATAGATAGAGTGATTCAAAAGGAAGGTTTATATGTATAAAACATGCATATTATAGTGAAGGAAAGCTGAGAAATATAAAAGATTTATTATGTTAAAAACTTAACAGTGAGAAGCCGGGCGGAACGCTATTAAAGCATAAAATGAATAAAAAGACTAACAGTTAATAAAAGAGTCAACACAAATGAAGTATGAACTGAACATTATCTCTTTATTAATTGTTACCGTATTATTCGATACCATATTAAAGTGTTAACTTACAATAAAACAATAACTCGAGCGTCAAACCTGTTTCATTTACAACACCCAATAAAATAAATATTTACACTGAGTATTTTAACAATATTAATAATAACAGTCAACAGTGTCAACTTGTTTGTGTGCAAACACGTTGACATTCACGCGCGATATTTCCAACAGTTGAAAATATCTATTACTAATAACAGCGTCGGCCACATTAGTGGTGATAAACAAAGCTATTTAGAATATGCACATCATAATATTGACTGCAAATCGTCATCAAATGATGGAATATTTAAAAAAAACAGGCAGTGTATTTAATATCGAAATACCAGTCTTACTTTGGTATATTGTGTTAACCAGTAAAATGGGTTATGGAGGTCAGATAGGCAGTCGCTCCATGTAAACTATGGTATTGAACTGAATCCGGTAAGACTGGAAGCCGACCGCAACATGGGAAACCGGGAAAAGGATAGGCAGTCTTAAAGAGCTAGACAAATAGATAGTACTGGCTTATAAGAGGTCGCCACACGAACAGTCATTAAAATTGCAATTTTTCTTATGTAGGTTTTCCTAACGACGCGACGTGAACGTAGGCTATTCTAATTAGAATACCTCTTTATATTATCATTCCATATAAATAAATAAATACAAATATTTAAATAACAACAATACAAATAAATAAATATAAATAAATGTGGACTACATCACATACATTACTCTGAACCCAAAGTAAGTAGCTAAAGCACTTGTTTTATAGAATCAGAGACAACGAAGGAACCTTGAACACCCAGACCCGAGACAATGTAGAAACGTGGTTTTTGCTCAGACCTCAGAGCTGGTGACACCTTGAAAACCTTAGTTTGCACGCCACTCGACCACGGAGGTCGTCAAAAGTCGTGTATAGTTTGGAAGACGATTTTAAAATAAATATAACAGAAATATAGAAACAATGTAGCACAACTATTGATTTTAAAGAGCTAAAAAAATTCAAGTTATTGCTTATTTATTTAATAATTTTTGTACACACACAAAATCGTAAGAAACAACAAAATAGAACAGATGTACAATGGTACTGCTTATTTCTAACGAAATCTCTACCAGTAGACCCGCGAAAGGAGAAGTAGTAGATAATGATAGCCAACAGTGTGCAACTTATTTAAAAAAAAAAGAAAAATCATAAGTATTTTTAATAAATCATTCAGTCTATAACACAAAAACAACCGTAAATTTTAATTACAGTATAATAAAAGGATAAAGGTTTACTGATACATAATTAAATAGCTACCTATAAGTTACTTACGTAATATACGTTATTAACAATTTACTAGTTTTTTTTATCCACGCACTACTTTTTTACGCATATAAAAAACTAATTATAGTTGTGCTAAATAGAAACAACTACCAATTCGTGTTACGGATCGGTAGTTGGTTCCTACACTACCTACATCGTCAGTAATACAAGTTGAAATAATAAAAACACGTTGAAAAAACCGACTGCCTTGTTAAAATCACTGTTATTTATTTTAGCATTTCTCATTCCAAATAACATTTCCACTATTTATAACACCTTTATTTTAATACACTACTCGATAGGATTATTTAAAGAAAAATATTAACCTCTGAAAATTTATCGCTTAAATTGCTATTAATTATAATTTCTAAACACCCAGGATTCAGAGACGATACCGTAAAAGAAAAGAAATAATAAAGAAATTTACAAACATAGAAATATAGAAACATAAACACAAGATACGCGCAGAACACTTTACTCTTGGTAAAATGGTAATGTACCAGGTAGAAGCCATGAGGTATTAACAAAAATCCTATGTATATTTGCCATTCGTTCCGTATACACAAGACAACTACGGGCCGTAGAAAATTAACTTACTTACGGTACCTATCTATCATCAATGGACATAAATTACACGCACAAACTGTTTACAAACATTGAATAGGTATTTGACGACGTCCGTGGTTGAGTGGCGTACACGTTCAAGGTATCGCTAGCGCTGAGGTGAATAATTTATTAAAAATACTTATGGTTTTTCTTTTTAATAAGGTGCACACTGTTGGCTATCATTATCTACTACTTCTCTGCTGGTAGAGATTTCTTTAGAAATAAGCAGTACCTTTGTACATCTGTTCTATTTTGTTGTTTCTTACGATTTTGTGTGTACATAAATTATTAAATAAATAAGCTATAACTTGGATTAGCTTTTTTTTAGCTCTTTAAAATCAACAATTGTGCTACATTGCTAGTACATTTCCGTTATATTTATTTTAAAACCGTCTTCCAAACTATATACGACTTTTGACGACTTCCGTGGTCGTGGTCGGTGACCGGTTTGTTAGCTGTCACCAGCTCTGAGGTCCCAGGTTCGATCCCCGGACAGGCCAATGTAGAAAACCACGTTTCTACATTGCCTCGGTGCTGGGTGTTTGTGGTACGTCCTTTGTCTCTGATTCAATAACACAAGTGCTTTAGCTACTTACTTTGGATTCAGAGCAATGTATGTAATGTTGTCCACATTGTTATTATTTGGTCCTCACAAATATTTTACCATGCATCAAACCTGCAACTTTTAACGCACAAAGCCACTCAACAACTGTACTAATCGAGTCGGAAATATCAAACGGATATATAAGGGTCTGAAAGTTTAACCAATAGAAGGTTTAACCATTTCACTGCGTATCTCTAACAAACACACACTATTTAATCATACCATGAAGGGATCTAACATTGTTTATTTGTAGAATTTTTTCGTAGAATCATGGTGTCAACATTTTGTTTTAGTTTTAAATGTGTGAAATTTTCAGACATAAAAATGGGACGAACAGGCGACAGTGATGGGAAAAATGATAAAGCTACTGTGACACTCGATGAAGCTATGTTGTTATCAGGTATTTATGTCTTTTCTATTATTATTAGTGTCAATCAACTCTGGAGTGCAAGTAGAGAAAGCCTCCCGAGATTTCATGCGCTTGTTTTTTTAATTACGGCGTCTTAACACTAGAATATGTAACATCATAATTAAAAAATGTGATTTACAATGTCAAAATAACCATTAACTCTCAGAGAGAATTTTATAGTATTTAAAACAGATGGCGTCTTGTCTGCCTCTCAGTGCGTATCTGCGTATATTGACGTCAAAATAATGTCAAAGTCGTTGTCAACGGGAACAATAACTCTAATGCAGCGCGTACCGTGACGTTATTTTTAGTCCGACAATATCGTTGCGTTTTGATAAATCACAAATCCCGTGTTAATTTTGCGATCTATTTAAATTTTTGTCTTTCCTTTAATTATTGAAATAAAAATCTAATTATTATGTTATGAATTAGAACTGAAATAGCAATCGATGTAAAAGTTTAAATTAAATCGGGGATTTGTGCATATTCCCTATTCCTAATTCGTCCGGCTCACCTTGGGCAGCTAACCTCGCTACTATCAATAAACTGGCAAATCTCTACACCACGGCGTTAGAGAGTTTAAAAAGTTCAGAGAATAAGTTCATGTCTACACTAAGAAGGAGAATATATTACCCCCACATCATGATGTCATCTAGGTATTACCATGGTAATATCCCATTTCTTTGCTATTTCCCAGGAGATAGTCGGGCCTACGTAATTTCTTTTCAGCCGACCGAATATAATATTAAAGTTGTTGACTATAAATTGTCACCGCTTTACGCTTTATACTTTACTAGCTGTCCCCCGCGACTTTGTTCGCGTGTTTTAGTTTCAACGGTTTTTCATTTTTGCACCATTTTTCATTTATGCTCCGCTCCTATTGGTCATAGCGTGATGTTATATAGCCTATAGCCTTCCTCAATAAACGAACTATCCAATACAAAAAGATTTTTTCAATTCGAACCAGTAGTTCTTGAGATAAGCGCGTTCAAACAAACAAACAAACAAACTCTTCAGCTTTATAATATTAGTATAGATAAAAATCTCTAGGAAACACATTTTTTATCCTTCCTCGAGTATATTTTAATTATTTGGAATTTTCGAAATAGGTTGACATTTTATATACGATCGAAGTATCTTATCAGTTTTATAATTAAAGAGCTCAAACTGTTTAAAAAATTCAGTCTGCATAAAACTGTCGTATTCAAATTTAAATAGATAGCGCATACTTTAATGTTGTTAAAGGTTTTCTATTCAAAATATTTATTTACAGAATCTGAATGCCACCTGCTTAAAACCCCATAAACATTACTTTTGTGAATATTGTCTACACAAAAACATTTAATGTTAGTAATCTCACTGGTTTTAACTCCATGCATTGCTTACATATTCGTCCACTACTTTACTTATCGTCATGCCGCACAAGATCTCATTTTTGTAATACGTTTAATTCTGTGTTCAGTTCTTTCAATCCAAACCAAAATCGATACACACATAGGCAAATGATTAAAACACCTACTCCATTCTAACTAAGTAAACGAAATTAAATTTCTTAGGGTATCTGACAGATGGACAGCTAATATATATGTTGGCCTTCGAAAATAAAAATCACCATTATGATAAATATTTGTCTGTAGCTCGTTAATGGCATTGGTTCTAGGTTTTCGAAGGGTAACTGTCAGCGATCAAACTTTTTAAAATTACTGATTTATATTTTTTTTTTCAGGATTTGGTATATACACCATTTTACACATGCTAATGTCTGGTCTAATGCTGATGGGAATGATAACACTGAGTCTTGCCCTCGGCTTTGTTTTACCAGCGGCGCAATGTGATCTGGACCTCACCATGTATCAGAAAAGTTGGCTGTCAGCGCTTCCATTTGCAGGTTAAAACGGTTTTGTTGTAAATAGACAATTTGCTTAAACGCTGTCTTTTTTAATACAAATGTTTTTTTTTTCACAAAGAACAACCAGACTTAGAACAAGCATTTGTGGATTACACAAATGTTCGTCCCATGCAGGGATCGAACCCACACATCGTCGCTCACAGTAGTGTTAACGTGATGACCTTATACCACTCGGCTATCCGTGCAGTCAAAATTTTGATTCAGATATTAATGTTTATTTTCTATAAGAATTTCTTTAACTACAAATGAAAAAAATCTCTGAATCTAGGGAAACAAGACGGCAACTTAACTTTCGTCCTTAATTCGTGATAAATCTTTACAACAATTAACATATGCCTAAAAAGGAAGACGGAAACTTTTAAATAAAAGATCTTTTTTTTTTCAGCTATCATATTATCATCGTATTTCTGGGGTTGGATAGCAGATACAAAAGGTAGAAGACCGACCATGTTGGTATCCATGTGCTTGTCTATCATTGGAACATTGCTGACCAGTTTTGCACCAAACCTCATTTCTTTTGCTGTCCTGCAATTTATAACCGGAATCTTGTGAGTATACGTTTATATATAAAGCAGAATGTTACTAATGATAAGTACTCAATGAACTGTAAGCCTGTAAGGTACTCTAGGTACATTACAAAATGCCCCAAAATGCCCGTTCACATGCGATAATTAGATCACATTGTTACTAAAACACTATTTTACTGTCGTCATAGATGTTAGGTATCCAAGACGACGTAAGACAAAGCCTATATTTCCAATAATAAATCTTTAATTTTTTAATTAATCGTTTGATTGATTGATTTTGTCTTTTTCTCGTATCTACAGTACAACTGGTCCTTCAGCAATAGTATACACTTACTTAGGAGAATGTTCAAACCTTCGGCATAGAGACAAGATGGTGACATTTGGATCTTCATTTATTGGCTTGGGCAGTGTTTTTCTACCATGTAAGTTCTTGTTTTTTTATATTTTCATCTTTTGTAGTTATTTATTTGAAGAGACATTGTACAACAATTTGGTTTAAATTTATTTTGATTTGTGTAGCCTACTCGTGCTAATTATCTCTTGCACGTAACAAATGACTCGATGACAAAAAACGACCGCCCTGTTGTGTTGGTCCAGTGGTTAGTCACCCAGACTGCTAAACTGGTGGTCGTGGGTTCGATTCCCATCCAGGACCGCAACAATTGGTCACACTAAATACAACTTTACTAATCTATAGAATTTCCTTTTTTCCTTCCACAGGTCTTGCTTGGGTAATCCTACCTTTACAATTCTCATACCCTCTTCAATTTCTGGGTATTTCCTACCGTTCGTGGCGATTATATCTCGTAGTTGCCACAATGCCCTTTGTTTTGGCTAGTATATTCTTACTCTTTGCTTTTGAAAGTCCCAAGTTCCTTTACGCAAGTGGTAAGTACGATGAGGCTCTGGAGGTTGTAAAAACTATGTACGCAGTAAATAGCAGGAAATCAAGAGATACTTTCCCGGTAAGTAATATATTGTTTTTATTGCTATAATTTATTGAATAAAGTCTCTTGTTATGTAAGTATGAGTCATAGACAAAAGCGTAATGTCTAGACACATAAAAAAGAGCCTGTACATTGGACTCTTTTAATTCAAAATTTCTCTTATAAAACAATTGTGGTCAAAAAATATAGTAGAAACAAAATGAGAAATGAAGACAGCCAAAGATTTTATGACAATTTTTGTATGTAGAGTACCAGTAGATTTATGGGGTATAAAATAAGAGAAAAGAATCCAGTTACAAAGTCTCTTTTTGTAGGTGAAGTCACTGATTGTCGAAAACCAAATAACAAAGTTGAATGAGTGCAAAGGTGTACGCGCCGTGTTCGCTTCTATGAAGGAACAAACTTTCCCAATCTTCACGCCGCCGCTGCTTCAGTGGATATGTTTCACCTGCTTCGTCCATTTCGGAATATTTGCTGCGTATGTACTCTAATTTTTTCAATCCAAATTGCTTCTACATTCAATATATTTCATTTGAATAAGTTTTGTCTTTAAAATGTTAACCGTAAATAAAAATACTGGCACTATCTAAAGAGTAGTTCGCACATAATTATTGAAAAGTTTATAAGCAACTAAACTACGATAATAACTTATTATTTTTTAGAGCTAACGGTTTCTTTATCTGGTTGCCGACAATACTCAACTCGTTGGCAGCCAGTGAAAATAGTAACATGAAAATCTGCGATGTCATAGAGTCACAAATGGAAGTTGCTGCTAAAGTTTCAAAAAACACAACGGTTGGTATAAGGAAGAAACATGAATACTTATCTCATAGAGTAAAGATAGACAATCATAGAGCGTTTGCAACGCGTGTACAGCGTTAGCACATTTTTAGCCAAAAAGAAATATAATAATTAACAAAAAACTACTGACTTATGTGATTTTCCATGCGACGACAGACGTTCATGCGAAAATTTTAGGTAATTTTAGGTTTTGAGATAGTTTTAAAAATACGGTGCGCTCTGTTTTGACACTAATTTTACATGTTTATACTAGTGCCAACAGTTCATACTCGATATGTGCACTCTATAGTTTACTTATTTATTCCTCTTAGACTTATCTATATTTCAAATTATGGTGTACCTACTTACACAATTCATCATTTCATCATCATCATCATCATTTAGCCTTTCGTAGTCCACTGCTGGACATAGGCCTCTCCCAATTTGCGCCACAACATTCATTGCAGGTAATATGCGAAGATACAATCTACACTTCCACTTTTGAGCAATCAATCTACGTCAGCTTGGCGTTCTATTCCATGTACTTTATTGCTGGAGCCCTGGTGGACTTCGTAGGCAAAAAGATGTTATTAATTGTAATCCTCACTGTGACTGGGATGTGTGGAGTTGGCGCTCACTTGGCAAACAACCAGCAGACTGCGGTCATACTGTTTGGTATCTTCCAAATGTCTGGAGCTTGCATTGGACTGGTGAACGCCGTTGGAGTGGAGTTGTTTCCAACGAAATATAGGTAATTTGATATCGTTCTTAATGTTCTAAACACTCTTAGGTTAGTATGTCTTTTAGGTATTTGTGCAATGATGAATCTAAAGCAAATTTCATAGAAATGCGGTAGAATACAGAACAATTCCATACTTCCAATTATCCGGTTATGGAAAAATAAGGGTTATTTAAAAAGCTGTTATTTTTAGGGCCATGGCTATTTGTTTGTCCATGATGGTGGGACGTGTGGGTGCTGTAATTGGATCCAATTTGATTGGCTGGTTCCTTGAAGTCAACTGCGGAGCCGGATTCTATCTTTTTGGATTACTTCTTGTTGGTAAGTAGACAGTTTTCTTAATTTTTAGAGTTCCGTACCTTATAACGAAAAAAAGGAACTATTTTAGGATCAATTTGCTGTCCGTCTGTCAGTCTGTCCGTCTGTCAAGATTTTATTGATGGTATTGTGTTGAAATCAATGTCAAATACTCCAGTCTACGAACTCTGGGTGCAATAAATAATTGAAGGTTCTATACCAACGCAATAATTAATACTGCCAATTATGCCGTTATCTCTATAAATTTCCGAGAAATTTAAAACCTATAGGGTATTTCCCGTTGACCTAGAATCACGAAATTTGTCATGATGCTAGGTCTAACGTCACAAGAAAAGAAAAAAAACTACCGGAAAAATCAACCTAAACCGTTTTTTTTTATTTTATGTGTATTCATATTAATCGTGTTTACTTAAACTCTAATCATTTTTTTTACAGTTGATGGCTTAGTATGTCTTGGTTTGCCCAATAAGAAGAAAGATAAACTGTCTTTTCCGGCTGTCTCGGTTCAAAGACCAGAGCATGAACTTTAGGATAAGAAATGAGAAGAAATTGATTAAATGAATTGAAGAATCCATTGGAATTTTACATCAGACATTGTTCCATACGTTACGTACAATGTTACAGAATTTCCAATTTGTTTGGAAGCGAAAAACGTTGATTTTTTTATTAACTGCTTAAAAAATAACTTTAATACCAATTTCCATAAAAATAAACTGTATCACATCAAAACTAGATGTAAAAAGACATATCCGAATATAAAATAATATTTGCCGTTGTCGTTGAATAAAAAACAAATTACATCGCAGCTGTATCGTAACAAGAACGACAGTGAAGCCATCGCAAGAGATTGGATCGCACGCCATTAGAAATATTGAAGTTATAACGATTTATTCGACGTACTGTCATAGCCTACGCCTGCCTAACCAGTAGTATTTTTGTTCGATGCACCAGCAGATGGGAAATCTATTCAGAACAATAAAACATAAAAAATTGTATTCAAAATCGAACTAGTAAAAAGTGCAGTTATCACATCAAATTATAGTAAAAATTTAGTTTCCTTTTTTTTTTTTTGACAAGTTTAATTATTATTTTATTCTTAAAACTTAAGCTTTGCTAGAGTTTCCCTCGAATCGTTGTAGGTAAATACTTTGTGTACCTGTTTTTATTTTGTATGTAGGTTTCTTGTCTTATGTATGGGCGCAGATGAATAAATAGTTGCTACGGTATGGGTGAATATCCCTACGCCAAATTTTACGTGTCCACGCTGCGAATCGTGTTGTTTTTTGATAGGACGAGCCAGATTTTTTTTATAGTGATCTACGTATCTTTGTTCAATTAGAGCCACATATATTTTTTCTTAAGTGTATATAAATAATCAGGGAAAAAAATTGCCTTAAAATTCAAGTGTGGTGGCTTCTCCCGAAAACTGCACGATAAATTTTGATTACCCACCAAAATTAAAAAACATTTTTTTTTTTTTAATATAATATAGCAGTATAATACTAGACTTTTAATTACGTATAAAAATCTAATTATATACTATGCATTGTACAAAAAGCTAATGTAACCTATTTATTGCTCTTGGGCACATAATCCACTGTCTTGGCAAAAAACTTTAGATATAAAACATATTGGCAAAGAGAAGCACTATTTGTCTACTCATTTAGTATACAAGTTTCAAGAAATAAGTATATTGGTTCTCTTAACAAAAGCACATTTGTCTTTATTGTTGCCCACTCAAGACTTGCTCATAGGATTTGCATAAACTATTCATTTTGATTTCATTTTATTTGTAAACTCTGTGCTCTTTGCAAATGGCCGACACGAAGGGGTTTAAAAGCATTATGCTTAACGAGTATTTTCTTTTTATTTACTTTTAAGTTTACTGTTCGTCTTGTTTGCACAGTGTTTGTGTTGTGTAATAAAACTTTCTTTGTTGTAGCGCTTGTTTAATGGGCGTCAAATGACGTCTGAATTCTTTTATTAAATTCCGAACTAATAAATTTAGTTGCACCAATGAAAATAATGTAAAACCTTTTAATTTTTTGTAGTTACTTTAAGTTTTATAGCGGGTTTTTTTTAAACTTACATTTCATTTATTATCAATGCTCGATTTACTTATAACTGTTTTTTTTTTATACTGTAAGCATGTATTTTTTGTACCTACCTAAAATTTTATCGCTGTGTTTTTCATGAACAACCTATGTACCTACCTTTTACTTTCTTTATCAATGCTCGATTTACTTACAATTGTTTGTATTTTTATACGATTATAAATTTAACTCTACAAACTTAATGCCTACCAAATCGAAATCTCTAATTTAATAATAAATTGGTTTGGAAAATTAGCTATATTTTTGGAATCTTAAATCTCGAAGTTTGTTATCATCACCCTCGGGCAATTACCGTGAAATCGATTAAGCGATTACAACGTTATAAAGTGCAAAATATCCTATGCATTCCGTAGTGATTTGATAACTGGCCCGTCGCGCGTCGCAGCCGACCCCTCCTGTATGTAATTTTATGGATGTTACACCCTGGGCTGTGCCTTATCTAGTTTGGTCACCCTACCGACACTGATCCAGCCTAAAAAAATCCGTACAAAAATTAGGACGCACTGAATTCAATGCGAATTTTCGTAGCAAATTTCGCTAGGCTGTGTATTTTTAGTATGACGTTTAAGGGGTGTCTGAAAAGTGATTTGTCGGTAGCCTGCGGCGCAGGAAGAACGGTTAATTGCCGTCGAGTAGGTATCAGGGATCCGACCAATGGGACGGCCTGCGTATATTGAATAAATTCTGCCTCAGTGACTGTACCTGTACACCTGAATATACCTTTTAAACGAGACGCTTGGAGATAGGAAGTGTATTCGATTAGCTTGTTAGTAAATAAATTGGCTTAGTAGCTAAACGCTCGGTTTTTAATATAAAACAACTTTGCGAGAACTTTTGCGAGAACATAGTTTTTTAGACTTAGCAATCTTAAACACAAACAAGAGAGATAAGAGCTGAATTTTTGAATTTAAATTTACTTATTTACCAATACCTTATTAATTTACTTATTTATCGACGACCTCCGTGGTCGAGTGGCGTATACACCGGTTTTAAAGGTGTCGCCAGCTCTGAGGTCCCGGGTTCGATCCCCGGCCGGGTCAATGTAGAAAACCCCTTTTCTACTTTGTCTCGGGTCTGGGTGTTTGTGGTACCTTCGTTGTCTCTAAATTCCATAACACAAGTGCTTTAGCTACTTACTTTGGGTTCAGAGCAATGTATGTGATGTTGTCCACATTTTAAAAAAGAAAAAAAGTAATAATAATAATAAGCTTAATAAAATCAAGCACAGAAAAATAAACAGATATAATTTCAATATTAAAATTTAATTCCAAACAATATGGTTAAATAAACAAAACCAACAGGGAGTTTGCTGGCCAAATATTTAAATTTGGAATTTAAGCAATTTCAAACACACAACATTGTTGTGGTCTACGGCAGCGTTAACCGTTACTAATATGGCGGAACGGTAAACCGCGTCAATTATGTCCAATTTACGCATTTAAAATGCATGAAGGGTAAACCGAATTAAAGGTTCATAGTTAGAGCTGATATTTATTTGCGAATCTTATTGGTGGCCCTTCGGTAGAGAAACGATGGACGATGATGAAAACACTATCCGATTTTAGGTAGATTTTAATACATGTATGCTTAAAATAAAGCGACCTTATTTTCATTCTTTAGAGTAGTATGCTTTTTCAGCCAGTATTTTATTTCTGGCTGCAAAACAAATGAACAAACTCATTTTAGTATATTTAAAAAAAAGGTCGTACGTAAATCGCCTTCTATTTAAAAAAATAACAAACACTGGCACTCTTAAATGTTACTACAAAATTCAAATTAAGAAAAAATAAGGCTTAAATAATCTCCCTACATTTATGAAGTGTAGTAGATATTCCGATGTTTTAAACACGGTGCAATAAAGTAAAACATTCCTTTGTCATAGACGAGTTGGGGGCAAGCCGAAGCACATTTGTGGATTTCGTAGGTCAGGATTCACAAAGAGCGTACAGCCTTTGATATCTGTCGAGCCTGAAGGTAATCAAACGCAGGAGGCGTCTGACAGGTGTGTGTCTCGGCACTCCGAAATACTGTGAACTGTGTTAGTATGTGTTGACAGCTTCTGTTCTTATTATTTGACATTGCTTGAAAAGATAATAGTTTCGTGATCAGTAAAAATAGGTGGTTTATTTATAGGTATGTACACAAACTATTATTTAAATAACGATTTCTAAAACATATTTCAACTTTCAAAAGATATTATGTGCTGTTCAAAAGCAGTACAATCGGTTTATGTTTGCCCCTTCAGTTAAAGGCAAAAATCACCGATTTGGTTTAAACTTTTACTTTAATGTTATTTGACCTAACATGACGTCCAAATCGTCAATGAAGGAAAGAGAAGATGGTGTATGTTTAAAAAAAAATCGTGCATATTGTATTATTGGGTGATCAAACTTACTACGTCTACTACTATAATGAAAAGCTGTGATTATCAAAAAAATATCATACAGATTTATTTTTAAAGCGAATATGTACATAACAATATTACTCATATTATTTGTAGTACCATATAAACATACAAAACAAACAAAACCCTCATTAAACTACACTGATAGCGGACTCAATCGTAAAACACCCAACATAATTAATACAACATTTAACTATACACCCATAAAATATGATACAACATAATATATTGGCAGACCATTGTAGGGTCAAAACAATTACCACAACTATCGACGAACAAACAAATCAGGACAATTGTGTGTTATGTTTACTCTATACAAACATACGAGAGAGACGGAAACCGCAACAATTTGGGACTACACTAAATGTTTGCTTAGATAACTACAACGTTAACATTGCAGTCCACTACAACCTTATTCTTAAAGTCATGGAGACCATTTTCGAATAAATTGCGGTGGTGATAGACAGGTTCTAACTGTAGACGACCCGAATTTACAAACGGTTGGCTACAACCGAACAAGTTTGGGCTTTTCGCGATACAATATTTTTGTTTGGGTTATAAAAAATACTGTTTCTGAAGTACATGCTCGTTTTTCGAATGAAGCTTAAAGACGCTTACACAACGCCACGCGATAGGCATACAAATCTCTAGAACACAAAGAAAAAGCTAAATCTACTTTTAAAAAATCAGCTAAGTGCGAGTCGGACTCACGCATGAAGGGTTCCGTACCACCACTACTAATTATAAATGCGAAAGTAACTCTGTCTGTCTGTCTGTTGCGCTTTCACACCAAAGCTACTGAACCGATTTCAAAAGAAATTTGGTACACAGTCTAGAGCCTGAGAAAGGACATAGGCTACTTCTTGCCGCGATAGCCGACATCCACGCGGGCGGAGCCGCGGGAAACCGCTAGTTATCTATAAAGTTAAGTGGGTTTCTTAAACAAAAAATCGATGTTTATTTACACAAATGTGAAAGCTTGTAATTAGCAATATTGATATTTATGGTTTCTGACACATATTGTTATTAGTCTGTAAGCTTTCCAAATAAATAAATTAATAAAAAGGCAAAAAATCACGTTTGTTGTATGGGAGCCCTCCTTTTTCATTGTTTAATTTAAATTTAATTTAATATTCCTTGAATATTTCAAGAGTATCTGTTATAGATATCGAAAAAATAACAAAAAAATCACGTGTTTGTTGTATGGGAGCCCCCTTAAATATTTGTTTTATTCTCTTTTTTTAGTATTTGTTGTTATAGCAGCAACAGAAATACGTCATCTGTGAAAATTTCAACTGTCTGACTATCACGGTTCATGAGATACAGCCTGGTGACAGGCGGACAGACAACGGAGTCTTAGCAATAGGGTCCCGTTTTAGTCTTTGGGTACGGAAACCTAAAAATTGTTACCTAAAAATTTTAGTTTTAGTTACTAGTTGCCATCTTGTTATTAGTTGACAAGGCCCCCATGTTAATAGCAATAAGGCGACTGAAATCTTTCCCTTCGTTACTCTCTTAACATCTGTTGCTTTGAAACTTGATGCTATTGTTTCAAGTTTACTCCGCAACCGATCTCATTTTAACCATCCAACGTAAGACAAGATACATGCTGAGTTACTCCAACGTCTTTATACCAAGGCAATAAAATTGAAAATCCAATAACAATCCAAAATAAAGTAGAGGTAATCGGGCGTTCTCTAATTTGACAGTTCACGATACATTTCCCATAAATTTTGGTAATAATTGAAAATTTTGGAAGCTATAAATAACAATTCTGTTTCGGACTACGAAGAGTAAACAAATATTTTAGTTGGAATTTAATATTCTTAAAATTCATGGAACACATGAATAAGCAGATAATTGAAGGATGTTACTTTGTTTGTGGGGAAAAAAAGAACGGAGAGAACTAAAGAGAGCGAACAAAACGTTCGGATGCCATTGTCTTTAAAAATATTGATTGAATATGATATTGTACGTAAGTAAAATAAAATAGTTTCGCCTCAGTTTTTGCCTCTTTAGTAAAAATGAATAACATAAAATTTTAATTGTAATTTACTGTGAAATACGTCAGATTATAATACTGTTACTACTAAAAAGACATAATTCTGTACAAAATATTAATTTCAGCACAAAAATACGTAAATTCCCCAAAAGTAGATTCGTCGAAGGATAAGGTTTAATTTTTAGGGCT
This sequence comes from Diachrysia chrysitis, assembly GCA_932294365.1. NCBI lineage: Eukaryota > Metazoa > Arthropoda > Insecta > Lepidoptera > Noctuidae > Diachrysia > Diachrysia chrysitis. The sequence goes on along the minus strand of OW028649.1, from coordinate 11,606,944 downwards.
GCGAGTTATTTATAGGTTTCGTGTCACTAACACCTGCAGCACGAGGTGGATGCCGCGGACGGCGGGTGACACCCCTGATCAATGGGACTGTTGTTAGCTTGGTCCGATTTGTAGAGAGTGGAAAATAATAATTAAGTAGGATACTTAAGCACCTTGAATTGTAGCTTATTTATTACAATATTTCATTGCGATTCTCATCACCGTTTTCGTCTTTTTTTTTATGTGTCTAAAGCAACAAGTCTAATGATCGGATGAAGTGATGTACGCAATTAGACACTAGGCCAAACCAGAAGAGATTTGATTAATTAAAAAAAAAACGAGAGTGCGTTAGCCCATACGACTGAAGTAAAAATTCTGTATATACCAAGTGTGAAGTGTGAACTGGCTATGAGAGAAAGAGAGAAAAAAAGTGTGCTCTCTCTCATGCCCTGTCAGTAATATACGAAACGTAACTCTCACTCTTTCTATCTTCACTAACATATAACTCCTTCTCAATTTCCGTTCGCCTCGCCTGATCACACTTTTCCTAACGCTTTCATCACACATTCACCAGCTTATTCTCTAAGTCAAGGGTGCATAAAGAGGTTTTACTTGAAAAATACAATACCACCAAAAAACATTCAATGTAAAAAGAGCCAAGTCTCTCTTCGCAATTCTTCTATCGTAAAAAGTTTTGAGATCGCATAGGAGCCAAGTCCTAGTCCAAGTGCCCCCAGATGAGAAAAGAAGACCCATCATTACTATTTTAAAACCTTAATATCAGTGAGTAATATAAAAATTTGTTAACTTTATTTTATTTCAGGAACTTGTTATTGTTTTTAGCGGTGGTTGCGGTGGGCACAGTTTACGAGTTGGTATCACAGTTTACTAGTGTAGTGTTGTCATTTGGCTCGTCCCACACTGTTGGCTCTACATAAACAAAACAGTGCAACTAGTCGTTTTGTACTTCATTGCAATATGTTCAACAATAGAGTAGAAAAGTTTTTAAAACGATGAAGTATTAAGCGTTTTGACTACGCATAGAAGTTATAGTGATGGAGTCATGTGCCCAAAACAAAATAAAAAGAAAAAAAAACAAGATTACAATTAACATATTCGTATCCGTCTGTGTTAAAACTAGGCAATGTGTCCTCGAATAATGGAAATGAAATCTGTAACATGTTCAGCAGTCACTTCTATTCAAATTTTCAGGAACCAGTTGATGGCAGTGGTAATCTGTCTACGAGGTTTTTGGACATTCCTGATGTTTGTAACATTGGTTTTGTAACCGATATACATTCTGTAGATGTAGTAGAAGACATAGTTTTTCAATTATTGAAACAGGTAGACGTTAATAAAACAGCAGGTCCTGATAACATACCACCAATATTTGTACGTAATTGTGCCAAATGTTTAACAGTCCCAGTATCTATATTATTTAAACGTTCTCTAGAGTTAGGTGTGATGCCCATAATCTGGAAGACAGCATATATAACGCCAATTCATAAAAAGGGACCCAAGGATTGTGTAGAAAATTACAGACCAATATCCAAACTATGTGTATTCGCCAAAATTCTAGAAAAAATAGTTCATAGACAGCTTTCCTCTGCTCTAAAGCCATGTTTATCAGAACATCAACATGGTTTCCTAAAAGGTCGCTCTACTACTTCAAATCTTGTTGTCTTCAGTGACTATTTATCAGAGCACATGTCTCTCCGGTCCCAGGTCGACGTTATATACACTGACTTTAGTAAATGTTTTGATCAAATTGATCACGTGGTGTTGTTGCACAAACTCTTACTTGCCGGTGTGAGTGGTAATTTGTTTAGGTGGTTTACATCATATGTTGAAAATAGATGTCAAATGGTTGTACTAAACGGTTACATGTCAAGAGTGGTGTACATTCCATCTGGGGTTCCCCAGGGATCACTGCTAGGACCCCTTTTATTTAATATTTTTATTAATGACATTGTTTCTTGTTTTCAAAATTCTAAAATACTATTATACGCTGATGATATGAAGATTTTCAGAAACATTTCAACTGTTAATGACGCTCATTTGCTGCAACAAGATTTAGACCGTTTCCAAATGTATTGCTCCTTAAATAAGTTAAACTTAAATGTGTCAAAGTGCTTTGTGTGCACGTTTACGCGTAAACCTAATCCTATCATTTTCGATTACAAGCTACTTCACACATTCGTTGGCAGAGTTAGTGAAATCAAGGATCTGGGGGTAACTTTTGACTCTAAGCTTTTGTATGATTCACACATTAACAACATTGTCACAAAAGCATCGAAGGCATTAGGATTTATTTTTAGAATATCTTCGGAATTCAGAAACATTAAAACTTTTAAAATTTTATATTGTGCATTTGTCCGTAGCCACCTAGAGTATGCCTCGCAAGTATGGAACCCTAATTATAATATTTATATTAATCGCCTAGAGGCTATACAGAAGAGATTTATGAGGTACATTCAGTTTCGTTCAAAAACCTATCTTCCAGATTACACCAGTCGTTGTAAAAAATTTCATATGTTGCCGCTACATGAACGAAGAAAGATAGCGGACCTATCTTTCCTCTTTAAAATCCTAAATGGGTCGATTGACGTCACTGAGCTGGTAGACAAAATTGGGCTCCGTGTACCATCTGCCTACCTAAGAAGATCGCATCTACTTCATATACCGACGGTTAGGAGTAACTACAGACAGAATAGTTACCTTGTGAGGGCGTGTAAATCGTTTAACTCAGAGTGTCTTGAAGTTGAATTTGATTTGTTTAATACCAGTGTTCGTGGATTAAAAAAGTTGTTAAACGATATATTTTTCGATAACTAACCCTTTCATTTTCATTTTCTTTAGATAGTTCTGGCATAAAATAGTCTAACCATGAGTTTTGATTACTATAATTTCTTCGAACTTTAAACAGACTCTGTATTTAAGTGTTAGGTATTCGCTATCAAATTATAAATTTTAGTCTCACCTCTCTTTTTTATATTATTCTCTGTTTGTTATCAGTGAGAACTTTTAATTGGCCATATCCATGTTATTTTGTTTATGCATTATCTATAAGTAGCTGTAAGTTTTCCAAAATTGTAAAATAAAATAAAATAAAATAAACATGTAATCATTTAATGTTTCTCAGATAAAGCCTCATTATGTTTTACAGATAAATCATATATACTCTTTAGAACGTATCAGTGTCACTAAATTTAAAGTCAGCTAGAGCAGTAAATTTAGCTCATAAAGTCTACTACATCACTATCTATAAAATCTATAAACCTCCTTAAAAAAGTCCTCCATTTCATGACATCGTAACATAGCTTTAAACTTCCTCGTGCAACGATTAATATGTCGTATACGTTTCATGGAAGTATTCGAATCAGTCGGTATTAGCATGAACAAGCGGCAGTAAACCGTTAACGCCTGACTTTAAGGACCCGTGCCAGGCGGTGTAGGGTTACGTATTGTAGTACTTCACGATTGCCTGTAGAATTTGTGATGTGTTTTGTGTGAAATGTTTTAAGTTGATAATTTGATGAAGATAGGTTTAAAAGAAAAATAATGAAAGGGGGGACGTTATAATCAGGGCGCGCTTCAAAAAAGGTTAAAAAAAGAGGTCTCTTACCGTTGACCGATCGCTACTGGACAAAGATCAAGCCCAAGTCTTTTATATCAATACTGAAAATAATGAATAAAAGATGGTAATACTTAAGAATCATTCCTTATCTTTTTAAATGATGTAGAACAAAAACAGAGAACAACAGTAAAATCTTAACATGATCTACAGTTCTACACTCTATGTCCCTTTTAGGCCTAGCAACAAAGGCTTATAACAAATATATCGATTTCGTCAGCCTTGACACGAGTGATCCTCATCATGTCACACTGCCCGGGTCCTGCCATAAAAATATAACGTCTGTGCCTACCGGATACACACTAGTTCAACAGAAAGGTACAACAGAAGTCCTATGGATGCAAATGTAGGCTCTTACAAAAACTTGTTAGACGCTACGTTTGGTATACAAGTTTTCAAGGTGAGAACCCAATTTTTTTCCGTTACGTCTCGATAGTAAAACTGGTCGTTTATATTTACGCAGGAACCAGTACAGCACAGGTTGGGTTCGTGGCCACAGTACTCTTTTACGAGCTCTGTTATAGCATCCCTCGGTACTCGACATATTTACTTTTATTACGATACGAATCCACTCGTATTTTGTACGATGTCATCTCGAATCCGGTGAAATTAAAATATCCAATATATGCCGAAGTGAGAATCTTCTACCGGTTTCAACGTTATGACGTACAGTGAACTACTTATAGCTGGCATACGAGTCTTAATTTACCGAGACCACTTTTTAAACATAATATATAATATCTTGGGACAACTCACACATGGCCATCTCATCCCAAACTAGGCAGAACCTGTATTATGGCAATCAGACAACTGATAAACATACTTATAAATTTTTAAATACATACATATTATAGATAAATTACGCCCAGACACAGAACAAATGATCATGCTCATCAAACAAATATTCGTTCTGGGTGGCGATCGAACCCACGACCTCCGGTTTAGAAGTCAGGGTTACTAACCAACAGGCCAGTCAAAAAAAAACAAAATCATCAATATTGAAAATACTAATCATCGTTTTAAACTACTTGTAAATAAAATAATACCTACTTTGTTATGATTACATACTTATTACTTATAGATAATAATAAATATATATTTGGGTCTATTTCGGGTACCACAAAATAACAACACAGTTTCAAGCAATTCCGTGATATATTTACTACATTTTATCGGTTAAATATTATTTCCGACGTTTTCGGGTATTTAATGAACGTATACTTCAATTATATTATTTGGTACCAGACCCAGAATTTGTACGTTATTAAGTTCCATTAAAAAGATAATATCCCTAATTGGCGGATATACTGACATGCACTTAACAATTCTGATGTTCCGTTCCGTACAAGCTAAAAACGGAACGCGCTATTATGAGCTCTCAAATAATTAGGGAATTTAACTTTTAATTTAACACCGAAGTTTAGTGACGTTTCCTAAATGTTTTAATTAATTAAATGTTTAGTACAAAAATAAAAATCTACTTTTTTTAACTTATTTTAACGACTATAAGATAATACAGATTGAGCTGTGTTGAAGTAATTGGACTTCTGAACGCACAAAACGCATATGATTTCACATTTAAATAAATATAAATCCCACCAAAAACATTCAATGTAAAAAGAGCCAAGTCTCTCTACGCAATTCTTCCATCGTAAAAAGTTTTGAGATCGCATAGGAGCCAAGTCCTGTTCAACTTAATTTGTAATAATAAATCAATATTTTGTGACTATATTAGTTTTGTTTACATTACAATAACAGTGACCTGGCCATGAGCACAATAAGATACAAATATAAAACTGCATATTTGGAGGAGTTCAAAGTAAATAATAAATAAATAATATCAGGACACCTTAACCGACGTCGGTATCATCCAACTGTGAACTGCACATGCACTATGGCGTATGTTTAGTCCATGGTGATCTCAAATTCCAATCAGTTACAAAATCATGTCCATAATAATATATCAATTCAACGGTATTTGCACGTAATGACAAGGAGCAAACGACCTTTAACTTGTGCTCATGGCCAAGTCAGATGGTACGGCCGTGCCTTGCTCGAGACTTGGCTGGGGCACTGCCGTGCCCCCAGATACATATTTTAGTAACAGTAGTCTTATCTTAAAAACACCACATCAGAGGAACCGGTAGTTTCTAATGCGCTATAATATTTAAAACCTAATATAGTTTTACATTTGTGCAACAGTTTTGTTTTTAAAGGCTTTGTTTTATTACACTACAACACTGGTCAGTGTGTCCGAGAAGTATCTTTCCCACAAACAAACGAAGTTTCTACTCACTGTGAGTAGAAGTGACTGCGCCTGACATAACCCCGCGAGCTTACGGTATCCGCATTTCAGGCTTACAGCGACAGAGATAAGAGATAACTCGATACGAGTAGATTAGCAACGCGACACTAAATACAGATTACAGTGACGTACGGACATGGCAGTCGGGTTATACCAAACCGAACCCACATAATGCGATCGTCTGTATTAATATATGTAACATTCTGCTTTGTAAGATTATAGGTAGTACTTATCTTTGGATATGATATGGGCGACGGAGAATATTTTGTCAGATACTCGTCAATTGTAGGATTAATACAGTGGGAGTATTCGGCAAATAGTACTTCATATTCTGAAAGAGATTGTTAGAAAATAGAATCAATATGGAAAATACAAATGGAAATGCGTCACTATTATGGAGAAAAACAATTCTTTTCCCGATATTTTTTGATTTGTATTAGATAATAAATTAAGCAATTAAATACAAATAGTAGAAAAGAAAAAAAATTGAGTTGTCGCAGGTTCGAGTCCTGCCTGAGGTTTAAATTTTTCTTTATACTATTTCTAATTAAAAATAATAATAAATTAAGCTGTATTATCAAGCCCTATAGTTATTTAAGTTTTCCGAATACCATACAATTTACGCCTAAGCAATAACCTATTTATTGAATACCTACCCGTGATTCACAAAAAAAACAATCCTCTAATTTCCGAATACAAACTAAACGAAGCAACATCCGCATAGGAACACAAATTTACGAACACTACAAACTTCAGTAGCTTGCAGCTAATAAAAACGAAACAAAGTGCACATACACTACACAATTGCGCAGTACCTACACTAATTTTTGTAAATAACAAGAAACAAGACCCATTGGGACAAAACGGAGCGAAATTTTAAACGGGCACAACTGCTTCAGCTGTTTTTAGCAAATTCACTTTGCATTCGGATCAAACAAATAGCCGGCAAGTTTTGCGAGACCTAAATGCACTAAATATATTGTAATGTCGAATGTTTCGAGTTTCTAGTTGTATGATATTCCATGTTTTGTTGTTATGTCTTTATTAGTCAAGCTTTATTAAATACGAGCAGTAACGCTCCGGTTATGGAAGTGGTTTTCTGTGATAAAAACAGATGTATGTTTGTGTGGGATGTGTTTTAGCTCTGCGAGTTAGTTTCAAATTTGTTGTAATGAAGTAGTAGAGAAATAAAGTTAGAACATCTATAACTAAAGTTTTATAATTTGTGACATATTTTGCGCAGAATATTCAGCTCTAAATAAATACATATTCTAGTACTGAACAGAATTTAAATTAGTTACACGTTTCAGGTTCTACATCGTAAAAAAACCTATTTGTCAGTTCCGAAATAATTTTATAGATATAACATTTATTTTTTTATTACTTGTCAAATACAAAGAGTAGAAAGAAAAACTTATACCTCAGGCAGGAATCGAACCTGCGACCTCTAGCTCAACGCGCCAGTCGCTTTACCAATAAGCTCCCGAGGTCACTTCCTGGAAATTTAAATTTCTCCATCTACTTATTACGTCTCAGGGTTACAAATGCGATATCTAGTGAAGTAATCTTTCGTTTAATTTCACCAGCTAAGTTAAAATAACTTCACTAAATAAACTACAATTATAAATATCAAACACAATTTTATAATAATACACTGTTTGAACAAGTTGGAAGTAATTTGCCGCGACATTAATCGTTCAGTTTTCGCTAAGATAAATACAATATACGAAGCCAAATAAATACAGTCTAATTATGAGACCGCACGTACTATTAATTAATTTATGTAACTAACTAGTGTCTGCAGTAATTTCACATTACTCGTTGCACTAAGGGGTAAGTGGAGATATACAAACAAATAAATCAGAAGTATCATTACTTATCTAGAAAACTAAAGACGGAATACAAAAACAAACACGAATCAATGTATTGAAACTAGCAATGGGCACCTAACACTTAACCTTTAAAAGAAACAATGACGAAACGAACTAAACAAACGCAGACTATATTGCATCACCCTAAGTTCCCGTTAAATCGCCTGTTAAATCTTCACTTTTAGATGAAACCGTATTTTTAACGGACGATTTAGGAGGAACATTAGATCGCGCCATACCTTGCAACGTAAACTGCGAAGCACCGTTAAACTTCTCGACTTTAAAACCACTGCCATCAATAAACAAAGGAAATAATACGACGATAAAAATACACGCAACATTGCAAGCATTTGGCATAATAGATGTCATGAAGTTACTCAACAAATTGAAATTGAAAAATACGCCATAAAATATCAATTGAAATGAAATTTTAAATTGAATGGATATTACGATTTTTGCCCACAATTTATCATAATATTTCTGATTGACATGAAATGCACTAACTGAAAAAAAAACGACTACATAAAGTAACCTACCTGAAACCAAATGCTTATCAAAATGAGCAATGTACCTATATGATTGTCTGTAGGACATATAGGTATGTTGTGTTGCGTTGTATCAGAAGTAATCTATTAACGTCTTCTTTAAAAAAGACAGTAGTTCTACGTATGGGATGTTTATTTAAACGTCTTTTCCTTCTTTTCGTGTTGACGTTTATCATTAAATCTGACCAGCCTAAAACATAGCTAAGTATATTGCTCTCGGATTGGTCTCTTTTAAGTCTTTCATTGTGACGCTAACTGGACATCTGGGACAAACCAGTTGGTCAAAAGTTTAGGGAACACTGCAATCACATCCGTCGTCCGTATGTTTTTTTTTATCTGGACTTCTTCCCGCTACCCACTGGAGTTTGTTGAGAGACTTCCAGATTTTTAATATCTTGGGACAGCTCACACACGGCCATCTGATCCCACACTAGGCAGAGCCTGTATTATGGCAACCAGACTACTGATAAACACACTTATATATTTCCAAATACATGCATATTATAGATAAATGACACCCAGACACAGAACAAAATGATCGTGCTCATCACACAAAGATTTGTCCTGCGTGGGAATCGAACCCACGACCTCTAGTTTAGCAGTCAGCGTCACTAACCACTAGACCAACAGGCCCGTCAAATTGTCCACGGAAAAAGAAATTTCCAGGGAATATGCTGTTCTGGTGCAGGTGTTCAGAAAGAAATAAACTTGATACCTCCGCACATTCGTGTGGCAATTATAATTGATCAAAGTTAGCCTATTTACTTTAGCCTGCAACGTGGCTTGTATTCTATTTAAACTTTATAACAATTAATAATCTCAAATTACGACACACGCGAGTGTTGTGAATATTAAAACTAACTTGAATTAAGATGGAGAAAGATATTATGAGTTATCTTAGAGCTATTAAATGCATTTATTTTATTTATGTGCTTTTGTGTCTAGAACGAACTTGCTGCTGTTATGAAGCTCGCAATAACTTTTCTGTTTATTGTCGCACCTTACGATAAGCATAGATGAAACAAAATAGCATGCGAAGGTAACTTGTTAGGAAAATTGTACTCAATAGTTACCTTCGTTAAAATTTTCGTGTTTTTTTTTATTAAAAAAAAAAAGAAAGAAAAATTGAGTATGTTTATATCTCTTCCACACATAAATTACTGCATGGATTGTAATAAAACTTTTAAAAATTATAGCTTTTATATCCGATTATTACAGTGGCTATAATTAATAAAGATACGTTCGCTGCCGAAGTCACTGGTATCCGCTAATCTGGTCTACGTTTAAACCTTTCGTACTAGTAGATTTTACCACAAAAAAAAAACAAATCGCTTTACCAACCCCCCACCACGTCATCACAATTTATAAGCCATTCCAAACAGCTGGTGCACACCATATTTTCATTTACAGATCAACGCTGCCATATTGAAAACATCGCATAATAGTCGCGTCACGTCACTAAAATATGCATGACGTCGCTGAGCAGTCACAACGTCCAGCTAACAATGTCCGAGGGTGTTTTTCATTATGTGACGTCACTTCAATAACGTCATTCCACTGTTTTTATTACGACAGAATGATAAACGTTGCGGACTGACGGACGTCTACTCTACATATTAAAAGAATAAAAATTAATACAAATTTCATGTGTGAAATCTCGGTTTGTTTAATAAATTAAATTAACTTCGTTTTTTATATGGCATTTCACTTGTGTTAATTGAAGAAATCTATGAAGAAAGTATCATAGTATATAAAAGATATTTATCACATAAACTCTAGATCTAATATTAAGAAACCAACTTTGTTCATTTCACTAGGAGCGACCAAAATCAAAACAGTAACAAAAATAAAACAGACACAAACTCCAAAACATTAATAAATCGAGCAAAATTACATCTCTAGCGAGCTGGAGTCATACACTGTAATCTTTATTAGTGGAAACTTTTCACTCTATATTAGTCCCCGGGTCCTCGTTCGCTTAACAAATTGTTTTACAGCTTACACACACGGTAAATAAAGAACGAGGTACGCACAGTTTTTGGGTAAACTGTTACACGTTAAAGGTATACAGGAAATAATAAACTAATGACTAAAAAGAGATGAGGAATCGGTTATTATTAACTAAAATATTTTTAACCACGATTTTAAAGAGTTGTGTACAATTTGTTATGTACAATCTATTAGCAACGTTAAATAACTAAAAATACTATTAACGCTAATGATACTCTTACTTTTAAGTTTAGATTTCTGCTAACCTACGACAATGTGTACTTAAGGACCAAAAATTACTAAAGAATGTCAAAAACTCAGAGACAGAAGGACCAAAAATATTTCCCAGTCACAATTATCGTAAACTTGACGGGTGTATCGCAGGAGCATTTTAATTTGCGAAAACAAAAGGGAAGAATGTAATTTACACAAAAATGTCATAACGCACAAAAATCCGGCTTACCTACATACGTAGTGTGCGTATCGTAGGATATGTCGCTTCGCCGCGCACATGCTCAGAATATTTTGCATCACGAAAAAAATTAAACGCACTCCAAACGCCGTTCTTCGTATTCAATTAAAATAGTATGTAACTGGGGTATGGTAAACCGTTTATGGTCGGTCATATTAATCGTTTTCATAGAAAAACGAACGCTGTTGTTAATTCGGCTTTCTAGAGTAATTACGTGGATTAAGTTTTAAGCTCATAATTTGAATGAACATAAGTAACAATATTGTGAGGATTCACTAGCTTCATCGATTAATAATCGTTTTTTTTATAGTGTTTCTCAAATTATTATGCCTTAAGGACCAATTTTGGAATGCAAAATACCATTTTTTTAAACTGTTAATGTAAAAAACAGGCATAAATTACTTCGAGACATCGAACGCAATAATTTGATAACATTGCATAGCTTTTTTCACAGTATAATTTAATTTTTTATTACAAATTTACCAGTCACTTATTCAATCATGTTCTTCTCTCTTACTTGCAAAAACCTTTGGAAAGAAAAAAATGTGCAAGCGTGTAGATTGGCCATTAGAGTGAACAGGCGTTGAGGGAATATGTATAAGCCTGTGAAGTGTTTAATTATGAATAATTTATAGCAACTTATTTACATAACTTGTGTTTATACATATAATCCATAATGATTTTGTAACTGTTGTACAAATGAAAACTGTGAACCTCTATATTTCGGTTATAAAATCGATTGGAATTAAAAATTCGAAAAAAATAACTTGAATTTCAGTACTATTATCGTAAAACATAATTATGTGAAATATATTGAATTATTTTCGTTTATTTTCATTTGTTTTCTTTCAAACACTTTATTTGTTTTCTTTTTTGTACTATTACATTTATTTATGGGTACCTACTATGTAAACTTGTTAATTATTTATGCTATTCTGGAGTACTGAAAATAATTATATTGATTTACATATTTTTTTTTCATTTTTGTCGATGAAACGTAAATTAAACGTTATCCTATAATTAGACTTATTCTGAATTATTCTGAATACTATACAAAATAAATAAGTTTTATAATTATCCTGTACCTAAACTAAACTGCTAGTTTTAATGTTGTAGTTAAAAATCTGTGGCAAATAAATATGTAATTTCTATGCCATGTACTCATGTGGTAAATATAGCTTGTTCAAAACTCACGATTAAATGACTTTGCATGATTCCCGGTAATAAAGGTCGTTGGTTCATACCACGCGTCGTGAATTTATTTTTACACAGTGCTGGCACATATTTAAACTGATGACTCAGCGTGTGGTCCTAACCCGTACCCTACTACGGATTCACGAATATAATCTGCTTTTATATCACGTATCTCGGTGGTAAATATATTAATTTGAATACCTTATTTACTGCAAATGGCCTCTCGTAATTTTGGTCCTTATTCTAAAATGGTCCTTTGTACCGAACTAATGCTTTTTTATTAATACGTATCAAAACTAAACTAAACTATTATTAAAATGCATTATCCTACAGTATTATATGTTTATAAAAATAACGTCGAATAAAAATACTGATCCTAGGTACAATTCAAAATAACATCAAATGCCGCTGACATAGTAGTCAGTAGTCACACCTCTGCACCGTTCGTAGCAATGTGCTACGCCGTAGCGAGTTACATGAACTAAAGTGGTTGCAGGATCTGTCCGAAATTGAGACGATCTCTCAGCTTAGCTCTAACACAGATAGATGAATAGATCAAATTATATTTCCCGTCACACAGAATTATGTTGAAAATTCAGTAGATATTTATTGTTTTTTATTTTTAATGCGTAGGTATGTAAGATAAAAATAGTATGTCCTTCTGATGTGATCCATTAAACTTATTATTTATGTTAACGAAATTCATGCTAGATGAAAAAATGCTTTAACTACTAACAATTACTACTAAGATTTTTTTTATAATTATAATTATAGAAACAAATTACGATTTCGTAGACGTAGTTTACTCTTAACATTTTCAATGTTTTAACTTACTTTTCAATTGTGGCTGAACTCACTGTTGACAAAACCCTTAGTAATTAGTACAATTCTAGCTTTCAGTGTACAACAAAGGGTAACAACAATTTCGTGTCTAACTGCTGCACGCTTATCAACGTTGATTTGCTTATCAGATCCGAATAATTACAAGGTTTTAAAAGTAATGAAATAATTGGAAAGCCACCATTAACCTACATGAGTTGGAAATATGTAAATACTTCATTTCGTGTATTGTTAAGGTTTTGCTGTTAATAAGCTTTTTATATACGAGATTAATATTCAAAAGATAATAAATTGTAAAGTAACCTTTTTTGTGCTGCTTCAGGGATTATAAGTTACTTAAAACCTCTATTTTAGTCTCTGTATAGACAATTTGAATGAATAAGACATTAATTATTTTAAATATTACCATATTAATTACATATTATCAAACCTTTAATTTTCTTCAAAATGATTTTTAATCAATAATTTTAATTGTTGAAATGTGCAAAATCATTGAATATAAAACAAAACTAATTCATTCGATCTTCCACTCTACAGAAATCTATAACCAACCTTGCCAATCTTATATGAAATTTCAAACGTCACCCGTTAAAACAGTATACGGGCAACCCTAAACCACTTACAATAAATGTGTAGTCATCAACAATGATTCACCGAACAGTAGGGTTGATATACGCTGGCTCCTCTCTAAGATACAACTACGCCAGCGACCGCAAGAGGGCGCACTGAACTCCATGATATACTGTTATTGGCCCTCGGCCCTTCGCAAAACGAATGGTCAGACACGAATCTAGATATGACTAATGGTTTATAATAAAGCTGATGGCGTGCGATAACTCGAATTAGGTCTTAGTGAAGCGACAAGTAAACAATTTTAGCCTTCTGTCGTAAGAGATAGCGCTTGTTATAAATGGTGTGACGTTAATATCAACGTCGACTTTTTTTTTAAGAAATTAGGTGTTTATTGAAAGACTAGGGTTTTTCCGCAACTTCGTCCGCGTAGAAGTCGAAAATGGATGAATTTTATGATCTCACATAAAACCTGTCAAAAAGGTTTTATGGGATCTCAACGTTTTTTTAATAAAATCGAAGTTAGAATTGAGTTTTCAAACTCGCGTCAAAATAAAATGTAATTTAAATCAAAAGCACTAAGGAGTATTGATATCAAAAGTTTTGCACTCCCATCAAAGTTTTTCACCCCCTTAGGAGCAGAATTTCGGAAAATCCTTTCTTATAGGATCTTTATGTTATACAAAGAAGACAACCTCTCCAAGTTTCAAGTCTGTACGATCAGCGGTTCAGGCTAAGTATTTTATATACTATATATAGATATCTACTTACAACTTACACGCATAAAAACACTCTATAGGAGGTCAATTTATATTTTTTTCATCAACGTTTCAAGTTACTACTACCAAGGCCATTGCAAAATAAAAGTCTAGGACGTATTCATAAATGCATGCACTGACGTTGAAAAAGATTACAAAAATACATCGCATCTCAAACCATACACATACACCAGCAATCGTACTAAAACCTCACACAGTCAAACAAAACAAATGAGTCACAATAAGGTTCAGCAGAGGAACTATAAATAAACTCCAAGAAACTTTCAACTTGGAAATTCCGAGCGTGTTCACTAAGTGATATGCACTCTTAACTTCTTGGTTCCCAGAGCTCGCTTCATCAGTCGAGACAGCTGCTTCAATGCACTACTTGAAACACTAAAGTGATAAAATTAAGACGACAGTAGACGTTTTAACTAATAGTATATTTTTAGTGTCAGCTACTAAGTGGGACCGCTACACTAACTGAAAAAAACTAGTTCTAATCTTTTTAGAATTGTAGAAATGTGTTTAAAAATATCTGTCTTTTGTAGGTGTAGGTATTAAGACCAAGTAAAAAGACCAGTATTAAAGGACCAAAATTGTTGTCCATAAAGAAATAAAAAAATTAAGGGCTTAGGAAAAATCCACGCGTTCTCAGAGTTATTTTTTCTCGAATTACATGCGATTTCGTCTGCATTCATTCCAAAAATTCTAAAGTAAAAGTCCTGCAATGTTTCAAAGATTAGTTACTTAATCAAAGAAGGTGCTAGCAATGTGCCCACGTACTTTAATATCTCAAAGTAAAATTAAAAGTTAGTTACAAATGCTTTTTCGTTTTTGTCTTCACTCACCCCGTAAAATGTTGGCATTATATTTATAAAGTTACCAAAGTGTTGTTTAATTTATTTATTGTTTTAAAATTCCTTTCAAGTATGTTTTCTTTATAACACTTGGCGACTGTGTTCTTAGAGCGCTTTGTAAAACTTTACATTACTTAGCGCTGACATATTTTTTGTTTGTTCAGCGATAAATTTTAATTAACTCAATGTTTACGGGTAAGTACGAAACTTGCTGTTTATGTTAAGGGCGAACGGACGGTGTCACCTTCAAACACGTTCGTACGATTTGCTAATTAACATAATGTAAATATAAACAAGTCTAAAAGATCTCATGTTTAATTTTGAAGTGAAGTTAATAACAGATGTTATTTGTTTGTAATGTCTGTCTTATCTTGTAACGAAGTTTTTTAATCGCAATCTACTTAATTATAAAAGTCCTGGAAAAAGTGTATTTTTTGCCCTTACTATTGCAGTCTTTATTATTTATTTAATAAATTATTCATGTACTTATTTTCTTTGCTTGCGCGAAGACTTAAAAGTACGTTGTAGAGCACATAATTTTATAGTATTATAAATCAAAAATAGTTCTATTACCCGTACTATACCTAGATAAAAGCAACTCGTGGTTAAGTTAACCTTTTGAAGAACTAAAAAGTGGGCAGAAATCCTAAAGTAAACAGAAAAATAACATTGTCATCTTTTTATTCCTAAGACATTCCTTCATCTCGATCGTTAATCTGAGCTCGCATCTTTTAAAGACCAGAAATTAAGTAAAGCCAATGTACCTACTTTTATTCCTATACGCCATACATTGTCGAGCTACGAACACAAAATTGAAACTTGAGATCAAACGCGAATCAAAATAGTTTTAACTAAAGCAACAATGTAGTTTTACGGCGAAAGCTCTCCGCGTTCATTTAATTGAAACTGCGCTACTTTCTCTTTACTATAATAATTTGTATCTACATATAAATTGTATACTGCGAGATGTAGAATTAAGCTGCAATAATAAAACTTTAAGATGTCAAGACGTCAGCTGTTTGAATTTAAATGAAATACAATGGATACTTATGTAATCCTGAATTTTTTAATATGTTGCTCAATCAAAAATAGTTTTCAAATAAATTTATAATTTGTTCGAATACAAAAAGAATTAAAAAACTGACTTTAAGTTAACCAATATATATCTAATATTCATACTTAATCCTGATATTTCAGAAATCTGTTTAAATTTAGTACTTTGAAAATATATTTTAATGATATTCTAGTATAGACATCTTATTACGAAATGTTTACCTAAGGATATTTAATTACGAAACAAACAAAAAGCGACCTCTCTCCCAACAGCTTTAAGGACAAAATTCTGTCGCCATATTATTGTGTACAAAGTGTACATAACACATAATCAGTACAACTTCAAATAGTATTAACTAACTGCTCGTTACCTCAAGCAAATAGAATCTGCACCGCCGTTCGAGGAACGCGTTGCGACTAATTGATCAGCTAATTTGTGGATCGCAGGTGTGCAGCCGCCTTTATGAATTACAAATAGCTATATAGTTAATATCCATTAGAGAAATCGAAGGCAGTCCTGTTAAATAATACATGTTGAGGTAATTTATCAAATGTCGTTAGTTTGGGTTGACTGGCGGTGTTTAATATTTACAATCTAGAATTTAAGCTTGGTAGGGTCGCGGTCGGTTAGTGCTTGGTTTCTGCTTCAAGGATATCTTGGTATTCGTATATGATGTATAATTATTTAAAACAAAACGTTTTACTCACGCATATTCTCGGGATCGCCCGACTACCGATTGACGAAAATTATAAAAATGAAAAAAGAACCTACTTATTTTATTATTGATTCTTGGCGAAAATCATTAACATAGTTACCTCTTTGAATTTGACGAGAATGCAAAACGACACGTTGTGTAAAATATAAAACTGGCCTGTTCCTGCCCCACTACAGGGTCAAAGCCTCTTCTGATATAGAGATAAAAGTATTTTATTAAAATCTCTAAATTTCAACTAAACATAAACTCTAAACATAAATCAAAGAGTATTAAGTATTTCTCAACGGGCTAATAAATAAGCGTATATTAAACAATTCTAATAAATAAGTACAGCTTCAAATATTACTTAGATATTTATTAAATAAAACTATCTTCTGCCAGCTATTTCTAAGCTAGTAATAGCGCAGCTGTAAATTGTACGCTATAAAGTTTATAGCCCTCAATTTAACTAGCCAGTATTTTACAGCGAGATCTTTATATTCCTTAACTAACACTTAGCCAGTGAGCTGGTACAAACTTTGAGTTAACGTCTTATGTAACCACTCGACGCTTTGTTGTACAGTTGCAGTAATTTTCAAAGAGTTAAATCTCCTCTATTGATGAATTATGACAGGAGTAAACATTTCGTTGAGAAAATCTGAAAGTATATAAGTTAAATCCACTTATTTTCTACAATTATTATATAACCTAACCTATAATGGATAACGTAGTGAGTGACGCACTGATTTTGTTACTTATGCTATCAATGTTTTGTTAACCATGTTAAGTGTGTAATTATTTTATCCACATTTTTGTAAATAAAATAAAATGAACAAAAGGTAAGTAAGCGATCATTCACCCTGTTTTGTACACCATAGTTACGATTATTTAGAACATAACGGTTTTCTTACGCACATTCTCGGGAACACCTGACGTTCAGCTCATGATTAGGGACTTCAATGAGTCTAAAACTAGTCGGGCGATCCGGAGAATGTGCGCGAGTAAACTGTTATATTCTAAATAATTATAATTATGAATAGTCCTCACGAAAGTTATAATACATAGTTACGATTAAATAAACACATTATGTAAAATGAATATCAAACCATCCAAGTAAAAATATTTTTATCGATAAAAATATCTATGTTCAATTAATTTCTATAGCAAAAATAATAATAGTACAAGCTATATTTGTTTTAAATTTAATTATGATAATTAATTTATAAATAGTCACTGATAACAAATAAGCTATCACCCTTCAACACTAGCTAAACATCTCAAACCTATAACTGTACACTACAAGCAAAAGAAAGTGTACCAGAGAGTCCCCAACCAATTGCGTCGAATCAAATTCCGGGATTACATTCCTATCTAGTGTTTATCACCTGCCCGAGGCGTTTCGGCCTCCGACGAAATAATTTCGCCAAATGACGTTTAGGCGTCGAAAACGACGGAAAACGTCGGTAATTGCCCTCTCGCGATATAAATTGGCTGAGTGTGTTACCGGCAGTGGGAAGGGCTAAAGATTCTACTAGGAATACTCGATTTAAAAAATAAAGGTTCATTTTCGTTTTTTTTTGCCAAAGTACTGAATCCACAATAAAACGTTAAAATGTTGATTTAGATACTTGAAGTAAATCAAAAACTGTTTCTAGCTTTAGTTTGCAGCGATAGTGACTAAAGTTATAAAACAAAAATGATGTAACACATACAAAAGTTGCTTACAGATAAAAATCTGTGATTAGTTCACTGTGTATAATGTCATACGGAAAAAATACAAGAGTAAAGTCAAAAAACATCCAGTGATTATAAATATATTGTACATTCGTGATTGATGATAGCAACAATTTCAATGAACTCCGCTTTCCGAATGGAACGCTGGCGACAATTTTTTGCAATAATTTTCTCTTAAACTGAAATTGAAAATGAATGAAACCTTTATGAAGCAGGATATCCGAGATCACTCGTCAATGCATAAAATCCGCTGAAATTATAGTTATTTATTCATGCGTGAGGTATTACGAATAAATATGAACGAGTCTTACGAAATATCACTAAGTTCATATATTAATACAAGCTTGCTTTATTTGATTGGACAGTTGAGTTTAAATGTAAGACTTATTTTTACTAGCTGTTACCCGCGGATCCGCCCGCGTCGGTGTCGGTTATCGCGGCAAAAAGTCTATGTCGTTTTTCAGGCTCTGGACTGTGTACCAAATTTCATTTAAATCGGTTTAGTAGTTTTTGCGTGAAAGCGCGTCAGACAGACAAAGTTACCTTCGCACTCATAATATTAGTAAGGATTAAGGAAGAGAAATCTTTACAAAAATATTTAATGCAGATGCAACTTTTTATTAGGCTGATAGTTCTAATAACTAACAAAAAGTTCCATATTAAAAACAGTAGGTATAAAAAGAGGATTCTATGCACATTACAGCACTATTCTGAAAATGAAAACGAAAAATCGCTAACTATTACCTTGATGCTAGATGCTATAACTATAATTTAAATTAAATGCGAACGAGCGGCGGTATACAATAATACTTCTTTTTTTTCTAATCGATGTTCGAGTTCCCTTAGTAGTGATGTTAAGTAGCACTCCTGCAAATGAGGTTTGTGGATGAAGCAGGGGCGGTGCTTCGCGCAATAACCGCGCACCAGCGGGGCGCCGCACTGCACAGGAATTTATGGGAGGCGCGTGTCATCGCCATTATACACGATAACACGAAAAAATTGAATAACAAACAGGTGCCGACCAGGTACGAGTAGCTGTTGTTGTGTTATCGGTAATTAAAAATACCACCGTTTAAGTCAGTAATTTGTGAAAAAACATTTCATTTTTAAATGTGTTAAGTAAGCTGCCACGCTAAAATGGAACTGGGCTGGACATATCAGCCGCATGTCAGACGATCAGTGGGCCAAACTAACGACCCAGTGGGTCCCATTAAATGGCAAGGGACATAGCGGTAGGCCCAAACGTAGATGGCGGGACGAGCTAAACTCCTTTGATAGCAATTGGTACAGCACAGCCCTAAGCGGATTGAGGATAGAGAGATCTTTGCCCTACAGTGGGACAGAAACGGTTAATAAAAAAAAGTACCCATGGCAAGCGTGGACCCATTCGACAATATAAACAGCAATATGACCTTAGAGGAATAAATAAGTTAACTATAGAGTGCGCATATCGAGTATGAACTGTTGACACTAGTATGAACATGTAAAATAGTAAAATTAGTATCAAAACAGAGCGCACTGATTTAATAAAACCTAATATTGCCCTTATACATAATATCGGAACCGTCGATATTTTCGTATAAACGTCTGTCGTCGCACGGAAAACCACATAAGTCAGTAAACTACTAGCGATGCGCATGCTCTATGCTAGTCTATGATTAGTAAGAATATGACCTATAATGTAATGAAATAGGTCTTAGGGTGTTCTTTATATCAGTCCATGAAAGCTAAGCCCAAATCGAGTGCGAAAATTGAGATAAAATGATTTTAACACCGTAAAAATTCTTCTTCTCATTGGCTAAGCGCCTGCAAGGTGGCTGCTCCGTATATGAGGTTTTCATTTTCAGGTCGAGTTAAGCATTTTTAGGTTAGTTATATTTTAATTATATTTTAATTTTGACTTTGTGTATAATGTAATTGTTAGCCATATGTTTTAATTCTTTTGTATGTTTGACTGACTATATTGTATCTTTTGTCTGTATTATGGATTTTTATCTGAATTAAACGTATTATTATTACTAGCTGTGCCCGCGACTTCGTTCGCGTGGATGTCGAAACTTATCAATGAGTTTTTTGTGTAAAGTGCTATTTGTGTAGAACGTTATCTATGGAGCATACCGGTATTAATACTTCTGGGCCTTCTCTTGTGGCTAATTACAATAGAAAACCAATTGTGTCTCAATAGCCGCGTACCGACGAAGCGAGCGGCTTCACGAGGCAGCCTCGGACATTTGCCGCAGTACGCATGCCGCGCGAGGCGGCCTCGGTGTGTAAGTTTTCTACTCCAAGGTTGCCTCACGCGGCAAGGCCGAGCCACCGTGAGCATCGACACTCAGTTTAACTTGAAGTCAAATAGAGACCGCGCGTGCGTATAGTTTGCCCAAGACCACCATGAGGCCGCACATTCGGAAAGCTGTCGCTACCACTACCTTTTTAATAATTCTAAGGCTTGTAAAAAAAAGAAAACAGAAAACTAAACGTTTTATGTTATAATCAGGACATTGCGCATCCCAAAGTGGTCTATATTCACCATATAGTTGTATTAATTTAAGACGCTGTTCTTTATCCATGACGCGCAACTATCACGCAACTAATAAGCGAGGCAAAACACTACTGTCTTGAGTGAGCGCGGCAAAAGTACTGAGGCGCCTTTGAGCATCGACAAAAACCGACAACGCTCGGCTCGGGCCGCGGCACGCTCGGGCGAGGCAGCGCGTGCGTTTGCCTCGGGCGAGGCACGTCTTGACCAACCGAGGATTTACCTCGCGAGGCAGCCTCGCGAGGCTGCTCGCTCAATCAGTACGCGGCTATTAGCGGTGATTAAGAGGGTAAATGATATCCTTGCTCGAGGCATCGCTCGCGTTCTGTAGTTTTTTGCAGTAGATTTTTACTTTGGTGCCTTTTTAGCAGGATATCCAATAGCGAAGCTGACGTTCATTACAACGAATGCTCACAAAGATAATAGTAACGACAGATAGTCACCGTACGACATTAATTGAGAGCTTCAGTATACACGATATTGTCAGTGAGCCCGTCCGGAATATGAACATAAAGGTTACTTGGACTGCTCACACGGGACAGAGCGACGTAAAGCTGACCATGTGAAAAACAACTCACGCTTATATCGACGCCAGCAACGCCTAGAGTCTGACCCTGTGCCTTATTTATTGTCATGGCGTAACATAAACCTATTGGAAACTGTACTCTCTTAAACTGGAATGGAAAATTGTTCGGAATCAAAGGAATTCTAGGAATCAAAACACTTTCCCCGGCACCACAACCGGTTAAAATTTCTGCCTCAATTATGTTAGGTTGTAGATTTACGACTTTTAATCGAGTACCATTGCACAGTTTAGGAGGACTTAAATTACGAAGATGAATTATAGAAACACCGATTTTTAACTTAATTGTATGTGAGGGAAGTCCAGGAACATTTAATGAATTCAAAAATTCTATTGTATAATTAGTGGATTCTTCTTGATCAATCCTTCTGTTGATAGAGATATACTCTCGACTTTCTTGTTGAATAAGCGACAGTATTTCATTATTTATTGCACATGCTTGATCATTTCGAGGAGTTAAAATAGACCTTTTACATAACCAAGTATTGTGCTGATGTGTTATATTACTTATGTCGCCGTACACTGAAAATATTAGCTCCTGCACGGACGAAACCGTAGAACATAACCTATTATTTAAAAGCACTTTTCCTTCATCATTTGGATAAGTTCCGTCGCCTATTTTTAATAATAAATCAGAAAAATGCTGTGCATCTCCAAGTCTCACCCGCATATTTGTTGTTAAATGCATGGATACAATATGAGGCCATAAACTTGACCTTTTTAGGCAAGCTCTGATTTCGTCAGCTCGTGTTCCCCGTGGTATAACTGGCAAAATTTGCCTAAAATCACCACAAAAAACCACTGTAATACCACCGATGGGTTGGTCAATGAGCCTGATGTCTCTCAAGAGTCCTACTACCTAAGAGTACTAAAATTAACCTACGTTACACACTACTACTACCTATACTTAAAATCTATACGGTCTACGCCTTATTAAAAAACCTAAGTACCTACCTAGTTTAAAAATCTCAATAACAGAAAATAAAATACCTACCGATAATAAATCTAAACTCAATAAATAAGCAAAATCCCTAAAAACTTATATCTATAATGACTAATCTTACCTAACAGTATTATAAAATAACCTACAGTCACACATAAAATAACGTACACTATCAAATATACTAGTACCTATACTTTAAAATTAAAATCTATGCCTACGACTTATAAAAATAAACCTAAATAACTCTAACTTACTCTGTACTTAATAAAAAGGTCGCGCTGAAAAGCACGGTTTAAAGTTGCAAGTATTTAAAACATACAATTTATAGAATGCTAATAAGACCGAACGCTCGCCACTCGACACGTCCGTTCAAATCAAAGTTCAAAAAATGTATGATGCACGCGTGTTTTTTTTTTTTTAGGAAGAGATCTGCCGCAGTTAGCCTCGAGAGAGGCTTTTACTGCTTTACCGGACTAAGTTGGCGAGACTGTAAAATACGCCTCCAGCCAGAAAATATGCACGCGCGCTCAGTAGCCGTCCTTATATACGGTAGCGATCCATGGCAGCCGCGCGCCACGCGTGTGCTGCGAACGGTGCAAGCAAAATTCAACCTTCGGCACTACATTTACAGCATAAATAATCGCCGGGCGACGTAACCTACGACAAACTTATTATTTGCGGTTGGTACAGTAATCGGGTCTAGGGATCGAACCGCAAAATTAAGTTTGTTTTATGTTGTATATACTTTTCCGGGATAAAAAGTACCCAGTCTGGTGCCCAGAATATTAAAAAATAAGTATACCAAGTTTCATCGTAATCGAACTGGTAGTTTTTGCGTGATGCCTGAACAAACAGACAGACAGAAAGACAGACAAAAAAATTTTTAATCACGTTTTTGGGTTCAGTCTCGTTCTAGTAACACCCCCCGCCATTTATTTTTTTAATATTTTCAATGTACAGAAATTTCACTTCTACAGATTTATTATAAGTATAGATTATTATTATAAAAAATCTTGCATGTTTTTAAACATAAAAATATAACAAACTTAGGGGCAAGTTTAAAAAAACTACACTACATTACGTGCCTAACCTGATTTTTTGATCAAATGTACTCACAATACCAGTGTTTTACTGACAACTCCTGACGTATTGATCACCACGCAGCTGACGCAGCCACGCAGCTGGTTGGAAATTTGTTTGATCAAACCAAGTTTAATCATGTTTAATTTGTAACAGTTACTTAAAATATCACTAGCTTTCCCTCGCTACTTCGTCCGCGTGTTTTAGTTCCATTGATTTCTCATGTTTGTATGGCGCGGAAAACTAATATAACACTTTTCTAAAATAAAAGTAATCTAAACTATTCCTCATGAATCAGGCTATCATACTCACAAAGATTTTTTCAATCCGACTGCTAGTTCCAGAGATTAGCGCGTTTTAACAAACAAAAAACTCTTTCACTTTATTATATTGGGTTAACAAAACTGACTTTTTAATACAGCGCAGTGAATACATATTTTAATTAACTAATTAACTTATTTTTAGCAATGTATGTACCTATATGAATAGGAAAGTCTACGCAAACGAAATGTTTTAAGGAATAAAGTGTTTAACCCTAAAATACGCGTTCATACGTTAGGTCTGAAGTTATTATGACAAGTTATTTGTGGGGCTTACCCATCCCACTTGCAGTCATATAAAGTCGCTGAGCGGGAATTTACGAGAGGGGTGTTCGTGGCATTTTTGAGTTAATTCACCAACAAAATTATTTCTATTCATGGGATAGTGGGGGATGCTTCCATTTACAGTTTTGTACGAGTTTTAAAAACTATTACGCTGCTGCTGATTTTGTGGATATTTTTTGCTAGAAATGTAGAGAAAAATTAATATGGAAATAACAAAAAGAATGGTGAAGGTTCTTCGAGTATTATCAAGAGTTAACCTATATTACAAAAAACTACTATATGATAATATAAAGTAAGAATGTAAGACAGTACAGAGTTACATTAAAATTAAAATTGAAAATTTAGAGCAAATTTAAAAAAGGTATTTTTAAGTTTAATAATCTTACAAAAACTATTTCAAAAATCGTTTTAGGTTATTTTAAGCTATCGTTGGGGTGAAAATTGTTATCCACCCTCTTTTCTGCAATATCGCCGCTTGACCTCGTGCTTCTATTAAAATCCCTGTACATTTTGTTAAATTCTTTGTCAAATTGAACGGAAAACCGGCGACCACGTCTAGTGGAATGTCGATTATATTGCTACTAGCTGTTGCACGCGACTCCGCCAGCGTGGATGTCGCTTATTCAGATCCAAGCTTAACAAACCATACCAAGTTTCGTTAAAATTTGTTCAGCAGTTTAGCCGTAAAGGCGTAACAGACAGAAGGATAGATTGGCAACTACTTTCGCATTTATAATATTAGTATGGAAATTTGGATAAATTTTGTTTTTTTGTTTGTTGTGTTGTGATTTATTTTCAATTTGGAATAGTTTATATACTTTATCATCAAAATCTTTATTCTAAACAAAATATATATAACACAATACCTGGATACCAGGATCCACGATAACCGTTTGTTAAATTCCAGCTAAGTTCAAATTGTGGAATAATAAAACTGAATTTCAACGAAATTCGCTAATAAAGATACCAAAACTCCACCAGAACTCCATATCCAATAGAACCAAAATCCAATAACATTCTTGGACAATCAACGAGTTTACGAGCATTGCGTTCACACTAAGTATAGTCCATTGCACTTCGTGTGTACACTATAATATATAGTGAGGCGAACATTCTTGACACCTTTCAAAATCGAGAGTTGCTAAGCAATTTTTTACTATTTACCCAACACGATATATTTTTTTAATAATTTATTATACTGGCAATGACTTTTCCAACTCTTTTAAAGATTCTGATCTAACTAACTTCAAATGAGAAAATTAAATGAGTGAGCTGTAATTTGTTCCATTTCTCTGTTTGTACTGATAAAGAGAAAGAGAAAATCCGATATTTTACTTTTTTTTTTATAAAAGATTACTAGCAATGTGGGTGGGTGGAATTCACATTACTAGCAATCTTGTTAACCCCTCCAACTAAACTAAATATGCTTGTATCTGGAGTGGATTCACGTCAATAGTGCAATGACAAGGCCGTCACCCTAGCCATTAGGCTATTGCCGCTTCGTATTTAATATTTTTATAATGACTTTACACAATTACACTTTTCAAACCCAATTCAGCATGGCAACACAAAGCATCGCAATTCGCATCACTATTCGATAAACATAGCGCGCGTGTCGCAGGTTCGTTCGACGAGTGGAATCGAATCGGTACAGTACATTTGGCAAACATTGAATTAGCATATTGTATCCACGCCCGGCGTGCGTTCCATCCGATTATATTATCCGTCCCCGATTATAACCTGTTCGCAGACAGATTGAATGTTCGATTACTGTTTGACAGACTCATGTTTGGTTTATCGATTTTCTGAGACTATCAAATCGTTTCGTGTTGATAGTGCTGTGATTTTAGTTTGAAAATCGAATGCCTATGTAGCGTGTCATACGAAATGTACCTTTTGTTTAATTCTAAACATGGAATATCTTTAACATTTCTAAACTGTTTACACTAAAGTTAATTTATATTAAAGATTTCCAAAACATAATTTATGAAAATAACTACTACATTATTTTCATAAATTATGTTTTGGAAATCTTTCTGAGCAAGTTATTTTATCAGTAAATACTTTTTTAAGGTAAAATGAGTATACCTACTTTTAGGCTTTTAGCGGAAAAACTAAAAGTCGCCTACTCTTATGAGATGCCACAAATTTCTAAGAAGGCAATGATGTTAAGTAATCACGCCTGAAAGCCTACCCACACTAACCGACAGCTAGTAGATAGTGTATGTAACTGCTGTGTTCTTAGAAAATCCAGACAGGGCCGCAAAGGAGCTCTACTACACATTTTGAGGTTCGCAAGACTGAAAAAAGAGGTTGAATGTATTTTTATTTTATTTAACCTTACAACTGACTATAGCAGGTACCTGTGCTTTAGAATGTGAAAAGGACACGCACAAACTTAGAATCTCAATACATCAAGCGAGAATCTTGCGCAAAGTCCATAGCCTCCCATAAAGAAGCTTTCGCTATGAAATATGAACTTTGACCATCAAAAACACCAGAATACCTTTTTCAGTATTTAAAATATATTATTTAGTAAATACAAATATTCGCTCCGCATGCGTTAATGCGTAACAAATAATTAAAATAATAAATCATTAATTATTTATGCATACAAACCTTTCTTTTCTTGAATTACTCTATCCATTAAGTAGTAGTAAACCGTGTGAAAATCCGTTCGGTTGTTTATTAGTTTTTCGCGTTGAGACAGACAGACAGTTGCGGCGGGGACATTGTTTTGTAATATGTATAGATATGGAAAATATATATATCGGTATCTATAATATATCTCAATGGCAGACAAAATTAGTTTCGAACACTAAACTGTAAATTCAACCACTCTATTTAATCAAGAGAAAAGTATTTATAGTAGCATTAAAACTCGACGTGTAACCGGCTAAGTTTACTGCGACTATTAAATCGACTTTAAATGTTTCTTACATCCATAGTGTGGCATGAAATTGTATTATACATCTATACTAATATTATAAAGCTGAAGAGTTTGTTTGTTTGTTTGTTTGTTTATTTGTTTGTTTGAACGCGCTAATCTCAGGAACTACTGGTTCGAATTGAAAAATTCTTTTTGTATTGGATAGTCCGTTTATTGAGGAAGGCTATCGGCTATATAACATCACGCTACGACCAATAGGAGCGGAGCATAGATGAAAAATGTTGCAAAAATGAATAACCGTTGAAACTAAAACACGCGGACAAAGTCGCGGGGGACAGCTAGTATTTAATAAAAGTAATCCATTTTAATAGTCCATATTGGTTGATGTTTTCCTAATGTAAAGCAAATTAAGAATCTTTAAATAGGCAATTGTCCCCCCTAGACATTTGTCATTTCTGTAATAAACGCTGATGAAATTGCCCAAAGGTATGGAAATGATAAGTCTAAGTCACATGACTTATCGAAAATAAATATCATTGCCATACATTTAATGTCATTTAAGCGATTTCTATCATCATTTTCGTTTGACTATAATAAGTATATTATGTTAATATTTGGCAATCGCATCTATTACGATTCATCATCATCATCATCATTTAGCCTTTCGTAGTCCACTGCTGGATATAGGCTTCTCCCAATTTGCGCCACAACACCCGGTCCTCCGCCTTTCGCATCCAGTCCCCTCCAGCGACCTTCTTCAGGTCGTCAGACGTGGACTGACGACCTGAAGATTACGATTAACAGTTGTTAAATTCTGTCATATTCATCAAGTTAATGTGACCGGTTTTAGAGTTCCGTACCCGAAGAGTGCCAACGGGACCCTATAAAAGCCTCCGCCGTCCGTCCGTCTGTCTGTCGTTCTATATGTTTAGTTGAGTCTTAGTAATGGCAACAGGTACCTTCGCTAGCATTCACTATACATGCGCAAGTCCGACTCGCACTGACCGGTTTTTATATAATATAATGTTATTATTTACGGTTTTTACATTACATGCTTGCCATGACAAGTTTTTATGTATATAGGATAACAACATTTTTACAGTAAATAAAGGTAAACTAACAAAAATAATAGATAGTAAACAAACTATCTAAGTATTGGCAACGAATTCTAAAACCCGGAGCAGAACCAAACACTTGAACACGTTCAATCGAAACATTCTATTTAAACGACTCTTACATTTTTATCTGTCTATATAAAGATGTTACACTATACAAGTTTATACAAGAAGAGCTATAAACTTTAGCCGTTTAGTCATCCTTAGCAGGATTTCCTTAGTATATAAATTCAAGGAACTAAGTACTTCCAGAACATTCTAAGGCCGTTCGCACACGCGGCGACGCAAGTCTCCGATACCCGACAACTTTAAACTCGTAATGCGTGCTCATGCACGAACCTCTATCAGTTTGTATGGCGGTAGTTGCTTGGGTATTAAAATCGTCGGGTATTGGAGACTTACGTTGCGTCGCCGCGTGTGTAAACGGCCTAAGGCGCGAATTACTCAGGTCTTTAGACTCTCGTGTTTTAAATTCACTGCACTCTTAAAAGATTTGTCGGATTATTTTATGTGAGAGGTTTAGTTTGGAAATTTTGAACCGATTTTGGTTTAAATGTGTAAAAGATACTGTAGTTTAGGTTTTGAGTCTATACCTAACTTAAAAATATGAAAACTTAACTTAACTTACCCATCATTTTTATAAGATTCATTTTTATGTTATATTTATTTTCTACAGAAATAGAGTAGATGTACCTAAGCGTTATACTATATTTTAAAGTTATAAACATTTACTTATAGGTTAATTAGAGTATTAAAAAGCTTAATAACCTGTAGGATAAAACTCCATTTCATTTCACGCAATGAATGCAGCGAAAGTAACTAGGACTTCAATAAATCTAGGATATAGTTACATATCATACTGCGATCTATACCGCAGGTAAAGTTGCAGGAACGACCAAGTATTAACTATGCCCCAACTACAAGACGACTGCCGAGCCACGTAATTAGGTAAATTGTTTTGATGCAAATACTAAATATAAATATAAACGGTAAGCTATCGAATTATCTGACCTCTGTGGTCATGTGGCATACACACCGGTTTAAAGGTGTCGCCCTCTCTGAGGTCACGGGTTCGATCCCTGGACGGGTCGATGTAGAAAACCACTTTTCAACATTGTCTCGGGTATTTAGGTGTTTGCGGTATCTTCGCATCGTTGTCTCTTAATTCCATAACACAAGTGCTTTAGCTGCTTACTTTGGGTTTAGAGCAGTGTATATGATGTTGTCCACATTTATTTATTTATTTATATGAGTAAAAAAAAAGTATTGAATTATGTTTATTCAAGTATGTAATGAGTTAATGCTACGTAATTACGTGTAACTAGTACATACAAAATGTGTCATTAACATTTATGAATAACTTTTAAAGCTATAGAATTACAACTAAATAATTTATTATCAAATATTACCTACCTGTTGTTAATTTAAGGTAAAAACAACTTAATAACTTTTATTTCTGAAAATGTTGTTTTATGTAGGTCATACCGTCTACCAAGTACAAAAGGCGCTAAAAGACTTATATATTACTTGATGATAATTGTCAATGGAATATTATATACAAAGAGCTACATAGCAACAATATAGATAAGGCCAGTATGGTTATATGGCTTCATTTATCTATCAAGGATGGCATGTAAACAGCGCACCATAACTTCATTTGCCGGAGTCGGCTCGACGTGGTTTGATTAAAATTTATCGACCTAAATTCTCATTTGTTTGTCCCTTTGTTCATGTTACCCGTCTATAGTAACATGGACAAATTATTTCTAATTCGCTCTTGCCAACAATGTATATTTAGGTACCTATATATGTATATATCTTGTCAATCCTTTCGAATAGGTATATAATGTTACTAACCAGCCGTACCCCATTATTGTTGTCTATTGCTTTGCTTGGGGCATAGCTTAGGGGCTAAATTGTATGATAAACTAATCGAACGTTCTTATTAACCAGAATATACCTGGTGGTTGTCCTAGCCTGAGGGACAACACAGGAAGAAACTTAGATTTAAAAACCTTAAATAATCAAACCAATAAACAAGGGCATTGAAATTTATGATCATTTATTTTTGCTAAATAGTTACCTGCCAGTATCGTGAAAGCAAATAACTCTCTACATAATAATATCTTTAATTTAGTTTCGTTGTAATAGGCCTTCTTAGTACAAAGTAAGGCCTGAACCCTGTGAGACAAGCTAATGCCGTTCAGTTTAAGGTATTGAGCGGTTGTAGGGAAATAATTAGACTATCCCGTCGGTGCTGTAGCTAAGTGCTTACCTTTGTTCAGATGTACACTCTACGTACCGGTAGTTGTACGTATCTAAATGGTTCCAAGACTAGAGTTAAGATGGAGCATATAGTGTTTCTTAAATATATTTAAGGTAAAGAGGTTGCATTTTTTAGTTATGGTGGCCACACTAACTCTCATCTAACACACTAGTTATCACAACATTGGCCATTGAAAATTATCACTATAAGTAGTGGTCTGATACCACTTTGACACTACGATAAGTAATCCTGTGAATGTTCATTATAAAAATATTTACAATATTAATATAACTCACGGTCAAAAATTTTAGACACAGATGTTTGGCTATTCGGACTGGATACGGACTATTGAAAGAAGACTCTTTGCACTTGGACACTTACAGCTCTTAATGATGCGAATTGTTCAGATACATGAGTCACAGTCACCAAATGGCTAGCTATGTTGTTTTACCACTTGCTGAGCATTTCTTGAGAGGTACCTATAACACCTAAAACGCTGACTTGAACCTTTGGCCCAGCTGCTGTGTATGGCATAATTATGCTAATTATAAAGCTATGTATACTACGTATCAGACAAGTGTGTTTAAGCGTTATCAGACTATTTATTTAAACAGGTTTTTAAATACAATGATTATATTCTTATCTATACTATAATATTATAAAGCTGAAGAGTTCGTTTGTTTGTTTGAACGCGCTAATCTCAGGAACTACTGGTTCGAATTCAAAAAATATTTTTGTATTGGATAGTCCGTTTATTGAGGAAGGCTATAGGCTATATAACATCACGCTACGACCAATAGGAGCGGAGCATAAATGAAAAATGTTGCAAAAATGAAAAACCGTTGAAACTAAAACACGCGAACAGAGTCGCGAGGGACAGCTAGTGTAAAATAAAGGCACAAAGCATGAAGCCAGTGTTCATAAAAAAAAAAAACAGTCATATTTGGCAATAATACATATTAAAAAGCCACTTTTACTCATAAATTCGATCTCTACAAACCAGATTTGATTATACATAAAAGCTTTTAGTATAAAAACAATTTTATACGCTTAATATTTTCTTAAGATTTTCCTGTTAAATTGGGCTATAATGTAATTTAAATTAGGCTAACACACTCGGAAAACACATATTATAAAGAGAAGCCGAGTTTTTATAAACGATTATTATCGCAGTCGCGCCCCACACCCTCATTACGAAGTTAATATTCTTATTAAATAAGGAGGTTTTAGCAAGGTCTATATTGTAATAATTTTGTTACTCACAATTATTATGTTATTACAATATTACTTCTACAAAACCTTTTCATAAAATATGTTCTATCAAGCTAATACTCGTATCAATATGTCTTCAGTATCGTTAAAAAGTTTGTAAGTAGGTATCATAACTTAATTTGTAAATATTTATAACACAGCAACGTCTGAATGTAAAAAATCTTTAGCTTAAATTAACTTAAGGAACCAACAAATGTTATAAATTATTGTTCAAATATTTTACGAGCACTACTGCCGGCCTCGTTCACTTAACTCAAAATAATGCGCATCACAACCCCATAGAATAAATAAACACAGTAAACAACACAAAATAAGTTCTACTACGATACGACAAAGTTCAATATCAAACGAGACCCCTACTAAAGTTAAATAAGCAAACATAATTTCGAAAGCTAAATAATAAAGAACTGCTTTGTTCCATTAGGGGCTCGTGATGTTGGGGCTGTTCCGACACGCACTAAGCTAGAAAAGTCCGAGTCGTTCATTGAACAAACTTCCAAAGTGCGAAAGGAACCCTTTCTTGCGAATATTTACCGAGCCATCGCATGAGATTTGTCAAAGAAAACTCACGAGCTGTACAAATAAAAGAGGTGCGGGAACGAATCAACTTGAGATAAATAGAAAAGATTGTTTTTGTGCATTCAAATTGTACAATGTTGCGTGACGGGGAACAGTGTGTGCTCTGTTTATTTGTTCACATGTTTGAATTTTTTCCGTTATGTTTAAAACAGACGAATGCGCACGTTTCCTCTAATTTCAAACAGATTGTTTGAAATGGAACCTTCGGGCGATCCGCTCGCTTTTATGTACGCTTCCTTATTTTTCGTTTTGGTTTCGGACATCAATCTGCTCGGGAACAATGCTAGACGGCGCACGGTAGCTCAGAGGTACATGCGGGTATGCGCAGCGCGATCATCGACTACGTATGACACTACCTGTAAAACTTCTACCGGCAAAACCCATCAAACGTCGTTCAAATCGAGATAGAAGAGCAGGAAAAATCTAACGGTCTTTGTAGCCTTGTGCTTCTAGTAAATTTATCGAGAATTTTCAGATCCGGCACGATATCGCACAAATGTTTGATAGTATTATTGTTTTTATTAATAGTCTTTGTATTAATCCGTATTAATCCGATATTGTGAATGCTGTGTGTACCTATAATAGGCATGCAATGCATATTACAAATACTTTGTAAAAAAATTTAGCCTATAGATTCATATGTAATGCTGTTGGTATACCTCAATACATAAATAAATAGTAAATTAATTTGACTGGTATCGAAAATACCTTTTGCTATATTTAAATCTGAAGTACATACATACATACAATATACCTCACATTTTCTCCTGTGTCGTGGGTGGTGGGTGGATTTATTCCAGTCGCCATGATGAAAAAACTCATTATCGAAATCAAAGCAATAATACAAAAAGAATTCTTATTTTTACAGTTACTTTCTTTTGAATAACACACAAAGCGTACACGCAAAGTCTAATTATTTATCTGATGATCTAAAGAACATCGGTATATTTTTACGCCTTTGTGTTTGCAAAATTATGTGTTTATTTTATTCGTTACTTTTAATAAAAGTAAAAATAGTATGCCTATTTTACTAGTAGGTATTTTTTATTTTTATAGCATATTATTTTGCTAATTGGTGGGAAAGTATTTGCTGTAAAATTTCTATTTGTTTTACCTACTAATAATTTTACTACGTACTTTAGAACATATTATACAGATCACATTACAACTGAAATACAACGCAGGAATAAAAAGGAGCAAAAAGATTTTTGTGCTACCTATACAAAGAATCCATGGTTATTATACCCGTATTTATTTCCAACCAAATTTTCACTAGGGATGTTAAATTTTAACTTTTTCCAATTATAATAGGCATAAAAATCCAGCGCAGTACGTTAGATCCTCCAGAATTGCTCAATATATTAGGTAAGCTCTAAATACCAAAGAATTATCTACTCCATATACCATTCCAGCGGCACTGACTATTTACTATTTGCTTTGTATATGTCGCACTGCAATTGCAATATATTTTTCTTCTTATCGTGGTAATGGTAATCTGAATTGTGTAGGCCCATTTTACTAAGAGAGCAGCATTGTCAGTAGCGTTAATTAAATTGGTCCAGCATGAAGGTAGCTTTTATGCTGTTTAATCGCTTAGAATGGGACCACGCCCCTAAGAGGTTAAGAGTGTTAATGTTTGAAGTATGTTACGAAGCGTATCCGAGACGTTGGTTCTGTCGATACTAAAATATGAACTAAGTTTTAATTATCAGCTTCTGTCTGTGTATCTTGTACTTGTTTTATTTGTTTCAAGTCTTGATTGAACAAACTTATCTAGTAAGTTTATAAATAGGTAGGTACCTAAATACACACAAAGGGTTATTATTCTAGTAAATTTAGTACACTGTATAACTTACGTTGTTTAGAAATTGTAAAAGTAGAAGTACATTTATTTGAAACATAAAACTTAGTGCCAATTAGTGTCAGTAGGTATGGTACTACGAAGAGATATCTAAAAGCAGATAGATTTCAGGTAAAATAAGGTAAATTTTCACTTATCTAGTTTAATAAAATGCCTTATGTATTGGAACTACAACCTTGCTAATGTAACCTTTTTATGTAGGTAATAGGTATATATATTTGTTTGGTAGGTGTCTTCTGGTAAATGCAGCGCAAAGAAAATTTATCGTAGACAGGTAAGAATTACAATTAATTCTTTTCTATAATACTCTCATTGTCCCTGACAAGCAGAAAGGAACACAATGTTCTTGAATTGTCAGTAATTAAATTACATTTTTTTTTTCTTATAAAATATTATGTCAGTTAATATTTTTTTAACCATTATTGTCCCGCTGCAGAGCGTAGACCTCTCTCCCATTCTGCCTGATATATTGCTTCTTCATGCTAAGTTTTATTGTGTGCATCCAATTCGTCCTGCCATCTCGTTCGAGGTCATCCTGGTCACCGCTTTATTTTAAATTGAATCCAATATTTGGATATTTTGCCGACGAGTTACTCGGCAACCGGTTAACGGGTCCTGCCCAGTCCCATATTAGTCTGGCAACTTTTTGATCAACCTCAGCGATTTGAGTAATAATAATAATA
Source organism: Diachrysia chrysitis (assembly GCA_932294365.1). Taxonomy (NCBI): domain Eukaryota; kingdom Metazoa; phylum Arthropoda; class Insecta; order Lepidoptera; family Noctuidae; genus Diachrysia; species Diachrysia chrysitis. The sequence goes on along the minus strand of OW028649.1, from coordinate 11,572,029 downwards.
AATTAATAAGAGTTCCCGATTTCTGTGAATAAAGTTGATCCCTGTTGAGTACTAAACAAACACTATTACACTTCTGTCCAACACGTCATCTAAATACAAACATAAACGGTTACACGAGTCATTATAAAGTTACTAAATAATAAATTAGGTCTCCAATAAATACTTATTGTTACGCAAACACGTTGCCTACAAGTTCAAAGAATATTTTAATGATGCTTTAGGAAGTTTTAATAATACTCCAAGGTAATAAATATCATGTAGTCTTTTTATAATATTCTAAATTAATTTTGCCTTTCTTGGAATTAATTTAATAATTATTTTTTGAATGATATAACACAGGAGGTCGTCGTCTTGTCAAAAAGTTACAAAATTAGATATTGTTTTGGGATTGAATACTATTGAAGTACCTACCTCCAAATAATTTGTTGCATGAATATTATTAAAAAAAAGATCAATTGTGTTTAGAAGTTCATTGAAGTAATTATGTAGTTATGTCAATTAAGGATCATTTATGGATAGTGTCCGATATTATTTTTATAAAGCAGAGTTTACGTAACTTTTACTTTCTGTCTAAGCTACGTGTATAATAATGCTTGCCCGTTAAACATATTTTCACAAAATGAGCTACTTCATTTTAACAAAGATGATAACATTTAACAAAAAGTACACGGTTTAATAAAAACACTCCAAATTAATAAAATTATATCAAATATATTAAATTGAAAAAATAAACCCTAATTTAACAATTTTTGATCATCAGGATTTGCCAACGAGTATTTTATAGGTCCAACATTATCTGGACAACTATCCCATGTCAGCAAGAAACGCGGCAATTGTCAGAATGTACGTAAGTACGATCGTGAAGGGCGGGCGGGCCTGCCGCGCGTCCGCGACTGTCCACAGCGCTATCTCGCCAACTTTTCTCGTTTAAACTTATTCCCTTTATCTGAGAGTGGCCGACGTGGGCCCGCTTCGACTTATCGCCCTGTTTTATTAAATTACTTGATAATTTCAATCCCTGACGTCTCGCGTGGCTTGTTTATTCTTTAAAAGATTTTTGTTGTGTTTCCGAATGTTTTTCAATGATATAAAATTGTGACAACGTCTTACAAGAAAATTGTTTTCGGGTTCGTTAATAAGAGAGCAAACAAAAGTGCACGTTTTCTTTACAGTTTTAAAACAGCACATTTTTTTTAACGTAATAATAATTGATGCTGGCAATAAACACTCATGATGGAGACCAACAATAATAACTATAATATATGCTATTTTTTTTTCTACCTCTACAGAACAGGCTAATTACACTAATTTAATAGTTTCACCGAATAAAGCTAGTAAACAAAATCTGGAAGCAAAGTTCCAAAATTATAGGTAAATAGTAAATTTCAGAACATTTTACAGTGTACACACGCTAATAGACACTACCTCAAATACCCATTGAGCTCTATAATTACACCAGTAAAACTGAACTGTTTCCAAAATGCACATTTCTCTCACTGTCTCTATTTGAACAACATAATTATTTTCCCTTATTTACCACAAATCATTTAAATCCCTACAAATATTCATAAACCTAAAGTATTTCTTTACAAAAATCCTTTAAAGCACATTTGGCTCCAAAAAACGGCGTAAGTTAATAACGCGATATGTCTGGATAATAAACGTATTGAAATTCACCGCCAAAATACGTTTTTTCAATATTTTAAAACAGACCCCTGTAAAACGAGATTGATGAGGCATATTAATCCACAATTTGCGTCAGATATCGCCAAGTAAATCTCTATAATGTCAGATAAGATATTGAAATTTAATTTTATCTTCTCCCGTTTCTTAAAGACTTTATAATGGGGAATCTGGAGTACTTTATCCAGCGGAATGCTATCGGGACTCGCAAACTAATTGAACAACTGCCATAGCGACGCAATTATTAAGTATGAGAAAACTTGGTAATATTGTGGGCTTTCCACTATCAAACTGTCTTCCTCTCGACTGTAGTGGAACTTCATGATGGCTGGATAATAGTGTTCTTTTTATTGATTGGTAAGTTGTTTCCCTTTGTCTTTTAATAGAATAATCTTATGAGACTCTGGTTGCTACTAGGCAAAGTAACTAATACATTATTCACAATATTTCTTGTAAAAGATAAATATTGTATAGATTTATAAGAGACTATGACCCCCGAGTTTGTTTCGACATTTCTTCTCAGGGTAATTAGGAAATGTCGACACCATCGAGTTTAAAAAAAAACAGTTGAAAGTAATGATAAATCCTAATTCCACAATAAATGATTTCAATTTCAATAGGAAACAGTAAATCTCGAATTTTAGTAAAATAAAATCCTTTTAGTATTTATAAAATAACGAGCTCTGGTTTTTAAAATATCTGCTTAAACCGCTACATTCCGCTAAATTCTACTAATATTTAAAGCAGTATTTTTCTTAAGAAATAACAATCCAAAAAACGAAACTGTTTTCAGACATAATGTAAACACTATGTTCAAATAAAAATAAAAGAATGTCTCGTTTTAAGAGGTTGGTAAAAATCAAGAAACAAATGGGCAACCTTTTATGCACATTATGTATATTCTTCATATTACCTCAGTTGTAAAATAATGTGACCACACAAAGTTCTCATATAATATGGGTACAGATTACGGAGGCTTTCGGGAGAAACGTTTTTATCTGGAGAGTTAAGATACAGCCTATTATCCGCCATACTTATGTGACGGGCTAAGATGAAACTTACCATCTAGGGAGCGCGACTGCCACAATGTATGAAACTTTAGAAGACTTACATTTTCTTCATGGAATAGTAACCCAAAAGGACTCAAAGGAAATGACTTTAATTAAAATAAAGAATGTGAAAGTCCTTTAGAAATCGTTTATCGTCATGATGTATGTCCCGAGTTTATACTCTAGATTCTAATGTCCATACATACATCCATCGCAATCCTGGTACCACTGCACACTGGTTTCAGCAAAAACAGTTGCTTAAATGCATTGGCACTTTGTATTGATGATGATATACAATTAATAAATTGGATAGGTTAAGCGTAGGTCCTGAACGTAGATGAAAGTTGAACATCACGAAAATTACTCAAAGAAGAAGATAAATAAAATTTAGAAACATGTTTTACATACTTTTTGGAAGATCTCTGTAGTTTCAATATTTATTTATTTTATAATGGCAAATATATTTTTAGATCGTGTGGCTAGGATTTATTTCTTATTGAATTTTACCTTCTGTTAAAATATATTTCATATTTTTACGATACCGCGCACATTATTCTCTATAGTTATGTGCGAACTACATTATGATCGTACTCTTATTTCTATTAAAGATAATGTCTGTTTAATATATTTTACTAAAGAAAAAGCTCTTGTATAAATATTTTTAAGTAGAAAATTCATTTTGTCATGTCATGAATTTATTACGAACGATGTCAACGGCAACAACTATTTAATAAGCTGCTTAACTAAATGGAATTTTCTTTAAAGAGTTGCCATTAGTTAAATACTATTTATAATAACTACTATAGGTTTATTAGCAACATTTTAAAATCCTCATTGTAATGCATTAAACAACTTATCTCTGTGTATTTGTTCCAATGCACTTTTACAGAGAGTTTAAAAGCAGTTTGTTTACGTCTACATGACAACTGACATTTAAAACCAACTCGTAAAATAGTAGTCAATTAAAAAAACCAGTCGTCACTTCATGCTGACTCGCTCACGTAAGTAACAAAACCAAATTCGAAAAGGGTCATTTCTCCAAATCGAATTACAGTTTTCCAAGAGCAAATTTTTTAGATTGGACCCGGCAGGGGCGTCAGATAGTAAAATTAGAGCGTGGCCCGTAATTGTTTGAAGCGAACGTACGCTTGTTACTAACAAAGCCGTGTCATCAATTAATCTATTCTATACTTTATCACTTTGTGTTAAAGGTGATTGTGGATGCATTTAAAAAGTTGGTGCTGATATCCGGAATTAGAACAAAGGGTTGTCACCGGTAGAACGTTGCTCAATAAAGTTTAATCAGGCCCGACAAGCAAATGTAACTTACGTTCAGCCTTATACACTTTCATTGCTAGTGACGCAAATACACTTATGTTCCTTTGATGTAACGACCGCGCAAAATCCTTTGAAAGTATTGTACTTAATAACTGTCTCATTCTATGGACAAATATCTAGTCGTGTTTGTGTATATTTATAATTTTACTTTTTTTATTCGTTAATATTTTTATTACTATTGTTTTTCTTTTTTAATGACTCCCGAACTAGCGACTTTAATCACTGTACTGCGAGGGGTTTTACAACATAATCAACATCCAGGCTTAAAAAATGCAGCTGTGGATCACACAAATGCTTGTCCCATGTCCCACGTCGCGCTCAGTGGTAATTGGCGTGGTTACCACACTGCTATCCGCGCAGTTAATGTAAATTGAATAGTACATACTCCTCTTCGTATTCTTAATTTAAAATGTTAGCTGGACTCAAACTGAAGGGTCTTAGAAATCTCGGAAGCCAAATTCGATCCTGATTCTGGAAATGAAGAAAAAATATTGTGTAATTCCTTCTTCATAGTATTCTTTCCTTTAAAGATGTTCTTAAACAACACTTAGATAGTGGGTACCAGTTGTGTAGGAGTTTCATAGATCTCTACATCTTTAGGAAATTGGCTGTCGAATATCTCGATATACAACTCATAACAGCCGCCTACAAAAGAAAACAGGTTCAGTGTCAGACCCAACCCAAAACATGCACGTCCGGACATGTCAAACAAATGCATCGTATAAGAGGGTTTTCAAAAACACAGCCAACAACAGTAGTCGTCACTATACAAACACAAACAACGCCTAACGTATTAGTCATTCACAAAGACACGGCCGTCTAGCGCGACACAATAGCCTAGACTAGTCAATAGGAAAAACAAACATCATCAGCACCATCAGTCGACTGATGAATATATTAGCTTAAATCAACAGATGTCCGCACTTTGAGGAACCTGTAAACGCTAATTCTAAATTATAGAATCAGGATTATGCAATATTAAAGAAATTAGTTGCAATATAAAAGAAATTAATAGATTAATAGATTAATGTTGGACTCTGACTGCTAAATCGGAGGTCGTGGGTTCGATTCCCACGCAGGACAAATCTTTGTGTGATGAGCACGATCATTTGTTCTGTGTCTGGGTGTAATTTATCTATGATACTCATGTTTTTATAAATATATAAGTATGTGTATCAGTTGTCTGGTTGCCATAATACAGGCTCTGCCTAGTTTGGAATCAGGTAATTTTGTCTTAATCATGAGTTTGTTCCTCTCCAAATTCCAATCACACTTTTTGTCCGAAAACAAGCCAGATCCTCATTCCGTAGTATTGATTTCAAAGGGTATTTACACAGTTATTTTCATTGCCTTGAGTGAATACACCCAATATATTTACGTCAATATATTGTGCCTCAACACAGTAAATAGATTGGCCAAAACGAACGTAATATCTCGCTTTCAAAATAATTTTATCTAAACATAATTCGCCTCAATACCCATTCCTTGTTACGCCAAACCCAATCGCGGCAATACCCAATCACGATTCGAAATAGCTTTCGTGAAACTCAGCAATGTCGATTTTATATCAAAAGCCAAATCAAGGAGATAAAACCTCGCGAAAAATCTTTCCTCTTGGCCCGCGAGCGATTATCAAGCCATTTAGTTTTATTACCATCGATCGTTCCCGAAACTCATTCAAAATGGTTGACATTTAACGCACGAGCTCATTTCTAATTTTCCGTCATTGTTTGAGCGAAATTAGTATTTGATTGCTTCTCAAACGTCATGACTTCGTGCGGACGATATGAGAGTTAAATCAGAGATGTTTTTATTAAAATTGTATATTGCGTACTGCTTTATATATATCACTAATGACAGGTTTTTGTAAGCACTTTCTGTATTATTTCATGACGTAACGCGAGGCTTGCGTTACAGGCTAATAGGCGTATTATCTAACCCAATAATAAGTCAAGTCACGATCAACCTAATAATACCTTAAGCCCTTATAACATAATTATACAAACTAGTCCAAAAGCTAACCAGATACAGATTGGATACTGAAACTTTCACGATACAACAATTACTGTAGTCTAAAAGAGCTTAGTATACTTGCCATAAATGGGTTCATTACAAGAGATGTAAATAGTCCATTATGTTGTAACTGACATGTATTAGAATACAAGCAGAGTTCGGCAATAAACGTTTACTTGATTATAACTATGTAAACAGGGTTAGTTTATATATGTATTAAGATACGATGAAACCTAACTTATGCTGTCTTATTAGTGCCTATACTATGATTAATATTTAAGAAACTCTTACGGTCAGTTGTGTTAAAATCAGAACTCAATGAGTAGTTAATTTAATTTTTAATGGTTCTACATTGAATTGTGTTACCTATATATTGACTTAAATTTTAAAAAATGTTTACAGCACATTTTTTTGCGAAAAACAGAAGTCTGAATAATATGGCCAATCTTGGGAGAGGCCTACGTCCAGCAGTAGACTAGTAATATTTTTTGTTCGAATTGAGTTAAATTATAAAAACACTGATAAAAGGGTAAATCTGGAATCATCTTGCCCCTTTTTAACATGATCTTTAGGTCATCTATATTATATAGATGATTAAGTATTCCGTAGGACATGTTAGCCATAGGTATATTGCATCTTCCACTGTAAGGCAAACCCAGCGACCTTTGCAGAAACTGTAAATAACGTGCGAAAATATTGTTAAAGGCTGCCGAACTATTGAAGTGTTTGTACTCACGCGACAGGTGGGGACCGATATTTTTCTCGCAAGTTATGAAAACAAACTCACGGTGTGCTGGTGTGTCGACCTTTAAGAATTCCAACTTACATTTGGAATGACAACTGCATTTACATTTAGGTACATACATATTCTGCCTGTATTTTCTTTTAAAGCAGTAAGACCTAAGTTACTTCTTTATTTAGGAGCGGGTAATTGACTAATGGCATTTCAGTGATATTCTAAGTAAATAACAAATCATTATAGTATTCTGCACTCAGTAATTTTAAGTGAAAAAATAAATTTTTGACGACCTCCGTGGTCGAGTGGCGTCGCACACATCGGTTTTCAAGGTGTCGCCAGCTCTCAGGTCCTGGGTTCGATCCCCGGCCGGGTCAATGTAGAAAAACCACTTTTCTACATTGTCTCGGGTCTGGGTGTAAAAATTCACTGTTCAGTCGGTAAGGTTGTGGAACTCGCTTCCACTTAGCATTTGAAACTCCAAAACTCTGTCTATATTTAAGAAAAAAGTAAAAGAGTATTACTTCTCCATGTGATTGAGTAAACGCAAATTAGTGATGTCGGTATCCAAACAGCCAAGTTAAAATGGAGCTGGGCTGGTCATATTGCCGCATGGGTCTGGATAGATGGGCGAGAATTGTAACCAGTGGGTACCTAGAGCCGGAACTCGAAAACGGGGTAGGCCGAAAAGACGCTGGCGAGACGATATGGATCGCTATTTGCCGGATTGGTGGGAAGCGGCTTCAGACAGAGGATCCTGGAGGAAATTGGGGGAGACCTTTGCCCAGCAGTGGGACACCTAAAAGATTATATAAAAAAATGTGATTGAGTTATTTATTTATATGTATATATTTATTTTACAATTATATGTATTTATGTAAGTTTTAACGTTATGAATACACTGTTGTCTACCTATATATATCACTTCTCCTGTCGCAGGTCTGATGGCAGAAATTTCTATTAAAATAAGCAGTATACTTATATACCTTGCTAACGAATGTTGTTTCCTACTTTGTATATTTGTGTGTACATAAACTTTTAAATAAATACATAAATCATTTTTATAATTTTTGAATAAAATTTATTTCTGTGAATTATTCCCTAAGTATGTACTATACAAATGCATGCTCATTAACTAATACCTACTGCAAAATAGCAATTTATTATGCAGGAGGCTGCTTCAAACTTTGCTCGTAATGTTACGTACAATACCTCATTAAAAGCGGTGACAAGCTGATTTTCTATCACACGTGTATCGCTTTACCTCCGATGGTGCTCAGTTTAATACAAAAGGCCTTTGAGAAAAGTGTTTTGGTTCTACGAAACGACAAAGCAAAGTAGGTAATGTTGAACATTATCAAATGGAATTTGGATACCATAGTGTCCATTGTAACTCGGGACTGAGCATAGGCGTCACTTTAAAAACCATTTATAAACCACTTTCCTCTGTAAAGCTTGAAACAAACTAGAATAAAACTCACTGATGACAATGCATTATCGTGAAAGCCAAAACTACAGAGTGTCGTATCACAAGAATGGAGTCCCCAAACACGATTGTCCGACTTCTTTCACTCGGAAGTTGGTTCAATTTACTCGTCAAACGAGCTCCAGGGTTTATCTTACAACATCGCCTAAGTCTCTGTACCCTCGAAACAGCATAGTAATTTGTCGAGCCACTTCGCTCACATAAACGACGTAATAGCGTTGAGATCCCTACTTGAATTCGTTACCTCCTTTTGACGTAGAAACATGACGTTTTCGTCTTTAATAACTATGGGGAACAGGATAGGGAAATGTAGACTGGTTACTACATTTGTATTATTGATGTTGATATGAAAAACTTCATATAAAGTCGTGTTTGCTGCCCAAAATTCTAACATAACATTTTTTTGAAAATATTAATTAGGATTTAATTTTTATTATTTGATACGCATTTACGCATGTCGAGCAAATGTTTGTAATTAAATACAAATAGTAAAAAGGAAAAGTTTCAAACTCAGGCAAGAGATTAAATTGGAGAGCAAATTGGAGATTATTCACTTCTACATTGTCATAATCACAGAACATCGAATTACTTGCTGATTGGGCATCAAACATCATTAACCATGTAGTAAGAATGGTCGATTGCAATTTAATGTTAGTCAACGATCTTTTATTTAAAAATCTTCGCAAACATTTTTTGTTAAATAAAACACAATATATTTTTTATAGTTAACCAAATGCGCGCGTTAATAAAATTTACGTAATCATACGCATTGATAATATAGTTAATCAAACTTGGTACCCTCGCACCATTATAAGTAGCACCTAGTACCATATTTATAGGTATACTAAGTGAGTCAATGTATGGTATTTAATATTTATCTCTGGCGCGACGCTACACCGAAACTCCATTACACGATTACTTCGGCCACTTAACGTTATCCCTGTTAATTAATATAAATGATTAACAAATTGCACCGCGCCTCATGTTTTTGCGGTAAGTTTTTAGATTGAAGTGATTTTGCGGTATTTTTCTTTGAGTTCAGTTGTAGCGTGTAAATTTCATTAAACAATTAATTTACTGTAGGTACCATATTTTTATAAACGTAATTATATTTCGTATCAAGGTATTGACCGTTGAGATTATTTTCCTCTAAATATTTGTGATAATGGATGAAAGGTTTTTGAAAAAATGTATTTTCTAAAAATGACGAAAAAATTTGTAATTGCTTGCCTCATAATTTAAAAACTTTAAATACTTGTGTTTGTTAAAAAATCTACCCAAAACACAACCGAAATCTGATAGCGATAATTCTTTATTTATTTGGTATATTTCTTATGATACGCAAAACATCTTTTTTCATCCTTGAGGCTTTTAAGTTGCTAGTAGTCACAACAGTCGCTTTAATACGTATGAATGTACAAAGTAATTAAAATAGTTTATAGTTATGAGAACAACACACAAGCCAATACATTATGACTATTAACTATGCAATATGTGGATGACGTCGCCAAAGTTTCCAGAAGTTTCGCTGAACTCACAGGTGCAGATAGAATATAAATCCCTTTAGCTGCCAACATACGTAATCTTCATCTCGCTAAATTAAACTGTTGATGAATAAACATAATGATAATTCAAATAGAAGATTTCGTTTGAAAATTGTATAAAAATTATTTGAAAAAGATAAGTTAACAAATCCAAAATAGTAGGTACACATTTTGTGTAGAGATTTCCTATTTAATCCCTTCGGAAATCCATCATCGACGAAGCGATCTTCCTTGCTATCTTTTACTCTTAACCTGTTATTTTTTCATATCACAAATATATTAAAACTTTATACCTACCCTTTCACGATCAAAGCTGCGAGCTACACAATACATACAAAATCACACGTCATATTTTCATATCTTCAGTCGCTTTTACACAGCGGTTCATAGCTCTAAAAAACTATTAAAGTTTCATCGCACAAGCCTTTATAAATTAAATCGATCCACGTAACATTCCACGAAACATTGCACTTGTGTTAGGATCATTTTTAATCTAAATTCCATCCGTACCCTCCCTTTGTACTGTGGCAAGAAATTGCCCTACCTCCCCTTCATGGGCTACGTATTGCCTACATTATGCTGGATAAGAATTTATTCCACACGAATAACCACAAACACTTTAAAGAAATTGGGCAAAGCTCTTGAAAGCGGATACTCCTTTTAAGACAAACTAATAAAATCTTAGAGGAAACAATCATGGTTTTTGACGTCAAAGTATTTTAGGGTTGGCTGAACTTTAGAAACTTATAGTTTCGTAATTTTGTTTGTTTACCATTTCAAATTATTTTAATAATATCCCGGGTCGATAATACGCCCGTATTTCTTGGAGGGGTAAACAGAGATGTCCAGCTTGCAAACCCCACTTCACCAAGCAAACTATGTCAATAAGATTTCACTAATGTAAAAAAAAGAGAAACTCTTTTCTCGTGATATCTCGCAGCATTTTCTAAGTCAGTAGGTATTTACTCAATAATTGTCAGGTTGACTTTAAAAGCAAGATAGAAACATCTTAATTTGTTCGTCGACTATACGAACTTTTCAGACAAAACCTACTTTGGGTACCTTAACGGCAGACACGCTGTTTAGTTCTGTAACTCTCAAGTATGTACCAAACTCGAGTGGAATCTACTTAAGTGAATGAAAAGTACAGATTTACCTAGGAAATGTTTGCACGTTTGAACGAAGACGTTTTATGGGTCCCGAGCTCAACTAAGCGGGTTGAGAAACTACTACTTTATATGTATGTTCCGTTGAGAATGGTGTTTTAGTAAAGTGAAATATGAAAACGAGCTGAAAGAGATATGAATGAAACACAAGAATAAGGACTTTTAAAATAGTAAGTCTGATACCTGTCACCCACAGTTTTTTCTTATTATTACCTACTATTTTAATAATATAAAAACTAAAATGATACAAACTATAATTACGTAATTAATAATGGTTTGATTTTTAAATTATTCGTCTGGGGTCGACTTCCAAATTTAGCTGGTTCAACAGAATGTCACAAACGAACACATGAAATTCTGTGATTTATATAAAAGTAATCAAAAGACAATCAAACTATTTTCAGTACGTGTGTATGTTTGTAAACGGGTGCAGGTGACTGCACAACGCACGCAGCCGACGTACGCTCCAATAGATTGAATAATTAACTTACGTATGCGTTTCCAAAACTCACACGCGGAAAAAATATTGCATCTGCGAACAAGCCAATGTAAAACATATTGGAGTAGTTTCAATTCGTTTTACAATTCAGAGTTTTGGCATTCAAAGTTGATTTCGAAATATATTGTCATTTCAGAATAAAAGATTCGAGGTCCACACACACACACACACACATTGTCTGAAAGATTAGGATCTTTAAACAGAGTCAGGCTTAGCATGATTGTAATAACTAAATACACTCAAAACGTCAGCGCCAAAGGCCGAGATCTCAAGAGATAACCAATAAAACAAGAGTCCTAACTTTGTCTTGTCCCAGATCTGCACTCTAACCCAGTGAAACCTAGAATTTAAACGAGATGAAACGAGAACTTTCGGTTGCCAGACATTCTGTCTGTAGGACTATTCTGGCGATGTTAAAAAAATGTTTTTGAAGCAACAAATCGGATACGAGAACTCCCCCGAGAACATCAGATTAAATGAACTTTGAACGGAGTCGTGGGACTTCCTCTAATCCTAAATACAGACTTCGACATGAGCTAGAACTCCCAAACGTGGAGATCGTTCAATTAACGCTGCTAGCTGGACCATCTACTAATTAAATGAATGACCAATTAGGTCCATAACGTCTGGCTACGTTTGTGCATCTCAGATAATCTGCTCGAATGGCTCTGATCATCATAACACAAACAGTTTGGGGTAGCAATTACAGAGTGAAGTGTTTAGAGTAAAAACACAGTTGTTTAACAGGTGAGGATGAGAATCTACTACACCGTGTGAATAGTCACAGGGTGTCGTAGATTATCGATCGATATCGTGTATAATTATTGTATTCCTGAATACAATAATTTTCAATGACAATGAGTTTAAAGAAAATGTCAAATGCATTGAACCAGATTTTCTTTTGTCTAAAACGGAAAATGATCCTACTGCTCATGACTTATTTTTACCAACAGTTAAAAGCATGCAGTATGTAACAGCACAGTCAATGAACTCTATGTGAGAGTAACTCGCGCACACTGTAACTAACACTACAGCCTGCTCCCTAACTGTATTTCAAAACCAAACAAAAACAGCGGTCCTGTTAGAAATTTTATGTGATTGGTAAAGTTTGCCAATCAATCTGATTGTTTGATAAAAATTTAATCGACTCGATTCTGTGAATATCGATACGGTTGTTATGGCTTTCGATTTTCTTGTAGTTGTCCTCCATCGTTTAAATAAGTAAAATATTGCGATGAAGTTTAGAACAATGTATTTAATTAAATATTACACGTGTTGCTACAAATCAGAGGAATTTTAGTTTAAAATTAAATTACATGTATCTTCCAGAAGCAATTTCCAATTCCGAAAGACTATTTGGACTAATTGGTGATTTCTCATTAAAATTGACATTCATATTGTATCAGCACTTTAATTTCGCTGATAAACGAATTCATTTCATGTTTAATTATTATTTACAGCTCAAAATTTCAGTAAGAGTAAAATTTAAATGAAAATTTCGAACCATTGTGTTACCCAGCCGGCGGCGGCGGTCCGATGATGAAAATAAAAGATTAATTGAATAAATACAAGCAAACTTTAAAATTAAGTTAAAGTCATTTAATAATTATTTCGTCAAAGTTGTTAACGAACACCGAAGTCTAATTGGCAGTACTTGACCATTGAGACAAACAGACGAAGCGTCGCACAGAATCTCAATCAGGGTAACGGGATCATGGAAAAACGTCTTGATTACGGCCGAATTAAATTTAATTTGCCGCGCGAGGTGTTCCGCCTCCTCTCGCTCTAATGAGTTCCCAACTTTCCCTCTTTGTGAGATTAAGCCCAAAAATTGTGAAAAACTTGAGAGTCCTCCGGTCCCATGGCGGATGTTGTTTGACATACATAATATCTGGCCGTCCTCGCCTGCCCCCGACAAGTTTTACGTACTTTCTACAGCTGTTTACTTAAGTATGCTCGGTGGAATTAAAACTTAGAAGAAAGTTGTTGTGCTCAAGTGATTTCGTTAACTCACGCAACGAGCGCTTTTTACACAATTTATAGTTGAGTCGGAGTAGGTAAGCATCGTGGTTTCCTAAAATGTGTAACGATATTTAGCCATAGAAAACCGTGCCTTATTACACTGATACTTTACTTTTATAAGATAAAGAATGAGATAGAACATATGAAGAATGACTTAAAACTTAAAACAATAATTAGCCAACACTTGTTTAACTAGACATATTGCGTGTGTTTTTACCGTAGGTACCTAGGATTTTTTTTATACCTAAAGATATGTCGTTATGAGAATAGTTAAAAAGAAGGGACGTTTAAGAGGACCTAAATATTTTTTCTCAATAATATTATTAAACTGCTAATACTGCAAACAAATTTTAATAAAGTATTGCCTTCTGATGACAACGGCAAAAGGCGATGTTTACTTAATTAAACAGCAAGACGAAATACATCTTTGTTTTAATATGAATCAGAAGTAAGATGTACGAAATAACAACAGAATGTTTTAAATTCTTTCAAGCGAGGCAAATATTTAACGTTACTGAAAATTTCATTAAGCTTATACTAATTAAAGAGCAGTGTTGTGGGCGAAAATTCGGCAACCGAACGTGAATGGGGCTACAAATTATGTCTACTAGTTATCATGTAATTTCCCCTTTTTATATTAATAAATGAAGCCTCTGATTCAATATGATTTATTCATTAGAAAAGTTCAGTTCATTTATATCGAAGTTACCTGAATTTTCTAAACTTACTTAATCAATCAAATTTAATTAGAATAACTCACAACCCACAAGTTTTGGGGTTGTTGTATCAACCTAGAAGAGATTAAAAAATCAATAAAGACTAAGCAAACGATAACAGTGAACTCTATATCCAACGACTATGGCAAAATATTGCACTGAAATGCCGTAGATCCCAGTACAAATAATACTTTACTGGGGACATATCCCCACGTACCCTCGCAGGGCATCTTCGACAGGCTTGTCTAGTTAAGCCGCACATATTTACTGATATTGATACGAGAACGGCCCGCCAAGATGACAATTACTCCGCTAGATACCAGCATCGAATCTAACTGGATAAGACATGACTACAAATTGGTAATAGGTGATAATGACACAATTTTTCAAAGCATAAACTTTCCCTAACCATCTCAGTTCTTCAATTAAGGTCTTAATTTTATTGTTCAAATACCAGTAGGTACAAAGTTTGTAACGTAATGATTACTTGCTAAATTACATAACATTATAGTGTTACCTACGTGCTTGTAAATTTATTGCGAGAAAAACAATTACCGAGTTTAGTTAGAAACTCATTTAAAGGGTAGATTACTTTGTGGTAAGCCTAAATCACTCGTTTCAGGCGGTTACAGGTGCGAAAAACTTATTTAAAGGCTTTGCCAAACTCTCATTTGAGGACGAAAATTGCAGTTTAGCCAACCGCATCCGTTAATATATAAAGTACGGCCATAAATAACTGGCTTTTCTAGGCGCGTGTATCCGTGGTGCGCGACAAAACCGCTGAATTTCCCAGGAGCGCTATCCACAACATACCGCGAAGAAGAATAACCGGAGTGAATGCAAAATGAAAATTATCATACAAATTCGCCATCTTATATGAACCGAGGTATTACTGTCACAGTATAAGTATGCAAAAATATGTAAGGAGAACGCGGTTGCTTTTACGGCATGCGAAAATACGCGACTGAATATTGGCTACGTATCCGCACGCGTAAATTTTCAGCACTTGTAATTTGCATTTGTAAAGTAAATAATTGTGGGAGGTCTTTGTAGAGACTTCGCTCTCTTGGGCTTTTTGACGTTTCGCGAAATCGTGGGCCCGATGTTGATGAATGCAAATTGACTAATATTTTTTGTTTCCTCTTCGGCGTAGCCTGAGTTTGAAGTGCTGTAATGCTGTTCACTTGGCTTGTTTTTGCCGATAATGATATTGTAGGAAGAAAAAGTTGGACTTCAAACTTAGCTCTACAAGTAATTTTTCGACAAACCTATTATTAAAATATCTTCGCATTATGTAGATATCTCTCTAGAATGTTCCTTAGAAAGTCGTCTTCAGAAATTATACATCGAAAATATTTAAAATTTTAGTTTTTTGACAGAACTTATTCCGCAGTAATTTTGGATGCAACTTATTCTGTAGGTCCCTATACCAATGTATTGATATACAATTAAGAGACACGAACCTTTAATTATTATTTAATTAATTATTATTAATTGCTTAGGTATTTAAGCAGTATAAGACCAATGTAGGTATGCAAAATCTGCAAGTAGGTATGCATCGAACCTGCGGTGAAGTCGGGTGCGACGACGCAGTTGACTTCACGTGGAGTGAGGGAAATGGCCAGAAAATATTGATTCTTGCCGATCCAACGAACACGGCAAAGGTAATAAATATGCTGCCTTACAATACAGAACGCTGTGCCTTGTTTACTTTTAATAATAAAATTAACATTCTACTTTTTTAAAGTATGCTTTATGGGTTGAGCTGAAGCTCTAGATGAATATTTGTTCTAGAATTATGGCAATTCTATAGTCACTTATACTGGATAGCTAAGTACCCAAAGTCGTCAATAGATACTTCATTTTCATTTAGGTTGTGTGCCTTAGACAATTATGGTTAAATTTTGATGCGCTAGATTTAGATCAAAACACTTGAAACGAACTCACACGTTCGGGGATCGGATTTGTAACCACAAGACTATAGTAATCAGATAAATAATATAAGGTATCTGATCTATCTACCTAAGTATGTACAGGCAAATATCGAGACGGCTAATACGAACACTCGGATGTTCGGATACTATTGGCGGGATGGCTATATAACCATGAATACAGCATAGTAATTTAACTACGACTATCTAAACGCAGTTTTTCGCTACATTTAATGTCGTTTTTCGTTATTAGTCTTCATGTCGGACGTGACGTGACGGGCGAACGCAAGGAGGCCGAGATTGAATAGGCGTTTATGGCGGTTTGACTGAAGCGAAATATATGACATTTTAAACGTCTCAACACTTTGAGCGACTATATTGTTGACAACAATAAGGAAACTTTGTACCGGTATTATTGACATTTTGGTTACGTCTATTTATTTGAACACCACCAGTTTCTGAAAGGCCGATCAACAAAAAAATTAGTTGATCACCTGTCACACCTCATGTTGCGCTGTGATTAGGTGTTAATCTTTTTTTCAACCAATCACACCCGTGATCACTTGATTTGACAACAGATTAAATTCGTCAGCCTTTCAGAAACCGGGTGAGTTTCACTATTTGTCGCTGACTGTACCTAGGTATAGGTACTGTATATATATAGGTTTCCCAATCTCTCTATCGTTAGGTACTAGAGCCTTACACAACTCATGAGGCAAACTAAATTTATACAACACTGGCTATTCGCGTGGCTGGTTCTGCCATACTGATCAATTAATTAGCATGCACACAGCAGGCGAAGCACGCTTGATAAAATACTCAACGACTTTAAACTCTGCCTTTCATTAAATTAGTAGCCATTTTAGAAATACTCAGTAACGTATGAGAATGTTTGTTGTTTAACTTTAATGGCCGACTGAAGCGGAATGCTTCAATGACCTCTTAAGGCCAGACGGTTTAAAATTCAAATGAAAATATAACAGTGAAAAACTTTAAATACAGTTACTTTTATGAGTGAGAAAAACAAAATGGTGGTTCGGCGGCAAAATTAAGTAGATTCCTAAAGCTATTGGTACCTACGCATGTGCAGTTTTTATTTTAATTCTTAGGTTTATAAATCCAATTCTCTCATATACTTACTTACATAACACGTGCAGCGATGGTAAGGCCCGAAAAAGAAAAGAATGCTAAAATGGCAAATTAAAAATATGACTCTTGGGCCAATAGTGGCCTATTGCCTGGGGTCCTAATGCTACGAGTTATACAACCGATACGGCGTAGATTTTTAAAACTGCTACGCCGTAGTGCGTTCTTTCCGTTGGATTTGATTTATTTTCTCAAATAGAATAAAAACAATAGGTTTCGCCGAGGAGACTTTATACAAAATCATTTTTTTTTTTTTGGTATCTCAGTTTCTTAGCAGTGATTACAGAAAAAATCTTTCAATATTAGTTTTTTTTTTAAATTACCTCGTATTATAAATTGCGACGAAAATCTTTATTAATTAATCTCTGATTATATAACTAAACTATCCCTAATTAAATAGTTATTATATTTAGCTTAACTGTTTCTAATTGATTATTACCTTGGAATTAATTAAAACTTGTTAAAATAAACGCGCTAATTATTCAATAATAAGTATTTATACCTACATGATGATTTATTGTTGATTCGACCAATACAAAAGAAATTAATAAAACGTTTTTTATAACCATAATCATCGTATTATTTTAGGCAGGACTTTAAAAATGGTTCATAGTACTTTATAGTCAAAAATCACAACTTATAAGGAAAATACAAAGTTAAATTGAAAAATTATTTATTTCAATAAGAATAGAAGCTGTTACATAATTATATATATTTCATTATTGTACTTACGGAAGAACAGTAGTGACATGAACACCATTTCATTAAATGTTATGAATAATAATAATTAATCATAATTATTGCTTAAACAACACTAGCGCAAAAAATCTGCGAGTTTATATAATATTTATTTAATAAGTACCAATCACTTGTAATATAGGGTAAAGATTACAGCCATAAAAATACAATATATATTTCTTTCTCTTTTAACTCAAGCTTGCCTTTTTATATTTATTTTATTTTTTCTTTAAAAAGAAGTTATTTTTTTTCTTTATTGCATGAAGCATTTCAAGCTGTAGCTGCCACTTAAATATTTTGGCTCTAATTTACATCTATTTTTGTTAAAGATTTAATGGCAGCTAAATCATTTATTTACCCCATATTTAAAATACTATGTATAAAAATCTATACGTATAAAAATAAATGCAAGTCGATAGACGAAATAAAATATATAAAAATACTTCAATGAAATTAAAAAAATAAGATTCCGAAAATATTTAAGATCAATAAATTTGTATTATAATTAACTGGAACATAACTTTGGTCTTGTCGTTAGAAACTAAGAAACTTAAATCTAAGTTATTTCTTTAAAAATAGTTTTGTTACTTCCACACAGAGATTCTATTAAACATTATGAATAACAATTCCACTTACTCTTATTTATTAGATTGTACGCAAAGGCAAAAGGCATCCTGGAGAATAAAAACGTTAACATTAAAAGTATTATTTGTTTGTTATCTGTATTGAAAATGTTACCAGCTACAAATATATTTAAACTACATTTCAGTAAATGTGTAGTTCATCATAGTTTTGAAACATAACATAATTAACTTAATTAATTATGTTAATTTCATAATTATATTTTTAGCTGCTATATCAAATTGCCTGATTTAAAATTACAAAAAAATTGATAGGTGGCTTGATCGACTGCGTTTTGAAAATAATACGATCGATATATCATTCTTATTTTCATACAATATGGCCAAAATTTTCCCAACACTGGAACAACGAATAGCTCAAACAGTAGCTATTATAAACAACAATTTTGAGTACTAAGTTATTTAGAACTCGTCGTGACGTGCTAGTGCTTCGCCAAAGTCTGTAGCCTGCGATCCTACGAAGAGGTCGTATTTGTCTAGAATTTCCCCTTTAGTCAGTTTCTCGTCAGCGTCGGTATCCGCCTCAAAGACAAGGTGTCTTGCCTCGGCCTCGGCGTGGTCAAACTCAGGTGGCGCAATCCAGTCTTTTACTTCATGTGCATCCATAAAGCCGTCTTTGTTTGTGTCTCTGTTGGATAAAAATTTCATCAGATTTGAGAAGCACCAGTTTTCCTTAACTTAATTATTTGCATAATATTGCACGAAAATGTTAGTGTTTTTTTTTTTGTATATAATAAAATTTTTCTATATAGTTGTGATACTACGTAAATGTACATTCGCTAGGGATTACAATGTTTGATATTACTAATAGTAAGGATTTCTTTTTCCTCAAACATCGTTACAACCAGTAAACTAAACATTATTATACAATTAAATCTAAACTATGGTACGTAATTGTAACAAACATTTACAATACTATCAGTGGTCTCTTAACACCTCGCTTGCATAAACAGTATAGATTGCATTGAAATAAAACATCATTCATAGCGCTTCGTCGACGATTTACAGTTTATATTTGCAATTAAAATCATCAAATCACCTTCTGCAGGCTAGTCAAAAATACCGAAATCCAGTATGATTATAGGCAGTTGTAAATCTTATCAGTATAATTAATTCGTGTACGATTCCTAATTCTAATTAAACTACTCAACGGTTTGATTATGCAATTTCTCGACAAGCTAAAAACATTATAAAAGATTTATTAAGTTTTATGAATGTTTATTTAATGGTTCATTAATAAATATCTATTTTTTTAGTCTGTATCATGCAATAAGATGTTTTGAATATTCTTTGTTACCACTTAAACGCAAGCCTTTTATCTTCTACTACATCTGTGCTATGCGAACGGTCGCAATTATTACTAACAAGTCATTTATATACACAAATCATGACAATTATTATGCGGGCAACAACCGCTGCCGAATAGCACAGTAAAATCAATTGAGACTCATTGACTGTATGTATTGACACAGAAATAGATGTATCCATGAATTCTACGATGTTGCTCCATACACCATTATTCGAGATTGTATATTTGTTACGAACTACTTAACAAATACACAATCTCGAATATATTATTATTATTTATTTTGATATATACGACCTCCGTGGTCGAGTGGCGTACACACTGGTTTTCAAGGTGTCGCCAGCTCCGAGGTCCTGGGTTCGATACCCGGCTGGGTCAATGTAGAAAACCACTTTTCTACATTGTCTCGGGTCTGGGTGTTTGTGGTACCTTCGTTGTCTCTGAATTCCATAACACAAGTGCTTTAGCTACTTACTATGGGTTCAGAGCATTTTATGTGATGTTGTCCACATTTATTTATTTTCCAGGATCGGAGAGATCCGGAGAGATCTCATCGTAATTATGTCCTAACTCTTGATAACTGGGTATGAGAACTAGAAATCTATTTAGTCCGTAAATGAGATAATAAAAAAATATTAGACAATATTTTTTTACTTTTTCTAAATAACTAAATACTAAGCGGATAAAGCAAAACATAGTTCAGAAGTGGGGGCTAATTACGTCACGATGTTACAAAAAACGTACAACATCGTGACGTCATGCAACATTTCAAATCAATCTATTGTCGTAGGTTTTTGGTTATTTAAAAAAAGAAAAAATACGCGTCTAATATTTTTATTAATCTACCTAAGGGACATTAACAAAAAATATATGAACACGCTATTCATAAAAACTGATTACAGGTCTCGTAAAGCGTGGAGAGCCTATTATCTTTATAGGATCAGTACATATTCCGACTTGTCCTTCAATTCGTTTTACGGCAACAGAAATAAAATGTCTATTCCATTTTATTTTTAATACATGCACCCATCCTCTTTTTTTCTATCCTGCTCAGATTTTTTTTTTCAATCAAGTCTATTCTATATTAGAAGACTATGTCTGCTAATGGGAGATTTATAGTGTTATTCTAAATAGCAAACTAGTTAAGGAGACTAACCTGAAGCCAGTGAACTGTTCCCTCTCCTGTTTGACCCAGTCCGGTTCCTCTTCATCTTCCCCATCCTCAGGCTTGTACATGTCGCCAATGTACTCATCTAGAGACACTTTGCCGTCCTGTAATGTAAACAGTAGATTCATATGAATTAAGTTAGTAGTAAGAAAAATGGCCAAACTTTTTCAGGTGGATGTAAAAATATTATATCTATATCTACATTATAGCTTAAATTTTCTACCATTTTCGAAATTAAAAAGCTCTTAGGTAGATATTTTTATTTTTTTTAATAATCGCTCCCTCACTATGTTTAATAATAATAACACTGTATCTGTCGTCACAAACATTCAATTCAAATACACATAGAACACCCAGACTTGGAACAATCATTAAAATTCGTTGTTTACACAATCTCATGCGGGGATCGACTGCAGCACGTCGCGCACAATGGTAAATGGCTGTGACCTATAACACTTGGCTATCCGTACAGTCATATGCATTTGTAAGTAAACTATCATAAAAATCTACAGGTTCCTTTTAAGCATACAGGCATGATACGAGCGACAATCTTATTTTATAAAAACTTGTAATTCCTTTTGCCGTGGTATATAGGCCAATCAACAGGGACGGTTACAAGGTTAGCCGCGCAGAGAAAGTCTGAACCTATTTAAGCATTGCTAACTTTTTGACATCCTAAGACCTGGTGATACTACAACAGTCAGTATAACATTACATTGTCCTTATCAATGTCTTCCATAGTCTCGAGCACCACAACATCCCTCATTTCCGAGTGGTCCTCTGGGTGCAAGAACGCTGCGAACTCGGTGCGGTTCAGCGCGTCGTTTAGATCGGCATCTGAAAACACAGTAGTAGTTTAATATAGGAATAATGAGCTCACTATAGCTTTATGATATTTTTTTTAAGAAGTACTGCAGATTTGTTGAGATAGGCTTATGTCCTGCATTTGCCCATGATAGTCTGACTTAGGGTTGAGGAGATTTGTTACCAGTTCTCATAGAAAAGTGATATTAATGTCTCAGGTGGAGACTAAAATCATATGTAAAATCAATGCAGAATGCATTTCTCAGCTAATATAACCAAAGTAACCACTAAATATATTAAGTTAAATTAGGTTGTTGAGCGTTTTGAGCCATTAGGTCTTCTTACCAGCGTAAGTCCACCTCCTGCGGTCTCTCTTTAGTAAGTTATTGTAAGTGAATCCCTCACTGTTGGGCATCTTAAGTTCCTTTTGATCCATCTCATCCATGAAGCCATACACATCTTTTCTGTAAGCCTGTTGAATAAAAGTGTTTAATGATAAGAAATACTAGTATGAAATAAAGATTAAATGGCTTCTACAAAGTGTGACGTATTTCTGCGATTTTCGCAGCCATGTGGGGTCGGCGAATTGCAGAAGATATTAATCATATTATTTGCCATAAAATATAATGTATCAATTAGAAGTACGAAGAATATAAGTATGGATATTAATATTATAAATGCGAAAGTAACTCTATTTAAAGTCTAGTTTCTAGTCTAATTTATATGTATAAAAATTAATTAAATTAAAGTGTCTGTTTATAATATTAAAATAACCGCTTTTTACTACATGCATTTGAATTTATATACGTTACATATACCAAAATAACATTTTATACTATTTTGGTCCGTCTGTCTGTCTGTTTCCAATTCCTGTTTCCTAATCACTGGAACGGCTAGACCGATTATGACGGGACTGGCATTCAATGGCAGATAGCTGATGAAATAAGAAGTAACTTACGCTACTTCGAAAACGAAAAAGAAAACTATATAACTGTTATGTTAAATTCCACGCGGATGAAGTCGCGGACACAGCTAGTAGGTAATAAAAATAATTTGCCACATGTATGACGGAGCATCACTTAAGAACTGCTCGATCGATTTAACTGTTTTTATTGTGTTTTTAACTCTCAGGACTAGGATTGTATAAACGAAAATTTGCGCACAAGGCGCGGAACATAGAATTTTTTTGTTTTTTTTGCTAATTGTATAGATTGATCAAGACAACGAGTGTCGGGCGGGTCTGCTAGTATAAGATAAAAATCAGTTGCAATCAGTTTAATGCTGAAATATGCAATAAAGTTTAAAGATGACGACAGACGGACAAGTAACATCAAAATGTTCAATATAAACTTACCTCCCAAGCAATGACCTCATCATTGTTTGGGTTATGCTGCCTCCAGTGCCTGTCGACATCCTCGCTGATGTAACGCTTCTGGGTGTACCGGATCCAGTCCTTCAGCTCCACGAGCGAGACGAACCCGTCCTTGTCCCCATCAATCTTGTCGACGATTATTCTAGAAGCGTTAATCAAATTAGTCACTGTTCTGCCCGATAACGGGGTCACTCAACTCAGATAGATAAACTTTTTATGAGGTTTTTAAATACGTTCGATACATTCACATTATAAGCTGAAAATATAATATTAAATCTGTATGTAAACGGTCGCCAAATCGGTAATCTGTCTAAAATTACTTTAATAGAATTTGACATCGATATAGCTTGAACTCAGAGAAAGTTCAGAAGCTACTTTTAACTAGAAATTGCCGCGTCAATTTCAAACTGGAGTCGCTGAGCTCGCGTAGAAACTAGGTCCGAAGTTAATGCACATTCTTGTTAGCTACGTCACCTAAAATGCGTCTACTGAAATGGGACTACAGATTGCTTTAATAAATAGGTCATACTTTGTTATAAATTGTAATCATCATACCGCTTTGATAGATACCTTTTAAATACCTACAAAATATTGTTATAATGTTGATATCAGTAATATGAAACGGAATTATGCAAGTTTCCTTTAGATTATTACAGTTAATAATTTGTTTAAATAGAATTTTTACGAAACATCTAGAAAGCTCTTTAGTAAAACTAATCTGCAACATGCATGTTGGTCATGACCTTTGTTACATTGTAAAAGTCTAAGGTGCGTTCCTATTGTGAAAGCTGGCTAGACTGTTAAGGCTTTATGGAAAGAAGATCGTAAAACCCTACGGCAATAAATCTAAGAACACTAGAACCAATACAACAAAATAACTAACAAAACAACTTAGTTTCCAACATCTAACACTACTTTTTTCAAAGTAAAGCCCAGTATTTTGTCAGACACTGTTTTCTTGTTTTTGTATCCTTACATAAAGTTACAGTTTTATATTTATTAGGTAATTAACTTATATTCATTAGGTTGCAGAATGTTATGTATTTGTACCTAAATGTTATAGTCAAACATCAAAGCTCTCTCCTCTACGCCTAGTTTTGGCTAGTCAAACCTAGGTCTGACATAAAGTCTTCGACTTGGTCCAAACTAATAACAATTTTCTTTTTCTATCTTTGACTAATTTAATTTTTGTCTAATCTAAGAGACTAATTAGGGACTGACGTCATAATCTATTAATATAATTAATATCCCACATGTGGTATAGTGGGTCAAAATAAAATAACCCTAACCTAACTGAATATTATGATTTTTTTTATGGATGTTGTTTATCTTAGCCTCTTTGCAAATTTGGAACCTATTTTGGTTTTTGTCCAAAGCTCAAACCTCGGATAAACCAGTCATTCTGCAAAAAGGCTGTATGTATGTTTGTTTTGAACATAACAGTCCGCATACACAGTTACACTGAGACAGTGTTATCTATTACTTTAAACTAACCTACATAGTGAGTGTGGGCGAGAACATTGACACAGTGAGATAATCTCAAGATGCAGGAAATTGGTGGAATTGCTGTTAAGATATAAATTTCTAGTACATTCCATTTTATATGAATAAATTGTTTTGTTTTGCATCAATTAAGTACTTCAATGCTGAGAATATGTTAAGTAGTTTTTTATTTTTTATACTAATAATAAAAAAAAATAATTAGTTTAATTCTTTTACAAGACATTTGTATAACATTTTAGGTATGTTAGAGTGAAAAAAAATAAACCAGTATAATAAAAAAAACCTAAATAAATAAGTTGAAAAAGTAAAACAAACTATTTTTTTTATTTCTACTCAACTTCATTTACTTTTTAAATTGAGTCAAACCATTCACATGTTAGAGTTGGATGACTACAATACATAATTAACTGTTCATACAATGTAAATAAAAAAAATATGTGACTTTCAAAGCATTGGAACTGTAATACAAATACACTATTGTATAATACATTGTGTGTTTGAATATAGTAATGACATCACAGAGGTGATCACACAACTATGCAAACAGAATAGATAGGTTTTTACTGTGTTAAACTTTTCTTAAATTGTAATTATATTTTATCCAGCATAATTATATTATTAGCTCAAAATCTGAATTAATGAATAAGAAGCTGACTAAAATGTAAAAATAATTCCTCATAGGTCGCTTAAAACTTTTATTTTATTTTAGTAGCAGTGCCTAAATTAATTGTTTTCTTAAATATGTAATTTATTATTTATTAAAGGAGGTTTAAAATCAATACAACATTTATTTTTATGTATGTTTTGACTTACCCTAGTCTCCTTTTACTTTCTTCAGGAGGCAGCTGATCAAATGACTTAGCCTGATCTTCACCCAAAAAGGCGTCGTGATCAAACTGCTTGTTGTGGTTTTCATTTTTAAAATGTTCTGACTCTGAGAGGCGGTCCATAAGCCTCTTTGTCTCTTCAGGAGTCGGCACACCGGCAAATACAGCCGAAACGGCTAGAGCAACGAACAGTGACCTCAACATTTCGACCTGCTTAAACAATGCCAAGTAAATAACTTTATCAATAAAAACAACATAAAAAACCAATGATTTTTTTTTAATCTCTTATTACAGTTTTCAAATGAACACTTTCTTATTTGATTTAAAGATTTTTCAGGCCCTGAAATACGTACCCGTTGGATTTCGCCACGTCAACACGATAACGTAAACTTCCTCGTTCCTGTAAAGTTTTAACAATCGGGATGAATGAAATATCGGTTCGGGACTCGCACTCGTCGGACGCCGGCTGTGTGGGAGGAGGAACGAATGAGAATTCGATCGGTCTTCGGTCGGTCGCGACTCGCGGTCGCGGATGCTGTGATTAGGTTGCGTTTGGAAACCTAATTTGATTATTATACTTTTGGGTATAATAATTTTCTATGTTCGTTTGTGTATGGAATGTATATTATAGTGGTTATTAGAATATTTTTATGAATCGCAATTATTAATTTTGTTTATTCCAACAGAATAACATGGCATAAAGTTATGAAAAATTGTATTAAATAATTCAGTTTCAAAACGCAGCTGGCATGTAATGACATAATAATGTTACCATGCTTAAATGCAATTTTCCTTATTTAAATAGCAATCATCGTTATAATTTATCAATGTGGTTGGAAAAAATTTACACAAACCGGAACCACAATTCAATGAATACAATAACCAAAAACATCCACAGACCTCTTGTCAGCAACGACCATTCATTTTCAATGTACATGAAATACATTTAAAATTAATCTGCCACGCTCTCCGCGCCCCGCGTATACTCCGCCTCAAAAAGGTAAGTTCTGAATAATCCATCGTGTGATACCTTAGTTATAATAATAATAATAATAATATTAATTATGAATAAAATATGAAAATGTGAAAGATGCCGACAATGCTGACAAGAAGCCAGACAAGAAATATAGCACGCCCACCATCCCCGGACTCGTCGCCGAGCTCCGCCTCACAGATGCCGCCTGCCGCAGTACCAGCGCCGCCGGCACCTGCAGTTGCGTCGAGCTCCAGCGACGAGTACTTCTCCCCGCCGACGACGCCAACACCTGTGCGTCGGCAGGGGAGACGCCGGCCACCGACCAGCTTGGCGCCCGCGGGCCAACCGGCCTCGAACAGGGCTCCCGCTCCCGGTGGTGATGTGCGGCGCATGAAATGGACTCGCCAAATAAACGAGAACGTCATGCGCGCATATTACGGGTCTACAGAGGGAGGAACTAACCTCACTGCGTAACGTGCGAGAATGCTGTGTCTGTTTCAGGCTCTTGAACCGGATGTCAGCGTATCGGCTCAACGACTGTCGGATCAGGTGCGGGTCATCCAGCGCAATCATAGGCTGGATGACGCTACACTTGATCGATTGCGCTCTGAACTGCAGCGTAGCCCCGCCGCCAGCACCCCGTCATCAGCGACGGTACCAATCTCTGGTACACCACCAATATATCCTGCTGACGGGGAGGAGGATGATGGGACTATAACTGTAAGTACCCAGTGCAATGAAATTATAAGGAGTACTTTGGAGGATGCAATTCGGGAGTACCGGTCATCACCTCCCGGCCTTAGACCCCGACTACCACGCTTGCCCATGCACAACCGTAATAAAGCTATAATGGGTGCCCTAGATTCGCTGCTTCTCGATTACTTCGAAAGCAGCGAAGACCTGGGTGACACACACTCGATTCTGTACTGTGCGGCTGTTGCGGCATGTCGTGTAGCTAATGTTAAAATAAATAACTGTAACATAGCTACACGACCTAAACCAGCCGTACCACTTTGGCAGTGCAGGATCGAGCGTCGTGTCGCTGAGGCTAGGGCACTCATAGGCAAATTAATTGCATTTAAAAATGGCAATTCGCGACCTAGAGTAATGCGCTTTGTAAAGCGGGCATTTGCTGGGACTAACAGTAGTCCTAGTGAATATACTGCTCGCGTTACAGAGCGCATTGACTTCTTTAAACAGAAGGTATGTGCATGGGTGAGCCGTATTCGTCGGTATAAGTGCCGGGTAGAACGGTTTCACCAGAATCGCATGTTCCAAAGGGACCAAAGATGGGTATACAGGACATGGGAGCGACCTGTTCTAGGTGTGGATGAGGGGCGCCTACCAGATGATGATGCCACTAAATCGTTTTGGCGCAGCATTTGGTCGGTGCCTGTCAGCCATTCCGAAGGCGATTGGATCCGAGAGGTTGAGCAATTGTGTGAACCAATACAAGAGATGGGGGCAATTACTATCAGCCCCCAAGACGTAGCTAATGCAGTCCGTCCGATGGCAAACTGGAAAGCACCAGGACCGGACGGACTGCAGAACTTCTGGTTAAAATGGTTACGGAGTTCACATGGTTGCTTAGCGTCTCAATTCCAATCTGCTATAGAATCGGCTTCGCTCCCACAGTTCTTAACTACAGGGTCTACCCATCTGCTCCACAAAACAGGTAGTACCACGGACCCTAAGAATTATAGGCCGATCACCTGCCTACCAACGATTTATAAACTTCTTACATCCATTCTGAGGGCAAAGATTAACGATCATATTGATAGTAACTCTGCAATGTCTGCCTCTCAGAATGGATGTAGGAATGGGTCCCGTGGTACTAAGGAGCTACTCCTTATTGACACGACTATTTGCCAACAGGTTCGCCGCTCTAAAAAAGATCTGTCGACATGTTGGATAGATTATAAGAAGGCCTACGATTCGGTGCCACATACATGGCTCATGAGGGTG
The DNA here is from genome assembly GCA_932294365.1 of Diachrysia chrysitis. Lineage (NCBI taxonomy): Eukaryota > Metazoa > Arthropoda > Insecta > Lepidoptera > Noctuidae > Diachrysia > Diachrysia chrysitis. Next base: position 11,543,400 of record OW028649.1, on the reverse strand, counting down.
CTGGAGTTGTATAAAATTAATACAACTTTACGCACCTTCTTAGTGTCATGTATGCGGCAGTGGGGTACGGTGCTTCACTATCCAGGATGTCGGGATATCCAACAGAGTGGTGAAACAATTAGGATTGAGCGGGGAATATTCCAGGGTGACAGTCTGAGCCCACTGTGGTTCTGTTTGGCCTTGAATCCTCTAAGCACTCTGCTTGAGAATTCAAGGCTAGGCTATTCGTTGCGGAGAGGAAGCCAGGTAATCTCCCACTTGTTGTACATGGATGATCTTAAACTTTTTGCCACCAACAAATTGCAACTGATGAAGTTACTGAAGATCACTGAAAGCTTCAGTAATTCCATCAGAATGGAATTTGGTGTTGACAAATGTGCAGTCATGCATGTAAAACGAGGCGGGATTATAGAATCCCAGGGCATACAGCTCTCGGATTCTATAAACCTAAGGTCACTCTCTGCAACGGAGACCTACAAGTACTTGGGTATGTCAGAGGCGTTAGGCATCAACGTTGCTGACATGAAACAATCATTACAGACACGTTTCTTTGGCCGCCTGAACAAAGTACTGAAAAGTCTTTTGTCAGGGGGCAACAAAGTGCGTGCCTTTAATGGTTGGGTCATGCCAGTGTTGATGTACTCCTTTGGTGTACTCAAGTGGACTCAGACTGAGTTAGACGCCTTGGATAGAAGAGTCCGAACACTACTGACCGCAAATCGAATGCACCACCCACGGTCTTCGGTAATGAGGTTATATATCCCGCGAAAATGTGGGGGTCGAGGCTTTTTGAATGCTAAGACCCTCCATAATCGCGAGGTATATAACCTCAGGGAGTACTTCCTCCAAGTTGACGTGGGGATGCATCGAGATGTGGTGGTAGTGGATAAGGGCCTCACTCCGCTCTCCCTAGGCAAAGAGAACTGGCACAAACCTGTAGTACTGAGTGTCAAAGATCGCAAAGATGTATGGCAAAGCAAGGAGCTACACGGACGCTATTATCGGACCCTTCATGGGCCTGATGTAGATTTCTTAGCGTCCGTGGCCTGGCTACGCTTCGGTGATCTCTTCGGAGAAACCGAAGGGTTTGTATGTGCAATTATGGATGAAGTTATCATGACGAACAACTACCGGAAATATATTGTAAAGGATGGTACAGTCGACATGTGTCGGGCATGTCACTGTCCAGGTGAGTCCTTAAGACATATAATTTCCGGTTGTTCACGTCTTGCTAACGGCGAATACTTGCACAGACATAACCAAGTGGCCAGGATTATCCACCAGCAGCTTGCTCTGAAATACAAACTTGTGGAATCTGAGATGCCGTACTACAGGTATGTTCCCGACCCAGTTCTCGAAAATGGTCGTGTCACATTGTACTGGGATCGATCTATCATCACTGACAGGACTATTGTAGCCAATAAGCCTGATATAGTGGTGATAGATCGATCAGAGCGCCGGGCAGTGATTGTTGATATCACTATCCCCCATGACGAGAACCTCGTGAAGGCTGAAAAAGAAAAACAAATAAAATATTTGGATTTAGCGCACGAGGTTGTCGACATGTGGGAGGTGGACTCAGCAATCATTGTCCCGATAGTCGTGACAGCCAACGGCTTAATAGCCAAGAGCCTCGACCAACACCTTCAGAGGCTCTCGTTGGGCATCTGGGTCAAGGGTTTGATTCAGAAAGCGGTACTTCTGGACACGGCGCGTATCGTGAGGAGGTTCCTCTCTCTGGGACCCTAACCACCGGCAGCTTGAACCCTGTTTCCGATGCCGGTTGGAGACTGTATTTTATATTTTTAAATGTATGTTTTTTTTTTTAATGTATATTTAAAAATGTATTTTATATGTTTATAAATTGAATAAAGGAAATAATAATAAATCCGTAGGGCAGCTTGTGGCGAGCTGTTTGTGAGTAGCGACACAACGGACCTGAGTGCTCCAGGGAGTCACTCCTTAGGAGGGCTCCCAGCTCTTTCTGGCCTTAACTGGCTGGCTAGAGAGGGGTCGCTAGAGCTGTATGCTCGTGGGTGGAAGTGTCTAATGGCGTAATAGCGAGGAAACCCGCTCCGGGTCCGCTAATGTGACCCGCGATGGCGAAATCGGGGCCGCACCGCTCGACACCCCTAGCCGCTCGCACTGGTGTTGCCTCCTGCTGCCTGTAGTGGCTGTTATGTTGGGGGGCCCATCTGGTGAGCTGGCGAGTCACCACCTGCCTATTTGATTGCATTTATATGTGTTAGAAGGCAGGTGCCATAGTTTTCCGATTTAGTTCTAATAACCAATCCACTAACATTTACCTACACATAGCCTAAATTTTTACTTTCCATTCATAATTTACAATAGCTCTGTATCTACTTTGGACCATTCATGTCTGTTCTTCCATAGAGCAGAGGTGGATGGGCCCTAGTAGATGCCCCATCCCAGTTTAGAGTAAAGTTCTCAACAAGGCCACTGCGTGTTGGACCTGTGTCCCCACGTAAGCCTTTCAAAGGACCGGGTATTCTCAATACTGAGGATAGCCCGTGAAAAAAGAGAGATACAAAATAATAATAATAATAATATCGTGGGACATCTCACACACGGTCATCTGATCCCAAACTAGGCAGAGCCTGTGCTATGGCAACCAGATAACTGATAAACATACTTATATATTTCTAAATATTATATATAAATAACATATTATAGATAAATAACACCCAGACACAGAACAAATGATCGTGCTCATCACACAAAGATTCGTCCTGGGTGGGAATCGAACCCACGACCTCCGGTTTAGCAGTCAGGGTCACTAACCACTAGACCAACAGCCCCAGTTATAGCAGTTATTATTGCTCTAGGGTGATACACCCAAAACAATAACTAATTGCTTTATTTCTGGCTTCACGCACTGCCGTCTTCGAACGTCTGTTCGACGATACTACTTTTCGCCTCGCTGTTGCACTACGCCTACCGTGCTTGTGCCGCTCTGCGGCTACTGAAAACCTCAAATGGCGGAAATATAACAACCTAGTTGGAAGTTATATATTGGAGCCGTTTGGGGTAGAGACCCTTGGTCCGTGGGGTCTGACGGCGCACATGCTTTTTATAGATCTAGCCAAACGCCCCGTTAACACTTCGCGCGACCCAAGGGTTGGCTTTTACCTTGGACAGAGGCCAGTGGACAGCGACGTAGACAAAATTTTTGATGCCATATTTTAAGTTTAATGTTTCAATTAGGGTACTGTATTGTGTTATTTCTTTTGTGTATATATAGTTAAGTTTCTTAGGATAAAATTAAAATTTTAGTATTAACATTGCTTTAGTTATTGTTCTGCGGCAACACCTAAGTCCTTATAACCTGCTTATTCCGAAGCTGACCAGTAAGCCTATTCGCTATCTCCAGTTGCCAACCCAACCGATGTTTACTGGATAAAAATAAGTATAAAAATGCTTATTCAGTATCGGCTAACGGCGGTAACCAACTAAGTAGTAATAGATCTAGTTTGTCATCAAAGTTACACGATAAGAAATGTTAGTTTTCACTGTCTTTTTTATAAAGCAACAATCGCTTTTGATGACAACCGCCATAGCGAATAACCCTGCCGAAATTCACACGGTTATAACAATAGGTTTTTAGGAACATGAAAAAAAAATACAGTACTTGTTCCGAACGTAACCCACTTGTTTCTTTAATCAAAAGATGATAAGATTTTTCTCTCTTGTCTCTAGATTTTTTTTATAATGCTCATTTTGATTTCGAGATATGTTTTTTTCGGCCCTGGGCCGCCGCTTTTAAGAGGTGGCAATTTTATTATTTTTGCGAAATTTTGTAGTATTCTTATTATGTTTTAATTTTTATTTCTCCTTCTACCTGATCTAAAGGATTACCATAATGGTTAAATTGGCTACAAGTATAAAAATTTTAACTTATCAGCAAATTATTTTGTTGGATTTTAATGAGTTTGGGATACCAAAAGAATTCCAAAAGCAAAACTCTATTAAAATACTCTTTGGCTTGACTTGACTGCTGTTTTTTTTCTACTACATCTCTAGTACATCTTCACTTGTCTGTGGTTATGTCATAATCGTAACTGTTGTGCTTATTTTGCCCATTTCCAAAAGAAATTCCAATTATGTTTCTAGAAATAAGTGCAGCGGGTTTGTAAATTAGCAATATTTGACTGCGACAACCGCGTATTCAGTCTATAAGTTGATAAAACAGAATTGCAAATGTCAATATGTCAGGATCTCGGCCTTAATTTCCAACATAGAATGGTGAGAGAAATGCATGTTTAATTATATGTTAATTAATCAGCTAATTACAATCATAAGTTGAGGAATGGGATACTGTATTGGTTTTGAGGACATACTTCTTTAGTTCGCAAAGACGAAAGAAAATATTGAAGTATTGTTACGTTAGACAATGTCGGCATTTTTATACGAATAATTTATATTAAAGTGGTGCATTTTTCATTATTTCAGGGCGCAAATATATCACAACTAGAAAGAGATATCGGGTCAGAGCAGTTCCCACCGAATGAACATTATTTTGGTTTAGTTAATGTAAGTTGAATCTGTCTAAACAATTTTTAGTCCTAAATTAAAGTAAATAGTTGGATATCGAAACCGTGTCAAATATTATTATGTCATCAAAGATTAGAAAAGATAACCAAGATAACATTATTCATTGATATTTCCTCTTAAATAGGTTTTAGGAATCATAGAAAATTATGTCAAAATCTAATAAATTATGAATGAACAAAAATAGTATAGGTATTGTTTACATTTTTTAATACTTCAGATATTGTATTAGTCTAGGGAAATAATTGGATTAATTTAATTCCAAAGTTGAGTTATTAATTGAATTTAATTTAGTGCTAGTATTATCTAAGAGTTCAATTTTTGCAGGGGTAAATCATAAATAATCTACAATCAATTAAAAAAAATTAAGCATATTATGTAATTTTTAATCTTTACCTGTAACATACAAAAAATAAAATAAATTCATAATTTCTATTTCAGTTTGGCAATACATGTTATAGTAACTCTGTGTTGCAAGCATTGTATTTCTGCCGCCCATTTAGAGAGAAGGTACTAGAATATAAGGCTAAGAATAAGAGAACAAAAGAAACCCTTTTAACATGCCTCGCAGACTTATTTTATAGCATTGCAACACAGAAGAAGAAAGTAGGTTCCATAGCGCCTAAGAAGTTTATTGCTAGGTTGAGAAAAGAAAAAGGTAAGATTATTTATTGATCCACTTGCTATAAAAAATATAACTTTTATTTAGTTAAAGTATTTAAGTATACATGACTCAAGACTTATGACTAAATTATTATTTTCTAAATGTGTTCCTGTGTTTCTGTTACAGAAGAATTTGATAATTATATGCAACAAGATGCCCATGAATTTCTCAACTTTTTAATTAATCATATTAATGAAATTATATTAGGTAAGTAAATTTTATCATTTGTTTAAATCTATATTGAAGTATAGATTTATACATCATTTAACCACATCTTGAAAAAAGAACCTTAACCTATTAGTAGAAATTGCATGTTTGTTTGATTTAGATTAACATTAAACAAGCAAATTCTAATTGGATTGCTATAAGGGTAAAATTGAATAATAAAATGCATGTAATACAAATTTTACTTGCAATTGAATTCAAATAACTTACGGTTCTGTCTCTAGCTGAGCGCAATCAGAGCACACTCAAAGTACAAAAGAATGCGTCTGGTGAGAACGTCACTTGCAACGGTACAGCGCCACAGAACGCCGAGCCAACGTGGGTGCACGAGATATTCCAGGGCACTCTCACCAGCGAGACTAGGTGCCTTAACTGTGAGACGGTTAGCAGCAAGGATGAACATTTTTTTGACCTACAGGTAAATTTGTTCTAGCTGTGTCCTGCGATTTCTTTCATCTTTTGTTAGATGCCTATGGCGCTGAGAAGACAGACTGCGGTCGCCTAACGGTTAATCTGGGTAATGTTCACTCTACCCATGAAACATTCACAGTCACAAAATTGTTACTGCCTAGCACAGTGTAATGGCATGCCCTACGAAGTCGACGAGAGCAATTATGATCTGCCAGTGACGTCCAAGCATGCAAGCCTTTGGCAACGACAGTAATTTCACAAGAAGCAACTGCACATACTCAGACCCAGATTTTTCGTCCGTGTTGACTAATATGCAGCTATGAGTAGCTTAGTTATGTAAGCTACAAACAAATGGTTGGCAACTATTAACTCAGTTACTAAGTATGCCCCGCGCGTACTTGTTTGACGCAGTATTCGCGAGGAATACCCACGCACTAATGATAGTACGATTCCGGGTTAGTCTTTAAGTGAATATTAAAAGCAAACTTTACATAGTTCCCTATTTCACTCAGGTGGACGTCGGTCAGAACACAAGCATAACGCACTGTCTAAAATGCTTTAGCGACACAGAAACGCTTTGCAACGACAATAAGTTTAAGTGCGATAACTGTAGCAGCTACCAGGAAGCGCAGAAACGTATGAGGGTGAAGAAACTGCCGCTCATACTGGCGCTTCACCTCAAGAGATTCAAGTACATGGAACAGTACAACAGGCATATCAAGGTGTCGCATAGAGTCGTCTTTCCTTTGGAGCTGAGATTGTTTAACACGGTGAGTTTTATACATTTTTTATACGTTATTTTAATCAATACTGATGCTACTAATTTTCGTTTAAAATAAGTACCTATGTACTTTTTCATCTGGATTGACGTTTTCACGCTTCCTTATTGTTGGTTAACAAATGCGTCATCATCAATGGCTATAAAAGTTGTTAAAAAAAAAACAAGATGATACCTGTGACACACCCATGAAGGAAAATAATGTAGTGTAATGCAGTTTTACTTTAATAAAAAAAGGGTTCTATGATTAGATTAGAATTTTCTCTTCGAATATGAATAAAATACTGATTTAAATTAGTATGGAAATTATACTAACTGTTGGACAATTCTATAGAGGATAACTATATAATGGTGCTGATTTTTGTATGGAAACAAAAATTAAAGCATTTCTATCTTTCACTAACATGCTTGCTTTAGAAAAGGACAGCTACAGTTAATAACTAACTTAGAGATGTCAAATTATTTAGTTTTCGCCTTGGACATCACTCGTCGTGTTTATCTGTGTTTTTGGTGCTCACGTTTCTACTTGTCACCAAATTTGTATGGAAATTTTAGATGGAACTTCATTACTCTAATTATGTAAGGGAAACATATACCAAGAGCTTAAAATAAACACATTGTTAATCAGAGTCGGTGAGACCAAACGCAAGATTGCTTCACTAGATGTCGAATACGTCGCCCTAACACGCAATAATTGGAAGTCAAATTAAAAAAAAAAAAAAACTTCCAGGTAGTGACCCCGGTAGCTTAGCTTAAAATAAGTTTAGTAAGTCTTGAACAGAATCAGTGCCATTCTGTTAGCTATTAAGTAAATAATTTCTTAGTGTAACTGATGGTTGGATGAATAGGTTGGTCTATGTATGTTACTGTAACTAGGAAACTACTGTATACTAAATGAGCCTTATTGCTAAACAAATAAAATAGCATTTCCCTTTACAGTCGGACGACGCTGTAAACCCGGACAGGTTGTACGACTTGGTGGCTGTGGTGGTGCACTGCGGCTCCGGCCCCAACCGGGGACACTACATCAGTATTGTGAAGAGTCACGGCTTCTGGCTGCTATTCGACGATGATATGGTAGATGTGAGTATGATGTTAAGGTATTTTCGACTTTATTGGACAAAGTATATATGTTTTGGTATTACGTTTATTTCTGGACGGTAGGCGAATTCTATCTACGTTACTTAAATTAATCTACCTAACCACACATTTAAGAGTGAAATCAATTAAATATTGATAAAAATGCAGAAGAGAAAGAAAAAGCATGAATCGAGTTTATTTTTTCAAAATTTGCGTCTTTGTAGAACTGTTGGAATGTAAAATATTTGCGTCGTTGCCACACGTCAACTTGAAAATAACAATATTTATTTTATTAGTTGCTTGTATATTAATTGAGTTTTTCTTTTTACAGAAAATAGATGCGTCCGCTATAGAAGACTTCTACGGCCTAACTTCTGATATACAGAAATCGTCAGAAACAGGATATATATTATTTTATCAATCTAGAGATGCTAGTTGTTAAGTTTATTCAATTAATTTTAGTAATTTAAATTATTTAAGATAGTGATTATAAATAAATCATGTTATCATGCCACATTTGTTAAAGTTGAAAAGGCATATAATTATTGAAAAAATCGTTTAATTCCAATAATTGATTATATATATTATTCATCTTTTTAATGGTCATACAGTTGTAAATATATTTCATTTCAAAATAAAACGTTGTGATCTTTCTCCGCGTGAAATGAATTTTTATTTTTCATGGGTTATCCTCAGTGACGAGTATACCTGTTCCTTTTAAAGACTTAAGCTGCGTATAAATTAAGCGCGGCAGCCGCGCGAGCCAATGTTCGACCAGAGTTGCCGTTTCTTGGCGCGCGAGCCAATATGTAGAAACAAAATTTCGTAGAAAGCGGCTGCCGCGCGCGGCAGGCGATCCAGGTCGAACACCCCGCGGCGGAGAGCCAGACCAGTTCATTCTTGTAAACTAAAAAAAAAACTTGTAAACTTTTAGCTATTCTGGACTCTTCTATATGACGCCAAAAGTGTAGTTATTTTCCTTTTTAAGTCAGGAATAGGTATATCCATTTTTTTAATTATTTGTACCCACGCATCATGCCTCAACGAAAAAATTTATTATGGTAGTGTGAGGATTTGCTATTCCACAACAAGTCATTAGCGCCATACAATTGAATTAGTAGACGGCACTTTTCGTTGTCCATTTTTACGTATTTGCCGCGCGAGCCAAATCACCAAAACTACACCGTCCCAACTGCGCGCGAGCGAACGACTGGAGCTCCTTTGATGCGGTCTCAAAAACCGACAGTGAACGGTTCGCCCCGCGGCACGTTCGAGCGCGGCAATGCTCGAGTCGCCGCGCGCGGCAACCCCGTCTACATAGCGCGCGGCCGCCGCGCGCGCCAATGTTCGATGGTTTGCCGCGCTTAGTTTATACGCAGCTTTACGTGGGGGACACAGGTCCAACACGCAGCGGCATTCTCCTCTGCTCTATAGAAGAACAAACATGGCTTTTTTGACGAGGCGCTTAACGGGATAATAAATTTTACCGAAAAACCATGACGCCTGCATTTCTACACATGTAAATGTAAATAAAATAGGCAGACGGTGACTCGCCAGCTTACTAGATGGGCTCTCCGAACAACCGCCAAAGTAGGCAGCAGGGGACAACACCGGTGCGGGCGGCGTTAAGCGATTTCACCAACGCTGGTCAGCGACCAATGGTTATAATAGTGGACCCGGAACGGGTTTCTTCGCTATTACGCCATTAGACACTTCCACCCCCGAGCATATAGCTCTAGCGACCCTTTTAGCCAGCCTGTTAAGGCAAGAAAGAGATTATGGACAAAGTTCATATATTAACAATTGTTTGGTACATCGTTGCTCAACACACGTGTCAGTTCTTTGTTTATGAGTCCTCATAGTAAATGACCTCCTGGGTAGGGTTGCCGTCCGTCCGGCTGTAGCCATGACCGGCCAAATATTTGTATCCGGCTTTTGGTAGGCTTTTTAGTACGCATATAAACGAGCAGCGCCATAGTAGCACATAGTAAATCAACCTGATAACCTGATAAACAGGTTATTATATCAGCAACTTGACGTCAAAACATTGCTCGTCTTGGAGGAACGCCTGCCTGAAAATAAAGATTGATGCATGAGATTAAAGAATCATCCTCTAACTCCTAAGCATTAAGGAGTTGCTCCTTTAATCATCAGCTCACCTGAATGTATACTAATTATTATAAAGCAGAAGAGTTTGTTTGTATGTTTGAACGCTCTAATCTCAGGAACTACTGGTTCGAATTGAAAAATCCTTTTTGTATTGGATAGTCCGTTTATTGAGGAAGGTTATAGGCTATATAACATCACGCTACGACCAATAGGAGCGGAGCATAAATGAAAAATGTTGCAAAAATGAAAAACCGTTGAAACTAAAACACGCGAACAAAGTCGCGGGGGACAGCTAGTAACTTATAAAAATACAACTATCGGTCTACACAATTTTTTATAAAACAATATCCTTTAGCGCCTAACTGTTAAGGAGTTCTACCTTCCACTATCAATTGGCTAAAAACAAAGTCTGGTTTTAAAGTCCAAATGTCCGGCCTTTTATACTGCCGTTTCCGGATTTTGTATTCTAGGAGATGGCAACTCTACTCCTGGAGCACGCAGTTGCAGGCTCGCAGGGATACATTGGTGTCGCTATTCAACTTACAAACAGCTCACCACAAACTGCCGTTTGGATCATAGACTAATATACCTATTTATGTAGTATGCTCGTACAGATCTACCTTCAGTTATATTTTTTAATTATAAAATTATTTATTATTATTACCCTGGTCAATCACATGCGCGCTATGATGTCTCTTAAATAACCGACAGATTGGAAATGAAATTACTTACAAATGTCGTCCTACACTTTGTTGGTTTGCGAATTCGTGCGAATGTGAGTGACCGGCATTACCATATCAAATCACTAGCCGCGCGGCTTCGTCTGCATTGAATCCATTAGTGAAATAATTTTTTTAAACTCTATGAGCAATTTCGAAACTTACCACCAAAAGGCCTTTAATTCACTTAAGATTATTGATATATATGATGTTATTCGTCAAAATTAACATAATAACATATATGTGGAGGCTTGTTATTAGCAATGTTCGAGAATAATTAGTATACTCATGTCATGTAATTAGTCTGTAAGACTTCTTTAAAATCAATAAAAAAAAAAAAAAAAGACTTCGTGAATCTACGAATCATGTTTTATACATTTAGGTATTTTGCTGTAAGTAGATTTATTGTTCTTGTTAATATTATGCTTTGCCTGTGTACTTATTACTGGGCTATATAAAGCCTTAATCTCAGATAAAAAATAAAATAAAAATTGCTTAGGTCTAGATCAGCTGGTTAAGTTGGTAAAATAAACAGGGAAAAGGTAACAAATTAAAGTCAAATATCCTTAAATATAGTTTATTTCCTTTTTAAGCTACAAACTCATAGGGGATTGGAGCCAGTAGTACTGGTTTAACTGTGCCACTGACAATATGAGCAGGCTTGGGTCCAGCAGGTTGTCTCTTGAGGTTGGCGAGCTTGCCAGCAGCCTTAGCCTCCTTCAGGAGCCTCTCATTCTCCTTCACCCTCTTGAGGAAGTCCTGCCTGCATTTGGAGTGCTTGATGTGCTCAATGCGGACGTTGATGCGCTTGGGTAGGATTCTGCCACGGACACGCTTGTTCACAATGACACCCAGAGCGTGCTGTGTGACATTGTAAACACGGCCAGTCTTACCGTGGTAGACTTTGTGTGGCATACCTTTTTGGACTGCACCATTACCCTGAAAACAATAATTGGTTTGATTAAGAATGGTATTCAAAACATCTTATACATTACCAACAATTTTACACAATTCTATAGCCCATCAAATTGTAATTAATGTTGGTAGTTCTTAATAGGTACATAAACAATCACAACATTGAGCTGACGTGAAGTTTATTTAAAAATGCATTTATTTTAAATAGAATAGTCGACAAATTATTTCAGGAACAAAGTTAACGATTATTGAACTCAAAACGCATTGACAGACTATTGGGTCCACAAAGTAATACAGGGTTACTCGACAAAGATGTAAATAATTGTTTGTTTCGCCATGAATTTAGTCGCAACGGGTGATAAAAAACTTACTCTGATGTCAACGATGTCGCCGACTTTGTACACTTTCATATACGTGGAAAGGGGGATAGTTCCATGAGTGCGGAATCTGCGGGCGAACAAGTCCCTGGTGCCGCGACGGTAACCCTTGGAGTTCGTCATTTTTGTGCCTGTAACAAAATCAGCATTCGGTCACCAACAGTCGCAACACAACACGTGGAGTTCCGAATTTAACTAAAAACAGCTAGTACTAATTGAAACTCATTTAGAAAAAAGACCTACAATTTTAAAACGTGCACATGAAAACAATTATTTATTAGATTTTAGTCTTTTACAATATTTTTAATTATTAAACTCGATAATCACCTTGTGTTACAAAGCTTGACGGATAAAGAAAGAGGTTATGTTAATCTATGGCACAGCGAACTCTCTTTTATCGTCTATGGTAAAATTGGTAAAGCTACCATAGGCTAAACCACAGATTAAAGACTAATAGGCTAAACTTACAACACCTACAACACGATTGAATATTTTTATGTTTTTTCTACATTACCTAGAGTTTATGAATATTGTTCAGCATAAACGATATGTCTATATATAATTATATTAGAACAATTATCTTACATAATTAAGAGAATTTATTAAAATAATTATCCTTGGTTACATTTTTGTTTGACCATAATTTTGTCTATAACTACACCTTAGCCTTAGCTCTTAGAGTATACATAGACAAGCATTACGTCTATACGAAAATATCCGATATTATTAGGTTTGAGGTATTTTAATTAAAACGGAGCGCTCTGTTTTGACACTAACTTTACGATTTTACTTGTTCTTAATGTTTCTTGATGTAAATTGCATTCTATAGCAAATAAAAAGTATAGAACCATTCTATGGTTTACTTATTTTTACTATATCAACCCAACTAATCATGCTGTCAATGTCAAATTCAAATTAAGCGCCAAAATATCGGAGTTGGAGTTTTTTTCAAAAAACATGAAATAAAAATATTTATAGAATATATATTGGAGTTCATCAACAATCTCAAGAAACTGGAAGTACGTAATTTAAGTTGTAAAATGGCTTTTAAATATAATAACTAAACGCATAAGGCATAGAGCAACGCGGACCAGAGCCGCCGGTGGCCCGTGTTGCTCTATGATTACCACCCATACTACTAACGTAAATCTAGACCAGTAGGTAGGTAGATACTTACCTAAAACAAATAAAAATGGCTAGATATTATTAACAGACTTTAAAAAGGAGGAGGTAATCAACTCTACAGCATGTTTTTAGGCTTTCGGACCTCGAACGGAGGAAATGGAATATATTATTACTCGTGTGTCTGTTCGTTCGTCTCCGTCGACGTCGAAGGCACAGCTAATTTTCTCCGAAATGACTGGACCCATGGGTTGAAATTTGGTACTTAGGTACAGTTAACAGCAAAAGTAGATGATCAAAATCAGACATTCAATACTAATGAACTGAACGGAGTTCGCGTCAGAACTGTGTGGCGTCGAAGTGATTCAAAAGTATGTGATTGTAAATTATACCAAACATTTACTACTAGTACAGTTGCCATATATTCGTGATCAGTTTTGACTCCAAAAGTTATAAACTCAATTCGCATCAGAACTAAGAAGTGTTTTGTTTTTCAAAGCTGGTTGACTTTTTCAATTTTCTAATGAAGCCCACATTCCCTCATCCACAGCCCCATCCCCTTTATTCTTAGGAAAACCTATAATAGTCTTTGGCATTCGAATATGTTAGTTGCTGAACCCTATTCATTTCTTCTCTATTTATCTATTATTTCTTTGTACTTGTCTAATTTGAATGAAGTAAAAATTTAAGTGTAGGTAATGTTATCAATGTTTAGAGAAATAAAGTTGTTTGGTACAATCTTATAAGCTGCCAGATAATCTGTAACGAAAACCTCGTCTACAGATAATTGGCAGATCAAGATTTATATATATAAAGTACCTACTCTGTGTCGAGATTTCTATGTGTTATAGTTAGGTTTCAGATTTATTTCTAAAACTTACACTGGCCGGTAACCACTCAGAATAAGTAGACACCAGATAAATAAAACAACTGTAGTAGTACATCATAATAACCAAGTATTATTTTATTTAATAAAATTATATAATCGGTGTCAACACAAATAGATATTTTATTATCACTAAGAACAATCCATTCTGTAGGTACATAGCTTTAAATAGCTCAAAAAGCACAATAAGCCCAACTTGTTGCTGTTACTTTTTACAATTTCGGTTCATAATAGAATTTGCTTTTCCGTAAATGTAGTCCCAAAACCGAATGTTGTCATTATCATTAAGACTTAACACAGTTAAATTACTATTAATGTCCATGTATTGTCTGGTTTTCTGGTCATACTGGGGCCAAGTGATGCCAAACTGTGAATCAGGGGTAGGGTTTCTGAAATAAAAAGGTAATAAATAAAATTAAAAGGTAGGTAAGTACTTAATTAATATTTTTGTCAGATTAAGAAAATGTAATAGTCATTTATAATAAACATATGATTTTGAAATTTACGAAATACAAAAGAAGATTTTAGGAACTCGGGCAATGAATTTCCATGCCAATCAAATAGTTACAAAAAAAAAAAAAACAAATATCTCTTACCCATATTTGGCAAAATTGGTGAAGAGCGTAGTAATTTGTTCTATGAGTTTGAATTCTTCGCTATTCTTATCCAAAGTTAATTTCAATAACTTTGGATCAAACAGATTTAACAAATCATCTATGTGGCCAACACCTTTGATACCGAATTCTTCTGCTGGTTTGCTATTGACATTCCTGCTTGACACACTTGAAAACTGATAACTATATCGTACAGTATTTTTGATAATAGGCAAGTTGGTATAATATTTATTAATATCATATACAAAACTGGCATAATTGGCATAAGTAATGAACTCTACAGTAGAATTTATATCAACAGTTTTGTTACCAAAATAATATTCCCGAATTTCATCTGCAAGCCCTAAAATATCATCTTGACCTAAATCGGCAAAAAGTTTTCGAGGCACAAAAAGTTCCGGGAATTTATTATACAGTGATATATACAAGGTTCTGATAGTTACGATTGCAGTGATCGTTTCTTGGTCAGTGTATCCGAATAAAATATCAGCCTTGTTCATGTGGTTTACATTTTTAACTATATCGTATGTTAAAAAACTATTATTACCGCTATATTTCTCAACGACAGGCACAAACTGGTACATTCTTAATAAATTAAAAGAGTATTCTTCAAATGATAAAACATTAGGAACAGTATTTACTAATCTTTCAGCAGGCACGCTCTGAAGAAAGCTAAGTAATTCTTTTGGGTCTCGAGTTTCAAAGCCAAGTAGCTTACCGAGCACAAACGCTCGTCTTTCCGGTTGAAGAGAGATAGACCAATCGCAATTCGGGGAACCACTCAAAGCTATAGCCCTTTGAAATAAACCTTTCGACATAGGTGAGCTTATATGTAAAGCAACAGAGGCGCCTCCTGCGCTCTGACCCATAATAGTTACTTTGCGTCGGTCTCCTCCAAATTTCTGGATATTCTTTTGTACCCATTTTAAGGCTAATACTTGATCCTTTAGTCCCGCGTTGCCAGGTACCTCTTCAGTACCCAGGGACAAGAATCCCAGTGCATCTAATCTATAGTTAAATGTGACCACTACTAAATTCTTTCTTACTAGAAAGTCGGGTCCGAAGGAATCATCATTGCCAGATCCACTTCTGTAACCTCCTCCATGAATAAATACTAAGACTGGTAGAAGAGTTTTTGGCTTTATGTTTGGTGAATATACATTTAAGAACAAACAATCTTCGTTGCCAGGACGTGTAACGTTCGTAAGAAGTTCAACATGAGGACACACTGAACCATGTTGCGTTGCATTTTTAACACCCTCCCATGCTTTAAACGGTAGAGGCGCCTAAAAATTTAAAAGAAATGGTTAATTGATATGATATTGATACGAGGTCGTAAAAATTTTTTTTTGGACTTTAGGAATCACCTTTATTGCAATCCCTTTTGGTAATACCAACTAAAAACTTTTGATTTGTTTATGAGTTTTAGTCTAATAAGACTAAAACTCATAAACAAATCGAAAGTTTTTATATCTTACCTTAAATCTCAATGGGCCGATGGGTGGTTCGGCGTATGGAATTCCTTTAAAACTGTAATACTCTCCATCCCCTGTGACCAACTCAACCATCTCTCCTTCCAACTTTCCACTCGTTATTCTTACTTGAATTCCATTACTTGCAACAATTGTTAGCACACTACAAACAATAGGATAAAGAATTAACATAATCTAAAGTACGTCAAGGGAATAGGAAATTTACTAAATTGTAAGTACTTATGTATTGTACTATATTTAGTTACAATTTAGTTAAAGTCCTATTATTCGTTTAGAATTTCCTATACGTAGGTAGAACATTCTCAGAGAAATTCAAATGAAATTTCGTACAATTAAGAAAAATTATTATTTTATAAGTACCTACTACACATCTAGTAATTGATAACGACAAAAAAAAACTAAAACTATGATAAAATTAAATAAAAACTTACAACAGAAATATTATGCAAGTTAAATTAATTTTTTTCATGTTGGCTGGTAATAACAAAATTACTTTAATTCTTGCTACCGAGTAAGGAAATAGGTATATTGTGTTCACAACTGTTGTCATTGGTATATAAACTGCTTAAAAACAAATAGTACGATAATTAAAAAATTACGGTGCGTGAAATATTTATGTACATATTAAATAATTTAGGCACCACGAGGCACCATTAGTATTCTTACATATTTATTCTTGTGGTAAGTACATATCATATTTGGATTGTTTGGAATTAAAAAGTGTTACTGACGTGGTATTATTATTCAATGACCTTGTATTATACAGGGTTACTTCTAAGTCGACTACCATTCGTTAAAAGGTGTTAGTGTTGGTTGAAATAGCAATTTTGAGTATGGAATACCCCATCCAAAAGGTTCCATCCAAAACGTTTCCGAGATATTTGACGATTTAGGTTTGTTATTATTTCTGTAAAAAAGAGGTTTATTAAATAAAGATTTGGGATTTTGGTTTTATTAAATAAAGAGCAAATTTCTTTAGGAAATGGGCGATATGGCCTAAAATCTAATTATTGCTTTCTTTTTTAATTTTCCATGCGGCCAAATAAAACATTTTTTTTTTTTCAATTTGTAGTAAGTACTATGGCGGATTTAATACCTGAAGGCATTTTCTGCCAGTCAACGTTAGGGTGATTATGAGATAAACCGAGGTGCACGAGTAGGTATTGATATTGAATAAAATGTAAAGCCCAATTTACACGTTATACAATAATTGCATGGCAATAATTGACAGGCATCATCTGAACAAGTTGACACATTATTGCTCTTGAAGGCAAGTTTTTCATTCAAAACTGTTCTTGGTCTAAACAGCACATTACAAAATAATTGCTTATGCAATTCCATTTTTTATTGGCCCATTAATAATATAATAATCTATTCTGCAATAATAATTAATCAGGTATTACAAAATATTTATAAAATTATTTTATTATTAAATAATCCTGCGCAAAACATCACATGCCGTGTGATTTTCCAAGTAAAAACTAATTTTGACGTTCAATACTCCCGTTTTTTGCGATGAAAAATATTTCATTCTTGAAGCAATAGTAAAAAATTGTACAGGCACGTACATACAAGTCCGTTTTAGACGAGGCAAGAATTGAATTGACGCTTGCAACAATTGCGTGTCAAGGTTGCGTGTAAATTTTATACATACTGCCTGCGTGCAATTATTGAACATGTGTATGAATTCCTACTGGAGAAAGAAACAAACCCTCTTTTAGTTACAATTCACGAATTATTTTAAAATGAAAATATTTATAAGTAAGTTGTGATGTTCAATTTAGACGCTTGGGTCAGTTATGCGGATTGTATTAAAAAATATATTGGAAATGTACTCTTAGCAAAAAAAGACTACGACATAAGGCAGTTAAAGGTCCTTTAAAAGATATTTTTATGTTAATTACGCTGGATATAACACCACATGCACGGATGCGTCAGTGGGTAATGATGGCATAGGTGCAGCGTTTTTGCTATTGTCTTTCAATTCTGGCATACAATTATTGCTCTTGAACGTACAATAAACTTGTATCGTGTAAACCAGGCTTTAGTATTGAAAAACCGGTCTATAATTATAGATCATATTATCTTATAGAAAAGGACTAAATTAAGTTAAATACACATACCTACGTGTCAATTAATTATTCAACCAGATTTTTGAAGGAATGGCGGTTCTTTGCCAACCTGATTTCCGTAGGCAGCAAATTTCAAAGAAGTATAGCTTGGAAAAAGAAGGTACCTATAGTGAAGAAAGTCAGAGCGGTGAGAAGGTCATAACAGTAGTCGATTCATTAGGCAGACTGCAGGCAGGAGGCTTGAAATCAGGAGGCAGCTAACTAGTTCGTGAGTGAAAAGTTAATTACGTCATCTAATGAGCTGCTGTATTAGAAATAGGGGTAGTTATGTCAAAAAAAAGCAGTTATTAAAAAACAATATATATTTTAATGTATAATTATTATTTTTCTCAATTTTTTCAATAAACTTTGTTTAAAAGTAAAAAAAATGCTTAACATTTCTAATAAAGTGCAATGAAAAGTTAATATACTTTAATATTATATATTTATATTTAATATTAGGTCTTACCATTGGGTCTTACAAGGATGTGTTATATTATTAGTGATACTATTAACACAGGTACTGTATTACAGTATCAAAATATTAAAAAACAAAAAAAGGGGTGTGGCCTTAATGTTTTGCCGAATAAAAACAGTAAAATATGCTAAGCCACAGTCTCACCCCTAATTTATGTTTCGTGATAAAATACTGGCACTGTAGGTAGACGCGGCTTTATGATAATGATGACATGCCAACATAAGGAAACAGTTGGCTTAAATTACATTGTAAATATATCATGTATTTTTTATAGGTAGGTACATCATTACCACACATAATACGGTATTAAATAACAAAAAATATGTTGAAGGTTTTTATAATTAGGTACCTAACATGAAAAATATTTTGTTTTAAATTATTGCTTCGTGTCGACGCCAACACGTCGTAAGGACGCCGGACGGTAATTCGCGTAATTACTTCGGTGTGTGTGTCGTTTTAAGCCTCTGGTTTTTAACTCAAACATTTAGAATTTCTGCTGTATATGCTCTTCCAAAATCTGATATTGTCGTCCTCACTCAAATAGTAGACGGTTTTATTGTGTAAATTATTATCTATGTCTACGTAATTCAACAAATTCTTGTCAAATAGAGGCCAGATAAAGTTCAATGATGTATCCGGAGTAGGGTTCCTGAAAATAAATAATTTGTGTTACTACAGAAGTTCCTGGTATTTTACTAGATTAAACTACTGTGGGTTTTGCGCGAATGTTATTTTCTGTTCCCGTTTGATTCCTAGTAATGGGGTAGGAAAAGGCACCTCTGTGGTGTTAGCCGGTAAAAGTCTTGCGCCACATCCACATCGCCCTCCGCTTTCCTCAGAAAGTCCACAAGTTTTACCATGAAATGTACGATTTTACCATGAAGTGTACGATTTTACCATGAAGTGTACGATTACGGTGTTTCCTAGATAGAGCATGAACTGAATATCCGATTAAATCATGTTTCCATGGATTGAAATAAGAATAAGAGTGGAAATAATAGATAAGTAGACAATTCTTATTATGTGTATTATTACACTTACCCATATTTACCGAAGTTTGTGAAAAGCGTGGTAGCTTGTTCGACAAGTTTAAACTCTAGACTGTTTAAATCCCACGTCTTATTCAATACTTTTGCATCAAACAAGTAATTCAAGTTATCCGAGTGAGAAGTTCCCACAATTCCATATTTTTCGCCTAAGCGATCATTCACGTTTAGGTTTGATATACTGGAAAACTGATAAAAGTATCTTGAAGTACCCTGTACATCAGGTAAACTAGCAAAATATGAACTGATGTCATATTTAAACACGACATTATTAGCGTAATTAATAAATTCTTTTGTAGAGTTTTCATCAATACTTTTATTTCCAAAGTAATAATCTCGAATTTCATCCGACAAATCTAAAATGAGATCTGAAGGGGCTTGGTTCATTATTTTACGGGGAACAAGAATTTCTGGATATTTATTATACTGCTGGATTAAAGAAGAGGTAACTTCGCCGAGTATTTCGATTAACTCTTGGCTAGTAAAACCAAATAGCATATCTACTTTATTTACATACTTAACCTGTTTAAACAAATCGTATGATAGAAAATGCTCTCGACCGCAAAATTTTTCTACTACGGGAATGAACTGAAACATTCTTAATATATTATGAGAGTACTCTTCGAAAGATAAAATATTGGGAACGGTGTTAACCAATTTATCAGTTGTAACGTTCTGAAGAAATTTAAGGAGTTGTTCAGGGTCTCGAGTCTCTAAACCAAGCTGCTTGCCTAAAACAAAAGTTCGTCTTTCAGGTTGATAAGGTATGGACCAATCGCTATTTGGAGTACCACTCATCGCAATGGCCCTTTGAAATAAACCTTTTGACATAGGCGAGCTAATGTGTAGGGCGACAGCGGAGCTACCAGCGCTCTGTCCCATGATAGTTACTCTATTGCGATCCCCTCCAAAGGATTTGATATTCCTTTGTACCCACTTTAGGGCCAACACTTGATCCTTCAGTCCTGCGTTTCCAGGCACTTCTTTTGTTCCAAGAGTAAGAAATCCCAACGCATCTAATCTATAATTCAATGTGACTACTACCATGTTCTTTCTGACAAGAAAATCTGGTCCGTAATATTCAACATTGCCAGATCCATACTTATATCCTCCTCCGTGAATGAACACTAGGACAGGCAGGAGTTCTGTTTCAGGTTTAAGATTTGGTGAATATACATTGAGAAATAAACAGTCTTCGTTGCCAGGTATGTATGTGTTTGTGAATACATCAAACTGCGGACACACTGGACCATGTTGCGTTGCATTTCTCACACCTTCCCAAGGTAAAGCTGGCTGAGGTGCCTAAAAATAAATGTTTTATGGGTAGTTTTTTGTTGCATTATAGTTGCGTTATTAACTTAAAATTTAAATATCTATTTGATTTAGGTACCTACCTTAAATCTGAGTGTTCCAACAGGCGGCTGTGCATATCTAATTCCTTTAAAACTGTAGTATGGTCCATCCCCGGTAACTAAATCAAGTACCTCACCCTCCAGTGTTCCATCTGCGACTTTTACCAAAGCTCCATTTACTATATTTTGGATATAACTGCAACGTGAATAAGTAGAAAAGTATAAATATAATTATATTGCATGGAACAGTAATATATTATGTATTAAGAGGGCTCACTACCCCTTCTCAATACAAACGCATTCCACTGTTTTCTTCGTAGAAAATGCTTCTATAAAAAAATAAGGTTTACTTAATGCGTGTCCATTTATTTTTTTCCAAAACAACCAAAATATTATCAAATCAGCGACGTGGATGAATTTTTTGACGCTATTTTTTAGAGATTTTATTAGTTAAATATTATCTTCCAAAAATCAGAATTTTTTTATAGAATTTATATAGATATATATATATATATAAGTACTTTTCCTCTCCATTTTTTAATCAGTCTAGTTTTGGAGTAGAAAACAGCGGAATACGAAACGTATTTTGGTCAAGGGTTTGTAGGTAGGTATAATAAGCATGAGTCGAAGGTGTCCCTTATGCACTTTCCGGGGAGTTACTTTAAATATTTAAATTCTCGAGATTTTTATGAGACAACAAAAAAATATTCAGGGTGAAATCGCCGTTTTTCGCAAATAAGTAGTTTTAATGTAGGTACGTTTAATTAACTTCCAAGATAGGTATTTGTTGTCTACTATAAATAAATCTAAAGTATATCTATATAATTAAATACTTGAAATGTATAAAATTTTGTTATTCGTGAGTAGGTACTTACAGTAGTATTAATATAGTTTTTAAGTAAAAAACACACATTGTAATGCTAAATACATTCAACCACTTACAAGTTAAAGTAAGAACTGTGCTAACAAAAAATCTCTCGATCCATTTAAATGTGTTTTATTATGTAAATATTTCATTTATGTATAATTCATTTTTTAAAAGTTCGGGTACTTATGTATACATATTAAATCAAATCAAAATATCTTTATCTGCCAAAAAATCTGGTACAGAGGATGGAACATACATTATAAAGAGCAACACATATTTTGCTGTATATTTACAGCATGCAAATTTTGAATTAATAAAAACAAAGATTGAAGTTAAAATTATATAAATCCTATTAGGTACATACTTTTTACATATTATGTAACAACACAGAAGTTTGACAGCATAACTAATTAAATAAAATAAAAAAAACACAATTATGAAGCAAAAAATTAAACAACAAAAAATAATAATAACTTTCCTATAGTCTACTCTATACATTAATATAATATATTTAAATTAAAACAATATGAAATAATCTTTATTATAATATTAAAACTATATTTATTAACCTTACTCTAATGACATTATAACTAATTTATAATGAAGAATAACTTATGAGACGAATAACTTATGAGATTATTACTGTAACAAATTTTTGAAGTGATAGGATTGAGCTGAATATTTTTTTAGATTTAAATTTCTATACTAAATTTTATATGGTAAAAGGAGAAGGCCTGACTCACTGACCCATATACGTACCTTCGCCCAGCCTAAACCCTCGGACCTGGATATTCAAGGTTTTTAATATATAGACGAGGAATAAAACGGAGCTTTTTGAAATTCGTTTCCCTTAATAAATAAGGGTTTTAAAGTTTTATAAAAATCCGTCAGTTTCAAAAAGTTATGAAATTTTATATATAACCTATTTACATCCAAACCCGCTTGATCAAAAAACGCTCTCCATGATGTCATCATAAAACTGTAATTGAGATTTGAGTTTGGGTCAATATCTGGTAATAAATAAAGAGACGTATTTCAGTGTTTTTTAAATCTGCCCTCTAAATGGATGAAATAGGGGTTGGAACTTTATATGAAGAGTTCGTCATTTTCAAAGTTAGAAACATGAAATTTAAGATATTATAAGTTAGAAACATGAATTTTAAGATATTATAAGTACTAGCTTTTGGTTACAACTAAATAAACACGTGTTTCAACCTTTTCAATTACTTATTACGCAGCGGGTAAAATACGGGTTGAAAATTTATCTATCTATCTACCTAACCAGAATAAAATTTCATGCTCCTTACTTTGAAAACCACCTACTGCCATAAACTATCCGTGGGCATCAGCTACCTACTTAGTTTTAGTATAAAAAGCTAAAAATTGCACCTTGGTACTTATTAAGTTTTCAACAGCACGACTGGTTCGCTAACTCAGTTGACAACGAAAATGATGACTAAGTACTTGCAGATCATAGAAATATAATAGAAATAGAACTTGTTTTTTTTTATATATATTTACTACTTTATAGTTATTAATATGTTTATGGATTGTCCACGGAACAACCACGGGCAAAGCTAGGCGCTTACTTATTTATTTAATAAATGAGTCTAACAAATTATATTTTTGCCACGAGTCTCGATAAACTAGAACTGCCTTGAAATATTATATACTTAATTAGATGTAATTATATTATTCTTCACGTCTGTAGCAGGTTGAAATCAATATTTATTTACACAGCTTATGATTTTAATTTTGGTACTCAATATTATTTGCTTGGAATTAATTAAAATAATTTAATTATTCTGATATTTAACTGAAGTCAAATAGATTTTAAGCAGAATATTATTAACATTATGTAGGTATTTTGTTTAGGTAGGTAAGTACTTACTTTATGTAGTTTTATTTTCTTGATATTTATATAACTACTTAATAAGATTTGCACATTTGTGGGATCCAAATATTTAGGATATCGTCTCAATTAACTTTCCTCATAATACAACTAGCGGCCCGCCTCGGCTTTACACGGGGGGACATTTATTTTCAAAATATTTTATAGCCTATGTTAATCTGGAATAATGTAGCATACAAATGGTGAAAGTTTTTATGAAATCGGAACAGTATTTTCTGACGTTATACGTTACGTTCATACACACATACATACAAATCTTTACTCTTTATAATATTTGTATAGATAATAGCGGCCTATATAGTTCACAGATTGATTTAGTTATGTCATGTACCGATCTTGGGCACAGGCCTCACATTTAGCGAAGGAACGTGCATTCATAAAAAAAAGCTTTTCAAACTAATTTTCGAGCATTGATCACCACGATAAAATGCTAAACATGGACTACATGATAGGTATAAAAATACTTTAAAGAAATGACATTGCTATAAACTTTTACCTAGGCGTTTGGATGTAACTAAATTCTAAAATAAATAAAAAGACATTTATTACTACTAAACTAAAAAACACGGTACATGCTATTAAATATCAGTCTGAAACTCTGAAGATAGTAGCAAAAGGAGATGGCTCAGCTAATGCTGTGCCGGGACGAGCCGTTACGACGCTTATTTTCAGCCATTCCTACTCCCTAAGTTGTAATGCGGGAGTTGCAGGATGAGCTGGCTACACCAGTCGCAAGATAACTTCTTAAATCTATTTTGCAATCTAAGCTAAAATAGAACTTCATAGTGGTACAATAAAACAATAAATTAATTAAATAAATAAACAAAAATACAGAACTCAAATGAAAACGAATGAAGTGTGAGTGTGTGAATAAATATGTAAGTGGGTGTGTGTATGTATGTGCTGGTTAAGTAAATGTGTGTGGATCTAATTAGGGGCTATATCGTAAGAAGAAATCTGCGATGATATTGATAATAGTATATTTGACAAGCGAACCACCTTGATTTCGCACCGGATAAATATTTACAAAGGGTTAATTACACCAAAAAAACAACAGGCTTTCTATAATCCATGCAAAAATCACTCCCGCCAGCGCTAAAAGCAAAGAGTAAGTCACTACATAGTATAAAACAAAGTCGCTTCCCGCTGTCTGTCTGTCTGTCCCTATGTATGCTTAGATCTTTAAAACTACGCAACGGATTTTGATGCAGTTTTGTTTAATAGATAGAGTGATTCAAGAGGAAGTGTTATATGTATAATACATGCATAATATAGTAGAGAAACACTGATAATTTTAGAGGTTTTTAATGGAAGTCGTAAATAAACATATTTTTTTGCGCTTACATTGCAAACGCTGGCTGAACCCTACGAAATAGATCAAAATAATGTACTACAGTATTGTACACCTTAAAAAGGTCTACAAAAAAGTCCGCGATGGTATCTATGAGGTCTATGTCTTAAGGATAACATACTATATCCATTCTTATACTTTAAAAAATTAACAATTATAAAGCGGGAATTAAGAAGCTATTTACACAAATACGGTATTAATCCTTATAATTTTAAATAAGTTAGCATTTCATATTACATTATTTTGCACTCGCAAAAAAATTACGGACAAGAGAATAAAATTCAAGCGCCTCGCTTCGCCTGATGCAACAGGCTCTATCGGATGAACGGATCTGCCTACGTAAAGTTATGTAAGTTGACACAAGTCAAAGTGTAGTGACCAAATTATAGCAATCTAAGTACCAATGTAATTGTTGGCTAAAATTTGGTACTTTGATATATAAGACAAAGGCGTTTTATCTCTGGAATAGTTATACATGGGTTGCGGAATCAAAATTTCATGATTAATTTTGGTCGCGACACCCGATATCCACGCGGGCAAAGCCGCGGGCATCAGCTAGTTAACTATAAAAAAGTACTCTGTGCTATAAAGGCTAAAAGGCAGAGCGTTCGAACGACGTTTGAAGTTCGTTTTTTTTTTCGTAGAGATGGGATTATTGGAGTTGAAATTAAAGTGTAACCGAATTACTAAAATAATTGTAAAAATCATACAATAATAGTTACTTCTAAAATCGATATGTACCTATAGTTTCGATTTGACATTTTAAAGCAGCGAGATGACTCCTCCCTTCTGTACCTTGTCATGTCAATAAAATTTAGTTAAAAAGCAAATAAGATATTTTTTTATGTCTAACAGTTCACGAAAGTTCTAGGAATTTATTCAACACTAAATAATTCATGAATGAATAGGTACATAAATATTATGAATTAATGTGAAATTCCTATACATGCTTAGGGCAGTCATTTAGTGAGCATTAGTCATCTCCATTGTGTCACTAATCTTAGTTGTGACATAATTTTTTTATTGATTCTATAGTCTATGAAATATTGTAGATGGTATCCCTCAGAACTTCTGAATCTGAACTTCACAGAAGATTTATGTCAACAATAAGTCAACGTCGCGGTGGTAATATATTTATAGGAAATTCTTTAAGTTCAAACAAAATATACATTATAGGTAATGTTTTATTATAAATAAGTGTTATATTTAAAAATATGAATACTTCTGTAGAAGGTATTATCGTGAACAAATGTCAATACGCCCCGATTTACTTGATACAGGATCCTGGCGCCACTCAGGTAATAACTTATCAATGTTACTTAAATTAACTGATATTTTAGTCATGATTTGTTAATATTGGCGTTTATGTTTGCAGGCGAATACTTACGTGTTAACTCCAAGTACTGTAGACCCACCCAAACCTGTGAGCAATAACCTGAAAACATTTTACGAAAACAGTGGAAATATTGAAAATGGGATTATCAACACAGATATCTGTGCAAGACCAAATGCGGTCAAGAAAAAGGAAGGTGTTTTGATTGGAAATAACTTGAAATTAGCTAGTTTCTTACTGCCTAAAACCGAAAATGTAAATAAACAATATTTAGTTGATAATATTGTTTTAAAACCTAACATTACCACTACTATAAGCAATCCAGTACCAGTTAACCACCATCCAGTAAACACAGTACCAAAAATAGACATTGATAGAAAAATAGTTAAACTCAAAGAGGTTCCGATCATCAACAGACATCGGCCAGAGAAAGTCCTGCCAAAGATAAAGCCAAAAGAGAAGTAAGTGTATACTAATCTGTATTATAATCACTTTAACCTGTAACTAGGCTTGATCTCTGAAATAAGATACACACTGTATAATATATCCTACCGCTCTTTGATGCTGTAGAAAGCTGCAGCATACAACTATTAAGTATATTGCATGTATTTTAAGATACAAACCTTAAATTTGAGACTCTGAATCACAACATTGCAATTACAGTTTCCCTTACAATATAAAAGTACTCTATTTATTCATATGACCATAGGACAAAATATATATACACATACAAACTTAACTATATATATACTTGAATAAATAAAACCTAATACCTAAAATAAAAAATCAAAAAATTCGTCCACAACGCTGTTGACTGGAAGTGTCCCCAAAAGTGTTTACCTTTGTTAAATATCTTACATTTATATAATTATATCTTTTATTTTTCAGTACACCCAGCCCTACACCATCAAAGCATACATCAG
Organism: Diachrysia chrysitis; assembly: GCA_932294365.1. Taxonomy (NCBI): domain Eukaryota; kingdom Metazoa; phylum Arthropoda; class Insecta; order Lepidoptera; family Noctuidae; genus Diachrysia; species Diachrysia chrysitis. The sequence goes on along the minus strand of OW028649.1, from coordinate 11,516,064 downwards.
TGCAATTAATAAAATTAGGAGGAACTTATCATAGGTAAATGTAATATAATTTCACATTACGTACATTACAGACTAATATTAATATCTTTTGTGATTAACATTATGTATATAACAATTGTTGGTGTACAATAAAGAATATATATATAAAAATAATATAATAACAACAGTAGAAGTATCTTGTTATAAATACTAATTTTGTAATGATTCCCTAAAACACTTACATAACTGAAATAGATATCTAAATGGAACTCTATTATATTACAATAACTCGAGTTATTGTAATATAATGCTAACCGAATAATCATTCTTGAAATTGTATTTTGAAAGGAGGGTAGGTAATAATTTATTTTACTCTAATAGCATATGTGCCTAAAATAAATAATAACATCAACATATTGTTATTTACAATTGCATTGTTATTATTTCAATACAAAATACATGTTTTTCCTGTGTTTTTATGAAGTACTAGCAACATCTGGCATGCGTTACAATGCCACATTAGGTAAAAATAATTTTTACCTTTTACATAAACTGCTATTTTATTGATCTACCTATCTTGTCTGCCTTATGCAGAACATCCTACCATAGTTTCATCAGTATCTGATTGTCGGTTCAGGTATTCATAGACGACAAACAAACAAACATTCATTTATATATTATAATAGATGTGCTTAAAACTCAGTTTATACAAGTATTGTAAGATTTGCATGTCATTGTATTATTTCCACATTGATAAGAGTGCTTGAGAATTGGTTCTTAAGCATACTAGTTTGTATACATATTATTATTTAATAGCTGTCCCCCGCGACTTTGTCCGCGTGTTTTAGTTTCAACGGTTTTTTCATTTTTGCAACATTTTTAATTTATGCTCAGCTTCTTTTGGTCGCCGCGTAATGGTATATAGCTTATAGCCTTCCTTAATAAATGGGCTATCCAACACTGAAAGAATTTTTCAAATCGGACCAGTAGTTCCTGAGATTAGCGAGTTCAAACAAACAAACAAACTCTTCAGCTTTATATTTATATTAGTATAGATTTATTTATTTTTAGTCATGATCATCCCACTGCAGGGCTTTGCCTCTCTTTCCTTCTTCCAATTATGTCTTGTGCTATTGATGTCCATGTATAACATATACTTGTATTATCATCTATTCAAAATGCTTTGTAATAAATATCGCATTTTATAAATATATACTTTTTTGTATTCTAGCCTCAATCACTTAAGTAATGAACAGATCAAAATGGTAAATCAAGCATTGAAAATGTTCAATGATCCAGATAAAACAGTACCGGAACCTACATACGATCCTGTGACCAATACTAAATATATTTATAAGTAAGTGTATTAAAATAGGATGTTAATTTTTTTTTTTTTTTAGTTTTGACAGTGTTAACTTATTTTGATTTGAGTGCTTATACTATTTATGAGCAACTTTTTTCGCAAAAGATTTATTTATCATATGAAATTTCAAATATGTTGGCTTAATTGTCTTATAAATTAAATTTCAGGGTTGTGTCACCAAAAGACTTAACAGTTGTCGCAAAGAAGAAAATGTTACTTAAAGACAAAAAGAATCATACAAAGATTCCAAAGAGAATTGAAGAAAAACCAGTTAAACAAGTAATACATAAAGAAGTTCCAATTCCAAAAGAGATTATTGAAGAAGAACCTGAGCCTCCAGCTGAGGTAAACTATTTATTTTTATCATTATTTAAATGGCGGTTTTAAAATCAAATTCTTTAACAAAAGAGTTAACAAGTTAGCTGTCTTTGTTAACATCCTAAAAGCGTAAGACGTATATTATGTTAAATACAGCTGCAAATGTTAACAATAAGATTTTTGTGTTAAATAACAGTTAAAAACCAAATCAAATACTTTTAAAAAAAATAGAAGCTTAAACACAAACTGCATGTAATACATTTTTCATAAACAATTTAAATTTAGTTTTATATAACTAAGTATGTATACAACAATGTGATCGCTTCTGTGTCTTAGAAATGAAAGAAAATGTTTTTAGAAATATATTTCGGCCCTTATTTTCAGGCTAAGGTCACAAGAAGTGGTAGGAAAGTAAAACTACCAAAGCAGATCTTACCTGAGGGCTCACCGCAGAAGACTAAAAAGAAGAGTGGTACCATTGTCACATGCTTCCAGTGTTCTGCTGTAAGAAACTAACTTAATTTTTACTCTATATATCCGGTATAATACCCTTATAAGTTACTAGCCATAAATCCGTATTACGATTGCTGTTATCTGAGTAGTGAACAAATTTGACAACTAAGTATTAATAAAAAACAAGGGCATAGTCTATATTCTTCTTATTCAGTTTATGAAATATCCTTGAGGTTCAATACTGGAGGAGTAATATAAATAATTTGCAATATAACTATTTTTATGAATTAATACCAAAATAACTGTCAACATTAGCATACATACTTATATACCTAAGGCTGGTTTTATAGCTACGCGTTTCGACAGCGCGGTTGAAGCGCGCGCGTTCGGATTTGTTCTGGGTTCTAGTTTCGTTTTATAGCCACGCGCTTGAGCAGCGCTGTTGAGTAAACGCGCGCTGTTCGCCGGCGCTGCCGAAGCGCGCGCCGCGAGTTACGATACGATCAGTATGCGTTTTAGAGTGACGCTGTTGAGACGCGCCGTTAAGTACAGTACAACATGAATTATAATATCGATTTTATTTCATTTACCTTAGAGTGTTCGCCAATTTTTCCTCTGGAGATATGGGGATGCGAAATAAGCTGGATCGTCGTAAAGAGGACTGTAACTTGCAGAGTAATTCTTCAAAACTAGTTATTGATAGGCGAAAATATTTATAAAATTTATGACTATTTTCTCGTAAATCGCAAAAAGATCTTACGTGTTCATCTCTCACTAACCTTGTACCATTATAAGGATCAACAGCTAGTCTTCTTTGCCTTCTTTTCCATAAGAGGTAAATAGCCACTACTCTAACCGCATTAATGTTCATTTTGTAGACGACTGTACACAGCAGCGAAACGCGCGGTACTAATCTCGTTTTACAGCGGACCGTTGTTCAAACGCGCGCTGCTAACAGCGGCGCTGCTCAACGGCGCGTCTAACAGCGTAGCTATAAAACCAGCCTTTGATACATATTAGACGTTGCCAGCCCGCGGGAGATTAATGTTTCTTAAGCTTTTTGGGAGGTGTAAACTTATAGAGACAAACAGGGCCTACAATATCAACGAGTGTTGATTTGATGTACGAATAATTGTGAGATTAAAAATAATCACTACACCTCAAACTTGGATGTGTGTATATTATAATAATATTTATTTTCTAGGATTTTGGCAGCCTATACCGCCTCCAAAAACATTACGAAAATCATCCCACACATATACCTGCAAAAATCCATTCCAATTTATTCCATTGTTTACTGGCGATTGTCAAGAGTGGCTCGGATGAAGATAAGACTAATATATTTATACAACAGTTGGAACAACTTATTGTGAAGCTGAAATCATTGTTACCTTGCTTATTGAAGAAAGTTGATGGAAGCGACGGGCAACCTTGTACTATCAATGGCGATATTGGAAGGTATGTATGTCTTTATTTAGGATATGACAATTTTTAGTTCTGTTATTTTTTGTATCTTTACTAATAATAATAACTAACTGCTTTTAATGTATGTAAATAAGGTAACTATGTTTTTTTTAGATTATTTGGCATGAATCCCGGCAAATACAACTTTGATGTGGATGCCCTCAATTGTGTTAAAGATAAAAACGGATTCTGTATTCACAATCCACCAAAAATCAATCATTTCAACAAAGATCAAAATAAATCAGTTCCGAATATACTGAAGCACTCAGAACCATTAATACCAGAGAGTGAAACTGAGAACTGTGCTAGAATCAATTCTGTGGCAAAATGGCCAACCGTCAGTAAGAGGATATGGAAGCTCAAACAGAAAACACATGAACAAAGTGCAAAGAAAATGAGACTGAAATCTGAGGGCGATGCCCTTATTGAACTGGGAACAGAAGACTTTATATTTCCTAAAGAATCAGAAACTAATTTGAACAGTACAGGCATACTACCCGAAAATAATGCGAACACTATTGAAATCGGCGAAGATGATGTAACGGAACTTTTAGGCACACAGGACTGCAATATTAGCAGTCAACCAGTTACAGAAACACAAACCAATTGCATTACCATGGCTGAACAAGTTAAACCAAAAAATAACTTTGTCCAATTCCATAGCACACACTTCGACATCAGATCATCACCTATTAAAACGTCTTCAACTGTATTCCGAAAGTTCCAGATTGATCCTAGCAAAATGAGTAATTATGACGTACAAGTTATACGCTCTTTAGAAATGGTTAACAAACCTCACGATAAACGCATCTCCTTGTCAAATCCTGATAACTTACATGTTTCTCTCCCAAGTTCTGACAATAGTTTACATTTACCTAACTTGGATAACACACTACATGTCAGTATGCCAAATTCAGATCAAATACAACATGTCTCCCTAGCAAATTCCACTAACAGTTTACATGTACATACATTACCAAATCAAGAAAGTGGGCAACAAATTACTATTCCGAATTGTGTTAGTATGCCGAACTCCAATAGTAACATACATGCTATACCAAATTCTGAAAACAGGTTACATGTAAGTATGTCAAGTGCTGAAAACAGGCTGCATCTAAACCTACAAAATTCGAATGATCTACATGTTTCAAAAGCTAATCTGACTAACAGTTTACATGTTGGTATTTCAAATTCTGGTAACAATTTACATGCAAGTATGCCAGACTTGAATGACGGCCTTCATGTTACTATTCCAAATTCGAATAATAATCTCCATATTACTATCCCGAATTCGGATAACAGGCTCCATGTTAGTTTGCCAGATTCTAATGATGATTTACATGTTAGTATGCCAAGTTCGCCTAACAGCATACATTTGACTTTGCCCAATTCAAATGATTCCTTACATGCGAGTATGCCAAACGATAGCTTACACGACCTCTTTAAAGATGATCTGTCATGTAAGGACAGTCATGTTATAGACCCTGATCTGAAAGACTGGATTATAAGTACAAGTGAGAAATCGGAAGACAGTTTTACCAAATCTAATGGTCTTATTGAGCCATCGTTAATACATGTCAGAGATAATGATGATAAATCAATGGATCCACTTAAGAATGTCAATCATGGTGATGATATGCCGTCGTTAGACTCATCAGATAATCGCCTGCTGTCGAGTCAAGGCGAATCAGTATTAAACTTTTTAGATACATTAGGTAATGACTTATACCCAGAGACTGAGATTAGAAATAATGGTGTGGACTTCCAGTTGGATTTGTTCGCATTTCATAATTCATAATATAATTATATTATAAAGGTTAAGAACAACGTTAATTTAAGGACTTATTACAAAATTTATATTTAAGTATATTTTTAGAGAAATAATAGATTTGTACTTACTGTGAATTTGTTTCATTTATCATATTATTTGATAGATGATAAAACAATTAATCAAGATAAATCAAGTAAAATCAACTCTTTCATCAATGTAAATGAGTTTAATTTGGTTTTGAAACAAGAGTTTGTTAATGATCTTCATAGAAATCCATCAGTTAGTAATTATAAACTATAGGTATATCTAAAATAGTTGTATTATACAGAATGATTAGTCATGTGTCCAATTAGTTTGAATTGATTTTTTTACTTAAATAAATTTCTACATACTAAATAAATAAAAAGTGTTTCTAGTGTCTGTAAACTCCTTACAATAATCAAGTATATTTAAAAAACGCCTTTGGTGCTATTGATTAGTACATTACGTAGCAGTAATAACATAGGTACCTATACCAAATAAAAATATAAACAATACAATGTTATATTGCCACATTAGTCTGTAATGGCTTACAGGGATGTATCTGAATGTAATATTATACTCTCAACTGAATAGTAGATTTGCTATTTATTGCAAATTGTATTACCACAAAATAATGTTTAACTTTACAATTTTATAGCTTTGTAAGAAGTTGATAACTTAATAAAACAAGTTAGACGCCATATTGTGGTATTATCTTTTGTTCCTACTGTAACTGAGTGTATAGATATATTTACCAGCTTTATAACTGAGATATTGTTTGTAAACAGTGATACATTATATTAATGAAAACATTAAAGAAACACAGATATTATTATGTTTTATTTACAAACAATTTATACAATAGATTCTTACATAACGTAATATTTATTAAGATCAGTAAAAATATAGGCAAACCTCCACACTCTTAGAATGTATTAAAATAACTGTAATAAAGTTCTTATATGATACTGATCTGATGATACAAAGTTGAATTTAATGCCAGTATGACAACATGAACTGCCAATTATACAGCAGGTTAACTACATTGCTAATGCTGAGTGTGCCAGATTATCAACTGCCTACTATATATTATACAGAAAAACCTAAGCTTGTAAAACTGGTCTCTCATTCTTTCCCTCCAAGTTCTGATTGGTCAGAGCGTAACCAGTTCCACCTCTTTGCACTACAATTATGTCTTTCTCCTTTAATTTGTCTCCAGTGAGTGGGTGCAACCAATCCTTCTTGATAATCTTTTCAACGCATTCCATTGTCACCACATGGCCAGTTGTCCTAAAGAAAATTAAATAATTAAAACAATTTTAAAAGATTAAAAAATATTTCAGCAACATATAAAAAAGTCTACTGTGTTGTACACATTAATAAAAATCTTTGAAAAAATATTAAAAAGTGTAAATTATTAGTATTGTTTTACCTAATAACAGCACAAGGAACAGCATTACTCAGTATGTCATGAGTAACTGGACACATGTATCTGTTCTCCTTAGCTATTAAGGACTTCTTATCATCAGGGTCATTCACTAAAGTCCACTTTACTTCAATTAAGTCTTTCATTTTTAGTGGTTTTTCACTTATAGGGCAGTAAACAGTAGGGTCAGGCTTATCTATCTTAGAATGTTTCGCGTCTGGCAGCTGAGATGGCACCCAGAAACTTGGCAACTGCTTCGCTTTACCATTGGCAAGGTTTGATACAGATGATGTGGATGGACCATCATCCTGCTGCTTAGTACTGGTAATATTCTTCTCTCTGTTCATAAACTTAATCAAATTAGCTTCTTTCTCAGCCGCTGCTAACTCAGCCTTTTCGGCATCGTCTTTTTTCAACTGTTTCTCATACTTCTTCAACTTGCGAGTATACTCGGTCTTCTTTGAGATAATGTACTCTAATATAGCCTCTTTATCAAATAAGTAACCTTCTTTCGTGATAACTGGGTTTCTACAGGGTTGTAAAGTTAAGCTACAACAGTCGAAACTTTTTACTGAATCCTTTCCAAGTCTTTCGCTTTGGGTGCCGTAACCAGAGGCAGCAGCGTCTTTCTTCTTTTCATGGTACGTGTAGACAGCACCAGCAGTACAATTTCTGGCATGTCGAGTCATTTTTACAGTTTCATTTGCTACGCAAATCTATTAGTAATAAATTATATTTTTTACGTACGTGTTATTTAAATACAAGACAAAATAATAACTCTGACTTCTGAAGAACTGCACCATAGACTACTATTTATATAAACTCAATATTTATTCTGTGTATAAACTGCACTTCTGACATGACAGTTCAGAGTTCGAGTCTCAAGCAACTAGCAAGTCTAGTTTACTGCGTCAGTTTTTCAACTGAACATTATTATAAAACAAAAATAAAGGATGTGGCTTAAATGTTTTGCCGAGTCAATACAGTCGAACATATTACTTTATACTAATTTGTGTTTTCTATCAATTAGGCGATATACATATTATAATAAAGTACTCTGTGATCAATGTTAGCCTTTTCTGCGCAATAAGTTTGCGCCTTAGAGTAAATATTGTCTATGTTTACTCTAAGGTTTACGGACGTTATGACAGACGTCGTATCATGAAACAAATATCAAGTTAGCAAACGTCAACGTCAATGAATGAACGTTCTTTCGCCTTCTTGTTTACACATAAAAATACGATTACACTATTTCCGTAGTTTCACTAGTGTCTCTCTCTTTCGCGAGAGGTGTCTTTTGTGTGCGGGCAGTTCTATATATTATTGAATATTAATACAAGTTATCTGTGATTACACTAATCTAATCAAATAGATTTAATTATAATTCACTCGCAGTGATAAATTTTTGGAGTGTGTCGACCTAATATTCATATTTTAACATATTGGATACATCGTAGGAGTGTAAATAGTTGTGTTTTTGATTTCGTGGTGTTTATTATAAGTGAATAATGAACTTATCGTTCGCGGGTTGTGGTTTTCTTGGTATTTACCATGTTGGTGTTGCAGTGTGTTTTAAAAAGTATGCGCCTCATTTATTGTTAGGCAAAATCTCTGGTGCCTCTTTTGGCGCCTTGTCGGCTTGCTGTCTTTTATGTGACCTGCCCATAGGTAAAATTATCTTGTTTTTTTTTTTTGTTAAGTTAAAATGATTATATTTTAGATCCAGTACATAAAAACCATAGCATATTTTTTTTTTTAAATAAAGACATTTTATATTCTATATTTTTGGCAAAATATGCAATAAATAATTACAGTTGTTTTGCTAAATGAACAAAGTGTTACAATTAGTCATCATTTGTAAGAGAAGATGATGTGACAAGGTCATAATACTACTTGTAATTTTATACTAAAGACTTTATTTTGATACACTAATACACACAGATCTTTAGTACGAAAATAGTTTAAATAGCCAGCTAATTATTATATAATAAAATGCAATACTTTTTGCATTTTGCAAAGAATACTTTATTATTATTATAAAATCATGATGGAGTTTAGGAACAGATTACCACATTCTAAATTGAAAAATGAGCAATCACCAATTGATGTTGAGATTTTTATTACAAGCTTTTGTACATTGTATTTATACTTTGATCTATTTAAACATATAAAATCCCCACATTTAGGTTCTCCTGATTTGAATGCAAAAGTAATGAAGAGATTGCTGATTCCTTTAGTTAAAATAATTGAGAAAAAAGGTTTCAGGAAGTCAAATAAAAACAACATTTAAAAGATAAACATACATATTTTGATTATGGAATTGTGCCAGAATGTGTAGTTTCTTGTAGTTACAACACAAGGGAATCTACAAGATATATATAGACATCACAAATAATATTAGGGCCAGATGTGTTTCTTAAAAGGTTTTTTAAATTATATATTTCTTTAAGATGCAGTTTTTTAGCCTACATAATGTTGTAATAGACATGTTTATATATATATTGAGATAATACTGTTTTCTTTCTGTTTTTTCCTTAAGTAAAATTCTGCAAGAGACTTTACTATCAATTAGTGTTCAACAGAAAAAATAACAATAATCAAATTAATTGGATTATCACCTTATTGGAGTATCATAATATTATATTTTATATTTTATTAATATGTACTTTACTAAATTGTCAAGTAGAAATTCTAAGGTCACCCTGTAACCTGTAACATAGTATCAATATTTTATTATGAGGAGGTACATCATTCGATTTGACATAGAGTCATAGTGCAGCATGACTCTGTCTATCTCTGTAATAAAACAGCGAAAGTGTCTAAGGATCAAATAATGAGAATTCATTTTAATAAAAAGTTGGTCATCACTACATCAGCTGGTTTAAAAACCTCAATATCATGACCTAATACTGAATAAACACAAAGACCTTTATAAATTTAGTACTTGAATCTTTTCTACTATAATCTCTGTCATCACAATGATCCTAAATAATATTTTTAACAAGTGATGTCCTATATCCATAGGTTATTGACATATACATACTGATAAATTATTTTAATAGGCTGATTTTCTGATAATAGAATCTTAATCACTTTGTTTCTAACCAGAAAAGTTGAAAACTAATTGACAATTATAATTCTAACATTGTCGTTTTTCTTTATAAAATGTGTTTTATATAATACTTACTTATGTACTACTAATTTAAAGTTTTACGAACTTCAGGATTATCTACATTCATCTCTAGTTTTCAAGGAAATTTTAACAAAGCTCTTTAAACACTATACAAGCTATTTTCCTGAGTACTAAGCGTAATTCTTTAAAAGCATCTCTAATCTCTAACCCCTAATACCATGAATTTTGTATTTACTAGGAGAAATCACAACCGATGTTCTGAGAGTAGTGAGCGAGGCGAGGGCGGGCTCCCTCGGGCCGTTCAGTCCCTCCTTCAACATACAAAATGTCCTCCTCGAAGGCATGCAGAAGTACCTCCCCCATGACGTACACAAGATCGTCAGTGGCAAGCTCCATATTTCCCTAACGAGGGTTTACGATGGGAAGAACGTCATCGTTTCCGAATTCCCCACAAGAGAAGATTTATTACAGGTAAGATTTATTAATCGTGTTATCCTTCTACAACTAAATTAATACGAATATGTTTATAAATAGTTGCAAATGTTTTGAGAAATTAATTCATGATATCGTCACGGTGTTATTAAATGCATAACATAATATAGTGATAATTTAACGCGCATGTAATCATCGGGATTGATGCACATGTATGTCGTGAATGCATCAAGCAACTTTGCCTCTACATTGCAGTAAAGTTTCTAAAGTTTCATGATTTCAAACATTTTCGTATAGGTAATCATAAGATTTTTTTTTTATTTAAGTAATACGTACCTACACTTACATTAGACATTATTTTTCTGTAACGGTATTGCGATCTTTTGCTTATGTATATCCATGTCTAGAACCTATTTTTGTACTTAGCATTCATTATTTTTAAGCTGGTAAAAACGCATCAAAATCAATCCAAGAAAAAAACACGTAAATTAAACGTTCTTATCCTAAAATATCTTCTTTTTTTGTTTTCTTAGGCGTTATTAGCGTCATGTTTCGTGCCAGTATTCTCAGGGCTGCTTCCGCCTCGTTTCCACGGTATAAGGTACATGGACGGCGGTTTCAGTGATAACCTACCTATATTGGACGAAAATACGATCACCGTCAGTCCATTCTGTGGAGAAAGCGATATATGCCCCAGGGATTTGAGTTCACAATTATTCCATGTAAGTATTTGTATTTTAGCATTTATTTTTTGTTGGTATTGTTAAATAATCGATTGGCAAGTAAAAGGAACGTAGAAATTAAAAAGTACAAGGCGAAACTTATTTCTGCTAATTAAATGTTGATTGCAAGAGTCAATCCATGTTTTAGGAATGAATGCTTTGATGAATAACATACCTAATTAACTACACAGTAAACAGTGCTTATATAATTGCATATATTTTATTTTAAATGTATTCAGGGCGTGACTTGTATCTAGTGCAATCTAAGATAGTAGCTACGCAGTATCGCTTAAAACAATTTTATAACAACTGGCCAAATTAATTAAACTTAAACTCTATATTTTTTATCGTATAATTTATCATTCTACATATAAACACGAACATAATTATAATATATGTATAGGTACGAATACTGAATGAACTAATGTTTAGCGAGTTCGGATGGACCGATAAGCCACCATGTTTGATTTATTCTAATCACGCCTTGTTTGTACCTATTTGTATTTGTCGAATAGTATCAGCATATTATCGTGTATATACCTTGACATTGCATTAATTGCAATAATGCGGAAGAATAGTTTCATCATGCGATATGACTTTAACGTTTTTCAAAATGATTTGATAATTCATTGCGATAAGGCTTCCAAAATGCATTGTAATACTTTTATAAATTATATCCGTCTTCTAATTGCTGGCGTACCCAGTTTTGTTATATCTGACCACATGCCAATGAAGCCACTGTTAATGTGGCCATAGAGGTACAGGGCCAAATATTATAAAACAACTAACATAGACTGAAAAAGAAAAATAAAAAATTTAAATCTTGACTCCTCAACAGGTAAATCTTGCTAACACAAGCATAGAGCTATCAAAACAGAACATGAATAGGTTCGCTCGAATTCTATTCCCTCCGAAACCAGAAGTTCTAAGCAACATGTGCAAACAAGGGTTTGACGATGCTCTAAGGTTCTTGCATAGAAACAACATGATTTCTTGCACGAGGTGCCTCGCAGTACAGTCTACCTTCCAACTGCAAGATGTATTGGATGATACAACGTATGAGTACGACCCAGATTGTGAAGAATGCAAGACTCATCGGCAGGTTAGTGCTTGATTTGTATCTAGTTTTAACACAAGGACCTATACCTAATCTTTAAGGATTCAATCCGCAACATGATAAGTTTTGAAGACGCAAATCTGGGGATATTTGAGTGAATTCAGTTTTATTTTTCAAAACAAATTAAATCTACGCCTAGGATCTTAATTGTTATAGATTTTATATGTATCTACCTACTAGCTGATTTCTAGCAGAACATATATAAATATTGTAAAAATTCTATTAATGATAGGACCCTAATAATAATAAACCCTTGTCCTATTCTAAATGTTTTTACATAACATTCCTTAGACATTACTCGTTAAATTCTTAGAATAATACACCGAAAATGTGTATAACCTAATCAGATACGATTCTACTCAAAAAAACTTCAAATTAAAATAAACAAAAGCAAATTCTTAAACAAAAAACGTCTGGTTATCCGACAAAAAAATTATTTGCATTTTTTTTAACTGCTAAATCTGCTTTTTAGGATGCATTAGTCGACGATCTACCAGACACAGTGATGACGATATTCCAAAACGCGATAGACTCGGCCAACAACGGCATCGTCAATTGGGTGATGAGGCAGAGAGCTATGAGGTATCTCACGCTCTTGACTCTGCCGTACCGAGTGCCCATCGACATTATGTATGCTACATTCACCAAGTAAGTATTCTTTGTTTAATAAAATCTAGCTTAAAACTAACAGGAGCGTGTTTATTACAAGGGAATGAAAGGAGTGTGCTAGGAAAGGTTAGAAGAAATTCATTGTTTCTTTCTTATCTTTGTCTAAAAAAATATGTGTCTATTATTTGTTTATTGTTTAACCCTCTGGCATCTATTTATATTAAAGGCGCAAAGGAAACCATGAATGTCTTTCTGATCTGTCTGTCTGGTTTCTGATGTAGAACAGATCTGTTTTGGTCGACTTGTACAAAATCTATTGAATTTACTGGTCGAAAACCAGTTTAAACTTTCCGTTGTGTTTTGTTTTGATTTTGTCATTATTTTTGTGCAAGTTGGCTTTAGTTGTGACCTGTGTTAAGCTTTCACCGTGTAGCACCATACCTTCCCCTGACGGTGAAAGTTGCTTTCCATCGAGTTCGAGTTTCCCTTGCCTTGACTGCCCTTAAAAGTATTTAATCACTGTGGCAATATACTTGATCTTTTTTTAATAAAATTGTTATGTTCTTGCTAGGTGCAATTTAGATTTGTACGGCATGTCTTACCATAAAAAAATACTTTTAAATTCAGTCAGTCTCATAAAGTCACATTTTAACATATAAAATATGTGTTTCCTTATTCTAAGTATTGTTTAATGCGACGCCACATTAACTGTATTACAAACTGATAAACCTAATGTTAGTTTGTTAGCTGCACGTACATGGGAAATGTGATGCAAGTACGTTCTTTGTTGTCTTTTAATAAAGAAATATACGTGTATACTCGATATCAAATAAGTCAAAAGTATTTTTTTTAATATTTCACGAATACTTCCTCCTTTCAATTTCTCATATTCGGCTCCCATTTATATTTTTTTTAATCTACTGAGCGGTATCCGTTTGATAGGCAGTAGTTAATGCGTAACGGCCAGTTTCCTGTAAAAATTTACTAACTCCTATATAAAGTAGGTACGTAACTTTAAATGAGTATCCGCAAAATATTTACTTCTGATAGTAATGTTATTAAACACAATGTCGCGTTTATTGTAACAAAGATAGGTAGTTTCATTAGCACACGCGTAGTAAGCAAAATTATTACGTCAACAATGACTTGATAACACAATTTACATAATGCTCAGCTAATATTCCAAATATTATAGTGTTGCATAAATAGTAAATGTTACGAATAGGCTTGGCTAAATATTATTCGCAATTTTGTCTTCAAAGTAGTTTAGGTTTACCACAGACTTTGAAACTGTATTTATATTTACAATTGTATAAAAACCACATTAATGCACCTATTTATTCTTTGATATTAAAATATATCTAACATCGATTTTATGACCATTAGGAAAAATAGCTTTTGCCATATAAAATACTTACCGTATAAATAAAAACACAATAAAAAAAAAATTACGACTCAGTGTTGTATCGAAGAAAATAATGGACATGTAAATAAAGGTCTTATTGTAAAATAATAAAATGAATTTATGTTATAACAGCGAGCGTAACTTTTTTTAAACGTTTGCCAACTTTATACTCGTCCTGTTAACATTATCATGTCTGTTCTAATTTCAACTTGATATTCTATTATAAATTGTACCATTGTTGCCACAATCGTGTCAAGGACATAATATAAGGAAATAATTGCATTCAGATGCGATAACTATGATATAACGGCGCTACTATTGGTATACACGACAAAGCATTTACAGAAACCGAGTAGTTTAAAAATAATTATTTAAATTTTTAAATTAATAATTAATTTTAGTGTGACTTTAATTCACAATTAATTATTAAGGGTAGTTAGTTCAACGTCTAATTTAGAACGCATGAAATTATTTCTTTTTTAATTTGAATATTGCTGTAAAAACAAAAAGGTTTTATCTCAGCATTTTGCCTCATTGGTTAAAAACTCCTTTTACATACTTGGTACCCCAGTAAATAGACATTCTATTTCATAAGTACAGTTACCTTTTGGTCCTTTGCATAATTCAATAACACATCAACCGCTTTTTAGCTGTGTGGCTGATAAAGTAGAGACGCATGCGGTTCAGTACAAAGTGGCTGCAAATATTCTCGTCCGTAGAAAGAGGTGTATTCGGCACAACAACTATATGACTAGGTCAGTCTTATTTTATTAAAAGTCTTGTCCAAAAAAAGGTTGTCTGTATGAATACGCTATTTTGGACAAGCCCGCCCGATGTCCACGTCTTTTTGTGTTATCGCGTTTTAGTATTCGAAGGGTAGTTCTCATCAGAAATGAAAAAAACAAGAATCGATCTAGGCGACTTTCAAAATTCGCAGGGATATAAAAACAGAACATTTGGGTTTCCTGTGTTCGTTGGAACATTGTTAAAGATGAGAATTTCCCTTCTTATATTAAGTCAAGGAGGCTCGTATTAGTTTTGTTCTTATGTTGGAGGTGAAAGGGTCAACAATTTGTCGTATAAATTTTGTATTTGTCCGTTTTTGGTGAAGGGTACGAAAAGCTTTAGAGCGGTTTTTTTGTAACATAGTCCCATATAATCTTTCTTACTCTTATGTAAGTAATATCAAGTTTACTGTAGTTTATATTCTAATCTCGATGGAAATTAGCGAATCATCAGAACAACATTTTCTTCGCTTTTCTCTCATCTCACAAAGATACCATTGCGTTTGCTAACGTCATATCGACTATAATAAACTTGACATTAACCTATCTTTGACGCAAGCACAGTTTTTTTCATTGTATATAAGAAATAGTATTTGCGTCAACTTTAACTTATCTTCCACTATCTTATGATTATTTTAATGGGTCAATGTCGAAAAAATGACCCGTTTCGATTTAACGATAGAAATGTAAACTATCTGATTAGACATAGGTATTTAATAAATCATAACAATTGTGTTTATAGTTATGTAAGCGAGCATGTTTTGTATAGATAAGTTATATAAGTAATTCATGAATTAATCATATTCATAAATACATCGTTATTATTTTGTATGGGTAATGTATAATACTTAGATTGGGTTTTTATTGGAAGCATTGTTCAATAGTATTACGTCAAAGGAATGTTCTGCTTAATTATTTGCATGTTAGTACATAACAATTTACGTAGCTAGGTACAAACGGTTTAGTCACATATATTTTGGGGAAGTCTAGACCGTATTAATTTCCTTAAGTAGTAGTATTAGTTTCCTTAGTTTTATAGTCTTCCTTGTTTCTTCCTACCTACCTTATATGATCTATCTTTATACTGCAGAATATAAATACATAATGTTTTTTAACAATTACTGTCCCACTGGAAAGGCAAAGGCCTATCTACCCTCCTTCCATCTCTCTCTGGTTTGATCTGTGCTGAACCAATTTTTATCGGTGGAGTCCAGTTCGTCCCGCCATCTCTATCTGGGTTTACCGCGATGTCTCTTGCCATTTAGAGGGACCCATTAGTTAGGCCCATTGGTCGTTAGACATCCGGCAGATGTGTATGTGTCCAGTTCCAAAATGTGTATAATTGACAAAAATAATAATTTTAATTTAGAGGAAAGTCACCAAATATGGAATACCATTTTGTTTTTGGGATATAAAAAAAAAACTTCATATAAATTAAATCAGTTTAATGTTTTTACTAATCAGTCATACATTTATATGTAGTAATTAACAGCCTTTAATCAAATATATTAGTTATCAAATTTAAATCTAACACTAAAAACAATATCACAAATGAGTAACCAAATATGGAATAGGTACCCATATATGGAATATAAGCATAAATCAACATAACAATAATAAAAATGGACATTAATATCTTTGAGATCAATTAAATGAATATAACATATTGTGATCAATGAAAGAAGTTACATAATTACTTGCAAAAGTCACAGATCCAAGTATCAAACTCTAGACCAGCACAATCATAATGTACCCAGAGCCCACACATCAAGCATTTAATCCAGCTTTCTCCACTTTTATCCATGGAAAAAAGTCTTGAACAGAACATACATTCTGCATCAGCAGAGTCAGGCGGTACTTGGTCCATCAACTCATCATGTTCACTACCTTCATCAAACTGGATAACGTCTAGTTCCTCAGAGTCTTCTTCTTCACTATCATCCTTATTTTTCTTCGTTTGTTTGTTTCTCTTTGCAGTTTTCTTCTTATTCTTTGTCTTGACTAGTTTACTTTCTTTTTCTTGTCTCTTCATATTTTTATTTTCTAAATCATTTTTGTAGGGAGAAGATCTAGCTCTGCTAGATACTTTTCTTCGTTTTTTCTTCATCCCAGGTTTTTCGTTTGGTTGATTGTGAACCGGACATTCTAAAAACAAACACTACATATATTTTTAAAGAAATAATAGCAAGTATCTGTCATATGAAATATTAAGACCTAATTATGGAATATTCCATAATTAGACACCGACGACTGTCCATATTTGGAATTTTATACTAGTTCATACTCTTCTAAATATTTTTTTAAGTCACAATATTTTAATGACAAAAGATCACAAAATGGTCAAATAAACATAATACCGATATACTAAATAGTATGACACTTATGTATACAAACATAACAGCTGGTAATACTCATTTATTACTTACCTTTAAAATTTTCTGCACGACCACAAAACAAAACACGCCTGCCACACGTGAAGCGTACGCGCAACTGACTCGATGGTGTAAGTGCGATAGTTAGTAGACCGAATGAAACTGAAAATGGTCGAGAATTGCGTTTCATACTTATAGTCTTAGAGAAATGAAGGTATTCCATATTAGGATACTATTTCATATTTGGTGACTTTCCTCTAATATTACTGATGTTACAGAGCCAAAATGTTTGTTTCGGGTTTTCTAATAAAAAGTATATTATATTGCGTTTAATGACACTAAATCATAACAAAAGTTCTGATAACGATATCACAATTTCTATACACTCAAAGTTGATATTTATTCTACTTTCTTTGACTTAGATAAGAAAGTATAAACATTATCGATTGTGCTATATTCTGAGTACAAAACGCCAGGATTAGTTTTTCTACAAATACATTTCAAGAATTACAATTAAAGCTAAATTATGTCTAAAACATATAAAATTACTCAGATCTTATTGAATTATTTTAGATAAATTTTGATGGACCAACAGATTTTTTTAAATGGAAAATGGAAATGTTTTATATCTTGTAAATCTGTACAGTTGCTTAAGAGATGATTCAAAACACGTTTTCAGTTTTGCTGTAATCATTAATGTATAGGAAAGTAAATTAACGTTATATCCTCGCTAAACTTATCAGCTTACCCAAACATTATTGAAAATTAAAGCTGATAAAATGCTTTGTCCGCAGCGATATTTCCTGTTATTGTGTAAAAGCTAATACATACTAGATACTTCTATTGACCTACTATTACATCCTGAAACCGTATTTCGATGTTTTAAAGCTGTTGAAAGAAGGGACTATTCACAAAACATTTTTATTCCTTACTGTCACAACTCTGGGGAGTTTGTAGTGCCGTTTCTTCACCAACAACCAGAGCACTTAGGAAGCAATGGAAGGTTGGCGAACCGGGTTGCTGTCTGATCTGTTGACTTTCAAAAGTGCTACTTAGTAGAATCCTTACTAATTATTATAAATGCGAAAATTACTCTGTCTTTCTATCGCGCTTTCTCGCCAAAACTACAAAACCGATTTAAATGAAATTTAGTACACAGATAGTCTAGAGCCTGAGAAAGGACATAGGCTACTTTTTGCCGCGCTAACCGATATCCACGCGGGTGGAGCCGCCGGAAACAGCTAGTTTGATATAAATAAATTTTGATATTACTTTGATTACTCATTTGTGAACTTTTGTATACTTAACGAAAGTTTTATCACCTGTGAGAGGCCCTTGATAATTGGGTACATGACTGGGTATGAAAAGTCAAAATCGAATTAATCAGCCAGTTAGATAATAAAAAATATTAAACACGTATTATTTGCTATTCAAAATAAGTAAATACTAATTAGATAAAGTTCAGGAGTGGGGGCTAATGACGTCACGCTTGCGTACAAAAAACACGAAATTAAAATTTTGACAACATGCGACATTTCAAACTAATGTATCGTCGTTAGTTTTTGATTACGCGAAATAAGAAAAATACGTGTCTAATATTGTTTAATAATCAATCTGATGGACATTAAGAAAAGTTAGTCATCCCCCATTCGCAATTTTAGGCTATGTGCCCCACACCGCTTCAAAAAGCACGGAAGTCGCAAAATCTATTTGCAAAAAAAATACACTTGTGTCTATGCGTGTTGTTGTTTTGTGGATAGCTCCAAACTACTGTGTCATTGAAACAAGTACCTAAGACGTCATATTACTGTGTTCCAAGATATTTAAACGTTTTAGTTCCAGTATTTAATATTTCTGTTTTATTTTCTAGTCACTGGCCTTCAGACCTTATCAATCATAATGCTAGTCCAGAATTGAAACGGACTTTGTAGTAGCTATCTACAGTATATCTGCCCGTTTATATCGTATCGTACCTATATTGGAACAATAAATCTATTAAATAGTTTTAATCAGATCGTTATTGATTGTCCTCATGGGCATTCATAGTTCGATGGTCATTGACATTATTGTAATTTAATGGTATCTAAATGTTAAAACCAGTTAGTTACCCCGATTGGAATTACCTTTTTTACTTTCGGGTTCTGAACCCTCTGTCCGTCCGTTCATCTGTCTGTCTGTCAGCGAGCTGTATCTGATAAACCGTTATAGCTAGAAAGTAGAATTTGTTTGGTTTCACAGAGTGTGTACCTATATCTGTTGCCACCGTTGTTACCGCTATAACAGAATAAAAAATAAACTATTAAAAATAAAAGGGGGCTTCATAAATTCGTACGAAACCCTTAATGCGCGCGTCCGATTCGCACTTGTTGCCCTTACCTTGACTTTCAGAAAGTTATGACCTCTAAACATTACTTACATAAAAAGTAAATAGGAGACGAGTAAGAAAAGACTATCTTATCCTTTCAGGAAACTGGCTTCGCTATTATCTAAGCAGCTTAAGCTTGCGGGACTTTGTGTGCTTTATGTTTAGATATGAAAAATTGTGATGCGCGTAACACGTAAAATAACACATCGATAAAAGCTTCACGTTTTTGCAGCAATACTCACTTATCAAATCCATTAATCTGAGTTAAGAACGATCTGATGTGATAATAAAATGAAACGCGTTTTTTAACACGTGTTTTACGATATCGCACAGTGAAATCCCTACTGAAACTGCATAATCTGACAACAGTACTTTGTAGATAACGCAGATTCATTATTCATCATTGAACTTGAAAAATTTATGATTTTATGTTTTTTAGCATTGATTGTGTCAAGTTTTATCCTTTTATGTAATTCATTTGCTTGTGTCGATAACTTCTTTTCATGTATGACCGTTTTCAGTAACATGTTTAAGTGTCAATTTGTGACTGACTTTTCTCACAAATTCTGTAGATATATGTATATAATTATGACATTGTATCACTCAAGGTATACATATAATAACTGGATAGGTTACTTTTGTATAAGAACTTTTGACATTTCTACCATTAAAATAACTAATCCGACCTACTCGCTAACCCCAATATCTTTGCGAAAGTACAGTTGGTTTAGTTATTTTAATGGATATTCTACTGGAAAAAGTCGTGAAAATCCAAGCATAAATAAAACTACCATTAAATATCCAAAATTTTCTTCTTACAGCCCAAAAACAGGCCAAATGATTTGTAATGATTTGTCCTTCAACGAAATTGTTTTTTTCCTCAGATTCGTAACATGTACTCCGAAGATGAGCAAGTCGCTCTGGAAGTTGAGCCTGAACACGCTGCAGCAGCTCCATGGCTTTATGTACGCGACGCACGACAGGTCAGAGGCCGCCGCCAGGATATACTACAAACTGACCATGGATCACGGCAAGATGGATGTTAACGATGGCAGACAACTAGATAGGAGGTGAGTTCATATATTTTGATATTATTTTAATTGAAGTTCTTTTTCGGTAAATGAGCCATCTTCGGTAAGATATTATGTGATAAACATTTAGACTACCTACACTGACTGGTTCTATTTTTTTTATTATATTTTTTTAAATCAGGAAAACTAATAGAAATCATTAGGATGAAGGCTTAGAAGATTAGGAATGTTTTTTTTGGGTTAAAGTAATTAAATCAGTAGTGTACATTACACATCAGGCGAGAACATATTTTGAGGTCGACAAATCTCTTTATGAGTCGGTAGAGTTTTCATCTCGGAATTAATTATGCAACATTTTTCATCATACACGGGAAATTATTTGATCAAGTAGGTATTTTTTAATTTATTAAAATTGTAATCTCTCAGCACTGCATCCGGTTCATACTTTTCATACATACATAATATTATAATTTATTATCGCCGTAGCAGTAAATTATAATCTAATCACAACGACCTTCGATAGTTAGTTAAACTTGACTTCCAGAATGAACGTCTTATTAGTTAGGTTACAATAATTATGATGGACAATAAGTACTTTAACCTAAGAAATGTTATATATTTTTAATAAATGCCTTTAGATCAAAAGTAAAATAATAAAATGTGCAATATGGAAAAGTTCGGCTACGTCGTAATACTTCTGCTCCGTTTTCCCAAAGAAATGCACCTATTATAGATTACGTTTATCGATCTTACACAAGCTTTTGACAATGTAAATACCAATAGGTACCTATTCTAATATAATCTTATTAAATCTATAGGTTCAAGCAAAAATGTCGAAAGTTTTTTTTCGGAGGGTTTACATAAATTCAAATCACATGCACAAAGAACACCCAGACTTGGAAGCAGCATTTGTATATCACACAAATGCTTGTCCCATGCGGGTTTCGAATCCGCGGGACGTCACGCTGGATGATAATTCGCTTGGTGATCTATACCACTCGGCTATCCTTGCAGTCAAATCTTACCAATCGTCTTAATATATTGCAAGGTCGATATTTGTTTAAAATGTTTATGAGATATTTTAATTCTCATATATTTTACTTTCTTTCTAAATGTAAAATCAAGTGTAGACTCCGAAGAAACTGAAAGTATGTATCTTTTAACGTTTATTAAGTACCTAAATGTACGTAGATATTTATATAATCTTCGTTTATTAGTTGTTTTCATCGCTAAATAGCTTTATTATCTTTTGTGATACAATTATGTTTTTGTATTTTTGTGACGTTTTCATTGTTTTGTTGCAACGTGCTCTCTCGACTAATTAAACTTAATGAAGCAGATAATGTACAAATTGCATACCTTTATCCGATATTATGTATATTTTTATGCATCATTCACACGTTAATAAACACATGACATAGTAAACATATTTGGTGATTATCATCGAAACCGGATTTTTACATTAAATGAGAATTATCTACTACCTATCTATGTCTAATTTATAGGGTTTGAACAGAATTTTTGTTTAGTGCGGAGCTAACAAGAATGTTTGTTAGTTATATAACTACTTTCCTTCAGTTAGTAATTAAAAAAAATCTCTGAACCTAATCTAAGTAGCTAAATCATTGTGTTAAAGAATTAGAGACAACGACGGTATCACAAACAAGACAATCCCAAGACAATGTAGATGTTTTTTTTACATTGAACCATTCTGGTATCGGACCCGGACCTCAGAACTAGCGACACCTTGAAAACTAGTGTATACGCCACTCGACCACGGAGGTCGTACAATTAAGCAACTAAGCGCCGACCTTTTTATTATTGGACATCATACAAACTTCTTAACTCCTAAGATGCGCCAAATATATGTTTCTATTCTTTGAATTACCTTATTTCTTCTAGACCTTTCTGGTTTGCTCTCCTTTGTGTGGACTACAATAAAAAATATCTACTACGTAATTCGGGTCAATCAGTCTAACGATCTTATCAAGCAAAGTAGAATACATTAGTTTTTAGGTATAATTAAGCAGTTGCTATGTATATCCGTATCAATTAATGCTGTGTGCTAGAGGTCATGTCGGTACATTCAAGTTATTTATGGACATAAGCTTGTCTTATAATTAGAAATGAGAAAGCAATTGTGTATTTACTTATTTATTTATTGTTCTTGCGTATGTTATACAACAAATATAATTGCCGTATAAAGCTTTTCATAATGTAAATTAATAATTCAATTATTATGTTTTCAATTTATCGATGTTCCCATTTCACTATGAAGATTGTAGCTTGTTGATGCGAGTCCTTTTGTTGAGTACCTTAGTCTCTATTGTCGGTATATTTAATAGTTTTGGGTCTCATGGCAGCTGTAAGTATTTTGGTTAGGTACCTACTTAAAATTTGACCAAGACATTTCACATAGGTTCAAAGTATTAGAATAGAGTTGGATTGAGGTAAGCTTCCCTGAAGTAAGCAAATACAGATGTAAATAGCATGATGAAACCTGTAAATGATGATGATATGTATTGATATGTATAATGATGACAAAAACATGTGAGAACCAAACCCACGCTTAATGAGCAAATAAATTCATCAAACAACAAAGAGAGCACAGCTGTTTTGATTGACACTCTCGATAACTGACAAAGACTGATATCCGCATGACCCATTTCTCGAGTTTGTAGATGCTCGACTAGTACAGCCATATCAAACTGATAATTGTTGAAATTATTATTGTTTGTGTAAAATGTAAATTTTGGTAGAGTATTTCGTTATGAGAACAAACAATGGAATTTGACATTTTCGGACAATACTTGCTACTAGCGCCTCTGTCGGCGAAATTGCTAACAGTAGCACTCTTTGTATCAGGTCATCGTGCACCCTGCATATAATAACTAAATACTAAAATTAATTTGAAAATAAATACATAATGACGTAATCTACAATTTGCGCATAATTTTACGTATTATCAAAGGTGATAACAATATGTACACGCAGTTTGCAAAAAAAAATATTTAAAGAATTTAAGCCTAATCTAGATAAATATAATCCTTAACCTTGGGGGGTTATCCATCTAGTAGTAATATCTTAGATAAATTTATATCCTCCCGAATTTAATGAATTAATGGAGTAAATGACTACGTTTTTTCGATTATATCTAGTGCAAAATATTTTGATAATAACGTGACATTTGAGAATAATTATTCTTCATTATTTTTGTACTGATTATATTTAAATTCCCCAAAACCGTAGTTTTAAGAAAAATTGTAGAGAATATCTACTTTCATGATAGTTTTAATTAAAGCACCCATATCAAATTGCTAATCAAAATTAAAAAATATTATTTAAAATTTAAATTAGCGAGATTTATTAAAATGCATTTTTATTTATTACTAGACGACCCGACAGCCGTTGTCCTGACAATTTATACAAAAATGTAAATCTATCGACATTTTTCGCCGATTTTCCACAAAACAGCCAAATCGGTCGAGCTGTTCTCGAGTGATGCTCCGTCATACACATGGCAGTTGATTTTTATTAATATACATTTTCGGTCACTAACCAAGGTCTTTTTGCTATTTAAACAAAACAAAAAACAGGCACTTTAAAATAATCTCATATTTAATTACATCTTGCAAAAATACATTATTCATCGCAGTTAAAATGTCATCATTATTGTTAACAGAAAAAAAAATGGCTTTTGACACAAATGTAAAAAAAGTCGTAATGTTTTTGTTACTTTATTATGCCAAGTGCTTTAATGTCTTAATTATAGTATTAAAATTAAGACTTTCAAGTTCACATTGTAGACAATAAGAATATGCTCATTAGACAATGTAGACACAATGGGGTATGAAAAATAAAACTCTAATTATCCATCGGTTAAATAATAACAAAAAAATAATAGACACGTATTTTTTTGCTTCTGCCTCATTCCGCGTGTTTTTTTTTCGAATAGGGTGACCACAACATTTTTACATGCAAAGCATAACTTAAGACCTATAAAAGGTCCATAATTTGGGATAGGAGTCAAGTTCGTCCTGCCATCTCCTTCTGGGCCGGCCACGATGTCTCTTGATGTTTTGTGGAGAAAACACTGTTGTTGACCAACAGTCGTCAGAATTTATTATGCAAAGTAATAATAATGGTGAAATCTTTTGTTGTTTTTGCGCAAAGGCGAAGTTAACCCTGCATTTATGACTTAGCTATTTGAACTTTGAGCATTGATTAAATTTGTATTAGATATTGAATTACGAACAAAAGCTTTTCAAAACATTTCTTTGTTTTCAATTGTTTCCACGTCATTGGAGACCTTGAGGATTTTCATGGCATGATTCACGTGATATATAATTTAATCTTGTGCATTAAATAATTATCAGTTATCGATAAACGTTGCTCTCCTTAATCTAAAGAAACCATTTAAAACGATAACCTTATGTTTAGTTGCACTTTAATAACGTTGCTACGTTATAAAAATATATTTCCGCGGAAAATTATTTAGATTTCATTAATTAATAAAACCTTATTATCATGAATATAATGAAGTACTTCTAACAACTTCCCATCGCCACCCAACGTAGTGGCAAAAGGCAAATATTGATTAAATGTGACCTAATGGACCTTATACTAAATTAAACGGTTGGTTAAAAGTTGCACATGAAACAGTTATTGGTCCTTATAAATTATTAACTACTTATTTAGTTCTGGGTACTGACGTAAATCGTAGGGCCTTCCTTTATTCGAAATAAACTTCTAAAATCCACTCCCCGCCACCCACATTTTTCATTATAAGCTAAATAACAAACACAACGCGGGAACCTACGTAATGAAATACAACAAACAAGAACGTAACGTGAACTGTAACCTCTTTTGATAAAAACACAATAACATACAGATATTTGACTTCATGTCGCAACGATAGATTATAGTCGATAACTTTAGTACTGTGTTGGTTAGTGACCTCGTTGTTTCGTACTATAATTGTATTCCTCCTGAAATGTTCGCAATGGATGAGGTAATTTCCTTTAAATTTTAGTATTGCCTTGATTGACGCTTAAGCAATAACATTTGTCGAGGCTGAAATCAATTTTAGTTGTTAGTCGATGCCTGATTTAGCTGTAAGGGCTCAAAACTTTGAGCATATTAAATTCTTGAAAACTTAATTAGTCCTGTTTAGCATCTGTCGTTTGGCCTCTTTTATGCGGAGATCAAAAAGGAGTATATTAGAAAAATCTGAATATTAGTCGACTCAGAAATATTTGGTTCTCTCGTGATATAAAACCTTAGATCTGTAGTTCTACCCTTAGACCTGATCTACTAAGGCTCATTATCAAAATTGACCACAATAATGGCTGTCCTCACCGGCTTCTTAAATATCAATGAACACCTTAACATTTTTTTAATCGATTCTCCCATACATATGGATCTGTAATACTAATTGATGTTTTCTTTTATCAGGCGTGCAAGTGAGTTCCGCATCACATACGGCGACATGCGGACGACACACGACGACGTGGACACGTTCGAGCACATTCTGAACGTGACGTCACATAACGAAGCATTGCTCGCTTATTACTATCTTGATGGTGAAAATAAGGTTGGTAAACGACTTTTAATTGGACCAGAAATATGCGAATGCTAAGAGTTAATTTATCCTAAGTAAGATGTGTAACATTGCTTTATAGCTTCGACGTTGGAGTTATGCCTGTTTTAAGTATAAATTTTATACCATTTTTTTCTGGAAGCTATATTATTTTTAAATACCTATAGGTTTTTACGTGGTCTTCCTTAGGAGTTTTACTTAAGTAATTTGTTCTAATCTGTTTTCTTATTTTTACTTTTGTAGAACGAAACTGACCTTTTAAATAAAAATTGGCAAGTTTTAATAAAAATCCTTGAGATCCTATGAAATGTAATCATATAATATATGTTGCAGTCATTTTCTTGTCTTTATAAAACGTGCTGCCGACTTTCTGTTTGCCAATATCCCGAGTGATTCTAATTAGCATACTTGACCCGCGCTATCGGCGGCCAATGGCGTAAGCGGGTGATGACGCGAGCGCCGTGCGACATACAGAGCCCGCATACGCAGGGTTATCAGTGATAATCACTTGATGAAAGAAAAAATCATTGGATGTTTACCTTTTACTGGCAATTAAATGGTGGTGTGATCTTATTTGTACTTACTGCGATATGATTAACCCGTTGACTGTTTGCACTGGAAATGGTGCATGACCATTGTTTAATTGACTATTGTGTCTATATTCAGTAATAACTGTTAATCTGTTTTAAATAATGATTATTTCAAACATTGTTATTGATTGATTGATGTTTTATTGAGCTTAAAGAATGAAAGTCAAGATAAAAAATTATCAATAATTTTAGCAATTTTATATTCTCGTAATTATTTGATTTCAATTGAAATATTGTGCAAAAAAATTATAACTGAGCATTGCAACAACGTTATCAACTAGATTTAGGACAACAATTGCAATTGATGATTAATTGCTACAATATAAAACTATATTATTAAAATTATATCACACTTAAATGTATTGTCATCTCTTGTTTTTTAATCATACTAATCTCTCCGAAATTATCATAATTTACGACGAATAAAGCTACATAAACTGTAAAATATAATTTAATCTGCACTTAATCCGCCCATATAATGACGTCACAATTGTTTAAACTATATCTTCTATTGAGTTATATGCCTTTTTGTTTCTTAGTTGAATATAGTAATAATTTGAAGAAAATAGTCATGTTTACATAAAATTATCGTGTTCGAACTTCGTTCTAGGCGTGAGTAATATGTGATATCGTTTATAAACATGATAGCGGTTTCTTTGTTTATTAGCGATGAGATGTTTATAGTTTTATGTATTTATTCAACTGGACCCTTGTTTTGCCTTTGTCTAATTAGCTAGAAGCTATGGTAAAGATGTCATATTATATTACCTCCATCAAAAGTAATAAGGAACGTTCTAGTATCTATTAACATTAGTAGAATCCATTATCAGATGTGTTATCAATAAATTAACTAATAATCAGATACATATGTAATCAAGATCTACAAGCTAACTTAGAAATTATCGGCTAAGAAAATTGATGTCAATAAAACCTAAAAGTGCAATATATGGCCATAAAATATTAAATAAAAAAGATTTGCGACCTACAAGTTCGCTCCAATTTATATCTACTAGAAAAATATTGAAGTCCTCTTTTTTTCTTGGTTACCCTAGCTGCCTTAAGAATTTAAAAATATTTTTATAAATAATCGTAAAAAAAATGTATTTTTATCAGGACGGACAATATTTTATTGACCTAATCTACCTAACATATTTTTTATCACGATATGTATTAAAGAATGTTGTGACATCCAAGATTGTCCTCAATTGTTATTCAATTAGTTCACTTTGAATTGATGATTTTATACAATTTGTTGTTTTTGTTTAGTTCTCTTCGCTAAAGGAATACAATGGAAAACATTTTCATTGTACCTTCGTTGTCTCTGATTCCATAACACAAGTGCCTTAGTTACTTACTTTGGGTTCAGAGCAATGTATAGTGATGTTTTCGTCATTTTTTTTATTTATTGTTGCGGAACAAAGGTTGTTTAAGAAACAACTAATGTATGTGTATGTTTACACAAAGAAATAACAAACGTACACAAAAATTAGTTTTATGTCTGAATCATACCTGTTCAGCTTAATCTGGTATTATTTATATTGTTCTGTTGTTTTTGTTTTTTTTTTTATATATATTTTCCATTCAATGATAAATATTTTTCTGGATGATTATAATCGACGTGAAAGAGTACCTACGCCTAACTAACATGACTACCTAACATAGTCTTCAGTGCGATTATAGATAAGGATTTCGATAACTTAGTTTATACTTAGTTATTATTTTACCGCTGAGCTTAGGACTCCACTAACTATTGCATGATCAGATTTATATTGATTGGATTTTAGACATTATAAATAAAATATTTTTATCATTGTTTCAGATGAAAATGACGGAGATATACGACGTGACAGACGCTGACACAGACGCTGTACAGTCGCCGATGGAGCGCGACGTCAACAAGCAACTCGAGTTCGACAACGACTGGAGCGCTGAACTCATTGCTGATGAAGGTTGGTAGAAGTTACTATTTGTTAACTGTTCATAACGTCATCTTGCAGATGAATTATTTTAGTTATAAAAGACTGGCCGTATTGATAATTCAGCATCAAGCTTTATGTGTACTAAAACATTAATCAAATGGTACAGTCATTAAAACGAGTTATGTAAACGGACAACGGTTCTCATGAACCAGCTCTTCGTTAAATCATCAAGACATCATTCTTCTTCTCTTACTTTTTTAATTCTTAGAATTATCTTCTACTTATACATAAAATTAAAATGGTCTTTATTATAGGTGATAAAATTAAACACTTCCCTGCATCCTATTCATAACCTATCATCTCATTAATTCCATTATACCTATTTATCCTCAGATTCTCATAAATTTCATCAATCCCACGCTTCACAGAAGTAAGTGATCATTCATTAACAAAATACAACCAAGCTTAAACAATGTGATCATATTGATATTTTGTCTGCAGACGACTTTGACATGGAGGCTATGGACGACGATGCTTTAGCCGACAGGAACATATTCTCTGACCCGGAAAGCGAATGGAACGCGCGGAGATCTTTATCTCAGTCGGATAGCGATGGAGACCAGCCGGAGTCCGATCGAAGAGGGCCGTATATCGAGTTAGCTTAGTCGAGTACTCGGGTATAATCGATATCTCTAGTCGATTATCTTTTTGACAGTCATTAAAAAAAAAACAAAATACAGCCAAAAAGATATTCAACTATTTAATATTAGACAACTTTTAACATTTAGATAACCTTAAACAAAAACTTGAAAAAAATACGTTTTACTAAAAATGTGATCATATTCGACATCACAAGATTCAGACTTGAATAGGCATAGTATATTGTAAATATATTATATACTTTCTAGACGATCATAAAATTATATCAAACATTATATGCTTATCTATATTAGATAATAACATTAGAACCACGCGTGGAAAAAGCGTGTTCGAGATCTAAACGTGATCTAACGCTTACATTACCGATACACGGATATAAATAAAAAAACAAGTGCGCTTTAAACCACACGACTAAAGTAAAACTTCTGTATATACAAAACGGCTATGAGAGAAAGAGAGAAAGAAAATATGTGCTCGCACCTCTCTCTTGCCCCTACAGTAATATACGAAACGTAACTCTCTCTTTCTATCTTCACTAACTTATATCTCCCTCTCAACTTTCATTCGCCTCGCCCGATCACACTTTTCGTAACGCTCTACGCATTTACCAGCTTACTTCTAAAGTCAAACGTGCGTAAAGAAGTTTTACTTCAAAACTTATTATATACCTAACTATAGTAAAATTCTAAGAAATTTATTTAAAATAGTAGTGTTTTTAAAATGCGACATTACAGAGTTAAATATGATCACGTTTTTGCATAATGTAACAACAAGTAGCCAGTGATTGATCAAGCGAAAGATCTTTAAATTGTGTTGTTATTGTACCGTGATACAAGATTTTTTTACAGACGTCCTTATTTAAAAGTTTTGCTTACAAATTGTAGACACACACAGACATCTATTTACCATGTCAAAAACGAATACCAATTTGTTTTGGTCTAAAATAATATATACGTACATTTCATTGTCAAGTCCTTAAGTAGTTGCATCCGAACCAGTCTCGTCTGTTCTTCTTCCTTTTCTAGACTTTATAACTTTAAAGCTTCGTTCTAGAAATTCACCGCTCTCAGTTACTAAAAATTTAAACCCACATGTGATATTTTTTCATGGGTATGCGTTTAACGCAATCTACCACTTGATATAATTCATTACTTTTGCAGATTTCTTAAATTCTTGTAATCTTATTTTACAGACATCTGTGTCGAATTTCTTGTATACGAAGATAAAGTGTTTAAAATTCAAGTGATCCTGGCTTAAAATGTACTGGATATAGTACTGATCTCGTTACAATGCAAATAAACCAACGTAACAAAACATGTATATATTTAATAGGTATTTTTATTGTACTTTAGGTATTACGTCAAAGGCTATGATATTACAGGAATATTATATTAAATATAACTACATTAAAATTCTCAAGTTGTCATACCCATTTGCGTATATACATAACTACCTTTTTTCTGGCGGTACAGATGTAAAGAAAATAAGTTTACCAGCAAAGAAATTAATTACCATTATTTTTCAACTAATTCTATAAGTATAACATTGTTTAGAATTACCCTTAAATTCGTTACTGGTAAACTTAATTATTACTATACATCATTTGATGCCATTATGTTGAAATTCTGTACCTCCAGATTGCCATATTTATAAAACATATTTTATTGTATGCAACATTATTCCCAGTACAATCAGACCTGTTCTGATTTTTATGATGATTGTTTTATATTAAATAAATATCGTATTGTATTTATCAATACAAAATAATGAACGCATTATTGGGTGGTGACAGTAATTATTTTAGTTTAATTTATTATATACTATTTGGTGTGGTGAATTGAGATATAAAATATACCTAGTTGAAAGCTCAAGGCGGTATACATTTTATATTGTAAGGGTTTAATGTTTTTTTTCTTCGTTTATTTTGTTTTTGGACAAGTCAAAATTTCTTTAATTATTTATTTATTATACATTTTCAATTCATCACATCACATGTAACTCTAATGTGATATCATGATTATAAAAAGTTATTATCTTCTTATAAGGATTAGTTTAATAATTTAAATATCAATTGTTATTAGTTGATTAAAATAAAAGGTCTTTTCACACTAGGCAATATATTTTCGCTCTCTTAAGTTACAACAGATGACAAATTATAAAATGATAGTCTAGTGATATAAGACCCTTACTGTTAAGATTTGTTGGTAAGTTTGGTGTAAAGTGCCTTATCAATGTTACCATGTGTTACCCTTATATTTGTACCTCTAATAAATTATACCAGGGTAGATTAATTGTTTGAAACAATAAATGTTGACCACTATTTAATACCACAATTTATTAATCTAACATCTACAGTCACAGCACAAATCAAGGGCATTATTGAAATTTAAATATGAACTATCTCATGATTTTGTTTTTTTAATTTCGTGTTTTTTTAGCATCGATTTTTTATACTGACTTTGAATGATGCTCAAAGACTTGACTTACAGTCACATCTATAAAAACGTACGAGAGCAGCTTTTTGTCTCGCCCTGGTATACCAATAAAGAAGGTTTCATAAGTATTGATTATTCTATTATATACATGTTATGGTCTGGTTAATTAAATATTGTTTGTAAATAGTATTGTTAGAAGTTTCGTTGTTGATAAAATATCTGATTAAATGTTCTGTTAGATTTAATGTCAATCGACTTTCATCTCTAACTTAAAGTCGTTAAGGATCAAAATACCAAAAAAAATGTCTTCCAAAGGGTTAAACTTCGACTTTTTTTTTATCAGATATTTCTCTCATTGGTTATGTCAGCGAAGTGTAAACGACTGTCACAAAAATATTTTAGTAAAATATATAAATTAAACGTTTCTGTTTGTTTGATTCCTACACATGTAACACACTTATAATTTTAGATTACTGCCAGAACTGCCTTCTTCAGCTAAGAAGTACATTATGCCCTAAAATACACAATCCTCAAAAGAATTCTCTTTCATAAATTAATATTGTAGAAAATGAATATCAAAAACTAATAAGATGTTACGTGGATGCATGCAAAATCTCAGTTGTTTGGAGCTAGATTGAGAGGCATTTATGCCCAATAAGGTTTACTGAGAAAGAGCTCAAGTGATGCAACTTTAGTAGGAGTAGGTAACTCATATGTCATATAATGACGGGAGGACGTACCGGTCGTAGTAAATCCTATCTCGGCCATGGTAAAACCAAGACATTTAAAAAATAAACATACGTCAATGTCACGTATGTTCTAATTTCAAACCGACGTCTTACTATATTTTTGAGCAATTATTCATCAAAATACATATATATTTGCAGAAAAATTTTAACGATATTACGAGCAAACAACCGCGCCGTTTTGCACGGTATTATTTGTGATTGAATGTTTTTTTACTTGTTTTTTGAAAATGGTCGGAAAAGGGAGCGAGTCGAAGAGTAGCCGAATATTTCATCAATGTTACTTGAAGTGTTGCAAGTTGCAGAATCTTACGCCCTTGAACAATGTCATACCGTCTGGCAACGGCAAGGTGCTGGACTTCTGCGTGGATAGGATCAAATATGCGGACTGGCCACCTATATTAAATGCACTCAGCTGTGATTTAAGCCTGCATTCAGTTTCTGTAAAGTGTCGACAGCAAGTCAAAACGGGTAATTTTAATACTACTGTGTCCATTACTAAAACGGAATTAATTATTTTGAAACATTTTGAAAAACGACCTCAGGACCTATGTAGCTACAAAATGCAGGCTCAAATACAAATAAAATAATTACATACCTATGATAGTTAGGAAAGAAAGCCCATAGGTACTCTTAGGCACTTTACTCTCTAAGATAGGAAACACAACAAACCTATATTTTCATACATTTCAGTCAGTCTCAATTATTTTTCAGTGTTAGAACATATAGACTGCGAAAGGTTGGCGAAAACTGTCAACAAGCGCTGTGTGATACTCACTAACTTCATGCTAAGTAATTTAGTAGAAGCCACTGCGCAGCTACTTTCTAATACTACACTTTTGACGAGCCTTCTGTTAGAGGGACTGCCGTTAAGGATACCTTACTTAAATCCTTTGTGTGAGGTAAGAAAACCTAATTACTCAAAAGACCCAATTGTCATTTAAAAAAGTTTTAGGACCATGCAAATTTGAGTACATTCGTAGTTAAATCTTGAACCAAGATTTTTGTGATTGTGTTTTTTTTTAAATAAATTAGTCCTAATCGAAGACATATCAATAGAAAATATCTTTTGCAAGATCAAAACAATTCCTCGTCAACAAACAACAAACTCTTCCTAGATTTTCTTTTTTTCTAGGCTCTATTAGCAAATAATTGTCTACAACACATACATTTGCCTCGTTGTTTGATCGGCGATGCTGGTTGCCTCGCCATCTGCAAATCTATTAGATGTCTACCAAATATTCTCACGCTAGACCTTTCAGGGTGTGAGCTTACCCCGCTCGGGGCTGGGTATATAGCAGATTTGGTCAAGGTATGCTCAACATCATAACTTTCTTAGTAATACTTAATGCAGAAAATTAGTTCTTAGTGAAAAGTAGTTAATAACATTAACATGTAACATCTAAGTATATTAAAAAGATATATTTTCGTAGGCTTCGTAAATAACTTTCGGCATTTTATATTGATTTGTTCCAGTACCAGAAAATCCACAGGTACAGCGAAAACTGGACGCACACGCTCCGCTACAGACTGCCCGAATTAGATGCGATGGCAGGTCTGCGACGGATCACCGTGTGCGCGAACCCACAGCTAGGAGATGTCGGCGTTGGCAAACTTCTTGATGTGCTCTCTGATGATTTGTGGATCAAAGGTGAGGAGGTCTTACCACATAATTCCTGCACAAACAGACTATGAGCTAATTCGTGCAGACCATACCAATTATCTAACAATAGGTACTTCCATATAGTCCAAAAA
This sequence comes from Diachrysia chrysitis, assembly GCA_932294365.1. Classification (NCBI taxonomy): domain Eukaryota; kingdom Metazoa; phylum Arthropoda; class Insecta; order Lepidoptera; family Noctuidae; genus Diachrysia; species Diachrysia chrysitis. The sequence continues at coordinate 11,481,594 of OW028649.1, read as the reverse complement.
ATTCAAAAGATATCCTTTGATTATATGGAGCCTCTCAAGTCTACGAATGGACTGAAAAATTTTACAAGACGACGACGATAAATACTGATTAAATTCTCTTTTTGCTTTCAGCGCTGGACATCCAAAACTGTGGTATCACAGAAAACACGGCTTTAGCCGTTCAGCAGATGATGACGTCAAACACGACACTTGTAGTATTAGACATGAGGAACAATCCCGACGTGACAAGTGAGTCGCTTTCAAAAGTACGCTCCACGCTCCGGGATAATGAGAGAGGGATGGAAGGAAAGGTTCGTAACATAGAGATTTGATTATTAATATACTATATAATATGTCGCAGGTAAATGATAAAAATTGTCGAAATCTGCGAATAAAAGTACTTTGATTGATACTTTGATAGATGTCGATGGTAAAAACAGGTCAATGCTAAAACAAGGCTATTTTGATCAAATCCCTGTTTTTATCATTTCTCTGCGACATAATACATTCATTGTACCTAGTTGCAGTAGTGAAACATATATATTAATGTTTAGTAATGCTTTTAAAAATGATACCTAATAATTTTTGTTTCAGTTTTCATGGCTGGCTAGCGTCAGTGGGTCTTCGAGTGAGAAACTAATTAAATCAGTTACTTCTAAGTTAGTACACAATTTTTACTTTAAAAATTGGTAACGCATTCTCGCTTTAATTCATATTTCAACGCTTAATAAAATAATTTAATTTTCGTCAACAGAAACGGAGTAACAAGAGACCGGGCAGTGTCTAACGTAAGAAATGCACCCACAAAGTACGTAAACAAGGCCGGTGCTGGCAAGAAAGAAAAGTAAGTAACTGCTTTCAAAACCGAACCTCAACTACATATCTTTTTTAAAACGACGAAGTATCAGAAGTTCCAAAACATTTCGATGGTAAAAGAAATGCGGCCAATTTAATAAAAAAATAAAAAAAAAGTTACTCCAAATAGGTACCAGATAAGAATTTATAGCAGATGTCTTTATTGGTACCTTTTAATCAATTACATTATGTTGACAGGGATTACGCGGAGGTACTAGAAGAACAGCTACAAGAGGAGATATCCCACAGACAACAGCTCGAGGAGTTGAACCTACAGTTAGTAGACCAGATGAAACAGTTAAAACAGCAGCAGATACGATTGTGGGCCAACTGTGCAGCGTCTTCAGGTAAGCACAACCAAATATACTGAATCCAATCGTCGACTTGAAAACGCGAGTTATCTTATTCTATCATAATGTACATTGGAATGTGCACTATTACTATAACGTTTTTTAAATTAACAGGTATATTTAACAAGTCTTCGATTCTTATTTTTCCAAATTACAGGTTCAGAACACTCATTCGAGGCGAGTTCGAGATCGGGCGATCTATCAAGCAGTTCTGGCTCGTCGAGTTCTGTGCCTATCGACCAGACCACGCTCTCGTACATACAGCAGGCTTTCAAGGATATATACGCGTTCATTAAGAATAATCAGTGCTACGGGTTAGTACATGAAAGGTTTGTTTACCGTTTTCGGACAGTTTTGTTTAAGATACATTATGGGCAAAGGTCCATCAGTAACAAAATCTTCCACAGCCGATTATATTGTGGCGAAGTGTACGGTATTTTACGAGACCTTTAACAAGCACCGGCTCGTTTATACATTCATTGTATAAACAAGTAAAAAGGAAAAAAGTCATCAGACCTTAGAGTTAAAATAAGTAAACTATAGAGTGCGTCTAACAGAGTATGAATTGTGAGCACTAGTATGAACAACTTAAATGGAAAAAAAAATGAAAACAGAGCGCGCCATTTTATTCTTTTCTTCTCCGTTTCTTCTTCGTCTTTATATTACTCGTCGAATATCACTTAAATCAGTAAACGAGCTTAGTACTTACAGTTAAAAATTTGCTTGCGTTTGGCACAATAGGCTACTAGCGAAGCGCGCATTCGTCAATGTTTACGTTACTTAAGACCCTACTCTGGTCTCTGTTTCAGGCAATGTCTCCATGCACCATCTAAGGAAAAACTACCAGAACAGCAGCCAATAGAAGAAGTTCCAGAATCAGAAGAATCGCAATACGGCGGAGAGCTGCGCGTCAATATTATACCAAAGAGAGCGCAGAGCTCGCATCAAAAGATTGCGGGCAATATGAAGGTCAACAAGACGACCAAGTCCGCGCATATGCTAAGTGACATACAGAGGAGAGATGCTGTTGAAATGGTAAGAGATTTTTATACATAACTAGCTGACCCGACAGTCGTTGTCGAGTCAATTTTCGACATTTCTTGCTGATTTTTCGCAAATTTTCGTTCATACAAACCATGTCCAGACAATTTTAAATATAACAAAATAAAAAGGCAGCCAAATCGGTCGAGCAGTCTTTAGTAGGTACCTAATGCTCTGTCATGATATGGCAATTGATTTTTATAAACGCCAAGGCCTTGGAATTTGTATGTAGATAGTGTAGACCAAATAATATGTGTACTGTACATATGATTTCTTGTCTTTAGTTAAAAAACCGAAATGTCAGAGAAAAAAAAATATTATTACGTTAATTTCCTTTAGAGCATAGATTCGAAGACAATAAACAGTGTTTAATAATTATTGTTATTTTTACTCGCAGAAACCAGAAATGATTGAAAGACAAATCGGCGACACGAGAAACATGCACGGTGACGACTCAAGTACTTTGGAAGATATGATCTCGGTGCAAACGAAGCCTAAAAAAGTAAGACTTTACTTTGTGAAATATCGAAACTACTATACTTCCAAACAAAAACAACACTACAAGACAAGATTGGTTAATTACGCTTGCCAACTATTAGGGTGGCTACGTAAAATATTCCTTGAACAGACCGATATATACTTGGTCTAATGTGTGTTCAATATACAGAAATCCAAAGAATAAGAACTTAATTAGCAACTAGGGTATATTGTACGCTTGTTATTTACCACTGGTAGGCCAAAGCCTCCCCACCCTGTCTTCTTCAGTAACAGAACAAATGTGTATATAGGGGAGCTTAATACTTTTGACAGTGCGCGACTAAATTCTACTTGGAGTAAGAGCTTCTTGGAGAATAAAACCTACTTAAAGTTTATGATAAAACCAAGGCCGGAAAATCCTGAATAGCCTAACACGAGTTTTTCGCTCTTGGCCCAGCCCGCTGACAGACCGTTGACGCTTGCTAGTCTATTCAGGATTTTCAACCTTGATTTCTTCATAAACTCCAAGTAGGTTTTACTCTCCAAGAAGGTCTTATTTATGACTATTCGCCCGCATTGATACTGCTTGCAAAAAAGCCTATGTCCTTTCTTGAACTTAAACAAACTCCATACCAAATTTTATCAAAATCAGTGATTTAGTCGTGAACATGTAACAGACATGATATAGATGGGCAGAGTTCCTTTCGCATTTATAACATTAGTATAAATATCAATGTTTTTTTCTAGAATAATTTATACGAGCAGACGAGCCCCTGCAGCAGCGTGGTGAGCGACTCCGACACGCTGGTGTGCTCGCCACAGATAACGCAGCGCTCTTCACACGCGATAGTTATCAATCCGCGGGAGGCTCTATATTCGTCCTCCGACGAAGACAGCTCGTGACTCGCGTTTTTTACTTATTTATTTATGAACAACATGTTTTATGTACGATTAAACAAATTGCTTGTTTTATAATTGAGTTTGTTTTGTTTAGTTATATCCTGATTTAAATAACGCAATGAGGGATTTAGTCTAGTCTCTCATTGGTGGAAATCGATAGATAGGCCTCAGAATCAGAAATCGGTATGTTTAATAATACTAGCCTATAAATGTCCCACTGCTGGGCACAGGCCTCTTTTCATATAGAGAAGGAACGAGCATTGATCACCACGCTTGCTCATTGCGGGTTGGCGATTTCAGATTTCAATTGTAGGAATCCAGGTTCAGAATGTTTATTATACTGTTTTATTTAATTTTCATGTTACCCTGTCTTTATTATTGCTTTCGAACTGATTTTTCTAACGCCAGATAATATCCAAAGAATAATTTTGAATTTTTACACAGTTCTTCCATAAAAATCTGACAGACATCAATTAAATTCCACAAATAACAATGATCTGGTGTTGGAAAAATCAGCCCTTATAATATGTATAATATACTGCATTCAGCATTAATATTTAATTGGATCAAATAAACTGAAAATCATCAATTAAATAAACAGTTTATTATACTAATATGATCATACACTAATCTACATAAACTAACCTATTCACTTCTTCTTAGCATCAGCAAGGTCAACATTCTTCTGCTGTAACTTTGCAATCATCATTTTCTCTTTAGCATCCTTTCTGGCAAGTTTCTCCAATTTCTTCTGTTCTTTCTCCCTCTTGGCCAACATCTCTTGGAACCTCTCATCACGAGGATCCAGTTTAAAACCAAAGTGTCTTCTTACTTCTTCTACTAGTCTCTCTTTCTTTTCCTGGAATGGTAAACAAGGTTTTAAATTAAAGTACCTGCACAAATTCCATAAATTGTCATAAGGTCTACCCGAGGATGTCATGGCAACTAGACTAACCTTAGCCGCAGTAACCTCAGCAGTTTTCTTAGCCATTTTGTCATGAAGTTCTTTCTTCCACTGCTCTAACTTAGCAAACTTTATGGCTATATCTCTATCTCTCTTTTCAATTATCTCTCTTTCTTCTTTCCTCTTCTGAGCAGCTGTTTCCATCATCTGCTGAATTGTGTTTGGGTAAGCTATAGCTTCATACTCTAATTTATCTTGAATATCCTGTCTTGTTGGAAAGCATATGCCTAAAAATTTTATTAATTATTTTTAGTGTACTTCATGATTTCTAGGATAATCAACTAGAACTTCTCTTTCATGAACACAATTTGATATATTAATTAATTTATACAGGACAATATGAGATGGCTGGTTAATCAGAGAGATATTTTTAAAGGGACTGGACAGAGCTCATCAATGGTTAAAAGATATCAGGGAGAGACAAACAGTATTTATGTTATTCAAAGTAGATATTCACGAAGTATTTAATCAAACATATATTTACTTGGGTTAACACCACTCGCGCTGCCGTATTTTCCATACATCTTCCTATTATACTTAACAGTCAGATGGGCTAGACTCTTAGGCTCTTCATAAGGTTTTCGACCATTCACTAAGTTAAAATGGGCTGGTGTCAACCTAGAAATGTTCCTTTTGCGATCAATCTCAGCCTCTCTAGCCAGAGATTCCTCATCATCAATCAGCACTTGATCATTCGTCTCTGCAACCTCTGCTGATGTAGAAGCAAAACGGAATAATGAACCTATTAGGTTTGGACGGATGTACTGCTTTCCTAGACACAAATTCATTTTTATTTAATTCTTGAGTATGCTTTAATATTATGGCACTTTTAGGTTATATTTTGCTTTCGAAGAGGTTTCATTCAAGTTTTCAATTTAACTTTCATTCAATGACTGTCGTTGTTGACATTGACAGCTAACGTCTAACGTAAATATAGCATAGACAAAGAATATCTATATTTAATTAGGATTTGCCAGCTTAGAAATAAATGAATCACCGATTGAAATCACACTATCAGTAAAATTTAGATCTTAAACTTACCTACATAAGGGCAAAATTGCACTGTGGTGTTATGTATGAATTGTCATCGTGTCAATGTATTTCCACTTCATTCGCTTTATCTTGTCTTTGCTTTATTAATTAAAGTTGAAGTTCTTGCGAAGGTCTCGGGTTTGTTATATTTTTCGTGTCCATTATTAAAATTATTGTCTAAATATGGATGATTTCGGTGATAATTTCGTTCAACCCGAGGTAGACCCTGCTGCAGAGTTTTTAGCTCGCGAACAAAACCAGCTAGCAGGACTTGAAGATGAGTTGGAAACCAGTGCTCCGCCCCCCATAATATCTTCTTCAAACGGCTTTGACGATTTTGTTGGTAAGTTTTTAGTAATGTACCCTATGATATTTTACTTTTTGATAAGAAATGGTAGGTTTATCATACAGCGGAATTAATGAATGAATACTCTGGAAAACGTAATAAGCAGCGACTTTATTGTCTCGAAAAACTTATTAGATATTAGATAAATAAATATATGTTGTATAAAGTCTAAAAATCATAATTTTGAGCCTAATACAATTGTAGATAGGTATTATGATTAGATACTACTTTGACTTTAATCCAATTAGAAATTTGTGGATTCTATAATGCCATATCAAACATTTTATGTAAGTTATTATATCTGTATACAGAAGTACCAAGTGCATCAGCTTTCGACTCTAACGGCCTTTTAGACGACGAGCCGATCCAGACATCAGTATTCAAACAAGAGAGAGAAGAACCCGAAAAGATCAAGGCATGGCGTGAAGAGCAGAAACAGAGATTGGAAGAAAAAGGTATAAAACTCCTTTTTTATACCTTCATGTTATGTGTTACATCACTCTTTATGCTTCTACTTTAGACATCTTAGGCTTTTTATTACGTCTGCTATGGTGAAAAATTCAGTCCCTTTTTATTAGGCTTAAATTGTTATTTATAAAGTAACAAATGCAAATGTTTCTTGTATTTTTAAAGATAGATTTGAGAAAAATTCACTAGTAGGTATACTTTCTCATTATGTAACACAATTTCCAAACCATATGGTTTATAATACAATAGTTAAACACATATTATTTATCTTTTCAGATGCTGAAGAGGAGAACAAAAAAGAAGAGATGCTTAAAATAGCAAAAAAAGAGCTGGAAGATTGGTACAAAACTCATGAGGAGCAAATTTCCAAGACCAAGGCAGCTAACAGGTATGTCTATATAATTTTAAACCTTTCGGAGCAAATGCAGCTTTATGTGTAGGTATATTAGAAAAAGCTAAAAGTAGCACCAGTTATAGAAAAGTTAAAGGTAATTATTGTGAAGGAAGAAGAGGAAGACTAATAGATTGTGTAATTATGAAAAACAATTGAGTGAATTCTATGATGACGAGTTGTAGGGATGAATGCAAGAACACACATAGCACTGACTCCACAAAATAGACAACAGGCTGGGAGAAAAAAAAGGCAAAGGCTATGGTAATTAAAATACGACATTACTTTATACTGAATTTCATATGAAGAGAATCTCTTTAGTAGGTAGGAGCAAATCTGGTACATGTTGTTCAACCTGCTTTGATAGCTTCTTTTTTTTTTATTATGTCCTTCTACAGAGAGTACAACATCAATGTTTTTCTTTTCTGTAGTCTGCATGTTTGCTAGTTACTATTTGTAGTAGCCACAAAAATATGTTAATAACAACTTTATGCTATTGTGTATCAGCAGTAAAATGGTTGGTGATGTTTTATATTAAGTACCTATATAAATATAAAACTTTTAAAATTAATAAATAAATGATGTAGTACTAGTATGAATAAATAAATAAACAAATAAAAGGAGGCGAAAAGAAGCATCTCCATCATGACTGCACAGATAGCAGTGGTATGCAAACTATACAAGATGCTGCAGGTTCGATCCCTGCGTGGGACAAGCATTTATGTGACCCACAAAACTTATTTTGTAAGTTTGGGTTTTCTTTGTGCATGTGATTTGTAAGTTTGTCAAACCCCTCCGTGTGGGTGTTGTTTTAAAAATATAAATAAAAGAAATGGCAATTTGTGGTCTCGCAATTAACCACACTTCAAAACAAGTGACTGTATTATTTTATCTTTATTATTACTATTCATATTATGCATGGCAAAATAATATCAAAGTACTGTTCTAGATTTAGTAGTAAATGTATACCTAATACATATTATTGTGTTATTCTAACACTCCACAATGAATCACTTAATCTTGTTAAGGAAAATCTAATTAACTTTTATGTTTATTGCGTAAACATACTAAGAAACAATATTTATACATTTATCACAAAAAATGCGCCAGGTTCTTGTTTAGGTTCATTGAATTCATGTGTCAATTAAAAGTTATCTTAAACAAATATAAATTAATTAATTGAATACATATTATAATCTTCTTTAATATAAAATGTATTCATGAATTATCAATAATAATTGCATGGTTTACTTAAAACTAATAAGACTCTTTTCTTTTCAATGCTGTCAGGGAGTCAGCTAAGTGAGTATATACAAAGTATAAGTAAAAATCAAAACTAACCTGGTCTTTTGGGTTGTGGTACCAGGTAAAATGTGTCAATACATTTCAGTCATTATTTTGTGAGTCCAAGTAGGCATTTCATATTGTGAATGATAGGTGTTGGTAATAAGAGAGGGATGATGTAATAACCTGTTTTAATTCAACCTCTTTTTACATAAATAAATTCCGTTCATTTGTATTCCATCATTAGTCAACCATTCTTTGTAATCCATTAGTATGGATGTTAATTACACACAATCATACGACTTGATGGGATATTTACATCTGTATAAAATATTCACGCAATTATAAAATAACAACAAACATGAATTAACCCTCATTACAGATTAAGGCACTAAATTTAAATACTAATTGAGTTTTTTCTTCGTATAGAAACGCCGAGAAAGCTTTAGCGCGCGGTTCAGAGAGTACTGTGGAGGATGGTAACGAGTGGGCGCGTGTTTCCGAACTTTGCGACTTCGGGCCTCGACGCGGTCGCGATGTGGCGCGTCTCAGGTCCATCGTTCTGCAGCTGAAACAGTCTGGAGTGCGACCTAAGCACCCACCGCGTACTACTAAAGTGTAAGTAGAAATATTTTACTAAATAAGAGTTGTACAAAAGTAGTTTAATTTAAATACAAAGTCAAACTGGTGTACTAATATTTTTTTTGTTCACAGGGCTTGAATTCTCATAGAAGATGTTCAGTGTTACTTAACTACAAAAAGTTGTACCTAATCATCAGTCTCGGTATATGAAAATCACATTTAATTATAATTTAGGAAAAAATATTAATATAAAGTTGTTCCACTGTTTAATAATACTGGAATGTAATAACAATCATAGTAGAAATCTTATATAATATTCGTATAGATATAATAAATAAACCATAATGGCAAACTATTGTTAGGACTAGTTATGCCGTAACATCTTTTGTTCATAATATTAATAATTATCATTCCAAAATATAAAATTGTTTAATTCTTTGGTAATATTTCGATGTCTAATATCTTAATTTACCTAACCCACCCACACTGATACACATACAAACCCATATATACAATATCCCAACATACAAGTAATTTAACTACAAACAAAAAAAATGAGGCTATTTTATTAAAGCCTATAGAATAAATAATTTGAGTAATAAAATGAAATAAATAGGTACTTTGTACTCAAATAGTCTCATTTCACATCATACACTATAATTTCAAATCCTTTGCAATATCTATATGTTTTCTTTTATATATTTTCTCAGTCAATTTCAATAACAAATACATTAAACTTATTACTAATAGAAATGGCCACACACCACAAGTGAGGTAGTTACGTAGTTGTAATCCTAGAGGCTTATCTTTATTCATAGATATCTTATTGTAAACTATTTCTGTCCTCTTTGTAATATCCATCCAATTGTACATTTTCCTTATCATGCTATTGCATACATAAGGACATAATATATTACCTTCTTCTATGTCTTCCATAGCTTTTTCTATTCCCAGAACTAAACTGCTAACATTTGGTTCTGTCAAGTAAATCATACTCTCAGGTAACACTTCAGGAATACCTCCAACTTTAGTTGAGACTACTTTTAATCCACAAGAAGCAGCTTCGACTATAGCCATACAATAAGCTTCAGTTAATGAAGTATTCAGAAATATATCTCCCTTCACTAAAACATTTCTGACCTCAGAATGTTTGAGACTGCCTAATAAAGTGACACAATGTTGAAACCCCTTTTGCTCTCTAACTTCTTGTAAAAGCCACATTTTGGGACCATCCCCTCCAATTATAAACCTGATGTGTGGATATCTTGGACACATATCTGCTATTACAGCAGCCATTAGGTCAACACCTTTTCTATACACTAAGCGAGATACAATAACTATTGTTATAACATTGGGATCTCTTTTGCTGGGATCTGGAGTAAAACTATAGGCATCTACAGCATTAGGAATAACAGAAACTTTGTGTGCCTTCACTTTAGCTCTTAGTACAGTGTTTTCCTTACCAGTGTGTGATACACAAATACAATGGTCACACTCACATAGACACATTTGTAGATATTTGTTAGTTAATACAGCAGATGTGTCAGCAAATCCAAATAAACTGTGATCTGTAAAAACAGTTTTTAAGCCCATCAATTTTCCTATAATTGACACTTCATGGCATAAGACACTGAATGCTGAGTGTCCATGGACAATCTCTACACACTCTCGAATAAGTATATATCTTATCAAAGCAATATTGCATATCATGGTAGGCAGAACACACTGGGCGTAAAACACTCGAATGGGTAAGTAATATACTTTGAGTCCAGACGTTAAATATCTAATTCCCTTCCGTTGACCGTAAGAATGTGTAATTATAACTACTTTGTGCCCGCGCTTAATTAAACATTGTGCCAAATTGTAGATATGCTCTTCTACTCCACCAGTATTGGGATAAAAGAAATCTGAAGCCATGCAGATCGCGTGCCTTCTATTCCTTTTACGATTATCCTGTAAAAGAGAAATAGGTTATGCCACAATGAGTATAATATAATCAAGAATATAACTATAACTGATCATATACAAAGTAAAATACCTTTTTTTGAGCACCCATTGTGTAACAACAAACGAAAGTAACTTGTACTCTTGTGTTTTTTAAGTTTTGACAATGATAAATAAAAATGTTTTGAAATTTGACAGTTGACACCAAAAATTTTGTCTTTAGTCTATCTAAGTATCTACTCTATGGTTGACACCCTAATTCTTTTCACATTGTTGCTACTTCATAAAAATGCAGTAAAAAATTATACTTGCCTCAGCCTTCAGAGGAAAGGAGAAGTATCGTACTTTATAGCCGCGTCTAAGGCGCCAGTTTTTGTACAGAGCATTGAAATTCCGCTCCAAAATTTTAAGTAGTTCTACTTTTGTAAGAACAATATTATGAAAGATTATTCTTTGCTAAATATTTCCGAACGAAATTCTTTCCGCGCAACGAACGAGCCTGCTTCAAGCAAATACTCGTCTTACGTCAATGTCAATCAAGTTGTCACCTGGATTTTACCCTGCAAGGTTATGTTTATCAAACACACTGATACATTATTACTGTTTCTATAAAGTATTTCTAAGAAGATGAACTTTGAAAATAAATCAAATCGTAAAAAGAAACGGTTCGCTGCTCGTTTAAAAAGTTCCAAAGGAATTGAGTGCACAGACACGCCGAGCAAGGTATGTTTACAAAAAGAATTTAAAAATCATAATGTTAATGATAAATGAAACCGAATAAAAGTTATGTTATTTACAGAATCTTGTGCTTTGTAATGCTGGGCAATCTACAGGATTAGAAAAGGATTACATATTCAATTTAATGAAAGAGAAAGGTTTAAATATACCTTTGCCCAAGTTTATTGCAGAGAAAGGGGAGTCACACTCATTTCTAGTGTTTCCGACAACTGATAATTGTAAATTATTTTATGACAATTTTAATGGCGAAGCAAAAGCTGATGAGACTGGTACACCACTTTATATGAACTATGTTGAAACAGGTAATAAATTTCAAGTACATAAGTGAATTTTCTAAACTTTTTTGATTCCATTGCTTATAAAGTTATCACTAATTTATTATTTTTATGTGTCTACATTTTTCAGTACCAAACACTGCAGTTATTTGTCATCATGAAAATCCTAAAGGTTTACATTTGCTAAACAATTTCATAACTGCTGAAGAAGAGAAATTATTGTTAAAACTATTTGACTGGAATCCAGAAACAAATAACTTGAAAAATCGTCTTGTAAGGCACTATGGTTATGAGTTCAGATATGGCAGTAATGATGTGGATCTAAATAATCCATTGATAGAAAAAATACCCCATGAATGTGATAGTTTATGGAAACGGTTGAATGAGCTAGGCTTCGATGTTGGTGTACCTGATCAGTTGACTGTCAATAAATATCAACCTGGACAAGGTACGACTTATAACTGTTGTATTAATAATAAGAAACCTTTACATTAGAAACATAAACCTTTAGAAAAAAAATTGAGTGCCATAGTCAGAGATAATGAGGGTCGCTTAATGGATTTCTTAGAAAAAGTAAAAATTTGTTTTATATTTTTTTTAATTATCTAACTGATGGACTAAATAGATTTTGAATTTTTATACCCAGTCACCTAACCCATTGCCAATTTTCAAATATTTTTTTTTATAAAATAATTTACATAAACATTTTGGTAATTTACTATCTAGTTAAGAACACCCTCAACTTCTACCCATTACTCATTTAATAATTATTTTTTTCAGGAATACCCTCCCATGTAGACAAACATAGTCCTTTCGAAGGCACAATACTGTCTCTCTCACTGGGTTCTGATGTAGTCATGGACTGGAAGCACCACAGTGGGAAATATGTTCCTGTAATAATTCCAACAAGATCACTACTTGTTATGCAAGATGAGGCCAGGTAAACTTATTGCTAAAAATTCCTTTATATATACAATTATGTATTTTTAACTAAGAATTTGCGACTGCAGAGCAAAAGTCTTCCTTTATTGCTTCATTGGCTAAGGTTAAACACTAGTTTTATAATAATACCAGCCTATAAATGTCCCACTGCTGGGCATTCATCACCATGATCATTCATGACCACCAACACGCAATGATCAAGAGATCATTGCGTGTTGGCAATTTCAGATTCCAATTGTTGGAATCCAGGTTTCCTCACAATGTTATCCTTCACAGATTGTCATTAATGTCTTAAAAAAAAAATGCAGAAAGTACATATAACTTTGAAAAAGTCACATTGGTACTTGCCTGTAATGGGTTCAAACCTGCAACCTTCTACACACAAATCCGCTCATTGAACCACTAGGCCACCACAACACTAGTTTTATAAGTATCCACAATAATTCTTCCTCTTAGTCTTATAAATACAAGAGACACTGTCCAATGCCCAGTTTTTGGCTACTTAATTTTAAAATATCTTTATTTTGTCCAAATATCGCATGCTCAGGCTTCTTCTCATGTAAAGAAGGAACAATTAGGCCATAAATGAAAAAACATAACAAAAGTAACTTTACTTTCTTCAGATATGATTGGCAGCACGGTATACAGCCGCGCACATGGGATCCAATAATTGAACACCGTTTAGAAAACGGCCAAAACATCAAAGTGATCACCAGCGACACCGTACAACGCCAAACGAGAATATCGCTGACATTTCGTTGGACCAGAAGTGGTCCCTGTCAATGTAATTACAAGACTTTATGTGATAGTGTGGAAAAAGTGTCACCAGATAATTTAGAAGATAAGCTTGCTTCTAATTTAGAGGAATTACATGTTCATCAGGTTAGTAGTATTTTTATAGATTAGCAGGGAAGCAGTAGAATCGTGGAATCGCAAAAAATAACTTTACTTTTTTTACACAAAGTTCAATTTGTTTTACTAATTTCCCTACAATAAAAATTTTGATAACTTTGTTCATAATAAATTCAACTATCCACTAAGAAATAAATGGAAGAAACAATCAAGCTTAAAGGACCCTATTTCACAGATTGGTATAGTTATTAATAAAATTGTAAATTAAACCATTGCAGCATTAGTCTTAGGAAAAAGTACACCAATCTTAAATTTATTAAGTATCAGCTAATTATCTGAATGGTCCCTTACAGGCAATAGGCGTTAGCATGGCAGACCAGATTCGTTCCTAACAAACTGGTCACACGCGGTTCTTGAGGCCTTTGCCCAGCAGAGAGACATTTTAAGCTAGTGATAATATAATTAAATAAAAGAGGCTAAATATTTATCTTAATTTCGTAGGTGTACGAACAAATTGCAGGTCATTTCAGTACTACTCGACATAAGCCATGGCCCAAGGTGGTTCAGTTCATGCAGGGAGTGGCCTCGGGCAGTGTGGTGCTTGACTTAGGCTGCGGGAACGGGAAGAATATTTTAAGGCGAAATGATATTGTTCAGGTCAGTTTGAAGTTATCGAGAATCTTCATTGTCAGTGAAAGTAAATCATGTTCAAACTAATTGTCAAATTAGATAACTACCCAGCTAAAGTTTTGGCCATAATAGGCATGTTTCCTATTTTTTTTTAATGTCCGTCTTGTAGATTAATGAATTTTATTGGACACGTATTTTTTCTTTTTTCCTGCAAACAAAAAATGATCAAAATACATAGAACGGAAGTTACGCGTGACGTCACTCCTCGCTATGATTTTTAGCGAGGCGTGGCGTCATAAGCCCCCACTCCGAAACTTTAAAGCGGTGTATCTTTTTATTTTTTTATTGTTTTGATAAAAGAAAAAATACGTGTCTAATATTTTTTTATTATCTAACTGACGAACTAAATAGATTTTAACTTTTCATACCCAGGAAACATCCCTATTAGATAACTACCCAGCTAAAGTTTTGACAAGGGCCACTACCTACACTAGAAAGAAGAAGAAAGAAACGTAAGTGGAATAGACTGTCACTCCATGTAAAATACAGTGTGTTGCTGAACCCTGTGAGACTGGAAGCCGACCCAAACAGCTTGGGAAAAGGCTAGGCAGAAGATAAGTAGTACTTCATTACTAATAAATTATTTTATTCCAGATTGCTGGAGAACGTAGTTCGGGCCTACTAGCAGAATGTAAGGAACACATTCGCGACATCAGTGGCGCCGACTGCGTAAGGCTAGATCTGCTCAACACAACGCTGAGGGAAGAGATAGCAGATGCTGTTATTTGTATTGCAGTAATACATCATTTTAGTAGCCAGGTCCGTTAACAACTTTTACAAGTTACTTTATATTTATTTTTATTTATAGTGTTTTATGACCTAGCATTAGGAATTTAATGTGTGAGACCAGATTTTTAATACACAGGTTGTAGTTTAAAATCCAGGCTAATAACTATTATAATACTAACACAACTTTTATAAATGTATACCTACACATTTTTTTGTTGAAAACGCAAAATACACGCATTTATTACTCCCATGATGAATAAAATAAGGCTTATAACATTTTAGCTATCCTAATCATATTCTTCTTTTTTTTGTGCAGTCAAGGAGGTTACAGTCTGTAGCAACTATAAACCGCTTACTACGCAAGGACGGTCGCGCCCTTATCACGGTTTGGGCAAAAGACCAAACCAAATCAAACTACCTTTTGAAAAGTAAACAAAACCACAGTGATACCCGTTCCGAAACCCAAGTGACAGTCGGTGGCGTTAATCTACCGGTTCACGAGAATAGAACGCAGTTCAAACATCAAGACCTATTGGTGCCTTGGAAACTAAGAAAAGTAAACGAAAATAAATTATCTGACCAGCCAGATAACACTTTACTGAGGTATTATCACGTTTTTGAAGAAAATGAACTGGATGAACTATGTAAAGAAGCAAACTTTACCATCGAAGACAGCTTCTACGAAGAGGGTAACTGGTGTGTTGTATGTAAGAAAAAATAAATTGACTGAGGTAACACTTTGTACTTTCTTTTTGTTTTTAATTTAAAAAGGTCTCCGTCTACAAAATTAAGAAAAAACGACTAATATAAAAACACTATAAAACAATGGCTGTAACAACAATTATGTAATGTCCTGCGCATATGAAACTAGAGCGATTATGTAAATTATTTAAAAAAAAAACCGTTTATTACTAAATGCGGGTATCAAAATAATGTCAACAAGAAAATATAATAATTTTACAACATCGTTTTAGCATTCGAATTATGCATAATGCGCTTAGAAATTCTTTAAATCTATAAAATTATACAAAGATTTTTTTATCCTTTTTGTCCAATCGCTACATGCATGTATTATGACGTAACGTTACGGTTGCATTCGTAACAACTGTCAGATTTTGTCTATTGTTCAAAATCTACGCGTGTAGTTAATCATTTTGCATTTGGTCAACAATGCATTATAAATTGCAGTTAAAATCGAATAGTTCTAACTGCGACCTAACCGGCCATTGATTGAGCTTCATTACCTTTTCGTATATGCGCAAAACATCACTCTCAGGCTTTCATTAACGCTAACTGTAACAATGGTATAACAGATATAGTAGACAAATCTGCTAGAACAGCATCAACGTTTTGCAAAGTATTCACTTGAAATATATTCTCCTTTCTGAAGCTTAGTATTGCCAGTGCTAATAATGGTAGAATCTCTAAACAATCGTAGCCCAGTATGGCATCCCAGAGCAGTAGTAATTGATCTGGTGGAAGATGTCCACTGAATGCTCGCATCAACCATTTAAACACGACTCTGATTCTGGAAAATTAAAACAATATCAAATTTATTTATTTATTTATCGGTAAATTTAATTTTAGTTAGTTAGCGTGTAATCTTTATACTTACGGATTTATGTTGATATTCCTAAAGTGTATCCATAATAAAGGTTCATTTGCTTCTAACAGCCTCTCGTATAAAAGGCACAATGAGACTATACCCTGAAATAAAGATAAGATACTTAATCCTTACTAATATTATAAATGCGAAAGTAACTCTGTCTGTCTGTCGTGCTTTCACGCCAAAACTACTGAACCGATTTAAATTAAATTTAGTACACGAATAATCTAGAGCCTGAGACAGGACATAGGCTACTTTTTGCCGCGATAACCGACATCCACGCGGGCGGAGCCGCGGGAATCAGCTAGTTATTAAATATGTATCAATGCTAGTTTTATTGATAATCGAGTTCATTCGAATAATTTATCACATTTTGTTTGCGTTTCTTTCAACATACCTTGTTAGGTACATATTCGATCCATCGGGCATAGCTATAATTATAAAGTCAGATTTTTCACCTCAAAAATTAGACTTAAAATGGACTCATTATTTACCTGTGGATGAGTTGATATATAGTGCAACCGATGCCAGTATCGTATGTAGAATGCTCGAAATGTGTAATATAATTGTACTGGGTCGTCGTATAAGTAACAAAAAGGTGTCGCTGAAAAGGGAACATTTAAAAGTAATTAATTTTGCTATCTTTAACATCATTATCATCATCTATAGGCTAAGTAAGTTTTGTTTGGGCTTATGCGTGTGCAAGTACATTATTTTTCTCGTCCATTCCTATGTCTAGATTTCTGATTCTCAAAGTCCTCACACCAATATTAAAGGTGTTCTTCCAAATCTTTTATTTTTTCAAACACCTGAATTTTGTAACCACTTAAAATTTTATTGCCATACTGCTCAGCAAAGGCCTATTCACTCTTGTCTCATTCACTCCCAGTTGTCTCTTTCTAGACCCACCAAAGACAAGTTCCTACAAGTAACTTCATATCACAGCTTCATATCATCCTGCCATCTCCGACTGGGAACATCCTCGCGGGTGTTTATCCCTTTAGTTCCATACAAATAAATGTTCTAAGATATGTAAAATCTTACCATACATGGTGAATCCGTGAAAGGGTATGATCCCACTAGGTGGGAACACGGTCACGCTCTCGGCCGATGTCTGTTTTCCTTTTATGGTGACGGTCGGAGGATTGCCGATACTGCCTTTCAGATGCTGCATTATTTCGATGTCCCGGGAGAAACATAGCATTACCTGTGGGCACAAAATCACTGATAAACTATGCAAAGCAATGTTAATCTCAAAATTTTATTTCGCGTCTTGTGTAGGTACCTACTATCTTCCTCCAGTCCTAGCTTTTAGAGTCATACTTTTTCAGTTAAAGCGTGGGGAACCCTATTTGATGTAGAAAATGTTCGCAAAAATGTATTCAGTAGACTAACCTGATACAATAAATCTTCGAATACAAAATACTGGTCATCATTAGAAGCGGTTAGCTGCACGTCTTTAAATATAAGCTTATCGATCATTAGGTCGACTTCTAGTACGTTTTTCTTTAGTTGAGCGAAATACGTTGATTGCTGAAATAACGATACAAAAATTATTCGTATAAATTGCTGTAGATTGAAAAAAACCGTATATAAAATAAAAGAGTGATGGCTACCTGAGTCTTTACGTCTGATCCCAATACTTGTGACCACAGCTTAGCACGTAGGCACTGTGGACTTCCCTTCTTCAAATACTCCTGTACGACAGGCGCATAGCCCAGGGCTGCCACTCTCTCGCCCAGGCTAATGCGCTCGGCTTCAAGCGTAGTGAACCCTGGCACTGTACTTGGCATGTTTGGATTCACACCTAGGAGAGGTTCACCGTTTGACCATTCCGGGAAAACTTTTCGCTGAAATTATGTAATGGACATTGAGTACACGCGTTTACAGATTTTTCTTTAGTATCAATTTAATTTTAAAATACTTACTAACTGGTCGAGTGTCTTAACTTGAAGGGGTAAATGTGCAAATTCCCATTTTGGTTCATCTCTGTAAATGATAAGTGAATAGTTTTAAGTCTGCAACATTAACTACTAAACTACTTTTTTATTTTGGTTTGTGATTATTAACTTACTCTCTCGTATAAGGAACATAGCCAGATAAAGTTAATAATACTTCCAAAAAGTCTTTTGGCGCATAAACTGGTCTATATTTTGAAAGATCTGCAAAAAATCAATAGTTTTACTTAATTGTATTTATTTATCAAATCAATGCATCTAAGCAACGGTATGAAAAATTACCTAAATTATAAGTACTCAGTTCATTCCATTTTTCTGATATTTCCTCCTGTTCATTTTGAGGTCTAATTTTCGCTAATGAAGTTTCGAGATCTGTGCACATTGAATTTAATGATTTATGAATTCTCTTTTCCCATTGAGCACTTGCTTTTACTAATGATGTTAGCGGGTCTAATTTCTGCAAAAAATAATATGTATAGTATAAATGGTTCCTAATTTACATATTAGATGGCTTAAAACAACATTGGATTTAATAGCGCAAATCTTAACGAATCCCATAGAGTTAATAGAATATTATTAAAATTTAACATTTGCAGCGTCGACAAAAGGCGAGTGAATCCGGAGGACCCATGTTATTTTTTAGCACTAATAAAGCCTATTTAGGAAAGCATTTTAGGTAACTAGTCCCAGTTTTCATTCTGGCTTAAATTTTTTTCACAGTAAGATCGCTGAATATTTGATGGAATCTCAAAGAGCACTATTATCACCGGAACAAAAATATCTTACATTTTGTTTACTTTGTGTCCTAACCCAATGAAATACTGTATTCCTTAGTTTAGTATCTAGACCCTTTTCTTTCATGGCTTGCTGTAATGTTTGTTTGAAATCTTCTTTTTTTACATTTGGAGACGATACTAATTTCTAAAAACAAAAAAAAGTAAATCATTATCCTATCAACTGAAAGTTGCGTGATAAGCAGAGATTATTTTTATATCGTGTAAAAGAAAAATTAATAAATAGTTTTTCAAGTTTTCCATACCTACTGACTCTTGAAATTTCAAATAAGATTTTTACTTATATCGGTTCAAAATATTTGAAGACATGAAGGCTATTTTGGTTCAGTTACCGGTTTTTTACTGATACCTACTAATATTATATATTAATTGTGTAAGAATAAAATAGTAATCTACGAGTCTTAACGTATCATGAAATTACTTTGTTACAAATAAGACGATACAACACATAAAATACTACAATATAAAGCTGTTGCAAATACTTACCTGTACATCACTATAGAATGATTTGTATATTGAAAGATTTTTTATTTCTTCGGCTAGTTTTAATGCGGTGTGATGTATGGCTTCTTCTTTTATGCCTTCCATAATACCTAATCATGAATTATCTCTATTTTAATTTTGTAAAAATAAAATAACAGACGTAACTGTGTTTACTTTTTTTTATAAAATTCATAGTTCATGTGAAAGTGAAAAGATACTGTTGGCTTGGCAACTGACAAATAAATCATTGTGAATGTGAACGCTAAAAGAGTCCTAATGTAGTGTATTCGTTTATAAGGCAGAGTTAATTTGATTCGTATGATTTGATTGTAAAAATAAGGTAAAACTATGACTGTAGTGTATAAGAAAATTATTTCAGTTGAAATACTGGGATTTTTCTAGGTATTTTACTCCTAGTTTGCGTTGAATCAACATACCTTATTATGGTTTCTAACTATTAAAATTTAAGCAATCAAATACAACTATTACAGTTTTAATAGAGAACAAATAATATACGATTGCAACTAAAACAGACATATTTTTTAAGAATCTTTAGTCTTCTAGGTTTTAGAACGAGCTGACAGACGTTAAAGTACGTCAGCTGAGCTTTATTGATCTGTCAAATTGTCAATTTTGTCATTGTTTGTTGTGATTATTTTATAAAAGAGTTTGATAAAATGGGTAAAATATTTCTAGATCATGTTGGTGGTACCCGTTTATTCTCCTGTGCTTCATGTGATGTGAATCTAACAAATCGCTCTGAACTAATTAGTACACGGTTTACTGGAGCTACTGGTTAGTTTGTCAATTTTATTTATCATTGCGAATAATTTCACTATTAGGTACTTGTGTATGAAAGAGTAAGATTCGTTTAGTTAACTAAACAAATAGATACATGTTTTTTACAACGTACGGATATAGTAGCATCATCATCAGAAATCCTTGTCATTCTATTGTTACGTGTAATTTTTGCACGTCATATAGATCGAATGTAAACAACTTTCTACTTACCTACCTTTTATAAATATTTTCTTCTTACGTATATGCGTCATTATTAAGCCAACTTATTAAATTCAGGGTGTCCACTTTCTGGAAAGTCAGGGAAACAAAAGGATGTGGAATTATGATGTATTATATGTATATTCTTCGATACTAAAGTTATTTTGTGGTATGATTAACATAAGTTGATAGTTATGAGAGTATTTAAGAAGCTCATCCATCTGGTGAATGCACATAGTTAGGTTAGTAGGTCCTTGCTCCCTTTCTGCTACATTTATAAACACCAGCACCATCTCATAAAAAAAGGTGTTTGCGCTACAACTTCCTTCTCCACCCGAAGAAGCTGCTACGGCCGGAAGCAAGAAATCAAATCAAAACAAAAACATTTATTGCAATCCATAATGTACACTTACAGGTGGTAGATAAATATAAGATGTAATAGAAACAATCATGGACCCTGTCGGGCACAGCTATTTTTTAAATAAGTAGAGAGAGGAATAGCGCTTTATTAATTTTCCTTGTGTATTTCCATTCATTTACTTATTCCATTAATATCATGTATGCATGTTTATCTACTCATTTATTATTTATTTAATGATATTGATTATTGCTTATTTGTTTACTCGCTTGAAAATTGTTTATTACATATTATTATTAGTACAGTATAATTATTTTGAATTAATTTATAATTATTAAGTATTATTTATATTAAAATTTGTTTTTGTTATTTTATTTATAAACTATAGAATATTTATAATTATGTATTATTATTGTATTTATCCGTTAAATGTATGTGTATTGTATAATAGCTTTTTTTTATTAAGTATTGCTTTAATTTATTTAAAAATACATTGGTTTTATTTTGTTGTTTTATATCTTCAGGTAATTAATTATATATTTTTATAGACATTGAGTATGGACTAGATGAGGGTAGTTTAAGGCGGGAGGGGGGCAAATTTAGTCTATTTTTATGGCGCAATGAATAATTTGTTTGTATGTCTCCCCGTGTGTTGTGAGTATCTTCAACTGTAGTCACAGCAAAGGTTGCAGTAGTAGGCAACCTTGCTGCCACCAGTAGCAGTGTCGATGGGTGGCATACAGAGCTTCTTATCACCCTCTGCAGCTCTTTCACCACACCCAAATAAATTCCTTTGCTAGAGCATTAGAATTACTTATCACTTTACTTGCATATGCTCTGGCCCCATGTTAATGATTGTTAGAAATGCCACTTGTCTAGGGCAGGCATTGACGCAAGTTGAGAATGACCCTTATGATTTACATTATTCTCAAAAGCCCTAACTGTGCCCCATCTGGTAGAGCCACATGGAAGTACCCATATAGCACCATAGAGTGCACCCAGACTTTGTCCCGGCCCTCCTGAATTAGGCAGTCGACCAAGCGCGACCGACTTTAACTTTAGAAAAACATTAGTTGAAATATTTTTTTTCAAGGTAGGTAAATTTATCTAGGCTTTATAAACGCCATAAATTTGAAAGATTTACAAAGAAATTCAGGTCGAAGATAAATAATATCAGTTAAACCTAGCTTTACAGCAAAATATATTTTTTGTCTTTTTTTTGCACATACGTTTACAGGTAGAGCATTCCTATTCCACAAAGTGGTGAACCTAGTGTACTCGGAGGTGCAGGACCGTGTCATGCTGACGGGCAGACACATGGTGCGCGACGTCTCCTGCAAGAACTGCGGCACCAAGCTAGGCTGGGTCTATGAGTTTGCTACAGAAGAAAACCAACGGTAAATAATGAGATAAAATTTTATGTATTGGGATTTCCAACTAATATTATACTGTGTCTAGTTTAGTAAATAAAAAAGTAATAATTTATCTTTATCCCTTGCAATTTAGTGGCAGCTGTTTGATATATCTCCAGCTATTCGTGGGTTTCACATAGTTAGTTTCTTTTGTTTACTCCCGCGTTTAACAAATAATTTGGGCCCTTTGAATAAGGTTAAAATACCCACTTAGTTATGGATTTCAATGTATGGAGTAGGCTACAATTTGACGACCTCCGTGGTCGAGTGGCCTACACCACACACGCCGGTTTTCAAGGTTTTACCATGCGCAGGGTTCGAACCCCGGACGGATCAATGTAGGAAACCACTTTTCTTCAATTGTCTCCGGTCTGGCTGTTTGTGATACTATAACTCAGGTGCTTTTGCTACTTACTTTAGGTTCAGAGCAATTTTAATTACAATGTGCAAAAAGGGATAAGAAAAGTTCTAAATATTTATTATATTTTCTTTACAGATACAAAGAAGGCCGTGTTATTCTTGAACGAGCCCTAGTCACCGAAAGTGACGGCATTGATGAAATCCAAGTTAACAATGATGACTAAACAATGTTCTGAGTATAGATTGACTTGCAGTGGTCACTACCAAATCTGACGGTTTAGTGTACTTATAAAAGTTCCAATTTTATGCAGACATTGATGCCTGATACTTAGTGAAGTTAATTCATGCAAAAGACAAAAATATCTGAATCACATGTTCACTTTTGTTCTTATTTTTGTATTACAGTAAAAAATTACGAAATACTGAAATAAATTTAGAAAGAAAAAATGATTAAATTCACCATTGTTTGTATTGAACTTTCTTAAGATAAAGGATCGAATCTTATACTAATATATAAAGCTGAAGAGTTTGGTTTGTTTGAACGCGCTGATCTCAGGAACTACTGGTCCGATTTGAAAAATTCTTTCAGTGTTGGATAGCCCATTTATTGAGAATGGCTTTAGGCTATATAACATTACGCTGCGACCAAAAGGAGCGGAGCATAAACGAATAATGTTGCAAAAATGAAAAGCCGTTGAAACTAAAGCACGCGGTCAAAGTCGCGGGGGACAGCTAGTGTAATTATAACTGACAATAATATCAATGAGCATATTCCGTCGATTGAAACACGCTTTATGGATTCTAGTATTTTGATATTTCTGAATCATTTCAACTTTACCTCGACTTCATCCATCATCACCATCGTTGTAAACTTTAGTAAATAAATTCTACAAATAAAATGAAGTATAGATTTATTATGTTAAAAAAGACAGGCTTAAAAGTTTTCTGTAATTTATGGCTTCAGAAACGGCAGAATAATAGAGCTGAAATAATCTTACAATATTGTTGCAGTATGCAAAAGCGTCTGTTCATTCATGTATCAATACCTTTACCGACATGTATCTAACATTCTACCTAGGTACATACATTTACTTGGTTTTATCTAGATTTCCGTTTCCAGTAAGTTGTCAGCACAATAGATTTGTGTGTAACAGTTTATCTGAAGGGTCAAATGTTTACATTTCAACACTGCGTCGCTTACATCAATCCGATCTAATGCGCGCATGCATAAAATATTAGCGAATATATGAATGGATGTATTTCGAGATATGAATTTAGATTTTGTTCTAGAAATAAACGGATTTTTCAGCCTGTTAGATAGCACGCATACCTAAAAGGTAGCCTACATTTTCTTTAATGTAAATAGTCATTTTTAACAAAATCACGTTGTATCAGTACCAAGTAAAATTTTGATCTCAATATTTTTATCAAACTGGGCGTTGAACACAGCGCGTTGCTTATGACCGTTAGACGCAAAAGATGGTCGCGGTTTTACTTTCTAGGTCAATATTTATCAGACGACAGGTTTACAACCATGCTTTCTATTTAAACTAACTACTCTGTATCGATGCAGCTGAAAAGAGTATTGAGTAAGATAAAAACGATCACACAGTCGGTATCACATTTTATTGATAATATTAATTTACAATAAAACACAACATATATTTTTATCAGACGATAAAACTTTTTTCCTTTACCTTCATGCGATTACTGCAGCTCAGTTTTAAAAATTGGAATAATAATAGTTTAAATAAAATGCCAACAACATATATAATAGCTCTGAAAAATTCAAGCAGTGATAATGCATTAATTACATATTTATTAAGCCCTTACTGGATTCATAAGTCGCGCACTAGGTACACTAAAACATCGATGTATGACGTAATTAATTTGTAAGGTTTAACATTTTATTTTGTTTTTTAGTTTCTCTTTATTTTTTTATTTTTTTTTTGTGCGTCTCGACTCTCATATGCTGCCAATTACATTTTTTCTACCGCAATACCTTATACAAAAGATTATTAAAGATCATGTAAATATACAAAAAAACATAGGAAATTAAATAGGATTGGCCTTCTTAATTTTTATAAAGTTGTTCATACCTACTACATATGTAGCAAAATTATTTTTTACCAAAATAGAATTTGTCTGAACATTCCTAAAACTTGGTTTGACGCTTAATATCATCTTAGAAATTAGCGTTTTAGCTACATAATATAATCATGTCAGTCATCTGTAGGTAGGTAACCTACAGGTAACGTGCATCTTCTAAAGAAACAAATCTCCTTAATTTCAGGACATAAGTTGATGCCCAAATCCTTGGAACCTTTGCAAAACAAAAAAGAGAATTGAAGCAAATAGAAAGCTATGGAGTATTGATATATCAACTCCGATGCAAATCACCCCGAAAATAACTTTATAAATACCCCTTTTTAATCCCGTTATGCGATGAGTTTCAATAAAATACAAAATTTTATGCAAAATTTGAAGTAGATTGGATTACCATAAAAACTTTGCCCCGACTTTGGGGCAGAATTTCGGAAAAACCTTTCTTAACGGATGCACGCGTCATACAAAGAACACAGCCGCCAAATTAAAGGTCTACACGATCAGCGGTTTACGCTGTGCGTTGATCCGTCAGTCAGTCATACAGGACAAAGCATTCTATATATATAGATAGATTATTGCCGCATACAAGCAATCAAATATAGGAAAAAAACAAGTAGGTAATTAAAATGGGAACTTAATATTTCAAATCTAGTTAGGTTTATGTATGGGTCAGATTGCGCCCAGATTTAAGATGTAATATGAAGTTTTCGCGTACAGAATAGGCAGCCGGTAACCGTATAATAAAACTAGGCGATTTGGAGGCTAGACATTTGACTAATAGAAAACATGATTTATTCCTCAGTTTTAAAAGTCCACAAATTTATATTCCGGTATAATTCATGTCATAGGTATTTTTGTAGTGTTAACATAAAAGTATCATACCTATGTTACCACAAAATGTGCGTAAAAAAATTCAATCGTTGTATATTTATAGTGTCTTATAGCGTTAGTTTAATGCTAGATACACATACTAATTCCTACATTAATTATTACACCGAATACTATTAATAGATACATAGTGATCATCACTGCTTGAATCCGCATACATATACATACACGTACTACGTAAAATACGCGTACAAACAAAATACAACATAAAAATAACGCACCATGTCATTACCTTCATATACTTCACATAAAAAGCACCTCCGATTACAAGTTTTGACAAGAATATAAGTTAAAAATACAATTGTGTTTCGATACTATTCCCAATTTATTTCTTTAGTAGGAAAATGTATCGTATAAATTTTTATTACATATTTTGTGCGGGCCGAGTATTATCAGCCCTATTAATTAAGGAGCTAAGAGCTAACAACAGCGGATACATTTTTTGCTGGTTATTTTCAGACATACCTGTTTTGTTGAAAGAATGCATGCTTGTCATGTCCACATTATTATGTAATTAGAGCCAATCAACGATTGTCATCGTGGCAGTCAATTTATACAATACAATCCCCTACCTACCAAAATAATTTTGTCGTTATCGTTTTGCGTAAAAACAAATACTTACTTAGCCTAAACATTGACAGTTTAAATATTTTGAAATATGCAACACAATCTATTATTTTATCTGAATTATAAAAAGATTGCACAGATTTTAAGGAAAGCGTATGAGAAACACATATCTAGGTACATTTTTTTACATTCGTAAGTCGATTCGACATCTACCTACTTAATTATTTTTAAAATAATCTATCTTAATACAACATCTGTAAAATTGCAAATATGTTATATTTCTACAAGTATCTAAACCTAATGGCTCTAGTATACAATGTCGCGTAAATAAAAATCATGAAGACGCACTTAAAATGGCGGACAGCTGTACGAGTGTATTGTAACTTGGAGTCAAGTCAAACTCGCGACTGAGAGGAGACACACAAGCTATTGTGTACTAGAGCCGTAACCTGGTGCATGCAACCTGTGTACGCTTTGTATGGAGACCTAATCCTTACCTGCAATTAATATTTCAATTTTACCTTGTTTACGCGACGCTTACCATATTTATTATTGCAGAGTATGTGATAAAGAACTTTCGAGTAGGTATTTTAAACATGTTGTGTATTATTAGTACAAGTGACTGTACAATTAATTATATCTACATCTTCATAAGTTAAAAAATTAAGGCACCGAAATTTAAACATATTTTACCACTACGCAAAAAACAACAGGTACTCGCACTGCGTTCATGTGTGTTAAGCGAATAAAATTTATAACTATTTTATGTTAAGCGCTGCGTAAACGTGACGACATGTAGGTAGGTATATAAAAGTTCACAAGTAGACATACTAAAATTGTCAATATATAAAAAATAACATTCTTTTCAATTCAAACTCCAATTCGAGATCACGTTAAAGCCAATCTCCTGACTTTCGTGTAGTGTAAAATTAAAGCAACAGTGTGATAAATTATTCAGGTCGCCGGTTACATAACTAAAATATGAAATAGATTTTAATTAACAACAATTATTATTATTTCCTTCGTACAAGCGTGATGCGATAGGGCACGACCAGCTCATTTAAGGTAGGACCGACTACGTCTTGTGTGTGACATTAGGTCCTGCGATTATACAGAAGCAATTGCTGTGTCACGTCGCGTCGCATCCAAGCTCCACACATGAATACAATATTAACATTACTTCTCAAGTTTTCAACACTTAACAATGTTCGATTAGATTTCATTCAACTTATGCTGGACGCTAAGATATTTTGTTGTCACCATACGATAGTAGAGATTATCGTAATTACATGCCATGCATGATACACTAGCTTTGTACTAGAATATTTATCAGAAATTCAGCGGATTATACTGCAAACCCACTGTATTCTCTTCTCTACTTTCCTTCGCAATATAGGCTCAAGCCGTCAAGATTTAAAGACTAAACACGCCATCTAATGACGCCAGATAGGACCGACAGCGAAACATGCTAAGAGGGATAAAACAAATTAAATTACAATTCAGGCCGTCAATTAAATTAACTACGTAAAATATCCTCTCTTTTTGATTCATCAATATACAAAATATAATAAAATATTATACAGAACGTTAAATACATTTGTATTGTGCGTAAACTAAGTTTTTAATAATGTACATTATTTTTAATTCATTAAACTTCATTTGCATTGATATTATAATTCCTTAATGTAATTTGTTACTGTTAATAATAATATCCTACACCACTAGGGTTATATTTCTTGCTTCTTCAATGTTAATATAATTATTGTTCTGTAAATATTATAATTATTTACATAATATTCTGAACTCATATAATTTATTAATTGAAATGATATGGTGTATATAGTTTAATAGGTACACTGTTTGGTGATTAAAACTATAAAATTACAAAAACTAATAAATAATATTCAAAGTACGAAACAGCAGAATCACAATTCTGAATTCTTATTATACCATTGACGACGACGTTGATTCATGTAGTTCTTAAAAAAAAATCACACCATCTTTATCTTTTGATGTTATAAACGATGACGTACAGATAGTAGTGCGAAGGAATAGGTAGTGGCGTCCTTCAGTGCGTCAATAACGATACTCTGCGTACCAATATGATTGCCAATCGTGGTAATTTGGTAACATTCCCTTTAAAGGTCTTTTTAGTAGTGCTTTAACATATAGCCCAAGTTTATCAATAAACATTTATGGGTCGGTTTTAAATATTCGATGCAAGTATTTCCGCAATCTAAAACAGCGCTTTTTACTGTTTTTTGCGGGATAAAGCTCTTGTCAAAAATTTCTTTGCACTTTTAGCGCTATTCATAAAAAAGGAACTGGATGCGACCTTACCCGAGGCGAGTCTTGGCTTGGTTCAGGGCCATAACCGATTCTCTGTTTCTCCGTCTCAATGAACTCCAACACAGCCATATAAATAAACTTGTACTGTGCTTCGTTCTGCACCATACCAGATCGCTGGTCACGCACCATTTGTACAGTACGGTGGATATCGATCTCACAATCGAATCCTTCTTTTCTTATTTGATCTAGAATCATATCGATTACTATAAAGGTGCCGGTTCTTCCGATGCCTGCCGAACAATGGACGCAAACTACGGCTTGTGCGGGAGGATCGGGTCCGGTCATAATCTGTTGTAGCCTATAATTTACATCTAACAATATATTCAGCACCCTGCCCGGTTCTGACGGGACGCCATGGTCCGGCCATGCCGTGAAGTGGAAATGATAAATTGTTCTTTTGACAGTACACTCCTCCTTTTTCGTCACAACAAAACGTCTCAGAGTGTAATCAGGCGTAGACGATTCAAATTCATTGTAAACTGAAAACTTTTTAAAAACTTCAGTTTTATTTAATTCTGGCCAATATCGCTCGCATTTAACTTTTCCGCGCTCAATCTCTTTAGTAGTCATAATAATTATACGAACATCTTCTTGCCATATCATCGACCAAAACGGATATATCGTAGACGACAAACAGCCTTGGGTAGCGATATATATTTTATTGTAGACATGATCTACTATACCATTTTCCGTTTCTTCTGTTGACTTCGGAATTGTAGTATTAACGTAATTCGGATTAGTTCGAAGGACACACGGCTCAAAAGATGGAATTAGTTTAGTTCCATTTTCTTGAACTTTCGAATTTAGCTTTTCTTCACAAACGATCACACTTGTGTGAACGGGCGATAACTTTTCTTTGCTCTTTGTTGGTGATAAGACACCACCATCTCGAGCTATGGCAGAGCAGTTATCGTAAATGCCGTTGGGATAGTCATAACCGTCTGCGCTTGAATCAATCATGTCACATCGGATATAATTTGCGTTTATATAATCAGAACCGGCGGGTGCGTCCGGAGGTATGTCTTTCAGAACTACACGAGTACGATCAAACGGTATTATATTCTTATACCGATTCTTTCTTATATTTTCTGGTTTCGATCCTTCCATTCTGTCAAATAATTGTAAATTCTCCATCATTTGTAAGGTTTCGAATTCCTCCCAAAAGCCTTGTTTGTATGCCATACTCTCAATTGGACCTTCGTTTTCTTTCTGAAGCTGTTTTACACGAGTGTGGAAATGACGTACTTGGATCCGCGTAGCGTTGAACGGTTGAATTAATCGTAACACTTCCCCTGTGGTTTCAACCATAGGAAAATTTCTGTAATGTTCGATAAGACTGACAAGATCGTTGAATTGTTGTCCGCCACCCACGTCGTACTTGTTGTCTTGTCGTCGTATGATAACGTGTGTGACTCGGTCCCGCGTCCTCACTGACAACACGAAGTAGCCAGGCTGTCGCTGTGACTCCCGAACAAGAAACGATCCATTTTTACCGTTTTCCAGCATCACTCGTTCCGCTTCTTTTGCTGTCAGTTGACCATGGTACCATCTTTCAGTAGTAGGGTCTGCACAATTAAGAGGTGTTTTTAACCTGATGATATTGCCATTTTTTTCTCGTAATTGGCACTGATTGTCCATGTAGTACTGAACAAGTTCGGAAAGTGTAGCAAATTTTTCACCTCCGTAAAGGTCAAGAAATTCGCCATTATTTTGTATTTTAATATGTGTTACTTCAGTTCCTCGACGCACTGAGAGAGTAAAGTCCCCTTTGTTACTCATGCTGGGTCTTGCTAAGAAGTAGCCATCGTGGCCACATTCCATTAGTATCTTTTCCGCTTCCACCCCTGACAGAGTTGGGTGGAACCATCTTCGTGTGATCATCTTACGCTAATTAAAAGCACCACTTCGATACTTACAATACTCTGAATTAGTGTGAACTTGTGTTGACTCCTAGTTTTCCTCCATGCATTCTCATGATTCATCTGTAAATAAAGAAAAAAAAATAAGCTACTGTCCAAGTTGCAAACAATGGAACTTCACAAATTGTCCTAGATATATTTATCCCACCAAAAACATTTTCATGTAAAATGTTGCCAAGACGAGCCCATATGACTCGCACTGTCAAAAAGTTATCAGATCTCATGTAGAGCCAAGCTTCTAACACTACACGCCCTAACTCTACAAGGCCTAACTTCACAAACTCTACACCTTAGTCAAAATATGTGGGTTGGCCATTTCGCTACATTCACATCGGCGTAAGGTGAAAAATTAATTCACTGTTCATTACTTTTGTGTTATACAATAGTTCTTGTAGTAACGAATGGCCAAGCCACATATTTTGACTAAGGTGTAGAGTTTGTGAAGTTAGGCCTTGTAGAGTTAGGGCGTGTAGTGTTAGAAGCTTGGCTCTACATGAGATCTGATAACTTTTTGACAGTGCGAGTCATATGGGCTCGTCTTGGCAACATTTTACATGAAAATGTTTTTGGTGGGATTTAATTTCTTTTTGTAAGTTGTTTGTAACAATTTTTTTTTTTTTTTTTTTTTACAAGGATTACCTATACATATGTATATCTAGGGGAACCAAGTTTTCGATTATTAGATTAGACCTCTAGCGTCATCAAAATTTAATTTAAAATTACAGGTCTCATACAAACTCCCATCCCCTAGTTTAAGGGGTTGGGGATGAAAGTTACAAGTTTTATAATTTTTTTGTTGTTTGTGTGCTAATACTAGCTTACATACAAAATTTCAGCTTTCTAGGACATTAGGAAATACCTTAAGAATTTTGATGATCATCAGTGAGTCAGTGACGAAATTAGCGTTTTTTAGATATAAATAAAATCTGAAGTATAAAAGCTAATGTAATTAAAACTTAATATGTTCAATAAGTCCGCTATTGACAATATATCCCGAAAATTTTGTTGATCTAGCATAATCCAAACCCAAGTTATGAGGGTTCAAAAAAACGACGAAGCGCTTCGAGAAAAGGTAGGTAGTGCCCGTGCGCTTCGCTTGGCTCGTCTTGGCGGGGGCACTACCGTGCCCCCAGATAGTTGTACTGTCTTTATTTTGAGATTGTTAGGCAAAAATTGAAGTAATTCATTATTAAGATTAAAATTATCACAATTCCGCGATTATAAACTCTGTATGTTACCTTATTTCTATTTTTACAGGAATTACGATACTTTGTAACGTTATTTAGACTACAGTTATTACGTTCTATTCTATCGCAATGCTGTCACAAAGGAAACTGATGTTTATATCAGCTCCTGTTAATATAAGGAGGAAAATAAATTCATATTTACGTAAAGCAGTAAATAATTTATATTCACGCAATATGAGTTATTTAATCATTCGTTTTAGATTAAGCTCTATTGTATTTTTGCTTAGTTTTGACAGTCTTTACTTGTTCTGAGCCATTCAATTTAGGTACGTAAATAAATTTTAATCATGTGTACGTGTGGTTTAAGTAAGCTACAAAATCGGTAACTTAAGGTAAAGCGAGGGTGAGTCATGGGGAAGTGTTAATTGGTGGGCCTGTTAGGGGAGAGAAATATTTAAATATAAGAAAAGCCTAAAGGCTTCGATACACTAGGGTAGAAATGGAGCAACATGTTGCAGAATATATCCCTCAGCAACTACGTGGAATGTCCCTAAACATAATTATGTACCATTATTTGCAGGCTTCACTGGCCAGTCCCAAAACAAAACATCTCTGGTGAAGCTCGAGAAGTAAAAGCACGGTTTCGTTTCCCCACAATACTGACATATTGCAAAGCACGTTGCGCACACGATTACACCTTGACGACATTGACGCGGGTTACATGTAAACATGTTTTCACTCTCGGAGCGGTAGCAACATGTTGCGGGACAATGGGCCATACTTAGATTAGAGTGTTGCGCATTACGTTGAGGAACATTTCGTCGCCTAGTGTATCCTTAGCTTGAGGTT
This sequence comes from Diachrysia chrysitis, assembly GCA_932294365.1. Classification (NCBI taxonomy): domain Eukaryota; kingdom Metazoa; phylum Arthropoda; class Insecta; order Lepidoptera; family Noctuidae; genus Diachrysia; species Diachrysia chrysitis. The sequence continues at coordinate 11,448,920 of OW028649.1, read as the reverse complement.
TAACATAACATTTTTTCGTTTGTATTTAGATTGGCGTAGAATAAAGATCCGACACTCCTTAGGTTTACAATATTGGAATCGGCTTGGTCTTACAGGATTCAGCTCATTACCAATATTCTAAATAGACCGACTAAAGTAGTATAGGCCAGATACTGTTTATAATGTATTTTTAAAGTTGAAATTCTCTTAAATAGCGCAACAATGGTTTTTCTCTATCTATTGTCTTAACCATATCACCCGCAGCAGCTTTTGCTTACGTAATTGGAATTCCAGTTACGTCCAGTACTATATTTGTGATATTAAACTTGGCACTAGTTTGAACTTTACATTTAGTAACCATTTCGGTAGGTATTTTGTAAAAATAAAAGTTCGTCTAACGTCGTCAAATAAAGTGAAAATTGTTCATAAGTTTAAAATTGGGTTTCACACAGTAGCTATAGATTAATTAGACATGATTAAGATTAAGTGGGAGAGTTTGGCTTAAAATAAATGATTATGGGGCATTTAAGATTACACAGCCCTAAAGCCAATTTTGTTAAAGACGCTTTGTGCCCCTTTTATGAGGCATAGATTTTTACGTTCGATAGGACGTTCAAATCAGACGTTCCGCTGCTTCACCTATTAGATGTAAATAGTGTACAATGTTTGATGGCGTTATAATTTATGTAAATTAAATTTTTCTAAGGGAACCATTGTAATTCTTATATGTACAGCGATGAACGAACTTTGATTTGCTCATCGACGTGGCTCTACCTACTGGCTATGTCAACATTTAGTACTATACTATTCTATATTTCTATAGGTCATTCTAAACTGCTAGTACCAAAATCATTTTTGAAGTAGAAGTAAGACCTTTTTAGGGCGGCCACGTACATACGGAATTCCGTTTCGAAATATCGCCGACCTTATAAGTCATGCTAGACTTCTAGAAGCAAGATAATTTTAAAGTAGAGCAGTAAGACCTTTTAACTTTATAACATTGTGGGAATTCTTTTGTGATACTGCATGGTACGATAAGCAGCACAGTCACACCCCAAAAAATATTATGAATAAAACTTTCGGTACACTAAATTACGAGAAAGTGAGTAAGTTAAAATCATTATAAAGCGATGAATATGTGATCATGATACACACAATTATTTAAGCAGTACCAATTGAGACGAAATAATAAAAACTGTTGTAGAGTTTATTGCATACCGACATTTACAACAATTATCAGGATTTGCTCGCAAATGCGTTTAAAACAGAAAAAATTACTGTCGTCATAACGATAAAGAGACTTAGACTATATCTTGCTCTACAAACGAAAAAAAGAGGCGATAATTCTTTTGTTTGTTAAAAAAGATCTGTAATGTTTAAAAAATAAGGAGTATGATCAAAAACTATCGCACATCACGATATCGTGGGTACGGTACGGTACGGCGTCGCATCCTGTAAATTCACACGAGTCGTGAATCAAAGATTAAAAGCATTTTTAGTTGAGTAAAATATGTTTCTAAATCAATAAATCCAGGAAAACCGTTTGTTATTTATTGTAAAATGTTGTGTGGATGTATATATAACTGATCTGTCATATAACTGCAACTTTAGTAGTTAATAATGTTGATAATATTATTATATTACAAATACTTTACTGTGTGCAAGTAACATAAATAGACTTCAATTGTCAACCAGTTTACAAAACAAAACTTTTAAGTATAGTAGTAAACTATTACAAAGGTATTAGGCTGCAAGCATATGGAATACTTGAAGCAGTCAGTATCAACTGCTTCAAGCTACAACTGTATGGTGAACTATAAACTTCTATGGTTGCCCACACAAATGGACTGCTCGAAGCAGTTCAATTGTTTTAAGAAAGCAAAAGGCAGAACATGCATGTGACGTGCGAGAGGCATTGACCGCTAGCACATTCTGTGCATTCTTTAGTATGTAACTGCTCTAGGAGTCCGTGTATGGGTGTCTTTAATCTTGGTTTGGAAACAACTACCCAACTTATCACTTTTAAATAAATACTTTTTAGAATCTTGCCAAAAAAAGGTTATAAATAACTGAATATAACAAAGCAGTTGCCATATCGTAAAATATATTTTATAGTGATGTATGTACTTATTTTTATCATGTACTACATGGTAAAAATAAGTCCTGTCTCATTATACAACAGTAATAAAATCAAAATAAACACTTGAAATTAATAATATTTTTTATTAGATGATGTGGCTCTATAAGAGTGTGCAAGGAGTTTACAAACTCATTCATTGTAACTGGAACACAAAGTAAGTTATTTTTTTTACACCACAATTAAATATTTCTCTATATTTTTACAAATTATGTTTTTCTTATCCCCTTTTAAGTCAATTTTGATTTGACAAGAACTTGATAAACAACATAAATTTCATTTAGCAAAGAGGAATTTTGCTTGGATTTTTACAGTAATAGGGACATAAAAGACACACACATAAAAGTTTTTAGGTTAACAAAAACAGTAATTTAGAATTCTCTTTATAAGATGTTTTTTTTTGTAAAATTAGTAGTTTCAGTTCACAAATGTGCTTAAGAAATGTAAGTGTTTGCATACACTTCAAATTAAAAGAATAATATGAATGCTTGCTTGTGTACATGGGAAACCTAATGTGAACATGTTCTTAAAATTTAAAGTACAACATAATAGTCCATAATAATCAGTACATAACAATACATAATTTTGTTAAATTATAGCCCTAATCGTGATGTTTAGATGTTAAATATGACATCATCTTAACATCAGAACGTAAATTAAAAAGCAAATAATGCACTTATTGTAACAGACAATACCTTTTCAATTACCTACTTAACAAAACATGCGTTAGAATAGGTGATTTATACGTGAAAATCGCAAATTATTAAAAGAGACAACGCTTAATAATGCTAGAATTGTAGTATTACATGCATTAATTTTAATAAAGAATGACATTTATTGTTGTACGTACGGAACGAATGCACAAAGGTCCTCCAATATAACGTGGTTATTAATGTTTTACACAAGTAACTGACATAATATACGTAATCTTTGAACACTAAACTTACCCCAAAAAGGCACCCTATCTTCTTACAGAGACCGATATCCCTCAAACTAGGAATTATATGTACCGAAGTGCTGTTGCTATGCTGACACTAGACTTTTATAAAACACTGTTTTCAAGGGCGGCTGAACACTCAAACTTATACATATAAACTATCAACTAAAGGTAATGTAAAAATTAAAAATTAACGCGATTATTTATTGGTAAACGAAACTAATAGTCGAAAAAAATATTTCACACAAAAAGAAGCAGAAAACGAACTCCGTGCCCGACTTAGAAATGTCAAGTCAGTTAACTTTTTAACGAGTGTTGCCAGCCACGCAGCCACAGTGCACAAAAAAACATAAAGCACGGTGCATTAACTCGCTCTATAATAGCTATAGTTTTCAGCACACGAGGTTAAAATGTTAACACTTAAACATCATTTTTGTAACAGTATTCGTCTGATTATAATTAATTGCATACCTTACAAAGTTTTGAATAGTAGGTATGATGGCGTTTATTTATCGGCGACAGAAGGCTGAATAAACTAAATTTAAAGTGACATCCATTAAAATTTTGTTTAAAGCATAATAACATAATTTAAAGCTTATTTATTTATACATGCACGTTTGGTATATTATATAAAATTCATATAATCCATACTACCATAATAATATTATAAATGAAAAAGTAACTCTGTCTGTTACGCTTTCACGGCTAAACCACCTTGAAAACTGGGCTCCTGGTGTGTCTGTGGCTCCCAAGAAAATATATAATCTATTTTTTGCCCCATAAGCGACACCTACGTGTGCAGATCCGAGAGCATAAGCTGGTATAAAATAAAAAAGGAATTTAATAAGGTATAAAAAACGAATGTGCTTTAGACTACACGACTGACCTTGCTACTTGCTCCCTACAGTAATATACGAAACGTAACTCTCTCTCTTTTTATCTTCACTAACTTATATCTCCCTCTTAACTTCCGTTCGCATCACCCGATCACACTTTTCGTAACGCTCTCGTCACGCATTCACCAGCTTACTCCCCAAGTCAAAAGTGCTTAAAGAAGTTTTACTTCAAAAATAGTTCTTTGAGTTTGTGACTCTGTGCGGAAAGAGGATCGTCATGGGATTGAAGACGCTGCTGTGTTCAATTACTTGACTAAATTAATTACTTTACTATTTATTTGTTATGTTAAAAACACTTTTGCGTCCTAAGTTTGCGTCACTATGCGACTGCGAGTGTCACATCTGGATATTTGTAAAATTATGAATTATGTTTTCAGATGCCGTCTTCAATTATTGTTGTAAAGAATGATAAATGTTATCATAATATGGTTCCATTTTACGCCACACACGGACTTAATTCGCGCTTCATAAAACCAGACTCGCGTACACAGGAACATTCCGGCGTTTAATAAAGTACACTGGAATTCATGAAGGGTACAGTGAGATACATTGCCAAGTACGCATCATAGCAAAAAAAAATTGCGTGCACGCACCTCGCACCTCGTGCGGCGCAGGAGGTACGCGAGTGCACATTCACTACGGAGGCTTATAGTTCAAACGCGATGAAGAATGAAGCTCCAACAAGGCTATAGTTGTGCGTACATGCACAACTCTAGCCTTGTTGGAGTTGCACTAGAGGAGCAGTGCGGTAAAACGCGGCTAAACTCAAACAACACCCGCTCAGTTCGCAAGGGACGCACATTCGCTAGATCACGACGCATCATGACGCACACCGTAACTCTGAATGGCGCGGCGCGGGGTCGTAGATTTGTTGCTTGCAGCAACATACTTTTAATAATAGAATTAAGCGCAAGTGCGCAACGTGGCTAGCGGCAACCCACTGCCATTCGCCTGCATATCTACATAAGAATAAATATCTTGCGCCTAACTGCGGAATCCCTGGTATAAGTTAGGAAACATTTTTTAAAAGTTAAAATTTGTGGGTTGGTAATTTAGACAGCTCAACAAATTAAATTAAACCATTATATTTATCTATAAAACTATATATTACTCGATAAATTTTATTTATTGTTTGTAACAGATGCAGTTTTTTGAATTTTTCCGAAGTAGCTTGACAACACTTTTTTCACAGCGAAACGTTTGTTTGGAGAGGAACATTCTCCTTGCTGATTTGGTGACTTGTTCCAGTGTTCAAAACTTTGGCGTCTGAATATTTTCCCTAAAGATTGCCATTTTTGTTCTGGACTCATTTCTTTGTCCTCAAATTGTTCTTTGCTGCCCGATGGCCGGTCACCCTGAAAAATAAAACGCATAAGAAGTTGCTGAATAAAAACAATAACATTATCTATGAATACTTTAGAACTTACATCATTGGACTTAGTAGGACGAAGCTGATTGCGAAAGAAATTAGATATGGACTTCTTCCAAGTTTTAGGATTTTTGTACGAGTTTAATTCTAAGCTTCCTGTACCTTCAGCAGGTATTTTTTTACTTTTCTTTCTGCACGTTTCTTCGTCTTCTTTAGGAGCTGTCTCGTTTGGAACTAGATAAGCTTCAGGGCACAGCATATCGATTTATAATATCAAAAATCCTTTGCAGTTTTCACTATAAAGTATTCAAAATTATTTTTAAGTTATCACTGTCATGTCATTCCGTCATTTGTTTTTGAAAATGTCAATACGGTTTGAAAAAGGAATATTTATTACGATGTTTTTACTAGTTAATCATGCAGCCTTTTTTGATAAATCTGATTACTCATTTGCATAAAAATTTAATAATAAAACAATAAAGTTACCACTATACCTAAATCTTATTTTACTAAAATATTTAAAATTTTATCGATTATGTACTTTGTCTCGTCCTTATTCAAAACATTACTAAAGTTAGGTTTATCATTTTTTTTTTTATTATTTTGTGTATCCGACCGTCTAATTTAGGTAACATCAGAGGGGCGGCGGAAATATAAAAAAAATAAAAGACATTTTGTAATACGCATGCGCGGCGGTTTTATTTAAGCGCGAACTGCAAAGTGCAATAGTTTTATTAAATAGTAATTTCTTGTGTTTCTTTTCTTGTAATTAATAAAAAATGTCGGCAACAGCTACTTTTACGTCACAGGTAAGTAAGTCTTCTTTTTACATTTTTTGTACCATTATATATTGGCAGGCAATTTTAACTTTCGCGCCCTCCGTCATATACGCCTACGGTACATTGATTAGTTTGTACATTGCACAGTCTCTATAGCGGTATTACACTACACTGAATCAGGGTCCCTTAATAAGAGAGGTAAAATGAGTTAGGCAGTAAGGGTAATAAGCAATAAGGCTAAGGCACCCTAATTTCAGGGCCCTGATTCAGTGTAATACCCGCTTCTAAGGTAGTTGTGTAAAAACGTTTCGATAGGTACTAGGAAAAAAGTCTATGTACCTATACCTATATACCTACATGGTGCCATATTATTTAAATTGAATGCCTACGGTTAGCCTGGTTGTAAAAAGTGAGTACCTACCAAAGTACAACTCAAACCCCGGCAACAGTTCTTTAACAATCCTCAAGGACTTTCTCCGCGCTGGAGGTGATACAGAGGCGTGTCTAAATTTTACTAAATTTGCCACCAGAGGTTCTAGTCGTGTGTGATGTCTCCGAAATCTGAAATTTCATTGTTTTTACTTAATTTTACATTTGGGATTTATTGAATAATATATACTCTAAATCATCTAATGTTGTGCATATTTTCCAATAAGTTGGTATCTCTGGTTATTATGGCAAATCTAAGTTACGAATGACTGAAAGTGTTTTAAAAGCAGAGTTACGAAAACAAGGTGCAAAATTTAGCGGTTTGAAAGAACCGCTAATTCAGAGGTTGAGTAATTTTTTTATCTACTGTTTTCAAACACAGAGTTTGTCATGAGTTTAAATCAAATTGTATGATTTAAATATAAACTTTTTTTGCGCGCCCGGACCTAGTAACAATCTTTGACAGCTTAACAGCTATTAATACTTCACGACCTGACGCGCTAGTGGCGCCAACTGGTGAGCGCAATAACGGTAGCTCTCAATGTTCTCTGTGTCAAGTAGTTTTTTTTTTACACAGGCTGTGGCCGAATGGGTGAGGCTCTTTCCTCGTCAAGTTACCGAAACTTACACTAGTTCGGTAACATTCATGAAACAATTGACGGTAGTCGCGGTCAGTACAATAACTTATTTAAAAAACGTATTTCCCGAAGACAGTTACACTGTTGAGAACTTCGGAGGTATAAAGTTGAGGGTATTGAAGAAGAAATGCAGGCATGAGCTCGCACATTTTGTGAGCACCGCTCTTACTCAAGCTTTTGAAGCGTTCGATAAGAAATACGTGAGTATTTGGTTTTATTGCATTATTGGGATTGGGGGCATGCGATGTTGTATAATATAGTTGGATTTAATAACTGTTATTCACTTTTCAACTCTAGCTACACCAACTAGTAATCTGTTTTTACGACGGCGAATGTAAAGTCGAAAATCTAGTCGAATACCACATATTCGAATACCTATATAATCCTGAAGGGGTTACAATGAATGTCCACTCTAAAACCCGGGACAGTGCCAAACGTTCTACGAGATACGCATTCGATAACGTTAGGGAACGGACTCTGCACATGATAAGGGCGTGCGTGGTCATCATGCAAGCTTGTCAGAATGAAATGCCGGAGAGCTATGACGTCAGTTTGCGGCTGTATTATAACGAAGGTGAGACTTAAAAATAATGAATTAAGATCCAAATTTCTTATTGGCTATTAAATAACGTTCCTTACCCAATTTAATCTGATAGATGCACCGGAAGGTTACCAAGCGCCAGGATTCTTGAGCACCACGGAAGAGCAGGACCACTTAGAGCCCACTCTGCCAGAAACAGTCAAGCTAGGTTGGGTGGAGACGCCGTATCATAGACTTACAACTCGCACTTACATCAAAGAAAGTATTGGCTCCAGTCATGAAGCTATCGTGAGTACCTCATACCAAGAAAATTGTATTTACTGTGTAAACTTAGATCTTAGTTTACACAGTATATACAATCTTCTTATGTAGAACATGAGCTGGTGACCTTAAAACGCGAGATCTTCATAAATTTTAACGAAAGCTATATAGTTTGGTAGGTACTACATCTGTTTGAAAGATCGATAAGCTTTCACCAGAATGAAACCAATAAATAACCCTAAAGTAATAAAAGACGTAGGTAATATAAAATCACTCTAGGTACCTACTTTAATAGAGATATCAACAATGCAATACATTATTACTTGTTATCAGTTATCAATTTATTCTTATTACAGCCGTCACAAAACGCACCTGTGATGACTCAAAATGAAAGAGACGATTTCGAGAGCAGTAAGTATTTTACCTACCTTTCAAAATTATTTTAAAAAGTCGGAAAGAGTGTGGGCCTGTAAAAGATCAAGAAAATCTAAGATATTGTTAAAAATTCTAAAAAAAGGAAGAAGGAATATATTGCGTCGTTTTGCTACTGAATTTTTATGGCTACCTTCTGGCTTCATCGTCAGACCGGTCTTATAGCGCAAATACCTTAATATTATATTGTCACCATACATAATAATAAAGTATGCAAAATTTTATATCAATCAGATGTCCAGAAGTGGTTCTAATTCAGCTTACAAGAATTGACCTAAACGAACATACATACTTAAATACTCACCTACATTACAAGTTAAAGAAAATCGTGTAAAAACTTAATCTACATTACGAAGTTTATTTTGTTCTACGTTCATTGTAATAGGTTCAGCCCTGAAGAGTGTTTCGGATACCAGTGAGAGCCGCATACAATGTCCGTGCAATAAACATGACAATGATGACGTCATACATGCCCTCATCACTTGCCAGTTAGTATCTACAATAAATTTGCATTAATTAAGGTATGAGTATAAAAAAATAGGTATGCAAGTGTTGAAGTTAATCGTCGCTTTTGTATATATCTAATCTACTAATATATGAAAATTTCTTGTCGCAGTGTTAGTAATCGAACTCCTCCGAAACGGCTTGACCGATTTTTATGACTTTTTTTGTGTATAGTTGGTAGGTCTAAGAATAGGTCGTAGGCCATTTTTAATACCTCTAGGTGATAAGGGTGGCCCTGACAAAACAACGTTTACCGGGTCAGTTAGTACCTAAAATATAATATGGATTCTTACGTATATAGAGGCTTTTGTCCTATAGTGAGGCAGTTACATAACGGGGCTGGTATTATGATTATTAGCTATATTAGCTTTCACCCGCGGCTTCGCTCTCGTGGACATCGGTTATCGCAGCAAAAAAAAATGCCTTAGGTCCATTCTAGCAGTTTAGGCTTACGCAGTACGAATCGGATGTGTGTGTAGCCCCGAAAACGTAACAAACATGATGCACGCAGTTTTTTTCGTATTTATAATTAATGGATTAAAAAAAAGATAATCTAAAATAAGATATTAAAAGCAATATTGTACCTAACTTCAAAAGCTACTGCAACACACAACAACACGCCGCGTGCTTCGGTCTGTCCCGCGAGAACGCTCGAGTACAGCGTCACTGCTGCACGGAGTGCTCCGACGCAGACCCCAGCAGGGAGCCCACTGACCAACGACTGGCGTCACTCGGCGTCAAGAAGAGAGAAGTAACTTACTCTAGCTTTTATAAACCTAAATACTTATATTAAAAGTGATTTTACAATTAAGTTACAGAATCCTAGTCAATAGCAGGACATACTGCAAGTGTCACTTTGGGTCATGACACAAGACCTTTCATATCATGACCAGAATATGTGTTCCGCAAAAGATCCATTCCTTTACATTATTCAGTATCTATCTAAAACGAAAGGGTCATTACAATTATTTCCATAACTTTGATACATCTGCGATGTGAACAAAAAAATAAACATATGATTAAATTTTTTGCTTCAGTGCCTTTGCATATTCCGCCGAACGATAGAATTGTGTTCCCGGATTTCGGCCATCGGAGCGCAAGACCTGGTCGACAAATTTGCTTTATCGCCAGTGAATGCATCCAAATTAATGAAATTGTTACACTCGCACGGCATTATAAACCAAGGATCTGATTCCGAGTAAGTTGTAGTTGCATTATCCCTTTTGACCTATTAAGATGCACTATGTATTTTAAAGTAATTACCATCCTCATTGAACTATATTGAACTGGTTATCTTTGTCTCTCATAATGTCAACTTCTGTAAGTAGTCCAAATAAATCCTCTGCAATCTTATCGGTCTTGAAAAATCTTATATCGTTTTATGACTCGACAGTATGGTATCGCCGTGTGAAATAATCCCTGACCAACTAAAACAAGTGATGAGTAAATTCTTTCAACAAGAAGAACCAGACATGGTCGATCGCCTGATCGCGGAAACACTTTCTCAAGGCAGTGTTCCTGACCCAGTGGGAGAGGTACTTAGTCCAATGGAAAAAGTTACCCTACAGAACGCCACAACACTTGGCAAGATTATAGATCCAGCACCAATACAAGTCGTACAAGACGAGACTTTAAAAGAATATATGGATGCTATCATGTGCGAACCGGGAGAAGAAAATGGGTTACCTTTAAGTGGTAGTCATAATCCTGTCAATGTTGAAGAATTGGGTAAAAGGACCGGGAAGAGGAAGTCGAATACGGCCAAAAAGACCGGAGTGAAGACGAAGAGGGCTAAAGCTTCACATAACTAATAAATTTACTTAATTTGATTTGCAAGGACACCTATAAATGGTTAAAAGATTATTGTAATACTTGTTAATTATTTTATTGAAAAGTTGATGTTCAATTCAAATATAATTAGTTATTTAATTCTATAAGGAATTTAAATAATTATAATTATTACATACCTAACTTAAATTTTTTAAGTAACTTATTTATTCATTCATTTTCTTTTGCGTCATTTTACGTGTGTATCTAAATAAATAATTCAAATTTTATTTTGTTATGACAATATTTATTTACACCAATATCACAAATTACAACATAGCTTTACATTATTGAGTTCGCAGACATAGAAAATTAAACACACTATTTTTCATTTAAATGCTCATAGTCACCAAAGTTAGTGAACACTCGTCCCCAATACTTTGGGTCCGCGAGTGGGTCTGGCTCCTTGCTGTTCTGTGGTAAAGCTGTTTGATTCACTTTGTCTAACTCCGATAGCAACTTCTGAAGAATTTCTGGTTTTCTGTGAAGTAAATGGATCGGTTTCATTTCTATGTTAAAATTTCTGTGATTTTTTATTAGGGAATTTTTCACCATTCGGTTTTAATTAAATAGAAGGAACATAGAGAATCTTTCGGTTAAAATAACAGATTAATCTGGAAGTTCTAAATGGAACAAAACATTATAAAATGATACTTACTCAGTGGCCAAGTTCCTTCGCTCGCAGGGGTCATTATCAATGTTATAAAGGCACGGTGCCACCAGCGGCTTGCACGCTGTGATTGGAATACTATCGTTACATTTCATTGTTGATGCTTCCCTGAAAGTATAATAAGTCGGTTTCGTCGTATTTAAATTATCATAATATATAAATAAAATAGATGTTTCGACACTCTTTATTTTTCTTTAATAAATGTTGCCAAAATTTCTTTCCATGCTTACCTGATGCTCAGTGTTGTGTTTTTACTCGGCATTTCAGTGATCTTTTTAATTGCACTACCAGAATAGCTGTTATATACTAAATCTATATCATATTCGCCCCCTCGCCCCGATGGTCCATACCATTTATCCCAATTTCCTTTGTAAGTTGTTCCTAAAAAATACCATACAATTTAGTAAATCAGTATAAAAAAATGTAAAGTTTTTGAAGTGTTTTTCGCTTACACATAACGCTTATCAAAGTGCGGCGACAAAAATAAAATGAACCACTAGGGAACACTGTGTTACAAAATAGGAATTAGATAATTAAAGATATAATGTTACTAACGTACAAAATAAAATGTAAATACACTATTCAACAACAATAATTTATAGGTACCTTTAACGACTTTCCATTCACCAACAGCAATAGAACCATATCCTGAAAGATCATCGATGTTGTGCACCAAATCTGTTCGGCGTGAAGGTAAATCTTCAGACAAGGCATCCCAGGAATCTATGCCGTCGATATTTTCAAATACACTAAAACAACAAGCATAAAGACGTAAAAATTAGGTACTTGAACGACACTGATGTATGATGGTGATATACCATAATTCAAATTTATCTCTTTTTTATTCCTACGTTTACTGGTAGTTTGAAGTAAGTAAAATATGTACAAGAAATACGATGCAAGACAAACAACATATTTGTAGGAAATATTTATATATAAATTTACAATTTTTGTAAATTACTTTTAAAACATTTGCATCATATTTTGTATATATACCTAGTTAAGAATCTGGTTATGAGAGGGGATTTCAACATTGGTACGTACCTGCTATTACCACCCGCAGCACTATACAACGTGGGCAACCAATCCACAATATGTAACTTCTGTGTTGCCACTCTTGATGGCTTTTTTAACAACGGGCTCCATAAAAGCGCTGCGCCGCGAACTCCGCCTTCCCATGGCGTATTTTTAACCTTAAAAATATAACTCAAAACTTTTATACCAGAAGCTAGTTTTTATCTTTTTAATCAAAGATCCGTTCTGAGTATGGGATATGATAGTTATAGCGCTAAGTGGCTTGCTATGAGTACTTCATCTCTTCTTTTCACTATAATGATCTTGATTTTTTAATCGTTTTGTTTGGTTGAGTAAAATATTGATAACACCTACCCCTTTCAAAGGAAAGTTAGAAGCGGCGTTGTCGTTAAATCCGGCGGCAGGCCCGCCGTTGTCTGTGCTGAATATAATGATCGTGTTGTTAAGTAAGCCTCGCCTTTGCAGGGAATCCACTACTTTGCCAATTGACTCATCCAACTTTGTAAGTACGCCTGGAAATTAATATATATGTTTTTTTATAACAAGTAACTTTTAAAAAAAATATTGGTTCTGGCTCCGGGGCGGACGGCAGAGAGATGTATATGGTTTAAGTTAGATTTTAGTAGAAATGAATTGAAGAAGATTAAACTGCACGCAATAATGAGGGCTACCGTTATTGTGCTCAACAGTTGGCGCCACTGGCGCATCAGCATGACAACCCCACCAACAAACTAAGAAATTACATTGCGGGTTACTAGTGCCTCTGGCGGCGAATTAATAATAATGGCCAACACTAAATTGGTTTCACAGGCTTCTAAAAAATAAAATTTTAATTGATAGGATTAATTTTAAACCTTTTGGTAACCTCACCTGCATACTTTCTTCTTTGCGTCTCGTTAATGTATTTGAATTTATCGATGACGGCGTCCGGCGCCCTGATGAACTCGGATGGGTTTCCACTGTGCATGGCGGAGTGGGAAACCATTAGAAACAATGGCTCGCTTTTTTTGTGAGCGTTTACTAACTGTAAATAAACAGTAGAAAAAATTATGCTCTGTATCTGACATTAAAATAGTTTTTTGCAAAACCCCGGTATGGGAAAATTTCCCAGTATATAAAATAAAAAGCAAACATTTAAAACTGGTGAATTCAACTTTTTTTGCACAAAATGTTGAAGTTTGCCAAAATACATAGAAGATGTAGGTTTCAATTCTTACCTTTACAGCTTCTTTCGTATAAATATCTGTAACATATTGTCCAAATAGGTCATCGGCCACCTCGTAACCTGGATTAGAAAACTACATTAATTCATTTATCTTAAACTAGCTGTCCTCTGCGTCGTCATCCACATGTTTTAATTTCATGAGGTTTGCATAAATTGCACGGTACCCTAATTATTGTCTAAAATAAAAGTAGCCTAAATTATATGTCCGTAAGGATTGAGGAGCCACTTTTTGTATCTTAATGAAATTAATATACTTATTTAGTAGTAAGTTTAAAAATATTGTAGGATCAATCCTCGAATTTGTAGTATTATAGTTCAATAGTTATATGAGCATAAAGGTGGCTCCTCAATACAAATATTTGGATTGAGGAGCCACGTCAGAACTAGGAACATCATGGATTAATACTTATTATAATTTAGTATGATTTTGTAGTATTTGAGATTAGTTAATGGACAAAATCTGAGATCTGTAGTACTAAAATTTAAAAAGTTATCATATATTATTTGTGGCTCCTCAGAGCATACATATGACTCGTCATTTTTTCCAAGAAGCAGTAGTTTAGTTAAAGCGCAGTTATATCATCATTTAGTAGTAAGTTTATTAGATTTGTAGGACAAGAGACAGTTATTAAAAATGAGAGAATTGGGATTTATGGAACTTTTTAACTGGCTCCTCAATTCAGATGCTTCGGTAAATAGATTTGCCTCTAATCTACTTATACTTGTGACGAAATTAAGAACAAAAAACCTATTATTTAGTATAAATTCATACTAATTTTACGTTGAATCCTGCCATAAAAAAAGTAAATATCTAAGAAGTTATCAACTATCCTTTTATTTCCTAACAAATTGTTTTTAGGGTGTCCATGAAACTAAGTAATTGTTACGGACATCTATTTACAAATTTTATTTTACTCCAATATCTAGCTAGGCAGATCGCATTTTTGCCTTTAAACCTGAATATAATTTCTGTTTTCGGAATTGAAAGTTTAGAAGATGCTATTTGTATTGCAGAAGAAAAAAAACATTTGTACCTACATCTTGCAACCAGCAAACAGTGTGCAAATATAATTTGTCAAACATAATATCATTCGAAGTAAATGTTCGTAAAAAGTTTCCAGTAAACGAGGTACCACAATCTATAATGATTTCAAATAGATCATATACATTAATAGGCGTTGTAGAATTTATGCCTCCAATTAGTGACGTTGGCATGGGCCATTATAAATGTCACTACACAATAAAGGACGAGATGTTTTGTTACGACGACTATGATTGTCATGCAAAATTTCGTATGAGCACCGACGAACCAATTTTGATTCATACTGTAACTTATGTCGAAAATGATTAGTAAGTACCTACCTTTTAAACATATGAAGAATCTCTGTACATAAGTACCTGTATTCCGATATTGTAGATTTGTAAAAAAAAAAATTTGAAAACTAAGTACTTAGTTATCCTGGTTTTATTCATATTACATGGTCACCCTTAATAGCGAAGTCTAAAGGAATATCGAAAAGTTTGTTATTTTTCAGATATCGAATACTCACAATGTTGATCTGTGCATATATATTTAGTAGAAATTTATACTAATTGCTAGTGTCTTTATGTTTTTTTTATTCCGTTGCGATCTCAGGTAACTCAACTATCTTCTGGATACAGTAACGTCAGGATTGAGGAGCCAAACAAAATGCATTTATTTATTAAATTGACTCATTTTTACTACTTTGTCAGTATACTACAAATTCAAACACGCTTACTACTAAATGTTTTTGGAGTGGACATTAAATTCAGACCAATTACTTTTATGGAAATTCACGCTCTC
The DNA here is from genome assembly GCA_932294365.1 of Diachrysia chrysitis. Classification (NCBI taxonomy): domain Eukaryota; kingdom Metazoa; phylum Arthropoda; class Insecta; order Lepidoptera; family Noctuidae; genus Diachrysia; species Diachrysia chrysitis. The sequence continues at coordinate 11,433,436 of OW028649.1, read as the reverse complement.
ATGTTTAGATTGAGGAGCCAAATTAAAAGTATTGTATATTTTTGAATATCAACAGTAGTGGAATCAAATTTTTAGTAGGCATTATACACAATTACTACAAAATAATACAATATTTTCAAGAATATTCATTACATACTTTCCGTGTTCCACGTGGCTCCTCAATCCAAACGTTTAGATTGAGGAGCCACCTTTATGTTCATATAACTATTGAACTATTATATTACAAATTCGAGGATTGATCCTACAATATTTTTAAACTTACTACTAAATAAGTATATTAACTTCATTTAGATACGAAAAGTGGCTCCTCAATCCTTACGGACATTAAATTATGCCCCAGCTATCCCACTAAATCCGGACTGTTAGTTCCAGAGATAAGCCATTTAAAATAGACAAAAAATCAGTTCAGCTTTATTATATTAGTAGGTAGGAAAAGATATGTACTTGTTCATAACATTTAGTGCAGTCAACCTTAATTAAATCTATATTTATATTTAATGGTAGATATTAAAACATTGTAATATTCATTATCACAATGCAGCACACATGTTATGAAATCGATACTGTTTGTACAAATGCACACCTACATTTATAAAAATAATGATTTGTCTGGCTTATAATATTTAGGAACACATGAGAGTATGACACATAGGTACACACGTAACTAACTGCAGCGTGTAAACAAACCGGCGGATGCAGGATATCGGTGACACACACTCGAGAAAAATACCTAAGTATACAAACTAAAAATATTATAGCTATGGAATTCAATTATGCTATGTCTTAAAATATCTGACCTTAGTTCAGACTTCAGTTCACTGTGCCTTTTTTAAAGATCTACGCAATTAGTCTGAGCGCACTGCTTCACCGGACTTTTGGCGAGAGAAACTTAAGGGCCTCCAGGCAGAGCAATAATTTTTTGATTTGATTTAATTTTGTGGTGGCTGCCTTATTTACACGGCGTTTTCTACAATATCATTTGAACCGGCCACACGTATTTTTATTATGTACTATCTTTTTTTTTCGGAATAAATCAAAATAAATAAATAATCTTTATATAAAAGAAAAACACCGGTACATAAATTTTACTTACCTCTTCTAAAGTCAAAACCCCAGAAACCGGTCTCCATATTTGTATGGTCATACATATCGATCTTTCCACCCCAAATGCCGAGGTGTGTGTCGAACCTTCAAAGATATAGAACATACATATTGACACGTGATTAAGCTCTTTTAAAGGCAAATCATATCTTCTGAATTCATTCTTCAAAAAATCAAAAAATCAAAATCAAAAATCAAAAAAGGTTTTATTTCGTTATTACACGATTATACAGGGTTATACAGTTGGTGGCGTCTCCTTTTAAGCATATGGATGCCTGTGCCAGGAGGCGCCGCTCTTTTATATCTTACAGGTGTAATACATTACTAAATAGGTGATTTAATTTGTTCTAAACGACTAACTTTTTAGTTAATACAAGGGTAATTTATAACTTAATAACTAGATAATTATTTGGTATGTATGTATGTGTATGTAAGTGAATGAAAATAGTGTGTGTTCGTGTTTGTGTGTGTGTGTAAGTGAGTGTGTGTGGGGGTGTATTTGTGTAATTCATCAAATTACATTTAATAGAAGATTTTCTACTTCATCATAGCTTAACTTGTTTATCCAATTTATCAGTAACGATTTACATTCTTTAAATGATTTGTTATGTATGTCTATTTGTTTATTTATTTTGTTATATAAGTAAGATGAACGTCTGTCGTACTGAATTTTTGCGAATTCTGTTTTTACAAAAGGGGTGTAGGCAACATTGTGTTTTTTTCTTCTGGCTGATATATCAGAAGATAATGGTATAGTTTTATATTTTTTTAGTACAACGTTCATGATATATAATTTACGAACTGATAGTAAGTTGCTTATTTGGTATAGCTCGTAAGTGGGAAAAGTCCTTTTTTTGAAGTACATTACTTTTAGTAATGTCCGTTGCGCTCTTTCAAGGTCAAGAAAACGTGTTTTTCGCGCTCCTCCCCAAACGGGGATGCAATAAATGATTACTGATTGAACCAGCGAGATATATACATCATTTAGAAGATTTCTTGATGAACTACTCCTTGGGACTATGTGTCGTAAAGTTTTAAAAATCCAAACAAATTTTCGTATTCTCGCGGAAATTTTTTCAACTTGAGGATACCAACACAGGCTTTGGTCCAGTATTATACCTAAGTACTTGACTTGGTTTACTTTATTAATTATTGGACAGTTACAGAGATAGTCAACAGTACTCCCACACTCGTGTATTTTTATGTTGAAATTAGGTTCTGGTTGAACGTTTTTATATATTGAGAAGCATATGTAATTGGTTTTGCTTGTGTTCAACGTAAGAAGATTAGTTTTTAGCCATGAAGCTACTTGTATCATACCTTTTTCTGCGTTAGCTTTGGTTTTAGCCCAAGTTGTGCCAGTGAAAACGATTGCGGTGTCATCGGCGTACGAAAAGATTTTTCCTTTGTTGAGTGTCATATTACATAAGTCATTTAGGTATATTAAAAATAAGGTAGGACCCAACACGCTTCCTTGAGGCACGCCGCATGTTACCTCAACGTCCTCACTGATAAAATTATCTATCTTGACCTTCTGCTTTCTATTTGTCAAATAATCGGTGAATATAGAAAGTTGTGTATCTCTAATACCAATCTTTTCTAATTTTTGAACAAGTATGGGAATAGAAACCGTGTCAAAGGCCTTTTTTAAGTCTATAAAGACCGTCAAACACCTAGTTCCTCTGTCGAGTTCTTTTACTAGTAATGTAGTTAAGGACGTGACGGCGTCTTCTGTAGATATACCGCGTCTAAAGCCAAATTGAGATGGAGATAAGATGTTGTTAATTTGAAGGTAGTTTAATAATCTGGAGTTTAGAATTTTCTCTAATATTTTAGCTATAACAGGAATAACAGAGATAGGCCTGTAATTGTTGACGTCATCCTCTTGCTCACCCTTGTATATGGGGGTTATTATTGATTTCTTTAGCAAATTTGGGAACGTGCCTTGTTTAAAACAAAGATTGATTATATGGGTTATGATTGGTATAATTTCATATTTTACATGTTTAAGGTACCTAGTGGATATATTATCCCATCCTGGGGCGCTATCTAGTCTTAGTGAGTTAAGTATACTATTTACTTCATTGACATCTGTGTCCAGTAACGCAAAGGATTTAGAGATACTGGGCAAGGAACGTAGGTATAGATTTAAATCATTCTGGGTTACGGTTTGTTGAATGTCTTTCGCTAATTGGTTACCAATATTTGCAAAGTATTGATTTATATAGTTCGCTGATTCCATAGGTGTTGTTTTTAAATTTGTTAATGCTGAATTAGTTCTAGCAGATTTACTTGTATATGTAATAGTTTTCAGGTTTTTCCAGAGAAGTTTGTTGTTACTTAAAGATTTGTTTATTAGGTTTCTTTCATATTTTCTTTTGAGTTTTTTAATGAGGTTATTGCAATGATTTCTGTAACGCGCATATGTTATTTTTTTTATTTCACTATGAGGATCATCACGAGACTGTTTTTGGAGCTTATTACGATTTCTTATACATCTTAGTATGCCTTCTGTGACCCAAGGCTTAATAATTCGTTTACTTTTAGGGATCGTGTGAATAATAGTGTTTAGCTTTAGTGACTCAACAAGGTGTTGTATTAAACATTCCGTAATGTAATTAGGGTTTTCACAAAAAAGTAATGTTGATAGGTTTTTTTCTTTTAGATATTGTAAAGCACTTTCAAAGTCTATTTTAGTAATATGTTTTGGTGTAGGTTGGTAATGTTTTATTTTAGATAACGATAGAAAAGTTGTACGGTGGTCTGTAATAGTAGTGCGAAGGATGGCAATAAAGGCTGTATGCCGTTTCCTATTTATTTTTAACATAAAGTGGTCCAGACAATTTGATTCCCTTGTACTTAAGGTGTGGCCTGCAAGAATGCCATGGCCCGATAGCATATTCAAATAGGAATTTCTATTATTTAATTCAAATGGTTGTTCAGTGTGTTTGGGTTTTAAGTTAATATTAATGTCACCAGCAACAATAACATTTCTTTTTTGAGAATTTATGTTATCTAGATGGTGTGCCAATGAATTTATAAACGTTTCTGCGTTGGTATTTGATGGTGAACGATATATGCCCAATATTATGTTGTTCAATATATTTATTTGTAGGCATGATGCGTGGCTTAAACTTAATTCTGTGACACTGGCTTTTAAGGTGTCCTTGATATATGCAACCACACCATCATTTTGGTTTAGTTGACGAGTAGTTACGTACGAGCGGTAGTTGGTTAGGGTCGGTATAGGTTTATTAGGATCAAGTCGGCATTCCGTCAGAATAATAACGTCAGTTTCAAAGTTGAAGCAAGACATGTTTGCTATGAAGTCGTCGAAATTGCAATATATGCTTCTAATATTTTGTGAAATTATGGTTAGGTCGCATTTATTTATGTTAATGTTGTTGGCTAGCTCACTACAGTCACATTCTATCGATCTTGCAATTCTCAAATTGTCGATGTCATTTAAAGTTTGGATTATATCACCCATAATTGGTTAATATAAGGTTCACGGTACATTTTAGGATCAGGGTTTTTTGATGTTTCATATAAGAGTTCTGAAGCCGTAAGAACGTATGCGATAAGTGTATGAGTTGATAGAATGTATAATAATTATTATGAAGTAATTTTATTATTCTATATATTATTATCAATGCATTTTTAGTTATATTTATTTTGTATCTATATGAAATACTGTTTAGTTTTTTTAAATGAATTAGTAAATACTCAATTGTTATTAAATGTGTAACTGTGTGTGTGTGTGTTTGTTGATGATTTGTAAGGAACAAAAATAATGTATTATGTATGATTGTAAAGTAAGTGTAACATACATTACATACCCATTTTGATAAGTATAGAAAATAAGAGGCTAAGCAGTTAGACCAGTAGTGCACTTCGTTATGATAATATAGTCATTGGTTGATTATAAGTTGCTGGATTTGTGCTTCGCTTTTAATTAAGATGGTAGGAGAATCGTCTTCTCTTCTAAGGTATACGCGTCCATATGCAGTCCAGCAGTATTTATAAGTTTTTGACTTCACAAGATCACGTGCAAGGAAGTGTAGACGAGCAGCTTTTGCAGTAAGTTGCTCAGTAACAAATATAGGGGTATCCTCGTTTGTGCGCATGTCTAGGTGTTTAGCACATAGTTTTGCCTTTTGTTTCAGGTTGAATGCCTTACAGGATTTGAGGATGTTATTTTTGGTCAGTGTGGAGTTTGTTTCCACTACAATTGGTGTGTTGTTATTATCTTTCTTTGCACGAACTCTGTATATATCACGGATAACCGTCTTGTCGATCGGGCAACCCACTGAGGTCGATAGGCTTGTAACCATGTGAATTAGGTTGTCTTTGGTTTCGTTTGTCTTCTTTGGCACGTTTTTTATTTCGAAATTAGCCTTTCTACTATCTTGCTGCATACTTTCTAGTTTATCCTCCAAAATAATAATATATTTTTTATCTTCTTTAATTTTTTCGTCTAAAAATTCGATTCTTTTCTTAAATTCTTCGTTTTGCGCCGTCAAGGAGGCAATGGAACTTTCGATGTTGGAACTTGATTGTTGTATTTCTTGAAGTATTGCGGCATTTTTTTTCAATTCTTTTTTTTGGGCTGTCATCATCTGAGAGAGCATTGACTGCATCTCTTCTTTAAATTTCGCAAATTCATCAATAATATCTTCCTCTCGTCTTCTTTTTTGCCGAGATGTCACAAAGTTCGGCGGTGTAGAATGCTCCGGTTTCTGTAGTTCTACCTGGTTCAAATCCGTTTCCGATAATGATTTATCAAGGTTGGTTCGTTCCATTTCACCGTACTTAAACGATTTAATGTTTAATAAATATGCTCCCGTAGACAGACGTAAGTTACAATACTAAGAATAATCGGTTCGCGTCGTAGCGCAGGTAGCCGCTCGCGCACGCAATATGCAGTAACGGCCGCGTCGCCGACGTAGCCGTAGGTCGTAGCTTGTGACGTCGTGTTTCGAGGCGGATCCCGCTGTGTGCTACGACCGCGTGGATGACAGGGAGGGCAATTATGGTGATGGTCTCTTTCCCTCGAGGGTCGCGGGGGACGGGGCTCACTAGTCGATATCGCCGGCGGCAGCGGCCACTGCACGCTTCCTTTCACTTTTTTAGAACAATAGGTAATTGCGAGCTTATTTCACTTGTATTAAGAACTAAACTGGCATGTCTAATGATTTTAGTTATAATATGTTTTTAACAAAACTACTTCGCACGTCTACTCACAGCGACGATCCGGACGAAAGAGGAAGCTTCTAAGCTATTATTTTGCTATTAGCGTAGATACCTAGTTATTATAAGAAGAAGCATGGGCGCATGGCTTACCCTCGGTTCATTGGTAGATATTCCTTTTTGTAGTGCCCAAGATGCCATTTTCCGACCAGATGTGTTTTGTACCCTAAGTCTTTCAGATACTGCGGGAGAATCTTTTCAGACAGCGGGAGACCTCTTGGTTCTGTACACCTTATGGCTCCATGTTGCATCCCTGTGTAGAAAAAAATTATAATATAATATTCACAAAATTTAATAATTTTTCGTTTGTTAGAAGAATAGAGTACTTACTTACAATAGATTTCGCTGTATCGTCTACGAACCTTTGCATATTTTAGATTCATTTAAACACATAGATTGAGATAATTTTTTGGCTGAATTAGCACATAACGACTATAATTATCAGTAACCCCACGGTTCTCTAGTAATGTAGAGCGATGCAATAGATAACAAGGTGTTGTTAAATTATCGAGCTCTAATAAGTCCTTAAATACTAATTTATTTCAATGCCGTCGTCAATGATTGACCATGCAGATCGACCCTCTTACGCTTTATTTTGTAGACGAATTGGTAAAAACAAGTAACCCATATAAAGTACTCTGTGCAATGCAAGTAACCTACCTAAGTACTTACTTGTGAGTTACTTAGAGATGACACAAGGAAAATACTGGCAAAAATATATGGATGTTTATCAAACTGTTTAACATGTTTATCACAACGTAAGACTTGATTTTATTGACTATTGTTTAATAAGTATAAGGTATATGGATCATGGATATCGAAATTTATAAATCTAATTTTTGGCCCTTTATAATGCATCTAGGAGGCATTCCGAAGTCGCAGGTTCTCATAATGAAATTTGGCGATGCGCACTCGTGTTTCTTTTAGTCGATATAAATAAAATGATTTCTAGACTTACCAGTATGTATGGGATATTTGCCGGTCATCAAGGCAGATCTGGACGGTGTACACACGGGTGCTACATAAAAGTTCTGTAGCACGATGCCTGAGTAAGCGAGAGCGTCGATGTTAGGCGTCGGTATTTGGTTCGAGCCGTGGAATCCCACATCGTTCCAACCCTAAAACAAAGATATTTGGTTAGAGCATTAAAAATATAATATTTATTATTTAAATTGGTTTTATCTCAACATTTTTTTTTTTTTTTTTTTTTTTTAACAACATCACATACATTGTTCTGAACCCAAAGTAAGTAGCTAAAGCACTTGTGTTATGGAATTCAGAGACAACGAAGGTACCACAAACACCCAAACCCGAGACAATGTAGAAAAGTGCTTTTTCTACATTGACCCGGCCGGGGATCGAACCCGGGACCTCAGAGCTGGCGACACCTTGAAAACCGGTGTGTACGCCACTCGACCACGGAGGTCGTGGACATCTCAACATTACCGGAAGGGTTTATTGATAGCGGCTTGTATTTAATCTGCTACTCGTAACAATAGATACTAAGCTCGCAATAATACTAAGCTTCTCTTATGTATTGCAAATATTTGTTTAATTATGAACACGCTAAAACTGAGGATAGATGTTTTATAATTGCTAAAATAACTACTAGTTCTTTTGATTTTAGTAAATATGTATCTAACGTTTTGGAAATTAATAGTTCGTTAAAAAGGTAAAAGCACATATGTACAATATGTAAAATGTACCTACAATCTTATTCACGGGAGTGATATGACTCGAGATAGGTCGTAATCGAGATTAGGTGTAGGTACTATTAGGTCCCTTCTTCATGTCATAACTATTTCAATAAAGAAAATTTATGAAAGCAGTTCGCACTTACCTTGTTTTTTTAAATACGTGGACCTCTGAGGTCACATTGCACGAATAAAATGTAGGTACCTAAACACCTACCTACTCTGTGTGTTAAACCGGTTGAAAACGTAGATGTTAAAATTAATAATAGCTTCGAATAATGATTAACGTCGGTTCCAAAAAAAGTACATCTAGATAAAAAAGGAAATGGTAATATTTAACGGGATTGTGTCTAGCCGAATTTCTTTTTCTTTTTAAACGATATTTCATACTTCGACATTGTCAATAAATAATTTTGTTAAATAATAAGCTTAACTAAGCTACATAAATAATCATTGTTAACAAATATTTACCAAATCATCTGCTAAAAAATAAACAATATTCGGCCTAGCATCGGCCCAGCCGGCGCACAGCACTAAACAAGCACACGAGATGAACGACATACCGCGTCGCCTCTCGCACCACGAATGCCATACAATGAGCGCTCGGGACCAAAGTAGGCTATCGGGAGAACCGGTGCATACTAATGTTAGGTACATCCTTATAGTAATTGATTTACCTTTGGGTCACAGTCAAATAGAAAACACGTTATGGAAAGTTCATTAACACCTCATAGTGTTGATATTTTACTATTTGATTAGATAATACTGTAGGGAGTTTGTTATTTGGTTGAGGAGTGTACTTATGTAAATTGATCGTGTCAGTACCTATCAGTATTCTGGAGCGACCAAATTACATAACAACGCGTCCTTAACACCTCTTTCTCGATAGATAACATACGAACTGTCGTATGTAATCCTGTCGAGAGAGAGAAGGTACCTGTTAATTATTTGTTAGTAGGACCTACTTAGGTCAATACTTTAAGGTATTTATGGCGATGAGTTAAATTGAAAAAAGTACGTTGAAGTTGTCTAACCAACAAATAAAATAATGTACTATAGTAAAAACTGATTCAGTTCAATATTAATATATAATTTAACATAGCCTTGGGTTCAAAAAGTTTCACAATTTCTAAAGCATTTTTAAAGTAAAAGAAAACAAAATATACAAATAATTCTTTATTATTCATATAAATTACAGTCCATTAACTTCACGTATCACACACGTACTTAAGAAAAAGAAAGCGTGGAGACCATTTATTATATTACAGCTGCCCGAAACAACCGCTACGTTAAAGGGTAGGCTGGACTCACAGCTTACCAATGCAATTAACGAGAGAAATATAATAAAAGTTTATACTTCAAGAAAAATAAGTATTTTTCTCCGTTATTTATTTAATATAATCATATTCTTAAGTCTCTCGTTCATTAATTTGGTATGAACTATAGATATATGAATACCTAACTATATATTTTAAATACTGATATAGTTTAACCATTACATGCTGGAATGACGAACTGTGAGTCCAACGCCATTGGACCGTGCTCATTACTAATGGCGAACACTAACCTGAGTGTTCTTACTTTCCTCTATCAGCATAATTTGGGATCTGTAACCCATTTGAAAGGAATATTTTGTGTTTTAATTTCCGGTCAAGGTGTGAATTGCACTTTTGATCTAGAATTCTGAGCGTCAACAATTGGCGTTTTTCAAAGCTTGGTGTTAAAAATACTACCAGTTGCCGCAGCGAATGGGTTAACAAGAACGTCGAAACAGCAGACATTAATTTATGATATGATGTAAATGTATACGGGATGTAAACACATACGTTTAAGTCTATAATAAAAATGATATCTAAAGCATCTTATTTATATTTTTCTAGTACTAATCAAAGGGAAAGCAAGGCCACACAAAAATGATACAGTTGTACTTATGTATTTATTTCATAGTTTAACACACACATTCGATATTTATTGAGTACTTACATGAGCACGATCCAAACAAAAATCATATTGAACATTCAGGTGAGAAAAGTATATTACAATATGGCAACAAACAAGCCATGGTTTACTAAATGTACAAGAAATGTTATAATGTAAAAGAAACCTCACAATATTTTTTTAAATTGTATAGCAACATTTATACCCGGTGATTGTTGTTATTATTGAGATCTTTCATCCCATGTCAGTTTAGAAAAGACGATATGAAAAACAAAGTTTAATTTGTTTAATTTACAAATAAATTTCGTTAATAAGCTAGAGTAAGTTTTATTTCTTTGTTTATACTTGTCTGTATAAACCTCAACGCTAATCGTTTTATTGTTATATTCATTTAGAATTAATTAAGCTCAAAATCAAAACAAAAATCACCGAGTATTAGCGTCAAATTATATACAGATAAACCATTTATACTGAACCCACAACAAATTAACGAAAACCATATAAAAATTAAACTACTTATTCCACATATTAACGTGTAATTATATCATTCATGAATGAACTTCATAACAAAAATAAATATGGACATATAATGCGTGCATGTTCATGATTCCGAGCTACAGTCGACGTCAAAAGTATTATGATGTGACGGTAGGTGAAAATTCGATTAATCACTTCTGTCGCCGATTGTCCTCGAATAAAACCAATTCTATATTTATTATAAGCTATATATGACAATGTGTTATTCATAAAAATGCAACATAAGTCCTTTTATTAACATTTGTTCACTACATTGGTCACATACTAAAATAAAGGGAAGCTGTAAAGTTCTTTGGCAGTACAGAACGGAAATTATATTATTATTTAGAATATATTATTATATAGCACGAAAGACAAAATAATAACACCTTGTATTAAGTAAATATTATAACTACTATTATAACATAAAAAATAAATTAACTGTTGGTCTTACAACTTTACCCATATTATTCCTTATTTGCTCGAAGAAATTATTGCCCTAATTTAATTACTAACTATTTTAATACATTTTGCCTATTGTATGTAAATAGTAGAATATTATTATATAATAATACATCTGTATAAATATCAAGAAGTTATTATTGAGTCCTCAAATAGAAGAAAACCGCGAAATATTACTATAACGGGCAAGAAAGACAGACAAGATTATAATTTTCTTTAATATATATTAGACTAAATATAGCTTAACTACGAAAAGGAAAGTTTCTAAGAAGGCAAATACGTTGTACTTAAATGTTGAGCTGGGAATCTTAAGTTCTTTAAAACGAGTGGTTTGTATGGTCAATCAATACAAAATGCGTCTGTTAAAATGATGTACAATAGGGATGTTGACTGGGTATGAAAAGTTAAAATCGGTTTAGTCCGTCAGTTAAATAAATATAATATTAGACACGTATTTTTTCTTTTATCAAAACAATAAAAAATTACAAAGATACAGCGCTTTAAAGTTTCGGAGTGGGACTTATGACACCTCGCCGTGGTAAAAATTGTAGCAAGAAGTGACGTCACGCAAATTTTACGTTCTCTGTATTTTGATAATTTTTTGTTTGCAGGAAAATAGAAAAAATACGTGTCCAATAAAATTCATTAATCAACCTGGCGGACATTTTAGTAGACAAAATTTTTTAGGAAACATGCCTATTTCATACAACGACAAAATAGGGTCTACCGCGATACATAAAGCCGCTAAGTTTGTTAGTGTTGAATCAGGTGTATATATAATTCTTTGCTAATGAGAGACTAGCCTGTGATTGGTGTAAAATGGCCGATAGACTGGATGCGAGACCCTAGCAGATTTTTAACTCGTCCCCTTGTCTGATCATTCGTTAGTTTACTAAAACTAGCTTTGGTCGCACTTATTCACTCTTTGGTTCATTCACCAGTGTCAACATAATATTTCCAGCTGCATATAAGGTGTACAAGATTTACTTGTCACCCATTACAATGTAACCTAAACTAGTTCGTTCGCAAGTGCTGAGAAAGTTCTTTCTACAATTAATTTTAAAAGCTAGTCTAACCCAAAAATACTCAAACGCAACTTAACTTTAACACGCTCTTAAATGTCTATTTTTTGTTTTTTTAGACCTTAAAGTGACAGACACAGTATGAGACTTAACGGCGTCTTAAAAATTGATTTGCGTTTCAATATTCGTCCCTAATAGTAATTACTACTAACTTAAATATAAGTATGTTATACCATCCAAGCTCAACATACAAGTGTCGTATAAGCACTTGTGTAGACGTCACAAGTGGTGGTTCCGTCGCCATGGCAACGGCTACAGCCGCTACAGCCAGTACACACACACGAACAAGCCTGCTCACGGTAGCGTTACTCCTTGCGCGGCTTGCGCTTCCGCTGGCCGTCGCCGGCGCCCTCCGTGTCCACTAAAGGAGCGCTCTGAAATTTCAAACGAAATATTGATACCTATTTGTCTTCAAAATGTTTGTAACGAAAAACTTGGATGTTATCGATCTAAAGAACAAAAAACGCTACGCAAGGTCGTCGTTTAACTAGTATTATTATACATAACCAAAGTTTCAATATTTCGCAGAGTATGTAATTGGTTCGACTGCTACTATTTAGAAAGGAACAATATAAAATAGCAGTTAAATCTCTTCATCATCTAAGTCTTAAGGGAGCTTAAACAACATCATCAAGCAGTCACCGCTGATCACCAGGAAGGCACACTTCAATAATGACTTACATCATCAGTGGTGGTGACGACTTCCGCGTCTTCCTCAGGCTCAGGTCCCTCGAGGTCGGCCTTGCTGGGCCGCTCCAGTTCTTCCCTCAATTCTTCCTCATTCTCTGATAGGTGTGGATCGTCTTCAGCGACCGCGTCTGTCTTCTTTGGGTCGGCGTCCGAGTCCTGTGTGTTAAAAATATGATTACAGTTTCAAATTTAACACACAAATTCAATATTACAATTTATAAAATACAAGGAATGTTTAGCACCAGTTAGTGTATTTTCATTTAAAGACATTTAAGAAATTGTACTTTTTTAGAAATTCATGATAAATATATTCATTGACCCTATTAATGAAGACATTATCTGCCTAGTCTTTTCTCAAGCTACGTTGAAGCGAGCATTTATACATGGAGCAACTTGTTTATCTGACCTCCTAAACAAATTTTACTGGGTAACACAGTATCCCAGGTAAAACTGGTTGTTAATGAAGTAAGGAATAATAAAAGAGAAATTTAGTCTTCTCGTATGAAGAACTAACTAGCATTGTTAAGAAGTGATTAAATGACTATTAGTAGATAAAGATAAAATTTTGTTATAGTAATAAATGTTACCTAACACAACTTGAGCAACGAAAATAAACTGGATTATAAATTTACCTTAATTATTCAATTGTTAAGTTATCTACTGGACAGTTTGAAGTCGGTGCTGCAATTAGGGCTGGTTGCTTCAACATACATTGACATGTCTCTTTTATGTGAATTTCATACTGACTTAACGTTGACGTACGGACTTCCGATAACAGACGGTTTGAAACAACCCACCCTAAATTCGGTAGCGAATACCTATGGGTTTTGTAACGAATTAAATGTGAATGGCTTGGAGCCGAGTTGAAGTCGGTGTTGTATACCTATTTGGCTTGGCACCGACTACAAACATATCAGTAAATAACAAAAACATAAAGTGGGACATAGAACCTCCTAATTTTTGGAAGTCTGTTAATAAATGGTACATATTGTTGAATAAATCAAACAACAACAACTACTATTTTACTTGCTGAGGTTTACGCGAATATTAGACATTGAAATAAAACTACTTTAAACGGATTCTATCGTCAGTCTGCCCGTGACCATGAAACCTGCAAAGGCGTCGAAACGTCGGGAACAAAAATCTAAATATAAACCGCGATAGAATACGTTCAAAGTAGTTTTATTACTTCTTAGTGGTAAGTTAACAAATATCTCAATAATACTTACGGACTTGGGCCCGCAGCACACGTAGGCGATTATTCCGACAATCACGAAGGTGACGACGATGACGACCGCGTACACCCACGGGTTGTCGCCGGCGAACTTTATCGCGCGGTCGAACACAGAGTCCTGAAATATTAGCGCGGCTACAAACTAGCGTACTACTTACTTACACAGGTTTTAGCACTACAGAAATAGTAAGGGATTGGGTTTTTATGCCTGTGTTACTTTCAGTGCAGCTGTATCGAATTTTATTTTGTAGAGTAGTATTTTACATTCATAAAGGCCTTTATTAAAAAAATTCTTAATCATCTGTCAAACGTTAAATCCAGTATACTGTGATTGGTTGTTATTTTGATCAACCAATCACAGTTGATTTGAGAACAGTTAAAATAAACCAGTCAGACAATAGCCACGCTTGTTCTCAATAAAAAAAAATACAGTTGTAAAATGTTACACTACAAACGGTTATCTAAAAATTGTGTTATGGCATAATAGAAAACCGTTTTCAGGACATATAGGACCAATTTTAGCCTTTATATAGCTTATCACACAATATGCCTAGCTATGAATCTTTCACATATATAAACATACACTTCTTGATATCTTTCATACAATGTCGTCCAACTTTCTTTGTAGCTTATCACACTATATGCCTAGTCCTAGCCTAGTGCCGAGTCTTGAATGACTAAGTTCGATATCTCTGTAGCATCACAATATTACGACGTGCTCTCTAGCTAGGAATGTTCGACACCTCGTTGGCTCGTCGTATGAGGCAGGCGACGTAGGCCACGATAGGAATGGCGACGTAAAGCGCGTACAGTGCCCACCAGCCCGGCTTGTAGTTCATGGCGCGCAACATGCGACCCCATAGCGTTTGCTATGCAATTAGTACTAGTTGTGTATTGGTACGTAAACATATAGAATGAATTTTGTATTCAATATGAAACAATATAATGTAAATCGACTATCTGGAGATCACATTGCATTATGATGTAATTATAATATATAATAATAATATCTTTTGACATCTCACACACGGTCAGCTGATCCCAAACTAGGCAGAGCCTGTGCTATGGCAACCAGATAACTGATAAACATACTTATATATTTCTAAATACATACATATTGTAGATAAATTACACCCAGACACAGAACAAATGATTGTGCTCATCACACAAAGATTCGTCCTGGGTGGGAATCGAACCCACGACCTTTGGTTTAGCAGTCAGGGTCACTAACCACTAGACCAACAGGCCCGTCTAAAAAATTCATACACAACCTTGTCACCCAGTGGTTGGTAAAAGATTCTCGTTTTGTTCGCCATTAATGGTGTCTATGCTAATCTCATCTGCAAATATTCATACTATAATATAGTAGACTTGCTAGACAACATATCTCGATTTATTTATTCCTAAGTCTTTACTATTTATTTTAGAGGCAACCACGTCTTTGTTTAGCACTTAAAGAATATAACTTACGGAATCCCTGGAGATCTTGGCCCTTTTAGGCAGGAAGGTCATTTGAGCCCACTCCTCAGCCACGGCGACATCGTCCGTGATGATCAGATTGTCGAAGAGTAGTGCTGGAGACATCGACCACAGCTCGAAACCGACGGCGTGCTAGAAAAATAATACGTATTAGAGCTAACATTGCTTATTTATGGTCAAAAATCTATACTAATATTATAAAATTGAAGAGTTTGTTTTTTTGTTTGAACGCGCTAATCTCAGGAACTACTGGTTCAAATTGAAAAATTTTTTTGTATTGGATAGTCCGTTTATTGAGGAAGGCTATATAACATTACGCTACGACCAATAGGAGCGGAGCATAAATGAAAAATGTTGCAAAATGAAAAACCGTTGAAACTAAAACACGCGAACAAAGTCGCGGGGCACAGCTAGTAAATAATAATATTGCCACGAAGCTTATCGCGCTATATAGTTGCGACTAGCTCACGGCTACCAACAGACAAGTGCGGTTATTTCTCATTGGACGTCGATTAGTTTATCGTCTACTCAGCGCTTTATAATGAAGTAACATTACCAGTATATAATTTGCTAGGTACTCACGATAGGCGTCATCCGGAAGGGCAGTTCGTCCTTGAAGTAGTGCGGGTTGGGGATCCGGCGCGGCGTCCACTTGCCCTTGTAGTTCGGGTTCGGGATCAGAGGCGCGCGCCAGATGCCCTGCAAACGAATGACACATTTAATTATTGTACTAAACTTTATAAAGATAGACAGGGATGTGTTTCCTAGTCACGTTCTTCGATAGCAATAAGTCTCAGTTTCAATTATATCAAAGAGTTTACCATTTTTTTTAACAAAACTTATTCATAATGACGAATTAGTTTATACCTAGGCTACGGACTCTTCATTGCATATTATTTGTTTTGAAATTTCTTGGAGAAAGAATTCCCAGGATACAAAGATATTTAAATCATAGTGGAAATTGGCCTGCACGGCAGTGTACAGGATGGAAATTGCAGCTCATCGCGCTTTGTTTCCGACTTCTCTATATTATTACGTAAGTTGTGTAGGTACCTTGTAGTTGGGGTTGGGTATAGTGGGGGCCTTCCAGGCCCCGCAGCCGGCCGCCGCAGCACACGCGGGGTTGTCCACCAGCGGAGCCTCCCACTCGCCGTCCATCTCCTCGTCCCAGTCTTCTGGCTTCTTGGCTTCGGGGTCTACGATTAACATGGTGAGTTAGACATAGTCAGATTTACAATTACAACTTTAAGCATCTTGAAGACGTTATAAATATAAAGAACAAAAAGTGGAGATTAGAAATAAGTAGTTTTTCTACCTGTTACCTAGTTTTGTTAA
Organism: Diachrysia chrysitis; assembly: GCA_932294365.1. Classification (NCBI taxonomy): domain Eukaryota; kingdom Metazoa; phylum Arthropoda; class Insecta; order Lepidoptera; family Noctuidae; genus Diachrysia; species Diachrysia chrysitis. The sequence continues at coordinate 11,416,655 of OW028649.1, read as the reverse complement.
CTGTTCAAAGTATAATTAAATCCAATGTTGAGATTTCCAACGTTTTAAGTTTGGTGGAGTTAGAAAATACATATTATAGCACCATCTTTTAATCACATTACTACAATGACTAACTATTTCATACTATATAACTATGAAAAAAATAAAGAAACATTACCAACTTCTTAATACGAAAGTATGTAATCATTTGAGTAAACAATACGAACCGGGAATAGTTTCAGGTTCATCATCAAGCCATCCGTCGGGCTTAACAGCGTTAGGGTCAACGATCTGCGCGGGCGCAGTTTCATCCCAATCATCTGGCTTAGTCGCAGTTGGGTCTACAACCTACACAAACAATAAATTATAGTTAAAACACTAAACTTTTGAATATTTAATAAGTACAAAAAAAAATTGAATATTGGTATGTAAGAATGGTTTCGATCTAATAATAATTTTATTGAGTTCTCTTCCGTTTCCAACATTTACACTCCATACAGTTTGAGCAGTTTATGTATAAATGTATATACATATAAAGCGAGGGTGCAGGAAAGGAAGTCACATAGATTGTTTAAGAGATGCAGCATGTTTTTTTTCTCCTGATAAAAATACACAAGTGTATAAATGTTATTTATGAGAACAATCACCTCTTTTAGGCAGAGTGCCAGATACGGTCTCAATGGAATTCCTTCATACTGATAAATATGAGTCAATTAGTCAAAGTTGTAGTCCAGACAAAAAAGGCTAAAATATTTTTGACTCATTTTACATATTTGTCGCATAAGTTCAAAGATAGCCTTTGTGTTCGTAGAACATGATTAACTACAAAAAATAACGTAAGTAAAGTATTTCGAGAGTCTGCTTTAGCTTTACCCTTTGGCGTAACCTAAACCAATGATGTTCTAATACATTACAGTCTACAATACCATTCTAAACAAAAATATAAATCCAAATTTTACTAAAAAAATCTTATTTCCTAATCGTAAAGTTCATTTTACCTAACGAAAATAAATCATGGAAACCAGCTGAATATCTTTCCTTCTTATCTATCTTCAGGTTTCTAGACATTTTAAAGTGTTCTTATTAGCTAATTGAGCTAATACAAAAAAATTGTATTTCCCTTCATATAAAGCTCATTATACCTTATTACAAAACAACAAAGAGCTCAGCCTACATTTTCTCTCTTATAGAAGGCTATCAAAAATAATACAAACAAATAAAGCAACCTATTTCTTTAACCATAAAGTTCATTTTAGACTAACCTTTTCCCTCTCATCCCAGTCCTCAGGCTTCGTGTCATTGGGGTCGTCGATCTCTTCCGGCGGGTTTACAGGTGGAGTGAAGTCTTCGAGCAGTGAGCCAGCGTTGACCTCCTTGTTGTCAACCAGTATGCTGAACGTGTTGTCCGGACGAATAATCAGTGTGTATAAGTGAGGCTCCTTGTCCTTGTATATGTCGTCGAGACGTTGGCTGTAAAATAATGTTTAAGACTTATATTACTTATTATTTTTTTTGCAAAACTGTTACAATTTCACTAGCAGTCTTTGTGGGCCCTAACAATACTTCTGACACACTATTGTGTACTTAATGCCAAGCCCTGCCGTACAACAAGAAAAAATATACTATTTTCTAGTACATAAAAATCTCGTGTCCGTGTTTTTTATCAAAATCCTCTGAAACAACTTGACCGATTTTTATGATTTTATTTGGTAAGTCTGAGAATATGTAGTAGGCTTTTTTACCCCTAGGTGATAAGGGTGGCCCTGGCACAACGAACGTTTGGTGGGTCAGCTAGTAATTTTATATGATACAGTGCAGTTGCAGAGTTATATTAATTTCGTCCAATAAACTATCACTACCCATCCCTGACGAGCGTGTAGATGAACATCACGAAATGAGGACGATTAAAAACATTTTGTTTTTCACTAAAACTTGCGGGACATTACTTAATCTAACATATCCACGGAGGATTTTTCGACTAATAAAAAATTGTTAGAACAAAATCACTTACGTTGGTTTTTTGCTATGTTTCTCTTCAATAGTTCCATTCTTTGGGTTCTTATGTCTAAAGATGAAGTGCAGTTTGTTGTCGTTCCCGCACTTGTCGGGTCCGAACATAATGGTGTAAGGTGTCTGGTCGTAGAACTTGCGAAGGTCGGCTTTTGTGTTCGTACCACGGGATAATAGCTTGATGTACGCACCGCCGCAGTTTTGACCCTCCTATAAAGATTTTTGTTGATTTTAGATTAAGTTGTTGAAGAAAGTTAACAAGTAATTTAGGTAACATTGCTAATTTACTGTCTTCTACATAATTTACATGACCTAACCCTATTTCGACTAATCAGATTACGAATTGTATTACTTTGTTTAATGTAAGTAGACTGCGTCTATTAAAATAATTAGCTTGCTCTGTGAAAACTTTTGTCGCCCGATTTGATTCTACTTGAAAGACGAATTATTATCAAGACTCTAAACGAGCAGGATTTGAAAAGAGGCGTCGGTTCAAGTGCCCGTACACTCAATTAATTTTTATTCCAATACAATGTCTATGAAAAATTTATATTAGTTTAGCGACCACGTGATACGTGAATTTAAAAAGAAAATAATACATCACATTTAACGAGTATACTCCATAATAATAAAGGATGTGATAAACACCACCTGGTATATACAAACAAAAAATATTGACGCCAATGAAATTTATTTATAGAAGCAACATGAGGCAGCATTTCCGAAAACAGTTTTGGATAGCTTCCAGGACATGTTTATAATAACATGGTTAAAGTATGAATTTCTTTATTTTGTACTTCATTGTATATTTTTTTTAATAATAGTATTGTAAAACAAAAATCATTACAAAGGAATCTCGCATTTGACACAGTTATTCGTCAGTCTAATTCAATGTATAGTTAGAAACGGTAAACCATTTAAATTAAAAGTTTCCGGCGTTTTTATATATCCCACCCTACAGATTTAGTTTTCATCAACCTACTAGGTCATTGGTCCACGAATTACTGGCGACTGCAATTACATTTATTTTTTGTATTGACCGATTGCGAAGTTCTCTATACCACAAAGGTACTCAAGCTTATTTAGACGGTGCGAGAAAAAATAATAATACGTACGCGTGGAACCGCATTGTTTTCCAACTTGCCCGATATTTCTCGAACCGTCTAAATAGGGTAGAGTATAACCTTCGCAAAAGGTCAATAGTCAAAAAATGCGTTGTCTAAATAAACCTTTCTTTATGTATTCTTTCCCGACAACGAATTTGCATATGTCATGTTATTCGCGTGTTGTGTAGGAACATTACTAATATAGTAATAATACTTTTCCAAATAGACGTTGCAAACCTAATTATATCTGATCAAATTAGGCCTCAGCTTAGCATTAATTAGCTTAAACATTACAAATATTAAAATACCATAACATATAGAAAAATATGACGCAATACCATTCTGAATCTTCAGTCTTACGTGGTAAAAATGAATAGGCTTGAATGCTTAGCCGATAAGCCAATTAGTGACTCAACTTAATAACTTTTACTGTAGTAGGTACAGTCGGTAGCACATTACTGGTAAGACACAGCCTTTACGTCAAAGCATTACGATTCAGATTCGTTTGTCGTTGTGTCTGTTATGCGATCAATTATACCTCTAATGTATTACAAGGACTTTCAATCATGTAGATGTAGATTATTCCCTTATTTTTCGTGATATTACTGTTTAAGAAGTAAACCAAGCTAAACTTTCTTGTTTGGAAATGACAATGCAGAATATACCTACCATTCACATTGAAAATGTTAGCGTCACAATGTAAAGGGTGCTAGCAGACTTAGTTTTTAGGAGTAATTGTGAAGGAACTTTATGTACTTAGACAATGACAGGCATAAAATAAACTGTCTTTTGTTTTTAGAAGCTAAGCTACATGCCTTGTCATTTCATTGTTTTATTCAACATCATTGTAAGGAATAGTCAAACAAGGAGACCCAAACATTTAAAAGTTGTCAACTTTTCAGGTTTGGCTCCCTAGGGCCTGACTACTTCTTATTGATCTTCACCAAACAGGAGCTTTTTGGCCGTTTAATTAAGCTATAAGAATACAATAAAATTTACCTGCATAGTAACTTCATACTGGATTACAAATGGCTTGTCTTTGAACTCAAATGGCCTGTCTAACAGTGTAGATATAGCAGCATGTTTAGCTTCAGTTGTTAACACTAGACCTAGATCATCTTTGAAGATCTTCCGGCTTGGAGCTTGGATCTGGAAGTTAAAAATGGTATATACATACTTATTTGAAGTATTGATGGGTTAAGTTGTTGTTAGGGCAGAATTTCAAAAACAGACAAATAAATATTATCCTTAAAAGCAAATTTTCGAGAATACTGATAAAGACTAATATCTAAATCATAGTTTATAAGAAACTTATTATATACTTATTAGATGATTTAAAATTTACAATAAATTTAAAGAAGTCATGTGTACTATTACAAGTAACAACTTTTCATAACTAGTTAGTCAAAACTCTTAATACATAATAGTAATGTTATGAAATAATAAAGTTACGGAAATCAAGATAAGAATATCAAGATTATTATCTGTGACACGTGAATGTCCCAAGGAGTATTTTATCAAATGCTATATTTGATATAGATGATTTTATAATTTAATATTCCTATTTTACACAATGTTGACATAAAAAAAAATATGAAAGTAAAGCTCTAAATTAAGGTCTATTATTTTTGAAATATCAGACAATGACAAATGTCACTACTAACACAAATATGTCTTACCTCCCATTTACCATCATACTTGGCAATATTATCATCAACACCCTGTTTCTTTGCTTCTGACTTCACCCATTTCTTTTTAAACGCACTTTCATCATCAAAATGTTCTGTTAGGTAAACCTTTTCGGGACTTATTTGTGGACTTTGGTACTGGTTCTCATCTTCCTCCACAACCTAGATTGAAAATGATTTGTATAAACATAATGTGCTAACCGAAAGGAGTTGCATAGCACAAGTAAGGATGAGCATGGAAAAGCGAGAGGGTTTTGCCATGCATTGGTACAATATGGCATTATAAGATATACAGTTATTATAAAATAGGTCAATAGATGATTAAACAAATGGGTAACTTGACTTCAGGTGAACATTAGTATGAACTCATAATTGAGATTTCAAAGGTCAAAGGCTTGTGACATTCAGCTTGTGCTTGTCGGATATTGATTCAGTACAAGACTTATAATTTAAACAAGAATAGTTACAATGTTAAACAACCTTTTAGGGAAAAGAAGGTGGAGAAGCAAACTACTCTTACTGGAAGTACTGGTTTATCTTAGCAAAAGACAGGAGTGTGTGGAAAAGGGAGTCCTTTGTCCTCTATTGGGACAATTTAGCCTTATTAGTTAAGAATATTTTATGAATTTTTGTAGTTGTGTACATAAGCTATATGAGAGAGGAATATTAATTTATTGCTATGCTTATACATATATATCCTAAATACTTCTATCTAATAAGTTGTATAACTATAGGATGGTGTGAGAAGGAGCCTTATTTTGTAAACCAATCATATTCTATGCATCTGTATAATGATTAATAATTAACTTTTTGAGGTAATTTGTAGTTACACATTCTATACTGAGAAGTAGTTATTGTAAGATTATGTTTATGTCCTAAACACAATTTAAATGTTTCATTTCATTTATATTAAATTAATAATTAATAAAACAACCTAAAAGTAAATTATTTAAACCAAGACAGTTTCATTTTTAATTGATTATAGATGTTTATATAATAATAGATAACTAAAGAAGTAATTTAAAATGAAAGGCACACACCTTGAAGACCTAAATCTTTGAATGCATTAAGATAGAGGTTATTTACCCAGTTGAGTGTCTTTTGTTAAACATTTTAGCTCACAGATAACTAGATTCATAGTTTGTACATTATCTTTAGATAAAGAAGTGGGTCATAAACAATATATAACAGAAATTGAAACACTTTTGCAAGCAAGCATCACAACTTATTCAGGTCATGTAACCTATAAGGACTAACCTCCACGGTGGCTTCGTCGTCTCCATCATCACTGTTAGCTTGGACCACACCCGCAGCACTAATTAATACCAGTAAGGCACCTAATAGGTATAATCTACGGCTAAGTAAAGCCATCTGAAAAATAAAATTTAGCTGTGACGGAACACGTCGGCTGACTAAAAAAACGTCGATGATATCTGAGATTCTAGGAAAACTTTCGAGTGAACTATGCTACGAGAACTACACTTAATTTGATTAAAATTATGTATGGTTTTATGAAGCGTTCGAACACCACAAGAGTGTGGTGCAGCCGGATAACGGAAATCCTCAATAAAGGGCGAACACCATTATTGACAAATTTTATTAAAAAACATTGCCCTCTGCTTTACCTTGAAATATATTTATTGCACTTATTGCTTTGTACGTTACAGTATATACGATGCACAGAAATCAAATAAAGTTCCTCCTTCCGAGAGGAATTTGTATTTAATTTTCCTGAAAATTTTCAGCCAATCAAAAACAAACAGTTGTCAAGGTAGCGATCGAGAATTTTCCGAAGCGTTCAATTTTATTAAAAACGCCATTGTATTTAAAAAAAACGTATCACCTACTATTTTGAAATAAACGTAAAATTTATGAAGGCTAGAGAGGCATCGAATAAAAATATTTCTCATTTATTAAACTCGAGAAAACATAACAAATATCGATTTGTAAACTAATTAGTCTGAAAAGCATACTATCATTGCCTAATAGAAAAAAAAGCAGGCCTGCTATAACCCAAAAGAATTAAGAAGTCGTTTCGTAAAATGTCATACGTTATGACATCTCTGTCACACTACGGCAACATTATGGTTTCCGATCGTTTTCGTTCTTCGTCTTCATAATTTTGTAAATGTCAATAAGTTTAATAAGTTTAATTTAAAATAGTAGTCCGCACCGGGCGGCTTACGGGTTTAGTTTTTTGTATTTCGTTCGTGTGTTCGTGTCTTGTTGAAAATCTTGTTTTGCCTTGAAGGTGATGTATCAAAACATCTTTTGTTTTATTGTTAGTGTTTCCTTGTGAGGCGACAATATTCTCACGAACTCTTTGTACAAATATTGTGTAAGTATTGTACATGCATGTAAATAAACAACACAAGCAGTACCGTACGATCTTGGCAAATATTTAGTTCTATTTAGCTACTAAACATGATTAATCGTCAGAGAAAATCTGTTAAGTACGTTTAAATTAAACAAATAAATAATTTGCTTTTTTAATAGATCATTTATGCCTTTATCTTATTAATAAATTATCATTTATTAGATAATTAATATATCTTTTACTGTTAGAATTTTATAAGTTTACTAAGAAATAGTTTTTTGATAACAAGTAATTTATTTAACTACTTTAGTATTAATATAATTTTTAATGATAATATAATATTTTTTAATAACTCTTAACTGTTTATTTATTATTTGGTTGTCATGATACTTTAGGTGTGCTTTTGTGTAAACCAAAATATGATGTTATTTTTTAAAAGTTTTTTATTTTTTCAGAATAATGAGTGTATCAAGGCGACAATTATTACGCCTTTTAAGGCTTCGTAATCTTTTGATGTTGACTCTAATAGTGATTTTGTTGTATATAATGAAAATGTTGACCAATTTCGATACTGATAACCAGTACACCAATCAAGCGCTGGAAGTGTTGCAAGTTCCACAAAGATTTCTAAGTAGGAAAGACTATTTTGTACCAAATTCGTTGAAGGTGAGTTAATTTTTAAACCTATACTATCAAATTGTTGGGTATTTATGATGGGCCTTTATTTTATCTGGAGAAATTCTCCATCAAGTCTAAGACCATCATTCTTTAACCTGCTCCACTGCTTCACCTAGTTGGAGATTGATTGCAGGCTTAAACAATAGTAAATGCTTGTTTGAAGCTAGAATAAATTATAGGCTGTTTTTGGCCCATCCACGGCAATATCAATTTGTTGTTTTTAGAGAAGATACAATAGGTAATCTGTTTTAATGGAATCTCTCTTACAAAAAGCATATTTCACGCTTATTTAATATAATAGGGATGTTTCCTGGGTATGAAAAGTTAAAATCTATTTAATCCGTCAGTTAGATAATAAAAAAATATTAGACACGTATTTTTTCTTTTATCAAAACAATAAAAAAAAAATACAAAGATACACCGCTTTAAAGTTTCGGAGTGGGGGCTTATGACGCTACGCCTCGCTAAAAATCGTAGCGAGGAGTGACGTCACGCGTAACTTCAGTTCTCTGTATTTTGATCATTTTTTGTTTGCAGGAAAAAAGAAAAAATACGTGTCCAATAAAATTCATTAATCTACAAGACGGACATTAAAAAAAAAATAGGAAACAGGCCCAATGTTTTATCATAATATTTGTCTAAAATAGATAATAAAATGTTGACCATAATTAAAAATCATATTGAAACTACTTATCTTGCATTTATACAGTAATAATTGTTATTGCTTCTGATATCATTTTGTGATTATTTTCACAGTTGATTTTCACTACTAATGGATGTAACAGATATGATCAGTTTACTAGTTACTGATAAGAAATAGGTATTTGTGTTATGAAAATTGTGCATTAAATTTTGGTATATTTGTTTTTTGCTTGACAAGTTTTGTAATTACAGAAAATTGACTGGCATGACTACCAGCTGATAAACCAAGAGAAGAAACGTGTGGGTAGGTTTGGAACTGATTAGTAACATTGTAATATTAAAAATCCATTATACCCACCAATTTGACCAAAAACGTAATAATTTAAACATGCTTAAATGTTGTATCATAAAAGTATGATTTTATCCTTAAATTAACTTTTTAATAATTATTATTATCAGCGTGTGCTGTCCCACTTCTGGGCCTTCCCCCATTCTTTCCATTTGTTATGGTTCTGCACCACTTTTGTGCATTTCTTATGGGAGACATCTGACTGGTCCTGCCTTCTCTTTTGTGGTCTGTCATAATAATCATACCCAATTTTAATTATTTGATTAGTTATATAATACATTAATTGATATATATACATTAATATAATAATAACTAAGTAAGAAAATCTAAACTTGCTTGTCTGCAACTAATTCAAAACTGTGAGATAAGAAATATATTTTTCCTAGAATAATAACATTTTGCGGCATTGTGAAAAACGATAAAGCATTCGTTTTCATTTTCGAATTATGATGTATTGAAAAGAGAACAATAATAATGTTAGTGCAACAATACAACTGATATACATCTTTTTACATTTTTCAGTACTTTCTTAACTGCTTGGTCTATTTTTTACATTTCTTAAATCACTATCTATTGTAGTTCTTGGACCAAATTATAGGTTGTTATCATGTTCTGTCAGCAATTAACACATTATGTAATTGCTTACTTTATGAATACTAAAATAAAACATACAATTTAACAGGATTGGGTGAGCAAGGATATCCTGCACATTTACCGAAATCAGATGCAGAAATAGAAAAAAAACTGTATGCAGTAAATGGATTTAATGGTGCATTGAGCGATAAAATACCACTGAATCGTTCCCTACCCGACATCCGGCATCATTTGTGCGAGAAAAGGCTTTACATTGCGTCTTTGCCCACAGTCAGCGTTGTTGTACCCTTTCACAATGAGCATTGGAGCACATTACTGAGAACTGCATTCAGTGCGTTACTAAGAGCTCCTGATACTCTGCTAAAGGAAGTTTTTCTAGTCGACGATGCAAGTACCAAAGGTAAGAATTAATTTGTGTTGTGCTTACACTAATAATAATATTTTATTCTGGTCGGTAAAGTCACTGTTCGGGAGAAAACAATTGACAAACAAAATTTCCAATTTACCATCTTTACATAGTATAATACAAAGTCGCTCCCGCCGTCTGTGCGCTTAGATTCTACGTAACGGACTTTAATTTAGTTTTCAGCAAAAGGTAGAGTGATTCAAGAAAAAGGTTTTGTGTAAATCATTAATGTTTTGTCTGCCCGTGCGAAGACGGCGCGGGTCGCAAGTTTAGTTATAATACTCGTTTAAACATTTTATTATTATTACTACTTCCCACTGCCTCTAGTGGGTATAGTTTCCACACTTAGTCCTGACTTGAACCATTATTTGTGTGCCCCGGACTGCTGTTCCAACCAGCCTAACTCCTTTCAGAACCACAGACTAAACTTCCCAAGCTTCTCAGTGCGTCTGTAAAAGATACTTGCGACCCCAGGGTTTCCTCCTGAATCTGGGTGACGCCTGTGCTTTCTAGTAGCACATGAGCTATCGTTTCTTTAGCGCTCTGCACACGGGCTGTTTGAGATGCCTATTGTGTAGAAATGTTTCTTAAGTGAGCAGTCTCCCGTGATGGTTCCTACCACCAGGCGCAGGCTTCCTCTGTCTAGTAGCAGGAGACGCCTAGCCAGTTTGTGGTCCAAGAATGGAACTGTAAACATCATATCAGGAATTAAAACCTGTTCAAAAAGTGTGCAAGCGTACCTATTCCGTATATACTTGTTTCTTTTTTCATGTTGATACTGAGTATGAAGGTCGTGTGCTATGCTATACGCACCTTTCATACAGGCTAAAGGCTATCAGTAAACAAACTGTTTAAAATTTAAACAAGTTTTAAAATTGTAGTTAATTTTTGAAATGTCTAGACTTTAATCTTGATAAGAACAAACTACTATAATTGTGAAGTTGCATGTTGCGTGCGAATGAAAGTGATAATAACTTTTTAATCTGTTTATTACCCAGTTCTAAAAGTATGTTACCACCGGGGAAGGAGTTAGGTATGGGAAAAGACATTTTCTGTAAATCACAGTTACCAACTAACAACCAGTAAAAACGGTCAAGTGTGAGTCAGACTCGCACAAGACGAGTTCCGTACCATCGTACCTACAAGATTAAAGCTATGTACTTTTTATTATTTGTTGTTATAGTGGCAATAGAAATGCACATAAAAATTTCAACTCCCTACCTATTACGGTTTTGATATATAGCCCGCTGACGGATAACGGATGGATGGATAGCGCAGGCTTAGCTTGAAAAAGAGATATTCGGCTTTAACGATCTAGGAATTGGTACGTTTATGTACAAAGGCTAATAAGGTACTTTTTTACCTATTTCAAAAGGAGGAGGTTCTCAATTCGACTTGATTTTTTCTGTATGTTTGTTACGCAATGCCTACGGAAATTGTGGATCGATTTCAAAAATATTTTTTGTCATCGATAGGTTTGGATACACCTTAGAGATTGGGACCCTAAACAAAAACGAAAAAAGTTCATTGCTTTGTTTATGTAGGTACGGTTAAAGGTAGTTAAAAAGCAAGACAAAGCAAAGTACGAAGTTTTACAATAACAATAAAAAGAAAAACTGAAAACATTTTGCTTAAAAATAAATAGATAGCAAACCTTGGTACAGCTTGGCACAAATTAGCAGCTGTATAAACAAATGCTCAACAATACACGTACACCCATAATTTGTTAACAATTTGATATCATGCAATTACATTTATGTTAATTATTTCTTTATTATAAAAGTAGGACTTATTTTATTTGTTTTACCTAGTTGTGACATATTTAACCTCCATTGTCCGTCTGTCTGTTTGTCAGTGCATGTACCTTACGAACTGAAATATTAATTAATAACGAAAGAAATAAAACAAGCGTTCTTGCTGTAATTATAACGGCCAACAGAGGCTAATATTCCGACGAGAGCAAAGCGTCATGCTTCAATTACTTGATTAAATTATATGTTTGTGTTTTTAACCCACGATGTAAAAAGGTGAATTGTCTGAGCCGTCGTAGATCCTAAATGGATGAGCTGATTTTAATGATTCTTTTTTGTTGGGATGATGTCTTGGTCGAGAGATTTTTTAACTATAATCCTAGTTCAGCCGTTATTTTTTTTTATATAGTTTCTAAGAGTATTTCTTAAAGGATTCTAAGTACATTTCGATCGAAGGTTTTTAAATTATAAGATATTGTTATTTTTCTTTCTGTCACTAACTGCAATTAATACAATATATTTATTATAACTTTAGCTTCTTTTAATTTTCACGGTACTCAGTACTTTCATATGGGTATTTACGTAATTAGATCCGTGCTATTGTACGCATGCTAATTAATGCTATTACCATTATTATTATAGTTTTATGTACAAAGAGGTATGTTGCGTGTTTATCTACAATGTTTTCACTACCTTCGGATGTAGAGGACATTACTGCATTTATTATGCTGTTGTCTGCAATTAAAATGGATTGTATTTTTTTTTATCAATTTTATAATTAAATTCTAGTATCGTTAATAGACACACCATTAATTAAATTACAAAAAAAAACCGCAGCTCTGTATAATAAAAATCATCCAGACCGAAATTCGGTCTCGGCGACCAATCTTAAGCGAAATCAGATACTGACTACGAGCTATAGATTTTTAGAGTTTCTAAACAGAAAAACCCAGTAACTATAATTGGTCTGACGCGGGATTCGGTACCGAGGCCTTGTGCCCAGCCATCTCGTTTGCAACCACTAGACCATCGAAGCAGTCAAGGCAAGAGCCAGTCGAGGCAACTCTTTCCTACCGTAAATCTTGGTTTACCAATAAATAATTCCTATCTATGTATTACCTACACCTGCATTATATAAAATCGTTTACATAAATTAATATAAAATCCACAGACATAGAATAGATATCTGCAAGATAATGATTATGTTGATCGTAGATAATAAAAATTTACATCAATGAATGCATGCCGCATTTAGGGTAATGAATGACTGAATGACCATATCTACCTACCACATATTAAGTTTTTAAAATTACATCCTTTGCCTTAAGTAAAAATAAACTTGACTACATTAAAAACAATAACAGATAGTATTGCCATGTTATTATAATACTCACAAAGAATGGTAATATTTAATATTACAGTAATTCAGTCACATATTGTTACTCAATACCTATGTTTACGAGTTTCAGAATAGGGCAGTAATGTGTTCGTAGCCTTGTTTAGTTTTACTCAATGGCGATAAGGTTTATACAATTTGCTACTACTATGTAATAAGTGGTAAAAATATTACACGAAACATGCTGTCTCTGGTGCGTGTTTTAATATGATGTTTTTGTCCTATGTAAGATCTCACTGCTGGGCAAAGGCTGCTTCTTTCTTTTTCTAAATCCTGTTTTTTGCGATTTCTGGCCATGTGCGCCCCGCATATCTCTCTAGATCTTTACACTACCATCGCCGCGGTAATACTTGCCTGCGGCTTCCTCTAGCGTCCAGTGGGTGTCGATTTTTACCCATCGGTCAGTCTGTATTCCCACGAAGTGACCAGCCAAATTCCACTTTGAAAAACTTCAAAATTCCAATAGGTAAAAGCAACGAACTTCTTCGGCACAACAACCCAAAGTGAGCCGGACATGACATTCTTTACATCTGCTCAATTTCTTATAATGTGGCTCACGAGATATTTTATTTTAATTTTTTCTACCTTATACATAATGGTTTACGCGTATATAACACATTAAAATCAAACTATTTTTACGGATTTTATCGCGTCAAATCTAGTCTATCCGTGACCATGATTCCTGCAAAGGCGTTGAAACCTCGGGAACCTAAAACTAAACAGCCCTCCTAGACAAGTGACATTTCTGGCGTTAACGCTTATCAAATCGCTCGTGTATGAAAGTGACAAGTCTAAGTCACGTGACTTATCGAAAATGTAATTGCCATACATTTAATGTAATTTAAGCGATTTCTATCATCATTAACGCTTTTAGTAATGTCTCTTGTTTACGGGGCCTGTAAAGGTGTAAACCCTGATTAAATCCGTACAAATAGTTTAACTTCAAAGTACCTATACATACCTACTTAATTTCTTTCAGAATTCCTAAAGGACAAATTAGATGATTACTTAGCGAAGAACATGCCAAAAGTGAAGGTAGTCCGGCTAAAGGAGCGGTCGGGTTTGATCACGGCGCGTCTGGCGGGCGCCAAGCTGGCGACGGCAGATGTGTTAGTTTTCCTTGACTCGCACACCGAGGCGAACGTCAACTGGTTGCCGCCACTACTAGGTCTGTGTATGTATTAGTTTGTTTATTAGTTTGTTATTCCGTCTATGACTGGTTTTTATAAGAAGTTGCAGGACATTATTCTGAAATTTTTGGGGAATTGTAAAAAGTTATTCTGCAATTTAAAAACCTTTTAATTTGGTATTGCATACTCGTCTGGTTTATTGTAGGTACAGTCGATCGAGCAGTAAGATGCTGTTAAAGTGTCTAGTAATACAATTCGATCAACCGAGAGTTTTTAATCTTCTAAATCGTTTAAATTTTTTGAGAAGTTAGTAAGGGTTTAATATTTAGTGATACAAGGATATATTTGACATATTATCAAGATTTTTTCTTTCCAATTTCCCAAATGTCCATAAATTTACATTAAGTAGTACTCAATAATTTCTGCGGTTTACGCGAATGTAATACATTGAAATAAAACTATTTTTGAACGGATTCGGTTCGAGAACATAAAGTTATATTGCTCGTCTTACCTTACGAAATGTCGGGAACTAAAATCTAAATAATAAACCACGATAGAATTCGTTCAACTATTCTTATTTCAATACATTACTATTTTTATATTTTAGTAAAAGCTTTATTAATCTATTTTAACCAACAGAACCGATAGCGTTAAACTACCGCACGGTCACGTGTCCGTATATAGACGTGATCGCGTACGACACGTTCGAGTATCGCGCGCAGGACGAGGGCGCGCGCGGGGCCTTCGACTGGGAGTTCTTCTACAAGCGGCTGCCCGTACTGCCGAAAGACGAGGAGAATATGCCTGAGCCTTTCGAGTTAGTTGATTTATTATTTCTACTGCTACACTCAATTACATGCTTGAAAAAGTTAGACATACAACAATCTAACCACAGGATTATCAGTCCGATTAATGTAAAGAAGAAGCTCGAAAAGGAGAGATTTGACTTTAACGATCTAGGAATTGCTATATATAAATGTTCAACGTTTAACCAATTAGGTACTTTAAAAGGTTTTGGAACCGAGGAGGTTCTGAATTCCACGGTTTTTCACGCGATATCTCCGGCAATTATGAATCGAATTAAAAAAATATATTTTTGTCATCCATGTGTGAGGTGGGTAACCCTTAGAGGTGGTCCATATAAATTTAATTGAAGTCTGTTCCCTTTTACATTTATGTGCAGGCAATCAATTATTTGCCACTGAATTTCAATAAGAATATAAAAGTTATTTTATTTGTAAAACATGTGTTGGTACGAACCAAGCAGTTAATGTAAGATGACAAACGTTCATTTGATTTTTATCCTGCGATTTTTAACGAACGAGTAGAGCACCCATTGGCTTTATAATATATTTTTTATATATTTGATTATGACTGTTCTCAATTTTTTTACCAGGAGTCCAGTGATGGCGGGAGGTCTGTTCGCGATATCTCGCAAGTTTTTCTGGGAGCTGGGCGGGTACGATCCAGGGCTGGACATATGGGGTGGCGAACAGTATGAGCTTAGTTTTAAGGTATGTATGACTCTTAACTGAAAATGGAAACAGGGTCGGACTGGATGCAGAAGGCGAAAAAAGGAGTGTTGTGACGGTATTTGGGAAGAGCCTATATCAAGCAGTGGACCGCGATAGTTTATTGATAGATGAGTCTCAATTCAAATTCAAATCTCCATAACATCACCCTTCAATATTCGGTGGTTCTTTATTTGCATTTCACAGTGTATATGAGGTGTTACATAATGACTTATAGGTATGTGCAACGCTGTACCTAAGGTAATGACGGTTTAGCTTATATTTTGACATAGTAACGGCGAATCAGAAATATTGTAAACTGGACTATCTCTAGGTTACTTGAACGGAAAAAAAATATTGTAAAACTCGTAACGTATCTAACCTTTAAATGTATTATTATCATACCAACCCTGACAAAGGTTTTGGACATTTATTTTGTTGTAAATTACTAGAATTGCATGTCCATTGCAATTCTAGTAATTTTAGTTAAAGCTGCTTATTTGAATATTAGATATTATCTTTTATAATTTTGCGAAATCCTGTTTTTTTCCTACAATAGGTATTATATAGTCAAGATAAGATATTGCGTAAATGTGGTTAAAAATATTGCAATAAAAGCGGTCTTTGCGCTAGTGACACAGATAGCAGAATTTGCCGTATTCCGGCTTATAACTTGTATGACAGATTAATCAAATAATTAGTCAGGATTATAATGCTGTAAGATAAATATTAGATGGCTATCAAATTAATATATGAGGATTAAATGTCCTGCTCTTAGGCCTCGCTCACACGAACTGCTCGACGCAGTCGGTATCCAATGCTTCAAGCTGCGACTACATTGTGAACTATAGACTTGTATGCAAAAACAAATTGCACACGGACTGGTTGAAGCTCCTTGCTAGTAGCCACTTATACCAAGCGTAAGCACATTTTTAGCTTAACGTATTGCGGTCGTTTACTGATTTTTGTCATTATCCGTGCGACGACAGCCGTTTATGCAAAAATATCAAAGTTTCCGATATTATTAGGTTTTGAGACAGTTTTAATAAAACGGTCCGCTCTGTTTTGATACTAATTTTACTATTTTACATGTTCATACAACCAACAGTTAATACTCGATATGCGCGACCTATAGTTTACTTATTTATTCCTCTAAGCTTGAAGCAGTTCGATTGCTTTTGTTTAAAAAAAAACAAGGGGCGGATGGCACACGTGACGCGCGAGAGCAGGCGACAGCTCGCGAGTCCGTGTGCGTTGATCATTAACTAACTGATCGACCAGTCCGTGTACGGGCTGCGTTAAAGCTTAACTATTCGCAATTCGACTTAACCCATTGATTGTGAGTTGTACCTCGTTGAACTAGAGGTTAAAAATCGTATATTATCAAACTTCTTCATACAAAAGACTCATCGATGGACAAAAGTTCGATGTACCATTATGTATTTTTTGACAAAATATTTCGAATGATGTTATTATTAAATAAGAACACTAAGAACCAGTTCCATTATTGCGGTTCAATCACCTTATAGGTAAATTATTTGCATATTTAAGAGCTTATATTATTGAAATAAAACTATTATTAACGGGATTCTAGCGCGGTTTATTCAGATTTTTGTTTCCGACGGTTCAACGCCTATGCAGGACTTATGTTATTCTAAATGTTGTATATTTTAAACTTTATGTATATTTTTTTTACCTACTCTCGTTTAGTAAAACGATATGGTAAAAGTTATGTATGTACGAGTATGTTTATCTGTTGGGTACATTTCCAGGCAAAATATATTGGGTATTTCCTATCAGATAAAAACCCACGCGTCTGTCAGCTCCTAAATAGGCATGGGTTATTGGCCATGTGTTTAAACAAAGACATACATACATACATACATAGCGAATAGTCTTTTTTTAGGGTGCCGTACTTCAAAAGGTAAAAAAGGAACCCATATAAGATCACTCTCTTGTCCGCCTGTCCGTGGGTCACCACAGATTTCTCAGGAACGGGTGGACCTAGCGAGTTGATATTTATACCAGATACTGAGGTCTATAGTCCCTATTAGGTGTATAAAAATATATAATGTATAAAAAAGATATGGGCATAATTAGATTTCCGCAAAAACTTGTAATTACTAAAATTTACCTTTTTGAAATTTTGTAACTTACAAGTTTTGGCGAAAATCTAAATTTTCCCATATCCTTTTTATCTTGTTGACTCAGGACCTTGATTCTTATAGATAATGGTACGGAACCCGTCGTGCGCGAGTTCAACTCGCACTCGGCGGATTTTTTTATTACGATATAAGTTATCTCATGTAACAATTTCCTGTAGATATGGCAGTGCGGCGGTCGTATGGTGGACACGCCGTGTTCCCGTGTGGGACACATCTACAGGAAGTTTGCGCCCTTCCCCAACCCGGGACATGGAGACTTCGTTGGCAGGGCAAGTTAAAATTTACTTTTTATTTAACATATTGATCATCATATAGAATTTTTTATTAAACCGCACAGGATTAATAGTATACTAAAAAGGTTTATTTGTATAATAACTTTCGTGAGGAGTATTCATATTTATTTAAAACAAAACGGTTTACTCACGTATATTCTCGGGATCGCCCGACTAGTTTTAGACTCAATAGGAGTCCCTAAACACGAGCTGACGCGGCGGCCGTGGTGTCGCGAGTCGAACTCACGACACACAGTTCGATCCCGAGAATATACGTGAGTAAACCGTTTTGTTTTAAGTAAATATAAAAAGGTTTATTAGTATAAAATACAATTCAATAGTATAAAACAAAGTAGCTACCGCTGTCTGCACGCTTAGATCTTTTAAACTACGCCACGGATTTTAATGCAGTTTTCAGCAATAGATAGAGTGATTCAAAAGGATGGTGTATAATTCATTTATGTTTTGTGTAACCGTGCGAAGCCCGGTTGTTATGAACACTCACATTTGCTGCCGCGTGAAAGCACATATTATATTAGCACCCTACTAAAATCTGAATATCACAGAATTATTATGAATTAGAATGGGCTTGTTTCCTATTTTTTTTTAATGTCCGTCTTGTAGATTAATGAATTTTATTGGACACGTATTTTTTCTTTTTTCCTGCAAACAAAAAATGATCAAAATACAGAGAACTGAAGTTACGCGTAACGTCACTCCTTGCTACGATTTTTAGCGAGGCGTAGCGTCATAAGCCCCCACTCCGAAACTTTAAAGCGGTGTATCTTTGTATTTCTTTATTGTTTTGATAAAAGAAAAAATACGTGTCTAATATTTTTTTATTATCTAACTGACGGACTAAATAGATTTTAACTTTTCATACCCAGGAAACATCCCTATTATATATGTAACCGATGACGTCATCAACGCACCAGATGCGAACATCTAAAATACTTATCTTGATTTAACTATTTGTATCTCATTCTAAGTGAACTGTAAATGTTCTTATGAGAATAAAAATTCTTTAAACCTGTTCCATGCAGGGATCTAAATCCCCGCATGGAACAAATCAAAAACTAGTCCGCATCACCATACAGTTAGCGATCAAATCGCCATACCTCTGCATTTATTCGGTTCGACGTGACGGCCGATTGGTTTGATAAAAACATACTCATTTTCTATATACTGATCTACAGAACTATCGTCGCGTGGCCGAAGTATGGATGGACGAGTACGCGCAACACTTGTACGACAGACGTCCACATTACCTCAAAATCGACACGGGCGACATCTCTGAACAGAAGGCGTTACGAGAGAAACTTAAATGCAAATCTTTTAGGTGGTTCATGACACAGGTAATTAAAAAAAAAACTTTAAAAAAGGTTTAATTGTGTAGTCTTCTTATGCCTAGCCTTATCCCAAGATATGTTGGAGTCGGCTTTAGTCTTGCTGGATTCAGCTGAAAACTGTATTTTACATGGAGTGATTGCCTATCCGACCTCCACAACCACTAACACAGTATCCTATGGTAAGACTGGTTGTCAGAATTGTAATGACTTAACGACTGCCAAAAATCAATAAACCAGTCGTTTCTTTTAATCTCATTATCGCCTAGATCCTATATCTTTTGATTCGTTATTCGTTAACGTGACGATCCGTCACTAGTATAGGCTGTCTCTCATCCGTTCGTAACCAGACTTCAGTTATTTGGGTAACGAACAATTACAATTTGTTTTTTATAGGAACAGCGTTTTTAAACGCCTCGTTGATATTTTAACAGTTCGTTAAGGAAACGATTCGTTTTTTGTTTATTGGTCCCGGCCATATATCAACTCTTGTACATACTTTATGACTGGCTCTGATTTTCAGATTGCGTTCGACCTGACTGCCAAATATCCGACTAAGGAGCCGAACCCATTTGCGCAAGGACGTGTAAGTATTAAGCAGTTATGAAAAGTATTTACAATTTATGTTATCTTTCTCTTGTACCATGTTACGTTACGTTTGCGCAGAACTTCTTTTAACTTCTTGCGCATACATTCATATTATGACTGGTCACCAAAAATATACTTTTCTGCATATTCATCAATGGAGAATCCATTTGTTCTTCAAATACATTTAAAAATATAGAGATCCCTCGCCTTCCTCAGTAAAAAAAATAAATTTTCTCTCATGATGAAACAAAGATGGATCTAGAAGAGTGTTATAGCTGGTTTAGTTGTATTCTAGGTGCGGCCGGTATCGAATCCTAAAATGTGCGTAGACGCGCACCACGGCGAGCCCATGGACAAGCTCCAAATCAAGCTCTGCGCCACCACGGCAGACGCCGAACAGGAGTTTGTTTTCTCCTGGCATAAGGATATCAGGTAACTATAGATCAGACAATGAAGACTAGTCTTGTATTTATTTATTTATTTAGGTATACCAACAGAATACATCATTATGAAGCTATATACTAAATTAAAGTTCTTATATGTATGACCATTATAGGTATATATGGCATCCAATATCAGTCTACAAAAATGTTTAATGAAGAATTTATATTTTACTAATACCTCGAAAAGTGACAATAACAAAATTAAATAATTAAACATTTTTAGCGCTAAGATAACAAAAAAAAGACAGTTAATTTTCTGTAACTAAAACTAGAAATACAAACATAACAAATTAGAAATACAATAATTATAATAAGTACGTACTTATTGTACTTATTATAATTCCCTTCAACTTCAACACATTTGTGTCAACTTTGCGGTCGTAGCTGTCGCTCCCGTATCGGCCTTACTAGCCATCTACTTAAGTGCCGGACCTCCCAAACGAACGCTGCTTAAACCATCTTTCGTAGATGTATAAGGCCTTTGATATATATATTGTACTTATTATAAATACAATAATATAATTATTGTATTTATAATATTGTAATGTATAATTATATTATTGTATTTATAATAAGTACAATATATTATATTACAATATTTTATTTCAAACATTTCACAAAAGTAATACAATAATATTTTATATAGTTATTAAATTATGAAATTTTGTTATGAAATTAAATTAGAAAACAGTCGCCCTTTTTTATTGCACTCATAATGTCAGCTAACCACTGTTATTCGGTCTATGTAAGCAAATACTCAACCTAGTACACACAAACAATAAATCTGTCAAGAGTGCACAACTTAAGAGAGAGATGAGGCAAGTTTTATTTTAATTTAAATAATTAGAACTAATTTTAATAAAATTAATTGGGACGGGTTAACTTGCAGTAAGGAGAGATAGCAACGATTATGTAATTACTAATCAATAAGTTAAAGGCAATAGTTTTGTATAAATAAATACCACTTTATTTATTCCGATGAGTAAAAATTGTCAAAATAATGTCTATCATGAATTTGAATGCAAATGAGGTGATTATAAAAATGTTAATTAAACAACTTTGTTATCTACGACATTTTCGTTTGCAAAGCCTGTTTAGTAGAGTAATTTTAATCCAAATATCTTTATGAAAATGTGGTCCTTTTTTTAAATTACAGAAGTAAATCGAGAAATATTTGTTGGGATCTGCCAGAGTCAGCACCAAAGAGTCCAATAAGACTGTTCTCATGCCATCTCGGAGGGGGAAACCAGTTATGGAGGTATCACATGGTAAGTATCTAGCAAGGGCAAACACCAGCTTTAAAAAGGATGATATAGGCGATTCGTTGATTTAAACATAATTACAGATATTAAAAACTGCTAAAACTTATTCAGTTTTCAGTATTCCTTGGAAAAAAAAAATACTCGTAGAGAAAATCTGAGAAAGAAAAATTGTGTGTCAAGATATAAGCGGCAATAGCCTAATGGTTAGGGTGACGGCCTTGAGATCGAGAGGTCGCAGGTACGAACCCCACCCATTGCTCTATTGACGTGAACCCGCTCCAGATACAAGCATATTTAGCTTAGTTGGAGGGGTCAACAAGATTGCTAGTAATGTGGTTTCCAACTACATCGCTAGTAACCGTTTGTTAAAAAAAAAAGATGTATAGGAGACATAGAAGTTAATAAAATAATGATCATAACACCGAAATAGCGTTTTAAATTGGTTTTTAAATATTTCAGGACACAAAACAAATAAAGCACGGCGGCGACGACCACTGCATCGAGTACAGTCCGTCCTCCCGCGAGGTGTACATCAACCGCTGTGACGTCACGCGCGCCTCGCAGCGCTGGAGCCTCGACAGCGTGGACGCCGACATGATGGCCAAGTGGAGCTCCATGAGGACGCGGGTCACCGGCCCTGTTGAGGAATACTAACTAGCGGTGAGGGAAAACCCCTATAAATATTCAAACACATTTTTACAAAGAGCTAATAATCTACGAATAAATCAAAGCGAAAAACCAGCAAGATAAAAATTCACTTGAAAACAGAAAAACAAACCCATTAAAATCACCTCTTTACACGTTTGGAGTTAAAGGGTGGTATTCAATTTGATGGACTCTTGAGATTTCCTTGATTGGGAACGGTTGAGATGAACCAAGAATGTATGAATTAATGAAAATACAATATCAACTCCAGCAATGAGCAAAGAACAGGTCACGCTTCGTGTACCTTACCATGGATACATCAGCTCTAACTTAAATTTGCTTTGACTTATTCTGTCGGAACGTGCGTTGATAAATGGTTATTATAGATAAATAGTTTTAATCCAATTTAAACAATAGGATTGTAAAATATTTCGACGAACGAGGAACGAGATTATTTAGTTCATACAATGTTTGTTGGGTACGCTGTTTTTAGATTTAATGATTGTTTTGATAGCGTTTTGAACTAGAGTGAATCACTTATCTTTGATTACTCAAATGTTTTGAAATTTGTCTGTTTTTGCCATCTAGTTCAGGTGTAGTGTAATTACAGATTTCAATTTCATCAAAAAATCTTATATTAAATAGTTTTTAATAAACATAACTGAGAGATATGGCATTTAAAAGAGTTATGACGATTTATAATTCATGTTTGAGGCTATCGGTATAATTGTATGTTATTAATATAATCATATTTACTAACCATCTTATTCATATAAATAAAGTACTGACCATTTTATATGAAGACAGTTTAGTTGCCCACATTTCAGGAAATTGTTTATAATTAAATAGTTTTACAATACTTGTAACAGTTGCCTATATCGCAATTAAATAATGGTAGCTAATGTTTAGATAATATTCTAAAGATGTTTATAAGGCTTTATAGTTTAGCATTTAATTGTTATTCAAACTTGCACTACAATAAGTATCAAATTACAATTAACAAAAAAAGTCTCGTTTACTTGCGTTATCGGAAACTAAGTATGATTAGCTAGCTAATGGTAATTATATTTAATTCTTATTTATAACAATTCAATGTTATTAACAATAATTTTTTCACACTGGAATAAAAATACTAATTATACTGGTATTTCTCCTACCATAAATAATCATTCCATAAAGAAAATTTATAAGATTTTGAAATTAAATTATGTTATAACCTTTAGGACTATTTTTCACACCGAAATTAAACGCAGAATAAGAGATTTGTAATTAGCTTTCTGTATCTTATTTACGGAAATACCTAAATGATTTTGTTTGTTGAAGTAACAATCATTGATCAGCACGCTTGTCCATTTGCAGGCGATAATGGCACCATTATGATTCTAAATCGTCATAATGCTACCTTTAAATTGTAAAGAAGCACGTACTATTCGTATTGCAGAAATATTACGTACTTAGTCGTTATCGATAAATAATCGAGTAGTCATGTTAATAGTATTTATTTTTATATATTTAAT
This sequence comes from Diachrysia chrysitis, assembly GCA_932294365.1. NCBI lineage: Eukaryota > Metazoa > Arthropoda > Insecta > Lepidoptera > Noctuidae > Diachrysia > Diachrysia chrysitis. The sequence goes on along the minus strand of OW028649.1, from coordinate 11,392,860 downwards.
GTTAGTTTAGTGTAGTATACCCAGTGTTTAATATAGATGTTTAAATGATGAATGTTATCTCGTTGATGTATGAAATTATACAGTAGCCTTAATATATCTTCTTACAACTTATAATAACTCCTGTGCCCAATGTAAAAGTTACACATTAAAATAATCAATTTTAAAGTATATTAATTAAAATTTACGTGGCCATGTTACCCTGTAATGGTATACAAACGGCGGGAACGCAAATACGCGTTAGATAATAAAATCCGATTAAACTTTTTATATTTTAATGTGTAGCATATTCTGTAGCCTGTCTTTTATATTCTACTAGGACTTCCAATGATGTGATGTTACTATACCACTAGAGACGTTGAATAAGTGTTTGAAATAACTTTTTATAAATTCTGAGTTCTTTTTGGCGGCGTTTAACTGTTAAAAGTGCAGCGTTTACATGACGCTACGATATTTATTTATTAATTAAAAAAAAAAGGATATTAAAATATCGTGTTTCCAAAACTGTTTTACAATTTCTATAATGGTTTTGTAACTCTTTTATCACGGTTTTGGCGTCCATATGCCAAACAGTTATTCAACTTGTTTTGTGGAGTTATGTGTTGTCTAGTTTTCTAACTAATGTGCTATTTTCGGAGGCTAGAATTAGCTTTGAGTGTTATAAGCAAACACTCAAATGTAGGGTGTAGGTAGTGTATAATAATATGTTCGAAATAATCAGTGAACCTTCCCGTGAATTATATACTGTTGTAATATTTTCTAATGGAGGCAATTTGTATTAGAAAATGCTTTTAACGTTGTTAAAATAGTTTTTCGCATTTTTGTACAATATAGGTTAATTGTAATGTAGCGTATGTTATAAATATTTGTTGTGCTAATAATGATTATTTTGTATATATTGTTGATTTGTGTTTGAACGAGTCTATTCCATTGTGAGACATATCACTAGTTGTATATAAGCACTTTTAGGTTTATTTGTGTATTAAATAATAAATTATTTTTATAAAACTATCGTGTTTTTTACTGCATAGACTCCTGGTAATTTTTATCTTATTTTGTCACCACTTTGGTAACGTCATATAGAGTAGAAAGTAGCGATATCTGAAGTAGATAGGTTTTAGGAAATAATGGCGCCGATTCCCTTGTACGCTAACTAAACCAAAATTAAACCTTTGCTATCTTTAACACACAGCGTGAATAAAGGACGGCAACAGATAACGATTAACTTGGAAATGTCAAACTAGTTTTCGTCTTGAACATCACTTTGTTTTAGTGCATACGTTTCTGCGTGTCGGTAGATTTGCATGAGAATTTTAATCGAAACTAAGTTTCATAGCTCTAATTTTCGTCTGTCCTTTTCTAATTGTGTACAAGTGAAAAAGATACCGATGGTTTAAAATAAGTTTAGTGTGAGTTTAACAGAATCGGGGCCATTGTGTTATAAAATGAAACCAACGTATATTTTAATACTTTTTATTACATATTCCATTAGAATACTTTCTATTATTATCGTACATGCTCGCGTCTCCTCAGCACGCACCGCCCGACTAACAGAGTATGACTGTTGACTATCTATACACATTCAGAGTATTTTAATGGGGTCTATGCACCATATCTACATACAAATTAAATGCATTACGAGGAAATCAGTTCTACAAGTAAATGCTTCGTGTGAAGATCGTACACTGTAAGCTCTCTAAAGTAATCTAGAAGCTGAAGTCTATGGATGTCAATGGCCGCTCTTAATCTATGGAACTTCATCGCTCCAATCGATTTTCCCGCCAAAAGGTTGATAACCGCTTTGTATACACGACAGTCAAGCAATCGTATGAACATGCGCCGAACATTTTATTAAAACGTCCCGTCCATGTTCAGACGAAATGAACCTTCCGGTAAAATCCCCTCCATTTTGATATATTACAATTCGTCGTAATCCTAAAAACCTTATCGGGTTACATTATAAATAATTCAAGCGTAAAGATATGTACAATATTTTTACAGATTACATACTCAATTAAGTACCTATTTACAAATTAGAATTCTTTATACATCATAAAAAAGATAACATACCGCTCTAAATATCACCATGAAATCAATAACTACATTCACAATAGATATATTATTATATTATTAATTATTAAAAATAAAAATACACCTTATAGTTACTAAATAAAGAATAAGACGTATTACATTACAGTATTGCTTCTTTTAGTCACATTTTCCAAAATATCACCAACGCGCGGGTCATCGGCACCCAACCCGATAGATTCGAATTTTGAATTTTTTCCACCAAATCTATACTTTTTTTTTGTAAAAAATATTCTCATCCTATCACCGGTCACTCAGTCAACTATCATTACAGTATCTCTAACACAGAATAGACACCACATTTTAAATGAGACACATTTATGGACATATACTATAAAATATCTACTTTTTAATTACGATTTGTGCTTCTCGCTGACTTATCGTTAAGGAAACATCTACGAATCACATTAGTATTAACATTGGAACTGCGAAACTGGACGCAGTGTCTAAGGTATTAGGCGCGTAAATCGCTTAGCAGCTACATCCAGGGTGTGGAAACAATAAATCAGTCTCTAGTGTACGTCTGTTAAGTCAGCAAGAAGTTTGTTCCTAAACGGTTACGATAAGACCTACTGTTCGATTATTGCACAACACATGCAGAAAGTACGTATTAACGTTGGCTGTTATTTTATTTATGTAATTCTTTAATATTAGTCTATTCCTTTTATTTTACGATGGCATGCTACTGTTGCAATAAGTGTTTTCTACTTAAGAAACTCTGTTGCTCCGAACGGATAAAATGGCTACTTTATTGAAAACACACGTTTCTAATGAAAATAATTTTACTTTTTTTGGGTGGTTAGATTTTTTGTTATTTTTCCATTAATATAGCGTAAACTAAAATCAATCCAATTCTTCGACGTTTCGTGTGAAAGCCTAGTCAGTCTTTCTAAGTCGGTCATGTCAAGTCCGATTTGTTCTGTTACACCGTTATATCTTACATTTTGGCGGACCTTGAAAGTTTATTACATTTTCACTTAAATTTCTGTACCACACCTAGTTACTTATATTACAAATATCGCACATGATATTATCACATTTGGAAAACAAAAATTACCAAGACTGCCACTTTCAAGTTCACGCCAAAATATTTATAATCTGATCTCTACAAATTGAATGATAAAAGCCATTCAGCGTTAGTAATGCCACAACTTCTCTAACAAGCGTAAAATAAAGATAGCATTTAATTTGAAGAGTCAGACACATTAGAGAATATAAAATACAAAATTATTGCTAAATAGTGATAGTATTGCGAAGTAAAAAGACCTTAGGTCTATAATATAAAAGGAACAACTACAAGAATAAAATATACGTATTTTTATTTACAAATACCTAAATGTAGGGATAGAACAAAATATTTGGCTAAAACTTAATAGGAATACATCGATCTTGTGATAAATTATACAATTCTAAGTTTAATGCATAGGTATAGATTATGAAATAAAAATATAAAAAAATATTTCATTGAAATAATATAAAAGTGTAAATTGTGATTTAGTGTTGAGTATTTTGGTTCCATGATTTTTATAAGTATTATGCTCAGTTAGTCGTAGGTACATTATTATCTTTTTTTTATTATTTAAGTTTATTTTATTTATGACTCGGTACCCTGTAGTGAGTTGTTAAGAGATTCAGTTCAGTCCAACGATGAAGGGCATAAAGTATGTAAAAATATTGTATGAGCTTTATGATGTCTAAGTACACAACAAAAAAAAAACATTAAAATACTTCTTTAGACAAGTACCTATATGTTTCGGTTTCCAGTCAATCTTAACCTAACCGTAAGCTTACAATATAAAACGTTCATTTCCCACTCAGTCCTGGCAAATCTCCATATTTACTCGCCTACAGTAACACCGATCACAGGAGACTTAATTTGTCATTTCATATCATGCACAATCACTTCATTCATATAAAAAAATAGTACGAACTAAATCCATGATTTCCATATTTGAAACTCCGTCCGCTGTGTTCAAGCGGCGGGTGTCAAATGTGGAATATAAAATGCGTAGATTTATGGCACGTTAAAAATTATGAGCGGTGTCGCGATCTCCCGCTCTTTCTCCGTTTTCTTCTGCCGTCACGTACGAAAACGATATTTGCGGGGTCGTCGGCAAGTTGAGGGTATTTAGATACAGAATGGACGTCTCTGGCCACCCAGCCGTCCACGATGCCATGTGAGATGAGTTCCTCTTTCTCCTCTTCTGTCCAGGCACCCCTGCCCTCCCATCCTGCAGCTACTAGAGCCTTTTCTCGTTCCCAAGCCCTGGCAGCTGCGCGTTTATGAGCATGCTTCAGGAGTTTGATTCGCTCTTGGTTGGGATCTACTCCGTACCGTAGAACGATAACGGCCTGAGCAGAGCCTTTGCCGACGGCATGAACTCGTACCTAGACAAAAAATTACAAGATGTAAGTCATTTTACAATTAATCTTTATTATTAGGTATAGTTCTAAATTGTAACATTAAGAAACTTACCTCTAATCCTTGATCGTTAGTTTCATCTTGCGAGACGTTGAATTTGCCAGATAACCTTCTTAGTTCCTCCAAATCGTCCCGAATCTTTAAAGTGTTGTCTTTAACGAAGTAGAATACATCCTGGTCGTGAATATTGAAGTGCACATCCAAGAAGTAGGAGTTGTTAAATACAGTTGTTATGACATCTTCGACAACGTTGTTTGCGCCATCAACGACACTTATCAGCGCTTTGCCGTCTACCCTGGATATTAGGACTCCTTCGCCAAACACTCCTCGTTTGTATGACACTCGTGGCAGTAGGTTCCGTGTGATTGGTTCCATCTTCAATAGTGGAGTTGGTACAAAGTTCATGTCTGCTAATTTATGGCTTATCTGAAAATACAAAGAGTCATATTAGGTTTAGTTTGAATGCAAATACCACTATATAACTTTGACATAGAGGTAAAGAAAATCAATAGCAATACACACCTTTTCAATAATGCACTGAAGCCCTGATAAAACTTCAAAATCAGGAGTTAATCTTGGTGCAGTCAATTCCACTTTCGGTTGGAAGATCATGTTTGTTATGTATCTGGATCCCATCATCTTGTTGAGGTCGTAGCCATACAGCTGAAGCCAACTGCCTAAGTCCGTCATGTAAGCAGTGTTCTGATACCTATTTATCGGGTCATTGTTCTTAAACCGGTATATAAAGATGTCAGTTGGAAGGTGAAGTTTACTCGCCAGATGTTCCCAGCTTGGCGTCATCCATTGCCCAACTACAGGGTCATACAATCGGGTTTCCAAATATATTAATTTGGTGTTATAGTCATATATTCCTCCCTGGAAGTCTACCGGAACGTAGAAATCGGGGTTGGTATCTTTTACAATTTTGCCGAAAGGACTGCGTTTAATTTCTTTTACAATCTCACCGTTCACATCGAATACTACAAGCGGTGATCCGTTCTGATCTGTAGCTACGTAAAACCGTTGGTCTTCTGTTTCGATACATGTTAGGAAATCTCTTTGATCATAAAGATATCGGACGGTCTTTCCAGTTTTCGTATAATGTACGTGAGTTACTAAGTGTGGTGTCTGTGGGTTTGCGTAAAAGAATTGGGTAACATTGTTCTTATCGTCTTTCCAAGCTACTAATCTGTTCCTGTCGTCATAGTAATACCACATTTGGAACTTGTCCCTTTCGAACGCATGTACGAATTGACCACGAGAGTTGTAATTGTATTTTTGTTCACCACGTCTAATGACGAAACCGCGGCCATCGTAGTTACTATATTCCACATCACCGTATTGTAAAACTCTATCTCCACTATCATAACCAAGGTATCGTTTTTCTCCGTGTTCAATAACACCAATAACATTGCCATTTTCATCATAGACGTACTTCCAGTCATCTTCAGATCCAACAACTTCCATCAAATGTCCATCGTAATTATAGCTTATTCGTTCGTTCGATGAGGTGTCGCCAATCATAATCTTTTTCGATTTAATTCTGTTTCTCGAGTCATATTCTACTTCAAGCCGGAATACATCGAAAGCTTTAATGTTAATTAGAATGGTTTTAACTCTGCCGCGATCATCGTAATCAGTAATCGTGAAGTATTGTTTGCTGGTATCTTGCATAACGGATCTATTAAATGTGTTTCTATAAATTCTTAAATCACTGAGGGCTTCAAGAATGCCTAGGTTTTGGTTATATTTCATTCTCAGCTGTGGCATTTCCTTGCTATTAATATTAACATCAATTGTGGAAAGCCGAGCGTTGCCGTCGTATTGATATTTAAAATGTGCATTGTTCAGATTACTCTTGGGACTAAATTTCATTTTCTCGTCTTTCAAAATACCGGCATGATATTTGTAATCTTGGCGTAGTTCGTAGTCCGAGTCTGAGATTTCGACATTCTTTACAAGATGAGTATTTTCGTGATACACATAACGGATAGCGGACGCTCCTGCTAATACCATTTCTAACTTGCCACTATTATCATACACGTATACAATTTTTCCGGATTGATGCGGGAAGATTTTAGACAAAATGTTCCCATCATCGTTGTATAATATTTCGTATGGGTGACGGTTCATTGGTGAGAAATATTGGTATTTGAAGTAACCAAGTGATGTCATAAGGGCAAATGTGTGAATGTGGCCTCGTGGAGTTGTCAAATTTTGTAGAGCGCCTGAATCATCGTAATCCAGTAGATAGTCACTGCCTCTTGGAGTTGTTACCTTCAATGGCAGAGATGTAAACATGTCTCTAAACGAGTACGCCAAAGAGGAGCCATCTCCGTAACGAATTTCGTTCAGTCTGCCAGCTCGATCAAACCCATATGTTTCATTAAGATCACCCCAACTCCATTTAGTTAGTCTGTTGAACCTGTCATAGTCAAGTACTACTTCGGCAAATATACCATTGCTGGGGCCAAATCTTACAGGTCTCGCAGTTCTATCATAGGTAACGTTTAAGAGTTCCACTTTGTCATCCATAAATACTGCAATGGTTGAGGAATCTCTGTCGTATTCTAGAGTAAGCAGATTTTCACCATTTACTCTGAGCTTGCGACCAACCTGTGCAATAGATTTTCCACTTCTTGCTTTATTTAGAAGTTTTCGAAGGAAGTATCGCCATTCAAACCTATTGGCGAGGTCGCCTCCGACTTCTGTTCGTTGCTTGGCAGGTATCGGGAAGCTTTCCCCCAGTATTGGATCGACCTCTGCCAGAACGGTATATGGAACAGTGTCTGTAGATATTACGTGGCCCCAAGGCATGCTTGATGAAATGCTGCTATCTGATGATATTATTGTCTTTTGTTCGGCTTCACCAGTACGTGTGTTCACTGATGATCCTTTTATTAATATTGAAACGGGCTTCTTATTGTTTTCTGTTATTCGCACAGTCGCACCTTTAATACTCAGATCGAAGTTCAGATTAATTATTCTACCAGTAGGAGTAACAGCAGACGTAAGACGACCAAATTCATCGTATTTGTACACGTAACTTCTACCCGTACTATCGTACTTGGACTTGAGCAGTCCACTAGGCCCGTAATAATCGAAAGTAACATTAAAGTTGTCTGGAGTTCGTAATTCTTGCAGCATCTTCATCCTGGACATCTTTAGTCTGCATTTCTGTCCTTTGGTGTTTTCAATAGAATTGACAGAGGTGGAATAATCTCTTAGTAAGAAGACTTTGTTACCAGCTGCATCAGTCACGGTGCTAAGTTTTCCATTGCTTGTGTTGACAGTGTATGTAAATACGTAGTTGTTCTCACCAGTCAGAATGTTCTTGCTGGTCACGTGTTGACCAAATCTGTTGAAGATGTAAATCTCTTGTGTGTCTGGTGAATATATTTCGTACTCTCTTGCACCACTTGCGTCCGGAATACTTGCCATAACTGACCGAATTCTGTAGTTGGCCTGATCAGCGATATGCACGATACCATCAGGACTGACTATGACAGCAGAGATTGTATTGAACTTTGAGTTCGAGGCCAAGTAATGGTCAGCTTCAAAGCAATCACAGCCTCGTTCTAAGCAGTTGCATTTAGACTCTGCACCCGCGTACAGAGAAATCTTTCCGTCAGTAGTAATTAAGCGGACTCGGTTAATTCTTTGCGAATCACTTTCTGCTACATACAAATCACCCGCCGAACCAAAAGCGATGCTCTGAGGCATGACTAACGTAGCATACGTTGCTAACTCAACATCTATGCCAGTCATCGGTGAAGGGCAATGGAGAGGTCTTCCAGCAATTACTTTAACCCTACCATCAGGTGCCATTTGTAAAATCATGTGATCGTCTATTATATGCAAGCTGTTATCAAGTGGATTAATGGCAAGCTCTGTAGGCCAACGTAAATGAACTTCTTCGACACTGAGCGTTCCCTCACAAGGAATAGGCTTCCAGTGAGCGCGATGCATGTGGTTGCCTATGATAGTAGTGATGATACCGTCTCTGTCGACCATCCTAATGTTTGTTCCATCAGCGAAATAAAGGATGTTGTCGATGGAAACTGCAACTCCTTTTGGATAAGCCAATTTTGCGTCTCGAGCCAGCGCTCCGTCGCCACAATGTGCTTCGTCACCAGGAAGACATCTTTCACCAGAACCGACTACAGTCTCCCAGTTATGTTCTGGATCGCTGAAGTCTTCTGTGTTACGAACCCTGATAATTTGATGAGATTCGGGATCTGAGATGTACAGGTTACCGTCTAAAGGTGATAAGGCCATGTGGTAACGGTAGGAGACACGAGTGGCACTGAAAAAAAAATACGACAGACATTAGTTAAGTAACAGTAGTAGATTTATAGCCCTATTTAAAATAGTTCACTTATAAACTTGATCGAAATTAAATTCATATGTAACATTTTTGTTAAATATCATGTAACTTACTTCAACTTGACCACGGTTCGCACAGTCCCGTCGGGGCTGATTTTCCGAACAAGATTAAAGTCTCCTACGAAGATAGATCCATCGGGAGCTGCGGCTAAAGCTACGGGCGCTAACAGTCGTTGTTTGGACGCCACGCCATAGCACTCGTCTCCACACTCTAGCTCTCGTTGACGACCATCACCCATAGTTGTGATAATTACTCGAGGCTTGTGTTTCAGGTACACGTTAGTTCCATCGCCCTTTTGTAGAATGCCTAAAAAAATTTATGTATTATGCCATTTTAAATAAAAACAACATAAAATTATCATTATTCAAATATACCAAACTAAACCCTCGATTCTAAAAGTGACCTATTGCGAGAACATCTATAGTGATCGATCGATGTCATTGAAGAGGTCGCCTATACTGAATACCCACTTAACAGATTACATGGCTTTGTACTTAGGTCTCCAAACGATTAGATGTACTAAGGCTCGAAGCAAGGCTTTTTCATTTCAAGGCTTTAGAACATTAGGACGTTAACATAATATAGACATACTATTCCATTTAAAGTACACAATAATAGAATAAATACCTTCGTGGAAGTTATATCTGTGATGAATATCTAAGTTCCAGCCACCGACATCTGAAATGCTCATGTCTTGTCCACTAAGTTTAGTTGTTTGCACATTCCAGATGATGTCCTTACAATCCGTGTACTGGTAACCAACTTTTACTGACGCTGTTGTCACTCCATAAACCCTTTGCTTGTAAACATTCAGTCGATTCCATGGGTATGTGAATTTTATGACTGGATCAGCCTCAAAGGTTTTCTTGAAGAGAATGCCTTCAATTGTAATCCTAAGATGAATGAGTGCTAGAGTAGATGGGATTTTCTCAGGAGTGAGTTGCAATTGGATCGTGGAAAGATAGCCAGCTGCTCTGGAGCTATGGTAAACCAAGTGCAAACCAGTTCCAGGTATCTCAAGACTTTCCTGGATGACCTGCAAATTAAATGGTACTATTATTTATACGTAAAGAAATAAAAAAACGGGTAAAGTGAGAAGCGGGTGTGACTTAGAATTCAATTCAATCTTTTTTCTGATTACAGTACCAAATCGAAATAGACTTCTAAAACTTACCTGTGATTCAGCCAATATAGCGCTTCTGTCAGGACAAGCGCCTTGGAAGCCGTGCTTCCACGTGGCGAGGACTACGGGTTTCATGGTGTCATAGTCATGAGCGAGGCAAGCTTGGGGCGGTCCCATGTTGATCTTCTCGTCCATAGTCGTCATCAGTACTGTGTCGATAATAACAACCTAAAACAAAATATGATTACGTCAAACCAAAGTTTCTAAATAAATTTATGAACGAGAAGAAGTTTAGACAGACTCATCAAAACTATGACAGTGTTTGCGTAAAGTCATTGCTATCAGTTACTAATTGATGCTAATATCGAAGGTTGAACTTTTAAGTTTGTGACTTACATTAAATTAAAATAAGCTGATCTAGCTGATCGTAATAAAGTTTCGTGCAATGTCATTTTCATAATATTAATTACGAAATATTACGAATATAATTTTATTTCAACATAAGTAGCACCGATATTTCACAGTGAAACAAATGAAATATTGTTTTTTAAAATCTACGAGGCAGTTTGAACGTGGGTTAAATAAAGACTTAAAAATAATAGAGTCATAAAAATTGTAACGTCCTTAAGGTTAATAGCTGTTTCGCATGTTTTAGGTTCCAATCACCTTATACGAAGTTCAGTTGAATGTAGTTTGAATTATTAAAGACTATATCAAGCATGTCTAAGACCTAGCTCTTTTTATTTATTCAGTCATTCAATAACATAACTCAAAAACTTTGGGCATGCATATCTGATTTTTTAAATTATTATTCTTAACTAAGAAATTAGATTTATGATATTTGAGCTGTCCTTATTTTTTCCAATCTTTTATTGCGATTTATCATAATTATATTATGTCTTACACACCTCATTCCAAGGCACATAGACAACTTTCGTAGCCCGTTTAAATGGTGCTCTTCCAAAGTTGAGGGTAACAGCACCTCCACCGTTCACCAGCAGATCGAACCAGCCGTCTTCCCTGGTCAGAGTAAAGCCTTCCAATGGTGTGTCAGTGGACACTCTGACGCCAACAAGACCAGTTCCAAGTAACGTTACCACACGACCTCGTACTACCGCTGAACGACTGAAAATTCAGGTGATGAATTCATTAGTATTCGAGTTTCAAATAGCGTTTTTTTTCTGGTAATCGACAATGGTTGGTTCGTATAACGATTCGTTGTTTCAGTGAAGGACTAATTAAGGCACAGTGATAATCGGGTTAATAAGTGTAAATCTACTTTTAATCTAAGTATAATTTGTTATATGTAAAAATCTAAGGGATAGGAGTATTTATGAATAAAATTATCTTGATTTAAAATAGGTTGCTTTGAAATCACACAAGATTTCGTGATTCTAAGGGCGCTAAAAACTATTATTTCATTAAAAAATGTAACTTCGTGTCGTAGATAATTTTAAAATGGTCTTCAGATGGTCTACCTACGTGATTGATAAAATATTTGTTGTTGTAAACACTTAAATAAAAAGCGAACACAAATTCACAGGACACAATAGTAGGTAACTACACACTACAAATAGCACAACATGCATGACATAGATACATAGAATATGACATGTAAAGTAGTATATGTGGCCAATTAAATATATATATGTATGTATGTATATAATATATATATATATGTTATGTTATAAAGAACTTGTAGATAAACGCTATGTCAAACAAACACTCTATCCTACGTTCGATTCACAAGTCTTACCTCGAATTGAAGTGGTTCCAAAACATACTGCGCAGCGTTAGAAAAACCGAGAGAAATGACAGAATGAGTAAGTATTATTATTATTTATAATAATATTAATTTAGAAACAAGGAAGCTCGGAAATGTTAGTTACAGCGGCGTTAATATACGTGTATCACATGCAAGTGTCGACCTTCTATAGTTTTGTTATTCCATATTACAAATAAATACATTTCGATTTATATAAGTGTAAGAAAAGAAAGAAAGCGTCGTGGTACATTCTTAAAATGTAAATAAAACAATGGGATCGACTGGGGCACAACATTGCACATTTTATATAACAAATATTTATAAGGCTTTTATCGGGTTGGGATCAGCCGACAACGCCAATATTAGCTAGTTTTTATTTTACGCTTAACCCTAACAAATAACACCGAACATTTACACACTCACCTTTCGTTGAAGTTCTCCTGCTTTGCATAATTTTGCAGACTACCTTCGTCAATGATGAACTTCATTCTTTCGAAGAAGGAAGCAGTTATAGCTGGCGGTTGTTTCCTAAGGAGAATATCAGTAGGTTTCGGTGACGACACGCAGAGTTGACTACCTTTGCAGATAGGGCTTAGACAGCACTCGGGATCTTCGCAGTCGACAAGCCCATCTAAACAGAACGTGTTGTTATAAATAATAGTATTATATAGAGTTTATAAATAAAAACTGCTTTGAAATCACACTGACGCGGTACAAACCTTTGTCGTTGTCTTTGGAGTCATCGCAGATTTGTTCCTTGAGCGTGGTGCAATCCGGGCCGTCCCAGCCATCAAAGCACTTGCAGGCCCACGCGCCATCATTACCGACCTTGCACTGTCCGTGTCCCGCGCACGCTCGCGGACAGCCTTCAAGTGTACAATGCCGACCATTCCAACCAGACACACAAAGACAGGTGCCATTTTTACATTGCCCGTGGTCACTACAGCGAGCGTCACACAGTTTCGATGTACAGAATTCACCAGTCCAACCGGAGTCGCAAACACAAGACTCACCGACGCATCTACCGTGAAGACCACAGTCAAGATCGCAAATCTCTGCAAATTGAAGATGAATTATATTGATTAATTTTTATTTTCAAATCGGTATTGGGTATTACGTTGTACAATTAAAAATACTCTTACCTTTAGAACAATCATCGCCAGACCAACGTGCGTGACAATTACAAGTTTGGGTGTCGACATCGAAATTTCCATGTCCAGAGCAGTCCGGAAGACATTGTAGCGCATCTTTATCCATGGTTGCACAATCAATTCCTTTCCAGCCTTTCTTGCATATACAAGATCCTTCGATGCAAAATCCATGGCCAGAGCAAGTTGGATGAGGGCAGTCAATGTCTCCACAGAACTTTCCTTTATATCCTCGAACACATGAGCATTTACCGTTCACACAGTGACCATGACCGTTGCAATCAGGTACTTCACATTCATCATGACGTAGAGAACATTCCTTGCCTTTCCATCCAGGGTTGCACTGACATTCGCCGTTGATATATTCACCACGTTGACTGCAGAGGACCGGACAAACACCTAAAAAAAATTAGAAATTAATGGTTGTAATAGTGATAATATGCACGTTTTGACATAATTTGAGGCGGAGGTTCCTTACTTTTGCTGCAATCATCTCCACCAAAACCGGCCTGGCACTGACAATGACCCATGAGGCATTCTCCTTTTCCTGAGCATCCGTTGGGACAGTTATGCGTCATTTCATCAGCCATAATTGCAATAAAAGTGATTTCTTGTGGGTCGCCGTCGTCGTTGTATAAAGATAAAAACCAGTGTCCTTGTTCCATATAGTGAGTAACTTCTTTTTTTATAGAAGGCTGAAAATTAAACGACTAGGTTAATTAAAGGTATGTTTACTTACATTTTTAAAATACATATCATTAATTCGTTCTATTAATAATATATACTTACATGTGATGTTCTAGTAGTTCTGGCTTTAAAACCGCTGAGAACTTCTAATATGTGGTATTGCGTATGCGTAGGCAAAGCATTTCGTCTCGCATATACACCTATAGAAGCTCCTCGTGGAATCATGTAGTCAAACTTCACGTAACTGGCTTGCGTTTGATAAAACTGCATATTCCAGTAACTATATGGAGGGATTTCTTTCGATAATTTTTCACCTAAAGTAATTTGTTTAAACGTCGTTCCGTCTGGCGGAAATGTTTGCGCGGGGAAAGTTCGCGCACCTAGAAAATTTGTATAGTTATAATTGATATTTATTGACACATTTGTAAATCATTATTTATCATGCGATAATGTGATGAATTGTAGCATGTATAAATCTTAAAGTAACTAATACTACTACTACTACTACCAGTTGTTTTTTTTTGTTATTGAAGCACATGCTGGTGATTATGTATGGTACTAGATTATGTTTATCCTTGCCAATAGAAAAGCATGCATAGGTATTAGTATGTTAGACACAGTTTAACTAGACATAGAACCCCTAAGCATTGATGTGTTGGTGACCGTTAGTTAGTTATCTCTGACTTTATTGAAGATCAACCTCACCTTCCAGTATGAGAATGGGTGGAGGCATTATTTTTGGACAAACGCATGGCCTATTTGTTGTAGAAAATATATCAGTTTCAGTTGTTGAATCAGTAGTAAATTCTGTGCTGTCTGTGGTTGATATATTTTCTGTCACAGTTGATGTGTCTATACTGGTTTCAGTTGTTGAATCCATAGTAACTGTTAATGACTCAGTTGTTCCCGACGAATTTGCTGAATCTTCAGTACTAGTTTCAGAAAAATCGGAACTCTCTGTGATTGTAATCTGATTATCTCCTGGCAATGATTCTGATTTAGGAGAAGCCGTCGTTGACACATTGTCGTTTAAGTCATCGTAAAAATCATCCGTGGCATTGCTTATACAAGCTGGACACGAACATTCACAGCTTCCTCCTAAATCACTTTCATTAACGGTGACATCTTTGGCTTTTGTTGAACCTTCTAAAGTGACAGGTTTATTAAAATTTGATGACAGGGTAGGTTCAGCATCCATAGGAGTGATTTTAACTGTTGGAATATCACCTGTGTCTCCAACTGTGGGCACAGTCAATGTAAAGGAATAAAGTTGCTTATATGATGAACTCTCGGCATTATCCGCAGATATCGTGAGGTTAATCAACACATGTTTAGGGTTAGACACATCAGGTAATTTTGATTCAGCAGTATTTACAGTAGAAGCTTCATCTGGAGGGGTCTCGGTTGAAGCAGTTGTAGTAACGTTATCATTATTAGTAACACTCAGTGTTGGAGTTGTGGACACAACATGCTCATTGTGCGTGGTGAATTTATTTGTAGTGCTAAGTATGGCGTTTGTTGTTACATGATGACTTGTTAAGGTTGTATCCGTACTAGAAGTAGTTGTTATTGCTGCAGTAGTGGGTTTCATTGTTGTAGACTCAGGTGTAGTATCCGGCAATGTTGTCACAAAATTAGGTACAACAGTTTGCAGACCTTTTTTATTAGAACTATTTTCACTTTCATAGTGAAACTTTTGTAAATTATTATCCATGTCTGCCGAATCATTAGAATATATATGTAATACTTCTTTGACCTGTTCCAATTGAGAACGAAATTTGAAAAACTTAAGTTTTTCTATCCCATATGATCGAATTGATGGGAAAGAATCACCCTGCATATCCTCAGGGTCGTAAGCAATGTTGTCTTCTTCTTTTTGAACAGAATTACCATGTTCGTTTATTTCGGGTGGTTGGTCCACGTGGGATTCTTTAATATTGTTATTGGTTTTAATTGGTATATTGTTAATATAACTGGTTTCCTTTGTCAAGATGTCTGAAGAAACTGGAATATTAGTAGTGGATTGCATTTGTGATAATTCAGTTGGATCCTCAGATGTTTGAGCAATAGTATTCGGCCCGGTTACTGTTGTTGTACTTGTTGATGTTCGAGGGTTATTTGTTGTTAGATCACCAGTATTAACTAACTTAAAACCAGTACTGCTAGACACAAAAGCATTATTAGAGCCCTCACTGTTTTCTTCGTCCCGTTCAGTGGTGATGTCTTCTGCCACACCATGCACTAAGCTAACAGTGTTGACAAAAGGCGTAGTTATATCATGCATATTTACAGCAGTGGAAGAATCCTCGGAAGAAACAGATTGTGGTAAAGAAGAAGCATGCCCATCTACAACATCTACACTTCTACGCTGGCGGGAATGATGTTCCTCTTTACCTGTGCCGATGGTTGGCAAGCTTTGGTGCGGCCGCGCCATGGACTTGTTAGCAAATTCTAACGACGTTGCCTTTGGCGCTGGGAATACTTCCGGAGGCTCGCCGACGACTACTGTACAAGATTTGGGGTTTTGATACGTCCAGTTTACAAAATATGACGCTGTAACAATAGATTAATGAATATAGAAGAAGCAAGTTCATATTTTCTTGTTTAATATTACTATCTCAAAGATTTAAATGCAAAAAGACTTTAAATTAGTAAAAATGTTATGTTTCAAGTATAATGGCAATTTAAAAAAGGTTATGATGTTTCTTACCTGTCATATAAGACGCGATGGCTAACAATACAACAAAGAGTATTATAAACACAATAGCGGTACACTTCCATGAGCATCTTGACGACAAGCCTTTCCGAAAGTGAAACCGCGACCCGGCGGAGGGGTAGTTCGAAGACCGAAGGTTGTTCCGCAACGGGAGGACTGGAACAGGTGTGCCAAATGTCGGATGAGGTCGATCTGACCGCTCCATCCTTTCTAACGTGCTTTTCTCTGGTTTGCCTGGACTACTACACGAGGAGTTAGACTTGTAGTCCATAGACGGATTCTTTTGTATATCCCCTGAAATAAGGCATCGATTAGACTGCTTCCTTATTGTTAGATATAAAATTAATTACAGCGTTGTATTCTGATATTAAATATCTTTTAATTTAATTTATTGTTAATGTGTATGTGTGTGCTCTTAAATCTAATAAAGATATAAAAAGATTCTAACATTCACCTGAAGGCACGTAAAAGTTGCCTGAGGGTGTGCGCACGAGGCAGGAGGGCTCAAAGTCGCCGAGGTCCGCTGGGTTGCCGGTGATGCGACCGTTCAGTCGAGACATGGTCGGGTTGCGAGGCGGCACATCGGGTGGGAGACGCGACCCTTCCAAGAGACACCCTGATAAAAAAACAACCAATTAGGATACTAGGTAGCAGATACAATATACACATAATCTTAAACCCTAATAAAACAAGTGTTTGATATGAGAAAACACAACAAATCAAACAGTTCTGACGATTAATCGAAATCTACAATCACCAGCATTTGCGATTAAATTTTCTTAGTAAGTAAGATTGTGTTTAACTTATTGCAGCCTAATTACAGTTGTTTTAAATTCGGTTTTAAATAGGTAATACATTTCTTTACGATAGTAAGTAAGGAATAAAACATTTGTAGGTTTATAGTAGCAGAAAAAAAATCCTTTTAAAGTTATGATAAATAAAGCCCAGCCTCTATCATGGAAGCTTGTGGCAGTTTGGCTTCGTCAATAAAAAAACATAACAAATAGGACAGTTGTTCGATAAGGAGCAGCAAAATAAATGACGATCACAACATCGCACAGCCCAAGGACTATGTATAAAAATGTATTGTAGTATAAAACCTTTCGTTTACGTAAGCAAGTATGTAACGAAGCAAAACTTGGCCTTATTATTACCAATAATCTGCTATCAAAAGCCGTTATTTGTAAAGTTAAAGCCTTTTACAAAATTAATCAGCATGCTCCAGTGGTCGTGGCGAAGGCATTAGCACAGGGAAAAATTTAATTAATTCCATCCACGAAAATTTACAAGTTGAAATTCAATTAGGGGCGAATATTGCTCACCGTAATGGCTCGTAAACAAATAACCGTGGATAGGCTCATGCAAATGGATCAAAGATCGCGTGTTTCGGCTGTTCTTTATAAGGAAAATATATTAGATCGGGTGCTATTGGACTAACCGCGGGGTGCGGCGGACTCTCCCATCGCTAATATAAGCTAATGGAAAATCGAAGTATTATCTGTGGCCCCCGCGTCCTCGACACCTCTTATCGGCGCGCCATAACATCTAACTTTTGATCCTCAACGAATTTTATGGATTCCTTCGAGCGTTAATTAATTTATTGTACCGTCCGATGTAGCCGCAAGAAAACTCAATTAATTTTAAAAGGGTTTTTGTGTTGTTTTTTTCGCGATCGTTCTCCCCCACCCTCTCGATCACCACCACACCGCCGAAATGAAAATGGTGAACTTCTCGACAATATCGTCGGCCGTCTTTTGTGGTCTCGCCCTTTGATACCATTCTTTTCTTAGCAATTAGAGATTAATGAGTTTCATTGTACTTTCAGAAAGCGCACTTTAATCTGTACTGCTTTAGGATTATAGAATTTATTATACAGAATAAAAATAAAACATAGCAGTAGTATATTCTAGAAAAAAGACAAAATTAGGCAATTTTTTGTAAAGCAGATTTTTTTTGTTGTAAAAAAAAAACTGCGAGGTTTGTAATAGATGTTGCCTACTGTGATACCTCATTATCAGGTTTCATTTCTTGTTCTACAACTAATCACATTCTAAACGTAGTGATTTATCTGTGGGGTGATACTTAAGGACAAATGTTGCTAAGTCGGAGGCACAAACCTGTCGATTCATATCGTCTTGCCGCCACAACCAATGAAAAAACTAAATCACCAAATCCCTTACCTAATTTAGGAGGACAAGCATAGTCATTAATACACACGTCAGTCGTCGTGCTACTACAAAATGTGGCCCATTTATATCCCGTCTCGGGGCCTGGGAATTATGGTAATCGGACGAGTCGTGTCCTTTGTCTGTAATGGTTGGTAATTACCGAGGCACCTCCGGGGGCACTTCGTCTACTGGAGGGGCCCACGGGGTCGGAGAATTCGACACTCGTTACGCGAATCGTCTCAACTTTAAAAAGGGAACGCGATTTTGAATGCCGTCGTGGGATTTGTCGCTGCGCACCCGGAACAAACTCACTTTTTTTGCTTTTACTTTGCCGAAATTGCCTCTCACATACCGGGTCTTGATTGGTCCTTTTTAGGTTTGTTTATGCAAAGGAAATCACTATTTTTTATAACCAGCCCAGACTTTTCGGCGCTTTCCTTTACTATCCCATATTATTTATTGAGACTATACTATGCATAAAACTGAATAACAATCAGATAGAGGCTACTATCCATATTCCGGTTCGTTTATTTTTATATTTTTCGAGCCATCTGGCATCCGATCTCCTATTTTCCGTTTAGGATCCGTATTTTCTTCCGAAGAAATCCAAAGCTCGCTTACTTATTGGAAGATAAAGGGGGTGTGTTTCGGCTCATTTGCGGCCGAGCTCGGCCCGAACAAACGTGATTTCTTATTGGAAACGGAAAAGAAACAGACCGACTTGTAATAGAGTAACTACGGTTTACCCGGTAGTAAGCTTTAGCCAAGAAGGTTAATTCCCTGTCTATTATTCCCGCTTAAACAAACATCTAGCTTTTCGTACTGATCGTATTTGTTTAAACCTATTTTTGAATGACTTCTGCAACTTTATGGCATAATAAAGTCGTTTTGAGCATGTATCTCTTTCCAGGTAGTTTCATAACCTACGACGTTGATGTATGAGACGTAAAGCACATTCACGTGTAAGACGCACACCGATAGAAACGAGATACATTTGGGCAATCTCTGAAGGCAAGAGACGCGGCGGTAACACGTGCTCACAATCTTAAACTCGTTACATGAACATTCCCGAAGCAATTTAGAATTTACCCCTTAATCTTGATCGCAACACGAATTGAGAACATACATACAAGAGAATCCTTATTTATGTAGATTAATATCGAAGTAATATAAGTACGTATATCGAAAGTTCAGAATAGTTATGCGGTAAAACACTTAACCGTACGTTCTCGGTGGCGTCGATTCCCCAATTTCGATTTTAAATTTAGCACCGAAGTTGGACCCGTGCAATATTTATATGAGAGAGCGGCACTGCGATTTATAGTTGGGAAACAATCGGGAACTTGGTCCGGCGTCGTCGTGACTTCGTTTTAATTAGTACCCATTCATCGTTGAACAATCGAGTGCTCGAACAAATCCATTATCGGGAACTTTTCGATAGCCGAAAGAGGTGTATTCAAAGTTTTGCGATTGCAAAGGGATCGAGAACGAGGGCTTTTGTGGATCTTACATTCTGATGCTCGGGACTGTCTTCCTAGGGATCTCGCTCGTTATACATTCTATGAAATAAAAGTAGGATGTCGGTATTCAATAGATTTCAATGAAAGCCTTTTTTATTATTATGGCATTGGAAAATAGGATTTATAATCCTTTACGTTTTTCGAATTTAGGGTTTAACAGCAAATATTATCGAAAAATTCAGAGGCATTAACGAAATTCACGAGTTTGGAAGAGGAAGGCCGCCGCTATCTCCCGGCTGCAAGTGGAATGGGCTTGCGTAATGACATTACGCGTACATTTTAATCGATGGCTCACGGTTGGTCGGAGCCCAATGCTGTATACTAAAGCTTATCTCTACAGTACATAGACGGATTCATTCTATTAAAATTGATTGATTAACTTCCCGTGCTGGTTTGAATTTGTAAAACAGTTGTATAAACAGTGCTTTAAATACAATCGACACGTCGCGTAGTGTTTCGTTTATATCGCGATGGCGCGTTTCCATGTGCGTGCCAGGACGAGCGGCGACGAATGTAAATGTATAGCGCAAGCAATGTATCATGTCAAGACGCGGCGGCCGGTTGCCACACTGATAAGATTACCAGACAAAGGAAGTCCACCCATATCACTACCACCACGACCGCTAAATGCGAACCTTCATTTACTACCCCTTTTGCTAACGTAGCTAATCTCAATTTTAACACAAAAGCTTTAGAGTCGACATTGTCTCGTAGGGTCTTTATTAGTGTCCCGACGTCAACGTCTGCTTCGTTAAAGGACACTCAGCTTTATTTATGTTGACATACTGGCAATGTTGCCTTATTTGTTGTTGACTGTTGCTATTGTGTGAAATAGGATTTAGACCGTATGGTTGCATAAATAAAGTCGAGATTGGGTGTATCGTTTAAGAATATAGTTGGTTGTGTTGAGGGAATTTGACTTCTTTGTTGTATGTTTCAGAGTTGTTTTTTTTTTCGTATCCGTAATGTACGGAGAGGTTAGCCGGGTGGTTTCCGGACGACGATAAGGAGACGATGTTGCTAAGTCGGTCCGTCACGCGACCTGTCCACTAATTTATGTTGAGCTGATTTTGTGATATAACAACCCAGTAGACGGAACCCTTCATGTAGTTCTAGACGGGGCTGAAGGAAGGCTTTTTATGGGCAGTTATGTTAATGTATTGTCTAGCAAACATCCTTAGAATAAAGTAAGTAACTTTTACAACATAAATTTACATTAGTCTCATTAGAATTCGAAATTCAGTAGAGTAGACAGTATACTGCTACTATTAATGAAAATGTAATATGAGGTACTGTTATTTTTTTATGTATTTAAGTGCTACACCTTCTGCAGTTGGAAGTAGGTACCTGCGGATGTTAGATTACAGACTTGATAATAAACAGAAAGCGCAGCGTTAGAGCTCGTTAGAAGGCTCGCTTGGGAGCCTTCATTAGTGTTTACAAGTAAATGGAGAAAAAATAAAGAGTCCGAGAGCGCGCCGCAGTCGCCTCCGGTTACAAGGTGCACCACCCAAGTCAATATCTTCACGATTCAACAGCCACCAACTAATGCTTAAAACAATATGCAGCGCCATCATTAATCTCACTATCTCATTGTACATATTTCTTTGTCTAAATCCATTAAATTAATTACAGCCATTTGGGGAGCCGACTCCGTATTTATTAGGCTCGTTATCATTCATTGAATCTTTCGATAGACGAGTACTCGGTAAATTGGAAGAAATGCCGAGACGTCGTGATAGATGTTCTACTTACACGTAAATGGGGGGCCAAATTAGCTGTCTACCGAAGAATGCAGTTACGGCCGTGACTGATACCCGTCGATGGATTTCGGGAGCGAGATCCAGAGTGCGCGTAAGATTCATAGGTGTCATCGCGGCCGTTTAGAAGGGTGTTGAAATTGGGAAATTCCTTTCGATATTACAAGAAGTGCTAAGTGTCGAATGGAACGAATGCGAGCTGATAGAAGTGATAGACGTACATTGTTGTTATACCTCGCTGCAGACGAGTGTCGTGGCGGGAGAAGCCCGCACGACTTTTGCCTCGGAGTTCGCAAGCGAGGAATGTTTATTAGTTGCGGACAATAGGATCGACGGCGGGCTGCGGACATTTGATTCTAGTTGGGCCCGTCAGATGTCCGATAACCGGCAGCGGCTCGACTTCATTAACCTTTACCCGTCCGCGGAGGCATTAATTACGCTTAATAGAAACAAACAAAACGAAACTCCGACAGATAAATGGGCCGAGATAGTTATTTAATTGTCTTATCTGAGGAGCGGGCGTCGAGACGTCTCCGGCGGCGTGGGGTGTTGGAATAATGCAGATTCATTTGCCGTTTACGTCTTAACTTTTGTCAAAAGTTTCCACTTCTACCGATCCCCCTTTCCGCTAATGAACGATTCACAAACGAGATTAGGTGTTGTGAATTAATGTTTTGTGTAATTGCTTGTGTACAATGGTGTAATATGATGCATGTAATCAGCGACGGAAGATAACAACCGCGGCACTGTATAGGGTGCGGTGCATACATGTCAGAAGTCCAATGAAAATATTGTCTGAACTTTTTTTTTAATAACTGTGTGAAACTGTTACTTGAAATTCGCCTCTTTTGGCTATATATTTTGTGATAAAAACACCTTTCAAAATTCAAAACCGCTGTAAGATAGATGTCAGAGCTTCAAGTGCATTATCCTTTTCCTAGAGGAGAGATACGGAAATGTTATGGGAATATATTCAGTCGCGTCACACTGTCACATGTCCAGTATGGAAGCGGTCATATTTTTCGTCGCCACTTTTTTCAGCAACGGAAGCTCGAGCATCGCCGACGGCGATACCTTGATAGAGATTGATGATCGCACCTACCCCCGGCCCGCCCGCCGCACACCCTCGCGGGTCATTGAGCTTACCCGATTACACCAGGCCAGAGGGGATTCGCATATATCCAAATTACTCCGGTGATGGACGTTTCTTACCCAGATAACTATCCTCCAATAATCCCCTCGGTGTCGTATCAACGTTTCGATATTTACTCGTAGGTATGTTATTATTTGTGTCTAGTTTGTGATGCACTGTCGAATTTCATGCGCAAAATAATGCAGACTTTTAATATGAACCCTATAATTCGGAAGCTTTCAGTTTTATAGCCGTTCCATTGTATGCTAACAACATTAATATACAGGGCTGTACCAATTTAATTTTAAAATTGCCATCCATGAGAGTCAGTTTTGAGAAAGGAGTTTTACTGATTTGCCTCGGTAACGTAGGATTCCGATTAGTTATTTAAATTGCCCTCATCGTGGGTTATTAATAACTCGGCTGGTTTTGTTAAAAATAACAAATGACATCTACGCTAGATGCGCATTTGTCAACACACGTTGCAGCGCCCGCCATCTTGAATCTTGAGTGGCATTCGACACCGACTGAGTGGCTCAGCCACGCGTCTATACAATAGACAAGTGTCATTATTATACTGCGTATAAAAGTGCGTTTTCTTTGCATAATTGGTTATGAACCCTTCTCTTGCTAAAAAAAAGCGTGGGTACTCTACTTACATCATACGATGCACCGGTATAACATATTTCTGCGCGGTAAGCGGAGGGCTCTCAATTGCGGCAAAATCATATCGCATATGAAATAAATCAGCTGTTCTGGGGTACCTCGGGATGGATCACGTTACACCCTCGATTTGTGAGATTATTTGCATTTCGATATAAAATGGCGGCCGCGGTGGGATTTGACGTGACGTTGACAAGTGCGCAAGCTGTCATACAGCGAGTTGTTTTTAAACGAATAGTTGTGTTCAGTATTTCATTAATAATCCAACCTTATGGTTATTAACGTGTACGGTAGCTATGTTAAATTATCTTATTTATAATTATGTACTTAGTTAAAACTACGTAAGGTAAATATCATCCTTAACCATAATGTTAATGTTATGTCGACCTGAATAATATCTCTTTTACTTTTTTATTATGAGAGACAAAACCAGTCTTTGAGCCAACTTTTTGAAAGCGGATTACTTTAGGTTTCGTGCTTTCAAAGTATAAAATAACCTAATTCCACATAAGCGTTACTCGCGAGGTTCGTGGAAACATACAAACGGCGGCGACCCATTCCATATGTACAGAGGTCAAGCATACTCACAGCCCTTTGTACCCAAATAGATATAGCACTGTGTGCATTAGCGAGGGTCGCTTTTCTTAACATTTTTTTCAACAAAGACGAGGCAGTACCCTTCGGCCACTTCCGTTAGGGTTTGCGGGGTACCGCGATTAAATACATGTCATTTTGATTTATATGCGCAATTATTACACATCATAGAGTTACAAACAATTATTGTGTTTTTGGTCAGAGTTAGAACGAAGGGTTTGTAGTAATTAATTTAATTAATCGCGCAAGCAAACAGTATTAATAATAAACTCGGCTGTTATGGTTTAGTGCAAATATTTGCGCAGGATGTAATTAATTAATTAGCATCGCATTGTGGCATTAATCTAATTGCGTATGTATGTAAATTTCAATGCATAACATTTGTACAAAAGCATACGGCGTTACGTAGGCGTAGAAAAAATATATCGAGCATCGGACGGTCAAGCGAGCACTCCAGTTTAAAACCCATTTACAAATGTAAACGTTGCCGGCGTTACTCAAACAGTGCGGGGCCCACGGGCCTTTCCGGGCCCATCCATCTTGTGAGCCTAACGGGTCCAAATGTTACAGTGACGAACGATGGCCCTTCGATATGGAAGATGACACAATGCGATGACCCCGAATCCATTCCTTCTAAGACCCAGTAATAGTTTTTCCCTACTATCCGTTACTCTCCATATTTTATCGGACCTCTTTATGAGGGTTATATTGGGAATGTGTCATGTTGCGATTCGTTCAACGTTGCTGTTTCGCATTATGTATACATATTTGATGCAGACGCGTAAAGGATTGATGACCCTTGTACCGTTTTTTCTGACCACCTCCACAACATATTTACTTACAAATTTCGGCTATTATTTTGTTGAATAGCGTTCGAATGCCACGTCTCAGTGATATAAGTACAAATTTATCTTATATTTGCATTGTTGCAACCCTAATGGGCCCATTTTGTTTCGATCACGTGGAGGCATTAATGACGTCATCCATCACGTCAAGTTGACAAGCTAGCACAGTTTGCAGTAGACGCGGATTTAGTGTTGCTGTGGTGGTAAAAACTTTCAACCATATAACAATTAAAAATCAATTCTGCATGTACCTATGGTTTGTAGCACACATTAGTTTCTGCACAACATTTGTTCGTTTTATGTTCAGTGATTTGTAACCTATGCTTTTGGCTCAACCATACTTGACTGCTTCTGTGCCGAAATTTCTCCGGATTTAGCACAAAATTTAGGCTGGCAGATTCGCAACACACGCTAATCCAGGTTAGTAATCATACGGTAAACCTATTACCATTTCAAGTGTGAAGTGTGAAATCGCTCATATCCAAATGGCGTCGGAACGCTAGCGACGCTAAATGCAACCGCAGCGCGCTATTCTTAGAGAATAAATTCAATTACGAATTGCCTCATTTAGAACGGAAGGAACGAGAAATAATGCGGGGCTTGTTAGTCGTAATCTAGTGACTAAATAAAGGCGTGAGTTACGGCCGCCGCCGTGTGGATTAAAACGGACTTTTCTATATAAAAAATGGGCAATAACCGGGTGTGGAGAGGGTATCCCCGGCGGACAAGATCCCTCGCTGGCGGAATTTCATTTGCAAAATTTTCTCTGACCGAAACGCCATTATGAACTCCCACTACGCGCATAATATAAGTGTCCTAAATTGAATTTCTTGACATAAGCGACGTCTAAACAGGCCTGTACAAATAAGATTTCAAAATTACGCCGGGTAATTTTTATGCGTGAAAATGACGTACGGGTAATATAACCCTCGCTCAAGATTAATCCCTCAGAAATGTAGACGGAAACGAATCAAGAAGACAGCGGTAAGTATCTACACGGGTATTCCATCAGGGCGCGCCTTCGCACCTCCGCATTTTTATGTTTTCATAAATTTCCGTTGAGATCAATATTTTATATTCGCACCGGCACCGCAGTAAATGGGGATTTTTTGCAAGTTCGCGCCGCACCCCCGGCTTTATTTATTCGGATGTGGCCCTCTCGAGATTCGCCACTTGTACCGTTCGATACATTTTTCACACGAATAATGTTATCACGTACCGTTTCTACGCGCCTTCTCTATCACTTATGCATATACGGTGTTCTTGCGGTGTGTATGTTGGTTCTAATTTCAAAATCGCAACGCGACGTCGCGTCTGCTGTCGTTTTAAACGTGCGATTTGTCCGGTTATCCGGGAGTCGTGAGAGACAAATCCAATAGCTGAGAATCCTTGTACGGGCGAGCGTTGATTGGTCGCGACATTTTATTACCTTAGCCAGGAGTTGGTTTTACGAGGCGGGCCCGGCCGGCTGGAGGGTGGTTTTACGTGATAAGTATTTTTATTTGTTCGAGAGCTCGGATAAACTGGAAGGTGGTCGCGGATTACTTTACCGTAACACAATCTCTAAGCTTTTACGGGCACCTGTCACGTCGCTGTCCTATATTCGGAGTTTTTCTATAATAAGTTGAAGCTGTCATCTTAAGTTGTTGATCAAATTACTAAGGAATAAATCGATTCGCACGTGGCGTGTTCGCATGGTAGCGGTGGCAGTAAGTATCTTTCGGCCACCCGTTGCTAGACGCTTTGTTCGGACGACGCAAAAAATGACCCAGTGTGCAGCAGCGCTCCCGCTGCTAATCCTATTTACTCCGGCAAATAAATTATAGCGGGCGACCACTAATATGTACGGACGGTGGCCGGCGATACTAACTGCGCTCTGTAAATGCACATCTATACTGGGATTTGCCACTTGTTGTAGATTTGTTAGATCGGTTTCTATTATTGCGATACATTGGAATATTAAGTTTCCTTTGTTGTATTTAATTTATTTTTATCTTTCTATAGGGTTTCCAACGTGTATAAGGGATCTATGAACTATGTGCGTAATTGAACTATAGTACAATATATTTCTTTCAGGTTTATTTATTAAGGAATATGGAACTGTTCTATTATTAAAAACAATAATCAGACCAAACATAGACAGCATTGATTTTAGTTTCTAAAAATATCTGACCGTATATTCTATTTTCGTTATTTGTAACGTGTGAAATATTATTTCGCGGCTCGCGTCGGCTCTTCGCTGAAAACTAAACGGCCTTTGTGGTCGCCAATCTCAATTATACAAGCAATATATAGGTATAATGTATTACGTATCACAGAGGTTCTGCGGCTCTTATGAGCTGACTGCGTTTGTGTGTGTTCAATGAAATTGTTCACAAACAACGGTGTCAGTGTTGTGCCAGAGGAACTACATTAACATAACATGACACTCAGGTGATGATGCTGCTGTCTGTATTACGCGTAGAACTTGTATGAAAGCTACTTTATTGGTTATATAGAGCTAATAAAAAATTGTTAATGAACTTTTTTATTTATCGATCGTCTCTTATTCTTTAGGCTGGTTTGAAAAGATTAAATGTATCTTTGAACGTTTTTGTATAGAAATATAGGCAACATTCCTCATAACGTATTACAGTTTAATTAAATTAATTGGAAAAATGGGATGACATTA
Organism: Diachrysia chrysitis; assembly: GCA_932294365.1. Classification (NCBI taxonomy): domain Eukaryota; kingdom Metazoa; phylum Arthropoda; class Insecta; order Lepidoptera; family Noctuidae; genus Diachrysia; species Diachrysia chrysitis. The sequence goes on along the minus strand of OW028649.1, from coordinate 11,365,174 downwards.
TTATTCTTAGGTACTTATATTTCTTGTCTTCTTACATAAGGTCTACCTATATGATGAGTACGTAGTTATAAGAATTTATTAAATATCTTCATAAAATACTCCTTAGCGAAGTTTTAAAATACCCCATATGACGCGAGGCATAGCGAGCTCGTTTGCATAAGCATACTTCGAACTAAATCGAAATAGCTGACATATAAATTACAAACTTTGGCGCTTAAACATGAATAATTTAATATTCTAAAACGTACATAGCTAACGCCACTATTATTCCAAATTAGAAATTCCATCTCACACATGCGGCGCACACAAAAAAGATAAATAATTTCGTGCCATTTCAATAAAGCCACAATTTCACGGGCGCGTTGGCGCGAACTCGCGAGTGTTACAATTTAATAGAACTTCAAAAGGCCTGCTGATTCCACCACAATTCTATCAGCTTAGCACGAGATCCCGAGCATTATGCGTATAAAAAGCGGTTATCGCGAACCCCACCACCCGCGGGCAGGGAGGGGGGGCTCGTACCAGCGAATAGGGGAACAAAACGGATACGGGGACGATACTACGAGAACTCTAGCGAAACATAACTTTTGAGTAACTTTTTAGGTTGTTTTAAGTACATTGCTGTGTTGCTACGGAAAGTATCCAGTAGTTTATTCGAAAGCGCGTATTATAACGCTCTGATATATATTGAGTCGTTGCTTTCTATTGATATTGTTTAAGTGGGACACATGTGTCTTTATGTGCTTTATTCGGGATTGGTCATGAGGCGGCAGTCGATACTTAGAATCGAGCAAATCTGTAGGCACCTTATTACGATGACTTTAGGGGGAAGTTTTCGCAGACGTGACGATAGCGACTTATTATTGTCGAGTAAATGAATCAGACATGCTTGGCAAAACTATTGCACTATCGGAAAAAAAAATTGATGAGACTAGGGAATAATCCATAATTTTAGCAGTTAAGATGAGCTCAAATATGAAAGCACCTTTTAAAGTCACTGGAATTTTAAGTTGTGACCGAACTCGAAGGCGTTATAAAGCGAGGTGAAACAAAAAAGAAACAATTGTTACAACAAACACCTCCTCGCTCCAACTTTGGAAATGTTTTCTTACATAGTCCATTTAGTAGGTATGAAAAAAAACTGAAATGAAAATAGAAGCGAAGGAAAATGTTGGGATTTATATTTATAGTTTCAATTAGCGGGCTTTGCACGCGCCGCGCGCTTGCCTGTGAAGCTCGTTATTAGAATTTAAAAAAATATATAAGCCAACTTTCTAGAAAAAATACACTTTGGAGCGTTCCAAACTCGAAAATAAATCTAGCTGTAAATTAGCACGAGTATAAAATTCATCGTGTGAAAATTACGACAGTATAAAAGGCGGTCGTCAACAAAATTTAATTCGACATTCGTTGGAAAATGCCTCATTTGAACGACAATAATCAACGCATAAAACAGTTTAATGCGGTCACTTTAAAAAGTTTGCGATACGCAGCATTGCGCTTCGTTCGGAACAATTAAAATTGCGCTCTGTCAACGTTTTGCGATTTAACAGTGACTATTTAGCGACAATTACGTAACATCACTGTCCATTGTCCTGTAGCGATTAAGCTTCAACTACAATAGTCCAATCCCGACCTCTAACGAAGCGACTTCGGCTGTTTCCGCCCCCACTTCGGACCGCTCAAAGAAGCGTAATTTGCGGTTACGAAAATTGTAGTACGCTACGAATTTTGACGATGTTCGCCGAAGTTTAACAACTGCAGTCGTTTGAAAGTCGACCTTTCAGCGGGTTAAGTCGAGTTGACGAAGTTCCGGGTGTGTCAGGGTTAATTCGACCGGTCAGTTTAACCCCTATTGGCTCGAATGGGTTGGGATATAAAATAGTACGAGATACTCCTCTATTGATGACATTACTTTTTATGGGGCTCCCTTTGAAGTTGTTAATTTAATATCTGCGTATAGAATATACTCTGGATAAAAGCTTAGTACAAAATTTTGTTCGCCAATATCTATAAGTTAAATAATTTATTATCATTATTTGAATAGTAATTATAACATCGTCAGTGTTTAGAAGCGTTATGAAGCTATTGTAATGATAAGTCCGACAAATACAAACTCGCAATGAAAACGTAGAGCATGCAAAGAAAAACGCATTACATTAAGGCCTGAAATAACGGTAACTTTATCCGTCTTTTAGCAATATTCAGTTCGCACTGAGTGGTGCGCAATTATACGTTGACAAAGCTCAGCAAAGGAGGTAGGGGCCCTTTGTTGCAGCGACGCCAATAATGATGGCATAAACTTTACTAATTTAGCTACAGACCGCGAATGCCGCACCAAAGCCCGGTTCACATGTACGTGCCCTAATTGTGACGTCACGGTAAAAATTATGTTGTGTTTTCGACTTTATTTGTCGTGAAATGTTTGGTGCAATTGTGTAGCTAGTAGGTACGTTTGTTAATAATTGTGCTGATGTTGCTGTTATGTTTTATGAATTGTTTCAAGTTATTGAAAAAACATATTTCCGGTATTAAAATAGAATTTGTTAACTAAAGAAATAGATATTAATTAGGTGTTAAGTACATAGAATGTACTGGAATAAATAATACGTATATAAATGTGAGTAATGTATTCGTCAACAGCGAACATCTTGTTAGTAAGTTCCCATAAAATACTAACAGAAATGAACCACAATAGACTTTAGTTGAAAATTTCGTACTTAAGCTCCTTTCAATATCACTTACAGCGAAGAAACAATACCCGCGTTATGTACGCCGCTTTACTTCGTATACTGTTTCAGTAGCGACTTCTGAGCGATATCAATTGCTCGCTAACTACGGCTGATAAAACGCTCGCCCTTTGACAGTCGACTCGGAACTTCGCTTATCAGTACTCGTACCTACTCGTTAAATTCCGACAATTCGCGAACGTGTATGTAGTATTGTTTAGAGTACAGTATAGAACTCCAGTAATAGGCGATGGAGTTACTTTTTATCGGCGATGTGTTTAAACGGCACGTGCAATGCGCGGAATTGTGATTAAACATGCTAACTACAAAAGCTTGCTTGGGCAAGTAAACGTTTCGTAAAATTAGAAAACATAGCATGCACGTTCAGTAAGTTTTAGTAAAGATTTTGTTTTTTATTTCGAAGGTACAAACGATTTGACTGTTTCTGGTAATAAGTAGTCTTTATAATAACTCGTGGAGTTTATTGCAGTTTTATTACGCCACAAACATAAAAACTCCATTTTTAAAGTCTTAATTCTTATTTATTTCTCGGATATTATATCCGAAATGTAAAATAATATAAATTAAAATTAATTGCATTCAACCCCCGAATGCGCACACTGTAAAATTTTCCGCCAAAGAAACTAAGCGTAAAAAATTAAAAATCCCAAGCCCAACAACTGCAGCCCCTGATAAAAAATCATTAACACCAAACATTGTCCTGGTGGCGTTGAAAATCGCGATTATCGCAAACTCAAACGCGGCGTTTGGCGCCCGAGGACGCGCGTAAAGCAGGGCCCACTCTCCCCCAAAATATAGGCACAAAAAGCCGCTCATAAGTAATTCACCTGTTTAAGCGGATGAAAATAATGGCCGACTACCAATTTCAGTTGTGCTTACTCGTGAAAAAGGTCGGTGAAATGAGATAATGGAATTAAGATAATAGATTTTAGTGCGTTTGCTTATTTGAACTTTCATTACAGTAAAGTGAGTTATACTTTAATTTAGGTTTTCACATAACTCTTCTGACCCTTACGTACTTGTTGGTGGTAAGGCTTGTAATAAATAAACGAAAATACGTATAAAGGCAATTGTAAGTTCTAGAAATTAAATCTGGTTCAACTCTAATGCAATTTATAAGACATATATTATTAGATATATTCATAAATACTGGTTTTAAGACATGTTTCGGTGAAGTATTACACATGCGCCTGAAGAAAAATGAGTACAGGTTTAGGAATATGAAACGACCAATATTGTGCATGAATGCTTAAGTGCATAAAGTCTTTTCAATAATTTCGGAACATGCTCCCATAATTTTTAAAGTCGGATGTATATTATGGACATAAAGTAAAACAGTAAAGCCGTTGAGGCCTTTTATAATGGCGGCGATAGAGTGGCCGGGGAATATGACCCCACTCAATTTACCGCACACATTTATAGTGGCTTGCTATTGTTTCCAGTTTACTGATAATATACATATCAGATACCTACATGTTTATCTCTTACACACTCAAACATATATACACTAAGTGATGAGTAAATAAATAAATCATTAATATAAATACAAAAATAAAACTCACACAATACGAGTCACTGTCGCTATCCAACGTATGTTATTTTTAGACAATACATTCTGTTTGCTATTTTTGCTAGTTGAAAACAAATAAATAATGTAGCTGTCGATTGAATTGTTTTAACGTCAAAGCATGATAAAGTAATCGTTCGACATAAATAAATGATTCTTGCCGTTTGATGTCTCTATTTGTTACTTTGTTTATTGTTGTTTTACTTCATTATTATTTATTATTACAATATAAATGTTCAAGTCTTATCTCCTTCTTATCCTTACTCGAAAAATTCTTTACAAAAATACATAAGATACAAAATATTTTCTTTATTTCGTTGGGAACTCAGCAGACTGCTTTTTCAAAGTGCATAGTATTAAACAATGCTGTTTCTTGAATAATAACTGAGACGGTAGTCTAGCTTTTAATACCGCGATGGCCGCAAGATTTGCCATTAATTATTTAGTATTGTGGTTTGGATTTCCGATCTCTGTAGTCGGCTGACAACTGCTTGTCCGATACTCTCGTAAATAATGTAGGTAGAGACTAATCAAAACTTTCCATAACCTGCGTTATAAATCTCAACAACGAATATCGCGATTAAAGATATGATAAATAAAGTGATTTCGACTATTTTGTTAAACTTTACTAAAACAAAACTAATTATAATTCATACATATTATTCGTGTTTAGATCGAAAATAATGGAGAAACTCATTAGTAATCTATACTAATATTATAAAGCTAAAGAGTTTGTTTGTTTGTTTGTTTGAACGCGCTAATCTCAGGAACTACTGGTTCGAATTGAATAATTCTTTTTGTGTTGGATAGTCCGTTTATTGAGGAAGGTTATAGGCTATATAACATCACGCTACGACCAATAGGAGCGGAGCATAAATGAAAAATGTTGCAAAAATGAAAAACCGTTGAAACTAAAACACGCGAACAAAGTCGCGGGGGACAGCTAGTGAGTTATAAATCTAATCGATACATCAAAATCTCTTCGTTAATACTTAATCAACATCAATACAAAGTGTATACTTCTAAAACAGCAGTACTATGTATAGAGATTACAATTAAACGTTTGTTTAAATATTTACCGAACATTTATCAAAGTGCCCGCTAGCCTAGTTGTGGCGACTAGGTCTGAACGAAAGCTTAAGCGGTCACTTGCATCGCCTCGCTGCACTCAAAAACGAACAGTTAAGCGCTCGCAAATAAACAGACTTACAGACGTTGCTATTATATTTATTTCTACTGTGGTATTATGTTACGACTCTCTTCTCTGATGTTGGCAGATTTGTGTATTATTTTATATGAATTTTATTATTGTTATCATCAACGCTGTACCTTGGAACGAAAATGGAAAATTCAGGAGATTTGCCTGACTGTTCTTACACATTTGTGACTTCTTTTCAGATTTAAGTGGGTCTTCTTATGTTAAACTAATATCATAAAAATGAACTACTGTGGCCGTCAAATGGTCAAAGCAGCCGGCCATGTGACTCATGGTCCGTACCTATGGAGCAGGCATGTTTTAGAGTGGAGACCGCGTTTAAGCAAACGTAGAGTAGGACGTCGTGCGGCACGATAGATCGACCATTTGAAGAAGGTGGCTGCTGACTGATGTAGACTGGCCAAGCTAGAGATGGTTGGCGCTCTTTGGGGAAGGCAGTGGACGACAATAGGCTGATGATATGATAATGATGTTAAAACACTATGTTAAATAAAACAAGAGATTAAAAACTTGAGAGCTTTACAACATACAGTCAAAATATACTGATTGGTTAAATGAATGTGCACACAAATCAATTTGTGTACGGAGCTTCATACCTACGTCAAAAGAATTTATTCTATACCTTCAAGTTAGGACGAAAACATGGTAATGTATAATAAGTACTGACAGCATTTTAGTAGCCGCACTGGAACGCCTACATTTATTAGGACTTCTAGTTTCTCACACCAATTAATTACCACTTTAAACTTCACAAAAGTAGGAAACTAAACGACCGCTCAAATTACTTAAATCTTTCACGGCAACAATAGGAGGACAGTAATTGTTAAAGAGCTTCGCATAGTGAGCTAGATGCGGTGCGGCATAGCGCGTCGCTCGAACAATGGTCGGGGAGACCGAGCGGGCTCGCGCGGCGGCCCATGTCTTTTAAACGAACGAAATTGGTTCGCGAAGCAGTACCGAGCGCTACGTTGCTACGGTTTTGGTGTGCGGCGCCCCTAAGCGCTTAAATCGCGATCATTTCAGTTGCATATTCTCAATTATTGTCGGCTCCCGACGACTTGCGGGACTTTGGGAACGAAGCCTGAGCTCCTTAATTGCAGCGACGCTACCGCGTCGTGATATAAATTGAGACACCACAATCAAGATGGAATTAAATTTCAGTATCGGTGTTTTCGTCGAGTTGATTGTCAAAATACAATTATTTGCTGCAGTACAATCTTGTTTGGAAGTGTTATTGTTTCTTCCACTGTCTCCGTCTATATTATTATAGAATAAATAATGATATGATAGAGAGTTTAAGAAAGAGAATGAATATAGTGTTAATGAGCTCTTAACTCTTATCTACACTTACATACGTACTTTCATTACGAGGTCTACGATTTCTTTCCTTAATACATAATGATTCAGTGAAAATAGGCGGAAAACAATGAAAGCGCCACCTAACGGGCTGATTACACAACGTTATTGTGGTTTTAAAAGAACAATTAAGACCGAAACGTATCGCAGTAGGTCAGGGTTAACCTTTTGTGTACCAAGTCATTATGTTTTAGACGGTATATTTTCTTGCCTATTAGTGGTTTTTTCGATTTTGTATAGATTTTTCAACAATTCTTGGTATAGTGTGGTAAAAAGTTAACCACGTGGCATTTAGTGCTAGACTTAGTAGCTTGTCAATTAAATAATATTTTATAGTCGAATTGAAATGTAATTTTTCACAAATAACCAATTAAATTTATGGCTACGACATCGTGTTAATAAATTATAAGAAGTACCTAGTTACTCGCTTAAACATGGGCCAACAAATATCAAAGTTAATGTGAGTTTCCCGATACATCCCTATCGTCAAAATTGTTTCAAACACAAAACATGTTTCACAACTTCTCTGTTGTAAGATATCACTTTTGTGCAAACTCGAGCCACCTAAAACGATACGTCTGCCATTAGGTAACGCCGGGCGCGTAAACTTCACGATATTTGAGTTCAACTTAAGGATTTTGTTCGCTTTTATGTGAACGAACTCGCGAATAAGACTCGACGTTATAAAGTTTACGTAAGGCGCTAAATACCCGTTAAAACTAAACAAAATAAACGAGTTTCAGAATTTAATAGCTTAAAGAATTTGAGAGCAGAAAACTAAAAAGTGTTTCGCTTCTATCTAGAAATGTTTGAGTTTAATTCACGCAAAATTAAATAGTTTTGTTTAAATTAATTGATACCGTTTCGATTCACAGTTAATTGTTGTATTAGAATCGTTAATTACATTGAATTTATCGCCTTAGGCCATCACAGGAAAAACTAGGATTGCCAATAATTTAAATTAGTATTAATAAACCAATAACTTAAGTTAACTTATAAACTTAAGTTATGATTAAAACTTATAATAATATTTATGAAAATTATATTTAAACAGTCTACAACGTTCATTGCCCGACCTGGGAATGAAAATCACAAATTCACCTGTCAACTTGCGGCCATGAATTTATTACACAAAACAAAGGGTGCGGCTAGTGTTTACTTAAAGGCACATTTAATAGCGCTACACTGTTACTAACACATTAAACAATCAATGCAATAATTACCGATACGCTATTATTACACCTATCTCACTTTCCCCCACAAGTTATAAAAATTTCAGCTCCCCTTAAACGAACAAAGTGTATTGGATAGACTAGTGCATTATCCGTGGCATGTACGATAGCCGCTTTTGAAGGAAATAGCGCGCCTATGGAGGAGGCCAGTATTTCCGTCAGGGGGACAGGGGGGAGGGGTAGGGGCTTTAGACGGCCATTGCTGCTAATCGAGCCAGTAAAACGTAGTATCTGATTTCTTTGAATTTTATTGCAACTTATTCCACGAAAATGTTAGTATACATTTACAACTCGCCTCACTCGGGCTCTGTTGTAAACGGAAGATATTAATTTTGATTGTTTTTGGTTTTGTGTAAGTAAAATTTAAGTACGAGATAATTTTATATTTATTGCGAAACACCACGCGGATTTTATTGGTTTACAAGAATTTTATTGGGTTTAAATTTTACGACCAGAATCCCACTAAGCAATTAAATACGAGTATATAATATAGACAGAAATTTGAAGTATTAAAATTTATCGTCAAAAACAAACCAGTGTTATCCATACTTATAGGTATAAACCCGCAGCCAGCGAGAAGCTAAGAACTAACAGCACAGGTTTTCGATTCAACACCAATTTAAATTACTAATGTACTAACACAAATGAAGGCCGTGTGTACGTAGCGCCGTGTGAATGTGTGTGTGTATGTAATAGCCACGCCACGATGAAGGCATCCATCAAATGGCGTGAACCGTAGAAAGCTACTGTCGACCACTTATCAGATTTGGCCCTATTTGTTCGCCTACTTATAAGTAATTTCCGCAAATCGATTTGTTTTCTTGAATACTTTATGCTCGATATTGATGTTCGGTTGTGGGTGGGTTGACGTGGCCTATTTGAGCGATAGCCATTGCAAGAACCATGTTAAAAGCAATTTCCATTTTATAACGACTTTACTTATTTTCGTATATTGGTTTAAGGGTAATCATTTTATGCCTACACAAAACGACTAAATAACTTGTAAATTTTATCAGAAATACTCGTCTCTGTATTTAGGCAAAATACAATTGAATGTATGTGTACATTATAGTAGGTGCGCATCAAAACGTAACAAAACAAAAAGTACTGACAAAATAATACTCATATACGATAAAATCAACTAGCTTGTTAATTCTACCAAAATGTGGGCACGCTTTTGTAACCGTAACCGTTTTAATGTTCATATAAACAATATAACCTAAAGATTTCCGCTGTATTTAACAACCAAATATACACAAATAGGTGTATAAAATACCCGTAAAACGCAGAGCACCCAACAAAAAAGCGCTATCGAGCCAAATATTTACACGAAATAGGTACTCGAGAATTCAAGGGTTGAGTACAAAATCCGTGCTCATTAAAAACTTTTCAACGCTTAATGAAAATCTTATTGAACCGGGTACGAGTGCATCGGGCCTCCCCACTCGCCTCCTCGGCGGGGAGAGCCGCCTGAAATGGCCCGGCTAAGTGTATTACAGTCGGATCGCTGCCTTTCATTCGACACATCAAAGAAGATCCCGTTCGTTCGCAACTAAATCGAATCAGCACAGCTTTGTTTCTAGACTCCAGTAGGTAAATTTGCAAAGGGATGGGCCCGATATTGAGAGATTACTGCCTTTCAAGTCGCTCTAGGCCGTTTGATTCGTAAGGTTAGAGTTACGTAAGGAACTAGTGTAGGGGGACATTGCTAAACAGAAATAGTTTTATTTTTATATGAAAACTCTACAACTTTTGTTTATTATTTATATTTACTCGTATTTTATTTATAAAATTAAGCGAAATATGAATAGTAAAACGTGCTCCAAACGTACAATGACTAATAAAATTCTAGCTGCAAACATGAAGAAAGCGAGTCACAAATTACATTTTACAATCGGCACCAGTAAAAGAGCTGCGAACTTAATATAGAAGTTCAATAATAGTTACATTTAATATTACTCGAATGATTCTCATTTGACCCGTTTCTTACAACTAGAACAAACTCATGCGCATTAAAAATAAAACCTCTTTAATTTATGGAGCTAAAAATTCGAATTCGGATCGGTCGGTGCGACCGCGGGTAACAAAGCAGGCAATAAAGCAGGCAGGGTTAATTTCAGCGTCGCGTTGGCATCCGCACTGGCGTTAAAAACTAAACCAATATACTTCTTAAAATTACGCTCGCGCCGCCGCCTGGTTACGTAAGCGAACGTGACCCACGGAGATTTTGGCAAACGGCCGGCGACGGGTTAAGATGTACATTGACACGGATTTTTAAACTTCCACTCTAGGTACATTTTGGTAGTACGGCGTCCACAGGCGACCTGTCCCCTGAGTACGTAAATTGCTCCATTTACTGCCATAAAAATTGGAAAGCCAACGGTCTTTAGTATCGTATAAGCCTTGTAATCTTTGCGAGCGATGCCAAATAGCTTCACACTGTACAATACAATGACAATTCGATAGTACCGCCGAAAACCACTACTAATAAAATTTTGCTTGTTCACGAAAACGTTACAACCGCATAAATGCATGGTAATAGAACGATAACTTAGATAATACTAAAAATATCCCATCAATTAAACCGAATCTAATACTTCCGCTCCAAAAGTCCAGTTCAAACGCGTTTCCTATTCGATCCAAAATTGTTTTCGCAATCGGCGCGGGCCTGGCGAGTTTCCCAGTCGCTACGTGTCTCGCGTGCAGATGGACGTGGTACTACCTAACCAATAGTCCGACGGGCCGCCTTCTGCGGAACTCTGCGGAAGCGGTCCCTTGCCAACTTGTCGTTATAACATCTCGTCCACATTACAATATATTTAATTCCCATAGTTTTGGTAACGATTGGGAATTTTCATAAGCGTGTGAAGTTCTTTTGTTTTGGAATGGAATGGGACTTATCAATTAATTTTTGCATATGATTCCAAAAGCAACGCGATATATAACACAATCTTTTAAATAAACGTTTAAATGCAATGAAGGAAATGGAATGTTAATCTAATTAGCACTTAAGTTCCTTCTATTCCCAAACGAATATTTTGTCACTTACGGATTTAGCCACGGTTTTAACGAAACAGAATTGTATCTTACGATTCAATTTGATGGCAGTTATTCTTGGAAGTTCAAAATAGCCGAGCCAGCAAGCGGCTTCAGTCACCGGGTACAAATCTATTATTACTTTGTCTTTGGTTATTTACTGATTGCAATGGCAAGTTTAATTTTGAAAAGTATATAATGTTGCAAGCTAAAAACGAAAAATAATGTCTGTTAATGAACTTGGAGAAGTGGACACAAAACATACTCAGATAAAATAGTAGTTTAAGCACATAATCATGTTTTTGTTTCAGCATATTATTTCAATATAATAATATAACTGGTTCTTTCTGATGCGTTGTTACTTGTTGTCCTTTTTTATTGACTACATAAGCGATGTTCGAGCATTTTTATAGCATTGCTCAAGTATGAAAAGACTCCATTTTCTGTCATGCGAATACAAATAATTACATTTTATAAGTTGATAGTGCAATTATTGTACAAAGGCTTATGCCCAGCAGTGAGCTACAGTGGGGTAAGGTAAATTGCAATAAGGGCAGGAATAGGAGTGCTATGCTAAGCTATACTAAGTACGTGTACTCGGTATGCAATTACTTTAACTTACTTATTTTTTTCACGCCTAAAATATACCTGAAAGAATCGAAACACTGGAATTACAAACTAAAATTGATTATGGAAATAATATTGTAGATTGCTTTGCATTGAATATAGAAAAGAATCCACGAAAAAGAAGGGTATTATCATACCTTCTTAGTTCACAGCTGTTTGTCCGTCTGTCTACCTGTCAGCGGTATGTATCTTGTGTACCGTAATAGCTAAAAGGTTGAAATTTTCAGAGTGTGTATTTCTGTTGCCGCTATAACAACAAATAATAAAAATAAATTAACGGGGGTTCCATAAAATGCTACGGAGCCTCTCACGCGCGGGATCGACTCGCTCTTGGTCCATTTTTTATGTTATACCTACTAGTTACCGTGATACGTATACAAGAGCATGAGTGTGAGATGCGTTGTAGGCCCGATTAGCTTCAAATTAAGCACTTAAATTTCTCGACAAGGTTTGCGGGTTTGATTGCAACCATTCTGCACGTTACACGAATTTTTATGGCTTCAAGATATTTGTTTCCGAGTTAAAAAAGTAATTGAACTGCATAAACAACAAAAAAAAAGAATTTTCCGTTTATTACCATAAAATACATGCTAATTTATTAAAAAAATCATTCTGTATAAAGGCTTAAAAAGTTATTTATTACGTATTTATAGTTGAACTAATTTATCACGACTACTAAAACCGCGAACAGATTGTTAGAGCACTTACAAACTCTTATGAACTTGTTTTAACCCATTTTCTAGGATTGATATCTTGATTGCGACCTGCGTGGAAAACTCCAGGTGCTTCTGATGTACTTTAAGATTTGTTCCAGCAGTTAACCTGTATGGAAACTACTGTAAAACAACGAACGCTTCCACTCAGATAAAGCTAGTTTTCTAATTTAAAGAAAATTCTTTGTATTTATATTCTAGAGGTTCTGGATATAAATGTTGGGCTATTTAGGAAAGAGGATCGTTTTCAGTAATAACACCTGGATGAATTCGGATCTTGAGAGGTTGTATTTTCACGCGGGGCTTTCAAGGTTTTTGTAATGACGTCAATTAAGAAAAAATAAATAAATATTAAGCATTTATCGTAAATAAACCAAACATGCGACAAGTACTAAGTAAAGACCCTAAACTTAAACAGATTCGTATAAACGGTACATCACTAATCGCGTGCACCAAATGCATAAACATGGGCGTGTTAAGACGAGACTCGTCTTAACAATTTGGTTATCTATGCAGTTTCCGAGTTGCCCTATTTTCGTGCTGACAACGTCACGTCTAAATTCGCAGACTCTAAACTTGCAAGATGTTTAATTATTTCCCGTTTATCTGTTGCTTTTCATGCTACACAATACATTTATTTTGCTTTTTTATAAAGTATTTAAAAAATTAATCAATATCTTTCGCTACAATTCGAAATTAGCATTGGAATAAAATATCGGTATTTTCCGCTTGCACTTCGAAGCTACCGCTGATCTAAAAGAAAACAATGTACTACACGAATTCGATAAAAACAAGTCGTAAATTACTTGTTTTTTTAGTGCTACGGTTTATTCCAGTCAATTAACTTTTACAAGCGCATCTTTTTTGTACCGTGCTACGTCGTAGCGCCGTAGCCCCGTAGAACGTAGTACCGTAGCATCTTTGTAGGACGACTACAATGTTCTTTTAAATAAATATTGGTTAGTAGTTCAGTGCCTTTGTGTTAATGTATTGTGTCTATTAAATTTCGGTTTCTACGAATAATTTATGTGCCTTTTATTACCGGCGTATTTGCAGTTGAAACTTATTAGCCACTTTGCATAATCCTGGTTGTTAAAACGTCCAATTCTCTTGAAGTAGTTTGCATTATTAGTACTACTAAATACACAAATCCTAACAATAACCGCTTGTGACCAGTTCACTAATGAAGCGGTCAAATATCCAACAAATTGGAACGAAATCGCTAGCACAACACGCCGTATAAAATAAACAACCAGCAACAAAACAACAAATACAAAAATTTAAGAATAAATAAAAACCCGTTTGCTCTGTACGCGACGTTGGTGCGAAATATCGTCGCGAGGGAAGACAATAAAAAAAAATGAACAGCGGAAAGTAACTGCACACAGATGGCGCCACCGCGGAAATATATTAAGTAAATTTAAAAAAACGTATTCCCGAACGCGAGGCGAGCAATGGCGCGTGTAAAATTTACTATTGCGCTTTTTGAGATCAGTTGCCGCGCGGCGTGCGAGGAATCGTAATACTGGGAGGTAGCACCTTGGTGTACCATTGTGAGGTTCACAGACTTGGTTTACGGTGACACAGAGCTGCGGTTTTTGTAACGTGAGGTAGTGACATGTGTTCAAGGGATGTGTGAAGCTAGAGTGGCTGTTTGAATGTGTTACTTTTGAGGGGTGTGAGTGGAATACAGGTTGTTGTATATAGAGTTGTGCCACATCTAATTGGAGAAAAGGATGAAGAAAGATATGAAAAATAGAGAGATTAAGCTGATGCCGGTTTTTGATCAAAAGGGAGTATTGATTGTTAATTGTAGGTTTTTCGTGTACATGAGTTTGTAAAACAAAAACTAAATTACGGTATTCTAAAATAATTATTCTGCAATCACGCAAAATTAAAATATGCAGTCATAAATAAATTTTAAATCGTCGCGTTCTTCGTTTTTTCAAATCCACTTCCAATACGATTATTATCTAACTTTTATTTTTATTAACTACATTAAAGGAAGCATGTGTTTTATGTAAAGGAATTTGGCGCAAAAAATCGAAAACAGAAATCACATTCCAACTCCACTCGTGCTGGAAATTCCCAATCGGAATTTATTCCTATAAGTTTCGGTTGAAAATGTTATTGAAAATTGAATTCCCTATTTAAGCACCAATTATGGCAGAGCTTGGTCGGGCGTCGGATAGCGAAACTCAACTCAATCGTAATTATTTCCCTCTCGGAAGAAAACTTGAAACGCGCGTTAATTGTGGCCAAGGTAGTGAACTCTTTACACTGAGCGTGAAGGGGACGACACGAGGCCGGCACGACTTGTTCACGTGTTAATATTTTTTTTAAAGACCTCTCATATCATCATAATGACGTGTCACAATTATAACGTTTTCTTATTTGAAAGTGACACTCTAAAACCTTCTAACCACGGGTTGCTTTTAAGTAATTTGGAATTAAATAAACCATTAAGTTAAAACATCCAAGTACAGAAACTCTGTAGTAAAGCTAGTCATTTACAAACTCTAAAAATCAAATACAATAACCAAAGTGCATGTGCAAATGGAATTAAAATACCTACGAATCTCTTATATTCCATTGAGTAACAGAGTAACATGATATATCATGTATTTCATGACATATTTTACTAAAATTTTGTTTTATTTGTCGAAGAACAGTAACAGATTTTTCCAAGATTTGTTCCTAACTACGTAACCTGTTAATTAAACTCGATATTCAAATTCCTAAAAAAATATAAAAATGCGAAATAAAGTCGTTCCGTGACTCGTCAAGTGTAAGTCGTCGTCGAGCGTGGACAAGCAGGAGGTGTGACGTCATTAGCAATCTGCCACGTCTCTGTGCTCGCGGCAAATTGGAGCAATTATAATGTACAGTTTGTTTTGTTACAAACCATCCCCTTAGAACAGCCGTGTAATTTGACGACTAGCAATTTTAAACGACATTCTATTAAAACGATCAAAAACATCTCTCATTTTAATAAACGAGTATTCAACAGTTTTTCCGCTTCTTTTGAAGCATTGTTGAATTTATTTGCGCTTAGGACAAATTGCTTTTGATTTTTAATTGACGTTACAGACACTAGAAACTGAATTGATTCTTCGTAGATAAAAACATCATTAAATCATGTTCCCTTTAAATAAATACAGGAGAGTTGATTTCAGAAGCCGCAACAAATACGTATAATCTATGGATAGAATTGGCCGAAGCAGGGCTGGGCCCAAAAGCCAGTTAATTAGCAGAAAACTTTGCAGTCATCTCCCGTACGGTCACGAAAAAAAGGGAACAATTCCCAAGTCCGACGATTGTCTAACCAGTCTATGTAATGAACGGATTAAGGATAAGTATCTACATATGTAAGCTTAACGTAATGGACAGACCGAAGGACTGAATTTTATACGATTTGTTTTATTACTTGGAAAAGATAAAAGTTTGTGTGAATAACTTTATTTTATGAACTTTTTACCTTTAGTGGTGGATACAGATATGAGAATATTATGTAGTTAGTAGTAGTAGTAGTATAATGTAGTTAGAATAGGTATGTGGATTCTTACGGTTTTATGAAATCCTTTATAATACTTGTATGAAACCTATTTATGGTGAGGTTTCAGATAGTAATAGGTTATGTTAGATAAAAAAATCTTATGAAATTTATTCAAAAACATTTCAAAATAAAAACTATATAAATTTACAGTTGTAATATTAGAATGTTGTAAACCATGTACAACATGTAAGCAGGTACAAAATGTAATATAAATGTATTCCTTTTTAAAGACATGTGTATTTTAACATTTTCAGTTGCCTCAGTAAACAAATTAATATTATATCCTTCGGCGTCAGTATAAATAAGTAAACAAAACGTTTTTCCTGTTTGTATGAATAACAGAAAACATGATTATAATTAGGCAAAATAACTCAATGCTTTACATATATGTTGGCTTACAAGAGACTTTATTAACCAAGTGAATGACTTTTGAAGGTCACGGTGGAAGGTTATTCGTATTATAAAAATATTTTCCTGAATATATTGAGAAAACAAATAATAGACGTGGCTCCAATGGCTGCTCAGCTAAAATGGGCCTGGGCTGGGCATGTCTGCCGCATGCCGAATGAGCAATGGGCTAGTAGAGCTCAGGATTGGCGACCTTCAAAACGGGGCTGCGGCAGACCACGATATATATTGTGGGACGAACTGGATACCTTCCTTGGGAATTCGCAAGAAGAAGCAAGGGACCGGGATCACCGGGATTGCTGGAATTAATGGAGGCCTAATTTTTTAGATACATAATATCATAATATTATGAATGTAAATCGATTCCAACAAACCTTGATAAAAGTCTAGGTGGAAAACTTATACCTAAAACAGAATATAGTAATTCGTATTGCAAGGACTATGAATTTCGAAGACAGGACTACTATGCAGGGTATGAGTGATGCCTCATACACTACTCCTCATTTTTTGCTATCATTTCACTAGCATACATTTCGTTCGATAAACATCAACAACTCATTTTTCATACAGTTTAATATAAGCAAACTTTGTAATGAATATGAAATTTCCCGAAAACTATTCGAGCAGATGTCAATTACTTAAGTTTCAAATTAAACCGCTGGTATCGGCCACATTATACGTTGGCGAAATGGCTCCATCTTTGAACCGACTAGCAAAGCCGCGCTATGGAGTAGCGTCGTTTAAAACGATTCTAATCTATACTATTTTAATACAGCGGAAGAGTTTTGTTTGTTTTATCGTGCCTCTAGAACTACCAGTCAGATTTTAATGGGACTTTTACTGGTAGATAGCTAGGGTAATGAGGCATAATATAAGCTACTTTTATTTAAGAAATATATTAGTTCCGCGAAAAACATGAAAAACACGCGGACGATGTCGCGGTGGACAGCTAGTCGTTAATGAAAGAACTATGAAAACTATTAACAGGATGTACTGTACCTTGTGTTTATGGCGAATTTCATGTGATTATATAGCTATAACATTTCTTGTTTGCTTTGATATTTAAAAGAGCTGCTGATTTAGTTTTGTGTGTGCAAAAAATGTATATAAGCAATTTTTTTAAACGACACAAACATAAAAATCGATTTATGAGAAATATAACATGTAATACAGAACCTGATATATAGTACTTATTACGATAAAAACTACTTATGTTATTACCACAAACGAAAAATCTTTTTGATTCTTGCATCTTTTTCAACAAAAACCCAAAAGGCCAGTCGAGATATATATATCAATATCTCGACTGGCCTTTTGGTCCAGTGGTTAGTGACCCTGACTGCTAAACCGGAGGCCGTGGGTTGGATTCCCACCCAAGACAAATGTTTGTCTGATGAGTAGGATCTCTCTCTCTACAAGAGTATGTATTTAGAAATATAATATAAGTATGTTTATCAGTTGCCTGGTTGCAATAATACAGGCTTTTCCTAGTTTCTGATCTGATGGCCGTGTGTGTTATCCCAAGATATTATTATTATTATATCTAGTATATTTACACTTATCCTTAGAATAAAGATGTCTCACTTCAATTTTCAGCAAAACATTTGCTTTACGTCCACGAGACTAAAGTGGCGTACAACAAAATAGTTCGTTTATTATAATATAGGTAGCAACTCAAAATGGGCCATAATTAACTGTATACGTAGTATAGTCAATTAATTAATTTAAACAATCACCGTACTCCCCGTAATAAAGGAAGTTACGTAGCGGAAACTTGAGTTTTTTAATTTCCTACAAAAATGTCGACGCTACTTTTAGAGATCCGCATTTGTTAAAGTTTGTATGTTTTCCTGATGGCATTCATAACGTTATATTTTGTATGTTAGTTTATTACGTTAATTAAATGCTGTAGTAATTGCATAAACGATTAAGGGAAAATTCCGAGAAGTTTATATTTGTAATGTATGAAAAAGTTAATTTTAAAGCCACTTTCTTTTTAATTATAATTAAATTATTAAATATAATCAGTTAGTTATTTAAAGTAAGTAACCTATCTGCAAGTTACAATTTTCGAATAACTTTAACTGTTTTTATTTGAAGCCTATTACTTAATCTTGATATTTAATCTTAGTTCCTAAATCATTTATTTGTTTTATTTATTATCCAAGTCTATATTTTTAATTAGTAGATTGTCTAACAAAATCTCAGTTTCATACATACATAAAACAATGCTACAAAATAACATTTTAACGAATCGCACTTGCCTTCTCTTTTTCTAAGTAATAAAAACTTTAAGCATTTTACGTTGAAGAGTACTTTCAGACGAAACAAAGAAAGATATATAGTTTACTGCAAGTTAGAAAGAGATAGCATCGAGATGAGAAACAATAAAATAAATAGAAACGGTTGAGGTGGGCTGTATACATCATACAATGTTACAATTTCTATAGATTTAGTTTTAAAAGCCGTTTTGAGACTTAAAGTACCCACATTTAATTAAAACAGAAGACTATTTATGGGTAACATAATTGTAATTAATTATTCGTGGAACTATTTAATTCAATATATTGATTTCATAGTTTACATACTTGTGGTACATACAATCATTAACGGAAAAAAGCGATTGGGTTTTAATAAAACCGGAAATATAATTGTGTTTTTATAATCACGAAGAAAGTACCAGTGCTATATAAAAGAAGATGTAAATTCCCGGAACATCAAAAACCATTTAAACGTTCTGAAATACGAAACAATATTGGAGCTACCCATTTAAAATATAATTGGAAATCAAACTTCGAACATAACCGACTAGATGCGAGTTGAATTGCCTCTGCGTCTAATTACTCGGAGATAGCAACCAATAGAAGATACCTATTTACAGCGATACGAACTGAATGATAATATTATTTTATACAAGTTTAAAACGAAGTTATCGCGTTGCCCCGAGCGCCCGCAGTCGCAAGATAAACTGAAATTTCTCATTCCGACACAATAAAGTTTCACGAGTATTTTTTTTCTCCGCCAAATATTTCAAAATACTTTTCTATTTGCTTTCGGATTTTGCTAGGGAGTTTTACAAATTGTTTCGATGTGACTCCCCGAGAATAACGGGTGGACGGATTGATCAGCGGAATGAAATTCAGATGAGTTTCGCGATTGGGAACTTGTGAGAAATTCTTTTTTTGTTTTGCATGGAGGGACATTTTGGTGTTTCGTTACAGCCAAAGATACGGTCGAGTTGTATTCTGTTTCTTTTATATTAAAATAGTAAATAAACCTTGGATTATGTAAAGGCAGTGGCAGAACTCATAACGAACCTGCTACAAAGGGACTTGACGTTGAGTGAGTTCTTTAATATATTTTTCGAATACGTAATTATGTTTCCAATTAAGATCGTCTTTATATTTTCAAAAGTATAAAAAATATGAAATGCACATGATTTTGAAGCAATATCCTCACAAATCCAAGAAAAAATACCAAAACACTGATAAAATTATTTGCAATGAAAAAAAGAAGGAAGTCAGAAAAAAGGATAAATATTCTCAGCAAATATCCAATACGCAGTTACATAAAAACACATCTATTTATACAAGCATATCTTCTTATGCCGAATCCTAAAAAAATATCAATATAGAAAAAAACGGTCGAACATTAAACATGGAGCCGGATATAAGCTGATCGAGAGCGATGCCCAACCCTGGAGGATAACAGATATTCACAAATTATAAGTGGGCGTACGGCAAACGGCTCCTTTGGCGATCATAATAATATCTTCGAGCGAAAAATGGCGCGAATGCGGTCTGGGAGCTGCGGAACCGCGGTATAAGATATAGGCAATATATTGATTTCTTCATCAGTAAAAACGCATGGTTCAAAGTTAAATGTGTTTTTTTTTTTTTTTTATATATATATAATCAGCATTCTCACATAAAATAAGTGTATGTGTCACAAAGAAAAAAAGCTTGTCAGTTAAACTATTGTTATCCACTAATACGAAAGAAACATGGAGTGTTCCGTATGAATTTAAAATTCTTAAAGAAAATGACTGACATAAGTCAACCGTTTAGCTGATCCGGAGTATAATTTTCGATACAAAGTATAGTATTATGAAAAGCCTGAGGTTTGAAGGGTTGACGTTACATGGGATACCACATGTGGACTTTAATATTGTAGTAGGGGTCGACCGCTGATATTGTAGACATTGGCGTCCAACTCGCAAGGGTTAACATATTCCTGTCAATTTTACGCAAGATTAGATAGACTAACAGACTTTTTGCTTCGATTCTATTGCGATAAGCTAGCGATTCAGTCGCGTGTTTTTATTTAAGCTTTATTTCAGCTCTGTATTAGTACAATCGCGATTCTGCGTCGCTTACCCGCGCTGTAGCTTCAGCAATGAAGTTGCGACGCGCACCAAGAATTCGAAATCTCTTAACAAACGAGCGTCTGTGTTGCGTCATGAAGCTGTGATGTGTAATTTTTATTAACCTGTTTCTAAAATTAAAACGGCAATTTAAATTGTATTCTATTATTGTTTTAATGCTTTATAAAATCGGTCTATTTTTATTAATCACTTATATTTAAGACCCATGCTACGTCATACGTAAATAATGAATGAGAGTTAGTTATTCGCAACATCCATTATAACAATCTTCTAATTTAGTCCACATTAAGGTAGAAAGCAAAAATCTGTAGATTTAAATTCCAAGCGAGATCCTAATTAGACGGGAGTACATTTTTCTATTCTTTAGTTTATTACTTTAATGTTTGAACGGAGCCTTCGACGTATGTTATCCATTGGGATTCGAACTGATTACTGTTCGCCGTCTGCGGGGCAACGCTCTGAGTCAATAGTGATACAGCACAATGCTGTTTATAATTTAAGGGGTTCGGAACAATAAGGCTTTGTTCAAAGTCCCGAGTTTTAGGGGAGACAATCAATGTATAGTGTAGTAAAGTTTTTGATAGACTTTGTTCTTCAGTTCTCTTCGTGTTCGTCCTTAGTTATTGTCAAATATTTGGAGTAAGCCTCTTTTATCTCCTTCATTTCACAATTTAACGTATCAAAAACCTTGAAACAATGACGTATATATATTATTGAGTACACAGACTGGGAAATACTCAATTAAATTCAGGATTAAACCAATATAATATAAATTCTCCTTGGTAACAAATAGCTATCCAGAGTAAACATACAAACAACAATGTAAATAAATATACTTGAAATCGCAAGGGATCAATTATAACGATCCCAGAACTCAATTTAAAGGACACCTCAAAGTTAGATCACGTTAGAGATCGCCAACACTCGTCACAAGGAATGATGGTGGATCACGATTTGCATAAGAAAGGTATAATAATAATCCTAAAATTTTATAAGGTGAGATAACCGTGGAGTTTATCTTAATTGTTAGAATTTTTATGAGACAGAATTTTTGTTGCGTCGAATTTTAAAAAGATTTCCGTACGACAGTTTTGTTAAGCAAGGCGTTTGGCAACGTAATGAAAAATATTCAATTACTTGAATAATGTATTAGAATCCTACCTTAACAACGAATCCTTTCAATTCCTACCTTGTGCTGATTTAGCTAAAATTTAATAATAAAAACGCTGACAATAACAAAGTAATTTTTCATTCGCACATAAAAAAATGGTTTCAAAACACCGTCACTATAAAACGAAGACTCAGTGAACCATTGTCACGTACAACAAAAGGAAATTCCGTGACATCAAGTATCACCAGTTTAAAATGATAAAAATAATGCAAATTCACTCCTGCGCCTTGGCTCGTGATATAATGCCTGATCGTTACTAAGATAACTGAGTTTTTCCGTTAAATCGCGCCTCTTCGGTAGTTAACGACAGTGTCCTTCGTTAAACGGGAAGTGATTCAGGTAGTCGTTTGTGTTTGAGTGCTCTTTTTCATTTGTAAAAGTATTTTAGACCGTCTTCACGACGAGTTTTTGTATTGTTATTGTAAGATTTAAGGTATTAGATGGGTTGGATGGGATGTTTAATGTTGGATAGTAACCCCCTGCTTGCATGAGATGCGATCTTCATTTTACTTATTGTTTTGTTTTGCTAGGCACAATAAGTAATGTTTCTTTTGTTTTTACCACCAATATCTCGTAACACAAACCAATGTAGCTGTCTCTCGTCTTCACCGCTTAGCATTCTGTCCTATTTACAAACACGCGTAGGCACTTGCCCTATATATACGTCACGCTTTATCTCTAATCGAGATATTGTATTGTAGTCCAAGTTTATAATAAGTAAAGTGCTTGTAATGTTAGTAGATCAATACAAACACTGAACAATAGCGTATTTACTTATAATATTGATACCATTAATCTTGCACAAACATCAGCCCGGTATCTGAGAGCTGTGTTAGCGAACTTCGTTCCCTTATTATTTAAGATGTTTACAAAAAAGAGTAAGTTTTTGTTATTTTTAGATTTATGTACTTAAATGTTTTGATATTCATGAATATATACGTCACGTCGAGTCTAAATAACTTAAGTAATAATTTTGTTGTTTTGTTGGCTGTAATTAGTATCAGTAAGAAATACTAATTTCGATACCAATACAATGAAGAAAGGGAATCTCTAAACCGGAACTCTCATGTAATCATCACTAATTGAACTGTAATCGAAATATATCCTAAAATAAACTTAATAAGATCCTTCTTAATGTCTTCCATTTCTCTTAATACCCGGCTTTTATATCACCTGAGTTGGAAGATGTTCAAGATAACAAGGAATCCAATCTAATCATGGTGGAACTTTTGACGAGTGAGACTGACACATAAAAAAGTGTCGTAAAATCGACAAGGTAGCATCCGTTATGGCCGACGCCGGGAAATGATTTACTTAGGTAAGGGAAATGAGAAATTTCACAAAGAAAAATATAAAAATTCATCTCTATGTAGGTTGTATGCCTACTTAATTACTTTAGATGGATTATATTTAATAGTATATTTATTTAAATGTGTATTAATGTATATAAAAATAGTCCCGAATTAGGTCACGCCATAACTTCCGAAGCACTGCACCAAATCAGGTAATTCTCTTTTTGTTATGTTCCTTATTTCAAGGACAAGGTTTTACAATAAAGAAAAATGTATGTTTTTTTTTAATAACCCACCATCCTTCCGAAGCCTGGTCGGGCAGCTAGTTTACAATAAAATATGAGATAGTTTTATTTTTCAGATCACGCCCCTGGCTTATACTATACATTTACATCTATATTCCATGTAAATCCTTTGGGTAATACAAATGTAACAGTTAAGACAGAAGTCAGACGTTTATACCACTCCATTACAATATTTGAAGTTACAAAATAAATAATAAACAAAATGTGGTTGTCTTCAATTACACGTCTTTGCTTAAGGTTACTTGTACGCCTAACTTATTAAATACGTTTAGCGCTGAATACATTACGCTAATACAATCTGTATCTATTTACTTGAAGACATTTACATACAGAGATAAATGGCGGTGTATTTATATAATGTTTGTAACGTTTTAACGACAATATTCGATGAATAAGTTTTCAATGGCCTAAGATTATAGATCGTTTTTCGAAACACCATGAAAAAATCAGATAGAGTAAGCCATACTGTTTAACCTATAATAAAGGCAAAGCCGCGTTCGCCGCGGTTGGTCCGTGGATGGGTGACCATGTAAACATACCCTCCTGCCTTGGAAACCACGTTAAGCCGTTGATCTCGACTGAAAGAACCAGTATTACTATGGGATACTGTATTAACCAGTAAAATGGGTTGTGGACGTCAGATAAGCAATCGCTCCATTTAAAATACAGTCTTTAGCTGAATCCAGTAAGACTGGAAACCGACCCCAAGATAGCTTGGGAAAAGGCTAGTCAGAAAATGGAGATACTTAAACAATTTATATAAGTAATTCTTAGGATTCCATTAGGGTAGAAGAGGAAATTAAGAATACTCTACACGCTGCGCGACGGTAAGGTTTGTAAAAGTCAAAACAGCCACATCTAACGCGGGCTACACTCAAATAATACATGTGGCGGTACATTAAACCATATATGAAAAGGTTTCCGCAAGGATCAGGTGGAATCGTTCTAATTACCTGTTCTACAGGATAATGTTCGTAATATAGGGAGTGCGTACGAAATTTCCTGTTTACCCCGTTACAAATGAAAAGGGTATTTAATTTCTGTATAAATCGCGCTGCCAACGTCTTCCGCGTATAATTGCTTTGGTCGAAGGTATTTTGATGTTACCTTTTTATTACTTAATAAACGGGTCCACTTTCATTTTGCAGTGTTAATTCAATTCCAAGCTTTTGTTGAAATATCTTAATTTATTTTAAATCTAATAAATGAAAAATTTTATCTCTAGTCGAGAATTCTTGTTATGTTTAGTTTTTATACCTACATAACGTAATGTCAAGACTAAAGTCTCAAACTTTCATTTGTTACAAACAATAGTCATATTACTTACTATAGAAACCGTGTCTCTTCAAACTGAATAGAGTTTCGTCAACCCATCAAACTTAAATCCCTCCCACACCTCACATAAATCAGCCGCTGAAAGTGAAGCTCGTTTTCATTAAAATATATCCTCTATCGGTGAATTATCCCCCACACCTGGGCAACTTGCGAACTGGCGCAAACTTCGCACGCTAAACACGAAACTTGACTTGAAAATCACTAACTTGTTATCTAACTGGTAAACAATCGTTTGAAACGTAATTTACCGGTTATAGTGTAATAAACGTGCAGTATTCTTGTTTTCGTGTAAAGTTTTCCATCTACTGGCACTGTGTAACACTGTGTTTTACAAGATTCGATTAGCAGGCTTGTTGCTATGTGGTCTAAACTGACATAGATGACCGTTGTTGATGTCGGAACTATAGGATGGATCAATTTGTAGATTTTTAGCCAAAGCTCGATAGATAGCTATGTCGTCGAATTAGATCACGTTATGGTTTTGTTCTAATGTCAGTGACATATTGCAATAAAAAAACAGTGGCAGTCCGGGAGTGCCGACAGAAGTAAAAACTTGAACATTTACAGTATATGTAGATACTTGTATAAACTTGTTGTGTATTGTGTTGGTAACGGTAACGGTAAAAGTGTCGCAAATACAATTGTTTTTTCCAATGTCAAAAATGCCCAATGCGCCTAAAGAAGTTTTCACTTCAAAAAAACCTCATATCAGAACATCAATGTTGTTTAATTTTCAACCTAAGTGTCATATTGCTAAGTTCGGTGATATTCAACTGTGTTGTTTGAATATAGATATAATCTAAACGGCACTAATGAACAGAGTTTGTAAGACCCGTAACTAAAACTCCTAATGTAGAAGTAAATAAAACATCCAACATTTGAAATAGGTACATAATGTGGGTGTGGATACTTTAAGAGATGAAACACAAAGAGGTTTAGAATATAAAGGTTTAGTTCAGCACCTGGCAAAGAGCTCCTAAATAGGCAGGCATACATATGTAGGTCAAATAACGTAAGATATTTCTTCAAAACCTTATTCGTGACCTTTTAGACGAGACTATTCGGGGCTGTATTCTGTACGTATCCAATTTACAAACCCGCTCTATACTAGAGCATTTCTATGCAACACCCGTGTTAGTACGCAGAAGCCATGTCCGAAGGCAATGTGTCTAGTTTAAATGTACTACGAATACAGGGTGTTTACATCGTTCGTAGGTAGACAACGTTGTGTAGTTGTTTACCTAATCGTGTTACAGAAATAGGTGAGTGTCACACCGGACGGTGTATGAAAATTTACTGTGAAAATGTTTCTTTGGCGATGCGAAGTACTAGAGGATACGTAGTTAATGTCTCCATGAATTATTGGTGACAGAAACTACTGTCTTTTTTGTTTTATGTCTTTGTAACAGTCTACATAACATTTTAGGAATGAGTGTCTCGTAAAAAGGAACCCTTATAGGATCTTATAGAAATTTGATAGTGTCGCACATCGTTGCATGAGAGAACATTTTTTCAACCGTACAGTTAAGTCAGACTCGAACTTGTCCGGTTTTTAGATAAACGGATCACACCTGTTTGGTATCAAAAACTTATTAATTGAAGTCTAAAAGAGCTACCGTTTGGTCTAATATGTTTAAACAAAGAATTGATAATCTTCTACGAAACAAATATAAAGCATTGTTACTTTTGATACGTTTGTCGAACAAAAGATCAAACTTTACTTGCAACCCTATTATAGCAGCTACCTGCTAAATAAATTTAAGTCAACCCTAATATTTTACCTAGTTCCAGGCCATCTCCAATGTTTTTATAATGAGCCAGCTAAAAGCTAAATGGAAAACAAATAGATAAAAGTATAGTAAGAACGTTGCTCCTAAGAGAATTCTCCAATGTCCCGGTGGCGAAAACACGCATGAATAAAAAGCAAAAATAAAAACAGCTACAAAGTTCCAACTTAACATGCTAGGAAATATCAATCATTCTGACATAATTACTGGTACTCAAACTATTGAATGCGTCTGGAACACTTCAAAATAGTCTCTAATCCCTTGAAATAAAACTCACGTCGTTCGCTTTAACATTTTGTTTGTAAAAAGTAGCCGAGACGGGAAAGTTGTGTGGAAAACTGGAAAGTTTTTGCTAAAGTAGCCTGTATAGTTGTAAGGATGAATAAATTAGTAAACACTGGTGGCTAGACGTAGAGTTTTAAATATGTTTTCACCACAGTATTTTAAACTGTAATATGTAGCTTGTTTGTCGCGTATAGATATAATGTATCTACTGTTAATTGAATAACATAGGTACCTAGGGCTTAATCCTAGGCTTTTTAAGTAAAGCGTCGTCGTATGTCGTAGACGTCGGCATAATTTCAATGTCCCTTGTAAAAGAAATTATATGTATAACCAGTCTTTTATGATCGGCAAAAGAAAACGTGCGTATAAATAAATTGACTCTTATGTTTCTCTATATTAAATGGAATCTTAGTTATCATATTCAGAGTTCAGAGATCATAAAAACATGGTAAGTTAATTAGTGACTTACAAGAGAAGGTATGTTGAGTATACTCTCCCTATCGATACCAAACTATTGCTTTTATAACGTAACCATACATGCAAAGCACTCCATTGTCCATTTGTTATTTAAGTATATTATCTGCAAAACAATATTTCTCCCCAAATAGCAGGAAACGCGTAAATTCGGTGATTTATGCGACGAATAGCGACTCTATGTTTGGTACTGAACCATGTGATTATTTATCTCTGTCCCCCTACCATCGGTTCTCGAATTAAAAGCGATCGAAAATTACGTGTGACATTGACGGATGAGTCATAATCTTATCGAACTAGCGTGTATTGTTGGGCAAACGAAAGCTTTGTTTGAGGTTCGTAAACGTTGATTATATTTTGGTTTAATACATTTGCATTGTTCGTTGAGTTGTGGATGGAAAATAAATGCTGCGATTTACAAAAAAATCGCAGCCGTAATATTCAATATATTTGCGACCTTATTCCACAGAAATAAGGTTATAATTTCCATTATTTTCATTCGAATCTAAACCGATTTCGACGGCAAATCGCTCAAAATTCTTCCTAAAGATCGAAGATGTCGAAAAATACTTTCGATGTTATTTAAACTCTTTGCGAACTTAACTCTCGTCATATTCGAGCGCGATCAATAGAACAAATGGTTGTGACAGGTGGGCTACCGTGTAAAAGTGACGGATCTGTTCAATACAGCGTTCGTTGAATGGAAAAAAATTGATAGCTATAACATCAGACGTTGAGCTTTTGTGCGCGAATTTATCTCCGTTGTTCTTTTGTTTTGTTGTTTAAATCTTTCATGCAAATCTTTCAATTGTGTAAGTTGGTTGTAGTAATTAAACGGTCACTTACGTTCGTGGTCTGGTCGTTCGAATGTGGACCTCAGCATTCCTGTAACAAAGACGATATTTGCTTAACATATAACTGATGTTGACAATTCACTATTGAAATAATAGCAGAGACAAAATTAAATTGTAAACAAATTATCATGTCAATATAGACAAACAGAAAAGATTATTTAATTTATTTATAATTTATTATATAAATAGATAAAAATATAAAATTCAAATAAGAGCAAATCCAACCACCTGCAATAAATTACATGAAAGTAAACGTTTTAAAACGAGCCGCCATAAAATATTCATTCATCAGTATGACTACTATAACCCATTCATCATTTTACATTCACACAACTATGGTACAGCCGCTGACAAAAGCGCCAGCCAATTAGTTTGTTTAACGTTGTGTGCCGAAAGCGCGCGTTGTCATAGCAACCGGTTTATGGTGGGCACGTGTTAATTGCCCGGCCTCTGTCTGAGCGACTAACATTTTGTACCATTTAGCACCTCCCAGCCACGTCCATATTACGTGCAATCGACAATACACAATATTAATTCAGAATGCTTTAGACTCGTATATCTAAATAATTTATGGATTACGACTACGAGCACTTGTAAATTTCTCCATTTTCCTTTTAAATAGCTTTTATTACATTTTTCTTAGCCGAGTAATAAATAACGTATGTTGAAAAATACGTTTTTAATTACTATGAACTCATTATAACATTAAAATTTATATTAACAAGTTTTACATGAACGTGAGTGTCTTATAAAGTTGTTAAACAGTTTTAATCCTATTAAGGTTAACATTAAAAAAATACTTATAATTAGTTTGTGTACGACTGTACCAAGGATACAGATCAAGTCCCATTATTGTCGTTAAAAATACACTATATATCTATATATATCTAATCATTTATACGTCCATTAATCGCCAGTTTCTTACGCACATCGATTAGAGTCAAACAAAGATAAATATTTCATATAACAAAGTGTATTTCATATAGTTTTAATCCTATCAAAAAATTAAAGCATCACCTTAATGCGAGTAAAGTCAAGTTCTTCGCCAATGTACTGAAGGTCGGTCTTTAATATTCCGTTATTACGGATTAGAAACAACAATAATATCACGTTAATATATTCTGATGTTAGATAAACTCACGCTATAGGCTGGATTTCGGGCGTTGTGCAATGACGATAGCGGTAATCCCAATCACAATAATATGACCTAATACCGTTATCGACGAACTGTAGCCACAATAACAGTAACAACACATCTCTACATAACCAGTTGTATACAGTTAGTTATCAAACCCTGAGGATGAGAAGTAGTGAATAATTTGTTCTAAACCTAATATTACCCATTCTAACAAACAGATTTAGGGCTGATTTTACTAACGCCAGATAATTTTAACCGAGGAGTAATTTTGAATTTTTGACAGTTCTTCCATACAAAATCCGTCAGACGTTAATTTTATTACACTTATAAAAATCACAGATTAGCAAAACTTAACCAATCATTGCAGGTAATGATCATTATAAAACTATTTATTATAATCAGCTTCAATATAACCGATATAAATAAAAGAGAATGTACGTGTGTATGTTCACCTTAAACTCGAAAACCGTTAGTCCAATTGATATGAAACTGTGCACACAAAGAAAATAGTTACGTTAGTTATAGGTGGCGCTGGTGGCAGTGATTTTAATCTATTGAACCATAGTTCGAATTGTAGATTTTTTAGATGCAGTGAAGCGTAACGGTCTGTAGCTAGTGTTAAATAAAAAAAAATATATATTTCTGAAGTTCTGAAAGAATTAAAACCACACTTTCAAAGTAGGCCACCGTGTTAAAAAGTTAAAATGGCACGTAGTACAGCATATATTTACATACACATTATACATGCAAGTATCTCGTACCATTATCTTGCATGCAAATACTTTTCTATTTTTTTATTCCAATTTTATGAATAGATATTGTTTTTAAATGTAAAATAATGATTTAGTTAAATAAAAATAAATAAAAGGTCAAAATTTAGAGTGTATAAACTATAGAAATAATAAATAAAACATTTTAGTCCAATTAGTAAAGTTAACAAATTGAACGATAGATTTGTACCTCGTTAGGAAAATCGACATGTTATATAGAGCTATTATTTGTTGGTACTTACATTTTACTATTTAGACCTTTGTTATTTAAACTAGCGTGTCATTGTAATTGATTAAGTAACATTCTTTTGTTCTTCTGTGTTGACAACTAAACGTACATCATTCAACAACCGATAGTTTTAATTTGTGGAATAAAATTGACATCAGACAGTTTTTGTATGGATAAACAGTCAAAAATTTGAAATTATTTCACGGATAAAATTATCTGACGTTGGAATAATCAGCTCTAAGACGACTATTAAACAGATTTTAAAATACCGTTATGTATAAACATAACGTTATAACAAAAAAGCCATTAAAATATGTTTTTTTATTGTGTATTTAATTTATAACATATAAATATTGGCCTTTTAAAGGCCAAGAAAACGAGCAAAAGAAAGAAAATTTAATGCCACCCAACAAAAAACATGGAGAGGCAATTGCGATTCAGAATTTTCACATACGTACGTGTCGGTGTAAAAATAACTTATGCCACCAACAGATGTGGGGTGCGTAGTGTTTATTATTTCATTGTGTATGCTCGATGAACTCGCATCTTTTCGATACAGGGGGTGAGTGAAATTTCTTTAGAAAACGTAATAAGAAAACATTTCAACGCATCGCCACGTTCGAACGTATTGTGAACACACACTGGATCCAAATATATGGATCCGCTTTGACGTTTTATTACAAAATAAGAGTTTATTTTTGGATTTTTCGAGTGTCCATTTTTGGGAAGTATTTATTAGATCTGTACGATTGTATTTATAAGGTAAGTTTCGTATGGTGTTGTGTAATAAATTGTTAAAAGTATTTTTGCAAAAAGAATATGATATCCACATTCGTTTTGTAAAAACGTGATTCGTTTAATAAATTGCAAGACTAACTTATTTCATTTTCTTTTATAAAAATCGTCGTCGAAAATAAAGAACTTATTTAGTTGAAAGGATTATACATACAAATTACATATGAACCCGCAACACGTCAGTCACCGGCCGAATACTTATGGCTGAATGTATATTTGTTCCTTGGAAAACAGGAGGCTTTTTACAACCAACATGATGTGCTAAAAATATAATGCACTCTATTTTCTTTTATTTGCCGAAATATGAAGGCAGGCGAAAGTGCAAACTGAGTGTGTTCATGAAATTTGGGTAATAAACACTCCCCTGAGTGGGGTGCGAATGTCTATTACCTAATAATCTACATACCTATTACTCGTACATTTTCATCTTTTATGAAAGGTAACCTCGCTTCGTGAAGCACGCATTAGATAGTATTGCGATTGCGACACATGCATTGTTTGCCCGTCTTCGTATTGTACGCGGTCTATACGACCAATTCACGATTACGACCATGAAGCGCCATAAACTAGAAATAAATCAAACAGTTTATTGAATAGTAACATCAAAACAATCCGTTGCAAGTTAACCCTCAAACGCGAGCGTGACCGCGCGCGGACCGATCACGACACCAATAAATAACGATTGCGACAAAAACTGACGACAAAGCGCGCGTCGTGAGTCACCAGTCGTGATCCGTCGCACGTGGCCGGACAGATCGGAAGCCGATCAGCACGATAACATCACGACTCTTTAAAAATAGGATTTCCAGTATACGCTCGCTTAGTTAATTGGTCATTTTTACTTTTTAATTATAACGATTCGTGACGTTTTAGCGAACGAGGGTTGAATTTCGATTTTTTTAATGAACCTTGTTTTACGTTTGAGCCATTAATTCACACCGAACATTATTTGCATTTTATTTCCTTTGCGATTAGGAAGTCTGAGTTTTTACGAAACATTTGAGCGTATTTAGGGAAATGTATTTTTTTAGCTTTGAACGTGCTGTGCTTCAGTAGGTATTATAAAATCTTTGATGTCAGTAATGACGCAACGTAATATATTTTACAACGACATAAATAGCGACATTTATCACGGACGGTCAATGAAACTGTAAAATGCATGTCTCATTGTAACTGTCTGTTGCGTATTGATAAAATGTCAAAGTTCAGCAGTATTACTATTTCTGGACGGCACTGATTGGCAGTAAGAATGTCGATTGAGTGTTATTGGCTCTGCGAAATGCAGGAAATAATATCAATTTAATACACGACCCTACGATAAATATGTCGTATTCGATCCCCTTTACCAGGTTTGAATAAAGCAATTATGAGAAAATTAATACTCGACAAAGACTATTATAAAAAATTTAATACAAAGTGTTTTTTTTTGCAGTAGGTATACATAATTATCTTCATCATTTAATCAAATATTTACAAAAAAGCACGTGTTTTTGAGTAGTCGGTCGACTACAAACTGGTTTGCTAATTATTATCTTAGTCTTAGTCTTAAAAATATTCATTATCAATCAATCAACTCTGCTCATCGTATATTTTTTGCACTTAATCAAAATGATAGGTTATATAAGTTGAGTATGAATTACGTTTACGTAAATAATGGTGACATTAATAAAAACAAGTCGTAAAAGACACAACTATCAGTTACAGAACAGAACGAATTCAACGATGACTGCATGGATAGCCGAGTGGTATAGGTCACCACGCCAATACCCACTGTGCGCCACGTGCTGCGGGTTCGATTCTCGCATGGGCAAGCATTTGTGTGATCCACAAATGCTTGTTACAAGTCTCTGTGTTCTTTCTGGACATAAATTGAATGTTTGTGAAACCCCCGCGATACAAGGATTAAACTCCTTAGCGCGGGACTCGATTTAAAAAAAAAAAAATTCAAATAGATGCGCCCAAATTCTCGCAATCTGTTAATAAAACATAACAAAAACCTTGCAAAATCTTATTACGATTGCGATGACTGTAATATGGGAGTCGTCTCAATTATCAACTTGTGTTTATAACCGGCTGTATAAGGAATTATCGTTGCTATCTCCTTTATTGCGATGCTATAAAGTATATGTGATGGCCTGACCACACCCAAGTTGGGCGACTTTCTGAACAGCGCGGCACACAAATGAGTACTTGCTTTTTTCTTGAATATTTCTTAACAATTAAACATGTTTAGCAAACAAAAAGCCTGTTTAATATCTGCTTTAAATATGTATTAAAATATTTCGTTGAACTTCATAATGCGAAGTTAAGTATTATTATTTTAATGTCTACATGGAGCTTCATAACTGAGAACGCTATTGAATGACATGCACGGAAATGGAACCAGAGCTTCACAAAGCGGAATATCTATTGTACATTATAACGTTGTACTAGTTAGATCAACAAGTAGATATATCTACATCCAACGTCACTTCCTACATGATTTATGACCGCAGCCAACTAACTGTCAAGCGCACATCACTTTTTATACCCTATGAAGTTTCATGAAAATAAGGTTCAGTAGGTCTTAGCCGAAAGGATATTACTTTTCTAGATAGTGATCTCGAGCGGGACACTTGACTGCTTTTATGGTTGTAATAACATGATAACATGCTGATTCGATTTCGTATGGACGAGTAACAAATATCTTGGCGCGTGATTTCTCCGAACATTCCGATTGAATAAATACGTTTACTTATCTTTGGTACACACAATTGACTTGTGTTAACGTCTGTTAGCTGATAACGAAATGAGATTGAGATATATGAAATGATATTTCGATTTGCAAATGGAAGAAATAAACTGAACATGATAGGGTTAAATAAAAATAAACTATCGTTGCTACAATTTTAGTAGACAACAAACAAAAACTGGTACTAAAACATTCAATTTTTTTTATCGTACCAAATACGGATGCTGCAGCCGACAGTGAGCGCTGTAAATTAATTTCCAAGTTCTACCACAATTGTATCGCGTTACAAGCGCAGAATGCAACTCTCAACCCCATATATGGCAAACCGGGGCCGGCTGCCGTACCGGGCTGGACATAAATGGCCGGCCGTTACCAAACGCGGCGGCGAGGGACAGCCCGCAGCGAACGGGTTAAGTGACACACTCGATTTTGAAATACGAATAAGAAAGCCATATTATGTTAAATAATAATTAAAAGTAAGATCTACCGCACACCTTGGTTCTACGAAGGTTATGCAATAGGTCTCTCAATTGTTATTTAGTTGATTTTAGGTTAGGTTTTATGGTTACAATGAAGAATTTATTTAAAAAAATAAAATAATTTAGATTTTTTATTTTTTATTTTATAAAAAACTGTTTAAAAATAAAAAGACATTTATTGCTACCAAAAAAAAAACAAATTTCCTAATTGTATAATATAATACCGTAACAAACACTTATGTAAATCTTTCATTCAATTATCGTAGTTTTCACTTTTCTTTTTTAATTCAAAATTAAAATTACTTTATCGAGCTTTAAATATATCAACTTCGTATTTAATTTTCTGCTTCCTCGACTCGATCGAAAACTGTTAGTAACTAGAATTTTCGGATTTCGAACGAAATTAACATAAAGAAAAAGGCAGGTAGGTGAAATAATCCATTAGCGATATTCCACAGATTTTCTCGCTTTTTTTTTCATTAGAATTCATAAGAGACTTAGTTAACAAAGGACGGAGTTAGATTGGAAAAATTTATAACTTGCAAGATTTGCGCAACTCAAGTGGCGCGGTATTTGCATTTTAATTGTAGCTAGGTGTGAGGTCTGAGTGCGAGCGGAGAGCGATAAGCTGACCGGGCGGCGGAAAGTTAACATGTGTAAAAACGAATTAATAGAGTCCTTTTATTATTATTCATTATTTGTTACACAATAACGCATGCGGAACGAATATTTGTATTAAACTACTATACTGGCGCGTAAAGCCAGTAGTCGCAGGTTCGAGTCATGCCTGAGGTTTAATTTTTCTTTCTACTATTAGAGTTTAAATACAAAAAGTCCTCTTAATCTAACTTATAATATTTATAAAGTCCTGAATAAAAATAAAATTATGCATTATGGAACTTATCTGCTGAACCGTATGGTCCGTAACCGACCGTAACCGTAGGTCATAGGTTCAATTTCCAGCCACAAATCTTTGTGCGATGCGCATTAATTGGTCTATAATCACTTAATTTGGCTTCAGTATTCCTTTTAGCAAAACCAATACACTAAAAGAATACAGAAGCTAATCCAAGTAATTATAAAACAATTGCCCTGCTGCCCACAGCATCTAAAATTTTCGAAGAAACAATGTTCAATACTAAAAAATACTTGACGAATGCCAGAAAGGATTTCGAAAAAATAAATTACAATCCTTGCAGTCTATAAGTACATCCAAGAAGCTCTAATTATAATTAAAAACAAACAATATGCCTTAGGAATATTACTTGATATGACTAAAGCCTACGACAAGGTACAATTTAAAGTTTTACTATAGACACCCACATAAATTGAAAGACACATATCAAAAACATTAAATCAAAATTGTCCAAATTTTCATATGTCAGTGAAATAAAAAGAACTACAAATCTGCAAACGCCAATAGTTACTTACTATGCGTGCATGCATGGCTCTCCTATGGAATAATTTTGTGGGGAAATAGTTCAGATGGGCATCTGAACCATTTCCTATTTATTTTACAGAAAAAGTTAGTACGGAAAATGAAAAAACATAGATCAAAGAGACAGTTGTAAACCTTACTTCCAGAAACACAAGATCCTTACACTAGGCAGTTTATACATTTTGGAGATGTGCAAATTTGTTAGAAAGTACCCTGATTATTACAAAAAATTAAAAGACACACAATACCAATATTCTCTACGCCATATATAATGGATAATACGATAGTATATAATGTTACTTGTGAATAAAAATTATAACTAAATTAAATGTCGATTAATCGCTATCTGTTAACACTCACGTTCGTTAAATAGCCAGTAATCTTCGACTATTCATTATAATACTTTTTGAATTCATGCATATTTGCCGCACTTCAGGGAATATCAGCTCGACTTTTATTAATTAAGTTTTCGTTTGTTCAGTTTACTTTGTCCTTAAACCCGTATTAATGTGTAGATACAGATTCGGTAGAAGAAAAATAAGATTATTTTAATTCAACATAAATTGAAGAAGGTTATATTTAAGTTTACTTTAGTTTTAATGAAAGGATTTGAGTGCATAAGGTTACAGGTTTGAACCCACTACAAGCAAGTACTAACGTGACTTTTCGAAGTTATTGTTAATTATTCAAAGATATTGAAAATCGATGAAGAAAATATCGTGAGGAAACCTGGATTCCAAAAATTGGTATCTGAAATCGCCAACTTGATAGAGAGCAAGCTTGGTGATCAATGCTCATTCCTTCTCTACTAGAGAAGAGGCCTCTGCTAGCAGTCAGACAATTATAGGCCGGTATTATAGTTTCTCTCATAATGGTAAGAATCTGAACTTACTCTGGTAAACAACCACTGCCAAGCATGAAATTGATTCTGTTCTTTGTGTGTACCAAAGTAAAACAGTTTGAAAATACACAATATTTAGATTTTATGTGAGCGTCCGAACGCGTTTGACAAATGGGCTGACATTCGATTCATAAACCGCCAAAATGACATACAACTGCAAAAAGAAACAAAATGGCCGTACATCACAGTGTTACTCTACACAGCAACCACGTAAACCAAACCGTTTGGTGTTTACAAAACTGTACATTACTTTTATGTAGGAAGAAGTACATAGAGCAAAGTCAGGCGGCAACCACTAAGTGTGAGTTGAGTTGGCGAGTCATTTATCTCTGTCGGCGTCGCGATGTGGCCTCGGCTTTACATTAGGCTTGTTGATAGCCGTCGGGGTTAAGTGAAACGTCTATCTAGGAGGGTGTGAATTCGTGAAAAACATGTACGTTTCGCCTTTCAAGCGCAGATGTAAGCCGTGAAGTTTTTGTACGACAAGCTAAAGTGATGTCACCTGCGTCTATTTGTGTTCAATAAAAACGACGCTTTGATTAATTCTCTTCTAATTTATTTTAGCTTGAGTGATGTTTTTATATCGATATTGAATTATACAAATGCCTTAATGTTGTTCGATTACTTTCTCGAAGGCTTTCTTCTTTTACAGCAGTATTTGGATGTGATCTACCAAAAGCTTTTTCTTAAACTAAAATCGAAGTAGAAACTAAAGTACTCTAAAAATCTTAGAGCACCGACCTTATAATATACTATATACACTCATTTCAAATTTAAACCAAAGGCTCTTGTAACCTTCAGTATTATAAATAGAATCCTAATAAAGAAATCTTTTCCTAAAACTTTTCATATAAAAGTAGAGAAGGATTTTTATTACAACGGAAACGGTAGTTAATTTTAATGTTGCCAGTAATTAACAAATCTTAAGACCCTTGAATATGGGTAAGAGAGGGCTCCACGGCTTAATCGCGCCGGCATTGCGTCTGTCTCCATTTATAAGAGGTAGCGATTGACAAAACATAGTTACGTTGGTTGTGTCCTACTTAAATGAAACTATTTTGTAATATTATATACATTGTAAGTGTATTACCTTGACGCTTACATATATGTTTTAGAATGGATTCTTTTTACGTAAATTGTAATCAAAGCAACATTAAGTAATTACTAGTTGATGGTACCGTTCTCAAGAATACAAGTTCTCAATAAATTAGTATAATAAAACTTAACAGCACATAAGAGTAGGAATCTAGTCCGGGTAGAGTATGACAATGCCTTTAAAGTTGAATTTTTATTACATAGATAAGTTTGCGAACGTTATAACCGCTACCGCTTATACTCGGACCATACCTTTATTACTGAAAAGACGTTTTTCTTGGATTTTTCGTAGCAAACGAGTGGAGGTAAGGAAAATTAGATATTTTACCTTCGGCTTAATGAGAAGTTATCAACGTACTTGAGCAGGGGTCGAGTACTCGCTCAATATCTGGCTATTATCTTTTATGACCCACTAGTGCCTAGTAATTGTTATTAAAAAGTTTTACCTATTAAACACGGACAATTGTTGTGATATTTTAGGGAAAATTGCAAGTCGTTATAAAACACTTTGTTTACTTTTTAATCGTTTTATTTCGGGATATTTGGATAAAATGTGATAAACATAAAATAGGTTTTTTGAAAAGTAGACTTTACATTCGTGGTTCTAGCAAAATATGCAGTGGAATACCAAAGGTTAATTTTACTAAATAAGGAAACCATTTAAATTACGGTGATGTTTGAAAAGTTGTTTTTCAAAGTAAAAAATTCACTGATATTTTTATGGAATTTTGCGAATCACCGGTGCGTTTTAAATTTCAATACTGATCGGTCATCGAAATATGGATATTTGTATTTGACCAATCAACCAATCAACTCGTTATTCACACGTTTATTATGCTTTGACGCTACCGCACTGTAATGTCTGAGAATTATTTACATAGATATTCGGCCATATTTTGCATGTAAATGAAGTAATGTTGGAAATTAAATCATGTCCGAGTTAACGTGACGATACAAAATATGAAATAGTACTTTTGAAGTTGATTGAAATAGAGAATTATAAAATGTAATGTTCTATTCTAGGTAGCTTGGCTGTATCAGACCAAAAGTAATATAGACAATTTTAAATATGTTTTATCTTTATCTGAAATAGGTTTTGATCTAAACTTTAGTTAAAGCAAAGCTTTGAAACTCTTCTGCCTAGCTTTTCTTACGTAAGCTATGGCCCTGTTTGACCGACAACACATTTTACTGGGTATATACATTTTAAAATTAGAAACTGCAATCTCAAAAATTTAATGACAGGTATTTGACAAGTTTGAACTATATTGAACATGAAAAAGACTTTGCGAAGGTGGAGTTATTTAATCTAGCGGAATATCCCCTCATTCACAATATTGGAATATGACTGCACACCAATGAGGGGGAGTTTGAACGTAATCAGCGTCTGATCACGTGTTCCTTTTGAAATCGGCTTATCCTCTACCCAAAAAGATCCTAAAATACTCTATATTCATCCTAATGATGTTGGAAATAAAGATTATTTTCGCACAGGAATCTTTCGATACCCGTAAAATGTTCACCCTGACCGCCCGGACGAAATTCGTCTTCAGCGTTACCTTTGAACAAGTAATTATGGCGGAATTCCTGAATTAATACTGAGATAAGCCGCTTCCGTATTCCTCCCATTTTAAATAGCATAAAAATGAGGCCTCAAACCATTATCGACGCGTATTTCTTTTGTAATTTACGGGTTTCGCTAATCAACGGCAGAGGTAAATTGCGTTTATAATCTCATTTCATTTTATACGAAAACTGGGGTGAAAACCTTTTGTTACAGCATAAAGTTTGGGAAAATGTTGAAAATCAAATTCTGTTCCGAATCGAGAGGAGTGAACAACTATGTGTTGTTAAAAATTCACAAGTTTCGCCCCACACCGCGGTGGCGGCGAGCGTTTGACATGGAAATGTGCAAGCCTACTCGTTGCGATTTCCCGCGGAATTTATTCAAACGCCGAACGCCTCCCCTCTACATCGCCCTAGACCGCACGCATCTGTCTTCGCGCTGCCATTGATATGCACATTCGATTGTCGTCGATCGCGTGCAAACGACGTTTAGAACACACATCAATTTTGAATTTCAACTACATATTTATTTAGTTTTAGGCGTTATTCAATTTTTCCTTCAAGTGGAACAGAGACGTTCTTCCCTTTTGTTATTAGTTGCTATGTTATTATTAGTATGGATACTTCATGGGTGATTGCCCACCCCTTGAGTTCACAAACAAACGTGACACGATGTTTAAATAAAATACCTTTCAATAAATTAAAACAGTTTATGTTACAAGGATATTAACGTTACTCCAATGACATTAACTTCAAAGGATATAACAGATTGAGCACGAATTTACAGCGATATCGTTTTATAACTAAATCGATTTATCTAAAACTGAGATATTAACATGTCAATTCAAGATGTGTATCAAGCGATGACTTGCGGATACCACATGAAGGGAAGAAGTTAAATTAGGGGACGTGGAAAGATAAATGGCTGAAGCTGTCAATATCTACTTTTCATTAATGGTTCAAAAGTGTGTTTGCGTGGAATAAACGATGGCGTTTCTTGTACAGTCACTGTCTAATGTAAAAGTGAAAAGTTAGCAGTTCTCTTTTACTTATATTTCTTCAGGCTGTATATTTAAGTAGCAACTGTGTTAAGTATTTTCT
Source organism: Diachrysia chrysitis (assembly GCA_932294365.1). Lineage (NCBI taxonomy): Eukaryota > Metazoa > Arthropoda > Insecta > Lepidoptera > Noctuidae > Diachrysia > Diachrysia chrysitis. The sequence continues at coordinate 11,324,583 of OW028649.1, read as the reverse complement.
TTAAGCGTTCTAAAAGCCTCGACCTTTGTGGTCAAGGCTTTCTGACTCGGTTTAATGACGACCAACAAAAGCGTTTCGATTCAAAATGGCAATATGTGCATATATCAGCCTGGTCCATCGCTTTTAGTAGCGCAATAATTATTATAATTTTCTTCCATTAATGGCCTTTTAAATAAGGCCATATTTTTTCAATTACAAGTACGGTTATAGAGGTAAATAATGACGCTTTCAGCGTGTCGTTAAAATAATACGTCTTTACTAGTAAGTAAATGTATTCACAAGGTGGCATGAATCACGAAAGCGAGCATGTTTGGTGAGCGTTTCAGTGGCGGCACGCGGCGAACACTGTGTCACTACAGTGTCTTGCACGCAGTTATGTGTGTTTACTTTATGTGTGGTCTTCTTTCCGTGTTCATTAATGGAAAACAGATCGTTCAGGTTTTGTTTTGTGTTGCTACCATGACCTTTATCATAATTGCTAGGGCTTTGACAAGCTTTTTTAATGTCTTGTCTGTGACTTTAAAAAGGTTATGGAAAAGATTTAATTATATGCATGCTGCATCTCGGATTTGAAACCAGCTAAGAAAGTTTTGCAACACGATAGTCATTAACTATGATACTACACAGCAATGAACTTTAACACCATTATTATTCTGCATTACGTCAGCAATGTAAGAGAAAACAACTTTAGTATTACAGCAGAACACCGTTTAAATTTTATCTCACATCGTTTACTTTTCCGCGCTTAACTTAAGAACTTAAGATATTTAATTTTGAACCCTATAAATTTATCTTTAAGGTTGGAAAACCTTAAATTATATTATAGACCACAAAACACTGTGCAAATAGCTGGAAACGTCTTCAGTAAGCTCCGCAGTAGCGTGTAGGGTAAACGTACCAATTACAGCGAGAGACGGCGAACCTAAATCCCGCTTCTGGTTTATACCTCTTAATTCTTCGTTTTAAATAACAAAAGGCTGTTACTAGCGTTTTTCAGTGCCAGGCACAGGGTAGCGCGCCCTCGCACCCTCTTAGCAAACGATCTAATGGGCTAGGTGGCCGCCTGATATGAATACCGAGGTTAAAAGGGTTTCTTTTTTAAAGATAACAATCCCACTTTCAGTTTGATTGCCGTATTAATAGTTGTACTCAAATGCTACGAGTACTTTATATCGCTAACATTTTAAATGCAGACCATTAAATCTAACACAATAATATTAATAGACGCAGACTGAATTTTGCGAAAAATATAAGTCCATTAGTTCTTATTTCTTTAGATTGTATAGACTCTTTGTATACAAGACATTGGATCCATTTTTTTTACAAAAAAGGTCTGAATAAAATTATGCTTAATAAACCCACACGAACTTAAGACCTTTCTTACAATAAACTGGCAAAACAAAATTGAACGATATTGTTACTATTTACTGAAATACACAAGATTAAAAAATACAAGAATAGCTGAATAACGAAATATAATTATCCTGTTTCAAAATTCTATTCGAAATTATTGAACATTTTATTTTTGGTACAATATATTTGTATTTTTTTTGCCATTATAATTTGTAGTAGATATTTCCGATGAAACTATTTGAAGTAGTTTCTAGTGATATTTGTTTTGTGTTTGTATCTATTTTGTGTATGTTATGTTTCTGGGAAAGCGTGTAGAGGCGTCTCGTTACGTATCAGAGGCCTTTCAGTTGCGGTGACCAGTGCAATCGCCAGGCTGCTAAAGTAATTACCTCACTAATTACTGAGCTGTATATTCGATCGGTTGCCGTTGCCTTAGTTACATATAATTACATATTAACATACCTACACTACACAAGGTATAAACGCTAGTCAACACATAAAACAATAGCACTTTTAGCTTATTTACTCTTTAAGTTACACTAATGGCCGTGAAAAACCGAATTCTTTTGTTTCATTGAAGCTTTTGCGACTAAAATATCTGTAATTATTTATAACAACTACAAACAATATTAATAATAACAGTCCCGTAATTTGACGAAGGTATACAGGGCATCTATTTCCTTTTATCAGCAACCAAGCCTAAAGAGATCTTTAAGATCACGGTACAATAAAGGGGTTATTTTTAGGTACAGAACAAAAAGGGTTCATATTGAGTTGTGGGAGAGGCCGTGAATTAGTAAAATAAAAAATAAAATGAAAACAATTTTTGGAAAATAATTCAGCTTTATAATGTAAGTTTAGACAGAATTTACACTGTTACTGTTACTGGTCAACAAATAGATTTATATTCTACAAATATAATGGAGTACATTGGTTTTCTCACATAGTAAGTCAATTGAAATAGCTGACAATATAGTTGAAATATTCGAAGTGTCGCTAAGGTCCCGTATAATTTATAGCTACAAGCTTCAAGCGACTCCGCTCTGGAGTTATTCTAACTTCGCGAATGGTGCTGACTTCTGGTGAGGCTTACTGAAGGCGTAACATTTTATTGCAGCAGATTTATGTGGAATTTAACATAATTTTCAGGAATAAAGTATATATGAGTAAAAATTGATTAAGGACGTCACATTTGGCTTTAAGTTATTTTTCAGAATAGCTCCGAAAATAAATGAACTCTTTGAAAAGGTCTTGACCTCAGTGGCAGGTTTCATATTATGAGGTATAAATGTTAGAAACATTGTTAAGATATATAAATATAAATCTTATGCCGTCAGGAAATACGAACGTGGGAGTAGCCAAAGTTCGTTTTTGTTTTTATGATTTATTTTGTTAGTACTGATTAAGGGTACTTAATACACATGAAGTCACTTTAAAATACAGCATTCATCAAAGTGAACAACCAGCCTATAACCCAAGCAATTAGGGTTCGGTGCATTGTTCAATTTGACTTATTAGTGCGGTCTATGCATCCGTAATTGGAATTATTGGCTAGAGGCAACCCTCGTGTGCACTACAATGGACGCCTTGTAATCTGCTTGCTGTAATCTTGTGAGGCTGTGATAGACGGCCGCAGTTGCAGCGCTCTCAAGCGACGCAGCGGCTAAGATGCTGTGGGGCTAAAATGCTGTTAGATGTTACATGGTTCTGCTACACCTATGACTTTGTTAGTAGGTACATGGATACGTGTGGTATTTTTTTTTATATATAAAGCTGTGTGCGCATTCTCACTTACTTTCGTTTTTCTGAATTAAATATGTGAAGTTAATTTAATAATAAAATAAAAAAGGTTCATTTCTTAAACTTTTAAAACTATATATAACAGTTAATCTTACGCAGGAACCTCCTTTTATTGTAATACTAGAAAATTTTACATAATTTGATATTTTTTTTGGACGGATTCGGTTCTTGTCGATTCGCAAATCTGTGTCCGCAAAAATTTAAATAAAAGTTGAAGTCAGTTGAATCAAATTTTAATAAATAACATTAGTATAAACCTCTAAATTCATTTGTTTCTTTACCGTGTATCCATATGTTTTGACAAATTTATTTTAACCTACATAGAGATAAGCGCTTTCCATGCTATAAGACCACGAGCAAGTGCCTTACAGCTTGGAGGAATGGTCGGTGAATCTACGATAATTAATCTTTGTCATGATATGCCTCATATATTACAGTGTGACTTACTTATGTAATGTTCCGCTTACAAGTTTATTAGGAAGAAAATTAGGTAGGTGTTGATTACTAAGAAATTTATATATCAGAAACAATAGGACCGATAACTGGGTATGAGTGGCAAAAATCTATCAATCAGATAGATATAAAAAAAACTAGGCGCTTATTTTGTGTTTTTTCAAACAAAGAGAGTACTGAGAAGATAATGCAAATATAAGTTCAGGAGAGGGCCTGATGTCACGATATTGCAAAAAATGTGAAAAAAATCGTGACGTGATGGGACATTTCAAATATTTATAGTCGTAAAAACGAATCTTTACGTACTAAAAGAAAAAGTACGTGTCTTATATATATATATATATACGAACCTATAGTTTATAAACCTTACCAATGGACAATAAAAAAATAGGTTATCTACCCTGTTGTGTAAGTATGTATCGCGTAACAGCAGATTTGGACGCAGCTATACGTTATAGCTGTCGTCACTCGACCGTGCAACGCCGCCCATACATTGTACGCGCCTAATCACGACCTAATTTGGCCAATGATAGTCCGGTGCAAAAGATCTGGGTTCAAAGTTCGTGCTGGAGATCAAAGGTGACCTAAATTAGGTTTTTTTTATCAAGTGTCTTTTCTACGATAGTCGGTGTAGCTTGCATGTAGGTATATATTTTTTTAATATGGTAGTATTTGTTAACATATCCTGATATAACAAGTTTTGCATTGATAAACAGACATCCCACTGCTGGGAACAACACGCTAGTCTGTGGAAGACTGAAACCAAACGCTTTTAAGCTTCCTCTTTGTTTTTTGGTGTACAATTTAAACATTTCACTTTACAAAGCTTGCTTGTGTAGTAGTCCGATAAACACAAACACTGCGATCTACTTAACTAGTAACCACTAGCAGTTTATAGAGTGGCAATTTCAATGACATTTATTGGGTGGCTATATTTAGTAAGTTAACAGACCCTTCTTTGCTTATTGAACTCATAATGAATGACAATTATGTGGACGCTTCAATTAACTTAGCGAAGAATGTTTGACCGTGGAGCAAAGTGTGTGTTAATTCCTTAGTACTGGCCTTTGTTGCAAGGTGCTACATGTATGTAAGCGTTGATTCAAGAATTCTTACATGCAACTCTTCGATGCGAGCTGTAGATAAAGTAAAATGCACTACTGAAAAAAAAGCTTGCAATCAATTTATTCTTATACTATGTCAACACGTTCAAAACAAAAAAAAATACGTATTTGAAAAATCATTTTTGTAAAGAATCGTGCAAACAATAGAGAATAGTGTTGCGGTATATATTGCATTGTAACTTATCGATCTGTCGATGCATTATTGAGGAGACAAGCGGGAACTCGAGTCGATACCACGTTACGGCCCGAACAACTCCTATTTACCTGGAGCTGTTCTATTTCTGAACGCGAACATTGTTTATGGAATCCATAATGCACGTTGGTGCGGTCGAATGACATTTCACAAAGAACAATCACAATTTTGCCATTCTGAAAATTTATTTGTCCTGTAATGTGTGGCGTAGCAGTTATGTTGGTATTCGCGGGAATTTATTTTAACTATTTTTATTTTATTTTATAAATTTTGTGTTAAGATTGTGCTAGTACCAAATACAAGAAAAAAAGCAATATTACAGTAAAGATAAGTAATCTAAAGAGTTCGCCTGACAGAGTTTGAACTGTGAGCACTAGTATGAACAAGTTATATCGTAAAATTAATGTATAAATCAGAGCGTGTAGTTTTATTAAAACTGTCTCAAAACACATTATTACCCTAACAATATCGGAACCATCGATATTTTCACATAAACGTCTATCGTCGCACAAAAAGTCACTTAAATCAGTAAACGAACGTAGTAAAATTCGACGACCTCCGTGGTCGAGTGGCGTATACACCGGTTTTCAAGGTGTCGCCAGCTATGAGGTCCCGGGTTCGATCCCCGGCCGGGTCAATGTAGAAAACCCCTTTTCTACTTTGTCTCGGGTCTGGGTGTTTGTGATACCTTCGTTGTCTCTGAATTCCATAACACAAGTGCTTTAGCTACTTACTTTGGGTTCAGAGCAATGTATGTGATGTTGTCTACATAAAAATAAAAAAAAAAATTTGCTTACGCTTGGCACAACGGGACACTTGCGATGGGCACACTCTATGCTTGCCTATGTATATTCTAAGGTGTCAATATTCCAGTATTGAAACTAATATTTAGTCTTATATAGACAAAGATCGTTCACCTTCCAACTTTTTAAAATTAGTTCCAATTTCTCACTTAAATATCAATATTATTTTATATAGCTTTTGCCAGCGACTTCGTCCGCGTTTCCGTCGTTTTTCGTAAAAAAGTAGCATATGTCCTTCCTCACTATTCAGTGGTTTTGATGTAACAGACAGATTAACTTTCGTATTTTAGTAGGGAAATATAATATATCACGTTACACAAAAATAATCCTTATAGCATGATTCAGTATTCACGCGCGACGGCGCGATGGCTTATTATCGTATTTCATGTATAAGTTTGGTGTTCCTATACCGATTTCTATGATTCTTTTTTTATTGAATAGGTAATAATGTAAACTTTTTTTAATTAGGGATGAGTGAGAGTATTATAAACGTAAGAGTAAACAAATTTAATCAGAAATCTCCGAACTGCTAAGCTATCGGGAGTTACACGTGTTATTGTGAGTCAACCAAAAAAGATAGACATATGCTGTTGTGGGATATTTTTTAGATAATTTTATGTAGAACATTTCCGTCATACATGATTTCTATGTAGCTTTAACCATTAAGGCTGCATACGCGACGGAAGCTTAAAAAATACCGTTTTCCCAACATTTCCCTTCACTGCTCTGCTCCTATTGATTGTAGCGTGATGAAAAGTATACTATAACCTGCCCAGGAGTATGAAGAATAATTGTACCAAGTTTCGTTAAAATCCGTCGAGTAGTTTTCGTTTCTATAAGGAACATACAGACAGACAGACAGACAGACAGACAGACAGACAGACAGACAGACAAAAATTTTACTGATTGCATTTTTGGCATCAGTATCGATCACTAATCACCCCCTGATAGTTATTTTGAAAATATATTTGATGTACAGAATTGACCTCTCTACAGATTTATTATAAGTAATAGATTTGTAGTACTTGGGAACTATTTTAGCAGAAATGCTAGTCGAAGCAAATTCTGCCCTCGTTATGTTGAATAAGAAAATGGAATTCATTACATTATTTTTAGATTTATTGCGAACTGAACGTGACTAAGAGTCGAGAAATAAAAGAAACTCATTAATTCAAGATTACGTCGTTATACTGTATTTCAAATAAGTATAAATATTATATGATGATGGTTATTATTTAATTTTATTGTATCGTCTAAATTGTGTAAAAGTCGAAAGACCAGACCTTAAAAGAAAAAGAATTAAAGTCATATTGAAGTGGTTTGTTCGCTGTGCCACTATAAAATAAAGAAAACTTTATAAGCACATTTTACTTTACGTATCTCCTGATATTGACTTTAAAAGCCGATATTTTAAAGCCGTTTTATTCTTATATCGGCTTGGATACAAAGCTTAATAACAGCACTTCAATATTGTGTTGTAACAGGAACGTTTATAATACGAGCGATGGTAGACAGTTATTACATTCTTGAATAATAGAGCGAAACTTTGCGTACCAAACTTGCTGAAGTATCATGAGGAATCTCATTATACAACGAGTTGATTTATTTATTAACGATGCTAACGTAATTTTGGGTGCTATGTTTAATGACGGATAAATTATAATTAAAATCTGATTTTCGACTTTTTTCACGCTACGGGGATAAAATTTTAATGCTAAGCCTTTAATGATTCTAGATTAAATATAATCAAAGACTATTTATGCTAGCTGCATGAAACTTACCACTTGAAGAAAATGAGTAGGTAGTAACGAATATAGAAATTCATGTGAACTAATAAAAAATAGCTCCATTAGTAGGAATTTTCCGAACGCTTTCAAGTCCCGATTACTTCGACATATCGGCACTCTAAATCTCACATTTCCACAAAATAATGACTTCATTAGCAATCGATTTCTGTAATACACGATTCACTGACCGGCATCGAAGTTATATTCACACGTTAAACTGTAACAGGAGCATTCGAGTTGGTGTTCAACAACGAAGCCGCAACGTCACTTGTCAGAGCCAATTCACAGGACGGATCAAAGGCATCGAGAGGAGTTAGAAAATTCTATCGATGTTTCAAACACAGGGCCATCACTATCGATACGGTTTCGTGTCAGAATTTCGCGAATGCATTACGGCCTTTTGTGGAAGTGGGCCAGTCGGCGGCTGCTGTTGCAATTATTGAATGGGCGCGACTGTACTGATGGCACCAACGTTCTTTGAGCCGTACTCGACTGTACTATCTACATTTTATGTACCCTACATTTTCTACGCGAATGTGTCACATTGGATTTTAAGAGCTTACAATTTTCAATATAATGTTTCAGCGACAATTGTTTTGTTGTGTATCAGGATTTAATTTTAAATATATTTCGATACCATACGCTGGCGCATAAATAGCATGAGGATTTTTAAATGTAAAAGTAGGACAAGGCATTTAAATGAGGATTTTTGTTTTCTGTTTTGTTATAACTTTGCACGAATATTAATTATAATTAAATACGAACGCCTCAACTTCACCGAAATTGTGTGCCATGTAGATACAGTTCAAATTACGTTCTCATTCACAAGTAGACGTTTTTTGTCGCACGAGTCTAATTTACAATATAAATAATCACGAGCAATCGCGTTGAATCCGAGCTATTTACCTTTGAAATGTTCGGGCGACAAAGGTGGCTTAACGAGCCACGGAGAAACGGCGGCGAATTATAAAAGTTTCAGGAGAAATAAAACGGAAAGTGTTCGCGAGGGGTCGCTAGTCGCAACTCGCTACTTGCGAGTAGATGCGGGCGTGCGGCAGACAGTCACTGTACAGTTTAAATAAATTGTGATTTACAGGGGGACGACGTGTGGTGCGTTTACCTTACGGGTTGACAGATTCTTTTTTGGAAAATGGAATTTTATTGTGACGGCTGGTTGTCTGCGAGGTCGTTTTTAAGGTCTGATAGTGGTATATAGCAGGGAAAATAATATGTGAAAGGGAACTTTAAGACTAAGGTGGTGTTGCAAGACAATTGAATCGTACGTCTCAAAGCAATGACAGATACTCTGCTAATAGAAAATAAATCATTATTTTAATGCACTGTGTAATTTTCAGTGTTTACAACTTTTTGGTTAAGTATTTTTGCCTTTCACATAATACTTATTAAGTAAAATGATATTCGTACTATTTCTTAGTTATGTAGGTATTCTTAACATAAAATGTAGAACGGATAGAATGGAACGCGTAGAAATATTTAATGCCTAATCAAAGTTTCGCAGTAAGCATAACAAAGTTAAAGCAACTTAGACTGTAAATGTGGCGAGAATTCTTTATCAAACTTTTTCTTCTGAAGTAAAGACCTATATGAACTAGAAATTATACGACAATGTAGGTTGACTTTTAGCATATTTATGAGGTCAACGGCCTTATGACAGGATTTTTTTTCTTGTAGTTGATGTGTAAAAGAGGTTTCATTCACAAAAACTAATGTGACTTATAAGACATTCTACCTGAGTAGGATATGGTCCTGGCCCGAAATAAATTGATCGTTCTAAATAATAACAACAATAACAATATTAATAAAACAAAATACTTAAATTGAATAAAAATATAACAGACAACGAAATTGTCAAGATATTCGTAATGTAAATGATTTAATATTTACGAGATTAAGTTTCTCACAAATCTTGGCTATGATCGAATGAAAGGTAAATCAAATAACGTTTATGAATTTCTTAGAAAATTCAGTTGTAATCTCTATGTAATTTCTCAGAAAATTTGTTTGTTGAATATGGATGTATAAAATTTATTTTTGAATTTAGTATCTATTAATCCGTTGCTAAAACCGTCACGATTTTTATTAATAAGGCCATTAGAGGATAAACAACATGTTTAATCATAAATACACAACACTTTGCTGTTTTTAAATATGTATTCAAAAATAAATTTTATATATAGAACATTGTCAGAACGACTGTTACCTATATAGCAATTGTTACTATTGATGTGTGACGTCACAGTATAGAATTACATGACAAGTAAACGTGTGGGTATTGTTTGTGGTTGATAGGTTGTAATTAATATGCGTTTGCGATTCTGAAACCGCTTCATTGGATTTGTGGTTGTTGCTGAGATTGAAGCTCTCAGTTGGACTACTGGCGACGTGTCAAACTGTCAGATGATGACTGACATTACCTTTTTGCTCGCAACTCATCAACATCTTTTACTGTAGTAACAGTGTTATAGAAAAGTCAAAATACAAACATCACCAACCGTTTGCAATCGGAAATAGTCGTAAGATATTCACTTACAGCTTTCTTTTATAGTTAAACAAATGCCTAACAATTGTTTATAGAGTCTATTTAAATTAATCGTCGGCACTACCAGACAGCCTGGCTAGATTATCCCATCCGCACAGAGAATCTCAAACAGAATGCCCAAACAACCGCAAAAAGATTTAAACCCCTATTTAGGACTAAATCCCTCCAATTCTTTTAACTGCACATTACCGTTTGAATCAGTATCTATTTGTTGAGAATATATAACAGTATAGCAATGTAAAGATATAAAGGGGAGACGTCTGCGAGTGTCGTTCCGTCCCGCAAACTTCTACAGTAAACACGGCTAGGGATGTGCCATTCTTACTAAAATATAGATAGGCGATTATGCTATCGACGGAGCGAACGAAATAAGTTGTGTGGAAGAATTATTTTGTTCCGTTTGTAATTCGATTTTATCGATATAGTTGTGTGAATATTTTATGTGAAACATGCAACTGTCGATAAAAAATTGTAAACATGTACATTACTGTTGTTTGTTGTGATCTATTTTGGTTTCGTTCATTCTAGTGACGTCACAGAGAGCGTAACTTGTTTTTTCAATTGGAAAATCTTACCCATATCAAATTACAGCATATCTAGGAGTAGTTCACTGGATAGGAAAGTACTACATACCTAACGAGAGTTAGGGTTGACTCAAGCTAAGTCAAATATTCATACAACTGTAGTAATTGTTGTAAACTTCTGTGCAGTTGCAAGCATGCATAACTTTGTTATTTAATTGATTAAACAACGGTGTTTGTCACATAACCCATATTGTACCACTGACTAAAATGTATATATATTTCACAATAAAATTATTACCGAAGGAAAATAGATGTCACTTGCATTAGTAAGAGTTAATTGTGATTCTTGCTAGAACTTATGTTCTAAATGGTATACAAGGTGGACTTAATGCAACTAAGTATGTTCCGCCACTCAAACTTGGGGTAAAAAATAAAAAACACATTGAAGGAGCACAAAAGTCTAAAACGAAAAGAACAAAAATAAGAACGTGTTGAGAATCACTGTTCAAAAGTATATTAATTAATACAAGTTTTTTAAATAATTAAGAGAACAATAATAAATTTTGAAATGTTAACTCGATTTATCGATCTCATAGTCAGATCCTGAACTGATGGCCAAGGGACTTTTTGAGAAATATAGGTATCCTTTCAAACAAAACAATATTTTTCCAAATAAATCCAGGCGCCGTCGAATAATCTGGAAATATGTATAAAAACTAAACATAAAGATTCCGACGAATTCAAAACTTACTCCTTTTTAAAGCCTGTTAATAGAATAGCCACATGCGTTTGCGCATGGGTCAAACATTATGTAACCCACTAAAAAAAATCTGCGATTCCTGATTGTATAATTATCATGAAGGACAATTAAGCCCTCAGTTAATTGAACTTCAAACAAAAAGAGAAAAGGCAACTGTTGTAGATATCTAAGTATAGAAACTTGTACACTCGCAAAGTACCAAACATAGTTAAGCAAAAAAATATATATTTCATTAACAAAGACATTATTTGAATCAAAACGACATTATTAATTAAATAAAGATTCTAAAAATACTTTTCATGATTGTTTGCTTCTTAAGTTTTGTGAAGAAAAATACGCTTTTCTTTCATTAAAACTTTATTTCAAGTTATTATAGGTATATTAACATTTCAATTTTCATAAATGGTGTCTAAAGTTGGTTGTTTTCATACTAAATCGAATTTAGTATGACAATATTTTATTCTTTTATGTTGCTGTGTATTTGTTTTTGTAATTGTTATTGCTAGATTGGATTTGTTATAAAGTAACAATGGCGATCGAACCACATCACTATCAGTTGAGTCGTGCCATTCAATGGGTACGTCACTATGCCGAGCTTCGGCCCGCGCTCTTAGTTAGGATTATGTATTGTTTGCCATCAAGTTAATTTCTATTTCTATTGAAAGAACATTCGTGTAATTGGTTTTGCAATATCCCTTCTTTTTCAAGAACTTTTATTTAGTTTCTTTAATGCGATTAATATTTATTTTTAACATCATAAATTCAATTTTAAGGTTATTAGTTTGGCAACTCAATTATAGGATTTAATCAAAATTGAAATGGCTTTATAAATACTGTCGTGAACTCGTTTTGGGTCTTAATTATGGTTTGACGACAAATATATACTTACTGAAAACCAAGCATTAGCGTAATGGTTTATTTATTACTGTGTACGTTGTTTAATTAATAATCAAAAAATATATTCTATTTGATACGTTATATCAAATTTGATGGGGTGGTTATCAAAGAAAAAATCTGACCTCGCTTGTAACAGAGGCTGATGCAGAAATAGTAGTATATACCTATGGCAAAACGTATTATGTTCGTGGTGGCCTAGTGGTTCAATGAACGGATTTGTGTGCACAAGGTTGCAGGTTCGAAACCATTACAGGCAAGTACAAATGTGACTTTTTTAAAGTTATATGTACTTCCTTAATTATTCTAAGACATCATTGACAAACGGTGAAGGATAACATCGTGAGGAACCTTGATTCCAACAATTGGAATCAGAAATCGCCAACCCGCAATGAGCAAGCGTGGTGATCTGCTCGTTCCTTCTCTATATGAAAAGAGGCCTGTGCCCAGCAGTGAGCAGATGATGGCAAAACGAAGGTTACCGTTTGGGCCAATGTTGGCCGTCCAAGTCTCCTCTTCCTTCAAATTGTGTCTTAAACAAGAACATATCATTCAACTACCGTAGCGATCTTCGTCCAAGGAACTGTTCGGGGCAGAGGTTCGAAGCAACATCCCCAACATTCTCACCTCGTAGTTAGCACGACTGAATGACTAAACAGGGTGTCCATATTTAATCTGCGCGCCGCGGTCGTATCGGTTTAATGTGCGGCGAATGCATGCATAATTCAGAGCGTACCGAGGAACTTGGCATGGTGTGTTCCGCGGCATAATGCGATGTCTGAGTTACGCTTCGACGCCGCAAATGTTGGGGCCAACACGCTGTAATTTTTGAGGTTTGAGATGATTGTTGGGAAGTTTGGCCACATATTGGCCCAAGTGGAGATGCAGTTTGACAGCTGAATGTGTTTGTAATTGATCAACTTACTTTGTTGTGTTACTGTTATTACTAGAGTTAGATAATAAATACTGTCATAGAGTATAATCATCCAATAACCTACTTGGAAAATAACCTACGTTTTCTTTCTTTTCAGCTTTTGTATCGTTGACAGGGGTTTGTTAAATCAGGTCACGTATTTATTAACGCCACTTGAAGTAATTTCCAAGACATAAAACGATCTATCAAAACAAACAATTCTACAAAGATTTGTGGATTCTAGTTTTTTCTTTAGCAATCGACTCATGTCCCTAGGGGGCGATAAATCGTGGTCATATTGTCCGTTCACGTTTTTTCGCCATCCCCTATTCACCTGCGAACCACGTATTTAATCTGGGTGTACTTCGCTTTGGCATGCATCCACTCTCCAGGGGATTCAAAGTTTAGGGCTTAATAAAAATATGTTAGTTTTGTGCTCGCTTGCATAGCAGGGATAAACTTTTGGGTCACGTGGTTAGTTTCTTTTATTCTTTTTTATTTTTGTTTGGAACTGTGATGTTTTGTGACATTAATAAATGTCACAGTGATATAATATTTTGAAAGCTGTTAGCTGGTGTAAGGTTATTTTGCTGATAGAATAGTGTCATGACAGGACGAGGGGCTTTTTAATCTGCTGTATAAGATTTTATTTTTGTTTATTAAGACAGATTTTGAATTACAGGTACTAGTTCCACTGTAGTTTAGCCTATTGTGTATATACAATTATACATACTATATTAGATATTGTCTCGTAGTTGAACATTTGTGTGATCGTTACTGTTTTCTCCGAATGTGTGGGCAAAGATTGTACATTGTACACCCACATTCGCCATGTTCGTAATAAGTTACATGTAACACGGAGGCAAACGAACACAACGCCACCATGTGGTAGATTTTTAGGTCAAATATATTTCCTATTATAATTTTGATTACATAAGTACCAACTCTGTGTAAATGTTCTGTATTAATGTAAAACCATTTTAGTACAATTAATAAGAATTGCTTCGAAACTGATATTTACAGGACAACAACATCGGCGACAGAATTTTAATATTTAATATTTTTATTTTTAAATAAAACAAACAAGAAATAAATTAAAATTGTTGATCAGTATCTAGAAACGTATTTTAAAACCTCTGTTTTGTCAATTTAAACCGTTTATTTAATTGAGTTGTTGACCAATTAAGTTGAACATAAATAAACAAATAGCAACACTGTCCCAAAACGCAGCACTCAGGTACATTTACCTTGTTTAACAAACCGCTAAAATTTATAAATATAGTAACCATTGTCAGCATTAAAATAATTGTCGCGCGCCCCTTTAACAACGTCGGGTTATTTGTGTTTAATTCTGTACACATTAACGAAATGAACATCGTTGTTCGCACAGCCCTAACTCAATTTATATAATGAATGCCATACATTACCCGTTTTCTGTTAACAATTCGCTATGAGCACTCCACTTGCAAAGTTTGTCTACGTTGTGTCAACACTGGCTGAGGTGGCATTCGTTGGTCTGATGCCGCGGCGCGCGGACGTCTCATATTTATTTTATTAATAAATATGTTAATACCGAGGTAAGTAGCGTCGCGTGCATTATTCATCGGGAACGGTGGCTCAGTTGACACAGCAACGGATAGTCATGCAAATTCAATCCGCCGAGATGCGGCCAAAAATTATCATAATTGTGACGTTTTTGTTTCTATACCTGCGCTCAGCTCGGGAAGTTTAATCTGAAGTTTGCCCGACACTTTTAGTTTTGTATAACGCCGTCATCACATCCCCATTTGCAATTCAGATGGTCGGAAAAGGCGGACGCGGGCCGGATCCGTTTCGCCTCAACTTCTGCCGCGCACTGCGGGGGATTTGTTTGAAAAATACGCAGGTCCCCGGTTGAGGGAACTCTTTTTCGTCTTTGTACACTGCTTTTCAGCGTAACGACAAATTGAATAATGTTGTAAACGTAGGACCGAGTTTTCGAAACTTTCGCCTTGCTGATATGAAAGTGGATGTAGGATTTTCTTAATTCTTTTTTGTTGGACAGTAGGTCGGGTCGGGCTCTGACGTTTCGGGAAAGGTCGAGTTTACTAGACAAAAGCTGAATAGCGTTGGAACCTTAATGCGTGTAAGATCAACTCTGATTAACGGGGGTGACGTTAGACAAAGGACGGACATCATAATCTATCTTTGAGATGTATTTAAGTGAAACCAGAGCGAGGCGAAGCTGCGATACGGCTTAGTTTATGCGACGTAAATTACTAACTTGGTTCATGAATGCTCTATATTAGTTGTACGTATTCTTACTACTTATAAATTACAAAACTAGGTTCTAAAATAAACGCTGTCATTTTGACGGAATACCGGAACTTTAGTACAAGGAAATGTCAGGCGGAACA
Organism: Diachrysia chrysitis; assembly: GCA_932294365.1. Classification (NCBI taxonomy): domain Eukaryota; kingdom Metazoa; phylum Arthropoda; class Insecta; order Lepidoptera; family Noctuidae; genus Diachrysia; species Diachrysia chrysitis. Next base: position 11,309,023 of record OW028649.1, on the reverse strand, counting down.
TTTGAAAGGAGAGTGTCGGGTGCTGACAAAAAGTAGGTCACTGTTACAATCGGTGAATGATTGTATTGGACTCAAAAGGTGTCTCTTTTGCTGTCCCTTGAAACGTTCTGTTTTGAACGATAAGAATAATACAGGCAATGATCGACAAACAAATAATTAGTATTTTTCAAAGACCTGTTAAGGATTCTCAATTTAGAAACACATTTTTACTTTTTTACAGTTACTAAAGGTCACAGATGAGCTAAAAAGGTATAAACAGTCTTTAAATCAAGTAATTCCCGGTCGTAAGCAGAAATAACCGGTTTTATTGCACCTAGATTGGAAGTCAAACGTTTACAGATATTATGTGACTTTTTATAGTGTCATCATGCTGTAAATACCTACAGGGTGTTAAAGCTGGTCCTTGAATCGTAAACGTAGGGTGTTGGATCGTTTTTAAGCCTACCGATCAGATTTTATGTAGCAACGAAGTGTCGTTTCGGATTTATTGCGCGATGTGAGGTTGTTAAGTGGGCTGTAAAGTTTTATGTAAAAGAATATTTTACATAATATGCTTTGTAGTGGACAGTGTATAAATAGTGTAAGCTCATTTGTAACATCAATTCTCACATTTATGTAAGTAACAGGTAATAAAAAGAGAAGTCATCAGAAGGAATTTCAATTTAATATAACCTCTTTTAACGGTTTTATTTTTCCATTTTCAAATTAATTGAAAGTTTTATAACATTACCTCAAAAACATTATCGAAAACACAACAATTTAAAATTTCTAACGAACCATTCTATTTCCAAAAATCTTATTCAATTTTCGTACGTCTGCGTCTGCCAATCAGCGCGAGGGGCGCGAGGGTCGCTTATTTCCGTTACGGTAGTGCTCGTGATTTTTTTTCGCGGCTTGACGTGGACAAACTTGGTGCATTCATCACTACGTCGACGAGTAGAGTTAAGAAGTGATCGTTTTTTTTTGCTTTAAAATGTTTTTGGGCTGTAGGTATATGTGAGCACTTAAGGAAATTACCTACTTATAGATTACACAATCTCTTAAAAAATGTTACAGGAAAACTAGTCATTTAAGATAAATTAATCTAGAAATGAAAAACAGTACCTACCTAATTAACTTTAGTAAGTTACTATAGGGCCTTTGAACAAACCTTTGAATGTTGTTTTGTAAATAAGAATAAAATTTTGAACGCAGAACAATATTTTAAAAATAAATTGTTCGTGGTTTTATATTTAAGTACTTTTTGCTTTTTACAATTTTTTTTATTAGGTAACTAGGATTATTTCACTTAGGCTACATAGTATAAAGTATATTATATTTAACCCTGTTCTGCAAATTCGTGTGTCTATGCAAAGGACCTATACAGGGGGATGTTTTAGCAAATGAGAGCCGGCTCGAAGTCGACGAGGCGCCAACTGAAAAAATTGTGCCACGTTCACACACAGACGCACGCTTTGTAACTCTATGTCTGTATGTGTGTGTGACTGTGAGCCCGTAGTTTCACCGTTTTCAATGTAATTTGTATACATGACGTCAGAGAATGGAAGAAAAATGCGTTAAGTAAATCAAGAGGGAAAGTTACCAATACTGTAAATGAAAAATATTTTGCGTGTTTGGGTACACTGACTGGAATCGTTTAGCTTATATAGCCTTTAAGATAGTGTCATATATCTTCTGGGTATCTAGGTATCTAGGTATATGCGATTTGAATGTTTATAAAACCCCCTGGGATACAGAAATTATTCCCTATTGCGTACAGAGTCGATAAATAAACTTTTATTCACATAATATTAATCTGACACAATTATGTAAGCTTCTGATATACTTAATACATAATTGTATGATAAACCCTTATTGCTTTATGTCAAAGAGCTATTCCAATTTCTAAAACGATTCCCACAAAAACATAAAACAGGAATTTGCTCCAAACCAAACAATAGAACAATACAGGCAATTAAATCAACATTTAAACTCGTTTCTCGTTTTAAAGGTCTTTAAGTAGCACTTTGTCAATAATTCTAATTGCTTTACATACATAAAAGGCATTACCAGCGCTACGCTGCGTGTCCAAAAATAACTCAACCTTTCTCAAAGTACGTAAATTTCACTCAAGGAGAATGAACAGGTAAATTGTTCGCAAAATATATTCAAAACTAAGGCGAAAACCTAAATCTTTTTAATTATCGAGCCGTTCGATACAGGAGCTCGAAGCGTTGTTAATTCAACAGCTCAAAAGGCAATGAACAAAGTAAATTTCTATGAATATAATCCAACCAAATCCACTCGTTTAAAGAACGTTTTTGTATAAGCAAAGTTTTAATTGGAGTATTAATACGCAGTAGCAGGTAGTACAAGACTCGGGAGATGTATAGACATGTACCTATAAATTGTGGATAAATGTAAGGTCATGTGTACACGAGTGAAAAAACAAAAAAACCCGATGCGCAACATCAGGATTAGATTTTTTTATTTAATTCTTTCTGTATTTATGTATTTTCTATATTTTAAACAAGTTGATATTTAATTTACTAATAATATATGAAGTAATATATTTTATTTAATCATTCTTCATCAATTTTATATTTGATCTCAGTGAAGATATGATCTAAGATGCACAGATAAACGACAGTTCTGGCAGTAAAATCGTAGCGTTATCTCACAGAATATCAATTCGTGTATTTCCACTCAAACTTCCAGCTAAAACCGTTTAAAGAGATTACTTTCGTTTTGTACAAATATTAAAGGGACTGATTGAGTTGAAAACTTCTTAATTACGTCAGTCGTAGCAACATTGTTCTGATTGGTTCATTCCAAGCGGTGCGTGCGATACGACGAAATGCCATTGGACGAATTCCACAATAAACATGGTTACATTTTTTCTGCGAAAACGTAAGCTATTTGACGTCGGTATTTGTTTTTTGATGTGGAAAACAAATCATTTGTTTTTATTAGTAATGAATTAATCCGAGAATTTATTTAATTTATGGTGGAACTCGATTGGATGCAGTGTTAGTTCTTAAAATCTAACAAACACATTAGTATGGCGATAGCATTAGTAAGCAAATGTTAGTAACTTACGTGATAGCTTGAATGATGTTGTTTCGAAGCAATAATGATGAGCATTTGACATGGACTCGAGTCAAATGGAGCAATAGAGCATATCTGAATAAATGTTTTATGGCTCCATTTGACATAAATCCCTGTCTAGGATGAACTTCAATATCTTCTCTGTAATAAACTCGTTCAAATCTATGTACAGAGTAATAGTTGAAGGAGAAATGTAAAGGAATTTATCTGATAATCCTTCATTACGTACCATAAACAGTTTAAGATTATACATGACTTACATTTCTATTACCCAACTAAAAACGTCTATGTTTTAAGAGATAGACGTTTTTCCTTTGCACCTTTAAATAAAAGGACACAATATTTGAAACTTACTGAATATTCACAATGCACTGTGTAACAACAACGACTGTCTTACCTGAAACAAAAACAAAATCATATTTAAAATACATTTTTACACATCTCAAAGTAATAATAAAAGTGCGATAGCAGAAACTACTGTAGCTATTTATTGTCATAAATAACATCAGATTATATTGTATCATTTTCACCGATCCAAGGTCCATTTATAAGGGGATTCGAGTGAAATGAAGTGTCGACAAATACCGGCCCTCCATAACGTAAACATCAACACATAGCTAAAATAAACTGCGACGAATATGGCGGATGGAATTGTGTTTTTTCTATAAGATACGAAATTGTTATAAAAATATGAGATACGATTATTTACGTCGCTTCGTTTCTATGCTCTTGAATGGACGTAATTTATAGTTTCTATTGGAAGATGTTTAGTGATAAAAAGGTTACCGATTGATTGTGTATTGCTACAATGTATAGTACATATCATGCTCCTACTGTTTAAACAAATACATCTACCAACTTGATGGGGTTTCTAGTTTCTTGCCTTTACTTCTCCAGAATATTTTAAGACCATGAGACTACAACATAAACAACATCTTCACTTTTGTGTCTAAGGATGCGTAAAGAGGTTTTCGATTATATTTTTGAGTGTCATTTCATTGTTGCCAAAAATTTACAACAATAGAATAAAAAAGACTGCCACATAAACGACTTTAAAAGAAGATTCAAATTATTTGTTTCTTATTGTGGTACTCTTGTTTACATAACAAACAAATATTATTAAAGTCACGAGTACATAAGTAATTTCGTGCTTGATAAAGTATATTTATGCTTTTGTTTTTAATTAGGTCACTGAAATGAATAAGGTTACGAAACATGTTGAGTAAGCAATAAATTTCCAGCTATCTTAAACTACAATTCTGTGATTCGCTAATCGCTTTCCTTCACCTAAAAATAAAGTTATAAAACCGTTATTAGTTCCTAAAACGGCATTATCGCATGGCACGGCATTACATCGCGGTAACGCGTCTATAAGCAAATATTTTTTCGTAACAAACTCAACAATGTACGTGTTTTCTTTGCATCGCACCAAAGTGCACGAGGCTCCTCTTAAGGCGGAGTATCTATGTTTTTTTAAGGAGAAAAGTACACGGTCATGTTTGTATTCGATCATGAGTTTGAAGTAAAATGGTGTCTACGACGTTCTGAAATGTGTAATATTGTCCCTTTACCACGCATCACGGGGTAAGCAGTGTAAGTAGTAGTAAACATGTCGGAAGTATTCATATCTAAATAGCAATATTTCCTTGTAACAAGAGTATTTTTACTCTGGTCTAAAGTTACTGTATATATTATTAATACTATGTAATATGTATATATGTAATCTATGCCTTAACTTTATGCTTAAAATATATTAAAAAATATTTTTTGAGTGTATAAAATATATATTACAGTTATGACAGTATTCACTTTGAATAAGTTTCGCGGATAAGCTTACGGTATTATTATTTCTATAATGTAATAGCATTATTTCAATAACAAAACTAGAGGTGTTCAAAAGCGCCTTTTCAGCAGCAATTAGTATAATTATTACAATATTGCGTGCTAAAGTAAAACATTTCATTTACTCATTTCACGTATCTTACACGTACAGTCACGAAAATAAGGCCTTTTATAATTCCTGTAGCTAAAACAACGTTTTTACCATTTAGTATATTTGATGCCCATTTGTTTTTGCATAAAATGCAATGAGGAACTCCGGGGTGCATATGGCATTTTTTCATTGATGGAAATTTATTTGTTATAACTGAGTTAAAAATTAAATTACTATTAACTAGATACCTTATGAGAAGGTCATAAGTATACTACACAATGCCCACCAGACAACACTTTAATTTTACTTCCTTTTTTAACTGAAATTAGTGATAATATAGGTTCCATAACCTGGTATCGGCGGCAACGCAGTCCATTCAGTTCAAACATAAGCTTGTTAAACCCAACATAACAGCGTCCAGCGCTAAGTAACCACACGCATTGTCCGCACATTTAAAACAAATGTAAATTAATAAGCACACAACTACTAATTAAGTTTTAATGAAGCAATAAATTAATTTGTTAAAAATTCATTGGGAAAAACCGTTGATGGGGGCGATATTTCGTCCAAACGATGTAAACTGGCAGAGTGGCCGTTAATTTTGGTAATCGTTGTATACTTGTTATAAATTCAGGAGATTAAGCTATGGCGTGGCGTGCTCGATGGCGGACGCTGTGTGCGCTGTGTGCCCAACGTTTTAAATTAAGACTTTATTCCGATGATATATATCGAAATTGAAATTAAATATTCATTTATTTTGTGTTGCAGCTATACGGTATCCTGGATAGCCTGTAGTTTCACAGAGAAACTGATAAAGATATTAACTGGTTATTCATTGTATTTACATTTTTATACCATATCTGGTTAATGCACCTGTAAGTCCAGATTAAAAGTGGATAACTAATATGCGATATTTAAAGTAAGTGATTACATCACTGGTTCGTCAGCCTCTAAAAACATTGATTGTCTCACTAACAAACTAAAATAGACAAAGAATAAAAATGCAGCCGTCAGCGCGTTTATTTTGTTTTCACTCTGTCTATGTCCCAAACATTTTTCGTGCATTCAACCCGTCGAAAACAAATACACGGCATAAAACAAAGAATATAACATCGACACGATCTAATAAAAAAAATTAGATGTCATTCTACCGTGCAATCGTCGTAATGCAATCGTTTCGAGCGATAAAATAAAACGTCAATGCCTACGTTTAAATAAAAAAAGAATAACGTAAATTCTTACAGGCCGTACACAAACAAAGCCGAACGCCTTTGCCTCACATGAAGAGTGTTTGCAAAAATTTCGATCGCCTTTTATCCCCTGCCTCCTCTTAACCCCCTAACGCCCGTCGCGTACAATCATAAGTGTTTTCTTTGTGGATAGCAGAGCCAACATCACCCTTTAACGTGTTTATCCTTTTCGGTCGAGCCTCCCCTTTATAAACGAATATTTTGACCCTGTTTTTATTTTTTATACTCTGTTATTGTAACTGAAATGTTTGTTTTGAGATATTCTGTTTACCAACAATAGAGCTAATGGACTTCGATACTGATTATACAGATATCGTACACAGAAACCAGTTAGTTCCGGTCCTCTACACAAAAAACTAAACGACATTCAGAAAGAGAAGATTCTTATGCTCAGGACGTTAAGCCTTCTTACTGAAAAAGGCACAATAAAAATATTTGAACGACTCCGTTTAAAACTAAAATAGATTTTTCTATTAAAAGCAAACACATTTAGCACCTATAGAGGCAAGACATTTCCTAATTTGGTAATAGAATTTCGGTTTGTTAGTCCACCACGCGCTGGGAATACGTACCTCGTACGTGGTCGCTGCTGGGGATGTGTGGTCGCAGTTGCAGCGGGGAACATGTTCATTAATTGTGTACGTGCTGTTTCCTACACATGCCCGAAGGTATGATGTGTCCTTGGAGATAGAAGTGGCTAAAACTTTGTTGATGCCATTTGGTTGTTTCTTTTGTGGTTGAGTGTGCGACAAGGTTTGAGTGATATTAACGATAAAAACAGAAGCAGAAGTATTTTGATTAATTAAATCATATGTGATGAGTATCTAAACGAAATTTATGACATTGAATTTTACCTCACTCCATATTTTCATCATTTGCATATTTATTTTTAATCATAACTACCGGTGCCCCGCGATTTCACCCGCGTAAGTAGGTCGTCCTCGTTACCGTAAGATTTTTTTCGTATTTTTTTGATGTTTTTATAGTTATTGTTCTATTTGGGGTGGGCACAAACCCAACAAATCAAAGATCATGAAAATCGGTTCACCCTTTTTTGAGTTATAAATGGTGTAACTAACCCGCCTTTCTATATAGATATTATTTAGGTAGATACTAGTCCTTTAGCTGCTAGTAAACACAACTTTATACGCTTAATTCAATATTGTAAAACATCATAAAATTCGTTTAACTTTTATTTCGCAACTTTGATCAACTTTATTAAAAATAATAATATAATTAAATCATGCTCCGCTGCAATTGGCGCTCCACCCACTGCTGTTGCACGTATCGCTCGAGGCGTCGGTGGATTAAACGGATTACAAGCGACGGGGTGCGCGTGTTTTTATCACGTAATAGCTGCTAAAGTCGGTATCGGAGTGTCAAATAAATGTATTTGACACTCAATTATATCCTTTCATAAATCGGCCCTAATCTACCGATAATAATGCAAGGTAAATGAAATGTTAGATGATTGCGGTGGAAACGATGTAGGGACCGTATCTTAATATTTGTACGAGTTCCTTTGTATTGTACTAAATGCATTATTTAGTTGGTAATACAATTGTTATTGTTACCACATTTTGAGAAAGATTTTTTAAAGTCTGCTGATCTAAACAAACATAAGCTCTGGGCAATTAAAATTAAAATTTTATGATAATTAAGGCCTAAACCCTTAGCCACAAAACTAATATAAGTAACACTTTTTTAACCAAAATCCAATCGATGTAAAAACTGACAAATGTTTCCATTGCCAAACTAATAAATTGAATTAGATATTAGGTACCATTTATTAATTTTAGACAAAAACACGACGAGAGGCAAAATCAGGGCGTTAGTTAACCGGTACCCATTAAAATTATTCAATATTAAAAATAAATAAAACAATTTAAATCCTACCAATATTATCTATATAAATGCAAAAAGCAATCAAAAACAATATTCGTTCGATTTTTACCTTCCGCTCGAATTGGGACCACGCACCCACTGCACGTATCGCTCGAGGCATCGCGGATTAAACGGATTACAGGCGCCGAGACACGCGTGTTTTTATCACCTAATCATTACATGCTATACCTAAAGATGGCCGGTCGGATTAAATAATAATTGTATGATGTATAAATATCCAGTAAAATGGGTTGTGGAGGTCAGATAGTTACTCTATGTAAAATACGGTAATCAAGCTGAACCCGGTAAGACTGGAAGCCGACCCCAACATAGCTTGGGAAAAGGCTAGGTAGAAGAGGAAGGTTTTTAAAAAACAGCTATAATATGTAGGTATGTTAAGGTCTAGTAATTATTTTAATACAATTCAAAAACTCAAAAAGGAGTTAGAGAGAGAGACGAGGCCATTGATCGCTACTTTCTTGTTAAGTTGTTGCGTTCGCCTCAGGTGTAGAAATCAGGTGTAAAGGATTATAAAATTACAACGTACACAATCATAGTATATAGTGACATTCATACGTCACAACATTTACGAAGCATTAATTTACTTTCCTTGAAATGCACTTGAAAGTCGAATTCAATAACGTGAAACGTCATTGTTTATATAACAGCGATACACTTGGCTATTTCACGTACCTACCGTACGTGAAATAGCCAAGTGTATCGCCAAACGCTAACACATAAGTTTCGTCCAACTTCGTAATTCATCCTTGAAATCCAGTTAACCTCGATATAAATTTAATTAGCGTTAAAACGGTACACTTCGTAAAATTATTATCTGCTTTAAATTTTAGTGAGGATTCCTGAAACTATAACAGCATCAAAGTTTATTATAGTTCGTCTAAGTAGCGCTTGAACCCGCGTTAGTTTGGTAACTATCCGTTGCTGTGGATTGAATAACGAACACTTGTAGGTTATGACGTGTGGGTATTGGAGTCATTGTTACTCAATAACAAATTATAAACAATCACTAACACTAAATTGACAAGATCAGTTTGACCAGAAGTCATTTTGGATTCAAAGTTACTATATCATAAAAAGTGATAATATAAGATTTATTTCTCAGAAGTTTAAAATTGAAACGATAGTATACTATGTAAATTAGGTTCTTAAGGATATTACTTTTAAGCAGAAATATGGAAACAACAGACACAGAACAAATAACAGAGATAGTGGCCGATTTGAAGTTAGAGGTTAGTCTTTCGAATAGCACAAACTATGTTTTTATTAAAGTAAATATAAATAAAATCTACTAAGCCGCGACAAAAGCGGGAATAATGTGGTCACTCTCGCATCAGATGAAATGTGGTTTAAGCCGATATATTGTAGCCAATAATGTTAAAATACTACTCTACTGAACTGAGAATACTTTTTTTAGGATGACAGGAAATAGATTAAAATTTTGCCGCTAGTGGGTTTTGAATGGAAAATCGTAGAATTGTAAGGCTTAGTGTAGAATGGAGGAATAAATAGTAACCGAATTGTCGAAATGAACCTTATAGTAAAGGAGTTTGTTATCGTCGAAAATCTATCATTTGTTTATTTTTGTAAAGCTCAATGTAAAGGTTATTAATCTGTTATAAATAAGCTGAAACACTAATAAACAATGAGTAAGCCAGGTTTATAAACTTAAAATAAACGTACGCCGTTTAAAATTAGCTAACCAAAACTTATCAATAGTAATTAATCATTTTTATTTGTTTAAAGCAACTAAACCTGTAATATGCATAAATTAAATGTAACTTTGTTAGATATTGTTAGGTCGGCAGCCATTTTTGTCATGCGTTTATAAGTACTAGTCACGGCACGCCACGGGCTTTATAATTACATCGCCAGTTGTTTATACCTAACGATATGAAGTCATTATAAGGTTCGAATTAATTGTTAGTTTTGTCAGTGATTTCTTAGGATTGAAGGTTCGATAATATTTACTTTCGAGTTGGGCATTGGAAGGTACTTAAATTGTTTAGAAGTTTGAATGCTAGACCACGACAATAAGCGCAGAAGTCTTTGTTATACTTTACCAGTAATAAGAATTTGGAATAAATTGTGAATTGATATTATTAATTTCTAGTGAAGAAAACTTTTGGTTAGGTTATGTTAATAATTTTGACCGACCGTGAGACCTAAAAAAACCTTCAAAGTTACGGCTAAGAAGGGTTTCGACCATTTTATGGAGCCCCTTTTCATTTTTCCTGCTGACAGACAGGCGGACGGACAGACGGACGGAAGGATAGATAGTGGTGACTTAGTAATAGTGTCACGTGGGCCACTTTCGCGTACGGAACTCTAAAAGTAATACATAAATATGAATGTTTTCTACTATCAAGTTACTTATCGTCGCTTTAAATGCAGAAGTGGAGTGTTTGCGACTTTGTTTTGCAACTGAAAATGGGACAGAAAAGCAAACAACTCACTGTAGCATATTGTTTTAGTATTCTGCGCTGTGTACAAATTATGTTAATGAATTTTACTGCAACACTCAATGCGTTAATGTGAGATACGAAGGAGGAAAAATCTTATACAATTTGTGATTTGTTGCCTGTCAGTTCCAATACCATAAGAAAACTTACGAGAATATTAGATTTCCAAAGAATAAACAAAAGAATATCGAGGACTTTGACAATACATGGTTTGATAGGCAGAAAAATAAAATAATTAAGAAAGAATCTTTTTTCAAAATTTGGAAAACAACTACTTCAATTATTTTTTACTAAATCGTTGACCAAAATAATACCTGCTACATTTTTGTTGGCCCCACCCGGTTAACACGGAATTTCTTTTATTCGTAGGTAAAGCAGGAAATTCGTATAATCGTCAGCAAAACGTTCACAAAGATTCCTTTCAAGCTCGCTCTGAACGGTGATCATTATACATTTATAGACGACTGCCTGTGAAAGATTCCTTCGACATCCAGACATCCTTAGGATAATTTTCAAAAGCTAACACGCCTTAGCGGGTTACCGCACCGTAATAATATAATGGTCTGGCCCTAAATGTTTTGGAAAAGTCCCGCCTCAAAACACCATTTCTGTCCTGTGATAATTCTGCAACGAAAATGGGAGTTGACGTCATTTTTTACAGTACAATTTCATTTTTAAATATAAACTTTTTAAACATCGAATAGAACTTTAAAAAAAAATGACTCCCCCACTAGGGCGATTAATCCTTGTATCACTAACTTTCGTTTCACATACACAATGAACACTCAAACTTAGAAAACCCATTGTGGATGACACAAATGTTTGTGCCATGCGGGGTTCGAACCCGCAGCAGGTTGCGCACAGTTGTAATTGGAGTGGTGACCTATGCCACACGGATATTTGAGCAGAAAAAGTAGTTTCAAAATGATAACTATTGCCGGCATTGCAATTTATGAGTTAAATAAAAATGTATTACCTTTTTTAAGTTCAAAAAATAACAAAAACCTAGATTATGAACAAGCTAATAATAATAGACGAAAACATTATAATCCCTCCACCTTCCCATCGCTAGCCCTCTCCATTACCAAGCGTTTTACTTGGCGCGGATAAATTACACAGTTATGAATAAATTTCGCATAAAACTCGGAACTGCACCTTTACATGACGAAAGAGTAGGTAAGATGGACGATAGTGGGTGCAAGAGCGAGACATGAGACGCGGCAAGTCGTAATACGAAAATTTCATTAAGAAGTCAGGCCATCCCGAACAGTTTTGCTGATATCTAGAATATTCGGGCGTGCTTATTAAGACGTGGAATATCCTCAATTTCTGCAGATGATTTTATTCTAGTAGCAGTTTTGAAAATTTAATTATGTTATGAACGATTTTATGGTTTGGTGATGTTAGTATAATGTGATTAAACTTTTCTGTTTTGTCATCAATTTGCGAAGTTATTATAAGGTTAAATGACGTACAAAAGTTTATAAGGCGTAGGATTATGAGATTTCATTGATGTTCGATGGGATATGAAAGTTAATCATGCGTAAGCCATGAGAATCTATTAGATATTCTTGGGATTACTTTAGTATGATAGTAGTAAAGTGTACACCAAGCTATTATAAATATAAAAACAATGTAACAGTACCTATTTTATAAAAAAAAAACATGGTAAAAGGTATATTTTTGTCAAAAGTTTCGGTCAAAAATTCTCGGCCACGCAATATATTGACAAGCTCTTCCTTTTTCCTTGCTCATAAATTTGAGGGCAACTATTAAAAATATATATATGGAAGGTTGCATTTTGCTTTACTTTTAGTAAACAGAAAATATCGATTACATTATAAGTAGTATTTATCCGAAAATTTAAAATAAATGGATTTTTAACAAAAAAAAAATACGTTTTCCGATTACAAACCTATATTTCAAGATGTATGAGAGAGCATTTTTTTAACTGCATGTTTATGTTTGGGGTAGGATAATTAACCGTGACGATCAGCAAAATTTGTACGAAACCCTGGGTGCGAAAGTCAAACTCACACTTGTCCAGTTTTTTAAATATTTAAGACGCGATTAGCCGTTAACCAATCAGGGTCGAAATTTGGAAAAAAAGCGTTCGCAACACATCCGCCATTAATTACGGCCGTGACGTAAATTTTTCCAGTTAATCAAAAAACTGTCGGAGTTTTCGAGTTTTCTGAGGGTTACGTATCTCCCGTGACGTCATTAGCGACCTACCGAAACGAAGCACCTAAGTTGATTTTCGAACGAATTTAATTTAATTTACAATTAAAACCTCCTCTGTTTATTTTTTCGGAACACTGGCTTCTAATTTGTCCGATGAATTCTGACGGAAGTTTGTTTTTCTTATTTTTGTTGGTGCCGTGTTTGTGTTGGTGTTTCGTTGTGTGTACAATTTATTATTTTAATGTTGTGTGTTGTTTTTGTGTGGGTATTTACTAAATTGTTTATACATTTAAATAAATTAATTTGACATGACAGAATGAATATGCTACCGTGTATTTGTATACCAAAGTTAGTTTAACAAATATTTTGTATATAAAACATTACAGGGTTAGTTGCACGTTGACATCTGTGTACAGTGAATCGCTAATCAATGGTAACATTTTGACATTGACACCTTATTTCGAAGCAGTAAGGTTCATATTTTCAACTTCTGTCATGGAATCGAACATTCCTATATTTTACGGCTTAAAACTCGGCTTTCGTTTCCTATTATTATTATATCCCACACAGTAACGGCACCCACTTGACATTCAAACGCCCTCAAAAATTAGCCGCAAAAATGCGTGCACACGATCACATACCCTCTCATCCTATTACACGAATTATCATATCAAACGGTAACCGAAGCATTCGCCATGAAAAAAAAAAACAATCATTCAAAACCTTTCATCCTCTTATTAGAGAGAAAGGGTTAGTATTCGACAACCAACATAATAAAGCTGACAGCTCAAACAAATTTCGACCTTCATTCATTGTGATAGAGGTGAAGCTTTGTGCAGGATCACATTTGTTATGATGTAACAAGCTTACCTCGCGTCGCAATCAAAGGTTCGTCTATTTAAATAAATCTAGATTGAAATTCACAATGGAGTTTTAAGGGAGTCGTTATCGGGGGCGCACTCGGGTAGCCAAATGTGTGCAAACGGGCGCAAATTTATTGGCCCATGTATTGCGCTCCCCGAGAAATAATGTTGTAGCACTTGTGCACTTATCTGTATAAATGGGTTTAAGTTAAGCTTTAAATATAAGGGCTTTAATCTGCAACAATATACGTAATTACATAAGATGCAGACTGCACTGACAAAAATAGATGCATAAAAAATATTAAACGAAATGTTTAAGTATTTCGTACAATCAAAATTCGTTAAAAAAATAAATGTCTGCACACTATTGAAAGGAAAAAAAACAAGGCGACCTCGCTTCCGTCCCTGTCGCCAGCAAAAATTATGAACATTACTTTTCCCCGCGAAATTGGGTTACCGATGGGTACGTAATGAAGTGCTGAACTTTCAGGTCATGTGTGGAGGCTTGCTGGGTAATTGCCTCTGATATACTGTGCCACCGAATCCGACCGAGCGTCCCCAATGATAATAGGTCCCCTCTATAGTTTTAATCTTCTTTATGGCTGACCCTTTCTGTAAGTTTCGGAGCTTTGCCCATTGTTTTAGATGTTTGTATGAGTGTTCGGATGTCGTATTCGTTTCGTGTGTTAAATTGAAACGGATACGGTGTTGTGGTTCTGGCTTGTTGATTATACCTTCTGACCGTTTGGAGTTAGGACTTATACAAACTGTGAGTGGAAACGGATTTTATAGGATTAAAAAGCCACTAGGCCTTGAGGGGTTAGAAAGGGATCCAAAAAACTAATTGTAACTGATTACATTTAAAATAACTTGTTCTTTAGTAGGGTGTGCCTTTATGTTATATGTTACTTACATTTTGTTTTTAATACTTGAAATGAACAAAAACATCTCTTTATGCACCAACACACGAGAAGAAAAACAAATGCGTTCCCGTCTCTATAATCTTCTACATAACAACGCCATCTATCATTACGTAGTTCAAGTACATAGTTTCTAAATAAATCTCGTACCAAAAAGCAAATGAGTGATGATTTTTCAAAGCTATTCGAGGGTGTGCTAGTGACATAAGCGCTACAATTAATTTAACAGGCTTCTCTGCTCTGCTTTCGTAGGGAACAATGGAAGCACGTTAGCGGATAAAATGTAGTTGCACATTAGTTTGACACGTGTATTATATTTATGATTTGAATGTCCCTTTAGAGTTGCGTTTACTCTTCGACACGTTTAGCGACACGAATGTCTGTGTCAAACATTTTAAATTACTTGGGACAACTCACACAGATGATAGTATCTGGGCAGAGCCTGTATGGCAACCAGACAATTGATAAACATACTTATATATTTCTAAATGCATAAATATTATATATAAATTACAGACAGACACAGAACAAATTAAATTGCTCATTACAGAGATTTGCCCTTGGTGGGAATCGAACCCACGACCTCTGGTTTAGCAGTCAGGGTCCACTAGACCAATAGGCCAGTCACACTAAGACACTTTCATGTGTTCCCACGCTCCAATACAAGCGTTCACTGTATTGTGTAATATATTGTCGTAACATACTGATATGCAAGTAATAATGTTTATTGAGAATCGAATTGATGAACGGTAAGCAACTCATTATTATTAACAAGTTGACATTGACAACATCTTTAATTCAAAGCAGTAGAGTTCATTTTCGCAATTCGTCAAAAAGATAATATAACAACAAAAACAAATGAGAACAACAAGATGAATTCTAATGCTTTGAAATAAAAGTGTTGTAAAGTCCTGCTTTTCGTATTGAGATCTGTTCAAGATAACCAGTTTTACCACAAAAGCTTAATCGTACATTAATCGATACAAATCGCCAGTATTATGTAACTTAAGCCAACGGGTAAGTAAACTGGGGCAAAATTGTGAGACATTAATCTTTAGCTCACGCGAAAAGTATTACACAGATAGGGGGAAGAAGATGTTTGTTCGAAGCCGCTTTAAGCGAAGTGGTGTGCAATGATTACCAGGATTTGTGGATTAACTTGTATTTAATCACCCAACATTAGCAAATTTATAATGATAATACTTAGTTGCGAGTTGGTTAGTGGTTTGTTAACTGGTTAAATGTTGTAGAATAATGTGTATTCGTATTTTGCTATTATATTTGTACTATTTATTTTTTGTTTTTTACCATGTTAACAATATTTCAAACTGAATACATTATCTTAAAAAGGCATATTATTATAAATAGATTTTACTTTTGTTCAATAAGCATGTTTTTCAACAAAAATCTATTAAATTGTATTATAGATGACAATGGACAGGTGTATAATTACATTAGTGTATACATATAGAGTGGTGCCGAACATCATATGTTTCTATACCGCATAGTATGACACGGTAACCTGCTTGTGTCGTGGTATATTCCACTTTGTTCACCTAGGTGATATCACCCAGATGACCAAAGTCAAATTTTAAGTGTCCTCATTTCAAACCATTCACCCAGGTGACATGAGTTGAAAATATTAAAGCAATTTGTTCATCTTCGAACTATATCACCCAGGTGAACAAATGCGACTTTTTTCATTATTAAAGTTGACTTTTATCACCTACATACAAAATGATGCAAAGCTTAACCAAATTAATGTTTTTTTTTTTTTTAGTGATTTTACTAATCTATATACCTACTTATATTTTAGGTTAGCTTTGTAGCAATTGTGTGTATTTCCAAGGTGAACGAATTACACAAATTTTGTAGGCTCATTTCACTCGGATGATATCACCCAGGTGAACAAAGTGAAATAAATGTACGCGCGTCGTAGGCCCCGATGTAAAACCAGCCTAAAAGTTCTGTTGCTAAAAGATTAATCACAGTGTTCCAGAGATACACATTAAGAAAATTTAACAACACACACATAAATCGTTGTAAACAGGCCGAAGAAGACTGTACACTGCGAGTTTCAAGCAAAATTTACAATTACTTTTGTACAGTTCAATTATTAATATTAATTTCCATTGATGTTTGTTAAAAGTTGGAATTTCTCTTTAATTAATTAAGCATCATTTAGGTACTAAGTAAATATATTGTTTTCAATTTGATTGAGTATTTATTGAATACAATTGTTTAGATATTAATTATAACGATGCTGAAGTTTTCGAGTTCTTTTGTAATGTTATTATTAATGAGAAATAAGCATTTAAAATTATTTTAAGGTCGTAGGTACTTCACATTTTATGTAACAAATATTTTAGTATCGGTGAAGAGCAAGAACCTAGTTTGTATTTGATAATAACAACAAAAAATGTGCGTTGAATTGCAAATAAAATATTATTGTAAAATTTATAAATATCTATATAGGTTCTTCTAAAAACGACTCCTGTACTTAAGAATATAATTCTTTATCGCGGGGGGTTTTACAAACATTCAAATCACATGCACAAAGAAAACACAGACTTGACACAAGCATTTGTGGATCACAAAAATGCTTGTCCCATGCGGGGATCAAACGCGCGGCGCGTTGCGCACAGTAGTAATTGGCGTGGTGACCTATACCTCTCGGCTATACGTGCAGTCAACTGTTAACATATATACATTTTCTAGTTTTATATAAGAGGGAGAAAATAAGTGAATGTGTTTAGATTGTATCATATTGCTATGCCTTCTTTTGGCACGATTTTTAGGTCAACTCAAACATTCCGCAGTAAAACGCTTTTAAACTGTATTAAAACACACTTCCAAATCTGATTGCGTTACTCCAAACGTTTGCATAAAGAAACTTATCTCAGAGCAGTTCAAACGAAACTCGAGCAAAGCTCCGCTCGCCAATAGCTGTAACAGATTGCTCTAAAATACACCAGCCAAGTTTTGAATTAAAAGCAATGCGACAACTCTGTGTGCTGTTATTCTGCTATTTCTCATTTAGCCAACGACTAAACGCGGATGCGTCTGACATCGTGGCTTCGTAATATCCTGTCACTACATTGACCTATTTCTATACGAACACGATCCGACACAGTGCCGCACAGTGCAGGCCCTACGCCTAAACTTACCAGCCGAGCCGCCGTAAATTAACACAGCTAGCTTCTGTGGCGCTTGTTGGAAAACTTACACTGTAACATTACTTAAATCTTTATTACGAAAGCAATAAAGGCCATATTTAACGCTGTCAAAGGTTTCGTCGAAATTAAAGCGTTGAAATGAAAGTTCGGTTGTCTTTTTGGGGTGGCACTTGGGGTCTTGGAGAGTTTACTTAATGGAAAATGCTCTTTTGCCGCTTTAACTGAAATACTGTCTTGCAGAATTAGTTATCTATCAATTAGAATATTTTTAATCTTCTTATTTTGTCTAAGCTTTCTATATTTAATAAAACCCTTTCGATATTTGGCGCTGGTATTTTTTTTCTTTGAATATTCATTTCTTTTATAAAGTAACGACAATGGAAGGCTGTGATAAGAAAATATTTGGAAATTTATACCAACTGAGACTAATCAGAATTGAAAATTTTAGTAAATGAGATTTTTCTCAAAAAGTGGTTAAAAATATTCGTTTTATTCACTTTCTGGACTCGATAGTGTTTAGGGCCATAGAAAGAAACAACCACTTTGACCGCGTCTCGAACAAATTGGTTAGAAACTGACACAGTCCGAGAAAGGTGGCTTAAACAGAAGGAGGCCTACACCACAGCGGTCGGAAATAAACAAGTTCCAAATAAAAAAGGTAAGAAATGTTAGTAACAGCAAATTTATGTACGAGTATAAATAATATAAATGTTCTTATCACAGTGACCTGGAAAACCGTAATACCTTAAAATAGAGAAGCGCCGTATGTTTATTTGCTTAGTTCATTTATTAAGGTGTAGTTTTGTGGTGTTTACCTTAAATAAATATTCTTGCACTGTTTTATTTTTGGGATGTAAATTGTCGTGTTGTTTGTTGTGTTGTATCTTCATTGTAAAATACATGTAAGAAAGAAGAAATCGGTATTTAGAAACTGAAACGTTTTTACACGTATAAAGTACGTATGGATGTGTGCAGTTATAGATGTGTGTACCACCTCTAAAAATTTTAAACCTTGTTCTGCTTCCATTTCATTTGCTTCGGTATTTGATTTAACATAATCTTTTTTTTATTTGATTAACATAATCAAATACCGATGTAAATTAAATGTGAAAACAACAGCAACAACAGATATAGGAAGTAGCAGCAGTGAGGATTTTGTACACTCATGTTTGTGAATACAAAGAATGACATACAAAGCCTATCTATATTCTCTCTATCTATATAGTACGCTCTTTTGGCGTTATACATTCAATATTTTGTACTGGGTTGACCCAGTACAAAATAGTGAATTCCCGAGCAGGGCAGGGATTTTACCGCTGTGCAGGTTGCTGCTGATTATTACGTAACGTGAGTCGTTGAAGGCGCTGCATGTCGACGTGGTGTGGTGTCTAATTTTAACTTAAGGTTTAGGTAAAATTTAGATAGATATTTAGTGATAAGTTTTTGTTGTAATTTGTGTTACCTTACGAGGCTGACCTGGCGCACCAGCGCAAAAAGCCTCATTAAATAAATGATAAAAAAAAAAGAAAAAAAGCCTACTTAGATATGTCTGGTATATTATAATATATCTAAATTGCTATGAAGAATTTTCATTGCATGGGAATTAATACACTCAATCATTGATTAAAAATATTCGATACACGTCATTAATTTTTTTTTTTATGATATCTATGATATAAATATCGTTTCTGTAAAATAATTAGCAACACCTGTCATATCATAAATTATAGACGCGATGCGAGCGTAAACATCCGGATGTCATATCGTGGTAATTAATACACGATTATGCATCGCCACTGATCCCCTTACTAAAAATAAATATAAAAGGGATGTAAATGCAATTCACCCGATTTATAAATTGTCAAATAAACCCTCTTGTACATTTTTATATTATAATATTCAACAGTTTTTAAAAATAGCGTATGAACGCTATTATTTAAAAATCATTGTATATTTTTCAGACGTTTAACATGTTTTTTTGTTTAAATAAAAGAAGTGATAAACAAAAACTATATATTAACTTATATCGGGTTTTCTATGTTTTCAAGTTAATTCAACATTTCGTTCAATTTTCAAATAAATTTTATGTTTTATGCATAACAAGATTCAGCCCCCCTAGACAAGTGGCATTTTGACAAGCGTTTACGATGATAGAAATCGCTTAAATGACATTAAATGTATAGAAATGACATTTTGTTTCGATAAGTCACGTGACTAGGACTTGTCACTTTCATACATTTGAGCGATTCGATCAGCGTTATCGCATGTCGCATTGTCACTTGTCTAGAGGCCCAGCTTTTAAGACAACTGTCTATACTCAGTTATATCTGTATATACGTACGACGAAGCCCCGAAACAAACTCGAGGTCAATGCCTCCTACAAATTCCAGACATTTCTCATGATACGAGATTAGGCAACGACAATGCAAGACGACGTCTGAAATGGCCTCTTGAGAAAACAGCCATGGAAGATTCGAGCCGGTCAGTTACATGAAAGGTTAATATGACTATCTATTATATATCTTGGAATTTCTGATCTATCGTAGGTATTAGATATCTCTAAATTAATGAAGAAATATTTTTGGAATCAATAATATTCGAAGCTATCGACATAGAACAAAGAAAACCACTAAATCTTATGAATGAAATTCCTAAAAATTAACTCAACAAACAAATAGACAAGAAACAAAAACGAAACGTTATTAAAGGTAATTACAGAATAAGTTTAGATATCCTGATTTCAGAAGCGTAAGCACAAGACGGTATAAGAGCATTGGATGGCAGAGACCATAAAATAAGAAGGTCGGGACGCCCCGAGAACCGAAAGCCAATGAGAAAGGTATCGGCGAAATTGGTAGTTAAGACTTTGTTGCCAACGGGCGACTATTCCTTGAGTCGCAGGTGAGAATAACTGAAGGTAACCTAGTGTCAGTAGGGAACGAATACAGTATCCTTTTTGTTAGATTTGAAGGATCTGACTAAGGGATTAAGTGAGACGAATATTATTTCTGTGACTGCTTTTCCAAGCGTTGTGTGTTGCCTTCATTTTGAATATCAATTTGTAGAAAAACGTAATAAAAATAAAACTAATAAAAATCTTTTAGCATCAAGTTTCAGTTTTGTTAGTGGTATAAAGGTACTCATTTACGTAAAAGCGCATAGGGAATAAAAATATACAATCAAATTATTTCAGTTACGTCCGATTAAAAATCGCAAGTCTGTGTTCCTATCCTTTGGGTGCGTCGAATTTTTCGGTCGGTCATTCGCGTGACCGGTCCGCATTAGTGCAATGAATCAAATTGAATAAGGCCGCGGTCACATCCGCGATTGGAGGAAACGCCCGTCGCTTTGCTAATAAATAATCATTGTTAACTAGTCGTGCTACTGAAGTCGTGTTAATGGAGTTTTCAGGCGTGCCACTTTGTTTAGATTGAGAATTGATTAGAAAACACCTATTTTGGGTAAGGCGAAGGCTAATGGTACCTATTTGTAGAACGGTTACTACGGTATTTGTAATACATAAATGTCGTCACCAATTTTCTTGACTTCTTTTGCTTTATCGACTGTTCGACAATTGCACAAAGAAAACTACTGTAAACTTCGTAAGAAAAAGAAAATAAAGACTCAATAAATAAGACAACATTATTAACTAAGTGGCTGAACTAAAACCACTAACCCCCAATTGTATCTCGCACATTTCAAACAATATCCTAGCCAACACTTTCACCGCTGGTGTCGTTACGAGAGGTCGTAACGACCCCACAGTGCAAGGATTAGGGCGCACACCAAGTTCAAAGTCGTTCGTACACTGAATTAATAGGGTTATTGTGGCAATAAATACGGGAGGCGCCTAGTTTGCGGTGGCCTGTGGTCGGATAAATCAAGTGGGCGAACGCCGCAAGATGTCCCGTGCTACACCCTTCCGTCTCTCAGAGTCCCTTGGCCGAGGATAGAGGAGCCAGCGGGCTCAAATAAAAACACAAGTAGCATTGGAAGGTTAAAATATAATCCCTAAATATATTTGCAAGTAGTCATTAAAATTATTCTGAATTCTTTGCGTTAATTAATTAGTTAATGGATTAGTTTGTTTACATTAAAGATTTTACTGTCATACTTTATTCTGTCTTGTATGACTTTTCTAATAAAAAAAACAATTTATTAGGGAACAATTGTCTTAAGTTTACTACCTCATTAAAATACATAAAAATTGTTAAATATTTTGTGACAAAATGTAAAGGGTCACATGTTTTGACAATCGCCTAAGTTATTAACTTAAGCCATATCCAGAGCAAAGCAGCCAACTTTAAAGGACATACAGTGAGCAGTGTATTGGGCATGTTATTTTGTTGAATGTACTCCGCTCATGATACCCGTACACCAATGTACTGTACAGATATGGCCAGGCAAGAAAAGGAGTTTGGACATATTTGGTAACGTCGAGTTTTCGTACGAAGTTCAAAAGTATCAAGAAACTGAGCTTTTGTGGTTGAACGTATATATATTTTGAAATTTGATACTTTCCACAATAAATGTGTAAAATGTCTGAAATATCACATAATTAGTTTTGTTTCTTTGTATTTCATGTAACCTTTTGTTAATCTAATAATTTTAAGATTAATATGTAGTCAACGACTGAATAGTAAAAGCATATAACGATGTGCTAAAACCTATTGCTTAGACAAGCATAGAGTACGCGCGTTGCTAGTAGCCCGTTGTAAGTACTACGCTGGTTAATTGATATAAGTTATTTTCCGTGCGTCGACAGACGTTTATGCGAAATATCGAAGGTTTCGATATTATTAGGGCAAAATTATGTATTGGGATAGTTTTAATAAAACGGCACAAATTTTATGATTTTACTTGTTCTTACTAATGCTCACAGTTCATACTTGTTAGGCTCACTCTATAGTTTAGTTATTACTCTAAGATTAAAACAAAAGCGTAAATTCTATGGATTTAAATATAGGTAAAAAAAAAAAAACGAATATTTTGTAAATTCTTTTCAGTTTTATAATTTTGAAAGTGTTATCATATTTTTTTTTACATATAATGCTGCTGCATATAATTATTATGGCACGGTAAATCTATAGCGTTGGTTTTCAATCATATGTTTATTATTTACTATTTGATTGAAATCCAATAACTGGAATCCAATATTCAGAAAATAAAATGCTTTTTATAAAATTTAATCATTCCACTGGAATACATTTAGCATCCAATGTAGATTTAAATACACCAAAGGAAAATTTGAAATCTGCGGTATTCCTAAAATATGTGCAGGGTTTATACATAAATACAGTACATATAATTTAAATTCCAGATAATCTATTTAATATATACATGGACTATAAATTATGATATATATATATGTATATATATGTTTTGTATTTTGAATTATCAAGAAGTATTAATGCTCCTGTATATTCAATATTCTACACCTAGTAATTTTATTTGATCAAAGAATGTTCAACCTTAGACAGTTTAATTTAGATTGCAAATTGAAACAAACAAAAGTGCTAGAGCCAATGATTTCTCATTGAACTAATTACACACACTTCCTCTTAATTTCTTATCCGACTAGTTCATCAACAATTGAAATGGACCAAAGAGGTCACAATTTATGCGAGGACCAAACCACCTGAGGCCCCTAAAAGCTAGGGGTGACTAATTTATTGCAAGTTAATTTACTGGACATGTTTTATGTAAGCCTTAGGGAGGAAAAGAATGTACTGCCGTGATTTGCATGTGTACAACTCTAAGTGACCTTTACAAGACAGCCTATGGCGTTGATAAATCGTACCGTGTTAGGATAATTTGCAGCACTCGGGAATAGGCAGTAAGCTTTAGTGCGTGAGTGCCACCCCTTGGTGCTCTCGCTTTTAATGTTTTGGAAAGCCTATTTAAATTAATTGACAGGTTGTTGTGTGATATAGTAAGGTCGATATTTAGGGTGATTAGGGCTAGCAGCGAGACGTGACTTTTGTCACTTACGCAATTAAAGTGTGAGGAACTAGCAGTGCAATAGTCAATTTTAAAAATGTTTCAATATTTGATTTTTAACTATTTTGTCAATATGATATAAAAAAGGATAATTGAAATACTGCACTTATTTTTTGTAGTGGCTTTACGAAAAGAAACAAAAACTATTTTATGAGAATTATGTTAACTCGTGAAAACGGATTTTATATTTTAAATAAAAAAATGTTTTATAATTGCACAGGCGTAACAGACACGGTATATTTTCCTTTAGTCTGCTCTTGACGTAAATAATTTCCATAAAGTATTTTCGTTTTGTTACTGAGCGTATATTTTTGTACGTGATATTGTCAACATAGGTCTCTGTGCCTTTAAAATGACAAAATTGACCAAATAGGTATGTGCAATACTGGTATACAAAATAAAATTGTATGAGAACCTACGTAAACCGATACTAAGTGATAGATTCATACTGCGTTTGAAATTTTTGTTACACTGTTTTAAAAACAACTGTAATGCTTATATATAAGGTTTAGTTTGCGCTGCAATTTCTTAATTTTTTATGACTTTTTCAACAGTATTTGACAGTCTAAAATGAAGTTTATTTACACTAGCATAAAGTTGATCTTTGTTTAAGTGGAAAATACATTAATTGACACAATAATTTAAATAGACTTCAGTTATTATCCTTGATTAGAATCCACAGATACAATTTGAGAACCTTGTACATTGTGCTAATTGTGTAAAACAAATGATAGTCAAACATTGTTTATTTTGAATAACATTAGACAATCGTATGTAGGTTTATTAAAGGTTCAAATATCTTCTATTTATCTACTACTACGAATTCGAATGAGTTGCTAAATATAGAGCTATCTTTAAGATAACAGTTCCACTAATTTTCTCAACAAACTAATTGAATGTGGTTACAACATGCTGAAATTTTCTTAAATTTGATTTTGTTTAAGTAGTGTATGAGGTTAGCAATCCTACAAACAATAACATACCTAAATATTGTCCAGTAATTAGGGTGTGTTCACCATCGGACGGTCTCTTTGCAGTACATACTGAGTGCTAATATTGGAAGTCGAGCACAATAAAGTTAGGGAAAAAACTATCTTGATAAAAAACACGTCGACACGATAAGACCCTATTCTACCTGTGAATTGTAAGTCAGGATTACCGTCACTGACAAACAAACAAGCCACGTGGGGAATAAACTCAGCAGACATATCTGAGATTGGCAACTTTAGGCTAAACGTTTCCGTGGTCCCCGTTAAACCCGAAATTATCTCGGACCCAAATTGGACGTCCGTTAATTATAACTTCGGCGCTGACGTGTCCAGTAAAACTGTGCACTTCAATTAAAAGTATTTGGTATTAGATAGCCGGAGCCTTGTTGTGTAATTATAAAGAGCGTTGGGCTTTCAAAATGTTGAAACTCCGGCCTCCATATTGTGACTGAATTCCGAATAATTGAAGAGTGTTTTGTTTCGTTTTTGTATCGTGTGTTGTCATCGGTCAGATATGTGTGGTATGAGTTGCGTTTTAGATAAAATAAAACCAGTAAGACAAATGTATAGAAAAACTAGTTTACTATGTTTATATAAACTTTTACAAGTTCAAGGTGAAAACTAACCACCTATAATGAGAGGTCAAATCCCTGGTGGAAAAGTTTGACTCTCGCTAGCAAGGTCGTTTACCGATAAACATGAGTAATTGAACGTCATACCCAAGACTACGCCTTTCCCAATGATAAACAATGAAATGAACACAATTTTATTTTTAATTAATGAGTAAACATGAGCTCCGTTGCCACGCACAACCGAAGGCCGCATTTTCAAATGGATGCGAAAAACCAACACTGACAAATGGGTGCTCTGATTTTACATTCACAAGCCTGTTCGCATTAATTCAAAGATCCAACAGATCGATCCCATCAATCAGCTAATGAAAAGGCTTCCAAAAGGATTTTTATTCCATTCATTCGATGCTATTCAAGTATTTCAAGACTAAGCACTTATAACATTAAATTAGTACAGATACGAGATTTTAAGTGCTATTAAATTTCGTGTTTATCGAAAATGTGGTCTGATATATTAAAAATCTTATGAAAATATAAAATTTTGTACTATTTAAATTAGTCCATATTGACGACAATATTGTAATGTTAAAAATACTGTTACTGCTTTATAATTTAAAGTATCTAATGAGTAAGATATGATAGACCTATTTCTGCTAAAATTAGCAAAAAATTATAAAAATACTTTTAGCCTCAAAAACGTTTGTGTGTAAACAGCCTTAAATGATGATTCAATGTAAACTTTTGCTCATGCAAATCAGTCTAAGTGTTATTGCAAATGTTGTAAGCCCTAGGTCTTATGTAAGTCTCTATTTTCATGAGCAAGCAATTTCAATTTACTTTAGTAATTGAAACAGCTATTTAAAGGCATTCAATGATTTGCGAACACACATCAAAATGTTTCCAGCGTAGGTATGTTAATAGCTATGATGGCAAAAATCGGTGGAAATACAAGAAAAAAACACAAATCAAGCTGAATACACCGATACGTTAGGGACTGGTTCAATTTAAGCATAACAAATGAAAAAATGCTCTTAGCACCGCAATTTATAATATGAGTGATTGGGAATTCCCGAGTATTTGACGAATTGACTGAAAATCGACATAGGATTGCGTGACACGCCTTAAATCTGGTCGGAATTACATTCAGGGAAGATTTGCGAGATTCCATTTTTATTAGCGCCTTATTTTTGAGGATTGAAAGAGATTGAAAGGAGTATGATGGAAGAAATTATAAATATCTGCGTAAGTACATATTTTTAATAAATCATGTTTTTATTTTAGCTGTCAAAAACCTGTATAAAATATTTTAGTTACAATCCATAAGAATAATATAAGTGCGAGATTAACTGTCAGTTTGTCGGTTACGCTTTCACGGCTAAACTACTGACCGGATTTTGATGAAACTAGGAATGGGGTAAGCTTGGATCCTAAGAAAGGACATAGGCTACTTTTTGCCGCGATAACCGATACCTACGCGGGCGGAGCCGCAGGCAACAGATAGTCTTTAAGTATACACAGCTAAAAGACAAACACAGACCCACAGTAGTCTATAGATACTCGTATACCAATCAATTACAAACTACACTACATTTTTCAAATAAAACCCAACAAAACAGGTTTTAAGTCCAACTCCGACTTAGACCAAGTTCGAATGAAGAGGACTTTTTTAAAGAATCCCGTTTGTTCCTTTATAAAGGAGAGTCGGGGGCAAAAAGACGAGAATTTGACATACGCGCCTGATAAAACCAATAAAGGACTTGGGAGTGAATTGTTTACAGCCGATTCGGTACTGTCCTTTTTAATAGGAAATTCTTTTACCTGGCCGTTGTTTCTGAAAAGTTTGAGAAACAACTGTCGGGCTAACTTCAAAGAAATGAGACAAATTAAATACTGGAAGAATGTCACATAAACTGCTTTCGGTTTTTACTTTGTTTGCGTGTTATATTGTTTTCGTTTATTTTCTTGACGAAATGTTTATTTTTAAATAATTCATTTTAAGAAATGTTCTATTTTTTGTGGTAGCAATTGTTGCAAGAACAAATACGAATAATAAAATGAACTTAATAGACAGCCTATGCTAAAAAAAATATATAATTATTTATTTTGTACAAAAAACCTGAACGTTTAACCATTGTACCAATCGAATCCGGTGATTTTTGTAGCATTCCACATTCCGATTCCGTTATCCGTTCGCCACCGAAAACGCAAGTTGACCATTACTCACTAAAATTCCGAAATCTTCAGTTCGAATGCCGTAAATTCCACTGACAAAAAACTGCACAAGTTGAAATTGGATTCGGAAAAACTAATACTTTTAGAACGGCAACACACACAAAGGGATTCTTTTCGCGGGCCGCGCATTGCTGGTGCGCGTCGTGCCGTGTGCGCTGACCTTAATATGAATGCTCTTCATGTGTTCTTTACACTGGCGGTTGTTTACAAAAGTGGTTTCGGTTCCGAATATACGCATGTATTTTTAAAACAAAAAAATATGTCAGGATAGAGTGATGACAAAGTTAAAGTAATTAACATAGGAGAATGTGATGCGATATTTAATTATTATACTCTAATACATTCACTAATTTTATAATTTGTCTTATAAATAATATAGGCTAGCTATAATAAATATGTTTTGTTATGGTCAGGTCTTGTTGTAGAAAAACGCGAGTAAAAACCACAGAACGACGCAATTAACTTGTAAATGTCCACTCAAGATATGCCATGCTCAAAAGAGTAATTCAGAAACATTACTCATCTTGTGGTACTATAAAGTCGGTTTGACCTCGCGTGACAAATGTCAAAGGTTAAATTTTATTGTGAGGCTACTTGAAATTGCCTTGTTATGTCCCCAAGTACTAGAACTGCAGATTTTGTAAGATATTTGAGCAAATAAAAGAAACTTCTGACTTCTTCAAAGTTTTAAAGGGTCGTTTAGATCAGCAACAGTTTGGCCACAAAAGTTGTCTCAATTGTTTTAACGATAATGTCCACTGGGGCTAATATTAATGTCACCGTACGTACATTCATAAAATTACAATACTGTTTTTCTTAATTTAAATTTCCTCATTAATTACTCGTACTAAGAACATAGGTAAGTAGTTTTATTTATGCAGCGTACTTAATCAATGTTAACGAATTGGAATTTATTCATACCGACAAAATTTCTATCTTCATTAGAGTTCTTTAATATGTAGCAGGAAAAGCTTAAGTGCCGCACACCATAAGCATTGAAGTGTTTACATAAGGAAGCACTTTAGTATTACCTTACGTAAGGCTGGAGCAACGCCAATGTGTCAATATAAAAAATATATACTTGCACACATGATATATACGTCTTAGTGTATGTCTACACTAAGAGATTTCTGCTGTCTATAAGCCGTTTCATCTTTCCCTTTTGGAGCGAACAAGAAAAGTTCCACCAACTCCTTTAATACTGGCAATGTGTTTTGTCGCGGCGAACGCCCATTGTTGCTTCGAAACTTTTTTCTTTTTACCTTTTTTTTTTCTTTAATTTTATTTCGGCCTCGCTGTGTTATCTACCCTTGGGATTTACACGCGACGACTGGTAATCGTAACCGTGTTGAATAAGTTTATAGGCGCTAAACTCTAAATGCGTATATTAAACGTTTATAGTTTTCAGACTAAAAGTGGAACTTTCACGAATACTATGCTTTTGGTATTATTTTACTATATTTTTACCTAATTTGGAATAACGTCTGAAGTATGTTTGCTATAAAGGAAATATGTTTTATGTAATAAAAATATATTGTGTTGTTGAGATTTTCGTAATCATTTCTAAAAGTGACATGATGTCGTGTCGCAGTCGTGTCGTCCAATCAAAGGGAGACGTAAAGAACTCTCACTTTTGAAAATGAATTAGGACCGCTGATTTCGTTATTTTTATTCAGTGCCCCAAGTTTCTATTGCTTTTGTTTTGTGTCCAAGTTAACAGACTTTTGTAAGTTAAGTTAGCCCACAGTCGAGATAATGTTTGCTGAATGAAGCACCTTTTTTATTAAGAGATTTCTATCTAGCAGATTCATTTGAATACTTTTTTTCTTGTTATCAGAAACGGCCTCCGCTTTGATAAATAGTTACGTACGAACAAGTTGAGAAACTTTTATTAGTTGTATGAATAATGTTTTCTTTCGTTCACGAGATGAATCGTGAGGTGATGTTAATTTATTGTTTTGTCTGTCCGGCTTATTAATTGTTTTAATAAGTGAAGTTGATCAAGTTTTAGTACAAGTATTTTTTAATAAAGTATTGTGTTACAGTCATAGTAAATCCACTGCTAGAACAGTTTTGTAAATAATATATTATTTAATTACGACTGCAGTGGATTTTTCTCTAGAATACTAAATCATATAATTTTCATAAATAATGTAGAGTACCTACATGAATTCTTGAACTTTTATTTAATTAATAGAATTTAACGAAGCAAACAGTTTACGCACAGCTTACCAAGAAAATCCTAGCAGACGGGTTAAAAAAGGAGAAATCTTAGAAGCGAGTGACTCGTTAGACGAATGGTCTGAGCCCGTGTGTCGAACGCAGGATGCTGCCTCCCCATCCCCGAGGATCCTCCCTGTTGACCTCTCTCATGTGTTACAGGAAAGCTAAAAGGTCAAGTCCGTACGAATCACATATAAGACGCTTTAAAAATACTTTGAAAGCGAATAAGTTCGTTTGAAGTTTGATCATGATAATCGCCTTAACAATAAAAATAAAAAAAAACATATAAATTAGCTTTAGAGTCAAATTAATGGGATGATCAAAAGAAGAAACTTAGGTATGTCTATTTTTACCAAAATAGTATTTATCTATGCAAACAATGCATAAAATCCTAGTAAATGAGAATTATTTTTACTTTTCAACACAATTATGTTAAACCTGGGACCTTTTGTGACTAAATAAATTAAATTTGAATTAATAAAGATATGTATTCAGCTGTAATGAACCTTCTGAAGTGGTTCCGATAGTGATGGCTGTCGAACGCAGCCGATGCCCTCGTTGAAATTGCGATAAGGAGTCGGATACGTTACAGACTTTCTGAAACTCATTGTGATCTTATGACAGACTGTTTTTTTGGAAATAATATTATATTTATTAATGGTTATTGATTGTTTTTTTTTAATGAAAACAGGAAGATATTTATAGGCATAATTTTTTTTTTAAATTTGGTTTTATTTTATTTGATTAGTAAATTAAAATGATATTTAAAATTCTGCAAATAAAAAAAAGCAATAATTGCAAACTACATTTTGCTATATAGTCCTATGTATAATTGCTTCGATTGGATTGCCAGAATTCATAGAGCGTAGCATACGTACAGTCTTGTAATAGCCTTTGGCGTACTTGTCAATCGAGAGGGCCAAGCCTCAAGTCATAGCAGCAATAAAGGCATTGGTCCAAAGCTACCGGTTACCCGAGTTAAGC
This sequence comes from Diachrysia chrysitis, assembly GCA_932294365.1. NCBI lineage: Eukaryota > Metazoa > Arthropoda > Insecta > Lepidoptera > Noctuidae > Diachrysia > Diachrysia chrysitis. The sequence continues at coordinate 11,278,246 of OW028649.1, read as the reverse complement.
AAACACAATATGTTAGATAACTCGCAATTCTATGAAATGTCTCTCAATGTAAACAGTACGTTTGTACTTAAATAAAGTTGTGGACAGTTGCTAGCAGAGAGAATAACAACGCAATGTTCTATAGCTTTAAGCTATCGTTTATTTTTACTGGATTCCTTTGTGTATTTTTTTGTACAATTTTCTGGGGAATGGTGATATCTGTGTTTGTTTGCAAATACGTTTAGGCGCAACAGTCACTTGTTACAAGCGGGTGTTCTCGATGATTCTGTAAGTATATTAAGAATTCTTGAACAAACAATTTTATGAGAGTGCCATCTTTTTTAATACTAATAGGGCTGCTACAGTCAGTAAAGTAGTATGTTTTCTATAGAATAAAGTCCTTTGTTAATATAATATAAACTCCTTAATCCAAATTCTAAAGTGGGTTGTTCTGTACGAAGTTTCGTCCCATGTCGTTGGTACACGCTGCAACATGAATTTTACATGCCGCAATTTATGAAGTCAGATGAGTCAGTTCTCAATTAATACCAGACTGTATGCACTACAGGGTTTTTTTTCTTGATGTCTACCGCTTTAATTATAATGCACTATTTAAAAGTAATTTGGCAAAATTATCGTAATGTATCTCTACAATTTAGCAAAGAACTTACTTTGAAAGAAAATATTGTGCATAATTTTAGTATATAATTTAGTTTTGTACTTGCAAAATTGACATCATTTCATCGTAAAATCGAATCTCCAAGCCCCTTCGAAGACGATCGATCGACGAAATCCCCGTCTTATCTACTTGCTTATTCAATCCTTTTATTATCCAAAAACATCATTATACAAATTCAAATTCGGAATGTAACCCTCTCAATTTGCGGAGGTAGGGTGACTAGGGTACGTTCGTTCAGAAACTTATTTAATAAGAAAGGTATTTTAAAATAAATAGGAACTCTCGGATTTTGGAACTTAATTAGGCTCACATTCAAAAATGAAGCCGAAAGTTTTTATTTAACAGTAAATAAATAACAAGCTTACATATTTTTCTTGGCACAATATTTTTGTGTCGAACCCTTCAACTTCCCTAATTTGGCACCTTAATCTTCACGTTTAGGGAAAGAAAAACACTACTAATTACTTATACAAAACAGCTTGACAAGATGTCAACCCTACGCCTGTTACAGAGACATCCGTACATTTATTTCAGTCAATAATCAGGGGACCCGAACCAGTAATAGCTTTAGGGCTGTCACTAGCATACGAGTCAATAGAAATCCTCATATACCGGCCAACTTTCGATTCTTCGACGAAACAAAATGAGCGAAGTTGTAACGTAAAAGAAATTGGATTTTCGTATTGAATTGACAGAGGGGTTGGGTGGGCCGCGGGGTGAGGGGGTGAAGGAGTGAGTAAACACAGGTGAAAGTAGTATGTGTAAACATGATCTGTCAAAGATCGCGACATCGTACGTTAAATTACAGTTTGATTGGACAAAAGTCAATTATTGTGGCGATCGCTTTGACGTAACACAAACGAAACGAGATCGTTTGTGGGTGCTTCACTGATCCAGTTAGATGTCTTTTATAGTGCCACTAGTGTTGCCATGAAAATAAAGTATGCGAGTGCACGCGTGTTTTTGTCATTCTATCTACAGCGTACTATACTGTTTCCGAAACAGGTTGTACGCTACAGTTAACATGTAAATGAAATATTCTTTGAACCAAACTAATAACCAGAATATGCAATAAGTGCGTTTACACCGGCAGTGTCTATTGCCTCCTTTGAGACTCCCTTCGGCGGTAATACAAAATTATTGCAAGCGTTAAATTAATTCGCATCAGCCTTTATTCAAAGTAACAACGCTCGAGAAAGCAGAAATAAACTATTTCTCTCTTGCCAGTAGGGAGACATTTACATATAAATTCAAAAGACAATTCATTCCAAGTCGGAATCGAACTGGTTCCCTCGCGGAATGAGTTCTCAGAAGTTTGTGCGCTACAAGTACTTAACGTCTAATTAATAAATTGGACCAAGTTTTAATTACGAGATGTTTGTATGAAGAATTTAGAGGTATGGAGTATTTTCTTAAGGCTTTTATATTTACTTTAAACTTATTTAGGCGTATTCTTGTATAAAATGAGTTACTTGGTAAATTAAAAAGTGACAATTGAAGATCTTTACGAAAGGGAAAACTGTGTCTTATAATACGAAATGCGAAATTAGGTCACGTGACTCTACATACCTATAGATCCGCAGAAAGTCAATGATAAGTAAAATCACAGATGTTTCGACCGATTAACCAATTGGTATCCTAAAGAAATGTTATTTCTGAAGTATTATACGACTTAACAATGGAATAGCAAGATATATATGTGTCATTTCCACAATAATTCTACTTAAGAATAAGATTCCTGTACTAAGAACTTTTCTAGTATGTTTTTTTGGAGAACTAGATACAAGTATTTAATGACGTCATGTATGAAGTTTAGTTACTTTTACGCTGTAATATTGCGAAGAAGACCCAGAAATGAATCCAAAGCCTCATCAATAATAATAGGAGGCAGACTCATCTGTTGTGTTATCAGTTCACATAGAAAAGGGATTGGTAAATGGGCCGAATCTTTCGCGACTAAATTAGTGTCGTATAGACTCGCATACAGTAAGGTTCAATTCCGTATAATTTGGGTTTTATCGACCTCTCGTGTTATCCCTTAATCCGTAGGGACAAAGCGTTTCCGTTGGAGGCTCAGACGGTGAACTTCCGAAGTCTGTACTATCGCCCTCTATCGGCTGGTATCGGACCTCACAATCTTTTGTGTTTGGCTATCTTGTTTCATATGACGATCTGTTCATTTTGATAATATCGTTTTGTATGGCTTCATTTATAGTTGGTATATTAATAGAAGAGCTTCTGCAGTTGTTGTTTTGAATGAAATAGACAAATTAAATTGACTTAAAATGTTACCTGTTGTTTTCAGACATCTAACAACGTATAATATTAGGTATAAAAGCGAAAGTTTGGATGGATGGATGGATGTATGTTTGCTACTCAATCACAATAAAACGACAAACGGATTTGAATTTAATTTGTATCATAGATAGTTTATTACCTGGAATAGAACATAGGCAAATTTTCATTATCATCATTATCCCCATGTTTCATCAACGCGTGGGTGAAACCGCGGGGCGCAGCTAGACATAATACATTTTCAATTTCTTGTCATAATTTTTTCCCGATTTTTATAACATTTTTAGTGCTGATATTTGAACTATGAAAGATAAACCTTTCCTATAAAGGTAATCTATTTATTATATACCCATTACAAGTACGTAGTTGTGTCAAAATATTTTTCTCAATTGCCAGTCTTTTGTTTGTTTTGCCATATATTCTTCACTTTTAGACACATGCCTATTGTAAAGTCCCAGGGGTGCAGGGTTAATGGACGCGAAGCAAGTAGGGTCCAAAGACTATCCATTAAAATAGTTTGGTAGAGGCAGGCATTACTGTCATTTGCACAACACAAAGATATCTATGAATATAAATTTAGTAGTAGGTATGTTATATTTTATGTTATTTGCAACACGAATTTAGCAATCCATACATTGATACTAATATCATAAATGCGAAAGGTTACGGTGTTACGCTTTGACGACTAAACCGCTGAACCGATTTTGGTGAAACATGGTAAGCAATAAGTTTAGCTCCTAAGACAGGACAAAGGTTGCATTTGTCGCGATAATTGACACACATTAAGCTATATAACATCACGCTACGACCAATAGGAGCGGAGCATAAATGAAAAATGTCGCAAAAATTAAAAACCGTTGAAACTAAAACACGCGGACAAAGTCGCGGGGGACAGCTAGTTTGCAATAAAAAGCAATTTCATATTTTTTTATTTCTTCTTATAAATACTACCTGAATTTCTTTTAAATACATATAAAACATTCGCCTAAAAAAATAAACTGCAGCTTAATGCAAATGTTAAAAGAAAAGAAAAGCAAAACCACGCCAAAAGGGTCAACAGCTAAGCATAATGCTGCTCTTATTGCAAGACTTCTGGCTAAGGTTGACTGGTAGAGAATGCCTTCTGGCATTAAGTCCGCCTATGTACACTGTGCATGAAGTATTAAATAAATAAATAAAACGGTACCTTTCTGAATTTATTTCATGCTATTTCCTGCTATGTTTTATGTTCTACTTGCCTTTTTATATAAATAAATAAATAAAAAGAATACTCTCAGTTATTCCAGCGAAATAATAAAAGAGATTTCTACACAAAATTCTATAACCATGCAAGTGTAAATGCAGGGGCAATTTTGAAAGCTGCTTTATGTTAATAAATAATCCAAATCTGTAATTAGAGTTAACAAGTTGGAAGTGTCTGGTATGTTGATAATAACTTCTTCTACAAACAAAAACAAACATTGAAAGCAAACAAACAAATACCTACTTATACAGCTATATTCAAACAATCGGTCTCCGAATCACATTTTTAATGACTTTTTAGTACAGAGTCGGATTAGGTATCAGTCCAGTCAGTACACTAACGATTCGTACCCTTGCATTAACCAATTTACACCCCCGATTTGAACCCCGTCGGGCCCATAAATCCTGGTGGCCGACGAACCGCTTCCGTTCCGTACCTGCTTTAAATAGGGGCTTGTAATCGCCGAACGAAAATATTGCCGTATCACGATTTCTCTTGATTATCATTAGAATATTTTTAACAAGCAAGTTTCATGTTATTTATTGAGTTATGTCACGCGTCCTAGAAGTTAATGCTATATTTGTATTCCTTAGGGGATATTTGTTACAAGTGTTAACACTGGATGTGTGATTACTGAATTGTAATCAAGTCTACAAGTTCATTTAGTGATTAAAGGTTATACGTAACTTAATGCCAGTTCGAAAAAGGGTCATATTTTTTGTTTGTATAACGAAAAGAAGGGTCTATTAATACATGGATATAAGTTGGTATTTGTTTAGTCCTTACTAATAAAATAAATGCGAAAGTAACTCTGTCTGTCTGTGTTACGCAATCACGCCTAAACTACTGAACTGATTTAAATTAAATTTGGTACAGAGATAGTTTAGAGCCTGAGAAAGGACATAGCTACTTTTTGCCTTGATATTCGACATCCACGCGGGCGGAACCGTGGACAACAGCTAGAGTCTTATATGAAAAGCTCATTCTATGTTGGCGAGCAGTTATACATTCATGTTTTATGTAACTAGTTAGACATGAGTTTAAAATCATATAATATTCAGAGGAGTCCAATTACGAGCGTCATTTGTTGTTTCAGTAATTGATATAAATACTTGAATGTTATATCCCAACAATTAATTTTAATTGTAATTTCCATTATCAGTTGAGTTATTAATAAAACATGTGGTAGTTCTATAAATAGGTAATGAATAAAGTCTTCCTTATGGGGATAATTGGTAAGGTAGTAGTAGACGGGTCTGCTGTGGCAGTTTTTGAACATGACATTGTTAGAAAACATAAATTAGGGGTGTTTCATTGTGGCGATTCATTTCTAATAATCTATAATATAAAAATGAATCACTAAATTTGTTGCTAAGCGCAAATCTCGAGAGCAGCTGAACCGATTTTGCTAATTCTTTTTTTAGAATATTCCTGGAAGTACGAGGATGGTTCTTACGGAGAGAAAAATTAAAAAAAAATGTAAAGAAAATTAAAGAATCGACTGTTAGGCGGTACGAAGTTCGAGGGTCAGCTAGTGTTTTATAAAAAAAAACTGCCGCTACAGCTTAAGTGTTAGTAGTGACAAGATTATGTCTTGAAATGGAAATCTGACATATTGCTAATGTTTTTGTACTTCAAACATTGCTTTACTTATTTAAATTTTGACTAGCGATGATAGATATTTTTTGTTATAAATGATAGTTATTGAGACTTCAAGGCGTAACAACAGACGCTCATTCTCTTAACCGGTAACGTAGCAGTATTGTAGAAAGTAATAAACATGATTATGATTAGTATATTTAAACCCAAAGGTCTTATCTTTGGTGATCAATGCTCGTGACTTCTCTGCATGAGAAGAGGCGTGTGCCCAGCAGTGATAAATTTATAGGCCGTTATTATTATTCTTTTCTTTCCTATTTACTAAAGTAGCTTAACAATCACAACTTTAACTAAACTAGAATACGCCATTAATTTGATTTCTGCTACTAACAAGGGTGGAGATACCCTCTGTTTATCGTTCATCCCCTAAGTAATATGCAGTTTTTCATTGTTCACGTATAATGGACAAAATTATTTGTTGGTTGAAGACTGGAGTATTTTATAAAAGTATAAAGTTTTACCTACTATGACAACAGAAACTTTGTTTTTATAGTCTTCTTTGAACAGTACTTTTATTTATAGACCAAGTACCTACTTAAAATAAGTTGCTTAAACGTATACAGTACTTACCTATTATAAATTTACCTTAATATATGTCTTTTGTTTTTTTTTATAGCAATAATACAAATATACCTACTTAATTAACATAACTCCTGTTTAGTATTACATTGATTTGTATATAATGTATGTGTATCAAATTAATTTAAAGAACATACCAGAAAATTGAGCTGGTTTCTTGAATTGGTACCTACATTGAAATGATAATGTCGCTTACCTGAAACAAAAATACATTATAATTAGAATTACAATACAATTTAATATATTTCAGAAACGAACACGCATTTTGTAAAAGTCTAAGTGTACTCTAACTTCTATACGTTAGAGTACACTTTTACTTTGTTAAACTTGTACGTATTTTTTCCGATATAGCAAAAAGCCTAGAGTAAAAATAAGTAAACGTAAGTATTGAGTCGCCGAACAAGTATGAACTGTGAGCATAAAATATGAACAATAAAATCATAAAATTTGTATCAAAACAGTGCGCGCCGTTTTATTAAAACTTTCTCAAAACCTATTAATTACTATATTACCCTAATAATATCGAATCTATCGTCTGTTGTCGCACGGAAAATCACTTACCTAAATCAGTAAAGGAGCGTAGTACTTCGGCACAATCGGCTACTAGCGATGCGTGCTCCCTATGCTTGTCTATGTATACTAATATATCTATACTAATATTATAAAGCTGAAGAGTTTGTTTGTTTGTTTGTTTGTTTGTTTGAACGCGCTAATCTCAGGAACTACTGGTTCAAATTGAAAAAATCTTTTTGTATTGGATAGTCCGTTTATTGAGGAAGGCTATAGGCTATATAACATCACGCTATGACCAATAGGAGCGGAGCATAAATGAAAAATGTTGCAAAAATGAAAAACCGTTGAAACTAAAACACGCGAACAAAGTCGCGGGGGACAGCTAGTATATGTATAAAGGCTTAACAGGCCTACAGTTAATAAATTAACGAACGTGTATAAATATTATTGAATTCTATTTTTGGGTATATTTAGATCCTGACTTTAAATAAACCAGTGTTAAAAGACCCGGTAAGCAAAATGAAAATCTGAATAAGAAGACAGATGATTATTTCCCCATTTTTCTCTATTAGTGAGGCCAATGAACTATAGATTCAATAATTTCAACCCTCAACGGACCCTTATTTTGATTGACGATGTGGTTGATTGAAAAAACGAAACCCACGCACTTTGAAATTGATCCCTAGTTATATTTAGGGTTGGGTTTAAAAAAGTTAAGTAAAAAATATAATGAAGCTATTAGGAAAGACAATTTGTAGCGTCCTAAAAGATTGTACAACACGTGTATGATATAAAAATAATCTTAATAGAAATATTGTTGTCATGTTTTAATTAAATTGAACACGATAGTTCTGTTAGATGATTCAACAGCGTACAGTATTGTGCCAGCCCTCAGGTGTACGCATGCCTGGTACCTTAATAAAACAATCAAACTGATTCGATTGTCATTGACAAATCCAACAGTCGTTCATTAACGGGTCTGTCGAACCATCGATCCAGTCGCGCAAACATGGGTACAGTTTAATGCGCAAACGGCACGGGTACCATGCAATTATCTAATTACAGCGCAGCTACAAACATGGCACAGACAAGGATTACGTTGTTTGCGCAAATTGTTGGAGTTCAAGATTTCTCTTGTTTGTTCACATACAGTGACAGTGTTGTTATGCAAATTCTCGTTTGTGTTGAGTTTTGGTGTTGAGAATTTTGGAAGTTTTGGTTTTTCATAATGCCTCCATAGTCTGTATTTATTGGGGCTTTTATAGATTAAAGATATAGAATTTTTATTCACACACAAAGCTTTAAGTATTTGAGTTATTTATATTATCGTTGAGTTAAATGCTAAAAACATTATGCCTAAAAACATAGACATGATGTTTTCTTTCAGTACATCTGTACCTTTTCTTGACTCACGTCCGTTTATTACAGAAAAACAAACATTTTATTTATTGTCTTTCAACTTCTATCTTTATATCAGAAATAGACTTATATTTTGTTAGTTGTTGATCGCTTGTTTTGTTAGATTGCTTTGTTTCAATTCTCTACACGATCTGTATAATGTATTGTACTTGTTCAACACAAAAACAAGTCGGAGCTTAACATTTACAATATTTTCAGTAGTCTGTCTGGTTTGGTAATACATTGCCAACGCGAGTTATTTTGTGATGAATTGTGATAGATTGCGATGCCAGCTAAATGTTCTCTGTTATTAATTTACGTAACAGAATAAATAATATTAATTATTTTTTGTTTATGTATATGATGTGAATAATTTGTTTCGCTATGTACAGATTGTGGATGAGGTTGTCATGAGTCGATGTGATTGTGAACTGCTTTCAAAGTTTATTCCAAACCATCAAACCAATCTCTGATTATAGAGAAATCTGTCTTCAATCTAAATTATTTTTTTATTTAAATACTATTAAAAATATTAACGAATTTAATTAATAGAATTTAATCAGACGTTGATATATTGAGTTACAGTAACTATTACAATCATACGGTATAAATTGTAAACTCATATCAGTAGTGTGACCTAATTACCATAGTAAATTATCGTTCCGTCCGGATGGTTTTCTAGATATTGGTCCACTGGGACTTCCATATTCAGCAATGCAGTTCTATGGTACATAAAGCTAATCTCTCCCACACCTATGATTTTATTTCCCTACTTATCAGCCATCATAAACTTTCAGATTATACTTCAAAATGTGTCATGAAAATTAACATATTTTCGCAAACGCAGGTGTTATAGTAACAACTTATACCGAATTGGGGGAAGTCGGGGTATGTTCGGATACCGTACCTGTATCCCATAGGGGCAAGGCGGGTAATTGCATAATATTAACATTTATAACTTCTGGCGTATTGTATACGGGACCGTTATTATACCGAAAGCTTTATTGCCTTGGCTATGGAGTTATGTGGGGGGACGCCGGGAAATTTCGACCGATCCTTAATATTTCTTTTTCTTGTGGACAGTAGGGTTTTAATAGATAATAAGTTAATATATTGTGTATTTTATTTTCTTTCTAATATCAAAAATCTAGCTTTGAAGAGCAGTACCTATATTTGTTTGCCATAGCAAACGAAAAATCAGAAAAAAAATACAAAGATATTAGCTACTTATTAAAAAGTAAAAATAGACCCAATGAATTTAATAAAGTGAAACTTCTAATAATAATAAAGAGTGACCTTGCCAACGCACAGGGAAAATGTTATTAAGAAGTAAATAGTTTAATCTAACACGTAGGTGAGCCAAGGATTCTCATAACGACAACTTTTTTATTACACGTTTCCGTGTAGGCGTGTCATATAAGTTTCCACCTAATTTGACACCTAACTGAGGAATAAAATTGTCCAAAACTTCAGCAACGGTAAAAATAAGTTGCTATTAATTTACCTGTATCGTAAAAACAAGTTATGTTTTCACATTATGTTGGTAAACAGTTTCTTGTGTGTTCCAAAAAGTAGGTCAAGGCGATCCACTATAAGTTTTTCTATAAAACTTTGAAGATTGCATGTTAAGAGACAATATGGGATTGAGTTTTCTATTCAGCCCACTTTCAAATGCTGACAATAAACTTCAGCTTCTATCAATTGTTTTTGTTTTACGTGAACTTAAAAGAATATTTCTTGAGAGAAAAATTCTTGACCCGCTTGCTCCAGCCCGGGTATCTTTCAAACTCATAGTTAAATGCTAACACGAGGCTAGTTTGTCATACAATATTGTCAATTTAACCTCGTGTTAGCAACTAACTCTTGGTTAGGTTCTTCGTGCAAGTTGGCCTTTGTTGTGTTTATGAAGAAGAATCCGAGCCGAAATCCCGACCCGAGTAAGGGTGTGCATTATCTAAGTGAATAAATATAACTTAATTACTATTGCAAGATTTGTGTTCAGCATAGGTACTTAAAGGATATCGTCTTCCTAATCTAAACTGTGCTACTTCTCCCAAGAAAACATAACCAAGTTCATAAATAAAAAGAAATATTAGCATGCTGAGAGCTCAGTGATTATGAAAACACGTTTCTCAAAGAATAATGACTCAAGCATCTAAACATGAACTTTCACCATGAAACGAATACTTTCAACGATCGTTTACGTACAATTATACTGCAACGATTCGCTGATACGCTGACATGATGCTGTTCAAATTGCAGCCACATCACGACCACTCGTCACGAAGAGCCGGCTATTTTACTGCCATAACTACTGCTACTCATAGTTAGGTATTCGGAACATTTTATTAAAACTTTCAGTTTTGAAGTTTTTGTGACTAAGTTAAACCGAAACAATAGAATCACAACAAGTCAAAATATATTTCTTTTCTATTGCTTATTGTTATTTGAAAAATCCATTATATTTGTATAGATAATTTTGAGAAATTCATAAACAAAGACCTTGTTAACGAAATGTATGACAAAAATCTTATAAATAATTTAGACAATATTTTCAGGATTGATAAGAAAATATCGGTATGTAATTGTATAAAACTTAATATGACTCTAATTTGTATAAAAACATCAGCAAATGTAATAGCAAGAGATAGAATAGGAACTTGTCATCTAATTTCTCAATATGTACGCTCCGTACGCTCAGTGGTATAACCAGTGTTGAACGAGAGCGGAGGTCGGTGATCGTTGTTAAGATTACACGGGTACAAGTTCACCCCTCATTGTCCCGGACAATGCTGCACAAATGTTATTGTCTTCACTATGCTTTATTATAAAGTTCGAGTTCATAATCCGACTTGTTTTGCGCAGTGACTGCTCTTTGCTTTTGATCCGATACGGGGCCTACTAAGAAATTCATTTCAAGTAACGATTCACTATTAACTTCTATGAAATAAAGTGCTTAGTCAGTTTTAATAAAGTAATTGAAGTGTATAACAAGGTTTGAAGCACAATTGGGATCATTATGATCCGAATTGTCGTCTATACAACGAAATACGCTTACTGTAGATTACTTAAGCGCAAGGTCTACCCTTGTATCGTCTAATCCAGTCTTTTAATTGTCGGGGGCGAAGTCAAACGGTATCTTATTTTCCGAAAGATATCATCGTATTAGCAAGGAGCGTCCCCATTAAAGAGGAAGGGTAAGATGGAGGTCACATGTCGCTTCGTTGTGTCAAACGGCAACAATGGCCAATTTGACCATATTTTGTTACACATAAGATATAGGTATATGGCTGTTATGTTTAAAGTTTACATGAATTCCTAATCAATGTTTGCAAAAATATTATTTAAGGATATATTTTCAAATGAGTCTATAATTTTCAAATTTTTGCTAAGAATTCAGAATTCTGAGAATATTTTGATCCGGATTTGAGTCATTTTCGATTTGAAAGCCATGTAAAATGTTGTCGATTCGAACAAAAAATACAATATAATTAAGGTTTTGTACCGTTGCAGTATGATCTTCAGAATGTAACCTCACCCTATAGAGCGGTTGTAAACCAGCTAAGCAGCAGACGTCCCCATGGGACCAACCTATGTTACGAGCTTCACTTAGATTAGTTCTCGTTCTTATTATTGGAAATATCGTCTGCCCTATTATGTGTTGCTGATTTGTCTAGATAATAACATGTCTGTGAATGTATGGATGATTTATTACTGTCTTCGTGTTCATTCTTTTGAGCGGTACAGGGAAGTTCAGGTTGTATTGTTATTGTAGTTTTTCCTTATGTATCGTTAATTTGTGTTTCGCATATGTTATAAATAGCTTCTTCTTTGCCTGCCCCGGCTTCACAAAGGAGGTGTAAGATTTTAATACTGTTTCCATACGGTTTTTTATTTTCTTTTATATAAACTTTGTCCTTACAATACGAAATATGCAGAAAAAAAATGATTTGGTGCAGTCGTCCGGAAGTTATGGCGTGGCAAAGGGTAATAGGGATTCATTTTTATAAGTACATAAAGATTTTAAAGGCCATCCTATTAGTAAATACCAAGCTTATCGAGTTATTTCTTTTTTACCAGTTTAGCATAAAACATGCAATTTATTTCATTTTACGATAACAGTTACTTAAGATTCAAAAATTTAAATGAGTTCATCTCAATAACTGAACAACTTTGATCTAAGTAAAATACCGACAAAAAATATAAAACAAATAAAACAGAAATTGGAAATCTTTAGAAGTCCCATTATTTCAAGACAAATAAAATTTTACAGAATTAGCTCCTTCGAATATCGATGATGGGAGGATCGGACGTGCACCGGGACTAAAAGCAAACAGTTTTCGATCTTAGGGTATTAACAAAAGATTCCCCTATTCTTTACACCGAGAGAAATAAAAAACCAAGCCACCCCATCTCTATTTCATAATTTGCATCGTAGACGCAAATAAATTTAAAATATTGCTTTGCGAAGCCTTAATTTTCCCTTTCTGATGTTCCAATCAATCTTCAGTGTATTTGTGGGGTGGGTTTCCGGTGTTTCTGTAAACACAGACAAACATGTAGGCTTTTTTGAATGAGAAAAGTTGTTTGCTTCACGTCAAAACGATTAAAAAGATCTGCATGGTTAATCACCCTCCAATGAACGATAATATTAGAATCGAGAAATATGTTTGTTTTTCTTCTTGTTTGGTATGACATACAATAAACGGCATACAAGTTTTGTGGAACTATTCTAAGGCACCGTTCATTTTGTTTATATGATTCTTATATTTTTGTTTATTCGGTAAACAAAAAACTAAATCAATATCAGCTGATCTTTTCTATGACTAGAATGTTTCTATGACTTATTTCTACGACTGTCCAAAATTTAGGTACTCAAAACTTTCATAAAAGTTGCCCTTTTCATTCGGTATTTTACATGTAAGCTAGTGTTAGGTAGCTGCATCAGATTGCATCTACATTCTGAAGACTATAGAAACCAGTCTATTTAAAATATTTCTATGGCTAGAGGCAATAAGGGTTCTAACAGATCATTTATAGCGATTCTGTCCAGTACCTCTATTTACAATGTCACAATTTATTCATTATATCTTCAAGCTAACACGTTATCGTTGGATATAGCTCGGAGCAGTTCTGATTGGTACCTATAAAATGAATTGCTTTAGATAAGCAGCATTGTATAAACTAGTCTGGAAACAACAGGTTAGTTACACATTAGGTCTAGATTACATTATTTTTTTTATAAAATTGGAAGACTTAACAAGGTTTTTTACTAAGGCTTATCTCATGAACGCATAGTTTGTTCAACTTTTATGGCTTCAATTTTGTATAAAGCTTACAAAAGGTAGCTTCAATGGATGATACATTTGCTTTCGGTTAAAAAAATCCAAATACAACAACCACTACAATTTAAATCGAAAATCAAATAAAATTGCAAATTCTGCGCGCGTCCCCTGCTGACAAGGATCCGGGGTCTGTTACTACCCCAAGACGTGCTACACACTGACGTTTTTGAATGACAAGTACCTAAGGTTTTTATGGCTGCAGCCCCTTGTTTGGCCTTTTGATGAAGGTCACGAGTTGCCAAACGGAATAGGGGATTACTTTTCCCAAACTAGTGCATGTTAAGGATTCCGCTTGCGATGCATTTTGAGGAGCCAATTTTTACGGGCTATGGGAATTCGAGTTAGTTTATTTTCTGACGTAGAAAGACTACTGCGTAAATATAGACAGTGAGAATTTCGATAAAATAAATACAATAAAACCAAGTTTTAAATAGAAGTAAAACGTTATTACTGGCGTTTCTTTTAAACTAATATGGAAAATGGCGAAGGGCTTTAATCGTGCAAAATTTTGTTACCTGTTTGTTTTCTGCAAATAGACTATTAATTATTATTTTATATTTTTTTAATGCTTATTTAAATAAATAAACTTTCTTATTTAGGTAATAAGTAACATATATAAATTACTCGTTACCGCTAGTTATAATTGATTTTCTAATAGTTATAAACGGGTAAATTATATCAAATATTAGCTTATTTGTATTTCCAAGAACTGAACATCTTAATAATTATTTTAGGTATAAATACATATTTACACTAACAGCGCCACTTTGTATACATATGTACAATTTGTATACATATGTTTAGTATCACAAAGCGTACGTTGGCAATGTTCGCAACATGTTGCCGGCAATTTATTTAGTACTAGCATTACATTCGAACCGGTACATTTGCTTGGTAATTTATAAACTTCCTGAATTGTGCATATTGTTGGTAATATATGCCGTATAAATTATTTTAAGAACTCGAACTTTACTAAGAATATATACGTTTATATCACATAGTTTCAGAACCTAAATGAGTACTGCAAAATGTATTGTTAAAAAAAAAACAAATTTATGTACTTTTTTAAATATAGTCATATCTTTTAAATAGGTAATTTGTATTTCAATTATTGTTTTAATCGGAAAAACAAAAGAGCTGTTACACACTTGCTTCTATAATATTTTCCAAAGTAGACCAACGTGAACTGCTGATTCTACTAAAATAACAAAACGAAGATCGGCGTTTATGAGCACTTTAGAGTCGGATCGTTTCAGTAATTTCTCCCCTATTCAGATATCTTCTAACATTTTGATCTGAAATCGCTGACTACACTGTATAAATAATTTGAGAAAAAAAGATACTTAGTAAGATGGTTTCGTAAGCGTATTTTCGTTCGTAATTGGATCTTTTTTATAATCATCGGAATATTTTTCGGAATAATATTTAAGACGTTATTTTTTTGTGGATTATTTACTGTTTTAATATTGTTCTTGGTATAAAAAACGTCCTCAGTCATCAGTTCTCGCGACACCGACAAGTAATGATCTCATGATTATGGGTCCCGTTGATCCCTAAACTAGTCCGGCTACTTCGATATCTTCGCGAGAGTTCAGTTGGGTTACTAATATAAAAAACACGTAGTGTCTTAACTTATGTTATAAGTTACAAACGAATGTACCAATGTTTTATTATTTTAATTTCTTATATATCTACCTAGCGACCCAACCCGGCTTTGCACGGTAATTATAATACATCAATAAATTATATACACACAAACCTTCCTCATGAATCACTCTATCCATTAATGAAAACCATATGCAATAATGTTCCTTAGTTTTTGAGTTTAGCGCGGTAAGAAAGACAGACAGACAGGCGTGGCGGGGACTTTGTTTAATATTATGTAAGAAGATACATAGGTAGATAGGTAGGGTAAGTGACCTTATTGTTACGGCAAATAAAGATATCTCGAACTTTACAAAGTAAAATGGCATCAAATCTAGAAGTCACATAACATGCATCAACCTCTAATTATAAGCGTACAAACTTTTCAAATACTGTTCTAAATCCGCTTATAAGATATAAACAACCGTGGGGCTGGTATTGAAATAATTCAATTTTGCGATAGAAAGACTAAAGCAGCTATTATGTTAAGCCGGTCCCGTAATGTTAGTCGTGATCATATCTCCCTGCCACCGTTGGCTACTGGAGTACTGACGGACGTTCCGCCTACCGATCTGCGCCGAACAGGAAATTGAATGGAGTTGTCGACGTAAATTTTATTTGATAAATATATTTGTTTGTTTACTGTAAATGTTTCGATTTTCGGAGCGTCATGCAATGTTGCAGTTTTGTTTGTAAATATAATGTTGCTGTCATTTTTATCTTAATAGTTAATGTTATTATTATTTTATATGGAATAAAACTGTTATACTTATCCTCTTTTAAAATGTAGGTTGGTATAGAAAATAGAAAATATGAATAGGTAAGGTAATTAACATGAAAAAAGGACATATTTAGAATCGCATAGGTATGTATAACCAAGGTAGTATAAAAAGATAATTGAGCGTAAACAGCGACAAGCTGTTAACCTAGAAAAAGAACGCGAAGACAATAAGTACAAGGAGATTAGATGTAATCTCCAGAGAACGGCCGTAACAATCCAGTGCTCCACGGCAATTGGTAGCATCTACGTACCTTGGCCGCAAGCTGGCCAATCAATATAGTGGCTGCAATTATGTTAATGCACCGCCCTAGGCCGCGAGCCCAGACGCAATTGAAAATGTAAACGACCGCTGCACACCTCTGTCGGCCCATGATAGCCTGGTACTCCACTCTGATGTAGCCGTTCAGTTTTAGATGGTCATAAACAAACGGGGAGGCGTGGGAGAAAATGATCATTGCCTTTCAATTTATTCCCAGTTTTCGTACCTACTGAAAATTTATTTGAGGCCCGATAATGTGAATGCAATTGGCAGTATTCAGTTAATTTATGATTTCATTTAGTAAAATATGCAGTATGCAGCGTGCGCTGTTTTACTGTTATTTCCGCGTAACTTAAATTATTTGTACTTTGTGCCAAACTGCGGCACATAAATTATTGTAAATTAAGTAGGTATAAATTAATAAGCTGTACTTTAGTACACTAACTATGTGTTAAAAGTAACTTATATAAAGTAATTTAAATTTTAACAAAATCCGGTTGTGCCAGCACAAGAAAACTTTCTTGTACTTGTTATAATGCAAATATTTCTTGATAAGAACACACAGTAATTAATTTGTAAGTTACCATGTAAGACAAAGTCAGCCAAGTTGCATAAGAACTCTGACTATTCAAAACGATCATATTGGAAACACCACAAATTTAAACCTTCGGTCATATAAAAAATATTTACCATAATTATGTTCTATTTAAACAATTAATGGGTCTTCGACAAATTACCTTTAATAGAAAACTGCAAGGGTAACCTGTTCAATGTTCATAGGATATTGTTGATTTTAGTCTCCTAATAATTACTACGAAAAATTGAGAGTATCTGAAATAATATAAAATAAAGTACGTTTACGAAAAGATGTTTTCTTATTAGGCCGGTAGCATATTTGTACTCAAAATAGTAACGAAAAATGTGTTTTTTTTTTTAATAGAAGTGCGGTCAACGCTAAAGTTTTACTTACCACTGAAATCGGTAATTTGTAGTAAAAATAATAAAACAAAACAGTTCTAATTAAAAACAGGAACTAAAAACATAATTATTAAACAACGTCAAGCGTCAAGTCTAGGTATTAAAACATCAACGACTAATAAGCTGTCACTTGCTAAACTAATATACCAAGGGTTTAATGAAGAAAAAAATGTAATTACAGCATAAAATTAAGGCTGGCTAGCCCGCCTGGCTGTGGCATTGGTTGTCCGACGGAATAGTAATTAAAAGAGGCAAGATTCTTTTTTTGCTGACGTGTCAGGGACGTCTGTAAAATCCCCTTCTTGTTTAAAACTGATTTGTCTAGAGAGGGTAATGGAATTCAGATAAGTTGAATGAAAGGAGTACCTTTACCGATTACTAACCTCTATATCTGAAGCTACACTCCTTGCAAAATCAGTGTATAAATCACTTTTAATATTATATACATTATTTAATAAGTAACTTTTCTTCTTTTTATTGTTTGTACTATTGATAATACAGTACTATAGGGAGGAACGGGCTCTTAATATACAGACCTCAGACATTTTAAGAGTCACTAACCTCATTTAATGGACAAATTAATGATTAATTTCTTGTATCTCTCATTTTTACGGGCTATCCTCAGTAGCGAGAATACCCGGTCCTTTAAAAGACTTACGTGAGGATTGAAAGGCTTACGATTACCTACTTTGTATGTAAAGTTGTAGGGATGTGTTTAATAACTTCTAGGTGCACAGATTTTATTGGTTTTAATGTCAAGAAAACTGATATCAATCAAGCACGATAGAATACACTAAATAAATAAAAGTTTTAACCATAAAAATTAAAAAAAAATAATATACCTAATGCCAAATGGTGCATTGTATTGCAAAATAAATCACAGCATCATTTCCCGTGGGTGTCGTTATGTAATTAAGGGATTTGGTACTAAAAAGTTGGGCTAACTAATGCATTTCTTCACCCTGTAAGTTCGCCTTCACTGTTGTGTTTATTTAGTTTAATGACTATTAAAAATTTTATAATGCATAATGTGGAACATATTTTAACCACTCGCAATTGAAATAATATTGTCTGAAAAAATATATTACGAAATCGCAATTTAGTGCGAATCTAATCATTTTACGTGTTACAGAAAATTTGTAGGAAACCTCTAAACTATACTTTCGAGTTTTTTATAGTATATATTAAAATTATTAAGGAAAATATGACAATAAAAACAAATTGTTATCGTGTATCTTAATGAATTCCTAGTAAAATAACCCCCAAACGATGTGGATTTTGTAGATTAAACAAATTAGTTTGTTTGCTAGACTCACATAATAATATACACACGACTCAAACATTACTCACGACTATTCATTGTCATTACTAGAAAGTATAAAAGATTCTGTAAAACGAATTTTTAAAGATGACGGTTACCCATTTTATTTAAATAAACATAATAATATATCCACCACAACTCAAAGAAGAGCAGTAAGGACATTAAAATGGGATCACGTAATTAATAGGGTAAAATAAATAGTCTTTGCACTATGTCAAGTTGTCCCGACGCTCCCCTAATCTAGGCTTATCACTGTCACAAGCGAACTGCAAGTCAATAACTGAAAGTTTAACTAATTAACGCTAGGAATGTGTATCGTTCCGCCATATTTATATTTGTTTACTGTGTTTAGTTGTTAATTAAAAACTTTCCGAACTAACCGACGATAAGCGAGCTTGTTTATCTAATCAATTAAAATTTACCAACTGTTTAATGTTTTTAATATTTTGTGGACTCAACTCGTGGTTGTTTTAGGGAGTTTATTTAACTTATATAACTTTAACTTTTTTGATGCTGCTCTCTAAAGATATCCTTTGGAGAATATTTGTATTTAAGTCGGTATATCTTTTTTGCTAATGCGTTTCCTATGTTGAATAACGCTATGATTTTATTATTATTTGAATGACCTACTTTTTTACTGAATTCTGTTAGCAATTATTTGTACATTCATAACGTAAAATATTATTCAGTCTCTTCAGATTCAAAGTGATAAACCGTATAGATAATGAGTTTCGTAACAAAACTCGATTTATGAGTTAACAATGCTAAACGAGTGCGCCGAAATTATCTCGATTTTCAACACAATGCCGTTATGTCGAGTTAACAATTGACAATGTCACATGCAACGTAGTACCAGCGACCAACAAAAGGGGGATTTTGTTCAAATATGCGCATTGATCGAACATTCTCACGTAAGATCAAATCTATGTATTTTAATCAGCGAGCGAGTCCTCGAGAGGCAATTTTAAAAACGCGCACGTTTACGTTAACTTAACATCGGATTTTTGATGACATCGACCCGTTTACCCGGTACGTTTGCTTGGTAGAACGTGTGTAGGATTACTTCTCATTTTCTGGTGGTTCGTATGTTTCAATATTTACGGCACCTACTAACCTTACCTAACCCTTACCTTGCAATTTTCATTTTTAAGTCATCGTATTAGGGCACAGTTTCAAGTGTCGTTACAAACTTACATCAATTTGAGAAACGATATTTTTTTCCATTTAAGGCTTAAGTCTTTCATGTTCACAGAAATGACCTAGCTCATTCGATGTGTTACTCGTCGGTACCTACGCTATGTATCTATTCACAAAAATTTGTATTCTAATATTTTTTCACAGTTTACGTAGTGACTAAAGAAAATAATTATTTATTTGAAGCCGTTCTAGTCAGTTTTACTACCGAATTGTGGAAATTTAGTTGGTTTATAAATTCTACAATAAATTTGATAATTACAATTATAAGGCAATTTACTAACCATTTCCAGTTATACAATGCATGATGCCCATATTATTATATCGATGTATTTACATAAAAATAAACTAGAGCACATTTCAGCCGCATCCATTACTAGGTACTAGGAATCTTAATGAAAATTCACAAAATGGCAAATGGTATGTACAGCCGGAGTAACGTATATTCAAATTGAAATGATTAAATTAAATTTATTACCGTTATCGATGTTCTCATTAATGATGCCAAATTTTGTCAAATACATACCTGGAACAAAACATTTCAAATGAATAGGTAACTGCTGTGATGATTGACAGATAAATTAATTTGTGAATAAATTAACGAACTTTTATGTCATCAAGTAACAAACTCAATTGTTAAACCTCATACTTCTTGTGCTAAAATCAAAAGTTAACACTTAGCAACCACTATTTAGTTGCAAACAAAATCGTAATGTACGAATATATCGCGGCCACTGTCAAAAGCAACCGTATCGTATCTAATTCTGTATACTTAGATTTTAGGTCAGATTAGTTGCGGTCGCAATTTACGCAACACTGGCCCACCGAACAGAGCAACTAGAATACCACTTACTGTATTAAAATCGACATTGTATAAATGTAAATGTGAATAGTCGAAAGTAAAATAGGAGTTCAATACGAATAGTGGGCCCGACGTGTCCATTTCATGTCATATGACTGAGTTAAAAGAACCACTGACAGAGAGTTTGGGCCTAACGGCTATGCGGTAAGCTGTGGAGATGTCAGGGCAAGCTACCGTGCTATCGAACTTACTGTGTCTTACGATCTTTATTTTGAGATGGCCTGAATGTTTTAAAAAGTCGTATAGGTTCGGAGAAAAGTAACACCTTCATTACATATTAGTCCTGATTACTTGTTTAAAAATGATACTAAGCAAAAACTATTTAACCAGTTTTAAAATAAACCTTCGATACAATATGCCGTTTCACGCGTTAGTTTAGGTGCCAACGGCGATATAATAACAAAGAACTTGTTGGTAACCCGCTATTATTACTCATTCAAATTGTTTTATTTTGATAAAAGTATCCAGCAAAACAAAAGATGGAGCTAAGGGCTACTGATTAGAATGTAATACAAGTGGTTTGTTACGATAAATTTATCCTTCAAATTTGTAATTGAGGCCAGAGATTTGAATTACAATCAAACTATTAATTAGTCATCAGAAACTTTAATAAGAGGGATCGTCTTTAGGTAAGCTGAACGTTCTAGACATAAATATAAATCGTCAACCAACTTAGACTGTTAATATGATCATCTCAACGATCATACGAACAAGTTAATCAAAATTGTAAAATGTGTATATCAGAAGTTGCGGCTAATGTAACTAGGGCAGAGTGGGGGCTGTGAATAAATGAGGAGTCCGCAGCAATCCAGTTAGCTGTACAAACACGGGTTGGGAACAAACAACATTGCCCTGGGACACTGAGTGACGCGCGATTTGTGTGTCTAATAACTTTGGACCAAAAATCGCTAGCGAGGACGGAAGAATAAACCGTTGTAATGGGTTGTTCATACGAAAACTGTCACACGTATGTACGGCTATGTTTATAAATGCGAACTTAGCTATGAAAATATTGCAATGGCGTCGCTAACGTGATGCGGACACGAGGGTTTTGCGCTGCAGTGGCTCAACTTGCAATTTAATCTAAGCATTTGTAGCAACGAAAAAAGTTACTGCTTTTACTGTAAAATAAGATTGTAGGGTAACAATATTATAGTAAAGTTTTATTACGGATAAAAGCTCAAAAGAATTCAAATATCACAAAGTATGAACAACATATTACACTATCGAATGCTCATTACCATTCATAAACACACATTAAAATACACCGCGGATATTTCTAAACGCTTGAATAAAACATTCTATAAGACACAATCCCGCAACGAAAATTACACCGACTACTGCCTTTCTGAGGCGATTACAAACAGCTATAAAAACAAAAAACATAACCCTCACTCGCTATATACTACAGCAAAATGTACTCTAGAACCCGAATAATAGAGTTCAATTTATAATAGGAACTTATGTTAATAGCCCGTCCACAGGTGATCCAAGCATCTGCTCGGTTATTTTGTGAAAATATAAAGTTTTTCCCCAATAAATAATGCAACGTTACTTTGAAAGCGAAAGGTATGGAAATACGAGTTACTACTATGTACACGTGGAATGTATACCGTATTTTTGTTAGAGAATTATTTTAGGGATAAAACTAATTCATCCGGCAAGATAATGTTTGTACAAGTTATGAAAACATTTGGGGATGTGGTGTCTGTAATCCTACAGATGTGACTAAAGAAACAAAAAAAGCTATACATTGATATGATAGATTATGCCGAATAAAAAACGTCACGTATGATTAAGTTCTGTGTAGGAAGGGAATGGAACACAAATACAGTGAGTCAAATTATGAATTTATTGAGATCTTTTACAATAAGACGACGGCATAAATGATATTTATACTTTTTATTAGGATGTGATTATTACTAGTAAGTAACATGTAAAATATTTTGCAATTGCATGTAATATGTATTTTATATAGAGTAGATATATACCTATCTTATTTATAGCAGGTAATAAATAGTATTTTAAAGTAAGTTATATAATAAATTCGTTTATATTATTTAATAATATACTATAAATTCATTGAAAAGCAATTACTAACTCTAGTATCATAAAAATATTCGTTGTAAAAATAAATAAAAAACTTACAAGTTGATACAACATCCAAGAAGTTATTTAAATACTTTTTCCAACCATAAAGGCCATTATTCTACGTACCTATATCTAAAAACAAAGCTTTTCGGATATTGATTTTGTTGGCATGTAAACACGCCTAAAATGTTGTAAATGAACTCTTAAATGTGCTATTAAAAACAAAACCTGTCAAAGCGTACTTATGCATTTCAACACGTATTAAAACGCGAGACAAAACACCAACTTTTCCAATATCATCGATTCAACTCGAACAAACTTCACAGCACATAAAAATATTCACGTGTAACCATC
The DNA here is from genome assembly GCA_932294365.1 of Diachrysia chrysitis. Taxonomy (NCBI): domain Eukaryota; kingdom Metazoa; phylum Arthropoda; class Insecta; order Lepidoptera; family Noctuidae; genus Diachrysia; species Diachrysia chrysitis. The sequence goes on along the minus strand of OW028649.1, from coordinate 11,255,072 downwards.
GTCGTGGCGCTCACAAACAAAGTAATATCAAGACGTAAGATACTTACCGTCTACTACGAGGATTATCCTCAACTTGACTTAGATATTTTGATGTTTTAGCAACGAAATTGGTTTTTCCCTTCAGCAAAGAAAACCCATTATCGTTGGTGTGGAAGCCGTCTCGTTACCGCGTATCTAATTTGGGATCATCCAGATTTCTCTTTCTTTGCCCTTAGGTGTGAGATTGACAGCAGTGTAAGTAGGGATTTGTACAGTATAATGGTGAGTTCAAGGGTGTGCTGACTTGAGCGATAATGGTGTATGATGGGCTAGAGGGCTGGCATTGTGACGCCGAAACCGTTTAAGAGCGCTCGCTTTCCAAACGTTGATCGAATAAAATCTAGGTCGATCAGATAGAGCTATCTCTTATGGAATAGATGCTACAATCTGATATAGGTCACGTGGTTCCCGTCTGAGAAAACACTAAGTGTGTTTAGCTGTTTATCTTCCAGACCAGATTGTACCGTAAGTGAACAAAGGGAGCGGATACAGATGGCGTCTGAGTACCCTAACCAGTTGGTATTGCTTCTAAACTTATATAATAATATCTATACTAATATTATAAAGCTGAAGAGTTTGTTTGTTTGTTTGTTTGTTTGTTTGTTTGTTTGAACGCGCTAATCTCAGGAACTACTGGTTCGAATTGAAAAATTCTTTTTGTATTGGATAGTCCGTTTATTGAGGAAGGCTATAGGCTATATAACATAACGCTACGACCAATAGGAGCGGAGCATAAAAAAAATGTCGCAAAATTTAAAAACCGTTGAAACTAAAACACGCGGACAAAGTCGCGGGGGACAGCTAGTGTTCAATAAGTAATGTATGACAAATTATTCATATACAGTCAATTGATGATTTTTGAAAATAATAAAATTATATCCTCACTTTTATTCTGCCAAGCCTTTTCCAAACCTATGTTGAGGACGTTTTCCAGTCCGGATCCAGCTGAATACTGTCTTTCATATGAAGCGACTGCCTATCAAAACTCTACAACCCATTTTACCGGGTTAAACAGTATCTCATGGTAAAACCTATGGTCAGCGTTGTAATAACTTAACAACTGCCGAAGATCGACGTATGACAGTAGTCAAGTAATCCCGACTACGTGGCACGAACGGGCCTGTTTACCAATGATCAACCGCGGCGATCAGTCAAAGCGTAAGGCGTACACTTGGCCACATCGTTATAATTATGTCCTCACTGTTACATAAAAAAATCGCTGGAACATAATAACATATCCATTTCATGTAACATCAGAATTAAGACATTAGTTATACCCGCAAAACATAAACGCTGGTGTTGAAATAAAATTTGCAAATTGATTACTGACATCATTCACGAGGCAACAAATGTTTTGTCACACACACGCGTAGTCGCGTATAGGGGTGCATTGTATCTGGCAGGCGTAATGATGCATTTGGCGATGCACCCGCCAGCCCGTGGGGGTGCTTTGTGTTGTGTTCTGAACATTTTTGGGGAGACGCTTTTTGGGAGCCTATAATGGGTTAGACGTTTAGGTAACATTAAGGCTGGTGTTAATGTAAATTTGACGGAGCGCTATTTTACCGTAAAGTGCGGAGATTTTAAAGTTTTTAAACTATGAATTTAATTAAATAGAGTGTAAGCGTCGAGGGGAAGCCTGTATGCAAATAGTAATACTAAAGAAGATTTGTTAAAATATTCTTTGATAAAGTAAACAAAAAAAAAAGAGTTTAGACTCAAGCATATTTACATTTATATAAATATAAATGATAAATTGGCAACTACGTTAAAAACATCTGTGTGTGTTATCTTACTTATCGACGGAATATTTATTAAGAAACATTGTTTTTCACAAACAAAAAGTACCGAAAACACATAGAAAAACCATCTTTGATCTATCTGAAACAATGTTGACACGTTGTTACTTTTGTCGTAAACACTTACACGTTACTTCAACAACTTTCAATTAAACCTTAAAAATCTAACAATGTTATTACATTTACTAAAGGATATTGCGACAATATTCTCGGGAATCTCTCGTAATTTAATTTATTTGTTTTATTTTGTCTCTTTTATTCTACTTTTGTGTATAAAGTTATAAGATTAACTCAATTTTTGGGGCCAGGAGTATTCTTTTGTGATGAAAAAAAGTACAAAATATATAGCTGGGTACTGCTGAGAGTTTTAATGGAATTTTGGTGAAGCGAAGTACGCAAATCGGTTTTTATTGTTCCATGAATTATGTATAGGTTTAAGCTTTACAATATATGGACGCTGGGAAGAATGAATTGAACATTTTTATGCCAGAATACGTTCGGGACTCAAAGTTTTATCAAGAAGTATTATGATGAATAAGTTATTTTGTATTATAAAAAGAGCTTTGCTAAGAAACTTGTGGAGGTTGAATAAAAATACTGCGATTTTAATCATTAGCTTTTAAGATGTTCCTCTTTTTTCTTTTTTTCTTTTTTTTTCTTTTTTAAAAAACGACTCCCGCACTAAGGAAATTAATCCTTGTGTCGCGGGGGGTTTCACAAACATTCAAATCACATGCACAAAGAACACCCAGACTTGAAACAAGCATTTGTGGATCACACAAATGCTTGTCCCATGCGGGGATCGAACCCGCGGCACGTCGCGCACAGAGGTAATTGGCGTGGTGACCTATAACCACTCGGCTATCCGTGCAGTCATGATGTTTCATGCTAAGAATCAGCTCAACATGACTATCGTCTTTATGCAAGAGGATAAAGTGCTCTCTAATAAATCTAAAGTCTCTTAAATATTTGTGTATATTCCTGGTAATTTATCTAATCCTATTTTCATAAGAAAAATAAAACAAGGAAAGTGACTTATTCTATTATTTTTCTTAAATAATCTGATTTCTATTGTAATCGGATAGGTTTATAATGAATATTTTTTGTTGAAAAAAATAACAATATAGCTATAACCCACAAAAGCAAACCCCAATTAATTAAGCCTGTATTTGCGGGAAAATTTAAATCAAGCCATTATAAATTATTATTTTATAAACACGAAACCCAAACGTTAAGAATACGAAGCTTAATTAACTCATCAATACACGTTTTCTTTGAAAACACCATGAGGCGGGGGATCCTTAGGTATTCCTCGAACAGGTTGTAAGTGTCTCAAAAAGTTTGGGACAAGTCACTAGATAGACGATGTTAACGTATCGCATCATTTTAAGTTTGAAAATAATTTATCTGATGAAGTTCTGGATAAAGCTAGAAAGAGCAGACAAACCGGAAAGAAGATAAATAAAAAAAAAAGGATAATCATTTGATTTAACATAATTATTTTTTGATTATTTTCCAGATAATCGGGGTTCGATTGAAAAATGCAATCATACATTGCATAAATACGATACATAATATAGTGTGTTTAAGTAATAAAAAAATATTGACACAACACAACAGAAAAAAGTCATAAATATTTAAAAAGCTTGACAAAAGTTTTTAAATCAATTTATTTTCTTAAGAATCACAATTACAATAGCCTACCCCTCGCAGCAATGAATGGCGGGATCAATGAGTATAAGTAAGTTGTTACTGATACTCGCTTCCTTTCCTATCTTGTGGCCAAACGGGAGCGATTCCCCGGGCGGGCTTACTAGAGATCCCGCCGCCTTATCAAGGCCCTGCAGGCATTGCGGCCTCAGCGTATTTCTGTTAACAACTTCTTTTCAGAAATTTTTACTTGACGTACTACATTGTGAAGATGGAATTTGATTTCGTTTCGTAAGTTTTGGTGAGCATTTGTCACACGTTCAGGTGCTCTTAGCTTCTCGTGTCGAGTACCTACTGCTTTTGAATTTACTTCTTTATTTATTGGGTCTTAGTCAGACTTTTTGTTGTGTTTTGTTGCATGATTTTGTTCACGTTCTATAAGTTGTAGAATAAAAAGTATGGAACCTGTGTAGTATGGTACACGGCCGCTGAGTAAACAGTCGTAATTTTAGTTTATTTAATTTCATATAAAATTTACTTTAAGAATAATTTTAAGAAGTGATTGGTTGTACTCATGTTGTCTTATTGCCCAAATTAAGAGAGGTATATTATTTAGCAGTGGTCTGATTAAGCTTAATGGAATTTAAAAAAACTAAGGCAAGATTTTTCAAGTAAGCAGCAATGACAATACTTTTCTAAAACACTCATTATTCCAGTTCCTAGAAAGAACCTAGACGCTATTTAACGTATGTAATAATTGCGAATACGTTTCGAGTCTGCTTGTGTTTTGAGACAACAACAATAACATCCAAAATGAACCTTAATTCAAGGCAGTAAAGACTAAGGAAATAGCAGGAATGTTTAGTAAAAGTGAGGAAATCTCTTTCAGGGCGTCAAAATTGCTACTTTCGCTCGCATGCTTCTCTGACGTTGTTGCTTTTATGCACACTCTGTTTCAAGAATTGCAAATATACCCTTTTTTGCTGCAACCCATCGTTACTTATTACTTTGAGCAAGAAACAGAAATTTTCGTCATATTCTAACAGCACATTTACACTGGTATTTGTCCAATTATAACTAATAAGTTATAATTGGACTATTACCAGTTTCTTATACATCAGATATCAGTTCTAGAAATACTTTATTAAGTATTCAGAATACCATTTTACATTATCTATAATTTTATTTGCAAAAACTGCATTCAAATAAATTATTTAATAATATTTAAAACCCAGTATTTTACAGTTGTCTCGTTACAAAATCGAACCGATCTCCGAATTCCTACCATATTTGTTACTTATTCAGTACAGAATTTCGTGCTTTTCTCTTTAAATAATATATTACGACGAAATATGGGTCAATATTGGTCAGAGGTTTAAAGTCAAAAATACAGTTCATTTTTCAGATATATTTTCATTAGCTTAGTTAAAATGCTCGTGATGATCCGGAGTCACGTTAGTTTTGATACGTAATGACCAAATTTGATCAACCAAAAGATGAGCTAATATTAGGCGTCTTCGTTGTCCGCACCTGTATCGGCGAAAAATTGATCGTGATGAATTATTACTTGATTTAAAATAGAATTGTGGCCATAATTATCTTTTTGTAATACAAGACTCTACCTAAAACGTTTTTAACTCAAGGCAATTAATTATTTCATTGTAATTATCTTCACCGACGAAGTTTTAGCCTTTTATTACCAAGCCATCAAAACTACTTTGTTACACTAACTGAAAAGGTACTTCGTAAGTACTCGAGTTTAATAATGCGTGTTCTAATTAACGTTGAATATTTAGTTCTAATTATCAACATGAAATAACAGAGAGCTCATTTATATTCTCGTACATTTTTGTACCTTAAGTAATTAAATGTCACCTGTTAAGTCTGATTGCAATAATAATTAAGGTAATTTGTAAAATGAAATTCTTGTTTAGATTTTTATTTGCTTATACTGTTTGTGATGATTCCGTCTTAAAAATATTAAAATAGGTAGATATAATAATATTAATATTTTTTTTATTTAAGTTTTATTTTATTGTAAAATAGATATAAATATACATATTAATGTTGGTAATACATATGTTTAGTTTCCCGTAGTAACCCGTCAGTTTTCGACACATTCAAAAACCACTGGACGTAAACTAAGCTTAGACAAAGGATGTTTCGGAGTGAATCATGTCTGGCATCGACGGGATGTGCACTATCGACTACCGAAGACGTGGAAAATGCTCCCTACAGTCTTCTACCCCAACCGATATTTTCATTTAAGTTTGAAAATTGCTAGCGCTCGCCCGCGCAACTCGCAAATTGTACTGGAATAGGGATCGATAATAGGATTGTAGGTGCGATTTTCTTTTGCCGAGATGACTGGTGTGTAAATCTTTCTGATAGAAAAATTTCGGAAATTGTCCTAGAGATTTATCGGCGTTCCCGCCGTCGTTGTCGCGTGTGCTACGGTAAATTGTCTTTTGATATTACACTGACATTGGATGGGTTATGGAGTTACTACGTAAAGATGAGGAAAAGGTGTCCTTACTCTTTCTTCGTTTTCGGTCTCAATGATAGTGACAGTAGTTTAGGTTATGTTTTATAGGCTGTAGACGTGCAAAATATTAGATGTAATATATGGCTGCTTTCTATAAAGGAAATGTAGGTACCCATAATGTTTTAGTGTAGGCCAAAATATTCTGATAATATTTCTACCTATATTTGTTTGTAACTACACAATTGTTATAAAATTAAAACACATTATAATTATGAACCCAATATTATTGGACAGTATTCAGATAATAACCCATTCTAATTATTATCCGTATAGAGCATTATAATCCACTTGTTAGATTTAATTTTAAACAGCTAAACAATCAAATATATGCATCTATCAGCTTAATAAAGTTACACTGAATTGAATAGTAATAATTAAAGCAAAACATAGAAAGCTAATGCCGCTAAACTATTGCTATAACATGATCACCTGTTTTAATTACAAATTAAAAAGGTTAGATCAGAATTATTATTAATAAAGCACAACATTTTTTTATAACAGGTTTTGTCGTGATTATTTACTATAAGGTTAATTAACACTTAAAAAACGAAAGGAAATACCCCACTCCTTAAACCATTCCCAGAAAATAAATTAAACACGTTTATTTCAATCCCAAATATACGAGTGCTTTCTAAACCTTTCAAACTCAAGATTATTACGTTCGCAGCCTTTGAGCCTTCCGAGGCAAAAAAGATTTACATAAAAAGAAACTTCCAGTCTCCTAAATTATGATTCAATTAGTATTAAAGGATTGGTCTCTCAAAGGACTCGTACTTTTTCGGGTCTGGCGACTCGGTTCTGAACTCCTTTGTGCTTTCGACCAAACTAAGAAGGTTGTAGCTTTGTGCCATGGTTTGTCGCATAAAGCTTTTGGTACAAATTACAAGCGGATTTATTTGTAAGACGACGATATGAGAGATTGTTGGTAAAACGTAATGAAATGTTTCTTTTTACGTCTCCAATATGTATATGTGTAGTGTCCCTCAGGGCTTAGTTCTAGGACCACTGTTAATGTTTTGTCGGAGTGTAGAAGCTTCCCGCCTAAATCTTGTACACGGGTCACACAAACGTAGTAAAAGATTTCAGTTCATTACGCATTACGCTATTTCTTTCTTCGTCTCTCGTTTTCGGCTGAATTTTTATGCTCAATGTACTGTGAAAATCTACTCTAGTGTCGTCTTTTTGGGACGATATCCTTTGTAATACACTTTGAACCGTTTATTTTTGTAAGACAGCGATATCGCAAATTAAATAAACTTTCGAATTGCGTTTTATCACAGGTAGGTAGTAGTAATAAAACTCTTGCAAATATACGGCAGACCAAAGCGTTATTGTTTTCTTTGATAAATATAAGTTTCATGACCGCTTTTTCTCGGAGGTGTAATGATGGTGTCGGATCAAAGCCTTTCTTCGAAGTAAGTGTGTTATTTTTTACTTGAGAGGGGAAACACGACGAAAATCTTGTTTTTATTTTAGATCACATAAAACCCGAGCCTGCGTTTGTCACAACTAATACTAGGTATTTGTTTGACTAACCCCCCGAGATGCTTGGATTAAGTGACGAATTATATAATTTTTTTCAGCTCGTCACAACCTCGCGATTATTCCGCTCCGTCCGTGAGTTTGAGATATTCGTCTTGAGGATTAAGGGATGTCTTGAGCGAACGAAATTTCACAGTATCCCCTTGATGGATGAATACGGAAACATTAATTCCGCAATTTCGGGGTGTAAAATAGTGAAAGATGCGCGACGCGGCGCCGCTCTAGCTAATAACGTTATACTCTTTCTATCTATTCTTATACATTTACTAGTAGATTAATGATCCTTCGTAACACTCATTCCACATTTGTTTTGTTAAGTCCGACTCGACGCGATCATTAAAACAGGACGGCACCATATGGAAATTTAAAAAGGCATTCATTCATTAAACAAACACACATAAAATTTAACGAAGCGCTGCCATATTCGTTAACGAATTTCCGGCTTTCATTACGATTATCCCACGGTTACTGAAACACTATGCATATGCGTCTCTCTCTACTGCAGTAGTTGAGATTATGTGTGAGCGGGATAAATATTGGTTTGTGATTCGAAAAACAACGGGGATCCATCTATCGCTCGGCGATTCGTCACAAGCATGCGTTTAATGGCGGCAATTAAAGGCGACATTCGGTAGGTTTACCGAAATATCGCGACATAAAAACGTCATTGTTACCGCGTATCAAATTGTTTAACACATTCGCTGGGCGAGATCACATTTACGACTTGTCGCCTGTTTATGACGGCTATTTGAGCGATTTGTGATACCGCTTCGTGCATCGCTTTCAAGCAGCCTCAGTTAGTTGATTGGTCTCGCTTGTCAGTGTTTGAGTTTTGAAGAATACTGTTTGTTAAAATGGAGAAAGTTAGATTTTTTAATTACTCTACTCTTGAAATATAACTTTCTCTTCGTTAAGTCGATGTATAAGAATGTTTTAAAATTGCAACATAATGTAAACAATTATAATGTTAGAATTATACGTCAGGAATTTATGTAAATATGTCAAACTCAAACGGGTTTATTGATTTATTGTAATTGTTATATATTATGTTAATTACACACGCTTGTCGGAGTATGTCGATAATGTATTATTTTAAAAGTTAATGTTAATGAACACACTTCGTACTATCCGTTCAAGTGAAACCACTACACATAAACTACATCTTGTTACTTATGTTAATGTTGGTCGGTTTGGAAAGGCAGAAAAACGTTAAATAGCATCGTATCACTTAGTTTAATTAACGGGTCGAAATGAACTCGAGTGACACAGGACGACCCAAATTAAAGATGAAACGTTACATCCATTACGTACGGACAAATTATCACGGAATTTCGTGAAAGCAAAACACAGGCGGAATAAATTCAACACCGCAAACAAAGGTCCACGCAGTAACCGCGGAACGACAAATGTTGTACTAAACGACAAATAAAAGCTGCGATAGTTTAAATTAAATTGGGACCCCAAAAACTGTATGTAAACAAACATCGGACCCAAAATTTGAACTGGAAAGTTCTGAGGGACGAAAGTGAAACATTGAAAACACGCGGTGGGTATCGGAAACATTCGTTAGTAATTTGTATTTAGAACTTATAACTAACGCTATTGGAAGCAACACGTAAACATTTAACGTAGAACAGGGAAATGTAAATGTTGGGCCATTTGGACAATTTGTGAGGTCAAACTGTTAAAAACTTTATAGCTAGGTGGACCCGGAGATTGTTCAGATCGAGTTTCAATAAACGTATAATATAAGTTCAAAGTTTTACTTTAACATTAGGGATGCCTCATAATCTTTAGTTTACCTAGTGTTGTATGCTTAAGTTACACAGTATTTACTGAATTTCTCACCGAAGCGTGAACCCTCTTTTAAAGCATATAAACTTGATGCTTGTTTTATATTTCGTATTAAATACTTTGCACAAGGAGAACAAATAGCGATATTAACTAAATTTAAAACACTTTGAGACTGGTAAGACTTTTTCTCGTGAATAAATACTGCGTTAAGAGAATATTATCCTTTTTAAGTGTAGCTGTGTCGAAACACAGTTCCTACATTTTTAATCGCACACAAATGGTACGGATAATCTCTAGAACTTACGTGGTTCAGAATAAAATACCAAATAACGTCGACCCACAAACGCGGTCGATTCAAATCACACCGAGGGAATTCCAATTAAATTGCATTTCAATGAAATCTAGAACGATTATAGAATCCAATGGTTGGCAAATTAAAACCGGAACTCCCTAGGATTTCCTGTTCAATTTTCATGGAGCACGACACGATAAAAATCCATTAGGAAACCGTCGCGAGAGGCCTCTGTGACACAGTGCTTTGCTAAATGAATTTAGGGGACCGCTGGAAGCGATATTAACGGGGAAAAATTAAAAATCTTACATCAAAAATTCCAACATTTTTGCTTAAAATATTTTAATTAAATCCGCTATAAATTCACATATGCAGAACAACTTCACGAAGCGCTTTGTAAACTCGATGTTTATAATTATGATGGTAACAATAGTATTTACTTGAACCGAAAATACAGAATGCTCACAAACCTTAGCAAACAAACAGATATAAGAGAATTATTTAATAATGTACTTCACATGAAAGCTTATAAAATAAAAATATCCTTTCCAGTATCACGGGTCGATATCTAGGACTGGCATAATGCGATTCCGTAGCAATCACATGCTTCATTTTGCATTCCAGCAAACACTTTTACCGCGGGATCCTGGCAGCCTCTAACACGGAACGCGGTAGCCCTTCGGCTTCACCGTTTAAATTCTAATAAATAACGTAGGAATTTGAAACTCCGGAATTTGTGATTTTGAGAGTTTGAATTCTGATCATTGACCATTTTTTTATATTAAATCTGTTTGTTGGTAAAAAAGGCATTCACATAAAATCTAACTAACATACGTGCGTTCGTTAAGAATAAAAGAAAGTAAACTTGAAGAGGTTAAAGAAAATTCTACGATTTTTACCCTTTGGAAGAACGGGCGCTAATTGCTTTCGACACATTAAATGTAACTTAAACCGTTACTCGAGCATTAGATTACTTCACCACGTGGAGATACCCCACACGAACAAAAATTTAGTAAAAAGGTATATCAGTCTTGTTATTACGCCTTTCAGTGAGCGAGATTTCAGGCGGTATTAATGAAAATGCTAGGAGCAAGAATAATAAAGTGTATTAGAGTGAAGAAACGAGTGTCATAATAACGTACGTACTTTAATTTTTTTTTTTGGTATTAGTTTATGACTAGGAGCTAAGCACTGGAAACTAATTGATGATGTCGTTTTAAGAGATGTGCAATAGCATGAGGAATTAAATATCACAATTTTTTGGGACTCAACTCAGGTTCGTTGAAGTTTGGACTATTTGATACTATGGTTGCTTTAGAATTGTAGCTTACCGTTATGCAGCAGGGTAGAGTCCCTAGCAAGCGGCAACTCTGAGTCGGTTAGGGTGGCGTCGGACGCGTTGTCCGAGGCCGACGTGGGCGTAGCGGGAGCGGTCGGCGAGTCGGAGAGACCGCTGCGCGCACGCCGCCGCCCGCTTCCGCTGCTGGATCCGCTGCCGCTGCCCGAGCCGTACGGGTGCAGCCGGCCCAGGCCTGGGAAATTAAACTACTGTTAATACCTTCGAAGATTTTAAGTTTGAATAAATATTATTTCCTCAAATGAAAAGATTTCTGTGTCTATTTTATCAATGCAATTTAGACATTTTGACAGGAAAATGGACAACGAAATACTCGCAACAAGATTTGTAAAATACAGTTACCGACAGCCAATCCTTTAGTTATAGGGACGTACTGAGCAACTAAATAACAGGTCAATGACCACTCAAAATCGTACTTCAAAATGAAACGTGAAGAATTATGGAAAATTATCATAAAGCAGAGCACAATAACAAAAGAATATCAATAACACATGAGAGAAAAACTTGAAACATCCAAAGAGAACATTTGAAGTAGACGTTTCATACATATCCTGCATTACGAATAAATAAAGGAGATACTATCGACAATAAATAAAAGGAAAAGAAGCCGCATAACGAAGTCGGAAGGAAAGGACAAAAATAATTAGGAATAATATGGCTTCCGAACATGACAAAGAGTACAATAAGAATGCTTCGCGAAATGATTTTAATGTTGGGAATAAAAATAAGAAAATACGCGGTAAACTTAGACGCGATGAAAGTATTGGATGTACTCTTTAAAGTATTAAGGCTTACGATGTTTTTATAGAGACAAGAAATATTGCAAACGCTCTTGTTTTTAAAAGGAATGGCTGACTATCAGTCGATAATATAAAATATTGTTGAAAATATCAGAGAATAAAGATTAATGGCTCAGTTTACTATTCTAAAGAAGTTTTATATTCTAATTCAGATAAATGTGATTGTAAGAAAATCTAATGTGACTCCCTATTTTATTTTTACCAGGTTAAGTTCGTGTTTTACAGTAATCGTATGAGCTCATTAGGGAAAAAGTATCGGAAAGAAATAAACGGGCCGAGGAGGAAGTGCTCTTGAGATGTAAAGAGGAAACTTTTTAATTTAACGCAAATATCCCGGGAGGCCCACTCAAAGGAGTGGAAGAAAATAAAATTTGTTTCGTAGTTTCGTCTCTGCCTCATTACTGGACTCGGGTTACTGAATACTGATTGCTTCAAGACATTGGACTGTTGGGGAGCTTTGACGTTGTGACGGGCAGATATTAATAGCCATCGTCATACTGAGATCAATAAGAACTTTTTGTTATGCAAACAGTTATTTTGGGATACAGATAGAAAGTACGAGCGCAAATGTCTTTGTAATTTGTTTCAGTCGAACAGCTTTTTTTGTGATACAAAAACAATGTGAAAGTTAGGTTTTTATAATCTGCATTGTATTCAGATTTGTTCAATACATAGATAGTACGTAAAATATAACTATAGTAGTTTACATACTAACTATATACATACCTACCAAAATTTAATTTGGTTTTCTTGGGCTCCGAATAAAATTACACACTTCTTTAATAAAATTTTGAGTACAACCGAAAATTATTTATCATAGACATTGATTCAAAACATCTGAACATTTGGAAACCTTCTAGAAGCTTTAATTAAAGAAGACGACGGTACCCTTTGGTCCAAATAAAAAGACAATGCGCTCGTTAGGCGAAAATTTTTGCCAAGTTTCCCCTTGTGGCAGAAGACTAGATAAGAAATGCTAATTGAAAATGAGTTGCAAAGTAATTACTATGCAATTTTTGTTTTCAGAAATATTTGTATTGTCTCTGCAAGGAATATTCCAATGGGGGTAGTTGACACATTTTTGTTTTAATGTCTGTCGGATTAATTATGAACAAATATTAACACATAATATTTTTTCTTATTTTACGCAGTAACCAAAAACTCACGATGGTACATTGATTTGAAATGTCGCATGATGTTACAATTTTGTGACGTCATTGGCCCCTACTGCTGCACTTTAATTCGTTTTAACTACTTATTGTTTTCTTATTTTCAAAAAGCAAAAAAATACGTGTCTAATAATTATGTTTTTAATATCTAACTTTCAAACTGATTAGATCTTGACTTTTCTTATCCAGACTTTTACATCATCCTGTGGCGTTTATCTAAGTACACTATCATACTATATTTAAGTAATGTTTTTTTTATGTTCGAATTTAGTCTAGTTTGAATTTTCGTCCTACGAAATCACTTACAGTATTTATAGAACAACTTTAAAGCCCTTAATATTATGTGACACTAGACACGCATAAAAATAAACTACAAACAGAACTGTCTGATATTTAACAACGTCTATATCAAGGAAGGTAGAGTAGTTTAATTAGCGAGCACGTCTTAGCTTCGTAGTATAGTTGACAACTCGTCTATCGTGACACTTTGATATAATCCTGACCTTTATTTCTAAGACATTAAGGTTGATTTTAGTAATTCACTTGTATGTCGAGCGTCTGAACGTACATAACACTCAATAAATTCGCTCTTTGGTACTCCGTAGTAAACTCACATCGACAGGTCACCACCTAACGTCGCAAGGGCAACGTACACTTCAAAGTTTATTACAAACATGTCTCACTTTATCTATCAATCCGGTAATAAATACTGTAATACTGGCTCACTAGTAAATGTGCCGTTCGAAATATTACACTCTATAATATAATAATATAATATAATATCTTGGGACATCTCACACACGGTCATCTGATCCCAAACTAGGCAGAGCCTGTGCTATGGCAACCAGACAACTGATAAACATACTTATATATTTCTAAGTACATACATATTATAGATAAATTACATCCAGACACAGAACAAATGATCGTGCTCATCACACAAAGATTCGTCCTGGGTGGGAATCGAACCCACGACCTCCGGTTTAGCAGTCAGGGTCACAACCACTAGACCAACAGGCCCGTCAACTCTAAATGTTAATAAATGATTTAAATCATGAAATTTGATCGTATTAATCTGGTTACATACCTTTGTACTTTTAATTAAATCAATATTGGATAATTGGCCAACGATAATTAATTCTACGTATCAGTCTATTGTTAAGTTTAATAACTGCCTTAATTAGCGGCGAGAATTTTGTTTAAATATTTTGAAGTCTAATTAAACACAAGCGATGGAATTCACTGAATTGTTTATTTGTATCACGTATCACTTCACTGCTTTAAATAATTTTTCACTTGAAATATATCCATTCCATGTATTAGATTCACTGCATAAATCACGTTCGTCCTTCAGATAAAGCGATGTGAAACTAATTCGCGAAATCATGGATATTCTAGACTTCAGTACCATAGTGCGTAGGCGGTGGGGACTAACATAAATAAAAATACTGTCTGTTTCCTCTTTCGGTGATAAAATAGATGATAAGAGGTCGGTGCAGGACGTCCGCGGTGATAACTGATGACCGGTCAACTTTAATGAAACGAATATTGTTTTAAATGTAAAACAGCTTTATTGTTACGAACCAATGAAAATTGAGTCATACTGATACCAAAAATAGTGACACATGTTACTTCATGTTATGCTGCGACGTAGACAACTAATCTTCATCTACACTATCTACACTTAAAAATTATAATATAATCAAGAAATATTTGTATTTTGTATGTTCGTTTTGAAAAAATAAACTAAAAAACTGCTGAACCGATTTCAAAAAATCCTTCACCATTAGAATGCTACATTATCGAGAAACATAGGCTATATTTATTATTGTTTAATAAATAAATGTACACCCTTGGATGGCCGGACGGGCCGCTAGTTTAAAAATATATATTCAATTTATTTGGTCTATTTAAAAATAAACTATTTTGAATTAAACAGGTTTTCCGCTGATCTGTTTATAGTTATTGATACCGTTTAAGCGAAACGTAGCAGGAATATTCTTATGACAGTTTTTACTCAACGAAAAGTTGCACAAACGATGGCAAATCGCCAACGCATCGCTTGGAAAATAACATAAAATATTTTTAAATAACCAGCACAGGCTCTGTTGTGCAATTTATTCCAATTGTAACAATGATACATAAATACCCAATTTCGAACTATTCGCAAACTAATCCCCAGCAGAATCAACTTCAAATTGGTATAACAATAAAAATTCTATACAGCGAAATAGTAACTCATAAATATACAATTGGCGGGTTGCTTACCTAGCTGAAATTCGCTGCCCCAAAAATACGCAAAAAAAAACATAGAATAAAACGCGAAATCCTCTTTCCGCACGTATTGTTGCCAGTTCGTTACTAGAAAGGAAAACTACGATTTGAAGTCGACAAAGTCGCATAAACGAACTGACAAATCTCCTCCCTAGGGGGACACCAGTTACAATTGGTGCAAAAAAAAACACACACAGACAATCGTTATTGCACACCCCTTGAGATCGTTGACGCCGCATATTGATTTATCGATAAACGCAATTAGGGTTATGCTGATAAAAAAACATTATTTTTTTTTCCTAATGTCATCTTTATTAGCTAGCCTATTTATACAGGTTTTTATACAGCCGTATTAAATTTTTATGAAAAAGGTTTAAATAATCTTTCGAATATTGTTAAATGATTTATGGTATTATAAAATCAAAAACCTTACCAATAGGTGATTATTGTATCTTATTTGTAATTTAATATTATGAATAATAAATTACGTTTAAAGAAATAATATGGGTATTAAAATATTTTCATTTGTTAACTGGTTTTTGCATAAATATATAATATGTAGTTTGACTCGCGACACTACTGCCGCCGCGTTATCTCGTGATTTTATTGAGTCTGAGAGTCGCAAACGCGTGTGAGTAAACCGTCAATATGGCTTAATGTAAATAGTTAACAATAATATATTGACGATTTAAAAACTGAAAGCGATAAGCGGATTCTGCTTGCATTTTTGTCTCGAATGGATATTTTTGGCACAGAGTGCATCTATAACGATTTGTTAGGTTGCTTCTATTAAACAGTTTTGTTATATTGGTTGGGTATTACAGATTAATGTTATTTTAAATCCTGGAACACGCAACGTACCATTATGTTAACATATTATTGCAAGATAAATACATATTTGTATATAAATAAGTGTTTTAAATATAAAATCTTCTTTATGATCAAAATGTTTTGTTTATTCATGCTTCGTACGGTTTCACGTCACTCAAGATTCATTTCATTTGTCCAGAATTCTACACCCTTTTTTTACTTATGTAAATCAATATGACTTCCCAGAGTCCCTACTCCAGATATAATATTCTATACACGGTGGCCCGCGTTAAGGCAAACGTAGAAATTTGTCACATGAGCGATGGTTCGCCTACGTGTTTCGTTGTCCAAATCCCAAATATAATCCGTCGCAGTTCAAATAAAACACACCTTTATTACTTTAAAGAGAAAAGCTTAAATCCAGCGCGGCGTCCTTCGGGGATTTCATATTTCATACGAGAGCGGACGTGGATTATCGTGCGAATTTATGTCTTAGCGTTCTAATCAAAAAGTACGCTTTCTGTCGACTCCTGAGTCCTCCGCGTTTAGTGTTGTAGTTACGCAAAGTGAGACTGTATGATTTCATGCCAGTAAAAGTAAAGAAGGTTGACAAATAGGTCGGGCGTGCCGATGTTCAGTTTTATTAAAATTAAAATGTTCTATCGTGACATTAATAAAAACCGTTAAGGTTTAGAATCGCTTGCGATCACCGTTTAAATTTACAACGGGAACACGAGGGATAAGCTGAACATTTTTATTATCATCGCGCTAGTTTATTGCGTCTCGAGTTTGAGCATTAGAAATAATCTTTAATATGGGGTGTATTATTTACGTTTCCAGGCTTTGAAGGTGTTCAAGGACAAATTCAGGAAGGTTTTAATTGCGACTCTTCCCCCGAATAAATAAATAAATCGAAAAGGCGTTTCTGATATGAAGGGAAAGCGTTTACGAAGGCGAAAATTTCTAAAAACAAAGCGAACAATAAATCTGTTGGCTTGGAGCAAAACAGTGGAGTCGAAGGGCCCGTCCACAGCCGTAACTCACTCCACGTACAATTTTACCGACAATTTATTCGACATGAACTGTGCTTGTCAAACGCTGACGTTTGCGTATCGGAAGAATAAATGATAGACATAAAAGAGTGGCTGGAGACAACTGTGACTTAGATATTGTGGTCACGTAGGAGGCGCGCCGCGACGGAGGCGCAATCTTCGCGGAAAGAATTACATTTATCCAAAACATGGCAAAATCTTGAGTAATTCAATGCATATATTCGATGAATAGAAGGATAGTTAGGGGGAAAAGCTTTTGAAACGTCTGATATGATGGCGCCTGATATTATTTATCTTATAAAAGAGAAAGAATAAGAATAACAAATTGCCGATGAAAATAAATTCAGCGTTCTGTTGATTTACTGATTGGATTTGGTGCAAAACTCTATAACTCTTGACAGCAGCTTTTCTAATAAATTTTGATATTCTGAAATATATTTGAATAGAATTTTATTGCGCTTACACACCCATGATTCATATCAGACACAACATAAAAAAGTTTTTGTACATCAATTACGGGTTTTATTGGCAATACTGAAACAAATGGGGGACTTGTTTTCCTCATTTTATGGGTTTTAAGACCGTATTAATGGTGTAGGTGTAATACTTTTCTTTGAGATATAATCAGAGCGCTTATAATGTTGTATTGTGGAAGCGAGACGGCGCACAATACTGCAGCGTCTCGCATTTACAATGACAACAGTACTGCTCTAAGAGCTCATGTTACAGGCACTGGTCACAATTTTTTTCAGAGGAATTTTGTCAGTGTTCGTCAACCAACAAAAATCTGCAAATGGCAAACTGATGACTTTATCATGGGTAGACACTTCCGTCCTAAAATAAATAAATTTGTAGCAGTTACGGCACAAAAAACTCAGTCGTATTTTTGTACATTGTGGATCAAATATTGACAGTATTTTTAGGATACAAACATTGTTACGCAACCTAAGTATTAGCAACTCAATAATTCAAATCGATTTATTTTTAACTGTATTGCTACCGCGTTATTCAATGGATCAGAAAAGCTAAGCTCGTTAAAGCTTGGTTTAGATAAATTGTATCAGATCTTTAAGTGGATCATTGAGGTCTCTCTGAGCTGCTATAGAAGTAATTGGGTCGATGACGGTAGTTTTTGGATGAAACTGGAACACCACTAAGACTTAAGTTCAACTGAAAATACATTCCTGCATTCCTCCATGTATGACTTTTACATTTGGGGTAGAGACAGCTGTTGTAATCACAATTGAGCGATGACAGCTTATAGACCTCTAAATCCCAAACGTACAATCAAGGCAATACACACGATGATTGGGAGTCATCCGAAACTTAGATCCGAAAATCCCTACAGCGAGTGTTTGTTTTTTATTTTTGTCTAACGAGACAATGGGGAAATGATGAGCACTGTGCCGTGCGTCGCCTTTGGGATTTCACCCCATACCCACCCTCGTGTTGGAGTTTCAATCAAATTCAGACTTTATTTTGTTCGATTTAAGGTTGGAATTTATATAAAGTGTTTATGGAGTTCGGATGCTTTTTTGCCGGCTTGGTCACATATGGCGTCGAACGGGCCACGCAGAGTGACGGCATGCCACTCGAGGGACCAGGATTGGCCTGCAGTGCTCCACGGGACATTCACTGTGTCGTTGGACAGCAGAGTTGTGACGTGATTTAAAAATCAGGTGAATTTGCTGTTCAACCATTTTACGGAGTCTCTTTTCGTTTTTATTGCTGTGTTTTAATTGCTTCCTACATAGTTTACGAGCTCAGTAATTACAGTATTTTGGTGGTCGTATTTTATTAAGTTCGATTGTAGTGTTTTAATTGTATAAATATACACTGTGATAGAATATTAATTTGAGAACTTGTGATTTTGGAACTTTGTAATATTAGAGTATTTATGCGATGTAAAAATTATAACGCGTGTAACAAAACTTAAGCGATTTTTTTTCTTACTTGTTTGCATCTTTGCTGAAGATATTAAAAAAAAAAAAAAAACAAATTTATCAGTTCCTTGAACATTGAATAGCCATGTAGCCACGCAGTGCAAACGACAACCAAAGAATAAAATAAATGCTGTCACTCAAATTATTATTTAATACACTTTGAGACAAAATTTCAGTGCTTTTTATTTGCGGTTATTAAATACAAATTCAATTTTTCTTTACTTTTGTGTACTTGTACTATATGTGGTTTAATTTATTGTATTTTATTAATAGAACTAAGCACAATCACGTGACATCATCTAATTTTAGAGACCACCAGTTTCTTGACATCTCCGCTTACAGTGAGACTGACGATCTAACCAGCATGAATACTTGAGTGACGTCACAACAGTGGTTGACCTCTGTTGACTCGAGCCTGTAGGACAGACAATACCTCTTTGGAGAGTCTTGCCTGTCATAAATCTAAGACCGAGTACAATGTTAGAACTGGCCTAGTAATATGGTAATGAAGATTTATGAAAATTTTATGAGTATGTGCTGCTTTTAAAATTATGATAGGTTTAGCTGCTAAGTATGCTGTTTATAGTATAGAGTAAGTAATAAAGTACATTGAAATGGGGGTTTCGGTACTATAGATAATACACAAATCTCCTTAGTAAACCACTAACCAATATTTCTATGCATAAAACAAGTCTTTATTGTTATAATACTAGCTGGTGTCCGGTATGCTTCGCTTCACCTAAAAAATCTACAATTCGAGCTATGGTTCAAAAGTTAAAAATACTGCCAACAGCGCCACCTATCCGGGACTAACGTAACTATGTTCTTCGAAGTGGTTATATCGTCCTTTAAGTGTGCAAAGTTTCATATAAATTAGGATAACGATTTTCCAGGTTTAGGTAAACATACATATTTATACATTCTCTTTTATGAATATATAGATTATAATCTATATATTCATAAAAAACTCTTAGCTAATAAAAAACTCTAAAAAATAACGTCAAAAAATTCATCCGCATCGCTGTCGACTGACTAAAATAATTATTATAGTCAGTCGACAGCGATGCGGATGATTATAGTCAGTCGACAGCGATGCGGATGAATTTTTTGAAGCTATTTTTTAGAGTTTTTTATTAGTTAAGAGTTTAGTTTTGTTTTAAGTGTATATATAGTTAAGTTTGTATATATTTAAAATTGTAAATAATAGTTATAGTCATATTGGCACACATTATTTTGACACGAATTTCATACGCCTTAATTATTAGAAGATAACAAGCTCACCAAAACATCATTTACGCAATTAGAGCAACGAATCAATGAACTTGTAAATTAATAGCACCAGTCACTAAATTAGTGGATTAGTCAGTGCTAACCGAAAATCGATGAGGTACGTTCACATATCGCTAATTAGAAGGTTCTTGTTTACCTTTGTAATGATCTGACATCAAAGTGATTTCGAGACGCGCCTGTCAGTTGAAATATGAAAGAAGGAAGGCAGTAGTTCAAGTGGGCGTTGGGTAGCCTGGCGTTGTATTTCAACAAGCCCGTGTTTTATGTGGGGTAGAATGTGAAGTTTTACGTCACTCTATTTTACATTTGTAAAGTCTTCTGAAGATCAGAAGGGTATTAATACAGCAGAAGTAATAGCGATGTTTACAATTCTTTTTATTGTTTTTTTTTGGATAGTGCAAAAATATTATGCACGTATTTTTTTCTTTTGTCTCGGAAACAAAAAAATACTAATATCCAGTGAATGGAAACTTTGCGTGACGTCACTGTTACACAACATCTTTAGCAGAGTTGACGTCACAAGCTCCTACTCTTGAACTTATCTTGTGCTTTATCTTCTTCTATTTTTATTGTTTTGCTAAAGGAAAAAATACGTGTCTAATATTTTTTGTTATCTAAAAGTGACTTTAAGAAAAAAAATCATCATTGCTTGATTTTGTACTTATTTACAGTAATAGAGTTCTAACAAAATTTAAGTTTGACAACATAATAACTCAAAGAAGATGGAAATAATTAGTCTCACGTTGTAGAGGACGTGTTAATAACTATTCATGAAGCAGACAGTAAATATCGCTACCTGAGCTATAAAATTAGCACTCTAATTGTATTTACCATCCAGCTGTCCAAGTTGTAATGAGTGTGAAGAGTTCCATTCATCAATATGTAGTGCGTCAACAACGCTTTAAATATGCATACATATGCATACATTACGGTCCAGTCGCGGCTCCCTAAAACCACCGCAATAACCCATTTCTGACACTCAACTAATACTATTTGTGGGCTGTGATAAATAGCTGGTGAATTTTGTATCGCCAACGTCAGTTTGGGAATTTTAGGCGATATCTGTCACGTGGTTTCTTCTTAGAAATATTCCATTTATTTTGTGGTTTGCGTCGGTGATTGGTTTTTGTTTTGGGTTCTAGAGTTTAAGTCAAAAAATATTTGAAGATTGTAGATATTAGTAGCACAACGCTTGTAATAAGAAGAGCCGAATAATGCCTTGATTTGATTTGATCGTACATGTATCGTATATAAAAAAAAGAGGTAAAATACATAGGTATATGACTCGATTCTCAAAATTATGCACTAGCACTAGTCACTTGAATGATAAATCGGTATACGAAAATATCTAAAACTGTAATGACCCCGATTCTGTTAAACTCACACTAAATTTATTTTAGGCCATATCTTTTTCACTTGTACACAATTAGAAAAAGACAGACGAAAATTAGATATCAAATTTAGTTTCGACTAAAATTGTCATACAAATCTACCGACACGCAGAAACGTGTCCACTAAAACACAGTAATGTTAAAGGCAAAAACTGGTTTGACATTTCTAAGTTAGTTGTGTTATCTATTGCCGTCCTTTTCTCACGCAATATGTTAGTAAAAGATAGCAATAGTTTAATTTTGATTTAGTTAGCGTACAAGGGAATCGGCGCCAATATTTACCTACTTTACTTAATAGAGGTAGGTAAAGCATGACTAACGGCCATTATTTTTGGATATATTTTTTTCATTAAGGAAAAATATCCGACCGTTTTTGCATAACTGCCAACGATTCCTACCAATTACACACAGGGGAGTAATCCAAACTTGTACTACTGAATCTGTCTGTTACCGTTCAAGTAACTGGCGTATCGCGAACTCAAACTTAGTGATTTATTTACGTTCCTACCGTATTGATCGACTGTATGAAGGTACATTTAGGGAGAAACGGGGTCAAGTGGATAGAATACACTCCATGTCATTTTGTTTGTTTTACACAGGCAAATAATCTTCCGAGATTTGATTGAGTTGTGAGGAGGGTGGGTATATTTGATGCCTTTGAATGTCTGGGTTTAAAATACATATTTTGTGTTATCAGACGTTGGTTGATTGAAGTTCAAAGCATCTCTGATAGAGATATCCCCTTCATACAAGCGAATGCCGTAGAAAACGTCTTAGGGGACGATTAAATGGAAACGACGCCTTGTGCGCGTTCTCTGTCAATTTATTTACCGAGCGTGGTGGTAATGACATGTTATTACTACAGACACCTTGCATCAATGCTTTTTGATATTTGATGACGTATCAGTAAGATGCAACCACGTTTCAAGGCATAAAAAAACAACGTGTATTTCAATATGTTTTTTGTAAACTTTTCTGTGGTATTTTTTTATTCGAATAATTAAAGGGAGATAGATTTGGTTTATATTTATTTCAAACGAGATGAATGATCATATATTGGGGGACAATATCAAAATCACGGCCATCTGATCACAAAGTAGGCAGAGCCTATATTATGGCGACCAGACAACTGATTAGCATACTTATATATTTTTAGTTAATACATGTTATAGGTAAATTACATCGAGACACCGGACAAATTATGATGCTCATCACAGAAAGATTTGTCCTCGTTGAGAATCGAACTAAAGATCTCCAGTTTAGCAGTCATGGTTACTAACCACTAAACTAATAGGACAGTCTTTGACTTTATTTGTTTGAAAATCATGTAACAAAAGGTTTGTTCTAATACGTCGTCAAAGCTAAGTTAGTAACTTCTACATAATGCTGTCTTATTAGCTTTAGCTCTGAATGGAAAGCACTTTCAATTTCGTGATACATACTTAATTACATTAATTCGTTGAGCTTCGCTAATGACGCAGCATGCACTAGCATATTACAGATAGATTGTAACCAGCTTAATTACGCTCGAGTATCGAGTATCGAGTTCACATAAACTGGCATACAGCAATGTCACATAAGACGATTACAAATAACTTCTTAAGTGAAACTTATTGATGGGACTTTATGTTGGAATCAAAGAGCAAGGTTCGAAGAATGAGATAGAAATGGAAAATTATTATCTGTAATAATATTATTTGAAGTAACTACGGTTATAGTATATATAGTATAAGCATATAGTGTCTACGATTTTGCGATTTATACCTACTGGGTGAAATAAGGAGAATGATGAACGTTTGATTTTACTGTTTTGTTCTCAAAGTGTTTTGAAACTATTTTAACCGACCTAAAAAAAGCGGAGCTTCTGTATGCGAACTGATTTAAAAAAAAAAAGTTTTTGTTTAATAGGTATACCTCCGAGATGGTCCAATATGAATTTCATCAAAATTAATTCAGTAATTCGGTTGTTAACTCATGTCATTTCGGTTAATCAAATTACGTTTACCTATTTCCATATGAATTGATAATATTTATACTACCTATTAAGTCGGTTTTTTACGTGCAATCTATTTAATTTAATTTCATACTAAGTGCATTAAAAGCCTCCTTCAGTTACTACTTGGAGTTATTTATAGCTTTTATCCCAGAATGAGTCTTGTGTAACATAAGTGGCAAAATTAGTTAAAAAAAAAGAAATATCATACACGTGTGGGTGGAGGAGAAAAGAATTGGTGCAAAGCGCTTCTATTTCCTAGCTTTAACACTAGGTCGAGTTTAGTGTTGGCAGAGATGAGTTTTGTATTTTCATATTTCTTTAGCTTATTTCATATAGTTTGGAACTACAATAAGTAAAGTCTCACAAATTGGTCATTACGAAAACAAGAGCAGTGGGGCACAAAAAAGTAAGCTTGTTAAATATTTATACTATTTTTTTTTGTTTATCTACTTACACAAAGTTCCAAAAACTCCTTAGTGTTCCACAAATCATTGTTCGAGAACTTTCTGTACCGAAGCTGTCTCAATCAATTGTACAACGACGAAGAATATAATCGCCTGCAAAAAGACGTTCGACAACTCCTAATCACAATTAGGAAGACACCAATAAATAATTCAAATTAAACTCGAAACTAACTAACTATCGAACTGCAGGACCGGAGGTAAATAATTGAAGTAATTGTTGGGTCAAATCGGGTCAATTAATCATCGGACGCGGTCCAAAGCCGCATTACCAATTTATAAGCCCACCAAAATACTCTATAACGTTTGAAACGCAAGCGGTTGGTTTGTTCACTACAATTTTAGTCCTAACAATGTACCTGATTTTAGGCTAATAAATATTTATGCTAGACTAGAAAGCTGTCACGCTGTGAATTAGGAGATGTTTAGTAATATTGTTAGGTCGATTGGACTATGATATTCGTTTGTACCTTTTGGGATGTTGAGATAGAATGATATTGGGTTATATGAATAAGGTTGAAGTTTTAAATACATTTTGTTGCACTAAAGGTGCTAATAGTCAAGTAATTTTTTTACTGTAAGTGTATCAAAGGCGTTAAAATAGATTTTTTGCGAAAAAACTGTTAATAAAATAATCTCCACGAGATAATCTGGATATATGGAAAGTAAGTGATTTAACGCCTCGCCATATCCGCCCAAGACCCCATAAAAAGTGATAAGTAACGTGGACCACCATAAAGTCATGGACTCATCCCGTGGGACACGGCACTTAAGTGACAATATCATAACGACGATACACAACGAGGGCGGGTTGCGTTGGCGGCACGATAAAGTCATACAAAAAATACTGGCCCACCTAAATTGATCCGAGGAAATGTCTCGATAAATACCTTTTACATCTCTCAAGATAGAGGTCTCGGTATAACAAACGGATCAGCGCGTGGGTGATCCGCTCAACGAAACTTCCTTTTAATTATTAATTTTTTAATGTCGTTGACGTAAATATTCATTCTAATTCAGCTTAAAAAGACTCCATCCAGTATAATATATATCGATAAAAACAGCAATTCTTATTAACTTCACAACGTAATTTTACAAAACAAAGGTCGTCTGACAGGAATAGTGACAGCAAAAAACAACTATTATCGTTCTAAATTCAAATGCGACGAAAAACTCATAAATATTATATCATTGGAGAGTGCAGCACGCTCCTAAAAGCACACTAAAAAACCTTTGTCCCGTTTCAAACAATAAACCAAAATATCCGAGTGACTAGAGACGGGACATTCGAATGCAGTAAACTTTATCTTAATGTCTCTATACAGTTTAAAAATACCCCGTCCATATGTTCGGTTGCGTTCGACGGTACAACAACGTCCGTTGTCTGACGTCCCACTTTGTAATACGCGTGTATTGATGGCTGCATTTCGTTGTTTTTTTATCCTTTTAACTTGTATACCTATACATTACATGGTGAAAGGCAACAAAACACGGACAGAGACAACTACGTAGAGCATGACGGTCGACCACAGAGAAAGGGTTAGTTTAAAAATTGAGCGTCGAAAAATCGCGAAGCCCGTATACGTATTGAAACGTTTTGTCCATCTTTTTATCTTTATCCTATTATTGTGGGCAATTTTTGCTGTCAATCATGTTTTTTCCTAGCTTGATATTGTACCCGAAATTTTTGTAAGTAAGAAAAGTAACAAAATGCAATAATCGTCGCAGTATTATTTTATCACTATTGATAGCATGAAAGTTTTGCTTAAAATTTTGAATTTAATAATCAAAAGAATATTTCCTGCTTACATTTCTTCAGTCAATTTAATGTCATTTATTAAATTTGTGACCCAAATAGTCTTGATGTAAATTAAGACTGGTAGTACTCAGACTATTCTTAAGATATACATGGGTCTAAATGTACATAGGTTACTAAGTCAGGTACCAATACAAAAATGCAGTTTACAGCATACTAATATGAACTACTGTAACCAGACAAATATCTTCTATTTCACAAACATTTCGATATGATTGCGACTATACGAACCGTATCTAACACATAAAATAGTCTAATAAATATCCCTATTACCATGTCAAGTACCTCCCATTTCCACATAACACAGTTGCCAGTGCATAGGCTAGGCCATAAAAGTAACGCACTGTCTTATCAAAATGCCACGGGAAATGTGATGGTATCGCGAACCATGGCTTCTAACAGGCAACAAGGGACCTATTCCATGTTACCTTACACTTCACGTTTGAAATTCAAAATTTAAGCGTCTAGCGATGATAGTTTAAGTTAGGGAGAAATATGTTTATAGGGGAGGTAAAACATTTTCTACTTTTGTTCGTGCATCGGTATTCCAGTTTTAATTTACATTAATTGTTGCTTGCGTCGTTCATTTGTTTTGTTATTTGTAATTCGTTTTAATTAATGCGGTTCGTTTTAACGTAGGGATAATTAAAATTGTTATTTTTTTAAAATTGAATTTGTTTATAGCCTTGGCTAATTCATGTGTGCAAAACATGATTTAATTTGATTAGTGTATACAGGGTTGATACAACCGTACGTCCTATACACTACGTATACTATCCGTGGTCATTATCAAATCCAAACGGTAAAAAAATGAATAACACAAAATAAGATAAGATCGTTATTATTTT
Organism: Diachrysia chrysitis; assembly: GCA_932294365.1. Classification (NCBI taxonomy): domain Eukaryota; kingdom Metazoa; phylum Arthropoda; class Insecta; order Lepidoptera; family Noctuidae; genus Diachrysia; species Diachrysia chrysitis. The sequence goes on along the minus strand of OW028649.1, from coordinate 11,228,204 downwards.
TTTTGTCGCTTAGTGTAGGTACTGATTATGTTATATAAGTATAAGCTTTATAAACATAAATGCAATGTTTAAAATCAAAATTCGTTGATGTTCGTTCGTGCAAGCTTTCAAAACGCTCTTTGGTATCAACACATATATAATTGAATCGTTTACGAGGAAAGTGGGTGATTTGACGAATGTTTGGCTCCCAAAACGATTTTGTATTTATTGATAAAACATCTCTGAGAGAGCGATAATAGATTTTTCCATGTTTTATTTTAGTATTCTCCAATAGCAAAGTTAGTCTTAAGAAGGATAAACTTTTCTTCAGGGTTCATTTTAGTTAGACGTACTTTCTTTTAAAGTTTTTTTAGCTTCGCCTTAATTAACTTTAATTAAAAGCTCCTTTAATGCCTTTGCCTTTCCTAGAATTCATATTATTTGTATGCGGAAATAAATTAAAAATATAACGCTTGACTTCTACTTATACCTTCTGGGCGTTAGACGTATGGACAAATGTTTAAAAAGGACTACTTCCGAGGAATCTGTATATAGGTATTTTTAAGAATATAATTATTGCCATTGCACAATTCCGGCACTCATAAAGTGCACAAGGGATAACTGCAGCTCAGGCTGCGCACAAAATCGTTGACTAAAAGACGATTCGTATTTTTGTTTTCTTCTCCAAAACTGGACTGATCCAAATAATTTTTGAAAATAGTTAAATATAAATTTGTTTTTTTTTTTTTTGAGAAAATACATTTCTGTTTTTCTATTATATTCTTTTTTATAAAAATACTATCAAATTGTCTGATAGTCATCGGAACACGGCGGTAACACAACCATTTTGAGGGAAATATTTTTTTAAGTTGTTTTATCATTTGGGAAATGGAAATAATAGGGACACGAATTAGGTAAACCTAATGTAATAATATTTAAAAAAAAATCATAGCTCTAGAAACATTTTCTTCAATAAAACAGCGGAATATGTTTGTATAGGGAAATACCCAGTCGCGTCCCCTCTTAATAGCCTCCCGAATCAGCTAGTAAAAACACTACACAAACAAACGATTAAATATTGTTACACGGTCAGTTTAAATAAAACACACGAAAATGTATTTTTAATTTATCCCCTGCATCCCAAAATGCAAACTAAATAAAGCATCGAATGGAAATAACGACGGTGCGAATGCAAATTATTTAATCACCTCGCCATGTACCGTGTAGCTCGGAATATGAACGCCAAGTAAAAAGTACTCAAACAAAAATATTGGCGACACCGACGAACTTTTAACAATTATGCTGTTTTATTAATTATTTCGTGTTTGAGGAAAACTGAAAGAAAAAACAGGTTCAAAGGGTAATTTTGTTCTTTGTCGGCTTGCGCTGCAAAAATTGAGAATGAAAGGTTTAACCCGCTTTGGAATTTTACTAGTTTAGATGTCACATACGACGTAACGTAATTACAGTTTATTTTGTTATCTGCATAATATAAAAGTGTTTTATTTTAGTTACCCATAATTATTATATTATCTACTTATTTATTTTGATATTTTAAACTTCATTTGTTTTATTTAATGCCTAACAATTCAACTAACCTTTTATACATCTGTAAATGCTTTGTATATGTTTATTTATAATTTGTAGATAAAAAAAATCTAAATGTTAAATTAATAATGCTATAATGGACTTCATTAATGTCTTTTGCCCACTGTATTATCTTGAAACTTTTATTAATTTAGTTACATAAAAGCCTACACTATTGTCTTACGTATTTAAATTCAATTGATCGTGAACATTGTTCATTAGCACTATCTGCGTGCAAAGAATTTTAAAAGCGATTTTGAACGCTCAATGCCGAGAGCTTAACATTAACTGTTGGAGTTTCATGCAACTTGTTATCCACTACGAGCAATATGAGCATGTTATTATGTTTATATTATGTAAAATTGATTTTCACACAAAATGGCAGCAGGAACAAGCTTTGTCTACATAACTACATAGCTTACAGAAAACAATGAACAAAACAACGTTGAACGGCGTAAGCACAAAGCCTATCGGGTCCTATATGACTTTGCGATGTCGGCCTCTATAAAATATTTTCAATACCGAGGGAAATTGGTCAAAAATGACTCCCCAACAAGATTATCTCGGCTGCTCCGAGCCTTAAGCAGAATTGTGACTTATGACTTTTATTTTAAAGTTGATTTTTCTTTGATAACGCCCTAGTATTTTAAGTATACTGTTTCAGCATTATGTAAGTTACTTCGGGGACTGGAGAAGTAATTTGTTGGGGGCTTATTTAGTGTTCTTTGCTGAGAGATGAAATTTATTTCGTAACATGTATATTGCTCCTGGTTGGCTGGTTGGATACAGGGAAAACATCAACATGCTTAAATATACGAAAAATAAGGACACAAATTGTACGTGAATAAAGTAGCAGAGATGGACGCTTGATAAGCTCGCATCAACATCAACGTCAGCATATTTTAACCGTATTATTTTGTGTTCTGCATTTCTTTGCATGTATTGTGATTAAACGTGGTCGTTATAAAAACCATAACATTATCTTTGAATAATAAGTTGTTTACTTAGTTTTTTCGTAATGTGAAGCTAAAACATATTATTTCAGATCACTGACAGCTAAATAGCTACACCAGTTCTATATCCACCCTAAGAAAGAAAAGACAAAGAAACGCGTGCTTACTAAGACATTACATAACGACGCACTTTCCCAATTGACAGTACGTATTAGAACAACGCCCTACCCGTGGGACGCAGTAAGAAGACAGGATCACCAAGTTTTTCCATCTAAAACTTCCACTATAAATCGTTACGGGCCGCCGAACGAGAACTATCGAAAACTAACCCCCCACTACCCGGTTTATTGACAATTTATGGCAGATTTGCATTAGTACTGACTAAATGACTCGACGAATTCAAAGTTTGAAACGGGTTGGTTTTAGATTTATTCTATTTAGTTTTTTTTTCGAATTGGTTTGTAGTTGTTATTGGCTTTGTTAGGTGGAATTATTATAGCAATACTTTTAAATTTGTTACGCTGTATAGACTGCTTATTTTTTATTTTATCGGCGGCAATAAAACCCAGTAAATTTAAATAAAACTGAAAGTTTTTTTAACAAACAGATTCTTTTCATATAAAGGCACAAATTGAATAAAAGTGATATAGTCTTAAGTATAATGTTTAATATTGAAAGTTGTTTATTTATTTATTATTATATTATTATTGTAAAAAATCAACCAGCAATCAGCATTTTATGAAAATGGCAGATCAGTCGCTTCAGATTCATAGCTAAGAAAACTAATTCTCATAAATTCAGACATCAATAATAATACTTATAGTAAGTAACTATTCAGTAGTTTTCAGTCTGATTCATATGTGAATGTTATACTGAAACCTTTTTCAAGACAACAAAACAAAAGATACAAAAACAAAGTACATTTAGCATCGTTAGAAGCCATACCAAGTGTTGGATTTAAAGTACAGTACACTGCTAACAGTATTGTATTTCGCATAAAGTAACGAATGCATTCCTTTGTTACCCTATTAATAATAAACGCTTATCTGAATAAACGATTGGAATAGTCTGTACGCAAATGTCTTCTAAGATACAATAAGGTTGAATTGTGCCCATATGAAATTCTATTGCCAATTTGTTCGTGAACAAGTATATCGAAGACTGTATTAGATGGAGAAATATTTGGTGTAAAAAGAGATAGTACAAGAACTATGAAGAAACCGATGAATATTAAAGACGTATAAGATTTTAGTGAATAGTTCACTGGATTTTAAAAGGAGTAAATAAATCTTATCATTTATCTACTTAATAAAAGGCAAAGGCAGACTGAACAGGTGGTCTAAAGGTGGCCACCCTGTCAAACAGCCCAAATATAAAAAAAAAAACATTTTTGCTCAAGTTTGCCTTACTTATCCTACTGCTAAGTAGAGCCCCCTTCTTAAATACTCGTAAATTAACAAGAATTGATCACTACATTTATACGATTCGATTTATTCGATTACATATTATTTTAATATTTAATTTTAACGAAATACTTTTGGCCCCCACACTGATTTTCAATGTCTTTACAGTTCCAGTCACTAAGTATTGATACCGTGACCGCAGCAACCGCAAACGTAACACAATCTACTCGATTAGATGTCTTTACAATACATAATCGATAACGCTCATTCACTTCCACGTTTAGAAATAGCTTTTTAATATTCTATTCGACAACAGCTGTGTTCGTTGGTATCCAAGATTTGTACTTTATTTCGTTTGAAGAACATTATTACACATTAATACAAATGACAAAATTTAATGTAACATATAAATTACATTTTGTCAACATTAGTAGTTTTGGGGTATTATAACTTAAATTTCATGTCATCATTTTGTTATCTTTTTTAATATTTAAATTTCATGTACCTATATTTTTTTTTACACTTATTCCATGAATGAATGATCAATTGTTATTTCAAGTGCTTTCTTCCTAATCTTAACTGTAGGAAGTAATCTAATATTTTTTAAGATAAATGATTAGTTGACAACAGACCTACTACTAAAACTACTCAATAAAAATGAAAAAGAAAAATAAAATACTTTTACTTTGTACAAGTTATTTAAAGGTAAGCTGACAAACTGTCGCCCTTTAATTACCGAATCAACGAGAAAATGTCAGAACTATTGTACCGTTTTAATTCGTCATGTTACTTAACAAGTATTATGTAGGTATTCAAGTTTTCCTTTGATTAAAGACGCCAAGATTTCTTGATTAAAATGTCTCAACAGAGTGACTGCGGTTGTTACTATTGAAGTGCTTGTTTTGAGTTACGTTCGCCTCTTTGAAATTTGAAAACTTTAGTTTATATCTTCTTAGATTGTTGGCACACTGTTATAGAAATGTTTTAAGAAGTTCTATATTATGTATGTATCTGTTTATTTTGTAATTTTGATCGTACAAAACGAAACATTTTGGAGCTATTAATATTTGTGCTTCCATTTGAGATATGAGACTTGTGAATGTTTTTCCGTGAGTTAACCTGAAGTTACATAAAGAAGCCACGTTTTATGTATGTAATGTTACAGCTTTGAGGCAGAAAAAGAAAGGCAGCCGTGTTAAAGACAATTGTATCCTTGATGAAGAGGGTACAAGCAACGTATTGAGGCAACTCAAAACCTTGGCACGTAGGGGTGCCCGAGTCGGCACTTATGAGAACCATAACACATAAATACAATTTCGGCCGGTATCATATCCATATTTCTTGCCTCACTGATTAGATATGAAGAATAATATTTTGTCGGGGTAAAATAATATCCTGATTTATTCTTACGGGCCAGATAACGGTGCGAAGGATGTGCCCGTAATGGTCGGCACCAACCCGAAATTGTCCGAAATGGCCCGAAACGGGCCGACAGTGGCCCCTACCCAGCGCGTATTTTTACATATTATTTTTAGAAGGAGCATTAAATTACAGGGGATTTTTTGTGGGGAGTTATGAAAGACCATATTTTGCGGAGGTGTGTGGAATGAAAACGACTCCTGCCTTCGAGATGCGAGAGAAAAATATAATTATATGTTTTATGTGGTTCTATTTTTTATTAGGGTAGGCTTTTGTACGTAAGTTTCAGGGTGTTAAATCAACGTGGAAAGCGTTAATGTGCTATTTGTCAGTGTAAACGCCAGGCTCAGATATTTGGATTAGGGGATGCAATTTTCAAGGAAGCGTATTATACGGGTTATCTACGAAATACGGTCAACTTGGTGATTAAGGTACATTTTTAGAAGATTTAAGCAGCATTCATAATATTACAGACATAATAAGAGATCATAGTAAACGGATTATACATTTCTACATATTATTATAGTCTACTCAAACGTCACAAACAAAAGCTACGTAACTCGTGCTTCTGTGATTAAATTAGGGGGTTTAAAAAGGGGGGAGAAGCGGTGACTAAAGGTGATGAATAAATTCAATACCTTCACTATCAGAATATCATCTCCGTGGATCCAATGAACGCAAAACTGGAACCAAAAATAAAAATTGAGCATAGAATATAATTTTTAAAAACGATTTTACTTTTTAATAATCTTCCATATTTGCTACAAATACAATATTAGGAACCTATTTGTTTACTTGCTTGTTTTAGCATTTATCACATTGAGTGATTATTCATATTTTAAACTAGGTATTTTACTGTCTGATAAGACTGATGTAATTATTATTGAAGTGAAGTTAATTAGATCAAAAGAATTTAAGCTATTGATGTCAATGCCAATGTCAAAATACCTTAATCCGTAATCGTAGGTGTATTACTTAAAATAGAAATAATTCCACGAATTTAAATCGTAACGTAACCAGTACACTTTTTCTTCTACTTCTGCCTAGCCTTTTCCCAAGCTATGTTGCAGTCGACTTCCAGTCTCACCGGATTCTTCCGACTCCTGTATTTTACATGGAGCGACTGCCTATCTGACCTATAGAATGAATCTAATAATAATATGTTTGCACTATTTCTTCTTTTTATTTCCTACAAACAGTTGTCTTCATATCAGATAAATTTTTCCTTTTGCAGGTCTCCTGGAAGAATATTCTTTAACTAAGAATTAACTAATACCTTTGTACTCTATTGTCATTATGCTGTGCTCTATGTAAATTCTTGTGGCTACATTGTTAATAAATCAATAAATAAATGAATTTTAGTAATTCGGTTACATTGCCGTCGGTATTATCCTTCAGGGTCATGACGATGCCGGTGAGGTCATAGCTCTTATTATACATTCAGTCTACCGTAACCATTCGTCTGACTCGAATTTTTATATGTAATAAACTATTGGTGACCGATCTAAAGTCGTGTCACGATTTTTAATGAAAGAATGACAAGAGTTGAAGATAAAAAATGTTAGTGCAAAATATGACATGATTTTGTAAGAACGATAGATTTATTAACATTAGTTAGTATTAGATTAATTTTATGCTGTAATAGCCAGACCTCAAGAATAAACCGAATAAAATTTCTCTCTATTGACTTTTACTACTTGTACGGGATTGGAGGGAGTTGACTCGTGTTTTGTTTTCAACTTTTAGGTCAGTATGCAAATAGGTCTTTCCACAAGCCGCAGTGTTCGTTGTATTTTTATCTTCAAAATAAATACCACTTTTGTCCCACACCACCAAACATCCGTCCAAACAAACAAAAAACATTTACGCCGCCGAAGTAACAAATTTTGTGAAACGAAAAGCAAAATCGACCGAACTTTAAAAATCGCGTTACCAAGGAAAAATTCAACGCAGTTACGTTCATATGTGGCATTCAAAATCAGTACCTCGGCGCCCTGCTCGAAACAAAACGTGAGAATAGTACCTTTGAAATCGGCTTTCTGCAATCCAATGCATTAGAAAGAGACATCGTCACAAAAAAGTAGGTGTATAGAAAAGGATAGATGATATGCGGACAGTCTGAGACGCGAGTGGAATTGTAAATGTGAATTGCTAGTCGTGGATGCAGTTTCAGACCTAGTTTGCGTTACAGGTTAGTTTTCTGTTGCAAATGGACATGATTTGAAATTCTTACGATTTAGAACAGCAGATTTATAAAGAGTTATGACTTTTGATTATATCGTATCGAGAGGAAGTCATAATAGTTATAAATTCATCTGATTTCTAGATAATAATCGATCAGACAGATTACCATCAAAATAAATTGTGTTCTGAAAACTTTAGTAATCGATCAATAGGCTAATCACAGCTTCAAATTATCATAAATTCAAAACAAAGAAACAACACCGCAAAAATCTGCATGCAAATTCAACTCACACATTAACAATTGAGATACACAAACGACGCCAAACCCCAAGCTAACACAGACATAATCATCCCTTAAGGCAATAACAAACGCAGTTACAAGTCCAAAGAGATCTTCCAGAAATGAATACAGACCAGCATTACTAATTAAGTTATTGAAGAGCCGAACAAACTTGTTGAAATTCAAAGTGGATTGTTTTTACGCCAGAGCGTAATCAAACTAAGAAATTCCCACAATTTTAACGGGATATTTTTAGAGGTGAAGTGAGCTGGTTGCCTTGCAATCTTATTATTACGGACCAAGTTACCTGAGTTTGTTTTTCAAGTATCCCATGGATATTTTTAAGGTAATGGAGATTTTATTATGTTTACATTTCACTTTGAACACTTTAGCATGAGTAGTTGGTTTAGTTCTTAAATCGTTGCCATGATTTACTGGGTTTTGACTACAGTAAGTTTACCTGGAAAGTTTTATTAGTGAGGACAATTTACAACGTGTTTTAATATACTATTACGTGGTAGGAATATTTGTGGTCATTAACCGCAAATCCTTGGGAATTATAGAAAAACTTGATATATTCGATGACTCACGAAAAATAAATCGTCATTACAATATATATTACGGTTTACATGTATCATGGAACAGTAGACACGACATTTTACGAGGTCTTATGCCCATATGAATGGACAGTACATCATTGTTTCCATCTATGACGAATCACAGATAGCTTGCCGGACAAAACTGGGTCTCTGTTTCGAAACGTTGTACGGATTGAGTACATTATCGATTCAGATTTCGAAACATTTCAATTAGTCCCCTGTAGTTTTGGAGCCCATCACCTCTACACCCTTATAAATTCACAATGAAGGCAACTGGTTTTGCCTTCATTCTAAATTTATAGGGTAGGTATATTATTATGGTAACCATGTGTGGTTACTTTTGAGTAACCTATTTTTAATCGATAAGTGACCTGAATTGTTCTATGTAATAGTGTTAAACAATCGATTTTGTCTCAATATAATATAGATATTTAAATACAATTGTTACAATATATATTATATTGTCAGTCATTTACGAATATATTATTACTTTTGATTTTCGTTCGCTACAGATACTGTTCTGGTACTGTTCTGTGTGGTATTTATAAAGTTTTACTTACTTATATAACTATAGCTGCAATCATCCCCATTCTGTTGCGACTCACCTGCAAAAGAAAAACAAGTATTAAATATTGGTTAAAAAATCTATTACCTTTTAGGTACCTACTTAATGAAAACTATTTTTATAGGAATTAAATATGCACGGATTTTAATATACCTAAACAATATTTTTTTCTTAGTATATTGCCGTCCATTAAATAGAACAAAAATACATTTCAAGACCTTGAGATGGTGTGTCGAGCGCAATACGAAACTTGGGAGTTTTATACAAACAAATTCATTCACGTCTATTAAGGAATCGTGACGTCACGTACAAGAATAAAACATGTTTAAACATCTAAATACTTTTGTAAGTATACTTTAGACACACAGTTCATTCACAAAATAATGATTATTTTTTTACCACAAAGCAAACTCAACCTTCGGCCTATAACATAAAGTTCAAATTAAATCAAAGTTTGATCAAAGTTCGGAGAGCTACTAGAAAAACTCGATACGTGTTATTTTTCCCAGTCGAAAATGACCTCTATGAATCTATTAATAGAGCCTTAAATAGGAACACAAAGTTCTGTAACGTCATAATGTCACGTCAAAGTATATCGCACCGTCACGCGACATTAGATATGAATCGGGAGCTCCTTAAAATGTCATAATGATGTCTTCCGTTTGTTTTGTTTAAGATTTTTTTTAAGTTTTTTGAAGTAACTCAAACATGAATGGTCATCAAATGTAAAAATATAAAAAAGTTCTAGATTTTTTGGTTTAAGATTTTCTTTTACAACGATTTAAGAACATTCATAATTGTATTCGCAAATATTCTATAAATAAATATTGGTAGTGTGCCTAAACTTTTAAATCGTTTTTTTAATTTTGATTTTCATTAAGTAACAAAATATTAGCAAACACCTTATAGCAGAAATATTAAAGTTTTGTGAATTGAGTTTTTTGATCATAAATATAAATTACGCAAAATAAAAGTAATGGTTTCAGTAAAAATTTAAAAGTCAAATTTAATAACGAGTGATTGACGTCTGGGGAAGAGGACTTTTGTGAATTTGGCTCATGTTTGTATTTTAAATAGAACCAATTTCATGTAGTTTGCATTTTTTCATATTTGTTTAGATAAATTGCTTGTTAACCTATCAAAGCTATCCAATATAGGTTATATCCGGCTATTTTTAGAATATTTATTATTCCGTTATAGTATTAAACACACGATGGTTGTTTCTTCCTGTTTCAGGCCTCAAAGGTATCGTTGGCTGAAAAATATCGGATGACAAATACCTAGAAAACTTTTTGGGCAAATCGGCAGTCTTCTTTTTATCCATAATGACGTAACTCTATACTTTATGGGTCGCTAGGAATTTCATTTTGGGCCTTTATATTTTTGACCACGCGGTCCCCATAGGGTGAAGGGGAGGGGGTATAGGAGCGGTGAGTGTTCTTTATCGTGGCCATTGCGGGCTCTCTCACGTACGCATATTAGGAGAAAGGTCCTTCTAAAAGTCGTAAAGAGGTCGACTAAGGTCGATGCGTCTATGATGTGCCTTTAAGCTTCTTTTTTATTTCTTCCGATCGAGTTTTCGGTTCTAAATTATGTGTAGTAAATACAAGGTAAGCACGATTTTTAGTCTTATTAAAAAATTGTGAAACTGGCATATTTTTGCTTTCACAAAATGCTTTAAAAAGGATTAGGTGGCCATGCATTATTCTGTTAATTTGTGTCGGTATAAAGTACTGGAGTAAAAATTAAATCCACACAATTATTAAACTTAATAAAAATATTAATTACGACCGATCACAATAACAAATTAATAATATGAAGCATCTAACAAAAACAACATGACGCCAGGAAGCAGATATACGGGACTATTGTATCTCAAGAGGCTCTGCGCTGCAGCCACAACACCAAAGCGCTCAATATCGTGTGAAGTTTTTGGTCCCAACACTATCTTTGTTTGCATCGTCACGATTGGCCGTCCTTACAGAGCAGATACATTCCGACACGAGACAATCTGTTGGGATTAAGGACCAGGAACACTTGAGTAAATGTCACCTAGGACAAAATATTACTTAGTACCATATTGACTGGCCTGTTGGTCTAGTGGTTATTGACCCTTATTACTAAACCGTAGCTTCGAGTCCCACCCAGGATATATCTTTGTGTGATGAGCATTTGTTTTGTGTCTGGGTATAAATTAATTATCTATAATATGTATTTAAAAATATGTAAGTACGTTTATCAGTCGTCTGGTTGCCATAATCCAAGCCTAGTTTGGGATCAGATGGCCGTGTGTGAGTAGCCCCAATATATTGTTTTTATATTTATGCAGTGGGTGACCATAATGGCGACAAGATGAAAACAAAATAATTGTTATATTATGCATCTGCGAGATGAAAGCCTAGTCCACTTGTATTTATTGATGGTACCTATATAACTTTTGTAGTTTGTAGTTGATATTTAAAATTGGCATAGGTCTTTAGAGAAAGACTAAGGCAACGTGGTTGTGATTTGCTAACTCATAGCGAGTATCAAAAATTTTCCTGTACAGTATCTTGTGTATCCTAAATTCAGCCTTCAATGGTATGTATTATACCCATAATTATTAGCAAAGTTCTGCTTTTACAACTACGAAGTTGTAAAACTTTCCAACATAATACATTCATGCCGTACGTACTAAGCGTATTAGGTTTAATTTGAATACATGTACAATATCTAAAAGATTCTAACATTGTTCTGAAAATGTAGACATAACTCCGACGAACCTTACCTATACAAGTTATAACAAGGCACCAAGATATAAAACTTAAAATATCTCGTTTTAAAACTGGAGAGATTTCGAATAAATCGACGATGTCTTCACGTATAAAATTTATAGTCTAATGAAATATTGTTTAGCACTCGGCGCCGGTCTTACCAAGGGTTGTCGAAAGCTACCTTCGACTTTTAATAAACTCGAATTTATTACCATTACCTATAGATTTTCATTACTTCGTAGCTGTTTCTGTATCACCATTGTTTACCAAATTTCAGTACCCACATATTTCGGAACGCCCGTTCGAAATTGAACTAGTTTGGAATCTTAACTTCTAGTTGTGGTTTCGGATGAGTAAGCATTTAGGATCAAAGCAACGGTCAATTTACTTGCGCCTCCAGTGAAGGCTTTTATAGATTATTGCTTTTTTTATTGACGCTTACTCTAACAACTGTGGCGTATTTGGTTCCGAGGACACAAAATAATGATACTATAAAAGTAATATTCTATATCAGTGCGATAAGTACAAATGCTGATATTCTATGACAGAACTGTCATAGAATATCAGCGTAGAAGCGTCATTATTTTAAAATGTTTTACATGAACACTGGCGCGTCAAGCCAGTAGTCGAAGGTTCAAGTCCTGCCTGAGGTTTATGTTTTTCTTTTCACTATTTGTATTTAATTGCATGAACAAATTAAAATAGATTTCAAATCAGAAATTCTAATCAAGTTGCAAATGTGTAATTTTGAAGGGCGTTGCTTGCTCCGATTCTACATGAAATCAATAAATGATTTTTACATAAAATTTGGTATCGAGAACCTATAGTATCAATACTTGGTCGAAAGTGCGAAGGGCTGGGGGCGGCGACATTTCCGTCTCAGAGCCGCCGAGTCTCCTAATGACGCGAATATTTCCCGCTTGACGTTTAATTAACTATCAAAAGAGGGTAGTTTGAATAGCCTCCTCTAATGCGACGGTGCCAATCCTCAGCACAGCTAAGGAATCGGTTTTTATTCCCGTTATACGCTAATAGTTGTACTAACATTTGATAACCAATACTATACATTTTGTTGAGCGCAATAATTAAGATTTAATTTACAGTCTAAATATATTTATTTTATTTTTATCAAATAATTGATCCGGTAATTGGATTTCTGAGAAATGGTTACCCAAATCTTGCCAAAGTTTTAACTTTAAGAAATTCTTATCGTGACATTTAATTTCCTTTACAGCCCCGGTATTTAGTATCGATACTTTTAAATAAGTAATTGGAAGTTATTTTAAAACGGTTGTTGTTTGGCTTTAAGATGAAATACAGAGTTGAAAGCTGGTTAGGCTTATCGAGGCATATCTCTAAGCTATATCTTGTCACGAAAATGGGTTTATACACTCACTATATCGAATCAGAATTTTCTAATCATGGTTTTAATTACAGGACTTTTGACCATAAAATACAGACACCATAGAATAATTTTAGACGCTTAAAATATTCCCATAGCATGTTCTACATTTATCTACTCTATGGCTAAGCTGCTTTACCCTCGATAGTAGCGAAACATAAATCGAAGCACAATTCCTCATAGTTCTGTTTCCTGTACAATTTATAACCACAGAAGCTGTGTCTGTTTTTTGAATGATAGTTTTGTGGGTGCTTCAACCGATCGTGCGTGACGGACCGTGGTTCAACCTCTGATGGACATTATGTTTTTACAAATAAACGGCGGAAAAAAGTAATGTTGATGTTTAAAGTTGAATTATATAAATGTTCAAAGACGAATGGTGTTCACAAAAACTATGGGCGTGTTTTGTTTTTGTTGTTAATAGTAGTTTTAAAGTATGAAGTACTTACTACTGTCAATCTATAGACTGGATACTGTTGTTCTTTTAAACATAGTATTTACAAGGGTTTGACAAAGCTTATGCAGTGTTGATATATTACAGAAGAAAAAACTCGTGCCCTCTATGGTCGAGTGACGTACACACTGGTTTTCAAGGTGTCGCCAGCTCTGAGGTGCCAGGTTCGAACCCCGGACGGGTCATTATAGAAAACAACTTGTATACACTGACTCGGGTCTGGGTGTTTGAGGTACCTTTGGTGTCTTTGATTCCATAACACAAGTGCTTTAGCTACTTACTTTGGGTTCAAAGAAATATTTGTAATGTTGTTGAAAAAAATAAATATAATAAATATGCAAGAATAAGTGATGAACAATTGTTGGTCCTTCAAGAGTAAACATGTTAATCAAAAGGTTGCGGACAAAAGGACCAAATAGAACTGACCACTTAAAACACGTAAATTACATTTAATTTCACTTTAAATCAAACACTTAGCTAAAATTCTAGTAATACTTGTACAAACAGTCCTAAACTAACAACATTCAAGTTAAATTCGTCCGCGGAGGCCCAACCAAAATAAATCAGACGTAAATCCATTTAAAGCTTCTAACTTAAAAAAGCATTTGTTTAATCATAGTGGATGTATTAATTCAATTCAGTTTCCAGTGGCTTTGTTGCTGTACTTAGTAAAGAAATGGTTAGTATAAAAAATAAAGTAGATAGCAGATGTTTTGATAGCCATTTCGAGTTATAAAATAATGATTCCTTTTATCTCTCATTCATGAAAGTTTTTTTGTGCTCTAAAGATATTTTTATGATATCGAGCTAGACACATTAGTCATTTTTAGTATTGTAACATCTGTACAGATGCATTTAATACGCCAATTTATGTGTTTGATCAAAATAGCGACGGTTAGGACCAATTGTCAAATGCATAGCGGTACTATTCATAGTGTACTCGTAGATACAACTTCAGCATTAGATCACTAGCAGCGTCGGTATTATTATTAACTTGCATCATATGCATGTATGTATGTATGTATGTTGGCTTAGGTAAATCTTACAAGCTAAATTAGAAATAGTTCTGGATATCCGATTGAGATGAAATTTTGCATGTTTATGTATATTCGGTGACAATACAATATTATGGCAAGTTCCAGCTGGTCTGATAATGGAGTCAGGAGGTGACTATAAAAACTCTGTGAAAAAACGAGGCAATCCTATCGTATTTGTCTTGTTCGATTGGTGTTCACTAGTACTGTGTAAATTTTTAATAAAAACTTGTTTACGTTTTAACTTGAATCTGAGCACACTAAAAACGATACGCAATTACATATGTGAATTCGTGTGTAATAATAATGGCAAGGATACACAGTAACCAAATTTCACGTTCAAAATGAATAAGGGCCGTGTCTCACAGTCTGTGTTGAAATAAAGAAGACCATTCACAACTACATCCGCACGATTGGAGCAACGTTACGATTTTGACTACATTTTTTTCACACCGTCGCAATACGGTCTACTATTCTTTGAAATATTGCCTCGACGCGTGCAAATTTTACTCGCGTACTTTTGTACAAACTTAGGGAACATTAAAAAGGACCTTATCACGTATGTTTAGGGTGTATTCTGCCCTGTGTTAACTGCAAATGAAAATTGGCGTCGAATATAAGTTACATACGGTTGCCTACACAAAAATAACGAACTGCGCCGTCGAGACGGCTGTAGTAATCACGACGTGAATGGCCGACCATGGACTATATTATGTAAAGGATCTTTTGAGCTTTTCAAAGGGATTCTGAAGCGTTTTCAGGGCGGTTAATTACACGATACGGAGGCCGTAAGCCTGAAGTTTGTCTTCAGTACTGAAATTCGTAGCTATAAAGCGATTTTATGCTTCTTTAGGAGTTTCTTGACGGTTGTGGTTTGTTTTTTCTTTGTTACGCTTGGGAATATTTGGCGTTTTAGAATTTGTTGAATATTAAGAAACATTTTGGTTATTTCCGTATCATTGTAAACTAAATAAAATGTTTACGTCAATAAATAAAGAAATTATAAATAAATAAATGCGGACAAAATCACATACATTTCTCTGAACCCCTAAGTAAACAGCTAAAGCACTTAGAGACAACAAAGTAACCACAAACACCCAGATCCGAGACAAACAGAAAAATGGTTTTCTACATTGACCCGTCCGGGGATCGAACCGGGGACATCAGAGCTGGCACCTTGAAAACCGGTATGTACGCCACTCGACCAGCGAGGTCGCCATCAATAAATGTTTATTTTCATTTCTATTAATATAACAAACATCCAACCTTTGTCCGTTTAACCCTTTTTGAAACATATGTCATGTAAGTACAAAAATAAACATCATGACATACTATAGACAAAAAATTCGACCAATGTCTGACCCGCATCAACATAAGGTTGGTTATATATAGTACTTACCTGTTATTTTATAAACTTTCGTTCATCTTTTGTTATTATTATGTAAGACTATTTGTCATAATTGTTATGATATTGACATTCTGAGTTTCAAGGTCGAAGGGTCAATCCCTGCTTGACAAGCCTTGAAAAGATTTTTGTTCTGGTCAAGACGAATAAATACTTATTATAAAGTACATATTGTAATTAAATATTTCACTAATCACCGATTCTCTATTCTTTCTTCTTTATTTTTTATTAAAAAGAAAATCAGTGATTAGAAAATATTTAATGAAAAATCATATTTATGCATTATAACCTTCCTAAAACCCATATACCCACATATACCTAAAATAGATATAAACAGTGAAACTATAGGCACACTAATTCACAATACAATTTGTCATAGTCGCACTGCATTGCAGTTTCCTACTGCGACAAAGAGCCATTCGGATACATCAGAACGACAAGCCATTGTCAGGACAGAACATATGGCCACTAAATAAGAGTTTTGTATTATTTTTTCTATATTGAATAATATTTTTTGAACATATCGTGTGGTAAGTTACTATACTAAAATATCACAATCATATTTATATGTTTTCAAGTTTACTTCCCTACTTTGTATTTGTCTAAGTAAACTAAATAGGTAATAATAATAATTTTATCTAAACACTTGTTAGACAAAATAATTAGAAACTTTTTCGCATTTCAATGTGAAATTTGAATTAAATCTTATAACATAATACATAATTAGTATTTATGACACCGAAACATCTTATGTACATTTTATTTCATACTTATATTATTAAGTACTGTTGACAGTACGTAAATCGCTATTTTGATGGCTTCAACCAAACGTGTTAGGCTGACAACGCATCGGCCGCTGTTACGATTGCGAATGTTCGATTTATGTGTTGTCGGCCTACATACGACCCATTTGTGGGTCATTTTATCCTATATACATATCTCGTATATTTGAATAACGTGGCTACTCAATAATATAAATATTTGGCATCATTTTTTTTAATCCTTAATGAAATTACTTTATTTTAAATAAAATACATAAATAACAATAAAAGTATCATTAATTATTTTGTAATTTAAAAGGAAATATTGAAACTTAAAATCAAAATGTCCATTGGTTCAACGGGCCTATTTTTCAAAATATTTTTGTAAAATTATTATTAGTTTTTAAACATAAATAGTAGAAATTCGATTCTATTATATAATTTAATGGCCAGTCCGAACAAAAACGAGGTACTTTAAAACTGTAGGCACGTGCCGTTTTGTAGTTTACAACCACCCCATGAGAGAATAGCCATTGTACATCAAGCCAGGGCACAGAAAAATAAATAACAAGCAAAAATAAATAACAAGAATGGAATTTAGTTTTCTTGCTACACAAGAAAACTAAATTCCATACCGACATACAACACGAAATTTAATAATATAACATTTAGGGTACTAAATCTAGAAACTTGAAAGCTGTTCGTTCAACAAACTGTCGGGAAACGAACCTGTGTATTATGACTTACATTAACTGCCAGACTCCAACTTTTATGCCACCAATAAATCCTACGTTGCCCACCGGTTATTTCTAGAAATATCTAGAAAAAAATACCTTTAGTGTTTCCCCTGGCTGCATTTTATGCACTACGTAACGGTATTTCTCTTAAATTAGCGCAATAAAAGTTTTATTGATCGTAAATAAAATCGAGATGGCGAATGTAGCATGTAGCTACATAGTACCTTGTCATGCAAAATTATATTTGTTTTGTATGTATCTCAACTTTAACGATTAGAGGAGCTCTCTTCCTTGATCGTTAAAATAACTAAAGTTGCTTGAAGAAAAGATTGGGAATTGTAAACCTATGTATTTAAGTACAAAGTGTTTTAAACCTCCTTGGTCTAAAAAAAGGTTTATACGTCTATAAACTCCATAGTATAAGGAAGTTTCAACTTGGTTTATTGATAAACCGCTTTTTGTAATCAGACCGCCTTTGTACCTACTCATATTAATAAAAAATCATATTTATTTTTAATTAGAATGTATTTTTTGGTGCACATCTCAAATACCCCGGTCACTAAATAGTGGTCGTGTTCTGCAACTGGTTCTCTAAAGACGAATGTTTGCGGAAAGGGTAGCTGTCAGATAACAAGTTGGCCAATATGACTACTAAATAGACCTCTAAACCAACAAAAGGCAGCCAATAAAATACAAATATGACAGAAGAGAAGATGATTCTCACTGCCTGTTGAGTTTAGATCGAGGAGTCGAATATTTAGACGTTCTCTGTGCTACGCAATAATGAACAGAGCTTATTTTTTTTCTGGCTTGTAGATACATAGTTTAAAATGAATAAACAAAACGTCTCTATTACTTTGGACAGGGTTTTTGTAACATGTTGATGACATAAAATACTGAACCTGTGAAAAAAAATGCAAAACTGATCTACTCAAAAAGCAAAAAGCTAACCCTAACAAATCTAGAGATAGCAAACTTCAAATCAATTCCCCTGTAATTTGTCATTTCCCCTGTCAAACACCGAAAATCGTCAGAACTTAACGAATTAATCCTCAAGCGTCGACATTGAAAACAGTCTGCCGTACATTTCCGTGTACAAAGAGATTAAAACTGTTTGTCTGTTTGTTTGTTAGATATCCATGTTTGTACGGCATTTAATGACGCGGCGTAGGCAAGGGATAGATTTTCCGGTAATCACTACTCGGTGACGGTTTGTAGTGAAAACGAATTGACGATTGTAAACGCTTAAATTTTAATGATATAAGGGTTTAATACAAATACTGATATTATGGTCAGAAAGAAATAAAATTAAATTACAAAAAAAAACTAACTTGTCCAAATGCAATTTAATAAAAACTTATAAACCTTTACATCCATAATACAAGATACAAAAAAAAAACAGTCAATATTTGAAATATCTGCGAAGATTCTCCAAACATACTACAACTAGCTAAGTTGCTACGCAATAGCCAGAGGCTAAATACAAGTTCCGTAGCGTTTAGTGCGTGAACGCTACGACACTACGCCGTAGGCTATTGCTACGGACCTACGTTGAGATTAATGCTAAATTCATTTTAGAAATTTGTATTTACAGATTGCGTTTTAGTAGGGCGTGATATTAGAGTTTATTTTGTTAAATTACATTTACAGAGGGGTAAGCTTTCTCATTATAAGTTACGGCCTTCATACTGTTTATTTAAGGCAGAATCCATAAAATCCACAATATTAGTAGTTATGAATTTTTGAAATATTGCTCTAGATTTTTTAATGCTCACCACAAATGGAAAATATTTTGCGTGCTTAAACATGGTTGGATCAGTCTCATTGGCACACCCTGAAGGCGGTAAAAACCGACCGATTAAAAAACACAGCCACCAAAATAATCACAAGCGTACAAATGAGTTGATCCGCGCAGAATCCCATTGTTATTAATACGTACAATAACCAGCGGACCAAAACGTTTGTCCCACAAATAAATTGTTCGCTTAATCATTGTGCGTATGAGCGATGTCGCTCATCAGTTACTGGGTTGGTGTTTTTTGGTCGCGACCCCGTTGCTCGCTAATCGACGATATTATCCAGTTTTGACGTTTAGCTCGAGGCTTGTTGATGTCCCGCTTAGATTTACGGGTTAGGTTTTACGATAAGGCCGTTTTAGTAGTTTAGTTAGGTATAGATACGATGTGACGTAGGCATAATATGTCGTAGTGCACGAACACGTCGAGTCATCGCAACAATCTCGTCATACCTATTATAATATTTAAGTATGTATATTTATAAATATTCCCTTAAAAATTATATATAATTTTTTAGCTTAATTTCATCTACTTTAATTTTATAATAATAATGCACATACTTTTTGTTATCTCTGCACTACCTCATGGTTGAGTGCTCGAAATTAAGTCCGCCATTTAACTTTTGAATACATAAACAAAAACAATTAAAAGGTTTTATTGTTTTCTTACATTGTTCTGGATTACAAAAACATAGGCAGCCCCGGTAAGTTATAAATATACATGTGCTGGGGTCACCTCGCAAATTCCCTTGTTTTCCTTATAAAATATTAAGACCAATAAAAATATTTTTAATATATAATACATATAAAGCATTAAATAAAATAATAATCAGAAGTTTTAAAGCAACAAAGTAATTTGACTATTGAACATCAGTGTTTAGTATGAAAGTTAATATTTACTCTCATTACCAGAGCCTCGATGATTTTTATATAAATGAAACAAATATAATAACAAAAACTAGAGGCTTATGGTTTTCAATATTTTGTTATACAGCTATTTAAAGTAAACAAGAAAATATGACTTTGCTAACTTCGAGAGATGAATCCCAAGAAATGCTTTATCATTTATATCATAAGAGAATCAACA
This sequence comes from Diachrysia chrysitis, assembly GCA_932294365.1. Lineage (NCBI taxonomy): Eukaryota > Metazoa > Arthropoda > Insecta > Lepidoptera > Noctuidae > Diachrysia > Diachrysia chrysitis. The sequence goes on along the minus strand of OW028649.1, from coordinate 11,207,807 downwards.
ATTTGCCGGTCTTCGTGCACGAAGATGAATAAAGGTAATCGACAAGTTAAACCTGTTACCTTTTAATAACAACGATAAGAATGTCAAACGCAAAAAAAGACAAGTACCAGGGCCGTCTGATATAATTAAATAAAGTAAAATGTTTTTCTTTTTTTTAAAGTTTAAAATAATTTATTTCTTAGAATCTCTCAATTTGTGAAGATATCTTCATCGATATCATTTATCAACATACTCTTTTACGATTTAATATCTCGAGTACAGACTAAAATCTCACAAAATCCTGAACAAAATAAATATGTGTAGGCGATACAAATATTTATCCTGTGGCAGTCACACCTGTCGTTCCACGTACAAAGCTTAGCTAGCGTCAATCGGTTAAGCCAATACCAACAACGTGCTTAGCAAATCTACATTCCACATTTCCAGATACTTATTGTTATTAAAACTTCAGCAAAAATAATAATTTTCCGACGGAATTTTTCACGGTTCATTAAACATTCTAGACTTACAATTACAATTCTGACAACCAGTATTACCATAGGATACTGTGCTACCCAGTAAAATTGTAGAGATCAGATAAGTCGCTCCATGTAAATACAGGACAGTCGACTATCATACGTTGATCTTTGACAGTCTTCAAGTCATTACAATTCTGACACTCAGTCTTACTTTGGGATACAGTGTTACCCAGTGAAATGGGTTGTGGAGGTCAGATAGGTAGTCGCTCCATGTAAATACAGTATTTAGCAAAATCCGGTAAGACTGGAAGCTAACCCGCACATGTCTTGGGAAAAGGTTAGACAGAAGAAGAAGATTATACCCGTTAGAGTTAAAAAAAATATCAACTAAAAAAATCACAAATCAACGTTCCTTCTTTGTTTGATAACCTATAGAAATAGATCATAATACAGTCAAATGGTTACAGGCTAGTATTATTATTTCCAAAAGCATCAAACAATTAATGATCATAATCATGGGCAATATCAAGCGAGCGATACAATCGTTTTTAAAATATTTAAATTAAAATCCTGTAATATTCACGTACGACAAAAATCATTATTAAAAGACATTCATGTTTTACCGTCGTTTTCAAAGTGTACAATTAACTCGAAATTGGAGTTAATTAAACAATAAATTCATTGTCCAACAGTCGTCCGAGCACTAAAAGGCCAAGGGGGTGTTACGATTCGATCGATCTCCTTATCTGCAGGTTCCAGTGAACGTTTTAATTGGTTTATAAATAACTCGGCTAACCCTTTCGCCCTAAAATACGAGAAATTATGACCTTAGGGTGGCACATGGTATATTAAACATGCCTAAATCTTTGGAACAATAGCTTGTGGCCTTAGGCTTTTGAACAATGAGTGTGATTAAAATTTTGCGTATTTTCGCTTTTAATTTAGGATTTGCGTGGTGAAAGTGAATTTCGGTATTGTCCGCTTTAAATTTAGATTTGAAAAGTATTAAAGTGACCAGTGGATATTAAAAGGCTGTTTGATATTTGAGAAATATTTTTGTGAAATCTATAAATGTGCTTTCTGGAATATTCGTTCTATTTCTGAATGGCCCGTTCAAAGGTCGTCTGGAAAAGATCACTGAAGATAAAACCGGCCATCGCACAATTCCTTCGCAGACGTATAGGAAGATATTATTATTATCTATGATAGCCGTACATTTACGTTGGTACTGAGCTGCCGGTTTTAAAGTTTGTAAATGCTTTTTGTGCTCTACATGGTTGAAACATGACTATTTTGATTTTAGTACATTTTGGTATTGTTGTACCGTGTGCTCGTCAGTAAACATTGAACAGATTTCATAGTTGGACCACGCTCCTTATAATAAGGTGATGCATACCTCATGCATGTTGCCTCAAAAATACTTCAGGTATATGTATGTGTCAATACCAACAAGTACATTATAACACAATACCTAACTATCAGTCAACCATAACCACAAGATAACTTCAGTTTCTAACGAACCGGTAAAGTCTTTCCAACTAAATCGTTCCATTTCAAACAGAAGACCATACATTCTGAGACCCAAATCAAACGCGTAACTTCGTACCATTACAGTTAGTACCTAATTCTGCGACGGATGCCGCTAACTGCCGGGAATTTCTATCGTTATGTCATCACTATAACAGTTAGTTGCTATTAGGAAGCTGCGAGTGGGATGGATATTGTTTAAGAATCGTTTATGACCGGAGCTCCGTCTTTATCTGGATCGTATAGCTTGGATGCGCTGAATAATGGTTTAGATTTATTGTTTTGAAGCTTGTGTGTTAGGTGTTTAGAGTTTGTATTAATTAAAGATAAGGATGGATTTTAAATTTTGTCAAAGCAAAAAATAAGATTCGTTACATTATGGCCATAAATGTTACTGTTGAAATAAGTAGCAATAAAAGAAATAACTTTTTCTTTGTTAGAATATAGTGCAAAAGGTGACAAATAAAATATTTTATTTTATATTCTACCATTTTTAGTGTTCAAATATTGTTTAGGCCCACTTGCACGAAAAACCTAACCGAGAGTTAGTTGCTAACACGAGGTTAGATTATAGACACTAAGTATTGTATGACCAAACTGTTAATTTAAGCTCGTGTTAACATTTAACTTTGATTAAAAAAGATAACCCGGGCTTGTGCAAGCGGTTTAAGTTGTTCCGTTTTGATGTTTCAATGGAATAGTTTAATCATTGTCTAAATTAAAACCAAAATCTTACATATTTTTTTACGAAAGATAATGTCAAGTAAGAGCAGACAAATAACAGTACACATAGCAGAGAAACATACGAAACGTACCGAAAACTAATAAATATTGCTTCATGACGCGTGACTTTAACAAAAACTAAATCATGAGGGTCAGTATTTGTTAGTATTGAATGGGGCCCCCGTGAAATATAGTTTCAAGATAGCTTATTAGACAGAGGTTTCCAAACAATTGGAATTACTCTCCATTACTATTTTAACTGCTTTTGTGTTTGTTGCGTCATTCCTTTCCTAGTTATAACACTGGAAAAGGGGTAAAGGGCGTTCAAATATGTGTTTTGTCTATTTAGTGTCTTCAAACAAAAAGATTTCTTACTAAAAATAGATAACCTTTATTAAAATATCGTAAGACCCAAACAATATCAACGTTTTAAGTTTTATAAACTATGTAGCAGTTTCTTTAAAATAAATAAACTAATGTGTTATGAAACCCTGTTGAAATACATATACACGACACGTCATCATCGTATTATAAACTCCTTAGATCGATATGCCGAAGGGGCCAAATATGTTTTTTTTGCCACAGACAATAAGTTTGAAAACCATTGTTCTACACAATAAATTCAGTTCGGAGAGACAAGCTATTGCTTTGCATCTTTCGCCACCCTACTGAATGGGTTTCGACGTTTGATTAATGGTATTGAATTGGGGGACGAAATTATTTCACATATCTTGACGACACCCTTATGTATCTGTACAACCATTCTTTCCCTCGAGTTCTGTTGTGATGTTTTTTTTACTTAATGTATTTTGGATACACATTAATTAAAATTTTGAAATATGGTGTGTGCCTACTGATAGAATTATATTAAAATTAATGATGAAATCGCAACATGTTTGCAAGTGACATTCGAATTGAGCGATCGTATTTTGTTTTGATTTCATTGTGTTCAAAAGGGTCCTCGTTATATGAAATGTGAGTGAACAAACTCAAGTAGGCAGGAAAATATTGGTGTGACTTTTCTTTTTATTTCGATATTATTTATTGATAGCCTCCGGCTCGTATATCTAAAACGTTTTCTGTAATATTCTAAGATACCATTCACTTCGATAAAGGAAAATCATAACGAAACTTGTAGGTACGTAATTGTCCAATATTATTAAAGCATTAAATCTAATAGGAGGATATTAACACCTGAAATACGATAACGATTGGACGAACGATTGATCAAAGAAACATTCATGGTCTACTAACGAAGCCAAAAGCAAAGGCCACTAGAAAACGTCAAGGGAATCGCACGACCGGCGATAGAATTTCACTTGTACGCTCGAATTCGGACGAATAAAATTTTAGCCGAAATTGAATCGGCCGGTCGCTACCAGTAGACCGTAAAATTGGTCGGCACGCTGACCGTGCCGTATAAGGTATCTTCTTCGGCGTTTGCCCGAATTATGTGTGTATGTTGGGTGTCGCGTTCGGCCTTCTGAATTATACATGGGCTGAGGCGACCTGTGATTTAGTACGCCGACTTCCGACCGGGATGCGCGTTTAAGAGCTATGTTCGTTATATTATAGATATATTGTTACTGGATTTTGTTTTGCGATGTCCTTTTGTTTTTATTTCTGGGAACAGACAATTATTTACAAAAATGACTTGCTTAGCCTATTTACATAAAGGTCGTTTTAAGCTTTACAAATTAAAAACCTTTATTTTAATTTGTAAGGGTTTTAAAGTACTTGAAGTGTTCTTATAAAATTATTTTTTATTATTTATGCATAAACGTTGTTTTTTTAGATACACAATTGTATTGATTCGATGTCAATGCCAGAATCAGAAAGAACCCCTAAAGAACAACATTTTGTGGAAATGCTTTTTTAATAATTTTTTCTTCACAAAAGTGCACTTATTGATATCAATCTGGGATGCGAAAAAATAATCTGTGAAACGCGTGATATTGTAAACGTTTTAGGATTATTGAGTGCTCCATAAAATCCATTGGAATATCAAACAGTAGGTAATAGAGTAAAACTTCCCATGGAAAAGCTTTTAACAAAATTATTTGAGAAGGTTTTTTTTTTTAAATACGATTTTTCTCGGTTGTCTGACTTACTGTATGAATGTTATATATAGTATAGATACGCATCTAAATCATTTTTTGTATTTATTGTGACACTAAAGACTCCTTTGAGAACTTTGTTCGATTCGATTTTTTTTTCGGCATTCTAGGTCATAAAATACATTAATAAATAATAAATACGTCGATTAGACTAGACCTTACAGTACTGGCATAAACAAAATTATTTTCTCTGAAAATAAATATTCTAATAACGTTAAATACACTAAAATTTTATCTCGAACAAAGCCAAAAATTGGATCAAATAGCAACAAAGCGACTTCCAAAACCTCCCACACGTAAGCTGGAATGAGACAAGCTTTTAAGCTAAAATTATTAAGCTCAACTTGCGCCACCGTACGCTTAAAATAAGCTCGCTGACATAACACCTTCAAATTTATTGACGTTTTACGTAGCTGAGAGATATGGAGAGTTGCTTTTCAATATCCCGTCAGGAAATCTATCGTCGCATTAAACACGATTCCGATATCATACGATTACTTTTTATTTGTTATCTTAATGTTTCTTGCTTTTTTTTTGTAATGTGTTTTTAGCTACAAATAAATATATTTTGCTTTGATAGCATTTGATAGTTTTAAATACCTAAACTAAAGATGGATGGAGAGCGGTACTGTAATAATAGTTCAGATAAGAGAGACGCTTTTAATATAAGAGTAATAAAACTAGTATCAAATACCTTATTGTCATTTTTCCTTTGATGTTTAGTTCAATAATATATTCTTGGAAGAATTGACTAAGAAAATGTGATATGCTAAAGTTTAGTTGGACATAATTTAGGGCAACGAGCAAAAGTAGCAAGCTTTCTAAAAATTCTGCATCTTCGTACCGGAAGAAATTGCACATAAATTTTAATATTATTCGCAGTTAGTCATTTCTTATGATCAAATGTTTGAAATATATGAGATATTTATTCTAAATGTATTAAAACTGCTGGTTGTTCACGGAGATGGGCAACGTCCGTGTGATCTTGTTTTTGTATATTTAAACTGGCAAGTGTTATTCTTTATACTAAACAGTACTATTTTAATTAGAATAATAAATTTTCAACAATAAAATCGTTCCAAAAACAAAACGTTTCCTTCAGAAACGGGACAAAGGCAAGAAAATCGAGTCTACAGTCAACAACAGTGGAGCTTCACTAAAACAACTAGTCGCCCCTCTAATTCCCGTTAAAAGCGAAAGTAGAGACAGCAATAACAAATAGTTATCGTCGGAACTCACCTAATAGATAAGACTGAAGAAAAATTAATTGCGTTGCGACTTCCTGCAAGAATTCTTGCAAGAATTTTCAGTTATACAGAATGTTTTTTTCTTCTTTTTTCTTTTTTAGTTTGTTACGATGTGTGCTTTTATTATTTATGGAGTGTATTAATGTAAGGGCTGATTTTTCCAACGCCAGATAACTTTATTTGTGAAATAAAATTGACGTCTGGCAGATTATAAATGGAAGAACTGTCAAAAATTGAAAAGTATTTTTAGGATAAAATAATGTGGCGTTGGAAAAATCTGCCCTGAGGTCTTTATAGTGACAAAACGACTGTCAATATCATGAAAGGCCATGGAAAGAGGAGTACATGTTCAAATGAAAGTCATCACCTTGATTTGCGTTTGTAATGAATAATTCTTCATTCAACATGATTATTAGTACCTACACATATCTGTACAAAATTTGAAACATCTGCCTATCATACCATACCTTAAAGACGGCACTATAAAATACCTATTACCTTTAAAGTGCAAAGATTAATATTGTGTTTGTTGGCAATATTTCAGTTCTATCTCAATTATTATTAAATCGTCGAGAATATTACAAAACGACCGAAGAAATCAGTAATCTAATCTATCACAATTTGGAACCTAACATTGTATTTTTATTCGGAGAATTTTATGTTGACAATATCCATTACTAAGAAAAGCGCCAGTAAAATCCGATACAAAATTGAAATGTAATCATCAAATTGATAGTATAGAAAAAACTTCGTATACTAGGTAGGTTATTTTATTTAACCCGTGCACTGCTTTCTGATAAATGAACGGGACTGTGAGACCACTGGGTAGGAAATTGATATTTCACTCGAATCGTCGTGTCGAGGGAGTTTCTGTCTGGAAATTCATCCGACAGATAGGCAGACGTTTCAAATTTTGTATAGATGTTTGTAGGTACTAATAATCATATTAATAAAGAGTTTTTTTGTATCATTATCCGACTCTCAAAATTAGTAAGCTGTGTTTCTTATTAAAATGCCAGCATTTTTTTTTGAAATTTTCTTACTTAATGATTTATATACCTACACAAACAGAAAACTAGAAAACCATTAGAAATACAAAATAAACATTTTCCTTTATTTATTTCCTTACATGGTTTCCATTTGATTCTATGCTATACAAATTTACATTTATATTGTGACAATGAAAGCGACATCAAAAGAGAAACGTCTAAATTATACTCAAAAAATCCCAACCCGAGTATTTCAGATACCTAGGTGGGAATTGTCGAACGCTAATTGTCTTTCCCAGAATAGAGTCTAAGATTGAACGTAAAATTGAAACGTAATTTTGAAACCGCTTATTTACTTGTACGAATAATTTATATTATGTGTATTTGAAAGATTTATATTATGTTAATTCTTTTAAATTATTTATCGTTGTATTACGTGCATATTCTCTAAAATAATTTTAAGTTTTAACTCTTCTACGTGACTTTTGTGCTAAATATTAATGCTAAGGCGATTATCAATTGAATGTTATTTAAACTTTAAAATATAGTCGTACCAAAAAAACCTAATCATACAGTTCTAACACATACTTAAGTAGTAATATCTTCGTGGCGTATGTGTAAAAGAGTGACATAGTCTTAAGGCACTTAAACACTATTTTAAGTAAAACTCTTTACTGTCCCTTAAAGGATAATGATGTAACTACTGAGCTAGAAACCTATGAATATCGGAGAAGCTACATAAACATTGCAGAGATTTACGTCTAGGTCTTCTACGAGTAAGGATGTCGTAAAAATAAGGAACTTAATACATTGCAGGGACTTTAAAGCTCTATAAACCTCACTGTTACCAATGCAGCGTAAATATTTAAGCGGATCGTGCAACACTTGAGAGGATTAAGATTTATTATTTATAATAAATACTTTAAAAGATATTTTGTGTATAAATCTAAACTCTTTTTAGCTTTCTATACAACCTTTAAATAAGTTTTAATCATCAAATTCTTATCATAAAACCGAGTTGCTTATTCAATAATGCGGCGATTATTGGAAAATTCTTTCGATGAAGCCCGAAGGCCTTTCAAAACGCCCCCATTTCGGGGATAAATTAAATATTAAGTAATGAACGGAACAAATAAATGAACCGCTCTCTCGAGAATTCCTTTCATGAACTCCTTTTAGGATGTCTAAGAGTTTTAATGAGACCCATTGAACCGCTTTTCAAACTCAAATAAAAAGATCACAAAAAATAACGAAGTTCGGGTGCGTACTAGAATTTGGGCTACCCTTTGACGGGACTAATTGTCAGTGTTTATTAAATATAATATTTAGGCGAGCTCTAATTTATGTAAGACAATTTAGAAATAATATTTTTTATAGGCTAAGTAGATAAGTAAACAATTGTAAGACAAAAAATTTGAGAGCTTATTAGGTACTTAACAAAATGGACATCATTCTTTTCATAATAAGTACCTAGTCTAAAAAGGTTTCAGTGTGTTTTAATTTAAACCAATTTTTAAAATTTTGTACATATTTTTTAATTAATTTATTAAGAAATGTGTGGATTAATATTTAATATATAGACATTTTGTTGGGTTTTCTGTTTAACTGAATGTATTATGCAAAAATAACGTTGTAATTAAAGTAAGAGTTATTTAATTATTAGCTGATTTAAATTGAATCTTAATCCAAAATTAAACATAAATTATTTTTATAAACAGTTTAATGCTAATGTCGGGTCCTTTCGACCACATTAAACTTAACTGTTACATGTTTCAATATAATTTACACAAGGTTTAATAAATCTGTGTCCCTAAGCAATTATATATAGAACACAATTTGCATATTTATTTAAAACTTAACGACACGTGACATCAAGTTTTATTGCAATTAACTTAACGGTCGCGTTATAAACCGTATGATTGCTTTACGATGCTGTAAAATCCGTGGTTTTACAATTGCTCGAGTCCCCACGGTGCGACGTGAAACTTAGGCGGAGACTGTTTTCAAACTTCCATGTTTTTGTTCTACGTAAATTTAGGAGGTAATTACGTATTACATATATACGTACATAATGTCTTGGTGGCCTAGCGGTTCAATGAACGGATTTGTGTGCAGAAGGTAGCGGGCCGTAACCCACTACAGGAACGTACAAATGTAACTTTTTCAATATTGTTGTACTTTCTTAATATTGTTCTAAGACATCATGGACTATCGATGAAGAAAAATCATAAGGATGGATTTAAAAAAAAAAACTGAAATCTCGATAATGCTCGCTCTTTCTCGACATGATGAGAAGAGGACTGTGCTTAGTAGTGTGGCAAACCTACGTCTATTAAATCAGCAAATTATTATTATTTTTTAAAAAAAGCTCATTTATAAAAAAATGTGTTTCATGTACCGGGATATTGAAAGTTCTCCAGTAGAAATATTTTAAGTTGTTAATATTTCTATCATTATTTTTGAGCAATAAATTGAGCGTCAAACATATTTTACACTCAGTATAAGGACACAAAAAAGTAATAAATCAATTGAGCACAATATGAAGCAGTTATTTACATTTAATGTTTTGTTTTGTCTGTGTGTTAACATAGCGCGGTCTATCTATCAACGGCGTCCACGCGAGCCTAATTTATTACTTGTTTACTAGTCGTACACACAACTAATATCAACAACATAAAATCGTAAGTTTTCCAATAACAATTCGGTAAGAATTAACGGGTATTTTTGACCCATCCCATATATTTAAGTGTTGACAGTCAATATTGCGGTTTTTGTTCGCTGTTCTTTTTATGTATGTTTGTTTTATATATTATATGTACTTTTTATTGTGGTTTTATACGGTGTTAATATTTATTTATTGCTATATACAATGTACTAGTTATTTTTTACATTTAGTTAAAATTTCATTAAAAAATCATCCTATGAGATCCATCCATAAAAATACAATCAAGCTAAGTACCAAAGCTTACATAAATTTTCAATGTTCAAAGAAAACCGCTACCAATAAACGGCAAAAATCAGTACGCACCGAGACGCTGCATTGGAACTAAAGACAAAAAAAAATGAAAACGATTTTGCGAAATGGCCGATTTAACTTTTTCAATTAAGCGAATACGGCCCGCGCGGGTATATTTTGACCCAGATCCGGAGTCAGGCGGCTCTGTCCGATTCGGACCGGCACAGTCCGGTACGCGCCGGTGCGTTGCCGAAATGAAAACCTTTTGATTGTGTTTTGTGGCACCACTCGCGTGGAATAATAAAGAAAAACAAAATTGTACTTCGAAAACGGTTTGATCGATAGTTCACTTTTATTTTCTACTTCCTGTTATATTTGACAGAACGTTTTTTTTTATTTATTTATAAATTCACGTACAAATATTTTTAAACACACATAGAACTGACATTGTAGTGAGTACTATGCTCTCGTAAACATGACGTCTCGTCTATTGTCACAGTTTTGGGACACGTGCGTGCAGTTGACTGGCTTGTTGGTCCAGTGGTTATTGCACCAGACTGCTATACCGGCCGGTGCCGGTTGTGGGTTCGATTCCCACCCAGGACAATTATTTGTGTTATTAGCATGATTCTGTATCTGGGTGTAATTTATCAATTATATGTATATATAAAGAATTAAATAAATATGTTTATCAGTTGTCTGGTTGCCATTATACAGGCTCTACCTAGTTTGGCTATAAATATATATTTTTTTACTATATATGTAGTTAATTTATCAAATAGTTTTAAGACACATAATTTACAAGTACAATCTATTCGTGTACGTGAGAGAACTAGAAATAAACTATAAATTTATTTAGGAGATGTAGGTACCTACATATTTGTAAGAAAATCATGACATGAAAACTTACTTATTTTGATCAATTTACTTTCGCTGTGGGTTTTACCTATCGTTTTACCTACATTTTAACATAAACACGAAAGTAGACTTGAGCTTATTTATCAACAAATAGAGTTATTCCGTCAACAAAACACTTTTTACAGAGTAGGCACCAAATTTTCCTATCTCAATAAAAAAAAGGTCACGGCGAAACGTCAATTCGTTTGGAACCTTCTTAGATCGAATTGTCTGGGAGTTACCTACACAACAATATATTTGCATGAGTTGACATAGCAATCTTCTTATATTTGAGCTTATCAACGCACAATTCTTCCTCATTCAAGCCTAAATTGTGTTTGGTATCTCTGGGGCTTCGCAAATAAGCTTGTGAATATCCAAAATTTTTCGTTAGGGTTTCACGTATTGGTATTTTTAGTATAGAATACTACCATTACGATAGCATTGCGATTTATCTTGATAATGTACAGTTTTTGTTTATCAAACGCTTGTATTCCCTTAGGGTATTGTAGCTGCTGTAAGTTGTACTCTTCGCATTTTAAGAAGCTCGCTTAGTTGCATGATTTTCAAGTAAAAGAGATTTGATTTTAAGACGTTCTTAAATTTCCATCTGTCGCCATTAAGTCTCGTGCCGTCTCTCTCACTTTAAGGTGTAAATATGCGACAGATTGATATTTAAATACGTCTCAAAGTTAAGTTGTGTGTCAGTACTCGGGGAAAGTGCCAACTTATATTCGTAAGGGGAAAAGGGATTAACTGTCATTGTCAGCTGTTTCAGATTACGTTTAAACTCATTTACTTAAAGCGCATGACGATATAAGTTAAGCATGACCCGGTCGATTAGTGGTTAGACAAAAATAATCATAAAAACTTAATTACAGCTAAGTTTAGCTAAGTGAAATTAATTATTTGCTCAAATGTCGTTAGTTTGAAAACCAGTCTTAAGTAAGATTAATCAATATTTGAGTATGAGTATTGAATCAATTACCATGTGCAAGGAAACACTTCGCTACTTTAACCAAGTTCTAGCATTCAACAACTGCCATAAACATCTGTGTCAAAAATAAACATTGACTGAAATAGAAACGAAACAAAATTTTAAATTATTTAATCAATAGAAAGAAAATGCTACTAACTACAACATCAATTATTTTAATATCTATCAACATAACAATTAAATAGTTGTTTATAGTTCACAATATTAAATAAACAGGTTGACAACTAAATAGTGAAATAACTAATACGTCTCGCACTGATTCAAACCCAATTCGGTAACCTTGTCCCAATTAAAGTTCCAATCAACTCGATGCCAGTAAAGTTGACACGCCAACTGACCAAATAGTCGGCCTGTGGCTGCACCAAGTATGACGACCCTCAAGTAAAACCGAAGTCGGTCGGACTTTGCCGAGGGAGTCCGAAGTGGGCCCGAGCATCCGCGATCAATACCCCACACTGGCACCCGCGTTTCGCGTCAATTCCGGGGGCAAAAGTCACGCTTTCGGGATAGCCGTCGATTTCGACCGGTCAGGGCCCGATCGAGTGCGTCCAGACCCTACTCCTGTCACTAACGAGAGCCGCCCTACCTACATACGCACTATTAAGATTTTAAAGTACAATCTTTGCTTGCTTGTATTCAAGAAATTGCAGAATTAATTGATGTTTTACTTCATAACTTATTTGACTTATTATTTATAGACTGGTTGGCATTCACAATAGTGGCAGTGTTGACGAAAGACGCTATACGGACACTTTATTGATACTCTGCTACGACAGTCCCCATCTCAGTGAATCACCAATAAATTACGCACAGCAAATATTGACTGCAACTAAACAGTTATTTATATTAAAAGGTACGGAATACAGAAAAATGTCTTGATATATTTACAATACAAAAAGTGTAAACAAGCCAAGAGAACGAAGGCGGATGTACACAGAAATACTGAGATAAAATTGTTGGTCCTTTTTGATAAATAGGTCACGAAAGCAATGTCAAGTAACGCTGTGTCGGGCGCTTCAAGACACTTCGTATAGACTTGAGACGTTTTGATAACTTAAAAATAAACAAATAAAACTTATTCCGAATTAAAATAATGCCTTAAAAATATGTTTATAAAGTATCAAGATTAATATAATAAAGTACAGGAATAGTTTACAAAATATTACTCGATGTAATAAATCCAATGCTGAGCTTAAATATTCGAGTTATTTCAGTATTGCGAAGTGCAGCACTGGTCTCGGTGCACTTGTGCGATAGTTTGTAATGTGCAGATGTTTTATAAGATCTTTATCGTATTACTTAACGGTAAATATGTTTCTATTGAGTACTTTATACAGGAGAATGTGTAAGCAGAAGAAAGTAATTGATTTTCCAAGGAAAAGAAGGTAATCAACATGTTTACAGATAGACATTTAACCGTCGTTTAACTGCTTTGATAAAAATATTACGACTCTAAGAAAACATATTGTGAAATTAATAATTTCTTAGTTAATATCGACGACCTCCGTGGTCGAGTGGCGTACACACCGGTTTTCAAGGTGTCGCCAGCTTTGAGGTCCCAGGTTCGATCCCTGGCCGGGTCAATGTAGAAAACCCCTTTTTTACATTGTCTCGGGTCTGGGTGTTTGAGGTACCTTTGTTGTCTCTGAATTGCATAACACAAGTGCTTTAGCTACTTACTTTGGGTTCAGAGCAATGTATGTGATGTTGTCCACTTTTATTATTATTATTTATTATTAGTATAAGGCAGTGCTGGGTTAGGTATGTACATTAATAGTACATCGTAATAACACTTACGTATAATAGTTACAAATCACCGACGTACTGCTCTCAATCTCAATCACTTATTGCGAAAATGGGTAATTTAGATAACATTCAGTGTACAAATTGGTCTTTCCATAATTCGCGTAAAGGCATGCAATTTTACAGGAATTTGTCTCTACTGATTCTTCAACTAATATGTATTTATAATATTAATAATTAAATGCAACATTAACTCCATAATAAAATAATAAATGTCAGGAATTATTATTGTATTAAAAGTTAATTATGAACGTGTTTATGACAAACAATAATAAAAAAATATATGTCAAGTCAATAATTAATAAAGAAATACAATAAGTTATTTAATATTTACATTACTAGCTGCATGTCATTTAAAAATTAGCTCTCACTGTAATACGCTTTTTTCAGAAATTGTTTTGCTTTATTTTAAACTAGCTTTTGCTCGCGACTTTGTCCGCGTGGAGTAATGACTTCCGTCAGACACCCTTTTCTCCCCTTTGGGGGGGAATTTCCAAAAATCCTTTCTTAGTGGTAGCCTACTCCTCCCAACAAACACACATGCCAAATTTCAGCTCTTTACGATCAGTAGTTTCGGCTGTGCGTTGTCTGTCAGTCAGTCAGTAACGGAAGAGTTTAATACATATAGTTATATTGATGCACATATTTTCTAACAACACTTTTAATAGGGGATTATAAAGTGGTGTATATAGATATACTTAAATAATATATAATAATATACAGTACAATAATATTACATTCCAAACCAGGGCACAATGTAATAGGATAACTTATTTAACCAAACGATTACGAACTAAATGTGTTTCTTCAACCAGTCTTATCAAAACATATTACATCACTAAACACGAATCAATACAATCGATTTCTCGGCTCGATTACAAGTATGAATGTCACTCGATTCTTTCCAACTTTTTTTGCTATAAGTAGGTCACGGTCGAAACGTTTCGAAGGGAATGGAAAAAATACAGTCCTCCCCTTCGGCGGGGAACATCGCGAAATTAAAACGTTGCTGTAGGCAAAACTAGGGCTTTCACAGAATAAGGATGTCATTATCCCACCATACGAAACCCGAGAGGGAAAAAAAAATATTTGTGTCGCAGTTGAAAAATTGAACGTTTTCCTGGTGTGCCCTAATTGTGAAAATGGAATTAAATAATTGTTTTAAAGCGGAAAGATGAGAATAATATTATTGATGTGTAGCAATTTTGAAACATTGTCTTGTAGGGTTAATAATTGTAGGAAGGATTAGTGACGAGATATTTATAAAACAGTTAGTCTTCTATGTATTTATGTCTCTATTTTTGTTTTGTTTGGTCGACCAAATAAGTAACATTAGGTAATTCTGTCACACCTCAAGTCAATCTGTCGGTATTCTTTTGTTTAACCATTGACATTTAGTTTGACAACATAACTGCCTTTAAGAAATCGGGGTAAGACTTAGACGCCCCAGGTTACAAATATATGCATGTAGATCGTAAATACAGTTTTCAGAAATCCAGAAACTAAGATAGTAAGTAGGATTCTCAAGGATTCTCCTTTGTATGTCAAAAACCGATTTCAGGGCGCATTACCAAGCTGAAGCGATGCATGTTAGACTGGACGTGTCCACTTTAAACCGGCTGGAGGCACACGTGTGCATGTCCAAGGATTAAGGGATTTAACCCTCTCATGTTTACACTAAGAAAAAGACGTGACAGGTTTCTCTTAAATTTGTTTTGACGTGTATACTGTATACGCATAATTGGAGACAACGCATTAAAAGTAATTTAAGTGGATAATGTTTTATTTAAATGTTCGTTCCTTTTCTGTGAGAGGATTTTGCATTGAGACGGTTATAGACTGATGTTATTGTTTTTGTTTAAGCGCTAACAAAAGGAATCTTGAGCAATTTATTATATTTAAATAATAATTACAATATTTTGGCTCAGTAAATCGTGAAATGATAGAATATTCGGAAAATTTACTTTACAGTACAAATGGGTTTATAAAGATTTGAATGTCGTTTCAATGTAAGTTTTGAATAATATTCAATTTACATAAAGCAAATGATACTGTGTCTTAATAGCCACCTGTTGAATTTTGAATAGTAGGTCTCCTTCAAAAGATTATTATCTGTCTTTCTATTTTCATTATTTGTATTTTCATATTATTTATTTTACTAAATGTCAAAAACTAAATACGAGTATTAATAGTATCTTATTCAGTAAAATATTTAACATTATTACTGAAAAAATGTGCCTGTCTATCTGTTTTTAAAATAATAACTAAGACTCTTGAGTGGTCTTACATAGGAAAAACTAAGAGGCCATGTTTTAATATTATAACGGACAAAGTCATCAAAAATTTCTAGTGTGTCAAATTCGTGTTTAAGCACAGGTAGCACAGCTATATTATACTCTATGTTACTCAGGAATAATGTAGCATTCTAATGGTAAACGTATTTTTAAATCGGTCTAGTAATTTCTGAGTTTATTCGTTCCAAACATACAAAAAATACAATATTTTCTTTTTTTCAATATTTATTTGATATTCCTCCTGTATTTTTTTTGTAGTGGTCTCGTCTCCTATTTTTCTCGAGCACCTAACCTAATACACACCTGACCTTTTTCGAGGACATCACCAATGAGCTGACCTTTATGTACGTCCTTCTAGGACAGCCCCGCCCGGCATCTCCACTTACCCTACTTATATTCCTTTTCTAATGCTATTATGTGAGATTTTTGTTGGTTATTTTGTATGTAAAATAAAGTAAAATAAGTATTTTTATTTAATTAGGTTACGTCTTTTAAATGTCTTTTCAGTATTGTATTGACAATTGTTGCTTGTTGATTCGAACTGTCAATATAATTAACAATGGATAATTGTTGAAAAATATAATTAGTAGAACAAAGTAAGATCTTAAATATGGATTATGTAAATTAATGTTAGGATCAAATATCAGAAATATGTTATTTTCACAAGCTTTTCTTTATCTTGTAATGTATGTATGTATGTTTGTTCAGGTAGCTAAATAAGATCCACTTCCTGACTTCCGATTGAGGTTAAACTTTGGATACTTATGTTCAGTGACAATACAATATTGAATTGTGCAACAAAACAACGCAATCCCGTCGTGTTTGAGCTTATTTCATTTGTCTTTACAAGTACTTTGAGCTGATTTAAAAGTTTGAATTTAATACTGCCTGCTGATTTAAAAATACATTTTTAATAAAAACTTATTCAAAAAGACGTTTAAGATAATTAATTACACTGCCGTAAGTAAACCATTCGTCTAACCCTTACCCTCAAGGTGCACTGTTAAAAATACAATAGCAATAACAATCCTTCCACACGCGTATTATGATGCACACGTAATTCTTTCAAGAGGATCGACAGATGTAGCATCCCTAAGCAATGCGCTCCGGAAATACTTGATCTAAAATTATTCTTTAAAAAGTTATTACATCTTGTTAGTATATTCATAAAGCTTTTGCAGGGTTTTGCATATGTGCGTATGTTAATTTTCAATAATTTAGTTGTATGTAAATTTCAAATTGCGTAATTTAAAAAGAACATTCAGTTTTCTGAGTTATACGCGAATGTAACACATTTAAATAATACATTTTGAATCCACTATCGATAATTTAAGTAAACAATACAGGCGTTAAAAATTCTTTATAATACGTCGATAAAGTTCAGAATGTTAACACTGCCAAAAATCTCCCCGATCTTTGTAACCCTAAAGCTGCAGAGCTAAAAATCGTTGCACCAAATCCACACTCGGTTAAGGCGTAACAAAATTCTCACGGCGCATGCATCGTAAATTTACAGTACACCGGAGGGTAAGTTGTGTACTTTACTGCGGTAAGCTTTTACGATATGGCTTAAGTAATAAGCTCAGCTCAGCTTAGCTCAGCCTCCACGTGAGCGCTATAAAACTTTGCGTTTAAGTGTTATTGGGAGACGCGGCGACATGTTAATAGTGATGTCCTTGATTTTGATGCCTGACGACTTATTTTGTATTTATAGGTTGACGTTTGTTGATAAATTGTTGGGGGTTATAAACTTCATGATTTTTATATTTATTTCGTGTGAGATTGTTGATTGACGGTCGTCTATTTGAGGTATAAATATAAGAAAATTGTTTATCTTGAATACGTTAAATTCTGTAAAAGTATGTTATCGGGTTTAAATTATTAAACAAATTACAAAAGGAGAACATCAAAATGATATATTTTTATCTAAACCTATTAAATGTGTTTAAATAAATCACGAAATGTATCAATAAACAATTGCCTGGAGATTTAATTACACTAGAACCATACTAAAATTAAATCATTCAGAACAATACTACAAAATGATAATTATTAAAAGCAGCTCTAAGCTTACAACTTGTGCCGCCCCCGCTGCTGGCAGAACGTCGACCGCATAAATGCCTCCACTATTTGATAACAGTTCCAAAAATAGCTGCTTTTCAAATCATTAGCGTTTACTTGTAATTGTTTTGAAATGGCTTATCGAAAATAATTACTATTGGTTTTTGATTTATATTACGGGAAACAGAATATTTGATAATTATATAGAGATCTAAAATCATAGGTCTTTGTAAGAAGTATATTGTATTCTGGGCTAGTTATATTTGAAACATAGGTAATTTTAAATGTGGGAGTAAAGATGTTTTATAAGAACCTATAATTAGTTATTCTATGATTTTTAACGATGTGACGTCTCTTAATTTATATACAATAAAAAAAACATTGACTGTTTCCTTACACAAGTGTACACAACTGCCTACAAAGTTTTACAATCCACTGCTCTTTTTGTACAAAACAATAATAAAGTATCTCATCAACATCAATGGACGCAAAAATACTTGTCTAACAGGATAACTATATCGAAAATACAGAACAGTTACCAAATGAAATACCATCCACAAAGTTTATTCGGTTTGGTCGCGTGTCACTTTAGTCCGTGCACTTAAACGGGCTATCCGTGGCCTCAAGTGTACTACGCTTACTTGTAACTTGATATTGAACACTACGTACACTGCCGGCAAAGTTAAGTGGTAAAATCTAAGGTTTTTGCGGTGTTCCAAACCAGTGTTGTGTTGTTTGATGGTGTTTTGTTTGATGTTCCTTGTCCAAAGAATAGAATATGTTATTTTGTTTTTTTATTTGGTTTCGTTTCTATTTCATAATTGGCACTCGCTTCAAATATTTTTTTTGGTTAAGTAGATCAATTAAAGTACTGCTATAGTTGTGACCTCTTTAATATCTGTAAACTGAATGACCTTACGTACAGAATTAATATAGTTTCTGTAACTAAAACGCGAGGTCAAACTATTGCCCAATACAAATGACAAGATTTTCTTGCGGCCGCTACGCGCTACGACATCATTGCTACGGGTTACAATTTAGGCTCTACACGATTTTACTTACTTTTATTTTATTATATAAACTTATTAGTCAGTCTGTATCTCAATACTGTTCTAAGAGTCTACCCTCATTTTTACAAGGGCCATGAACCTTTCCAAAAGGCGTTAAGTTTATCCCGCCGACAGCAACGTTGTCGTCTCCAGCTTTCATTTGAAGAGTTAAAGAACTTCTTTGATCTTACACATTCAAAATCCAATAGAATTCTCTCGTTTTGAAAGGAACGAATATCCAATTATAATTTTTTTGTAAAAAATATATGTAATATCGAACACATGATAAGCAATATTCAGTGATTGCTGAATCAATCACTGAATAATGCTTATCAAAAGGCTTTTATTGGAACAAAAACAAGTCTACAAAATTTGTAATTATTTGTGTTACCTTATGAGGCTGACTTGGCGCACTAGCGCATAAAGCCTCATTAATAATATGATATATAAAAAAAATGTGCGTTAATAGGCTCTATATTAGCTAGGGAACCTTTCGCAAAGCTCCAAGATGGGGACAGAAGTTTTCCAAAGTAAGAAAAAAAAACAATAGAACCAAAGAATTTTAGTTTTTCAGGAAATTACAAATTAATGAGATCTTTACAAAGATAATAAAATTATCTGCGTCTGTGTGGGTGAGTGTGTATGTATGGGTGCTGTTTATGTAAGTAGGTATGATAATTTAAGGGGAACACTTAAATACGGGAAATTCATACTTCATTTAATAATAAACCGTATCGCAGCCCTATAAATATTTTCATAGGTCGTATTACGTATTATTTCCGTGGAATCCGATATTAATAAAATTACGTGAGTGATTTTAGATAACAATAATTAATCTTCAATAATAGAGAATGCTGAGTTGTTCGGTGCGCCTTTTGTCGAGAGCATTTTAATTAACGACTTGATTTAGACAACACGGAAATATGATAAAATAATATTATGAGTCCTTTTGTAATGCCTATTGTTTAATGTTATTATATTTGTATACTGTATTATTAACATAAAATATTTCTTTTCAATTTTCTTTTTTAAGTTAAAAGTTTTGGAGTGGCGACCGCGTACAGGAAGACGCAGCGTGGGCAGGCCTCCTACAAGGTGGAGTGATGACCTTGTACGGGCTGCGGTAACTGGCTGGAGGCGTGTAGCGCAGGACCGATCCTTGTGGAGATCTTTGGGGGAGGCCTATACCCAGCAGTGGGCGTCTAATGGCTGAAATGATGATGATGATGATGATGAAGTTAAAAATACAATTTAATTATTTTTACAGGATTTATATTATCAAATCCGTTAACACAAGTGAATCAAATGGAGGAAATTTATAAGCGATTATTATTTTCACATTTAATAACAAAATTAACCCCTAAATAGCTGATTAAAACCTTTAATGAAATACAGCGTTGGTTTAAGATAACTGCGCAATGCAAAGTCAGCTGTTCAGTCGCTCCCTCATTCCTCAGTCTGCACTGATTAAAGCATAAAAGCTAGACAAGACAGCAAAAATCTAATTGCATCTCCTGCCAAGGTGTTACTTATTTATTTGAACTATTCGCTGCGAGGACAAATTGTGTCGCATTTAAGCTTCGGTTAGATTCTAGATTTTTTTTTCTTAAAGCAAAAGGCTTAATTATGGCTTTCGATTTTAATTTTTGTTTCTAAAAAAATGAGTAATGTTGTATAAATAAATATATAATGAAAAGTATTGTCAGATTGAATTAAGAAAATTAATTATTAATTTTACAATCAATAAACAAAATTTCACGGTTGGCATGAAATGCATTAAATATATTTTTATGAATGTGTTATAAACAAACTGTAATTATCATCTTAATTTTATTTTTTAATAAACAAAACATATCAATTAATGCCTAATTTGATAATGTTACACATTAGTAAAAGCCAAAAATACAAAAAAGCAATGTATAGCGAGCATATGGAAGCAATTACACTATCTACGATTCACTTTGATCATTACGCGTACAAATGGGGCCAAGTTAATGGCTCACTTCATACTGCAGTATTAAATATTTTATATTCATTCCATTTACTGCTCTCAAGGAGTGACCGCCTCGAAAAATGTATACCTAGTGAGTTTCAGGATTAAACATTTTCGTAATTTATTTTCTAGTATATATTTATTTCAGTTTTATGTTGTAGGTAGAGAAGATTTTGTTTAAGTGTGCCATTAAATGTTATAGATGGCTCGCACTTTGTTGATAAAATCTTAAAACGTCAGTACAGATTTGAACTAGTTACCTTTAATAATAGAATGCTAAAAGTTACAAACAAATATGGATTTTGCACTAGGAGTATTATGTGTAACTGTTCACAATCATAAACACAAGTACACTCAAGTAAACCATCTATATCTATACATATTACAAAACAAAATCCGGCCGCGTCTGTGCGTTTGTCTGAAGGCGATAAACTATTATACTACCTAACGGAATTTCACCAATGGATAGAGCAATCAAGAGTCAAGAGGAAGCTTTTTGTGTACAATTCATTAATTTTTAGTCTACCCGTGAAGAGCCAGGTCGGGTCGCTAGTCAACATATAAAAATAACCTTCTCGGATATATTAATTCTCTAATTGATTCCAAATGTGCGTGAGATTTAGTTTAAATCGCTACGAGTGTAAAAGTAATCAAGTTAAACGCGCCTGCAGTGTAATCGTTAATGTTAACGACCCTTTATCGAACAACTAACATTTAATACAGCTAATGGCTTTTTAGTGTAATCTACAATAATAGATATATTCTGTATTGTGTTTATCAAACTTTTTCATATCCTACTTTTCATGTCTGGGACATGTCGTGTAAAAAAAGTTGCGACGTAATTATAATGAGAAGTGTCAACTTTTTGTTGCGGCAACTATTATATAGTTTACCATAAGGTGTTGGAAAACATTGTATTTTAATCCTTATTAATCCTGCATTAAGTATTGTATTTGTTTAATAGTTGTTAATTACTTAATCGACTATTCTCAGTAACCAAATAAAGTTACTTGGCTAAACGACTATATAAAAAAAAAAAAACAATAAACCTTTACAATAATAAGTAGCTTGAACAGTATTTACAGTTCAAAAATTAAGTCATGCGATTAAATTGGTCAACCGAATAATTTATTGTAAAACGAGTTATTAGAGTGTCGAAATCCGAAGCTTAAGCGTCCCTATTCTAACAACGGGTGTCTCTAAAATAAACAAAAGCCAAAAATCTTAACAGGCCCTTAGAAATTCCCGGCGATGCCCGAATTCTTGATTGACGGTGACAGTTCCACCCGCTCTTTCGAGAAACCACTTAATCCCGGCTGAAATAATGACTGAAACCCCTTACAGACGAAGACCGGATCGAAGCCGATTGTAAATAAGTCTTCAAAACATGCGGGTTTACTGTAAAACTGTTTATTGAGTGATTTGTTTATTTGATCGTTAAGAAGATGATTGTGTTTGTTTGTGTTAGATATTCTTAAATAATAATATTTAATGGTCTCGGACCGTTTATAAGAATATTTTAAAAGACACGGACACGTGTTCACGTCGCTTATACAGTCCAACGCATACATTTAGAACGACTTTTGAAAGCCAATAGGTTTTTATATACCTACTCAACGTTACCCAATTGCTCCTATTCCTGATCCAATTATTCGAAATCTTGAATATAACAACAAGTAACAATTTCGTTATAAAGCACACGTCAGTGTATACATATAAACAGGACGTAAAGCGGAGTTCAAGAACTTTAAGCCTTCGAGCCTCGTACGCACGCGAAGTTGTTACTTTATTATTTTAAGTCGGGTTGTGTGACATACTGCCGCGGCTTGTGACGAACAGGGCTGCTGCGACACGTGTGGATTAATACAAGCAGTTGTTGAAATTATTTAGAAAATTCCAACTTAGAGATTCCCGAGATTTAAATCTTGGAAAACATTTAGATATAAGTTTATTACCATTGGATTAACTACTGTAGAAATAAAAGGTATATATATAGACATCTAAACAAGCCCACAAAAATCTGTACTGTTTAATTTTTACGTGCCACAAAACTCCAAGAGATTTCTTTAAAAAAAAAAAAAAAAATTGGTTTCCTGTAAAGTCGGAATACGGGCGAAAGTTTTACGTGACAACGACTGTCAATGTCAATGTCTGTCTCTCTCGCTCTTAGGCGGGCTAACCATGCCCGAGTGGAAGGGACGCGTGCCTCTCACTCGCTCTCATTGTGAGCGCATAACGTGAGCGGAGCGTTACCCAGTTTCTTGAAGTGTCACCCGGCAAACCAATTTATAAGACGTTGTCACGTCAAAAAACAAATTACATTCCTTTAAATATCTAATAGGAATAAAATACTTGTCAAACAATAACAATGTTGATAATACTTCATAAACAAAAACAAGCATGTTGGAAATCCACTGACGCAGTATGTCGCCACAATAACATAATTAGACTGCAGTAATGAGCTAATGTCTCGAATATTCCTCGCGAAATTTGTTTTCAAAGCCATTACGGCTTACTGAGTGTCAGTTTGTCTCTACTTAAACGCAACTCCTATGACAAATTGTGTCGTGAAATCGTGTCACCGATTGTTGAGCGATCGATACCTTTTGAGGTTATTTTGTTCCTTGTAATAGAAAATTTTGGAAGAAATTATGGTCCTGGATATCTATTTATTTAATATAGTAAGTAAAGTACCTATTACTGGTAATATAGTTTTGATTATTATTGTACTATAGTTTTACTATGCTATAAATACAAGGTATAAAAAATGAAGACTATATCGTCATCATTAGTGGGGTTTTATAGTCCGCTGCTGAACCCTACCTGCCCTACGGGATATAGGGTTCAACAGTGGACTGGAACACTAGTGCTGGACCATAGGCCTCTCCCAAGGCACGCTATTAGCTCGATCTTCAGCTTCATCGTGTAGTGGGCAGTAGAGGAGAGCTGAAGATCGAACAGCACTATGACATGAAATAATATATTCTCGTACTCATTTCGTTGAGAATAAAGACCTTAAATCTTATATAATCTCAATAGGTATTATGTTTACAAACATGGTAGTGAAACAAACACAAACGTAACTCAATATAATATTCGTCCTTTCATATTAATACGCAGTCCAGTAGTCATAGTGTTGAGAAATTCGACACGGCCTGCTTCATAACGATTAATTATGAACCAAGAGTACTTATACATATGTGTTCGTGCATGTGCTTTAGTAGGGCACACGTTTTGGGAGTAGCCCGTATTGCATTGTTCGCCGGCCGGCAATTGTCCACCATCATTTTGAATTATCACGAATGAGAGATGGACCGGAAAGGAACGTAGATGACCGAAAATTTTGACAATTTCTGAACAATTTGAATTACTAAAGATATATGACAGCCTATAAATTTTTAATTAACAGTAATATTTTGGTTGAATGGAAGCAATAATAAGTTGAAAATAATACTCTTGAATATAGGAACAACAGACTTAATTTAGCTTAAAATAGTAACACATTTTTCGTACAAGCGCCCAGAGCGAGATTTTAATTCGGACAACC
Organism: Diachrysia chrysitis; assembly: GCA_932294365.1. Lineage (NCBI taxonomy): Eukaryota > Metazoa > Arthropoda > Insecta > Lepidoptera > Noctuidae > Diachrysia > Diachrysia chrysitis. The sequence goes on along the minus strand of OW028649.1, from coordinate 11,183,149 downwards.
GGCTGTCTAGCGTTATCGCCGTCCAACTGTTTGAACAAAAAAAAAAATCTAGTAAATTCAGGGCGAATTCGGGATACAGAAACACGAGTAGCATTAGTGAGGGGACGTTTTGGACATGCGGCGATACGTTAGGACAGTTTTGATAAACGCCCCACAGCGGCTTGTTCGGGGATTTTTAAAATATACATGTTGCGTTGAAATCTTACTTTCTTTTCTCGTGTAAGATAAGAATAAGGAAAATGTGTGTGTTAGATGTCTTAACAAACATTTTGTGATGTAAATACGATGTTTGACTTTTTAGACGATCAAAAAGGTTTTCTTTCTTATTTAAGTAAGTAGATTTAATAATAGTACCTTAAAAGTCGAAGTTAAAGAACTGTTACATTTAGTCATAAATAAAATTTAATGCAAATTCATACTCTTAATTTCTGTGTAATGAATCTTTAGGTATTCTGGTGCTACAATATACTTTTGTTCATTGCATCATTAATCGTCGTCAAAATGAAATAAATGTTGATATAAATAAGGCAATTTTATTGTTATTCCGCGTTTCTATATTAACTGTAAACGTAAAGAGTCGATTGACACAAGTATAAACAGACCCAATTTCGAGCAAGGTCTGCGTTGAATACGGCTTGCTTCGGCCCATTACTCTTAATCAATGCCGCAACAATAGTTCAGATTTAGAGGTGTTATCCTAACGGAATAAGAAGAACATTTATTTCTTTAAGACGCTTGGGATGGTTCGACTACCTTAATTCGACCGTGTTATACGAAGCTTGGATACACACGAGAACTTTAAATGTTCACGCTCTCATTCTCCTTAACAGAAAGGAGAATAAAATAGTTATAAGATGTTACTAAGACATAATATTTAAGGTATTTATACCTACTGTGGATAATCCAGCCAAAGAGGCAGACAGTAAAATATAAAAACAAATGAAAAATATCGATTGTTTTTCCTAAAGTTTACTAGAACATGTCTCGAGAACTTTAAAAACAAAATCTTGCTACAACTTTAAAAAGAGAACACGTAGAGAGACAACTCAAAGTTTCGAAAGAGCGACAAGAAAATTACATCAAAACAAAAAAATACATTTGAGCTAAACAAGAAACATGCATAGAGGTTATATAGGTACTTATTGATCCCAAGTTTAAGCTCATGCATTCATGAATGCGTGTTAAAGCACTCACATTTGTATCTGTCACCACGATTGGTCATCATACATTTTTTGTCCAGTCGTGTCAGTTCTTTATACGGATTATAGGCTTTCAAACTTTACATAATTCATGTACTAATATGGTAGGGTTTGTCATACAATTAATGTGCCTCGTAAGGTTTTTACTTATGTAATTTTTATGCAAGGCCCTTCACAGGCGACCTAATTGAGAGCTTCATTTTAGGTGTTTGTTTCGTAACTGGAATCGTGTTGTTATTTATATTTTTATTTTACTTTATGTATTATATGAGGATAACTTGGAACCAACTAAGATTGGAAATATAGTAACACCGCTTTTCTTCAATTTATAAACCATATACATAATTTAAAAACCGAAATAATCTTTTACGAAAGAATAAACATTTTGAGCTTACACTTAGCGTGCTAAAATGGCGTCCATTTTCTCGCGTCAAATCCCTTTCTAGTTCAAGCATATGTTATCGTCTCAATGCAAGGGCTAGCAGCCCTGATTGACAGCACACGCGTTGCCCCGGCTAATCTCTGGTGTCACAGCCAAGAGATTACTAACAACAGACAACCCTACGACTATGACCATTATAACATGCCCTCTTGATCCAATCCTAGCCGAACCAAATCGGGGTCAAATACCAGAAATAGTTGCATGAAACGGAGCTCAACTGTGATCGGTCAAACAAATGAACCTTGTATCTATGCAAGTTTAAATAAATCTTGTTCGTCCTAACTAATTTAGTATCCAGGTTGATGCCCCATTGAAATTATAAATCTATATTTTGGATAGTTGATTAGTATGAAACTGATAATTACCATCGAATTATGAACATAATTTCGTCGATAGAAATAATTATTCATACCAATTATTTTGTATTAGTTTCGCGTGTACATAGTAACATTAATTAAAGGCTAGTTACATTCAACTAACTGGAAATTTATGGGCTAAAATATGTTACTATGGTAACACGTTTGTTAGATTTGTGTAGAGGTACTTACATTATTTAGGAACGAAGTATTGAAAATATCAATACGCTCCATCGAGCTCTATCTTTTGTGATATTTTTGTTTTAATTTTACATAATTAAGTAACGAAATCATTCAAAAATATTAAAGAAACTATTGAATGAAAGAAATCGTCACAAAAACTCTTACTATGTGAGACAAATTTGCCCTAAAAATGCTTAATTCAGCTACTTGTCAACAGATGGCGCTACGCGTCACGATTCAGTTAAAATGCAAATTAAATTGTTTTGTATAAATTGAAATGAGTTCTGTACACTAGCGCTTTTTCTAAAATGTACTGAAGTAATACTCAAAGAGATTTAGTTTTCAAAGAGTAATTTCTCGACAGCCAGTAGGGGCAGACGCGTGACCGATACCCGAAGTCTTTCATTCATACTTTTTTGTTCGTCCAACCCAATTTAATTCTTATACCCGAGAATAATCGTCAAAGAAGCCGTTCGGACGAACTAAAGACGTTAGTGCACTCGAAAAAAGTCGTTTACAGTTACGTTTATAGTGTTATGATGCGTTTATTAATATTATGGCTCTTTTTGTGGGAATTCTATCTACGTGAAGTGAAAATTGGGATATTTTTTCGTTTTATCGTCGTTTCGAATTGTGTAATGTTATTTGGGATTTTACTATTGCGTAACTTGTGTTGTTAATGTGGGTAGTGGTATTGTAGTTTTTTTGTATACAATCGGGATATGGGAAAAGGTGAAGATATAAAAATTATGTAATATCTTGACACAGGACCGGTTTTAAGTAACAGCCAACGACCTAATGGGAAAAGGGCTCGATCAACACCTCAAGAGACTCTTGTAAGGCGGCTGGGTCAAGGGTTTGATGCTCCGAGCGGTAATCCTCGACACGACACGCAACTTCTTAGATGCCTTTCTAGAGTTCATTTACATGTCTCATTTTGAAAAAAGGTAAACGTGTAATTTAAATAGACCGTATAATAATTATATTATTATCAATTATAATGCACGAATAAAAAACACGATGTTCAAACTCCATCAATTTGCATGGCAGACAGATAGGCTTATTTACTCCATTATACAAACAGGACCAACCTTTAGAATTGAAAAAAAAAAAAGATTTAAGAATAATTCTATGCCGGGAACGACGCAGGCCTAATAAGCTCAATAGGCACTTCGTGACGAAAAACACTTATATTTCCATATACGTTTTTACATCGAACGATTTTATTATGAATGTAGAACGGAGTGCCGTATGGTAATGAGTTATCCATTCATAGAGTCTATTGTCACGGAAAATTGAAAAATAGTAGAGTACGCTTATAATAATATGTCATTCATGTATTCATAGAAACATATGTAGTTCGCACCGAGGTGTGAATATGACATTATCTTAGTTTTATTTCCTTAAAGATTTCCATGTTCCCACTTTTAGCTCCACCAGACTCCTGAATAAGGAAACCAAGTTTTGGATGGTGTAATAAATATTCAATTTCATGAGAGCTCCGATCTAAGAGGCTTTAGTAAGATAAATTAAACATAAACGTAGTTTAACTATCTTGATAAATGGACGAAATTCAAGAAACTAGATCACACATTCGAGTCTTCGGTTTATACCCAAACTAATTCAATTAAGCCTTATTGAATTAATCAGCGTGCTTGTTGAAAAGCAACCCGTCTTCCAACTTTGTAGATATTGTAGCCACCCAGGTGTCATTACCATCTCTGTGACGCCCAAATCATTTTAAGCCACCCACGAAATCATTGTCACCAAATACATTATCGTAAAGGACAAGATGACAGGCTGCCTTACCAAATATGGATACCTTTTTATTTAAAAAAGATCCTGCTATCAGATTTTCAACATTAACAAGCAAGCATCAGTTACACCAAATCCAAGTTTTGGATTCAGCCATCTGATATCCATTTACTTAGTATTTATTATTTAAATTTAGGGCCGCTTGATTTAAGAGAAAAGCTGAATTATCATAACACGAAACTGAGAATTTGCATAAATGTTTTTGTTTAGTATCTGCCTACTTCTAGTTTTTTACATAATTTTTGTATAAATATAGATTTTAATAAGTATACATAGTCTGACATACCAACTTACTGTTAAAGTACTTAAATTGTAACTAATTTACTATCTTATTTTAAAAGGTGTAGACCTTATATTAAAAAAATTAGTTACTGACTTTTTTCCTGTATTTTAAGTAAATTCGAAAGAGCTTTATTGTTTTTAATTGAGTTAACTAGGTGTCGTATTGTAACAGTCTCATCAATCAGTAGCTGTAGGACATGCAATAATTTATGTGTAATTTGTTCAATTATAGCATGTTACTCGACGTTTTCGTGATGTATAATAAATTTATGGTGTGTTTGAACTTGTTTGTTTAAACCTACTTATTGGAGTCATACCGTTATGTTCGTTTGTGCTTTTTGTGTGAAGCGAATATCATCTATTAACGATACTGAACTATTGGCGGCATTGGCCCAAATCAAAGGTGCTGAATACGCATTTAATTAGTCAACGATTTATCTGTAAAGCTCCTCTAATGAATTTCCAAGATGGAGGATAATCCTACTTGATAATTACAGCCCTGGGAATTCGGAAATCCGGAATTTAACGAACTAGTTGAAATTATCGCACACAGTCATTGGTAATTGGCTGGAGTTAGAACAGCATATGTTTAGCGTTAATGAATTCATTATGTAGGCTAATTGGGCATGCTGAAATAACAACAGCTGAATATATAGGTACCAGATGGTGCGAGGCTCCTTTGAAATAATCTTAAATTAAAATTACAAGATTTTTTGGTCTGTAATAAAATACAAAGAAGATCATTATTTTTATATTTATATTAAAACTGAAGCAATCGTCACTGTCCTAAAAAAGCTAAGTAGCCACAGTTTTATTTTATTAAATTTATATTAAAACGGACACAAATCCCGAAATCATTATAAAACTATTTACAAAGAAAAGTTTATTTTTTATTACTTAATGCCTCCGTATAGTAGACAGTACACATAAATAACGTTTAAAGCAAAAAATTACGAAAAATCAAACGTTGTTCATAAGCCCAATTTTTATAAAAAATATTGTAATCTACGGTCTCTGGAAAATAAACTAATATAGTAATAATTTATTACAGAAAATGGATTAGCAAGATAAGCTACATTTAAGTGGGAAAAAATCTCTGATTTGTAAGCCTGTCTAGACAGCAATACAAAAAAGTAAAATTTCAGAATCTTATTGGCAACATAAAAAAATAAAACGTAAACCAAAATCGATCACTTTTTAAACCAATTGGTCTTAAGTTTACGATCGCGGTTAAAGCATCAAACAATGAGCGAAAGCATTGTATTTTTACTGCATTTTAACTTTGATCGTTTACCTTACATAACTCTTTTATTGGTCCCCATAAAAATTGTGTATCTTTTTTATTTCCACCGCATCGAATATCATTATCATCGAATGAAATCATTTGTTTCCCCAAATAGCTTTTTAATAGCGCTCCACAGTTGGAAGTGCCTATTGACTTTTGGCAAACGTATTGTCAGTAAGAAGTATCTTAATAAGTCTTCGAAGCTTCAACTTAACAGTTATTGAAAACAGTCGATGCCAAAATAATTAAGGGCAACCTATAATAAGCTTAAAACTTTGTTCGTCTTATAGCTTTTGGTGAAACTTTGAGGTTAAGGCACATTCACATTTCATATTTACTCGAAGTCATGTTTATCATTCAGATTTCTTAAAGCTGTTTGATATGTACTTTGTTAAAGCTTCTCTTTAAGTATACAATAATAAGGAAATTAATAAGCGGTCACAATAAACAAAATAGACTTTTTCGAAGGTTTAATATCAACCTAGACCAAACAGTGGGACGGTAATAAGCCGTTGTACCATAGGCAATCATTACGATGCACTAAATACACAGTATTGGCCTCACGAAGCCCCGTAATTATCATTGGGAAGAACTTTTGTGGTAATAGCAGGCAATTAGGGTGCAATGTTTTTGTTTCTGATGACATTGTGTTTTCTGGGAAGTTTGTTGTTTGTATAACACACGTGGGAGTCCCGGCTGTGTTGTCTTTGCTTGTCGTTTGGATGCATACGGCGACCCCGGGTTAAATTAACCGGAAACTTAAGGGAAATAGTTGAGATTCGGCTCAGGTACGCCTTACGAAGTTTTACATACCCCGAGAATACGGTTTTGAATCGAAAATATGTTTTGTTCAAAATTCTTCATTTATATTTTTTTTTGTTTGGCAAGTCAGTGTTTTATTAAGTTTACCTTAAATTCGACGCCGAAACTAACATTTTAAAATAATTACAAAGTTACGAGCTTAAGTTGCGCGAAAATTCATTATAGTATAAATATTTAATAACCAAATTATTCAGTGTGATGAGAAAAGTGTATTTAATCGTAAACTTGCAGACGAAGATGAAATTTGTTTTTAATATTATATTATTTTGAAAAACAACGATAATGCTTAACTCGTTATTATTTTAGTAGTTATTCTCACTACATAAATAAAACTACGTGTTACAATGTATTGTTTTCAACCAACTACTCGCAACTTAATTCAAATTCATGTAATTTATATCACGCGTTACAACTGAGCCATGCATTAATAAAGATGAAGTCGATTCTTAATACCATTAACGATGGAAGAAACAAATCGGATTGCCGGTAGCAGACAATGTAATCGATAAAGATGCATCCAATTTAAAACAGGAAAGTAAACAACAAAAGCCGGATGACGATGCAGTTTTACGCGACACATTCGAACAAAAACCTGTCCTGTAGAGATCACAAAATGAAAACAAAATAAGTATAAGAATAGGAGAGATGTAAATTACGTAAAAACTGAATACAAACGGGCGGGTCCAACTATCTTTTGATAGTATAATGGGGACGTTCGTGCCGCGGATGAAGTTGAACGGATCGCGCGGGTGGTCCACTGCGGTTGAACTATTTAAATATTACTTTTTTATTATTTGCCAGCACTATTTGGTGATTTATGTTTGTTTAACACGAAGGTGTTTGGGTAACATGAGTGTGATTTGTTTGCTTTTTATTGGCTATCGATTTCAATGGACCAAAAAGAAAATATTGCTTCATTTTTTTGGGTTTTAAATGAGTTATCGCCCTCAATACTTAATCAAATTACGTGAAGCTAGTAAATGTTGGGATTTAATTTATAGTCTGTGTTTTTGAGTTTTAATCTAGCCACAAATAAAGTAAATATTTTGTTAACTTATAGACTATAAAAACGTTCTATAAATGGAGGAACATTATGTCTGTGGCTAGAAAATTACCATTTAAAGTAAATATAATATTTAGGTGAATGGAAATCACGTTTATTTTCTTACTTATAGATATCTTACTCTACTACTTTATCAGATAGGTATAAATTTAACGTATCCTTAATTTTATTATAGGTTTAAAAAAGGATGAAATATATAAAGAACGATACTAAATATTATTTCATTTATTTCTCCGAAAACCAGTGCAGCTGTAGCCTAAAAAATCATAACATCGGTTAAATCAGCTAACTACCTAGGTACCTATGTAAAATTCATTAATAACGCATAAAGTTCATGTCGAATTAAGTATTCTTAGTATTCTGGAAACTCTGGGTATGCCTAAAATAGAACAAGGTTAATCTTTTATATCGAAGATGTTTTTATAAACAGTGAGTTTCACGAACAGAATGCATTTTCGTCTACCTAAAGTATCATAAACTTTACATTAACCTAACAGTGTTTATCTTTTACAATATTGCACAACTTATTAGCATCTATATATTGATTATAAAACAAAATTGGGTAAGTTACATCATTGTAACTCGAAAACGGGTGAACCGATTTCGATGATATTTGATTTGTTGCATTTTTCTAAATCCAGAATAGTCGAATAACTAGCAAAACATTGTAGAAATTGATTCCCTACGGGAACGGGAACTATTTACGCTGGTGCAACCGCAGATCACAGTTAGTAGACACATAAAAAAGGCTCGATTAGTTTGAATAAATTCAACATTAAGCTACTCTTTACTTTTTAAATTGATGATGATAAAAGTGCTCACCATAAGTCACAACATTATAATGTCGTGCATCAAGCAATTCTTTCATTAAATCAATTACTGTCCAAGCATTCTTCAAATCATTTCCAATGATTTCACAACAAGCCATCCTGTTTGTTCCATCGTTTGCCCTTTCGTCTTAATTGGACAAATCATTACCAATTTAACTGGTGCGTGTTCATATCTTAACAAAATAAAGCTGTTGACTCAACGGTCGTTAGTAGTTATCGTGGATTTAATATGGTTTCAAAGTTGCTTCTGCAGTGCTTCTAAGTATCGTACTTAACTTGCTTTTGGTTTGAGTTTACAATTTGTTTATAGGTAGAAACTAAAATTTTAGGTAGGTACCTAACAATTTTTATGAAATAAATTGATGTCTTATTAGATTTAAAGGTTTTGTTTTTTTGATTTTTTTATTTAGGTAAGTATCATTTTTTTGTTAAATTTATTTAACCGACTTGAAAATCGTTAATATTCTTAATTCGTCGACCTAAACGTAAAGGTTTATGAGCATTAAACTTTTCAAACGTTTATTAATTTCTGCATTTTGATATAAGTAGCCAATAGTTTATAATTATACTCAACTTTACAATATTATAATCTAATTATTTTGGAAAGCTATATTATTAGTAGATTGTTTATTTTTCGTTCCCAAATTTCTAAAAAAATTACACTGTGTCCTCCTCATCTAATATTCTTATGAGTTACTTAATTCCACGTCACAAAGTGCCCTAAGTTCAAAATAAACTTAAAAGTTATGCACTTGAATACGACAACAGATTAAACTCAATGTTTACTGATTCAACGGGGAAAGAGCTTTCCAAGGATTTAAAAAGTATTTTATCAATATTAGGTGAAATAATTTAGAACATTTTAATATTACGTGACCAAAGTCACCGCATAGCCGCTGAAAATGATGAAATGCCGCAACGCACGTCCCATTACACGCGAATAAAGCCAACGCTAACCGCAGCTCGAACGAGGCAATTTACGAATTTCCGCCCAATTCAGCATTAACAAGAACCAAACATAACCAAAACACAAACTTACGTTGATCGAAGAAGCAGCGGTCCAAACCATTCATAACGTTGTAAACAACCTCATAGTGCACTCAAAACACAAATTTTATGCGTTTACGTTCACAGCTAGCACTTGTGACGTCACACTCAAAACAAATCACAACGTATTCGTTCCCACTACGGTTAACACAACGTCGGGGCGGGTTCGATTAAGGGTGAGTTTATAGAACGTGTGGCCCATGCGGCGGTCGGCGCGCGACTGGTGTGCGCGGCGCAAGGAGCAAGGGGCGCGGGGTGGGGGGCCGAACGGGAGGGGGTGCGTGCGTTCGGAATTCACTTCCCACGTGCTAGCCACCCGTCCTTTTCTTGCGGGACGGGTTAGCTTTTTAAAAGCGGCGAAGCAGGGCCCGTCGACGCATCGATATGGCCGGAGGCGACGCGACGTTTAGCTGTAACCTTGTTTATATGCACTGCAGCTAATAATAACGCGAATAGCACTCGAAGTGAGCGTTTGTTGTTATTTTTTTTATATGCACTAAGTAACATTGTGCGTTAGTTGAGTGGCCAGTTAAGTTTGTTTATCGAGTTTCCGATACTCTTATTCCGTTTGGTATTTCCTGTTTGGTGTTGAGTGTTTTTCGATCGACGTTCTTTTTCTTTTTTAATAACCGATTTAGCTTTTACTTCTTGGTTTTTTTACTTCATAAATATTTCTATATACATTTTAATGCGTTTCTTAACTAATCTGTCATGTTAATGGTTAGTAAATGTTTGGGACAGAATGTAAAGATATTTTCTATCGTTAAAATATGTAGAGCGGTTACTAAGCATGGTGGGATCATACCTTAAAAATTCTTAGATAACCAGTAAGCCAAGGTACAAAAAAAAGCTAATTTTATTTGGAAGTTTAGGTTCTGTATTAAGTATATACTTAGATTTAATTAAAAGTCCTTTTTTAAACAATAATCCAACAAAATGGAAATTTATTTTGTAAATAAAAAAAAAATTGTGTGTTGTGTGCTTTATATTATAAGGAATTATAAAAGATTAGTTCAATAAAACACAAAATTTAGATCAGTTTACAACCAACCATAATCGACTCTACATATTCTTATTCCTGATTTAAAAAAACATTTACTTTTAATTCGATTAAATGGCTGCATAGAGATTGCCAACTATATCACTAAGGTAACCCATTCGCATTAAACTTCACGCGTGGGACGCAGCTGATATATTTCCCAGTTTAAAAATTCCGAGATCAGTATTAAGATTTGTGGAACCCTAAAAATAGTTAATGCATTTCTTAGAGCTGTTCTGGTGGGCTAGCTCCTTATCGACTTGTCATTCAACGGGAGTTTTTAGTTTTTTTTACTATTTAGTACGAACTGGCGAGCGATGAAAGGGCTGACATTGACAGGTTAAGGGTAAAATAGATGATGGATTTGGATGCGTTGTGCATGTTAATGAAATGACTTATTCTTGTCTGTAGAAGGTTTTTGTATGGAGATGTTGTTCTCTGTGCTTAAGTTAAATTTTCAACAGATCGTATTGTGTATAGAGTTTACAATATTAAATTGTACGACATTTCTAGTGTAGACTTTTTAATTTCGACACAATTTCTGATACCTCTCTAAAATTTTATGATGCTAATACAATACAGCTTGCCTATATATACTGCATATGTATATGTGTTGTATATCTCTTAATATGGTGACTAATGTGTTGTAAAATAAATATAATACTGTATCAACCTTTCTAAAAATTATCTGTAGTTATAGTAAATATGAAAACCAGATATTTGAAATTAGTCTAAATAGAAAATAGCTCTAAACAGCTGGCGTATAAGCCGTGGCGTAGATCATGACTGAAAGGTATTGTAACCGACCTGAGTCTGCGTCACTGAGCTGTCTAACCTTTTTTGACATTGTAGGCAACACTAAATCTAGATAATATTTTGATGATAGCAAACATTTAACGGATCCTCTTTACATTTATATCGTAAAACTAAATTTCTTGATAGTTAAAGAATTGAAAATGTTTTAGAAAAAATAAATTAATAGAATCATTGGTACATGTACCTACTTACTTGAGAATATAAACTCATAAATGAATAGAATCATTGGTACATGTACTTACTCTGAGAATATAAACTCATAAATTATTTAATTCAATGTATAAGACAATTTATAATACTATTCTCAAAATTATCTACACTACATAAGTATAATTACTTAAAATGTTTATAGTATAAATTGTACAGAAAGTCAAAAGTACAAACAACTTTTTACTTAAACAAAACGGTTACAAAATGCAACAGCTGATACAAAGTAGAAATGTCTCGTTATGATTTAAAAGCAAACAAAAAAGTTCATTAACTTTAAAATTTAAATATGAAAAACTTATCTTTTAAAATATACGTTTGTAAAAATTTAATCTTTTTTATTAATGAAGTTCAAAATTATAATGTGAAAGAAAAACAAAACTCGACTAATTAAATGGCAACGTTTTAGAACTTTAATCATATTCAATTTAGATTTTGGTGAAAGTTTACTCTAAATATAATTACTGCGAACAATAGTACGCATTTTATGACTTTATTTAACTAGTGGCATACCAGTTTGTTTTAGACTGCGTGTATAATCTAATTACTGATTATTATATTATTTATTACATAAAATAATATTAAGAATGTATTATTTGCATAGTATATTTAAAAGCAGCTCTTTTTGTCTTATATGTTTAACTGTACTAACATCTTAACCGTTTAAACAGCAACGTTTTGAATTACTTCATTTCTCAACCCTTTAATCATTACCCATAAATGTCCTTTTAGTGTTTATTTATTCTATTACACAGAGTGGTAATGTATTTTCCGCTCAACGAGTAATCCTAATGGGTGCCTCGATTGTACCCACGCGCGGTTTTAATTGAATCAAGTTTATAGAAGTTCTGAACATATTATATTGTCATGTCTTTATCTCTTGGGATCTGAATCCCAAACTGTGCTAACTAAGTAATAATTCATGTTAAATCTTCGTAGTGTGAAAGTAATTTCGGTATTAAACCTCATTGATGGTTTGACAGTTGAGACTATTCTACAAGTTCATAGATTACCTATAAATGTAATACTTTTTTTTGGCGTTCCATATTTGAATTCGAACTCAATAAAATAATTATGAAACAACAACAAATAAAAGCTGCATATTATTTTTAAATTTGATGACTCCGTTTATCTAATGCTTAGGCCAAAAATTTGTGACTTAGCATTTGGACGTATATTTTTTATTTATCTTTTTGAGACACCAAATTTGCTCCTTGTCTAAGTGAGAAAGGTTGAGGCGGTTGATACCTTAAAGGTTATACTACATTAATCAATGTGTGTTATAGTCTAGTGAATTTTGATTTGTGTATCGTAAAAAGCGACTATAGAGGTTTTTATCCTCGCTTCTAGCAAGTCCCTTGCATCATCAAGTACCTCACCACTAATAATAAAATTACATAAAAAATACTCCATATTTTGTAATAATACATTAAGATTAAGGTCTAATAGAGATGTTCCGTAATCCATAACTAAGAATTACACATAAACCGATATCACATAATAATATCATCGGAACATTTATTGGGTACACGTAATGCACCATCTATCTATTAATAAAATAACTTGTACAGCACTTAGGCGATACTAATCCATAGCTCCATATCTGCTAGTTACCGGTTGTAACTAACAGATATGGAGCAATATTTTTAGTTAACTTATTATGCTTTTAGATTATTTTACAATATTCTGATAGCTTTTTAACTTTACTAGAAAGTCGTATAATAAAATTGTTGAGTATCTATTTAAAATTTTGATTATTATTATTTTTTTTCGGTGGCCAGTGGTATAAATACCGAGAATTAAAATAAATAATAAGTACTTCACTTAAAAAAAAAACTTTATATTGTTTTAATTTATTACTTGAATATTATTCAATTATGTTTTTTTTATTGATTTATAAGAGTTTACAGCATTGAATACAATATGTAAAAAAATAAACAACTTCGGTTCTCGGCTTTTTTGTATGTTTGTTAGGCGACATCGCCGGCAAACGTCGATCGATTTCAAAAAATATTTTTTCTTCGCTAGGGTCATTACCTCAGAGGTGGTCCCATGTAAATTTCATTAAAGTTAGGTCTTTTTTCCATATATATGTGTAATAAATTATATTTATTTAATTATTAATATACAATTAAGTAGTTTTTACACTTAGTTTTCATTTTCCTTCGCATGACTGCATATTATAAAATAAGACATTTCAGTTTCTAAATCCATCAAACATGACCGAATGATTTTCGCAAACAGTATTCGCCCTAACTATCACACGTTACAAAGCGAACGATACATCATATACGTCACGATACAATGTATAGATATTTATCACAATTTGTAGCCTAATGTCCCGTGTCGTTCGCTTACAAAGGGCCTGGACCCTGCACACTAGACCGTAGCGAGCGATCAATACAAATGACGTATCGATCCACCGTTATTTTTGGCGCCAAAGATTTGGAGCATAGCAAAAAAGCAAAAAAAAAATAGAAAATTTAAAATGTAAATTCCTAAATTTAAATTAGGAATATTAAAAATTAAATATTTTTGTAGTACAAAATAATTAAAAAAAAAACACAAATAATTTAATAAATAAACTAAAGTGTGGGTTTTTTTTTGCGAATACTTTAAATTTAATTTAATACAGCCATATTTTTTATAATCACGAACCTGCTAGCAGTATGTCATAATTTAAGTTAATAATATCTATTAAAGATAATTTAATTAAAAAGTAACCATATTGTTTTATTCTGAAACAAGTGACAAACAAAAGAAAGTGAATATTCTGCAATAAAGAATGCTCCTTTTTTATCTTTTTTTAAAAGCTGCCATTGACATGAACTTGTCAGTTTATTGTGGCTGAGTCATAACGTATTGTAGCTCACTGAACCGCTATCTTTTCTTTGAAGATCTTTCGCACATTACTCATTGTGTATTGTAAGAAATTATCACTGATACTTTTTATATATTTAGAATTATATTATTTTTCGAGAACCTATGCAATAGATTTTATACGTAAATATCTTTATTTGGATTTTACGAGAAATTCTTTATAGAACGTCATTAAGGTCTGTAATCATTTTATTAAAAAAAAAACATATTTCTGCTTCGAACAAAGCTTTTATTTTTATTTGTTAAACATAATTCTGTTGTTGTATAAGCAGAAAATTTTTCACAATTCTCAATATAGTCGTGCTTTGATATCAATATTCTGTCGATATTATGATGAAAAAATATGCATAAATGTGCTGTAGGTACTACTGATAATTCAGAGAAAAGTTGGTGTTCCAAGACAGACGTGTTACTATGTGAATTTTACATAATATTTTAATTAGTCTTACCTTTATGGTGAAATACTTAATTTGTACTCAATTATTGATCGCTGTTACCTACTTACCGTCACTAAACGTTTAGCGAGACTATAAAGCCCTCCAGCCAGACCAATAGAAAAACTAACTACGTTAGCAACGGTCACTAAAGGCACCCTCTGTGGGTTTCGGACCTTGACTTCGTGCGTTGCTAACAATCTTAATAAGGCAAACAGCAAAAAAGCCCTTTAAAAGTTTTCATTATTTAGGGACATAATTTTACTGCTAGTAAGACCGGCACGGGCCAGCTTGATCTACGGACGAGTCGTTACATTTACGTTACTATTATTAATAAAACGCGACAGGCCTTACCGGCGAATCCATTGCCTCTCAAGCTGTCTTAGTATTACGATAGACTCTTAAAAACCTCTTAGTTTAGAAGAAGAGTTGACAACATTGAAACCACTGTATTCACGCGAGGATCTCGGTGTTGCCCGACTAATCTCGCACCGACACCGACGTTTAAAAAGCTCATGATTAAAGGCTCCGTAGGAGCCCGAAACTAGTCGGATCACACTATTCGGGGGAAGTTAGATAGAGTGTAGCATTTATGGTTTATTTTATCTATTCGATGAAGAACAATAACAAAACGTTCCACATAGGCGTCACACATCGTCAGGCCTAACCCCACACATTAGTGCAATAAACTCGACAATAACTTAATTCTGAGCAGTGAAGGGCGATTCCCCTGTGGTTCCTTACATCTCAGTTAGGGATGACAATAGTTCGGAGCAGAGTTGAATTTAATTAGAATTATCGATCGACCGCTTTTCCATCCTAAACTAACAATTAGGTGAAGGTATCTGCTCGTCCGTTGAAATATTTGTGGGTTAATCTAAAGTTAAAACTCGATGTATCTATTTACATTGTTAAATAGAAAGGCGTTGTGTTACGAGATTGTGGTGAGTTTACAGTTTTAACTGGAATAGCGAATGATTTCAAAGAATTTGTACTTAATGATAAATGGACATCTCAATTCTTCATGTATAAAAACTTATAGTCTTTTTTTAAACGATGCAAATAAAATTATGTTGGCCCTAAATTTAGTGCCCGATCCCATAGAATCAAATGTAAACTCATGTCGGACACAACAAAGTTCGGATGGAGAGTAATGATAAAGAACTTTGTTATGTTAAATGTTAATGCTGATATAATTAAAATAACAACTTGAAAAAATAAGTTTATTAATGCTTAAGTTCGTTTAAGTAGCCACATTTGACTCAAGTATAAACACTAACCACGAAAGCTAAGATCAAAATCATACTGTTTCGGTCCGAGACTGAAAACAAGGACACTATATTCATTCATGAATTCATTTGGCAGAAGTCCAGACCACAATGAATGAATTTAGACATGTTGTCAACGCCGCAATAGAAGTCTCGTTAGAGACAGTCTTAGATTGAATTAAACACTTTATAATTAAATGCAGAGAATATTGGTTACAACAAAATTAGAAACTAAATTAAATAAAAAATAAAATATATAATGGAATCAAGAACTGATTAACAGTTAATCATGAATAAGAATATCATTTCTAAAGATAACCCATATTGAAAATGACGTAAATCTATATCTGGCAACATTTCGCGTTTTCAACTCCCAGAACGTGCTAAAATAAAAATATTTTTCAAACTCTCACCCAGAATTGTAACACATTAAAATTTAAATTATGAACACAGAGACAAGCTAAGCTTTACGCTGCGATTTAGCAAAGAGAATTAATTAAATTATATTATTTTTTTGGTTTCTTTTTTCGCGCGGCAACTAGCAAGCGTTCATTTTTGCTCACAACACCGAGCGTAGCGGACGTCACATGCAAATGTTACCGTGAAAAATATATAAGAAAATGCAACATCAAATTTCATTTCCTTCGCCGGATTTTATTATACATTCTCGATGTGTTCGTGACGCAACGTTGATTGTATAGTCGGTCGTAAAATTCGAACTTTAAATTTTGTTGTGAAAATGCTTTTCTAAGTTCTTACGGCGGCGACATTTTTTTATTTTGTTTTTACAATACGACGGTTACGATTGAACTTTATTGAGTTTAACATTTTTAGATGTATTCGTGAGTTCGCTTTTGTTTTACGTATTTTTGTTAGGGTTAAGTTGATTTTAAGTTATGAACTTTTTAGTTGAGGTAAATACATTTATTTTTGTACATTAGGGTTGTCGATCCGAATATAACTAAACCTCTGTAATGGTTATTAAATAACTTAATATGTGTCTAAGCGCTTTTATTTACATTTTTTGAGTTGTTATTATTATTTATTCTGTATTTCTAATGTTAGTCACTTACGTAAACTCGACAGTGCCGTGATTGTCCGTAAATGCTTTACCTGTAAACAAAACATGATTTTAGTAATTAGAAAAAAATACATAGTTAATTTAAATTGTTAAATTTAAATTAACTATAATTCCAAAAACGATCTTTTTTGAAACACGATTTTGTTTTTACTATGACCCCCAATTTAAATAAGCAATCTACTGTTGGTAGCAAAATATGAAACTGACTTAATGGGTGAACTAAATTTTTTTTAAATATCACTTAATAAATTTTTTAATACACACAAAATTTAAAGTCAGAATATCATTCGAATTGCTACCGATACGCTTGAACTTGCTTTACTAAAACCATTATCAATGATAACGTAAATTAAACAAAAATATTTTACTAATAATAGTCCGTAAAAGTCACGATTTATTTAAAAATACATTCTACTAAGTAAAACTCAAATAGAAAACATTAAATATTGAAATAAAAATGCATTTATTTACCTGTTGTAGTGTATTAATGTCATATTCAAACAGTGAAAAGCGATTACTGTCCGTTTTCAATATTCGAATGTTTGGCTCGAACAAATATTATGTGCAGTTGTAATACACAGTTTAAATCACGTATTGACAGTTAGGGCTGTACACACAACATTCGAAACTAATCTGGTAACATGTCCAGGAAATTGATGGTTATAGTGACGATAAACCTTTTTTCATGCAACTGATTTATGACTTTTAAGGCCATTTATGTTGATGCACCTACTATCAGCACATTCTTAAGTACTAGCGACCTGCCCCGGATTCACTTATGTAGCAATATAGTCTACTAGTTGTCGCCCGCGGCTTCACTCGCGTGGATCTCGGTTAACGCGGCAAAAATCCTATATATCCTTACGATATCGGTCCAGTAGTTTTTGTGTTTATACGTTACAAACACACAAAAATACAAATATTTCCTCTGTGTAATATAAGTACTAGTATGTAGTAAATATAGATTGGTAATTTTACATAATGTTATTAACTTAAAATGTAAATAATAGTGTTTATCAAAAGATAGCATTGGCAATATGCACTATGATTAACATTTGAGCCTTCATTTATATTCGTGTTTTCAAAAACTATAAATAATTTCAGGTGACGTTTACTTCAACGAATCTATTAAATAGAAAATATAATCCCTTTCCAGTTCTGACTACTTTTTGCAACATTGTAACTTCATTATATTCTAATATATATAAGGTCCATTACCAACTCTACCGTCCTCACTTCTGACCGCGCACCAAGCAGCTTGCTTCATTACAAGCCCGCTTACTGACTAATTACTTTACCAGCGTATTTACGGCTCCACAAAAGAAATAGCGCTTATCTAGAGCAGAGACCCGGGTTATGTAAATCAACATTATTTCCCTAACTTCATTCCGCAGCATTAAACCATTCACTCAAATTAAGATATGCATCTCAGCCCCATTATTCCGACAAATCCTTAAAAGAACATAAGTTGTAATAAACTTCCCGACGGTGAACTAACAAACTAAAAGTCATTAAAATTATCGTTTAACTTGTTTTCGTACTTAGAAATTGCAACGGCGGCGGTCCAAGTAAGGGAGATGACCCACTTTTGTTATCTCGGGTATCTGGAAAGAAAATCTATGGATGCAAAAGTTGTGCTGTAACTGCATATTATCAAGTTGACTAGGTACTTGAAGTTACTGGCGATCTGTTTGACCAATGAAAAGTAAGGTTATGCCCGGTAGCTAGGTATCAAGATTGTAATAGTCTTGTTAGGTAAGTTATAATTGCAGAATTGTTCCAAAAAATAAATGACTCCCGCACTAATGAATTTAATTACTGTTTCGCGGGTGGTTTCACAAACATTCAATTCAAATACACTAAGAAAATTCAGACCTAGAACAAGCATTTGTGGATCACACAATTGCTTGTCCCATGCGGGGATCGAACCTGCGGCACGTCGCACACTGTGGTGATTGACGTGGTGATCTACATATATACCACTTGGTAATTCGTGCATTCATATGGAATTATGATGGTACAAGAATTTTACCTATACCTGAATTAGAAAAACTTTAATTTCCTTGCACACGTTAATTTAGAGTAATTTGTAATTTTTTGTACTTACTTTTAAGAACTAGCTATATTTAAGTTTTTAAGAAACTTGGCTGCGTTTGGACGCCATTACATTTTGTACATCAATAGTAGGTATTTCTTATTTTACTACTCTTAAATACCATTTAAAGAATAAAGTATTATACACAATGTGCATTAGTAGGCATACAATAATAAAATCTATAATATATCTATTCTATAATATAATCTATTCTAAAACTTTCGCCCGCTTTAGGTATATCTACTTTTTTTTGTAGCACTGAGTTTAAGTTTTAGATGCAACGGGCATGTAATGGTGTGCACACGCTGTTGAAGCAATAGCGATTTAAAAATTTATTGTGTATATGCTCCTTTCTACCAAGGCTTAATCATTGGAAATATTCCAATGATTAATTAAGCCTTCTGTAAACAATTGATTCAATAGTCAACTCTTTTCTTTTTTTTTATTAATGGACCTAAATTCCGATTTATTTGTACCCACACATTTTATTACTTCGGTGACCTAATTTCTGTTACGTACGATCAAAGAGTTCTATTATTGACATAAACATGACGCTTTTTACTTTTTTCTTAAATAAAATTCTCATGTATTTCTCACAGGCACTCGATACCACAAAATAACATATATTTAAGTTAGTATTTTCTTTCTGAACTAGAACAAACTAGGTACAAAGAATCTAAGGAGATTCTGCGCAGAAGTTGGTATTGACAAAACAAAAGATATTGTTTTAAGTTTCTAGACGCAAGTAATATGGAAGGAGCGTATACCTTATATTTTATGGAATAAAAAGGTTTTGAATGTGTTTAGAAAGGTTTTGTGTATTGTTGCTGGTGATGATTGGATAAGATGAGGAGCAAACTATAGCTATTAGTGCTATTATAGATTCCTAAGGTAGGCTTTTTTATTTTTGGGGCAAATTTTAAATTGTTTTATTTATATTTAAACTTTTGCTAAAATGTCAACTGTGATATTAAACAATGCTTTTCAATAAAATGATAATTATTTTTTTACTTGAGTATTATGTGTGTATGTAATATTCATAACCTCAGAGTGTTCTCACTGATCAGTTGTATCTAATACAAATTTTAAAGTAATTTTAAATTCTTACAAACAAAAGGTAAAAAACCAAGATTAAAGTAAAAAAGAAACGATACATTACACTATGTCGGTGAGAACAAAATAAAGTTAACAAGGGGTACTTAAACCTTATATTATTATTTGCTTGTTTAATGTTTCCTCCGACTAAACAGCAAAAAATACTACCACCAATTACCAATTATTAAAACGTGAAGTATGATTTCCAGTCACAAAACAAGAATATAACGATATAATCGCATTCGATGGCCGGGGGCGATCGCGCTTTGAACTCGCGGCCCGTTTGATGTTACCGCGAGAGCGGTCAGAGGAAGCACACTCCATGTGGCTGGGAATCACACCGAAGTGTAACTGCAAAGATCTAATGTCATCTGCTTACTTTGTCGATTTGAAAATATAAAGATGTGTTATGGTTTGAATTCATCTGTAATGCTAATGTAACGTAAATAATTTTTGTTACAATTTGTCTTTTCAAAATTTTATTTGTTTTTAAAATATTTTAAATCTTTGGTAACATAGACTATGTTACCAAGCATATCAGGCATAGCTGGCGATTATTTATAATACAAAGAAAAATCTATAACTATTACTATAATACTTTTTTTTGATAATTAGTTCAATTAATCTTTATCTTCTTTATTTCTATAAAAATATAAGAGTAAATTATTAGGTGTGAAAATAATCTAAGCTTCGGTGTAACAGACGTCCACTTGAAGCTTTCTATTTTTACACTGTCAGTTGAATGGGCCCCAAGGTGCATAGGTCTCGTGGTACTCCAACCACGTTTTTTTCTAATTAAAGCCTCAGGATTTCCGGCACGGCACTCAGTTTTTTGCGAATCAAGAGATTGGTCGAACAATCCGTTCACCTAGCGATTTTAGCTATCAATTCGATTGCTTTTTTACTTTGGGGACAATTGGTTGATTAAGTAGAACTGGAAAAAGAAAATAAAAGATTGAATGCCAGTGAATTTAACAATTTAATATCAACAAAAGTTTTTTTTAGCTTCCAGTCGACCTCGTCAGTAATATTTAGTGTCACACAAAATGATTTCAACCTAGAGTCAAGATATTATACATGTGGTATACCAATATTCAAAAGCACAGATTTTGACCTAAATACAGCACAAGAAATAGCAAAGCCTTATATCTATGCGGTGTAAAAGTCACAAAAGTAGAACACAGGCTGGAGAGATTTTGCCCTTTTGACACACTGATAATCTCTTATTGCTAAGGAAAAGAAACGAATGAAAAGCGTGGTTTATGATATCTCGTGGTTACCTTAGAATCCGTTACTGTTTTTCTTAATGAATGAATCAGTTAAACGTTGATTTTTCATTTGCAAGTTTTGAGAAAAAATACAATTTTCACTATTATCAGATTTCTCTTTAAATATTTGTTGTTTTAGTAAAGGGTGAAATTATAATACACCTATATTTAATAGTACAGACACTGACAACCCCCTCTTAGTAAAACACTACAATTTCTTTTTGTGTATGTGTTAAAATACATTTTTGGTTAGGACTTTTAGATAAACATATTTCTATAGCAAGAATAATAATATCTCGGGACAACTCACACACGAACATCTGATCCCAAACTAGACAGAGTCTGTATTATAGCAACCAGACAACTGATAAACATACTTATATATTTGTAAACACATATTACAGGTAAATTACACCTAGACTCAGAACAAAATGATCATGCTTATCCCACAAAGATTTGTCCTGGTTGGGAATTGAACCCACGACCTCCAGTTTAGCAGTCAAGGTCACTTACCACTAAACCAACAGCAGCAATACTAATAACTCAAAATTCTTAATTTAATTCATCAAGAATTCTAAAGACTTTATCACGGCGCTTTGATATACATGCACTATAACAACTGCACAATATACATACATATCACCAACTTATTGTGTTTACGAACAGACACTGCAACTGTATGTGAATCACGTAGCGCAACGTGCAGCAGGACAGCAGGTGGACAGACGACCTAACAGTTATTAACGATTGTGAAGACGGAAGATAATCGTGAGCGCATACTAATCAGTGTTTGTGTAACTAATTATGTTCACTGTTTAGACTGGAAGCAAATTTTTGTTAAATATGTCTATTTAAATGTCTCTTGTTTGTATAGAATTATGGCCATACTTTTAAGACAACTTTTGTAACCTTTTTGTGTCAATAAAATATTTATTATTATCATTATTAAATAAGAATATTTGAAACGAATTTTATCGCGGTTTGTTATTTAATTTTATATTTTGTATCCATACATTCGAAGCAATGATTGTCACGGTGAGATTATAGTGGTGGACGTTATTGTTTTTGAATTTCCCTTCATATATCCCTTCAACATGAAGGTAATCTTCGTGTTTAATTTATAAGAAGTAATTTACTAACCAGATTAAGGGTTGGTTGCTTCAACATACATTGACGTGTATGTTAATAAATATGGCCGCTTGTAAGAGAATTTCATGCTAACTTAACGTTGACGTCGGACTTACGATAACAGACGGTTTGTAACAACCCACCCTTATCCTCCTATTTATTTGATTTTGGTCTAGTAATATGAAATTGTATAAATATTTCTACGAATGGCTTATTTGTAAATCTCAGAATGATCCCCAGATTAGAGAAGATATTTTGATAGGATCTCACAACAAATATAGCTAAGTCAATTATTATTTTATTATCTTAAGTAAATCTGTGGGAGACTAAATGCCAAAGTTAAAGGATCTGTTATTATTAAACGACTACTACGCAAATTTTAGACAGATTTAAAGACTTAAAGAACTCCATATCGGAAAGCAAACAAAAGAAGTATAATATTATTATACAACGACTCGCGCACAATCAGTATGTGTGTGTCGTTTTTTTATACAAATAATTGACATAATATTACAAAGGAAACTAAGATTTGGAATGAATTATCCTCCATGTTCAAATGGCATACACACCGGTTTTCAAGGTGTGTGCTGGCTCTGAGGTTCCGGGTTCGAGCCCCGAACGGGTCAATGTAGAAAAACACTTCTGTACATTGTCTCGGGTCTAGGTGTTTGTGGTACACGTTCGTTCTCACTGATTCCACAACACAAGTGCTTTAACTACTTACTTTAGGTTCAGAACAATGTATGTATTGTTGTCAAAATTTATTTTATTTTTTATATAAAAGTTTTTTCTGAGTTAGGGCCGTATTCATAACATCAAGCTACCACCGTGGACTTAACTGTAAAGTCTAACATTCTTTAAGATTCCTCAAAAAGAGGTAGACCTACTTTACGACTTAAAAGGCTGGCAAGTTCATCTTTAGGCTAGCTTCTAACTACGCAAACGTGACTTAAATATATACTACTCTACTTACTATACTCTTACTATACTTTCCTGAAAGCCCTTAGATGGTGTATACCCATAACGTCTACTTAAATAACAGAGGGAAATTGATTATAGTGGCGATCGTTAGCCATGGTTTGAGTTTACCGCTCATTACAAGACATCTTAAGCTAACCATAAATATCGACCGTTTCATATTCGTTCGTAGTTTGCATTTGTTTCGTAATTAAACATCAAACGGCTCTTTAAACTGGTTTAAATACTTTGAATATTATTTTAGAGATGTTACTAAATAAATGAATACATTATGAGAAACTGTGATACTTTAAAATGGAGAGGAATACGACAGTTAACGGAAATATACATAAAAAACAGTAATTATAAATTAAATACATTATCATTGATATTTCCAGAGTATTGGTGATTTTTGTGGACCTCTAAATTTTTGGACAACTATCCCATATAGGCCTATACTAAAAAAAAAAAAGGAGCGGCCTATATCCAGTAGTGGACGAAGATAGGCTGATGATGATGATGATCCCATATAGGGAATAGTAGCCCTATTCATGTCAATTACGTTTAGGGATAGATGCCCCGTCGAGAAAGAGGACATCTATCCCGCAAGAATTTTGATCGCATCTAGCCTTCCCATGCAATCGCACAGAGACATGCAACACGGTCAACTTAGTTGGAGTTGAAGAGTCTCTCAATAGATAAATAAAATAACATATAATATCTTACACACCGTGTCTGTATTTCTTCTTTTACGTGTCCTGTCGTAGGTCTGCTGGCGGAAATTTCGTAAGAAATAAGCAGTACCTTTGTACCTATTTTTCTTAGATTTTTGTGTTCTTTGTATGTTGTGTGTACATAAATAAATAAATAAATAACATGCATTTCATTCGCAAAACTAGAGTAGCCGCAATCGAGGCAACTATAACGCTGGAGCGACTATCCGGATTTACCCTAAACTAGATGAGTAGAAGAAACAGATAGTTTATCAGGTTTAAACTATTATTAGAATAATAGAAATAATAATTACCATTTCTCAAGGCATATAAATTGGGACCCTAAATAAAAGCAATGTATTTATTACACTGAATATTACATTCCTACGATGATATCACAATAAAGTTGTTACAGAGTAACTTGAAAACTAATCGAATAATTACAAGAGATCGATCACAAGAACAAAAGACGAACAAGGATAACTGACCCAAACAAAGAGAAAATATTATTAATAACTTACACGCATATACGCCACATTATCTTCGACTTATTAATAAAAAAGATTAAGCTAATACCGACCTTATTACTTAAGGACTAAGGTCGTTAAGAGGATTATGGGAATGAAGAATTATCTTTGGAGTTAATAATGAAAAGAATCTCGGGACTATAAGGGCGTGTTCAGGCGCAACTAGCTATTATAATTATTATCTGTCAATGTTTAACGGATTATTTATGTTCTGTTTACTCGTTTTCAACCTTTTAGTGTATCATATTAATCGAATTAAATTAAAAATATGATGTGATTTACTAGGGGATCAGTCTACTAATTACCCAAATCTTTAAAAAGAAGAATGACAATCTGTGGACAAGTGCCTAAAAATAAGACAACCTGAAGCGAGTTCCTGGACTAAAATATTTTTTTTTTCTGTCCCAATGCAGGGCATTTAAAATAATATTAAAACAAAATAATAAAAAAAAAATCGGATCCAGACTAAAAAAAAAATAGCAACTAAGTAAGTATATTATATTTAACGAGAGGTGGCCTGTTAAAGAATGTTTACTAATGTCCGGTTCTTATATATAACTAGCTGTCCCCCGCGACTTTTTTCGCGTGTTTTAGTTTCAACGGGTTTTCATTATTGCAACATTTTTCATTAATTATGCTCCGCTCCTATTGGTCGTAGCGTGATGTTATATAGCCTATAGCCTTCCTCAATAAACGGACTATCCAATACAAAAAGAATTTTTCAATTCGAATCAGCAGTTCCTGAGATTAGCGCGTTCAAACAAACAAACAAACAAACAAACAAACTCTTCAGCTTTATAATATTAGTATAGATTAGTATAGATAAACGATTCGTTTTGCTTACGGACCGGTACAATTTTTTTCGTTTTGCTTAGAAAATACTACCGTCCATTAGCAAAACAAATTACTTTTTGAGTATAGAAACCAGGCATAAATGACACTTGTATGTGAGTATCATTGACTTAACAGATACCAACAGGTATTTATTTTCAAATAAAGTATACTACTAAAAAAAGAAAAACAACGGCAACTCGATTAAATTGCTAATTTCTCTATTTTTAATACACGCTTGATTATAATAGTGGCATGTATATTGGTTTGGTGATCTCATATTTTAATTTGAAACCCAAATCTCCTCACAATACTTACAACGACTTTTTTCACCATTTATTAGTCAACGTAAATTTACTTTTAGAGTCACATTTCAAGCAACAACATATGCAAAAAAATCTTACCGCGACTACAAAGACAATTTTTTTCTACCACTTAGAAATGCTGCTAATAATTTCTCCTACCGGTTACTGAATAAGTTGGTAACTATGTTAATACTGTTCGCGTCTGAACGCGCTCTTATTGTATGTGTAGCAAGCAGCCCACACGTCCAATACCTATAGAGAATAAATGGATGCACCTATTTTTGTTTGAGACGATCCTTCATTTTGATTAATAGTTGTTACCGGTACCGTATTGTTGGGTTATCTTGTACTGATTTAGTCGTAATGTCGTTTAAAATGTAGCTTAATGTTCAAAGAAAGTTGTTTATGTTTTAAAGGATATTCAAAAGAGTTGTCATGGTTTTAAATTTATTGGGTTTTATATATTTGTATACTGTAGAAAAACAGTGAAGACAGTGTTTTAACTCTAAAAAATCTTTTAAAAACAATCTGAATAAATTTCAAATGCTCTTCTTGATATACCTATGTATTTATTATTTGTTTTTAAAGTATTTTACAATTATTCATTTATTTATTTATTATTACAATATTTTATTAAGTATTCTAGGTATTTGTTCATTGATCAGCTTTTGGATTGAAATATCAACAAGAAATTAGATCTGTTAAATTAATACCCAAGAATTGCATCTATTTGAACAATAATGTTACAAAAAGAAAACAAAATATTGTTGATTCATTTCTCACGTAGTTGACATAGGTTTAAAACATTCACATTTGTATTAAAACGAATGTGTCATAGACAGACAAACACTTATAAACATTCTAATCAACGTACTGTACAATACATACATATATTTGGCACCAGTCATCGCTCTCTTTCACAGTTCGCGACCGTTTAGCACATTCCGAACGCTCTACTTAAGCAACACGAAAGAAACAAAATAGAATTTTGAATCAGCAATTCACGGTGTTGTAATGAGTTTCCAATGCAATTAGGAGGAAGAAACATTTTAACAAGGGAACGTTAAGTATATGAGAAATAGTATTGAAGTATTTTGTACCGGTTTTAAACATCTTTGTTTTGGTTTGTCTAACTATTTATGTGTGACGATGTCACAATAATGACGTCATATATATGTTAATTGAATGTCTGACTCTTTCACAGTTTATAACTCTTGTATACTATAATTATTTGAGCTTATTACCAACGTGAAATTTTTAGATTACTTGAGGTTGTAAGTCGAACACAATCCCGAACTGACTTAGTTGTTACAGTTCAGTTAAAAGTGTAAAATATTTTTTTAATTATGCATAATTTTATAATAAAATATTGTTGTTGTTGTTTTTTTTATTAAATATTCGACATCTTAAGTAAATAGTTTTCCAATCTCTCATCCCAAGTAAAAGTTCTAAAAATTACATGTTTAGAAATTGAGAACAATAACTCTGGATTTACAGTAAACTTGTGGATTATTCATTCCAAAATATAAGTAATTAATTTAGTAACATCGATAATTTTTATTACTGTTTTATGTCAATTCTGATAACTAAGCCAAAACACAACTCGTTGAAAATTAAAAGTCGATCCCAAAATTTCACCGCCTCATCCATTTAAAGTCTTATCTTGGATTTAGCTGATATCCTATTCATTATAACCATATTGTTTGTACCATTAAAGCATATCTTAAACGAATGTTCGTGCCCAGTTCATCGGTCTAAGCCTGTCTTATCTGATTTTTACAACAATAGGGCCTGGTTGCACCATTTGTCACTAATGGTCTTGCGTAAATTGTAGAAAAAAGTGCTTTAGGAATGCCAGCTTTTGTTTACATGTTTACAAGCGCACGGCTGTTTATTGGACCTACATTGTCAGTTTGTTCGTAAAGTAACTAATAGTTATATGGACGTTATATGATGCATGCGTATTTAAAGTCCGGTAAAGCAGTCAAAGGCTGCACTCAGGCTAATTTCGTAGACCTCTTAAAAAAAGCCGCGGCTCCATCCGCGTGGGTGTCGGTTATCGCGGCAAAAAGTAGCATATGTTTTTTAGTACGATCCAAGCTTATCCCATACCAGTTTCATTCAAATTGGTTCAGCGGTTTAGCCGTGATAGCGTAACAGACAGAGTTACTTTCGCATTTATAATATAAAAATAAGGAATGATGTTTATTGCTATGCGTGTTTAATCTGTATTTTTTTTTAAACATGTTCATCTTTTATTTTTAATCTGTTAAAATAGCTCAACTAAAAATGATTATTTACAAATTAAAGTTTTAATTATTCAAAGGAGTCCTACCTTATTACAATTGAGTATGAAATTACTAAAATTATTCGTTACCCCTTAAACTATTCAGTTTTTATTACTTACTTATGTTTCATAAAATTTATAAATAAAAATAAATTACTTATTCTATTTATCCCTCCCAGTGTGGACACTGCTATACCTACCAGCATTCTCATAAACGTCACTACCTATTTTCTTATTATGCATCATATCAACACAAGTATTAATATCGAGGTAAGAAACAAACTACTCCTATTGTATGGTTAAGTATTTACACGTTGTGCGGTACCAAACGCAGTGACCCAGAAGTTACTTGTTTAACATTGAATGGGCATTTCACGTCTCGTTAGAACAAAAGAATAACGTATACACTAGCAAACAATGTTAAATGATGTGAGTGGAATTAGTATGTGTTCGCGGTTGATTTCAAAATGGCTTCGCGGTGTTTTTTGAGAAAACTGAATAATATAAACAGATGAAGCTTTTTTTGTTTGAAGCCGATGTATAAAATTACGAAGTGCAGACGTGTGTGGGTATGTTACTCTGTATCTTCGACATTTTCATCAACTTAAAGTTATAGGAATTATAAAAATATCAATTAAATGTATGATAACATCAATCATAGAGTTGTTTTTTGTGGTTACTCATAAATGAAATTATTTGCATTTGTTTCAGTTTTGCAAGTGAGTAGGTAGTTATTGTACCGATGCTGTTAAACCCACACTAAACTTATTTTAGGCCATTGGTATCTTTTTCACTTGTACATAATTAGAAAAGGACAGACCAAAATTAGAGCTGCAAATTTAGTTTCAGAATCGTAAAAACGTGTGCACTAAAACACAGTGATGTTAAGGCGAAAACTGGTTTGATATTTCCAAGTTAGTTATTTTCTGTTGCCGTCTCACGCTGTATATAAGTAAAAGATAGCAATGATTTAGTTAGCGTACAAGGGAATCGGCGCCATTGTCTAACAATCTAAATAAAATTTACTATTATTATTGTAAGTTGGTTACACTAACAACTCACTCTTTTACATACATAAAATACATAGTAACACAATTCACAAGTTCATTGTGTAAACCAATATTTTATTGATATAATTTGGATAACGATCTATCCATGTAAATTCCACTGGGTACTTAATGTATTGTGAGTCGAGTTTGTGCTTAATTAGAAGGCTTGTTGTTGGACACGTGTGGGCGTACCGCGGTGTGTACAAGGATGCGTTTTTCTTAAGGCCGAGTCATATTCAATGAACTTTTTACATTTATTATTCGAATAGGTAATTTATTTTATAACTAGCTGTCCCCCGCGACTTTGTTCGCGTGTTTTAGTTTCAACGGTTTTTCATTTTTGCAATATTTTTCATGTATGCTCCTCTCCTATTGGTCGTAGCGTGATGTTATATAGCCTATAGCCTTCCTCAATAAACGGACTATCCAATACAAAAAGAATTTTTCAATTCTAACCAGTAGTTCCTGAGATTAGCGCGTTCAAACAAACAAATAAACAAACTCTTCAGCTTTATAATATTAGTATAGATATTCTATGTAATTGTCCTTTTATAACAAACTAGTGGTGCCTCGCGGTATTAACCCGACATTGTTTGTTGGAGTAAGATACTACAAAAAACGTTTTATTTAAGAAACTAGTTTATACCTCTGTAAACGCCATAAATTAAAGAGGTTAAAACCTACTGTTTGTAATTAGCTCGATATTGTTTCATAACATATATCTACACATTTTGTTCACAGGTATTTTTACCTAAAATGGTTTCATGAAATGGGAAACATGTGTATCAGTATTTTTGACTAAAATTACTAGAAATAGTTCAATCAATTTAAACATTAATAGCTGTAGCAGATTAAGTTTTTATAGCGCTTCAGAACTTTTTGAAACGTAAACGTTTTACATATAAGTTCTAAAATAAATTTAAAAACACAAAACCAATAAGTTATCTGATTTTAGTATCTCTCACCTTGACAAGCTTACCCTTAAATCTAACAAATAAAAAAGTTAAAATTAATATCCCCTTAACAGAGCCTTTAGTAATTAAACATAATATACGATAGAAAATCCATTTTATCGGATGAATTGATGTTATTCGTTATTATTTTTAATTAAACACCTTTAAAAACGTTACAATACATTTTAAAAGGTTTACAGAATACAGGTTTTATGAGGCTTGCTACTAATAAGATTTTCTTTCATCTGTGATAATTTAATTACTGAAGGTTACTGGCCCTTAGATTTAAAAACTAAAATTGTATTACTCAGTTTAAATGTAGAGTGAAGCCTTTAAGCACCAGGTTTGTTTTATTATTAAACGTTATCTTTTGTTATATCTTGAAACCCTTTGAAGTCGCATAGATTAATATAATTATATTTTTGAAGACATTATTTTATACTATAAATATACAACCTGACCTACATAAACTCTTTTCCCAAACTTGTTAGGTCGGCTTCTAGTTTAACAGAAAGCAGTTTGATACCATAATTATTTAAAGACCACAATAAACATTCATAGACTTTACAGACAAATATTATTTGCGCAAACATACAGGCTCGGAACAACTTAGTGTGAGCTGTATAAATATTTGTCCAGTTCGAGGATTTAACCTGCAAACTAGCTTAGACAATCTAGTACTAGTTGAAGTATCAACCAATAGTTTACTTATACTTCAAGTATTTATTTCTAATCAAGAATGCGTACTAACTTATGTAACTCTATAAAATCTATTTTATTTTCCGTAAGTGCTTTCTGCAGATAATCCTATACGTAAAGTTTTGTACAAAACAACACATTATTAGGACTTAAAATTGTGTGATAAAAATATATATTTCACAAGTACATGACTATTTTCTATAAACCAATGAAATGTTTATTAAAACCCCTGCAACAAACATATTATTGTTAAGAGCAGAGAGATCGGTTCAAGAACGTAAACAATTAAAACAATTACATACAATTTCTTATATATAAAATCTCCATTCCTCAAATCAACTTTTCAATCACTAATTTGATTTGGCGTCTCGTCCCACGTACATCGTATAGTCTCTTACATCCAAACTAACTGTACAAAGAATGCCGTCAGGTTAC
The DNA here is from genome assembly GCA_932294365.1 of Diachrysia chrysitis. Lineage (NCBI taxonomy): Eukaryota > Metazoa > Arthropoda > Insecta > Lepidoptera > Noctuidae > Diachrysia > Diachrysia chrysitis. The sequence goes on along the minus strand of OW028649.1, from coordinate 11,151,758 downwards.
GAAGCTCGTCAGCTGGGTTATCAGAGCGATAGCATCGCTACGTGTCGATGCGAGCGATACCGAGCTAAACAATTAGAAGCCATTACACGGATCGATTCGGTACAGTTTCGTTAACGTACTTGGATTTAGTCACACCGAAATGTAACTTGAAAAATGTTTACTTCTTCCAAAAGTCTCTTTTTGTGATTTGCCTAGTGTATTCAGCTTGACCGTTCATAATATTATTAGGAATTATTTACACATAAACAAACACAATCATTAATGTTGTCGGAATCTTCTGGCAACGAGTGTTAACAAAAAGCATATTAAATATAAAACAAGGAATAATGGGCACGGAAGTCTTCTGCAGTATTTGTGCGATCTAATTATTATGACATGCATTATCTTTGTTTTAAATTATAAAAAATTAGTTAAAAACCCTTGATTAATCTGTTGCATTAAGGCTTATTTGTGCTATGTGCTTACATTTAAAATTATTCTCGAATTTTAATTTATATCAGTAAAACAGATTAAAAAAAAGAACCGCTGTATTAAAATGTTTTGTTGTTGGTGTGAATGCAGCCTCCTTCGCCGTGGCAGAGGTTAAACAGTTCATAGTGCGATCGTATCTATCAAAATTGGTATTTTTAGTGCTTTACCGTAACTTAAGTGACTGACTTACATATCATAATAAATTCACTTAATGTTACTATCGTCGATCAGATATAAAGGAAGGTTCAAATGATTGGCGTATTTTCTTCTTCTTTTAAGGTTATATAGGCAGGCACTCTATGCAAAATACTGTATTTAGTTGATAATCCGGTGAGACTGGAAGTCGAACCTAACGTAACTTGGCAAAAGGCTAGGTACATAATGATTTTCTTTTTATTTTCTAGTTGATAGTAACAAAATTGTATGCGCCCCGTACTTGGCCACTTTAACTGCGGCATCATTAACGTAGTTTAGGACCTCTTAAATGTAAAAAAACTTCTATAAAATTCCTTTTACTTTTACTTTAAAAGACTTCTATTACCTTATTTTTTTTTATTTAACAATAAATTAACCTGTATAAGACCATAGTAGGTACTGAATAAGTTCGACTCGCTATACCAACGCCGCCGCGTCAGCTCATGATTAAGGACTCCTATCGAGTCTGAAACTAGTCGGGCGATCCCGAGAATGTGCCTGAATAACCGCCTATATTCCTAAATTACATGATACTGAACAATTTTCATATTTTCAATTATTATCAGATGGGTAAATAAAGCTTAATGCAATATATGTATAGTTTTGACATTGACATAGGTACTTCCTATTTCAATAAATAAAGTTAGACATTTGACTTAAACGCAATACAAATTATGTCAAATTCCTATTCTTAGCAGCAAATTTACATTTACTAAATATTTTATTGAAATTGTCCATTAATCATTAAGTAGCGATTGATAACTAAACTTCGAAACACCAAAACACGTGTGTGTAACAAAATGTACCAGCATTATTTTTACCAAACAGTTTACAATTGGACCGCACGCATGTGGCGATTCGAATCCCGCACAGCCTTACGCAAATACTGTCAGTAAATACTGAACAACATTAACGCAACGGATAAAATTATTTTTGTTGAAATAAACCTACCGTATTTCGCAAAGGACGACATAATACAACTCTAATATAAGCGGAACATTGAAAACTGATCCGTATTTCGCAGATGTTAGGGTTCGATTTCAAATAGTTTCGATGATTAATACTATAAATATCATTCATGGAATCAATGTAGTAGAAAATATGACTCGATTTCGGTACCGGTCGCTATTAAATGTTTTAAAAATCTGATAAATGCTATAGATTGGAGGAAGGTTTTCCTTTGCGTTCTTACCCGAATAGCTTTGGGTAATCGAGTGGCGTAACTCATTTTATTATGTGCTCTACTAACTGATTCGGAGTTTTAAAAGGTAAGGCTTACTTATGATAATCTAGATAAACTTGTCTTCTGATATCAGATTCAATAAGTTAGAAAGAAAGAAAAAAATAAAAGTTTTTTTTTTATTTGAACAAGGTCGAATGTTGATAGCAGCTTGTTATAAAACCTTTTTTTAGATTATGTTGTAAAGAAAGGGTTTAAAAAATCATCGATTATAACCAATTGAATAATCACTTAATACACATATAATATTTTTTTTTAATTAAGAGTTCTTTTTAGTTTATGCTGACCTCTATTTCGAAGGTAATTAAAAAAATGTATTTCCCAAATGCTTATTTCGTACATTAAAACCTTCTGAATTAATTTAAACACGATGAGGTGACTGACAAGTTGATCTTAATTAATGCACCAGAACTGAAGAAATATTTTAGTGACAATGCAGTAAGCAACTTCTAATTTATCACACACAAAGTTCAATAGCACAGGTCAGCTAAAACCGACAATCGTCCAACAAATGCCATTTGCAACCTTTTAATTCACCATCAAAGTTCGCGACATAACTCAAATTTAAAATAAACGCCAAATAGGGTGACAATCAAATCAAATTAGGCGAGACTGTCCGTGTACGCGGGACGTGTAAATTGTGATGTAATTGCACCTATTACGGGGCCCGTTGTCCGGCATTTCACGAGGAGTGGGGTTGCCCTGTAATTAGCATGTCTGTCCATCTGTAATGCGCCAGTTGTTTGAAAAAAAAGTACATAATTTTTAATTGAAGTCGTGTTTGAACTTTGACATGCCTGAGTGTAATGTTTAGTGGACAAGGGTGTAATTTGTTTTCGAATAAAGTGTTAATGTTTTTTTAAACGTTTGAGGGTTTAATCCCAAAAGGATGAACCTTACCGATAATAATGAAATTGCTGTGTTGGTTGCCCAAAAATAATTAAATATTTACGTATATTTCAATAGTGTTAAATACATTTATTAATGTACTTTAATATACACTTCATAATCTATATCTATACTAATATATAAAGCTGAAGAGTTTGTTTGTTTGTTTATTTGTTTGTTTGTTTGAACGCGCTAATCTCAAGAACTACTGGTCCGATTTGAAAAATTCTTTCAGTGTTGGATAGCCTATTTATTGAGGAAGGCTATAAGCTATAGAACATTACGCTGCGACCAAAAAGAGCGGAGCATACATGAAAAATGTTGCATAAATTAAAAACCGTTGAAACTAAAATACGCGGGCAATGTCGCGGGGGACAGCTAGTCAGTTAATAAATGTAATTTTTGCCCACAAGAACTGTGAAGCTGGAGTCCGGTGCGCTTGGCTTCACCTAAAATATTTATCTACAATTTGAACTTTGGTTCAAAAGATCAAAATCACTGCCACCAGCGCCACCTATCCGGCACTAAAGTAACTATGTTCGTCGGAGTAGTCATGTCATCCTTTATACCTATGTGTTCAAAGTTTTTATATCAAATGGCCTAATGGTTCTCGAGTTTTAGGTGAACATACATACCCTCATACATTCTCTTTTATATAAAAATAGATAGATAAAATATAACTCCAAGAATCATTTCACATTTTCATAGCCTACGTTTAGGCCAATAAATTAGCAAAAAGAACACTTTACATAAAATAAAAGATGAATTTACAATTCTAAAGTCTCTATAGCAAAAACGAATTTGAATTTAATAGTATACTGAGCTAAAGAGATATAAAAAATATGACTAATGATAACAATAACCATTAGAGCGCTAAACACGAATGATCATCACTCATCTTATTTTTATCTAAGTATTACTCATGACCTAATAAATACTTTTTGCATAAATTCTTTTTTACTGACATTTGGCGCGTTGGAGGTTATAATAATAGTTATGTATTTATTTAAAGACTACTAGCCAATTACATTGAAGTTTTTAGTATGAATCACCATTAGAAGTTAGTAGGGAGTCCTATTTTATAGTAGACACTGTGAGATCTATTACACTTTAAGCGAAATATGAATATATTTTAGAATACCGACTTATAAACCGGTTTCTGTCTGAACGATATCAGAAATACAATATAATATACATAGACATAAGTTTACTTTTATGAATTCGTCAATAAATAAGTATTAAAATTTTTAGCTCAAAACACAAAATAATACCTAGGTACAAAAAAAAACAAAAGTCGAAAAGACCTAGATTCCATATCTCTGGAACTAAATTTGGCTACAGTAAAAAACAAATTTCGGCGGCAAATTAATGACAAATAAATAACAAATAAACTAAAACAACAGAAAACAAAATATAAACACAAAACATTTTTTAAACGCAAAATATGAACAGTAATATCAAAGTAACACAATTAAATACTGTTTAATATTTACATTGCGGCGATTGTATTAACGAGATGCAACGTTTTAACATATTAGTTGTGACACGCCAACGTGATAATGGCACAACAATTTAGATAATGATCGTTATTGTTCACTGTAATGATAGGACTAATAATTATTATTTATGTAGATGACACGTGTTGGTGTTAAGTGGGCAGATTTCGTGGTATTTATTTCCCAATTTTTTTTCAAAACTTTTCTGCCTAGCGTTTTTCCAAGCTATGTTAGGATCGGCTTGCAGTCTTAACGGATTCAACTGAATACCTACTGCCTATCTTACTTCTACAACCCATTCCACTGGGTAACACAGTATCCCATGGTAAGGCTGGTTGTTAGAATTGTATCGACTTATCAAATGCCGAAGATCAACGTATGACAGTCTGGACCAATGGCTTTACGTGTTTCCTCAGGCACGGAGGAGTCTAGGTATGTTTACAAATGGTCAACCATCCACAGACCAATAAATAAACAACAATGTAAGTGTACTTTATTAAGTACAATATATTAATATACGATTTGGTATTTATCAATAAAAATAAATATAAATAACCTTATTTTATTACTTCGACAGCGATTATTAGTTTTCATCTGCATGAAAGTCCACGTATTTACATATAAACAGAACGTAACCTCGTAACCTTTGACCTTTTTAAGCTTTCAAGAAACAAATACACGCCACAAATATGATTTGGTTTACCCAATTAAACACTCTCATTATATTACACGGTAGGAACCGGAGCGCAGCCCAAAATCTTTGGGCCCTACAGCTGCCATTTTGGCCCAAAACACATCATTTAATTTACTCCTAATTACTGGAGGCCGACCAATATTACGGGCAACGCTAATGTGTGCATTGAACGAACCTTTAAACTCATTGCCTGATATAACATAGATACGGTATTGCAAACATCCATTAGAAGCGCTTGTTGCTACCGCCCAGATTTATTGATCTGAACTTTTAGCCGTGCTCACAGCGGTCGTGTCTTGGAATGGTGATCTTCTGGCATTATGTACTGGTTTTCGGCGAACACTCAAAAAGAAAATAGTGCTACGGGAGCAGTAATCATCAAGGATGAAGAATGAATCCGTTTTATAAAAAAAGTAGAAGTTGTCATGTGTGCGATGTAAGTTCTGGATTGGACTTTCCTGATTATGATCTTGTTTATATCTAGATCATTCTAATATGGCAAAGATTCCTGAAGTATACCCATTACCAGTTAGCAGTTGCTTTAAACCATAAGCTAAAAAACTTAGAAATAAGTATTATTATGTTCTTTAGGTCTACGTGTATTTTTGTTTGACACTATTGTCTTGTCCCACTGCAGGGCAAAGGGATCTTCCACGCACTTCTGTTGTTTTAAAATGTATTAATTGTCCTAAAATATATGAATCCCACGACATGCCTCGTCCACACCGTTGATTATGATTCGTGTATTACCAGCATTATTGAGCGGCAGAACACTATCGGACTAACCGAGTTAATTACAACGCAGATTGATATGTCCTCATACGCTGCGCTGTTTGCAGTGGTTGCCCGATAATACACATACCTGGTATAATGTTAGCCTGATCGGTGGCCTTTCATAACCAGGAGAAATCAAGTCACCAAACCTGATTCGACATATTTAGTTCACTAGTCATCCATTACTCGCTGAGATGCTTTTGAACATGTGTGTTTGTTCTTTAAGTACGCAATGGTTAAAGTACATTAGTACATAATGTTTATAAAAGTTTGTAGTATGAATGTTTTGCTGAATATAAAGATCGATAGTATGATGCTTTTTTGCAGTTCTATTAAAAATGTTAAAGAAATCCAAACAATCTCTTTAATAAATCATTGAATTACTACTTAGTAGAAAAAATAAAGTTTTTTAAACATTATTTACATGAAAAATAATTGGGATCGGCCTTATACTGAGGTCAAGGATGAGGTGACCTTGATTAGAAACGTCTATGATACTGTATGTTTGATATTTTTTTATATCAGTATTAAGTTTTTGTTCTTAATTTAGAATATTGGAAAATTATTTCAAGTTTCGCAGAAATAAGTATCATAAGTTTATCTATTTTAGGACTTGTTTTTGCTGCGATTCTAGATAATATTTTTTATTTACCATTGAAAGAATATTCTATTTTAGGAAAAGTTACAATTTATTTTAGTCGTTGTTATCAACCCTTCTCAACTACAACAGTAATATTTTGCAAAACAAAAGAACGCAATTTAACAGAACAATAAAAATAATTCTGTCAACAAGATTTTTACAATATGCTTAGAATTAGAAAAAAGACGGAAACAATGTTATCTAAAGTAAAAAAGTTCAATTTCAAAAGAAAAGGGGTTCTGAAGTTTGCGAACGAAGCTTGTAATGAAGTTTATTTTTATTTTCGAAGTTCTGAAATGTAAAGCTGTTAATTCGTAGGTACGTAACGTTGTACGTTAGGCTTGATTTCTTTGTAATGAAAACGATAAATAAATAATCAAACATCTAAAAACTTTTTGTTTTAAACATCTTTAATTTGGAAGTGCAGTTCTAACACTGGTTCTTACTGCCAAATAAAAGGCCAAATAGGTAGTTGATCCATGTAAAGTACCGGTATTTAGTTTAATCCATGGCATTTATGGCAGAAAACAGACTCCAACGAAGATGAAGAATTAGGTATGTAGTTTTTTTTAACATTCATTTCAGAAGTAAAATTATTAGAGGATCCCGTTGTGACTGAACAACCAAGTTCTTTTCGTTTTAAAGGAAATAAATTTATTATATTTAAAATCGACTCGATCGGTCGAGCGGCGTACACACCGGTTTTCAAGGTGTCGCCAGCTCTGAGGTCCCGGTTTCGATCCCCGGGCTGGTCAATGTAGAAACCCCCTTTTCTACATTTCCTCGCGTCTGGGTGTTTGGAGTACCTTCGTTGTCTCTGAATTCAATAACACAAGTGCTTTAGCTACTTACTTTGGGTTGGTGATGTTGTCCACATTTATTATTAATATTATAATTTATAGCAGTTATTGTTGATCTACCAAAATTATATAATCATCACAGAACCAGAATCATCTGGTTAACTATAATTAGCTGTATTCACAGCTGATTAAATCACACTGATGATAGCCTTGTTCTAATAACTTAACTTTGTAAGCAATACATCGAAGTTTCCATGATGTAATATCAAAACTTGTAGGCACAAACTTGTACCCTGCTTAACAGCATAAGTATGACTTAATACTACAAATCTCATGTTTGCTTGATCATTGATTTTGGTTACATCTCTTGGTATACATATATTTCTAATAATCGTCACTTTAAAACATTGGTCATGTATTGTTAGAAGTTGATACATACCTACAACTAGTTTATACTTACACCCGTTAAATTAAATAGTTAAAATATTATTGTGTGTTTAGAGAAATGCAAGCGAGAAGTAGCTGATAGTGTAAGTATCATTTAGAATCGAAGCCAAAAATATGGCTTTTATAATTCATTAAAATTTGGACAGCGATGTGGACGAATTTTTTGATGCCATTATTTAGGTTTATGATTAATTTGATTAGGTTATTTTTTTTTTCTTTTGTGTATGTATATATGGTTAAGTTTATTTAAATTTTTTGTACATTACTTCGTTTTTTTTTTAATGTTATTTAAGTAGCTAAATCTCTGCAAGCCACATTTTTTAAATTAAGCCTAAGATTATCCGTGAGCGATGCAAATTATCCTGTTATTAAGGATCAAGATAGCACTAACTTGATGACGAAAGATGGGCGGAGATTCATTACTATTATATACAAGTTATGAAAATACAGAAGCTGTAATAAATCGTGTAACATCTAACTCAAACGAGAAAAACTAGTTCTGAGATACGCTGCAATCTTCACAATTTATGCACGATTCTAATCTAAACACATATTTCAGTGAAGAAATACATTTTATGAATATGTTATCTAATCAAGTTTAAAGCAATAGATTAAAAATATCATTTAGAAACACGTTTGAAATTAAAAATTAACATTGGATTTCAAAAATTACAAAAGGATTGTCACTACCTACCTATTTGTTTTATTAAGTTTTAAAGATAGAAAGTCAAGGAAAATGATTAAAATAAGATATCACAGAACACCTTCCAAGGTTTCCTCGACAGTACACGCAATCACAACAAGAAAACCGCATTACACTTTTATAAAAATGACGCTATCACCGAGTCCCTCCGACAAGGTGTTGGGGTACAAATAATTTATCGTCTTCAAGCCACAGACAACATAAGCTGGGAGAAAAATAAGCAAACTACCCACTTAAAAAGACGTAACGTTTCGTTCGTAAGCTGGCCCTACAAAACCGAACCTTGTGTCAACGGTCGAAACTCAAAAATCAACCCGCTCGCCGCGACCGTCGGTCTTTTTTACCCTGCAGACTCATAGTTTTCTACAAAGGGGTATAAATTTCGAGTTGAAGCGGGGGAGTCGAGTCGACCTTATTTAATTTCATAATAAATTGCAATAATTGCATTAGCGAGCTGGGGAGAAATAAATCAAGTGATACGGAAGATTTTCCTCGAAGAACACTTCTGTCGAATTATGAAATTTGTTGTGGTTAATGTTTTGAAAAGCTCTCAATATAATGTAATTATTATGTCGTTTTTTTATTTTTACCGCTTTAGTTACTTTTTGAAGAGCTGCCAAAGTTAATGAACGCTATAAATTTCATATTTTTATAACCAACTTCAAATTGCGCTAGTTATCATTAACTAGATAGAAAGATGAAGAGAAATGAGAAATGATAGAAATTTCATTTAGTAATGTACGAGAGTCAAAAAGTAACAAATGTTCTAAATTTAATGCTTTTCATTTCATGTTAAACAAAAGTTACTAAACGAAAGTTAAGCACCACAAAATCCTTTAAATGCACAATAATATCAGGGAGGAAACAAGGCTAGCATACAAATTCACTTAAGACATTTTCTCGAAACAGTACTAATAAAATTAACATAAAATTCCGCAGCAGACTTCTAACCCTGTAATTACATCCATATATCTCTCCACGACGAATAACAGACTAGCATTGTTCAACCCCCCGAAAGTGTATTATTGGTCTAAACTACCCCTGGACTTATGAAGATTCGATTAAGCCAGCGTTAGATTAAACCAACCCTGATTACGAGTGAACATGGAAAAACAATTACGGAGAATACTAAAACAATGACATACTATAAAGGTCGTCTTTGTTTTCGGTATCTTAACGTTCGCTGCGGTGGGCGGGTCTGTAAGACCAGGGGTTGCTCGGTGGAAATATGCATGGCATTTTGAGGGTTGAACGTTTAAGCCGTTACAGTAGAATTTATAGTTTTTAGATAAAGTGTAATGGAGAATAACTTAGTTTAAATGTTAAAAAGTTTTTCTACGATTGTATGGAGTTATGGGAATACTTTATTATTACGACTTCTGTGTACACGGTAACAAAATATTGTAAGTAGCTCGACAAGAAAAATAAAAGATTAAAGACAAGCACAAGCAATACATATTTCCCTGAATTGTTGTGCTTACTTGTCCCCCGAAGATTACATCAAGATCATTTTTTCAAACGCAGACTTGCATTAAAACACCATTACAGAACTTACAAAACTTTAATAATAATAAAATTACACAATACATTTCTGATTTATCATACTTTCTCCAATAAATTGTAATATTGACAATGCTACATTGAAACAGCTTCTAAAAATGTTCACCTAAGGCCTCAACTAAATAAAATGCTCTTATTACCCTCAAGCATTAACAAAACGGAACTATAAAAACAATAAAACTGGCAGTTATCAGAGCTATAAAACAAAAGACATCCAATCAGCATGATTTAAAAATGGAGAACAATAAAAATGTCGATAATTAACAAATGAGGCTATATATCAATGAGATGACGTCACACATGGAACATGTATAAAATCGGTTGTTTAATGAGTACAGAGTTAACGACAAACAAAGTTATTAAATAAACGAGATAAATGTATTGGTTCGAGTGTGCATACTTTAGGTTGGATAAAGTTTTGTTCAGACGGTGCTGAATTTTTAATTTAATTTTGGCATGTAGATGTTATCACACTGCACGGCAAATGTCTCTTCACACAGCAGAGGAACGCACCTAATTATAATACCTACGTGTATTTTAAATTAATACAATTGTCAAGGTGGATGAAATAGGTAGATATTTATATAGAAGAGTTCAATTTAATGTTATCATTAAGGTAATTTCTGTTTTGTAGTTTAATAAAATTATTTTATAATTGTATTTCTAGTACTAACTTTTAAATTAAATACGAGGAAAATATTTAATATTTTATAAAATAATACTGAGTACTAAAAATCTCAAACGGTAAACATCATCTGAATCCGCCTTTATTCCGTAGTATTGTTACAAACAACGAAATATAGGATGTTAAACATTTACAAGCGCACTTAAAATATGAGTTATAGATCTGCCTGCGGCTATGCTTATGTAGAAAAATATTCTGAGTTTAACCATACATTACCTTTAAAATAATTCAGTTTTCTAAATAAGTAGGCAGGTAATTTTTGCCCAGGATTTGCAATATTTGTTATGATAATAATGTCTTGGGACAAAGTAGCGGCCCGCCCCAGGAAGACAAAATACAAATGAATTAAACCCAAAAAAACTTCTTGAATTATACTATACATTGGTAAAAAACCATATGAGATCCGTTCGGTAGTTTTTGAGTTTATTGAGTTCAGACAGGCGGACAGACAGACGCGACGGGGGCACTTCGTTTTATATTATGTATAGATATAGATATAAAATGAAATGGGTTTATTATTTTACTTTTGGTTCAATTGGGGATCAAACGCGCATATTGCGCTTTGACAGGACCAAAATACAACTCAACCATCTGTGCAACTAACTTAATATAAACGAAAACCAACTAAAACAAATATATACAATGAATTTGCAATCAAGTAATGCAACAATCCAAGTAGCTACATCCTGCAAAGTTACTATCACTTACTTGTTAATCATACAATAAAATGTCACTTAAATAAACAGTATTAAGCCTATAAAGAGAGTTCAATAACTGGCCGCCCGTTACACCGTCGTGAATAGCCGGGCTTCGTGCATCAACTGAATACTGTTGCGCATACTAATCCGACGTCGTACTGTGTCACAGCGACCTTCGTTCGCTGGATGTGACTTCGAATTGAGGTTCGTTGCGTCATTATAAGTGTAGAGTTTATTTAGTAACAGGATAATGTATTTATAGAAATGGTATTTATTATTTTATTTTTATTTATTACGTGTTCATTGAATGTAATAAATAAAATTAAATAAGACAATATATTGTAAACATTATAGGTACACTAATAGTTATTTATAGAGGATACAAATTATTGTCTACAAAACAGTAACTAAAGTTTTTAATGTATCATGTGTTTGGTTTTTTTTGGAAACAAAGAAATTTTATTAGCTACTAATAAATTATATTAATAAACATATTTATAATAAACTAGCTGTCCCCCGCGACTTTGTTCGCGTGTTTTAGTTTCAACGGTTTTTCATTTTTGCAACATTTTTCATTTATGCTCCGCTCCTATTGGTCGTAGCGTGATGTTATATAGCCTATAGCCTTCCTTAATAAACGGACTATCCAATACAAAAAGATTTTTTCAATTCGAACCAGTAGTTCCTGAGATGTTCAAACAAACAAACAAACTCTTCAGCTTTATAATATTAGTATAGATTTTAAGTAACATAATTACTTATTGATATTAACTCAGCTTTATCTCTTCCAGTTGGACGTAAACGTTGTTTTTAAATAAAAAAGATCGTATGTTCGAACCATTGTTCTTGTAACTTGATAATCGATTTATCGGAAAATATCTACGTTTGTGGGCGTCACTCCATACAATCGATCGTATCACAGCGGGTAACTGATTCCTAAGAGATCGAAATTGTTAATGTTTTGTGTGTAAATGCGTTTACCTTTACAAACTTTAAGAAACATTGTCAACATCTTAATGTTAAGTTATTTTTAGATTGGTAGAAAAATAACTATATCTAAAACGGTCCGTCCATTTAGGAGCCATACACAGAGACACAATTAATTTCGTTGAGATTTATTAAAAGTTTTGATTGCTAAGTAGTATATTTTGGAAAAAAAAATATTGTTTGGAGAAAATAGAAACAAATGTCTAATTCATTTTGAATAATATCAAAGTTTGTTTTTTTCGACGTACAAATCGGATTAGACTTTCCAAATGTTTACCAACAAGAAAAAAATAATCCATAAAATTAATATATTTAAATGTGTTTTTTAAACAGTTCATAAGATTTCTTAACTAATTAATAACTAGTTTACATAAAACGAATTCTAAAATGTTACATAAGTTCTTAATTTATTTTCAACTTAATTAATAAATTCTTGGAACAAGCAAATATTAAGTTGTCAATATAGCCGTCGATAATTTAGCATTTTGCTTACCGAACTTAGTTAAGTGTTGTTTCAAGTTAAGTTATTAACAGAGAATCGTCCAAGCGTTAAGCAATATAACAGAGTATACTTATATTTTTACATAAATTTTATAAATTTGTAGCTTAAGGTGTTGAAGTTATTTATGATTACATTTTATCAAAGCAAGCCAGATATAGCTTTTTTGATAAATATTAACAAGAAACTTATAAGATTACAAGAGTTATATGATTACTTTAACTGATAGTTGATTTAAAATTTGAGGTTTGTAACTGTATACTTTAATAGTTAGTCTTGTATATAATTTATAATACCATACGACAGAGTCGGCGCTGTGATAGTACTTCTTAGTTAGCGGGTTCAATCTCCGCGATAGACGTGGTATCGAATATTATTTGTTTGTTACCTGACCAGGAAAAGAGGTGGGATATTTAAGAGAGGCACATGCCCAGCTGTGAGCTGTAAAAGGCTGTGTGATGTATAATATGGGTATATTTTGTGCATCTAATATTTCTAGTTTCCAAACCTACAAAACCTAGAACTATAATCCTCAACCATAATTTCCTTGTTATAGTAATAGGTACATAGTAGTAATTAATTAAGATAATAATGTCTTAATTTCTCCTAACTTGTACCAAACGATCTGAAACTTGAAGCACACACTTGAAGGCTGCCAAAGAAGCTGCCTTTAACTCAGTGTTTACGCAAGCAAGAGTTTCTTATACTTTGCATCTACAACCCTTTTATTAAACATTTATATTCACGCCTCTGTTCGGGGGTGAGTAGCAACAGTAGCGAGGTACCGACCCTACTGTCCGCTTCAGCACGTTAATGAATTCGGATGACTTGAGTGCAAAATGACTTCATTTGTACCATTGTTTGTATTTGCGAAAGAAGATGAAAACTTAAACAAGTTTATGTTTGAACGTTTGTGTGTATCTACATTTCGTTCATCTACAGACTTTAAAATTCTATCCCATTAAGCCGTCCATACACTATCTGCTCTAAAAGTCAGTCAGTGGCACCGATTTCACTTGTATGCTAACTAAATCAAAATGAAACAAATATCTTTTAATAACATACAGCGTTAGAAAAGGACGGCAACAGATAACAACTTGGAAATAACAAACTAGTTTTTGCCTTGAACATCACTGTATTATGGTGCACACGTTTTGGCGTGTTTGTAAAATTTACTCGAAACTAAATTTGACAGCTCTAATTTTTACGTGCGCCTTTTTGTTTTGTCGACCGCTCGAAGCAATCGAACCGAAGAACGGAGATAAAAAAAGCCTATAATAATAATATCTTAGGACACCTCACACACGGCCATTTGATCCCACACTAGGCAGAGCCTGTATTATGGCAACCAGACCACTGATAAACATACTTATATATTTCTAAATACATACATATTATATATAAATTACACCCAGACACAGAACAAATGATCGTGCTCATCACACAAAGATTTTTCCTGCGTGGGAATCGAACCCACGACCTCTAGTTTAGCAGTCAGCCTCATTATCCTCTAGAGTCTAGACCAACAGGCCCGTCATGGTTTACCAAGCAGTCAATATCGGCTTCTTAAAGCAGTCCGTGTGCGCGGCCTTACGAATAGCTTGTAGGTATGACTGTGAATTAGGAATCGCGGTATAAGTCACGTACAAGTGTAAATTTTCGTAATGACAGGATGCGGCTAATTGTCCAGCCATCCATACAAATTACATTAGCGAAGGCCACACGTTGAAAGAGACAATTGTATTATTGCCTATTGAAAAGTTCAAATGATTGTGCAACATCAATTTATTTATCAAAGAATTAAATTGCTGTTTGTGATAGATATTTTAGCGAGAATCGTCATCTTGATCTTTTGACTTTTTGGTGCTAATTTCTTTATCATTGTTTTACTTCGAACACTCTTATCAAATCAGTTTTTGTGTGTATGTTTGAGTGAGTGCTTACGTGTGTGATGGCTTTTTATATGTACCTATTTATTTTGATACCAATTAAAAAAAACATAGTAAGCACGTAATTTTACAACTAAAGATGCCCATGAAAACAAAGGAAATGCTATACCACCTTCTCGCTTAAACGTAGTAAGACAATAACGTGTTTAAGTGTGTATTAAGCATATTAACAGATACTAAGAGTTGCATTTAATATTAAGGTGCAATAACACATAGCTAATGACCACTTTCAGACCAACAATTACCATTTAATGCGTCATTTGACAATTATATCCATACTCATATCTTTCGACATAATATCAACAACGAATAATTTATGTAGAGATGTGTTCGTAATGGTATAGGATTTGATCCTCGCATATTTGGTGAACAATAGAACCATTAGATTTGAGGTTACGTAAATGTTGAGGTGCGCCAAAACTGATTATCATGGTGTATTCAGTATCTATGTTATTTATGGCACAAAGAAACTTAAGTTTCACGTTGTTTTTAAATTTGAAAAGTTGTAACAGAAATTAGTTTATGACCATTTTTAGAGTTTCATACCCAAAAGGTGCCAAGAGGACCCTATTACTTAACCTCCGTTTGCCATGCGTCTGTCCGTCTGTTGTCTACATAAAATAAAAAAGTATTCAAGTCTAAGACAGAATGTTTATTTCTTTAAGTATCATGTATTTTAATGTTTTACAGAAAGTATAATAATTATTTTTTGTAATTATCTATTGTAATTTTTGGCTTAGCTTTATAACCTCTAACACTTCTCGGACTCATAAATCTGATAATTGTCTCAGATTAAATCTGTAGACAGCTTTACATCCTAAATTGAACCAGTACTCAAAACATCAGTCCGGCTACAAACCAGACTATGAGTATGTACTTGAAACTTGCAGCTTTGGAGTTCGAATTTGTTGTTAGAATATCGAAGGTAACCAGCGTTTTGTAAAGCAAATTAAACTGTATTGTACATCAATAATAGCATGAATAACTTTGTAATGTAGTAAAATAATATTAGAAATAATTGAAAAATTAACTTACCTAACTTCTTTTGTTTTTGTTGATTAAATGCCATCTTTAAAATTGCTCATAGGTATGAAACATTTTGGAACTAGAACTTAGAGTGCGAATGCGTGAGTGAACCGTTTTGTTTTAAATAATTATGAATACTTCACACGAAAGTTATTATACAAATCAAGAACAAGTTGATCAATTTTTCATGATCTTTGATTTGTTGTATTTTTCTCCGTCCGAAATAGCAGAATCACTATCAAAACATGTCTCACGGAAACGGGAACTACTTACGCGGGTGAAACCGCGGCTTACAGCTAGTTAAATATAGTAAGGTCAATCAACTGCGATCAAACGTGGTGACCAAAAAGGCTCTAAGTTACTGGTACGTATTCGTATTTTACATTTTTTTTTTATTTATTTAAAGTTCACACTTTTTCAATCACAAATAACACGTATTTATGTTAAATGGTTCGTGTTAAGGGTACAGTATAACTAGATTTCCTCGATTGTGATCAACATTAAACGCAGGTAACACTAATTTTATGTATAATAATCTGTTTAATATTGCAGACAAGTAATTTCTGAGAACATTTGCAACGTAAACGAGATGTCTCGTCCATTCAATGCAAATGTGTGATGACACATTGAGACATTCGATATCTTGATCAAATTCACAAACAACGTAATTTTGCGGTTGACTGACTGAATTCGGTTCATGTATGGTAACAATACGAAAAAAAAAACAATTTATGTAATTTTATTGTTTGGCTGTCATCTGCTCCGTGTAAAAAAAAAACGAATGTTTTCTTTTAGTAATTTCATCTTCCTTCGAATTAGTTACATACTACATTGTTAGTTTCTTTAAACTTTTATAGACTTGAATTTCGATAAACAACCTCTTTTTAGTTTGTCAACTTATTTAACGATTAGATATCGTTAAATAAGTTGACACTATGTAAAACACCAATACGTGATAAAACTACCAGTTTGAATATAATAACATAATATACACGACATAACTATGAATGAAGTGATGAAGCATACTCCTGGACAAACAAACCATCCGTGAACAAGATAATATCCATTACAAGCCTTCACTTGTGACGAATGATCACATTAGAAACGAACATATAAACATACAAATCAATATAACAACAAATATACAACACAACCTTAGAACTGCGATCATAAGGTTGAAATTCCATTGGCAGGGATTTGATTGAAGATGCTAAGATAGTCTCGTGAATAATCCAAATGAACTATGAAGTTGTAAAATGGTACGGAGCAGAGATGTCTAACAATATGGTTAGATAACGCATAACACGCGTTTACGTGGGACGTACACTATCGAATAATAGTTTTTTGTTTACATGTCGCAGGCGATAATCGAAATTGGATGAAATGTTACTTGTCATGATTCTTTGTGACTTTACAAATCAATAGCCTTCATTTGTATTTGAATATGTTCTAGTATTATTTACTGTCATGTGCTGTGATTTTTCAACGTTATTTTTATTAACTTTCGAAAGATTGGAAATATTTTTATAAACATAGAGAGTGGTCATCAAAACTATTTTTATGAAAGAAGATTTAATGGGTCCAGAATAGATGAAATTGATCACAATCATTGAAATAAAATCCTACCAATGTAAACTAAGGAGTAATAAAACCTAAATCCGAGTTTTACGACTGATCTTAGATCTATAATACGAAAAGACAAAATGATAGAAATCCTGATAGCCAAAAGTAACTCCGGCATTGTCTATCAAACATTTAATCATATGTGGGTGTACGGTTGCGAGTTAAACAGCTTGTTTGTTTTAGGTAGGTTTAATGTTTATTATTCCATACATATCTACATTTAGACATTATTTAAATTCAAGGAACTTACTGGATTTTCGCAATTCGAAGAATGCCACCAAATGTAGGTGAACTATATACCAACTTATTTAATATATTTAAATGTCACATTTCATTTATGTAAGCTACAAAAACTCACGTGAACTGTTGATGGTTTAAAATATTTTTGTATCTGTTGGCCATATTTTATCAGCGTCGTTTAAAAAAAAAATTGTAATTATCGGTAGTAAAAAAAACACGACCACACGACTGAAGTAAAACTTCTTCATATACGAAACTCAACTAGCTATGATATATATACGAATCGTTACCGTCTCTCTTTCTATGTTCACTAACTTATATCTTCCTATCAACTTCCGCTGGCCTTGCTCGATCACACTTTTCGTAACGCTTTCGTTACGCTTTCAGCAGCTTATTCCCTAAGTCAATCTCCCTCTCAACTTCCGTTCGCCTCGCCCGGTCACACTTTTCATAACGCTCTCGTTACGCATTCACCAGCTTACTCCACAAGTCAAACGTGCGTAAAGAAGTTTAACTTCAAAAAATACAAAATGTAAAATGGGTTTTTTTTTTTATAATATACAGATGTTACTTACATTATTGACAACCCTATAAGTATTCACGGTATTTTAGAAAAAGTCCAGTAAAAACAATTGTTTATAACGTTGTGAAGACATCGTGTTGGACATGGGTGTCCGATGTCCAACTATTCTTTCTTGTTTGTTTGCTTGTTACTTGTTTACGATGTCTTTTTCAATTTAAGTTTTGGGTGATACATATTGGAGGAATAAGAACGTTGCCGTGATAATAATATGTAATTTAAAAGTAAATTGTGACTCCTCTCGTTGTCAAATATTAAGATTTTCGTTGTCTATGATCAATTTGTATGTTACCTACCTACACTAGCCACTAGCGCTACCCGACGGTTTCACACGCGATCTTTTTCGCGTAAAACATGTTTTTTTGTGACTTCTTCCCAAAAAAAAATGTTTTAGGTATAGTTTCCTAAAATAAACTCTGTAGTCAGTTCTAAACATAATAAATAACTAAATGAAATAACTACGTACTACGTATAAAGTTCTAAATTGGTAGCTGTGGAAGTGTGGAAGCCAAATCGATATTTAATGTAAGCATCTCAAAAAGACGGTTCAATAAAAAAAGTAAAAAGCGTTGACTAATGCAGCACTGTTAACTAACAAAGCAAAAAAAATATAATCGGATAACTACGTCATAAAAAAAGAGTATCTTTAAGCTCTGTCTTCCGTTATGCCCTGCAACTCATAAGACGATAAAGTAAACGAGAATTGATCACCATATTAACCAACTTGTTTTCTGTATTGTACATGCGACGGTAGGTACCATTAAAGTGGTATAGTCAGATGACCGATATACAAAGGGATTTAGATTTTTAAATAAAAGTTTTGAAATAAATAAAAATTTTACATATACTGTAAAAAAAATATTTATAAAATAAAATCAGTTAGCACCTTTTATAATACTTCTGTAACAAATTGTAAAAAAAGTTGAAAAAAAAGTGTTAGGCACAGTCTTCTGACCAGTAGGTGCCGTCTTATAACCAAGAATCCCGATAGAAATGAAGACAAATTACACATTAACGGACCACCCAGAACAACGGCAGCTAAAAGCTCTTGCAAGCAAGACCCAACTGTTATTTGTACGCAAAACGTCAGTGTAATTGGCCAAGTCGTGACCAACCAGCCAATGTTTGACCCAAAACCGGTGGAACCATGTACCCTAACATCATTACTGTACATTGATTAGATGCCACTTTTTGACAGGACATGTATAATCAACTCGATTTAACTTCAGTTGCGGCGATGAATCATCAAACGAATTGTCGGAAAGCTTTGATCTACCGCACTTTGATTTTGTGCTCTGTCCGTGGCGGAAATTATATTGCGATTTTCGGGTATTGAAGTGAAATTTATTGAAAAATATATTTTGTACAAGACTGGATACACAGGCTAAAATGTATATTTAGCTTCTAAATATTCCCTTCATTTGTTTTAGTTCTGTGTACACTGTGACCAGCGGCAGAATAATAGTAGCTCTTTATTGGTGACTGGAATGGTACTATGAGCGTTTTGGATAGATGCGTTTTCTATTGAGAATAACAGTACCTATACGTCATGTCAAAGTTGACGAATGACGACATGAGAAAATTGACATAATGTGTAATGTAATATCGATAAAATTACTTTAATTTTAATCTAAGTGTAAGTTTAATACATGGTGGGTTTCTAAGCGATCGCTCACAGCCTTAGTTAACAGTTTAGTTTGGCTGTCCCGGTACCCTCAGGTCAACTTGTACATGACGTAGTTTCCAAGGTTGGTAACTTGAGGAATAAGGGCGAACTTGTTACTTCAACATTGATTGATACACGGCAAGTAATAATTTTGACTATAAATTCCATATTAGTTTCCAGCAGTGCCAGAGGCTCTTGCGTGGTAGGTTTTAATAGTTACGTATTGCTATCACCAAGTAACTAAGTATGTTTGGTTAATCTACTATCAGAGTCCCGTTTCCACAATATCCAACTATATTATTGGCTCTAAATGAAATTTTCTGTCAATCATCTTTATTACCTTTAATCTCAGCATTAACTGCTTACATACTTTACTCTGTATAAGTCATTAATATTTTATTCAGCTTCTGTGTATGCGTTGTCGTATTGTCAGCTTTGGTTTTGTCAATTGCTCATTTTCTCTATTTTGGGGTTGGCTTCCGAATGTCTTACCGAATTGCTAAATACCGTTTATTACATGAGCTGCCGATCTGACTTCTACAACTCATTTTACAGGGCAACACATTATCTCATAGTATGACTGGTTCTCAGAATTGTAATGACTTAACGCCTGTCAAAGATCGACGTTAGATATTCGGGACCAACGGCTTTACGGGCTTTCCGAGCCACAGAGTGGTGTCGGTAAGTTTGCAAATGGTCTCTTATCCACGAATCAACCGCGCCAAATGCTGCTTCACCATTAATATCGGTCAAACCGTATAGCTTATAGTTAGCCACAAGGTACAAGAATTGTCAATTAGGTACCTATTGCCTTAATGAAACCCGTACCAAAACATCAAAATTCAAATTTCTGTTCAACAACATTTATACCTAATATTCGCTACTATACCTAATATTAGTTTGATGTTTCATATACCCGACGTGTCTACCTTTGAGATCATCATCATAAAATAAAAGAGAAAATTAAATTCAGAACTAAGCAATAAAGCTGTCTTATCCAGAATAATGTAAAAGATAACATCACGATAGAAATCCATCAAAAAATGTAAATATACATCAAAGAACAGTCTTCTCGAATCGTGTTCAGAATTCGAAAATTTATAAATGAACTATCAATCTAAACTTTGTAATAGTAATACTTAATCACTATGAGTTTGTCAATATTGAACCTCAAAGATTTTCGATATAAAGGCTTCACAAATTCAACGAAATCATTAGTTAGCTTATTGGCGTTGAACATAAAAAAATCAGGCTGGAGTTTACCAGTCTTTAGATGGATTTCTGAGTATCGAGACGTAGCTTTGATACATTTACTGATTGAAATATTCACGATTTATGTAGAAGGAAGCCCATATATCGACGGGCCGAACTAACTATTTGAAACATGAACCTAACAAATCAGAGCTTGGAGTTCCAAGAATGGAGAGGCAAAGCTATTGTGTGGTACATTATCAAAAGCGGCAACATCTGTGGTTCAAAATGTTATCATTCCTTCATATACCTAAATGTCGATATAGTTGCGGTGAATCACGAACTTGGAACAATACATGCTATTGTCTTTGTCTCGGAAATAGGTATGAGCAATTTTATCATACTAGTATAACTCCATGTTTGTATCGCAAAATATACGTTTTTGAAAAAGTTTTCTGTTGATGTAACACTGTTTGGTTAAAATATGTAAGTAAAAAATATTGATAAAAAAAACAAGATTGATTTAATACAAAATTATCTCGTTTGTATATATTGGCATAAAATTAGGTATTTGACGAAGCTTCTTTTTGATTCATTTAAAAAAAAATATAGAAAACTATTTCCAGTTGTAAAAACGGCACATTAATTACTTTCATATTGAGCTTAACTAGCAACAACATTTCAATATTGCTGATTAGACAGAGAAGGCTATAACCTGATGTGACGTCACTATTGTTTTCTCTATATTAATCTGTGGCTGCCCCTTACAAGTCGTCGTTTTGCGAAAAAGAACATATAACTTGTATAATCGTGTAATTTTTTCGAGTTCTTCTTCAATTGGCTACTATCAATATAAATATTTGCAATAAATATACATATAATTCGATAGAAGTCAAATACACAATTGTTTCTGCTAAGTCTATCTTTCACAAGATTAAAACATAAAGAGAAAGTAGTACTTAAAAATTCACTCAAGTATGAGTAAAATTAGGTGTGCTATGAACACTAAAGTTTTAAATGTTCTCGCATTAATGATACGTTTGCTTAAATATTACTTGGTTTTATAAAATCATCTTCAAGAAGGAAAAACACGCATCGACATTAATTAGTAATACAATCCCGTTAAGTATCGAGAATTACAAACCATAAATCCAATTAAGTATGGTCAGCACCTGGACACAAACCCGGGACCTTCTGATCCGAACTGTTCTTGTTACTGAACAATAACATTCTACTCTAATTAGGTGATTCATGCATTGTCTTGAGTCCTTTGAAAATAAAGTATATTTAAGTTATTGTTTTGTTCTTGGTGAAATCCTTGTGATTTGCATTCATCCATGGTTAGTCAGATAAAATTTATTTTTGATAAAAAATACAAATTTTAATGTTAAAACTTTTATATGGAGTTTAATATAATTTGAAAGACCTATTTCTTTCGACACTAGCATTCAATAATATTTACGAAAATAATTAAGGTTTAAGTTCCAATTATAGTTTTTTTTCTGATTCCGTTTTGCGTCTATTAGGCCAAATACTAAAAATAATTATGATGTTATTACAAACTCTAAATTACATACTCTTAACTTTAACATAATCTATATTATATTCTAAAGCTTTAGTTATTTTCCTAACCGCCGTACTCAGAGTCGTTAATGGTACAATGGTCAGACTGGGAGAGAGAGAGTTCTGCGAGTGGGATTCCTTCTTATCGATTTAAGTAAGTCAACACTCAGAAGTCTAAAAGGCTGCTTACTCAAATTAAAATAGAGTCCCCTAAGTAACCATTAACGACTCTGAGTACGGCAGAAAATACATATAAGCCAAGCAATACCTTTCCATACAACCCTTAGTAATATCACTTCTAATGAGTTTCAAATAGGGATAGTGGTCCACACTCTATCATTGTCAGAAATGACAATCGTTGTGCGATAGTGGATGACTTTCAAATAAATTCAACGTTCATTAGATTCGCTTGCGACTCACTGTAGAACTAATGTTTTAGAATCAACCATTAACGCGATCCTGTTCGTGATTTAAAGAGACATACGGGCCAGTAAGATGGATAACTACATACTAAATAATAATGTACTAACTCCAATAAATATACAATTCCCTGAATATTTACACGAAATCTAACTTCAAGTCGGCCTTAAATGTCTATCTGTCGCACTTTACATCTTTAAGTGATAAAGATTGCAAAGGCAGGCGATTTAAAAATGATTGACATTTTAGTATTCGGCTATTAGCTTTTTATATAATTTTTGTTACATAAAAATCGAATGTCAGTAAACTTGACGACATTTATAATTGTTAACAGAATACGACAAGTAACAAAAATTCAAATACTGTAATGTTCAAGACATTGTTTCTTACTGCAAGTATTACTATACCAATATATAGAGGTATTAGGGCTACTCTATCCTATTCTCAATTCTTTAAGTTTTGACGCTGATTTGAAAAGCACTATGATCTAAATTAAACGAAATAATATTAACACAATGTTGCCTAACGTTAGCGTCTGTGTTTCCCACAAATTATGACGGTGAGTCAGCAATATAAAGTAATACGTGTGTATGGGGTTGCGATGTAAAATGTATTAATGCACGTTCTAAACTGAATAAATTTAATTTTCTTGCTGATCTAGTAAAGTAACTGTAGGAATATTACCGTCACTATAGCACCCCTTTATAAGGGAGGATTTCCCTCACATGATTTTGTACGGAATACTATTGATTCTGTCTTGATTTAACATACATAATTTGGTAATAAGCGATAGTGAAGCATTCTGGTATTATGGTAATTAGGAAAACTATGCCTTTCAAGATAAGAAATAGGAGAAATTGTGGACAAGGAGACACTTCGCCATTTTCAATTGAAGTATTTCAATACTGTATTATAATCTAGTTTTTTATTTTTTGAATGCCTCGTTGGTCTTGTTGTTGCAAGTACGGCTGCCATGCAAGAGTCGGGGTTTCGAATCCCGGGTCGGAAACAAAAGGTAGTAAATAAACAGGTATATTTTCTGAAGCAGATACGATGTTTCATGTATTGTATTACTGATCCATATTTATAAATATTTACGCAACCCCAGAGTTAACCCTTTTATTTAATTACAAACATTTTAATTGCATTAAGGGCTATACCGAAGGTTGGTTCGGTTGTTATGGTATTAAGAACCGACTTTCATCCGTTTCAAACATTGATACCATCTTCTCAACGTAATGTGAATGAGTAAAAGATCATTAGCATTTATGGCTGATTTTTCCAATACCAGATAATTTTATCTGAAAAATAATTTAGCATTTTTGTAATTTTTTTGACAGAAGTCAATTTATTTCACGAATAATTATAAATTATCTGGTGTTGGTAAAATCCACCCTTAGTTTGGTAGTTAACTAAGTATATTTTATTAACAAACCTTACATATTTTTAAGTCCATAATTACTTCCCAAAGTAGCTTCATGTTACAACTATATGTTAAATATGCCCGAATATTTTACTTACTTGCATGTATTTTTATACTTATTGATTTAACTTAAACGAGCTAACGATACAAGATGGTTTGAAACTTTAAACCCATGTATCAAAGTTTATGCACTTGATGCTATAATTTAATAACACAAAAAATAAATAATTTTTACACCAAATTAGTTGTTGGGCACACAACAAGCAAAGCATTCACGGGTTGAAATCCCTATCTTATTTACTAACAAAACTTGGGTACATTGGCCTGTTGATCCAGTGGTTAATGACCCTGACTGCTAAACCGGAGTTCGTGGGTTCGATTCTCACCCAGGAAAAATCATTGTGTGATCAGCATGATCATCTATTATGTGTCTGAGCGTATTTTTTTTAAATATGTAGGTATGTATTTAGAAATATATAAGTATGTTTATCAGTTGTCTAGTTGCTATAATGCCATGCTCCGCCTAGTTTGAAATCAGATGGCCGTGTGTTTTTGAGTTGTGCAAAGATATTATTATTAAACCTAATGTCGGTAATATCATTTAATGAGATAAAGGCCTGTATAGTGTTCTGTTACTCCTTGGTAAGATTCGTCACGCATTCCTTCAGATTGCATGTGTTGGGGTCATGGATCAAGTCGCTGTACCCTATCAGGCGAGGGGGCTAATGTCTGATCTTTGTGATCTGTTTGATGGCTTGCAGTGAGCATGTTGCTGGTGATTAATGTAGTCATTTGTTCTTAAGTTAACGTTTAAAAAGATTTTGGAAGAACAATGGAAAGTGTGGTACCAACTGTATGAACAATAATTTATTTCATTTGACATTTTTTTTATTATTTTGTATTATGTTATGAATACACATTTTTCGTTTGATTAACTAAATCTCAAGAGCCTAGATGTATTTATTATAATCCAGACAAAGTATATTTCAATTTCAAACTTATTTTATTATCATATTTACTGTAGATAATAAACTATTCACAGCGTTAGATTTTTCCTAGAAACGTAATTCCATTTGAACTTTTCGAATCACAAAAGGTCAGTAAACAAACGGCATCATTGTTTCTATTTTTATTTTTAAAGTTGCCTTTATTAAATTTGAGAGTTGCAGCTCTTGAGAGGGTGAGGTTTTATTAGGGGCGACTAACGAGTCTCGATAAGGAGGTATAATGCCCCTCTGTTTCTTTGTTGGTGTAAACTATGAGTAGAAGCGAGCTATCTAAAGGCCCAGAGGTAAATGAATAAAGACTATTTGAAAAAATGTTTCAAAGTTTTGTATAGAAAATTTTCTTTACTGATATATAATTAATTTAAAAAAAATACTTTAAACTACGAAAATAGATTTGACGCTGTAATTTGAATTGCGATATTTGTTTATTTTTGTATTAGGTAAACAATACGAAAAACACACAAATATTTTTTTCATAAAGTAAGAAAATTTTAATTTTAGTTAAATATGTGTTTTACTGTCGTGTGCGTACGTAAATGATTTAATAATTTATTACTCATTAGCTGTTCTCCGCGACTTTGTTCGCGTGTTTTAGTTTCAACGGTTTTTTATTTTTGCAACATTTTTCATTTATGCTCCGCTCCTATTGGTCGTAGCGTGATGTTATATAGCCTATAGCCTTCCTCAATAAACGGACTATCCAATACAAAAAGAATTTTTCAATTCGAACCAGTAGTTCCTGAGATTAGCGCGTTCAAACAAACAAACAAACAAACTCTTCAGCTTTATAATATTAGTATAGATAAATATAAAAAGGAACTCAATGAAATGTACACTGGACTACCTCTGATGTATAACACTATCAATGACTAAAAAAAATTAACCATCGTATTGAAAACCTCCTTATATTGAAATCAGTTAATAATCTATATGATCATCCAAAGAAAGATACAATACGATTAAAATCTCTAGTACTTCGTTAGTACGTTCGTTATTGTACATACTCGTTGTCCCCGCTGTGTTGTAACAAATTGCACCCCATCATCGAGGGGGCAAAACCATCCACTGTTTAATCTCCAGTTCAATCTTGACTTAAATGAACACCTAGATGTTCCCCTACATCGATTGTAGGATAGTGTTAAGCCTCTGGTTTTGCTAATGAATTGATTTGCCGCTCTCGTCAATTCATAATGGAATTCATTGGATTTCTGTAAAGGGATTTCTACTGACTTCAAAGGGTTGCTGGAAATGGTATAATTATGTTTTTTTTTATGTACATACGTTCCTAAGTGATACGTAAAAATAGAAAACTAAAAAACTGTGCGGTTATGAAAGTATTAAATATTCTAAACTGTTTTTTTTTTATTTATAATACTCTTTAAACTGAGTTATTTGAAGACACTTACTAACCTTTGTACAGGATTTTTTATATGACTTTCTGTTACAGTAAACAATATTACAAGTATATAATAATTTTGCTGCATAGTTTATGCGCATACCAGATCTAAAATCCAATTGAACTCTGTCCTTAAACATCAAACCTGTACAAATGGGACGCGAGCCATAAAGTTTTATTCTAACAATTTTCCACTTACCCCATTGTATCATATTGATTGGGTATTGGCAGGCTAGAAGCGTTGCATGGTAAATCCACATTCAAAACCCCTATTTATTATGGTATAACACTAAAAAACCCTTATATTGTACCCCCTTCCTATCTGTAATGGGTTCTTATCATCTTTATATTCTTAAAGCCTGTCTTTTAGTACAAAAACACGGCAAATGCATTGTCCTTCCCTTTGCTAAAAAATAAATCCTCCGACCGTATCGCCTGAGATAACGCTAGATTTATACGTGAAAGGATGTCAATCTACCTTAAAGTCGAGCTTTTTTTTTGTTTTCTGCCTGATAAGAATGGATACGTGAAAAAACTTATCGATAAAGTAATTGGAGTGTTGACTTTTTTATGCGTGACTCATATGAGTCTGTGGTTCATTATAAATTAATTATTTGAGAAAATTAAACTAAAATTAAGTTGTTATGATAAGTGAACGATTTACATATCTAACTAGTACTTACCTACTTGTTTTTTAATGTGGACTAACCTTTTAAATATAAAAATTTACTCCACTTGTTTTTTTTATTCTAGTTTTCGAACGGACGTATAGGGATGTAACACAACTTCAAGCCTGCTATCTGCATAAATGTGTCACCACTTAAAGCCACGTGCAGTACTATCGTATTGGGTTACAACCCTATCGCCCACAGGCGCCACAATAGCCCATAACCGTCACTTAAATTGCACAATATGTTAAAATTGATAAGTAACTCTAAGATGAACTTGGTTTAGTCCCCTTGTTATGTTGCCGCAACTTCCGGAGATTTGGAAATGATTGATGTATGAAGTTGCAATAGTTATACATAAGACCAGCATGCGGGTACGCAAACCCTTTTATAAACTGATCAGAAATATATTCAGAAAAAGTTTCTTATGTACCTAAGATTTGAATATCACTCCACTTTACATCCTGAAAAACAGATGATTTAAATATTACCTATTAAAAAAAAACGATTAACATTTTAGAGTAAGTTAAACAACACTGAAACATTTTTCAGAAGTCCAATTTGTTGAAAATTTTAAATTTTAAAGTCAAATTTTCTTAGTCGAATTCGAAGATTTCAGTTTGGGATGTCTTACCTCTGTATAAAATCGAATGGATTATAGAATTCAAGAATAATAATACTAAATAAAGTTTCAGCTTTATCGGTAATACTTATTTTAATGAAGTAGCTGCTGTAAATATTTATTATTAATACTTACCTCAAACTTTTTCTATTAAGTGAAAGTGATTCAAAGAAAAAGCTGTTATAAAGTAAATAAAAATAACGATTATTTTACATTGAAGTTGCTATCTCAGTAACATTGAATTCAGAAAGTATATTGAATTTCTTTAACTACCTATAGTTTTAAATTTAATTGTCTTGAGAATTTAATTAAAAAAAAGGATGATGTCTTTTTATTTAAGTTAAGTCTGCTTCAAACCGTCCGTGTGCGCGTGGCCATTTTCTGCAAAAGTTGTCGTATGATGCACCGAATTAATTATTGCAATAAATTCAACTTAATCAATACCGACACCCAAACCTCCACTTTCACAACACACTTACATACCCCCATACAAATAATATAAGTTTTAAGGTTTAAAGAAATTTATTTTTAAAAAGACATACATTGTTACTTAGATAAAAAAAAACAATTATGTTATACAAACTTATTCTATTATTCGCCGAAACAGTAAATAATTTAATGGCCTCAACCGAAAAGTAAATAATGTTCAATTATGTATTTAGACAATAGCGACTTAAAACCACTAAAGGAGCTTATATTTTTAATATTAGATGTCAGTTTATTATATAGCTATGCGCCCTCAAAAGTAATATTTGACTTAGTAATAGTTTGTTAGAGGTTTTAGTAGTACAAGGACTATCATTTTATTTTCAAGAGGTTGTTGGTTTAAAAGACTTTGGTCCGTGGGGTCCGAGTGCGCACCTGCTTTTTAAAGATCTAGCCAAACGCCTCGTTAACACTTCGCGCGACCCAAGGGCTGGCTTTTACTTTGGATAGAGAATAAGCCTTGCCATACAACGTGGCAATGCCGCCAGCCTTTTGGGAACACTCCCAGTGGACAGCGATGTGGACGAATTTTTTGATGCCATATTTGAGGTTTATGTTTAATTAGATTAGTTTATTTTATTATTTCTTTTGTGTATGTATATATAGTTAAGTTTATTTGAAATAAATATTCTTTAGCTTTCTTTACTTTAATCAGAATGTAAGCCCTGACTTTGTTACTAGGGAAGACCTGGTGTCCTCAAACGCAGACTTTTGGCCAACCTTATATTGATAGCAATAGCATAGTACCATTACTCTAAAATTTTAAATATTCTGGTAAGAAAATAAAAATGGTTTGTTTGTTTTGTTTTGTTTGCCTTAGTTGTAACATCTATAATAAAGTGTGTGACGTTGTTTGTACGTAAGCAGGTTAGAAACAAGTACAACAAACTGTTTCCAATCTTCTTTCAAGTACTTGTTTACAGGATGGAGTATGAACTTGTTAAGGCGGGAACTGACCAACAGAACATGTGTTTAGATTTCCAAAGTATCAGTTTAAGATTTAAAGATATTGAAATAAAGATAAATTTCCTTTGTTTTATATTTGAAACTATACACAATTGTTTAGAAAAAGTATGAACTTTGTGGTTAGTGGTATATTATGAGAATTTAAATCTTAATTAAAAATAAGATCATAAATAAAAATCGTATATAAATTATGTACGTTGGCAAACTGATGATATAATTATTGATGAAGAAAATTATATTTTTGAGAGAAGATGAGAAAGTGATGCCTAAAATGATCGGATATATGATTGAAATGTCAATAAAGAGCTATATTTCTTAAGTTATTGTTATACCGGGTAGATGTTTTGTTTTCTATGATTTATTTGAAACGAATTCACCCTGTATCAACAACAGCCTCCTCCAGCGGACTTCAAGGCACTAAAACCGTGGGAGGTCATAAAATAAAAACTGTTTACTTGGCCCGAAGATAACCAGGAACAAAGTTCGTTTGATAACTTTTTATTTCCTCTGGGTATAAGCAGCAGTGTAATCCGAACAACTTCCGAAGTATCGTTCGTAACAAGATTCTTTTAATTTGTTGTGACATTTCAAATCGGTTGGTTAGTGATAAATCTGATTGACGTGATCCGTTGACAGAAAAAAGTGAATGTTGATCTGAGTAAATTATAGTTATTATCGTCGTTTGTGTGTTAATGGGGTGATAATGGTGTGTGTTTATAACTAATGTTTACCACCTGGAACTCCCCTTCAGTTTTATGGTGACACAGATTATTATGTAGCTTAAGAGTTTGCTCCTCAGATCAATCATAGATCGAAGTGTATAAACTTCACCCATATCTAAAATGTTTATGATTACTAAATAATAGCTCACAAAACTTGTAATAATGTCATCACCTACTTAATATCATATTATTATCCTACTAAAAATAAGTCGCAGCGCAAGACATTCCTCACGCTTATTAAGCCGTAAGGACGTGAACAATGCGAGATAATTCTTACCTGCGGAGATGAATCATATTTAGTGTCCCGTCGGAACGCCGGCGCCCGACCAACTTCCTACAATGGCCAATAAACACGCCATAAAATATGAAAGGCCGCACTAAAAATG
The DNA here is from genome assembly GCA_932294365.1 of Diachrysia chrysitis. Classification (NCBI taxonomy): domain Eukaryota; kingdom Metazoa; phylum Arthropoda; class Insecta; order Lepidoptera; family Noctuidae; genus Diachrysia; species Diachrysia chrysitis. The sequence continues at coordinate 11,121,047 of OW028649.1, read as the reverse complement.
CCATTATTGTTTGCTAAATGTCCACCTTTTGTTAAATGAACCTGTCAAATGTTCGCAACATGCACATCCGTGTCAAAGGGTGTCGATCTGACACAGCCATAACTCTTTTATGACGCAATAAAAAATCGAACTTGAATTCCACCGTGTATACACATTTGTGCTTCATAAACTTTGTGACACGTAAATTGCGCTGTGTGAATGACGGCCTTCCCGAAATATAGTTTACCATTCGATATGGCCGCTGTAATTTATTCCTCTTCCAGAATCGTTCCCGCGAATTAATCGCAGTATCGAACCTGGCCAGCCGTTATTAGTACCTACAATAGTTGCCAAGGTGTTCCACCCCTCTATAAATCTTGTCTAATTTGTGTGTAATTACAGAGCGGTACAGTTCCCGTTGTAACAAGGAGTGCGTAGCAGCGGGGAGTAACCGGCACGTGCTTACGCGTGCTCCAGTACCGAACCTCCCAAAACACCTTAACTCTCTACTTGGTGACATCGTAAACTATGCCTTAGCCCATACAGATTATGTATCAAACTTCGCTGGCACGTACAATCAAATATAATTTGAAGATGTTTCCGATAATGCTCTAACTAATTTCGATGCTACGTTCAAGGTAGAAGGTAGAAATTACCTCAGCAACATAATACTTATAACGACCGAGGCTCAAGTTTTGATCACTATTAAATATCGCTGCAAACGCGTCGAAAGGTTGATGTTAAATTTTAGTAATGTGTTCTTTGACCCCTTGGTGAGATGATAATTTTAATATGTAAAGTACAAGGGTGCACTATTTCTATAATCATTTAAGTTTCGTTATTATTTTCTAAGCCCTCGTGTTCACAGCAGGAGCTCGGACGTTGTAAAGTCGCATTTTATTCATATTTATTCAAGAAGGGTAGCTTGTTACGTTTGGAATCGCCGCTGTTGACTGCACGTGTCGAAAATTCTACTTTCTAGAAAATATCGTTCATTTCGAATACAAGAGTAGGTAAGCGTTCAAGAATATTTCCTGCCAGATGGCACAAGTCATTTAATCCGTTTCATCCCTTCATAATTAGCGCAGTCAACTCTGCACAGCCAAATAAATCCTTCCTACAATTGCCATTTCAATACTACAAATAAATCTACGTCATGTACTGTGTTCGTCGCCAAAATGCGTGTGCAGCACTAGAGTTCCCCCCGATCTCAATTAAAAACGTATTCTGCAAACATTGTTTTAGCATCCAAAATCGAATGCACACCATTTTTACAGTTGCAACCCCATAAAATATCGTTTCGAGTGTCGATCCGAAACTGTACACCATTTACGAGCTTGATTGAAATTTTGCAATCAACAGGGGGAGTGCTATGATGAAATTATTCGTGTATATTTTTTCCCTCAAACCCGCCGACGTTGTTCCCTTATAATAGCCCTTCGGAATAGAAAATTTACGGGGGATTTAAGATTGTAATCACGGGCCACTCGGTTGTTCAAAGTGATTATGGTGGAGATAAGGGCCTGGAGCGAAGCTGGTCGTCCCACGCGCGATGCATGCCACTACATCTACTCGTGTGTATAGCGCACTATCTGTGATGTTACCACCCAACCTGGCTTTGTCTTACTCGTATATCTTGGCAAATTTGTTCCTGTCATGTTCCAAAATAACAATCCAATCCATACGTAATAACTACAAAAATATTGTATATCAATTTTATTCGCAACACAGGAAAATCGAATTTTAAGTTTTGTGTAATGTAAATTCTCTGATCTAAGAATAACCATGTAAATATTTTTATTGCAATAATGTTTCACTAGAATGTATTCCCACGCTATTGCAGATGTGATTTTACGTTACCAACAATGTTATGACTAGACCAACTTAAAGCAAGCTGTAACAATATTTTCTAAAGATCGGACGCTTTACTTGAAGAACTCGCATCAAGGACGAACAATATATAATTTGAATTGCATGACCATAGGTCGTAAGACCCGCTCCGTATGCGACCTACTAACTGAAATATTCATATAAGCATTCAATATGAAAATAAACGCAGTTCCTCGAAGTGTTCACAATTCCAGATTGATACTTAAATCAATATTTTTGTTAAACTTTTTACAAACTTAACTTACCTTACTGCCAATGGCCAAGGAATAACCTTTTACACTTCAAGTTAGGAAAAAAAACATATCAAGCAAATGCAATCAAGTTTTAAACGTTCTAATAGCTTTAGTTTAATAAACAATAAACCCACGCTTAAATAAAAAATACTGCCTTGTTAGTGATGGCCTCAGATTTTATCAATCGCTCAGAGCAGATTGGAATCATAAATGACGTCAAGTGTCAGGTTGAGTATAAAATACTCATACAAAATGCACATTTCTAAAGCAAAGTAATCACCACAATAAATGACGTTCGATCCTTATCAATAGCAATGATATTACTCGTTTCCCTTATAAACATTCTGTGTGGGACGTAAAACCTGGTATTCCAAACTCTTGCATCCAAATCTGTATGTTTTTCTATTTGCTACACAAATAAAATTGTAACCGATAACAAAATACACAAATCTATCTACGTAAATTAACATAACAAGCAGTTCATATTTAATTTTAAGGACGAACAAGTTTTACGAGGCATATTGAATCGCACTATTATTCAGAATTCTATGGGGGCACGCACTACAACGACAGATATTGTAATTTGTTTGTCACAACGAGATTCCTTTCATTATGCGTTCGTGCTCCATAAAATATGCATCTGAAATGAGAAAAATGTGTCGCAGTGTCGCGAGTTTCGGTTCCAAATCGGAACAGCGTAAAACGAGACGTTTATTTATTACAATTTCGACTTTATGTGGGAAACCTAAAGTGCAAAGTTCAGTGTCTCGTATGTATCAGTTAGGATGTCTTACACAAAATGCGCCAAAGAATCATAATCTCGGCTTCCAGTGAGTTATACACACGTCGTCTATTCACATTAGTTTTAGAAATATACAGTAAACACACTTTCGTGAAAAAGTAAGCGATGGCATATGTTATTACTTTCAGAAGGTTCCATCGTGGCGGTGGAAACGTAATTTTAGTTGTGGAAGTTTTTATGATGTCATGTTTTATTACAAAGATAAGGAACGATTTACTGAAGAAACTTTAGATCTAACGACTTGAAGTACAGCTGTCAAGTGAATCAATCAGCTGTTCTTACATAGTTGCCGATTGGAATCTTCTTACTTCATGTATTTATGTAAGACCCGTATTTTTGTATTCTAGTTTACGCGATGTCTTCCGTATCATCATAGGTGGCAAGCAACGCTCAAATTTGAAAAAGATATAACGTTTATGTTTGTCCACAAATCTGAAGATGACCATTTAACCTGCCTAAACGAAGTCCATTCTACATAATATTTATCAGATATTAAATCCAAACTACATGGTGGAAAATACGAGACCGGATCAAGTATTTCACACGTAATCCCACACAACGTTTGTCATAACTTTTAATGTGAAACTTGGAATCGAAATAGCACCATTACGAAGGCTTAATGCCGCTCCACATTCAAGATTAAATACTCGGTAACTTGGTAACCGTTATGTACTGGTATAATCGCAATAAATTTGGATAAACCCAGCTTGTATCGGGACTACAGAAATGGGAGTAAATCAAGTCAGATTAGTTATCTCTTTTTGTTTCCAATATTGGTCTGGAGGTAAGTAAAAGAGACATGATAATAGTGTGAGCTGCTTATCATCCCTTGTAAGAGTAAAATATGGGAATTTCTCAACTGCTGTATCTGTTTAGGCAATTATATAACTTAATAGAGCCCAGTTGCAACCAATAGTTGATAAAGTGAAGTAACTAAGCAAAAAGCTAAAAGTAATTAAGCATTTGATATACGATCAATGATATATTTTAGTGGCGTTTTTTGTCATTTTTATTTTTTTTTCAAGAGGAGACCACTTGAAAAAAAGATAAAAATGACAAAAACCACACTAAGGATTTTAGTTCTTGTGATTTGAGGATTTGTTAAACCCCGAGCGGTTTAACAAACACTCAAATCACATGCACAAAGAACACCCAGACTTGGAACAAGCATTTAAGGTAACACAAATGTTGGTCCCATGCGGGGATCGAACCCGCAGCACTCACACTACACCACTCATATACCACTCGGCTATCCGTGCTATAAAATCAAAATTAAATCTACGTTTCTGCTTGAGGAGTAAAGTTTAAAGTTAAGATTAAAGTTTTTACTGTTATCACAGAATAACACAGAGTTTTGATAAAACCACGTCGTGGTACTACGTTGGAATTGGTAACCCTGAACCTAGCCTAAACATGTCTTAGTACTATAAACATGTGTGTTGTACTAGCCCTTTTAGTACTGTCCGATTGGTTCAACTGCATTGCCGTTTTGCCTACAAATGATACTGGCACATCTGATACAACTAATCAGTTTAGTTGATCGTTGGAACAAGCACAAATGCAGAGAGTTTATGTGCTACTGCAATGCCGTAAGCTGTAAATAATTATGTCGTTTTATTGTGTATAAAACAAACATTTAAATAAAATAATGTCATGTTTAATTTTTACAGCGTAATAAACGTTTTATTTCACCAAATAATATTTAAATTGTCATGTCAATTTTCGAATTTGACAAAATATGAATTGATTTTAATAAGTCAAATTTGAAAATAGATCACTGTGTTGCCACAGTAGATAAAAAAATAGTTTCCAAAATAAAATAAATCAGCCGATAAGAGTAAGTGGTTTTATTTTTAATGGGTCATAAAAGTTTAGCCGGTACCAACGATAAATAATATGTTTATCCTTAGAAAGCGGCCATAATGATGGTCGATGCATTATTATAATGGTCGTGTTGATTTGTAAGTACGAGTTAAACTCGGTTTAAGCCCAGGAGCGGTTAAGACATTTGGGCGACATACGGCTGAGTGTACGGTTGAACTTTATGGAGTATTATCGGCTTTAGATTTTATGTTATGGTAATTTAAATGTAGTTGTAATATCCAAAACCATCACTTAGCATAAGAAAATTGATTTATATAAAAGATTTTATTTTTAAAAAATTTCAAAATATATTGTCTATATTCTCACGATATTAGATATTATTTTTGAAGAAAGTCGGAGAAAATAGACTCCAAAAGATATTCAATTTGTGACTAATGAAATTTATATTGCTGATCAGAATATTTTTAATATTTGCCAATATTAAAAATAGTTATATTGGCAAAATAAATCATATTGACAAATATTGATTTATAAATTCTTATTTTTTAATAATTATTGTTTGATTAATAATAAAATTACTTTTCTTTTTCTGCTTAGACAGTTCCCAATTTTTTTAGAAAACGCACGTGTTTTAAAATTTTCTGAAAACTTATAGTCAGTAAGTATTATAAACCGTGTGTCCGTATGTCCACTTTACAAGCATGTAAGGATATTCACCATACAGGCTCCTGTATCTTTATATTATACACTTGAGCAAAGCGACCGACTTCTCAATGATAATTCAGTGACCATTACTGAATAGACATAAGTTTCTATATTGAAGGCCTAATTTTTTTATTGTATAAAATGAAACTTGTCATAAATAGACTTTATAAGGATGTAGTTTTATATTATCATGTGATTAAGACAAGCCAATTAAAAGGACTCCCCAAAAATATCTCCTAAATTTTGGTCGAAGAAATAAATATATCATTTGAAAGCTAAAAAGTGTGTAAGTATTAATAAAAATGAATATTTAATAACATTGACTTTGCCTCATATGAATGACACAGTCAATATCAAACGTTTTATTGTTACTGAAATAGATACGTAAATGTAAATAACTGAAGAGTTTCCCTCTAATTGAATACAAGGAAAATAGCAATATAGCATCAAAAATCACTTATTCAATATCCACATAATCCGTCCGTTGACAAAACGCGTAATAAATAATAAATCACGCGTCCGTTTGTACGTTGTTTGTTTTTAATTAGTGGCTGCAGTAATGCCGAAACAGCTGTTATGTTCTGTGTTGCCAGATTAGTGATATATTGTCGTTATAGTAGCAGTTAATTAAAAAACTTTCAGTCCGGAATGAACGTGAAGTGGTCCTGGATTGTACTTTACATTTTTTGTATTTCATTTTATGCATCGGTTAGAATTGAGATCATATTTCAGAAAATAATTGCTGCAACTGGTATTGATCTTGTTTTGTTTTTGTTTTGGAACCTATTTATCATGGATTTGATATGTATGTTTTATTAAGGTATTAATTTACTTAATTTAAAAATATAATAAATAAACCAATTAGCGCTTTTCAGGGGAAAAATACTGGAGGAATTTGCTGATCGTTGGTTCGAATATTTGGTAGTACCTAGTTGGTTGGTTAGAATATTTCTTAGCTAAAATAAATAAGATATTAGTATTTTTTACCACTCTATCATTGAATTGTTGAAGGATTACAATATATATACTCTGGGACAACTCACTCATCGCCATCTGATCCCAAAGAAGGCAGTGCCTGCGTTATGGCAACCAGACAAAATTACACGTAAACACAGAAAAAATGGTCATTCTCATCTCACAAAGATTTGTCCTGTGTAGGAATCGAACCAACGACCTCTAGTTTAGCAGTCAAGGTCACTAACTACTAGACCAACAGGCCGAAATTAGAAATTTATTAATTAGGCAGCATAAAACCTCTAACAATTTTATTATCGTAAGTAACACTTGCTAACCGATCGAAAGCGTCAAAACATACAGTGTGAGTTAATAACCCTCTCTGTGGAAACCTCACAGGTGCTAAATTAGTAGTTAAATGGAAGTTTCTGGAAATTAGTGTATAACTACACTACGTCAAAATGACCAATGCAACCGTAAAGTTATAGACTATCTGACTTGCGACTTGTTCAAAACTGTAATGCATGCAGGTCATTACATTAATATTGTCAGGTTTTGTATTCCACGAACTGCTTAAAGTTGTCTTTTGTTTCTTTGAATTATTTAACATTCAGTTTGTGTGTTTACATAATGTTGTGTCAGTCTTTAATATACGAAGCACATTGCAATTTAAATTTAAAAAAAATCAGTAAGGTAAAGATTCTGATAAGATCTGACGGGTAATATAACCAAAATAAAATCAGTGTTTGTAATCGAACTCCTCCGAAACGGCTTGACTGATTTTTATGTAATTTTTTGTGTATTTATTTGGTAGGTGTGAGATTTTTTTGTACCCCTAGATGAAAAAAAGGTGTATTACGCGAACGGGGTACTATTTACGCAGGTGAAACAGCAGGGCACTCATTGTAACTTTATAATATAAAAATAGCCAAAAAAATATTTTATAAATATCTTAAAAAATACTCAAAGATTCTTTATATAGTCTATGATTTCTAATAAATATAAATAGAGTCGACATTCGTCTAAAATATGCATAGAATACAGTATTAAATGGATATAAATTCGCAATTATCTGAAGTCTGTACCAAAATCACGGCCCGCCATTACTGCCAGAGTATTTCTCACGGGGAAACTGGCTCCTTTAGACCTACATCGATGTGCTAAAATATGGATGTGCAAATAAAATCTTAATTACACAATAATACAAACCATTACACTTTTTTTTTATTATTTCAAATATTATTTTAATTTATTGTTCATAAGCTATATTATTATTTACGAAATAGGTTTTTTTTTATAATTTTCAATATACATAATGAGTAGTACCTACCTAAGTTACAACAAAAAGTCGATGAATAATATAATGACTATATCGGGACACCGAATATATATATATCCGTAGAATTGTAGAATTTATGATCTGTGGTTTATGTTTCAAAGTTATAAATAAATAAATAAATGTGGACAACATCTTAAAAGTAAGTAGCTAAACCACTCGTGTTATGGAATTCAGAGACAACGAAGGTACCAAAAACACCCAGACCCGAGACAATGTAGAAAAGTAGTCTTCTACATTGACCTGGCCGGGGATCAAACCCGGGACTTCAGAGCTGGCGACACCTTAAAAACCGGTGTGTACGCCACTCGACCACGGAGGTCGTCAAAGTTATGTATGCTACAGAGATAGACAATTTATTTTTATGTTAACCATATTTGCTTTTGAATCGAACTTACCGACTCTACCGCTATCATTTCCTAGTTCCTATTTTATAAGCAGTAAATTCTAGCCTGAGGGCCGCAGAAAAAGTATGCCTAACCCTCAGGAGGCGCGTGATCCGACAATTTACCGTCGACCTCTACAGCGATCGAGACGCCATTTTGGATACGTTTAATTTTCTATTTCCAAGCCCTGGTTTATGTCCTGGTTAAAAAAGGGTTAAGATATGGATTACGTTAGCTAGAAAGTGGTATGAATATTAAAAACTAGCTGTCCCCCGCGACTTTGTTCGCGTGTTTTAGTTTCAACGGTTTCTCATTTTTGCAACATTTTTCATTTATGCTCCGCTCCTATTGGTCGTAGCATGATGTTATATAGCCTTTCTCAATAAACGGACTATCCAATACAAAAAGAATTTTTCAATTCGAACCAGTAGTTCCTGAGATTAGCGCGTTCAAACAAACAAACAAACAAACTCGTCAGCTTTATAATATTAGTATAGATTTGTTTTAAATAAGGGATACATTTTGTCTCTTCTGTGATTTACTTTAAATGTAGGATCAAAAACTATACAACATCTTTTTTAGGGAATCGTACCCGAAGTGTGGACCCTCCACTGTCTCTCCGTACCTCCGTCTGTATATCAGCGAGCTATATCTTATGAACCGTTAAAGACAGAGAGTTGAAATTTTTGCAGTGTGTATTTCTGTTGCCACTATAATAACAAAGTAAATTAAAAATTAAAGGAGGTTCCTATAAATGGTACGGAAACCTTCGTGCGCGACTCTGACTCGCCCTTAACCAGTTTTTTTAAAAAGCTGTTATTTAATAACTCTCTTAATATGTTTGGTGTAAGTGTAATTTTCAAACAGATTTAATAAATGCTAAATATTGTTTTAGTTGCATTTATTTGAGATTAAAAGTATAAGTATTTAGATAATATGTCTCTTTTAAAAAGTCAAAGCTGGCAAATAGTGCCTACGTACTTAAAAATGTTAAATTTATTTCTAGAAGACAAAGAAGCTTCGTTAAGTTAGCCGCTTAAGTCATGGTCTGTAATGCCTCTCATTAGCCTTTGAAAGGTTTAACAGACCAATAAGGAGGCGCTTAGCTTTTCACCAAACCTATTACGAAAGCCGACACGTATTTAAGGGGTCAAATTTAACATTCCGATGGTTATGAAATGATAAATTGGTATTTAGTTCTCTTAATTATACTATAAGTGCGAATTTCTCGAAACACCTTTTAAGTATTCGCTGTTTTTGATTAATTGTAATTTCAGTCTGTATCTATCACACAGCTGATCAAGAAACACTTGAACAAAGAACGAAGGTCGTCACTTGTTTTTCATGAGATTTAATTTTGAACTAGCGGGGCCCCGCGGTTGCAACCGGGTTCTTAGTCCCCCGTAAAAAAAATATTGTATTGATATAGATTAACCCTCACTCCGTACTTTAAAACGAAAGTTATACGAGTATAAATTGCACTTGTTTATTGCTATTAAAGATTACAGATAGGAACATATAAAAAAAAATGAGAAAATAGTAAAACTAAAAATAGAAATAAATTTTTAACCCGTCCTTCACATTTCCAGCCAGTTTAAATCACACAATACAGATGAGATTACACACAAATGTTAATTAAACTATATTTTGGTGTTTGAAGTGATTCCACAGTTTCCCACATGAATAACATTTCGAATCGACCTTGTAGTCCCCGGCGACGTCGTCCAACGATTCAATTACAGTGAACGGACTAACAAAACTATGTTATTGTGTTATTCTGCCTTTATAGACGTTTGTGTTTCGTATAACGGACAATAGTTGAATAGCGGTTTAGGAATTTAAAGTAAACATTTTTACAGTATGATCACAGTATGATCTTGGTTACTTTATTGAGTTCATGGGGTTTAAGTAGAGTTTTCTCGACTGCCGGCGCACTCTCATCAGTCTATCTCTACCATAGTTGTTGGCTTGCTTATCTCTAAACCACTGCATGACAGTTTCAGCACTGTAAAAATTAACTTATGCAGAAAAGAAGATGGGGTTTATGTTTTGGAAGCCACGATGAAAACATTATAGTTTAAGTAACTTAAAGTTACTTAAACTATACATCTATAAGACGGCACTTAATATGTATATACTCTGTTACACAGTATTTAAGGCAAGTCGCCAAAAACTATTATATGTACAGTAGATAATGATTGAAACCGTTTGCTGCGAATACATGTTTGCTGAGTTTTTCTACATTTTCTAGGATTATGTGACTAGGAACACGTAGTCATGGTATTTGTTTATTGGAGAATAAAACCACACAAGTTTATAGAAACATTCATTAGCGGTATTGATATGTTTCTACGAACTAATGACTCATAGGATTATTACGTTACAAACGATGTGTAGTTGGTTGTTTGATAACTAAGTGGAGGTCGAATAAATGCGATTTTTTATGAATGTTATCACAAAAAGGCCAAATTGGAGTATCCAGATAGTTAAATATGTACCTATCTATTATTTCAAGTTATATATCCATTGTCCATCAAACACTGTTTTACACGATACAATGAGGTTAGTGACTCTTAAACTAAACCTGGGGTCTGTAAATTATGAGCCCGTTCCTCCCTATAGTATTATCAATGGTACAAACAATAAAAAGAAGAAAAGTTACTTAAATTAAAAGTGATTTACACACTGTTTTTGCAATGTAGTTTCTGAAATATAGGTGAGAATCGTGTGTGTGTAGTATGTCAGTTGTAGGCGCAACGTTTACGATGTGTGGCTATTAGTAATATTCACGTTTTTATAAATGCGTAGGTACTGTTAGCAAAACTTATACAAAAATTTGTAGCTAGTTTAATACAACTAACGAAACACTAACAATATTCATTATATCTAGGTCAAACTCACTCATTACTCCGAAAAATATCCTGAACTCCGTACCTGAAAACAAAACAAAAACATGTTATTTCGAAATATCTAGTACAATCAGCGGCATAATACTCTAAGCATACAAACGGTCGCAAAACAAGAGAAAATCAAAGGAAAATCTTCGGCCGAAAACTTAGTGTAGACTCACTGGGCAGTAGACCAGAAAATGAGTCGAAATCAAATATAAACGGCAACGAAATGAGTAAGACAAACACGGGCCGACATTGTGTATCGCACAATAGGACCGAACGAACAATTCTTGACCCTTTTTACTAAGTACAACCGACAATGGACGCTTAGACCGATTACATATTCTGATGCAAATATATTACGGGCCGCAAGCGTGAATTAATTGAAAAGACCCCGCGTGACTTTGATTTATGGTGCACGGGACAACGTAGATTCTTAGCTCGTATCTTGTGTCATCTAATACGTACACGTAAAGATTGATTATGCAGCAATTATTTTAATAAGCGTTTGGATAATCGCGCAGTATTTGAAGGGTCTAGAGGTAGATAATGTATTTGTACCGTGTAAATACAACCCAACATTTGGAAAATAAATAAAAATAAATAAGGAATGGAGGAGGAATGAGTTTCAATATGAGATCACAAGAGTGCTTTTTAAAACTTACTGAAATACGAACTCTCAAACAAATCGACAGTGTTTTTTGAAGAAGAAAATAAAATACTAAACACGGTTGGCAAAACATAATTCAAAACATAAAACTAATAATTACCAAACAGAAGGCGAAGAACAGTTAACAAAAAATTAGAACAATATCAAGAATCTCATTTATATCCAAGATCAAAAAGAAGCAAATTATAATGTAGGTTTATTTTCTTTAGATTATATATAATATGTATGTATATATAGTTTATTTGAAATAAAGATCTGAAAGTTCTAATATGAATCCAAATATAGTATCTGAATATAACCTACATATTATTATACTGCCCCATATCTGTTCACTACGACATTATAAATATTAAAGTGCCCTAGTAATTCGCATCGCAACAAAAAGGTTTTTTACACATATTATTTACGTTTGAAGAGACCTCGTAAAAGGTTCAGTTAAGCTACATTACATTTAAGCTAATGAAATATTTACGTACGTATTATTTCTATGAAAATATTTTATTATACACATTGAATCATGAATGGAAGTAAAATGTTAGAATCAAAACGTAACTCTCTTATATATGAAGTTATTATTTGTTGAAAAATGTTGTACGGGTATTAATAATATATAGATAACACTAATATATAGACACAAAATGCAGGCAAGAAACTGTGTCATATCACAGTTTATTTCCTTCTTTTTGTTTTTTTTTCTGTACAATTATAGGTACTCTGTTTTGTCGATTTAATATTCATACTATAAATATTTTCAGCTGATGTATCTATTTAAATTTTTACCGTGTGCATCAAAATCCCTGCAACAATTTTTAGGCAAAACATTCACACTACACTCAAACTTCATTTTTCAATATCTTCATTCAAGCCTCAAATACATCACTGGTAAAGCTCCATAATCTGCAAGTTTTCTAAAACATTATCTAAAAAACAACAGCATTATGAAAATTTTATTATCATACATCATACACACAGCTTTTTTAATTATTTAGTAGATGAAAATAGTAGTTGGTGATATAAAAATAAGGATTATAATTATTTAATCGAGACTCGGTGAATGAATTTTACTTGATTGTGTACTTTTAAATAAAATATTTATTATTTTATTTAAAAGTTCAAGCAAAGAATGTCGCTCACGTTGTAAGCAACTATGCGACATCAAACCATAATCAATACTCCTTTATTTTCTATATCAATAACTACCAATACTATAAAACAAAAGATTTGTATTTTTTTACGTTTGTAACGAATAAACTCAAAAAGATCTAGACCGATTTCAAAAAATCTTTCACCATTGGAATGCTACATTATCCCCAAATAACATGGGCTGTAATACTGTGCTAGCCGTGCAAAGCTGGGGTGAGTCGCTAGTCAGAAATAACAAGAATAATGCTTTACATAGTTGAATCTGTCTAACAGGACAATAACAAGCAAAAATTAAGAACTACGAAACCAGAAAGCATCAAAACAATCTACATATTGCATTATCATCAAATTGTCTCTTAAATGCAATAATTATACCCTCCCTCGCATTATCCATTTGAAAACAAAATGCCAGAACATTAGGTTAGCTCAAAATTTTCCTTATACCGACTATTAACAGAGAGTACTAACAAGAACACACGAATGAATGCACAAGTGCTTAATATCTGGAATTCCTTGCTTCAAAGCACCGCTCCAACTTGAGCCCCAAAATTTAGTCATGTTTCGTCTCGGTTCCCTAAATTTCGTGGAACAAAAGGGGGGAGAAAGGTCTGGTTATAGTGGCAGAACTGTACCTACATCGGGCTCCTAGTTACGATCCACGATAAACTTTGAGTCTCGTGAAGAGTGAGAGCGTTTAAATTGTCGGCGCTCAACGCTGCTAACCGTACATTCTTCTATGGTTTGTAATGGCAGCACAAAAGTCATAAGCTTACTTCATTTCATTTTGATTCAATTTTAATAAAGTTAGTGGTATTAATGAAAGTTTATTACTTTTTATGAGCCTCATTTTCTATACTGTCGATAAAGGAAAACACACCATAATATAAAATTGTTTATGTTGAATAACGTGCTTATTTCTTGATGTCTGTATCAGAATTCCAAGAAAATTATAAAATGGAACATTTTACACCAGAACTCTGCATTACTACACACAATATCGTTACAATTCGACCTTACACCAGTACTATATTAAAATTTACCGACAGCAACGATTTTACACACGCTAGCACATACACGACAACCCTAAAAAAAGTTACAAAAAAAACAATGTCCAACACTAGTAGCGACAGCAAAAAAAACTCAACAATCTCCATTTTTGCCGACTGTACAATAAAAGAAGTATTTTAATCAACAAAATAAATGTTGCAATTATATATGTGATTAAGGTGCACTATACCTATCATATATTAAGTCGCAAGTGGTCGGGTGACTTCCAGGGAGGCCCTCCCCCTATTTGGTACCCTCGTAGGGTACATGGGGGACGAAATTAAACATTTTGGGGCTCTAACGGGTTACGTGTGCGACGATCTTAACACTGTGTGTTGGGAATAGAACGCTGGATAGGACAACGACTGATAAGGGCTAGTGCTTTTGTGAGTGATATTATCTTAAGTCTAGCTTTCTTAGTACTATCACGTACTATGTTTGAGTTGGTTTCTATTATAGTCAATTTCTATATTATGTCTACAAATACAAATGAAAGTTACCAACTAAACAAACTTTTTCAATTGTATGAAAATTACGTTTTTATTATGTTCAGGTTTTGAAATCTGTGCTGAATTTAATTTTAAGTTTTTCTACATAAATATAAATTGTACTTCTCAAGTCTCATTTTTTAATTTACCAAGGAACTTTTACTATCATTAGCTTTTTATACACACTGGGTAAAATAGGTTTCCAAGTGCGTGAGATTGGTAAAAAAGTGCGTGTTAAAAATAGCGCATCTAGTACAAAATAGATCTTCAAAAATTAATGTGTACCTACGCTATATTTGCATGTTCATTTTGCTCCAGAGATGTTATTAGAAATTCAGATTTTAGGGTATGTATGTAGGCATCGCTTAGTTTTTATGGTCCTCATGTAAACGTCAAGGGTTACGTTTATGAAGCCATTATATGGGCTCTTGATTAAATAGAATGCTTTAGCAGACCTCAATATAAAACGCGACTTAATGTTATACATTGTTTTATAATTGGAGTAGTAGAAGGTTAAAAGTTTAAAACTTCCGTGACCATTACTCAGCTTGATTGCAACACTAAAGATGTCAACCAACATACTATTTAGCATTACCGTTATACGTATGGACCGTAACAATACCAATTTATCATACCATTTAAATTATACGTAACAGAACCTCATTACTAATATCCCAACAAATGAGATTGCCCAAAATTCATGTGCCCAACGTCTGGTTACTCGGGTGGACAAAAGCCGAGTTTAGCCGCTATAAAACTACCAGATACAATATCACACGGTGAGATAAGGATCGGTTTAAGCTCCTACCATCCAAACATGTCCGGGTAAACTGGGGTCTCAATACAATTTTCCGGGCGGATGCATTTTGAATTTATAACTAGCAAATTGGTTCAACCAATTTATACGTTGAATATCTTGGAATTAATTGGTGGGTGACCGTGACAGTTTCGCTAGGCCTTAACAGCGTACTAACTACGTAGTTTATAGTTTAATAAAACTAGTGGCCAATATCGAAGTGTTGGGTTGACGCTTACCCCTGTCAACTGTTGTTATGGGGGTAGGCAATCAAATACCTTCATCAATTCTTTTTATAGTTTTTGGTTAGTACCTTTAATTTTACTGTACAACATTAAACTGCGAGGACATACGTATGGTGTAATCTTTAATCTTAGTAAAAACAATTATTATAACAAGAGATCACGCAACGTAGAGTACCTACAACTACAAACATTAGTTGCTTGACGAACCAAAAACATTAAAGCGAAGATATCCCACGATCGAACGAACCACCGACAAACGTACTCATGCGTGAGTTTCAATTAGAGTGTCTAAATATAGTCTACACTTGCTTATATAGTTTTTCTACATATTTTTTTGTTCCTAGGGCATAAGACCCAGACACAATCAAATATATGGGCAAACTGATTCTAAGATTAACGAGTCACTGCCTAAGTAAACCTATCTATATAATCTAGTTTAGGACAACATTGCACTCATTCTTAAATACTAAAAATAAGCTAGGATTGCCTCTTTAGGATGGTAAGAATATTTCATTTCTAGCAATAAATAGGAGGATATTTTCTCATAAAACCGAAATACATGCCTAAATGATAAAATGCAAAAAGAAAAAACAAAATCCGGATATTTTAAGTATGCAGCTGCGGCGACAAAAAAAGGTACCATAATACATAAACATCCGGTATTGCAAATTTTAAGCGTTTGTCATGTTTCGTATAGCACAAGGTCGAGGACATCCTTTTATGGTTCACCTTACAGATTATAGCAGATTAAATAAAAATAATAACAATAGGGATGTTTCCTGGGTATGAAAAGTTAAAATCTATTTAGTCCGTCAGTTAGATAATAAAAAAATATTAGACATATTAGTATTTTTTCTTTTATCAAAACAATAAAAAAATACAAAGATACGGCGCTTTAAAGTTTCGGAGTGGGGGCTTATGACACCTCGCCTTGGTAAAAATTGTAGCGAGGAGTGAAGTCACGCGAAATTTCCCTTCTCTGTATTTTTATCATTATTTGAAAAAGAAAAAATACGTGACCAATAAAATTCAATAATCTACCAGGCGGTCATTAAAAAAAATTAGGAAACATGCCTATTGAAGGGGGGATATTCGTTAACAATAGCTCCTCGTAAATCTATGATGATTAAAAAAAATTTCTAGACGACTGGATTTAAGACGACATGTTTTAGTTTAATTATATTTGATAACGCAGTATCATCCAATTCAATAAATACCAGTTTTTTTAATGATAAAGAAATGAGAAAGAAAGGGTTGAATGATGAGATAACGAGTAGTAGAGATGAATGGAAGCAAAATACGCATTGTGCCGACCCTAAATCATTGGGAACAGGGACTGCCCTGTTCCCAATGATCATCATCATCATCCTCACTATCACTGGATAGTGAGGATGATGATGATGATGATGATGATGATGATGATGATGATGATTATGATTATGATGATAAATAATAGTGAGATATCTTACTATGTAGAGGATCACTATGATACAGCCCCGAATTTAGAATCTAAAACCAAAGTCTGGGGAAAAAATATTTCAGAAAATTTTAAATAATATTTTGATACTTTACTACAGCTTAATAATAATTAAATTCTATTTTAATCATGCAATTATTGTTTCAGTTTTATACCGAATGAGCTGAATCCGAATGCTATAGTCATTGGTCGTATTTTGACGTCACCAGACGCATACCAGGATCAATCTACGATATAAACAAGGATGAAGAAGGTTTTTTTAAAAAGGACTTGAAAAAATATCCCTGCAACAAGATAGCGGGAGTACTAAAAAGGTCGCTGCTTTTTGCTAAAGATAAGAAAAAAGAAATTATACCAGCAAGCTTATGGACAAACTTTCTACGCAACTGTAACTCGACACACTATCTCAGAGGATTAAGTTTTGAAACTCTTTCTAGAATTTTCATGCTGGGTAGGTTAAAAAAAAACTTACTTCCATTGCATAGTCGAAGTACCAATACGAAGATTCTAATTTGAAATATTTTAAAACATGGCGGCTCCCACATCAATAAATATTTTTGACGTTCTTTTCTTTTTCTTTAATTATAACATTTACTTTTAAAGAAAATACCTAGTTACTATTTTTATTGAATCAATGTAATTAAATACTCGATTGACTGATATAAAAACAATTTCAAAAATATAAAATCATTTTGGAATTATATTAAACAAAAACGATTTTAACTATTTGATTGGGTCTATCAACCGATTCCATTTAATAAAGCTTAATTTAACTTGATTCGCTAAATACGATAGTTAGAAACAAGCGGTGTCGGCGTCACTGCAATGCAAGTCGAAACAATTACGAGAAATTGGATAATGTCCGTAGTATTTGCAGTATAACTATCTAAACTTTCTGAGTACCCATAATATAAAAAAAAAAAAAAGTCCGTTTAATAAAGATAATCTAAATAGATAAACTGAGTAGAAATTAACTTAATTATGAAGTTAGCTAAAACTAGGCTAACTAGCTAGCTGGGGTTCAACATTTTTAAAGTCTTAAAATAATTTATATCGAAACAGAATTTAATTCGATACAGTTATTATATTATCCAAAGGAGGGTTTAAAGTCACCGCGATGTTTACAAACGTCACCTACTGTGCAATTATTATAATACAAACAATGGGGCGTCCTAAGCCTGCGTTTGGTCGCATTTCCCTTATAAAATCACTTAGTTAAACCGATGCTGTCACTTCTGTCCGACCCAGAGACGATTAGGACAACAAAAACAATTTTCTGGACACACTACATATTAAAAGTAATTGAATCTACACCTTAGAATTCAGGACGTAAAGTTTAAATTCAATTGCTGTAAAACAACAGTTTTAAATCAACGAAAATGAGCTTTGTGATAAAGAGTTAAGGTTTATTGTTGTTAGTACGAGTTAAGGTGATGTAATATTCAAAATTTGGCACCATTAAGAAGCGGAAAGTGACCACTGCTAATTTGCGAGGGTCTTGCTGCAATATACTATTGTTTTGGATATAGTTTTATTGAAAACAGTAATTTATTACAATTGGAGGCAAAGCCACCCTTTAAAGGAGAGCATTATTTTGTTTGGCGTTGTTTAAAATTCAATTGAAGATGCTCAGCCACACATATATTGGAACCTTGCCAGGTAAATAGCCAGAGACTGGATTCACATTGGGTCGCTTAATATTGCTCTTGGCAAATGATGAAAGAAAGTACATTAATTTAATACTAAAGTGCATCTAAACGTTTTTACAGTTATAAGCATTGATTACTCATCTTACTATAAGTTAACGTAGAAGCAAGTTATATCTATCTCATCTTTAAAAATAGTTAGTTTAATAAGATAAGAAGATCTCTACACCAAAAAATGTATGTTGGTATTTGTTGTTTAAATATTTTAGCTGTTGAAATATGACTAAAAATAATACTACCTGTACTGCTAACACCAACTTAGCAATTATAATTTTTATTAAAACAAGCTAACGTTAATTAAATTTGTACCGAAAATGTATTTACAATAATACAGAGCCCTTATTGTTCTCATTAAAGCGAACAAAACATTAAATTTACCTGCGATAAAGTCAGACAATCGTAATATTATATCCGGGTTACGTGTAATGTTTAGCTTATCATGCCACGCTTCAATGTTACGATAATTTAAGACAGAACGCCGTGTCATGCCTCAGTGGACTTCAGTGTGGAGCCATAGAGACTGCTGGGGGTGATCATTTGTATAATCTTTGTGTAGAATAATAAAATAACAATACAGGACTATATTGCGGTGGCCTAGCGGTTCATTGACCAGATTTGTAAGCAGGTGGTTGCAGGTTCGATCCCAGGTTAGTACCAGCCACTTGCATGTTTGCGATTACAGATTCTGATTTCGGAATCTAGTTTCGTATTATTGTTTATTTTAAGAGTCATCCAGACAAGTCTGCAAATACAATATTTTTTTTTTGTCTTTGCTTTTGCTTTCAATGCTCTTTTTTTCTTTGTAGATCACCTCATCAATCAGCTAGTTGCCAACTGGCTTAGAGTTATAAAATAAAAGTGAGTTTTGTAACTAAAATTTCTCACCTAATTGATTTGTTAATTTGGGTACATTCCTAGTTATTTTTTATTAGTAAGTTAACAATAAGTTAAGTTATATTAAAAAATACTGTAAAATAACACTAGGTCCCTAAGAAAATTCACCGCTCTATACAGTTTACAGTATATACCAATAACTATTTCTCTAACCAACACAAGGTAAATTCTCATGTTCTTTTTATCCCCTGTCGTTCAAACAAGCAATAACACAACTATCGACCACAACAGCACACGTGTTACCACAGACCACCCCCGGTGTCTACAAAGCTGACATTTTTTACTAATTTCTCCCTGTGACATGTGTTTGCAGATAAGCTAGATCATTTTCAACAGACGACACGAGTGCGTAACGATTTTTATTTTTCTGCTTAAGAATCGAGAAGTAAATTCACAATTTTAAAATTTTCTTTAAAAGATATCCTCTCAATTACTCGGTTTTTATTTGATAAGTTAGACTGTTAAATATTTTCTCCGAGAAAATTTGGGTTTACAAAATTGTTCAATGGAGCGGTGAAATGTAAGTGCGCAACAATACATTTGCTCTGGAATACATCTATGTTACACTTATAATAATCATTAACGTAAGTATTATGAGTAAGCTTTCGCCAAATGCGAAGAACATTAACGCCAAAAAAATTCTCGAACTGTACCAAAATGTCGTAAGCTGTAAAAACTTCCCTTGTCAGCCGGAATCGAGTTTTAAGCAGCCCTGATTTATGAGTTCCAAGTTATGGTGTCGTGAGACAAGTGGCCCCACTCTAAAGATTCCGTACGTGACGTTTGTGTGTCCCTAAACGTTTTTGAGAATTTCTCGAGTGTTTAAAATATCGCGAAATGTGAAACCGACAGGGACAAGGACATATTTCTCTAGAACTTTTGTAAGATGTTGTAAAAAATTACCTCCTACAAATATACTATTTAAAATTATTATTTTATCATTTTGAGGTTTTCGTTAAAATATAATCAAATAAAGAAACAGTACTAGCAATGAAAAAAAAACAGTCATCGGTATGTACATACATAGGTACTGATCAATTAAAACATTCCATAAAATTAAAATCAAATAATTTTGATAATGTGTAGAGTAATGACACTGATAATAGCTTAAGAGATCAAACATCTTAAATCCACCTGTAATCATCACCATCACTAATTAAAATAACTAAAGTGCCCAAGCATAATAATGATATTATTTCTGAATCAGAACAGCAATAAAATCTCTTCAAACTCAACATTAATGTCGCATTAATTTTCCTATTAACAGCGACATCCATTTAATGTTGCTAACTAGCAAGTAATATTTGGGGATAATCGCAAAACCAAGTCAACTGCAATAAAGGATGTATACAATGATCATCATTCACTTAAATTACATATTACGCCATTCGCTATTGGACTGATTTAGTTTCTCGTTGATATAAATAGCAATAGACCTTCGTATGGTCGAGATTGGCCCATAATAGGCCTAATATACGAATAAGTACGCCCATACAAAATGTGGAAATGAAACAGTAATGTTATACGGAGCAGAAATAATGATGTCATGAAAAATTACTTTTATATTAATACGAGCTTTTCTCGCTAGATTATTCGCACCAAGGATTATTATATTCGTACCGTTGTCCTCGACTGAAAGTAGTATATTAATTCTGCGTAATTCCAGAAGTGGATGGGATTCAAGTGGGCTTGCGTCACTCTTGGAGTTCGGTAGCTTCTCTCGCTTTAGTAACATGTAGTCATGTTAGTGGATTCAATTGCTGAAACTATAATATCTTTAAAAAATGTCCGTCTACGTTTTGCTATTTTGCTATCAATTTGGATGCAATAACTAGTAAAATATCATCTAAATCATTTTCTCTTACTTGTATGTCTCGGCTGTGGATTTTAAAACGCATTACGATAAGTTTAGACAATAGTGCCCTGGTCATCCTCATGGCCATTATATAAGAGGGTGTAGTGTAATATTTTTTTTTTAATGTAGAAAACTATTTGAACTGTTTTAATTACAACCATAATATTGCAGAGTAATCAAGCGTTGCAAGTATGGCAATAATTCCTTAATAACCTCCAATTGAAAATTCATATCAATCATAATTATAAAAGTCTAGGTAATAATCAAGGCAATAAGTATGGTTTGCACTAGTCAGTCAGTGATTTACCAGAAAATGCAAATCCATCATCATTGAAGAATATCCTTTTCCAATCCTGTTTATACCTATCTGACCACAATAAGTAAAAAAAAGTGTGTGTGTACTTATGTACGCACGTAAGAAGTTATACTTTTTTGGCGAAACAAGATAAAATTCTTTCTCATAAACTGGTATAAAAAGCTCTAAACTTTATGACATATGACATTTTTAACATTATATAGTTTGGAAAAACTAAAATGTTGACTACCTAGCTAACTTCAGGGTGTAGGTTTTCCGTGACGGTGTGCGCGCGCATCGTTTTCGAGAATTAATAAGTACATATAACTTCAATAAAAGTATTTTAATTTATATCAATAAATAATATATACGGATAGTTAACCTCAATTATATTGGAGCACTTGAAAAAGTATATAAGCACAATTTTTTTCACTAATATTCACAAATAGTTAGTAATATCAATCAAAATATTCAATTTAAATCACTACTGAATATAATTTATTAGCACATATATAATTCGCACTTGTATGAAACTAAAACACGTGTTGTGAATGTATAAACTAGAAACATGTTGATAAATATTATAAATATGAAAACAGTGATCAGAGGTGACGAGCGTACCAACATGCGCGACTAATATCTAGGTTCAATTTCCATTTTGTTGGTAGCTTTTTTTTCGAGACTTAATGAGCGGTTAAGCAGACAGCTTCATACTGTTAATTTTGTGTCACAGATGCGCGCGCATCTTATTTCGAGACTTAATGAGCGGTTAAGCAGACAATCTTAAAATTTCACTCTCATCATTTTTTCATAACGCGCCTAAAGAAGTATAACTTCAATAAAAAAAGCATGTGAGCTGAGTTTTTTTTCAAAAGTAAGCAAGATATAAATGCACTGAAATTTGCACTTAGAGTAAACATAGATAAGCATAGAGTGAGCGCATCGCTAGGAGCCCCTTGTGCACAGCAAATTTCTTGCTGTAATTACTACGTTCGTTTACTGATTTAAGTGATTTTCCGTGCTACGTACGACAGAAGTTTATGCGAAAATTTTAATAGTTCGGATATTATTAGGGTAATATTAGGTTTTGTTTGAAATAGTTTTAATAAAACCGCGCGTTCTGCTTTAACACAAATTTTACTTGTTTAGCCTACAGTTCATACTCGATATGAGCACTCTATAGTTTACTTATTTTTTCTCTAAGAATTTGCACTTCAACATAAAGAGCTTTAGATACATGAGTTTTTTTTTATATCTGAGTAGAATCTCTGGTTAAATATTGTCATAAAACTTTGAAATGGTTCAAGAGAGAAAAATCAAATACCACTGAAAGTGAACAAGCTTTAGCCCCAAGCGCGAAATGTAAACAGCAAAAAAGACATCTTAAATCAAAACGCTTCTCCATTGAAACATAACTGCCTCATACATACGCTCGTACTAGTGATAAATCTTTTCGTGCCATCCAATTGTCCACAACTAGGTCATCTGATTGTCCCCTACCTATTTACTGTCATGTCTTTTGTGTTTGAGTTTTTTTCCTGTTTCAATTTTCTTTTGTGGTCCCTGTTGTATTAAGTTGTTTCGTACGATTTTGTGGACGGAGCGAATAATGTATATGTTGGTACTGTTATCTTGGGCTTCGATGTGTCTATCTATACTGTTTTTAGATGAGTTGTGACAAAGCGTTTTCGGGCTTTCATTTATCCATTCAGCTACATTCAGTGTTTGTGACCTCTTTTGTTTTTTTACCTTTTTTCATTCTAAACCAGACTGTTTTTCTCAAAGTTGAGTCATTATCTTGATGTAAATGTTATCTTTTTATTCGTCGTTTCTTTTTTGTGTTAATTTCTACTGTAAGGCTGCTATCAGGCTATATTTTAGAATATTATGTTAATACTAAACAAAATATTCTAATATTCCAACATAACCGTGTGGGTAACTGCACACTTCTGCCTTTAATTTCCTAAAGTCGAGGTTTGAAAATAAAAAGATAAACCTTTCATAGTCATAATAATTATTATCAAATTTATTTTAGGACTACAAGGATGTACTTTCCTATCTAGATCAACTGTTATCAGATCACTAATTATTTAACTACTCTAAACTTAATTCAAACCTAAACTAATATAATTGTGTTTAAAAGAATGAACTTGCTGAAAATATAATGTAACACATTCGCTAATCATATAATTATAGATGTATAGACACCAAAAGGCATTTTCAGAAAATAATACGAATGTCAATTTTACGAACAGAAATTCAAATACACACAATTTGACGTAAATAAGCCAAGCTCCGAGGACAGTAGTTTGTATAACTGTGATCCTGTAACAAGGGCAAATGAGGTGGGCATTAGTAGTGGCGGTACAAAATACAAACGACACGCCCGTTCAATCCGGGACAGGTCGGAGTTATGACGGCAGCCAGTCCATTTGATGTCCGATTGTGGCCTAAAAAGTAAAGAGGAGCGAGGACGATCTGATTTAGTAGGTAGATTTTAGTATTGGTAGAAATTCTTGGCAAGGTTAGTTAAAATGAACAGGTTCGCAAAAAATGGAAAAGATGTATAGAAAATATTTCTGAACGGGAGATTTATATTAATATCAGTAAGAGGCTTCTTTAATCGATCAAAAACTGCACGAGTGAAATTTCAATTCCATAAAAAGTTACAATTAAGCAATAGTACTATTGATTATAAATATCTTCTGTTTGGCATACCACCAGTTAAAATGGCGATTGCCATCCTTAAAACTTGCAGGACCAATGTCACAGGTGAATAATCAAGGTGTACATGTTCTAATCGCTGTACCCTCGTTACTCGATCCGCCTACAACAATGAGCAATACGAGGGTCCGGTTTGAACCCATTTCATTTGGCATTAGTCTTGATAGCACGGATTTCTTGCCTTGAAATTTTCTCGTCAACCATAATTAATAGGGTGGGCCGCCCATTAGTATGCGCCATTGAATGCATGACCCTGATAGGACATCTGGATTCGCCATCTGTCTATTGAGGATTGGATGAAAGGTTAATCAGGGGTGTCCATTGTTTTGGCATTTGTCAAACGAATTGAGCCTAGGACGAAGCTGATCAAAGGTTCACCATATTTTGGTAATCATAAAAGGTGTGAGTTATTTGCAATATTCTATATCAATCTATGAAAGACAGCTCACGATCACAATTTTGAGTTTTAATTTGGAAGCTTATTCCAATCTTATCTAGCCTCAACTCTGCAACTGTAGTAATACAGAAAGCAACGCTAAGTCACTACATCAATTGGGATTGTATGTCCATGTTATATACCTAATCCCAATTCCTCCTGGGTGCCGTATTTCTCAACTAATGGTACCACTGGGAAAAGATGTCCTACCAATGTACCGAAGATCAGACATCGACTTACTTAATCAAAACTCTAGTAGTTAAATATATGTTGATTTGTTCTTTCTTTTGTATCTGCATACTGGCAGCAAAATTGTATCATAATAATTAGTAGCCAAAAAACAAATTAAAGAAGAAATTAGATAATATTCTTATTTAAATTTATGAATACGCAATTTTTTAATGGTATGGGTAAATACAAGATTGAAACTGAAAAAATCTTGTTTCAACGAAATACACAAACGACATCGCGATGAACAAATCTGCTAGAATTTACTTTTCTGTTAGTATCTGAACTATTTACTGGCATTCCCTTTCATTCGCTCGTTGCAGAGCTTTGAGATAATTATAACAACATGCCTCGTTCGATTTCAAAGAGCCTTTAGTTAGTATCGGGAATTAGAGGAACTTTAGCGTACTGCGTAACCTAGATTAATGAACAAACTTGGAGAAAAATAAATGTAGTCAATATTTTGAGAAATATTTTTGTATTCATAATAATATTTAGTAGTGAATAAACCAGAGAGGTATTTTCTGGAAAAGTATTTTCAGTACAATTCTATTTTGTGAATATCGCCATGATTGATAAAATAGTCGAAAACATTTCTTTAGATACCAAATTATACCTAAGATAAATGTCGTTTTTTCTTACAAATAAAATTATTACATTAATAAACAAACTTTATTTTTGCAAGAAAATCAGTCTTAGTGCAATTTTAACAAATTCCTAACAAAACGACAGAACTTGTATTTGGCTTAAAAAAACAAGTTCAGTCGTTTACACAAGAAAACGGTCTACCTTAAATTAAATAAAATCAAGCCAAAAGGTGAGATTTAAAAACGGAGGGCAAACAATGCAGGTATTTTTTCTTATCGCCCTAAAATTTTTGGGGGTCCGTACGAATCCCTAAAATGGCAATACAGATCGTACGTGAGATGTTTGGGTCGTAATCATCTAAGTTATGACTGAATTTTAAAGCAGCTTTCCCTTACCCTATTGACCGCGATAGGATAGGTCAGAAAGCCCTCATAAAAAATACTTAGCCATATTTATGGGCCGGAGCATTTGTATAAAAGGTGTTTTCTTTTTTTCCATAAATTGGATTATGACGCCTGTGGTTTTCAGTTAATTATTGCATAGAAGGAATTGGGACTGCATGATAAGACAAGTCAACATTTACCAAGGTTCTGGATGTAATATTTTATTAAGGTTAAAATTATAATCTGGCATTGTCAAAAACATAAATGCTGAAGAAATTCAAAATAGGCAAAAATGTGCTTAATTTAACATTGTTTTAATAAATGGGAAATAATTGTGTTTCTTATTTTCGTGATGTAATTATATCCATAAATTCGAAACCGAAAACATAATAGGTATGATTTATGTCACGAAATCATTGTTTCGGTAAATAGGTAAATATTTCAAAGCCCCACTACATGTCCCTTGAAACGTGTCGCGACACTGTACCATAATTAAATTTTGCTCACATTCGGAGATTCAATTAGGGTTTAATATTGACATTTGCTAGTGAGATCCGCCGAAACTCGGGGATCAACACCTAAACATTAGCATAGTTGATTAGAAGGCCTCCCCAGAACTGTTAACTCGTAAATGTCATACATACAACATCATAAATCATCTTAAGATTATGCCTCACTTGCAAAATTTTGTATAATTTTGGAGAGAGTATATCAAAGTTTGTAATCAATTCAAATTGACACCCTACTGCTTCTAACTTAAGGTTTGAAATCGTGGTGCATTCGATCAAAATTTGGGTCGTTTTGGTAATTTAGATATTATATATTTGCAAGTGTAGGAAAGCCAGCAAGTACTGAATCAGCATCTAGGTGGTTCTCATATAATGAAGTAGAACGTTAGCAGTGATTTATAGTCCAATTATGTTTAAACGATAAAAATAATGTTAATAACTTAATGGTTTGTCTTGGTCTGTCCAAGGTTTTAGAAATCGAAATATGGAATCAGGTACATTAAGCTTGATTGGTTAAAATGTTCTGTTTTTTTATGCTATACCTACATTTCACTGAAATAATACACCACTGGCTGAAATAATACACAAATAAAAAAATTCAGAGAAAATTTAATCGAAACTGTATTTTTAACCTTATTGCTATGACAGTTAAAAAGTATTCTTCCGATTTCTATTTAGAATATTCTATACCAAACATTTTTACAAGTAGAAATAAAGAGGATTAGATTGTTTTATGTGTCGAGAAAGCGTGCAGCCTCAATATAAGGATAAACGTCAGTCCCTGAGGTCAAATAAATCTATTCTTGTCCAAAGCCTACAGCCAAAGACTAAACTATGTTCGGTAAAGTCGGGCAAAATGAAATAAACGCGGATATAATTAATATTTCATACGAGCGGTGTTCGGACCGTACATGTATGATGTATCGTGCTGAACATCAGACTGAGACCGACTTGCATTGTGATATTGTGACCTGATTTCGTCAAGGGTCTTTATAACCAACGACTTATTAAAAAAAAATCTGAGGTTTACGTGATTGTTAGAAATTTAAACAAATTTTAGATTGTAACAAATATTTGTTATATTTATATTGATTATAGAAATTATTAGGTCCCGCTAGTTATGTACCTAAGGATAATTAAAGGTGTTTGGCGTAGCTTACATCCATGTTTTTATTTAGTTAAGGCACCACTAAGTCAATGTTCGACTTACGAAACTCAAAATGTTATCAAAAATTGATTGAGTCTTGGAGACCTGGTTAAAAGTTTATGGCTAAAATTGTTAGTTAAAGTTTGTGGTTATATTGCATTTCAATAGCATCACGAACCGACTGTATCGTAAGGTGTAAACAAAATAATATGTTATGAACTGTGCCGTTCCAGCGGGCGTCAGTGTCACAGATAACGAATGCGCCCTTTGTGATAATATCTGTGCATTGTAAGTGCTGTCCTGTTTGCCTTTACATATAGGTTGAATTTTTGACATGCCTAGGATTTAAAATATAGACTACTTTTGTTTTGCTTTTAAAAAACAAAGCAAAAAAAAAATCAATATAGGCATATTGTCCCGTCTCGTCAGCCTTTAGTTCCTCGGTATCCTCCCTAATAATATCACCTTCAACGCATTTCTGGCTTATGGAATTCATAATAAAAGTAATTTATGTAATATACTTACTATATAACACAGACTATACTTGTAAATAGGTAGAAAGAAATATATTGATTCATTCTTTTTGGCCCATTTAAGTGACGTGGTCGTCGCAAATTCATACGTTAACAAGAGTAACTTATGGAGCAATAATGTAACGTAAGCCGCCCTAATAAACTATAAAGGCTAGTTTGGATTATTTACAGGTAGTTTCCGTGTACGGGACATATCTAATAGGGTAGGCTGACCGTACAAAGGTGCAAATACAGCACATATTCCTTACTAATATTATAAATGAGAAAGTAACTCTGTCTGTGCGCTTTCGCGCCAAAACTACTGAACTGATTTAAATGAAATTTGGTACACGGATAGTCTAGAGCCTGAGAAAGGACATAAGCTTTTTGCCGCGATAATCTAAATCCACGCTGGCCGCGGGAAACAGCTAGTGGTGGGTAAATTTTATAAAATTTACTAGAAATAATTCACCAAAAAATTATAGTGACTTCAATTTAATGTAACATCATTTTATCGTTCTTAAATTTTAATGTATTTATTACTGAAATATATGAACACCACGATAGTTTTTAAGGACTTAATTACTTCAGAACTACATACATACCAAGAATCTTAGAAGTAAGTGCTACTAGGCTAGCATGACGTGAGGCGGTAACCTCAATTCAAACGCTAACGAAAGCCAGGTATGTTTAGAGTTCCCTGTGAATATGCTCCACCCAGTTCTGTGGCCCTCGTATGAAATATTAATTCAATTATACCGTCCGAACGCGGTCAAAGATTTGCTTAATTAAATAGTGCTGTTACTTCAAATGATTTGATTAACGTGCTCATATCCTTTTCATTTAAATCGATTAAACTATTTAGAACTGTAACGAATAAATTGATGAATAATAAAATAATGACTGGTATGGTCATTTTTAGAGGCGTATTGTTAAACATAAACTGACTGACTGATTTATACAGAAGCCCTAAGTGTAACTGACGCAAGAAATTCGTATAGTTAATCACAATTTCCAAAAGATAATTACTTATATAAAGTTGAGTTTTATACAAGTTGTGCGATTTATTTTTAAAAAATATTTGGTGTACTAATAATAACACCAATTTTAATTGAGAGAGTTAATTGTTCATTTAATAAGTGTTCAACAAAATTAGCCTTTAAACTTTTGCCGTACATATTAGTTTTCCTCCCTTCAAACGAAAGCAATAAAAAGACAGTCTGTATATCTCCGTATATAGACAATGGGAACTGATAATTATTCTCATACGTTAGGGTTGGCATTGTTTTAACCTCCCCTTCGATTTCACCCCTCTACTTAGACTATACTCGATACGATGGCTCTACAATGTAGGGTTATTACTTAATTGAGCGTCCAATTTTTTCATTTTTGTTTTTAATTATTTTAGTCAATATGTTCTATATCTAAAGAGGTTAGGGTTCTTTTCATGACTTTTTGCACTGTTTGTTTTTTATTAATATTCTTTTATAGCTCTTTGTAAATAATAGTTATAATATTTTAAGCTAATGACTTTTACATTTGTATCTCATAATGTTTTAAGACATATTAATAAAACACATAGAACTGTTAAAAGGCCTATTATAGACCAAAAAAACAATGAATCAGATTTCATATTCGGCGTATCGTCAAACAAGTTACAAGATTAAAGCCAGTCCCAAAAATCTCATTCCCCTTTAAAAACCTCCATTAAAGCCCACCAACATTGTTATACCAATAATAATTTAGCGAATATTCTTCCCTGAGAACGTAACAATCATAGTGTTACTGCGAATTTCGTCGGAATCGCCTAACTAATGTCAAAATAAACGTTTTTACAGCCGCCCGTCACATAAACATATTAAGTTTATTCGACATTTTGGTTTTAAGCGCAGCATAATGTCATGTGGTAAAAAATAATCGCGCCCATATAGTGAAACTGTTAAGTTAAATAGTTTTTCTTAGAACTGATAATGTGTCATACATTTTGAAACCTTTTATGCAGGTTGCAAAGACTTTTATGCAGTTCTGTCTAAGATAATAATAATCTATTTATTTTATTGTTTAAATCTACATAATATATTATGGTAGTGAAGTATCTAAAACTAAAAGCCTTTATCATCATATTTTAAACACAAGAAGAAAACAATGTAAGTTCGTTCTAAGTTATTCTAACCATAAATATTTAATTCAGGCATATTTAAAATCCTAGACGTAATATCTGATTTAATATTTATGTAAAAATCTTTTTTTAGTTTCAGACAAAAATAGCGAGTGTTTAATACTTATATTTTATTATCAGGTACCTACAAAACAAAATGTCATTGAGCATTTTTTCTACGAACTGTATTCCAGTATTGATCTATATTGAAAATATATTCATTGTCTGTCGATCGGCGAGCTCTAAAGCTCAACATATACATATAGTCTTTTGTAGAATAAAGACATACAAATGAATACTAGATTACAATATTCTACGAAGCACTGTTATAAAAGGTCGGACCTGTTACCACTCGATATTTAAATTAGCATTTCGTATAAAACCTAACTATGTTTTTTTTTTATTTAAAATTAATAATTTAGTACAGGAAAATCTCATTAAAATCCACAATGTAATGTGGGCAAGGTTTAGATTTATCATAGACAGGCATAGAGCGAGCGCATCGCCAGTAGCCCCTTATGCCAAGCGTAAGCGCATTTTTAGCTAGATGTACTACGCTCGATTATTCCGTGCAACGATAGACGTTTATGCGAAAAAATCGACGGTTTCGATATCATTATGGTAATATTAGGTTTTGAGATAGTTTTAATAAAACGGTGCGCTCTGTTTTGATTCTAATTTTACGATTTTACATGTTCATACTAGTGCCAACAGTTACAGTTACTTTATAGATTACTTATTTATTCCTCTAAGGAGAGAGGTTATTTCTTTAAAATGTATTAGGGTATTTACTTTTTTCATTAAATTAAATTAGGTCTGGTCAATAACCATAAAATCCACGAGTTATGAAACTACTCAAAGTTTTATAGTTGTGACTCATCTCATAAAAATTTCAATGTTTGTGGTGAGACTAGGAATATCTCATTGCAATAAAAGGTAACATTTAGTTTTAGTTTATTTAAACCAGAATTATATATAACTTTTAAAGTCTGTGTCTTCTATAATGACTAGGTTACAAAAAAGAATTTGTGTTATTTATTGTATGGTAATCGTTAGTCTGATTTAACTAATATGCCTAGAAACTTAACACCTACCCTACACCTTCCGGAATTATTTAAGTTTTTAGTACCTCACAAACATGAACGCAGATATATTTTATGAAAAAAAAAAACAGTTCAATGAAGTATTTTAACCTATTAAGAATTTTTAGGCTTATGTCTACTACTGCAAATATACAGAGAATGCAGGACTAAGGTATTGGTGATATCACCAATACCTTATCTAATCTATACTAATATTATGAAGCTGAAGAGTTTGTTTGTTTGTTTGTTTGAACGCGCTAATCTCAGGAACTACTGGTTCGAATTGAATAATTCTTTTTGTGTTGGATAGTCCGTTTATTGAGGAAGGTTATAGGCTATATAACATCACGCTACGACCAAAAGGAGCGGAACATAAATGAAAAATGTTGCAAAAATGAAAAACCGTTGAAACTAAAACACGCGAACAAAGTCGCGGGGGACAGCTAGTAACTATATAAATATGAATCGCAAATTCCCTTTATAACGCCATTACTTCTGAACGACCGCACCGAATCGAATAATTCTTTTGTTTTATATTCCTTATTATAAGGTCAAAGTTTTTGCAGAAAATAAAAAAAGGCGTGTGATTTTTCAGGCAGTGAGGGCAGGCAGCTAGTCAACAATATATAAGTTTGCTAGCATTCTCTGTTAAATGTTTATGTAGGAAAAGGCCGCGAGACTAAAATAAACCTGGGACATATTTGTCGGATATCGGATAATGTAACATCCGAAAGGATGCCAAAAAGTAAAAACTACAACATGGCAGGCGTAGAGCGAGACAAGCGACTATGACAGAGAAATAAAAATAAATGGCGCTGCACAGTGAACTAAAAGATAGTTCGATAACAGAGAATTTTCATTTTTGTTGTACTATCTTTAACACATATTGGAGACATAATGACTATCCACTCTTAATCCTTAATATTCAAAATGCGAAAGTAACTCTTCCTGTCTGTCTGTCTGTCGCGCTTTCACGCCAAAACTACAGAACCGATTTAAATGAAATTTGGTACACAGATAGTCCAGGGCCTGAGAAAGGATATAGGCTACTTCTTGCCGCGATAACAGCTAGTAATATTAATATAAAAAAATAAAAATTACATACATTGCTCTGAACCCAAAGTAAGTAGCTGAATCACTTGTGCTATGGAATCAGAGACAAGAAGGTACAACAAACACCCAGACCCGAGACAATGTAGGAAAGTGGTTTTTTACATTGACTCGTCTGGGAACGAACCCGGGATCTCAGAGCTAGCGACACCTTAAAAATCGGTGTGTATGCCACTCGACCACGGAGGTTGTCAAAACTTATGAAAATTGTGGGAGATGTCTGCTACAGGATACTACTGGATAAGTCAATTAAGATACGAACTCAATGTTACATAATACTTTGTAATAATAACCCGGAAATTTTTAGACAAGAAAAATAATCATTACTGTTTTAATCCCAAATTATATTAAAGTGATAACAGTGATTACCTCATTAATTTTAAGTAATAGTAAGTTCATACTTATCAACGAGGAAAATAAATTCGTGTTCAGAGATCATTCAATAAACACGAATCTATTGGAGCCTGCATAGAATACCGTTAATCCCTATCTGCATAAATAAGTTATGATACGACACACTATAGTTGTCAATTAATTTCTAAAGTATTGTAATTATGGACTTGTTTTTTGATTTTTGACGTCTGATAAGAGATACAAGATAATAATAATATCTTGGGACAACTTACACACGGCCATGTGATCCCAAACTAGACGGAGCCTGTATTATGCCAACCAGACAACTGATAAACATATTCATATATTTATAAATCCATACGTTATCCATATCCATATGTTATAGATAAATTACACCCAGACACAGAACAAATGATCGTGCTCATCACACAAAGATTCGCCCTGGGTGGGAATCGAACCCACGACCTCCGGTTTAGCAGTCAGGGTCACTAACCACTAGACCAACAGGCCAGATAATAATAATAATAATTGTTTATTTGCGTGAAATGTTGGTATATAAAAGACAGTCAGTAATACAATCTGTGCCATAATATACAATTTGTCGTTTTTTACTCTTTTTATTTTCTTGACTCCTTTAAAAACGATCGTCTCAAGAAGTCGGTTAAAAACAGAGTATTCTTTTATTTCTCATACGCAAACACTTTATACGTTTACCGCTTTCGATTTTCCAACACAATATAGTGAAGATTTACGTTACTGTGGGTAGCTTTAGGAATTTATTCTTAGTGGTGGGGGTTTCATTGTTCGTATAAATGAGTGTTATTCTTTTATTGTCGAGACAAAGACGGCACTTGGTCTCAAAGCGAGGCGCCAATATTTATACAACTTTCGCCGCGCCCTCAAGTAACGTTGTGGAGACATTTTGACGAAGTTAGATAACGATCGTAAAATGTATAAATAAGCTGATTAGATACCATTAAGATGATTGAGTTACTGTTTCAAGATGATTTCGGTTATTGATTTATCAAGGTGCTTGAATTAGAACTGCGTCTTTGAATGCTGGAAGCGTAGGTGTAATGGTGCTGGCTTAGAGCATTAACAACGGGAGGCGCCTTAGCGCACCAAACATAGGGACATTTGCTAGCCAGTTGTTGCACACTAATAAAATATACACCCACTATTGCAAAACAAAAGAAAACATTTTACACGCACACCGATCTAATTCCGACATAAAGATTACGCACAATGTAGTACATTTTCTTGTAATAACATTATACACGAAACATCAGTTTTTGCGAAAGGCTACGGTAGATTCTAGATTTCTAGTACTTTAGCCAAGGAGAACTTCAGCGTATAGCATCTCCAGTTGTCAATATTCTAAGGATGTCGGACTCAATTCGTTAAATACTTAACTAGAATTAAAAAATGATATTTTTGTGTCTTAAATCAGTGTGTTATTATATCAAGATATAGTTGCCGCATTTTATATATAGCTCTGCGAAAAATAATTATAATGCCATTAAAATAGCAACTAACAATTGAATATCACTTATAGTTCCAAAAGGGAATTCAGAAAACCTTGTTAGTCTCGCGCTAGTGTACCTTCTACTTATTACCGCTACAGCAACCCCAATGTGTCCCCCTACATTTGAGAAGTTCTTGATTATATAAGAAAACGTTCGATGCTCCATTGTCGAAGGGTAGATGTAAGTAGTTTCAAGTGTAAGCAGGTTATATTTAGCGCTTAACATGTTTCATTTGGTGAAAAAAGTTGTTGGAAAACATCGCAAGTGCAAATACTTACCTTTGAGACTAATATTTGATGACAAATGAAACCAATGTTAGAAAAAAATAATAATAAATAGCACTAATTAAATTGTATTTCATTCATAACTACTCAAATTGACAGTTCTAAGATATTCCAAAATTGGTCATTATTGGCACACCGTTCATCATATTCATATTTGAAATTAAAGATTACTCATGGTACGAGAGATAAACTACAGATAACACTCATTTCTAAATAGGTACTTAAAACACAAAAAGAAGCATGTACTGTTTTACTTAATAAAACTACTGCAACATCTTTAAGAGAAATCCTTAGTCACGTACAGCGTCATCAAGATAATGACCACAATCTTAGCTTGTTTCAGTCTAGGGAAAGCTAATAATAGAAAATGTTCTAGTCAAAAATTAATAAGAGAACTGATAAAATTCCTTATTTGTTGTACTGCAGTACTTAAGATAAGAAATTTGATTGTATTTAATCCCCAGATAGCAAGCGTTACCTTTTGTACAGGACCCTAACTAGACATTTCGTGTTAACAATAAAATTGTCACCTTTACAAATGTTTTAATGGCACGCCATTTACGTTTTGACATTTTAATCAAAGAAGGGTGGAATTAATAGATAGAACAAAGTGGGGATACAATTACGACTTCCCATGGGTTCACAACTGTTTCCAAATTATCGTGGTTGCTAGAACTTTCAATAACATTTCGGACAAAAGCCATGTTCTTTTCTTTACTTGAAAACTTAAATATGTTTTTCATAAACTATGCTGTTTATTCATAATAGAAAATTTATTTGTATAACATAATTATTTTGTAGAAAAAAATCTCGGCATCTTTTAGATTTTACAAAGAAACTGCTGCCACTTAGATTGTATTAGCAGCATTATTACAAGAAATATAATTTACTTTCAATCCTAAGCTTTCTATACAATAAAGCTTAACTCTTCGGTATTCAATTCAGTTGAAAATTATAAAGGCTTTTTCTTCAACGACTTATTATATTTTACAATATAAAAACAGTACAAACACGTCAAATAAATTAGTAATAATGATTCAAACTGGCCAGGAAAATAAAATAATAAATTTAATACTAATATGCAGTTAATTATATCACTTACACGGCTCATATAAGTGAAACGATGTGCAATTGTGTGTTAAATGAAAAATAAAACGGGGTAAAATCACTGATGGTAGGGGCTCAAAAGGGTTTCCGAGTGCACTGACCTTTAAGGGTGGCTTGGGATTGGGGAACCGATCAGCTGGACACAACAGATAGGTTTGTGTACGGGAAATTGGGTATTTCTTACTCTAATCATTTTAGTTTTTCCATTTTAGTTTTATTTTTAGTGACTACCTATTTAATGTTATTGTAGTATATAATTATTACCTTATTTATACCTAGAAACAGAACGCGTCAGAGTTAAAATCATTATTACCAACTTATTGTGAGTTACGGTTAAAAATATTTTCAAAAATTGATCGTCAGACGTTTCACTAGTTGAATACCTGTTCAGACTGTTTCTGTCATTCCGTAAAAGTGTTGTGTTGAATCAGTAGTCGCAGGTTCAAGTCCTCTCTGAAGTTTAATTTTTTCCCTTTTACTGCTTAAAAGAGTTTTTTTACAAACGTTAAATATCTAAAACACACAACTTGACGGGCCTGTTGGTCTAGTGGTTAGTGACCCTGACTGCTAAACCGGAGGTCGTGGGTTCGATTCCCACCCAGGACGAATCTTTGTGTGATGAGCACGATCATTTGTTCTGTGTCTGGGTGTAATTTATCTATAATAATGTATGTATTTAGAAATATATAAGTATGTTTATCAGTTGTCTGGTTGCCATAGCACAGGCTCTGCCTAGTTTGGGATCAGATGACCGTGTGTGAGATGTACCAAGATATTATTATATTATTATATTAACTTATGAACAAAATTAAGCATTATAAGAACATGAGACAAAACTTATAATTTGAGCCGTGCGAAGTCAACCTTTCAACACAAAAAGAGTCATTCGTAACTCCTGAATCAGAAAATGAATGCAGATACAATTTCATTCTGTACTGACAAAACTTTATTCTCACCAGAATAACGAGTCAATTCATAAAATATCAGCTAAGGTAAATGCAGCTATTAACGACCCATCGAAAATCCGCAGCTATTACCGATCCATTCCATTAATTTGCAATTTTTATGCTACTGGAACGATTTATGCTGAAGATACTTGACGAAACACGAATGTTTGTTCATTGAGCATCGTAAAAACTAACGTTTGTGTGCGTGGTATCCCGGGAAAGATACAAAATTCGTTATTTTCTGTGACGACAGCGAGCTCGCCGGCCGTGTGGTACAAGTCCTTGTTCCTACAGGTAAGCACATAAAATTTTTGCTTAAGATTTTTTACAGAAATATACGAAGCCTGTACTTGTTGTGTATTATTAAATGTGTTTATTTAAGTGTAAATTCTTTATTTCGTATAGTATTTCATAAAGTTTAAGTAATTTAATAGGATAAAACTTGAAATTTAAATGGAGCGGTAATAGCTTCAATAATTTTTATAGTGGCAGCTATTGCCGATCCATGGCTCGGTAATTGCCCTGAACATTATATTTAGTTTTAATTATTTTCTGTCGATATGTGATGATAAAACAGTTATTTTAATAAGAGATTTTAATCTCAAGTAATCAGCCATTGTTACACACCATTAGCGACCTATACTTTTTTGTATGGTTTACTTGTTTTTCCATTTTATATTCACCACGTATAGTAAAATTATTCATTTATTGTTATGTTAAAGGAACATAATTATATAACCTTTTATCGTATAATAATGTGTGCATTTATTAATCTTATTTGTTTAATCAATTATTTAAAATCTCTGTTAAAGTTATAAATATCAAATAAATACATATTATTTAGTTTTTGTGGGTCGGTGCAACGCTTTCATATTTGTATATACATCGCTTATTACCGACCCGTGTGAGTCGGTGATAGCAAGTATGGGAACCTATTACCGACTCCATACTAATCATTATCCATAATGTTACGTTACATTACACTGGTTAACTGGTTACAGAAAATACTAGCTAATATTATTAACTAATAACAAAAATAATTATGAAAATATCAACAAAAGCGGAGGAAAGTCAATGCAAGCTTACATGCCTTCCTTAATCCATGCCAATTACCTTCACGAAACCACATTTACTTGTTCTTATTTAAACAAAATACCTAGTTTTGTTACACTCGGTAATAGCTTCATAAAAATCGTTAATAGCTTCATAGCCGTTCCTATGGGTCGGTAATACCAAAAATCGACTTATTCACTTAATATTTTTTTAATTTTAAGAAAACATTCTAAACTTTGGCATATAAGGTAATAAATATAAACTAGACAAATAACAGTTTCATATAAAAATAAAACACTGAATTTGAAAGCAATCACAGCTCTTAATAATTATCATCGATTTTAAAATTGTCTTATCAGGGTCGGTAATAGCTGCGTTTACCTTAAGTAAATCTTACATTCAAATATACATGGAAGGCTACGGTCCATGTTTCCGAAGTAAATCCTGGCTATGTAGGTTACTGGTTCGTTCCAGATATCCGCCAGTCGCGCCAACCATCTGGTCCATCTAAATTTTTCACTTTTACCTTCATTCTCTTCCATCCAAAAAAACAGCATTCCTAAAAGTGGGTCGCGCAAAAATGAATGCGCAACGAGATTCATAGCTGTTTTTTTTTAAATTTGATAAAATCTCATTTTAGTAGGTATGTCGTCCCTGAAGTTACAAACACTTACATTTACTTTCCTTTTTCTTTTGTTATTTCTTTTTCATAAATTTTTTGGCCGTCTGCCTGTGAAGAACTTCTGTTAAATCTAAAAGACGAAGACACAAAATTAGTTACTCTAACCTTCAGATTTGTTCTTTCAAATAAACGGTCTAATAATTTTCAAATAATTAAATACGTTATTGTGACAAAAGAACACTTTAAACAAAATGATGTAAAACAATCAGATACAAATTATAAAACTGTGTTGTTACTGTATTATTAGAAGAAATAATGCTTAACAGTCCGCATTCCAATTTTCCCTTATGCCAAACGATCGAAAAATTAATGATTTATTCAACATCCTCATTGTTATTCAAAGATATTCCAATTCACGTAATAAGATGAAGTGTTGAGTAAAAAGCGATTTTATATTAAAATTTCATGGTTTAGCTCGGTTGATGCATTACAGGCAAATGCAATATGGGCGTGCCACACGTACCGTTGCAGAGGAGATCTATAGGTGCAAACGCTGTCATTGACTTAGTTGAATTTAATAATACAATATGTAGGTGGCGTAAATATTTGTAAAATTCTGTAATATATAATAAAAGGCTTAAGTTTTGCCAAGTTTATGAGAGTTTTAGCAAAATCTATTTAAAGGAAAAAAAAGATTACTCGATGATTTATAATTTATTCATTGTTCTAATTTTATACCTTGCAAATACTAGTTTACAGAAAGCAACCGGTTTTAGTTGCTCTGTAATGCAGCTTAAGTTTGAGTAAATTTTTAATTACTTGAAATTTAGAATATTTGAACAAAACTACTTCTGATTTGCCAGTTGGCGTTTTATTTGGTTTTTGTCTATAGTATCATCTAGACATCAACAAAAATGTGAATGTAACACAAATATTCTACATTTCATTCTCACAAATAAATAAATATTCCCCCCATCTGAGTAAAGCTTTTATTAAATAAAAATATTACGTTGATTCTATTACACGTCGTCTTTTATATAAAAACTCAAATACAACGAAAAACATTTTTGCAGCAGACGAAGTTTAATCAAATGTATGAAAAAATAAAAATGCGTGTAGAAACTCCGATTATCTCGACAAATTGTGTAACATTACCCAATTTCTTCTAAGTAATTACTTTAGTCAGAATTACAGAACAATTCTTAGTTATTTACGAGATTGTATACATTTGCATGCAAACATTTTTAGATTCAATAATATTTTGTGCTTTTCACTCTCTTTGAGTTTTGAGAAAGTGTCAGAGACAAACTGTAACTGTCTGGGCTGTAAGGGAACGTATGCCTTTTCGATGGGGTTTTACAATCTTATCGACTGATGAATGCCTAATGTTATTTTGTACAAAATTCTGACGTCACAACCAACAACAACCTGGTAAATGCGTGTAGGATTAAACAAAGAAGGGATCTCACAGTGAAGAATGAAAAACCAACAAAGATACAGTTTTTAAAACGACTCCCGCACTTAGTAATTTAATCCTTGTATCACGGGGGGCTTTAAAAACATTCAAATCACATGCACAAAGAACACCCAGACTTGAAACAAGCATTTGTGGATCACACAAATGTCTTTTCCAAGCGGTGATCGAACCCGCGGCACGTCGCACACGGTGGTTATTTCGCGTGGTGACCTTTACCAATCGGCTATCCATGCAGTCAAAATAAAAGTGATTAAGGTACCTTAGGTCGTTTAGTGTTTTAGCAGTAAGACTGTGTCCTATTCCACGCTAACTTAACACTTATGAATATGATCGCTAGCAATCACTGGAAGTTTACCTCAATGTTCGAAAGGAATACGCTTTGCATACATATTAGACTGATTGAAATTTTACGCTCACAGGAATTTTTACGCATATTTTAGGGCCGTTTCGCAATTTCACACCCGTACTAATAAAGTCGTTGGCGAAAGCGTATTTTGCGTATAAATTTTCACATTTCCTTATTTTGTGCGTATCAAGAAATGTGTGTGTATAATCATCAACAAAAGCAGACGCTTAATAACAAATTTATTAACTTAATCCATTCTTAAATGATAAATGTTATCTATATAATGGACCACTAAACTTTAAAATGATAAAGCTACTTCATAGGATTAGATTTATAAACTAAAAAAGTTGTTACTTTAGAAAAGACAGATTATTTATTCATTAAAAAGTATTTTGAAATAAACAATAAATGAACATAGATAGTAAGTCTTCCGCAGATTGCATCTCTGCCCTTCGAGATTAACATTTTAAATATCATTTAATATTGTTGCTGACGACTGTACCCACAAAGAAATGTTTGAGGTGGTTTGTGATTTAGAAACTGTGTTTGTTTGAGTTGGGATTAGATTTCGTCAAAATTTGTTTGCCCTCAATCTAGAGAAGAATAATTGTTTGATCTGTGGATTTGATGTATATGTAAGCCAATAGTTTGAGACATTCCTATTTCTATAGAGACTGGAAACCTACGATACAAATTATATTTATTTTTTAATTTCTGAGTACAGATTGTACCTAAATTTGGATACTAAATTGCCTAGAGAAGCTGACCTTAATATATCATAACACCCATTAGCAAATTTTTAAATAGTAGATCTATTTCTAGTTCATCATTCAAATTGTAGGGTTTTATTATATTATTTTAATTTACTATGTATTATATAAAAATGGCTGCTGTAATCTTTTACTATTTTAAATAAACCGGTATCAGTGATACAGTTTTTTAAACAAGACTTAGTTTAGTAAAAGCTTAGTAAACGCTGAGATGAAAAAAAAATACAATGTAAGGGTACAAGTACACTCTCCTAGCTTTGTTCACTTCGTAAGGTTAAAAGAGCATGAAGATCTTAAGTAGGCAAAAGTGCAGTTCTTACAAACAACAGAATTCACTACACCAAGGAATTCAACAAATGCACAAGGTAAAAATACAGAGTCAAACATTAACATTTTCATTGTTTCGTCCTCGGCAACTTATATTAAACCGTTGAGGGACATTAGAACTTATAACACTCGAACGTAAACTTGCTATACAATTACAAAGTTAAGTTTGCCGCTCCACAACAACAACAATGACTTTAATACTTAGAATTTAGTGTTCGAATTTGTGTTGAGAACTTGTTTCGGAGTCGCAAAAGTAATTTTGTATTCGTTAGAAGAAGCATCCATTCATATAGGAGGGATGCGCCCTTATTTCTTCCACCCCACATCGGTTGTCGACGTAATTTTTTTAATCATGTTTTATACTCGTATTAATTTACTTAATGACTGTCTTAGTCGGAGGTTTTTGAATGCATCGCTACGTTTTCAATGAATAACGAATGAGCTTTACACTTCTATAATTAACTTTGTGATTCTTAAAGATTATTTGGTGAAATATTTGAGCGAAAAATATTTGATCTTCATTTTCATATTTACACTCTCGTCATGATTGCTTTTGAGTGAGATTTTTTTTTAAACGTGGGGGCTTTCACAAACATTCAATTCATATACACAAAGATAACTCAAACTTGGAGCAATAATTTTGTTTTACACAAATATTTGTCTTATTCGGGGATCGAATCCGCACAACGTCGCGCACAATGGTAATTAACGTGGTGACCTATACCACTCGGCTATCCCTACAGTCAAGTTAGTATTTTATATTTTATTATATAGGGACTTGAATGAAACATAAATATATGACTATCTAAATAAAATCAAGTCAAATATATAGTACCTTAATATGAATGTCATAACACTATCATGCTATTTATATTATTTAACAATGTACTATCTGTACAAAGACATTTACTAGTTAATAAGTCTTTACTAAGTACAATAAGTTTGCTACCATCTTATAAATTGTGCCTGTTTATAAAAACAATCTCATAAACAATATCAATAATATCAAGCAATGATGTTTCATGGTACATAATAACAATCATACTTTTGCAATTGTATTTCTAATGATCCATTTATTCGGCAAGAAATCACCATAAATCCATTGAGAAGAGCAAGTAGGGGAGGAATTGAAACGTGATTCAGAAAATTTTAACATCTGAATCACAAAAGACGATATAAAATTTACAAATTGTTGCCATAAAGTGAACGCGGAAAACTTAGACCGTAGAATTATGTACGAGCTAAAGGTAATAAATAGGTCTTTGGAACAATGTAACTTAACATTTATTGTTATTCGAGTCATCCGAACGAAATGGGAAGGCATCGGGGGTCGTAATGTGATTTTTATTCAATACAAACGAACGTACTGTGTTAATTCTTAGGAGCTTTAAATTAGTGGCCCAAGTGATAAACGACAAGCAAAAAATTATGGCAGAAACAGTGTCGCTAAATTTTTAAAGCGACCATGTTCAAAATTATGCACAATTTAAGCAATTTATTTTATTATGTATATTTTTTTTATATGACGAGATATATAGAGACTTCAAATTTATTTATATTTGAAATTGTGTAGTT
Source organism: Diachrysia chrysitis (assembly GCA_932294365.1). Taxonomy (NCBI): domain Eukaryota; kingdom Metazoa; phylum Arthropoda; class Insecta; order Lepidoptera; family Noctuidae; genus Diachrysia; species Diachrysia chrysitis. The sequence goes on along the minus strand of OW028649.1, from coordinate 11,078,166 downwards.
ACATATTTATCGTCATTGTAAGTGCAAGTTAGTATGATTAAAACCAATCAGAACTAATAGAAAGTTCACTTAGAAGACATTTTGTCGCGTAATAAGTAGTATTCAAACTGTTAGTTGCTTGAGGTAAAATCATACCTAATATTATCTTCTTGAAAATGATATATTCTTTCTTTCTTCCATACAGTATGAAACAAAAACCCTGCCCGATCCAATAAAGTTTTACTCCTGGTTCAACATACGTACTAGAAAAAATATCTTACTCAAGCGGCTTCTTTGATACAAAACTGTAGGTACACGTGAACTTTGTCAAGCGATCAGTGTTCTCTTAGATCATTTTTGTTTTAATTTAATTATATTCACCGGGGAAAAATAATAATCTCAAATCAATCGTTACGTATATGTGTACGGAGTACGATGCCGAATTATACTCATAAGGATCGGACAGGGTTTTTGATACATGCTGTATAGACGCAGTTTTAACTAAATTAATTTAGGTATATTTTCATTTAAAAATTCGCTGTTATTCAAACAATCCTTGTTTAAAACGCTTCATCTTATGACTTAGACCAATCGGTCGAGAACACTGGAGGTAAAATTCTTGAGGTGTTGTTTGCCCTAAAGGCGATTTACTCCAAGTGTCTGTTAAGACGATAATTACAAAAGTTTTTTAATTAGTTTAATTTTGCCGTAAGCCGCCGGAGATTTTTGAAGCTTTAAAAGCATTATGCACGATACATTTGAGAGGTGAAAAATTGAAAAATTTTCTTAAGGTCTCTTTGTATATTTATAGGTAACTTAGTGAAATAAATTAATGTTTATTTCTAAACAACTTAGTACTATGTTACATAACAACTTGGCAACAATATTATAATAACAAAATGAGTTTAGCCTCTGTAACCGTACTAGGCAGAGCCTGTATTTTGGCTTTCAGCTCCTTATTAAAAACAATAGGTAATCATCATCACCAAGTCCAAGTAGAAGGAAGTAATACTTTCTCGCCAACTTAATAGCCACTGCACAATAATAATTTATATAGTTCGTGTCTTTGGTTTCTTCAATTTAATGTTTGAAACTAGCTGTAATCGTTATCGTTACAACACAGCAAGCTTTACACTAATTATCCAGTATAAAATACATACTATAATTATAAAAATATATATGCATACTCCTTTCAAATATATTTATAGGAGTATTCTATATCCTATTTTTTAGCAGAATCGGTAATCAAAAGCCGTACATACTATGTAATATGTTTCTAGAATATTTTATCATACCTTTCTAACGTAACAGAAACTCATAGAAAATCCTATTCAAGCTTTCACCGGTCATACACTATTACGCAATTAGACCATATTCACCCTGGAATCACAATAATGATTGCCAACTGTGCTCGTACTCTAGTCTACTCGATTCCTTGGTGTTAAAGTACCTATGAATGGGTTTATACAAGAATTTAGACCCGTATTCAAGAGATATAGTACTTAGACTGGTTTGTTCAATACTAAATAATTAATCTTTTTGTGTAAGAAAAATAAACTAAATATTGAAGAAGGCTTATCTTGATTTAAGAAAATATTTTAATAACTTAACAAAAAATTACCCCTATAATTATTTTATCTTATTACTTACTGTAATAAAAAAACAACAAAAATTTTCAAATTACAAATATGTATAGTATATTATTAGTAAATACGTATGTAGAATAAGCTAAATAGTTGGTTGCCAGGAAGAAACAATTTATTAAAAATATCATAAATTAAACTTATGTGTGTGCTTCAAAAAGTCATACAATAACTTTGGCTGTACCAATCAAGCTTAAGGAAATGGTATTCTAATGCTCAATGCAGTTTTCTAAAATTTCTCACGACATAACTAACGTAAACGTGTCCTCTTAAGGGTGATAGTTTAAAGCAAACATAATAGAACAAGTTGCGACCAGCGGAAGAACGGCACGCGTAGCCAAGCACGCGATGACGTCACATTCAAGTTTTAAATTTAATTAAAGACAACTTTGGGGCGAAGCATTGCAACTGTAAACAGATTATGGGTGACACAGACCGACGTTTCTCATATAAATTACAATTAACAAAACAATTTGTAATTGTTTTTTTTAGAAAGCGTATTAAATAGTGCGCTCCAAAATACTATCTCACTTTTTTAACAATAATTAAATAATTTACTTTACTTAGGTAGGTATCTACAGTATTCTGTTATTTTTACCAGATATGCTTTTACATAGTGCACGAGTAGCCGAGTAGGCCACCACGCCGACTACCATTGTGCGTCTTGCTACGGGTTCGTTCCCCGCATGGGACAAATGATTGTTCTAAGTCTGGGTGTTCTTTGTGAATGTGATTTGTATATTTGTGCAACCCCTCGCGACACAGGGATTAAATTGCCTAGTGCGGGAGACGTTTTTTTGATAAAGAAAAAAATACATACGCAATATCTTTAAAACATACATACTTAAATATTCAAATTTTCATCTTTTTTACTTTAATACTTAAATTACCTTTGTTTGGACTTCTAAACTGCCAACCGCAGCGTTCTACCCGCTCGTCTGCACAAAACCAGCGTCGCCATGTGTCGCCACGTTACAGATGCACAAAGTATCGCAACACGACGTCCACGCACTTTTGCATACAGACATGACAACTGTCTCCCTCCTATGGGGCGAACTTTTTGCTATGGGATTTAATAATATGGGAAATATTTCGTAGCGGCGTGTTTCCCTATATACGCTTGTTTCATATTTTTTGTGATAAAAAGCTATTACGTGGTAATAGGTTTTTTAAATGGAATATTGTCAAATAATAAAAATATTATCGGATCAGATGTAGAAAAAATATTTGCAAATAAAAATTGGCATCCGAAAGTAACATTTTTTTAATAGGTACATATTTTTTTTCAGAATAACATTTATAATACACAACATTTTGGGAAAATTCCTTACTTGGGTATGGGGGTTTGAACCTATTCTTAGTGCAGAAACCTCAGCTTAAGTACCGACTCAACTTAGTATGTGGTTACTTACAACAGGCTATCAAGAAACGTCCAGAAGGTTTTCATCCACGATGGTTTACCGTAAAGGAAAAAGCTCGGGCATACATACCTCTGAGAGCCTGCTTTAATGCGGTAGTTCCCGTTAATTTAAAAAGGGCCTAGCCTATTACAGTTTACGCGAAAGCATAAAACTCACGACCCAATTTGGCAAAAAGAAAATTTCTCGCAAAATTACCTATTTGGAGCCAAGGCACGTGTTTTTGAAGTTTAAAAATAAAAAGGAATGTTGGTTTTGCCGAAGCCGGAATGTAAAATCGAAAGAATTATTGGAACATAACAAAATATGACCGGACGGGTTTACCTCTATAAATCGTTTTACATCTGCTATAATGTAATGAGATTTAACCCTCCCATTCGCGTTTACGACAAACCCGCGCCGTCTAAATAGATCAAAATATATATTTTTTCTATTGAAAGTTCTTTTAGGAATCACACAGATCAATATTTTATGTATGATCGTTAAATTTGTTTATGGATCAGCCGAAAAGTAAAAGTTCAGATATCGAAAGTTTTCTTGTTTTTCCTTTGTTATAGATAAATCAATTCAATTATAAAAATGAACATATATATTTACATTCTCAAAAGACATTAATCATTAATTTATTACCATCGTCAATGTTAACGCATTAACAGGACGCAAAAAATGTTGGTAGTTTAAATATAACCCTATTAAATTTTTATCACTTGCAGATCACATCAATGACAATAAACTGAAAATGGCACATTTTTTAATCACAGTTTCGTCGTAATAGCGGAGCCGCGCAATAAACTAGTCCGTATATTTCTCCTCCTTATCTGTTTAGTACAATCCCACAAAAGTTGATTGACGTATTCGAGAAGGGAATTCCTTTCTGAGAATTTGTTTAGTCCTCTCAATGGCCGAGGGAAATATTAAGAAATGCCTCCCGTCCTATTGATGCCCGATTTTTATTCGCCGTCATCGCAAGATTAATTCCAATAGGAGTATGGCTGTGTATTTAGATATGGCATTAATGGCCCTTTAGAATTTCGGCTAATATTCATTATTGGATATTTACGAAGTGGATTAAATGATGTTAATAAACATTAGATGTTTGGCAATCATATTAGGCCTGTTGTGATGACATAGCATATTCGAAATTCTTTATGTTGTTGGAAGTAACGAACTAATGAAAATAGTTTAATGGAAAAATATTGGTCATAACTATATATGTATGATATTGAACAAAGCTAAACACATACTTTGAACATACCGAATACAATAATCTTAAAGATTGCTTCTTGGATAACATTTTCAGGATAAGTAAAATGATCGTTCAATACTCAAAAGGAGACTTCAGGAGACTTACGGAAATTATTTTTTCCTGTAGTATTTCATCTATAACACTTGTAATTTTCTTAATAAGAAAGGATGTAACTTTTTAACTTTTAAAACTTTAGTCTTTAGGAATTTTAGGCACGGTATTTAGGTATACGTAACCCCTGGTTCATATATGTAATTAATAAAAAAATATGTATTGCATAAATCGACAGAATTCTGGCTCGCTTCCAGCTAGCATCATGGTAACCTATTTCCTTCAGCTCGTTGTGCAATTTCCGCAGGATGGTAAACAGCCGATAGCTTTATGTTTTCCCTTTAGTTAATCATGTTGGTTTTGCTCTATGACATAAGTATCAAGGTCGAATGTAGGTTATGTGGGCTTTATAGATATCATCTGTGTTGATATTGTATAGATATATCTAAATATATCGTCTATATCTATTGATATGAATAGGAGTCTTTGGATGGTCTTCTAAATATTTATCTTTAGTTTCTGGACGCGTGTACAAGTGAGACTACCTCATTAATTTCAATCCTAAGTTTTTTGGTAATCTTTCGACCAGTACATGGTGTTGCCATTTAATTTGTACTTTTTTTTATGTATGACACAGAACCGTTGACAAAATATCTTAATAATGAAACTTAAGTAATCAAGACCTATTCTGTACAAGGACATAAAATTACTGACTGATACATATAATAGATAAGTGTTCCTTCTGCATGCTTGTATGCTGGCCAAACCTGATGAATTTTCAATTTATTTACATCGTCAAAAATAACTATTTTTACTAACCTTTTCAAGGACTCTTCTTTTCTGACAAATACATCCTAAAATCCATACTAGACTTCTTTTAAGTGATAAAATCGATACAGGTACCTGAAGTTCTTGACCTTAAAAACAAAAGCAATGTTGAGCTATAATCGTAACTCAATAATTTATATCGAGCGCAACACATCACTCGAGCGTTTACATAATACACGAAGGCACCTAAAATTGCGCTTGAAGCCGTTTGGGAGAATAACTTGAATTCACTAAGCCCTTTTTGGGATTAAATATTAATTTGTATGTATTTTTTAAGATACTCAGATTTCTTCCCTGATTAACATTATAGCTTGCATTTTTATTTATATTAATGCATTTATTGGCGAAATAAACCAACTATTTTTACCTAATTTTAACTATATTTTGAAAACATTTTGAATCCTCATATTGGCTTATCTTGTAATTCGAATGCCACGCTGCCACGCTTTAAGTTATGCATATGAGAAGCTTAAGCCCAGCAGTGGACCGCGATAGGCTGAGTTGATTGTTGATTGATACTTTCAGTGTATTAGTTTGCCCAAAGCTGTAAAGCGACACAAAAAACAATTCTTCAAACAAATTTGGATTATTGCAAAAAAAACAAATGATCGTCTATTGTTTTCCCATTCGACACGAAAAGCGGTAATTTTAATTTACAGAACGACTGTCTTCACCAATGCGTCTGTAAGCGCAATTTTATCGGCCCAGTGCGCGGGCGCCTCCTATTATTTCTATCTGAATCTCTTTTATTGCATCGTAAATAAGTATAGTGACAGTTTTTATTGCGCCAAACTCAGTTCCGGAGTTAGTTGGGGTGAGATTAACATCTTCGAACGAGTGCAGAATAAGTATGAGGATTGTCGGTTTAGACTTACTTTCTTCTCTGTTCTGTGCTCCTAGTAATTGCTTTTACATTTCCCAACACGTTTTAATGATAACACTTGTTAACTTAATTGTTTACGTTTATGTTTTTTACGTTTGAAGTAAGAAGCGATAAGTATATTAGGATGCTATAAATAATATTATGATAATTATTAATTTTTATTTTTTCGGTAATATATATATTTTTTAACTATGTATTTTTGCTAGCAACATTAAAAGCTTATCAAGAAATAAGTAACCACTAATTACTACCGACCCCGTATTTAACTTTCAGATTACAAACTCCTTGAAAGCCACCCCAAAATCTGAGACATTCGTACTCCATCTACCTACATAATAACTTATAGATATAGAAACCCCAAAGAGAGACATTCACGCTCGAATTAACAGTATTTGTTACGAGAACAAACTTTCCTCCCCTATGCAGGTACAGAAAAAAATCGCGAATCCGTAAAAACTTTTAGGTAAATAGTAAGGTGTGTTTAAAGTTTCGGCCGGGGGTGAACTGATTGTGCAACACTGGTTTTGTTTTACTACGACTTATGTATCAACGTACACAGAATTTAAATGCTACAAAAAACTTGGTATATTTGTTTTGGATAGGTTTATCTGCGATATTTTGTTTCCCGTTTTCAGTATTCAGTATTTAAAAGTAACTAGCTGCCCCCGCGACTTCGTCCGTGTGTTTTGATGGTTTTTTAGTATTGCGCAGAACCCAAGTTTTTTTTAAGTGACGGTAACCGGTATTATGTTCTATAACCCCAACTACGTGCCAGTAAAAGTCCTAATAAAATCGGATTGGTAGTTCCAGAGATTAGCGCGTTTAAACAAACAAAACAAAATAACTCTTTCTTTGGCTTAGCTGGATAAGCATTTAACCTTTTTATTAATTGGCAATAAGTCTTGATATTATTTTCTATTTTTTTTTCTCCTAAACTTATACATAAAATTATTCTACCTTTTCAGACTGCACCTTCGCCTTTAACGCGGCTACTGTTCTAAGCTATTAGAACAAGCGTCCTATGTCGCAAAGCTCGTAAAACTTTCGACTACCCTCACTTTAGTACTAGCGTAAAAATTAGCTAGTAAAGGTAACCTTGTTTTAAAATATTGACGAAACTCATTTATGTCCTCTGTTTTTAGTGTATATTTAGGAAGCTATATTTTAACTTTATGAGTTTTGATAGCTAAAAGGAACTTTATGAATGTGGAGACTTGAATATTTATTATTCAGATTATTATAACATGGCGTATTGTTGCAAAGTCCTCATATTTACTATACTATTTATAGTTATTTTAGACTTTACGCATACCCGAGTGGTATACGTCACTACGCCAATTTCCACCATGCGCGACGTGCAGCGGGTTCAATCCCCAAATGGGACAAACATTTGTGTGATCTACAAATGCTTGTCCCAAGTCTGGGTGTTCTTTGTGCACGTGATTTGTATGTTTGTCGCCCCGCCACACAAGGATTCAATTCCATAGTGCGAAAGTCGTCAATTTTTTTTAATATCTATATTATCTATACTAATATTATAAAGCTGAAGAGTTTGTTTGTTTGTTTGTTTGTTTGTTTATTTGTTTGTTTGAACGCGCTAATCTCAGGAACTACTGGTTCGAATTGAAAAATTCTTTTTGTATTGGATAGTCCGTTTATTGAGGAAGGCTATAGGCTATATACTAATATTATAAAGCTGAAGAGTTTGTTTGTTTGTTTGTTTGTTTGTTTATTTGTTTGTTTGAACGCGCTAATCTCAGGAACTACTGGTTCGAATTGAAAAATTCTTTTTGTATTGGATAGTCCGTTTATTGAGGAAGGCTATAGGCTATATAACATCACGCTACGACCAATAGGAGCGGAGCATAAATGAAAAATGTTGCAAAAATGAAAAACCGTTGAAACTAAAACACGCGAACAAAGTCGCGGGGAACAGCTAGTAATATTATAAAGCTGAAGAGTTTGTTTGTTTGTTTGTTTGAACGCGCTAATCTCAGGAACTACTGGTTCGAATTGAAAAAATATTTTTGCATTGGATAGTCCGTTTATTGAGGAAGGCTATAGGCTATATAACATCACGCTACGACCAATAGGAGCGGAGCATAAATGAAAAATGTTGCAAAAATGAAAAACCGTTGAAACTAAAACACGCGAACAAAGTCGCGGGGTCAGCCTGCTAGTTAGTTAATATTTTGAGATTGACAGTGCCTTTATTTGACAGTAGTATTAAGATTTATTTAGATTAAGTAAGTATCCAATAATCATGCTAAGGTTACTCTATATTGAATTACTAACATAATACTTGCAGTCTAAGGTTTTCCTTTATCAAACAAATTTCAACTCTGCATCTTAAACATAAATTATTTTAAACTTTAATGAGAGCAAGGCCGGAACATATAAGATTACATTCACAGTGGTGTTAAAATATTTGATAAAAAAATCTGTATCATTGGTTCCGTGAGAACACCGACCTCGTTTATTGTCGGTGGATAGGATTACCTGTCTGTTCTAGTGTATCAGATTTTTGGTTAAGGCCAAGATGGTTCTTAAATGTACCTACTATTATTAATCTAATGTAGGATATAAAAATTTAGTACAGTTAAAGTGCACCGAAAATATTTCACTCTGATGACTGCGAGTGAGCATCTTCATACAATAAATAGATTTTTTTTTCAATGTGTAATAAGTTCATGCAGGTACAATTGTGGACAATTCCTAGTAACATGACTAGTGATTCTCTAGTGTAAGTGACTAGGTAAGTCTGTTTATATGGTATATTATTCAGTAGTGTTAAATATAATATTTTTAAATTAATAAAAATGGTTCGTAACATTGTGTTTACCAAGAAAAAATATGAAATGTATTTAGCACACATCACCGAGTATCTGAATTTGGGCTTTCGGCGTTGGCGTTACTTATCTTCAATGGCGACCCACCATTCTCTTAATGAGATAACTTGATACTAGATTAGACTTACAACAGACTTACTGACAACTAAATTAATTAATTACGCATTAACTGCTAATTCAATACTAACTAAAAAGTATCAAAGCATAAGTATAAATTTACGTAAGTAAAATATTTTTAATGTTTGTTTGTGCTCCATACTCCAGGTAAAAAATAAATACATTATTTAATTTTATTTGTGCTTAGAACGTTCTTACCTTTAAACGTTGATCACAGTACCATATCAAATCAATGCAACTGTTGCATAGACTACTCTGGACAACAAAGTCCCCTTTTATTGTTATAATAAGATTAGAGTAGGATTTTAAAGATACATAAGTTTGATGGCCTGAATTGATTTAACGGGCAGATGTGACATAATTGATATGTAATCGATTTTTAGATTTTGTTTTGATTTTAATGGTCCTCAAAATTACAAAGATATCTTTGAATGTGCGATATTTATGCGTTGTCGTCTTTGTAATTCTTGGGTAATATTGTTCAAAGAAATATTAATAAAGTATGATATATATAAATCATTTTATTCAATGCCTAACATTTATAATGTTTGTACTCAATAAATTATGAATCTGTGACAAGGAATAGAAAACAAAATAATTATAGATAACGATTACAGCTGTTGCCCGCGGCTCCGCCCGCGTAGGTGTCGGTTATCCCGGCAAGATCTCTTTCGGTTAGCCTATGTCCTTCTTAAGATCCAAACTTACCAAGTTTCATTAAAATCGGTTCAGAGAGACAGAAAAAGAGTTATTTTTGCATTTAGAATATTAATATAGATATATGGATAGTTTGGAAGTATGGATTCAAGTAAATAATTATGTATTTTTTTCTTTTTAAAATTCAATTTAACGATGTATTTATTATACATAACATTCCATTATCCAAACAAGCTTTACACCCTAAACAACAGAACACTAACTAAGAAAATAAACACATTTCCTTTTTGAATATTAATACCAACCGTCCCTAAGGCGTGTAAGGGTTCGTTTTAATGGTATTCCATTTTCAAAATCACTTCATCAGTAATCACACCTCGAAGAGACTACAGACATTACAAATCCGAATGAAAAATAAAACCCGCTATACACGGATTCGAACACTTAGTATGGAAATGAAGTCATTAAAGCTAAAGCCGACCATTCAATAGGCGAGTCGATCGCTAGGCTGACGCAGACGTGGTGACGGTCGTCATTCTACAAATCATGTTTACTGGTTGTCCGAACAACGCGGGGGCAGATTGTCAATAATCGTGTATTGCACCCTCCTGCCTGTGGACCGTTTGAATTATTAGGTTTTAATGTAAAAATGACTCAATCTGTAATAAATTTAACCTAACCAAAAAATATTAAATATGACATAAACATGATCAATGCTCAATCTGTGGGACATTTATAGGCTAGTATTATTATTATTATTATGTGTAATGTGTGTATATCACTAAATAGGTATACATAATTCAATAATTTTATTACTTAGTATTACATGTTAAAAAAAACTAACTTTTAAATCATTCGTCCAAAAACACAAAAACAAAACTCCTTTCAAAAAAGGAAAGTTAATCTACAACAAAGATCTAACCTTAAAACATAATAGAACTGTCAAAAGACAATGACATTTAACACCGGACATGACACGCTATCTGTCCACTTGACTGGCATCGTGCACCTTACTGAACGAGCCTCGAATATTCGAATCGAGTCACCTGTTAGTGAATCTCGATGACTCGGCGGAAAGCTCACGTGCTTTGCGAGTCATTCTATTTGTTTATAACTGGTTTATACCGGTAACAGGATTACTATGTTGTTTTGTTGTTGCTTCTACGAATGTTATCGTACTAGAGATTTTTTGTTGTAATGTTTTGTTTTGTAGTCCCTTTTTTATGTGTCGTAGCTGTAAGAAAGGAAAATAAAATGTACCTAATAAATATTTAACTAAGCTAAGCCAAGAATAATTTTCACTTTAATAGCACAATACATGTAAGTTGTGGCGATCCTTAGGGGAGGTCTATGTTCAGCAGTGGACGTCTATCGGCTGATATGATAATGATGATTTATGAATTGCGAAATGTATTTTCATGAATACCTATTAAAAACGAAATAACTAATAAATTTCTTAATATTTACCGATCAAATGCAGTCAAACGAAGTAACTCTTACCTGAAAATAAAAGACAGACAATCGTATTAAATCCTGATAAATATATATCAAAACTAGTTATACGAAAAACTTGCATCATTAAGTATTTCCATGATATTCTTACATGTCAGGTTGTATGTGTAACAACTTACAACTGAAAACCTAATTATTTTTCTTTCGGACCCGGATGATGGCAATAAAAAGTAAACAAACAAAACTAAACTAGCAAGTGACGAACTAAGTCTCGGCAACAAAGACAAACAGTAGCTTTATTCGCAACAATAAATAAAGCAAGCAAACACATGAGAAATACTGGGTATACCCTTAGGAGCCCTCATTATTTTAATAGTGTAAACCACATTTATCAAACTGAAATTAACTTTATCTACTAAACATACAACCTAAATTCGTTTAGCACGTCACATAAGGTATTCTAAACTTGTATATCAAATGTTATCAATAGAATTTATACCTTTTGGGTTTGTATTAAGGTGTATTTTTGTGTTTTAGGTTCTTAAGATTGGCGGTTGACCGGTAAGGACCGCACACAGTGTCTTGACGCCTACACTAAAATCGAATACGCCTTCGGATCAAGGGGAGAGGAATAATTAACGTGTATCAAAGTTTGAAACTTAGGATGGTAATGAAATATTTGCATGTGAAACTCTTCTAAGACTTGGTTGATCATTGACTATGTATGATGGTGTACCCTCGTACCTCCATCCTCCATCAGGGCCTATATGCTTCAAATTAAATAAACTGTAGATTAGATGTCGATAGTCAGTGGTCTGATATTTGACAGTAAGGCCGTATACAAAAAGCTTGAGCTGTCAGTGATCAACAGTGATACATAGACTTCGCGAGCTGTCGACCGTCCTCGCACGTGGCTCTCGCCCGCTTGTTTTTTGGTTTGTCGACCGCTAAAAGCACTCGAACTGCTTCTAGCAGGCCATGTGCGAGCGGTCATAGAAGTCTATAGTTTACCATGTACTCACACCTTGAAACAGTCTAACATAGCAGCTTCCGTGTGCGCGCGGCCTATATGTCGGAAACTGGACTGAATGCTAAAGGCGGAGGACAAAGTGTATCGTTTTTTCAATATTGAAACTATAAACTCAAATACCCAGAAGTTTTCTTACATCTCCCAAATACCGATTGATTAAAAGTATTATTGATTATAAAAACCCTTATTATTATGTAATATTACTAGTACGTCTATAATTTAACAGGTGATGTATTAAACCATTGATGGGAATAATCAGCTGTCTAACAGGTGTCTAGGTTATTAGTTTAAAAAAAAACTCATGTAGTAACCGAATACGTCTAAAGTATTGATCACTATGCTTGCTACATCAGCCCATAACTTGACGTCTAAGTTTCTTTTAAACGTTTTACATTTAACTGTAACTTAATAGTTATTTAGATTCAGTTAGAATTGACGACATTGATTAAACTAAACTGTTTTAAGATGAGAAACTTGAAACCAAGTGGTGGTGAGTGGTGACAATGTCGACTTAAATGTTACGAGCTGCTAAGAAAATACAACCTTTTATGTAAAATATTTTATAAACTACGCCGATTCATCTTAAGTTAGTGATGAAATTTAATTACCTCGTTTAGGTATATTCTTGCTATAATATTCACATAAAATCTCTAATAACCTTATCAAAATCAGGCATAAAAACGTTATTGATACATTAAGACCACCCAAACCAAGTTTATTTGATTTCCCGGCTAAGTAGCGGCCACCAGTAACGTGATAATTCCGTTTTATTATAAACAGACTGTCCGTTTGTATTTGTGTTCAATCCAACCGTCAAAACGGTGGAAACGTAATTAGATTTAATTATGTTGAATATAGAACGGCGCCATCTTGATTTTATATTTGACGTATAAACACCTCTATTATTTTGGTTTACAATTACAGTAATTTGAGGAGAATTGGTGGTAATAAAAAGAATATTCGATTTCTGAGACAGTTTTTATGAGCGGCTGTGTATAACAAATGCTTGAATAATTATTTGAACTTTTGTGTTTTTAGGGCCCATGAAATTATTGTAGGTAGGTATTACAAAACTATTTAAATTAATTAATCTATTAGATTGTATGTTTTGCTCATCCATATTAATTAATTACCTTAAAATAAGTTTAATTACCACGTATAGGTATCTAAAGAATATTCATTGATTGTGGGAACAAAATACCAAAAAAAGCTTACACATTGTTTGTAAATTTATAATAATAGTTAAATAGCAAAATAATAAATAAATTCGGCTGTACACATAAAAAATCTAATAAATTAATATGTACCTCCCGTGAGCAGTTTACATAAAGTATATCAATGGTTATTGCAGTGTGTAACCAGCCTTATGTTGTGTGTCGTTAGCAAAGAAAATTGTTACACGTTTAAGAACATAATATTAATAATTACAAATAGAAAGCAACCCTGCCGTGTTTAGGGTACGTTATAAATTTCTAATAAGTTCCATTATTTAGGTTAATTAGACGACACATAGGAAGTGCTTTTATTAGTAATTTTAGAATTAGATTACATAAAAAGTCGAATAAAAGTATTATAAGTAGTGAGCCACGCTTAGCATTCTAAAGTCATAAAAAAATGTGATGTTTACTTAGCACCAGAAAAATAAATAATACCTAAAACACTAATTCCATGTTCATTGGAAATGCCCAAAAAGTACAAAAACCAAGTCAAAATAAGCCAGAAACCTAATGTTTTAACAATTTTGTTAACACAGCATTAAAATACATTAACATAATTATTATTTATGCCACACAAAAGATTCAACACTCAATTAATTTTTCAAAAAACCTTTAATACGCATGGGTAATTAAACCAATAGCGGGTAAAATATAACAATAAAACTATTACTACAATCAGTATTGACGCATCGACTCCATCCTTCTATTGTTAACATTAGTAAACGCATAACATCCTCACGAGGTGTGATGTGGGGTAACCATAACGATAGAGAATATGAGAGATATTCCTGTACCATTTTTACTCAGTGAGATTTATTTATACCAAATAAATATAGAGGAGTTCGTGGCTAAATAAAAGTCATAAAGATTTACTGATTATATAAGTAAAGCCAAGCTTGAGGTTACATGGATAATGTTCCATGTAACCTCACGCTTGCCTGAGGAGAAACGTAAAGCTGCAGTTGCAGCTTCTGCAGAAGCGGTCATACATTGATCGTTAACAATAGTGACGTATTTTAATTTTTACAGTTCAGGAAAATTGCAACAAGCTGTTGCATTAATTATAAGCATTTAGATTTATTTTATCAAAAATTGTATGGTATACGTTTTCAAATTTCTACCTACTTCAAAGTAAGGAAAGTCCGTTGTATGCCCATAACATTGTCACCGTAATAAGCGTGACTCGCTACCTTCCGCGCGATAATTCTCACTTCCTGCGGTCAGTGCAAGTCATGGTAGGGGTGAAATGATTAGAAATTAGTGCCTATTAGTGACTTTTCTGTTATTAATGTAGTTAGATTTATTTTGTTGAGGGTCGTTTTAATTGCTAAGGTGTGATCATCGACCCATTTGTCTAACTTAGTTGATTTATGTTGTCTGTGGTACCAAACATCAAAACATCTAAATATCAATAATTTGGGAAATATAGGTGAACTGCTATATAATTATATTTCGAAGACGAATTAAAAAAAAAGAAAATTTTGTATCTTTGAAAACTTACCACTTTTTCTAAATTTTAAGATCACACAAAAGTAAAAATAAATATATGTTTAGGCTACCTACGCTATATACTTCCTAGTTTCCTTACTGGATAAAAAATCTGTGCACAGTTTGAAAATAAAAAAACATATTTTCAGCCAGTCCAGTTCGATCTGTTTAAAAATGGAAACCTTCAATTCGAATTTCCTTCAGAACATTTAAAAGCGACTTAGTACTGGCGATCAGTGACCACTACTAATTGCCTCAGTAAACAGGTGACGTATCTCGCCTTGCGACACGGTGCTCTTCAATTAAACCGACTGCGAAGCTCGCTCGACTCACAATTCGATTATGTCGCGTCCCGGCGCGTTTTAGAAAGTAATTCGAGTAGACTTTCGCCACTGCGTAACAGTGTTAGGGGTTGATTTCGGAATTTGAATTTTGTGCTGCATTTTACTGCAGTATTTATGTAATGTGTGATTAAAAATCAAAATAATAAAAAAATCGCTAAAGTACGTACTCTAGTGCATTATAGTACGTCGACTTGTTTTTTTTTAATTTATTTTCTGTCTTTATGAAATAAATATAAAGATTGGAAAAAATGTTTTCAGTATTATTTACAACGCAATATATGAATAACGGATTCATGAAAACGATAACATTCTGCCAAAAATAAACGTAATTCCAATGGCTGCGCAACAATACTTTTTTGTTTTTAGATTGTCATATCCCGTTTTATGGCGGCTGCAGATATTCCGTCACCGCAACACGTATTCCCACACACGTACACTACCACTATAAATTCACATTTGCCTCCAAGAAACACGAATACAAACAAACAAGATAAAAACAAAAATAGCACACAAAGAGGAAATAGAAAGGGACGAATTTATCGAGCCATTAAGACCACCGCCAGCGACATTCATGTGTCATAGTAGGAAATAACAATACAGAAGCATTCTAGAAATAGTAACAAAACCGTAAAGTCTGGCATTGTATTGGATTCGCCACTTAACTGGTCAATGTCTAAATATTGTCTTTTAACTTTGTCATATTGAGGCTTTTACGAGCGAAGCTAGTAATCTATAAATAGTCTCACTTTTTTATAGCTGGCTTGAAATGTAAACGAATTAAAATAACAATGGATTCTAAATCTGAAATAGTAAGAATGAAGAAAGAATATTATGTTTGTCGGTGACGAATCTGTTACTGGTTGTTCATAAGCAAGTAGGAACAATAATTTATGGCGTCGACAACAATTCACTGTTCACTATGGCTAAACAAACTTTAAGATAAGTAAATAACAGGCGAGTATCTGTTAATGTCGCAGATAAAAGGCGGCTCCTAGAACCACATTCTCTTAGAAGTTGTTTCCTTAAACAAGCTTGCCCCTACAGTATAACCAATTTAATTCACATTTCTCCATATTTGGCCGCATTATAGCTATCCAGTCGACAATACTGCATTGTGCCAGTAACTTAATCCGATAGCAGATACCCACTCAAAATAAAACCTTATATCTTTCAGGATAAGTATCAAAATTGTATTGGGATGTAATAAAAGCGGCGCCTACGCACGAGTGTCGTATGAGTATTTTTAGCGTCACCCAAGAAGTTTTATTTGATTGCTACACAAGACATAGTTGTTAGGATTTGTGTTTGAAATAAGTCATGTATAAAAATAACAATGCTATAAATTCCTGGACAAAATAGCTGAGCTTTTAAGAGGAATACAATAAACTGTGGAATCTGTGATGAGATCGAATGAGGCATTATATTGCCTAATTATACCAGACTAGAATAATATATTCTAAAGTTAGGATGTCTTATAAATTCAGAAAAGTGAATGTAATATAATCCATTAATAATATAATATCTTGGGACTACTCAAATAGGGCCATCTGATCCCCGTCAAAGCCTGTATTATGGCAACCAGACAACTGATAAACATACTTATATATTTCATAATACATACATATTATATTACAGATAAATTACTCCAGGGCACAAAACAAATGATGAAATTCATCACACAAAGATTTGTCCTGGGCGGGAATCGAACCCACGACCTCTAGTTTAGCAGTCAGGAACACTTACCACTAGACCAACAGGCCAGTCTAATAGTGTTATAAGAAGTAAAAGTATTGTGGAGTCTTATGTTGTGATAATTTTATTTAAATAATAATTGTCTTTTCATTTATTAAAGAAATATTTGATTCAATAATATCAAGCTTTATATCCTTACATTTAAGAATCTGATTAAACTTAATCTGAACCAAAACGAACCCGCTTAGCCAAATTCATACGTATTATTCTATGGGAAATAATCTACACCTGGGCTGGTCACATCCGGCGTCGGGATTTTCCATTTCCACACCGTGTATGCCACTTCCTGGGTTGGGGGGCGGGAGGGGAAGAGGGTAGAATTCTGAATATCCTTACAAGTCGTCCTGTTCTTGTGACTATGCTCACGTTAGCAATCAGTCGCCATTGTCCGATGTATGTCGATAATTTTGGCGTTTGCATTTGGCAGAGTCGTCTTGTTTTTCGAAGCGGTTGCGGCGACAATGTAATTACAGTTTTAATGAAAGTTTGAGGTATAACGTTTACTTATTATTAAAACCGTTTGATTTTATACCTATATTCATCTGATTTAATATTAACACGTAACAAAATTGTTTTAATGATGTATTGTCAAAGCAAACGAAAGGTAGTGTTTAGGTATTTAAAACATTTAATCAACGCTAATTATATTTACTTAGTTTTTCTCTAAGATGCACTTCAAAAAAAACTAAGGTAAAAAACTAATTACAAATTCTAAGAGTCTAGTAGATAATAACAACGAGTTTCTCGGAATCTAAAACTAAAAACTGCAGCACCATTATGAACTCCGAGTTTTAACACGAAATTTCCCTCTTGAGCTATTCGTAACATAATAAAAGAAAGAATTCGCCCGGCAAGTGTTTCAACACATATTTTTGTTAGAAAAGCGAACAAACATAAAAACAGCGAGAGAAAACTAGCAAATAAGCTGCCTTCCGGAGACGTAAATATAAAAATAAATGAAAAATATATAATATAAACATTTTCGGGGGCGTTAAATTTGCATTTTAATGGAGATCCACGCGTAGGTAACAAGTTTAACTAATAGCCGTGAAATGAGGGGAGGTGAAATGGGCGGCAGGGGCGCAGAGCTGCCTTTGTTCGCGCCGGACAAAAATGTCATAAATTCAAAAAGGTTTACCTTCTTTGTCTTATGAGCTCGCTATTTATATGAGTGAAGAAAGTTTTTAACACTTTTTGAACTAAAAATTATAGTAAAAATGATGAACCTAATTTAAATTTTCTATGATATCCTCGACTTTTTTTCGCGTCAAGTGTTTTAAGCAATCAATAAACTAGATAAATAAGCTTCTGTTACGAATGTAAAAATAATTTTACATTTGTAAAACTAAAATGACTGTCTCTCGGACAAGATAAACCTAATCTCTTTGAGATTAAATAGAACTTGTTGTCGACTACTGTTACGTAGGTAAAATTTTTATCAACCTAGTAAAAAAACAAAAACTAAACAAGTTCCATAAACCTTAAACCGCAAAAAAATAGTCTAATCCTGCCACCAAATAACAAAACGGGTCAAGATTTTCTTTTCAACGTAATTTTCCTTCATATCGTATGAAACACAAAACATTGTTCAGTCTGTTGGTATGGAGGACAGTGGTACACTAGTAATCCTGGCTGAACAATCGTCCACCGCTCGCTCCGCGGAATATGGCACTAAATAAGAAGAGAGAGCTCTCTTCGTGTGTCAAAGAGTAAAGAGATAGATGTGGGTTGGTAAGGGTAGGTGTTTTATGCCTATTCGTGTTCTAACGCTCTGAGGTTTACAAATAAGTTTGTTGCTTTTTGAAGTTAACGCGAATGTTAGACATTGAAATAAAACAACTTTTTATCGCGGTTTATTTAGATTTTAGTTACCGACGATTCGACGTCTTTGCAGGTGTCATGGTTACACACAGACTGAGGTGGTATTCGTCTTGACAGTAGATGTTGTTCGTTCTACCTTCATATTTTAATTAATTATTTGTATTCCGACCTACACAATACGAGCTCACTGTCACGTCAAGAAACGTCGGGAACTAAAATAAGCTTGTGCTAGTAACATGCATTTAAAATTACCTCTGTATTTTTGTATGTTACTCAAAGGCAAGAAAGAAAGGTAGGTAGGTACTGCACAGTACACATCCTTATTTTACCAATGGCACAAAAATGCCTATGTTCTAGAAATTAATCCTTATCTATCATCTTTACAAATCTTTGGACAAATAAACTTAAGGTAATTAATTACTGCTTTAAATAATGAAAGTAAACAAGTATAGCTGCCAGACCTCCCATATTATACATACGCATACATAAAACTAGATAGGATAGGTATTATAATATTGTCTCAATAAAATATTATTACATATACATAACATTCCATTGATCGTATAACTATCAAAACATAATTATTAAAGAGAACGTGACATCATTGCGGAAATGCAAGCAATACTTTATAATTCACTATCACACCGGTAATTAACATGGGCTCAGATTTACATAGTGAACCATAACATCCGTTGACAACAAAATCGGGTTACATTATTTAAATTAAATTTTAATCTGTCGTTATTTAATATTGTGTTAATATTATTACACAGATTATAATGACGCGTTTACATTCGAACTGAAATCCAGCTATAATTTTGTAATCCATGCTTGCAAGACTTAACAACACTAAGAATCTTGCAAAAGCTATATATTTAAATACATTATTTTGTAAAAACGCAATCATAAATATAATCTCCACGAAATACCCAAGTCGAATTTGCAGCACCGTATAATTTTAATGAATCGAAACCCATAAAAGTGTATTCTGAAAATCTTAAGACAGACAAAAAGTGAAAGTATTTGCGCTTTATATTTGTGCAATTGATAAATAGGTTTTTCAGAAATTATTATATGATTAAAATGTCTTGATAATAGGTAATATACCCCTAAGATCTAAAGTTTCCATTCATAGAGAAGTAACCTATCTGTTCTTATAATCTACGGTTCGTCGCCACATAAAGCTGTCCCGGCGTTATCTTGGCATATTGCATACCGTGCGGACGCATATCATAAGTGCATAACCCGAACGTTTGTATGAAAAACACACTTTCATCGCGAAAACCGCCCCGAGACGATCTTGTTTTTCAACTGATGTTTGTTTACATTGCGCGAATTTGTCTTGAGAGAGAGGGTTGAAGGTTTTATTATTGAAATAAGTTGTTTTGAATGCAACTGTATTGATTATGTAGGGCTTTGAAGTATAAATGCTAAGTAACTCAATTTAATCGATTCGACTGCGGGTTTTGGGGAGAAAAAACTCTAGTAACATCGCTTCAAAGGCAAGTTGTTTGGTTGCATCAGAATTCATCTAACTATACTTTGACGGCGGCTAATGATAGGTGATGCCTTCTTTATCGATAAAAATATCTCAACCTCTATCTTTCCCATATCAACATAGATACAATCACCGATAAAATTGTATAGCTCTCGTAAAATATCAGATACAATCTACAATCTACACTGCCTTAACAAAATCAAGTCAAGCTTTATATAATCATCAGTACAGCGATAAATTCTCTTAATCTTAAACACGGCACATAAATAAGACACTCGTGAGTCACGTGACCTCGCACAAAAGCTAATTGTGTGTGTGCGTTTAAGAAATTCGCAAATAAATAAGTGTCCCACCCACTCAAAGTCCGTGTGGTCAGAATGAAACACTCTCCGTGCTGTATTAAATTTATTGTGTTCCAGGTTAAAAGCGATGAGATGGATAGTTGCTTGCTATGTTTTCCATCATACACATTTTATGACACCATTACTAACAGCTTGATATGAGATTTGTTTCTTTTAATTTATTTATTTTTTGTATTTAATTATTTTTTCTAACCATTTCTGTCCCACTGCAGAGCAAAAGCCTCTCTACTCTCCTTCCATGTCTCTTTGCCCAGAGCTGAGATATGCCAGTTGAAGTCGAAGGAGTCAAGCTCATTTCGTCATCTCCATCATTTTAATAATATCATTGATTTATTGCTTTAAACATTAATGTCATGGGTATCTAATAAATAAAGGAGAGACGAATATAAGTGAGATGCTTCATGGAGCGCCAACTTGAAAAAGGTAGTAGGGATAGACCGAAAGCGGAAAATGGAGTATCGGAATCTAGATATGCTATGGCACAAGCGGCCTTTTTCAGCAGAAAATCGACGGAAACAGATAATAAAAGTGTCAAATTTAACACGAAGATTGCAAAAACAGTAGAACTGCTGAATTGTTTATAGCATCGCCCTCAGTGTGACATTGCAGTTTAAGCACTGACAATTTATTACGTCCGCAATTACAATATGGCAGACAAAAATTGCTGTGCGCACGCGCGACAAAAGTCTTTCGGCCGGCGCTTGCACTTCGGTGGCATATTTACGATTTACTTGTTTTATTTAATTAGATATGCAATGTTTGTTTATACGGAATTTTGTTTGATAAAGTAGTTTTAAGATAGAGAATGTGTTGATTCTATAAGGTTTAGTTGTATTTTGTAAGCTGCTTTGCCAACGCCCAGGTCTCAAAAGGTTACATTTTTGCGTAGGTAGCTTTGAGAAACATAATTCTCTCATGAATAGAAACTTATCTGGATTCTGGGCCCAGATTTACACAAGATTGATGCGTTTATGCAAGACTCATGCCTACGTATCATACAAAATGGATGTTTTACGTGCTCTCATAATGTATACACAGAAAAATCAATAACATAAAAAAATAAACTTAAAACTACTTTAAAATACCAATAATAAAAGATGTCACAAAAAGAACTTATAAGCAACAATTTCAATCTCAAAACGAGACCTTTCAAAGATTTGCTGTTGAGATGTGAATGTTTCAAACATTGTGCTAAAATGAATAGAAACAATATACGAACTATTTTACAGTGTATTTTATTAGCTGTAATCTTCATAAACCGTGTATTGGCCGGTTATCTGTCTCGCAAGTCACGAAACGAGACAGATGGTTGGTAAGCGATGATCTCGCTAGCGTATTTGTACTTCACAAAGTTGCCAACTTGATATTATTATACTTGGAATTTATACCTGAGGTTTCTTTGAGACATTGAAACAATGTTTTTGAATTTGAGACTCTTTTTAGTACTGGAGATTTGAGATAGTTTTTGTTATATAGAATACTATTTAAATTACCTACATTTAGAGTATTTTAAAATAGAAGGAGGTTTTTCTTAAAAATTTTGAGTTGATTGAAAAGAAGTTTTTATAAGTGTGAAGGTAAGGTAAGAATATTTTAACTAAACGAAACAAAGCTCTGCCTATACAGGTCTGGATGTATGTGAAAACACAAATATAATCTCATTAAACGTGTCTTAAAGGAGACACGTTTAATGTGTTAAAAAAACTGCTTTTAGCCAAACACCACTACTTTCAACTCAACTGATCTCATTACAAACATTGACTTACAAACCCCAAACACAATAATTGATCTATAAAAACAATAAAAAAAAAGTTAAAACAGTTTATTTATAATGTAATACAAAGCATTCTATATCCCCCTCAAAGTTTACGAGCACTTGACGTAAAACAGATGCTCCAAACAAATATATATAGGATAAAGTGGCAAAACAGACGTTTAGTCGGGGCGGATACACATCAAACCAACATTAATTTTGGAGATTTTTTTCATTGTGTTGCGATGAATAGTAAATGTATATTTTCTTTTGTTGAAGAAGCAAATATGGGCTGTCATCTCACTTTATGATATTACTTTTTAAGAACGAAATAAGGAAGAATTGTATAGAAAAAACTGATTTGAAGACAAAAATATCAAATTTTGAGTTTTTGCAAGGGAACGTATGCAGGATCGTAGCTGATCACAACTGGTTCTTACCAATCTTGCAAAAAAAGAAGAACATCTTATCCTTAAGTGAGATGAGTGACACTACAAAATTATGTTAAATATTTCAAGAAGCTAGTGACGCAATACCCCTACTTCTGACAATCCATTATATGAATGTAAAAGCTAACCAAAAATAAAAACCCGTTTAACCCAGTACTTTTTAATATCTCTCACAGTAACCACATTACCGCAAACTCATAATATGAACGTAAATCATACTCAACCCAATATTTTGGTTGAGGTGGTACAAAGCGACCACAAGTTGGTCAATCCGTAGAACTAGATTTGTTTATTTACTTAAGAACCGTTTGGTAACCACATGTTGTGTAGTCTAAGAGCTAGATGACTTAAATACAGATTGGTTATGTTTTATGAAATTTTAATGTACGGATTATATTTTTACACTAGCTGTCCCCCGCGACTTTGTTCGCGTGTTTTAGTTCAACGGTTTTTCATTTTTGCAACATTTTTCACTTATGCTCCGCTCCTATTGGTCGTAGCGTGATGTTATATAGCCTATAGCCTTTCTCAATAAACGGACTATCCAATACAAAAAGAATTTTTCAATTCGAACCAGTAGTTCCTGAGATTAGCGCGTTCAAACAAACAAACAAACAAACAAACTCTTCAGCTTTATAATATTAGTATAGATGGTACCTACTTAGATATTGTCACTAGAGGTGGCTGTATAAACACAGATAGTAACAAAAGGATTTATATATTTATTAGAGTCTATCGTTTATAGTTCAAGCGTAAATAAAATCTTTTTTGAATAGCCCACGTACTTTTTTAAAAAGGTTAAAAAATAAAGGTTTTATCAAGGTTTCCAAATTTAAGAACTGTAATTTAAATAAACGTATAATTTTAGGATAGGCTAGCATGCCTAAAAGTTGTCGATTCAACACAGTTGTACGTCATTATTTTATACCACGCTTTTAACAAAATAGTTATATTCTTATTTAATAATCTGAAATTAATATGACTAATGATTACGTATTTAATTTTAATGTATAATAATACGTTGACTCCTAAACTAGGAATGTTGTTCACTGACTCACATCATGTCAAGGTCATGTATGATCGTGAGTCTCATTGATTTTAAGCAGATTGAAATGTAGTACAGATAAAAATGTTTTTTTTTTAATATAAACCTAATTTCTTTAACCATAAAGTATGTATTAGAAATGCGGATTCATTTTTATTATCTGGGTATTAAGAATTGTTCTTGACAGATGTTTTTTGCGCTCTTATTTTTTAATATAGGTAGGTACTTGTTTGTTTGACATTCTGAGAACTGTATTAGACGTATAAAATAAGTGGAGAGTAGGAGGCGAAAAATATAACATAATTCGAATTACTTTTTCAGACGATGTTTGGCGTGATGTGAGACAACGTTTCTGTATTCAAAAAACAAACAATAAACACAGAATTAAACCATGTATGTTTGCAGCGAATTCTCAATGCGACTGGTATTCTGGTTAAACAGTACAATAACTCATTGGTCAACAAATGACCAGGTACCAAAATGTTTCGCGGTAGTCAACGAGTCCCATATGATTCGGCTTATATCCGTAATCAGTGAAATGTGAGTAAAATAGCAACCTAGATTTCGACCTCTTTGGAGGATTAAGGCCTAAAATACCCGGGATAATATCGCTAGGTATACCTACACACCTACAAAAGAATTGTGTTTTGAAAAGAAAAGGGTAACCTACAGGATAGGTATAAAAAAATACAAACATGTACTAAGAATATATGTACCTATAGGTGATATTATAGTCACATAATTAAAATTTTTCAGGTTGATAATACCTACCTGTTAAATTTAACCACTTTCTCCAAGGAACACGATCGATCAGCTGACTATTGATTTTGTACGAGAGACTTTTTTTTTTCATGTTCCAATCCATGTTCCTCAGAGAAAGTTGTTCATTTTCACGGGTACTATTCCGTAGTATATTACCTGCAAAATTTGGACGATGACTAAAAAAACAACCTGTATATTGGTATAATTTTGGTCTTTGAAGTCAAAAAACGAAAAATAAAATTAAAAAACCTGGTCCGTATTCTCCGCTCGTTATGATTCCGTACCCGTAGATGCATGTAACTGATACTTGTCAAATCGCGGACGAAGAACGAGAAAGATATGCTCCATAACCGTCTTCCAAAATTGTAACACGAGACCCAAATCCTCATTTATAGTTTGGGACAGTATAAAAGTTGGTCGAAGTACATCACTGGCTAAGTGAATTTAAGGTTCGTCGAGATTTTAAGTAAGTTTGTAAACAACAGAACATTAAAGTAATTTTATTAAACGAGACACGAAAACAAACTTAGGACAAAGGACTGATAACTATTTGAAGTTTTAATTCAATTTATTGATAATCGTTTTATAGGAGACGAAGACCTTTTTAAATGGCAATTGGCAATGAGAGCTGGCAATGTATCTAAAAAGATAGGTATAAGGGACGAACTATAAAGACCTTTTTAAAAGGCATTTGGCATTGAGACCTCGTAATGTATCTAAAAAGATTTTAATTTCGAATTAGGTATAATTGTTTGTTTGCAGTTATAGAAGTCCTTAATTACAAGCTTTTAATTAACTTTCTATTTATGTATGTTTGTTCGGGTCATATTACATGCTAATTAAGAACCACTTCTAGACATCCAATTGAGATGTTTTTTGCATACTTACAGAGGTTTGGTGACAATACAATATTATGGTACTCTCAAGCTGGTCTGATGGCTCCTGAAAGTGGCCATAGAAACTCAGTAAAGAATCGATACAATCTCATTGTATTTAGGCTTGTTTGATTTGTTTTCGCTAGTACTGTGGTCCTAGCTGATTTAATAGCATGTGCATAAAACTACATATTTAAGGAAAACCTGTTTTTCTAGTTACGTTTTACGGTTTATTAAAGAAAATGCTGAAAAAAAGTAATCAAAAATGTCAATTTGTTAAAAGTTTTGTATTGTTTTTTGAAATTACTCAAGTATTAAATTTCATTCATATTATTTTGTATGAGTACCTACAGCTATAAATACTTCTTGTTTTCATTTTGAAATTGGCCCTCATTAAATTAATCCGGTATTTATACCGGAGTAGATAATACCTAAGTAGATATTATATTATTAGCATCATCAAAAATCCATATTTCCATCAAGCAATGTATTGTCAACATTCGGCAAACCATCGCTTACTGAGTACAAAGGGATCGGTTTCAATATAATTGTATTTTCGTACAAAAAACTGGGCTGCCATGCATCAGCGATTTAGTATACCGATGTTATGCCGTCGCTCCGTTGTACTATAAAATTGATTTTGACATTGTTTGTGGTCGCATACGTTTGTTTATCCGACTGTACAACAAGCGATGATATGCTTTTAATGAGAATTAATGAAACTACCGGTGTTTTTTATTGATGATAAACGATTTTGGAACAAGAAAATACTGACTAAAAGTGCTTAGAAGAAACATCAAAGTAAGATTATGAGACAGCGTCAATCATTAAATTCGCATCTATAAGAACAAAAAAGAATCTATCGCTCCATTTTCGATATTAGAATATGAAATGCATTCTCAAGTTTGTCAGCCTGACAATGGGATACCAAAGCAGACATTATAACATCCAAAATCCAACATTTAAACCATTTATTGGTCGGCAAATACATGAGGCCAGTTCCCAGGGGTCATAAATAAACGATCGAGTTGATGCAAAGGCTTGTTCATACAGCGACAAAATTTTCGATTGTTGCAATTTATTGTGTGAGTTGAAATGGTGTATTACATGTTGCAACGACCATAAAAGCGATTTAAATTTACTTTAACTAACTTAGGGTAGGTTTTTTATACCATTAGTCACCACATTCAGTTTTTAATCGTGACTTACAGCCGAGGACTCAAACGCAACTCAATTTTAAGACGCCCTTATCCCATGATCTCTTAATTTAAGCTGTAAACTAGCGACAGAAAGTTGTTTTTTTATTCAAGGTGCAATATTTAATTTTAACAGACATTGCCTTGCTTATACATGAAAACAAATGATTAACAATTGTCTTCAAAACCCTAAAAAAACTAACGGAAATGAGAGAAAAAGAGACATAATCTATAAAAAAAAAGTTTAAATAGAATAAACGACTTTTTATAATTTTTTATAATTTGTCCATCAAGATTTGGTATTTATAAGCTAAGCTAATATATTTTTTTAAGAAAAGGAAACGTAAACAGAAGATATAATGAAAGGTTACAATATTATATATCGATGTAATCTCAATCACTCGTCATGCTTAACAGGAAGCCAGTCGGGCGTGAACTTGTCACTTAGCACTGTTGACGCGTAAAGATCTCAATGTTAGAACAAACAATAATTATGTTTTCTTAAATTCATATGACGATAAATACGCTGGCTATCCTGTAGAAGAAATTTATGAGGTAAAATAGGAAATAATAACTCAAAAAACTACAACTATTGTTCGTGTACTCCTACCGTAGAATAAGTTATAGTGATTTGCAACAAAATATTGGTTTTCATCAAACCTTTTATCTATTGCGGACTTTTTATGTTCTTAAACAAGAATCAGTTTATTGGAAAAGTTATTTAAAAGAAAGAAAAGACATTTATTGTCAAAACAAAAATAAAAAATAAACAAATTTAGCAATAACATAATAACTTGAACTTTGGCTTATTTTTTTTAATATTCGAAAGCTAGAAACAAAATTATTTCGTCCATGTGAACAAGTCCTTACCGCGTCTCATTTCGCCACATTTCAAAATTAGCGGGCGATACCGCGCCAGTAAAACATGGCCGACCATCGTTTTGACCATAAAACAGTTCTGGATTTATGTATGGTGTAAAATTTTATATTATTCCTCTCCATCTATGAATTTGTGGATATTTTGTTGTGATTGGCCAATACAGAAATCTTTTTATATTTACACAAAATGTGTAAATTCGTTTGTTTACAAATAGACATTTTTATTCTGAGAACCTTCGTAAATCTTTGCATGTAAAAAAAAATTGGGGCGATATCCCATGACCTACATTCGTGGCAATAAAGAAGAAAAATTTAATTATAAAATATTGCTTTTAACCAAAATCCGTTTATTGCCAGTCAGGATAATATCTCAGGGATATTTTCAGCTGATTTCTCCAAAGCAATTAGTTTTACAAGATTCATTGTTACAACCTGAATCCTTAGTGCGAATCTTTTATTCGACTATAGTAATTACAGTTAATGTGATATTTATGGTTTTTCGTTTTAATTACTGACTTCTAAAGGAAGGAGGTTCTCATTAGGACTGTTTTTTTTTGTATGTTTATTACTTGATATCTTCGGCAATAGTTAATCGATTTCAAAAAATCTTTTTAGTTTCGATGGGATATTTTAGAGATGGTTCCATATAATTAATCCATTTAATTCACCCATATTATATCCATTTATGTATACCACTGCGTGTATATAATTGCGTCAATTATTTAAAAGTTTAATTACTGTTTACAAGTAAAAGAGATTTTAACATACGATTTGACATAGTTTTACAGTAAGATAATTATATGACTTTGGTGTATTGCAAGATAAACCAATAAATAAAGTGTTTGCAGTACCGTTTCAGGACAAAAGTATCCTAAAATATACGTGAAAAAAAGCTATTACCTTAAACCGTAAATTAAACGTAACTACAAACAGAAGTTAACCATTTAGTAGCAGGTGGGTGGAAGTTTGTGACTGCACTATTGTAAATCCGGATCCGCATTGCAGCCTCCGTGAATACTTCTAGAACAGGACCGTCTGCTCGCCGCACCCGAATAATTTCCAAACTTGCTTTCACTGGCGCCGAATGTTCCACGTTTGTTGTAGATTTGTGGTTCTGCCGCATAAATATTAGACACTAGCTGTCCCCCGCGACTTTGTCCGCGTGTTTTAGTTTCAACGGTTTTCATTTTTGCGACATTTTTCATTTATGCTCCGCTCTTATTGGTCGTAGCGTGATGTTATATAGCCTATAGCCTTCCTCAATAAATGAGCTATCCAACACTGAAAGAATTTTTCAAATCGGACCAGTAGTTCCTGAGATTAGCGCGTTCAAACAAACAAACAAACAAACAAACTCTTCAGCTTTATAATATTAGTATAGATGTATAGTGCTGATATGAAAACTTATTTGAATGTTGTATTTATATATATTAAATCTGGCATCGCATGGGACGGTACAAGTATGACGACCTCCGTGGTTGAGTGGCGTACACACCGGTTTTCAACGTGTCGCCAGCTCTGAGGTCGGGGTTCGAACCGGGGTGCTAGCCGTCTTTGTAGTTCATCCCTGCCAGTGACTTTTGATGAATCATAGTAGATCTAACAATATATAATTGCAACATTTTAAACAACTGAAGCGTAAAAATGATGCTAGGCTCTTACTTTAAATTCTGAGTACATAATATAAAGTTTTTAATCACGAAGTGGAGATTAGGAAAGCAGCATTTGAGTGTATAAAGTTTTTTTTTTTTAATTTTTACTTTATTTAAAAAAAATAACTAACGGCTTAGAACAGAACGTAGTAACGAATTTTTAAGCGAACAAAACTACAGTGAGGAGAGCAATGAAATAAAATTTCAAGCGGCGCCGTAGGAGGTAAGTTATAGCGTCAAATAGAAGCATTATGTGTTCCCGACGAGCTTGGATGTCGTTAACTGTAATGTAGTTTAAAGTACAATATTACTGTTTTGTAAGTCGGCTAAACTTCTTACTTGTTCTAAGTTAACTCGACATCATAAATATCAGACAAGTTTTGCCTGAAAAGTCAAGTAGGTACTTTTATACGACACTTGTAAACGAAGTCGTATTGAGTTTGATATAGTTCTTTTTTATTTTTTAAAAAGCTGTTTATGTATTTAAAGACTTTTATTTATTATAATTACGACTACGAATTACAGCTAAACCAAAACAGTATTAACTATAATAGGAAAAAAAAATGGTTTTGAATATGAAAAAGTAAATTTTCATATTTATTTATTCAATACTTTTTGCACAGCGTACATAGGTGGACTTAATGCCAGAAAGCATTTTCTACCAGTCGACCAATAATTTTATAATATTCAAATTAAAATAGCATAATATGAATATAAAAAATTAACATGCACACCGTAATAACATCGGTTTTACTAGTTTCTGAACTACAAATTAATTAAAAAGGAAGTAGATAGACGATTTCTACCCGCAACACAATAATATTAAATGGATCAATGTCACACTGTCTACACAGTTTATTTGCGGCCTATATAATTATATTATTTTATGTAACATCTTAATTGTACCGATTTCGATAAATACGTCACTAAATACTACTGCATTTTGTTAGTAGTCTGAAATAGAATACGGTTGAAAATAAAAGCTTTATTTTAAATTATTAACAAATATTTAAGCCCCTCAGATTGACAATAAAATGCCTACGACAAAATAGAAAATACTCCATAACGAATTATTTATTTGTAAAGAAATACGAAACGTATTTTAAGGGGATTCCTTGGAAAGTATTGAAGACATTAAAAAAACTATTTCTCCTCATTTATTTGACATTAAATTTAAAAATAAAATAGGCATTATAATTCTTGTTTCTTAAACCGTAAGTGGTGCCTAAAAAAGGAAGACATCAATTTTAAAATCGTTTCTCCCTTTCTATTTCAAATGGTAGAAAAGGATAGACTTTAGGAAAACTAATGCGACGTCATAGCTAATTAGTGTCAGTTAGTTTTAAGGCGAAGCATGTTTTGTACATTTTTTGAATTTGAGAAAACGAGAGTTAAGTTGTTAGATTTTTTGTAAGTGAAAATGTAATTCAAATTCTTATTAATATATAAGTGTTTAATAATGATTATGTCTGATTGTTACCTTGTCAAAACTAAACCATTAAAATGATGTTAATATCGGCAATAAAGTGGTATGAAATGTAAGGCCCGAAATAAGTAATTAATGGCACCGAAAAATATGTAGGCATACTAAATGTTTCCCCAACAGCAACAAACAAAAATCAAGTAAATTTTAAAGGAAAGATATTTCGTTATACATTATTTCATTTATAAATATAGATACATTTGTATATTTAAATACTAATTATTTAAATCACATCAAAACCTTTTTATTCTTTCCTAAATGTAAAAGGAGGAAGAACTTCTACTTAAATAAGGGCCACTTCACACGGCAAGAAATGGGGGACACGCATCGTTAGTCATGATCTTAACGTTTTTTTGTTTTAAAATGGCTTTTAATTGAGCCCACATGTTTTCAATATCTGATAAATCTGAGATTTTCAGATTGTTAGTACACGCCCGCAGTTTTTTGTCGATGCTCACTGAATACAGTTTATTGAGTCTTTTTATTTAATTACGTAGCCAAATAAACAAAGGATGAACAATGGATATATTTTTTAAATTAATTTAAGGAGATATTGCTCGGAGCGTGTTCTGTTTAATTATAATTATGTGCACTTATTGAGCAATATTAATTTGTTGTTCTATAGTTATAAATTTTTTCACCATCTTGGACGTCTTATATAATATATTTTTTTACGTTGTATCCGCTGCTTGTATCGTTGATCATCGATGGAAATGAATAGTTTATTTCTAACTTAGTGCTTCGGATATCCATGTGTAGTTACATATTTTCGTTTCTAAGTATTTGTTTAAATTCGACTAACGTTAGGTAGTTCGATGCCATAACTCACAATTTAAAAAATCGTTAAATTTTACATTAAAATAATTACATATATTATCACTTATATACAAAACATTTTAGTTGGATAAATTAAGAAAACAAATACAAAAAAAGTAGGTAAACAAAACTGGCAATTTTATGATTAAGTTATTTTTTAGGTCAACGCTATAAAATAAATATAATCAATTGAATTTAAAACAAACACATTTATGAATCAATAAAAAATAATCAACTTTAATAAAATTAAAATATCAACGCTAACAAACCAATTTCCCAAACAATTAACGCGCTTTATATCAAGCCCTTAAATGTGACGAAACATCCATATTCTACGGTTTTTATCATTTTTATCACAATTACCTTAATTTGACAGTATAGGGTAATTTCGCCTGTTCGCGTCCATCGCCCAATTCGCGTCCATTTTACGGATCTCCCTTGAAAAATCCTAAAAAATAAGTAAACGAACACACCAATTAAACGAATAGTAATTACTGCTAATACCTCAATGTATAAGAGGCACGCACATATGGACAAAAGGTCCGTGTGCCAAACCAATCCCGTTTAGAAAAATAGTAATTCCCGGCTGTTCATCAAGAGAGTGCGTACGCGCGGGATGTTAAGATAAAAAATAGTGTGCAGCGGCGCGTTCGATGGTAAGTTTTTTATGGTTTTATGTGAATTTTAGGATACATAGCTGTTTCTAGACTTTTATAATGAAAAAAGGATAAATATTAATTATGAATTTGCTTATTTTTTTTATATTTAACGAATAAAATACGGTGGACGCGAATTACTACATCGAATTTACAAAACTTCCACTTTGCGTCCGCAATGGGCGCAAACTATACCTACAGGAGATAATAATAAATCAAATTGCGTCCACTATTTTCGTTAAATACAATTGACTTGCTTGTAAAAATAATCTAATATTTATTGATTATTATTATTGTACATTTTTATAAAGACTATAATTAAATATACATATACAACTATAATTCTATTTTTAAATGAAATGAGTAATTTCTTTCATTCTTATTTTTTTTTCTATTTACGTTGACTTATTCGGAGACAAGAAAAAGAGAACATACACAGAAGACGATTTAAAGAAAGCGTTAAATTAAATTCGAAAGAAGAATAAACGGATAAGACAAATAGTCAAGTCAAAGAACTCCAGCAGCCATATCTTCTGTTGCATGGAGAAAGTATTGTGAAGATAAAGAGCAGATCAACGAAAAGAAGGAAGCCATACGAAAAAGAAAGTTAGAACGAACAGTGAAACATGAACAGAAAATGACTGTACAACACTCTCAAGCGGTTCGTAAAACTGCTCCAAAACGAAAAAAAGAAGATAAATCCTCTTCAAGAAGTCACGCAGGAAACGGTAAATGAGAAATTTGAGAAAGAAAATTTACAACCATGGAGCGGGTGAAATGTTCTGAATGTGACGATATACTATTTTCAGATGTAGAAGACGACGATGAGAAAAATATAGGCTGTGAAAAGTGTATTAGATGGTATCATCTGAAATGCACGCGTTTTGTAGGATTAAGTTATTTAGAGGCCAAAGATAAGCCTTTCGAATGTGACCTGTGTCATTAATTGAAATTCTAAGGCTATAATAATCATACCTTGTCTCATAATTTATTGATTTAACAATTCTTGTAGTGGTATGATTCGACAAAATTGTTGTATTCTTTTGTTGATTTAACATAGCCAAAAACTTATATTTATTAATTGATTTGATTTATTAATTATATTATTAATCAAGGCCGAACTTTAGAAATAATAATATACCTTGTGATTTTAGATTAAAATTAACAGAACTGAATACTGTTTATTCTTAAAGGTGCAATTATTATTTACCTACTACTAACCTAATTTAAGTTCAATCAATGTTAAAAAGAATAGCTTTCTTTTTTTTTAAGTGCTTTTTTATGATAATAATGTTGATTTTTAATATGTTGTTAAAATACAATCTTTCTTTACAAATTCTTAAAAATATCACCTCTATATTCCTTTTCTAAGCTGGTGGACGCTAAGTGGTCCACAGGTGGACGCAATTTGGATTTTGTGGACGCAAAGTGGGTAAAACGCATAATTCTGAAGATAATCTATTTAAAAAATAAACACAAGATGTTTCGAACAAAACTGAAAGTTAATCTTAAAATAGACTATATAATGAACACATTACATCAATTTTTCATAGAAATTAGTGCTGGGATATTTTTATTATCGCCGTCAAACTTGCCAACTGCACTAAATGGACGCGAACAGGCGAAATGACCCTAGTCGTGTAATAAAATACGTCCGAAACGACACGCGCCCAATAATTACCAACAAACCAGTAAAAAAATGCTTCAAAGAAAGATTGTATCACTAACCTGCAACGATAAGTCACATCACAAAAAAACTTAAAGCCAAACAAATATCAACTTTAAACCTGAGCAGTAAGGTTCACGAATTAATGTCACGGTGATATTTTAATATGGTGGATAACCCACACAGCAATTTACGGGAATCACTGAGTCACAGATAATTAAATAACAAAAAGAATAGAGAGTAAAAACGCGTTGATTTTTTTAGGGTTCAAATCGGATTCCGGTAAACTTTTACCGTTTACTTTGTGATTACAATGAAACTTTTATTAGTAAAAAAAACTTGTAAATTTAAATATCCTTCGAAGATGGATAAAGCATAAAAATAAAATAAAATAAATTATATGTATTGCTTTTTTAATCCACTAAGTTCTCTAATATCTAATCCCTATTTTTGTTAAAGACGATGCAGAGTACCTACTGCTCCCACATTATCTAATAAAGTAATGTCATTTTTTTTACATATTAATGTCTCAGTTGAAAATTGGTCCTGCTTTGTGAACATTACGCTAGACAGGGCCGGTCAGATGGTGACTGTGAAGTCTATCCGCGCAGTCAAAATCCGTGTTGATCTAAATATAGTAGCTACTTTAAGTGTGAACCAATGAGATTATAGGTAATAGACACCAGATATGTTACCTTTATGCCAACGTACAATCTGATCACGCTGGTATGTCAAAATGTTGGCAAGTTGCACGAATGAATAATACAAAAGATAGAATACACACGTAAGTAAGAGAGATAGCTATCTTTGGGCAATATGCTAATTAGGACATACGTTGAGACTTCAAAATACGAGCGCAAATTACTTAAATGCCTCATTTTCATAATTACATAATATCACTTTTGTGAACAAATTCCTATATTTTAATGTTTCTACTTAGCAAGCTGACGGTATTAAAAATAGAAGATATAATTATGTCACTGGAAAATTAATTTACTTTTCTGTTACATACTAGTGTATAAATAATCTATATTATTGCCAATGCAATGAGTTAAAAGCCGGAAATCTATTGTCCCGATTCGGTTCGAATCCAAGCAAACATTGCATGTGTCGTTATTTGATATTCAATTATCGGAATGACCCAACATACGAGCTAATGGGATTTTAAATTAGTATTAATGTTTTAATATTAATTCAAGCCTTCATGAGTACGACTCGTGGGGTTTGCAAAAGTAATAACACTGTAATTATCATTTCATATCGATGTAAAAAACGGTGATAATTTACGTTACTCTAAATGGCTTAATGCTAGCACGGTGTGTTTACTGGTTCAAACCAGTGAATATTATTCTACGCAATAATAATTATACTGATATTATCTTCTTTCGATTTAACCGTCTTATTTTTAAATAAATTATTTATTAAAAATCATTTTAATAACCATCGTTACAATTTATGTCGCAGTTAGTTAGGTCGCAGCAATTTTTTATTTAGGTCAGCTCACAAATATTATTTGTAGTCTACTGAATATAAATAAACGTTAGATCTTTACATGATCAAAAAACACCGACCATTAAATTAATAACTTACTTGGGCCCAAAAAGGTACTTAGTGTCACCAAACCATTTTCCATCAGAACAGGCTGTTCTATAAAAACAAGTATACATTTGGTCCATTTAATCCAGTTCTAATCTCGCGCCGTATTAAACGACCTAAAATAACAATTGGGAGAATATTTTCACTCCCGAAAAAGAACTAGTGGAATTTTAAGCTTGGAATGAAGGAGACGTTGTTACTGGATCCTAAACGGTACGCCATTAGGTCTATACGACCGGCATTAGTCTTCAAACGTTGGGGAAATAGGGCGGGACGTGACGTAGGCTCCGCTTCGAGTCGGTATGAATGAAAGAATTTGTGACGTCAAATACCCAAGATGCTTAATTCTTGATGCGGACAAATTCATTTATTTTGTTAAACTAAACTAAATTTAAGTATTATTACCTTAGGTATCTTTTGCAATTAATTCTTCCTTAGTTGATCGGATATCGCTATGTTTTCAGTGAGGTGCTTTAAGGAGAATTCCAAAAAAGTCTAGGTATTGAAATTTAACAATACCTGACAGAATTTCATATCATATATTCAATATTACAGACACACTTCTAATCACAAAACGTAAAAAATATACTACCAACTTGATAAAAAAAAAACCAAAGACTAGGCAAGAAAATTTACTTAAAAATAAGATTTAATAAGGGCGTGATAAAACAGTAAAATTAAGCGATGACATATAAAAGATAACTCTTGGCTATTAACTGGAACTTAGATACAGATGTATCTACGCAATAAACGTCGGAAATTTAATTTGTCCCGTGCTAACAGATACGTTTTAACGAATAAAGCTTGATTTGATTAATCTTTGGTAAGCACGGTATAAATCTTTAGGCAAGTGTACATGCGTGTACAACAGTTGTAAAAGGGTTTCGAGGGTTGGAAGATTAAGTAGCGAAGCAATACCGATTTTATGTTACGAGCTATAAGATGTTTTATTGAATGGAGAAAAATAATATACCAGTGGTTAATATACTGGTAAAATATTTTTCCTCAATTGTGTTTATATTTTTTTTTCTTTTCGTTTTTTAAGATTTTTATTTTCTTTTCTAATAGAGCGATATGACCAATTTCTATTCTTATATATTCTCTAAGAACTCTGAATCTAGTCGGACGATCCTGAGAATGTGCGTTCCTAAATAATTATAAGTTCATTATGTTTTGGAACATCTCGGTACTTGTCATAAGATACAAAATGCTTTAGATGAAGAAATGAATGAATGATGACTATCTATCTGAAGTCCACAACCTATATATATAATTATTAAACAATTTATTAATGAATATATAACTTTAAACATACCCACCTAAGTTTAGTTAGTTAAGACATTAGAATTACCGTGCTATTGCTATCATTGTCTTTACACTCACAGTCAAATTGTGTAAACGGTTATGTGGGGCATTTTGTTAGTATAACTTATATTGTAAAATACTTAATATATTAAAAAAAAATGAAAAAAATGCGGTACCTTATTTCAGGGATATATCGTAGCTCTATTATTTAAGTTATGCAAGTATTCATTCAGTCATTCAGTGATCATTTATACTTATAGCGTAGGTATATCACAGATCAATATCAGAACAATAGTTTCAAGCAAGACAATAGTATACTGTGCAATGGAATCTGCGATATCTACCTATATCCGTCAGATCTATTGAAATGGATATATGCTGAAATTTTAATATGCTTTATGCATCGGATATGAACGATCTACGTAAATGCTTAATATGCTCGATATACCTATACTTACTAAGCAATTATTTATGTGTGTGTGTTTGTATGATCGCAATCTTGTTTCCGAGCATATTATTGGCGGACATCAAAAAAATATTCTTTATTGTACTTACAGAAAACATTAAATTAAAAGAACATGGAACAGGTACATGTTTGAAATTTTATTTAAAGAGGTGAGCTTAACTGAACACTGAGTTTTCTTCCACAAAAACCTCAGAGACATAGAGAAGTTAATTAGCATTTGGGACAAGTCTAAGTTTACAACAAATATACCTACTAAAATATAAATATGATACACAAATATAAATACATTTTTAATTTTCAAATTTGTATATATAGGGCATTAAAAATCATTAACTTAAAGTCCTGAATGGCAAAGCAGACAAAACCGATCAACGAGGAGTCTGCAAAACATTTTAAAATTCTTTATCAATTTCCTTACCAACATGACAGTCCAAATAATTAACACCAAGCCAATAGTTTTGACCTTGCCTGTACATTTACATGTTTACTACGTATTTAACAGTATAGTGGCTTAATACCAATCGAGCCCAACCGAAACTAATAAGGTGAAGTCCTTTATTGTTAGCCATAAAACTAATTGATGTACAACAATCTCAAAATTGGTATGCCAGTTTTATGGGTTCTCACCCGAGCGTTTGTCAGTAACAATTTATTTGGTGTGGTTTATCTAAATATTGGGTATCATGTAACACGTGTGTGAGACGAGTTAGTTGAAGTAATTATAAACTGTGTAGATATTTGCGTCGATTTTAGGAAGAGGAAATACAGTTAGCTTTATAAGCATCGGCCTGCTGAAATAGTGCCAGCCAACATAATTTGTACCATATTAATAAGGGATAAAAGAGCATGGAAAAAGGGACCCTAAAATGGACGAATTAACCTCATCAGATTAGTTTTTTCAACTATCAGTACACATTTCAGATACCATGCAAAATCTCTGCCAGCCCAAATAAAAATAAATGAAATGACAAACTTTCTATTTTCCTCATTCAAATAATCTAGTTGTATCTGAAAATTCTCATCTCCAGGTGAAAACCAGCTCAGATCCAGACAGTATAAATGACGTATTAAAAAATTAAAAGCCTAATAACTACCTCTCATTTGCTAACATCAAATTGATTATAGCGAACAGCGCACCCTCATTAGACGCGGTCCGTAGCTTTTTATGACAGATTCATTAAAGCTACCTATTTGCCAGTTTTTTTTTTTATATAAAGCGTTAAAAATCTCCCCGAGCCTTCCTCTGTAGAATGAGAAATATATTTCGTTTCTGCATAATTAGTTTAAACTTGGTCCGTGGGTCACTCAACTGAATTATGTTCGTCTGTTTGTTTGTGCTACAAGGACGAAGTTTGATTGTTTGTGATGGTTTTTTGTTTTGCAGTGTCTTTATTTGGAGCAACGTTGAAGATTGCGGCTTTCGGAACGGAAAGTTTGTGAATAAAGTTGATATTCTGTTGGACTGGCACAGTCTGTAGGTTAGGAGATTGTTACAAATGGATTGGGTCTTCAATTGTTGCTACTATGGTAACAGAATTATGTCTAGTGCTTTTGTGTAGGGTAAATTGTATATCTGGGATAATAAAAATAATGTAATGTAATCTGGAGTAATTTGAGACCTTTTATATTAAGATCGATTAATTCGATTAAACTTCGATTAAGTAATAGAAGAGATCCTTGTGCTTTGTTATCTTTAGTTAACATTAATACCAAACTAAGTTCATTTATTTTGGCTTTCATTAAAACTCTTGTAAAAATGTCTTATTGTTTTGTCATAATCATGAGAGCTAGCTTAGTGTACAACTTAAGACTTACTCGAACCTTTTTAGTGATATTTTCTTTTTACTTTTTGTAATTTAAGATTTAATCCGTCTGTCACCATATATCTGATACTCTTTCACAGGCCATTATTTCTTGAATAATAAGGTATACAACGTTTAGAACGCATTCTGAATATCGTACAAACTAAGATCGCTAGCCTAACTCGACTAGTGGACTTTGGTAGCATATTGGTAGGATCATTGTTAACGCGAACAAAGAGTGCTGGAACGTCGGGCATCTGCCTTCAGTATCGCCAGCTTATTGTGAAATATACAACTGTTCGGCCACTGAGCCAGCAACTTCATAGATTATTTATACAACGGTGTACCGGTAAAGATGTAAGCTGTAGTGTTTAACTTGAAAGAGTTTTTAGTCCCGATAATGGAATGGCAGTTGATTTTATATTTTTATTTCTTCTGTTCTTTTTAAAAAATAGTTAGTCGACGTTCATTCTATTGAAATTTTATTTACAATTTTTAAATTATTTTCTATCTTTTGGTATTACTTTTTCTGAGAGATAGCCAGACATCCTGTCTGCCTGCTTGCCTAGCCTTGTTTTCAAGCTGTTGCAAAGGCAGGCTAAGGTCGGCTTCCAGTCTTACTAGATTCAGCTGAATACTGTTTTTTACATGGAATGACTGCCTCACTGACCTGCCTGACTGACTCTACAACCCATTTTTCTGGGTGACGTGATTTATAAAATTTTAATTTTATTACATTCTTATGTTTTTGTGGCAGTAGTAGTTGGTAGATATATTATATAGTACTGTACAGTTTATTTCTAACCAATATAGTCAGTTTTGCAGTTCTCGTGGCCCGACCGATTACAGTGAATATCAAACAACCATCTTCTTATTCATATCAGAATGGATAATAGAGAAAACTGGTATAGATAAAATCCTTATGCGATATATCCATCGGTCAGTTATTTTAAACAAATAATAATAATTATAATGATTATTGAAGAATTGTGACAGGATTTATGTACTTTAAAAATACATACCTAATAATAATTAAATAAATTAAATAACAACGTATAGTATTGTAAGAAAATATACTGTTTGATTTTATTTTGTGACACCTCAGCTGGCACTGATTGAAATAACATGTACAAGACGGCGATATACTTAATTAATTATGGTACGTATTTGTTGTTTTAAATACGGAATCGTTATTTTTAATTAATTTTCCCAATTCCAATGGACACGCGGGGCCGAGATGTGTATCCGAATTTTTGAAAAGAAAAGTGAACTTTACTTTTTATTCTTTTATAGAATACAGCCATAAAAATGTATTTGCTTAGCAAACTGTAGAAACATTTGACTATTCTTGGTATGTCTTTTGTTTATTATCAGACCAATCAAGGTAAATATTATTTAGACATCCAATCAATATCGTCGTACGTCACTCTTGATTCTGGACACGCGACTTCAGGTATTGTCTAGTGATAGCTGTTGTCACCACATGATTAATGAGACGTAAACGATTGATTGACTTATGTCATATGTGTCAGGTGTTCTAAATGTGCCCAATAGGCGAATATTTTCTGGTCTAACGATGATAATGAAATGGTTGCTAAATAAATACGTGTGTCATAATTATTCCTTAGAATATCGTAATATTGATAAACCTATTTTAGATTTCCTTGCTTTTTATGTGTTTTAGGTCCAAAATGGGCGGCATAGAGTACAGATAAAAGAGTTATTTACTATATCGGACTGATCAAGCCACTACCATTATAAATATGTCAGGCGGTTTAAATGATTTATATATTTGGGCAGAATCTTTAAATTACTGCTGGAGTCGAGCAAAGAATGCGCTTGTAAGCCAGCGACTCCGGCCACGAACAGAGACGGGAACGGAGTGTTTGTAGTCGGTGAAAGTCTGACATACTCCCATATCCTGACATAGCTCCACGCCGTGTTCTCGGGTTGAAGCAATTAGCTTTCCACCCCGAAAAAAAAGGAGAAAAGTATATTTAAATGAACAGTGTTTAATACCTCTTATACTGAACAAAAACAAAACGATAATTCTTAACACCAACAACGACTACTCCACGAAATTTCTTCCAATTAACATTACTATAAGTTATACCGGATTGCTTTAATGCTCGCTGCGAACATTCACTTTCATTACTCCAAGCTTTCGTTATAATGTAGGTGAATTACACCGAGATTGCTATAACAAGACCCCCTATACTTCTTACTAGGAACATGTTAGTTAAACTTCGGGTTGCTTTTCAGACGTAGGTATATTAATGAATTTCGTAGAAACGTAGGCTTTCAAATACACGAGTTTTGGGCTAGATCTTAGGTATACTAGATTAACTAAAGGATGAAGGTTGATTAAAACTTTTAAGTTACAGCCTCAGTTAGTCGGGTATAAATAGGTAAATATTGTAATGTATGTTTCTAATTTTGAAAAGTAATTTACGGCGTAAGTTTGTAGTTAAATAAACGTCGCCTTTGAATTTTGATTTTATTTTTTAGGCAATAAATTTAAAATATATTTTACTAGTGTAGAATGTACAAATACTTGATTGTAGACGGATTACCAACAGAAAATATAGCAAGAAACTCGGCATAAAAATCTGTATCGAATAGGATTATAATTTTGATAAATAGGCATAAATTAAATGGAGTAC
Source organism: Diachrysia chrysitis (assembly GCA_932294365.1). Lineage (NCBI taxonomy): Eukaryota > Metazoa > Arthropoda > Insecta > Lepidoptera > Noctuidae > Diachrysia > Diachrysia chrysitis. The sequence goes on along the minus strand of OW028649.1, from coordinate 11,036,467 downwards.
CCAAAAATACCCACCGTAATCCTTAAAAAATACCTAATCAGCATTTTATATTAGAAACGCGAATTTTCGTTTTGCCTCAAGAATTTAAAAGTGACTTATAATCATAAAACCTCCTTACAGGCCCACCATAAACAATGATAAGATTATTACACCACAGCGGTTACAACCAAAAATCTGTGACCCAGAAACCACTGCGGAACCAAAATACTCGTCGAGGGGGAAAAAATTAAGGGTCCCCAATTAACAATAATGAATTGGAGCTTTAAAGTATTAGGCTTTCGACCTATTTGTCGTCTCGTCGGCGCCTCGTCGCAGGTTCGAATCCGCTGACATTTTGAAAGATGGCCCTACTAATATTTACAGGGCTTAATTTGTTTGAAAGCCTCTCCCCTTTGTAAATTTATTGCTGGATCTTGCTTCTTTACGGTTTTTGTTTTGTCATATTTTATATTAATACCTTATTGTGCAATTGCCGTAGTTTACCTGTAACAAATGAAAAAGGTTTTATTAGTTAAAATGTTCTTCCAAGATACGGATTACTGAATACCAATAATATCAGTTTGATTACAACTGAATTTGAGCTTTCCGTTTTGTATTGCAGATTACGGAAAACATACGGTTTTATAAATAAGGTTAAAGGAGTACATAAAGGAGATAGAAGACTATAGTAATATTGCTTTATATTATCTTAAAAAGTTGCAAAGTTATTAAAAGCAACTTTTTGTCAAATAAATATTTAGCTCCCGACATATCTATGAGGGCTTAAGTTATAGCGCTCACCAGTTGGCACCACTGGCGCGTCAGCTGTTAAAGCTCACCAACAAACTATGTAATAACCTCGCGTGCGACTAGCGCCCCTGGCGGCAAAATTAATAACGATAGCACTCATTGACATTACGGTATTTTGTATAAATAAATATTAAGATTTTTTTTATAAATAACTGTTTTTCCAATACTGGATAGAATCGTTTTAGAACGTAAATGTCAAATAATAACGTGTAAACTTATGTATGTATGTCAAAAACAACTTGGTGCACAAATAAATTCACTGACCTATCACAATCGCTTGTCATGAATATTATTCCTTCACCCAAGGCCCCGAGTCACCAATGTTATAAATATGTAACGCGCGCGTTAACGTTACTGATACGGAAAAAACGACAAGCTGCTCTAACGCTAACCCGATTGCCTGTCAGGTCAAGGTATGAACGGGTTCGATGGACTCACGCTGATACCACCAATGCACTTTGTGTAGAGCGCAAATAAAAGGTGTTTTTTAAATGCGGAAGATTTTAATCAGATTAAGTATACATTTTCATGCTTTTGTTTTCCTCTTGATGGACAAATATGACATTTAGGTTAGATACAAATAATAGAAGGAAAAACTTAAACCTCAGGCAGAACTCGAACCTGCGACCACTAGCTTGACGCGCCAGTCAAGCCAGAAGGAAGTTGAAGCCAGTGGTCGCAGGTTCGAGTCCTGCCTGAGGTTTAAGTTTTTCCTTTTATTTTTTGTATTTAATTACAAATATTCGCTCCGCATGCGTTAATGCGTAACAAATAATTAAAATAAAATAATTTAGGTTAGATTTAAATTTCATTCAACAAACTACTTTTTAAATAAAATTGATTAATCTATTCTTTTACTATCAAAGTAAATTATTTTAACGAAGCATTAAAGTATTACATAACGTCCTGCATAGAACTTTTCACATTTTATTTTCCAATTAAGGTTCATTTAAATATTTAATTAATAAAACCGTTACATAATATAAATTAAATACCACATTTCCAATATAATACAAAAACCAAAATACAAGTACGATTTTATTTTAAAGATACATTCTACAATAGGTATAAAATAATTTTAACGTGCGCTATAATATTTGCAGACAGTGCAATAAATCGGTGCACAAGTGCGATGCGCCATTGTTATTGGTTAGATTTCAGACATAGTAGCTCAATGGTCTTAAAATTTAATACTAAATAGTTTTACTACTGTGTATACCCCACTGTCTTTCGAAAGGTCTGTCATACGACTAGACAAAGATCGAAAATGATTTTTAAATCAATCTAATAAACATTTATATTAGATTGATTGATTTGCCGATTTATATTAGACACCATATATTAAACCCTTATGAGCCAGGGTTAAACGATATACGATAAAACAAAATGGTAGGTATCATTATAAAAATAATACAATTATGTTTGTGCTTCTAGTTTTTATGAAGCTGTTTGTTAAATAAAACTTTCGAGACACACACTTCTTATTCTGCTTAAAAAACAAATGAAGACAGAGCACAAAGTAAATTATCCTGATGTTATTAAACGCATACATTTTCAGACCATAAAAATTTCAAGCCAGACATAAAATTACACAAAGAACCGTATATCAAAAACTTAACACGGACTTCATTGCGAAAGAAAACTAAAAGGAAATCGGGTGTCTTATTCCCCACCTTGTTCTTACTAGTTATACTAATCCCAGAGGGATCCCCCACTTGCAGGGATACGTGACTTCTGCACCTTGCATTTTATTATTACTTCCCTACCCCTTGTGGGGAGTGGTAAGTGGCTGGTAATTGTGTAGGATAACTTAGATTGGGTTTTTAATTCGAAGTGCTCATGGTTAGGGTGTGGTCGTAACTTGGAATTTCATAACTTATTGCAGGTTGAGCATTTTGAATTTTAACTCTGAACTTCTTTGCGTTTGTCTGTGTGAATTTTATGTTGGTTTCATGACTTGGATTTCCATGAATAAGTAAAGGACGATTTTTTAATAACATTTCGAATATTATTTTAGCATAGACAACATTAATTTTTATTGAAGTTAGTTCTAAATTTTCTTTGTAAGTTTATAATTTGATAACGTTACGTTTGACAACGGTCAATAATATTCTACGTTTTTGAGAGTTAATACCTTTCGGTCATAATTTTAAATTGCACTAAAACAGAATGATTAAATATTTAACTTCTAATGTTCCGAATAGCTTCGGTAAATTCTTTATAGAATTCCACGATTTATAGCTGAATACCTGAATTATATCACTAGAAGAGTACTCTATCTTAAGTGCAGCTGTTATTCACTGCAGCCACTTAAATACCTACAAAGTGATAATACATTTTTGATTGAAGACCTCAACTAGTACCATATTTAATATGCAAATTAATTTCTTCCAAATAGGTTACATAATAAGGTCCTAATTTAAACTAATGAGTATTTAATGAGCGATAGTTTTTAACTACAATAATAAATCTGTATTAAAAAATTTGATTGCCTTTGACTGACTTTTTGAAAACAGAAAATGTAATTATTTTTTATTTATTTTGAGCTTTAGGTCTTCCACTGCAATGCAACAACGTCTTATTCTTCGACGTGTCGGTCACGACCCTAATATCAGATCAATTTCATTTTTAAAATTACACATCTTCAAACAATTCATATTGCACAAATATATGGCACACGGTGCTTTGTTTATAATAAAACCTGTATCCTCGAAGTAGGCGGTGAAACACGCCCTGTTTACACCAAAGACGGCGTGAAAGTGGCCAAGACCCCAAACGCGACCGCACGCAGGACAATCGCTTTTGTGGTCTCAAGAATTATGCAATTATGAAATTGTTTTTATGTATTTTATTTAAAACCTTACATTGTTATTATTATTTTTTGGTTATATTATATTTCCGCGTCTGATGTGTTAAACACATCCATGCTAAACAGGCTTGTGAATTGTCATTTACTTCACAAATTGTGAGATTTAGTTTAAACTTTTCAATTAAGTTTAATACTGTCAAAACTATACTTCATATTTTTTGGAAATACTGCTGGACAAAGGTATGAATAAGTCATTAAAGTTAAAATGCTACCTGAATAACTACAAGCTGGTAAAAAATAAACCTAAAAATAGCAGTATTTCTAACTACAAACCTCTCAAATAAATCTATCCTAAATATTCTAAATGTGCCGATACAATTTACGTCTTAGGAATACATCAGTCAGCGCTTGTCGACCGTGGCCCTTATTGTGGGAAACAACTTTATTTTGCACTGACGTGTACAAGATTCTCGCGGCGTTCAAATTTATGGGCTCTTACCTACACCGGCCTCTTTATCCCACTTTTCATGGTTTGAAAAACAAATTTATGTCTTTTGTAGAGTATTAATTTTAAAGGCTATGAAAGCTGAAGATTGTGTACCTATATTATAATTTTATAGATCTATGGGTTTGTAAATAATGTGTTATTAATATCTATAGGTAGGGACGCATGGCGATGTTTTAATTTGGACATATCAAACTTACAATTGATACTGCCTCAAGATACAGGTTTTTGACTAGTTTAGGGAGGGTTTTTTTTTCTACATCAATGTTTGGGTGACAGCAGTACGTTTTATGTTGTAAAACTTCCTTGTGCTAGATTTTAAGTCTTATGTATGTAAAATTATGGTTTTGAATCTTTTTAAATAAAATTCTAAAAATATAAATATTCAGAATTTACCTGTTTAATTTTACAAAAGGAATTAAGAGCTTAGAAACGCAAAAAATATTGTCAGCAAGATCAATATCGGCCAAGATGACCACGAACACGGTAAATCAAAATCTAACTCTGAAGCCGCTTTATAAAATAAATTACAATAAGTAGATTAATATGACAACATTTATAGCAAACCTGTTTATTTATATTGATAACTGACAGTTTTATAACCGTTGACCAACAGAGACCGTTGTCATAATGAAGAATAAAAGGACACGGACGGGAGCAAGCAAAAAGTGGTTGACAAAACGCTTTGACATGTTCAGATAGGGCTGTCACCTGTGTCGAAAGGAAATAAAAATAATATCGAATTTATTTTTGACTGAAAATCGATAAACATGAATTTCTTTACCTTTTACCCAGAAAATAAAAAAAGAACCATCGCAATATTGCGTAATAATTAAAAACTTAAAGGTTTTTTGTTGTTTTGTATGCCGAAAACATTTAGGAAAAATTTTTGTTCATTTGATATTTAATTAAACATTTTAAAACACACTTTATGACTAATTAGCTACTTATTTTTTCAGTATAATTCGGTCAAGAATTAAAATATTTTTTTTATATTTTATACCATTTCATCTTCGACAACCCTAAATTCAAATCCTCCCTCCAGCCTAACTTAAGATGTTGATCTTATAAAATAATTCACTTATTGTGTACATTTCACGCACTACTAAGTTTCAATCACACCGTCGCAAGGGCCTGTGGATTAAAAAAATCAAGTTGGCAACAATTTACTACATACTTAAATGCTTCACTGAGTTCTGTGAATTTTAAGTTTTTGTCGTCAGTAAAATGAATTGAATACTTGAACCAAAAGACATTGAACACATAGGGTGCATTTTTTGTTGAAGCAACATCTTGATAACATTATCAAGCATTTTTTTTTGTGTTGTAACATTTTGTGTAATCCAATCCAATTGTAAATCGAATATAAAAAAACACAATGTTTAAAAATAGTAACAATTAATTGATGAAATCATCCTATTTTCTTTTCTTTTTTAAGATACGATTTCCACACTAAATAATTTAATCCTTGTATCGCGGGGGGTTTTACAAACATTCAAATCACATGCACAAAGAACACCCAGACTTAGAACAAGTATTTGAGGATCCCACAAATGCTCACATAGCACGTCACGCACAGTGGTAATTTACGTGGTGACCTATACCATTCGGCTATCCGTGCAGTCGACTCTCGAATATATTGAACTAGTAACCCGTGTCGTCACATTTTCGTCATTTTAAAACTCTTAATAAACGTCTTAATAAGCATGTAATTACAAACGGCTAGAATCTTTCATCAAAATATGCAAGTCAACCAACCTCATAAAACATCAGTCGAGTACTAAAGCCCTAGTGTAAAACGTAATCACCCCTTACATTAAATACCGCTCATATTTGAACTCTTATAAAAAACGTGTAATGACTGTCACCGTGCATGTAGCCGAAGGTTCTTCGTGAAAATTGTATGGAAAAAATGTCGGGCGGGAAACGTCGAGTCACGATCTCAGTCACCGACGACCGAACGCTCGTAAATTACGGTAAAAATTGCTAAAAAGTATCATTGCCTGCATTAATATGAGCTGCTATTTGCTTCGAATGCCTTACGTAATTGTTGCAAAATATTGCTGAATTTTATTTTTGTATGTGGAAATAAAATTTATGGCTCCGGGGCTATCGGGGCTTCAGGGTTAATAAGCTATCCGATCTTTTTGTTTTACGTTTTTTGAAAGGTGGACGGGATATTTTAAATTCTTTAATTTTTAAACGTGTGTTTGTGACTTCGATGCTTACTGCTATCTGTTGTAGATTGTAGTATAGTAATGCGTATATACAGATGACACAGTTCTTATGAAATATCTAATTGAAAATAAGTTTTAGACTCGTTGACCGAAACAAGAGGATCGTATAAAAAGCAAGTGTTTACACTCTCAGTCTTGATGAAAATAAGATAAAGTAGATGAAAGTTAAGATATAGTAACACGTCAGTATAATATATTTGAACTCCAGATCACTACATCACTCCCAGATCGCTTATAGGCCAATCGAGCACGATCGCACGCCTTATAAGCCGATAAAACGTTTCTACTAAGCGTCATTGTTACCGGTAATGCTGGTAAAGTACAGTAAATTACCGTAAGGTTACGGCTATACAGTTATTGTGTAGATGAACCTTGATTTTACGAGGTGCCCGTAGGGTCAGAAGTAAATGGGACACAGTCGAACCATAAATTCTGGGATGTTGTATTTTATTTTGAAAGGTCAAGGTCGTGTGTTGGTCGGTAATTTGTTGTATAATAAAACAGATGACGTATTATATATTAATCTGCGATTTTTGGTTGTAAAATATTCTACAGGTGAAATAAAAAAAGGTCACTATCGAAATGCGATGTTGGTGGCTAAAATAACCCTAAATATCTTTGTAACTGTATACTTGTTACAGCCTAAGGTTTACAAGGAAGACGATTCGCTCACGGTTATGCCATCAAAATATGCACTGAATTGAATTTGATTGAGCCATCGTGACGATACCCTTGCTTTAATGTTCTTAAATTACCAGTATGTGCAATTTAAGGTGTTTGAAAATTACGAGGTTGGAGTTAATGTGCAAGAGTTATAATATATTCTCCATACTGAGCAAAATGGTATTAAAACCATCTCTAATGCAATGTAGGGGAAAGTTGAGATCTCGTAAACGGTAAAGTAATTGGAATGTACATCAAGGTATCCGTCTCATTCTTTACACAAGACTTTATAAAGAATATTTTATACAGCAAACCACGTCATATTAAAAGTGTATTAAAGATGTACCGCACACTTATATTTTTCAAAATGGTGACTTTGGTGAGGCCTGTCTCCAGAAAATCCATTAACTTAACATGTAGATACCAACCTATTGGTTTACTAGGACCAACCAATACCAATGCAAAATGGTTATACATTTAGGCACACAAACAACACACAGTACAAAAAACTACTGTCAATGTTTAGATTCCAGTTAGTTCCTTCTATTGACAGTATTTCATTTTTTCAGAATCCTGAATATCGTGTCTGGTAAATTAATTACATGTTTTCATTGGCATTGTATTGGAATTTAAATAAATTGAAAAGTAAGGTAGTATACACAGTACATGCTAATTTGCTAAGTTAATGGATTTCTTATATTGTGTCTATAATCAACAAAACATAATTTATGTGGTGTTTAAGAATAAATATAATTAATAACATATTTCATTTGACATCGTCAAGTAATAATGGATATTTTTTTCTTTAAATCTGAATCATTGTTTCGGTCCGCTGGGACCTCAACAATTATGCACTTTCACAACGAGCAAAATTAGGTTACCATAAAATCGGTGCATATCATCATTCAAATTCTGAAGTGAGTTATATAAAATAATTAATACACAGTTCATTTTCTATACAATGGGGTACATTCAGATGGTTTGTAAGATTACGCCCATGTCATAACGAGCTGATGTGAGCGATGCCTTACAATAGAAGTACCGTTAGCAAATAAATAAATAAACGGGTTTGAAATAATACAATAATAATTTTTCAAATGTATTTTTTTGACATAAAATGAGTAGAGAAATCTCATTAATCGATAGAAGGATTGGATAAATAAAAAATAAGGTAGAAAAGGGGCTAACTTGATTGTTAACTTAACGGAATTTATGGGTGAAAAACTTATACAGCACAGACGAAAAATTAAAGTAACTAGCCAAAAAAACTATAACAAAATCTGTATAATTTTCTAATTACAGGGCAAAGTACTTCCCAAAGAGTTTCGTGATCGTAATGTAAAAGTTATTTCGTCTAGGTAAAATACTTTTTTGACCACCGTACAAGGTCATCACTTGTCCGTGAAGCCTTACATTTTTCTTTTTCGCCCATTAGTTTCTTAATTAATATCCCAAAGTTGGCATGTTGATGTTCTTGAGTTTGAATCAATCATAATTATTTTATAAGAAATATTTAGTATTATTTTTCGTCATAAAAGAGTTATTAAAGCCGTTTGCATTCCAGCGTGTATTGTTAAAGAGTAATTTGAGGCAAATTAATAACTCGATTGCATTTAAAATATAAGCAGCTTTTATCAAACAGTCTTTATATACTGCATAAAAATTGTTTAAATTTTGATAAGTATGTTTCAGGAGCAATTTCTAAGGCGTTAGCTGTGACATAAACTTGTACAAATAGAATATTTTTTTCTATCTCATGAACTAATATTTTAAGAAAAAGTGCTCATTTAGAAATCTAGAGTAGAATAGACTTAAAGAATTTTAATTAATCGCAATCCGAACTGGCATCCAGGTTAAAGCAAAATAAAAAAAACGATCTTTGCATGTAAGGCACTCGCATCACACAACGCTGTCTGAATCATCCGCATATGGTGCGGTCTGATAAAGGATCAGATACATATGTTATTAATTACGTTCGTGTATAAACTGACCTTTACGCAACCTCGGAAGCTGTCGAAATAGTTGATGTGATACATCGCTGATAGCATTTGACTCAATAACCCAGCATGGACCAAGACTGACGTAAACGAAAACAAAAGAAGATTCGAGAATCCTAAAGCAAGAAGGTATAAATGAAAAACTCAACTAGACTTGTTTTGTAAAGATGAGAAATTAACAACTCCAAACAGGAAATTAAAAAGCAAGTTACTGTTAAGGATGAAAATTGTCCAAAAATAAACCGGAAACGGTTCGTAAAAAAGATTATTAGATCTCAACAAAATACAAATAATTAAATAAAACCAAAACATTAAGGAAAAGGCTATTAAAATCAAAGTCAAATTTAATCAAACGTCAAAAGTTGCAAAAATTAAATTGCTGATGAATTTCGCTATGATTCATATTAAGTTAGAACCATTACCAATAAACTGTCAAGTGAAATCATTTATCAAAATGACGACGGGCCGACAGTTCGCGAGCTCAATAAAACTATGCAGGATAATTAATACTGATTCACGTGAAAGCTTGCGTCATCTTCCCAGAATACTACTTCTACTTAATTACTGATTCAATCTCCTTAAACACCACATTTGTTTGTATTTACGAAATAAAAAATTATAAGTACATATTGATTTTTGCCTTACACAGAGCCGATAATTAGCGAGAGAGTAAACAACTGTTCTGTTGTGTAAACGTGTTGCAATATGGCATCTTTAATTCGTGTTTTTATCTCGGTGAATGTGGTTCAAGGATAGTTATTTATTTTGTACTGCAAGATTATTAAGACAATGTTAATTCATCAATCGCAATTTTAAATGCAAAGTGTAGTTAAGACTTTTTCTTAACAAGCCCTCAGCCTGTCCATTATTGCAACTCACCAAGGACACACCAAGACACTTTAGCTCGGTGTGTCACAGGGAAACGATTAACTATATTGGAACCGCAACGAAATTCATCAGATGTATTAAATAGGAGGAGTAGAAAAATCTTCTCTTCTCTAGGAGAGAAGAGAATTTGCAAGCGGGAGACAAAAAGATAAGAAAGGCCATAGGCAAGACGCAACTGAGTTAGGCCCAGCACCACAGATTTTGGATTTTCGCAAAATTTTGTTAAGAGCTATTATGATTAGCCATAGTTAAGACATTAAATAGAATGTATTCTTGAGTACCAATACCCAGTAGGTACGCTGGTGCACCCTCGGCAAGCAACTTCACAACCGTTCCTGTTGTCTTGTCCTAGCAATCTCTACATTTCCAAAAATAAAGAAGATTAACTTGATATTTTAACAATACAGCTGACCAGCACTGCTGTATATAAACAGTCTATATGAATTGACTTGAATCGTTTATTTTGCATTGTTTCAGTCTTCGCTGAGTGCTTAAACGATCGCTATCTCTAAATCGCGATGTGCATTATTCCAGCTAAATGCGTATCAATGCTGATTATTCTGTCTTCCTTCTCGTTGAAACAAGAATATTTCAACTGGCGGAAGATTAAGGACTTAATATTGAACTTATTGCCTGAGTCCACATTAGCATCTTAACCATTGCAAGCAATGTGTAGCAAGCAGGTGATATCAAATGATGGTACTTACCAATGTTTTAAATTATTTTTGGATTGTGCTTAATCCAGTATTACATTGATATGAATTCTTTTTCTAAAATATAAGTAGTATATTACTCCCATTCAAATCGGGCTGGTAGTTCCAGAGACTAACTGAAAGTAAAAGTTTTTTATTGAAACAAAGATATGCAAAATGGCACCCACGATAATTGATGATTTCACGCCTCGTAACATGTTTCAACTCAGAATTACTAAGAAATCACGATGATATAATTCAGTGGTATATAACCTTCAGGTCACAAAAATTGCCGTAAATTGTTTCAATGACATTGATGATCGGACTTGTCATAATGTTCTAAGAATACTTATATCATGTAGTCAATATAGGTCAATCTAATTTGGAACAGGCAATTGCCAGACACTTGAATTTAGCAATGATTTATTTATTGACGAAATAATATCATATTATACAAAAGCTTTAAAAAAAAAGAAAAGTTGCATTAGAGCATCGAAAGTCCCTATGAATATTCCAATTAAGTAGAAAACTATATTTCGTATATGAAGTCATGCTGTTATTTATAAATAAAAAGTTACAATACCCAGTTAATCACGTGTTAACAGCAAAGAATAAGTATAGCATCACGATAAATACTTAATTGATTGGGGTTGTTCAGCAATAAATTTTAATGATAACCTAAAGTTATTCATTAACTAATCACGCCAGAATGTGGTCAGTATATGATTGATGACGGCTCCCCGAGATTATCCGTGGTGAATGAAAGTAGTCGAGCGAAAACATTCGGTCAATCGTTCGAATTATGAACTATAGTGATATAAATGAATGTTATTGTGACTTCTAATAGTAACGCAATTTTTTAAAGCATATTCTTTTTTATTTTCTGAAGTTTTTTTTAATACCGTTTGACAGTGCTGGCTGAAAATAAAACAAAACAAAAGCAAAAGTCTAATTGTGGTGCTCTTTGTATCTTCTGAATTTAATTTTTGTACTAGTGTAACTATAATAATTATTATTAATTTAGTATTTAAATTCTATTCTTTATGATGATATACTAAGACTATTGAAGTAACTTCAATTATTATGTAAGCATCTACCAATATCTCTCACTAAACCTATTTCTAAAACTTTCATTTTACAGAAATATTACCATCCAATGCGTCACATTTGTCAATTATTGCCGTCCTGCGAACCTCAGAGGACCAAACTTACCTTCAAAACCTGCAACTACACTAGCTACCAATAAAATCAAACCATGTAATTTAGCGAAACGTCTGCCTTCTATAAATTTGCAGCAGTAAAAGTTAGTTACAAAAATAAACCCTAATTCCTTGAAATAAGCGCGATATCATATATACTGTGAAGCCGCTGTATAATTTGTACTGAACTCTTACACAGTACACTTATGCGTGTCCTCAATTGCAACTGATATGCAATTTGGAAGTGTCATTAATGTAAAATTTCGTCGTTAAAGAAATGATTTAAAATCGTGAGACTGTTTATCATCTGTTCATCGAAACGTAATTATGATTGGAGTTTATTGGCGATATAATTTTTTGCGACCATATTTTTGTGTAAATTGTTTTAAATAGATTATAATGCCAACAAGACGTTCTATACGTCTGAAAGCTTTCTTGGCATTGGTGGGTTAATATTTATTTGTAACGTATTATTTAAACGCGACATAAATGGTTATGATCGGAAACAACAAAACCGTTACAAAACGAAGATTATTCTGATCCTTGACGCCATGCAAATTTGTTTTAAAAGCCATACAGCCACTAAACTCCTAAAACTACAGATTTTTTTTTGGGTTGATGCCTTTCTAAAGCATAATATCACCTACATAACATATTTTAATGTCGTGTTATTTAAAATAGGTAAGTTTATAAAAAGCCACGGAAGTTCTACATTCAAAGGACCCTTAACTAGTTAACGTATTTTATAATAACATTTAATCCTATCATTACGTCTTCCGCCATATTGGAGGGACAGATGCGCATGCGCCGTTACGATCACCTGTTGTTGCCCGCGGTGAAAAGGGTTATGTGAAGAATTTTGTTCGTCTTAATTTGTTCGGTGTTGCCAATTTACATCGCACAAAGCGGGCAAAAAATACAGGGTATTATAGATCCTTTTTTGTTACTAATAAGCTTTTTTTTTTTGTTAATGTATATAAAACGATCTGCTGTAAGAGTCCCAATGCCCAATCACTGTATAACTATATATACTGTGAACGTTATCATTCTCCGTATTCCTAGCTACCCCAAAGGCTCTTAAGGGTCTCGTTCAATGAGCCATCTTCTCTTGATTCTGACAATATTAACACACGTAGTTTCATTTACTAAGTTTTAACTACATTAATTTCATATAGTTTTACATGATTAATTTGATAAGCCTCAATATTATGTTTTTACTGTAATTCAACATGAAATACTAATTTCAATAACACGCGCACATAAATCTGAATAAAGTCATTCCATATCACTGTCTACGGATGAATTAAAAATGTATTGTACGCGTTAAAACGTGCTATCTCGTGTGTAGTTTATAATTGCATAGAAAATAATGTGCCGGCGCTTTCATTATGTCTGCAGGCCCGTTCCGCAAGTCACCGCCTCGTTACGTCGAATAAAACAAACCTTAATACCGTTTTCATTTTATTTATCGGTTCGTTAAAATGTTCGTAATAAGATTGTATATTTTCTGTGTTTATTTGTAAAGCGTTGCCTTCTCATTAATGTTTTCAAGCATCGAGTAAGCGCTTGAATTGCTATTACCTAAATTTTCAGTTATACGCGTCTCTGTGCTTGCTTAAAGATTATTTCATTTGATCATTTGAAGGAATAAAGAAAAGAGCAATTAGGCAGGTATTATGTTTTAAATAACACTTCAGTTCAGACACATGAGATTATTAAATCATCTTGCGTTGTTGTGCTTAATAAAACATTGGTATTTATCATCATTATAATTCTTATTTTTAATAGCCATCAACTTCATATTCGTCATAATGAACCGGCACTTAATTCGCGTGCCGCGCTCGCGTGTCGGCCTACCAACGTTGCTTTTATGCGTTTTCATACTGTAAGCTCGGGTACTCCTTCTTAACCTATATAGAGAATGAGTGGTAAACGCTTAGCCAAGCGGGGTTTATAGTAATGTCGTACAAGTACATATTATAAGTTTAAAAACTCATTTATGTGATGTTTAATGTTTACGTTTGGTAGCTGAATTTAATACGAATTTATACTATTCCAAGCAAATTTTAAGTAGGTTACTTATAGTTTCGCAAAGCAATGTCGTAACGAGTAAGTTTCAAAACGATTTTCGTATACAGTTATGGTTGTTTGAAATTCATGCCAAAAGTACTATCGTGAACACAAATCCCGCAAATGCACTTCATATTGGCAGTACTCCACTGGCTCCATAACAGAATAGAGTTAACATAGAAAATGGTACTTACAAAACTAGAGCACGTCACTCTAACTACGTCACAACATATGATCGAACATACTCCATCCAATTGAAATCGTTCCATTCAAATTCTTTTCAAATTCAAATTTGAACTCGCAACGGACAACAGCCAACGACAACACTGTCCGTTTGTATAGTGACGGGAATCGGGCGCTTGAATCGATTATTCGAATGAGCTGTCTATCTGATTGTAGTCGAGAACGGAACCGTCTCATTCTGAACATATGTTGAACGAGTGAATGATGCTCTGTTGCGAATGTTTTGTGAATACTTTTCGTTTTAGTGAGACTTTTTCTCTCTTGTTAAATAGGTATAAGTTTTACATTCTACGTTTACATGCTTTAAAAATGTATTAATTTACTCTCATAAAGACAACATACTGAAATGAAGACTGACCGAATAAGTGTCCATAATCTCAAGTTATCCTAGCTTACCATTACATTAACTTACCGACACTTTAATAACTTGAATGTTATCAAATGAAATATCGATATCGATGTAGTTGCCACCTGCAAACCTGTGAGCGGAACCCTACAAGAAAATATTTGCCAATGGAACATCGAATCGACATAAACAGTATCGATAATATAATCAATAGCATCACACAATGAATTCCAAATTAACAGCAATACAATTTATTTAAACATACGATTTTAAGTTGAAATGTATCAGTGAGTGTATTATCTCATCAAACGGCCGAGCGGTTAGAGATGCCATTAGGATAATGGCCGGCTGTAGTTGACTAATGGCCGTGTGTTCAGAGCTCTTTCATTCACTCGTTCATACGGTCGCTAGGCTATTTACAGCTATATGAGTCGAAGATCAAATAAGTCTTGATTTGTTTCAAATGTTTTTGTATTTTGTGTTGTAAGTATTGAAATTGTTTTCTATTCATAGTAATCATGTAGTTAGTTTAGGTTGAAAATCAGCTTTTCTTATTTCAACGAATACAACCTCTGGGGGGTTACATTCATGAAAGCATACGATCTTTCTTCTTCTTAGTCGGCATCTTCATTGCTGAAGGCCGTGTCTAGTCTAAAAGTCTTGATCACTTTATTTGTTGTTCGCTTCCACGTGGAAGGTTTTAATTTCAAAAAACGGAAGTCGTTTAAAAAAAAGAAAAAAAACAATAATTTGTAGATTATGTTTGTTTGTAACCAACAAATAAAATATACATAAATACAGTCACTGCGATGCTTTTTAAAATATTACTATCAACATGTAGATATCAACTTCCTGATAATCCAGTCTGTGAATTACTGGTCTGTTACAACTTTGTTTGGCGGGAATCTTCAATATCCGCTGATTCTGCGAACTTCATAATTACTGAAATTACTTTATTAAGTTACTTTCTTTGCACTTGACCTTTTGTCACTTCTAAATATTTGACTTTGATCCATTTGATCTCTCTCTGCCTGATCCTGTTTGATCCTATTCAAATTGAAGCTGACTTTGTATTATAGCTTTTATAAATACTTGTGATGGTAGGTATAAATTAATTTACAAACATTTTTCGCTAGTGTCCGAGAGTGATAATTTCAAGCATAGCCCGCATTAGTCTATGTTTTAATAGAGTTGCTCACAAAAGAGTTCAGAAACCAGTTAAAATATTGATAAGTTTGTTTAAAGATGCTCAGTGTTCTTAAGTGAAATAATCCATAAAACCATAAACGTATGTAAACTAAGAAAGTTACATTTATTATCTTTAACTATGTATTCTTGTCATTTACATGTAATGCAGTAATAAAATGTACCTATGTATGGGACAAATGGTTTCTAAGCACAAGACCGACAACGATTAATTTTATTTGATAAGACCACAACATAATCCTTTTATAACAAGAAAATACACATTAAAAGTATGGTCATAACACCATGTTAAGTTAAAACAGTGTGACTAGGGTTCATAAAGTTCCGCTACCATCATACTATATTAACCCATTCGAAATTACTTACACGCCATACATTGCTGTATTTTACACGGGGGTATGAGTGGAGGTAGAAGAAACTCGGTAATGAAACGCATACGTTATAGGTGAGGTCGTAAAAGAAGAGTTTTATGAGATTATGTCTTATACGGAGGAAGCGGGGGCAGGCGATAAGATATCAGAGGAGACAAATGCTATGGACTTAATAAAGATATTTCCACCGTAATAAAACGTATGTGCTGAGTTACGTTGAAATTATGGGAGTAATAATTTTCTGTATGAGGAAAGAAAGGTGACATAATAATAATAAACAAATTTATGAATGCTATGAATGAGAACGTGCATTCGCGGAGGGGAAATAAAATTGTAAAAAAAAAGAAACTTTTTATTAAATATATTAAAGCCGGCAGAAGCCAGAGGAAGTCGTCAAAATGTAGTTATACCTAGAAACTATGTACAGTTTATATAAAAACATTTTGACGACCTCCGTGGTCAAGTGGCGTACACACCGGATTTCAAGGTACCAGCTCCGAGGTCTCGGGTTCGATTCCCCTTTACCAATGTAGAGAACCACTTTTCTGCATTGTCTCGGGTCTAGGTGTTTGTGGTACCTTCGTTGTCTCTGATTCCATAACACAAGAGCTTATAGCTTACTTTGGGTTCAATATTCTAAAGAGCAATGTATGTGTTCACATGTATTAATTTAAGAATAAAATAGTTTTACAGATCTAGAAACTATTTATCTAATTATCGCGGCTTGAATAAGTACATCATCACATTTATTTTAATTTCAATTAACAATCAATCAATAAGCCTATAGATATCAGTCCAGAGCTGGACATAGACCTCTCAAAATGCTCCAAAAACCTCCGTTATATTTCCACTAGATTTTGTAGTACTCTTACTGAAATTAATCTGCATAATATATTTTTTTTCATTTTTACGTCGTTTTCATCTTGACATAGCATCGTGAATAACAGAATCCAGGCAATCTGAGCAAGGCTGGGCAATCTTAGCAAGGCAATACAATAACAACAATAGCCAAGACGGATCAAGCAAGGCGAAGGGTCGCGCATGCGTTGTAAATTATATTCCTATGCCTGAACTCGCTATCTGACGAAGTACGAATGAGCTGAGAAATGTCGGAGCTATGAATTGAATAACTGTGGTTATTGGTAAATAAATTAAATGTTTTTTTTTTATCATAAATAAATTAGTAGGTACTAAAAATAGTGTGCTAATATTTCAAGTCATTACCTAATTAATTTTTGTTCTTTTTGTAAAATTTAATTTAATTTAATTTATAGAAAATTTATTAATTTATGATATGGAAATTTCCAAATATTCAAATAGATAGACAGGCTAACACATAAATAGATATTTTGAGAGAACCTGAATTTCAGTCTCTTTTATTATCAAACTGTAGTTAAAACACTAATTGTCGCTTAAGAAATACTCTTGTTTAGCTCAAATAAAAGCACTAACAAGTTAAATACCAAGTTTTATGCATTATTAATTACGTAAGCAAAACGACATTGCCCTCTCTACTTTACCATTTAATAATTCGGAACTTGCCGAGAAACAAAGCTAAACTATGTAGGTGCAAGTCGAACGCATAAATCTGTAGTTGTAGCGTTGCCCCGAGCAAGTCGCGGCCCGGCCATCGAACCGAAACACCTTTGAATTAAATTCAACCTATTACTCTTTAACTATTGTTTCCTGATCCGAGACTAAGAGGCCGTGAATTGAATACATTGTCATTGAAGATCGCAAATGTATTCATCATGCAAATTGTTTTGGTTAGGCGTTGTAATCGGAGCTTTTGCACGATCTCACGCCTAGAATACATCTTT
Organism: Diachrysia chrysitis; assembly: GCA_932294365.1. NCBI lineage: Eukaryota > Metazoa > Arthropoda > Insecta > Lepidoptera > Noctuidae > Diachrysia > Diachrysia chrysitis. The sequence goes on along the minus strand of OW028649.1, from coordinate 11,018,632 downwards.
CAAGATAAGTATTAAAAGAAATATCTAGCTTGATAAATAATTTGTTAATTGTGGGAAAAGTTAATTAATTATCAATGAGTCATTTTGTTAAATAACTTATGCCTGGTATTCAAGAAACGGTTCGTATTACTAACGGACGGTACAATTTGCTTTATTTTGCACGGATAGCCGAGTGGTATAGGTTACCACGCCAATTACCTCTGTACGCGACGTGCCGCGGGTTCGATCCCCGTATGGGACAAGCATTTGTGTGACCCACACATGCTTGTTTCAAGTCTGGGTGTTCTTTGTGCATGTGATTTGAATGTTTGTGAAACCCCCCGCGACACAAGGATTAAATTTCTTAGTGCGGGAGTCGTTTTTTATAAAAAAAAAAAAAAAAAATTGTTTTAAGAACATGATTGTATAAGCAGCAAACATTTTCCTAAAAAGCTATAGAAAAATAGGGGAAAACTACTCGCAGATCATTAAAAAAAATTGTGAGGCTACTACATAGATGCTATGATATTCATGCTCTACGGGTATAGCGATAGAGATTCTAATATACTGCAATAATAAAAAGCTTCAGGGCAAATATTCAATTATTTAGGTAATCCAGAGAACCCAATATGTGCCTATAAACGTGATGGAACTTTATACAGCCATTTAAACAAGCAGAATTTAGTTTTATACTCTTAACAAAATAGGGGAAGCAAACCCCGGCGAGTTAATATGAATCAGGTGGACGAAGAACCCTATTTTCAAAACCCACGAGCCCTATTCGGGCCCCTTAAAAATTTATCAAATGCACCGCAAAGGAAATATCTAGTATTCTTATACGTATAGGTGCGAGTGAAAGTTGTAAAGGAGAGTTGGGGGATCGCCAGAGATTTACAGCGTTTCGAGTGAAGGCCCTAATAGACGTAAATTACGTTGCGGTCCGATTTATAGACTATATTTCTTTTGTTTTCCTTTTTTTTATCGATTTATCGCCAGGTGCGGTGGTTTCGCTGTTTGGATATTTAACGCGATTGGCAGGAGGGACCAAACATGAGTATCGATTTAGTTATTTATCTTTCTATCGCTGATTGACGTTTGAAAGTTTACACGTGATCGTATTTGGATTGTTATATATACCTATATATATTTTTTTTTAATTCGTATTTCTACCGTCATGTTTCGGTGTAGTAGTTAATGTTTTATTTGCAGTTTTCAATTGTTTTAGCATACGAATGTGGACGATTTTCGATAACTATAAACTTTATGCTTCTATGCTTTTGACAATATTATTTGCAATGAATATTAGATGCGATGTTTTTTGTATATTATGTGTATAATTATATTTTTCTTAATAACGGACCGTAGAGTGGCATAAAGTTTGAAAGTTGCATAAAATGTACTTAATTCACCACGTTATAATAATTTTAAATTATCTTTAAAATAAAATTATTTCGTGCGCAAAATGTGTCATAATATTCCATTGAAGATAATATTATGCTATATTTTAACTTTAAGTTAACATCAAATCTAAAACATAAGCTAGCTGTATAAAATTAATATTGTATTTTAATCCGATTTAGTTTTGTTTTCATTAAAAACTGATTTAGGCAAAGTTTGCAGTAAGACGTCAAAATTGTTTGCTTTTAAATATGTCAGAGACATCTGCGCTTGAATAACTTTAAGTACAAGTAAGGACACGTAACTTAAACAAAAATTAAACGCAAAAAAAAGACAGACGCACACTTAGACGAAGAAAATGTATATGTTTGGGCGTTTTCCTTATTATTATCTTAGCTTAGAGGTATGATATGAACTGTTGGCACTAGTATGAATATGTAAAATCGTAAAATTTGTGTCAAAACAGAGCGCACCGTTTTATTCAAACTATCTCAAACCTAATAATATATATACCATTATAATATCGGAACCGTTGATATGTGATTACGCTTTGCATAAGGGGCTACTAGCGATGCGCACGGTCTATGCTTGTCTGTTTAATCTATGTATCTTAGTTAGAACTAGGCATATATAGTAAGAAGATTTTAACCTGTTTTAGCTCATACATGTATGCTTATGATTGTTATACTTAAAATTACCATACCTTGGAGGGTTGAAAATGAAATAACAAAAAAAAATAAAAGGAAAAGGTAAACAAAAACACAATTTACCTTTCAGCCGAAGTAAGATAACCCACCAAATGAATATATACATATTATTAATATTTGAAGCTCTTATACATTCAAAATAAAATAAAAATGAGGTTTCTTAATAATAAAAGTTGTTGACTTTATTGCCAGACAGTATTAATAAGCTCTAACATTATCTTCGTATTTACTTTTTCTCCTAAAGTTGAAAGTGATGAAAATTTAAAATGTCGTCATGACCTTTTAAGCGACGCAGATGTTCGCAAACTTTTTACTTTACAAAATTTTAAATAAACTTTCTTTTAACTTACTTATTTAAATACATATAAACATAATATAGATATAGGCTGTCTTGTTCGTTCGACTGGCTTGTTGGTCTAGTGGTTAGTGACCCTGACTGCTAAACCGGAGGTTGTGGGTTCCATTCCAACTCGGGACAAATCTTTTTGTGATGAACATGATATTTTTTCCTGTGTTTTGGTGTAATTCATCTAAATCATTTGTATGTATTTAGAAATATATAAATAAGTATGTATATATCAGTTGTGTGGTTGGTATTAATACAGGCTCTGCCTACTTTGGGAGCAGTTGGCCGTGTTTGAGTTGTTCTAAGATATTATTAAACCTATGATTTATTAATTTTTTAGCATTTAAATTTTTATGGATACGATTTTTTATAAAAATTAAAGGCTGTTTGAAATTGTATCTTCATTTTCAAACAGATCGTGCAAAACTAGTCTACTACATAACACACGATCTGCGAAAGTCAATTGAGGGAAAGTTATTATTGTGCATGTTACCGATGGCAATAACTTGAACTATTTATGTTTATTACTATCTATAAACCCCACATAACAGTGCTCACTTGGTTTCATGAGTGTCGACATTTCCGTGTTTTGTGTCATTTCTTCTATGACAAGACACCATAAATACATAGTTTTTTAATATTATTTTATTATATTAGAACATTTGAGACTAGTGTTTAATGTAATGCAAAATAATATTAAATATTTATTTCAATTTATACAAATTAAAAGTAAAAACAAAAGCGGTCAAAAATATTGATTATCTAATTATTTTTGCACCAATAGTTTTTATAATAAATAGATATTTAATAAAAGACTTTTCATTGTACTCATTACGAAATATATTTAGATAAAAATTTATTCTTTTCCTCCCTGCGCTATTCTAAATTTTTTAGGGGGGCGCGATATTCAGGTATTAACCTCATTTACCTAATAAATATTGATTTTATAACCATCAAATAAATTCTGGTTTGAAGGTATCGTGGGCGACTTTAACGTCGCGTAATTTTTAATTTATATTTTAAATCAAGAACATTTTAATGAAATCCACTCGTTTAACGCCAGAAAACTTAATATCAACGTATATTTTTTTAATTTCAAGAACACTTTCGTTTCTCCGAAGGTCGTGATTACCAAAATCGACCGTAATCTCCAGCTAGTATTAAACTCGTAAATTAAATTAAGAAAATTGTTTATACAAAAACGTAGGGAATTTAAAGCGATCGTATACATTGCTATCAAGACCGCCCACGTACCGAAGCTCGTTTACTAAAGATTTACGCTACAGATAGATCTTACTCGAACCCTTTTCAGTCGTTTTATACCCCTAATTCTACCTACGCAACGTCAAAACGTAACATGTCTTTTAGACGCCCGAAACGAAGAAGTTTTTACCGAATTGATTCGGGATTCCTATTTGGCAACATTAATAAAAACCTATACAAGCTATCTTTGCATCTTATGTCTTACAAGATAAGGTTCATATTTGAATAATTTTTCTCACCTTCCCTACGTTTATTAGGTTTGTGGGATGCGTTCAAAAGTTAGGTGTTCGTTTTGTCCATTTTTCTTCTCCCCAACGACGGCCATAGAATGCTATTTTTAAAACATTCAGCGAGATTTCTCAGTTGTGTTATGGGAATTTGGTTTTGGAATGAATACTTGTTGATTTTCTAGGTTATAGGCGGTTTTATAGCTTGGTGCACTTTGGTTTGTTTATTATTCATAGAAATAGAGTTTTAGTAATTGGTTTGAGATTAAAATGCCAACCGTCCAAAATTTAATTTTTCTCTGAATGTTTCTATTTTCATTTCTTGCCTAACTACTTTACACTATTGTTTGATTAACTATTGTTGATCATCATCAATTAATGTTCTATGTAGAATCGATATAAAGTTCGACGTGCTTGCTGCAAAATAGGTATGTAAATATTATCAGATTACCAGCTTCAATTAAAATTCTACCAAAACCTTCCAATAAATCCAAACAAAAAACAGTGTCCACGCAAAAAGCAAATGATCACAATCGTCAATTGAATGAAATTGAACGAGTACATGGGCCGGTCGTTTTCGTAATGAAATTAATCGGCGTCACCAATTGAGCGTACACGACTAACCGCCCGATGGGACATGGAAATTATTGCAGGCCAAACTTTAATGTAACTAGGTATTTTATATTTTATAATATAATTAGGTTAATCATGTTTACGGACACCGATTTTAATGATAAACTTTGATTGCATATTTTTTCGGTTGGATGAGCAACGAGAATTTGTTGGTTATATTTTAAAACTTCATTACCTATAAACGGGAAATCACGCCAGATTTTATAATGAGGTGAACTGGGTTCCATAATTTTCACAAAGATAGCTCCATAAATAGCCTATGTATATATAAGCTGGTAGGATATTAAAGAGAAATGAAGAACAATAATGAAGAGAATTATAAAATATCATGATTATATGTTTCGGTTTCACAATTATTTACTGTGAAGACGTAATCTTGCAGTACACGTATAGTCTCATCTTCTTCGACATAGACATCGGTCTTGGTGTCGTAATTATTAGTGCCAACCCCTCCATAATTGGCGCGATCGGTCATGGTTAGCCCTAAGGCTCGTTCGTCATTGGCGGAAACCATTTAGTCGAGGTGTTGTGATTGGCTCAGACATTTCAGGTGATGATCGTTTCTCGATCGAGAAGGACCGACATGTCACAATCTTTTGGGACGTGTAAATGATTATTAGATTTTGACGGTAGAAGTTCAGGATTCACGCAATAATATGAATGAACGGCTGGAAAATTTAGGCGTTTAGTTGATACTGTAGGCCCAAACGCGAAAACTTCATTAAAAATATAATTATATTTTTATTTTATACTTATCTGGTACAACCATCCTCACTCTTCACAATACCCATTTAATTTCACTCGAATTTTAACATTGAAAACATTAATTTTCACCACACTGGTAACTAAAAATAGATACATTCTATATCAAGTGTAAAATTTTATTGTATTTCAATTTACACAATACCACCGTCAATGTTTAATGTTATGGTACATATTGCTATGTGGTCTGAGGTTTCATGGGGCGCCGCGTTAATCGCACAAATTGATTGCAATTTGGGAGCCAACCCCATAATTAGCAAACGTTATTTGCTATTGATGGCTTTCTTGTGGTAAAATCGTTTCTATTGAGAGTAATGTCTGAAGGGGTTGGTTTGTGTTGACTTGTAGCCGTGATCGATCTGCCATGTCATAGTTAAGGATTTTGAATGGAAATTATCTTCATGATTTTACAAGCACATAACTTACGTTAAGGATTATATAACGTAATTAATTAACGTAATTTTCCTTCTACTATTTGTATTTAATTACATATAGACATGTGTTGAAAAATAAATCTTGACCTTACTTTTTTTATATGAATTATATGTCAAAAACAACATTTGTTTTGCAATCATTTGTGTTAAGTGGTTCTTAAAGAACGATGGAAAAATAAATATCTAAAAATCGGATATTATTATTGAATAATATCCGATTTTTAGTTATCCGATAGTTTTTTTACTTTTCGTCAATACGAAAAGTCAGTACGCAGCCATGTAATTGATCCATCGTATTATCATTGCCATACAAAACGCTTATTGAATACACCGCAAGTTGATATCCAGAAAACATTGGTCCATAAAACCCTTCCTAAGTGGAACAAATATATGGCTCGGAGGTGGAATAATGACAGGGATGGGATCTAAATGAATTGGTTCACCGCTATCGGTCCCAATAGGATTGAATATTGATGCGGCAGATGGCGGCACATTCGACACATAATTAATTTCTCAGTCGGCCACCGTAGGTTTGGACATTGTTGTTCTATTTACATATTTGCTACTGAGTGATAAAATGTTTGCTGGTCATAATTTGTTTTTTTCTCAATAGAGAGGATAAAATCCTTTACAATATATAAACATATACTTACAATAATTACAGGGTATTGTGTGCAAAACATTATTCGAATTCATAAGTTTTTAGTATTTTTATTTCACGTTTTTTTCGCCATTTCGAATCTCCAAACAAAAGTTCCTAGTTACTAATATCCTTTGAGTAATCATAGACAAACATAGAGCGTGCGCATCGCTAGTAGCCCCTTATGCCAAGCGTAAGCACATTTTTAGCAAATGTACTACGCTCCTTTACTGATTTATGTGATTTTCCGTGCGACGACGGACGTTTATGCGAAAATATCGACGGACGATATTATTAGGGTAATATTAGGTTTTGAGATAGTTTTAATAAAACGGTGCGCTCTGTTTTGATACTAATTTTACGATTTTACTTGTTCATACTAGTACCAGCAGTTTATTCTCGATATGCGCACTCTATAGTTTACTTATTTATTCCTTAAGCTTATATCAGAAAGTTATTAGTCATCAGCAAATAGCGTACTATCTTCTTTTGGACTATTACCACGAAATACTTTCCACAAACCACAAGTTTCTCTAGACTAAGCAAGAACAATGACTAAGCCATGAGTAGACCGTTACTGACATGCGGTCAACTGTTTGACAATCACGGTACGTTACATGAGTCAGTGTATGATTGACATGTAAATTAGTACTGACACGTTTCTTGCTGTGTCTGTTGTGTTCGTGAAGGTTGGTGGCAAATGTTTGTTTGTTGGTTGGTTCAAAGTTTGCGCGTATGCTGTTCTTTAATTAAGTATTACGGCTATGTTTTTTTATTTATCTGTGTTTGAAACTAGGTATAATATATTAATTATTTATTAAATCTTTCAACCGCAAATATCCTGTATCTGTTGTTGGTAATGATTATTCTACATCAAAGAGTATTTTACTTCTCTAGGATATTCGAATGTTAATAATATACAGCAATGTCTTCGATACCATTTTAAAGCTCTTTAAATTTTTTAATGTCTTACTTTTGCCGTCAAGTTTCACAATCAACAAAACTGACTCTTAAATCATAAGTAAGCTTTATTTGTTAAGAACTACTTTCAGCTTCAAAGATCAGTATTAAAGTTATTCAAAACCGATATAAGTAGTGACAGAGACGTAAAGTATGATGCATTACACTTGAATATATTTGTGTTAGTACATAATATGCAGGCTCATGCATAATGCATTGGAGATCATCGCGGTAAACGTTTAGATTAAAGTAGGCTTCATATGCGTTCAGCGCCGGAGGGAAACCGGATGAGAACCGGAGGGAAACTAGACAGTGTTGACATTATCGTAGATGTTTGGAGACGCAAATGTTCAGCAGCAAATTACTGAGAGCTGGTAAAGATCTTGTGTGATATAAAATAGTGTAGTAGATAAAAAACATAAGTTATTAATGATTTTATGGAATAACGCCGAAATTAAGGAATATTAAATTATAATAAACTCTTTCATTAAATGAAAATTATTTATTTCATCTTTCATTCTTTTTTATAACTATTTAATTTTTCTTAGATACCAGTGCAAAACAGTACCTACAAGTAGGTAAATGAAATAGCTTTTGACTAAATACTCGTAAAATAGAAAGCCTTTAATTTTATCCTTCTAAAATAATGGTTTTTATTTATTTTACCGAAGCCATCAATAAATAAAATATAATGTTTTTTAATTATTTATAAACCGGATGGCAATCTAAACTCTCCCTAAAACATAGCATGCGTCGGAATGAAGAAACGCATCCGGTCATATTTCGACCGGTATTAAGAGTTATAGCCGCATTTTTATTCATGGAGCAATTTTAGAAATCCTTTCTTGGACTCTCCTAGGATTTTTAGGGGTTTCAAATGCAACCAACCCTTATTGGGGGAGCAACTGACCTTTTATACTGGTCATAAATGGGGTACGTAATGGTATTTCATATACATATTTGTGTAACGCAAATTTAAAGTGCTGCGTTTATCATGCTTAATGCAGTGGCGTTAAAATTAAATGTGCCTTTATTGTGCTCGAATAAAACCATTCAGAGCTACGAATCCTTGCTGAATAAAAAGGTTTAGGATCTTTAGGTCCATTTTTGTTTGAATGTTGCTGTTGATTCTTTTGTTTTCAAACTAAAATGTTTTAAGGATCGCAATATTTTTTTATATTCTGAGATATGAGAATTGTATAAGATAGTAACAGTAACCATAGTTACTGAAACGCCAGTCAGTTCGAAGCCTCCGTTAAGTCTCATGCTGTCTCTGTCAATTTAAGATGTAAGGTGGCGACATAACGATATTTAAGAACGTCTTAAAATTACTTTGCGTGCCAGTTTTCGGGGGTTAGACCTGTCTGCATAGTAACTTATAGATCTCGATTGTTGAAGTGCAAATAATGAAAAGAAAGAAATTCATAATCAAATTTTAATAAAGAATTTGTATAGCATTGTTGAATAATGTTAAACGAATAATGTTAGTATACATTTTCCTTCCACACTTCAACACAGTCTAATATAAATTGAAACTCCAATAAATGTTGAAAGTGCTCTCAGAATTAATCAAAATAACCCTTCGAACGCTTCGAAAACTTAACAGAGCCATCGTGATCTTAAATCGTTTAGAAGGGGCCCCATATTGAGTTATCCGGCGGTTAGACATAAGTAATAATGTATGGCAAGGGTGTAGTAACATCGGCGCTTTAGACCCCGATACCGGTTTGATAGAGACTGCCAGGCGAGGAAGGGTTAGTACCGTTAGAATATTACTATGATATTAATTTTGGAATGTTAATTATGTTACAATAGACCTAGTTCAGCATACCGGTAAGGCGAAACGGCCGTAAAGATCAACCAGAGGATACATTGTAGGTCAGACCACAGAAGGCCAATCAAAGGAGCTTTAAATGGAACACACATCTCTAATGTTGTAATGTAATGTTTTCATTTCTGCAATTTATCTTCATTCTATATTTGTGTTGAATGTGTTTTATATGTACCTAGTTATTGATAATTTTTTTTCGTCGGGGCTACAATTAGCATTAAACTATGGGCTCAACATAGATTAATGGCAATACCTATAATTTTAAAATGGACTTTCTGTATTTGCAATGAGTTTGATGCAATAAACATTTGACAGTTGTATCAAACGTTTAACTATGACTTGAATCACATAATTCACCAATTGCTTTTCTCTTCAAATTACACTGATTACATATAAAGATTTTCAACCGTTACAGCTATAAACATTTATGTTGACGGTACTAACCCGTTGAGTAAGTATCGTGTATGCTTAGACCGTAAGTTATCGAGATGCGTTAAAGGCCGGGCCTCAGTAATTAATAATGATTGAAATACGATGCATATACGGAACACAGCTTAAGCATTAGCCGCAGAACTCATTGAGTACGGTAATGTGTTTGGCGGACGTCGGACTTTACCGTTTTAAATTAATTTAGCTAGGTATTTAACACTTTTTGGTCTTCTTTAAAATAGAGCGATTCAATAAAATAGCGTTTTTCACAAATTTGAGAGTTTAGTGCTGGTAGTAACTTAAGTCTTTTTTAAGGGTTCCGGTCCTTAAAAATAAAAAAAAAGGAACCCTTATATGATCACGTTGTTGTCCGTCTGTCTGTCAAGATTTTTTTTCTCAAAAAACGCGTGGTGGTTGTACTATGTTGAAATTATTATGAAATTCTCAAGTCTACGAATTCTTGATGCAATAAATAATTCATGCTTCTATGTCAACGCAATTAAAAATACAGCCATCTTTGTCGTTTTTCTCATATATTTCCAAGAAACTGAAAACCTATAGGGTATGATGCAAGGTGTAACGTCACAAGTAAAAAATAAATCTGATAATTGTTAATTTGTGATTTTGTAAAATAAAAAATGCGTTTTTACTTTGATACATCGATGTATGTATAATTGTTTTTGGAGCTGAACCATGACAATCAGCCAACTTTGTACAGAACCCCGGTGAGCGTATCGAACTCGCACTTATCCGGTCTTTTTCGTTCTTTGAACTTGTATTTAGCATTCAAGTGTAAAATATACCGTCGTCTCAATTTAGAAGTTGACCATTCAATTATTCACCAACTCCAAATTTAAATAAAATCGTTTCGCACACATTTAAATAAATGAGACATGTCCTTCCGTAATGATATTATTAGCATTCCAAAGAGTATTCACTCATATTCTTGAATCACTTTTATGTGACTTGTTTTATTTAGAGTTCACTTCTCCCTAACGTGACAGGATGACACGAAAATTTTGACAAGTTTCACGATTTATGTTGAACATAAATACTTTTTGGTGGACTCGGTGAATGAAACAAAGTATGAACGTTTTGAATATTTATACAAATAAATTGTGCGTATGATTATTAACAAACCATATTTAAAAGTAGACTTCTTGGTTTGATTCAGTACTAAATAATGACAGCTTTTAACTTTGAACTATATTATATTGGGTCAACAGTTTAGATAGGTGCAGCCCCCCTAGACAAGTGGCATTTCGACAAGCGTTTACGATGATAGAAATCGCTTCAATGACACAAATGTATATAAATGACATTTTGTTTCGATAAGTCACGGGACTTGGACTTGTCAATTCCATACATTTGAGCGATTCGATCAGCGTTTTAGCTTGTCGCATTGTCACTTGTCTAGAGGCCCAGGTTAGGTAATATGATAATAGTTCAGTGAGTACTTATACAGTCTCATAACACTAAGAGATAACATTTTAAAAATCATGTGACTTGTTTAAATGTTTTCATAAATGAAAATAACTATTCGCTATAAAATGAGTATGCTCCTTTGTTAAATCATTTATTACTAAAACCTGGTTTCAAGTTTAATGCCACAAAACATTAACATGTAGGTAGGTACCATTAACACTAGAGTGCACGCGCCCATAAATACTCCTTGAGCGCACGCGCGGGCTACAGGTGTAGGCCACTTATGAGTCAATTATTTCTCGGAATAAAGCAAAAAATGAGTGAAACACAGCATATAATTACTAAACATATTTATTTTTATCAAAGTGTTTCATAAAATCAACAAAATTTAGATTCCTAATTATAATTTGAAACTTAAACATAGACTTCTTAAAAATCAACAAATATTTGGAAGGGTTGAGTTCTCTTAGTCTTATTTTCATTTAGGAACGTAATATTTATCACAAAAGGCGTTTATTTTAATCTAATTGAATCTATTATCAAAGTAACGGGTAATAAATTAGTCTATTGGCATTCATTCCGGACACACGACTGCCTGATGTTCGCTACAAATACGCCTCATACATTTGTTGCATTGCTTGCGCGTGGTACGGTCGCGAGCCCTGCTGCAAAAAGCACACCGACCAACTCCTCCCCGAATAGGCATATTTTGTTGCAGGGGTTGTTCTGCCAAGCCTAGAAGTAGTATGCCTTTCAGTTTAATACCTCTGGGTATATTTTGTTGGGATATACGACGCTCAATAGAAGTAGAGCTTTGTATTTGGTCGCACAATCTGTTCGAGTTACCCGCCATCTAAAAAGTGAACAAAACAGAATAAAGCTACATGAAAAATGCATAAATACAAACAACAAACACTTAAAAATTAATTAACAGTACGTTTTGTAGTAATACTGCAACAAATGTATCATATTTACCTCAATTTCACCACTTGCACACTAAACACTTAATTTCCTCCAACGCTCGCGCGGGCTACAGGCGTAGCCCACCAACTTCAAGGACGGTTTTTTGCGGACGTCCGTGAGCCGCGGGAGTCGGCACGCTGCTGGCGGGAGCGGGGGGTAATGCTTGAGGAATACACTAGACGCTTGCGCTGTAGCGCGGCAAATAAGAATGATATACGACAATATTACACGCTGGGTTACATATGTAGCCCGCGCGTGCACTCTAGTGTTAACGACCATAATTTGGAAGTTTTATATTTCATATCGTAAACCGATTAAAATCTTTTTTTATGTTTATAATAGTACAAGTAAAACTATGATGTTATCATTGTTATTCTAAAAATGTCGTGAGTTTATTAAAACTATTTTGTTTTCAGTTTTGTTTTTAAAAATATTTCTTTGCTAATTACAAGTCTCTGAACTCCACAAACATTGACTCTGAATCAAACTGACGACCTTGAATGCCATATTATAGTAGTCCTTTCAATATTTTAACAAAGAAGTTCACTGTACTTTTACATGAAAAAAGGTTTGTTTCAATATTTTTTATATAAAACTTTTTGGTAACATATTATGTTCTTTATAAATGATGTATTCTATTGGATTTTGATTTAATGCTATCGCCTATGTTCAATTTTATTCGACAGAGAAATAATAATATTTTTTTATCAAATAATAGTCACACCTGATTTCTAATCATACAGACGTAGTTCAAGTTCATGCCATGGCCGTGATAGAGACCTTGATATTCCCTTAGTACATACACATAATTATCCGTTACACAGGTTACACTATAGCTATAGAAATAGTGTGAAGAGAAGAGACGTATGATCTAAGCACGCTTCGTCGGTGGCCGCGGCGTCGGATTGCGAACGGTTTTGGCATTAGTCGCGTACGCCGCCGACCGCGTGCGTCTACGCGATACGCATTGTTTATTAAACAGGGAAACACTGCCTTTGCTAAAGATGATTCATTTGAATGTAACTGTAGATATCGAATAAGGAAAACGTTAATTGTTGAAGTCTTGGTCTTCTTTTTAGGTTTCTACTATATCTATACTATATATATTATACTATAATATTATAAAGCTGAAGAGTTTGTTTGTTTGTTTGTTTGAACGCGCTAATCTCAGGAACTACTGGTTCGAATTGAAAAATTATTTTTGAATTGGATAGTCCGTTTATTGAGGAAGGCTATAGGCTATATAACATCACGCTACGACCAATAGGAGCGGAGCATAAATGAAAAATGTTGCAAAAATGAAAAACCGTTGAAACTAAAACACGCGAACAAAGTCGCGGGGGACAGCTAGTTCATAATAAAAATCCCTAGATTTGTATACCCCAGGTGATATCATTAAAGTAAACAGATAAAAACCGGCCTTTTTAGGTCAAGTTTACTAAGCTAGATATTTAGCTCCTGTTCTTTATGCACTTGCAGTGTCAAATAGGTTTACTTATACTTTACTAGCGACCTGCCCCGGATTCTCACGGGTAGATAAAACGTTTATGAATTACTAGCTGTCCCCCGCGGCTTTGTTCGCGTGTTTTAGTTTCAACGGTTTTACATTTTTGGACTATCCAATACAAAAATATTTTTTCCAATTCGAACCAGTAGTTCCTGAGATTAGCGCGTTCAAACAAACAAACAAACAAACTCTTCAGCTTTATAATATTAGTATAGATACACACAAACTTAACCTTACTCTTGAATTACTCTATCCATTGGTGAAAATCCTACCTATTTGAAAATTCGTTCGATAGATTTTGAGTTTATCACGTTTAAACAAACATACAGACGTGGTGAGAGATGTTGTTTATGAATATGTATAGATAGATAAATTTAACCTTTAAAATAAAGAAAGAAAACCACGTTATGCATGACATGAACTAAGTTATGAAGCTGTGACGCATGTCTCCTTTTAACCAGAATTTACTTACTTAAATTAAATATGATCTACCTATTTACATTATATTATACATTATTAAATTTCTTTTTCCTTGTTTGTCTATTAACAGTGACCACAAATTTCTGATAAATCTTAGTCACCATAGAGTTTATATGTAATGACGGACCTCACAGACTCAATATTGATGTATCTACATTAGATCAGAAGTTTGCAATGCACATTGTGCGTAAAAAGTTTATGAATGCTATTTACAAATAAGAATCAACCTAATGTATAAAAATCTCGAGATAGTGTTTGTTATCGATCTCTTCCTAAACGACTTGACTGATTTTTAATTTTTTATGATTTTTGTTTCTGTACGTACATATATTTAGTAGATTTGAGAATAAGTCGTTGGCTATTTTTTATACCCCTAGGAAGTAAGTGTGGCTCTCTACAGTTTTTTTTTGTAAATAATAAAAAACGACTCCTGCATTAAGGAATTTAGTCGCGGATTGTTTTTACAAATATTCAATTTACATGCACAAACAACAAACAAACTTGAAACAAGCGTTTGTGGATCCCACAAATGATTGTCCCATGCGGGGATCGAATCCGCAGCACGTCGCGCACAGTGGTAATTGGCGTGGTGACCTGTACCACTCAGCTATTCTTTGCCGGGTCAGCTAGTTAATTTATAATTATATGTCGTGTCCATTTTTCTTTTAGAAAGAAAGAAAAAAGTTCATTACTTTACATATCTAAAACTTCTAAAAGCCATCATCCAATGGTTTACATGCATAGTCTAGTTGGCAAAATATTAGCCAATTGCTTCTAAGGAATATACGTCATATAGTTTAAAACCACGTGATAACACGTAATACTAAATATCAACAACAATTGTATTCTGATTCTACTCACGATATGTGTCGTAACCCAATTTCACTATCACCCTGAATATCTGTAAATAAATAAAGAGAGGAGACCGCGACGGAATCCAGGTGTTCCGATACGTCTACGGTTCGTCGCCGGCACCGGACCGTCGGAACGGCATGAAACCGGCACGGAACCGTGATAAATACGTTATTATCTAGTTACGGACAGCTTCAATATTAATGAGTTAATATAGCAGGTGGGCTTGTTGCTAGTTGTGTGATATGTTTAATAAGTTATCGTGGAAGGTTCCATGTATTCCTTGTTGTACTTTGTAACTGTAGTTTCTGATTTGTTAGTTCAATAAATTAGCCTACCTCTTAAGCCTGGTTTCAGAAAAACCGTTCAATTTTCAACTCTTGTCAAAATTACTGTAAACTTATGTGATCAGTTAACTAATATACTAAAAACCACCAGCACTTGACTTAAGGTTTGACAGGCGATTATACGAAATTTCATTTTAATTGATTGGCACTTTAGAAAACGTCTTCGTTGGAAACTTTTTTTTTTAAACAACACTATTTATGTTTAAATAAAGTTTATTTAAGACTGACACTGACATTTAGTATTGTTGAAAAGTCATAAAAATATGAAGTTGTAATGCAAACTGAACCTTATATGTAAGCTGTACAGTTTTCTTTTTCCTTAAACTGTTCTTTGTTTACATGTTTGGCATATAAATTGCGAACACAGTATACCTATTTTTACAGGTGTTTAATACTCTTTAATACCATATCACGTAATACCAAATATCGGTGTTCACCTTAGTAGCCGCGGGCGACATGCGTGAGGATTGGGTCAGACTGAAATATCAGCAGTTATTTGTGTTACTTCGTTCGTTTATTCGACGTGAATAAGAGCGGTTTGTACGTGACTGTACTAGTGACGTCACGATACCCTGAGGATACTTAGACATACTTATTGCAGTAGGATACTGTCGTCTATAAAACTATCTAAATTAGGTAACTCTGAAAGATTTTTGCCCTTATATGTACTACAGAACGGATTTAGTAAAACTTTCAGCAAACATTCAAATCACATGCACAAAGAACACCCAGACTTGGAACAAGCATTCGTGGATCACACAAATGCTTGTCCCATGCGGGGATCGAACCCGCGGCAGGTAGCGCACATAAGTAATTGGCGTGGTGACTCATAGTGGTATGAGTGGCTATCCATGCAGTCAGAATAAAAACCTTTTTTGTCTCCCGATTTCGTATTGAAAAAATAAATAAGTAATGTCTAATATTCGCGAAAACCTCAGAAAGCAATATTGTATTTTTATTACAAAAGCTCAAATACCTTTCACTAAAAATATAAAATAGAACACCTGCACACGATTAAAAAAAACAAACGATCTCCGCCTCAACTGCCGATTGGGCTCAAACATTAACATTAATTAAGAGGGTGATGTTAAAAATCGTGACTGCAAGCGACTGTCGTAAAATATATCTTCCTTCTAAAACAAAACGATGTTTTGACGTATGCGCCTGCGCACCGAACGAGACGCCGCCGAAATAGCCCGACTAATTACGATCGTAGTTCGTGTTGCTTTTATTATTATTTTGAATTATGAACGCTAGTTGTCAGTGGTGTTACTGCTTATGATCATTATGTAGTTCATAGCAGACTACGTGGGTCCCTGCAAAGTAAACCTGAGCAAGTGAGGCATCATCGATCCTTCACATTTTGTGGTGCCCCGGCGCAATACATGGCGCATCTTCTATCCTGCCCGCCCTGCACTACACCTGCACTGTCCAGGACGTGATGAAGGCCATCGACCGTGCCATCCAGGAAGCAACCTTATGGTCGGAATGATTTTAAGGGTCATTTAACAAAGGAGACTATTTTTTTTTGCCGAAAGGTAAAAGCCAGAAAAATACGGAAGTTTCATATATCTAAGGACCACAGTGCACACCAAATTGCTAGTTAAAGTATCTACACAATTGTCTAATAGCCATAGAAAATAATAGTTATCTATGTAAAATTTATTAAAAGAAACAGCTGCAAGAAGCAGCTCACTATGTCAGACTAAAAACTAAGAAGCGTTCAGTTCATTCTACATTTCACACATCCGTTAATCCGCACTGAAATCCGTACCGTCGGCATAACAGTTTCAAGAGTGGAATGAGCGCAAGCGAGCGCGGCTTGCGCGGCTCCGGGCAATTAATAAGTTTGGACCGGCGTCGAGACGGCCCGGGCCGGACGTCCGGCACGCGGCTGTCACATTGTTGTATACTGACGTACGGATAGCAGAATAGATTGCTATAGAAATACTGTGCTTGTTTTGAGTACTATTTTTTTTTTTACAGATTAAATATTTTTGTATTGCGTTTAATTATACCTACTTGATAAAAGCAACATACATTATCAATATCAATTGGATACTTAAAAGTTTTTTTACCGAGTTATATTTGCTGGGAGACTTAATTTGTGAACTAACATGGTTTTTAGGTGAAATTAATATGATACAGAATAAAAAAATGTAAAAAGCTCATTTCTGTTTTAATGATATTCTCACGTTTATAAATATTTTATGTAAATATGATGAGGAGAAGGAACTACTTATAATTATCTTAACTAGCTGTTATCTTTGGCTCAGTCTATAAACTTTCTCTTGAATCACTATCTATTACTGAAAATTGCATTAAAATCCATTGCGTAGTTTGAAAGATCTAAGGTAACAAACGGCGTGATTGACTTTGTTTTATTCTATGTATAGATATTAATAAGGGCTTTGTCCAACCGTGGGACAGTACCTACCTATAAGGCTTAGAAAAAAAAACATGGAACTACGTAAATAAGGGATTGATTCGTGAGATTTCAGATAGAGCCAGCATCGTTGCTAGCGGTACAGCATAGTGACAAAAGAGCCAATGGGCATCACCCGCGGGCTGCGACCGGCTGACTCCGCTCTCGGACAAGACTTCTCAAAGTTTAGGTCACTCAGTTATACGTAATATCTACCAGTTTATATACAAACAAATTAGGAATGAATATATCTGGAATCTAATAGTGCAATGGACTTACAACTGGCCAACATCACATCCTTTTCTTCTTTTTTAGCGAATATAAAAATAATTTATATATTATATTATAAAATATTTGTTAACCGTTATGAACCGTGTTATGATTTTACTGGCAAAATTTGTACTTAGTCTTACCCCACTGCGAGGTTAGGACAGAATCACGGTACTTAGGAAAAAAAAATGTTGTTACTTAGTAGGCATCTATGATATTAGAATTCTTGATTCAATAATCCCTACACTATTTAATCAACAACATATACAGAGTTTTACTGAATAGAGAATACATCTAATTATCTATCAAAAAAGGTAAAAAGTACATCTAGTATAGTCAGTTTATAAAATTGTAGCTCAAAATGAGTTAATTATTGATATCTAATATTTCACAACAAACATTTTACACCAAAATCATAAGAAATGTGTCACCAAAACTAAAAAGTATAATATTTTTTTTAGGTTACTCGCTAAATATTAATATAGGTACATTGCTTTAGCGGTCTTGTTATGATTTTTGTTGAAATTGAAAATCTATAATCCTAATTTATTCAGTAATTTCGGCTGAAATTTAATAAACTGACTACTACTGACTATGCCAGATACTATCTGGTATAGTCAGTAGTAGTAGTAACAGCCTGTATTACAAGTCTATACAAATAAATTACAAAATCCGTAGATAGATTCTGTAACCGCGTTCCTTGAAAATGGAGCAAAAGTTTATATAAATCACGGATTTTTTTCATAGTCAGGTGTTTATCCGAACGAGATTTATATTCGTAAGCTGTACTTAAAATACGTTCACAAGAAAATCTAGCTTATATATTTTTAAACGAAGATTTCCCAACAAATCTTCCTTCGGCAATCCGCGATTTGTGCCTGCAATATAAGTATTTATACCATCACTTACTTGTAGATATGCAACAAACGTTTTGATACTTTATAATAATATATTGTAATATCTTAAGACAACTCACACACGGTTACCTGATCCCAAACTAGGCAGAGCCTGTATTATGGGAACCAGACAACTGATAAACATACTTTTATATTTCTAAACACATACATATTACAGACAAATTACACCTGGATGCAGAACAAATGATCATGCTTATCACTCAAAGATTTGTCCTGGATCGGAATCGAACCCTCCGGTTTAGCAGTTAGGGTCACTAACCACTAGACCAACAGGCCAGTTAAAAAAAGTCTTTGTTTTTGTGCACATATAAATGTTCAATAAAATCATTTCTTGATAATCAGTCTTCGTCAATCTTTACACTAACCATTATTATGCACAGTTCTACTTTCTTTTAAAGCTTTCTGATTTTACTGATCATTACAAGTTTTTTAGAATTACCATAATACCTTAGATAAATCGTTATACTACCTTCACATACATTTTCCTCAAATACTTTCCATAAAAATTACCTACTCATAGTTGCAACAAGCAAGCTAATAATAACAAACTTTCATATAAACAAAAACATTAAAATTTACACAAACAAACACACACTATAATAATAAATCATGAAAATTATATTTCCAGACTTTCTTTACTTACATAATAAAAATTGTAACTAACGATAGTTTGATTGTCACTAGAGCTAGTTATAACAACGACAAAAAAAAAACAGTTTAAAAATAGCAGTAACAAAGTTATAACGCCTAACAACGGCCTATAATTCAATTCTGAGTATTACCCTACATCACTCAATTACCAGTGTCAAACACGCAAACCGACATTTAGCCATTTAACCTTTTTAGTTTTTAATAATAGGTTTTAACGTGGTTATTGTCATTTGATAGTTGTCACGTGAGCGTTGCTTAATGATCCTTTTGTTAAGTTATTGATGGCGATAGACACGTACAAATCGTTTGGAGGTAATGAAAATGTGAAATGTCAACTCTATTAAATAAATTTAAGTATAAAAAAACCTATATTTATGCATCTTTTTAACATTTGTTTACTAATTTATCTTGGAATAATAATATAAAGCAGTAGGTTCACGGCGAGTCAAACATTTGATAGAATTGCTAAAGTCGCATTAAGTGTATTTATTTATCTGTCATTCTCCCAAAATTAGAGACAAGCTACTGGTCTGTGTTTTATGGAAATTCACAAAAAGACCATTAGGTCTCTGGGATTTGGGACTCGCGACACTTGCAGATTTTCGAATAGCGGTAGCCTCCATTGGCGACAAACAAATAGTTTCTTTAATAATTTTAGTGACCTAAATTCTCTATAAACAAGACTTACTATAATCTCTTTGATCTATTCCATATTTCGTCTAAATAGAATCAACAACCAAATCTGATATTATTATACAACATTTACAAAAATAGGTCACGTCTGGACAACTATGATAACGGACAGAAAACTACACGCGCATAACTCACGAACAAAACTGCCCTGATAAATCTCAACTGATATCGCATAAAACAAATTTTTCCAACTAAATACATAATTCATACAAAGACTGTATCGATAATCGGTTGGTTGCTACCGGCCACCGTTTTCTTTGTGAACGCCTGGAGCGTTTCAGATAGGGCTCGGCAGAAATAATAGGACAAGTTTTATCAGGCAGAGACAAGGATTCCGAATGGTAGCTTATCGGTGAAATACTCTTTCAAATTACTGTGGTGGCGTAAGTTTTTATCGTGTAGCCCCTGGCTACGGACTTCATAATCAATAAGGCTAGCTATCTAACGGTGTCATTGCGGGAATGAAACCGGTATAAGTATGGAATTGCAGGAAATTAGCATCGAACAGAATTGTTTCAAGTTTTGTTTTTGTTTCAAGTTATGTTTGTGGAATATGCGGAAAATTTGTTCTGATAGTATCTATCTTTTGAAAAGGATAATTTTGAGAATTGTTTGACAGTGTAAGCGTATTATAACAAAGTCCTTTTCATTGCTTACTTCTTCCAAATGAACATATAAAATGCCCGAGTTCATTAAGCAAATGCACGATTATTAAAGATTTTCGTTTTTGTTTTTTAATAATTAAACCAAAATAACATAACGCAAATCATTGAGACCGCGAGATCACACATCCCATTCAATATAAAATCCAAAATATTCAATTAAAACCAACCAATTTATCCCTCGATCACAATAAGATCGTTCTAATTCGTGTTCGCAACCATTCCGTACCACACATTACGTTTTATCTCACAACTGTCATACACACAAAACATTTTCCGGCTAAAAGTGGGTTATCACAAGTACAATGGGTGTGCTAGCCGCGACTCCATCTGATAGGCTTCTTGCCAGTTGCCTCCGACTTGGCTCACTAACAAACATGACTGGAAATACACGGTACGTTGCCTAGCAACGAGTTTGGCCTGGAAACAATAGGTCAAGTGTTTGGTGAAAGTTTGCATCACCTTTGGATGGTGAACCTGACCTAATAAGGTTTTAATTAAAGGTCACGTCGTGAACAGTATATTGTTATGTCCTTTTATATTTTGTTCTTAATTAAAGTTGTGTAGGAAGTTAAGCACCTAAGTGAAACCGATTGGCATCTTATCTTCGTGTATACAAGCATAGATCGCTAGTAGGCCATTGTGCCGAGCGTAAGGTTTGACGGGCCTGTTGGTCTAGTGGTTAGTGACCCTGACTGCAAAACCGGAGGTCGTGGGTTCGATTCCCACCCAGGACAAATCTTTGTGTGATGAGCACGATCATTTGTTCTGTGTCTGGGTGTAATTTATCTATAATATGTATGTATTTAGAAATATATAAGTATGTGTATCAGTTGTATGGTTGTCATAATACAGGCTATGCCTAGTTTGGGATCAGATGGCGGTGTGTGGGTTGTCCGAAGATATAAAGATATATATATAAGGATTTTTTTTGTCTTACAAGTAAATATCGATATAATTATGCGAAAATATTGATAGTTATATATATATCGATGGCCCCACAGAATAAACGTGCAAGAGCTCTTACACAAATTTTTTTTTGTTGCATTTTTCGTTTCTTTGACCTATGCAGCACCTTCTAAATTTTTTTTATAAATTTTTGACTCAAAATACGCCTATTATTTCATTTGATTCCTTTATTCTAGGGAAAAATCATGGAATTTTATCACAAGTATAAAAGTATATGCTATTGTTAAACGCTTGTTAGGTCCTCGAGTTCACACGAATAAACGTGCTAAAACGAGAAAACTTTTGAGAAGACTTGTGCACTTCTTCGACTTTGTATAATAGCAGCTTACACGTTTATTCGTGTAATAAAGCATACATTTTTTATTCTTAATGTGTCATAATATTGTGGAATGAAAGTTTTAAAATATTTTTTATTTATAATTAAAGTATTGCATTGCCTCCTACACGCCCAATCAAATGTATAGTCTGATAGAGAATGCCAAAGTTACTGGGCATAAATACCAAGTAAAACAAATGACACAGAATAATTTTATAGATTTCAAAGAGCTGATAAAAGGGAAGAATTGGTTTAAAGACATTCTTCTTAAAGTGCCTCTCCACTACTGGAGGTTGGCCGTCAGCTCAGCAAACTTCTTCCTGTCCTGCGCCAAGCGAAAAAGTTCTTCTACGCTGGCAATTTCTGTCCATTCGCGGATGTTGCGTAGCCAAGACTTCTTTCTCCGTCCAGCGCGTCTTTTCCCTTGAATTTTGGCCATCATTATCAACTGAAGGAGTTGATACCGGTCCTGTCGCAAGACGTGGCCTAGATATGCAACTTTCCTTTTTTTGACGGTCTGCAACAATTGCCGGTCTTTCCCGACGCGTTGGAGGACTCTGGAAACTTTCTGTGTCCAGCTAATACGTAGCATTCTACGATAACACCACATTTCGAAGGCTTCGAGAAATCTTTGAGTGCTAGCTTTTAGAGTCCAAGCTACATAACCATACAAGACCACAGGCCAGACGTAGCAATGTAGCATTCTCACTCTGAGCTTTATGGATAATTTACGGCTACACAAAACATTCTCCATCCGTTTGAGGGTTGCTCGGGCAATTTCAATCCGGGTCCGAATTTCTTGTTCGCAGTTCCATTCTTCATTTACCCAAGCACCCAGATATTTGTATTTAAAGACATAAAACAATAATAAACGGTATAACGGCGACGCCATAACGGCGATAAAATTTACTGGAGTAAAATAAAAGAAGTAAACTTCTCTCACGAGCATCTTGATTCAGTTTATTTCAGGTATAGTTTTGAAGACGAATTACGGGAGATGCGAATCATAGTAAGATCTAATTCAAGAAGGCGGCGAGGAGTACCTACTGAAGATCCTGAAAACTTAAGACTTGTATATACCTCTTCCTTTACATAAGGATTTGATAAGTTTGTGTCATTCAGGAGCCATACTAGACCATTACCAAACTTTTTATAGAAACTTAGTTCCTTTGGACAATTCGATCTCTGTCACCAATGATATTTTTTTATAGGGACTAGCCCACCACACATACCCTTCATTGCAACTCCTGTAAGCCAGGATCGACAATGATAACCAATGAATACCACAGAAACAGTTAAGCTCGGTGTGTCCCAGGAAAACAATTGACTGTCTTGGAACCCGCAACGAAATTAATCAGAAATAGTAAATACCTCCTATAGTCCTATAGTCGGAAAAAATAGTTTCCACTTCCCTCAATTGCAAGCGGGAGACAAAAAGAAAAGATAGGCCATAGGCAAAGAAAAGATAAGACAACTGAGTTAGGCCCAGTTGTCAAGCACCACGGATAAAATTTTAACATGAATGGATCCTAAAATTCATTTAGGAGCTGTTATTTTGATTCCAATAATAGGTATGGCAAAAACGTATGAAAGCACTGAAATTTGCTCTGGTAGCAACAGGGTCCTCAGACCAATGATAGTGACGAGGAAGATTAAGTATTTTAGATTACGATATGATTCGGTTTTTTTTTTGTTATCAGTTGAAGCTAGCTATTTCCTAATGATGAAAGAGATTTATGTTGTTTAAATTGTGATTATTATTTAGTGTTTATACAAGTAGATAGTTACTTGATTATATTCTTATTTTATTAAACCTTTTTCGTTTAATTTCACCCTTTCACATAATTAATGAAGTTTACATTATTACACCATGCAATAACAAAAGTACATTACATAAATGAGAATCGATCTTATGAACAGTGATATAAATGCATTTTATCTTTACAATAATCAAACAAGTAAGTTACTGTAAACAACCGTGCTTATGCTTGTAACTAGGTATTAAAGAAACTTGATTATTGTCGAATAATAGTGTAATACAATATTATTCGTTTTTGTTTGTTGACACTTTACACGAATAACCGTGTAATGAAAGTTTACTGTTATCTAGTCATAGAAATTCACAAGAATAAAAATATAATATGGTTTTTCATAAATTGTCGGAAAACCGTTTAAGTTAAAAAAAATATAAATATCTAATGTAATAATATATTTTTTTATCTTTAATTTGATATAATTTGTTTAAACCTATATACTACCAAACAACAGTTATTCAAGTTTAATCGTTTTTATTTTTTCCTGAAAAGTTGTGGTTTTTGACTTACACGTTTATTCTGTGGGGCCATCGATATTATATAGACATATAATATGTAAGGGTAATTTATGTATATTATAAGGGTAATTTTAGGTTTTAAGATAGTTCTAATAAAAAGACGCGCTCTGTTTTGACAAAAATTTAACTTGTTCATACTGGTGGTCACAGTTCATACTCTGTTTGGCGCACTGTATTTTTTACTATAAGCATTCTATATTAGGCATGTAAAGATTATTAAGAAGTCAATAAAAGGAAAAAATAAATCAAATTGAATAATTCAACCGTCTATATAATCCACTTCCACTAATAGATATACAGTCTGCTATTTGAAGTCATACAAAAAGCTAAAAGCCCTAGATATTTACCGTGACCCAGATCCGATCCTAATCTCAAACATTGTAATTTAACATCAAAATTAAAGCTAAACGAATCCTTATTTATATCTTATTCGACATCTAAAGTACAACCGAATTCAAAATGTTTACCAAACTTTGTGAATTATTGAATGGTATTAAGTATACAGGGTAGGCGTCCATTCAGCCTACCTCATTTAGTTGAAGTAATCTTTTCAGTTTGATTAATTAATGACTAGGCAAATTAGTGTAAAGCTCAGTACCCTACAAAATGTTTGTCAAATTTCCGTGTTTGACAAATTATTTGAGAGTCTGTTTGATGTTAGTCAAACTACCTGTTTGCTGAGCTCTGCGAATTTTTCGTTCATGATGCCACTGACGAATTGCTGGAAATTGGATTTAAGTTAAAGGGAAATTTTCAAATAGCGTTGTGCTTTTGTTTGTTTACCACGAAATAGTCTTTTCTTTGATGGTAAAGTTTTTTATTTAGTTGTTTTTTTTTCCTATTAAATTCATAGTATAAAGGTAAAATAGTAATAGAGCTCCAAACTTAACTAACTTCAATAAAATCGGTTCAGCGGTTTAGCCGTGCAAGCGTAACACACAGACAGACAGAGTTACTTTCGCATTTATAATATTAGTATCGATTACAATATCATCAAAGGACACTTACATTTTTATTAGATACTTAATATAGTTTACCAGAATGTAATGCATGAGTTTCCACACGCGTCGCGCTAAACTAAAGCAAGACTTAAACAAGTTAAATTCTTTATCCAAACTTAAATTTAAATCTGTACTTGTCATGTTTGCAACTGCTTGTTTATTTAATTTAAACTTTCTGATTTCATTTAAAATATTTCATCTCGTCGCCGTCAAACGTAAATAAATACGAAATTATACAGAATTTTCATTTGCCCCATTTAATACTGATCACAGAAAATCTGTGTAATGTTTGTGCGTTACTTTAAATTCGCTTTGGAAAGGCAGTAAACAGGCAAATAGCTGGCGCTTGGTCGTCCGGCCGGATGTTATTAGCTATCAAAGCTGCGATGCCCCTAGCCATAATTAATGGGTCATTAATTTCCAATTTACTATTACGCAAAAGCATTTCTCGGTACGTTCATGAACTAATTACCGAGTCACTTACAAGAGACGTCGATTTGAAAATATTGAACATGATCCGGAATAAACATGAGCAATCTTTTTTAGTAAGTCTACCCTAAATATTTTTGAACGTATTTCTCGCAGTTTCTAAGGGCTAATTAGTTGAATCTGTTTTTATGTGTAATGTAGTTATAATATTAAAATGTAGTGTGGTTTGGATTGATTGATCGTAAGACTAACGTCCAGTCCCAGCACTTAACTTGAAGTTTTGTCAAAGCCTGCGCTCAGGCTAACTTCGGCAGAACTCTTCCAAAAAAAAAAGAAAACTTAAAGTTTGACAGTAGATAATATTTTTTTATTTGTAATGTTAATATTGTTTTTTCATATTAGTAAATTAATGTAAATTCTTATGAATGAATAAATGAATAAATGTGGACAGCATCACATACACTGCTCTGAACCCAAAGTAAGTAGCTAAAGCACTTGTGTTATGGAATTCAGAGACAACGAAGGTACCACATACACCCAGACCCGAGACATAGAAAAGTGGTTTTCTACATTGACCCGGCCGGGGATCGAACCCGGGACCTCAGAGCTGGCGACACCTTGAAAACCGGTGTGTACGTCACACGACCACGGAGGTCCTCAAGAAATAAACATGTCTCAAACCTTAACTTAACATACTTCTTAATTAAAGCCTATACCTACTATGTTATATTTCAGTTACATTTAGCAAAAGTTTTGGAGATGGGGTATGGGCTTGCTCACTCACGCCACCGGTATTGGCGGAGTTTACGACTGACGAAGTTACCGTGCAACTACATGCAGGAGCTACTATTTGCAAAGGTGAATATTGAAATATTTTGGCCAGATGTGTTTATATTTGACTACTCAATTCTGAGATGCTCAATTTCTGTCAGTTAATTGAAACATCATAATTAAATAGGTCTTTTGCATTTTTATAAAGTAAAATGTTAGGTAACTTGCATTAAACACAACTTATTTTGAATTAATTTATTGTCTGTTAGCAGAAGAAATACTTCGTTAATTGTAAGCTATAAATCAGAAATTTCAAATTATATTTGTTTTCATTTAATTTTATTTATAAACATAAAATTTCAAATCCTTTATAAACCTTAAATTCAAATAGCATATTGACAAAAAATCGTTATTTGAGATCCTCCTTTTTCAAATCGGTTAAAACCCGAGCGTTCGGAATGGTTGATAACCTGAGTGTGTACAAACTTATTTATACGTCGCTTGCAACTACGGCGTAGAGAGTGTCTGGCGTTATGGGGTGCCGAGTGCTTGCTACTGTGCTGCGTTTACGCTATCACCCTTTACTTGCTTAACCACTAGCCTATGACCGTTCATTCAGTAGATAGCAGGAACCTATGGCAATATGTAATAAAGATTCTAAGAAGTTCTATCGTCCATGAATGATGTCAAACGAGTTTTGAAAATCTTTAATAATATCTTGTGATTAGTTAAAAAAAAACCTTTATCTTCACTTTCGTCTCGGTGAGTAATACTTGCAAGGGAATTGGTGACCTTGACGGATTTTGAAATAAGTTACAACAAATAAAATTGTTCTAGGTACTATACTAATGCTACAAAATTTAAAACCTAAACTTTGTATTTGACCAGACTGGTCAACTCCAAAACTCCAGTAGTGGGGGAGCTACTATCCCTAGTAAATATACTATTTACAACGGTACTTTGGGACGCGTGTCTCGTCACTCAGTGGTACTCAATAATGTATATGCAGACTGAATCGCGCGGCCTACGATCCGCTTCCATGGCTCAAAAATTCCACTTTGCTATACAGTTCATGTACACAAAAGTTTGATGAAGTAGTTTAATTAAGTTATGATCTTAAAGTTTTCATAATCGTTTTATTTCTATTTGATATTTATACATAAAATTAAACAACAAAACTGCAACTCATGTGGATCATACAGATTAGCATCCATTTCGTGTTACGCGTGTTACGTTTTTTTTTTAAATTGCCAAGTTACTGCTATAGACATGAAAACTATGTTAACACTGCCAGACACAAAAATGCTAGGTATGATGAAAAGAAATTGATATGAGTTGTGATAGTCCGTTAACCACTATCTATGCTTGCGGGCTACGACAATATTAAATTTAGAAATTAGTTTAATTAAATTAATACAAAAAAAAAATACGGGCTTCTGCAACTTCTACCATAGTAGATTCAGTAGTTACAGGTACCATTAAATCCACTATATGGAAATGATGACAAGTGCTAAATATAACCTTGAACCTATTCAGGTAGTTTTCGCACCCACTCCGGCGGTACTAAAGCCGTCTGAAGTGGTCTGGCGCGAGACAGCAAGGGGCCTCAGTACTTGTACGCAGAGCTCGGAAAGATAGGACACGCAACCATTTTACCTGTAAGTTCCTAGTGTGCGATGTAGAAAAACTAAAATATATCCTCTTTTTGATAAAGATGAGTGAAGAACTACTCCTTAGTAAAACAAGAAAAGACACTAATGCTCCAATAAGGGCCGATTTAAAAAATCCGCTAAGATAGCTAGTGTCGTGTGAAGTCTATCTGTCCATTTCCACTAATTAAAGGCCAGTAGCTCATTGGTGGAGAAAGACAGATACGCCTGATGAGATTATTTTTAATTGGGAGTTGTCATCACATAAACCTATTCAGTAATAAAGATTCAATTAAAATGGGTTTTAATGATACTTAACAAAATAATGAAACACTAGTAACACAGGCTTGTTCTCATGTGGAGACGAAACGAGCATTGATCACGCTTGCTTACGGGTTGGCGACTTCAAATAATTGATATTATTTAAATGTTGGTGAGTACCTAGAGCCGGAACTCGAAAACGGGTTAGGCTGAAAAGACGCTACCGAGACGACATCGATCGCTATATTTGCCGGATTTGGGGGAAGGGGCTCCAGACAGAGGAGCCTGGAGCAAATTGGGGAGACCTTTGCCCAGCAGTGGAACACCAAAAGGTCAAAAAAATGTTGGTCTTTAATATACGTACGGAAATGTTTAGATTCTTATATGGTATAGTAATTCTACATAATATCTGATCTGCAGCACAGGTTTTACCAATTACAAAACACCGGCCTCTATAATAAATGTATAATTTGACCCTGTATAGTGATGAAGAGAAAATAAATAATTTATATTCCATTAATTCTAATATCACCTAATTTACATCGATAAATATCTTGAAATCGTTGTTAAACAATGTGTAACGATTTATCGTGTACGCAGAATATGTAAAATAATTCGCGTAATGATGTTGCCAATTAATTAGTATTATCTACAACTTAATGTTTATCTCTATTGAAACACGTGTTCTATTTACTTGGGATTATGTGTACTATTTTGATTAGCTTGTTCATTCTATGTTTGAGAAGAGGCATTCAGAGCAATAACTGATGGATATTAAATTTAATACTGCACGGATAGCCAAGTGGTATAGGTCGTCGGTGCGGCGGGTTCGATCCCCGCATGGGACAAGCATTTGTGTAATCTACAATAGGCATGTTTCCTAATTTTTTTAATGTCCGCCTGGTAGATTAATATATTTTATTGGACACGTATTTTTTCTTTTTTCCTACAAACAAAAAATGATCAAAATACAGGGAACGCAAATTACGCGTGACGTCACTCCTCGCTATAATTTTTACAAAGGCGTGGCGTCATAAGCCCCCACTCCGAAACTTTAAAGCGCTGTATCTTTGTAAGTTTTTATTGTTTTGATAAAAGAAAAAATACATGTCTAATATTTTTTTATTATCTAACTGACGGACTAAATAGATTTTAACTTTTCATACCCAGGAAACATCCCTATTGCTTGTTCCAAGTCTGGGCGTTCTTTGTGTATGTGAATTTAATGTTTTTGAAACCTCCGCGATACAATGGTTAAATTCACTAGTGCGATAAAAAAAGGACAACAATAAATAAAATCCTTTTTTTTTTAACTAGTAACTAAAACTGACATAGGTAGGTTATTTTCCTAGGAAGTAGCTTCAATCATTTTCTTTGTACTGTGTCTTATTTGTGTGCCTGCTAAACGACTAACAATTTTTCATCGGCATTATATTAGAATTGAATTATACTTCATTGCCTCTACATAATGTAGAGGCAAAGAAGAAGACTATTTATCACCCACAACTAAGTCATTGTAATAATAAGGAAATAATTATTTCACAAATTAATTCACAGAATTTCGCTCTGGCTGCTGAAATAATAACTGAGTTAATAAAATATTCAATAAGTTAATGAAAAAAGTCTGACTTTCAACAAATTTAACATTTACTGCCAATTAATTAGCTAACTTTGGGAAGGTTTATAGAGAAATGTGTAAGTAAAACGTAAAGTATTCGACTGATTGGACACGGACGGTGTTTGAAATTCAATCAGTAAACAATAATTTAAATAATGGTATCCAACTAATAATAAAGTTATGAAATAAATACATAGTCCGGAGAAGTACTACCTGAAAAAAAAACACTAATCCTGTTTGAGATTAAATGGAGATAGATACAAATAAAAATCAAGGGTGCCAACCAATTTAGGGTTCCGTACTCAAAGGATGCTAACGGGACCCTATTACTAAGCCTCCTCTGTCCGTCCATCCGTCCTTCCGTCTGTCGATCTACGGGCTGTACCTATGTATGTATGAACCGTAATAGTTTGAGAGTTAGCTAGAGAAATCTTCAAAGAGTATGGATATTGCTACCGCTATAACAGCAAATAATAAAAATAAAACTAAAATTAAAGAAGGCTTCATAAAATGGTACGGAACCTTTCATGCGCTAAACCGACTCGCACGTGTCCGGTTTTTACAAAATAATTATATAATGATTACGTTATAATTTAACAAGATAACATAGTCCAATATAGTACAAAATTATAACCCGAGGTACCCTAAATAGAAGGACTTATTTCCGTCCGTTTACCCTTCGTTTAGGGCTGCTTAGGACGTGACTGCCTACCATTTGCACCCTCCACCCTCACCTGGGCAGACACCCTTTATTCAGTTTGCAGATTCCATTCATGATGTTAGGTTTAATACGCAGTGAGAGATAGGCTATTTTATATCTTGGACTTTTATGGACAAAAAAGGAATTTGTAAAAATTTTGGCGTTCTATTTTTTTTTCTTTTTTAGGTGCAGTCTACTGTAATTTGTGTGAAACCTACTTTAATATAAGTAGTATTGTTAACATACATAAAAAACTTGACTGCCCTGCAAAGGAACGTTAAAATCTGCTAGCAGGGCTTTTTATAATAATTATATAATAATTTATTTTAGCATTTCTCATTCCAGCGATACCTCGAATCCATTCAGCTGTTTGAAAGATACGAGGTACAAAATAAGTTATCAATAAATATAAACATTTATTATTAATTATAAATAGAAATATAGAAGCATACAAGATTCGCGCGAAAATTATAACCCTACCTTAACAGTCGTTTATAAAATTCTTAGAATGATAATTTAGATTACTAAACCTGAGCTGTGGATTTTCATAGCTTTAACTCCATATTTGTAAACCCAATCTTTCTGATACCTTTTAAAGAATTAAAACATTGCGAATATAAATTCAATTAAGATCGTTATAGATTTTTTTTTAAAACAGTTTTATTTCAAGACAGTTTGTAATTTTCCTGATTATGTAACTTACCTATGGAATGCACACACAGCAAACTAGATAGGTTTGCAGGCCACGCCTACATTTTATATTATTATTATACACTAACATTTTTATTACATAATATATAATATTTAAATATAAGTTCTTAGTATAATATAAGTTCTAAGTATAATATAAAATGTTATTGTGGGCTGCAAACCTATCTAGTTTGCTGTATGTACAATAATGTCAAACAGTCCCTCAAAAAGTCAAGTATCTTGTTAACTTTTACTAGTGTAATAGGAAAACACACGTAATCAATTACCACTCCCCACGTATCGGTGTATAGTGTATCTTTAACTGCCCCCGGGCCTATTTCCCCCTTTAATTGTGACAACACATTGCCGTGAATTGTGTGAAATCGACCAAACCGTCTAGGCGGTATCTAACCGGCGAAGCGTTACACTATCGTTAACGAGGGATATCTCGTACCTACAGATGCATGTGTAACTCATATTGGTACTGTATATGGAATTAAGGAGTTTATTAAAAGGAGATTTATAATGTTTTAAAATTTTCAATAAAATTTAAAACAAACTGCTTGTAAATAAATAAATAATAAATGTGGACAACATTACATACATTGCTCTGAACCCAAAGTAAGTAGCTAAAGCACTTGTGTTATGAAATCAGAGACTACGAAGGTACCACAAACATCCAAGAAAATATGGACAAGTGGTTTTTACATCGACCTGCCCAGGGAGCGAATTCGGCACCTCAGAGCTAGCGACATCTGGAAAACCTTTGTGTACGCTACTCCACAACGGAGGACGCGTAAAATATAGTATAAATTAATTATTATGGCCAATCAATCATAAACAACCTGTTTTCTACTACAACCAGGTACTTACAACAGAATAAGATTTTTTGATTTTAAAACAATAACAATAAGTCAATCCGCTTTGGAATTCACATGAGAGACATGCAGTATTTATTTGCAATATAAAAATAGGATAAATTATTATCTTATTTTATCTGTTTTTGTAGAAAGTATGACCCGTTTCAATTCGGTTAATCAAATGAATACAGACATGTTTGAGATAAGTCGCAGTTGTTTAGTTAAATCTTGACTCACCTTGAGTATACAGCATACTATGCGGACCACGAAATGTCCATTCCTCTTTCCTCGTTTTAAACATTCATACACCACTCACCTGTGAACAAAACATACGAAATTAATGAACTAGTGACGGTAAAATAAAATCTTGACTTTAGAAGTGGTTTTTATTTTGTACTAGCCACGGCGCTGTAGGGTAGACAAATCATTAATGAATTATACACAAAAACCTTTCTCTTGAATCACTCTATCTATTGGTGAAATCCATTTAAAAATCTGTTCAGTAGTTTTTGAGTGTATCGCATCCAGCGCCTGAACTCTCTCCGGTCGTGTCGGTCTGCCGTCCCATCGGACTATGAGGGTGAAAGATCCCTGTGTTTCCGCACACACTTGTGTACTATAATATCTCCTTATAAATAGCTGATTTTACTCAGATTGGCAGCTGGAAATTATATTTTTTTAAACAATTAACTATCTCTACCTGCGCCTTCCTTTGTTTTATGAAGCTTATGATAATGTACATAGTTTTATCAAACACTTAATAAATTACTATGAAATTGCCTTTAAAATGCCTAGCTAGTAAATAGCAGGAATTAATTAATTAGCATTAAATGTTAGTTAATACAAACAAAACAAGAATATGTGATCGTATTGTTACATAGTTTACGTGAAACATAGCCCACTAAATTATTTACGGACTAGTCAAAATTCAACACAGATTGTATAAAGCAAATATTACAATTAATGTTTCTGTTAAATGCACAAAGTGATGTGAACGATATCGTAACTACTATCGGCATTTTGTTGGTGTTCATTTTCAGTTGGACTTTTGTTAATTAAATAGTGTTTGAAGTAATAATTAAAACAATCCTTTATTTTTTGGGGTAAATTGGGCCTTTTGTGCTTTTATTGCTATTGTCTGTTTCGTTTTTAGCTGTGTTTTGTTTGTGCTTAGTAAAAACTTTTTTCTACGGGTACATTTACATGATTTTAGAAAGCGTTTTAAGGAATTAAACTATTTTCTTCTACGAATATAACAGTAACTAGTTATTTAATCTTCATAATTATATCTTAAATTAAATGAATAGTTATAGTAACAACTAAGTAGTTATAAATATTTGAGTTAGAAGTAATTAAGCCGTAGTACTAATGACGGTAACAAAACAGCTGTCTTTCGGAAGTAAACAACAATCGACAAGACAAATTCCCGTGACTGCCCACGCTGGCGTGCACACAAACAAACAGGTGTTCCCGAGCCAAGTGGAACGCATAAATATCGCAAAACACAAAGTTATCGATGCCACTAAGCCGCCTTTATTGACTACGTTTCCCTTCACTAGTGAAACGACTGAACGACTACACCTTTCATGGAATTATAAACTTTATGCCTTTGGTATAGAGTTCGGTTTCTGTGTTGTAGATAATCAAGGATGTTCCGTTAGTGTTAGACAAACTTTGGTTTTGCAATAATGATAGCATGACAGCAACGGTGTGTATAAAGTGCGTTTCATATAGTAAATCGATACGGGGCTTCGGCGCTGAATACAAACTAGTGTTAAGTACAGGGATCACTGATTTGTGGTGTCGAACATCCTGATCCTAAATGCTAACGAACACAACCTGCTAAATTGGTACACTCAACTGTTATGCTCTCGTCTAAACGAATCTTAAACGTCACTGCGGCTAGTAAGACTGCCTCAAAAAAAAATATTTTATTTTAATTATTTGTAATTAGCAGCTATATTTTAATGTGTAAAATTTTAAAGATTCACACAATTAATAATCGTTTAAATAATTTTATTTTATTATTATTTTTTTTTTTTTCAATATTTTATAAGCTTATTTAATTTACATAAATTTATGCTGATTATTTTGCTTTTGGTGATTACTATACCGTGCAAGAAATTGTAAATGATCATTTTAACTTTTTTTTACAATAATACCAAAGTAAAACAAAATATTTAATTAAACGCTAGCTGACATGTCTTACATAATACAGTATGGATTTGTATGAGTGTATCCACGCAGTACAACTACAATCAAAGAAAAAAAAATCAATATTGTTACTTAAGTTTTGAGTATGAATTTGACTAACGTTTTTTTAACTTAAAATCCTTTTTATCTTGCCTCTGTAGACTAGGTGTAGTTTATTTTTTGCCTACAATATGCCATAATTATTCATATTGTATTTGCCGACTAAACTTCTTTCAATAGCTAATGAAGTTTGCAATTGTCTACAAGATAGCTCCAAAACACATTCATTAAGATAACAATCTTAGTTCCTCGACGCCAATCTAAGTTTGCTCTACTCTTCATAAGGAAGGCAACCTCTAACAATTTGAAGTGACGCCGGGTAGTAGCGAGATAGGTTTAATGTTTTTGCTCGATGGTATGGAAGTCACCTGGTTGAATATGCAGAAATCCACTGAAAATAATGCACATGTAACCAAGTTAGAAGTAGAGGAAGACGTAAGTATGTTTTATTTGAGCAGTCTGGGGTTACCGAAGCGTAGCGATGTATTGGAAAGAATTTCGTCGAGCTGGCAACTTTATATATATATTTTATTTTTATTATTTGTTAAGCATTAACGCATGTGGAGCGAATATTTGTAATAAATTTAAATAGTAGAAAATCAGTCAGTGAGAGTGTACCTCTGTAGCTTAGTTGGTAAAGCGACTGGTGCGTTGAACCAGAAGTCGCATGTTTAAGTTATGCCTGAGATTTAAATTTTTCCTTTCTAGTACCTACTTGTATTTATTTATTTATTAAAATAAATTAAATGATTTTAAATCACATAAAAATTAACAAAGGTTCAAGCCATTCATTGAGTTTGTCATTGATGATCTAATTCCCGAAAAAACATTAATGTGGAATATATAATGAATTTAAATATTAATCTTAAAAAGTTACACCCATTTAATATTAATTTAAATAAATTAAGACGTAAATGAAAACACTAGGACCTCATACCAGGTACAACGGAACATATGGTATAGATGATCAATCATTTGAATCACCCCGCGCGGAATACCTTAATCCAACATTTAATTTGTCTCTTTGTCTAGTTGTGTCACGTAGTAATTAATTTACATTAGAATATAATGTCTACGTATTTGCTTGTATTTTGCCTTGAAATTCTTGATAGAGTTTGATTGTCAACTGTCTGACAATTTTTTGACTGGTGTAAAGAGCAATCTTTGAATCTTGTTCAAAAATAAATTAACATTTATTTTAAAATAAATTTATTTTTATATTGCATATCTTTTTCTTATTTATATATTTAATGTGATCAAACTACGTCAATATAAAATTAAAAAACAAATGTGATTAAAACATTAAGAAGGCTCAACATTTTTTAATATGGCAAAGTAAAAACCCAGACCAAAAAAACTTATGAACAATCGTTCATCATTCGTTCAATGTTGTCACAGTAAACATAATAATTCTAACTTTTCGAAAAAAGTAATAGAAGATATTCTTGAATGTTTTTCTAGACTTCGAAACTAAAGAGCTTGAGTTTGACTTTCCTAAGTGACTTTATAACCTTTACAAAACAATGTCTTTTTACTTTAAAACTTCTATAAAAACTCTCATCGGCTTGATTGATCTAATAAATCAGAAAATGAAAACACAATCTGAAAAAATACTGCATTAAGTATAACTTACGCACAGTTATAAGCGTGTTATGTGGACGTTTATAAGAACAATACTATTTCTATCGACCGACCTTTTACTAATTCAATAGTTTATTAAAACTATTTAAAAAAGTACGCAACCACCAAAACAAAACACTACAGAACCTGCCTTTTTAGACTAACTGAAAAAAGTAAAGCAGCAAAATAAAATTGTTCTGAAAGTTGAAAAAAATATTTAAAAATTCTCGACGATCCAGTAATTACAAGCTCGTCAGTCAGACATGTAAATACGCAGCCAAATACGACAATAGTAGTGTCGACAATTAGTCGTGTCGTCTAGCCGAAGCCTTTCAACTCTAAGCTGTAGGCAGACGCCTGTGTCGCCACTTTTATTTCGACTATATCTATACGTACTGAAGGGCACTGGAAGCGGCGTCGTGAGCTAAGTACCTACGGTCATGATGTAGAATGCTGAATTTTTTTTGTTGGGTAATTACGTAAAGTTTTTAAAAAAATTGCTTAGTACATCTAAAGGTTGCTGTCGTGTCTAGTAGATACATGCTTGGACAGATATAGTTAAAATTTCAGGGTGACTTTAATAATAGTGTTTAGAATTTCTTAGTTCTAATTGTGGGCGCAAAAGAGATTTCAATATTAAACGAGATTTTGTTTAGCCGAGTCAGAGAGCTAATAGGCCGAATACTTAAACGTCAATCACATTTAAGTCGCCGTTAAGTCTTATGCTGACTCTATCACTTTAAAGTGTAAAGTAGCGACAGATAGACATTTAAGAACGTCTTAAGGTTAAGTTGCGTTTAAGTATTCGGGGGTATGTGTTTCTGAAGTTGCACCACCTGATGAACGTTACGAAGAAATTATATAAATTAAGGAAAAGTTTGACAAAGAAACTAAAATTATTTATGTTGAAATTAAACTGACGATTTTATAATTATGATACCATATCTAGACAATTCATAATTCCCAGGAGTAGTGGGTTGGTGAATTCTTGGCATTACCCATGTCATGAGTTGCGGGGCTTCCTCTGGACGCATTGTTCTTTATCTCCAAGTCATTAATACTTTGAATAAAATATTTCACATAGCTGAAAATACGTCAATAAGGATTTAAGCACATATTTTGTATTTTGTGCTTCCAATATACGAATTTTAACTTTTTGTTTTAAAATTTTGACAGACGTGAAATATAATCCCTGATGGATTTTTAATATAATGAATAACACAGCAACACCAACAATATCTGTTGTATTACGTACGTCTACGGATTTCCATAAAAAAAATATTTAAATAAAATTTTACAGTCCAATTTTGACCACTGAAAACAATGAACACTTTTATAGCAAGAATTATGAATGGTAACCAGTGTTCCTTCATGCTGCTACACCAGCATAATAGCGACTAGTGTAAGTATCATTTCAGAAACTTATCGTAATTGTGGTATGGTAATGCAAGATTCAACTTAAACACTGAACGCAAATCATATATTAGTATAATAACTTTCGTTAGCGTTATTCATAATTATTTAAGAATGTTTACGGTTTACAAACGCGCATTCTCGAATCAACTCGCGACACCGCCGCCGCCGCGTCAGCTCGTGATTAGAGTCTGAAGCTAGTTGGATGATCCCGAGAATGCGCTTGAGTTAATCATAAATATTCTTCAATAATTATGAATACGCCTACCGAAAGTTATTATACAAATATATAATTAGCGTTATATGTATATACAAAACATTGTCGGGTTTGTTACAACACTTATAAATCCAGAACGGGTAGGCCGATTTTCACGGTCTTTAATTTGTTGGGTTCGACTCCACCCTAAATAACAGTAAGTAACAATAAAAGCATAAAATACTGACTCATGACACACTGGTGAAACCGCGTAGCACCGTATTTTTATATATTTCAAGAAAACTACATTTATTAACCCATACTCGATAAAACCAATGCATGCTGAAGCAGGAATCTTTCGTTCTAAATAAAAGTAGGTAATAACTTGAAAAGATACAGGGATATTCGCTCGTAACTGAAGTTTACAAAACATGCCCATCAGGAATGCTCCCGAAACAAATGTCGTCGGCAATTCTTTCTCACGGCGTACCCGGAGTGGAACATCACTGCCATCTTATGCATGGCCTGTGGGGCAAGACATAGTTGACAGCGACGTCATAGGAAAATAGGATATCGTATCTCCGGAACTTGGGTCGTCATTGAGAACTGAGAGTGCTTTGAATATATGATATTTAATTTTTTAATTTAGCCTTACATCAATTTCAAGTCAAATCTTAAAAACCTTTTTTTTAAAAACGACTTCGCGAATTATAAAACTAAAGATACCTTACAACGACGTCTTGTAATACAAAGTTGAAATTGTGAATTTAATCTTTAATGAACTTTAACCCTTTCAAAATGAATTATGCATCTATTTCACTATTTCAGTCAAACTAGCATCAACGCATGACTGGCTGTGAATGCATGAGTACCCCGCTACATCGTCTCACGCGTACCACGCAAAAACTACCTCAAGTAAAAGTTGCTATTTTTCCCATCTTAAAGGCTTCTAATATCGCAGCTCCCCGCCTCAGGCCGGTTGTCATTTGTCTGCTCCTCTGTAGGCAAACTTCGCTTCAATGTTTGAAAGCACTACATTATATCCGTCCTTCTTTATCGTCTTCGTCTTGTGAGATAGTGATGGGATGATAAGGTTCGATATTTGTCGATATGTCCCATAAAGTAAGATTAATAGATTTTCGAAATATCTTTAAAGATTGAACTTCATAGAATGTATAATGATATTGACAAAATTGAATTATAAACCTATGAAGTTCATTATACTGCCTTTGTGAATTAGTTTACCAAATCTACAGAATATCGTTGAAAAAGAAACAACATTTTTCGATCAAGTTACAAAGAATCGGTTTCATAGAGCGGTTTCATAAAAAACGAAAATTACTGATAATATAATCACTTATAATAAAGAATACCATTGTTAATAAGAAACATTATACGCTTGAAAAATACACCACAATGATCAGCAATACACAAAAAGTCCCAAAAAGAACTGCTAATTGGATGGAAAAAAAGATAAATATATACAACGATAGAACTGTTACAAAGCCGAAAATGTTTAATTAATATTTACTGGCCTTGGCTACACTTCAAAGGTGTCTACATTAAAATAATTAATTTCCCGTTATTAATGTGATCATTTTGGAAAAGCGGAAGCGGCTTAATAAGAAACTTTGAGTTATGTATACAAATTCGTATCTCATTAAAATTATCCATGCTAATTATTTGATATCAAATCGCTTATGTACAATTTTGCATAGATTTATGTTTTGTGTAGTGCACAACACTAAAATAGGCTTTCTTAAAAGGGTAAGTAAAACACAGAACCTTCAGACTTTTGTTTCGGAAAAGCAGTTGGTTTTACAAGTCACGGTGAGGGACAAGATATGAAAACCAACTGTCTTAATAAATTACAAACTGTCTTTGAGATGTACTTCGTAGTCACATAAGTACATTATACAAAAATGATATCAGACTGATGAATTATATTTATATATCTGATTTTGAATAATTTATTTTAAAAATGGTAATCTTTTCTTTAAAACAAATTAATCCATACACATGTCATGTTATATCGATATAATATCTTTATCGATAATCACACATGACTATCAGAGCTCAAGACTCGGCACTTCGTAACATAGCTTAGATTTCTTTTTAATACCACACATTTAAACTCTTTGTAGGAAGCACATGTCGTTGGTTAAACTTTATATCTACTCCATGTATTGTTATATTGAAGGTTTATGTTTAAGTGCTTTCGCTTAGTCGTGTAACTTTGTGCTGTATCGAGGTGTTATCTGACTTTTAAGTATTATGGACTTAGTCTTTTAATGATGTTATTTTTAACACTCGACGCAAAAAGCGAGGTGTTATAAGTTTTGACGTGCATGTCAGTGTATCTGTATGTGCCTGTGGCATCGTAGCTCCTAAACGAATGGACCGATTATAATGCGGTTTTTTATAATGTGCTCAAAATGATTTCTAACTACAATTTATGAAGATCTATTGAGAATTTAAAAAGTTATCAGCCATATCCTAAATCCCCTTATATTTTATTAATTTATAGTAATTGATGAATTGTTATTAAGCATGTTAGCAATGTTAAGTGTTAAATGCTTAAATTACTTTCCCCCGGTTTCTTAAAGGGTGATCAATACAAAAATTAGTTAATCGCCTCTCAACTTTCACAAGCGCTGTGATTGGTTGTTAGTCTTTTGATCAACCAGTCGTGATCTTTTTATTTGACCATTTGTATCGATCAGCCTTTCAGCATCTAGGGGTAAGCTTAGAAAATAAGTCGATTAGTGTGTAGTCATCAAATTATTTATTTGAAACATCATAAATAAAAAAATATATCCAATCTTTTTCGGTACATAACCAGAGTAACCAGAAAAGGTAAATTTTAAACTAAATCTCAGCCTAAAAATAAAAGGCTGTAACTTCTTTAGATTTACTTCCAAAGTTATACTAGTTGTTATCCTAAAACCCTCTTAGGCTATTCGCATCAGCAAGAAAATCAAATAAAATAGTGCGAATTTTAAAATCTTTTACAAAAAAGTGTCGCCAAGGGCGCCACGAGGGGTTCTACCCGCAAAAACAATAAACTGTCATAAATCAGACGGAAAGTTTAATATACCCCCACTTCGTGCAAGTTCTCCTACTTTTGTACTAGCCATGTAGCATTCGCCAGTGCGGGTTTTGTTATTGCGGAGAATTTTAAACTTTGTTTTGATATATAACTGTGTAATGTAAATAAATGAGTGATTTTAAAGATTATTTATGAAGGAGTTCGGATGTAGTCTTTGGTGTTGTCTGGATTGTTTACTGAATTTTCCAGGCTTACGTGTATTCTCTAACTTTACGGTAGATGTATAATTTATTGAGAAACATTTTGTGGAATTTTAAACCTGTGCATCTTTTACGTGTTCTAACTTTGTTTCTGTTCGTCTAGCTTTGAAGATTTTTATTTTAGATTTTGTTGATTGAGCATAATGAAAATTCTAAAAAAATAATTGGTAGATAATGAGATTATTTCAAATCTTTAATTTACTTTGTGTAAATTACCGAATAAAATAAATAAACGAAAACAAATTAATTAAAAATATAAAGCGATAAACTTAAACGATACTTAATAATAATCTTCCAAAAAAAAATATCTCTTATTTAACATGCAACGACCAGTTGAAAATGTGTTGGCTGAGTAAAAAAATAATAATTCAGCTAAAGTAGAATTTTGTAGAAAGCAAGAGGATGGCTTCCTTACTCAACGACTCTCCTGTGGGAACGTCGCGCTAACAAGAACGTCTTAGCGCTTGCCACGACAAATTTAAGTAGGAAATTTTCTTTTCTGACGATTAAGGAAATGTGGAAACAAACATAAACATGCTGTAAAGTTCTTAAGTGTTTTATCTCACAAATTTTCATGCTAAACAGCCAACGTAATGGTAGCACCGAAGTTTGGTACAAGGCTTCCCAGAAACTAGTTAC
Source organism: Diachrysia chrysitis (assembly GCA_932294365.1). Taxonomy (NCBI): domain Eukaryota; kingdom Metazoa; phylum Arthropoda; class Insecta; order Lepidoptera; family Noctuidae; genus Diachrysia; species Diachrysia chrysitis. The sequence continues at coordinate 10,976,805 of OW028649.1, read as the reverse complement.
GGAACCTCTCGTAATTTTTTAAGAGACATTGTTATGAGTGCTTCAAGTTTACTTATTATGTAAGCTATATAATTTATTAAGATTAGTGTATACTACTTATTGCAACTTATACTATGTACGGCACATAGAGCTTTCAATATTGTGGGCAATAAATACTCACTCAGGAACATCGTGAATTCTGTTTGGGTAATAGCAGGCAAGATATTTAACCATACACACGATAAACTCCTGTCATACAAGAACATTGGACCTATGAAGTCGTATGATGTGACCAACTCAGCCAGTGTTAAAAATATAATATTAAGAACCACGACCGCTTTTACTAACATTCAGAATCCGAAACACGTGTTCCAGTAAAATACAAACCAACCCTATCTGATGTGACACATACACTCATATCATATAAGAAGCCAAAATGGAGAAAAAAAATATTTCCCTCCGAAACATACAAAAAGTCAACGCGTCTTTAAATATTTATGACAAAGGTGCTTAGGAAATCTTTCGTTGTACAAAAGCCATATTGATTTTGCTTGTTATGTCCCAATGCATAATGCGAACTCCTGAATATTGTATGGTCCGTGGAGTGTGAACGCCATGTCGATGCCAAGGCACTTTGGCTTAGTGCTTTTTTTGTTATTTTAACAACTAATAAAGGTTCTGACGACCCTGTTGGTAGAATAAATGAATAACATCCGGTCAGCATCGTTTGTACAAATTCATTTGCGTTAAATGCCGGGACTTATCCGAATTCTACTAATTTAACATCATTGCCTTTTTATCTACGCCTATTTTTTTTGAAAGGTTACTAGCTATGTGGATGCAATTCACATTACTAGCAATCACAACATTACAGCATACACATTTTTTCTTACGTATTCTAACGGCCTCCCTGAATTCTGAAAGGTTGATCAATTTAGGCTGTTATCAAATCAACTGATCACGGTTTGACAGGTGTTTTATAAATTTTTATGTTGATTAACTTTTCAGAAATCAGAGTTTTAATATTTAGGAGTATAAGGGAGTCAGTTTACTGTTTTAATCTTAAAATTTGCATACTTCAGTCCAGTGACAGTGCAAAATAGTTTCCATCTGTGCACATTTGCAAATTTCTTTTACATAATAACTGGGTAGATAAATGTCTGTGTAAATAATGGTTCAAAAAAGTAATAAAGGGCTAAAAATTTGCGAATTCATTACTTCGGTGTTCCTTTAAACGAAGGCTTAGCTTTGACCGGGAAATTCGACGGATGTATTCACAGCGAGCACTTGGCATCCCAGTACGATTCGATCCGTTCCCCTGACGCACTACCATAAATTTTCGTCGTAGGCTTCATGCCGCCTGAAGACTTTGATTTCCCGAGTGGGCTGAGACACAAGTTTTTAAATTGGATTACATATTTTTAGCTGATCTTGACCTTTTTTGGTAACGAGGTCAATTTTAATCCCTTTATTCAAGGAAAAACAATTTTTCTTTCCATTGATTCGTCTAAATTTCTTCTATTTAAGAACTTTTGCCTATCGACACACATTCCTATGGTATTTAGAATTGGGACAGCTTGTGAAATCGCCCGTGGCAATTTTTCTACTTCCTATACCCCAGATTTTTTCCATGGAAAAATTCGGGTGCCTTTATTGAAAATCGAACTGGGAAATGAGCCCTGGGCCACTTTCTGTCAAAAACATTCTAAAACATATTAGCTTGGTATATGTCTTTTTAATATCTCGAAAAGGTTAGCAGGAATATATTAATAATATTAAAATTTATAGGTAACAAGATTTAAGAGGATAATAATTTGCCTTATTACAACCCTTCGTCATAAGTTTATATTAAAATTTTAAATAAAAATACAAGCAATACACTAAGAACCCTGATAATGGACGATGACATATTATTGACGAATAGTACTAAACTTAGCATAGCAACAAAGATATTTTTGAAACTAAAATCTTAGCTAAAGTAAGTTCTAAATATTAAGAATGCACGCAGAGTACTCTTGACGTCAACACACATTTCACAGATAAAGTACTGAACTGATGCTCCCAAAGCAACGAGCACTTATACGTGAAATGTATCCTTATTTATACACAAGGTTACATTTGACTAACTGCAACCATCTCAGCAGTTAATCAACGCGTCTAAATGTTAACTCAAGACTTGTTAAACTTAATTAGAAAGTTGAAAACGTTTGTGAAGGCGATGTAGACTAACTTTTTGGGAAGCGTGCGCCCGTTTCGAGGCACAGTGACGTAACAGAAAAAAAAATACGTGTAAAATAAATCCAACATAAAAAAGACTATCCATGCTATTTATTTATTAGTAATCACGTGATTTACGTAAGAAAGAGTGATAGGTCTAGTCAATTAGACACTAATTAAGGGATTTTCTGTACCCAAAGCTGTTATTAAGACTTTGATCAGTTGTATCCTAATCCGGCGGTCTTACACGTCGAGTTAAGGCTTCTTATTAGTATATGTTAACCCCAAAATACATAATATCTATTCCTTTTATACCTAAGTAATAAACCTTTAAATGGAAGGTTTAAACGTGTCAAGCGTTTGAGCAGATAAAAATTTCCTGAGTCTTGCTGAATAACGACACAAATATAAACGATGCAGATGTCTAGACCAGCTCCAGCAGTTTTATTCGCCCTTTATCTTAAGCAAGTAATAGTTGATGTAAACATGTTTGTCTACAAACTTAAGGTAAAAACTACTCAACGTACTCTACTTGAAAAGTCCAAACAAACATGAGTTTTAGTAACGTTACATAGTTTATGTTGGAATAACATGTTTACATTTAAACTTTCATTTGAACAAGCTTATTTAATTGTTCATCATGTGAAACGCATGTCTAAATAGATTTGGCAATTTAATTAATATGTTATTTCTGTATTTATAGCGCCATTTTAGGTGCTTTCTGTTGTTTCGACTAACAAAGAATAATGAATACATGATACTTGAGGGTAACTAGTTACATATAATTATTATATAAAAATTGGCGCAGTAATTAAATACAAATAGTAGAACGAAAAACTTAGACCTCAGGCTGGCTGAGTGAGCAAGTAGTCGCAGGTTCGAGTCCTGTGCTGTATTAAAATTATGTTTTTTAATTATCTGTATTCAAAAAAAATGTGTCCTGTATTTAATTACAAATATTCGCTCCGCATGCATGCGTTAATGCGTAACAAATGGATAAAATAATTGGCGCAGTCCTTAAAAATTAGGCTTTCTGAACAATCAGTAACTGTTAAGCTCTTATATTAACTACTACTAGACTAATCTTCTTTTAAAATCATTTATAAGGAGTTACACACATCCTTAAATTCCTCTGAATAGCATTTCCCCATCACCTGTCTCCAAACCCATTTTGGGAAAACACAATAAATTTGTCACTACCATTTGACGTCACATGTCGTCAACGTCAATTCGTTGCACGTCACTTGTCAGTGAGCCTAAAACAACAACATGGTTGATAGAAGCACACCGACATCCGCTTCCGGCAACCGCACAAGATGAATAGGCCATAGATTAAAAAAGATACGACCGACCTTGACTTTTGAACCTATTTGGTAAAAAAATAATTTATTTGTATATGACACATTTCAAAAATGAGATTAAAAATCTAATATTTTTCTGAAATAATTTAGTGTTTCGCACAACTAAAGAATTAAAAATATATAAAAATTAAAAACAAAGCACTGCTTACTTCAAATAAACGTAAACTTATTGTATAAAATTAAAGGTTTCTTTCCAAACCACTGTAAATGATGCTAACTAAAACTGACAAGCCTGTTTTATTGCGCGTTGTTGTGACTTATAGTACATGTCATGCTGTTATACACATAATACAGATTCCTTAGCTTTTCCCGGGCTGTTGGTCAATATACAGGGAAACACCAGTATGCACAATTATATTCCACAACCTTTCAGCCAAACTGCTAAACCAAATTTAAGCCGAACTGAACCGATCAATCTAGGGATAGTCCAAAAAGCTTCACATAACATTACTGTATTGTTTAATTATTTAAATGCTGGTTTAATGTTATCATTATAATATATCGGCCGACTTCCAGTTGCACATCACCCGGGCCCCGTTTAAGACTAATACGTATAATCCGCCAGGTAATCTAGCATTGTAATTAATACGTATTAATCGAATGCCAGCCTGCACGCGTCACCGCTAATGAATTCATTAATAACGCTTGCGTTTATCGAAAATAGCTGTGTACGCGGCATGTTAATATATGTAGAAATATGTTTAGGGGCTGAATCGTCCTTTTGTGATAGGAATAATTAATTTCTCATATGTCAAAATAAAATCCCTTTCCGCCTAGTAAGAGAAGAAACCTATTTTCTGCAAAGCAAAGGTAAAATTGTGATTTAAATAACGATCTGATCATAATTTCTATCCAAGTCTGAATAAAGTCAAAAATAATTAATTAACGAATTTATAGAACCACATTTGTGACCTAATTATGTGGGATATTAATATTTTAACTTAGTTGTCAGAGTTTCGACCGCCTGACATCCAAATACCGATGCTTATCACCTTTCGAGGAATCGATGACGAAGCGTCTCTATACTATGCATAAAATGGTTCGCCAACTGACCGCAATAAGCCCAGTTTAACCTTGCCAGATGATTAATCTGCGTAGTAGAAGCCCAATTAGCTGCGAGCTAATAACATTAGGTCCACTAAATACGATATTGCATGCTACATCGGTTTGGATGACGTCCGTGGTCGAGTGGCGTACACACCGGTTTTCAAGGTGTCGCCAGCTCTGAGGTCCCGGGTTAGATCCCTGGCCGGGCCAATGTAAAAAAAAAAACTCTTTTCTACATAGTCTTGGGTCTGGTGTTTGTGGTACCCTCGTTGTCTCTGAATTACATAACATAATGCTTTAGCTACTTACTTTGGGTTCAGAGTACTGTATGCGATGTTGTCCACATTTATCATTTATTTTATCAGACCTAGCCTATTCGATTATCAAAACACAAATCAGATTTGTTAAATAAATCAAAACATCAAACGATTTGCCACAGAATAAAAATATATTTAGTCAAAACAAGTAGGTAAACAGAAAACAACAAAAAGAGCACAGATTATTGAATCGAGTCGCCCCTCTGCATCGACTGGCGGGCACGTATGTCGCGCGGTGTACGTTAATGTGTCGTACGTGCGTGGCCTGCCTAATGTCCGCTTATAAAACGTGTAGTCGCGTTGCAGTCGCGCGATTTTATTCTCCTTTTGATTGTGTCGACGTGCGTACACCAACACGTGTGCGGCGGGATTTTCGTTACGTTTTCATTTATTTAGTAGTGTCAGATAGTCTGGTTGTGTATTTTGTTTGAATGGCTGGAGAAAATAGAAAATCAAAATGATTTTATTACCTAAATATGTTTCTTAGGCAATAAAGTTATCGGATGCTGGTGTGTGCGGATGTCACGAGAGTTCTATCCAGAAATTTAAGCCTACCTGATCTTTGGCTTATACGAGTTTTAGCAGAATACAACTTCAAATGTTATCTTCTTTGAAATATTCATTTTCCAGTGTAAAATGTTTATGAAAACTAATTACAAAATTATGCTTTACAAAATAATAACATTTATAACATTGCTTTCGTTTAAACCAAAAATAAAATTATTTTCCTTTTTTAACTGACTTCAAAAAGGAGGAGGTTCTTAATTCGACAGAATCATTTTTTTTTGTATGTATGATCTCCAATTATTCGATCGGGATTTGGAAAATTCTCTTGTTTCTTAAAAATACTAAAATACTTTACATGGTCATCAGGCCAGGATCTGATGATGGGATCCTAGAAAAATCGATGGAATTCTTGAAATTTTTATTTGAAGTCGGGTTATTTTTTTTCAAAGCTGGTTTCAACCCTAACTTCGACATTATAAGTAAGAAGCACCAAACTTTTACCACTAATTTCATTATCCCTAAAACAAACTAAACGCAAATTGAGACATAACTTCTAAGAATAAAAATCTCGTATTTCCACCGACATGACAGCAGATGATTTATTATACGAACGATAAAGCCGGCATCGGTCGCCATCTTGAATATTCGAGAATTTAAATATTGCTCCTTGGAGCCAGATTGACAGTAATATTTTTCCTCTTTAGTGAGTAACGTCACTATTCCATAGAAAATATTATATGACCTTGTATGATTTAGATGGTTTCAAATATTTGGTGTAGCTCGTGTTTTATGATCGTTATTTAAAAGACTTCTGTTAAAATTTATGAACTGCTGTCAGTTAGAGGCTTTTTTTTTTTTTTATAATATTATGTGACAGCCCAGCAGCTATCTGATTCCGAACTAGGCAGAGCCTGTATAATGGCAACCAGACAACTGATTGATATACTTATATATTTCTAAATACATGCATATTATTGATAAATTACACCATGGCCCAGAACAAAATGACCTGGGTGAGAATCGAACCCACGACCTCTGGTTTAGCAGTCAGGACCACTAACCACTAGACCAACAGGCCAGTCGAAAAACCCAAAATCAATGGCAATTAAAAACAAGAAATAAAAAATACCCATTAGGAGAGAAATTCGGTGACTTGAGAAGAATACAATGTACTGTACTATGAGCGACTTGATTGAGCTATCGTCACTACCGTACTAAAATATTAAAAACTAAAATATACTTTTCATTTAGCGTAAGCTAATCTATTTTAAAAGCTTTCCTTTTTCAACTTTTCATTTTAATGCTCGCTATACCTACTGTAAATACACATGCTATTGAAACCGATTACATAAAAGTCCCTTTTTGTATGAATATGCTTTGAAAGGAATTGATAGCAATGATTGATTGGCATAGAGTCCCCTTGCATGTAGGGCCTAGTTGAGGGAGTTTAACATTTTACATGGCGTAAAATATAGTACCAAGCGTCATGTTATGGATGATAAAAAAAAAATCTTTGGTTAATGAAAAAAAAAAATATGAAGATTATAATTTATATACAAATTCAAAAACTCAGGCAGTTAATGAATAACGCAAATAAAAACATATATGCTAAGGCTGGCTATATATAAGGTATCAGTGTTAATTCGGTACAATGTTTATTGCGAAATCGAAGTGAGATTATCCATACAATTATCCTAAGTAGGAACTATAAAAACAAGTTCAATGAAAAATAAACTACATGAACAAACGATCAGTAATTAAACCTTTGTAATCGACCAAGAAAGTACACGAGCCAGTCATCCATAACGTGACAAAAAATATGCAACAAAACATTATAACAACCTTCATCTGCTTAACCAATTTGAGTTTTAAGTCGAACGTATAAAACTTAAATTCTAGTTGAAAAGGAATTAATACTTACGACGTTTTGGACCACAAGCCTTCCTGCCAAGTGTCAAACGCTCACTATTATGACGCGATAGAGAAATATCGGCAAGTTAGACACGCTCCATCGACTCTTTTTAACTTCAGATGCCTACGAAATTCGTTCGGTTCATTATTTGCTTTGAGTTGACTTAGTGAGCTTTTTCTGTCGACGTAACGGCATTTTGGGTTTCTATTTAAATAGCTCTCTTTATCCTACGATACGTTTTTGCTTTGAATCGTTTTACTTTTAGTTTTAACTAGCGTCTAATAGCTTGTCCTAAATTATATTATTAAGAGTAAAACGGTAATTCAGTCACTGTTTTTCAGTAATCGTCACGATTTTCCAAATTTCATAGCATCCAAAAAATATCTTTAAACAGTATTTTTTATTTTATTTACTTAATTATAGTTTCCATTGTATTTTGTCAACTAAAGTACATACGGGGCAGTTTAAGTTTTATTTTCTATCCGAAACCTTATAGACACGCCATGTAAAAAGAGCTACAAAATAAACCAATTGAAGTTAATTTAAAAGTCAAACTAGGTAAAAATAAGTTTAAAGTTAAGTTATGGTTTCTATCTTTCTTAACTAGCACAACATAATTAATGTTATGATACTTTGTGCCTTGATTAAAATGATGCGTAAACCAGTTTGTTCTCAAAGTCAAGGTCACAAAAGGGGTTCAAAAGGAAAATATTATGAACACTTAACATTAAATTATAAATTCCTTGTTTCCCTTTGCAAATTAAATTAAGATTTGTCACTACGATGTTTTGGGGTTCCAAGGATTCGCAGTTCTTAGCCAGTATTCTGTTGACTAGCACTGATCTTTATTAGGTTTACGGAAAACGAGGGGTCTGTAGAATAAATTCGGTGCGACAGGGGTGGACTGTCAACAGGGGTATACTGTGCCATTCATTGTCCCCTTTGATGACGTTAGTTCATGTCCGATGCACAAAGTCACCGCTTGCTGATGTATTGTCACTTTTAGAGAATTCTGTAAACAAGTCATGTTGTGTTTTTGCATTTGGATTCATTTATGTGTTTACTTTATAATTTAATCTTCTGATTTTATTTAATTTGGAAATATATTGGTTTTAGCAGTAAAGAATCAAATCTGATAAGATGTATTGTTTTTTAGTTATCTATGTAGCAGTAGGTACATGGTTTAAACAACAAGACATTAATAAAATTGTTTGTACACAATTTTACCCTCTTATTTTGAAGACAATATTATTTCTAAGACTACAGACATGCATCCTTCCTGCGACCTTACCCCTTTCGCCATTGTCACTTCAATTCGTACAAAACAAAGTTACAACAAAACTTCTAAAGCGAATCTTAATATCTAAAAACGGAACAAAAGAAATTTTCATATATTAAATCCGGTCGTGTGTGTTGAGAACAATAGGCAACTCGAAGCCAGAGATAAATCATCTGCCGTCGCCATGGGAACGACAATTGGGGGACAAAATTAGAAATAAATTCCTTTCGATATGCCGAGGGCTGCTCTTAACCGTGTTATTGGTGTATTTGAACTTGAATGTAGAGTGTCAGGTGTGAAAAATGATTTTGGTTTACGCTTGATCAGTTTGTACGCCCATTTCACTTGTGGGGTAAACCAAGAGCCGTTGTCTGATGTTATAAGGGTTAAAATCTTGAGAAGGTAATTTAAAAGACAAATTGAATTGATGCTTCATTTGTTTTGAAAACCAAATACCTATCTACTTACTCTAAACTAGCAATTATTAGTTTCTGTTTTAAGTATTAGGTAGATTGAAACACATATGGTCTTACAAAAAGCGGTTTATCTAAAACACAGTTTTAAACCTAAATAACACCGCATGTGCTTTATTCGTATTAGTAATTTGATAAAATCCAAATTAACGTTCTAAAACCTATATATACAAGAACGCTAATCGAAATCAATCAACGTGTTAGCAAAAGTATTTACAAAAACAGAAAACACCGTTTAAATGAAACTGGTAAAAGAAACACGTAAGGAATCCTCAATTTTTGGCGCAAAAGTGGAAAAAACCTCAGCACTTGATGGATTGCCTGTTACTTATTAGTTAGTGAGCTTAGACACCCAGCTAACGTTTCGGTTGGGGATGTTTCCGAGTTTTTAAATCCTTTCATGGATATTGCAAAACATATTTTTATTTCTGGTTCTTGGGGAGCCAAATTAGAAGAGGTATTAGATGGAGAAATGACAATATAGAGTAAATATCAATGGCTTATGAAAATGATGCATATCCACATTTTAAAATAATCACAGTCGGGTTTGTTACACCATTTATAACTCAAGATCGGGAGGATCGATTTTCGTGACCTTTGATTTGTTGGATGCGCTATACCCCGAATAGCACAGATATAAATACTCAAAAATAAAGGTGCCTTACGGGAACTACTTACGCGGGTGAAACCACGGGTCACAGTTAGTCCACATTAAAATATTGTTGATATGCACATCAATTTCACAAAGCAATAAATTAGTAAAAAGTATACTGAGAAAATCTAATAAAACAACTTGATTTCACAATTATGCTGATGCGAAGTTCAGTTTTACGCAATTCTTGAGACGTTGAATAAAAATATATGTATGATGGCTGATTATAGTAGGATAGACTTTCCTTATCGTAGGATTGAGGTTTATTGATGAATTAGTTTTTTTTGCCTAAAATGATGAATTATGTTATATCGATAGTCACCCTGAAAAGTAACGAGAAATTTAAAAGTATGTAAACTTCGCGTAAATAGGCAACATTCTGTAAGGATAAAACAAACAAGAATTTCTTATCCCGTCAGTGTTGGTTATAAATGATCGCTGGCAACCCTTCGCGGGTGTTAAAGCTTTTCAAACCCTTGTTTTGGCAGCTTTTCTGGTTTTTCCCTTAACGAAAACGTACTTCGGGTAATATGCGGTATCTTGAAACCTTGAGTAATTGTATGCGAACAAAGCCGTATGATACGAATTCTCAGAAAAACTAGGAAAAAATATCAGATCATGGATTATTAAATTTTATTTTAAGATGAACATTTAACTCGCAAATATTTCTATTTGATTTTTGTTATTTAGCCTGCATACTAATCTCATTCTTTTTGGGTTTTTATGTTGGTATGAACTTTCTATAATTATATATTTGCCTGTCTCACTCGATTCAATTTTTGTATGATACTATTTCTTAAAAATCTTTTCTGAGTCAAAACGGCATTTTTTTTTCTCACTAACGAAATAATCTCGTTTCAGGCTAAAATGGTCACGAAGCGGACATTCTTAAAAAATAAATGTCACGAAAAAAAAATAGTGGATAAAATATTGTACAGGTGAGTGTAAAAATAATGGTATAAAAACTCATATAGGCGTGCGATTGCCCGCAGCGTCGCTGTCGCGTTGTCGCTCTGACATGCGATACGACGCAGCGTCGCGTCGCCTTGCCGCGTGACATCGCGCCTAGGGCGAAACATCGCTACTTTTTTGTATGCACAAAATTTGGATTAGCGCATATCGAAACCAGTCCTTTTTGTATTTGTTTCGGTTATACGTTGTTTTTAGACGGTTCTCGTTATACGAATGGTTTGCAATTTGGATGATTATTTTTAGGGCAGCGTCGAGAGGTGGCCTATTATTAGATGGCATAAAATTATAGGTGATATAAGAGTAGGAGTAGTGGGAGGTGTTTCAATTATGTTTACGATTACAATGTGTGCATGCGAGAACACAATTTGTGCTCGACAGTCGGGCTTGCAACCACTGGACCAACGCGGTAGTCAATGAAAACAGAAGATAATAATAATAATAATATCTTGGGACATCTCACACACGGTCATCTGATCCCAAACTAGGCAGAGCCTGTGCTATGGCAACCAGACAACTGATAAACATACTTATATATTTCTAAATACATACATATTATAGATAAATTACACCCAGACACAGAACAAATGATCGTGCTCATCACACAAAGATTCGTCCTGGGTGGGAATCGAACCCACGACCTCCGGTTTAGCAGTCAGGGTCACTAACCACTAGACCAACAGGCCCGTCAAGATACGATTGTAACATATGTTTATGATGGCGTATACCCTTGTTCTTTGAAAATACCAAAGAAAATATATCGGCTTTGTATATTAAAGGTGAGGTGGAGGAAGAACATGATACCTATCCATCAGTAACGTACAAGACAAGCAATACAACGTCACACAAAACATAAAAACATGACGTCATCGATCAACCTACGAACACACGTTCGCATTATTCATAATTTGTCGCGCGTTCTCACCGGCGGAACCCTAAAACTATAAATTGCAGCGGGCGCGCGATCAATCACCGGGTTCCGTAGTACAGTTAGTAAATTAAGTCCGGTTTTGAATTAGCGACCGCCTGGGCGCTAACTTAGTTACGGTATTACGTAATTATGCTGAGCTAATGTGATTTAATGTAACTGTTCATAAAAAGCTGTTAAGTTTTTTTTATTTGAGACATTATTACAATAATATTATTGTTTTGTGACCCTTTGAAATGGAAACCGGAAAGTAATTCATTTCTACACTTTAGGGTTTACGCGTATTAAAGAACGATGTATAAAATTAATAAATTAAACAAGAATATACGATGAGACAATAGATGAGACGTAGGGTTCCATTTTGAGTAGTTAATTTGGCGTGAATGCCAATATGTGATAAAAGCTTTTAAAAAACGACTTCAGAATTTCACAGCCCATCACTTAAAAAATAATTCTTACATACAATAAGTCACTTACATAACCATAATAGGAACCACCGAACCAAACTTAATACAGTACAAACATTAACATAAAGAACACAGTACCTCCACAATCCACATCCATCAAGTAAGGAAATCACAAAGCACGTACATACCTGAAAAGTAAAAAGACAAGCATTAGCAACATAACAAATGCACTGACCTACGTGAGGAAGATACGGCAAACAGGAACACGGCACACAAAAAGAAAAACCATAAATTACCTTAAAACGCACAAAAAAGAGAATCGCTTAAAGGGAGGCGCTAGTTAAAATATTGTGCGTTTATTTTCCTGCACTGCGACTGAAACAACAATTAAAACTATTACTTGAATAGTATCAAGATTAATCCTACTAACTCACCACTGTCTGTAATAAAATTGTGTAAACTATATTTCTCTTCCCTGCTTTAGTTTGTTCCATGTCAAGGCAGAGAAGCTTCGTTTAGAGTCAAAGGCGCATATTTTCTGGGTGATAGTAGGTTAGAGTGAAAAAATAAGTTTAAATTAAATTTCGAACAAGCCGTATAACTTATTATGTTCTTGAAAAGACATATGTTGTTTAAAAATATACACCTACCCATTTTTTTTTTTTTGAAAATAATTAGAAACCAAAAGTCGGACAGTGAACAGACTTCCTACACTCATTAATTGTCGTTCCTTTAGTTAGGTAAGTGTACTTTGTTCCGAGCACTCTCGTTAGTTTTTTTTACATGATCTGCCAAACTCGGTACTTTTCCAAATTATTGTTGTACGGAGACTATAGTCTCAGAGTGTCCATGAACCATTCTAGAAAGATTTTTTCGTATGCTTAAGTATAATAAAACATTACAACGTGTTACAAATGTACGCCAGTTTTAACTCAAGTTACTATCGTAAATAGAACTACAATAGGTTCACAAGGTGACGATTCCCAAATACGTCCAGCAGACAAAAAAGGAATCAAAGCAATATATTTTCTAAAAATGTCAATAATAGAATAAACTAAATGAAACTTTTTTGTTACAAACCTTTTGAAGACAATTGGAGAATCATGCCAAAAGGCCGAACAATTTTGAAGAAATAGAACTTACTATAGAAACATTTGTAGTGTGTGTAAACGGTAACTATACATTACAAGCATGCTCAACGTAAGAAGCAGTTGATATCCTTAAGGTAACTTAGAAATTCAAACTACAATTATTGTTTGACCATAATCTATAATCAATTTATCTGCTCGTAGACTAACCCTTAAGTAAACATTCATAGGAACATCAATAAACAGAAATACAATTACAGTAATAATTTTGAATGGATAGAATCCATCACACTACAGGGTGTAACGGACCACTAGAGCTAGAAGTGTGCAATCAAAAGGCGATGTTTGCGCATGAGGCGTCCTCACGACCAATTAGCGTCGACATCGCGCCACATAAATTGTATCAAACAGCTCGGTTCCTAGCCGTGCCAGTCCTGGATCTAGCATTGCTAGATAGAAGACAAAAAATACCAGACAATCCAAAAAAAAAACAATTACAGCGTCAATTTAAGAAACCTAAAAATCACAGCACATAAAAATAGGTCCCGATAAATTCACTTTTCAAATATTCCAAACAATGTAATTTCTACGGATAATCAAAACTATCCAAACAGCTTCTGAGATTTTTTTATTTGCAATACACTCTGACATTGTTTTTGCATTAGCTTCAATAAGTTGCAGGACTTGATAATTGGATCCATTAATATGTCGCACTGCAGTTGCAAAAATTAAAACAAAAAAAGAAGATAGAGAGAAGAGTTAACATTCTCTGCCTTTCCCTTACCTTTTTTTAGTCTCGCAATTTCTCTCAAACTATTGAGTAACGAATAAATAATTGTCGATGTACGTATTTTGACATACATTTCTCTGAACCTATAGTAGATAGCTAAAGCACTTGTGCTACGGAATTAGAGACAACGAAATTACCAAAAACCCAGACCAGCGACGATGGTAGAAAAGTGGTTTTTCAAATTGACCAATCCCGAACTTCAGAGCAGGCTTGAAAACCGGTGTGTACGCCACTCGACCACAGAGGTCGTCAAAGAGGTTGTGAGTTAACGTTAGAGACAGTTTTCAAAATTTAAGTCACTTCCACCAAAATTCTACATCTTCATTCAGTACTTTTGTCCCAACCCCCGTCGCTGGCAAGAGTTCATTATCACAAATAAACCGAAGAGCCGTTCCGTTTTTATTGTTCAGTGGCAATGTTCCTCTACAATGTACTACGCTATTACACTTGAAACTATGTTAAGTGTTGTTCCAGAAGATATTTGAAAGATATGATTGTTGTAGATAAAGTTAAAATGGTCGCCGTTTTGGTGTTATCTTTACTGCAAATGTAGTGATAGTTATAGGAGGGCTCAAAGAGTTTTGGATGAGGTCATGTTATGAAAAAGGTTTTTGCTTTTACCTCACGTATCACAAACTAATTGAGATAGTTATAGGAATTTTCCTAATTGTACACAAAAGTGGCACGTGAAATAACATAGTAAAATATCCAATTACTAAATGGCGATACCTAGGGATAGTTATAGGGTCTATTCTAAGCCAGGAACACGTCAAAAAAACTATTTGGAACACGATCAATAGCCTATTGATAAGAGTCCCCCAAATAGATTCGTGTATTAATATTACTATTACACTGGGGCGGATCGCTAATTTCTTTGCGTCCCCTCTTACTATTGTATCTGTACGATACATGCGTCTTATTACATCAATCTGCGAAAATGGTTATTTGATTAAGAATTGGAGCTGTACTGGGATCGTTACGTTTTATTAACATTTTTGTACTCGCGATGTTAGTTTCTTGTGTTGTTGCCAAAATATTAGACGTAAGAGATATGTACCTATAGTTTTGTATTACAAGCATGTATGTACAAAATGAATGTCAATTAAAACTTGTGTTTCATCAAATAATTAATCAACTTCATCAAGGGCTGTTAAAAGGTCCACACACGAATCTATGACGAAAATAGTCTAAGCACCCAAACCCAATCAATTACCTAAATCTATAAATAAATGGGTCATACCCTATCAATCAGTGAACTCAAAATTTACCTCGATTCGCGTAATCCGAACTATGGGCCCGGAGGTCCGAACAAAACATTAGTAGTCTAATTAAACAGCCAGCGGATTAATGGAGTGACAATAATCTCGCGTCACGTTTGGGGAAAGGGATTATCCCGAATTTAATCAGAGGTATCTACCGCAGCCCCTATGACGTCAACGTAATATTCAGATTGATGCAATGAGGGTAGATATTAAGAAGGTAGAAAATTTTAATTTATATCTGGTAGGTATATTTTTTTGTGAAAGATTACAATATCTAAGTGATATTAGCAGGTAAGCGAGAAAACCCTAAGACAATTTGTGGTGTTTATAATTTGTTAAAATTCAAACAAGGAAGAAAAGCTTTTGAAAACGATTATTATGTTGTAAATACCTACAGAAATATGAAAAAAATAATAATATTTAAATTTTGGCTATAAAAGAAAAATATATTATAAAAAAAAAAAGAAAATGTTTATTCGCGAAAATTGCGACGCATAAAAGTATACACTAAAAGCCAACAAAGACTAATCCTTATTAATATTATAAATACGAAAGTAACTCTCGTCTGTCTGTCTGTCGTTCTTTCACGCCAAAATTATTGTACCGATTTTAATGAAATTTGGTATACAGATAGTCTAGAGCCTAAGAACGGAGTTTTTGCCGCGATAACCGACATCCACGCGGGGACACAGCTAGTAATATACACATACGCATTATACACATGTAAAACGGCCAACGCTCAGCATATGCTAAAGATTATGCTGGAAGCAGAGACTCAGCGCTGTTTTACAGCGACAACTGGCCGGCGTTATAACTAATTACATATTACAATTACAACCGGGGCCGGTCTCTCAACGTTCTCTCCGAAATTATCAGGAGAATTGCTGAATACACAATTTGGTAATCCATCGATAGAACGACCTTTTTAAGTAGTGATTAACTTCTATCATCCCGAGCGTATATGGGAACACAGCTTTAAGTTAGCTACAATCCTTTCCAATATCTCAAATGAAGATAGAGTACTATGGCAGATTATAAATAATATAAGTTACAAAAATTCAATCGTCTGTGGTTTCTGTAATAAATAAGTTACATATTATGCTGTTGGTTAAACAGACTGCTCTACAATACCTCCCGGGAATAAAAGGGACGATAAGGAATTAACTATACATATTATTTGGTAATGGTCCTTATTAGACCACCTGTGAAAGTTGCATTCACCTTTGTTATAATACCAGAATGTTGTACAGATACGTCTGACACAAATAATAATAATATTTGTATATTAATTCGAGGAAAAATTAAATAGTGCTTCAATGGATAAAAGTGCAATGTTTATCCACTAGAGGAGTAAGTATAAACATTTTACAGAAGGTTTTTGTTACTTTATAAGATGCTTGAAGTAAACTTTAATTGGTATTTGGTAGTTACAAAAAAAGTAAAGTCTGCCTTTAGACTGAACTTTTTTTTTTAATGTTTACAGGTTTACAGAACAAAACTAACATCGTTGAACTATTCTGATAAAATATTTTATTAACATAAATCTTTCATAAGAAAAATCGGTCTTTTGTGCAAGTAATGTAAAGGTAATTATTGTATACAATAACGTATTTCTTATAAGCAACGGTAAACAATACACAACACATTCAAAAACGAACCTACAGTCAAGCTAATAAAATTTAAATTCGCATAAACAAGATTTGCTTTGGATAATATTAGTTACATGCACATAGAACTCATTAAAATTGTAACATAATAATACTGGGGTCTTTTTATAATAGACCTTGTATTGGGGTCCCATTGTGTGCCAGCATGGTACGGGTAATTTACAAAATGTAACCTTGTACCAACGTCTGTATTGGACATAAATAGTAACATTTCGATGACAAATAATAGTGATTTAGGGATCATACAATAGAAGCAACGTTAAATTTAAAATTAGCTGCAAATGTCGAGTTTAAATGTATTATTTGTTTATTTCTTTGTAAAGTGAGTTCAATTCTACACAGAGAAAATATTAAAAAACATATAATTATTTTTATATATTTACTTTAATAATATAACAAAAAAAATGTTGTATAAAATAATTCCATGGTCGATTAAACAAACATTCAGATGCATTCAATTGTTAAGTTAAATTATATATTTCGTAACGTTAAAATAATATATATTCCAAATTGTAACCAATAGTTCAGGTTTTTTCGATAGAATTACCTGATTTCAAGATTAATTAATTTAAACATCAGCTAATTCTATCGATAAATGAATGTGTATTACTGCATATACAAATTGCAGACCGAAGTATCAACACAAGTTGTATATGGAATAATCCTCTTAGCTCTGAATGATTCCAATCCACAATAAACACAGTTGTATGGATTCCATCCAGATTCTGATGAGAGATTACTTCGGTAATTAAGTCAACCAATACATTGGCTTTGATTAATTTGCACTAACATTTGATAGCATATCTATCGTTTTACATTATTGTGTTAGTCGATAGTGTTTTGTTATTTTTGGAATGTAATTTAATGTTATTACTACAAAAAATGTTATCTGACTAAATTTTAACGAGATATAAGACACTTTGATTATAGCTATGTTTTATTAAAAATATGTAACGTTGAGAAAGATCTATACTAAATATAGCCGGGATAATAACGTTTATTGCCTAAATTTGTGTAGTTATTCACATACATAATAATTATTGATCTACATTCTACATAATTAAATAGTACTTAAAGCATAATTTCGTATTTAGGCAATTTTTCATTAAAAAGTAAGAGCTTAAATTAAAATACTGAATTGGATGTAGATATTTGGTTATAAAGTACATTATTTTCTCCAAAAAAAATGTACTGAAATATAAATTTATAAAATCTAAGATACAGATAATATTAAAATATCTATTAAGAATAAGGAATTTAATAACCAATAGTACCAACTCGTAGTTTCAAAGGAGAAAATACTGTGTACGCATTACTTTCATATATTGTATAGAGGAAAGTCACCAAATATGGAATACCATTTTGTTTTTGGGATATAATAAAAAAACTTCATATAAATTAAATCAGTTTAATGTTTTTACTAATCAGTCATACATTTATATGTAGTAATTAACAGCCTTTAATCAAATATATTAGTTATCAAATTAAAATCTAACACAAAAAACAATATTACAAATGAGTAACCAAATATGGAATAGGTACCCATATATGGAATATTAGCATAAATCAACATAACAATAATAAAAATGGACATTAATATCTTTGAGATCAATTAAATGAATATAACATATTGTGATCAATGAAAGAAGTTACATAATTACTTGCAAAAGTCACAGATCCAAGTATCAAACTCTAGACCAGCACAATCATAATGTGCCCAGAGCCCACACATTAAGCATTTAATCCAGCTTTCTCCACTTCTATCCATGGAAAAAATTCTTGAACAGAACATACATTCTGCATCAGCAGAGTCAGGCGGTACTTGGTCCATCAACTCATCATGTTCATTATCTTCATCAAACTGGATAACGTCTAGTTCCTCAGAGTCTTCTTCTTCACTATCATCCTTATTTTTATTCGTTTGTTTGTTTCTCTTCGCAGTTTTCTTCTTATTCTTTGTCTTGACTAGTTTACTTTCTTTTTCTTGTCTCTTCATATTTTTATTTTTTAAATCATTTTTGTAGGGAGAAGATCTAGCTCTGCTAGATACTTTTCTTCGTTTTTTCTTCATCCCAGGTTTTTCGTTTGGTTGATTGTGAACCGGACATTCTAAAAACAAACATTACATATATTTTTAAAGAAATAATAGCATATGAAATATTAAGACCTAATTATGGAATATTCCATAATTAGACACCGACGACTGTCCATATTTGGAATTTTATACTAGTTCATACTCTTCTAAATATTTTTTTAAGTCACAATATTTTAATGACAAAAGATCACAAAATGGTCAAATAAACATAAAACTGATATACTAAATAGTATAACACTTATGTATACAAACATAATAGCTGGTAATACTCATTTATTACTTACCTTTAAAATCTTCTGCACGACAACAAAACAAAACACGCCTGCCACTCGTGAAGCGTTCGCGCAACTAACTCGATGGTGTGAGTGTGATAGTTAGTAGACCGAATGAAACTGAAGATGGTCGAAAATTGCGTTTCATACTTATAGTCTTAGAGAAATAAAGGTATTCCATATTAGGATACTATTTCATATATGGTGACTTTCCTCTATTGAAAATGCTACGACAAAATATTCGCAAATACCTAACTGAACGATACTTTGTATAATATAACTATTTCGCTATCGCAAAACTTTGAATAAAGAGATGGCGATATCTTCAAACAACAGTTTTATTTTTACTTATTACTATTACTTTAATAATGTAATTTGATTTAGGCATAACATTTACTTTACGAATTTAATTATAAAAATTAAATTAAGAGTTTGTTTTTTTTGTTTTATTAGTGTGGGAAAAAAACTTGTACCGTATAGATTAACCAGAAAATAAGGATTGCAGACGTATTTATCACTAGCTGTCCCTCGCGACTTTGTGCGCGTGTTTTAGTTTCAACGGTTTTTAATTTTTACAACATTTTGCATTTATTTTCCGCTACTTTTCGCAGCGTAATGTTAATATGCAAAAGTGTGTCAATAAATGGGCTATCCAACACTGAAAGAATTTTTCAAATCGGACTAGTAGTTCCTGAGATTAGCGCATTCAAACAAACAAACTATTCAGGTTTATATATTAGTATAGATTAATCCAGAGATTATCTTTACGTCATAGAAAACTATTATATGTAGGGTATATAAGAGCAGATCTCTTTTAGATACATTCATAGTGCAGTGTTATAAATATCTAACGATCTAATCAGCTAATAGTCGCCTAATCACCAATAACTAGTTTGATTTGCAAACCGTACAAAGACAGATCAGCATTCACATGCAGTAGCATAAAGCTGTGACATCACACCAGATGTAGCGTCAGCAAGGATGATAGATCGCTCGTCGTCGCCTACAAATAGGGTCGCCATTCAGAGCTGCTCGTTATTGTGTTAAAATCAATTTGCGCCCATCCCCGCCGAGCTGTTAGTGTTGTACGTTGATTGTGTCGATATCGAGAATTTTAGATTGGATGTTTCTTCTTTGTGTTTAAGTATTGTATTTTACCGTGTATTCATTAAAAATGTATAACACCATTGAAATTGCTTCCATTTAAGTATAATATTATGATGATAAGCATGAACATTGGCAAGTACCTAATACAAAAGTAGGATTTGCTTGTGTATTTTTTTAACTTGGTTTTTATTTATAATTTCATATAATGAGTGCACTGTCTAAAAATTTGCAATATCAAGTCATAAACTGGGTTTGGGTATTTTAGTTAAAATTTAACTTAACTAAAAGTTTACTTAGTTAATGTTAAATTTGCGCAATTATTCTTAGAATCTAAGAGTTTACAATATGAGCACCAATATTAACGTTAGATATTTATAATTATAAGCAAAAGGTTTTATCGATCAAACGATACATTTTAGAACTCGATAAAATATTTTGCCATCTATTCCCGTCCCTACTGTTGTATGAGTCCGGCACGCAAAAATAGTTTTTAGGGTATTCTACCCCACAGATTGTCCATAGCCAAGACAATGTAACCGGTAACAAAAGTCGCCCCAAAATGTTGTTAATTCGAGACAAGGCCAATTTTTTTTGGATATTTTTATCAAAGGGTGTTTGGTTACAATTTAATAAGCATTCGTTTTGATTTTTATACCGACGAAGGGGGTAATATTGCGTCAAAGAGACAAGTTTTTGTGTACTCACTTATAAGCTATTAGAAGTATGATTTAGAAAATTTAAAAATAAAAATTATAATCTATATCTATACTTATAATAAATCTGTAGAGAGGTCAATTCTGTACATCAAATATATTTTCAAAATAACTATCAGGGGGTGATTAGTGATCGATACTGATGCCAAAAATGCAATCAGTAAAATTTTTGTCTGTCTGTCTGTCTGTCTGTCTGTCTGTCTGTCTGTCTGTCTGTCTGTATGTTCCTTATAGAAACGAAAACTACTCGACGGATTTTAACGAAACTTGGTACATTTATTCTTCATACTCCTGGGCAGGTTATAGTATACTTTTCATCACGCTACAATCAATAGGAGCAGAGCAGTGAAGGGAAATGTTGGGAAAACGGTATTTTTTAAGCTTCCGTCGCGTATGCAGCCTTAATGGTTAAAGCTACATAGAAATTATGTATGACGGAAATGTTCTACATAAAATTATCTAAAAAATATCCCACAACAGCATATGTCTATCTTTTATGGTTGACTCACAATAACACGTGTAACTCCCGATAGCTTAGCAGTTCGGAGATTTCTGATTATATTTGTTTACTCTTACGTTTATAATACTCTCACTCATCCCTAATTAAAAAAAGTTTACATTATTACCTATTCAATAAAAAAAGAATCATAGAAATCGGTATAGAAACACCAAACTTATACATGAAATACGATAATAAGCCATCGCGCCGTCGCGCGTGAATACTGAATCATGCTACTTATAAGGATTATTTTTGTGTAACGTGATATATTATATTTCCCTACTAAAATACGAAAGTTAATCTGTCTGTTACATCAAAACCACTGAACAGTAAGGAAGGACATATGCTACTTTTTTACGAAAAACGACGGAAACGCGGACGAAGTCGCTGGCAAAAGCTAGTTATTTAATAAGTCATTGTTGGTTGAGCTTTAAACATGAGTATAATTTATTCTTCAATATAACAGACAATTAATATTATTAGGTATATAAATGCTTCCAAATTTAATGTTTGGTTTGGTAAATTCATTTTTTTATAAAATCAATACAAATATACTAATGTTTTAAATGAATTGATTTTATTTTATTTTATAAAGCGTATCTTTTATAAGATACTAAATGCCTTTTTACAGAATCGACCATAAAATTTAAAAAGGATTTTATTTAATTTTATTGTTAATTTAAATAAAATTAACACTTAAATTAAATAAAATTCTTTTAAAATTGTTAAACGTAAAAACAATAACAAGAGAGAATGACAGCTACATTTGTCAACTCCATTACAGCATTTTTTCCAAATCGGTTTATTCTAGCATTTGAGAAATGGGTTTCTGTTTATTCACGCCGGCTCTGAGGGGTTAGATAAATAATTCTTTGTTATAAGTGCCTTAAATGAACTTGAGGACAAAATTGAATAGTTTAAAAGGTTCTTTCGTGTGACATTATTCGCTTGGGGAATTAAATTTATGATAAGAGCAAGCATTCTCCAAATAAATAAATAAAAAAAAATTAAAGGTCTCATTTTATTTTTAAGAAGACGAAAATTTAAATTACTATTGTTTTAATGGTAATTTATTTTTACATCCTAAAAATATCATATTTTGGCGGTTTTTTTTTTAATGTTGGACCGATACCATAAGTGGATAGTCTTATTACTAAGTAACTAAGTACCTAATTGTTACTTACTTAAGGATTAAGGTCCTAAAATAGAGATACCTACTCTCAGTAACTAGTTTATAATAGCATTGGCTGCTACTTGTCATATTAGTCAAGTGTAGTGCTAGCTTATAAGGTATAACATCGTTACTCAATTAGAACTCAGTTTAGATGTCCAACTGATGGGTTATTAACGCGTGGATACAATTACAGCCTACACGAGAATAAGCTGTGGTACACATCGACTAGTAAACAAGCAAACATACTCAACGATGATTTTACCATCTGCACTTAGCTTAATCTTCTTATGTTGAGATATATGTACACACTTTATTGGCATAAGTATCTAAGGTAAATGTACAAACACAAAAGGACTATCCAAACAAAAGTTATTAAAGAAATTTTTATGAACAGGTTTTTAGTTAAAAAGCTCTATAAATAAATTAAAAAGAAATATGGTTACAATAGTTACACTTATACAATCTAATTGTTATAAATTTGCCTGTCTTACATAGATGAAATAATTATGTTTTAACTGATTTAATTGTAACATTAATATATATATATTACAACATAAATAAATTATATTTACAAATACATTATACATAATATAAAATACCTTTTTAAAATTATACTACGTAATTATATACAATAAATACAAAAACAAACATTAAAATATATAAATTAAAAATAAAAATTAATGTATTTAATTTTCTTCATTTAATTAACTAGAATCGAACCTAAATGTGTACACTAGATAATTAAACAGCATTTCTTTACTACGTCTAGTATAAAACGTGATTCAGCATTTTCACTTTAGCAACCAATTCTAAATAATAGCCAAAAATAATAAAAATAATGAGTTCACTAACTCGTTTGTCGAAAGCCTATTTACAAGTAATAAGTTTAATGTATAAGAAAATGAGTTTTGTCTACAAATTACTAGACGTTTATTTTAGTCAGCACTAGCGTATTTTGCCTGTAAAATAAACTCAAACTATAGTTATAGAACATTACTTAAGAAAGGGGATCCACGAAATTTGTAGACAGGCTAGCAGAGGACTCCAGTTTCCATTGCTTTACGATCACCTTTTAAAAAGAAAATATTACAGTGTTTACTATTTTGAAAACAAATGAAGGTTCTCGTTCGTTTACAAATAGTTTAACATTGTAATTATGTTCTCAACAGTTTAACTAACATCAAGAAATTGTACTATAACAAATAGTGTGCTTTACAAATAAATGTAAAGAAAACTGCAACTTTTTTACTTAGTGTTACTGCTCTATTGCAAAAACCTTAATAATCAACTATACCATGTGTGTGGTGTTGCTATACGAAATATTATTTAGCTTTAAGTATATAAAATTCAATCAATCAATTCCAAAACATAAATATTTATCTTTCAGAAATCATCGTCTCTGCATTCAGTTTCATGTCCGTTTTCTCGTAATGAGTAAGCACAAATTTATATAAAATTGCAAGACGACTTCAACCAAGTTGGCTTGCAAGAATACACTAAAGTGTTACAGAACCAGACTTAGACGTCTCAATTCAAAATCCGCGTTACCGTGTCGTGAGTAACAACGGGAACTCCCACCCTCTGAGCCGTCGTCAAATATTTGCGTAGTAGAATCATCCGCGGGCTAAGTCGACGCTCTCTATGTAATATCGTGATGGATGACGTCAGCTGTTTGTTCTGACTACCGTCCATAGATAGTGCTGAAGGGTAATCACTTTTTCAATAGACACTGGAGGTAGGTATATTGACAGAAGTTGGATAAGATAAAATATACCTACCTATATTATACGAGTTTTTTTTTATCTAATAATCAGAATAATTTAATGCTATCACTTGTTCTTTAAGTTATGTTTAAAAATAACACGTTACAAACAATTCATATTAAAATCAAGATCAAACAGTTATATACCAGAGAAAGATCTTGAAATACTTTTCCGGTTAAGTAAATTTGTTATACGCATCACTTTCTAAGTCGATGTGTAAATTAAACCACTAAAGTATACTTCTTTTATAACAACTATTCAAAAAATAAAACTTTAAAGTTGCATTTTATTATAACGAGAAGTTTATTGCATTGTATAATTCATTTCTTTGGCATTTCATAATTCATTTGATATCAAGTAGAATAGAAATATATATCATCATATTATCATCTTTACAGTATTTTTTGTATTACAATTATTACAAACGTTTACCATCACTTTTTTAGTTGCACCGTATTTCAAACGTCACAAGTGTCATAATTCGAATGTCTAGTTTAATACCATAAGACCCATAATCCCTTGCACGACGAAATTAACTAAAACATTAGCACACAATAATATCGCAAGCATGTACCCGACAGTCTTTTGCCGGCTTCACTCGCAAGCAGTAACATTTTCCGCTAGTCAGACCTCCCCAAAGAGCTTGAGACATGTATTATAACATGCATGAAATAAAACGCTTTGTCTCTCGTTCCGGTCCTTCATTTATATTACTTAATCTAAGTACTAATGATCGTAATTTGACAAACTGAAACTTTGTAACTTATTTTTCTTACGTTAATTATATGCTGTTAATATAATTGCTATTATTAACTGTGTGCGACGTGCTGCGGGTTCCATCCCCGCATGGGACAAGCATTTGTGTGAATCGCAAATGCTTGTTCCAAGTCTGGGTGTTCTTTGTGCATGTGATTTGAATGTTTGTGAAGCTCCCCGCGACACAAGGGTTTAATTTCTTAGTGAGAGAGTCGTTATAAAAAAATGTAATGTGGTTATTTAGCACTGTCCATAAAAAAAAAATAAGATTTCAGAAGAGCGTTGTTATTTTATTAAATACCTAATATAAATAAGCCTATAAGAATAGGCTTATTTACTTATATTGGGTATTAAAAAGCGTCGCCAATTCGGTAATGTATTTAGTCGGTGATATAAAAATATACAAATATTTAGTCGGTGATATTTATCTCAACACTAATTCAAGCGACACACGATGGCAGAATTGGGTAATTTCTGACTTAGGTACTTTGATATTTAATTCATTAATTTTCTGTATAAAAAACAATCTTTAAATACGCAAGCATTTCTATATTCGTACGTCTTAAGACTATTTAAATAACACAACGTAATAAGGTTAGTACTTATATAGGTACGTTCTAAACTAATACATTTACACCTACAAGCCAAAGGTCAAACTTCAAACGGTAACTACCTTGAAACTCAACTGTTACGAACATGCTTCAATAACTTGTGTAACTTTGTTCAGATACAATTCAATACAAATGAAATACAAACAACAGTTCGTAATGCATTTAACTATTCCAAAGTTAGGTCAGTGTGCCACTCCATATATCGTTGAGTGACTCCATTCAATGTCTAGAACAGTGTGGTTGAGGCAAGTGAAAAAAAAAAAGTTAAAGCTTTATTTGTGTACTGAAATAGTAGAAGTATTGTTATGGGTATAAGTCATTTAAAAAATGTGAAACCGAAACGATGTAGTGTTTTGTTTTGTTACTTTTGCTAACGACATATTTTAATGGTAACTTGCTGTCCGCTTCGGATTCGCACGGATGGTGTGAAATTTTCAAAATCTTTCCTTACGTTTGTCTTTATTTTCTTTTATTAAAACCTTGTCCTTAAATAATGGAATAGCCACGGCAAATCAGAATTCATTTTTATATAAATAGATAGATTGATAGATAGATTATAATTGGCACCTCGGTGGTGGTATTTATGATTATGGTGACAATACAATTGCAACTATTCGTTTAACTTTTGTTGACATTTCGTATTTAAAAATTCAAAGTAATAGTATAAAAAAATAACCACAATAAGAAATAAAATAAATATCGTTATTGAAAATAGTCATTATTATAAATAAAAATGTTTACTCCACAACCAAGTCGCTATGTTATTTGTTGTGACACCTTTAAATACCGTGACGCTACTGCTAGCGCCATCTAGTATCAATCTCGAACATCGTCATTTGTTAAGCATTATTTTACCGTTTCTCGTAGTCTGTTAAATAATGTTTGAAGATGGTCGTATTTTATTCAAAAGAAACTTTATTTCTGTTCTAAAAAGTTTATATATCTATTTAGCTTAAAAAAACTCTATATTGTAGCAATACTCCTCTGTCGGTCTCGTATAAATTGTGTGCAGTGCGTTCAGTATGATTGACAGTTGTATGGTCCCACGGGACCGTGATCGTGCATTACACTGGTATGATGTACCCTTAACCAATAGTTAACCGATGCAGTAGTAAATATTTAGATACTAATGAGGATGATATTCTGTTTCGTGCGCAGTTAACAACAAATTGTAGATCGAGTATTAAATTTTTAATCAATTATTTTTACTTTGTAAAAAGAAGTTTTTTTTTCAAAGAAGTTAGAAGTAAAATAAACCTTATTTTTGTAGTTGTTTGACAAACTTTGTGTTCTATATTTTGCTTTCTGTGTATATTATTATTCAATCTTTAACTTGTATGTGTAGTGTGTAGTTTAAGTTTGTTACTGAACAAATAAATTAAAATCGAACCTTGTTGAGGATTTTTAAATAAATTATGAAGTAAATTGACTGTGTTTATTAATGTCTTATGTTCATGTTTGAAAAAGGTGTAACAGGAGAGACAGATTTACAGTAGTGAGCTACTGTAAATCTGTCTCTCCTGCTACACCTAGAATACAAATAAAGTCATTTTAATCTGTATACCATCACCTGTAATGATATAATAGTATTTAATTCTACTTTACTCCGAAGTTGTACCAAATGAAACGGCAACATAAAAATTATAAGATACCCGGCCATAGAACCCTAAAGAGCAAGACAAGGCTACAATATTCCAATAAACAAGCGAACAGTAACTCACAGTTGATCTGGCGGCGCCTTTGTGCAATCTTCGGCCTGACAACGTAATTCAGTGTTGAGACGATCAAATGGACACTGTCGTTTGTTTATTCAATTATTTTTATTTTAAATTGAGCTGAGAGATTTGTTGTGTTAAGATAAAAGACGGTCTTTATAAATATGTGTTATAAAGATTATTGTGTTATAATAAAAGAGAGCTCAATCTTTCGGGTTGTAACGACAGCCAGTGCAACTTGTATAAAATGGTAAGTGGATTAAAATAAACATTACATTATGTGATGTCTTTATTCTGAATCACATATTGGTCTAAGTCCGCCTTTGTACCAATTTTGTGCAAAAAGTTTAAATAAATAAATAAATTTGAATATCAAACATTTTCTCATTAAATTAATATCTAAATCAAACAACTAAGTAAATAAGTTTATAGCTGCAAAATAATATAAACATAAATACATAAGTTAACAAGAGAAATACCAAGAACTTTATTTCTATGGTTAATAAGAGTAAATAAGACATATTTTCTCAGTAGCCGATTGTGTACGCTATCAAGATTATGATAAAGCATATTTTCTATTACTTAAAAGGAATACGAATGATGAAACAACATGATAAAATATTCCTAAAATCATTATTTTTTTGGTCTTGTAAGTAGGCACTTGAATGTAATAAATATCGCGACTCTGTGGAATTGATAGTACCCGAACTGTAAGTATATATCAGTAACGAAAAGCATCCAGTTTGATGGACCTATTCTGATAATTTTTGCAAACATTTTTGTTTCAATTAAAACGCAATCTAGTTTCGCATTTAACATTTATTTCGCAATAGACATACATAAATCGTCACTTTTCATTACACCCTTAATTTAATAGATATTATGATATTTGGTACTTCAAAACATTGCCCAGATTATTTACAAGTTTATTATGTTTTACGGTTACAAATGAGTTTTTACTTGCTCACATGGCGTACTACAGAAAACAAAGAAACTGAATCTGCCTTCACATGACTCGCTCTCATAATACAATGAAAAATAGGCTCAAAGTTCTCCCCTATTCGAAATCGGAACGACCTAGCCTCACAAATCCGCAATATGTCTGCAATGTCAGTTCAATCATGTAATGGAACGTTCAGAACGCCCACACTGGATTCAATAAATAAAACATTCATTGGGAAAGCTAAAACTTATAATACTTTTATTTTTGTATCACTGCTGATATTTACCCTGAGTTTGGTATTGGTTTTAGAATTGTTAAAATGTTACTCAGTATTGAAATAGCTCGGATGTGATCACACCGGCGTGTAGATGTAATTGGTAAGATTGGATGCCGACCACAGCCCGAGAAACGGCTAGGAGAGAAGAGAGCAGAAGATTCATATAATTAGAAGAGTTTAATTATATATTTAAACCAGCTAACCAGCCAGCTAGTAGATGGGCTCTTGGTTAAGTGTAAGCTGTATGTATAGTTTGACTGATAATGAAGGTTAAACCGCGCTCGCCGTGTTTTGTCCGTGGATGGGTGACCATTTGAAAACATACCGAGACCCGTCCGTGTCTCGGAAAGCAAGTTAAAACGTTAGTCTCGACAGTCATACGTTGATCTTTGGCAGTCGTTAAGTCATTATAACGCTGACCACCACCTTTACCTGATTCTGAAGATCAAATAGGCAGTCGCTCCATGTAGAATACGGTATTCAGCTTAATCCGGGAAGAAGCCGAGCCAACATAGCTTGGGAAAAGGCTAAGCAGAATAAGACATTACTAAACTAGCTATCAGTATGGCTTTAACGAAACCTGCACCTATTCGTAAGCAATCAGATACCTACCATTCTAAAGCTAAGAAAGAAAACGTACGGATACTGCACACTAAAATAGTATATTTTTAGAATTATAATCCATAAGATAATTGTACCTTTGACAAGTAAATAGCCTGACGCCCACATCCACTCAGAAACCTCAGAATGAATCAGCTGATCCGTTATCTAGCTTTATTGAGTCAACTTTGTGTATGTAGGTGAAATTATTTATTAATATAATATGGACGGGAATAAACGCGTGACCCAAAAACATGGGCGCATACGTACCGCTTGTCGCCGCGTTACGTAATCTGATGTAATAGCGAAACCTCACCGTAATATAGGAATAGATGGCATTTGGAAAAAGTGTGTGTCTGACTTGTAAACAAAGGGTTCCGTAGCTTCGTACAAGATATAATACCTCCTATGGACGCATTGTTATAAAGACTGAATACGCTGACCAATACTAGCCTAACAATAATTTTTAAAATAGTTTGTCTTCTATTTGGAAATTCACGAAATTGATTAAAAAAAAAAATTTTTGAAGCTGCATCGCACTCTGTGAAGTTGGTCGGTTTAATAATAGTGTCCTGGTGCCCATCGAATACAATACCCTAAAATCTATTTTTTTCCCAAATTAAAAATAACTTTTAACGCACAAATTTAGGTTTATTATCTGGTTTCGGCTATTTTCGTCTAAAAATAAACTGCTCTGTTCCTCGTCTGAGTGTCTTAAGACAGTGATCGATGGACAATTGCGTTTACCTGTTTTAATTAGAACGTCGACCGACATTAGGTCGGGTTTAGGTCGCTTGAAATAGTAATATACCCTAGGTTCTTGTTTATTCAGTTCCACAGTGATAATAGTTGGTAGTCTAAGACCTTTATGTAGCCAATGCAAACTGCAAAGTTACTACATGGAGATTTCTATCCATCTCTGAAGTACTCTGAAGTTCATTCGGTAATTATAATAATATATCTTGGGACAACTCACACACGGCCATCTGATCACAAACTAGGCAGAGCCTGTACTATGGCAACCAGACAACTGATAAACTTACTTATATATTTCTAAATACATACATATTATAATAAAATTATACCCAGAAACAGAACAAATGATCATGCTCATCACACAAAGATTTGTCCTGGGTGGGAATCGAACCCACGACCTCCGGTCTAGAAGTCAGGTTCACTAACCACTAGACCAACAGGCCAGTCCAATTAAACGAATCTGAGTGATATATACATATCAATGACATTAAATTGTTACCATGCGGCATGTAAAGCCTCCTGTTACTTCTTCCATCCGAACCCGAAGTGCTACTAAAGCTTTAACCTCTGTTTAGGTAAACTGCAATATTTTTGCAATACACAAATATATCTCAAGATCGTCTAGTGGTTCAATTAACGGATTTGTGTGCACAAGGTTGCAGATTCGAACCCTTTACAGGCAAGTACCAATGTAACTTATATTATTATAATATTTCAAAGTTATATGTACTTTTTTAATTATTCTAAGACATCATTGACAATTGGAAAAAATCGTGAGGAAAACTGGATTCCGAAAATTTGTATCTGAAATAGCCAACTCGCAATGGTGATCAATACTCGTTTCTTCTGTATATGAGAAGAGGCCTGTGCCCAGCAGTGGGACATTTATAGGCCGGTGTTATAAAGATTTGTTCTGAGACTGAGTATTATTTTATTGTACTTTGTTTGTTTCAAGGAAAGCAACTTACATTAATTGAGATCAATATTAATTCAGAACAAAAAGTACAGGTTGTATCTTCGCATACCTATCTTTATAAGAAAAATAACTTAGAGAAAACATAGTACGTAATGGTAAGCTTAGCGCTTGAGCTTGCCATCCATCATGATCGTTTGCATGTGCGTTGTGACAAATGCCTTCCTAATCTGTTTCAGAGCCTTTGATATTACAGGTAAATATATACGCTTATTTTCATACTATTATTACAAGTTACTTAGCGGATTAAACAAATACCGATACACAAAATAATTAATTCAAGCCAAAAAATGCTTTTATAATGTAAGCCATTTTGGTAATTAAATTTTGGTTCGGTAAACTCGATAGTGAAATAAAAATGTGGCTTTCAATTGCTTTTAAATTTTTAGTAGCCAAACTAGGTTTTTTAGTTTTTAAATTCTATGGTACGCGATAGCAAAAGATACAAAAAGCTCTCCAATATTTGGACAATATTCTCGTAGAATTCTAAATAGGCAAAAAATGCTTTTAAAATTAATAACACCATACCTACATAATTGATTTTCTTATCTGCCCTTTCAGGCGATTTACTGGAAGTATTTTATCAATAGGATAAAATAAAAATGGGCTATCGAAATACCAATTTTACGACGGCTGTAAAATAATAATTTGAAATAGTCTTGGAGAACGCAAAAAGTGCCTGCATGTATTTGGTTTATTTAAAACTATCTATGCCCTGCGGTTTCAATCGCCTTGTCTTCTCTCATGGCAATTAACATGTTGTTAAATAACCTATAACCTTCTTCGAGAATTAGGCTATTAAATGCAAAAAAAAATTTGGAGATCCGACTGGTAGGTTCGGAGATTAGTGCGTTCAAACAAACGATAGATAAATAAATGTGGACAACATCACAGACATTGCTGTGAACCTTAAGTAAGTAGCTATAGCACTTGTGTTATGGAATCAGAAACAACGAAGGTACCTACCACAAACCCTCAGACCCGGGACAATGTAGAAAAGTGTTTTTTTACATTGCCCTTTCCGGGGATCGAACCCGGGACCTCAGAGATAGCGTCACCTTGAAAACCGGTGTGTACACCACTCGACCACGGAGGTCGTCAATAGTGGATAATATTAGGAGAAAGATTTTAAACAGAGGTATACTTATTATAAGCACCCAATTTTATCAATAATGTAATTTTAATATACCCTTTCCTTATCCTTCCCTTTGTTAAAACTATTGACTGATCCCGGCTTATCCCATAAACAAAATATGATAATAACGGTTTTTCAATTTTCTTTCGTCCTACGTTCAGAAAACAATACGCCAATTAGTAGTGCCTTAAACTTTGGCAATTTATTGTATGCTTCATTTTAGTGTAGCAAAATGCGTAGGATGCCAGACAACTAATACGTGCCTATTGACTCATGTACAGAAAAGTACAGAAGTATTATAACTATATAATAACTAACTATATAGAACAATGACTAATCAAGAACGCAAAATTAAGAATTAGTATTTAGCTACTGTGATAGAACTGTGTGTCATTAAAACTAATACGTGCCTATTGTCTCATGTACAGAAAAGTACAGAAGTATTATAACTATATAATAACTAACTATATAGAACAATGACTAATCAAGAACGCAAAATTTAGAACTAGTATTTAGCTGCCGTGATAGAACTGTGTGTCATTAAAACTCGTGTGCCAATACAGTGCCTTAAATATAAACGTAAGTTAAATGTTATTTGACGGTGACGATTAAATATTAGACGACATTTATAATTAGACAAACATTTGAATGTTTTTTAGACGAATATTGACGAATACGATTACGAATTGCCATGGAATAAGATGAAGAGTACGCTTAATAAATGTGTTAATATTAAACATGGTTCTGAATGGAACGTCTTAGAATAGGTACTTTTAATCCCATTTTATAGAAAACTAATTCAAACAAATATTAGACACGTATTTTTTTTTATTTTACGTAACCCAAAATTCGAGATCATACATCAATGTAATATGGTCTTGAGTTTTTTTTAATGTCACGATTTTGTGCGTTTTGAACGCAAGTATGACATCATTAGCTACTACCCCTACTCCTGAACTTTGATTCGGTTTATCTACTTAATTTTTAGTTTTTGGAAAAGCAAAAAATACGTGTCTAATATTTTTTTTATTATCCAACTGAAGAACTAAATCCAGTTTGACTTTTTATACACCACACTGTCAATTATACGAACGAAGTTACATTCAAAATTTTGTTTACTAATTTAATAACAGTGATATCGTATTTGTACCTTTATATTATAAATCATGGCGGCTATTTCTTAAGGCGACGTGTGACAGCCCATCTTCATACTCGGTTCTCTACGCTCAGTTTATTGGCAGCGCGTCAAGTACACTTAAACACGGAGATAACTTTCAAACCTACTATTTTATACGTTTTAAAACGAAAATTTGACAATTGGCTCAGTTTTTTTTTTTTCTAAATGAAAACCGATTTCTGAATGTTATTGGCTGATTTTAAAAGGAGAGGATCATTAAAACTTTTTTTCAGAACCTAATGGTATATAATTGTCAGTATAATATATTACAAAATTTTAATGTGTGATTTTGTTGTTAGTGTTTACTGTTTTAGTTATTATATGATTAAATACATTATTAAAAGTAGGTGCAGAAATGAATATTAAAAGTATTTATCAATTTATTTGTTATCGTATCTATTTATTTAAGTATAGATGAAAAAGGTTAAATGCATTGGTAAAATTAAACATTAAGTTGTTTAATAACATGTTTTGTCAGCGATTGTACTGCCATGCAACACGGGAGAATATTGGGCATTTGGTTATGTTTGTCTTTTTCTATCAATATAGCAAAGAGTGGGATGGAGGATCCTTAAAATTTATATTCCGACTTGATATGACTAAGTAGGTATCCAAATTATTTCTAGACAGGATGCAGAGTCGGCCATCCGTTTGATGTATATTTCTGTATTTATGATATTATATTAAGAAATATATAAATATACTACTGGCCGCTTTTAAAAAACCAAGAAGCACTTAGTAACTGTACTATATTAAAAATAATAACACAGATTTTGTTCTTAAAAAATATTATATAGTTTCTTTGGAAGCAGAGCAGTCTTGAAATTATATTAATTCTAATAGTGTCAAAATATTTTTTATAAAAATACTCATGAAGTTAATTGGATATTTAGTGAATATTTAGCGAGTAACGTAGGATTAAAAGTTTACGATTAGATTTATGCTTGCTAAATAAATTACATAGTATTGAAAAGATGTATTATAAACAGAAGAGAGAAAATACGTGTGCTGGAATATCTATTGATATTCGTGTTTTCGGACATTACTATTTTTGTAATCCAGATTTTTTTAACGAATCGCGCACTTGGGAATTTTGTCCTTGTACCGTGGGGTGAACACCCAGACTTAAAACAAGCATTTGTGTGGCACATAAAGATTTGTCCGATGTAGGTATCGAACCCGCAGCGTCAAGTCCGCTTACGTAAAGTCTAAAGTACCGACAAAATTAAAATTTCTCATTCGTCTTACAGCCCTATAGTTTCTATGTTTAGTTCGTAACTTCGTACAAAGAAATAGTAATACTAAGTCCTCCATATATTCACAAATCAATAGTTTGCCTACAAAAGATAGATTGTTTAGATATGAATGTAATACAAGAAATGTTCTAGTCAGACACGGCATTACCTAATCCAACTTTCTTATATCTTATATGGATACTTGCCAATAGAAGTTACGTGGACGAAGAGCGAATGTTTCTTTTACTCTTAGGGGAATAAATAACTAAACTATAGAGTGCGCACATCGAGTATGAACTGTTGGCACTGGTATGAACATGTATAATCGTAATTAGTGTCAAAATAGAGCGCACCGTAATATTTAAACTATCTCAAAACCCTAATATTACCCTAATAATATCGGAAGCGTTGATATTTTCGCATAAACGTCTGTCGTCACACGGAAAATCATATAAATCAGTAAACGAGCGCAGTACATTTAGCTAAAAATGTGCGTATTCTTGACATAAGTCTACTAGCAATACGCACGCTCTATGCTTGTCTATATTTACTCTATGCTGTTACTCGTAAAAATATGTATTCAACGGTCCTGGTAGACATTCTTTTGTTAACTTCAATGTCACAGAGCTTGTCTACAAAATATATCGATTTTGTTTTGATAGATACTAAGGCCTAGATAAGAAGGCTCTATAGCTCTATATTTATTACGGTACGTGTTTTTAAGTCCTTTAAAAAAAACTGTTACAAGACAATCATACCTGAGGAATACCATATTTGAGGAAATTCTGATTCTGTTTTTGACATGGACTGAGGAAAATCATCTTTAAGGCTAAGCCCTTAAAGATGATTTTCTTCTGTTTTAAAACTAAGAAAACTTTGATCGATTTCATACACTTGCAAGTTGCAGCATGTTCTTAGCTTTGTCCTGCCACGAGCGTGCGCACACTTCGTGTTATAGCTTCCCCAAACATTACAAGAAACCAACAATTTGAGGGCAACCACATGTATTTATAATAAATAATTAACTCACAAGCAGCACCGTTATAGGGTTTAATTAATCCCGGGCAACGGGAATGTGTCCCGTACAAATTTATTGCTATAATTTACGACAACCAGTCCGGGAAAAAAGGGAATACAAATACAGCGTAATGTGTACTGTATTAGATGGTATATGTTAAGGAAATTACTGCTTCTGTGGTTGTGTTAACCGTAAGGAAATGCGAAGCCTACTAACATAATTATGTTGGAAAAAATTCAAGGAGATGTAAGTATCTATTGTTAGAAAAATGCGGGGCCACTGGCTGTCTGATAGCAAAAAAAAAAAGAAAACTTGGTTCCAAACTCGAAACGTCTTGAGAATGTAACTATCTATTTTCTTTTGTTTTAAATACAGAGGAAACATTGAATTTGCAATAAAGATTCAAATGAGATTCTATATTTAAACCGATTCTAAATATAAACAAACGCTTTATTTGATGCAGTAAAAGCCAACTATTGTGTATTTCTCTAAGAGTAAGGGCCAATAAGGGCTTTCATCTTGAGGTACGGGAAATGAACTAGCATTTATTGACATGCTGTGCATTTGTGATACCACATTACAAAACCTGGTTTCTCTAAAATCTCGAACACAACAGTTAACTTTGTCATATAGATCATAGCTTAAAATCATTGGTAACCCGTCACCATTTCTTAGCTTGGTTTGTTTTTTATTTCTTGATAATAATGCATTAGTTTTACAAAACGTTTTCAAATGAATACCTTTGAACAATACTAAGTACTCAAAGTTGAAGCTAACTACTGAAGCCTTTGAGTTACGCTGAAAGGTGATAGGAGAGCCGACAAACTAAGCTTAAGATGTACTAATTCATTGTAACTGTAGATAAAAGGTTCCGTCAACCATTTAAAGTCATACAACTTTTTTTAATTACCTCACTTATTATTAACAATGCGAAAGTTTGGATAGATGGATGAATCTACTCAATGATGATACAACGGCTGAACACATTTACAAGAAATTTCGTACATAGTTTATATTACGCAGAGCTTATAAGCTACTTTTCACCATTATCTTCATCACCATTTTCATCAACACGCGAGTGAAACCGCAGGGCGCAGCTAGTACATAATACTATATTTACATACAACTTTCTGAATAATTTCCTGTTGTTTTAAGAATGACTGGACTGTTATTAGTTGTCCAAATGCAGAA
This sequence comes from Diachrysia chrysitis, assembly GCA_932294365.1. Classification (NCBI taxonomy): domain Eukaryota; kingdom Metazoa; phylum Arthropoda; class Insecta; order Lepidoptera; family Noctuidae; genus Diachrysia; species Diachrysia chrysitis. The sequence continues at coordinate 10,939,940 of OW028649.1, read as the reverse complement.
CAAAGGTCTCTTTTGTTACAAAAAACATTAATTAATCACAGGTTTTTTCTTTTAGACGTAATTACTTGGTTTGTAACAATAACTTCTTTCTCTGATTAGCAGATTGTATGAAGGTCTTGTCAGATGCGGTCTAAAGATCTGTATTTTAACTGACTTCAAATACACTTTGTCTGCATTTTTTTTTATTTAATACGTTTGTACGCGATATCACTAACAATCCTAACGCTTCAATTTTCTTTGCTTTGATAGGGTATACCTTCGAGGTGGTTCCATATAAATTTCACTATAATTAATTTAACAAGGATGTCATTTCGATAAACGAAATTGAGTACATTTTCCAATTGATTTTCCAATTGAATTAGTTATACTTATACTAAGTTAGAAGTCGGATTATTAAAATTTATGTGTAATAAGTTATTTGTGTCACTCATATGCGAATAAAAATCATTTGCAAATACGTCTTACACTACACTTGTGGGTTTGCGTATTCGGAAAAATGTGAGATAAGCTTCAAAAACACACATTGGCTGTAGTTTTTTAGGAACGGACTATTAAGAAAAAATAGAAGTAAAATTATTTATAAACCCTATTTATAAATAAAATACGTTGTTTACATTAAGCCCACACATATCTAATGGCTTTTATTCGTTTTATGATACGCATAAATTTCATAAAGCATCTAGAATCTACCGAAATTGCCCACTACGTGCAAACATAATATTATCATGTATTATACGGTATCTTTCAGTACGAAAATGGCACTTAGAGGTGGGAAATTACGGGCAAAGTGACTGTTAAAAAGTCAATTCTTATCGTATGAAGTAATTAAATATCCAGTGTATAAATATGCAGCGTAATCTCTGCTATGTATAGGGAATAGGTACAAATCACCGATTTGTTTCAAACTTTTATATCCAATGGTATTTAAGTTCTAATTCATAATGTTTAAATTTTAATAATAAAATAAAATTCAATAAATTGAAATAGATCGCAACGCCATTGGTCGACCCTGATACAACGTCACAGTCCATGCATTAGTGTGATTGTTCTCGTTCATAGCGACTCTGACGTCAATAGATATACACAATGAAAAGCCGATAAATGGCGCCTGTTTTAAATATTAATAATTCTTATGTGAGAAGTAATGGCTATTTTACCTTCGTACATTACATTTTCTTTATAATGTTATATTCTCTAGTGTTAAGACGTGGCAACTATACAATTAAGCACTTAATATTATTTTTTGCATAAATTTGGCGCATCTTGCACATTGCCAACTGAATTCAATAGTGTTAATTTCCGTACACCATGTTAGTTAGAACTGTATAATCCCGCCTCAGATTAATTTAATACTTACAGTTCAATCCACAAAGACAAAGAGCGTGTTATAGCAATACATTTTCGCATTCCATACGAGAATCGGCCATAAACATTTAAACCAAAACCATGTGTAAATGAAGCGAGGTTAAAATCGTAACAGGGTGTAAATCAAACGTACTGCACATGTCCGTTTTCATGATTCATGATACCACAAACAGTGCACTCTTATTACAAAGAAATAGAGTTCAATTTTGAAGTGTTTTTTCTTTGAATTACATTGAATGTGGGCGTGTAAGGACTTATTAAGATCACTTTGCATGCATCATGGCAATTGAGTGCGGGATACATGTGTTTTGGATTTTTTACTTTTTTGTTTAGATGATACTTCGAGTTTGTCGGTGTCAAGATACCTAATTTATTCAAAGATACTATTTTTGACTTTTAGCAAATAAATAAAATATTATATCTAATTGAAATTATTTCAATCGTTATTCTTGACGACCTCCGTGGTCGAGTGGGGTACTCGCCAGTTTTCAAGGTGTCGCTAGCTCTGAGGTCCCGGGTTCGATCTCCGGACGGGTCAATAAAGATAACCACATTTCTACATTGTCTCGGGACTAGATGTTTGTGGTCCTTTCGTTGTCTCTGATTCCATAACACAAGTGCTTTAGCTACTTTTAAGTTTGGGTTCAAAGCAATTGTATGTGACGTTGTCTACATTTATTATTTATTCTTCATTTGTTTACCTTTGAAATATATTTCCTATTGAATTCTCTGTTTAGGAGTAAACCAAGAAGTTGGAACATTTTCCTAATCATCCCTATTCCTTTTATAATTTGTAGAAGTGTAAAATAAATTTGTATAACAGCAGTAAGCACCCAACTGATACCTCAATGCTTATTAATTATTTTATTTGTACACATTATTTTATAGTCTGGTATAAATCTAGTCTAGTCCAGAAAGTTTTGATAACACCTCTGTAACAACCATTTAAATGAAAAACAACCATAATAACCCAGCACTAAATATGTTTTTTCAACTCTAGTACTATTTATACAGTAACATAATCTACTTATATTTTGTTTACTCGATAATAAGAATCGGAAACAAAACAACGCCGCCCCTCGGTTGACCTCAACAACTTTTGCACTTAATATAGTAACTTTGCACATTCTTTTATTTACTGAAGATAAGATTCAAATTGACGATATGTGTGACCTTGTCTATGTAACATAATTATATTAAGTGTGATAATAAATTGCCGACATTATGACTGAGCGTGACCACTGTTGTGTGGATAAAAGACAAAATATGTATGTGTATTTAAGATTTTAATAGGTATATGTAGGTCTAGGTATATTTTAATGGCCAATGTGGTAAATACCGAAAAACGTGACGAAAATAAACTAACATTATTGTTTATTTTTTCAGTGAAATATTTAATCATCAGTATTTTCAGATTTGATCAGAGGAGAATTTCAGCTTTAAATTGATTTCAGCTTTTCGTGTATTTTTATTGTAGTCGACTAATTGCATTACTTTCTAATATAAATAAAGTGTTTGTCACTTACCTATTACGATAAATTGACAATACACAATCAAAAGAAATTTATCCAAGACTAATCAAACATTCCAGAGTCCAAACACGAAACGTTACGAACAGTTATAGTCAAACTATTCAATATTATTCACGAAAACTGAAGTTATTCACAACACTTCGCGATAGAAGTTAGTGCGGGAGGTTGTATGGAGGCTTCGCACAGCCGCCCAGCGCCACGACTGCCGGCATACTGCCGCCCGCCCAAACCGTCCCCAATGTTTTCGCAACAACTGAAAATTTTATTCAGCGAGCACAGTCTTTAAGTTTTTCCTACTGAAATTGTGAATGAAATTTCGTAGTGTATTTTTAAGGTAGATTTAGAGGTGTAAAGAGTTTTGTCGTATCGATATGACGGGTTTTTTGTCGGAAAAAATAAATGACTTGCGTAGTCAACCTTTCGAATCCCATTCATATGAATGCAATTTAAATCGGGTCTACACTATCTGTTGATCATTCAAATTGCGTTTGCAAGCGGTGTCGCAATTTTCCTACGACTCCTGATTCTTTACAATATTTGCGTTGGAATTTAAAATGATGTGAGTTCTTAGAAACGAAAATATACTGGAGAAAGAATGGGATTCTGACGTAAAAGTCAGACACGATACAAATGGCAGTAAAGATGAAAACTACAATATTTGTTTTGGAGTGCAGCCCGCAGCATGTAACATAATTCCAGCCGACAACATTGCAACAATCAGGTCACCGTAAGAAAATAAAGCTCACACTTATCTGCTATATTAATTACATCAGACCTAAAGGGAAGCATTACGTAATCGAAGTACCAACAGAAAAATAATGGTAATTAATTTATAGCCGCGATCGTGTCAAAACTATTCGTTATCTATAAAAAAAGCCTCTGTTTTAGCGCTTTAAGTTTGCGTGCTGGAGGCTCCCCTATCCATCACTCAGATAACGTGAACAAATACTTGGAGGTATTAGCATAAACCCTAGAAATTGTTACCAACCCCGTCTAGAATAATAATAGGATATTTTCAGTTGTTTGTAAAGTCAAGATTATAATCGTTCGCTATTTAGATAGTAGTTTGCTATTTAGATGTCGTGAAGGCCTAGCGGCTTAACGAACGGATTGTCGAACCCACTACAGCCTAAAGTGAATACTAATGTGAATTGTTCTAAGTTATATGTATTTTCTTAATTATTTTAAGATACCATTAGCAAACTGTAAAGAACAACATCGTCAGAAAACCTGGATTCCAAAAATTGGAATCTAAAATCGCTAACCCGCAATGAGGAAGCAGTGTTGATCAATGTTCGTTTCTTCTCTACGTGAGAAGAGGTCTGTGTCTGGCAAAGGGACATTTATAGGCCGATATAATATTATGTATTATTATTCAAATAGCTCCACTATTTTATAGTCACCGATTACTGTTGAATATTGAAGTCCTTAAGATTTGTAATAATTTAAATTCATGTAAATTTTGTCCAATTAGTGCGACAGTGATCTTACAAACATAAATAAAGTAAATGTGTACTTGTGCAGCCGCGTTTCGTTCTAGAAATCGTCTAGACATTAAAAGTGACTGACCCGTAATTTATTGCTAGAACCCCTAGTTAGTAACCCTTCTTACATACCTATCTATGGTCAGTAGATTTAATGAAGGACTAGTTTATAAACAAGACTACATAATTACAACGTTGAAAATAATTTTTATTTTATGTTATAAATCACTAGCTGTGTGGTTTTTAATTTTTGCAACATTTTTCATTTATGATCCGCTCCTTTTGGTCGCAGCGTAATGTTTAATATAGCTTATAGCCTTCCTCAATAAATGGGATATCCAACTCTGAAAGTTTTTTTTTTAATTAAATAGTTCCTGAGATTAGTGCATTCAAAAAAACAAACAAACTCTTCAGTTTTATATATTAGTACGTATAGATATCTATATGTCTGTTATCCAAAAAAATTTATATCTATCTCAGGTTTTGATATATACAATCTGATAGTAGGTAACTCTAAAACCCTAAGGTAAGTGCTCTTACTCTCCAATTTAATTATAATTCTAATACAATGCCAACGCAAAATTTATATTAGTTAAGCAGGCAGGAGAAGTTTCCTTAAAAAAAATGCTGTCAATGGAAGGAACTGACTGGAATCTAAACATTGAGATTTTTTTGTACTCTGTATTATTTGTGTGCCTGCTAAATGAATAACAATTTAAATTTTAGGGTTGTGATTAAATAATCTAAACGTTTATTTATTGATTGGATGTACATTCCGAAAATTCAACGAAATATTTTACTGCTTTTAACCGTAGTTTCTACTAACAAGCGCAGAGTTCTTGCTTTGCCAAAACAAGCCACACTCGAGCCAGACTATAACAAACTATTGCCTAGCAACCGGTTTTATGTGCAATTCCATTTTTATCTCCAGTCTATCGATGGAAGTCTAGGAAATAAAAATGCGCTGGATAAACTTTGATCCTCTATAGTTTTCAGCGGCTTTCAAATTCTAGTGGTTTCGTATTTATTTTGATCTACTACTACTCTGATGTTCAGAATATATTAGTCACAATACATACAATTTTTAAATGACTACTCATAATTGAACTCGAATCGATTCTAATAAATGCGAAAAAAACTCTGTCTGTGTTACGCTTTCACGGTTAAAACACACAACCGATTTTGATGAAACCTAGTAGTTATATTGAATTATAAGAAAGAAGATTGGCTACTTTTTGCCTCGATAACACACATACACGAGGGCAGAGCCGCAGTCAAAAGCTAATAAAACATTAAAATGTAGGTAAAATTACTAAATTAATTTTTGTTCTAATTAATAAAATTTACAAAAAATATCCGTCACCAGATAATAATCATAAACACGAGCTTCAAAATTATGTAATACTTACGTACGGTTATTCAAGGTATGCACAAGAGTCACTTAGATGTAATAAAAACGTGACGTATAACCACGGCACCATTTAATTGAGTTCATCAAAGCTATTTGGAGTTAACCTAGCAATTAAAAAAGAAAACATTTAACAAAAGCAGTTTAGTAATCATAAATAAGAGCAAATGAGTTCGCGTGAACACAATCTTTTTAGTTGATTGCCGACCTCAATTTGTTCATAGTTAACGAAGGATTTCAAAGCATTGCATTTTACTGGCATAAATAAAACAATGTGATCTACAAAAAATTGTTCGAATTATAGGTGTTTTTCACCCGACTTTGGAAAAGACATATAGAAAGAGTAATTATTTTTGTAATTTATGCTTTTATGTGACTTAAATATTTGTGAAACGGTTAGGCATGAAATATTCGATAATGCGGGATTAATAATACTGGAATATAAAAGTCCCACTGCTGATGAGCACAGGCCTCTCTCATGTAGAGAAGGAACGAGCATTGATCACCACGCTTGCTCATTGCGGGATAGCAATTTCAAATTCCAATTTTTTGAATCCAGTTGCCCTTCATCGATTGTCAATGATGTCTTAGCATAATATAATAGTTATATGTACTTTCTTAATTATTAAGAAAGTACATATAACTTTGAGAAAGTCACATTGGAACTGTAGTGGGTTCGAACCGGCAACCTTGTGCACACAAATCCGCTCATTAAACCGCTAGGCTAACAAAACATTGCGGGATTAGTTCCTTAAAAATGTTAAAAATAAATATTCATCGCTTGAGTCTGCTGAAGACTAATGGGTAGTTAGTAACAAGATGTTATTCCATTCAAACGTGACGTCACTTTATGCGTCAGAAAGCTGAGCAAAGAGTAGGATGTGTCAATAACTATTTATTAACAGCCAATTTGTTTCACATAATTGACGTGATCTTAGTCATTGTGACGATGCTTACTTATTAGTTTAGCAACGCTACATCATGCGTTTTACTTTGACATTGAAATCTCTTTATTTCAAAGCAGTAAAATTGCTTTTCGTAACTTGATTGTCATCAGTAATGTGCCGTCAATACTTACTTTATGTAAAGTTTTTAAAATCTATACTAATATTATAAAGCTGAAGAGTTTGTTTGTTTGTTTGTTTGTTTGTTTGTTTGTTTGTTTGAACGCGCTAATCTCAGGAACTACTGGTTCGAATTGAATAATTCTTTTTGTGTTGGATAGTCCGTTTATTGAGGAAGGTTATAGGCTATATAACATCACGCTACGACCAATAGGAGCGTAGCATAAATGAAAAATGTGGCAAAAATGAAAAACCGTTAAAACTAAAACACGCGAACAAAGTCGCGGGGAACAGCTAGTTAAATATATAGTGCTCACATTATATGTAATGGTTATAATTATCAATGCTTGCTTTGTATCATTATGTGCTGTATTTTGCCGTGCATTGAAAGTCACAGCTGTGTATTTTATTAAAATATTGTCATGGAGACTTAGCGGCTAATATTGTAGTTATAAAATGAAGAGTCAACGACCTGTAGAAGAAATATTTTTTTTTTAGTTCGCTCCCAATACCATACTTTCAGTCTCCTAAAAAATCTAGTCTATAGACTTATAGGCAATCTTTATGACAAAAATATTCACGAAAATTTATCCAACACACCGTTTATATCAAAATTATCACGAAAATCGTTGTTTTTATTGCCCCTTGAACGACGCCGTCATCAACGTATGGTTTAACGATGCAATTAACATGGCTACTGTATAAACTTGTTAAGTTCTTCACGTCAAACGTATGCAAATTCTGCGGTATCGTGTAATGTTGCGTGTGCAATCAAAACTTATGTGAACGTATGTACGGCTTTTATGGCGAAATAATGCGTTCGTATAATTGGGGTGATTTGATTGGAGGTAGATTTGGAGCCTTGATTATGTGAAAAATAATTTCTATTTTAATTTATTGATAATAATATGAGAAAAATAATTTATATTAAATTTATTGATCGATTATTTTTTTATTAAAAGCTACATTATACTCGTTAATGCATGTTCAATTGATTAAGTGACCAATGTATAGATCAAATATTATGTCTAAATATTAGATTTTGTTTATATGTTAAAATGATTCTAAATTATTTTAAGTTCTTGTTATACCTATAATTGGCATATAGGTATATTAGTTAGTTACCTGTTAACATTTATAAATACAAAGTGTAATATAGATGCTGTTGGTGTACCTTTTGAAAATAAAATAAATATGTAAAATTCTCGCTATCACCAAAAATATGGTTGTTCTAAAATTGTATTATTCTAAATCAACGTATTTGGGCTTACAGTTTATTTTTTAACTTATCTAACTCTTAAATTGCCTTCAGAAACATAAACTGTTAATGTAGGTACCTATGGCCTTTATTTCAAAGTAAATTGATTCTGCGTTAACCATAAACCTAATGAACTTTCATAGCAACAATTTCAAACTCCATTTTCCCGTTTCATTTCACATTATTTTATACAGTATTCTCAATCCTTTGTAATTATGTTCCATCAAATTATGTAGAACCAAGTACTATAACCCATGCTACATAATAGAACATACAACACACGTTTATATAGATCGTCTCAGAGTCATCTCACATTTTATAGCCAATTAAACTGGTAGTTAACAAAGAGTCGTTTGTCTTAATAAAGTCGGTAAAACGAGACCGCCGATAACCTTCAGTTAAAACATGTTTAACAATAGCTTGGTTATGTGTAACTATTTTCGTGTTAGGCTTTAACGGTTAGAAAATTACAAGGTTTTGTTTTATTTTGCCTGTATACACTAATTCTGGATGAAAATGCTATCATATTGCTAAAAATACGAACACTCATGCAGTGGATCCCTATGTGATATTGGGTCTTCATTATGAAAAACCATTCAAAATTATTTATTTGTCGTATAAGTAGGTTAAATGTATTTGTAACTGTGATGTTAGTTGCGTAATAAAGGTATTTTTTTATCATTCTTGTTCCGACTAAAAACAATTACCTAAAAGTAATAACATATTTATAAATTTATCATCAATTTCATAATGACCAGCATAATTTAAATATTAAATAGATATCTTGCCAATATTAATCTGTTAGAATAAAATTTGGCCTGCATGCATCTTTATTTTTAAACTAACACTACAATAAATAATGCAAAAAATATAAGAGAAAAACTTGTATAAACCATTGTTATCAGAATTGGGAGTGGTTTGTGTATGGCAACACTATCAGCACAAACGAGCGACGACATTCATGGATATTGTGATGAAAAAGGGTGTGTATGGATACGGCATTTGTATAATTTATTAAATGTCTTCTTCATCTAATGTTTTAGTTAAGAAATGGGTTATTTTACTTTTGCCATTTTAAATCCATAGAAATTCGAAATTAATAAAGATTTTTAATATAAACTTGGCGAAAATAAGTACTTCATATAAAAAGTAGGTATAATTCCAAAAAAAAATAGGAAGTAAACACCTGAAAATGCATTAGGGAGTATCAAGTGTGATATACGGATTTATCAAACATTATTTGTTTAGTTGTTAAAATATACGTTTGATGCAAAATGATGTAAAATTACTTCCTTTGTTCCCTCATTTGTTCACACACCATACCGTATCTAGAATTTCATCGCTCCTGTCACACCATGACTGCGCGACTTTTTGCCACATCCAGGCAAGCTGTCGCTTTGTTTATAGTATCCAGTCCACGCATTGCTCTTTGTTGTTTTTTGCTAAACTGCACAATTTCAAGGACACCGGACTAAGGACTCGGTTGACCAAATATGTATTGCCCGCATTAAGAAAGGTATAAATATCAGAGCCAGTACTTGATCGGTATAAGCGAGTTTGTTTTTCTCTTCTGTTTGGTCATATGGAGCAACGGTTTGCCTTAAATTGGCTTTAAGACGATGTTGTATGTCACTTGTAATTTATATTGGAGTAGCATTTATAAGATTCTAATTTAGTGTGACGGTTGGAATGAAGATCAGACATGTTTTATTGGGAAAAACGGGTTAGAATTTACAAATTGATTTGGTATCGTACATAACATTTTCTTTGTTGATTTAATTTTGTGCCAGTACAAAATAAAGTAGAACTGAAGCGACATGACAACCCTAAATCAAAATATACATAAGTATTTTTTTTTCATGTGAATTTTGAATATTCAAAAGTATGCTAAAAAAAATGTAATGATTGCCTTGCATTTTTTTAAATCTGAGGCGCAAACTACCACTAAAATAACCAAGTTCAATTGTTTTGCTGAGGTCAACGACAGGTCGACACAACCCTTTATCTAATACGAACGACTGTACCTACTCCCAAATAAATATATAAATACATATATTTATTTGGGGGATACAATAAATACCAAAAGAAAACATAATACAAACATGTAAAAACAAATGAATATTGAACTGGAACTCCAAATCGAAACTCAGAAACAAAATACGGCGTAACTATTTTGCAAAAAACGGGAGCATCGGCAAAAAAACACAAAAATACTTCAGCAAAATAAAAGAGCATCTCTCGCACCGATTATTGTACGGAGTTAAATTTACGGACAGAACGACGGGTTTTTAATCGAATACGAATTCGCTAAACCATCTCCATTTTTATTATTGATTCTTTTGCAAGGCTATTTTGTGCCTTATTTCATTACATATGAAATAATCCAGTTTACTGTTGCATAAACAGTTTACTCGTATAATATCGGGAAGCATAGAATTCAGAATAGTGTGCAACAGAAAGTAAAAGCAATTACTGAAAGCCAGTTTAATATTTCCACGGTGTGCAAGAGTTGCATGCGGAAGAGTTTTGCTGTTCCAGGTCCAGGTCCAGTCATAGTACTGGTCTAGTCCAAGTGTGGACCATGATAGGCTGAGATGATTGGTAATATTTATATTTATATTTTCAATTATGTTCATTCTGACAACCAATCTTAAACATTGAATACTGTGTTTCCTAGTAATATGGGTTGTAGAGGTCAAATGGGCAGTCGTTCCATATAAAATACAGTATTCAGCTGAATCCGGTAAGACTGGAAGCCGACAAAAGGAAAAGGCTAGGCAGAAGAAGAGCTTGATTTGCTTATTTTCGTTAAAATTTTAGAAAATGTTATCCAGATTTATTTGTCTCTTTTTTTTTTAACATGCCACTTGTTTTCTTATTTATGTTTTTTTTTCCTCATAGCCAATATATCCAGACATACGTTCCTATAAAAAAAACCTTCAACTTTTTATGGTTAATGTACAAACCTCTGTTTCTGTTCCAGACACCATCAAAAACGTCTCACGACTCTCTAGATAGCTGTAACTATTGTTTATTCGTGATTTCAGTGAACCAGCACAGTTGTATTACCGTAGTTATGTTCACACTATGGATGCACCCTCATGGACGGTCTGCCATTTAAATGAAGACTTCGTCTATTTAAGATTTTTTGTATGTAGATCTAACTAATAAGATATTGGTCAGTAAAAATATCGTATTTTACAATAAATAAATATACTTATATCCTACATAGGTAAATAATAAATTTAGATTACTTTTTTGTATGAAAAACATTTTTAAAGCATATTTGCCATCATCATCCACTTGTATTTAACAATCAGTTTATTCATCGTAGAACGACAAGCACTTAAGACCAAAGACGCAATATATTTCCTACAAAATGGCTGCCTAACCATTTAGCAAAGCTACCTACTGAGACCATTCTTAAAACTAGCTTATCTCATTTCATTGTTGACAATATAAATAGCGCAGTTCCGACTAAAATGGGCGCACCACATACCATGGAGTCCTTAAGACAGTGTCGTTAAACAATTACCGTTAGTTTCGGTAACTGCCGGGGAGGGCGCCACTGTTTGTGGATGACCCTTTATTTACGATATTACTTGGTATGTGAATGAACACTATTATTTCACTGGGTAACTTTATTTGGCTGTTAAATGTGAGGCTCTCGTGATACTCCTTGGGGATGGCGTTTCAAGAATTATGAACGTGCAAACATTACTTCACGCTTTTCGCCCTTAGGGATAGTAGACATTACAGCACTAGTGTCCTGAGCAGTAATTCCTTCTTTTCTCGGTTATTTCATTGCTATGAAAATTTATTATTTTATTATGAATCCGTTATTCCAGGATAATCTCAGCTTCTTCAGTTACATTTTCCATCTACACAATTATATTTTAACAGAATATTCTCATTCCATAATAATAAATAAGGACAATAATAATAAAGGTGGACAACATCACATACTTTTCTCGGAACCCAAAGTAAGTAGCAGAAGCAATTGTGTTATGAAATCAGAGACAGCAAAGGTACCACAAACACCCAGTCCTAGGATAATGAAGAAAAGTGTTTTTTTATTGACCCGTCTGGAGATCGAACCCGGGACCTTAGAGATAGCGGCAACTTGAAAACTGGTGTGCCACTCGACTACGAAGGACGGATCATGATGTGTTCAATTTAAAAGAATCGATGCCTAGCTTAGACACCGAAAAAAAATTTTCAAAGTTTTCAGTGTGTAGCTCAGAGATCAAACTCTAGTGATGTACCCGACATAATTCTTCATTACATAAGCAAATAGAAGGGCCTGTAAACAAAATAATAGTAACATATAGGAGTGAAGTTATCACCAGCATGGTGTCACGCGTTCTCTATTGTCTAGCGGGCCATTGTGCGCGGCAGACGAGACGTGGCGTCTGCACTTCCATGCAGGTAGGAATTCAGTGTTAGACGCTTTTTATAACTGGAAAACGTGATTTGGAAAAATTTCATCTTGGATATAGTTTTGTGAATTACTTTTTAATGTAAGCGAACCCGTAAAACAGTATACTTATGAGTAGATTGAAGCTTATATTGTACATAACGTATTAGCATACAGAACTAGTACCGTCAAAAATGTGAATGAATTTTTTATGTTATTTATGTTGTTAAAAGCAAAAAAAAACACTATATTTTATTATCAGCTATTTTTGCTTTTAACTTAACATAAATATGTTTATTTTAGTTAATTTATATTTATAAAAATCAACTGCCACAATATGAAGGAGCATCACTATAAACGGCTAGACCGATTAGGCTGTTTTTTTTTAATTTAATTGTTATTGTAAGCTTTTATGGTATCATCTTTTCTTAGTGTTTCACTATTGCATTGTAGCGCTATTCTTGAAATCACAAGAATAGCGCTGCAATTGTTTCTATATAATTACTTTTTCTCGTAACCTTAAATATATGAATTTAAATTAAACAGCTTATAAAGAATAGTTAAAAACAATTTCGTATCTACATAATATATGAAAATTATCTGTAGCATACGAAATATATAGTAATAAAATTGATAAATTTTAATTATCTGTTTAACTACATTTTTAACCGACAAACCGTATATTGAATGCAAATAATGAAGTCTTAAATATCAAATTGCAAATATAAAACAATATAATATCTCGATATTTTTGAATCTGCTTCATTTAATTAATTTTATTAACCACCCCATTGTAATATTATTTAACGGAGGCGTTTAATACGGTCATGAAAATAGGCGTCAGTTCCATATTTCACTTTGTAAATAGTTTATACAGTACACTGAGCTCATACTTATTACGACTTTCCAATATTTTGTTTCTCTCCATTAAAAAAGTGATAGTTGCTACAGCGTTAACGCTGTTCAAACCGCTCAAATATATGGAAGTGACAAATCTAAGCCACGTGACTGATCAAAAAGAAAAGTCGTTATTATTTTTAAATATTTATTACGCATTAACGCATGCGAAGCGAATATTTGTTATAAAATACAAATAGAGGAAATGAAAAATTTTAACCTCAGGCAGGACCCGAACCTACGACCACTGGCTCAATGCACCAGTCCCTTTACCAACTAACCTACCGAGGTTAGTTATTCGACTAGTTTGCTAAGTAAACTCAGGTTTAAAATTGTCACAGTTACGGGCGTGCTATGTTAAGTGCGCAATATAATATTTTTTTCCGTTAATTTTGTTGTTCTTTTATTTTTATTTTGTTGATGTGTTTTCTTTTGTTCTTTTAAATTGTTATACATAGTAGTTTTGGTTAATAAGCCGTTGTGCGCGCTCTTTTGTGTGACAATAAATGTTTTTTCTTTCTTTCTTTTGTTTTTTACATATCGATGGCCCCACAGAACAAACGTGCAAGAGCTCTTACACAAATTTTTTTTTGTTGCATTTTTCGTTTCTTTGACCTATGCAGCACCTTCTAAATTTTTTTTATAAATTTTTGACTCAAAATACGCCTATTATTTCATTTGATTCCTTTATTCTAGGGAAAAATCATGGAATTTTATCACGAGTATAAAAGTATATGCTATTGTTAAACGCTTTTTAGGTCCTCGAGTTCACACGAATAAACGTGTTATAACAAGAAAACTTTTGAGAAGACTTGTGCACTTCTTCGACTTTGTATAATAGCAGCTTACACGTTTATTCGTGTAATAAAGCATACACTTTTTATTCTTAATGTGTCATAATTGTGGAATGAAAGTTTTAAAATATTTTTTATTTATAATTAAAGTATTGCATTGCCTCATACACGCCCAATCAAATGTATAGTTTGATAGAGAATGCCAAAGTTACTGGGCATAAATACCAAGTAAAACAAATGATACAGAATAATTTTATAGATTTCAAAGAGCTGATAAAAGGGAAGAATTGGTTTAAAGACATTCTTCTTCTTTTTAAAGTGCCTCTCCACTACTGGAGGTTGGCCGTCAGCTCAGCAAACTTCTTCCTGTCCTGCGCTAAGCGAAAAAGTTCTTCTACGCTGGCGATTTCTGTCCATTCGCGGATGTTGCGTAGCCAAGACTTCTTTCTCCGTCCAGCGCGTCTTCTCCTTTGAATTTTGCCCATCATTATTAACTGAAGGAGTTGATACCGGTCGTGTCGCAAGACGTGGCCCAGATATGCAACTTTCCTTTTTTTGACGGTCTGCAACAATTGCCGGTCTTTCCCGACGCGTTGGAGGACTCTCACATTGGAAACTTTCTGTGTCCAGCTAATACGTAGCATTCTTCGATAACACCACATTTCGAAGGCTTCGAGAAATCTTTGAGTGCTAGTTTTTAGAGTCCAAGCTACACAACCATACAAGACCACAGGCCAGACGTAGCAATGTAGAATTCTCACTCTGAGCTTTATGGATAATTTACGGCTACACAAAACATTCTCCATCCGTTTGAGGGTTGCTCGGGCAATTTCAATCCGGGTCCGAATTTCTTGTTCGCAGTTCCATTCTTCATTTACCCAAGCACCCAGATATTTGTATTTAAAGACATAAACGGCGATAAAATTTACTGGAGTAAAATAAAAGAAGTAAACTTCTCTCACGAGCATCTTGATTCAGTTTATTTCAGGTATAGTTTTGAAGACGAATTACGGGAGATGCAAATCATAGTAAGATCTAATTCAAGAAGGCGGTGAGGAGTACCTACTGAAGATCCTAAAAACTTAAGATTTGTATATACCTCTATATAGATTTGCATATAGGATTTGATAAGTTTGTGTCATTCAGGAGCCATACCAGACCATTACCAAACTTTTTATAGAAACTTAGTTCCTTTGGACAATTCGATCTCTGTCACCAATGATATTTTTTTATAGGGACTAGCCCACCACACATACCCATCATTGCAACTCCTGTAAGCCAGGATCTACAATGATAACCAATGAATACCACCGAAACAGTTAAGCTCGGTGTGTCCCAGGGAAACGATTGACTGTCTTGGAACCCGCAACGAAATTAATCAGAAGTAGTAAATACCTCCTATAGTCGGAAAAAATAGTTGCTACTTCCCTCCATTGAAAGCGGGAGACAAAAAGAAAAGATAGGCCATAGGCAAAGAATGATAAGACAACTGAGTTAGGCCCAGTTGCCAAGCACCACGGATAAAATTTTAACATGAATGGATCCTAAAATTCATTTAGGAGCTGTTATTTTGATTCCAATAATAGGAATAGCAAAAACGTATGAAAGCACGAAAATTTGCTCTGGTAGCAACAGGGTCCTCAGACCAATGATAGTGACGAGGAAGATTAAGTATTTTAGATTACGATATGATTCGTTTTTTTTTGTTATCAGTTGAAGCTATAATAGGTAGCTATTTCTTAATGATGAAAGAGATTTAAGTTGTTTAGATTGTGATTATTATTTAGTGTTTATACGAGTAGATATAGTTACTTGATTATATTCTTATTTTATTTAACCTTTTTCGGTTAATTTCACCCTTTCACATAATTAATGAAGTTTACATTATTACACCATGCAATAACAAAAGTATATTACATAAATGAGAATCGATCTTATGAACATTGATATAAATGCATTTTATCTTTACAATAATCAAACAATACAGTAAGTTACTGTAAACAACCGTGCTTATGCTTGTAACTAGGTATTAAAGAAACTTGATTATTGTCGAATAATAGTGTAATACAATATTATTAGTTTTGTTTGTTGACACTTTACACGAATAACCGTGTAATGAAAGTTTACTGTTATCTAGTCATAGAAATTCACAAGAATAAAAATATAATATGGTTTTTCATAAATTGTCGGAAAACCGTTTAAATTAAAAAAAATATAAATGTCTAATGTAATAATATATTTTTTTATCTTTAATTTGATATAATTTGTTTAACCCTATGTACTACCAAACAACAGTTATTCAAGTTTAATCGTTTTTATTTTTTCCTGAAAAGTTGTGGTTTTTGACTTACACGTTTATTCTGTGGGGCCATCGATATATAAACAAAGCATAGTAATCGGAACAGCAGCCAATAGTGGAAATGATAGAAAAATCAACATAGGCCAATCGGTAATTTTATGCAACATATTTTGTCTATGACCGACTTGGACGACTTTACGCAGTAGGCCCCGAGAGATCAATAAGATGGACGTTGCTAATAGTTGTTCTAGTTACCTTTACAATTACGTTGTTCTAGTTACTTTTATGCTTTAACGGCTAAACTGCTAAACGGATTTGGACGAAACTTGGTATGGCTTAACCTTGCATCCTAAGAAAGGACATAGGATTTTGCCGCGATAACTGACACCCATGCGGGCAACAACTAGTATTTTTATAGGTAAATTTTATTTTTTGCTCTAATAACAGCATTATAATTTACATAAAATTATCTTCTAATATCAGCATTCTAACATTTCTTAATAAAAAGTGAAAGCGCTTGAAGGCGTACAAAAAACTTATTCTTTTTCCTTACTTTATTGACTTTGATATCTTAACTACCAATGTTCCAATAACATCAATATACAAGAAGATTATGTTAACTTGTTTTGATAACGTATCGTGAAAAGGTCGCGTTTCTCACACTATCACGTTATCGATAAGAAACGTGACAGTAACAACACATTTTATGAAAGTGAATTGTCACTCGATAAGATTGTAGTTAACTTGTTAGTGTCGCGTGTGGGATCTTATTAATGATAGAAATTTGGAGTTCCGTATACTAAAGAGCTTATTTTTGTTATTAAGGTCCGCACCGCGTCTGTCTGTCAACGCGATAAACTCAAAAACTAAAAACCTAAAAACGGATTTGGATATGGTTTTCACGAAGAAGGTGGAGTGATTCATGAGAAAAGTTTGTGTGTATAATTATTTAATATTTTGTCTACCCGAACGAAACGGGAGCGGGTTGATAGGTAAATATAATTTAAACAACAGATTTACACAGGTAGGTATATTTATAAAAAAAAAATGTGTTGTACCAAAGTTTTTTCAGTTTACAGATAATAGAAAATTAATTTAGGCTCAAAAACTATTAAAAACAAGACTGATCATTTTATTTTGTTTTAAACGAATGCTTTTTTTATTGTAACAGTCCAATCTTACGAATGCTCCTAGTTTTAAATAAATAATAGCTTAAATGGTTACATTTTTGTCATTAACTTATTAATTTGATAACCGAAAAATTGAAAACTATTTGCCATATTAATTTGCTAGCTCATGGCTCCTTCCCTGGAATTATAGCCTATGTCCTTTCCGAACTTACCCTATACCAAGTTTCGTCGAAATCGGTTTACCAGTTTAGCAAAAATAGTAACAGACAGAGTTACTATCGCACTTAAAATATTAGTATGAAAGTATGGATCACGGAACCCTTGATCCGTACAACCAATTAAAGTTTGAAGTATGTTTCCAACACATGGTTACGGTCAAGTTCAATTAATTATCTTAATGGTTTCATCTCTATCTCAATTTGAAACATAATTATTTTGAATATTGATTGTAACGTCCATTATTGTCCATGTCCTCACATCTAACTGATTTTGAGACAAACTTTCATTTAACATTAAATTTATTATGTGTTAGTCGTATTGTTTAGATTGTATTGTCAGATTTATATGTACGTAAAATACCAGAATAAAATTTTATTTATGTCAAGTTATTCATTTAAATATTATAAATAAATATTTACTAAAACTTGTACAATATAGTTAAAGTATGATCGTTATTTCAAATAGACTATTATGTGTGTAAAATTGTGTATATTAACTTGCAAGGTCAATAGCAACTTAGCAAAAACAAATTTCACTTGCTTCGCTTAGTCATTTATTTTACAAGTGCTCACAATTTACTATACAGTATATATATCATTATGTTTTCACTGATGCCAACAGACGCCTTTTAACAACTTGTTTCCAAAAAACGACGTAAGTTTATAATTACTTTAGGTCTTGCTTACTCACAGCTGACAGAACGTAAACAAACGTCTAATAATTCAACATGGCGTATAATTTAATCCAAACGACACTTAACGCCACGACTCATTACATGCAACATTCAACTTTCTTTGACTCGTTATTACAAAACAAACATTTTTTCAATAAAATTAAATATGCACTTTAATTAGTGAGGCATAGAATTCAAAATCAATTAGTCAAAATTGAGTGATATTTGACGTTTCACTTGTGATGTACACAGTAGCGTCATCTGTCTCAATAAACGTATCAATTTAAATTTGCTTTTTATAAATTTAGATGACGATAGAGTTAAGTGACGTGCGCGCGCGTCGCCCATTTAAAAACTTGTTTTGGTGTATGTTTGGTGAAGACAAAATATATTTGATTAAGGTTGATTTGTCACATACCATTTCACAACTGTTATGACATCGACTTCTTTTTGATTCTGTATTCATATAAATTCTATTACTAAAGGAAATAAAAATTACTTTTCTTAATTAAATTACTAATCTTCCAAAACTTTTCCGGCAAAGTGAAATAACAATAAATAAAACTACATAGTTAGGTACATAGAGATACGTAAAAAATATAACATCTTACATATTAAGTTCTTTGTATTTCGAGTGTGACAATCGGTGGAGGAAAACATCGTGAGGAAACCAAATTCCAAAAATTTGTATCTTAAATAGCCAACCCGAAATGAGCAAGCATGGAGATCAATGCTCGTTTCATCTTTATAAAAAAAGAGGCCTGTGCCCAGCAGTGGGACATTTATAAGCTGGTATTATTATGTGTTTCACAGTCCTAAATAATCCAGATAACTACTATATGGTTTTCCCATACAATAACATGATAAAATTGCAACAGTTTTAACACACAATAGTCCAAAATCTTTTCGTCTTCTTTTAGCAAAAGCTTAATGGGGGCTCTATAACAAAATTATCACTTAAGTTTCAGGACATACCCGAGTAACGCGTACTACGCCAAGTAAGAATCTTGATAAAGCCTTTTAATGTTGCTAACCTCATTTTCTTGGCCGTCAAGTGCCATTAAAAGTTTAAGCTTCGGCCTAGGATAGTCGGGAGACCCTGCCCGCCTTTATGACTGGATTTAGTGGACTAATAAATAAATGTAGCCATATTAAAGATAGTGTTTGTGGTACAAACTTTCTATAATGTTTGTTGTATGAAGATTGAAGAGGCTAGTTTATATTTTGTAAGTTGAAGCTATAAATAAGAGGAAATTACGTTTTATGTTCCATCCGGAGCCACGCATTGTGTTAAGAGTTATGTCGTTAAGAAGGTTGGTTGATCTTTTTCTTTAGATTATCTGTTGAAGGACAAGAACACTGTACCGAGTTTTTTTTTTATTAAAAAAGAACGACTCCCTAACTGACGTACTAAGACGTACGACGTAAGACTTACGAATTTAATTCTTGTATCGCGAGCGGTTTTACAATTCATCAAATCACATGCACAAAGAACACCCAGACTTGGATCATGCATTTGTGGATCACACAAATGGTTGCCCCATTCGGGGATCGAACACGCGGCTACCCGTGCAGTCATAGTGTTAGTGGACTCTATTTTTTATAATAATCATTTTGCTGAACCAGGTACATTAAATGTATATTTTTAAGTTTATAGGTAACACAATGTGAATCTTGACTTTAATAAATAATTCAAGCAGAGAAATTTCTATCGCCTCATTCCTTCCTTGCATACGTCACAGGGATTCCAACATAACAAAACAGCATCTAAAAATAACTTTATTAGCAAGTAATCTAATCTAAAAACTGAGTGCCTATAAGCATTATTTCCTCCAAAATCGTCGGTCGGGCAAACAAATAACCAAATCGGCTCCAAGTGCGATAGTTCAATGCGGATCGTTTTATCACGCGGTGGGTACGAAACAAATTGAGATCCCAGATATGTGTGCGTAACATAAATCTTCCCTGTTCGCGGGAATCCTAAGAATTATCTTGTTTTTGTTTAACGTTATTGTAAAAATAAAGTGTTTTTTCTTTGTCGCCTGAATTATTATGCTGTAGTATTTTTTGTGTTGAGAAATTTTGTAGATATATAAACTTTGCACATAATTTTTTAACATTCTTGTTTGCAAGTTAGAGGTAGATAGAAAAAAATAATGTTTCAAATATTGATCTGTTATAAGCTATGGTATTCATGAGAATATCTATTAAACCTTTACTTTACAGCCCACAAAAAAGAATAAAAAAGATAATTAAAGAATGTTATACAAAATTTAGTAGCTCAATGATAAAATAGCGCAAAAAGTAACCCATTTTATGATTATGTCGTAAATATTAAAATGGGTTCCAAAAGATAGCTTATTTATCAAAATCTAGAATAGAATAGGGCTGATTTTTTAACGCCACTTAATTTTATTCGATAAACAATTTCGGACTTTTGACAGTTCTTTCATACAAAATCTGTCAATGTCAATTATATTTCATATATAAAATTATCTGGCGTTATAAAAATCACCCCTAACTAGGTACTTTATCTAAGTCCCTAACCCTGGTAGCAAAATATTGTTCTTACTAGCGCCGCTTCCATGCGGCGAGTCAATGAAACGAAAGTATGTTTGCTTCTATTCACCGATAGATGTCTCTAACAGCTGCTTCAACATAAGTTTCAGGTTTTGGTAGTATAAAAGGCAAATAAAAAATACGTTGTATTAGAATTATGTGATATGTGATTTCTTAAACCTTTAATAAATGTTAACTAATTATAAATTTCACTAAGAGTTATTCAGTGAATATTATGACGGCTCCTTTATTAAGGGACTTTAAAAAAAAGGAGCTTTTAAATTCAATACCTACTTAGGTATGTAATATTATTGGAATTGCATTTTTTTCACATATTTATGATAATCTATAAGGGTTTCCAAACAATAATTCATCTATTTTTTATGAGTATGTTCTGTTGGCACAATTTATCTTTTGTATCCTGGACAAATGCTGTGTTTTTTTTTTTCATGTTTTATAATATATTTTTTGAAAATAAACTTTGCACACGTTAATAAACATACTATTATAGCACGTATGTCCATTTGTTTTAGGTTTAGAACAATACATCGCTAAGTCATTAGGGTTGGGAATTCATATCTTTGTAAGTAATTCAGAACTGCACTTAAAATTTAAGATAAGCTTACTAAAATGAACTAAGGATTTGGTAAAAAAGTTTGGTTTAAAAAGTTTTAACAGAATTTAAAGTGAACTACTGAATTATTCAATTGTAATTACATTGGATTAATGTGCTCCATTAGTAAAATGTCCTAAATAAATGACTGTTGAGGTTCTTTTAGTAAGGTCAAATGAAGGATTAAATAGTGGTCATTAGGTATTCAAATTTAGAAAACGTATAATTCTAGAGCTAATTTGCTATGGGCTATTTTCAGTAAACTGTCTTTTATAAATATTCCTACTAGATATTATTTTGGCTTAAGCTTAATACAATATCAGTGTAATTTTTTTTCGATACTGATGGATGGACAGTCCATTGAAAATAAATATCAATTCTTTAAACGGCATTTTTTTATTTAATTTTTTTATCAGTATTTCTAATGTTCTAGGATACGAAACTTTTTTACTAAATCTAATAATACTGAAACTCATTAAAAACATCATAATTAGCTCTAATTTATTTATTGGAATCCTAAATAGCAATTAGATGTTATTTCGACGTTGGAATATTTGTTAGGGTAGCGAAATAGGGCACTCATCGCTTACGTTGCACTTATGTTTGGGTTCAAGTAAAAAGCGATGGAGGATCAAATTATTTAGAAAACTATGAGAAATACATAAGTGTAAGTGTAACATTATGTCAGACTGAAACAAAATAATCAGAAATGTTGAATTGTAGTCAAAACAGAATGATTGTTAAAAGCGACCTCCATTATCATTTAAAAGACTACCATATTTTTTATTCCTTTTTGTTAAATCCTCCATCCAGTATATATATAATAAATCTTAAAGTTATGTTAATAATTATCGAAAAACGTTATACTAACTACAATAGTTAGGTTACCGTTTTTTGATGAAAAATTCACGCCAAAAGTAATAGATGTCTATTTCTCAATTTGAAGATCCATTTCCGCTATGGATCTTCACAATTCAATAACCCTAAAACCACCTGCTTATAACTTAGTCCGGGTACCCAAAAACCTGAATCTGGCCGACTGCCACGAAGGCAGGTTATTAACACTACGTGAACACTTGGCACATGCCGGTGACAAATGAAGCCGACATTATGAACGAACCGCTCATATTTTCAACTAATATTGTGCAGCCGCGATGCTGGTGGAACTAAAAATTTGATATTGCGGTGAAGATCGGTGTGAATTAAAATTTAATTAAAAAAATATATTTCTCCCGATAAAATATTATTTTAAGACAGAATAAACATTGCCAATATTAGTTAAATTGTAAGAATAAGATGTCTCACTTATTTCAAAATACAACATTTAGGATGACCAAGCAAGTTTCCATTCAGTAAGTTGGGTTTGTACCTTATTTCTTGGTACTTAACAATTATAAACCTAGCAGATAAAGAGATCTCATAGAAACAGTGATATTTTATTTATCTTACATTATTTTCTGTAGACCTCAATAAGCACGATAATTTTTAAATCCTGCCAAGTTGCTTGTGCAAAAAAGCATTTTTTTTTTTGTGTTACACAACTCTGGAAAAGTTTGTAATATTAATAATTATATTTGCAGCACTCATAAAGAAAAACACGTAATATAATACATACCTATATCAAAACAGTCATAATTTGGCGTCCGAACGCATTACCCATCTTAACGGCGGCGCCGCCCCGGTCCCGGGATTAGAGGTGGGATCAACGAGTGCAATTCCCGGGACTCGCGCGCGCCAGCCATAGGATCCCGTTTATTGACCATTAGTATGGTCCGCTATGGTGTTTTCTGCTTACACTTTGCTATATGGCAGTGACATAATAATGGGACTATTTTCAAATTATGGTGACTTAGTGATAATAGTTTGTGGTGGATTATAATACGGCCTGTTTAACGTTACGGATGTTTACAAAGTGAACTGAGATATGAGAAGCAAAACCTACCTATGGTAGGTACACTTTATGATTGAAGACGTTCAAAATCAAAATATTTTTATTTCAAGTAGGCCTTTTCAGGCACTTTCAAAACGTTAAATGACTCTAGTTGCGCGGTTCCAAAATGTCATTCCTATGGAGAAGAACCGGCAAGAAACTCCATAAAAACATTCAGGCATGTATACAATCTAGAGATTTATCTTCATAATATGAAAGTTCTTGTAAGTTTTAACTTAAATGATATCTCAACGACAACATGAAAAAAAAAATCTCTATATTAACGTTAAAAGCAGACTACTACTAACATTAAGATTCCATATTTTAAATTATTTACTTAAGAAACTGATATTTTAATAACATTACATAAATTCTGCATAAATTCAAATGAACACGTTAATATACAAAACGAGTTACCGCAGGTCAGCCACATAACTTTACAGTAATGGAATGAAACCTTCAATGGAAGCTCAAATTTAGTTATGAAACTCCGGAAACACTATTAAAATACTATAAAGCCGCTGTTTTGTACCCGAAACTGCTCAGAAGCGCACGAGTAATCAAACAGGCGTAAAATTTGTTAGATATCCGACGAAAACTAACTTTATGGGCTAATGAAAGATGTTGAGGGGCTGGATATGACATGATAAAATTACTATATAACACAGAGAAAAGGCCTTTGTAGTAGCTTAAACTGATAAATGTGCTGTCTTTTTATGTTTTTTTAATTATTAAAGATTGTAATTTAACTTACAGATTTTTCGCGACCTTGTGATAGTAAAGTCAAGGTTTTTTTTTACATTTACATTAGGAACGGATAGGTCTTTATATGATTTCAGATCCTAATATTCGTATCAGACTAATACTTAAGTTGGTTCAGTGTATCTTTTTTTTTTCAATCTGGATCTATTCATCAGGATCCTTTTAACTGCATGATTGTATATTTATTATACTCCAATAGATCGATATGCCTGGTGTTGCACTCGCTTTCAAAGGTAACCTTTTCGACATTAAGCGTGAAAATAAAATGAAGATATATTACCTACCTTCTGCTAAACATAAATACGCTTAGTAGACTCAACCCCATCCAGTCACACCCAATTATAATCTCATACGTGCGAGTAGTGCAAGATTATTGCTAGAACTTGCTTTCTTCCCACTCTATTTGCGGCAATGTTTATGGCCCATTACGACGGAAAACCAGTCGTTATAGTAATGAAAACAGAGTGGACGGCGGCCTCATTATCATGGGATAATCTGAAACCAAGGGATGGAACTTCCATACTTAGTAGTTTAAGATATTAAAGTGTACTGTTGTGGATTACATGTGATTAGTACATTACGTTTTGGAGATGAATGTTATGTGAATTTTGACCTCACAAGTTGGCTTGTTTGGATAAGCTTATCGTCAGCTAGTTATGTTTCTGAGACACTTCTGTAAACTTTACTGTACGTACTAACTAGCTAAGTGTAAATTTCTTAGTTTTTTTTTTAATGGTGAAGTAGTTTTCTATTAAAGAAATAAAAGATAAATTTGTTGTACCTGTAAATTGTCACTAATGCAACAGGTAAATAAGATCACTGACTACTTTTTACTGTCTCAAATTCAACGATTTAAATACCTTAGATTAGAGTTTGATATAAAAGTATCTATAGTCATACTTACTTTAAGCTATATAAATATTTATTAGGTCACAATTTTTAAATCGGATTTCAGTTAGTATAAGAGTCAATGAACTTCCAGCATACAAATCTGACCAAACGATATTTAAACAAATGAATTCCTAAAATGAGAAAATCTTTTAATAGAAATGTAACAAGCTTTCTCTTTAAAACAAATCCATTTCTTCAAATCCTTTCACCTTTTCAAACACTCGAAAAATCTGGAGAGCAACGCAAACTTTTCCGTTTTAAAAATTATACGTAGTCCAATTACATTAAACTAAATTAAATGCTGAAATAAAACAGTGGAATCCTTATTAAGACCCCACTTAGCCAACATCTTATCTGCGGTAATCCTAGAAGCGACTACGTTAGGTCTAAAACACAGTGATATATAGCAAGTGGTCTGGGTTTAAACTCAGATTAACTTAGATTCAGTTCGTAGAGTTAATTTGTTTTTAGCTGCATCATAGTAGCATTTTAGAACATTTGATTCAGTAAAGAAATTGCATAATAAATTATAGATTTAAAAATAAATGTTTTTAATAGATAGTTGTGATTTTTTTGTTCTGTGTATTTAAAACGACCGTAAGCTATCAATCGTGGTTACGCCGCATCAGCTCATGATTAAGGACTTAAGTTGGGTCCGAAATAAGTCAGGCGATCCCAAATAAACTTTATTACCTATTATTAAAATTACAAAGTTTTTAGTATATTCTATGTCAAAATTGTAAAAAATATTCCCCTAATCCTAACTAATATTATAAATGCAAAAGTAATTCTGTCTGTCTGTCACGCTTTCACGCCAAAACCACTGAACCGATTTAAATGAAATTTTGTACACAGATAGTGTAGAGCCTGAGAAAGGACTTAGGCTACGACTAGGACCTAGACTTTGCCGCGATAACCGATATCCACGCGGGCCGCGACGCGGGAAACAGCTAATCCAATATATAAATGGCAGAAAACATTCCCATAGATAGTTTTAATCGATATCGTGCCTAGGGTTGCAGCTCTGCAGTCCTACAAAACAACCATACTCAACTACGAATAGCGCTCGCACAGGTTTTTCCTATGCAACGAACTTTTATTCGACAGTATAAGGACTCTGTGTCAATTTAAAATAACTAAAAGCATTTTGAAGCTTTCATTTTCAAATAATAGTTTTGTAATTCATGCATAAAACTGAGATTATGTAGAGTGTATTGAAACTACATACTTTAAAAGAAAAAAAAATGCGAGTCGGACTCGCGCATGAAGGTGTCCATACTATTTAATGGAGCCTTCTTTAATTTTTATTATTTTTTCTTCTAGCGGCAACAGAAATACAGACTTCGTAAAAATTTTAACTTATTAGTTATTATGGTTCTACGGTCAGACAGACGGACGGATGGACCCGTAAAAAGCATTCACAAACGATAATAGCACAATATGTCTAACTATAATAGGCAGTGTTTAAATCTATTTTTAATATTTTAATGTTAAATAATATAACAAATAGGTAAACAATAAAACAAATGAAACACTAGTCAACTGTTTTTTATTACCTTTTTGATGAAAATACTATATATAGAAGGAAAAAATGGTGGAAATTAATTCAGCCTCAAAATATTATAGCGTCGCTCTTTGTGTGACATGTTCAAAGGTTAATTACCTTATAGTTACCCGGCCGTCCAATATTACAATTATTGACCAATATCGCTTGGAAGCACTGATTGATTGATTGCCCAATATATACTAACGGCCTAATTATTCATAATTACATTTGGTATTAAGGGGATGATAAAGACAAAATGATATACTTAACTACTCGCAAAATTAACTTAATTAAAGCCTGATTTATTACATAAAACATAACTATATTTTTTATTTTTTAGAATGGCAACAAATAGAACCTAACCTTTGAAATACAATATCACTGGCAACTTCGCTAACTAGATTCGATATTTGAATTTACATTTCAAAAACCATTTGAGATAAAAAGAAAAACGCTAACAGCTAATTCTTTTTTATTCTAGACCGCTATTATTCAGCCAGGCATACTTATGCCAGATAAGCAGCTGACACAGAAAGTAATTACATTAATAAAATGAAACTTCCTCAGTTTAGAATCGCCTCGCAGTAAAATCGACTATAATTTAATTATTATCTTACTATCTCAACCTCGGGATAGTATTACTAATTTAATTGCTTTACTCGGCTGCCGCAGTTCAAGTAACTTACTTAAACAAGACTTCTTTTATACGGCCAGACTTAATATTAAGTAAGGTTCACTGAGATATTCCTTCTTGTAGATTTAAATGATTTATTGGTTGTTTTGTGATTCCATTGAAATTCATATTTTGATCCAATTGGGATTATGATAGTCTACTTAAACTATTTATTTATTATTATTTAGGAATATTGACGGTTTACTCGCACATTCTCGGGATCGCCCGACTAGTTTCAGACTCCATAGGAGTCCCTAATCATGAGCTGACGCGGTGGCGGCAGTGTCGCGAATCGAACAATGTTTATTGATTGTTATTATAATTTAATGTTTTATTTATATAGCACATCTAGTCAATTAGTACATAATTTGTATAAAGACGAGGTAATAATAAAAATACTTGGATACGGTATATTGTGTTCTTCCAAGCGTATAGCCGACAAATTGCCTGCATCAGAAACAACTCATGTGCTCATTAGCACGGGGCAAGTTTCAGATTTTACACGTAATTACTATCGTCTGACCTATGCAGCCCTTGGGGAAACTCTTGGATATACTCGGAGCAATCCAAGTGCTCTTTTACTATAGTTACGGAGAAGTTCAGTCGACTTTGATACGTATTTTAATTGACTGGACAATATGGATACAGAGTTTTTAATAATATTATAAATAAATTTAATTTACAACTATTTAAATATACTTTACTTTATCAAAGAAAATGTTAAATGAAAATACTTGATATAGTTTCCTATAATTTACAGTATCAATTTATACAAACACAAAAACTTAAGCTATATTAAAATTAAAACTTATAACGTATATAAAATAAGTAACTAAATAACTAACAAGCATCAAAGTATTCATCGTCATCATTGTCAATGACGGGAAACGTGCCCAGAAGGCTGGCAACGTTGCCACGTTGAATTGCTATGCATATTCTTTGGGCAAAGTAAATGCCAGCCTTCTGGTCACGGGTAGAGTCGACCAGACGTTTTGCTATTTCCTTAAAAAGGACTCGTGCACCTGGTCCCCATGTCCCGAGCGTTTCAACCCCAAACGGCTCAAAAATATAATTACCAATAAGATTACTGTATTTTCGCCGTTTTAGGGTTTCCGCAGCTCCAGCAGCAGCGCCGGGAGAGCCCGCCGAACAGAGAACGTGGGATGGCGCAAGGGTGTCGACGCATGTTGCGTCCCACACCAAAGGCCGACCTAACTTCCATGGCAACAAAGACATACCGTCAGGTCTCTTACCATCGTTGCGTACCAAACCGTTGGGTTCTAAAACAGCTGGTATACCGGCGGTGACAAGAGCGCGACGAATAATGTCATTAATGCTTGCGTGGCGGGATATACGCCCAGCGCTCCTGCTGCAGGACAGGCCATGGTGACCAAGGCAATCGACTGTTTCACCGCATTGACAACGATGAGATGCAACACAAGCTATTCCTAGGCGCAGACTCATGGCGAGCCGGAAGGCATTGTTATCCAACATTGTTCCAAGTGTGGTTGACGGGAGTGCCTGTAACCAGAGACCCGATTCCCATTCTCCCACAGCCAAGAGACGAGCGCGCTCTGCAGTATTGATTGACGTGTCAATTAATTCTTTCCGTATCAAACTACAAAGCGGCTCATCCCATTGCCTCTGGGAAGAACGTTGTTCGGGTAGATCCGTACCCGGGCAGGACAATTTCCAACTATTTACTGCCTCAGTCATGCACAGAATCTGACAATCAACCAGAGAAGACCCTAAGATTTCCCTGGTTAACTTTTCAGTGCTGTGGACCGAGGACAGAAATGCTGGTAGGCCTAAACTGGAAACTTTACGGACACCTAACCCTCCAAAACGGATCGGCAGTGTGGCTTGGGACCAAGCTCGGTCGTCCAAAGTCACATTGAAGATCGACGTTAAGGTGGACCGGATAATTTGGTCAACGTTTTCCAAAAGAGGTAAATGTTTCCATAAACGAGAAGAGCGAAGAAAATATGTAAATTTTGGACCAAAACAACAGAAACGAATTAAGGTTATAGCTGAATGCAGTGAAATTTTGAAGAGTCTATCCGAAATCAATTGAAAATTTTGAATTTTTTCGTCAATGAAATTTTGATAGGATTCTTCTAAAACCGGGGACCCTAGAAGGCGTAAAGATGATGTTTCAACAAGTTTTATATCCGGGGCTATTGATTTAATTTTCTGTAGCGTACATTGTCGGTCCAAATGTGTCTCTTGTGGGATGTAAATTTCGCATTTATTGGTGTTTAAATCTAGGCCTAATGAGTTTAATTTAGTTTTTAATGTTATTAAATCCTCGGCTATTGTGTTAACGTCGCCTCCTAGGGTTCCGTCGTCTAAATACCAAACGTTAAATTTTGACTTTAGCTCCTTGATAATTGGATGAATGGCCAAACTAAATATGACCGGCCCGAGCGGATCTCCTTGTTGGCAACCTACAGCGGAATTCAAAAGATTGTCTTTATAAACTAATTTGGAAGGGTTTCTGTAGCATTGCCAAAGAAAACTGTAAATTTTGGGAGTTTCACTTTTAACTTCTGCCAACAAGGTGTCTCTGTTAACTGAGTTAAAGGCATTCCTTATGTCAACTTTTAGAATAACTTCATTTTCCCTGTAGGTCAAATATGTGGAAAGTGCGTGTACGGCAGCTTCACAGCCTCCTTTTGAGCCAAAACCTAATTGAAGAGGCTGGAATTTATCGGATAAAAATTTGCTGTAAAACTTACAACAAATTTTTGCTGCCGTACGTCTGTAGGTAGAACCAACGGCAATGGGGCGAATGCCGCCATCCTTTTTGCGAAGGGCACAAAGGTTAGCTCCATAAAGGATGTCAACAATGCCCTCATTAACCTTACCTGCCAGCATTAAATTAGTCAAAGCCGTAAGCTCCCTCAAAAGCGACTCACCAGCTTCACCGGCGGTGGGACCCGTGAGGTCCTTTAGGTGTTGTGGGGTTAGCCCGTCCAGTCCACCAGCTGAGCCGCTCCGGAACGAACCTATGGCTGCGACTAATTGTTTAACTGAAATTTGGAATGTGTGTAAATTTGGGTCTGGTGGGTCAGGGAAAGTGAGGCTACCTACAGGAACTGGATGTTTGCTCTTCAGAGCGGTCAGGGTTTCTGAAGAGCATGGTGCGGCCTCGTCACTACTGAACAAAATTTTGGCGGCTCCCCGAATGTCACCTTCACTAAGTTTAGATTGGACAATACGAGAAATATCGCCGGATGTGTGGTATTTTTGTGAAGGGAATTTAGAATCGAAAGACGGGTGTGAAAAACTGCAATTATCTTTGATTTGAGCGGTAAGAGATTTTTTAGTTGCTAAATTTTTCTGTACATGTAAAATTTTGTATGGGAAGGTGAGTAGTTGTTCCCAGGCACTTAGCGTGTTTTGTTGGGATGCAAGACGAACACATTTAGCAAGATAAGAAGCAACTGAAGGTCTCGCACCCCGAGGAACACGTTTTAAAACGGGAACAGAATTTTTAAAATTAGATAAAGTTTGCCAAAATGGTAACTTTGTTGATTGTGAAGGAGAAGTTGGAGGTATAGAGCAAGGATCAGGACTAGATGACACATTTTGAGATTTGTGGACCTTCCCAAAATGTATCCTCAAGCCCCGATTACCTTTGAAAAAACGTGCCTGGGGACAATATGGGCAGCTTACCAAAACATCTGCAGATGCTGACGTGGGTTGGACAACACTGCCATCAGACTCGTCGCATATTATGTCCGATGACATTAAATTCTTATTTGCTAATAAAAACACATATTAAACAATATGAACATAAAAAAACACAACACACACTTTGCACAACGATCGCCGAAGCGAAGCACCACAACGACCACGCGTACGTCCTGACTGCCGTGGTCGCGGAGCACTCGTCGCCGCGCCTTCGCGCCTCCGTCGCTGGAGACCACGGAGTACTTTATATATTATGGCTATTTTTTTCACAGTATAGCTTCCTTGTGAAGTTTCTTGCAAATAGAATTGTTTATTGTCATTTTGACAAGTTAATACATATTCAATTTTAAATAGTATTAATGGCTTTTCCTGGTGTTTAAATATTATAAATATCAAGAAAAACGTATTTATGTACGTATTATTATCACTGGAGGCTGAAATATTAGGCCCAATTCATAAATTAATTGTTAATAATTTTTAGTTTCGCTTTTGACAAGTAATCCGGTTGCGTCCTATATCTTTAACGTTATTTTTATTGTCTAAATGCTGCACTCTAAATCGTTAATAGTTGCGTTAGTATTGATTTAAATAGCCAGGTCTCAGAATTAATGTCTCGGAGTGTTCAGAGCGCAGTGTATGGCAGCAATAAAAAAAATAAAAAAATACTTTACATATTTTCGTACTTTGTCCACCATACATTTCGCAGTACAATTACAGTTTATATCACAAAGCATTTTCGAACTAAGTTTGACAGTGAAATGGACCAGAGAATCAATGGAGCCTTATTATCGGAACCCCGAATGTCATTCATAGTCGCGATGGTTTGACAGCTTAACGCTTTATAGGGACAGTCAATGAGCATTGAAATCCAAATTTACAGACTGATATTTTTTTTCATAATGTTGCCATTAGTAGGTGGGTTTGTGTGATGTATCGATTGATTGATTTCAATAGGTATGAAATTACTGTAAACTTTTATTTCATAAAAGTGGACAACGATAAACTACTATTTTGCGGGGGTGTGTCGCGACTCGTATTGAGTCTGAGACAAGTTGGGCGATGCCGAGAATATACGTGAGTAAACCATTTTGTTTTAAATAATTATGAATACCTACTCCTCACGAAAGTTATTATACAAAATATTTTGAGTAAGTGTAATTTCTAGCTTAAATATTTGTGCTACAAGCTGGCTTTTGAACACGCAATGATGCCAAAATGATCTTCGATAGGCACGGAATAAATGTAAATTACAACGACATCTTAAATTTTACTGTCATGAGAACAATTTGTCAATCCTCAATATTTATCTTTTCAACCCGAATTCCTTCAGTTTAGAAATATCTGGACATTAGCTATTCCGAACATTCGAGATAAGTTCGGCGGACCAAAAATTTCACATTCAGTTTATTCAAAGTTTATAGCGAGGGAAATTTAATAATCTCAACAACACCGAGGCCAACTTTGCGTGTTTGTCTTTCTTCGCGCTGTTCCCCAGGGGCCCGTTTAATTCGCCACCCGGGCCATCTGTCGCACTGCACTCCCTAACTTAGACCTGCCGACTTTATAATTTTACACGCCACGATAGAACTGGCTGTTTCGTTTTTCGGCCTTGCCTCTATTTGAATATACATTGTTCATACTTTGGTATTTTATATAGAGTTTCAGTTAAGAACAGCTGAAAGTCACCCTGCCTTCTGTAACAGCAGTATAAATACTTTTAAGTTCTAAGTTCGTTTCTCGCTTTATTATATCTTTGCTTTGCTCAACGGAATAAACATTTATGTTAGTCAAGAAAATTTTATTATAACTTAACCTTTAAATAAATATATCTTAGTCATTTAGCTACCAGTATTAACACACACTATTTTAAGAGTGTTGCTCTTTAGAACCTAGTATGTACATACCTCCTACTTTTCGAAGATTTTTGTTTTTTCAGTGCAGTATAAATACACAGGTAAATGAATACGTTGCTTTTAAGTAGAGCATGGCGTTAGTGTTAATGTTTGTTTCCCTTTACATTTATGTAAAAAAAAAAAAAAAAAACAAATTGATAAAATAAAATAAAAACAAACCCGCTAAAGTGCGGGACATACTAGTAACGATGAACATTGTAAAAGATATAACGAATAATCTCATCCTAAAAGCTAACCAAATAACAATCCTATTAACCTAATAATAATCCAATTGCACAAAAGCGAACAGGAAAATAATCTAACTAGGACAATCTGAGATTTTCACTCAATAAACCCATACTTATTTACTTCAAAGCGGAATAGTAAAGTTAAAGAACTGTCTACCAGTATAATCGGAGCTTTTCTAAGCATTTATTAAAATTATAAGGAGGATCAGCTTACAGTGGGTATGTATTACGTTTTGAGAGAACACGGGCTGGATGTTGGGTAGCAACACTAATTACGTTAAAAAAACAACACTTTTAGTTGTGAAAGCAGACTTGTGGTAGCACTTGACCCACATTCGAGCCATTCAGCGTAGTTCCTTTGGCTAATTAGGTTTTTTTTTATGCTAGAACTAACTGGCTGTAATTGTGACTTGTTCGCCATTCTTTCGTAAATTTGTGTTCATTTGTTTTATTTTATTTAGCGTAATTAAAGGTATAAGTTATGAGTTTAGTTTTTATTTATTGTTACTTGTTCGTTGAGAAGAGTCATTTGAACTGCAGGTTATTATAATGTTAATGTTTTAAAGGTGGCTTTTTAAAAGATAATATGAATAATCTTAACACGTACTAATGAAGCAATACCAATTAAACAAAAAACATATCTATATTAAACAATACCATTTTAACTGCAAATAGTGATGAATGAGGATGATATATATATTTTACATGCAAAAAATTACACCATTTTTTTTTCGCAGACCAACAATTACCACTCAAAATAGCTTCTTCAAAAACCATGTAAACAGATTTTCACATAAGGATTTCGAGCAGTCACGGGCCACTGCCAGTATCCCAAGAGAGCGAGCGTGGTGATAAATAAACCGGCAGCAACCTACGCTCTACTTACTAGCAGAACTTGAGAAGATATAGTGCAGCTTCTCTGCTATTTGTTTGTATAATCATGCATGCTCTTGAATTTAACTCTTTGATAATTATAGAACGTGCAGGTTTTTTGGTAGTTTTCTATTCAGAAAGTTATAAAATATTGTGTTGACTTATTTTTGTTCAGTGAAAAGTTTTTAATACGTTTTGGACATTCAATTTGAAGGACTGTTCTAAATTAAAAATATATCTATACTAATATTATAAAGCTGAAGAGTTTGTTTGTTTGTTTGTTTGAACGCGCTAATCTCAGGAACTACTGGTTCGAATTGAAAAATTATTTTTGTATTGGATAGGCCGTTTATTGAGGAAGGCTATAGGCTATATAACATCACGCTACGACCAATAGGAGCGGAGCATAAATGAAAAATGTTGCAAAAATGAAAAACCGTTGAAACTAAAACACGCGAATAAAGTCACAGGGGACAGCTAGTATAATATATATATATATATATATATATATATATATATTATTTAATATCTAATAAATAATTTTGAGCAAGCGCTACCAAAAGTTGTCAATTCTTTCAAACACAACATACAAAACTTAGTTAGTTGTAAGTCATATGTAGGTTCGGTTCGCACGAAAGAGGATAACACATGCACAAAGACATTTTAAAATCCGAAGACGGAATGTAAAGTCTACGTCCCGGCATTTTCTTTTTAATCAATCGTAAATGTCAAAGACACGGCGCTTTCCGGCCTGGGGCGCAATTAAAAATTGCTTTGTAAGCGGTGTGCGCGTGTGTCCCTGCCTTTACGAGATTAACGCGCGCAACCGACAGTAGGAGCCGCGCCTTAATTAAATTTTAAAATTTCGAACGTTCACGTTAGCGAAAGGATTGTCACGATAGGATGTGAGTTTTGTTAGTTTTTTTTTCGTTTATTTAGATTTTTATTTGGTTAGAATAATTTTGTTGGTCAATCGACAGTAAGTTTTAGTTAAATCTGTCTATAGATTATTTTACGATTTACGATTAGAAAAAAATGTTTATCTAATCGGTAAAAAGTATGGGACAAGCATTTGTGATCCACTAAGGTTTTTCCTAGTCTGGGTGTTCTATGTGCATGTGATTTGAATGTTTGTAAAACCCCCCGCGACACAAAGTCTAAATTCCTTAGCGAGGGAGCCGTTTGTTTTAAAAAAAAATAGTTTTAAGTTTTATCAATTTAACTAGTGATATTCATTTTCAAAGTTGCTTTAACCCTTCTTTTGTGAAACTTTTCACAGAGCGTGGACTAAATACGCAACATGTGACTTCGTGTTTTGTTAGTGACTTGGCTCCTGTATCTATTTATAAACGTGAACGTGAATTTGTAGTACTTACGGAAGCTAGATAGCGCTATAGGCTACGTACGTTACTACTAACAACACCAATTTGTCAGTCAATCTAGGCAATTGTAACAATTACCTTGTTACCCATTCAATGCAGCTGTAATTAGAAGGCCAATGTTTAGCAGAGCGTTTGCGTTGATGGACATAATTACACCTACTATAATTATTCAACAGTTTCCAACCAAGCTATATAATATCATTTACTAAATGTGTTATAAAAATATTTTAACTATGTGACGATAATGCATAACATTTTATTGTGAAGGTGTATTATTTTGGCTGTTTGTCAACTGCGGCTAAAGTGAGTGTACCTAAATTACATTTATAAGATGACTGTATTTGCAGCTGACTGTACAAATGTGACAGATTATTGCGGTCGACCGAGATGACGACAAAAAATGGTAAAATTGGAAGGTGCCAACTGAGTTTCAGACTCGGCAGTTGACGAAGCCAAAGACAAGCCATTATTTGGCTTAGACATTGAAATTTCATAAACCAACTAAACGTATAACGTTTTTTGATAAAAGGAAATTCATGTAAGAATTTAGGGACATACCAAAAATAATATAAGAAAATTAAAAAGTTTCATCTGATACAGGTGTCTGAATACTATTTTACAATTTTTTTATTACTTATTTCTACTATTTACTACTGTTTTTTTTTTTATTTAAAATTCTTTCGAATATATTAATAAAAAGTTTATACCTAAGATCCTGTTTTACAGTCCAAAGAGATCTTACAACTCAAAATTCTACATTCAAATCCTGATTGTTTCAAATGACGTCACGAGCCATGTCGCCATTGAAGCTCATCCAAGAACCGTCTGAGTGCTGACTAAGGATTCAAACAAATGTACCCGTTATCTAGACTAAGAATGCAGTTTGTTGAAACTCTATGTGCGAAGCTTTTTCCTGAATACGATCTGGAAAATAGATTTTTTTAGGCTTTTTATATACGGATATGATGGTTATTTGCTCAGTTGTGAACAAACAATCGTCGTGTATTTTACTGCCTATGGATCAGATGAGTCTCTGTCGGTTTTTTTTTCCATAAGGTGTGAAAGGATTTGATGTTTAGATATTGGTATTTTTAATATATATGAGGAAGAAAATACTGGAATACCAAGCTTACCTTAATTACTAGAACACACTGTACATTTCAGCATGATGAAGATATTCTCACCTTAACTTATCTTTTTAAAACTAAGTTACAAAAATGTTTACTCTTATTTTGTAGAGTTTATAAATTATACGTCACAACTTCTTCCACATCCTTAACTGCCGACTTCATTAAAAAACAAAAGTAAATCACGACAGCATGTTCCGCGCGAAAAAGGAGCGCGTTCCAGAATTCCGCATTTGAATAGTGAAAATTTAAAAAACGAACTCGCAACCTCGTGCTAACGTTGGCAGCACTGAATAGATACTCGTGTGCTTACAGCTCTAAAGGCTAGGCTGAAAGGCCTGAGACCCGTGCACGCATAAAAAAAAAACTCCTTTTTTTGTGCTCGTCTACCGTGTAACGAACACTAGACTTTTTATATTTTTACTTTAACCATCTGTGTAGTTTAGAATTCCTGAAAATGGTGGTTTGGTTTAGTTACGAAAGCTACATAAAAACTTCGAAAATAAAATGTTTGCCAATCACTCCTAGAACGTTTTGAAGTATCAATTTTCATTAAATGATCAGTTGTGCTTTTATTTTTGTTACTGTTACACTTCAGAGGGTTTTTTTATTTTCCAAATGATGCTTAAAAACATGAAAAGTATTGCAATTAGTAAACACGATTGCTAAGAGAAAACATTTAATACGAATATTATGAGATCAATCTCGGTTTAATTGCGCAGTACATGCGTATATGGCGTAGTTTCTACTAAGTAAAAATACAGGTCACGAGGACTTGTACGTG
The DNA here is from genome assembly GCA_932294365.1 of Diachrysia chrysitis. NCBI lineage: Eukaryota > Metazoa > Arthropoda > Insecta > Lepidoptera > Noctuidae > Diachrysia > Diachrysia chrysitis. The sequence goes on along the minus strand of OW028649.1, from coordinate 10,902,424 downwards.
ATTCGCGACAAATCTAGTTTTAAATATACATGAAATGTCACACATAAAAAGTGATGAACATGTTTATACTTCTGTCTATGGAAATCACAAAATTACCCTACGTTTTCCATAGCACGTCTAGACAGAGTAACTGTAACTGAAATAGACTTTAGCAGTTAATAAATTTTACTTCTAAATGTGTGATATTTATTTTAAAATTTACATAATACCTACACTTTTATTTATTATCTTTGATGTTGTATTGCTACTTAAAGGTACTAAGAGTGTTTTTAGAAAAATATTGAATAAATCAGGGTGCATAATTTTACTTTTTAAAGTGTCCTTGGAAATAATTGAATAATTGATTAAGTGTCTAAGAACTTACCCGTAAAGCAATAATCATTGTTCTTGTTTTGATAGGATATTATAATAAAGTAAAATATCAAAAAAGAATAAAAAGATCATTGTATTACCAAATATTTTACCTGCACTTTATCGGCAAAAAGTGATACATTTTCAAACCTTGTTTTAATTTTAGTTATTCACAGAAACATTTTATTACTATGTATATAATTCCATAATACAACTTGAAATGGGATTTTAAAACTATTAAATCCTAATTCATTTAAATTTGATTTAATTTTAATATTTTAAAATCTAATACTGGCTTTTAATAACGATGTGGTAAAAATAAAAACAAAAGAACGTGGAATGTATTTTTAAATCAATTCAACGCAATAAATACGGCGCAAGATCCTTCATGCTTAACCAACAGCTCAAGTGTCTTCATAACCCTTTCACAGCTTAGCAACAAGCTCACGTACATAGTAATTCGACATCAAAAGAATGGACGCACAAATTGCTCGTGCGATTGTCTGCGAGCAGAAACGAATGAGCCAATGATATGAATTGTTGCCGGACTTGGACCACCATGCTTGTGATTGTCGCTATTAGGGTTCAGTTAGTAATCAATTATGCTATTATTATTTTTTTTGTTTTAAATTTTTAATTTTTTATGAGGTAATTGAAAAATACACATTTATGTAGTGGTTATCTGGTAGAGATGTTATTATTTTTATTTTATTTTATTTTTTGTAAATTTTATTCCATTTTTTTTTTGTTTTAAATTGTTCCCATACTACGAAATAAGTTACTTTACTGACTGATTCAAAAAAATATATATTATTTTGGTTCCTTAAGTACATTATTAGATATGCTTAGTAACATGATGAAGGCACAGTTAACACTATCAGACAGACATACAACTTACGCGCCCCGACTTACGTCCAAACTTATGAGCTTGCTCGTGGAAAGTCTTAAGTAGTTCAAATTAACTAAAGCGTATCAAATAAATTCTCGATAAAGGACGTGAAGGCGCCGTTACTAAGACTTTTATAAGATTTTGCTGAAACTGTTTAAATTTAAAGCGTGAAGGAGATGGAGCCACGAGTAATAGCAAGTACTCCACTATAAAACATGAAGGATATGTTGTAAGGTAATTTAATTGGTAGTAATTTACAGTATTCATTGATATAAAATAATTAAATTAATTTGGTATTCTTAGTTACTCTTAGGTTTGCTAGTATATAAGGAGTTAAATAAAAATTTTAAGAAGAGCAGTAAAGTAAAAAAGGTAAATTAATAATCTATAATGGTCGCCACTAGTCACTATTGTGTATTTTCGAGCAAATATAACAAACTGAAAGAAAAACCACTGTGTATTTGATGAACCAAAATAAAAAGATATAAGTTCTAAGTATATTTGTTGATTTGTTTATTGTTCATTAAAATTAACAAATATAATGTCAAAACAATATGCGGTACATAGAAATATGTAGTAGGTACAAAAGGTATATCGTTGCCATTTGTAAAAATACCATAGTAAAACACGTACAGAACCATGTTAACAAACACATAACACTCACGGCCCGTCGTCGATGTATTGTTTCGCTTGCTCTGTTATTATTTAACATTTGATTTGTTGTTGTTTTCGCTTGTGCTTGATAAATGCGCCGTAATAATAATGCGCGAATAAATCTCTTAATGCTCGAACGATTTGAGTGAATTAATACAAGTTTTTGTTTGTTAGCGCTCTAGTCATGTTATGTCACATTGTTTGAAGTTTGTAAAGCCGTATAAAGTAGGCCTATTTAAATGAAAAAGTATTTTTTTTAACCCCATTTTTGCACTGTCCACATTTTTTCTACTTGTAGTCGTGTGTCATGAAATTACAAATAAAATACTTACGTCATTTTAAAAGGAATTAAAATATTCTTAACATAAATAGAATGGAAAACAAAATCGCTGGTTCGGGTTTCAATCAACCAAAGAACAGCTTCATTCAACCACTTGAAACGAACAAAATATTTATTAAACATCAAATTTCGAACTAACAAATCGAAGCGAGCCGCGCCGCCTAACCCGTGAATTGCGCGTTCGGTCCCAAAAGCCGAAACTCTTAAAACTCTGTCGAAAACTTTCGACTCACTGAATATATTTTCCTCCACGCCTTATTAATAAAGACCGGGTGATTAGTAACTTTTGATTCCGACTTTCCGGAGCTACGATGAGGAGCAATTATTCGACATATTGATTTATTGTTCTACCCTCGTAAAGTTTGAGACGAATCGTCCTTAGTATGGAAACACACGGTAGGGTGGTTTTTAGCCGGTTCGGTGAACTGCATAGCTTTACTAATTGGAGCAGATTGATTTTGAACATTAGGAACGAACACGTCATAACTACATGAGTAACCTACACGTGTCTTGACGAACAAGCTTTTCTTGTAGTAGCAATTATGAAAAATTTACTAGAAAAAATACCTTTCACGAATAACGTTTAAAGTGAATTTCGTAAACGGTAGTAAATTTTTCCAATTGATAGTTTTGAAATGCGTCTCCAATGGAATCAAACATTTTGATTATTACCTATATAACAGACATAAAAGTGCTGCGTTTCTGCGTCTAATTTGTCTCAGTACATTTCACTAGTTAGAAAGTTTCCGATCGACCCTTAGAGACGGTGATTTCGCTCGTATAAAATATTGGTAGACGCTTTAATAACTTTCCGTGCTGATATGGAGTTTGTTATCAGTTTCCGTGATATGGCACGTTCAGCCCGCGGCCTCCGATACTTTTTTGAGTGTTTGGTATTTTGTCACACTTAGGTACTTATTATCTAAACGTTTGTTGTCGAGGGTGGGCTAAAGTTTTACCAGTATCAAAGTTCACATCAATATATTCTGGGAGCAGGTGCGGGAGAATTTAATTTAAAACATTTCTAATTTACGAATATAATTTTTTAAACGCTGTTGTATGTTCTTAAAAGTATGTTAAATAAAAAGGAAAGTTAAACAATAGTCATAAGCGCATCATATATGGTGTTCAATAAAGTCGAATTGTTATCCAGGACCAAACGTCGTATCGTTATTAAAATCAACCTTTACACATTAACACAACAAAAGCTGACAATGGACGCCTAAAACCGTGCCCTCTGAGACGCACGGTGTTGTCAGGAACAATGCAACATTCATATTATCTATTCAAGACATCACAGGTCAACTCGACCCCACAAAAAGGAGCAAGGAGGTACAAAATATTAATATTTTCAACTGAGCAACAATGCGTCGTGAAATGCTAGCGACCCGAGAATTATATTCAAGTTTTTTTTTGCTTAGGTGAAAGCTTGTATTTAATTGTATTGTTTATTTTACATATAACAGAGCTATGTTTATGTGAACAGTTGTTTAGTTGATTGTGATGATACTGATAAGTGCTGTAAAATATAAAGAGGGGTTTCTTACTTTGGAATGTAATGAAGCAGCAGTTACGTTAGTCTACATTATTCATCAAGTCTTAATACGTAACGGTCATGTCAACAGCCTTACATATATTTAAATACAGGACTCAATACTTTGAATAACCAATTTGAAACCATTTGCCCTGGCGGTCCTAAAAAAATCAGATTAAGATTTGCACTCAATTCAGCATACACAGTATTATAACTTATGTACACCTCACACAGTAGGAATCCTCAAATAGCTCTAACAAGTCTAAGGTACCGCTATCTTATATCAAAATTGATACGGAAATGAAAAATATTGGGGAACGTGTTGACTCCTTGTCGCGACGCAAGGTGCAAATGTCAGGTGGGGGAAACATGTTCTTAAATGCTTGTCAACTACCGAACTAGCTTCTTGTCACTTTCGATTTTGTAAGGGTAACTAAAGAAATCACATTTTAACTGCGAGTGGGAATTGCAAACCTCCATGGAGATTCGTATCTAATGTGGAATAGGACTTATGGATGTTATATAGACGTCTTATTCGTCTCATCATAATGCTGTAAGAAAACTTTCTAAATCTGTAGACGGTATTTAGATTACTTAATACCGTCTACAGATTTAGAGAATATCTCTAATAAAACTCTATAAAAAAAATACAATTTATTACCATTTAACCCAACAGCTATATTTAGAATAAAAATATTAATCTCCGCGTCCCCGCTCCCCGGTGGCGACAACTAAAATATGATTTGAGTCCAAAGCGAATACAAAATGAGAGACAAAATTGGAGTTTTCTCTTCTCGGCTAAGAACGGAATAAAACCGTACAATAGCAGTTTTACTTTAATATTTCTTCTTGGATGTGTAAAGCGCTTTTTAGCTCTAAAAGTGTTTTTGGTTTATACTTTTCCAGATACATTGCTATTTTAAATTGAAATGGGTCTTGAAACGATAGTCTTCTTTAAAATAGCTTTTATTATTCTTTATGCATAATACCTAGATACTGATAAACTACAAATATACACATAAGGACACTTTAATTCGTCGCTTTTGGTTACAACAAAAGTGTATGAAAACGGTTTAGCAATTTAAAATCAACCAATCATCACGAACGACCGACATTTCATTCATAACCCTATAACGCTCCCCAATAAAAAACACAAATAATAGGACCATCGAATAACAACAGAGTAAAAACAAAAAAGGCGAAGCTACATGTACCTACGTAGGTATATAGTCGTGACAAATTGTCGCAACCAGTTCACTAATTACCTGTGTCGTTTCGACCCGCCCCGCCAGCTGAAGGGTTAAGCCTGCCTATTTTTTATACGGCTTTTTTACCCATTCTCTTTGATTTTTATATGTATCGCGAATAAGTATTTAAATTTTATTTTTAGTTGTGAATTTGAATATTTATTAAATTAAATATAAAGACGACTCCATAATTTCACAGTCTAAAAACTAAAATGGCCAAAAAGAAAAAAAAAAAGGAAATAATATGTGCTTTTTACACACATCTTAAGATAATTATTTTTTATTGCTGTTGAGCTAGAAATAGGTATATTAATCAAATATTATTTATAAATCATATGTACCTAATCATAATTCCTAATTTACAAACAAAAACTTAAATCATCGTTGAACCGACATAAAATAATAATAACTGCCATCCGACTCTAATAATTTTATATTTTAAATGCGGAACAGAACCATTTCTCAGCTCTATACATGACCGCGTTAGTCGTTGACAGTAAATTAAAAAAAATAATCAACACGAAAATAACATGATTTGTTATGACTGGCTCTTTATAAATGTATGACAGTTTTAATAAGTTCTGATAAAGAAAATAAGATTTCGAAATGACGTATAATTGTTTAGTTTTGGTCACAAATATTTTTGTGTCACGCAACTTAGAATACTATCATGAAATACGTCTGGTCTTGTGATAAAAGCACTTCCTCTAGATTTTATGTTTAAAATATTGAAATTAACCTCGATTTTATTGTAATGAACAACTATAAGGCGTAGTTTAGGACACATTTCTCAATGTTTTTTTTTCATGATTGCCGTCATGCATACCTATAACACTTTAAACACTAGATTATTACTATTTTAGTCGACTAACAAAACGTTCATGATTTTAAATAAAAGCATTATCAAAGTCAGTCTCGCCATTCATGATACAATTAGTACACCGGATACTGACAATCAACATAAAATAATTTACACGTAGACTAAAAACTCATAAAAATCTCCGTGTACACTATAATAACAAAGTGAACAAAAATACCAAATAGAGAGCGATTTTAAAATAGATGAAAAAGTAATGGGCGGTGTTGACGGTCCCAACGATGCGATGGAACGATGAATTACGTCCCATAAGCGATGGTAATAGGTAACGTGTTTGTTCCTGTAATATCCTTGTCATCTATTTGTTGAGCTTATTGTGTAGGATAGTGTATGTGGTTAGGGTTCGTGTATTCAGGCCTTTATAGAGTGCTGAGACTAGTTTCGAAAATTAGTTGATTAAATTGCTGGTAATTTTTTTTTAATTATATTAGGTGACTTTTTTAGTGTTAAGAACTCAATTTATTATCATCAAAAAGCGACTCATTTTTTAACCTTCAAATACACAGGTCATTTAATATTATTATGATTATAGATTTTTATTAATTTGTGTCATTTTTGAGGCAATTACACAACTTAACAAAACTACATTTATTAAGTTGCAAATATTAACAAGAATACTTGACTAACATTCGTAGTAACTTCAAAATAAAAAAGGAATCAAAATACAAAACTGGCTTCAAAGAAACTTGTGGGTACAGTTCGCCCCACTTACATAATATAAAACTAAATGACCTGGGGCTAACTATTGTGCTACCTTATAATATTGAATAACTATATTGTTCTTGTTAGCGCGTTGCAATGTTTGAACAGTCAAACATTGTGAAGGCAACCATTATAATTTAAAATATTGCATTATTTAGCTGTTGTGAAACTGACAGTTGCTTTTTTAACGTTCAATACTAATAAAACAATTATTAAAGTTGTAAACTTGGGTTGATAAAGTAATAACATTGGTGATAAAAATCGTACAACAATTTCAAAGAAATGGAAGGATTGAGTATTGTCTTTTATTTTTAAACAAAAAGACATTAGAAAATTTGTAATTCAGATCAAAATTAAATTCTATTGAGTACATAATTATGTGGATCATTTTTTTTGCTTGATTTATTTTAGATGCAATAATTTGATATCTTTATTGTTCTCAGTTTACTTTATTAAGATTTTTTTCTGTCTGTATATAAGACAAATGACGTGAGAATTAAACAGTTCACATGAACACAAGTAGGTATTTATACAAGGTGTTACCTAAAGGTATATCAATTCAAAGGGGGTGAAGTGTAAATCTGGTTTAGAGTCAGTTTACAAAATTTCAACTCAAACTGACTTAATAAAATAATTGATCTCCAATTTTTCGCATCAATTATTTGATACCAAAAATCACAACTAGACAGAATCGCTGAAGCGATGTATCTTGACATTTAACAAGTGACGTAATAAGATATTAACCCTTGCCATGCGGTGACACGTTAGTTATGATTTTTGGTGTCAAATAATTGAAGCGATCATCAAATAATTTTAAGCTGAAATTTTGTAAAGTGAGTTGATGTACTCTTCACCTCTTTTCGATAAATATACCCTTTCTGTAACTGTATAAAATAGGTATTGTTCATATAGTAAGGGAGAATACCGTAAAATTATCTCTCCACAAAAACAGGACGTCACTATAATTTACGGCGACACGTCAAACTGTAGCGTGTAAACAAATTAACACATAATTTTAGCTGCACCGCTTTCGCTTGGCGACACATTAAAATATGAAGTCCGGTAAAAAAGGATAGTTAACATTTTATGTATAGCGCGCACTACAAGGGTTAAGCTCTCCTATAATATATTATTTTATGTTTAAATTATTACACTATTAAATTAATTTTAATTTTTAAATTAAATTTGCATATTATATATTATTTTAGCAATGTCGAAATTTTTTTTATTTTACGAGGTAAACTTAGCAGAAGTCATTTCAAACTCAGTGTTAGTCATGAGTTAGTAACACTTAAATTTTGCATAATCACTACGATTATAAAGATTGGTTTGGAATTATTAAATTTTATTATTATAATATGGGGTCGGTTTTGATAAAATGAGCACGGGTCAAAAAATTTACATAATTCATACTTTTTTGGGACCCAAAACCTGTCATTATATTGATCGCCTATAATTTTGAATGGAATAATGATAATTTTCAAGTTTTTAACGATTTTGTACTCAAATTATATTAATTTAGAGACTTTGGAAACGGACTAAATTTCTTGAAAACAGCGTAATTTTGGTTCTTAGTGGAACAAGAAGTATTTTAGGGTTATAAAATATTTTGTTTAAACATTTTCTTGAGTTCAAGAAATATCTTCTGCGTTCATTCAAAATTCAAATTATAAACCAACTTGTCTTTTTTGACTTGACGTTTCGTGATGCTAAATACAAGCGTTAAATGACTATAGCGTAACATGAAGAGTGTCTTGCAATATTAGGGAAAAGCCTAAGAAAAAAATTGGAGACAATTATTACGATTTCACAATTAAACATACTGAAGACATACACAACAATCCACAAATATCAATCAAATATATTTCAGACATACATTGCTGGTGCACTTCGCACACGTCAGCTTTTAACGTCAACTGTACGGCAATAGGCATCATGTCGCTCGTAAATCTCGCGGCGACTCGACGAAGATCGATTGTGACAGGTTGGCGTTGCAACAGGCGCGTTTTGGATGCTACTGGCGATTCTCGACTCTGGACCCGTATGAATTAATTAATATATTTGCTAAGATTTTGAATTGGTATGTTTTGTGTCCAATTCTTGTTTTATTAAGAGTACATACATGTACATACATGACGTGTATACAACACAATTTATTTATAGGATATTTTATTTTAGTTGAGTTGGAACGAATTCAATAAATAGACCTTTTTAGTAGGTAGGTCAGAATTTTAAAAATAAATTAAATATATAAAAATAAAATACTATGTCGTACGTCTTCTTATGTCTTATCATCAAATTACACATCCCATATTACCATTATGTAACCCTCTATGGCCTGAACAAGACGGAAACTAACTAACGATATTTCAAAACTGCACGCTCGACATTTTCCGTTTACCTCTTTCGGCATACTCAATTTTAAACGTAAGATGCATATCATACAACGCCAATGCCATACAAAATATTCTATTTACAATACATACGTTTCGTTCGCGTGAATATTTTTAAAATTTCACGCCCGACGACAATTTGAGAGAGAATCTTGAATCTCGAATTTTACAGGTCGGGCGGTAAATCAGAAATTTATATTCGAATTTGAGAAAATGTTTTTTTACTTTCTTTAGAGAAGTCGTGACAATCGGTTTTAGGTGCTTCGAATTTTAAAACTTAAATCCTTTTGTGCAAATAACAATGAGAGGCATCGGTACATGACTGGGATCGAAATCGTGGCATTGTGAATCTATTTTAATACACTCCAGGATTTTTGAGGTCGTCAAGGGAAAGTATCTACCTACTTACAAGTGTGTTCTTTGATCTAAGTTTATAACTCTTATTTTGATCACAAAAATAAGAATAAGAATAATTTATTTCTTTTGCTTGATAAAATTTTCTTAACGGTATGTTTAACAGTAACACGTTACAAATAATTCTAGCATACTGTGTTCCAAAGACTAAGCTTTTGCTTGTATCTTGGGGGCCTAAGTAAAGGAAATTTCTAAAAGCTGCATTTCTAAATGATGACCGACAAAGATTTTAGACTACTTAAAATGATTGTATACAATTTGTAGTCGATTTCTTCTCGCTGGAAAAGTAAAAGCTTGACATTCTTATCTATAATCTATTTAATGAGAATAGTTCATAACAAAACCAACTTTCATACTTAATTTTCTGTTGAAATTTTATTAAAAAGAATTCATTCATATCTATTTCACGAAAACAATTTCAGAATATTAAACTACTACATTTTAGGATTCATTTATCGCGCACCCATAAAATTTTATGCTTAAATGGAACCGTTTTTAAGACTGCTTAGCTATAGAATGATAAGAAAGAATTCGGTAATAAATTGGGAGCTCAGACCTCATGACCTTAGGGACAATAAATATTTGACCTCTAACATCAAACCAGCCTTTGTTAAAATAGATAAGTTTTTAAGATACATTTAATTGAAAAGTGGTTACGACTGTCTTAAGATAAGTTTAATTGATTTAATCGAAATATCAACGACTAACATACCGAAAGTGAAGATTTCTAACAAAACAATTCAATCGCAAAGATATTGCACAGTAGAGATTTTAAAAATGTCCGTCCTTTAGGCAATAAACAAAGATACGCTGAATGGAAACTTCGCGTGACGTCACTGTTACACTACAATTTTAGCCTGTTTTGACGTCACAAGCCCCCACTTATTAACTTTAAAGTGCTTTATCTTTGTATTTTTTTATTTTTTGCTAAGGTAATGAAATCATGATATTTTTTTTAGAAAGAAACAAATAGCTATAATCTGTCTTTATAAAACGAACTCCACATTTATCCGTCCCTGCACGAACCAACTGCTTAAGGTGACAAAGCTCTAGAAGTCAGCTTGCTTTTTGGCACCGAAGTTTTAGTAGTTGAATTAAATTAACAATATCTACAATTCTACAATACATACTATTCTGTAATTAACGAAATACTCGAAGATACAAACAAAGAAGTTGAAATAAAACCTTGTAAAACTAACTCCACATATTGTACTCTGTATGAACCGCGTAGGTACTTGTCTCCTGCTTAAAGTGACACGGTCCTAGAAGTCAGCTTGCATTTTGGCACTAAAGTGTTAGTAGCCGGACAGGGTGAGCCTACGGCAAATTGAAACTGCCCTCCGGTTTGATTCGCACGCCGGTCACGGCCGGACACTGCGACGTACGGTTTGCAAACAAAATATTAAGTGACTTGGATTTGGTACTGTTAGATTTACTTGAAAAAAGTGTTTTCCCTGAGTAAATTGTTATTTTGAGTGAGTTTACGCAACAAAATAATATACTTTGAATATAAACTCAGTATCTAACAGGAAAATACTAAACTGTAACAGAGTTTTAAGTTCTTTGTTCTTTTTTAAAAAAACGAGTTCCGCACTAAGGAATTTAGTCCTTGTGTCGTAGGGGGTTTAAGTTAGGATTTTATGTTTAACAAACATAAAAAATTGCCCAGACTTGAAACAAGCATGTGGATCACACAAATGCTTTTCCTTTGCCGAACCCGCAGCATGTCGCGTGCAGTGGTATTTGGTGTGGTGACCTACCAATCGGTTATTCATGCAGTCAACAGAAAATAAATTATTTGTAGAATGTAGTAATACATCTTCTACTTTCACAATAACCCCTAGAAAGACATCTACTTGACCTTTACCCAAACAAACATCAAACAATTGACCTGATCCAATAATGGAGAGGAGTCATTGTAACACTATCAACAGATTTTGCTGTCGGTACATCGAAGTCGGGCGATGTCCGGCGCGGATGAATTGGCATGCATTGCGCCCCGGCTTTTTACATGCCTATTCTGGAACCGGCCGAGATTCGAGTACAAAGCTAAAGCGGAATTATTTCAAATCGATTTTTTTTTTTTTCTGATTAATAACGATATGAAATCGCTTATATTATTTGTCTTATACCTTTTTCTATTGTAACGGATAAAATAGAAAAAAAGTAATGTTTTTTTACAACCAAAATATTAATCTTAAAGTTTTTAAGTTAGCAGTCTCATAAGGTACACATTTTTCAAACTTTGGGACCGGTGTAGGTACCGTACTGTACCTACACTTGACTAAGAATCTAAATACTACATATCCCTGGTTTCTTTAAGGCTGATCAACACAAAAATTAGTTAATCACCTGTCCAATCTCATGTCAAGCGCTGTGATTGGTTTGTTAGTCTTTTGGTCACCCAATCACAGTCGTGAGCAGTTGATTTGACAACAGATTTAGTTAATCAGTCTTTCAGAAACCGGGTGATAGAGTTCGCTGACAATAGGATTTTTGTATTTTTGTTACTAAAATGCTATTAATGGTGTTTTTTAAAAAAAAAGGATTTTAGTAACAAAAACACAAAAATCCTATTTACTATTATTGGTTTTTAAAGCTACGATAACCCGCTCTCGCCTTAGACCTACACCAAACCCTATGAAAACGGCCAATAACGTAATAGGCACGTTCGCCAAAAACGATATCTGTATCTCGTCTATTTGTTTATATATTATTTGGTATTGCACCCCAAAGTATTATTAGCGTTATTTATTTAAATACAAACGTTACAGATATTTTATTTCGACGGGGATGAACAAACAAGTGTCCTTTTCCGCTATAGAAGTATTTTACGACTTGGTATTTCCTGATCGCTGTAATCTGCTGGATATAGAGAGTTTAGAACTGGCTGTTTAAAGAACTTTAGGTGTTTTTTTGCTGAATTGAACAATATATGTGCATATTTTGGTGATATCTAACTAAAGTGGGTTATCACTTAAATATTTTTAATTCCATTCATATGAGTTTTTGTTATTGATGAAATTGTTTAGATCTGTAAGAATGTCTCCTCTTTTTCCAACTTATTTAGCTATCATAATCTTCATGAATCTTTCAATGAAAATTAGGTTTTGTTTAGTTTTGTTATGGAGCTTCCGCTAACATGTCACTGCAAATCACAAAATTTCGTTGAAAATTATAGTCAAACTCCACGTGTGCATCTTCTCCTCCTCACTCCTTAGTGCGGGACTTCATTAGCGTAGCCTAAACGGAGCCATATTTAAAGGATGTTTGATTTGTAAATAAGGATGATTTATATAAACAGGTTACAAGTTCCCTTTAAACTTATGTGAACTTTAAAGGTATAAAGTAACTTTAAAGTTCACAAAAAATCATTTACTTAAAGTTGTTTTTTTTTCCTACTAGTGCCAGTAACCCACTGCGGCGTCCATAGCTATTAAGCCTGTAGACAAATTTCGTTAATACAGGAGCAATAATTAAAAAAAAACGGACTAAAGTGACGTTCATACTAATTTGACAGCACGGATAGTCGAGTGGTATCGGTCACCACCCCAGTTACCAATGCGCGCGACGTGCTGCGGGTTCCATCCCCGCGTGGGGCAAGCACGTCGATTATGTAAAGTTCAATCAACTACTCGCTTCTCACATCGCTATTCACTCTCACTTCGCATAAGGTTCAAAATGACCTTGATTTCGATCGGATTCGAGTGCGAAGTGAGCGTCGAAGTGACAAGAAAATTACCTTACTTACTGAATCCCACTTCTTATGTCATCTCGTACTTTATCAGTCAAAATCTCACGTCAAATTAGTTCAACTCGCTGACACGCTCGCAAGTGTAGCGCTAGTGTACATTCGAATTATTAACCGAGTTTTTGGAATGCCAATCAAGAAACTCACAGCGGATTCAGATTCGAAGTTTAGAATAAGGTCTTACAGAATCGAAGCCAAGCATTTCTTAGATCCACAAAAATCTTTCTGCAATTGATTTAAATATTTGCGACACAAGGGTTAAATTCCTTAGTTCGGGAGTCAATTAAACAAAAATATAAACTATAATTTCAGATTTCTTTAAATACATTGAGACCTATTTTTAAAACTTTACATGTAACTTCATGGATATCACACTGTAACTGTAAACATCAAATTAATCGTACATTGATTAAATGTTTATGGGTATTAGGTGGTGTATACACCATCGTTATTTATGCATAGCACGACAGCAGACGGACATTACGTGACATGTCCCCGTGGACTTAATCTGATGCTTATGTATAGCTGGCTTATGTGGAGCCATTTATCTAGTTAGGGAAATGGACGCAAGATAGCTGTATGCGTGTGTTATAGTTTTTAACTAGCATATGTATGTTGGAGCCTTGTTTCGTAATGACCAGTGTTTACAGTACTTTTTTTCTTCTAGTCGTGTCGGTACATACTTAATTAACTTTTTAACATACTATTTGAATTCAAAATATTAGACTGATCTGTCTGTCTGTCTGTCCGTCAGGTAATTCTTCACGATTTTGATGAAACTTGGTATTATAGAGTAAGTTTGAATCCCGAGAAAGGATGAGGCTACTCTTTGTCGCGAAAAGCGACATAACCGCGGGCAAAATCTAGTTGCTAATAAATGCTTAAATACGTGATTTTTCAATAGTACGACTCAGGGTCTAAAATTAAGACAATAACGTATTTTTATAGCAAGGCTGAATTTCTAATTTAAAATATGCGTTTTAAAAGTAATCATTATACATTTCGAATTCGGAATAACAACAATGTATTGCTTTTAATATATTCTTAAACGTCTTGCACTTAACACTGCAACTGCACTGCAGCTATACTTGCATGTATCTCTATAACCTAGCGATACAGGACAAAGGCCCATTTAGAGCAATCAGAGGATTAATTGCTCAGATTAGATGCCGTCACTTGGTAGCCCGTAACGTTTGGACTGCGGACGATTCCACCGATGGCCGTGTATGACCGTTGTTATTAAATTGTACGATATTAATTGATGTGCTTGCTCTTAATAGTTTCTCTTTACAGGTAAATAATGTTTGTAAGATATTTTGATTAAATGTGTTTTGTAGTTTAATGGTCAAAGAAGTGTCATTGCTTTTTATAAACATAATGTGAAAATATGGTATTTTTTTTTTAAAAGATTGTAATTTGTTTTGATTGCCTAACTATAATTTTTAATATATATGAACAATTCGAAAGTATGATTTAACTGAAAGTGTGATATAAAAGAAAATATAATTAACAAATAATTTAAGACTATTACAAGGAATATTTATTTACCTACACTTCTATGCACATAAAAACGTATGCATAAAAGTAACTTTATTTTTTAAAACTGAACTAAGTACTTTTAAAAGGTTGAAAAATTAAAATAAAATATTAAAAAACTGTGTTAATTTATTAACATCAACGTTGACGACGAAATAAATTCATTTACCCAAATGTCACGCCATAATTTTTCAATTGGGTAAGTAAAGAAACATCAGAAATTCTCTCATCCAGGCTTTAACACTAAAATTGTAATACTTATTTACGTGAAGGAATAGTCTAGACCGGTGAATGCACTGACTATTGTTATCTATCGGATTGGTCTTTGTTTGAGTCCAGAACTTAAAACAATTGACGCGTGTAGTTTTGGAATATTCCAAATGTGTACTCGAAGAAATTTGAGAGTGTTATTTGTTTCTAGTAAAATCTAAAGTACAGTGTTTTAAGTCTGAGTATAATTTAGATTTAATCGAAATGCAGTCAATAGTTTTATTAGAGAAAACCAGAAAAGTCGGAGAAATAATGTACCTACGTTTTATAGCAATATTATTATATTCATAGTTTGTTAATCGTAACCTCAGACTCCAATAAAATTATTTATTTACTGAATTTTCTATTTCTATTTCATTAAAGAAAAATAATTATTAATAGAAATAAATAAAATTAAATAATTTAATATTAAATGAATTAAATTTATAAGCGATAAAGTAGTTATACTTTTTCCGGAACCTATAATATTTCGCTTTTTATACACAGTAATTAATAGCTGTAAAATATTTTGAAAAAACATTTACTGGGATTTCAAAAAACATTATACAAACGCCAAGAAAAATGGTAAAATAAGCAGGAAAATTCTAAGAAATAATCTAATTAAAAGCGGTATTCTGAACCCTCTCCTCAAATTAGTGTTGATTCTGATAGATTGCTGACTAATTACCTTCTCATTTTTCAGTCACTGTCACCAGTTTTTATGATGCACACCACAGATTGCATATAAGTGGTTAATTGGTTCTTAATCGTTAGGAAATTATGATTAACTGCTCAGTAGTAGTTAAATTACTAGAATTTTAGACATAAGAATGAAAATACGTCTATTTAGCAACGGTAAACGTATACCTAAGTAACGAAAAAAAAACTAGTATATTGTGTTGACATAGACAATCGAAGACTATTATCATAATTAAAAGAAAAAAGTTAACTATAGAGCGCGCATATCGAGTAAGAACTGTAGGCACTAGTATGAACAAGTAAAATCGTAAAACTAATGTCAAAACCGAGCGCACCGTTTTATTAAAACTATCTCAAAACCTAATATTACCCTAATAATATCGGAACCGTCGATATTTTCGTATAAATGTCTGTCGTCGCACGGTAAATCACTAAAATCAGTAAACGAGCGTATTACATTCAGCTCGAAATTTGCTTACGCTTGGTGCAAGGGGCTATTAGCGATGCGCACTCTATGCTGTCTATGTTTACTCTAAGGTATTATAATTTTCTTAATTTTAGTTTTTTATAATGTCATTCCTACAATACGTACGTACTTTACATTATAAAAAGTGTAAATGTATGTTATTCAAAAAAATATCAGGATTAATAAATCTACTGTAGCCTATTTAAACTCGAATGCCAATAGATGTCGACTTAAACAAACATCAACTTTATGCTAGAGTAAATAAAGTTGAAGAAGTCATAAAAATATAAAGTTGAATCGCAAACTGAACCTTATGGGTAGGGCTTACAGTTGTTTTTCTAAACCTCGTGTGTGTTTACATGTTTAGCTCATAAACTGCGAACGGATTATACCAACTAACATGTATATTTCTAAATGTAAGTCTAGTTATCTCTTAGCCACATGGGCGTCGTAACGGGTGACTGAAGAGACCTCTAACTACATGATGTAAACACGTAGGTCAACAACCTGGCTAGTAGTATTTACTTTATTGATACCAAAGAAAACTTTGTAAATATATGGTCATCTAAAGTTTTAAGAACAAAATGTATTTAATTTATATATTTTGTTGCAAAACAACGGGTTGCTAAATGTATCACAAAACTGACATGTCCTATAAATTTAAGTTTGTCTGTTTTAGACAAGTGGTTTACTTAAAGTAGTGACAAAAATAAAAAAAATATATTTATTCTGTCTCAAACATTAATAAAGACATCAAATTATTAAAAAATCTCTACCAGTCAATCAAAACAATTTGCGTTCAAATTAAAACAAAAGAATAAAGAAAGTAAGAATTAAAATTTTCAATTAATCCATTAATTTAATGCGAAGTGTCTCAGCAAGTTTTTCAGCCCCCACCCCTAGTATTGCAGTTATTTCGATTCTTAAAACGACTTATCATCAAAATTTACTGTTTGTTCCGCTGAAACTTCCAAATTTTGCCTATTTGGTCTAAGTTACAGGAGGATTTTCGTAATTATTTTTATAACTGTTAGTTAGACAAAATAATAAAAAAAATTGAAATGTCCTTGTTTCATGGTGCGACAGCCAAATTTTGTATTCAAACTCTACCTAAAACTATAAACGATCGCGCAGCCTCTTATAGGTGCTAGTATAATAAAAACTTTAAAGTAGGTAGTAAAGCCCCCTTAGACAAGTGACATTTCTACAAGCGCTAACTCTGACCAAAACCCCCAAATGTATGGAAGTGACAAGTCTAAGTCACGACACTTATCGAAAAGAAATGTCATATAAGCGATTTCTCCTCAAGGCGTGTGTACGGGGTCAGGGCCAGTTTTGTAATTAACACCGGTATATGATTACGATATGAAAACTACTAAGGGATTTTGCTTGAGTTACATTAAAGTTTTTTGTAAACCAATTGTTGTGCTATAGAAATATAAACGTGGGCCTGGTTTTTAGGAACATTCTCTAGTCAAAACCATTCAAACACAAAGAACAACTCATAGAGTAAACATAGACAAGCAAGTAGCACCTTATGTCAAGCGTAAGCACATTTTTAGCTAAATGTATTGCGGTCGTTTTTCTTATTAATGTGATTTTCCGTGCGACAACAGATATTTATGCGAGAAATACGGTTCCGATATTATTAGGGTAATATTAGGTTTTGAGATAGTTTTAATAAAACGATGCGATCTGTTTTGACACTAATTTTACGGTTTTACATGTTCATACTAGTGCCAACAGTTCATATTCGAACAACTACATAAAAATGAAATCGCCAGAATGTTTTAACTTGCATCAAATATCAGCGTCATATTCCCCCTCAGTTACTCGGTATTTCGCTTAGACATGATTGTTAAGAAGAAATTTTAATTAAGCTTACATTTCTAAATTTCTGAGAGCTTAATAATGTCTGCGACGATTCTGTTTGTCTAACAAAATTATCATATGAAATCTGTGTGTTACATGTTATTCTGACGGGAGTTTTGCAACTTGACAGTTTTGTGAAATACAAAACTGCGGTGCGTTTTGCGGTGTAAATGTCATGATCAACCCTTATATATTATGTAGGTGTAAATGTCATTATCAAGTCCTAAAATAATTAATTAAGTACTTATGTTGTTGACTAGGAGTACCTTAGACATACAGTATAAATTGCCCTAAAAATAACTCATGTTTTTATATCCTAAATTCTAATGTCTCGAAACTAACTAGGAAGACTAAATATTTGTTTTTAATTGCTGACTAAAAATGAGGGCCAAATGACTTAATTTACACAACGTTTTGCGTACAAAGACAAAGTCTTACCTTTCAAAACAAAAACGACTACAGAAAAATTAAATAATATACGTATAAGAATTTATTATTTTCATAAACAAAATTGCGAATGAACTCTCAAAAGCTAGAGGTACGAAGAGCGATTAATCCACAAGTGCTAAGCCAATTAGACAAACACTGAAAATTATCGTGAAACCCAAACACGTCTCAGGTGCACTACTAATTTATTTAGGTCATACACGTAAAGTCTAGACAAAACAGGTTGAATATCTACGTAATATACTATCCAGTATATACTAAACTGCACTCGTAAAACAAACATATTACTTTAGCAGTAGGTATGCTGTTTTAAATTCGTCGTAAAACAAGATATTATGTGTTGTAATTAAAACGTGAATGCATTATAGTAAGTGGATTCAGCAGACCTTAGTTTTAATACTGATGGGATAGTTATTCGTTCAATAACACTAATTCAGTCTCGTAATAAAACCGAACAGAACGGAGAAGTAGTCCTATTACCACACTACCACATGCCACAACTTGGTATACTACACATGGTATGCCAAGGTGTGGGTAATTCGGGGCTGAAATTACAATAGTGATAACGAATAAAAATGAAGTATTTATTTATAGTGAAGAAGCCAATTAATCTTAAAAAGCAAATTGCTACGACAGTGGTAATATGTAAATAGTACAAACATAGAGTAAAAAATAAGTAAACTATATAGTGCGCGTAACAAGTATAAACTGTAGGCACTAGCACGAACAAGTAAAATGGAAAAAATTGTGTCAAAACAGTTAGTGCCGTTTTATTAAAACGATCTCAAAACCTAATATTACTCTAATAATATCGAAACCATCGTTTTTTCCCCCAAACGTCTGTCTTCGCACGGAAAATCACTTAAATCAGTAAACGAGCGTAGTACTCTTAGCTAAAAATATGCTCACGCTTAGCACTAGGGGCTACTAGCGATGCGCGCACTCTATGCTAGTCCTTGTTTACTCGAAGGTACACAATGTCTACAAACTCGATAATGCATGCGGTTCTCGTCCAGACATACTTGTCCGTGTACATGTGCACACACACACAAACTGTCGTAGTGAACCCTACCACATGCCTACTCAACAATAACTTTAACCATCTTTGGCTTATATTTCGCGCCTAATTGTTAGGGAGAAAACAAGGCACAAGTGGAAAACTCGACACAAATAAATAACAAGATATTTTACAAAATTAACGCCCTAAGACGCGACTAAACATTAATTCAGAAATAATTAAAGAAACGATTAGAACACTTCAGCCCCTTGTAGAGTAGAGGCCAAAATTGTTAGCGCGAAACAGGGCTGTCTCTAGCAATAAACTTTGCTCAGGAATTTCATTAGTTTCGTTCAATAAATTAAGAGGTTATGCTCGCGTGTGTCGGCCCTGCAATTACCTCGTCTACGCGGAGGTGTAATGAAGAACCTCTCGCTAAGAGGACGGAGGAAGTACGAACATTATTTGGATATGACGTTCAAAATATTAGTCGGGTCATTGTTTACCCTTGGAAGGTGGGCTAATACTTATTTTTTTTTATTTAATATAAGTATTCTTAATAGTAGATATTTTTACTTTTGATAGAATGAATTTAAAAATACAGTGTTGTTTTTTTTTTCAAAAATATTGTTTAATTTTCTGCTTCATAAGTAGTTTTAGTCAGTTATTAAATATTATAGACTGTCCGTATCTAAATTAGAATTTATTTTGTAGGTTATTTGGTAAAACAGTCTACCTCTATTTACAAGTTCATAACAGGCGAGAAAAATAAAAAGAAAAATACCTGAACGTACAACAACATTCTCGCGATACTAAAAAGGTTTTATCGCGACGTTTTTATATCGTATCCATATAAAATGAATTCTCATCTCCTTGCAACAAAGTTTCTCATAATAGTTGGCTTGTCGCCCTATTACCCGACCGACTTCGATGAACTGCTCCCGGTCGTATAGCATTTTTATAACGAACTACCTTCGTAATTTTGTCGGGTTATTGCCGTTCTTTGCAAAAGCTGTGAAGTGTCAAGTATATTTCAGGATTGGTATGTTAAATCTTTTGTAATGAACACTTAAGAAACTATGTAAGTAATTTGGTCGGTTAAAGTATTTTTTTAATTATAATTATAGACGTAGGCTCTAAATATCATGCATAAACTAAATAAACTTTCATAATTGATGATGAAAAGTCTCCAACTCAAGTATTCCTACTGCTTTCACAGAGAATAAAAGCATGTATTTTTAGGTTTATTCTTCTCCCAAACGTAAAACAAACAGTATAGTGGTTTAATCCAAAATTTCTTTTATACTGAAACCCAAAAAATAAAAGAAAATCATCACCATATTTAAATAATATGGTAAACAGCTTAACGAACTACTGTTTCGATATCAAACCTAACAAGTAATCGTATACTTTGTAAACAAAACACAACATCATCATCATATCAGCCTATATATTATGAACGTAGGGCTGCCCCAAAGAGTGCCAACCATCTCGCTCGCTCGCCATCCATCCGCTGCCATCCACCTTCTTTAAATCGTCGGTCCATCGTGCCGCAATCAAAACACAACAACTATTTTGCAAATAAAACGAAGAACAAAATATATTACGTGACAGACGAAACCAGGTTAATATGGTCATCAATATTGTTCGACAATCAATTCAATGATAATTACCTGTAGTTACTAATGACGTTAATTTCGTCACAATAATTCTGAAGAGCACTTTACTGTTCATATCGTAAATTACAATTATTAATGCCATGATAGGATGTTTGTAAATGTTTAATTTATCTGGATAACAACTATCAATTATTTTATACTTTTACAAAAAAAAAAAAAAGAAGGTTTGACGTGATAAAAAGACCGGTTAAGTGCGATCTGGTTCCGTACTCCGTATAAAATAAATTTAAAACAGTAGGTATGTAATTTTTATTATTTTGTTCTAACAAAACAAAAAATTTCAAATGTTCCTATTACGGTTCTTGAGATACAGAATGATAACAAACAGGTGGAAAATATTTCTAATATTAGAGTCCCGTTTGCACCCTTTCGGTACAGAATCCGAAAAATATACCTAATTTCTAAGTAAAAAATCTGTTTCGATAGCACTTTTAGTACTTTAACAACGACAAAAAATGTATTATCAACACTTATAAGCATCAAATCAAAACATGGGGTAACAACTTAAACTTAATTCAATAATTATTTACATAACAGTTAAATTTTCAGGATAAATTACAATTGTGGTATATGATAGCGCTATATTTATATAGTAACAACTCAATGTAACCTTTATCGTTCCTGCTAGTTCAAAACAGCAGTATCTTTTGCTATCTCAGACATAAATATAAAAAAATACTGCGCTTATATTTCTTATTATCTTGAGTTATATGATAATTCTTGTCTCTTGGCCGGTGATTTAGTACGGGGTCGAGATAGAGGGCGCTCTCAGCTAAAAAAATACACAGTCGTCATTATGATAAATTACCTCCTGTTATCTTGGTTGTTGTAATTGTACACTGCTTTATCAAATAACAGAACTATGAAATACTGGCTTTAGGATAGGGGTAGACGGTTTTTGAAGTCGTAGTAACAGATAAGACACCTATTATGTGTGGTTGCTACCGAAGTTTTTAAATGAATATTTGTTAAGTTTGAAAAGGCATAGAAAAGAGAAAATTAAAAAATAAAAGTTTGTATAATATTATTTGTGTATTAAAATTATTTAAATTAATGCAACAATTATATTAATTATACAAATAATTTACAGTTGGATAAAATTTGTCACTAAAATAACAATACAATAAACAAAGAAAGTTGACAAATCGAATTATCAAAAAATATAAGAATTCTTTTAGAATTTACGGCACTTAAAATCGATTTACACACTTTTAACGATTCACTCGTCGAATATTCAGTATCGAATCACGTTTTACCAGTGTCTGTAGTGTCCATATAAATTTAATAAAACATAGTAATAAACAAGGGTTTTATGTGACGTACGCAACGTGTCGGTATTGAAAGTTCGATGGGGACCGACATCGAAATATTGTGTCGGAATTTATAGCCGCTGCGGTCAGTCCACGAAACGGGGTAGGCTGGGGTCCCACTAACAGCGATAAAATTTTTACAACAGTTAAAATGTAGATACAATTGGTGAGACATCATTTGATAATAATGATAGTAAAAGGATTTCTGGACAGGCGAGAAATCTTGGAATTTTCTTTTTATATTTTAGTTTCATTCTCAAACTACATTTGTGAAAATTACGGGCGTAATACAACATTATTTATTAGAAGTTTATTTACAAACTCTAATGGCAAGGGCGAGAAAGCTGGCTGGAATGGGTGACGGTGGGTAGAATAAGGCTCTGACAGAATAGTGAATAGAGAATCTAAAAAAGACCTGGTAGACCACAGATGGACTGAAGCCATGTTTATTTACAGGGCAAAACGTAACTGCAAGTCAATTGACACAAATACTGATTGAAATAAAACTATTTGTATGTCATACTATATGCATACATAAACAGATTTTATCGCTCATCAGTCCGAAGTAGTCCACATGCGCGACTGGCTACTAGCCAAGTCCCCAAGAGTAAATAATCAATTTTTTTAATCACTGCTCTTCGTGGGTAAATTTATTTTTACTTTTTTGTCCTCGAAGATTACTTACGACTCAGAAGCCTGTACTGTATTTGCTTTTCAGGACATTATTAAATAAAAATATCGATAAAAATACTTGATCATTTATTATTTGTTGATTCTTTCATCGCTTACCGCTTGCACTGGCACCACACCTCACAGATTGGCATAGCACGGGATTGGCGGAACAAGTTGTCTACGAAACTCGTCTATAACTGCGGCTGATAATTAAACAGCTGTGCCGGAACACCAACGTTTTGAAGCGACCGTGTCAATACAGATATTAAGTACGTTAGTGTTTGTGATCAAAATCCTTAATTAAATTCGTATATACAAGCTGTGTCCTGAGGTTATGGGGAATCGATAGATGTGTATTGTTTACGTGTTTAATAATGACATCGCCTAAGACTATTCTGTTTAGGTAGGGCAGAACTTTCACATAAATATTTCTAGACTACAAGCTTATGATATTATATAGTAAGTTTGTATTGTTTTATTCTCAAGAGTTTGTCTGAATCACATTGATGTAAAAAGAACCAATATAGTATTACCGATATGGTACCTGCCATATTGGTTCAGGAAAAAATGGAATTATAATCTACGTATAAACTAAGCTAAACAACGTCAAAATATTAATAAATAAGGCCCTTAATAATAAAAAAATAGAAGCCAAATGTTCTTAGGTTATTATTTCCATGTTTAGGGATTTTCTAAACCTATGTAGAACTTCATTGTATAAGTTTTTGGTTACGTCTTTCAACTTGTTACCTATAATTATGATTAAAAGTTAATTACGTTAAAAGGTAAACTAAGTTTGGAAATCGCGAGCTCTTTGAAAACTGCCTATTCGTAGACGTAGCTGCCTAATTCATCGAAAACCGGAATCGACTTCAAAGCCCACATTGTCTGAAACATTCGTACCCAATTCTGGCCACAATCATTGTGCGCACGTGCGTCTTAGCAGAATTTACTGTGTCTAATACAATAAGTTGGCGCCCCACCGTGGGGCGCGGGCCTAAATTATGTATTTTATTGTCACTGGATCCAATTTCATAACCCGAAGAACGGTCGGGATGAGTCCGCAACGTTATAAGCTATCCTATTGAATTTTGCAATACATACAAATGCGACGGTAGTGTTTTTGTGGGTAATGTTCGAACGTGGCGGATTATTGGCTCACAATATTTATTTTTGTGAAATATTTGAAGTATCTTCTAGTTTTGCTAGACGATTGTATTTAGTTTTTCCTTTATTCGTTTGTAAACGTTCTAAACAATTATTTTAGTACGAAAATGCAGCCAGTTCATTGTATGCGCATTACACAATCACTAGATGCAAATCATCTTTCAGACCGGATACCTAAGTTACCTATCTGTATAGTAGTAGAAATTTCAAATAATCCATATACTATCCAAATTTTACTAAAAAACTTAAGTAAAATATAGCAATTTTCTATTAAGTCGCAAAAATATCCAACAGCACACATAATTGAATTATTAAAATTATAAATACCACATACAGCTAAAATATGGTAAATTATGAATTAACCTGCCTAACTCAAAGGGATCAAGAACTCACACAGTATTAACACCACGTCTAACCCTCACAATGCGATCCTAAATTTCATAGTACAAACGGGTTTTTTGTAAAAAAAAAAACTTTTCAAAGTGCAGTATCTTAAAATAGCAGAAGCTTATCAAGTGTAAAATTAATTTCACGGCAGCTATTCTCCGAGATAGTTCATCAAACTTTCAAGATTCAGATGAGCATAAAATAGGCAGAGAGCGCCTTCGGAAAACTTTCTGTGTAACGGAAATTAGTTCTAACATTTTACTAGTTTTTTAAAATACTTCAGCGGAAGCGAGAAAGCCGGGAAAATAGAGAAAGATAAAATGATGATTATAATATAAGATCACTGGTACCTATAAAGACTTTTTTCATTATAAAATTACATTTTTGTTCACGACAACAACAGGTTTTTTTACATTTTTGTTCACGACTTTGAATGTTTCCTGGAAGCGTTTTCATCATGCATTTTGTCCTAACAATATTTAAATAAAAGCTTTTTCTAGAAAATAAAGCTTCGTGATATTGTTTTTATATTTCTAAAGTATGCCGTTTGAGTATTTAAATAAAATAATAAACAAAGTCTCGTGGTGGCGTAGAGGTTCTATGAACGGATTTGTACACACAAGGTTTTAGGTTCAAACCCATCACAGGCAAGTACCCATATGACTTTTTCAAAGTTATATGTACTTTCTTAATTATTCTAAGACACTATTGACAATTGTGGATTCCAAAAATTAGAATCAGAAATCGCCAACCTGGAAAATGAGCTAGCGTGGTGAACAATGCTCGTTCCTTCTCTACATGAGAAGAGGCCTGTGCCCAGCAGTAAGACATTTATAGGCTAGTATTACTTTGATTTATTATAATATAATAATCAAAAATAAAAATATACATAGATATAATGAAAATCGCACTCATTCAGCTGAACTACTCAATAAGCTCAGATAAAAATCAAAAAAGTTAATACTTGTAAATTAAAGGTTTTTTTTTTTGTAACAATAAATCAAATTCTAGGAAACGAAATTTTCAATATTCATTCCAATGAAACTTGATCCTTTTAGCACACTTGATCCTTTTAGTTACAGGTATTAACTGCAACGTAGTATTTATTAAAATAACAGATTCGACTCCGTTTTTGTTAGAACAAAAAAATTTAACGATATCGACGATTAAAAATATTTTCACTTTAAAATTATTGTTGATTTACATTTATCTTTGTAACAGCTATTCTATTACTGGTAGTATATTCAGTGTAATTATTCCTTTAATTACGTAGTACAGTTTGCATCAAGTCACTATAGAGCTTTTGTTTCTAAAATTTTTAGTTTTAATGGATCTTAACAGCACAGTGACACACCTACTAAAACTTACTAAAAATACTTTCGTAAGATTTTTAAGAAAACGAGTAGCAGACGCTAGTTCTATAAAATGTAAGTAAGCATCGGATTATTGAGTTGTAACCACGACTTGTTTCTAAGACTAAGATATATATATCGATTTTTAAGTCTACCTTTACGGGACCAAACTAAAAACAATGTTATTGTTGTAAATAAAGCAGAAAAATAGCCCTTTTTTTTTAAATTCAGCAACAATGATTATTACAGATGCATTTTAGATACAGCAGTGAAAGCGCTTGGAAGCGCTGTACACTCAGCAGCCCTAATTAATATTTTCTCTGCGGACTGCAGTATAAACCAATTACGTAGCTAGACCAAAACTGTGGTGTTTTTCGGCGCGCGCCAAATTGCTTTACACGCGAGCTTTGAAGTGTTAAGCGCTTATTAAATTTGGAATCAAAAGCGCAACATTGTTTTATGTATAGATATACATGTGCCATCGCTGTTTCATGGTTAACGAGCGTTGAGTATTCACCTCTTGAAATAAGGAAAGTGAAAATTAAACTGCTCAAACTTGTTGAAAATTTAACGTTAAATTTTTATAAAAAAAAAATATAAGGCTTGTATTAAAAAAGTGCTGAATCTGCTAAGTATATTTGACTCATAAGTTTAAATGACAATACAAGTTCAATATATAAATGTAGGTATGTATACTGTCCAACAACAAAAGTTTAATACGCAATGGAGAACAATTTATAATGTGAATTGTAAAATATGAGAGGCTAGACGTCTTAATAATATAGTAGGAGCAGGTATCGAATAATATTAAACAAGGTTTTCTATGTACATTCTTGAAAGTTGTGAAGCTGCAGACACATTGTGAGGGTAATAACCACCTGATTAATTTTTAATTAATTCCGAAAATAACGTCGGGGTCTTATCTAGACACCAAGATTTTCCAATTTGAACCCAACGACTTCTCACACAAAATAGAACAAGATTTATTCCCTAATCAGAGTTTAATCAAGGCGCGGGAGTATCAACGAATTAATTCGAAATTAACGTCGTTAAGGGCCGTAGAACGAGTCGTCGAACAATAAACCAGTGAGAAATTGGGCCCTTAGAAAATTATTTAAGTGGGCGGAACGCCGATAAATTCTCACTCCAGTGTACTGAGAGAATTTCTTTAGCGAGATCATTGAATGCAAAATTATATTTGCGAGGGATTGTTGGCTGATTACAAGAGAAGAGTCAGCAACCCTTCGCGAAGCTATTGAGGAAAACTCCCAATGGTATCAATTTAAGGTATCTTCTTAAGAGTAAAATATAATAGACGTTTTGGTACGGGATTTATATTACATAGTCTTAAATTAGTAAGATATAAGTATCCCGTTCGTTAATTGTTAGCTTCTGTACGCACAGTCAGCAAATTTTATATTCCGTTAAAGTGTTTTGTAAAGCTGACCTTGTATCAACTTATGTTGCTGATAGTACCTAGATAAAAACAACCACTTTTTTAACTTAACTGCTCTTAATAATATCCAGTAACTGGCTACTAATCAGTGATCTGTATTAAATGCAGAAAAAGCTTTGAATTTAACAGAAGTACAATGTGTACAATTTCGTCCAGGTAAGATGACAAACTATACGTAAAAACTCACCTTATAGTGAAGATTCTGAAGCTACAGCAAGTACCTGTAATAAATGTTAACTGTGAATAGTGTGTAAGAGAACAATAAAAATTAATTAAAACATTTAAACCATGAAATTCAGAAACTAATAATTTCAAGCTGTAAAATCAAAAATATTTTATAAAACAAAGTCGGGTAAGTTTAAACCATTTATAACTCGAGAATGGGAAGACCGCTTTTCATGATATTTAATTTGTTAGATTTTTCTCCGTCCCAAATAGCAGAATTATCAAAACATTGAAAAAATTACAAAAAATGTGTAAAATCAAAAATATTTTTATTTTATAAAACAAAGTCGGGTAAATTTAAACCATTTATAACTTAAGAATGGGAAGACCGCTTTTCATGATATTTAATTTGTTAGATTTTTCTCCGTCCCAAATAGCAGAACTATCAAAACATTGAAAAAATTACAAAAAATGTTATGGGAACAGGAACTACTTACGCGGGTGACACCCTAATAATTCCCTATAATATAAACAGTTTAAAGAAACCCAGCTAGCTGTTCCACTCACTAAACCAAATTTAAGAATTAGTCGCCGTCACACGCCAGGCAAACACGGAAGAATTCGAAGGCGGTCTCATTCCGCGCCGCTCCATTCATCGTTCAACTCAACCCATTCACTTACGCGAGACTCACTCATTCCCTCTGTACCGATTCATTCCGTCTCAGACCTACGTTATTTAAAAAGAAATTTCTAGAAAATGTCGAGACGTATGCTTTGAGTGTGAGCTCATTATGGTTTTCTTTGAATACAGGTGTTCATTAACGGGAATAGTGCTGCCAAAGGAATTTTTCATTTGCGAGTCATATTGAGTTCCTATTCGGTATTGAAACTTGAATGTGGATTCAATTATACGTGTTCAAGAAATTTATTTTATTAAAAAGTCAGATCATGTTCCAGCAATGCTGGTTATTTTTCTAGTTTATTTTGAAGAAAGTTTAGTGACCTAATTTATTTTATCACCACCTAGGCTTTTCACATCAGAAAACAAGATCATTAAATCTTTAAAATTCACCTGTAATCCAAATAAACTGGTTAGCAACTACTTATCAAGAAATATGGAGCGCTGACTTCACCTACACATTAATTAGGACAAAAATCTAAAAGGTTACCTATATAAAGTTCAAATGCAAGCCCATTATGACATTTTAATGTGATTTTGCCAATCAAGTATGAGCTCCCATTCCCTCCACATATAGAACAAGTGATTGTTAACTCAGAAAAGAGTATCGACTTTAGCAAATGCCCCATATTGAATAATGAAAGAAAGGGAAGCACGTACAACATTGATTCCAAGTCGCTGCTATTAGAAAACGTGCATACATAAATCTAAAAGCGGATATCAGTTAAGAAAACTAAATAAGAAAGGTCTTTCAAAGCATTTCCGCGGCGTCTAGCTCACGAACCACCTCTAACCATTGTTACCTTTGCTAGACACAACTTTTTTTCCGTCGTCGCCTGCCTTCGATCCACTTACAGTGTGGTACGGTGATAGGAAATAAGCTCATTTTAATTTACCTTAAAAAATGTTTAAAGCATCTTACAATACAGTTTTGAAACAAACGTCTTTATGTTTATGATTGCATATACCTAAATATAATAAAGACATGCAAAAAGATTTAGTTTCGTGATCTGGAATGCACTGTCTTTAAAAGCGTCAAGAAGTACAGCCGCCAAATTATATATGTTACTCAAAACTAACTAGTATAGTGCTACAATAATATTTTTTAAAGACATTTTAAGAGGTTTAATAAAAATAGCTACATATTTGCTATTCATTGAATCCTATAACTCGACGGAAAGACCTCACCAAGAATTCGCTTTGCTGCAGACGACAGACCAGACTGAGTCAGCTCCACACCTAGTTTCCAAATATGCTATTTTATCTGCACAATTTCTATGCTCTTTTTGCAGTCTAACAAAACTGTACTGTGCTGTCTTTTTTTTAATTTTTTTACGGAAATATTAATATATGTCGTCTACTATATTTATTTATTATGTATATTACACAAAGGTATATGTGTCTATTTATAAAGAGATATAGACTTTAGAATAGTTGCACCTGTTTGTAATTTCTAAATGTCTTTGGAAATATCTTTAAAATAACTCAAATCCCCGCTTTCTCCTATTAAATAGACCAAACAAGTCGGCTGCGAACGTGATCTCTGAATACTGAGATCTCTTTGAATACTCACCCGGGTGCAATTGACGATGGAATCGCTAAAGCAATACTACGTTTTAAGTAAAAAATTTAAAGTTAGTTACATTGAGACCCTTTATAAAAAGGTTTTTCTGTTTGATTTTATATTATACTGTGTGAACAATTTGTAGAACTTTTTCTTAATATTTTACTTTAAACAAGCTGCGCCTCGTGTTTTCACCGGCGTATAGATGAAAAATGGTGATGATGATGATAGTGAAAAGAAGCCTGTATGTTAATTCAGGTAATAAACTATCTATGTACCAAATTTCATTCAAATTTCTTCAGCCGTTTTATCGTGATTGTGTAACAAACAAACATCTATCCATCTATCCTCATAAACTTTTACATTTATAATATTAGTACAAATTCCTATTACTTTTACATTTGTTTCTGTGATTTGAAACTATTTAATAGCTTAAAGAACAGTTTAATATAATACTCAGTATAATATAAAACACAAATAAAATTGCATTAAGATATTTTATTTCTGAACTAGCCTAACTAAAACGAAATGTGTGTTTAAAATCAGATCATAAATACGTCATAATATATTAATTGTCAAAGCACCGCTACACTACTTACATACGACATAGTTTCGTTAAATAATATATATATATATATATAATATAATATATATTACCAGCCTATAAATGTCCCACTGCAGGGCACAGGGTAATATAATTTCTCATAAATACCGAAATAATCCACACTGATCTTCTTTATGGATGGTGAGAATTGATCAAGCAATTAAACCAATAAATCCGTGCGATCCGAAATAATCGGCTCCGAACTACGAAAAGTCCTGCAGTACACAAATTATTTTCGATTCCCAAACCAGTGGCAGCGTATAAATCATTATTTCCTGTAATTAACAACAACGCAACATACACTCAAAAACCGTGTAACAAAAAGTTTCCACCAATTTCTCGGACCATAAATTTCCGCTATTTGTGAGTTAAATGGAAAACATTTACAAATAAAATTGCACATTTCGAGTTTATTTTTTCGTAAAAAAAAAGTTTTGCTTGCATTTTCAGTTTTTTGATTTATGACAGCCTAACGTACTGAATTAATTGACTCAATACACAAACGAAACCATATTTATTTTTGTGGCCACATGGATATTTGTTTTTGGTTAAAAGTTTTGTACTGATGAAAAATGCAAAGAAAATGTTTATTTAGAATGTGTAAATATTTGAATTGAACTTTATGTGAAACTAAATTTTATTTCTAGTTACAAAAAAAACAAGACTTTTTACAATAGTTTGCACTGTCCGTGCTCCTCAGTACTATTAAAATAGGAAATAAACCCGTGTTTCGATGTCCTAACATAAATAATACCCATGTCACAGGCTAAACGGTAATTGTTAAAAATATGTCCACCCTTCTCGCCATTTTAATCACGGTAATATCTCTGGACATCATTAGGAAGTTAATCGTTCGTAATGGTGACGTCACTCCAACTGGCGGCGCAGCGTATTAATCAACAGTGTAACACCTGAAAGATCACGTGTCGGCAGCGGACCGACACTTTGTCGCTGTTAAGTAATTTGTGGGGTCTCAGTTATAGCGGGCTTGGGTAGAACAAATTAATCTTTTTTATTCTGTGATTTTTGCGATGGAAATATTAAGAAAAAACCGTCGACTTGAAAAAATAATAATTGGAAAAATTTATATGTTTAAAGAAGAAAACGCTGGAAAAAACAGAGAACATTTTATTTTTAATGAATAATTATTAAGAAGAGCATGAAATATAATTTTACTTCTATTAGATTTCTTCCATTGACAGTTATTTTTTTACAGACACACAATTCAACCTTGTCACAATTTGTTTCCATCCAGACAATTAGTTTCAGCGCTGCATGTTTACGTCTGATTGCGACCAATTAGACCAGGTTTGGTCGTAACGTCAAGCGTAAAGGTATTAATGCATGTTCCCGCCGTTACGTAATATAACTACAATTTATTTCAATAAATTTATGATGTTAGAGAGAACAACGAAGGAATACAGGAAACATTAAAACCGCTCGTAACAGCTTAAGTTCCAAAATCGCTATCACTGAAGCTCCACGCGTATCGCCCGCTCGCTCAACAACGCATGTTAATCAGACAGATC
Organism: Diachrysia chrysitis; assembly: GCA_932294365.1. Classification (NCBI taxonomy): domain Eukaryota; kingdom Metazoa; phylum Arthropoda; class Insecta; order Lepidoptera; family Noctuidae; genus Diachrysia; species Diachrysia chrysitis. The sequence continues at coordinate 10,870,442 of OW028649.1, read as the reverse complement.
ACGGCTAATTGCCGACTCGAGTGTGAAATGCGGGCTTAGTGATGAAATTATCTGCAGTTTAGCGTTGATATATTATGCCTCATTTAAATGTAACTACTTATCGGTAACTACAGTGACTTGTTATCACCTGTACAGTAAGGATTTGATTTGCTGTTAAGCTCTTCACGATCTCTGGATAAGTTAGATTGTGTAGACAGCCATGCGTTGATTTTAAGGATGAAGATTATGTTACTAAAGCTTAGACAGTGCTTTAATACTCAATGCGGTTTTTTAGCACGTCATTTATTTTTAGGGTTTCGTACTTAAAATGGAAAAAAAAAATAAGAAATTTTGGAGAGTTAACCGTACCTACCAACAAAATTTAAACGGAACCCTCTCCGAGTGAACTTGAACGACTCGCACTTTCCAAATTTTTGTGTGTATACTATGTAAATATTTACAGCCAAGAACTTTAATATAGTATTTCGTAAGTAAAAAACTTAACGAAACCATTTAATACTATGTTTACCGACTACAGATTACCCAGACATGGGTACGATCGTATGGGAAATTCTGAAGCTACAAATTCTACAACCGTGAGAAAACCTGAAGTCTGTCTGAGGTTTGTTATTTGGCATCAATTGAAGACTACAATAGTTTTCAGATCTTGAAAGATTACTATTTTCATAAATCTACTGCTGCCAAAACACGAAGGAAAATTTGCAATATGTCAAACGACGGTTTTCATTTACAAGTAAAGCGCGGTGCACGCTGACGGTTCATTCAACATACAGTAGCACATATTACGGCGGGTGTGCACCTGCGACTCATTGCGTCGATGTCGTCACGACCTGACTCGGCAAGTTGGGACGTTTCGGTCTATGTACACCTTTCGGTACTGTTCGCAGAACAAATTATTTGCATAAAAAAAGTAAACCCCATTGTGCCGCATGCATTGTGTAACATAGCGATTGGACCCTCTTTTAAAAGTCGAGATACGGAATATATGTTTGCCTAACTAGACAGGAATAGATTTTTTTTAACGCAAAAATATCGACACCAAGTTTTAAAAACGTACTTATTTTTTGCGTTTGAACTCACCCAACAGGCTTTAAATAGCATTTAATAAACAGGAAACAAAAGGCTTAAAATAGATCTGAAAGGCGTTTGGCGGAAAAAAAGGATTACGCCCAGCAAGGGGTTACAAACAGATTAATGATGATAATAAATGATTGGCAAGTAGTAAACAACATATTATATACCAACGCATATTGATTGTAAATCACCCACCGTAATGAGTCTCAACAAACACCTTAAGCCCAAAAAATTAATCAAATAAAAAAAAACTTTTAATTTTTTTCTCGGTCTTTTTCTGCTATCGTTATCAGCGCTGCAGTCCCTGACGCGGCGCAGCATTGTCTCGGCCACGAGTACCGACTCTAATTGATTCCGGGACCAATGAGGGTGATTGGACCACCTGCGGTAGTGTGCCACGATTGTTAGTGAGACTCCTTGGCTACGATTATAGGGAGATGGTAAAATCCCCTGCATAAGTTTTAGTGTAAATAGTGCATATTTTATTCAAGACATCACTAAGGTAACCCATAAAACCTCAGTGATGTCGACAACTTGCGTGTTTTGACATTTAATTGTTGAACAAATGTTAATAGCTTCTCCTTCTTTAACCTGTGCTATGACAGCGACACCCAAGGGTTTCGGTCTGTCTGTGTCTATTTGTAGCATGATAGCTCCTGAACAAATGGACCGATTAAGACGCAGTTTTTTTTTATTTAAAGCTGGCGTGTGAGGTTAAAAGCTTTATATAAAACTGTAATTGCAATATTGTAAATAGCCAAGGACTACGAAAACTACCTCTTTTTCGGTTATGAAAAACTATTGGTATCAAAAATTCGAAAAATGAACAAAAAAAGATCTCCAATTTCAGTATTATATTACCTTAAAACTTATACATAGATCGTAATTTTTTTTTTATTTTTTTTTTGTATTTCTAATACCAATCTTTTTTGTAACCGATATAAAGGTCATAGTTTTCAGTTGTTCAATAACAAATTCACCATGTACAGTGCTGACAAAAAAATGCAATTCACTGTAAGAATCAGCTCGATATACCTCATGGTTTCACAACACAGCGGAGGTATTCGATTGATGGCTAGACGGAGACCGCTACATATGAAGATTCCTAAACTCCGGCCGTCCCCTGAGCGTACAGGCAAGTATCTCTACCAGAAAATAAATGTGACGACATGATTTTAAGCTATTTAGAATCGACCATTCCCTATTAAATTTTCAGACATGCATGTTTGGCGTGGTTATATAAAACATATTAAGTTTTTTTTTACCGCTGACGCTTATCCTTACTAATATTATAAATGCGAAGGTAACTTTGTCTGTCTGTCTGTCGCGCTTTCACGCCAAAACTACTGAACCGATTTAAATGAAATTTGGTACACAGATAGTCTAGGGCCGGTGGAAGGAAGAAGGCGATATTTGCCGCGATAACCGATATCCACGTGGGCGGAGCCGCGGGAAACAGCTAGTTGTATTAGTTTTCAATTTTTTTTTCTCATCCAGATTTTTTACAAGTTTCGATAATGTCATGCAAAATATGTTTGTTTTCATAGTACCTACCTTCGTACGTACAAATAAATAAATAAAATCAAAGCTAAACTTGAGTGATTTCAAAGATGTTTTATTACAACTACAATCTGTACGATTACAACTTTAAATTAAATAATTTAAACAAGCAGACATTAAATAGTCACTCAACAAACAAAAATATTCTATTGCAAGAATTTTAATTGACAATTTCCATCGTCACAAGCCAATCTTGCTAAATTAAAACAGAGACTCCACAGTTAGACTGTAAAATAAAGGAGAGCATTTTTCAAGACGTCTCCATTCCCTTCGGAGCCGATGCCATTGCTCGAAGTAATCGCGTGTATTTGAACAGTACACACTTTGCCGTCTCGCTCTGACTCTCCGTCTACGTCATAAGACATTAAACCTATTGCGCGGATAATATCGGCAGTATTTTACGAGTGTTTGTATAAGGATCCTACCGTTGGCGAAGCAACTCGAATAGTTGCAGAGCATGTGAGGTGAAACTAATGATAATGTTTCATCTAACAAATTCATTTACATCACAAAAACATATTATTAAGTGTATTTTTTTAAGGAGTTTTTATGCAAAGTTACATACCTAAATGATATAACAATGTCATATACAAAGGCTAATAATAATCCTGGAAATATAAATACTTTACATTAATTGTAAAATGTACTACTCAAAGTAATTATCTTAGCAGTGTTGTGCGTATTTGATTTGTCGTCGTCGTTATTCGATCTTTTATCGTAGAAGTTGGACAATATTTACACGTGATATTAAAACAGTAAAAATAAATCTAAAACAAAAAAGCAGCAAGACACCTACCAACTATTGAGTTACAAAATCTCTCAAATCTGAGAAAATAAATTCGACCACTAGTTAAACAAAGGCATTTTCAAACATTACCTACCGTAAAAAATGTTGTACGTATAAGTACCTACTAAAAATCATAATACCTAATTTTATTCATATACCATCTCATCTATACTTATAATAAATCTGTAGAGAGGTCAATTCTGTACATCAAATATATTTTCAAAATAACTATCAGGGGGTGATTAGTGATCGATACTGATGCCAAAAATGCAATCAGTAAAATTTTTGTCTGTCTGTCTGTCTGTCTGTCTGTCTGTCTGTCTGTCTGTCTGTATGTTCCTTATAGAAACGAAAACTACTCGACGGATTTTAACGAAACTTGGTACATTTATTCTTCATACTCCTGGGCAGGTTATAGTATACTTTTCATCACGCTACAATCAATAGGAGCAGAGCAGTGAAGGGAAATGTTGGGAAAACGGTATTTTTTAAGCTTCCGTCGCGTATGTAGCCTTAATGGTTAAAGCTACATAGAAATCATGTATGACGGAAATGTTCTACATAAAATTATCTAAAAAATATCCTACAACAGCATATGTCTATCTTTTATGGTTGACTCACAATAACACGTATAACTCCCGATAGCTTAGCAGTTCGGAGATTTCTGATTATATTTGTTTACTCTTACGTTTATAATACTCTCACTCATCCCTAATTAAAAAAAGTTTACATTATTACCTATTCAATAAAAAAAGAATCATAAAAATCGGTATAGAAACACCAAACTTATACATGAAATACGATAATAAGCCATCGCGCCGTCGCGCGTGAATACTGAATCATGCTATAAGGATTATTTTTGTGTAACGTGATATATTATATTTCCCTACTAAAATACGAAAGTTAATCTGTCTGTTACATCAAAACCACTGAACAGTGAGGAAGGACATATGCTACTTTTTTACGAAAAACGACGGAAACGCGGACGAAGTCGCTGGCAAAAGCTAGTCGAGTATTAAAAGTAATCATGAAAGAAAGCCGAGCGTATTAGATATTCAAAACCTTTGTAAGAATCGAGAGCTCGTGGTACCGCATTCAATTCGAAATCCATCTTTCCACTTTATGACTCGCATAGAATTGAATTGTTGATTTTTGGCGAATTTTAAGTAAGCAATAAAACGTTTTATCGTTTCAACGTCTTATATATTTTTGCAGGTTTTTCCTCGTTCGTCTGATCTGCAAGTAGCTCTTTGAATATAATGTTATAACGGAGTAGGATGGGATTGTTATGAATCGATGAAGTATCTCGTTTAATAAAATATACCTTTAAGTTATGTTGATTAATCGAGCTAATTACTTCTTTGGATCAACAAACCACCGAAATCATATATTTGAATACATAAAATTTGTTTCTTTAAAAACAGGAAAAAAGCAAAAATCTCATTTGGTTTGCAAACGTTTGCTGTATCCCAAAATGCTTCGTACAAGCTCATCAATTTTGGGTACTCTTGACCCGCTCATAATCCGGAACATCTCTGACTCATTCAGAAATTCTTCAGAGTTCTCTCTATTCAAACCCTTTCCTTTTGAATTACGTACTTGCTTTGTCAATCGCTTTCTGGGAAAAAGTTAAATAGAACATAATATACCGTCTATAGTACAGTATATTAAGTCAATTTTTTCCGGAAAAGGACGAGGAAAACAGAAAACACATTTTGTATCGAATATTAAGATAAATTATTGTACAGAAAACAGATTATTCTGTTATTTAACGAATCCTTTCCAAAACATGTTAACTTTGATTAAATTGAAAATAAATAAGTATTTTGGTTTATTTAAACTATTTTACAGCATCTACACATGCGTTTTAAAAGCATTGCAGCTTCCCACGACAACCAAAGCAAAAGGCAGTTAGTTCATAATTTACCGGAGGGCTGGCCCGTTCGATACGCGGCTTACTTTGACGTGTGACAGATTTATGAGCTCTCAAACAAAATTCGCTCGGCCGAGCACCCAGTTAAAACCAGTAGCTTCATTTGATACGTATATTGTATAGATAAAATTTGTCTACGGTGGTCTAGGTGTTGCATACAACCTATTGGGTTTTAACATACTAAAACGTTAATTTTTTTACGCAAATTTTCAGAATGTCTTGTCCAATTGTTTATGCATAGGTAGTAATGACTCGTTTATTAATATTAAAGTAGACGGTAGTTACTTTGAGCTGGAACTTGAAATAGTAATTAGGAATTTCTCATAAAGCACTCGGAAGTAACCCACGTTTAGTAAGACCCAAACCACTAAAACAGGGGCCCATCAGCCAGTCACCCATTACCCAACATTGGACATAACACATCGCGTAAAGGCCACAGTTCACCACACAAGCGGTCACGTGGTCCCTACGTGACCACAATTAATGAGACGCAGGTAAGAAATTACGAGGTATATCGCTCATAGATTAGCGAGAAATATGCAGATGTGTTGGCGAACTGACAGAGATTTGTGCCTGTAATTATAATTCCTCTGAGAGAATTTATAAAAAGTCTATTTGCTATAGGCAAAGCTATATAAATATTATATATATATATATATATATATATATATATAATATTTATATAGCTTTGCCTATAGCAAATAGACTTTTTAGTTTTTAGATACCTATGCATACAAACAAATTATAAATTAAGTTTAGAAAATACCTACTTGTTCGGTCATCAAAACAATTATCGCTGATAAGATACGAATTTATTACAATAATTTAATTAATTTGTAACAAATTCTTGCGAAATGACAATTATTTTACGGTCTGACACTAATGAATCTTGTTAGCTTTTCTCTATAAATTCGGATTTAAGAGAGTAAACGATCTTGACCTTTTGGTTGTAAGGGCAAAAGGCCGTTGCAATCCAAATTATAATAATTGTTTTTTACTTCAATTAATAAACATTAGAACACATCTTAATATTTGTATAATTATATTTTTATTTTTAATTTTTTACTTTATTTATTTATGTTAAAAGCACAAATGCTACAGAAATATCACTAAAAAAAATACGCCCGAATTAAGACTAGAACTAAAAACTAACTACTATACTTAGGTATTAAAAAACTATTCACGGTTTATTAATACTGTTTCACATCAGTATGTTACCATAATATTGTCAAAGTCGTTGAAAAGGGATAACGACCTTAACAATTCAGCCATCACCAAACCTGTAGGTACAAACACCTTTAAGTGTTAGTGACCTCTCTTCATAAAACCCATACTCTTTGGCCCAAAATTAGCCCGGCTGGTGCGCATGTTTGAGCATCTACTTGTTAGCGGGGTACGTGCGTTACGTACGGCGTTCGTTTGCTTTTATTTTACTGCATTTTAGCTATTTTTCATTGTTGCCTAAAGTTTTCTAGTTTTCCGTATGCGTGGAAGATAAATGTTACGGTTGAACAACTTTTCCCTAGGCTAAACACACAAACAAAAACTACAGTGATGTGTAGTACTACGACTCTCAATAAATGTATTTTAATTTTTGTTGACGGCCTGTATATTTCAATTGGTGGAAAAGTATCTACTAAGAATGATATTTGTGTAAACTTTTGTATGGAATATCAAAATCATTGATTCAAAAGATGTAATCAGCTTTTAACGTGAACACAATTTTAATTAAAAGTTTATGTAATTAGTCAAACATTGATACCTTCTGAGAATACTAATCGCTTATCAAAACTATTGAAAAACGTAAAATTTAAATCCTGCTAAACACTATTTAATTAAATTAATAAATAATGGAAAATTATAAACTTTGAAGATAAATATCGTGCAAACAAAATTATATTTATAATCCCATAAACTTTATATATTATGACCTCGAAGAATTCAAATTACTTTTGATCCAAGATAATTCTATAGAACAACGCAATTTAATTAAAGCATTAGTCTATTACACAGAAAACGAATTCCCGAAATATCCTGAACTGTGGGCCTAGACAAGTGGCAATCGCTTCGAAACCATTATATTTCTACAATCGCTAACGCCGTAACGATAGCGAAGATAAATTGGTAGACAATGTAACAAACACTTCTTGATCGTTAGGTCGATTCGTTTGTTCGTTAAAAACCGCGTATTGTCTATGACTTTTTGTCGTAGAACGTCTAATTCATATTGTCAAGCTGTGTTGTCAAGTGTCATTTGAGATTATTTGTAAAACGGAGGATTATATTTTAAAGTTTTAAACGTTTATAATTATTACTTAGACAACTGTTGAAGGAATCAAAGACAAAACAAATAAATAGTAGGTAAGTGTTTCTTTCTTTCTTGCAAATTTTAATTTTTCTGCAACTTTTACTTAGTATACTTATTACGATGTTTGTAATTATGTGTTAAAGGTATATTATCTTATTTGTTTGTGTATTTAAAGATTGCATGAGGACGGAGGGCAGCAATGAGGACGGAGGGCAGCAATTTTCGGCTTTGATGGGGTATATGGAAAGGTAAAATATACACTTATTCAGTACAAGTCTAGGAGTCTTTCCAAAAACTGTCATGCATTCATAATAAGGAATCGGTGTCAGTGACTGTTAGGTCTTTTTTAATATTAAAAGGATACGTTAATTATCAAACAAGCATAGTTTTATTCAAGGACAGAAATATCACAATGTAAACAATGATATGGTGACAACAACATATCAATATCATAACATACATGTTTACACCCTGATTATTTTACTATGAATTTAAATTGTAGACGGTTTGGAAGCCTAAAATGAAAAAAAAAAGACAAAAAGCAGTCTTCGATAAACATTAAATGAGCAAAATAGTAGTAAATAAAAGATTTCTTTATTATTATTACAGGGCCTGCATCACTGTCTACATGGGTACCGTCACTGGAGCTTATCACGCCTAACATGCCTTTGCCACCCACCAGCCTTAAGCAGTTCTAGCCGTCCTTCTGCCGTGAGAACTGAGCAGGGCACGACATCTACTCGTACTACTCCTACAAGGTGGGGGTCAAACAGAATACAGCAAATGCAGCCGACGCGTGTCGCCGTGTGTGTGTGTTTATAATAATGTATAATCTTCTGCATATTTATTAAAATGATTATTAATTTTATAAATTTTGTTTGTTCTTAAAAAGTCTCTAAACTATACTTATTTCATAAAGAAAACTCACAACATTGCCAAGTAGTATTTTATTTAGAATCAGACAATATAACATTAAACTATAGAATTAGTATAAAAAAACATTTCTAAATAAGCATAAAATACACAATTTTGTTACGAAAATATTGCGCAATCAAAATACAAAAGAAAGAAACAATAAACACAATATACACAATTTTACAAAAATTATCTTGCTAGCGACAAAAGATGGTAGTGAAAAGTACTCTGAGTCCAAGTAGATTTTTTTAGAGACCTCTAATGAGCAATCCGTATGTGCTCAATGAAGTTCCTGGGTTGCACATGACGAGATGTATAAATCTATTCTTGAGATCCAGGCAAGGCATTTAGTATGGGTGTCATCAGCCAAGGTCGCTGTGGGTTTCCAGACACAACTGAAACATTTTAATCAATTATTAAAATTTAACTTAAGTACTTTTATATAATATACTAATAAAATATTTTGAAATATAAGTTTTACGCTTGATTATTTTAATATTATGAAATTAGTAAGCAAGATATACAAATATTTGTCTCAGCCAGTAACCAAATATTCCCACCCACGTAAATTTGTGTCACATATATGACGGTGGTAAATTTAGTAAGCAAAATAATTGTGTCTGTTATTTTGTTATTGCATAATTATTATATATTTTTTTGAACATTAAATAGTTATAGTATATAGTTTGTTATTTATATATATATTTCTTAATTATGTGTTTGTGGTTGAGGGCTTTAAAACACTCTGATAAAAGGCTTGTTGTCCGCTGAATCAAATGTTTAGCGACACCCACAACAACCCCCTTTAATACGACCCAGTCGCTAGAAAGCTTAGGGTACAAAACACCGAAAATGGCAAAAAAATGTATTTTACCCAAATTATTAAACTGATAATATAAAAATAATCATGATATCTTACCTTAATTTCTAGGGGATTGTCTAGAGTCCATCTCAAAGCTTTCTTAGCTCGTAAAATACCTCAAAGCTGTTTAAAAGTTGTTTCACTTAGTCTTCTACAATGCTGTGTAAACAGTTTATCAAGCAGTCTCCAATTGTTGCCGGAATACCTTCCCTATCGCCTTTACAATGCACTTTTATTTTGAGTTGCCCTCAGAGTGTGCATATTTCATAATATAAATTAAATTATCTGAATAAAACACGAACACAAATAATGACAGAACGTACAAAAATACACAAATATCCATTTTCTTTCGTTTTCTACGTAGTCTAGGTGATCGCTAGTTATTCCATCAATGGTATCGACAACTTGTCGAAGCGATTGTCAAAAGTACCACTTGTCTACGCATTTCTATACTTTAAAGCTAGCGATGCGTTCGATGGAATCGCCATGGAACCGCTCGATGTACATTGTCTACCAATTTTCTATTCGTTGAAGATACACCACGTGACATTTCGATGATTTATGTCATTCCCATACATTTTGAATTTTTCTATTAGCGACTTCGCTAATGTAATGTTACTTTGTCTAGGCCCCCAGGTCTTAATTACTTAACGCAAAGTTATTTAACAGTAATCTTTTAAAGGTACCGGCTTCAGTTAAATCGATAATTAGTGATCTCGTTAGAACTCTTAACGAGTGAATTCAGTCAAGTTAAGAAAACTTTTAAATGTCCAAATTATTTTTGCTTTGAACGCATTGAAATGTGAAATTATTGGCGGGCTCTTTGAAAATATAAATGAAATATGGTTGATTAGTAAATAATAAAGTTTATTGATAAATTTTAATAAATTGACTCTAATCCATTTTTGTTCTTGAACACAATTGTCAATATTTACATTGTCCTGTATGAATTATGTTTGAGTCTCTCTATCAATACCCTTGAATTAAAGAATTAAGTTAAGAGCAAAAGGCACTGTTTACTTACATGAGCCTGTGTACCACATATAATAAATAATCTTTATTCTATTAATCGAAATTAAGAAACGTTCATTAAGATACTAAAAATATTGATCACATAATTAGCTAAAATATTCATGTCCTAAGTAAAGTTAAATGCTGCATATATGTATGTATGGTCCTCGATTGGGTCTCAAGTCATGGGCAGACAGTCTAATTATCGATAGGTATTTTACGTCTCTGAGCAGTTTAAGTGGTGCTTTTTATTTCAAAGAGTGTACTTACTTCGTACTAAATTCGCGGAAGAAACGTCGGAGTATATTGCCCTGTTATAATTATTTTTTTAGTAAATAATAGTAAGAAAAATTTACATTATTACGCTGTAAAAAGAGATATTGCTTTCTATCTGTATAGCACCTTGAAAAATAATTATGGCTCAAGAACAAATTTAATGATTTCTCTTCAGGTAGTAATAATTCTTCCAAAAAAAAGTAATATACCAAAAAAAATACTGGTCCAAATTTTAGCAAAAACAGACTAATGAATGTCGTTCGCAATTGTCTAAGTATCTTTAATGAGTTCAGCGCTAGACGCCCAGAAGGGAAACCCCTGCTGTGTTGGGTGGGGCTCTGTGAAACTGACAGTTTTTCGATAATTTCCCCGAATCGGCATTTTATTAACAAGCCAAGCAGGCGCCTGATGTCGACGGCTCTTGTAAAGATAGTGGATAATTGGATGGAGATGTGATTTTATTTAAGGTAGGACTTAGTACGTAAATCAAGGATTACAAGTTGTTGGATAATATTTAAGCATTTTCTATGTTTCTACTAGCTGTGCCCCGTGTTTTCACTACCGTAAGTAGTCCCTGTTCCGATTCGACTTTATACGATTTTTTATAAATATTTTGCTGTTCGGGGTAGACGAATCCAAGAAATCAAATATCATGAAAATCGGTCCCTGTTTTTGAGAAATGGTGTAACTAACCCGACTATGATATGATATTATGATATACATATATATATCAATTTCTGTGAAACAAAATCAGAATAAAATATTTTCTGATTTTGTTGGATAATAATAATAATATCTTGGGACATCTCACACACGGTCATCTGATCCCAAACTAGGCAAAGCCTGTGCTATGGCAACCAGACAACTGATAAACATACTTGGGGTGTAGTGGGGCGCCAATCATCTGTGTAGTTTAGTCGACCGAAAGGTAACTCACTAAATTTGCGGCGGCTCACAATCTCTCACCGGTGGCTCCAAGTAGCTGTAACGCATGCAGCGGCCACACCCCGGCTAACCACGTCGACTCGTGGGCTAGACCCGGTGAAGGGGACCGGCTGCTTCGGCACCGGTTCTGCGGATACCTCCCGCTCTATGCGCAGAATCTGCCCCGGCGAAGATGGCACACCAACGCTGATAAGCAACCGGTGGTGGCGGGTTCGGCGGGGCAGTGAAGTCTTGTGATAGGCTTAGGGCGACGACAGAGGTCAAAGTGATCGTCGGCCATTCACTGCATCCAAACCCTTCTCCAGTCGTGGCGGCTCTCCGTTCCACTGGGAATAGAAGGCGGAGGACGAGAGAGTGCATCTGTGCCAGCGCAAACACTTACGCACTTAAATATGTCACGCGCAACTGACTGCTCCTGATTACCGGATCCTGATCAAGACCTACGGCGATGGGCTGAAGTAGAGAGGTTGGGTTGTGGTGCACACCCGGCTTTGTCCGAAGCCTGCACGTATGGCAGCCTAAGGAGAGTGGTCGTTTCTGCACTGCAATTGGGACAACAGTGTGGATTGGGCAGCACCTTAGGTGATGAAGCAGCCCTATTTAGGGAGGCACTGCTTCCCTCGCTCAGCCGGGGAGAGGGCTAGAAAAGGTGCCCTAAAAAAATGCTTGTCCCATCACATTGGGGGAGTAGCAACCGCGGCTGCTTAAGCACCCCACTACTCGCGGTCGACGTCACAGGAAAAATAAAATAAAAACATCGTTTATGACATTTGGTGCATGGAACGTGCGCACATTAATCGACAACGACGGAAACCTTTGCCCGGAGCGTAAAACTGCTGTCGTGGCACGCGAACTTGGTCGCTACAACGTAGATGTAGCAGCGTTAAGCGAAACACGCTTGGCTGACCAAGGCGAACTCGAGGAAATCGGTGGTGGGTATACATTCTTCTGGAAAGGACGACCCCAAACTGAGCGAAGGTTAGCTGGCGTAGGGTTTGCCGTGAAATCCACCATCGCGCAGAAACTGTCTGAATGTCCGCAATACATCTCGGACCGCATTATCACACTTCGCCTTCACCTACAAAACAACAACTACCTGAATGTGATAAGCGTATATGCACCAACAATGAGTAACGAGGACAGTGTCAAAGATCAGTTTTATGAAGAACTTTGCCAATGCCTTAGCAACATACGTTCAAACGAGCAAATACTTCTGCTGGGTGATTTTAACGCAAGGGTTGGCAGAGATACTGAGTCGTGGCTGGGCGTGATTGGAAATAATGGTGTGGGCAATATGAATAGTAACGGACAATTACTACTCACACTCTGTGCCCAATTCGACCTCACCATCACGAACACTCTGTTTAGGCTTCGCGACAAATTCAAAACCACCTGGATGCACCCACGTTCTAAACACTGGCACCTCCTCGATTACGCCATAACCCGACGAAGGGACATCTCCCAGGTGCTTATCACCCGCGTCATGCGCGGCGCGCATTGCTGGACAGACCACCGGCTTCTGGTAACTAAATTGAGACTCCGCCTTCGCGAACCACGAAGATCCTGCAGGGCAAAACCAATATCTCTCAATTTAGACCGACTGAATTGTGCGGACCTTCGAGAAAAATACCAGGAAGGGCTGATAGACACGCTAGATGGGTTTGATGCCCAGCAAGGTGTCCTAATATCAAACTGGAAACAGTTGTCATCCTCCGTACTGACTGTGGCTACGGAAATCATAGGACGCAAAAAACGTAACAACGAGGACTGGTTTGACCAGAATGATAGGGCCCTAACTGAAGCTTTCAAACAGCATCGTATACTCATAAAGCGTAATGAAGGTAATCATAATCTCACTCAAGAAGTCCGAAGTAGCTGTGATTCCTTAAGAAGATTAACAAGGAACATGAAAGATAGATGGTGGCTTGAAAAGGCGGAACAGATACAGTGGCTCGCAGACACACACCAACTAGGCGCTTTTTATGAAGAAATGCATAAGTTGATTGGCGTTTCCATTAAAAATAGCACACCACTAAGATCCCTTGATGGTTCTCAAAAACTCACTGCTAAGCAGGATATACTTGATCGTTGGGCAGAGCACTTTAACAACCTGCTCAATGTAGATCGATTAGCAGATCTTGATCATATAAAGCGTATTTGTCCTTTGCCGCTGAATGATTCGCTGGCTGAGCCACTGACTTTCGCTGAAGTAGTTCGAGCCATCAAAGAGCAGAAAAATAAAAAAGCAGTTGGCGTTGATAACATCGCCGGAGAACTGCTTAAATACGGAGGGGAGCAACTTCACACTTACATCTGGCAAATTTTTGATCGCATTTGGAACGAGGAAATAATACCGCCTGAATTTAAAATATCCCGTATACAGACCCTGTATAAAAACAAGGGAGACCGCTCTGACTGCAACTCCTACCGGGGTATATCGCTTCTCTCTGTCCCTGGGAAGATATTCGCCAGAGTTCTTCTCAACCGGCTTTTACCAGTCTCCGAGGACATATTGCCAGAAACTCAATTTGGGTTTCGTCCCAATAGGGGCACCTGCGAGGCCATCTTTTCCATCCGGCAACTCCAGGAAAAAAGTCGGGAACAAAGTCAACCTTTGTATATGTGCTTCGTGGACTTGGAGAAAGCATTCGACTGTGTGCCGCGGGACGCCCTCTGGACTTTACTGGCAAAATTAGGTTGTCCTGAGAAGTTTGTTAGAATGATTCGCCTTCTTCACGACGAAATGACCTGCTGTGTTACCTATAATGGTGATCAGTCAGAGTTCTTCCCTGTCAGTTGTGGGGTTAAACAAGGTTGTGTGCTTGCACCAACACTGTTTGCTCTTTACTTTTCTGTTGTTGTCAGTGAAGCACTCGAGCAAACTTTTGCGGGAATCAAAATACGTTTCAGGACTGATGGGGGACTTTTCAACCTGGCCAGATTAAAAGCTTACACAAAAGTATCACACGCTCTTATAACGGAGATCATGTATGCTGATGATCTGTGTTTTGTTACCAACTCTTCACAAGAACTCCAGGACCTGATTACGAACCTTCAGGAAGTCTGCTGCCGTTTCGGTCTGAAAATCAGTGTGAAGAAAACTGAGGTGATGGCAATAGACTCTCATGGAGCTACAGAACCTATCAAGGTAACCATTGGCAATACTGAGCTGAAGCAAGTGAATACGTTTAAATACCTGGGCAGCACAATTACAGCTAAGTGTGACCTTGACGCCGAAATAAACCATCGCATAGGCGCTGCATCAGCTGTTTTCGGTAAATTACGAGCCAAAGTCTTACAATCACATGATCTGAAGCTTTCGACAAAAATCTCCGTTTACAAGGCCATAGTCCTGCCAAATCTTCTAAACTCTGCTGAGTCATGGGTCCTCTATCGGAAACATATACGGGCGCTGGACCGGTTTCATTTAAGGTGCATAAGAGACATTCTCAAAATCAAATGGTCGGACCGGATTAGAAATACCGAAGTGCTACGACGCGCAAATGTCTACGGCATAGAAGCATACCTGATGCGGCGACAGCTCCGATGGTGTGGACATGTTTTACGAATGGATGATGATAGGGTGGCCAAACGCATCTTCTTTTCTGAACTCCAGAACGGCAAGCGGAAACAAGGCGGCCAGTTCTTACGCTTCAAGGATGTTCAGAAAAGACACATGAAAAGGTGCAATATTGATCCCCAGAAATGGGAGAAAAAGGCCATTTGCCGCCCTGAATGGAGGTGCATGGTGAGGAGTGCGGTTCATGGTTTCGAGGAGCAAAGGAGGGTCGAACTGGATTCGAAGCGTGATGCCCTTAAGGCTAGACCACCATCAGCCATGTTTTATAACTATGTCGACGGTGTCCTAACGTGCAGCCGATGCGCGCGCACGTTTACTCATAAGATAGGATACTGCAGCCATCAAAGGGCGCACAAGAGAGCTGACCACCTTGGCTCCTCTGCAAGTGATAGTCGGTAGCAGTCACCATAGCCGAAATCGGCTGGGAAGTATATATAAACATACTTATATATTTCTAAATACATACATAATATTATAGATAAATTACACCCAGACACAGAACAAATGATCGTGCTCATCACACAAAGATTCGTCCTGGGTGGGAATCGAACCCACGACCTCCGGTTTAGCAGTCAGGGTCACTAACCACTAGACCAACAGGCCCGTCAAAGGATAAGGATAGAAACATTACTAAATTTTAATATTACACTTGAGTCTAAAATCAGGGTATTTTCAGATCATGAATCACCGTTGATTATTACACACAGTATTTTTTAGAAAACCCGGCCCAAATTTTGTGTAACAAATTGTTTAACCTAAAAAAACAGTGTAAAGAGTTTAGATACCAACTTGTGAACACAGATATAGGTATGTACGCACTTTGTTCATGTATAATAAAACCGTCCATTTCCATAAATCAACAGTTTTCCAAAAACGGAGTATTTTGTTTCGCGAGGCATCGGGCCACACACTTTCAAACTCAATCTACCTCCATTTACATAGGCGAAGCGTGATGGACTGCAGAACTAACAAAATTATTCAAAGTAGTATATTTTTTATGTGAAGAGCTCGGGAGGCCCGGAATGGTACATTTAGGGGGCCAAGGTTTAAAAGATTACGGCCCAGTAAGGACTCTCAGAATATCGAGTGTTTTTTCTGTGGTGCAGATCGAGGCTTTTTCCTTTGTTTTTAATGTTCATTTTCCAATTTCCAGTCTTATAAAATATTTTCAGACTAACTTTTTGTTACAACAATGTTACATTGTAACGAACTTTTAAGTCCTCAAAACAACTGCCAGAACATATAAAAGTCCAACTAAAACGTATGAAGCTCACCAGTCCACAAATCAAACTACCAGATCTGCTACAAAATAAACAGGTTCGAAAGCAGTTTAAAGTTGAAACTACTAAAGTCTACAATCGAACCCTGGAGTCCCCGAAAGCGCTCCACTCAACTTCGAAGATATATCGGTTTTGTTCCAAACTGTCTTCGATTCGTACCTTCATTTTCGCCCGCGGTATAATGAAACTTTGAAAGAAAACTCCGTGAAAATTGTCTCTGAACACACTTTGCTAAGAAGTCAAAAATTGAGCTGCTATGAAGTAGGTGGCTTGTGTGTAGGAAACTTGTTCAATTTAGGTTAAGCTCTTTAAAGGAATTGTGTTATATTTAAGCGTTGATCTTCGAACTTGCAAACACTACCAGACTGCAAGTATTACATAGGGCAAGTTCTGTTTTAGGAGAAATAAAGAACAAGATGTAAAAATGGCCTAGTGAGGCTAAATATCTAAAGCCTGAAACTTATGAATTGCTAGACAGAATAACTTATGAATTTTCGATCGATTGAAGAGTCGATACTGAGCATAAAACGTTCACTAGACTAACAAGGCTATTTTTAAATCTAATATATAATAATTGCAATAAAAAACAATTCTACACCATAAAACGTGAACTCTGTTCCAATTGCAAGCCGTTTAGTGGAAGATTTATTTTTTTGTCATTAGTATTGCAACAAATCTGTCCCCGACGGTGCCCTTGAGGGTGACTCGTAATGAAGCGGCGTAACGAACATGAGCTGACGTCACCAGCTTTCACTACGAACTAAGGTGCTCAAAGTTATTATCAGGGACTAAAAAGCTAAAGACAAAGCTGTAGAAAAAGTAATCTTACAGTTGACTTTTTTAATGTTTAAGCTTGTTTCAATTACCTTAAAAAGATATCCAGCAAAATAATTTCTAAGTTAAAAGTCAACTTAACCAAGACTACTAATTATAATCACAATTATCGTGTTACCTGGAGACCTACTAGTAGACAAAGAAATTACAAGATATAATAAAAAAGAACAATATTTAATATAGTAGTAACAACGCGTTATAATAGAAGATCATTAGACGTGAAACTAGGGCGAATCAACTACAAAATAATTACTCGCCACAAACTCTATCGTACGTACTATTGTATTCTCTTTACTATAGAAGAATGAAGTACTGGGCGAATAAAGATATAAACCCTGGCCTTGGTTTGTTGCGGCCAACAATAAAATGGTTCCTTTGTAAAAGTTTGAGAGGCACTCGTCCGGTCCGGCAAAGAATCGTTTTGTAACTCAATTTGTGGCGAGTACGGTGCAATGTACATAGCATCTCATCACGTGTGTTAGACTGTTTCAAAGAGGTTTATCGAAAAGAATGTAATTGGACGTCAGTACATGGTTTATTTTTATTTATTATTCTAAAAAATGTGTTTAAAAGACAAGTATAAGTACTTTTTTTGTGGATTTTAATTTATGCAGTTTGGAACACTCAACAAAAACTTGAACTTAAGTATATATAAACTTGTACTAAATTATAATTTTTAATATTACCTATATCCTAATATAGGTAATATTAAAAAATGTAATTTACTATCAGTAGCCATTTCAACATCATCATAAAAAATGGTGGAACTGATGCCCAGCACCTATACCATGAACTCTGTAGTAGGACTGTTGCCGCTACCTTTGCCAGAGTCCATTAAACTTTTTGAAAGTGCCTGAAAAGGCCTAATTGAAATAAAAATATAATGATTTTGATTTTTTGATGTTGTGGAAGAGAGACGTCGCACTACCCTGCACGCTTCCACGATGGAATAAGTCCTGCTTTAAGAGCTCATATTGAGCGCGCTGATCGATGCCCAATCTCTGCAAGAATTCTTATTACAACTAACGTTAATTAAAAACAAGCAAAACATTACCAGATTTATTATTAAAGACCCGAATCAATCTCGACCGACCGGCCGGCTTCCATCCATGACCTATTTACCGCGTAATGAGTGCCGTTTGTCTACTTAATGTTCGTCCAGGATATCATGTAATAATGATACAGCATCTGTACGATGAGGTCATTATATCTGGTTGTGTGTCTTAATTTCAACTGATCGAGAGATATGAGCGAAATGAGTTGGTTTGTGTTTTTGTTAGGTTTTGAGCGAAGAATACAAAATTGCTTGCAGATGGTGAATTAGTTTGATTATTTGAAACCTTAGTCCTATCAACTTATATATATACCTATACCTATACATAAGTTCATAAATAAAATTTAATGATGATGATAAATAAAAAATTCAAAATAAAAAAAATATTATATAGCCTATGTCACCCGGGGATAATGTAGCTTCCCAACAGTAAAAGAATTTTTCGAATCGGTTCAGTAGTTTCAGAGCCTATTCATTCAATGCAAACAAACAGACAATCAAATCTTTCCGGTTTATAGTATTAGTATAGAAAACTTACATAAGTGTGTACAGTACTTCAATTTCCAGACTGAATAATTTGCAACCAACTCAGAGAAAGAAAAAAGAGAAGTAGACTCTCTGTGAGAGAAAACACTAAAGACGATAATAACGAATGTGTTACCAGCCAAAAAAACGATTACAGGAGTTTAAAAGATATGTATCAAAATCGAGTTTAGAGTACCTACACTAAAAACTAGAAAATCATGATAAGTACTGGTCATTTTGATTTGATTTGGGACAAGCTAGAATTGTCAAAAATCGTGTCAACAAAATGTATCCAAACATACAAAAAACATATATTTTTGTAACCGAAAACACTCTTTTTTCACTTACCATTACTCCTTGTAATCCGCAAGCCTAACAACCACAAACGAGCTTCTACTAGAACATACCCTTAACCTCACCTTAAGTTATTGAGGTAGAAATAGCTAGCACTGTTCAGCACTCCAGTACATTCATCAATGTGTCTGCCAGTCTAAATATCTAGATCTAAACAGTATTCATTTGGACGTGCTGTGTCGGGATGCTATTAATCAGGTTGGAGTTTAGCTTCTGGTGTGTACATAAAGGTTGCAAGTGGGAACTTTGGATGTGGTACTTTTAAAAAATATTTTTAATGAATTGTGGATAGATTCTAATAGTAGAGTAAATTGCTATTTTGGACGTTTACCGATCGATGTCAATTTAATTTGTAAAGTTTTGAAAAATGTATTCTGTTTTTTTAATTTAATGTTTTTTGTAACTTAATGTAATAACAGTCATAAATAATGCATGAATCTTGTCCTACACTATAATCAATTACGTGCGTGTAAAATAAACTACATACTCATTGTTAGGGTGGGTCTACAGACAACATATTAAAGTGTATATCCGCCTACTCATATTTTAACAAACATTTATTTTTACAAACTCCTAAAATTCTGCTAGATTCTTAACCCAACCTACCGGAGCCCCGCCGAGCATGCTTTAGCGAACCCGGGACTCCGGCAAAGGCAAGGACGGGACCGGGGTGTTTTTAGTCGGTGCAAGTCCGACATATCCCCACGTCGTGCCCTCGGTGTGGGTTGAAGTCATTAGATTTTCAAACCGTAACAAAAAAAAAATAACGTGTTTATAAATGTCAACTCAACTCAACGTAACACTAAATATTAATTTTAATTTGTATACCTTATCCAAACACTTAATACCGCATCCACCGAAATTCGTACACTACAATCTAGTCCATAGCTCCCATGTTTGTAGTAGGCGCCGTGATAAGAGCATAGCAAACAAAGCGCCGAGTGACCTGCAGCCAGATAGCCTGAGTGATTACCCAGCCAAGTTATTGACAAGTTGCTGATATAATCGGCCCTCAATGATTTATTGCTGAACGTTACCTGATATTGCCAATATTATGCAGATTAGCTTGATTTGTTGTTAAGTAGTAGTTTCCTGAATTATTGAGTGGCTGATTTAATTGGTTGGTTGATAACAGTGAGGTTTTCATCAAACGTGTTAATACGAAAATGCTACTGCATGTGCATTTATTGAATAAATGCTACTGTTAGCCTTACCATAGGCTTTGACTGCTTCACTGGACTTCCTCAGTCGACTTTTTAGAACTGCTATGGTAAATATTTGTTATAACTGATTATATTTCAACTGCTTAAACGTTAGCAACAGTAACTTGTGTAAATAACGCCTGAATACTGTCAGTACAAAACCTTTCCAACATTTGGCAAACATCGCTCGTCCCTAATCAAGTGGTCTGTTTTTTCTCTCACCTCTCAACTCGCGTTCCTCAAGAACAATAGAGTTTCGATGTCAGAGGTAACCAATATCCACAATAGGACCTCATTAGACTTGGAGTGCACAGCAAACACGAGGGGTTTGACCAAATGTTTGTCCAAATTGAGTGGTCACATCCTGGCAAACATTCATTACTCAGATTAATTGTAATCGTTAATGGATCTCTTTGCAAGTGTTTGGTATACTCGATTATACGCAGATTTCAAATGTTTGATACACAGATGAGATAATTACTAGATAGTTTTGTTTTAATCGTTTTCGGTTTGGATTTTCTGTTAACATACACAGTCACGTCCCGTCGGGATTAATAGTTGGCATGGCAAGTGTATTGCTCATAGACAGAACGACAGAACCATAACACAGTCGCTAGTAAAATACTTGCTTAAACATGAAAGATAAGAAATTTGTTTTAAATGACATTATGCCAAGAAATACATATTTCATTTAAGATGTAGGTGGATGGAAAATCAAGGATTCTTTGAACAAACAACAAACCCACTCCCTACAATATTTTCCGTAACGTACCACTCCTTAAAATGTTCTAAACTATGACCGCAACAAATAAAACCAACAACACTAGTGATGCACCATCAAATAATCGATAAATCTAAATGACTCACTCAACGCTCGATTCGTCTCGCACGGGCGCCTACGAATAGGCGGGATACGCTCAAATCTGGTACTGGTAATAGACATTGGACAATACTATCGATCATTTTAACAATGCCCTATCCCCACACAATAGGCAAAAAAATTAATGATTTTTGAAAATAGAACGTGTCTCATTCTTTTCTTGGGGTGTTTATAGATGTACTTAAAGGTTTTTGTGTTTTGACAGACATAAAAAATACGCGGAAAAAGAGGCGAAGCTATAAAGAAATAAATGCTATGTAAAAAAACTGTATCGTATATATTTTTAGGTACAAGACTTCATAATACTGACAAACAATTTCCGTGTAAAAAGTACATCGAAATATTATAATATTTTTCTAGAAAACTGTAGTACTATTAATAAAAGAAATATTAATTCAATCCATATTTGCTGTATAATTCTTTCTACCTTTATTTTCACAAAAAGTCACTATTATTTAATTTTAACCACACTTAATATACGAAACTTTCACAACAGCCTGTACAATATCTTGGGCCTACTTTAGTGTCCCCTCTAAACATTATAAGTGGATGCGCTGACACCAGCCACTGTTATTGATAGTAATTCTGATCTCCAACCATCGTTCATAACGTTTTTGCAGCTATCCAACAGCAGCAGTTACGTACAGTCCAATACGAAGGTGTTTTCTATGATTTAATTCTTATATTTTTCCATAAAATTTTCGTAACTTTTTGTATACGTATATAATCCTAGAGGTACTCAATAGTGAATTAATTAACTTAACTTTAGACTGTAATAATATAATTGTAAAAGAATAGGTAATTGACTAAGAAATTCAATATCAACAGTTAGCAAAACCAAATTGTTTTCCTAACATTTATTTTTATTAACGTCCTGATGAATGACGTTATATCACCTGATAAAAAATGTTATCAACTGATTACTAATTTCGAATTTATTATCTAATAAACGAACGAATACAAAATGTTATCCCACTCACAAATATTCGCGAACACTTTTCTCCCCGACTGTGAGTGACGCCAGCGTCACGGTTCAATCAGAAGGGTTGATAAATAGAAACAATTTTTGAGTGCACATAACTGCGACCTTAGATTTATCTTACATTTTGACACGTCATTTTTCCAACACGTCGCAACGTGTTACGCGTGAAATTTTATATTTTCGACAGTGTGTTTTATATCGACATTATTCACGAAAATTTGATTTTGCTTTCTCAGACATGCGAATTGAAATATCTGTGAAATTGTACGTCATGAGCTACGAACTATTTTGAGTTGTACGATAAGTTATTTTTTACTTGATTAAACTTAAAATATTGTTAAAAAGTCAATCCCTAGAAGATTTTTTAAAACGTGTAGTTCTCGTAACTTAATCCAGCAAACTGTTCTATTTTAAAATATTTATTGACAATGTGTCAATTTTATTAAAAAAAAAATACTGTATGATATACACATTTTTGTTATTATATGCAATGTGCAGTTATTAAAGATGGATTTTTGTGTATGTATAACAAATTGACGGACAGCGCAAAGATTAGATACGTCTCATAAACATAACTCAACCCATGTTTAGTTAAGCAGTAATATATAATAATATACAACCTTTAAACAATTTTAATAATGGGCAATAAGTCTCTTTCTTTTAATTTAAAATATGTATATTTTGAAGAATAATGGATTAAAATAAAAAAAATATAAAATATCACATCTCAGAATTTGAAATCAAAGATTGATATGTCAAAATATGTTGCTGAGATTAGACCGTTCTACAGTCTGGATCTACTAATGGTGTTCCTGTGTAATCTGCACTATTTAGCCCTTCTCACGAGCCCCGCGTGTCGCATGGGATTTAAATAAGGCTATTTACATACTGTGACACTATACTTAAAACTTACTCGATATTAAGATACAAAAAACGTAACGGTAGCCTATGTATCAAGGTTTTTATATATTTTTTTGTACTAAAAAACAGTCAACAAACAGATAATTAAATAAAAGTATAATTGTGTCACGTAACCTAAATTAATATTATGTATTAACAAAGTTTGTGTGGTTTTAATCTGGACATTACAGTACGTAACTACATTCTTAAAACTATTTTGTTATCGCACATTTGCCTAAGGATAAATCAGAAAAACCAGACATACAATAAAAAAATAAATAATACGTTTAATAAAGTAGCCACAATGACATAACACACACACACACACAAAATCCTAAACATCACTTACATTGCTCTGTAACCAAAGTAAGTAGCTTATGTTATGGAATCAGAGACAACGAAAGATCCACAAACACCCAGACCCAGACAATGTAGAAAAGTGTTGTCTTTCCTACATTGACCCTTGCGGGTATCGAATCTGGAACCCCAGAGCTAGTGACACCTATGTACGCCACGCGACCACGGAGGTCTTCGCATATGAACAGAATGTAGTTTTACTTTTCTGTGTGCTGAGCAAATATCAAAAGACATTTACTACTCTGTTGTGTTACTTCACACAAGAATTACTTCGTTTATTTGTAACAAATACTTATTATAAAAAAAGTTCCCCGCCGCGTCTGCCTGTCTAAACTCGACCAACTCAAAAACTACTAAACTGATTTTCATATAGTTTTTATCAATAAATAGAGTGATTCAATAGGAAGGTTTGTGTGTATTCATTAAGATTTTATGTCTAGTCGTTAGTTAAAATTAAACGTAAGTGTGCAAACATCTTACGCTTGTCTCAGCGCGAGGATCTGAATAAGCTACAATGCGGAGAAGAAATTGTACTAAGTTTCAACTGAAACCACACGATTTAAACTATAGATATAAGATTTATGAAAATCAAATATGTTCTACTGTAAATTATTTTATTGACTCGAATTGAAGAATGGATATTATAATATCAAATCATTTAGGTATTTATGGGTAATCCTTGAACAAGAGACTACTCTTAAATACTAATTATTTTTCATAATCCAGGAGTCACAAGAAATATCCTAATAATATTTTTTTATACCTTGGAACAACTTACATGCGCCATCTGATCCCAAACTAGGCAGAGGCAACTGATAAATAAATACATACATTATATCTATCAATTACACCTGGCTAAAGAACAAATGATCATGCTCATCACACAAAGATTTTCCTGGGTGAGAGTCGAACCGGCGATCTTCGGTTTAGCATTTATGGTCACTAGCCACTAGACCAAAATTCCAGTCTAAATAAATAGCAGGAAATATGTTCAACTTCAAATATAATTATATACACGCATTTTAATAAACGTTTCTATTCGAAATTCCCAACAAAATCACAGAATATGTACAATACCTACAAGTTCATTAAGTTAGTAACCAAATCCGTACATACGAACACCCACCTTCCTTGAATGCTATATTTACTCACAGCCACATCCGTACAATTGTATTAAAAATTAAGCAAATTTCACGCAGTACGAAACAAATATCAAACGAGTCAAGGCAAGGGAAATACAAACACAGCCTTCACAAACAACGTTGCTCTTGTTGATACAACCTATTACGTCTATTAGAATATACTCGTACAATATACTGTTAATTCCTATTGAATTTGCTTGATTGTGACACACGCTTTTCGCGATAAGAATTAACGGGATTACTGGACGAAATCAGATGTGTGATAATGATATAATATGTTATTTATTCTTTTGTTTGATCATGTTTTATTTTTAAAGTTATTGTGGTGCAAAACCTTACAGTTTGTGTTTTTGTAGCTTTGTAAAATAACAAATAAGCAAAAAAAATATGATTCTTATCTCATCTTTTGAATTTTTTTTTTTTTTGTAAATACCTGACATATTTACTTAGAGTAAAAATAGACAAGCATAGAGCATGCGCATCGCTAGTAGCTATTATATATGTCAAGCGTAAGCACATTTTTAGCTAAATGTACTGCGCTCGTTTACTGATTTATGTGATTTTCCGTGCGACGACAGGCGTTTATGCGAAAATATCGACGGTTCCGACATTATTAGAGTAATATTAGGTCTTGAGATAGTTTTAA
The DNA here is from genome assembly GCA_932294365.1 of Diachrysia chrysitis. NCBI lineage: Eukaryota > Metazoa > Arthropoda > Insecta > Lepidoptera > Noctuidae > Diachrysia > Diachrysia chrysitis. The sequence continues at coordinate 10,845,035 of OW028649.1, read as the reverse complement.
CACAACGTTGCTCTCTGTTTTGTTACAAATTTTATGATTTAACATGTTCATACTAGTGCCAACTGTTCTTACTCGATAGGCGCGCTCTATAGTTTTCTTATTTATTCCTCTGAGCATACTTATGACAGATCACGTAGTTTACCTAGAAGAAAATCGTATTTATTTAGTACCAAAATAAAAATAAATTTGATTCCCTTCCACAAGTTGAGTACTTCGCTCCCCAAAGAACAATCAATTTAAAAATGGTAAACCCCAAGTCAGTCTTAAGCATACTTCAACATAACTTAAATCACCCTTTTGGCTGTCAATTGGTAAAATCTCCCTTTATTGGCAAAACAAACGAGCAGTGTACAAATCAATGTCTTGCGTGCGACTTAACGATGAAAAAAAAAATACTTAAAATGTGTTCTGGTTCAGTACATTTTCATGAGGTAACAAAAAGTATGTTATCGTTTACCAGCACAATATTAACATAAAGCATAATATTAACACAATAGGACGTAAAGTTTGTAATAATTATTTACTCATATTATAATTTTGAATTATTTTACTAAAAGATAGTTTCATTATTGCTAATTGTATATGTCAATGAGGGCCGTTTTAAATTAATGGTATTTTTTAAAATTGTACTTACTGTACCTAACTGCAGTAAATTCAATGTAAAAGGAAAACTTATTTCATGATGGAACCCTAAACTCTCTAAGGAAAAACGTCAACGGTGACGCAAATCCACCCTAATTTGATGTTGCCACATACATGGCCAATGCGTTATTGTGATCGTTCAAAATATCTACAGCTCGGCAGACGCAAGGTAAATGTTAAGGAAATGTCAAACATCTGCGTGTACTTTGGGGACGTAGAAATTTTAATATACTTATAAAAATACATGAGTTTACACTTGTTTTGCAAAACAAAATATTTAAAACTAGATAACAATTATAAAAACTCAAAATAATAATTGCTTAAACTGACTGACTAGATACCCAAAAATCTTTGTTTTTTTCTGACAAATATATTAATTTAATAGCATTATTTAATACGAAAGAAAAAATACTTAAAATAGATTAATCTGCAAATGTGTACATAAGAACAAGATATTGCCACAAGCAACGGAAACTATTGCAAGTTAATAAAGTAATAAAAACAATTTCATGAAAAAATTCAGTCTAGACAAAAAATACTAATATCAAGCCGTGCTCACATTTAACTAATTTTCATTAAATTTATTCAAGAAAATTTTAATATCCACGGCCAAAGCCGCGCTTAAAAGCAAGTATCAAACTAAATACGACAATCTAATGAATTTCAAGTGTCGATTCTACGAGCTAATATTAACGTTGCTCTCGTAGAGGGTAATAAATGTAAATTCAATAGTTGAGGGGCTAATTGCCAACCCGACGGGAGTACAGCTAAATATTTACACAACGCCAGCCATACTTAAGTTTAAAATTCTAATTTTATTGAAATCTGATGTGGTGCGGATTGAAAGGGCCGGTTTTTTTTTTTGTGTGGCCTCTTTTTATAACTTCTTTTGGGGAAAACGGTTTGTTTTAGTTGAAAATTCAGTTTATGTGTTACGTTAAAATTTTGATTTTGGATTGCTTCTTTTGTTTTTTTACGACTAATTTTAGCTTATTAGAAAAAAAATATTTTCAACTTACGATACTCCGGAAATCTGGCACACGAAAATCTGTAACAAAAACAAAATACCATTGTTTACTTTATAAATTTTTTAAGTAAAGTAACGACAGTTGTTTGACGATCTACATTGGCAAATGGATAAATCATTACATTTCTAAAGGTAAACTTATATATCTACGAGCCAAACTTTTTACTTCAAACACTTGAACATGTGTGTTGCCTTGGAGCAAGAGATCTTTTCAAAGATAAGTATTTCCACAAAAAAAAAACTTTTACAATTTAAAACTAAATTCTCAAGAATCGCACAAAACTATCGAATATCTTATTTACTTGAAATGTTTGGTATGCAACCTGCCCTGAGTCGGATCTGCAAGGAATCCGGGATTGTCAAAGCTTTGTCGCATAGCTTGGCTGCATTCCGTATCGCCATTTGTTTTTCAACTTCTTACTTACTTCGGAAAATTCAAATTCAAAGAACTAGTTTCGTAGTTGGGTCGCGTGTAGACCGACTTAGCAATCTTGTCGAAGGTCTGTTTTGATTTGTATGTGTGCGTGTATGCGTGTCGCGCGTTTGTGACAAGCCGTTTGTACTGTATCAAGTTTTAGTTGGGTACGAGAAGCATTAGATAGTGTTTTGTTTATAAGGATTGTGTGTTTTTTTTTATTTATGTAAAACACTACGGTAAAATGGGTTACCGTAGTGTTTTGTTTTTAGTTATGAAAAGTATGCTTGTTCACTTCAATTCCTAACTTTCACACTTCACAGCAATCCTTTTTTTCTAATCGATTGAAATTGACATGTATCTTAATACCTATTTATTACAACATTTTGTTACATCGGCACTCGTATCCTAACCACATGAACCCCCAACCACTTAAGTATACAGCACAATACAAGTCTTAAGTTCGCGTTCAAACACTAAGTTAGACAAAAGAGGGTTCCTATCAAAAGTAGTTTGGCAAAGTTACCTTCGGCCCAACACAGTTCGAATTGTACAAACTTTCCTACTTTCACGATTCCTTTTATCTGTTTGAAAGTGTGTTTTTTCTAAATTATTATTTTTTTCTCTATCTGCGATAGTTTTTGTGCTTTATGACGCGTATGTGAGACGCTGAAACTTTTGAGAACATTTTATTACGAAGTTTACGCTTGATTAGTCTGTTGGCAATGTATATGAACGAAGGGCCTAGTTTATGAATAATGACGGTTTACTGACGCGCATTCTCAGATCAGTGCCCTTACTCTCCTATTTAATTTTATTTCTAACACAATCATCATCATTATCATCATATCAGCCGAAAGACGTCTACTGCTGAACATAGGCCTCCCCCAAGGATCGCCACTACTCACGGTCCTGCGCCGTCCGCATCCAGCGTTTTCCGGCGACCTTCACCAGGTCTTCGCTCCATCTTGTAGGAGGCCTACCCGCGTTGGGTCTAATACAATTCCAATGCAAAATTGATACTAGTTTAACTTGTTACTAGTTAGTTACTAGTTAATATTGGTACTAATTTAACTAGTTTAAGGCAAAAAAATTCAGTTTTCTTAAAAAAAATGCTGTTAATGGAAGGAACTGACTGGAATCTATACATTGAGAGTATTCTTGTACTTTGTGTTGTTTGTGTGCCTGCCGGCATTGTATTAGAATTAAAATTAAATTGGAGCGTAAGGACGCCGTTCGACTCGCGACGCCGCTGCCACCGCGTCAGCTTATGATTAAGGACTCCTATTTAATCTGAAATAAAGCGGGCGATCCCAAAAATGCGTGAGTAAACCGACAATATTTCTAAATAAATATGAATACGCCTCACAAAAGTTATTATAGGAAAGGCGCAGTGTTTGATCCAACATCTTTAAGAGTGCAACAATGAATTTACTCCTGATTTAATGTTTATTTGTTTAAATATTATTAAAAAAAGTTTGCTATTTAAACTTTGTCAAGTATGAGTACCTAGGTATATATGAACGAAGTCGATTTTTTATATGTAATCTGCTTTGTAGGAACTATTTCCGTCCTATTGCTTAGAACAAACATTCAAAGTAGTCTCGTACATTGTCAAAATACACACTCGTCTTACAACTTTACTCGATCGATTCTCTTAACAGGAACAATGATAACACATATTATTATATTACAGATGTTGATTTTGGTTTCACCCCAACTATGGCTAAAGATAATATTCTGAGCCGAACATCAATATTAATTTTGCTCTTCAATGTAAGGATATCTCACATATTATTTCGCGAGACATTAATAAGCAAAAGAAGCAAACAGTTAAATTATTTAAAAAGGTTGTTTACCCCTTGTCTTTGACTTTGACTTTGACTACATACAATGACGAGATAAGATATCCTATTTTTAAGGTATTAAGTTTTTATAAAGAGTCTGTTCAAAGATTTTAAGTTTAGTTTTGAAGGTAGCTAGTAAAATTTATTATTCTATATATATAAAACAAAGATGGGTTAGTGTTATATGCCATGTTAAACTCAAGAACGGGTGGAGCGATTTTTATATTTGATTTGTTGGATTCGTCTTCACCTCGAAAAAAATATCGGAAAAAGTTATGAAAACGTCTTCTGGAAACAGTGAATTCTTACGCGGGTCAAACTGCCGGTCACCATTGGTATTTTATAGAAGTAAGGATATTCAACGTCGAACACTTTGATAAAATATTGGTTGCAATTTCCTGTGACTTCGCGATCTATAACATCGTCATAGCTACATTCAAACGGCCACTACAATGTCCACGTAATCTCAACTTAATCACTTCCGAAACACGATCGATTTTCGTAAAAGTGTTTGGATAAATAAAACTATTTTTACGGATTCTATCGCGGCTTATTGTTTAGTTTTAAGATACCGACGTTTCGACGCCTTTGCATATTCATGGTCACGGGTAGACTGAGGTAGTATTTTTCGTGACAGTTTATATTGCTCGTTCTACCTTCATATTTTAACTAATTATTACATTCCGATCTATGCAATATGCGCTCACGGTTTCTTGAGGTCTTGAAATGCTGCAATGGGTTTTAGTTTTTATTTTGTCTATTATTGGATCCCAAGTAGGTGATATCTTCTAGCCATCTTCTCTATAAAAATTAGGGTGTTTTTTTTTATTTTAATGGCTTCGCGAATCATCCTTGGTATAAATCTATGTTCCTTAATCTTCATCTTTAAAATCGTACAATGACCAGAGCCTTCCGTATTTTCGGTGAGTGCAGACTATGTTGAGTGGCGATGTTTAACGTCAGTTATTACGTTCTTTCACCCGAGCCACTTTGCTACACTTAATTTATTCGAATAGAATAGAATATTTGTAAAATAACTTTCGTGAGGAGCATTCACAATTTAAAACAAAACCTGTTTACTAACGTATATTCTCGGGGTCGCCCGACTAGTAGACAGTTCGACTCGCGACACCACCGCCGCCGCGTCAGCTCATGATTAGGAACTCCTGTTGAGTCTGAAACTAGTCAGCGATCCCGAGAATATACGTGAGTAAACCGTTTTGTTTTAAATAATTAAGAATAGAATATACCAACCTATTGTTTGACCGATGTAGAAGAGTTCACAGTCAAAGTCTAGTTTGTAAGCTCCTACACCTTATAAGGGTATGTGACACTTGGCAGGTGGTAATGACTGACTTATCTTCTTAGGCGGCTTGAAGTTTGCAAGAAATGAGCTGTAGGTACCTTTGTGTCTTTGTGTATATGGTGTGTGTATAAATAAATAATACTAATAATTAATAATAATAATAATACATTTTAATTGAAGCTCGCATCAGGATGAAGCTAGTCTTGTCAGTGGCTCCTCTGAAAAACCTATTAGGGCTGCACAGTATGCAAACGGTCGACTGTGGCTGGCTTCACTCGGTTTAAAATTGTCAGTTTTTATGTAACATATCTATACCATTCAAAGTACTTAAAATTGATTTGACATTATCTCACTCCGAAGTCGAGATACCACGCAGTGTGCCATCAAAATAAAAATATATTTATAACATTAACGGCCGACAATTAACGCGTGAAAATTACACTACAAACACCCAGCGTAAGTGTTTGCTAACTGTAAAAAGTGGAACATTTTCCACACTCAATTTTCTATGAAACTAGTTAACAAATATATAAAAATGCTAGCTGTTTCCCGCGGCACCGCCCGCGTGTATGTCGGTTATCGTGGCAAAAAGTAGCCTATGTCCTTTGTTAGGCTCTAAACTATCTGTGTACTAAATTTCATTTAAATCTGTTCAGTAGTTTTGGCGTGAAAGCGCGACAGACAGACAGACAGACAGAGTTACTTTCGCATTTATAATATTATAGTAAGGATTACACTTTAAATTACATATTTTTAAAATATTATTTTTATACTTCATTAAAAAATGTCTAAATGCATTAAAAAATATTATTAAACATGGTTATTTTAGGATGAAGCTTTTTTAAATAAAGTTAGGTGATTATGAAATTAGTAAGACCGCACACACTACCCGCAATTCAATCTTTCACTTTTCATTCATATACGTAGAGATGAAAGTAATCTCTTGGACTCATTGATCAAAATCAAGCCAATACATTTATCCATATCTCTATCTACTTCATTCTTTAATTCCCAAATTACTTCACTACACAAACAATGTTGCCCTAAACTCACAAAGCCATAAATGAGGTAGCACCTCAATTATCAGCGATCACCATCGTTTCCCCATAATACGGTGAAAGCTAACAACAAAATTAATTAACACATGGACCATTGTCAGATTTATACAAGCGGCTTATCTCGCCTCGTCTTATTGGTAGCGGCAAATATCAGATAATTACAGGATCTATCCGAATTGATAGGAAACTGTAGAGTAGTTTCTTGTTTATTTATATTCTATTTTGTTTTTTAAGTTGCCTCCAATACACGACAATATACGAATTAAGAAAAGTATACAAACAAGTATTTAAAAAAAAAGAGAAATAATATAAAAATTAAATAAATAAAAAGGTTTAATTAGTTACTTATACAACTGTTACAATTAATTTTACGTATGGGACCTCCTTTACGTGTATGAAATACCTACCCATGCTAGGAGGGACCTACCCCGCTTTTGTCACATTTAACTTGGTAAAAGTAGTGTTCGTACATATTAAGCAATAATTAAATTTAATTAGCTCCTACCTTAAGCTGCATGGTGAAACAGTACTTTATGAAAATGGTCACGTCACTAAAAAAAGTCGTCAGTAAAAAGAAAAAATAATATGTGTGTATGTTTGTGTTATCAGTATTTCATAAGGGCTCGTTACTTATTTTGATTTATATAAGTCCTTCTCAGTAAGCAGGTATAAAAGGTACAACAAGTCTCTATTCAAAACTGATCTGTACAAAACATACCATATTAAATTTGCTTTTAAATTGCCAAATCGATTTTATTGTAGGTAAATAAACCACTAAATTATAATAGATGTTCTGTTAGAAGAACAGATTAAATAATTGAAATCTTTTCTACTAAACACCGTTCAATACTAGCATCTGATTCCGATTCCACTCAGTATTAGACAAAGTCGCAGCGAACGCACGCACCCGCGGCACGCACAAAAGGTGTTCGGTTGTGGTAAGTAGCTGCCACTTACTACAGAGTATTTTCACAGATTATCAAATTATCTTAGCTGCTATTGGATTATAAAATAATTAAGAAGATATTAAACAGCATTTTTTGTACAACTTAGTATTGAGCAAGGAACAAGTCATATTAGTTAAAAACATAAATAATAACCGACTACTCCCACTTAGCATTCGCGGGTTTTTACTTTCGCATTTCCAATGCCTCATTGCATTTTAACATACAAGTCTTTTATATTTTTGCAAGCAATATAGCATAGCTTAAACCCTTTATTTAGATATCCCACTCGATAGGCATTGAGGATTGTTTTTTGGTGGATTGTATGCAAGATGTTATGACAAAAAGAACAGTAAATGCTGAGGTAACGAGTAATAGTAAGGGAACAGAACATTAAGATGAATTGAAAAGCGATCGTATACTAAATTAACACCTTTTAAAAATATACAAAAATAAAGCCTAGCCAGCAGCTTACCATCAGCATTCAGGCATAATAGATCCGTGCCCTGATAAGAACTCGGCGAGAATCGAACGGGGACCGAATTGCCCCATTCCACGTGAGATGCTCCGATACAGATGTGACGCCCGATATCTTTACACGGGGCCGCTTTATGAGAGTCTGTCCTTGATTATTGAATGGGGAAACTATCTTCGGTAATGGGTTTACTTATTTATATCTATTAAATTAAAATGTGATTCGTGAGGCGTGAGGCATGAGTCGAAGCCATTAGATTTCCCCCCCGTTAAAAAGGTGTAGTTGACGTAGTGGTTCCTTAATCACTCGGCGATCCATGCCATCAATAAAATAAATTTGTTGCATTAACAACAAAAACCAGTATCTAGTTAATAAGCCCGATTATCCCACTTCAGGTTAAGTACAACATCGTTCTCTTTTATTGAATGTTAAAGTGAATTCAGCATAAATATGTCTCACTGCAGGACAAAGGTCTTATTGAAAAACAAGCATTGATCCTAAGCTCAGACTCTTTGAATACATAAATCAAATAATACGAAGCTCCAATATAAAATATAAGGTTCTTTTATCATCTAGAGAATATTTCGCAGTTGTTTTTCAGAGACAGGGAGACATAAGTTTATAATCCAGACGCATTGGACTTATTGAAGTTTCACCACGCATCATTGGCAGGGGCGGATTTTCATCCTCATGTCTTTTCATTCCCCTGTATTCTTTCGTTTTTCTATACATTTACAAAATTTGACGTAGGTATTTTATAAATTTGATAAATCTGTAGATATTTTTTTATTGAATGTTAGCTATCTTTACGTGTCAAACTATACATTTGTTCTTACAAATTTGTTTTTAAAAATGTATATTGTACAATAATAAATAAATGTATGTACCTATTAATTTTTATCAGGCCTTATTCAATTGTTTTAGGGAATTTGTTTATTTATCAGGTCTATTTTAATACTGACCTACACTAACTAAAGTAGGTAAAGTTTCATTAAAAAATTCTAATTACCTTAGTGTCGTATGTGAACTCCGTCGTCCTAACACTGATTCTAAAAAACGTCTCGAAATCCAAAAGCACAAACGATAGGGAAGTACCTACAGCTTGCACTTTCTATATAACAGCAATACAATTGAGTCATACAATCACATAAAAACGTCGGAAGCTACAAAAAAGACAAAAAAACTCGCTTTTGATATGGAGGAAATTTATTACTAGGGTGGTCTTCCCCATTGAGCAATCTAATGGCAAATCTATAGAGGCGCCGGTCGTACACCATAAGACTGTTAAATGAAGCGTAAAATTAGGGGTTTTGCGGTGGCCAGTGGAGTCAATAAAACCATACATCCATAGGACTTGTTTGATGTCGTGGATTATTGAATAAAATTGAGATCGCTTCGTCAGCGCGCATTTGAAAGGCAGATAATCTTGAAAGATATAAAAGTGATATCAAATAATAATCGAAATAGTATTTATTTGACTTTGATTTTGACCTTACATTTGGAAAAGTTTTGTTTTATGGAGATTGTTTTTATTACATGATCAGGTCTTTTAACTGTTTTTCAAAGTAAGTTCAGTTTCATGGATTATTGATAAATCGGTAGTAACGTTTTGTATAGTTTTTCAAAATCTCTTAGAAAGTATATGGGCACGTTATTTAGTTATTCTGAAATAAGCAGATGGAGATAAGATCACAAAACTCAAAGTTATCAACTTTCTAAATCAGAACATTAAAAGCTTTTGATCATGATTGAAGAACCCTAGTAAATATCGTACTTACTATAATTTCTCTTTATAATGTGTTTTTTTTTTATAAATTTCACACTATATGATATAATTATTTACTACTTCTTCATCGCGGGTCTGCTGGTAGAGATTTCTTTAGAAATTAGCAGCACCTTTGTACATCTATTCTATTATGTTGTATCTTATGATTTTGTGTGTGTGCATAAATTATCAAATAATAATAATATATATATGCCTTCAAAATATAGAGAAATAATAATTAAAATGAATCGCAAACTCAATGCGTCTCGAATCAGGTTTTTACCATACTATACAACTGTCAAGCATTCCGCACCGTGTTACAGCCAACGCACCTGAAAGCCTACACCTAATGAAATCCGCTGCTACACGTTCAGATGTTGGAGCGATCCTCTCGTGAGTTCACTAGACTATAATAATTAACGCTTCGCTATTGCTTTCCTGGAAATTCGCCATAGTACCCCCGTACCGAAGTGCCGAAGCTACTGTTCGCAGATTTTACACCCGATACTTTAAAGGTGCTTCGGGTTCTAATAGTTCGAAAAAGGTTAACTTCGTGTAGGTACATGGCGTGCATATTTCATAAATTATTCTGATGTATACGTGGTTCACATTTTGCAGACCATGTATTTGAGAGATTATATTGAGTACTTTATGGAATGCTATAAATTTATTGACGACTAGCTGTTCCACGCAGCCCGCCCTCGTGAATGTCGGTTATCGCGGCGAAAAGCCTATGTCCTTTCTCAGGCTCTAGACTATCTGTGTCCCAAATTTCATTTATATCGGTTCAGTAGTTTCGGCGTGAAAGCGCGACAGACAAACAGACAGAGTTACTTTCGCATTTATAATATTAGAAAAGTTTGAGTACATCCAAAGCAGTTGTATTGGTAGGTAATGTTTATTGACTAAATCAATAGCAAATAATTATGTGTACAGGTAGCTTTAAAAGGAATATACCTTTCTCTTTGTGTGACACTAATGCCCGAACACTGTAACGTCAATCAGATTCAAGTCACCGTTAACTCTCATGCTGTCTTTGTCACTTGAAGGTGTAAAGTGGCGACAGATATACATGTAAGACCGTGTTACAGCTAAGTTGCGTTTGAGTATTCGGGTGTAAGTTAGGTACTAATTAGCACCTTTCGAAGATGCAACTGCATTCTTGCAGCGAGGCAACGAACTGCTTAACAGAACAACACTACATTTTCTTTTAAAATACATTAAGGTACTTTTATAGTAACATAGATTTTATGTACACACAGCAAACTAGATAGGTTTGCAGGCTACACTAACATTTTTTATTGTTATTCTATTATACACTAACATTTTTATTATTCTCTTTATATATTCCACTTACATTTAATAAGCTGAATATTATATGTAATAAAAATGATAGTGTATAATATAATATAAAATGTTGGTGTAACCTGCAAACTTATCTAGTTTGCTGTGCTTAACTTTTTCACAACTAACTTTGAAAATAATAATATAGTCTTACTCGCCAGATAGGAAAGACAGGCTTTATACGCACGTTCAATTAATACCAACTTTCTTCGGAATTGGCTCAAAGTGACACCGAACAAATAGACAGATAGACATGGCGGGAAACTTTGTTAAGTAATATATATTGTAGTATTGTTAGTTCGTAGAAAAGTTTATTTTATTTGCTCTTAAATATAGAAAGTGGAAAACCTGTTTGGTATTAAAAGTATATATTGGTTTGAAATCTAAAAAATACCAATTGTCTTGCTTAAAAAACTTTAGCGAATACAAGACCTTCCCATTTAATTGCTAACAATTTATTTTATAGCCGTAAAAATCTTAACAGATCTTCTTCTGCCTACCCTTTTCCCAAGCTATGTTGGCGTTGGCTTTTACTCTTACCGGATGCAGTTGAATATTATGTTTTACATGATGCGACTGCCTATCGCACCTCTACAATCCATTTTACTGGGTAACACAGTATCCCAAAGGAAGACTAGTTATCAGAATTTTAATGACTTAACGACTGTCAAAGATCAGTGTATGACAGTCGGAACCAACAGCTTAACGTATTTTCCGAGACACGGAGCGGTTTCAGTATGTTTGAAAATGGGCACCAATCCACGGACTAACCGCGGCGAGCGCGGCCCCTAAAACACTTTCCCAGGATGCTAACAAACTTCACGACAAATTCTATTTAAAAAACAAAATCAATCCAATTTAAGTATAAAACTGTCAGACGAACTAATTCACATTTATAATATCAGTATGTTGAAAAGATAAGCCCCTCTATAATCGATTATTGCACCTAATCGGTAAATTCAAGTCACATCGTAGAAAAGAATTTCAATTAAACCAAAGTAGGGGTAGCTCGAATTGATTACGAATAAAAAAAATGATCGTCGTCTCACGCACTGCATGAGAATCGAGAGAAACCATTAAATCACTTGACGCCGCAAATCCTATTTAAAATGGCGATTTTTTATCCCACCCCATTCTTGAGCTATTGAAAATGCACGTTAATTTTGTACCAGGGTGACCAAGTGTTTGGTAAAACAAAATTTTTAAAGTCAATATTTGTTTTACCAGTATTTTTTTTTTTCAATAACTTAATATGCTGTGTGACAAGTCTAGGTATTTTATAATTCTAGTTATGCAGGTAATCATTGCAATATTTAGGATGAATTAAGTGCTAGATTAATAACAACAAAATCTGAATGTATTAATATTTTCATAATTGCGAAAATAAACATTAAAAGCAATTTGGTAAATGTCGATGGTACCCTAATTATTTAAAATCATTGTCTAGTTTTTTAAGCTATAATATATTAGAATTGTAACAATATCCAAATAAAAACACCAACTCATATACACCGAGATCAAGTGCTCAAAACTTTCATTGCCGACTCCCTAACATTTATTACTTAAATAAATATGCTAATTTAATCCTACCATATTAGCAGTTTAGGTATTTCAAGCTCATTGAAATGAAAAAGTTCTTAAGTTTTTGTAAATATTTGGCAAGACTTATACATTTTATGGGAATTTGTCTACACTATGTAGGTATATAATAATGTATCTAGCTCTTAGCTTTTATAGTACTATTAATCATTCAAAATTAAAAGTCTCTAGTTCTAAAAAAAACAAAGTTACCAACATGGTGAATTTATGTAATAATTATTATTATAACTGGCTTTTAACCGCAGCTCCGCCCACGTGGGTGCTGGTTATAGCGCCAAAAAGGCTATATCCTTTCTTTAGATTTTAGCTTACCCCATACCAAGTATTATCAAAATCGGTTCTGCGTTTTAGTCGTAAATGACAGACAGACAAAATGATAGGGTTACTTCGCATTTAGGTATAATATGTGGATTAAAATAATAGTTTTAATATTCACTTTAAGGTTCATAGTATTTTGTTACACATTGTTAACATAGTAATATGCTTTCTATAATGTAGAGTATATTTTAGGAACAGTAAATTACCCACAAAATATTATGCCCGGGCGTACTAATACTGACGACCGCAAAATATTTATTATTCAAGCCAACTAAATTTATAACACCTTCGTACGCAAATGTGTTTATTGGTGTACAGCAGTAATTAGTTGAGAATTTAATTACTAGAGATATATTATTAGATGTAAACCACTATAATAGAGTAATATAAATTACAATACTTATTTAAGAGCATTCATTGTTCTTGTAAGTATCTTAAGTAACTTATAAACATTTTTTTTGTCAATATTATATCGATATCTGCGTTATTTGCATGATAGCAAAAAAAAACTATATAAGTAATAAATAAGAACCTAAATATAAAAAAATGTCATACCTGTCATACCCATATCATCAAGAAAATCTAACAATCTAAAATTGTGGTTCAACAGAAAAATATAAAAATTTCAACAGCATAAAATGCATTGAAAAATTTCCAAAACTACTTCAACAAATCAAGGCTTTACCTAACAAAGACCAAAGAGATACAGATAGGATTTTGAGAAACCAATTACATTTGTGCAAAAAGTTTGCGTAGCCCCGGTATTCTGCCTCCGGCAATAGCCCACAAATTGAAGCGTCCAATGAAACTAATGGTCCTGAAGATTTTCTAACAAAGAGTATTATCAAGATATGCCCCGACTAAAGACTCTTTGGATGAGGAACTACTTTCTAAGATAGCAAATACTCTATTTGATTAATACAATTTAATTGTCATGATGTCTTAGGCGAGTTAAGATTCGGCATTATACACAATATTACAACATAAGAAATCGGTACAATGATTTTCTTATTGAAACAAACTTAATATTGTTAGCAATTACCTAATAATAATATTGAATTATACAATATCTGTTGAGATTTTTACGGCTTGAAGTTAGGTACAAAAAGTGAAGAACAGATATTAATCGTTGTAAAAATTCAGCCAACCTCACGTGAGTAATGGCAAAATTAGTAAATTTCTACCTCAACACAAAACGATTACTTGTCATTAATTTAAAATGTTTCCGGAAATTATATTTTATCAAAACAAAATCCCTGAATTAGAGGCAATAAATGTACTAAACTTTCCCAGTATTGACGAAACAATTACGTTGCCTAGCTAGAATATTAATTACCTTCCAAACGTCGAAGATAATAATATATAATGTTCTTGAATTTCTAATCCTAAACCATTGGAGTGAACATTAAGTGTTTTATCGTGTCGAGTCTCCACAAGACGCAGACGATCCACTGAAAGAACTCACCTTGCGGGTTCCTACATTCATAATGAACTGGGAATTTCTAGCAATGGGTGGTGAATATGCTGGTGGGGTGCAGACTTGAGAGAATCTGTTAGATGTTTTGAATATTTTCTTTTATGAATTTTCATTAGACGTTTGATTTAAAATGCGTAGATGTCATCAATTAACAATTTTATTTCCCGGTGTAGAGGAATTCTACTTGCACAAATATTATGTATCGCTTATGTTCCTCCAAATATGGATTTTCCCATTTTAATCTTTGTTGTAAACAGAATATTTAGAAAGTTGTTAGGACATCCAGAATAGTTCAAAATGAAAAATGCCTGAGCCTGAGAATAGTTACTTATACTTGAATAGGCTACTTTTTGCTACGATAACCGACATTCACGAGGGCAGAGCAGCGGAAAACAGCTAGTAAGGTATAAAATTGCAAAAGGCAATAGACTGCTTGCGAGAATTTTCTTAGGAAAAAAGCAATAGCTTTTCTTTCCTCGAAAACAATATCGATTGCGATCATAATACCACAAAAAATATTATTAACAAGTAAAATATGATATAACACGAATATAGAGTCGAACTTATAACATTATTTTTTTTGGAAAGAAAAAAAAGTAGAAATATTTGATAAAATGCACGTCATAATATCGCAATTGCCCAGTTCGAAGTAAAACTATTGGTAAAGATGGTGAGCTGGACATATCGTCATTTTTATCGAGAACTAAAGAATCTCTTAGAATCGAAGGTGCACCAGATGTATGTCGATTGATAACTGCCAAGAGGTAACGGTGGAACTCTTGTCTCTTTTGATTTACTACTTCGGATATCAACAAATTAACGTTGTTTATTACTGTGTCGTGTAACATATAAACTGTTATTTTGATTCATTAAGATAATATAATTGAAAAAAAAAAATAATACATATTATAACTGTAAATAAATTTGTCTTGAAATTCACACTGGTCTCAACTATGCAATAGGATCTATGCGACTTGAAAAAAACACCTTGACAAGTAATAAAATAAATATTATATTACATTACATAAATTTAAAATTAATAAAATCTATCTTAGAAATTCGAAAAATTACAACACCTTTTTCACCAAAATATTATAACAGTTTTAAGTGGATACAGTGCAGATTACACTAGTTAAATACGCGTTTAACTCGAGTACCTACAGTCTGTTTTACGAAATTGCTAATGCCGACACAGTTAGTCGGTGTTTAGTTTATTATCACTGCTACAGAATTAAATTTAAAAACTGCGCATTTGTATTTACCCTCGAATCATATTAAACTTCTTGGTTAAGAGTAAATTTTACAACGAACGGATATAAAATGGATATAATGGATAAATTATATTAAGTTTTGATAAACATAATGTGTAAAGTACCTAAGAGTATAGATATAATTGCTTGGAGTACCTACGCGCATCGCTAGTAGCTCTTTGTGCCGTGCGTAAGCAAATTTTTAGCTGTAAGTACTACGTTCGTTTACTGAGTTAAATGAACTTAAGTGATTTTTTGAGCGACGACAGACGTAAAAGCAAAAATATCGATGGTTTCGATATTATCAGGGTGATATTAGGTTTTGAGATAATTTTAATAAAACGGTGCGCTCTGTTTTGACACTAATTTTATTATTTTACTTTTTCATACTCTATATACGCACTCTTATTAGGACTCTAAGCTTATTAAAAAAAGAGAATAAATATTATTTTCAACTTTTATGGAGTTTCTTCTAATAAAAAAATACGCCTTTTTATGTAAAAACCCAAACCACATAATTGAACAAGTAATACAGTAACACAGATGTAAAAGCGCGTATTTACAAAACATCAATTTCGAAAATCTGACAATAGTGACAAACGCTAGACCGCTCGCAAATTAATTCTCCCTTTAATAACCGTCGAGTTTTTCCTCTTTTGCACTTTCCTTCCACTTTTGTTCCACTATCTTATAAAAGATGCATCAACCGGAACAGGAAAATTAATTTCAGACAATACGACGCACGAAACAAGTCGCTGCGCTGTGGCCTTCTATACGTATTTACGTTTATACGTTTACACTTTGATATCACAAGGATCTCATATTTGATGGTAATTTTGTAGTGTTGTTACTGTTAATTACAGGCAAAGTAATTTACCTGAATATTCCGAGTTTTTTGTGAATTGTTTGTGATTTTATTTATTTTTTCAAAATTAATATCTGTGAACCCAACAATTATTTTTTGACGAATTTCCTACGTTTTTAAACACTAATGGAAAGTCCTACAATTATTTTTTTTTTTTTAAACGACACCCGCCCTAAGGAATTTCATCTTTGTGTCGCGGAGGGTTTCACAAATATTCAATGCACAAAGAACACCCAGACTTAAAACAAGCATTTATAGATCACACAAATGCTTGCCCCATGCAAGGATTTAACCCGCAGCACGTCGCGGACTGCGGTAAATTTGCGTGGTGACCTATAACCACGCAGCTTTCCGTGTAGTCTTTAAAACACGTCATCATAACTAGGTGACATAGTAGGTCTACATATTAAAATACGACTGCTACTGCTGTTATTCTGTCGTCAAATCAACACACAATAGAAGACCTTATAACAATGTACTGTATCAACCTGCTAATCTCAAACACTGACATCGGTCACATTGGAAACGAATGATTCTTAGAAATATTTAAACAGGCAACTCGTCCCATTGTGCTGGGATTGGATGTCGAAAATTGCCTATTACCAACCCCTGAGCACGGCAGTATTGCCTCTTTATCCAATTTATTGTTCTACTTTACTATTTCTTCAGACAATTGCGATTTATATTTGCGAATAGGAAAGTCTTTGAATGTGAAACAGAGTATCGTACAGTACGACGTTGTTAAAGTTTCAATATTCCAATGCTTTCTGTAGTAAACTATTTTATATTGTGCACGCATTACGAAGAAGTTCATAGAAATTATTTATTTTGTTTTGCAGCTTGTTTAAAGACGTTAATCATTGTTCAATTGGGTATTATTTGCTTATCAGTTTACCGGATTGTTTGCAGTTTTAGGTCCAAGTAAATTGCCATTTATAATAAAAAATCCGATATTATCGTCTTCATATTTTTTACGAAACTATTATTAAAGACATATTGAACCTACAGACTTCATACTATTTTTAAATTAAAGTGAAATAACTGCTCTACAATTTTCTCATACATGACTTCCTAATACTCATTGTATTAAAGCTAATATTTCGCTCGAAACACGAATAGTAGAAGAAAAAAATTGTGAAAAAACTGGTTTATTAATATGTAGATTTTTTTTTTCCTTTCGAATAGTTATGAATCACTTTTGGTGTAAACCCAATCCCTAACAAGTTATGAGCAAAATACAGAAGCAAGCAATCAAAAATATGACAACATACCAAAAACAGCTTTCTGCGATTTATTTAGACATAAGCGTCTCGTACGTAGTGCTCGGAGAACCCCTATTTTATTTTTACAAAAGACTAATCTAAAAAAAAAAAAAATATTTTTCTCAGATAAATTAGGATATATCCCAAATTGCTCTTTTTCAATTTTCTTTTTATCTCTTTTTTTCTATATTTTATCAACATTTTTGTATCGACTTAAGAATTTATTAAAATCTAGATATCATAAACATATTTATAAAGCCTCAAACTCTACATGATATTCCCCGTACTATTATTCTTCATATTTCACATTAGGCGTAAACTGCGCTCGCAATAAGACGGTGTGCGCATTTAATTTCGTCGGCCCATATATTTTAAAACGTGCTTTGTAACTACATTTTACGCCAAAGGGAGGCGTATATTGTAGCGGTTACCGGGCGAATTGTTTTATTGCACTCATTATGAGCGAATCTACTACGTATTAATTTGAGAGGGAACTTAAGGTCTAAAATTATTTTGTAAGAAACGCTTGATTACAATATAGTGCGTTCAAATTGGGTTTAATTACTCGAGTAAATAACGGCTCACCTTAAGATAGGGAGAGGTTATTATGAAGCTATAAGTAATGGGGCTGTAACCTGTCGCCATTACAAATTATATTGTACGAGATAACTAACTAGGTGTTGTATAGGTAATATATTTTATCACTGACTTCGACAAGTAAGACTTGTGTTTCTAAAAATATATTATCACTTTAAGGTACATTCATTCTTTCCTGTTTATGGGTATTTTATATTGAATAGACAAATACTACGTAGACACGTTTCTACCAACCTTTAATAAAATTAGTGGTGTATATTTTCAGTATAAATATTTTATTGCCTGTTTTTAATATCCAAATTAAACATTACCACTTTATTTACGAAAGGAAATACATTTATCAACTTCAAAGAGTAATATGTTATAGATGGAACTACATTTTCAAAAATCACTCTGCGTGAAATTTTAATATTCATTTTTCGAACTAAGGGACGGACCATAACAACGGTTTTCTCAACAATGAAGACCCTGACGATACCCTCGTAGGTCTAGTATTAAAGGCCGACAACGTTTACCTTTACCTCATTATCCTTTCTCAACTTTTACAATTGACACGCACAATAACAGACCTTCAGCCGACCGCCTATAAAAATTCACTGTCGGAAACTCCCAATTAATACATTCTCAGGGAACTTAATGTGGAAATCCTTTATAATGAATTCGCAACACTCGATAATTGACACGTCTGCGAAGGTTTAATCTGGCCCCAAGACCCGCCGCTAAGATCTCGACAACTTCTGATATTTCACACACGAATTTCTCCGAGTTAGTTTAGTGGGGACGGTGTGGAATGGCGTAAATTTAATAAATTTTAAACGTAAAGCCGTGGCGTTTTTTAAAATTAAGTTTTATATCTGTTGCGCTCTTTGCAATTCTACATTTAATTATGTTAAGTAGAATAAACAAAGAAAAAAAAAAGCTTTCCCTCAAAGAAAGGTTTACTACAAGACTTATTTAAAAAGGAGTGAAAACATTTATAATACTTTTTTTTTTCTCCAGATAACACTGCAGTTGCAGTTTAGCGGCACCATTTTTATTGAAGCTTAGCCGATAACCGGTAACTCTGGTTAAAAGACTGTTAATGAATTGAACAGGTGATATTGGTTTATTCCTGCAAGACTACTATCTGACAATATCAATGAGAAGCTAACGCTAAAACGTTACTTGAAAAGGACATCAGTTTCTTTTCCCTACCCACTACCTTTCATAGAACCTCTTTAACAAATTACGTCCACATAGAATCACAGCTAGGTAGGTACTATGTACTTTGATTTCCTCGTAGAATGTCGTAGGAAATTCCCAGTGGCCAATTCCCAGCGAGCCGACTGTAAGCTCCAATAGTATGAAATGTAATTAACTCAGGTAAATCGGATTGGGTGAAAGTTTTCGCACGATAACTGGAGCGGAATTGTACCCCAGCCCTTTCAGCCAGCGGCTTAAAACTGCGTAAGGAGGTTTCAACGTCATTAAAATTTAAATACTATTTAAGTTTTAAGCTACACATTTGTGTACTTGTAATTTATTTAACATGGTTTATTAATTATAAGTTTTGAGTTCTACATAATAAAGTTTGTTGAAAAATTTATTATACATTGTTTGTTATTTTTTTAGTTATTCGTATAATGTAACAATTTAATGTAATGATCTAATTTAATATAATGTAATGTTTAAAATTTTAATAGTGTACCAATTTTTAATAATGTATATTGTTAAGAAATAAAATACTTATGATTTACATGTCGTATTACGAGAATAATAATTGAGCTATACTGTACTTGATTAAAGTGAAATAATTACCAACCGTAATTCAATCATAACTTTGTTACCATTTTTTTTACAAAGTAATATAATTTACTCGTTTCTTTTGTGCAGTTAAATTACGCGGGCTACAATCCCCCATAGTTGTCGCCACAATAATATAAAAGGAAAAGATAAAAAGAAGGAAAATTGTTATTATAACGTACCGCAGTATAAGGTGACGAAGGATGGTGTCATGTGGAATGTGCTTAAGCATATATTTATTTTCTTTTGCTCGGTATTGAGAGCGTTGCTATATTTAGAAGTAAATAATTAAATTGTTACAGCAGTATTAACTTTAGCTGAAAATTTTGTTAATACATTTTTGCCCACACTTTATTAAAAATAATTGTAAATTAAATAAGGCAGTATCTAAAAAAAAATGTTATGTTATCTTTACAGCGTACTTATTTGTTAGTATGCATATCAAGGCAAATCAACCTTAACGCAAAGGTAATTGAAAATAAAATTAACAAAAATATAAATATGATAATCTTGTCTCGTTACCCGATAGTGCCGTCCGCGAAGTTAAGTTGTAGTCTTGTGCTGATAAAATGCAAATTCACGCAAGATTTCGCAGAAGTTTTCTTATTACTTGCGCTAATAAACGATCTCGCCGCCACGGGATAGATATCCCTTCGCGATTGTTCCGACTAACTTTTAATGTATAGGTATATCTCGGTTCTGATCTAAGAACCGTGACCAAGCTGGTTTAAAAATGAGGTTATATACCTACCTAGAATATATTATTAAAAATAGAAAACATTTAATTGCTGCCTTCGTTTTGTAAGACCACTTTTTTTTAAAGTATAACACTATTGAAATATTTGTTGGCTGTAAATGTTGTATTTTATTTTCATTTATCCTGCGTCTTTTGATAAATTTTAATTTGATTTAATTACTAATCTCCGAATACTGAAACGCAACTTAACTTTGATACGTTCTTGAATGTATATCTGTCGCTACTTTATACCTTAAAATGACTGAGACGGCATGAGACTTAACGGTGACTTAAAACTGATTGACATTTGTTAACATACTCTCCCAATTTAACAATTATCGTTAACGTTAATTACATATTATACACAGGACAATAAATAGATACATGATACAGGAACTATTGATCTGTTGGTCTAGTGGTTAGTGGCCCTCTCTGCTAAACCGGATGTCGTTGATTCGATTCCCAGAAGAAATCTTTGTGTGATGAGCATGATCATTGTTCTGTATCTGGGTGTCTTTAATATGTAGGTAATTATTAAGAAATATATAAGTATGTTTATCAGTTGTCTGGTTGCCATAATACAGGTTCTGCCTAATTTGGGATTAGATGGCCGTGTCTAAGTTGTCCCAATATATTATTATTATTTCCCTATTGATAAAGTTTGCTTGAGTAGTTAGTTTGAAATAACAAAGGGAACCCATTATTATAAACTTTACATACCTCATTTGAACCTACTATACCTTTAGCAATTATATCAACAACTTTTGCAAATACTAAAGTTGTTACAAAAAAGCTTTTAACAAAATGTTATGGCGACGGAAGCAGCAAAATATTTTCCTGTAACTGCAAGAGACAGGAAATTCAATACACTGGCTACCTGAAGGCTTCTTGGTACAATTATGGTACAGGTAGGCCTTTCAAAGGATCCGCGTAGTTCAGTAAAAGGTTGGTAATAAACGTTAATATCCCTGAATTTGTAAAGGTAATTTTATTGTGGACAGTAATTTGTGTAACTATGTGATCTGTGATATGACTGTATACTGCGTTCGAAATTTATATGCCAAACATGTAATCAAACACGAGTTTAAGGAAAAACAACTGTAACGCATACATATAAGGTTCAGTTTGCGCAACCACTTCATATTTTTATGACTTTTTAACAGTACTTGTCAGTCTGAAAATAACTTTATTTACACTTGCATAAAGTTGAGGTTTATTTATGTGGAAATAACATTAATTGGTACAAGAATTTGCATAGACTTTCAAATCTGAGAATAGTTAATTTTTTGATTATTCTTTTTTTTCGAGCTATTTAAAATAATTTACGTAACTTTGGTTTACAAGACCAATATATAGGACTCGGTATATAGAATCAGAGAGAGACATTTAGACGCTGTGGTTATAAAGACCGACAATGGACGTTTAAAGCGAAATATTTAGTCATAGTATTTTAGTAGACACGCACAAAATGGTAGGACACACAGAATTGATTGTAACATAATTTAAAATATGAGGTTACGTTACATGTAAAATTAAAATTTCAACCGCAGTTTCAGATTTTTTTAAATTATCTTTTTATCATTCTTGTTGATTCAATTGTTGTAATTTTTTTTATTAATATCTAATCTGCTAATTTTTCCAGATTAGATATTTATAATTTATTTTTTATTTTTTGCTTTCATTATAAATTACGTCTTAAGTCTTACATTAGACTAATCACTATAAGACGTGTTAGTAATGATCTCTTGTGGACTTCTAAACCCTGGGTTCTCGTAAAACGCGACTAAAGAGATTACAGAAGAAGAATGTGTGGTTACTTCTAGCAGTAATATTGTCCTCTTAAAGCATCCCTACATTATGATAAGCTTTCTTAGATTATGTAAATGTATCCGTAGGTACTTATGAGGGTATTCCGTATAACGCTTATTCTTTCACTAGCTGTCCCCCGCGACTTTGTTTGCGTGTTTTAGTTTCAACGGTATTTTTTATTTTTGCAACATTTTTCATTTATGCTCCGCTCCTATTGGTCGTAGCGTGATGTTATATAGCCTATAACCTTCCTCAATAAACGGACTATCCAATACAAAAATATTTTTTCAATTCGATCCCGTAGTTCCTGAGATTAGCGCGTTCAAACAAACAAACAAACTCTTCAGTTTTATTATATTAGTATAGATTCCGAAAATAGGACGAGCATCGGCAGATAGATGGCGTTATCTTTTGTTTTAGAGTTTTTGCTTTCGTCACAATTTTTTAGGTATAAAAATTATGACTTAAACTAACAATTAAAACGTATTTTCTAGTTATTCAAATTATTTACACATCTAAATATTTACTCTTCTTATAAAAACGCAATGTAAGTGGTACAATGGCGGACTTAATGCCTGAGACATTCTCCATCAGTCAGTGATAGGGTCATGCAGAAACGACAAGATGTAAATGTGGTACTTAGAACTCAATAGACTTAATATTTTTTCCGTGTTTGTTTTAGGTTTAATAAGTTGGTACTCAGCGGTTACAACTATTTGCCAAATGTTCTTTCTTTTGTTACACCTTAAGAAATGTAGGTTACAGGATCAAGCAAAAAAGCTTTCTTGGAGTATTTTCTTAGCTAAGTAAACAATAAAATAGAACTAACAATTAATTTGTTCCATCGTTAGTTTTCGTGCTATCGTTAGATAAGTCAAGACTTTCTTTTGGTGATTTTAAAGCAAAGTAAATAAAACTAAGTAGGTAAAAGCAATAGCTCTAGACAAAATCTACTTTAGAAGTTTTGGTTTCGATATAATTACTGAATTGTTTCGAAAAAAAACGTGTTTAATCTTAAATTATCTACAAAAAACTTCGGTTTGTGCTATTGTAATCAGGCACGTAATATTAATTATTAATTTGGATCCTGACAATAATTCACTAGGTACAAGTTACTTTTAAGTAACGCAAAAAAACATGTCAGATTTTCCGAATCACCAATGTAGCAAGATAGTGGCGCAAATTAGTCGTACAGACTTCAAACAAACGACTTCCACTTAAGAGCAGATAATACGTCATTATGAACAAGACTCTAAAAACGCTGATGGTACAGTTTCATTGAGTATCTGGGTCAGGCAAACGAGCCCACATTCAGGCTTCAGTAATGAGGATAGGCAGACATTGCGAAGCCTGAAACAGGAAAATTAACTCTTAAAAAGAAGTATTTAATAGAATTCAGTTGAATGAAATGAATTAGGTTAGCTTTTGAGATAACAAGGTCAGTTCTGAATGAAAGTGTTTTATTTTGTTTGAGTAGTGCATTTACAGTGGGAGAACATTAAATTTTGAAATGTACTTTATTTGAAAGTCCTATTTATAGTGCTTGTTGGTTGCTTGCCTATTCAACATCAAAGTAATGTTTGAGTGTTTTGTACATTATTCGTTTTGATTGCAAAACCATGTTATTTATGGAAATAATATTTTGTACATTACATGTTATTAAAACTTCTCCACAATCTACTTCTGTAGCATGATGACGCTTGTCGAAAAAAAAATACAACATTTAAATAAAATAGCACAAAAAACTATGGACTTTACAAGAAACATGTTTGTTTTGGACCATCAAAATTATGTTTAATATGAGTTTATGTGAGATCTGCAACGTGAACTAATGATACCTACATAAGTCACCGTGTGCCCCTAGGATCATTTTAAAAAAGAAATACCTATAATAAAATTAGTCATCCCAGTTCGGTAAAGTAGTGCAATAAAACAAACAACCTAGTACACAAACACTCACAGTCTCAATAAAAAAGTTGTAAAAAAACACCGTAAAACAGTGCAAGTATTCTCTAGTTTTTAGTTCAGTCCAGACTCAGTAAACACAACAAAAGCGATTCCTGTACACCTCAACAAACCAGCACAACAGTATCACATAAATGGCGACATTTTAAAAGTAAATACGTAAAAATATGAACCGCAAAGATTTGTGTCGGCTCGAATTCGCCACTATAAAGTGCATGCACTTCCCAAATATATATCGCCAATAAACAACTTGGAAAAAACTGCACCACAAACAAAAACGAACCTTAACTCTTAAAGATAGAGTTTGTAATCGCTTGTGGGGTGGTTAACGAAATGATGCTACTTGGAGAATATGTTTGGCGATAGATAAATTTTAGTTTTCCATCGTCAGTGCAAACAGCCCGACGTGCATACATTTGGGTCTCACCTTACTCGGTATTTCAGTAAAGGTGCACTTTTATTTACTTTCAACTATTTTTGTTGCTCTAAAGACTTGGTGTTAAATGATAAAATGCTTTTACCTTCTCTTTGGAATAAAGTTTCAGATAAATAATTGTGTTTAAAAAGATTTTTAATCGTTCTGAAGATCGATACTGTAACTAGGTTATGTATTTATTAATAACTAGCTGTCCCCCGCGACTTTGTTCGCGTGTTTTAGTTTCAACGGTTTTTCATTTTTGCAACATTTTTTATTTTTGCTCCGCTCCTATTGGTCGTAGCGTGATGTTATATAGCCTATAGCCTTCCTCAATAAACGGACTATCCAATACAAAAATAATTTTTCAATTCGAACCAGTAGTTCCAGAGATTAGCGTGTTCAAACAAACAAACAAACAAACAAACAAACTCTTCAGCTTTATAATATTAGTATAGATTAGTATAGATGATGTACTGAACAGTTTGCTTTTTATTTTGGACATTACACAACGAAAGAGTTTGGAAAAAATTGAAATTATGTATTTATACGCCTTACAGGTAAAGCATGATAGTTCCTAATTGTATTTCTAAACACCTTGTACGTGTGTGCATACTCAAATTTTAAACAAATAAAGTTTATTTTATCTTAAAAAAAAAGAAACATGATTTTAAGTGAAATTCAGTCGAGAGATTTACATTAAATAAATAGGTTTAATAATAAATACGAATTATAATACCTAGGACTAGGTAAGTAAAAAAGCATTTAAATCCAACAATACATTATATAATTCTAAAAATAACGGTCTCATTTAACAAAACAAAATAGCAGTGCGAAGTTCACTGGTAAAGTTGGTAACTGGCGGGCCTGGGTTCGAGTCTGCAATTTTACGGCGGAGTGGCTCTGCCGTACCGCGCAATTTCAAACTTTAAAAAAAAGTTGTTCCTTTATATAGATGAATATTACCTGTTTATGTGTGTGATTTGTGAATATGTGGTTGGATTTCAAGGTTAGAAATTTAAGGTAAATAATAAATAATTAATTTATATGAATAAAAATTATGTAAATTGACCTCAAAGCCAAATATCTAATAAAAAAAACAAGTTAAATCGAATTTGTAATAAGCGGCAATAGTCTTATGGTTAGGGTGACGGCCTTGTGATCGAGAGGGCGCAGGTTCGAAGCCCACCCATTGCACTATTGACGTGAAGCCACGCCAGGCACAAGCACATTTAGTTTAGTTGGAGTTGTTAACCAGATTGCTAGCAATGTGAATTCCACCTACAAGGTTAGTAACCTTTTTTTAAGCAAAAAGAAAGAAAAAAAAAACAATATATAGGTGTTATATATCATTACTTTTATGCATTACAATGCATAAGTGAAAGTGATGATAATGACTAAGTACACTCAATCAATTACTATATTTATCCTCAACCCCACACATCACGCAAAACATGTATAACATACATGTATACCCATCTCACGTCTATCTTTCAACTACATTTGTTCGTACTATCGGCAAAACAAAGCACATTCAATAAACCTTATACTTTATCAGCGCATATATTCTACGAGATTTATTCTATCGTTGAGCAGGCATCTAGGATCGGCAGTTTGTTGGGCCACTGAGCACCGGTAACGCGTGGAATGAAACGCGGTCCCATTGCAATTTATCTGAATAAATCTATAAATAAAATCGTTCGGGTCGTGTCGCGGCTGTCGTTTGAGCGTGAGAAATTTTGGTGTTCGAATACATATTTTTTTTGTAAAATTAAAGTATATTTATTTTGTATCTACATAATTGTTTGATTCATACCATGCCAATTATTAATTATAATGTCCAAAACATTATTTTGACATAACTGTTCAATTGAGGAAATTCAACAACATTTGAAAAGAGTGTTCGATATCATGAAGCTATTTTCATAAACGATGATATATTTTCTGACGATATTGTGAATGTAAAATTAATTATAGATAATGATTGCACAAGGTACAATATAGCTAATGACTTACAGTTTTACATAAGAAATTAAAAAGCCCTAAACTTTCAGGTATCCTACGCAACGAAGGTGCAATAAAATAACCCTCACATGTTCAGGCATCAAACGACAAACATTCCAGTGTCTCACTCGCAATATTAATGTGCCTCTAGTTAACCCCCAAACTCTGCAAAATGTAAGTCGTTTGTCAAACAATGCGGCAATTATGTTGTTATTTATGCTTGGGGGTTGTTTAAGATAGGCTTGTTGATTACTTTACAACAAAAATCTAATGATTTGGTAATTCGTACGATTAAAACAATTCCTAGATATTTGCCGTCTTCATAAAAAATTGGATGCAGACTCCTTATAACTACTATTTTAGGCATTTAAGGTGTGTGAGTAACTGGGTACAGATGTAGTAGTTGCACATGTGACCCTTATTTATAAATAAGAAATACGAATAATATTACAGACTAAACTTAATAAAATTAAAAATTCTCTTTTTAAATGAATATTTGAACATGTTCATGTTAAAATTTAATCCGTGGTCTAACTCAGTTGCCTTGTCTTTTCTTTGCTTATGACCAATCTTTTATTTTTGACTCCCACTTGCTTCCTATTTACTACTTCTGATTAATTTCGTTGCGGGTTCCAAGACAGTCAATCGTGTCTCTGGGACGCACCGAGCTTAACTGTTTCGGTGGTATTCATTGGTTATCATTGTAGATCCTGGCTTACAGAAGTTGCAATGATGGGGCAAATGTGGTGGGCTAGTCCCTTAAAAAAAATCTTTTCTGAATTCCATATAATATTCTTCAGTTTAGCTCATTTGTTATATACTGGTATTTGTTCTATGCGCCAAATAGTACCGATTATATCAGAGGCTTGGGCTTAAAAATGTTTGCTTAAGCAATAAATTAACGTGTAAACGGCGTTCAAAAAAACAACCCTTGTATCGAGTGTAATTTTTTGTTCAACAATTTTATTATCAAAAAGCAAAGGGGTTGCTTACCAGACACTGCAAACTGTTTGATAACCTGCACGCATTGTAAAGTTAAAGTTTTCGGGTTCCACAAGTTTTACTCTGCTATCAAAGGTGAAATGCATATTTTAAAGTATTTATTTTATTTGATGATCTTTAGTAAATACCTATAGTTTATTGAACAGACTTAATTACCGAGATTTGACGCTTATGTAGTTTGTGTTGTAATGGACTTTACTTCCATTTAGATCCATTCACTTTTACCTATGTGCAGAAACTTTGCTAAATTAAAGACTTCTTATTTATAGACTCTAACACTTACTTATTGATTACCCGCACAAAATAAAGTTCTCTTACTTCCTATAAGCTGTACTATAGAGGTTACATATAAAACGATCAAGAGAGAGCCACCAAAACAGACAAGTGTTCGCGATGTCCCAGCTTGCTATCGAAAACACATAATGTGTCCACTATACTAATAAACTAACGCATAAATATTACCTACCATCATTAGTTAATTACCAGCCGTAACGAAACCACGCATTCGTGTACGCAACAAATAGGTATACGCTGAAAATAGGTGCGCATTTTCCCCATAAGCATGAATAAAATTAAAGCATCAATTTGAATATAATCACTTCACTACACACACATTAGCATAGCGAATGATTAATACCCGTTGATAACACGTTTTGCGACACCAGCCAAGGAATTTTGATACAAATTTTCATTATTGCGTACATGAAGGGAGTTTTTGCACCTCGTGATAAATTAGACGTTAAGGAAAATATTTTGTAAGCAGAAATACTTGAGTCATTGGACAGGGTCTAGAACCTTGTACCTTGAGGTGGCGTACGACGCCAAGATAGCGACTTGCGTGCAGTGCTGATGAATATGTTGTATTTTTATCAACATGATATTTCATTCAAAGGGGAGAGAGAACTATGAATTTTATATTTGTTGTTTATATTCATAATTTTTGTGTTTTAACACTGTTGCGATCAACGTTTATAAAAGAAAACTATTCTTTAAAAAAAAACATCACGCACATACCATGTATCACAAACACCCATCCCGAGACAATATAAAAAAAATGTCTTTCTACATTGTCCCGTCTGGGTATCGAACCCGGGCCCTCAGAGCTAGCTACACCTTGAAAATCGGTGTGTACGCCACTCGACCACGGAGGTCGTCAAATGTAATAAATAACAATTTACCGATTTAAATCTAATTGTAATAAATAACATCAAATGGTATGCAACTCTAAGAAATTACCGTATCAAATATTCTCTGCAATTTTCAACAGAGTCTGCAAAACAATTAAAAAATGGACACTATCTTAGATCAAGTATATTCTTATTTAAACGGAAATTCCAAACAAAACAAAACTAGTGGCGCTGCAGACTATACGGAACACCTGGCGGCAATAATTCGGCTCCTACCTCTATAAATTTGAACGTAAGAAAACAGTTAAATCGAACGGCTTCAGTGATATATGTAGTAGAGAAAAAATCGTAATTCTGAATAGAGAATTTGTGTTCCCACTCGTTATTGTGGTAGACTTTGGGACCAAATAAATATTTTGTCGATGTTAGAATTTACGATACGTAACTATTATGATAATTTTATAAGATAGAGTACGTATATCATCAGATTGTATGCTACGAACGTTTGATGTATTGTTTTAAGTTTTGCGAGTCACGAAAATCTTCATCCAATCTACATATCCTTATTATTCTTTTTTTAACTTAATAAGAGGGGGACACTAACGGTATTTATCCCAGAATAAAAATAGGACAATTTAATAGGACTTCACAGTAATTTTTCCAAATAGGTATTTAAAATAATAAGAGTTTAACAATTGTATTACTCGAAATAACCTACAACCACATGTTTTGTTTTCAAATACATGTATTAATTTTCATATAATGGTTTCTTATTCTGTGTTAAATACATCACTGCTTTTATCTGAAATGTACATAAACATTTACAAAATTACCGATGATGACACCAAATAATAAAATATAGTTAACGAAGAGGCCACGCGTGCCTGAACTAAATTTATTGCGAGAGGCCAACCCTTCGGTTTGAATTAGTTTTTGCGCCGCGCGGCTAACTGTCGGCCGCGGTGCGTGGTGTCTTCTGCCGACCGCAGACCGGCGCAATACAGACTAATGTTTTGGGCCATAAAATCACCGAGAAATATTTCGTAATAAAATCTTCTTATTTAGCAAAAAATTAGTCCGTTGTTGGTCTCTGTTACGCCCCCCTAGATAAGTGGTTTCGACAAGCGTTAACGATGATAGAAATCGCTTAAATGACATTAAATGTATGGAAATGACATTTCATTTCGATAAGTCACGTGACTTGGACTTGTCACTTCCATACATTTGAACGATTCGATTAGCGTTATCGCTTGTCGAAATGTCATTTGTCTAGTGAAGCTGATCCCAAACTAGGCAAAACCTGTATAATCGCAACCAGACAATAAATAAACATACTTATAAATTTCTAAATACATACACATTATAGATTAATTACAATTAGACACAGAACTATTTATCCTAAAGAATTATTTGTCCTGAGTGGGAATCGAATCCACAATAATTTATATTAAATACCTACATTTATCTTTAAGTAAGTTAAAGACAACACAGCAAACATAAGTACTACTCCTAATTACACCTTTAAATTGTACGTAGCTATTCACCTCTGGTTTCATTGCCGCGCATTAGTGAAATTTAGCGTTAGTTTATAAAGGTGGCGAGCGGAGCATAGCTGGTGTCCTCTGCATCGGTAATACCGACCTGTGTGACATATTCATTGCCACCAACTTGGCGTATTTAATTTATTGTTTTAATTAACATTCGCAGATGGCCTTCGGTTTTGCTGTTTTGTTGTTTATGATGTATTCGGGGCGCGATATTGGAGGGTAGGTAAATTAGTTTTTGGTTAATACGTTTGGATGTTTGTTTAGTTATCATTGCTCGTTAAGTTATATGGTGTTGTATATTTCTTAATATTTTCCAAAATATTTTGAACTGTTGGAAATAAGTGGAGGAGACCTTTGACCAACAGTTGGACAGTGTGAACAGGCGAAAAAAACAAATATGAAAAACAAAATTTTGTATTTTTTAGCAAATTGGTAAAAAAGGTCCTCTCACACTGGAAATGAACGAGCAGAAAAGCATCCTGCAGAATCTTTTTCGGAGAAATCTCGTTTGAATATCCGTTATTTTCTCACAGTCACAAACACATTCTGTGAGTGAAATTCACAGTACTATGTGGGTCCTAGGAATACAGGAAAAATGCATTTTTATAAGGTACTATTTTATTCTAGAAATCATGCAGAATACGACAATATGTTTAATTAATTTTTATAAATTAATTAATGTAATTTTGTAGCTTATAGAAAAATCTTTAAAATCGCCCTTTTTAACTGTAACTGTAACCAAAACATTTCCCTCATTAGAAATAAGCACGCCAGATGCCAGGTCACTTTCTTTCACACCAACCGAGCAAAATGCATACAGAAATAAAATTTACGCCATTTTTAACGTCAAGGTACTTAAAAGTGTCGGTCTAATTGCGTCATCAGCCGCGTCGTATTGTCACTCAGTACTTGTGACGCCATCCTGCAACGAAATGGACCGAATGACGGACGGAAAATGGCGGATGAAAAATCAGAACGCGATTATTTTTTAAAACGCAAAGTTTTTA
Organism: Diachrysia chrysitis; assembly: GCA_932294365.1. Lineage (NCBI taxonomy): Eukaryota > Metazoa > Arthropoda > Insecta > Lepidoptera > Noctuidae > Diachrysia > Diachrysia chrysitis. The sequence continues at coordinate 10,813,450 of OW028649.1, read as the reverse complement.
AGTTCGTTCATATTTAATGGCGTTTAAAATTTGAAATAGGAATGCCTGCCATGAACATTCGTAAATAGTTATCGAGTCAAATAATATTTATCAAACAAATATTATATTTGTATTTAGATTTCATCATCATTTCACTAATATATATTATGTTATTAAATATTTACCTAGTACATATTACTAATTATTTTCATCATGTATGGGCTATAATTATTTTAAACGCAGTATTTTCAGTATTCCGCTTACATAACCTGAATATAAAATGTAATAATAATGTTAGTGTATAATATAATATCGTACAAAATGTTAGTGTGGCCTGCAAACCTATCTAGTTTGCTGTGTGAACCTATAATAAGAATTTATATAAAAAAATAATATAATACCGGCCTATGAATGACACAGGCTTCTTCTCATGCAAAGTAAGCTAAGTAGGCATGAATCACCACGCTTGCTCACTTGCAGATTGGCGATTTCGGATTCCAATTTTTGGACTGCAGGTTTCCTTACGTTGTGTCTTAGAATAATTAAAAAAGTACATAAAATTTAAACAAGTCACTTTGGTAGTGGGTTCAAACCCGCACTCTTGTACATACAAATCCTTTCATTAAACCGCTAGGCCACCACGACATTAATGGCTGTATTTATAAAAATCTCGGTGATGGTTAGCAATTGATTAGCAGATTCTTATTTAAATTTTTCTATAGAGAATTTGAATTTAGAAGTTTCTTAGCAATTTGTCTGTCTCAGTGAAGTTAGTCATTACTTACTAGTTGTTTCCCGCGGCTCCACCCGCATGGATGTCGGATATCGCGGCAAAAAGTTGCCTATGTCCTTTCTCAGACTCCGACTATCTGTGTACCAAATTTAATTTAAATCGATTTAGTAGTTTTGGCGTGAAAGCGCGACAGAAAAAGTTACTTTCGCATTTATAATAAGGATTTTATTTGTTTAAACCCTTCGCTTCTTCCTCTTTCTTTTCAAATATGTAACGATCTAACCCTAACATAATCAAAGGTAGACTTCAAAAATTAAAAAATCTAATAAATCAATTTTTAAAGTGCAGCAAATTGATTCATAAGTGAGCAGTGAGATTGCGAGGCGGTGCACGCTCCCGTAAGTTGGTGTAATGTATTTCAAGTGAGGTGGCTCGTTGCCGGATTAATATAGTACTGCCGACCAACTTGCCCTACGCCGGCTATGACTGTTTTGTTATATGATTAGTACTTTGTAATTATTTTAGTTGCAGTTTAATCCTGAGAGTTTACCAAAAGACTAAAAATAAATAAATAAAAAAGGGCCATAAACGTTCCACTGCTGAGCACAGGCCATTCATGTAGAGAAGGAACGAGCATTGATCACCACGCTTGCTCATTTGCGGGTTGACGATTTCAGACTCCAAATATTAGATAAACTGGATTAGGTTTCCTCACGACGTATTAGACTAATTAAGAATATTGTACATTTATTTTTGAAAAAGTCCAATTGGTGGCCTGCAATGGGTTTGATACTAAAAACTTGTGCATACAAATCCGTTCATTAAACTGCTAGGCCACCACGGCTACTACATAAATTAATGTTTGGTATTTTAATCAGCATTTTTGTTGAACAAAAACTATCCAGTCCTTTTAAATGTTTTAAATTCTATTTTCTCGTGTTATTTTATTAGTGTAAATAACAAATTGATAGAAATTACGACCGGCTTTACCCAGATCAGAGACAAAATTATACAAATAATTCATCTTAGTACTTAAATATTTCTAAACTTGTGTCCAACTCTCAAAGGAATACATATTCTGTACCATGGAAAGTATATTTATCCTCTTTTATTTATCTACAAGCTGATGCCTGATGCCTTCGTTTCACCTAAAAAAATCTACAAACGATCTATAGTTCAAAAAATAAAAATCACTGCCACCAACGTCACCCATCAGGCTTTAACTAACATATCACCCTTTATATCTGTGCAAAGTTTTATATCAATTGGGCAACCGGTTCTCGAGTTTTAGGTGAACATAAATACGCACATACATTCTCTTTTATATATAATAGATTGCTTAAAATAATCCATGTATTGTTAAAACACAAAATGTGTAAGCACAAATACACTCTAGTGGGCTTTATTCAACGAAATCGTACGCATCAAAACCGCAACTTAGCCGGAAACAGCATCGCGGGATGATGTAATTACTTTAAAAGCTTAGCAAATATTTTTATACGGAATAAACGTTTACTAGACCGTAATAATATTGTGTACCTTGTTGCCTGATTCGTGGTATTTCGAGCACATTTCTGTTATACCCTTTATCCTGCATTACCATCATTAAACCACATGTTTATATAACAATGTTTATTTACGTATTTACCAAATGTAACTCAAGTTGTGTTATTAAATATTTAGTGTATGTTTTGATTAAAATAAAAAGTTTCGCATTTCATTTATTCATTTATCTTTTTTTTTCAGATTATCATATTTCAGAGATACATGCGACTGCAAGTTTGATCTTCACACGCAACTTAAGTTTGTATCTTGTAACCTTTTTCGGGTAATAGGACTTTATTACTAAGCCTCTGCTGTCCGTCCGTCCATCCGCCCGGCTGTCTGTCAGCGGGCTGAATCTCATGAACCGTAATAGCTAGAGAGTTGAAATTTTCACAGAGTGTGTATTTCTATTATTTCTATAACAACAAATAATAATAAACTAAAAATGGTACGGACCCTTCAAGCGCGGGTCCGACACGCACTTAGCCGGTTTTATGAAAAATATGAGAAGAGACATACTCCATAACGTGATTGTATCTATTTTATTTTTATTGCAACTTGCGTGCATTTTCCAGTCTAATTGTTTACGAATTAGATAATTTGTAAAAAAAAAGGGTTAAGAAAAGAAGGTTGTAGTGTTGAATTTGATTTCTCTTTCAAAGACATTTTCATAAATTAAAACCTTGGCTATCAGTATTTATCAACCTGATACGAGCGAATAACGACCAATAGGAGCGAAGCATCAATGAAAAATGTTGCAAAAACGGGTAAAATATTATTTACTTCTGAGGTTATGGGCTGAGGTTATATTATTCATTATGTACTTTTATTTTAGAAAAACAATTAGTGTTTCGCGCAAAACACACGTAACCCATGAAAGTAAAACACGCGGAGGACAGCTAGTATTAAATAAAATCAAATAACTGAATCCGTCAAAATTATAATTAATTTACGTCCTCATTAAGAAATGGATGCAGCCATGTTTACATTTCAATCTGTCAATATTCGTTAAGAGATGAGCCGACTGCGCCCCGCCGCGGTTACTTTGTAGGCATAGTTCAATTTATTTAATGGTATTATCATATGTACACATTTATCTGCTATACCAAAATTATATATCTATTTTTGATTTTGCTGATGACATTATGAGATAAACCCTAAAATTCTATTATTGTACCAGAAAAAAATATTAAAAGCTGTTTCGCCGACAAGAGCCTAACTCTAAAGAAGAAAATTATAAGATACCACAATCTTAAAAGAAATGGGTAAGTTTTCGTGATCATTTCTGTCTTTTAAAGGACTATGTTAAGCTCTTGGATTAGGTCCTTCAAAACATTGGAAAAAATAGGAAATATCCGTCTAGGTCTAAAAACCGCCCTGAACAAAAGAGAAAGCGACTTTATAATTTAAGTCAGCAAGTAAAAATATTCTACTTGTAATTTAACTTAATAAGTTATTTTTTATTTTTTAGAAACTAAATTATTGTAAAATCTTGATTTTAAACATAAATTTTCTCAATATTTATAACGTTAATAATACGCGATAATAACGCATATAAAATTTAATGTGAACACCACACGTATTAAAACTTTTACGAACTTTTACCTACATGAAAAATAAATATACCCTTTTAAAAATAAATACTTAGGATTAATTGGCTTAAATATTTTATAAATAAACATAGTGAGGTAGTAACTAAAAAGAACCTGCAATTTTAAATTCTTTTTCAATCATTTGATATTTAGGTATACAAAAACAGTTTTCAATCTCCTTTTGATTTGTTAAATAACCTTAAAATAGTTTTACAACTTTAAATCATTATTTGCACTTTTTCTAAAAAAGTAATGGTAAACGTCATAAAAGCCGCAGCCAGCTTTTCTAACGCGACAACGTGGTTCTCGATTACGTCTACGCCGTAGTCACGTGTAGCTACGCAACCGCTACGCACGCGACGGAGATGAAAAGTAAAAACGTTATTTTTAGACGCCGAGTTAAAATTAATTTATAGCTATTAAAGGTAACTGTGTGACGTAAGTTTAATGAATTAAATTTAGCTTTTAAGTGAACCAAAATGTTGTGTTTAAAATTAAACACAAGCTATATTTGTTTAAAATTGTGTAAATAAGTTTTGAATTAAACATCAAATAACTTAGTTTTATTAAAAATCGTGCGTCCAATATTTTGAACACAAAACTAGAAACTACGAAATAATCGTATCTAAACTTACCGCTGTGAAGATACCGCAGATGTCGATATAACTGGATACATTCAGTTCATACGAAGTACTTAAAACTTTACAAACTACAGTAAAATCGTATACAAAGACCCTACACTAACACTGACTACCACATTGACACCTAACATGCAACTACTGACAACTTCACAACCAGTGAGTAGCTTCTTAACATTAAAACTAACCTAAACACTTTTTAATTACTTTACTTTTTAAAAATACTTTAAAAACACCTATTGAATAAAAACTATTAGAAAAATTGAAAAGTTCGATTCTATGATTTTCGAGTTTCAAATGTTTTTAGTTAACGAGTAGATCGCCGCGCCATTTATTACTGGCCAGTTTTATTTGTTTAAAAACTTTTTGTCAGATGTAACTTTTTTTTAAATAGGGATGTGAAGCGCGTGCTACGGCGGGCGCCGACGAAGTAGCACTGAGCTCGGCGGCTATCAGGCAGTTACGACTGATATCGGTCTAGGATAGGTGTAGGATGTAGGCACAGCAGCCCTAACTACTGGTACTAGTGCATGTGAGGCGAGTCGGGAACGAGGTGTGACGTACTATCGCAACTGTTTCAGGGTTGTAATGTTTGGATTTAGTTTCATTGTTTAGGTGATAGTGTTTGTTATGCTTGTTCAAATGTTGGGAAGTCGTCTGTCCTGTGTTTAATGGGTTGGTAAATGATACTTGAGATGTAGAAATATTAAATTTCATGCTATATTTATTATTATTTTCCTAACTATTATTTTCTTTTCCTACTTGTGATGTTATGTATTTTTTGTGACATAATTGAAATAAGTAAAAAATAGTAACATTTTTAGAATGTTTCAGGTATTAATATGTCAATTTGGATGTCGATATACATGATTATATTATTAACTATAGTAAAATTATTGGCACTTGAAAAGACGATTCAAGTAATAACATTTTCATCGCAACGTTTTCTTTGTCGACATGTATTAATAAATTATAGCAAATGTGTACGTGATTAATGTCTGTACAAATAAAGCACTAACAACCATTCAATAGAGAAAAGTAATTACTTAAGGTCTGAAGCAATACACCTGCTTTTGACCGGAGACCTAAGAAAATAACATTCAATCTAAACCTGATTCACGGTCAAACGAAACAAAAGTCAATAAACCGTTTGAACTTCAAACGCTCGCTACCTAAACCAATTGAATGCCGTAGGTGATCGACGGCCACGGTCCACGTAATCGCTTCTCAATCGAACGCGCCGAATATAGGCCTAACATTCCTAACTAGTTGGAATGAAACTTCGGCCATTATTGCCTTCTGCGTCGTCGCCCAAAGAAATTTACGAAATCACGTGCAAGAGCAGCACAAAGCGAACGTTGTGATTTCAACCCGAAATAAAGGCCGGAAGAACGGTTCTGGTAGCGTTTTCGTATTTTCACTACAATGGATGGACAAAGGCGTGATTGCGCTCAGATACGAACCATCGGCGAATATAGACGCAACGCCATCTCTGAGCGGAAATAGGAACCGCTTAGTCGGCCCTTGATTGAAGCATCGTATTCCGGCGTGCAGCTGAATTGCAGTTTTAGCTTTTGATTATTTCGTACTACACTCGTTGAACGTGACGCAGTAGCTTTCTTTTTAGTGCTTTGTGTTCGTATAATTTAATTTGGAAAGTTGTGCGCGTTCAGCCGAGAAATCGTATCACTTCTATGTACTGTAGCATATGTGTTTGACTGTAGAACCTTAAAGTTAAATGTAAAATGTTATGTAGTGATTTAGGTTTTGTTTCGACTAAATCCAATAGTCTTGATATTTAGTTTTTCAATATTATGATAATAAAAGTTATTCATTTGTCTACATAATTATTATGATTATTAATTAACAAGCCTATTTAGTCATTAAAACATACATACCAAATTAAAAAACATGCATATTTCAGTTTATTCTCAATTTTAATTGCTAAAACATCCAACAACCATCCTCAAACCGGCAGTAAACCCAAGTTATTACAACTACATGACAATTGTGCTCCAAACATTTACATAACAAATTGTTGTCCGAGGGACTGTCCCCAGCGATTTTTATGGAGTTAGAAACAGTTGCCTATGAAGCCGACATATTTACACAAAATATTTAAACAAGGGACGGCTAGTGGGCATTTCTGTTCGTAACAAAACTACATGACTTTGTTAATGTTTGTTACAGTCTGTTTTCTAATTTAATTAAAAGTTGATTGAAAATGAAAACAGTAAAAAAATACGATTAATTAAAATATGCTTGATAACTGGTAAAGCTTGTATTATTAAATTAAATCTGTTTTTTATAACGCTAATATTTAAGTATATAATTTGTTTTATATAAAATACAAATGTTACAGCTAAAATTTTGTTTTTTTCCATTCCTAAGATAAATGAACTATATTATAATATGATATTAAGTTCGTAATTTACCCTAGGAATAGTCAGCACAATTTCAGTTGTGACTTGTGTCGTCGTGTGTTATTTATGAATAAATTACATAAAAAAATCTGAATCAATATTTCAAACGCTTTACGCAAATTAATGTAGCTATGTCTAAATTGAGCAACTCAATATCATTTACCTTTAACTAGAGCAACGTTCCCACCCAAAACATTTAAAACAAACATAACACACCCAGTTAATGTGTCCTTAGTATGCGATATGTTAGAGTTGTTTACTTATGTAGCGTAATGTAAGGCTCGAGGCTCGCCGCTTGTTATTCAAGATGTCTGGGGAGACGCTGTAAAGTGAGTCGCCCTGTATTTTGCTGCGTACCGACTAGATTCATACTGGTCTTATAATCGTGGAGACGCATAATTTTAGTTGATAGAGTAAATGGGAGGTGCATTGATAATCGCATTTTAGGACTGCGGGTGGTTAATATAAGACAAAGTTTAGTGTTTCACATCTCTTTAACATGATTTTTTTTTTGTCATTATCTGATCTTCCTATAAAAAGGGCGACATTCACCACTCTAACAAACTACTATACTACAAGTAGTTTGCTAGTTATATAGGTTAGTGCTGGATAGGTGGCGATTGTGGCAGTGATTTTTATCTATTTGATATGATATGTGATTGTGATATTTAAGTAAAGAGAAGCGCACCGAGCACCTCCTATTTCTAAATGAAACAATATAATATTCAAATGAGCAATCAAAAATAAGTCCGCTACGAATACTGTTAACCAACAAGCAAAAATAAGAAAACCCCTAAAGTACATTTTTTTTTAATACTTATATCTAACCCGTTAACGGTAACTTAAGTAATCTCATCACTGAAACAAAACCAGTGACCAACAATTCTAATTCCTCAATACCAAGAAACAAGCTCCTACAAACTAACAAGTCCAAAAACAATTTACATGGCGCACGGCTAGAGCGGCCGGCTCGATTTCCATAACTAATTAAATTGTGGACAAAGTTGGATCGCAGGTGTGCACTGGTCTGCTACTCCTCACGACCTGTTTATTTGACTATATTATACTGTAGAATATAAGGAACATATTCCTTTAATTAGATGTTTGTTCTTCGTAAGCGATGACATATCAGATCGTTCGAAAATTCAACAAGATGAATGATTCAACATATTGACAACAGCATTTATTCAAATAAAAATAGCACTTTGGAAAAATCTTAAAATATAATTGCACCAAATGTAGGGGTTACAGTTAAAGTATACATTTTTTGACTTCCGTGTCCAAAGGCTGCCAACGGAACTAAGTCTCCGCTGTCCGTCCTACCGTCCATCTGTCAGCGGGCTGTACTTCATTAACCGTAATAGCTAAATAGTTGTCATTTTTACAGAGTGTGTATTTCTGGTGTAGCTGATGTTTTTTTCTTTTGTTTGATTTGATTTTGTTAATTTTTGTTTGTTGTTGCTTTTTATTAAAGAAAAAATCTTATGCATTTTAGGCGATATGAATTACCACCATATAATAAACCACACAGTTTACCAGTAATATCTTCGAATTTGTCGCAACAGCGAGCTCCAACGAAATGTTTTAATAGTCCAGTTACCGTGTGCGGCTATAACGTTTTATTTGGCCTATCGGATCCGGGCCGGCATTGCATTCGATACAGAACCTCATTACCGGAACGATTCAATTCCGACCGGATAACCGAAGGCGTTACTGTAATGATAATGAGCTTAATCGAACGTTTTAAACGTAAAATCAATTTAATTACTTCGCGTTAAGTGGCATCAAATAATTCTGTTTATTTTTGTTTAGCAAAAAATAGTAAGAAATACTTACAGTTTACAGATACGGTTAAATAATACGAATTCACAGCTAGGTAATCTAGGTATTAATATTTTTTATTTGAAAATCGAGATAAATGATTATATTTCAATTTCAAGTATTATCCATACTACTTACTACTAATATTATAAATGTGAAAGTAGCTCCGTCTGTTTGCTTTTCTGTCTGTATGTTACGCTTTCACGGCTAAACCGCTAAACCGATTTTGATGAAACTTGATATGGGGTAAGCTTAGATCCCATCAAAGGATATAGGCTACTTTTTGCGGCAATAACCGATACCCACGCGGACAAAGCCGCGGGCAACAGCTAGTTAAGAATAAGTAAAATGGCAGATTCCTACTATGAGTACACAACGCAATTTATTGTCTAAATAATTTTTGGTATAATTTATAATACTATAATTTATAACTAAATGGAAATAGAAATAGTTATGTATTACACGGAGACGCAATAAATTATAACACTTGCTATAATTTAAAAATTATGTCTTTCTCAAGGAGTGTAAACTTATATCATATTCCCCTTACCAAAAATCACAGCACAACCTACCGCCGTGAATTTAGTCTCATAAGTGTTTTTTTATTAATATTTATATGTGATAAAACTTCGTCCACGCCATGAGCGAACAATACGCACATTTGTTAAGAGGGTCCCCTTATTAATGGATAGTTTGCCTCCATTAAAATGCGGATAAAGCGGGGGTGGGAAATGCGTAAGCATAATGTGAAATTTATTTTACAGACAAAATGGTTCCTTGTTTTCAAACATAATTTATTTTATACATGATATGATTTATTTCTGAATTATTGAATAAGTATACCACGTTGCTAGTTGACGTTTGCTTGTCAATATTCAATCGAGTAGAATTTTTAACCGACTTTAAAAAGAGTAGGTTATCAATTTGACAGTTTCTTTTGTTGTTATGATGTCTTCGGCAATTAGGGATGGGCGATTTTATGGGCGGTCCCATAGAAATTTGATTAAAGTCGGTTCCTTTTTATATATGTGAAATCAATTATTCATAAATCAAAACCAAAGTGTTAATTGCTGCCAACATGGAGCTGATCTAATGATGGGGCCTAAAAGTGGCCATGGGACCTCTGTAACTAAACACAACTCCATCGAGTTTGGGCTTGCTTAGTTTGTCCTGACAAGGACTCTGATCCTAGTTAATTCCCAAGACTTTTGTAATACCTATCTTTTTTTTTATATAGATGTGTTTTTTTTGCCGCCACCGTGCTCGTGATCTTCTATGTTTTCTATCTGACATTTTCACTTTAATTAAAAATAATCTTTAAACTTATCGATAGTTCCCGTTTCCATATCTCAGCGTTAAAGCAGTATTTATAAACGTAAAAACCTATAGAGTGGAAACAAAAGCCATTGAGTTAATGAAACACCACGAAGCGGCGTTAATGAGCCATATAAAACACGTTCCATATGTTATATCAGGTTATAGTAAGTGGACTTAATGGAGGGTTGGGGAACAACTACTAACGTGTTAATAGTACACTTTTCCACACAACTACTGTATTTGATTGTTCAAGAGGTTTAGAAGTCAGATTTGCTTAGATTGGGTTTCAAATTTCCATACGCAACGCGATGGCAAGATATTTGTTTCTGTACAAACAACAGAAAAAATATAACACAAAAGTATAATATGTTCTAGTTTTATGAAGTCTGCGCAGGAGTTTAGTAATGTTACGCAGGAAAAAAAGCATTTAAACTCGAATGAAAAAAGGTGGATCTAAAAGAAATACTTTAAAAAACTATTATCATCGAATTTAAGTCAGTCGTAATAAATTGAATACGAACTATCATTAAAACAAGAACAAAACATAGCATACGTTTTAACTGTTACATAATATCAATGAATACATCTGTAAGCGAAACTGCGAACATCGTAGCACAGAGAGTACGTAGCGGCGTAGTGGCGTAGCACATTTGTAGCCCTTCAATTTGTTATGTAAATGCATCTTTTGTCCGTCCATCCGTCCGTAGCGAGCACCACTCTATAAATTTATTCGAATACCGCTGGGCGTGGGGATTTCAAGCAATTTCGTGCAATTGCTGCTCTGCTGGACAACTATTGGGGTTGTCAAGGTTACAACAATCGTAAGACGTTGAATGGTCACTTTGATGGAGTATTATAGAGATCAAAGTAAGAGACGTCTATAGCAACATATTTTCAGGAATGTTTAGCAACCAGATGGTATAGGTTATACATATTTTGGAACTTGTATTATGCGCAGAAACTTATGATTCTGTTTTAAAAAATCAAGTGATCATCGGGAACTAAACACCCAAAACTACAATCGTCAATAATTTACAGTACATCGCTGCGTATGTAAGTGTTAATAACAGTGAAATATTCGAACGCAGCCCACGAGAGCAATTGCCTTATCTACCGGCGTTGGAATCAACCGCATTAACTAATAACCCACGTAGTTCAATCTGATATATTTGTGGTGGATAATGTTGATTTTGTTTTGTTTCTACTTCGATATTTATTGGTTTACAGTGTAAAGTTGCATTTGAATTAACGATTTAATGTTCAAACGAACATTGGATTTGGAATTATACTGAAAAATCTTGAGTTGTTTTTTTTTGGTCAAATATTTTATTTTAAAAGAAACATATTGTATTATGCAACAAAGAATGCATACGTAATTATTAAGATCTAAAAAAAAGGAAATACATCCAAAAAAAATACTATCTTTAGTCATTCAGAAACACAACGTTATTTTAATAACTATTTTTGCAATTTTTTTCCAAATTACACAGACTAAACTCAACAAGTCACTTACAATTAGATATTGCGTCAATTTTCAATACAAACATAGGCATGCAAAATTGTTTTTAATATACATTAAGAACTTCACCTCATAGAACAGGACCCAACAATATTAAGAGCAATTAAACTCCTAAACCAACAATAACGAAACAATCGATATCAATCAAAAGCTCCGCTATGGCCTCAATCAATCGCCACACTATTCACTCGTAACAAACGCATTGAATACGTTAATAGTTAATAGGCTAGCAATCATCAAATCATCCTCCGTCATCGAATCATCGGGCATTGTGGAGGGGGGCGCCACTGAGCCTCTCAATATGCAAATTGCTCGGCCACCGAAAGCCTAACTGGCTATTGTAGGGAACGACCGGATCGGTATAAACGGGTTTAGCGTCTAGATGCGATGTTAGTGTTTTTAGTATATATAATAATTCTATTGATTATTATTGATTAAATATTTTTATGCGGATGAAAGTCCAGTTGATTTTTTTAAAATACATACATATTTTCGATGTAAAACAAATTATTACAACCAATTATTTAATATTCCTTTAAAATATGTACAATAATAGAAAACAAACATGAGATTTTTTTAATGTTGTTCGTATTTAATAGCAAACTGTTCATTGATATTTGCATGACTATATTGTATAAATAAATAAACAACTTCACGAAGTTTATTTTTATATTCTTCTAATAATTAGAAGATTCTTTCCTAAAACTTGATGAAGTGAATGAAGTAAAGAAAAACAAAAAAAAAATCTTCTTATTCAACTGTGAAAAACAGTTTATAGTCAAATATATGTATAAATGAATCTCTATTTCTCTTGCTCATCGCATGTATTATTAGTTAATTATTGTCAGGAGAAGGTTTTAATAAAAGAAAATAAATTATTTTGAAAATCTCACATCAGCCGTACGAAGCCGGGGCGAGCAGCTAGCTATTTTATAAAAGCGACATATTTTTAAATACACATTTCCTTGAATAACTGCGAGTAAAGTCAGCAGCGATGCCGGATATTGACATTGCCGTTATTTCCGCCGCCACCTATCAACCAGAATAAATTCTGGGGCATTGGGGTGGATGACCTGGATTTGCTAGAAAAAAAAAAGAATACACAATACATTCTAAAATAATTCTTTAACATATATAAAGAAGAAAGAAAAATATTTATTTATTGTCACACCAAAGAGCGCGAACAACAGCTTATTAACTAAACGTAATATAATAATTATAATAAAGGAAAAAGACTTAATTTAAACCTGATAAATGTAAATAAAACTTTATGATGAAAATGTTCAGATTATTAGGTAGGTTAGTAGGTATTTTAGTTACATGTTAATAAGTACACTAGAATCAAACAGTTCACATTAATTTGAACTACACTAACATCCCTTAATTTATACAATACCACTAAACAAAATACATTGAACAGCTAAAACAAAAGCCAAAGATAATAAAAAGAATACCCAAAGGGACATTCAAAATTAAAACTCAGAAAACTTATGAAGTAAAGTCGACAAGTTTTAAAAGCATTTCTCGGTTTATTTGCGAGTAATGATTAACATTCATCATGTAAATTGTTATAAATTGTTAGATCGAAATGTAACTCCGAATCGTGAATACACAAAAAGAGAAAAAAAAAACTTACTCTGAATATTTCCGTTTTTAATACTTCGTAAACTTGACGATTAAGATTTCCACTCTGGTTTATGAAAATTTACTTTACCATTTATCTTTTCAATTTCTTTTTTACATATTAAACAGGGTACTTTTGCTTAATAAGTATTAATATTTATAAGAGTGCTGAGAAATTGTGAATTTTGTTTAAGTGTTTAGTTGCTAAGACGAGGAGCTTAAGATTAATAGACGAAGTCATGAACATGACCACCAGCTTCGGAACACAGATATAAAAAAATAAATCCATCGTTTACAAAAAAAAAAAAGTTTAATTCTACCAAATAAAGGATTTTCCGATGACTTCCTGTTAGACACAGGATTTTTTTCCTGCTACTCGCACCGCTAAAATATCTACACGTTTTATAATGAAATTATAATGGTTATAACTTTATACTTACAATTCAATGATAAATAAAATTAAAGTATGCACACCAGTAAGACATGCCTTCTCCCAAATTTGTTGTCTCCACACCCTTTCCGCATTACAAGGGGTGTCTGCCGTACCCCAGTATAAAATTAAATTAAGTATACACACGAATAACTAAACTTTTCAGCGCTCATAACTCACTTTATACCTTTTAAACAAAACAATAAAACATAAGTAATTACGGCTTTTATTAACCCAACGCCGAATTAACGTAACAAATGGATGATCATAAAAATAATTTATTCAGTGAAGCTTGCTATTATGATATTCACAGAAACATAATTCGATTTACATTCTAAACGATTTATTACAGAGATTGGTGACCTCTTAAGATGAAATATCTCTCAATTGCATTGAATAATCTTTCCAATCGGGAATGAAAAAAAGATTTCATTCCATACCACGGGGTATTACGCATTAATTTGTTGGGGTTCAGGAAAAATGTACAAGCAACGTAGAAGAAGAGACGTTTGCACATTTTTATTAAAATGAGACAATCACATTTTAATAAGCCTTGTAAAAGAAGGTGTTTTGAAATATGATTGAGGTATTCCGATTTAAGTAAAAATATGTTGGTTACTCAATAAAATTAAAAAGCAAAGAATTTGATGTCAAATATTTATACAATATATTAATAATTAATTTATACAATAGGGTGGTAAGTATTATATTATATAGATAATAAATAAATAATAAGTAGGACTAAGACTACCATTCAATAGGTATACATACATACAACTTACAGGAAACTGTAGAAGGTTTTAAATCTCCAAGCAACATGAATCGAATTCACTCATCCCGCGATTCCAATGCAATGACAGGCATTGAACGTTACCATACGCTTTCCTCGAACCCTAACTCAGCGCGGATTAATTAATTCATTGAATACGTTCAAAAAAAATCCAATACTAATGTTTCCCGTTTTGCTGATGTACGCATCTTTTCATCCTCCCCGATTGCGGAAAATAAAATGTATCTCCTCCCCCGTCAGTTTTACTAAAAGAACCATTTGTATATGAAACGACCATTACCATTAGCCGGCGTTTCACTTCGCCATTGATGGCCAGCCCCTCGGCCATTCAGTGTCCGATGCAGACATATTATGTTGAGTTCATTACATTGTGCTTCCCGGTAGGTGTGTACGCGTAATGGGGAATCGACAGCGCAATAGTTTGTACACTCGGGAAGTAATGTATTGACTTCTTTGAAAGAAAAAATGGAGATTGTTTATAATGTGGAAATGTTAGCAAAATATAAATCAGGCGCCTACATAACCATACCAATTTATTTAGGAGGAGTTAAGTAAATGAGGCACCTACCTAATTTACTTAATTAAATTAATAATAATAAATAAATGAATGTGGACAACATCACATACATTGCTCTGAACCCAAAGTAAGTAGCTGGGATCAGAAGCAACGAAGGGACGACAAACACCCACACCCGAGATAATATAAAAAAGTGGTTTCCTACATCGACCCGGCTGAGGATCGAACCCGGGACCTCAGAGCTGGCAAAACCTTAAAAACCGATGTGTACGCCACACGACCACGTGTCTCGTGTTTCTGAAGATATACACCAACTTTCGTTTCAGCATTGACTATACCTATTACGTCAAGGAACCCATATGCATGTTTATTTTAAGCCCAGCATTCCAAACACGAGTGCAAATCTGAAATCCTCTTACAGGAATACTTCTCGGCTCTCATTGATATACTGTAGCAATAGCCTCTGTGGACTTTGCATTATCACTGGCCATGTTCAAGACGATTTGAATTTCAATACACGCCGAACTGTCCCGGTGTGGATCACAGCTACGTAATACTGGCAGTTAAACATCATAATATCGGCATTAGGTTTTGTATAGAATATCTAAACTCAATAAACTCGTTTTCTATAATGGAACCTCTTTTTTTAAATAATAGTGTGCAGTTAATATTTATACGTCAATCACCACGACTGAGAAATTGGATTATCAAGCTTTTTTTTTTCAAATTCCGGGTTTTTTATTCTTTCTCTTAAATGGGGCATCAGGCCTAAACGTCAACCGGCGGAAAATGCAAGGAAACCTTGTATTAAATGTTTATACATTATAGTTTTCCTCACATTATTATTTTCAATGGTGTACTCAATTTTGCAGTCCACCGCAAATGGTAAATAATGTTAATTTATTAATTTATTTGTGCAGCAGATATATACACAATCAATATATACTTAAGCTAGTTCTAGTAGATTTTATTAAACAAATATAAGCAACAAAATTTCTGAACACAATTCGAATCTTCAGGGATTCTCTTCTTACGTCAGCTTAGCGCATAAAAATAAACATCATATGAAATGTCTCTTTTAAAAGCCCGATACGGTTGTGACAACCGCGGGGCACGCGTATCGTCTCCGTATATAATACACAGTTGTCCGGTCGCCGATCTTAAACAATAAATCTATTGGCGTCCGAAAGGGGCTTAGCCGGTCCCCTTGGCTTCTCTTTGTAAATTCCCTGTTCGTATCTTTTCGCTCGAATGGCGACTTTATCTTCGGGACTGTATTGGCTTCGATGGAAAATGTATGGTGTGGAATTAAGACCGTCTCTTGTTTGGAACGGATTTACTTTTTTTTGAATAATGTTATATTTTTTATCGGGTTTTTTTATTGACAGCCTCTATTAGGAGGATTAGCAGATTGGCAGCTTATATACCTAATAGGTTGATAGAATTTAATAATGTTTTTGCATATTTTTTGTAGGACTACAATTTTTTTCCCGTTGTCCTTAAAAAGAAAAGGGTTTTTGATTCGTTACCGGTATTAGAATATCATAGACGACTAATTAGGAATATAACGTTTTACTCACGCACATACTCGGGATCGGCCGACTAGTTTAAGACTCAATAGGTTCCTAATCATGAGCCGCCGCATCAGCTCAGAGTAAACGGTTATGTTCCTAAATAATTATGAATACTCCTCACGAAAGTCAAAGACGACATTATAAATACACCGAGTTTAAAATCAAAACACACGCAAGTATTTCTAAATACTGCCTCTAGGCACTGATTTAAACTGACGATTATAGAATTATATGGAGCAGCATGTGGATAACTATACCATAAAAGCCTTGTGGATCCAGTAATGCTTCTAGACAGCTAGGAGCGTGTCGCCTCTGAGTACTGCCGCGTGTTCACGGAAGTGAGCTTGACTTGCTCGCAATGTTATGTACAGCGATGAGTATACACTCTATATTGGCTTTAATAGGATCCATCTTTATCCAGAATCAGATGTAACAGCTCCCAAGAAACTGCACTGTTTCCCTTTGCATCTGCACAACACAGGCATATATGCAGCAGGCGTTGTAAAAAAAAAAAGCGTAAAAAATCTCTCACGATCGACCAATTGCAAATTTAAAAATGGAATTGCTCCAATTTCGTTCTGCTATGGAAGAGTGCGCAAACTTATTAGCAAGCGACCGTTGGGTTATCGGCGATCTTCCTTTACTTTTTTCAGGTGATCGGACTGTACGAGATTGATTGGACGATCTCGATTGGACGCTGGCCCCGTGACTCATTTTAGACGTCACCAACTGACGTTTCAGCTGCGACGTTTTAACGATTACTGATTGCGTTTTTAATGAATAGAGGATTTTCTGTCGTTAGCTTGGCGTGTGGTTATTTGATTATCGCTTTTTTGATGCGATTGATATACATCGAGGTGAGAGGGGGCTATAAAATGAAATAATTTATTCTGTAACTAGGATAATATCATCACTTTTACATGTCATATATTTGTTTGAGCTCGCTGGAGTCGCATTTCCTAACTGAATCTACTGAATCGACATTTCCCTGAAAAGAAATATCGAAACAAAACTCAACTACTACCAGATATAGACTTACATATCAATTTTATAGTAAATTGGTTTCGTAAATAATCCAATAGTTTATTTGCAAACTTTAAAACATATCTTCAAATCAAACCAATTAGATCAACAAAATTGTACAGTTCGATAACCCAAACAAATTTAAGTAAACAGAAAATTAGCTCTTTTCTAAAAAGTCTTGATTAATTTTATTGCATGGGCTAGTCCAATTAAGTCAGTAAGACACAGATATAAAAGTAAACGATAATAGGATTTATGCGGTGCTCGTTACGTAAAAATGTTAAGGTACAAACGTGCACACGTCTCCGCCAACAACATTAGAATAATTGATTAACTAAACGCAAAGAGAAATAATCGCGATTCAGCGTTTTATCAACTAAGGATTGTTGCAAGTTTGCGACTGAAACAATCGCGATGCTAGTATCAACATATTACTGAAAAATGAGTTTCACAATTAGTATAAATTTTAAAAAGTATATTCCCATTTTTTTATTTATTTTTTATGTCTTTTTCTAAAATAAATTTTCCATGTGATATATAAATATTATAATGATAATTATATAATATGATGAAGTTGTAACCTGGTACAAGAAATATCTATACTAATAATATAAATGTGAAAAAACCTCACTCTCTCTGTTTTTCTGTCTGTCTGGTACACTTTCGCAGCTAAACCGCTGAACCGATTGGGATGAAACTTGGTACGGGTAAAGTTAGGATCCTAAGAAAAGACATAGGCTACTATTTGCCGCGATAACCGACATACACGCGGGCGTAGTCACGGGCAACTGATAGTAATTTATAAATCATAATAACGTTCGACAACCTCTCGAAAAAACTCCACGATGCAACCAGCCTAAATCTCTTCCGTGCCAGGAAAAATGATTTATAAAAGCTCGCTCCACTATACACGTCTCTTTTGCTCCTGCTTATTTCGCATGCTTCCGTCCTTGTCTATACTAGTCCAATTTCACAGGCGGCTGGTTGCTTCCGTAGGACCTCGGTGGCTTGGTAGTAATGCCTCTATTGATTAAGAAACGTGAATATTCATTCAATTATATGGTAGCGCGGCTCTCTGATGAAACCTCGTGGGTTATGGTTTTAAAGGATATTTAACTACTTTATTCTGAAAGAAAATATTTGTTCAGTTCTATTGACACTGTCGGGTTTCGCTCTCGTTTGTTTTGTAAGGATTCCTAGTTTGTCTGGGGATAAGGTTTGTGACTGAATGAATGAAAAAAACCGGACAAGTGCGAGTCTGACTCGCACACCGAGGGTTCCGTTAAAAGTTTGCTATTCATCACTGTTAATTATCCAACAACAAACGTTCTCTTATACATCGATGTATGACACTATTAAATTTCCAGCTGTGAATTCTTATTATCAAAGCTAGAAGTTTAATAGTGTTTTAACGCTAAAACGTATTCTTCACGTTAAAAAAAAATAATTAACAATTTGTGACGTTAATAGACCTGTAATTAAATTTTGTGATTCTGGAACGACGGGACACTCTAGGTTTTGAGTATCTCGGTAATGTATGGGAGAAACGACGTATATAGCCGTATTTTTTATTCGGGTTTACATATTTATACATAACATAATTTAGTTTTCGAATCACGGGTTCGTAGACGTCAATATTTAATATTACTTTCAACATGATACCGTCACGCGTTTCTGAGAAAAAAAAATTGACTGACAGACGACCAACCAAGTGATCCTATTGGGCGGCCACAAACATACGGAATTTCGAACCCGAATGTCGAATCGAGATCTCGCACCATTTGGAATCCCGCACAGAAAAAAGGGAGTATAGTAAAAGTTTTGGCATCCTATTCCACATTGAACTTGTCAGAAAATTAGTCGCGTAGTCACTAATAAGACACTTCAAATGAACTTTATTCTTCTTCCAAATGGAAATAAACGTATGTGTGTGATGTATTTACGGAATCCCGATTCGATATTTCGATATTCCGATAGGAAATCCGTGGCCATACTAAGGGTTCCCTTTTTCCTTTTGACGTATGAACCCTAACAGGATCAAATTAGGCAAGAAATAAAAAGACGAATTATTCAATTAAAGTACTTAGTAACATAAATGTGACCAAACAACCTGCTTCGTTTAACAAAAAATACTACTAGGGAGCACGTGGCCTATACATATACATACAAATAATTTGACTAACATATTTAAAAACATGTGCCGAGGTTGTTACGACAAGGTAGAAAAAGGAAAACTACTGTCGTACATTTTCGAGTCACACATCCCTCCTTGAACGACAAATACATCTTGCTTTTCATTATTCATTTCCTCAATATTGGAATAAGTAAGCAAACAAAAATATTCATCGGGGTTCTGGATAAAGATTTCTTTCGCAATATGTAGGCGGGAGGTAGCAGTGGCGGAGGTTTCCGCACAATCTATCGTCGGTATAATGGAGCTGTTAAAGACAATATGCTAGGAAACATATTGGATGCAGCCCGACGAATGTGTAAGCGAGCGAGCGGAGACGACTCGTGAAGATTGTGGTGCACTGGGTGGAAGACGTAGCAAGATGCTCGAATATATTCGACATGCCAAATATTTTGTTATTAAAACTTGGTCGTTGAAACACAGAGCGGCTATTTTGTAATTTATGAAAGTAGTCCTGGCTTGATTGCGGTGGTTAACATATAGGCTTGTTTAAGTAAGTACCTGTTAAGTAGTTCCATAATCATATTTCTTTTTGTATACATACTTCATTCGTCATTCTCAGATAAACATACCCAATATATACCACTACAACTTTTTGGGAAGGAGTTGTTCCCCAAATTGCTTTAAATTTTGTTTTATTTATTAATTTTATTTCAACCAGTTCTATTGTCAAAAAACTCATTCAAGCTACGCTACTTCTATATTTCTTTGAGATTTAAAATCTTTTTCATATTTTTATATTCTTTAAAATATTTATTTTTAAGACCTTTAGAACAGCATGCCAGCCAGTGTGCCTCAAGGTTTAGCAAGCGATAAATCCATAGCTACATCTGGGCAGGCGCTCGGTTCAATTTTATTACTATTCTCTCTGCCGAGGACTTATTCGATTCACCCGTCAAAGCGGCCCGTCCTACGGGAACCTCGGTTACATTATCTCTTCGCCTTAGACGCTTCTTACCAGCTTATCTTCGCTTCACTCTTTGAGAACAGATCCAGTATAGGATGCTTGGAACCTCAATTGATAGTCCAATTTTTTTTATAATTTTCTTGGTTCAAAATGGGGTTAAGATTTTTTGTAAGTGTTCGATGGTTTGGGATTCAAGAAAATATGCACAGACATTAGCGAAGACAAATTAAGCAAATGTAATGTAAAAACATAAAGGTTACGCCGTAATTGAATTCTCATAAACCCTCGTGATTTGTCGCCGATAGGAAATCTGTAAAACCATTTCCATCAATAAAATAAAATTACAAACACATAATTTTCCCGTAATGTTCACGGTACGAGTTTTGTAAAGAAATATGATTATGATTATACGCGCTGCGGTCTCCAACTAAACTAAAGTCAACTGCAGCTAGATTCATTGCAGTTATAAAAACCGTCTCTAACACGTGTAATCGCATCTCAATTCTCTTTGTTTTTTTTACAAGCAGTACATAGTTATAATTTATTTAAAACTAACCGTCCCCCGCGACTTTGTCTACGTGTTATCAGTATTTACCTCGGATCTTTCGCAAATTTACGTTCATACAAAACTTGTCATGACAATTACAAAAAACAAAAAAGAAAACAGCCAAATTGTCGTTCTTAATCGCTCCATCATACATGTGGAAATTGATTTATATTTGTATATTATATAGATAGAAACATACATTCAAGATACGACCAAAATAGGCGTATCACAAAACACAAGTTACGTATTAAACTACTCTACACGTAAACATTTTTTATGAAACATTTTTTTATTTTATACCCCATAAAAAGCATGGCGCAATCAAACCAATCCGGTTCAGTTTGACAAATAATGTTAACAGTTTATTTTCGTATTTTTTTACAATCAGTCTAATGTATAAGTTAAATTGTTTAAGGTTTCTAATATTAACTATGCTTATATCTAGATCTAAAAGTGTATTAAAATTTAATAACTTTCAGGAGAAATTAGTTTTGGTAATGTGGTCTCATTTTATAGCTTATAATGTATAGTTTAACATTACAGCGGTTAAAAATATGGTCGAGGACTAAAATGGGAACATTATTTTAACAATTCAATTAATTATAGTTTTCGATTAAAACTTTGTAGAAAATATAATTTAAACTCATTTGTTTGAAAACGCAGTGCTTGTGTCCTATTTATTAAAAGTATTTGACTTGAAATTGATCATATACCGTTTTTGTTGTACTTATTACTAGACAATAATAATAAAACATTAGATCTAACTAAAACTATGGATCTCTTTGACTGTAAACCTAAAAAATGCGAGTCTGACTCGCGCACCAAGAGTTTCGTACAAAGTTTGCTAATTCTCAAGGACTCATAAATGGCTGTATTTTTTAATTGCGTTGACATAGTTATTTTTAATTTCATAAGGGTCCGTAGACATATGTATTTAATATAATTTTTTTCAACATGATGAGACCCCACGTTCCTTATAAAAAATAATCTTGACAGACAAACAACTGATGCTACACGGGTTCCTATTTTTCTTTTGAGGTAAGAAACCCTAAAAAGAATTGGAAACTGGAATTTTAAAATAACTTATCCAATAAACCTTGTACTCTGTAGAACAACATGTTTGATGGAGTCCTATCTTAATTTCAGTGTAATCTTACTCTAATTAATTAACAAGTACTGCTTTAGCTGTCGATAAAACATGTAACCATAAACTTACTTCTACATTATCAAGTCGAACGTCACAAATAGCGTGGCACGTGTTACTGTTAGGCTCGCTGCGCTCTTTGGCTCTGACAATATAAATGAAGCAGGATTTTTTATCACAGCAATTATTAAAAGTAAAACCAAAAGCAAATTTGGTGGCATCACCTCTTCTGCTTCGATTTCCTCTGTGCAAGCTGACGGCAATAGCCACGGGGGAGGCGAGGCAAGAGTTGATGACCTCTTTAGGGTTCAAAGATGAAAGCATGGTGAGTAAAGTGAAAATTGTTTATTTTTTGCTAATTGTTTTTTTTTTTAAGAGCAGTGACTATGCAAATTAACTCTATCGGTCATATAATTTGCAAATTCAATTTGATTAGGTCATAGTTTGAAATCGCAACGTGAGATAATTTTGAAGATAAACCTGACCACGTTACAAAATTGGAATTGCCGAACAGTTGGCGCGCCAATTAGGAGATCTAATACAGCAGTTGGTGTAAGGTTAACGATTATGATCTCCAATAAATATCTAAGAGAAAATATTGGACTTTATAAAAATCCCAAGCATGTAATGCGTATGTACAACATTGCAGTAGGTAGGTACTTTCCTTTTTAAAAAAAAACACAGAAAATCCTTATTAACGCAGAATATTTTTTAGTTGGGCAGTTGCTATACAAGGTTAAAAGAATCTATAAGGACAATGGCTGAGAGTGACTTGACACTAGTCAACAGAATATACGTGAATTACACGGAAGATATTGATCCAAGTTTTATGATGAATTCTACAGAAAAGTTTGGTGTACAAGTGGAGAAAGTTGGGTTTAATTACCCTAGAGCAGCTGTCACCTACATAAATCGTTGGGTAAGGTAAACTTATTTTTATACAAAAATATCAAAGGGTCAAAAGTCGAAA
Organism: Diachrysia chrysitis; assembly: GCA_932294365.1. Taxonomy (NCBI): domain Eukaryota; kingdom Metazoa; phylum Arthropoda; class Insecta; order Lepidoptera; family Noctuidae; genus Diachrysia; species Diachrysia chrysitis. The sequence continues at coordinate 10,790,167 of OW028649.1, read as the reverse complement.
TTATATTATTAAATGACTTCTTAAAACTCAATATCAACGATGTGCCGTAATGTGTGCTTTTCTTCCATTCGTCCCTACTACTCGTCATCTCAGCATTCACTCCTTTCTTTCTCAAATCATCTTTCACACTATCCAACCATCTCTTTTCCGGTCTTCCTCTGCTTTTATATCCATCCACTTTCATATTCATATTTGTTTTAGCTATGTGACTTTCATCCCTTTTCATTGCCCATACTGCGTTAGACGATTACCTTTCAACTTTTCTATCACTGGATCCACTTTAAAACTGCCTCTGATGTACTAATTCCTTAATTTGTCTAACAGCGATAATCCAGACATCTGCCTAAGCATTCTCCTTGTATTTGCATGCAATCTTCTTTTAATCTGCCTCTTCACTATCCACTATGCCAAACCTTACAACATAACATGAGTTTTACTTATATATAAATGTTTATCACGGTACTTTAAGTCTAGCAAGAATTTATTTAATGGACAACCCAAGTTTAGAGTTTCTAGAAGGACGTTTACATAACATATTTCTCTTACAGATCGGCGCTGGAACATATAAAAGAATTCAGGATGTATTAGATGTTAACGATGTTAATAAAAACACAACGATGGTTATTGTTAATGCTGTACATTTCAAAGTATGTATCAACACTGAAAATGATTAGTTTGTGATTTATATAGAACTAGCTGTCCCCCGCGACTTTGTTCGCGTGTTTTAGTTTCAACGGTTTTTCATTTTTGCAACATTTTTCATTTATGCTCCGCTCCTATTGGTCGTAGCGTGATGTTATATAGGCTATAGCCTTCCTCAATAAACGGACTATCCAATACAAAAATAATTTTTCAATTCGAACCAGTATTTCCTGAGATTAGCGCGTTCAAACAAACAAACTCTTCAGCTTTATAATATTAGTATAGATTACTATGACATATACTAGAGATAGATCGTACCAACTGTTTAAACTTATTAGCTAAAATCGAAGTTGTTATTAAGTAGAGTAATTAAATACAAATAGAGGAAAGGATTTTTTTAGTTTCAAGTTTTGGCTGCGCGTAAATGCATGCGCTAACAAACCATGAGACTTCCGATGGTCTGTGGCAACTACATTACTCAAATCACGATGTAATTTTGTTTAGTAATTATTAATGCAATGCTGTATTATCAGGGCACTTGGGAATTTCCCTTTGATTTTCGATTGACTAAACTTATGAAGTTCCACCACATTGATGGAAAGATCTCAAGAATTCCAATGATGACGAGAACGGATACCTTTTCTTATATAGCAGCTGATGACCACAAGGTAAGCATTCTAATACTCACTGAAGGAAGGTAGATCAAGCTAATCCAAAAAATTGTACACCGACTAACCCTTGGTTTTGAATAGCTGGTTTATTTCAAATAGTCAAATCTTATTTTATTGGTAAAATAAACGAGAAGTAAGGTTAACAACTTTTTTGTTGTTCAGTATTGCTAAAACCAGTATGTATTTAAATACAAAATGTTTTTTAATAATAAATGAATATTTAATTTTAGATTCTCTCAATAAAGTTTGCAAGCTGGAGAGCAACATTTACTATTGTTGTGCCAAAGACGGCACAGGGTCTGCCAGAATTCCTTGAAAAATTGCAGGAAGACCCAAATTATATCACAAATCTTGTCAAGAGAATGCCTATGTCACCTCTGAGAATTTATTTACCAAGGTTTAAAATCAAAACTTATGTGGATTGGACTGGATTTCTTCAAGAGGTAGGTCTATCTTTTGTCTGTCTGTACTTTTTGTTTATTGCCTTGTACTTGGTCAGAACGTTTGCTCGTTTTAACGTTTTTATAACAATAGAACATCTAGACAGTCAGACGTATAGACGACCGATGGAGTCGAACTGTAAGGAGCCAAGAAGGCCAGCGCGCTTACCATGAACTGTTAAAGCAGGACAGTCGCCGTTGTGGAAGCGAGACGTCGCTACGCGCAGTCTTATTTGCCATCTCGCTTCCACAACGACAACAGTACTGCTTTAAGAGAACATGGTACAAGTGCATGTCGCAGGATTCAGGGACGACTGAATTGAGGGGTTGGGTTGATGACATAGTTAAGTTAACAGAAAACATTGAATAGGGGAGACATGTACTGAGTAGTAGACGATTCTGGACTCTGATGATAATGATAGGCCACCATAACATAAAAATAAATTAATAACCAATTCTTTCAGTTAGGAATTTACACGATCTTCAGTAATACTTCGTCGGGACTGTCAGCAATATTAAAAGAGAATAGCTCGATAAAAAATATACCTTTAAATAAAGTGAAACAAAAACTATTCATACAAGTTGATGAGTTGGGTGTCGCCAGGTTTACACGAGGTAAAATATAATAATTTATAGAAACACTATAATTCTATTTTTATTCTTAAAAATATTAATATATGAGGAAACTAATTTTACAATTTGATATGAAAGTTACACTTTCGCCAGAATAATATAAATTCTAACTGATCGATTAAAATAAAGAAAATCTAAAAGTGAGATAATTATTAAAACAGTATTGCTTCCGTTTATCGATCGATCATTGCCTTAAAAACTGTATCTAACTCGGGCATTTTTGTTCATATATAATGGTCCAGGTTTGAAATAAACTTCAAGAATATCCTACTTACTTTCTCTGTTCACAGATCTGATAAGACCAATGGGACCACCAAAGGTGCCAATATTCCTAGAAGTACCAGAATTCATTGCTGACAGACCTTTCTATTTCCAAATTACGTTGGACTTTGAAAACGCCCGGTACGAGATGTTCACTGGTGTTTATTATGGCCCAGAAGCTGGTTTGCTAAGCAAAGTGTAGTCAACGACTATCCCTGGATTCTGAGAGGCTAATCCACATAAAAACTTGTCAAACAAATGAAAGCGGAGTGCTGTGATTGGTTATTAGATTTTTGGACGACCAATCACACAAAGAATTTTCGGATTTTTAGTAAGTTATATTTTAATCAGCCTTTTAGAAAAAGGGTAGTTTGTTCTTAGATAGTGTTTGGTAAGACGGTCTACATTAGGCTGCTGAATATTAGTAAATTAAATATAGATTTGACGATTGTTAGTTCAATAAATAGTTTTAATTGTGTCTGTATTTTATTTACCAAAAATAACGGGTTTTCCATTGACCTATAACACAGCTCATATTTTGTTTAAGCTGTAAAATATTTTGTATCATTACAGAAATTCTCATTTATTTACAAAATAAGTGACGCTAAAGCAAAATCAAAGTTGCTATACCAAATAAATTAAAATACTACATGCCTACTACACTAAAATCGTTCAAATTAAACTTGAAATACAGTCTAAAGACCCTTGTGTTATTAGTCATTCAAAATAGCTTTCTCATCATTGAAATTTAATGCCACTTACAATGACTATAATTCAAGCCACGCCGACATTTCTTCAATAAGTAATATTCATCCAACCCCTTCAACAATTAGTCAAATAGTTTGTAATTAGGGGTACGTTACTGGACAACGCGTGTGCAGCACGTGCTTCGCTAGTTAGCAATGATTGTGTTTTACATTTCGTAATTCGAGTAATTTATTTTTAGATAATTTAACAAGGAGTCCTATTCTATAAAAATGGGTGCGTAAAGGTGTAGGTATGTATGTATCTTTGCATAAAAAATATTCATGAATGTACAGTCAGTAACAAAAGTTAATGAACAAAGCCAATTTTTAAAAACATCGAAAACAATTTTATTTCCATATAATTAATTTTAATTTCGTTTCCAAGTTACTTAGAAACGAAATAAACCTATCACGAAAGGATACGCTATGATATAATCCTTATTAGTCAATTTAAAGAATTTTATCGTATTCGGTTATTTTGTAACCGTGATTGTGTTCATCAACTTTTTTTGCTGACTGTAGATATTTAAACAAATATTCATACAGATATTTTTTTTAATTATTATATTTCAAGTTCTACATTTTTACTCTATTTTATAGGCTTAATATTGTATTTTTTATATTTCCGTTTTTTTTAATATCTTATTTTAGTATTACTGTTAAAGTTCGGTATTACTTAGTTTAAGTTGTGTGTCTATAAACAGCTTTACAGACAATGGGCCTGTTTCCAAATTTTTTTTTAATGTCCGTCTTGTAGATTAATAAATTTTATTGGACACGTATTTTTTCTTTTTTCCTGCAAATAAAAAATGATCAAAATACAGAGAACTGAAGTTACGCGTGACGTCACTCCTCGCTACGATTTTTAGCGAGGCGTAGCGTCATAAGCCCCCACTCCGAAACTTTAAAGCGGTGTATCTTTGTATTTTTTTATTGTTTTGATAAAAGAAAAAATACGTGTCTAATATTTTTTTATTATCTAACTGACGGACTAAATAGATTTTAACTTTTCATACCCAGGAAACATCCCTATTATAACTAAATATATCACGTCACAACTATGAGGATCAGGTCAAACAATAAATTGTTTAACGTGCCCATTTGAATATTGCTAAGTGTTTCGCTATGCATACGTAATACCGTCGAATAAGGGTGGTTATTTAGAGCAATATTAAGCAAAACAGTTTGATACATTTTAGGGTCCATAATTAATTCATTTGTTTTAAATCTTTCATTCAATTTTAGAGCTGGTAGTAACATAAACAGTGTTGTGATGCAAAATAAGAATAACAGGAAATAAAGAATGTTTATTTCATAGAAATTAGGAACGATTTTTAACCGACTTTAAAAGAAAGAGATTCTCTATTCGACTGTATGATTTTTTGGTTTATTTGTTACGTGATGTAGATATCCGGTAATAGTAGATCAAATTTAAAAAGTCATCGAAAGAATATGAATTTTATTAAAAGCGATTTAGTGGTTCGGTTTTTTTATTTAAATTGCGTAAAATTGTGTACTTTCCTGCAATTGGTTTATATTTTAAATTGAAGTCGATTTTTTTTTTCATTTCTGTTATCATTTTTATCCCCAGTTGAATTTGAATAAAAGTTATTGATAAAATTCTTTCAAAATAGACTACTGAGTAACAACTTTTAAAATAATTTCTCATCTATTTATACTAATCGTTGATTAACTCCAGGACCGTTTTATAGATATTGGTATATGACATAAGTACTGGAAAGCAAATTTAAACCCTCTTATCATACACCCAAGGTCTATAAATCAGTGATAGGTTTTAACGAAAGCTTCTCGGACCTAAGCCGACAGGCGAAGTCCGAAGTACTGCGACTCAACTGGATTGAACCAGTGGAAATCGGCTTTGTCTGGATCGAAAAACGGAATAAACTTCAGGTGTCAACCGTTAAATATTAGCTCAGATTTGTAGGTTTCCTAGGAATAAGAAAATCTAAAATATTGTAATTAATGTTGTTTAAGCTATTAATAAACTAGTGAAAGATAATATTCGTAAGATTTAGAGGAAAGGCTTTTTACCTTAAAATATGAATTATAGTATATTTATTTAGCTGTCCCCCGTGACTTTGTCCGCGATGTTTTAGTTTCAACGGTTTTTATTTTTGCAACATTTATGCTCCGCTCCTTTTGGTCGCAGCGTAATGTTATACAGCTCATAGCCTTCCTCAATAAATGGGCTATGCAACACTGAAAGAATTTTTCGAATCGGACGAATAGTTCCTGAGATTAGCGCGTTCAAACAAACAAACAAACAAACTTTTCAGCTTTAAATATTAGTATAGAAGTATAGATTAATAAAAAAAAAATGATGCTTGTTCATTATTAAACAACCTTGCTTGATATAAGTGGTCTTTTATTTAATTACATAGATTTATTTGTATTATATGTTTTAATTTTAGTATAGCCTAACTTTATTATAAATAGTTTGTAATTATATTTTAAATTAAATATAAGTTACGTTAAAATTGTGTTTTGAAATATCCAAATAAAGAGTTTAAAGATTTTCAACAAAATATAAAATAAATTTTTCGTAATAAATTGTATTTGTTATATGCTATCAGGGACCATTGCGTAATTCTAAATTGGTTCAGCTACATTTTTTGAATCAAGTATTTGGTGGCGGATTTCCGGAAACTCCTTTTCTAATAACCCCTCATAACTAATAAAAAAACTTTTCAACATAATAATGAAAAAGTAACTTAGTCATATTAGAACTTTTGCCCTAATTACTAGTTAAAGATTTTGTATCTCTCATTATACTTTTAATATACTATTTACAATTTAAAACATTAATAGAAATCTAAACATAAGCAATCATTAACTAACAAGCATCAATCATAACAATCCTTACTAGAGTGTACACCATAAACCCAATATTAATTCGGCGGTACCAACAGCAGCAACGTAACAGTGCCGCCAACCGCACCTACATCAAGCCGTTAGGTACGGTGCGCAGAAAAATTGTGCGCCGCGCGTACAATGACAGCGGGTCATTTGTTAATTCGCTGAAATATGGTGGCAGTCGACGGCTATTCATTATAAGCCCGGCTCGTTTGCGCCACACGTGTGGGCTGGTACGGACAGCAAAGAAAAGTGCATCCTCAAACAGTTTTTCCTGAAACGGGTTTGACTGAAATCAGGAATGTCACATTGCATTGTATGTGTAACATGAAATTTCACTTTGATTTTAGCATTATTAATTATTTTTTTCACTGTTTGGTTTTACAATTATATTTGTTACAATTGATAACAACTTCGTTTGGTTCGCTATCGTGTGAATAAATATATATACTTACAAGTATACATTAGTATTTTTATGAGACATGGGCCTTATTTATAAAAACCTCGACGCTATTTAGCAACCTGAGTGTACATACACATAGACAAGCATAGAGTGCGCTCATCACCTAGTAGCCCGTATTGCTGAGCGTAAGCAAATTTATATCTGGATAGGTGGCGATGTGTATAGTGGTGGAGTTAATGTGTTGCTTGGGAGGCCTGTTTCGGAGCAGAGTAGTGCAATTTATAAATTTGTTAAAGAAGTGTTTTTGAGAAGAAATACTTAAGTAATAGTTTGACCACAGGTTATAGCTTAGTACGCTCTTTTGGCATTATACATTCAATATTTTGTACTGGGTCACAGCCAAAATTGTGAAATCCCGAACAGGACAGGGATTCTACCATTGTGCAGGTTGCTGCTGATCATTACAAACACTGTTCTGTGATTACGTATGACAGTGTCAGTGAGTCGTTGGAAGCGCTGCATGTCGACGTGGTGAGGTGTGTAGATAGATGTTTAGTGATAAGATTTTTTGTAATTTGTTTACCTTACGAGGCTGACTTGGCGCAATAGCGCAAAAAATAAATTATTTAAAAAAAATATATCTGGATCTACGCTCGCTTACTGATTTATGTGACGAAAGACGTTTATGCAAAAATATCGATGGTTTCGATATTATTAGGGTAGTATTCGTTTTTGCGATAGTTTTAATCAAGCGGCGTGTTCATACCAGGTCACCGTACCAGCTCACAGTTTACACTTGTTAGGCGCTCTCTATACTTTACTTATTTTTACTCTAAGTTAACTACTGTTTAGCAGATTCTTAGTTCAAGCTTTTTATAGGGAATTTTAATTTAGAATCCGCTAAGCAGTTGCTAAACAACATCGAGATTTTTAAGAATAAGTGTGTGTGTGAGAAGTGGGTAATGACCACTAAAATCTTATTTTTCTTTACCAACAAACTTTGTTTTTATCGATTAGTCTTAGCCAATAATACTTTTCTATGTCAAGTTATTCATAAAATAAACTGTCAGAACTTTCTCTAAACATACTAAAATATTTCTTAATTCCTGTGCTAACCATACCCAGCCGGTGCATTCGCTCGTGCAATGGAGACTGATTGTGTTCTATATGTGCATCTCTTTCTGTTATCACACAAACGTATGAACCCGTCTCTGTCTATTACACGTTGACTACGTTGTATTTCAGAGAGCCTACGTGGAAGAAGCTTTAAAAAATTGTAATGCACAGGTATTTATTATGGTTTTAAATAAAGTTGTGGGAATGTGTTATATGATATAACATTTGGTACAGATTATTATATTCGATACGTGTCAAAGTGTTGTACCTATACAACTTATGACTGCTTGGATAGCCGAGTAGTGAAGGTCATCACGCCTATTACAATTGTATGCGACATGCTGCGGGTTTGAACCCCGCATAGAAGAAACGAGAAGAATAGTATGACCTACAAATGATTGTTCAGAGTCTAGGTATTCTATGTGCATGTGATTTGAATGTTTGTAAAAATCCCGGCGACACAAGGATTTCCATAATTCGATTAAATTCCTTTATATAAGTGGTTTAAAAAAAACTAAAAAAAACGAATGCACTTGGACACGAAATGCTAAAATCTGTTATTAGACGTTTGTTTCAAGCTACTTGCGGGAATTTAATTTTTTTATTTTAATTTACGGTAGTATGCCGTTTTGATTTTTACTTACAGATTCTATTCTTTTGCCAGGATTTATTTAATAAATTACACATGAACAATTTTTGTCAAAACAACAGGCTATCGGACATCATGAATATGGGATGACTCATGGGTATTCGTCAGAACGTGTGCCATGATTGTAAGTTCATTAGTAAATGACGGTAGATATCAATGCATGTCACTGATTAATAAGCCAAATTAATTTAATTGAAGAGATGAACCTTAAATATTCAGTATTTTGACTAGTTGGGTCCTAATAGATAGTCTTGGTAGTTCCATAATAATAACTGTTAGAATATTAGCAATGCAACATTTAAGTTAGGTTGCCAATACCAAATTAATGTTAAGTTGGTATAAGTTTGTGCTCTTGTATTTTTACTTCAGGTTTCGTCCGATGTTCTTTTGCCTTTGTGCAATGGATGCCATATTTTGTAAGTGGCTAAACAGTGTCTTATTTATAGTAAAATAAGCAGTTTGCGTTATAACCAACAACATATTTAAGTTAATTAGAATTTAAGTTATTTTATTAAAACAAATTTTCCTACGTACATCAACTTTATTAAAAGAGGTTTAAATACCTCATTCTGCTGTACTCTTTAAAGTTCAAGCTACCTTACAGTCTGCGTTAAAATATCGAAAGGTAATTAAAAATAAATAAGAGCAAGGAATATTAGGAAGTCATTTGTGTAAGCCACGCCGACTTTCCGCCGGTCATCCGAGCGCATAGACTTTATTAGATTACCACAAGCAGTCGATAAAACACTCGGGTTCTTTCACACCAGACTGTAAAGTTACAAGTATCGTGTTCGCGAGCGGTAAGAATTTAAATTACCATATATCAAATAATAATATAAATTTGTAGGTTTGAAAACAAAAATACTATCTATTTTAATTACAATTCCAAAATATTCTTTAGTAAAATGTCTGTACTATCACAAATGCATTTAAAAATAAATCTATATCAGTAAATGCCTTTGAACTTATATTAAATACCTATGTATTTTTGAATGCTATAATTTATATACCTACCTATATTATGCCCAAACTTAAGTCAATAAATCAAACATTTAATTCACATATTTTGTATTAAAAAAATGTAGTACTTACAAGGTCCAGTTGGCCAGTGGTCCAGTCAGCGGCAACCTTACACATTCACTTAACAACTGCTAACTAGTAAATCGGCATTAATTAAACGGAGTGCATCTAGACGAGACCGTCTGCATAGTTGAGTGTTTGTGTTCAAATCCAACCACTCATGAACGGGGTATCTTTTGTAGAATACCTTCATGGCACAGGTAGAGGGAATCTATAGCTGGAATGAATGAATGAATGACTGAAGAAACGGTTTAGTTCAATGACTGTGTGATACTTGAATATAAGTACTTTTTTTATAGTTTATTTACATTTTTGTTCCCGACGTTTCAACACCTTTGCAAGTGTCATGGTCACGGGCAGACTAAGGTAGTATTCGTCTTGACAGTAGAAGTTTCTCGTTCTACCTTCATGTTTTAATTAATTATTTGTATTGCGACCTACGCAATATCAGCACATTGACCCTTTGTGGATCGCTTGCTTTTGGGTTTGGTTTTAAGTTTGTGTATTATTGGGTTCAAAGGTAGGTGATATCTTCAAATCCTTTATATTGAAATTAGGGTGTTTTTATCTCAATAGCCTCACGAAACATGCTAGGTAGGAATTTGCGTTCTTTAGCGATGATCTGTGGTTTATCAAATCTAATACAATTGACTGGAGCCCTCAGCATGTGGGCTTTCGGCGAATGCAGACTTCGTTGAGCGTGGAAACGCCGATAAATCCGTTTAAAAAGTAATTTTTATTTCAATGTCTGACATTTGCGTAAACCTCAGAAGGCATTGTATGATACTTGTCGAGTGCCATAGATAAGCAAAACTCGTACGATCTGATTATTTACAAACCCTGTTACTTTTACTTAATAAATTGAGATGAAATACCTACTAAAATCACGTGATATCAAGTAATGTATTAACATACAAACTTATATTGGTATTCATGCTTGGCAAAGTACCTACTTGTATAAGAGGAATATTTTAAATTAATTATTTATACACATGTGTGTGTGATGATTTTTTTTTCCAAAATAAAGAACATAATATTTAAGTACACTTTTTTTTAAATTTAAAAATTATCTATTACTAGGTGTTGCCTGCGGCTCCGCTCGCGTGGGTGTCGGTTATCGAAATAAAAAGTAACCTATGTCCTTTCTTGGGATCCAAGCTTACCCCATACCAAGTTTCATCCAAATTGGTTAAGCGGTTTATCCGTGATAGCGTGACAGGCAGATAGACAGACAGACAGAGTTACTTTCGCAGTTATAATATAAGTATGGATTTTTTTTTTCAACCCATTTCAAACCTTTATGTGGAACCGCTTCTGTTCCGCGAACACGAACTTAGTATTCTACTCATCCCGTAACAGTTTAACAGCGGGAACATAATTCAAACAATAAAGCATTGACAATAACACGTCGGCTCATTCGATTTCCCTTCATTTATATGGGTTCGTCCGCTCGCAGTAGTTCCCCTGAATAACTGAGTAACGAGTTAATTCTGTTAACTTTTGCGCGATGCTGGACAATGCTTTTGTTTTGTACGTTTTCTCTTCTTGTCTGCCTGTATGTTCTCATTTTGTTGAAAGAATGAAAAATATAATTATTTGACTATTGTTCGTAACACGAGTACCGCTAATTAGTTTGCAGTTACATTGAATAAATATATTTTTATTATTTTATGTTTTAAAAGTTACGTAGTAAGTTTATGAACAAAACAGTGTTCACAAAATAGTACTGTTTGATTGTGAGATTAATATTATTAGGTACTTCAATTAAACATAAATTATTCTAAAGAGTGCTTCATATTTGACGTGGGTAATGTTTATGGTAGGCTGCTTATTAAATATATTTTAAATTTAGATCTAAGTATTCATCACTTAAATCAGTAAACGAGCGTAGTATTTACCCACAGCTAGAAATTTGCTTACGCTCGGCACTACTGGCTACTAACGATGCGCGTACTCTATGTTTGCCTATGTATACTCTAAGATCTTAAATAAGCTAATTTATGTCACACAATACTAACATAAAATATTAGATAATATTAACAAATATGGTATGATACCTCTTGGAATTTGTTCAATGGTCAATTAGATCTAAATTTAATTTAATTGAATTAAGACAAAAATATATACAAAACAAGAAAAGAGCTGAATGATGACTTATTACTTTGACCGAAGAACAAATGAACATCTATATGCGTCGGTCACCGGGGACCAACGCGGCGCAAAAAGGTTTAAACTTACAGAATAAACAGAAAGATCTTTTTTGGTCCTTTTACTTTTTAATGATTTTTTGTACAAAAAAAACCGACTAAGTACTTTAATTCCTCATGAAAACAATGATCATCATTATTCTGCTTCCAATATTGGCTGCTGTTAACGAGATGTGTTGCAAATCAAACAAAATGTAGCTGATTGCGTGCCGTCGATTCATACGCCGTGTTTGTGGTCGCTAACTATGGTGCTACATTCATTATCCTATTTTATGTTTTCAGCTGCGATGACAATCGTCAGATGTTTGTCTTTTGACTGTAGTTAATACTTAGATGAAACAAGTCAGATTTATCTTAAATATTTACAGGAAATATTGCAATAAATTTTAAGGAATTTTGTTAAAATAATGTACTTGTTACTTTTTTTTTTCAAAGCGTGTTTGCGATTATTTCTTGACTAGGAGGACTGCGTAGTGTTAGTAAAATTAGGTCTAATATTGTGTCATTTATATATGTAAACTTGCCGACCCGGAAAACGTTGTTTTGCCAATGCCAGCCTTATCACTTAGAAGTATAAAAAATAGTTTACGACCTGTCCCCAGACCTACAAAAAAATTAGCCGAAAAAATTCATAAAAATCGGAGGAGTTTGGTTAAAAACACTGTGACACGAGAATTTTATATATATAGATATTTTATTACCATTTATCGACGCGAAAAGAATCAGAAGATTTTTTAACTGCCTTATTTGGTTTTTATTAGGAAATAAATAAATATATAAATGTACATTTTTTTTTGTAAATTAAACAAAATCTGATTTTCGACAACTATAACTAGGGAGCTTACATAGAAGATATACAGTATAACATTTTAGAAAAAAACGGGACAAATATTGTATACCTACTATTTTAATACATAATAAAGTTAATCATGCTCTGGATTATCTTAATTCACATTTACCATTATTTGTAAGTTTATTACAAAATGTTTATTATTTTTAAAGATTAAATAACAATTGACCCGCTGGCGCTCTCACGCGGATTTATCCCCCTCGATAACATTAACAAATCATGTATTATAGCTACATAATAAGATCACCCTGTATCACATCTCTTACGCTTTTTAAACTACAATGTATCTAATCCCAGATTATATTTTGAAAAATACATTTAAATTAATTAAATAAAAATAAAAATAAATATAAAAATAATAATTAATTAATTTTTCATCTATAAATAATAATATTAATGTAAAAGGACACCGTGTACCTACAGAAATCAAATCTAGAAATAACAATATTGAATTTCTATTTAAATGAAATATTACTGTTCAAATTTAAAACGCTAACTTTATATGAATTTCTACAAATCGAGTTAAGATTAACTCAACCATCACAACATACAGACAATGCAACTTTCAAATACATCTTTATACAAGTGAATATTTCTCAAGTAATATTTCAAGATTACTCAGCACTGGAGTTTCATTCATATCGTAAAAGCATCTTAAACAGTTTCAATCTGATCAAACGTAGAGCTATCCAACTTAAGTTAAGCTGTGACCCGTAACTCGCAACTTAGATTGCGTGCGAATAATGGAGTCTCTTGCTTGCGTACCAATCAAAGTAATGTTTAATTCTGCTAAATCTGCACGGATATGTTCGCTAAGTATTATTGAAACCTCTCCATGGTTTTAGTTACACCATAGTACCGTTGAAAATTTCAATTCGATAGACGTAATATTAAAGAATCTAATGTAGAATACAGTCAGTTCTTATAGTTTACTGCCACGCATCGAAGAGTAATTTTTCCAGAAACTTCTCTCTGTATTACTGCTTTTGTAGCTTCCGGTGTCACATCTCTAGGAGTCAGACCAGTCCCACCCGTTGTTTTTTATATGTTCCATATTTATATATGTTTAGTTTCTACCAAAATATCTATACGGGACTGGAATATTAGCATTAATATACGTGTTAAATTCTAAATAATGCACGAAAAAAACCTAAGACATAAACGTTACCAACAAAGAAAGAAACAAAGCGTTAGTTTAGGTACAGGCACTTACTTTACATTCCCTCAAAATGATTATTATATAGTTTTAAGAATAACCTGCCACACTACAAAAAAAAGCAAAATATTTAAGGAAAACCTTTGTTAATTTACCAACTGTACTTGCATAGAGACAGTTAAATATCGACATATATCAGTCTTGCAAAGTTAAAGTATAAATCCGTTTGAACGTACCCCACTGACTAACACAGTGAGAGACGTGTCTTGTCCAATTACTTGCGAATGAAGATAATAAAAGGGTGGACACCCGCCTGTTTCTTTCACGTGCACACTGGACGATTATTACGGCCAAATGACCGGCTTAAGACTGGAGATGGTCCAAGCTGAATGAAAATTTTCTCAATATCGGAATCTCTACAAACAGGGTTTTCTAGAAAAGTAATCTTTGTTAATTAAAGTAGTGTAGTTTCAGCGTGCTTACCATGAACTATTGAAGCAGGACTGTTGCCGTCGTAGAAGTGAGATGCCGCTATGCGCAGTGTAATGCGGCCTCTCGCTTATCGGCTATAAAACTAAGTATATACTTGGTATTCAATTCAAACAAAATATTGACCAATACCAAAACTTTATGACTAAGATCAAAGGAGAAAAAACACTTGGTCGTGTACATTTAGTATTTTTAGAACAAGTATTAAAATCATTATCTCATCGCTATAGCAAATAGCACTAAAACCCTACAAAATTAACACTATTTTTACCGGTTTCTTATAACCAATTGAAACCTAGAAGTCTCGTCAGCTCATAGCTCAGGCCAGCACAAAAACGGAGATACACAGAGAGCTCCCTATTGCCATCATTATGGAAACTCATCTCTCGATACACGGAATTGATAACTGAGTCGTTTGAGAAAAAGAAGATAGTTATAGGACAATTTTAAAACGATAGCTTTTCGTTAGGTGTTTCCAAGTTTTATAGATGTTGACAACGGCAAGTTTGAGTTTTTAAACGACATGTTTTGATTCAAAGTATGAAGTAAAATTATTATGAGCACATTAGAAGTTAATGTACCTACAGATTAAATTTAATACATCCTGTGTGTTTATTAAGTGCTAGCTGTCCCCGCGACTTTTTCCGCGTGTTTTAGTTTCAACGGTTTTTCATTTATGCTCCTTTTGGTCGCAGCGTAATGTTATATAGCTTATAGCCTTCCTCAATAAATGGGCTATACAACATTGAAATATTTTTTCAAATTGGACCAGTATTTCCTGAGATTAGTGCGTTCAAACAAACAAATTCTTCAGCTTTATATATTAGTATATATTAGTACAGATACTACAGAAATTAATAAACTAGAAGCAAGTTTGAGCAAGCATCGTGGTCTAGGAACAGGCGCGTTAACCTTTGATTTATACCCCGCTCACCGAAATGTAAACAAGCGTAAAGATTAGTTAGCAGGGAGACCAACCGAACAAAAGTTAATAACTAAATAAAATAACGAAGGTCCGAAGAAACGTCGCCAATCAGGAACCCTTGTAATGTGTGAAGTGACGCGTATAACTACCAGTGACGGGGTGACCATAGAATGGGACCCTCAGGATAGCGCCCCTTGCACGGGTCAGCGACGGACCCATGTACAAAAATTAAAGGGTCAATAAATAAGATTTTTTTTAATGTCTTTAGTTACGGTGCGCGCTGTTTTAGGCTGACGTCATTTTTTTTAACATACTCCCTTGTTTTATTCCGACAGCGTTTTTCATGTCGCATTTAAACACTGGAAATTAATGGGGAGAGCTAACCAGGTTGTATCAGATAAAACACACACATGAAAATTCTAATATATAAAATGTAAATAATCATGTAGGTATTTAAATTACTTAATATTTGTACGCCCCCAAATCGCAAAGATTAAAGCATCAAAAGAAAACTTATTACGTTCAATCCTATAAACTTTCTCCAATTCAGCCAAGCAAAACAAGACTTCGGTACGAATTCTGTATATTTTAGGCAATGTAAACACTCGATACCCCGACAATATTCTTAAGAGTAAACCGACAGGTAGGAACCTCACGAATTCTGAGAGCCCAATCCAGACACCCCGAGATCGGATTTGAATGCTAAAGTAGCTTAAAATTAACATAATCCCGTATTTTGTATCTTTAAGTTCTCACTGCATTATTTGCAGCTAAGATCTTTGGAGACATCGATCTGTGTATACAAACAATTTTGGCGAAGGAGAAAGCAGGTTTCCCCAATGAGGGTTTTGTAAGATCGTACTCAGTCTGTGGCGGTTTGGGTAGCGCGTGGAAATCTAGATGGAGAAGTTATAGACAGATTTATGACATAAAATTGTGTATACCTAAACAACCTTAGAAATTAATGACGAAGCCTAACTAGATTTTGAAACGGTGGTAGAGAATTCATGTTCTGTTTTCTATTTTTTTTTTTCAACCTTTTGCAAATATTTGTATAATGTATGAGTACCTACGTGTGCATACATGAGATACCTTTTGTTTGCAAAATAAAAGTTAATAAATAATACGTAAAAAAATCTCCGGGAAAATAAAAAAAATAACGCTTGGCGATGGACGCAACCCTAAGACTGGGAGTTCTTATTTAGATACATTGTTATATACAAAGCAACATGAAAATACTTTCGAATATCTTATATTTTCAATGAATGTATTTTAGTTGGTTTTTTGCATAACTATCGACTCGGTCACAGAATTTCAAGAAGTTCATATTTTATAAAAATTAAAGTAATAATGTTACTGAATAAATATGTTTTTAGTATATTGTTTTACAGGATTCAAAAATGCTTGACACTCACAACTAAATTTAAAAAAAAAAGAATCTTCGGTTATTTTGAAGTCTTTATGAGTTATTATTCTAATCACAAATCAAAAATACAGTTAAGGATCACACACACGACTTGTAAATGAGAGTAGTTAAGTGCAAACTATCCCATCCACCTCGTCCCGGTTTCCCTCAGGCGGTATGCAAATATTCCAGTGCCTGACGATTGTGACGAACAAGTACAACTTTGATCATTACACAGTGTTTTGCTTTGTCTACGTACTAGATTGCTCTGTGAAAATCTAAATTATGCATATTCTGTGATTTTGGGCGTATGCCACGAGAATTGTACGAATAATTTGCGTTTTGTGAATAGTTACAGTTGTGTTGATAAGATGGTAGCGAGTTAGTAGTAACTCTGTTATAGAATTTTGGGTGAATATACGATTGATATTAAATTTGAAGTTGTATTAAAATGAATGTACCTAATGAAATTTACAGTTAAATTTGCAAGTGATGTGATGTTGATAAATTGACGAGATGTCACATAATATTTATCCTACGATTTTGTTTTTTTATTTCCATATATATATATATTTTATGTACCTTTGTTTGAGTTAAAAAATATACTTGGACCAACAGACAAACCGAGCAGTATTTTTTATTTTTTAAGTAAAAGAAATATTTTTTTTTTCTTTCATTTTTGTTGTCATATTTACTACATACTGCTATTTACGTTGTTGTCGCATATTTTAAAATAATTGTTTTTTTTTTTTTAACGTTGTGTGTACCATCATATTACCTTTTTTTAAAAGAGTAACCTATGGAGTTTCTTGCCGATTCTTCTCGATATGAGTGACATTTTGGAACCGCGCAACTAGAATCATTTTACGTTTTGAAAGTGCCTGAAAAGGCCTACTCGAAATAAAAATATTTTGATTTAGATTTTTTGATTTTGATTTAAAGTCCTTGGGCTCGTTACCAATTATTTATATTATCGATTAAATTCTATTTAAAATATTCGGTAGTATACATTAATGAAAAGAATATTAAAAGCAGACGAAAAAAATGGCAGATCTGCATTTCGTGAACAAGTGTTTATGAATTCAAGTCGGGAGCGGTTACACGAGCGCTCGCAAATTAATAACGATTTAATTTGTCAATTTACCGATTGCACGTATAAATATTTAAGTTTTGTAGCCATTTAAACGTTAAACGTATTTTATTTAAACTAAGCCGATCATGCTTTTGGTATTTTGGGGTTGGTATTATTGGAATGAAATCATTCCATATTGGAATATTTCATGGCATTCCATTACAATGCAGTATATTACTAACGACATTGGGTATTGCTTTCTGAAGTTTGCGCGAATGTTAGACATGGATATAAAACTACTTTTGAACGGATTTATCTATACTAATATATAAAGCTGAAGAGTTTGTTTGTTTGTTTGAACGCGCTAATCTCAGGAACTACTGGTCCGATTTGAACTCTTTCAGTGTTTGATAGCCCATTTATTGAGGAAGGCTATAAGCTATATGACATCACGCTGCGACCAAAAGGAGCGCAGCATAAATGAAAAATGCTGCAAAAATTAAAAATCGTTGAAACTAAAACACGCGGACAAAGTCGCGGGGGACAGCTAGTAATTTATAAAATCCGTTTAAAAGTACTTTTATTTCGATATTAAGTATCTTATTTAATAGAGTTTATAACTGATTACTGAAGATCATTTGCCCAAAACCACAGCGAATGTTTCACTTTAAATAAGTGAAACATTCGCTGTAATTTTTAATCATTAATTTTGTGTATAGATTTTGAATACAGCTTAGCTATCATTTAGCGGCATTGAAAAGCAAGTGAAGTGAATTAAGAGTGAAAAAAAAATGGCAAAGCAGCCCACTTTTATAATTCTATTAAAAAAGGAACACTACTAGATATACTTAGTTTCACACTTAATCTATGTCTCAAGTAACCTATGTCCATAATAGCGTTGTCCGTAAAATCTATATTTCATCTAATTACAATACTTTCCTAAAAAGGGCTGAGTTTACTTTTAAGCCTTCAAAAAATATATTCAGAACTTAAGCTACCTCCCCTAAATTTCATCATTATCGTTTACGTAAGTTCCGAAGTTACGTCTCGCTAATTCGCGTCGTTCGCGTATCGGCGTGCTCGCGATGTCGCGTCGAGTAATTTATAGCCTCGCGATTCTCCTAACGAAAGTAACTTGTAATCTTTAACACGGATTTGATACTACACCGAGACCTATTGAGGTCACGTTTATTTTGGACATTCTGCGCTTAGTAAAGCTTTGGTTACATAGATAATATTTGTAGGTTAATATAGGATATTTTTCGAAGAAAAAAATCGCGTCTTTTCAGTTAAAAGTTTGATTTCAAAGAGGTTCATTTTTAAACGTTTCAGATAATATTAATCATAGTGTTTAATGTATCCTTTTTGGAGACAATAACCATGATCACCTTGGTATTGTTAGCGAAGATTATATACAAAGCAATTTTTCTTTTTAAAAGATGTAAGTTCAAAATCAAATAATCCACTAACACACAATGCAATTAGTCAAGCGAAACGTAAATCTTCACTCGACGTTCACAAGACTTCATCCCATAATTCTCCGGCAAATATTTTCCCATATAAATCAAAATGTAAATAAGAAATATTGAAGGAAGCTGACAGTGCCATCGGTTCGTTGGTCCACCATTTGTTTGGAAACCCCAGCCCGCTCGGACACCCGGGCTTCGCGCAATTCAATTTGTTACGTTTGATTGAATATAACATGCAGTTTAAACTGGCGAATTCTCGTTATTATTTGAATTTCAATGATCACCTGAATGTAATGAAATAGCATTAATATAGGAGTTGAAAATCTCTGCAACCAGTGTAGGGATTCCATGTGGGAGAATTTATGTTATTGTAAATAATGGAGTACTTTTAATTGTATGGATTTTGTTAAAATTATACTATAGCATCTCTATAAAATCTTGTATTAAAATTAAGTCCATTTCATTAAAATTAAAATTGGTCATCTAATTATTTTAAGATTTGCATGAACATATCAGTTTACAAAAAAACTACACTATTCTACTAAAAAACTTTGAACACTACAAAATTAATTGTTTTAAATATTTTTACATTGTACAGTCAATATACGCGGGTATCGTCATTATTGGCCAGTTTTGCGACAAACAAAGGGTGCGCGTACAAAAAGTTTGACAGCTCGTTAGGCGGGACGGAACGCGCACTAATTGGCTACCTAGGGGACATTTTGACTATCAGTGCCCGCGTACTTGCCTTTGTTTAGGTTTTAAGGTGATTCAAGCTTAAAATTGTCAACATTTTCCTTCCAAACCCTTTGAGATGAAAGACTGGGTAGAAGTAAGTGTTTACGGAAATTTTATGTTTTTATATACATTTAATATTGCTGACTTCCTGACCTTTATCTAAAATAAATAAAAAAAATCATTTGTAAAAAAATATATCCAACCAAAAGTACTGTTTTCTAGATTGAGTGCGGTTATAAACAGTATTTTTATATCGACACTAATTGACAAACATGAAGCAATTAATACATAAATATGAGTAGTTGTGTAGGTCAGCCATACCGTACAATTTTTCTTTTGTTTAAGCTAAAAAAGAAAAACATTTACATAATACAAACTTCCACTGCTCTCAATAAAACTGAAAACCTTGGCATAACCACATTTTAACATTACAACGTACACCGTTTACATTAAGAAAGACCTTACCGGCAGCTATTTAATCTTGGTAATTGCCCCGAAAGCTTATCAAACTTGTTCCAAAGTTTGCTTATTACGATTCAGCGTACGAGCCTTGGTAGGCCACTCATGAAATTAAATTACATCGAACCGCCGCCGACGGTGCTCGGTACAAAACTCGGCATTTTAAAAAGTGGCCAAAGTTGATTTTTTTGTGAGTGTTGGCTGGTTTTTGCCGTCTTGTTGTCGGCCTCGCAGAAGTCATGTCAAAGGTACTTTGAGTTTTTCTTCATAGTAAACGATTCTTATTTTAAGATCATCAGAAAGCAATAAAGACATGTACATTCTTTAGATTCCGTAGTTGAAAAAAAGGTATAAAATACATTATCTCATTACAAAAAAAAACGAATGATCTATGAAGTACCTTCCGTACTGCGTTGTATATTGATCGTGACATTTAGTAAAGTACTTTAACATTTTAACCAGTCAAAAGTCTGAAGAACATCGATGTACTTCAATAACTATGTATTGAAACAAATATTTGGAAAATAAAGTGACAATAAATATTATCTTATCTGTTCTTTTTACATAATCTTTGACGTATAGGTAATACATATTGCGATATTGCTAAGAAAGGCAAAGTTTAACGTGCACCACGCTGCGTTCAGGAGAGTAAGGGCTCTTTTTTTTAGTGCATTAATCTAACATTATTATGAATTCGTTATTTATCCACAAGACTTGCTTAAATAAATATCACCAGCAAATCGGTCATGGCAAACAATTATATATACTATGAATTAACGGCTACGCTACACATTTTGACTCAGGTGTTTGCAAAGAACTTAACACTAGGATTCAAGAAGAACGCTATATGCTATAATGAGAGTTAAAGAGTTTTATATCTGATAACTTTTTTACAGTACATGCAATGTACTATAACCACTTGGCGTTACTTTACATGAAAATGTTTATGGTAATTTGCGACATCTTTTGTATTTACAAAAATAAGTGTCTAATATTTTTCATTAAAAACAATTTAGTCAACATCTCTATTACAACGACAGTTCATAACATTTATTAAATAAAAATAAACATGAGCTGACGCGGCGGCGGTGGTGGCGCGAATCGATCTGGCGTTTTATACAAATAAAAAATAGGTTAACAATTATTGTTTTTTAAATACTTTTCAATTGTTAAAAAAACAGTTTAACTGAGTCAGGTTTTGATAAAGATCAGACGAAAGTTATTTGACAGTAAGATCTAATAGCAGAATTTGTATACAAGTCTAATTAAACAAGATTTCGACTAATTGGAACTACAAATAGGGTTTTTGTTCTAGAGAACTGTTTTGGATCTAGGTCATGTATTCAATTTATCTAGGGATTAGGTATTGTCGGGATAATACCTACTTTAATACTGCTTAAATGCAAAGAAGTTTTTTGTTCTAAAAATACTGAACTCAAACGAAATTAAATGTAGGTAGAAAAATGGTTAAAATTGATATTTATGCTGTAGTTTTTTTTACCTACTTACTGAAGAAAAATATACATGGATGCGGCAAAAGTTCGATATAAACTTTTCTCAATGACTGAACATGTCCGTTTCCAAGCGAGAGCGCGCGTTCAATAACAGTCACCAATCATGCGGCGTTCGAAATTTTAAAAAAGCAAAATGGCCGATCACAACCGTCACTAATTTGGCATGCGACATCACATTTTGTTCTGTGGCGGTGTGGCCAGCCATACGTGATGTTACTGAAAACTTAATTGGACGTTTAAAAAACTATGCTCGCGCGATATACTGTAGAGTAATTAGAATCGCTTGTTTTGATTTTTAGTTGCGAAACTTAAATTGAATAACTTTTATGTTTTAAATTTTCGACGAAGAGTGAAAGCAATTTAAACCAATCATTTCGTTCGAAAATCTAGAGTGGAAATGCCAGCAATAGGCGCCGATTAGGCTATTAAGACTAAAATGGTTATCACATAGTCCGAGCCTCCAAGTGCCGCAACGTGAAAAGTCAATAGGGTTACGCCAATTATTACCAGTTCGATTGAAAGTGCTTAATGGAATTTTAAATGCTTGCTTCCGTAGCGCACAATGGGCCGGTGGGTACAACCCTAATTGATACTTTTTTAAGTTTTTCTTTGTCACATAAAGTGTCAAATTGGCTATTGTAGGGAAGCATTCATGTGAATGTAGGGTTGGTGAGATTTTTCTTTCTATTTCGGAAATCGAGGCGTGCGTGTTACGAGCATTCCGGCTTTGTAGCAATTCGGTTTTGATTATGTGTACGGTACAAAACTGTTTCAATAGCGTGCCAGACCCGTTTAGCGTCCGTTCTAACCTAATCTGTTCTAACACACGTTCTGTGAAACAATATGCGATAAAATTCGATATTTACATCGTTGTCGCCGTGTTAAAAATTCATAACAAAACAATATACACGTGTTATCGAATATTTTGATTTCATGTTTTTGAAGTGAAAACTTCTTTAGCGGCGTTGTACACTTTTTTTTTTGTAATGGGTAAAAAATGTTAAACTCGCGTCAGGACACGTGACCCTGATCGAAAATTCGTAAGACGGATGGAGAGTAGACAGCCGGCGCGGCGTAGGAGAGGAAGTAGCCCCCTCTCTTTCTACGGCGCGGCGAAAATGTATGCCTGCGCCTGCCGTTTCGTTCAGGCGGCGCAGGGCGCTTGCGCGAATGTTCGTGTGTTTGGACGTTTAAATAGGTTCGAATCAAAACTGTTCGTTTCTTACTTCAGCTATCATAAACCGATCGTATCAGTTTTAGAGATTGGCGATGATGGTTCTGGTAATAATGATGATGAAAAAGTCGTTGAAATCATGGATGGAAGTTGATTTTTCTGAGAGATAAACTTTTTAATGTAGTATAAATTGTCATGCTTGTGTTCCATTATTCAAAAAATCGATTTGTTTAGCTTACGGAAGGTAGAATTTTCTAAGCAAAACGAAAAAAAATTTTCAGTCCGTAAGCAAAACCACTCATTTGTTAAATATAGAAACCTGCCATTAGATATAAATAGGTACGAAACACAGGCTACGATTGCATAACAGTATTGTATACATTTATGGAACTGCCGGCAGTCAATCAATGAATCTTTCATCGATAAATTTTCTCATTAATCTTCAACAATAGTTTACTAAAACACAAAACATGTTTCTATGGGTGATTGACATGTTCATTAAAACTAATATCGGATTATCCTACTATCTGTAATAGAATCTTAGCGCAATAAGGGATGAAAACAGATTAAATGTACCATTGATTTATATTAGAAGGGTTCTTTCATACATTTTAATAAAATAATATTATTATTTATTCTTTTTATGTTGATAACTACACTTATGGCGGAGTTGTATGGAGGGTCACGGCTTAAGCAGTCATTGCGCAGTGTGGGTTCGATTCCACAATGTATTAAAAATTAAGCAATTAACTAATGTTTGTTTAAAATTAAGGTGCGTGTGGACAGTCGATTTCATGTTGGTGTTGGTAGCCTTAGAATTTTACCCATTTTTACAATCTTTAGTTGGGAAAATTGTTTTTAATTTTAACACCAACAGCTCAAAGTGCAGCATTTTCTAAGCACCTGTTAATTTTCTCAGCCGATATTAAAGCTTACACTATAAAAAGTCCCTCAATCTTTACTAATATTATACCTATAAATGCGAAAGTAACTCTACTCACGCCAAAACTACTGAACAGAATTAAATGAAATTTGGTACGGGAGAAAGGACAGAAACAGCTAGTAATTCATAAATACCTATTTGTCGGTTATCATCTCAATAAGGCCTGTTCCAGTCACAAAGCGGTACCAACTGGATAGTTATAGAGTTCCTAATTTATGTGTGCTTGAGGTGCGTGGGTGTGCGATCTAATTAAACTGTCTGCTGATAGTTAGGATTTATGGATGTTGCTTAGCTTTTTATTGAAAGTCTTGAGACGGCTTCTAGGAGCATCATACTTATATGCAAAATGGGATCTCCATAAACAACAAGATTATGATGGTATCTTCTTAAATTGAACTACAAAATTAAAAAAATCTAAAATTAGGGTTCGTACTCAAAGGTTGCCAACGGGATCCTATTACTAAGCTTCTACGCTGTGCGTCCGTCCGTCCATCGGTCAGTTCAAATTTAAGTGTTTTAGTAACATTATTTATTTTAAAATTTTAATTTAGGTAGGTATATCGTTTTTATTTGAATAAATGTTTTATTCTTAATAATTTATCATTAATACATAAAAAAAATAGGTAATAATAATATCATATATATTTTTAATGTAATTTCCGCCTCACCGCATTCAATGGTGGATATCTAAAGAATGCGCAGCAATTTTTTTTTTTCTATTTTTGCCACCTTATTTATCATATTTCACACATCTAGTTGTTAAGCCAAACTGTTCGTACAAATAAGACTGTACGCACTAGGCAACAGCAGCACGTGATTCACAAAAACAAGTGCAGCGTAAAATGAAGGCTCAAACACGTCTGCGCTTTGAGGTCTGATAATACAATTTGCGGGCCCGCCGCGACGGCGTTCCTTACAATTAGCACGTGTGAAAAACTTTGTATTACATTATGAGTTTATGCTAATCTATGAAACGTAATTATACTGTTGATTGCGAATGGGGAAATGGTTTGTGGAAACATTGTGGGATGGCTTGAAATTCAGTGACTGTTTGCAAGTTAGGTTTCGTGCGTCAGAATAAATGTTGATAGTCTGTTGGTTATCAAAACATACTTATGTTGGGAGAGGAGGAAAAATGGCAATAGCTGCTTAATTTATTATGAAACAAAATAGTTGTCAAAGTTGCTGATTGTCAGCTGTTCGATGACTTAATTCACCGTAAAACACAATCGTTAAAAATGGTAATTATATTGAATATAGTAACTTGGGGCCACTTACACAAGACCATCTGATCCCAAACTAGACAGAGTCTGTATTATGGAAAACAGACAATTAATAAACATTCTTATATATTTCTAAATACATACATGTTATATACAGAAAAAATTATCATGCTTATATTAACACAATGATTGGTGGATGGGAATCGAACCTACGACCACCTCGGGTTTAGTAGCAGACAGAGCCACTAACCACCAGACCAACAGGCCAGTCAAGGATGTTATTTAACTAAGGATTTAGATAATTTAACTTACCGAAATCTTTCTTTTCTTTTTAGCGATATCAGAATTAAAATATCTCGTTAAAATTACAAAAATATCCCTCGCTTAGATTAATACATATGTAGGTAGTTGTTAAAAATTAAGCCATTAAATTAATAACATAATGAAAGCGAACGATTATAATTCACATCAGAGCGAACGATTTGTCGTGTTTTTCAGGGAACAGAGCGGCACGTAGGTGGCAGCCAATTATGAACCGCTTCCATTCGCCACGTAACCGTTTGCATTACAATTAGCCCACATTATGTGTAAATGCACATTTCATATCGCGCGGGCACTGAATGCGTAATCAAGAGGACGTGTGCTCAATAGTGTGGAACAGCTTTAGTTTTGATGTTAGTTATCTGTTTGAATTACAGCCTGGTGATTTGTGGAATGGACTGTGGAAGTTAAATATGACTAAGTTTTGATTTAGGTTCCATTAAGTGATTTTGTAACATAGGCGATGCCATGCAACAAACCTCATTATTGGTAAGTGAAACAACATTTTTTTTTTAAACAATTTGTTAAAACTTCTAAAAGATTGTTGCACAGAATTGTCTTTTAACCTCCAATGATGACAGACAGACATTTTTAAAAAAAAAAATTGAAAATT
The DNA here is from genome assembly GCA_932294365.1 of Diachrysia chrysitis. Lineage (NCBI taxonomy): Eukaryota > Metazoa > Arthropoda > Insecta > Lepidoptera > Noctuidae > Diachrysia > Diachrysia chrysitis. The sequence goes on along the minus strand of OW028649.1, from coordinate 10,764,094 downwards.
ATATTGAGATCATAATTTATTTCATTTCACTTCACAGTATCTCTTATTATAACATACGTTCACCATACATACACGTATCATAAATGGTGCTCATACAATCTAATTACACTGAAATCCTAATCTCAAGCACTGGTCGTCTTATTTCAAAAGTTACAAAGATAAAAATGTATCAACAAGACGCACTTATCTGGCGTAAGGTCACGGATTTCATTAACTGTATCAATAGGACCTCTTGGGATGGACCCTCGCTTTATACTCGGAAATAAGCCACCAGTATATGTTGACCTTTAGATTTATCATATACAAGTACTCGGATTCTGTCTAGATTTTGTAGACTTGTGTTCCAAAGGATTTTTGTGGGTTCAACCATCTTCAACCCGACCGAGGATAACACAAACTCTATTCTAAAAATGTCTAATTTCCTACTTTTAGGGTTTCTGGGTCCGATTATTAAATCCTAAAATCATTTAACATTTAACGAATCAAATATTAATAAATAACATAAAGGGAATACCTAATTATTTTAGTCGAAATAATTAGGTAGTAATCCACGGAAAAATGTGGAAGTCACATTAGAAAAAACCTAAGACTTGGCAAAAAGAACAAAAATAAACAAAGAAAACAAATGACGTCTGATTTCAGAGTAAAACGGTTCCAATTACATTGGCTGATCCTACCCACCGTCACCATTGTCAAACGTCCAAGGGTTTATCAATACGTAAATAAATTGACCCTTCCGTTGCTCCCGTGTTGACGGACATTTGCTCTTTTTCGCCCTTCATTTTATTCTGTTTAAATAAAATTGGATTTAGAAGTCTCCCTATGAACGTTTTATCATTTAAGTGTTGGTGATTATTGTTGACGATTGGGTATCATTTTAGGGTTGAACAAATTCCAGTACAAATAGTTCCTAATAGTTTTTATTGCTGTAATGATTTGGAAACTCATATGTATCTATTAAATATTTTGGTTACTATTATAGGCAAATAATTAATCAACGAAAAAACATATTCAACCTGAATAAAAATCCTGATGGATCCTTAATGTCACCTACATACCAAAGCCGTGGAAATTCGACACATAGCAAAATCAGCTTATCCCTTATTGCATATAATTGGCACGTGGCCCTAGCACCCTCGGGGGTGCGATGTGACCAATCAGCGCACGGCGACACGTGTCATTTCGCACCCCTTTTGCGCATATTCCTTTGATTTATTAGCTGCAGACGAGCTGTTTGTTAGGCGTTAGGGAGAGCGTTTTTGATCTACTAAAACAATGTTATTTATGTAACAGTTCTGTTTAAAATCTAAATATTATTAATTTTACCTAAAATATTTGGTTACTTAATCATCGCAATCAAAATCAAAATTCATTCATTAAAAGTGGGCTACTAGGTAGCTCTTTTTGAAGGTAAATCATATTAGCAGACAGTACCTTAAATCGCTCACCCTTCACCGCTCACTAAGTGCTCTGGCTCTGGAAAAGATGATCGCTACGAACAGTAGGTATATCGAGGATATTTAAAACTATACAACTGTCAAGTAGAACATAATTTCCCGGTAGGTACCATTGCCATCGCAATCTTATTAGGCGCTAGTTTACCATTTCAAGCGTTTATTTATCAAACGCAGCGTTTCACCCGCCCGTATGTACTCCCCGATAAATCCCGTGGGACGCGACACCGACACATTGCATGTGACGGATTAACATTATCATTTGACACTGCATTTATTTAACTGTAGCTATACAGTAGTGTTTGTTAGTGTTTATTTGTTTACGCAAAGGATTATGTTATGGGAAACTTGTTCTATGATATGGTAGAAAAAAGGTATGCATACCTATGTCTACGATCTAGTTCGCTGCAGTAGGTTTGTCAGTTTGATTTACAAAGTAAACATGTAGACTTTTAACTAGTTCGAAATCCAGGAGAGAGGGAGTTGCCGTGCACGACTATTTCAATAAAACTATAAGTTATTAAGTTACGGTTTACGATGAAAAATTATATATTCTTCAAGACATTTTAGCGGCTGTTTCGCGTTAGTAAATGAGGCATCTAAACCAAAATAAGCTTACTTCAAATTACAATAATTGTAGACATTAATAGTATTTTATTTTTTTTGAAGAGATTTACGCAGTTAGCCTGAGCGCAGGCTTTGACTGCTTCACCGGGCTTTAGACATTAATAGTCAAGTAAGCTAGGTACTTCAATAGTATAATGTTTGTTAATCAAATATTAACGTACTTAACCCATCTCAGAAATTACACAATATCAGTTCAAGTAGACGGCAAACCTTTCCGAGCACTTGAACACTACATTGGACACACGAACATACAAACAGCACAAACACTAATTGCGTTTGTATTACTCAAAGCATCGTTAGACATGCATCGAGTATTACAAACGAAGCAATAAGGGTCAAACATGATCAATTTGGACCGAACAATTCAGTGAACAATCAAAAATAGTCGGAAATTGAAATAATTGAAGACTAGCTTTTTCCTTCTTTATCGCAGCAAAAAGTAGCCTATGTCCTTATTTATAGATCAAACTAACTCCATAACAAATTTCATCAACATCGGATGTGTAGTTCAGTCGTGATAACGAAACAGACAGAGAGAAAGACAAACAGAGTTCTTTTGCATTTATAATATAAGAAAGGATATCGGTACGGTTCCTCCTGCTTTATTAATTAAAGTAAAGTATCTTTAAAGCTCTTTTTTAACAGATCGATGTATGAATAAAACAGTACCTAGATATCTAGTTACTTAATCGGAAAGTAATCGAGCTGATACAGCCAACTGAAAATTAATAAGCTAAGTACTAGGCTTTTGAAATAACAATCAGTCTTTGGTCTTGTTTTTTGGAATACAGTTGGCAACAGCTGATGTTTAAGTTTCAGTCAGATGGTCAACTGATCTGGTAGTGAGTTTGAAAGACCAAGTTTTGCAACTTACTCTGTCTACCCGTGCCCATGACACCTGCAAAGGCGTTGAAACGTCGGGAACTAAAATCTAAATAAACCGCAATAGAATCGTTTTAAAAAACAGTTTTATTTTAACTTACTTTGACCTTTTTATCGATTTTATGTCAAAACCACTAATTTCTTAATATATTGTTACAATAGACTTTGGGTCCGTATTTATTAAATATATAGGCTACAACAAACCATTGTAACGAAATCATATATTTCCATTACCAGTTTCAATTTTTTTATCAAACAAAAATTCGAAGCATAGAATAATGAGATAAAACTACTAACAATGTCGACCACAAAATTAACGAAAACCATAAAATGCAAAACTAAATTTAAAGTGAACAACTAAAATATAGAACAAAATGTGTAATGGACGGACTGCCGATTCGAGAAACCTTAAAATGTACACGCGGAGTTGTTCAGAATTATTTTGTTGTACTAACGGACATTTCTAGTTTAAATTAATTTTGGCTAACCAACGGTTTCATTTTGTGAAATTGTATTGAAACCTTATATATGAGGAATTTTTTGAATATAAAATGAAGACCAAATTTAATGTTTTTTAATAGAAAAAAAATGATCTGGTTTAGTTACATAGGTTCGAATGTCAGCGATGGTAAGCTAAGGTTATAATGATTATAAGGTTACTTGAGGACCAGACGTCGTCCTTATATAGCTGCTATTAATACTCTCATGTGTCTTCAAACCATCCAGGTACCTATCTAACCCAAAATTACATCCAAATCAGTCTAGCCGTTTAGTAGGCGTTAGGTTATAAACAATAGAATACAGTAGAATTATACATATAAGAATTATTATAACCAATTAACACACAGTTTTTTAACAGTCTGTTATTTATTATGGATGATGAGCTTTTTTGACAAATTCTCTTGTAGTACTGCTACTCTTAAAAAAGAGACCAGACATCAATTTCCAAACAATACAAATATCAACCGGCTACAAGCACAGCAATTGGACGAGCACCCCTAAATATAAATCATATCGGGGACCGAAGCAATGCTGTTTAGATCACGATCCACGTACGAACGAGCGATTTCACGAGCCGCTGCGCATGAGTTGACGAACACAAATCATTCATGAAATATTGAACTTTGCATTTCTGAAAGAATATTTGTGCTTTTTGAAACTGAATGGTTTTATTTGCAGGGGCCATAAGGTTATTACATTAGTGGTTTCAGGCATACAATTTCTTTATACCTTTTGTGGAATGAGTATATAAGAAATATTACCTTTCGCAATTTAATTTAGATTTTTTATTTACGTACTGCCGAAAGTTTACTTAAAAAATTACTACCTTCTTTATAATTGCTAATTAATATCAGAAGGTTTAAAATCGGGTCTTGTCTATGACTTTTAAATATTCGATCAGATTTTTGTGTGAGCTCTGACATAGAATCATAGAACTCTTTGTGGGACAATGTAAATAATTCCAATATTGTTAATGTTTTAATAATAATCTTACCATACGTTGTTCCCAACACTAGTCAAAAACTAAATACAATTGTCTAAATCAGTGTACCCAAGTCAGGAGTCAGCGGAGAGTGAAAATGAAGACACCCGGGTGGGCCGGTTCCCATCGCATCCGGGTGAAGCCGCCCGGGTAATTGTGAGTCGGCAGAGCGGAGAAAAATTAACGGGCATTATCATATTCAAAGTGGAAGGCTTAATTTAATTGAATGTATAGAAGTTTTGGGACTGTTTATTTTAGGTGATTAAAACGCGTGTGTATGAAAATTTACGCAGAGATTTTTGAGAAAATCCTTTCTCGTGATAGTAGAGATGTTCCGTAAACGTAAAGTTATTTTTAATAACAAAAGATTCCTATGATTTCTCACATTTAATACGTCTAAATTATAAAGTTATAATGGTGTTCCTTTAAGAAATGATGGAAACTTCTTACGCCTCCCTAATATTTAATTATATATCCTATTCTAAATGTAAATAAAAGTACAAATACATTTGGTGTACCTATTGGTACATACTTCATTGTATACACAGCCTACAAATAAAATCAATACTTTATGTACCAATTCTTATGTATGTAACCCTAAAAACATTAGTGGAACTTAACTGGCTTCAATTAGTGGGTTTAAAATCTTTGTGGTACAATTATCGCACGTAGTGACGTCACGCGTCCTGTCGGGTGGTTGCGTGTGCGCTGACGCTGCAAATTTGATCGCGCGGTTTCGGCTTAACGGATACGTTTAGTTATTTTTCTACAGGGTGTGCGGAAATTAGTGTTATTGTAATATTTTTGTGCGCTAGAGTTTAAAAAAATATATCGACTTGCGTTCAACTATTTATTATCTTATAACAGGTAATATTTAATTACTAACTGTTGGTAACTAAAATAAAGTACAAAGTATCACTATAATAATTAATTTGTTTAAATTTTTTCCTTATTTATAAATAAAAACGTCGCCCGCACTAAGGATTTAATACCTGAACTTTGTGTACAAAAGCCGTAAATTATCGATAGATTGTTCAGTCAGAAATATCGAAATCTATTTTTTTTTATTACATCAATTCTTAACACTTTGCAAACACTATCAGCCACGATCAACGAATAAAAACAACAGGTTAAGCAAAGGTATTTCGACGCCCGCTGTATAAGCCGCGGCGGTTCGCTGCGATTCGCGGCCAAAGAACCGTGAAATTGGTTTATTCGCTCGATCCGATGAATAATTAATATTGTAACGTACGTCTAGCCTACGAGGCCCTAGATTGAACGCGATCGCATCTGCATATATAAACCCTGTGGGAAACTCAACACGCCATTGTCGGTAATAAAAAGGGATCTCTTTGGTTTTTTGAAACAATATATAAGCACGCCTGTTTCCGATGAAGCAAAGAAAGATGTAACACGCAAGTATTGATTCATAATTTCATGCTGTAACCGACAAACTTGTTTTCATGTGTAGTAGAGCTAAATTCAGAATCACTCAGTGGTTTCTTGAAATAATGCGTTCTACAAAAATGCCTATTTTTGACGAAAGCTATTTTCGAAACGAAAAACAATTAAAAACTTATAAGGTTAATTTACAGTACAGTAAAGTCGAAGCGCATCTCAACCATAATCTATAAGTTAGTGTAGCAAATTTACCCTTAACTCAACAAATCGACTCGGCTGTATTATGAATTTAATCACCTGTCACATATCAAAATCCGAATTTGACTTTTTAAAACACTATTTGTGTGAGGAATACTTAATTTTTACAGGACGTACAGTTTACATAGTTTATGTTGTAAATGTAAAGGAAAAAAGAGTTCCGATTATTCAATACAAAGACATTTTTTCTATCCTCAAAGGTCAACCATTACTCCTTTCAAGACGTCCCAAGCATTGATCGGGCGCCTTCCAATTTCAGTTTACAATAGTGCAGGTATACACACATAGGTAAGTGTCAGGTAATTCACCAGTGGGCAGCCCCTCGGCACAGATTAATGACACAATATGTCACCCGGCTACCTCGTATTATAGAGTTAATCTACCTTCGGCAAGGATTAATGTATCAGTCCGTGCTAAATTAGTGTCCCCGTAATTGTTAATATCAGGAAAAATTATCAGGATATATCCCGAATCGATTTCATGATCGATTTGTCAGTTAATGAGCGTTATTTTTATAACCGGTTGTATTATTATGCAATAACGATAAGAAATTATCGAAATGCATCAACCTTCTAAAGAGGATGAAAAATCTAATCTATCTTTTTTAGCGTGCTGTTAAACTATACAGAATATAACGGCAAAGGTATATCTATTCAAAAGGGGTAAAGAGTTCATCTTGATATACAGTTAGTTTAGAACATTTCAGCTCAAAATGAGTTAATGAAATAATTGATATACAATTTTTCGCATTAATTATTTGATACATCTCAAAAATCATAACAAACTTGTCACCGCAGTACTAAGATCAACATCTTATTACGACACTCGCTAAATGTTAAAATACATCGCCTCAGCATGATTACGGTTTTCGGTGGACGACTAATTGTTGCGAAAAAATGGAAATCCATAAATTAATTAACGCATTTTGAGCAGAAATGTATACTTCACCCCTTCTTGACGGATAAAACCTTTCGGTAGCACCCTGTATACAAAAACTTTATCTAACTGTTAAACGCCTCTTCCAAAACATTCCGAAACAATATAAAACAAAGTGTTATTAAATAAAATAGAACCATACTATGTAAGGAATATTGAAGACAACGAAACAAATTAATTGAACCCAATAGATGCTATCAAACTTTCTAATACAGTAATCAGCAAAGGGCAACAGTCGAATATAACCGAACAACGAATTAATAAGTCGTCAAACAACACTCGGTAGAGTAAGCGCCAAGTTTTCGCATTCGATACCACTGATTGGCTCTCTCTATATTTTAATTAACTTTTCGTTTCTTGTTCCCAGTTTCAAACTGTTATGGTCGGCTCTGTTGTGGTTAATTGATTAAACAATGTCAAGTTTAGAAATCTACGATGGTATATTGTAGATCTTAATATCTTGAAAGGGCGGGAATAGACTTGAGGTCTTTAACTAAAGTATTTATTATTTTTTTCATTAAAATACCTGTTGTAAGTCCTTAGGGATAAAATTTATACGTGACGTTCACGATTGCGAAGAAGATGGTTAAAAACGATTTGACCAAATAAATCTAGTATTATAAAATAAAAGTGCGTTTGAAAAAATGTTCTCTAATACATCGATGTATGACACTTTCTACAACTATAAGTTTCTGATCGGATTTTTATGTTAGAAAACTATTTTTTTTTAAGTTTTTCTTTTTCTTGTGACATTAGATCTTTCATGCCAAATTTCGTGACTCTGAGTCGACGGAAAGTAGTAGGTATAGTGTATAAGAAAAACGACATAAATAGGTGTATTTTTTAAATTGCGTTAGCATAGAAACTTAATTTTTTTTATTGCTACAAGGCCTGAAGACCTGACTATTTGGTATTAATTTCAACACGATACCACCACGCGTTCCTGAGAAGAAAAGTCTTAACAGACAGATCGACAGACAGACGGACAACAAAGTGATCTTTTAAAGGTTCCATTTGAGGTACGGAGCCATAAAAAGGCTTAAAATACAAGCGAGGCATATATCAGTCAAAGCTAAAAACTGCGATAAATCACAGAAGCCAATCTTCTTTGGGACACGTCTATTCAAATCGCATTTTTCCGTTTCAAAAATCTACAAAGAGCCTATGAAAGTCAACTACCCTCAACTAATACAGTGGCTCGGGCGTGGTAAGGTGACAATATTATTCGAGCTAAAATTGGGGATCGCCGCATTTATTAAAGAGAAAACCAGCAACAAAGGGATGATATTGAATTGTAAGGAACGAAGTCATAGATCGCACACTTTATGGATAAGGCATTTTTTGCAATCAATCTAAAAACATACCAAAAAAATATATAATAGACTGTTTCCGCCCGGGATCGAACCGGGGACCTTGTGCGTGTGAAGCACACGTGATAACCGCTACACTACGGAAACGATGAATATTGAAGCAAAATTACTGATCTATATCAGTTGTTGATAACTAAGTAAAGGTAGGTTTTCGTTTTGTTCGCCAACGGAATAGTAAAAGTATCTAGAGAATAATCAACATTACCGGTTCTTTTTTTACTTTTCGTGTGATATCACCTCAAAACCATAGCATTATAGCTTCATCGCTCTACGTGTAAGATCACGCCAGTTCCGAGGGTCGGGGCGGGTGACACGCACAAAGAACCTCCAACTTCTTTCATTGTAGATTAAATTCTTTGATTCTCGCTCATTATAGTCACTTTCCACAGAAAGCTAGGCGATCACATACTTTGTAACTGCTTTAGCAGAGCACATTTGAGGAACAAAACACACCTGCCCTTTGGAGGCTTTAAACCTGCCAAGCCAGTAATACCGCAGTTATTGTGGCCAACTACCAGGCAAATCAATATTTTATCGACACGAAAAGAAGAACAACGCCGTCTTTTTCTTTTTGTGTCTATAGTTTTTTTTTTTTTAATTTGATGCAGGTTAGCCAACATATACCTTGCATTACCCTAGCTAGATCTAGCTGCTGCCAGGCGCACCGATGGAATTCTTTTTCCTGGTATCTATGTTATCGGATCACATTACCGCGACAAAAAGAAAAATACAGAGTATATTATTCACATAAATAAATATTAAATTTAGAACTATTCATGAGACCACTCCAGTATCTAACTTTATTCTATTATTGTCCCTACAGTGACGTCATCAGCCTGAAATATATTTTACTCATACTTCAGCATCGCTTTAACTGGTCGCTCTCCCTCATTAATATCTGATCTTTGCGGCGGCAGCTTAATCTCAGTGGCCCGTGGATTTAATACATATTTCATTTCGGTATTTCATGAGGCATTACTTTCATTCACGCCAGTTGTTTAACAAATACCTGTTTATTACTACGATCCTTTGTAAAAAAAACGGTATTGTTTAAATTCTCTACTTATTTGTCTTAGACAAAAGAACTGTTGAGCTAACAAAAGTGATGAGCTCCTCATTAAGGACCCTAATCAAGTTCTATTGAGCTTAGGTAGTAGCAAATACATAGGTAGGTACTAGCTATGTAGATTCAATGTGCTTTAATTTTTTTTTGTATACGTTATACATAAATAATATTAACGAATATCAAACACCACTAAATAAACAAACAATTATCTCACATAATCACAGTTCATATCCAATCCGTTTCACCGCCCTTTATAATCCCCAAACAAAACTGCGAACATCGTCCATTTAACAAAACTTTGTTAACTTTATCATCGGTAGTGTTAATTCACGGGGCTGCGCTGTCCTACGGAGCTCGTAAACACAATTGTAGCGACTTTAAATCAAACAGTTCGCGAGAGACATTACGCACACGTGCTGCTGGTTGTACGTCGCAGACAGGATCGAGCTTCATTTGTTTGTGCGATACGGTAAGACGCATGCAGATTTACGTAAGAATAAAGTTATGACTACTAGAGATCGCTCCAAAACGTGGCTAACACGTGTGGTCGTCAAATAATGGCAGGACGGACTAAAAAGGCAGTAAAGACTAATGACAGTTTATTAAAATGAAAGATTTTACGAGAATATACTCGTTTCTCCTGACCTTCGCGTTAAAATAACACTTATTTTTAACCCACTTTCAAATCGGAGGAGGTTCTATGTTCCACTGTATGTATTTTTTTTAAGTAGATTGGCTTACCTGTATGATTTTCATTAATACCTCGTGAGAACGGAAATATCTAGGTATATTAGATATCCACTATTACAAACATTACACAATGATCTCCAAATACTGAAACAGATTCGTACCCGTGGGTATTCTGTTTTGCGTTGCTCAGCTTGACACTACATTCTGCGTACATAAAGAGGTTTAATAATGAACTCGCTGCGGATATATCTGGGTCTACCCAAAATATGCACGTGAGTAAACCATTGTGGGATAAGCATAAACAACGAACGTCAAAACAACGGAAACGCGCACCAAGAATAATGAAAGTACAAGTGAATGGACACGCAAGTGTTGTAATTATCCGTGAACTTTGTTGTTCCTCTTAATTTATCGTCGCCGTATCATACTCCCTCGGATGCTGCGAACTTTTGCAGAGATGCTAAACAGATACACGGCTAACTTTCGCTTTGTATTGTCTCAAATTATATGGTACAAACGTATTGTTGAAGTTTTCGAGTAATGTGTGGTTTGAGAGACCTAGATAAAATACGCTTCGGAATTAGGATCGGTTTACGTCTGGTTTAGAACTGTGTACTTCACTTAAGCCTTAAAATAAATAGTTTATGCATCAATGTTTTTAGTTCGGAGTTTTTTAGTTCAGATTATTGCGCATACTTAGGAAAATTTTAAATTTAGATCCATTTAAAATTTTTGTAACTTTCACCAGTTTAGTTTTTATTACTGCCTAGACCATATAAAATATTATAAGCTTAAAATTCTCGAAACGCCGATGAAGATATACCAACTTGAGGAAAAAATAACCCTAAATTTTTCCTTGCTCCTAAATCGGTATACCGAGGTGAGCGAGCATCGCGTCGGTCGCAAATCGTGCTCAATGTAGCGTCACAAACGCGTCGGCGTCACGCCTCCTAACTATTTGATGTCGGCCGCAATGGATAGTGCCCTACGGCTAATTACGAGCATGCTGACTACTGGCTGATAGGGAGGGCCTTTATTGTTATGAAAATGTTGTTTCAAAAAAAGGGGAGTATTTTTGGGACTTTTTTGCTGATTCTATTTGTTCCGGTCAATGCCTTTTTTATATTGGTCATAATTATGTAAGTTATCTTATTAGCTTGTTACTATCCCATCTAACAATTCAATCAGACTAAAAAATCAATCGATCATGTTCCATGTTTAAACAGCACAGGACAAGCCCAATCCAAGAGATCCTAGAATTTTCCAACAATTATGGCGTATTTTTCGTGCATTTATTTCTTACAAAAGAATATCGCATTATATAATAGTATTGTTCAATCGAACAATATTTTATGATATAAAATATTTTCACTGCTTATTTGCGTTAAAGTCGACACGGAGCAAAGACAAACAAGCCCTCACTATGATCGGAAACATGACAAAATCACAAACTGAGTATACCGCCAATTGAACTCCTAAATCCTAGAGCACAAAAGCCATTTTTCATTGATCTGACTCCAAAAGACGTATTGCTTTCAGGATGTCGTACAAAGTTAGGTTTTCAATCCGTGTATATTTTATTGCAATGTAATAAAGGTTGTTTTACTTTTTTATGTTGTTTGTGTACTGGCACTGAAAGCAGCGGGGTTTCGCATAAGCTGCACTGGACACCAATGGATTTATCGTTGGAGGTTAGACAAGAAAAGCAGCTTTGTCTTTGAGACAAACGGACGCCAGCCATTGGTGTCACGAAGGGGGCGATAAGAAATAAATAAAGATATTGATTTTCACAAATAGTAAAATGTGTCATAAATCGGAAGAGATTCCTCTTGGAAAAAATAAATAAATTCAAGAAAAAAGGTTGACTTTTCCAACGCCAGATAATTTTAACAAGAAATACTTTTGAGTTTTTGACAGTTCTTCCATACAAAATCTGTCAGATGTCAATTTTATTCCACGAATAAAAATGTTTTGGCGTTGAAGAAGAATAAAAAAGCTATGTCGAAAAAGTAAGCTTAAATTAGGAAACTAGTATTAACTGAAGTCTTTTAGGCTTTTTAGATACTCTTAAAGAATCAGTGGCCCTAGAAATTTTATATTGAATATACATCAGTGGCGTGCATTGGTTTTCCGACCAGGTAGGCAGAAATTAGGCAAATCGAGCAAAATAAAATACCTACTACTATAAATAACGAAACAAATGTAAAAAACTATTTTCTACTCACTTTTTTAAAGTTTCGTATTTCGTATTCTGTGGTTCGGATGTTATCCTACAAATCTACTACTTCATTAATTTGTTTTGTCAACAAATGAAAACTTTATTAAACTTCTTGAAGGGGTTTGCACGTAATTTATTCATACAGATTGTATTTTCGATACACAAACAAACTACGCACTGTAACTTTTCCATATTTATACAGACACAACAATTTCTGTTTATAACACTACAGTAACTTTACAAAACCACAATAAGTCAATAACACACAAAACAAATAATTACGAAAATAATGCAAACTACAACAAGTAAACAAACTACGACAGATTAAAAATAACAAAAAGACGAGCAAGTTGCAACAGATAAAAGAAAATAAAAATCATTTATTGCAACTAAAACATGTTTACATTATTAATTATGTAGTTGTTAACTTTAAAAAAAATCTATATTCAATTTACAAGTTATTAGTATTTTATAATATTAGTTAGATATATAAAAAATATAATAATAACTAGAATTTATATATTTTTTATTTGCTGACCTGTATGGTCAATGCCTTTGCTACAGAGTAGGCATGCCTACTATAGTTCTGGGAAATTGCGAAGGTCAAATGTCAGGGTGCTGTGCATGCCAAACAGATATTTTTTGCTTTCACCGTATTATAAATTTGAGAAAAAAGTAGCTTATTATGAAGTGTGCGTGCGTATATGAATACGCCAAAATGGTTTGAGTGTGTGAGTGTAAAGTAGGCACTGGCGCGAGTGCCTACTTCGCGACGTATTGTGAAATTGTGTTGAATGTGACGTCATTTTTTATTTGTTTTGTAATGAAATGTTTGGTTATAAGTTTTATTATTTGTAATTTAATTAATGAGTATGATGGGTGTTGACTGATTTATTATATTTATATCGTAATAATTAAGGATAGGTAGTTGGATCTTAGGAGGTAGGCACTGCCTAATTGCCTATATGGTATGCACGCCACTGATATACATCGCTCAAGCTAGGACGAAGATACAAAGATTGTAATATGCGTAATTGCGTATGAAAAAAATAGGAAAGGAGTGTCAGCGGAGATAAGGATATAACGTAAAACCCTAAATAATTGGGAACAAGGAAGGAAAATAATGAGCATACGAGATTTCTGAATACATCATTATTTCAAAAGCTCAACATGTAGACACCTACAGGGCACAACACAACCTTCGACAAACCTTTCGCTACCCGCAATTAACCTTTTACAGCCAATAACAAACAAATAAGGACCTCTGCCAACCGTAGGTCATGGAAATAACAAAAAGGAAAGGTCAATAAAGTCCCTTAACAACTAAAGCGTGTTATTTAATAACTAAAATCAATAACATAGTTTGGACAGACATAAACACGATTACAAAGGGCCGACAATCAAAGGGAACTGGGCATTGTCGAGTTGGCAATAATAACATTATTATGAATTACCAATGCAAATAAATGGACTAAAGGTTTGGTCGCATAGATTCCAATATTTGATCAGTGCTGGCAATTGGTATGAAATATTTTTAGCAAAATTTTACCATTTTTTTTTCAGTTTTTCAATCTACAGATCAGTGTTATAAAGTTGGTACGTAGTGTGGGCAACATCACCTAGATATTGCTTGAACCCAAAGTAAGTAGCTAACGCACTTGTGTTATGGAATCAGAGACAACACAGGTACCACAAACACCCAGACCCGTGGCGGTGTAGAAAAGTATTTTTTTTCTACTTTGTCCCGACCGGGGCTCGAACCCGAGGCCTCGAAGCTGGTGATTTGAAAACCGTGGTCGAGTGACGTACACACACGCCACTCGACCACGGAGGTCGTCTAAAACTACCAACTGTTCCTACTATTTACCAATTTCTCGTATATTCTATCTCCGGCCCGAATAACAATATAACTAACAAAACATGAAAAAAAAAAAGATATCTTACAGAAACGAAATCGGGAACTACTTGCGCGGGTAAAACCGCGGGGCGCAGCTAGCAGAATTTATAACTTTTAAAAATTCGGTGTGGCTCAAATTTGTTCTGAGAAAAGAAATAATGATGTCAACATAAATGTTCAGTTATTGCTAAAATTTCACAACATAAATTTTAATAGTCGTACTAAAAATTGTCACGTCTGCATCTTAATCTATGTAGTTATACGTCACAGGAGCGAAACCGGCAGTTGGGCGGCCGAGTCCGGCCGTGATTGCCTGTGTGCTCATCCAATAAGACTGGGCCCTTCACGGCTTATCACTCCCGCTACCAGACACCCTCCTGTCAATATTTGACTTGCTTGCTGTATTTAAGATTAAGTTTGTAATGAATGGCCTAACTTGTACCTAACGATTTTGGTTTCCAAACTTCAAAGCTGTTGGTTTTTATGAAGGTCGTATTTCGCACTTATAAATATTAATTAAGGACTTGAATAAGCAACTTAAGTTTTAGTGCAAGACCTTAGGGACTATCGAAAGTTTGGTGCTTATTTATTGTAATCATAGTTCTATGAACTTAGCGAAGTTTGTTAAATGTTTGCAATGTGTGGGTTTAATTTAACACCTCCTCTATAAAATACATTTAAGACAAAATATCTAAGTGACTAGCTAAATAATTTAAAGATAAACTTTCATCAGCATATAACGCCTGAGAAAATTATCTTACAGTGTGGTCCAATTAACAAAGCAAGTCATCTTACTTAGGACTTAGCCTCCAGAATCACGAACCGACACCAGTCCTGTTTGCCTTGGCTCCAGAGTTCAGGCGGCAGAAGTTGACAACACAAGTTTTTCCTAATGAAGTCACTTGGCAATGTTGTTTCGGCGTTGCTGCAATTTTTGGTTTCGCGGCGTACGACGTGACTTGGATAGAAGATACGTAAATATGCCGTTGTTACTTTGTGTCAGCTTGGTTTGGTGTAAATACTGTGTTATATCTTTTCATATTACCAAATAGAATATATTTGTTTGTAACACAAGCCTACCATTATTAATGATAATGTTATTTGGAAGTGTAATCGGAGACTGGTGACTATGACTTGTAGCCGTACCTTTAATGCACAAAAAAACTAATAGTTAGCAGATATTTATAGATAGCAATCAGTATCACAATCTAAGCAAGAAATGGATTGCTGAAAACTTTTGGAGACATGACGTTTTCAGTTGAAGTACTTCGTGGATTATACGTACTTCAAAACTAGACAAAATAGGGGTCCTATAAAATAAAGCGCAACTTTTAAAACACTATGCTCTATACCCAAATCAAACACCATTCAAAGATATTAAAACTGTAATAAGAAGGAAAGCAATATCGAAAGCTGGCGTCTTCGTGTTCTCGAACAATCTAGACGGCATCCCGTTACGTTGACATGTAAACACAAAGTTTTAGAAACGATTCTCATCTATCGTCGCGCCCAGGGGCTCATTGAGTTCCTTCGCAACTTTCTCCAAGTGTAATCAAAGGATAAAACCTTCTGTAGCCAGAGTCAAGTGGCTGCATAAAGGGGAAAATTCACTTACTCCTATAGCGGACGCAGCTCCAAACATTGGGATGAAGTTGGGAACTCTCGGTATGGACACTGCTTTCGCTGAAGTCGAAGTCGATGACGTCTAGGATGAAAATAATTCTGCTTGATCTGTTTTTCGGTGTTTACACGTAAATATTAACATTGTTTTTAATTATTGCACCATTACACTTACCCCTTTTGCTTCCCGTCCACCCTGAACTGCAATGTTATTTTTTATGGTTGGTAATTCATCCGCAAAGAAACTTTAAAATAACTTCCAAAAAATGGACTTATTATGTAGTCACACAGTTGAGTACATTAAAGAACCAATCAAAATCTTGGAAAATTATTTCTTGTCCATAATTTACAAATAGTTATTTGAAAAATTATAACTTCCGTCCATCTTCGTCCGAATTCAGCGTGTTCTTATCACTTTAGTATCCAATATATATCAGATAACGGGAATACATTCCTTTATATAAAGCCATAGTTGGTTCAGCGAGCGAATTTGCATAGGAATGGCTGATTACAGAGTCATACCATAGGCAGTAGCTTGGACCTAGCTGTACTCAGGTACGCCCGAATGGGTTTCAGACAACTAGATTTTAAACTTGCCGAGAATGTCCTGCTTTATATACGATGTAATGTGTTTAGCGGTTAGCCGTAAATATGAATATATTTTGTAACTGTTTGCCACATGGTATTTACATCCAGTATTTAACAGTTTTTAATATTAAATTAAAATTTAATTAATAAAAAACTGTTATATTTGGGAAGTTATTATAAATTCAAATTTAATGTTTGAATGGTTTGATTGCTTTAAATAATGGACTGATTTCCGTGCTGTAGAATATAAAATGTTGTCTATAACATTTTTTTATTTAGTTATGTTTCAAAAACAAACTAAATCGTTTGTTTTAAGAAAGATCCAGATTTTGACATCTTACAGAAATATAGTAGACAGAGTTCAATCAAACACTTGCTCAAACGAAATTATAACATAATATAATATGTTACGTAACCTATATAAAATGAATATAAAACATTTAAATCAATTAAAATAATAATAAAAAAAAAAAACGTTATTTAAATATTGGAAGAAGAAGAAAATAATTATATTTTTGTAAATAAATTATGTTCTATGGTGGAACTACAGACAATGACTAGTGTACAATAAACGTACGCACAATGCCTTCGAAACAATGAATATAAAAATTAATAACAGTCATTTGTTTAATACGGATTTGCCAACGACCGGAGCAAACCGGCATTGTTAACTCTGCTTAATTAAAATATAACGCGTAAATACAGTTTATTCATTAATTAATTCTGACTAAATTTAATCCTACACCAAAAGTATATTTTCATGTAGGAAATGAAAAATAAATGATTTACTTATGACTGTTAGTTCAAGTTTCATTACTCCTATTTTTATTATGATTTTTTAATTTAAATTGGCGATATCTTAGAAAATATATTTTAGCTATTTGTACACACACAAATCTGTCACACTATTTACTTTTTTAGATAGGGAATAAAGTTTACCGTACGTGAATATTTTTTAAACTTTATACAAATAATAATATAAACGAGTGAATCGCACCGGCCGTGGTTACCGGAACACTGCTCCGCGTGACCACAGCCGGTGCAATTCAACCAAAACCTAGGAAACAAAGTATTTACAAAATAAAAGGCAGATTTTATACCTCTTTGGTGTTTTTAACGTATCGAATGTTCATTGTTTGACGTCCTTGTTTAAAGAAAATATGTGTTTAGTTACTTGGAATTTGGATTTTTTGTCATTAATAAAAGTACGGTATTATGTTCATAAATTCTATTCGATATAATACATTTAGGACTGGTATATTTTAACGGTTTATATACTTAGGCATTATCATCATACCTACATAATTAAGATTCAAAACAAGGCCTGTTACTTTGCACCTATGTATAAAATTAGCAATGTCGCAAATTCTTCCTATTTGTATGTATTAATTATATTTCAAGAGTATACCTCACTTTATCATATATACCACTTTATAAATCGAGGGGCTTGCGACTTAGTGCAAGTCCGTGAATGGGTGACCATTTATTTTTAACATATCGCCGTTGGTTCATTATATACCCATACGTCGATCGTGACGTGACACGACTAAGTCACTACAAACAACCGGTCTTACTATGGGATATTGCGTTACACAGTAATGGGTTGTGGAGGTCAGATAGGCAGTTTGTCCATGTAAAAAGGGTATCCAGCTCGATCTGATAAAACTGGAAGACAACCCGAACATAGCTTGTAAAAAAGCTAGGCTGAAAAGAAGATTTCACTTTATAAATGAATTGTCCCTGCAAACATTGGATCAAATTCATACATATTAATCCTGACCCGTGAAATGAGAGTTATGAATCATTTTGCCCCATCAACTGTCTGAAATGACCTTACCTACATAGAACATCTCCGATAAAAAAACAAAGCTCTTCAAAACCACGAACAAAACAAAAAATAAGATCGAAGGAATAAGTTTTTTAATTCTTTTCTAAGTAATAACTAAACTTGTAAGTAGCGGACGGTAAACCTATTCTGTGTAAGGTAAATGCGTTCATTTGCATCGGGAAAAGTTTTTCACGGTAACTTGAACTTTAATTAAAAACACAATTAAGTATATAGGATCAAGCGGATATTTACAATCGGGGCCAAAAATGTTGACACAGTTAAACTTTAATAACAATTTTAGACAGGAATATTTAACCATTGTTCTCTTAAATCATATTAAATGTATGTCGAAGTGCGCGCAAAGTGTAATACATATAATATAAAGACCACTTTAGCTATCTTACTTTAGTGTCTTACTTACTTACTTTTTTTTTTTACTTTGGATATTGTTCAAAACATCAACAACTAAGCCATTAATGACATAAATATGATACGATTAAGAGTTACTTCAAAATGAGGTAGATGACTGAGTATGAAAAGTTAATAATATAATTAGAACAAATACGAAACCCAACTTAACTTTAAGACGTTCTTAAATGTCTACCTGTAACTACTTAACACCTTAAATTGACAGAGAAAGATGCGCGTGAGACTTAACGGCAACTTAAAACTGATTGACGTTCCAGTATTCGGACATTAGATACGTAATTTTATCTTTTTCAAAATAAGGAAACACTAAATTGATAAAGCGATCAAAGTTGAGAAGTAGGGGCTTATGACGTAATGCTTGCGTACAAAATGCATGAAATTGTGTCATACGACATTTCAAATCAATGTATCGTCTTCGTAAGATTTGGGTTACGAAAACAAAAGAAAAAATACGTGTCTAATATTTTTTTAATAATCTATCTAACGGTCAAAAATGAAAATAAATGTCATTTACTTTTAAAGAATTTAAAACAAATAAATGTATTCTAATTTCAAATTTTTACAAAATAAAATAGCCGTCAAGTAACACTGTCAGGGAGTGTACAAGAGTACGTTCGTGTGCAAATGTATCAAGCTCCTTGGAGGCGCGTTTTATCAGCCGCGACCAGCCGTGGAGCCCCAGCGGGACGGACTCACAGCTAGAACGGAGAACTAATCATTTATGTTGCTTCATTTATATGTTGCTCATTATTTCTACAACTTCTTACTTGAGTTTAATGTACAAATTAAATAAAATACGCTATTATCTGCTACATCCATCACGGGTAGGTTTGTCTGACTCAAAAGATCGGGTCTTAAAACACAAGGTACATTAGGTAAGGTACATACATTTCACAAATCATTAGCATATTTTTTTAATTTATTTTCGTAATTTACCAAAAAAGTAACATACCTTTTGTAATGTTAAAACTTTTAACAATAAAACTTAGTTGAAAAGCACTAAATATTGATGTAAAAGATTGCGTACTCACTAAAAATGCACAAAAACTATTATTGCCTATAAAAATAGCAATAAAGGTACCTTTACAGCCACTTTTTCTGCAAATTACATTTTCTATTATGTCCTTAGGCTAACCTTTTATGCCCCTTAGCTTGGTCGGGCATTTGGGTCATCTATCGTTGTTAGGTGTTACCTAAGATGGATGACACTACCAGCTAGGCGTATCGAAGCCTAGCTTACAAACATAAACTAGACATACATTTAGGTCAGCTTTGGAAAGCATTAGCTTGCTCGCCTCATGTTACAATTTGGTAAAGGAAACTAAACAAAAATAGTCTCATGTTTTTATACGTTAGATTTTAAATCTTTATGTAGTAATAATTGCAGCAGCCCTAATAATTATCGTTGTATAAACCTCGTATATAAATAATTAATAGTAATGTTAATATATTTTAAATACATAAATTACATCTTCCGAAGTATTATATCTCAAGGCATAATAAGAAAAGTATCTGTAACACTATTTCATTTTCAGCCAACTTTGAACAAAGTTTGGCGAGCGTTACCTGATAATAGCGAAGTTTAATAGCCGACGTGTTTATCACTGGCCCGAGCTAACGGGGCTAAACCACCCTTCAAACATTTTATGGCGTCCTCACGTACGCGAAAAAAACTACCATCAGCTCCTGACAAAATTACATCTCACTTCAAATAGTGATCATAAAATTTACGCCAATTTAGATTCCCTTTACTCGGAGAAAGTCGTTTTTACAAAACGTTGTCGTATAATATGTCGGTAAAACGTGTGTTTTACGAGGCTAGACAAGACCCCCCCCTGTTGTCTGCGTGTCTGTCACAAGATTGTCTGCGTGCTGCAGATGAGATGCTAGATGGAACAGAGGGAACCCTCCCTTATGCGAAGCTTACACCTAACTGGGCTATTCCACGGAATTGAGTTTGTCCGCTTTCAAAAAACTACATTTGTGATTTCATATGTTTTTATAGCCCGCGGTATTATTATTGTGATAAAGATATCGCGGTTACCTCGATTTAAATTCCCATATGTGGCTCGCAAAATAATTATGGCATAATTTCAGTTAATAGGTATGTATTATCATTGCAGCTATTATTTTTAAATGTGTTTATTTTACAGTACTATTTAATTAAACTATTTTGGCAAGCGTGCAACAGTGAACATAATTAAGTGCCGCATACATTATGTTAATTCTTCATATAAGTTAGAGCAAGATTTAAATAAAAGAACAATATTTTTCAAACTGCCTATAGCTATTTCCTAGGGGTATTTAAACTATTGTCTGTTAAAGGAAGCAGCCATTTTAAATGCTATCGTTCTCAATAACTAGTCTATCCAATTCCTTCAACATCATTTACAATCTAAAACGGTATAAGTGACTACACTGGTTGTCATTCCCGCGCATCTCATCCCCATCCGGGCAATTCCATCAGCCTGCGAACGACAAGCAGCTGATACTATTCCATGAAAAACGAAGCTTGGACCAATCCCGCAGAAAGCGACGCAGGCCACACGCGTCGTCAATCAGAAACGTCGTAATCCGGCAATAGAACGAAAACAATTGCCACACACACACACCTACCCGACCAAATTACATTTCCAATTCATGAAGGCAGTTATCCAACTTTTTCCCTTTCTTCATCCCTTGCCCTCCAACCCACCCACAGTTTTCACCTCGCGATCTTTTTCTATGAATAATTTTTCGGAGAAGCTTGTTGACTTAATTTTATATCGGTATCCTTCTTTTTTAATGTGGGGGCTGAACCGATAAAAGTGTTTGTACTGCGAATTGTTCGGGGATAAAACAGAATTGGTACATCGCGGTAACGTGTGTATATTTAGGCGCGTCGTGTTCGTACGACTCTAGCTAATGTTGTTGCTTACTCACAATATGATCAACTTGGAAGTCTTTTCCACCTCTGATATCCTGACAGAATTTTGAGTTGCCTTGTAGGCTTGACAAATACATTTTACGCTACTACTAAAACTACTTTTACACAGTTTAATAGATTTTTTTCTGCAGTAGAGAAATTCTCGGTGACAAAAAGTACTCTAAATATCCAATATTTCCAATACAGAATTTATTAATTAAGCCAAAATATGTCTAAAGCAAGTTAAGCGCATCAATTATGATCCCGTCTCGTTAAGTGCAAGTTAAGCTGAAGCCAATAGGATCGGTTAATAGCCAAACTTTTGGACGCAAGAGCTTTGACAAACGACGCCGCTGGATAACTAACTTTGTTGTATATTGTTTTATTCTCGTTTTATAGTAATTTTAGCTAATTAAGTAGAAGTTGTATAAGTGTGTTTAGTAGTTTTTGGAATTTGAGAACTATGGCATTTAAAATTATGAAAATAAATTATAGTTTTTAAACAGAGCAAAAAAATGCGACTTAAAATAATTGATATGAAATGTGTGATTAAAAATTAAATAGTTTTTTCTTCATCCATTATTGGCATAATTTAAGTAATGAAGGCTTATAATTCATGCTGTACTGATAAGTTGTTCACGATTCTCGATTTTATAAACAGTTCAATGTCATATAGTATTAAAAAATGTCGATTGGCACATTTCGTACGAGTTCTATTCGTGCGAATCATGCAATAACCCGTTTTTATCAGTTTTTATAATATTTAAAACAAATGAACATCTACAGAGGTGAGTACATTATACAATACGTGTACATTTACATGGTAGACGAGAATACGAGTTAATAAACTATTTCAATGATACAAACGTTTGTAGTGTGGTGGTTCAATAATTTAATACCAAAGACAATAAAGAGAGTAATACAAAATAGAATTCATAATATTAGTAGGAAATTTTCACAAAGAAGTGGGTACGAGTCATCATGTTTGTGTGAAGTAATGGTAGATCGTAAGCCGTAGCACTCAATTCAAAGTAGGCACATTTCCCCCAAGAGACCTGTTATAAAATGCCTCGAATGAAAACCAGGAATTATCTTTTTTTTTTGTTGTTTAAAAGTTTTCTGTTCTAATATTATGGTAATGTTGAATAAAACTTTATTTTTATACAGTTTTTTTCTTAGAGTATTTGTAATAAGGTTTGTTTAAATAACTAAAAATATAAGTTTATTGGATCTGTAATAACATTTGTAGGTTAATAATTAACTCGCGACTTTTTTTGTAGAGACTGGAAGAGGTTTATAAATATAACAATTCTTGAAGTAACCAAAAGTAGTAAGTTCTCAAAATTTTACATAATATACAACAAAGTCGGTCTTGCTGTACGTACACTGAGATCCTTTAAGCTACGAAACGGATTTTAATGAAGTTTCCAGCAATCGATGGAGTGATTCAAGAGAAAAGTTTTTGTGTATAATTTATTAATGTTTTGTCTACCCGTACGAAGCAGGGGAAGTTAACTAGTTTAAAATAAAATGATGAAATATCAGTCTTCTTCGTCTTCTTTCTGCCCTGTTTGCAAGAGATCGACGCAATGTGCTTCTTCTTTCATAACAAAATGTCAGTCCATTTTAAAACAGTAGCCCATAGCCTAACTTTAAAAAAAAATTAACAGTAACTTTATGTAAATCTACACTATATTAGTACGTCATATAAGCATCGATATACATTCGTGAAACGAGTAAGCCTTTCGAATTTTGCAACCAATTACGCCAGCCCTCGTTTGCTATGTAACCAGTACACTTGAGATTTGCTCACTGTGCATACAGCGAGACCTAAGCCTCAAACATATTGCTGATTGCTGACCATTTTTATAATTTTGTTTTATGATTTTCGTGAGGAGTTTTTATTATTATTTAGAAATATTAACGGTTTACTAATGCACATTGTTAGGGTCGCCCGACTAGTGTCAGTCCCTAATGATGAGCTGACGCAGCGGCGTTGTCACACGTGAAATAATCATTTTATAATTGTTGTTTATTTTACAATTATCTAGTTTGTCAGTACCTAGGTGTATATGGTATTAAAATCACGAATATCAAATGTTTTTATCATAATAATTTCCTGTTTTCGTACTTTGTATACTCCTACGGTTTGTCTATCGAATATTAAATAGGTTATACAGAAACATAAAACATCGAAGCTAAGTTTTCAATATTTATTTTCAGCACGGATATTTTTCATAATTTTAAACTTTCTCGTTTGATAATGTTATTTATGTCTTCTGACTCAACAATGTACCGACATCATTAATCAGTCCGACAAGCATGTTATTACAATCTCTGTTTTATTCATGCCCTTTCCATAATTATCTAAAGGATATCGAATATAAGCTAATATTTTATGTTAGTGAACATGATCAGTTTGCTTTATTCAATAACTTCTGGAACACAGCGTTATACATATTTAAACTTTTGAACAACTAAAAAAAAATTGCAAAGGCTTTACTTACAGTAAAATATTATATTTAGCACAAAAGCAACTATTTAAATTTAATACGTGGCATATTTATTTATCAACTTTATACAATCTTTTAATAAATTAAAGTCCCCAAATAAAGAGTAAAAGTCGCCATGTTTGAACGGCTCGTACGTAAGCTACTCTTGATGTTACGTGCTGGACGAGTACCAGTACCAGCTACTTTACACAGATTATCGTCATCATATCCGGTAGCCAACTACGAATTGCTGAGAAATATAGAAAATACATATTTGCAGATTTACTGAGAATTTTCTCCAAAATGAACGAAGTATTTCCCAAAAACCCGGTTAAAAAAAGGGTAATAATAATTGTGTATCAGTTAACAAAATATATTTTTATTTTAATCACAAATTTTCACAATAACTGAAAATTGTCTAAAGGTGTGGCAGATTGTATATTAAATAATAACATAATCTGCTAGGTACTGCGCGCTTACTAGGAGCTCTTAAAGCAAGACGGTGTGTAAGTGAGATGCCGATACGCGCATTGTAGTGCGCCGTCTCGCTTCCACAATGGCAACAGTTCTGCAATAAGAGCTCGTAGTACAGGGTATGGTATTTAATAATTTCTTACATTCTTCTTTCTTAATGTTTTCGTACATACTAAATTGCATAGTTTACCCTTACCTTACAACTTTCCCCAAAATCTTACAATCGATTAATGTAAGAGAGTATAGTTTTCATCCAATAACATATCATAGGACAAAGCTTTAGGATACACACCTATATAGGCATAGGCCTACATAGATTTTATTCTATAACTAGCTGTCCCCGCGACTTTGTTCGCGTGTTTTAGTTTCAACAGTTTTTCATTTTTGCAACATTTCCATTCATGCTCCGCTCCTATTGATCGTAGCGTGATGTTATATAGCCTATAGCCTTCCTCAATAAACGGACTATCCAATACAAAAAGAATTATTCAAATCGAACCAGTAGATCCTGAGATTAGCTCGTTCAAACAAACAAACAAACAAACTCTTCAGCTTTATAATATTATATTATTAAGTATATTAAGTATAGATTCATAGATATTTTAATTGCTGTACATTGTATACATACGTTAGGTAAACTACACTACACTACTCTAACTTGTGGGCTTCCTGGCTAGGCCGTGGAACATCAATATTTGCTGTAAATAGAACCTCTAGGTCTGACCTCTGAGTCAAAGTTCAGCTACTAAGACTACGTCGTGTAGATCAAAATACATTCTTGGAAATTGTTTGGTTGGTAAAGTAAATAATGTAACATTTTATATTATTTAGTTTGGGAACAAAAACGACCCGTGTGAGTCCTGTAGTTAGTACAACTTTTATCGTAAAATGAAAGATAAAATCTGCACTTATTAGTATCCAAACTATGTCAACTCGTAAATATTTCAAGTACCTAAATAAACCTTTTAAAGATAAAAACATTAATTAAATAACCAAAAAGTGTTATTATTTAAACAATTTTCTGGCGATTCGATACACGAAACAATTCGACATTAATTAGCCGAATTAAAATAAGCTTTTACGGTATTACGGAGGCAGCTGTTAAATGAACTGTGGACTTTAATCCAGCAATAGTATTTACCGGCCGACGTTTAATCGCCACACTGGATTACAAATTAAAATCGTCCAGTTGCTCGCAATTGTCGCTCCCAATGTTTGTACACCGGACACTCGTAATGTGTACTTGTTTGTTATGTGAAATTGATTATATTATATTGTTATGAGAGCGCTGTGTGCCACTTCAAGATACATGGTACTCTTTGGTACGGACAGACCTTGCTCTATGATCTCTCAACTGATGAACGGAAAAACTCTCAGCCGAAGCTGCATTTTTTTTTCTTATATGTACTTTCATTTTTACCCGACTGCCAATTAAGAGTTATGGTTTTGCTAGTATCTTCTATGTTTCTATGTTTGTAAATTTCTTTATTAACTTGTTTCTTCCAAAAGCTGGATGAATTTCAAAGTTAAGGTGTCGTTAGATTCGTCTCAAAAACCCAAGTGTCCTTAGAAAGGTGTTTTTTAAACTTTGATGGCTTACCATTTCAAGTCACTGATACGAACACGAAACAAACAACTATCATCCGATTTTCTATTTCAAAACTATCTACAAAACGGTAAAATAATTTTATTTCTCATAAATAAACAGTTATTTATTAAACCATAAAATAAATAAGCACATTTAACGCTTTCATAAACCGAACAAAAGACGTTCCATCTCAATTCTAAATTAGGTATTCAACGCAAAAACGTGATCTGTTCGCGTTAATTCCGAAATCCTCTTAGCAATTAGCGGCTTCGAAATAAGCCCGGGATATCACAGGTGCGTCGAACAAGACGGCAAAGGTATCGCCGCTCGGAATAAAACCATTACACGGATGGCTGAGCTCCGTACATTATCAGTACTTTGCTGCGTTTTAACGGACACTGCGACCCACGAATAAGATGTAAAAATATATATTAATATTAAGACAGTCGAGGATTAAAAAAAACAAATAGGTGTGTACGTATTCGTTTCAAATGTTAAGAAAATTTCGTATGTAAATAACATATTCAGTATGAAAACTAAAGAAAAAACCGTCATCTTAGTTGTAGACTAGTAAGTAGTGTCAAGACTGCTTCAGGCTCTAAAAGTTTGACTAAAGAATCGAGAAGAATTTTTCCTTTACCTGAAAAACTGACCCCAAAAGTACAGAACATATAATAAATTCGCAAACTTAAAACATATTCAAATGAAACCCGCTGAAACACACATAAAACGTGTCGAAATCTTTAGGGTCACATCCGAGAAGGTACCCGTGGGATCGAAAATATCGTCGTTGACATTAGCATATGAATTCTGAGAGAGTAATAAAGGAATAATATGCAAATAAACCTGCGAGTTAGTAGAATGCCGGCGGGTAATAAAACGCGTGTTGTGTTCCGCTTATGATTATCGTGTGTTCACATAAATCTAGACCTCAGTTTTATTGGCGCGCGGGGTGCACTTCCAGCCAATGTAACTTCATTATTACTGCTTCACATTTGCGGTCATAATTGGTTGCTATCCGTACTTGGAAAATAATTTCTCTAATATAAAGGCGGTTTTTGTTACTTTAATTGCAACTTCTCCTTCTCTGTAAGATGTAATATTGTAATCCATTGTAATCAATATCCGTTTACCTTATATTGCCTTTCTAAATTAAAATTCTCTAGCCCAAATTCATAAAATAAATCGACACACAGTCATAATAAACTCCAAAACAAGGTAATTCTAAAATTTGCAAAGTTTGCGTTGCGAATATATTAATTTGGTCATCGTTTATTCAAAAAAGCTTAAAAACCAAAAATACCCAGTAAATCAAAAGCCTAATTCCGTGACCCGTAAAGCTCAGCCAATTAAAAAGGCACTCTCAATAATGCTGTCCATTCTAAAACAAGTGCCGTTTAACTTGGTCGCATATTTGGATATACCGGGTGTTGGTGCGTGAAATTGGGCAGTGTCGAGGCGACGCCGGCTCATAAAACATAGCTGACACGCAATGATGAATCACATGATACTGTATTGATGGTCACATGCAATGTTCAACAGAGATTACTGGGGGTCACGTGGCCAAATAACCCCCTGTAATCTTTTTGATATTATATTTGCAAGGTGTAAGATGTTAAGGGGTGATCAGTGCCGGTACTATGAGGTCTTAAAGCAAGAATGTCGCCGTCGTCAAGGCTAGACGCCGCTATGCGTAGTGTAGTGCGTCGTCTCGTTTCCACAATGGAAAAAGTCCTTCTTTAAGAGCTCATAGTAAGCGCACTAATCTAATAAAAACCATAAAAACACAAAAAGAAAAAGAGTGCATGATAGAGTTATAAAATTTTACTTTACTCAAATCAATCTTAGAGATTTTTTTTCTGTCTAAGTAAACAGTAAATTGAAGAAATAAAATGAAGGCTACCCAGGTTGGTCGAGAAGTTCTTAACTTAGATAACACAATAGGACTTTTTTTGAAACGACACCTCTAATAGTTATGCGTGATGATAAAAGCATTTTTTTTCTTCTTTGCATCAGAACATTTTTCTCTACAAAATAAAGTACATTAAACTAAAATAAGCAGTCCACCCATTTTAGAAACACATTTAAAATCACCTAGTTCACTAAAAGGTTTCTTGCTCGAAGATTTTTGCGCCAATCATCTCCGTTCGGAACTTCGTTCGTTTGCATATTTATTACTTTTTAATTTTTATCGACGATGACAGACGTAAACTTTGGTGCTAACTTTGGTTCGTTATAATTAAAAATAAGGATCTATTTAAAAAGTTTTCTCAGTGAGGTAATAGAAACATTGAATAGTTGATTATACTTGAGGTCATAAAAGTCAGTTGGGCCTATAAAGATTTTTTTGAAGGTCGTCCTTGTTACATTGAAATCGGCAGCAAAGAACCTCCATATTGTAATTAGATACCTTACCTTTTAGTGACTTGTAATACGTACGTATGTACTAGAATTTTCTGTATCTTTTTAAAAAGGACGCATTACATTACTGGTTTACTTTTCTGTATCCCTATGAAGGATAATACTACCTATTCCTTCAAAGCCTTAAACCTTTTCCCCAGACTGCTCTATAATTTTTCTACATAGCAATTTTTTAAAAATGATTAAATATTACTTTATTATATTTGGGGCTGACAGTAATTAAAATAGAATATGTATAATAAAATGCAAAGGCACGGTTTTAAGATTCAAATGGAGTATTTTTGTAACAGAAATATTCACGTAAGTTTACCTATAAATAACACATGGTTAGAAAATAAAGTGTCTGTCTAAAGTCTATTTGTATCAATAAACTAAGAGTAGAATAACAAAGTAGATATGAAAGGTTCGCCCTTATTTTATATGTAGTTTATAGTATGAATAGCTGTTGCCCGCGGCTCCGCCCGCGTGAGTGAAAAAGTAGCTTATGTCCTTTCTTGGGATTCAAGCTTGCCCCATACCAAGTTTCATCAAAATCGGTTTAGCGGTTTAGCCATGAAAGCGTAACAGACAGACAGGATTACTTACGCCTATATAATATTATCATCATCATCCTATGTTCGTCCACTGCTGGACATAGACCTCGATCTTCAGCTCTTCGTCTCCAACCACTGCCAGCCACTTTGCAGATGTCGTCGCTCCATCTAGCCTCCGGTCTTCTCGGCAAACGTAGTGACGTGGTCTCCACTCAAGAACACATTTTCTCCAACGGTTGTCGGTTGTGCGACATATACGACCAGCCCACTGCCACTTCAGCTAACTAATCTATATAATATCGGTATGGATTAAAATAAAATTATTTAATCACTCTTCATATATTTTGAAGCCGCGCTGTTATTCAAACGTCAGTTTTTTTTAGTAGTTGGAGAAGCACTTTGAGCAGTATAAGCCTTTACAAAACTTCCTTTGCTTTTGCTAACAGTTCCTTTCAATATATGTTACTATCTTAACTACTTAGCACTGAAGCGAACTAATTTCGTCGCAAATACGAAATCTTCATCAAAGTCTTAAAGAGTTCCGTCCCGGCTCACCCTTTTAAATTGCAAGCGTGAGCATATTAGTCTTGATTACGTACCGGCGAGATAAGGTGCTCCATTTGTCTTATGCTTAACTTGTATTTACAGTTTACGAGCTACTGATACGAACGGATCTTCAGACGTATGCCTTATTAACGGATTTAACAGCTCTTAACAACTCTTTAAGTAAAATAGTGTAAGTAAACATTTGAGATACTTAAGATAATATATATCATGTGCTGAAGGTGGCTACTTAGTAGGTACTTTCATTAAAAGGTGAACAATAACTAGATTGCAACGGGGCTCGGCTTCGCCAATCTTGACTTGTGCAAGACATTGACACGCTAAGAAAAAATGAAGTCCAGTTGACTTTATTTTTGGGGGATGAATCATGAATATACGCATGTTACATTGGTGTAATGTATTTGTGTGACATAATCCTTCTGCCTAGCTCTTTTCAAAATATTTAGTAGTCAGCTCGTTTTTAACATAAACAAATGTATTATGCAAATTTACTTTTTATTTTAATCCCGACATCATCAAAGGAAATTCGATATCTACAATGTATAGAGCAGTTCCATGCTAAGTATATTCAAGCCGTATGTGGAATCACTTGAGACGGTCCGCAGTTCGATTACCGAGTAGGTTTGCATACCGGTCAGAGGACGCGAGTGACTTCGCCACTGGACTAATGCATTTGTGATTGCTTAGCCATTGTCGGGTAATACGCCAATTTTCGACTATCTCCTTAAACTTCACACTTACACACTTGAGTCCGTATACTTATTGGGGGTTTATTTATGTTACGAAGAAAGCAAATCTATGTGTCCCATCTATGCGTGAGTTTAGAGACCAGTCTTAGATATAATATGAATGGTTCTAAATAAAAAGAAGATTGATTTGGAAAACATTTCTATTTATATTTTGGGCACGATTTGAGCTAAGCATAGTGACATCTAAGTACCTAATTATACACAGTACTTCGCAATAATCTACGTTCAACAATTATAGATCAAAGTCAAAAGTAAATTGATATTTCAAAGCTTTAATATTTAAAAATAACCAACATACCTATCTTAAAACGACATGAACTGATCCCTAACATAACAATATTATATACCAACATTTGAATAAGTGTATTCATCCAACATTCAAATACCGTCCACTTGTAATACAGAGCAAACAATTCCGCAGCAACAGTCTCTTAATACGGTATAAATTGTCAATTTGTTCCCCCAGACGTCGCCCGCGGCATTATTTCCTGATATACAGCTAATTCGCAAGGACATTTCTTTAAAAAGTTGCAGAACCCATAAACGAGATAATCAGAAGTTTTGGCTTGTAACCCCGGCTTGTTATCGCATTGTGGCCTCTCTAATCAAGTTCTAACGAGGTGGTTTCAACTCGAAGGAGTACACACTGCCTGCGAAGACTATTCCAATAGTTGAATTTCAAGCGAGATTTATATAATTCTAAATAAATTTTATTCTACAGTTTTGAATAAATTACATTGCAGTTAGAAGCGAAATAAACTTGAATTTCCTTAAGCTAAAAAACACACAATTTGAAAAAGTACAAAGATTTTACTTTTGTTTTTTGCAGCTCTCATTTCTCGCCTATTGCTTTCTCAAAAGTTCCGTGACATTATTTCCTAGGGGAGCTGTCGGGGTTCTTATTATGTAAATAAGTCGCGTTTTTGCATTTAACACGTCATTTCGTAATAACAGCAACACTTGTGAACATGTGGGACTTTTCGCTGCAAGTGTTTGTTTTTCGCGCAGACATTCATTCGGCGTTGTGAATGACATTAGAAAGAAGCAGTCGAGTGTAGTAGATGGCCAATTGACACTGAAGTGTTTAAAACTAATTCCAATACAGAGCATAAAATAACCTGTTAAAAAAAACGCTTATACTTTCTTACTGAGAATATATGTCACAAGTATAAGTATTTTTATACCGTGATTTTGAATGTTAGGCTCAATTAATTCCGATTTAATTTCTACAAAAGGAACTAACAATCCATTTAGTAAAATTAACCGGAATAATAAAGCTGTCTCGTGTGTTCGCTCCCCTACAATAACGTCGACGTAATCAAGTCTTGAGGAGAATAATATGAATCATCCACCGTGAGGGCGGTTTGATATCTTAGCACGAAATGTGCCACAATTTAAATTGTCCCCGCGTCACTCAGTTGAACCGCGATGGATAAACTTAGCTTAGTTCTGAAGTAATTTATGTTATAATGTCATATTTGTCTATCTTTATTTCTTTGCCACGAAATGTATGTTTCAAGTTGTACCTAATCAGTTCTTTCATTGGAGGTCGGTAAAGATATTAAGAAATATGTAAGTATGTTTATCAGTTGTCTGGTTTCAGTGTATGAGTTTTTCCAAGATATTATATTATTGTAGATCACTTTTAGATCATTTTTTGAATGTATTGTATGTTTGTTTGGGCATGTTATGTATGTATAAAATAGCATGTTATTTGTTTATTTTCATGAAAATATAGCTAAACACAATTTTCTATATAATTGTTATAAGTATTTTTTAATGCCACATTCCTAACAGTCGTTGACTTGTCAAGTCAATCTAAATTTTCGAATTTTTTCGTAGATTTTTTGCTTATTTACGTTTATACAACCCATGTCCTAAGAATTAAAAACACAATAAAAATCAAACAAATCGGTCGAGCCGTTTTTAAGTGGTGCTCCGTCATACATGTGGCAATTGATGTTTATTTATATAAATCTAACCATATATAAATAAAAGAAAATGGTTTTCTATCGAATTTAAACTAGAAATAATTTTGGTCAGCTTTATTGATCAAATACTAGGCACAGGATTTAAAGTTTTTGTAATGACGCACACAGTACCATAACTAAATCTAGCGCACTGTTTCTTTTTTATTTAAATATCTTGCAACCAAAAACGAACTAAAAAAGAATACACATTATTATGTTTAAAATGTTATGTAAATATATTTTTAATAGTATACTTACAACTGATACTAATACAGATTCAATGATACTGTATTACTTGGCGCCTATGAATTTACCCAGTAAATACAAGCCTACCCCTACCATTAACAAACAATAAAGACCTTAAACCTTCTCGAGCTGGGGCACTCTAATAGCAAAGACACCGTATAGATTCACCGATAAAAATGCGAAATCCTCTTGCAATGAAATTGCGTATTGGGGCTCAGACAGGGTGTAATCTGCCTACGGTACCCAAACGCTCCCGAGGGCTCGTGGCGGGTTGCACTCGCCACCATAGATTAGACGCGCCTTCCAGTAAAGGGTTCTGTTCTCTTCCGATACCTGAGCTTTATTTTAAGATTTTTGATGATCTTAGAGGCTGGGGACTTTGGAATACAAATCCCAATTTTAGACCAGATGTGATGACTTCTACATCGTTTTTTCTTAGTAAATGGCAAAACTTTTTTTATGGAGTAGAAGGAAGGGAAGACGAAAGTTAAGGACTCTGAGGCAATTTAAAGGGTAAAAGTGGATCTTACAAACATAAAAGGTCTAAGACTGTTAAACGTGCAAATATGCTGTTACAAGATACTGGCCCTATAATTAAAGAAAATGATGAAAGATAAAAAGTTGGTCTACTAGGTCTAGCCAAATTCATTCTCTAATCTTTTTAAAAAGTCTCGTAAGATGATCGTTTTTTATACTAAAATTCTCTGAATACAAAATAAAAGAATCGATTTTAAAAAAATACCACTGAAAATCTCTCTTTTTGTTTTAAAGAATAATCAAAGAAGAGCTGTCAAACACAATATATTTTTTTATTTTTTCTGAACGATTATTATTAATTTTTACAAGATTTGGTGGAAAGTTTTTTTCTTGAGTTTAGTAATATATTATTGGCTAAGTAAACAATCAGAAGTTAGATTTAGCAGTATGTAAAAATCAGTTCTGCCGGTAAAGGCGTGCCATAGTCTCTGGTCGGCACATGGAATCGCGCCAGAACTAAATGAAATTGAAATTAGCTTTCTCTCCCTAGAGCCACTCGCGGAATTTTCCAAAATAAAAGCGTATTATATTTTAAAATACGATTCTAGTCGCTCTCGTAAATGGAAAAGTCAGGGGAACTTAGTGCTTAGTTTTTTCATTTATGTAAAATGTTACAACACTTCATATAGGTTTTGCAAGCAGTTACTGCATACGAATTTTAAAATATTATTCTGTCGGTGTTTGTTTTGGATATTTCATCTATTAATAAGTTTTTATTAAAAATGTATTTATAAACACAAGGTTTTAATTATTTTAATTATTTGTTACGCATTAACGCATGCGGAGCGAATATTTGTAATTAAATACAAATAATAGAAGGAAAAACTTAAACCTCAGGCAGGACTCGAACCTGTGACCACTGGCTGACTGGCTGACCACTGGCGCGTCAAGCCAGTGGTCGCAGCTTCGAGTCCTGCCTGAGGTTTAAGTTTTTCCTTCTATTATTTGTATTTAATTACAAGGTTTTAAATCAGCCAATCTTACAGTACTAGTAAAGACTAGGCCAAGCACGTAGGGATTACCTCGTTTCGTTACTGAACTTCCATGGCCACCTTCTAGCTCCATCATCAGATATGCTCGAATGTACTCAAATGTTGTATTGTCACCAGACTTCTTCAAGTATGCAAGAAGTCATTTTAATCGGATGTCAAGAAGTGGTTTTAATTTATTTGACCTAAACAAACAAACATCCTACTTACATACTAAGCAAGTTAAAAAAAAGCTAGTACAAAAGCAAGTAAGTTTTTGTCTAAAACCCACCAATTTATATTTATACAGAAACAAGTCCTAAAATTTCGATTTGTAGAATAACAATTTTTTGCTTTTAGATAATATTTGAATAAATATAAAAGTTAAAAACAGTACCTAATCAGTAAACGAGCAAACTCAGTAAACTGCAGAGAACGTTACAGTTCTTTTTATTAAATTGTGGCATGTCAAATAAAATACCTAATATAATTCAGTACAATCAAAATTGATTTGTTAGTGGTATTGTTCCATGTAATCTTGTAATATGTGGCGTAATTGGTAAGGTTATAGCGTCAGAACCCGAAGACCGCATTCTGTCGATTTGAGATGAGAAAAAGAAATAATTGATTACACAATATAATGTAAAAAAAAAAACAATTGCAAGAAAGTATAGAATACGCAATTTTGTTTTCTCATTCCAGGTAATTTTGTTCGAATTGTTTTTCTTTAGAAACCAAACTACTGAATTTATTTTGATGATATTACACGTTTTGATACAAAATACATTGTTGGTTTGTTCTAAGAAAATATTTCGATAGTTCCCAGAAATCACATACAGTATGATTTTACAATAGAGCATGATTTGTTCAATTCGAACATTCCAGAACATTTATGTGTTGAGTTTATTACTGGAATATCGTGTGAAGCGCCAATAAAATACGCATTGTGGAGGCTTACAGGGACATGTTTGAATACTCCGCTCAAAATTCAGAGGCGCATACTTGATGAGGCTGTGTGGGAACAATGACAAGCCGCGCACTACCACTACACCCGTGTGCTCGAAATATATATTAAATTGTTACACTTCGAACTGGAACATTACGGCAATTCTTTTTGTTGCTGTTTTTAATTCGGATAAAATTATTATTTTTTGCTTTAAGAATTGAAATGTCAAAATATAAAATCGGCCTATAAATCTCCCGATGCTGGGCAGAGGCTTGTTTTCATGAAGAGAAGGAACGAGCATTGCTCACTGGAGGGTTTGAAGAATGCAGGTTTCCTCACTGTTTTCCTTCACCGATTGTCAATGGTATTCTACAATAATTAAAAAGTAGGTAGGTACATTTAACTTTAAAAAGGTCACATTGTTACTTGCCTGTAATGGTTTCAGTGTAACGCTAGGCCACCACGAAAGGACAAAAATGGTGGAGGCATAATACGATACCATATTACAAAATAATAGTATCTAATTTTAAAATTTAATTCTAATCTACTTTATAATTTCGAGAATTTGCAGCAAGCGTTAGACTCTAAACACACCAATTATTTTCTTAGTTAACAAACGGCTTTACGACCAACTATGTATAATGAATTTAGCTGACGATTTAAAAAATATAGCGATTTTTACTCTTAAAATCCTTATTATTTTATAAATTGTCTTAAGAAATAAAGAGCACGTAGCTGCAATATATTTTTCAGTAAACTGTTTTACAAGTCCAGTTGGTAGCTTAAAATTCTAGTTTATATTTCATTTATACGAAATTCCTATTAGTTTTCATTCAACATTCGTGATAAAATATTCCATTTTTGTGAGAACACCTAGCTGATGTTGATGATGATGAAGCTTGTGCTAGAAAAGGCACTAATAGTAACGATTCGTTGCAAAACCGACTCCACGTATTCTTGTCGGTCCTACCTTGTTTAAGTTGTAAGATCGCGTGGGATCGCCGAAGCCCAGCATACCCCCTCATCCCTGCTGCATGTAGCATTCTTACTTGCAATTTTTACTTACTGTTTTTATTTAGATTTTCCACGCCTTTGCGTGGAGTCCTTTTATTCACGTGGAGCCGATGTCTGCGTATCGTATTCGTTCACCTTCAATAAGATATCCATACGAGTGCTAACACTCACGATTCAATACTTCATAGTGTTTATGTATAGTTACTACAGTTCACATTGACTTAATTAAGTTGTAAGTTATTGGTGGAAAAGGCTGTGATGTTTTATTAAAGTATAAAAATATATATTATGAAGCACTTAATTCTAGAAAACTTCTCCATCCTACATAAATTTGGGTCACCTTATTTAGGCTTCAACGATGAAGAAATGATTTTAGTTATGTATTAAAATGAACAGTTTTCAACGAATATCCCGTAATACATGACGCTAATTACTTATGTATGTATGTACCCACTTTCTTTGGTGCCCTCACCATAAATTATCCCGTCCTAAAAAGCGATAAAGTGCTATGATTATGTCAACCATCGTCATTGTAAATAATAGCATGGTGTTTGGAAAAGTTCTTTGATAAGATAAACGTGAACGCAGTGTTGTAACGCTAGATCGCTATTTATCTATACTTATATACTTATAATATTATAAAGCTGAAGAGTTTGTTTGTTTATTTGTTTGTTTGAACGCGCTAATCTCAGGAACTACTGGTTCGAATTGAAAAAATATTTTTGTATTGGATAGTCCGTTTATTGAGGAAGGCTATAGGCTATATAACATCACTCAAAATTAAGCCAGACATCTATCGCATTTCCGTGACTGTTGGCCAAAATTTAGACAGTGATGAACCTATGACAGTTCCTATGAAGTTCCTTGATCCAGTGATTAAGAGACGTCAAGAGAATTGTACGTCTCTTGATATTTAGTAGATGCAAAAGAAAATGGCGAGGCAAGTTTGAGATCTGCTCCAAAGAAGGAACACCAAAACAACTTGATTGAACTAATCATTTTCAATTTTAACCTTTCAATTGAAAGGGAAGTCTTAATGGCAAAAATATTACTCCCTAATTCAACCAAGCCTAGGTAGTCGTGAAAATAACCAACTAGAATCACCCGGGAAATTAACTGGCCTGTTGGTCTAGTGGTTAGTAACCCTGACTGCTAAATCGGAGGTCTTGGGTTCGATTACCACCCAGGACAAATCTTTGTGTGATGAGCATGATCTTTTGTTCTGTGTCTGGGTGTAATTTATCTATTAAGAAATATATAAATATGTTTTTCAGGTCTGAGGTCTGGTTGCCATAATACAGGCTCTGCCTAGTTTGGGATCAGATAGCCGTGTGTAAATTGTCCCAAGATACTTTTTTTTTTAATCCAAATGTATCTCAAAACAAGAGTAAGTACCTACCAACACCGCAGCAGTAAATTTGCGCCATTACTCATACACAGCAACAAAAGCGAATTCAGATTTCAGACCGACAATTTCATTGTGGTGCAACTCTTGACGCGTACTGCATTGACGTCGGCAGACGTTCCGCTACGATGCTCCGCGTCGACTTGTTGTCGCTGCATAATTTTGCACACCTAATTTAGGGGCAGATTAGTTTAAAAATCTCGTTCACAGGTCCTACGTATTCATTGTAAGTACTAAATATTTGAAAAGACGTGTATTTGTATCCGATTTTACTACAAGTCTGATATTAAAAGGTTATTCAGATCAACATATTATACTAGTACAACAGAACTTTTCGATTTATCTCAGAAAGTGTTAGCAACGTAAAGTGAAGCCTCGATTTAGAATGAATGTTAGATGTACGTTCCTTCTTACATAATAGCAACGTTTTTTCGTTTGTAAAATATACCTACGTATATACCAAACACCGGCAAAGCTAAGAATATTGACAGTGTTTCGTTCTTTGCCCTAAACAGTAGGTGGGTAGCGTTAGACGCACGGACGGACAAAAAGCCAACCCCGGGAGCAAACACACGCCGTTTACTGACCATACGTGCATCAATCGCAAGGAGATAAAAAGAGATTGGCTGGTGAATGCGGCATTTTTGAATTGGTGAATGGTCAATTATTTGTATTATTCAATCTGTTATTATTTTTATAATTAAGTATTTTTTAATCTTATTATGAAATCTGTTTACACTTTACATCAGCGGTCGGCAACCCGCGGCCCGCGGGCGTCTTACTTGCGGCCCTTGAAAGTTTTGTAAATCCATACTAATCCTTTATTACATACGCGAAAGTCTGCAAGGATGTGTGGATAATTGTTACTCTTTTACACAAAAGCTACTGTAGTAGAGTTTTTTTATACAGAATTAAAAAACTATAGTTAAATTTCTTATTCTTCTTGATATCCTTAATGTGAGGACTAAAAGACGTTAAGATATTTTAATAAACGTATAAGATATACGTGTTTAAAATTTGATGCCACCGAAATTAATCAGTCGGACACGGAAATCAAATAACTTGCCACCGAAATGATTCAACCTATCCACTGAAATTAAAATCTACTGAAAATGTATGTACTTATACCAATAAAAGACAGGCTTACCTAAATAAATATATAAAATTGAATGACTGTTTGTAGTACCAAAAGTAAATAAATAAATGTGGTGCTTGGGCGATGCAGCGCTAGAAACTTGTTTTAGTTTCCCGTGGGCCTCTTTAATGAACCAAATGGGTGGAAACTATATTTTCTTCCTCACTTCAAAGAAATTAGACCACCGTAGTTAGCAACTAAATTAACCGGCTGGTAAAGTGTAGAGACAAGTACTCCGGTGGTTTTAGCCGGTAAAAACCATGCCTCTGCCTTCCTTTGTTCAGGGTGGAAAGCCCATACAAATTTCCACCAGGGAAAAAATCTACAGCCGGCCTGTATTTACACCGAAATGAAACAATTACCAACCGAAATTATATAATTATGTAAAAATCATGTAAAGTTTACATGGTTGTTACGTAAAGTATTACAAAAGTTTTTTGCCAAAAATATCCTTAAATATTTAACAAAAAGCCAAAGGCAGAAGTCCGGTTCGACCTAGCAATGGAGCTCTAAATAAAAATTATCGAATTTCTAAACTCAAATAGTTAGGTCCTACTCTAGGTCACACTAACGCTAGCAATGGAGCTCTAAATTAAAATTCTCGAATTTCTAAACTCAAATAGTTAGGTCCTACTCTAGGACACACTAACGGTAACGTCAAGTCAGCTGAGTAAGCGAATACTTTGTCGTTAGCTTTAGTGCTAAAGTCTATAAATGCCACATCCAAAGCTACCCGGCTGAGCTCACATCTCACTTCGATACAAGTCACGAGTTAAATTAGTTACATTTTCTGTATTCAGTGCGCGCCGTGTTGGTTTTTTCGCTCCCAATGCGCGCCATTCGTGTGTACTGGCCCTAGTATCGCGCTTTTATATCATACAGGTACAAAAGTAATCGTGGAATCCGTAAACAGGTTACTACATCTACAAATATAAGAAAGCTGATTAATCAAACCAACTGTTTCATTTTCTTAGGTGAAATTATAATTAACACTGGTCTGAGTTTATGGCTACATGTTAAAAAAATAGTCAACATCCCTAATATATATTACAACTAGCTATTTCCCACGACTCTGCTCGCGTGTATGTCGGTTATCATGCCAAAAGTAGCCTACCTAGTAGGAAATAAAAAATCTGAGTAAACAATAAACTTTTTAGTAGTACCTACTAATTTTGTCCTTTTAAAACGCAGTTTTTCAAAACTTGTTTATTATTGAATTCAATATCCTTTTAGCTTGTCTTGGAGGCCAAGAGATTAACTACCATTCCATCTTCCTTACTGAAGCGTAATATTACTGTCAAAACCTTGACTGTACCTAGCCAGACAAATAGGATGCGCAATGTAAATTTTTTATTCTGTCCATTTCTTTGTTACTTTAATTTTGAGGCATTAAAAGCTACTTTTTTCAGCATTTGAGAGCTGGGTACAGAAGTCTATGCCTCGCAAAAAAAATCAGCGCCACGATTACTTAGTACTTACAAACATCGGTAAGTACACAGGGTGTTACCGACTAGTTATTCTAT
Source organism: Diachrysia chrysitis (assembly GCA_932294365.1). Lineage (NCBI taxonomy): Eukaryota > Metazoa > Arthropoda > Insecta > Lepidoptera > Noctuidae > Diachrysia > Diachrysia chrysitis. The sequence continues at coordinate 10,723,877 of OW028649.1, read as the reverse complement.
CCAAAAGGCCAGAAGCGTACATTTGGTATAGAGTCAACTTATAAAATTAGATAATTTGATGTCCTATTTGCATCATTTATTCCACACCAAAAATCGTAACTAGTCCACTGAATGGTTGTATCTTAACATTTTACAAGTGACGTAAAAAGATATTGACCCTCGTAGTGCAGTGACCTGTTTGTTATGATTATTGGTGTTGAATAATTGATTCTAAAAATTGGATATCAATTATTTCACTAACTTTTATTTGAGCTGAAATTTTGTAAACCGACTGTATACCAGATGTACTATTTACCCTTTTCGGATAGATGTAACCTTTTGGCAACACCCTGTATACCTATTTGAAATTTCGTGATAACGTTAACATATTTCTATTCCAACGTAATTTCGTAAAATACGACAACACAGTGCAACTTCACTTTTACGTTTATAATTCAATTACAGTTACAAATTGGAGAATAGTTAACAGTTTGTACAATTAGTTTGTTACAACAATGCATTAACATGAAAACATAGTCTTCATTACCTGTTTACAATGAGGAAAACGTTAATTCAAACGTTAGCTTTGAAACTAAGTAGTAGGTAACCGTTTCTTTGCTGAGAACGTGAAAACGTTTTTTAATTCTCGTTAACAAAATTGAAATAGGTAAATAAATTAAATGACTTATTTTATTTTATTATATTAAATAAAATATATTTATTAAAAATATATATACTATACATATACATATTTTAATATTTGTTGTAGATGTGTAGCGTATAATAAAAGTGATGTTTAATGTGATTGGCTTTTGTTTATAATCGAGCATCAAACCATCGATCAAAATATTATTACATACAACGCTTTGTACACATGCTTTGGTTACTTTTTTATATTGTGATCTTACAGACTAAGCTTTATGTTTTTTTTTAGAAAAAATCGTGGATTTTTAGGATCATGGAAGCGCTTAACTCAAGGTGGGGACTAGCTCAGGGACATACTAACTCACACAAGCACAAGATGCAAGCAGTGCTTCCGTTCCCTGTTTTTACCAAAATCGGAAGAGGTCAGAACTCAGCATTACGGGTCCTGAAAAGGAAGCCTCTTTGCCGAAGACTGTTGTAGATTGCAACGCAGTCCGGTACTGAAGAGCAAAACACACAAGTCGAATTACCCTTGGGGGGGCAGGGTATCCCGGAAATAAAAAGGAACCAAGCCTTGTGGCACAGATTTGCGTTACAGACATGTTCAGATTGTGACATGTTCTGTCACAATCTGAAGACTTCTACCTTTAATGGTTAAGACATAAGTTAATATTTTTATTGGTGTCGTGCATACCAGTACCTACGTCACGTCAACAATAATTGTAAGTACTTCAAAATTAAGAAACTAACTAATAATAAAAAAAGTGTATTTCTGGCTGTATAATTTCAATTTAAATTATGCGCTACCATTTTCTTATTTATTATTATCAACAATGTACTGTAATAAATACAAACAAGTAAATTGAACGAATCAATTTCACTTACAAAGGCAATATATTGTATTATTATCTCAAATAATAACTATATAATGTGAAACCATTGTTAAGCTAAAAGTTCGTTGATTCTTTACATTGTTAGCTGCGAACTAAGGTGCAATGAGTCTTAAGATAACTGTTTTGATCTGTTTCGCTCTTACCGTCGTACAAAATGTTCACGGAGGTCACGTGTGGGAGTTTGGTGCTGATAACTACCCGCTAGCAGGACTCATCACCGATTATAACGGACAATTTACTTACATTGATAAAGAACAGACTATTAAGATACTAGTAAGTAACAAAGACCACTTTATGTGTGTGTATTTTTAAAGAACCTGTAATACCATTGAACTTAGGACAAGTAGTTTTAAAAAACTTTTGTATTCCTAAGTAGGTAAAAGTAAAAGGTTTCAAGCGACAGTTTATAAAAATGACCTAAAGTAGTTACTTGATAATACATTGTTTAGGCTAGTAAGAATGGGAAAACGTCGTTTCTTGTATACTATAAATAATGTCACGAACATCACTGTATATACATTATTATTGCTCTGAACCCAAAGTACTAAAGCACTTGTGTTATGGAAACGAAGGTACCACAAACATCCAGAACTGAGACAATGTAGAAAAGTGGTTTTCTACATTGACCCTCTGGATCGAATCCGGAACCTCAGACCTAGCAACACCTTGAAGACAGGTGTTTACGCCGTTCAACCATGGAGGTCGTCAAATGTACCCCTCCCCCAATAGGACCCTCTATTTGTTTTAATTTTATTTTATTTTGTGTTAGAGTAGCTCTACACTATTCAAATATTTGCGGTTCAAGAGATTCAGTGATGGTTTGATTTCATAACACAAGTGCTTTAGCTACTTACTTTGGGTTCAGAGCAATATATGTGATGCTGTCCACATTTATCATTTATTTTTACTTGGTTGCAGGTACCACCGTGTCAAACAGTAACGTACGTGAGGGTTCAAGTGGATAACCCCGTAACAGGCCCAGAAGTGTTTTATAACGCAGCGTTGCAGTTGATAGTAATTCGGTATCAACCTTGGCAATTAAGCCAATCTGTGTTCAATATAATAGCGAAGGCAGTCTATTTACCAAATTGTATCATACCACCCCTATAACACAGTCAATCAGTTAATAGATGCATTCAATAAAACGAAAACAGAATAAAAACTAATTAAATAAATTGTTGTCATATAATGTTTTTAAATGTTTTCCCTTAAATTATTTTTGAACAAAAAATAACCGTCTTTAAAAACATTTGAGATCCTCCAGGATTTCAAATCGACTTATCATGTTTGGATTTTTGGATTTAGACAGTTCCAATTCAGCCTTATTTAATCTATGATATCGCAAAGATACCTATGCCTGTTGTACCACCGAAAAATCAATAGCGTTAGCACTACAACTACTACAAATAATGATGGATAAGGCTAATTTAATAATGGCTTTTGAGACTACAATCCTTGTTCCTAAAAAACATTGAAATCTATTAGGAATTTTAAAATGGTCTGAAAAGCCGTACTCATTTTATATAATATTTTTAATTAAATAAATATAAATTAAAACACAATCAGCGTTCAACATTGTCTAAATTAAAATGCCGTTATTAAATTTATATATACAAAGACATTTGTCACCATTACAGACTCAAATCTTTAATATTTTAGTAGCGCTTTACTTCTTTTATTTAACGACAGTTAGAACGTGAGTAAAATTATTAAATACTGACCAAAAATAAAAGTCAAAAGCTAACCAATCTAGCAGTGTTCCCGAAGGTAGTATTATGGGACCAATGTGTCAGAATTGTGTTTTAACTTTAACCTAAAGTATTTTTTGTGTTAAAGTATTTTTATTAATTGCTGGTGAGAATCAATTCAACATTATCTATTTCTCTGCAATAGCTTAAACGAATTAGCTAGAGTAATTTGGTTATTTTCTTAAACCACCAGTTTGGTGGTTCATCAGTTGCTGGTTTACTATAAAACTTTTCTTCTTATATTGACTGAATCGTTGGTCTTATGGTCGCGCTTTGAGTGAGTCTTGGATTTGAATCAGAAATGGGTCGAGCCATAAAAGTTACTGGGTTGTTTCATTTTGAAATACTCAGTACAGCACAGCTCGGAGTCAGGAACTTAGATGGTGCTTACACCACCGTGACTCGGAAAGCCCGTTAAAAATTTAGTTCTGCACCTGAATTCTCTCCGATTGTGTCGGATTGCCGTCCGGTGGACTTTGAGAGTGAAGTAATCGAGAGTGTTACTGTATTCACACATAGGTACACGCGTGCACTGAAATGTCTTCCGCGCAGATTGCTCATCTTTGTTGAGAGAGGCCGCCGCGCCGTGACTTCAGTCAGCAGGACATTATTATTTTTATTACTACGTATATCAATTTAATATTATTTATTTCTATGTTATAAAAAGTAGGCAATTTAATTCAAAGAACTTATCCTAAATTTCAAGTGAAAAATTTCACCTTTGAAACGATAATAATAAAAAAAATGTGTTGAGTTAAAAACATATTTCAACGCAGAATTAATTACATGATACTTCACACTCACGGTTCGCAGCTCTTACAAAGAAAACAAATTAGAAATTAATCCAACTATACTTAATTACAATAATACAATCATGTTAATAGCTTCAAGTGGAAAAACACAACAATTAACAATTCAACTTCAGCCTTTTCGCTAAGCAAGTCACTGGATATTTACTTTGTAATATAAACACATTAATAATAAATTAAAAATAAGAAAAAGGTATTAAATTTTATGATTTCTTAACCTCGAATCCTAAAAGCAAAACCCATAATTTCTCTTGAAATGTTTTACTACAGGACTAAGGTAAACTCCTCATCCAATGGAGTCGACGCTTTTCTGAATAAGAAGCTACTTTCTGTGGTGTCATATTCACAAATATCTTTGCTTGCTTTGATCAGGTCATCTATCACTCAACTCAGATTATCGTGGTCACTGCTAGACATAGACCTTTCCCAAGTTGCGCCATAACGGTCCTCCGCCTTCCGCGTCCAGTCCAATCCAACTACTTTGCTGTGTGGTTTCGGCATAGAATATAACCACCCCTCTCTTCCCGTGGAAGGCGTCTAAGGGAACAAAAGACAGGAGAATAGGCGGTTCCATTCTCCTTAAAAAACCAACTAAACTGAGGTCACCAACCCGCTTGCCCAGCGTGGTGACTATGGCAAACCATACGATCCAGACCAAAAATAAAACCCATATTAAACAAATTAATTATTTTTAACAAATCGTATATATAGCTATCAAGTAGGTAATATCGCAAGTTTTACTTAAACAATATTGTACAACCATTTTATTTTCGATGTAACTTATATTAACAATAAAAATTACAACAAAAAACATTAAAAGAAACAAACCGAACGAATCAATTTACGGATTTATTAAATTCATATTATGTTTATTATATGTTTAATCATTGTTAATTTATGTATAACAGTGAGTTTATGAAGTCAAATTTTATTTGGGAGGTTATAAGAACTTTTTCCGCAAAGAACCATTTCCATTGATGCCGGTTGATTATAGTGCAATGGGATCTAAATTTCTATTTATCATTTTTGGCGTCTTGTCGGCTGCCCAGGTTGTACTTGGGTCATTTTGGGAATTCGGTAATCCTCACGTTCCGGGGAGCGCTATAATAGCACATAGTGAAGGTTATATGGGACTATTCGAACACTCAAAGACAATTAAAATACCGGTGAGTTACGTTGTTATTGGGATTTTTTGGCGCTTGTTCCAACTTATGACCAACTGTTATCTAATGTAGAACTATTTTGCTAAAAACAGACGCTATAGTGACTAAATTAGTTAGCAATATGAATTAGTCTTCTGAAATTGTTATATAATTTGTTATTATAGAATTTTATTCTATTCTTTATTACTTAAACAACTTCATTAGTGAATCATATTAAGTATTGCTGCATAGCACCTTAAATGCATGAAGGTCTTGTAACGATATTGTTTCATAACATCCATTATGGAATTAGGTGACAGAGTCAACTTGTTTTGAAAAATTCCTTGAACTGATGAAGCTACCAAAAAAGAACTTGTGAAGCCTAATCCTTCGGCCCTAGAACGACCAGCTTCTTTGTATTTGCAAACCAATACACATAGCTCCGTTTGAAAGAGAAGAAGTAACTAATCATCATAACTTAGTATAGACACAAACGCGAGCAACGTAACTGATAAAAAATTGTCAAAAAGGAAATAATTCAAGTTCTAAGCATAGTAAACGAAAACGAATAATAAATTATGTTGTACTAATGATATGAATGAAAAAAACAGTAGTTATTGTTTGAACCAAAATCTGCCATTACATAATGACAAATGATACAGCAGTGAAAAATTTAGGTTCAAAGGAAGTAAATAATTTGTACCCAGCATTTGCTTTATTACAGGTACCACAATGTTACGCAATAACATATGTCAGAGTGACAGTGAAAAATATAGTATCAACGCCAAAGGTGCATTTTAACCATATAACTCACGACGTGTACATCCATTATGACATGCTGCAGAACAGTCTGTCTTCTTACGACGTTTTAGCGAAGGCAGTGTGGAGAATGGGGTGTGTCCCGCAGCGACCACTTGGCCGCTAAGATATCGGAACCAAACGACACACAGAAAAATCAGAAATTGACAAGATCCAAGAATAAATGGGAAACAGAAAAACCTCTTTTTTTAGTTTTATTTGTCACTGCTTTACGGCTTAAAGGCTTCTGTTCGCTTAGGCGTCTGGTGACCGACAAGCAAAAGATTTTTTATATATTCTGGTTTGCACAAAATGTTGAACACACTTTATTCAAACATAAAGGCTAGTTAAGCAAACTTTTAAGATGCCTTATGTCATCTACTTCAAAATCGCAATGGAGGCCACCGTTTTTATGCTCACTAGTTGGCGCCACTGTTAATATAGGTTCTAAATACAGCCCTCAAAATGTATTATTACGAGCATGGAAATTTATTGCACTTTAACGATATTAATTCTGATTTACATTATTTCTAATATCGTTAAATTGCAATTAAATTCAATATCGAACAGTGTCGTGCAGTTCCGTTTTTAACGTCTGACGCAAAAGAAGGGTGTTATAAGTTTTACGTGTCTATCTGTGTATCTGTGCGTCTGTCTGTGGCATCGTAGCTCGTAAATTAACGGACAGATTGCAAAGAAAATTTACCGCCGTCTTTTATCATTAATAGATCTTAATTTGTATGGTTTAAACGGATTGTAATACTATTTTGCTTTAAGTGTTACTAATTACACCATAAAAAAATACCAATATTCTACTTTGAAAAAACCAACTGAACGAATCAATTTTGCTTGCATTTGAATAGCATTACCAACAAAAATAATTGCGTACGATGGAAATGATTTTCTGTACAACAATAGGATAGCAAAGTCAAATTTGATTTTATGGATGTTATAAAGCCTGTAGCCTCAAAGAATCACCATTACTATGTATGTAATCGGTTGATTGTGGTGCAATGGGATTCAAAACAATACCCATACTTAGTATCATCTTAACAGTCGCACAGATAATACACGGTGACCTTTGGGAATTTGGAAATGCTCATTCACCCGGTGATCAAGTTATCAGTCATGAAGATGGCTCTGTCGGAATATTCGAAAGGAATAAGAAAGTTCATTTAAAGGTAAGTGAAGTGTCGAGACCTATCCATGATATTAAGCAGTTATAGAATCTTAAAAAATTGAAATATTCATCTTTTTCTGCTAAATAATGAAAAGTTAAAAGTAAAATAAAAAAAAATGATTCTCAATAAAATCTATTATCAATATAAACCACTTACTAGCAATTCTGGTTACTGATATTTAATAAGATTTTTCTATTGATACAGTAGCAGCCTAACAGCTACAGTTTTGTACTATATTATCCATCACTGGGAATTATCTTTAGCTGCTTCACCGTAAACCCTTTTTTACAGATACCACCATGTTACATGGTCACATATGTGAGGGTGGAGATCAGTAACATAATTTCGAGTCCTAAAGTAATGTATAACACACACACACACGACGTGACGATTACCTATAGGTTCTGGCAAAACAGTATATCTTCGTATGACATCATTGCAAAGGGCGCTTGGATAAAAGGCTGCTCCGTAGCGCCGCCACCAATACAGGCATATGGGTGACTAAGATTATATTTGATATCCCATTAGCTCACATGTCACCCGACTACTTAGAAAACACATATTACATACATATTATTAAATAAATTTATTTTAAGAAAAAAATAATAAATTTGTCGCTTACTGCTTTTGTTTTTATTTCGGAAAGATGTTTGTGTTTTTCGTTATTATTATTATATTCCTTGACCATTGGGTTAAAATCCAAACTAATACAATAAAACTATTGACATAAAAAGAAGAAGAAGAGCGAACCTACAATCCTACAATGTGAAAAACTGATAAACTAGGTGAAACATGTAGCTATAAAATTTACATTTTATGATAAACACCTTATTTAATAAGGTGTTTTCCAGGGACCTATCATAGTTCCCAAAATATTAAATACTGATAATTTAAGTCGTTTCTTCACTCTTGTGAGACGAGGTGGTTGTCCAGCCCAGCTACTCATCAAACACAATGTCGTATGTCTAAAATGTTTTTTTTTTTTCATTTTATTTATTTCATATATTTCTACCAAACTGCAGTCTGTCCTTATCAGTAATAGTGACAATTTGTTATGCGTTATGCTCTTATCTAATGGCTTACTTAAAGTACATTATCTATTTAAAAATAATAATAATAAATAAATATGTGCTAGATTCCAAAAATAAAATGATATTTGAAATGGTTTGGACGTTGGTGAGCGCCACACTCGACACCACAGAAGACTTTACTTGACGCTAAACTGCGAAAGATAAATTTAACAAATACAGTAAAATGTCAAATTATGTATGATATTATGTAATTAAATTGAAACAGTAAAAAAACTTAGTAGTACTGTACCCTCATTTTATAATAAAAAAAAGCTAAAGTTAGTGAAGGAATTCTCCCAATGGATTAAAGTTGAGAAAAGACCAGAGAATAGGGATTCGGTTCTAGCCGGATCAAATTTTGTAGCAATTTTTTAAGTCCCTCATCATCAAATTTTTAAGCAAAATTTTTGGAAAACTAGTACTTAAACGATTATATTGAACTACCTGTCCTCCGCGACTTTGTCTGCGTATTTTAGTTTCGTTTAAACTAAAATATGCAGACAAAAGTTTTTGATTTTTGCAACATTTTTCATTTATGCTCCGCTCCTTTTGGTCGAAGCGTAATGTTATATAGTCTTCCTCAATAAATGGGCTATCCAACACTGAAAGAATATTTCAAATCGGACCAGTAGTTCCTGAGATTAGCGCGTTCAAACAAACAAACAAATAAATAAACAAACAGACTCTTCAGCTTTATATATTAGTATATAGATTATAATTTACACTTTCTGAAGTTCCGAATGTCCTAAGGACAAACAAATCCCTAATAAGAGAACTCACGTGTCTGGTGTTCCAACAATTACGAAAAAAGTACTGAATTTTTTTATTGTCTTTTCTCACCTCGAATCGCCATGCTATAAACTTAACAGAGTAGGTGTACTCTATAACAGGCGCAAACAATTACGCCACATATTACAAGATTTAATGATGAAATATTATATGGAACGATACATCTAACAAATCAATTTTGATCGTAGAATTATATAAGGTATATGAAACGTCATAATTTAATATGTAACAGCAACCTTAACGTTTATATATAGGTCGGTTTGATTTTATAGCCCATTGTGACTTATTGAGAAGAACCATGAGGCTTCAAATAACACTTCTACTTTTTGTCGCTTCAGCTTTTGCCAATGTTTGGGAGTTTGGTAAAGATAATGTAAATAGCATTTTAGTCTTACAATACCAAGGTCACGTTTCCTTCTTTGAAAAGACCAAGAATATAAAACTTGAGGTAAGTACAAATGCATTTTTTTTAACTTGTTGTCAAATTATTCTTGATTATATTTTAAAATATTTTTTTTTCATATTTATTTAAAAAAAATCGCACCGTACCAATTAATAAAATTTAATACTTTCAAATTGTTTAAGTATGACCAACAAGCTATCAAAACTTAAGGTCGAGCCTATTAAACTGTTTTTAAACTTTTCAATTAGTCTAAATATTAGTTACCTATTTATGTTGATTTTAGGTTCCAGAATGTTACGAAATCGATTACGTCAAAGTGGAAGTAAACAACATGGTGTCGACACCAACTGTACATTACGACAACTTTAATAAAGAAGTGACTATCTCATACAAACCACTGGAGATCAGCCTGTCCTCGTACGAAATCGATGCCAAAGCCGAGATACTACCATACTGTGTAAAAGACACAAATCAGCAACAAACTTAGTAGCAAAATTAAAAAAGCTATTCATTATCCTATCAACGTATTTTATTATGTAAATTTATATTAATATATATAATATAATATTTCTGTATTTCGACCAGTTACCCAAATGCGCCAACCTGGGGTCCTTGACAAGTTGTTTTTCGACAAGCATTAACGCTGATAGAATCGCTCAAATGTGTGGAAGTGACAAGGCCAAGTCACGTGACTTATCGAAACGAAATGTCATTTCTATACATTTAATGTCATTTAAGCGATTTCTATCATCATCAACGCTTGTCGAAATGCCAGTTGTCTAGGTGGCTGTTATATATGTTATATGTTATATATTCGAGTGACTGTATAAGTGTATTCGTTTGACACGCTTTGCAGCCCAAACGGCTTGAGGGATTTTATCTTGAGAAGTATCGTTAGACGAATCTCAATTGTGAGAGTGACATTGTTTATCATATCAAAAAGTACAAAATTAAAAGGGTTTTATAGATAATTTACAAATATATAAGATGTATACCTACCATACCTCTTCGGTAAAATACTTAAAATCGATAATTTACTGTAGTTACCTATTCAAAATCTTGTGCCAATAGATGTTATTTCGCATAAACTTCTGTCGTCTTACTTAACAATGTGGAAATCACTTAAATCAGCAAACGAGCGAAATACATACATTTAGCTAAAAATTTGCTTGCGCTTGGCACAAGGGACACTAGCGATGCGCGCTGTATGCTTGTCTATGTTTACTTTAAGGGTGAAGCATATATTGTCACGCTGTCCAAATATAATACATACAATAAGATTTTTTTTGTGTGTCTGAACATTTGAAAATATTGTACCATCATTTTAAAACAGGCACAACCAATTGTACGACAAATTACACAATTATAATTAACGATAACAACACTAAACGGATCAATTTTACCTGCACTGAATTACATTAGGTCATTAGGTATATTAGGTACTTGACACGCCACAATTTCATGTGTATAACAATGAGGTAATATTTAAATACAGAATGTATTTTTTTCTCATCGTCCACATTTTTCATGGTGGTAGTACCCGTGAAATTTACTAACTTTCTCCAAGGAACATGGGTCTAATTCAAAAGTCAGCTGATCGATTTTGTGTGGGATGTCCGATTTTTCTTCCATATTTGGACGAAAGACGAAAACGTACTAGTGGTATGCTAGTGAACGGAACAATGAAGCTTCAGTGCAGTCGCTGCAGTGTCTGCCGAAGTTTAGGAGATAGGTTGCATTTTATTTTAACATTACCAAGGCTACGTCTCTATATTTGAAAAGACCAAGACCTCTTACGGTAATTCCCAGATTAGTTATCTATGGCAAACCAACATATTAAAGTAAGGCCTTATGGGAGTCAATGGTTTATACTTCACTACTATCTACCTTTCTACTATGTTACTACAGGTCCCAGATTGTTACGAGATAGTAAAGTAGAAGTGAATAAATTATCTCGAATTATCGAATCGATCTCTCTCGTCGTCGTTCGACATTGCCGCTAAAGCTCAGCCCCCTTAGACAAGTGACATTTCGACAAGCGATAACGCTGATCGAATCGTTCAAATGTATGGAAGTGACAAGTCCAAGTCACGTGACTTATCAAAATGATATGTCATTGCCATACATTTAATGTCACTTAAGCGATTTCTATCATCGTTAACACTTGTCGAAATGCCACTTGTCTAGAGGCTCTGAAGATACCAATCTGTGAACGCCCACTGGCCGAAACAGAGTCCCGTACACTTTTATTACAGTAATGCACATAATTACAAACCCAGTGAATTAAATCAAAATACTAAAGCACGCTAAGACTGTTTTGTACACCGAACCTGCGATTGTTAGTCGAGGTCCGAACCCCACAGGGGTGCCCTTAGTGAACGTTGCTGACGTAGTTAGTTTTTCTATTGCTCTGGCTGGAGGCCCTTAAGATTCTCACCAAAAGTCCGGTGAAGCAGTCAAAGCCTGCGCTCAGGCTAAATGCTTAAATATCTTCGAAAAAAATAAAACCCCCTATTATTGTTGAAAAAACTGATGGACTATAATTGTTATTAACACACGAATCAATGGATTTAATTTTGAATTTTTGCAAGAAGAGCCAAACTAGCAATTGATGTGGTCATCAGCTACCAAGCTTATATCTCCTTCTTCCTGGCCTCTTCACATGATTCTTGAAGCATTCCAAGTATATAAAAAAAATCGGACAAGTGCAAGTCTGACTCGCGCACCGAAGGTTCCGTAAAAAGATTTTGATCGCCACGGTTAACTCGTCAAAAAATATCTGTATGGTTGAAAAAAGATTCTCTTATACATCGATGTATGACACGACACTATCCTATTTCCTACTGTAAATATAAGTTTTTAATCGTTAAAACGTGTTTCTTATAATACAAAACTACAAATTAACGTTTTTATGATCATTATATTCTGTTAAAGATCAAGTATGCAAAATTTTGTGTATTTGGGTCGTAGGGAGTACGTTATTTTTGTAGAAGCCTGTTTTTTTGCATAAAGTATCCGTAGATTTTATTATTCATTTCAACATGCCACCACCACGAGACAGACTACCAAGTAAGAGAAGTCCTTTTGATGGCCGGGACCAATAAACAAAAAACGAATCGTTTCCTTAACGAACTGTTAAAATATCAACGAGGCGTTAAAAAAAGCTGTTCCTATGAAAAAACATTGTAACTGTTCGTTACCCAAATAACTGACGTCTGGTTACGAACGGATGAGAGACAGCCTAGTGACGGATCGTCACGTTAACGAATAACGAATCAAAAGATATAGGATCTAGGCGTGAGTTACGGAACACTAAAAACAAGTAAAATACAGCAAAAAGAGTAAAGTCTCCTTGGGTTTAGAAAAAAACCAAAGAATATAGAATAATAAATGTGACACCTCATAATATATTGTTGTCAAAAAACGTATCAGACGGGCATGCATAAAAATTTTTAAAAGTAATTTTGCTAATCTATTTTAATATTATGAATTTGTTTTGTTTGCAGTGTTTTTGCTAGGCATCGATGTTTAACTATATCAAACGAATCCTTATTCCGGCACAAAGGTACATTTCTAAACTTTAATTTATTTAGGTTCCTCCATTCTTGTCTTACGAGTCCATACTCGCTACGTACTTAGTTCTTGGTCGTACTTTCACCAATGGCTCTAAAATGTTTAGGTGTTTTTCGAATTTCATAGTATCTAGGCCAACTACCATACCTACTACTTATTATAGTAAGCATTGGCAAGTAAAAATTCTAAGGTTCCTGGTCTACATAAAACATCACATCAAAATATGGTAGTAATCTTAAAAACTTGCATCATCAGCTTGGTGGCAGCGCTCTATCAACAAGTTCCTGCCAAGTCAAGTGTTTGCCAGCAGTGAGCCATGCATCCGCTACGAGAAAGAGCATGTGACGAGTTGCTCGAAAACCCACTACTCCGCACCCCACCGCCGGAACCAGAAAAACCCCGTCCACCGCGCGTGCGGAGACCACGCGAATTTAAACTTGTAATCTTTTTATTATTTTTGTGTAAAAATTTAGAACATTTATTACATGAAATCTTTCTGTAGATAATCAAAATTGGACGGTCACCATAATAGAAATTAGTTAATGCTATTCCTGTAAATGTAAAAAGTACCTTTAAGACCAAAAAGTCCGCAAATAACTCTAACCGCCTTTTTTTTATTTCAGCCGGCAAAATTTAGTTTGTTACCAAAAGAATTTTATGCATGCTGGTGCAATCATCAAAAAGAGGTAAGACTAGAATTTCAGATCCTGTTAATCCTGTCACAAAAATACTTGATCCAAAGTTAGTGCGTTTAACCAACACTCGACTATATAGTAAATTCAAACCTGTAGCGAGTGCCTTTAGTGAACGTTGCTAACGTAGTTAGTTTTTCTATTGCTCTGGCTTATGGTTTCGCCAAAAGTCCGGTGAAGCCATCAAAGCCCTGCTGAGGCTAACTGCGGTAGACCTCTTCAAAACAAAAACCTTTTAATCTACGTTCCTATTTCGTATGTAATTGTCGAACATGTAAATTGACAAATGTACTGTATAAGTACATGACTTTATGAGGATCCTATTTCAGTTGCAAATGGCAAAACATAAAGTGGATGACAGTCCGCCGGAGCTGTTCCCAGAGTTGTATCTAAAGCCACGACGACTTGACTACTATGCTCGTCAGCTGGAACAAACCATGAATGTCAACAAGGAACTGCTTAAAAGAATCAACTTAATACAGCGAACTGGTGTATGTTGACTGAGATATTTATTAATAGAACTTTTTCGTTAACATTTCATCTGAAAGTTATTAATGAGGTGTTTTTTTCTGACACAATATTTGGCCACATTGGTGTTGACTTTTGTCTTGGAAAGTACTACAGTGTAAAGCTTATGTCTTTTACCTGAAGGTGTTAAATCAGACACCCGAAACCCCACGACCTGTCTGCATGTTTTAGTTTCATGGGTTCTTCATGTGTTGGAACTTTAATTAGTTTAAGAAAAATAGCGTATCTCTACTATTCCTCATGAATCAGGCTATCAATTAGACACTTACAATGTATATTATATAGTATAGATTAATTTTATGCAATTATAAGTTTCCTTTCTAGGGATTCGTGGATTGTTGGATGCAGGAGCCTAGCAATAAATACAATAAGTTGCTTTGCCAACAACGACAACGGAACTTAAACGAGATACAGAAGTCGAACTATTATTTCTATTCGAGACTACTAATTGCTGTTAGTTCATTGTGCGTTTTGGTGTAAGTTTTAGATAGATCCTACGTGCGTAATATTTATTAAATTCGGTGCCCATTACATTATTCACAAACTTATTAAAAAACTATCAGATAAAAAGTAAATTGTCCAGAAAACAGGTTGAAAATTCAAATTACATACCTGATCATTATTGAGTTCTTCACTTTTTTATGATCAGGACTAGAATTTGGAAAAATTATGCATTTGTAGATTTAGGTTAATTTCAACCATTTTTAGTTTCTAAAATAATTTTCTTTTGCAACTAATTTACTTAACTTCTTTTACAGAGGTCAGAGCAACTACTTACAAAAGAACTGGACGAAGCTTGGAAAGATACAAAGCATAAACTAATTCTAGGAGCTTCGTGAGTGTCCATTGCATAATGCCGGACCCTCACATTCGCACGAATACGCAAACTCACGTGTAAGATACAAAAAAACGCAAGTTGACCACATTTGACAATTTAATTTCCAAGCTGTGTCAGTTTTTTTACAGACATTAAAGCGTGTGAACCTTCTTTAATAGTTTGCGCGCATCGCATGTGAGGGACCGGGGTAATGCTGCTACAACACACATACAATGCTATATTCATTATTTTTTAACATGGAAGTACCTATCCTAAAATTTTTATTTACAGATTGCCATTTATATTATTCAAAACTGGGAAAATTGATCGTGATATAAAAGATCCGGCGTTCGACAAACCTATTAACATGAATCGACCTAGGTAAGACTGGACTATCACGTGTTAAAATTTCAAGTATTTTATTGCAGGATAGTGAATAACAGAGATTTTTTATCAGTCAGCAAATTGTGGCGATTTTACGTCAATCGATCTATCTATGTACACCCATTTGACAAGTTTGAGTAGCTAACAGATCGATATTTGTTGTTTTTTAAAGAAAAGGAGTTTTATTTTTAGGGTATCTATGGACATCTGGGTTCTCGGTGGGTCCAAGATCGGTAAAGTAATGATCGAACTTTTCAACGATATAGTTCCGAAAACATGTCAACTGTTCTTGGGCCTTGTAAAAGGAGATGCGAAGGGCCATGCATATACAGGCACCAGGATTTTCAGGTTTGTGTATAATTATTTCTTTTTTTCTTTATTTGTACTTGTATATTTATTATACCTTTTATAATTCATCATAAAAAGGGTATCAGCCTTTAGAAGAACATCGTCATCCTTCATCTGTGTGTGTGTGTCTTTAGTATGAGATCCCTAGAAAAACCTAACACTTGGTACATGCAAAGTTTTCGCCTTAAATATTAGGTCAAAGACAGAATGAAATGGAGATGAAAGACTAGTAGGGCAGACCCCGATGCTTTCTCCTTGATATCAAATCATCAAATTCCAACTAACATTATTCTCATTCGTGTTATACAGAATAGTACCGGACTTGTACTGCAGCGGCGGAGATGTCACTAAAGACAACGGTTTCGGCTGTTACACACCCGAAGGAGATGCCGCTGACGCCGTGGAAAGCGAAGGCTTTAAGCTAAAACATACAGTTCCAGGTACTTATTTATTACGTCTATTTATTCCTTTTTTACATATCCTGCAGAAGAATTATTATCCTGTTAAACAGAAGGCTCTTCTTTGATATCTAGTTGTTTCCTTCTGTTTTCTTCTTTTAAATTATTCTAATTTCTAATAACTAGATTATTTCTAATTTAAAATCTGTCTTTATAAATTTATTGCTTTTGCACATATCTATACACCTCTGAATTCATATACGATTTAGATTTTGACATTAACTAAAAATTTCAAGCTGATGTTACTTGATGTCTCTTTATGGCGTCACTTATGGGGGTTTTTGTACCTACAGGTGTATTATCCATGGTCGTCAGTCCAAAAGGTGAAGTGTGTGGTCATTTCAACATTATATTCAAGCCGTTGCCGCAGTTCGATAACAAACATATAGTGTTTGGCAGGGTAAGATCCTTCCCAAATTATTCTTACATAGGTTTGACATATTATGTCTGTTATTTAAAACAAAACGGTTTACTTACTCATATTCTCGGGATCGCCCGACTAGTTTCAGACTCAATAGGAGTCCCTCAACCTGTCGCGAGTCGAAGTCAGTTTAAGAATATGCGTGAGTAAACCGTTTTGTTTAAAATAATTATGAATACTCCTCACGAAAATATTCTTATACAAATATTTTGTCTGTGTTTCTTCTTTTATGTGTCCTGTCGCAGGTCTTCTGGCAGAAATTTCGTAAGAAATAAGCAGTATCTACGTACCTACTTATATTTTCTTAGATTTTTGTGTTCTGTGTGTGTTGTGTGCACATAAATAAATAAATAAGTTAAATGTTTATCTACATGATAGTATGCACTAAATTTAATTTTGACTACTACTAGGTAAATTTATCAACTATTTTAAATATTAACAATACCATAACCGAACTGTACCAAAAAATTGTACTTAAATAAGTACAATTTTGTACAAGAATTAACAATTCAGAGAAAGAAGTTGTTTATGTACTAATACGATATCAATTCCACAGATAATAGCAGGGCCAGCACCAACGTTAGAACGCATCAGTGCACTAGGGCTGCCCCTCGGCACTACATCAACCGACTGCATCATCAAGTCGTGCGGCTGGTTCACTCGCACCGGCCAGTACCGCGAGGGCAACACTAACGTCATCAAATTCCCACCCAGACGTAAAGCGAAGAAGTGATAACTGTTACCGTCTCGTACCTTTAGGTGTGATCGTTCTTTTGTTGTTTTGATCATCGTAAATTATAATTGAGTTTTTGAAGGCTATAATATTATTATGAAAAATTCAAAACGGTTTTTTTTTTGTTTGTAGCGTCATCACCAGCTGTAAAAGTACCAGTTCCTACTTTAAGTACATCTTATAGATATATCGGTAATGCGTTATAGTTACCTAAACTATTTTAATTTATTTAACATCAATATTAACTTTTACAAGTTACCTCGGTTTTAAGTCGGACTACATATGAGGCAAAATAAATTCAAGTCAAAATTCTCAAGACAGTTCACAGGCAATCAAGGAGTAATGACTAAAATAAAACTAACATAATGCAATCAAACTTTTATTGCAAAATTATTATTTTTTTAAATAAATAGAAAAGTCTGAAGGCACACGATACGAATCAAACAAATCACAGGTACACATTCATAATCGTACATATTCTAATACTCAATTAACTTCGTCAAGTTCCGATGTTTTCGTAATGTCGTCATCATTCTATTTTTACGAACAATCCGCATGATAATATCAGAGCCAGCAACTGAAAACAAACGCATTAATATTATAACTTCGAAGATTACTAATACATTCCCCTACGTATGACAGTAATCAGTAATCAGTCCCCTAATGAGGTTTCAAGGGAACACGGGGGAGAGACTTGAAAATTTAGAATTTTAAAGAAACTATAGCTTTCGCTCGGCGTCTCTCGCCTATTTCCTGCAATATTGGACAAATTTAAAAGATACTTCATAAAATGAATAAAGGCTGATTTTACCAACGCCAGATAATTTTATCCGAGGAACAGTTTTGAATATTTGGCAGTTCATCCACACAAAATCTGTCTTCAACTATATTCCACGAATAAAAATTATCTGACTGGAAAAATCAGCCCTTAGAAGAATAATTATAGACTATGTCCTTGTTTTTCTTTTTTTCATCAATAGTTGTAAAATTTTTACACTACGCCTCAGTTGACAGGGGTCGAAATACGCAATTTCTAACATATTTGGAGTGGTCTAGTGCTTTTAAAGATAATATATCATCTAAAATGAAAACATAGGGGCTATTACTAGTTATATTACTATTTATATTACTGTAAAAAAAACATTGCTTTCATTGGTCATTGGTCATAATCTAGCAAGAAAGCAGGCGAGAGCGTTTGCATGGAGAGAAGACCACTTTTACATTTTAACAAACCACCATAAAACCTATGCTAAAACTCAACTATAAAAACAAGTACATCTATGCTACTTGTAATTTTTTCTTTGACTACCGTTATTTAGCATAATTTGACACAAAAGTAACTTGAGGAACTAATCTATTTGGCTGTGTAAGGCTGCCTGTCCATTGAAGTGGAGAGAGGCTGTTGAACGGAGAAATAGATAAATATTAATCTCCGCTCCTATCTCAATCCTATTGGTTATAATTTCTCCGTTTCTTCGCTTCGCGTCAATGGATAGGCAGCCTTAAGATTGAGTGAAATATAGAAACCGGATAGTTACCATTATAAGCGCAATAATGACGGCTGCAGTACCAACGTATATTGCGTCTTCTCTCAGGAAGTCTATCACTTTACTGAGGCAACCCTCGACGTACATCGTCGTCGGGTTCGGTGATGCCTTGCAGTCCATTCTCTGAAACATTCAACATAACAATTATACTCCTTGAAGGAAACTACGAGGCGTAGAGTCCTTTTTATCAGTATTCTAAAACAGTACAATGAAAGGTTTTTTTAAGTTATTGAGAGAATTCCTTCCGGAATTAAGTCTGCCTATGTACCTTGTGGATGTAGTATTAAATAAATATAATCAACTGATAGTGTAAAAAAACAACGTAATATCGTTTAACTATACAAAACCTTACTAATATTATAAATGCGAAAGTAAGTCGTGTCTGTCTGTCGCACATTCACGCCAAAACTACTATACCGATTTAAATTAAATTTGGTACACAGATAGTCTAAAAGCCTGAGAAAAGACATAGGCTACTTTTGCCGCGATAACCGACATCCACGTGGGCGGAGCCGCGGGAAACAGCTAGTATGAAATAAGTCACAAAAAAGGCGTTTTACATCTATTTCGGAATTAAAGGCGCTTTTCAAGGGTGCTGCCGGTCTTCAGGTTCTGTTTACTTTAGAGACTTCAACAAAAACCAGTAGGTATAGTTCAATTCAAACTAAATGGCGGCTGTGAAGTGCGCTAAACGCTGCTCAGTACCTCGCCCCGCACCCCCGCTGGCGCATAAGTTTGGTACTGCACAGCGACTCGACTCGTGTTCACAGCCGCCTTTAAGTTTGCATCGTACTGTATATCCTCACCTTTCCCGGATAGACTTCACGACAACAACTCTCAGGCACATTGTCGTTCCAATCTTTGTACCCTTTGACTCCGCAGCACTGCAGATACGTCTGGGTGTCATCCCAGGACTTGGTGTACTCATGCCTGACTCCATAGTAAGGAATGGCGGCGTACAGCTCCCGGTCTAACGTAGTCACCACCTTCTCGCGGAACACGAACTGTAGGATCCCGCCTACCAGCATCACCACGAAGATGATGAATACCAGGATGTAGTACTGGAAATGAAGTTGATTATTTTAGTTGAAAAGCATACAATTAAAGTACCGATTAAGTACAAGTTGACTGCACGGATAGCCGAGTGGTATAGGTCACCACGCCAATTACCTCTGTGCGCGACGTGCCGCAGGTTCGATCCCCGTATGGGACAAGCATTTGTGTGACCCACAAATGCTTGTTTTAAGTCTGGGTGTTCTTTGGGCATGTGATTTGAATGTTTGTGAAACCCCCCGCGACACAAGGAGTAATTTCGAACATCAAATTATGCAATAAGTATTGTATAAATAAATCATAAGCAAACTTCGTTATTATCTTTAAAATAAATACTCTTCAATAGTTAATCATAGTTAACAATTATAGTTAGTACAATTGTACAAGTTAACACTATATTAACTGTAGTTAACAAGTACCATAACGCACCGTGAGCAGCATACACTTGACCTCCTTGGCCGCGCCGCAGCAGCCGAGCAGTGACAGAAGCATCATGGCGGCCCCCATCGCCACCACCACGCCCACCGACGCTATAAACATGTTGTTGCTCATCAACGTGCTGGAGAAGGACCGGGATACCCATACCCAGAGGCCGATAGCTAGGGCTAGGGCGCCTCCGATCTGGAAAATGAAAGTTGGTTGATCAGGTTCTGGTATTAAAAATTATATTTTTACAGATAAATTAATTTTAAGATCGGCAACCTAGACGTTTTTCATCTTATGCTGCGTACAGACAGGCCCAACGGACGTCAATGAACATCGAAGGGGCAGAACCCATTCCCTGTACTACCCAATCGCGTAACTAATTATTAATATTATTTATCCCTGGTGGTAGATTTCAACATGGCCTCATAAACTGTACCTCTTTAGCCTTAAGGATTCTTTGACCCAAGAAATTGTATCTGTAAGCGGCTACAACGTTGAATAAATAGCAAAGCTTAGGTGCATTCATAAACGACCGTGTTTAGAAATTTTATATTACACTTATTTATAGAGAGAGAACGAGCATTGATAACCACGCTTGCTCACTTGCGGGCTGGATTTCAGATTCAAATTTTTGGAATCCAGGTTTCCTCACGATGTGAATAATGAAGAAAGTAGGTACACACAACTTTGAAAACACACATTGCCAAGCCTGCAGAGGGTTCGAACATGCAACCTTGTGCATACAATTCCGTTCGTTGAACCGCTAGGCCACCACGAGATTTATTTATTTATGCAGTGCATTATTAAATGTTTAAAGCTACAGCAAGCACCTAATGTACATAATAATAACTAATACTTAACGATATCTTAAGCATTGTATCTATTACGTTACACTTTATAAAATAGCCTATTAACATCTGTAGGTACCACGTAAATTAATTAGGCGTGAGCATCCTTCAATGCTACATTCAGCCATCATATTTTTTTCTAAAACTTAACGGCCGACATCCGGCTAAGACTCATACTTAACGTCTACGCAAGTACCTATGCATACATAATATAATATAATAATATAATATCTTGGGACATCTCACACACGGTCATCTGATCCCCAAACTAGGCAGAGCCTGTGCTATGGCAACCAGATAACTGATAAACATACTTATATGTTTCTAAATACATACATATTATAGATAAATTACACCCAGACACAGAACAAATGATCGTGCTCATCACACAAAGATTCGTCCTGGGCGGGAATCGAACCCACGACCTCTGGTTTAGCAGTCAGGGTCACTAACCACTAGACCAACAGGCCCGTCTAAATATAAATCGCTTACAATCGCTGACATAATTCATCGCTTTAAAATATTGCTATAGGTACCTACTTAATCACCAGGATATACATTATACCGACAAGATACAATGTGTATAAAACATCTAATGTTGAGTGTTTGTCGTTTGATGACCGCTCTGTTATTTATTGCAAAGTTTTTATACTAATCATCTTCCTTTTAAACTATACAAGGCATGATGAACGTATATTCCAAGATGCTTAAGCTTATACGGATACAAGACTATGTAGTACTTACGAAGGTAACCACATTAATGCATATTAATGAGAACTTCATACATCTCCCGCAGCTGTCCATTGCTCCTCCCATACCCATTGCTATTCTGAAAATTAAAACAAAAATAGTTATGGACATGAAACAAACTCAAACAAACCTACGTCACTATATAATGTCAAAACTACCTTAATTAGGGATTCTCTGGATTTTAACGTGTTGTTTTTGACACTTTAAAAGACGCAAGGCTGATCATGATGACGATAATGTAGAATCCCAAGTAATAAAATTGTGTTATAACTAATAGAAGCTATTTGTCTAGCTAGTGTCATAACCGAACTCGAAACATTAAATCACTGTTGTAAATCGACATCATCTATATGCAGAACCTTGATTACTAATAGGTAGTGAAAGTTGATATCCAGCTGTATGTAAGACATTCACGTGTAATAGGTACTGCCAAAAGAGATGACAATGGTGCGCTATGGGTTGTTAGGACCAATTAAATTAAAAGTCCTACGTGCTCTAAAGACGCTTGTTTGAATTCACCGTGACCGTACCTAACTTTATTTCTTGTGATTTAAAGTAAAGAACTAAAATACAGTAAAAAAAGTATATGACAGGTGAAAGATACATGAATATACTAAATATAATATTACAATACTAATTTTATTTTCTGATGTCGATTAACTTGGTTATACCCATAAAACCAAATATTACATGGATGGTATTACAACCGGAATTAAACCCAAAAGGTTACGCTAAAGGGCAAATCCACAAAAATGTGACATTTTATTTACACCTTGTAAGCTCTAGTTACTATAGGCACACCTCACTTGACCTCACATTATTTTGAACTGACCTGACTTTATCTTATAAGGCCATCGTTCATTAACAGGTGGCCCATGACGCCGCTTATAATTACGCAGTCAATTAATTAGAACACTAAATAAAAGTAGTCAACTTCCAAAAAAAACACAAGTTAAATCCGACTCTAACACAAAAAATATCTCGAATTGACATAATTATTTGGCATTATACAAATTAAATTACACCATTAATCTTAAGAGCATAAAAACTATAATCAAAAAGCTTTGTACCTGTTCAAAGTGATTTATGTTTGTTAATAATTATGTTAGTTTTAATTTGTTATTAATTTCTCGCTTCATATTCAGTTACCTTTATATACGACATTGTATGACTGTGGTAAGTAATCTAGACTGCCGAGCGACCGTAAAGATTAACAATAAATAAGTTCTTACCTCCAATATGTTGATTTCTGTTTTCTTCGTAATTTTAAATGGATGTTAATATTTCCCATGCTATTATTTATATTTCATGCTTATTATGTAAATATAGTAGGTATACGTTTTGATTATAGAAGGTTGAATCGATAAGAATGTTTTCGAAATACCCTCTTTTATTGTAATTAGTTGCGTCATAAACAACTCTATGGTTAATAACATATTTTACTTAAAAATAAATTAAAAACCCGCGCCGTATGTACAGTGTTCTTATCTAATTAGCAAAATTATTAAATAAAGTTATGAAATCCCTGACTAAAAAGGAGTTAGTACCTGCAAAGGAAACAAATAAGTCATAGACTGAAGTGAAGTTTAATCAGTTTTAAGTCACCGTTAAGTCTCAGGCCGCTCACTGTCACTTTAAGGTACAATGTAGCGACAGAAACATTTAAGAACGCCTTAAAGTTAAGTTGCGTTTGAGTATTCGGAAGTAACTCATTAAGGTAGTAAGACCTATCTTCAATGTTTCGTTTTAAACAAGACGTAATTATTAGCACAAACCATTTATTTAACAGGCTTATCCAGATAACAGGACAGTAAACGATAAACTATTTACTAGCTAATATAAAAAGCTCGTCATTCAACAGTAACGGGAGTAAGAATCTAAGGAGCTTTGAAAAAGTTAAACCCGCTCCAGAAATTTTCCACTTAGGGATAGTAAAGACTTATCTAGGTATAGGTACCAGTACCTACACAGTGTGTATTTCTTGAGAGTAAAGCTTGTCGTACAACTGAAAAATGGAGATACTAGATCGATTATGTTATGTGGATGATCTTGTCCCTATATCATCGACTACATATAAATGTAAAAAGTAACATTCTTCAATTAAATTTATATGGGACCATCTCTGAGATTTACCCTATGAATAACAAAAATACTGTTTGAAATCGATCCACAATTGCCGGAGATATCGTCTAACAAATATACAAAAATAACATACCGTCGAATTGAGAGGCTCCTTCTTTTAAAGTCGGTTAATAAAAAACGTGCAAAAAATAAAAAACTAGATGTTACTAGCAGTGGAAATACTTCAGAACATTAAATTTCTTCCTTCAGGGAAATACTGACAAGGCTTATTAAGAATGATTGACTTGTAAATAATTATCATTATAGTTAATAATTTAGGAATATTGACGATTTACTCACGCGCATTCTCGGGATCGCCCGACTAGTTTTAGACTTAAGAATCCTAAATCATGAACTGACGCGGCGGCGGTGTTGCAAGTCAAGCTGTCGAGAAACTAGTCGGGCGATCCTCACGAAAGTTATTACCTATACAAATATTATTATAAAATATTTAAATTTAAATATCTGACGACCCTTCCTGACTGTCGGCCCCAGGTAATGCTTAAGGAGGGTGTGGACAGGTGGACTGTGGGTGCAATTAGTGGACAGGTGCAACAAAATAAAAGTCAGAATAGAATCCTAAAAAAAAAAAACAGAAGCAAATCTATAACTTCATTCAACGAAAACAACTTTTAGTGAGTGTGACTGTACTAAACTGGCTTTGTTTTCAAAAATTCTTTAATTAACTTAACCAATACAATAGCTTTTAATAATATACCTGTGAATCGTTGGTCCGGATCCTACTATCGTCAATAAAACAAACAAGGATCTTTGGCTCAGTACTCGCTCGTACTTGCCAAACATTTGTGTAGGTTCACAAGCTATTAAAATATTAAGTAAGGTGTCATATACCAACATACCTATAAGTAGATGAGTACGTATATTATATTAACTTAGCTTCGCTTCGCCAATAAGTCTATATGCGATATGTTACGGTATGTATGTCGTGTGCGCATAAAGTATTGCGACCACTCGCAGAGAGGAGTTACGCTGCGCGGACGCAAACACTCAAGGTGATGGATAATAACACAAGGTCCATCTAATCCATTCTCTTAACGATGTTTATAAGTGAAAGTTGCATTGTATGACTATTTGAACGAGCGCTAATAGAAAATAATAACATAGGAAACGGTCAAACGATAGAAACAACACGTCTTCGTTCAAAACGGTCGATTTATGTCAACATCGATATATTTTTTTGCGTTAGTTTACTTACATTTTGTCAAGAAATCCGATATCTTGAATGAACCGTTAGCCAAAACAATTTCACTTTATCATCACTGTTGCTTCACTAGTTTTTGTTTGAACTATTCATTCACAAGTTTGTTTTGTTTTGTTTGACGACAAGTGCGTCGTGGCCGGTAGGACAAAGTCAACTGGTTTGTTGAGTGAAGCACGCGGCGACGCCCCACCAAGCAGGCTGTAGGAAGAATGGGACAGCCTTCGAAGGGTCCACTAACACGTTTGTGTGTTCGCAACTAGGTCATAGCGTGTAAGTGCTGCATTATTTACAACGTAAGATCAACATCATAGATTACACTTTAATTTATCGTTTTGTTAGTATTTTTAAAAGTTGTTTTCTTCCTGCAAAACCTACTTTGTTCTACTAAATCAAAAGCCGCTGTCTAATGGAGATTGAATTTAAAATAACGGTCTTATGAACATGAGTTGCAATCTGGTTTTATAAAAGATGTACCAATTATATTTATAAGTATGTAGAGGATATACTAAAAACATATTAGTACTATAATAAAATAATGATGAAAATTATTAAGAATATGATTAATTAATATTCTTATTTGAAAAGATTGGTAGAGTTACTCAGAAGCTATACTTGTAATTATGTAGATAACAGTAAATATCCTCATTTCACATTTCTAGGATGCAAATTAGTCCGGTGTCTTAAAACATACTAAAAAACATGACATCATCATTCATCATTATTTTTAAGTCTTTTAAGTCTTAACATGTCCTTTAAGTCTTAACATGTCTAGAAAACTATGGTAGAGCACACATTAGGCGTACTGACCCTTCTTCTATATATAACCGTTATTATCGTTGCAATGGTTTTGAGGCTCTGCGCTTCTCACTTTCACTTTGTTTATAAGCCTTTAATACTGTTATATTGTAGGTAATGTTGATGTAATAAAGTCACAGTGGATAGGGGTCTTGTAATTTATAAAAATAATCAGCTATGACTATTTTTCTTCTTCACTGAACAGCATTAACATAAGATAAGTATTTTAAACACCGACGAAAAAATAAGGTTGTTATATTATTATGTAGGTTGTATAACTACACATACACTCAATGGTTATTGTAAACCAGGGGTTCCCAAACTTATTTTGTCTACTGCCTACTTTGAGAATAAATTATTATTTAGCGCCCCCATTTTTTCACCTACTTAAAAACCACTATAACTTCAAATTAAATTAATTACTGTGAGCTATATTAGCGGAGATTAAACATTCATTCCGTATCTCTTACCCCTTTAGGCCAGTTTTACACACACGTTTACACCAGCCTTTGGGAAAGGCTGGTGTAATCGTGGCATTATAGCAAGTAAAGTGACTCCTCGCTTCTCCTATCATAGAAATGCAGACACAGACAAATAAAACAAAAGGATGTCACAGTTTCATTTATTAGCTTTTTGTTAATAAACGTTCACCTCAACTCAAGATAAAAGTGGTACAAATGTAATCAACGCTGTTTTACATCAATATGAGCATTACTGCGTCCACTACCAACTAGATGTAATTGAGCTTTGGTTAACATGAAATCATATTCCGACATTAAAATCAGTTTAGTAAATAAGTTTTGTATTAAAAACTCAAGGAAAAATATGATCTGCGCGCAATCAAATATGATAGAATCATGTCAAATTGTTTATTTAACATTCTACTTATCTATAAAAGTTATTAACATATAAAAGATAGGAACAAAAGGCCGTTTGCGAAGTGTTTAGGCTGCACTCGCCATATTACTATTATCTACTGCTGCTTATGCGAGCCGTCATACTGCTGTAATTAATTCCTCGGTGAGTATTTAGTGGATGATCTTTATCTACACTTATTAAAAACTATGACCAAAAAATACCCGTCTTATAAAAATCTTTGAATAACTCTAAACCGAACCTAAGACAATGTGAGGTATTAAATCTGATCGCGCGGAGATCATACTCGAGCGAAACTATGTAATAAATGTACAAACCAGTGCTTTGAACTCGTGAAATATAACATGATATCGAATAGAAGTCGATACTAAAAACGTGACATCCTGAGGATCACACATCTGACCTATTTGATCTCACAATATATTCCCACCTGCTACGGGCTCTCATATTATGCTATTACTAATGAGTTAGAAAATTCTGTAACAAAATAAGTAGCAAGTGTGAATTATTAGTGATTGCGTATAAATCAATATAAATACAAAATAAAACTATAGATACATTCTCAACTGTTGTTAGCTTAACATATATATGGAGCAGTAAACGGTAGGTGATTTAGGTACAATTATTTATATCTATTTAGACACGGATATAAAATAAAAACAAATATAATTGAAACAATACTTTAACTGAAATAATAATATAATTATATATTACATACTTTGCGCTAAAAATACAACAAAATACACTTATAAAAAAACAAACCGCTACTGCTGTTGGTTACATACGGACTGACAATAAATTAACGCTAACGCATGAGAGTTACATCTTTTAACATTATATTACCTATACATTAAACATTTAAATCGTTTTAATTAGACCTAGATACACAATACGACCTGCGTAGCTTCCCTTATAAATTAATTGACAAAGATAAAATATAGGCTTTCTATTTGGACCAAAGAAATGGCAAATTGTTCTGATTCTGGACCTAACAAATTAACAATTACATTGAGCATTTTTACATTAACATACAAATACAAAGTATGTTAACTGTGAAGATGCAAAAAGGAAATGTATGTTTGTATGTATAGTTTAGTTCTTAAACAATATGGCCTTATCAAGATTCCTTAGGCCCAAATATCCGCCTTGAACAAGCATAGAAAAAAACTTCAACATAGGTAATAAATAATGTTAAATTTCGAATAGCTGCGACATTTTCCAAAAAATACTTAATAATTTATATAAAAAGACTTCGTTTATGAGCATACATCATTTATTATGTATTTTTCATTCCACTTTAGGTCAACCACAAATTAAATATGATTAGCCTCAAGTCAGCAGTAATGGATTGGTAAGAATCAGATCTGTGTGGGCACGACTGTTATGACGTCATCTGGCATAGCAACACATTTAACTAAGAGCGACTATTTTCGAACATCATGAATACAATCAAATGTTACTTCTGAAGAAGTATTCATTAAATAAATAATTTTGAGAATAAATTTGAATCTGAGTGAAAATATTCGCATTGACCTACAATTTTATTTACTAAGCTCTGCCTTTGATAGTCGACGTCGTATAACATCTATAACTTCTAATTATTGCACAAAACAAAAATATACTTCGAGAAAAGAACATCAAATAAATGCGTTTAATTCCATTATTATTACGATATTCAAATCCTTTGTACAGTAATATTACACGTATTTAATCAGAAGCTACGCAGCGACGCATCTGCCCTTTCATCCCTTTATACAAAAAGTGAAGAAAGTTGAAAACTCACAATCTTCCGCGTGTGATACGAAATTTAATATGAACATTTAACACATACTTATTATTACATTGTAGAGGTACTTTAAAACGATGTCTGTAAGCGCCTATAACTTTTGGAACATTCATTCATTGCTTCGATTGGAAGAAAATTCAACTTCATTCACTCACCCCGAACTAAATAGATGGAGCTACATTTAGCTATCTCTGGACACTACATTGAACGAGGTAGGCTTAATCGCAGTTATTAAAATCGATTCGTATTACGACTAATTATTATTGAATAACGTATCACGTGTATCGCGTGCCAAACATAAAGAGTTGCGTGCGTTATAGAAATAAATTAATTGAAGTTATTTGTGTTTCTATTACCATTTAAAAATAAGAAAATAAAATGTTTGCTGGTTATATATTTAAAGAATTTTGATTTAATGGTATGTTCAAAATCGAAAAAACAAACCATTTTAATAAATATGATTTAAGCATTATAACACCAGAACAAAGTTAGTTCTTGGAATCACTGACAGAGACCTGAGTGAGAATTATAAAATGCTTCAAGACTGATTTGTTGAAACAATGTGACACCGATTGAGACGCAGTCCTTAAAGTTGCACGAACACACGTATGGCGTATAACGTCATAGCGGAGGCACAAAAAGTTGCAAATGCTAACAGTATCGATCTTTAAAGTCCAATTGTTCCAGTGGGGTGCACGATGTATCTATTAAAATTATATGTTACTTCAGATACACAATTTTAAACAATTATCATGTTCTTTGCGAACTGTAACATGTATGTGCGTATATTTATGTTACATTAGGTACATCAGGACTATTATTGTTCCAGGAACAGAGAGAGATGAAGCTATACAGACTTACAGACAGATAGCATTATCTCTTTCTCACAATATAACAATAATACCCTTCATACATCGTATAATATTTGATTGAACGATGGCTATTGCAAATGCAAGTTGGTTTAGAACTCGATTAAATGTAAAATAATCGTTGTTCAAAAATGTTTTTCCGGAGTAACATATAGCGTAATAAAATAATTTAATAATGTTGGTTGCCGGATGTGTGTCGTTCAGTACGGGGCGTACCGGAGGACGCGGGCGGCGCGCGGTGCGCGGGCGCGTGCTCGGCGTGCACGTGGAGCGCGGGCGCGTGCTCGGCGTGCACGAGGTGCGCGAGCGCGTGCTCGGCGCGCGTCAGCTGTGGGGCGGGGCGCGCGCGGGCGCCGCGGCGCAGCACTAGGGCCGGCGCGCCGCGAACACGCCGCGCTGCAGGTACGCCTCGCCCAGCGACCCTGCAACGCGCCCACCATACCACATGCACACCCACTCCGCACCCACACTCACACCCACCACCGCTGCGGGGGCCGATACGCAGATACCGGTAGGGGGACTGGTGGATCGAATGCCGACACTTACAATTCGGCTGGACTAACCTTTAACTGAGACCAATAATAGATTAGAATGGGATCGCTTTTTTTAATTTTTATAAGAAGAATACAACATATATCTAATGAACATGTTTTGTTTTTATAATCTTGTGTATATTATGGAACACCTTTGATTCGATTCCATATATCATATTCAATTGCATAAAGCATCACATGATATCACAAGCAAGTGTGAAACAAGCACACTACATCGTCACTAGATTTCAAAACAAAATAATAAAATATTAAGAATACAAACACGATTCATCCACTTACCTAATCCTATAGGTTTGCGAATTTCGGAATATAATACATAATAATAAAAAGACAATAAATTAATAGAAAAGTTGCTTTTATCCTTGTGACGAACAACTACCACATTTAAAAATAAAAAACGCTCTTTTAAATATTTATATTCATCTTAAACTACCTATCCTACCTATCATTACGATTTTCAAAGATCTTATGTCAAGTCTATTTATTGTATGAAAAAATATCCAAAATATATGGATATATGGGCAATACTGCAAATCACAATTCGAATTATTATTTAATAATCAATTTTGTTATACTTCTGTGGACGAGTATTAGCCTTGGTTTCATTTATTGCCCATATTTCGAATCTATACATTATAGATTTCACCAAATGACAATTTTTACGCGAAAAAACGTTATTTAATCAGCGAATATGTGAATGTTTGACTGACCGACTTTTAATCATTAGAATATTTATGTGATTTGAAACTTACCTTGGTTGGGGAATGGTAGGCAATTGGTCTTGAGTATCTCCTCGTGGTTACCATACGCGCAAAACTTGACTACAACTGTGTTGGCTGATATGCCAGTGATCTCCGCCTCATAGAACTAGAAAAAGACATATAAACAGGATTGTAACGAACAAGATCTTTTTTTTTTTGGTCCTCAGAGCTGGCTACATCTTGGAAACCGGTGTGTACGCTACTCGACCACGTAGGTAGTCAATCATTGCAATAACTGTATAGAGGTAGAAAGGTAAATATTGAATGAAAATTAAAAGGCATATTGATGGAAATTAAAAAGAGCTGGTAACTAATTACACTGGAAAAGTATTATAAGAGCCTTATACTGTTAAATTTTTTCTGTACTTAGTAGTAGAAATGTGTAAAATGGTAGAAATTAAAATTAACGTAAAATTGTATAGAAGTGGACTTACGTTGTTGTCTTCCCAGTACAGAGCGAGGCAGCGATCGCCGACCTTCCAGTTAATATCAGCCACGCCCAGCATGGCGCGGGCCTGCTCATTGACGGCGGCGTTCTGGAAGCCCAGCAGCGAGTTGGTGAGGAACGGGGCGCCGCGGACACCAGCAAACTCCTGCGGCCGCGCGCCGTAGCCGTACTGGCGACTCGCGTAGCTGCTCGCCGCCGCCGCCGCTACGGCCGCTGTACCCATGTAGCTAGCCACGTTGGGATAAATCGGGTTCTGACGAGACTCCACGTAGCCGTTCGGCTGCTGCCGGCGCTGGTATGATTGATCCTGATACTTCTGGATATCACTACCCCTCTGGAAAGACTGCGCTACATCCTGCACGCTCTGAGCAGCAACAAACGCCGCCTGTTTAGCATACACTTGGTCCAGCGTCGGATAGTTCCGAGGCTGTTGAAGCTCTTCAACCGCGCGCTGGTTCGCCAACAAATTCAAGTTCGCCGTCGCTTCCACCAAACTTTCCATAGTATTAGAAGAGTTTCGGTAATTCTGATGTTGGTTTACTTTATTCTCATTAAAGTTCCTGTCGCTTCTAACATTCTTATCATTATAGTGGCTCTGTGGCGGCGGCGGTAGTGTGTGATATGAGTTGTTGTTGTAGTGCATGTTCATGTTGTTAATGCTGTTCTGTTGATACTGTTGACTCTGGTACTGTTGCTGCTGCTTATTTTTCTCCTCTAGCTTTCTCTGGAACCTAGGCGGTTTTTCACTCTGTGTCTGGTACTTCCTATCGTCTCTGTGTGAGTGTTCATGAGAGTAATGTCCTCTACCATCAAATCTTTGCCTATTGGGACCTTCATATCTAGATCCTTGGTTGCGAGGGTTACTTTTGGCACTATTTCTGTCCCTAAAATTAGAATTATTCCTATCACTTCTATCCTCTTGTGAGGTACTATTCTGGCGATTATTTTTATCTTTATCTGGTACATTAGGCAACTTATCTTCTAAGAAGTCAAATAAGGACACCTTCCCTGATGGCTTCACTGGAATGTCGTCATCATTGACTTCTTTATTCCGTCCCTTGCGTTTAGGCGGCTCCGCTTCCTTTTGCTGTTTTTCTTTATTTCTATTTTCTGAATTATCTCTTTTCTGCAGAATTTTAAGAGCCCTATCAACATTATTCTTTGTATACTTTAGAGCATTTTCAGCTTGTTCTTCTGAAAATCCTGCATCTACTATCTTCTGCACATTTGCATCCAAAAGAGGTTTTGTGCCCCCACCAAAGACCTTAAAGTTAAAAGCAAGTATATTATGCATTTAACATTATATTTTAAGAAAAGAAGAACTAAGGATTCAATCATTGTATTATATGTTATTTATGATTATGTGATTTATGTCTATTTAGTAAATAATGAGTATAAAGTAATGGCTGTTGTAAAAGCTGGGCAAAAAACAATATTATTATAGTTACCACAATTATATCTCAATTCAAATTTTGGAATGCAAGAACAATTATTTTTATTACCGATGTCTTATAAGCACAAAAATTAGAATCTATAGGAGTCATGCCTGGTTAAAGAAATATTTCAATTTAATTATTTCGCAAAAATAACAGTGAAATATAATAATTACTTTTTTGACACCAGAAAGTCTTTGTGCCTCTGCTATTGCACCTTTCCTCTGAGCTTCAAACTCTGCATTGTCTTGCTTAGCTGCTTCTTGCAAGCTTTTGAACTGCTTGTCCAACATAAGAGCTTCTAATCTCTGTCCAAATGGTATCCATGGGGGTGGGCCGCCATCAGCACCAATACCACCTGGAAAAGGAAATATTGAAACAAAAACTAAAACTGTTTATTTGTTTTTAAAACTATTAATACAGAGTCATGACAATTGTGACATCCAGTCTGACTATGGGATACTGTGTAACCCAGAAAAATGGGTAAGTCAAATAGGCAGTTGCTCCAAAATATTGAATGAATGTGTCTGACTAAGTATTTTGTTCATTTCAGTTTGAGAAGATCTTTTTGTCTTGCAGTGGGGCAAATGCAGGCTGGAAATTTTATTATAATAAACACTAAGGCATAATTATATGCATGATACTACTGTTACAATGCTTGTAGCACAAGGTTGATTCTAGTAAACAGGTCTAACATTTGTCTATGAACAATTCTTTGATACCTGTTCTTAATAGAATAAAAGTACATATACAGTGTGTAATTTATGACTAGACCCGTTTGACGGGGTGTTGTAATGCAACTTGGCAGCTGCCAATGACCAGCAGTAGGCCACAATAAGCTGAGTTGATTGATTGATTGATAAACTAGTTTGTTTATAAGGCTATAATAATGCTCAATATAACTCACCTCTGGTATGCTTAGCTAAACTTCTGTTCAGTTCCCATTTTTCAATCATATGAGACACTCTCCCACCCAACACAGTTATTACATTAGGAACCAGCCACACCACACCATGGCATACTTCAAGGCCTTCGTTTTGCAACAACAACTTAGTCCCCGGAGGGGTATTAATACTTAAATTGGGTATAGGACTCGTTTCTAGGGCTGTACATGTTGTTTTACCGTCGTGTAGTGTAAGCTTTAGCATACGAGGCGCAGATGTAGACTCCTCATTTGCTTTTGGTGCTGACACATTTCTTATCTTTTGTATTTGAAGTATAACTGGTTTCTCCAACTTTGTTGGGTCTTTAGTAAAGTCTTCAGGCAGTGCTGCATCGCCTACATCTCTTAAATCATACTGAAAAACAATAACACTTTAAATTACAACATCCAGAACCAATTGAGCAGTAGACCTTGACAATACAGAAATGCAACTGCATTAGCCACTTACATCTAATGCTTTCTTCGTAAGAATATTTACATCTTGTATTTGACCGTTTTCACTAACAATATCTAACCCTTCTTCACTTAGATGCCTGAAAAAATCAGATATATGGTTTAACTGTGATGTTCTTACTCCATGTACGACCACAAAAACTGTAGTTTAGAATAAAATATATTTACCAGCCTAGATCTCTTAAATTCTCTATGAGTGACATGTTTTCATTTGTGATTAAATTAACATGACTTCAAGAAAATAATTAAAAATAAAATTCGGAGACATACGGCACCACCATCGGACATCGGTGACAGCCACGGTAAAGTGTAACTACAGATTATATTCAATCCATTCATTCAGCCAATGATTATAACATACTTATAATCGATAATAATTCTATGCAAAATAATTGTTCAAATTAGCTAGGTATTGAACTAGTAAAAGGTTAACTTGCTAAAAACTCCTCGGAAAACAACACCATTTAAATTTATACTGCATTTGTTGTTGCTGTAAAGAATAAGATAAATATGTAATAAAATCCTCAATTCTTTGTTACTGTTTAATTAATCCGAAATTTAAATTAAATTTAAAATGTGTACAAGTTTTATGAATTAAAAAACAGACTATTTCTCGAACCATAGTAATATTATGTATTCCAACATAACATAAAGCATCTTTTTACTCAATGCCAATACCGTTATTGCGCTCACCAGTTGGCGCCACTGGCGTTGAAATTGCTAATGGTAGATCTCAATCCTCATTCAGGACGACCACAATTTGAGTCCTATTTTAACCGAGCTACCTATTTAAATGCTATTGCCTAACATAATCTTCGAAAATAAAAATTATCAAAATCATTACTACTCGTAACATAGTTTAGTCTAGCTATTTTCGGGGCTCATTTTTTTTTTTCAAATAGCTAGAGACCTTAGATAATAGCACAATAATATTGTACATAATATATAATGATTCTAGCTCATAAATGTACCACCTGTATTTGACTTATGGAATGCTAATAAAGAATTGAGTATTGAGTATAATCTATGGGAGAGACCATACATTAAATTTGTCGCTGTCATCGCACAACTGACCACAGAGTACTTCAACTGACAACATGATGCTATCAGATGTCAATTAATATTGAATCTTAATCCAATGGAATAGATTATCATTTTATTTGAAATAATCTAAACCTTTCGCACCTAGATTTTTGTATAATTTTTGACAACGTCATAATATGATATTATACCTATTACCTGCCTGCCTGCTTAGTTACTGATAAGTGATAAGCCCTCATCTACAATCAGTCGCAGTATCTTGGACAAAATTTCTTATTTATTATCATAGTCATATTTACACGTACATTGAACCATACACTGACCATGTCTTCAGTAAGTATTTTACCTATTTTTTTACGAGTCATACTGTGTTGATAAATATTGTTGTTAATTTACCGCAATTTCCTCAGACACACATTTTCAACGTTGAAATGACGTGCGAAGGTTGCTCGGGTGCCGTTGAAAGAGTACTCAACAGGCTAAAGGGGCAGGGCGTCGACAATGTATCTATAAGTTTGCCAGAACAAAAGGTGTCAGTCACGTCTACACTTAATGCTGACCAGTTATTGGATGTTATAAAGAAAACAGGCAAGAAAACGACATATGTGGGAACACAATAGTGAAGTGTACACTGTAAACATAACTATAACATAGTCTTATAAAGAAACCTATGGAATAAGATTTGCATAATTTGAAAATCTAGCAATCTTATGTGTTATGTTACTATTTTGGGGGCTTTGAGACTGCATGAGCCAAAAGTTGACATACTTTGAAGAAATTTTTTATCCATTCAATATTTTATAATTGTATCATGTTTATTTGTACTAAATTGATATTATTGTGTATAGAATAATATAACTACAGTATTTTAATAAAACATTTTTATAAAAATATGTTTATTAATAACATTAAGATCTCCAATCATTTGTCAACGCAAAACAGCTAAAATAAACAATTACTTCTTGCTCATAACATCTTCTAATGTGTTAAGCCTTAAGTCAACAAGGTCCACAGCCTCATGAAGAGCATTTAAATGGTCAACAATAGCATTAACTGTTGGCAATACATCAACACAATCACATGCCTTGGTTTTATCTAGTTGACAGGTAAAAGTGTCATCAAATCTTCTCACTTTATTCCAATGTGATTCAGAAAATTGATCATTAATTATTTTGAAGCCACTGTTTATAGGAAAGCTTCTCTTTCTACCCACCCATTCTATTGTACCACTAGTATAACAAACATCATTGTCTTTGAGTTTAATCATACCAAACATGTCTTCCTCCTGTCCACACATAGTTGTTCCTATAGACTTGTTTATTGAAGGCAAAGTGTATGTGGTGGGGCTGGGAGGGATACGAGGAATATGACACATATGGCCAACACTGTGTGAAGAGCACTCTTCATTGGAGCATTCTGAATGAGGTGTTATATTCCTTGGTAAACAAGATGTTCTGGTTGAATTCCTTTGAACAGAGTGATCTGAATGAGGTGTTATATTCCTTGGTAAACAAGATGTTCTGGTTGAATTCCTTTGAACAGAGTGATCAACTATTGATAATGAAGTTCTAATGCAAGGGTCTGTCTGACTGCAAAACCTTGGTTCAATCATAGTACTGTTTGCATTTGGTTCTTCAGAACAACATGTCATTCCCACTAACTCATCATTAGATGCATCATCCAGGTGTACAAAGGTAATTACAGGGATCTTGGTAGTGTGATAGCATTGATACCAAGCCTTTGAGCCCTATTTTATGGATGAGTAAAACTATATTAATACTTAAGACTCATTTTGTTAACTTAGTAAGAGGATGAACGTTTTAATGCATATTTATAATTGCAGTTTTCTCTGAATTCGATTTTTTGGAAGGCTACCATGTACTTGTCGGAAATACTTGTCAATGAATCGTCCTGGATAGGGAGAGTAATAAGTTTAGAATTTGTTATAAATTTAGAAAATAATATATTTCCTTCAACCATATCGAGCCGTTACCGCCAAATTATCGTAAGCGACACTTTTGTCGAAAATGCTTTTTTTATCGTAAGTAGTATTTTAAACCATAACGGATCTATCCCTGTTGACATTTCCCGCCAAAATTTAACCGTTATTAAGTTATAGCAAGTGCTAAAATTATCGTAAATACATATATTTTTAAAGCCATAACGTAAGCGACAACAAGCATTTTTATCGTAAGCGCCTTGCGATCAATTTTTTGTAGCGCAAATAACACAACTTGTTATCGCAACCGACATAGGTGATAGACTATGAGGCGTTTACTATAAACAAACCTTTCGTGACCTGTTTATTTCTGTGAAAGTAATGCGACAAAAACATCGTTCTCATTGAATTGTAGCAAAAAAAACAGTTTCAGCCATTTTCAGCCCGAATCCTTATTGTGTTTTAAAGAAAGTACAGATAGTTAACTCGAAAACATCAAATAAAACAGCAATGTCGACTCCTGCAGCTAAGGTATGTACCTATTGTGTTTTAATTTTGGTAATTGAATTGGGGAAAACTTAAATACCAGTACGATTTTGTTCTGTGTACTATTCTTCCATTTAACCATTAGAATACTACATTATCCCTGGGTTCATCAGGGATAATGTGGATACTTTTTATCCCGAAATTCCCTTGGGAAATCTTATTAACCACAGCAAAGCGAGGGCGTCACTGCCTACGTCTGTCCATTAATGCTTTATTTATTATTATGTGATTCTTTTTAAGTTATTATTTGTTTTTTATAGTCACGAATGAAGAAAATTATGCATTTAATATCACCACTTCCCATATCAGAAGATAGTAATCCTGGAACTGCTTTTCCCGAGAACATAAAGCAAGATAAGGCCCCAGCTCTAGATCAATTGTTACTAACAGACAGCTACAACGATATTGACATGGACCCAATATGTCCAAGAATTTGGAGACCCACGACAGCATTGCCTCACAAAAGTATATTTACCTCAAGAATTTCAAAATATATCGTTTTTGTATTTACAGTATGTTAATCACGAGAAAGAAAATAATCCAGAATCATCAGTATTATCAAAAATAGTATTTCGTAACATTTTCAAAAGGGATTTTAATATCGGATTCCATCTGCCTAAAAAGATAAATGTGCTTTTTGTGAGAAGTTCAAAAATTTATCACCTGAAAACAAAATTATTTTTGAGCAAACCCCTGAATATAAAAATCACATTCTAGATAAAGAAAAATGTAAGCAACTGTTTTTAGAAGACCAAAAAATGAGCAAATTAACTGATTCTAACTCCTTATGCGTAAGCTTTGATTTAGAAAAAGTCCTGAATACTCCACACGGTAAAAGTGTTACCCTATACTATTCCAGGAAGTATGCATACTATAATGAAAGTATATACGAAAGTGGTACAAGGGAAGGATACTGTTACCTGTGGGGTGAATGCGACGGAAAAAGAGGCTGTAATGAAATTGTTACAGTCCTTTTTAAATACTTGATTATGGTAGACCAAAGAGGTACCCATACAGAGATAAATTTATACTCCGATAGCTGTGCCGGGCAAAATAGGAATCGAGCAATGATATCCATGATAATTCATTTCTTAAAAACCGCAATTACTATTACACAAATAAAGGTAACTTATCTTTTACCGGGACACACCATGATGCCTGTTGACTCTATTCATAGCACTATTGAAAGTTTTGTGCGTAATAAAACAGTATGGGCTTCTTCTGAGTGGCCAACTTATGATTACTAATGCTAGAAATAAGCCTAGAAACTACAATATAAATGTTTTAAACTATGGAGACTTCAGGGATTGGAAGAATTTTTCGCAAGCTTTATTACCGGCAAAATTTAAGATTAATTTTAATTCATTAAGGGTGGTGCAATTTCATAGAAATAATCCTATTGTTAAATTTCAATACGGTTTTTTCGAAGATAGTGACAATTACGAAATAAACATGGATTTCATCATCAGATCGAGAGCAAACAAAGCTATTGTGGAAAAGGGACCTACACCTTTATACGTCGAAGAGCTCAAACTTTAATTAGCTAATACAAAGATTTACAGGATCTGTGTAACAAAAACGTGATTCCAAACAGATACCATCAAGAATATTTAAGTATGAAGCATGATGGAAACGTACGTGATGCTTTAGCTGAAACAGATGAGGATGAGGAGAATTAAAAATATTTAATTTAATTTTATATTAATACAATATTGATCTCACTAATCCAAATGATTGATATAATTATTTAATTAATGTTTTGTGTAAAAACCAAGATAACCCTGGTGTTCAGTGAAAACAGGCTAAGATCATTCGTACGAGAAGAAATACTTTATTTCATTTTAAATAACTAATTAAGTTTCTAATTATGCTAATTGATCTCATTACTCCAATAAATTTTAATTTTCAATATTTTATAACTATTTCATTTAAACGCCTTTTAAAATATCTATTTATTTATCAAAATATAGTTTATTGTATTAGTAATATTAATGGATATTTTTATCGTAAATGCCAAAACAACCTTAGATTATGACA
The DNA here is from genome assembly GCA_932294365.1 of Diachrysia chrysitis. Lineage (NCBI taxonomy): Eukaryota > Metazoa > Arthropoda > Insecta > Lepidoptera > Noctuidae > Diachrysia > Diachrysia chrysitis. Next base: position 10,684,018 of record OW028649.1, on the reverse strand, counting down.
GCAAAAATAAATTAAGCGACATAAATAGCTTAAATACTAAACATTTTTGCATTTTTTTCCATTACATATGTAAATGTCTGAAAATCATTAGTGTATGTAAAATTTCAATTTACTAGCATATTTAGTTTTAAAAATATTTTAAAAAAACCTTCTCCTGTAAAATTTGTTTTTTGTCGGTTGCGCTAAAACGGCGGTAAAGGCTCGATATGAAATAATTTACATACATTTTTAATATACAATTTTACTTACAAGTATCTAATGACTAAATACTACTGTACTACTGTAAGTACTATCTTTTGTGAACAACCTGATTCCTTCCTTTTGATGACAATGTTAGTTTGGAGGCTTGAGAAACTGAATTAGGTATTGTTGGCGTATTTTGTGCAAAATTTTCCTTTGTATCACTTGTTAACTCTGTAAAGTTTGTTTTCCATATGAAAACCTGTAAAGAAATAATGCCATGTAATTCATTGGTTCAAATTAACTTGAATTATTTAATAAAAACTAAACCTAATGTAGGAAATTAAAAAAAAAACTAAAGCAAATACCAAATAGTAGTCTGCAGGTGAGAATGATTAAAAAAAAAAGACATTTACAATCATTTAAAGACGGTGGAAAATGGATTGTCGAAAGCACAATTGGTGACCAAAGTTTAAATAATAAATCTAGGTATGTACCAGTTTATCTTCCCCCGCAGAAGCAAATGTATCACCAGAGGCAGAGAAATTGACAGTATTGACACCTCCAGAGTGCCCACTTAAAGTAAATATTGGATGACCCTCTAATAGATCTAATATCTGGAAGCAGAAATGAAACACTCTTAAAATTATAGTACATAATTTAAAGGTAGTTTAATTATTATAGTTAATGGAAAAAAAATCTTACCTACTGATTTTATTAATTTATTTTTAAAAAAGCTATACAGACATGATTTTAAACCTTAACTTTTATTTAAGCCCAGATAAATTATTGCAGATGTTTACTTTTATCAAATAAATTAAATTTCAGTTAGGAAGGAACTTATGACAAAAAGATATGTAAATATAAAATTTATAATAATAATGTACCTTCATTTTCCCATCTTTACTGGAAGTAAGAATGTAGCTGCCACTAGGATGGAAAGCTATTTGTGTTACTGCATCATTGTGGATACTGAAACAAATATATTTTTACATTAATTAATGCTATTTTTCATATTTGGGTAAAAATATCTATAAGATAAAGACTACAAGATGTTCCATGTTTAAATTTAAAAAAAAATATATATATATTTATTATACCTGTAATATTGCACTAGATTGTGTGTTCTCACGTCATATAGCTTAACATTCCCATGTGAAGTACCCACAGCTATATAACAACCTGAAGGGTGCCACGCCAAACACAGTCCATGGCCTTTCTGGTCCTTGTAAGTGTAAATACACTCTCCAACCTCTGGGTTCCATAGCTTTGTAGACTTGTCATCAGAACAGGAGGCAATTATTGAACCATCACCAGACATACGGGCACATCTGACCCAGTTAGTGTGACCCACAAATGAAGATATAAATTTATGTTTGTCGGTTGACCAGAGTTTTACAATTTTGTCATCAGAAGCAGTGATAATCTAAAAAATATTTATCTAGGTTTAATAAATACAATAAGCAATAATGTATCCTTAAATTACATATTGTTAAATAAAATATAAGACATTTGTTTTTAATATCATTTCAATATCATACCTTAGTTCCATCTGGACTGAATTGTACTGAGCGTACAGTCTGTGAATGTGCTTTGAACATCCCAGTGCTGCCTGTAACTGTTGGTACCCACAGTCTAACAGTTTTGTCGCGAGACGCTGAGGCCATGAACTTGCCCGAAGGTGAAAAAGTAACGTCCATTACGGCCTCATCGTGACCTTGAAACCTGTAGCTTCTCATAGTACCGCGAAGATCCCATAGCTAATAACGAATAAGATTTTAAGTTCCAAGAATTTCATTTAAAAAATACAATAAAAGGTAAACTTTTTATGTGAAGAATTACCAAAACACTATTGTCCAGAGAACTGCTGGCTATTTGTTGTGCATTAGGATTGAAATAAAGCGCAGTTATCGCATTTCTGTGGCCCTTTAGTTGCTTTTCCAATGATGGTTCAAGATAAGTAAATTTAGTTTCCATTTCAGATATTTAAAAGATGCAAAACGTATTATTATATCAACAATTCAACATAAACAGAATTCAAATTAAACTGCTGTTGTTAACTTCGTTAGCTTGTCACATCATATGACGTTTATAAACAAAATTAGAAACATGACATCTTCATGACATTCATTCATTCATGTTTCGCCTTGATCTTTAGCTTTTGTTTTACGAACTACAGAAAAATACTCTCGATACGCTTATATTATGTCCACACATATTTTAAACATTTCACTGCATTTATTCTTTTATACATAATTGTTAAATTCTCTCTATCAAAATTACTTAATTTTTTATGGTTTTATTCCAGTGTTTTTTTAATGTACATGATAAAAACAAATAATCCATCAGAGGGTAGAAATTATATTTTAAGATATTTTTTTTAGTTACCTCACCACACCAATCAGCTGTAGTCAATGCTGTGGTAGCGACAGATCGGAATGTGCGATTAAAAGCTTTTAGTCTGTGGCGATTTGGCTCATTTGGCGATATTCGATTCCTTTTCAGTGGACACGAGGTGTTTCTAATGTTTTGAATTTGATTTCTGTAATTTTTAATAATATTACTTTTAGTAACTTCAACATATTCGTAAAAATTACACGTCCTTATAAAATAATGTTATTCAAATCACAATCATATTTCTTACAGATTAGTTAATGTTAATTTATTGGCATGCTCTGCCGGGTGCATTCGTATATTGTTTTATTGGTAAGTTCAAGTTGTGCATATTGCATCAGTTTCAAGTTATTTTATAAAGTTAGATTTCGTTCGATGTCATAGAAACTTGACATAATGCATTGTAAAAAAAATACTTGTATATTGTTGTTGACTGATCTTGAAATAAGAATAAACATTTGATTTCTTTGTCATCGTTTTCCTATAAAGTCATACAATAACAAAGGCAAAAGTGTCAGAAATAGAGGTTACAAGTAAAGGAATAAATAAACAAGTAGTCATCAGCATATTATCTCTTGATATATTATGAAATGACCTAACTCAGCATGTTCTAACAAGTTTTGTAAATTATCTTTGTGTTTAATAACAAATTGGTGTTATATTTTCTGGTCTTTAGGTGTAGTATTTAGTTGCAATGAACGTAGGCATCGAGGCAACCGGAGAGGTAGCTCTCCTAGTTGACGAGCTCAGCAGGGCAGTGGAACTTACTTTAATCCCAACAGTTTCTCATGAAGAGAGAAGTCAGGCTTATAATGCTTGTGAAAGGTATGATACTTTTGCATGCATCTTAAATAAAGCATCTGTATTGACATTCATATTGTATAAAAATATTTGTGAAATACTCCAGGTATTTTACAACTACTTTTATTTTACAATTAATGAAAATTTATTTTAGTTAGTTCTACACATAGTGGTATTAAAACTTTTTTATTGATTATAGTTTCAAAGAGAACTCTCCATGGTGTGCCCAGGCTGGCCTCTTACTGGCCAGTGGCAATCAATACTCACCGGGTGTCAAACATTTTGGCCTCCAGCTAATGGAACACACAGTTAAATACAGATGGACTCAAATTACACAAGCAGAAAAAATATTTATTAAGGTAAAGTATATGTTTTATTTAGATTTATCTTCTATGGTCAAACCATGGAGTACATTGTTCATATTGGGAATCATTGATTAATATTTTTAATCATTATGTTTAGCTAAAGTAGACAATGGATTGAGTAACCTACAGTTGGTGTTGTAATTTGGTGCAGCTGTCTATTAATTTTTCTTTAGTCCTATTTGACATTGAAAACATGTGGGTTCATAATTATATAAATCAATATAATGTACAAACACTGTTCATATACTATAAAATATGTATCATCAAGCATATAATCTCAACATATTTAGTACAGATGAAATGTTACATAACAAATGTCTTTGTCAGACAAGAGTTAGTTTAATTCTTAATGTCCATGTCAGTTAGTTTGTGAAGCATAGTTTTTATCAATCTTTATGTTAAGTATTAATCCTTTGAGCTATATAAATACACCATAAACACCCTGCAGTTGTGTAATAAATCGTAATTGTTTTTCCATGAATACATCTATAATTTAATGTATCTTTTGTTACAGGAAAATGCAATGAAACTGCTGTACATGGGGGGTTGGGAAACTAGTCACCTGAATGATGCATTGGCCCGTGTCATTGTGGAAATGATAAAGCGAGAATGGCCACAGCAATGGCCTACTCTATTAGTAGAGCTGAGTGATGCATGCTCCCGTGGACATAGACATACACAGATTGTTCTACATGTATTCCTCAGGCTAGCAGAAGATGTAGCTATTTTACAGGTGAGTTTTATTTTTTACAAGCTAGACCTGTGAGTCTATTTTCAGTTAATATTGTTTATAACAAAAATATATGAATTAATAAAAAAAAATATAGTCTGCATTAGTAAATTATCCTTTCTGAAGGTATTCAGAAAAGTATAATTATTTATACAGGCTTTAAGCCAACTTCATACTTTATTTCATCAAAAGCAGTTCAGTGGTTTAGCTGTAAAAGTGTTATGGACATATTTATATTTTTTTGTTTACTAGCTGTTACCCAGCTCCGCCCGCGTGGGTTTCGGTTATCGCGGCAAAAAGGATTCTTAGGATATGGCATCCTTGTTGGGTGGTCCCTGATATAACTATAGAATCAATTGCTATTCCTATAGTGGGCCAGCTGGCAAAGTAGTTCTCAGTGCCTTCACATAGTTTGTATTATGCAACTATATGCAAAGAATGTCCCTGACCTGAATATTCACCAATCCTTAATGGTAGCTTCATGCCAAGTGATTTAAGCATACAAACATAATATAATTTTCTAATTTTTATAAATTTCATTATTAAAATATTTGTAAAGTAAACAGAAATGTGATGATGAGAGCAAGAAATGGAATGATGTTAGGTGAACTAGGGATGATGACTAAAAACTTTTTTCACATCCGTCAGGTCAATTAATAAGAAATGTTAGACACGTATTTTTTCTTTATAGAGGTAACCAAAAACTTTGAAGATATATTTTCGTAGGTAGCCTTCACTCCTTAACTTTGATTAGCTTTATCTTCTCAGTTTTTAATTATTTTAAAAAAGTAAAAAATAGTTGACTAAATAGATTTATACTTTTTGTACCAAGTTAACATACCTATTGCTCTAGGCTGAAATAAATTAAAATCTTAACTGTAAAGCTAATATGCCTTATGTTATCTATATTAAAATTACATAAATACAGATAAAAACAGATTTACAACTCTGAGTACCTAAGGTCACGATTTCACGATCAACGTTCAGATACATATGTTATGTCTATTCACTTTCCATTTCCTTTAAGATTCCATTTATACTTACGTAATGTTTGTACACAAAATGCATGGGTGATGTCACATTTGAATCACTTAAAATAGATTTGAAGAGAAGTAAGGCGTAGAATAAAGCATTCATATTTTCTCATTTTTTAATAGAAAAGAAACAAAAAACACATTTATTTGGTTTATAACTGTTCACGACTAAATCAGCTTACAAATAAAAGCACTAAATAAACAAAATATGTAATATATAAATAGTAAGTGTAGTACCGGCAATAAGTTTTGTACATCGACTTTTGGAAAGAGGCAATCGAAAGATTTTGGCTATGTAGAGCGTTATCTTTGTCGAAGCCGAAATTAGCCGATTTTCGCGTTCCAAAGGTCGATATGCAATATTTGTTGGGGGTACTGTAGGTGCAATGCTTCTACGAATAAGACATTGTGTGCCTCACGGGTGCACCAAATAGGCGAAAGATCTTACGAAATTCTTCTACAAAAAACCCATATACTAACCGAGACCTGACATTGATCCTGCTTTTTTAATTAATCGTTGACAGTTATTAAGTCTTTACAATTCTGACAACCAGTCTTTACCAAGAGACTGTATTTCCCAGTAACATGTGTAGTAAAGTTTAAATAGGCAGTGTCTCAAAGTATAATAAGTACTAGTTAGGTACTAGTACTTATTATTCAGCTGTATCTGTTCAAATACGGTGAGACTTGAAATAGATCCCAATACAGCTTAGAGAACTGGCCAGTCAGAAAACAAAAGAAAGAGCGCAACGAGCTTACGACGTGACTGATCCTAGTAAATTTGATAGTCGACAACAAAATAGGTACATCCTCTAAAAAAAGGTGTCAGTTGTATGCCATACCATAGCATGTTTCTTGCCATTTACATTGACTACCGACCGTAACTGTTTTACCACCTATAGAATAAGTAATTTTTATTATAGTTATTTTTAGGGTCGAGTAAATACACAAGCTGCTATGAAAATGCGTATCATGCGTGTCATATTTGTTTACATATTTGAACTTGAACTTTCTGCCAGAAAACCATAGTCAATCCCGAAAAAAATTTTTGGTTGTACCAAAATGATCATCAGCTGATCAAAATTAGTAACCAACGGAAGGCCCAAAAAGTATTCTTGTACATATTACTTTCTTGGAGAAAGGTGTTCATATGTAGATCAGTATTTCAAATATGTCCACGCATTTTCGTAGCATACTGTACTGTAAATTACCAAGTCTTTTTTTTATATCACATTTTATTTTAAAAATATGTGCCAACGTACGTTGTTCTAAGAAATAAATCAAGAATGTTTCCATTTACTGCTCAAATGCTCGCCACATATTATTTAAAAATATCTCAACCATTTCAAATTAAGTGTGATTACGAACATGTAATGCAAGCTGCCGATATTTCCGCGCAGTTGAATCCAACTGTTTCTTTGCGTTATTATAAGATTAAAACATGAGCTGTAGGTATAAACACATACAACTATACATAATATACGGGATTTTACACCAAAAACAGAGAGCATTATCGCAAATCACACAAATATTTTTGAAAATGTGTAGGTCCCTAATACAGTGTCATAATTAAACGCCGAACTTAGGAAACGAATCTTAAAGTTTTAACTTAAGCAGAATAGAGTTAACACCTTATAGCCATATCTGTATATCCATAGATATAGCCTTATAGCCATATCTCGTTAGAATAGGCCTGTTTCCTATTTTTTTTTTAATGTCCGTCTTGTAGATTAATGAATTTTATTGGACACGTATTTTTTCTTTTTTCCTGCAAACAAAAAATGATCAAAATACAGAGAACGGAAGTTACGCGTGACGTCACTCCTCGCTACGATTTTTAGCGAGGCGTAGCGTCATAAGCCCCTACTCCGAAACTTTAAAGCGGTGTATCTTTGCATTTTTTTATTGTTTTGATAAAATAAAAAAATACGTGTCTAATATTTTTTTATTATCTAACTGACGGACTAAATAGATTTTAACTTTTCATACCCAGGAAACATCCCTATTAACTGTACCTTTAAAAATAAACAATAATAACACTACAAACGTGTCGTTTTGAATTCTCGTCAAATCAGGAGGCTGTTATGAAAGACATAATTAATTAAATAAAATGACGATATCTGCTCAATAATTAATATTTAAGTTTGAGTATTTCCGAATACACCGCTTTCAAAGAACAGAATCGCTCCGTTGCGTATCCGGTAGTCAGTGTCTTTATCATACGGGCCGCGTTTTTAAATGCTTGACCCACACATGCCGCACATGCATTTCCGATAATTAGAAAAAAAACAGAAACTACTTATTTTATTATTGATTCGTGTAGAGAATCATTAGTATAGTTACCTACCTCCTTAAATATGTCGAGAATGCAAAACGACACGTTGTATAATCAGGCTTAGCTTTCCAGCATTTTCTCTTATAATAAATTCACCGACACTTGCGAAACCGTATGATGTACTGGTACTGTTGAGTACAGCTAGATAAGCAAGAGTAAACCTACCTTGGCAAAGGACCTTGTTGCTATCAGAGCAAATTTCCGTGCTTTGAGACGTTTTTGCCATACCTATTATTGCAATCAAAATAACAGCTCCTAAATAAATGAATTTTAGGACCCATTTATGTTAAAATTTTATCCGTGGTGCTTGGCAACTGGGCCTAACTCAGTTGTCTTATCTTTTCTTTGCCTATGGCCTATTTTTTCTTTTTGTCTCCCGCTTGCAATGGAGGGAAGTGGAAACAATTTTTTCCTACTCCTCCTATTTACTACTTCTGATTAATTTCGTTGCGGGTTCCAAGACAGTCAATCGTTTTCCTGGGACACACCGAGCTTAACTGTTTCGGTGGTATTCATTGGTTATCATTGTAGATCCTGGCTTACAGGAGTTGCAATGCATGTGTGGTCGGCTAGTCCCTAAGCAAGAGTAAAGTTACGTAGTTATGTGTAGTATATGTTTTATCTAGTTACTAACTGCTGCTTACTTTCACAGACATTAGAGAACCATCAAAGACGGAAAGATATAAACCAAGGCCTAACCCTCAACATGTCGGAGATATTTGCCTTTTTCATGCGCCTCATAGAACAGCATGTGCAAGAGTTTAGAGAAAAAACTGCCGCAGGAGACTACGCTGTTGCCGCTAGCCACGTACAAGTTGTACAGGTAAATATGTCATTTAAAAAGGTTCATCGGGTCGATGACATTTTTAATTTTTTTGGACCGAACGTTCAACTACAGACACGTTATTCATTCAAGTATATAATACGCTGTAATTAAATACAAATACATAATTAAAAGAAAAACTTGAACCTCAGGCAGGACTCCAACCTGCAACTACTGGCTTGACGCGCCAGTCGCTTTACCAACTAAGCTACCGAGGTCACTGACTGGAAGTTTAAATTTTGCCTTCTATTTATTACGTCTTTTAGGGCGACGTATGCAACATCTAGTGAATGTGAATTAATGCGTAACAAATAATTAAAATAATATATAATACACTGTTGTTGTGTATGTGAAATGAATGTTTGTGTAACCCCCCGCAAAACTTAGGTTAAATTCTCTAGAGTGGGAGCCGTTTTTTTTTAAAGAACACTTTTAAGCTCATGATTAAAATTTGTTAAATTCTTTAAAAACAAATTATGTTTGCTTTGATATAAGAATCTGATTTTGGTTTACATAAACTCGTAATTCAGTGATTATATATTTGTTGTTATATGTTTCAGGTTGTGTTATTAACTCTAACGGGTTATGTAGAGTGGGTGTCAATAAATCACGTAGTTATGAACAATGGGCGCTTGCTACAAATTCTGTGCATTCTGCTCCAAGATGATGTCTTCCAATTACCTGCCGCTGAATGTTTATTGCAAATAGTTAATAGGAGGGGTTCCGTAAGTATTATGTTATTTAATATTAGTATACTTAAGTAAATCGGATTGGCTCGTGGCTAAGTGTAATCCATACTGACCAATAACGATGGTTAAGCCACTCTCGCTGCGGATGTTTTGTAAATGGGTGACCATTTGTTAACATACCGAGGCCCCTCCGTGTCTTGGACAGCACGTTAAACCGTTGGTCCCGACTGTCATACATCGATTTTTGACAGTCGAAATGTAAAGTCATTACAATTCTGACAACCATTATATTATTACTATGGGATACTGTGTTACCCAGTTAAATTGGTTATGAAGGTCAGATAGGCAGTCGCCCCATGTAAATGCCCGGTACCCGGTTGAATCCGGTAAAACTGGAAGCCTACAATATAGCTTGGGAAAAGGCTATGCAGTTAATTGAGTAATTTGATAAATTTCAAGCTACATATATTGTTATTTTGGCCACCTTTTTACCTGATTTATAAAAAATCTATGCTTATGTATTTATATTTCAGACGAAAGAAAGGAAACCCCTTGTGATATTGTTCAGTAAAGACGCCATAAACTGCATTCATCGTGCGGCCGTAGATAGCATTAACAAGTTTGACGAAGCACATTATTTGTTCCTAAAGAAGTTTTCTCAGGTAATTTATTATTTTCTAAAAACTTTTCTTAATTTCTTTCGTAAATAAAAAAATACCTCTTATATTTATAATAATAGAACTTGAACCTTGAGCGCTAAGCAGACATGTCACAAGTATGAAAAGTAAAAATCTATTTAGTCCGTAATTTATAAATTTAAAAAATATTAGACACGAATGTTTTGTTTTTTTTTTTTAATAAGTAAAAACTAAGAAGACAAACAAAATTAAAATTCAGGGGTGGGGGCTAATGACGTCACACATTCTACAATATATGGGAAGGTGTGACGTTATGCGACATTTCAAAACAATGTTTTGTCGTAAATTTTTAATAACGAAAAAAAAAGAAAAATACGTGTAATATTTTTTATTAAAATATAAAAAGAAATTGTCAAGATATTGCACTATTTGTCCGCGACAACCAATGGCTAAAAGCGCTCCAATTTTTCGATCATCTTCACAGTGTCTAACAGCGACAGGGTCGTTACAAAACTATTAGATCTTGATCTACTATTTAAAAAAAAAACTCCTTTACTCAGGTCCTGGCAGGCATCGCTCAGCAGCTAACATCTCTATGGAGCTACGTATCTGAAGCAGACACCTGGTTGCCAATACTCCTCGAGACTATGTTACTTCTGACGTCACACCCTTCTCTAACGCTAGCACATACAGCGAACTCCGTGTGGTTGGCGTTTCTAAAGCACGATCATATATCGAAACTACCTTATGTGGTTGCTATTGTACCGAGGTGGCTACAAGCATCTGCCCCTAAAGTACTTAAGGTAAGCAAAACTCAAACAAAAATTATATAAAAAACAATTTATGTGTATAAACCTTATTAGTCTTCTCTACTCATAAATTAAAAATAATATACGATCGATATTCAGCAATATAAAAGACTGATTGTTTTAGGTAACCTACCCGTCGTCACGAGTGAGCAGCACCAATGATGCGGTCGCGTACGCATGTATGGACTATGACAGTGAACAGGAATTCGCCATATTCTTCTCACGATGTCGCACGGAGATACTAGAAAGTTTCAAGTGAGTAACTATTCCACTTTTTAAATACTATATTATTCTTGTTTTCAAATAAATACAGTCCAAATCTCAAAGTTTGTTTGTAACTAAGATTAGTTAAAATTTCTCAATTTATTAAAGGAAAAAATGGTAAAAAAAAACGTCATTATCGTATTCACTTTTAAAGTTTTCATTACGTTTTTATAAGTTTTCAAAAATCGTTTAAAATGTAAAATCAGTAATAATAGTTATGTTATAGACTGATGAACTTCTAATAAATTTTTAGATATGTGGCAATTGCAAAATGATGTATATCTATTTAAATAAGAATATATACTGATCATAACATTACAGATTTTGTATGATAGCAACACCTTTAGTCACATGGGGCTATGTAGAACAATGGACGCGGGCAGCTCTTGACAAAGTGGACACTTGTCCACAGCAAATGGACACACATCATCCTATGTATATTGAATGGGAGGCCTTATCTCAGGTAAATCTATCCTTTCACATATTTATTTCATATTTCATTATTACATTTGCATACACACATTACAATTTGGCCATGGAATTAAAGGCCGCTCAGAGCCATTGGTTGCCCGATCAGGAGAACTGCGAACTAAAATATTATATTTGTTGTTGTCCACGGCGACCGCCGTAATTTCTTGGCGAACAATTGGTCCTTGGTCTGATTACCGCCTGTTTCAAATATTACATTACTCTTATAACGGTAGTGTTACGCTATCATAATGTTTTTATATTTCGCTACAGGTGTTAGACATAGTTCTATCGCGATTACTGCAGGCGGACCCGCGGCCCAGCGTAGTCGAAGGCCTGCAGCTGCTACAACGCTGCGTTGTATGCACTCCGCCCGCGCCGCTCATACTGTCGCTGTTACTCTCATTTATATCGGCGCTTTTCGTGTTTCTGAGTTGCGCTTACAGTCAACTAGCTGGTGAGTAGTACTTAAAGCTGTAACACCCAAAGGCACTAAACAAACGATAGATAATTTACCCTATGGCTAAAATGACCCCTGATAGTCAATGGTTGCCGCGATCAGTTTAACTGCGAAATCAAAACTACATTGGTTTTTGAGCTTTGACCGCAGCAACCAAGGGTCATGTGCAAACGGTGGTTTACAAGTTGTATATCGCTGCTTAGCGCCTTATTGTAATAATTTTATAAATGTTCTAATACAGTGAAAGGGTGATGAGTTATGTTAGGGGTTACAATTAGATAAGACCGCCCGTGTTGTTTTAGTATATATTTCTTGGTACACCATTAAGAGTTATTATTATTAGGCCCAGGTGTAGTAGGCGCAGGCGCGGAGTTATTACCCCGCGTTTTAGACAAGATCTTTGCGGCGCTGGTGTACGAGGGCACGCCGCCCGACGACCGACGCTCGCGCACCGTCAAGAACGTGCGAAGACATGCTGCGGGACTGCTCGTTAAGCTTGGCTCTAAGGTAATCTAACATTCACATATTTGTAGTTATGTTCCTTTTTTGGACTGACGGACGTGCAACAGGTTTGGTTCATTGGATACACTACCCCGTCATTCCGTCAGTACTTTTAAGTGCTACAAAGTATCCCTATTTTGCTTGTTTGCCGATAACTTTACATTGGATTCTAGTTGAGTCTGTCACAGAATTTATTTTCAAATCTTAGGTTCATTAAACTATTTTTTTTATTGTAGTACCCTCTGCTTCTCCTGCCCGTCTTCGGGCGGTTGCACGACTTGTGTCGCGCAGCGCTTGCCAGGCCCGACCTCAGCGCGGTCGAGAGCGTGACATTACAAGAAGCGTTGTTACTCGTCTCGAATCACTTCTGCTGTTACGAGCGGCAGAGTGCACTCGTTGCTCAGGTGAGTGAATTATGTTTTGGAGGAAAGGGAAATTACCAAAAAGGCTTACAGAATTTGTTGATTAAAAAAAAACAAGTAAAATAAGATTGAATGACTGACATGTCACAGGTCCTGGGTGACTGCAGCGAGCGCTGGGCCAGTTTGAGCCCTCATTTGTCAAGTGCAGAGGGTCTCGCACGGCTTGTTGGACTCGACGCGCCTCCGAGCGAAGACGAGGACGAGCGTGGGCGCGCACGGCGGACTCTGCTGCACGCGCTCACACTGCTGCTGGGCGTGGTGAAGCGCACGTGCGTACCCGCCGACCCCGACAAGGCGGCGCGCGGCGGCTTCAGCAGCGGCGTCACGGCCGCCGGCAACCCCGTGTGGCGCAACCCCTGCGCCGCGCACGTGCTGCCGCTGTTCCCCGCCGCGCTGGCCCTGGCGCGCGCGCTGCACCAGCTGCACGCGCCGCCCGCCGCCGCGCTGCGCCACCCCGCGCACGCGCGCGCGCTCGCCCCGCCCGCCGCCGAGCGCCGCAACCTGCTGGGCGCGCGCGACCACGACCCGCCGCCCGCCACGCGGCCCCAGGTACACGCTCCCTGCTAGCCCAGGCTCACATACATAGCGCGCGCTCGCCCCGCCCGCCGCCGAGCGCCGCAACCTGCTGGGCGCGCGCGACCACGACCCGCCGCCCGCCACGCGGCCCCAGGTACACGCTCCCTGCTAGCCCAGGCTCACATACATAGCGCGCGCTCGCCCCGCCCGCCGCCGAGCGCCGCAACCTGCTGGGCGCGCGCGACCACGACCCGCCGCCCGCCACGCGGCCCCAGGTACACGCTCCCTGCTAGCCCAGGCTCACATACATATAGCGCGCGCTCGCCCCGCCCGCCGCCGAGCGCCGCAACCTGCTGGGCGCGCGCGACCACGACCCGCCGCCCGCCACGCGGCCCCAGGTACACGCTCCCTGCTAGCCCAGGCTCACATACATATAGCGCGCGCTCGCCCCGCCCGCCGCCGAGCGCCGCAACCTGCTGGGCGCGCGCGACCACGACCCGCCGCCCGCCACGCGGCCCCAGGTACACACTTCCTGCTAGAGCAACCTGCTGAGCGGCACGGCCCCAGGTTTACGCTATTAATCGTAATACCAAACATTCATGCATGAGTAAATGACACGCTTTCGCTGGTATCGTACATTGTCACATCCCTAAAAACCAAATTTTCACACTAAACTACAGGTACCTACTAAATTGTTGGTTTTATTTCAAAGAATGACACAAACATTTTCCATAACTTGTTATTAGTGCCCTCGATCGTGTATCCGATATTTAGCTGCATATTTTCTTTGTACAGGACCGCATGCAAAGCTTCTTGCACACTCTCCACGAGAACGTGTGCCACCTAGTGGGCGCGGCCGCCACTACCCTCGGCCGTGAGCTATACGCTGTCCCAGGACTGGCCGGATTTCTAGCCGATTCCCTGCTCTATGGCTTAGAATACCTGCCCGACCATTGGCTGCGGCCGATTGTACGCAACGCACTCAAACCCCTACTCCACCACTGCCCACCAGCGCATTATACAGACGTCGCACTACCACTACTTGAACATTTTGCACCCTTCAGTAAGTATTTGACATCCTTTTTTTTTCTGGATTATGATGTGATCGTGGATATGTCTAAACTATTTTTTTTCCCACAGTGTTAACCCATCTGTCAGTACGTTGGGACTACATATCGTCTCTCTATGAATCTGGGAAACTCGAAGAAGAGGGTGGAAGTGAATCCCAGGAAGTACTCGAAGACATACTCGTCAGAAATCTCACTAGGGAGCATCTTGAAGTTTTAAAGGTTAGTTTATAAAAGTACACTGTCTTAGCAGATAAGTTTCTGATCACGGCAACCAATAGCGAGCGGTCATTTCGCCTGCGGAAAAATTTACCATTGTCTTCTCAGCTCCTTATGATTAATTTAGTTTTCTGCAATGTAAATTTGTCACTAAAAATAAATATTATTAATTCTTATTAATAAATATGTAGCAAGTTTTTGATTGAGTAATTAAATTTCCAGTTATTATTGCGTTGTATATTATATTTCACAGATCTCTTTAGTAGACGGAGGGTTGAGCGTAGAAAGCAGCGTTGACGATATGGATGAAGACAACACGGGAGGTGGTGGCGGCGGCGGCGGGGGAGGGGGCGCGGCGCGATCCCCCGACCATGTGTCGGAGTTGGGCGCGCTCGTACTAGCGCAGCCTAACGCGGGGCCCGCTGCGCTATATACTGTGAGTAACCAAAGTAGTACAGTAATTAAAGATGTAGAGCAGCTCGTGCTCCAGACCACGTGTTGGAGCTGAGCGCGTTGGCACAGCCTGTTGCTAGGCCAGCCGCGCTATACCTTGGGTAGCCGTAGTAATACAGCACTACAGGTAAAGCTACGTTGACGATATGGAAGAAGACAAGACCGGCGCACGCCAAGCACCCGTTTGTCTATTGGTTGCCCTGTGCAAGTCAAATTAATCGCGGCAACCAATGACCATGCGCGGTAATTTCTTCCGCGGTCCATCCAAAGTATTTGGTCGCCTTAATGTGTATTTTGTACCAGGTGCTACGCGCGCTAACATGGAACGACTCGGCATCGTCGCTGCGCGCGTGCGGGCTGGCGCTCCCCGCGCTGCGCGGCGCGCTGGCGGCGGGCCGCGTGTGCGCGGGCGAGGCGGGCGGCGCGCTGGCGGCCGTGCTGCACGCGCTGCGCCTGCACGGCCAGCACGACGCCAACCAGGCGGCGCTGCTGCAGCTAGCCGTGCAGGTACACTACACACCCACAGTAGCCAGGGGGGCTCGGCCGGCGCTGGCGGGGCGCGTGTGCGCGGGCGAGGCGGGCGGCGCGCTGGCGGCCGTGCTGCACGCGCTGCGCCTGCACGGCCAGCACGACGCCAACCAGGCGGCGCTGCTGCAGCTAGCCGTGCAGGTACACTACACACCCACAGTAGCCAGGGGGGCTCGGCCGGCGCTGGCGGGGCGCGTGTGCGCGGGCGAGGCGGGCGGCGCGCTGGCGGCCGTGCTGCACGCGCTGCGCCTGCACGGCCAGCACGACGCCAACCAGGCGGCGCTGCTGCAGCTAGCCGTGCAGGTACACTACACACCCACAGTAGCCAGGGGGGCTCGGCCGGCGCTGGCGGGGCGCGTGTGCGCGGGCGAGGCGGGCGGCGCGCTGGCGGCCGTGCTGCACGCGCTGCGCCTGCACGGCCAGCACGACGCCAACCAGGCGGCGCTGCTGCAGCTAGCCGTGCAGGTACACTACACACCCACAGTAGCCAGGGGGGCTCGGCCGGCGCTGGCGGGGCGCGTGTGCGCGGGCGAGGCGGGCGGCGCGCTGGCGGCCGTGCTGCACGCGCTGCGCCTGCACGGCCAGCACGACGCCAACCAGGCGGCGCTGCTGCAGCTAGCCGTGCAGGTACACTACACACCCACAGTAGCCAGGGGGGCTCGGCCGGCGCTGGCGGGGCGCGTGTGCGCGGGCGAGGCGGGCGGCGCGCTGGCGGCCGTGCTGCACGCGCTGCGCCTGCACGGCCAGCACGACGCCAACCAGGCGGCGCTGCTGCAGCTAGCCGTGCAGGTACACTACACACCCACAGTAGCCAGGGGGGCTCGGCCGGCGCTGGCGGGGCGCGTGTGCGCGGGCGAGGCGGGCGGCGCGCTGGCGGCCGTGCTGCACGCGCTGCGCCTGCACGGCCAGCACGACGCCAACCAGGCGGCGCTGCTGCAGCTAGCCGTGCAGGTACACTACACACCCACAGTAGCCAGGGGGGCTCGGCCGGCGCTGGCGGGGCGCGTGTGCGCGGGCGAGGCGGGCGGCGCGCTGGCGGCCGTGCTGCACGCGCTGCGCCTGCACGGCCAGCACGACGCCAACCAGGCGGCGCTGCTGCAGCTAGCCGTGCAGGTACACTACACACCCACAGTAGCCAGGGGGGCTCGGCCGGCGCTGGCGGGGCGCGTGTGCGCGGGCGAGGCGGGCGGCGCGCTGGCGGCCGTGCTGCACGCGCTGCGCCTGCACGGCCAGCACGACGCCAACCAGGCGGCGCTGCTGCAGCTAGCCGTGCAGGTACACTACACACCCACAGTAGCCAGGGGGGCTCGGCCGGCGCTGGCGGGGCGCGTGTGCGCGGGCGAGGCGGGCGGCGCGCTGGCGGCCGTGCTGCACGCGCTGCGCCTGCACGGCCAGCACGACGCCAACCAGGCGGCGCTGCTGCAGCTAGCCGTGCAGGTACACTACACACCCACAGTAGCCAGGGGGGCTCGGCCGGCGCTGGCGGGGCGCGTGTGCGCGGGCGAGGCGGGCGGCGCGCTGGCGGCCGTGCTGCACGCGCTGCGCCTGCACGGCCAGCACGACGCCAACCAGGCGGCGCTGCTGCAGCTAGCCGTGCAGGTACACTACACACCCACAGTAGCCAGGGGGCTCGGCCGGCGCTGGCGGGGCGCGTGTGCGCGGGCGAGGCGGGCACGAGAATTGCATTTTTGCGTTGCAGCTAGTCTGTATTTATATAATTGTTTTCTTGAAGTGAACCTTATGATTATAGGTAGAAGCAGAATGAGCTAAGAAAGCAGGTGGGTAGTTTTTTTGTGTTAGTGCCACGCTATGGCTGGCATGTCACAGTCAAATAGGCCGAAGTTTTATTTTGTTTGTGGAAGATCCGGAAGAAAGCAGCCTAAACTCATTTTAAAGCCAAGGCATCTCCTAAACTTCCCGGTGTTAGAGATGTTTGGGTGGGATAATTTTCACCTACCAATAGAAGTTCCACTTGCCTGTTTTTCGACTATACTACAATTCGATTATAATATAAGTCCAGAAAAATATATAGATATCAAGGTAAAAGCATACATAAAAAGTTTTACGCGAATAATATGTTATTTGTTTAAAATACGAATTCTGACACCTACTTCACGTCATTCTGTTTTTCAAAGTTGACAGTATATTTATTTTACCCTCAGACGTACGAGATCCTGCGGCCTCTATTCCCGGGCATCGTGTCCGTGCTCCGCGCCATCCCGGACGTGGACGCGCACGACCTGCACCGTCTGGACGAGAAGCTGGCCGCGCACCCCGCCAAGCCCAGCAAGATCGATAAAAGCAAACGGGACTTGTTTAAGAAGATTACTTCTAGGGTATGTACACCTGTGTGTTAAACAAATATAAGGTTTTGTAAACAGTGACAATGAGCTGTTGAGGAGTGTGCGCTGTTTGCTCTTTACAGTAAGAGTGTTCAGGAAGCAGTGGTTGGCGGGCGAATCATGCTGTCTAACTTAGTACACCTTAGTAGGCACGTAATTTGGCAAGAATCGTGAGATACGCAGAAGTCGATCCTCAGGTCTTTTTGGTTACCACGCGGGACGCGAGACGTTTGCGTCTCGCGACGAGTCCAGCAAACGAGCAATAAAAGTGACTTAGATGCGCACACATTCCCCCACTACGCTAAAATCTTTCCAACTTACCTGCCGGCAACTGTAATCTATTTTGAATTCGAACCTTACTATAATATGTAAAAACTCATGAAAGTGAACATATATCATTTATTCTAATGAGAAATAAAGCTTCTTTAAACCCAATCTCGTTATCTAAAAGGGTGTTAATTTTATTCTGCTGTCAAATTAAATGTCAACGTGTATGATTGGCGGACCAAAAGACTACCAACCGCAGTTTTTGACTTGAGTTTTGACAAAAAATAAACTATATTTATTTTTTTATTCATATTTTATACGTCTAAAGTAAACTTAGTTTCCTCTTTGATGGCAGCAAGGAATTAAATTCCCAAATTGATAACAGGATCTTTATCTTTATTTAATACAACTTTTTATTACAGTTAATTGGACGCAACGTAGGACAGCTGTTTAAGAAGGAAGTGTACATCTTAGATTTGCCGACCATGCATATCCTGAAGGATAAGCCCCGCAGTGCCATCGATACCCCCGAGGGAGCTGGCCTAGAACGACTGTTCGCCCCCAGCGCGCCCACTTAGCGCTCTTGCTTGCAACTACTGTTGAACTTTATTATTATGTCATTATACATATTAAATAAATCTATTTATACGCAACTTTATCTAGCATGTTTTTTTAAATACCGCACCTTAACGCAACGTCGTTGTAGACGATCTAAACGTCTGTTTTTAATGTTATTTCTTTTCAGTTATTTAGGGTGATTTGAGGTCGAAAAACCCAACCAATTGCCTACATTGCTTTTACCATATTGACGCAGATAATGGACAATTTGTTCGCCTTAGGGTGCGTATAGATTGATGAAACGTGACGTAACGCGCGCCCGAACCGCGCGTTCACTACAAACTTCCAAAACCACAGTTTCCCGCACACTGCGCTCCCCTTTGTGTTCGTCCGTTAAACCGAAAATCACGGTTCGCTACGCGCGCGGCTTGAAATGCTCGTAGCGTGCGCGTGAAATGCACAGATCGCGCGTAGAAGCAATCGCGGCTTTAAATGTCCACGCGTAACTATTGGTTGCCGAGGGTAAGTTAAGCACGGCAACCAATAGATCTTTCAATGTACGCTCTCAATGTTGACCGTAGCAACCAATATAGCCCAGTGTGGTTATTTCTGTCCGCGGACAAATGTGTGCAGTGCCTTACCGTGCCGTACCAAACCAAAATAAAACCATCATAATAAAACTTCAATAAATAATTTATTTCTATTTAGAAACTTAATTATTTTTCATATGTGTAGACCATGTGTTTGCCTATTGGCAGGTTCTTTCCATTGGCGACTAACTCCACTGTAGTAGTTGCCAAGTCTACTTTTAATACCGTAGTGTTTTCCAAAACAACGCATTTGTTTTCATGGTCACCGGGAACTGGGATTGTTCGGGGCCCGAGAACGGGATCATTGTATCGCCATAACTTCAGACAACTTATATCTGAAAGATAAATAAATGTAATTAATTTATAAATACAAAATCCAACACTTACCATTATATAAGTAAACACGCTAACATAAGACATGTATGATCAAACGTTTGTCAGAACAAATTATTGAAAAAACCGGCCCGGTGCTAGTCGGACTCGCGCAGGGTTCCGTACCATTATCTATATATACGAAAAAAAAAAAACACGCACGCTTGTTATATGCGACCCCTTAAATGTTCATTTTGTGTTTTAGTATTTGTTGTTATAGCGGCAACAGAAATACATCATCTGTGAAAATTTCAACTGTCTAACTATAAAGATTCATGAGATACAGCCTGGTGACAGACAGACAGCGGAGTCTTAGTAATTGAGTCCCGTTTTACCCTTTGGGTACGGAACCCAAACTAACTTAACTAAAACTAACTTTTTAATCATGGCTCTAACAAAGTTGATTCTTAGCCACAGTTATGCGACCTATTTTAGTATAAGTACGAAGGGCATTTACTACAGTCTTAGCTAAAAAAATACCAGAACATTTAGATAAATCAGACTGACTAGAAAATCAACTTTGTACGAAAGAATCTAATATATTTTACCTTTAATCGCTTTAACTTCTTTCGCGATTTTCGCCTTAACCTTCTCAATGGTATCACCATCGGCGAGCGTGGCTGTTACAGTGAATAGTCCGTTCATAGCTATAGGGTTGATGAAGCTGACTTCAACGCCGCTCTCTGCGCTAAAGGAGATGTGTGGTTGTCCTGGTGCGCAGTCTTCTCTGGTCTTCTCGGGCGCTTCTGCGTCATCCGTGAACTTAACGTCTATTGAGTCCAGCTGGAAATTAACAGGTATTATGTAAAGATCAGACGCGGTGGAGAACTTTTCATATTTACTTATAAATAGAATATTAAAGCATAAATGAATATTATCACATCAAGCGTCCAAATCAAAGACGAAAATAATTTCATTTGCATGCTAGATACTAATTTTTAGTGGAAAACAACTTTCTGAAACTAGTCGGGTGATCCCGAGAATATGCGTTAGTAAACCGTTTTGTTTTAATAATCTACTTACATCTAAAGTATTAAGAAGATATATTTTATTCTCGAGCAGCACCGCAGCCTCGTCGAACGGCAAGCCAACCGACAGTGCCTCAATACCAACGCGCTCCATATTCTCTCTGGTTGCTTGGACAAACGGCATCACTCGCTTCATGTACTTCTTTAGTTCGGGGATACCGCCCAACTTGCTTGAAATTACCTTGTTATCTGGAAGACCTGTTGGCTGCAAATAATTACTCTATAAATACAACCTTTATTTAGGTAATGGGAAGTTTCTTGCACCGTTTCTTCTTCACAGCAAAACCACATACGACGCGATAACTAGGGCTTGAAACCTGGGTGTTGTCTATTTATTATTAACTTGGTACTTGGAGTTATTACATTTTTTTTAATAGAAGCAAAGCTTTATTAAGTTTGATAGACATGACAGTGCGAAAGACAAAATTCCAATGAGTACAACAATAAATTAAATTGATCAGAACTTGCATAATCACATTTCTTTTATTAATTGTTTGATTTAATAAAGTTAGAATAAATGACTAATAATTTTTTGTACTTACTCCATTCAGTCCTTTCAAAGTTGTCAGAATGATGTGCTGCCATTTGGGATATTCCTTTGCAACCCAAATAACAGCCTTAGTAGGCTTCTTCTCTGGTTTAGGTGTTTCTCCTTTCTTCGGTTTCTTAACAGCGCAGTGGTTCTTAAGGTAAATGCGGAACGAATGCGCTGCGTCCATTAAATAGTTACTGGCTTTGATTGAAACCTCATCGATCTCGCCTGCTACTGGCCAGCGTTCGTAAAGAATGCTCTTTGTCTGGTTAAGAAAAGAAAATATTATTAAAATTTAATTCTTCACTGTAAGTCCAAAGAGTAATATAATATAGAGGTCAAGTAAGACAGAATTTAAATATTTATATTATATTAAAAAAAAGCAAAGATTCAACTTTTTGAAAATTCAAATAGCTATCGAGAATATTCGTCAGTAGATGAAAATCTCACATCAAAATAAGCATTATAAATTGTACCCACATTGCCTAACAACTCCCAAACATGTTCGGCGACATGCGGACATATCGGCGACATGAGTTTAGCTTGCGTCTCAATGTACCGCAACACTAAGTCTGCATGCATGCCTCCTTCGGAACACAGCTCCCTGTACTTGTCACGCGCCGCTTGCAACTCAAAGAAACCAGTCTTTAGAGCCTCTTTGAACAACATTTTATTGTAGTTGTCGTCAGTCTGATTAATTTTCGTGTTCATTTCGCTAACAAAGACTTTGTCGTGGAAATTGTGCTCTCCTGAAAGAAAAAAAGAACGGTATTTCCATCAAAGGCTTCTTTACTATGTTATAACTTGATATTTCGATCAGCTCCTTGTAGAACTGACTTCAGGGTAAAGGATAATATACATAGTATAAAGTATTAGAAATTATTGAAATATTGTAACCTCTAATAGAGGGCATTACCTGTTCTTAGAGTCGATTTTGTAGCGATTATTTCTTTAACCCATTCAATGAAAGTGTACAGTCTCAATATAGCAGCATCGGCGGTGTTCTCAACAAAGTTAGCATCTTCTACGGAATCTCCAGCGTCAGCCAATGTCAGTCTCATTCCATCAGCGCTAAACTTGTCAATAGACTCGGTTAACGTTAAAAAGTTTCCATCAGACTTCGACATTTTGGCAGAATTTAACATAAGGTGACCATTGGCCCTGATTCCCTTGGGCCATTTGTCCTCTTCTTTGGGCCACATAGCGCAATGATTGTAAATGTAGAATGTTAAATGATTTTGGATCAGATCCTTTCCAGATACTCTTAAATCGACTGGGTACCTGCATCAAGATATAATAATATCTAAATAGGGGAAAACATGTCATTAAGAGAAATTACTATGAATATTGTTCTTACCAGAACTGAAAGGCCTTCCTCATCTTTTCCAAAGACGTTTTAGGAACTTTAGTTGATTTCGGGAATGGTGCATTTTGGAAGAATATGTAATCCCAAACTGCCATAGTCATGTCTTCAGGTTTAATTTTAAGGACGTTTTCTTTATTGCCTCTAAAGGTATCACCTTGCAGAAAATGTGCAATAGTGTAGTATGCATTGTAAATGGTTGAGTCTGATAGAGATTCTATCAGCCATTGTTGATCCCAAGGTAATTTTGTACCTAAATAATTACAAAAATTTAAAATTATTTTTATTTCTAAATGTTGGATCTCCATTTCCAAAAAAAAAACTTCCGAAGTTCGGTATACTTACCAAGGCCATAAGTTCTAGAGCACGCATATTCGTGCAGCCACTTCAAAGTTGCTTGGAAATTCTTCCTGACCTCATCATGGTAAGTATTCATAGCACCCAGAGCCTTTTCTACTTGACTCTTCCATTCCTCATTCCCATAATCCAAATACCACTGATTACAAAGAGCCACTACACATTCATCACCTGACCGCGAAATAATAGTCTTCTCTGGCTCATAGTAAATCACTGCACTCTTCTCTTTTATAAGTTTATTTTGCAAATTCTTTTTTACATCCTGAATCTTGCATCCTTTATATTCGCCAACCAGCAACACGCCATCATAGAAGCCTTTTAAGTAAACCATTTCTTTGGCTTGTGTTAACTTGTCCTTATCATTTTGGCTTTGAATTTTAAGCTTATCATATACAAAGACAGCAGACAGGTTGCCGAATTCGGGGATTTCAAGTATGGAAACAGGATTAAATGGGAGTACCATATCATCTTGAATGCCATACTTTTCTCTGAAAGCTGGTTTCTTTTGTAAGTCCACAAGTGCCGCATAGTCATCAGGTGAGTCAGAGGGAACACTGGTGACAATCCCAGTGCCCTTATCTTCCTTAATTGTTAACATTGGAAGGGCATAGATTTTAGGATAACAAGTGAATGGAGATTTTAATACTGTGCCTATAAGATCTTGTCCTACAATTTCTGCAAGAATTTCAAATTCACCATCCTTTTTAGTAAAACCTTGGTAAGCCATATTTCTGGCTGCTCTCCTTGTGCATACAAAAATCCCATCATTTACTGTTTCAATAGCAACATATTTGATATCAGGATGAACCCAACAATTTGTCTGTCCATACATTGTTTCTGGTCTTAAAGTTGCTGCCACTAAACTCACTGTTTTGGTCTTGAAGGACCTACAATATAAAATGTTTTCTTAATTTAATTACTGATGATATATTACTTCAATTTCTTAATACTTATCAATTATCATCAGAATTCTCACACACAATTATATTATCACACATATTCATAATTTTCTTGTTATACGTGTTTGTACCATTTAATAAAAAATAAATAAAAAGCATAATGGGAATTGATTCTGGAGCAAATATATTACTTACTTAAGAGCTTCAGGAAACGGTTCTTGTACTTCCATCTTCACCAGTGTATACTCTTGAGGACCAGCACCCTCGCCTGTACTCCTGTCATGATCCATACAGGGTTGTTTATCCAAAGGCGAGAATATGGTGTAGCGCTTACCATACATAATCTTATTACGCTCTTTCAGGTGATAGAACTGCCATCTTATAAAAGAATCATAGAAAGGATTTGCGTCAGTGGTAATAAATTTGCGACGCCAGTCTACCTATGAAAAAAATAATCAATGTTTTAATATATTTTATTGTTATTTATATGTAGTGTACGTTAAATAATATAACTTACATGAATACCCATTCGTTTCAGATCAGCTACAGCCAGAGGTGGGAAGTATTCAAGCCAATGGCTTTCATCAGCAAACAGACTAATTTCTTCATCAGGAACTCCAAGACTTTGCATGATCTGCCACTGGTACTTAGCACCCCCAGTCTTAGCCACAGCTTTACTTTTCTTTCCTTTGCTTTTATCTTTAGGGACAACATCACCCTCTTCCTTAACTATGACCTCTTCTTCTTCAGGAAATACTGGAGGGCAGCCATAGAGAGCCATTTCTCTTTTTAATTTATCAGCACATGCCTTTATAGGCATACCAGTGCAATGGAATCCAAAAGGAAACAGCACCATTCTACCTTTTAATCTATAGTATCTTGATGCAAACTAAAAAACAGATTAAAAGTTCTTATTAAACGGTTCACTGGATTCTGTTTATAATTTGTAATCACTATTCTTATCAAGATTAAAAAAGTTAATAGCCAGATGTATAAAAACCGAAATGTTAAACATAACTAAGGTGTATTAGTGATTAATATTGCATCATTCTTTTAGGCATATCTTTACTAAAACAAATTTACTCTAATACTTGTTTAAAAGTAATGTTTTAAGCTTACCTCACATTTTGACAATGAAAATGTGTGCCCAAGATGCAAGCGTCCATTCATGTATGGGTAGGGAAACGTACACATGAACTTTTCATAAGATTTTCCGTCATCTGGTGCCTCCATTTCAAATATCTTCTCACTATCCCATTTCGCTTGCACTTTCTTTTCTATTTCCTGTAGGTATTCTACCTTAAACGTGCCTTTTCGATCTAGCGTAGCCTGGAATTTAAAATGACATATTTAAACTAAATCATCTGCCACATTCTTCCTGAATTCCTATGCCCTGGCTGAAGTAAAATCGGCAGCGATTTACCATAAGTTCCTTCTACGAGACAATCTGCAGTTTTAAATATGTTTAAAAATATATTCCCTTTAAATTTTCTTACCATTATGCTTATGTTTTATTCAGCAATTCCAACCATGCACAATTTTTTCCTTACGGAAACGAGTAAACGAAACGACCGAACCGAAAAATTAATTTGCACGTTGCCACGACACTGACACTGACATCTGCTGTCACTTGTCAGCAATCAGCAGTCAAAATTGAAATGATGACGAATGTCACGAATGGTCACTATGCAATTATTTTTAGAAATTGACCACACTGCTACAAAAATCACTTGGTGTCAATGACCTTATAATCTAATAATCACCTTATTGACCTTATAATCAAATTCGTTTATTTACATGTATTAACCCATAAAAACAACAAAGTAGGTACATAAGATAAATGCAAAAAATAAAAATAATCAAATAAGAGTTACTAGGTATATAAAAATCATGCGGCACACGCAGAGTAATTGAATTAGTGTAACCATTATTACCCGACTGTATTAAGTTAATAATAATGGTGTTAGTATTAGAACCTTTAAACGAAAACAAATTTGTATACATTTTGTCGTATTGTTGCCACGAAAAACAGCCTTAATCTTTAAGAAGCAGTGCGGCAAAGTTGTTTTATTCTATGAGGCTGCGTATAATTAAAGAAAAACTACAATCATTTTGAAAATTACTGGTATAAGCTTTTGAATTTGTTTAGATATTTTTTTATTAATATTATTCTGTATTAAACATTTGTATAATATGTGATATTATTCTTGAATGTCAGTTTCGTAGGTTTTCCGTTATAAAAACCTTCCTAAAAGTAAACATAATAAGGTTAACATTATTAAAATAATTTAATGCATCGAAGTAGGATAACTAATCAAATATTCAAACAAAAGATGATCTACGTTATTTATCAATATTATAAATAAAAGTTTCAAAAATATTCAATTATCAAATACCTACATATTTGCCTATTTAAATTATTATTATTAAATTTTTGCATTAACGCATGTGGAGCGAATATATATAATCAAATATAAATATAAAGGAAAAATTTAAACGGCTTAAATTTTAAGGCTGGACTCGAATCTGCGAAAATTACACCAAAACCAGTAGTCGCCTATTATTAAAGGACCTATTTTTTTAATTAGCCGCTCTTTTTTTCTGTCCACCGCCCGCCGACCTCCGCCAGAATACAGTGTCGCTGTCGCTCCCATATTATTATTATACTCTTTGCGCTGTCGTACATCATATACATAACATACTTAAATATATTTTTGTCGGCTGTAGCGAGTAGCTGCCATCGGCTGCACGTATGCGGTGCGTCTAGAATATACAAAATTTATGAAAAAGTGTGATAAGTATTTTACATTACTTTATTAGAAATATATACTTAGTTGAACACGTTCTTCTTTTATCTAGCCTTTTCCCAAGCTATTATAGATCGGATTCCAGTTTTAAGGAATTCAGCTAAAAAGTTAGTGTTTCGTTAAATAATTCTAAATATTTGACGTGAAATTATGTCTTGCTAAGAATTAATTCAAATATAAAAATAATTTAAAATAAGGTACATGGTTGATTGATCACGTCTAGTCGTCTACAATCATATTATGCCAATCTTTTTTCCAACGTATGAAATTAAATAAAAACATATATTTCAATTTAATTTTGTTAAATGACAATAATGTTTTATGTCCCTTTGAGTTTGACCGTTTTATCGGTACTCCATAGACAAGATCTAATTTTAATGCACCTAATGCTTAAGTTACCCGCTATATAAAAAAAAAAAAACATAAAAAAAAAATACTGGGCAAAAAATTGGCGGCAGTGGCGGTACACGATATCTGTCATTTTGCCGGAAACTTCGCCCGCTACCCCTGCTCTCAACAACGCGCTTATTTGTTGGGAGAAGCAAAATTTGCTTGTAATTATTGTGAAATCTGTGATATTTGCAGAAACAATTGCCTCGTGACAATGGCGCCGAGGACCGCGAAAGCAAAGGTATAGTAAATTTGCAACATACGACGCGCTATCTCAATTATTTTCATCGAATTTACAAACGGGTTTTAGCATTGTTATCGATGGCACTTAACAGCAATATTGTCAGGCCTTTTTCATTTATATAAATTGAGTTGGTTGTTCACATACGAGTTGTTTTTCATATTAGATAAATAAGGATTATCATCCTATTTTCCGTTAAATACTACGTCGCCGTTTTACGAACACATGTTTTGAGGACTTCATAAGCCTTTGGCGGCAATTGGCGCCACCTATTGTTGTATGTAGAATGTCTAGTGAATACAGTACTGTGCCGTTATTTCATGATAATAAGCTGTAATACCTGACCAGTTTTGGCTTTGTATATCATTTGTTTTAAGCTATGGAATTTACATCTGTTCTAAATATAGCTCTTGTAATCTTGTTCTTGATGTAGTTGTATATTATAACTCTCAATAGTAAGCACGCTTTTAATTTACGTTAGTTAAACAAAATAATAATAATAATCCTATGTCTACAGGGATGTCTGTGTCTATAGGCTACTGAAGTGTAAAAAATAGGTACATGTGTAGTGATTTTTTCAGAAACCGGCCGATGTTAAAGTTACAGAAAGTGAAGCTCCTAAAAGAGGGCGAGGAAAAGGGAAAAATGTGTCAGAACCAGAGGTTGACCTAGCAGACATAGAACTTACTGAAAAAATTGCTCCAGTGACTGATAAA
Organism: Diachrysia chrysitis; assembly: GCA_932294365.1. Classification (NCBI taxonomy): domain Eukaryota; kingdom Metazoa; phylum Arthropoda; class Insecta; order Lepidoptera; family Noctuidae; genus Diachrysia; species Diachrysia chrysitis. The sequence continues at coordinate 10,655,860 of OW028649.1, read as the reverse complement.
AAGCCAAAGCGAGGGAAAAAGGCTGCCAATGATTCAGGTGAACCACAAGTAAATGAGGATGTAGGTCCACCCGCTAAAAAAGGTCGTAAGAAGAATGTGGATGAGATACAAGCTACAAATGGTGACCAATCAGGTGAGGAGGATTCATCTGTTCAGGCTGAAGAAAATGAACAGAGTGATGAAAACTTAGAAACCAATGGTCACACAGAAGAAGCTCTCAGTTCTGGTAGAGGTCGGAAGAAACAGGCAAAGAAAGAACCAGCTCCTAAGAAAGAAACAAAAGGAGGAACAAGAGGTAGAAAAAATGCTAAGCAAGAAGCAACTGATAATGATGACACACCAAAGGATGAAGTTGAAGACAAACCTAAGCCAGCGGCTAAAGGCAGGGGAAGGAAACCGGCAAAAGTTGAGGTTGAGCCTGAAGCTGACAAATCTGACACTGATGAGGAAGAGGTTAAAGAAAAGCCTGCACCTAAGGGTAGGAAAAAGGCTGCAGCTAAAGTTCAAGAGAAAATAGACGATGATCTTGATGGAGATGAGGAGGAACTGAAGGAAGAAGAGAAGCCTGAACCTAAGAAAGGAGGTAGGGGTAGGAAGCCCCAGGGGAAGAAGGCACAGCCCAAGGAGGATGCAGAAGATGATGCCGATGAAGAAGAAACATCCTCAAAAAAGAGGAAGGTGACCAAAAAAGGTAATAGGACATTTTTATGACTTGTATTTGTTATTCAATATATGCACATTTATTATTAAGAAATTATGAAATTAAGATCTTTTTATTGTTTTAATTTTTTCTTGATTGATCATTTTATTTAGCCTAAAGCCCAACAATTAGTTTCTATTAGGTTGCAGCTTAGAAAGTTAATTTATAATGCACACTTATTTACATCCTATATTCAGAAGTTTCAAGTCTGTTTAACAACAAGACCAGGTAAATGCTGGTCTAGTTAAAATAGCTAGTTATGTTGTATTTTTTCTTTCTTAAAAAATTGAACTCCTGCACTAAGGAATTGTATTGCAGAGGGTTTCACAAAAAATCAAATCACATGCACAAAGCCCACACACCCATAACAATAGTATGAACTTATATTGATTATTTCAGTTGAAAAGATTGATGAAGTTGATGCAAAACCCGCTAAAGGTAAGAGAGGTCAGAAGAAGGCTGTGGAAGCCTCCACAGAGACTGATGAGGAACAACAAGAGAGTGAGCCAACAACAAAACGCCGACGCAAGGGTGCTGACGACAAGGGTAATTAGTACTATGATTATAATTTTAACATTTGACAAATATTGTTTCGTGTTACTATGATTAAGTGTGTTTTATCATTAATTATTCATAATAAAACTTTCCAAATGTATATGTTGAATGCTTTATTATTTTTTCTACCTTACTATACACTCTTTAAAAAAAACTATTGGAGATAAGTAATTGCAGCATAGATATGCTTGATAAGTAACCAACAGGATAAAAGATGAAAATGCATATAATTATGGGATATATGAAACTTGGTACACATATTTTGTAGAGTAATTCTGAATAGTACTAATTTACAATGGGTTTCCAACATGGTGACTAATTTAATCTGTATTAAACAGTAGTATAAAGTATAATTTAAGAAAATATCTATGCATGCTATTTCTAAGTTATAATACATATTATATGGCTATTTGTGGTTCATTAATATTGTAGGAATTGCGGTAATTAGATGGCTTTTCTATATCCTAATTAGAAATAATGAATATAAAAAAATAAAAGCAAATACTCACCAGATGAAACTTTCTTTTGCATGCATGTTACATGGTTCTTGCATTGATGCAGGATAAAAGTGGAAAGAATAAAAATCAGTGAATAAAAGACAAAATAATAATTTTGAAAGATTTAATTGTTTACTGTAATAATGCACAATTTCTTCACTGCCAATGACATGAAATATGGCAAATATCTATATGCCGTGTAAGTATTTATTTGCAGACACGGCTAATTGAAACTGACATAAGTTGATTTCATGTTAGTTGTATATTTCAGCGCCAGCCGAAGATACCAAAAAGAAAGCGCCTCCTAAAAATAAATCCGTAACTGATTTTACATCTATTGACTTCTCGAATTCTTCTAACAATAGTCAAGGTAAAGATTGGAATTTTAAAATAGCAAGCTGGAACGTCGATGGTATAAGGGCATGGTCATCTAAAGGGTGTCTTGACTATTTGAAATATGAAAAACCTGACATTTTGTGTGTACAAGAGGTAAAATGTTCTCAAGATAAACTACCAAGTGACATAGCAAACCCCCCGGGCTATCACGCGTACTGGTTAGCAGGCGAGAAGGATGGCTACGCAGGCGTAGGCATCTACACAACAAAACTTGCGATAAGCGTCGTGTACGGGTTACAAAACGAGGAGTTGGACAGTGAAGGTCGTATAATTACAGCGGAGTACGAACAGTTTTATTTAATATGTACATATGTGCCAAACTCTGGACGAAAACTAGTCACACTTCCGAAAAGACTGCAATGGAACGAAGAGTTTCGTAGACACGTTAAAGAATTAGATAAGAAGAAGCCTGTGATAATATGTGGGGATATGAATGTTTCACACAAAGAAATAGGTATATGATTTTTTTTATTACTCCATTTTTTTTCTGTCTTTCTATTTCTTTGTCGCACGTATGCGCTTTTGATCCGCCTGCCGTATATGTTCGCCTCATGGTAGACGGTGTTTAGACTAAAACTCAATGTGGCGATGCGTGTTATAGGAGTGCTTCGTTACTAGAACTACGTCTATGAAGGGGTAGGTACTAGGCAGTAATCTACATACATCACAAGAGGTGGGGGAAGATTACAGGGGATAAATAGAATATCTGGGCTGAAACAAAATGCAATGTTATTAATTGTACATATAGTTGACTCATGCAAATCGTTTGCAGATTTAGCTAACCCTAAAACAAATAGAAAGAACGCTGGTTTCACCGACGAGGAACGAGCGGGGATGACAGACTTGCTGGGCGATGGTTTTGTCGATACATTCCGACACTTATATCCGGAAAAAATTGGCGCCTATACGTTCTGGACGTACATGTCGAATAGCCGGGCGAAGAACGTCGGATGGTAAGCCATTTCATCCCTAGTTTATCTTTATATTTAGTGCTAAATTGATTGTGTAGGCTTTCGTTAGTCATTAGATAAATATGAAAGATTACATATCTGTAATATTTATCAGTGTTCTGTATTTATGTGCAGATTAAGCACTATTTCTATCAACTAAAAAGTTAGTCAAAGCACCTAATAATAGAATTAAAAAAACAGCTTTTTTAAGGCATGTATTTAAATGATCTTAATAATTTTACAACTTGATTTGAATTTTAGTTTTAGATGCAAAAAATGTTTGAGCTGTATAAATTATGTTTGATAGTTTACTTGTTGGATTCAAAAACTAAAAGCAATCAGAATTATAGATAATAAATTTAAACACTTATTTGTAATTCGATTTATCTAAATTACAATAAATTGCCACAACATTACATTTTGAAAAAAATCAAGAAAATTATAAAAAGAGGATCAATTAAATAATGTGCTACGGGTGTTACCTTTAATTCAATAATTTACAATTTATCCTTAAATCTAATACTACTAGTATCTAATGAATATAAAGAAAATACATTTTAAAAAGTAAAGTATTTTTAAAAGATTCTCAGAAAGTAGATCATTTCTTCCTTAGAGGATCAAATAATATTCCCTTTTTTCAGCCGCGAATGGATATCAGATATCATTTTACATTAAAAAAAAACACTTTTTGTTGTCTTACATAAGCATTATAAAGTAAAATATAGTATGTACCTACCTACTACTTAAATCCCAGATAATATCGTAATAATGAGAGTTATCTGAAAAGCTTATGAAGTGTTGAATGTTTATTCTCTTTGTTTCAGGCGTTTGGATTACTTCATAATGTCTGAAAGACTGTTGCCGGCTCTTTGCGATAATGTTATTAGAGAAAAGGTCTATGGCAGTGACCATTGTCCTTTAACACTTTTCCTACACTTAAGGAGTGCTGACAAACCTAAGGAATAAGAAGATGACCGACTTATTACTATTAGACAACACTAAATGACTGCACTCACGACTATTCACGTTCGAATTTGTGAGAGTATTCGGGCGTTTTAGACCTGGATCAGTCGTTTTATGTCTTATAATAGTTATTTTTTCACGACAGTTATTATGATTTATTTTGATATGATTTATAAAACATTTTCAGAATCGGCATTTTTTTTTGTAATATTTTTGTATTGAATCAATTGTTTGTGAAGGTCACTGAAAAATAAAGACGTTACTATAAATGTTGCTTGTTTTTTGTGTACGTACTTATCAGATTAGTAAAGTGATACTTATATATTCCGAAATGGGTGCAGTAGCCGCCAACAGATTGGAAAATTATCGGCATGGAAAGGCCTGGGTGAGTCAGGTACGGCACGGGACGCGATCGATCACGCAATAGGATACCGATAAATCGACTTCTGCGCAGCCCTGTTTTTTTGCAAACTTGCGTGGCGATTGCTGTTCTCACTTCTCAGACCTTTGTAAATTCAAGTTGAAAGTTTATTTTTAATAGGCAGCCTTCATATGAATTTAAAAACCATGGTAGTGCCGTGGCTGATTAAAATTAAGTAAGTACCTACAGCACATTTGTATGAATAAAATAAAATATATATTAGAAACAATTTTATTAAGCAGTCAACTAACTAAAATGATGCGAGGTCATATTTGAAATACTGCATCTTTCTCTCAAGAAAGTAATAAGTCAATATCGATAAAAAAAATGGTCCTCATATTAATTTTGTATTCTAAGGCCACTTTTTGTTTATGCAATCGACTTTGGTTTCCTTGAAGTAAGTTGTTCATTCTATAGGCAGACAGAAGTACCTAGTATCTCAAATATGACCACGCATTTCCGTACCAAGTCAATGAATAATTTGTTGTTTCCTGTACAATTCGCGATTTATGTCGTAAGGTAACGATACAAAAATATTTTTTCTTCCAGACTGCTTTCCTGCGATAACTGGTAAATAATTATAGTAGCCACTTTTGTCTAGGTGTTTTTCGGGTAAGGTAAAATAGGTCCGTAATCCTAAAGGTGGGTTTTGTCGTTCACGGTTCTTATCCCGTGACTTGTGATGACGATACGCAGCTTTCGGTCGATGTCGTACATGCACTTGGAACTCGTCTGAATCCTCGCTGTAGATTTTGCCGAACATTATCAAAGCCAGTATAACGAGTAACTTTATCATGATAGATTTGTTCTTGAAATTATGCTGCACGGTTCCGGGTTTTTTTGGTACAAATACGCGTATAGCACTTAACAGCCGCAGACATATTGAATGTTTTTTAAGTAAAGAATTAATCGTAAGTTGAGCTTTGATTCATTGAAGTAATCAATTTCCACGCTTAATTATCCAATATTGCGTACCTATAGCAATTAATGTTAATTTTTCTTAACATACTATTACAAGACAATGCGTAATTAATATCACACTAAGCTAACTCTGTCTAAATGTTACATGTTTCAGTAGATTGTAATTTACTGGCTGATTTAGGTCTGGCCGTAGGACTCATGTTGAACCTATAGGTACATGCAGCGTAGCTGATGGCCATGCTAATTAGAAAGAAGAAAACCTTAAAAACCAATATCAACAGATTTTAGCTTATACTACTGCTATTGAGATAGTCATGCCAATGCTTGAAAGATAATGATAATTTAAACTGAGAATACCCGAATTTTTTAAAAATATATAATTATGAAGTATCCTTTGTAAGCTAATAAGCACTAAATCCTCTCAGTCTGACCAAAATCTGAGTGTTATGAATAGAAGTTATGAATTTACATTGATGTAAATTTCATCAAAATACGTATTGACACAAGAGCTCAAAAAATAACATCCTGCCAGATTTAAATTAGTATTTAAGTTTTAGATTTAAATCTGTAATAACTTTTGCACGCCTTATGGGCAGAATGTATAAGGATTCTTTAAAAATATAACATCTGATTTGTAATACCTACATTCTAAGCAAATAAAATTTTCTATTCTATCCTTATCCTACTTAAAGAATAAAATAAATGATTTCATTTCGTTTAGTGACGAGGTATACCTACAGACTTTGACGGTTTTTACTAAGTAGCATTAAAATAACCACATCTAAAATAGGTGGTAACCTATCATGATTTTACTAATTTATTGTTTAAAATTTTACACAAATATTAATAAAACAAATATTGTAGTAAATATTTAATTTTATTAACACTAGAAAACGTCAATTATACATTTCGCAAAATATCACATCAGTGGGTACATAATTAATTTTAAATCAATTACAGTTATACAAATAAAATAAATATACAGTAGAAATAGCATGTAATTATTGGAAATTGACATACACATGAGGCGATACTAGCGCCTTTAATGTTTTTTTTTTACTTTTTAGCCCCCATATGTAAAAAGATTTGTTTTTAATGATCCTGCGTAATATACTTGTTTTCATAAGTTTTATCTAAGGTCAGAATTTAAAACGTTAATTGGGGAAAAATAAGCGTATATTTTATTTATAAAATGAAGTCAAGTTACGTTATTACAGTGTTTTGTTGATCTAGTTCTTCAAACAGAATGATTTAATTATTATGTTTGTTTATCTTAATACTTAAGAATAGATTACTTACTTGACGGCAGATTGTCATTTGTAATAAATAAAATACACCACATGCTAGAATAGTCACTGGTTTACTTTTTAAAACTTAATACTGACATATCTGGTCCTTTGCGTCGATATTTTAAATGTGCCTGAAAATAGGAATATTTACAATTTTAGAACGAATGTTATTACATTAATAATAATGTTCTCCTAGATGAATTTCGGTCCCGACGGCTTCTCTCAACAGATGCGATCGCAGACCATGGGCGAAGAGAGATCAGGCAAAGGAACCGATCAACAGCTTTACGTGCTTTCTGAGGCCTGGAGTGTGAACACCGCTTAACTTCCTGGCTTCAAGCTTTACTGATTATTTCTAAACTGAAAACGCGCTTATTTTGGCCAGACCCGGGATTCGAACCCGAGACGTCGTGCACGACAGTCACACTTGCGACCACTAGATCAACGAAGCAGTGAACTATTATTATTATAAACTGTTATTGTCAATATGTAATACTGTCCACAATTGAGAAAAAGTTATCTACATTTCTTACAATACCATTATTATAGTACATTCAATAAAAAGTTGCAAGGAGAGTTCAAAGGCATTTACTCGGCAAAGAAGTTAGGTTAGAAAAAAAAAAATCAAAATACCTTTATGATTTCAGCAAATGCATTTCTGTTTAACACAGTATATGCTGCAGTGAGACTGCTCAAGGCACTGGGTTCTAGCTCCTTTAGCCCAGAGCACAGCAAAGCTATGCCTACTTCTATGCCTGTACCAAAGTCACTTTCATCAAGAGCTATACTTGCATAAGTTATGACAGGCTGAAGTTCTGATAGGATTTTGTCTTTATCATTCTGATTTGTTGCTTTCTCTAGACTTGCAAACATTTTCTTCAAGTTTGCTGTGAAATGACGTCATTTAATGGTTATAAAAGAAATGTAAGTAATAAAAATGTGTGTGACGACAGTCAACTATAAACCCTATGTGTATAGATTTAAGGTTTTTAATATTTGTTAAAGATATCTTACCATCTGTTTCTACTAAGTGTCTATAACCTAATTGCGTCTTCTTATTATAAGGCACTACAATGCCTGCCCCATGGAATGATCTGGTGACCATGTGTGGAGATCTCTTCTTCATTGAAAATTCTTCTAAAGAGATTTTGTTTTCTTCAGCAAATGCTTTAATTTTTTCCATTAATTTCTGACAAGCCATTGAAGTAAATGGTGATTGTTTCCTTTCATTTTGCAAATACTGGCTGTGGGATGAAAATAAACATAAATACAATAAAAATAAATACATAGGTACTAGTATTGTAATTGTAAGTGGGGTAACAGCACTGACTTCCAAAGAGCATTCATCGCTCAAAAAAAGTGCATGAGAGCAATTTGTGGACTTAAACCCGACGACTCATGTCGACCAATATTTAAAAAACTTGGTTTGTTACCGTTACCGTCGCTTTACATATACGAAATATGTGTGTTTGTTATGAAAAATAAGCAACTATTTAAGACTGCAAATGATGTCAATGCTCGGAACCGACGAGATCCACATAAACTAGTGTTAAATGATTTGCCTAGACTGTCTAAATACAATAGTAACTGCTTGGCAATGTGTGTGTGTATTTATAATAAAATACCCAGGCATTTCAAAGCTTTAAATACAAAATTATTTAAAATTAAATTTCATAAGTGGTTACTTGAGTGTAGTTTTTATAGTTTAAAAGAATTTATAGATAAAAAATGTTAATGTGTTTTAAAAATTTTGCATGCTATGTTTTATCCTAGCTAAACATGCTTGTGCCTCAACTTGTATTTAACACCCTTATATACCATGTTTTACGCAAATAAATATTATTATAATTATTTTAAAATTGCCTATTTTGCATTTATTCTTTAGCATGACTACCTTAATAGAATTTTTGAATAACTAAACACAAATAATTCTAAACAATCTGTTTTCTACTTATTTGTATAATCAATCTCAATAATATCCTAAGGATATGAAGCTTTTTGAATAGTCAGTAGTTATATTAGTATATAAACATTTAAGAACTAAAGAAAAGCTAAATTTTGGGGACTTACTAAACAGCTCCAAAAATGTTCTCAGCCATGGGGGTGATGCGGTAATCCTTTTTGCTATCATTACTTGCCACAAACACTGGTTTCTGTTCTGGATCATCACGGAAGTAACCAATATGGTACTCACTATTCTTACTCTTTTTTAATACCGCCTGCAAATATTTTGAAATCAAAATATTAATTAAGTACAAAATAATACATGAACTCTTGATAATCAACAAACCAAGCTATTCTAAATATATTAATATGCAAGATTCCCCTTTAAATGGGAAGTGACCGTCCAAAAGTGAAAGAGGGAATATTAACTTGTGTTAAAAAAAAAACCAAATGCAACATAAATACCTGATACTCAGGAGGATCAAAAAAGAATCTCCAGTGAACTAAATACAATTCTTTGTCCTCCAATTTTGGTAGCTTTCCTATCAGTAACTCATATGGGCCAATAGGTTCCAAATTCACACTGGCTAATGTGCCTTCAAATGATTTGTCACCATCACTGATACATTCATAAAATTTAAAAAAGTCTTCAGGCATTTCTACTAAAAATAATTCTTTCAAGATATCATGATCTGTGTTTTTATCATAGTATGTTACGTCTTCAGGAATTTCTGGAACTAATTGATCATCTCCTACACTTTCTTCAGACACAGATTCAGTTTTTGTTTTATTGTCACTTTCATCATTTACCGCCTTTTTTTCAGTTTCAGATAACGACTCATCTTTGTTAGAAGTGTTTGGAGATGCTCTAGGACTATCCCTCGTATAGGGCGAAAACCGTCTCTTGTTGCGATTCATATCTTTCCTCTTATTTTGAGGCGGGTGCTTAAAGTTTTTGTGATGTTCTGGGTTCTTTTGATAGCATTTAGAGGCATATTTACACACCATTCTTGGGTCTTTCACGTACTCTGCCCATTCGTCAGCCATAGTTTAGCCAAAATAATACTGTTTCGATAAAATTGTAACTGAATGTTTAAGTTTTTCGAATGAGATTTTGGTGATAAATGGGTTATTTAGGTTAGCGGCAACCGGCAAGCCGGCAAGGCAACAGACCAGCAGCAGTCGCCCGGAAGGATTACTGTCACTGTCAAACAGACATTCATTTGTCAGTGTCAAGTTGTCAAGTCAACCTGCAAGTGCAGGTGCCAGATCATTGTTGTGAGGCCAAATCACTGTCAATGATATGAAAAAACAGCCGGGTCTGCCGTGGACTGTGGCAGTTTTTGAACATAATATTATTAGAAAACATTAAATAAAATTAGGGGTAGCCTAAACGTTTTCCCGAATAAAAAAAGTCGATCAGGCTAGGCTACGCTCCTAATTCATGTTTTCTAACAAATGTTAAGTTAGTATTATGGGCAGCAGACAGAAATCGATTTTAACGAAAAATTTATAACTTAATTCGATAGCTGATTAGACTAATAAATGGCAAAGGCTTAAAATCTGATAAAAAAATCAAGTTAATATTAAACATTCTTTTTCTATCTTCTGTATACCAATTTTCTAACATTGTATATCAATTGCACCATAATATTACTAATTACCGTTGTTTGAAATTATTGCTCACCATAATGCCTCAAGTTTGTGAGATCACTGAAATAAGCGAAACCAATAATAATTTAATTCGATTATTTGCTCACTAATGAAGTTGTCATGTTGAGTCAATGAAGTGTTTGTGCAGTCTGTTTCGGTTTTGGTTTCGTCTCGGAATCGGAATTATTATTAATGACTGGCGACACTAACGTTGTGAACCGTAAAATGAACAGGGCCCTGAAAAAGTCATGATTTTTTAAACATTTTTCTTAAATTTTTGTGTCACTTCATAAGATTCGAAGAGAAGTTACAGTGATTGAATATATTTTTTTTAAATAAAAATACGACTGAAATACAAAGGATTCGTATCCATAATTAACAATCAGGAATATGACAATTAGTGTTTTATTTACTCAAATTAAATAATGCCAATACCGAGATTTTTAGTGAAGTAATAATTGTTAAATTCATTGACTGGTACGATTTCATAATTATGTTAAGTTAAATCAGTGCACAATGTAGTTAATACTAAGATAAGTGTTTTTAACGAATGGGTGTCTGGAATTTTACAATAATTTACCAAGGACATGTACATAATAAATCATCGTAACTCACGACGATCTTCAATTTCTGCGGGCGACGAATCATGTTACTCTGGTAATTAAATCTTTTTATATATTTCAGAATGACCTGTGGAATGTTTTATTCTTCTAAGAATTCATTAATAAGAGTAGGCACGATATATTTATCACCATCTTTCATTGTGACAAGGTGTGTAAATTTGAAGAAAAACACATGAATTTTCCAAGATGATCAAATAATTATTATTGCCCTTACACTTGCTTTAATTTGGATTACATTCTATCAGATGGTCATTGCATTTTGTTTTTATACTATTAAATTATCATTTGGTAGGGATTATTTAATTTACCCAATCTTCTTATTTTTCACAGTCCCTTTTAAAAATAAATATTCTGACTTCTGTTTTAAAAAAGTATATTTTCCTGTGATATTGTAAAAGGCTTATGAGTGACAAAATCTCTATTTTTTTAACAATGAAAATCCTATAATATTCTATATAATAATAAAATATATAAATCCTATTACACCTTAGCTATTATAACAAAACTCATATAATTATTCATTTAGAAACTGGGCCTTTAATTGGGTCCAAATATTATGGATGGTATTTATTCCCCCACACAAGGTCACATACTTAATTAAGGTTTTACATTACTTCATGAAGCTTTTGATTTATTTATGTGGAATTTAGTATTAAGTCAATTATTAAAAACCATTATTTTTAATTATCACACCTATTTTGTTATTCTGTCATGATAATTTTAACATTAGCATTACTCCTTATATCACTCACCTGATCATTGTTCAAAGCCTGCGTAAAGGTTTTAAAAAACTAAATTTCTAATTTTCTAAGTTAATATATCTTTGATTTATCCCCTAGCTTCCAACATATTCAAATACATTTAATCCTATAACTCTACTTGTCACATGCTTTTTATTTCTCAAATTAACTTTCTTCTTCTTCCTTCTTCTTCAAATTAAAATTTCTAGAATTAACTACATTTTATAATCAATCTTATTTCAAAATGATGTTACAGCAGACTTTTATTACAAGCTAACAACAATGGTTAATGTACAAGAAGCAATATTTTAATTATTGTTGCAAAAATCTCATTGTTTTTGATTATTATGAATCTGTCCGTCATAATTATTTTATGTTCTGTACAATAGATCAAACAATGGATTTCTATAATTTAACAACAAACAATCTGCTACTAGTCAAGCATTCATTGGGTCAATCTATGATTGTGTATGTTTGATTCAAATAGACCAATCATATTTTAATATTGGCATTAGATCAATCAGGTTTGGCTATTTGATCAACTGACTAGCTAGCCTGCTTGTTTGTTGTATAATTGAATGTTGTTGTAATAATTGATCCAACATGTGGCATGCCACATGGTTGATCTATTATTGTTCAGTTGTCAGCACAAGCAGCCCATTCAACTTTGATTAGTGTTTAATGCAATATTTTTTTAATACATCATGTAGTTGCATTCAATATTATGATATTTAATTTTTAACACACACATATCAATGCATTGTGCATATCAATGCATGTAGGTATTCCTTGCACCAACAATATCCTGTACAGTATTGTGCATTGAGGTACTTGACTGCAGACACTGTTACATCCATCCTTTTTTTAATAAACACCTCAATGTTAGACGAATGATTTCTGTATCTTTACTCATATGTAATAGAGTATATTGCATCCTTCATTTATTTCTAGAGCCAGACCTCAGTGTGCAACATATCTTTAATATAAATAATATGGACTGTGATTCAGATAAAATAGTTGAAGTGCTGGACACTGTAAGAATATTATTTACAACACCAATATTGTTAAAAGGGTAGCATCTTATATAACTCATTCCAAATATAATATGTTACCTGTATGAATGTAATTTGTAATCTTTATCTGTTATATATTAATATTATATTTGTTACCTATACACCTACCTTGAAATTAGATTTCAAAAATCAATAGTTACCGACTATCCATGATTATCCAAAACAGACTATCCATGGTGGCTAATGTGATTATTACACTATCTTGTAATTAGGATCCTAAATAAAATATGTCCTGAATTTAGAAAGGTGTAATTCCTAAATGTGAACAAAACAAATTTTTTTACATTTAGGCTTCCTAATTTAGTGATTGAATTAACTTGAAATTTGTAATAGTGTAATAAGTGTCTAATGTAGGTACAGTTACCAAACAAATCCAACAGCAAAGTCTTCAGCAAAGTATGATAGATGTTGGTTGAGTATGTGTTTATTATTTATTTTGAGCCTAAGCTGGTTCACTGTAACAAAAAAACCTTTTTCCGCGCTTTTCGGTCACGGCGTAATTAATTCTACTCCTTTTAACTCTTCATGACACAATAAATTTCATGTCTTAACTGGGTCTGCCGGGAGTGCCTGGTCCAGATTAGTCAAGCCTAAATAAAGGCTTAGCAAGCTGGTGAAGGTTAAAGACCACATATTATATTGCTTTATCCTTCACGTAATAATTGTGGTTTCCAGAGCGCATTTAATTTGGGCTTAAATACTGTTCTCCATCGGCCATCTAAATCAGGCCTTACAGTAATGTAAACATAAAATGAGACGTTTAAATTCTTGTAATTCATTGACGCAGATACAATTGAATCCATTATTTCCGATCATTAACAGCTTGTAGTAAACAATGTCCCGCGGTTTTAGCGGCGTAGTTCTTGATCCCGTGAACTTATCATATATATTTCACATATGTAGTTTTTTCCCGCGGCTTCGCTCGAGTGGATCTCGCTATCGCAATATCGAAAAAGTATTGATACTTACTCGTGTCAATTGAGTACTTACATATGAGCGATAGGTTGATCAAATACTAGAATATATGATTTTAAGTACATTTAAAGCAAACAAGTCAAAATTGAAATTATTTCCCAAATCAATTAATTTTCCTAACAACGATTTCTTGCCTTAATGAGAGGTACAGAGGTAGCAAAAATGTTTTTATATAATATTACTAAATAGAAACACAGGTTTTAAGTCTTCTCGTTTTTTTTTAACTTTTCGTCGTATCGATTATGTAGGTACTCGTATCGTTTCATCCCTAATTAATCCAGATTACAATATACCTATGCTATTGCTATACCTGCCAAACTTCTAAATCCGATAAGTATTAGATCTAAGCATCCATCTTTAACGTACTTAAACGTTCACACGTATAATATTAATAGTTCTTTGATCGAAACCGTGATCTAACGAAAAATTCAATTCCCGATTTACAACAAAATTGGCTAAGAGCAGTGTCACTGATCATAGTTAAATAGAATTCGTTTAACTAAGTGTTGACTTGTTGACCCATTTCTAGAAGAGATACCTACGTATTTACCTCTTACAATTTGCAAGATTGCAGTAACTTAGTATTCTGGATATCGGAAAATTAGATCTCTATAACCGTATTAAAATAAAACAATAATATGGTCGTAATTAATTGAAAATGTGATAATATGAATACTGTACCAACGTCAGAAATATTTTATACTAGTAAAATTTTGCAAGCGGTGTTTTTCGCATAAAGTTTCGAAAGCACATAAATGTTGTATTCAGTTCTGAAACCTATTACAATCACATTGCGGGATTTTATATGTACCTATACATGTTTAAATGTTAGAGCGATTAAACAAGATTATATTACTTATTTCCTGGATAATTTTAACTAGGTCTAAGACCTTATTACTCATGCGCATATATTTCTTCTCTATGCGCGCGATATGCACTACGTTAATATTTTCTTGTACACTTGCCAAGTCTTACTAAACTTTACTATTGTACAGCCACCGGCTAAATTACAATAGTATTAGAGAAACTCAAGTATGTAACTCGTACTTCGATCAAATGATCTCATAGAATGTTACATTTCTCATACTAGTTGTGGCGCATTCTGCTGATTTTTATAATAAACTTAACGGCAAGGTTGTTGGCTGCACAATTTAAACGCCTCTTGCCAAAAAAAAAAAAAAAAAAACTGATCCTTATCTCTAATTCAACTTGAAAATAAATAATCTTGTAATGCATAGTTAAATCATCAGAATTGTCTACCCGTACTGACGTTATAGTCAATTTCTGTTTTATTCATCTGCTCGAGATTAACCGCTTAGTTTATTAGGTGTTTCACAGGTGTATAAGTAACGTAACGATGCCAAAAGTCGTAACATTTACTGACCCTTAAAATAACAGCTTAATATCGATTGTTGTTTGTAATTGGACATATCTATCTCATAGCTCATACATGACTGAAAACTGTATTTTGCGATAATTCCTGCCTGCATTTTAATACGGTTCATACGACAGGAATATTATTAAAGTTATTTCTTTAAAGATCTAATATTAAATCATCAAGTCTTAACCACCCTATCATTTCTTAATTCTTGAATATGTACTTCTGTTTACAAAAATTCAACTACGAGCCAAACTGGCTTTATTAAATTGGCCACTTTCTTTGTTACATACTGCGTATAAAGCTCCATTCTTAACGAAACAAACATCGCCCATATTGTAGGTAATGATTTGAGCTGTTACTCCTTCGTGAGTGACCGAGTGCTCCACCTGCGTCGCTATATTTAGTTTCATTGTGTGTTGGGTATAATACATCGATCTTTCGTGCAATTTAAAACTGTGTTCTTCTACGTTAATAACGTATGGTACTCAAGATAGCTTTGAACTTAACGCGACGCTTGATCAATTATGAGCGTTAAGTATGGATAAACTATTTACATAATAAAAAAAAAACTCTTTCTTTTGTTTTTAAACTTTAAATGTAAAATTGTTATATCTTCACATTGCAAAAATATTTATTAGCGAACAAAGAAACTTGGAAGTATACAATGTACCTAAACATGAAAATAGATCTAATTATTTACATCAAGGTGTTGGTAAAATGCGCTATTTTAGTTACAAAGTTTATCTACATTAAAAATATTTGATCGATTGGACTGTAGCTAATTCTCATTGAAGTAAATGTTTTTATTTGTAATAAGTAATGCTTGTTTTTTACCTGTACCCAATAATCGCTAGCTTCAGGCGAA
Source organism: Diachrysia chrysitis (assembly GCA_932294365.1). Lineage (NCBI taxonomy): Eukaryota > Metazoa > Arthropoda > Insecta > Lepidoptera > Noctuidae > Diachrysia > Diachrysia chrysitis. Next base: position 10,639,914 of record OW028649.1, on the reverse strand, counting down.
TTCGTTTTCTTTTTATTTTAGCTATTATCGTTCCATTGTGCACTGCACAAAGCCTCGGGCTTTTATTTCGGTTGTGTCATGCGATTTCGTTATTCTTTTATCTTTCCGTTAACAAATTTCCTAGCCTTTTAGTTAAACGAACCTTTAATTGGCTGAATACGTCTAATTAATTGGCTTTGTAGAGCTATCTAGCCAGACTGAAGAGCACTTCAAAGTATGAACTCACGGATCGAAACCTGACAACACAACCTCAAAGCTTCGAAAACCTTTGTTTTACGTAAAGATGATAATTAGTTCCAAAATTATCTTGATTTATCCATGCCTTAATATTTATATATTTTGCTCATTCAGTAAGCCATCAGTTATTTAGGCCATCTATCACAAAGCAGTGTTTATAAAAGAAAAACAAAAGATTCTTGCTAGAGTGGCTACACAATTTGAAAGGGCCCCATCTTAGTTGTAGCTTCTATGAATAATTTATACAACGGTTTTTTACGAAACTAAATACGTTAAATGCCATTTAGCATATTGTATTACAATATATCAAATGCAAAAAACTATATTAAGTTATCTACAGGAAAAATAATATAATCATTCTTAGATAGATTTAAGAAAACACAAATTCACTGGTTAATTGTTACAATTTTTTTTTTTTATAAACTGGCGTACAATAATATTATTTGAATGTCTCCGAGCATGCTTGCACTTTTGTTACAACTTTCAAGTCAGCGTAACAAATTCGACAGGTAATAAACACTTATCACTTAAACTGTCGCATTAACTGACGCTCATAATATAAAGTGGCATTGCGTAGCCGCTATTAATATTGAGAGAAATATTGAGTGCATGCAGAGTTGAGGCTCAGCCACCAGACTCCTTGATGCAAGTTGGCTTGTTCCTTTAAGATTATTCTTAATGCAGCCTGGCTCATAGCCAAGCTACATTAAGAACGATTACCTCAAAAGACAACAGCAATATAAGCCTTTGAATGAATATTCCTGGCGCATCAGATTTTAATGCCACAGTCAGATATTAATAAAATATGTAGTTAGGGACTCCATTTTTATACATTACCTATCACATTATAAATCTTTATTCACTTAAATAATTGAAAGCTTGAAACACATCGTAAGTTTGGTTTATAATGACAAAAATTATAGTGTTACCAATGATCTGTGAACCAAAGATATGAGTAAAAATTTTAAATGACCTAGGAACTATACCACAATATGCACGCCGTGTCCCAGATATGTCGGGAGTGTATTCCGATGCAACTGGCGAACGGAAATCGGCTAGCGACAACATTGTTGTGCGGTCTCTCTTGTTCGACTTATGAAGTGCTGATACCTGTATACCTAGTCCAAATATACAGGGTGGATTTAAATAACCACTTTATAGAGTTTATATAAGAATAACTCCCTTACTTACTTTCAAACCCTGCTTTCTGTAAGATGGCAATTTAATTTGATGTCAAATAAAGTGACAATCAATGAGCTTGCTTGATCAAAATATTAATAACTAGCTGTCCCCCGCGACTTTGTCCGCGTGTTTTAGATTTAACAATTTTTCATTTTTGCTACATTTTCCATTTATACTCCGCTCCTATTGGTCGTAGCGTGATGTTATATAGCCTATAGCCTTCCTCAATAAACGTACTATCCAATACAAAAAGAATTTTTCAATTCGAACCAGTAGTTCCTGAGATTAGCGCGTTCAAACAAACAAATAAACAAACAAACAAACAAACTCTTCAGCTTTATAATATTAGTATAGATAATAGGTAATAACTAAGCACAGCACTTGGTTTGAGATTTGACAAATAACTCATTTTGATGTCAATGGGTATTGTGTATTATGTTTAGTTTAGATTTTTCGAAAACCTTACTACTTTCTCCATATCTGATATCGCCAACTATGCAAACTTCATATTTAATTCTGATAAGCTCGTATCCATTTACTTTAGTGATAAAACCTAAATGGGAAAAGATTTTGAGGTTTTGATATTGTAGAAAATACCCACTCTCGCTTTTAGTAAGAGGATTAACGAGATTATTGGAAATGGATATGTATACTGAAAGTGTACGCATATATCATTGAAATTGAAATAAGTTAGTTTCAGCAGAGTATGCCATGTTAATTTTAATAAATAAATATTATTGCTTTGTTCGCAGGCGATGAACGTTTGACCGCGCGATGGATAATCGGGATGGATGGAGTGGTGGAGAGCCGGTTGCGGCCGAGAACTCGACTGATAGTTCCCGTGCCGCAGAACGCGACCGGGTGCGAATTGAGTTCTATGCTACTTATGACGTCATGACGGGCGTACGCATAGCTGCCACTCTTGGCGGCTTTTTTGCACTAATGGTATTCCTGATCGTTTATAAAAGCCGAAGCAAATCTGTGAAAGCCTTAAACGATCCCAGATTAGTAGAATTGGCTGAAGCCGTTGTCGCCGAGGAACAAGCAGTTGAAGAAGAAAGACAACTTACGGCAGCTATAGAAGAAGCACTATCGGAACGTGCCCGATCTCGACCTTCAATAGGAGAAGAGCCTCCCTGGCCTCGAACAGCGCGCTTCGCCTCTTATGGAGGAGGCTACGGAAGCTTATTAACACCACCTCGTCGTCTTTCAACAGTGCGAGGTGATTCCCTTCCTGGTTCTGCCTTGCGTTTCGTAGAGCGAAGGGTATCAGCTGGTCCCCGAGATCGGCGGCTCAGTTCTGCGACTTGTTCAAGCTCAGGGAGCTCATATTTAGAGAGACGAGGTTCCTCAGTGGTGTGTGCTTTGCAAGAACGCCGTTTATCGCCATGTCCCAGTGAGCGACTCGCCCCTCTGGCATCTGTGGGTAGCGTAGGCCCGTCTTACGCTGTAGAGTGTGAATTAGCGTCAGTGGGTGCGGATTCAGTATTCGCGGAGGACGATGTAGATTCCACAGATGATGAAGTGGAACAGTTTTCGACGGATAGTGGCGGTGGTGATGCAACATTGGTAGGCGAGTGCACCGAGCTTTCGAGCCGTCCCAACACAGCACTGCCACTGCAGCTAGACCGTGCTTCACATTCACGGGAAACGTTGTTCTAGTCTTTGCCAACGGTTGCATAACCGGAGGCTAAATTAATGTTAGTAAACGAATTAAAATATCGGCATTTTATCATTTCCAAAGATAGAATTTCTAAATTTACGAATTTCTTTGTATTTTAACATATCATAAAATTTGACATATCGTTTAAAATTACCAAATTAAAATTATATTCACATCATATTTGTTATGATATAGCACTATAATTTGATAGTACTACTGCTAGAAATACCTATTGTTATTATTATCTGTAGTACTACAGTAGCTTTTCTGCAGCAAAATTATTCCATAAAGTAATGCTTGTAATTGCGCTTATTGTTTCACATAAAAGTGAAATGAATTAAAACGTCGATATTTTAATATGTAATATTTTTATGTATATAGATTGTTTTTGTTGATAAATAATTAATTGATGTTTCATAATGTTGTTGTTCCCAGACCACGCCAAAAATTAAATTGTAAACGATGTACTTATTACTTATATATGTTGCGTATATACATAAGTAGCAAATTAGTTAAATTTTGCTAATAAGTGTATTTAATTTGCTAACGGCTGATCCATACACTAATCATAAATTCACGCGTTAATACATCAAGTTCCGCTGGTATTCACCATAGTGTTCGATTCGATGTAAAAGTAAATGTAAAGATTTGCCGAATTAGTCATTTGTAGTTACAATAAATTAATGTAATTATGTAATAGTTTTCGACGAATTTTAAACTTCTGTAAATTGCCACTCTATTTACAAAGTTTTGAACTCTACCGGGCTAACAGTCAACCCCACTGTAAGTGCGGTTGAGTAACAAACCAAAGCATTGCCGACTCACATGGTGTTTGTACAATGTAGATATTAACTTGTTAGGGTAGATAGTCGTCAGTGAAGTCAATTGCGAATGTGTATTTGTATTATATCTAGTATTGTAACTACAGTTTTACTTAGAAATCAAGGGCACAGAAGACCAATACGTCCTTTGAACAATAAAATATGAAGTTGGAAGCGGCCTAAGATGTTGCTCGTACCAATGTCATTTTCCAAGTAAACTGCCACTGTTCTTGTTAGTAACAATGTAACGCGGACACCGGGGTTTTATTGATTCTGGGTGTTTCGATCCCGCCGCAGCCACACGCGGGCCCAGTAGATTGATTACGCATAAGTCGTTTTTATTACGATTTAGATTTACGTGTTAGTTTATGTAATGTTCGTTGCTCGAATTAAAAAGAGCTCCCTGTAGTCTGTAAAATGTTGAAATGTATGTAAAAAATTGTAAATATAAAACACAACTCATTTATTGTTTCATTTTTCTTTGTTTTGGTGAACTATATAAAAAAATGTCTTCGTGCATTTAGCGATTATTTACTTAACTGATTTCATAAGTAATTTATTTTCATAACATCTTGAAAGCCCATCTCGCAATATAGGTACCGGTTATTGGTAAATGTCGTTCATTGGTCACATGTCTATCCGCTAATAGGATTTAGGTGAAGTCAATTGCAATACAACCAAATACTCCTATAAACACCATGCAAATGACAACATTTTCGAGATATTTTCTAAGAAAAAAAAAACTCATTACGACATAAAATGTCAAATTAGATAGTATAATCCCTTATCGGCTTGCCGAGGTATATATAGCCAATAAACCTAAAGGTATATGTAAGTATCAATATTTTTGTACCTACAAAAGCTGTTTTATATAGATTTCTACTTACAAAATATAGGTTGTGGTAAGGTAGGCCTAAGTATTATGCGCATAGATTTTTTCTTAGAACACTTATGTGCTGATTGAAACCGTCGCGAGTCGTGACGATGAGGATAATCGGTTATAGGTACAATACAACCTCGTACCGGTCTGCGCCGGACGGTTTAAAAATCATAGAATCGATTTTGAGTGCTGCACGAACTTCGGGTCTAAGACAAAATAGGCTTTGGTTTGTGAAATTGGTGCAAACTGATTCTGAAACCTAGGTTATTATGTTCACTACCTACCTTTATGGAGAAGCGATTACCATCTGCACAAATGCGTTGACGTTGTACCAATAAAATTAACGATTTAAACAATAGGCATGTTTCCTATTTTTTTTTAATGTCCGCCTGGTAGATTGGTAATGAATTTTATTGGACACGTATTTTTTCTTTTTTCCTGCAAACAAAAAATTATCAAAATACAGAGAACGGAAATTTCGCGTGACGTCACTCCTCGCTACAATTTTTACCAAGGCGAGGCGTCATAAGCCCCCACTCCGAAACTTTAAAGCGCTGTATTTTTGTAATTTTTCATTGTTTTGATAAAAGAAAAAATACGTGTCTAATATTTTTTTATTATCTAGGACTAAATAGATTTTAACTTTTCATACCCAGTCAACATCCCTATTATTAAAAATGGGAAAGCATAATTAACGCTTAAGTCCTAACCCATATTTATAAGGGTAGTAAGAGTAACTTAAAATTGTAATACCTAGAATTAGCAGCATAAATAAAATTGAAATAAAGTAATATATATATGAAATAAGGTAATGAAGTAGGTATGTACCTACTTAGATACCTTGAGTTTCAATTATTTCAAGTTGAAACAATAGCTAAGATTTAAATAATTATTTAAACTCATACATAATTCTTTTCAATATAGGTACAAGGTGCAAAACTTCTATTCAAAAACGCTTGGTATATAAAACAAAAAACAAATGAAACAAACTCCAATTTCAATAGGTACTGCTTAGGAACATAGTCTAAGCTTTAGCCTGTACCAGCTTTACGGTACCTACCTAATGGATGGTCATTCGAGATTTTTTTTGTTTGTGTAATTTTTGATACCAATCGGTTTTATAACCGATATAACGATTATAGTTTTCGTTTGTACAACGAAAAAAACCTACCTTGTATGTATTTAATAATTTAATTGTATATTTATCATTGCAGAGACTGCTTGCTAGATTTACCGCGAAAACTTGACAACTGCTTTGGTTAGGTTCTTCGGCTAATCGATATTTAGTTCAAATTTTTAAATCCCAAGTTTATTAACATTTTCTCTTGATTTGCTCCTCCTTATCAAACAGGGATGTTGACTGGGAAAAGTAGGTAAAAGTTTATTTAGTCCGTAAATAACAAAATAAAAATATCTGACTGCCAAGAAAAGGAAAGGTGTTTTTCGCACGTATTTTTTATGTTTCTGTTTGTTTTGTAAATCTTTTTATCCTCGTAATCTGTCAAATCGCTGGATGATTTTCGACAGTAGGGGATGAGATTTGTCTCAAAAACCCAATAACCCAAGTGTCCCCTTATTAGGCCTTTCGAAAAAATAATGAAAATGGTGGAATTTTGGCGATATGTTTTTTTTAATAAAATTGTGTCCTTTTCCGCTAAACTAATATCATATTTTTAATAGAGTACAGTAAGTAGTAATAAGTAAGTCTGTAAAAGGGTTTTTTTCATGATATTTTTAACTGCACGGATGACGGTCACCGTGCTGCCTGAAATCCACCAAATGATAATACTTATTATATGAAATCTTATTTGTGGCTGTGATAATTAATATTTGTAAAATTATCTGCCTTGTTTTACCCTTGCCCCTGGACATTTGATTCACTTCAAAGATACTAAATGAAATATTTGAACAAAACAGTTTTTTTCAAAACAGTAAAGATGAAACATCTATGTTACCCTATACAATTTAGTAGGATTGTACTTAGAGCTTAGATCTTAATCTAAGACTTAGAGCACAGGTATTGTACACACGTGTCTGGTACGAAAAAGCTTTGGTGCCGAAACCCGTAATATCGACCCCGAACAGTTGATTCACTTCTGTCAAAAAGACAAGACAGGTAGTGTCAAAGTGTCAAATATCAGATTTGGTGGAGTGAGATCAGTCAATTTTGTAATTGTTAATTTCATAAGTTTACATTTTTGTGAATAGAAAATAAGCAGGAATCATGGACGACGATTTACCGACCGATTTCCAGGTCATCGTCGTGGGGACAGGTACGCTATATTACCTGTATAAATATGCACCGGTCATGATGGCGATAGCAGCCTACTTATCGATCCTTTTTTTACATAGCTGTCTAGTCATCAATTTTACATTGAAAAATGCTTTGATTTCCTCATTATTTGATTTGAGATTACCTTTCATTATACGTTACAGTATTTTTTGTAATAAATACAATATGTAAGAATAGAAACCGCCCATTTTCAGTTGCTTAGTCACTAATTAAATATTTGCAAAGTCGAACTGCTGTCATTGTCTGTCTACATCGATGAAAACGTTCACTCGTTTCAGAATGTATGCTTTAATATAATAATATTAAACAGATATATCTAACATACTAATAGCACAGATGGATTTCTGTTAGCACTATTTTAATATAATATGTATTAAGAATATACTATATATTATTTATTATGCTACAGAATTATGGAAAAGAGTTAGAGATTGTATAAAATTTCCATTTAATTGATCCAATTTCTGAATTTTATATTTTTTATAATCAATTCAATGTTTTTTTTACTGAATAAAAAATAATTTATAAATAGTTTTGTTTTAATGAATATTCAATTTTCTTTTTAAAATATAAAAACGAGATTTCCTGCAAATTTACTACAACAATCATGAATGAATAACAATTGATATTTATGTAAAATGTGTTTTTTTTTTTTATATTTTTATTGATTTAAATAATATGTTAGCTGTATACATATTAGGTGATTTCATTTATATAACTAACAATAGCTTGAGTTCAGAAAAAAAAGAACAGTATAATAATTTTTTATTTATATATCTATGCCAAAAATCATCACAACTTTATAACAGAAATGTCAAGGTGAATCAGGTGGTGGGTTCATTGACCTATGACTGAATACCAAATAAAATTTTACGTTGATTGCATAGGTATGGTGGAGTCCATAGTGGCTGCTGCCTGCAGCAGGATAGGAAAAAATGTATTACATCTTGACTCAAGTGACCACTATGGAGGTCTTTGGGCCTCCTACAACTTTGATGGTCTGCAGAAATTCATCAAAGAAGTCAATTTAGACCCAAAAAGACAGCTGCAAGTCTACAACTTAGCTGAAAAATGGTACATTGAAAAGTAAGTAATAAATGTTTATTATATTTTATCGGTCACTCCTCTTTTTTTCCATTTATTTCTGTTTAAGGCTAACAGGTGCCAGTTCCGCCATCTCCTTAGGCGTTTACCCTGCAGTGGGATATTAATAGCTCATGTTAATAAACCTATATCATGCTTGGATCTCACAAAAACCAGTGTAACTAACCTGTGAGATGCCTTATATGCATCTTCTATCATAAATTACCCTCAGGTCATTATAAAATGTTTTTGTAAAACCTGAAAGTGTTCCCTATACATTAAAATTGAGTATTAAATAGTTTGCTTACCTTTTAAAAAACCTATGGAAGTCTATAAGTAAATTATTTGGTACTAGGGCATCAGCACCGGAAGAAAGTAAGGGAGAAGGTGAGGAAAAGCCAGAGGATGGTAAAGGGGAACCCGCCAAGAAAATATGGACCCAGGACAGCTTTGCTGCCGAATATAGGAAGTTTAATATTGACATGACACCTAAGGTAGCTATCACTCTCGATTATACTTCTTAGTTTACAAAACATTGTACTGTAATAGTGTAGAAAGAAAGGTAATTCTCCCCTTACTTGATTGGAAATAGATGATGAAAAGCGCAGGCTGGTTGCTGAGGAGTTTGTTGGGATGTTTCTTTTCCACAGCTAGAGCACATAGGAAGCAGTGAAGGGTTGGCGACCCATGGTGCTGTCTATTTAGCTGTTTGACATTCAAAAAGTGCTACTTAGTAGCCTATTTTGAATAAAAGTTAATTAAATTTTGATTTAATTATACAAAGATAATATAATCTTAACAATGCATGTAAATTACAAAATATTGAATTGATAACAGATATTGCGTCATATAGTAATACCAGGCTCTAACTGTCCCACTACTGGACAGACATGTCTTATAAGACGTAATTTCTTAATCTAAATCTGTATATTTAAATCACTATCACTATAATGTCTTAAGAAGCATTTCTTTCCACTACAATAACTTGGGAGCATTACTTTCCACTACAAAAACTTGGGAGCATTACTTTCCACTCCAAAGTCATTTCCACGATATAGCTGCTGTTCTCCCGCGGCCCCCTCGTCGAGCTCCTGATTTCATCCAACATCGCTCGTTACGCGGAGTTCCGCTGCGTCACCCGGGTCCTCACGTGGCTCAGCGACAAGCTGATGCCGGTCCCCTGTTCCCGCGCCGACGTCTTCGCGACTGAGGCTGTCGGCATCGTCGAGAAACGTCAGCTCATGAAGATGCTTACTTCCATCGTTGGATATAATGAGGAGGAGATGAATAATGAATTTAAAGGTAGGTTGATATAATGGGACTTTGATTACCCTTAAGGTTTAAATATGATGGTAGCTGTTTATAGGAATTACTGTAAAAGACGCGGCTACTATAATTAGTCTAGAAATTACCCTATACGGAGCTCAAATTAACCCTTAGAATGATCGAAGTATCCAACCGAGTAAAATAGATGTTTGCTGGTTATACAATCAATTCACTGGTTTATTCATGTTTAACTAATAGGCGTCTAGAATATGCAATCCATTCCATAAACAATTAAACATGCATAAATACCTTTAGTTTCAGAAGAATAATTTTACATTCATCGCATTGTAAACTGTAGCTTTATAATCAGGATCACGATGCTAAATACTTACGGTTTGTCATTTAGATTGGAACGACAAGACATTTAAAGAGTACCTAACCCACAAGGGTTTGACTCCTAACCTCATTCACTATGTGCTGTCTGCAATTGCTGGCGGGACCAACAGCATGCCTTGCCTCGAGGGAGTGAAGGAATGCAAGAAGTTCCTCATGAGCTTGGGACGCTATGGGAACACGCCCTTCCTTTGGCCCATGTACGGCAGCGGGGAATTACCTCAGTGCTTCTGCAGGTATGTAAATTAATCTAAATACTTGTATGATATTTCCACCCCCATCCTACTAATATTATAAATGTGAAAGTTTGTGAGAATGGATGTGTGGATGTGTAGATGTGTGGATGTGTGGATGTTTGTTACTCTTTCACGCAAAAACGGCTGGACCGATTTGGTTGAAATTTGGTATGTAGATAGGTTATACCCTGGATTAACATATAGGTTACTTTTTATCCCGGTCAACAGGGATGAAAGCGTTTAAGTAACGATAATTGTTGACAATGTCGGAAAAAAACCCTTTAAGATATAACAAAATAATGTATGGTGTAATTGTGTATCTTATATAGATCTACAGAAAAGTCCGCAATACTATATGTCCAGCTCTTAAGGATAAAATACTACATCCATTTAAATACTTAAAAAAATGGGCAATTATAAAGTGCTAACTTGGAAAGCTATTTATACAAATACGTCATTAATCCTTATAATTTTAAATAGATTGGTTGGCTTTAGCATTTCATGAAGATTATTTTTTCCCTTTACACCATGCAAATTAAATAAATACTTTAGGAGATACAGCAAAATCAAATAACGCGCAAAAAAAAATAATATCATGCACGCGCGGGCGGGGTGGGTGGGGGATCAAGTCGCTCATGGCTGAGCGCGCGACCCAAACGCGCTTCTGATTATATTTGTTTACTCTTACGTTTATAATACTCTCACTCATACCAAATTAAAAAAGTTAACATTATTACCTATCCAATAAAAAAAGAATCATAGAAATCGGTATAGAAACACCAAACTTTTACATGAAATACGATAATAAGCCATCGCGCCGTCGCGCGTGAATACTGAATCATGCAATAAGGATTATTTTTGTGTAACGTGACATATTATAATTACTAAAATACTAAAATACGAAAGTTAATCTGTCTGTTACATCAAAACCACTGAACCGTGAGGAAGGTCATATGCTACTTTTTTACGAAAAACGACGGAAACGCGGACGAAGTCGCGGGCAAAAGCTAGTTTATATATATATCTACATTTATATCTACCTCTAGTTATAACAAATTTTATCATAACTAAACTCTTACGGTTGCATTGCTGAACTACTATTTTGTTCTTCGAATCCACGGCAATATTTATAAAGGTATTACAGAATTTTGCTACGTGACTTACATTAACAGTAGCGATCATGACTTCAGGACAAGTGTAAGGCGATCAATGCAACGTTTTTTGGTTGTACAGCTTTGTTCAGCAGTGTAAACCTAACTGGTTTCTTTTGATATAATAATTTGCAGACATCATACTAACAAAAATAATGACTCATACTTTTATTATAAGATAATTTATCTGTAATTTGATAGGTGGAATGTGATTCAAACCGGCTTACAGTGGCCGAGAGATATAAAATTATCAATTATTGTTGCAAAAAAGTCCACCATGAAAGTGGCGTCTCAACGGTTGCCGGTACAATGACCCAAATGTGCACAACTCGACTACGCAAACAAAAATGAAGCAACTTTCTAATGTTGCATGCCGCACGATTTTAAGATATCGTAATTTATAAATGAGGAATTAACAATAAATTTTTTATTTAATTAATAGGACTTTGTATCCTTCAGGTTAAAATACTATATACGAATAACCTGTACAAATTAACCTCAGGCGTTTAAAATGTTAACATTACGTCTATTAACCCATTAATAAATTCTGATGACTCATCCAAATCTTTTAATCGTATCAACCAGGAGTACATGTTTAGCGTGTTGGCATTCCCGTTTTCATATTAAAACCACTATCTAAAACACGTCGTGAAATATGAGTAAACATTTCATAGAATGAGACTATCCAGACATTTTGAATATTTTATAATTATAGGGTTAACGTGCTATGTTTTTATAGCCCCTTTTTCTTTGTCATATTTCTGTTTAAAACGTTACTGTTGTGACCGATTAGTTTGTTTCCTGTTATTCCAGACGTTTAGGTCAGTTTAGGTTTTAGTTAGTAAAATAAAAACGACAAAACTTACGCGGCGGATCGAAAATAAACAGAAGTTTATTAGTCCGTTGAAATTTTTATGTTCATAGAACTATTGAACCGGTTTATTTGTGTTTTTTGCAAGGTTACTCGCCGAGGAAGTTTATAATTAAAATACGGCAATCGAGAAAAAGCTTACTTTAAATCGATACAATCATTATAATAAAATAAAATACTGCAAATTGGTGTTCTTTGAAACTTTATATACCAATCGTTTTGTCTGCTATAAACATTTTTGTATAGCGGAAGTGTACGATAGTTCGTCGAAATAGCGAATATCAAATTTTTACGAGGACTGTCTAAAACGAATGATCCAAAAATTTCCAGTATTTAGTTTTCCATGAATAAATAAAGAATCTAACATGTTATTATATTTTTAGATTGTGCGCCGTTTTCGGCGGTGTGTACTGTCTCAACCGGCCGATCGATAAGGTCCAAACGAAAACAGCTGACGATGGGAAGACTGTGGTGACGATCGACAGCAAGTCTAAGACTCTGAACTGCGACCACTTGGTGATCGGTATCAACGAATGTCCTAAGGACTTGATTTCCCCGGAGCCGGCGGAGAGCTGCGACATATCTAAGGCGGTTTTCATCACGAATGGATCTATAATGAAGAGTGATAAGGAACCACTCACATTGCTGCGTTTCCCTCCATTGACTGATGAGGATAACGCGGTCACCGTGCTGGAGGTCGGGCCCGCTACCGGCTCCTGTCCTAAAGGCCTCTGTAAGTATTGCACATAGCATACCACATCGTTACCGCCAACTGTTAGTATTTTGAACATTCTCTCGTGACCTTAATGTGTACTTTCTAATAAATCTGTCTAGACATTCATTAAACTAATTAGGATGTGAAATATTACACATTTGTAACAATTATTTTAATTTTTTTATGAAAATTTATTCGCTTCTAATTATATGTACCTAACAACTACAGATTTACTACTAGTAACTGAAATTTAGTATTAAATAAGGAAACAGGAATCCTGAAAATTATTTACAAATTGCATGTTTGAAATTGTGCTTGTTACCGTCACCAGTAACAGTATATTTATGCACAATGATTCATTGTCGGCTGAATCACTCTTGACCTAGAGACATGCTCAAATGCAATAAGGAATAAAACGAAAAAATCTACGCGGTGTAGATTTAAGTATAAAATAATTAGTGTTCTATTTGGACAATAAGGTATTTGGCTACTATCGAATTATTTATTTATTACAAATATTTCTAATAATAGTATTAAATTGAAGCAGAACTGCGAAATGACATCAAAAAATATACACGAATACAAAAGTTATGGGCTTTTAAATTTAGAAGATGACGCATGTTCTATCTCTTTTTTGAAAAACTACGAATTGTATGGGGCAGCCCCAGATTAGTATGGAGAATTAACAAGGTGACATCACCTGATGGTATAGCTCTCTCTGTCTTATTAGCAATATTAAAATGCTTGTAACAAGTTCAATATAAAAGTAATTATTCTACCGTTTTTACTAACGACATAGTTGGAATGTATATTTTTAAATGAAATAAAAAAATCTTGACAAATACCCAATTGGAACTAGACACAATCTAGTATTGTAAAAGTGCTTCTCTTTGAGATCAAATAAATCTCAGTCACATAAACTGACTTTATTTGAACGTTGAATTAAGACTTGTGTAGTTAAAACTTCAACCAGCCGAAGTACATCGGTAAAAATTCGTCCAGGGTCACAATCACATTTAACTTTTTACAGTCGTTTTTTGTGAACGTTTCGCCAGTAGCACGTACTTAAACCTCTTTGTTGTATGTGAGTCATACCGAAACACTTCGATCCAGATGTTTAAATTGGTTTTTAATTAGCATAAGGTATCCCCAAATGTATGTTGCCTGTGGCTAATTTTATAACCATAACTTTTTACTGATATAGTGACCCTATTTTCTGCTATTTTCTGTTATAATTTTTTAATCGACCTTTATGCTTTAATAGGTAGTAAAATATAATTAATTTGATACAAAAATTAAACGCTAAAGAGATTGATTAATTAATTTTGCCCGTACTTTATTTAAAAGTATGCGATATTAAATCTAAAAAACGAAGTAAAATCCTCAATTTTAAGCATAAAGCCGCATTTTGCCTTAGCTTGAAAAGTAACCACATTTTTATACTCTTTATACATGAAATGTTATCGACAAAATTACCCTTTATCCATACTTACTTTAATATATAAAGCTGAAGAGTTTGTTTGTTTGTTTAATTGTTTGTTTGAACGCGCTAATCTCAGGAAATACTGGTCCGATTTGAAAAATTCTTTCAGTGTTGGATAGCCCATTTATTGAGGAAGGCTATAAGCTATATAACATTACGCTGTGACCAAAATGAGCGGAGCATAAATGAAAAATGTTGCAAAAATTAAAAAACCATTTAAACTAAAATACGCGAACAAAGTCGCGTGGGACAGCTAGTATTAAATATAAGGAAGGACATAACGGGCGCTCCCTTTATTGGGTAATATATATGATTTGAATGCTGTGTTGGCGTACAAAGATATTCAGTTTTTTCTTATTAAAATCTTTTAAAATACTATAGTAAATTAACTTCTTTAAATTCCTGCATTCTGCCTTAATCATAGGTTACGTTTACCACGTCCCAATCTCCCAAAAAGAAAAAGAATTCTGATTCTAATTAAAGCTTGACTTCATGAGTATCAATTTTTATCGTTTTCTTTTTCAAAGACCTCCCTTAACCTTACCGTTATATAGCAACACTAGCGACCCGCCCCGGCGTCGCAAGGGTAGACAAAACATTAATGAATTATACACATAAAACCTTTCTCTTGGATCAGGTGAAAACTATATGAAACGCCGTTCGGTAGTTTTTGAGTTCATCGCGTTTAGAGAGACGCGTCGGGGGACTCTGTTTTATAATATATATATATTTGAGTATTTTCTTGCCAACCAATAAACAATTGAACAACGTACCTAACATTTTTTTTTTACTTTGCAGTTGTGGTGTACTTCATAACCAACAAGGTGAAGGATGCGGAGAGTGACCTCATGCCCATCGCACAGAAGATTTTCGACATGTCTGGCGGCGACCAAACTGCTGAGACAGAGAAACCTAAGGTAATCCTGCTGTCCATTATAATTCAAAATTAAAAAGATAGGGAGTTGTTGTTTTGCATTAAGGTAGTTAAAAAAAATGCGATAAATAAGAAGCAGTTTAGGATCAAAATTAATAATTATGTGAGTATGGGGTAAACAAAATCGCTTTTTAAATGATGTCCAGTTTCTATGTCAGGTAGAAGCACACAGATCAGAACATATGGGATAAGTATATAATATGGAGATATGTATATATATAAATATAAGAGATTTCTAGTTCAGGATCAGTTCAGGTTCTCAGTTAAAGTCAGGATGAAAGACAAAATCGATTTAGTCCGTCAGTTAGATAATAAAAAAATTGTTATTACGTATTTTTTGCGTTTTAAAATAAGAAAAAACTAAGGAGATAAATAGAGTTCAAAAGTGGGGTAAATTACATCACAATTTCCGCTTAAAATCTAGAAAATCGTGACGTTGCACCACATTTTAAATGAATGTACATGTATGTTTTTATTAAATGAATATGTAATGTACTTCGTGAGTTTGTGGTTACGTAAAAAAAGGTAAATACGCGGTAATATTTATTTGTTAACCTGACGGATATTAAAAAAAATCCCATTCTGTTTACATGGTTAAGTGTTTTGAAAAAAATTAAGACATTGGTCGACCTAAGAACTAAGTTAATTACAATATAATAATAATAATAATATAATATCTTGGGACATCTCACACACGGTCATCTGATCCCAAACTAGGCAGAGCCTGTGCTATGGCAACCAGACAACTGATAAACATACTTATATATTTCTAAATACATACATATTATAGATAAATTACACCCAGACACAGAACAAATGATCGTGCTCATCACACAAAGATTCGTCCTGGGTGGGAATCGAACCCACGACCTCCGGTTTAGCAGTCAGGGTCACTAACCACTAGACCAACAGGCCCGTCATATTGACTTGATGGTAATGGCGTGATTGTATACAAACTTTTGATACCATTATTGTTCTATAATGACTAACAGACGCGTGTGAATATCATTTAAATATATTTTGTCACTGAACTCGTTAGTTCTGCTATAAGTTGATTCAAATATTTATTTACAAACACAATCAAAAAAGAAAAAAAAAGAACAATAAGTAAAATAAAAAATTTGCCTCTTCAAAAAGTTTTCAAACAAAATGACTATTAACCAACTTAAATATACGTTTATTAAATTGAAATGTAATTTCAATTCTTACATTAAACAAAAACCCCATTGATTTATTATTATTAGAACAGGTATTTTAATGAACACATTGACATGCATCTCATGACTGTGGGGACGGAGTCCATACAAAATCATGTTTCTAACTAGGAAAATATGTAGTATTTTTTCTTAATAATTTTACATTAAAGTCAGTATAATTAAACATCTCATATTGTTGCAGTGCTTGTGGTCGTTGTTCTACAACGTGAAGGACACGAGCGCCCCCGTGGCGAGCGTGGCGGACAGCGTGCACGTGTGCTCCGGCCCTGATGCAGGCCTTGACTTCGACCGCGCCGTGGAACAGGTAAATATTATGGACTAATTTTTCTTTTCTTTTTTTTTAAATGAATCCCGCACTGAAGAATTTATTTCTTGTGTCGCGGGGGTATTGCCAACATTCAAATCAAATGCACAAAGAACACCCAGACTTGGGTCTTGGGACAGATGCGGGGAAAGAACCCGTGTCACGTTGCGCGCATTGGTAATTGGCGTGGTAACCTATACAACTCTGCTATCAAACTATTTACGTCACTAGTTTGTCATGATGTTTGAGCATCCAGATATTGCGTTGTGGATGTCAGGTAATATATATTGTGGAAATTTAAGGACTGTAGCTCACCCCGTTTGGCTGTCAACCCTGTATTACAGAGGATGGATAGACAGACACGTTTGTGAAAGCAAATAGGGCTAAGAAAATGTGGGTGTGTGTGTCTGATGGTTTTAAAGTAACTACTAATTTGAAACGTATGACACTATTATAAAACGTTACAAAACAAATAATACGACCTAGGAATATATTCAGTACTAGCTGTTGCCCGCGGTTTTGCCCGCGTGCCTATGACCTAGCCCTATACAATGTTTTATCAAAATCAGTTCAGCGCTTTAGCCGTGCAAGAGTAACATACAGACAGACAGAAAGACAGTTACTTTCGCAATTATAATGTTAGTATGGATTGCACTAATTTTTGTAACTTTTTTATGCGGAAATATCTTCATAGACCCCTGCGCTGACCACCTCCGCCCTGGGGTAGGTAGGCAGGGGCAGGTAGGCAGGGGCAGGTAGGAGTATCTTACCGACTACAATCACCGGACTGCTTCTCTTTTCCCTTTTACCGGGAAACATGTAGGACGCAAACTATATCGATACGACTTTTTCTAACCTAACCCAACTGAAATAATGGAATAATGAAATATGAAATAATGAAAGAAGAAATCTAAACATACTCCATAGCAACGAATACATTGAGGGCTACCGGAAATAAAATAAAAATACACTAGGACCGCTAGTCTCACATCTGGCCTATCTGTCAATTTCCACCAATCACGGGCCAGTAACTTGTGTCTCATTGGTTGAGAATGACAAATACACCCCATGCGACCCTAGCAGATTTTTTATTTCCGTTAACCATTGGTTAACAAATAAAAATATGAAGACCAATCCAACTGATATCGCAAACCCGCAAGTGAGCAAGTGTGGTGATAAATACTCGTTCCTTTTCTACATGAGAAGAGGCCTGTGCCCAGCAGTGGGACATTTATAGACCGGTATTACTAAACTAGTATTAATTGAAATATAGTAAACTGGACTTTGACCCCGCAATGGAACTGGTGAAATACATAAACTTGGACTGCTTACCACGCCAACTACCACAGAGCGAGGTGCACAAAATCATTTGTAAGATCCACTCATGTCAATTTTAAATCAACGTGTGGATTAAATGCTTATGGAATCCCCAAGAAATAGGTATTAAATTTCTTTGTGTAAAGAGAAAGAAATAATTAGTCTCTTAATTTTAATGATGAAGAATGATTAGTACGCTTTTATCAGCTGCGGAATACATAAATGTCAGCCTTTTACTTTAGAAGTTTGTAAAATAGCTATAGCAAATAAGTATTATGAGACCTGGATAATAATGAAAATATCACACTTTTTCATAAATATCGTAAATATACTACAAATATCTCAAGAATACTATACAATGCAGTCGAGCTATATATACTATATAGGTTCTGATGATTATTATAACTTAATAACTATACATAGAAATTTTAAGAAACCTCTGACATATTTTATTATGATGCAAATAACTGCAGTAACTGCATGGATAACCGAGTGGTTTAAGTCACTACGCCAATTACCACAGTGCGTGACGTTCTGCGTGTTCGATCCCCGCATGGGACAAGCATTTGCGTGATTTAAATTTTAAATCCTTGTTCTAAGTGTGGGTGTACTTTGTATAAGTTAAATTCCTTGAGTGCGGGAGTCATAAAAAAAATAATAATTACAAAGAACCATCTCGATCACATCAGTTATCAAACAAAAAAAACAAATCGGTTTATTCGTTTGAGAATGACGAGGCTACAGACAGAGACACACGGGACACACGTCAAACTTATAAGTTTGGCCTGTGTGCAGGGGCGTAAATTATTAAACAAGTCTATTTGCGTCAGGGGTTAAAAATAAAATAATTATCATTAATCTAAAATAAAAAAAAAGAATTATACTATCCTTTTTTTCTAACCAGAATGAAATTTCATTCTTCTTACTTTGACCCCATACCATTTATCCTTTGCTTATAACTACGCGTGAGCTAGTAATCATTCATAATATATACTAGTACTTAAGTCTAAAGTTAGTAACATAACTTCTTAGTCTATAGATACACCCATATTATAGAGATTAACATTGTTTACTGCTGGCGAACTCGAAGCAATTCAATTAGTCGGATGGAATCGTGACCTCTCACTTTTCAAGAGTCCAGTGTCACATCCTAGTCACGTTGTCCAACATGTTTAAGTGATAACCGCGAACAGTATTATTACATAGGACCGGAATAAAAAAACTGCGGGCCGACAAACTAGTTTACCTACCTATGTGACTTCTATCGATAAAATATATCAGTTATAAGAAATATGTATTTTTTTATTCGCTAATAGTATGTTTATTATTTTTAATTGTTTGATATCGATTGTAGTAGTAACGCATGAGAGTGTTAGGGTTCTTTGTTGTTAATAGGTCGAGTTATCGGTCCTCTCTTGATTACTTCAGATTTCTTAATAAAGAGTCATACTTTCTCTGCGACAAATTGTATTATGTTTTATCAGTACATATCTGCAGTTATAGAAAAAGATTCTGTCCATGTTATCCAAGTGTGGTACTAACTTGATTTTCTGTATAATATTATAACGTAGGTGTCGACGTGTAATAGCTTTCTTTGGCCCATCTTACCTAATCCAGGTTTTAATTTTATCATTGACTTAAGTTGACGTAGCTCATTTTCCCATTATGACATCACTCATCTTATTGTCTTTATTTAATTTTTAGCAGGCTACTAAGTACTATGGCGACTTGATAAAAACATAACAACGAAATACTAGCTAGATATTCAATGAAGGAATCCCATTATCTTTATATTGTACCGACGGACCCTTGTGTCATGCGTAGTGCGTTATGACTTGACTAGTTTTTTTTCCTATTATCTTTGAAAGTTATCTTAATGCGTATTTCTAATGTAGGTATATATGTTTATGAGTTAACGATTGCTTATAATGTAAACATTACATTTATCTTAAAGTGAACTTAGGTAACAATTTTAATGAAACTGTGGTGCAATTTTTAATTAAAGGTTGAAATATCGATAGTTTGTGTAGCCAAGTACCTAATTAATAAAAAATAATAATATAAAGTTAATAATTTAATCTGTTTGAGCAATTTTTATGAGATGTCAAAATTATGTTTGATACTGGTTACTGTCTTTTTTTATTAATTCGATTTATCTAAATTACTTTTTTGGCAATTTTAGTAATAGGCAGTTTTTTGGGTCATAAGTAAGGTTACTTCATTTTATACGTTATCCCCTTTGTGTTAGGTAACACAAAATCACAAAAAGGGATAACGAGGTCATTATTCGCTCGCTTATCAGCCCTCGTATTCTCCTTTAAACCTAACCTATGCGGGGTGTTCTAAATCGGGGTACAATCCTACAATCATTAAAAATATCCATAATTAAAAAGGTTATTTTTTAATCTATACTAATATTATAAAGCTGAAGAGTTTGTTTGTTTGTTTGTTTATTTGTTTGTTTGAACGCGCTAATCTCAGGAACTACTGATTCGAATTGAATAATTATTTTTGTGTTGGATAGTCCGTTTATTGAGGAAGGCTATAGGCTATATAACATCACGCTACGACCAATAGGAGCGGAGCATAAATGAAAAATGTTGCAAAAATTAAAAAGCGTTGAAACTAAAACACGCGAACAAAGTCGCGGGGGACAGCTAGTACTTAATATAATTAATATTAAGTATTTTTGAACAGAATTACTGTGCATTTGAGTTGTTGAATGCAGTTAAGTTACAATTTATCCGTAGATCTACTAACATGTAGGCAAAAAAATATTAATATAAAGATAATGAATTAAATAAGAAATCAAGTATTTTAAAAATAGCTTCCCAATACCTACATCAATTTGTTTTAGCTTAGAAAATTAATATAATATCCCATGAATAATTAAGTAATTAACGTAACTGGTTATTAATTGGAATGTGACTAAGATTTTATTACACTAATATTGTGCAATTTAGTAGTAAGTATACGACTTGAGTCCATACTATCAAATATTATGTTAATTCAAGTTGGATACCGAAAATGTAATAAAAACAGATTAACAGAAAAGTTGATTGCTCGTTAAGTTTAAGTCTGACTTACAATCTTAAAAATAATAACCTGATAGCTTTTTTCCTCGGTTATAGTAACTACTTTTATGTGCGCAGCTATAACTGCCTTTGTGTACGTATTGGATACGTTATTGACCCAAATTTTAATGCTAATTATAATTAAGGAATAATCATTAATGCTGATAAAATACGTAAGAGTAGTTATAAACTTTGCACAATGATTTCTTTATATACCTATCTAATGTTAATTGGTATTTTAATAGGCTGAGCAGATCTTTAAGAAGATCTGTCCAGGCCAGGAGTTCCTGCCGCGCGCCCCCGACCCCGAGGAGATCGTGTTCGAGGATGACGTCACGCACGGGCCCGAGTTCCAGCGGGAGGACGACGACGCTGATGGCGACGCGCCCAAGGAGTAGGCGCCGCACAACACGTGCCGCGATACGACACTACTCAGCACGTTTGAGCGAGTGCGACATGGCCCTAGAAAATGTGGATGGACACAATTTATACCGACACATACTCGCCTCTGCAGACACAGAACAAACCGCTAACAGCATATCGCACCAATAAACAAAGCTTTGTATCAAAGTCATATCCACTCCTTCCTAGGACCACGAGTTTATTGCTCTAGATTAAGTGATTATCACAATTTCGATATCGATTGTTTAAAAAAATATAAAACACGCTTAAACGTGCTGAATAAATTCAGCTAAGATGTAATCTCAGTAAGAGTTATACGCTTTGGTCGCTTGACTTCGTGCATTCCGACTGGTGCGTTAGGTTCGAGTAAGATGATATGGATGTCGTTTAAACACGAGCTCCGTCTTTACGAGTATGTTTATCGAAATTTGAGACCTGCTGAGCAAAGACTTGGATAATGAAACGAAATTCCATTATTAGTTAGAACTTTATACAAAAGAGTACATAATTTGAATACTTTTTTATTTAGCGTTGTACTTAGCAGGTCGTTACCAACATCTATCTATGGTCTGTCAGGGTAGATAATTATCAGCTGGGTTGTCTTGATATAGTCGGCAAGATCAACTTGAAGCATTTGAGGCTAACAACGTAGCAAACGATATGGTTGACTGAATAACTATTATCTAGCTAGGTAACAGTTAATCAGCCAATATCACGCAAAGATCTTGTTTGAAACCGGTGTAGTACTGACTTGATATCAATGTAAGGTATTTAAAGAAATATTTGTAATATCACACGGTTGCTATGCTCTCTAGAGATCTCATTTATTTGGCAGAATTCAGGATTAATGTGGTTTGCTTTTAGACAAAGGAGTATTATAATTCAAGATGAAAATGTTACGCGTTATTACGGTAATAAAAATAAGCTAGGATGCAGTTTTAAAATGTTAAGTATAACATTTTTAGACGCACCAGTCTAAATCATAGATTGTAGCACATATAATTTTTATTAAGTTATTTAGCACTTTTATGATATTTATTGTCAAATAATAAAAATAAATAATCATGCCTGCGCAGCTTGTGCATTTATAATTCCATTAAATTGTGATTATTAGAATATTTGTTGTTTTTTTGTCATTAACACCTGCAGTTATCTACCTCTTACACAACTAGAGCTAGCTAGTTATTTATCATTAATTTTACATTCGAATCTATTAAAATGAAGCATTGTTTCAGTTTGGGTAAGGAAAAACCAGTTTTAATACACACTTTATTTATTAAAAGTTGTTTCTTATCACAAAGCAATATTAAATTGCATAATTCATAAACACCAAGAAAAAACATGATAAAATATTAAATGGAATACTCTGTTGCAATGGATAACATATACTTATATATTATTTAAGTTTTAACACTAATTACATTCAGAACCTTACAATATAAAATGATTAATCCCTCAAAAATTAACTAGATTTTTTCTTATATCAGATATACATATATTGGTTTTAATTTCATTCCTGTGATACTATGGCACATTTCAGAATAATCGCTTTTCATATGAGAATAAACTGTGCACATTGCCTTCCAACTGCGCAGAGTATGTCCTCTTCATAAATCTCAGATCTCCAGAATAGCTCATATCACGTAAAATACCAACTGATCGAGCTCCAATGTCTTGGCAACTGTGTTGCATACCTGCCTGCAAGTATGGGAGGAATCTCAGGACAGAGCCCTTGTCAACAATACTGCCACTAACTCCCTGTGCCACTCTGTGTTTGTCAGACTCTTTGTGGTAGTACCTGCTCATTGCAGACCCCTTTCCATCTTTATTCTCCATGGCTTCTAAACTGCCCATTCCTCTGTACTTCTTCAACCTTACTCCATCAGAGAAGAAGTATTCTCCTGGGGCTTCTGATGTTCCAGCAAGAAGAGAGCCCATCATAACAGTAGAGGCTCCCAGTGCTAATGACTTGACAATGTGTCCCACAGATTGTATTCCTCCATCAGCAATGACTGGCACATTGAACTGACGAGCATAAGATGCCACTTGATATACTGCAGTTGCTTGAGGACATCCACAGGCCATGACTTCTTGTGTGATACAAATAGAACCACTGCCCATGCCAACTCTCAAGGCATCAGCACCAGCATCAATCAGGTTCTTAGCTTGAATTCTTGTCACAACATTTCCTCCAATTACTTGTATATCTGGATAGGTCTTTTTGATAAACTTAATCATTTCAATCTGATATATTGAATTTCCTTGGGATGAATCAAGAATAATAACATCAACTCCATTACTGACTAGTAACTTGAGGCGGTCTCTGTCTGTGTCACGAGTTCCAATAGCAGCACCTACTAATAGTTGCTTATTGGAGTCTTTAGAAGCATTGGGGTAGCTGCGAGCTTTCTTTAAGTCAGTTCTTGCTATAAGGGCAACTAACTCACCAGATCCATTTATAATTGGCAATTTACCTTTTTTGCTCTTTTCTAGAATGTAATTAGCATCCTGTAAGGTGACACCAGACTGGGCAGTTATCATGTCATTTATCGGTGTCATCACTTCTTTGAGACTTAATTGAGGGTCTCCCTCCCTGAAGTCAATGTCTCTAGACGTCACAATGCCAATAAGGCGTCCTCCCAGCTTACCATTTTCAGTGATGGGATATCCAGTAAAACCATTTTTCTTCTTTGCTTCAAGAACGTCAGCTACAGTATTTTCTGGGCCCATGCACACTGGATCCCTAATAAACCCATGTTTGTATTTCTTCACTTTGTGTACTTCATTAGCTTGGTAGTCTGGAGTACAGTTGTGGTGGATGATGCCGATGCCACCGCAGAGAGCCATCGCTATCGCCATGTCGGCTTCAGTCACGGTGTCCATAGGGGCAGACACTAGCGGCGATTTCAGGTTAATTTTTTTTGTAAGTGGTGATGTTAGGTCAACTTCTTCAGCAGTGAAATCTATGTATCCCGGCAGCAGCAGGAAGTCATTGTAGGTGAGTCCCTCTCTGTTTGCGAAGATTTGCGAAGCGGACAGCCCGTCGCGAAGATCTCCCTCGGCCTTGGTGGACATTTTAGCGGGCACGTGGACGAGAGGATGTGACTGTAGCGTCCGTACGGATACAACCACCGTTCACAATGATATATACTTTCAGTATATTCTTCACTTATAGTACATTCAAACCGATATATGATCAGTATAGTATAGTACAAAATCGCACACGTGGTGTCTCTGTTTTAACTCTTGAAACTTGTTTTGTACATTAACCTCAATATTAATGAAGCTATTGTTTCTTACTTAGGTAAGCGTCGTAAATGGTATATACTCTAAAATAGAATTTCAAAAAAATAAGTAATATATCTACAAAAGATACGCCGGCTACTCCACGTTCTATTGAAATGACACTGACAATTATTATTGACAAATTTCATTCAGTGTTACTATATTTGTACTATTCCCTGGGATGTCAGCTACCATTTTTAAATTCACACTCTTTTTCTTACTCATTGATAATTTAGAGGTATCACAAAATACAATTAATAAACGATTTTTTTTTAAGCAAAAGCTAAACAATATTATAAAAAATGTATAGAGGTATTTTATTTGCTTTTATAATTTAAATTTACATGTTAGAGACTGTGCGCAAACAGAACCGTCTTGGGATTGAGGGCGCTACTGTGTTCAAATACGGTATTTTTTATGTTAAAAGACGCTGTTGCGACACTATAATGCGAATTGCGAGTGTAACATCTGGATATTTATAAAATTTACGTAGATCAGAATCTATACTAATATTATAAAGCTGAAGAGTTTGTTTGTTTGTTTGAACGCGCTAATCTCAGGAACTACTGGTTCGAATTGAAAATTTTTTTTTGTATTGGATAGTCCGTTTATTGAGGAAGGCTATAGGCTATATAACATCACGCTACGACCAATAGGAGCGGAGCATAAATGAAAAATGTTGCAAAAATGAAAAACCCTTGAAACTAAAACACGCGAACAAAGTCGCGGGGGACAGCTAGTCTCTCATAACTGTTTTACGGAACGATTTTAATGGTATCATCCAGTTAGTTCCATTTTACGTTACGGCGGTTCACTTTACGTATAGCACTTGTGTTCACTTTACGTATGACTTTAGTAGTTAATTAATAAAATTGTTTTTACAAGGATACATTGTTTTATTTTTTAAATCTGACATTAATGATATTTACTCATGTTATCTTCATAATTACCGACGTTTAAAATCTGATCCCGCCGTATATGTCAAAATGTTGTCAAGTTGCACTAATGAATAGTACAAAAGTTAGGATAAGCACGTACGTAAAAGAGATAGCTATCATTGAAAACATAATAAATAGGAAGTTTTTGAGTCGATAAAATAATATGCTTCGTTTTTATCAATATTACTAGCGTTGCCCTGCGGTTTCACCCAAAAAAGTAGTCCCCGTTTCAGAACTTTTTTCCTACGTATAAAAAATAGCCTATGACCTATTCTCAGACGATTAATAAAAATCGATCAACCCGTTTCGGAAGAGTTCGATAACAAACGCTGTGCCTCTCTACCCTCCTTCCATCTCTCTCTGGTTAAGGCTGAGGCTGTGCTAATAAAAAAGTAAAAAATAAATAGAAATGGCCAATGAACTGCAACTTTTCTGGGAAGGTTTATAAATTGGCAAGTTTGTAAGACAACGATATTTTTACAAACGAAATAAATAAGTTATTATAAATTAAAGAGAATCTAATTAAATAATCTATTTTTATTAATAATATTATTAGAATTTAGAATTTGATTTAAACAGTTATTTATAATATACTAGCTGTCCCCTGCGACTTTGTCCGCGTGTTTTAATTTCAACGGTTTTTCACTTTGTAACATTTTTCATTTATGCTTAGCTCCTTTTGGTCGCTATATCTTATAGCCTTCCTCAATATATGGGCTATCCAACACTGAAAGAATTTTTCAAATCGGACCAGTAGTTCCTGAGATTAGCGTGTTCAAACAAACAAACAAACTCTTCAGCTTTATACATTAAGTATAGATATGTACAATAAACTGAGTGACTATTGTAAATACTTACCGTATTTACAATAAGCTGAATACCTAGGTATTCTATACCTAACAGTAATTAGGATAGGAATTTAAAAATGCTTTCTTCTTCGGTTATGGTCATTATCAACACGCCTGTAAATTATTTATTACTTTTCTGGGACAGCCAGTACAAAGATTTCCAAAGTAAAATAGGTAAATAGGCGATTCGTGGCCATCCTGATTTCCAAGCGAGTTCCAAAAAAGTTTAGCTTGGCCAAAGAAAGTTGAGTGAAGGAAATCAGTGCGGTGGGAAGGGTTTAATAGTAAACGATTGCTAGAAGAACGAAGAGTTTACGAGTGGTTAGAAGATAAGAGTTTAAAGTGAGAAGTTAAGTAAGAGGGACAGTTTGGACAGTCAAGCAATGAGAAAAGATATGTCGATGCGCGCACGCAACGTCGTTCTCGTATGTATCTATTTTAATATTGATCTAGATAGATCTACAAAAATTACAAATCTAACCCTTAAAAAGATTTGTAACTTTCGCATTTATTGTAGTGAAGATTCCTGAGGATCATAGGTACCTACACTCGACTGAATCGAGTTAATAGTGCATATCTACATATTATAAACCCAGGCTAATGCTAGCATTACCCTGGGTTTCTAATCTGCAAACCTAAGCGCATTAAAGTGGGTGTTGAACCTACATTCTACATAGGAACTACATAGAACCTATCATCTTTATTTAAAAATATGAATCCCGGTTACCCTTAGACATGCCATAACTTCCGAACGGCTGCACTTAATCGGATAACTCTTTTTTTGTTATGTTCCTTATTGTAAGGACATTTTTTTTGTAAAAGAAAACCTAAAGTGTGGTAATGTTTTGAAAATCTCACACAAGCTCTGCAAAACCCTGGCGGGAAGCTAGTTTATAACAAAGATCTTATTTATGGTCATATTATTATCTATGTTTTATCTTAGTTAGTGTTTTATAGCTCTATTAATACTCTAAGGCGCTTATACAAAATTATATGCTAAAGTTGATTTATAGTCTACTAAATTATGCCCGCGCCCGCAAGCCTGATGGCCCAGCGCAGCGGTCTGTGTAACGATACGAAAATTTAAATTAAAAACGAAATTAGATAACTTTCTAGATTCTGTGGTAGGCAGATATAAATCTACCTAAGTAGGGTTTTGTTAGATAACCTTCTTAATTTTAAGTACTTTTTAATTATTTAAAAACTTAATAATTCCAGCCTGGTTTAACTGATTATGGTTGTAAAACCGAGGGAAAAATAAGAAAATATATTTTATTTAAATTTGAATTGTGACCTCAAAATGGTATTCAAGGTTATTTAAAAATGTTTATTAATAATTTTAATTTTGTATTCTAAGCTCATTAGGATCTGTCTACGGCTTGAAACAATTACTTAAAACATAATTAAAAGGGTAAGTAGGAAGGTACGTAAATAACAAAATTAATTAAAATTTAATAATAAATTTAATCACTTATCATACTTATTCTAGTTACTTAATAATTTACTACTTTGAACTTTGGTTTAAAAATCGTAACCAATATACTACACGGGTCCGCTGTACCACATACGACATTTACGTCGGTATTTGTAAGCCAATTAACGTTGCACTTCTAAGAATTCCTTATATATACCGCTCTTGGCCGCTAACCCCTCTATAATAAGTACTATTATTGATTTCGTACAAGACCTGCTTAATATCACTAGTCCGTTGGCACACACTGTCCCTGCACTTTGATAAAACCTTTAGGGCACTCGTCTCCAATAAACGAAGATCGTTCCCCTAAATCGACAACGGATGGCACAATAATTTCGTTTTCACTCGTCGTTGCTGTGTTCAGTACATTCGAATTTATATTATTCGCATTCACTTTTAAAGATTGGGAAGCAATTTTGGTACTGTCTTTTGATTTCAAATTGTTGTTATAATTTAAATCGTCACTATTTTTTTGATCGAAGGTGTCGATAACAGTGTTGTTCAAAGGTCGATTCATGTTTACGAAAATTTTCCGTTTGTGATATTCCTCTGTCACGGTCAGCTGCGGAAGATCGAGGTTGTCACTCCCGTTGAGAATTTGCGGATGCTTGCGGTCAGCTGGCCTGGGTGCGTTGGTATACAAGCGTGGTGGCTGCGTAGTACGTAATTCACTGTATTCTCGACGAGGGACCGGTTTTAGGTCAATCACAGGGCTTTGCGAAGGACGAACATTTGACACTTGAGAGACGTCTATACCTCGGCCGTGGATTTTTCCTACTGCTAACAAAGCGACTACAGTAAGTAATGCAGTCATAATAAAGTTGGTGACAAATAAAGTTAGGTACTTTGTATTTACTTAGTGATTAGCTTCTTATAATTAATAAATTTACTTAGTAAACTAATAGTAGGTAATATAGTACCTACTACGTCAAATGATGTTTGTCAAGAAACAGCTGAGGCCGGAATAAGAAATCTGTTTGTTGTTCATTCAGCTTCACGCTTTTTGCACTTAAGGCCAAGACACTTGGTTACCTATGTGGTTTTGTTGAGACAGTAACGGGAAATGTTGACTTTGTGGATCACTGTCACACCTAAATAGAAGAACTATTGGAAATAATTACTAGAGTTTTATTAGGTTTTTTTTTTTTAAATAAACCCAGTTTTTCCCCATTGAGTCACTCGAGTTGTTGAAAACGTTATGGTTGTTGATTTGTTGAGACTTAATTATTACTAATTAGCATTTTAACAAATAACATTTTGTTCAATCTTGAAAATAGTTTATTATTTTAATTATCTTTAGGAAAAGGTAAAGTTATTAATATTTTTGTAATTATACACCACAAAAAAAAAATCATCATTTCAACGGCTAGTGGCATTAAACCCAACCTTACAAATGATTTACCAAGGTCTGGTAAATATAACACAAATATTACTTTTTCATGATTACTTACCTAAATTGTTAATAATTTACATAGGTACTTAATGATATAAATCGTTGTGATAAGGGTGCCTACATATGAACTGAAGCAGTACTGTTAAAATTCCAGACCGACATTATAATTAAGCAGTAAGGAAAAAACGATAGTTATTTTGCCAAGGTTTGCGAATAAAAAAAACACTTTTAATATTATAAGTAGCTGTATTCTCTTTAAATGACTAATTATAATTTATAGATGAAGGTATGAGCTAGCGATTGTCTTCACAATAGTCGTTGAAGGTAAAATACAATGTTATATTTTTTCTCGGTATAATGATATCAAACTACAACAAATACGTCAGGTTCTGTAATTCGTTATGTATGTATCTTAACATGATAGAGATTAGTAAATAACGTCTTAAAATATCCGTAAATAATAATTTATTGGGTAGGTATTAGTTTATTTATAAACGCGGACATAATATCGTCATCATTGAGC
The DNA here is from genome assembly GCA_932294365.1 of Diachrysia chrysitis. Lineage (NCBI taxonomy): Eukaryota > Metazoa > Arthropoda > Insecta > Lepidoptera > Noctuidae > Diachrysia > Diachrysia chrysitis. Next base: position 10,609,931 of record OW028649.1, on the reverse strand, counting down.
ATTTATTATGGTATAAAACACTATAACTATTTTAATTAAGCATTCGTGTATCAGTTTAACAGTAACTGGTTTATTTATTGGTTGTCTATCCTAACATCAAGTTCCAAATCTTCGTCGTTGTCCTCTGCTGGCTTAGCTGGTGTACTGTTATTTGTGTCTCTTTTGGGGGCATTGACTTCTATTTTGTCACCACTATAGATGTACTCGTTGCCCCCAAGTGGCACGAAAAGAGGATACACTTCTTCTTCAGGTTTTTCGGTCGTTTTTTCTTTTTTTGGTTTTTGTGTGCTTGGAAAAGGGGCCCTAGTGGTGTATTCTGTAGTCTGCTCGAAGCTTGGTCTTCCATTTTGATTATTAAAACCATTATTGTTTTGATTAGGGTTTCCAAAATGGTTGTTGGAGTTTCCGAATTGGTTATTTGGGTTTTCAAACTGATTATTGGGATTGCCGTTCTGGTTGTTCGGATTACCATATTGATTGTTGGGATTACCAAATTGATTATTTGGGTTTCCAAACTGGTTGTTGGGGTTACCGTTCTGGTTATTTGGGTTTCCATATTGATTGTTGGGGTTTTCGAACTGGTTGTTAGCGTTGCCGTTCTGGTTATTCGAGTTCCCATATTGATTGTTAGGATTGCCATAGTTGTTGGGCCTGTTTGGGTTGTTATGATTTCCTTGTTGATTATTCGGTCTGTATTGATTGTTTTGGTTCCACGGGCCTTGTTGGTTGTTAGGGTTTCCGTACTGATTGTTTGGGTTCCAATTACCGTTTACATTCTGATTGTTGTTCGGGTTTTTATTTCCTTGACCGTGATGATAAGGGTTGTGGTGTGGTGCCGGAAGGTTATTGTTGTTGTGGCCGGGAGGCCCGTATCCGTTTGGTCCGGGTGGTCTGTCTCCATTACCCGGACGTCCGTAGGCAGGACCAGAATCTGAATCTTCTACAACGACTACAACAGTTTCAGCCGGTTTACCTGGTTTCGGTCCTCCGTAGGGCGGTCGGCGATTCAACACTTGTGACACGCCTCCCAAAAAAGCACCGGCAACATCGTGAGCTCCATGCAAAATACCTTCTAATAAACTTCCATTGCACTCATAACTCACTAGTAGTACAAACAATGTCGAGTATACTGTCTTCATTTTAATTATAGTAAAAAATAAAACGTGCGAGGTGATGCGTCCGCCCGCGTCAGACTAAGTGCGTTGTTCGTTTACTTATGTACAACTAAGGAATCATCCTCATAATACATTTGCTAATAACAAAACCTGTTCAGACTAAGATACAAGTTTATACGAAAAATGATTTAAATAAAGCTAGACAACACATCACAAATTAGCGGTTTCAATCACACTATAGGATATTATGATACTGATATTATTTTTAGTAGGTAGGTATGCTGTATTTGTTTGGAGGTATTTTTTATATAAATCTAATGAATAGTTGCAAATGTCTTCGGATCGAGTTATTATTATATTATTTATGTATCAGTTTTTGCACATAGATAATTGCAATTTGCTTCATTCTTTTACTGAAATGGTGTTGGCGTTAACAATATACATTACAATTCAATTAATATAAGATTAACTTTAAATCACTCGGTGCCATCTTTTCTAACGTCAAAGTCGTAATCGTAATTGTCATTTTTATCATGTTTTTCCTGTTTCGGTGTTCGGTTTGTAGTCGATGCTTGAGACTGCAAACCGCCTATATGTAACACAGGTTTCTTTAAGTTTAAACTTGTTTCTCCATTTGCAGTCTGTTCACCTTGAGTTTGAACTGGAGGTCGTCCGTTTGGCGATCCATCGAGGGGTGAAAAAGGTCGCGAGCGTGGTGTTATAAAATTATTTGTCACGTGAATATTAAATATCGATGTCAAAGTTTGAGTAATCTGCTTCATAATGTTCTGTATCATTGTGTTTGTATATTCGCTAATGTTGTTGTCGTTGTAGGATGGATAAAAAAAGTTTACACCGATTGGTCTTGTTAAGTGACTGCTTGGAGGTATTGTAATTAGGTCAGGAGCGTGTGTAGTCTTCCTTATTACATCAAATAATACGTCATCTATGGAGCCAAGGTCTGGGTTGATTAATTTACCAGCCAAAATACACTTAAAAACTACACAAAACAGCGTCACATAATGCACTAACATTTTATTAAACTCAATACGGCCAACTGTTAGGAATTTAAAATGGTTACTGATTGTAAATTAAATATTATTTTATAACGATACATTGCTAATTATTTTTCGATTTAGCTTAATGAAATACCATTATAAAAGCGCCTAATGAGTAATTAAGACCTCTCTAGTGAATCTAATAGCAAAAATAATTTACATGTTGCGCACAGATCGATGAAAATAAAGAAGGTCCTTACCGAATTTTCTTTATTCGGTAGGTAATCTTGGAAAATGAGGCAATAAAGGGTTTAGTGTTAGGGCATTGTTACCCGTCTGCCAATACGGGTTAGTACGTAATTAATATTGTGGTCAGGTATATTTAGATAAATAGAAATAACATACATTATATTCTCCTCACACACAATAGTATGTACCTATTTACATGTACTAGTGCATGCATTTTGCATAACATGATCTGCCTACTGTACCTACATGAGTTTTCCTGTCCTTTTAGTAATCTAGGCCTGGATTTTAACAATGAGAAATTGTGTGTAATTTGAGAGGTGTCAATACATAAGATTAAGCTCCTAATTAAATTTAACCACACCAAAAGTATATTATAGGTACTGTCTGTAATAATAAAAATAAGAATTTGTTATTTTAAGCTATCTAACTTTTTTAAATAATATATTATGTACATACTCGTACATATAAACGTGTGGTTGGCCAGTATCGTTCTGATATTAACATCAAATGATACGTGTACATTACAGTCCCTTGGCGCTATAAAATATTCAAGCTTCTTATATTATTGTCAATGCAATTGAAAAAAACAGTCATCTGCGAGTACCTAATTCAAAACCTATACTTAGAGTTATTCCGGTCAACCCAGGATCACGAAATTCCGCATGATGCTCGGGCTATCGTTAGGTACAAGTAAAGGAAAAAATCCTGAAATTGTAAATTTGTAGTTTTTTTAACATAAAAATGAGTTTTCGCAATTACAAACTTATATTTGTAAGATATCATTTTTTTAACTGCAAAATTAAGTGTTTTTGGTGAATTAAGTAACTAAGACGATCAGCAAAATTTGTACGGAACCCTCGATGCGCGAGTCAGACTAACACTTGTCCGGTTTTTAAATTAATAGTAAGTTAAAACCAGTGTGCTAGTCGTTTTTTTTCTGAGATTTTCTTGGGTAACCTACTATTACAAAAATAGGCCAAACCACAAGCAACTTTTTCCTTTGATTGACCACTAAGTAAGTGGCACGCAGCTCACCTGATGCTAAATGAACAAGGCTGTCGGAAAAGGATAAATATTTTATTATTTACTTAAATACCGGGCTATAATATAATATATTGTGCATGTGGTTTGAATGTTAGTAAAACCCCCCGCGACACAAGGATTGAATTCCTTAGTGCGGGAGTCGTTTAAAAAAAAAAAATGTTTTACTGCTGGGCACATGCCTCTTCTCATGTAGAGAAGAAACTGGCATTGCCTAAAGCAGAGTTATTGGAAGGAGACTTGGAGTTTGGGCCACAGGACTTTCCTCAAATTCGAGCGAACATCGTCTTTACTTTGGTTTTAATGGCGGTGTGGCAGGTACTTCCCCGGGCCGTGCACATACAAGTTGGAATGTGTTTTTTTATAGATCCATGTACAATCATACAATCCATGTTATAGGTACCTATAACGTTGTTTTTTAACTATTGATTACAAACTATGAAACTTATTTCTACATGCTTGTTAAGTATTTTGTTTTTGTCGATAGGTTAGTACGGTTTTAATAAAGTTGGTCAAATAACGATAACGATACTGGTACTTATACGGATTATTATAAACTAGCTATTTCCCGCGGCTCCGCCCGCGTGGATGTTGGTTATCGCTACTAAAAGTAGCCTATGTCCTTTCTCAGCCTCTAGACTATGTGTGTTATTTAATTCTGTTTAGTAGTTTTGGCGTGAAAGCGCGACAGACAGACAGAGTTACTTACGCATTTATAATATTAGTAAGGATTTATCAGCGTTCAAGAAAAGAGGAAACACATAGGAATAATCAATTGATATATTTTATTAGCGGTAATAAATTAAGTTTTTAATAAATAATTTCAATAAATTAATACTCAGCCTCTTCATCAATATCCTTTATACACATTATATCTACGATTTTTCGGTTTCCGGTGGTTTTCAGGGCAAATACTTGCTCTCTCGGATTGGATGTCATTTCTTGTTTTTTTCTGATCAATGATGTGCATATTTTTCTGTTTCTGGTTTAAGTAGGCACTTAGCTTGATTTGTACAGAATTTTATTTTACTGATATTTCCAGGTTAGACTTCTTTTGAAGTTTCTGGTTGGTTGTAGGGGATTCCTTCGCGCTTGTTAGTGATCTCTAATTGGTCGTTGGAGATTTCATTTTGGTTACTGAAGTTCTCTGGCTGGACATCTTTGTCCCCTTGTTGGGGGTCCGCCTTCTCTGGTTGGTCGTTCAAGTCTTCGAGCTGGTCCTCTTCGTTGGTTCTTTTTAGCTGATTGTTGCCAAAACCAGGGTTGTTAGCATTGATAGGACTGTTGGGAAGTAGCGGTCGTCGGTTTTGATTGGTTAACGCTTGAGCGACGCTTCCAAAGAAAGCTCCTGCCACATCGTGCACTTTAGCGTTTAACTCCAGGGCTCCAGTCAGAAGTCCTTCAATTATACGTCCTTCGCACTCAAAACTCACTGCTGCTACCACCAATAATACCAAAAATGCTTTCATTTTTAATTTTTAATTAATTTTGCCACGTGCAAAGACGACGACCACGTTGTGACTTTGGTTTGAGTATGCACTGCTTCTTCACCATATTCTCTTTATATTCAGTAGGTACTTACTAACAGACACCGGTTTCTACGTCCATGAAAGTTTAGTGATGTACTTATGTAAAAAATGAGCACATCCCTCACGTGTTTCGATTGGATTCGTGATGATACTTTGTGGTTATCAGAGAAAGTGAAGTCAGTGATTACTTTTCAATTAGTGATTTGATTTATTGAGGATTGCGTTTTTAAGGCGACACGCATTATGATAAACTGCTGGTCAAAACCTATAATTGTTGGATTTAAATTGTTTAGTATTACCCCTTCTATTTCACAATATCCCAAAGTTTTAAAACGAAGGGCTTTCATGAACTCATTTTTCGTACCTTAAACATCAAAAAACAAGAGTACAATTTTTTACGACTCATAATGTTATTGCACCGCCAATGATAACCAATTCTTTAGTAAATATAACACTGAAGTGTGAATAGCTAAAGTGGATATAAAGGCAAACACTGACGAATAAAATATCTTACTTACATAGGTAAATAAGGAAGCCTGTTTTAAATCCGGTCGTATTTTAGCATCTAAATGCTAGGTATAGGTACAAAGACGAGATCTTAGAATAATTAGGAAGGGATGAGATGACATAGCAAAGTAAATAGTGTTTAAATTGCGTTTATTTGTAGGAAAACTCTTGTTAGTTGCCTGAAGTTCCTTGTTTATCAATATTCCCTTCCTGGTTGGTTCAGGCCTTCTTGCTGGTTTTTCAGGCTTCCATGTTGATTGATATTTTACATGTCGGTTGTTAAGATTTCCAAGTTGGTTATTAACATAATTTTGTTTGCACAGGTTCCCTTGATGATTATTGAGTTTGGTCAATTTCGGGTTGGGCAGGATTTTCTGGTTTTATCCTGACATTTGCGAGCAAGGTGTTGGGTATGACGATGTGGTTTAGACCATAAGGGCCGTGCCGGTAGCGGTAGCTGAGCTGATCCTTGAGGATCCAGTTGTCGATGGCAGTTTGACTAAAATGGTGAGGACTAATGTTACCAACACTTGGACCGCTGTAGTTTGGGTTGTAGTTATTGACAGGTTGATGACGACCATGGCCACTTAATGCTTGCGCTACGCTTCCAAAAAAAGCCCCAGCCACATCGTGCACGTTCGAATTAAATTCCCGAGCTCCAGTAAGTAGACCGTTTATAATTTGTCCTTCACACTCATAACTCACTACTGCTACAACGAACAATATAAAATAAGACCTCATTTCTATAACTTTGAGAGATGATCCTTAAACGTCGAACTCGGTCCGTTCCTTGTTTCGGTTTGTGTAAGGAAGAAATTTTGATCACAATATATACAAGTACCAACCTTTTTTTTGTTTGCAGTTCACTTAAGTAAGTTATAAAGAATTTAAGGGCCAGAAATATACGCGAATTATCCGTTTCCACAACACAAGACTTTTATTATAACTACTATTGTTTTTACTTTTCTAATATGATTTCACCAGAAGATGGATGTGAAGCTAGATTCAAAATAGGCCATGAGCTTGTTTCCAATTGTTTTATACCTTGTGTCCCTCGGTTTTGTTTGAGGTACCCAACCGTCCAAAAACTATCTACTTATTGATCTATCATCTATAAATATATTTTTGTAACGGATCGTCCATCAATGGATACGTTTATGTCTGCTCTGTTTAAAGGTTTGATACTGAGAAATGACCTGATTGAAAACAAACGATTTCACTTCATTCACGCGGTAACACCAATTGGATCCTCCACAAAGTAAATAATAATTTAAGGATGCCACAGGTATTTTACGTTAAAATATCAATGAACGAAAGGCGTTCTCCTAATCAAAAATTGTGTGCTTTCCGACAAAACATAATCCTAAATAAAAGTATCACCTTACAATAAAAAAAACAGAGGGACAAATTTGATAGTATTTAATAAAAATAATAGAAGCATAGACATATGTACTTTTTAAAAAAGATCCTGGACAAAAGACGTCATTCTCCGTAAAAAAGAAAAAACAGCGGAAACTTGGTATAATCAGCCTGAGCTCTAGGTATCCCTTACGCACTTTACGGGGGAAGTTCGGCCCTAGGGCGACGGCAATAGTTTCTTCAAATACCTGTTTTACGAAGGTTTTTCATTTGTTGTAAATAATATTTTTTTGCAATGATAACGTTCATAAAGTTTAGCTTTATATACGCGACAGCAAAAAACCTTTTGGTGGCTTTGTGTAGCTATAATATTTTCCTAACGCGGCTGGGGTATAGGTAAATTAGTAAATAATAATGCTTGATTCATATTTATTGATATTTTTATAACAATGTTACACTTTATCGCGATAGGGAGATGACATAGTAAAGTAAGATCGAACAAATGCAGATTTATTTAGAAAAAATCTTATATATTTAGATATCGTTGTTGGTTGCTTATATTTCCTTGTTTATTTTCAATATTCCCTTTTTGGTTGTCGAGATTTCCTTGCTGGTTGTTTAGGTTTTCTTGGCGGTTGATTATATTTCCTTGCATATTGTTTATATTCCCTTGCTGGTTGTTGAGGTTTCCTTGTTGGTTGCTGACATTTCCTTGCCAGTTGTTGAGATTGCCTTGTTTGTTGTTAAGGTTTCCTTGCTGATTTTTAAGATTTCCTTGTCGGTTGTTAAGATTCCCAAGTTGGTTATTAACATTACCTTGCTGGTTGCTTAGGTTTCCTTGAAGGTTATTGAGATGAGCCTTTTTTTCCATTTGGACAGGTTTTTCTTGCTTGATTCCGATATTTCCAAGCAAGATGTTGGGCGTCACGATGTGGTTTAGTCCATACGGTGTGTGAGGGTAGCGGTAGCTGAGCTGATCATTGGGGATCCAGTTGCTGATGGCAGTTTGAGTGAAATGGTGAGGACTAATGTTGCCAACACTTGGACCGCTGTAGCTAGGGTTGTAATTGACAGGTTGATGACGATTATGGCCACTTAATGCTTGCGCTACGCTTCCAAAAAAAGCCCCAGCCACGTCGTGCACCTTTGAATTGAAGTCCTGAGCTCCAGTTAGTAGACCGTCTATAATTTGTCCTTCACACTCATAACTCACTACTGCTACAACAAACAATATAAAATAAGACCTCATTTCTATAACTTTGAGAGGTTATCCTTTAACGTCGATCTCGTGTGTTCTCCGTTTCGGTGTGTTCAAGGTAGGAATTTTGATCACAATATATACCACTAACTTTTTTTGTATTCAGTTTAAATACAGCTATAAAGAATTTAAAGGGCTAAAGATATTCTCGCGACTTGTCTGTTTCCACAACACAAGACTAATAAATTATTTTTTTATAGTTATTTAACCCTGCTTTATATTTTTACTGAGAGTAGGTGTCCTCCCAAAATGCATGTCATACGGCGTCCATCTCGTGCAAAACATAGTCTATAATTACCTAGGTATAATTTTTAGATCGGGATTCCAAAAATTTAAATTATGTGTATATAAATTTTAATTCAATATCGCCAATCCGCACGCTTCCTTAACGTATCGTCAGTCAATGGGTTTATGCTTTCCATGTTTAACGGTTTGGTACTGTAGAATGACCTGTGTAAAAACAAACGATTGCACCCAATTTACTCCATAACGCTAATTGGACGATCTCCAAAATAAATTAGTAATTTAAGGTTCACGTTAAAATAGCTATTTAGCAGAGGGGCCTCCCCTCCCGCCTGTGCTAAATGCTATTTTAACGATCTCCTCTAATAAATAATCAAAAGTATAGAATGCTCAGTCCTTTTCCGACCTGAATATAGCAATACTTTCGACTTTTAAAAAACAGTAGCAATCTTTTCGACACGAAAAGGAAGTATCAGTTTTTTATCAGTATCTATTCTTGTTTTCCTATAACTAGCATATTAACTATTTCCCTGTCCTGGAAGTCGCAATAATTAGAAATTTCCATTGTTTAACTATTGCGTCTACTGGCGGGACAGAGAAGTTGTTTACCAATTGTACGGCCAATATTCCGTGCCGTGTTGAACTGACAGGGGATTTTCCCTGTCAGTTCTATACCTATTTAGATACGTACAAAAAATGTACAAGCAAAAAATATCTATATAATGTTTTATTTGACTGAACATGTACCTACACGTGAAAGTTACGATGAGAAAGTTTGATAAATGACTAGAGAATATTTATGAGAGTAACTTACCTAATTATGAGGTTAGTAAAAAATAACCAGGATTAAAATATATTATGTAGAAGTTACTGAAACTTATAACAGACAAGTTTAAGATTGCTTGTATTTGTATATGCTCTATGTAATAATATTTGCTACTGTGTAAACGTTTAGGGTCCATTAATACAGCAGAGTCTAAGCGCATCGAAGCGTAAATCTAAAAGTTAATATAGCAAATTCATTCTTAGGGTCAACTGTTAACACAGCTGTGCAGCACATAGAACTCGACTTGGCTGTAGTGTGAATTGACCCTTAATGCGAAATGAATATATATTTTATTGTGATACTACAGTTATACCATAAAGAGTAACGACTTGGGATAAGAGTTCAATAACATCCATAAAATTGTCCAATAAGGTTCTCCACGTCGCGGCATGAATCAAAGGGCCATAAAATAAAACAAAATACACCTTTAGTTGAACTGTATTATTTAACAAGAATTTTAAAATGTGGAGACAAAGTTGACAAGTGCGGTTAATGCGATCGACAGTAAATTATTTTGAAAATAATCCTAGAATATATTAAAACACTGCAAAAAAATATTATTGATATATCAGATTACTAATTTATCATAAAACTTTTAGATAAAGCATTTCCAGTTTCGTTCTAAAGGTAACTAGTAAAAATAAGATCTATTATAGAGATTCACATCCAACATACATAATATTTTATAAAGACTTGACTGAATGGGGTAGATGTCTGGGTAAGTCATAATATAATTAGGTTGTCCGTCAGTTTAATAATAAAAATATATTAGACATATATTTTTGCTTTTTTAAAATAAGAAAGCACGAAGTAGGTAAATCGAATCAAAGAACAGGAGTAGGGGCAAATGACGTCATGTTTGCATACAAAATGGACGACATTGTCACGTCATGCGACATTTCAAATCAATATGTCGAAGTAGTTATTGGTTACTTAAAATAAGAAAAAAATACGTTTCTAATATTTTTTAATAATCTATCAGACGGATATTACAAAAAAATTGTCCTATACCCCATCGACTTGACTTTGGCGCGAGTTTATATTTGCGCACAGCAGCATTTTTAACGGAAATCGCCTTTCGTGCGAATCGAAACTTCTTTATTTTAAAACGGTAATTGGTTTTTACATTATTCAAGTTTAAGCTACTAAAATATAATTTGTCAATCACAGTAAACGCACGTACAAACGTTAACAGAATGTTATAAAGTACAATAACTTTGCAGTGTTAGAAAATGAAGTGGGAAACATCTACACAGACATATTAACAGTAATTAAGTACCCGTACAAAAAACAATGACTTATCTTAACATTTGGCTTTAAGTTTTTTATCTAGAATTAACCACAGACCAATTAAATAAGTAGATAGTGTACGTAAACAAAGGCGTCTCATAAAAAGTTGTAGCATGTTTTATTTTGATAATTTTAATGTTAAAAACGTGGTTACCATAGATTAGAATGTTGTTTATATATGGTTCAATTTTAAAAGTGCAGTAAATAGGTATGTATGTTGACAAAAAATGTATATCAGGTAGATTAATGAATAATGATTATTGGACACGTTTTTTTTTCTTGCCGCAAACCATACTTTATTACGATATGGGAATGGAAATTTCGCTTGACGTCTCTCCGTGCTACAAATAAAGGGGTTAGGATTTCACATCAAAAACACTAAAATACGTATTTCTTTTTTCTGACCAGTAACTGGCCGGTATATCTATACTAATATTATAAAGCTGAAGAGTTTGTTTGTTTGTTTGTTTGAACGCGCTAATCTCAGGAACTACTGGTTCCAATTGAAAAATTCTTTTTGTATTGGATAGTCCGTTTTTTGAGGAAGGCTATAGGCTATATAACATCACGCTACGACCAATAGGAGCGGAGCATCAATGAAAAATGTTGCAAAAATGAAAAACCGTTGAAACTAAAACACGCGAACAAAGTCGCGGGGGACAGCTAGTGAAACATAAAATCACAGGCCACTACTAATCTATAAAGCGCTTTTTCTTTTTAATTTTTTATTGTTTTTGTAAATGAAAAAACAAAAACGTGTTTATTACACTGTCAACGTCCCTGTTTCGTTAAAATTTTCTTTGGTCTGTGGTATTAACATATACGCCAACATGGCTACTATAAATTAAATAATTTTGATTGATTGAATTTATGATTGATAAACGCTTTGGATTATTTTTTCGTAACTCAATCGAATTAATAACTTTTAGTTGAACTGTTTTAAATTACATTCATTATATTATGTTATATACAATCTTAAGTAGTAGTAAGGCACATATTTCCACTTAAATGTAATTGATTAAACAGCTGATTGATCTAAATACATTGTAACATTTTCTACAAACATTTATCTGATCAATGGTAGTTAGTAGAGATGCACCGAGTACTCGTTTATTACTTGGTACTCTGCATATTCGGCGTCTTTTTTCGGTATTCGCACTCGGTCAAATACCGCGGTTTAACTGACCAGTAGTATTTACTATAGTTACGTTCGATATATTGTAAAATATTTAAAGCAGTCACATTTATTAATTTTTAAAAGTAGTAATTTTTAATGTTGATGGCAAAGAAATGATTTTGAATGTGACGTTTATGAATTTTAGCCGCGCACTACGTTACTGAACCGATTTATTCGGCAGAGTGCTCGGTTCGACATAAGTAAAACCGTAGAATACTCGGTAAATCTCGTACTCGGCCCATCACTAGTAGTTAGTAATATTATTTTCGTTAAATCGAATTCAATAAATGAAAATTATCACGTGTCACTATCATAGTCTTCATTTCATATTCACAGGCTACGGTAATGGTTATACTTAAAATAATAAATGTGGACAACATCACATACATAGCTCTGAACCCAAAGTAAGTAGGTAGGTAAAGCACTTGTTTTATGGAATTTAGAGACAACAAAGGTACCACAAACACCCAGACCCGAGACAATGTAGAAAAGTGTTTTTTTTACATTGACCGGCGGTTACCGGCGTAAAAACCGGTGTGTACGCCACTCGACCACGGAGGTCGTCAACTTAGAAGGAAAATTATTTATTTGCCCAAGTTGCAATTAATTATTCGTGAAACAGGTTTGTTTTAAAATTGTAGTGCTAAAAGTAAGTTGTTTAAATCATCTATTAAATAATGATGTTATGTAAGAACACCAATTAGGTATTGTAATACGCAAAACACAAAGCTTTTTGTGTTCAGTTTAACAATGTACCAAAAAATTTCCATTGCTCACATGCATGTATTATTCTTGCGTCTGTTACCATGTAAGAAAATGACTAGGTATTCACTACTTGCAATGCGACTCACGGGTCGTATTCTACAAACTACAAGAATGTTGACTTTATTTTCCTTTTATTTGTCAAAGGAATTCGTAAATTGCCTCATTTATTGCATGCGCCAAGAGGGACGTGTGCTTTGAATTGCTAATACCTTTACAAGTAATAATATATTATTTTGTACGGTATTCTGTATTGCTTTAAAATGTATGCAGTGGTAGGACAAAACAAATCGTGATTATAAAATTGCGTGGAACACATTTTTCTTAAATCATGTGCAAAAATGTAAAGGAGGCTTGATGATTTCATAGACTTAATTATAAAACTACTAAATATACTTGCAATTCCAAATGGCTCGTACTTAACGAAATAATAAAATACTCCTTTCTTAACATTTGATGCGCTATCTACCCGCGACGTAACAAAATATTATAGCACCATCTTACAGTTAGTCACATCGAGCTGAACGCTGATACACTCTGATATAAATTCGGTCACAGTTTCTACACTAATTAGACACGAACATTAACTCTGTATAATCGTTTGACTGATGAACACATGATCTAAGTCTACACGTGTCACTGTCAGTGGAACACTTGGTTGGTTTATATGCTGACGTTATCACTGATAGTGGAGATGGTCCGCGCGGCGAGGGCGGGGTGCACGGGGCAGGGCGCGGGCTCGGCGGGCGCCGGGGCGCGGGCCGGGGGCGCGGGCGCGCGGGCCGGGGGCGCGGGAGCGCGGGCCGGGGGCGCGGGCGCGCGGGCAGCAGGCGCGGGGGCGCGGCGGGGGCGCGCCGGGCCGCGCGGACCCGCCGTGCTCTTGTCGTGCACCTTGCGGGTGCTGTGGGGCGCCGCGGCCCGCCGTCAGTCGATGACGTGCTTGATCTTCACGTACAGCACGCACGAGAACAGGAACCCGAAGATAGGGATCACCGCCATGCCCACGCCCACCGCCGCCAGGATTATCAGGTGGTCTCGAATGTGGTTCGTGAACTGCCGTATGCAACCCTGCAATTATAAAAATGTTATTACTTATTATTATTATAAAAGGTGGCGTAATTAACTTAAACACACATTCTGCGCTAAGCATGTATTAAACCCAACCACCATTTTTTGAATGACCAAAAAATAACCCTTTAACTGTCCCACTGCAATCCAAACTCCTCAGAAGAACTTTCTTTATCAATCGGTAGGACAAGTTTAAAGCACAATATCCAATATCAGAATTGTCAATCAACTCACATGATAGTATATATTAGAGGGATGGTCTCTCTGCCCGCAGCGGTTCGTGACGGTCTTGCAGCACGAGTCTGGTACTAACAGCCGCGGGTCGTGCTCGTGCCACGGACTGTGTCGCCAGTCCGAGTAGCGAACCGCACCGCAGCATTTAAACTGGAAATGTACAATTTTATGATAATTCAATTTTTCTTTCTTTTTTTTATTCAATTAAATACATACAAAATATATTTTTAAATATATACCTACCATCAGAAAAATAAGCATCTAAAAATATAAAATATATTCTCCAACCGGCATTGAGAACAGGGTCAAAGCTGCCTGTGGAAGGGCTCCAAGAGAGGAATCTCACGATTAGCGCAGTATCTAGAAGTACCGCTTTCTGAATCAATCCCTTGACCTGCCTCTTGAGGTGTTAGTCGAGCCTCTTGGGTATATAGCCATTACTATTATTTCAGTAGATACCTACAAGTGGATATAATTCACTTATTCAGTATATATCGACAGTATAATTGACGGGCCTGTTGATCTAGTGGTTAGTGTCCCTGACTGCTAAACCGGAGGTCGTGGGTTCGATTCCCACCCAGGACGAATCTTTGTGTGATGAGCACGATCATTTGTTCTGTGTCTGAGTGTAATTTATCTATAATATGTATGTATTTAGAAATATATAAGTATGTTTATCAGTTGTCTGGTTGCCATAGCACCACAGGCTCTGCCTAGTTTGGGATCAGATGACCGTGTGTGAGATGTCCCAAGGTATTATTATTATAGTATTATATTGGTACAGGAGGCTGATCAGAGTGGGAATCCTATCCGGAGAACATATTGTGGGTGTAGTGTGGGTTACGAGCGAAACAAAGCAGGAAGCTAGTGTATTATTGAAATATAGTTTTTGTTTTCAATAAGTGTTTTTATACCAAATAATCTGTGTTAGGTTCCGCTTTGAAGGGCGGTAAGCGATACACTTTTACCGCCATATCCATATTTCCTACTAAACTTGACATGGCTAAACCTAAAGCAATTGCGATGAAGTTCGGTACGAAATAACCATGAACTCCAAAAAAATGGACATCTAGCTACCGTTTTCCAAGATATTCGACATCCATGTAAGTAAAGCCACAAGCATTAACTAGTACCTAATTAGCATAATTAGGCCGTTGGTACACTAGTTATTAGAGGAAATACAACTCAGAAAGATTTGTTTAAAAAAAAATAGATATGAACAACGACGATGTGTGTTTTAAATGGTTTATTGATCGCATATACGGTACCATGATTGAGTAAATTTGTTTATTGCGCCATCAATTGCGGCGATCGGCTAAACAATTGACTTTACGAGCCTAGTTGTACACTTGACCACTCATCAGCGATATTACTGTAAATAGTCTTTATTTAAAAGCAGTAAAGTTGATTTTGGCAAGTCGTAGTAAACGTGTTATTGCGGTAGGCCGTACGTGACAATTCATAATTATCTTCGGATGTGATGAGCGAATTGTTTACTACACAAATTGTATAGTAAACGACTACGGGCACGCGGTAGCGAGAAATATTCTTTTGAACTCGGGCGTAGGGCCAAAATAATATAACTTCGGTGTGACTATGGCCAAATATAGACTAATTTTGTATCGACTAACAGAATAATAAAGGCAAGACAAGAGAATACAATTTCGTACATTTGTTACCGCAGTCTGATAAAAACATTTACCTATTATAAACAAAGTACTTATACGTACATTCATTGAAGCGGTCACCGGTGACCGATCATCCAAATCTCCGTCAAACCCCGAGCGGCGA
This sequence comes from Diachrysia chrysitis, assembly GCA_932294365.1. Lineage (NCBI taxonomy): Eukaryota > Metazoa > Arthropoda > Insecta > Lepidoptera > Noctuidae > Diachrysia > Diachrysia chrysitis. The sequence goes on along the minus strand of OW028649.1, from coordinate 10,594,484 downwards.
CCGGCACCGCACTACCTCCACTTGATTCGAACCCTTTTTTGTGTTTAAGAGTCTACTTTTGTATCAAGAATTCAAGAAGTTTAATAATATACGATCTTTAACCTCTAGTTCAACGAAGTACAACTCAGAATCAATGGGTTAATGCAAATAAAAACATCAAAATATAAATTTACCTCCTTCTGCATTTCATCCACAGCGTCAGTGACGGTGGTGTCTAGTGCGTAGTTGGACAGGAAGGTGTTATTCATCTCCGCCCTCAGTTCATGTTCTACGGCCACCTCGTAGTAGTAGGCCAGCCCGCCGGCGCCCACCTCCAGGATGAAGGTTATCAGCAGGAAGTATGTGTACTGGAATTATAATATACATTGTTTACAACACGTTGGAGAATGGGACAGATTGACTGCACGGATGAAGAGTGGTATAGGTCACCACGCCAATGGGGATGTTGACTGGGTATGAAAAGTTTAAATCCATTTAGTCCGTCAGTTAGATAATAAAAAAAATTTAGACACGTATTTTTTCTTTTATCAAAACATAAAAAAAAAACAAAGATACAGCGCTTTAAAGTTTCAGAGTGGGGGCTTATGACACCTCGCCGTGATAAAAATTGTAGCAAGGAGTGACGTCACGCGAAATTTCCGTTCTCTGTATTTTGATCATTTTTTGTTTGCTGGAAAAAATAAAAAAATACGTGTCTAATAAAATTCATTATTCTACCAGGCGGACATTACGGTGCGTGACGTGCCGCGGGTTGGATCCCCGCATGAGACAAACCTTTATGTGATCCACAAAAGCTTGTTCCATGTGTATATATCCTGGATGTTCTTTGTGCATGTTAATTGAATGTTTGGGACACAAGGATTAAATTCCTTAAAGCGGGAGTCGCAGTTCATTTCTATAGGAAGCACCGAGACGCGGCGTAGCGTTGTCCGATGGCGTTTATATACCGTAGCTTTAACAGTTGGGAGATAAAAGTATCACTCGACATTCTTAAATTTACATACACTTCCAAGAATATTGGAATAGGAGGAAAAATATTTCGAAACTGTCCAGATTGCTAATCTAAGATTAGAGACTATAATCTCACTCTTCATAAAATACGTTTTGATATAGTGCGAATCGCTCACTTATTAAAAATTATTTTTGGTCAAGTGGCTTCAAATCTGCTTGAGACCTGTTGAGTTAACTTAAAAAAAAAGAGATTAATCAAAACAAAAAAATATTTATAATTGATTACACGTAAGTGTAAAAAAACATAATCATATCCTGTAAAAGGTACATTTTGTCTCAGGATATTTCCTTCATTAGGTATAAGAGATTAATTTGAGATTTAATAGGTATCAAAATTAAATATTTAAACCAGTATTTAAATAATATTTTACAAAATAAACGTTTGTATGGTACTCACGCACAACAAGCTGGTTCTGTTCTCTGTCTTCAGCCCGCAGCACCCGAGGGCGCAGAGCGGTACGCCCATGGCCCCGGCTATGATCAGCAAGTACGCGATAGCTGGGTACGTCGGCGTCGGCAGGAGAGACACGAAGCGGTGTCGGTACGACACTGTCCAAGCGCCCACACCAAGGACCCCGGCGCCCGCAAACTGTTAAATAACTCTAATTCAGGCCAAAATACATAAGAACAAAAAATACATTTACAAAATACTAGTCTGCTTGCAAGTTTTTTAAATTGGGCAAGCCCACATTGCAACTCTTGCTAGCTAGGATTTACAATGGTAAAAAACGAATGCCACCACCGCGTTATTTACCCCTGATTTCAGAAAGGCTGATCATTTTAATCTGTAGTCAAATCTACTTACCCGACTGTGATTGGTTGACCAAAATCCTAATAACCAATTACAGCGCTTAAATCCATCACTCAGTCTTTATAGTGTACATCCTAAGGGCGATCTTATTGTTCAATACCAATGAGATCTTTAAAGAGACTTGGGATCCAACTTGGAACCCAGACCAAACAGCAAATTAGATAGGTTTGCAGGCCATACTAACATTTTATATTATATTCAGGTTATGTACGCGGATTGTAATCTTTTTATATATAAAAATGAATTGCTGTTCGTTAGTCTCGCTAAAATTCGAGAACGGCTGAGTCAATTTTAATAATTACTTTTTTGTTTTTTTCGCTAGAATACAGGGAAGGTTTAAAAACCAAAAAAAAAAAAATAGGTAGGGTAGGTAGGGTAAGGTAGGAAGAGTAGGGTAGGGTAGATAGGGTAGGGTAGGTAGTCAGTTGACGGGAGCGAAGCCGCGGGCACAGCTAGTATGTAATAAAAATGATTGTGTATAATTTAATACAATATAAAATGTTAGTGTGGCCTGCAAGTCTAACTAGTTTGCTGTGTGTACCTGAAACCTTGTAGGTTACATCAAAATCTGCCTAATATGTCCAAAGTCCTATCTCTGATAGAGAAACCCCGAGATGGATATCTGATTAATTAATTGGGCGTAGGTCACTACGTCATCTGTTGACGATCTGAGTCATGCATTGTTTATGTTATAGCTTTATGCGAGTGTGACGAGCCGCTGTTATCTATTAAAGATTATGAAGTTGTTTGCTTTGTTCTTTCTTATTAAGATAATTATGTGCGATTTGTAACAGTTCGAATATGAATAATGTAGTCAATTATCGGCTTATATAACATTAAATTAAATTTTTAATCTTATGAGGTCAGAGTAACGCCTAACGTCTACTAAAATAGGTCTACTAATAAGAACTTAGAAACAATCTAGGGTAAGCTGTTTGGTTTAATACAAACAAAAAACCCGCTCGGTAATTCCATATCATATCGTTTTATGTGTACAGGAAGTTCAATTATTTTTTTTCCTTCATTGTTTTCCTTTACATAAAAAACATATGCGATTAAATACAAAAAGAAACGTAGTTTTTCAGTATCGGCACGTGGAAATTTCTGACCAGTTAACACGATTTTATGATTCGTCAAAGATCTTCAAGATAGATAATTCCAAGAGCCGTGTCGTATTAAGACATGTTATGACACACAGGTAAGATACTACTCAGTCTATTACCAGTAGGGTCTTGTAACTTGTAACGGAATGTCTTTGATGCATTATAATGCGCCCTCAAAAATGTTTTCTATACGCTCTATAAATGTCTATTTTTCTAATTAAATTATACATTTATACAGTCAAGTTCCGTGGGTTAACAAGAGATCGTAATATGGCCATGAAAAGATTATGACGTTGGGGTACTAAGGCGTTTCAATCCCACGTTTTAATCCGTTTAAGTAGGTAACGCGTTTGGAAATGTTGCTAATATGGATGAAATAGGTGCAAAATGTGTTTGATATGCCAGAAGTACGGGCAGCTAGTTAAGTGTAAATGACAATAACCGTACTCACCCTGGTTTCTGAAAGGCCCATTAACTAAATCTGTCGTCAAATCAACTGATCTGGTCTGTGGTTGTTTGAAAAAAAGACTAACAACCAGTCACGGCGCTTAATATGAAGTTTGACAGTTGATTAACAAATTTTCATGTTGTTCAGCCTTTCAAAAACCGGGGGTCAACGTGGGTAACTCTTGTCTCCATTATCATCCATATTTTTTTTCCTAGCCAACACAGTACGCAGTCCTACAGCTGAACAAAAACCTCTCTTTCTTCAGTCCACGTTCTTTCGCCCTGTTCAACCGATTTTTTATCCAATGCTACGGGGATAAGTAGCCAATTCACGCAGACCACTATACAATGCGAGCAGTCCCACGATATGTAAATAAAATTAAGTTTTGGACTAGATCTAACTAAACTATTCATTTAAAATACGTATATATTTTAGTTACTGTACGTACGTATGAAATCGTGATAGCCGTAATCGCTTGATAGAAATAACTGTGCATGTCATTTGTTTAACAATGGAACTACACGGTTGTTTTACAGTGCGTAAGGGCGAGACTTACTTTAGTGCTAAAGGCATAACCGAAACAAAATATAAAAGTAAAACCATCATCTATATTATCTGTCATGTATGTTTATTTATGAAGATATATTGGTACTACTCTAATGTTTAGTCATATCCCATAGAACGGGAATATCGTACTCGTTCCTGCTGTACGAGTTATAAAATTGAATAGAGTAGGTATGTTTTCAATGGGATAAGCGTTCCAGTTAAGACCCCAATAAGGCCAATATTTATATATGTATTTGAGATATGTTTTTGCAATTAAAATTATGCAAAGTAAAGACTAGGTACCAATTTAAAAACGAGCGTTAATTATGTGATATGTTTTGAATATATTTTTTTTCCGTTCATATTTTATGGATATTGTTATGTAGTACCTAATATTTGACCTAGTTTCCAGATACTTAAAAATGTTCATAAAAATATTATTTATTGCATTCCATACCAAATGTGTTAATACTTACCAAAAACACCACATTGAAGATATGCAGGACGCATTTCAAGAAGTTGACACTACAGCAGTCTGCGTCTCTCGATTTACGTGGCTTTACTTTCTTCTTTTTAGCCAGTAGTGCACTGCCATCTTTTTTCTTTTCTTCAGCCATTTTCTTTTATAAGTATCAGTTACGCGGTATTCGATTTCTTCACCTAATTTCTCTTATATTCATGTTCGATTTCAGTCCTGTAAAAAATAAAAAGATAACATTAGTTTTTGTAAGATATTAACAGTAAGTACAAAGGTGATTTTAATATACTTACAGGTGACATTCAACAGTGAACTAATAGATTGATAGGCTGTACATTAAAAGACACAAAAACGAATTACATTGTTTATTAATTAAATTTCTAAAATAGCTTATAAAAGTGGAATATAGTACAACACTTATTCTAAATAATTATACAACAAAATGTCTCAAAATAATTGATCCATAGTTAGTACATGTAATAAAATAAAAATATGTATACATAATAAAAAAATGTATTATGAAGACCTTGTAAGAGTGCGAAAAATATATACAGACTATTTGAATTTATCAAAATTAAAAAAATAATGATGAATACATATCATCATCATACTTTACATTCAGTCCTTAATTTCATCACAATGTAAATTCACTCTATGCAACCTTATTTCAATACTGCCTTTTAATCCTTTGGATTACATTAATTATATATTTTTATTATGAGAAATAAATACGGTTCTACTAAATTTACACGACAAGAAAACGAAGTACTGTTACATGCAAATACAATTTTGATAATTATCCAATATTTAATGATTATTTATTAGTTTTATCGGAACTCATAAATAAATGCGCCTAAATTCATACTAATTAATGGGTCTCGATTGATGTAGTAGTTATATATATTCTAGACAATTTATATAAATTACCAATGAGAAGTAGTTATCACAACCTACCCATTGTCAAATTATAAAAAGCATACCCTGGCACTAGTTAGCACTAAATAGATAAAAGTATAGCTCTTAATAAAGAGTTCTGTGATGGATCTATTATACAGCTATTAGTTCATTATCAAATCCTTGGCTCAATTGTTTTTTATTCTTCGTCATAGTACTTCAAAGTAGTTTCTAATTTATCAACAATTTTTTTATAGAAGTGAATTTGCTGTCTCAAAAATTTTTGCATTGTAGTGTTTAGGTCTTTAGTTCGCTCGGCTTTGAAGTGATTAATTTCGGCAACAAGTGCATAGGATACAACGTCGGTCCGCCGGAGTACTTCATTCAGTTGGGCTATTTCCATTTTGTTTTCGGCAGTCAGTCTCTCGCATTCTCGCTTTTTCTGTACTGCACTTTTGTGGGTGCCTAGCACGTCGGGAAAACCACCGACCACACCCTTGTACAGATGAAACTTATCACCAAGGGGTTCCCAATCATACTTAGGATGCTCGTCGTACATTCGCCCCATGTCGATGTAAGCGCTGCCAGTCATTTTGATAGCAGTTGTTAGTTTTGACGTCGACGCTAATGACCCTTCGTCTAAGCTTAGTGAAGCAGCTAAACTACAAAATGCTTCTCCAACTTTCTGGCAATCAGCTTTATAAGGGCCCTGGAGCTTCTTTGTGTGTGCTATACACATGCTAGACACTGACTTGACAGATGTGTCCATACTGTTTATGAACATATGGCATTGTTCTGTTATGTGATCAACTTGAGACTGTAATAAAGCTTTTTCAGGTACTACAATTGATATGCAATAGTTTAGACCTATTAAGGGATCCCTCTCAGCTTGCCGCTTGCCAGCTTTCCACCTTTTCTCATCAGTACAGGTGAGGAAGTGTTGCCACACCTCACATTTTGATAGTACTGGGTGCCTGCACATCCAGTCTACAAATTCTTGAAGTTGGACTCTTCTGCGCTCTATCAGTTGCTCATCATACCTACCAGATATTTGTTTATCTGGCAATGGTGGGATAGGAATGAGTGTGAATTTCTCTTGTAATCTCTCATGCAACCAATCAAAATGCTTATATCTCCTAGAAACTTGTATGTTGTTGAATGATGGTGTCAATTGATAAGCAATGAAACTTTTGATACCTTTAAACTTGGATTCTTTTTTTGGAGAGGCTACAGTGACAGTGTAAGGCTGTGTGATAGGCCACCATTCATATCTGTCTTCTTCTTGAACGATGTAAACTTTTTCAGAATCCCTCACTTCAACATTTAATGTGGCAAGTAAATAGCTTTCACCGCTAACTTTAGATGATGGTGCAAACTTATTCTTTCGAACTGTTCCTACCGAGGATCCGTAGTTGGAGGCGGTTTCTTCTACATGGTGGTTATAGTCAGCTATAGGCATTCCTGGTAAAGGTGTAAGCTGCTGGTTGTATTGTTGCTGTTGTTGAGGTTTGCTTTGTTGTTGTACAGGGCCAATTTCGGAGTATGTGTCGTCATCCCAATCATCATCCCAGCCGTCTTCATGTGAAGTACCTCTTTGGAAATTACTGTCACCAGCACTAAACTGTTGGTCGCCCCAGTCATCACTGGCTTGGTCATATCTGGGTGCTGCTGGTGCTGCTTTGGTCTGGATTGATTCATCCGGTGCCAGTTTACGAACATATGCAGCAGGAAATAATCCAGTTTCTCCTTTAGCATTCTTGCCTTCCCACCAGCCCTCACCAATTTCTGTGTTAACTAATGTCAGTATTTCTCCACAGGTAATTGACATCTCCGTGGTGTTGGGCTCACCAGTGAAGTCGTACAGAGCTTGTACCTGGGTCGTCATATTGGGACCCCTTACCTAAAACAATTCAAAGATTATTTAATAAAACCAGCGCATTTAAGAATGGATTGAAACACAAAGTACTAACAACACACTATCTTATCACTGTTATCTACAGAAGTAGGGAGTATGCACACAGTGTGATAAATTTTAATGTACCAGCACATTCTGTTCTATATTATTATTAGAACTGGTTTGTGCGATTTAGGGCGTCGCACACTATAAGGCGCTGAGTCGCTGACACATATTCCTAATAGCCCCTAATTAAACATAGTTGAAACCTAATTGCCGAATGTGCGATTGTTATACGTCGTGCTTTATGGTAAATGTTAAAAGAAAACTGGACAAATAATATTCTAAATGAGTTTCTATTGTGTTAATCACAATAACATTACAATAGTTAGTAATATTTTACATGTAGGAATACCTGTTATTATCACAAGGCTGTCTCAGGAATGTGACATAAACCAGTTTTATATCACAGAAAAGTATTGTAAACCATAGTTGAGTAAATAATTCATCAAATAGTAGAGAATAACCGTTCATTACAGTAAATTCATTTAGTTTTGTGATGGAAATCAACCCAATGACGTCAATTTTGGAGAGCGTGTATCGAGTATTGTTCACAGAGAATACTAATTTATTCTGAGACAAATATATAAAAATACAATAATTAGATTTACAAACAACTTGTTATTATAATATAGAAAGATTTTTACTTACTTTTATCACTATTAAATTATTACTCAAGGCGGATACACCGATTGAACAGTCATCTGTTTGACAGATTACAAAGAATTTGTTTTCGCTTCACCTTGTTCTCGTTTACGTGGCATTAGAGTAGAAAATCAGCTGAGTTTATTGGTTATGAATACACGCGCTTTGTCACACCCAATACGCCGTTTCTAACGAATGTTATCTGTATTTTTAGCCAATAAAGCTTGCTGCAAGGTTAGTCCTCAACCAATGGTAAAACAGGTTCACAAAGAGAATGAACTCGCCGTATATAGTTGTTCATGGCTGACAAGAGATGGCGCTGTTATTCGTTTCAAATTTTCGGATGCCATTCGAGGTTTGCGCTTTTCAGGATTGTGTTCAACTAAATATAAAGTTTTAAATTAATTCAATATAATAAATTTTGTGTAGTTATATAATTATATATATACGTGTCAACGACTGTGTACTAAAAAATATTTAATATTTTTATTATCGTTGACACAAAGATATCATGGTAATACTTATTTACCTGTCTTTTATGGCTACACTTATATAACTTTTAGGTACATTTTGTTATAGTTTTACAAATTTATTAGTATGAGTATTAAAACATTTTAAAATGTTATTATTTAACTAAGTAGGTAGGTACCTACTAGGTAACTAAATAAGAGTCGCTAGTGCCTCAATTTAGTATCTACCTTTGTTCTTAGTTAAAGACAGAGCGTCCCTTCGGGAAACAGCATATTATTGGAGGTACCTACTTTTAGCCTACCAAAAAAAAAGAATATATCAATACCTAAGCATTCTGGTAACTGAAGTAGGTATGGAAAATACATAGTACTTAAGTAGGTAGGTAAGTAAATGTTTCAAACTTTTGTCTTGATAGGTACCTAGATACTACTAAGGTAACTTAGTAGTCAGTAGGTAGGTACCGTACCTAACGTAAGAAATTCGCTTTTGTTAGTACAAGAGATGGCGTTAGTTGCCTAAGTAAATTTTATAGAAATGGCTTGTAAAATCATAGAAAAGACAATAACGCTGGGATATTTTGTATCCGATGCGTCCATATTTGCAACCCTTAGTAGGTTCGTATAAGTAAATAGGATGTAATCTGCGGCAAAGCTAATTAAATCAGTTCTTGGAGAACTGACGCCAACAGTTTAATATGTAGCGGACAGGGCCCAGCTGACAGAGAACGATATTATTATTAAATAGTAGCAGCAACTACAGGTAGCGAATGAATATAGTCCAAAGTTTTTTCGCGTTATAATTAAATTGTTCACCTCCTTAATTACGTCATTATTTCAATAAGATTACGTATTTGTATGATTAACAAATAATAAGGTATAATTAGGTATTTGATTACTAACGAATTATTTATTTATTACTAATATTTCTATTAATAGTATTAAATTGAAGTAGAACATCGAAAAAATGTATACACGAATATAAAAGTAGCAAAGTTTTAAGTTGGCAGGTCACGCATGTTCTATCTCTTTTTCGCAAAACGACTTCTTATACGGGGCAGTGCCAGATTAGTATCTTCTTCTTCTTCTTAAAGTGCCTCTCCACTACTGGAGGTTGGCCGTATCAGATTAGTATGGGGAAAACAATAATGACGTCATATTTTGTTATAGCTCTCTCTATCTAATTAGCAATTTTAAAATGCTTGTAACTAGTTCAAAATGAGAGTAATTAATCTGCCGTTTTTACAACTCGACTTGGTAATTAATTTAAATTTTTAAAATGAAATTAATAAAAATCTTATCAAATACCCAATTATTAAAGATACGTGGTCTTACCCTATACAAGTTGCATAAGTCTAGCCCTAGGATGTTTTTTTATAGATACCAACCTACTTTTAAATCTAATAGGAAAAATAAATTCGTAAAATCTATCCAATCTCGTTTCGTGCAATTTATAGATCGAAGGCTACACAAAACTTGATAGTTATGCAGCAAAGTCAATTAAAGTGAAAAGTAGGTGCTTGGGTATTTGCATCTAGACCAGTTTCTTTAGTATTGTGATTCTGTAAAGGATCTGACTGCCGAGAATAAATGTTTTCCTTTGTCAAATGCATTAAGTGTGTCTTTATAACTTGCGCTTTTTATTTAATAGAAAATATCTGATTTTATTTATGTATTTAATTTTTCAGGTAGATATACCGTCTTAACGCTAGATAATACCTGTAACATTATAGTTAAAAAATGTGAAATACAGTATCAAAATAACCATTAGTTCCCACCTAAGAATTTGAAACAGGATAGTCGGTGTCAACAGGAACTATATCACTTTTATGCAGGGAGGCAATAGGGGATCGTGTTTTTTGTTTTATTTATACGTCTCATAGATATCATTTAGCGGGGAATGCTTGATCGTCAATTGTTTTAAATATTTTGAAAATGTTGAGGTCATATGTTGTAGGTTAAATATTAAACACGTTTTTTTTCTTTTTTTAATTAAACAAACGATGAGGAAGATAGGTACAGTAAATGGAAATGTCGCGTGACGTCACTTGTGGCTACAATTTTTACCCACAAGTGACGTCACATGGTCCCACTCCAGAACTTTAAAGTGATTTAACTTGTCATTTTTCATTGATTTGATGAAAGGAAAAATACGAGTCTTTTTATTTATACTTTTATTAATGTTGTGTTTTTTTTATTCAGCTATAAATGATATAAGCAAAAGCTAATCTACCATCACATGTTGCAATACAATTCATTTATTAATTCCAGTGTTAAAATATAGCAGTACTTACCTACTTAGAAAGTAATAAAGGGTTTTAGAATTGATTGATATAAAACATAGGTAATGATGCAGCAAATATACGGCCGAAGGCATGGAATTAATTCCATTCAATTCAATGTTAAAGTGGAACAAAAGAAAAAAAAATGTACCTATATAACAACATGAGGCTCAAAAATTCAATTCTAAGCAAGATTTTTCCAACAAATTTTAACAAAGTTAAAAGTTCAGTATCAGTCTCTGAAGAGCGTTACATGGTTCAGTTTGCTCGCTTGCCAAATGCGGGTAATTTGCCACCAAATGGACCATAAAGCCTAGCCCACTTTAGAGCCAAAAACTCAGCTTTCATCGAAAAAATTCACACGCCTTCAAATATTTATGGCTATTATTTAAGCAATTGTTACAAATACGATGTAAACTGCAGATTCCGTGCAAATGACGCAGGCTCTGACACATCGTTGGTAACTTGCACTTTTTATAATAATATTTATGAGTTCATAAGTTTTGATTTGATTTGCAAACAGCTGCAACTGCTAACAGATTTGTCTTTTAAAAGTCTTGAAAAGAGAATATACCAAAATATGTTACAAAGATTATGTACAACTAAATACTTTAGAAAAACACTTAGGTAACACCAAACCAAACTTCCAAATATTTTAAATTTTTTCTATAAATGAGTAGGTATATTAGGCACAGATAATAAATATTAAGGTAGCCGAGAGCCTTCGGTGGTATTTATTTTATAAAGGGAAACTAATTAAAGTTCGGACCTTTGTGTGAATTTTAAATGAGTACAGCTACAAGGAGGTTTTGCTGTTAGCAGCTCGTAAATCTTCGCTGCGGGAATTCTATTCCGCTGGGTAGGCACTTGGAATAAAATTCTGTGGCTGTGGGCAATCCGTTGCCACTCTACGCTTTGCCCTGCTTTTCCTGTATACTTTGAGATTTAAGTCGGTGCGGTCACCAGGTTTACGAGATTTTCCGATAGTCGTTGAAAAAGAGTTTTCGACTATAAAAAATCTGTGTTAGTTGACAGCTTTGTAGAGCGTTCTTTTATGTGTTAAAAAAATGTTATTGTAAAACCTTATTCCAAAATTATGTTTTTAGATAAATTAAAGTTTTTGATATACAAAAACTTTTTTTTTACTTACTTTATTTATCTGTTTAGGTACCTTTAATATAATCAACCTACTCGTACCGTACTTAGTATATGGTTCATAGCTACTAGTGACCTTCAAATACTATTAGCTTAATCAACAAGAGACCTAAAGTCGGCTGAAGTGTCTCTTGGTAATTGATATGGGTACTATTATAAACATACAACATCCTAATACTTGTACCGACCTACTAACACGTATAAAGGCGTTTTCAAAGAAAAATATTGGAAACGTAGCAAGAAGTCTCGAACGGCGAACCGAAGTTACACCAAATTTATTGCTTTTCATTTTATAACATTTTAGATTCGCGTTCTGTCTGAACATGTAAGGCTTTATATACGGAAAATATTGGCGGAGGAATACCGAAACCGGAATATGTGAACATTTCTAACTTGGTGCCTACTTTGTTTAGCTTGCAGCGTCATATTGCAATCATTGTCTGGTTAGCAACTTTGACGACTCAATATATTGCTTGTCTGGGTTTAATATAAAGAAAAAAACCATAATTTCAGGTAAATCGTTTCGGCTTTTTGTTTGAGTGTTTATGTATGGACGTTAAGTTGTATTCTGTTTTACATTTAATATTAATCTGTTAATCAAAAATTTTATTAAGAGAGGGCATTTTCCAGTGCCTTTATCAAGTTCTTTTTTCTTACATATTCCTGGTCTATACTCTGGTAGGTATAAGTTTAAAAAAATATTTTGATCCAGTATTAATTAGGATATAAATTGGCTCGATAGGTATATTATCTAATATGGTTTATAATCCACTTTTTTGACCGATAACAAAATACATGAATTTATCTGTAGATAATATTGTTTTGAAAATATTTAGGGATTAAAGTATCCGATGACTTCTTTTCTAATCTATAATATTATATTGTAAAATTTTAGTGTATTTGCACATAAGTAAACTTGAGCTCCTTAAATGATGAAGAGAATATAATAGTGCCGCTTTATTTCACTGTGTCCCGTTTTCTCGAGTGAACCGGACAACGCCTGTCAACTTTACTACAATATTTTATTATTAGCTTTATTATATTACATCCAATGCTAAGCCATTCATTGGATATTTTTTTATTGACTGTGCAGATTTTGTTAGGTTTTTATGTAGTAACTGTGTGTCTTGATTGCCTGTTTCTCTGTCTGTAATGTTAAATATATCTGTATTTCAAATAGATTGTATTATAAAAAAATGTTTATTGCATTAAGTCCACAGCATTCGATTTGCGAGGTATTTACTCCAGCGTAGCATCTACGAGACGCTACGTGCTACGACAACATATGACTTACACAGAATATCCACATAATTTTATTAAAAACATTCAAGCAATAAGCGAGAGCACACTAATGTTAAAAATGCGAAAGCAAATTTTAAAATTTTTAACAGATGTCCTTGTTCAGGTGTCAATTGTCAGGAGCTGTAAATAAAATATTATATGTTTGAGTCAAACGCATGGTTAGTGTGCGTAATGTTGTTTCTATAAATTCATGTATTTTCAAAGCATATTATAAAAATCATAAAAATATATTAGCTCTCTGCACTCCTTGTCCATTTAAATTTTGCTGTGTAATTTTCATTAAAAGATGTACAAAGTTTCATGTATTATTATTATTATGATAATCGGCTTTTGCCACCCACATTTTCACCCACGTGGAATCTAAAAATACGAGTGAAAAAGATACTGATTTAATCTAAATGGTCTAGGTCCGACAGTTAAGGCTGTGTATTTTTCATTATTATACCTTGCTATCTTAGAAATATTTTTTGTGATCGATTGCGAAGCGTTAACGCTTGTAGTAATAATCGCTTAAATGTATGGAAGTGACAAGTCTAAGTCACGTGACTAATCGAAATAAAATGTCATTTCCATACATTTATGTCATTTAAGCGATTTCTATTATCGTTACCGCTTGTAGAAATGTCGCTTGGCTACGGGGGCAGATATTGGCTTATGCATATGGGTCATTAGTGCACTTAGAAAAAAAAAAGATTTCTATGAATCAAGAGACTATTGATTAACGTGACGCAATTAATGTCAAGCATTTTCTTCCCGCAGAAACAAAGACAACCGGATCACATAGTGTTTCTTCTTAAAGTTAGAGCTTTACTTTAAAAGACGGCAGTACTTGGTAACGTCGCGTGTGATTAGGGTTGCTACCTTCTTATAACTTGCGAAGTCTCGACTCAAATGGGAGACTTGTGTTTGACAATGTACTTATGGAAAAGTTTTCATGTTTGTTTTATAAAGTAGAAAATTGATGTTTTGTTGTCTTGTGTTATACTTATATTGTTTGAAAAGGTAGTAGTTACTTAGATAATATGTTTTTACATACCTTGTTACTTGGTACAGATACTTACATGAATGTTTAGGCGCGCCTTTAGAGTGAATCGTGATAGGTAAGTTACATTTATTTTCGCTTAATAAAAGATGAATTAAAATTAAAAATGCAGGCAACGTCTTGCTATTTTGGACTAATAAAAAAGATTTATTTTTATTTTTATTAATTGCTGCCAAAATATAATATTTATATATAGACCTCGATAAACGCCAATAACATCGCGATTAAAACTAGTTTATTCTTAACTCACGATTTTAATAAAACAATTGCAAATCGGTGCCTTTTTAAACTTGTCTAGCAACATATTATTTCTTTATGCAATAAGATGAAGATTTATCCTACTAACCCTAGCCTGTGTAACGATGGACCATCTGTCGGGGACAGCGACAGATTGCGCGCGACTGCCGCGCCCGACAGACGACTGCAACTCTTATCTGTGTCGAGCATCACGTCCTGAAACTGTGGCAGCTATTGCACTTACGAGCTTTATTGTGGTGAAATTATGTTTGATTTATAAAGTAAATATGTCACGTTTTTATATGTAGGTATATTGTTATAAATGGAAAATGGAAGATCGGTCTGCAAACTTTCTTTAATGTATTGAATAATCTCAGACAAATTATATTATAGATAATTTAACTCTTTTCATTGTTATTTCTTCATAAAATAATTAGAAAATAGCTAGGCTATTTACTATTAGGTATGTGCCCTGAAAATAAGTTTCATAAATTTCTGGACTAATAAGGATTTTAATAGTATTTGATACAGCCAAATATTTTCAGAAATTAATAGTAAAAATGAATTTATAGATTCATAATTTACGAAGGTATACCTACTGCAGAGAAATCAAATTTAATTAAACTGGCCCCAGAGGCACATAGGTCTCATAACTTTCACCGCAAATTGGCTTCATCAATTTACAATTTCATTTTCATGTTTTAATAACGCAGGCTTAAATTTCACTAATAGTTAGCGTTTTATCAGCTTATCGATTTCAAACCACACAATTTGTTGGTACCTATTTTATGCGGTTTAATCAAACTGCTGGTTATTATCGAAGCAAAATGTTAACGGTCACTTTTTGCTTCGAAAATCGTTATTTTTTCTTGCATAATTTAAATCATTATTCAAGTGATTTTAAGCAAGATTTTTGCAAGAAAAACATTTTGAAACGCTAGAATTTGCACACTAAGCTAAAAATGCCTAAATAGGTTTTTATTTTTGAACTAAGTATCAATACTAACTTTATACATGTCGATAGCCATATATAAAAGAATATTATATAATATTAATCTTTATTGTACTCCATGCGAGTTACAGCATTAAAATAATACACAACAGTGGAAGGGTAGGTAGTGTAGGTACGATGGTATATACCATGTTTGAAATTTTGAATGTTGAAAAAACAACTGCAAGTGTTGCTATCACGTTATTTTATGTCCAATATTGTCATAACACAAAATTGATGAAATAAAGTTGTCTGTAGTCCATCACCGGCATTATTTTATTTTGGGGAACATTTTATTTTAACAGTAACCTACCGTAATGACAGGAAATGGAACAGAATGGATTTGAAATTCCACGAATTCTTATTTCGAAGTTCTGAAATAGAAAGAACAATAATGTCTATTTAAATCGAATCGTAACAACTATAGTTTCGACGGGCTTGTTGGTCTAGTGGTTAGTGGCCCTGACTGCTAAACCGGAGGTCGTGGGTTCGATTCCCACGCAGGACAAATCTTTGTGTGATGAGCACGATCATTTGTTCTGTGTTTGGGTGTAGTTTATCTATCATATGTATTTATTTAGAAATATAGATATAAGTAAGTTTATCAGTTGTCTGGTTACCATAATACATGCTCTGCCTAGCTTGGGATCAGATGGCTGTGTTTTAGTTGTACTTGTACCAAGATATAAAGATATTATAGTTGATAAATATACAAGAAAATGCTCCTAGATTTTAAGGTCTTCTAGAGGGGAGGAAAAAATTGATTCACTAGCATTTGTTTTAACCCAATTGAAGTTCTATTATAGACGAGTGATTGCGCACTGAATCAAAACGTTAGAACGATTTCTATTTTCATCGATACGCTAGTTTTGTTTGTAGAAGCAGCTTGAACCACTCTCCATTTGTTTGCTAAACCAGTCGAATCGTTATGCCTGGATTGAAAAGAGTTGGGTTAGGAAGTACCAGATGCCAGAAACGATACACAGAGTAATCCTAGTTAGAAAAAAAAAAACAAATGAAGTTAATCTGTTCGTCGCTAAGAATTTCTGCATTGTGATAGATTTCTTTTAGCAGTTAGGTATTTCTTGTTGTTAAAGAAGTCTTATTTATCTCTCTCGTTTATTTTCGCCGGGGTCTTATTGAATTTAGGGGTATTAAAGACTTTGAATTTAAAGTTATTTCAGAGCAAAGACGTGAACAATAAAATATTTGCATTCAATGTAAATTGAAGCACACATTTTTTGTTCCTAGCTTAGTGGTCCAGCATATTAAAAAGTCTAGGTTAGTGACGTGCCATTGTCTTTTTTGAGTTAAATATTAATTAAACAAGTCAGCTGTGAGGGCTATTAAGTAGTTAAGAAGCTTTAACACTAAAAACGAACTCACCTAAATCACTAGGTATTTAGGAAACACGTTTTCCAATTGTATGAAAAATTTTAAAATTCAATGAACATCGTGTAAAACTTTGTTAGAACTCAGCGCCGAATAATTTGGGCTTGGAGAGTTGTGTACAAGTTGGTATTGCTCAGCTATTGGTAGCGAGCACAGTGAGAATTCCCGTAGGTGATTTATACAATTTGAGTAGATCGATAGCGCTGCACGGATGAATAGCAGCGGATAGACGATCCACTATACGTTTTTGTTTATTTTCCAAATAAGCGACAAAAGCGCTTTGTTATGCAAGTGTCGGTACGTAACGGGCACAAAATTTATTTGAATAGTTTTCGTTGCTAAATGTTGGGGTATTTGAAATAGAGATTTTACCGCGATTACATTGTTTATATGAAGATAATGATATTGTTAGTAATTGCATTTGAAATAAACAGTTTTTAGTTGTAATAAGGAATTACAGTTAATATTCATACTTGAAAGAATTTTATACCAAACCAAAGTTTGTAATAATATTGGAGGTTATACAAGTCAATATATAATTATTAACAGTTTCAACTAGCAGCTGATCCCGCTAATTTCAAATCGTCGGTCAGCTGGCAATATTATTATTAAATACAAATAGTAGAAAGGATTCCGCATGCGTTAATGCGTAACAAATAATAATAAAATAATAAAAATAATGAATTAATTAAAAATGGCAATTTAATTTATTTTTACCTTATATAATAACAGTATATTTGTTGATCAATAAGAATGTGTTAACCAACAGCGACTAGAGCATCAATTAACACAAACTTTGCCATGTCCTTATAATTTGTTCAGTGTTAAAGTTGTACAGTTTTGTCCACTGAAAAGTGTATCGGGGACAGTTGGAAGTTTCTTCACCGACGTAACATTTGCTACGAAGAGCACTTTAAACTTGGTTACGAGGCGCAGTCGTCTGAGGTCGATTAGAGGAAGACGTATCTGTAGGAGAGGCAGATATACGGCGCCCCTTATACGCGGGCTAGAAGGCACGTCAAAGGAGAAATCAAATAATTATTTTTTCTTTAAATATGGGTCCAGACAGATTCACACATTTTGCCATTATGTGATATCTGAAAAAGCTAACACAAAATAAGGTGTGTTATTACTATATCTAGTAGTGTACAATTATAATTAAAAGTAAACACAGCCGCCTATGGATGCTTCCACCCGCGGACGCCATAATAAGGCACCGTGTGCACCTATATGTGTCTGTAAAGGAAAAGCAATAGACGAATGTTGTCGTTGTTCGCGGTCTGTACCTGCTTAGAGAATCCACCCGTTGAGAATAAAGTAAGGAGCTATGCAGCTAGAATATATTATGGAACTGTTACTGTCCGCAACTTTATCTGTGTAGTAATCGAGAACTACTGAACGTGCCGCCGTGCACTGGGACAAAAACTTTATCCTCACCCTCTCGCAATCGATGTCAAATATATAGGATTACATTACTTAAAAATTTTGCTCAAGAACAATATCGATGTAAAATAGCGGCTGGGCAATTTATTGAATACTAGCTTTTGCCAGCGACTTCGTCCGCGTTTCCGTCGTTTTTCGTAAAAAAGTAGCATATGTCCTTTCTTACTGTTCAGTGGTTTTGATGTAACAGACAGATTAACTTTCGTATTTTAGTAGGGAAATATAATATATCACGTTACACAAAAATAATCCTTATAGCATGATTCAGTATTTACGCGCGACGGCGTGATGGCTTATTATCGTATTTCATGTATAAGTTTGGTGTTTCTATACCGATTTCTATGATTTTTTTTTTATTGAATAGGTAATAATGTAAACTTTTTTTAATTAGAGATGAGTGAGAGTATTATAAACGTAAGAGTAAACAAATATAATCAGAAATCTCCGAACTGCTAAGCTATCGGGAGTTACACGTGTTATTGTGAGTCAACCATAAAAGATAGACATATGCTGTTGTGGGATATTTTTTAGATAATTTTATGTAGAACATTTCCGTCATACATGATTTCTATGTAGCTTTAACCATTAAGGCTGCATACGCGACGGAAGCTTAAAAAATACCGTTTTCCCAACATTTCCCTTCACTGCTCTGCTCCTATTGATTGTAGCGTGATGAAAAGTATACTATAACCTGCCCAGGAGTATGAAGAATAAATGTACCAAGTTTCGTTAAAATCCGTCGAGTAGTTTTCGTTTCTATAAGGAACATACAGACAGACAGACAGACAGACAGACAAAAAATTTACTGATTGCATTTTTGGCATCAGTATCGATCACTAATCACCCCCTGATAGTTATTTTGAAAATATATTTGATGTACAGAATTGACCTCTCTACAGATTTATTATAAGTATAGAAGATAGATATAGATGTCAAGTAATAAAAAATACGTTGTTATTAAATTGTAATTTTGCGATAATTATTAGTTGTATTATATACTTACTAGCTGTTTCCGGCTCTGCCCGCGTGGATGTCTTTATAGCCTATGTCTTTTCTCAGGCTCTAGACTACCTGTGTACCAACTTTCATTTAAATTGGTTCAGTAGTTTTGGCGTGAAAGCGCGACAGACAAGACAGAGTTACTTTCGCATTTATAATATTCGTAAGGATTTAATATATACGAGTAATTATCATTATTTAGCCCGCCCCGCGCTTCGCACGAATGGTGTGAGATTTTTAAAACATTTCCATACGTTTTTCTTTTATAAAACTCGTCCTTACAATAAAGAAAATACAAAAAATAAAATTATTCGATATGATGCAGTCCTTTGCAATTTATAACATGAGCAAGGGAAATCGGGATTAATATATAGTATATATATAAATAGATATAGATATAGTTTTCACTATGGTAAATATTGAGACTGAGATATAACTCCTCATGTCATTCAAAATGGAGTAGGTAAAAAATGACTGTAGAAGAATTATTCGACAAGATAATCTAAACGACAGCGAGTTTAACATTCAGCTCTGTTACAGTAAACGTTAACGCTACGAGAATGGGCTTACATACGTAATATTCTTTGAAATTGAATTATTTTATGGAAATTACATACCTACAACTCATGGTGGTATGTGACTCCTATAACATGTACATGTCGCACCGTGGTCGATTGGCGTACACACCGGTTTTCAAGGTGTCGCCAGCTACGTGGTCCCGGGTTAGATCCGCAGTCGAGTCAATGTGGAGAATCACTTTTCTTTGTTGTCTCGGGTTTTGTGTGTGTGTGGTACTTTCGTTGTCCCGGATTTCATAACACAAGTGCTATATAGCTACTTACATTGGGTTCAGAGCAATGTATATGTTGTCCTCTTATAACATATAGATTTTATGTTCAGTGTTCACTTAACGGCTCGTTAAAGCACATGGTTCAGTTATTATCAACATAATGTAATTGATTGTGAACTGTTAATGCACTTCATTGAGGGTAGTAAATAATTCAATGTAGTTCAAAGCGAAACACCAATTTATAATGAGAGACAGGCTTTTTGATTTTAATTAACAGATTTTCAAATTGTGTTTTCAGTTTGTGTTGTTTTAATGTGTGGAAATAATGCAGGCATAAATTCGTGGTAATATTGTCATTGTGTGATTTACTTTAATAATATGTAGGTATTTAATGAAATGTGTATGTAATATAGGTTTATAATATACCCAATGTTGTGTTGGTGCAGAAGCTTTTAAGCAGTTCATGTTGCGAATACACCGATGTAAAAAAATTGTATATTCAACCAATATTTATTACGGGCCTGAGCAAGTAAAAGGTAATTTATTTTTACAAAAATAAACTATGTTCTTTCAGTATTTAGTAAGTATAATTCTTAAGTATTATCGTATTCTTTTTAGTGTGACGCAACCAAAAGTTATGGTGTAGAAGACATTCTTTTTAATGTTTCACATAGATTACTGTAAAATATTGGATTCGTATTTTTTCTTATTTGACGATACATTGATTTGAAAAGTCGCATGACGTCACAATTTTCTCGTCGTGCATCTTGTGCGTAAGCATGATTTTACTAGCATCCACTCCTGAACTTAGATTTGCTTTATCTACTTATTGTTAACTAGCTGTCCCCCGCGACTATGTTCGCGTGTTTTAGTTTCAACGGTTTTTCATTTTTGCAACATTTTTCATTTATGCTCCGCTCCTATTGGTCGTAGCGTGATTTTATATAGCCTATAGCCTTCCTCAATAAACGGACTATCGATGATACAATATCGGATAATCCATTCATAATTCGACCCAGTAGTTCCTGAGATTAGCGCGTTCAAACAAACAAACAAACAAACAAACAAACTCTTCAGCTTTATAATATTAGTATAGATTAGTATAGATATATATGCACTTGTAATTAATAAATATCTTTTTTTTTTATAATTTAATTGTCAGCCTAATTCGATTTTGGATTTTCATACCTAGTCATCTACCGTATTATAACTAACTTACAAAAAATCTATTAAAACAACTTAGTTGTGTAGTTATTGGCATAGTGGTTTGTGACTACGGCACAATGAAAATACTAGTAGTAATTACATCCGTGACTTTGCTACTCATGATTAATGTACTAAGTTCTAAACTAGCTTATGGGATTAAGTTCCAGTTACACGTACTGTAAATACTACCTCTCATGTAGGAACAGTTAATGATCTTATTAAGCTTATAGTTAAGATCTTTTTTATACGTAATTAAATTTTCATTTTTTATAGAAACCCATCACTATTTTAGATTTTAACCACTTATAAAAAATACCGTCAAATATATTTTTTAAGAAAAATAAACAGTCATTGTTCGTTTCAATTTTCTTAAGAGAAAAATCGTATAACACTTAAAAGATAAAGTTCAAAAGGCCTAATAAAAATATCGGTAATATAATAAAGATTGAGAGGAGGTGTCAAGATTGATGAGAACAGATAAAGAAACATGTTGCCGCCATACTGCTTAAAAATAAAACGGGTATATCATCCACTAATTGATTTTATAATAGAGGAGCGGATTGCTTATGAAAAGGAAATATCTGTTTAGTTCACCAGATAGATAAAAAACGACAAAAGACTCGTATTTTTTCTTTCATCAAATCAATGAAAAATGACAAAGTTAAAGCGCTTTAAAGTTCTGAAGTGAGGGGCTTGTCACGCGACATTTCCATTCACTGTATCTTCTTAATCGTTTGTTTAATTAAAAAGAAAAAAATACGTGTCTAATATTTTTTTAATATCAATATGACGTGAAATTCAAAAAAATTGTCCGATCCCAGCATAAAGTCGATGTTGTAAATAATTTTCGTATTATTTATTGCTACGTTATACCGCATTATGTATTTCAAATTATGTATAATTACTTATTTATTATGATACATACCGACCTATGTTCATATGTTATGTACCGATCTATGATCATTATTTAAAATAAGTTAACGTATTTACGCACATTTAACTTATGCGTGTTACACAACGGTATCTTGCGTGGTTCTTTTATTAAATTACAATCTTTCGTAGACAAGACACTCTTTTACTTTATAAAAGTAAAGGCAACAACGTTATAGTCTACTAAAAATGTAACTTTTATGTCATAGTTGAACATTTTCTAGAAAGCACAACAAAGGGTATCTTGAGTTGAATAACAGGCTAAACATTCGACACGGCGCGTCTGAAAGGCTTATCCGGATAAAACGTATTCATCTCATTAAAAGCACGACCTTTTGAGAGAGTTTCCATGTTCCAAAGCTGTACTAAGGAGCGTTTTAGCTTACATTTTTGGAACCCCTGAATATATCAAAAAGGGTTGGATGTTGGTGGCAAAGCCAGGTCCCTTCCGGGGCAAGATTTTGCTGTCTACTGACCTCTGTCTGGCGGCTCGCTATCTGCAACAAAATAAGGAAAAATATAAGATTTCATAGTTTTAATTTACGTCGACTGAATGAACAAGTATTACTTAGAAGCGGCAAAAGCCTAATGGTTAGGGTGACGGCCTTGTGATCGATAGGTCGCAGGTTCGAACCTCACCCATTGCACTATTGACGTGAACCCACTCCAGACACCAAGCATATTTGGCTTAGTTGGAGGAGTTAACAAGATTGCTAGCAATGTGAATTCCACCCACATTGCTAGTAACATTAAAAAAAAATCTATACTAATTTTATAAAGCTAAAGAGTTTGTTTGTTTGTTTGAACGCGCTAATCTCAGGAACTACTGGTTCGAATTGAAAAAATCTTTTTGTATTGGATAGTCCATTTATTGGGTAAGGCTATAGGCTATATAACATCACGCTACGACCAATAGGAGCGGAGCATAAATGAAAGATGTTGCAAAAATGAAAAACCGTTGAAACTAAAACACGCGAACAAAGTCGCGGGGGACAGCTAGTCTAGTATAAAATTAAACTTAATATATTAAATAATAGACTTTATTTTGAATTGTTATGAACAATAGGAGGTCTGAATCCGTCCAGTCTAAAAATGTCTTTACCTAAAATACGTAAATGCCTCCTGAAAACACAACTTATTTACGGTCTGGTTACCAACGTAGGTATAATCCTTCTACAGGAAAAAGCATTTATACAAAGACGGCATGAATGTTGATCCCTACACTTGCTCATGGCTTGTTCGCTTTTTCGGACCATTAAGTTCAGGTTTAACGACGTTTTCCTTTGCCGTAAGTCAGTGGTACTTTGGATTAACTAAGAAAATATACGTGACAATGTTACAAATTGGTGCAAGATAGGCTTTTATAAATTTACTATTTAAAAATCACGTCAAAGCAAAACTTCAATTAAATGCTTATTGTAAAAGTAAAAACTAGAAAAAATGTTTTAAGCCGTAATTACTGAAACCACGAACTATTATAAATTATTGTTTCATGACCACTAATACTACAAAAGATTACTGCTATTATTTTGATAATTAAAACCAAGAACATTTACGCCATGATGTTTATAACTTAATGTACATGAAATCTATAAAACTATCAGGGATTACGGAATTAAAGCCAGATAGTGTTAGTGAATGTATGCACTCCGTAGTCATTAGGTAATGTAACCTGCACAGATTTAACTGGCGGTTAGAGTTTGTCTCACTAAGTTTCGGTTTGCTCTGCCGTTGGCTGAGTTAAGTAACGTTAAGTCCATAAGTTCACGATGTAAACCGATTTCTGGTTAAATTTCGACGATAACTGTAGTTAAAACTAACCTGCAATGTGATTCTGTAAGACCTCATTCTAAACTTCGAATCTGAATCCGCTGTAAGTTTCTTGATTGGCATGTCAAAAACTCGATTAATTATTCGAATTTACACTAGCGCTACCCTTGCAAGCGTATCAGCGAGTTGAATTAAATGGACCGTAAGATTTTGACTGATAAAATATGAGATGGGAAGAAGTAGGATTCAGTAAGACAATTCCCCCGTCACTTCGACGCTCACTTCGCACTCGAACCCGATCGAAATCAAGGTCATTTTGTACCTTATGCGAAGAAGAGTGGATTTTGATATGAGATGCGAGTTGTTGTTTGAATTTTACAGAATTGCTGCTTTATCTGTGTTCCATACGGATTTCGGAGGTCTTTGTCAAATTATATACCTTCTAATGAATGGGCTAAGAAAAACTCAATTCCCTTGTGGCTAAGTGACATTTCCACAAGCGTTACCGATAATTGAAATCGCTTATATGACATTAAATATATGGAAATGAAATTTCATTTCGATAAGTCATGTGACTTGTCACTTCCATACATTTAAGCGATTCGATCAGCGTTAAGGCTAGCAGAAAAATCACTTGGCTAGATCTGTTCAATCTTATTTGAAAAATGCGCATTCAAAATCCAGACAAACAGATGCTACATGGTTTACTGTATAATGCAGTGATTTACAGCGAAGCCGAGTCTAGAATTTTCTTAACCAATGGGCATGTTATATGAAAAAAGTTGTTCGAATGAGTGAAGTAATAGGTACGTGTGTTGGGATCATAGCAATTAGAATCTACCTTTATTAAACTGGGCAAGTGTGTGTGGTATTATAAGCTCAATTTTTATAGGGCGTAGAGTTGTTTTCCCAATTTCGCCTAGTCAAGTATTATCAATTAGAATTCGATCATTGACAATGCAATCCCGAACCATTTGTGTACGAATTGTTTAGATGGACGGGATGGCCAAGCTATACGTGGTCAGGGTTCCGGACCAATGAATGAGATTTCTGTCGCATTCAGAATCCACGGCTTGTGGTTATCGGATTTCTGCCCGATGTTAGCTGTTCCGTATTTTAGAAGACTGTATTAAAGGGACCTAAAAGTTATTTTGATTCTAAATACCTAAAACTCTATATATGATTCTATATATTAAATTAATAATAATAATACAAGAATGTCTTTTTGGTATAAGATACGTAGTATCTGCAAAAAATATATTTTTCAATTTATTTCAAGTTACAAGGATTATAAAAAAATAAGTTTTTTATATGCCCATACGCAAATCCGTGTACGCAAAGTACAAAAAAAAAGAACCTAGTTGTTTGATTGATCTTTGATTTATGCATAACATAGGCAGCTTGAAAAAGGCACACCAAAAAATCTCTGAATTCCCGTCTAGTTCGAAATTGGGCTACCTATGTACCTAGATGCAACGGACCGTGCGTCAAGATCAAAGGCACCAGAATTTAATCCCCGCTGACCTTTCAATTGGAAATCTGTGTCGGTGCTCAATAGATATTGTCTCGTTCTACTGGACATTTCAACTTTCAGTGTTGTTTGATGGCTACCAATTGCTTTATGCTCCGGACATAAATCGCACATTTTATTTTAATCTAATGATAAAGAAAAAATGGTTTTCGTAATTAAAAACCATTTAATTAACCGTTAATTAGCGGCGGATTGGACTACCAATTACTAAATCAATCGGCCTACTATTAATTACAACGACAGTAAAAAAGATTACAATACAGATTGAGACAACAATATTATAAAAACAGACAATATTTATAGGCCGAGAGTCGGTTAACGAATGTTTAATGGCCTGCATAAAATATTGTTTTACACAATAATATATTATAATATATATCATGTATATTATATATTTTAACCTCTTAATTTATTCTAAATAAATATTTTTAAATCCTAGATGTAAATGTTTCAACGTTTCAAAATAACCCTATCTACATTGAGCGAGTCAACTTATGCGATACCATCCGATGTTTTCATAGCAGTTGCGATAAGAAAAACATATTTACAGATTCTCACTGGGTATTACAAAATAAAGTAATATATTTTTATCGCCTTCGAGAAAATGGTGTTGATGTGATATTATAATAGCTAAGGGGAACGTGTTTATTTCACTTTGATTGTTTGCCTTTATCTCAGCGTACTTTGAAACGTTCCTATGATATTTTATCTAACAGAATTTTGATCAAGAACCGATTAATGTTCACTGAGGGTGTTGAAGCGATAAATATTTTCGGAGGTGAGCTAAGGGTTACATTTAGCATAAAAAGGTAGGAACCTAAAATGTATTATGCATATATTTTGGTCAGAATGCCTGGTTCATACTGGTTTTACAAAGGAATAATGGCTTCAACCAAATATGACGCACATTTAGGGCAGTAAATTCCGTGTGGTCGGAAACTCTAAATATTCCAATCATTGTCCTCGTCAAATATGTTGGTACGGATCACAATCGGAAAACTGCTATATTTCTTTTTTATTTACAGAGTAAATAATCCTTTCAAGTAAAATTTAACCATTATATTATAATAATAATAATTTAACTTTATTTAAATAATTTAAAATAAATAATTTAATAAATTCAAAAAAAAAGTCCCTAAATTATACTTCTTGATCTCCTTTCGCTTTTTTTAATTGTAAGTAGCTTTAGCACTTGTGTTATGGAATCAGAAACAACGAAGGTACCACAAATGCTCAGACCCGAGACGATGTAGTAAAGTCGTTTTTTATATTGACCCGACCAGAAATCGAAACCGCAAATAGATATGCGAATTGAAATACTCAAGCCATCAAAAAGAGGGGTTAAAGCTAACATATTTTTTATTCACCGTAGCCCCAAAAGAAGAACATGCATGTAAATGCAACTGCAGGCAAATAAGGACACCATTTTGGATCAACTTAGGCACGCGCGGCCTTCCAAACACTACTTCCTTTGATATGTGTTTACTTTTTTTCTTTTTAAAGAGAAAGGAGCGCTGCAAAGCCACGACACTAATAAACCAGTTCGTTAGGACAGTCTGACGCCATATTTTTGTTGTAGATATGTTCCAAAACAATGTAAAAATTTCAGCATTTTTAGCTATTAAGTATGTTATATCTTCACCAACCATAACAAGTTTGTAAGTAACTTCTTAGTCGGCATTTGTGAATTTCTTTTTTATAAGATCAAACTTTTTTTATTTATTCCGTTTGGTCACACCGATTGCGAATAATCGAATACCACCTGCCGGTTTTGAAATTTGTTCCGGAATATTACAAGCAGTATTATATGATAATTTATTGAGGCCTGTCCCTACAACACTGTGACACCGATAAGGCGGGGATTCGGGAATGAAGTTCGACAGCACCAGCTTATTTTATCCCGGCCTACCGTTAAATTCTCTGAGCAAAATATTCATTAAAGCTGTAAGACGTATTGTTTTAATAAAACAAATATATATTCCTGCCCGCTATATGAGGGGATTACGTCATAGGTTTGCACATCTAATATTCCCCAAAGGGGGTACTAAATATTTAATAACTGAAGGGGCAGCGACAGTAAACGTATGTGCATGGGGTACATTATCAACTATATTAATATATCATTCAGCTTTGCGTAACTGTATGAGTATGTAATATCAACAGTGAGTTTGAGAAACTTACTCTCAACTTTGTGCCAGCCAATAAGACGTGTATAAATTCCGTTGTTTGTGTAATGTGCCTATACATCATATTTATGTATGATACATCGTTTTTGTAATATACAGAACTATATTTAAGTATGTAATAATGATTATAAAATTACGTTGGGTACAATATCTTTTTAAAAAGAGACTAGGCATATTCAACAGAATCATTGATTTCTGAATGAGCGTATAAACCCACCAAGGCTTAATAAAATGCCATTAATCATTTTCAGAGAAAATATACAAGAGACGTGTAATTACTTAAGCAAATTGCAATATAATTTGCCTTTTTAGAGGAAATTATATTCATTATATACATATTTCAGTTTGTTAAACAAATTATTATGGAGGTCACTGTTTTACAACTGTCTGTCCACGGGGACAAGAGAATAACAAGTAGCGATAAAATTAAGTAAATATAACAAGTTCTAATGTGTTATATATGTATTTATGAAATTATACACCAAAGCAAATAATATTCATCTACTTTTTTATGTTTATTTTAGTAAAAAATAAAAAGAAATATAAAAGAAATTTAAATTAAGGCTTAGTTTAAAACGTTGGGGTTTAGTTGTATAACGAAATTTTTGGAAATCCTACTTTATTCTTGATCATATCAGTGCCTCGTTGATCAGTCTATCAGAGTCTTGAGATTCGATTGCTAAAGTATAATTTTTCCTTTTAATATTTATAAAGGCGATTACTCTTAATCTTTTATCACTTGTACTTATTTAGGATTACGGTACCTCATTAGTGCCAATGTGTATCTACTAACTTTGTCGACTAACACAATCTCTTAGGGTCATCAGGAGTCACATTACTAGGAGTTATACCAGCAATTATTCTGATGTCAAGGTCCTTTGATGCTGTTATCGAATTGGTCTTAGTAAAGCTACATAGCTAAGATGTAATCCTAAGAAATTACCAGTGCTCTGAGTCTAGAGTGGAGTAACTATAACCATTTGTTAGCGTTGCAATAGTTTACACGGATGCTACTGATGGATGTCTTTGATTAGATAATGTTATATTATTTTAGTATTTCAATGGCTAAATTCGCGACTAGAATGTTGCAGAACCCAGTTCAAAACTAAGACAAGTATCAATGTCAGTTTTGAAACCGATGCGTACTTTTTTAATAAATTTTATATCATGATTTTTGTTGATAGATGGAATAAATAAATTTGGAAATATGAATCTGCAGTGAATAAAAGTGACCAAAAGCAATTGTTCCAACAAAATAAGCTGGTATAGTAAGCTTATAAATTTATAAGTATCTATAATCACGTTACGCTATTTTTAAATCATATTTAATTGACTGCGCGGATAGCCGAGTGGTATTAGGTCAACACGCTTACTATCACTGTGCGTTCTATACCCGCTTAAGACAAGCATTGTGTGATCCACAAATACATATTACTAATCTGGGTGTTCTGTGGACATATGATTTGAATGTTTGTGAATCCCTCCGCGATACTAGCATTAAATTACTCAGCGCTGGAGCAGTTTAAAAAAAAGATGCCTCGTCCTTTGAACAAGTAGTTTAAATTGTAAATACTATTTTAATAACACTCCTACCTACTTGATTTGTTTATTGTGTAATAATCATATTTATTATTTAGTTGGAATGGCGTAGGAAGCTCCATTAGTAGAAATAATATTGTAAGTGATATGGACGTAGACTGTATGTAATATTCTCTGTAATAACCATTACCTATCTGTATAATAAGATAACAATCGCATGTTTTACGTTTTCTCATTATTTCTTAGACTAGGGAATGTTCTGCCATTGTTAAAGCATTTGATCATATTTATAAGGCTTCGTACGATTCGTCAGTACCTACGCATCAATGTATGAAGATGTATTTAGGGGAGTTTATGTTGGGTTTGGTTTTTTTTTGTATGTAAAAGCCCATCTTTTTTCTCCATTAAACTTAAGTCGTTGTTTGGTTGTTTATGATTATGATGTGTAATGTTGAATTCATCATATCAGCCAATTGCCGTCCACTGCTGAACGTAAGCCTCCCCTAAAGAACGCCAACCATCCCGGTCCTGAGCAGTCCGCATCCATCCGCTGCCAGCCAACTTCTTCAAATCATCGACCCATCGTGCCGCAGGGCGTCCTACACTACGTTTGCCCATACGCGGTCTCCACTCTAACACATGTCTGCTCCATCGACCGTCTGTCCGTCTACAGACATGGCCGGCCCACTTCCACTTCAGCATGCTGATTCTACGCGCAATGTCGGTGACTTTAGTTCTCTGGCGAATGACTTCGTTCCGAATTCTATCCACCAGAGAAACTCCGAGCATTGCTCTCTCCATAGCACGCTGAGCGACCTTGAATTTGTGGACCAGGCCTACGGTAAGTGTCCACGTTTCAGCTCCGTAAGTCATTACGGGTAGGACGCACTGATTATAGACCCTGGTCTTGAGGGATTGTGGGATCGACGATTCAAAGATTTCACGAAGCTTCCCGAATGCTGCCCAGCCCAAGCGTATTCTTCTAGTCGCCTCCTTCTCGAAGTTGTGCCGCCCCAGTTGTATAATTTGGCCTAGATATATGTATTCTTGCACAACCTCGAGGGTAGCGCCGTTTACGATTACAGGTCTCGGGGTAACATGACCATTGTACATGACTTTGGTTTTGTCTATGTTCATCCCGAGGCCCACCCGCCTTGAAGAATCGCTCAGGCTGTTCAGCATCACCTCCAGTTCCTGCAGAGATTCCGCAATGATGACAATGTCATCCGCAAATCGGAGGTGCGAGATGTACTGACCGTTGATATTTATGCCCCGTCCTTTCCAATCAAGCGTCTTGAAAACGTCCTCCAACGCGTTCGTAAACAGTTTCGGAGAGATAACATCTCCCTGTCTTACACCTCGACGCAGTTGGATTGGTTTTGTGCTCTGACCTTGTACTTGGACGGTCATTGTTGCGGCCTTATACAGACATCTCATCACTTCGACGTAGCGGCAGTCGATAAGACATCTCTGCATGGACTCCAGGACAGCCCAGGTTTCGACGGTGTCGAAGGCTTTTTCGTAGTCCACATACGCTAGGCACAGAGGCTGATTATATTCCTCGGTCTTTTGGATTATTTGCCTAAGGGTGTGTATATGGTCCACGGTGCTGTAGCCTTTTCGAAACCCGGCCTGCTCCGGCGGCTGGAAGTCATCGAATTTTTGGGCGAGACGATTCGAGATAACCCTCGAAAACAGCTTGTAGACATGGCTCAGGAGTGAAATGGGGCGGTAGTTCTTAAGGAGCGTGTTATCGCCCTTTTTGAAAAATAATACCACCACGCTCCTGTGCCATGCCTCCGGTGTAATGCCAGTGTGGATGACGGAATTAAAGAGCTTTACAAGCTCTGCCAAGACAGGGGTTCCTCCTGCCTTGAGCAGCTCTGTAGTTATCCCGTCATCCCCCGGAGCTTTGTTGTTATGGAGTTGTTCGAGAGCTGTTCTAATCTCACCCATATCAATGTCGGGAAGCTCGTCTGTGAGGTGGCGTGTAAGCCTGGCCCGTGGATCATCCGCGCCGTGGGCCTGAGGTGGGCATGTTTTTTGGGCAAATAAGTCTCCGTAAAACTTTTCGACTTCAGCGAGTATCTCTGGCTTCGAGGTGACGGTGTTACCCTGTGACGTTTTGAGTTTCGTCAGGTGACAACGGGAGGTATGGAACTTGGCAAATACCTTCGAGCCTTTATTCTGCGCTATAGCTTGCTCAATGACCCGGGTATTTGCGTTCCGAGTGTCGCGTCTTATCAGCTTCTTGACCTCCCTGTTAAGTACCTGACGCTCAGACGGTGTGGCATTTGAGAGTTCTCGTCGTTCCCTCATCAATTCCAAAGTCTCGCTGGTAAGTACTGACTTGCGTCCATTACTCGTTGGTCGAAAGTGTTTGTAGCCCACCTCGCGGATGACACGTAGCAGGCCTTCGGTGGCGTCGTTTACGTCCTCAGTGGTTTCCAACATGGCAAATCGGTTTTGTAGTTCCAACTGGAAGCTTTCGCAACCAGCTTCGACTTGGGGCAGCGTTGGTCGGACAGTCGACTTCGTTAAGCGAGCTCGTTCGATTTTTATATTAATATTCAGAGTGGTGAATTATAAAAATTAAAAACCCACTGTTATGACAACTATTCGCTATTAACATTTGCGCTGTAATTTGCATACTAAGGCCAGCTATTATAATTGATGATTCTTATAACAACCAACTAGTTTAGTAATTATAATGAAATTTTGTGTTACATTTAAAATTTAAATATAATTATTATGAAAGTAAGTTTCTGTATTTATTTCACTAATTATCTTTACAAGGTAACTCAAACTGGCATTTATTAGTAATGGTTATGAATGTAAAATTAAACTAAATAGATACACGGATACGCCTTAAGGCGGGGAACCGTCTTCAAAGTTAAGTAACGTGTCTTAAGTTAAGAGTAGTCTTTCCCGAAAGTCCGGAGTTATGTTCGCTAACAGCTAAGATTTAACAAGCTGGGCTTACAGCCTTCGTTTTGGTAAGTGTAGCCACTTTCTGTAAGATAGTAAAAAATAATCTATTTTCACACTTGAGCTAACAAACAAAAGAAATTCTTAAAAGACTTTAGACTTTAGACTTCAATTAACTTGTAAGTAAATTTACAATTGTTTATGTTTATTTGCACATTCACTCAATCACAACTATGCATAAAAATTTAATATCTATTATTTTCAAGAACAAAACTATTATCATATTTATCTAAATTGTAGGCTGGATGCGCTTTTAGGACTTTTTAGAAAGCCTATACAGAATACTAATAAATATTAACAGTTATCTCCCTATCTTTTTAAACATAACTAGGTTATAACCTAATTAAACCGAATAAATTAATGTAGCCCTTAATTATCCATATTTACACAAACCATTTTCAATTTGAATCATAGTTTATCCATCGCTTTTATTTAAGTAATCTACAATGTTGTTGATATAACCCAAAAGTGATACTACAATATAAAAGTATTTTCATTTTCAATTAAACTGGTATTATTCTATTCACAAAGTTTATGGATCCTAACATTTTCGGTATGAAACATTTTCATCCGGGTAAGGGAATACCTCCAAACCTTGGAGAAAATTGTAAAGCAAACGTTTATTACCCGGATTATGGAAATGAAATCTCCATTTTATAGATTGCCGATTAGATTATGCTTTCCATTTTTATGTCTTGTCCGGGAACGATGACGTAATTATTTTAAATGTAGGTATTTATATTTTATGAAGGACCCGTCGTTATACCATATTGATGGACTATTTTCATCCTTAATAAGTTGTAACTCTTTTGCTTAATTAGGTCTACAATCGTTAACTATGAGCGCTAAAATATATACATAATTGAAATGGAATTTCTTTACGATGGGCCGTCTGACGTACGTACGTTAGTTTTTTGTTACATTTTGGCGCTTTTTAATTATTCTGTGAATGTTTGTATGCATGTTAAGTGGCTTGGTTACTTGTTAGAAATAACACGCCTTGCCCTTCCGTGTTACGAAACTAATACATAATGTAAACGCGTTACGAAGGGATCTTATTACGCTACTCTTAACGCAGAAGAATTAATATTCATAGCTCGCGTACACGGCCATTTCTGCGGACTGAAAATGTCCCATTTTATTCCTAATTACTATGCTATATATCACATTATAAGGACCCTCGAGTTTTATGACTCTTCGGAGGCTTTCAATGTAATTAAATGTTATGCGAATTTTATCGACGAAGTATGGGTAACGTCGCTAACATTATAAAATTTATTGTCGATAGATATTTGCTGAGTACACGCTTCAGTTAAATTACTTTGGCAAACTTCTTGTTTTTTTTTAATAACTTTGTCTACGTTTTCGGATCATTAGAGCGAAACGGAATATATATACTGTAGCTATTATAATTTATAACCTCGAGATTGAAAAGCTATACTCGTAATATCGTTTAAGATTTCATAAATTTCAAGCATGTCTACGTATAATAACGTTAGTCGCTATCGAACGTCAAACGCATGCATGGAAGTGATATATTTTCCAATACATAGTGCTTCAAGTGGAAAATAGCAATGCGTCATTCTTATAAAACACAGCTACGAAGACAGAACGAATTAAAGTAGTCGATTTGTTTGGAGTCGATATCAAAAGAAATGTGTCTGTGCGGTTGACAGCTCCCTTTGACTTATGAGACAGAACGTCGCACGCCGCGGCATCGTCGCGTTCCTTGCGAGCCGTATTAATCAAATTGCGTTCGTATCTTTTATTATGTTGATAATACGTTTTAAATCTTTGAAGCTGTTTCGATAATAAGACTATATTCTAACAGGGGTTCCCAAACTTATTTTATCTACTGCCCACTTTAAGAATAAATTATATTTTAGCGTCCACATTTTTTCACCTTAAAAACCACTATAACTTCAAATTAAATTTATTATTGTGAACTATATTAGCGGAGATTCGATTTTATTTCTGGGTCTCTTAGCGCCCTCCTTAAGGCCTGCAGCGCCCACAAGGGGGCGTTATCGCCCACTTTGGGAAAGGCTGTCTAAGACTATATTCTAGATAAAACAGTTTTTTTTTTAAATGTGGACAACATCGCACACATTGCTCTGAACCCAAAGTAAGTAGCTAAAGCACTTGTGTTATGGAATTCAGAGACAACGAAGGTACCACAAACACCCAGACCCGAGACAATGTAGAAAAGTGTTTTTCTACATTGACTCGGCCGGGGATCGAACCCGGGACCTCAGAGCTGGCGACACCTTGAAAACCGGTGTGTATGCCACTCGACCACGGAGGTCGTCATAATATAATAATTGTTCGAAAACGATTTTTTTTTATAGCATTTACGCTGCTTTGTCATTTTTTCAATTTGTATAATTATTAATGTAATTCGGACGCGTGTATTGGACTAATGACCTAATTCATTGCCCTATACCTATCGGGGTTTAGACTTATATTTCCTAAGTTGGTTGTTGTAAGCGCTTTTTCATTAATATAAATACTAAGGGTGCAAAGAAAAAAATGCAAGAATATTGAATGGTTAACACCTAGTAAACATATAGTAGTATATTACAGATCAAGTTATCGGGTATTCCGTACTAAGCACTAGAGTAATTAACTGACTGTCATGGACATGGACATCGCGATAACAGACAGAGCCGTATTGTGTGGACATTGGACAGACTAGATATCGAAGGACTGAGCTTACATATGTACCTACTCTATTAACAAGGTTTCATTGTATATTAATTTCAGAATTTTACTACGTAGAAAGATTTCAACAGGCACGCATTATGGTCAGCTCTTGTTGTTATTTGTTACTACTGCTAACTATTAACTAGCTGTTGCCCGCAGTTTCGCCCGCGTGATTGACGGTTATCGCAGCAAAAAGTAGCCTATATCCTTTTTTAGGATCCAAGCACACCCCATACCAAGTTTCATCCAAATTGGTTAGGCAGTTTAGCCGTGAAAGCTTGACAGACAGCAAGACAGAGTTACTTTCGAATTTATAATATTTAGTATGGATTACTTGTACGTGAATACTACATCGTGAAAAACTATTCTCTATTATCGATGTAGTATTAATGTGCTTTCAGGACGTAATACCATACAGATACAAATACACAAAGTGGAGGGAGGCCTTTACCCGACAGTTGGGAAGGATAAATTACAAAAAACGTTACCAAATCCTACGAAACTAAACTAATTATAGCTGTCAATTACCTAACAAGTATTACCATAAAGGGCAGTTCTTCCAACTAATATAAAAGAAGCGGATTCATCTATTTGGTATTTAATTTGCGGCGAACTCTCATTTGGCGCGTGTCCAACTAGAACTAAGGGAATTTCAACCGCTATTCCAATGAACTTTTGCAAAAACTAAAAAGTTTCTATACAGTTCTTTTTCCATTGTATTTTTTCACGTTTTGTTAGGGACCGGGTCAAGGTTCAAACTTCTAAAGCGATCCGAAAGCACCGTGATTGTTATGAGTAGCAATAAAATATTACATTTTATTATTTCGCTCCTTTCTTGAACTAAGTACAATAATCATATTAAGCTCCTGTTACGTCCAGCTGGCACTGTAATTGAAACCACAAATAAACTCACAAGATATGACGTCCTTTTTTACTTTAGACACTTTAATCAAATTAAAAAAGTTTGTCTTCGCAAATGGGCGAGTAAAAAGTGAATTACTGAGGCGAAATTTATCTGAGAAAAAGTAACCCCGAAGCTAGGTGTTGTCGAGTCATGTTTAATACAATGAAGGCTGCTAGGATGGCGGCTTAATCGAAAAATTCCTTTAGACGTTCCGCAAATACTTGCATGATTGAAGAGGCAGCCCTCGGACGAACATACGCCTTTTATACCTGCTGTTATTTTCAACTACATGAATGTGGTAATCCGTATTAGAAATAAACAACCTCTTTACTTTAATGTAACGTTTATGCAATAACTTTAATACGTGATCTAGAGCGACATATATTTAACCTCTTTTTAAAATGAACTGCAAATGATAATCTTACTAATATTATAAAAGCAAAAGTTTGGATAGATGCATGGATGTTTGTTACTCAATCACGATAAAACGGCTAAACGGATTTGAATAAAATTTGGTATAAAGATAGTTTATTACCCGAATTAATATATAGGCTACTTTTCATCATCATCATTACCACAATTTCTCATCAACGCGGGTGAAACCGCAGAGCGCAGCTAGTAAATATATACCTATGTATTACAATTTTATCGTGCATATGTGCACTGTCTGCCAACGTGTACATCGTTCGTGTACGCTTATTTAACCTTAAATAGTTACAGGTTGTGTTAAGTAGGGCCAGTTAATTGAGTTTGTAACGTAAATACAAACCACATGGCCGTCCGATGTTTGTTTAAGAACCCTTTCAGACCTTCTTACGTAATAACTTTAAAAGGATTTATGGATGTATAATTAAGTGTGGCGTTTGAATCAGGCTCGTTGAGTGATGATTCCAAGTGCTACACTTAGTTATTTAGGGACTCACTAAGTACGGACGGACTCTAAAATGAGCCTTTTCAGTGTTTATTGTACAAAGGATAGTTTTTTTGTTTTCTTTTTTTATGTCTAGGTTACCTGTATTTTTCTAAAAGTATCTAGGCGTTAACTTATTTTACGTTACCTACACCTAATCATCTTTTTGCTAGGAACTTTATAACTTTATACAATTTTTTTTATTACTTGGATTTTGAGGAATATTAAATTGTTATAACCGCGTAGTCATTAGTGCGCGCGTTGTGGCGTAAACGGCAAATGCATTATAATGGCCTTTACAGCGCCGCAGTTAAAGGAACAATAAAACAATCATTTGTACAGAAAATGTAGTTTACCCAGACATTACAGTCATTTTAGTTGCTAAAATATGAACCATTAAAATGTGTGCTATTCTCAGCAAGAATTTTCAAAAGCTTTCTTTATATTTTATAAATATTGGTTATTTGTCAAGGGATGAAACCAGATAGGCAACTACGAAATTATCTCGAGAATGTGTGCTATTACGTGAGCAACGACAAACATAATAGTTTTCGTTGTTTACTGACAATATAGAGGCGAGGGAAAAAATGTGTATGTTGAGACGCGCCGTCGCCGGCAAGACCGCGACAATCCTATCTCGTGACGAAGACCTCCTTTGATCCACGTTTTATAATATCAGGTTTTATTACAATCCTAGTATTTTCTCATGTTCTACGTGAAAGGATTTTACTGTTTGTCTGCGTACGCACAATAAAATATTGAAATAAGTACTGCGTTCAGATTGTATGCTTTTAAACAAGTTGTGAATACTAAAGACGTGTTTTGTTTCAAATGAATTCTCGGTCAAGGGATGTCTGGCTTCTTTAGCATTCTTTCTAGATTTTACTCGAACTGCTGGCTTACTCTCAAAACGGGTTTGGCTCTGTTTTTGATTTCGAATCGAACTCGATTCGGTTCTCGATTCGAAGCTGAATTGGTACTCAAGAAATCGAATCGAAAATCTAAATCCATCGAGTGTTATCAGCGTCGTTAGCTGTAGGTATCCATTTTTTTTATCAAGTTATGGTTTATTTAACGTTCGTGTCTAACTAATAAACCGAAACACGAAAACTATTTATTAATTTCAAAAAACTATAAGTTAAAGCCGAGATTTTGGTTGAAGTTGAATTTACGAGAAACTTAATTAGGAGCTATTGAGAGGAAAGTTCCGCAAGAAAAACTATTTAATTTAAACAAAGGAAGGTAGAATAAAAGTACTTTAGCTTAATGTTTTGTTAGTTTTCTTCTACTTTGAAGTTTTGAGTTTACTTACAATTAGGTTGATATCATAACCATTTCAATTAAAGAATTGTGTCATTGTTGTGTAGGCAACTTTGGTTAAAAATGATATCCCGGCAACTTCTAGTTATGTATGGCAAAACAAAATTTGTATACAAATTGTCAAGAATTTCCCAATTATGTATCACTCGGTTGTCTTTTTTGTTTCACCTCGAATATTTCTAATCTTAAAAAAATTACACGTTTTTGTTCTTAAAAATAAAAGAGAGAATTTTGCTCTTGAATCATAACTTTACAAATTGAAATGGCGAGACCATGACTTTCTAATGAAATCAAGGACATTGGATGAAATATTGAAATTGTTGAACTTCAGACAGCGTCAGGTGAAGAAGCTAATCTTATTAAAACTTGTAGAGGAGTTTCAGACGATCAATGTTTTTTAAGTTCGTTGCCCACATTATGGAAAATATTATGTAAATCAAGATTACTTCATGAAGTCACATACCTAAAATATCTTCATACATATTTTCATCTTTCTAAACATTTTTATTTAATAAATATGTTTTTAAAATAACATCATGCATCTCTGGTGAAATTCCTACATCACTTTGTATTTAGATAGATCGTTCTTAAAAGACGTGATCTTTTATACTTAGTTAAAGTTGTGACACGCCATTATTATACGATATATGCTGTCTCCCGCGACTTTGTTCGCGTGTTTTAGTTTCAACGGTTTTTCATTTTTGCAACATTTTTCATTTATGCTTCACTCCTATTGGTCGTAGCGTGATGTTATATAGCCTATAGCCTTCCTCAATAAACGGACTATCCAATACAAAAAGAATTTTTCAATTCGAATTAGTAGTTCCTGAGATTAGCGCGTTCAAACAAACAAACAAACTCTACAGCTTTATAATATTAATATAGATTAGGTATATTAGAGATACATTAATTTTTACTCCAGTTAACGAGATAACAGATATATTTTATATCAGTACAAAACTTACAAAGACTTGTTAAGAAACATTTAAAACATTTACAAAGAAACAACAAGAGATGGTGAAAGTTAATTTATTTCTAAAACCTTCAAAAGCTACTCAGTTTATTATTAGACGAATTTATTGTATTTCAAAAGTTTGTTTTCCCAATACTTCGGTGTTTCAGAGAATAATATCAACAAGGGAATTTTTCGATGGTCCTCGAAAATTTCCAAGGTTTATATTATTCTGTTCCAAGTGAAACATGTGAAGTGCGCAATCCATAGTCGCCTATTTTGGATTATTCAAGAAATTCCAAGGATTTTGCTGAATTATTTAGAAATTTGTATGAAGGAAGTTATCACGGATTGGCTAATACGTATGGTAATGTAGGTGAAATGGAAAGAGGCGGTCTAAAAAGTTTATTCAATGCGAAAGTTATTCGTGGTGGGCGCGTCTAAGGGAAGAGAAATTCCCTCTGCATCACATGAACTGAGCTGTCTTGCGACGTTGACAAATTGCCTTCCTAAACGCAAGGGAAATAATTTTAAACACTTACCTACAATTTTCCCGCATACAATATTCACCTCCTAGTCTGTTAAAGAAATACTTAGAGGCAATAAAAATATTTTAAGCAAATCTATGCTAATATTATAAAGCTGAAGAGTTTGTTTGTTTGTTTGTTTGTTTGAACGCGCTAATCTCAGGAACTACTCTGGTTCAAATTGAAAAATTCTTTTTGTATTGGATAGTCCGTTTATTGAGGAAGGCTATAGGCTATATAACATCACGCTACGAACAATAGGAGCGGAGCATAAATGAAAAATGTTGCAAAAATGAAAAACCGTTGAAACTAAAACACGCGAACAAAGTCGCGGGGGATAGCTAGTAAAGTATATTATTATTATTAAAAAACCTTGAAAATGTGAGATTTGTAGACCTTCATGATCTTTTTACCGTTTGGCAGATTGTACAAGAGATAATTCAGAGGGTGACGGATGGTAAAGCTATCAAGCGTAGTCTGGTGACGTCACAAGCGATGTGTTTGGTGTTGAAAGTGAAATATGGCGATCTACGTAGATATCTCATATAAGCCACTTTGATTGCTATCAATTAATTTCAAAATTACAATTTCACCCACCAATGTCCAAAATAATGAAGTATTAAAAATACTTGTGCAAATCATAATTTCAACGGTATTTATTATTATGAAATACCATACTTTGAAGCATTTGGATTTTATACTGAAATGAGCGAATTGAACGCATACCATTCAATTTATTAAATTTCGTTTTGTCGTTCGTAGTCGTAGTCCTACTGTTGTCTTCAGACAGTAATTTAGGTATTTGGTAAGCTTAGAAATTCGTCTTCGTATTTTCATTGAACTAAATAAGAGCTTACAAAGACTACTTAAGTGTCTTATTGTTTGTACCTACAAAATTGAAACATTTTGTGCGCTAAACTTCAAAATTCGTTTCTGTGTTTATTTTGGTGTTATAATTATATCGTAACATTTAAGTATTGTAAGATACAAGAAATAATCGAGAGCAACTAAAGTGTAACTTAATTTTAATTGTTATTTTCAGATCGTTTTTAAAATGCGTGCATTTTATCGCTAGAACTTGATTAATCTCGTACTGTACATTAATAGTAATGTAGATGTGTGGTAAGTGGGCATGTAATATGTACATGTAACACTTGAGTATAACCACAGTAGGCCGCGCAGTTGGTTAACGAAGCCATTTGCCTGTAATGTGCGTCATTTGCTAGCTGCACAAACTCTAGAGAGAGATAAATCCGTGTGAACACCTCGATAAAGGGGTAGGTATGTTATCAATGTGTTCCGTCTTATCTCATCTTGCAGGCTCGAATTATCGCCCTTGGTTGGAGCAAGAGCCGCTTAGTGCCGATTGTCGAAATATAAAAGGCAGTAATTTCAAACGACAAGAAAAAGTTTTCACATATTTTATTGGAAATCGAATTGGATTGGAATAATAACCTCTCCCGCACGAGTGTGACGTGACAGACCCGGCTAAACGATGTACGGAGATCTGATACTTACGCCTACGTCCCGGGAATGTTATTCCTCACCTTAATGCGTTACGGGCCATTTAATTTTTATAATGACATCACAAATGACGGAGTTTGTTTATCCTTAAGCAAAACTCGAACATTTTTACTGAATCAAAGAAATAAAAAAGTTAATTCGTTTCGAACATTTCTTTGAAGGTTTCCGAAAGTAATTTCGACGTGTAAATGTTTTAATCCCTGAGTGACACAACTTCAAGGAAAACGTAGCAGCTATAAGGTCACGTGATTAATGAAAAGTGTCATCCAAACAAACATGGAATATGAAATGAACAAAATATCTTTATACATCCCTGTATTCTGAAATAAAAGTTTCATTATTAAATTGTGTGTTCGTCCGTGGCTTCTCGTAACTTGCTAAGAAAGACGTCTTGACAATTTAGATCTGCGCAACTCTGAAGGAAAGTAAGTCTTCTTTGAACCGCGGAGTAATATCTTTTTCTGATAGTGACTGCGGTTATTACGTCAGAAAATAAATAATAGTGGAGTCTTAGAGTAATCATAGACAAGCATAGAGTGTGCGTAACGCTAGTAACCCCTTATGCCGAGCGTAAGCACATTTTTAGTTAAATGTACATTTTCGTGTACTGATTTATGGCGTTTTCCTTGCGACGACAGACCTATATGCAAAAATATCGACGGTTTCGATATTATTGGGGTAATATTAAGTTTTGTGATAGTTTTAATTAAACGATGCGGTCTGTTTTGATACTAATTTTACGATTTTACTTGTTCATACTAGTGCCAACAGTTCATACTCGATATGCGCACTCTATAGTTTACTTATTATTCCTTTAAGAGTGGAGTAATATACAGAACAATAAGAATAAGAAAACATTAGCACGGTTCATTTGTTTTGATTATCACGTGTTCTCTTGATATTTTTGACCATCACTGGTTCGAAACTTACCTGCAGCGTCTTTATTCCAAAGGAGATAAGGTTTAGTTTAATATGTCGTTGTTACTACTGACCTGTGGTTATACTTAAAAGATTTTTTGATTGTACTTTTAAATGTACAATACATTAACGTACTGATGATGATGATATTTCGTAACTATGAACAAATAACATTCAATCTAGCCCATCTGTAGAGCTACTCTTTAACATTGCTCCTTCCTTTACATTAATCAGATCAAATATTAGTCTTGCCTGAGAATTGAGCCTGAAAGCAATTGCATTGCATGCACTTAGCTAATGCGCTCCATGAGCATCTCAGGAACGCTGCAATGTAAGTTCAATATTATTTTAACTCACATTAAATTTCCCATATCTATACTATACTATAATATTATAAAGCTGAAGAGTTTGTTTGTTTGTTTGTTTGTTTGTTTGAACGCGCTAATCTCAGGAACTACTGGTCTGATTTGAAAAATTCTTTCAGTGTTAGATAGCTCATTTATTGAGGAAGGCTATAGGCTATATAACATCACGCTACAACCAATAGGAGTGGAGCATAAATGAAAAATGTCGCAAAAATGAAAAAACGTTAAAAACTAAAACACGCGGACAAAGTCGCGGGGGACAGCTAGTATGAAATATAAAGTATTATACTATTTCTATACGGTACTTTTATATTCTTAAGCTCTTACCCCGATGGTTGAAAGTGAGTTCTTATATTTGATTCCCGTTTCCCGTCTATGTAATAAAAGTTAGACTAGCAGATCGATACAGAATATATAGGATTATCTTTCACTTTTTTTTTAATGTGGTAACTAGGTGTTAATTGAAGAGTGATTTTTTTGGTCGCCCTTAGATATTTTAAGGTTTTTTTTTGAAAGGCTACCGCAGTTATCTTGAGCGAAAGTTTTGTCTGCTTCACCGCACTCTGA
Source organism: Diachrysia chrysitis (assembly GCA_932294365.1). Classification (NCBI taxonomy): domain Eukaryota; kingdom Metazoa; phylum Arthropoda; class Insecta; order Lepidoptera; family Noctuidae; genus Diachrysia; species Diachrysia chrysitis. The sequence continues at coordinate 10,551,654 of OW028649.1, read as the reverse complement.
AAAGGTGATATTTTGAGTATATTGTAATTATCATCATGAGACAGTGCCCTCGGGATAATGCGATTGTAGTTTTTGAAATAGTCGGTAATCAAGTAATAGGCATATTTTGCAAAGTTTAAATCCTTAAATACTGATAATAATGCTTTAGAAATAAAGAAGTAGTTTATAGTAAATTAGCGATGCTTCTCACACAGCTAATCTTTGTTTTATAACTTACTCAAGTGCCGTTAGCGAAGGCAATGAAAACAAAATTTTGAAAACAATTACCGGAGCGAGTAGTTTAGAGAGTGGTGGGCCTTTATGTGAAGTGTTGAAAGTAGGGGAAAATTAATCACAGTGCTTTGCGTCAGGTTCTGTAAGCTTCCTAATTTACATGACAGGGAGTCAGTCTGGGTCAGGCTGATAAAGACACACGTACGTCAAATAAGGTCGAGGTTTCGTATACATTTTAAATTAGGCTTAGTTTTTAGGTTAGGTCGGCTGTTTGTATATTTTAAGTTAGATACTTATATACAATTACTAGCTGACCCGGCAAACGTGTTTTTGTCAGGGCCACCCTTATCACCTAGGGGTATTTAAAATAGCCTACGACGTATTCTCAGACCTACTAAATATACATACAAAAAATTTATGTAAAACTGTTAAGCCGTTTCGGAAGAATTCGATGACAAACACTGTGACACAAGATTTTTATATATGTATATAGATTACATGGTTTATGTTTGTATGTTGGACGTAGGTATACGCAAGGCAAATATAACCAATATAGACTATATTACTTATGGTTATTTCTGTAAAAAATAAAAAAGGGTTAGCAATTTTATTGTATATTTTAGCAATCAAATCTGTTATTTGATCGTTGATTTAACTAAAACATTGTGATTATATAAAACAAAACGGTTTACTCGCGCATATTTTTGGGATCGCCCGACTAGTTTCAGACTCAATAGGAGTGCCTAATAAGTATTCATAATGTGACACATGCGACATATTATGAATACTCCTCACGAAAGTTATTATACAAATAAAACATTGTGGGTAAATTCTAACTATACAAAAAACGACATTAATCTTAAATAAAACTACGACAAGCAGAAAATAAATCATCAAAACGATTCAACGAGCTAGCAAGGTGAACTGGCTTGCTCGAAGACTTAACTTTTTGTAAAACTTTCATAATGTAACTGTGAAAGCTTTCATCGTCTGTTTTCATTTCTGAGCACGTTCATATGTTTAAAAGCTCGCGGGGCCTTTTCTTCCACATTTAACGTTTCTGAGTAGGTACCAATTGAAGGTTATCTGTCACAAGTGTTTTAGTTTTGTTCTGTTCGTTGTTATTTTTCTTACAGGCGTTTGTATTTTTTGGATATTCGGTTTTTGAAATGTTAATGTGTCTGTCGGTGAGTAGTAGTCTGTGGTATTACTGAATGATATACCTACTTACATTATTTATTTGTTTTAGTTAGGCTAAAAATATACTTATTGAAAATATTTTTTCACTAATGGTAAGTTTTCTTGTTAGACGCCTTTCATGTATATGATTTTCTCTGTTATTGCATTTTGATGTTGTGCTATATTATTTAAAATAAATATCATATTTCACAAAAAAGATGAAGAAAGGTAATTAAAACCGAATCATGACCTGTATTTGTCTGAACACAACGAATTTATCAATATCAAGTACTTACTTCTAAAGCGATTGTCCTATAAAGCAACTACCACATAAATTCACGTCGACGCTGAAATTAATTACGAACATTTGTGTATCGGATCCCTAGTGCCGTGTAGAGTAGCCTCATTAGTGGCCGGAATGGCGAAAGGGGAATTTGTATCAGAACAGATTTGTTACTGTACCTGGCAATCAATTAGCATAATAGATACTCGGATAATACTGCGGTAATATTTAAATTTGTTTTAATCGAACCATCGATATATTAGGTGGTGTTACTGTGAAAATGTTAATATCTCCTTTTATGTTTTAACATTTTTGTCGTTTAAGTACGTGTTTGTGTGATATCTGTGTAATAAAAAGATAAAGCCATAAAAGTACTGCAGTTTGGGATGGATTAAAAAAATAAAACAAACTTTAAACTCTCAATTTGTATAAAAATAATGAAGACTTGTAAAATAGGCTAGGATTTAAAATAAAAATAAGTAGAAAAAAAAACATTGGCTGCAAATAAATAATAAAAAAATACGCTCATAAATATTCAATGATTTTTTTTATTCAATTGTCAATATTGTCTGACGTTTTTGTATTTAAAAAAAATGTGTAAATTTCACAATTATTTTTGTGACTTCTAAACATTTATTTACATATAAGGAATCCCAAAAGGTCAGTCATTCATTTCCAATCGTATTAAGAACGGAACGAATATAGCAGTTATCTATTAATATTATATCCAGTGGAGGGATATTTTAAGTATATTATCGTGCGACTAGGGGAGTCATGGTACATCGCGTGTCATCCTAATGGACCATTAACAGAGCAAATGGTTCAAAGGGTTCTGATGGCTGTGCGTTTTTGATGCATTTCGTATAAAAGCGTTCAGTAATTTACTATATTGCAGGATATAAGTTGACTTACGTAACTTGGATTTAGAAGATTGTGTGGATGTTGATTTTACCTGAAAATAAATGTTTTATATTAGTTGCGATTAAAGTAACTACATACCTAAGTAGTGAAAAATAATGACATAGGTTTTCATAGATGGTTGTACGGAGTAGAGATTCAATTCTATGCCTTATTTTTTTTTTCCTAATTCTTACCTGTAGTAGGAAAACCATTATACATATAGGCAATTAATTTCATCGGTCATTAGTGGCCTTTGCAACCTAAATTACATCAATAGGTTATATTATAGTTGGAAATATACCTATGAATTTTTCCTAGAACCTAACAAGGAACTGATAAATCTTTATGTAGGTACCAACTTTACATAACAACAAAAAAATATATTTTGCTATTACCACATTATGCAAATACATGCTATAAAATCATACATTCCAATTTGCCAAACTATTATATAAAATCGGCGGCTTATTCTCGTCGAATTTTACGGGCGTGAATTTTGTTCGTTGATTTTATTGAAAATCGAATTCGTTTCACGATGAAAGCTGGTCACGTGTAGGTAAAATGTAGCTGAACCAATTGTCACCGAAAGCCAATCAGTGAGTGATTACGATTCCTGAATAATGAACCAATATGGTTACGGTGTTACACGCTGTCACGCGTGCAATGCAAATGTTAAAGTTTTTTTTATATATGTGGACTCAAAATGACTGAAAATGTATTTTAAAATACAGGCAGGATTTAATAACAATGTATTATAATACATTATATTAAATACATTACATGTGAGTTAATGAATATTTAACAGAATATTACCTATTGTTCGCAAAACTTTACATGCTTAACAAGTGTGACTAAATAAGATTAAGTATTATCAAAGCAGAAAGTTTTTATAAAACTAAAGAATAGCATAAAATACTATTTAAAAACCTCTATATTTTTTATAAATCCATTTAATGCGCAGTCGACACGCGTTAAGCAGGTTTGGTTATAAATTGCTTTGGCTATAATTGTTATAAACTTCGGAATTAACTTGCAAGCGATGCGCCGACAATTAACTTTAATGTAGTCGCAATGTTCCTTTGTTAAACGATAAAACAAATTAGCCTAAGCTTTGTTTTTACGCAAAAACAGCAATTGTTCTTGTAAAACAAAATTGTGTCGCAATAGAGTGAAAATGGTATGGCACATAGGTTCTATCACGGTAAAAATATCGTGTTATGTAATCTTTACGGGTTAGCTGGATTTGATTATACCTACGAAAAAATGTGGAAGAATTGTTTTGAAAGCCGAAAAAAATTATTGAAATAGCTGCCTCCGTAGCCTTAAGGCAGTTTAGAATGTATTTTGTGTATGTATTGGGTCATTGGACAGAACATAATACACAACTTCAAAGTGCAAAACATCAATGATCAAATTAATACAAAGGCATAACTTTTTATAGTTATGATTTATTTTAGCATTTCTCATCTCAAATTACACTCAAAGACTACTTGGGTTTTTGAAACGAATCTAACAATACCTTAAGTGTCGAAATCCATCCAGCAGTTTGTAAGCTACGAGGTAATAAAAAAAGGTACGCGCAAAAAAACATAACTCTTCCTTGGCAGTAGGGTAAAAAGATAGTAAAAATATAAGTCTCAACAACAACAATCAAACTTCACTTTTTGATTGTACTCAATCGGGCGACGAGGTTCATTTTAAAACAAGAACTAAGTTCAAATAATTTTGCATCTAAATAAATTTTATTTTCGCGAAAGAATATTCATTTTTACTCCACTGGAAGTTTTTGCTGGAACGTTAAATTATACTGCGCTAATTTTAGTTAGAACGTTCATTTAAATGAGGTAAATGGGGGAGAAACGTGAAAACGAGGGTTCTAATCGAAATTTTGAAGTTAAAGCACCCTGGAGACAGTTTTGAGGATTACCGGACTGTCACAGTAGCTTCACTTATTGGCAACGTTACAGTGGCCGGCCAGCCTCGATTGAATTAGGTTCTCTCCTCGCAGGCAGAGAAATTAGTAAATTGAGATTGTTAATATATTCTATCTTCAACTATAATTATTGTAGAATGGTTTAAATTTTGACTTCTATGTTTGTCGTGCCCTAATTTTAATATAATGATAGTTATCTTGTTGTAGGTACTAAAACATTTACAAAAGCTGAGGAGATGAGAGGCAAATATCGAAAATTCAACAAGGATGTTTAATATGAAAAATATTATTAACAGTTTTTTTTTCTAACCATTTCCGTGCCTGTGCAGGGCAAAGGCCTCTCTATACTGGTTAGAGCTGTGCTGAACTCATTTTTATCAAAGAAGTCCAGCTCGTCCCGCCATTTCCAACCAACGACTGGGCGACGTCTGGGCCGATTTAACAATATTTTAAAAGTGATTTCCTAAAACACGAATATAATATGGCACTCTGGTTTAATTAATATAAATTTTATTATTAGAGTCCTTTTTCGATAATATTAAATTACCTTAAACTTCGGGAGAAACCGTAAAGCTGACTCAAATACCTTTAAGTACTGTAAAAACAGGGCATTGCACGCATTAACGCACTACGTCGAAATCAGAAACAGTTTGAGTGGAGTATAATTTTAGTTTGTTTCCTGGTAGAGGCGTATTCTAGCGTACCAAAGATGACCATTCCCAGTTGGATCCCGCCCAACTGCAAGCAATTAGTGACGGTTCGACAATCATGATAATGGTTGTCGTTCACTACTGAATACCCTTTTATTGGGAAAAGGTCGATTTTATCTCATATGGAATAGTTGTATGTCTAATAAGAGGGTTGCTTATTAATTTCTGAAAGAATGGAACATTTTGGGATCATATTAATTTAAGCAATTTTTGTAATATTGATAACTAGCGGTCCCCCGTGACTTTGTTCGTGTGTTTTAGTTTCAACGGTTTTTCATTTTTGCAACATTTTTTATTTATTCTCCGCTCCTATTGGTCGTAGCGTGATGTTATATAGCCTATAGCCTTCCTCAATAAACGGAATATCCAATACAAAAAGAATTTTTCAATTCGAACCAGTAGTTCCTGAGATTAGCGCGCTCAAACAAACAAACAAACAAACTCTTCAGCTTTATAATATAGATTAACAAAAAAAAAAAATATGTAACGGATTAAAAGTTCTTTTTTACAAATAAAGCTTAGGTATTCACTAAAAACAAAGGTTTTGTATACAATGTAAAAATCCGAGTGTTGTTAGACATCTACTCCGAAACATATTTACATATTAATGTTACTTTGATGCAGTTCGGTTTATTTATGGGATAACAGGAAGTCTTGCGAACATAGTTCACCATTAAAATGACTCCTAGCGAATCCAAACGGCTTTCTGAATGTACTGAATCTCTATCAATATTGCTATCTAACGAATAAATCGATTCATAGTTCTACTTATTTGTCTTTATATTTACAGTTACTTAGTCGTTTTTGTAAAAACTAACTTTTATATTTGACTTCTTCTTTGAAGTGTTTACTGTGTCTTAAGTATTTTTCATATCAATAATCATTTTGTTGATTCCGATCAGACGAATATTTTGTCTAATACATTTTAATAATAAAATACTTTTAAAAATTAGTTGCGAGCGATAGTTTTTTTTTACTGAGAAGACCATAATTATTGAGGACGTATTAGTTTATTATTTGGTATTTAATTGTTTACCTTATGATTATAGAAACAACTGAAATTGAATAGGACAAAAGAAACATATATAAAGCGGGGCCTGTGCCTAGCAGTGGGTTATACAACGCTAAAGACGATGACGGCTTAACTATTTATGTAATTATATAAATACCGTTTTCCCTTGGTCACGCTTAAACTTGCGAACGACTGCACTAAATCAGATAATTCATTTTTTGTTATGTTCCTTATTGTAAGGACACTGATTTTATTAAAGAAAATAAAAAAAGTATGGAAATGTTTTAAAAATCTCCCACCACCCGTGCAAAGCTGGGGCAGCAAGTTATAATATAAAATTCATTAAACCGAATATTCTTCAGCAATTTTAACAATAATTTATGTATCATGTTTGCGGTAATTTAGCTGAAAGTAATCAGTGTCATAACTACCATTAGTCTTGTCACGGAGACTGCGGCAACCCTTACTTTGGCACTAGATCTGGCCCTGGCACTAATTTGTTACGACTCTTGTTACGCCCACATACTAATTGCTTTCTTGTCTTCAATAGAATAAATTAAAATACATTTACAACTTAAGGTTTTGTTTCTTTCGTAATATTGTAATCTTCTTCTTCTAATGTATAATCCAACTCGTGTCACAGTGTTTGTTATCGAACTCCTCCAAAACGGCTTGACCGTGTGTTTTGTGTATATTTGGTAGGTCTGATAATAGGTGGTAGGATATTGTTTATACCCCTAGATCAGGGGTTCCCAAACTTATTTTGTCTACTGCCCACTTTGAGGATAAATTATTCTTTAGCTCCCCCATATTTTCACCAACTTAAAAACCCACTATAACTTCGAATTAAATTAATTATTTTGAGCTATATTAGCGGAGATTTGATTTTTTTTCTGAGTCTCTTACCGCCCCCCTTTAGGCCTGCAGCGCCCACAAGGGGGCCCACTTTGGGAAAGGCTGCCCTAGATGATTATATTGGCCCTGGCAAAACAACGTTTCCCGGGTCAGTTAGTAATAATATAGTTTATACCTGCTACCTCTTGTTTATAATTATCGGCAAAGTTTTACCATATTGAGCTTAGTGGTTTTGTACGTTAGACATGCATTTATTATGTGCATGTGTACGTTGTAACACAAGTTTTGTTTTAACAATAAATTACTAGATAAATAACAAAAAACACACTTAAATTTAAATTAGACAAATATAGCTACTCAGATGTAGGCTTCTTTAGCCGTCAGACTGATTTATGTCGGAAATGTATCTATTGGCAAACTGCGGTAACAATACAAATTGAATCTATACAAACAAAAATATTTTGTAGTATTATATCAGAAGCACCCTTTTTTTCCAAAATGGTTTAAGAGCGAACAAAATTCTCATTTTAAAATGAATACAGCTATTTTAAATTTATCGTCAATTTCCAAATGTTGCCAGCAATGCTCAAAAATGTAAGTATTGCTTCAAGTTTTAATTGGAACTCGTATATTTGTTGCTTCATCTGTTTTTGTGTCTGCTTTTTCCAGTTCGTTTTTTTTCATTCTAGTAACAAGTCAAGCAAGAAAATAACTTTCACTAATTAAAACACAAATTTCTTGTTCCAAGTACTAGGGCTGACGTAAGAGTATTTTAGTTAACTTTGTGGCTTGGCATGCATCTGCTTCGCAACAGTTTGCGTCTTACGACCAACTTAACGATAACTATTGCAGTTTCCGGACAGTTACACACGTTTTAAATTTATTGTTTAAGTAGCTGTTACCGCGACATTATCTCTGAAGGTATTGAATATTCAGTTTATACGTAATTCAAATATTTATATAAGTTTTTAGTACAATTGACGACCTCCGTGCTCGAGTGGCGTACACACCGGTTTTCAAGGAGTCGCCAGCTCGGAGGACCCGGGTTCGATCCTCGGCCGGGTCAATGTAGGAAATCACATTTCTAAATTGTCTCGGTTCAGAGCAATGTATGTGATGTTGTCCAAATTTATTTAATATTATTTAAAGTACAAGACCAGTCAGCGTTTTTAAAACACAAGTCTACAAAGTGAGTTCAGTTCAATTTTTCTTAACCAAAATGAATCAAATTCCAGGAAATGCACTCTAGGGGCAAGAAAATACTGAAAAAGCTATCAGGATTAAGGAATTGAAGGTAGATAGACTGGTTACATTACTTGAGGGTTGACTACCTCGCATTTGAGATAGCTTACGGCATTTCTAAAGGCGACTTAGCTTGTGAGCAGAACCTACGGTAGCCTATATAACATGTGTATGTATTTTGCGAGAGGTGATTATTGATTCAGTCGTGCCGTCAGTCCGTCAGTATTATATTTATTTTAATTAAAATTATTTAATTAAATTATCGTAAAATTAATTATGATACGTAATCGGCTTTAATATAATTAAATTACTCATTCATTAAAGGAATTAATTAGGAATTTAAACCGTGAGTAAAATTACCGTTCTCATTACATTTCCGGGAAGGTTGCTACAATATTCAGTCCCTTATATTACTATTTAACTAGGTATGGAAGGGTTAACCAACGTGTCCCTTCTCTGTTTGAAAAAGGTAATGTTTTTTAATTAACTTGATGTTAATTCAATTCAACTCACGTAGTATCCTTTATACTTATATTTTATCCACATTCCACTAGTATATAGCTCTAGGTACAAACAGGAGTTATGTATTTCTCTATATTTTTTTTTATAATCTACTTTGTATTGAAACCCAGTACTTCTCCCTGCCTACGTCCCTAGATGACATTGATCATTAGACACGACAGATCCGATTTCGTATTCTGATATAAGGAGGCGAGGATTTCGCAAACGACATTCGAAGAATCTCGTTCTATTCAAAATTAGCTTTTGGATGTATGTACTTTTCTCATTGAATTTTTCCCTTCAAACGAGTGACAGGCCAGATTTACTTTTGGATAACGGCGAGATACAATAAAAGAAAACATTGAACATTAATCGAGTTCTTTTCTTAGATTGGCATACGATTTAAAAACAGAATAATGAACGTAAAATCGTTTTTGAAATGGGAAATGGCCATGTTGCATGTATTTTTGTTATACATTCATGACCTTCGTGCAAAAATACGGTTTTAACGCTGCTAAAATGGAAGGTGCGACAGTAATTCCATCAGGTTAATGAAAGATCAGACAAACATTTTAATAACGATGACTAATTAGCAAGGTTCGCATGTCGCTCGACCTTCATTACACAGAAGGGTAAGGCTTACAAGACCTTGAGAGGACTATTATGTTACTACTGACGATTTTGATGTCATTATTACTAAATCTTTGTGTAGGTAATTGACATGTAGGTAGTCGATTGAAGGCTCCTTAAAAATATTTTAAAGAAATTTAGAGCAATTTGAAAAAAAAATGAAACTTTTGTTTATAATTGTCGTGTCGTCGTAATTATTAATATCGTTAGTTAATTTACATTAATAAACAAAAAATATTTTTCAAAGAAGACTGCAGAACTAGAATCTACATACCTACCGCTAAGAAAGAAATAGTCTATATAGATTTCAATGATACAGTGATATTAATTGATAAGTTATGTATTGTCGGATCGTGACCGTGTCGTCCTCTATAAATAAAAGACCGTGAATTCATCTAATAGTGTCATGTTACCATGCCATTACTCACTGCAAACATTTTCACTGAAACGTTGAAAATATGAAGCAAGTAATTTATTTCATGTTATTTACGCGACAGGAGACAACGAAATTGTTATTTAGAATTAATTTAACTATTAAAGTAAATAAAGTTTTCGTTTGCTTTTGTTTTAACACTGTTTATAGAACTTTATAAAGTTCTTTCTATCGTAAATGAAACGATTTTATTTTTATATTTTTTTTATTATATGTGACAGAATACGTAGCTATATTATTAATTTAATAAATATACTCAAATTAGTAGCGTTTCTAATAATTGAAGTGAAAACTTCTTTAGGCGCGTTGGGCATTTTTGTGATGGAAAAAAAAACAATTGAACTTGCGACACCGTTACGTTACCGACACCTCTGTATGTAGGTATCTACATATATTGCAATTGTTCAAGTTTTCACTTCTGTCGGCACTCGCCAAGTGCTACTGCTTTGTTTTTTAACTTGCTATATCACCGCTTCGCCGATTTATAATTTTCAGCTTTAGAATTGGCAATATGCGGATTTAAAATTTAATTAATTTTTCTCTCAACTACAACAGATAGTTTTATTTTTGTTTATAAGTTGAATCTATACTAATATATAAAGCTGAATAGTTTGTTTGTTTATTTGTTTGAACGCGCTAATCTCAGGAACTACTGGTCCGATTTGAAAAATTCTTTCAGTTTTGGATAGCCCATTTATTGTGGAAGGTTATAACAAATAAAAAATATAACATTACGCTGCGAACAAAAGGAGCGGAGCATAAATGATGCAAAAATGAAAAACCGTTGAAACTAAAACACGAGAACAAATTCGCGGGGGACAGCTAGTATCTAATAAATTTAACCCACGCCGAGGGCACGACGTGGTGATGTGTCGGACTTGCACCGACTAAAAAACATCTGAGTCTCGTCCTTGCCTTTGCTGGGGCCACGGGTTCACTAAAGCATGATCATGGGCTGCGTCAGCTCCATAGCTAACTTTTGTATTAACAATAGTTCGTAAAAGTAACACTCGAGGTTGAAGTAAAAGTTTTATTGTGACAAGCGTTTGCTTTCCCAAAGTTTTTAACTGTAGAGATTAAGTTTATAGACGAAGAATATAACAATCTTCCTAGGTAAAAAAAAAAGTTTAGAAATAACTTGATTGATAGGTGTTTGTAAAGTTAAAATTCAGAGTAGCGCGTATCATGCGCCATAATATCCACAGAAATTTATAAGTAATTGAAATACTTCGAAATCACTTCTATATAAAATATTAATATAATAATAAATATAAAGTATTGGCCAGTACATAGTCATTCTTTATCAGAAAACACAACTCAAATGTTCGCAACAGATTTTATTATAAACATATTATAAATCAAAGTATCCTGCTGCGTCTGTCTTTCCGAAGTCCGAACGCGATAACTCGAAAACTACCGAACGGATTATCACATGATTTTCACCAATGGATAGAGTAATTTAAAAAGAAGGTTTGTGTGTATAAATCAAGTCAATGTATAAGAAATGGAGTTTATTTACATACATGTTCATGCTCAACGCTATAATGTAACCCAGTTTATTCTTCCAAAGCCAACATTTATAAAAACTAATCTAAGTTGCGGCCTCTTTTGGAGTAGTTTCTGAACTAAAGAAGTTTGTAACACAAGTGTAGGGTTAGTACTAACACAAGAACTCTTGTATCTTCGGGTTCGTACATAAAACATAAGTGCACACGGACTGGAATCTCAGTGAAGGCAGTGTGCAGTATAAAATAAGATTATACGATTCAAATATGGCGGCGGCAATAACTACTGCGCTATGCTACGACTGTACTCGTCAAAATTCTGTTCTACAGGGTGCTAAGGAAATGAGTGGTCATATTTGAAATACTGCTTCTGCCTATAGTAATGAACATGATTAATCAAGGAATTCATAGTCAATTAAAAAAAATTGGCCGTACTATTCATAAATTTTTTATCAGTAACTGAACAAAATTAGTACGGAAGGTCGATTTTTTTTTCAGAATTGGCTATTACTATGATGGATAAAGTTGTTTATGCAACAGTAGTATTTCAAATATGACCACGCATTTCCGAAGCACCCTGTATAAATGTTCATATGAAGACATCGAAAAGATATCGTATCGTAACGTTTATAATGTCAATGATATTATAAATTACCGAAAAATAATGAAACATAGCACGAAGAGGATAAGGGAGTTTAACCTAATCTGACCGAGACGGGGTTCACAACCAAAATAATTAAAAAAACTAGTCCGTAATTATGATAATAGATGGCGCTAAATATAGTTTTTATCAGTTTCTAATTTTGCGAGAATGATTAACTACGTTCACAATCAACATGTGTCTTATTTTTATATAAAGTCGATTTCTGTCTACGATTTCTATAGATTCGCATTGAGATCTCTGACGTGTTAGTTCCGACTTATAGAATGCGAGACGTTTGCGATCAGAATGCAAACGAGACTCCATGAATAATTCAATAATCCTGCGAGCTTTTTGCAAGTCATCGATATTCATTCGATGTTGAGCTTACTCTTAAATATAGTTCTGTGAGCAATCGCCGATGATGTCTAGATCTGTGAGTTAATTGAAGCAGACAGTGCGCTTACCTTTATTTCTTCCTAATTTAGTCTCTGATTTAGGAAGCTTGGATGTCGAATCATTTGATTTGTTTGCATTTAGAAATACTAAATGCGATTTCACCTTCCTAAATTCGGAAACAAAAGAATAAAGGATTCTTAGTTTAGGATAGTGTATAGTAGTCCTTTATGTATCAAAATACAAAAACTATTTACTAACTTTGATCTCTGTGCTGATTATTACAGTTCTGCATAACATAAATTCTTATTATTTCACAGCTAGTTTCTACAAAAAAAGCTTTATTAGATACTTATTCTATTTTAATTTTAATTAGTATAAAAACTATTTTTACAGAATTTTATATTTTCACGAACTTGAAAAGTGAAATTTAATCTCAAGAATATTCCACTAGATATTTAAATCGCGTCTCGGCTATAAAATTCTTCTATTCTAGTTGAGCGATGACAGATTTGGTTCGTAGTCAATTTGTTTAGCGTCTCACATGTGAGTGACTGTAGAGTCAGCATTACCATTTACTACTTTATTACCAAAGTGTAAAAAATGTCTTCGAAGTTTTATGGTTTACCTAACTTGTACGGGCGGGGTTCTGATATAGGTATTTATCAAGTTATATACAAAAACGTAGCCTCTGAAATAATAGGGGCCGATATGAATAGATTTAAGGATAATAAAATAAAACTCAGGAATGATTGATTGACCGATATACATTGTATAATCAATCATCCTTATTGTTTATTCCTTGTGGTCAATAAATAAAATTATTTATTTTATAGACTCCTCTTATAAAGACGCCTTTCATTTTCTTTTAAGAAACTGTTTATGTACTTTGTTAATGGTTACAAGTTTCGTATATAATTAAACTAGCTGTCCCCCGCGACTTTGTTCGCGTGTTTATTTTCAACGGTTTTTCATTTTTTGCAACATTTTTCATTTATGCTCCGCTACTATTGGTCGTAGCGTGATGTTATATAGCCTATAGCCTTCCTCAATAAACGGACTATCCAATACAAAAACCAGTAGTTTCTGAGATTAGCGCGTTCAAACAAACAAACAAATAAACTCTTCAGCTTTATAATATTAGTATAGATAAATACAATTTGGAAATCTGAGATGTTGTCAAACTTATGCACTAAATTAAAAACGCATAAGACTGTTCCAACATTTTTTATTTTATTTATTGTAATACTAGCGACCCGCCGCGGATTAGTATGGGTGCAGTATGATACAAAAAAACCTTTCTCTTAAATAATTCTATCTATTGCTGAAAACTGCATTAAAATCCGTTGCGTAGTTTAAGAGATATAAGCGTACAGATAGCAGGCGCAACTTTGTTTTGTACTACATAAAGGTGCAGAATACATTGCTAACCGTACCGTACCGGTGTATTGTAAATAGACAATAATTTAGGCACTGAAAGCTTTTAGCATACGAGCAGTGCAGATGGTGCGGTATTATTGAAAAGCATTGCTTTGATAACCTACGTACAAATGTATTGTTGGACATTTAGCTATTTAATATCGGTGTCGAACTTCTAATTAACGTCTAAATTAGACGCGACTTTTAGTGTTTCTAGTTCGATATCCACACCAAAAAAAAAACACCTTTATATACATGTATATTGCTTTCTGAGGTTTACGCGAATTTTAGACATTGAAATAAAGCTGCAAGACCACAAGACACAGTGAGCTCATACTGCGTAAGTCGGAATACAAATAATTAATTAAAATATGAAGGTAGAACGAGCAACATCTACTGTCAAGACGATACCACCTCAGTCTGCCCGTGACCGTGACACTTGCAAAGGCGTCGAAACGTCGCGTCGGGAAATAAAATCTCAATTTAAACCCTGAAAGAATCCGTTTTAAAAGTAGTTTTATTTCAACAATTATGTAAGGTCATTTCTCATTTCTAGTCGCAATATCGATATTCAGTAAGTGGCTCCTAGAAGTGAAATGTAGGCGGTCTGTTTAAAACAACTGAAAAGAGGTTCTTCTCATGACATTATAAGATTAACTTATGTGAAGCAGATGGTTCTTTTGTTACACTCAAGTGTATGAAAATGTCATGAATGAAACATAGAAAAACAAAGTGGAAATCGTATCTAACAATAGGTAGACATAAATATTAAAAAATTGGGACATGCTCGAACGTATTTCGACGAAATTTCCCGAAGTTCGAGAGAAAGTTAAGGGATATTTATTGATATTAGTATTTCGTGTCCGTTCCATTTTGCTTCGTTATACCCAGCAGAACAGGTGTCAACTGGGATTAACGAGCTTTACGAAGCTGTAAAGACCTTGGATTCAATCATACTGATGCTGTTTGCACCAGGATAAGAGCCGAAACTAATCCACAATGAGATTAATATAAATCCTATACGAGTGGGGACTTGGGACTGTTATTTTAGCACATAATATGCCGAAACGGAGCTCAGGATTAACTCCCGTGGAGGTAAAGACGTTGGCAGTTATGTGGCTCGGGTACAAACATGCCTCGGTATAAAGGAGTCCATTCATTCCGTCCATTACAGTGTAGCGTGTTTTAAGCTTAGACTTTGTGGAATTAAGTTTTTGAAAGTTGTGCGATACAGTTTATGTAGCTAAATTGAAATGAGAAGTACCACACTCCTGAATTATATTTATTTAAGTACATGGTAAAGATTTGTTTACTACATTTTCTGACGCGAAACTATATCTGTAGTTTGTTATTAAAGTATTTTCTGAATATATACTAAAAAAATACAAAAAAACAAGTTTTGCCAAAGCATTGAGTTATTGTTGGACTTCAGAAACATAAATGTGCGTACGAAATCCCCCCTATTAAGGCATTGTTGCGTACAGAGGTATAATCCGTAAGGCCGTCCTACTAAACTGTCTCATTTTTATTCGTATTGTAACGACGAGCTCAAATTGTTCGGACTGATTCAGGCCCTATTTGTCAATGTAGCTGTTGTCACATAGAAAAGGATATATTACCGTACGATTTTTCCCCTTGCTTCGCTCAAAAAACACGCGGTCAGCTGTTAGGGGACAAATTGTATCCCTTTTAACAGTCTGTGTTATATATTGAAAAACGAAAGGGCCTTGTTTATGAGCTTTGTTTGATGTTTATTACATGACGTCACCGGTGTAAATTATTCAAGAGAATTTTCGTAGATAATTAATGAAGTAAGACGTATTATAGATGAAGTAACGTGAACTTGGAAACAATTGTGTTACTTTCTAAGCTTTCACAGGGAATTATTAATTACAATTAGCGTTAATTATTTTAAAACGTCACTTTGTTACTATCAACTTTGCGCAGGTGACAGGAATACAATGGCGGAGTTAAATATTTGTAGAGCAATCAATATTGAAAGGTTAGTTTGCAAACTGTTTTTGTAGCTTCCATTTTTTTATATAAAAGATTTCGGGTTACATTAGTTCGTACCTATGTGTAAAATAGCCTTGTAGACTCCTATGTGCTCCTATTCGTCATTTATCAGTTGGAATAATGATCATTCGACTTCCCTTTCCCGAGGATAATGGCCCCGATTCTGTTAAACCCACACTAAACTTATTTGAAACCAACGGTAACTTTTTCACTTGTACACTTTTAGAAAAAGACAGACCAAAATTAGTCCTGTCAAATTTAGTTTCGATTAAAAGTCTCATACAAATCTACCGGCACGCAGAAACGTGTGTACTAAAACACAGTGATGTTAAAGGCGAAAACTAGTTTGACATTTCTAAGTTAGTGGTTATCTGTTGCCGTCCTTTTCTCACGCTGTATGTTAGTAAAAGATAGTAAATAGTTTAATTTTGGTTTAATTAGCGTACAAGAGATTTGGCGCCGATGTCTTACAGTTATTTTTTATCACAATAGCAATCTAAGACTATAAGTATGTATGTAAGATTTATTTTATTATTGTTTCGTTGCAAATTTTACCCTCATTAGCTGATAAAACACAGCTCAAGTTTTGAGTTTGTATTCGTTCAGAAACTTCTTAGAGTATCTACATGGTCATTGGTCAGTACTTTTAGATAAAAATGTAAATCACGTTTTACGATTCCATTGAATTGAGTTAAAAAAGTTTTAGTTACAGGAGTTTTGTCAAGAATTTTTTACAACTACCTAATTATATATTTTATTATTCAAAGTCCAAAAAAAAAAAGTCATTTCGAACGAGGCTGTATTTACACTGTTTTATAAGTACTTTTATTTTACATCTGATGGCCAAATACTCAAAATTAACTCAATTTTAATTTTAATTTTTCATTAATGACGGGCCTGTTGGTCTAGTGGTTAGTGACCCTCACTGCTAAACCAGAGGTCATGGGTTCGATTCCCACCCAGGACGAATCTTTGTGTGATGAGCACGATCATTTGTTCTGTGTCTGGGTGTAATTTATCTATAATATGTATGTATTTAGAAATATATAAGTATGTTTATCAGTTGTCTGGTTGCCATAGCACAGGCTCTGCCTAGTTTGGGATCAGATGACCGTGTGTGAGTCGTGTGAGATGTCCCAAGATATTATATATTATATTATATTATATATATTATATATTATAATTTTAATTTTGTCTCCTTCGCTTTAATGTGTAAACCAGCGACAGATAAACATTTAATATCGTCTTAAAGCTAAGTTACGTTTGAGAAGTTGCTGTAATTTACTCGCTAAACATTTTACAGTCGCCACTGTTTGTTGTAGTCGTTGAACGGCAAGTTGTAGTTTACTGTCGATTAACGTTAGAAATTTACTCTGAGCGAAACTGTAATTATTTGGACGTTTAATTACGTTTTAGAACACGCTGACTAATATACCTACTATTTGATTATCAAAACCTTTGTCTTCAAATGCTTGGACGTTTTCCAAGAGTCAGCTTTTCGTCGTGAAAAAACAAATGAAAGTAGGTAAATTGATAGCATTAATCAGGTACAAAATAATAAAATTATTCTAAACTAGCTGTCCCCCGCGACTTTGTTCGCGTGTTTTAGTTTCAACGGTTTTTCATTTTTGCAACATTTTTCATTTATGCTCCGCTCCTATAGGTCGTAGCGTGATGTTATATAGCCTATAGCCTTCCTCAATAAACGGACTAACCAATACAAAAATAATTTTTCAATTCAAACCAGTAGTTCCTGAGATTAGCGCGTTCAAACAAACAAACAAATAAACAAACAAACTCTTCAGCATTATAATATTAAAGTATAGATAAAATAAAAAAAATCATATCCAATATACTTAAGTATTAAAAATATTATAAAAATAATGATGACTCCTATTTTATTAATGAGCGACACATTAATAAAATAGGAGTAAAATTTTTCAGTGTTCATATTAAATTATACTATGTTAGTTCAGTTCAGTAGCTGAAGCGCTGAATATAAAATAAGCTAACAATATACTGCAGGCCTAGCAGATGCCATATTGAATCGCAAACCGCTGACCAAAATCTGCTATATGTTAACAGTTTGAAAGCCTATTGATAAGCGTGCAGGCCGGTAGCTGTCACGTGTAAAAAAGCAAATGTATATTTGAATTATTGACTTGTAAATGACGTAAATAATTTTGTATGTTTCTTTTCGGTTCTGGCTCTGACAGCAAGCAAACTATCAGTTATGTATTGTGATAATTATTTGTAAATACTTTAAATCTATACTTTAACATATAAAGCTGAAGAGTTTGTTTGTTTGTACGCGCTAATCTAACTACTGGTCCGATTTGAAAAAATCTTTCAGTGTTGAATAGCCAATTTATCGAGGAAGGCTATAAGCTATATAACATTACGCTGCGACCAAAAGGAGCTGATCGTAAATGAAAATGTTGCAAAAATGAAAAACCGTTGAAACTAAAACACACGGACAAAGTCGCGGGGGAAAGGTAGTGTAAACGTATAAATATTGTAGAGTGAACGGTTTGTTAGCCTGAACACCGCTATAAGTGCATAAAGTTGCGGTCAAAACTGTATTTGGATCTATACATCCACTACGCAACGTTAATCTATAGATATATTATTTGGTTAGGTTGACGTTAGGTAGGTTTTGCTAAATATTAGGAACATTTACACCCATCGTCTTTTAAGTAATTTAAATATTTAACCCCTATTGGTCGTAGCGTGATGTTATATAGCCTATAGCCTTCCTCAATAAACAGACTATCCAATACAAAAAGAATTTTTCAATTTGGACCAGTAGTTCCTGAGATTAGCGCGTTCAAACAAACAAACAAACAAACTCTTCAGCTTTATAATATTAGTATAGATATATAAGTATAGATTAGCGACCCGCCTCGGCTTCGTACGGGTAGACAATACATTAACTTATTCATATAAACCTTCCTCTTAAATCACTCTATTTATTGCTGAAAACCGCATAAAAATTCGTTGCGTAGTTTAAAAGATCTTTAAGTGTAGGTACAGACAGTGGGAGCGATTTTGTTTTATATTATTTAAAGAAGTGGTATTAGTTTAGGTTTTTCCTTCTATTATTTGTATTTAATTATAAATATTTGCTCCGCCTGCGATAATGCGTAATAAATAATTAATATAATAAGAAGTGGGTATGTATAACTACTGTGTTTTAATTACATATTGAAGTACTGCCAAGCAAGGTCTATTTTTAGGAAATAAAATACTTCAGGCACTTATTTTAATACAATTTTACGAAATTCTGATGACTCAGGGGAAATCAAAATAATGTAGGACGGCGTCTCAAGCAATCGCTAATGTTTATCTGTCTCTATCTCATTTATCTTAGTTGAGGCAACATAATATATCATTTGGACAAAGCCATCTTACATTTTAAGAGATTAAAATTGTGTTATGCGTAGTAAAATGTGTTCACTTTGTTACGCGCTACTTATATCAGAGGACCGTCAAATTAAAGTTGTGAAATACATTACAATCGTGAGTTACAAATTGAGAAGTGCCCAATATAAATAGGTTATATCCATTAATTGTTATAGTTGTAAATGTATATACAGCTAAAGTTAAAATTGGTATGTTGGTCTAGTGGTTATTGACCCGGACTGCTAAACTGAAGGTCGTGGGTTCGATTCCCAAACAGGAAAAATCTTTGTGTGATGAGCATTATTCATTTGTTCTGTGTCTGGGTGTAATTTATCTATAATAATGCAGGAATTTAGAAATATATAAGTATGTTTATCAGTTGTCTGGTTGCCATAATACAGGCTCTGCCTAGTTTGAGATTAGATGGCCGTGGGTGAGTTGTCACTAACTATATTATATTATACTAGCTGTCCCCCGCGACTTTTTCCACGTGTTTTAGTTTCAACGGTTTTTCATTGTTGCAACATTTTTCATTTATGATCCGCTCCTTTTGGTCGCAGCGTAATGTTATATAGCTTTACCTTAATAAATGGGCTATCCAACACTGAAAGAATTTTTCAAAGCGGACTAGTACTTCCTGAGATTAGCGCGTTGAAACAAACAAACTCTTTAGCTTTGTATATTAGTATAGACTATACATACTCATCATATTATCAGCTCTACATAAATATATATAGCAGGCGGTAAGATAAATAGTAAAACTCCTAAATGTTCTCGGTTTATTTGATACATGCTTGATTGTAATTTGTGTCTGAACAATACCGTATATACTTATATAGTAACAAGAAAATAATTACGCTGCCAATTAATAGATCCTCAATTTTCTTTCATAATTTTCACAAGAATTCTATCGATGCAAACTCTAGTCCTTTTTTTAATTTCCCTAGAGAAATATAGCGTTAATTTCGTAGATATTACTCATCTGGTCCCATTTTCATAAGCCTATTTTGGAACACAACTGATACGAGATAAAACATTGCATACATTTTAATTAATCTGTGAATATTTGATTGAAATGTTTGGAATTTATGAAATGATGTAGCTAAATAATAAATGTTATTGAATATTTAAATGATACATTTCAAATCTATTATTATTATCGTTTTCAATACATATAATTTGTCAATTCGTGTTATTTTTAACGAGCTTTCAATATAGTGGTATGTTTTTAACAAAGGTTAATTTGACCGTCTGAAATTTGTTGATCGTAATTTCATTATTTTACGTCACTTAGTATAAGTGATCGTATTAAAATTACAAATTATGACGACGAGAATTAGTACTTACTATGGCACAAGGATATTACTTCATAAATTATCATCAAATTTAGAATTACGAAAAGCTCTTAATCATCGTTATATCTTCACGCCATAACGAGAAGGTGCAGAAATAAATGTGGGTAATATCACATACGTTGCATGTAAGTTATGGATTTAGAGACAAACAAACACCCAGACCCGAGACGATGCAAAAAAATGGTTTTCTGCATTGAATGGGGTTTGAACCCAGGACCTTAAGGCTGGCGACACCTAGAAAACCGGGGTGTACGCCCCTCTACCGTAGGTCGTCAAACATGAACATTATAAAATGTAATATCATGAGGAAGTAAGTGAAGTGTTGAGTTCTTGTTAGAAATGCGCTCAGAGACGCAATAACTACTTCAAGTGACAATCTAGGTAGCTATACAACTTGTAAGGTAAACTGGATATCTTGTTAAGTGTTAATAAAAGCTAATACAATCAGTTACTCAAGATTGGTAATAAAATTTTCTAAGAATTAGGAACACAGATAAATATTATGGAGACTTAATACTTAAGCTTAATCTATACTAATATTATAAAGCTGAAGCGTTTTTTTGTTTGTTTGTTTGAACGCGCTAATCTCAGGAACTACTGGTCCGATTTGAAAAATTATTTCAGTGTTGGATAGCCCATTTATTGAGGAAGGCTATAAGCTATATAACATTACGCTGCGACCAAAAGGAGCGGAGCATAAATGAAAAATTTTGCAAAAATTATATATAAACCGTTGAAAGTAAAACACGCGGACAAAGTTGCGGGGGACAGCTAGTATAATATAAAATTCAGGTGTAAATATTTAGGTACCATTTTTATACTTTACCAAAGAAGTTAAGTATGAATTAATAATTAATTATACATTAATAATGAATTAAAGCCAGCAATAAAATTGCTATTCTTACAATGAAACTAACTTGAAAAACTTATTGAACTAAAACTTCTTTACGCACGCTTGACTTGGGGAGTAAGCTGGTGAATGCGTGACGATATATAAGTAAGTGAAGATAGAAAGAGAGAGAGTTACGTTTCGTATTATTACTGTAGGGGCAAGAGGGAGCGGTGCGAGCACACATTTTCCTTCTCTTTCCCTCTCCCTTCTTTTTTTATTTTTTTTTGTATTTATCTCATGCACAATTAACTATTTTCAAAGTAAATAAAGACTGTAGTACCCCAAATTCTCAAATTAGTTTACTGTTTAAGGACGAAATTACAAATGAGTTAACTCAATAACATGAAAACCACACAGAGAACACGTAATTTTCGGAACTCAATGTGTTGTCTCAAACTCAAACCAACAGGACAAAACACAATTAAGTTTGTAGCTAACTTGTTTGTTGTAATAACAATAAAACTTCTTTAAATTGTTGTTTATGCCATGCGCTATTCGAACTGTGAAGCCAGACTGAAACAGACAGGAAATTAAATTTAGGTATTTGTCAGTCACAGATCTTATTCTATTAAATTACAGTATTGACTTATTAAAAACGATGATTTATTTTCGTAGACAGTTATTAAAATAAATAGGAATTTATATTTAATATCAGTCAAGATGGACTCAAAACATAATATCCAAGAAAATGGAAGGTTCCGTCACATAAGGCTATAGACAAAAGGGTCGGAGTTATAAATTTTACACTGCAACGGTTCCACAAACTTTATTTTGCCGTCGGCAAAGTGAGCGACTAACTATCTCTGTTATTTCGTCGCAACTAGTTATGATTTCGCAGTTCTCGACAACTGTAAAATTATGTTTGCGAAAGTTTAATATGACATGCGAAGAGCTTGCTAAAATCACTCGGTGGGTATATTGATAAAGTATGACATGGAGTAGGTATAATAAAATAGAGACATAAAAGATTTGGGTCTCTCGGTAACTTGATGACGACGTTATATCGTAGGGAAGTAACTGGTATTGGATAAGGGTACGTATATCAACAGTTCATGAGGATATAAAGAGAAAATTTGAAGGGTGATAAAAATAAGTATGTAATATACCTACATAATTTTGACTAATTATTAAGATTTTAGGAGGTATTAATGTAAATTGAGGCAATCGTATCTCATTTCTTCGGTGTTAGTAAATGAATAATTCAGACTTAAATTATCGTATTCTGAAAAATTCTTCTAACATTTCATCGGGAAATGAATACTTGAAAAGTGCCGAATTGGATTTATTGGTTATATGAATTTTAAACCGTTTACAAATTGCCAAACTTTATACCGATTTGAAATTAAGTATAACTCGAAGTATAATTTACTTGACAATATTTTATAGATATTATTCCATCAATGTGAATAATGTTAAACCTATTAAGGTTGATAAACTTGAATAGAACTATAATTTAATAAAAAAACGTTATCATTCGGGTATATTATTATATTATAAGAATTTTAATTTTACGTTCCACTAGTTTTCTATATTCCGATACTCCATTTAATAAAAGAGTCAGTAACTTGTGGGTAATCGATAGCCAATTACGGGAATACGTATAGTCAGTCCATGTATTGGGATTCCACGATCGCTACAAATCCCGGGGCAATACTGTTAAATTGGACTCGGTTCCCTAGTTGACAGTCAAGACATTCGACAAACTGCACTGGCTGGCACAACAAAAACCTAGCCAGATACTTTTGCTTTTTTTTCATCAAAAAATCTTTGCTTCCACTCGATATTTGAAATTAGTTCTCCGAAGTTTATTACTTAGTTAGATTTCGTTTTGCAGTGCTTGAGGACAATGGAGAAAGTTTAGATAGATTTTATTATGGAACTCAATTTATACTAACTTCAGAATAACTGATTAACTACTCAGAATACAGTACTAAGTTTTATGCGTTATATCTTGTTCGTTTTGTTTTAGTAAAGATACTCTATTATTGAATTGGATAAGGTTATTTATCTGTTTAGACTGCGCTAAAGTACCTAATACAGAATGGAAACATCAGTATATCTATATATATGGGTAATGGGTATATCTTCTTCTTCTTCTAAACTATAAAAATCTCGTGTCACAGTGTTTGTTACCGAACTCCTTCGAACGGGCTTGACAGATTTTTATGATTTTGTTTTGTGTCTATTTGGTAGGTCTGAGAATAGGTCGTAGGCTATTTTTTATACCCGTAGGTGGTAAGGGTGGACTTCTCCAAATTTTATTGTTATTTTTTTTGACAAATTTATATGGCAAAACAACGTTTGCCGAATCAGCTTGTATTTATATATTATACCATAGATATATATTTTATACTAGTAAAAGCTATCATTTGTCATGGTTAGTATAAATCATTTGAGTTACGTAGAAATGGAGCACATTTCGCTGTGTCTGTTATCTCGATAAATCTCATACATGTAGCAAATGGAAGGACTTAGATGATTAATGTAATGTGTGTTAGTTAAGCATTGAAAATACAATAATTAAAATTTCCATTTTAGTTTATTTTACTAATGTCTAAATGTTAAATTAATATCGAAATTATTAACATTAATTTTATTGTTTAGCCGTCAACGGTCTTAGGGCCGAATACTCAAACGTAAATCAGATTTAAATCGCCGTTAAGTCTCGTGCTGTCTCTGTCACTTTAAGGTGTAAAATAGCGAGATATAGACATTTAAGAACGAGTTAAAGTTAAATGGCGTTTTAGTATTTGGGGGATAGAGCTTTATTCTTGTTGTTCTATATATCTGAACTATTTCTGATGATCAATAATATTTATTTTAATCTATCCCATTAAACTTGGAGTCTGAGTTTTATTTATGTCCTTAAACACACATTAAAAAAAAAATGTATTCCGTACTTTTTTGCGACGTTGAAAATGAAAAAGTTAACTCAAACAGAAATTTCACTTGCTTCTCTTTCAATAGAAATCATTGTTCATATACAGGTATTGTTAAACTTATTTATAGTTACTTTTGTTACACAGTATCGGGAAATACTCCACCAATACAAAACGGGGAAAGCCGATAGCCGTGAGTAAATTTGGGGGCGGGTTAAAAATTCGAGTTGTGAACACTGCTTGGCATCAAACGCGTTTAGCATTCTTCACGCGACGCCTCTTACGATACAATAAACTTAATTGAGTTCACAACGTTACTTTTGTCAAGTTGTCTTGTTCTTATGTGAACCCGCTAAGGACCTTTGAAATTCCCCTTTGCTCTCGAAATTTCGAGAATTTCCTTGAGATCTCTTATGTTATAGACTATACACAGGTTAAATTTGATATAGAGGCTTTAGTTAATTCATTGTGTTGCTGGAAATTCGCACGAAATGCTTTAAACTTTTTTAATGTGGGCGTTACGTCTGTTATAATATAGTCTTTTTTGTTGTCAATTTATACATTTTATTTTAATCCTGAACTGTCCTACTGCTGGGCAAAGGTTTCCCTTTCCTCTATCCACACTTTTCTGTTGGCCGCAAATATATAAGTGTGAATTATCTTATTTTTTGTATTCTACTGGTTAAAAGCATCTTTAGCTTCCACAAAAAATTAAAATACAATACAATATTAATAAATAAAAACATAATTTTCACAATCCGATCAATACTTTTAGAGAAATGTGCAGACAACATACACACATACAGTTGTAGAAAAAAAAATACAAATGCTTGGAAGGCCTTATAGATTAACATATATAAATATAATGCAGTTCCAATTGACGTGTCGAATTGGAAAGCTCATTTTTTTAAACTCGCTTAAGTATAGGTAACTATACAAACAACATTTATGCACAGCGCTGAAAGTACAACCAAACACTAAACAACTCTAACACAGTAAACCAGTTCCAATAACATTACATAGGTACATACCTACGTGTTGAATTAAAAAGCTCCTTTTATTAAAGTCGCTGAAAAATGGGTAGCAGTTTAACTTTACAAACCACATTTATACACAGCGCTGAAAGTACAACCAAACACTAAACAACTCTACACAATAAACGTATATTTATAAGTATAATTGTGTATACACGTTACTGGCAAAGCCCGGTTACAGGTAAAACTAGTTAAGCCTCAACTAACTAGTTTGACCAAAACGTATTACGATCGATTAGTTCGCCATCAACAATATCATTTAGTCTACGGAATAACATTCTTATTTCAGTCGAACTTGCGTAGGCTAGGATAATCGAATTATGCTGTTATTGGGAAATACATTATCGGGCTAATGTAGCATTTCTCCTATTATAGCTTTATCCATCGGTAAATCTAGTTTTAGATAACATACAGAAATAGAATTTCAGGTTAGTGTAACTAATGTTTATTCGTAATTTTTGTTTAAAATAGATTAGGTATTAAAAACTACATGGTAAGTATTTTTTGTTATATTTCTGTAATAATGTAGGTACTTAGCGTGTATAATTATATTATTCGACGTCACTTTTTCTCTCTCTATTTTATACTAGCTGTCCCGCGACTTTGTTCGCGTGTTTTAGTTTTAACGGTTTTTCATTTTTGCAACATTTTTCATTTATTCTCCGCTCCTCTTGGTCTTAGCGTGATGTTATATAGCCTATCCCCTCAATAAACGGACTATCCAATACAAAAAGAATTTTTCAATTCGAACCAGTAGTTCCTGAGATTAGGGCGTTCAAACAAACAAACAAACAAACAAACTCTTCAGCTTTATAATATTAGTTTAGATTTATTAGCGTCTAAACTTATCTAACCCCCGAATACTTAAACGCAAATTAACTTTAAGAAGTTCTTAAATATGTCTCTGCCGCTACTTCATACCTTAAAGAGACAGAGATAGCTTACGACTTAACGGCGGCTTCAAACTGATTTCAGTATGCGGCCATAAGTCATGGTAATAATATTTCTATTAATAATAATATCAAACAAAGCATCTTTTCATACCCAATTTACAGCTGCGCAATAAAGTTAAAACGATATTAAAATGCATTACGATTATGAAAGAGTTTCCATAAGGTACAATAAAGCCGTTTGCTTGGGCAATTGGGAACGAGCATTCGTAAGTACATGAGCAGTTTTAAATATCTCGTTGTAAATACGTTTCCATTCTTGGAATGTATAAAAGACAGGAAAGGCAACATAGTCGTACGCCGGATAAATTCCTCGTATTATAAATTCTTTCTCGTTTTACGTTCATTTTAAAACGAGCGGCTTTTCTGTGTTTAGTTGAAAAGTAATCGAATTTATGGCTTCACACCTACGCCTTTCCATTCAATTCCGAATTTCAAATGTACGAAATTTAATATTTTTTTCATAGATTTGAATTTCAACGAGTTAAAACATGGATTCTAAAAAGCAGCTTTTATTAATATTACATCCAAGTAAATTCTATTGTATTTTTTCAGTTTTACAAGATTGAGGAAAGTTGCTGTTTGATTTCCTAAGAGTACTACTGAGTTGACAAGTTTTATATCTATTATGTTAAGAAACTTGGTCAATACATT
Source organism: Diachrysia chrysitis (assembly GCA_932294365.1). Lineage (NCBI taxonomy): Eukaryota > Metazoa > Arthropoda > Insecta > Lepidoptera > Noctuidae > Diachrysia > Diachrysia chrysitis. The sequence goes on along the minus strand of OW028649.1, from coordinate 10,524,621 downwards.
AACAGAACGGCGGCCCGGAAAGCGCTCGGAGAGCGACTAGCCCCAGAGGAACGCGGCGCCATGTTGCGTGAGGCCTGCGAGGAAATGGTCCTCCGCTGGCGGTTGGACCTCGCCAACGCCCGCTATGGACGACGTATCACCGAAGTTGTGGGTCCACTCCTGGACCCATGGCTGGCGCGACGCCACGGGTTCCTCACGTACCGTTTGGTGCAGGTGCTGTCCGGACACGGGTGCTTCGGATCGTACCTGTACCGAATAGGGCGAGAGGAGTCCCCTTCGTGCCATCACTGTGGCGCGGCGGAAGACACGGCGCAGCACACCCTCGAGGCCTGTACCGCCTTCGAGGCGGAGCGCCGTGTCCTACGTGGGGTCGCTGGCCCGGACCTTTCGCTCGCTGGTGTGGTTAATGCCATGCTGGCGGACGATCGCGTCTGGCGGGCAGTGTCTCATTTCTGCGAGAGCGTCATTTCGCAGAAAGAGACCTCGGAGCGTGAGCGGGAGGCTGACCCTTCCGCTCCTCAGCTCCGCCGACGGCGGGTGGGTAGGGCGCGGACGAGAATCCCCGTAGCCAGACCTACTCTGGGGGGGACGCAGAGGGCGGGGACGGGGGTCCCTCAGCCTTCATTGCACGCGTCTCCTTCCGTGCTGGGTGGGGGTGGTGTAGTGCCATGCGCTGCCCCCGCTGTCCTCCCTCCTGGCTAGGAGGGAGGTCATGTCGGGCCCGCCACTAAGTGAGCTGTCGCCGGGGGCGTTATGGTGTTAAGACTTCGGTTGGACCCGTAACGCCGCCACTCAGGCGAAGGATGGCACCAGGTGTTTTGCCGGAGTAGTCGGAGCCTTTCTCAAGGCTCTGGAAGCCCGGACTCTTGCATCCCCACCCCCGTGGGGATGCAAGGCTGGCTCATAAAAGAGTTTCACCTGCCAAAAAAAAAAAAAAAAAAAATACATTAACAGAGCAGTGTGCGAGCTCCAAGGCTTACTCCATAGATAGAGCATCAGAATTTCTTCCTTAGTTAATTTTTTTGGTATATTTGGTTGATAATACGGATAAAAAGAATTAACTAAGTGAGCAGTGCCCATAAACCTTTGGAATATAAACTTAAATATTGTAATACTTCCATAATTAAGCCAACGTTAAGTTTAAACTCCGGCCAATCCTTCCCTAACTTTCAGAAATTCAGATCCATTGTAAAACAGGCCGCAACCAAGTTGTTTCTCAAATAACGCCTTTGAGTACTCAAGAATCTGTGTTTTAACAGCCGGCTCGGGCGCTAACTTGCCTTCCAACTAATAAAACAGCTCTGTTCGGATCTTTAAAATCCCAAAAACGGGACCTTTGAGGATTTTTATTGCAAACAATATATTTATATGGGCAGTTTACTAGAGCAATAAGGAGTTATCGTTGAGGCTTGAGTCCGTGGGACATAGAGTGTTGTTACAAACTGTAATGTAGTTTAAGTACCATCTCAATTTCAAGTGCTAGCGTGTACCTATTTATTATCAGGTTCTTCTAAAATAAGGACTCCAACTTGGGAATTATTAAGTCTATTATGGTTGTTATCTTTTCCGTAGTTAACTTTGTCTATAATCACGGTTTTCTAAAGCAAACATATTTCTGGGGAAAAGAGACAGTTATCGGAGTAAAAAGTTGTCATATCATTACATCAATAATTAGGTAAGAACAAAACCTAACATTGAAATAATTATGTGTTTATAGTATTTTTAAAGTATACAAGATCCTATTTCTAGAATTCAGTTTAAAAAGGATTATTCAAAACTATTTAAAGAGGAAGCACAAACTAAGAGAATTGTAACACTAGATTTTAATAAAGTAACGCCGCGAGCCCTTAGGGCAAGCGCTAAGTAAACCGACATTCTCTTCAGTAGATCCACCAATGCATGCCGCGGGCTCCTATTTTTATAAACTAACTTTCTCATAATATCAAGTTATTTAATAAAAACAAGCTTGATTTAAATTTAAAATGCTCAAGATAAAGCTTTTTTAATTGACCATCTTTAATCCAATACCCATTGTAAGTATAATTGCAATATTACAGTTCACATATGTATAAATATAACTAAATATTCATAAAATGATTTTTTAAATTTTAATTTTTAAAAATGTATGCTGATATGGGTTCTGTGAACAGTATTTTAGATCTCCTTGTTTTAACTTTTATAAATTCGACATAATATAAATATATAGATGTTTCCAATTTAACCTTCAGTCTATATTTTTTCAGTGTAGGTATAGGTAAAATACGGAATTCGCAACGAAACATTTTATGAATATTTATTTGAATCTGCCTGGAGTGCTGTTTTAACTTTCCACTCTAAAAGCAAACTAAAGTCTAACTTTCAAACTACAATTTTCTGCATGCAAAACTTATAACAGCTATTGGTGATTGGGTAGGCGTAAATACCAAACCCAAAATACCATTTTACCAAATTAAAGTCATAGCAACTGGATACTTTTTTTAAATAATGCTTTGAGTATCCAATAAAGTAGTCCTACCTGTAGCTGCAGCCTAGCTTAGTACCTATTAACCTTTTTCTTTACGACTTCAAAAGGTCTGTACTTGATATCTTTGTCAAAATCTCAAACTAGAATGCCTCTTTTATCATGAAAGCCCTTAACATAATTTGTATGAGCCCAAAGTCTGTAACAACGACGGTTGTCGTTTATCGGGCATATTTCCAAGAACTTCGAATGTTAAGAAAGTAAAAGAAATTATGCGGTAATTTCAGTTTTAGGCTGGAACTGGCCCGATAATATGGAAGTAATATTTCTCAAGTGGGTGCTTATGTAAAGTCATTAATAAATGTCGTTGAACAAAAAGCCGATATTCGAGGACTGGTCGAAATTTTTTGAAGTTAGCATTTTAATTTTGTTCACTTCTTATAATATAATCTATCTACCTTCTCTTTTAACCTATCTACTTATATAACCTACCTATTTGTTATTCGTTCATTAGGGTCATAACACTAAATCAATAGATTTAAAAGTGCTTCGTACCGCTATGGTAACTTAATTTATGGTAACTTTGACTAGAATTTGTTATATAAAATAAAATATTTTTTTTAGTGAATCTGGAGATAAAAGTCTACTTGAATAATAAAAAAAAGTCTAAGTAATGAGAAATGTTTTCGAAGCGAACGAGGACACTCAATAATCCACTTTGTTCACATGAGTGAAACCATCTTAAAATAGAGTTAATATCTATTTGATATTGCTTCACACACTACCTACATTTTATCCTTTGTAAACCATTAAAATTCTTATAAAACCTTAACTTCAACAAGTATGAGCTGCAGTTTATTTTTAAAATAAACCGGCTTCGGTTCTTAATAGGTTCCAGCAAAATGTTTTTCCGAACTAAATAGAATATTTTCGCAGAAAGCTTACATTAGTATGATGGAATGAAAAGAGGTACTTGTTATGCACGTTTTCCCTGATTACCTTGAAATGAAAGAGTTCGTCTTCTTGGTTTTATTTCCTACGAGACTTCCCTTACAGGGGCATCGGGGAAATAATGAGTGAAACACGGCTGCTAGACGCTTGGCTCGGTTGTAATTAAAAAAAAATACCGACAGATTGCATTATGATTAAGTTACTATGCTTTTTTTTATTATACGTTTTATTATAATTATATTTGACTAGCTGTTTCCCTTGGCTCCGCCCACGTGGATGTCGTTTATCGCGGCAAAAAGATGCCTATTTCCTTTTTCAGCCTCTAGACTGTCTGTGTACCAAATTTCATTTAAATCGGTTCAGTAGTTTTGGCGTGAAAGCGCGACAGACAGACAGTCAGACGCAGTTACTTTCGCATTTAAAATATTAGTATAAGGATTATTGATTATTATTGAACTAGACATTTGCTAAGAATGATTTTGGATTGAACTGTTTTTTTTTAATATTATAGGTCCTATTATATACAAAAAATCTTAACTGACCGTACTTTAAATTTAAATTGGTATAAGTTAAAACAATTTTCCGAACATCCATTCGGAATAGAAAATAAATATGAGTTGAAACTAATATCATTGGTATTAGAACGGAATAAAATGTAAATACTGAATAGTTGACGATGTGATTTATAAATCTGATTGACTATGCCTTTACTTACAGACAATGGCCTCCTTCAATTTCTTGATTCTATTTATTCAACTCCTTAACACATTTAATTAATAATTTACAAAACAATTTAAAACAGTGCAGGTTTAAGAGTGCAATCTTTATAATTTACTGCAGCATATTAAAGTCTTGAATAGTCGACATCATTACTTAAGTTGTACCGCTATGTTTAAAGTTTCTCAAATAACGCTTAGACCGGTTAATTTTCCGCGTTCAAGCTGAGAAACGATACTCTTCAAAGGAGCTCCGTAGTCGGTAACCGACAGCTGAAATACAACAATGTTTTAACTTAATCAGCACTAAACTATACACTAGATTACACAACGTTATACAAAGAACTTGGCTATGCTAGAACTAAGTTTCTTCTTGGGAATAGTCAGCATTTCTTCTTACAAGTACTAGGACAAGAAATGCTGAGCACTATAGTTTCGTGTCTTAATGTAACATACTTTGATTATTTATTAGCGCATTATGTGCATAATATAGTCCTTTTATTAGAGAGAACGGAAAGGGTAGTGAGATTTCTGCCGTGTAGTAAGACAAATAATATAAAAAACGTCGCCCTAAAGACGTAATAAATAGAAGGCAAAATTTAAACTTCCAGGCAGTGACCTCGGTAGCTTAGTTGGTAAAGCGACTAGCGCGTCAAGCCGGTGGTCGCAGGTTCGAGTCTTCCCTGAGGTTTAAGTTTTTCCTTCTATTATTTGTATTTAATTACAGATATAAAAAGCCTTATAACTATGTCATATTCCATACTAATATTATAAATGCAAAAGTAACTCTATCTGTCTTTCTGTCCGTCTGTCTGTTACGCTTTCAAGACTAAACCGCTGAACCGATTTGGATAAACCTTGGTATGGGGCAACCTTGAATTCTAAGACAGAACATAAGCTACTTTTTGCCGCGATTACCAACTCCCACGCGGATGGAGCTGTAGGCAACTGCTAGTTGACAATAAAAAATCAATTTACAGCTATTCCTTCTTAGAAAGTAGATACGTAATTGGGTACTGCGTTCGAAAGGTAAAAGATTGATATTTTTTTTAAACATATTGAGTGGTTACACAAATTCAATTTCAATTTCAATATTTTTGCACTATTTACCAATGTTGATATGCAGACTCCACCACATCCATCTTTCTATTTATAGAATTTCAGTTTTAAATTAATTTGCCCGCTTCGTTATATCTTTAAATGGGTTTGTTTGAATAGGTCCTTTTAATGTCTGCGAGTTACTAGCTAGACAATCTCTTGAAACCTTATTAAATGGAGTACGTATTTGATTATACTGATATAGAAATCCACTAAAAAGATTTTAATTTCGAATAATAAAGCTGATAAATTAATGTCAACTATATAAAGTTAATCAAGTTTATTTCTCATTTTTTACTGTCTAAGATATCATCGGTAACAACAGTTTTCCTTTATTGTTATAAGCACACTAGGTTTCCACCCCGGCTTCGCATGGGTGGTGTGAGATTCCCATACGTTTTTTTATTATTTTCTTTTATAAAAACCTTGTCCTTACAATAGATAACATAACAATAAAAAGGATTATCCGATTAGGTGCAGGTGTTTGGATGTTATGGCGTGACTGAGGGAAACCGGGTTTCATTGTTATATATATAGATATGGATATATGCTAATTATTGCATATGATTAAATGCTCATATCTAATAATCTAAATTTTAATGTTTATCTTTCATGGGACAATGTTAGTATTCCATCAGGTTATACTTATCAAATAAATAAATATTTAGGAAAATAACCATTGTAAGTGCACAACACTATACACTGGCCAGTGCTAATTTAAATAATATCTTATATTCTACTAGTATTAATATGAACAAATCTAACATAACATTCTCTTAAACCTTGCACAAACAAAACTTTGCTCTAAGATTGTCCTACTTCTATAACACTTAGTTCTCAGAACTCTGAAATTACAGTTAGGAGCTTCGTTGACTTTTAAAGATAAATATAACAAGCCCTGGCCCTTATTATTAAGCACTAAGCACTATCCCTAGTTCTAATCTACAAACAGAAGAAGCGTCTACTAGCAGAGTCTTTGCCGTTTAATTATATTGAGTGGCTGCAACATCTGCGCCGAGCGCTGTAAATTAAACCGACGCTACGCTCTCAAACATTAATTACCAAAACATTGTCACGCTGATTTCAGCGCATGATAAATAAACCGCTTTAAAACCATCTACCTTAATTCTGGATGCAATTAAATTATGTTAATTACACTTGAATGTTCTTTATAGGACCATAAATTAATACGTATTTTGATAGATGTGGGTTAATGTTTCGTATAAAACAAACAAAGAAAGGGATTTATTTTGTGGTTGATAGCGTTTTGTTTTATAAACTGGTTTAAATTAACTTCGTTCTATTTCCTCAGTAATGTCTGTCTTGAATTTAAGAGAGATAAGAAACAATGGCCCCTTCTATTGATTGGCCTTTGACGTTCCGGTGAGTGAGTTTGAACAAGAACTCAATGCCGAATTACCTGTAAAATAGAGCTGTATAAAAGACGCTAAATTTCAATCAGTTTTGAGTAGACCTCGTTTCTTTTACACCGCATTATTTAGAATTTGAATATAGATTTATTAAGTTTTAAGTTGACGACCACCGTGGTCCAGTGGCGTACACACCGTTTTCAAGGTGTCGCCAGCTCTGAGGTCCCGGGTTCGATGCCCGACTGGGTCAATGTAGAAAAAAAAACACTTTTCTACATCGGGTCTAGGTGTTTGTGGTACTTTCTTTGTCTCTGAATTCCATAACACAAGTGCTTTAGCTACTTACTTTGGGTTCAGAGCAATGTACCTATGTGATCTTGTCCACATTTATTATTATTTCTATTTATTTTTTAAGTTAATATTACTTGTACTACTTTAGTATGTCCAGTGCTTATGAAAACGTAATCTAATTGCAACGTGCCGGTATCCTACACTTACCTAATTATTTGCAAATAGTCTATAGGCGTACGTAAGTATCTTCAAATTTAAATGCCTTGACGAAGTCTAAATGTATGTATACGTATGTACTTAGTCTTTCAATCACCGTTGACGCCTCAGTGGCTATCGCTTATTGAGGTAAATGGGCAATTTCGTGGCAACTTACCCATAAGGGTAACTTTGCTCGTAAGAGGTTTACCAAAAAGTTTTGTAACATAGTCACAAACATTCTTCCCCTCCTCATTCATTTTGTAAACAATATACGAATTGCGTATAAAATGTAGAGTATTTATATTACTTCTAATAACAACAATTATTGTTTTCTTAGTAACGTAGAAATAAAACTCTAAAAACCTTGTTTCGATAAGCCTCTTACTTTAATACCTACCTACTCTGAGACCTTACCTATGTTTCGATTGTTTTCAATTACTATTTCGTTTATTTGATATCAATTAAATTCGGTTTCTGGGAAAATATGTACGTACATTGTTTGTTCATCATGAGATTTAGGTTTCTAGTTTGGTTTGAAAACCAATAAAGTAATTTACACCTAGTAATAGGTACACGTAGTGTAGGACGACCGGGGGCTAGATGGAGCGACGACATCCGCAAAGTGGCTGGCAGTGGTTGGAGACGAAGAGCTGAAGATCGAGCTCAGTGGCGTGCCATAGGAGAGGCCTATGTCCAGCAGTGGACGAAGATAGGCTGATGATGATGATGATGATGATGATGATGATGATGAATAGGTACACCTCTGAACCTCTCTGTTTTTTTTTATCTCTTTTTTTTTTTACTTTTGAATGGGTGTATTTAGCTTTCTCTTTCTTTTTATTGTAAGTGCGTCGACAGCGTAGATTATTACTCATATTGAAATTTTTCTACTGTCGAAGATGTCATTTCATTTCACTTATTTATTGCCATTACCGCTGCATTGCGTTATTGACGCATATTCTTTATCTAATAATGTACCTACATTGAATGTATAAATCTTATTTAAAAAAAATCCAATGGAGTTTCTTGCCGGTTCTTTGCCATAGGAAGGACATTTTGGAAACGCGCACCTAGAGTCTTAAACGTTTCTTAAGCGCCTTTTTGAGGTTTATAAGAAATAAAAACTTTTGATTTTTTGATTTTGACTCTATCTGCCCCTATTTTTTTATCTTTCTTGTTCATCATCAGTGATATGACCACCACTGTACCCTCTCACTGTAAAGTATTATTTTGAATGCTGTTCCTCTTATGGTTTACAATAAAGACTATTCTATTCTATTTATATTACTTTTATTTAGTTTTTTAATGCTATGAAAGTACAACAACCGTCATAAATTGAAAACCTATTATGATAATTTCAATCTAGTAGCTCAGTACAATATCACTCAGTTTTTTATCTTAATTATATACCCATCAAGTTTTCTCCATAAATCTAGTTCTATTTTAATTTCCCACATGTCAAACTTGTTTGATAACAGTTTTCTCAGCCGGTTTCCCGTCTCAACAACTGTTACACGTTACTGTTCCTATCAATTATTGCACATCGAAGCGTTCACAGCTCGCTTAGTGATTACTCCGCCCATTGGTTCGTTTCTTTCCAGTTGCTTGTTACTTTTATAGTAGACAATCATGTTTATTATTTTGTGTTCTTCGTTCAACTGTAAGATGGCATCTTCGGAGTATAATAAGGATTTATTTTTACGGGTATTAAAATGATGATGTTTGAATTATGAAATCGATTACTTTTTTATAGAAAATAATTTTTGCAGTGTCGTCGGTGGAAACGTAAGTAAACAAACATAAAAATGACGTATAAATTTCACTAAAATAAATACAATAATGATAATATAGACAATAATATAGATCTGATAAATCAATTATTGTCCGGGAATCGAATCTGCAGTACGTCATATTATTTTATACCTAGTTGTTGTATTTACTTCATATACTTAACCATCCAGTGCAAATTATTTCTCTGTCTCCATATAATTGTAATTACCTGAAACAAAAGCAAATACTAATGAAGTTGAGTCATTCTGAAACTTTTAAAACATTGTCTCACGCGGCCGCGTCCTTGACAGACAAATTAAGTAGTACGACGCTATCGTTCATTAATTGAGTTGTCGGCTTTGTAATGTACTTTCCTACCACATGAGTAAATAAATAAATAGGTGCCTCCTTCATTTTTGTTCGTGTAATTAATGCTACGTGTGCTGAATAAGCAGTTTTGTTACGAGTTCGTTGAACAAGTTGTTTGTGGTGGAATGTGAGGTAAGCCTGTTTTCGAGATATGGGTTAGAAATTTCTATGTAAGGGTTCTCCAATATAGCAACGTTTAAGTTACACTTGTAATAAAATTAAGCAAAATATTTTTTGTACTTTAAAAAGACACACTAAGGAATTTAACGACCTCCGTGGTCGAGTGGCGTATGCACCGGTTTTTAAGGTGTCGCCAGCTCTGAGGTCCCGGGTTCGATCCCCGGCCTGGTCAATGTAGAAAACTCCCTTTTCTTCATCGTCTCGGGTCTGGGTGTTTGTGGTACCTTCGTTGTCTCTGAATTCCATAACACAAGTGCTTTAGCTACTTACTTTGAGTTTCGACCAATGTATGTGATGTTGTCCACATTTATTTATTTATTTAATTTAATCCCTGTGTCGCGGGGGTTTTACAAATAAACAAATCACATGCGCGAAGAACACTCAGTTGTGGATCACACAAATGCTTGTCCCATGTCTAACCCGCAGCACGTCGCGCACCGTGGTAATGGTGTAGTGACCTTACTACTCGGCTATCCGGGCAGTCAAATTAAATAATAATTTCATGATGCCTGATTGAATATGTATATTGATAATATTTTTCTCTGATCTGAATACGATTATGCTCTATTGCCCTGAAACATATGTTTTATTTATTCATCTTCTCCATTGTATATCGGACCAGTTGAAATAGCATCAATAAAATCTCCAAGATATCCCCAACTTGATTTTATTACGAGATCAAATTGGTCGTCAACAAAAAACTTTTTACAAAGTAACCCTCTTTTATAGACGTTGTTTATTTTGAAAGGATGCCTCTCTATCCCAACGGTAATAAGATTTACAGGGAGTGGGGACTTTATTTAATTTTAAGTTCGACCTTCGCAAAGAAGGCATGTGAAGACATTGACCCGTTTTAAGTACAAAGGAGTATTTACTTTACTCTTTGTGCTCTGATTATGTCTGAGTTGATAGACGTCTTCAGTAATAGATTAGTGTATTTTGGGCATCCTATTTTTGAACTATGGCTAATCAAATATAGTTCAGAAAATAATTACTTAAGTTATCTAAACTAAGCTATATTTAGATCAATCACATCAACAAAAAAGGCGTACAACAATATAAAGGACAACTTTGACGACCTCCATGGTCGAGTGGCGAACACACAGGTTTTCAAGGTGTCGCTAGCTTTGAGATCCCGGGTTCGATCCCCGAAAGGGTCAATGTAGAAAACCACCTAGCTAGGTACCTTCATTGTCACTGATTCCATTACACAAGTGCATTAGCTACTTACTTTGGTTCAAAGCAATGTATGTGATGTTGTTCACATTTATTTATTATTTATTTACTTTGAGTATTTGTTACCAAAGCTCGTACCAAAGTTGGCTCATATATGGTCAAAGTATTTACAATTCACCAATTCCCTCTATAATCTGTAAGTAGTTCCAAACAATAGCATTCCTTTATGAAATAAAATAATCACAATACAACAATAAATAATACTTATTGCGTCTTGTTTTATGTTTGGTACTGACTTCATTGCTGTTCAAATAAGGACCCTCTAGGCGACACACCCAAAGTGGATTACAATTACGTTTTGATATGCTTAGATGTAGAGAACAATCACAAAGCCGATTTATATTCTGAATGAAAATATATTTGACATCGTTAGGGACTTTATGCCATATCGTTTTTCTATTATCTCTGTTAATAATATCCGAAACAGATTTATTGTGAATTGAACCATTGGACGCAAAAGTTACGAAAATTGAATTATGCATGTATTATTTAGGAATTTTTCATTACAAATGGCAAAAAATATATTGTATCCAATTAAATTTCTGCAATTCTACTATTTAGTTATAAAAATCTTTTTGTATAATTCTTGTTTCAAAACATAGCTGCTACGTATAACGTATGTAAAAATATTAAAAAGAAAGTAAGTAATCGAAGATAATATTGTAACAACGACAGGTTTTAACTTTACCCACTCATAATAATTTCTAAAGAGGTAGTGCGCCGGCTGCATTTTGTGTACAAGAGCAGTTTAGCGTAGACAATATCTTACCTTCTAGAGTTTAGACTTAAATATGATTTAAAATATTATAAGAATATACTTATTATTTTACAAGAAATCCATTATACTGTATCATTTACTGGTAATAGAAAAACATTTTAGTGATCATTTTGCAAAGTACGTATCTAACATTAAATCTATGCTAGTCCATACTAATATTATAAATCCGAAAGTAATTCTGTCTGTTTGTCTGTTAAGCTTTTACGACTAAACCGCTGAACAGATTTTGATGAAAATTGCTATGGGGTAAACTAGGACATATGCTACTTTTTGCCGCAATAACGGCTACTTACTGATATTTTTTTGTCTTGTTCCATAACTATTACAATTTCTGCTCCTTGGAAACAATAATATTCTAATCATTGACACTATATTATTGTTAATAACGTGTGGTGTACGGTATTAATTAATAAAGCAACATAATTGTGTGATAATTCTGATCCTTTTGTAATAAATAACGTTCACAGCAAACAAAATTATTACTCTACCGACTATTTGATTAATTAATGTTGATTTGTTGACCGAATTAAGTTAAACAATCATACTTGATGTTTGGCGTTACATTGTATTGTGATATTGGTACAGCGTCAGCTAGCTAGGCTTTATCGATACATAGTTCGTTCTAAACACCCGTTTAACATAGAATTTTTAACTAAAATTGCAAAACCTAATTTTTAAATACATAATGAGATACAGTCTCAAAACACGTCTGCACTTAATGGTCAAGTTTCCCCAAGATCAACTGTAGGTGTTGTCTAACATGACAGTTTTCAAACTAACTTACTACTTTATAACATCAAAATTATACATGAATACTAGCTGTTGCCTGCAGCTTTGCCCGCGTAGTTGTCACCTAGCGGGATGAAAAATAGATGTTGTCCGATTCGTAGACCTAAAAGATATACACACAAAATTTCATGAGACTCGGTCGAGCCATTTCGGAGGAGTTTAATTACAAACACTGTGACACGAGAATTTTATATATTAGAAGATATCTATTACCACTCTAAGCTACATGCACACATTTAATAATATCACATGAAATCTAAGGCTTTCAAACTAGGTCGCTCCTGTCTCGTCTCTAAGTAACAACGTTGAATTTAACTAAGTATACTTACAGCAATAGAACTGAGTTTCTAGAATACCTAAAAGCATTTTATCTCTAAAACCTTTGAGCCCTAGATAGGCACAATTATTATTATAGGTATCAAACAAATGGGCTATGACAGAACATGTGCCATGAATTCTATTGGTCGTAGAAATTTAGTGTAATATCATGATAATATGATTCTGAAAAGATTTTATCTTATAAGACACCTTTGGTTTTGATATCATCTAAAAAAGTATCTGCATTATAATAATATGGAGCTCTATAGGAAAAAAGGAACCCTTATGGAATCAGTAGGTTGTCCGTCTATCTGTATGTCAAAATTTTATTTTGTGGTTATTTTGTTCAAATACTGAAGTCTATGAACCCTTGAAGCAATAAACATATAAGCTTGTATGTCAACGATTTAAAAAATACAGCCATTTATGTAGTGTTTCCCATACGAGTAACTCAAAACCTGGAGAGATACCCAATATCATAAAATTTGGCATGCTCCTAGGTCTAACGTCACAAGTAAAAGATGTCCGGAAATTGTTAATTTGTAGTTTTATAACATAAAAAATAAGTATGTTCCAGCAATAACAAACTTATATTTACAGTAGGAAATTTGATAGTGGTATGACACTGGATGTATGAGGGAACCAGCCTATTACGTTTCGTTTTGAAGAATTAACTGTAACGACGCAAAATTTGTACTGAACCCTCGGTCGCGAGTCGGACTCGATTTTTTTCCGTTTTTAAAGGTAAACATGTGTCAGTACCAAGAAATTACAAAAGAAAATCTAAATTAACATGATTTACTAAAATGGTTTTGTAGCAGACGAACCAGCGATTGATATTATATTAATAATTTTGTTATTAATAGATTATTCACTGGTTTGCAAATAGAGGCGCGACGAAGCGACCATCCGTACCTAATTGTCTTTCCTTAAGATTAATTATTGGGCTGAGAATATTGAATGTTGTCATATTACCTGTGTGACAATCATAGCCTTGTCTTCTTGTTGTCTAGAAGTACAGAATAATTTAAAACCTAAAGATAAAGTTTCTCTGTTTACTTGTAGTAAAACAAACAAAGGTTTTGTCGAATTTATTTTTGTTGATATAAATATTATTGGCATCATTAGTCAATTTAGCTGAATTCCGTAGAGCTGGCTTCATGGTGATCGATATCGTGGATCACCCCGCACCGCTGTTCGTGGGATGTTACTCGTTCGTGATAGCACAGACGCGTCTGGCCCAGTCTGTAGCAATCCACAGTGAGTCGAAGTATACTCTAAGTCGGTTAAAATTGGGTATGATACTCCAGACCCACTGCGCGATGCGCGGCTGTCCCAGTTCTTTGGCCGTGCGGTTTGATCCGTGACATCGCGCTCTGTTAGAAGCCGTCTTTAGATTGGAAGCCATTCCCAACATAGCTCGGAAAAATGCTAGGCAGATAGACAAAAATCTACGAAAGAAAAGGGCTCGTTACTATAAGATTAGATTAAAACATTAGTACATATGCTTTTTACTAAATTTTGTCACAATTAACTAACTTTTACAAAGCGAATCAAGATGTCTTTTCAGGGTTTGAGCGTTTGCAAAATAATCTGATTCAGGTAATCAACCAGAACTTACAGGAAAAAAATAGTCCAGCTACCTATAGTTACTTATATATGTTATAACAATAAACAGGAACTTTTACTAAGAAGCAGGTTCACGATTGTTGAAATAACCAGTGTTTCTAATCGACCCGTTAATCAGTTGTTTAAACATAAGGGAGTGTGTGTTCACAATCCGTATCTTATCATCGCTCCAATTGTTGGAGCAATCGAAGAATGAATGAACTTATACATTGGATTTCGTAAGTGGCTGAAGACGTTTAAGATAGTAACAAATTGGTAGGATTTATTAGTATTTTTGAAATTTGATGAATTTATAAATATGTTTTTTTTTTAATATAACGAGTAATTTTCGCGCGAGAATAGTAATGCATAAAATCTCTTTAGTTACATCACAGACTTAACTGCTTAATGCTCGAATGATGAAAGTGACATTTAAATGAATGATAGATTAAAAAATGTCTATTTGTAATTTTGTATTTATGAGAAATTTGATTGTAAACTTCACACGGGTAGTATAGCAATATAGCCTATGTTAAATAGACATTGAAATATTTTTTTAAAACGGTACAGTAGTTTTTGAGTTTATTCGTTACAAACAAACTAAAATACAAATCTTTACACTTTGTAATATTACTATAGAAAAGTACATATTAAAAATATACGTATATTAGTCTATTATTTTTATATTTTTCAGATGTAAAGTCATCTCGTAAAACCAGAAACAATATAGAAAATGGTTAGCTATTAATGTCAGTTCCCACTAAAGTCTTACCGTGACATTTTTATCATAAACAAGCTTTAAGGCAAACTAGAGCAGCTACAAACTCCCTTATTATGAATTCATTGAAATATAAGCGGATTCGTGTTAGGTTATATTATAAGAGAAAAGGTCTTTGAACCTTTGAACTGTGTGAAGTTTTTAGTCTTTGTTTATGTACAGTCAAGGACGAAAGTCCCTTAACAAAAAATAAAACGGCAATCCGAACACAACTTATGGTATTTAATCGTAAAAAATTTAAATAATTATTTTATTAACTTCTTTATTGAATTTTAAAAGGAAAGGCGTATCTTAATTCGACGATTTTTGTTACGTCATATCTCCGGCATGTGGGTCGATTTTTAAATATATTTTTGTGGTGGTCCCTTATTGATTATAAAAATAATGTTTAAATCAATCTACAAATGCCAGACTTATCGCATAAAAAATAGAAAAAAAAACAAAGTTGAAGTCGGTTAATAGCTTACATGTTTATGTGTGAAAATATGTATTTAATTGTTGGCTGATTCCATAAATTTTATACCGAAACAATTCTATATTATTATAATATTTTAGTTAACACTCGCATTACAAAATTTACTAGCACTAGAATTTACAGTATTCATTAAGTATGAAATAGGTTCGAAACTCCGATCTGTTAAATATTTACCAACTGACGTCTCGTTTGGAATTGTGTCCAACCAATCGCAATCGAGTTGTTGTTTACATGAGACTTATGATACCTAATAGTTACCTATTGGTATAATAAAATGTAAGTATAATTTTTGTTTTGAATAACCGACCAAATTTTTAGAGATGGTTCAGCAACGATAACGTTTTCAATAAAAAAAAATAAAATTAAATAATATTTTCAGTCGTGTCCACCACTAAAAAGGGAACGTGTGGTTATTAGATCCGCAAAATTCAGTTAATCAACCTAGATAGGTAACAGTTAGCACACAGATAAATTTGGCAGTGCTCGCACGTACACAAATGTATTGATTTCTATTAGGCAGTCGCCAACGCAAATTTTTAACACATTTTCAAATAAATGCTATTAATTAATTTAATTTAATTCGAAGGTAATATTTAAAATTCACCTTCGGTTTGATCTCTAGATCTTAATTTTAAATTTTTACTGGTCATTGTAAACTAACCTTGTATAAAACATAAATATAATTTAAGCCAACGATTCATTAGGGGACAAAATGTTCCTCAATATTTCGCGCAACGCTCAAATCCTCGTGTTGGCTAGTGAACCGCAACATCACCCGCAACATATTACATGACACGGGGGACATGTTGCTTGCTTCCGCTCCTAGAGCAAGCGCATGTCTTGGGTCCTTTGAGTAAAAAATAAGTAAACTATAGAGTGCGCAAATCGAGTAAGAACTGTAGGCACTAGTATGAACAATTAAATCGTAAAATTAGTGTCAAAACAGAGCTCGCCGTTTTATTAAAAACTGTCTCAAAACCTAATATTACCCTAATAATATCGGAACCTTCGATATTTTCGCGTAAACGTCTGTCGTCGCATCACTTAAATCAGTAAATAAGCGTAGTACTTACAGCTGAACTTGCTTACGCTCGGCCCAACGGGCTACTAGCGATGCGCGCACTCTATGCTTGTCTATGTATACTCTAAGCTCGGGACATTCCACGTGTTGCTAAGAAACACGTTTCGCAACATATTGCTCTATTGGTCCCCCAGTGTATCAAAGGCTTTATAATACTTGGTACTTTGTGTATTTCAGTAGTTGACTGCCTCGTTGGTCTAGTGGTCGCAAGCGCGACTGCCGTGCCCGAGGTCTCGGGTTCGAATCCCGAGTCGAGCCAAAAAATAGTTACTGGGTTTTTCGTTTAGAAATACTCAGTACAGCTCAGCTTGGAGTCAGGAAGTAAGGTGGTGTTAACACCCCCGTGCCTCGGAAAGAACGTAAAGCCGTTGGTCCTGCGCCCTCTCCGGTCGTGTCGGATTGCCGTCCCATCGGACTATGAGAGTGAAGGAATAGAGAGTGCAACTGTGTTCGCGCATACACTCGTGCAGTGAAATATCTCCCGCGCAGATGGCTAATCTCTGTTGAGAGAAGCCGCCGTGGCCGAAATTCGGTCAGGAGGATATTATTAGTATTTCAGTAGAATGTTTGAGAAACCCTCGGCCGTACAAAGATTACTTTCACAAAAGTTTCAACTAAATTCTAAATTGTTTTTAACATTGTTGATTACATTTTAATAAGATGATATCATAACAAAACCGATTTAAATTACTATATAATACACTATTAACAGTTATCAATTAATACACCGGAACAGAGTTAAACGTAAACTTTTCAGTAGATTTAGTGTGATCTTCTATATCTATATATATTATAATACAAAGTCCTCCGCCGCGTCTGTCTGAACGCGATACACTCAAAAACGACCAAACGGATTTTCATATAGTTTTCGCCAAAAGATAGAGTGATTCAAGAGGAAGTTGTCTACCCGTGAGAAGCCGGGGCATGTCGCTAGTCACTTAATATAATAAAAGTTGCTTGCTCTGGAGAACAAAGAACCGAAAGAAAAAGCGACCTTTTGTGAAAAGTATAAGCTTAACAGATGTGCTGTGCGATCGCCGCGTCCCAACAGTTGGCCAGCATAAAACGGAAAGTGAAACTGAAGTCTTTTATATGCCATATAAACTCACGGGAAACTCATTTGGCCAGTAATATAAAGTTTATACTATTGGTCATAATATATTTATTACTCACGTAAGATTTCATCTATTTGCAAGATTTTTCATCAGATTCTAGGTCTTACCAGTCGCATACGATACAGAAATTTTTAATAAGTATGTCCTCTCTATGAACTGTAAGATTGAAATCTCACTTTTTATTTGATCGTGCTCTTTAAATTGCGAGTTGAGTGAACTTTAATTATGCAAAGAATCTAATTTATTAAATAAAATGCAATAAATAAATAAATGTGGACACACATACATTGCTCTGAACCCAAAGTAAGTAGCTAAAGCACTTGTGTTATGGAATCAGAGACAACTAAGGTACCACAAACATCCAGACCCGAGACAATGTAGGAAACTGGATTTCTACATTGACCCGTCCGGGGATCGAAACCGGGACCTCAGAGCTAGCAAAACCTTGAAAACCGGTGTGTACGCCACTCGACTACGGAGGTCGTTATTTTATTTTTAAATGTATGAATTGTTTGAAACCAAATGAGATCATAACAACGAATTCATGACGTTTCGTTAGTAACAATCTATATAAATGGTATGCGCTGTTTTTTTGTTCCACTAGCGATAACAACCAAAGCTTGAAACAAAAAGGTTTTGTTTGAATATTATTTATAGGTTTGTTTCTCGTTCGAAACAATTTGCCGCTCAGTTACTTTGCCTCCGTATAATTTGTCAGCTGAATGCACTTTTATACTGAAGCCAAATTACTAAAGCTAGCATAAAACGTGGTCAAAACTGTTACAAAGTAAAAATATTGTTTGTTTTATCGTTTTAATAAAGATTGTTATTGAAACATTTTAAAACTAAATAAAGAAACGTGTGTAAAATGAAAGCTATACCCAATGATATAATACACAAGATAATGTTACCTTCATAGTTACCGACCTTTAAAATTGGTACACCTATGTCAAAATGGTGTCAAGTTGCCTGTTAAGTCAAGTTTTTTTTATAAATAGTACAAAAGATGGGATAACCACGCAAGTAAAAGAGATAGCTATCATATGAAAACATCCTAAATAGAAGGTTTTCGATTTAACAAAATGCGAGCACTAATCACATAATATCTGCCGCATTTTTACATATTATAATATCATTAGATTGTACTCCCGTAAAAATGGTATTTTAAGAAACTATAGCCGTTGGGCTACCCCCATAAAGTGCGTGAGTGACAACTACAGCTCAGGTTGATTATACCTACAAAACCCTTGCCGGCTTTACCTTGTTGTATATTTTATAATTAAATACAAATAAAACAAGGAAAAACTTAAACCTCAGGCAGGACTTGACTCCGCATGCGTTAATGCGTTACATATAATTAAAATAATATGTTGCATTTTACGTCAAAACTAGTGTTTAATTATTATAACATGGCACAGAATATAAATAATTTTGGTACCGTTTATGCAACCAGTATTACTTGGAATATTATCTTGGAACCTCAAATTTTCTTTTCTTAAATCTCCAATCCAAGACTCGGTAAAAATATCTGCGATTCACTTTATTGTTCCGAAACAGAAATAAAAATTGAAATTCACTCTGAATCTCTATTCCAAAGATTCAACGAACTGAAATTTAATTAAAGAAATCTCTTATCTTTTTATGCAGTTTGCAGAAGTTTCTCGAAGCGAATGTGATAGCTAATGCTAGCGTGGAACTAGCAGCTGTCTTTACAAAGTACATCGTTATGACCGCTTACGTTCAGGATTCTATTGGCACCCGCTCCGAGCAATATTGGTGTGACTTCGGAACGTGACTCTGTATTGTTGGAGAACTTAAAGACCGTTTACTGACGTTAATAGGTTTAAATAGTATTACTATCACTTAATTAAATTGGAAATAATTTTCTTTATATCAGTTTATTAACTTTTTTCATTTATTGATGTTTCTCTTGAGAAGATTTTTAAAATGTGATATTCAATATTTATGTACTATAAAGTAGCAAACATAAAGTACGTACATAGTGTTCGAGGTTGGAATTGATTAAAATCTTACAGTAAACATAGACAATCATAGAGCCTGCGCATCGCTAGTAGCCCCTTTAAATGCCGAGCGTAAGCACATTTTTACCTTATACATTTAGCTACTACGCTCGTTTATTGATTAAGGTTATTTTCCGTGCGACGACAGACGTTTATGCAAAAATATCGACGGTTCCGATATTTTTAGGGTAATATTAGGTTTTGAGATAGTTTTAATAAAACGGTGTGCTCTGTTCATACTAGTGCCACATACCTACTAGTAACAGTTCATACTCGATATGCGCGCTCTATAGTTTACTTATTTATTCCTCTAAGATTGAAACTCATTTATTAACCTTATATTATATCTTTCAGCCATTTCCTCAGAATTTTGTCAGTTATTTCAACGACGAACCTCTTTCAAACCCGAATTGAAAGAACAATGGCGACGTTAACACTTTAGATAATTTTAAG
The DNA here is from genome assembly GCA_932294365.1 of Diachrysia chrysitis. Classification (NCBI taxonomy): domain Eukaryota; kingdom Metazoa; phylum Arthropoda; class Insecta; order Lepidoptera; family Noctuidae; genus Diachrysia; species Diachrysia chrysitis. Next base: position 10,504,565 of record OW028649.1, on the reverse strand, counting down.
CCCTTTCCAAGTTTTTTGACAGTCCCCACAGTCTTCGTCCCGTTCCCTGAGATACGGAAATCGGAGTGAATGTAAAAATTCATTCAACGAACTCTTTTTTCATTTTCAATTAAAAAGAAAATTAGCCCAAATGGCTTCCGACTCTTTGAATAATAACCAAAAATTCCGTTGTTGATTGAAGATTCAACGAAGATCATTTATATTCGTAATGCAATCAAGATGTTTTCTTGACGAACTTTTGAAAGCGCTTATCGTTCATCTGATACTCAGTTCTTGAAAAAGCAAAGTGCGAAGGTTTAAATAAATATAATTTTAATGATTTAGTTACGCCTATTCAAGATTAGGGTTGACTATGGTAATTAGTATAATTCGTTGAATGAAATTCATCTGAAACTACGCGTGTTGTTGAATATTCATATCGTGAGAACACGACAAACATAACATACATAATTTGCATGCTATGCCCTACATTTTTTTATCCGCTGGTGATCTGCCAACTTTATTCCCACTAATGCAATAATTTCCAATATGGTTCTTTTATTCGTTTAATTGTGAGAAAAGGCGAGAGGAGCGAGGTATTAGCGGGTTAACAATATTATCTATCTAATTGAATTCCGGAACGGTTGGATAACCGCGATTAATTAAGGCCCGACCATCATCCCAATCAGCAGTACTCATTGACCTTTATAGAAAATTGTATTGTCAGTCATGTCATCTAATTGTTATATTGTACATTAATGTTGGTATTGTTTACCTCATTTATTTAAATTATTATGTTTTATTTCCTTTTATGAAAATTAAATATATTTTTTTAAATGTAAATGTAACTAGTGCGGAATGAAAATATTTTTTACTTATACTTTTTTTTTATTATTATTCTTTACTATCTTTTCCAGCGGCTCAGCGCGCGTGGATGTCGTTTATTGCGTCATAAAGTACTATGTCGTTTCTCAAGCTCTTAGACTATCTGTGTACCAAATTTTATTTAAATCGGTTTACTAGTTTTGGAATTGGTATTGATATTTGAAAGCGAGACAGACAGACTGAGTTACTTTCGCATTTAAAATATTAGTAATGATTAATATTTAAATATTGGCAAAATGACCGAGAACGCAATTTAATATTAGATCTATCTTATCAGAGACGAACGGATGGAAAACAATAAAAAAAACCCTTTTCAGCAACTGACCCATCATTTTGTCTGTATTTACTCTTCATTTGTTATAACAACACTCTAACCACGAACTGAGATAGAAGATAAACATCAAACATTGTTTTATGTGTTCGGAAAATATGATCTCACTGTAAGGAAAATATTTGCATAAGTGACTTTGTTCTTAAACTACGTTCCAGATTAAGGCTATCGAGGAAGAAGAGGATAGGAATGCCTTTGCAAAGTAATATTATGTAAATATGTAGATATACGAAGAAAGAAGATATTCGTAGTAGTTGGTAAACAGTCATCTCTAGTATACTTCCGTAGTTATTAAATAAGTGAAAACAATCAAAAGAAAACCTTCCAAATTGTAAAGTCAAAAAAATTGAGATAATCATCATTCTTGAAAGAGAGGCAAGATTGATTGAAGTTATACATACATACCAAATCAATAACTATAAACTGTTGTTTCCATTTTTATGACGTCACCTGGAGTAATTATCATACAAATTAAAAAAGGGGTACACTGCAGTCTAAACAAAAACTACAATTATATAAATACTACATATGACTCGACCTACATTCATTTAGCGTTATCTTTCTCGTTGAGATTTATAAGGCGGCGAGTTACTTTTTCCCTATTTTTCCGTGAAAAACACAAGTGTACCGCAATTTTCGTCGGTCGGCGGCTTCCCAGACTGTTGTGTTTTTGTCCTTTATTGGTTTATTGTTCTCTGAGCCACTCGGGGGACGTTCGTCTTCATCAACACTTTTGTACGAGTCTCGACAGTCATGACAAGTGTTGGTTTATAAAATTATGGTACAAAATGTTTCTATTTTTGTTGAGGATTTATTTTTGGTGTTTGTATAAAATTGCTTTAAAGATATTGAAATTGTTGAAGACAGGAATCCTTATATGTATAAGATATTATGTATTGGATACTAGAAACGATTGAAAAATATTTATTCCTTTCCGTATTCCTGACATCCTTATGCTATTAGTATACCATAATGTAAGCCTTGGTTAGAGTTATTATAATTTATTACAACAGTATTTTCCCATATTCGTCTGTTTTTACATCAAAGCTTCAAAAATAATGTTTTCTCTTGTATCGAATATCACTGTTCGCTTCGGGAAAGATGAGGTTTTACCTCAGAGAGTTACATCTATTTCTTTTTCAATTCGAGGATCAATCATACGTTAGAAATCACAATAAATATGGAACCAGTTCTAAGTTTATAAAGAACGGATATCATATAAACCTCAAAGGATTTATTCCCGATAACCGTTTTATAGTTCTTGTATATTTTTGATAAATGTTTTTGTGGTAAATTTTAAATTTATTTTTATTTATAGGTACAGATATATTTATTTATAAATAACCCGATCAATAATTAGATTAATGGTACCTAATATTCCTTCAAGCACAACACCAACAAAAAATGTTACATTTTGAAATTGTGAATATTACCTACTGTAAAATTTTATAGAAGCAAAGTGACTATTTATTGTAAACAACATTTTTATAACAGTCATATTTTTTTAACAAAATTAAAATATTGTTTTTAAAAACACCCAGTTTTGTAGTCAACGAGGTGGACGACCAGATTTAGTCGGACGTATTTCATGCCACAATAAGGTAAAGGATGCCTATTTACCTACTTGAATTCAGTGGTAAAATCTTGATAATGGCTAGCTGCAATTCTAATAGGAGAAAAAAAAGAAGAAAAATGTTAATTTGACACAACAGGAGTAGTACAACCAATAAACATCTAGTTAAAATTAAACTAACTATTCTAAAAGTTAATTATAATGAAATTGAACTAAAATTAAATTACGACTGTGTACCTACGGCTGCGCCAAAAAGGCCCTAGCTTAGTATGAATGCTAGGCAACCTCGAGCCTAGCGCTGGTTTTCAACTAAGTCTTAAAGCATTAATTCACAGTAAGACTACGAAATCTTTTGTTTTCTACATTTCCATTCTCTATCTTTGTTTTTTTTTAGGATAAAACGCGAGTAACCTTTGTTTTTCGTATGTTATACTAAAAACTAAAAAAGCTAGCTGCCTTATAAATCTCGGCGAGAAAGATAACGCAAAACAAATAGTAGGTTGTGTCACGGGGAATTGTTTTACAGGCAGAAAATGGGCATGTTTATGTTCTGGTATTACTATAAATATTTCTACCGAGTTAGCTTTGAATGTACATGAGATAATGTCACGAAGAACGTATCGGATTTGCGTTTTGGTATCAGTTTTAATAAACATGAGTTAGAATTGTTGCGGTTATTAAAGCACTAAAATACATGAAATGCAGAACAAATGTAAATTCAATAGAGCTATCTTAAGAAAACTTCAATGTTATTAAGTTACTCTCATTACCAAGTTTCTACAAACCCACTTTTTAATGCTTAAATATTATTCGAAACTTTAAACATCTCGAAGCGCTTTGTTAGTGAAGACTTCACTAACAAAAAGCTAAGCTAAGCGCATAAAACTTGCGTTCTTTTACTTATAAATTATTTATAGAGATTCAGGCTTTTATAAAAGCCGCCTATAGAATGAGCCTTTTTATTGTCCAAATATTAATAAACATTAGAATACTACAAGACAATACCATTTGGCCGGAAGTAACCACAGCTTTATCGTAAAATTCAAAATATTCAGAATTAAATTATAGTATATATTATTCACTAACATTATTATAAAATATTATAATCCGCTTACATTTAAGCTGAATAAAATATGTAATTAAAATGTTAGTGTCTAATAATAATATAATATAATATAATATTTAATATTAATAATATAATATTATGAACTGTTAGTGTAGCCTGCAAATTTATCTAGTTTGATGTGTGTACATAGGTACCTACTGAGTACCTAATTAAACGAAAAATGCACGTAAGATAATATAACTAAGGATTTTATATTCTAAAACGTAACATTGTCATGAATTGCGATAAAAAATAAAATGTAAGCACAAAAGTAAAACTGTCCATTGAAATTTTACATTCATAATTTAAACATGAATTTGAGATGAGAAATAAAATTGTTGAAAATTTTCTAACAAGCGGATATGGATGGGAAGAGGGGAGAGCGAGTATTCGGATAAACAATAGCATTGTAAGCCTTATGAATAGTCGCTGAGTGTTGAAAGAATAATTGGCTCTTTTGTTTTTGCCTGGAACACACCTATTCATCAATACATAGACGTGTTTGAATCTCTGTCCGTTTTGTTTTAATTTATCCTGTCGGAATATCAATTTGAATCAACCGTAGGGAAATTTGGAATGCATTCATTGTGCGTTAGGTTTAAATGTTTTTTATACGCTATTTGTTTACTTTTCATTTGGTAGAATAAAATGATGATTGTAGGACGCCCTGCAGCCGGATGGACTGACGACCTGAAAAAGGTAGGGTGGCAACTTGGGAGAGGCCTATGCCTAGCACTGGACTGCGATAGGCTGTTAGTGGATAGAAAAATATTTTTCAGTTTTCATACCTACACACGAAGCCGTCACAAAAACAAAAATGAGTTTTTGTTTGTGAAAGTATAAACGCCACAATTTATAGAATACCTTACTGAATTTGGTTAATATAACTTTTGATATGTATAATAGTCAAGTAAAGGACGTAACGCGCATAAAATTTTAGTATCAGCAGACGATATAAATACACATTACGTCTCGCAAAGTGTTTGTGGGATCGTCTGACGAACCTTTAACCTTTGGACGTGTCAGTTTTTTGTTTGGGTAGTGGGTCCCGCATGTCTTTACCCTGTGGGTAAGATGTTTCTACAATCCTACCTCTTAATGTTAAACTTAAATATGATTTTAAACTTTAAATATCTTGACAAGCTTTGATAGTAAAGTCTCACTGTAGCGTTATTCTTCTTATTAGGTATTCTCTTGAGATTCAAAGACTGTTATAGACTTTATAATAAGTATTTTTATTGTTAAAATATTAATGAAAAAGTATACAAGAATATGAAAGCGCAGAAAAGCCCGAGGCGGAGTTGAAGGGATGAATTGTCGCACAAAAGGAGTGGACCCAATAGTGTATGATCGTGGAAAAATCGATAACAGGCTTGCAATGCCACTGTTTAGGAGTAAAATAATAATAAATAAATTTTACAAGACCACTGTCTTTCAAACCTTTAACCCTTAGTGGGTCTGCGAGGGGCGGTAGTGGGTCCCGGAGGTTTGTAAGGCGTTGGCAAGACGTCGGTAAGATGTCGCCGCGGTTACCCGGCTCCTCGGTTTACGGCCCGTCTCGATCTAACAAGATTCCCGACGCTCGTTACACCAATTTATTACGCCCTTAGGAGGGATTTATACTTTTTGTGGTAGTTTCCTTCTGTCCGCAGCACGCTGGACCCGTAACGTATTATCTCTCAGAGTGGCTCATTTTGTATCTCTGATGTGGGCGGCATCTGCAGCTGATGTCTGTGTCCGAAGGCTTTAGTTCAAACCCATTTAGGGAACTACTAAAAACCAGTGCCGTCATTTGTAGTGGACGTTGAATTTAGTTTTTAGTGTTACGGATTAATTAATTTGTTAGAATAACAAACCCTCATTTAGTAAGGCTAAGAATAAAAAGAATACTTTTCTTTTTGCGGCTATAATGCTATTTAATTCGGTGGAAATGAAAATTTTTCCATTACAAAAACTACTGATTAGGTATCACCTAAAAAAATTATACGAATATTCATCAACTAACAACAAGCTACGAAAACTTTTTTGTTTAATTTTGTTTGAAGAGCCGATTAAGCCTTATTTTTATTCACACGCTGAATAAATTAAACAAATCTAAAAACCACTGTTTGATTCTGGTTAACTGTACACTGAACAACTATAAAGTACCGGCGAAAGTTTTTCAGTGGTTTTGAGGAAGTTGGCGTCGCGCCACATCAAGACTTGTCGCGCGCTGTTCCCCACAAGGGTTGTCATATCCCAAAAAGGAAAAAAACATACCGAGAAACACTGACAAAAATGGAATGGAGAAACTCATATTTCTCGGAATTAAAAATAGGCACTTTTCTTTAATGGTTTTTTCATAATGTTTCAAAGAAATATGGCTTCAATCTTTTAAAAAGTTGCGATATTTTAAAAGAAATCGTTCCTTGTTAATGCCCTTTTTGTTTCTATTTTTTAACATCGTCAATGAATCATTTAAAATATGAAGAGAAATAAAAAAATATATACTTTATCATTAAAATTGTTTCATTAGGGCAAAATGAAATGTAGCAAAAATTTTGTATGCACAGCATGTTTTGCTGGCATCGGCTACTCGGCACAGATTGAGCAATTAGCATAATCCCGACATTTTTGATACATTGCCTTTGCTTGTAGTGGAAACTAGAGCGGGAAGCTTGGTGTCAACCCTACCGCGACGACGCGATATCGTGCTTGATGACGTCACTGTTTTATGCCAGTCTCATGGAATACGAATAAGGATTTATTAACTTGGAGATAAAACAAATTAATTATATCAGTAAATGCTTTATAGGGTTATCAGAGTAAATGCTCTTAAAATTAAGGAGTGCTTCATCATTTAACTAATCGTGTTAAAAACTTAAATGACTTTCATTGAATATGCGATAAAATATGCTCAGAGCAAAGCTGGGCTTCAACTCTTTAAAATTTTATAATTTAAAACAATTGACACATTGACACGCCCCGAAATGAACCCAGCTTTTATCCGTTTATATATTATTATGACTGCGCAAAACGTCATCAACATCATCCATTATTTTTCATAAAATATATAGGTATTTAGGTTTATGTATAAATATTGCTCAGCTTGTCGGCTACAAGCGACGACTCCACGTGACGCCGCTTGTTTTTGTCTTCTCCCTTTGTAACCAACTACTTCGGTGCATGGCATTCACAAGGTTTTCATAGAAAATAATGTAAGGGAATTTCCTTCGTTTTCTTTTCTTGCAAATAGTAAACTGATATCTCTGGGGTACGACTGTTTTATTTATGCTTGTTAAAAGCCTTGCGAAGCTGTGACTATTTTCCGCCTCTCCTTGTATACACAAAAACATATAAAAATGTTCACATATTTAACATTTTTGTCGACCTCCGTGGTCGAGAGGTGTACGCACCGGTTTTCAAGGTGTCGCTAGCTCTCAGGTCTCAGGTTCGATCACCGGACGGATCAATGTAAAATATTGTCTCTGAATCCTTATGTGTTTTTGCTTACATTGGGAAAGAAAAGCATATCGGAAGGCGTGCCCTTTTTATACGCCAGTTTGGGCACACAATAAATAAATAAAATATTTAATAAGTTATTAATAGTGTCGTGGTGGCCTAGTGGTTCAATGAACGGATTAGTGTGCACAAGGTTGCAGGTTCGAACCCAGTACAGGCAAAGTACCAATGTGACTTTTTCCAAGTTATATGTACTTTCTTAATTATTCTAAGACATCATTGACAAACGGTGAAGGATAACATTGTGAGGAAATCTGGATTCCGACAATGGGTAATCTGAAATCGCCAACCCGCAATGAGCAAGCGAGGTGATCAATGCTCGTGCCTTCTCTATATGAGAAGAGGCCTATGCCCAGCAGTGGGACAATTATAGGCTGGTATCGTATCACATTTAATAATTTACACAAATGAAAATCGTACCTAACTTTGAAATATCGTTTTAATTACCATTCTATTATACAACAAATGCCAGGCGAAAAAGAAAAGCCATTAGATATAATATAAAAATGTTAACCAATGTATCTGCGAAAAATTAATAGACCGCACTTCAGTAGTAACCTCGATAGCTCCTTTATTTCAAAGTGGTAAGGTTTTTTTTCGCATATTCGTTATTATTACCTACGTGCGCCCAATCATACGATATGACATAATAGTTCATATAACATTAATATTATCGAATATCTTGTTATAACGAGAAATATTATTTCAGCGGTTTCAAGGATCCTTTCTAGAATACGAATAATTTACCTCACTCCAGGTCCTTTTCGATATTAATTCAATTACCCACTGTCTAATAACAAGTAAAATATCGTTTGATAGGGCAAGATAGCAAATATAATATCAGGATTGAAGTGGAGCCATTATTGTTTTGAAGTTGAGGCACTTGAAAATTATTGGTTTCTAGTTTACGTTTACTTACATAGATGTTCTTCGAAGCATTATATTGAACTAGCTGTTTCTCGCGGTTCCGCCCGCGTGGATATCGGTTATCGTGGCAAAAAGTAGCCTATGTCCTTTCTCAGGCTCTAGACTATCTGTGTACCAAATTTGATTTAAATCGGTGCAGTAGTTTTGGAGTGATTGCGCGACAGACAGACAGACAGAGTTACTTTCGCAATTATAATATTAGTAGTAAATATAGGCAGAAAAATGTTGACGTAAAAGGATTTTTCGGTGGTTGACAGATTTTAAAATAGCAATCACTAGTCTTTTTATCTTTTTTTACAATAGACTACGAACAAAATAGGTCTATACATGTTAGTACACAACAGGTTGTATTAGTAAAAACATAAAAATAAGACTGCCCTGACAAGATACATTATTTTTTTTAGCATTTCTCATTCTAAAGTAAATTAAAAGATACAAATTGCATATATTTTTGTAAACCATTTATAAAACCCTTTTTTTAAACCTATTCGAAAAGTTTGAAAAATATAAATATAGCTTACAATTTACTGCCAAAATTCCGCCAACAAAACATCTAAGCTTACTTAGGTTTTTGAGCCGAATCGAACGATACCTTAACTGTCGAAATACATTTAGCCGTTTGAAGATACGAGGTAATAAAGAAATTTACAACCTTAGCTAAAGAAAACAAACACAAATATAGAGACATAGAAACATGTAAGATATGCGCGAAAAACATAACCCTCCCTTGGCGTCGGGTAAAAAAGACAGGTAGGTACTAGAATCCCAAGAATTAATTACTTATCGTAGTTGCCTCGTCACCCGGTGTGCCAAAAGTACAGGACCCCAACAGTTAAAGGCGACACAACTACACGGCGACTGAGGTCAAAGAATGTCGTCATTTGTCATCCCGTCCATACTCGTGTGATAAAACGACAGCTGAACGCGTCCTACATAACTGCTTTACAGAACACCAAAGCCGACGTATTTCCTTCGCCGAAACGACTTTCAAAAAGGTAACTTTCGGGAAAAAGACACGAAAGAATCTCCACTATGCGTCGTATACGTCGACTTTCGTTTTACCGGAAATTAGGGTCTCCTTACTGTAGATTGCTCAAAGCGATAACAAGCGAAAGGTTACTGCGAGTTGAATCGAATGAGGTTGGAAATAATTTACGTAGAAGGCGCTGGATGTTTTTGTTATTTTTTTCTTAAAAAGGAGAAAAGAGAATTGCTTTTATCCTTTGTCGACTGGGCGGGTCTTGTAACGCTTTCAAAAAGGTTTCAGGTTGGATCATCGCTATTAATACGTTATCCTACTTTAATCGTATTTGTCTGTGTTAAAGCCGCCTTTGTTTACTTGCGGATTTTGATTCGCGTCTTCAGATGCGAAGTAAGGCCAGGGAAAGGAATGTTACTTAGATGTATACATTAAATTATCTGTTAAGATGACAACTGGCCTCGTAATACAAACTGGGATAAAAGAAGCTAATAAGAAAACGAAGCTAAGCTGATAATAGATATCTAAATGAAGAACATATTCAGTAACAAATTGTATTGTTCCCATTCAACATTTGTTTTTCAAATATTTTTTACAAACAAAACATTTTTGGTTATATAAAAACAACAAAAAATTAAAAATACATTTGTCCCAGGACGCTAAAATGGAAAATGAAAAACTCGTAATAAATTTAATCACAATCAAAACTTTTCTTCATTGTTAAATGGGAAAGAAAAACAATGTGCTGAATCCCACGCATTCATAATAATTAAACGTGTAATGTTCTGAGGGTAATAAATAGAGCCAGCTGTCGGGCTGAACATGAGTTACTGGTGCCTCGTTAAGGCATCCAGTATGAAGCATTGAACATGATAATTGACACTTCGCGCGAAGCTCAAGGGACTTCCCTCGGTGCAACATTTGTTAGAACAACTGTTTGGGTTATGAGTGGCTATTAGGGTTTGTAACTAGGTTGCTCTAGTTCTTTTGTATGTATGTGTTTTGGTCTGGAAACCCAGAAGGGGTAAAATGTGCACATTATCGCTAGATTTCTAGGGTAATGTTTATAACATGGTAAACATTTTTGTCTCGTGTGTTATCACACGAGACGTTTAAAAATTATTAATCTTTTTTACTCAAACAAAATGGTAAAGTCAAGGACAAGATTGTAATATTGAAACAATTTTTTTTACATAAATAATACCTAAGTACTATCTTGGAAATCAAATTATGAAGTCAAATAAATTGATTAATATTCGTTAAAAAACTTCAACCTTGGTGTTTTTGCACGATCTACTTATTTTATGGGCATAAATATGACGACCATAAAAGAAGATTTGGTACAAAAATCTGTGGATCTTAAACATATTTGTTCCGAACGGAAATTGAATATGCGGTCCTTGCCGCACAAAGCCGAACTTGGCAAAACCATTGTAAAGTTGTTCATGTATGTAATAATTTTGACCAAATCTCTGAAAAATATGAGGATGAGGCTTTTAGGTAAAGTTATGGGTAATAAAACGTACAAAAAAAAATGTGTATAACCTGTGTGTGGTATGTGGTAGAGAAAAAACAATTACCTACTTGGGGAAGAATATCACGTTTAAGTTTTTTTAATAACCTTTTAATTTACTTACACACACAGACAGGACATGACAAAAATATTTTTTGGCCGGGTTTTCAACCATTTTGTCATACCTAAACAAAGTATAAAAAGAACATCTTTTATTTTGAGCCACTGGCGTTGAGATGTTTTTACGACAAAATTAACGTAAAGACAGGAGAAGATTAATGAATCATCTAGAGCGGAATAGGCATCGCTCCGTATTTCCGCTTTTTCAGGCAACAAAGTGAATTTTCGCGGAGAATATTTTAGAAGATTTTTTTTTATAAACATTTTGTATATTTATTCATACAGTTCCATATTTTTTTAAATATATTTTCTGTTTAGAGTAGACAAACAACAAAGTAACTAACCATTATTTATGGGTGGAACTGGTTAAAATAATGTTGGTTGGTTGTTATTTGGTGGGGTAGACGATCTCTTAAAAATATTTTATATCTTTAAAATAATTAATCTAAATTACTTAAAAATATTAAAAAAAATATATTTAAATTTTCATATACTTAATAAAAATCCTACATCATTCCTTAAATAAAAACAAACTTTTACTAATTATAACGTTTATTAATGAATACGATCTTAACACGTTGCGTACCCTTTTGCACGGCCGTTAGCCTCATTTATAGGCGTAAAGCCGGCAACAGCACTTGCACAAAGTAAACGCGTACACTTATTCCGCGCAGTAACAAGCGCCACATGTGGCTCCACTGTTATTTATCCTGTGGCACACAGTACAAGCACTTTGTATCGAGCGTCATACAACGCAGCAGTTTACAACAAAGAAACTCTCCAAATACATTGAAGAGGATTTCTCTTATCATTTAATTTCACCCCTCCTAATTTTTTTTAGGCTAATTAGTGAGGCGTTCCGCAATTTTTTGTTTAAAACCTCTGCACTTCCACAATGGGACCGTCTTAATTGACCCGCCAAACGCCGTTTACACTCTATATTAATATCCTCAGCAATTTTTCAACTTTTCGAATTTTCTCGTTTCGCCAGGGGGATTATAAGTCATCGTTTTTTTGTAAAAGTTCAGACAACAGATTTTTTTTACAATACCCCGCTGCAGCGTTAAACTTTTATTAAACGTTTTACAGACCCGCAAGTTAGGAGGTCTTTTTTTAAGCAATCCGATGTAATTTATTTATCAGCTTTTGTACGTGTATTTTTTTGATAAAAATACGTTTGTGCCCGGTACAAGGACTCAATTGAAATGTACGTGTTTTTAACAAAGATAAAGCTTTTGATTGTTTTAAAATGTAAAATGAATGGTGGTTCATGAAAGTTTCAACGCAAAAACGTAATTTTAGGTAGCGTCGGGTTTGCTTCACGCAATTATTTTAAGGTTTTCTGCTAGATAATATTGTATCTAATTTACAGTTTGTTATTCTGTGGGTGTTTGCTAGATATATCTAAGTAGAATGGAAGTCGACCCGACGAATCTCGCAATAACGGATAAAGCTACGGTATGTTGTAAAGATGTGTGAGCAAAAAAACCCTTGAGTTCCTTGCATTAGATGGCAAGATATATTGTCATGAAAGACCAATGTCACGCCACTGTGCCTAGCGAAAATAAATGTTATTTGTTTTAAATAAGAAAATAAATAGATAACAGGAGCTTGCCCACTATGATTGGTGAGCCCCGTTTCTTTCTGTTACAAATTAATAAGCAGAATTAAACGTCGGTTTTTACAATAACTTTACTACAAAGTTATGCCTCAATCAAAAATTTGAGTTAAACGAGATATGAACAGAAAACTTTAATAATCTTGTAAAAAAAAGTGAACTACATCACATACATTGCTGCTAAGTAAGTAGCTAAAGCACTTGTGTTAGAAATCAGAGACAACAAAGGTACCATAAACACCTAGACCCGAGACAATGTAGAAAAGTAGTTTTCTTCATTGATTGATGATCCCTGGACGGGGCAGGGATCGAAACCGAAACCTCAGACCTAGCGACACCTTGAAAACCAGTGAGTACACCACTCGACCACGAGGTCATTGTCGTGTAAGATGTTTTCTAACAAGATACATCTACATAGTAAAGGTGTATTTTAATACTTATGATTTTATTCATCACAAGGCGTTGAAGTTTATAGTTTTGTTATTATAATATTAAAAACACGTAACATAAATTGATATAATTGAATCAGATGAGAAATAACAATGCGTTATGTAGATTAATAGATAGGATCATTAACCTATAAAATATCGCTTGGTATACAGTATTGTCATAGCTTTGTAGCCTCATTAGTAGGACGACTAGTTACCTGTTCTATGATCAGACGTCTCTATCACGCAGCTACCGTTAGGCCAGTTTTTGTTCACATAAGCTCGTCTCAGGCACGAACTAGTTAGAGAGAACCTTTTAAGAACTTCATACATGCTGAGTATACTGACGATAATAGTTATAATTAAATCGTCTTGTTCCGTGTACGACTGTACGTGTTCGCCATTTAATGCCACTTAATGAATCCTTTTAATACCTGTACTTAAAATAGGTATGTGAGGATGTGCGTTTGTCATCGAGCTTGTCGATGAATTTTGATGGAATCATGTGGGCAGTACCTGTGCCCTTTCTCTCAAATTTTATTTTAATTCTAATACAAAGTTTGGATAATATGAATATCTAAATAAATGTTCTGAAATATGCCTCCGTGAATTGGACGAAGCATAAAAATTTCAAAGGGGTTTGTTTAAGGATATAATACACATATTGTTATACAGATTTGTGTTTCTCTGGAGACTTAAATATTCACATAAATTAATGGAACAGAAATGGTACTCAGAATAAAAGGCGATGCGCTCTTTGGTGGGTCTAATCTGTCTATTTTTTACGGCTTACGTGTTAAGTAACCATGAGCCTTTTGACATTTGTGTTTTTATGGGATAAATCCTTACCTTTTCCTTTTCCACGTGGATGTCCGGTTGCTAAGGTCAGTGTAGCACTGCAAAGCTCTGAAACAAATTATATTTTTATAAGTACTTAATTTGTTGATACAAATGTTTAGAAAATACTGCGATGGTAATATTTATTTGATTTAATAGTGGATACGTAAATTACACAAGCTTTTTATGATATCCAGAAGGCTTTAAGGAGTTTTACTCAGTTTACTTTTACCCGGAATCTTCAAGTTTCTGGGAATTTGAAATAGAATATTAAGCGGATTTCTGCAAACATCCATTTCATTTCAGGGAACTAGAAAATAATTACAGCTCAGGAAAGTGAGATGAAAATTTATATAATTTAATTTAATATTCCTGTGTAAAATACATCTTTGTAATTCGATTTCTAACTACCAAACACTTAAATATAGTGTGTGATGAAGTGTTTGATGGCTACTTCGATATAACGTTTGAAAACTAATTTTCCAAGTGTATACAATAACTTATAAAGTTAGCCCATTGCCGTGCCGACGGACGCTAACAGACTGCCCGCTATAGTTTGACTAACTTTCCCTGTCACAAATCAGACATAATGTTTATGTTTTTGTGCAATATTTCGCGGTTTATTGCGCGTTAAATCTAAGCAATAACAGATTATATGTAGATTTTGGTATGTTTCTCGGACGATAATTAAAAAGGAAAGTTTATAGATGAGGATGTACTGTAAAACTGTCAATTGAAAGTAAAGGAATAACTACAGCGCTTTTTGCAGCTTCATTATTACAATTAGGTTTTTAGACGTTATAATCTTATTCAAAAAAAAAAAGTTTCGCACAAAACAATATTTCAACGGTTTTCAAACAAGAGATCTCATATCGCTTCGAAGATTGTAACAACAATGTTTGTGTTCCACTGTACGAGCACAAACACGCTGTAGAGTACACACAAAATGGCAGATTGCTAGATCTGCCTTTTCTCTAGAGGAAACCATTCCATCTACGGCAATACTACTTTCATCGAATGTTTTTGCCAATGTACTAGTATACCAGTATGTTTTCACTACATTGTGCTTGTAGCCATCGCTTTAAACAACCCTCGTAAACATAGAGCTAATGCTTGGGCTACCAAAGTGACAGTTCCCCTATTGAGCGTCTACATAAAGCTATTACGTATTGCTAACAAAACGGCCACGTCATTCCAAGGGACATTTAAGAACTTGTGACAGTCTAAATCCCTAGTCCGAAATAGTGGCGACGTAATATTTCCTGCTTTTCACTATGATGTAGTTTAAGTTATATGGCCGTCGCGTAACGTGTGGTCGGGGGCGATAAGTAGCAGCTGCAGTCTATTTTTCTCTCGCTACCTCTACCACAGACTCACCTGATTGAACGGATATTAAAAAAAGAAAAATACGAAGGAGAATGAACAGATGAGTGAGATTATAACTCACATGCATGTAGACTGCTGTAAATTTAACACGTACCTAAATTCGATAACGGTGTGTATAAAAGATTGTATCGTGTGATGTGAATGTGGCTCCCCCGAGGCTACGATCAATCCATGTTTTATGACACTACCTGGAGCTTAGATTATTTCGAAGTAGTTCGCCCCCCGCTACGTTGTTCATTTAACCCGAGTTTACGGTACAAGGAAAAAAATATGGTTTATGTTTACATATTCAGTTTTCACAGCTAATATAGCGTATATGGAGAATTAAATAAAAGAAGATTTTGTCTTTGTTTTTTTTATGGAATTTCTTATTAGCAAATTTTCACAAGGTAGTGGTTTATAGCGACCCATTGCTTATTATACATGAGAACTTATATGAAATGTTAAATTATTGTCTATAATGGAGTGTGCTCATGGGAATACCGAACCTTTCAACTCAACCAGAATATTTTGTATAACATCTAAGAATATATTGAATTTGAGCGAAAATCCGATAACTGGGTACAAGATCTATCTCTATTAAGGTTTTCCCATTTATCACATTAACGCATAACGCAATAAAGTCACAGTTTGGTGACAAATTTATTGTCTGGCACGTTGCCAAACGACGCGTTTAAGTATAGTAGTAGTTATATGCGATAAAAAATGATCGACGGAACCTCAAAAATGAATTTAAATTAGTACCAGCCCAGTCCTTGTGTAAGTAACAGCAAAACGTAAAGTAACTGTTAGTTAAGTCCGTATATTTTTTCTCTAAACATGTATGAAATAATTTGTCCGAAAAATTGTTTTAAACTTTACTTAATTTTTGAGGTTCCATCACGAATTAGATTTTGGATATGTCTTATTAGATTGGTTTCAGTTTTGAATAATATAGTCAATTATGTCATATTATGTTAGATTATGTCAAACGTGTATAGTACAGTGGTGTTTAACGATAATTAATAGTAACAAAGATATTATTGAATTATTAGTTAAGCAGAACTTGGATTCAGATTAAATTGTGATAGAATAGTTAGTTGTTAACTTAATTATCCGGAGTCAGTTACCATTGGATATAGTGTTTCCCGGTAATTGAGTTACTGAGAACTGTCGGCAATCGTTTGGTGGAAAATTCCAGAATCTATTGAACTTAGTAGGAAACTGCATTGACTAATTTGATATAATGGGCCTGTTTCCTATTTTTTTTTTAATGTCCGTCTTGTAGATTAATGAATTTTATTGGACACGTATTTTTTTGTTTTTTCCTGCAAACAAAAAATGATCAAAATACAGAGAACTGAAGTTACGCGTGACGTCACTCCTCGCTACGATTTTTAGCGAGGCGAAGCGTCATAAGCCCCCACTCCGAAATTTTAAAGCGGTGTATCTTTGTATTTTTTATTGTTTTGATAAAAGAAAAAATACGTGTCTAATATTTTTTTATTATCTAACTGACGGACTAAATAGATTTTAACTTTTCATACCCAGGAAACATCCCTATTAATACAACAAGAATTCAAAGAATTTATTTTGTCATATTCGTATTTAAACTGCATATTATCTACTTAATGTAATTTAAAACGTGTTAGCTACATTTAAAAAAATATAACTAAAATAAACGAGTAAAAATAAAAATGAAAACTATACACTACATTTTAAATTATACCTACGACAAAACAAATATAGAATTTTAGGAATCATATTATTATATTAAAACGAGAAATTACTACAAAAATATTTATATCTAAATACCTATAAAAATAATTGACAAAGCAGTGTTTTGTTCTCTTACATAGAAAAATAATCGATTTATGAGCAAAATAGACTAATCCATCTGTTTACCAACAATTTATTAACTTAAAAGAGTCTTGGCCGTTATTATTAAAGTCAATGTTTAATAGACGCCATCAATATTATCAAGCAGACAAACAGATTTTTATTAAATCTCAAGCAACGCCAGGATAAAAAACGAGCGACGTAAAATCGCGTGCTTTTGTTTTTATAACATTGTCATAGCTTTAGGTAAAACTTCAGGAATATAAAATACAATAGCACTCTTTATAATTTATTGCGCTACCGAGAGCTTGAATATTTGTCTCTGCATATTTTCATCCTCTTAATTTTTTCTTTAGCATTTCAAATTCATATGGCTGCGCTTGTGACACGAATATATTATACCAAATGAATTGTTTGTTTATGCATACGGTTTGTATCGAGGTGCCGGCCGGGCTGTTTTATATGTAGGTTATCAGTGTACCAAACAGCGTGATAAACTATTGAACCGTATTTTTTGCGAACAATTTTTTTGTGGCAAGCATTGAGTAATAATATTATTTTAATACGAGCCCAAAAATCGTTTTGGGTTAAAAGTTGGTACGTTAGCAAAATTCTAATAGGGTCGAATAAGCGTTTTGTGGATCACTGATTAAATAGTGATTATATATAATAGGATGTCGTGGTGGTTCAATGAACGGCTTTGTGTGTACAAGGTTGCAAGTTCGAACCTATCACAGGCAATTAACAATGTGACTCTTTCAAAGTTATGTGTACTTTCTTAATTATTGTAAGACATCATTGACAATCGGTGAAGGAAAACATCGTGAGGAAACCTGGATTCCAAAAATGGGAAACTGAAATCGCCAACCCGCAATGAGCAAGCGTGGTGATCAACGCTCGTTCCTTCTCTATTTGAGAAGAGGCATGGGCCCAGCAGTGCGACATTTATAGGCTGGTATTATATATAATAAATTATTATAATACTATGACTGTCTATTGTTTTAATTAATTATACCTATATTCACTGAGCACTGAAATAGAAAAATAAGTGAATAATTGTAATTATCGATATGATACCTAATATATATTATATTAGTTATGTAAGATACAGTACAACCCTAGAAAACATCTGCGGCTCTCTTCAGATAGGTTTATTCATTCCAGAAAGATTCAGAGATTTGTTGCAAATGCGAAACAAAAGCATGGCAAGTAGTATTGTTTATTTAAGCGGCTTTTCTCTTTGAGTAACGGAAACCAGAAATATATTTTTTTTAAATATCTACTCCTCTCTGGAGCCGCTTCACACCAATCCAGCAAATAGCGATAGATGTCGTCTAGCCAGGAGCAAATTGGGGGAGACCTTTGCCCAGACGTGGGACACCAAAAAGGATATTTAAAAAAATATTTGTGTTTTTTATCAATCATCGTGTATTTTTAAGATTGAATAAAACCGCATCAACTATTCCGCGTTTTAACTAAATAGTTGGGGAGAAAGCAAAGTTTCTTAAGAAACTTAGCACGCACAAGTCTCCAGTACTTCTACTGAGACTGTCAGTAAACATTTGAGTAGAGTTGGTAGTTTAACGTAATGCACTTAAAAACTTTACTTACTCCTTCGTCTCTGTATTTTTTGGTGTTTTTACAGCACTTGACACAACAAAAACGTGATAAATGTTCGCCTGTTGGGTTTTTTCGTTATCGACAGCTAATTGGAGCTCCGGGCGAATAAACGCGAGTTCGTCCGTCGATTAATGAAATTCGAATGCAAAAAGAGGTGCGCCTACACCGAAAATAATTACTGGCGAGCACTTTCCATTAAACGTTATTTATAAATAACTATGCCTAAAACAACATTCACGTTTAAAGTTCTACCTAAGTCTAATTAAAAGTCATGTATGATCCGCCGGCCAGACCCTTTTCAATATAACCCAACGTTAGCCTCCACGAGGGAAGACCACAAACAAAATATATATCCTTTTCGTGCCACTACACCACTCAAAAGGTATCTTTTACGAAGAAAATCAAATATTGACCACCATTAAACTTCATTATTAATACTCATCAAATTGTAACGCTGTAGGAATTTAAATACCCAGTTCGGGTCGTGAATTTTAATGGAAATAAACATTTCGACACATTGAGGGGCGGTAATGTTATTTTATATTATAAAATATTTCTTCGAAGAGCGAAAGTGAAATTAATAAGGTCGGTAGGCCTGGGAGGTACGGATTCCTGAAAAAGTTTATTAAGTACCATTATTAAGGGCGTAATTTTGAAACTTTAGATTTTTGCACGAACGAGTCCTACCGGAATATTTATTTTCTGTTGGTACTTCCCACTGATACTGGTATATAGATGTATAATAATGACCTTTTGTTATTAAGTACAGCTTAATTTTTGCATTTTCATGTGTGTTTAAGTGCGTGTCAATGGTGCATGTTTTAATTAACTCTTTTTCGATTAATTAGTATAAAATTTTCATGACGCATAATTTTTGTATCTTGCAAGAATACTGACGCAGTTTTCGAGAAACCAGACAAGTTTTATATGTTACCAGTCATACTATATACATTAAAAAGGTTCCAATATAATTATGCATTAAAGATAATGGACGAAATGATAGCAGTGAATGCAATAAGAATAGCGATGTAATTATTTTGTATTACTACCTTATTTTAAAGCCTTTGGAGAGGATCAAGGTCCTGTTCATTAGTAACTCTGAAATATTTCGCAGTTATACCCGACGTTGATGGAGGCAAACACCTGCTTTTGGTCTTCGGACGTTGTTCGAATTATCTTGAAGATAGTTATAATGTAATTGAGTAGGTTATTGTACACGGAGTACCTTGTACCGTTAATGAATACCCGCAACTATTGTGTACTGGATCGGCGAACTAATATATCTTGGGAACCTAATTAATTTGGAATATGTAGTGCGTGGTACGATCTAATAGAAGATATACTGCTAGGAACCTTCTCCTCATGTAGGAACGTTCGTTCGTAGGATGTTTTATTATGTCGCTACTTTATTATCAATGAAATTCTGGTAAATATGTTTTTTAGCTAACCTTTTGGACTAAGGTTGTGTTTCCACCAGAAACGTGCGAGGATAGAGTAGTTTCATTTACCTAGCCTCGCTCAACGCTAGGATGAAACGATTCTATTGGTTTTTAATAAACACATCCCTCGCTACGCACATCTCTGGTGAACACGAAGCTTAAAACTTGGCTATAAACGTGTGAGTTTACGTTAAAATAAAATGTCAGAGTAAATATTTGTGTTACCAACTTCAATGTAGATTTTAAAAACTAATTCTTGGTAACAAATTCAAAGAGAATTAGGTGTTTTACTAACATGAAATGAGTAAAAAGCAATTACACTACATGTAATGCTACACAGTACCCTAATTTGCACTTTTAATACATAAAATATGGGTTATATAACGGTTGAACGTACGAAAGATTAATCATAATATAGGTGTCGGCAGCATCATATTATGGTAATAGCATTTGGTAAACTTATAATGGACAAAAAGAGCTTAATATTTTTTATGTAATTTAAGATGACATATACACCTAAATATATACCTAATATCGTTAAGATTATGTGGTTACATAGTCTTTATTGTTACAGGGAACGCTGAGATGCTAGTTGCATAAAGCAAACTGTTTATGCCGTAGCAACTTTAGATTATTAAAAACCAGGTTAAACTTTTATACCTAGAAAATCTAAGAAGAACGAATATAAGGAACGTAAAAAGCATTTACTTTTCTTTCGTCCTTGAACATCGCAAATTAATCAGAGTGCTGAGTGGATTCCGTATCGACAAGAGGCTCTATTCACACAGAACTGAATAGTTTCCGCGTTCACAATACTGAACAATGAACCCTTTGTACTTGGAGAATTATCGACGAAGATTTGCAAAATGTATGGAGATAAGACATTCTACTTGTTCCTTTCTAATCTTCGAACGTACAACCATGTGGGAATACGTGTACATACAGTCTACCGAACATCATTCGTAAAACTTTGACATTAAAACCATCTTTATTTCCATGCAGTAGAGTCCCATTTATAGATTTAGTTATTACAACTAACCTGTGGTAGTCTGTACCTACAGTGGTAGTCTGCCTACAAGCTGAGCTCCTGAATATTTTGGATATTCAAATAGGTATGTAAACAGAAAAGCTTCCAACAAAAATAAAATCAGATAACAAATACCCAAATTAGGATTCACCATGCATTGTTATCTGGGTTTAAATATGATTACGTTTTATAAAAAAACAACCAAATAGGCAATTTTTTTTGTCAAGTTCTGTGTAGTTCCATTGTTTTAGTCTTGGATAATTGAATTTAGTGATGGCTCTAACGATAACCCTTCTAATCTTCGTAGCTACTATGACATTAAATATTATTAAAGTCTTATGTTTTATCTACTTTAACTAAGTGTTATTGTAGTGATACTTTATAAGCAGTGTTATTTTATAGTTATTTGTGATAGTTATGGCTAATATCGATCTAAATGTTAAATATAATGTAGACAATATAGGTCTTTAAATTTTGGCTATTTAAAATTAATTCCTTATTTTAATTCAATATTTGTTCATTAATTTTGGGGTTTTTCGAGGAATTGATCTCACACAGACATACTAAGACATGCGTAATTAAATGTAATTCGACTTTTGGTTGAACTCAGTCGGCTAAAAATAGGTAGAAATTAAAGTACTAGGAGCTAATGTTTAAAGAGAAGTTAATTAAGTAAATTAATTGTTAGAATCTTAAACAAACCCAAGACGTTGTTTCAACACTTATTCAAGTACTCTATAATTAAAACTCTCGAAATATTTTCATCAAAACAGCGAATGTTTCTCACCAACCCGCAAAGAGTTAAACCATAACATCGTAAAGCCCTTTGAAAATAGACTATTTTAGATTGACCTACCGCACCTCCCTCGTACAATACTTTTTTCAAACGTAAGGGGATCTTTGAGAAGTTGTAGGGATCATTATAGTCTGGTTGTTAATAGTTCAGTGGCTGTTATCGCAGTGATTGAGCAAGGCAAGGCCGTAAGAGTTCGTGCTCTGAATGTAATACAAAATGCGTCTTACAGAAAACACTACTATTATAAAACAAGTCAAGTTTATTATTATTCATTGCTTACATGATTGTATACTTGAGTTTAATTATGTATTAGTTGAGTTGTTTATAAATGGAGTACCTATTACGCCAAGGATATAAAGAAACGAAAATAAAATCCTGGGTCTAGTTGGATTTTGAATTTATGGCAATCTACAGAAGAATTGCAAATGTTGCACAAAAGTCCTGTACATTGAAGTGAAATTGGGCCGTTTTTGTCTGCCGCATGAAATATGGACTGTCAGATTTCCATGCTGCAGAATTCTGATGTAGTGCCGTCAGAACGGAGTATTCTAGAAAATGTAAAACAAAAGAATATTACACACAAATTATGTTCTATTTTTTCAGATATATATAATTCACATAGTTTATATTTTATTTGTACAGACGAAATAATGTTTATTGTGGTACTTAGTCGCTCTACACGCAGGCGTCTTTGTTCAATTCCAAAGATTTGGGAATACTTTGACACTTTATTTATATCTATTTAATGAAGTTTTATTACCTACTAGCTGTTTCCCGCGGCTCCGCGCGCGTGGATGTCGGGTATCGCTGCAAAAAGTAGCCTATATCCTTTCTCATGCTCTAGACTATCTATATACCAAAGTTCATTTAAACCGGTTCAGTAGTTTTGGCGTAAAAGCGTGACAGACAGACAGAGTTACTTTCCCATTTGTAATATTAGTATGTTGTTGTTGTTGTCCTAAGGCACCCCGCTGGTGCAGAGGGCCCTAACAAGTTTTCTCCAAGCCGGCCGGTCCCGCGCGATTCTTCGAGCGTCTTCCCATTTGAGTTCTTCCTTCCTGAGCTCCTTGTCCACCGATCTCCTCCACGTGTGTACTATAAGTATGGATTGATCATTTTATGCATCTGTCAGCCAGGTAACATAATTATGATTTTGAGTATTTTTTTTTTGTTTTAACATGATAAATTGCTCGAGACAGTAGATGTTTTGAAGCATCATGCTAAAATTAAAGCTGATAAAACCGTCTTAAGGTATATTGAACTAAGTTTAGCGGAGAAGATCAGACAAGGGTTTAACGACGAGCTTTAGACAAACAATCCCGAGTTCCTGATTGCATGATAACCCTGTTTGTGGCAAACTATTTCTTAACTTCCGAGGACGCTCAACAGTTCGTAATGCTACCAATATTCGTTATAAACTAAGTCTGTTTGTAATTAAGTACCGTTTTTTTTTGTTAAAAGATGGATTTTGTATAAATTTCCGAAATCCGAAATTCGAAATCGAAGGTATGTTAATAACACCATCCAAAACTTTCATTTTTTTTTTTAATTTTTCGGTATAAATTCGGTACCTATATAAAATAAAAAAAATCAAATTAGTGATAATATCAAAGTTAAAAAAAAAAATTAAAGATATTCGATATATTTAATTAATACTATTTTTAATAAAATATCAACATAAGCTTAACCTAAATTAAATACTTCTTGCTGTTAAAATAATACTGAAGTTATCTACTTAAGGGGTCGTCCAAATGAAACCGTCATAAAAAGGACATCGCCGTGCCGGCGCATCTTCGTCCCGACTGAACTGAAGCACTTCTCCTTAACAATCAGGGTCACTTCGAACGGTTTGAAGTGCACATTACGACTCGCATAGACATTGTCAAGAGCTTCAAGGATCCCTAGCGAACTTCTCAAGTGTATACTTTCCTATTATTTATAAAACTGTGAGAAACTGAAGTATACGGAGATTTTTTTTCTGGGATGCACTTTTAAAACTATGCGAGTAGACGATCTTAAGCACTACTTAAGTAAAAACTTGATGCTTTTTTAACTGAACGGATAGTAGATTGGTATTCCCGCATAAGATAAGCATTAGTGTGATCCACAAATACTTGTTCTGGGTGTTCTTTGTGCATGTGATTTGAATGTTTGTAAAAACCCCGCGACACAAGAGTTTGTTTAAAAGCTTATACTTTTGATTAATAACTACACCAACCGTTAGTAGGTGACAACAATATATTAAAGTGTAAATACCTATTTAAAAAATACCAATAAATATATCATTTTTTCAATTTTAATATTACATAACAGAAAAATAGTTACGGAAGAATTTCCTACCTGTTCAAAAGAAGATATTATTATGAGTTAAAGTTCTATAACATTACTACTTGAGTTTAAACCAACACAAAAATATATAAAACGGTGTGTGAGTCTGATTAAATCTGGGTGCTATTCACTTGAATGTTTAATTAAGACCGACGTTACGGGAAGGGTAATGGTTATTGTGATGGGGTCCTCACTAAAAATTAACAGGTGGTTCTTAAGGGGTGGAGGTTTACTTTATTCATGATTTACTTTTGTGGAATTTTCACGTTCCAATCGTATTATATTTTGAATTATTCTTTTTCATTTAGGCAGTTTTAAAGATTTATGACCATATTTATAAAAATCTCGACGGTTTTAAGCAATTGCTAAGAAACTTCTAAATTCAAATTCTCCATAGAAAAATTGAAACAAGAATCTGCTAACCTGTTGCTAATCATCGTCGAGATTTTTATAAATAAGGTCATAAGAGCTAAATGCTTGATAAAAACAAAGATTAATATTTGACAAATGCAACGCATTTATTGAGTAAAACATTATTTCAAAATTTTTCACTCAAGAAAAATCTTCCATTCAAAAGTAACGATCAAGTTAAGTTTATCTGATGTGTAATTAATTTGTTTTTAAGTTTAGTTACTGATCACCCTACCACAGCGAAAGACGATATACTCTACAATACTCATTTTTTATTAATTATTTAGCTCAAATGTAATGAAAGTGTTTTGGGCTGCAATAAAGTATTAAATAATTATGTTATATTTATAAGACTAAATCTACCGTCATGATAAACTGTTAGATTATTTTGTTGAGCTTTTCTCGTAGTTCCGCGCTTACTCGTAATCCTTAGAAACATGAACACCTATGACTTCAAGCGTGAACATGAACACACTATTCTGTACTTTGCGACTCATGTAACTTGGTACGTCTCGAAAGAGCTGCAAGATATCGCCGTCTCTGTTTCACACACCATTCATGTGTACTTGCATCTCGCCTAAACAGTCTTTTATCTCTTTTCAGATGCGCCAAGTTAGGCGTACTGTATGTTACATAAACGTAACTTATATCAGGAGCGACTCTGTTTACATGGAACGCTCCCTTGCACGCTGCACTCTATAAATACACTTCTCGT
This sequence comes from Diachrysia chrysitis, assembly GCA_932294365.1. Lineage (NCBI taxonomy): Eukaryota > Metazoa > Arthropoda > Insecta > Lepidoptera > Noctuidae > Diachrysia > Diachrysia chrysitis. Next base: position 10,479,229 of record OW028649.1, on the reverse strand, counting down.
ATGTATGGAGCTAGCACAAGTAAACAAATTTAATTACTACCGAGACTGTTGTCTTCATGTTATTTTGAGGGAGATAGATAAATATCACGGAATTAAATCATCTATTTTGGATTGTCTTTGAAATACGTTAGTTTACTAAATTATACAACTGTTTTTGAACCAAATATGTACCTTCTCTATCCATATAGCCATTTTACTCTGGAATGATAGAAGGCTCATCCTTCTATCATTCCAGAGTAAAATGGCTAAGTAACCTATTTGTCTTATGTACTTCTTTAGTATTTTAGTTTTTTTTTGTTGAATAACATTAAATATCCATAATAAAAGTATCCATAATAAAGTAAAGTGTCATGGTGGCCTAGTGGTTCAATGAACGGATTTGTGTGCACGAGGTTGCAGGTTCGAATCCATTACAGGCAAGTACCAATGTGACTTTTTCAGAAATTATTCTAAGACATTATTGACAAACGGTGAAGGATAACATCGTGAGGAAACCTGGATTCCGACAATTGAAATCTGAAATCGCCAAGCCGCAATGAGCAAGCGTGGTGATCAAGGCTCGTGCCTTCTCTATATGAGAAGAGGCCTGTGCCCAGCAGTGGGACATTTATAGGCTGCTATGATGATCCATAATACACATTTTTTTTGTACATACTCTATTTATAACTTTGTTTAAATTGTTTCAGCCATCTGTTTTTCAGAGAATGATTGGAAATGAAAAAAAATCTTATAATATTAATTTTACTTGTTAACTGTCTCCGTAAAAATCTTATATACGTAGTTTATAAACTCAACCTCCTAGGTCCCTACGTAAATCTACGTAACCACACCTCTTGGCAAGGTGATACACAAATTACCATGATTTGATGCGATCTTAACCATTGTTTAAGATGCTGCCGCGCTGTTGGCTGTTCATCCCAGATTTCATCTTGTCACTTCTGACAGTATCATAGGGGTGGGTCTCTAATTGTGTTATAGATTCAAATTTATATAGAGTCTTAGCTATTTATACAAAATACAACGATAGTGAATTATAGTCCTGAATCTAGTGTACATTCTGAATTCTTAAATACAACATAATCCTATTTCGTTTGTTTAAATAAGTATGGACGTTCATTTGTCTCCTTGCGTTTTCTTTCTAGGTCAACTTATTCCAAGTAATTGCAGTAGCTTTGTACCTTTATAGTAACTAAATAAAGATTTTCATATGCAAAACAAAGTCGTTGGTTTCGGACCAGCGACGCTGGTAACGATAAGCCGGGAACCGCCTGTGTAAACACTTCAATATTTACAACTATCCGCTGCGGATTTTATAAAACAATCCGTTTGTTCCGTTTAAAGCCGGGTTAGGCCGAGATTAATATTTATATGACGTATTTACGTACAACAAGGCTTCAGGCGAAAAAGGAATAAAATGCTAGTACATTCATCAATTTTCCTCAAAATTTTCTTTATAGCTCTCAGGTAACAAGAAAGGCAAGTGACCACAAAAATACTTGTACATTTCCCTAGGTAAGGTATTTTGGTAATGTCACGTAAAAAACCAATCGCAATCAGTTGAGTGGTTTTATAGAAAAGCCCGCATATGTTCACATTTACACAAGCACAGAGCAGTAAACGCAACAGTAAACAGTGATAGTACGGATGCTAAGGTCACTGTTACAAGGTTAGGTCAGAAGTGTTATACTGAATGTTAAGAGACAGTTTGACACTTTTTTAGTATCGCTTATAAAGATATGACGACTAGTGACACTAAATAAAACATAAGATTATTTAATGGCATCTTAACCGCGCATTCGAGCATTTACGGGTTAAGACCTATCAATCTTAATGCCGCGAGGTCAAACGTCGGTAATATAACACGTTATAAACAGCATTATATCTCACGATAGCGAAAATGATGAAGTAGCGTTTGACCGTTTTTATTGTTCTAGCGCACAATAGGGATGTTGACTGGGTATGAAAAGTTAAAATCTATTTAGTCCGTCAGTTAGATAGTAAAAAAATATTACTTAGACACGTATTTTTTCTTTTATCAAAACAATAAAAAAATCCAAAGATACAGCGCTTTAAAGTTTCGGAGTGGGGGCTTATGACACCTCGCCTTGGTAAAAATTGTAGCGAGGAGTGACGTCACGCGAAATTTCCGTTCTCTGTATTTTGATAATTTTTTGTTTGCAGGAAAAAAGAAAATTACTTGTCCAATAAAATTCATTAATCTACCAGGCGAATATTAAAAAAAGAATAGGAAACATGCCTATTCTTTTAGCGATTGAAAAAGCGCTTCAGCCGATCAGTTCAGAAGTTTATACAATACCCACATAATACCACTATGGAAACTATCTAATAAAAAATAACGACAGGGATCGCTCTAAATTGAAAGCGCTTGATAACACTTCCACCTACAAAATATTCACGACAGTATACGAAACTAACATAAAACTGGAATATGCAAAGTAAATGCAAACATATTTTCATAGATTTGTCCTTGTGTGGTAGATAACTGTACTGTAAATAATGTTTTATTTTGCTGGAAAATAAGTGTGAAAATAAAGTCAGCCTCTAGGTTTAAAACTAGGCGTCCCTTCAAAAGAACTTAGTGATTTATTAGATGAAGGACTGTGTGTAACATATGAACACGCCAGGAAGTTTGGATCGTAAATCGTATGATAAGTCGCTACAGCTGGACCACCGATCGCACGGATAAACTAACAGACTTTCGACCTGCCACACTGATTTATTTTGTGCATATCGATTGACCTCGAATTTTTAATTTATATAAATACACATATCTGAAGCAAATGCAATTAGATCATGTGTGATTTTGCGGTTCGTTAGTGTACGAACACTTAAAAACAACATGAAAACATGACCAAATAAAATAAAAAATAACCTTTATTACTTACTACTTTAATTTAAAAAATATCATAGTTTTTTGTTTCAAGTTTCTAATATCATATTATTATTTGTCGCCCCGTGGATGTCGGTTATCAAGACAAAAAGCCTAGCCTATGTCCTTTCTCAGGCTCTAGATTATCTGTGTACCTAATTTCATTTAAATCGGTTCAGTAGTTTTGGCGTGACAGCGCGACAGACAGACAGACAGAGGTTACTTTCGCATTTATAATATTAGTAAGGATTATTTATACATACACATATTTGAAGCAAAGGCAATTAGATCATGTAAGATTTTTGCGGTACGTTAGTGTACGAACCATTCAAACCAACCTGGAAACATTTCCAAATCTATATAAGTAGGTACCTAATATGAAGATATTTGTTATTTACTTTATAAGGTAAAATAAAATGTAAGATATATTCTACATCAGAACGAAACGATAAATTTACAGAAATGTATTTATATGCGACGCAAAATTTTCCAATGTATATTTTCCAGAATATTTGAAAGGAATAATACTGAGCGGCACGCTCCATTTAAAATATTGCATTGTATTAGAGCGTCTCACAGCTGAGGGCTCAGAGCTATTGGAAAAGGTTTTCGTAATACCCTAAAATTGATCTGAGAAGAAAATATTATATACGACAAGAACGTCGTTCCAATATAGGGGAAATTGATAATTTTCGCAGTCATACTGTTGTTTATTGTCAATATTGGCAGCTTTTGATTGATCGCCGTTCATTTAAGCGGCTGTCATGTTGCATGTTTGTTGGCTGGTCGTGAAGTCATTGTGAATTCCCAAATTGGATGCCACGTTTGCGGTCCGAGTTTACGAGCACCCCTCTGGCTTGTCTACGTGGTCTAAAACGTTGGACGGTTGTAGCTAACCTTAATCAAATCAACTCAACATTACAGTCTCTGAAATTCGAATTCAGGGATGCGGGTTGTCATCCTGAATGTCATGACGTCGTCGCTTTACGATCGCCCCAAGATTATCTGTGACCCGCGGAACATTTCATATCTTTATGAAGTTTGATTTCTTTAGAACTCCGACTTAACCTATAAATCATTTCTATATTCGACGCTCTACTGAAAACGGAGACGAATTCTAGAGTCTACAAAATATTTCAACATGATTACTTGAAGAGAATATTTAATGAATATTTCAGTGATGTATTTACTTTTAAGTTTTAAAAGGCCATCCTTGAGTGTTTTATTTATCCTTTTGTTTATTAGATTTTATTTCCGTTTTTAATTTACTATATTTCGTCCTATATCATTTATTCTTTTTTTTCCGTAGAGTTGAGACAATCAAGCAACTTAACGATTCTGTCAGCTGTTTTAGAATCCTAATCACGTAACGACTATAGTCATCGGAATCGGTTTCATGAGACGGTTTCTTTGGATTTGATTAGCATTGAAGGTACCCAATTAGGTGGTAAGGCTGAATATCCTTAGACCTACATAATAAAACTGCTTTGATTGCGGATTCGTCTGTATAAGAATGATCATTAAGGTTGATTTTAGGTCAGAAAATGGTATTCGGATTAGCGGTCTATTACTTTTTCTGTTAGATATATTGTCTTAGATATATTGTAAACGAAAATTACTTTAGACGACCTCTGTGGTCGAGTGGCGTGACGATTTTTTTTTTTAGTTTCTTTTGATAATTTCCAACATTATGCATTCATACATTCTATAGGTCAGAAACCTTACACAGCACAATAAAATGGTACTTCTCGTGCATTAACGGCTCATTCATCATTGTGTTTGAATGCATTATTGCTACATTTGGTTTGGAGTTGGTATCACAACCAACGGTTCCGCTCTACTTGCTCTATAAGGACACAATATATCATGAGTAATGCATACATTAGGTAGACAGATGGATTGGCATTCCGGCTTAGATTTGGTCTTCTGCCCAAGAATAATATTTTTTCTAATCTAGGAAATGGTTGACTGCGATACATATAAAAAAGGAAATGAATGTTTTTTGTCCAATTTTGAACCATCGACAAAAAAGAGGGGTGTAATAAGTTTTACGTACATGTCTGTGGCATCTAAGCTACCTTAAGCACGGACCTATTCTGATGCGGTTTTTTTCCTATTGAAAGGTAAACTTACTGGTCTTACCTAAAACTTGTCCGTGGCTTTCGATTTTTTTATTCACGGTTTCATTTATTTGCCTCATGGTTTATGTCTTTAGTATAAATACAGTCTTGCTTTACATGACATTCTTGTTTGACATCGCTTTATTTTTAAAGCACTAAGGTTGATTTTACAATTTTTTCTTGACCACTTGCATGTGGTCTTGCGTACAACATGACGATACACTGAAATTTCATGGAGACCTCCTAATTAACTTACTCCGATTTGATTCGCTTCGTTAACCTTTCTCGGAAATGTTATTTTTATTTCCAGACACGTATTTGTGTTAGTCAGGTATTATCTTTTTATGCTTACAATTTTATAATACATACCCAAAACTTCAAGGTTGATTAAGAATAAAAATACAAAAGGGGAGAATAAAAACACATCCCGCATGGTAAATATAAGCATGCAGTATACTGGCAATTAATAGAAAGATTATAATTAATTTTATTGATAATAATATCTACGCATTAATAAAATGAAAAAGTACTCACAATATTAGCAATATTGTGACTCTCTAAGATCTCTGGCGATGTATATATGTTTAGTCGGCAATGCATAAAAATAATAAACAGAATCTAATTCATCATCTTACTCATGGTAATAATGAACTATGTTTCACGGAATCTACGCAATAACATGTCAACCCCACACACCTTAACTGTAAGAAATAATAAGTTTAAGATAATTTTCATTTAGGTGTAAAATAATTGCCAGTTTATTTCGCTATTTTTTAAAGTTAAATGAATAATTCTATGATCTAGATTAATCTAGAATTACTGTGATTTCATGAAATTAAGGATATGAATATGAATAAAATTAAATCCATATTTTTTTTTATTAACATATTATTCAGCAGTTTCATGTCAAGTTAGAACCAAATTATCATAAACTAACATACTATGTACGAATGAATAATGCAAATAATGCGAATCCAAACTTACCAAGGAACATGAATAAAATAACAATTTTATTTCAATTCACATGTTCTGAGCTCTCACGTTTCGAGAAGAGGAATAATGCGATAGGTAATAAAAAATACGAGTGTAAATAAATCTTTGTTATCCTCGTTTTAGTACCCGAGGTCGCATACGTGTCACGAAACCTCTACATCTCAACATTATACGAATCAAATGCTCTGTTATCTTTTACTTTTCTACGTTCTCTTAAAATCCTATCTAGACCAAGGTGAAGTCGAAATCCAGTTTATTTAAAAAATGTTTAAATTTTTAGTAAACCTGAAGAAAATCCTTACTAATATTATAAATGCGAAAGTAACTCTGTCTGTCTGTCGCGCTCTCACGCCAAAACTACTGAACTGATTTCAATGAAATTTGGTACACAGATAGTCTAGAGCCTGAGAAAGGACATAGGCTACTTTTTGCCGCGATAACCGACATCCACGCGGGCGGAGCCGCGGTAAAGGGCTAGTAAATAAATAAATGTGGATAACATCTCATACCTACATTGCTATAAAACTAAAGAAAGTAGCCAAAGCACTTATGTTATAGAATCAGAGACAAAGGTACCACATATACCCAGACCTGAGACAATGGTAGTAATCTACAATCTAAAAAGTAGTTATCTACCCGTCCAGGGATCAAACCCGGAGCCTCAGACCTAGCGACCCCACTCGACCACGGAGGTCGTCAAAGAGAAACCTTAGAAATGTTAACACACACTTATCCAAAATGTCGTTCCTATGGAAAGGAACGGTCAAACTCCACAGCTGAATAAACAGCAATTTATTGCTTTTTTCTCAATATCTAATTTCAAAGTCGTATTTATTGTTTCAGAAAATATTAATTTGCTTTTAAAACATTTTTGTACCATAATATAATTTGGTAATTTCGTTTGGTACATCGCTAAACAATGTTTGTTCGTGAAAACAATGTAAAAGTATTTTATTAAGGGTGTTCAAAAAGGGTGAATGTTCATTAACGTCAGCATTTTTCGCTGTGCTTTGAGTATTTTTTTATTGTAGGTATCAAAAGGGAACTTTTGCTTATCAAACGCTACAGAGGGTCGTTGACAAGGTGAACGATAAAACGAATAGCGAATAACTTAGAAATATTAAAAAAAAAACGCTTTTTTAAGACGGCTAAATTAATTGGATTATGAAAACGAAATAAAGTTGCAACATTAAGTACCCGCTGTTTTTTATTTGAGTTAATAACGAATAATGCAATTTGCTTTTACAACTAAAATACGATGAACATAACCACCGTACAAGCATCTTTAATTAAACTCTGTACATAATACCTAGATATTATAATTATTATTGCATATTAGTTTCTTAATTTTTCTTAAGTTATTTATTTTAAATCTTGGAGCATACATAGATAAGCATAGAGTGCGCGCATCGCTAGTAGCCTGTTGTACCGAGCGTAATTAAGTTGAAAAAAATGTCTAAAAAAAAGGAAATTTTTAGCTGTAAGTACTACGCTTGTTTACTGATTTAAGTGATTTTCCTTGTGACGACAGACGTTTATGCAAAAATTTCGATGGTTCCGATATTATTAGGGTAATATTAGGATTTGAGATAATTTTAATGAAACGGCGCGCTCTGTTTTGACACAAGTTTTACGATTTTACTCGTTCATACTACCTACAGTTCATACTCGATATGCGCACTCTATAGTTTATCTCTTATTATATTCACTAAGGTTTCAATAATGGGCACAAAATACTCCAAAATCTCAGTTCTCAAAGCTATGTAGGTATTCTATAAGTGTCCCATTTACTAAAGCCGCTTTGCGTATACGTTGCCTGGCAAGACTTTAACCGCATAATTACTTGCATCGCACAAATTCTCAATAACTTTCCGACGATCTTGAAGTGCCAAATTATAAAGTTGCTGCATTTTCTCAAGCAGAATGTTAGGTGTCATTCCGGTATAATGTCGCCTCGTGTTATTTTGCGAGCCTTTACTTTAACCGCCGAAACTTGGCAAGTGCGACCTGCTTAACTTGTACGAATATGGTGGTACAATAAGAAATAATAGCTCGCCCGGCTCTAACCGTTACATGGTTTGTATATCGCACATTGAAACCAGGGTTATGATGTTGATTTACAATGTTTTATTTGCGATTATAATATAGGTATAGATGGCCTTGAGTTGTGGTAATAGTGAAATGAGTAAAATGCATAATATAATATAAAATGATAACAAAATAAAATGTTCAAAAGGATTTCTAGTTTCTACTTATTTTTGTATGCGAAATATTTGCAGAGAGTAATAAAATTTTATCGTCTTCTTTTGTTTGTATTATTTTTAATTGTTTCCATAATCAGTTAATATCTCAAGGTTTCTGTTTTAATACTGTAAAATTCTTCCCTTTCTTACTTTTTTTAGAGTCTCAAATTTACCATTTATTTTAAAAGATCTGATAGTCTGACATCGAAATACCATTTGTAAATATTCCTTCAATTATCGGATGATAGCAAGTGTTCTATTAGCAACTCACCTCCAGGTAAATATACCTACGTACTATGTAAGTACAATTTCATTATCAGTACCGATGACTCAGAATCTCTGCAGAACTCAAGTGGAATGCTGGTTTCCAATTAAATAGTGCGAGCACTGAAATGTGCCACAATACACGTATTAAAGTTTGATTATTGCAGGTACTGTATTTATACTGTAGATGTTTTGTACAATCGTTGGAGCAAGTTCATTTTAGTTAAATATAACTTCAAAAAAGTTAGAATACTAGTTTACACAGATTTTTTTAATTCGACATATTTCTGCATACATGTTTATTTTAAACAAATTATCTATGAAAACACCAAAGTTTATTAACTTTGCAGAACCAAAATCAAAATCTTCTGCAGATAAAAACATACTATGCGTTAGCAAAAACGATCTAAGAAACGAAACGGCTAGCTATTAAGGATACAAAACTAAAGTTTGTATATACGTAGGTCATAATTTGTAGTGTTCAAGTAACGATTATCTAAGTTTTCTAGTTGCTTTGGCTAAGAAACGCCAAGTAAGAAAACAAACTCTTCCAACCAAGTTCATGATAGTTTTGCACGCGATACTCTTTCACCACTTCCAATGAAAAATAACCTTTACAAATTTTGCTGAAAGCAGCTTTAAGGGCTACAAAACGATAACGAGCTTAGTTTTGTGAATAGTCGAATGAACAAAAAAGTAAATTGATGATTCCAATGCAGCCATATATGGAAAATAGAAACAAATATTTTCGGTTACAGCGATCGTTTGCAAAACCCTGTGAAAGTCATTTATAGAACGTGCAAATTGGACGGTGACGAGTCGACTGTGTCTGCCATCGATTTTTACCACAGACACTGATTTGATGGAGTATCCAACTGCCAGCTAAGCTTAGGCAAAACGAATGACGAATTTAGCATCACTCAAACGAATTTAGTAAAAATTCAAGCAATTTTTTTTTCTAGCTCGATTTTAAATCGATTTTAGTTAGTTTTAGATTATAACTTTTTAATCTTTTATTTATTTATGAATTTAGTTTAGTAATCCTTCAATTTATACGTTTATTGCGTTTGTCAGATTTATTTTTAATTAAATAAATAATGTTTAAAATAAAAAAATGATTGTAATAAAATAATGTCTTAAAGTGGTATTTGGGTATCGAGTTAAGCCCGCCTGTGGGACACAGTAGAGTAAAGGCTACTATTTACTGGTCAATTTGAATAAATAAATAGGTACTAAATAGTATCTTATCGCATTAAAGAGCTTAGCGTGTATTGATGTTGATATTTGTTTAGCAAACGTATCGTTAGGGTCGTTAAAGGATTTCAAACACATTTAGGACTTATATCCCTACTAAATTTGAACTAAATCCTATTATGCGAATCCTTTCCTATAATTACCCTATATTTTGGTATAAGTTGGTCAATATTATATTAACTTCCCACAATGAATAAATGAGTAAAGCCGTTAGCAAAGTATTTTATTTAACTACTCAATTTTGTATTATTTTTATTTTCAATTTTAACTAATAATAATAGACATATTGAAAAAGAAAAACCAATTGGGTGATTTATACAAATTCTTTTTGCAATGATTCACTGTAGAGCAAAAAACGTTAATTAATTTGGTTCGCCACTCAATGGAAAACAACAGCTTTATTACATTAACCGCGCAATTTGTAAGAGTCAACAGGCAAAAAAATGTACAGCTCCGCAGGTAGTATTTTAGCAAGTGTTGCAATATAATCTGCTATTTTACTAAAGAAATATTTTTTTGTAAAATAGCAGAAGATGAGTTATATTCTAAACAAGTCTTCATAGTTCCCAGTTGCCAATAACATGTTTTGACTTTTCATGCAGGAGGTTGTGTTCCTGACCTACCTACATGTCCTTACATAGATTTACATTTTATCACACGACACTTTAAAATTTTCCATCAATAACATACAATCCCAAACCAAGTTTTATTTTAGGTTTCAGGTGTATTATTAGTAACATTGTTCTCCAAAACTTTTTTTTTACGACTTTAAAAGTTTATTCCATTACTCAAATTCCTGGTAACCAACGACTTCTACACTTTGGCTAAAAATATAGATGAGAATCAAAAAGGGTCACGGTCTCACGGAGTGGAAAGTCATAATTTTCTCGTGAACCCTTCGCTTACTTGACAAATGAGGTGTTGTTCATCTCAGCCTTATGTAACGAAGACTATTTATATTGAAAATTCATATTTTCTCGACGACTTCCATTTTTTATTCATAGATTTGCCTGCTTGATGGATTAAAGGTTAAGTATTTTAGACAGCGTTAATAATTTATTGAGGGAGTTTCATATTTAGAGCGTTTATTATTTTGGTTTATTTTTACAAAATAAATTTCAAACACAATATACATTGACAGAATTTCTGTGCAAATATACTTCTTATGAAATTTTTAATATACCACAATTTTCAGATATCTTGTTTCGATGTACCTAAAGTTGGAGTGTTGGTATATGAAAGTTACAATGATAAAAACCATGATAGACGACTTTATATAGAGCCACTTTTTGCTATGGGGTAAACAAACACAACAGGACGCCACATGCAATCGTTTATTGTAACCCTTTTTGGGTATTTCACCAACAAACACATGACCTTTGAAAGACTAATGAGTTTTGAATTTTCGTGTTCTTTGTAGATATTTTTTATTCAAATATTTATTTGTTAATATAATATTATATTAATTTAAAAGTGCTCCTTAATTTAGAATAGATTCTTTGTGTAAATTTGAACGTTAACAAATTAATTATATTTTTATTTCTGTCGTTTCATTGGTCACCTACGTTATTACTTGATTATCTATTTGTTATTTTATTTCTGTATAATTAAAGGCTTCGCAATTAAAAATCCGCTTGGTTCGTTAGTCTCGCATACGGTCCATGTGTAATTTTCCACCAATCACGAGCCAGTAGCTCACCTCTCATTGGTGGAAATTGACAAATGGACCACACGCCAAATTTGCGAACCTAGCGGAAACAATCGCGAACACCCTCATTGCATAAATATGCAATAATATTTCAATTTAATTTAGTTTTTTTTAAGAATTTATTTTTTAAGTTATTTTGTATTAACATTTTATTTCCGTTACATCGGGAGCGCTATGTGAGACAGTTACAGATTTCCCCCGAGAATGTTTACTTTGCGCTTCATTGCTTAGTACAGATTGGTGTTTTATTTTTAGTTCCAATTGAACACTACTCTAGCAATAGTATAGAGCAAGTATTTAAACTTGTACTCACTTGAATCATTCAAAGATTACTAGTTTTTTTGATCTCAAGACTTTTTGTTTTTACTTTTGTTATTTTATATTTTTGTGTCACTTTCTTTTTGTATTTTTTTTTCAGATGTACTAAACGTGTGAAAAAAGAATTACAAATAGTAAAAATAATAACAAAATATGCAACAACTTGATAATTTTACAGTTTTATATTAATACATTTTTGTATAATATTTTTCCAAAAAAAGTTAAGTTTCAGAACCATACATAAATAACCTAGTGACAATGATTAAGTACCAAAGTAACCAAAAATTTAAAATTTAATCAAGATAAAAAGTTCCGAAAATGTAACAGCCGATAAACGAATTTTAACGAAATTTTATTTTAAACAGTGAATATTTTTCCAATATTATTAACTGTCTACGTAATATTTATTTTAACATGTGGATGGATCACGGGAACGTGGATATTCGTTAGCAAAACACAGCTTAACTCTATTTAAAATTTTATACCCGATCTGCTGTGATGAACATTCTGTTTTGACTCAAAAATACTCGAGTGCTGTCATAAATCCATAATCTTATCGTGTGCAAGCGAGAGATTAAACTGATTTGAAACAAAATTAGAAGCTAGCGTACTTATTGCTCATTATAAATTCTATCTTTTTCTTATGCAACGCTGATATTATTTGATATTTATTCAATAACCAACTGAAATTCACAGTACTATACTTAACAACTGCCAAAAATGTATGATAGAAAAAAAAGGTAAGACTTAAAAAAGTATTCTAACAAAGAAAAATGCATACCAGAAATAAAATTCTGTTTTAAACTAAAAATAACAAAAAATATATAAGCTCCAATTAAATGTATATGTACGTATATAAAATAATGTATAACACTTGTTTTTGAGAGAAAAGATGGTGAAAAAGTATGGTGTTGTCTCGGCCCCTTCTAAGCAATGAGGCGGACTTTCCCGTGAAATGGAGGCGAATATATCTTTATGTGCCTCGTTTAACATTGCGCTGCACAAATGATACAGCAACATCCATACATTTAGGGGTTTTGCCGAAAGAGTATATCTATCCAAGCGTGTAGAGTACATTGGTATAGAATCAGTTTACAAAGTTTTAGCTCAAAAAGAGTAAATGAAATAATTGATACTTATTTTTTCGCATCAATACGATACTAAAAATAACAAAAGTTTCATCGCACTACGAGAGTTGATCTTATTTCGTGACTCGCTAAATGTTAAGATACATAAATTCAGCGGTCTGGTTATGAATTTTGATGTATATATATTTTGTACGTATATTTGTTGTAATTTTGTATGTATATTTTGTATGCATTTATTTATGGTGTTTATTATAATTATTTTGTTATTATTCATCATATTCATATTCATTATTATTATAATATCATGTTTCATAATGATGCGCTGCTTACACGGGTAACTAAACTCGTCAATACATTTTTTTTTATTACCATACATAAGTGTTGCCGGGACATAATTTTTGACTAAAATTATCAATAATCGCGCAATTAATTACACGTGTAAGTGCACTGTTCGGAGGTCACATTATTGGTTTTGGCAGACATAATTTTGATTTGAAAGTTTATTAACAGTGCACCTACCTTAAGATAAAACTAAAAACTTAATAATAAAACAAAAAGCCATCACAATAACATTTTCCGCTTTTTTGTTAGTGTACATATAGGAACCATATGATATAGCAAATAATAGGAAACTAACAAAATTGCGGAAAATATTTCCCATTCGGAACTTCCATTGTCATATTTCTCCATTGAAAGTCAGCGTATTGTTAATTTTGATGAATTTATTATTTTTTAGCTACCTAAAAACTTTTTTCTGTCATTTCGATTTTAAATATAAATGTTGCCGTTAGTAAAATGTGAATTCTGTCGACAATAGTTTAGCCTTTGGTACAATTTTACTAGAGAAACTAAAATATACGCTGAAAAAATAAAAGAACTCAACTATGGGAAATATTTTTCCACCGTCACTTCCAATTTTTTTTAACGTACGTATGTAAAACAAATGATACAGGGAGTGTATTTTTTAGTATATATGCATGAACGACCGTCATTTATAGGTACGAGTTGAGTATCCATACATTTCAAATAAATATAATATATTTCTCTACAGTTGTTTTGTTAGGTTTGTTTTTAGCATGATATATAAATAAATAAACTAAAAAGAGTATAGTGGAACCAGAAGTTTTCTGGTATTGAGTGAATATTGAGGAAATTATTTAATGAATGGTGACCGTTTACTCTCGTACTTTCTCAACACAAACTCAAAAGGAGTCCCTAATCATGTCTCGCTACACCGCCGCCGCCGCATCAACTCATGGTTAGGGCCTCCTATTGAGTCTCTTTGAGTCCTATTGAGCCATCGGGCTATCTCGAGAATGTGCGTAAGTAAACCTTATGAATATATATAATAAATAATTATGAATACTCCTCATGAAAGTTATTATACAAATATTGAGGAAAAATCATAGGAAAGACACAATTTGTTAAAGTGTTCAACAAAGCATCACTTTGAAAAATAACAGAACTGTAAAATGAAGTACCGATAACAAAATAAAGGACCCTTATGTCTAGTTAGTCTTACGTTTATAAGATAGCAGTATCCTCGAAAGCTGCCTCTGATAGATGACGGGCAATTCCCTTGTTCCCTTTAGCGGTAGGACCCGAGCCGACCCCTTCACAGATTGTATTGACTGGAATACGCACCAGACGGGTTGACATCAAATAGATTACGAGAAAAACTGTTGAAAAATACTTCAAAAGTTTGGCCTTTATCGATAAAATGACCAAAGGCCCGATCGCGATCGCAAAGTTGTGTTCTTTTAAGTGCTACAAGTTTTTAAAGACTTTCAAACTTTACCTCGTTTATAATCGTTTGAAAAATCCTTTGACAGTTTTCTATAATCTAACTTTGACGACTCGAAGAGTGATATACAAAAGTTGGGCCATCATCAAAAGGTAGAAAATTATGAATAAGTAGAACAATTTTTGTGTTGTGCTGTGTCGTAACGGATTGTTGCAATTTTATCTCAGTCGCATTTAATACGCTCTATATTTCACCTGCGCGGCAGCTAAACAACTTTATAATCTCTACCCGTGTAAGACGTGGAGGTAATTTGTTTTTGAGTTCGTTCATAAAGTCAGGCTCTATGAACTCTCACTGTCAGGTGGTTTAAGCGGTTTAAATCCACTGCACTTCTTACTTAAACTATTATTTCCACCATGAAAATATAGTTAAGAAAAGCGTTAAGAACGCCAGAATGAAATGAGTAGTATTTGTGATATTTTTTTTTTAAATAATTTATTTAATGCGGCTTTTTTGCACTGATGCGCCAAGTCAGCCTCGTAAGGTAACACAGATTACAAAAAAACTTATCACTAAACATCTATCTACACACCTCACCACGTCGACATGCAGCGCCTCCAACGCCTCACTGACACTGTCATACGTAATCACAGAACAGTGTTTGTAATGATCAGCAGCAACCTGCACAATGGTAGAATCCCTGCCCTGCTCGGGATTGCACTATTTTGTACTAATGTATAATGCCAAAAGAGCGTACTACTCTATAACCTGTGGTCAAACTATTAAGTATTTCTTCTCAAAAACACTTCTTTACACATTTGTGATAATCTAAAAACGTTAGAGTGGATATAGTTGCGTAAAAATAGGATGGTTGAAAATATTTGCGATTCACATACACCATTACAGTGGTATATTCCATGAACAAGGGCCGCTGTGTCGCTAATGTTTGCCAAACAAACAGAACCCTACTCGTTATACCAAAGCTCAAAACATCAAACAAAGCTGAGACGCACGTGGATTGCACGCTGAAACGATTCCGTATTGAACTCTGTTTCTGCCCGCCATTAAATATTCGCAACAAATCAAGCCTGGTTGCCTACATAATTGAATAACCGTGGATTATTTATAAGTCTACTTCTCTTCCGTACTTATATTGTAGCGATTTTTGGTGATACTTTAAGTTTTCCTTTCTATTTTGTAATTTGAAAGACGAATTTTTATCTTAAATTTTGAACGTCGAAATGACAACGTGGATTCAAAGTTTGATTAATTAATTAGGAGTATGTAAACAGAATTTGCTATCGTAAAAACTTGGGTACGAGTAAAAGTAATTAAGATTACTTTGAGAGTTAATCCCAAATTATTATGAGTGGTAATTTTCGGAACTCGTCTGAGTAAACGGTTTCCGGAAGACTTGGTGGGGTAATATATTAAAAATAACTATTTTTTTCACGAAAATGTTGAAAAATATTTTTAATTTTATGTCATTTATCAATATGACTGAAAATTGTCATAGTGTTGAATGTAAATAAATAGTAGATACAGCACTTTGCGTAAGAATTCTTAATGTTTTTCTTTAATCAGAGGATTCTCATTATAATTTATACATGTTTAACACAATCTGTTATTATTTTTACGTTTTTACCAATTTTTTAATTTATTATTCAATAATTAAAATATCAAGTGATTCTCGAAAATGAAAGTGTGTTCTGTAGAATTAATTAGTTAGTAACCTAGAACTACAGTACTTAGTAGTTATTAATTACGATGAAAGCTTAATACTATTGTAATATTCATTAAAGTTGTAACGTCTAACCCCTGGAACTTCGTTAATTAAAGTTGCCAATAGAACTAGTTACCCGATACCATCCTACAATGGTTACTATTAGTTTCCATACATTAATTAGAAACGAAAACTTTGCAGGATCTAGGCTTCTCGAGGCAAGAGAAATATTTATACGTCGAGTGTAAAAATACTGATGGTAACAACGAATTGAAAACGTACATAAATCGTTGATTTAGGTGACTTTCCGTGCGACGACAGACGTTTATGCAAAATAAAGGTTTCGATATTCTGAGGGTAATATAAGTTTTTGAGATAGTTTTAATAAATCGGCGCGCTCTGCTTCGACGTTCATACTAGTGTCTACAGTTCATACTCGATATGCGCACTCTATAGTTGACTTATATTTTCTCTATACTCTTACCATTCTGACAGAAATAGATAGATACGAACAATGTATAAGTAGTATTACCTCATTAGGCTTCGACAGGCTTTACAAGTTCGAATCCCCCTCGACGCTGTAAATCCACTGCTAATGATTAATTAGCAACGGAATTGTGTTGTTGTTGCCAAGTATTGTTTATAGACACAGTTTGTAAGAGTGATCTTACTAAAACAATGACGATCAATGATATCATTAATGCGAATACCATCTTTGATTACTTCATACTTTTTAGGATTCATTTTAAAAATATTTATGTTTAATTTATGTACCTAAGATTTTTATCTTTTTCTCTGACTTATACTGATTGTATAACTTACTTAATTTTTATTAACATTGAGGATTTTTTGCATTATGCTAAAATATTTTATACGCTATCATATTAATTACATTATTTTTGTAGTAAATGAAGTCGTTGACCTCCTCATCAAGTTTTTATAAAAAGCACAGTTACATCTCATAAATAAATTATAGTGAAGAGGATATTGTTTGTTTATCATTATTTTATATTTGATGTATTTATAATACAGCAATAACGGTATTGTTTTCACCCTAAAATGGGGTAGATGACTGGGTATGATAATTCAAAATTTTATCTAATTAGTCCGATAGTTAGTTAGTAAAAATATACTAGACAAGTTTTTTTTGCTTGTTCAAGCATAATGTAAAAAAGTATAATATAGTAATAAGTACACTAAGTAGATACAGCTTATCAAAGTTCAGGAGCGACTTGTTTGCACACAAAACGCACGAAATTGTGACATCATTTGTGACGTTTCAAATAATTGGTCATCGGAAATTTTTGTTTACGTAAAATATTAAAAAATACGTGTCTAATATTTTTAATAATCTAAAAATGTGTTATATATCCGTTTATAATATATTTTCTAAAAGGTTAGTATGCAATGTGGGTGGAATTCACATTACTAGCAATCTTGTTAACCCCTCCAGCTATGCTAAATTCATCAAATATTGTTTACAATTCCTAGAAAATTATAATGTTAATGTTGTGTCTATGCTAATTATTCCCATATAACAAAAAACGTAATCAACATTTTAAAGTAACTTAGCAGGAACTTAAATTACTTTTTTGCAATACAGACGACACACTACACGTTTCCTTTGTAGGATACACGTGAAAGCAAATACTCACACGAGTTTAATTAGTTCTTGCGATCTAACTGCAAGGGTTGTATACCGCTAGAAATCTTATATCTGAATCTCATTTCTCTAAATAAAACTTTTTTGTTCAAAAAAGATCAAAGGTCTTCCGAGTTTCGGGCTGCGCTCAATGCGGTGCAAATTAATTAGTATCTACGTCATCGTATTACGTCACAAGGTTTTCGTTGCATTACAACTAATTAGCGAGAGTGGTTCGTCACGGGGCAACGCGTTGTGACAGCGATGATGATAAATATTCCGGATTTTTTATCGTATATTTATCATTCATTTTCTGAAGGACGTTTTTATAATTAAATCGTTGTTTTTTCCTACTTGAACTACTTATAACGTTTCATTATTATAGATTGATAAAATAATTCTGTCCTTAACCGTAATTCTCTTTGGTCCAAATGTCGATCTTTACTTGTTTAATTCTGGAACAAATACATCCCACCAAAAACATTTTCATGTAAAATGTTGCCAAGACGAGCCCATATGACTCGCACTGTCAAAAAGTTATCAGATCTCATGTAGAGCCAAGCTTCTAACACTACACGCCCTAACTCTACAAGGCCTAACTTCACAAACTCTACACCTTAGTCAAAATATGTGGCTTGGCCATTTCGCTACATTCACATCGGCGTAAGGTGAAAAATTAATTCACTGTTCATTACTTTTGTGTTATACAATAGTTCTTGTAGTAACGAACGGCCAAGCCACATATTTTGACTAAGGTGTAGAGTTTGTGAAGTTAGGCCTTGTAGAGTTAGGGCGTGTAGTGTTAGAAGCTTGGCTCTACATGAGATCTGATAACTTTTTGACAGTGCGAGTCATATGGGCTCGTCTTGGCAACATTTTACATGAAAATGTTTTTGGTGGGATTTCATTTCTTTTTGTAAGTAGCAATTTTTTTTTTTTTTTTTTTTTACAAGGAGTACCTATAATATATATCTAGGGGAACCAAGTTTTAGATTATTAGATTAGAGCTCTAGCGTCATCAAAATTTAATTTAAAATTACAGGTCTCATACAAACTCCCATCCCCTAGTTCAAGGGGTTGGGGGATGAAAGTTACAAGTTTTATAATTTTTTTGTTGTTTGTGTGCTAATACTAGCTTACATACAAAATTTCAGCTTTCTAGGACATTAGGAAATACCTTAAGAATTTTGATGATCATCAGTGAGTCAGTGACGAAATTAGCGTTTTTTAGATATAAATAAAATCTGAAGTATAAAAGCTAATGTAATTAAAACTTAATATGTTCAATAAGTCCGCTATTGACAATATATCCCGAAAATTTTGTTGATCTAGCATAATCCAAACCCAAGTTATGAGGGTTCAAAAAAACGACGAAGCGCTTCGAGAAAAGGTAGGTAGTGCCCGTGCGCTTCGCTTGGCTCGTCTTGGCGGGGGCACTACCGTGCCCCCAGATTTTCTTTAATTTGAAGTATTTGTTCTTTACTTTTTGAATTCTGAAACAAATACATTTTTTTAAATCGATGTGAACGTTTTAAAATGATGGAAGACATAAATAAAAGAAAGATTAACTTTGATCATAAATACAAGCGAAACAGGATTGATAAACCTCTAAAAATTTATCTCCGGTACCTGTTGAGTATCCTTTATCTATCAAAGAGATCGCCACTCTGCCTTCCATTACTCATTTGAATATTCATTGAAGAATATCCGTCTGACTAACACAGTATTGTACATCGAACAAATTGAAAGGCTCACCGATAATTGTAAATGTCGCGTTGGTTAATCAAATTACGAGGAACGCAATAACTGATAATAATGTTTGTTCGATCAATAGTATCCTGGGGCTTATCCCGAGAATTACTGGCGTTCACACGGCTAGGGATTAACGTTACATAGGGCTGTTACTTTGATAAACATGTTTGTTAGTAAGAACTGAATTAATTAATACAGTTATGATAGTGATGTGTTTTGTTCAGATAATAAAAAAAAGTGAGACATTTTGAGGCCGGAACTTTTTGTAAATAAATTTGAGATGTAATTATTGTTTTTTATGATATTTTTTTTTAATTATCGGTTGTGTTTTAGGGTGATATACTGTTTTCGATAAACAAAGAAACTTAGAAGTATGTCCTTGTCACAGATAATAATTATTTTTTTCTTAAAATTATATTATGTTAGCAAAATCTAAAAATGCTTTATAACGGTTTTGCTTTTCACAACTAGAGTCTCTAAATTGTTGGGATTTATTAGCATTTCCAGGTGACCGCAAACAATGGACCTGTAAATAAATGTTTTAAGGCCAACCTTTTTGCTTCATCGGTCACGTTGAGAATGGTTCTCTCTTGCTAGTCTGGTTTTTGTAAAAATGTCTTGTTCACAAAATAAAATCCAAATAAAGAAAAAAAAACTAAATTCGTTCTTCATATACTTTGTAGGTATCTACACATTGTTTTCTTCAACAATTCTAATTGCTAAATGTTAATTAATGTTTTTTCTTTCTTTCTTTCTAAATGTATTAAGTACAGTAATATTTGACTATGGTGTATAATATTAATATTATATCTATACTTTACATGTATGGGATCATTTTGGGTTGCTTTGACAATATACTTATTGATAATCCCATCAATAAGTATATTGTCAGGATAATATTGTCAGATGCGTTTGACAATAGGCTTATCCTGTATCATATGAGATTGAATATGCCAAACAATATATTTTCCAAATTAAAATTCTGTGTTCATCATTTACAAAAAAAAACTAAAACGTACAGAAGACAAGAATAAAATCTGATTTACCTAACACTTACTTAATCTATCCATCCGAAAATCGGAAAAAATATCAGAAAAATTAGGAAGCAACATAAAAGAACTAAGCCAGGTTTAGCCCTTTCAGTTTTTCACTACACACTCAATTTGTAGATGGGTGTTCGTTTGACCGGGATAAGTCGTCAATAAGGGCCCGAAGGATGAAGGGTCCACTATCGCGGGCCCTATCACTGACGAAGCAAAATGTTATGAGTCTGAAACTTACGCAAGTCAACCACTTCACGGGAAACTTGTGATAAAATGCTTGAAAAGGCCCTCTTATTATATATTGAATATACTCGGCCTTTACAGGTAGATTTCGGGAATATAGAAGATTTTTTTTTTTTTTTTCTATACGTTTATGTTCTGTAAGGATTTGTTTTTGATCCCTAGTCTCATAACAGATAGGAATCATATATATAAAAACTTTAAAAGATAAAAAGAAGATTGTGTGTTCTTATGTACGCACGTAAGAAGTTATACTTCTTTGCCGTAATAAGATTAAATTCTTTCTCATAAACTTGTGATTGACAGATTGGTATAAAAAATATTTCAACCTTCAGATTAAACTAGAAAACTGGCATCGGACATCTTGACATTTTTTACATTATGTAGTTTGGAAAAACTAAAATGTTTACTAGCTAACTTCGGGCTGTAGGTTTTCCGTGACGATCTGCGCGCGTATCGTAAAAATTTACTCTCATATTTTTTTCCTAACGCGCCAAAAGAAGTATAACTTCAAAAAGTCTTTTTACAAATCTTTACAACGTCTACCTACTTAAATAAGTTAATCTTGATAATTATCAATTTGACCTAAATGATACCAGAACCTCCCTTTTATAACGATGTGTAGTTGTAAAATGTTTTAGTTGTAATTAGCGAATTAACCGATAATAACATTCAGCACTCATAGTCCCTCATTAATGGGAAACCATGCATTATATTAATCCAATTAGATCACCATTTTAATTGTAATACCTAGGTATTAATTACTTAGCATTGATATTAAATAGTATGTAATTATTGTAACATTCACTACATATTTGCCTGAAATGTTGGGCCAAAATTTAATGATGAATAGGTACCTACATTATTCGCTGTTTCACAGAATCCGCTTTTAAAAACATTAGAAACAATAGTAACCTGATATTTATGTTTAAAAGTAGGCTGAAAGTCACGTTTAAGATAATTTTATACCTGTGAGTGTAGCTAAAATAAATGAAAAAATACCTAATAGTTTTTATTATTGTAAAAATAGTAGAAACAGACAGGACTCGAACCTGCGACCACTGGCTCATCTGTCACTGACGGAAAGATTAAATTTCTCCTTCTACTTTAACTTTTTAATCATTACTCTTACTTAAATAACATATATTTAGTCTAAAGCGCAATCTACACCAAATCCGGGCACACACACACATACGGTCTATAAAAAACGGTAATATAGAACAAATTTATAGGTTGCGGTCGCGGGTTGTGTCGGTGGCTTTGGTGTGTAGCGCACTTAACCTTTACAAATATTAAAGATCAATTAACACCAACAAATTCATTTTTAAATAGATAGGATTGAAAATTTCTAGAATTGGAAAAACTATTAACTTTGTTTCATCGCAAATTATTGTACCTCAGGTCGTAAATAACAAAAGAAAACGGGAAATATTTATCTTATTTCAATACTATTTGTTGGGTCGGTAAATTTTGGAGCAATAAAACAATTAAATCAGTATAAAATAAAAAAGCAATAGATGAGTTTTATTTTAAGAGTTGTTTTCTAAGAAAATGTGTAAGGTTTATTTTCGGCATTGTGAAAGATGTGATTGTGTACAATACTTTTATGAACACGTCATAGGTATAAAACATGTGTTATGGTTCTAAATCAGTCTCCATGATTGAATTTTAACGGACGCTGGCACTTATTTATCCGTCGGTTATCGTCCAAGAGCAGGCAATGGGCACTTTTCAAGGCGGTGGCTATTTTTATGTGCGGACACACGTTGCCGAGCCAGATTCAGTAAAATACTGGCACCTAACACTCGTCATATAATATAGACACATCAGTAACACATCGTTATATGTTTATGTTAGTCCATTTTTACATATCTATACTAATATTATAAAGCTGAAGAGTTTGTTTGTTTGAACGCGCTAATCTCAGGAACTACTGGTTCGAATTTAAAAATTACTTTTGTATTGAATAGTCCGTTTATTGAGGAAGGCTATATGCTATATAACATCACGCTACGACCAATAGGAGCGGAGCATAAATGAACAATGTTGCAAAAATGAAAAACCGTTGAAACTAAAACACGCGGACAAAGTCGCGGGGGACAGCTATATGTTATATACATGTTTAACATCATTACTTAAAATAATCTTGATAATCATATGGTACGAATATGAATGTATGTAATGAATTAGGGGAGAACTTTGTTTTTTTTAAACCCTATGGAATTTAATACTTTCTATTTTATTTTTTATTTAAACATGCAAATTTCATGGACAAAGAACACCCAGACTTGGACCAAGTATTTGAAGATTACAGAAATGCTTGTCCCATGCGGGGCTCGAACCCTCCGCACTTCGCGCATAATGGTAATTGGTGTGGTAACCTATACCACTTGGCTATCCGTGCAGTCAAAACTTTGACAACCTAGGAAACAAAAGAAAATTATTGAATCAAAACTTTAGTAGGTACTTTTCAATAATGTTGACATTTTGTCAAGCATTCTGAGAAAGGCTATAGAATATTTCGGTTTAGCTACTTATATGCTAAGTTTCTGTACAATGATACCAACTTTAATCGCTACGAAAATTCGTAATAACAAAAGAGTTAATAACATCAATTCGTACGTGACTAAAACAAACCTACATACTTTATAAGTGTCTTGAGTCCCAGTAATCCATATATGTACCTGCGATATGTAGGCAAGTATGTACAGTAACTATTCAGGTGGCGTATGAAGCAGTCGACGGCGGATTAGGTAGGAACGTATAATTTAATGGCAGCATGATATTGAATCGCAAATTTAACTACGAAAGCAGAATTAATCCATCCGTTGTCGTTTCAAGCTATTAACTCTGTCTTGAATGTCACATACCTACCCACAATCTTATGTGGATGAGTTTCTACGCTAAACGACAAAGTTCATGTTTTTAGGTGTTAATTTATTTGCACGAATCGAATAAAAATTAAATACCACTCTTATTGCCACCGAGCAATAATGCGAGTCCCCGCATTTAACAATTAAGTATTCGTGTGATCCAATAAAAATTATAAGTTTGAAATAACCTTGTTTATCTCAAGTAAATGTTAAAGAAAACTCTCGTTTAATATAGGAACTCTATAGCTTTAGAACAAACTTAATTATTACCTATTATTTCCAAAATTGTAAGCAAGGCCTCTTAATTGACAAGAGTTAACGAACAATTATATATACCAATCTATTGTCTGTCTAGAACCTAGTTTAATAATAAGAAGCCAAATTTATGAATCTATATTTACAAAAATCAATACTAGTCTGTGTCGCTTATAGACTCAAATGCCCTTGATCGATTGAGCTGAAATATAAGCGATATTTACAGCGCTATATTGAGATAGGTAAGAACATGTTTCAGTATGTGACGCTGTGCTGTGTATTTAACATGAAACAAGGTTATCTACTCTAGCAAAGATTTATGTGATTTTTTTTAAATAGAGTATGTATCAATTCCTTTTTGGTCATTTTGGCACATATTTAGACGATGGTCAAATATCCTGTACGCTCTACAAGATGCCTATTTAAAAACAAATTAAGATATAGGTACTAGAACGATCGCTGAATTTAAATTAGCTGACAAATCAATGCAAACGTTATTGTCTTTTAAATCTAACTCTCCTTTCATTAACACGAGGAAATCTAGTGGAATTGACGTTATTCTTTGAAAAAATTGCTTTTGGTATCTTCCAAAAAATATTTGTTAAAAATATTCATTCTAAAAAAGAATTTAGTGTATGGATCTGCCGTATATAAGAAGGAGATATAAGCGTTATGACGTCACACGACACTGGCATTGGTAGCGCTCATCAGAAAATAACGTGACCTTTGGGAACGTTTAAGTGGAATTTTGTGTTAGAATAGATGGAATTGAAATGTAAGGATTTATTGGAGTCTCTCCTTTTTTAAATAGCTTTTGGTCGTACTTTTTTAGAGATTCCGTTATGTCGCTTGGCGGATATTAACCCTTCTCCAAAATGTACGGAATTTTCTTTTGTAATAATTTATTACTGACACTACTATAAAAAAAAACTTTTTTGCCTAAACAAATCTATGAAAGGCTCTTAAGTTGTTTCTCAATTATTAAATTTCAATAGTACGGACGTCGTGGGTTCTGTTTCCACCTAGGATAAATCATTGTGTGATGAGCGTGATCATTTGTTCTGTGTCTGGGTATAATCTAATATATAAAATTCTCGTGTCACAGTTTTCGTTGCCATACTCCTCCGAAACGGCTTGGCGATTTTGATGAAATTTTTTGTGCTTATCCGGTATCTATGAGAATCGGCCAACATCTATTTTTCATCCCCCTAGGTGACTTCCACGCGGGCGGAGCTGCGGGCAACAGCTAGTTTATCTATATTATTTATGTATTTAGAAGTATATAAATATGTTTATCGTTTGTCTGATTGCCATAATACAGGCTTTGCCTACTTTGGGATTAGGTGACCATGTAGGGGTCGTCCCAAGATATTAGATATTATATTATTTAAGTTTATTATAACATCTATGGCTCATCTTGTTAAAATAACATTTTACAAATCTTACTTCTAAACAGAACTTTAATCGACAACAAAAGTTAACTACATGCTAATTCTTTGATCCTTAACATAAAGTAGGTTTCGCCCACAATAATTACCCATCTTGTTTAGACTATATAAGGCCGAAGTATCCACAAAGAAGCAAGAACCAACGTAGTTACGCCACAAACTGTAAAATACACATATCGCCTACAACCAAGTGATAACTGCTCACACAACACATGCTACACTAACCTTCTGTAATAACGACCGTATTCACAATGTAAAATACATTGCGCAGCTCAAAGAAGCCTTGCTGGCATTGGACTTTAAAAAGAAGCAGTGTAATATGCAAATTTATTCTTATCACGTTTTTAATGTCTCCAGTGTATGAGAAAAAGTACAAATGTATACGCTTTTGGTTTTAGTGGTTTTAGCCACAAGTTTCTGCTACAAGGTTCTAGTATTACTTAATAAAACGCAACGCAATTTGACTATTGACATATCAGTATTGTGACCTCATATGCCTTACATACTACATAAGTGGTTTGGTTACCTTTAATTTTCTAACATCATTTTCACGTCATACGACTTAATGCAGGTGGTTCTTGTTTCAAATGCTGTAAATCATATGTGAGACCTAATGGTTATTTTGACATTGAATATCACATTTTTTAATAATGATGTTACATTTTCCAGTGTTAATACGGTTAAACACAAATAATAATCGATCAAATTCCCTATTTTATTTTCCCCTATAATATTTCCCTATTTTCCGAGGAAATCAACGTTTATTTTCGCAACATTTGCAAGGAGAACAAAATACAATTCTACATACTAATATATGTTCATATGTTATCATACAATATCGTATGTCAGTCTAGTACAGAAGATAAGCCGAAGTAAATCTGTGTGCTAACACAATTTAGTACCAATACCGCGTTCGTTGGGAGGCTCTAATTGAACTCTGAACTTCAACACGTGTTTGCTCAAGTAATAACTACACAACTCAGTGCATACGGTGCACAGCGTACGAAGTTAGTTAGTAACTAATAAATTAATTCAAAGTTTAAAAAGATTTTTGTACTAAAATATGTACTTGCATGTCTATGGGTTCGTTAATTTTTTTTTCCAATTTTGTGGAAATTGAAATTGTTGAAGCCCGCCTATAATGTTTTAGTTCGTAACCTCATTGAAAGTATTGGTTATCTCCGTATGTATCCTTATTGGCCGAACCTTATTTTGCTCGTCCTCTATACTCGTAATGATAAATCTTGTCAGAGAGAGGAAGATGATGATGAATATCTTGTTTCAAGAATGATTTTCTTTTGTTTTCAGTCTTCTATATTCAAAACCAACTTCAAAAAGACGGATAGCTTCTAACATTTCATAAGTAATTTAGAAACACAATAGAAAACTTAATTCATTAATTTTAAACTTGGAACTTTTCCTGCCGAACTCATTCATATTTTAAATCTCAACGGAAAGTTTCGCACTTTATCATGTCGCCGGTCTAAAATAGTTTTGTATTAACTATTAATATCTAGGAAATATTATATAAGCATTGTATACACATATTTTGTGGAAGAACTCTACGTACCGCATTTACATTATTTATTAATATTGAAAATACGATCTCATTCTTGTTCATGTTTCTGTACTCATCCTTACTTTTAGCTATTATATTTGAGATAGGTAAAAGAAACGTGTATTTTATTTAATTTTTTTTTGGTATTTAGAAAGAAAAAAATGTGTAGTAATTTTCTGAGAACGTTCTTTAATGTTTACACTTGTTAGATATTTTTAACATATTTTCTTACACAACACGATCAGAAAAGATATACCTATATTTATACCTGCCCATATTACTCGGGAATTTATTAGAGGCTAAAGATAGTGAAAGTCAGCGATAGATTCAACTTACCTTTTGGCTTTCCGGGAAAAATATTTTCTGAAAACGAACGCAATAAGAAATTACGTTCCAGATAAGGGTGTAAGGATTTCGGAAATTAAAGATACCGGGAATTTGTTATAACTACGTATTGTATTAATATCAGGTAGCGACTGGTATAATATAACTAAATGATAAATGATTTTTTTTCGGTCAATAATTCATACTCCTTTGTTCACGTTAATAACATTACAATTTTTGACAAGGTTACCGGAGCAAGGCAAAGGAGTCTGAATCAAAAAAGTTTTTATTTAAATAAATGATTTATTTTTTGTTACATAAATTGATTACACACTAATTAAAAAAACGAACCGACTTTAATGTAATTTACATGGGACCAACACTGAGGTATACTATGTCGATGAAAAAAAGATTCTTTTAATCTATCCATAACTGCCAAAGATCGTGTAAGAAACATAAAAAAAAGAAACCGTCGAATCAAGAAAGTTTTTTCTTTTGAAGTCGCTTGAAAATAGGCATTGATGTTATTTATTTTCATTACCCTATTTTATTTTTTACTAAAATCGGTACGTCATTTGTTAGTTAAAGTTTTACCAAAGGATAGACCAACTTATAACTAATACTTAGACGTAACTACATTAATAATATTACGTGTAGCTTTTGTAAGTATTTATTGTTTACGTAACAAGAGCCCGCGAACTTTGTCAAAGGGATGTTACGTTTCCGTCTGAAGAAACATTTGTAGAGGTTTACTTGTTATTACAAAATTTTAGAGACAAAACAAAAAGTTTTAGTTTACCCCGATATGTAATATAATGTCTATTTTATGAAATATTTTGTACAAACTATTTGATCATTCTCTCTATCTCCGTGTAGTCTATAAATACTCAATACTCAAATGTATTATTATACTATTTATGAAGTCTTACAATTCTCTAATAAATAAAATATTCGTAGTCACTATATTACTGTATCATTCTACACAAATTAAATAAAAAAAATATTTATTGCTAACTACAAGATTTTTATACAATTGCACAAATACCTTACCATAACTGATATTGACATTCACACGTCACGTTTATCGTAACCGGAATAAAACCGGAACGGTCAACCTCGTTCCGTATCCGGCTGCAATCCGGCACGATAGCCAAAACTCAAGTGCATTTCGTTAGTCAACAATGAACGTAGCATTATTCAAGTCCTTATCGGATTCGGCTAAGTTATCGCTCACGTGTGTTACGTTCAAAACGTTCGCGGTATTGCGTTGAGATATATTCTACAACGCCTGTTTATTTATTTGTACATCAAATATAGCCAATAGTATAAAGGTTTTGTTAAACTTGTTAATTACGGCAGCTATATAATTAAAGGAACGAAATTAAGCGTTAGTAAGGAAGTCTATCGAAAATAATAATCAAATCAAAAAATATATTAATTACAAATTATTGCTCCGTATAAATAATAAAACAAAACAAAAATCGTTTTCAATTGCAATTGACGTCACCTACGTTTGAAATGAGGTGGATTAAGTTGGATGTTTAAATATATCTGGGCCATTTTTGCCTTCTGTCACGATGTATTCATCACCTATCTATCACATACGGAATAATGAGTTGAACTCACTTTAAAAATCACAAATTTTCAGTCATAACAGAAACCTAACATTACGTGGGATTTTCAGCTTTCTAAATGTGGCTAATATCATCTAAATTAGCTCTGCATGCTCGCCCATTTTACATATTCGATGGCTCTTTGCCCGATAATGTCGCATCCGGCTATCTTTGCTAAAAGACTCCGTTTTATATGTTGACTGGACAATTGATTTACTGCAGGGAATTGTTGGCAAGTAAAGTTAAAGGAGTTTGGACTTCCATATTGATAATAATATGATGGTATGAATATATTGGTGCCTATTTTCTTAACAAAGCATGTATAGGTAAGTTTATATTTCTTAATAAGGGTGTTTGTGAATTAGTTTTTTTATTTACGCGTCACATAGATATTAAAAAAATATTAAACTCGTATTATTTTTTTTAATTAATCAAACGATGAGGAAGTTACGGTGAATGGTAATGTCGCGTGACGTCACGTGTGGGTACAATTTTTACCCACAAGTGACGTCACAAGACCTCACTCCAGAAGTTTAAAGCCCTTAAACTTTGTAATTTTCATTGATTTGATAAAAAAAAAAATACGAGTTATTTTTCTTTTTTTATCTATCTGGTGGACTAAATAGTTTTTTTTTCATACCCAGTCCGATCCGTTATTTCCACCAATCACGAGTCAGTAGGTTGTCTCTCATTGGTGTAAATTTAGAGATAGACCACATGCTACACTATTCTACCTCGATTTGACGATTCGGAACTTATTTGATAAAACAAAACACTGTTTGCCTGAAACATTGTCAAAATATTTGCTGAAGTAGCTACAATCTTAGCTAGCTTGTACGCACCTATCTATTTATACGCATGTCAATTATTAAGGAGCGAAGCCTTTTGATCTGCCGTCTACTCCCTGAATTATCTTACGCGGGATAATTTTGTGTTACAATCATTATTTGTGAAGGGTTTTGTACATTATGTTGCAAATTACGTGTTCCTTTTACATACATGATAATTAATAAGGATTTTAATTGTATTCTGAACTGTCATATTTAAATTATAGACACAGCTTCTAGCCTGATGTTTTAACGTGTATGTTTTAAGATTTGTTTGTACCTGTTATATGAATGTTTTGTCTGCTAAACAAACATGGTTAAACAACAAGCTAATAATAACGAGTTTAGAGCTTCTAACATTTTTTGATTATTTAATAAATGCCTACTTAAAAGGTAAATAGCATTTCTTTATTAAAATATAATGAACTGCTAATGAACGACTAAACCTTAACGTAATCGGATTAAACCGGTCAGTTTTATCAGTTTAAATTAACAAACTTTTCAAGTGACTGCCAAAAGCCCATAGAACTGGGTTCAAAGGTAGGTACCTAATGAGAATTTTGACAAATTTGTCTATATAGATTGTTTTATAAAATAAAGTTTACTTTTTAGCCCATATAACTTTGATCACGATAAAATACATACTAATATTATATTGCGGAAGTAACTCTGTTTGTCTCTCTGTCTGTTACGCTTTCGCAGCTAAACCGCTAAATCAAACTTGATGAAACTTGGTATGGGGCAAACTTGGATCAAAAGATACGACATAGGCTACTTTTTGTTGCGATAAAATTTTAAGTGAACAAATGCGACTTATTTTACTTATTTCACACTCATACAAAATGTTTCTGTGCGACAGTTAGTCTACCAGGATAAAATAATTATGAAATATGTTTAGATCTCCATAATAACAAGCCCGTGTTGTACAAATATGTCTTTATGACACCTATTTACGATACGAACACACATTTGTCATGACAGAGCCCGCTGTAAAAACAGTAGCATCTTTACGACGCGTCGCTTCCAGTGCAGGTACGAGTATTTATAGCGCAGCTGGCCTTGGAACAGGGGAGCACAGCTTCAAAGTAAAGCCCTGAGCGGAACTGTTATTTTGTTGTCAGAACCGAGACGCACTAACTCGCCGACTAAGGGAAGTTTACCCTCAAACTTCGTATTTACAAAGGCTAAACTTTTTAATGGGCGTTTAAGTTTGTAGACAAAGTCATCCAGGTCATGACTCCAACCTTAATGTAACCTTATG
Organism: Diachrysia chrysitis; assembly: GCA_932294365.1. Taxonomy (NCBI): domain Eukaryota; kingdom Metazoa; phylum Arthropoda; class Insecta; order Lepidoptera; family Noctuidae; genus Diachrysia; species Diachrysia chrysitis. The sequence continues at coordinate 10,448,048 of OW028649.1, read as the reverse complement.
TTTACGCCACACGTTCCTAGTAAATTATTCTCTATTGTAGAAATAAATGATGTATTTACTCCGAGCCCTCAGATTAAGGTAAGAGACATTATTAATCTGGTCCCTTTCAGAGTTGATGAGAAAAATAATCAACTGTCATCTGTATTACGTATGTTCTAATATTCTTATACTTTGTACATATGAGCTATTATTTTATGAAACAATAGGGATGTTGACTGGGTATGAAAAATTAAAATCTATTTAGTCCGTCAGTTAGATAATAAAAAAATATTAGACACGTATTTTTTCTTTTATCAAAACAATAAAAAATTACAAAGATTCAGCGCTTTAAAGTTTCGGAGTGGGGGCTTATGACACCTCGCCTTGGTCAAAATTGTAGCGAGGAGTGACGTCACGCGAAATTTCCGTTCTCTGTATTTTGATAAATTTTTGTTTGCAGGAAAAAAGAAACAATACGTGTCCAATAAAATTCATTAATATACCAGGCGGACATTAACAAAATAATAGGAAACATGCCTATTCTTTTTTTATTCGTAATAAGTAAATATAAAGTCACTTTTATTTCAACATTGAAGCAAATAGAGAAAGATGCGTCAGCGATGGCATGACAATATTAAAACTTCTTTTGTATGCATAATTATATAACAGACATATTTTTCTAGTGCTAAGATAGGGAGAATGGAGTCTGGCTATCTGCTCGTATTACTCAACTTACATTTAATAAAAGAATATCGTAATTTCAAGGAATTTGTACGCAAAACGCTGTGAAGTGCGCACTTGAGAAGATCTGACCCAATTGTAAAAGATTTTATTTGGAAAGCTGCGGGCTTTGGGGATGATACCGCGACTTGGTTGGCCTAATTTAAAAAATAAAAATGCCACGTGTTTTTTGTCAATATTAGAAATTATTAATTAAGTTTTGTTTTTGAATTCAAAATTTAGAAAAGCGAATTTATGAAATATTTTTATTTTATGGTAAATGATTTATTAAATTATCAAATGACGAGTGGCAAGTTGAAATACCACATGTTATTTGTAAATATTAAAACTACCTAACCTTCAAACCAATTATCATAAAAAATTGACTTCCGTTGCAAACCGGCGTGACGTTTCATCTGTAAAAATTTTACCCTCATGCGCCTAAAGAAGTTTCACTTCAAAAATGTATATCTTACTAGCCGGTATAAGGCTGTTTGTCCATCGTGCCGATATCGACACGATAACGATATAAAAATGTCGCACATTGTATAATATAATATATCCAATATATTATAACTTAAAGAAACCCTTAGAAGATTACAACTTTTGTAACATATTTGTTTTTCGGTTTTAAAAACAAATGAAGACTAATAAAGTATTAAATATTTTCATTAATATTTTAATAGTAATTTGATATTGTCGAAAGATTGGTATGATTTTTTGCTTTATTTGTAACTGTGCGCTTATACTGGCAATTAATTGTGCGATTATTGGTTAAAAATGATATTCCGGCAACTCTTAGCAATGTATGGCAATACAAAGATTGTATAGCAATTGCCAAAAATTGCCCGTGCTTGTCTATGCAAATAATAATTATGTTAATTACGTCTTCAGAATCATACTCACTAAAACTAGAAAAAAAAACAATTGTTTTTTTAAGTAAGACATTGCTTAATTAATTAGTTTGCGATAACGTCGGATAAGGTTTTACTATAATTACAATATCGATAAGAATATTGTTAACAATGGAACCGACATTTTAAATTGCCAGCTTTATTAAGGCAAATAAGGATGTTATTACCTAGATATAAGGTTACAATTTGAAAAGCAGGTTGAAGTTAGTTAAACAGAACGGTAAGTATTAATATAATCTTGTTGTTACATAACATTGTTAGTTATTTTAAGAATTTGAGGCTAGATAAAGTGTTTTATTTTCTATAACTTTTCACAATAACTACCTATTTAAAAAAAAAACTATATTGTCGCTAGTGTCGTGTCAGGTCCATCTGACATTCTCCACCAATCAGAGACAAGCTACCTGTGATTGACGGAAATTGACATATAGACTTCAATCGACACTAGCGAAATCTGTGTCTATGTGTAATGTATAGGTACAAAGGTTTCTATGTTCTGATTCCAAATGCAACATCAATCGGGTGGATTTCAAATTGATTGGATTAGTTCAGACAAAGATATATTACTAAAATATTCCTTCGATGTTTGCATGTGACGTAACGTTACCGAGTTCCTCTCTGTATTATTTTCGCTTTACAGCAAGACAAATTCTCTAATATTCTTCATTTATTTTTCCATATCAATTTGTCAAGCTTGTAAATTTTAAATACATTGAAATAGTAAGTCTATTTTTCCTTAAACTATGCGATAGTTACTAGCGTTATACATATGTACGAATGCTCGTCGTTAGCAACAAACAAGTGACAAAAATGAACCTTAACGTTAAAGAAATAAAGTCACAGCCAATGTTAATATGTTACTGATGTATTATAGACATTTATTTAAGTATTTTTGCATATTCTACTTCGATCTAGCCTTGGCTATTGCACAGAACATAAAATGTCTGTCATTTTAAATGCACGTAATTTGAAGGTGATTTTTAATTAGCATAATGAATTCTGAGTCACGATTAGTTACAACATCATTTCGCAAAATTACATATGGTAATTTATAGATAGAAATACATAAATTCATGATAGTTCGTAGAAATCTTATTAATAATTCCTAAGATTTCCTGATTCATACCAAACTCAAATGATAGAAATCTTAGTTTAAAAACCATATGGGCCTATAATAAACCTCGCTTTTTGAAATCATGAAGTTCTGTCATTTAGAAATCCCCAATTTTTTTGTTACATTGACCTCTTAACACATTATTATTATTATAATCTTATTTATATAACTTGATTAAACAAACAACACTTCATAATCATACAACTCCAATAAACAACCAAGATTTCTTGCCAATTTTTTCCAAACTCTACCATTCAATCGCTGCTCACGTAGTACGCAAAAAATACTCATTCCAGTACCATTAATTAATTCCACTTTCATGCTTCTCTGGCCACACCGAACATTCTACCATGCGTACATTTTTTGCCATCTCTAAACAAAATAAAAACTGTACTGAAAATATATGAAGACACAATATCATAAAAAATATGAAACACGTATCGCGGGCGAAGAAAGTCAGTACTGCCGTAAATATATATTTTGACTCAGAACCTATGATATATGTTTCTATTTATCCCGTAAGAAAGATTCTACATAAATCTTATAGCAAAACAAAATGTATTTGTTTCGGAGTTGCCCTACAATAGGGATGTTTCCTGGGTATGAAAAGTTAAAATCTATTTAGTCCGTCAGTTAGATAATAAAAAGATATTAGACCACCCTTTTTTTTCTTTTATCAAAACAATAAAAACTTACAAAGATACATCGCTTTAAAGTTTCGGAGTGGGGGCTTATGACGCCACGCCTTGGTAAAAATTGTAGCGAGGAGTGACGTCACGCGTAATTTGCGTTCTCTGTATTTTGATCATTTTTTTGTAGGAAAAAAGAAAAAATACGTGTCCAATAAAATTAATTAATCTACAAGGAGGACAATAAAAAAAAATTTAGGAAACATGCCTATTACTTTGTAAAGTCAAGTTTATAAACACTAACACACACAACACACTAGGAATGTTAAATCCTATTTTAGTTAGTTGTAAAGTATTCTAAAACAATACTCATTTAAGTAAACAAATAGATTTACTCTATTAATGGCATTTTTTTAATTTTAATTATAGTGCTTATTTCGATAAATAATTACTCCTGTTACCGCTTAATACTTCGTGTACTTATTTCTTCATTCTCACACCAATTAAATAATGGTTTATTAAATGTTTTATTAAACTCTAGTAATGCTTCTTACTTTGAGTTTATTATTTATACATTTCACTCAACTAGATCGCGTAGATTTAACATTAAAAGTGGATTCTTTTCGAAATAAATTTATACCGAGACGATAGATATTCAACGTACTCTAGAAAATAATAAAATAATACAGCAGTTATATAATAACTGATACATTAAATACGCAGCGCAACCGACCTTGAATGACATACATATTAATTCATTTATCTGTTTCTCTGTACTTGAGATCTAACTGCTAGACTGCGTTTACTAACAAATTAGCATGATTATTATGTATTAGGTTTGCAGAGTTATACGTTTCCTATATAAGGTTCTTCTATGAGTCACTATGCAACGCGGTGACTTAATACTTACATACAAGGCCGGCCGTGCGCGGTCATAAACTAAAATCAACTGTTTTTGCGAGATAACGAGTTTTTGCTAAGATGTAATCGTTCACGCATAGAAGCAAGTCTTTTTCGTCCAAACCTTTTTGGGTTAATAGAATTAATGACGCGTGCGAACTATGTTTAGTGCACAAATCACATACAAAAATTCATAATGATATGTTTTAAAAGCGTGCGTAGATAAGAGATTTTTATAGCCGCTCTCGATTTTTATGGCTTCAGACAAGATGAAAGAGTTAGTGTTTTTTTATGATTTTATAAATGTTCACCTATTTTTGTATTATGTGTATGTATATGTATAATTTTTAGATGGTATGTATATCTGCGAAGTGATAATTTTGAATGCGAATTATTAATTGTTAAGTATTTGTCAGGTTTTGAAAAAAATATAACATATTTTTTTATTTAAATAATATTCAATTGTTATTTGCCACTTACCTAACAATCAAGGAAAATCTCAAGCAATGTTTTACGTTAATTACCAACTAGTTCTCAGTTGTAACAATTTTTAAAAACAAAACTTCACTGAAAACACTTTTCACACAAACTCCAATATATCAGTGCGAAATGTTTAACTAAAACACATTAAAGGAACATTCAACATGAACAACGGTAATTCAAAATCGGCGCGAAAAACATCGCATGGGAACCTTGTGATACGTACTACACGTATTAACTCTCGCAGCGTTGCCGCCGTACTGACGTCTGACGGGCTTACTCCACTCCTGCTTCTACTGCGAGAGGTGTGACATGCGCCGAAATCATCGCATTAGTCAACATACATTGCCGGCTGAACTGTACATCTGGAGCGTACATTCAAAGTTAAGCAGCAATGGATGCAACGCTGGGAAATTCTTAGTTTAAACAGATATTGTAGTAGACATCCTGTCAACAGTAGGAAAACGCGGGGTGCGCTCGGAAGTTCCTGCTCGCTCTGGTCATTTGGTTCACTAATTCGAGCTAATTCTGAAAGGCTCAGCTCCCAGCTTTGGAACTGTAGAGAGCCGAAACAACAGTTCCTTCAGCGTTTCGTGGGAGGAGTTATGTTAAGTTGAGTTAAATTAACAACTTCTGCTAAGAGATTAAGTGTGTTTTAGGCCAATCCACAATCGTGTTCCATTTCCGACTGACTGTTGATTCAACCGAACTTTGAAAGCCGGAGGGTGATTTTTTAATTCAACTTTGTTATAGATCCAAGAGTTTTATAATTACAACAATCTGTAGACTACAGGTATTATTACTTAATACTTTTTAATTAGTTTTAAATTTTAATAGCGTTTGCAAAATAATTAAATCAACCATTATTAACTATCAGGCAAATAATGAAGTTATTCACGTATTCAAATAACAATGAGCAATGACAAGCACATATGTCGTTACATTCTTAATTAACTCGATTGTTTACCAACACATCGCCTCTAGAATGTAAATAAATGGTCATATTGTTGTGCCGTGATCGCGCAATTATACAGCAGACTCAGATAATTAAGTTTATCAGGGATATATCAAAAGGCAAAACTATTGGAGAATCATTTACAAACGCAGTCTTAGTATTTTTAGCTAAGTATAGCAGTACCTAATTATAAATCGTTAACACTATATTTATTATTATATTATTTGTATAGATTCAATTACTCTATTTATTATTTACTACGCGTTAAGGCCTGTGCAGCCAATACTTGTAATTACATACAAATAGTAGAAATAAAATTTAAATCTCAAGCAGGACGCGAACCAGTAGTAGCAGGTGCCTGAGGTTATCATTTTTACTTTCCACTCGAATGCCATTACTGTTTTTAATCAGATTCAATTAGGAAAATATATCGAACAACGATCAGTTGTTTGTTAAGAGTAAGTAAGTAAGCTTGTCCATGACTTTACATAATGACGTATTTGAATGCTAATTTTTCAATCTAACCCTGTTGTATTGAACTATTGATTAAACTATTCTTCTAATCTTAGATCCTAAGGACTTAAGAAGTCTGGAACCCATAGATTCCTGAATGAGATCTTCAAATTATTAATGAATGGATTAAAAAAATAAATTGAATTTTAAATAAAAATAAAATAAAGCTAAATTTCTAAATAAAGCGTTTCCTTCTGAAGCTAGCGATAAAGTTTAAAAATATCATCTTGAAGAACAGTGAAGGGTTGTTAATCCCACCCATGTGAGCACTTCAAATGCATCATAAAAACTTCAAGAATTCTTGCCCGCGTTTAACCGACTTACAATATTGTTCATCATTATCTTTCTTGGTAAGATTTAACTGTCAGATTTTTTTATCGCTACATAAAAAAGTATAGAGTCAGGTTAAATATAAAAAGCAATTTCTCAACATCTGTTACTAGTTAGTCTACCATCTATATCGTTCTCGTGAATGCGTTTCCAATACGTATTGATACTAGGTTAGTGATTAGTAAGTAAGTATTGTACTAATTTGTAGTACTGGATTACAATTTGCTGTACAATACACTTTTTTTAAAAGTAGGTTATACCTAATTAGAGTTATTTTAATGTCAATACCTAAGTTCAGTACGTAGTCCAAGTATTACCAATAATATACACACCGAAACTTATTAGCGGCACTGAAAAAAGGCTGAGAATAAAATAATAAACTGTATAAGTAATATAGAAGGTAAATAAGTTGCAATAGCCTAATGGTTAGGGTGACGGCCTTGTGATCGAGAGGTCGCAGGTTTGAACTCCACCCATTGCAATATTGACGTGAATCCACTCCAGACACAAGCATATTTAGCTTTGTTGAAAGGGTTAAGATTGGTTTAAATATGAATTCCAGCCACATTACTAAAAACCGTTTGTTTTTTTAAACATCTTTCAACATCGAGTTTACTTTTATTTAATTTTATTGAACAAAAAGTGCTTTTTGTTTTTATTTTGATTATATTTGATAAAAAAATATTAACACTTTGTGAAGTCAATGATAAAAGATTTCTATAGATATATTGTTACTTTATGTCTGATTGATATAAATATATCTAACTACACTTTATTTTACACTCGCAGTTTTTCTCTTTGTTCCATTTATCGAACCAGTGTGTATATTATGTCTACCTACCACTGTTACGTAAAAAAGATTACGGTTTACTGAAAAAAAACAATGAAGTTGAATACACTTTTTAATTACTAATTATACTCTGTTTTAGAGTTACTAAACTTTATCACTTTAATGTTATCAAATAATGAATTCAATAAAACAAATTACTTATCGTAAATAAAATACCGGTGTAATTGATATTACATCTGCACTTTACGCGTCCTTAATTATCTGCAGCGATGTCGACCAGTTAACAAAAACATTATTGAATTTAAATTGTTTATCGTATTTCACCTTTTTTAATCCCTATTTTTTATATATTTATATGTAAATGAAAAACTTACATAGATTAAAGTGTATAAGAATTAAGCTGACCTTAATTACTGGCGTTCTGTCGTTAAGAATACGAAAAAACCTCTTGTTTTTAAATAATCATTTACTTTCTTTTTTTTTACTAAAAGCATCTTTTGTTTTTTCATCAAACTATGAACGAACTAAATGACAAAATTAGACTATGTTTGTATCTAGCTATTTCATTGTTTTTAAATATTGACGCAATCTCTTTGAAATTTCCGGTTCCTGCTACGTACTAAGTAGTCTGCATTACTCAGCTAAGCCTCTTGGAAACGTACGGATTCGGATCGTACCTACCTCATCACGTATTCTAATGTAATTATACCAGCTTTGTTAATTTATTATCACTTTGGATTTTTTGTAACTTTACTCAAACAACATTTACGGTCTAGAGATTACAGAGTTGGGCTGTAAAATATCAGGTGATATGTATGTCTTAGAGTAAACATGACAGGCAGAAAGCACGCGCATCGTACTAGTAGCCCCCTTATGCGGATCGTAAGCAATTTTTTTTGCTAAATGTACTACGATCGTCTACTGTTTTAAGTGATTTTCCGTGCGACGACAGACCTTTATGCGAAAATATCGATAATTCCGATATTATTAGGGTAATGTTAGGTTTTGAGTAACACTTTTTGGACACAAATTTTACGATTTTAGTTGTTCATACTAGTGCCTACAGTTCATATACCTACTCGATATGCGCGCTCTATAGTTAACTTTATTTTTTCTCTAACATACATAGCGAGCTGGACTTAAAAAATATCACATAAGAAGCACCTGATCTGCAAAGACTGGTAGCCGACCCCGACATAGCTTTAGGCTAGGCAGAAGGACAGAAGGAGCAGTCTGAATTCTAAATACAAACGACTATCGCTAATATTCTACAGTAAGTTCCAATCTATCAAAGCTAATGTTTTCTACTTCATGACATTAACAGTTAAGATAATATGAATACCAAACAGCACCTACAAAAAAGCCCATTCAGGCATAATTATGATCTTTGCTGAGGTTCGTTTTTCTTGTTTCGTAAACAAAGGTTCCAATCAATTCAATGGGATTCTTTATTTCTTATTGGAATATTTCGTCTCTCATCATTTATTAGGGGTAGGATATTAAAATGAAAACGATTTTCGTCTCCATTCATAATTTTCGGTGAATGCTGATTGTCGTAATGAAAAAGTTCAAGAAGCGGATAGAGTTAACGCTGTATGTTTGAGTTCATATTAGGCTGAAAACATATTTTTTTAATCATTTTCCGGCCGCGGTGGTTTTGAAAGGGTATCATACAGTTATACTAGTTACCGGTAAGGCATAATTAATATGTATGTATGTACTTTATTTGTTTCACAAGAGGCTCGTGGCTAAGTGTAAGCGGTTTGACCGATAATACTAGTTAAGCCGCGCTCGCCGCGGATGGTCCGAGGATTGGTGACCATTTGTAAACATACTGAGACCCGTGCCTCGGAAAGCACGTAAAGCCGTTGGTAACGTCCGTCATACGTTGATCTTTGACAGTCGTTAAGTCATTACAATTCTGACAACCTGTCTTACTTTGGGATACCGTGTTACTCATTAAAATGGGTTGTGGAGGTCAGATAGGCAGTCGCTCCATGTAAAATACGGTATTCAGCTGAATCTGGTAAGACAAGAAACCGACCCCAACAAAGCTTGGGAAACGGCTAGGTAGAAGAAGTACTTTGTTTGTTTACGATACCCGACAACTTGCTTAACACACATTTGTAACCAATAATAATATACAAGATAAAAATGTTTCTCTGTGTAACATCTATCAAGATGTTTTCAAACTCAGTGTTGAGTTAAGCTCGCCTGTGTACATAAAATAATAAACATTTATATTTAATTTAATTTTTTTTTTGTTTTAATAAAGAAGAATGACTGGCTAGTGTTTTAAAACAGCAGTGTTGAGGACCAAATAATTCAATTGACATCATGAAAAAAAACAGAAATTCAAACAAATGTGTAAATGTAATAAATATATAGTTCCTATATAATCCTTGATTTATAAAAGTCATTACTTAATGTTATTGCAATTAATTAATTAATTATAGGACACCCTGACGTTTCCTGCTCCTATCAGTTTCAAAGATAAGATAAAAAGATTTACAATTCCTTATTTAATCAGCGAAGAAATAAATAAGAGAAAGTAAGAGAAAAAAAACACAATTTAAAAAGCGTTCATTGAAAAACAAACTGATTTCATGTGCAATTATTTTCTATTAACATACTGAACCAAATTAGATATTGTTTGGCTCTAAAGTGCACTTAAGATGTGACGACATGACTGGTAATCCCGGAAGTGTACTTATCACAGAGCTGTCTCGACATTATTCATAATTATGATTTACCTACTGACACAGTTTTTCTACTATGTATGTATTTTCCTGGATATTTACTGAACAAATGACTAATTCGTTCATCTCAACTGGTTCTGAGAACAATGACTAATTCATAAATTATGTTCATCCGTGCCTATTAAGAAGCTAATCATCATATTGTCATAAATTTTTATCTATTAAATCTCATCTATCTTTTATGGTACCTACCTAATTAGTCATTTTTATCTATAAAATTCAAAATACTTACAAAAAATATTAAGTTAATAATAATACTGTGTAAATAAAAGTCATCACATCAAGTTTTATTAATATGCATTTTTTATTCGTGTTCAGGGAATACTTGACACTAATTTTAATTTAAAATAGTAATAATATTTAATTATTGTTATGAATTTTAAATATGCGTGTTTAATGCTGGGTTTTTATAAAACCGTTGTGATTGAAGTGGTAAATTACAATTAGTTGTACTCCATAGCAATAAAATTCGATAAGTAAAATATTACAATATCATTAATTTACAATATCAGTAGTTTTTTTGCCTGAGGGTAGACACAGTGCAACACATATTTTTTATTGCTCCCAGTTTAATTTATTTTAATAATCCTATTTTATATTATTTAAATGATTTGATAATCCCAGTTGTTTTGTAAACCCCCCTTTACTCACTAATAATTATTTTCAAGTTTCTTTCTCTAAACCTGTGACTTTTACAAACATCATCACCATGGACGCTAAACTTGCATCAAACTTGGAGGATTTGGAGAAATTATTCAGCACAAGGATGGCTGTATATGAAGAAAAATTGGAGTTAGCAACCACCAGCTCATCTTCAGCTACTGCATCAACACCAAATCTGACTTCGCTGCTACAGGAATTTAAGGATTTCAAAAGTTTTGTTTGGCAAGCACTGTCAAAACTTAAATCCCAAATGGAGCTGCTATCACTGGGCTTTGACAGGCATGAAACTGCTATGCGGCGCAAGGTGCTCCTGATCCACGGCATTCCTGAAGTAAAGGATGAAAAGGTACATGATGTTACTCTTCAAGTGTTAAACCATCAAATGAAACTAAATGAGTTGGGCAGAGAACACATACATGTTTGTCACCGTCTAGGTTCACTTAAGCGCAATTCCAGGCCTGTACTTGTCCGATTCTACAACACTGAGCACCGCCATCTTGTTTGGGACACCAAAAAATTGCTTAAAGGTACTGGAATCACCATCTCAGAGTTCTTGACTCAATTGCGTCACCAGACTTTTGTTGCGGCTCGCAAACGGTTTGGGATGACTAATTGCTGGTCCATTGAGGGCAAGATCGTAGTCATCACTCCAGATAAGACTCGGCACAAAATAGAATCAATGGATGAACTACAGAGTCTATTTGCTCGATTTCCGCTGAACGTCGACCCTGCGCAGTCGGAGGTGGTGGCTTCGCCAAAATCCCCGACTGCTGAACCCATTACGCCCGTCGCCAAGGTCCAAAGAAAGGCGCGTCGGCGCGATTAAGTTGATTGTTTTTCTGTTATATGTCGTGTACGTGTTCATTTTTACAACATTTATACCTTGCTGCTTTGCGCCACTACTTTCACATTGTTATTTGTTGGTCGGTACACAAGTCTAACCGTCGTACTTCTAACCGTCCGTTATAAGCTTTGCACGATTACCTTACTTTAGTTATTTTTATCTTTTTAAAGTTCGCCGGTATCTCAATAATTAGTATTGGTTGAACCTACGACAGTTTTATTTTATTGTCAAAGATACTTGACAACTGACAATTGTCAGCTGTCACTGATGCGACAGCTGACAGTTGACAGTCACGTTTCGTTGCGTTCCATTACTAGTAAGTTTTTGTGTGGGTATTGGCGCATTGAAGTAAATTATTTTGTGATTTGACCTAAATGTTATTTTTGTTCCAAATTTTTCGTGCTTTGTTGTATTGTATTTTATATCATTCTTGTGAGTAGGGGAGGTTGTTATAGACAACCGAATTTAACAAAACTTTAACTTTGCTTGTTTTAAATTATTGTTTTATATTGTACTAACCAATTCATATATGGACAATCTAGCTAATATTAATGACAGTTTTTTTTCTTGTTCTTCCACGTCAAGTTTCGCTAGTGCGGACAGTCATGGCGCGTCTACACCTCGTTCGTTGCATGAAAACCTTTCTGATCTTCTTTCCAATTATCCTAATAACCTTAATGTAGCCCACATAAACGCTCAGAGTGTTCCTGGACACTACTCAGATCTTCTGGCATCTTTCAGCAGCACTCATCTAGACATAATTCTCATCTCCGAATCGTTTTTGAAGCCTTCCCTTCCTTCAACTCACTTTGCACTTCCTGGTTTTGTGTTGATTCGCAACGACAGAACTGGGAAGGGTGGGGGTGGAGTTGCTGTCTACCTACGTGCTGATTTACCGTATAAGGTCATTTGTTCTTCTCCTTCACTTTATTCCAGATCGGCTGAATATATCTTTTTTGAAGTTTTGGTCAACCACACAAAATTATTAATAGCTGTATTGTACAGTCCCAATTTACACATTAATTATTTTGACGATCTTGACATGCAGCTCAATAATCTGTGTCCTCAGTATAATCATGTTATCGTAATGGGCGACTTTAATACATGTTTATTAAAAAATGATTCTCGTGCTTGTAGACTGCGGGACCTCTTCTCGTGTCTTAACCTTCATATTCTTCCCCTCTCTGCGACTCATCATTCCCCGAATTCTTCTCCTTCTCTGCTCGACCTCATGATAGTCTCTTCTCCCTCTAATGTTTCTGATCATGGCCAACTTCCTGCTAGTTTTTCTTATCACAACCTTGTCTATCTCTCGTATCGTATCCGTACTCCTAAGCGTAAACCTCAACTCCTACATTTACGCAGCTACAAGAATATGAACCTGGAGGCATTGCAGCGTGATGCAAGTCTTGTTGACTGGAGCCCTGTGACAGACATCAGTGACATCGACGTAAAAGTGTCCCACTTTAATCACATCATACTCGATTTGTATGATCGTCATGCCCCAGTGCGACTCATTAAAGTCAAGCGTGAACCGGCTCCTTGGATTACGTCTGATATACAGGATGCCACTGCTCGGAAGGACAGGGCTAAACGGAAATATGAGCGTAGACCGACAGACGACAATCTCGCTCATTATAAAGTCTTGCGTAACCGCTGCAATCATCTGTGCCAGACCGCCAGAAGACGGTATTTCCACGATAATCTCGTAGACCGTAGCTCTGGCGATGTCTGGAAATTTCTGAGGTCTGTTGGTGTCGGCAAACCTCATAAGATAACTTCTAAAGATATTGACCTAACTGCCCTTAATTATCATTTCTCCATTCCTCCTATAGTTCTTGACCCTTCTACCAAATCTTCTACTTTACTTGAACTCTCTTGTCTGCCGGCACCTCGCTGTCCCCATTTCTACTTTTCTGCTGTGGCTGTAGAGGACGTCAAGAAATCTGTTTTAGCTATCTCATCCACTGCAGTCGGTAACGACAATTTGTGCTCTCGCATGATCTCTCATATTCTTCCACAATTGCTCCCCATCCTATCACATATCTTCAACTACTCGTTGTCGTCCTCTTCCTTTCCCTTAGCCTGGAAACTAGCAAACGTTATTCCTCTTCCTAAAACCTCAAATCCTTCTTCATTTTCACAATACAGGCCTATCTCCATACTTCCTTTTCTCTCCAAAGTGCTTGAGCACATTGTCCACCGCCAAGTATCTCATTTCTTGACGTCTTCTAATCTGATCTCACCTTTTCAATCTGGTTTCCGCCCCGGCCATAGTACCGTAACTGCTCTTGTTAAGGTTACTGATGATATCCGCTGGGCCATGGAAAACAAATCTCTCTCTATCCTAGTATTACTCGATTTTAGTTCTGCTTTTAACTCTGTGGATTTTGACATCCTCCTAGGTATTCTTCAAACAATAAATTTTTCTTCTTCTTCTATAGCCTGGTTTGGTTCTTACCTTCGGGGCCGCTCTCAGCGGGTCCGCCTTGATGAGACTTTCTCTGATTGGTGTGATCTTGTTGCGGGCGTGCCTCAGGGTGGTGTCTTATCTCCTCTTCTATTTGCCATCTTTATTAACTCAGTCACAAATGTAATTTCCTCGAACTTTCACCTTTACGCAGATGATTTGCAGCTATACCGTCACTTTTCTTTGTCTGAGGTTGATTCTGCAATCGATGCAATGAACCGTGACCTGGCTAGCATCGGTGGGTGGGCAAGCTCCTTTGGTCTACAAATAAACCCTGCGAAATCACAAGCCATGATTATTGGCAGTAGGCACTATCGAAACGCTCTCGATCTCTCCTCACTGACGCCTCTGCGTCTTGATGGTGTTGTGATTGATTACACAGATACGGCTAGAAATCTTGGAGTGTTGATGGATTCACATCTATCATGGCAAAGCCAAGTCAGCGAGGTAAGTCGTAAAGTCCACTTCTCCTTTCACTCGCTGAGATGCCTCCAGAGTTTCTTGCCCTTAAAGACCAAAATTCTATTAGCTCAATCCCTCATTCAGCCCATTATCGACTATGCAGATGCCTGCTACCTAGATGCCACCGAGGAGCTACTTAATAAACTTGAGAAATTGCAAAATATTTGTATTCGTTTTGTTTATGGCCTCAAAAAATACGATCATGTCTCTCACTTCCGCAATGAACTCAAGTGGCTCCCGATCCGACTTCGCAGGAACACTCGTATTCTATGTCTCCTATACAATATTCTTCACAACCCTCTCTATCCTTCCTACCTGCGTGAGCGTTTTTCCTATGTCCGCTCCGCCGATGTCCTTTGCAGATCTCACCTCAAATCCCATCTTAAAATTCAACCTCATTCTACTGACTTCTACTCCTACTCTTTTTCTGTTCATGCGGTACGACTGTGGAACGCGCTGCCGCCTAACATACGTGACTCCCAATCAATTTCGCTATTCAAGCGACGTGTAAAGGAACATTTTCTTTCTTGTCCAAATTAAATGCTGTCCATTTTATTATGAATGTATCTATATTTTTGTATGTTAATTCTTCTATATGTATAAGTGTACTTTTTATTTTATTTTTGGCTTAAATATTGTATTGTATTTTGTATGTTGCACACTGTGTCTATGTTTCTTTTAAAATATCCTGTCGCAGGTCTGCTGGTAGAAATTTCATAAGAAATAAGCAGTACCTTTGTACCTGTTTACTTTTTGCATCTGTAACTGTTTGTCTGTTGTGTGTACATAAATAAATAAATAAATAAATAAATAAATAAATAATTAAAACAACACTACTTTCTTTCCCTTTGTATGCTGGTCTCGCCTCCACAAGAATATTATTTCGGTTCAACTATCCCTTACAAAGTACCTACACTTAAAATTGCCTAGTTCCCTTGTTTTCGCCGCTATTTGTACCGACATGTAAATAAAAGATCATGTCCGCAGTGATCGCGGTGTTATTGTTTGTTTTTAGCTGCTAATACTATGAATGTTAAGTAGAGCAGAGGGAACTATACCTACGCAATGTAATACGGTTATATCAATATATGTAAACGAGTAAGTTGCGGATATTATACGGAAGGCAACGCAAGTCTGTTTGCACTTTTTGTAATTGTGTAAGCAATAAAGAGAAGTGCTAAGCAACTTTCGTTACCTTTTGTACAATACTTGAATATTTTTTGCAGTAGTTGTTTTGTTTTGAAACTTCATACCGTTTATTCTTTTCATGACTTGGATTTAATAACTCTAACAAATAGAGTAGAATAAAAAGCGTGAATTGTTGGAATGTATTTTTCTATCCGTTACCCGCTACCAACTCAAAATAAGCAGTGGACTGTGACGGAAATTCTTTGTTGAAATTTAATTATTTTTCCTTTGAATGGCGTGTAACCTTCAAACATTCAACCTGTAAATATAAAAAGGAAAAACATTAAGAGTATAATACAGTATTCGGTGAACCCGAAAACCGAGGGAAAAGTCGGGTACTGACTGATATTTTATGAATGAAACATGAATATTGAATTCGATGAAAGTATAACGGAACGATAATTGCATATCGGATACAATACAGATCCATGTTTGGGCGTTCTCTAGTGCTTATTTGGGTTCGACAAACCATAATAGGCAAACAAGGTTACGAAACAGTGCGTGGGTGGTTCTTGCCACAACTACCAAAATAGAGGAATGTCATCGTCCACTCACACTTGACCTCTCCTGCCCCTCTCAATTTATTCAGCTAGCGGCCAATAATATGATCAACACTATGACGTAGAGGTCCAGTTTACTGGTCCTATAAAACGCTTACTTTTGTTGTACTCGACTGTTTAGATATATTGCTTTGAAAATTTTATGTTACTTGAATACATACGAATTTATGGTTGAAGTATGTATTATTATATTTTAGATTTATAATAAACAATTAAAAGAATTAATAAGTATGAATGCTAGTTAAATATACCACAAAAACCGCACTTTTTTTTTCAGTAAAATTGTTTACTTACCTGTAACATATTTCTTTTATTTTTAGTTGGGTTTTATTAACATACAAATTGCATGCACAAAGAACACCTAGACTTATAACAAGTATTTGAGGTCACACAAATGCTTGGCCCACCCATGCGGGGTTCGAACCCGCGAATTGGCGTGGTGACATATACCAATCGGCTATTCGTGCAGTCAATTTAATTATTTGCTAATCCTGTACTCATTTAGTGTGTACTAGGTGAGATATGCAATAATACTGGTCGAAACAGCCCACAGTGTCGTAAATGTTTACTGCTAGACATGGACCATAGACAACTACAACTAATGATGCTGCCAAGGGCACGCTGACCACAGAGTGACGTCACACATTACCTTTGCACATACGCTAACACTAAAATGAGGTGATGTATTCCCTATGAAGGATTTAATAGCGGCATTTGCTAAGTAATTGAATGTTGTATTTTATGCTTCTATCTAGTAGTATTTAGTTAATGTTAGCGAGGTGTTGATGATCGTGTGGGAATGTCTAATTGCAGAGGTAGCAGTGTTAACATACGAGTAGCTATTAGAGTAATTAATGGAGCCTGATATTTTAATATTAAATGTTGTGTCTTTCAGGTTTTGCTGGTTGTAAATAAAATAAAAACCCAAGGCGTTAACATCGCAAAACTATACCTAATGCGGCAGTCTTATCATTAGACACTTGCATACATCTCATTATTTATTTATGTTTACAATTATTTTTGTAATATGTGTACTAAAGTATCTAATTTATATAAAAAAAAATAAAATAAAAACAAAACGGTTTACTCACGCAAATTCTCGGAATCGCCCGACAAGTTTCAGACTCAATAGAAGTCCATGAGCATCCAATCATGAGCTGACGCGGCGGCGGTGGTAAGAAGGTGGAGAATTTGCGTGAGTAAACGGTTTTGTTTTTAAAAAATGATGAATACTCCTCACAAAAGTTATTATACAAATACAAACAATTTAGAAGCTAAAAGTTTTCTGTTATTTATTTATTCTTTATTGCGCATATACAAGTTAATAAATTGATGTGATCTTTACCACATGCCTAGAAGAGATTGCCAAAGAAAAGGTATACTGATTAAAAAAAGGTAAGTATAGATACTAATTAAAAACAGAAATAAAATAAAGAAAATGTAACTAAAGTGTACAAAACATAAAAATATGAATAATTCAAATATTTAATAATATAAATAATAAATATAAATATGTTTTAAATAAATAAAATAAATATAATAAACACTTTGGAACGCGGTTCTCAAATAAGCTTTCGTATAAAGCAAACCATTACTTACCCGGTCAAATTTAATCCGTAAAAGCTGAAAAATATAAAATGGAATTTAAAGGAACTTCCCCTTTTAATCTGAAATCCGAATACCAAATGAGATGATATCATATTTCTCCTGACAGAAGAAGTATTGCATTTTACTCAATTTCTAAGCAAATGTATGTAAAGTTACTTGGTAACGGTGGACTCGGAATATTTTGGTACGAGATAGATTAATTATGTTTTTAATGTACTTTGTAAATTAATTGTGAAGGTTCGAAGATCTAAAAATAAGTGCAGAACTGGGATATAAGGACGTGAAATAAGAAAATGCCATAACCAAACAGGCAGACGTCTATACTGGGCAATTGGCAACTTTGGTTAAAAATTATTTATTTATTTATTTATAGATTTATGTCCGGCAACACCTGCATATTTTTACGTTTCTTTTTTAATACTAATAAAAATAACTAGCAATGTATGGCAATACAAAAATGGTATAGAAATAGTTAAGAATTGCCTAATTTCAGTTGTCCGTTTAAGCGCACCTGACATTTTTCAAACATGTTTCTTTTCAGAGTAGTGTATTTTCCTTTATAAAGATACAGTATCAAACATCCCTGCTTAACCTAGCGGGAAATACATACGTGAATATAAAGCGCAAAAGAAAATATCTATATTTTGTAAAGTCGGTTAAAAGCCAAAAGAAATTGCTCCCACTTGCGAGCCACGAAAATGTATTTTTATTGCTTTTGGTAAACTTTTTAAGCTTTTTGGAGAATATTACTTACGGCCCGAAAATGGCAACATTATCTTAATAGCTGTACCAATTTCTTTTTTTTTAACCACCTCTTTGATTATCGTAAGAAAGCTTTCAATTGTCGGGAGCCAAGTTAGGCTGTGGTATTAGGTTTTTCTGGTAATAAATCTTTGGTGTCGAGTCAGGATTAGTGACACAAGTTAAATAATGTTCTACCTAGGTTAGCCAATGTAAGACTGTCACTGTAAGCAGTTAACATAATGGTGATCAATTTTGGCTGAATTTGGTTCAATGACATTAAATAAGGACTAGAAATATCATGCAATCCTTACGAATATTATAAATGCGAAAGTAACTCTGTCTGTCGCGCTCTCATCCCACTAATGAACAGATTTAAAAAAAAATGGTACACAGATAGTCTTGAGCCTGAGAAAGGACATAGGCTACTTTTTGCCGCGATAACCGACATCCACGCGGGTGGAGCCGAGAAAAACAGCTAGTCTTTATTAAAATGGTTATAATGTGCCATGTATGTCATATATTTAAATAAGATAATAATTTTAATACTGTTGTAATGAAACGATCCAATTTAAGTCAAGTTGCAATTCTCGCCTCGAACCCTGAAAGTACGAATCTCCTTTAAAGCCTCTTAAATAAGTCCTTTGAACTTTTTGGTATTCTCAAGAATTATGAGAGCTCATTTCATATATTTCGTTATGTATATGTATACACGCGGACGCTTAAATTGAGCCATCTAGCATTTTCGCATAAAGTTCAAATGTCTAAATTTAAACAATGATAGTATACAAAATATATGAAATAGCTATTATTCCAATCTATACTAAAAAGCTGAAGAGTTTGTTTGTTTGTTTTTTTTTTGTTTGTTTGAACGCGCTAATCTCAAGAACTACTGGTTCGAATTGAAAAATTATTTTTGTATTGGATAGTCCGTTTATTGAGGAAGGCTATAGGCTATTATAACATCACGCTACAACCAATAGGAGCGGAGTATAAATGAAAAATGTTGCAAAAATGAAAAACCGTTGAAACTAAAACACGCGAACAAAGTCGCGGGGGACAGCTAGTTTAAGATAAACAAAAAAACATTTTATTGAGCAGTCGTGTAATTAGTTAACTAAAAAACCTTAGACTAAAAATAAGTAAAGTATAGAGTGAGATAAGTATGAATTGTGGGCACTAGTATGAACATGCAAAGTAGTAAAATTTGTGCCAATTTGTATATTAAAACTATCTCAAAACCTAATATGACCCTAAATATATCTGAACCCTCGATATTTTCGCATAAACGTCTGTTGTCGCACGGAAAATCACTTAAATTAGTAAACGAGCGTTGTACTTACAACAAAAAAATATCTTATGCCCGGGATAACGGGTTACTAGCGATGTGCGTACTCTATGTTTGTCTATGCATGGGTACTCTAAGTAAAAACCTTTCTGGGTGGCTTGATATTTGTGTCCGAGAGAAAAAAAAATGCTATAATTATTGTCCGACATATCTTAATGTATTGCCTACTGATAACTCACTTCAAACTGAAGAACTATTAAGGAAAGTCTCTATCACAACTGTCTACATAAGGAACAATGGTATCTCCAAAATAAGCCCACAACTTGTATAAAATATACTGCTGACGCAATTAAGTTAGAGGAGTTTTTCGGGGAACTAGTTCTCTTTGGAAGCCGAGCATATCCGTGTGGGACGTACCACGCATTGTTAATGTGGACTCAAGTGGCTCGACCACAAAGCTAAAGATATTCTGGAAGAGACATCATTATTTATTTTGTAATTTGACAACATAATGTGTGTTCTAGGGATAATTGAAAATTGCCGTTTTCCTTCTTTTTTTATTCAAGTGTAATTTAAATTTTATTTTTGTTTATTTTTAATTGCGTCGATATGTTCGTATTTTTTATTAATATTTTTAAGTTTTTCGTTCTGTTATTAAAAATACACTGTTTTTTTTTTACGTACAATAAAATAGTATTAACGAGTAGGTACGTAATAAAAAAAAAATTGGTGTGCACTTTTAAATGTTAATTAAGTTACCTGGTTCTACGATATAATATTTTAAACATTATACTAAATTCATTACCAATGTTTTATCATAATGGCAATACAGTCCACCCACAATGGGTACCATTGGCACCATAGTTTAACGACCTTACCATAAACTTGTGACATTACTGAACCGATTCCCGCTATGTTTATTTCTTGAACTTCCGCGTCGTAATGTAGTGCACTTAACCAACAGTGTTGACCTTTCCCCCTCCCCCCTCTACATTGAAATCAGATTTATCAGGGGTCCAAACGTTTACAACTACAGCTCAATATATACTGGAAGACAATAAGGTTCCGTAGATATCAAGTGTTATTGGATTTTAATGAGAAGTCAAGTAGTGGAAAAACGATTTTTTTTATTGACGAAGATTTTGACAATATAGGTTCTTGTATATTTACCTACTTGTAGATATATATACAAGTACCTGTGTAGTATATTTAAAGATCTGAAAAAACGTCTTGTTGACTGCTCGCGTGACCCAAGGGCTGGCTTTTATCTTGAACAAAGAATTAGCATTGCCATACAACGTGGCAAAGCCAGCCTTTTGGGTACACTTTAAGTCGACAGCAATGTGGATGTATTTTTTGACGCTATTTTTTAGAGCTTTTATTATTTAAGAGTTTAGTTTTGTTTAGAGTGTATATAGTTAAGCTTGAAGATATTTAAAATTTTTAAACATTAAATAAACCTTGTAGAATTATAGTGAAATTTGAGGGTCAAAGTGTACATCTAATAAACAGAAACGTAGGGATAAAACTATCCGCCTACACGCGAACCAAACCGCTAGGGTCAACAATATTATCAAAATATCGTATCATTTTTTTCAAAGATTTTATGTGACATTATCTTTATTTTGTTTTTTTGAATGTTTAGATATCTTACTACATTATCAGTTTTGTAGACCTTTGGCCAGCTGTGGGACGATAATAGACTATTAAATATATAGATAATAAAATATTAATATCGTATTTATTTTCGTATACCATAAATAACATCTAGGTACCCACTCGGTTGCAATTCTCGCCCATCTATCCAGACCCATGCGGCCAATATGGCCAGCCCAGCTCCATTTTAACTTGGCTGAATACCGACATCCGTAATTTGCGTTTTTGCGTGGGTACCTAGAGCCGGAACTCGAAAACGGGGTAGGCCGAAAAGACGCTGGCGAGACGATATCGATCGCTATTTGCCGGATTGGTGGGAAGCGGCTTCAGACAGAAGATCCTGGAGCAAATTGGGGAGATCTTTGCCCAGCAGTGGGACAACTAAAAGATTACATAAAAAAATGAAAATAACATCAATTTATTACAGGCCAAAGAATTGCTATTTTAAAACACATTTTTTACTTAAGAGAGCATATTATCATTCTTCAATTGGACATAATAAAATAGTTGAGCTCAATGGACTTTTTACTGCGGAACCCGTAAACCGCTATAACAATGGCAATCGTACCGTAATGAAAAAAGACATAACCATAGTGAAAGTTTTAAGGAATATGTTAAGCGTTATTCTAAGATTTTTAAGAGAGCCTGCACCGCCGCAAAATCTTTACACCTTAAAAACAAAATAAAATCGTCTGTTAACAAAATTAAGACTACATGGGATATCATTAATTCAGAAACAGGAAGAAGTACTATTAAAAATTGCGATTTTCACCTTAAAATTAATGAGGTAGATGTTAGATCGGATATGGAGGTGGCAACTGAGTTTGAAAATTTTTTCACTAATATTCCTATCTTAACAACCAGGACTCTGTTGTCGTCTTCCAGCTCCGCATGTTCACTACTCAAGGATTGTGTTGCGGAATGTGGCACAAGTTTTGAATTTACAGTTGTTAGTGACAAGGACATTTTGAAATCTTTCAAGGATATTGAAGTAAAAAAAACTACAGACCTTTGGGGGTTGTCTGTACACATAATTTCTTCCATAATCAAAACAATCGCACCATTCCTAGCAATAGTGTTCAACTCTTGTGTCGCATCTGGTGTGTTTCCTGACTTAATGAAGTTAAGCAAGGTGATTCCGCTCTTCAAATCTGGTAGTACAACCGATCCTACGAATTTTCGCCCCATTTCAATTTTACCCACTTTGAGTAAAATTTTTGAAAAGTTAATTTTAAATCAAATGTTAAGACATTTTAATAGTCACCAGTTGTTTCACTTAAAACAATTCGGATTCACCAAGGGTCGGTCTACTACAGACGCAGGGGTGGAATTGCTTAAAAATGTATATGAGGCTTGGGAGAACTCTCAAGACGCTTTGGGCATATTTTGTGATTTGTCCAAAGCCTTCGATTGTGTATGTCATGATACACTCATTAAGAAATTGCACCACTATGGCATTAGAAATATGGCGCTTAATCTTTTAAGTTCTTATTTAGATAATAGAATACAGAGAGTGGATGTAAATGGCAAAAGATCTAAAGGATCTGTGGTAACCATGGGTGTTCCGCAGGGTTCAATCCTAGGTCCTTTTTTATTTCTCATTTACATAAACGATTTACCTTTTCATGTAAGGGAAAATCATAAGATTCTTTTATTCGCAGATGACACTTCTCTTGTTTTTAAAATCAAACGCCAACTCGAAAACTTTGATGAAGTCAATATTGCGCTCTCTAATGTTGTCCATTGGTTTAATCTTAATAATTTACTTTTAAATCCATCTAAAACGAAATTAATAAAGTTTTCAACGCCTAATGTACGGCAGCTAAATACCAATGTACAACTGAATGGAATAGAGTTGAACCCTGTTGAGTCAACTGTTTTTCTTGGCATTACTGTTGATTCCAAACTACAGTGGGCACCCCACATTAATAAATTGTCCGGAAGGCTTAGTTCAGCCGCTTATGCTGTAAAAAAAATCAGACAGATAACTGATGTGGATACAGCCAGAATAGTTTATTTTAGTTATTTTCACAGTCTTATGACGTATGGAATTCTCCTTTGGGGAAGCTGTGCGGATATTAATACAATTTTCGTGTTACAAAAAAGGGCTATCCGCGCTATTTATAATCTAGGCCCAAGAGTTTCGCTCCGAGAGAAATTCAAAGAGATAAACATTCTGACTGTAACTTCTCAATATATACTTGAAAATATAATGTATGTTTATAAAAACGAATCGAAATTTGTAAAAATGTCTGATGTTCACTCTCTTAATACCAGGAACAAACATAATTTAACTGTTCATGCTACTCGTCTCCATAGAGTAAGCAACTCATTCATGGGTCAATGTATACGCTTTTACAATAAGCTTCCCATCGATATTCGTAAGTTACCTGTTAAGAAATTCAAGACTCATATTAAGTCTAAATTATCAAAAAAAGGATACTATAAGATATCCGATTATTTAAATGATAAAAACGCTTGGGATTGAGCTGCTCGCTTATACAGCTATCGTTTGTGCCGTTTGCATGTTGTAAATATATACTTGACATGTTTTGCGATTTTGCATATACATATGTATTTCTTTTTTTTTTGACATGATTTGTGCTTTGGCATATTCATATATACAATATAGACATATTTTGTGCTTTTGCATATTATACATATATACAATATGACATTTTATTTAATATGTGTGATTATGATATTTCTCATGATTTTTATCTTTTTTTTAATTAATTTATTTTAATTGTAAGTTTATGGCATTGTAAGTGTAAATATTATGCAGGTCTACCATTAACTCATTTAGTTATTACTTTATTTTTCATTCTTAAGTTATTGCTTACTGGCGATTTGAGTAAGTTGTTGCCCCACATATTTTTATGGTGCCACTGGTGGTATTGTTGTGTGTCGGGTTGTGCAGCTCCCTCGAAAATGGTTGAGCTGCATGAGCTATTCGGGGCACTCTTGCCACTTGTTGGCACAGGCTTGCTCAGGTCGAACTGGCTCTTTCTTCAAAAGGCCAGTCCAGAAAAGACACCGCATTTATTTACACAATATTTTTTATTCAAATAATTGTCTGGACTTCAAAAGAGGCTGACCCCTGAGTTTGTTTCGACATTTCTTCTCAGGGTAGCCAGTTAGGAAATGTCGAATCCAGCGAGCTCAAAAAAATGTATTATGTGACTTGTAAAAGTGATGATTTTTTATCCTAGTTACAAAAATAAATGATTTGATTTGATTTGATTTGACCACAATTGTCGTATACTTCTAATAAGGCAAAACGATTGCTCTTTTATAGACCGCTTCTATATTTGACGGATAATAGCCCATTGATAGCCTACTGCCTTAAATACTTCGTTTTAGTGGGCTGCTTTTGTTTTATATGGCTTCTTTTACATTTGTATTTAGAATAGGTAGTGCCGTTTAGAAAGAGTTTTAAAACATGTATGTATTTAGAATTATATAAGTATGTTTATCAGTAGTCTGGTTACCATAATACAGGCTCTGTCTAGTTTGGGATCAGATGGACGTGTGTGAGTTGTCCTAAGATATTATTATTATTATACAAAAGGGCATACTTATGTTAAAAGTAAACTAAACTTTTACCTTCTTTGTAAGATTTTGAATCCTTTATGATTCATATTTGTGATGTCAGCAGATACATGTTCAAGTCTCGGTGTTTTACATAGGAAATTAGTTTTTAATAAATTCATCGATACTAATATTATTAACGCGAAAGTAACTTCTGTCTATTTGTCTGTTACGGTTTCACGGCTAAACCGCTGAACCGATTTGAATAAACTTTGTATGGGGTTAGCTTGGATCCTAAGAAAAGACATAGGCTACTTTTTGCTGAGATAACCGACACCTTGGTAGGCGAGTGCAACCGCGGGCAACAGCTAGTTAAAAAAATATGACAAATGGTTAGGTTTCAGGGCTCCTTATTTTATTTATGGAAACCACAGACCTTGCTACTAGAAGTCCGATGTTCTGTTTTATAGCAAATACTATTTCTATTAATTAGTGTAATTGTCACAATATGAACCCTGTAAAATCACAAATAAATAGAGTAAAAATAATCTACTCAATAAATAAGCGCTAAGTTAAATAATCTTGGTCTATTTACATAATAACGCTACAATCTGTGTCAGGGAAAGATTAAGATAGGATTTTCTTTTCCGGAACGAATGTAATGGAAATCGCATTTCACGTTGCTTTGTTATCTGTGATACTAATCAGGTTTCTTCCTTCATTTAGAAAATAAAGAAAAACTCCATTGTCATTTGCTAAAAAGATTTGAAAATCTTAAACATAAAAAATAGATTTGATCCAAATATTTAATACGACAAATGTATGTACCTACTGTTAATATATTAATAATATTTTGGGACAACTCACACACGACCATCTGTTTCCAAACTAGGCAGAGCCTGCATTATGGCCACCAAACAACTGAAAAACTAAGTTATATATTTTTAAATACAAACATAAGTATTATAGATGAATTACCCCCATACAGAACAAAATGATTATGCACATCACTTAGAGATTTGTCGTGGGTGGGATTCGAACCCACAACCTCCGATTTAGCAATGAGGCTCATTAACCGCTAGACCGACAGGCCAGTCAACATCAAATACAAGACAATTTAGAAGAGGAAATACTCTTTATAAACCCTGTAAAAGCTGCAAAAGTTACCAGAATTAACCACCAACTACTCATTCCGACTAATAAGCAGGCTATAGTTATTTATGGCCAGAATACACCAGTTTAAAACTCCGCTATTTAAAACTACAGAGAGTTCGTTAGTTTCGAATAAAAATGGTGGATTTTGTTCGACAATCAAGTTAAAATGAGACCGATATTTCTGAGCTGCCATCGGAAATGCAATGTGGTGCATACAGAAAGGACAAGTCGGTAATTTCTGCAAACGTGCTCCAGCCAGCGAGCTCGGGGTCTATTCTTAACGACGTGACATAAAAACGAACAAGTGCTATTTAGTGCGCCATTGAATTTTTTTTAGAGAAAAATGCTCCAATTTTCCGAAGCTGTTTCTTTGCACTGGAAGATTATAGAGTTGTTTATAGTGTTATTTTATTACGTAGTCATAAGTGTTATTTTTGAAGTAATGAGTTATTCTTACTTATAACAAACAAGTAATATCTCAGTACGTGGGTATTACTCACACTCCCACAAATACCTACAGCAAATTGAACTTCTAAGGAAAATATATAATTCCAGCTCTTAGAAGCACCAAGATATTTAGAGATCCTTCAACTAAATAAGTGAAGAATTTCAGTAGTACGGAAGAAGTTAATATAGGTTGTCAATTTATTTTATTTCTTTCGTTTTCTTTGTATTATTTTTTTGCTTTTTCTAAATACATATAGGCATAAGATATTCATGAGAAAATAAGGAAGCTTTCATTTATTTTCTGTCTCGTTAGGTTGGCTTTCTGCCAGGGTCAGTTATTTCTATTGAACACATGGCAGTGTAGTGCATAAATTATAAACTTACACTGGTAGTGTAGTAATTAAATTATATTGTTTAATATTTTTAAATAGTTTTTTTACATGATGAAAATAATGGCCAGTTAAATGTAAAAATCTGATTTTAAGGAAGTTTACTTGTTAACATTAACGTTAATATCGACGCAAGTGTAAAACGTTTTAGAAGTACCTAATCATATCAGTTATTTTGATACAAATCGGAATTTAAAGTAGCAAGGATTAATGATAAATATTTCTTTACTGCTATTGATTGCCTAAATTTTAGTAAAGGGAAGGTTTATTCACATAAATAAACACCTATTTTCAATCAAAACAGGAAAACTTCTATAAGAGACTCAAAAACTGCCCACACGGTTTTCTTGTTCATCACAAAATAAAAGGAAAAATATTAGATGTTACATTGATCTCAATGACAATGAATACGATTTTATGTGACTTGCGGTTTGAGAATATGTCCACGGTTGCTGACGTAGGCCTCATTTGTTCCATTTACCGGAGCCTCCATCCAATAAACCCACCTCCAACCAAACTTATAGGATTTTTCTGTCTTCTCTCTGTCTCATCCATCTAGCATCCTGTTAATAAATTAGTGAGCGCTATCAATATTCAGGCCGCATTACGGTCCCTTATTAAGATTAGAAGCAGGTTAATTGCATGGTGTTTCGGACAGAAAACATGTAAGTTTCATGATATAGTTAGAAGAACTACCCTAATCTTACATGCGTGGTATGGGTCTCAAAATCAAACTCAAAATGTTTACTGTAAGTATGTTTATACAAACACTTTTACATGGTCAGCAATATAGGTATTACTCTAAACGTTTCTGGCATTTCCTAGGTCGCATAATAAATCCAAACTTGCACATGTACAAAAGTTATTTTGTAACTGTGTGCAGACCAATATGTCGACTAATAAAAGTTTTACATATCTTACATACTGCATAGCACAACCGAACGCTGCAACAATGGAGCGTTATTGAATAAGCTCTCCTATTTTGAATAAGCTCTGATAGAGCTTCGTACCCATAAGATGTTTTGTATGAACTGACATTATCTATACTAATATTATAAAGCTGAAGAGTTTGTTTGTTTGTTTGTTTGTTTGTTTGTTTATTTGTTTGTTTGAACGCGCTAATCTCAGGAACTACTGGTTCGAATTGAAAAATTCTTTTTGTATTGGATAGTCCGTTTATTGAGGAAGGCTATAGGCTATATAACATCACGCTACGACCAATAGGAGCGGAGCATATATGAAAAATGTTGCAAAAATGAAAAACCGTTGAAACTAAAACACGCGAACAAAGTCGCGGGGGACAGCTAGTTCATCATAAAGCTCCTAAAGCTTAGAAATCAATCAGTCTCTTTGCTGCAATTTACGATATTCCGAAATCGGGATTTACTGTACTGTCTAATAGTTCAGTAAATTCTGGTAGACTTTATTACGTACCTACATTACTTGTTTAAATAAACTGCTAAAGCCTTACCATCCACAAAGTTCCATCTTCTTGTAATGAATAGAGTGGGTACAGAGTCCCATATTTTGAATACCCAATAATTTTCATCCCGCACAAAATAACTAGAAGGAATTTTGCATGAAACGATTTCATTTCAAGACTTAAATCTTGAAAATGGCAGCGACGAACTCGGGTATCGAGGCCCGCGTTCATTCCGCCTGAACGAGTCGGCTAGGAATGCGTGCTATGTCTGAAGTTTCTGCAAGTCCCAGACTTATGCTATACCGTTATGAAGGAGACACCCGGTCTTCTTTAAGAGACATTTGATTCGCAGAAACTTTGATATTAAAAGCATTTGCAACTTCATAGTTTTATGCTTCTTCCTGAAATAGACAGGAGTCTGGAATTAGAGCTTCACAAAGACTGTTATGAGTTTTATGCAAATAAATTATGTTTTATCATTCTTTTTCATAGTTTTATTAAAAATGTTTTGTTGTACCTATAAACAAGTACAATATACAAAAAAGGTTGGTACAATGTAAAGAGAGTGAAACGTCAAACACAAACAATGCCGCGAGCAACTTCATCCCGAAGCTACTTTTTTGTTGTGTTTGTATATGTCAGCCGTTTTAGAGCGTAATATTAATGAAGAAGACTTTAATTAATTATCAGAGAATATTTATGGATTGCAAAATAATTCGATATACTATATGTTTAAGTTTATAATGAAGTCTTTGGCTAAGAGAATTTTTAAAGTAGTAAAGTGTCTTTTTGAAGTGATAACGTCTTATAAGTTGATGAACGCCGGCTGCACGCAGGAAAAAGTGTCACGTTCCGCCTGAGACGAGCGTGCAAGCGAGAGCGCGAAACAAGCGATAGAGAGGCACGATCGGCCTAAGCATTCGGCTTGTGACATTATCACCTAAAACTATCGTCCGTAAACCGACTTTACAGACAACCATTTTTTTTCTATAATCTCTCTCATTTTAAAGTTAAACTTCTTGAATTCCTAGAACAAAATATAATTATTCCATTTTCTAAATAATGAACTAATGCAAAAAGTAACCAACCGCTGTTTTCAGAAGGGATTTTAATTTAATTTGGAGAGCAAATTTATTTTAAAATAAGTTAGTTAAATACTAGTCCAGCATTCATTATATAGAATGTGTACTTAAAATGAGCGAAATGCAATTAGAACTGTTCTGTTTCAAGCTTCAAAGAATAATAAATGCTATAGGAATTAAGTAAATTATTTTCAAACATTATAATCAACTTAATGCAATGATGGCTGAAGTAATATAATAATACTATTAAAATGTAGGTTTATGTTTAGTATTGCATTTAGTATCGTTGCCTTAGATACAATATTTCGAAAATAATACTTATGTATTTAAAAATGCTCATTTATATGGCTGTATATATTATGAACAGAAATAAAATATTGAACTTGTTACCTACATTATAACTTTATTAAAAATAATTAAAATTTTTCATTCAGCTTTCCTTGTGGGATACATTTAAAGCCAATATAAATTGTCCATGCTTCTAGAAATTGTCTTATTTACATTGTGTAGGTACATAATTACTGTAATCTTTGCTTTATTTTCTTTTTACAAAGGCAAAGTTGCATGTATAATAATCTCACAAATAAATTAAAATAGTATTAATAGCACATTATTACAGAACCAGCAGACATAACAGAGAATGTATTATATTGATCGTCAGTCACCGGTGACCTACGCGGCGTTAAACAGCTTAAAGGAATATGCATTTATAATATATATACTATCTAAGGAATTAATAATATTTACTATATTATATCCACCAACACATTTATTTACTTAAAAAGCTAAGTGATACAAATTTAAAAATATTTTACACATAAGTAAATTCACCGAAAAAAATAAAATGAACTTAGTCTTTGATGTATTTAAACGTAGGTACCAAACAATTTGATTTGATTTGTATTTTAAGTAAACCAACACAATTTAATTATAAACAGGCGGTTGCATTTATAGTTCTTAACTCCATTATTTAAATTTATTTTCCTGCCAGTATTTTGTCAACCATTGTAGTGACGTCATTGTTCTCGTAAAGTTTTGTCTCTTCTATACGGTTAGTGTAGGAACTTGCGGGTGAATGCGCTCTTTTTTGGACGATGGCTCGTTTTTTGTTAATAGAGGAGGCATTGTTATGGGCAGAGCCATAGAGTTGTCAGGATGGATTATGAAATCTCTTGTCGAAAATACTTTGCTGTTTTTAAGTTTGAGCCTGAAATTAGTAAAATATAAGATTAAATAAATAAAAATAAATCTTACTCATGTTAATATACATCCCACCGAAATTTGAGCTTTACCATATATATTGAACTTGACGATCATATCATAAATAAGCAGTTTTTTTTTTTTTTTAAGTAGGGTGATTATGTTGTACTTCATCTACCAAGCCACACATTTTGTCTAATGAAACTTAGCACGTTTAAAAAGTAATCTAGTGACATCATATCCTGAGAATCTGGAATTTCTAGCACTGTCTAGACCGAATCTATAAGGGTACAAAAATACGACGAAACGCTTCGAGAAAAATTAGCTAGTTCGTAATTAAACCATATGGCCCAGTCAATCGGTGCTCTTAAAAACCAGATACCACGAATTTAAATTAAGTGCTTGTTACCAAATATCTAATTGCTAAAAAAAACAATTGCATCAACTTCAGATAACAGGGCAAAGCAAACACAATAGTAATATTATACTTATTAACTTACATTGTATCCCAAGAAACAACAGGTCTTATCAAGGGCATCTGTAAGCTTGAGAACTGAGTTTCATACGTGATGGTGTATGCCCCATGATTGTTGAATACCAGCCAATCATTGGGCGTGATGTTAGGCAGTTCTATTAAAACCTCCCTCATCACACGGTCATAGGAGTCACAGCTGGGACCCCACAGAATTACTTCTTGTAGATCACTTGCGTCAGAAGTCTCGTGCCGCTGTAATGTATTGAGATTGTATTTTTAAAGTCTGTATCTATTTTGGAAGAAATTACAGCACAATCTAACATGTATTACGAATGTGTGTCATGAAAATAGCATTTAATAATTATAATGCGTGATCTTTTTGATTAGACAGGTTGAATTTTTTAACTTTGTTGGCGCCTTACATTCTGACATGACTACGCCGTCTATCATGCCAAATGTTTTAGAAGTGTGTATAACACTATTTTTATAAATTTTAGTAAAATTTATTAGTATATAAGATGACTCGTAGTTTAGAGATTAATGAGTAGGTATTCTTCATCTTTATTTGTGTCGGTAACAGTATGAACATATTCAATTTTTTATCGCAAAGTGTGTGCAGAAACATCAAAGATGTTGATAATAGATCCTTGAAATGCCAAAGGAACAATTTCACATGATAATATCTTCAATTACCAAACATACCTCAAGCTTTTTGGGTTTGTGCTCGACAAATCTCATGGTTCCGTAAATCCCGTCGTTGAGGTAAATCATGTTCACTGTTTTATCTCCCCTCTTAGACTGAAATACGATAGCGAAGTAAATAACACATAAATCAAAGAGAGACATTCTCTTTGCAGAACTTAAAGAACTCTCTTTTAAGAAGGTTGATGAAAATCTTTGCTTTGAATAAAAGAATGATTTAAAAAAAATTGGGGCAATCGTTTACCATAATATGTGATATCGTTGTAAAAAAAAATCATTAAAATGTTAATATTATGGTACGTATTACTTAAATTAAATATATCTGCAAAATGATTTTGAAGATACATGAGTAGATACGAGTTGTAGGGATGCTAGCTGTTCAAATAGTGACACAAAAACTTAGCTGGCACTCATAGTCATAACTTTCCGAAGCCCTTTTTGCCCTGAAACTATGACATCGATTCTTAGCAATATTTCATTTTTAGTGGTTGTTTTAACTTTGTAATACGAAGTATTGGTTTTACATTTTAGTGATAGTAAGAATTACTCCAATGTAAAGGCTAGTTAATAGTTTATTGAGTTATTTTTAGTAGAAATATTATAGTTTAAATTTATTTATATTATATTATAAAAAAAATGATCGTCATAATAATTTTATTCATTTGCAGAAAGCACACTTTTTTTTTTGTCGGATTCCGATGACTGACGATTTAACGACCTACGTGTTCGACTACACACACTGTATATATATGATACACACCGGTTTTCAAGGTGTCGTCAGCTCTGAAGTCCCAGGTTTGATCCCCGGACAATGTAGAAAACCACTTTTCCACATTGTCTGGGTGCTTGTGGTGCATAACACAAGTGCTTTAACTAAGTAGTCAAAGCACTTGTGTACTTAGGGTTTAGAGTAATGCTGTATGTGATGTTGTCGACATGTATTTATTTATTATTAGTTATTCGCTTATTCTTCATTAGCAATGCAATTGAAATAAGAAGAATAACATTGATTGTAATAATGTTTATGAAGCTAAGTAATACTCACTTTCCGCACACTATTTATACTACAATACAAAGTGAAAGCTGATTCACATAAGTATCTTCCAGGCTCCGCAATAATCTTCACTTTTGGATCAGGAAACATTTCTTCTATCCCTTTATTTATCAATTTGGAGACCTGGAAATAAATTTGTTTTGACATTTAGGTTAAACTACACAATCTGTTCAACGGGTACAATAGTCAGAATAATCCGCTGTCACCAAAATATAGTAAATGTTGGGGGTTTATGATTGATATTCCACACATTACGTACGCATAGAGTTACGGTGTCTCGTTTGCGATTGGATACGAACCAATTTTTAGTTATGTTGGAACAAAACATATTAGAGCAAGATAAATACTCCGAATAAACATTATGCTGAGAAAGACTTGACAGCAATGACGTAATATCAATCGGCAAAAGGACGAAAAATAAACCAACAAACAGAACCACCACGGTTTTCTCTATCTCTACCACCAGGGTTTTCTCTATCTCTACCACCAGGGTTTTCTCTATCTCTACAACCAGGGTTTTCTCTATCTCTACCATTATGGTTATCTCTATCTATACCACCACGGTTTTCTCTATCTCTACCAACACGGTTTTCTGTATCTCTACCACCACGGTTTTCTCTATCAATACCACTAGGGTTTTCTCTATCTCTACCACCAGGGTTTTCTCTATCTCTACCATCATGGTTTTCTCTATCTCTACCAACACGGTTTTCTGTATCTCTACCACCACGGTTTTCTCTATCGGGTCGCACCTCAGCATAACAATGTAAAGTTATTTGAAATGTTTAATGCATATTGTAGGTAACAATTGAACAATAAACTGACGTTTGGTTGCACAACTTCCTAATTACGCAGCTGAATATTCATACTTTTGTACCATCCCTTTCCAAATGGTTAAACTACAGATTACCGAGCGTCTGTTTTAAAGCGGTTAAACAGAATAAATGTTTCCAACCAGTTTCACAAATTAAAAAAACATATTGCCTAATGTTCCTACATATCTTTATAAAAAAAAAATAGTCCAGATTTCCCTTGGTCACGACATAACTTCCAAACGACTGCACTAAATAAAATAATTCTTCTTTTTTTATATGCTCCTTATTGTATGTACAAGTATTTTTATTAATAAAAATAAAATAAATAGTATGGATATGTTTTGAAATCTCACACTCCCCGTGCGAAACCAGGGCGCGCTATTAATATCAAAACATACACCCCTAAGGTAAGCATCGCTTTCATTATAAAGAACTTAGTTACCTGATCAAACCTAGTTTCTTTGTCATCCCAAAATCCTCCTCCAATGTCGACAACAGTCATTTTCCTGCCAGCTTTAGCCTCGTGGTCGAACAGAGCTCTGGCGTACTTAAGACCCAACAAGTAACTGTTGACTGTGGTACACATGCTGCCAACGTGGAAAGCTACTCCTATTACCTAAAATTTTAAAACATATAATTTAAAAATTAATAAAAATAAATTTCGGACCGGGTTAGAACTACGCACCAAAACCCAAATCACTGACATTACTCAGAAAGCTGCCAAACTAAAATGGGATTGGGCCGGTCATGTTTGTCGCATGTCAGATGAGCTGAGGGCTAAAACTAAAGAGTGGGCCCCACACAACGCTAGACGACATCGCGGCAGACCGAAAAAAAGGTGGGGACCAACTTGACTCCCGCCGAAAGGACGGGCCCATCCTAGCTCCGGACAGAAGTGCGTGTAAGAGGGAGAGGGAGGCCTTTGCGAAGGCCGAAGACGGGCTTATTCGATTAGATTAGATTAATATATTTTTAGACAACGTTCTGGGGGAAAGTTAGTTGCAAGCTATTCTACTTTATGTTTACATGTAGGGTAAATATGCTTTGTAGCCTAATTTGAATAAAAAAAGTTATTTTTATCTCGTTTTTAATAAAGTTTGTATAACAAATATCACCCACTACATTATTAAAATATGTTTCCCATTCGATATTATGTGGACTTAAACCTACTTATTAAAATCCGTACCTAAGATAAATATGTGCTCAGATTCATAAATTACCCGCAAATACATGGTAAGTTCTTGAATACACTTTCGACACATATAATTTGATTTTGTTATACAAATGTATATTTATTTGCATTTGCAGAGCATTAGGTTACTTTAAGAGGAACAAGTCACATGCAGAAGTAAGGATAAGTTTTGATTAAACTCGCGTTCGCAGACGAGCCTCTCACTATTGCAGTGTCAGCGAACTAAGTGCACAATATCTTAATATTGCACTCCTAGGTTTATTTAAAGTAAAGACTTTGAACATTACAGGTATTTCTATGTTAATGGATAGTTTTGAAGATGGATGGGTTATAATAATTCTCAGAATTAAAGTAAAACTATTTCTAATTTCAACTAAATCTCGTTTAACTCTGTTTCTATTTTAAACGAATTAAAATCTAAATAAATTACAATAGAATCCGTTAAAAATAGGTTTATTTCAATGTCTTACATCTCAGTAGAAAAGCTCAGAAAGCATTATTTCTCGGAATATTTTTGCCAATATCGAATCGATAAAGTAAGACATAGAAAACTATCTCTTGCTAACATTGTAGTAGTTCAGGTTTACTCTGGAGTAAAAATGCACAAAAAGACCAGTACAACTAAAATTTCCATTAGGAAGAAAATACCCCACAAGCTATATATTGTTGGAACGCCTGATGACAATGCAACAGCGATAATTATATCACAGCCTAATTAGCCCTAATGATTTAAGTTTACGTATGTTTTATCTACCGACAATTACTTGCTAACTCGTGTAGTTAATTATATTTATTCTTGCACTGAGATTTCTTACAGTTCGTTATTTCAAGAATCCTTTATAATCCTGTTCCTATATAACTTAGATAACTAAGTAATAAACCTAATGGAGTAATGGAACAGGTTAAACATAACATGGCTATAGGTTCTATTGGATTTGGGCTATAGGGCTCATTGGATTTGGTTCCATAGATTCTTTATGATGTCCAAAATTAGAAATACCTTTTTGTTTCATATATTTGTGATAGAACTTTTTTAGGTAGGTACTATTTATACTTTTTGACTTGTAGTTGGTGATAATGATAATTTACCCGTAATCCAAGGCTCGCTGCCTCATCTAACAAATCCAAAGCTTCAGTTTCGAATTCACAACCAAATTTTTCTTCAAGATTTATTTCATTCCCTGATCCAACTCGAATACGCATTAGTAACCTGAAACAAACTTTTGCATTAGTTCAGTCCATATAGTAAAAAGTCAAACGAAGTCGTGTGAACTTTAGAAAGCCTAAAAATAAGAATCATTATATTGTATAAAGTATTTTATGTACCTACTAAATACATTCATTTTAAAACTATTCTATCAATCTATACAAAAATAGATATCTGTAGATTTTCGACATTTCCTGCAGATTTTTTGTTCATACAAACCTTGTCCTCGGTCGAGCCGTTTTTAAGTAATGCTCCGTCAAACGTGACTTTTATTAATCACAAAACGTATTAAAATAGAAATCAATGGGCATTATGATCACACATTTATAAAAAAGCTATTCTATTAAGGTGTGTGATCCCATTCAGAAATTAGAAAAGGTGCCATTCCTTTTTTTCTTTTTGTAACCAATTTGTGGACCACATCACATACATTGCTCTACCCAAAGTAAGTAGCTTTAAGCACTTGTGTTATGGAATCAGAGACAACGAAGGTACTATAAAAACCCACACCCGAGACCATGTAGAAATATGATTTTCTACTTTGATCCGTCCGGGGATCGAACCCGTGACCTTAGAGCTGGTGACAGCTTGAAAACCGGTGTTTACGCCACTCGACCACGGAGGTCGTCAAAGCACAAGCAAATTTGGCACTTAAGTATTTTTATATTGTAATGCCTTACCGTGCATCCGGCCAGTTATCCTTTAACTTCTTCAATTCCTGAGAAGAATCAAACGTAGTGTATTTGATTCCAGAATCTCGAGCATATTCCATATGATTAGCTGTTTTCGACGGCATTGTATACAGTATGCTTCTGAAATGTTTGATTGTATACAATGATTAAATTATAAATGTTCACATGTAACATTAAAATCAGACAATGCGCAGTTTTATAAAACGCCTAAAATAGTTTTTATTTTAAGGGTTTTATAAGTTTTATGGTTGATTTTTCCAAAGCCAGAAATTTTTTAATCAAGGAATTTAGGTGATCTAAACTATCTATTGAAAGGCGGATTTTGTCAACGCCAGATAATTGTTATTCGTGGAATAAAATTGACGTCTGACAGATTTTGTATGGAAGAACTGTCAAAAATTCAAATTATTCCTGGGATATAATTATCTGGCGTTGGAAAAATCAGCCCTAAAATAAGTTAGATACTTACTCAGGAGAAATGTTGAGATGTCGTAATTTATAAACTTCGGATGGGGAAGAACAACTAAAACTCAAGCCACATGATATGCCTAACTTCAACATCATTTCTGTATCATTTGATTGCATTGCTGAAAAGTTTGAAAACACTTACATATTGTTAAAAGTTTATTTGATTAATAAAAAAAAACTGCACGAATTGATATATTTGTTGTGCGTGTCCGGGATACTTCAGGGATGATGAAATCAAATGTACTTTTAGATAAATGTAAAGTTTATATTTGAGTTCCACAATACTTTGTTTATAATTAACTAGGTACTATGTATACGTTGAGGCAGGGCGGTGTACTGTAGACGACTGGCGAGCCGTCCGCTCGCAATCTACTTATTCGACAAAACTGCAACTTTGCAAATTGTATAACTAAGTCGCTACATCACACCCCCCCTTTCTCAAAAAAAATTGTTACAAAAAAAATTTTTTTAAACTCTAAACTATTTGTCATTAAAACTACATACTCTATAATCATAATACATTCAAGTCCCTAAGCTTACACCGTTGCTTACGATAACAATTTGTCCTATCAGCATTCCAACAACTGAATGCTGCCTATTGTTGAACTTGCCGCTACAAATACTTTGCGCGCCTTATCTACGTAATCCTATCCTAATGTTTGCGGTCACATCATCGCCTCGGCTCCGTGCCGACTTAAAAATATCCTTATGGATATGACATAAATATTATATAACTAAGGGTAGTTGCCATAACCTCCGCTCTGCAATATTCAAATACACCTCAAGGGTCGGCAGCGTTGGTTATGGCAACGCCGTTCAATGATAAAAAATAATATAATGTTATACAACATACAAAATCTTAAAAACGAAGGTTAACAGGCAGCTAACAGATTTTATTAATACATATTACTTACTGACTATAACTTTTGCACATTTCACACATAACGCGTTGTTAAACGTATCCCGTGTTGGTTGCGGTAGGTGTTTGGTTACCCGTTGTACCGAGTTGTCCTTGTAACGTTGCTCCTGACAGAATCAATGGCACCTCCCTTCTTAGCCAATCTCTCGCGTGGCCCACGCAACCCCTCTTGATAGCATAACATAATAGCAGACTCAATATTACAGCGATGACTATGAGTACTATTCCGAAATAGTTCAACTTGCTTTCCAACTGTTGTCCTGCTACTACCTGGGCCTGAGCCATGCTTACGTACTCCTTATTCTGGTAATTACCCATTTCAAACTTGAATTAAGGAATGCACGTGAAAACTATCTAAGTGATTGTAGTGAAATGTACAAAAATTACTAACAACATTCTATTCACCTACACTATTTTGTCATGTGAGCAGAAATCGCACCGGTTGCTTAATTACCCTACCACAGCGTGTGGTTTTAGCCATAGGCGGTAGCGGTTTTTGTTCGTTATAATTTGTATCTATTTCGTCTTTACCGCTACTATAACTATCTTCCAGCATGTTTTCTTCGTTCAATATATACGCGGGTTTTAATCTGTCTATCGAGATGGTTGATTGACGGTCGCCTATTTGTATGTAAAATGTTTTTTTACCTCTATTAATTACTTTATATGGGCCGCTATACGCTGGTGTTAACGGTCTTTTTACCATGTCGTTTCTAATAAAAACGTGAGAACATGAATTTAAATCTTTGTGAATAAATATTTTCCGCGA
Source organism: Diachrysia chrysitis (assembly GCA_932294365.1). Classification (NCBI taxonomy): domain Eukaryota; kingdom Metazoa; phylum Arthropoda; class Insecta; order Lepidoptera; family Noctuidae; genus Diachrysia; species Diachrysia chrysitis. Next base: position 10,408,965 of record OW028649.1, on the reverse strand, counting down.
ATCGCTACTCTCTCTTGCCTGAGGTCGCATACTATTTATAATATTCTGAAGCCTGCTTACAAACGTGGGTAAATGATCTACTTTAGGTTTCTCGCTTTCGCAATAAAAATCGCCCGGTAAACGCATTGTGTGTCCTAATACTAATTCCGCTGAGCTTACGTTTTCGTCACTTTTGCAAACCGCACGAAGTCCTAATAATACTGTCGGTAGTTCATCGACCCATGAACTATTGTCCTGCAATCTAGCCTTAATTGCTACCTTAAGTGAACGATGCATTCTTTCTACCATGCCGTTTGCCTGCGGATGATAAGCAGTTGTGCGAGTCTTTTTTATACCTAATATATTTAATAAACTACTAAAAACTTCGCTCTCGAATTGCCTTCCCTGATCACTCGTTATAGTTAGAGGGCACCCGAACCTGCATATCCATCCTTCATAGATGGCCTTAGCTACTGTCTCCGCGGTGATGTCTGTAACCGGAATTGCTTCCGGCCAACGAGTGAACCTGTCTACTATGGTAACGCAATATCGATAGCCTTCTTGCGATGTAGGCAAAGGTCCAACTATATCTACATGTAAGTGTTCAAATCTATCTGTTAAAGGAAAACTACCTAAGTTAGAGACTGTATGTCGCTGTACCTTTACTTTTTGACAATGAATACAAGACCTAGCCCACTTTGTTACATCTTTGTTCATTTCTGGCCAAAAGAAACGCCGTGTTATCATTTTACGTGTGGCTCTTATTCCGGGGTGGCTTATGTTATGTACTGTATCGAAAGCTAATTTACGAAATTTGTGTGGAAGGTATGGTCTTACCTGCTTATCTTTAATATTACAATAAATTGTTTTATTACATAACGGTGAATGAATTTGTTTTAATACAGTGTTACCTTGTGATTCTGCTAACATACGCGCCATTTGATCGTCTGTTTCCTGTGCTCGCGCAACTTCGTCGAAGTCGATAACCGTTGGACAAACAACGGACTCTACTCGTGATAACGCGTCAGCAACCGCGTTCTCGCTACCGTTGACGTATTGTATGTCGCTCGTAAATTCGCTGATATACAATAACTGCCTTGTGCGCCGCGGCGTTTCTCGATCGGTACCTATTTTAGAAAAAGCATATGTTAATGGTTTATGGTCGGTCAGTATGGTAAACTCTCGACCTTCAATCATGTTTCTAAAATGTACAATAGCTAAATAAACTGCTAATAATTCCCGATCATACGTGCTGTATTTCTGCTGGGCTTCTGATAATTTCTTAGAAAAATAACCTAAAGGCTTCCTTTGACCAGCGACCTCTTGCTGTAGTACTGCGCCTACACACGTATTCGATGCGTCACACATTAGAGACAATTTACCACTGTCTCCGGGGTGTGCCAGCGTAACGGCGCTTTTTAGGCTTACCTTACACTGTTCGAAAGCCGCTATAGCCTTATCGTCCCAAGCTATTTTAGACTTATCCTTTTTCTTGGCCCCATGCAAAAATTTATTCAGCTCGCACTGATGTTCAGCCGCCTGCTTCAAATGTAGCCTATAAAAATTAACCATGCCCAGAAATCGTCTCAACTGTTCGACGTTTTCTGGTCGCGGATAGTCCTGTATAACCTCTATTTTTGCTTTCAAGGGCTTAATCCCTTCCGAGCTAACCTGATAGCCTAAAAATTCTATTTCTTGCTTCCCAAAACAACATTTTGACAAGTTAATAGTTATTCCAAATTGTTCGAACTTGCTAAAAACGAGTCTTAAATGCCTATGAAGTAAGTCAGTATTGGTACTTGCTATTATGATGTCATCTATGTAACAGAATAAATACGAACAGTCCTCTTTGTTTACTCCCATCAAGTACTCTAAACCTTGTAGGACCGTATTATTCATAAACCTTTGAAATGTTTGCGCCGCATTACGCAAACCGAATGACATCCTAGGGAACTCGAACAGTCCAAACGGTGTGATTATGGCTGTTTTCTCGACGTCTTGCGGTGCTACACAAATATTATGATAGGCTCTGTTAATATCTAAACGGGCAAAGATTTTCTTACCTGCTAAACCATAGGTGAAGTCCTGCAGTCTCGGGATCGGGTACCTGTCCGGCTTCGTGATCGCGTTGAGTGCACGATAGTCGCCACAGGGTCTGATCTGCCCGTCCTTCTTGGGTACGACGTGCAACGCGCTCGCCCATGGACTCTTTGACGGCCTGCAAATACCTAAAGCCTGCATTTCCCTAAACTCTTCCTGCACAATTTTGTACCTATGTGGTGGTAACGGCCTAGCACGGGTAAACACAGGAGGGCCTGTGGTCTCAATATGATGGTATGTACTATGGTTAGATAGTTCTTTGTACGAAGCTGGTTTCGTTATCTCCGGAAATTCTTCTAGTAATGACTTATACGGATTATTGTTTTGAATACTTGATATGGAAAATTCGGAACATTTAACAACAGATGCTTCTCTACTTAAATTAGTAAGACCGTCAATCAACCTCTTATTATGTAAATCTACAACTAACTGATGTGCCTTTAAAAAATCCGCGCCTATAATTGGTTGTTTTACATCGCAAATAATAAATGACCATTTGTAACCTCTGCGCAAACCTAAATTTAATTCTATAGCCATTACACCATATGTTTTAATTTCCGTATTATTTGCTGCGAAAAGTTTATAATTACATTCCTGTCTTTGCTTCGTTTTCACTTTACTTACAGGTATCACCGATACGTTAGCTCCCGTGTCCACCAAATACACTATGCCTGTTTTAAAGTCTTTCACGCACAGTCGGTGATTTCCTGCGGCACAGTCGTCCACCGACGCTGACTGCACCGCGTCTAGTTTTCCGCCTTCCGATGCTTCTTGGACCAATTACACGGTGATTCACACGCTCGCGCTCTGCTTCTATAACGGAAATGATGCCTGCACAGCCAGTCAGGAGAATCCGGAGTACGCCGCGTTTGACTTTTAGATCTAAAACGTTCTCGCTGCCATTGTCCGCCGCCTGCGTTTCTTGTCGGGCTTCTATGTCGCTTGATCTCGCTGATTTCTCCACGCAATTCTTTCAATTCCAGTGACAACTCTTTCAAGTGACTGGCTAAAACGTCGTTCGCATTTGTCTCCGCTGCCGACGTACTTGGCGTTATTAACGCGATCTCCCCGTTTCCCAAAGTTTCCAGAATCTTATCCGCCTTCGTGGCCAAATCTACTAGTTTGGTATCTTCGCTCATTGTCAGTAGTGCGCGAACATTGGGTGGTAGCTTATTTAGCCATAGCCTTCTCAACGGTTCATCCGTTAGGTTGCATTTCTTCGCTAAAGCCGCCATTCTCCTGAGTAGCTGCGATGGTTTCTGTGTACCCAGGTCCGCTTCATGTATTAACCGTTGAAATTGTTTATCCGCACTTTCTTCGTAAACCGACAACAAACGTTTCTTTATTACCTCATATTTGCCAGTTTCCGGCGGGGCTTCGATCAGGTCGGTTACCTGCAGTAACACGTCTCTGGGCAATTTCGCAAGCACCATATCGTATTTTTGTGTATCCCCTTGCTTCTGTGGTGCCATAATCGCCTCAAACTGGGAAAACCATGAGCTCGGCAACTCCTTCCAAAATTCCGGGACTCTCATTTGCACTGTCACCATTGCTATGTCCGCGGCTGTCGCTGGAGCTGCCCCTGGAGCACCGATTCCCACTTGCGAATTCATTACGTACCGTACGCGAGGTTATATAACCTAACTTAAACTTGCACCACGCGGTTTACTACGCACCTGCCTCAATTAACGTTATATTGAGTCGCCTACTCTGAAGTCGGGGTCACCAGTGTTGTGCGTGTCCGGGATACTTCAGGGATGATGAAATCAAATGTACTTTTAGATAAATGTAAAGTTTATATTTGAGTTCCACAATACTTTGTTTATAATTAACTAGGTACTATGTATACGTTGAGGCAGGGCGGTGTACTGTAGACGACTGGCGAGCCGTCCGCTCGCAATCTACTTATTCGACAAAACTGCAACTTTGCAAATTGTATAACTAAGTCGCTACATATTCATTACACAAAAAAAAAAAAAACAATCCTAAAATATGGCCTCAAAAAATTTGACCACAACGCTGTCGACTGGAAGTGCGCCCAAAAGGCTGGCGGCATTGCTTGTATGCCATTACATTCGATATACTTACCTAATTAAACAACTAGTTCAGTAACGGTTGGTAACTATTTCACATTACGTACCATAAAATACCTGTACCCGTGGCATCGAATTCCTGAAGTGCTGTATCCTTCGGTACGCCTCCTCCATATCAAATATGTAGAAGGGTTGCTTTTGACTTCCGTATTCTATCATAGACTTCCCCACATCTTGCGGCTTGCAATCGTGCAGTACATAAGCCGGAAGCAGAATACCGCTGTTCCGGGCCATGTTATTCAGTGTCTGAAAACAAATAATATATAGTAATATACAGGATGTTACTGAAAGGGTATATGTATCCTGAAGGGTGAAGAGTACATCTGGTATAGAGCCAGTTTACAAAATTTCAAACCATAATGAGTTGAAATAATTGATATCCATTTTTTTGCATCATTCATTTGTCACCATCAATCACAACAAACGTGTTACCCGCACTACAAGAGGCAATATGTTATAACGTTAAATTTACAATTGTTAAATGTTAGATACATCACTTCAGCGGTCTGGTTATGATTATTTGAGTCGAATAGTTGATGCAAAAAATAGTATATCAATTATTTAATTAACTCATTTTAATGTGAAACTTCTCTATATCAGATGTACCTACTCTTTACCCTTTTTGAATAGATATAACTTTTCAGAAACATTCTGTATACTCTCTTTTTACAAATGTTACCATCTGCCTGCAAATCCTTTACCAAAGTATATTGGAATCGGCTTTCAGTCTCCACATTCAGCTGAACACCGTATTTTACATGAAACCTATCTCACCGCAGCCCATTTTATTCGGTTATCTAAATAGTATATGTAGGGAATATAATAGGAATTATTTTTTTTACATTAATGCTTTTGGTCGGTATTTTATTTCAATAATTCAATATAATACAGAAAAAATATAAGTAAATCGCAAACTATACGCGGGGTTTATAAATTATCAAAACGCAAGGCCATGGGTCGGACCTAATATGACGTCAAATGTCGTGCTGCTTAAGTGGTATTGTCCCGTTGAGATCGACATCGTCATTTTGATGATTATGTGGCGCCTGTTATTAATGTTCATATAGGTATATTAAACACGAAAATTATTTCAAAAATGTGTATTAAGACAAAAATTATTAAATCCACTTAACAATTTAAATACAAATTTCCTGATTCCTAAAATGCGTTCAAATATAGTCTTTTAAAAATATTATAAAAATGTTTATAAATATGTTACCTCGGTGACGCAATTAATACTGCTATAATTATCACTCAAATATGTGTTTAACGGAAAATGGAAACCGTGATGAATAATAATTATATGCTATTTTTAGTACGACTGTATTGATACCAGAATATTCACAGCTATTTATAGAAAATATGTAAGCTGTACAAATATTATATTAAGAACGTAGGCTACCTAAACTAAATTAATATATTTATTTTGATATTTTTTATTATTCCAATGTAGATATTATTTGAAGTAAAAGTTTGTAAATTTGTGTAATATTTATATTAATATATACAAAATTTATTTATGTACAAATATTTGCTCCGCGATATAAAATTTATGCGTTATAAATAACAAAAAAATAAATACATCAAATCCCAAACGTAGGTACAATATTCTATTTATTTTGTATTATAAATATATACTTGATTGACGGGCAGACAATGCTTGGGCCTTTCTAAACGTGTTTTGTTATGCTGACACTTGTTAACACACAGTTACATGTATAATAAAATGAAGTGATTCAGAAATAATAGCTACTACAAAAGAACAAAATTATATGGTAGAAACCCGGTATTATTTATACTTAACTATATCTATACACCTACATATATATATATATATATTTATCTATATACTAATATATAAAGCTGAAGAGTTTGTTTGTTTGTTTGAACGCGCTAATCTCAGGAACTACTGGTCCGATTTGAAAAATTCTTTCAGTGTTGGATAGTCCATTTATTTAGGAAGGCTATAGGCTATATAACATTACGCTGCGACCAAAAGCAGTGGAGCATGATTGAAAAATGTTGCAAAAATGAAAAACCGTTGAACCTAAAACACGCGAACAAAGTCGCGGGGGACAGCTAGTACTAATATAAATAAAGCTGAAGAGTTTGTTTGTTTGTTTGAACGCGCTAATCTCAGGAACTACTGGTCCGATTTGAAAAATTCTTTCAGTGTTGGATAGTCCATTTATTTAGGAAGGCTATGGGCTATATAACATTACGCTGCGACCAAAAGCAGTGGAGCATAATTGAAAAATGTTGCAAAAATAAAAAAACCGTTAAAACTAAAACACGCGGACAAAATCGCGGGGGACAGCTAGTATATTTTAAAACAAGTTACCACCCCGCGTCTGTCTATCTGTCGGTCGGAACGCGATATAATTAAAAACTACTGAACGGATTATCATATTGTTTTCATCTATTGATTGTGATTAAAGAAGAAGGTTTGTGTATAATTCATTATTTGTTTATCTACCCTTCCGAAAACGAGCTTGTTTATTTGAAAGAGCTTATCTCTAAAGCTAAGTTGGATTCGATAAAAGCTCTGTGCATTTGATAGAAAAAGTTTCGAGAAAGGTTATTTAACATCAAAATCAAAAGTTCTTTATTTCTTATAAACCTCAAAAATACGTTTAAGAAACGTTAAAGTTACAGAACTAAAAGACTAGGTGCGCGGTTCCAAAATGTCCTTCCTATGGAGAAGACCCGGCAAGAAACTCCATCATGTTACTTGATAGAAAAGCAAAACGAGTAAAACCGCGGGGCACAGCTATACATCAATTTTATTTCAAGTCAATAATAACAATATTCGTTTTATAACTTTTTTTTTAAAGTAGGACCCGCCAGCAGCTAAACCAACAAAACATAAATGTGGTCAAGTGGGAGTCGAGCTCAACTATGTTTTTTTACATTTTGTTGTTACGGTAGCAAAGGAAATACACACTCTCTAAAAATTTCAACACTGCCTATACGATTTATGAGATAGATGCCGCTGAAAGACAGACGGACGGACAGCGGATGCTTAGTACCTGTTGAACACCATCAAATTACCTTTTTTTTCTAAAAATTATAGTGACAGTGTAGTATCAATTACCTTCTGTTAGTACTTTTTTTCTCCAATAGATCTAAATAATATCTTAACTGTAACTACTTCGTTTTTGTGTATTAAAGTGCGACAAGTAAAAAAAATCAATTTAATATTGCAAGTTTATTATTCTGAATTAAGTTATCTTACAGCAAACATTTGAATTCTAGAGAAATGAAACAATCTATTATATTTTAAAAATAGGTGTAGGTACAATACGAAATAATCAAAAAAAAATCGAAAAAAATAGTAATTACTTCCAATAAATATTTTAATAAAAATATCTAGTTTGAACGGATTCTATCGCGGTTTATATTTAGATTTTTGTTCCCGACGTTTCGACGCCTTTGCAGTCTGCCCGTGACCATGACACCAAAGTAGTTTTATTTCAATGTCTAATATTCGCGTAAACCTCAGAAAGCAATAAAATAATATCTATCTTGCTTTTAGATAAGTTACATAAATCATCATTCTATAGTTGACAGCTAATAACCGACGCCGTTTAATAACAAGCGAGAAACAAACTAAGGTTAAACTCCATACCTTTCTTATAACTATAAATTTATAACTTAACGTCAACAATATTAAATGTTAAGAATCTGCTTTAGAAAAATTGAATTTTAATCAATACTACAGCAGTTTTGCATGTCTTGAAGCCCAAATTAAGTGCTTTATAATAATCTAAGGTAAAGTTAAATGTGTACTGTTTTTTTTTTATTATACCCAAGGCTACTTAGCTCTTTAGACTACTCAAAAAATATTTATTTTACAGCTTACCAATAATCAAATATTTGAGCCGAACCTAACTTTTGCCCGCGACCTTGTCGGCGTTTACTTTTAAATTATACTCAGAAGGAAATGATTGCTCATTTGTAAACAATAAATTGATTTGTATTGTGAACATAGAAAAACTAGCTATATGCTTTTAGAATAAAAAGTAATACTTACAGGACTCATATTATTAACACTGCCTTCGATAGTCACTTAGCTGTAGTAAATCGCACGAACAAAACGTTTTCACAGCAAGAAGGGCGACTGTATATTGATAGAATACCATTATTTACGATCGTTTATATTATCCATTAATCCGTAAAAATTATATTAAGATCGCAATCGATGGGTGTATCAATCGAGATATGATTTTGGCATATTAGTTTATTTACATGTAAGTTATACCCTCAACTATACGCCTGTGAAACCGCATTCAATAGAAATGAATCGGTCTACCCGTTCTCGAGTTATAAAATGGTGTAACTAACCCGACTTTGTTTTGTTTGAATGGATAGTTGATTTATGAATATTCATTTATTCAATACAAGGGTTGTGTTTGTATTCTAATTGCAGTTTATTAGCAATGAGCGGTTTTTTTTTTATAGAGCAATTGATGAGATATTTCCGCATTAAACGTAAAATTCGATATGATCTATGAGTAGTTAGGTACCTACGTAAACTTCAGATCCTACTTCTGAACAAACCTTTCGAATATTTCCAAAGAGTATTACTTCATCTTAGAAACTCTTAGCATGAAATAAGGTGAACATTATCCAAAGAAAATTATTCAACTTTGTCTTTTGTGGTTTATGAACTTTAGTCATTCGCGATTCAAGATTCGAATTCGCCCGCCGAAGTTTTATCATTTCGCGTTTGATTTTTTGCATTGAAACGTTCCACAATTTTTTGCATCAACCTCGACAAAGTTTGTGGTTAACTTTGAGAGGATTAAAGGCTTTTAAAGTCAAAGTGAACGTTTCGTTTATTTGCGGTTCTCTCTCGCTATCCGTTTAAATTAAATAAAATACTAAGCTCGTACTAAAAAATTAACATAGTTAAGTCACAGTAATTAATAGATAAAGTTAACAAGCAGTTGAACTGGGGTTCGGGACAATCGTTCTTGTGATTCCTAGATGTACGTCTGGATGATTTTGTTAGATTTGGCATGTTTAAAAAATTCTAATAATAAAGCAACATTAAAAAGTCTCACTTCAGGAATAGTAAGTAAGTAGGTTTTTATTTTGCATTTTTTACTTTATTTTCAATGTACAATTTAATAATATGTGTTCAAATATTAAAAATTTACATGTTATGGCAAATCCAGACGTTCGTTGTTGATTATTCTATAAAAACATTTTAGAATTGTTTAATATTAAATACCATATTTATTTTATTATTTTACGCGTGTTCATGAAATAATCTACATACCTACATAAATTAGTTCAATGTTAAATACATAGTTCGTAAATTGTTATGGTTGTACGGCGAGTGTTAGGGAGACGAGTTAAACACACGAGATATGGTACATAACTGAGTTTATTATGATAGTAATATAATTAAGGCTACAAACACACTTACATGAATACAGTACAGTAATAGGTACTTATACCACTACACCTTCCCACCAAAGGAAAAAAAAAAATAACACTGTAAATTTTTTTTTATTTAACGATAAATGATTGATTACATTACGATTACACTTTTACAGTATATTTAGATTACATGATTACATTAACACAATTAATAATATTACTGTAATGCGTAATTCATACGAGACATTGAGAAATATAAAATAATGACGCACAACTTTAATGTTTTTTTTTTTTTTTTTTTTTTTTTTTTTTTTTTTTTTTTTTTTTTTATTTATTTGTAATATAATTTCGTGCGGTTTTTATGGATTAACACATTTTTACCATTTTTATTAACCTCTACGTTTGGCGATATATCCCTAATAACTTTGTATGGACCTAAAAATATGGGATCCAACTTATTACCTACTTCGCTTTTTACTAAAACTAAGTCATTTGGTTTATAACTAACAGGATTTATGTAGGAGTCATATTTAACTTTTCTCTTTTTCTTAGCTTGTAACAGATTATCTCTAGCCGTTTTATGTGCTAACTGTAAACGATATTTGAGCTCAGATGGATAATAATCATAGTTATAAAGGGGCTCTACATCCTTAGTCAAATTGCTTGGAAGTGAACATGTTTTGCCAAATACTAGCTCATATGGAGTAAATTGAGTTTCTGAGTGAACTGTCGTATTAAATGAAAAAGACCAGAAAGGAAGCCAACTACTCCAGGTCTCAGGGTGGTTGTCGGTTTGAATGCGAAGAAACGACTTTAAATGCTTATGAGTTACTTCCAGCGCGCCTATGGACTGGTGATGGTAGGCGGTAGAGTTAAGCTGTTTAATTTGTAATAATTTACATACCTCTTGGAATGTTGCCGCCATGAACTCTTTTCCTTGGTCAGGCAGTGGGTTACTTATACCACTACATGGTATTGAAATATAATTATAATATGACCTTCGTTAGGTTTACCAGACTGGTTTGAAGCAACATAAAATGGGAACCCTGTTGTCCGTTGAGTTGAAACTTTCTCAATAGTGGGAAACAAAACCTTAATTACCTATTGTTGAACTGTGTGTATGAAAGGTGTTGCAGGAATCGCAGGAATTATTTAAGACGCAGTAATATTAGCAACATACTTTTAAAGATATCTAAGTGTCTTACACTATTTAAAAAATGAAACCGTATTTTTTATTTACACTATTGTCATTTAACTTACATTTAATAACACAACTAAACAAACATAATTCTTCTTAAACACATTATAATAGCACATTGTAATGTACCGATACATTTTACATATTGGGACATATAATAAGGCTTATCAATAAATATTACGTACGTTCTGATGTCATTGTTGACACAATAGGGACGGTACATGGTCGAGTTTTATGAGCCCAACTTAAGGAAATTCTAACACTTAAAAAAAACTCATGAAAAATGTGTGTTTCTAAAGGTTTCACAAATATTCAAAACACACTTGACAAGAACACGCATAAAAAAACTGTAGACTTGTATAAAAAAATGTAGATCACACAAAACCTTTACTGGAAAATACGCATTAGTATAACAAAACACCCATCCAAATCGGACCTGTAATTATTTACTGAGAAAATCTTGGATATACGAATATTATGTACATACGGGTCGAATAAATGACCTTCTTTTTTTTAAATTGGGTTAGAAATTGTTTTCAGGTAGAAACTAATTGCAATCCCGTTGATAAATAGACCATTAATATATATTGTCTTCTAGTTTGAGGACTTATAGTTTTAATGCTACTGATATGATCATAAGCACCAATTAATTTACCATTAAAAAACTTAATTAACATGATTTTCCTTCATAACAAAGTATTGCAGGAGTCAAAGTAAATGGGATCGCAGTCTGGGGATGACGTTAACTAACGCCACAGCCACGAACAAGCAAAAGGAAATAAAAAGGATTACTGAAAATAGTTCATTTTGTTTAGGTCATGTAAAATATTATTAAGATTAAGTTAAAGAGAGCAACAAGCAACTAAGTACTTTGTAAAAATAATTGGAAATATCTTGAATATTTAGTTATTTATACTAATAGTTCTAGTAAATTATTTCGCCTTTGAAAATGAAATAAGCCTCTTTAAATTATGATACTCGTACTGTTATATTTGAACTAGCTGTCCCCCGCGACTTTGTTCGCGTGTTTTAGTTCTAACGGTTTTTCATTTTTGCAACATTTTTCATTTATGCTCCACTCCTATTGGTCGTAGCGTGATGTTAAATAGCCTATAGCCTTCCTCAATAAACGGACTATCCAATACAAAAAGATTTTTTTAATTCGAACCAGTAGTTCCTGAGATTAGCGCGTTCAAACAAACAAACAAAATGCTTTTTCAATATAAGAAAAAAATTAAGTAGATAAAGAGAGTCAAAGCTCACGGGTCACGATGACGTCATGCTTTCCCACAAAATGTACAAAATGGTGACGTAATGAGACATTTAAAATCAATGTATCGTCGTGAGCTTAAAAAAAAAAAAAAAAAAAACGAATAAATACGAGTCTAATATTTTTTATTTAACTATAAGAAGGACATTAAAAAAAAACATCTCCCCCATTGTACCTAAGTATTGCAGGTTCCATGTAATGTTAGGGATAACAAGAAACCGTCGTTTTTTCCTCCTGCTGCCCCATTTTCCTTATCTTTTCTGCATACGCACCCGTGAAGGGGTTATCGCATAAACATAACCGTGTTTCTAAGGCTCTATACATTGTAAAAGATAACACAGAGTAAATAAGAAATGGAGTGTGCAAATGTCACCTGTATTTTAAAAAGAAAAATTTCAAACGCAAAATGCACGTTCCGAACCAGCTAATCATTTTCCTAGCAAACGTTTTGACAGTACAGATTGGTATAAAATACATTTAAAAAAAACTATACAAACTACACTCAGCTCATGATCATGGTATTCGGTTGGGCCCGAAATAAGTTGCCTTGATTTACTGATTACAACTATTACTTACCTTGCCTATGGGTCTGTAAAAACATACAGAATTAAAAAAGAACTTACATTTATTTTCGTGGTAAAGACGCCAGAACTATTTTAAAATAGGATCAGGAACTATAGAACTAATGCATGCGAAAAGGACTATTTTTTTTTTTATATGCGGTACAATGCTCCGTTAAGATCACTGACATCAGAATTATGTCGTGATTGTTTTTTTTTTTTTAAACATTTCTATTAGTAATAAAGTTGTTGGTGTGTCTTATCTACTTTAAACAAATTATTGCAACAAATTAATGAACAATAAAATTCGAAATGATTTAATATGTGGTTATTACATTGGTGGATAATTTACTTACGTAATAATCTACGTCATAGTATTTCCTAAATAATTCTGTTGTCAGCTCTCCATTTTGTATTACTTCCTAGTACCCCATAACGAGGCAAACGATGCATGAATGTAGAAAATAAGCGACAGGGAGTGAGACTATTACCCCATATTGCACGATATTAAAAGTGCATTATACCTGATCCCGAATGTACTTAGGATCCTTGCTCTCTGTATTGTGGAAGTGAAAATTAAATGAAGTGAAACCTTTTTTTAGCATCAGCGAAAAATATAATATCCCTAATGCAAATCAATTTGCTTATTATCAATATAAGCAAATTGATTATTATTACATAATGAGGAAGCGAGATTTTTTTTTACACGTTCAATCGACGTTTATTTTTTATTTGGTATTTCCGTGAATAATATTAACTAATAGTTTTTTTTTTAATGACCAGATTGTTTAAGTTTGTTTTTTTTCTTGGTTTCAACGAAATATAAACAAAAATTGCAAGTAGGTATAATAGTTTATTGAATAACTTAAAAGTACCAAAGACAGCATTTCTTTAGAAACTTAATACTATTCATTCTCTGTACATCAATCTGTATCAATCAATCAATGTTCTCTGTGCATCATTTCTAATATTTATTTATTTATTTTCTTTAACTTACACAGTGAGAAATCCAAATACATTGATTGAAACATTATAACATAATGAGATAGCATACATCCGACAATACAAGGGAAATTAATAAAGGTATATTATTCATCTGTCGATAAATTCCGAATGAGCACTTTATAAAATACTTGATCTATTTTACTACTTAAACTTGGGGCACGCCGACTTAAAGCACCCCGACACGGTTCGAAGCTGATGAACGATCGAAGCGAGCGAATAAAGACCCGCTGTCTTCTTCGTGTTAGGTTACTTCAGATTCCTAAAAAAAGGGTCCCGCGAAGCAAGGCTCCGTCGACCGACGAAACCTTGACTATTATTTAAATAGACAAACAAGTAATTTAGATTAATTAAATTATAACTAATTGAATTATAGTATAAAACACTCATTGCTTTTAGGTTTCGGGTCCAACGAGTAATCTATAAAACATAGTTTCTACATCTCAAATATTTATGCATTGTTCTTGCTTTGAATATTAGAGAAAGAGGATAAATAATTAAAAAAGATGAAAGTTTGGTATTTTGTTTTAATACTACCATTAAAAAAACATGATCTTCAGTCAGCTAAGACTGAGAGGTGTGAATATTCAGTGCGGCCAGGGTACGGCAGGAGAGGCGGCAGGGTACTCGGCAGGGGACCCGACAGATCAGTGGAAACAATGAAATCGCTTGAATTGAAGATTGCTCTGTCTTTTATTTGAGTCCTGAAATAATACAAAAGCTCTAATTAATGAAAGCAAAGTAAAATTTAATTATAATTATAACAATGACGATTTTCAAGATTATTTTGCTTAATTACTCTTTGCTGTGACTAGGCACACTGTCCTTGAAGACAAGATTTATTATGTTTTTTAAATAGAGAATAACAAACGTAACTCAATTACAAGTTGCTGTTAAGTCCCTGTCTCTTCAAGGTCTAATGTAGCGTCGACGCTTAAGATCGTCGCATAATATAGTTTCGTTTACGAGAGATTACTGATCATGGGCTGGAGTTGCGAGTGCTTCAGAACTATTTAGCCGAGCAAGAGATAGGACGAAATACACGGAGCTAACTGCTAACCTTCGCTAATCGGAAAGCCACATTAAGAAGAAGATCTGACAGAATACAAATGAGAACAAAAAGGACTCCTAAAAATACTACCAACGAAAATCTTTCCTTACCAAATATTTCTGGATATTATAGGCCGAATCGGCGGTATTTCTGCAAACCTTCCTAGAAACACTAGTGTGTAGGATCCCTGTAAGTCAAAGACCAGCCAGTCCTGGTCCGTGCAGCGAGGGAGCTTCACCTCTAGGTAATCCTTTGCGTCTGGAGATGGACCGTAGAGTATGGTGTCTTCAAGATTATCTGTACTACTTTCTCTGTCCTATTAAAACATTTTAAATACAGTCAGAGAGTTCCATCCATTGACCGAATAGTTTTAAGTGTATGCCAGGATCAATCATACTTACATTAAATTTAAACACGTTTTGCCAGGCCTCAAAATACCTCAATGTTCCATTTGGTCCATCGTTTATGTAGACCATATTAAGCGATTTGTTATTTCTTTTCACCTAAAATATGAAAATTAGGCTTGAGTGTTATTCAAACATAATAATATATCTCGATAAACGAGAGGACACCAAATTATGATTGTCTTTGGGGTACAACGAAACTAAATTGGGGTAACTTTTAAATTCTAGTTATAAAAAAGCAATGTCAGTTGTATACCGTTTTTACTTTGTTGATGTTGCAGTAAAGAGTGAAGGCCGTCTCACACAGGTACCGGCCCGGTTCTGCGATCACTTGCACGGATGGATCCGGAAACAGGTGGGCCAGGGAATCCGTGATAAGTTGTGACACCTACGCAATACACATAAAGACAGTAATTAAAATATTTATATGCATGTAAGACATTGTTTATAGCCTGTTATATGTCAGGTTATAAGTATGTAGATGAGACTGGGCAGTAAAATACTTTTAAGTCAGTTACGAAGGCATTAACTAGTAGTTTCGTAAGTGGTAATAGAACTATTTTTCCTATCAATGTATTATATACTACTTGTATTGTCAAATGAGTTTATAGTAAAATAATAGCGGTAGAAATGGAGCGATTGCTTACAATAAAATTGATTTAAACTAATAACAGATACCATAATGACTATAAGAAAAATAGCTTGTTTGGAACTTCTAACTCTAAGAATATTTCAGAACTAGTCTATGACAAAAATATTTACTGGCCAAAAATAGTGTTGTTCTAAATAAACGAAAAGAGGACAAGACCAAAGCGTATCTCTATTGTAAAGCTAGTTGGCGATCCATGAGTCACAGATATATTTATCGAGAGCAAATTATTCAAAAGTTTAGAAATTACTTCAATGTCACTTGTTGCGTAGTTTGGTGTTGTTCCAAATTAGTCTCGAAACCTTTTACAAAAAAAAAAATTGCTAACTGTGCAGACAATGTTATTAATATTTCATCCACTGAATTTGACAATGTGGTAACAGCACTAATTGGTTTTGTAAATCGACATGTCTGGCGCAGTAAATGCAATCAGTTACTCTAGCCTAGAATGACTGGTCACACTCAAACAATCTCTAGCTTACATCACATGTCAGGCAAATATTACGACATTGTTGTAATGCGTATTAACTTAGTTCTAGGGATTTTTCTAATACATTCAACACCGTTTAACGTTCGGTACTATAACACTATTTTTTTTGTCGATCTGGTAGATTCTCAATTTATAACTCAAGGACGGGTGGAGCGATTTTTATTATCTTTGATTTTTTGGATTCGTCTCTGCCCCGAATAGCACATATCTATAAAACATCGAAAAAAGTAAAAAAATAAATCTTACGAGAACAGGGATTACTTGCGCTAGTGATACCGCGGGTCACCGCTAGTTAATATTAAATGCAACTCATAAATATGACGATTTACAAGAAAACCAGTAGGTAACCTTACTACTAACCTGATCAAATTTTGAAGATTTGTCGCAGTAGAATCCTCCTCCGATATCCAATATCTTCATTTGTCTGCCCGCTTTAGCCTCGTGGTCGAATAAGGCTCTAGCGTGTCGTATTCCTACAGCATAACTCTCTATAGAAGAACAACCACTGCCGACATGGAAAGCCACCCCAATCACCTGTAAAATTGAACCATTACAATTCAACATTAAGAGATATGAACCGTATGTGATCGTTTGACATACTAACTGTCCGTATTTCAAGCTTGGGATTGGATTAACTTCCAAAAAACCCGCAAACAAATGTTTGATTTATATTTCAATGAAGAAAAAAACTAAAGCAAGTTATATACAGTATGTATAAGAATATAAGCACTTGCATGTTTAACTTTGGTACTTGGCTATCGATACCCCACAGCAGTTTAGCTACTTTACCCTTCCTAATCTTACACCAAAACTTTACATACAGTAAGGCCGAGGCTGGCGGCTGTATCCAAGAGATCCACAGCTTCTGTTTCGAACATGCAACCAAACTTCTCTCCCAACTTGTAAACACTCTCACTTTCCACCTTGATCCGAATTAATAATCTGTAAATTAAACATTCAAGAAATCTCCATCAAGTTTTAGAATATTGCTGATTACTTTCAAAGTGCTAAGCAGATCTTCAAAAATAATAGCTAAGAATCATCTAGATCATGTTAGTAAAAAAACGCATAATTATCGGTCTATTCGTTCAGAAGCTACGATGTCCCCGCTTTTTGCGTCGCCGGGTCTAAAAATTTGTGCCATTTTCTAACTTCGGACAACCACTTTCTCAATGTAATTGTTTTAACTGAACTGAAATAGAATATTATTATTTACAGGAAAAGTTTTCTAACTAGGTAGGAAGTCATTCTTTTTTTTTACATTAAGAAACGTCATATAAACAAAACCTCTTTCTTGTGTGGATCTAACAATATGGTAATATGCAGATGTTTTGAACATTGAGAAAGAAACTTTGACTTTGGCTTAAATTCTAGAAATTAGCATGAATACATATCAGAAAAATACACGTCGAAAAGACCAAATAGGTTGGCGTGTTTGATAAGTCTACTTACTTAGCATCTGGCCAGTATTGTTTTATCTTGTACAGTTCACAGGCAGTGTCAAATGTGGTGTGCTTCACTCCGGATATTCTTGCGTAAATTATTTGTTCTGGGGTTTTGTTTGGAACTGCATATATTATGCTCCTGTATAAAACACGTGTAAAACAGTTAAAGAAAGTACAGGTCCTAAATACATAAAAGAATAAATAATATATAAGATTAAGTTTTAGAGATTTTATTAATTAAGTTTACTTTTGTTTTAAGTGTATATATAGTTAAGTTTGTAAATATTTAAGATATACATAATGTAAAAATGTCAAAAACAATAAAACATAGTTTTGAAACATAAAAAAAAAATGATTAAATTTGAGGAATTGAGGAGGATTTGAGCAATTGTCTACTCTATTTCAAGTCTAAGTCGACTTCTGCCATGAAAAAATAAAGGAGCCAGTCTTCCGATAAGCCTAACCCAGTTTTCCTCCTCACCCAGGTTTTAAAGCAGGTTTTAACGAATGTCAACGCCACTAACCAGAGTGCGTAATTAACATCACTGAGAGACTTTTCAAGCACCCCAACTCGGGTCGAATAAACGCAAACGAGAGTACCATTCAATATTTAAAATGCTAACAGCTTGATCGAGAGCTCGTGAAATCGTGACTTTGACCTTTTGCCATTAGATACTTTTGCTGCAAGTAAAAAAAAAATCGCGATATTGTATTTAACAGATAAAGATTTTATTTTTATCGTGTATTTTTTAGCAAATTTGTCATTTGTTTTAATTAATATCAAATTTAATTTAAATACTTTTATTAATAAATATTTTTACGAACGTGGGATCGACACCAAATTTTAGTATCTTGTTGATTTCACCAGGTGATGCGCAGTCGAATCCCAGTCCCATAGCTATCGCCAGCTTTAACATCATCTCCGAATGGTTGGCTTTCATTGCTGCAATAAAAACAACATTTACTTTAAAGCACTGTTGACGTTCGTAAACAGTCTAACGACAGAATGTTTATACTGATTGCTGTCACTCTTAAAATGTATAACCAAACGTGATACCAACACCTACCTTACACTGGGAAACATATATACATCTTTACTTTACGGATTACCTAGTCTTGAAAGTTACATAGAGCCCTATGTCGACCAATGAGACTTGTTGACCAAAAAGCTAACAACCAATTACAAAACATGACTAGAGGTTTGACATGTGAATAACATTTGTTGTTGTTGATGGTCCTTTAATAAATGGGGTGATTGTAGCAAAATTTATAACGGTAAATACATCATCGAAAACCGATGAGAAACATCAAAACTCAGTACATATCGGGACAATGATTAATTGTGATGTGAACAACTAACAGGTTTAGTTAGGTTACTAGTTCGACACCAGTCACGAAACAGTACAACAAGCAGCTTTGTGTAATGTATTCAGAACTGACCATTGTTCGCAAATAATTGTTGTTTATACGAACAAGCTTATTCAGATTGCTAACGCAAGCGAAATTCGCGTAGCGCCAATAAATCCGTAGCTACTAAGTATATTAGGTGTCCAATCGAATATTGCACAGGAATTCAAGAAACATCAGAAATAATGGATTTATGTTAGTAAAAAATTTAAGTAACTTAGCCTAATAGAAGATCTGCCTATTATTAGGTAACTGAATGCTATTCAATTGAATTGCTCTAAGTCGGTGTTCATCGATTCGGTAAAGTGTGCGAAAAATATATGTCGGGTACACTTACCAAAAAAGACTTGTACTCTCGGCATTCGTTGTTTAAACCTTAGTATATGTCGGTAAGATTCGTCCATGTTGAATATATAGAAGGGTTCTCTCTGCTTCTTACTCTCTATTACGGCTTTAGCCACTTCTTCCTCTGAACAGCCGTCCAGAATGAACGCTGGCGGTGAGGCAAACTCCCTGAACCTTTGCGTGTCTTGAAACATCCTATAACTTCATTATAAAACACGTTAAACGCTAAAATAGAAATTCATCTTCTACTTCGTTGATGTCCGGAATATCGGAAATTTATTAACGTTATATTTCAAGAAAAGCATTCTACAAAATGAATTCCAAAATGTAATTTAATTGGTTTTATTGTATTAAAATTTTGTCTCTCCCTTTTCCACCCTAAAATTTCTATTACGTTTATTTCGAGAACAATCTAAATAAGTAAACGAAATAAGAACTTCAGAAAGCAAAAATTCGAAGGAAATGTATATCAAGATGGCTTTCAATTGCAATATTCCCAAAACTAATGCAAATTCGGGAGGAAAGTGAACAGCAAATACAATACAATTGGGAACGAAAGGAACTTATTAACATAATACAGTTTTACTGTCTTTTTGGATCATTTGTAGTAACGCTCTAGATAATCAAGTGATATTGAAAATAACTAATTATACCTACAGCTAAATTCTATAGTTCAGTGTATAAAATGTAAATAGCTTAGTTACATTTAGTGTGTAAATATAGGAACTAACTGCACTTCGCGGATACAGACACCTTGCTCTACCTAAAAAGCAAGCAACGTGATGTTAAATAGATAAACCTTCCCCGAGAATTAGGCTATCAAATGCAAAAAGATTTTTCAAATCAGACTATTACTTTCAGATATTAGCGCGCTTAAACAGACACACTCCTAAACTTTATTATGTTAGTTAGCATGAATTATAGATAGCAAGGCATAAATAAATACTTACTCAGATAATTATGTTACTTGAAACGTTGTTTTCTTGTAACAGACGACACCACTATATACAACGATAATAATAAAGAAATAGCCACCTATGTCCACGGCACGTTTAATTAACAATGGAGGTTTTTACTTTGCCATAATAAAGTAATTTGATAAAGGTAGTTTTAGTATTTACTCAGGTTGTTGGAATCTAGTTGTTTCAATCAGTTTAATAGTTTTGGCGTGAAATCGAGACAGACAGAGTTACTTTCGCATTTATAATTTTAGTCAGGATTAAGTTTTTTTTAAAAATTAAATTAAATAAAAATTTGTTTGATTTATAAAATAAATGAAGCTCGTTATAAACAACGTGTGATTATTCTTAAGGCGCTACACAAATAATTATTTCGTTTGCGAGTAGGCGGAGTCAAGCGGACTGGAGAGCCAATCCGGAAATGCAAGACAGAGATAATACTAACAGCTTGCTTACGGGACGAAAAGAACTAAACATATGTCAAGGTCGCGAAAGATTGCCTTAGAAATACTAACGTAAGCGACAAAATGAAAAAAAACATATTAATCGAAATCTATCGGTTCGAATAAAAAATCAATCGACATTATTCTAGATATTATGATTATACATCAAATAGTGTGAATATTAATATTATTAAGTTGAATAGTTTGGTGGATAAAGCAAAAAAAAGTGTTTTTATAGAGGTGATTTCAAAAAATAAAACTATTTAGGAAAGTTTCTTTAATCGTGTAACTGATCGTCATTTATTTTCATCATATCCTTATAAAGTTGCTAAGTAAAAACGATGTAGAAATAGCTAAAAAAATTGTGTATCGCCTTAATGCCCCTAGAATTAAAGGTATCATGGTACTTAGCATAGAGTTTTTCTAGGTGACAAGTCATTTAATTTTTTGTCACGGTGATGCAGACCTATTGTTAACTTGCGTCATTGAATATGCAAATCTGATCACTCATAATATTTATACAATACGTACACACAGCAAACTCGATAGCTTCGCAGGCCACACTAACATTTAATATTATATTATTCACTAACGTTTTTATTACATTATTATAATCCGCTCAAGCTCAGTCAGTGGAAACACACCCTTACTTTTCATCAGTCCGTGTAGGGGCAGCCTAAAGACTATCAAAACTCAACATAACTATACTTACAGAGCTAAAAGGCTGGAATATAGTTGCTTTTAAATATTTCACACTGAGTAAACTAAGCGTTGGCTTTTAGACTAGACTAGGCGCAGACTTGTTAATGAAAAAGTTTGTACAACAACTGCGCACACATCTGTTATAAAACTGAACTTAAAATCGCCTTTATGATATTGTGATAAGGTTTCTTTTTGTAATTTTTTATTACTCTTGTCGAGTGGTCTACTGTACTAATGTTATTAGACTTCTAGGGTCTACTTCGCGTACTAACAAAGTGTTTAGAGTGAATTCAATTAGGCAGCTTTAAATAAACAGCTGTTCTACTTTTTAATAGTCTCGCTTCTCATTTGATCCTGTCTCTTGACTGTTTAAAGTAAACAGTCTGATGTCAGTTAATTGCTTTCATCGAACGTGTAGGAGGTATCGCAATTTAATATTGAATGTAAGTAGAGTAAATGGTTGAGTTGTTTTTATATAAAAATACTTTATTAAAATTAAATGTCACTTAAAAACTTATAAGAGATTTAACAACATTAAAAAAAATACATATTTTCAAAAAATATATTGTAATCCTATTGAGGTTCGTAGAGGATATAATTATTATCTCTTACTATCTCTGTTCCTAATTAATATATTCAATAAACGAATTCTTTTTTTTATTAAAACCTTTTAAAGGAAAATTATCAAATACGAAAATAGTAACTTATGTATTTACATGGTTAAATCTTTAGATAATTGCATCGACCCTCTAAAACCATTTCGAGTTAGCCATGATAGGTATTGTGCACGAGGCTTTCGGTGGTCTATGGTATCATGGGACCTTTAGATCTCATTGATAGATACTTAGATACAATATATATAGGTAATATAAAGTATATGCTCTATATAAATATGAACAGAAAATCATTCAGGACTTGTTTTGAACGAACTATGAAAAATCTACAATAAAATAATTGTATTACTAAAAGGTTTAAAAAACCCTTTAAACGACTTCCTGATTAGAAACATGATCTGCTAAGGCAGTACTTTTTATAATAAAAATTTTAATTTAGCATTTCTTATTCCAAATTGCATTACATACAAGTTGCTTATATTGTTATAATTTTATTTACCATTTATTAAAACCTGTATTTTAATATCTTACTCGATAGGTTTGGTTAAAAAGAATAATAATAATTATAAATATATTAGGTATGTACCTACTATAAATATTATATAACACTTACAATTTATCGCCAAAATTCCACTAATCTTTTTTTTTTTTCAGAACATCTACTTAATGACCTTTGGGTTTTTGAGACAATCTAACGATACCTTAGCGAATTAAAGCTTATTAAAGAAATTAATAGTTCAGAAACATAAATACAGAAACGAACAACATACGCACGAAAAACATTATACTTTCTTTGGCGGTAGGGTAAAAAGGGAATAATTATTACGAAAGTTTAAATATATCGAGATATTTACGATAACTACATCAGTATTAGGACAAGTATTCATAATATAGGATTATGAACTTTAAACCCTAATAAAAAGGGTCGATATTCTTGGTTGTGAGCAGTTGTGAGCATGCGGCAGGCGCCAACGACGATTCCGCATTCTATTTGCAGTTGTAGCCGTCTGTCAAATATTTCCACGTATCAAACTTAAATACCCTACATAAACTCATGAAGCATATGCACTAATGAAACTTATTATGTTTGATTAAATCAGATTGACGACATAATATTAGAGAAACTGTCACATATTTATGCATGTAAAATAAAATATTATTTTAAAATTGAAAATAAAACAATGTTAAATTCAAACCTACATGGGTACCTACATTAGGTATTTTATTTCAAATGCTATTAAAAACTAATAAGTTTTTATAATACTTTAAAATTAATTAGAAACAAATGGTAACGAAAATAACATTCAACTGTTTATTTTTTATCCAAATAAAAATTTTAAACGACCTCCGTGGTCGGGTGGCGTACATGTAAAATAATATATCATTTTAAAATTGAAAATAAAACCTACATGGTTAGGTATTTTATTTTAAATGTTATTAAAAACTAATTAGTTTTTATAATACTTTAAAATTAATTAGAAACAAATGGTAACGAAAATAACTTTTAACTGTTTATTTTTTATCCAAATAAAAATTTTAAACGACCTCCGTAGTCGGGTGGCGTACACACCGGTTTTCAAGGTGTCGCTAGCTTTGAGGTCCCGGGTTTGATCACCTGACAAGTAATTATAGAAAACCACTTTTCTACCTTATCTCGAGTGTGGAGGCTTGTGTTACCTTCGTTGTCTCTGATTCCATAATACAGGTGCTTTAGTTACTTACCTTGGATTACAGAGCAATGTTTGTGATGTTTTCCCACATTTATTTATATTTTTATGAAAACAATGTGATTCCATTCGTAATCGTTTTTTCATTTTTTTTCTGACAATTATTATCAAATTATGAAACACAACAACAGTATATATAAGTAGCGATCGAAAACTACATCGTGTGCGATACTAGATTATTAAACATTGCCTAACGACGATACTTGAGCAAACAAATTTACTATGAATCTGTACCATTAACTAGATTAAATCAAACAAAATAGTCTAATTATACTTTAGCCTAAAGCAACATATTGCCGTATTAGTTTAGTCCACGCCATTTATGCCGAGGAGTGGTCCAGTGGGAACTATGAATAATTGCATCTCGTAACAAGAGTTTGTAAACAAGTAGCTGGGGATAGATTAATCACTCATAAAACCATAGTTTTGGTGAAAATCTATACTAATATTATAAAGCTGAAGAGTTTGTTTGTTTGTTTGTTTGTTTATTTGTTTGTTTGAACGCGCTAATCACAGGAACTACTGGTCCGATTTGAAAAATTCTTTTTGTATTGGATAGTCCGTTTATTGAGGAAGGCTATAGGCTATATAACATCACGCTACGATCAATAAGAGCGGAGCATAAATGAAAAAATGTTGCAAAAATGGAAAACCGTTGAACTAAAACACGCGAACAAAGTCGCGGGGGACAGCTAGTAGATTATATTATGTAATCAATTTAATGTATTTTTATAATATGGGCATGATATATTCAGGATAGGTTTAGAAAGCATTCAAGTAACTCACTGCTGGGCGTAAAACACGTCCCCTAAACGCAAGTTAGATCTGTTTTCAACCACTTCTTTCTGTGCCTGGCAGGTTTAGACTGAATAGTATTTACAGAAAAAATAAATCTTAAAGGTACTAGATAAACATATTTATGATTTTTTCAACGCCAGATAGTTTTATCCGAGGAATAATTTTGAATTTTTTACAGTTCTTCCATACAAAATCTGGCAGACGTCAATTTAAACCGCCATTAATCGCCTTTCAAATGATAGTTTAGATCACCTAAACGTAGGGACATAAAAATATATCCCCAGACAAAAGCTTGGAAAGGTGTTGGGTATTGACATAAAGGATAAAAATCTTCTGAAAATATATTCTGGAAGGACGGTGTACCTCAAAGAAGCACACTCGATTTCCGTATCGGAGATTCGTTCCAGATCTTGATATTTGTTCGATGTGATGCGACATACGTGCGAGTTTGATTTAAAAAGAATTTTGCTATATAGACGGTTTCATCTCGTCTCTACGGTGTCGTTTTATGCAGACCCTTATACAGAGTTTTGTTCGATACGATATTTAGTTTCAGGAGGAAGGTTTCTAATAGATTTTACTAATAAACAAAATATAATATACTATTTTGGGACAACCCAAACACTGCCATCTGATCCCTAACTAGGCAGAGGATGTATTGGCAACCAGACAACTTATAAACATGCTTATATATTTCTAAATACATACATTAGTGTTATAGATAAGTTACACCCCAACACAGAACAAATGATCATGCTCATCACACAAAGATTTTTCCTGGGTGGGAATCGAACTCACGACCTCCGGTTTAGCAGTCAGGGTCACTAACCACTAGACCAACAGGCCAGTCAAAAACATCGATGCTGCAACATGTGATTTCACTCTAGTGCTGCCAGAACGGAAAACTTCAATTATATGTATAGATCTCTCGTATTACTATTCACTTCAAAAACATTACAAAATTGTGTAATAATTCACGGTACAATAAATTGAAAATTCTAATAAAGACTTTTTGAAATCTTCGCGTGTTCATTAAAAACTTTTGGAAAAATATGTGTTCTGGATAAAGTCTGGTGGCCCAATTTTGGAGTTTTATTAAGAATCTGGAATGTACCAGTCTCAATTCGGTTCATGATTAGCATAAAAATCGAAGCACGTTCCTGCATCACGCGACACGACTTTTTTATTTTCTGCGTATGTTAGAGTGCGTACTCCCTGATTAAGTCGAGTATTATGAAGACAGTCACATTTGCTTTTGTAATTATATTTCGAAAACATTCTCAAAGCGACAGAGTAATTTCTTTAAAAATAAAATAAATAGCTAGCAAATATCTTTGTAGCTGGTCGACACTCACTCGAGGCTACACGAGAAAAGTCACGGAAATGCCAGAATGTGCCAAAAGTTTTCGAGCATTGTTCGGGCAGTAAGAATACTTAGCGACATCTCAAAATGTCTTTACATTTAACTTTGTTCATTCAACGACGCATACACAGTAATTATTTAAAGGCTACATAATCTGGATATCGATAAGGAAATATGTACATTTGAAATCAAATAGATCGCACAAAATATTGTGGTAATTCCAGATATTAGACGAACCGAGACCATTAAATCACTCATAGTAATTTATTATCGTAGTCCAAATCTACGTCACTAGTGTTAACATACTACTAACAGGGAACGGTAGAGACTGCATCACAGATTTTGTAAATGTATTACAAACGTATTCAACTCGATTCAGCAATTCAAAGAAAACCCTCTTCAGACTGCTTTCGTCATGTTATACATATACGAAGTAAGACCCAAAGAAAACAATAACAATTTTATGTTATCAAATAAAACATAAAATCTACAACGAGTAGGTATCTCACGGAAAATAATAATTCAATGCATATTTTTCATCTGATTCAAGGAAGATTATTTCTTGTAACTCGCTCACGTACAGAGATCTACACGTGTATTTTTCTGGATGATTTGTTACATTGGTGCGTGATTCATCATATAGAAATTTTTCTCCTTATATTCGATTTTAAACAGGTAACACAAAAATAAAGTAAAAAAGGTGGTAGGGGAAATTACAATGCAACAGAGTCCAGTTTAATTAAACATAATGTGGTCATTAATTACCTACATAGGGTCAAAGATAAAGCAAATAGGAGATAATTATTAAGGCCGTTCCACTCCTGAAATTCCAGACGGAAATTTAAGCCCTTTTTATGTTCCTGTTCGTAAATACTTACGTGAATACAGGAACTTGAACAGGCCCAGTTTACGTTGATCCGGTTAATGGAAGTCCCACTTGGAATACGTAATGAGTTCTTAACAATAACTGAAGATCACACTTTGGAGGCAATAACAAGCTTAATTGAGCAATCAATGGTAAGCACGCGATTCATATA
Source organism: Diachrysia chrysitis (assembly GCA_932294365.1). NCBI lineage: Eukaryota > Metazoa > Arthropoda > Insecta > Lepidoptera > Noctuidae > Diachrysia > Diachrysia chrysitis. The sequence goes on along the minus strand of OW028649.1, from coordinate 10,381,941 downwards.
AGGTCCTATCGTGTATGAATAGAGACCGACTAAACAGTTTTGTATAAATAATTTTATTTTATTTAAATCGTGTGTATTGAAAATATAATATAGATAGACATATTAGTTACTTCGATTAATTAATAAATTGTACCAATGGAAAATAACTCTTATAACCCGTAATAAACTGCATATCCAACAGATTAAATGTGCCAGAACCGACAATTTGTTAGATGTGAATATTGTATTCACAATTTGACTACTGACATAAAACACTGGAGAAAATAGTCGAGATTTACTTTAATTTTCGTTCAAACAATTTTGCGGATACGTAAGTATACGTTTCGTGCTAAACCTTCAACACATATCCGACAAATTATTTTCCTACTTCCTTGGCTTTCGAACTTAAACTAAATCCAAAATCCTCAAATAAGCATCGATAACAATAAATGTGAAATTCTAACAAATTGTAATTTCAATTTAAGAGATCATGCACCAATCTGAGCTGCCGAGTCCCTTCAATAGGCAATTCGGGGAAATGGTTGCCATTACATTGTAGTGGCAAGCGGAGGGCAGTTTACCTCAAAGAGTTGTCCAAATTGCTCAGCCTTGTATCCCAGTAATAAGGGCTGAGATATTACGGTTCGCTGTGTCCCTGTAACACATGGCCGTACTATGACTACGGCTTATTTTGTACCGACTAATTTAGCGGGCTCCCGTACTAAAACTAGTCGTGAAATATTGTTGTAAATTGACATTTTGTTTATTATTTTTTGTAAAGAAATTAGTTTTAAATTTTGTCTTTGCTTAGGTTTTTGATTATGCAATTTAAATATTTATGAGAAATTGTGTGTACAATTAGCCTGTAACTAACTCGGTAATGTATAAGTAGCAGATATGGCCTACTTTAATGGGATAGTTAACTATTTTTTCTTTAATGTCTGTCAGATAGATGATTTAAACACATTAGACGTATTTTTTTCTTATTTTACGTAACGAAAAATGCACGACGATACATTGACTTAAAATATAATATGAAATGTCGCATGACGTCACAAATTCGTACATTTTTTACGCAATCATGAATTCATTAGCACTCCTGAACGACTAAAAAAAATGACTTCATGATTGCTAGCTATATTAACATAGTGTTTCTTTATTTAAAAAAAATATATATGTATCTCATATTGGATTCCGGTCCGAAATAAATGAATTTTATTTTTTCATTTTAATATTTTTTATTATCCAAATGACGGAGTAATTAGATTTTGATTTTTCATATACCCATTCTTTTACTTCAAACATCGTTCACACAAAAAGGTTTGCCTTTTAAATGAAACAAGTCCACTTTATTCATTTTATACATCATACAAAATTATTGTCTACACGATATTCACGAAATAGTATAAAAATAACAAACGCTGTAGAATGACATGTTTAGTATGACAATGTTGTAAACAAATGAAAGCTTAGAGCGAACCAACAGCTCTAGTGGTTCGTCTGCTTCTTCCTCTTTTACATCCGAAATTGTTCTTCACTTATTATAATCTTCAGTTACTTATGTTTCTTAGGCGGACGCTGAAAAAGAAAATTAAATAGGTGATTAAATAATAATAATATAAAAATAATAATAATTAAATAGGTGAATAAAATAAAAATAAATTACAAGAAGGATATTTAAGAAAAATAGTTTTTGATGAAGGTACCTTCGACTGGTGGAGGTGCTGCCGGTGCCTCCGGTGCGGGCGCCGGCGCAGGCGCAGGGGCTGAAAATTATCAAATAAATAATTTTTCTCTACTAGGTTAGGTTATTTTATATAAAGACATGCATAAATAAAGAAGTTATATGTTGTACTTAAAAAAAAATCGTTTTACTACCACGGTTAAATGATCATCAATAGATTAGAATAGATTTCTCAGATTTACCTCGAATCACGGTAATTACTAATACTACATAACAAATACATACATAAATCCGAAAAACATAAACCTCCTTCTGCGCAGTCGGGTAAAAAGTGTATAAAGTGTCTCTTTTTTTCCTGTTCATGCCAAGATTCATACTTGTAATGTTGCAAACGGTTCTTTTTTTGTGTTAATACTGTTTGTTACCAATTCTATCAGATTCGTCAAGTATTTACAACTTTGTTACATATTCGGCATTAAATTATTAAATATCTTGTACCTGCTTCTGTGGCTGGTTCAGGAGCGGGTGCTGGTGCAGCGTCAGCCGGAGCCGGAGCTCCTGGCGGAAGATAAAACAAATAAGAAAAAAATTAACCTCAATTGCATTTTATTCAGTTACCAATCATACCTGAGAAACTACAATCTTTATATTCAAAGGTAACAAAATATTTAGTTGTATTTCTTAGCTTGTCGATCAATTACAAAATGTTAATGTAATTCATTATTTGTGTAGTTGGAAATTAGAAATTTTACATATATATATTATATTCAAATAAACACAAATGTAATGAATTGTATTATGATTACTAAAACTAGTTTTACTTAAAATGTATGTGACAATAGGATTAAAATTATGAATATTGTACTTTTATTACTAATATAGTTTATTATTAATGCTTACTAATATTATAAATGCGAAAGTTACTCTGTCTGTCTGTCTGGCGCGCTTTCACGCCAAAACTACAGAACCGATTTAAATGAAATTTGGTTCACAGATAGTCTAGAGCCTGAGAAAGGACATAGGCTACTTTTTGCCGCATTAACCGACATCCACGCGGGCTCAGCCGCGGGAAACTGCTAGTATAATAGAAACTAATGAAAAATAAAATTGTATTAAAACGAAAATCTATTTTATCTACCTTTATTTAATTTAATTACCTTCTGCCGCGGGTGCAGGCGCAGGTGCAGGCGCGGGTGCACCTTCTGCGGGCGGCGCTGCTGGTGCTCCTGTGAATTTTTATGCACCTATTAAGCATTTATTAAAATATTTTTTGAAGCCTGAAATGTTCGTGACCGGTTACCAAGAATGATAATGTCTTATTTCTTATCAAAAGCATAAAAAAGGTCGGTTACCTTTAATGATACTTATTAAATACTAAACAATATAGATGTTCACAGAATTTTTAGTGTAGTGATATTCTGAACAAAATCTCTATTATATAAAAATCAATTAGATAATAATGACGCGGACGTAAGTAGGTTTGGCGAATAAGTATACATTCCTGAATCACGTCGCACAAAGAAGTTATTCATATTTAAATTACAATGATAAATATTGTTATCATATACTGTACAAAACAATTACACATATTAATTATTTATTGTACAAACAATAAAATAAATTTAGTCCTTTCATAAAATTTTGTTTTTGTGTAACAAACAAAAGCAAACTGTTGGTTGGTGTGTTTGTCGTCACACATCAAATTAAACTTGTATAGCATATTGCGTAGTATTTTCAAAGTTTTTTTTAAACAGGTTTTTTTTTTCATAAACAATGTGTTGATAATCTATGTCTGTGAAAGTGTGAACATTAATCCCAACGCTGGTGCTTGTCATTTGGGCGAGCGCCAAAAGCAAGACATTATTGCTGACATCGCCTGGAAAGCTGCCCATCCCGCAACGAAGAAGTTACTTAAACATAAATAATTGCTCCCCACGAATGTTGCAAGGATGACCTTAAGTCATCCTTTGTAGCTTGGTGTGCAGCTCCTTAGATTTCACCACTCTCAGAATAAAATTTTCCAAAAAGTTGTTTTGGTCCGCTTTTCACTCCTTGACAGAGTTCTAAACGTTTTTTACGGTATAAAGCTTTTCATAAAAACAATCTTGGGCTATTGTCAGATTGCCACAAATTGTAAATTAAGATTGGGCGCTAATTCACATTAATAATAATAATACGAATAAATAATAAAATAGCATAACATTACTGCAGTCTTTTTAACTACCTTCTGCAGGAGCTGCAGGCGGGGCTCCTTCCGCTGGTGCAGCAGGCGCTGGTGCTCCTTCTGCAGGAGGTGCAGCCGGGGCACCTTCCGCCGGCGGAGCTCCTTCTGCAGGTGGAGCGGGGGCACCCTCCGCAGGGGGTGCACCTTCCGCCGTGGGTGCTCCCTCCGCCGGGGGTGCTCCCTCCGCCGGGGGTGCTCCCTCCGCTGGGGGTGCTCCCTCCGCCGGGGGCGCTCCTTCACCCGCGGCAGGCGCCGCTGCGTCACCTTCCTATAATCACCCAACAAACTTAAAAACCTTTAAAATTATCGACATTTGATTATAAAGCGGGCAGAAAATAATATCAAAGCGCTAAGCCAGAAATCTCTTGATTATTGTTATGTAGCAATTGGTAACTATTATGACTAATGAGACAATCACAAGAAAAATGGAGACCACAATGTTATTGTACAATCCAGATAATTGCAACAGATTTTAGATATATACATGATTTAGAATTTTACTTCCTGTGGCAATATTATTTATAATGAAAATGCTAATGATTTCTTAACTAAAATGGTGCTCCCATTTAAGCTAAGCTAAAATATGATGAATGAAGCTATAAAATGTAAAGGTATTTTAAGCGCCACTAATGAACAAAATATTTGTTACATTACATATTGTGCAGTACTAGGGTTAATGACGTGTTCAAAGCTAATGAAAATATGCACAAAGCATTATCCCACGAGCATGATACAAATAATGCGTATATACCCAACGGAATTTATGAGAAATGTTTAAAATTTCATAGCTAGGGCATATAATATAGGGCATATGAAACGCAACAATTTATATTTTAAGAAGTTTGTAGTTTAGTAGGTACCTACCTAAATATGTTGGCCTCATACCAAACTTTGTTCCACATAACTGTTGTAAAATTAAAGTAAAAAGGATTATAACTGATGGAGACCATGCATACTAGGAAGTACACACCCTTTATGTGTTTTTGACACGTAGGCCTTTCACGGAAATCCAAACTAGATTAGATAACATAATCCTATGATTCATAAATATATTTAAGTAAAAACGTAATTAAATCCTACTTTTTTAAGCCGACACATATTGAAGTGTTAAATAAACACATGCCGTTTATCGTTAAATATTGACTCGTCTCAATTAATTAAATGGCATCCATAATGAGAGCGAAAATGATTAAATTGTGAGACTGCTGTAATTATTATTCAGGAAAGGCAATTAATGTCAAATTAAAATATAATTTTATAAAAACGGTATTTCGGTTAATCATTTATCAAAAATTACTTACTTCAAAAATATTGTCTTTTATAAAATCTATCTTTAGTTTTAGATCCAAAGTGGATCTAAATCTTTTAAATTCACTAATTCTAGTACCTACACAAAGAAATAAAAAATAATAATAAATAATCTATACCTACTAATATATAAAGCTGAAGAGTTTGTTTGTTTAAACGCGCTAATCTCAGGAACTAATGGTCCGATTTGAAAAATTCTTTCAGTGTTGAATAGCCCATTTTTTGAGAAAGGCTATAGGCTATATAACAGTACGCTGCTTCCAAAAGGAGCGGAGCATAAATGAAAAATGTTGCAAAAATGAAAAACCGTTGAAACTAAAACACGCGGACATAGTCGCGGGGTAGTAATAATATAAGGTTAGATAGGTACAACTAATTCACATTAATATATTATGCTACTAAATTAGGAACTTAACAAAAAAATAACTTATAACTGAAATTTATATTAAGATCTCGTAAGCTTGTTTGTTTTCCCCGGGGAAATCCTCATGGACTTCCTCCGCCCTAGGGAAGGAGGGGTATGCCGGACTCTTACCGGCTAAAACCACCGGAGTGCTTCTCCCTTCCCTTATACTGGTGATCACGGGAAAGTGGTGCAAACTACCGCGATAAAATCTCGTTAGCCTGGCCCAAGTAGCTAGCAAAGAAGCAACGCAATTTACAAAGCTTGGTAATAACAAAGGCTTGGGCATGAACAAAGTTAGCGATGTATAAACTTGAAGGTCGAAACTTACCAAGAAGATTTACAGAATCAGCTGTAGTCAACTTAGTTCCAAACTCTTTGATTCTGATGTCGAATGTTTGTTCTATGTGCTTGTGTAACAAACAAATGACGATGGTATTCGTATAAACTATGGACCCACTTTATCATTGCTATCCAACAGCGATAAGACCAATTCCAAGAGTTTTTTACCCTCTCAGTAAGCTATAGAGTGCGTCTAACAAGTATGAACTATGAATAGGCACTATTATGAACAAGTAAAATCGTAAAATTTAGTGTCAAAACAGAGCGCGCCGTTTAACATAATAATATCGAAACTATCGATATTTTCGCATAAACTTCTGTCGTTGCACGGAAAATCACTTAAATCAGTAAACGAGCAGTAGCTATAGTTAAAAATTAGCCTACGCTCGGCACAACGGGCTACTAGCGATGCAAGCATTCTATGCTTTTCTATGTATACTCTAAGACATTGCTTTTAAGTTATACTGTATAATTTTTTGGAAGCAAAAACCTATTATAACACGAAAATAGAAATTTTCAACTTAACTGCCTCCTATTTCATACATATTTGATCCAGATTTCATAAAATTAAATCAAGGATACCCTAAGTGCTTACATATCATGGGTTTAAATTTTTGTCAGTGTGAAAAAATGGGTCGAAATTGCTTATGATATTTGCATAATTATGGTGGTAAGTAAAAGAACCTAAATAGTCTTAGCAATTTATGAATATAGGTTCTACTTGTCTATAGTATTTTTTTTTTGTTTGACATTAGGTACTTAAGTTTTAAGACTTAAGTGGATTACAATGAATAAGCTCTCTTAACCATACAATTTTTTGGTGTTGAATAATTCATGCGATAAATTGGGCAGTAATTTTTTAATTAACTTATGTTGTGTGGAATTTTTGTAACCTGACTATATACCGGATGTCCTCTTCACCCGTTTTGTACAGATGTGACCTTTCGGTAACATCCTGTATATAATTTAACATCCTATTTCAGAAGAATAGTATTTGTTTAACCTTGAACGAGTCTAGAAGAATATGTTTTTATGTTTTTGATGCCATAATTTAAATTTTATGTTTTAACTTTTTACTTTAACTTTAACTTTTTTTTATTTTAACGGTCAATGGCCACACTTGTAGCTCTCTATTTATATTTCTTTGATATTAAACTCTGTTTTGTTACAATCATTATAAAAAGCCTTTATCCATTATCTGTCTAGCTTTTTACTTTACCTAAAAGTGTTATGACTGATTATAGTTATGTAGTAAAGATAGGTTCTAAAAATGCAGTTGGAATTCTAGCTAGGAATAACTCAGAAACTAACAATCGGGACATGAATGTGGAGTTTAATAAAAGATTCTTTGACTTACCATAGTAATGTATACTTACCGCCACTCTTACCGCTAACACCAAACCAGGAAACATAAACATTCACATTTATATTCTACATCTACATAGATATTACATCCCAAATAACATAGACTACCTTTTTCAAACATTAAATTGTATGCGGACTCTACGGACAGAGGATCAGAGGGATGTATGGATCATGAGTACGGCTGTTATAACACAAAAAAAAAAAACAATTCCTTCTAAATTTATGCGCTCGTAATACCTCCAATGGTATTAACATTTTCATTGTTAAACTGGAGTACAATCGTAAGCCGATTAATAACTCTTTAATTAAAGGCGCTGGATCGTTCGTTATTTTTTTAGGGTGTCGGCGGGACCCTATTACAAAGCCTCCACTGTCCGTCCGTCTGACTGTCAGCGGTCTATATCTCATGAACCGACTAAAATTTACACGTGTACAGTGTGTATTTCTGTTGCCGCTATAACAACAAATAATAAAAAGTACATACTGTTATTTATTATCTTGTAAATTGTTACGAAATCCTTCGTGAAAGTCCGACTCGCACTTAACCGGTTTTTTTTATCTATTCAAATTGATAGTATTACTGAATGTGGGTAGCTATAAGTACATATTTTATATTAATACGAAATCTATACCACACCCGCGTATTTCAAAATTTATCTTTAATCAAGAAAAGAGTTACGCGTTCTGTTTCTAAATTACTTAGTACACCTTTAAAAACCATTGTTAGGTGCTTCGTTTGGTATTAAAAACCGTTCCTTTGTTCAGTTTATCAAAAGTTTAAATGAGATTTCATTTTTTAATAAAAATTACAATATCAAAAAGGCTAAAATAAGTAAAAAATCAAAGACTTCATATTAAAAACACCGTTTTAAACTTTACAAATTGCTTTATAGTATACCATTACAGATGTTTAGTTTGAACATTAAAAATGCAAAGAAAAACAAGTATTTTATTGGTTCGTTTTATAAAATCTACGTTTTTTTGAAGTCCATAAAAAGTACGCGACCGTTCACTTTATACGTAATACGATTGTCTGCAAAATCCCGGTTTATTTCTAGCGGCCATTGAGTTCATCATCAAAACTCCGGTATCATTGAAATACTCATTTTATGGAAGAGCTCTTTGAACGACCAGTTATGTAGGATTTTTAGCTCTCTCTACCATTTCAAAGTGGAATTGTAACGATCAAACGACTTGTGAAATATTTATTAGACATTATATTTTATACTTAAATTATTAAAACTGTATTTAACTGAAAAATATATAAAGTTTTATAAATACGTGGTTCGTGGTGTTTATATTTTAAGTCGATATTGATTTACTATAACAAACTTTTTTCTTGTTAGCTTGACACATAAAAGGAAAGTTACGTAAAATACTGCGGCATTTTAAAACCCTTTTACTTTAAACGCCACTAAATAAATTGAAGGCTGTCACTGCTCTGCAAAAAAAAGGTCTACTTTGGTGCTACTGAGGTTGAAAACTACGACACAGGGAAATAAGGAAAACGGGGCACAAATGACATCCACAAAGTGTAATACAGTACAGAAAATTAATTTTATTAAACGTATTATCTTACAAAAAACATTATTTAATAAATAAATAATTATAAAAAATTATCTGATATTTTCGAAATGGATCTGTTCAGTCGACAAGTACACAGATTTGATAGGAATATTGTGGGTGGAGGATACCTACGAGACGGCAGCCGTGTAGCACGGACTAGCCCTAGGGTAGGTATATCACAATGTTGAGAGTTATTAACATTTGCCAACTGACATAGAGTAAGGTCTTACAATAGGTGGGGGTGGTTAACAGATCATGCCTCAACCTCTTCCTCTTTTACCTTCTGATCTCCGGGTTTGCCCTTGGACCAGTCTGGTTTTTTCTGTGGAAACGAAAAAGACTCATTAATAAAATGTTCACAATCTTCGATTTTCATCGAAGCCTGCGTCTTGGCTGTATTCGCAATACACCCGCGAACTGCAAACCGCTTAAAACTGACAAAGCAGGTCTCATAAAAGTATTTACAGATGCCTATAAGAAAATACCAAAGAGTGTGACTTTTATTTGGACTAAATAAATACTTAAAATAGTTGAAAAATCTCAAATATCGGTACAAAGAAAAATCACACTTATTTGTATTGGTACCCACCGCACCACACGCCAGAATACATTGACATAAAAATAATTCCCGAGACTCGATGCCTGGCGTGTGGTCTAGTGTAACAAATAGGTTCGCGAATCGTATAAAATAGTCGTCTAAAGCACACACTTCAAAGCTTTGAAGTAGGTATAGAACACATCTAATAAAACTATGCTATAAAAACCGAAGCGTTTTGTGTAGCAACCTAGAATAACCGTTTATAATACAAGTGTGGGATATGTTTGCATCGTGGCGTCATGTCGGTATCACACAAAAGCTTTATACAATAAATCTGCTGAGGGCGAAAATAGCAACGATTTTTCCTTGAAATAATTAAAAGGAAAAAATTAAGAAATATAAACGCAAATAAAAAGCCCTTGAAACCAGGTGGACTGATGAAATATACAAAACGAATTGATGCCAATCTTATGTATCTGAATTGGCAAAGATCTTCAGCTTCAGTGAAAATTAATCTAAGTAATTGCCACTCTAATAACGGTACATCTCATAGCTGTGCTGAAAATAGAACATGCCGCGTGTATGAGCAACGTCTAATGAAAACGTGTCTGTACGCGTTGTCTCTTTACTTTTATTTACCTTGGCTGCAGCGCCACCCTGTGAAACATCGCATCATGATATTGTAACATATTTATAGCGTTTCTATTCTACTTTGTTTATTTCAACTAATAAACGGCTTACAAATATAATCCTTAAGTATTATTAAAACAGCATTGACTATCCGTTTAGACTCCAATATAATTTTCATATCGAAAATTGCTTTGAGGTCGTGTAAGGTTAGATAATACTTAAATGATTGTGTGAGCGATGCGGGTTCCAATCATAATGTCTGGTGTGTCTGTGTAATGTAGATAATAATTTGAAGAACATGTTCACTTTTTTTCAATACCTATTTGCAGATTTATTTCAGAATGTTAGTCACTATAAGAAAATACCACTGATATGTAAAATTTCCTATTTTAAAGGAATTGCGAAGCTTTGCAAGGGAATTGCTGAAAATTCGAAAACTCTATTATAGAAAGATTGCAGCGAAAGCTTGGTCGGAGAGGGCTTAAGTCAAAATGTTATTAACAATATCACAAGTCACATGTCACATCTATGTAAAATTTGAAGCTGTATTCATAGCGCCATCCAAACTTATTCTCACCTTGTTTTATCAGGTTTGGATATATTATGGAACTTTAAACATTTTTTAGAAAAAAAATGATTTATTTATATTAAATTATTGGAAATTAAAAAATAATTCATCATTTATTTAACAGTGGAGAATGATTGTAAGAAATTGACTGTTAGTTTTAATGTACGGTCTACTTCTTTCCGATAGCCCAATCAGCTTTCTCCGCTTTCTTGGCCTGTTGAAGACGATTAAATAAGTGATATTTGCTATTAAATATTATTTTACCTCTAAGAAGAAAATATTATAAAAAGCAGACGCCAGCGTCGGGTCTCGAACCAACAAACAGAACGCAAGTGATGAAGTTAATGAAGAAAAGAAAGAAGAAAATTATTACAGAAAAGTTATTTAGTTCAAAGATAAAAGATGTATAGAAGAGAAAGATAAAGCCAATAGTAGGAGCTAATTTCAGAATGTTAAAAATACCTCCAAATAGATTCAAAGCAAACAACTTTTAGATTAAAAAATATTTCCAGTTGTATTGTACCTAAATGGTGTTTTGTAAGGAATCGTGTAATTTTGTATAAAAGTACTTCATTTCGATCTATTGATTTACTAAACATCTATAACTAAAAACCAAAGTATAGTCTGTAACCTTACAAACAACATGTACTATCATCTATTCATTATGCTACAGATCCAGAATTATTTGAATAAACTCAATCAATGGCATTTATGTAACATTGCCATTCTGATATTTGCAATGGCCAACGGGACCATTCAACCTCTTACATAATTCATATACCATCTTAAACTTATAAGAGATTCTAAAAGTCAAAATTATTTATTTCAACAAAGAATACAGGATGTTCTTTTCTTACCTCTTTGTCTTCTTCTTCGAGGGTGAATTCCTTCTTTTTGACGACCTTCAACTGGTTACGGAAGTTGAATTCGGCGGCCTTCTTCTGGAGCTTGGCGAATTTGTTCTCGTATTTGGACACCTTCTTTAGTGTGGGTTTAACGCTGAAGAGAATTATAATATGTATTTAATTATGGGCACTTATCTCCAATGGTTACCTAATTTTAATTGTTTTCCAACAGTCGAAGGACCCTTGAAGGCGAAGAAGGTGATGGGATAAACTAGACGCCTTTAAGGAGAAGGCTCAATTAGCAAATTATAGAAAAAATGTGAGCCTTGCATTGGGACAGTTAGGGTCAAAATAAAACCTATTAAAATGGGCACTAACCCTCTTTAAATCCTTCTGAAAACACGGCCATTTAAGTAACATAGCAAGATTTCAAAGTTAAAAAACAGAACAGTATATTTAATCTAAAACTCATTCCGTTTACATTATCAGCCAGGGGTTTTTAGCTAAGAAAGTTTTGATACAATATACAGTTCTTTGTATATTGCGGTGTGTTTATGTTCATAACGGGTGTGATACAATGGATTCTCAACAAAAGGCAGTCGCGTTGTGCAGCTCTTAGCTCGCCTCTGAATATAATATTTCATTTAGTAATTTTCAGGAATTCAACTTGCGATGTCCGCTTGCAAACTTAAGATCTTAGTTTATCAGTTTTTTGTTTGTGAAACATACAAATACACAAACAGTGACTACGGATTGTTTCTACTTAATATAGAAATTTAGAAAAAGGACATAGTAATTGGAAGCTGAAGTTACAATTTCGTATTAATTTAGCAACTTTTAATGTTATCATGGTAAGGGGTTTTTTGTTCTTACGAATAAAGTACTTACAATTTGCCTCTGAGGTCGTTGACTTGAGTGTTCAGGTCCGAGATCTGTCAAAATAATAAAAGTCTTAGTACACAATATCTAGAATATATCGTCGAGTTAATATTATAGAAGCAAATGTAGAGAAAATATAAGGAAATGTTAAACTGACTACGGAAACTTGTAAGGTTTTTATTTTCATTCCAGAGTCTACGAGATAGGTTTCGAATCAATACATTAGTTGTAATTGAAATGGTATTGAAAGTAAATAAGAATAAATGAAGTTAAATTGGTAACTATTAAATAAGGTAGGTATTAAATAAAATATCATAAATAGAGACAGGATATTATGCAATATGTTATGCACTTAAAGATTAAAAGGCAACTTTTGATCGACCACCGATGAAATAACTTTATGAATGCATTTCACAAGTTTGTTTCATACTTTTAAAATTGTAATAACTGTTTATTTAATATCAAAATAACACACGACAAACAGAAGGTTCAAACTTGTGCAACGTACGTTTCAATTTACAGCTGAAACCACATGCAATGCACAGTGAAAATTATGACACATTTAAAGCTCAAAAACTCTCAAAAAGTAAGAGTAACAACAAAATCAAAAACCATAACAATGATTAAATGAAAAAAGAATGGAAATATTATTTTTAGAGAAGCACAGAACAAGATATAGAGCTGAGCATAGATTAGGCAGTGTTATTTGCGAGCTGAGTCTGTTTCTTTTTCTGTGGTCTGTAGGAACATTTTATTCTATCCCAGATCAAAGTAATGATCTCCTATATATCTTAAACCTGTGCTCTTTGCCTATCATTACAGTCAACGTGGGCTATAACTATAATTACAGGTAGGTACATCTGACAATACTCGTGCAAGAGATCTACTTATCGTGCCTCGTGATTGGTAGCTGGCCGCCTGCAGCTCCTGATCCTCAACAATCTAGATATATTCACAAATGTACACAGACATGTGCAGGATATAATATACATGTGCAACGTATATAACACGAGCGCCAACAATATTGTACTTCTTCGACTGTAATCGAATCGTGCGTCGATTGATATTCAAGTGTGCTTCTAACTCTAGTCCAGTTATCGAAGTTGTAACATATTGAGCGCTTGTCGGTATGCAAGTTATTAATAAATGTATGTTGCGATGGAATCAATTCTGTATACATCGACGATCAATGTATGAGTACCACGTTGCATGATGTGTATCATGGAGTGACGGTGCAAAATCGATCCAGACTTGCAAATGTGGTTATGTATGTAGATACAGATGTGGGTACTGTGTGTCTTTGGACTCGCAAGTGAGCATAGTATACAACACTCCGTGTCCCGAGTAGTGATGCAAACGTCCGAGCGGCCGACACGTCGGCGCGGGCTCGCAGGGAGGGGGCGGGCAACATCGACCAGAGCATGGCACTTTCAATTTAACACTCGGTGTATACAGGTATTGCAAAAGGTTTGTGGGGTATATCAGCAACCGAACACGCAAACATGTCGCGCGGAATATTACGGCACATACGTGAAAAGTTGGAGATTTGGAACAAGAAGTTTCACTTACACTATGCACTTGCGTGTGCCAATAGAGGAACCAGTCCAGCGTTCCAATTACACCTCAATGGTATTTCTAATTGTTATCATAAAAAAGAGAAAATTCAGTAAGGCCACTAAGCTCGCCACCACACATGAAGCGTAACACTGGCGGATGCTGCGATTATGCTTGATTATGTATTTCAACACACTTTTTATATTATTATTATTAAAGTGCCATACTATTTTAGATTTGATTTAATCAGGTATTTTAAGGGATAGTTATTATTTAAATTACATATTTATATTATCAATATACTTGACATGCAACAGGCAAAAGCTTTAGCTGATAAGCGGTTTGGTGACGAGATGACATCGGTAAGGATGAACATGAAAAGCAAATCGAGAGATGACCGAAACGACACATCAATCGAAGAAATATATAAACATAAAGACGATACATATAAATATGACTAACAGGAGAGACGTGGCCGCGGTATTGATACAGCAAGACAGTCACGCGGGCATGCAGCGGGTGAGGCGGCGGGCCTCCGCGCCGGTGAGTGCAGTGTTACTGTTACGCCGGTGGCGGTTACTGTAGTTAGTGTAGTTAATGGTGTAAGCTCCATGTCAGATGACGCGATCGGCGGAGATCGATTTTGCACCGCACGCCTTGCCGGGGGCGGGGCTTGTGCGCCCGCGCGTCCCTCCCCACTACGACACATCACACGCGTTCTACAAATACACCACTAACGAACCGACCTTCCACCGTTATTTACAACTCAACAACAAACAACCGAAAACTTACAAAGCGTTATCAATGTACACGACTGTCACACGCGCACGTTTGTTACAGAATCGATGACTGTGGTATTCACAATGGTTATAAAGTATTGGTCAATACCTCATAATCTCTTTTCCTGACTTCATGTTCCAAATCCCACTTCTGGCCCTCACACACATACATGCGGTCATAATACTCCTGTATTATTCTCTTGAGCATTGCTATAGAAAAAGGAAAGACATATTATTGAGCCAGCAGAATGAGCACGGGCGTCGGTGTGAGTAATCTGACGACGCGGCGTGGAGCGACGTGTGCATGTGTGCGGTGAGCCGTACAACTATCATGTCATGTCGTAACAACTAAATCAGAACCAACTCATATCATGTCATATGCATTCCCAATCCTAATTATGCAGTTTACCTCCATTTTCCTAATTTCGATCGCTCGTTCTAGTTCATATTTATCCCCCTCAAGGTTGTATATTCTGTGCCAGTACATTTGACAAATCGTCTGGAGTTCCGCTAAAGAAAAACATAATTACATTTTAAGGTTTGAATAATTTTCGGCGCTTCAAAGCCTGTCTCACGGGTTTGTGTTGTTGTGAAGTGGACTCGACGTAGGGACCTTTGACCAGTGGAATCAAAGCGTAAGCGAAGCTACATGATCGGTACTGAGGTGGGTATCAAATG
Organism: Diachrysia chrysitis; assembly: GCA_932294365.1. Taxonomy (NCBI): domain Eukaryota; kingdom Metazoa; phylum Arthropoda; class Insecta; order Lepidoptera; family Noctuidae; genus Diachrysia; species Diachrysia chrysitis. The sequence continues at coordinate 10,366,599 of OW028649.1, read as the reverse complement.
GACAATTACTGAAACATAATCAATGTTGTTATTGACTCAAAACTCAATGAGAGTATCTACAGAATCTATTGCAGCTTCGGAAATGCTACAACGCAACGGGTCGTTGTTATTTCAGCTTTTTAGAATTTACTGGTTATCCACACGGTTAAGGTTGGAGGTATAACTTATGTTCAGCTTCGAAAATCGACAATTATGAATTTGCTGCGAAAACAAAACATTTTTAATCTAGTCACATTATCGGCACGAACTACTCAAACGAGAGCGTAATTTAATAATTGCGTAGCGCTCAAACCAGGTCAGACCTCGAACGCTCTGCGGGCCACCTCCATCTCGTGATCGTACTTCTCCTCTTCGAGCTTGATGATACGCTGATGGTAACCGGTTATGATGCTTGTGAGAGCCGCTACAAAATCAACCAAGAGTTACTTGCGCTGTACGCAGCAGTTCTGACAATACACTGATGTACGCGAATGTACCCTGCGCCCCGCAGCCACGGCGGCGGCCGCGTCATCGACCACCAGTTAGCCAAGTGTGAGTAGAAGAAGTTTAAGGACGGAAGTATAGAAAAGTAAGTATACGCAAATAAGATCAACGATATCAAATGGTGTTTAGAAGAAATAGAGACACGCGTTAGACAGATAGGCCTGAGATTGACGGCCTGGCACACCATTAAAATCTTTGTTAAACCAGCTGACGAAGTAAAGACAACACGGCACTTGACATTTCAAAAGTTACGTTAATTTTTTTAATATATAAAAATAAAGACTTTGTAAGTTTTGTGAGTTTCGACAAATGTGAGCCATTTTTTGATAGCTCATCTCTCTACCTCCATATCTTTTCTTTTAACGATGTATTCCAGATCGAACTTTTCATCCTCGAGCTGACCGATGCGGATGTGGTAGTCTTTGCAAACCCTCATAATCGTATCTATAATTCGACATAACACATGTACAATTGTAGCTGGTGATGCCCTAGGTGACAAAACACGATGGGTTGGATATCGCCGTGTTGTGGAGTGTATGATGGCTTACACTATACAGGTCAATCTACATTGGTCAACATTTACATTTGTCCATTTGTATAGCTATATATCATGTATGGGATGTAATAATAAGATTAGAGGATCGTTGATGTAGCGGGGATTGAAGAGATATTTACCTTCGTTAGCATCGTCAACGTTCTTGGGTTTACCGCACCTCTCCTCGATGATGCGCCTCCTCTCAGCCGCTTTGCGTTCCTGCTCCTTCTTCAGTTCCTCAGCGGCTTTCTTACGCAGCAGCAACTGTTACAGGACCGAACCAAGAGTTTAGTATTCAAACTCGACCTAAATGCCAAACTATACGAGAACGACAGTAGATAATAAGCAGGCTGATTGCTCCATTGTTATTAAAAAAATGTTTTTTTTTTTTTTACTAAGCTAATCAATCTGCTTGCTATACTGTCACCTGTATACTTCTGTAACTTTATGTTCTAACTCACCCTGAGCTTCTTCTTCCTCTCAGGTGTCATGAAACCCTTCTTCGCCTTCTTAGCTTTGGAGGCCTCCTCCATACGCTTGCGCACCTCAGCACGCTTGCGGTCGATCTCGGCCTGTTTGGCCTTCTTCGCCTAGAGACAGTAGACATTGGTAACCACTGATTCTTATTAGTGACCTAACTGAGTCTGTGTTGAGGTAGAATGTTATTCTTGTGTGTGTACGTTGTAGGTATATTTGATTTGTAAGCGTTGGTGTAGATGTAGTAATGTATGTAATATGTTTGTGTGTAAGAATGGGCGAATTTTGTGAAAGTGTCGTTGTATTATTAAGTCTGCTTGGGTGTCAGTATTATGTTGTGTATGTCAAAAATGTTACTTATGTATAAGTGGATATTTGTGTGTATGTATGTATGCAAGTAATGTAATAAGTAAATTTTAATGTAATGATACAATAGTATACGTATGTGTGAGTAGTAAATCGTCCATGAAACGATTGTTGATCCGTCGCTACTTTACCTCGTCGAGACGCTTTTTCTGTAAAAGAAAAAATAAATCTCAGTATACGGCAAGCAATTTATGTGGTTAGGGTTAATCTGTGTGTACGACAATTACCAGCACAATGTAGTTAGTTAAGGGACCACTAAACCATTTTACTCAAAGGTGGACAACTTTCACAAACATATAATTATAGTAAACTGGGGGAAACATATAAGGACAATAAATTATACAAGTGTACATTTAAGGTACATAATTATTAATAACTTTATGACAGAGGGTACATAATGATATCACAAATAATTAAGTTCTGTTTTGACATCCTCTAATAAACTATTTACTGACATTATGTATGAGGTTGTGGATCCTACAGTAGACTTAAAACTGTAAAAAAGTATTGTGCTGATAATGTGAAATTCAATTACAAAACGCTGCAAATTAAATAAGTAGTTTATTTTACGAAATTTTCTATGAAATTAAATCATCTTTTAGCTCGCTAGCGTATGGTAATAGAATTAATTACTTCTGTTATTCTAGTGCAAATGCAATCACAGTGTGCGGTATGAGTTTGTGCGAGGCTTGGGCGTGGCAGTTACTTTTTAATTATTTAGATATAGGCTCGTTCCGCCTCATAAAACGTTACAAATATATTAAACAATAAACTTAACTGTCCAGTGTTTGTTGAAACTCTCACAACCAGAAAAAAGTTACATAGCAACGAAATTTTTATTTTTTAAACATTTAAATTTCGTTGCGATTTTTCAACATAATGGTGAACAGCCAATGTCAGCTATTTTCTACATTAGTAGCGTTTTTTAATACGGCAGTCTAATTTTAATATATTGCCATGTTTATATTTAATTATAAGCTTTTGCTATAAGTCTTTTTCTTACTTTGGGGTTTACAAAAACATTTTCTAATTGTTTGCAAACGTCCAAATTAATTATGAATGATAATTTGTGTAACTCTATCTGATTAGTCTGGTGTATGTGAGTGCAAAGAGGTCTTGTGCAGTGCAAAGAGGTCTTGTGCAGTGCAAAGAGGTCTTGTGCAGTACAAATAAGTTATGTTACGTAGGTAGAGTTTTTTTTATTTAAACTGACTATTTTTCGATTATAAATTAATGCGTAAGCTTGTGCTGAATTTACGATTAAAAGTATAGCTAGCGCCTACGAGAAAACATAGAGTAGTGTACTTGGTGCTATATCTTGCGTTTTGTGCAGTTATACATATAATTAGTTACATATAATATTATCGACATAGTGACAAGAACATCTATTGACTTACAATATTTGTTATAAAATAAGTAATCGCTGTAAAAAATAATAAATTACACAGAAACTATTCTCCGGTGCTTGCGTAATTGAGTAAGTCTTTTTATTTATTTAAAATCTAAATTTTTTGTTTTCTTTTTTTTTTTTTTTTTAAGATATGGGAAAAGACTATGTTTTTAAGTCTTTACTTCCAGAAATATGTTTAATTTTCTTTCGAATATTCGAAAGATTTATATTTCAGATAGAGCCAATCCTTGTCTTTCTAAATAGGTATTTATTGATTATGAAATGAAATGATTCTTTGTGTGTGTGTGTGTAATGGATTGGTTAGTCAATCACAATAATTACCTGAGTCTCGATGAGACATAGCATTCAATACTACATGATGAGAGCAGCAGCGAAGTTTCACGAAGAGTAACATTCCCAGGTCAGATGGAACAACAATGAAACAGAAGAAAAAAACACAAATCTCGTTAGGTATAAAACTAAATCCAAACAGTTTTTAATTTAATTGAAATCTTTTTCATAATCTTCTTTTGTTTCTTAAGAACAAACTTTTTTAAATCGTATTTCAGAAGTTCAAATTCAAAATCCAATTTCAAAACTGTAAATGTACCTACGTAGTTAAAAGTAGTTTTTGATTTAAGTAAATAGTTAGGTCATGTATTCTATAAATTACTATATTAATGTCCTTGGAATTAGGTCACTCCTTCATGTTCTAAAGAACTCCGACTTACCTCACTTCATCATCCGCCATTTTGTTTGTGTTGGTTTAGGAGTTCTGAAAAGAGAAGAAAACATTTTCAAATTCTAATTAAATTCTTAAAAAATATTTTATAATTTTATCAGATCATGTTTTCTTTAAATTGGCAAAGGTTCTTTAAATTTAACTTTAGAATTAAGTAATTTTAAATTATTATTGACATAAACAAGTAGCATAAATATCAAGGCATGTACTATTTAATGTCAATCAAACATTAGATCAACAAAATATTATAAAAGATATCATAAATAAAGCGTATTTGGCCATAGTTAAGAAGCAAGTTCGTTATTTGAAACGATTTGGAGCAAAGCCAAGTAGACGTGGACGTGTGAATACCGACACTTGATACTTTAAATCCGGCTTAAACAACATTTTCCTTATTCTAAAGCGTCAATTATAAAAGTCGTATTCTAATTTGAAATTCATCCAAAGGTTTCTGTGCCAGTTACACCGTATTTTTCAAATTTCGTTTGAACAAAAAAAAGTTCCCACCTAAAATTATTAGATGATGAAAATAGTTACTATAGTCAAAGAATTTGTGTAATAAACAGTTGGCAACGTAATGAAAATTCCACAATTAGGTTCGGGCGCGCTCGGGTATGTTCGGCAGCGATCGGGCGGTGCGCGGGCGCCTGAAATAGGTTGGCTCGCATACAACGCATCCTAATTTGGTGTCGCGGACTGCTTCGCTTACTCGGGTTTCGGACGTTACGCAAAGCGGACCGATGATGAAAAGAAAAAAATGATATTTAAAACCGAAGCAAATAATAGCAGCATTTACTAAAAATATCAATTAGGAAATATAATGCTTCTAACTCGAGAGATTTGCAAAGATAAGAAAAAAATATTTTAAACGAATACGGAAGTAAATCGAGATTATATTTATTTGATTTAAGTTTATCAAAAATAATTAGGAACGAATTGAAAAAGCCATTCAAATATATATTTTTATATTGATAGTAGTTTTTCTATTGATTATATTTATCTTTATTACACTATATTTTAGTAACTAGATAGGTTCAAGTTTAGTTAAAAGATAAACTTGATGACTTGATAAATTTAAAATAATTGTAACTGCATACCATTAAACACGTGACACAGGAAATATAGTTATAATAAAAACTAACTCCACTAGTTCTACGAAGATTCTACAAAGTTAGTCAACGATAACGAAACAATTTTCCACTTTGGGCGGATTTGCGAAACTAATTATTAAGTTATTTTTATCTAAAGATCTATGATCTAGGGTCAGTCACGTCTTACAATGACGACATATGTGACGTCATCAGATTACATTCGATCATTTTTTAATACCGATATGACACTTGAGAAGATTTAGTTTTGATACACGGAAAGCTTTGCAGTGCACACACTATCGCGGGAACGATGCATCACGTCGCCGCCGTCAGATAAGCACGTCGTTGATATATCACTTCACTGAACGTTAAATGCACTTTATAAATCTTCAGCTTCGAATAACCGTTTTACATGTTAGTAAAATTGTATTAACTTGCACCAAAACTCACCTACGGCAAAGAAAAAGAAGATGGCCCTATAGATGGTTCAGCCAACACGAGCCACAGCTGCTGACTGGTGCGAGGCGGGCGGCAAGGTGCGGCGGGCAGTGCGTAGGCGCAGCCACCCCGCCCCGCGCGTCCCCGGCCCCGCACCCGAGCTCCCGCGCCTCCGGCTCCTGCAGGCCCGCCCCGCATCACACGCCTTCAGTACAGACATTTTTAGAGCAGTGTCGTTTTGACACCAACACCGAAATAACATCAGATGTAAGCTCCAGTTCGAACAACTCGGATGCCTCGTTAACGCCTGACCGTCTGATGCCATGTGCGTTTATATTCGTAAACAATTTTCATCATTATCAAATTTCTATCTTTAGTATGAGGTTTATGAGTGAAGCAAATGTTTAGGTATATTCCTATTATATCCTACTATGTGCTTGGTTCTATTCTAAACAGTTGTGCTAGTTATCGTTTTTTAATAAAGCCACGAAGTAGACGAGTAAAATCTTTCTTACATTTTTATGCACTACGCTACCGCATGCAGATCCTTGAATAGTTTACATGCCATTCTTCTTCATAATTCTTCATTGTATGTAGAAACTCCTCTTGATAACTGAAACTCCGAGATAAAAATACCTATCACTTTTGTAATCAAAAAGACAAAAGCACGACTCGAAAGTCTGAACGGGCAAAAAAGATTGGACCACAAAATATTTTCGAACGAACTATATCTGCGACAAATCTAAGATGTGCTTGTGCCTACCTAATTCAGTTGTACAGACCCGTTTCATTAAGATCTGCTTGAATGACAGAGATTTGAATCAGGTTAAATTGAATTTCCCACTACGAACACCGAAATAGTACAACGTTGATCGCCTGACACAAACCTCACACGCCATTGTAATTGTAAGTGTATAATGAAGGTTTAATTTGGTTCTTAATAAGGGATCTACTCTAAGATCCCAAGAGAACGCTCAGAAAACTTTGGTCCCTCTCTCGACATGTAATCGCAACAGCCGCCTAGCCGGTGTCAGAAATTTACATGTTATAATATTCGAAACAAGTTTCTTTTGAATATTCTCCACTCACCTCCATTTCTTTTGAATGTATAAAACAACATTCTACATAATTTTTTAAAGACAATTTTTGTTTTTAATTTTTATTAGAATATTAGTAAACATATAGTATTAAAAGATATAGATACGCCAGCACCCAATGCTCTTCCAAATCACGTCAGAGCGTTAAAGGTCCATGTAAAAGAAATGAGCCTTATTTCATTAGCGAGCTAGTAATTAAGGCAGTGGTACATGAAACTAACTGAGAAATTATAAAATATACCTACTATTAAGAATTGTGATTTGCGATCGTCATCAATATTTGCATCACCATCATATGCTGTACACTAAAAATTTCAATTTATATTCACAATTATGATAGTGAAAGAAAGAAAATATAATTTGGACACAGCACAGAGACACAGTTACAATAAACAACATACTTAACACAAAAACTAGTGATAGTCGCCGTAAATTTAGCACCCAAAAACAAATGACGATTATGCCCTATTTATTTGTATGTTGGTATACCTCCATCCTACCCAGTTACGATGTCGTGTAAGTTGAGTGACTCAACCCATGATTTAGGGTTCACATAACAACAGCGTTATAACCAACAAAAGCCTATTGGTCTGACTGAACTTTCCGTCGCTGGGTGCGAGATAATAGCTTCATATTTTCACGTGAACATAAAAAGGTCACATGATATTATTTACAAAAAAATATAATTTACAACTGAGGTGCGATTCTGTAAGAACTCGTTCGTGACTTCGAATCTGAAACCGCCGTGAGTTGTTTGATTGACATTCGAATTTACACTAGCGCTACACTTGCGAGTGTGTCAGCGAGTTGAACTAAATTAACCGTGAGATTTTGACTGATAAAGTATGAGATGACGTAAGAAGTGGTATTCAGTAAGGTAATAAATAAAACGCTCACTTCGCACTCGAACCCGATTCAAAATGTCAAATAAATAGCATCAATTTGACGAATAACAATGGAAGAAATCCTTTATAAATAATGTTAAAATAATATTTTTATATCACATTGTTAAAAATTAGTACAATAACTATATAATTTGTGGTTAAAGTCTTATATTTGGGCTTTTGTGTAAAGTGAATACTTAAGCGATAACGATGGCAGAAATGTTTTAGTTTAAATCTTTATTAGAAGAGGCTCATACTTTGGATAAACTAGAAAAGAGTCAACAATCTAACCAAATTCGAAGTTTATCTTTATTAATCCGAGATGACGACTATGTTAGCGTATATAGATAGTCAAAGGAACTTGAGTTAACGCCTCTGATAAAGCCCACAAAAAGTCGAGGACTTTCAACTCGTTTGAGTAAGTGCTTCATCTTACTAAGTATATAGTTACTTTGGTAAGTATTTACATAGTTTATAATACCTGATTGATGTGTAACCAAGCACACAAACATAATTTATCGCTTAAAACACAAATTAAAACACTTCATAATAAGAAGTATTCCCTTTAGGTTGTTTCCCTGCTACCTATGTTGTCCTGTAATTCTAAGGACCCCATATTTATAGTTATAATAGAGGTATTATTATTATGCACAAAATAACCAAATTGGTTCCTATTTTGTTTTGACTAGATCTAGATTACTTAATTGTTTTATTGATTTATTGTTTCACAGATATTATGCACCTTGTCATTCTTGGCTAATGGCAGTTATCAGAAAATAATAAAGTAGAAGGACATATTTATCACAGACAATTATTGTTCTTCTAAAAGGATGATTTAGGTGCAATTTTAGAAGAAGAGATACTAGAAGAGCTCTAAACAATTGCTGAAGTTCAAAGGGTTTGCCATGTAACGCCGATTTAGCTCTAGCTAGGGCAATTACATAAGCGAAACTTAATAAATAGGCCTTCACATCATAATTAATTTATTGGTGGTGTCGTTATACAATTTTATATTCTGTGGTGTGAGGCGTTACATTCCTCAGCGGAGTGATTGGTTAATATGTGAAATGGTGGTAGATTCAATAGATTTTTATTTTTAGTCAGGAATTGTATAAAATCAAATCCAAACTAATCACCAATGGACTTTCAATAAAACCGCTCTAGTATCCGTTTAAAAGTGTTTTATTTATTATATATTACATTAACTTGTATTATTTATTTATTTAATTATAAGCCTATCTACAATTGTTACACTGTTTATCCTTATAATACAAGCAATACACAAACATTGTGTACAATATGATGCAAAAACAAATTATAACAATAATGCAATTACAATAATTGTGCAGAAATAACGCTTACAGCACTAGTGGGTAGTTTTAGACTTTATTACTTATATTAAATATGTGACAACATCACAAATTGCTCTGAACCCAAAGTGAGTAGCTACGTAAGTAGTTGCCCCGTCTGGGGATCGAAACCCGGAATCTCGAGACACCTTGAAAACCGGTGTGTACGCCACTCAACCACGGAGGTCGTCATATTACTCCACCCTATCTCTATTCTTAGCCTTTGCCAATGCTTGCCGCCCTTTTCCTACTGCAGGCACAGCTTCAGCTATGATCTTATCTCTCTCTGCACTACTTTTATCCATGCCCATTTCCTTTCCACACTTCTCTCCAAAAAGGACTACCGGATTCGTGCATTTAGTTGTTGTATCTCCAGCTGCTGTTCTTCCACCCTCAGAAATCTCTCAGTAGTGGTGGAGGATTATGCTCGTTATGACATGATGCTGAAATAATAACACTGATTACTATGATGCGTAAATAAAAAAAAATAAATAGCAGCTTTCCGTCGTTGTTTGTGTGATAAATAAAATTTTATTAGTAAGTTTTATTTTGTACAAACCAAGGCTCTCCTCTTTATACCAAGATTCGTCGTACAGTTTAAGTGGTTTGCTTTGCAGAATGCTATGTGGTTCTAACTAACACGTAGTAATAAAAAGCGATGCTAACCTTGGTCCACTGTTTGTAATTTGTGATTGTGCCACCTATATTATTTAGACGCACGGCGGTAGTTCGTCCAACTGGCGTCGACTTCGCTCTCTGGCATTTTGAGTTCTCAAGGAACCCTCCGCTAGAGTTAAACCTGAGCCGAGATGAGACAAGACGATGGGTGCAAGGGACGTATCTCATTTGGACTGAAACATTAATGTTGGATAAGCAAACAAAATAAATACTATTTTAATTAATGTAATTTTTAAACTTTACAACCACAAAATATGAAACTTACTTCATCATTATTTTCGAAACGACATGTTTTTCTTTTTCATAAGGGAATATATTTATAGCACGAATTTAAAATTATATTATATTATTATATTATAGAGTTCTGTTTTATTTTTTTATTAGCATTTTTGTATTAGGTACTTCAAATTCCTTAAAAAAATAATCCTATTTCGTGCGTATGACAGCTGTCAGTATGAGACGACTAGGGAAGTGGCACTATTCGAACGGTGCTATCGATAAAATAATAAAATAAAATAGTTACATCGACCTTTTTTTAATATCATGTATTTTTTATTGATCGCTTATTAACCTCTTGTTTAATTATCCTTTTATCTATAATCTATAATCTATAATAATATTATAAAGAAGTAAAGTTTGTGTGTTTGTTAAATTGTAAGGGGTAATCTCGGGACCTACTGAACCGATTTTAAAAATTCTTTCACCAATAGAAAGCCACATTATTGCTGAGTGTCATAGGTTATATAAAAAACCGAAAAATAAAAAGGCTTTTACGTGGTAGTCCGTTTTGCAAAGTGAATCGGAGAAAAAACGGTCGAATGAAAGCGTTTCTTACGAACGCTGCCTTAACTATGAAAGATATATTTTTGAGTTCTAGAGAAAAGAAGTGGAGCTTGAAAAAGTCAACGACAGCATATGTCTAACTTTTATATTTAAGTTACAAAAAGTAGTTTTTTTAATATTAGTATAGATAATTTAATTATTAATATTAATAAAATAATTTAAATCGTTAGGTCATATGTACTAAAAAAGGATTATTAACATTATGCCCAACGAAGTGGGCACGGGTCAGCTAGTATAATATAAAATACAAATGATGAATACTCTGTGCATGTTCATAATAAACCATAAACCTATATTATAATGCAGTTAATAATATGAATCTAAAGGTATACACACATTACACTGTACATGCATTATTTACAGTAATTAACCTATAGGAATTAGTTTGACACACAAAAAGTTAACATAAGTTTTAGTAATAACAAAAAATTTAGTGTAAAATATGATTATCGAGAATTTCGTAGCAGTAAATTCCCATCTCTAAAAAAATCCATGACATTACGTTACATGCATAAAGATTAACATCGCTTGAAAACGTTTTAAACTTATTTCATAATATATACACCATAAATGAGTAAAATTTTGTTAAAAATGATTTAATTTAGTTGTGTTACCAATGATTTAGTATTTTATTCCGAAATTATTTACAATCAGTTTGATTACTAAACTATTCATTAGTGTAAAGGAACGGTTTGTCTAATGTCATACGCACGATCCTACAATATTGGTCGATTCGAAGCTCACTTCACTTCGCAAGTGACTAGGTGATGCTTACAGAATGCAAAAATCAAGGTCATTTTAAACCTTATGCGAAGTGAGAGTGAATAGCGAAGTGAGATTCGAGTTGTTGTTCGAATTTTACAGAATCGACGTGCTGCTACATGTTTTACCTGCAATATTTTATCGTCAGGAAATCTATCAGAAAACGTAGTGTGTAACTCCCCCCAGCCCCATAGACCAACGAACTGAAAAAAGTAGCTAAGACTGGATACAGAAGGCGGAGGACTGGGTAGTGTGGCACAACTTGGGAGAGGCCTATGTCCAGTGTGGACTGCAATAGGCTGAGTTAATTAGAGAGGAAATATGGATACCAAATTATCAAATCTGAAATCGTTACCCGCAAATGAACAACTATTCTCAACTTGAGAGGCCTTTCCCCAACATTGGAACAATTACAAGCCGCATCGGTATAGTGTTTAACCTGAAACATACTACCAACAAACAGTACATTATATTACAGGTTTAATTAAAGTTAGACGATAGTAGTATTCGTAACGAACGAATGGAAACTATTCCCTGATTGCTGCAGTTTCAGTTCGTCGACAACGCATCAACTGTTGCAGCCATTACTGAGTTTTACACTGGAATTCTGTTTGTAGTGTTAAACTTCACATATTGCAAGTTTAACTGAAATTTAGATAATAGGTACCCTTTTTAATTAGAATTACAGTTTAGTGCAGAATTCTATTATTACGCATCAATTTGTTACAGCAGTTGATTGATTTCGCAGAAATTGGCACATATAGTTCTAATCAAACGATAGCCGAGAATTAAAGAGATAAATGTAGGTGTAATTTATTTATGAGTTAGTCTTTCAATTGTTTATCAACAACATTTATTTTGTATTATAATGACAACTTATTTTATACTGTGCAATTATTAACAGTCGCTCTTTACTAACGAAAAAACATAAAACCTTTTCAAATTCAATAAAAATCCGTCATTTGGTAAAATCCCGTTAGACTTCAAGGCAACACCAACACAGTTTGAAAAAATAGCTAGATATAAGAAGCAGATACTGTTACAGTAATGATAATTAAAAAACATAAAACAACAATTATAATATACTCTTACAGAAAAAATATGTAAACTATAGAGCGCGCATACCGAGTATAAACTATAGGCTCCCGCACTGGTATGAACAAATAAAATCGTAAAATTAGTGTCAAGCGCTGTTTTATTAAAACTATCTAAAAATTTAATAATATCGGAATTATCGACATTTTTGCATAAACGTCTGTCGTCGCAAGGAAAATCACTTAAATCAGTAAACGAGCGTAGTAGGTACTTACAGCTAAAAATCTGGTTACGCTCGGCGCAAAATACTACTAGCGATGCACGCACTCTATTGTCATATAGTATAAAATAGTTTCTTGATTTAATATCCTCTTTACAAGAAAACTTGGGCGAAAATGTAAATCAACGAACGAGGAAGGAAATTTTTATCTTTGAATGTCAGTTACTCAATCACGCCGTACCAGGTGATAGAATGATTGATTCGGATACAATTCGATACTAAGGAAAGTTCTTTGAAGAACATTTCCTTTTAAGATAAATCTGTTATGGCATGGTAATGTAGGTAGAAGGGAAAATTAATGTTTTAATTTAATTAATTTAGGTATTAGTTTTGCCACAAAATAATGACTCTTATTATTTATAATAATAAACAAACTTTTCCTCGTAAATTTTATGTAATCGTAACAAAATATTGTCAATACTTATAATTAAAAAATATAATTGAGCATGTTTATCCATTTTCGTATATAAACAACTCGGTCAGACAAAAAGTTCTCTTATTACGAGATCATTAAAATTGACCTGAAATTATAAATAGCAAGAACAACACACGAAATGGGGTCGTTAATGATTTACTTTTTTCCCATTTCTTATGGTATTTATAGTTTTGGAACAGCCTTGTCATAGTTTATTTGTAAATTTATTTTCACCATCAACTTTCCTTATATTAAAGTAGGAATATTGGTATAGTACCAGTGAAGTTTTGTTATTAAAAATTAGATCAAATTACATGTTCAAATGACGTCACGATATGAACAATATCCAAATTTTATGATGAAGAAAAAAGTTAAGTTGGCACAAATCATAGGGCTGGAAAAAAAGCTTATTTGATAATTTATCTTTTATGCAATTTATCTTTAGCTTTATTCTTAAACCTTTTTATTATATCTCTATACTTAAATATCTAGACTGTTTTTTTTTTTATAAAATGTGTTGACACCAAAAGTTGAATTGGAATATATTATATGATTACACAAATCATCACTAATAATCGCAAGGTGCTTTACGTTGAAGTTTATAATTATAATATACAATAATATTTACTAATTAAATATACTTCAATAATTACGGTGTTTTAGCTCTAAAATCATCATCCAGTCTTCGATTTATCTGTCTCAGAGAATATCAATCGCTTCGTTTATTGCTTCGCAGTTTCCGGGATCGGAGGCTCGTCTGCTCCGACGCGTATAGATCCTTTGATAAACTTAGCCAGCCCTTGGTTGGTTGAACAGGGAGACACAAATGTTTAGTCCAATAAGAAGGATATTACTTAAATGAATGAGGAGCTAATGTAAAAAAGAAATTAAACAATTTAATTTAGTCGTCGTCTTAAAATTTGCTTCTCTAAATTTACCTATCACACCAGTGCCAACGTTTATAGGTAATATTAAAAATTAAAAAAATGCATTAAGTACAAAAATTTCTAATCTAATATATAAATATTTCGTGTCTCAATGGTTGTTATTGAACTCCTCCAAAACGGCTTGACCGATTTTTATAAAAAAAAAACAATAAAACCGTTTATTGGGTAGGTCTGACAATAGGTCGTAGGCTCTTTTTCGTACACTAGGTGACAAAACAACGTTGGCCGGGTCACCTAGTTAGTAAAAAATATTCTCAAGAACTGCTTATAAAAGAAAATAGTATAGAGTCAGAAACTTTTCTACTTTTGTAGTTTCCTTATTCAACCACAACTCATCTTCCGCAAACTTTGAATAGACCTTCTTGTATATTCAAAGAAATGAAAACACTTTCCTTAATATTCCTTTCATTTCCTTAATACTTAAAATATAAAAATAATATAAATATATAAAAAAAATATAATATATTTTAATATTATATTATATTTATATTTAATTATATTTATATTTTAATGTTTTTATATTTTAATATTCTTATATATAAAAATATTAAAATATAAATATAAAAAAAAAACAAATAAGTACATGAATTTTTAAATCTCTTAAAATATATATGAACGTGACAAGATCGATGAGCTACTAATAATACAGATTTATATGATAATCGAAATAAGAACCCTGTTAACCAAACAAATGTCATACTACACATACAGTATTTTTTATTTATGAGTCACTTGTACCTACATAGGTAATGCCTTTAAAGGCCTTGAGCTGTCGTCACCAAGATGTAAACAGAAACGTCTATTAAAAATAAGAAGCATCAATGTACAGCCAATGATCGACATTGGCTCGAGTAGCGATGACGTAAACAACTATTGTCATCGTTGTACATAGCTACTAAATACATATATGATGTCAAAGTTGTACCAACTTACCAGAGATCAGAGAAAGTATAGACAGAACACTAAGCTTTAAAAATGTAGCCAAAATGAGGAAAGAGAAATTAAAAAACAGATGCGAATCGCATTAGTTATATTTATGTTATTTTTTTTCATGAATTTACTCGAGTTTCGTCTGTCTAAGTATTTGTTGGTCTGTGTAACTTACTTATTGATGCCATGAAAACAAATTGGATGTCGATTTCTGCGTGGACGTCGCAAACATCGTTTACAGTATTGTGGATTATTGGACATAATTGATGGGTATGGCCTTACCAATAAACCTTTTATCTTCGGTACTTATAGTAGTTTGGGAAAATATGGAATCGATGTTCAGAATTAGGTTAGTATATTATAACATTGACTGTATGATTTGCGAAACTGTTTATAAGGTAACAAGACACGACAAACTGGTTGGTGAATCGCCAGAGAGGACAAAAAATTGGGTCTTCTATTAATCTAAACATAAACTTAATACCTACTCTTTTAGCAATATAAACATTCTCTAAACAAAGCTTTTTGACAACAACAAAGGAGGTCTATTAATAAGACTTACTTATTAAACCTAACAAAAACATCCATTTGACATCAAACAAATTATATCAGGGGACAAATTAATAAGAAGTTAATTAGATATTAATACCAAAAAGGTCCTACGACTAATGAATATTTAACATCATTACGGAAACAAATATTAAAAAAAAGCTTTATGAATGTCAAAGACCTTTGCTACGTCTGACATTTTAATTTGTTTGGAATTGTTTCTGGCATGTCCTTTGATATCATTTATTTTAATGTTGAAATAGGTTGAAATATTGTCGTACAAAACATTGATACAAAATGGTGAATGAATAAAAAAAGATAAGGTAAAAAGTTCTTTGTTGTCTCAGTGAGTGTCACCTACTGATTTAAGTATTGTCTAAAATAATAGAACGGTTTTAGGAACACAGTTTACATTTATTTAAAAAAATATTAATACGTAATGTAAATAATTATACATAGTAAAAAGAAAACGAGTTCAATGATAGTAATGTGGGACCACCTCTAAGGTATAATACCAATAAGGTCTATACTACTACTTAATGTAATTTTTTTTTAAACGATCCCCATTTGCCCGAGATATTAAAAAAAAACGCATACAAAAAACCGGTATATTAAACCTACTCGTTTTGAAGTCAATTAAAAATAGGGAATACAAAAACGTCTAAGTACAAAAGATGCAATATAAATGACTTGTATTACATAGTTATTTTGTAAAGACCCTACCACTGGCGACTTTGTCTACATATAGACCTCTGGGCTTTTCCGGGATAAAGAGCAGCCCATGTTATTCCCTTGGGTTCAAACCCTAACCATTGGACATGCCTATACGAATCCCATCAAAATTGGTTCAATATCACAATACCGATAGACAAACATACTTTTGTATTTACAATATAAATTTTCACCCTTTGTAATATTCGGAGCCAGATTTTACTTACACTGAAAATGTTATCGTTTATGCACCAAAACCACTGAGCTAAAAGAGATAAAATACATCATTTTACATTAAATATTACGTGAAAAACGAACATTTAACATCACTGACCTGAATGTTTCCCAGGTTATTCTGATATTGTTGTCAAGCTTTCTTTCATTTCCCTTTCAAAAGACAAAAATTTATAATAAAACGATTCGTGCAAAAAATTTGTCTTCCATAGAGCATGTTTCAGTGGCTCAAAAGACCTAAATGACTTCGTTTATGGTTTCGGGCTGATGTTAACGATATCGCCTGTACTTTATAGAAATTGTCGTAAATGAAGACTTTCTTAAAGTCGTATTTTTATTTTAAAGAGGCCATAACTTTTCTTTACTTCAGTTGTTTCTTTTCATTGACGGTCTTGTAAACGTTTTATGAAAGGTTAAGGACTTCAGTTGTCTTTTATCTTACCTTTTTCATTTTAATGTAGATTTTTACCTTTTTATTTTGTGGTTTGACAAAAGTTAGAGTACCTACGTAGATGTAATCAGTTTGGCAACCATTCTAAAGTTAAGTTTACAAAATAAAATCCAATTTATTGTTCACTTTTTATGTTTTATCACGTCGCGATTCAGGGCTTATTGTAATATAAGTGCAGGCATTTAAGTGTTTTTAAAACACTTTTAGAATGTCAAAGGTCACAATAGTTAATCTTTGTGAGAACTAATTACTTTGTAACTGTTCATGTCGCGTCCTACAAACTTATGTTTGAATACCCAACTTATCGTACATGCTCGTGTTATTGGCACGAACTTAGAACGATCAATCAACTGCGGTTTTATAGATTCGAACTAAGAGTGTGAAGTATTATGTACTTTATTTAAAGACCATGATAAATGGTAAAAGCATCCTCTTAGCTTATAACCTCCTTTTATAATATAGAACTATTTTAGCGAAATATATGTCTTGTATTCTATCGGACTTAGTTGCCAACTACTTATGTAAGATAAATCATAAGCTAGAAGTGGGTATTCATTTTCATATTAATGAGTTTTAGATTTAGTATAGTTTAAGTTTTTAGTTGTATGTTTGTGAATAGAACATACCTAAATTCTAAGAGTAAACATGGACAAGCATAGAGTGCGCGCATCGCTAGTAGCCCCTTATGCCGAGCGTAAGCAAACTTTTAGCTTAAAGTACAACGCTCGTTTAATGATTTAAGTGATTTTCCGTGTGACGACAGACGTTTCTACAAAAATATCAATGGTTCCGATATTATTACGGTAATATTAGGTTTTTAGATAGTTTTAATAAAACGGTGCGCTCTGTTTTGACACAAATTTTACGATTTTACTTGTTCATACTAGTGCCTACAGTTCATACTCGATATGCGAAATCTATAATTTACTTATTTTTTCTCTCAGCCTAAATCTAAAAAAAAATCGAAGCAACTTTTGAATTTGGAACTTAAGCTGTTGATTTTGTCTTGATTCTTGCAATAAAAAAAATATAAAAATTAAATTCGGAGTTTCTTGATAAACTTGGTTTGATTTAAAAAGAAAAAACAACATAAAACATTTGTAACCTCTTATTCTCAAATTGCTTTAGTTTGACTAAAGTTACAGACGACGAAGTTTACATGATTACATGAATTTGCACTTTCCTGGATCAGTCTGTCCGTTTTATCTTAAATTTATATTTAATTAAAGCTGTGAGCTACAGCTGTGTGACCTAAGCTCAGACCGCCAGCCGCCAATTGGCGACTCTGGTCTCGGCAGCCTGTAATTGAAAGTACAAACTTTGTAATTTATGTTTAGTTTGGTAACTCGTTTTGTAAGCATTCTGTTGTATTTAGTGCAGATATTATGAATAAAGTACGCTCAAAAAACGTTAATTAAGCCACTAGTCTGTGGTAAACCTATACATTGTTGTATATTCCGAATACTTAGGTTGTTGTATGCGTGTGTTATTTGCTAATGTTTTCTCTCAAACCTGTCAAACCTCAAAAACATCAGTACCTACAGTGCTTAGAAAGAATTACGAAGACGGAAAAACAAAAGAAAAATACGGAACAGTGTTATTCGCGCTAGTAACGTTTAAAATATCGTGATCAAACAACTCAGTCAGCGCTCGTATTACAAAAGGAAATAAAGATTTTATTTTATTTATGACAAGGAAATATTATTTCATAGAAAAATACTTCGTTTTTAGTCAGGAAAACATTGTCATCTGATACACAAATTCCGAAAAGGAAATCTATGTACTTAGTAAGATCTCGAAAAGGCATAACGCAAATCTCTCATAGAATTCCTCTTAAGTTCTGATTTAAAGAATTTTGTTACATAGCTTTTGAGGTAGCATATAAGCTTCTAGAGTCACATGTTGTACATACTCGTACCTATCTAGACCCTACATTACTTAGACTTGGTGGAACAATAGTGTCGACCTACATGCTTAGAGCAATGAATCTTGTGTGTTGTTGACAAAGCTACAAAGACCGCGTATTATTATGCTAATATTAATTGGATTTATTTTTTAGATATTTTATTTTGGAAATAAATAAATAACCAGTATTTTAGATAAATACATTTAAAGAGAATTAAACATTATAACCCGTGGATGTTTGTGTGCCATGCTTGTGTAGACACATCGAGTTTTTAAGAGACCGATTCACTCAACAGTAAAATAATCATCTGTTAAACAACATGTTGCTTGTGGCCTAATACAGAAACGTCAATCAGTATTAAGTCGCCGTTAAGTCTCGTGCTGTCTCTGTAACTTTAAGTTGTAAAGTATCGACAGATAGTCACGTACATTTAGGAACGTCTTAAAGTTAAGTTGCGTTTCAGTACTCGGGGGGCAGTTTGTTAGTTTAATTGTTAATGCAATTCACGCTTAGTTGACATAAGATAAAACAAAAAAAAATGATTAAATGATTAATTAGGACCTCGGACAACCTGGGTAGGTATGAACACTGTTTTGTTACTCATTCTTGCTTCAACGACAATTTACAGGCTTACCTGCAGTTTTCATTCGTGTATTTCAACCCCGACAGTAGTTTGACGTCAGTACAACAAAACATTCGCATCCTACATTATACCAGTGTTGTACCGTATTGTAGTTACTGTATCATCTACTATTTCGGTCAGACTTATAAACTGCACGGCTATTTCTGAAATCGTTAGCGTTCAGAAGCTATAGTGTTCAAGGTGGGAGTGCGATTAATCTGACATCGTTCCCAATTAATATAAGCTAAATAATGTTTTTCAGTATCACACAGGAATATTTGATTGATGAGTTTAATTTATTAAATCTAATATATTGAACTATAAATTTCATTATTAAATTAATGCCAAAGTTAATTGTTTATACATTTTAGAAACTTCTCAGGCAAATGATTTAATTAACTAGCTTTAACAATACATTCTAGTTTTGGGCATAAAGCCGGTCTTAGACGGTGCACGATATCGGGGATTAGTCCGCACCGCCGACTATGAGAAGACGCTCGTCCGTGATAGCGCAGACGTGTCTGCCCCTATCTGTCGCAATCCACCGCGTTTCAAAATATACCCTAAGTCTATTGTAATTGGGTTTGATTCTCAACACTCACTGGGCGGTGCGTAATGAACCAATCGTGCGGGATGAACAGTGATACCGCGTACTATGGGAAGTCGGCTTCACACATGTCCGTCCGGTCGGTAATCTCAACAGAATCATCCGAGATAATCCTTTTGAAGCAAAGCTTTAAAACAATTGAAAGAATAACATCTCTGTGATCGTTGAGTCATCAGCAGCAAAGTACTTCTTCACACCAATACTTACGAATGTCAATAAAGTTGTAATGGTCGTAAACAAAGGTAAACTTGTTTCTTATTATAATACCTGTAATATGTCACTGATATTATTTATTGTGAAATGTGAACTACTGAACCTCGTTAGAAAAGCTACCTATGTGGTGATTCAACTAATTCAATTTTCATCTACTTTTGATAGTTATAATAAAGAGCTCTAAGTGCCTTTGCTTCTTCAGCGAAAAGTAAGAGAATATGTTTTTATGATACAAAGTCGCACCGCACGTATAAAGTTACATCTGGTGTTTTACAAAACGAATCAATCTTATCCATTCCTCGAACAGTTTGTGTATGTAATCGCATTCAAATCCGAGCTTTGTGCGATAAATGGCTAGCACTAAATAAATACGATTGAGATGCTTCAAGCGAACGTATGCGTCTGTATGTAGATTCGTGTTTGTTTCATCAATCACAGACATGTCGCTTATTTAGATCGCGGGTTTAGATGGAATAGCACTCCTGTACAATAACATTCAAGACAATATAGTCTTACCTGTAGTCTCTAAAAGAAACTTAGGTATGTTTAATGTATCCTGCAATTTTTGAGAAAATTTATATCTGATACTGTTATACTGCACTACATTTTATTTGAGTGTAGAAAATAAACGAATAAAAATTGTAAGCATTTCTCAAAAGCCATTTGAAGTAAAATTACATAAGTATTTTAGTATGCCTACTACACGTGTAGTGATTTACCTTACAGAAATTTGTTTCTATAAAACATTTTCAAATGTGGCTTTGAAATGAATTTATTTTCGTACAAAGAATGAAATTGCATTTTTTTAAATTCATGTTTATATTTTTCATTGATAATTTAATATCTACCTATTCTTTAATTCATATTTATACTTTTCATTTATAGTAGACATTAACTACTTATTCTTGTTGTCATACCAAAGTGGGCATTTAAACAAAATAGATGCTCTAGGTTACCTGTAAAATATGTAACTACAAAAAAAATATTCAATTTATTTCTTATTATTTTCTTCTGTAACTAAAATGTAGAAAATCAAGCAAAAGAGTTTCTTTATTACGGCCCATCGTGAACAAAAGAAGCGTGGGTACTAATTTTCTCATCTCTGAAATATAAAATGATGTACTCTAGAGACGCTCTAATGATGAAAACCACTTACTTTAGTTACCTCAATACTCGACGCAAAAGAAAACGGATACGAAATATAATTTCGGCCTTTGTTTTCAAATTAAACAATTCTGCCGCTTTTAACACAAAAATGTTCTTTATATTTCAGCTACGTAAAAAATTACCTTACTATGTAGGTAATAAATAACTGTAATAAAGCCTTATTAGAAATATTTCTTAAAATAGAGCTGTTCTAAGAATTTTATGTGAATCGAGTACTTACGCAATTAAATAGCTCGAGAGCCTAGACTTAAGACTAGAGATTACTTTAGCAATTATATTAAAGTTATATACCTAACTAATATATGTCTGAGGAGATTTAATTGGAATAATTTAATTCATGAAATTATGTAAATATGTTCTATCATTTTAATTAATTATTAGCTTTTTAAAACTTAAAGAGCCTGGATATTTTAGGTCGCAATCTTTATTGTGACGTAAAATACCCAAGCTCAGGCAGAGCTGTGGAGTTCCTTTTTTGTATGAAATGTAACTATATAAAAAAAAACCTATTATCACGCCTACTTTTTATGTGAATGTGGTATTTTCATCATTCATCATCATCATACTTTCTGGAGCAAAGCTAACAGTGGCCCTAAATAGATCTGCAAACTATCTACCGTCTTACCCAATGTTAAACTTGTCTAATAGTCTGATATGTTCAATCACAACTGTATTCGGAGGTCCCCAGTGACGCGACCTGCCTCTAATTAAGCAAGATTTAATGGGGATGTAATGGCATGTAACCTGTAAGCTGTCCCTGGCTACAATTAGGTCACCACTCAAGTTGAGAACGTCTCTTAAGGTATTACGGTGCTATCATATCGTCCGTATTTTGCTGTTGAACATTAGCTTGTAAGGAACGGCGATTAACATCTATTGCTGTGTCATAAAGTGATTACTATATAAATATATCACGTAAAGTTGCAAAATGGTAGACAATTTAATTACTGTTTGTGTAATTTTTCTTCTTATAACATGTATATAACAGTCACACGATACTTAAACATTTTTACGTTTTTATTGAATTTTTTATCTTTAATTAAGATTAAAAAAAGACGACATAAAATAAAGACGTTGCTCTTATCGTCACATATTTATAATATAACTTTGTCACTTCATCATATATCACATTACCGCAACTCTGGTCTCCAAGATACAAGCCATGCTTTGGAAACCACTGTACATAATATTAATGCTTGTTACAATTCAAAGTATTATTACTTGAAGTTTTATTTTTATTTTTATTTAACTGGTTGTAACGATTTATGGAACAAATAAATTTATTCTATTCTAGAATGTGATATAAATTAATATAATTAGAAACGAAATAAAACAATATCGGCCAACTCCGAAATTACTGCTTGAGAATTGAAAGCAAAGTCTTCAATTGTTTACTATTAAATAAGTATTTTTTTATTATTACGATTTCATATTCAGCATAGTAGCAACACTTAAAAAAATGTCAAAAGAGTCACGTAACATTTAGTGAAGTAGATATTTAGTAGTTTTTACGAAGCCACAACAAAATCCCAGTGAGTCTGTTCATTCGTACTTTGCCGGAATGAAAATAGTCGGCGTTCAAAAATAGCACAGAGGATTGTGTCAGAGTGAACTCTTTCTGTTTCGGAACTAATACTGGACGCTGTTGTATGTTGAGCAGCGGTTGAGATATATTTTTTAGGTTAAAACTAGGCTAGACCCAAATGATTAGGAATATAAAAAATAGGCTACAAAACTTTCAAGATCAACATGTGTGTATGTTGTCAAAGGGAAGAAAGTCTTTTATTGAATACCTCACTTACTTACCGTTAATTGGAAAATTAAGATAACGATAATTCTATTTATAAAGTTAAATCTTTTTTGTTTTAAGATCTAGGTAGGTACATTGTAAGTATTGCAACCGCTTTAGACACTTTAACCATATTGGCAAGTATGTATCAATGTAATATTTTTACGAGTTTGTAGTTTTCAGTTATTTTTAGATATTTTTCAGAAGAGGAAATACTTTATTGCTTTGTAAAATTAACTTAACTTAAAACAATAAGATAGACTTTAACAAACTCTTATATTCACAACTTATTAGTGGAACATGTATCCAATACCTACATGATAGGATCGCGAGGATTTTATTAAACTTGATGACAAACTTGAAACATTTTAATGAGAGCTACACAAGTACACATTAATAATACATGGTTATGTCCCTACGAGCGCGATAGGCGCGTCATCTGTCGACCGGAATATAAATTACAACCGAGAAGCGGATGACGGGTTGACAAAGCTAAAATATATTTTGTTGTCAAAGCATTTTTTATTTTATACTTTACATCTTTAAGTTTAAAATGCGTTGCCATCTATTTAAAATTTTCTATATTAGTTAGAAATTTGTTACAATGGACAAATTTTAAGTCAAACTGTACCAAAATTTATTTTAGGCACGGTTAGATAATTAATATTTTGTCAAAATCGATTGATTGTCAAATCACTCTTAAAACTCTAAAGCAAATAGAACTTATCAAAGTTATATAATTACAACCAAAGTGGTGACTATAGACGACATCAAGTACCTACTAACAGTGCGCTTACTAGGGCAATTAATGGCGCGATTATTAGCAGTTTTCTTTACAAATGATGACTATATCAAATGAATACAAAATTGTAAAGAAATTGCCAAGCGTTGACCGTGTAAGCACACCTTTAGGTTTCTTATATTAGACGTATAATTTTGACAAATATTTATTTCTTTAGCTTTAGTTAGAGCAAAACAATTGCACAGAACTGTAACACATGGAGTGTGTCAAAAATGGTCAAAATAGTTACATTATACTCTCTCTTTGAGTAAGATAATACCTAGTTAGACAATCCTTAATCCTATTATAAAATATATGTCCTATGTATGTAGTATATTTGATCGGAGTATGTATGTAACTGATCCGATTGTGGCTTATGCAGGCTTATGATATGATTACGGTTGACCACAAATTAGTAGTTTAAACAACGAATCAGGCAGAAGTCGCACCTACCTTAATACTTTTGCTACTATGTTTTGCTACGTTTTTAGATACAAAAGGTTAAAACCTCCTTGGTAAAACATATTTTGTTTCATTCACCTACATTTAATAAAATAAAAATATTTAAATTATCAGTTCATGACCACAACAATAAGTAACATTAAAAGATACAAATTAGATAAAAATTAATTTCGTTTTTTATCGACATCATTTAACATTCAAATCTCCAAAAATTCACCCCACACTTTTCACGACAACATCATTTACATTTTATTCAGAGTCGAATAACAAAAAAGTACAGAAATCAAAGAGTTCGCAACACAAAGGTTGTATAGAAGATAATAAAGGACAAATACAGCCCATTCCCCCGGGCAAAACCCAATGAAATAGATATACTATGATCAAATGGAAACATCGATTGCGATTGTAAGCATAAAAACAACAAGTCATCGGTGATAATAAAACTGTAATGCTCTTGTTGTATTGTACAGAAATCTACTGTATTATGTTATTAAATAAACCTTATAATAGTAACAAATTTATTTTTATTCTTATGATGTCTTATATGGTTTTTATTGTCTATTACGAAAGCTACAGGTATTATATAATATGTAGTGATGAATCTGTATAATATACTGATAAATACTCCTTTTTTTTTAAGTGGAAGCTCTTGAAATGCAATGACAGGCATGATTTTATAAAATTTTATTTGGAATGTAAAATATATAACTCTAAGGCCGCCTGAACACGAACTGCTCAAGACTCCTGTACTAAGGAATTTAATCTTAGAATCGCGGGGGGTTTTCCAATCATTCAAATGACATGCACAAAGACAACCCAGACTTAGAACAAGCATTTGTGGATCACACAAAATATGCTTGTCCCGTGCATGCGCACAGTGGTAATTGGAGTACATAGGTAATAACGAATAATTCTTAAAAAAATGATTAGCCGTAACACAATTTAGTTACAATGCAACCTGGGATAGAGTACCAGGACTATCTAGAAATAGCTATTGGTAATGCCATTTACAATACTAAGTTCCACAGCCAATACAGAGGTAATCCTTTGTGGGAATACTACGACGGAATCCACTACCCGGTTGTACTATATATTCCGTACACCTACAATTGGTTAGAAGTGTACATTTTACTATGTAGATTGTGGTAAAAGAGTTTGTAAAGCTAGCCGATAAAGTTTTAGTCTCTAGGAAGTAGAACAAGCTTGGAGCGTTAGCCAACTTTATAGTTAACGCGATTACGCGATTGGCGATGGGATTAACTTCTCTTTACGTTAAGATTTACGCTAAAATTTATATATTACTAGCTGTTTCACACGGCGCCGCCCGCGTGGATGTCGGTTATCGCGGCAAAAAGTAGCCTGTGTCCTTTCTCAGGCTCTAGACTATCTGTTTACCAAATTTTTATTTAAATCGGTTCAGTTTTTTGGTATGAAAGCGCGACAGACAGAAAGACAGAGTTACTTTCTCATTTATAATATTAGTAAGGATATCTATGTATAATCTAAGCATGTTCTTTTGTGGCCCTCTGATATATGCCTTGATCATTGCCTTAATTATGAAAAAGCCAACCAAGTTTTTAAATCTGTAACAATAGGTGTTCTTTCATAGTTCCATGCTCTTCTTCCTTGCTCTTTTGTACTTTGTACTGCGTTCTTAAGGCCTCTACTAATATTTTATATTAATAATATTGATCTTACAAGCTCTAAAGCAAAGATATCTAAAGACCATAATTATTAAATAGAAATCGACTTTAACCGCAACCATTGTTATAATTGATTACATATAAATGTAAAAACGAACCGTTTTCTATGTAATTTAGTTGAGAACATCTCTGAAGTATAACCCTATTGATAACAAAAATAATTTCTGAAATCTATTTATAATTGCCGAAGATATCGCGTAAAACACATACCACAAAAAATAATAAAAATCCCGTCGAATTGAAAAAGTTTTTATAACGATAAAAAATTAAAAGTAATTTAAATTAACATTTAATCAATATCTAACCTGACCTACTTTTCAATACCAGAATCATTTTCGGGAATACCTACTTACAGATTTCCAATGAGGCGTTTAATAACGGCTTATGAAAACTGAACGAAATCCATGGCGAGGCGACCGATGTAATGAAGCCGAGGAAAGGGATAATGTAAAAATGGATCCAAGATCGATGTTATTCAAGCGGGATGTACCGACAATCACATACATACAACTCTTACAATTTCTTGGCGGCTTACAAACAGGGTTGTCTTTGGTTTTTACGATTTTTTATGCTAAATATAAATTATTCATTTTGAATATACAGTAGTAGTAGTAACAAAAACCCTGCCCGATTCAATTAAGGCGTATTCCTGGTTCAACATACGCACTAGAAAAAATGTCTCGCTCAGGCGGCTTCTTTGATACAAAACTGTA
This sequence comes from Diachrysia chrysitis, assembly GCA_932294365.1. Lineage (NCBI taxonomy): Eukaryota > Metazoa > Arthropoda > Insecta > Lepidoptera > Noctuidae > Diachrysia > Diachrysia chrysitis. The sequence continues at coordinate 10,339,949 of OW028649.1, read as the reverse complement.
TTTAGTACATGTGAACTTTGTCGAGCGATCAGTGGTGTCTTTGATCATTTTTATTTTTATTTAATTATATTCACCGGGGAAATATAATAATCTCAAATCCATACGATGCCGAATTATACTCAAAAGAATCGGACAGGGTTGTATGTAGTTTATCTGAGTATATAGTAAATTAGTAATAGTACACCTCTGTTACCCCATCTACCCCTAATTTTTCTATCTTTCCTGTCCATCCAAAGGTTGCCTGGAAGATATCGCTATTAGCTATAGACCGCCATTGTACTCTCTCACGGTTCTGTATTTGTTTAATGCTGTAACCCTCATGGTGTACAATAAAGAATATTCTTTCTATCTATCTAATAACTGTTAGCATATGCGTTATTTTTCTGTATTAAGTCTTTTGCAGCTTTCACAAACACAGTGGATAAGACAAATACATTTGTCCTGCACCTGAATTTACAGGCTCATTCAATTTCTGTTTTTATTCACCATATTTTGATTAAATAAATTACTGACTCAAACAAGAAAATGTTATTTTTAATTATTTTCGTTTTTAACTTCTAACATAGGTAGGTATTTGCTTTGTTTGCTTTCATGTGCAAAGTTTGAGAAACATTTCACAGGCCCACTTGCACGAAAAACCTAACCCAGAGTTAGTTCCTAACACGAGATTAAATTAACAATATTGTATGACAAAGTGTGACAAACTATGACAAACTCTGAGTTAAAAAGATAACCCGGGCTCGTGCAAGCGGGCTTACAGTACAATTACTTAAAAAAATAAAAATAGAAATACATACTAATGAAGGTCCTTAATGTCAGTAGGTACTATTCCATACAAAGTCGTAAAACATTACGTGAACAGTCAGTAACAAAATCAAACATACATTAGCATACCACATTCAAAGGAAAATGTGAGGCAGGTTAAGTCACAGTCACACTAAAAAATACAATAAAGTTTTCATTTTGAACGAGACGTGTTTCCGACTTACTAAGCAAAACGTTCTCTACCACATGCAACACGGCGACGTTATTTATTCACCAATTTGTACCGCACTATCTTTTAGTAATACTGTTACAACACTTACAAAATCTTTATGTTAGTACCTACTAGTGGAGATATGTGACAGGAGGCTACATTTTTATTTGTTTTGTTTTTTTATAATAGGTAAAGGATGTTTTGAAAGCCGGCTTCCCACAGTGCGCGATATAGCAGATCATCCCGCATGGCAGACGACCATGGAGCGCGCACCGAAGCAGTCCAACGGTGCGCCCTGGTCCGTGTGAGTCTTGACAATAAAACCCACTTTTAACCGACTTACTTATACTATTACGATGCTTTGACACGGGGTGGATTGCGACGGTCCGGTGCAAACGAGTGTGCGTTACTACGAGCCAATTCACACGGTTGCGGTGCGGGGTGATTCGCTATATCGCGCACCGTGGGAGTGGGAAGCCGGCTTTAATCGACATTTGGTTGGGAAAGTTTACAAAGACATTAAAAACCCGACAAAAAGGTTTTCCAACTTGTAGTTTGTTGGCAATCTAAAGAGATTCAAAAATGTAGTTATGTGTCTACTTTCATTTACAAAAAAAAACCCAAAGTAGTACCTTACCGTTGTTTCTTTTATATTGATAACGACTTCGTTTCTACACAGTAAGGTCGATTTACTTTGTAACTAATGATAATTCAACCATATAGCAAATACATAAGTAAGTATATAAGTTATTCATAGATATATTAAATGTTCGGGAGTAAGTTGATTAAATGCTAAGATAATGTAAATGAGGCCGAGATTAATACTGTACTACGAACCGAAACCAGGGTTCCCCAGAATTAATAAAATTAATTAATTTCGCTAAAAGTCACGTTTTCCATCATAATTCCCAAACTCGCTAACTTAGCGTAATTATTCCATGACAAATAAATGCTAAATTACATCTAACCGTACAGTAATTTGATATTCTATGTGAACCAAATTAGCTGAGGATGTTACTTCATCTTTTAACGGTAATTACATGTATGAAGTAAGTATAAATATACAAATACCTACATATATATCAATATATGCATATGCGCACATCTTATGTAGCTTACATGTAGCCAGAAACTAGGCAAAGGCAAAGGTCGCTATTTGAATACACAGTATGGTATCTCACTATATTAAATCTATACATTTCATAATTCTCCAGTCTGCTAATCACCATGCCATGTCAGTCCATGTATTAATTAGTACTCTGTAGTCCATGTCTTGCGTTGAACGTCAAAAATAGATTGAAAAAGCAATAAATACTTTTTGGTACTCATCGAGGTAAATGAACGGTAATAAATAACTGATATTAATAACAGGTTCTCAAGGCTCCGAAAATGTAGAAACTAACAAACGTGAAATAATCCGCAAAATCAGTTCCCTTCTTTTACCCAAACGTGAAATTAATTCAGGGATGATAGTGGTAATATTGGTAAATTACCATTCTCTTTGTTCGAATGATAGTGATTCGTGAACTAGGAAAAATAGCAAAAGAAATAAAACTCTAGAGAGTTTTCCGGCACTCAACTTTTAGGAGCGCCATCTATTAACAAGTAAGTGAAACTTCTTAGTAAGTCGTATTCCGAATAGGAACCAATCTCGGTTGAGTTTCTCATGTTATAATCCAGAGTTAACAGTGTTGCTTCCTAGTTTCCAGAATATTTCTGTCGCTTCGAAATGTTTCAGGAAAATTCCAATAGATGGCAGTTTTACTACGTATTTCTTGTTTCAAATTTATTCAACTATTGAATTGGAGTCGTTTCAAAATCTATTTATATCTTCTTCTTTTCTTAGACCATGCATAAAATAAACAAATGAGACTATTTTTCTCAAGCTCAGTGGCGCCACCTGTCACTGTTATCATGAATTATAACGAAGCAAAGTCAACCGAAATAAGAGTCAGTGAGAGAGTGATAGACAAGTGAGGAAGGTGTTTGACTCGTGTTATAAAGCATGGATAGAGGGAGTCAAATTTAGAGCGAGTAGCATCTTTTAAAAGTAGCAATAAATATCCAACAGATATGTAATTGTGGAAAACTTTTATCTAATTCAATACATGTAGTATAAAAAAAGACAGTTTTCAGTCTATAACAATAATTACAGTCACTCTCCCATACTATTACCAAGTTGAATTTGGGATCGAACTCACGAAACACGGAAGACTATGCATACTATAAGCACTAATCTCTAGCCTTAACGTTACTTAAGTAAACTAAAATATACTGTAGGAATAAGTACTACTAAATTTTAACTCTTCTTAACCTAAAAAATAATTTGTCGTAAATCTGAAAATAATTTCTATAACTCTTATATTATTAATCACGTGTCTTTCTCACGTGTACTGAACCTATAACTGTTATTATTTAAGCAACATTTTGACTTATTTTGATAGAAATAAACTTTATACAGTTTTAATTCTGTTTTTCTTTTGTTTCTCTCTTAGATTGAGTTACTAAGGAGCAGTATGTCAACAGGTTTGTAACATGGCTGACTCAACGGAGCGTCGAACCTGCATGAAGGTGTTATCGGGCAGTTACAGGATGTTGAAAGTGCGTTCTTAGAATAAAAACCTTTTTTTTTTAATTCTGCTTTTTTTTCAAGCTGCCTGACATGTTTTAGAAACACAATAAATAACAGAGCAAAAATTTTGTGCAATATAGACTTTTCTCGGGTCTGGGTGCTTGTGGTACCCACCTTCATTGTCTCTGATTCCATAACACAAGTGCTTTAGCTACTTAATTTGGATTTAGAGCAATGTATGCGATGTTTTCCACATTTATTTATTATTATTATTATTATTAAATATTAATCAAAGATGTTCATTACCTTTTTTTTGAGGTGTAGAGTAGTGTAGGTGATTTAGTTTTTCCTTAATAAATAAATATAAATACGCCACAGTGACAGCGATATGATTACCTTATGAGCAAATTGCGACATGCATAAAATCATACCAGACTAAATTAAAATTAATTTAAAAGAAATAATCGATTATTTATAAAGTGTTTAAATTACACTTTGTACAGGAGTGGGCTATCATGGTGCAGGGCAAAGGGGGTGTGCCGGGAAGAGGGGAGGGGATATGACGTCACTCTCCTATACTGCGTGAACAGAGTAACGCTGCTCTCTATCCGGGTCACCTATTTTGGGATATTGCACTAACGTCATACAGGACTCTATCAGAAAAGATAAAAAAAAAGGTTCTAACTACTTTGTATTATAAAATCGGCGCAAAGGAGCAGACTTAATGCTTGCTCTGGACAAAATTATGTTTAATAAATTAGTTATTATTTTAATGTTTAAGATTTATTAATTATTTAACATAATTTATCAACTTGGCAGGAATAAAAAAAAGAATCTTATGGAATTTAATTTTAGATTTAGCTTTAAATATGCAATACATTGAAAGAAAATATATTACTTTGTGCACAACAAAGGTTCAGGTTACAAAGTAAGGTCTCTGCACTTTCACGAAATACTACGCCTCCGCCTCTGGTATTTTGCATCAAACACGATGTAGCTGCAGCTCTATCCTATTACATAGAGCTACGTCAGGCAGATAAAGTACACTCAAATAGTTTTAGACTTTAATAAATATACCGTTAAGTATGTTGAAATATTCTAGGTATTTAGAAGACCAGTGAAGTTGACCTGCTTTTTTTTTATTTGTGGAAATCTTTCATTAAATAATAGAATGGGAACATTTAATCCTCTGGCAGAGCGAGGCAGACTCAAACCCGCGAGTTCCTGGTTATACGCACCAATTGTTTTCCAACTACGATACAGAAGTTACCGATTGACTTCCTATGTCCTGGGGTAGGCTGAGGGGTACGCCGGACTCTTACCAGCTATAACTACTGGAGTACATCTCCCTTCCCTTATAATAGGAACCATGCGAAGAAGCAATGCAATCTACCGCGATAGTGCGTAACTTAGTTTAACCAACAAGACGCCTCTACGGCGTAGCACGCTGTAGCACGTTTTAAACTCGCGTAGTATTTGTGTTTCCATGAGTAGTTAAATCATAGAAACTTTTGAGGCATCACGAGTAGTACTCGTATCTTGTTTTACGTATGAATAATAAAAAGCTGTATAAAAGATTTGCCTTATCATCTGCATACATAACTTTAGCCTACATTCCCCGCGTCATTACGCTGAATTGATTTCGCTTTGTTATATTGTACACGGTAATAAGCGTAGTAACAAAAAAAGATCTTACTTTAATTTGCTTACTTCAACACTATTTCAAGTCAAAAACGTTTTATATAATATCCCATAAACTGGGATAAAAGATAAATTTACTCGCCATCTAGGATAATAATAACAAACTTTATTACTTAGTAGAACAACTCTGCAGTATGTTATTATCTGCCGCACTCAGAGACGTTAATAGTTACTTAAGGGATTTAATTATATAAATCTACTGTAGAGTTGGCTTACTCAAATCGATAATGAGCAGCAGAGTCGAAGCGCATTGAAAAGTCAATCTTCAGAGATAAAAAAAGAGATAATTCCGTAGATTGCGCACGAACATTTTTTTTTATATCTGAAGAAATAAGAGCAATACGTTTTTGAGTTTAGGATGAATTAGATTAGCGATTAAATGCGCTTCGACTCTGCTGTAGTATGAATTGACCCTGGAGTATATAGTAATATACTGCAAAATATATTTTCACTCCCAGCCAAGTGCTTTCTCTGACGATACTTAAATTATGTTAAAAATATATTATGTGCTTATTTTAAAATTAGGTAAAATTATTTAAACTAACATAAGTATTTTCCTTTTATTACCATCCTTAATTATGTCACCGATTGTGTGGATGCACACAATTTTTTACAAAAATGCTGGTATTCTTATATCTTTAGATACTAGGCAGTGTAATTCAGATCTAAAATTATATTCTCGATTAATTTCATAAAACGGATAGGCAGAGGTGTTTCTGCAAACGGTAATCTTTCCAAGGTATGACCGCGTTTAACCTTGTAAATCTATCGATTTACGTGGTAGCCATTTTGCAACGACCGCAGATATTTTCCCCAGGTAAAATGTGATTTTTGTTTTTCATATTTTCAATAATAATAAAACGTACATTATTTAACTATTTTTTTTTTTATTTCATTTTTAGTTATCATTAAATACTTTACTTATTTATTATGAATTAGGTACTGAACGATTTAAAGATCCCGATTTGTAATGATCGATGCAGAATTAAAAACTACTTGTACTTATTTGAATATCAGGTTTAATGTTGTTGACACACCCATCAACTCTGCACCTAAGTCTCCCGCGTGATAATCGAATTCGCTAGTCTTTACTTATAAGGTCAGATGTCAAGCCACGGCGCCAATTGGGTCATCAAATACGTCACTGCCGTGGGTATTCCAGCAAGGAAATATTACATTTATATTATTGATATTTATTCTTGGGAATGTCTTAATGATTATTAAGAAACCGGTAGATTAGGAGACGTGAACTAACAAATACAATCACATAATTTAAATTTAAGTTAAAATAATAATAATTAAACTAGAAATCGCAAGAGACAGAGAGGTTTGAAAGAGTAAAGGGGAGGCCTTTGCCCAACAGTGGGACCTAATTTAGGCTAACAACAAAAAAATGAATAATAATTTATCTTACAGTGCGATGAAATTAAATTACCTATGATTCTTTTTAAAAAAAGCAATATTTTTTTTATAGCTTTAAATAATAAAGACTCCTGGGTAAGGTTTGTCCAGAATTTCAAACAGATTTTGACTTCAAAATCTGTTTATAATTTTCTGTAATTAATTTCTGACTACTTTAGTCAAAAATTAAATTCCAAATAACAAGGTCCGTAACACGATCTGTAAGTATGCAACAGCTCAGTTAGTCGAGTTCCAACAAATTCAACTCCTTGTAACGTATGATACCCCCAAACACTGAAACGCAAATTAACTTTAAGACGCTCTTAAATGTCTATCCGTCGCTATTTTACTCCTTAAAGTGACAGAGACAGCATGAAACTTAACAGCGACTTAAAACTGATTGACATTTCTATTCGAACAGTTGGTCCTTATTTATAATTAAAGCAGTTTTGTCAATAACTTAAGTCGCCCCGTAACCTACATGATTACGTCGTGTCAAGGTCTACCTCAAGGTTATTTCCATCTCCCTCTGACATTTCCGCGCCCCAATAATTATGTTACAGAAAACCTTCAATGCAAATCACTGGTACAGCGAATATGCTGCGTTTGAATTTTAAACCCCGATGGCATACCTACTAAAAACAATAATTTAATATTGATGTCGACCTCCGTGGTCGAGTGGCGTACGCACCGGTTTTTAAGGTGTCGATTCCTCTGAGATCACGGGTTTGATCCCCGGACGGGTTTGTGGTACTTTTATTGTGTCTGATTTCATAACACAAGTGCTTTAGCTACTTACTTTGGGTGTAGAGCAATGTATGTGATGTTGTCCACATTTATCTACTTATACATAATTAATATTTCCTGCTAGAAATTATAATATATTATTCATAGAGGTTTTCTTATCTAGAGATAGATATATATATACATATAGGTATATACATATTGGTTTAGTTTATATAAGTATAATAAAATAGCGTATTTGAGAAATTAGCATCATACGCTATATTTGCTAAAAATGGCTAACTAACCAAGCAAGAGTTTTAAGAAAATAATATGTAAATAAAATTAGTTTCATAATTATGACTTTGCTTTAAATCAGATTATTTTTAAATGCTTTGATCTTGATTGACTTTTCTTGCGTCTTAATAAGCTCGATTCTTTTACTACTAAACATAGCATCTGATAAGCTAAAATTACACATTTCTACTTTGAATTTAGTTAATATAGGGTCGGAAATTGCATTAATGAAGATTCCTCGTCAAATCGTCCGTGACGCAAACTTAATTAGTATGGACTGACCTGCACTGACTGAGATAGTTATAAAAGTCGAAACGCTTCCGCTTCTAAATATAGAATCGGTGATCAAACTAAGCTATTTGCTTTCCAAGGCTCACGTTAAACTGAATAACCTAGTAAAAAGGAAGGTGATCAAAGATGGTATGTCAAAAAAATGAAGTATAGACTCTTTTATATTTTGACAGAACTACCGTCGAAAGACACACTTTTATCATCATTCTGTTATACTTAACTTTGTTGGTATTAATTTGCCTACCGATGTGTTGCTGGGAACAACCAACTTATTTTTATTACAAGTATTGTGTATAAGTAATTTTAAAACTAAATAATACACAACATATATAAATATTATTATACGTAGCCTAGTAGAGTGTGATATCAAACGTAAGTAAAAAAAAACAGTAAAAAAAATCATTCATCAGTCATTATCAAGTTAAGACAACATCGAGTGATATCATTTTAACTACAATGTTTCTTGTCGTAGCAACAATCTTGTAACAGTTTAATGAAAATCGAAAGGTATTTAAAGTAATGTTTTTATTTCATGTCATCTTCCATGCGATCAACCCCCATCTAATGAAGGATTTTCATAATAATTAGTGGCAGCTAAATTCTCGATTGAGCTGATTCGCCCCCTCCCCTCCCCGCTCCCTTTACCCCACCTCGCCGAACCTGTTTCAGAATGAAACTGACCTAATTCTCAGCTGCATTCCCCCTCCGCACCGACTGACGTCATACCACACCTTCATATACAACAAGAATATATAACAAATTATTTAACAAGCAATAACAACAGCAATGGAAAATAAAATAGTGGTGAAAGTCGCGTGGCAAGTCGATGGTGTGTTACAGCGTTTCGTTGCTATGCGGAATGGTATATAGTCAAAAACTGGGTCATCCCGGGTTGCAAGGCTCTATTCATGAATCGAAGCACGCAGGGTGACGCGCACTCGTTCATTCTTGCTGGGACTTGTTAATCGAACATGGTTCTACCTGCGGCGACTGACGCATGAATGATCTATATCGGGATATAAATAGAATTGTTCAAAAATAAGATTAATTCTACGAACAATGATTTATTTAAACCATTAAATTAGTTACTAGAAGGGGGAAAAAGAAAGTAAAGAAAAAAGGTTAGGAGTAAATTATTGTAAGGTCTCGTATTTAGGGTTAAAGCCACTAAAATATTAACTAAAACTTAATTAGATTGAACGAAATGCACTCTAATGATCGCAGACCTACTATATTTCAGGTTACTTTAAAGTAGTGTTTGTATCAATGACAAGAAAAACCTATCTCTTACAAATTACAAACACTTTGTTAAGTACTAGACTAATTTACACAACCTTCAACGCTACCATTGTTCCATTATCAAAAATATCTATGAGTCAGACCCAACAAACTAATATGGGCCACATAATACCACGAAGCTTCAACTTAAAACGAAAACATCTAACACCATTATCAGCCTAAAATACAGGTCGTTCAAATAGTACAGTACACCACACATGTAACGTTCCCCTATGATATTAACATACTCTATTTCGTAGACATTAAGGTCGTTTTTCAAGATTATTGTTAGTATTATTGTGAGGTCTTTCATACGAGCCCATGCTTTGATCTGGAAGGCTGTGTCCTTGCTGCCTGTGACGCACGCACTCGCCTTGAAGCTCAATGGACTTACCCTGGACTATAATGAAACTCCCCGTATGACACAATGTTTGTTAATGTAATTTTGGTATTTTGGTACGGGTCCTTTATTTTAAGTGCTATAAATAAGTAAAGATTGTATTTAATAAACGAATGGATGTATTTAATTGAATCTTAATAGTGTAAAAAAAAATAGATTCTGAGTTAATATTTAATAAATAGGTCATGCATGAACACAGCCTAGATTCTGCTGGTAGGTAAAACAATATTCAGAATTACATTTTTTAATTACACTAACTGATAAGTATAGCTTAATTACTTTTTTATTAGGACACAATAAGGTAAAATTGGTGCAGAATTGAAATTATTTATTATTGTATTAAAAATGCAATCAATGCTATATTTTAGGATTATGTTTAATTAGATTAGTTTATTTTATTATTTCTTTTGTGTATGTATATATAATTAAGTTTATTTGAAATACATATATAATTTGTTACCCGATTAAAATAAAAAAATATTCTATAATCAATGTCGTAAGTAATCATGATAAATCAACTCTAAAAAAAACTCTTAAGGAATTGATTAGGACTACTTATTGTTTGTAAAAAATAAAAAATGTTACTATATTTAAAAGAGTAATGTATAGGGTTTTTTGCTTCTTCTCCATCGGAGTTACATTTTAGAACTGCGCAACTAGTGCCATATGAAAAGTGCTTGAAAAGGCTTACTTAAATTAAAAACATTTTGATTTTGATTTTTTGATCTTCGGGCCTGAAAGCATCTTTATAAAAAAGATTTAAAATTTGTACTAAAATTAAAAAAGTATAAATCAGGATCCACGCCCCATGACACAGATGCGATGGAAAGGTCACAAAGAAATAAGTAGCGTCAGCTGGAAAAACAGAAGTTGACTTAGGTTATGGTGTGTTCTAGTTTGTATATTAGTACGGTTAGCATGGCAACTCGAATACTAATATAATTGATATTTATGACCTATATGGTAGTGTTCGTGTTCATTCTTTACAGATGAGCTACTAGTAAAATATATAATATTTTTACCAGTTCTTGTATGGGTGAAAATAATTTGCATTTGATTCTTTTTTTTTTCATAATTATTTGTGTCTATAGAGCTGTCAGTTACTTTATTAGTATTGATTACTCTTCAACTATTTATTTTTCCATCAGTAACTTGACTATGTAAATTCTACGTGGTCTGCAGACGTTACATGAAATAAGTAATAAGACCTTCAAATATACCTAAACCAGAAAACCAGAAGTCTATTTATTTGTGCTCAAATCTACTATTGATTACATACTGAAGCTGAGCTCGTCCCTAATAAATGAAAAATAAATTAAATAACAAATTTATAATTACATGTAACCAGTATTGCTTTCAGGCAGAATCAATACAACTCCACAGTCCATCTCAATGTATATCCCTGTTTACATTTAACGTACAATAATATCAGGTCTCAAAGGCAGGCCTACACTGTGTATACTATTCATAAACCCCAACATACACTATCACAACACCTTTTGCAGTTCTCGTATTTTCATCTCCCGTTAGCACTTAGGTCGATAAATACATTTACCAACGCTATCTCATTTCAAACGCTAACTTTTTATAAAATAATGGAATAGAATTTTATAAAACGAAGTCTTAGCATTTTATAAGACTTTATAATTTTTTATCACGCTTCTTTACCAAATTTATGTTTTTTTTTTTCTTGCGCAGACCCTTGCATTCCACTTCTAAACAATAAATACAGCACCTACTTAAAAATCAATCGAAACACATATGTCATAATGTTTCATACTAATTTTGTACAACTTTTGCTGCATTTATATATATATATATACCTACTGACAAAAACTGATTTATCATAAAAACAAACAAGATAGAAATAATTTAAAGTGCAACCAATAAGCTACATTGTAACATAATACACACATCAACATAATAATCTCATCCTTATCAATGACAACATATCCCAGGGCCATCGTAGTTCCAATCTATTTTAGGTTCCCTAGTTGCCTAGTTGCCCGACTTTCCTCTTAAATGTCAAACGGGTAGAGTCGATACACTTCTACTTGTTGCACCGTGACCGGGTCAGCGGGGGCGCGCGGGCGCGGAGCCGAGTGTCGAGGGGGCGCGGGGCGCGGGAGACCAGCCCCCAGCATCGGTCAACGACCCACCGGACGCACCCTGTCGCATCCAACCTATTTTAAGAACAGACCTGTATAGGCAAAGTTCGAAGGTCAAATTATACCGCTGTGTGATTATGTGGGATTTTATTTTGACACCGTTTCTTATTACTGAATAACTATTAAGAATTAGAATTATACTATACTTTATCTTTTCCTTTTTTGTAGATTCTTTTACACCATTTAGCTTAGCTTTTGTTATAAAACGTGTTAATAATATTAGAAATTTATTTCTTTCAAAAAGGATCCGAAAAGCCGGCAATGCTTTCCTTTTCTTTTTACATCCTTCCTTCCTTCCTTTTGCTTTTCATTGTTGTATATGACATTTTTTAATTTTTGATTTTAGTGCCTAATACAAAAATACACTACGGAATCCTATGATTACAGCCATTACTTTCGTCATCCTCTATATTAAAATTGGTCACTGTTAATCAATCTTTTAAAATAAACTAAACTTTGCCATAAAACTGTTTCGAATTATATTGACGTGGGTACCGCAGGGGTTTGAGTAAATCAGAGGTTGAAAGTTATTAATAACTTGCAAGTTTTTATTAAATCTATTTCAGATGCTGGATTGCATAATGGAGGCTGGTGTTCGGTGACGTCAGGGAGGCAGGAGAGGCGCGCCGCGGGCGCGGCAGCGGGCGCCCATTCATGGGCCTTCACACACACACACAGGCACAACACCCCCACACACCCGCAAACCCACATCATTGTGATTTTCGTTATGACGTCACCCGCTCCCGACCAATCACAGCCCGGATCCATTCAAGCCTAACTCCTGAAGGGAATTTCGTGGAGCGGGATGGAGGCAGCAGTCGACGAACGAACGCCGCGTCGGCAGTAGCTGTATACGCCGTAGCTCTCGCGAACACTCGCCGAAGAAAAATTGTTTTATAAAGTTTCAACAGTTTCGTTAAAACATTTAACTTAAAGTATTAAAAACGTTTTTCAATAATTATTGTTCATATTGGCATGATAAACGATTGAGGATCGGCAACCTGAGATCTTCGTATTTGGTAAGTAGTTAAAATTAAAGAAAATTACAGGAATGGAAAAGAGGAAGCTTCAAGTTATCGTAGCTTAATGTTCAGAGCACGTGTTAGACTACGATAGTCTACGATACGATGCTACGCCGCCTACGCGCTGTCTGGCTCGTAGCTTTGTAGACTCGCCCACGCTTTGGAACTTACTCTCAGCTGAAACGTGCCTTGTTTGTTCTGAACGAAATCACAGATTTTGTTGACTTTCTATGTCACTTTCGTTTAGTTTTTTTTTTTCAATTTTTTATATTTAAACTAGAATAAAACCAATTAATATGGCAGTACAAAGTTAAGTAAAACACCAAATGTACTAAAAAAAAATACTTAATCCAAAAAATCTTAGGCTGACGCACCTTGAAATATTGAGCATAATAATTATAAGTTTCTTTGTCTTTAATGGGTTGAGTTAAACAACAGTACCAAAGGTTCTTGGGGCCCTCAAGGTCGGCCCACGGTAACAGGACGTCCTTGCTCAACCCCATCACGATTAGCTACATGCACTGCAATTATGGCATACTTAAAGTCTATATCTAATGACATTAGATTGACAAGAAAAAAACAAAAAATAAGGGAAAAAAATCAAATCTTACATTTAATCTTATCATTGAATTACCTTAATTACTGGAATATTATATTGCATTTAGTTCTTTTTTAGGGTTCCGTACCACAAAAAGGTAAAACAAAACCTTATAAAATCACTCTCTTGTCAGTCTTTCCGTCTGTCCGTGTGTCACCACCGATTTTTCATAAATAAGCACTAAAAGACAATACTTGCATAGAATATTTAAAAAAGACCCATAAATGTTTATTGATAAACTTGGGCTATATGTTAAAGCACTAATAAAGACCTTAAAAGGAAATGTTACCAAATTACCACAATTGGCAATCATATTGGTACGCAGAGTATCGTTATCATCTGGCTATTTCACGTAAAAAACGTATAATCTCTGACTACACTAACAATAAAAACAGAGTAGGTAACAGAGTAGTACAACAATCTAACGATTCTGAAAGATAAAATACATATTCAATCGACGATCATAAATCTGGAATTAAAATCTCTTAAAACATCACAATAATTCGCTTATTACCCAACGTCTAATAATTGCAAACAAATTAAATTCACATAAATAAGTTGAGAAGTCGTAATTAAAGTAGGTTGAACGCAGCATATTTTTTATACCTATAACTAGTAAACTCGAATTAGTAATGGTTTTTAGAGAATTAAATATCTGTCAATAAATAGCTGACAATGCTAAGTATCAACCAGACCTTACTCATGGACATTACACAATATGCAATTTTCATATTGTGTTCAGAAACTTAACTTTGCAAATCTTTAAGCTTTATATAGCGTTAAAACTGCCAATACTCATCAAATTGTAATAAAAAAAAGCCGAAAATTCGGAATAGGTAGATAATATCTTAATTACTAAAATACGCCATTCCTGAGTCGAAGGAAATTTTAAATTCACAAAGATCTGCCATATTTTTTTATCCCATTGTATAACCTTATTATTTTCATGATAAAATTTGCCATAATGTCAAAGGTCATTCTTTGTCCTACATCTCACCATCTTAGCTATTCACTTGAGTAAGAGTGTCGTTGTTATTGCAATGCAATATCTTAACAGGTGTTTGGTCTGATATCTTAAGAGGCAACAGAGACCCTACTAACTCCTACAACTTTCTATATCTTTTATATCCTATAGCAGCGCACAATTTTTCTTAGGCATATAAGGGTCGTTAAGTTTATACCGTAGAAATAGTTTTTAATTATCTTTCCCTAAAGACTTTACTTCAAATGTCTTTCATCATCATCATCATCATTTCAGCCGAAAGATGTCCACTGCTAAACATAGGCCTCCCCCAAGGATCTCCACAACTCACAATCAAATGTCTTTAAAAACAAAAATTTAAAAAGGTCATGTTCCTGTAGGGGCCTACAAGGAGATGGCCAGACGAGCAGGACTCATTTTTAAGATCTTGGATAGTAATAACAAATAACTGCACCAAATGGAAGGAGGAAAGGGAGGCCTTTGCCCAGCAGTGGGACGATGACGGCTGATAATAATAATAATATGTTCCTGTGACCTGACTGTCATTAAAACATGTAGTACAATTCAGTCAGAATAAAACCTTTTTTCTAAGTAAACTTCTTGACGTAGTTCAAAAATCGTGAACACAAGTATAGTCACATAAATGCAATACCTCGTTCACTTGAGATGTCTTTCTGTCTCTCAGAATTAGGAATAATTTTTGACATTCTATGAGGATTTTTAGTTAGTTTATTTTATTGCAGTCGAAACCTGCACAGGGCTCAACAACGTTGTTTTATGAAAATCTTGTAATACTTTCAACAACTCCCTAAATCTTTTCGCAAGTTAAGAGTATGTACATCCAGTAATTTGACAATTTTCATACGTTTCTAATACTTTCGACACATACACCTAGGATCAATGTCTCAGTACTGAGCCCGTAGCACTAATGCTATCGAAAAAATATTCGTATTGAAGCGTCATAATTTGTATGGAGAATGGTAATCTAAATAAAAAATTGGTATATTAATACCAATTGTACGTTACGAAAACTTTGGCTCTGATTAAGTTTTAATCTAATGTCACAGATGAATATGACCTATAAGGCAGTTATAGTTGGTTAAACTTGAAATTTATTTATTCTCAATTAAGTAGCGGTTTATGCCAATGATAAAATTTATTCTTGTTTTGTCGCACCCGCCCTTACAGTTCTGTAAATATTTTTTTACAAAAACACACTTTCGGTTAAATTGCTGTATTAAATCTATTGTTAATAGTAGTAAAGTTATTTCATGATATATCATGTACTGAGTACTACCAGGTAAATGGTTTTCTTGTGGCTAGCAAAGATAAATAATTAGGTTTATCTTGGGCAATATTTATCATTTTTATTGAGTTTTCCTTTATGAACGTGAATACTAACATTGAATACAAATTAAGATCTCTTCGCCCACCATGTACAAGACAATGGTTTCTTGCGATTCGTTGGCCGCTCTCGCATAATAGGAACCTTGTTTTATTTTTCAGTTTGTAGGAATGATAAATAGTTGTGTGTTTTCGCTTAGTCTCAATTTTATACCTGTCATAACATTCGTTAACGTTAGCCAAATTATCCAGATTGGTACGTTGTAGGAGATAGATAAAGATCTATGGAAACTGGAAGAATGACTAACTGCTTTTGTATGTATTTAAAATCATTATGTGTTACAGGTTAACAATTTAAAGATCTATGTGCGATTTAAGTTACTTTTCAATGATTTTTTTTTCGTTTTATTTAAGATTTAGGTTTTTAAGTAGATGGATTTTTCTTAATTTTCTCTGTATTGTAAACTGCAGACAAACTGCAGAGGGCACATAGAAACAATACCCATAAAGCTGTACAAGCAATTTGTGCGGGGGGCCGGGACCGTGTCAGCGGGGGAAAGGGAGAAGGGGCTCGCTTTGACGTCAGAGCTCTCTCGTGACGTCATGGGGCTCTGCCACACCCGCCTTTGACGTCACTGCTACTGCTTTTACAACTAAATAAACTTCAGAAGTTGCTAAATCATCCCAAAATCAAAAATTCACATTATTTTGGGTAGGTACCTGATAATATTTGTAAAAACAAAACAATAATTGACTTTTAAATTAGGTAAAATTAATTCGTAAAAGATAAAAACAGCACAAGTTTAACAAGCCTTAAACTTATAAATGGCATCTTATTAAAATAATATATATTGTAAAAAATAAAACAGTAAATAAATAAAAAGATCTTACTTCGATGCACTAGTACCGAACGTCTTAGTTCCCTGTAAAATTCAATGAACGAGATTGCCGACGTCACTGGCGCTGCAGATCCTATCTTCGTCCTTGTTACTCGTATCGCCTGGCTACAGTGCGAGGGAGATAGGTGTTCCAGTGACCCAATTTCCCGACCTCGCTCGTGGGATCGGCTTCTATTTTTAATCTGAAGGTCGATTTATTTATAGAGCTGGGTGTGTGGCAGGTGACTGGTGGCTGTATGAGCGCGTGCCGGCCAAACGCGGTAATGGTGACATTTTGTTCACGTTTACCTATTACAGATTTCCTTAGATTTTTATCAACTTTAGATAGTTGTTGTATACTTAGTAAATGTACTATTTTGCTATTCATTATGACTTTTCCCGATGTAAGTAGTTATTGGTAAAAATAAATGGTTAAATATAAAAATACAATTAAAAAATGTGACTTGTATGCGAAAAAATACAATGAAATATCTATTCTCAAATAAAAATTAGGGTCAAATAATTAATTATTTGGTCCAAAAAGATACATATTATAATATATATTAACGGATTTCAAACTATTAATTACTTTATTTTAAGCATTCTTACTGCCGCACTCGGGAACACTAATGGTTACTTAAGGATTTAAAGATTGATTAAAGTAACCGAACTCTCAAAAGTATATCGATTTTAGGAATTTCTTAGTATTGATTTAAATAAGTCAGCTCTCTGAATTCCGGGAGTTGGCTTACAATCGCTAATCAGCTATCAATAAACACGTAACAAATTTAAATTTTACCGTTTATTGTGCGATACTCAATATAGTTATACCGTAACTGAAAGGGGTGCAAAGACCAAGACAGTATATTATCATTCTTTATAACCAAATAAAATCGACAAAAATCTAGGTGTTGAAAAAATGTTAACGAGAGCGTATCTCCATAAATTCATTGAACACAAAATCAACAAATGGTTAAACCATTTCACTACATCAACTGAACGTATACTTTTTTTTAATTTTTACTTTAAACGTAGTCACGCACGTTAATAAGCATAATACTAACGTAACACTACTCGACATTGCAAGTTTTGGTCCAAACAAATATTTTAAAGTGCAAGTAATCGGGAACTTTATTAAAAGTATTTTTATATTAGCCAATAATGGATTCATTTTAATCAAAGAACGTGTCAATGTACTTATTATGGTACGTAGCCATGAATCTGTTTTTTTCTTTAGGTCCATATACCTATAAAAACTTATGAACTAAAAATTAGATCACTAATAATATTGGTAGCTGATGACTAATAAGATGGACTTAGCTGTTTATTTAATATTATCTCTCATTTTGAGTAACTCTATTCAACATACAATTAAAATTACTAGAGCCATTTAAAGAGTCTCAATATTCTAAATATATGCTGAGGGGCATTGACGTGATATTTGCTTATTCACTTGTCTATATTTATTTATTTATTCTTTATTGCACACATGCAAGTTAATAAATAAGATGTGGTATAGAGTCTTCTCTACCTAGTTTATACAAAAAGGCGGCCTTATTGCACATGGCAATTTCTTCCAGGCACCCATTCACCAATCAAAAAGTATTAGTATTAGGAACAGAAATAAAATATACTAAATTCTAGTTTTTAACACATAATTGAGAGAACACTATGTAATATCTTACATGGTACATGGTAAATGTTACCATATAAAAATACTAGATTGTAAAACTAAATTAAAATATTCACATAGAAAAATAATGTGGCTAACGGGCTTTTTAAAATTGCCATACATATCGTTTTAGATACCAAAGTGAACAAATGAGTCGGCGTCATTCATTGATTGCTTTGATAAGCAGTATATTTGTGGTTATTTCTGAATCGTTTTGGCTATTATTATATCATTAAGGTACAAATTGTTTGTTTACTTATAGTTAGGGCGTTTTTATAACTATGCATCGATTTACTACATATCAATTTATCAAGAAGGGATTCAAATTGTTTCGAACTAATATAAAGCCTTTAAGGCGATTTGCATTGGTTTCCTAGCAGTTGTCAATAGCGGACGAAAAAGACTGACTCTAAAACAGGGATATTTAATTTTACAACTGCGCCATCGTTTAAATTAGGCGTCTTCAAATTTGACGCAGATCAAATACTGCATCATAACAGCAAAGACTTACTTCAATTTTATTTTTTTTAAGGAAGGTTACTAGCAATGTGGATGGAATTTACATTACTACCAATCTTGTTGACCCCTCCAACTAAGCTAAATATGCTTGTGTCTGGAGTGGGCTTCAATAGTGCAATGGGTGGGGTCCGAACCTGCGACCTCTCGATCACAAGGCCGTCGCCCTAATCATTAGGCTATTGCCGCTTTATTATTTGAATTCAGTAACTTACCCAATCCTTTAATTGAAAATTAAATTTAATTACTTATTGAAATAATCACGCAACCGACCCCCAGCAGTGCGATCCACAGTATGCCAGCTATCTGTCGTAGTCATTACGGCTCACTGGCGAGTATCGGATGACAGGAAATAACTTCCGCGGCGGGGCTTCGGGATCCGGTGTCTAATGTGTACCTGCTTTTTTTATTATTAGATCAGGTTTAAATAGGTAATGCACTTGATTAAATAGTTAAAGATTCTCATTTTTACCTTTTGAAATGTTTGTGATAAAGTCAACTTTAATAGCTTTTGAATATCCACGTCTCATATTTTCGAGATTACATAATAATTATCTGCTTAAAGTAACTTGTACTCAAACAGCGCAAACCTAAAGGTGTAAAGTACCTCGACATTTCATTATGTGTTGTTTTCGCTACATACTGCTAACGCCATCTAGTTGTAGAAGCGGGCACTACACACTTAGGTACCTTTGTTAGGTGGACAAAGGAATGAGTGCGTCCCTGCTTAGTACGGCTTCTGAAAGTTTTCTCTATTACTAATCTATCATTAGCGGTCAACGATGTAGAAAAGACTTACAAATGTTTTTTTTTCTATTATATTATTCCACTACAAATATCAACCGAGGCTACCTGATTTTACCAACTCACCAGGCTCAAATGCGGTTGATATAAGGCTAACATTCCGTAAGCCACTAAAAATATTCATGTAAAGACATCTTAATTTATATTTTATATAGTATTTATTAACTTCTTCTTTACTGAAAACAAATGACGCCTCTAATTATTTTGCAGAAAATAATAATGAGCTACCTACTCTATTAACCATTTTTGCCTGTGTTCTTGATTAATAATATGTTTTTTTTCTCTTTAAATGCAGTCTGGATTTCTCAGGATTAATAATTCACTACTGCAGCGTTTTATTATAAATTAGATCATCATTTATATCTCAATATTAAAACAGCTATACATATCCATATCCGAACCCAGTGTAGAAAAATCAAACTTAAATTTTAAGTTAAAAATATATATATTATTAACAACTCAACTTCCATATAATTTTTTTTTCCATATAAAGTTTTTATTAGAAAAGGGTGTTTTATAAAACAATTAATACAATGTAATAGGCCCATATTATTGCTAAAGGAATATCGATAAGTGCTATTAAAAAAAAAAAACCTAATAGATTTGGTATCCATAAAAGGTTCATCAAAAGACATCATTGTCCTTTCCAGGTTAATGTTTTATTAGACAAGGCTTATTATTATTGGCCTTAGTTGTAATTGTAATAATACATAAATCTTTTTGTTTTCCTTCTCGACGTCGTTGAAGACAAAACGTCCATTATGTCGCAGACGCCAAAAATCAGATGACTGACACCTACCTACCTACTTCTTCATTTATGTACGAAAATAGTTTATTGTTTACTGTTATGACTGGTTCAGATCTGTGTCGGAACCATCTAGAATAATCTAGATTCTAGATAATAAATAAATGTCAATTCGCAATAGGGTTGCTGCCTGGCTGAAAGTAAAAATCTATATTTAAAAAAATATAGGATTTTAGCTTTTTCAAAATAAGTAAAAACGATGCAGATAAATCGAAACAACCTTCAGGAGAAGGGCTAATGACGTGATGATCCTGACGTACGACATCGAGGCGACATGCGATATTTTTTTTTATTAATCTGCTTGACGACAATAAAGAATTGTTTAGTCAACATCCCTTATTAATCTTGACTGTACGCGGATGAGTACAAAATTAACGGAAGTCCTATTAGTCCCAAAAAACGTAATATCTTATTACGTTTTTTCTAAATATAATATAACTAGTACCTATTAGGAACATTTAGATATCATTTAAAGTACAAAACAATAAGATATTCTTTTTGATAATTCTTTGCCTTTAGCCTCCAGACAAAGTGGTTAAAAAGCCTGATGAACTTACTTTTATTTGACGACCTCCGTTGTCGAGTGGCGTACACACCAGTTTTCAAGGTGTCGCCAGCTCTGAGGTCCCGGGTTCGATCCCCGGCCGGGTCAATGTAGAAAACCACTTTTCTATATTGTCTCGGGTCTGGGTATTTGTGGTACCTTCGTTGTCTCTGAATTTTATAATACAAGTGCTTCAGCTACTTACTTTGGGTTCAGAGCAATGTATGTGATGTTGTCCACATTTATTTAATACTTACAAATAATTTAAAAGTTTTTTAAGTGGGATCCACACAATCCAAAGGTCAACTCACTTTTCAACACTATCCATATTTCATCTATACTAATATATAAAGCTGAAGAGTTTGTTTGTTTATTTGTTTGTTTGTTTGAACGCGCTAATCTCAGAAACTACGGGTCCGATATGAAAAATTCTTTCAGTGTTGGATAGCCCACTTATCGAGGAAGGCTATAAGCTATTTAACATTACGCTGTGACCAAAAGGAGCGGAGCATAAATGAAAAACCGTTTAAACTAAAATACGCAGACAAGGCCGCGGGGGACAGCTAGTATAAAATACCCATGTTTCTTTGGTTTATACTTAATTACAAAATATTCCTTCCTAACAACAAAGCTATCATTAATACGTTGAAGTTCCAGCCTGGAATAGGCCTCCAGGTTTAAATCTTGGCGGTTACCTCATAATCCTGTAACGAGGGAGGCGCCGACCTCCTTTGTAGGGCTTCCAACCGGCCTCGCCGCCCGGTGCTTACGAGATAATGTCATATCAATGTATTTATTTTCTATTTGTTAAGCTTAGGAAGGTTTTTAAAAATACCTTTACATACCTAACGGTGCTTTTTATTCTTAAAATAACAAATAGTTTATTATAACATGAAAAAGAAACGTTTCTATTTAATTATAATATACTAAGAAATTCAATTTATTCTAAAATTATAGTATGATATTTCTACGAACTAACTATAATTGAAGTTTTTACTCATAAAATATTATCATGACGGATCCACATTTAAGATATATCTATACTAATATCTATATTATTATAATTTATAATAATATTACAAAGCTGAAGAGTTTGTTTATTTGAACGCGCTAATCTCAGGGACTACTAGTTCGCATTGAAAAAATATTTTTGTATTGGATAGTCCGTTTATTGAGGAAGGCTATAGGCTATGTAACTTCACGATACGACCAATAGGAGCGGAGCATCAATGAAAACTGTTGCAAAAACGGGTAAAATATTATTTACTTCTGAGGTTATGGGCTGAGTCACTACTGATTCATGTGTTCTCTTATTTTAAAAAAAGATTTAGAGTTTCGCGCAAAACAGACGTAACCCATGAAAGTAAAACACGCGGACGAAGTCGCGGGGGACAGCTAGTGTTTAATATAATAAACATTAACCGTACCCAAGTACCAAATATATTTTTAAATTAATATTTTTTTAACATATACTTATTTGCGCAACGCGTCTCAAACTCTACCTTTTAAACTTCACTATTATCAATTTCTCAGAAGTTTAATAAATGTATCCCTTATTGCGCACACAATATGTACTATTATAGATACCTACATCAATTAGATTCATAATGCGACTTTCTCAAAGACAAAACCTCGTGAAGGTACCACAGGCTTATACTGTGGTCTAAATTAAAAGCGCAAACGAGACGCAGCATTTATCGCATTTCTTAGACGCGAATACATTTATTAAAACGTAATTTAGAAATATTTTTTATTTAAATCATTCGTTTTTTTTCTAATAATTATTACTAATTTGATATTTTTGCCACAATATTTAATCTTGGTTTTAAGACTGCAACTAGTGATACAGGTAACATAAGTGTTACACTGAAATCTATGATGTTTATATTTTTAATAGTGGTTGAGATTTAAATTGACAAATCTACCCTCGAGACGAGACCTCGTTGACGATGACCAAAGCTCTCACAATCTCATATTTGACGTTTTTTTTTATGAATTTAGGAATCCCCTGACCCGCTTACCTTATAGGTTAGGATAAAAATAAATAAATAGCAAATTATTTTTTACTCCAAACACATATCCTATTAATTACCTACGAACACATACTTTGTCTAGGTCTTCTTACCTACGTATTAACTGCTTACGTCCAAGTCACCGCTTTTGACATGCGCCAACCCGACAAGGGGTGGAGACGGGACATAATATAGGCCCGAGCACTCACTTGTGAACTAGTCGGCTGTGTTCATTCGCACCCCGATCTACCCCGTGGACACAAGTCGTTTGTTTTTGTTCAAGTATTAAAAAAAAAACGAATTAGAATTTATCTGAATAATTTTTTTAAGTGTTTTTTTTATGCAAGTGAGTATTGTTTATGAAACTTATATTATTAACTTGTTACGGAAATATAAACACATAGTATAATTACTAAATGTTATATTCAATTTTATTTTACTTGTCAATCGTTTTAAAAATATATTTTTATTTTTTGTGCCGGTTTAAAAACGTGAAAGTGCTGTTAACAATAAATTAATAAGTAACTTGACTATTTCCGTTAGGAATACGTAAAAAAATAATAAGTTTTGCATTTTTAGAGCAGTACTTAAAATACTTACCTACTTATTACGTTTTCTTGTATCGTAACCTGTCGTTACATATTTATAAAGTTCAATAAAATCTGTTTGTATTATCCCAAAAACATTAATAAATGACAAAACCAAAAAAAAATGATAAAAAAACTAGATAAAGCCGTTAATTTTACCAAATAAAAATCTCTAATTACAAAATAGAACCGTAATAAATAAAATTATCTTTAAATTTTATTTATTTAACAGAATTGTCATCGTTTTCTTTTTTTAAATTTCGGTGGCCAGTGCCACCGGTAATAAGGCATTAGTGTCGAATGCTCCGACATGCGTGTATTAAGTTAAGCCGGTAGTATGGCTTCGTACACGGGGCTTCGCTCGGCCACCCGATACCTTAGTCACATCAGTTTTTTACCTCCCTTCCAACCGAACAGTTGCATAAAATATAAAGTTAACATTTTATAAATTCAAATAATATTGTAATAGTGACTTACGGTTATAGTTATTTTACGGATTACTTATTTAAACGTCGAATTCCTTTAATTTTTTTTTTATTATGGTTAAATTATGTAACGAACATTATGATTTTAAGTTTTTTTTTACTTTGTGTTTATCAACAATATTATTTTTTTTTTAATTAGAACCAACTGTCAGATTTGTTTTTTTTTTTTAATATTGTTTAAATTAAGGAGGATTTATTTTGTAATTTTTGTTCTTTAACATCGTCGTTCTTTTAGCTTTTTAAGTTACTAATACCTAACTATCTTCATGGATCGTCTCGGAAGATGTATTCTAATCTTCAGTCTTCATATATTTAGTTATAATGAAGCCCAAAGCAGCTGCTGGCCACTGCACAAGATTAGTTAAATCTATACTCTTGTGCGTGTGACAGCGGCTATTGCGGGCTATTCATTGTCTACGAAGTACAGGACAACTTCAACAGGATTTACGAAGATTTTGCGTGAAAATATTAGTATCTTACTTAGGAAATAGTTTATTATATCTACCATATACCACATTTTGATTGTAATTTCTTAATGAATCTGTGTATTAACCATCTGCTGGTTAAAAATATATAGAAATATTATCACTTAAATTGTACTTTAAGAAACATATTTAATTGTAGTAGGTAAAGAGTTTATCAGGAAATTAGGAACTTTAATTACTTAGTGTGAAAATGCTCTCAAAAAAGAAACCAAAATTATTTTGAAGTTTACCTTTGCAGATTTTTTAAAAAGCTATTTTATATTTAGATTCTGGTATTATGCATGGTATTTTTGTAACTTTAATATCGGTGTAAGCATTGTAGGGCAGATAACATTTTCAGTACAAAGTCGAATTTATTTCGACGAATCTTAATTAAAACTGTTTGACGTACATGATCAAATGCAAAATGTAGTTTTATTGCATGTTGTTAGTTTTTTTGTTGCTTTTGTTTTATTATTTAAGTTTTGTAGCTTTACAAGGACTTTGAATTAATTAAGTACACTTACATTTTATTTTGATTATTATATTTGTTGATGTTTCCCTGTAAATTTTGAATATAATTTGCTTTTTATATATATTGTTGTGAAAAATTATTTTGTAGTATCGATAAATATCTAAGTTTTTTAAAGAATAAGGTTGTGTAGAAAATTTAGATTCCTATCAATACTTATTATTTTAATTATTTGTTACGCATTAACGCATGCGGAGCAAATATTTGTAATTAAATACAAATAATAGAAGGAAAAACTTAAACCTCAAGCAGGACTCGAACCTGCGACCACTGGCTTACAGGCAGTGACCTCGGTAGCTTAGTTGGTAAAGCGACTGGCGCGTCAAGCCAGTGGTCGCAGGTTCGAGTCCTGCCTTATGTTTAATTTTTTTCTTCTATTATTTGTATTTAATTCCTATCAATACATTTTACCTTTTTATTTATACCATTTATAGGCAGCATGTCCAACAAGATTGGCGCCGACCCACCTGCCTACGCCTCTGGACGATTATTCAAGTAAGTGGTTAACTATAGTACCTATATCTACCTACCTTATTATTTGTACTTTTACGATATTCCTATTTATTCTACTTATCATTTTAAGTATCTATGACGTGTATAATAACAGTCCACACAAAAAAAATACTTTTTCAAACAATTTAATATAACTCCTTTAATATAAGTGCAAGTCGAAAATACCGGACAAGTGCGAGTCTGACTCGCGCACCGAGGGTCCCGTACAAAGTTTGCTGATCGTGACGGTTAATTCTCCAAAAACAAACTAAAAGCAAATCTTTTGTAACCGCATTGTTATCTTTAACAGTACGGT
Source organism: Diachrysia chrysitis (assembly GCA_932294365.1). Taxonomy (NCBI): domain Eukaryota; kingdom Metazoa; phylum Arthropoda; class Insecta; order Lepidoptera; family Noctuidae; genus Diachrysia; species Diachrysia chrysitis. The sequence goes on along the minus strand of OW028649.1, from coordinate 10,314,089 downwards.
TGTAAAACTAAAGTCATATATACATGTTTTTTTTTTCTTTTTTTGTGACTTTAAACCCAGCATCTAGCCAAATTTCGTGATTCTGTATCGACAGGAAGTACCCGATAGACGTTGAGGTTCTCGTCTCAATGCATGCATAATTAATGGCAGTATTTTTTCAATGTTGTTGACATAGAGGCCTAAATTTTTATTGCGTTAATGGTCCGAAGATATATGTTAGTAATTGATAATATTATTTTTGTTTATTAATTTTAACACGTGATACCACCGCGTGTTTCTGAAGAAAAAATTCTTGACAGACCACAAAGTGATACTTTAAGGGTTCCTTTTTTCCTAATGAGGCAAGGAACCCTAAAAACGCACAAAACACCCTAGATTATTTCGTTCTACTTAAAATTATATTTTTCGCAATTAGGTATCTGAGTAATATAGTAATACATAGGGTAAGTTTTTTTTATAAAAAAAACACAATTTACGTTAAAGTAACATCGTGTTATATTTACTAGATCAGGCAATGAAGGCAGTTGAATGCTCAGTTTAATATGCTATAGTTTTGATTGTCTGGTCGGCAATATGATGCATCACAAGGATTTGAACTTTGAACCCTAAATAATCACATTTTTTTTTTGTATTACAATGATAGTTATTTTTTAGTGTTGCACTTATTTATATCTATGCAATACTTAATCATAGTTTTGTTGCTCATTTCACAAAAACTTGTCTATATTTAATAATACTTTTCTACCAAATCTCAGCAATTGGTCTCGGAGCTTTGTTGGTAGTTGGTACCCATAGTAGCCTGTCCCTTGTACTTTTAAAGAGGTACTTTGGTAGAATTTTCGCACAAAGACATTAAAAATCGTTTATCATGTAGCCTAACGCCAATACCAAATAGCTGCCATACTTTGAGGGAAGTACTAGAAATAACTCATTATGTACTGCCCACAATTTATATATGTATTACATAGCACTCACATAACTTACTGGTCGAATAATCATGTACGTACAGCATACAGCAAGAAAACAAGTATTTGGAGCAAGTTTAGTCCTAAGCGAAATTTTAAATGCATGTTCATGTTTTTCTTAGTAACTATGCATGTGTATTGTAAGTATGCCCTAACTACCTATCTATTTGTTAATTATTGTTGTAAGAATGTGGGCCTCTTGTTGAAGCAATGAGGGCCTGATGCATTATGAAACAATGACAAAGAACTTCAGCAAACCAATTCTCACCACGAAAGGTATTGTGTCTTTATAAGTAGGTACATTATTTTAGATTCTTTAATGTCTTTGTCTAGTGCATGTGTGGGCAAATCACGTAATAACTCTATCCGTCAATTTTACAAATAGGTAATCTATCATTATGTGCAACTAAACTTAAATATTCTGTAATATATTTTCTATTAATTAACTGTTAGCGTAAGCATGAATACGACTGATATGCAGTTGGTACACCCTACTGCATATAATGTTTTAGAAGCACGTTTAACTAATATAAATTCCCTACTTACATTTATTTCTTATTAAGGAATAAAAATATCAAAAGATATTCCTAAGTAGCGCAATTCAAAAGTGCCTAAACATGTAAGAAATCAAGATAATAGATTCCTCTTAAGGTGGATTATTTTCCTCGTTATTTTCCTTGGACAAGTATTGATATCATTTCTTTTTTTATTTCGATACTTAGTCCTGGTTAGTTCTAACATAGACAAAAAATAACAAAATTGAAAACTAGCTTCAGGCAGACTATGGTAAAAAGTTTTTATGCAGTATTGGATTTAACCCATCCATCAATTAAAAATCCTTTTAGGTAAAGCTTGATTTCCAAAAAGCGTTGTCTATCCGGCTGTTCATTTTTAGCTATTCCAATATTTTGATAGATCACTTATTCGATTTGTTTATTATTGCAGATTCACAGCACGTAGTTTAATTTAAAGATAAAAGCTTTTTTAAATTCATTTTGTTTTTTGCTATAAATGTACCTACCTAGTGGGTAAGTACTATACAATTTTCACATGGTATTTTTTTTAGTTGAAGTTTAACTATAGAAACTACGTGTGACTTTACATCGTGTTTCTTAAATACTTGGTCAGAGCATTTTCACAAAGTTAAAGTTACCTAATAACCAATATTTATTATTAATAAATATTATATTATTATTATTAATAAATAAATATTATTATTATTATTAATATATTTCGTGTACCTACCCATTTATACAGTTAACAACGTCGACAAAAAAGTCGATCGAAAAAATCAGATTTACAAGCTGCCAGTAGGTAATGTTTAGTTCTGATTTTAGTACAGTTTTGGTATCAAGAGTGTTTTGTTTCCTAGTTGCAACCAAAAACTTATTCCATTTGATTGTGTTTTGACTTTTATAAATCTGAATGTATAGATGAACATTTAACCGGCTATCAATTGTGCTAGCTAGCAGGTGAGTCAAAATGCATAGTAGTAATGTAACATTACAATTTTCTAATGAAAACTATTATGGGTGTGTAATAAAGATAATTGATTTAATGTAAAGAGGAACCGACTGCAATGAAATTTATATGGGATCACCTCTGAGGTATTATACCTTATAGATGACTAAAAATGATTCACAAATGCCGTAGATATCACGTAAGAAACATACAATAAAACAAAATACCGTCGAATCCCAAAAAAAACACCTTCTAAGTAGGTTCAGTCTGTTAAGAAAGAGAATTTGTGTTAAAATGTTGGTACCTCTAACTAGTAATCAATAATATGTGATCAGTGTTTAGGTGCTTACTTACTTAAAAAAAACGTGTTATTCATATAATTAATAATTAATTGTAAGTATAGATTATTTATAACTTCTAACTTTATTATTTTAACATTTTAAATGAATGGAAATCAGAAATTCATGCCTGAAAGTCAGCAGCGCCAGATATTCTCTAAACATTCAGCTTACGAACGCAGCACTGTCCCTAAGCCAATCTAACAATAACAATATGTCCCTAAATAATAATTTCTTAGATCCAGCCCTCCCTTGCTGTTTTTTTCTTGAGAATGTTAGCAACGCACTAATTCGAGACCCGAACCCCACAGGGGGTGCCCTTAGTGAACGTTCCTGACATAGTTAGTTTTTAGGTTTTTTCTATTGCTCTGGCTAGAGGCCCTCAAGGTTCTCGCCAAAAGTCCGGTGAAGCAGTCAAAGCCTGCGCTCAGGATAACCGCAAAGATCTCTTCTTGATTAAAACAGCCCTGTCTAATGTCAGAACCATGACAAAAACCATTTTGAAGGCTGACTTCGATGCTATGCTTAACGCAGAACATTTTAAAAATAGCATAACAAAAAGAAGTCTTACGTCCCATGATTTAATGTGCATTCTTAAATTACGTACAAAGAATAGGTATTTTGAGTTTCTTAAACATAAGTGTATATAAATGTTTTATTTACAGCTTCTAACATCACAACGAAAGAAGAAATCTTGAAGCCCAAAACAACTATTGGGCACTGCACAGGACTAGTAACCCGAATATACTCTTGTGCGTGTTCTAATAGTTGTTGTCGGAGTTTCACTATCAACGATCTGCGCTGCGGCCATCGGAACATATTTACCTCTGAATATCTGTAACTATTTTGTCCCCTGTTTTTTGTGGCTAGCAACCCAATGTGTATGTCTTAAGCCGCGTCTGCTGTGCCAGGATTTTCACAAAACATTGTTAGATAACATTAATTAGAGGTGTGGCCTAGCATGTTTGACTGTTTATTAGATTTAGCAAAACATTAAGGCATCACCCCTAAGTTCAGTTTTCTAACAATGTTTTGCTCAAAAACTGCGACGGTAGACCCGATTTTACGTGCTAGTGTTACCAATTTATTTCTTAAGTGACAAAATTATTGCTTGCTGGTTGGTTACTCAGTCTATATTTAGACTAATTTGGGATTTTCATGCACAAAGAATAATAATTATTTTTGCTAAGTATGCGCAAAGCATTTATACACCCAAATATATCCCTATACATGGATTTATCGTTTTCTGATACAGATATGTTTGTGGCATTAAAGGGCTTATCTTGAATTGAATTAGCAACCATACAAGCTTGGTCTGTTATTTCTAAATTAACCTTTGCATAGAGATTGCATGCATTTTCTTTAATACTAAAACCAGCAATCGTTAATTAATAATTTTCAAATCAAGTTAGCAGACCTGCTTTTTGTAAGCTCACAGTTTAGTCCCAGTTGTAGATATAAGCTAATGTGTGTACCTATGTCCTTTGAAATAATCATAAAATTATTGTATATAATAATTTCGGCTAATGAAAGTCAAGTAAGTTAAATAGTAAATTAACTATTTATTGAATATTTATGCATTACTAATGCTATTTAAAGATGACTGCATTTATATTATGTTATTTGTAATTAGATTTTGCTACGACAGTGTGTTTGCGGGTAATATCAAGAATAAAAACCCTGCGCGAAGCAGATATTCTTTTCATACGGAATACATTATATCGGATTGAATTATTTATATACGAAGGTAGAGTACCTAGGTAGGCATGTACATGGGTACGTCACAAAGATACCTACCGCACATACAATCCTAAATAAATGTTCTATTGTACCACCCTATTTTAAGTTTTCGCATGCCTGCGGAAGACGAGTTATGTCAAGAGCTGTTTTTCCTTTTAACACCATTTTATATGTCGCAGCCATCTGGTAAAATTAGAAGTGATTAATGGCATAGGCGATACCTGAACTAGAATCACTCTGTGTTTAACAAATTGGCGTATTGAAAGTCAGCTCTTTAAAGATGACTGAGCTGGCGTTTAATGGACGGCCTAGGCGACGAATTAAATGGCTAATTTAATCAGATGTCTGCGACATATATTATACCATGTCTCTAGCGAATAAAGATATATTTTAGGTACAATATTAAAGTGTGTTAAACAGGTACGCTCTCTAATTAAATAAAACCCAAAAGAATCACTTGGAAATTCTTTAAGTTTATTGATACTAAAAAAGCGGGTCAGTCTTAAGTATCTAATTGGAAATAGCGGCATACAAAAAAAAACTTAAGACACAAATGTTTACACAAAAATAATATACGCCTTTTTTACAGTGTGTACTTCAAGTTTTAAGTAGCTAATAATATTACAATAATTTGTAGGTACAAGGCCAAGAAGTAAGATCAACATGTTAATGGAAAAATTAAGGTAACTATGACTAGTTATAGGTAAAATATAGTAACCAATATGTTTTAAAATAAACTACTTTTCATTTGGATATTTGAGCATAACAACAAAGGAATGATTCAACATTTTGTTCTTAGGCGGAAATAAATTTAACTTAAATCATAACATAAATAAGTTTTAAATCTATATAACGCTTCGGTATAAGTATACCTACTGTAAACGAACTTCTTTTGGCAAGATAATATAAGTAACAAAAAAATACAATAAGATCCAAATATAGCATCTGTTTATTATTTTAGGCAATTATTTGGGTTAATACTAGAGCAATTTATACATGAAACTGTAAATGTTAACATAAAAAAAGACAATTTTACACTAATCAAAACTTTTGTGATCAAAAATAAGCGAAAAACAGCTCAGATGCACAAATAAGCCATCAATAAAACTACAATTTTTTTTCAGCCAGAACTTAGCGCATATTATAAGGAACTCTTAACTTATAATAATGGTCACAACATCACATTCTGAATATTAATTCACATAAGTACATATTATGTACGAATATTTTTGTTCTTGTTCTACTGAATAAATAAATATGGAATCATCAATATTATCTTATGTTACAGGAAAATCGTTGCGGTTTGTTCAGGTAATTTTTATAAAATATTTTACACTGGCGCAATTTAAAATATTAATCATTTATAACAATAATAATCTGATTAGTCATGTTCCAAGTAAGGGCAAAGCAAATCTCGTATCATCCTGAATGGCCTAATTGGAAATGCGCGCGCAAACGTATGTGACGTACCTAGACGGTGCTTGCGGTTCTTGTATCGAACCTAAATATTAAAAACTGAGCTCCAACTAAGTTTTCAGTGACTGAGTTCAATTGTTGAATCTGAATTCAGGCCTTAACTGTTGGTGAAGCAAATTAGAGCTTTAAGTCCGTTTGACGCGAGAACTGAGATTAACTTCAACTTCTTTCGTGTCGATAGTACTATTATTTAAATTTGAAGCGCCCAGTTAACTTTCAACTGATCGCGATCATATACACTTTGTAAATTGATCCTTAGTAATTGTGTTGTCTAAGACGATAGCTATTTAAAATTGCGTCTTTAGTGTAACATACTTTATTTGAGTGAATTGTTTAGTTTTGTTTAGGTTTAGATTTAGCTGCATCTCCAAAGAGCATGAGACACATCGTGGCGTGGAGACAGGCTTTCGCTGGCAAGAACTTTTCGTCAAAGGTGAGCGCGTATCGGTACATCCAGACTGCTGGCTCGTATTCCGCCTATAAACGTAGTAAATTATGAAAAATAACAAATTAAAATAGGTACCTAAATGAAATAAAGAAAAAATATATAATTATTAAGTTGACTGTATCATAATTATACAAAAGAAATTATTATTAGTGAATGTAGTAAGCCTTGATCAGGATTAATATTTAAAATATGTGTTCTAATTAAATCGTCGTATATTTTCAGATGCTGTGAAGCAACTGGATATCGCCACATCAACAAAAATTCTGGGATGATCTGGGATGGCTGGAGTGGAGAAGACAACATAGTCACGTACAATGGCCCAAACAAGAGGCTAAGTGCGGGAAACAGCCCAACAAAACCAACCATCAACATAAAAATGTAAGAGTTCACCTGAATGTGGTAACAGTATTAACAGTAACTTCATAAAACATGTGATATGTTTCTTACCAAATATGTGTGTGACACTGCAACCAGGAAAGCTTCTATTTTATTTTTCGGACGCGCATAAAATGATAGATATGCGATATCCCTAGCATCTTTTATTTTGGATTGTCTGCAAAGAAACATACCATAATTACGTCAATAACTATGTTACAATATTTTATATACTACTGTTTGTTATCCCTATGTAAATAAAATAAAATAACAAACAGTATAGTTTTTGTGCCAGAAATTATTATGGTAAAAACTATACCTACCATATATAATCTAAACCTACCATAATAATATCTAGCATAAAAACATAAAGAGATTGTGTAATATGCAAGACCGCACAGAGTGGAAGAATAGAAAGCCGTTGCCCTGCAGTGAAAAAAATGGATAAGCCAAAAAAAAATGATCCAGAAATAATTATGTTTTTAACTCCCGTAACACACAAACAATACTCTAAAGGGTCTTAAAAACTTTCGATCTCGATTTCGATCTTGTTGTGATCCGACTATGCCCGTGAAGTTGAAAGGCACAATGTATAAATCAGATTCAGAACGCTGGGCAGTGAAAGGGACGGATGAAAGACGATTTATGATAACAGACTTTTTAAGACCCTTAAAAGTATTGTTTGTTTTTTTGAGATCAAGATCGAAATCCAAATTTTTATAACTAAATTAATTTACTATTTTATTGAGTTATTGAAGTACTAACTTCACCTTTACCTGTGCATTGCATTGCAGCTACATGAGTGTGTGTACTTACATGTGCAGCAGCGCGGCGAGCGCGCGGGGCGCGTGCGGCGCGTGCGCGGGCGGCGCGCGGCGCGCGGCGGCGGCCAGGCAGCGCGCCGCGCACGCGCCGCGCCCGCCCGCGCCGCACCACCAGCCCGCCGCCGCCTGCCCCGCCCAGCACGCCGGGTGCTGACACAAGCTTATTAATACACTACTTCACTTACGATGTAACACTCATTCTTAATTCTATTTGTACTGGTGACTTAATCATAGTCATTTAAGATATGTCGCGCTAAAGCAAACTCAAAAAAAAGTAACGTGTAAGTATAGGTACTCTTTTGGTAACATCCTGTATTTCCACCCTGGGTGTCCAGTAAATCATACGACAGACTGCAACGGGTGATACCTTGGGTAAATACCTACAAAAAAATCACAATATACGTCCCGCAAAAAGTAAGCAACCCATATTGGGCGTACGCCGAGCACGCGCGTTACTCGAGCGTGTGAACGACGCGAACGCCGCCGCCTCGAGTATCCAACAAGCAACACGAGCGCGGCGCGCACGCCGACCTCACGTCGCATTCTATGAGCGACCGGTCTACTTTCTTGTAAACTGGTTCACGCCGCATGGTGGGGGTTACGGTTTATCCTTACGGGTTTTAAGTTACAATCGGTTTTCGATATTCAAAAAGTTATATTTTCTCGAAACCTGTAACTTTTTGCGAAACATTTTTTACTAAGTCTTGGTTCCAAAGGTATCACCCGTTACAGTCTGTCACATGATTTAATGGACACCCTGTATATATAATTTTGACCGTTTTCAAGTTTGAGTGTCGTTTTGTATAAAATGAAATCCGCAAAAACAATTTTCCAAGCATAAGGTGATCAGCTGATCAGTCAGTTTGTATATATTATTTTTAATGTTCAAAGAACACAATATATTAAAATAAATTAACCTTTAAAAATAGCTACTGTAATAGACAATTTATAAACGATTTTATTTTTTTAATTTCTATAATACATTGTTATACACCACAGATACACTGTAGGTACATATCAATGATTACTACAAAAATGTTTGTAATATTGCAACAATAAAATACAAATAAACTTTGTGAGCAAAAATATCGCATTTTTATTTCTTCATACTTACAGTCTCCACATATTTCGCTATCTTAGCACCCAAGGTAACGTAATCATAGAAGTTAAACAACTCTGCGAACTGGTGCATCAGACTCAGGATCGGCTCCCATCCTTCAGTATCGACCTTCGTAAAGCGATCGAGAAAGAAGTCCTCAGAAGGATCGATGTTCATACGACATTCTGGTACCTTCTTGTTCGACGGTGTCATTGCTAATATTTCTGCTGGTAGCCTAAAATGGGCACAGTAAAGTAAATAATAGTTCATAACATAATTTAGATAAAGCTATAGATTACAAATGGGCTATTTCTAGGAACATGACAGGAACTACTGGTTTGAATTGAAATATTTCGCTGTTGGATAGTTCATATATTGAGAAAGACTATATAGGCTATAGAGCATCACGTTATAACTAATAGGAACGGAGAATCAATGAATAATGTTGCAAAAACGGGAATAAATATTCGTTATAAGAGCTTCCGTAAACGGTTAAAGTTACGCAAAAATCATGTCTAACAGAATTGTTGCCCTTTAAAAGTAATAAAAAAAAGTTCGGAACAACATATTGCTTTCTTCAAAGGTAGACTAACTATAACCTTTTTATGGTAATCAAATTTGTTCTAAAATAATGCATGTTTGAGGAGGTGTTAATCTTTATCAATAACAATTTTTACATTTTGAATGAAATTCCCATTGACATTATTAGATTTCAATGAATATCTTAGGAGATATCACAGTTTTAAAATATCTCAGCAACAAAATAATGATCAAGTACCACGCGGGTAGATGTACCTAAAATAGCTTCTTAAATTTAATGTAGGTACTAAGTAATGTTTTTAAAGTAATGGAATATATTTAAGTAGGTTTTTTCCTCAAATTAACACAAATAAAACCGCGGTGACAGCTAGTTGACATATATTTTAGAGGGTGACCTCCTGGACCGAAATTGTTTACATAGCACATAAAACATTTGAGCTCTATACATTTCATATTTCCGCATAAATAGCTAAAAAAAAGTTATCATATTCCGTGTATTGATTGTGGAATTAAAGAAGCCAGTATACCTTGATTCCGAGTCGCTGAGCAACTGCCTAAAGCTGATGATGTGCAACCAATATCCAAGTTCCAAATGTTGATAAGTGCAATCTTCTTCTTTTAAAGCCAAGTCTTCTGGTTGGATACCTGAATCATAAGTTACGGTTTGAAACAAACGACACATTTGAAGACATCCTCAGACTTATAAAATAAACAGGATTTATATTTTTTTGATCCATTTTGGAAAATAAAATCAACAAGTAACAGTTTTCCAAAAACAATCAAAATGTAGTTATTTTTAATTAAATACAAATAATAGAAAGAAAAACTTAAACCTCGGTCAGGAATAGAACCTGCGACTACTGGCTTTACGCGCCAGTCGCTTTACCAACTAAGCTAGTTTTCTTATTTGGTCAAGGATATCGCAAGATAAAAAAATTGCAAGGCGGATCAAGGAAATCAATTCATAAGCCTTAAGCCTATTCAAGAAAACAAAAACTAAAAAAGAGAGACGATACGAGATCTGGCAACTCTCGTAATATTATTACTGAAGAACTGTCAAGTAAATTAAACAGAATAAAAAAAAAAACAAATGTTACTTGCACATCCTCTATTCCCGCATCCCTTCAACGCTTTCCCGACTGTCTTCATCAGCGCATCATAGTTCTTCTGATGAGCCACCTTATCCGTCCTCTCAGCCGGCATGTTCTGTATGAAATGGTCGAATACCCCCTCATCCATATCGTCTACTGACGCGCCCTGGATATTATCGTCTTTTAGTTCAAGCATTCGTACTAAAGTGCTGCTTTCTGCGACAATTGGAAGGTATGTTATGGTACTTACGGTTTGAAGAATGTTAATGAAGAAGAAGTTTGAGATTATGAAATATATGCACCCAGAAATTCTATTAATTGTATTTGAATTTTAGTAGTAGTTATAAAAGATAGCTTGTAATGTTTGTAATTTATAAATTCGTGTGGATAAATGAATAATGTTAGCTTAAAGTTTCGATTTTTACAGTTCAGTACATGGATGTTAAAATGTATAATAATAATTTGAATGTTAGAAAAAGTGAAGGTAAAGCAGCCTCAGTAAATTAATAGAAATGTTATTAAAAATTAACTACTTTGCTATTTTATATTAAAAATGCGTTAATCTTACCATGTTCGTGAGGGCTGTAACATTGTATGTTAGTTAAATGACAGTTGGTGCCGTCTTTCTCGCACACCATACTCATTCCCGCTTCCACTTGCGTACAAATGTCGCCTTCATTAAATTCTGTGTAAATCAAACAAATATTACAAAAGAAACCTTTAGTAACAAGAATAAAGAACAATGTACAGGCAGGGACCGGCCGGATACTCATTGAAAGGGTTTTTGAAGGGGTTTTTTTAAGCGCTTCAAGAATAAACCCTTTGACATGTGTTACACCTTCGAACGGATTACTGTAACCCGTTCCGAACAGGTTACCCTTTCAATACCCTGTAACACTGTAACAGGGTAAGCCATTCCAACCAAAAGACAATGTAATATGCACTCTTTGTAATAGACATTAGTTTGAAAATAGTATAACCACGAACGCACGTGACATCTTACCGCCCGGCGGCCCCATTGTTGCATTTACCGAGCGACTTGTAAACATGGAATAATAATCATTGTGGATATGATCTTACAGTTTAATTGTGCTTGTCGCACATTTCAAACATTGTGATATTTATATTTTCATGTCTATAGATTAACACAGGTAAGTGATTATTACTTAAAGTACTGAGTTACCTTCATGTTAATATTGTGAAATGTAATAGGCATGTTTCCTATTTTTTTTTTAATGTCCGACTTGTAGATTAATGAATTTTATTGGACACGTATTTTTTCTTTTTTCCTGCAAACAAAAAATGATCAAAATACAGAGAACGGAAGTTACGCGTGACGTCACTCCTCGCTACGATTTTTTGCGAGGCGTAGCGTCATAAGCCCCCACTCCGAAACTTTAAAGCGGTGTATCTTTGTATTTTTTTATTGTTTTGATAAAAGAAAAAATACGTGTCTAATATTTTTTTATTATCCAACTGACGGACTAAATAGATTTTAACTTTTCATACCCAGGAAACATCCCTATTGTATTTGTTAAATAATTATTTTTATTATGTTATGTCACAACTGAATTACATAGTCTTGTACTTATTTAGTACAATGGATATGTTATTATTACTTACTTAATTACTAATGTGATTGATTGTGTTTCAGGTGACGCTGGCGAAACTGATAATGTTGCACCTTTCCAAGAATATAGTCAGCCGCTTTTTACAGAATACCAAGATGAATTGCCGAGTTCGATTACTAGCACAGGCGGCAATGATGGTAAGTAATCGTTAAGAATAAATAGGATAAAATTGAGTAGGTATAGCATATTTGGTTCGATGCAAACTCTATGGCGGTTGTGAAGAGAAGCGACGCGCGCCGCCCGACAGGACGCCGGGCAACATGCGGCGCTGTTTCAAATTTTAGGTATACCTACGACCCGCGCAACTGGCCTTCTCAATACTTACCGCACACGCAGCGGACTTCACAGTTTGTAAGTAGTTGTACCTACTGTAGTTAAACGGTAAACCTTTAATTAGGTATATTAGCCATTTTTTGTCGTAAGTTTTGGCTACATCTCATTTTAAATGTGTTAGGTATTTGTTTATTAAAAGCGTTTAAAAAAACAAAGTAGGTAGTTACATTTGTTTAGTCCTCTCACTAGGTCGACACTAATATCTACTTTTATGAAACTGAAACTGGGGGTTAGTGTATAAGAGACACTAACCCCCAGTTTCTGAAAGGCTGATCAACACAAAAATTTGTTAATCAACTGTCAAATCTCATGTTAAGCGCTGTGATTGGTTGTTAGTCTTTTAGTCAACGAATCACAGTCGTGATCAGTTGATTTGACAGAAGATTAAGTTGATTAGCCTTCCAGAAACCGGGGGTTAAACAACCAACAAGTAATAATAGGCTTATGACCGAACATTCATAACTAGGACCTACTACTAGAACATTGTCTTCGCATTAGATAAGCCTCTACTCCGCTGACATTGGCTCGTCGTAGAACTTCCGTGTTTCGAACACGATCCGACCAGTGGATGTTCATAATGGCGCGTAGGCATTTAAGATGGAATCTATCTAACATACGGATATGCTTGCAATATGGAACCCATGTCTCAGAGGCGTATAAGAGATTGGGCAGAACTGTAGCCATGTATACATACACTTTCGTCGCTAGCATTATGTCATGTGTACGGAACACCTTTTGACGAAGCCTGCCAAAAGCTGCAGCAGCTGCTACAATCCTACAATTTACCTCGTCATCGAGGAGGCACTTCGAAGTTATGGTGCTGCCCAGATACTTAAATTTGTCTACCAGCTTTAGTGAGTCTTCACCGAGTATGATGTCGGATGGAGCGTCGTTGAGCGTCAACACTTCAGTCTTCTTTACATTTATCTTAAGGCCAAACCCTTGGCACGACTCATTAAGACTCAACATAAGCCTTTGCAGACCCTCTGCGGATTCTGCCACAAAACACAAATCATCTGCATACATCATCTCAGTGAGAGTGGCGTGAGACACTTTAGTGTAAGCTTTTAGTCTAGCCAGGTTGAAGATTCCGCCTCCGTCAGTACGAAAGCGAACACGGATACCCTCAGATAAAGTTTGCAAGGCTTCTCGTACTACAACGGCAAAGTAAAGAACGAACAGAGTTGGGGCGAGCACACAGCCCTGTTTCACTCCACAGTTCACCGTGAAGAAGTCTGAGCTCTCAACCTGAGCATTGACGCAACACCGCATATCATCATGCAAGAGGCGGATCATTCTCACAAACTTTTCTGTGCATTCAAGTTTTCTAAGTACAAACCAGAGCGCTTCCCGAGGCACACTGTCGAAAGCTTTTTCCAGATCAACAAAACATAGATATAGAGGCTGACCTTGCTCTCGACTTTTCTCTTGAAGTTGACGAATAGAGAAGATGGCTTCACAGGTGCCTCGGTTGGGTCGGAATCCAAATTGTGTTTCTGGTAGCACATCTTCAGACAAAGGCATCAAGCGGTTAAGTAAAATTCGAGCAAAGACTTTTCCTGGCGAAGATAGCAGGGAGATAAATAATAATAAATAATAATAATAATAAATGTGGACAATATCACATACATTGCACTGAACCCAAAGTAAGTAGCTAAAGCACTTGTGTTGTGGAATTCAGAGACAACGAAGGTACCACAAACACCCAGACCCGAGACAATGTAGAAAAGAGGTTTTCTACATTGACCCGGCCGGGGATCGAACCTGGGACCTCAGAGCTGGCGACACCTTGAAAACCGGTGTGTACGCCACTCGACCACGGAGGTCGTCGGGAGATGCCTCTATAAGAATTGCAGTCAGCTCTGTTACCCTTGTTCTTATACAAAGAGCGAATAATTAACACTTTAAAATCGTCACGTACCCGCTCTTCGTCCCATAAGCCAGTAAATAGGGTCAATATAGCTTAGTGCAGTTCTGACCCACCGTATTTTAATAGTTCTCAGGAATATTGTCAATACCGACCGCTTTTTTGTTCTGTTGTTGCTTGATCGCAGTAACAACCTCGCCCAAAGACAGTGGTTCGTCCAGTACATTGATCGTGGGGAGAGATGGCAATGAGTTAATATGTGCGAAGTCCACTGATCGATCGACATTAAGCAGATTCTTAAAGTGTTCACTCCAACGGTTAAGTACATCTCGCCTGTTAGTAAGCAGTGTGCCGTCGGATGATTGTAAAGGCACTTTAGTCCGAGTCCTAGTACTAACTAAGTTTACGAATTTCGTCATAAAATTCTCCTATTTGACCGGTATCAGCAAGCCACTGCATACGAGCAGCATGATCTTGCCACCACTTGTCTTTAACTTTCCGTACATATCTACGTAGCTCAGCACAGCTTCGCTTAACCTGCTCAACCTGTTGGACGCCACGATGTTGACGTAAGAGGGTCCGATGTTTCTGTATTGCCCTGGACAGAATTTCGTCATTGTTATCAATCCAATCATCATGCCTACTAGCTTTCATACCCAGAATATTCGTAGCCGTGGCTACTAGATTAGACGATATAGTTTGCCAGTTGTTGACAATAGTACCGTCACTCAGATTAAGCGACCGGATCATATAACCAACTGACTGAGCGTATGTCTTACGTACTTCCAGGCTCTGTAGTTTTCCTGTGTTTAGACGTACAGGCTTAAACCCTTGTGATCTACGCGGGTGGTAAGAGCAGATCATTAGTTTATATTATTATAGTTTACATTATCGCGGGTGCATCCAAGTCGTCTTATATTTTGCCGGAAGTCTGAACATGGTGTTGGTGACAGCAAGCTGGAATTCAGCACATAGGGACAGAAGGAGTTGTCCGTTGCTATTCATGTTACCAACACCATGTCGTCCCAAAACCTTGGGCCAAGCCTCGAAATCACGTCCCACTCTCGCATTGAAGTCACCCATTAACAGTATCTGTTCTCTGTGAGGAACTCTAGAGAGGGCTAGCGTGACTTCTTCATAAAACTTGGTTTTAATGTCATCGCTCTTGTCCATTGTTGGCGCATACACACTGATGATGTTAAGGTGATTTTCGCCAGAGAGACGTAAGCGGAGCGTAGTAACACGGTCTGATATGTGGATAGGACACTCATCCATTTTTGTAGCAATGACATTTTTGATAGCGAAGCCAACTCCTGATCTCCTCGTCTCCGTAAGTGGGGTCCCTTTCCAGTAGAAAGTGTACCCACCCAGTAGTTCCACTTTCTCACCTTTTTCAGCTAGATGTGTCTCACTAAGAGCAGCTATATCCACATCATAACGTCGGAGTTCGCGGGCAACGAGAGCTGTTTTGCGGGGGGGGGGGGGGGGGCATAAGTTACTCTCGCGATCAAGTAGGGTACGTACGTTCCAAGAGGCAAAAGTCATGTTCCGGGTTCGTAACCAATTGTTTTGTTTCTTCTGTTTCTTTCGACCGCGTTAATAGTGATGCAGTGACAGCCGCGGTTACTATCTCCGAGTTTGTTTGGGTTAAGCCTTTTTTAGGACACCTTTTTTTAGTCCTCTCCCCGGATTGGGGAAAGCAGGGCCCCTCTAAATAGAGCTGCTTTGTCGTTCAGGGAGCTGCCGAATTGCAGTGTTAGCCCAGTGCAGTGCAGAAGCGACCATCTACCCTGAACCGCCCACATGCAGACATCAGACAAAGCCTGGTAGCATCACAACCAAGCCTCTCTACCTCAGTCCATCGCCGCAGGACATAGTAAAGATCGGAGTCAAATTTGAAAAGCCAAGTCAGTTGCGCAGGATATATTTAAGTGTACAAATCATAAAATGACAGTGTGTGCGCATACACAGGTGCACTCTTATCCCTACCTCCCTTCACCCAATGGACGGTGGTCCGCTACGATTGGAGAGAGGCAGGAACGCAGGGTAGATATTAGTTTAACTACAGTAGGTACAACTACTTACAAACTGTGAAGTCCGCTGCGAGTGCGGTAAGTATTGAGAAGGCCACTAGCGCGGGTCGTAGGTATACCTAAAATTTGAAACAGCGCCGCATGTTGCCCGGCGTCGTGTCGGGCGGCGCGCGTCGCTTCTCTTCACAACCGCCATAGAGTTTGCATCGAACCAAATATGCTATACCTACTCAATTTTATCCTATTTATTCTTAACGATTACTTACTATCATTGCCGCCTGTGCTAGTAATCGAACTCGGCAATTCATCTTGGTATTCTGTAAAAAGCGGCTGACTATATTCTTGGAAAGGTGCAACATTATCAGTATCGCCAGCGTCACCTGAAACACAATCAATCACATTAGTAATTAAGTAAGTAATAATAACATATCCATTGTACTAAATAAGTACAAGACTATGTAATTCAGTTGTGACTTAACATAATAAAAATAATTATTTAACAAATACAATTACATTTCACAATATTAACATGAAGGTAACTCAGTACCTACTTTAAGTAATAATCACTTACTTGTGTTACTCATCGTAATTATTAGCTCGTTACGTGTGGTCAAATTCGCAATAACTAAATAAAAATTGTAAAGCAATGAGGCGCCGCTCGGGTGCAAGTATCCCCACCTTCATGCAGCTCAAGTTTATTGGGTAAGTCAGGGTAACACGAATAAAAGCCTTTCGTAAAGGTAACCTCTTCAAAGGCTTAAGTCATTGAAGGGGTTAACCCCTTCACGTGGTTACCCTAATGAAGGTGTTAACCCTTTCGCTGGGTTTCGAGGACGTAACTCGAACAAAAGGTAACACTGCGATATGAGTTACCCCATGTACGGGTTACCCTGTTAAAAGGCTTAACCCTAAAGCGGGGTTGTCCGGTCCCTGTGTACAGGATGTTACCGAAAGGTTATATCTTTCTAAAAGGGGTGGTACGTACATCTGGAATAGAGTCAGATTATCAAAATTTTTGGTCAAAATTGATTTATTAAATTATTGATGTTTTATTTTTCGCACCAATTATTCAACACCATAAATCATAGCTAGACTGCTCCTGAAGCGATATTATAAAATTTAACGAGTGACGTAATAAGATAATGACGTGAGATGCGGTGACACGTTTGTTATGATTTATGGTGTTCAACAGTTCTGGCGTTATTTAGAGTAACAAATATCTATCCATTCATCCAAACTGTCGCATTTATAATATTAGTGTTAGAATAGGTATACGACCGAACGGATACATAGATTGGGAGTATATGAATAAAAAGCAGAAAATTATTACAGCCACATCAATATACTTAAAAGACTATTATTATTTGAGATGCCAACACTTAAAAGTCTGGTACAGCCAACCATAATTCAACAAAAGTTAACACTTTAAAATTGGCACCGCTATTTTAAACCAATAAGGTTTTGGTATCTAATCTGGTTTTGTAGTATTTGACCTGTGCTCAAATTAGATTTCCCTAACTTACGCACAAATAAATAAAACATTACATAAAAATAAACGAGTTTTTTTTTTGAATCAGTAATAGGTTCATACCTAATTCGTGCAGTACATTAACTTGCTTGAACAGACAGGACCAGCCCAGTAGCAGCGAGCGAGCCAGCCCGCCCATGAACATCGGATCAACGCGGATCACTTGTTTCAAGTGGAACATGTGCGTGTTACGATGCTTCTTTAGCATGTTCAGTTCTGCTAGAATGAAGTTTGTTGCTGGCTGAAAAGAGAAAAAAAAAATTAGCCGTCTTCCACAACTTATGATAGAATCTATGAAAGATACATTTAAACGAACTTAGCCTTATGTTAAAATAAATATTATTGTTATTATTACCTTATAATATGTATATTACTTTTTAAGTCTTGCAGCACCCTTACAGGGTCTTTGTACGTAATTTTACTTACATTGTTATTTTTTACCTATATTTGTAAATTACTACATTGTGTGCAATAAATAGAAACAATTTCAACTAAGAAAGTAGGAAATAAAAAAGAGAGTCGGTCTCGCACTCAAAGGGTTCTTTCTGCATAACACTACGTCCTGTGTTATTTGTTGCTCTAACGGCAAAAGACGTACACAACGAGAGAAATTTTTAAATCTCTACCTATTACGGTACATGCGATAAAGTCCGCTCATAGACAGACGGATGGACGGACGCACGGCGGAGACTTAGTAATAGGACACTCAAGGATAAACTAAAAGCGAAAGTTCTACAAAAACAGGATTAAATACAACTGGAAGTCATTCGAACCTTTCAATTCATTCAATCTTTAAATTTAGCAAATCATAAGGATGTGGAAGAATCTGTAAGGCACATATCTGATCTTAAATAGCTAAAGATATTGAGATTCGAAGGAACAAATAAAAAAGTTAAGTCTTAATTCTTTCGGTTCAGTGTATCTTTCGTCGTGTCATTATGAACCATACCAAAAAAATAATAAGTAAAAACACAGTATTACCTCATAAAGACTTAATTTGAAAGCTTCTTCAGCAGCAGCTAATGCCTCATCGAAGTACCCCATCTCTAGGTATATTGAAGCTAGGGATATTAACACGATGTCTTTAAACCGCTGCTCTACAGTACGGCTAGCCGTCATGGCGCAGTGCAACGCGTTCACGTTGTTGCCTCGGACGCGCCAGTATAGTGATGAGACGGTGTATAGTAGCCACTTTGGGGCTATTTTCTAAAACAAAAAAAAAGAAACGTAAATTTAAAATTATAATATACTATCGACCCACCTCGGTTTCACATGGGTAGACAAACAATAATTAATTATACAAAAAACCTTCCTCCTGAATCATGAATTGGTGAAAACCATATGAAATTTCGTTCGGCAGTTTTTGAGTTTATCCCGTTCAGACAGACAGACGCGGCAGATGACTTTTTTTATAATATGTCTAGATAAGTTAAGAAGCACCTAATACATTTTTTCCGGGTGTTTACAACCACCGCTCCAAAGAGTTTTTAATCTTCGAGCGGCTGAATAGGTTTTTTTCTATCATAGCTAAAAAACACTCTCGATCAAAACACTATCCATTTGGAAGCTAAGATGCGACAGACAGATACAACGATACATTGATAAAAAATACATGATAAATAAACACGTAAACTCTTTTTGATCACACAGCTCTTTTTGATTTGGGGCTTGAAAAGAATATTATGTAAAAATTACTCAGAACTGAGATAATAGAATGTGTGAGATACGAATCCAGTTTAATACCACGTTAAGCCTAAACCGACTTAAAGATTCTAGAATGTGATTAGTAATGATCCAGTACAAGTCTTACCATTTGCATAGCGGCATATATCCGCTGTCCTATTTCCGCGTCCTGCATGTTCTTGACAACGGAGGCGTCACCGTCGCCAACATACTCCAGGAGTTTATTACGTAGGTCATCTGTTATCACTACTTCGCTCACAAATTGTGGCCTGAAAAAGTTCAGACATAGAGCGAATTGATCCTAAGACGTTATCAAAACACAGCTTTGGCGCGTATTATTAGATACAGACACGAAAGACGCAAAATAAGGTCATGAAAAAATAGCCTCGGATATCCCAAGCGAGTTAAAAACTATATATAATACAAGTAATAATAGAGCGCTGAATGCAGGAAACATGCGACAAAATAAAAGTTTTAAAATATAATGCAACCAATACAGTTTTCTGTGTCCTTAAAATAATGGATCAAAATAAGAAGCAGCATAAAGAATAGTCTACGTTGTCTTGTAAATGAAATTAACTTCAAAAGTAATTTTATATCTTAGATACTAATAGGGATGTTGACTGAGTATGAAAAGAAAAAAAAAAAAGAACTTACGTTAGATGAAAATGTTAAAAGAAAATATTAGACACATATTTTTTGCTTTTTCATTATTAGTAAAAACTAAGGAGATAAAGCAAATCAAAGTTCAGGGCCTCTAGACAAGTGACAATGCGACAAGCGATAACGCTGATCGAATCGCTCAAATGTATGGAAGTGACAAGTCCAAGTCACGTGACTTATCGAAACAAAATGTCATTTCTATACATTTAATGTCATTTAAGCGATTTCTATCATCGTAAACGCTTGTCGAAATGCCACTTGTCTAGGGGGGCAGGAGTGGAGGCTACTGATGTCATGATCTAGCACATAACGTACGTCATCGTGAAGTCATGCCACATTTCAAATCAATGTACCGTAGCGAGTATTTGGTAACGTAAAGAATACCTATTTAATAATTTTTATTAATCGACCTAAAATACATTTTTTTTTCTCAACGTCGTCCCTTTGTGTCCCTATTCCATGTTTTTTAATAATGAAAATGAACAGTTGAAGTAATCACTTACTTTTGTGGTTTCTTCTGTGTAAATGCAGTGGCATCTTTATCATTCGGACAAGTTGGGGGATACCACGGTAATTCATGCTCCTCTTTAGCTGAGTACCCAATCTTGTCAGTCAGCAACGATTTCAGTCTGAAAAAGGAAATTGAATAGAAATTATATTTTAAGGTAAAAAAGTATAAGTTACCACTTTTTTGACTGCCTTGTTTTATTAAAGCTTCCGTTATTTTTAAGTGATGGATTTATAAACAGTAAGTTCCATTCAAAAATACATATCGTACCTTAATCCCTTATTCTCAAACGGTAAAAATATTTGATAAACGACTTCTAAATTTTCTGGAAACGAAGACGAAGCGTCTTTACAAAGTCTTGTCGACGGCCATTCGGCTTCATTATCAAAGTCTTCTGTATTTCTACTTATCTTTAATGTTGTTGGATATCTGAAAATTATAATACAGAATTATGATATATTGAAACAACTGAAACACTATAACTGGCCCCAGAGCTATGTGGTGAAAATATTCTACTTCTTAGCATGTTTGTGCATGTGGGTCGGAACATATGCCCCTTGCATGGGTCCTCAAGTTGTTCTTGAGGCGGCGAATCTGGTCCAGGTCAGCCCTGCCGTCTTTTTTATATCGTCAGACTAGACTAGATAGATTTTATTGCATACACCTTTGAGTAAACATAGATAAGAATAGAGTGCGCGCATCGCCAGTAGCCCCTTGAGCTGATCGTAACCAAATTTTTTGGTGTAAGTACTACGTTCGTTTACTGATTTAGGTAATTTTCCGTACAACGACAGACGTTTATGCGAAAATATCGATGTTTCCGATATTATTAGGTTTTGAGACAGTTTTAATAAAACGGCGCGCTATGTTTTGACATTAATTTTAAGATTTTACTTGTTCATACTAGTGCCTACAGATCATACTCGATATGTGCACTGCACACTCTATAGTATACTTATTTTTGCTCTAAGATGTACACAGACTCAAATATAAAATATTTAATTAATGATGTCATGAATATCAAAAATGTTAAAAGATTTGATAAACAGGATCTGAACTCCAACATTTTAAAGCTATAATATATAAAGTGCAATTAGGGTCTTGGCGATTTAAAAATCCGCTACATTCGCTAGTCTCGCATATGTTCTGTCAATTTCCACCAATGAGAGTCAAGCTAACTGGCTCGTGATTGGTGAAAATTAACAGATAGACCACACGCGATTGTGATGATTAATACTCACAAAATGATCCCTGTATCATATTCAGATATGCTCCCTTCATTGTCAACCGCAGTAGGCTTCTTGTCAACTGGTTTTGATGAATCAGGTTTCGCTTCATTAGTCTCAATAAAGGCATTAGCTGTAAATAAAGACAGGTACAATAGACCTTTTTCGTAAGACTATGAAAAACTTTACAAAAAAAAAATATCGACAATCTCTAACTACAATAAAGACAAATAATAGAAGGAAAAACTTAAACCTCAGGCAGGACTCGAACCTGCGACCACTGGCTTGACGCGCCAGTGGTTACAAGTTCGAGTCCTGCCTGAGGTTTAAGTTTTTCCTTCTATTATTTGTATTTAATTACAAATATTCGCCCCGCATACGATAATGCGTAACAAATAATTAAAATAATACAATAAAGACTCTAACATTCTAAGTACCAACAGTTTTACTATGCAATACTATTTGATAACTAACTAAAATATACATGGATTTTAGGAACTGGGAATTTAATAGGATCCATCATGCAAGTTTTAGTAATCTATGTACATTGAGACCAACCATGTGATATCTGCTGCCGCTCTAAAGTAGAACAGACATGTAAAATATTACACAAATTTGTTACACATATGAATAATATTAAAAACGATTCAAGTTGTTCAGAATTTATATTATTATTTACCTTTGACAATCTCTGGAAACAGATCAGGGAATGTTGGTGTGGGTCCAATTTCTTTCAAAATTTCTTCTTCAGATAGTTTTACATAATCTCCATCTGGGCCTATATCATCTAAAATCATGTTGGCATGTCTGCCTATATGTTTTACGAGTCTTTGTAAACTATATGCAGACTCTATAGAGTGAACACCTTTTTCTTTCAACCACTTGTCGTTGTAAGTAGGCCCATCCAAGAAGTATTGAATCAATGAATACTTGTCACCTTCTTTTTTTAAGTCTTTTATATTTAAGCCTGTTAGTTCAGACATTTTGTCGAAGTTTTTACCTACATCCCTGTAATCTGAAAGAAGAAACTTATTATTAAAAATGCTTTTAATACGAGGTATCTATAAAGTTGAAGAATAATATTTAATGTATAAAGCTAAAGAGTTTGTTTGTTTGAACGAGCTAATCTTAGGAACTAATGGTCCGATTTGAAAAATTATTTCAGTGTTGGATAGCCCATTTATTGAGGAAGGGTATAAGCTATATAACATTACCCTGCGACCAAAAGGAGCTAAGCATAAATGAAAACCGTTGAAACTTAAACACGCAAACAAAGTCGCGGGGGACAGCTAGTGTAAAATATTTTTATTGGTAGCTTACCAAATTCCTCTTTATGCTTCATGGTTCTTAAGAACGCCGCCTGAGATTTGAGCCATATTGCCTCTCTTTGACTATACTCTGTTAGTTCTTCGCGAAGTTTACTTAAAGTTCTGGAACATAATTCTGTTTTTTAATTCTTTTAAAAGTACAAAGTCAACTTTTGGGTTTATAAAAAATTCACAAGCATAAATAAAGATTCAGCCACCAGGTACAACTGCCAGACTAAATAAACTAACCATAAAAGAACAAGACCAGTACAGAAGCTACAAGTAATGAAATAATACTCACTCATGAACAATTTGCAATCTTTTCAATAGGTAAGTATGACACATTACAGCATTTTTATATTTCACAGCCAAATTGAATGAAGGGTTTAACTTAAGGCAAGCATCATAGTGTTTTATGGAACTGTTGAAATCACCTATCACAGCTAGTGCATTGGCAAGTATAAAATGGTTGGTTGGGCAGCCTTGATCATGATCTACAGCTGCTCCTAAGATAATGACAGAATCCTCTGTCACTTTGCTACGGTGCAAAATTAGTCCCATGCTCAAAAGAGCTATGTCTTTGTATTCCCTGAAAATAAAATAGTATAAATTGAAGTTAAGAAACATATTGCAAGTTATATAAACATTAATACGGAGGAATTAAGAATTTTGTACAGTAATAAATCTATACTAATATTATAAAGCTGAAGAGTTTGTTTGTTTGTTTGAACGCGCTAATCTCAGGAACTACTGGTTCGAATTGAAAAAATCTTTTAGTATTGGATAGTCCGTTTATTGAGGAAGGCTATAGGCTATATAACATCACGCTACGACCAATAGGGGCGGAGCATAAATGAAAAATGTTGCAAAAATGAAAAACCGTTTAACCTAAAACACGCGAACAAAGTCGCGGGGGACAGCTAGTAGTAAATAGTTCTCAAATTCTGTACTCATTTTAATATTAACAGTTTTTAAATACAGCCAAAAGGAACAATCACTCTAATAAGATCAAGTAGATTAAAATGATAACAAAAGTGCAATTGTGCAAACTATTACAAGGAAAACACTTGATTTTAATTAAAGATTGAAAAAATAAAAAGAAAACAATGTCATTAATTATAGCATTCCATGAACTTTACAATGGCCTACTGAACAAAAGGCCTATATATATAATGAATAGATATTAGATAATAATAACCATTCATTATATATAATCATTTACATTGTTATAAAATTTATGGATAATGTTACATACCTACTGTTTAAATTATAACACTAAAAGCATGTAAAAAAAGGTTCTGGGCCTAAATTGTCACTGCTATCACATTAGTCTATGAGCATGTAGGAATACAGTGCAACTATGTTTGTGCACTCTGTCCTGAGACTACGAGCAGATGTGATTTTTAAGCATTTCATGTGCAGTGTGTCTTGCACACTCTCCACATAAAATCCAAGGGCACCTACTACTTTTCTAGCAAGGCACTACTGGCAATTTTATAGCTCAAGGATGTTTTGATTTGTTTTTTTGCATATGATAACTATCTACAGAGACACTGCCATGACTGTCCTTCATTAGGATGAACATTAAATAGTATTAGTACCAAGTAGTACATCTTACCTAGGTGCATAATGCACAGCACGCCGACTACACTCCATGGCCTTAGGAGCATTACCTCGTACTCTCCAGTAAAGTGAAGCCATGTTGTAATGCAGCCATGACGAGTTGTTCTTCCGCAGAACACCAGCCAACCAGTTCCCAAACTGATCAACACTCATATCTCTAATATCTGTGTTTTTTGCTGACATGTGATCTGGCAAAGTAAGCTCTGGACTTGCACTTAAATTTTCCCTTTGTTTCATACTCTGGAAGGGAAGTTATAGTAATATAACTACTGGAAAAACTTATCTATACAAAAATAAATCGCCGAAACACACATAACTTCCAAACAACTGCACCAACTTGAATATTATTTTAGATTCGCTATTATGAGGACAAGGTTTGTATAAAATAAAATAAAGATAAATATGAAATTTAATTGAATGAGGTAGGTAGGCAGGGTAGGTAGGGTAGGCAGGGTAGGTAGGGCAGGCAGGGTAGGTAGGGCAGGCAGGGTAGGTAGGGTAGGTAGGGTAGGTAGGGTAGGTAGGGAAGGCAGGGTAGGTAGAGTAGGCAAGGTAGGTAGGGTAGACTTCCCTCCTGTCAACTACCCTACCTACTTAACAAAGCCTTGTCAACATAAACACAACTTTTTTGCAAATTTAATATTATATTATTTAGTCCTATCTTTGAACTTCATGTTTTAGTTATGGTAGTAAGGTGGTATATCACATTAGGTATGGCTTATAGATTGCAGTTCAAAACAGGAAAATAATTATAGTAGTTATTAGAATAAAATAAATAATTATTTAACAATCTTTCTGATAAGGCCTCAAATTAATAGTATGATCAAAAATATCAATTTCAAAAAAATATATTTATAGCTTTTTTATATAAAAAAATATCCCTTACCTCTAAATGTTCAAAGGCACACATACTAAATGTCAATGAGGAAAGCTTTTTACAATCCGGCACATCAGCATCTTCAAATTTCATATTATAAAGTGAAAGGTCATCAGAAGACATCTTAGTTTTGCTTTCCTCCAAAGAGGATGTATACCAATCCATCAAATTTAATTGACCTACTTTGACACAGTTTTCATCTTCATTCAATAAAGTATTAACATCTGTAGTTCTTTCCAGCTCTGCCCAAAGCCCTTTTATAAGCTGTTGTCTTTTAGACAAATCATGATGTAGGTTAATTATATTATCCCAGCGAGTGTCTTGATTTAGAAATGCCAATAAGTCATACGGGCGAGCCATTTCAAAAGGTGAGTCCAGCTGAAAGTCAAAAAGTTTACAACTGTATAAATCAACTTTAAGGTTTTAAGTACAGTTTTCTATATTCATAAATTAGACAATAAATCAATTTCGACATATCTTCTGTCTAAGAAATTTGAATTGTTTTAAATAAAATATATACCTACTTATTCATCAATGCAAAAATAAAGTAATAATGCACTTATTATAGCATTATTTACTTTATAGTCTACACAAAAGTAGGTCTTAATTATATTTCTAGCTAATTCAATGTAAATAGGAACAGGGCCAAACATTGTTTGTACAGCTTATCAGTAAAACAATTCGTGCTCGTACATAGATAGTCGCAGAGCATAATAATACATAAATTTCATAATAAATAAATATTATATCATACCCGCGGCTGTATAAGACCCCCCTCAGTCACCATCCAATGTGTCGAACCATTTATCTGCATAGTACAGAAACTGAACAACCACCAAAGTTTCATAAACTGCATTTTTAATATTTTGAACAACATTTTGCCACTAAAATATCATATTATGTATAAATAAACAGCGACTTCACAAATCAGAACAGTAAGAATTATGCGGTCCACATAATACAGTTACCGCAATTAATAATTATTATAATTAGGAATGTTTCATGAGCAACTGCAAGCCGCTGCAAGCTACTTCTCGATTTATTAAATGAGCGACGAGCCAGAGTGAGCCGTCCCAAGACGGCCGAAAATGTCAAATGTCATGCTCATGTCATGTCATCTACAAATCTAAATGTCAATTACGAAATTGCTCATGCTTCTCGCTTGAATCTTTAGTTATTGCTCCGAGACTTGAATATAAATACTCGACTAAAAACAGACGGTTTTTTTTGCAGGTTGACTGCTTGTCTATATGAATTATGTAATATAGTCCAGGCAATGTAAGAAAAGCAGTTAAAGCTACGTCTTTGGCAAACTGCGTCAGTCTTCCCAAACATTTATATGTATTAATAATTCAATTTTCATATTTACGACATTAAAAACATGACCTCTCGGACTAGATACAGAATTACGACAGGTGAAGGTTTTTTCCAACATGAATTTCCCAACATTATTTTGACATTCATGAGTAATTTATTGCTTACCTAAAATTTTAATTTATTAAAATACTAAATAGTTGATAGTTAGTCCAGAGATACAATTTTTTGTTCGGTATAGGTAGGTTTCGCATCACTACGGAAAACTAGAATGACACTTGAAATATCGTCCAAAAACCAATCTCTTTTTTTTTGTTAAATTACAAAAATTAAAAATATAGTTTCCATGTGACCAAAACGTTTAATATTCGTAACATACTTATAACATAATAGCTTAATGTTTCGAACAACAAACACATAAAATGTAATAAAATACTTCTACGAATATTTAACTTTATGCGACCTATAAATCTAGATTATTTGATTTTGTTTGAATAATAATGAATTAAGCTATCTTTTTTTTTGTAATTATATTATCATATAAGTAGGCATATACTTATGGTTCATCTGTTTGTGTTTTAAATATAAAATCCAGGTGTACTACTTCGTACAAAACGAAAATAAAAATAACCTGCGCCATGAAAAATTTATTCCTAAGTACCTATTTAAACACCATGTGTTAGCACATACCAAATACCTACCAAGAACGATTACTCTATACTTACTTACCTCTAAAACATTCGCTTATAGAAGGGTGTAGGTAGGTACCAACCCCTTTGCTACTGCCGAAGGGCCTAATGCGCATGTCCAAATAACCTCATATAATCCACGCCTTAATTCATCCACATAAATTGTAACATTGTGCTTTATAATATTACAATAGCATTTGTGAATAAACACAATAAAACTCTGCATTGTTACCTACACCCGTAGGTACTGCTAGTTTGATTGGCCTGAAGTAATTTTGTTTCATGAAACGTCGATGTTTCAGAAATGTGTCAGTATGAGGGGTTTCAACAACGTTGATTGAGGTGCAGAGCTTGTCTCATGGGAATTAGTAAAAACTATGTGATCGCAGTGTATAAAAGTATTGAGTGAATGAAAGATAAAATGGTAAATGACGCACAAGTACAGTCGCCGCCAAATTTGGATGTGCGTGGTGACGAACGCACAAACGAAAAGTGTAATGTAAATAAAAGTGTTAAAGTATTGGAATATAAGGTCGGGATTTAGTGCTAAATTAAATATGACTTTTGGCTTTATAAGTGAAATAATGTGCAATTTCCTTTAAAGGGACTGCTCTGGTCATGTGGTTTGAGGGAAATATGTTTAACTGCACTCTGGCTTCCATTAGGTGCTTTAATATTTTGTTATGTGACAGCGTCTATATTCCAAGCAGATGACATACACGAAACACATTGTAAAGTGAGTATTTCTACAGGAAGATTATCTGATACCCGAAAGCCAGTCGGTTAATACTACAAAGGTAGCTTTATGCATGTCTATGACTTAACACTTATGACATAACGCGACTATCTTACGTTAAGCCTTATCCCATAATGCATTTTTTCATTTGTTACGCAAGGTGAATTTTATTACGTCACGATAACCGACAAAATAAAATATTCTATAGTTATAGTACACATGTGTTCATAGGTGTACTTAACAGTTGTTCTTTTTGTATTTTATAGATAAGCATTTTACGCTGATTATTATAAATATTAAACTCAACCTCTCTTCATCATAAACCGCAATCATACGGGCATCGAGCAACTATAGCTAGGTCTTTTTTAAGTCTATGAGTAGTTATATCCAACGTTTATCTAAGTTATTGAAATTTTAACCATTTTTTTCAAGTTTGCTAGCGTGTCTCAAAGTTCTCTCTATAATGTACCTAGCTACCTACCTCTAAATCCTATAGATCTACTTAAATATACTGACTTAATTAATGATTTCAAGATTTTTTTACCGATTGAAACTTCCCACGTAGTTACTTCCAAAATTCTTACAATCGGGAACCTGATAATCTCCAACACACAAAAACCCCTCTGTTGAATAAAAGTAGCGTAGACACATGATTCTATTTTTTTTTGCAGGTGTACAATGTAGTGCCGTCAATAAGTGCGATTACGGGAATAAGCCCCCAGAGATACATTTGGAGAATATGTATCGCTTTCCATTTAGGACCAAGGTTGTTGATAGGTTCTTTATATTACAACTACCATAAAGAGCGGACTAATTATATAACAGAGGAGAAGGTAAATTTAATTGATCTTTTAATACACGTAGGACGTAATTAACTTAAATATAAAAAAAATACGTAACATTCATACTGGTAAGTCATGAATGGAACCATTTAATTTACTATGAAAGCTGTGCGACATTTACCCAAATTTTCCCATTTATCTACTTATGTATGACCAACAATTACAACAATTTTAACGATATTTTAAAAGTAAACTCTTTGCTCGAAGCATATTTGCATCACTAAACGAATCTGGGAAACATGTTTTGTTGAATATACTTACGTGGTAACCTATGAACTTTAAAGGTTACAACGTAAATAAATTACCTATCTAGGTCGAATAGAAGCTTAAAAATAAACTTGTCATCGTCGCTTTGTTTATACTTTGCGAGTGTTTTCTAGTCTGAAACACGTGTGTCTGCGGTGGGAGATTAATGATAATTACATGAAACTGGACTTTAGCATAGATAAATTGAAAAACTAGTGAAAAAAAGTAACTTGAAGTTAGTTTAAATTGATGGGTCCTAAAAAGCCTAACGAATCCACATAAGTTATTAATTTTCCTATCTACCTATCTACTGACTAACAAAGATTTTTTTCTAAACAACAATTTCTAAAGCTCACTGTGTTCAATAAATTGATTGAAAACGATTTTCCGTGTATATTTTTCGACAAGTATTCATTTAAAAAGCGTACTTACTTACCTTTTTTAAATCGATCTTATTTCTATTTCAGGCTCGAACAGTAGCGACCCAGTTAGGAGAAGCTTGCTACTGGCTTAATTTTATAGAGCTGTTTGCGCTAACAGGCGTAACTTATATTTCCAATAGGGAAAACTATTGTAAGTAAACTAATTTTTATTATCTAAACCACTCCTTGACTATAATATATTGTGATTATTTTATTGCTGCCTCTTCACAAGGTAACAAGAATTATTTGATCATTTTTAACCTCCTTTAAAGATTGTAGAGTCACGCATTTTAAAGTGCTATAGGTACTTGCTAAACGTAGCCAGTAGGTAGTAAAAACTCTTATGGCCAGTTCATATATTCAAAAAACTATTTAGTTAAGAAAAAAAAATAGGTTCCTTTTGTTTACGGTCGATAGAATTTTCTTCGTTTGCTTAGAAAACTCTACCGTTACCGCAAAACAAATCATTATTTGAATATAAGAACCAGGTATTAGTCGATCAATAACATTGTACTTGTAACTACTAGATGGGCCCTTTTCAAAGCTCAACGTTAAAACCAGTTATCCGCTTTCCGCAACTAAGATAGTTAAGTGGATAAGTAGACTAACAGTAATACAGTCCTATTTATAGTTACGGACATAAATAGGTACAAACATTTGATGATTTTAAGCTTAACTCAAATTATTTCTGGTTACAGTACTTACTGTAGATAGTTACAGTACTTACCCCCGAGTACTTAAATGCAACTTAACTTTGAGATCTTCCTAAATGTCTATCTGTCGCTACTTTACACCTTAAAGTGACCGAGACTTAACGGCGACTTAACATTGATTGACGTTTCAGTTTTCGGCCATTAGTCTTGAATTAAGAAGAAGTTACTTAATATTTTTTTCATTTACTCACAAACCTTTTCATGCAGATCACATACGGCGACTGAATGAAGAAATTTTCTTTTTACTTACGTCATGCCTTCAATCTAAACTCATTATTATCTTATTTAGCATAATAAGTGCACGATTTAACTTCTCAATTCGATGCTTCCAGTCATTCACGAGAAGATATTCATAGTGTTCATGGTAGCGGCGCTGTTGCACATGCTGTGTCGAGCGCGCGTCGGCTGCATCGCAAGTGATGTTGTGGAGCCGGTGAGGACGAACAAGCTCGTCTGGATATTGTTCTACGTAGCTATAGCTGCAACCGTGGGACTCATTATATTCTTCTTGAGGCACCGACTGCTGTGTCGGCCGTTAGGTATTAGTTTTTTATATATAACCTTCTTAGCTTAGGTACCTTCTTATAAAATTAAATTTCAAATTTCAAGTTCTGGAACTGTAGTTTAATATTAATTTTGAAGCAGTTTTTTGAACTTGTAGGTATGTATTTGTTTTCGTTTGCCATAAAATATCGTTTAGTTTTTCAGCCAGTAGGTTTATTATTAAAAGAATCATTAAGATTTTTGGCAATAGAAAACTAGAGTAACAAGATAAATAGTTTCAATTAACATAGCTTTTAGTAATCAGTTTTTGGAACGTTTAAAATATCTTTTGTTGGTTGATTTTGACCTTTCCTTACACATTTCTCTTTTGTTCGGGCTTTGACCTTTTCATGAACTGTTACAAATGTCATAGTTTCAATAATTATTTAACCTAGATGCCTCCTTTACCTAGATGTTTTTACATACAACTGATGAAATGTTACTACTTTGTTTGATAAAAATATATATGGCTACAAAATACTAATTTTTATCGAAAATTCGAAATTGATCTTTTGATCTTTAACCCTTTCCGTAGAGGTTCTATAATCCCATAACATATCATTTATACATTTCCGTCCCATAATTCGCCTGTAATAATTATGCTTAAAATATTTTCAGCGTTCACATGGTTCTCCGTGTGCGAGTACATCTTGGCGACAGCGAACATGGCATTCCACGCCATTGTGGTCCGCGACCTGCCTCTACATGAACTCCAAGTGGTGTGTCCTACTCACAATAAGGCGAACTAAACGTGTACATACATAATTTGATTGTGAATGGAATCGGTCAGCGACATGTAACGGAATATGGATATTTAACTAGAAGACGACGTGAAATGAAATAAGCGGCTAAATCTACACCAATAGGTACGTTCGATATGTTCGGAAAATCCCATTTCTTCGTACTTTATAAAATGTGGGCGGTCAAATCTTTGCAGAGGTGTAAAACATGATCTATTTGCAATCAAATCTAAAATAGCCTTCACTCAAAAATCGAAGTGTGTAGACGCTTTTAATGCAAGCATTAGTGACACATACCTAAGCATAATGTAGGTAGGTACCTACCTAGATAGGCCTACATCAGTTTTCCTATTTTGTTGGGTTACTTAAAACACAATTCTTTTAGAAATGCTAGCAAGTAAATTTTGTTTTACCTCTCGTGCAATCGGATTTGAATTTTACTAACCGAACTCTACTGTTTGAGGATAATAAGTAAGGCTTTTGGCAGACAAAAAGTGATCGAAATGGAGATATTAATTACTATTTGTGATTATATGTGTCTATCTAAAGTTGGATAGTTACAAGTCTTTCCAATGTACAGTGTTATACATTATGTATAATTAAGTACGGTGTTATAATAAGAAACCAAAGAATCTCAATTATTCCAATTATTATACCTTCAAGGGTATTTGAGAGCCTAAAAAATGTCTTCGAGGCTACTTCCAATAATTTTAACTTTACATTGAATGTTGTTACAATTATATTCGTATAATACCATCTTATAAATGTCGTTATAGTATCTATCTCAAAAAGTGCAAGCTTTAACCATTTGAATTAGTAAGAAATAAAACATTATGTTCTATATCTTTCTATATCTTTGAGAATAGACATTTCTAGAAGAGAAACAGTCCTCTTCCTCGTCAATTTTAGGATCAAGTCCAAGAAAGTTTTACAAAAAAGCTATAAATTGCCAGTTCATTTTAACCTAATATCTTCTTTACATATATTCAGGAAGATAGTAAGAGAATATGTAATTGTAAATATATATAAATAATGTTGAATGCCTTGAGTATTTTATAATAATTAGGTAACATAGAAAAACTGCTCATTAGAAGCATTTAAAAAAGTTACAAACACGTAAATAGATATAAAAAAGGATAACCCTTAGGTATCGCAAATTATGACAGAAATAAAAACCGACTTAACCCTTAAAAATGGTCACGTAACGAATCCTGTTATGTTTTTCAAATTAAGATTGAGTTTATACGATATTTCGCTACATAAACGTAGATACCACATATTTATAAGAACGCCAGTAATTCTGATAATACTAATGACTTATCGGTCTTAACTTATCAGTTTAATTACTTTGCGATTCATTTAAAGTTCATAATCTAAAAGAAACAATTGCACCTTTGTTATGTTGTAATCAGAAGTCGTTGATGAGTTCTAGGAAATTGCCTTATATTCGATACAATATTCCCACAAATATAAAATAATTTATAGGCTGTTTAACTGATTGGCTAAATATATAATTGGATTGAATTAGGTACTCCATACACCATCAATTACTCAAAGGACTGAAGGTTTGAGCTCTCCATCGAAAATACCAATATATAAAATACGTTTTAAGGTACAGTCTTCCAATCTAAGACTTATCTGGTATAATTTTGGAGCTCTAAATTTTTTTAATAGTAGGAGGCTCCTACTATTGAGAAATGTCTAAAAGGCCAAGAAAAATAATGTCTCTACAAAATTTAATGTTCCCACGTGTTTTCGTCTCCCAGTATTCTGATGAAATTATCGAATGTAGCCAAAACTAGGTTTCTAGTCATAGATGAAGTATCTTATAACGTTGGATAATGCAATGAATTACGTTTAAGTAATGTTTAAGGACTGAAAAATGTTTTTCATTAAGTTAAGGGCTGGAAAACAATTCTTAGATAAAAGATAAATTTAGATTGTAAGCTATTCATGGCGATTTATGACCCTAAGGCAATTGACACACGGTGTCGGACACTAATTCGCTTGGTGACAATGTCATTTAGTGTCGCACTATTTCCAATAGACGCTACTAAAGTGTCATATTAATATGTATTCTCTTTACTAAATACGTAGGCTGGGCATAGTATAAGAGTCACGGCGTCAGGGTGGCGGCAAAGTGCCTTAATAACCACCACGAGTGTCTGTAGACACCGTGTGAAAATGGCCCTATTCTCTAGGGTCTTAATATAAACTAGAACTAAACTTGATTTAGCTTGTACGCAATTCGCGTCGTGAAAAGTGATTCATGAACGTTTCTCCGTTCAGGCTTTTACCAAAGCCTTTGCAGTATTTATAATAATTATGACATTGTAGTTACAAGATTACATCCTAATTAATACCTATATAATAAAAATGTTGTGTTTTGGTTATATCCGCCCTACAGATAGAGAGCTCTACAGATATAGGTACAGACCTGAGTTCAGGTAGTTATTTAAGTCCTTATCTAAACTAAAATTAATGCCTTGTTCAATTACTTCTTCGATAACTGAAAAGGACCAAAATTATTATTATCTATTATCAATTATACTACAATGTATTCAATCAAAACATATCTTAATTAAAAATAATCGACATCTGAGTAATTATTTTTATTTAAGAATTCATGCTCATGATACTTACCTAGTTAATAACTTTTAAGAAATGAGCATCTAAGAAAGAAGATGTGTTGTGTGAATTCCATATACAATAATGACTACTTAATTATAATAGTCTGAGATTCTGAGCTGCCCAGAAATTAAAGTCTCCAACGAGCTAGGCCGTGCTCTATCCATAAACTAATAAATATGACAAAAGTTTTCCGCGAATCATCGTAATCGAATTAAAATAAGATTGTGCTTGACCTAGCATACCTATCACAAAAAAAAAAACCCAATACTTAATTCTCATTTTAAAATGCACCTCATTCCCTGATGAATACATGACAGGTAGAGTCAGTTTACTCTAAGAACAAGAATACCGTAGAAAGTATTAGTAATCAAGTGGAAATAGATATCTTGCTATATACTCACTTGCGAATTGTAGTACCTACATTCACTTATGTACCAATTAGAATTCAACTAGATTTTTACTCCACCGTTGTTACCTAGATTTGTTCTAATCAACAGCTAGCATTACCTTTTGGTAACACAAAGTTAGGTGCCTAGTGCCTGCCCCAATTAGTTTAGAGCTAATCTTAATACATAATTATGTTAAGTATTGTATGCAATATTATATATTTAAGTATACAGGTATTTATATAATTCATGAAACCTACTAAAAATGTATTGAATGAAGAACAGTTTTTAAACTTTAACCTAGATCGTTAACGTTATGTTAAGTTTACGTGAAAGGTCTCTAGCAATATATGTTGATAAAGTCATTATACTTGGATGCTACTTTAAAATTAAAAAGTTTAATGTTTTATAGGGCAGATACAGACTGAAAAATAGTACGTGTTGTGTTGTACCATATTAACTCCCGGTTTCTGAAAGAGTGATCAACGCAAAAATTTGTTAATCACCTGTCAAATGTCATGTCAAGCGCTATGATTAGTCTGTTCTTAGTCTTTTGTTCAACCAATCACAGTCGTGATCCGTAGATTTGACAACAGATTAAATATTGATCAGCCTTTAAGAAACCAGGGGTAAGTATATATGCTCTAAAATCTCGGTGAACAAGCAAGACAAAGGTGCCAGTTTTTCGTTGCTGCCATGACTTATCGGCTGATGATGATGTGTCAAAAATCTAACAAAGCGATGACGAAGTTCCAAAGTTTGTCGGACCAGATGATGATGGATAAATCAATCAAATAGAAATTCAATAAAAATCGTCAATTCACCCACATCCAAGTGGTCTAGCCCTTATACCTATATGCAAAAGTACTAATAATATAAAATACTTGTGTCTGAAACAATGCACTATTGCCTTTTGTTTCCCATATCTTCACGTTTTTTGTACCTTTCTAGTTATTGATACTTTCAACTTCAATTCATCGATAAGTATAAAGAATTGATAATTAATTAAGAATAGGTACCTATATAACGTCATTGTTGAATTTTGACTTTTTGTTGTTTTAAAGTAGAAGTTGGTACTTAATCTAAGTTTTTATATTACATATTATATTGAAGTTTATATATTTGAATGCTTTAATATTTAGGATTGAGTATTATTGTAGAGTTAAAAAATAAATATAGTTGTCATCATACCTTCATAGGTAGATATTTAAGAACATAATGCACAGAAATCAATTACCGACATACTTAACAAGGTACTTACACCTAGTTACAGGACCTGCATCATTAAAATTGTAGGTAAGGTAAGCCTTCCCTGCAAATTGAATACCTGCCTTTAGATACAGTTTTGACATTAATTTGTTTACCTCCATTATTTATTTAGAAGTTAAGGTAATGAGAATTGAATAGGTATTATTAAGTTTATAGTATCATGACTGAGTACTACTGTTTTTTTGCTGTTATTCAATAATGTTAACAATAAATTTATTATGTTTAAGAAATACTTTTGAATAAAAAATCCGCTATACCTACCTACGAATAATGTATTTGTCTGATTATGTGGACAGATTTTTGTTTTAAACAATAAATATATCTTAATAATTTGTAGTTTTGTTGCATTTACCGCATTTCCTATTTAAAATGATAATTAATTCAAATTAATTACATACTTAGTAGGTTTAATTTTATGAATGACATTTCATTTATTTAATTACATTCTGTAAAAGTAAAGGACCTACAAAGTAAAACACACTAAAGTAAAAAATTAATTTTCACCTACCTACTTTGCCGTTGGTAATAAACAAAATTAAGAACTTGAAACTTTACTTCTAGCAATTGTACTTCTAGCTAGCTAGACCCGTGTTTATAGATAAAAAGTATAAACGTCAACATCATTCCAAACACTGTAAAAGTATACATATTAAACAAAGCTTTCGTCGGTAGGTAATGTCGATAAAGTTAAGTTATAAAAACAATAAATATGCATAAAACATACAAAATAATCCTTTGCACATTTTATGAACATAGAATTTTTTTAACTTTATGTTATTTATAGTTTTAAAACAGAATAAAATTAAAAGTAACGAAAATGACTCACACAAAGTACTAGTCAAAGCGCCATCTAGCGACTATGTAGGCATCACTTGCCAGCGTCTAGATGGCGCTATGAGAGTTGACAATGTGAAGAAGAAATATCTTTTGTCTCTGTCATATCAAAGATGGCGGCATTCGGGAGCTAGGGCAGGTACTAAATGTATATGTGTTGGTGTATACGTGTATAAAATTTCACGTTTGACCACTCTGGACACGCACACAAGTAAAGGAAACCGGGTGAGCGCGGGGCAAGGGGAGTAACGTCCGTGAAGTTGTGTCAGCATATGCGCAAACGAGGTGCGCATTCGTCGCGTGCGTTGTCGGGATTCTTTGTGCCATTCTTCGCATACCAATAAGAGTATATTCTTTAAATTTACTCCTAAATTGACATTTAATCAAAATTCGTCCTTTCACGTCATCTTCGAACTTCATAATAGGTGAGTAAAAAATATTTTTGGTACTATTTTCATACAATCAAGTGAAGATATAAGTGATTTTTATTAGGGAATGTCAACAATGCGATCGCGATCCTGCAATATTTTACATAGTTGTCGTGTTTGCTTCGCAGCGACTTCCGGTCGTTCGGGTGTCGGCATTTCGCGATGTAAACATTATCTAGTTTTAGGATTCAGCTGCATTTAGGCAAGCTGTCGGGAATGAAGTGTGCTCAAGGTGCTTTTGTGTTGTTAAATTCGCTTGAGTGTGCTTACTGGGATGGCGCAATTTTCGAAAGACGCGGTATGGTATCGTACGCCTGCGATACACTTCAGTCGCGTTGGTGGCTGCATGCGATTTGACGTATTCTGCGCGGAGTGATGTCACTTGTCAGCTTATTTTATGAAATGTCAAACGTTTTACATGTAACGCGCGAGTGAATGGTAAACAAATTGACAGTGAAATTGATATCGATGCTGTGAAATTATTTACGAGTGACATGGACTGTTATTATTCTAAATTTTACCCAAGGCGTGAGTATTTATTGGAAATAAATAGTAAATAAACAATAAAATTCCTTACATACTTTGGTTCATACTTAGCATAGTTGAGTGAAGTTCTTGCATAAATTAAATATTTTATAGGTAATTAAACAAAACAAACTTAGGGTGCTTAATTAGATGTTTTTTATTGTTTCGAATTTAACATAATGTGCATTTTAATTATTTTAACGTCGAACTTGCTGATAATTAACTGTGAAT
The DNA here is from genome assembly GCA_932294365.1 of Diachrysia chrysitis. Classification (NCBI taxonomy): domain Eukaryota; kingdom Metazoa; phylum Arthropoda; class Insecta; order Lepidoptera; family Noctuidae; genus Diachrysia; species Diachrysia chrysitis. The sequence goes on along the minus strand of OW028649.1, from coordinate 10,275,904 downwards.
TATACACCAGAGAATGTGATTTATCATAAAATGTTGTATGTACTCAGTTTAAAAAAAAATAGTAAATGACAATAAAAAATATTATAGGTTCTTGACAATATTAAAGATAAAAATATGCAAGACATAAATAATTATTAATTAAAACTCAATCCAATATAAAAAAAATAAGCCTAGCAGGTGGGTATGCACCTACCTAGATAAATTATTATTTTTAAATTAGTTTATAACATCCTTTAACGATGTTCCGAAATTTTGCAAACTTAACAATTTTGTGCTTGGAATTACTTAAACCTAATTAGTTAAATAACGATAAGTTCTAAACATGTAACTTAGGTATAGGTCCTATGCATGTACCAATACCAATATACCGCCATACCAATTTTAATTACTTACCTAGGAATGTATTATTTAAATAATACACTAATTATTAGTAGCTACCTATTTAGTGATTTAGGTAATTGTTTAGTGACTTTGGTACTTATTTTTCCTTCTTTATTTTAAGAGATAAAATCAGTTGAAATTTCAATTAATACCTGCCGAGGTATTTATTTATTATACAATTAATCCTAGTACCTTACCTCACCTACCTAACATTTTAAAACATTTTAAAATGTTATTGGTACCTAATTACGCAAGGGTAAGGTACCTATCAGCCAAAAGTAACTTATTTGTACGACCAAACTAAATACCTAGTAACTTTAAAAGAAGCCTGTAAGCAAGCCTATGATGACACAAATATTATATAGCGAACGGCCGGAATTAATCTAGTTTATAATAAAACTCGTACAATAACTTTTATATCTCAATAGGCGATAATCTTACCTATAGGTACCTACCTAGCCTAGGAAGTAAGATACTTAGCCAGTAATAAAAGAAAATTACATTATTCAGCGGCGTTACTTTTCGCGGCAATATAAAAATTTATGAAACTAAAAACAAGTCACATTAAAATTTATTACTAGGTAGGTAGGTATAATAAAAAAAGTAAAGGTCTCATATCCCACATATAATCTACGCACGTAGTTAGCCTTCTATTTACTTAATCGTTACATGAAAATATTTTAATTGAACGGCTTCTACGTAATGTGAAATATCAAACTCTTTGATACAACGAAGTGCTGCGTAAGTATAGTTTTCTAGAGATCGCTTCACTTACAGTATCTGTCGGACTCACGAATGGGTGCCAAGAGTTATTTTGGTCAATACAGTTGATGTTTTTATTGCGCGTCGCGACGCGGGCGAAGCCGACAACTTGTGAGCTGCACGACAAGCAATAAGACGTGTAAACTGCTGACGCTCCAGGCCCTCACGCCGCGTCGCATCTAATGGCCGATTCAGAACGATTTATCACGTATTCCGTCTTAGGGAAATTGAATTTGGAATCGTTTGCTCCTTTCGCTGACGTTTAATGTTCCTTGATTAAACAGCTTTCTTTTAAAGTCATCTTTTACACATATGGCCAGCACAAAACGGATAAAATAAAACCTTCGTACAATACAAACTTAACTATATGATTACTTTTGTCATTGTTAAAAAGTACAATTAACAGTTTGGCAGTAGGTACTGTTACATTAATGCAAAGCTAATTGGTGTTCAGTTTATGCGCTCTCCGGATGCTGTAACCGAATAGCCCAACCTATACGCTTACACAGAGTCAGATCGTGTAACGATGTTCAGAGAAGAAATATTTATATATAAATTGAGAAGATACCTATGTTTTATGAATGAATTGACACCTGTGACAAAATATGGCTCGTAAACAAATGAGCATATTAAATACCGTCATGCTATATATTCTTATTTGCCATGCTTACTGGTATTGTATAAACTGTACTGATATGATGTTACATAAATCTTAGCTTAATCATAATTCGTGTAATCACGTTACATAAAACATGTAGGCAGCTAATGAAAGGGCCTATTATTTCATACTTAAATAATTTCCTGATAAGAATACATACCTGTTACTTTTTGAAAACCTTATAAAGCCAATCTCTAAACGCAAAAATATTAATTATATTTGCGCTTAGAGATGATTAGAAATTTTATAGTTTATACAGGTCGCATTTGTATGATGCAAGCTAGTTAATAACTTCTTGAAAGAAGCTGGAAATCTAAAAGTAATGTAATCTCGATATATTTAATTAATTGAATTTGACAAATATGAATAAAAGCTATTATATCTAAGCAAAACCGGTAGTTATCGATGGAATAATGATAACACTTAATAAGAGTTTGTTCAATCAAGTTGAAAGAAAAGTTCGCGCCTTTATTATTTTCAATGCAGTCTGAAAAGTTAAATGTAAATGGAAGAACTCGCTGTCATCGAAAGCCGTATTAAATTCAATTTATTGCTTTGTTTTATAACATCAGTTATATTTGTAACAAGTGTTGAATGGCGCTGTGATTCCGGGAGCGCTTCGGTTACCGCTACCTGGGTACCTGCCCACATTGACCTGCGGAAGGTTCACTCCTTTAATCCCCTAACTAAGTCGCCGACCACGAAATCATTTCATTCAATATCGAGTCACACGCTACTAAGGGCCGGTAGGCGTTTCTTATTCAATTCAGATTTTCTAGGAACTAATAGATTTAACGTTAGCATTGCAAATGTTGTTTGAATGGCGCTTAGTACATCTTTCTTTGATCAGTAGTTAGATAAAACATTTTTTTTTATGCCAGACAGTTGCCGCCGGCACAGATAAGGAACAGCGTGTCGACAGTTCATCAAACTTCCTAACACAAACAAGTGAATAAAAAAGTTTCAGTAAAAGACAAAGCCATAAATAACACTAAAGATGAACTTTAGCTTGCTCGATTAGAACACGTCAAAAGAGATTTAGAAAAAGATCCTAGATTATGATTTGTTTAGTTATTAAATAATATTTGCCGTTTAAATGATGTCGATTGACTCATGGAGAATGTAAGCTTTAAAAATTTTCACAGCTCCGCCTGGAGATATGATTGCGACGAGTGTCCAGTAGCCTCGCTCTATTCTCGGACTCCTATTTGTGGATTACTCTCGCGTGAAACTACCAACTCAGTCCTGGCGCTACAAGCCGTATTATTAAAGTAATAGAGCCCAAATTCAGTCACAGAGTTTCGTTTCATCCGACCTTCTCGAGCGACAAGAGGATTGGAGCGAAAGGACCCACTCCTTACCTCTTATTTATCTTAATTTCGCTCTCCAAAGAAGTGACAAATGAGGATTATGGCTGTGTGAAATCGGTGTCACTTATACTTTTGTATAACACTTTCCAGAAATGTTTACGTGCGTAATTAATATAACAATATTAACAAGATATGACGCTCGTGTTGATACTTTAACACTTTTCCCGCGTAGTCACGTCGTTGCAAAACACAAGAATAAAATACAAATTTTAAATATACAAGCAAGTCACCTTCATGGCATATAGTAGGATATTTGTTGCTTGTTCATTTGCCTATGAAAAGATTGTTTTTTGCATAAAATCGAATGATCACTCGTATACTATTCGTTAGAACCAATGAGACGTATCGATTGTTGTTAATGCGCGACCAGATTAACCAGTTTTAAATGTATTTTATTCCTCTAAGAAAGATCTCAAATTGTATCTAGTGTGCTGTATTTTATAGCGAAATTATTATGATGCGTAAGAATAGAATTGGTTACACAAATGTAAAATTATTAATTTTCCAAAACGTTCTAGGCGCCGCCGTCGAGGAATCGGGAACCATACATAAAAATAAATAAGCCCGACGAATAGAGAAACTCCCTTTTTGAAGTCGATTAAAACCTTTTATAACGATTTCTTTTTTTTATGCTTATTAATATCTTTTTAACATTTCGGAGTATTTTATGTTTCTATAACTCGTTTAATTTATGTAGCTCCGAGCTGTTTTAATTAGATCTGAAATGGCTCTTATCCACGTATTTCGTCAAGTTTAGTTGACATTTCCGTGACTTTTATCACTGTATTAAACAGATGTATTACGGGACTCACGACTCCATCTATCAAGATATTCCAAGCTGATATTTTTTGCATGGGACCAAAATGATTTTTCTTAAAAAAATCGATACTTTCAAGAAAGGTAGTCAATGTTGTCCTGTGTTGAACCTCTGTTGTTTAACAATTTTCATGCTTATGCGATTATGAGTCCAGTGATAAGAATTCTTATCACTATTACTACTAAAAGCGATAATTGGCTAGAATATCTCTAAACTGCTCTACGAGCCGGTCTTATTGTAAGCATGAGATATTAAATTATATAAATCAGGATATTGATGATATTTTTTTTTTTGCAAAATAAATTAAAACATAGGTATCGTAATTTAAAATATATTTTAATAAAAATTAAATAAAGTTATGATGAGTAAAATCTAAATTTTTACTCATAATAACTTTTCTCTCGCATAAATCTGTATCATGTAGTGAAAAAGTCGAAAAAAAAATATATTAATAAAGTTTCAACGCGGCTTTCGTTTAAACTGGCTATGTGGACCTTTTCTATCTCAATGGATGGTGTACAACCATAATATGACACACCGCATATAGACGATAAAGCCTCGGGCGAAACACTTGCCGATCCCCTACTGTCCCTTATTCGAAGACTCTATTTTGACTTGACTTTATCTACAAGCAACACAGCAAACACCTTTTTTCACAAAACTATTTTGAGGAAGTTTGTTTGTGTTTTGCAGTGAGTGAAAAACTAATACATAAGTATTAATGATTTATAGAACATGAATTTCATATTCCCGTCGGTGTTTTGAATCATAGAGCATTTGGCAGTACGTAGAAAAATATGCTCAAATTTTATTCAACCAATGTTTGAAATTTTTTTTAACGAACGTTTCAATTCAAAAATGTTATTTGAAAATATACAAATTCCAAAGCTTTAGTTGAACGTAAAATTATTTAACTTTGTACCAAAACGAAATCACAGCACAGTGAACAAATAATTCTGTCGATCGAGTGCACTACATATTGCAGGTAGAATTCAATATGAAGCTCACTTTGAGTTCACTTGTTAAACTATCGTTATAGTTGGAATTGTTCCTGGAGCCCGCTCCGGATCGGTCTTGGCGATTTAATTAAACTTGTTATTTGTACGTTTTATTTCGCAATTGGGCCCGTGTTCGCTTTGATTGTCTGTCGGCTTGTGAGCGAACCAACCTTTTGTCTTGTACAAATTTGTAGTTTTAACGTAGTTTTCGATTGAATTTCCTCCGTAAAGTCTATTACAACTAAGTGCGGAATAGTCGACTATTTATTTTAAAACGATAGACGCTTACACTGACTGTACATTCATCTTTCACTGTTCGAGCTCATTATTATGTATTGTGTTTCCTCGTTATATTCTCAGAAGTTGAGTATGCAAATTTATTATTTAGAAAATCGATTAAAACTCAGCAAAAATATTGAAGATTTATGAACACGTCAAGATATTATTATTTCATTATATTGGATGTTCCGACGATATTCTGAAGTTTTTAAGTTTTTCGGCAACATCAACAATAACACATGATTGACGGTTACATTTCTAGAAATTACAAAGCAAGAACTAGAATAAATCAAATTCGCTTGTCAGTAAAGTAAAAATAGCAGAACGGACAAATGGTAGCGTTCGTTACTCTCAAGCTCAACTGTAGCATTCAATCCAAAAAAACTTTTCTGAAAAAATGTTCGTTTGCAAATTGCGCGGCTCTAATGGAAATATCGGATCGGGGCAGATGTCGAACCGAACAATTAGAAGTTTTTGTGTTGCTTCATTAGCAACGGACAACGGAGAGACATCGAACACAGCATCAGCTATGTAGCCCTGTTTAAATCTAAACGAGACATTCTAATTTATAAGCGTGATCAGACAAACTTGTTTGTTTAGAAATTACATCAAAGCTTCTGGTTGGGTCTCTAGAGTTCGCAAATAAGAGGTGGCTATCTTGTTATAGCTTTTATTAATTTAATCTTCGGTTTTATATATTATAAATTAATATTGCTTACAAAAGGTCCGAGGGCATATAAAATTAATAAGTTAATAAAGGGTGGCCTAGGCGAAGGTTTAAATTTTAATAAACTATCAACCTTACGTGCGTGTTCATAATTTATGAACTCTAACTTTACCTTATTTATGAATAGTAAATTTACTACTTACGGGATTTTCTTTTACGTAAAATTGTATTTTCATAAATTAATAAGCTAGAATTTATCCGTGACTCTGTCTGTGTCGCTTGTGGATAGAGTCGACCGCCTGCATTTTTTTTGTCGTTGTAACATCACCCCTACGCATTGTAGCGGAACAATTTGTGTTTCGTTTGCTATGATACCTTGAGTAAGCTTTAAATAATACAACATCGATAATAAATTATAATAAATACAGAAATTTTGTAAAAAGTTATAATTATTCTTTAGTTTGACTTATATTAATTACAAAGACCACACGGGGCTTGTATGTTATGAAATTAAATCAAACTTGTCAATGTGTTTTATGTAGAGGTAAAGATAAAAATATATAAAATGGCCCCATTTCTCCAAATAATAGTTACAAAATCTTATAGTAGGTACAACATCGTCTAACATACGACAATATAATTCATATTAAACAAGCTTTATCGCGCAGTTCAGTGTTCTAATGTAATTTAAATGATGCATTGGTCAGAACAGGTGTAGCGGATAGGGAAACTGTATATTGATTTTCACATGCCACCGCCCCGAATATGTCCGTCAATGTGGTCCGAAAGCTCGAGTTTTGTATAAATTTAAACAAAATTATCTCACATTTATTTTGCCTCCAATATTTACCGAAAGCGCAGCATTGAAATAATTTATGTTTTATGCCTTTATAAAGCAAAATGTCGACGAGTTTAAATAACAAACCTAACAGGACCGTTTCAATAAACCCAATAATAATATTAATTAATATCCCAATCCATCAATGCAATTAAAGCCGAGTCTATAGACACATTCGAATGTGTCTATTCAAAATATTTTATCGAACGTTAATATATTTCCATTTACGAGTGGGAATTCAGTAAATCCGATATTTTATTACTAGAGTGTATGATTTGTATTCAACGTAGAGTTGAGTGTTTAGCCACCGCTCTCCACTCGGAAGATTGATGTAGCGCCGCTCCTGCCGGCTACGGCGACCAGTGCGGCTGTCGCACGATAAATTAAAACCAACTCACATTAGAGACCGTATATTAAAACTCACTATCATCCTACTCATTCCTAAACGGAGGTCCTGTGCGAGAAGAGGATGGAAACATCGGCGATACTAAAGGACCGCTTTTTTGTTATTCCACGACGAGACTAACCGTTAACAGTAACTTTGTTCCTACAATGATGGCCTAAGTAAAGATGTTCCGTCTACAATGAACGGAGAAACTTTGTTTTGTAGCTGACTCATAGAAAAGTTTGGTTTTTAAGTTTCGATTCTTGATGTATAACTAAATTTTTTTGTAAGTTTTTGACAAACTTTATAGTTCTTCGTAATAGTTGTTGTTTTTTATATCAAATCGGTATACGTTTGGAGAAACAATTATTGGAAATCGTAAATTGTCGCTATGTCTTGCAACCTCATTAAATACACCATGGAAACAAGTATTTCTTACTTATTTAGGTTAAAAATTATGTGTAGCAACAAGTATGCGAGTGAAGCGATCTGACCAGATTACTCGGTCGGCCATCGCGTATCTGCAATCGGTAAATGGTTACTTTAAGTCTCGATATGCGAAGTATTTCCCATGGAATGTCACCGTCGCCATGCTGCACTTATATGTGCTCGACGAACTGAATTTTTTCTTATCGCAAATGCATTTTCTGCAAGTTTTCAATGCGAGCGTGGTCGCGGCCCCGCACTCATACTTAACCAACTCACAAGCTACTTGTGATTTAATTATATACACTTATTGGCTTATTAATTTCGTGGTATTTGCTGAGAATTTCAATAATTCTTTATTATTATTTTTAAGGTGATTATAAATTTTCCACTCGGTTAATATGAAATCTGTTGTTTTGATTTAAATACTAAAAATCTGTCGGTGTACGCCAAAATACATGGCGCATGACCGGGTCGTACCTCTAATGCAGTGGATGTTTGTTTTTTATAATAAGAATATATCGTAATTCCCGCCGAGTGTGGATATAAAGCGGCGGGCGGTAATAACCCGGCCGGCTCCTGTAATCCATCACGGGCGCTGCAATCGTCCCGCTGTCAGTCTATTCCGGGATGCTCCGTTTTCGCTAATGATTCTTTGCCGCCGTGAGATCACGCGACATTTACAAAGGCCGATTGCGCCGACGATTTGTATCACAAAACGCTACTTCATCTCGTTCTTGTAGCGATGTTTTTATTTTCCTCGCACATAGTTGCAGTTTTAACAAAGCACGCTTTATGCGTTTCGCATAAAGCGCTACCCATATATGCGACATCGCGTTCCACACGAGAGAGTTTATAATTTATTTGCGTCGCAGTTTTCTGGCGACGATTTTCCCACAGGGGCGGCGTCTCAAACGAGCCGCGCCCGCCCTTTATGTGGTTTTTTGTAGCGGCACGAAATGCCCGGTGGAAAACATTCAGTGATAACTGGTAACAATCGCAGCCGCCCGGATGCTCCCTCCATTCCGCGCATACCTCGCTGGACCTCGACTGATGCTTTTTCATCTAGCACCGCTCGCGCGCTGACCGAACGCTCTTGAGACTCGAGCCGACTCGCCAACTTGTGGCAGACAAACCAATTAATTTATTATTGTACATTGCTGCTATGTTACTAACTAACCATATCACTACAAAAAATGTGGTTTACTGTGATATATTCAATAAGGGTCGTTATTGCACAACAATGCACATCATACCTACAAGGAGCACTAAAATTTACTAGACTGAAGCATGTTGCCATAAAACACATCGTAAATCCTATTAAACACAATTTCAATTATATAAATGGCGGCAACAACAGAGGTAGAGTTAAATAACTCGTCTATATTTAAGTCCTTTTAGCTTAATGTCTGAAATATCACAAATTAAATAGGTGCAAAGTCGTATAATGGTCATAAATTAAAGAGATCTTACTATAAACTAATGTTACTCTAATACCAAGAGCGTTTGGTATTGCGCGGCAGTTCATTAGCAGAGGCGCGCTTCAGTCTCGCGTATTTCATTGTTCCATTGTTTTATTTGCCTCTGTCCGGTGCTTACTGAGAGATATACAGCCCCACTGCACTCCAGCTCTGACACCTGTAACCAGTACTATTTCACTTTTTTTAAGTAAAAAGCACTTAGACGAAATTTAATTGCGTCTGCGTCTGTCTTGCATAGTACGGTACCTAGCAACCCTAACAGAATGTACTTCACGAAATTCATGGAATCGTAACGTTTCATGCCTCGCTCTAGTACATTTTTTTATTAATGTCCTATTGTTTCTTAATCGCCGCTCTAGATTTGATATCGCGATAAGTTTCTGTTAAAAGCATAAAGTTAAGTAAGTAAAGCGGTAAGGTCGCTGCCGGTAGTTTTTCTCGACCAAAAAGCGTAGCCGTCAGATATGAAGCCCGATTTCTGTTATCTTTCCGTTCGATCGCTATTCGACAGACGTTACTAAGTCGTTGAGAGCCAAAGATGTCGATTTTTCAAATCGTAAACTGGCTTTATTGATATGCGACTGTAAATAAATATCTCGTCCGCCTACTTAATTAAGGTTTCAAGATTCACACACTTATAACTAAAAGTGAGTAAATGGCATGTTTTGGAAAGTGTCTTTTGAAAGGATGTGACATGTTTCGTGTAGCGACTAGACGAACATAATTAGTCTTAATTTTTCAATCTTTTAGACTATTGAGCGAAGGCGTGACGCGGCCGCCGCACAAATCTCACGCTAGATGTATCGCCGTTCCAGTTAGCTGACAATAAATCGTATGTTTAGCGACGCGGTGACTTGTATAATTAACAATAGCGGCATTATACGCGATTTCCAAACTAAGCGACGCAACGCAGATCGTTTGTCACGACGCAAATTGCTATTTATGAGGATTATCTATACTTAACCAGCGTAAATCGTTTTGTTTGGTAATAGGCAACTCGTAACACGTCTTATCTTACTGAACTTACAAACGCCATGAAACAAAGCACGACACATATCATACAAAAAACTTTCAGATTTATTGTAATTTTACGTAAAAAGGAAATCACCACTGGAGATACTATACCTATCTAAAATCACAGTGTTATTTAGGCTAATTTGATATTCCTTTGTGTTTGATATTCAACTCACTGGTTTATATCTAAATAAATTCATTGAATCCTGAAAATTCCTTCCGCTCACAGTAACACGAGTTGTAGCATAGACTGCGAACAGTACAGCTAATAAATAAGCCATTGCTATTTAGCTAACAATCGAGCTCCGATGGGCATTTGGTCAGATTCCGGGGGAGGCAGCCGTGGCAGCCACGTGTGCTCGCCTCCGCATGCCTCGGCCCGAATATGCAGCCCTTGCAACATGAATTCTGGCCCCTATGCCGAATATTCCATGCACATTGGACACAAATAATGTCGGAGAATAATGTGACACAGGTGAAATCAACCGTCGGCTACCATTTCATGTAGCTAGCTGTGATATAGATAATGTGCGGTTATTGATTATTGTTAATAACAGAATCGTACACTCGTGGCCAATGTTACGGGAGTAAAACCGAAAATGGTTCTCTATTACGTGGCGCGCGTCGGCTTTGTTCGGTGCAGGTTCAAAGTAACAATTCTAGCTCATACCTGAAAATGAAACAAAACAGCGTGCGTGCTCTGATGAAGACTCACTTCGTGTAGGCAATTTTTATCTGGACGATCGAATTCACGCGTACAACACTCCAATTCTTTCCATTTATTACAGTATCTGTATTTTGAGTTTTAATACACGTTGATAGTAAATATAATTGGTCTGATTGCTATCTGTGAAAGACAATTGGCTCGCGACTGTACCTATTTACTGCACGCATGTGTCTGTTGTTATTAGGTACATTCTGCGGTCTATATAATTCGTATATCTAAATTAATTAATGTACTTATTAACTCATTTACGATCCGTGAGGTTCTAATGATTTAGTTATACATTGACGTTAATACATTATTTCCCCTGTATAATTTTGCAACATAAAGTATGTGATTATGCTTTGTAAATTGTTAACTGTTGAAACAAGTAAAATGTATCTAAATCTACATCGAACATTGTCGTAGAGAAAATAATAACTAGTTTAAGCAGCTCTTCATTCTGAAATGATTAAAAGTATGTTTATAAACTTCATTGTCTTATTGTTTTGCTAAACGTAACGTGTGTTCATAAAAATAATTAATAAAAAAGTAATTTTATTCAGTATTAAATTTCCGCAATATTTAAAGTTTTGTATTGATATGTTGTGTTACTTTATGTTACATTGTATTCGTTTTAGGTAAGTGACAAATGGAAAGTTTACTACGGTGATCAATAAACGCGATGCATCCAGCAGGATACTACGCGAATCTCGGTAAGATAGTTCAAAATTACGTCGTAGATAGTTTTTTCTCTGGGTTAATAATCATGGTTTGTATGATTTTCATTGGCATAAAAAGGTCTCGCCACTTTTATTTATGAATTAAGATATACCTTTGATACGTCTAAAAGATAATTATAATTATCTATCTTGGAACAATCAATAGTATTGTTGAGTCTAGATGTTATAACCCGTCACGTACTGGATTTAATACTTTTACTCGTTTATTCTTAATAAGGTTTTGTGTTCCGAACTGATACAAGACGATAAGTATGAATTGAAAGATAAATGCTAACTTTTTCTGGAACAGTTTGGCTACAATTAAGTATTATCTACTAAAACGTATTTCATACGTATTCGTTTTTTATCATAATTATCGTAAAGTCGTGATAAGGTACAAGTATTGAAACTGTGATGTCATATTGCATTAAAACAGAATCCTAAACTTACTGAGACCTCGCTCATCACCAAATAAAAATAAATATCTAAAAGTTTTCCCTAACTCACGGGCTACATTTAAAGTAACAAATTTTCAAACGAATCAAACCCAAATTAAACAACATTGATTTGTCTCCAACATTAATTCGGAATGGACCTGTATGAATACTGTAACAGGCAAATAAAATATATTGTAGTCGTAAATATGCATGTGAAAATTAACTTTTCTATTTAAATACTGAGAAAGTATTGCTTTGTATACAAGAGAGAAGGACACACAGGATGATTTAATTAAAGAGATGGGTGCTTAATAAACCCTATGTCGCTTATTACAAGATCTTCAACTTATGAAGTAGTGGTCTGTAATATGCCAGAGGCTGCACTTAATATTCTTATCAGACTTCGGATGTAGAGCGACCGTTTGTGGTTAGGAAGACTATTGAATTGATTATATCTTATGATTACTGATTTGTATATCAATTGAATTATATTTATTTATATAATTCAATTTATGTAGGATATAAAGTTACACAGACCATCATCAGGGATCGGCTCCACTTTTCCACTAATTCCATAATTTCCTCTTCGCTTTTCAAAGTTTACTAGATTTTAATACAAGTCGGTGATTGTACTATATTCAATGTCCCTATCAGATTTGTAAAACAACGAAATGAACTTAGTTTTTATAGGTTCTTGGAATTGTAATTTTGTTGCACATGGTTTGTAAACTTAAATCCATAAATAGTGCTTATAATTTTATCAAAATCAATTTGGTTAACCTTATCCTACCGTTAAGCTACTTTATTATTATTGATGGACCAATCAAACACTCAGATCTTGGACTTCCGTATCAATTCTACCTCAGACCTTTCCGGTCGGTGTGTATTATCTCTGGTCTACCAATTATTTATTAATAAACTAATCAACACTATAATCATATCACGTACTGATAATATTATTATATTGGCAAAAAAAAATGATAGGAGCCCGTGCAAATTAATGTTCATTGAGAATTAGATAATATGTGTAATTCATTAAATATTATTACATTATGTAATAAATTGCTAGTTTACGGGCATTTGTTGAATAAACCAATTAACGAATCTTTTTTTTTCATAAGTTCTCTTTAAAGCTTACGTCCAGAACCTCGTGGTCCCACCGTCAAATTTCACATTAAGTTAATTTTATTAAATTTGCAATTTTAGCTAATTACGCTTAACACATCTAGATTCCTTAGCCAGTGGGTAGCTATTCAAATAATTTCACAATTCTTTATTGTTCGTGATTTTAATATAATTAGCAAATACCTTTGACGCAACTGTGGTATGGAATACAAAAAAAAATACACTATTTGAGCATTACAAGGTACTCTATAAAATTAACTTTTAAGTGGGAATAACCAATGTTCTCAGCTTCGTGTATTTGTCTGTTTCCCCTTTGTACAAACGGCTGGTAATACAAATAGGCCCTCTAATTGCTGTAGTCAGGTTGTTTGTAATGAACCGGGAGTTGGGAACCTCGATTGATTGGCCAATTTATACACCGCTAATACCCTCGATTGCCAAACTGTTTAGTAGGGGAAACACTCTTATTCAGTTAATTTTAAATTACTTAAAATAATTATGAATTAAAAAATCTTTTAATGAAAAATTAATACGTTTTGATTCAATAAGTTAAAAAAATATGTCATTTAATTTAGGTTAAAATTGTTTTTTTTTTGTGATTTAGAAATCATTATCTTGTTGTATAATTTATAGACAGAGAAAGTTTTAAGTAGAGGTTAGATAGAGCATGTATCCAATGTAAAATACTACGATTTTTGCGCGAACCTAGCTTTTGAATTGATTTGGATGGAGTATTAGAACTTTTTGCAAGTTGGATGCGAGTATATCAACTTAGTGGATTATCATAGAACAAAAACTTTTCACAGTGGAGCACTAAGCACGCATAAAAAATGCACGCTATACCTTGTCGTGACGTGATAAATGAACTGATTAGATTTAAAGTACGGTGTTCTCATGATATTAGGGTACAATACTCGCACGGTGCCACAGGAAGTCACTATTATGATACTTAAAACTAAGGAAAAAATGGTTTTGTGATTAATAGTAAATATGAATACGCGTAGACCTTACTATAAATAATATTATTTACATTTTCCTCGTGAATTACCAATTTTGACGGACATAATCTAACCACTTAGCCAATTAGCCGATATTAGTTAGCCTATATACATATTTTGCGGTCTATCGGGCAGAAGAAAGTTCACCTACTTTCGGGTAACTTTGTGTAAATATCTTGCGATTGACGTGGATTAGGTTAGATATTGTAAAATATTTGGTTTTTATTGTAAGGTTGCTGCAGTTGCAGTAGCTCAATCACATATTTCCTAATTAGGAGTACGTGTTACCATTTCATGTTCTCGACGTGTGACATTTTGTACGTAGAATGATCTGTATAGGCAGATTGTACCTTTTCGTTCCATAGCGCAAATATAATAGCTTTGATGGATCATAATAAGGTTCAGATTCCTATACAGTTTTATTTAAAAAAAAAATTATTTATTATTACTTTATTGTTTGTTTAATGACACCGGAAACAATAGAAAACCCGCTTTATGTGTTCGTTTTGCGGGTCGTCATCGCGGTAAAGAACGTTTATCCTGTAGTGTCAGGGAACCCCCCCGTCCCTAGATCAAGCTGGCCCGAGCCGGCCAAACTAGCAATAAAAATATGTCCTTAAATAATAAAAACTTAGATCCAGCTCTCCCTTGCTGTTTTTGCCATATAAAGATTGTTAGCATTAAGTCGAGGTCCGAACCCCACAGGGGGTGCCCTTAGTGAACGTTGCTGACGTAGTTAGTTTTTCTATTGCTCTGGCTGAAGGCCTTTAAGGATCTCGCCAAAAGTCCGGTGAAGCAGTCAAAGCCTGCGCTCAGGCTAACTGCGTAAATCTCTTCAAAAAAAAAATAGTGTCAGGGAACGCATAGATCCCTCGTAGAAACACCGGGTGCCTGTAGGCGCACGCGTTCGCATCAACGCTAGAAACGTCGAGTTTATCGCTAAGAATAACCATAAAAGTATGATTTATAAACGTCGCCTCACCATTGGTTCGTGTAATAAAACCGTCGCATTGTGCCATGTGCGGTTGAATCGTGCCGTTTCTATCGAACGCGCCTTATTTATGCATAAAAATGTTTTCATTTGTGCCTACCAGTAATTTCCACATAAAATACTTTATTCATCCCCAACTAGAATGAAAACTACCAGTATAAATCACAGTTTGTAAAAGAATATAGTCTGTAGATTAAATGTGTTTCTTTCAACCTTTTTTTATTATTAGGTTGATGTGTTGTTTATTATGATCAACCTTTTTCCTTATTTAAACCCAATATTAATTGATTGTCATTTGTGTTAAAATGACAAGGTGGCCTAGTGGTTCAATGAAACGATTTATGTGGACTATGTTGCAGGTTCTAACCCAATACAGGCAAATACCAATGTGACTTTTTCAAAGTTATATGTACTTTCTTGATAAATTTCTGCTGTTTTTCCGCTTTGCAAATCCATGGTTTTACTCGGTATCTTTTAAAGATATTGAAGTACATGATCATACATCCATGGCTCGTCTCACTTTACTGTCTATCGAACGATCTCAAGAAGCTCTCCATTTTAAAATCTTCTAAATAGTAACACATCAATCAACGGACGGGTACAATCCAGCGATATTCGTTCTGTAATTATCTTATAAGATTCTCTATAATTATACGTTACCGATCGATAAATAACATGGAAACTAATCCAATAACAATCCATTCAATTCATGCAAATCCTTTGAACCATTGAGAATGTAAATTACATACAACATGCATGTTTACATCAGAAATATCCTCTTTTACCTTTATGGTAACTAGACGATCTTTATGGTAATGCTAATATGGTATTACATCGCAAGCTGCATTCATTTTTTTATGCAATTACAATGAGCTTTATTTAATACCTAGTCGTTATTCGTTGACTCTACATTTCATATCTCTGACACTCCCGCATATTTAGTCTTGTTTATTAAAGTGATTATTTTTTATGTTGTACCTGAACTGTATGTAACATTTAACACATTGTATGCAAGCACATAATAGGCAATAAGTGCAGCGTAAACATTACGTGATGATCTCATTAATTATGGAGATAATAATCAATGTTATTGATGGTCGTACCCCACCTGAGTTAATATTTATCTGAGGCTGACCTCCGCTCTTTTAACGAGCGTTAATAATGAAAAGTCGGGAAGTGTAGCGGATGCAGTGAGTGCAGCGTGCACGGCGCACTCCGCTTTGGACGCCTTCACCGCCCGCGACGTGACATAACACGCTGAGCCCCGCCCACGCGCTCTCGCTCACTCGCGAACCGTGCGAGCGAGATGCCAACACACCCTCCGTCGAAGCCTCCATGCCGCACTGTTTCTAAGAAAAGCCAACTGTTATTATCGCCCGCGGATTGTTCTCGACCTCTTGCCGCTTTATTTTGCTCTTCTCGTGAATGAATCTCGCCCGCAGGTGCGCACCCTCGAGCGCTAAATTTCGGCAGCAATTACTCATTTCTAAAATGGTGCGTATAGTTGCACGCCAATTTCCAGCACGCCACTTGATAATTTCCAGTGGCTGAAGCTGCTACGCTTTCGGCTAATTTGAAGGGGCTCCACAGGAAGTTGCGATTTGGAAGCGCTTTCGCCTTGTTTTGATTAGCTTTTTCTTTGGGTAGCCACGATTTTTGTTGTCAATCCGCCAGTCGGTTTCACGAATGGATAAATGCCCGCCGGATCACCCATCAATCAGACAGCTATTGGCACCGATGCACGCGATAATTTCGGCATGTGCGAGGAGATTTAGTGATTGTTGCCAATGATTGTATAATCGTAAAACGATTGTACTAATAAACACTTTACATGTATAAAAAATAATAGGAATTAAAAATTCATATATACAGAACAAGAAAAATAAAGTAATGCGACGTTGTTAAAGGTTTATTTAATGACTAGTTTTATCGATGGCCATAAAAATGTTATGTAAAAAGCAAGTCATAAATTTAAAAAACCATATTTCTTTGAATGTGTGACAAAATAGGGCAAATTATATTAAAATGATAAAAAAAACTTTGGCACCAGTTCCAACTAATAAACCAGAAATGATATACATCATCAAAACTCCAAATCCTCTTTGAAATAATTTTTCAAAACTGACATTAAATAATATTGTAGAGTAGGTATTGCAAACTGATATGACGAAACCGTAATACAATTATAGTTATTGTCATTCGCTCAAATTAAATCCGTTCCGATAAAAGCTGTCGTTTTAACTGTGTCAATAGAACGAACAGTTCACTGAAGAATTGCGTCACCCACACCGTCGCGTCGGTCGGCAAGCAAATTACCTTTAACCAGACTTGCTTCTTCATCTTCCCCTATTTTAAACAAGTACTGATAATTTACATTTTAAATTATACGACAAATTAATACATTTATTATTAATAACTATTGAAACACAGAAAGTGATGAAGCAATGTGTGATCATATAAAGAGATGTCAGTTAGTTATACAATAATAAGAGGCTCTTTTGCTTTGGTGTTAAGGTTATGATTGGCGTCGTTTCGGCACTGGAAGTGGACAAACCGGTTGCCGCACAGGCCGGTAACAGTAGCCTTAACGATTGTTGGACCACGATCAAATTATACCTTGTTCCGATTTGTATGCAACTAAAACTTAGCCGCCGCGCCGACTCACAACCGGCGCGTTGCATCTGTTGCATTCACTTCTATTACAACATTAGGAAGTGTACCTTCTCAAAATATGTTTTATCATAGTACGTTTCTTGGAAGTGAATAAAGTAGATCACACAATTATAGCTTAAAGTACATAGTTTTTTTGGTAAATATTTGAGATACTAAAGATATGTATACAATAATGTCATCTTTGCACGACTTATGACTCATAGAAATGTGACTTAGGTAAATTTGCTTGCATGGAAATTCCGAGCCTGGTCTAGTAAACATAATTAACATTGTATACTTACCTATTAAAATTTGCTGATCATCAATCATTCTGTTTATTAAGTCAGATATTTTTAATCTTTTATTGTAATTTGTAAGATTGAATGTGAGTTAAAACTCACAAACATATTACTTATTTTTTACACAATAATAAATTATATTAGTAAATAAATAAAATTTATTTAATATGGATTTTGACTAACTTTTTTAATTATATTATAATTATTTATTATTGTAATCTATGTTTATCCAGCATCTAATCTATGTATCTCTATCTATTACATAATTTAGATATTCAATTTGCCATCGCAATCGAATAACAATAGTAACTCAGACAAGTTGGAAGATAGTGGAAGGAATCAGCCAACACATTTGCATGTTTTCCTATAGACCGCTTACGTTGCCAACTAGCCGTGACGTCAATACTACAATACAATTATCGGCAACCTATTATCATTAAAAATAGACCCATTAACGTTAAAGGCACCGTTGTGCTTTTTGATGGACATAATATGCTGATGTAAGTGATTAAGATTTACTATGAATATTTTTAAACAGCACTCTGTACACTATAAATTACATAGGCATTTAACAAAGCAGACGTGTGGAGAACATTGGCTATCACTGTCCCATTTTTGGCACTACTTACTGTTACGTGATTTGTTTTAACTATACATAAGGAACGCCCGCGTAATTGAAAATACCGATTTACACGTCAACTTTGATGTTTAATTCTTATTAACGTGTAAGAAACGTGCATTTTCTCTGTGGGCAACGTTGAGGCAAAAACATATAATGATTCACCGAGACGCGATCATTTCCACCGAGTCGGAAAATTCCTGTAATCGTGTAGAGACTTTCTTCAGCGATCACTGCACCGATTGATAATCACACGCGAAACACGTGTTGATATGCCGGCGACGTTTTTACATACTATATCGCTACAATGTATTTTATTTGTCTTTAGCGGAAGACTATTCTATGTCCATAATACAAGCTCCGTATAACCTTTTCATTAGATGAGATAACTGCGGTGATGACAGGATGCCTAGTTGGTACGCGTTTTATTAGCTAACTTACGTCTGTAGAACATTCCTAACTAACGTTTTATCGTCGTTAAGATAAGAGGACCGAAGTAGTGGTGACATCACCACGACACAGACCAAGTCTTGATAAAGAAAGTGTTCAGTAGGTAACCTTTACTTGATAAGATAAATAATAAAATCTGCTGATTCACAATAGTAGGTATCGTTTTAAAACGACCCGGGAAAGTTATCGAGACCAGTCTGTGACTAATTACGATAACAACCATTAATCGAAAAGTCGTCGAAGGCCAGTTTAACTAAATCCTAATTGGTAAACAGTATCAAGCCGAATAAAAATAAAAAGCTGTAATGTACGACTTCCCTGAGTTTCGTGAACGGCAGTTTTACTCAAGCGGAGTCTACTTGGCACAGACAGGAGAGTATCGGATCGAAACTCGAAATCTAAAACCTGTTTTCTGAAATTTCTTGTCCTTATCTGGTACACGGTAATGCATATTTCTGTTCTCTCTCTGTGACTCACCGTTTCTACGTATCACACCGGCCAGTCGCTCTACGCACTTCATGGCCACTCGTTCGACTTCGTCACGCTTTGGCTGCTATGACTGGTCAGTTAATGCGACAATAAATTAATGTCCAATGTAATAAGTAAATAGAGTTCTTACAAAAAAAAAAACTTTGATCGTACAGTTCCGCTCTTACATTTCGAAATCAGGCCCGACTATTCACAAGGTAGAGTCATTCGTTTAATAGAGACTGTACGGATGTTATCGATTGTAATTTTATTTTCAGCCGTTTAAATACAAGAAATGAAATGCGTACATAATAATATGAACAGGATTCTCGTATCATTACAAACACCAGTAATTGCAGATACAATTGATCTTATTTCCGAAGTGCATGCAATATTTCATCCAATTTAATAAGATCTCGTTCTTAATCGTCATCGTTCCAAAAGCGTTCCCAGGTGAAAGGACGTTTTATTTGTCATCACGCCATCGAGATTAAGAGAAAAATTTACAACGCTAAACGTTTATGTGCCATTTGGCGAGTTCTCGTATAAACATTTTGCTCTCTCCGATATGGGCTTTATTTAAAACTTTCTTGAGTGAATACAATGTACAAACTTTTTTCGAAGGTACTTAATATCATACTTTAAGTCTTTTTTTTAGCTGGTGAAAAATATTGACAACATTTTTTTATCTAATCTTCAGATCACTGACCCAATGGTTAACCAAAAATTTTACTTCATAGGTAAGCCACCAGTAATCGGTTTGTTGTTTAACCTAAATAACTATGTCTTCGTTTTCAAACGTCTGCCACATGATAACAAATACTGCTCGCCATGACGCTATTTCGGTAATACGACATTGACAAAAATCATGGTCAAAGTCAATCTATTAGATATGTATTGATAATGATTCATTTGTTTATTGATACAACGAGTGGCGCCGAACATGGTGCACGCTCGGAGATGTAGAAAGAGAAAGGAAACTTATTCAAAAGTAGGTAATGTTTTTGCTGTTCTTGTTGTGTGTTGCGGCAACAGCGCGGGCGCATGCGCATGATTCATCAGCGCGTGGGCAGAGCTTATTGTGTTCACTTCTATCTATTCATTCTAGATAACTTTGACTTTTTTCTTTCGCCTTGATCCTCTCATGAATTATTAGTTTTTGTTGACTGAGAATAACAAATTACTATGTAGTGTCTATAGTTTATAATGATTTCAATTTCGTTTAATTGTAATACAGATGAATAGCCGAACTGTTTCATAACAAACAATAGCAAAAAGTCGTCTGAAAAGAATTTGAAACAGAGGTTCATTAAAATGTCATTGTTATGTTATATCTCTTAGTGCTATTTACCTTTCACTGCATCGAGTCCTCTTCGTTAAGGCAGTTTGCGGCTCTTTTATATTAAAACAGTGCCTTATGGCTTACCTGTCATGTTTACAAAGGTGTTCTTTAACTATTTATTCAATTTAACTTACGGATTGTGCGTCTTTATCTCTTTTTAAAAGTTTTATTCTCTCTTATCTGTAGGCGTCATCTATGAACTTATCCTGTCTGGAGTTATTTGTGTTTATATCTTTGACTTAATTGTGTTCGTTTCCTAATGGTCATATCTCATAAAGTAACATAATTGCGAAGTAGTTGTTTTTTTGTTTGCTTAGATTTATCTGTTGGTAACATAATGTTAACATTGTCTTCTAGCGGTCCGATGGCAATAAGTTATTAGAGTTTTCCTCAAATGATACTTGGAAGTTAATAATGCAAACAATTAAAATTGCAAGTGAATTCTGAGTCGGTTTTCAGTTTGACCTTTTATAGTTCGATACACATAGCGCTGACGCTGCTGATTGCGATGTCGCAAACGTGAGCATTGTACCGGCGCCGGCGCACACGACACGACCGAGCTTTCTCACCGTGGCATTGTAATAGATCCGTTCACTTCAGACCTCTACGCAAATATTATACCATATTATTTTATATTACTTTGTCGTTTTGCTAAAGTAAACAGGTTTACGACCACTATTCAATTAAAAAATATCGTGCTTTATGCACTTACGGTAACCGGTATTAAAATTAAGCAACACAAAGAATGAAACATCGGCTTTTCCATAACTAAGTATAAACTGATTTAATCATATAATATTTTTTCCTTATTTTATTTGAAATATAAATATATTTAACATACAACTATATATATAAGATGTGTAATGAGAACTAAAAAAATAATACATTTACTTACCTACTATTCTTATTATTCAAGGAAAATAATATAAGTAACCTAGATCTTATTTTTTGTGTTAAAACTTAAAACCGTCAATCAATACTAGAGTTATAGAACTTATAGACCTGCTGATGATTATTATACCGGTTCTTCTCTTCAATTTTTGCAAAACAGATCAGTTGTACAGTGTACTATATTATAAAGGAAATTTGTATAGATAAATAGTATAGGTACCCCTTCTTGCTACCTATACGCAATCTACTTAAACATTACCAAGTTTTTACGACCTTTTTACTATCGCGCATGAAGTTAAAACTTTTATTAAGCTTTCGAATTCAATTAATAAAAACGTTCGAGTTCATTTAGAAAAAGTTTAGTATTTATGGGAATAGGCCACAAATGTTCAACTAAAATAGTTGTGTTTTATACAGAATTTAATATAACATTGGTCTAAGTAGCGTTGAAGGGTGGGCGACACGGGGTGCTGTCAGTTTATTTGTTTGACCTTCGAAAAGTGCTACTTTGTAGCTTATTTTAAATGTTGTTTTTTAATACAATATATTACTTGTTACTTAAAGATCATTAAGCAATTTTTATAACGTTTAAAACGAATAATTATATTATATGGAGTTTCTAGATTGTAAATGAATATTTTATTAAGTTTTCGGTCCATATTAAACCGTATACCTATATTATAAAAAGTCAATAAATACACAAATTAGGCTACTTAGTTTATCTATAACTCGAGTGATATAATAATATATAGAACTGTAAGTTTTGTCTCCTTTGATATGATATTCTTCACAATTCGATTGCTAGTAACTATTCATTTGAAAGATATTAACAACAAGCCTTGTCAAATAAGATGATAACTACAGGTTAGGTTCAAATATATGTGTCTGGTGTAGATATTTCTGTTCATAGCATGAATAACTTTTAAGAAATGTTTCAAGTCCGTGTGAGACTTGAGAATAAAACCCAATTTTAACCAACTTGGCGTATACTCCGACTCGCGATGTATTGCGATTGCGACGGACCGGGCGCAGACGCGTCTACCGTAGGAAGCCAGTTTGGAAATACTAATTATTTTCATTAAAAAAAACTACTCCCGCAACTAGCAATTAATTTTTCGTGTCTAAGGGGGGGTGTACAAAATTCAATTCACATGCACAAACTACACCCAGAACAAAAATTATTGTTCCATGCGGGAATCGAACCAACAGCACGTCGCGCACGGCGGTAATTTGCGTAGTGATCTGTACCACTCGGTTATCCGTGCAGTCAATATTATAAAGTCAAATAATACAAATTTAGTTGCTATGAGGTCCGTAGCTGTACTTTTCTGTTGCAACCTTTTTTGGTAGTAAATTTTTTATTGATGTAAATTCGCAGTACATCAAGTAGCCATCAGTTAGTTTCTAGTTAAGAATGGAGGTAACTACGCAAAAATGAGTACAAGCTTGCGTTCTACGACATATAACATAGCCATCTTGGCGGATAGCAAACCAGAACCTCGGCCACAAATGGCTTGCTTCATTCCCGCTTTGAACGTAGCTAGTTAATGTACCGTTCCTTCTATGTACCAACAAGCTCAAACGTGCGCCCGTTTAATTTTCAGCAACTTAAGCTAACAACATTAACAATGAATATTCTATATTCTAAAACAGTAACATGCTTTTTATTCTGAGAATGCTGATTAAAGCGTAAAACATTGCATTAAACCTCAATCGAGTATTGGTGTTGCATGAAAAAGATTAGTATCTACACCGCATCAATGGGCTTAAGGCACAGGAAGTGAAACCAGCCTCGGGGCGCTCGGCTAAGTATCTGGGTTTCACAAGCTCACACACTTTACTGTAAACCTACGCTTTAATAATAAGTTGTGCACGAATGCTATTATTATGATTCGCTATATAACATACGGTTGACGTCCACGTTTTTCTATTTCGTCGCTTGCATTAAACTGTTTACTTACGAAGGATTATTTCACGCTCAACTTGACGAAACATAGTTTTACGTAATGGAGTTGTGAGTCACAGTCACACTATAATGCAGCGTAGGTCATATTGTATTAATATGCTATTATCAAGTTGAAGTTGTTATTAAAATCCAGCAGTAATATTCTCACAGTGAGTTTATATTTGTATAAGAACATAGCAAATATCATATAATGCGGTGTCAGCGAGTAGGTTCGAGTTGAGCACATGGTGTTAGCGATGGCGTACTACCGCGCGGTAGGGTACAACAAAAGGTAAACACCTGTGTTTGAGCGTGATCGTGTTGTTGCAACGTCGCCGTCGGTTGCAACAAATCAGTTTGGAGAGGTGCGGGACGCGGGCCGCACCACACATGCATTATTCAAGGCTCATTTCTATTCAACGCCGACAGGCCGCCCGATAAAAACTTCTCGTTTGACAACTTGGACGCCTGCACCCTTTGTACTTACGTCATGTCCCCTACGCCGATACGAGCTGCTTAAGTGTCTTAAACATTATTTGTCACTCCTATATTTATGAGTTCGTAATAACCTTATCGACACAAATTTGTTGTGTGCTGCTACCGTCGCATTGTTACACCGAACACATGTTTTATTAAGTAACAACTTCAGATGTTTTTGTGCTGCTGGCTATAAAAACTTGATTGTATTTTTATCGTACAATAAATGCGAATACATAATACAAACCAACAAACCGTAGATATATTAAGATAACATTGTGTAATAGGTGTGTTTAACTACGTACATACATTTTTCACTGTAGATAAAAATAATAATACAATGTAGAACTTAAAGCTCGCCGGAGAATACAATCAACAATTTACATATAGAAGATAATTAGTGAGCATAACAAACGCACCCATAGTCTGTATTTTCGTGTAGTGTATGTGCCGACTGAGGTTAGAGATCAAACAAGTAGTATTAACGATGCTTTATGTCGGAGCAAAAGCTCAACACTTCAATCGATGCGTGATCGATTCGGCCTACTTACAATGTCTAGTGCACCCGTCGAATCTTACAAACATTTTAAATTAATTATTTAAATAGTGCAATTGAGATCATTCTGTATAAAATTTCGAAAGGAAAAGATATTGAACTAGTTAATCGATTTCGAATTTACTCAACGGTTTATAATTAGACACCGTGTCTAGCTCTTAATCGTTTGCATAACGTGGATCTATTTAATTTTTAACGATCATTAAGTAAACACACCAATTATCGTCGTCTGTTGAATGACAAGTGGTCGAGCGACACTGATTCGGAAGCGGCGAGAAACACCGTTGTTGCTGGCACGGTGCCCATGACTGGCGCGACGCCTTTACAGTTACACGTAAGGGTGTGGATTGACGTTCCGTGTTTGCAACACTATAAAAATGGAAATGCGTAAAATAAAACATTTGATTACCATTAGAAACGAAAAGAATGTTATATTTCGAGAACTAGGTTTTTTAACCTCTATAACGTTCTAAAGAATGATATAAAAGCCTAATTAAAATAGTTCCCTCTAAAAGTGGTCACATAAATCTACGAGAATTTGGAATTAAATCCTACGTGTAATAAAATAAACACTTTTATACGTAAAGAACGATAAATGAGCACATACAGTCCTCGGACAGGAGTGTGATCAATGCTGAGATTAATAAGTTCCGTCTGATACTTGAGCTTATAGAATTTCTTGATCAATTGAAGAAATTTTAACCGCGGTGGTATTTCCAAAGTATTTCTTAAAATATTCAACCTTCTCGAAACTTCAATAGCCTGAGACAGACTATGTTTGAATACCTCAAGATAAAAGATTTTATTCAGTTCTTATTGAAAAACACACTTAGGAGACTAAACATTGTGGATTTTTTATTACTTAAACATTGTAAAATAAAAAAATTTGGCTTAAGCCTTATTAATTTTTGAAAATATGCATCAATAATTCATAATTATTATTAATCGAGAGGCAACATTTTTAACCTCATTGATTTGCTAAAACAGAGCCGAATTTCCACCCATAAGTCTATTTGGCTTAGTTCAATGGATTTACCGGGAATATTACTCATACAAATATATTTATTTGCTGAACGATGTATAGCATATACCTATGTAGGTATAAATATTGTATGTGTATGATTTTAAGCCTATTAATAATATTCCGCAGTTTGATAGGCAAAATTTATGACATTATTTTTTGTGCGAATCATAATTGTAAAGTAATCACCTCAAAATAAATTGAATTTACAAGTACCTAAAAGTCTAATTAGTATCATTAAAGGTGTGAAGTTAATTTAGGGAAATAAAAGTTACATAATGCATTGCTAATAAAAAAATAAATAATTTAATCAGTTGGAACTGACGGGTGACTAATCATCCGTTTAATCCGCGCACCAGGTGATAAAGAACTCTTAATGATGTAATGATCATTTATAGGTACCTAGCATTCTATATGGGCCGAATACTCTATTTCAAATTCCATGCAAGAACCCCTTTAAATTAAAAAGCGGTTTTTTGTTTCATGTCTTCTTTAAAAATTACGAAGTCAATTTTTAAATTTTTATTTTATTCTGCATGTTTCATGCACAATATATCTATTTTCATATCTGAATCTCCTAATTGCTTATACTTGCTTGACGTTATAATGTATGTTATTAACATCTAAACAAGCAAAGACAAAAAGTCAATTATTCCGGTTTTACTATCTTAGAGGTGATACTGATGATAAATGTATGTAAAATTTGTTTGTAATATGTTTCAGTAAAGTTTTTTTATTACGTCAATTCGAGTCCTTAATTCGACTGTGTCTATTTTATTATTTTAATTATTTGTTACGCATTAACGCATGCGGAGCGAATATTAGAAGGAAAAACTTAAACTCAGGCGGGACTTGAACCTGCGACCACTGGCTTGACGCCACTAGCGCATCTTTTTTTTATATGTTTGTTACTTGATTTTTGTTATCCTGATTCCTGACACAGTACCATATAAATTTTATCAAAATCGAATCAGTAGTTCAGTTTTTAAATCAATTAATTGTAGGTACTTTACTTGGAATGTCAAAACGAAATTGCGTATTTTGTACTTTCCTGCATTTGTTTTTGTAATTCAATTTGTTTTTTTTCCTTTACATTTATTTGTCATCAATTGTTATTAGACTATGTTATGGCTTTGCAATTGACTTATCATAAGTACGTATTCTCGCCATACTTATGGAAACATTAGATACGGATTGAGTGAAACAGTGCCATAACGTTTATGACGCTCATGCTCGGTAAACTTGTGACGACATATTTATTGTATACTGCGGACATCGACCACAATGCCTGAACTTTGTTATATGACCTTCGTTATACTACAACTGCCAGTCAATCATGTAACACATTAGTTAAATTAACTGTTGTTATCGTCCACACTGCATGTTTACATGAACAAGGAAAGTTCAAGCCGTTAATTTCCACTTAGTTATGCTAATTATTCTTTCAAGGATTTCACAGAACATTTTATTATTTAAAAAGATGTTACAAAAAGTATAACTGAAGCAAAATGTTTTTCATTCGTACTTAATTATGAAAGTGAAACTTCCCATTGTAACAAACACGCGGGTGTTTAAGATAAAATGGGTAGTCGTCATCGTCGACGCACTACGAATGCAACAATTGCACTTTATAATAACCCGCATAGTAAACGCGCCAGCGATTGTCTGTGTCGAAACTCCATGGATCGTGCCGCCGCCTGTCGCAGCCGCTCATTCTCTAATTACTGCTATCAATTCCATTAGCAAACTTATTGTGTAACATGGCAACTGCAAATCATTGAATCAACTTACAGCAACTATGCCTATTATTTCTAATACCTACCTAGGTATATAATTAAGATTCTTACTCAATTATTTATACAGGTAAATAAAACTGATGGAACATTATCTCGGTAGGTGGTTGATGCTTTACACAAGGGAATGACGAACGTAAATGGAAAATCAACAAAACAACTAACCTATCCAGTCATTAAGTACATATGTGTGTCGCAAAGGCCTTGTTTTTAGCATTTATATGTTCTATTGCAAGGCAGGAATTCTGCTAATCGTCGCTGGCAACATTTTGCACATGCCACGGACGTTGTTGCTGCGGTAAATGAGTGTAATTTAACCACAAGCAGCCTTCTCGACGCGCCATACAGTAGAGCCTACGAGACGACCGCCACCATTTATGATTATGACTTACTATTGTTTTTCTTAATATACGCTTCTAGTTTGTGTCCGTGATCCGTCCTTATAAGGATTAATTGGTTTTATATCTTTCAACACGGGCGTACTTAGTGACGAATTATCAAAAGGGACAAAATATTTTTGTTTAATTATAGTAGGTAGTGTAAATGATGAAGATATAACTAGCTGGTATTTAGATGATTTGCTATTAATCAGATTCAGATAAATCACAGTAGTCATAATAGCGCATAAAAGAGGCAATTTGCCGGGACCAGTTAGCATGCTATCGACAAGATTTTATATTTTTAACCGACCTTAAAAAAAGGAGAAGGTTCTCAATTTATCTGTTTTTTATTAGAATACGTAGGTACGTTTTGTTATTTTAGAACCATTATTTTTAGAGCATATTCCATACGTAGATTCCAAGACCATACAAAACTGCTTTAGAGCACGTCAATCACATTAAAATTCATTAAGCAATAGATAAGATAACGGAAGCGACACAAAGCGGCTTATGTTTTAAATGTAAACAAGTTAAATTTGGCGTATCGGGTCAAAGTTGTATTCGTGTTTATTGTTACCTACATATTTTTTGCTAAGGTTCGTGATCGTACGGCTCAGTTCGCCGAGGTGTCATCATAATAGCAGTGCAGGTGTTATCTGGCCGTCGCCCACGCGGCCGCGCAAGTAAATCACCAAACACGCGCCCGCGCCGCCACGCCGCGCCGCCGCCACAATCTATGCAAATCGCGGGCTCAAACTTATTGCTCTCGCCTCAACTCCTTTCCAAATGCATACTAAATAGCTCACCGACCACGCCAGCCTTTGTTCCAAGTTTTTCACTTAACCTCATATGCTCCGTCGATTTTAATGGAAATATTTGGTGTATTTTGAAAGCTGGGAATCGTGACATGTTTACCCTATTAGTTTTGAAGTTGATTTCCTCGCGAGGCGCTTCAAAGAAAATCTTAGTGAGCTTCTAAACCGGAGTTCGCTCTCAGTGTTCAAACTGAACATAACGTGATAATTAAGAATTTTAAGCAAATTACATTTATAAATATTAATATTTTTGTATTGTGCACTTCTGCGCGCGTGTGTAGTTATGTAAAAGAGCTAAGCAAATATTTTTATTTCTTCATTCTCAGAATGTAATTAGGAAAATTTGTGCGGACATTAATTATCAAGATAGTTTATATGAAAGCTGTGAACAATGAGTTTTATGAGTAGGTTACTATTTATGTTGCTTAAAGTGGCCGATGTGTTCCCATGGTGTTCTTAGAATAAGACACAGAATGTAACGAGAGATGTTGCTCCCGTTCTTCCGCATAGATGCTACTCGCATTGCGATCCAATTATACCTGATACCGTCGAGAAATATTATTGCGCTGATTTACTATGGCAACTATAATTACTGTGAGAATCGTAAACGGACCACAATGCTGGCCGTCTACGGCCATTACATGTAGGCATGTGATTTACACTATAAATGAATTTCCTGTTATTGATGTTAAGTTTTATTCTTGCACTCCACAATAAAATTATTGGAATTGTATCGCTTAGAACATGTGATTCAGTCATTTTCTAAAGAACAAAGAACGAACAAGTCACGTTGGATAGCTATATGGCTATATGTCTATTCCCATCTCCAATTGTAAAAGAACCAAACCTGAATGCAGTTTCCCGCTTATCAATAAAATTAGTGTCAGTCAGCGGAATCTGCTAAAACGTAGATGTTCCACGTGGACAACGCTAAAACTTTCTAGAAGAAAATCGTCGTGTTTGAGCGCGTCTTACTTGCATCGTCCGAGTGGTCATTGAACCCTCGCGAATTGTCCGCAGCAATTGTCTCTCGCCATCACAACGCAGCTGTGCCTGCTTCTATCCACCACAACCGTTAGTACTAATTGCACCGGCCATTATCACTTTTACGACCCTATAAACCATGAATTAAAGAAACAGTATGTCTTAACGCTCGATTTCACACAGCGAAGAGCGCCAAACTATTGAACAGAACCGTTGAACGGTTCTATACGGCTTAACCGATTTCAAAGCACTCAAGATGTTCCCAACAAACTTGTTGCACTAGAGCTACTAAGAGCGTACCTAACATACTCATAAACTTAGTTAAGCTCTCTGTCGGCAACATAGCTGGCTTCAGTGCAGTTCAAATTAATTCGATTATCAGCGCACCTTGATCTCGCTAAAGCTCTCAGATTCCCTTCATTAGGTACCTACACATACGCGAGACTGCGGCATAATGAAACAAACACGATCTAACACAGTCGACGTCTAACTAATATTTGCGTACAAATATTAGTTAGACACCGACTCGGTTAGACGATACATTTCATGTTCAGTTTGTACGCGACGTACATTAGACGCACTCTGAAGTTTTAATATGTACATTAAACTATTACTCAATATTCAGATGGCGGGCGTTCCAAACTCACGCACTCTGCGCTGGAAGTTGGTCATGAATTCATTGTTTTTGACGTGGTCGTATGATATTGAACCACAATAGGAAAGAGTTCAGGTCACGTTTGAACACTGTACGCCCAGAGAATATTAAAGCTCTAAATATATTGAATGGGTTGAGTTTTTAGAATTTTTCCCTTATGTAGAGACATGCATAATATTGAACAGTATTGGATCGCTAAAGCTTTCTTAAAGATTTATTGAATAAATTCGTTGTGTAATGCGATGTATTTGAAGGTTCGTTCATTTGCATATGATTCGCGGTTCTTGCACCACTTCAACTCAATATTAGGTATTTGTATTGACGTAAGCCAAGAGTACCCAGTCAGTAGTCGCAGCAGACCTACATAGCCGTTCTAGTGTGGCTGCTCGACTAACATGTTGATTATTTCAGATAGCCGTCCGACATACAACTATAAAAAAAAATGGACAACTAACTAATGAAGTGAGAAATATTATTAAACATCTCTCCTAATAATAATAAGTTACAATGATCATTGTGATACATTATATGCATCTAAATACAGCTATTTTTAGATATCATTCAACGTTTGACAATTATGCGCTATCACAATACAAATATGCACATGTTGAATCAATGCCAATAATTAAAGTTTATTATTAGCTACAGAAAAGGTTTTAATGCCTTTATAATCTATCTCTTGTTCTTGCTAGCAGACCTAGACACTTTATGGACTATTAAGGAAATTAGTCTAGATTTTCTGATGCATTGAAGAGTTTTCTACAACAATAACAAACTACTTAATGGGTATTTCATACTCGAGTCATACATTTATCGCTTAACGCTTCTGTGGTTGCTTGCAGTCTGTTGTTATCTCTGAGAGTTGCGCCGACCACGTTCCGCGCTGACGCCTCTTATTTACGCCATACGAAAAGTAATTTGAACGTCCGTTTTGCAAAACCAATCGTCTTACTAGATATACCATTCACCTTTTATAGAATGAACACTACTGAACATTGTTTGTTTGTTGAAAGTTACCACTTTCTTCTTTGGTCAAAAGATCTATAATGTTTACTGTTTATGTTAAAATGTTTGAATTAAATTTATTGAGTCTACGTTTCAAGCCGGAGATAGAGCTTATCAATTATAAACATGTCGTGGACGTCTCTAAGACTATTAGCACTCGATCACTTGGCATGTAATGTCCTGTGACATATTACTTTATATTCAGGCGAGCGGCCGTCGGGCGTCGGCATACGACATTATTTACATATAAGTCGTTGTTCCTGTGCTCATTCATGGCCCGCCTCGCTCAGACCACGCTGATTTATCGCCTTAATTTCATAAGTATCTCTTTGTTACCAGGCCATCTATATCATATTTGAGTAATATCCCTCTCGCTTTATTGGATACGTTCAAGAAGGGTCAAATTCAGAGGACCCAAAACCAATTAGATTGTATGCTTCATTTTGGTAATTTGCCTATTTTTCGTAAGATTGTCCTTGCTCATATATTTACCAGTGCCCAATATTGTATGTTTAAGGTAAAAGTTTTTTTTGCTGAATTACTCTCCATATTTTGCATTTATTTAGGAACGGAAGAAATAACATACAATTAAAATATTTATAATTAATTACAAAGCAGCAAACCCTCCATCATTAATTTTGTTAATCCTAAATGTAGAGCCCAGTAGCAGTAGCAATATGTCAGATAGAGCAGCCTCTCACAAAATTCGTATGGTTCTAGAGTCATGATAATATACTTAGTAACTACAATTTAATCTGATAACACGTATTACACTGTCTGTCTTTGACACGTGTAAGTAATTTTGCTGACTATTATATTTATACGTCATTCTAATCATCTCAATAATATGTAGAACAACTTATACTCTACTCAAATCTTACGCCGTTTTGACTACTGCCAGTTCTGCTATTGATACAGAGTTTTAATGCATACTTCCGAGAGATTTGGGCTACGATTTTGCCGAATTAAATTAATTATATTACTTTTGAGCAGTAAAAAAGTTTGATATTTTGTAATCTCTGTGGTCCTTAAGCAAAAACGGCTCTCCTTTTTCCCATAATCAATTTGTTATTTATAGAATAGATAAAAGCAATATATTGTTTATGTGGTCGCAGAAATAGGACCTGAATCTTATAGCTAATCGCACCATTTCTTTATGGTTTCTTACAGCTAAAAGATGTGTCTTCTAAACTAAAAGGCAATCGAAATGAGTACATACCAAAATTGAATTGCCAGCAATATTTCTACTGATAGTCAGCCGACAAGCAAGTCATTTGAAAAGACCTCGTATATTAAAGTAAATTACGGCGGACGCTTTCCTTAAAAGTGGTATTTAATTCATTATAGAAATATATACTTAAGAAAAAAAAACAATTTTGAAAGAGAGCTAGAAGTTTAACACCTGAACAAATCCTGTGTCATTTTATGCATACTCCAAGACGATGCTTCGTCCACAAGTTGATTTAATACCCAAAGGTCCTCACGTACACATAAAATGTGATACTGTTTACAGCTAATGTTGCAAGACGACTAAAGACATTCGCTGAGAACTTGCAATCTGAGTCTTAATTCGCAGCTGGCGAAGCGAGTGCGATGATTCACAACTTCTATGCTCACTTCAAACTGTTGTCGTATTGATACAAAGTCTAAATTGGCGCAGCAATCTACATAAATACCTATGTTTTGTATTAGTATTATTCGATGTTGGCAAGCGTCTACGTGACTCAGAGGTGAGATCTCTTGATCATCCGCGAGGATTTAGTTACGTTAAAACATTAAAAAAAAATTGGCATCAATCCGTTCGAATTTCAATAGTTTATGATTAAACGCACGTTCATATTTTATTCTCTTTGGCAGACAGACGTAATACAAAAGTTATATTTTATGATTTTAATGTTGTCGCCATGCACGAAATAGTTTATCAACTGTTTATGAAGCTTTAAAATATATATTCACATTGAACTATCCATACTTATCTTACCTCTTGTAATTAGGAATAATCTCAGTTTATTGCTAGACATAAATTAATGAGCTAGGTATGTATTCAATTATTGCTTTTTGTATAAAATGTATGTGAAATTAATAAGTTCATAAACGTTCTTATATTAAATTCAAGTTCTTTACTAAAGTTGAATCCCAGGGACAGTTAATTTAGCTATCCATTCAATTTTCATTAAGTACCTACCTAAACAACAATTTTACAAATCAATGAAATCAGTGAGACAAAAAGACTTTATAACCTACATAAGATAGAGCAACAATTATTAGCGATCACGTATATAACATGTAACACTTGCAAAAGTATCTAAATAAATATTTTGTATAATTGTGTAACGTTCTGCGGTTCCGTATTACCGAGTGCCTGACGCAGCGGTTGTCGTCGGCAGGCACGGTCTGGGCAGAGCATGCTAGAGCAATGTACACGGACTTTGCGGCTAGTACGACACTGCCGCATGCCGCCGTGCGTGATGGCTCCAAGTGTGTACTCCATAGACAGTACATAGTGCACGCGCCACGTGGCCGACACCACGCAAAACGCAACAGCCTTTGTGTCGTACACGTCGCACTCCGTTTGTAAACATTCACGCCGAGCGGTAAACATCTTTGTGAGCGGCTTGATTGTACCACCGCACGCGCAGATTTTAATAAACATAATAATCGTGCTGAATCATTAATCATCCCACTTTAATATTCCGAGGAGGAATTAATAAAAACCCATTGCCCCATTTCCTAGCGGGTGTTAACGCTATTGAATTATTAATTATACTCAGACGACGGTAAAATCGAAGATTATGTATGAACTACACGCATGCTTTGTCAACGAGTTGTAGCCGATAACTTTACGTGTACCTATGCGTAATTAGATACTACGAGTGTCGGTTGATCATAAAGTATAATTAATTATAAATATTAAGTATTTGAATATGCCAAATATTTAATATTACATCACAAAACATTAAGTTATTCTATTGACTATATTAAGCATATTATTAGATTACATGACTGGCCTTTTATGTTGAAAACAAAATATACGAAAACCGCACGGTGGGCCGATTTGAGCAAACCCGTAGAGCACTGGACGGTCAACCGAAAATTAATTAACATACTTTGGCGCGCAACCCTCGACCGTTGCGCGGACGGTACGCTCACAGGTGGCCGGGCCCCACCCCCATCGCACACCCCAACAACTAGGGCTACCACCTTTGTAAACGTTTTTTGTTCCCACAACGATTCATGATTTTTTATTATTTTCCGTACGCTCGAATACAGAAGCGGGATAAAAAGCGTTATTAACTGAGGAAATATTCAAGCTCTGCAAATATGTAGAACATCCGGTGAACGATTTCGATGTAGCCGTGATAGTCTTAATGTCAGATGTAACGTTTAGATAATACGGTAATGCTCGTCAGCTCTACTTAGGGTGTGCTAATTAAAGATTCGTGTAAATATATTATTTCGAAAACACGTATTTGTTGCCAACCCTGGATAATCTGAATCGAAAACATACATGTGTACAATTCGAACCTATATGTAGTTAATTTGATGTCTCTGATTGCTAGTCGAGTAGTCAAACGAAATAATTGTAAACGTTAACAGGGTTTCAACCACAAACCTGGATTAATTTATGAACCTGTATTGGTTTTGGTAGGACATCATTATATTTTCATCAGTTCATGTATTATGTTGTATTTATCGAAATTTTAAAGCATGTTAACTTCCTATATTGTTTTGTTGTTGATACCGCTATTATTATCAAAGAAACTCCTTAAAATGTGTATGCGATAGAGAAGCACGCTATAGCCGACTTAAAGTTAATTAAACAATAAAATTACGTATAATGCCTTATATTTACTGTATTTAGTTTTACTGGCATCGTAAAATGTTAATGCTTCTGATAAATTTAATATTTCATAGAGTTCCATTAAGCTACAATTTTAAGGTTCGCATAAACAAATATTAATTAGCAAAACAAGTTTAAATTGGTTGCGATTGCATAAGTGGATAATGGGACAAAGTTATAAAAACCTCGTGGTTCCACAAAACAAAGGTGCTTTTATAGATTTTAAAAGGGGCACGCGATATGGAAGGGCCATACAGCATTAAATTACCGGAATTATTCCGTTGTTGATGTTAAATGCATTCCTGTTTCAGGAATCGCGTGTTGCACATATGTACACGAAATTGTATGAAACCATTGTAACGTGTAGGTATATAACCAGTATTCATCTCATCAAATTCAAAGCAATTTAGTAGGTACATACTATATTTTTATACTTAAATCTAAAAGTACGCCAATGATCAATGATTCATTGTAAATACTATGTAAGTAAGGTATTAGAGAATGAAAGAAATAAAAAGTAAAAACTTGCGTTTAATTCAATGGATCCATTGAACGAAAATTTAAAAGTAAACTACAAAAACAATTTGCTTTTACAAAGTCTGTTTTATAATTCACCTTATAAAATTAACGGCTATTGAAGGGAGAACGGTTGATACAACTATGTATAAACATCTGCTTCACAAAGGTTTTCTATGTGCGTAACTATTGTAGTCGGGTAGTGTATCAACAGTTTTGTCTTTACCTCGATGTGACTAATATTACGTACTTACTTATGTACTTTGTGAGCATTGTCTATAAATACAACGTGCCTTTTGTACCGCCCACTCGTATATGTTATAAATGTTCTCGAGAGTTTACCCTAGTTCTATTCTTGATACACCGTCTTTGTATACATTTATCGTGGTTACGTTGTTACTGACGGAATTTTGGCTAATAATTGACATTAAATATTTTATATCACTCGCTTTCTCCATCTGTAATATACAAAAAAATATTTCATTAGCATACAAATGAATACCAAACTAGTAATATTATTCGACATTATAAATCTCGCACGCATGAAATAGATAGGTCCCGTTTAAATATGATCAAGAGCCGACCCCATCGCAACAACGCGAGGGTCCCACTTATTGCGGGCACTTGTCAAATCAGCACAATGAACAGGCATACTTTATTATTTTAATTATTGCACGTCCACGATGCGCCCTTTGTCAGCCAACCGCGAGAGACTGCTTGAATTAGTCACTGCTAAATAATAATTGTCCTAATTGAAGATCCTTGATACAACTTGCGCAGTTGTCTCCCGACTTACCTACGGTTGGTATATGATAGTATCTAGTATTAAATGTTATAATAGAAATATAGGTTCAATTGATAACGTATTGATAAAAACGTTATGTTTTAAAGAGGTCAATTTCTCATCTATAAAACCGATTTCTCAATATGTATTGTCGGAGACAATGCGAATTTGTTGCGTCGATGTGGGGCGTATTGACATGACAATATACTAAGCCGCTACTTTTTATACATGTGTCAGTGTCATTATTATTGGGAAATGACATATTGTGAGAGTAGTTTAATTAGCCACTTCGACCTCATTATTTATTTGTTTACAAAACTATACTTACTCTACTTTTACGTTTAGTATGATTTACATGTAAAGATGTCTATAAAGCCAAATCATCGACATAAATAGTAGCCGGGAAGTGGGTAGATAAAGATAGGATTTATAAAGTAACGAGAAGGACAGCTCGTCGCGAAGGAGGCGGGCGCATACTTTACTCTCTCGACTCTCGATCCGATCTTCATAAAGAAATTCTCCGTTTTGATATTATATTTATATTGTAAATGTTTCGTACCTGCATATTTGTAACAGTAAATATGAAAATTTCCGGAATGCCTACGAGCTCGCCTCCGATCTTGAGGTAACAAAGATTATTTGGTATTATGAAAATTTGAATTCGGTGCTTCTTACCTTCATTTTTCAGTTTTATTTTCTTTATGGAATATTAAGTCGAGGCGCTCCTAGAGTATTATAAATTCTTGAATAGGTATTTCTCTGTTCATTCAACGTAGATTTTTGAGATATAACATGCATATAGTCAGGCATAAATGCAAATTCACAACATTGTAGAGCTGCAAATGCAATAAGATTTGTAAGTATAAAGTTTAATTTATTGCCAATGAAAACGTTTCCATCAGAGCCTGACATCAGTCTAAACTACTAAATACCAATTCAAAAGCTTTTTGTAATATCATAAAAATAGTAACAAACTAACCGCGGCTTTGGTTGATGTATTATCGTAGCGGCCACAATACGATTGGAAGTTTACAAGACGAGCATCCGACACAGTAAACAAACAAACGTTCTGACGTCAGACGCACTCGAATCAACTACTACCAGACATATCCATGTATTACTACGTACTATGTACTATGTCGTAGTAAGAAATAAATTCAATAAAAAGATTGATATTATGTTGTAGAAAATGTAGAGGCGTACAATATTACATTTGCAATAACCAGGATAAACGTTTCAGTATGCATTATCCCGTAAACATTCACTGCCAAATGGATCCTTTTATATACGAAAAAGACAAGCCCTCATAAGGAAAACATAAATGTTAATAGAATCTTTACGTAAAATACACATTTTGACACAATACAAATCGACATTTTTAAAATAAAATATTATTCTATAAAAGAAATAACACAAAAGTGTTTCAACATCTGATTTCTTAATATTAAAAAGGTGCCTTATCCTGTCGTTTGTTTCAAAGCCTCGTTCAAACTTTCACTCCTGTATAAATTACCTTGTTACCGATTGTTTTATGACGATTAATTAAGTATATTTTATTATTTATATCCACTGTAAGCTGGCGCTTGTTTCGTCACCATAATAAAGGTAAGAAACCAGAGCCATTGCTAAAGGATTTTGTTTTGCCTTCAACTGGTTTGATTGTACTTTTCTCGCGTATTATCTACGTGGGTAGTGCGTCATATTCTCGGCCATACACTCACATTATCTACAGTAGAATTACATCGACGGTAATACTGATTGTTGTGTAATCGGCTATCACCTGATGGAAATCTTTGGCATACAACCAATAAACGTAATTTGAGAAATAAATTTCAAACCGTATCAAGATTACGTTCTAGCGACTTTTCTACACGTGTATTCTGTTATAAGGTTGAACTGTGAACAGTTAGCATAGGCGTTTGTCCTAAGGAACATAAACATGATCTATTGAATGCTTGCTAAACCAAGAACTAGCATCCTAGCCCTAATCTAATATTCCTCCTAATCCTTTATTTGGAGTCGCTCCTTCCCTTCTTACTATTATTATCAAATTTTTGTTTCATATCATCAAAATTCCTTTTCAAAACACCAAATTCTAAACAAAACTTATTTACATTATTCAATTATTATAAACATTTATGTCTGTTTATTTCAGCGAGCGGCGCGCTCGCAGCCGGCACCATTGCGTCCCCGTGGAGCACGGCGGCCGGCGCGCCCGACACCAATGGCTCGGGCGGCGCCGACGCCAAGCACCTCGACGTCGGCGATGCCAGTGACGATGAAAAGGTAAACAATACATCTATTCGTAAGAATAGTTTAGACGCAACTAATAACAAGCATATAAGTGTAAGTAACGTGGTTGGAGTGTAAGAAACAAAAGCCTCAGTCGGAATCCGCGAATTGATCCATATTTAACCTGGTGGATAGTTTCGATCCAGATAAGGACTGCACCTACGTATGTAATCTTGCTAAAGTAGCATGATTGTGGACCTTTGCCCGTTTTGTTTACAATAATAAATATTCCATCAATCTAATCTCCAGTGTTCAAATAATAGATGACAAAACTATCTTTGAGAACGAAATTGTAAATCAACGTAGGGCTACTAGCACTAGCCTACCCCAATGGAAGTAGCAAGAAGATATTTTTAGAAACAGCATGCTTTGCAAGCAGATTCCTGTATGCTATAAAAAGTTATATTGCTTTGACTGCAATTCCTTTCTCATTATGGTTCCTGTAAATACAAATAGAGGAATTTTCTTTTTATCCTGTAATATGACGATAGTGACTGCTTTTTACTTCACCGAGTACTTATTTATTGACTTAACTGAACTTTCGAAGTTTATGTGGAGATAAACTAAGTTGCCCATTAATTTCATAGTCATTGCCTGTCCCTCGTGGAGCGGAGGCGACACGTGTCGTATTTTACGACCCGTAAATATTTGTGTATTTGAGCTGATCTTAACCGTGAGATGCGTAGTTTGGCACAAATAGCCATTTTGTGGGTTTATGAACAGATGCATACCTATTAGATTCTAACCCATACGCGTAAGCAATAGAATCAATGGTAAGAAAATGAGCATCTATTATAAGACATCTTAAGTCTTTTAGTTTATCCTATGGTAAGAGCCCAGAAGCCAAGCTGACAAAGTTAGTTTGCGGCTTGGCCATGATTTGGCTGTGAAATGTTTATGGTTATAAGAATATTACAATTATTTAAATCTAACGAGTCAATGTAAGAAAATGTTTCAGTTGTAATACCATGAAGTTAAATACAACTTTAGGGCATTATTTTACGATGGTCTTAGGCCTATTAGTTACGAGACACTGTTAAAAAAAATCTCGACTATACAATTCCAAAAGAGCAGAAAATAATTACAGCATATTATAATTTTGCATAATGAATATTTATAGATCGATCCCTTTTTGTCGATAGTTGATCGTAATTTCATGTATCGTTGCAAATCTCCAAGTACACGTAACGGTGAACTCTCAAGCCAAATTGGTCGACTTTATTGGCATTGGTTATTAAATCTTGGTTCCCTTTTGTACGTTATAAACACATAAGCTTCGCTTGCACTTGTAACTGTAATTGAACAGGGAAACTACAAATGTTTGAGTAATCAACAGCAACAAGAATATGCATAAGTCATCAGAAAGTACAAGTAGAGTTCACACGATTGTAGGTTTATCGCACACAGCTCATTTTGCTACCTATTGCTTGACCATCTATCATAACAATATCGTGTATTTTATACATAAAATATTATGTTACTAGTGTACTAACATGATAACGATATATTTCTTTGACTAACTTGATCAGAATAAATAAAGAACATCGATAATTTCTAAATTGATCCAATTTCTACTGCGTTACATTTTAAATTTATTTATTTTAATATCAATCTCATTGAACAGGTAACTACACACACTCGATTTAAAAGACTACTAAGGTTGATTGATAATGAAATAAATCTTATGTGTAACAAAAACAAAGCAATATCGGCAAGACGCGGTTGTGAGAAATTTCAAGTAAATATTGACTCTTAGTAGTTAACAAATCCAGAAACAACCACGATTCAAGTTGTTTCAAGGAACAGTGATTCACGATGTTTTCGATCGTCGGCCTGTTGGACTAAGCCGAGGGCAGCGTTATTTTTATTTTCTTTTGAGAATAGAAGCGAGTCTATTAATTACAATGACGCACTCCGTGAGTCCGAGTCTGTTAGCAAACTCGACTTACTAATATTATTACATCTGTTTAGTGTACTTAATTTCCAGGGAATAAGGCTTCTTGAATTAGTTACTAATTTCTTTGAATGGGACAAGGCTAACGTAGGGAGTAAATCTTTCAAGCATTTATTTATTATATTATCACAAGAATCGGTTCACTGGAGCGAAACAAGCTTTGGATATACTTAGATGAAGCTACTATTAGATTCTACGGGAGCAAGTTGTCTACCGCAGCATCTAAGGGGAATGTTAGCAGCTATTTAAACTGTTGATTCCTCTCAGCCTCCCTCAGCATTAAGTAGATTTCCATTATAGTGCAACATAATTAAACAGTTATGATTTACTAGCCTTTTTGTGTGATCAGTGGAACCTAATATTCAAGCTAAATAAAACAAAGTTAAAAATACTACGTGTGGTACCTTCAATTACCAGTAGATATATTGTTCTAAAACATAAGTTGCACTTGTCGCCAACTCTGTCGTGGAGTATGTGAATTTGCTATTAGTACAAGTATCTCCATTAGAACATCGGAGTTTCACGGAGCGTGATTGTTTCCTAACTCGGTGGATCTAGCTCAATTTGATGTTGCAGTAATTATGTTATTTTGGAGCATTGTGGTGTAACTGAAATTTCAGAGTATTATGAGTTACCAATTACCTACTATCCTCCCTAAAGTTTTAGGTTGTATATTATCTTGAGCAGAAATGCAATTTTAAATATTGAAAAGTTTTCTGTTCTTTACAGTTCGATGTTTTAAATTAGTATGTCCTGTCTTAAAAAAAAAATGTTTTTAATTTTTTAACTTGATCTGTTTTTATAAAAGAGTTGCGTCCGCAGGATATGTCGGCTGCGGATGCGGAGGGAGTATGGAGTCCAGATATCGAGCAGAGCTTCCAAGAAGCGCTCGCGATCTACCCCCCGTGCGGCCGACGCAAAATTATACTCTCCGACGAGGGCAAGATGTACGGTGAGTCCAAACATGCTAGAAGACTTAGGAATACAAATATGACATATTATAATGTATATGAAAGTAGCTCGTGGTTCTATCATATAGTAACTTGAAGGCGGTATTATGAGAAAAGAAGAAATCAATCTAATCGCGCTGGTTAACCATAACTGATTAGCGAATAAAAAAGATTGACACACGATACAGTAATAAAGCTCATAAATTAAGGTTAGTATACAACAGCGTGACAGGCTCAGTTGAGCTTAGAACTATGTATCAGTACATGCGTCATGCTCGTAAGCTGTTGCCACCAGGCGGCACTAGCCAGCTCCTAACTGACAAGACAAATTATTATTGTGTGTTCACACATTATCACATTCTCATTCTATCTACAATATCACAATATCAATATTGACAGAGACATTCACGGAAAATAGTAGCAAAGTCATCCGTCAATATTCGAAATTAAAGCAGCTTCTACGAACTTTTCTAAATGCTATTTATTCTTCAGGTTAGACATAAAACTATGTAATTTGAACTTAGCTTTCGAGTCAAACGCTTCAATTTACCTGTATGTCACTAAGTTAAATAACGGAGAGGTATCAAGGCCACTCCGCCGAAAATGAACAATGGATATGGCACGAGACAAAAGCCACTGTAGTACCTATTGAAGTGAGCCGACAAAGCCGTTTGCGCAATGGGATTCCGCGGAAAGACGTGAACCGACAATTATTATCTCTCTTGATCGGACCATGTCGCCAATTCGAAGAACCCATATTATGATGTCGCGTGGCTTTTGTTCAACGTTCCACCACATCACACATGTGCTAACACATACATGATTTATAATTAGTCAGCCATGAATGCGCGATATGCCCCGTATATAATAAATAACCCACAATAAAAATATTTCTAAATTAACCCAACTTGTTCTCAATAAGTCTCGATTATTAAAATGAAAACTCTGTTCATGAAAGGGGAGGCAGGAGCGAATTTTTTCACGTTACATTGTTAACTTAGAAAGCTCGTTAACGCGAACGTGACGATTGCTACATAAAAGCAACGTTTTGCCTCTAGTAAATTAACTGCCGAGGGAAACAGTTTGTGTAGCTTTAGTGTTTTATAGTTGTTAAGACTTTTTCAGCATGGTATTGTACTGTCGGGTTTCTCTGTCTTTTACAGAGATACAAACGAATAATTAAGGCGAAATAATATTTTGAACAAAATTGTTTATCAAGAGAATTAGACCTGTATGTTAACCCGTCGGGTAGAATAGTTTCCATGAAGTCCTTTTCCGAAAAGTAATATTACGGGTGCTATGGAGCAGAATTGACATAGGACAATTATCAGAGGGTGGCAGTGCCATTACAACGCCGCCGGACGCACATTAAGTTTGCGTCAAGCGCCCAACATTATACGTCCCGGTTTTAATTAAAGGACTGCCCGCTCAGCCTCGTCGCGGTGCCAAATGGAATTGCTAAACAAATTTACCACAAGCGATGTGTCCACCTTAAGTGATTTAATAGGCGTGAAGAAATGCGATGTTTAAATTACTTCAAATCTTACGGTTCAAATTGCGGAAACGGAAATTAGGGAAATGCCCGACATCTTTAAGCTTATGATATGCTTTGAAGTAGTAAATTAACATTTTAAATGAAATCTTATTTATCACTCGACGTTTATAGAATTATAAATGTCCCTATGTCACTATAAAATAATTTAGAAATTATTAAAAAAACCTTAATTAAAATGAGAAAACATTGTCGCTGTTAGCATTCGAGCTCTATTTATAAACAAGTATCTCGAAGTGTTATTAATATGTGCAAAAGATGTTGATAATGGCTATCTGTGTGGATAATAATTGCGGACACGCGTCGCGTCGCCCGGACAATATATGACCACATTACTCGAGGACGTGTCGTCCCGCTTAATCTACGTAAAAGTGCGTCACCCTTGTCCGCTTGTACCACCCTCACCCTATACCGAGCCGTGCCACGGGACACTGTTTTGCCTGATCGTCATGTGCTGCAATAATCCAGCATTCTTTGAGGGGTATAAGTATTAAATGAATTTATTTGTTAAACAGTTAAACTTATTTTACAAATTACTTTCTATTTTCAGTCCGAAATTAGTTTTTTTTTTTTTACCCGTGTAAGAAATGTTTACGCCAATGAATGTGTCGATTCTCTATGCGACTTTATATAATTTCTATCTATGGATTTATTAGTCAGTTGAGTATTCCTGCTTATTAGATCTCCAATACAGTACAGTAGTTCGTATGTCTCTCTGGCTGTATTGAGATATCAGGGTTCGTTATTACATTAGTGAATCGAGTGCGGCGTCGGCGGCGGCGGCGTGTCACAGTTGCACGTGTGCGGAGAGTTAGCTAGGCTAGCTTACGCGGCATGTGTAGACTAGTTGGGAACAGTTTGCCAACAAAGCTAGTGCTCAGCTTTGCTGGCGGCACGTTCGTGAGTTAAGACATTCAAAACCGCTCAATATCCTGGGAGTATGAAAGTTTCGTCGGCGCACGGCTTCACGTGGTCCGGGGGTGGCAGGCGAGGGGTTCGTCGGGAGGGCTAAACTATGCGAAGAATGCGCAATTAGTGAGCGAGCGAGCGTGTAAGGGGCCCGGCCGCGCCGCTAGGCGGCGAACGCAGTAAGAAAATATAAAGAAGGGGCGGGCCGCCCGCGCCCGTTGTTTAGCGCCCCGCCCGCTTCGGGCATAACTCCCGATTGTCTCCCAAGAAATCCTCCTTAGACCTGTCGCAACTCAACCCTTTCCGCGAGGATTTGCTCCGCATAACTCCTGTTTGGGTCAGCGTGAAATTCTGCTACGACGCCCATGTACAAAGTCCAATATCTTTTGCTCAGTCTTTGTCATTCAAACGTCTTATTTTTTGACGAACCGTCCTCGGCCCTATGTTTACAATCCTAAGTTGTACAATTATTATGGTAATATACTACCAACACATTGTTAGTAGCA
This sequence comes from Diachrysia chrysitis, assembly GCA_932294365.1. Taxonomy (NCBI): domain Eukaryota; kingdom Metazoa; phylum Arthropoda; class Insecta; order Lepidoptera; family Noctuidae; genus Diachrysia; species Diachrysia chrysitis. The sequence continues at coordinate 10,231,196 of OW028649.1, read as the reverse complement.
CTTTAATGTCTAAGATAATATCAACTCCAATGAAATACCCAAAGTAGGGTGTAAATTATTGGGGTAGCGATTGGTAATTAGCTTAAATTACGGTAAATAGCCCCATAACTTATGCTTATAATATTTAGTTATGCGCTTTAAATACTTTAAATTAGAGCATTATTGGATTTAATACCGGTTCTATTGCGACCTTAATCTTCACTTAACACAACGCAGATTAATATGAAAATGTATATAGTCCTATTTGGCAGAACTTATTAATGGAAATATATTTTGTGGGCATAAAGCTCTTTAAGCGAAAACAATCGCGGAGTCATGCCTCAGGTACGACGTTAATGTATTTCTGATGGATCTCCAATATCTCCCCAGTTGTCGAATAAATTACATTTCAAAAGGCCCCTGGGTATAAATAAGACGAACGAAGCAAGATAAAATATAAAAATACGTCTAACTTCTAATTTCGTCATCTAAATTAAAAGGTGAAAATTGTGTGTAAACAATTCAGTTAATTATAAATAAAAGATAGTAACAACAAATGCTTGTTCAAAAAGAAAATATTTAATATTCATAATGTAGCTGGAGCGTGCACGCACAATTTCCTCGCGGAGTGCGCGAGAGCGTGGCCGCGTCGCGCTGGCAATGGACCAAATTAGCCAACTAACGAACTAATAAATAATGATCTCTTGTTTTTCTATTCAGTGTGGAATAGAAACGTTTCGAGTTGATCCTTCTCTGCACCGCACTATTTATAGAAGGATGCACACGACGTTTCGGGTGAAAGCACTCTTAATGCTCAATTCGCGGCCGCGTATGTCACTAGTGGAAGTTACGCTTGCAACGAATAACATACGGCGCGCCGTGTATATTCACTTTACTAATTCGTGCTAACAGCAATTTGTTAGAGTGGCCACACTTACTAATTTTAGCTTAGGTAACACCCGCCGTGAAAAGTTTACGACGGTGCCATAATTTCGAAGTAATTTCAAGAATGTTTGACTTAACAGTCTTGAAGAGTGTTTCCCAAGATCTGAGCTTTTATCTTCCATTTAGTTTAACCCTATAGTGGTCGCGCTATCATACTCGTACTTCTTATAAATTAATTTGCGAATTATATGAGGACTATGTAGACCAAATTTATATCGCTATCATAATAAACTATATAAGGACATATTTTTGCATTATGAATAATGCTTGAATGCATAAATTATACTTCATATGATAATGTTGAATTTAAGTGTTAAATAATAATAATAATAGTTGAAGTTTGTACCTATAATGTATATTTGTATTATTATGTATATATGTCAAATGAGAAGGAAATAAATTGAATAATGTTTTTACATCTGACACATATTTTCGATCCCAATAATTTGAAATGGAACCAGATACAACTGGATAATAACCTAATCTTTCTCAGAACTTACTTCAAAACCGTAGTCTTTATCTGCTATCATATCTTGCGAATCAAACAATTGTCCTTGTTGCATTTATCAATTGCACACCCAATATGTTGTTATTCGATACGATATAAAAACCAAACAAAATAGAAGGAATTATAAGATTTTATTTTATTAACTCGGATAAGATAATGAGCAGTAGCAGTAGTAGCTAAATGAAAATAAAAATGAATGATGATTAAGCAGCTAGCTATATATTTGAAGAAGTTATCATACGTTTTCTAAGAATTTTCGATTGACTCCCGTAATGACACATGCTAACCAAACATTTGGCACATTTACAGAAACACAACTGGTTTCCTTTAAACAAAAGACAAACGTGATAGTAGTATCTACTTTCAGATAAAAATCAACGCCACCTATTTTATTTGGAATAATTTCATCTGGTTATTTAGACACATAATGTAGAACTTTTATTTTTGTTTCCTCTTTTGATTATAATATTTTCGCACCTATAAATATATTTTTTTATGTCGATAACTTGGTGAAACTGTAGCAGAAGAGTTCGCCTAGTACTTGATAAAAAATACGAGACTTAATTATTGTTGGGTTTTTAGGTAAGGTGCTCTGTCTCTAGTTTAAGTAAAATAAAGATATTTTATCAGAACAATACACGATAACATAACAGCGAGAATGAAAATAGTTTTAAGTATTAGGTTATTTATCTAAGAGAAATAGCTACTTAAATACAACCATTGAGTGTAAATCAATGCATAAAAATAAACAAAAATCTGAAACCGGCATATAGGCAAAATCGTAGTATTAATCGATACACGTACAAATAGTTGAGTACGTATACGCACTCGCCTCAACGAGCAAGCAAGGGGTTAATTAAATTCGCACCAGCCGGCTCTCGTCGCCATCGCATTCCCCGAATTCAATGAGATTTCAATTTACTTTGCTCTGACCGGGTCTTCCTCTATCGTGTCCACCAATTAATGCACTATATTAAAATTTTGTCACTAAGTATAGTTTCTGTTGATGTTATAACTAAAGTTATGCGTCGTTTGAGATTATTTCAAAACGACTTACAACAATAGTTATAGAGATCTCTCGTCGTTTTTTTACGATAGATTTACGAGGATACGAATTTTTTTTGAGAACGATGAATTGTAAGGACAACTAAGTGGCAACAGCCTAATGGTTAGGGTGACGTCCTTGTGATCGAGAGGTCGCAGGTTCGAACCCCATCCATTGCACTAGTGACGTGAACCCACTTCAGACACAAGCATATTTAGCTTAGTTGGAGGGGTTAACAAGTTTGCTAGTAATGTAAATTCCATCTACATAGCTAGTAACGTTAAAAAAAAATAAAAAAATGTTTTCGAGGATTTATAATATTAACGTTCTTTTTTTTTTTTTTTATTTAGTTTATGGATGACTGTTTGCTTATGTACTTTAAAGAACAAAAAGCCTTAAAATCTCAAATCTTTACAGTGTGAATGAGTGTGGTAAATTGATGATAAATGTGTGTTCCCACTGTGTTTGTGTATGTGTGAGTCCTTTGGCCTGTAATGGGTCAACTGTAGGCAGTTATATTGTTTTCATATGCAGTTCAACTCAGAAAGCTGGTTAAGAACTTGCGACTAAATTAATAAAATAAGTAATTTAAAATATTTTAGTAGAGCTAAATATATTTAAAATATTTATCAATGTTATTCAGTGTTGTACCACCTGAAAATTATTTAACAATGCCAATTTGCACTGACTGGACGATCCACCCCGCATTCCTGTTGCGCTGCAGTTTCAATGATTGAAAATAGCTATTCAAAATATTTTGAAAATTGTTTCATAACAGGATCGGCAGAGGCCGGCATTGCATACAGCCCGTTTGTCTGTAACAACTATGCTAAATATTCCGCGGCCGGATTGGCACATGTTTTAATTTTAACCCCTTTATTACTTAAATGAAATAACTCATTGTTATTATAATGGGGATGTTTGGGTCCGTATTCAATAGAAACGTATACCAAATATATTTTATTATTATAAAAGATGTAGTATTAATAAGTAATACCACATTATATTTTTAGGTATTATAAGATATTAAACTAGAGAATGGGTATGAAAGTTTATATCGATAATGAATATACTCAATAATAAGGAAGCCTTTTAAAGCTCTCGATGCAAACTGCTACCTTAAAGTTGCGACAAAAGTTTCAGTGTCTAAAAACTTTACAAGTTACAATTTATTACCCATTTATTAAACAACAATTATTTTGTATTACAGGAAGAAACGAGTTGATAGCAAGGTATATAAAACTCAGAACAGGAAAGACGCGCACGAGAAAACAAGTCTCATCCCACATACAGGTGCTAGCTAGGCGGAAACTACGGGAAATACAAGCTAAACTCAAAGTGGTAAGCACAATTAAACAATTCTATTAAATTTTCTATATTATTTTGTATCTTATTTTATATAGCTGACCCGACATTTGTTGTCCTGTCAATCTATACAAAAGTTAAATCTCAATTTTCGACATTTCCCGCGGATTTTTCGCAAATTCTCGTTCATACATACCTTGTCCTGACAATTACCACAACAAAAAAAGTAGCCAAATCAGTCGAGCTTTTTTTAAGTGATGCTTCGTCATACATGTGGCGATCGATTTTTATTAATATAGATTTTGCTTACCACGTAAAGATAGATCTTTGTGGTAAAGAATCTATCTGTTTCATTAATAAACAAAAACGAAAAATATTTTCTTTTATTTTCGGCCATGAACGTCAAATTACAAGTGATGATTAAAACATATGAATGACGTTTAGGATGGTGGAGTGATGAAAGAAAAGGCCATGCAGTCAATGAGCTCACTATCTAGCGCACAGATCGTAGCAGGTTTACCACACCCAGCGTACCACCATACGGTACTCAACTTGCAAAAGGCATGCCTTTGTGTTACTAGTAAAAACAAACTAAATCGCCTTCCAATTGTGTTGCTTCAATACTATTTAGGCATGTTGCCAAATTGCACGTATTAAGTAAAGAATAGGCAACAATAACACCAATCGAATTCTGAAATTGCTTTACTTACATTTTTGTTTCTTTTTCTCTCATATTACAAATAATCGACTGGTTATTGGACTGGACTAAAACCTTATTGGAAAATGCTCAATAATACCGTTAGAAGAAGAATAATATTTAGTCTTTAATTTTTTGCGGCACAATACATTGAAATAAACAATTCGTCTCCATGTTTTCACATCAATAATGCTTCAAGTGATTATGTGTGTAATAAATTTAACAACTTGAGCATAATTAATAACATAAAGCTTATATATATATTTATAACTGAAGATATAAAGTTATTAACAAACTTGTGTAATTATTACAGCAATTTTGGCAACCGGGTCTACAAGCTGGACCATCACAAGAGTAAGTATCCTGAAAAGTTTAGAACTTAAAGATGGCCATGGCTTACTTGAATTCCTTATTCTGATTTAATTTTGAAAGATGTTTTGACAATCCATCGGAAAATTACCTAAACGGGACTTGCTATGCAAACCCAACGCCACCGCGGAACAAAGGCATGACATAAAAGTTGGGATTTGGGAGGTCCAACACCCAAAACTTATATTAATTAAAAGCCAGTAACGCATCTCTAATAATTCTGAAAATATCCCTTTTGTATCACTCTGTATAAGTACCTGACAATCAAGACTGTCTTTAGAATTTATTTAAGAGATATGATCAATGTTCCAATCTGACTATTTACAATCCAACTGGTTTGTTCAGAATCTTCACTTCTACCTTTCCATGCATTTGTTTTCAACCAGTGGATGGGCTCCCTAGACAAGTGGCATTTTAACAAGTGTTAACGCTTATGGAATTGTTAAAATGTTTGGAAGTAACAAGTCCAAGTCACATGACTTATCGAAACGAAATGTCACTTTTATACTATGTGAATGATATTATCGTTAACGCTTGTCAGAATGCCAGTTGTGTATAGGGGCTAGTCCAATAAGTCCGCTGGAGCGTGGTGGGCTGAGGGTAGTAGCGCGAGCGTGTGTTGCAGCGTGAAGCCGTTCCCGGGCGCGGGCTACAAGGGCGTGGGCGCGGCGGGCGGCGCGGGCGCGGACGTGGCGCCGCCGCCCTGGGAGGGCCGCGCCATCGCCACGCACAAGCTGCGCCTCGTCGAGTTCTCCGCCTTCGTCGAGCACCCGCGCGACCCCGACACGGTATGCCCGCTGCACCTTACCCCACTCCTCACCACCGGGGACATCTTCTGCGACTTCCCTTCTAATTTCCCCCCTTTTTTTTTTTGTTCCGGATTGAAAATCTAATAACTTCAACCCACGAAGAGGGCACGGCGTGGGGATATGTCGGACTTGCACCGACTAAAAACACCCCGGTCTCGTCTAGCCTTTGCAGGAGTCCCGGGTTTGCTAAAGCCAAATCTCGGCGGGGCTCCGGTGACTACTCCCCTGCCTTTCCCATGAAAAGCAGAGAAGTAGATCGCACTGTTTCCGTAACCGGTACCGAATACTCATCGGTCGGGGTGTTTCTCCTTTCCCCGGAATCGGTATTGTACATCAACGTCATGGACTTCCTCGGCGATAAGAAGACGGTTAGAGTCAGGCCATACAGAACTTTAACCAAAAATATTTAAATCTCCAAAGATTACCTTTTCCCTAGGAAAATCGGGCAAGCCGAAATCTTACTACCTAAAACCGCCGAGGTTCTTCTTTTGTCCCTTTCACGCAAAAAAAGCAGCTATCTATTCGTTTTTTACCAAGGAGACTGAATGGACTTCCTCAACCATAAACTGGCGAGAGCCAGGCCATGCTTGACTCTTACTACTAGATGCTTCTCTTCCATTTATAGGGCACCAGGTGGATACTCATATGCAATCTAACCGTTTTGGTGATTCATTTAGTGCAGCCTTTCCCAAAGTGGGCGATAACGCCCCCTTGTGGGCGCTGCAGGCCTAAAAGGGGGCGGTCAGAGACCCAGAAAAAAACGAATCTCCGCTAATATAGCTTACAATAATTAAATTAATTTGAAGTGATAGTGGTTTTTAAGTAGGTGAAGAAATGGGGGAAAAAACCTAAAAAAAGTGGGCAGTAGTCAAAATAAGTTTGGGAACCCCTGATTTAGTGCTTTGATAAAACTATTGGCATATGCACAAAACGCTAATAAACTAATTCAATTATTAATTAGAGTACATAGAGCATTCTCTATTTCATTGTAGTCGAGCAGCACTTGTATACATTTTTATTTAGAATACAATTACATATATTATTTGTTAAAACGGTTTATTGAAAGTAATGCACCTTGAACTTTGAGAACACACATTTTAATATCGACTGATATTTGTATCACGACGTTTTATTGTAACCTTAATACTAGTCCAACGAATATAAAAAAGTACAGCATAATTTTGATAAAGTAAGGTGTGAAATAAACTTATACTCGCTTCTATGTGATAGAACCTTTGGAAATTTAATATTATTATTTGTATCTCTCTTTTTTCACGGGCTATCCTCAGTATTAAGAATACCCGGTCCTTTGAAAGGCTTACGTGGGGACACAGGTCCAACACGTAGTGGCCTTGTTGAGAACTTTACTCTAAACTGGGATGGGGCATCTACTAGGGCCCATCCACCTCTGCTCTATGGAAGAGCAGACATGAATGGTCCAAAGTAGATACAGAGCTATTGTAAATTATGAATGGAAAGTAAAAATTTAGGCTATGTGTAGGTAAATGTTAGTGGATTGGTTATTAGAACTAAATCGGAAAACTATGGCACCTGCCTTCTAACACATATAAATGCAATCAAATAGGCAGGTGGTGACTCGCCAGCTCACCAGATGGGCCCCCCAACATAACCGCCACTACAGGCAGCAGGAGGCAACACCAGTGCGAGCGGCTAGGGGTGTCGAGCGGTGCGGCCCCGATTTCACCATCGCGGGTCACAGTAGCGGACCCGGAGCGGGTTTCCTCGCTATTACGCCATTAGACACTTCCACCCCCGAGCATGTAGCTCTAGCGACCCCTCTCTAGCCAGCCAGTTAAGGCAAGAAAGAGCTGGGAGCCCTCCTAAGGAGTGACTCCCTGGAGCACTCAGGTCCGTCGTGTCGCCACTCACAAACAGCTTGCCACAAGCTGCCCTGCGGATGTATGCTCCTACATAGACCTTAAGATACATTTTTTATTTATATCTCAAAGTTGGAAAAAGCAAGTTAATATGCCCTCAGGTATTGCGTTATTCTCATGATGAGGTAACGGCTTGCCCCGAGGGGTAATTATTATTATTATTATCACCCTGTGCTGCCCCACTGCTAGGCAATAGCCTCCGTCCATTTTTTTGCTCCTGTCTCGGTTCTGCGCCACTTCTTCCCACTTCCCAAGGAAGACATGTAACTCGTCCCGCCATCTACTTCGTGGTTTCGGGGCTAAAATTCTGATAAAAACAAGCCCATTGCTCGATTGGCATACAGCAGCCCAGTCCCACTTTAGTTAAGCGACCTTTTGGGCTACGTCAACGATCTGTGTTTTCAAGTGCAGCATAGTGTTTCTAACGCGATCCGTTAGCTTTACACCCAGTATATTGCGCTCCATCGCACGTTAGCAAACCTTGAGATTAGACTTTTGGACGTCAGTCAAGGACCAAGTTTGTGCAACGTAGGTCAAAATGGGGAGAATGACATGACATGTCCATTAGCTTTCGATTTAGGGATAGTGGCAGAGAGGGCCTTTAAATAGTTCCTTCATGGACCAGTTGCTCTTCCAGGCGTTTTATTTATTTATTTATACTTCAATGCACACAAAAAAGACGTACAGTACGTACATACACAGTCCGTACGTACGTAGGCGGACTTAATGTCATATGGCATTTTCTACCAGTCAACCTTTTGGTCAGTCAACGTTTTCTGTTCGACTTGTAATTTCCTTGTCCTGTCTCACCTGGAAAGAGACTATTTGGCCCAAGTTGAGGTATTCATGGACGAATTGTATATTCTCCTCGCCTACGAGCATGTTCCTAGTGGTCTTTGACCTATTCTTCTTTAGTCCAACCTCAAGCCTCGCATTGCTAGGTCTTTTAGCATATTCTTTAGGAAATTAGTTATTTAAATTTATAATAAAATGTAAATTTTTTTTTTTTTTTTTTCAGTACCCCAGTTCGGCGCCGGCGCAACATCTATTCGTTCACATAGGTGGTTCAGTAACATATGCAGATCCTTTATTAGAGGTAAATATCTTACATAAACTAGTAAGTACTTTATAGAAAGAGATAACTTAAAAATTACATCGGAAAACAGTTAAAAATACATTCTTTTAAAATCTTTAAGCTTAATTATTTTATCAGTTACTCACTCTCGGTGAGTTAACTCAAATATTTTTGTATGATAACATTGTTGTAATTACATTTGACAAAATACTAACGCTTAGCTTTTTATTTTAATTATTTGTTACGCATTAACGCATGCGGAGCGAATATTTGTAATTAAATACAAATGCTTAGCTTTTACTACAAGCAGCCAAAGGCGGTGTTTTTTGAACCTTTTGTTTTATCTTGTCGGGCCATCTCATCGCCAAACGTAGCAGATATTGATGCAAAATTGTAATTTGCAAGATATCACTTATCACTTTATATCTTTATTGCTTTTATCGGTTTCCGTTTACACTAAAGATGGTAGAAATCTACCATGCTAGATTACCTACTAAATTTTACTTGAGAACGAGAGACGCGTAAATTTTTATTTAATTCTTAGACTTGTTGGATTTGACTCCGTCCCGAATAGTAGTATAACCAACAAAACAATAGAAAATTAATAAAAAAATGTCTCACGAGAACGGAAACTACTTAAGGGGGCGAAATCGCGGGGTAAAGCAAGTTCTTAATAGAAGAAATTTTGCTATTAGCTTATTTCGAACTTTGATAATTATTATTATGACTTTGTGTTAGCTAATAACAATAATTAACTAAAAATGTTAAAGCACGAAATAAGCTTAATGTGTTATTTTTACGCCTATAAAAAAAATTACACATTTTGACTCTAAATCGCCTCTTAACAATTCTACATATAAAACGGAACACATTTACTTACTGATATTATTTTCCTACAGTCGGTAGACGTGCAACAGATTAACGATAAGTTCCCGGAGAAGAAAGGCGGCCTCAAAGAGTTATATGAGAAGGGCCCAAGGAACGCCTTCTTCCTCGTCAAGTTCTGGGCGGACCTCAACACGAATAACCTGGACGATCCAGGGGCCTTCTATGGGGTCACTAGTGTGTAAGTATTTAAATCAATTTTTTTATAACTTTCGGGAATCATATACTGTGGGAGTGTAGCCTTTGGCAAAATGAACGTAACGCTTTATTAGACACTTTACATACGACGTCCGGTGTTGTTTATTATGAGGATCGTGTTGCTACTAGAGCAAATTTCCGTGCTTTCAGACGTTTTTGCCATACCTATTATTGGAATCAAAATAACAGCTCCTAAATGAATTTTCGGTGGTATTCATTGGTCTCATTGTAGATCCTGGCTTACAGGAGTTGCAATAATAGGCATGTGTGGAGGGCTGGTGCCTTAAAAAAAACCCTACAGGAAATATTTATCAACTTGTTTTATTGCTCCTTAGGTTATTGACTGATGTCAATGACCTGTTTAAATTTTTGCCACTAACGGGTTAGCGTTGTTTTTTTAAATAATTAGTGAACATGACTGCTTGTAATATCTCCAATATGATGAGTCTTAGAGATTGTTATTCGCCTATTAATGTGTTGCCATAGTGTTTTTGTATGTATTAGTAAATGCATAAAACATTACATTTTGTTATAATGACGATATTCGTGTAAGTTCTTTGTGTTCTTTACTCGCGACACAGGGATTAAATTCCCTAGTGCAGAGGTTGTAGAAGACTACAGACAACTACTCCGTATATTTATAGTAGATTCACAATTTATTTTCAAACTGTGTATAAAATTCTGTGAAATGTAAACTGACAATTTCAACACTGATTCGGCGACATATACATGTCATGGGCGGTTTACTTTTGTTTTTTTTTTTTAAATATATATGTATGTTGCAGTAAGGAAAGCCTGCGCTACAGGGTAACTGCAATTATAAAATTAAATGTATTAAAAAAAAAAACAGAAGTAAAAAGCCCAAGACAAGTGGCAATTCTACTAGCGCTAACGCTGATCGAATCGCTCAAATGCATGGAAGTGATGCAACATACATAAATATTAAAAAGAAACATGTTGTAACATAATGAATTTCAATTCCAGATACGAAAGCAACGAGAACATGACAATAACATGTAGTACTAAAGTGTGTTCGTTCGGCAAGCAAGTCGTTGAGAAGGTTGAAACGGAGTACGCTCGCTTCGAGGGCGGCCGCTTTGTGTATCGTATTCACCGGTCGCCGATGTGCGAGTACATGGTCAACTTCATACACAAACTCAAGCATCTGCCCGAGAAGTATATGATGAACAGCGTGTTAGAAAACTTCACTATTTTACAGGTACATAAATGCTTTTTTTATTTATTAATATTATAATACCGGCTTATTATGTCCCATTGTTGGACACAGGCCTCTTCTCATGTAGAGAAGGCAAGACCATCGATCACCACCCTTGCTTACTTGCGATTTCAGACTCCCAAATTTTGGAATCCAGGTCTTCTCACGATTTTTTCCTTCACCGTTTGCCAATGGTGTCTTAGCCAGTGTAACTTTTAAAGGTCACTTTGGTACTTACCTGTAGTGGGTTCGAACCTGCAACCCTGTGTATAAAAATCCGCAAGTTGAACCACTAGGCCACCGACAATATGTTTATAATGTAGCTTGTATGTAAAATTGTGTATTCAGCTGAATAAGATGAGACTGGAAGTCAAATGTACCTACTTACTAAAAGTGACTTAACAAATCCTTACAACATTCGTCAGAACAGTTATGCTTACAATACTATGCCGACTTTTTTTTTAATATATATATGCTTTGACGACCTCCGTGGTCGAGTGGCGTACACACCGGTTTCAAGGTGTCGCCAGCTCTGAGGTCCCGGGTTCGATCCCCGGCCGGGTCAATGTAGAAAACAACTTTTCTACATTGTCTCGGGTCTGGGTGTTTGTGGTACCTTCGTTGTCTCTGAATTCCATAACACAAGTGCTTTAGCTACTTACTACATAACTAATACATATTTTCCTTTGCGGTCAAACAAAATTAATATACAGGCCACAACTATGGAAAATCCGGCTTTATTTTTAATTATTGCGGTCGCTTAGAATACCAATTACTTTGTAAAAAATGCGCTACATGATATAATTAAACGCGGCGTGCATTCAATCGGCATTGTTTATGTTTAATGGGTATAGTGTAGTTAACATCTATGTAGGGCATAAACGCAATGTTTAAATGCCGTTCACGGTTCGAAGCGTCAACTTAATATAGGTATTAGGTGAATACCGGTAAAGATATGGTTTTTATAATGAACTCGAGTTGATTATGACCTTATCTGACTTAGACTAACCCCTAATTTTGTTTTGCGAATATAAATTTATAATTATTTAAATGGTGTTAATTATTAAATGTGTTACTGACTCACCGTTTTCATGATCAAAAACACACATAAATAAAACAAACAATTATTTATTATTATTTAGCCCGAATTGTACCACTGTAGGGCAAAGGCCACTCTTTTTTTTTTAATTTTTTACGCTTTGTTAAAGGAGTCCAGTTCGTCTCCATATTCATCTGGGTCTTCCACGTAGCCTTAACAATTTTAGTTTATAAATTAAATCTCGAAAATCATCTGTGGTACTAGGTACCTACCCAGTTGAGAGGTGTTTAAATTAACAGTCATAAATACTATATTAGTATACTTTATTTAATTTTGCCATTAGTTAAATTATTATTTGATGGTCCAAAAGCCACAAAAAATAGATATTAATTATTTTAGAGTAGGCAGAAAAAGTAAAAAGATAAGATGTACTAATTAAACTCATTTGTTTTCACAGGTGGTATCAAACAGAGACACGCAAGAGACATTGTTATGTGCCGCGTTTGTGTTTGAAGTGTCGAACAGTGAGCACGGCGCGCAGCACCACATCTACAGGCTCGTGAAAGACTGAACGTGCTCACTCCCACTAGTTACAACCATTCCTCAAGCAAGTGACACGAATCATATTGATGTAAACATCGTAATGTTGAAAAAGCAGTGTTTCTGGTCAAACGACCAAGGGTGGATATGTATTGCCATGTACAACGTCCGCGGCTGAGTGCGTCAAGATGATTCGTGAGGGGTCCGCGATGTCGACGGCGGCCATGTTGTGTGACGAACTCTGTGAAGCGTGTCGCGCAGCGCCCTCTTGCGGACAACACCCGAGTGCTCCCACTTAACACGCAGACAGTCTTTAGATTCAAAAATAAAAATATCTGTTATTAAACCTAAAATAGCAAAATGTGATCTGAAAATTACGCTACAAGTATTTTTGTAACTGAGTGTTTATTATACATAGCTCAATTTTAAATATTATCTATCGTAGTTCTGATCCCATGAATCGGCAACAGATCATAGTAGACCTGTCTATAGTATTATACTTCGTTTGTTACGTTCGTAATACTCTCGATTCTAAAATGATATTGTTTAAGGTCCTAAGATGGAGAGAGTAACAATAATATTTTACATAATTCTCTAAATACGATATCGTTCGGTATACTTCGCGTGTAAAAATGTCATGTAAAAATAGATTTGAATACACACAGTGCCTCTATAATTATGTTACATTAACATAAATTACTTGAGCATATTTAGTCTTTTCACTGCATTAAATGTTGAAGAGAAAATAAGTAATATAATGCGTATGTGAAAGGATTAAAACTTAGTGTAGTATACCATGAAAATAATAGGTTTAATAAGTATATATATAGAGATAAAACACCTATTCTTTTTCAGATAAGTACCCATGGTACAATTTACAGTCGCTTCGTTTATTTGTCTTTGAAAACCAGTCCAAGTCTTTCTGTCCCTTAGTATAGAAATCTTATATTTTCATAATTTAACAACTTGGCATCTATTGTTTTCTTTCGAGTATTTTATTATGCTTTAATTATTATTTCATTTTGCCTTGTTATTTTTAGGTCTTTTTGAGACATAGCATTTTATCTAGTTTCTACGTACGTTTTGCCAGATTTGACTTACTATTGCAGTCTTTGCCACATTAAATACTAGGTACTTAGGGTATGTTATTGTACCTACATTGTACATATTCTATTGTTATGTACGTAAAGTTAATAGTGTCCATGTGTTCACACGGTCTGCCAGATCTTAAATTGTGTAATAAATTGTATCATAATATGAAAATGTTGACAAATCTTGTACGATCGTGTACCTACAATATGTACATATCTGACTATTAGAAACTGGTTTGTTCTTATTATGGGGCGTACTCTTCACGCGTCCCGAGGCAGCTTTACCCTAAAGACCCTTCCTATTCAGAGTTTTCCATATTTTCTATTATAAATTATTACAAATACTTCTATATTTTTCACGAAACTAATAAAAGCAATAATGGCCGCTTTTGCTTCCAATTTCAAAGTACAAATGAGTGTCCACACTACTCAACATACTTGCATGAATATGTGTTTGCGTGGCAATGATTTGATCTCTCTTTTAGTCAAATATTTTTAGGGTCCTCCCGTCGCGTGCTATGGCGCGCTCATTTAATTTTACACAGTGTTAAGTTTATGTGCATTAAATAGTGTTTAGTTCCAAGACATGAAGGTAGGAAAATATTATCTTAGATAATAAAAATAAGAGATTTTTGTATTTATTTGATAGAGTTATATTAGATAAATTGTAAAGTGACTAGCTTTAAGGTTCTTTTTTTATATGGCGATAGTCGTTCAGAACTTATCAGAGAAAAGTTGTCACATATTTAGTACTTAAGAAAAAACTTAATTTTTGTTGCAACTGTAGTTTTTCACTGTCCAATACTCTGTTGAAATATTATTCGAAAATAATATTTACTTTGACAATTCTTATCAAAATTAACTTTATGGCAAGTGTTGTTATCATCTATTTGCAATACGACGGCGTGTTCAGTAATTAGTAAAAGAGATCTGCCCTGTTGTGATTTTATATTTTAATGTTATATTATGTACTCAATCAAATGAGATTAACTCAATGTTATTCGAGTCCAGTGCGACAGCGACGGACTAGAATATAGTTTACTAAACTTACATGGAATTGTTTGATGCCGATGGCAATATTCAATAATAGGTATCGTTAGGTCGTGTTGTGTAAATAAATATAATTTTAGCGCATTTCTTTCAGTTAGTATTTGTAAGCGGGTTTTGCTTCTATACAAGTCTTTCATATCGACAATCAGCCATATCAATATGAAAATATAGAAAGAATTAGTCGGCGGAGTTGGAGATAATCATTTGCAATCGGCTGCAATACTCTTCTATTTTCTAATAATTGACTTTGTTTTGATGATTATTTACTTTGTTGATTTCTTTTCAATCGACATAGCAAATGATTTCTTTCAATACTAGCCGACAGTGTACAGTATTTTAAAGATAATACTACGTTAAAGATTTGTATGAAAATTTAATTATATTGTCTTCATAAAATCATGTGTATTATTATTTCAGAATCTCGTTATATCTATAATCCCCTGATATCACCACCCTACACGAAGAAAACTGATTCACACCAACATATTACTTTATCAGTATAATAATATGCCTAATCTAATGAAAACGTCACTTATGCAACGCCATAAACATAAATAATCAGTCGTTTAATCTCAAACTATACCTATAGATATTTTTTAGGGTTACGTAAATATTGTCAAAAAGCCTTTAATTATTTTAGCAGCTAATAAATGGTGATAGCATTTTGTTAAATGTTGTGGTAGCCAGAGAGTGGAGTGGGAATACCAGATTCAAATGTCATTGTGTGAGTTTAAATGCAAGTGACTACTATTGACTGAGAACTTAATTTGCAAGCTGTGTGTGTTGGTTATTTATGTCAAACATAAAAATTGTTATACAATCAACTAGGTAGGTACCTTTGTAATGAATTGTAAATTTTGAAATAATTATCTATTTGACGACGGTTCTGAAAGACATAATGACTCAACATTGGACTATTTATTAGTAAGGATCATACTTAATAAAGTAATTATTAATCTACCGAAGATTAATTCACTAATTATTTATGATAAGATTAATAAAAAGTTTCAAGGTCTAGTCAAGAAACACTTTCAGTACGCGCTGATTTGTTTGTCGAGGTAAGTTTTATTGTTTGATTTATTAATAACTAGTATATAAATTCTATTTTTTTTTCTTACACTACCTAAATTTCGTAAAATAAATAAAAGTGAATTAATATAGGCAATTAATAATTTTAATTATTTGTTAAGCGTTAAAGCATGCGGAGCGAATATTTGTAATTAAATATAAATAGCAGAAAGAAAAAAAAATACCCTCAGAAAGGACTCGAACCTGCAGGGTCAACGCACCAGTTGAACCAGTAGTCGCAGTAGGCAGTTATGTTTACATATTTACGGAAAATATTAAATTTTTGTGGGGTGTCCATAAATCACAATAAAGAAATGGCCCAAGCAAAAAGGACTGAGTCAAATCACCCATAGGAACTCCGAACGCATTAGCATTTTTACATTATTAAGTATCATGTACTATATTCATGATAAATGCTTAGGTACCTGTACATTACTTTGGCATAGTGACTTGATATTCGAAACCACATCCATGACTGTCTGTCTGTTCCGCTTTCACAGCACAGCCGCGGACAATAGCTAGTACTTAATAAAATTTACTCACATATTATACTTTTAGATGGCAATCTCCAGGGCAGTGGGGTGCATTGCCACAATACTTCTACTATATTCACTAAACGCACTGGGACAAGCAGGTAAACACGAAATATTGCTAAAACCAACTAAACCTACACTATAAAAGAGCCTACACACATTCGCAATCAGTGGCAATATCGGTAAAGTGGTGGGCAGCGTCCTAGACCGCTCCCTTGATCGTCTCATGTATAGGAAAATCGGTATCGACATTATTATTATATTACATCAAATTTGCAAGACGGTTTCCGTTACCTACTCTAGCAGTTTTTATATTCCTAAATATAAAAACAGTATAAATACTTGTTTGGGCATTGTTACGTTGAAGCATTGGTAGCCCAGATAAAGTCCGGTGAAGCAGTCAAAGCCTGCGCTCAGGCAAACTGCATAAATCACTTCCAAAAAAAAAAAAAAGGGTAGCCCAGATTGTCACCATACGACCAAATGGGCGTAATTTTGGGGGTTTGAACCCCGCATTGAACAAAACATTTGAAACATCCTCAAATATACCTGAAGTGTAGGAATTATTTGTGTAAGTATAATATTTGTTAAACTCTTCGCAACATTTTCTAGAGCTGCTATAAAAACAAACAGAAAAAATCCTTCAACCGTCATAAGAACAATTTTTGTAGGTATGTACCTAGTTACATAAATAACATTTAATTATTGTAACAAAATGTAATACAACAATTTTAGACGCAGATCTGCCGTGCCATCCTCGCGATGTGGAAATTGAAGGAAGGTCCGTAGTGTGCGTCTGCAACGCTCAGTATTGTGACACCATAACACGAGTGGATCCCGAACCTGGCACTTACGTTGTTTATACTTCTAGCAATGTAAGTTTATTTGTATTATTTAAAAATTGGGACCAGTTACACGCAAAAGTGTCGTCTTACGTCAAACTGGTCCCAAAAGGCACGAAGGATGGAAGGCCCTTGCCCTTTAATAAGGCACAATAACCTACTGTTATTATAAGTTTAGGTATTGGTAGGTACCTACTTTTTCCTTTCTTAACATAGTAGGTGTCCTCATAGACGTCGCGGTAGTTTACAAATGCATTCTCGTCCGGTCTCAGTTAAAAGGAAGAGAAAAGCACCCTGGTGGTGTTAGAAGGTCATCCTTCCACAGTGGTGGCCAGGGGCCACTGACACCTTGGGCAAGAATATTGTAGGACCTAATTGAGGAAATGAATATCTAGCGTTAATTTTTTGCTAAACCAATGTATGTGAACGTATATTAAGAATTTCATATTTCCTTCAGTGTTTAGCATTCTACCAATCATAAGCGTAGGTATGCAGTGTGGTCGGGGATCGAACCTAACCATATGCGTAACGCACGTCACATCAAAAGGCCTTCGCCCGATCTCGCTTATCTCGCCCCCCTCCCTCTAACGCCGGGACTGACCTTCCACCTTCCTACGGAGAAAGTCCAAAGGATTTAAAATAAGGTCTTCTAGACGTAGCACCAAGCAATACCTACCTATTTACCCAATTATTTACCTAATATTAATATTTTTTAATAGGCTGGTGATAGATTTAAAAAGAGTTTTGGTAATGTCCTGGAAGAAGTAACTGAAGAGTCCGAAGATGAATCGGATTACACGCCACCTGACGGCGAGAACACAGGCGAGGATGATGTTCCTGAAGATGCACCCGAGGGTACGTAACTCCAGTAGGCTTTGAATCGTGTGTGATGGTCTAAAACGAAATGATATAAGGAAGGCGCTTCCGTTGTGGTGACGTTGCCATGTTTGGATGTAAATAATTATCTAAAACACAGAAAAGATAAATACTGTATTTATCTGTTCTGTGATCTAAAACTTGACTTGACATTTATGTGCAAACAAGAGTGAACTCGTAGTCAAGTCTTACTTAGAGTTGTAGTATCCAGTGAATGGGTTGTGGAGTCCAGAACGGCAAAAGCTTGTGTAGGTACCTATGCTATGTAAAAGTAAACTCTAAGACACTAGTCCATAAAACTATTTTTTCATCAGCTTCTCAGATCTGGAACAACGTGGTCCTCAGAATCCAAACGGTCGCTCGTTACCAATATATCGAAGGGTTCGGAGGATCTGTCACAGACGCTGCAGCTATCAACTGGCGCAAACTTTCGGACGCCACACAGCAGAAATTCATTGAGTAAGAATATTTTTACTACTCCGCATTCTGACTGTTAAATATGAAAGACGAAATAAACCTTAGAAGAAAGGTGTTGAAATCCTAATCTTTCAAAAATTTATTTGATATGGTTATAGGAACTAGATCCAATTAGAATTCATCAACAAAAATATAATTAATTACTTATAATTTACGCAAAGCTTAATAACTCATTGGCTCGTTTTAGTTCATACTTCGGCCCTAAAGGTTTGGAATACAACTTGATTCGTGTACCGATCGGTGGCTGTGACTTCTCGGAACACCCTTACACGTATGCCGAAGAACCGTGGCATGACGCTACCCTATCTAACTACTCGCTGTCTCCTGAAGACTACTTTTATAAGGTACTTAAACATATTTTAACATTGATAAAAATGTTATCTACGATACACGCTCATAGAGGCGTGTTTCTATGTAACCACCTTTCTTTGTAGTTTGGTCTTATTTAACGCTACCTCTAACTTCCACTCGTCGCTTCTTTATAGATGTAGATTATCGCAACAACAAAAAGTTTCAAAAGTTCCAGAGACCTATTTTATAGAGAACAGTGAATTCCTACTGAATTTATTATACCCTAGTTAAAAATTTATTAGTTATCACATTTTTTTGCATTCTAGCTACCTATGATTAAAAGAAGTCAACGAGTAGCGACAGACGAGATTAAAATCACTGCGAGCACCTGGTCTCCACCGGTGTGGATGAAAACCAACGAAAGGATCACTGGTTTCGGTCAGCTAAGACCACAGTACTACCAGGCGTATGCTGACTACCACCTACGGTAAGATATATCATTACGCCTAGATCCTATATTTTTTGATTCGTTATTCGTTAACGTGACGATCCGTCACTAGGCTGTCTCTCATCCGTTCGTAACCAGACGTCAGTTATTTAGGTAACGAACAGTTACAATTTTTTTTTATAGGAACAGCTTTTTATAACGCCTCGTTGATATTTTAACAGTTCGTTAAGGAAACGATTCTATTTTTGTTTATTGGTCCCGGCCATTAGATTTAAACCACTTAGCATGTAGCTTATTCAGCTTTGATAAACATGTCCTTGACAATACCATACGTAGAAAAAATTAAAAGATTGAAATTTTGAGGAACATTTTAAGAAATAATATTAACGTTTGTTTTTTCGTTTAGTTTTATTCTAATACTCATAAAACCGTCTACTAGCGGTACCTAAGTCTAATCACTTTATTTCAGTTTCATTGAAGAGTACGACAAAATCGAAGTCAAGATTTGGGCTATTACCACAACTAACGAACCTATCAATGGAATCGTACCTTTTGTGCAGTTCAACTCTTTGGGATGGGCTCCATCGCAGCTGGTATGTACCTACAAGAACTATGACTATTACTTTAGGTATTATAAATCGGAACAAAACTTTTACCGCGAAAAGAAATAAAGTCAGCCATTAAAAGAAAATTAAATCCGCTAAAAAAAAGAAAACTACCGCACTAGGAAAAAAGAAACAAATAACATTTCAAATAAAATCAGAGAAATATTTTTACTTTTCCACATCTACGTTATTGAAATATTATTTTAACGACACACAAATAAAATAAAAATATTTTGATTTCAGGGTCGCTGGGTGGCCGACAACCTTGGTCCGACCATAAGAAACTCTCGTTTTAATAACACTTTAATCCTGGGTGTTGATGATCAACGTTACCTTCTTCCCATTTACCTAGAAGGAGTAAGTATCTATTGCACGAATTGCATTTACATCGTGCTTTGTTTACGATATCGAAAATTCTGTTTTTCTCTTAAGATACCGGATTGATCCTTGAAGAAAATGAATCCTTGACTATTCAATCTTTGTCACTCATCAGCTTTACCTTAAGAAAATAATTAGGTGTCACGAATCTTCTAGCATTTTAAAAGATTCGTGATATCTAACAGTAGGTATTATTTATTTTTTAGATGGAAAGAGAGGATCCGAAATCTATTGAATACCTTGATGGTATTGCCGTACATTGGTATGGTAACTTCTTCCCACCAGAAACTCTAACATTACTACAGAATAGGTATCCCGACAAGATTATTCTAGCAACTGAAGCTTGCGAAGGTAATTATTAACTAAAATAATTGTATATTTGACTAATATGAAAGTAATTTTTCTGCCGTTTTTACAATTCGACATAGTTTGTACTATATATATTTTTTTTATGAAATTAACCAAATCTTGTTAAATACCCAATTTGTCCTACAAGTAACGAAGTCACAAACTATTATGGAAACAATCACATTAGTTCATAACTTGTGTTAGATCCAATTCGAAATAACAAACTCAACAAATTTATATTTTTAAGGTTCGATGCCGTGGCATTTAGAGCAACTTGAAATTGGATCTTGGGAACGAGCGCGTAGATACGTCACAAGCATCATAGATGTACGTATGAGTTTCGTTTTTAAGAAACTACAAAGAAGAATCTAAATCTTAAATACCTTGCTGTCTTAAATTGACTGGATTTTTTTCTTACAGGATCTAAACAACTTCGTAGTCGGTTGGATCGATTGGAATCTCTGTCTTGACCCTAGGGGCGGCCCCAACTGGGCAGACAACTTCGTAGACGCACCTATCCTGGTCTATGGAGACAAGGACGAGTTTATCAAACAGCCCATGTTCTACGCAATGGGACACTTTTCTAAGTTCATACCGCGAGGCTCCCGCCGAGTTAGAGTCTCTCGCAGGAGCTTCGCGACCGTCGAAAATGTTGCTTTTATTAAAGACAACGGAAATATTGTCGTTGTGTTGCAGAACAGGTACAGTACTCCTTTTATGTTTGTTTTTTGGTTCCATACCTCAAAAGGAACCTCTTATAGGATTACTTTGTTGTCCGTCTGTCTGTCTGGCATGCAGCCATTTATGTCGTTTTTCCCATATAATTTCGAAGGAAGAAATCCAAAAATTGTTAATTTGTAGTTTTGTAACATAAAAATGCGTTTTAGCTATTACACACTAAGGTATA
Organism: Diachrysia chrysitis; assembly: GCA_932294365.1. NCBI lineage: Eukaryota > Metazoa > Arthropoda > Insecta > Lepidoptera > Noctuidae > Diachrysia > Diachrysia chrysitis. The sequence goes on along the minus strand of OW028649.1, from coordinate 10,209,774 downwards.
TACAGTTACAAATTTGATAGTGTTATACATCAACATAAAATTTGTAAGAAACCTTCAGTGCGCGACTCAGACTCCAACTTTCCAATTTTTTTGTTTTTGGTATCTTACAGTTAATGTCATATTGTTCTTACGTATTTTAATGGTCATTAAATTATATACTGAATTATCAACCAATTCTTGTCTAATACATATTGTTAATTAATTTTATTACATATTTTCTAAAATCATTACTATTCTGAAAAAATTGCACTTGTGTACTATTCTCATAATAAATACTCATTTTATTTAGTTAAAAACCACAGCACTTGTTAGTATTTACGGTGTTGCAAATTATATTTTATTTTTTCCCAGACTAAGAAGAGAAATGAATGTGAAAATCAGAATTAGCAATCGCCACTACTTTGACATTGTAATGGAGCAAAGATCAGTGAAGACCATAGAAATCAACCCTAATTAAGATGTGTATTACATTGTGATTATTTAATAAAATTATTTATATTTGTAACAACAGTTTTATTATCATACCATCTCTACATTTAATGAACTTTGAACTGAACAAAAACTTTGGCAGAAATAAAACTTGGCACAATATTCTGTACTGTACTTATTAAAAAACGTAACGAAATATCACAATATACTCGCAACTTTAACTAGTTACGTAACAGATAAGGGTAAATCAAAAATATAATTCTAGTCCTATTTCAGACTGATGTAAATGTTCAACATGATGATGATAATAACGCGATCTTATCAAATGGCCAAACACGACAAACAACTCTACTTCTAATTAAGCCCTCTGGCACTGGGCCATACACCCTAGAATCTGCAGAATTACTAGCATTATCCCCTTCTAGCCATACGTGACCTCTGGGCACTACTTGATTACGTCTAGGGAAGTGACCTCTGACGCGATCACCTGACACTGCTGTTATTCTTTTACAAATATTTTGTTTGGGGTTTGAAGGACTTTTAAATATCACAATGTCTCCACGCCGCAACCGCTGAAATCGAGGTGATATATGTTCAGTGAATAGTACATTGTTAGTCTGCAACGTGGGCTCCATCGAAGGACCAGAACACTGAAACGAAAGTTAAATACTTTTTTGTAGATGACTGTGTGAGGTTATATTTTAAATAATCAGAGCTAATTAAAAAGTCTGTGTATATTTACCATTACAAAGTCTCCGACGTATTCAAAGGTACAATGTGTTATACATGCTGTTTGTAGAATATATCCCATGAAACCGCAGGTTTTACCAACAAATTTCATAAAAGCCATTTTGTTAGGGTATTAAAAATATATATTTATTAAAGAACTACTGCTACAAAGACTTTCATGGCGCTATTCCATTTTATGTACACGATTCTAATTAATTCATTATAAAATAATAAGAATTACCGCGATAACAACAAAACATTTAAATAAAATTATGAATATAATGTCATATTGACAACAAACAGTGACTTTTGAATGAATGAGATAGACGATGGACATCATTTGGTCATGTTCAGAATGTATTATTTTACTCTATGGGTCGCTTAAATATAGTGTTTCATCTTGATCTATAATGGGTCATAGTTGTCAATGCTTTAAGGTTAAAGCGCTCGTTACTTATCTAACCATTTATATGAAATCTAATCGAAATCGGTTGTTGTATCTACAAGGAAATCGAATAATAGATTCACACTGTGAATCTCAATGATCTAACTGTGAATTTCACAGTTAGATTCCAACATGCGGTCCCGACCACGATTTAGATTTCCTACAAATTGTACAGTGTTGTTATGTGCGTACCATTGGGAATTTACAAATAAAAGCGATCTAATATTGAAAGTTCGATAAAATCTAGAGTCGGTGCGAAAAAAGTCGTCGTGGCGTACAATAGAACTAACATTATAGTACCTAATATTACAAATTTTAATCACAATAAATAAAAATGAACAACGACCTGAAGAAGGTCGCTGAAGGGGACTGGATGCGAAAGACGGAAGACCGGGTGTTGTGGCGCAAATTGGGAGAGGCCTATGTCCAGCAGTGGACTACGAAAGGCTAAATGATGATGATGATGATGAAAAATCAACAATAAAGAAGGATCTTAAAACGTTATGTTCTGACATAATTTTATATAAATATCTATTAACATAATAAATACGATTTTTATACACGGCAGCGCTCTCAATCTTAAGACGGTTTTTTATTCGACGGTTTTTTATAGTCGTATACACACTAATGATTTGGAAAAATTGACTAAAGTAACCATTTAGGCGATTTTATTATTTTATCAATTTAGTTCATTCAATGGAGTGCATTACACGAGAGTTGACATAATGACAGCGGGCAGAATCAGAATAATCAAACAGACAGATTATTGTGTGCCTTGTGTGGAATTCGCTGGGGCATATCGAGCTTAGCGATTCGTCATAAATTTTGTTACAATAAAGTGAAATAACATAATCCACGGCGCACTAAACGTTTATCTGTTTTCATTGTTCGTTGGTTCTACAGCAAAATTCTAAGTGTACCAAAATTTGTTTCGATACGGTCATCCCATCAGCTTTCACATTAGAATTTGAATTCTATGGGATTATTTCGACTAAAATCTGCAGTCGAAAGTAGAAGATATTTGTATTCGGTTTACCCAGTAGTGTTAGATGTTTACGTTATCAACAATTCGTGGTGTTCTATGTTTATGCCTGGTTAGAGTAGAATCAATATTGTATTAGAACATTAACCTATTGTTGTGAAATGAGTGTGCATATTTGTGTACCCACTGAATTATGAGCACCTGATGGAAGATTAACATCGCCGACCAAGCTTTTGAAGCGCAGGAATTTATACCAAGTAAGTGTCTTTTTGCTCATGATGTCTGACCCTAAATCTTGGAATTATGTATGACTCATGCATGTTTCGTTATCAAGGTATTCAGGTACAAATAAACAGTTCCCTGTTTTGGATAAATTAGTGTTAGATTACTTATATATATACATGTAGGCTCTGCAAGAGCTGTGGTAATCTTCAAAAGTTCTCAAAGAAACATGTGTAATTTTTTCATTGTTTAACTCATCATTTAATTATTATCTGCAGAATTAGTCAAATTTAACAAATATCTAAGTGAAAGTAACAAAGCTAATACTTTATATTTTAGTTTTTTGGTAATCTAGTAACTAAGAAACAATTTATTTATGAATAAAAGAAGTACAGTTTAAAGTGAGTGCTTAAATAAATGATTTTATTAAAACAACAAAATTATTACTAAGTAACACCTCTTTAATCAATATCTTGTGTGCTGTAAAATGTATATTGTACATTATGTACTAGATATATGTGTTATCAGTTATTAACTCTGTGCATATAATCATCTTTTAAATGTTATATATTAGATTGTAAATATGTTCAAATTCAATTATAGTAAATGTTTAATTTACATTCTCAATAACTCATTTGTAAAATTAATTAGTTACTTTTTTATACCCCATTTTATTTTTCATTGTTGACAATAGGTATAAATTCATCGCCGTTGTTCATTTAAATTTTCCTTTTTAATAAACTTGCCATTAATAATGTAAGTTTTTTTTTTGTTTCAACAGAAATCATGGGGAGGTTTTCTGGAAAAAAGTGCCGTTTATTGTCTATGCTATGGCTAACTGGAAGCTTCTTTTTTGTGGAGCTGATAGTTGGCTACATCACCAACTCAATGGCCCTAGTAGCAGACTCATTTCACATGTTAAGTGATGTTGCTGCTCTTGTTATTGCATTTTTATCAGTTAAGGTAAGACTGTCTATTTACTAATTAAATAATAAATCTAATTTAGACATAAGATAAAACAAGTATGCTCTGCTGATACTACTTTTAATGTTAAAATTCAAAAGTGGTTTGTTTGCAAAACCTTAACTAGACCAATGATGAATGTTAATGTTACAATTATGTAATGTAAACATTTTGACAAATAATAATGCTGCAGTTTTACCCAAACAGACTAAATTTTAATAATATCCATACTAAATATTACAAATAAACTATGTCCTATGGCAAATTGTTAATTCAGGAATATGACAATCTTTTATTATATATCTAAGTCACTACATTATTTTTCCTTAAATATTATAAATATATTTAAAGTCACCATAAGTTTCACATAGTAATTTATTTAATATAAATAATACTTAAAGTAATGTATGTTTTTCTAGTTATTATTATTATCAGTATTATCACTTGCTCAAAGTCATTGTACCTTTAATAACATTGTTTCTTAAAGACCTAGATTAATGAGTTAAGGTAATGTGTTTACATTTGTTAATGTTTTCATTAACATTATTAATACTACATTGTCAGTCTTGATTACATAGCAGATAAATTTATTTGCATTTTCAAGATTAAATATCATCTTTTATAAAATTACTTACAAAATTGTCTTAGTAAAAGAGTAGTGATGCACAACAATAATAAAAACTAATGCTACACACTAGAAATGTATTTTTTTTTTGTGAGGCTGTTAAAATTATCAATTAATCACAACAGTAGGTAATGTGTAGTTTGCTGATATTTACAAGAAAACTACACTCCATAAAACATTTTTTGCAGGTAATATTGTACTAAGATTTTCTTAATAGAAAAGTTTGTTAAATCTTTTATTCGTAAAAACAAGTCAATGCCAGATTACTTTTAAAACGTATATGTAGTAGTTATTTACTGGCAATTTATGTATAATATTATGAAATAAATACATAATAAAAGATAAATTATCTTCTAGTTTCTTATGACCTGGTGGTCTACAAAATTTAAATCCACATTAGCTTTAATTACTTAATTCATACTGATTAGATAAATCAGACAATAATACATTAAACCTCATTGTTTTTTTTTTTTAATACACTAGACATATTCTAAAGTACATTGACCCTTAGTTATGATTTTTATGAATTTGTCTCGATAAAAAACTGAATGGAAATTAGTCAAGAATGTATTTTAATAATGCAACTAAAATGATTGTATCATAAATGTAAAGTCCCGCTTATTAATTAGGTATCGCAAGTAAATAAAATACTACATGTCCATATAGTAATACATTTTATACAAATAAAACCCAGTTTCGAAGTATTGAAGTGATTCATATCATTTACATCGCTTATTTACCATAGAGTGAGTCAGATGCTGCGGATTGCTGCATGCTGTGAATCTTATTCCTAAAGTATCGCTTTTATTCATTTCAGTTTGGGTTATATTCGAACTGACCTTCTGATGACCCGTCTTCACCCGACTGTTTTATTAATTTTTCGTACAATACCCCCCTTCTACGCGAGTACAAGGTATTCCGCGAGTCGTGGCTTCATCCAAACGGTTAAAATTGACGTCAAATATTTCCCTGGTTACAAGCAGTAAAAACAGAAAAAAATTAAAAGCTATAGATTTGAGCGTATTAAGCCTAGATAGAAAAATGCTAAGTAAAAAGGCCCTGTTAAACCTATTAAGACTATATGAAGTCTTAATCTAGGATATAGGAAGACTATAAGGAACCCCGTTCTAAATTATTTAGTTTTATATGCAAGGAAACGAGTTGTAGTGCCTTTTCCGTATGAATAACAAGCAACTAGACTCGTCGTAAAGTGTCTCCAATATCTAACTCTGAATTCTTTGTACGCAGATGTCGCCAAAGAAATGGTCAAAGAACACATTCGGGTGGGCCCGCGCCGAAGTGTTGGGCGCGCTGGTTAACGCGGTGTTCCTAGTGGCACTGTGCTTTAGCATAACCGTGGAGGCTGTGAAGAGATTCATTGAGATCGAGACGATACACGACGCGAAGCTGTTAGTCGCCGTCGGGACTTTGGGCTTGGTCCTCAATATTGTAGGCCTGTTTCTTTTCCATGGTAAGTGAACTTAATATCTAATGAAGTCCATTTAATTTTATTTTTTAAAGATTTGTCGTCTTGTAATGATTCAAAAGACAATTTTTCGGGGAAACGGAATGTTAATATTTTCTTCCGTATTATTTATGCGGACTCAATCAACTACTTTTTTGCTTAAAACCTCTTTTAAAACTTGTCAAAAGTAATTATATCCCAGGAGTACAGGGAAAGAGGATGTTGAGAAGGATAAGTATCTTATACATCTATTCGCACATTGATGCTATCATACCATGATTACCAATGACCTTGTCATGTAGTTACCTGGTAGTTACCATAAGCACGATAGCATCTTCCCGAGATCTAACGATTAAGATGTCCTTCTTCACTCAATACATAAATTCCCGCCTTTACAGCTGTATTTATAAATGTTTTACTAATATGTTCAAGTTGTTCAATATTTCTATTTATGTACACTTAAGGTATCGTGTAATTAAAACCAGATAAATAACAACACGATTCGATATGGATAATTGGGAAATACTTGCTTCAAAATCAATCCGTTCTGGATGTATTTAGTTGCATACGTTAAATCGAACGATGTTTTACTATGTTTTCACTTTTAAACACGTAATTACTTCTCATCGGCTATACATGTGCTTTTTATATGGAAACACAGTTCGTGCCGTGATTGGTCCGCCAGTGTTACTATCCCCACTACTCTAATAGTCAATAATTAAACTGTTTAAAATTCCCAGTAACACGTGATTTTTAAGCTAGGATCTTGGTTTAACGGCTATGCGGAGAAAATGATTTACTCCCGTGTGAGAAATTCCTCCAACTCTCAGACTAGACTTACTTAAATCGATAATATTATGAATCCCTTAAGTAACCATTAACGTCTCTGAGTGCGGCAGTCAGTATTCTAATCCATCTCAATATTTATGCGTTCCGTTATATTCCGCTCAAAATTTTATTGTTTCAATCGTACTCGACCATTGTTCTAAAACAATACTGTTTCGTGAATTTAAAATTCAATGATCGTCTCCATTCACGTGAATGTATTTACAATTTTATGGAGGTTTGGGACTAAAACACTTATTCTACTGTACACTTACTTAAGCAAAAAAACTTGTTGCAGTTAATTGTTTGCAAACTTTTTCTAACAATAGTATCATACCTTATTTTTTATGGCAAATGGTTACCTATCTTAATGGGCTTTTGAGAGTACCAGAAACTACTTATATTTCTTTTAAACTCGGATTTTAAGATTTTAACAGAAAACAAAAAGCATATTCCACACAAACACAAAGATTATGTTTCCGATCGGCTTGGTTAAACTTGATTTACGAATGAGGTTTTAAATAAATACAAAAAATAAAAGAAATTAAAACGTAACATTTTCGACTTTAAAGAATGTGGTCTAACTGAACAAATCAGGTAACCGTTCGTCGACCTTGCCATTGCGTCATAATAACAAACATTTTTACGGTCAGTATAGGTGTATCATAAATATTTATTGCTTGTTTTTAAACGTCATCTAACCTAGAATTTTTTACTTTTTTTGCTTACTCAAAGAACGTGGAATATTTGATAATCGAAATAACGTAATAATATATTCAGTTTTACATGTTTTAGTCAAATTAGTCACAGATTTCTCAATAATAGCTGGTGATTCATTTTTCAGTTACATCATTTACCTGTTTGCCTATTTAAATATCTCCTTTATTTCGTATTGTTTGAATCACATCCCAATGCCTTTGAATCACATAAGGATGTAGTTATGTGACGGATTCAAGAAAGAAAATCTTCGTCTAAAAACAGCGTTTGAAATCTAAATTAGTTTCGAAGATTATCCATAACTTCCAAATCGAGCTTAATTTTTCGCTTCACAGATATTTAAATATGAAAGTTTAAGTACCCATTCTAAGCAACCTAGCGATCCTAAAAAGAACTTAACGACTTTTGTAACGTTTAAATTTATTGTCAGAAATAGGCTCTGTATTTCTAATATATTACAAAATTATTTGCTTTAAAAGACATTATTGAATAATCATTTTGTTGAAATTGGTTGTTAAAATATATATTATTTTATTTTTCTTGCCCTTTCTTTAAAAAAAAAAAGATGTACAAAGATGCCACTATTTATATACAGTATTTTATAAAACTTTCTTCTGCCTTCTTAGTTTTTAATAAGTTGCAGAAAAGGACCGAAAAGAAACAGAAAAGATCCTATAATAATAATCAAAGTTTATCATGTCAAGAATTGCTGTTTAGTTTAAAGAAATTATAATGCTTAGAAAAAAAAAGTAATATATAATGCCTAAAGGGGAACCTAAGCTATGTTGGAAAATCGTAGGTTATCTGAATACTGAGTAACATCGTGTTCTATTGCAACTGTTCTTATGCGATTACGGTAATATGGGCCTAAATAGTAAAGGTGATATTCCGTTCATTTTGAGGCTAACATAAACTGAAATTATATAATACACAATACAAACCGATCGCCTTCCTTTGCGTTTGATAACATGCTCCACTTTATAAGTGCCTCTTATTTGTCATTATCTTGACGGTTCATTTACCTTACTAAATAGGTCCACAATTAACAACTGTTTATTCTGCGCAGATCATGGCGGAGGCCACGGGCACTCACACGGTGGAGTTCCACCTCCGGCCAACGTACGACATCTCACGGAAATCGTGAACAGCAACGCTGACATGGCACTAGGACATAATGCCACTGACACGGAAGAGACAGACGAAATGGTCCCACCGAAACCTGATAAAGTACCAAAAAACAATAAGCAGACGCCTTGCAGAGCGGCCCACGATCCCGGCCATATGAATATGAAAGGCGTGTTCTTGCATATCCTGTCCGACGCCTTAGGTAAGTTTAATTCTATTGTATTTCTTTATAGCTCTGCGATTATTTTTCATTTTGTCATTTAAATCGTTCAACTTTAGACGATAGCAATAACACCGCCATGTACCTACGGGTTGCAAACGTTTGTTACTGAGCTTTATGTTAATTCCTTATGTTATACATTTAAATCAGTGGTGATTTCCTTATCAACTAATTAATAATAATAATACTTTCTACTACTAAATTAATAATACTTTCATCAAACAAAAGATATCGGTAAAAATGGAGATACGTGTAACGATCTTCATATGCTAGTTTTCTACTTCTAAATTCATAAACTTTTGATACATTGTGCGCCGGGTGTGCCCTCTTCATCTTTTATTAAGAAAATGTGACGTCACTGTAAGTTCTCGTCTCATAGCAGAATTCAAATTCACGCGACGTATGCTCGCTTTAATAAGAAATTTCCATTCATTCCTTTCAGAATATAAAGCACTACTGATTTATGTCATCCTCACCTTTCAGTTTAGTCGTAGGCGGTGATTATCAAAAGGTTATACAAAGATGGAACATTTGCGTCACTAACTGTTATTGATTCGGTTTCTTATTACAATCGTCTTATAGAGATAGAAGCTTTTAAAATTACGTCATATCAAATATGAAACAACTTGAAATGCTTTTGTTTTTCGTTTTTGTTTGAAAACAATTGAAACCTGTTTGGCTCGGTGCCTCGGTCCTTAGCAACTGTTATATATTTTATGGCATAACGCTGTTGTATTGTGTTATTTTTGAGTTGTATGAGTTGATAATTTTCTTCAATATCTGTAGCACAGCCCCAGTTCTAGGCACAAAATAGTTAAACGAAATTCGGAACCTAAGTTTAAACGGCCTTTTAGTTTAGGTTTAAATATGTAGTACATAGAAAACTGCACTTAAAACAAACCAAAACAATGCAGCGAGACTAATGTTTATAAAAGCAAAGGTGTGATATAGGTCAACGAACACCGCTTTACCCTAGAAACGTTTAGCTAGCTGTTAACGCTATCAGCAATTTGCGATATCGTGTGGCGTGAATTTCACACCATTGATCTGAATAGGCGATCAATCGTTTTATTTGTCGCCAACCGTGCTGTGTGCTTACGTAGTTAACATGTGACAAAATCGTTTGTCAAGAGGAAAAATAGTGGTTTAAAAAAAAGGAAAATAGCTCTATCCATGTAGTAGGGTTAAAGCGAAAACAGGTCAGGTCAAAAGGTAGTTTAAAAATGCATTCCCGGCATTGCATCTGGTGATTCGTTGAAAGGGATGGATTAACATCTCGTTGGTTATAGCCGGGGAATCCTTTGGGCCTTTGTCTCTCTCAGGGCAGAGAAAGTCCATGAGCATTTTCCGTGGTCCAAAAATGAAGTTTCCTGAAATTAAGAATTTTTGGGCCAACCTTAGAGAAATATTCTCAATACCAGTTTAGGAAGTAAATTTTAAATTTGATCGTATCTATCACAGCAAACCGCAGCAATCCAATCTAAGCAAACAATATACGCCATCAGCCCACTTTAGGCGTCGAAGTAGCACAAACTAGACACAGAACTGTACTTCGGACGTCAAATGAGCAGTGGAGTTTGGATCTAGTTGTTGTTAAGCTTTATATTTTGATCCATCGCTGACTTCTTGAATGATGCAAGATTCATTTTATGACGTTTTCGAACCTTGGTGGTTACATAGACAGGAAAACTGGCTCAAATATTTATTTATATCAAAACAATTATTGGCCACACTTCAGAATACGACCCTAGTCCCCTTTAGTGGTTTGTTAATTCTAACACCTTTGGTTTAGTGGTTAGTCATTGACGTTCTGTGTTCTAATCAAAGAATAATTCCCAGTAAGTTAGTACTCATGGCAGATTAAGTAGTTACTTGAAGGAAAACCACAACTATTTATTGGGTATTCCCAAAGTCAATACTATAAAGGTCATTTATTCATCATTATGATATTTTATATTCGTACTCGGTAAAAGCGAATTACGCTAAATAGAATAAAAACTCATTCATTTATTTTTGTTAAACCAAATTTGTATTTTTAACCTTTTGGTCTATGTATATGTATAAGGTGTTATATAATATGTGTTCGTAGGCGTCGTGCCAGTGACATACAAAAATATTGTATCTCTGTTACACAATTAATTACTGCCAATATTGCCAAGACGCTCCCTTTATGACAATGTCCATGTTAATTGATGCCAACAAAATATTTAGATAGCGCCAGACAGGGAGAATACTCTGCATAGTTTTATTTCTTAAATTAGAATAACTTAAGTACCTATAACATGTTATTGGTACTTAGTGAAGTTTAAGAAGAGTATTTTTTTTGTATTTACTAACTGGGCTCCACTTTGTGAGTTCTCGTGTATATCAAAATAGTGTAAAACCTACTCCTGGGTAAAGTACTAACCTTAGTTATTATTTTAATTATTTGTATTTAATTACTAACCTTACTTGTTAATCTGTTGTAAAATATCTGTGTGCGAAATTTCATAAAATTCTGTAGACATGTTTTTGCTTTAAGACGAGATAGATAAACACTATAATACATCTTTATAATATTAGTTGTTTGATATAATAAAAAGTACACCAAGTTCAATTTCATAACAGTTTTTAAATTGTAGGTGTATTAGAACTCTGCTTAACTTACTAAATTATAATTCATGACCATGCAATAGAGGTACAATTGTACTTAGTGTTGCTCTACACTAGTACCTACGTGTTTAGTTAGGGGGCTCTATAGTAGGGGACACAGCTAGGGGATCTAGATTATTAACTAGCTATCAAGGGGTCGAGGTCGGACTAACTATGAAAAACTTGTTACCAAACTTGGATTCATTAATCTGAAGCAAACTATGAGCAAGCGACTTTTTGGTCGAAAACAGGTCGGATTTGACAAGAAGAAGAATAAGAAAAAAGGCTAAGGTCTAAATGACCCCCATTTATATACCTAACTTTTTTAATTCTTCCCCACCAATAAAATAGGTAATATAGTTTCAGCAGCTGATTAACCTATTTTTTTTTAATATACCACTTATTCTAATGATTATCTAAATTAGTGCATAACAAAGCGTGTCCAAACAAACTTGTTATCGATTTAATCTTCATATTTCGTGGTATTTAAATGATTATCGCCTTTCTCAGTATAACGAGAAACTGTTTTAAGAAGAAGATTATAATTCATAACAATTATATTATCTCACACGCCATGTTATGTGCACATTTAATATGCTTATGGGAGTACTCCTTAATGGAAAAGGTTGTACATATATATGACATAATCTCTAACATCCAGAAAGATCTCTTGTGCCTCAGTTTAGGAGTCATACTATTTTTTACAAGAAATCATATGACGCAAAATGGACCACTTACATCATCATCGTTTCAGATTCTAGATGTTCACTGTTAGACATCTGCCTTCTGTTAGAAATCACTAGCCATCGGAACCTTGCGTCGCTTAAATGCCAGCTACAATTTATTTTCTTTCAATCATACATCCATCTTCTAGAGTTTCTGCAATAATTACAGCGCTTCCTAGTGCAAGAAAGTCATTCTAACACCTTTGGTTCCCACCGTTTGTCGGATCCCTGTATAATGGGTTACTAATATCGTTAATAACAAATAAACGTCTGCTTCCCAAAATTTAACGACAATGTTTGTTCTTGATTAATATTGACTTGGGACGCACACGATATTATCGAGTTGCATGTCTTCAAAATATGTTAACCCGAAAACACGACTGTCGTTCAGGGAATTGATATTTCTATTCAAGCAATGATGTTTATCCATCACGACATCTTTATTAACGCGTGTTCTTGCACGCACTATATACCATATAGCTTGAGGTACCCAGCTACATTTATAAATAGGTAAATAGTTATGTAAACCTCTTTTTAAGCCAATTACGTGAAGAAATCTTAAAGTACACTTAAGAATTTTTTCCTCAAAATTGGCATCAATAAAAATCTGCATACATTGAAACTGGCGGTATTATTTAAGTAGGTCAGTGGCTCTTGATGGACCAATATACATGCAGTATATACACTCATTTCATATACAACGTAAACTAATACAGAATAGTAATTTGAGCCTATATCGCAATTGCAAGTAGGTAGGTAACTGTGTGACGTTTTCTACCCATTCACCGATCTCGAAGGTTCTTCTAGGTTAATTCTAAGAACCTTGTATGAACTTGATTTATCAACCCGTTACCCTTGACATTGCCTGAATACTTTCGATAAGGAAATTGCTGGTTCAATCATGACAGTAAAAAATATATCGTACAAGTAAATTGAAAAAAGAAACGATTAGTAGCAAATCTTGTTAACAATTAATGAATGTCGTAAAATTGTTCGAACCTCGTTGTACATTAATACTTAACTTAGATGCGTACAGTTTTTAATCATAATTACATTTCCATGTTTGCAAAAGATTTTGCAATGTTTTTTAAACTAATAAGGGTGTTCGCGATTTATGAATTCGCTAGGTTAGCTGGTCTGGCATGTGGTCTATCTGTCAATTTCCACCAATTACAAGCTAGTAGCTTGTGTCTCATTTTTGGTACACAAGAGACAGACAATTGACAGATAGCAAACCTAGCGGATTTTTAAATTTCGAACACCCTCATCCAATTTATACACCTTTCTATAGACGTTCTTTTGTTTTTCTTTATAAGACAAAAATGTAGAAAGGAGGTTGATTGATAATGTCTTCTTTTAATGCAAGATAACGCTTACAAGGTTGATAACTGCAACTTATTGTAACAAAACGAAAAAATAACAATTATCTCTTTTATGAGTTTAAGACTTTATAGCACGCAAACCTGACAAATTATTTATGACTTTAGTATCACGTTGTAAGGTCGGTCGAAGAATTACGCAAACTGACTTGAAATAAAGTAGCTGTCGATATCAAAGTGTTTTCATTATTTTCTGGTCACTGTTCCACATTCTTGTAGGAAGCATTTGTAAATATCAGGTTTCCCTCATTTAACTATTGTATAGTCACCGGTCACGTTGTTATTCTGTTATTATAAACATCTATTGTTAACGTATTGATCCTTACTTGAAAATTAAACAAGACCTTTGAAGACTAAGGTTTCGTTAATCAAAACTGTTTTGGGTAGGTATAAGTAGACATGACATGTGTGGTACTAATGGCTTTCGTGTAAAGAAAATTGGCACGTAAGGCTTACCTTTTCAATCAGTTGTAAAAGTCAATTGAGGAAATCGTAAGCTTACAGTCTGCTTCATACTCTGTTTAAAGGTTTAAAGTATTGGTGATGGTAGGGGAGGTAGCGTTGTAGATCCAAAAGTCATATTAAGGCGGCTGATATTGTCATTAATGGTTGATCTTACAAGACTAAAGGAAACCGACCATCACCTCCTCAAGTAGCGGTGGGTTTGGATGTGGGAGGCTGCGAAAGTGGAAAAAAAGTGCCGCGCGCCGTCTGATTTTCTTCCATAAATAGTTGACATCATCATGAGCTTAAAAATAATCGTCAGATGCAGGAATTGGGATTGAGGGTGGAATAAAGGTAATAAAAGAGGGTGAATGTTTGTACGATAGAAGTTACAACATCTATTAAAACCAATACTAACGAAAACATTCATATTAAATGTAAGTTAGATTAAACCACAAGAAAAGACATGGCTACTTATGTATTCATTTACTATTCTTAAATTATTTTTATCTATAACTTTTGAGCTACACCGGCCGATGTCATCCATCACGTCATCATTAATCGATTTCGAACTTGTCGAAATATATCAGAATGCAGTGAGATTATTTTTTATTGATTTGCGATGAAAGATTTGTTTTCTATTGTCTTTGCATTTCTCATAAACTAATCCGCTTATTTCCCCAGCTAGAAATATCTGCTGTCTTTTTTTTTATTTCAGGTGTTTAAATCAGTCTGTACTTGTTACTCGTTGATGATAGTTGCATATATTAACTCTGTAACAGACAAATTACACATTTATAATAAAATTAATATAACCTATAAAAATATATGTTTAGAACATTTTAAGAACGAAATGACAAACTTTATGTTCTTTGCTATAAATAGTTACATGAATTTACTACAAGAGCTAAATTCTTCACGGGCGCCCGCTTCATATTTAGATCGTCCGATTTAAAAACACCTAGCCTACATTGTTGAATGTCACTGACATGATTTTTAATAAAAAAACAAACGCGAAACAGTCTTAACCTTGTACTAATTTAACGAAAGGAGCCTTATCGTAATATTACAACAATCTGATCACTTGCACTGATCATCGGTCAACTTATCAATTATTTTACTCTCAAGGTTAAAATATACGTGATAAGAGCTACCTGTCGTTACGAAACGTTAGATAAACGAAAAAGTAACGATATTATTATACAGGATGCTACTGATATCTGCTTTAGAACTGAACAACTTTCCCCAAGAATGTAACAGGTAACACCGAAAAAAAAATTTGAACTTTCCTTACTAATTTTAATCAGCTTATGAAAATTTTAAATGGTACTTATAGCCAATTTTTTTTTGTGAATTTTCTATCATTTCCTTAAAGAAAGTTGTTAGTTGTAGACCATGCATTCCCTTAGCATCCTGTATACAGGGTAAACACAAAAATTTTAAAACTACTTTAAATAATTCTACTTACGTATTAACAAATTCTCTATGGTACTTTTTGTGTTAGTAAAACTGTAACTAATAGTACAGTAAATAAGCTGTTAGTTCACCTACAAAGCGTAACAATAGTGGCAATCTGTACACATTATATGCACTACGTATAGTGCTCGTGTGTACCGAGTTGAGCCAATTGATGAGCTGTTGTCAATCCCTATGCAATGTATATTGCTATAGGCAGGCAGATACGCAGGAGTTAACCTACTAAACCTAAGCTCTATCAACCGTATTACGAGAGAGTGAAGTGTTGGCCATCTTTGCTCTCTTAAGAATAGAAAGTGCTGTCTATTTTGTTGCAGCGTTCGTCACTAAGACTTGACTGAAACCGAGGTCTAAGAATTTTGTACAACTGTACCTAAGAAAAAATACCACCTTTTTATAGTAAATATAAAAAATTTGTTTCAGAAATAAAAAGTCGCTTATATGGTAGAACTGAAAAACTGCATCTTTAGTTTTGAGAGTTAAATTTTAGAGCACTTAAATATTTAAATGTTGCTCTTTTTTTACTCAACTGTTAAGGAAGTTTTATGTTTTCCGCGAGTATCTTGCATGTTTCTAAATTACTATGTTGATACATTTTTTTATTACCTCGTATCTTCCAAACTTCTTGATAGTTTTGACAGTTAAGGTATCGTTAGATTCGTCTCAAAAACCCAAGTGTCTTTAGCTACGTGTTTTCAAATAATAAGCCCTGCATTAGCAGATCTCAATGTTTCAATACAACTTGATACCAATTTTTGTTTTACTCGCATGATTTGTGGACATTTATTATTCATAATACCGTTTCTTATTTATAATACCTATAATTTTCCAAGTCAGTATATTAGCGGTACAAATATTATTTAGCTTTGTTCAGGACACGCCATACGCCATGGTAATAGCATAATCAGATGGCGTTCTGATAAGCCCTGATGTTGCGTGCCGTTTGATGTTATTTCAATACCATACATATTTACTCCTTTTACTTCAGATATAAAAAAAGGTAGAAAACCACTTTCTCGCGTGATTTGGGTCGTGGGATTTCCATCATCTGGCTTAAAAATACAAAAAAAATAAGGAATTAATAGTATTATTAATCATCAATCCTTAAGCATTAGGTCCATATCTTTCGATAAGTACGGACATCACAATTAAATATGAAAGCTTTAAAAGCACGTTTAAATATTGATTTCAAACCTGAACTAGTGCATCACATAACTCTGAGAGGATTACAGCTTTGTGCTAGCTTGGAAGCTTAGTGTTAGTAATATACATGTAAATCCCTTTGCTTGCTTCCCGAGTCAAGACTAATGAGAGCTTGAGTAATCTATTTGTAACATAAATACCTGATATATAATGTAGTACGTATCATAGACAAAAAAGAAAAAAAAAACATCTTGCATTGTATTTTTTATAGCAAGAAAAGAGGATCAGGTGGCCTGACCATAAATGATTTAAGTTTTAACTTTATAGGGTAGAAACATGCTAGACTAACACTGAACATATTAATGATGCCTTTCATAAAGTTCAGGAGTGCATACGCGACCCGCTCGTATGAAAAGATGCATGTAAAAGCAAAGTATAACCTAGAAGTATTTCTGAAGCGTTAAATATCCATATGGCCTGTATAAAAAATGTCACTTGTTTATGTGAATGGTGATCAATTTTTTTATACATTTTTTCTTTGTTCCAGGTTCGTTAATCGTAGTAGGATCAGCTCTAGTAGTATGGCTAACAGACTGGAAGTACAAATACTATATTGATCCTGCGCTCAGCATAGTGTTAGTGATCTTGATACTTGCGTCTGTATGGCCGTTGCTCAGAGAGTCATCTCTCATCTTGCTGCAGACTGTACCAACACATATTCAGGTAAATTCGATATCTAATTTGATTGTATTGTGCTTTGTATGTGCGAAATCATTTATTTCTTGGAAGATAAGGGATCCATCAACAAACTGGAAAGTCTGTTCTCTCTATCCCTAATCAACTCAACCTTAACCTTTCTTGCTCATTATCTTACTTAAAAACCTTTCCCTATGTATCCTATGACACTTGCGTTTGGTCTCTATCATCAGTGCCCAGGATAGCTTCAGTGCCGTACGATTCTCTGGATTACTGACGTTGATTTTCATCTTCAGATCATCGAAGACTGAATTTCTGGAGCCCAAATGTTGCCCAATAAATTTAAAATATTTTTGCATTGCATTTAATGTATTTTTTTTTCAGATATTTCATAAATGGTATGCAATCGTGAATGAATTCTGTAGTCTAGTAAATTGCAGATCTAATTATTACCTGCAATAATTTGATTGTAGTTTATATTTTTTTATTTTAAGTTGGTACTATCTTTTAAACTAACTAGTTTTAAATGTATAAAATGTAGGTAAATTTTATGCTATATGCGATAACAATCAAATTGTTTAACAATGTACATTTTTGGCGTAACATTTGCATTGTTAAACAAATTATTTGCATTGTTAAAAGCGGAATTCCTATATCCGTCCTATATTTTCGTAATATTTATCAATACAATGACAAACCGGTACTTTCAGTTTGACCTCAATTATACCACGACTGTTCTGAAGTCAAAGGTACCTATTATTTGACTTTCGACGAAAAGAGCTCTAAGGGATCTTTATAGAAAATATTCTAGGAATCTATTATGTTTCGGGATATGGTCGATAAAGCTATTAACGTTAGGATACTAGCTTTGTCATCAGGTATCCCTACTTTCTTATGCCTTTGGAAAATTTTGATTTGCAACTGCTTAACATAATAACACATTTTTTTCTCCAATCTAGGTAATTATTTGCAGTTCACTTCATATTCCTAAGTCTCCATCTTGATTAGTATTGGTTTCAAACGCGATTAATGAAACGAAGGCCTACAGACAGTTTGATTAGACGCACTATGATTAGAATCATTTCTATTGCGATAAGTCATATCAACTACGCTATCTCCACTTAAATAGTGTTCATACGGCAAAAGTATAAGGGGTCAATGAATAGGGGATCGGACTATTTGTTTTATTTACACGTCACATATATTTTTAAAAAAAAATGACACGTATTTTTTCTTTTTTTAATTACACAAACGATGACGAATATAAAGTGAATAGAAATGTCGCGTGACGTCACTTATCGCTACAATTTATACCCACAAGTGACGTCACAAGTCCCCACTCCAGAACTTTAAAGCGCTTTAACTTTGTATTTTTCATTGATTTGAATAAACAAAAATACGAGTTTCTTTTTCTTTTTTTATCTATCTGGTGGACTAAATAGATATTTCCTTTTCATACCCAGTCCGCTCCCCCATTGCCTTGTTATAGTATAGTTGATCCCTCACGGATCGTTGCCTGCCATATGGCATTACGTTTACATACAAATTTATTTTCGACACGACTCCCTTTCTTCGAAGGTAATAAACACTAGTGGTACAATTGTTTGGTTATTGATAAGCCGCGCGGTATTTTCTGACGTTATTTATTTGTTCAGGTGGACGCGATACAGAGGCGTTTGTTAGAAAAAGTCGATGGCGTGCTAGCCGTGCACGAGTTCCACGTCTGGCAGCTTGCTGGTGACAGGATCATCGCCAGCGCACATATTAGGTGGGTACTACAAGTACTAATGTACAAACTTAGCCGATCCGAACCGATCCCACCCAACTCCGTGAGAAGAAAGAGAATGAGAGTTTTGATAGTTTTTTTTTCTATGAAAATAGAATATTTATCAAAAAATTAAGCATTGTAGGGATCTTATCAAAATGCAGACATAAAAAAACAAATATTTTGTGAAGTAAGTAGCACTAACACTAGCTGCTTATGCAAATAATATCCAGACTTCCACATTATACCAAGGCCAGATTTTCTTTAAAGCCTAATCTCACAAGCCTGATCTTCGACCTTAAATAAGATTCCAGGTTAGATAAAGCGATTTTCTTAGATTTTTCTATACCAGTCGTCAATTGAAAATATATTACAAATACGTCCTTTGTTCAATGTCAATGGCAAAGAAAAGAGCACACTCACCGCTCCCAGAAAATCCTGGACTAATAAAAACAGTCATTTTCTATTTAAAACTCATACATTTTGCGCGTGTTTTGAAAGATATATTATCCTTATTTTATGACGGATAATAACTTTGAGGAAGCAATCGTAAAGCTTTTCTCAGTAATCTAAATCACGCCAACTCCTTGAGACGATTTCTTGGTATTTCCTGAAAGTCTTTGTTCCGTACATTCAGTTTTTGTGATTAGTCACTTTGTATCCGTAAATATGTACAAGGTATTTTTAATAAAAAATAATATAATTTTTGATCAAACGAAAAATAATATGGGCACTTATACCTTTTGTTTAACTCACTAAAATGGATATAGATCTTTTGTTAAACAAGGAAGGAATTGCCTACCTTAGGTTTATTGGCAATAGAAGTACCACATCTAAATTATTTAATAATGTCTAAAAAATTAATATTAATACACGTAAAGCAAATAAATTGTACCGTTCGTCGTTATTTTTTAAATAAAGACGCTTTCAATTTTAAAGTTTTCTCACCTCTAGCGACTGGAAAGTGACTTTCC
Source organism: Diachrysia chrysitis (assembly GCA_932294365.1). Classification (NCBI taxonomy): domain Eukaryota; kingdom Metazoa; phylum Arthropoda; class Insecta; order Lepidoptera; family Noctuidae; genus Diachrysia; species Diachrysia chrysitis. Next base: position 10,189,794 of record OW028649.1, on the reverse strand, counting down.
TGAAGACACAAAATTCATTATCAAGTTACTAGCAGGCAAAATATTTATTTTGATAATACTGCCTAAATGGAAGACAGAATATCTATCAGACTAATGGAACTTCAGAGTTCCATCTGTCATTTGTTTCAGCGACGAAATGATCGATTGGTGAGGGTATAAAATTACTTTTAGCTTTACAGTTTTTAACAAATTGATATTGATATGATATTTATTTATGGAACACGTACTGTTATACGTAAATATTTACAACAGCTTTCAGTTTTTATTTTCATTTTCAAACCAACTTTCTTCGTTTTTAAAGTTGCGGTAATAAATACGCAATACCTAATGATTATACATATTGCGGCATAACAATAGCTTTAGCACTAAAAAGAAGTACATACTGCATTTCCATATTACTTACGTGACAACAAAAAAAATGTAGGCGAAGGCTTAACACTTTGACATTGTTTCGTCTTTATTACAAAGCAGTAAAGTTCATTTTCGTAATTCCACTGGCATGTCTTTCGTATCGTACTTAAAGAAATGTTGGCACGACTTGTTATACAGACTTTTTAGTAAGATAATTGGGAAATATAATACTTAATTTATAATTGAGGTTGAATTGAAAGAAAAAGTTTGTCGCAATTTCACTTTGTAGCGTTTTTCCTGACTTCAGTTGAAAGTTTTATTTGTTCAAGCCTAAGTTTTTTAAGCTAATGAAAGAGTTTCTACGAAAAGTATTTTATTAGTATCTTTAATTAATTTGAACTGCTTAACACTATTGTGTCGGCTGTCTGAATCAAAATGTGAACGTTTACGCTTTTGAGTTCTTTAAATTATTAAATTAATTATTAAAACTTTAAATTATTTGAAACAAAAATTCAAATAATGTAATCGTTGTTGTGTTACATTTACAATAAAGAACCATATAATTTTCTTCTGTAAAAGATTTGACGGGCCCAATCTGTATTAATCAGTGGTTTCTGAGACCAAATAAACATTTTGGCCATTTAAGTGTAACATTAATTTTAACTTAAACATCTAAATCTATTGCGCAAGAAGAACATTTTTAGCACCAAACCGTGATAAAATTTGAAATTATAATATTTGCATAGCTTCTACACAAAAAATGAAACAAAAACCACAATTAAGATATCAGTTATGTCAATGTATAGCTACCTAAAGTCTATATTCAATGTTAAGTACGATTTAGCGTGCAAATCAGAACCAGTCCATTAACTGGGTCAAGTACAGCACACACAGTTTGAACGCTATTCTATGTTCTATTTATCTAAACATTTAAAACTTTTCCTTTTATGCATGGCGTTATTCGCGTCTGTCATTTGTTCGCGTCAATAACTTGATAAGCAAAGCCTTTTAATGTACCCAGATAAGGATGAGTGTGTAAATGTCCTTATATGTTTATAGTAGCGTGTACAAATATGTATTTATAACATTGTAATTGTTCTCTTTTTAACCGAGTTCAGAATAGGAGGAAGTTCGTTATTCGACCCGTTTAATTGTATTTATTGATGTGGTGGTATACTTACCTGTATCTTTAAATTTACTGTGTATAATTTTTGTGGGGAAAATGCCATCTATAGCATATCTAGCCAAGGGTGGATAAATAGGAGACAAAATTAGCAAAAAATTGACAAAACTATATATTAGAGACTTTACAAACAAAATAGGTTAGAACTACGTCACGTCAACATATACAAGTAAAGTATTTACGTCGAGTACAGATACTTAAAGGTGCATTCAACAAGAAACAGCGCAATTATAAGTTAAAATTGCATTCGTGCGATGACTTTATTGACTTATCTATAAAGTGTGTAACATACTACACTACATACAAGATAATATTGTTACGTTATGTGAGGAAGTGATTGTACTAATTGATAGTAACGACATATGTTTGGGTACTTAAAAAGTATATCTATAAAAGAGGAGCCTTTACCTATATTAGGAAAAGAAACAATTGATGAATGCGATGAATAAGGGACAGAGGACAGTGACATAACTAAAGGGAGGTTATACAAGCCTAAAGATTATAATCCATTATCAAGAAGTCATAATGAACTAACGAATCTTTTTATTAAAAACACGTGTATTAATATGGAAATGATTGCGTAGAGGTCGTTTCGTACATAATGTATTTGTTTTACTTAATATTAAAACTATAAATATACTACTTGGTGTCGATTATGGCGGCAAAAGTGGAGTATATTTATTTTGATTTCTTGGGACCCAAGCTTACCCCATACCAAGTTTTATCAAAATCAGTTCAGCGGTTTAACAGCTGTCAGTAACAGAAAGACGGACATACTTACTTTCGCATTTATAATATTGGTATATAGTTGTTGGGTAGTTATTTGGTGACTTATTCTTGGGACCCAAGCTTACCCCATACCAAGTTTTATCAAAATCAGTTCAGTGGTTTAACAGCTGACAGTAACAGAAAGACGGACATACTTACTTTCGCATTTATAATATTAGTATATAGTTGTTGGGTAGTTATTTGGTGACTAAAAACTATAAATATACTATTTGGTGTCGATTATCGCGGCAAAAGTGGAGTATATTCATTTATATTTCTTAGGACCCAAGCTTACCCCATACCAAGTTTTATCAAAATCAGTTCAGCGGTTTAACAGCTGTCAGTAACAGAAAGACGGAAATACTTATTTTCGCATTTATAATATTAGTATATAGTTGTTGGGTAGTTATTTGGTGACTAAACATAATGCGATCTAAATAAATCCTGCTACCTTTTTGTTTTAGTAATAGAACTTTAAATATCATATCCAGTCGACCCTACTTGCAAAAATATTCAAAAATGTTACAGCTTTAAAAAACTTTATTTTTCGATACAAAAGCAATTTTCCAGCTCACCCGGTAATGTTTGTTTTTGAAAAACGTTTCTCAAATAAATTGGTGTTGGCAACGGCCCAATCCAAACTAGTCTTTGTCCCAGAATCAATGTCAATGAACCAATGCGTCGGCGCCTTTAATTCTTGACGCGTGTATGTGATAGCGGCCTTATTGAATTATTGACCCAAACAAAATACGATCGCTATACCTGTCGAGTTGATAGACCTTATGTTGCTTTTTCTTTTTCATATATTGCCATGATGTTAATAAACAATGTACCTACCTAGGCAAATAGTGTTATTTGGACTGTTGAATGTAGGAATGCCAGTGCTAACGCCGCTAACGGTGTCAACGAAGGATTTATTCCACCTCTTTAGTTTTAATTTTATGGCATTTTCGTTTATTACAATCACAGGCCAAAAAAAATGTGGATTGATTGCGTGGTAGATAACATGAAAGAAAAATCTGTGAATGACAGTATGACGGCTAATAGAGTGAAATTTAAAAAGAAAACCATTTTGGGCTGACCCCAAATAAATTGGGAAAAGGGCAGGAAGAAGTTTATTACTATCACAAACTTCGTGGTCTTATTTAAAGTAAATCCACTGCTATGACCATTAGATCTTGATTTCGATAAACTATTTTGGGATTTAAACGATCTTAGTACTCTTTTATATCCAAAGTACATGTCACGTTAATTTGATTTAAATGTCTATTAAATTATGTTATAAACTTCTAATTACCATGTTCTTTATTTATCGAGCCGACTGTTGTTAATGAATACGCACTTTGAACGTTCAAACGATGTTCAAATCATTATTTAAAAATGAAATAACGATAAGTCACAAAATCTATATAGTACCATCGTACAGAAAAAAATATAAACACATCCCATTGTATATTTTAAAAGCCGAGAGTAATACTAACGTGTGTTGAAATAACAATCAATGATAAATGTATCTTTGTTTAATTATAACGTCATTGTGTGAGATTATCGATTGTAAAACATCTTATTTTAAAACTTTAAACAGATCACGTAGCGTATGTAATTATTTTTTATTATTTTATTTTAATTGAATTTCAATAATTGTTTTCTGTGTAGATAAGGAAAACTATGATTTACGGAAAATCGTTTAACGTTACCGGTTAATCGATTTACATTACGGTCAACTACGGCCATTGTATTGTCAACACGTGCCTATCCAATAAAACCAAGACAATAAATAGAATGTTAGCACTTTGGATTTTTGGTTAATAAGCTCAGATCACAGGCTTAGGTAAAAACCACTTTTTTATAGTGGTGATTAACCACTAAAGACACAGTCATTAGAATCAGTCGTCTTCGAACTGCTAGGTCCCTTAAAATTATCCTGAAAGATACAGACGCCATGTCCCACGCTTTCGTCTTAGGAAGGAGTGAGGGGTAGGCACTTTACACCCACCCCTCTAGAAGGGGTTCTTCAAGGACCGAAGCCCGCTGGAGACCCCAAAAAAGTTCCCTTTAAACTATGCTTTCTTCCGTCTATATTACGTTTCTATACATATTTAGTCCAACCATAGCCTTATTTTTTTTAACTCTATTGTCCAAAAACTTCTTATTAGAGAATCTTTATTTAGCCTTAGAATAAGATAATTATTCTTGACTGATCCATTATCTGGATTTTTCTACAAAGATCTTACCATAATTGTAATATAATTTTCTTTATAGGTGTAGAAATCTATCGGAGTACATGAAGATTGCGGAGAAGGTCAAAGAATTCTTTCACAACGAAGGCATACATTCGACCACCATACAGCCTGAGTTCGTCGAATTGCCTTTGGGCGGAAATGAGGTAACGTATTAAGAAATTATAGTTTATAAATTTTTTGGGTTCGGTAAAAGTGATATCATTAAGAAAATAGCATTTAGCAATGACAAAATAGAATTGACATTTGTTCAACATCGATCAAAGGTTGTTTTGTTAAAGAATCGTAATGCTATTAAAGTACATTATCATATACTAATATGATAAAGCTGAAGAGTTTGTTTGTTTGCTTGCTTGAACGCGGTAATCTAAGGAACTACTGGTTGGAATTGAAAAATACCTACTTTTATTTAAGAATTAGTGTTCCACGGAAAAATGGAAAACCGTTGAAACTAAAACATGCGGACTAAGTCGCTAGGGACAGCTAGTTTTTTTATAAGACGTTTATGGCCAAATACAGAAAGTCAATCAGTTTCAAGTTGCCGTTATGTTTTATGCGGTCTCTGTCATTTTAAGGTTTAAAGTACCGACATAAAGACATTTAAAAAGGTTTTATAGTTAATTTACGTTTCAGTGTTTGAGGGATTGTCTGACTAAATCGTAAACCTTCCAAACAGATTATATTTTTCTGCAGAACCAACAGCGTCCTTGCTAATTTCGTAAAATCAAAACTAAATCACCATCTTGCAAAACGAGTATGTAAATAAGTTGTTTATGTTATTCTAGGGCCTCTAATTAATATTCTAAATGAAAGACGATCTATCTAGATAACGTTACGAAATTGATTGTATTTTATATTATCTGAAGCAGAACCTTTAAAATATTAGATAAGATTTAAATAATATTACGCAAAGTGTACTTATATTATTTAGCTATTTCGCAAGGCATTGGTATATCTAATTTATTTAACATTGAATAAATGGGATGTAGTTAACCTACTAATTATAAATAAGTAGATTAAGCGAGTCAACGCTTTATAGTTTAGGAATGGGGGCTAGTGACGTCACGATCTTGCAAAAAATGAACGAAATCAAGACGTCATGCGACACTTCAAATCGATTTATCACCACGAGTTTTTCGTTACATAAAAAAATATCCCTATCCTTGATTTTGACCTTGTACTGCAAACGTTTAATAGTAAAAATAATAATAATATAATATCTTGGGACAACTCACACACGGCCATCTGATCCCAAACTAGGCAGAGCCTGTATTATGGCAACCAGACAACTGACAAACATACTTATATATTTCTAAATACATACATATTATAGATAAATTACACCCGGACACAGAACAAATAATCATGCTCATCACACAAAGATCTGTCCTGGGTGGGAATCGAACCCACGACCTCCGGTCTAGCAGTCAGGGTCACTAACCGCTAGACCAACAGGCCAGTCTTGTTTTTGTTTTTACCAATATGATTGTGGGAAAGAAATATGTAGAAGAATATGTGAATTTAAAGTGTGATGTTTGTTTCGTTTAGATAATAAGCGGCGCTTCGGCGGAAGCCCCCTGCGCCCTCCACTGTCCGCCGAACGATCTCTGTCACAACGCCACGTGCTGCGGGCCCAACCAACAGGTGCGTCTCTTACCCGAAGACATTATATAGTAACTAACCAATAACATGGCAAACACTCCTAGCATCTGCTTAGCTATCCTAAGCTTCACCTTTCTTGATCTTCCAAACCTATTGAGAGGTTCACACAACGAATAACGTTAAGTCTTTATCTGCTCATGTTTTAATGAGCATTGAAGTTGAAGGAAATAAAAGTGCAATCCAGGGTTGGCAGTCTCTACATGGATAGCGATATACGTTAAGTTTTAAGGGCTTGCCATAACGTCCTAAAAGGGCGATAAGGTCATATATATCACACGTATCGGTTGTTATCAGTATCTCATAGAACTTAATCGTAAATTTATGACCTTATCGCTCTTTACGGTGTTAGGGTAAGCCCTTAAAAGTTAAAGAATACAGTTATCGCTATGCATGTCGAGACTACAAGGTCCTGATCGTAATTTGCATTGTCAAAACAGATGTTTCATTTACAAATGGTTTGTTGATCCTATCTACCCTTATCGTAGTAATAATATATGTATTTTATTTTTGTTATTTTTTTTTGTATTATTGTATAAAACTATGTATATATTTTGTTGTAGTCGATTAGTAATACAACTATAGGATTAAGACTGACTAGTCTTTTATGAGACCAAGTAGTTCTTAGACTAATGGAAATGGGTGACATTCTTTAAAAGATTGTATGTACAGCCTACTTAGTATAGTTACTTTAACTGATGATGTTTGTATAAAACGGAAGCTATCATAAAAAAGTTCAAATATAAATGTTATAATTAATCCATGTGTCATACAACGTGCCCGATATCAAATAGAAACAATATACAAATGTTTGATTATTTCACAAAATTCGCATGAACAATAAATAAAATAAATTGAAATTTTACTAAATCTTTTTGTTTTTCATTTAAAACCAAATTCTCATTACGTTCTGTTGTCCGTTTTTTGTGTCTAAGACTCATGAACCATAACTTATGATTATTTTATTTTTATGTTTTATTTGTCAGACACTTAGCAGTTTTATTTGTATTTTAATTACAGTTTTTCACTTTAGAAACGATAAGGGTTCGATAAAATCTTTTTCAAGGAGATGGTCTCGTTGAATACGGACGATACGAACACCCCGACTGTCTCCATGGCTTTGAAGAATTTTGCTGAAAACTAATGTAGAAATCATTAGATTAATTATATTTTATATGTATAGAAAATATATTTGTATGACAGTTATTTGTTGAATCATAGTTGTATAATTATTACAGGTTTATTAAATCATAAGTGATTTTGTATTAATGCCAAATGTTTGTTAACGAGGCTGTGTTCATTTGTTGTAAAAGATTTATAAAAATAGTAAAATGTTTACAATTTATTTGACTTTGATTTCCTTGAGAGTCGACCTAGATAGCCTTTTAATACTCTGACAAACAAAGGAAAGAATCGAAGGAATAATAATGAACATTTGACTGCATGTTTTGGTGACAGAGAACCTAGCTTTACACCTTGCTCTCACACTATAATACAATTAAAATGGGTATGGTATAAGGAAACAATATGGTGGAATGCTAACACACAAATCCTTTATCCTATTTAATAACACCTTTTTTCCCTTTTCCTTATTTTAACCTATATATTACTATTATATTACATTTATATATAGAAATTTAAACTGATGAACTAAAATATTTGGAAGCTCTATAACAAATTTTAGACCTTGACTCGATGGTCAATATAGACCACTTGAAAGCAAGAAGGGTGCTTCTAAAAAGGAAATTAAATTGTCCTTTGTTGCTAGTGCTCTCAGGATAATAAGCGTACTTATTATTCATTTGTCAAGCACTGGAATTCTTCGTTTGATCAATAATGCATAATTTTGAAGGACACGTAATTGTTACGACCTATATCGATTATGAAAATTGACTACAAAGGCAATTTACTCAGAAATATTAAAAGGTAAACGTTATCCCGTTTAGTGTACTTTGGGTATTTTAGTAAACATAAAACTTATTTGAGTTGTGTAGGTTCCTACTCAGCACATTTATTTACTAGAGTATCTATAGTTGTCGAAACAAAATAGAAGTAGGTATATTTATAACATTTGTTAGAACAATACTCAAACACTAGTATTTATGAATCATTAGTCAAACCTTCACAACACACTTAAAAGTAATTACACATAATTAGCAATTATTATCTTAATATATCACCACCTAAGTACAAGTATTCTTGACATTGCTGTATATTTAAAATCGCTTAATTGATGTACTTCTTAGAATTATTATAAAATGGCCGTATTATAAGGTACTTAAAAATAAATCAATTATGAGCATAGTTGCCCAGTACACTGTCAATAAAAAATACGTTGTTATTGAGAATATGCTGGTTAATTTAAGTTGGTAATATTAATTTTAAATGACTTACCCCTGAATACTAAAACGCAACTTAAATTTAAGACGTTCTTAAATGTCTATCTGTCGCTACTTTATACCCTCAAGTGATAGAGACAGCATGAGACTTAACGGCGACTTAAAACTGACGTTTCAGTATTCCGCACTTTACCCCCGGTTTTTGAAAGGCTTATCAACTTAATCTGTTGTTAAATCTAGTGATCACGACTGTGATTGGTTGATCAAAGGATTTACAACCAATCATAACGCTTAACATGAGGTTTGACAGTTGAATAACTAATTTTTTGTTGATCAGTCCTTTAAAAAACCAGGGTTTAATATGCCAGATGTTGTATCGTAAACAAATCAACATTAGTTACCATGGTGATTGATTTATTAAGAGTTCTTATATTGTCCATACATTTTGTGCTATTGTTGTTCTTTATTAATACGTACGTGTATTCGATAGTATGTAAAGTTTTTTGAAGTACTAAATACAGTTAGTACCCTGGATATGATGTAGTATGGTATATTCTGGGCTTTTGAAAATAACTTGAGCTCTATTGCTAGCTTGATATGACATTTGCAGACACGCAAACCATTGCGTATCGTGACATCATAAACTTTTGCAAGCAATGTATTATACACAACTGTCAAATCGAGTAATTAAGCTTGTGTATATGACCTTATGAATCACGAGCAAGCACTGAAAGATTAAAATACGTACTGTGTTCAACTGCCTCCTTTCACGCGGTCTGATGTACGAAATTCGATTGTCTTTCGGCAAATGTATGATAACAAGGCAATTACCATACATTACAGCCGCTAGATAGCCGAAAACAGGTGCTTGATTTCGGAACGTGTGAAAAGAGGTTTAAACAAAGTATTCATCCTCTTATAAAATATAAAACACATTAATTACAATACTGTATATGTTTATTAAATTTCAGGAACAAACTTCGCCTTCCCCTACAGTAACGCCGTACCTTTGCAGACAGCGAACAATGGGATCTAGAACCGAATCTATGTGTTCAACGAACGGCGCCAACGCAACAGGCCGGCAAGCTGCCACATGGAACCTAGAAGCTCTTGAGTGCGGGTTAGTAGAGTAACGATCATAGGAATCGATTACGATGGACCAAATCGATTGTATCGATCACTCGAGTTCTCGGTGATGTGACTAACTTTAGTTTATTTTTATGTAATGTTATGTTATTTACGCCAATTTAATTAATGCAGTGTTATTGAAAATTATGGACTTCTTTGAGGATCATAAAAAAATCATGATTTTGATTAGTCTGTTTAGTTTCATATATTTTCAATTTCACTGTATAGGTTTTAATGTAATGCTAAGAAACAGCGAGGAAATAAGTCTTCCTACAATGCCCAAAGAGTACAACTGCGGTCGTTAGTTAATATTCTCTTGCATTTATAAATTCCGAAGCTGAATTGTACGTTTGGAGTATTATTAATAATAAGAGCTATTTTATTCGTAGCTGGTAAAATACAAGTGCCGACAGTCAGTTCAATCGCGTAACTTAGGAATAGACAAAGAGTACAATATTAGGTACCTACGTAACGTAAAATTTTAATTTTCTCACAATGAGTAATTATACTTCTGAAAATCCATAGAATGAATAAAAAAAAATACAAATTAAGATCCAGCAGATTATATGGGAGTTTAATTATAGTATTTTTTTTAGTTCCCTGCTCCCGACGCCTATGCTGGACGGTCGCCTTGCTGTGTGACAGCCGGCCGGGCCGAAACGCGCTGTATCGGATATACCCTAGCTCCATTCATTAAAAAAATACGTCTATTAAAACGTTTCATCTCATGAGCTGCTGTTGTAACTAAAATTCAATATAAATCTCGCTACATTACCTAGGCATAGTCACTCATTAGTGTAACGCATTCACTATATTAAATTGAGTACTTACTGTACCTAAATTGTTACAGATGCATAAATAATTTATTATAATTTTTATTATATTGGATATACAATATTAATTTACGCAATGGTATAATGTTAGGGTTCAGTATTTAATGCGTTAAGACTTTTTTTATAACGATTTTCTCTCATTGTCTTATATATAATGAAATTATTTATAAATTATTGTTGATGGGTTATCAATTAGATAAAATGAAATGGAAAATTAAGTTTAAGAGCGATGGTTGAACCCTAAACTTGTACTTAGGTATAGCATAAAAGTGCATCAAAAATTATAAAATCATAAATTAATCTTTAAATAATTATAATTAGTGAAAGCAAAAGCTTTGCGTGATTAGAGAATGTATTATCATTAAGGGATATTCCCAAATAATTTATAGAACGAGTTATTTGTACCAAAATAATGTTGTTGAATGCTTTGCAATGTGAGTTATATTCGATAATTTATGTTGTAAGGAAAGTGTCTTCAAGGCAAAAATAAATATATTTTCCAACGTAGCAACTACGACAGTTAACAAAATGAGGATCGTTAGCGATTTTGATTGATAGCCGCCAGAGGCGCTAGTCGTACATGAGGTCCGAAATGACAAATTGTATAGTTTGTTGGTTGACAAATGACGCGTCGGTGGCGCCAACTGGTGAGCGCAATGACGGTAGCCGTCATTGATAAATAGAAAAAAAATATTGTGTGGATATCCACCTAATTTCATTAAAATCAAAGAAAGGCTGAAAACGGTATTCTCTGACAACAATCCTCAGAAATTGCTGCGATGTAAAATATAATTTATTGTATTGTATCAAATTGTTTTTTGTTTTAAAGTGCGTGCCAACTTTTGAGTTCTGAATCGATACACTAATGATTTTTTTTAATGAAATCTGGATTGTTCATCCCTGAAGTACAATACGCATATTAATATATTATTTTTATCTTGAAATAGTTATCATGGCATTATTTTTTTAATACAATAATAAATAATGTAAACTTTAGGAAATTTACTAGGAAAACGAGGTCAATAAACTGATTCACATCTGCCACGTGGCAGCCGCAACGCGCATTGTAACAATCTTATCTATAACAAACATCTTAATACGCGTATTTGATAATTGTTTAGTATTTCTCTAATATATCAATGTAAGGTAAGGTGACAACTTACAAGATAATGTTGTAAGTTATTCTGATTAGATTGTTGCTAGCTAGATTTAATAAGTGCTAACGATATTTGCGTCTAAAATTAGATATAATAACGAAATTAAAATTTACACTAATCTATAGTTAAATACGTCTAAAATCAGTATCCTGTAAAACTAAAGGTGCCTATCATTTGCTCAAGATTTGTTCGATAACAATCACTCGACAGAACTCACGTTAACGATTGCACACTAAAATCGATCGTCAAATATAATCGTTAAAAAAAAATGTTGGTTAAGCCCACTTTATTAGATGCTATCTGGCGTGATATTTTCACCCAAATAAATTGTTACAGTAATTTGGTCAAACCTAAATAGAAAGTTAGATAAATCTCATTCGGAAATTCTAGGATTTAAAAAGTTTAAGCTGCCTATTAGACAAGCAAATTTGAAGTTTTAGATTTACAATATTACTTAAAAATGTGATGTAATTTTGTAGTTGTAAGTAGTAAAGTAATGGCCGGCAAAGGCTCGCATTTCAAAGAATGAATTTACAACGTTTGCGGGTAGCATTGCAATAATAATTAGTTAGATAATCACTAGCTTGGATTATAAACATGTCTTGTCTAGATAGATTGTCGCTCTACAAAAGTACTAAAACAAACGAGCCAACTTTAGTATGCTGGTGTGCGTGACACCTACGTATTACTCTTGCGAAATGACATTCGACTTTAACAGTGTGCGTCGAATAATCGCAAACAGTTTGCGACTATTTTTTTCTACGCGTTCATAGTTTTGGCAGTCCATGTAGATATATTTATAATCTAAGATCACAAGTTAGTAAAAAAAATAGTTATTGCACGTACGACCTGTAGGCTTATTGGCTATGTCCAGTTGACAACCCAAGCGATGTTCAGTAGATAAAAATAACTATAGAAACGCAAAGGTCACTGGCCGGAATCTGAGCTGGTTTGTGAAAATGTGCGTACAGAAACTAAACTAGTTTTAATTGTGTAGGGTATAGCCCATTTTTAATTACTTTGAAAATACTCTTCCATTTTTTTTTCTGTCAGATCAGGTACTCACATTAATGTGACCCATACTATCGTTAACTAGAGACATTGTATAGTGTGGATATAGTTTCTATACTATGGGGGCCCACTGGCCTTTAGTATCGGCTAACGTCGCCGTCGGTGTCCAACGCCGTTGTAGAAGATTTATTTGGTCACCGAAGTTAGACGATACAAAATTTGTGTTTTCACATTTTTTTTTTTCAGCTATTATCGCTTTAGAGGTGTCAGTCGCTATAGCCAATACGCCCACTGAAATATTGTTGGATTATTGTCACAAAGAGTTTTTATAAAACTATTTAATATTGTCTTTTGTACCAGTCTGTTTTTATATTATGTATTTATTTCTATGGCAACACCATGCGTATGTGTATGCTACTGCACTAACTACTTTGGTAAATTGTATTTTTTACTTTGTCTTTTTAAACAATCGATTAAAACTGCACAGATCGCGTCATTCTATTAATGGTGTAGTTGCGAAATGACAGATTAGGACTATAGTCCCGTATAACACCGTTTTTTTAGTGAAAATAATTTTGTTAGTTCGACTTTATAATAAAGTATTCTGTATTTATATCCAGTTAAAATAAGTGATAAAAAGTCTATTCACATTTCAACGGTATCTTCAATAAAATCCGTCGTAAATGTGGTGCTTCAAATTCACCTAGTAATTTAATTATAATTTTTTTCGAGTCAGTGTTACAAAATTATTTTCGACTTATTTTTATTTTGTAGGATTAAGTTAAATTATAATTATTGCTTAATCAAAATAATCAATATCTTTAAATAGTTGAATGGAAAATTGACTGATTTTTAACGCGTGGCCAAAGGGTCGCTGCTCAAAATGAGAAAATACGTACCGATGTGTAAACTTATTACAGAACTTATGTACCTACCTAATGTAAACATTATTGTACTTTTTCGGGACTGACTATTATATGTACCAATTTGTCTTAACCCGAACCTTACAAGGAATATCACGACTGGGTTATTATTTATTTGTACCTTTAATTGTTTTGCTTTTTGTGTTTGATGTACAAAAAGATAAAAACACGAGCAGATTTATTTTGACAATGTACCGACACATACCTACGTACTACTTTATGTACGTACACGACTTAAACAATGTAATTATCTCGAAATAGGACTCGTTGAAACATTATTTGTATGTTGATATTGTGGATTAAGTTTTCACAACCAATAAAATTATGTATTAAAACAATATTGTCTGTGTGTATTTTTTATTATATTTCAGGTACTTACATACTATTGTCTGCCCCAATTAAAATTATAGTGATATATTGTGCATTTGCTATCTCTAACATTAGTTTACTTAACATTATTCTTACACACGTTAAACTAGAGCATAGTAAGTACTTATTTTATTGACTAAGAAACAATAGATAATAGGTTACCTATGCAGCAATCTAGCATATTTATATTAATAGAGTTATACGAAACACACAAAAAATTTATTAATGAAATACTAATTTAAACAATTGAATGTAAATAATTTTCCAGTATTTTCCATGTGTTCGAATTTTAATTCTTAAACTTAAATTTTACTCGTTTTTCCATCGTGCCTTAATTTTCGGCCATAATCCAAAAAATGAAATGTCATTTATTTGTCAGACCGATACAGAAAAGAGGACGGAGCTCTCACTGGTATGAGTTTCTTGTCACCATTCCCTGTCTCAAAGACATAATATTCTCTGCCATTTATCATTTTGGTGCGGGAATTTTCGACATTAAACTTTGGGTTTCTGCTGAAGAGCGAGTCGTAAGGTGGAGGGCGGCTGTCGTCATAGATTCTAGACCTTTTGTTCGTTAGTTTAGCTTTTTTCTTCTTTGTTTTCCCGCCTTTGTTCATTTTGATGGAGACATAGCGTTTGAGGAATACCTAAAATTATATTAAATTAACATGAATTTATTATGATTAAGAAATGAATTGACACCGTTCTCCAAACAAATTGAGGCGATTATGTAAGCACACGAATAATATTAGTTTATGATTGTCTAGCTAGGGCCTTTGCTAACTTATACGTAATTAGGTGAATTAAGCATAAGTAAGGATCCTATCTGAAAGGACATTTGGACATACCTCGGCGCTAAACACAGCGATAGCGATGCCTGATCCCGCAGCCATTACCAAGTACGTCATTATAAGATCACTGTTCCTGAGCTTCCGGTCTTTAGAACGTAAGTCCAGAGGACAAATCTTCGTACTCGGCAAGTCATTCCGCTTTAGATACTCCAGAATGCCAGCTTGAAATATTCTTGTTAATCTGCAAGAACGTAAGTAAGATATTTCAAAAGTCTCTAAAAGTTGATTAAACTGAAAATGCTTAAACATCAATCTCGAGTAGAGTATGTGCGGTAAGAGAACCGTCATGGCGTAAAATGGAACTAACATGATATCATTAAAATCAGGCCATAAAATAATAGGGTATTTGACTAGACTACTTTAAATAATTAAGACTACTATCGAATTATTTATTTATTGCAAATATTCTAATATTAGTAAAAAATAAAGCAGAACTGTGAAATAAAATATACACGAATACAAAAGTTATAAGCTATTAAAGTTAGTTAGCTCTCTCAGTCTAATCACCAATATTAAAATGCTTGTAACTAGTTCAATATGAAAGTAATTAATCTGGCGTTTTTACCACTCGACATAGTAATTATATTTATTTTGAATAAAATATATCAAATCTTGTCAAATACCCAATTATGTATGAAATGAAGATGGCATCTGAAAACATCATGTTCCAACAAAATTTTATAAATATCCAGATGTTACACTCACTAGCATAATAACGCAAGTGTTTTTCTTTTTAACATAACAAATCTATACTAATATTATAAAGCTGAAGAGTTTGTTTGTTTGTTTGTTTGAACGCGCTAATCTCAGGAACTACTGGCTCGAATTGAATAATTATTTTTGTGTTGGATAGTCCGTTTATTGAGGAAGGTTATAGGCTATATAACATCACGCTACGACCAATAGGAGCGGAACATAAATGAAAAATGTTGCAAAAATGAAAAACCGTTGAAACTCAAACACGCGAACAAAGTCGCGGGGGACAGCTAGTAGTAAATAAATACAGCAGCGCCGTCAATCCTAAGACGGTTCTCTTTCTGCACAGATTCGTATGTACTTCTAGGTACTGAAAGATTCCACTGTGAGCTTATGTAGAAGAATAAAATTTAGGTATCCACTAAGTATTAGAGAAATTATAATTATCAATAAAGCCAGATTACAAAGTGATGATAAAGAATAGCTGAATTTTTGTTGACTGCAGGGTGGGATAAATACTTAGGTATAAGTAATATAACTTGATTGATGAAGATTTGGCGAGTATAGAAGTATTTCTTAAAGGTGTGGTTATTAATTGTGTAGATACTGCAAGTTATTGGATACTGAAAATTAAATAGAGTTCTTACACTGGATCAAACAAATCTTTCAAAGTGCTCCCAACTGGAAATGCGAAAGCTCGCTGTTTCTTCATGAACGCTTTAGGAGCCAGGACGTAGGTGCACTTGTCGGCTTCCTCCACATCTTTCTTCGAGACATAGTCAAAGAACATGAGGTGGTCCACCACAGTCTGCTCCTTCACAAGCACCGCGCCCTTCTTGACAAACTCCAGGAAATCGAAATCGCTTTTTAGCGACAGAAACCTCGCGTGATTGTTACTGATCATTGAATTTAAATAGTATAGCTCGTCGCCTTCCTGTAAATAATGTAGACATGTAAGTATAATACGTACCAACTAATATTTATTTTGATGAAAATCAAGTTGAAGTGGTTTGAAGCAGCAAAAGCCTAATGGTCAGGGTGACGGCCTTGTGATCAAGAGGTCGCAGGTTCGATCCCCACCCATTGCACTATTGACGTGAACCCACTCCAGATACAAGCATATTTAGCTTAGTTGGAGGGGCTAACAAGATTGCTGGTAATGTGAATTCTACCCACATTGCTAATAACCAAGAAAAATGGCCTAACCATTGCCTCATCCCAGTAGATATACCTACTTACGGTGAGGGCGAATTTGAAACGAATTAGTTGTGTTATTTTATCAAATAAATGGCCTATCTACCTTAAAGATCAAAACATCAATATCTACCTATATGTATTTTTGTGTCAGTGGTAACTTGTTAACTATGAACACTAACGCTCCCAGAAAAACGACGAATTTGTGGATAGAGCAGTGCTGGCTGAATGAAATCAAACATGAGTAGTGCGGTAATAACTTACATTTTTCACAACATGTTCTACCGAGCTGCCCGCAGATGTCACCCACCGATAATTCTTGTCATACAAATCTTTAGGGTTCTCGATGGCTAATGTGAACTTGGATAGGGTGAGGAAAGCTGTCAAATTGGCCGTGTAGAACGCTGACAGTAAGATCATGAATAACCACCAAGTTACGAAAAGCACGCGAGTAGTGTCTGTAAAATGAACATGGATTTATACCTTCTAATCACGTCTAACGAAAATTAAGAAGTGTGTGTGTCGTTAGTAGATAATAAGGTGAGTACAGATATTGCTGTAGATACCTACCTATGGCTTGATACAAGCAATATATTTATTTGTTGTTTAAAGTGACATATTATTAGACAAACGGTTTAGTAATGAATATCTTAATTACCAAAGATTTTGGAAATGGGTTACCGATCTGTAACATGGGTTTGGGCTTTCAGCGTCTAACAGCAAGGAGCAAGGATGATAAAAAACCTAAGCCTATTGTCGTTCGCTTTCTCGCGAGATACAAAAAGGACAACTTCTTAGCACGATTGAGGGCAATTAAAGATCTAAAGGCATGCGACATCGGTTATTCGGACAGCACGTCTCGCATATTCTGTAATGAACATTTATCTATTTCTAATAAAATATTGTTAAACAAGACAAAGAAAATTGCTGATGAGAAGAATTACAAATTTGTTTGGGTGAAAAATCAGTCAATAATGGTACGTAAAACAGAATCCAGCCAAGCTATACATATTTCTTCTGAAGGTGATTTAAAAAAGATTGTGTAAGAACTATTTTATATATTTTGCTCCCTTTCATGTGCTTCAATGTTACATGCCAACCAATATTGTTTAGGTTGATAATTGTGTTTATTTTAAAAAAGACTAGTATTGAAGGTTTTTATTTCTTTGTATATTGCCAGAGGAAGGTGAAACAATTTTTAATCGTTGTGATATTATTATGCGATAAATCTCTTAATATTCTTATCTATAACATTTTGTTGACGCTGAGTTATGCACTATACGTGATACGTCTAACTGCTTATAAGAAACATAATATTTGTGATCAAATTTGTTGTAAGTCTTTGTGTTTTGAGTTTTGCATTGCACATTCGGTGATAATTTGAATATATATTATCAAAACGTGCGTGGATTGCGCACTAAAACCAATTTATTCTATAATAACTTGTTGCTTTCCACGTACGACATAGTCTGCCTGAGTGAAACTTGGTTGCTACCTGGTGTTTTTAACACTGAATTATTTGATCATAAGTACAGTGTTTACAGATGTGACCGCGACTACGCATCTAGATCTGATACATTGGGGGGTGGAGTTCTCATTGCAATTAGAAGGGGTATTGTAGTTAATGATATAAACATATCTCGTTCAAATGGTTCTAAATCTGCCGATATTATTTCCTTAAATATACGCCTTAAGAAAAAAACACAGCAATTACGACTCAGGTTATACACTTGCTATTTTCCACAATGCACGTCGCACCACAATGATCTGGTTGAATTTTTCGATCAAGTATCACAAAGTATCACTGATCATCCATGTGACTACTTTCTCTTAACTGGTGACTTTAACATTAGGAATGCTCAGTGGTCTGCTGGGCAGGGACCATGCGCTGACTTGGATTCTAACCACCCTGATAGTCTTGTTGGTGCATTATTAGGATTTCTATCTTTCGGTAACCTTGTACAGTATAATCTTGTACCAAACAAAAATAATAGACATTTGGACCTCGTATTAAGTAACTGTGAATGTAAGGTAATTAAGTCCATGTTTCCTTTAGTGCATGAGGACGACCACCACCCTGCCCTTGATATTTCCTTAGTTAACTTCTTTCCACAGACACTTCGCTCCCCACCGAATACTTATCGTTTTTTTAGGGGTGCAAACTATGATCAAATAAATATTGCTTTGTCTCAGGTGGATTGGTATGGTACACTTAATTGCGAACAGGACATAAATATATCCGTAGCCAGGTTCTATGATATAATTGATAAAGTAGTTAGCGAGCAGGTTCCTTTGAAAAAGTCAGTTGATCGTTGCAGGTATCCTATTTGGTATTCTCCGGCATTGATTAAAATAATCAAAGAAAAAACGAAATATCATTCAAAATGGAAACGTTACGGTAATTATAGTGATTATTGTAGCTTTTCATTATTGAGGGACAGGGCTAAGAAGGTCAGTATGGAATGCTATAATTCATTTATTGCAAAGTCTGAAGATAATATCAAAAATAATAGCAAACACTTTTGGACCTACGTAAAATCTAAAAAATCGTCTGACACCATGCCGGATAACTTATATTTAGGTAATGTAACTTCTTTTGATGGTAAAGAGATTAGTGACCTTTTCAATGTACACTTTCATTCAGTTTTTGAAAGGCATGATGCGCAAATATCATCATCATCCTGGTCTGTGCACTATTCGAATGCTCTTAATCTCAGCAATATATTTATTTCATTCAATACTATTGTACAGTATATTAAATCTATTGATGTAAATAAAGGCAGCGGCCCTGATGGGATCCCTCCACTGTTTCTGCATAGATGTATCAAAACCATTGCACTTCCTTTATACCTGTTATTTAATCTCTCATTGCGATCTGGTAGTATGCCATTAGCATGGAAACGTTCTTATGTAGTACCTATATTCAAGAATGGCGATAAGCATGACATCACAAATTACAGGCCTATCTCTAAATTAAGTGTAATACCTAAACTGTTTGAGCGAATCGTTTGTGATATAATAACACCGTTAGTAAAGCCACTAATAATACCGGAGCAGCATGGATTTGTTCCCAAAAAGTCAACTGAAACAAATCTCTGCGAATACATTGATTATATAGCTACTGCCATGGATGATGGCCATCAGGTCGATGTCGTGTATACCGACTACTCAAAAGCTTTTGATAAAATTTCCCATAGACTGTTAATACGCAAACTTGAGTACATCGGTATACATGGCGATCTGCTGCGGTGGCTGGATTCTTATTTGAGGGACCGCAGTCAAGCAGTAACGGTGAAGGGGTTTTGCTCATCGTTTATGCCTGTAACATCTGGCGTTCCCCAGGGCTCGCATCTCGGACCTCTCTTATTTAACTTATATATAAATGATGTATTTAAAATATTTAAAAACTCTAAATTTATTCTTTACGCAGATGATAAGAAAATTTATAAAACTATAATTAAACTTGAAGACTGCCTAGAACTACAAAACGATATCAATAGCCTATGTGATTACTGCGAAAGAAATTATTTGTTCCTTAATGTAAAAAAGTGCAATATTATAACAATTACTAGAAAAAAGAATTCAATAATATATAATTACAAAATTAATAATAAACATATTGATAGAGTGTCTGAGGTGCGGGATCTTGGAGTAATGCTTGACAGTAAACTTATCCTAGACTCACAAATTACTGCCATGACCAATAAGGCATTTCGCATGTTAGGATTCGTACTGAGAGTTAGTAAAGATTTTAAGCATCAATCTACCCTGTTACTCCTTTATAAGACCCTCGTGAGGTCAATACTTGAATATGCCTCTGCTGCTTGGAATCCCCAGTATGAAATTTATATTCAACAAATGCAAAGAGTGCAGAATAAATTTATTAAACATATGAATTGGCGATTTAACTTCAGCTCGGAGTATACACCTAGGCTGCTCAGTTTACAGGAACGTCGCACAGAACGGGATCTAGTATTTTTATATAAAATTATTAGAGGCCAACTAGACTCCCCTTATCTTCTCAGCAAAATAAGGTTCGGATGTCCACGCATAAATGCACGCAAAAGATCTCTCTTCCATACTGGTCTCTCACGAACCAATTATGGTAAGAATATTTTTATCAAACGAGCATGTAGTACGTACAACAATATGGTTTCTCTTGAAGTAAATCATGATCTGGATATTTTTCACCTTTCTCTACCTAAATTCAAAATCTATATAAATAATAATTTGGCATCTAAATAATATTTAGTATTTTACATAGTTCTCTTTTTTGCTTACTTTTAAATGTATAAAGTAGAAATGTTAAGCATCTAAATTAAAATTAAAATAATTTATGAATCCTGTATAAATCTCATACTTAAGTTTAGTAAAAGTTGTTGTGAGCTTTCAAAATTGTTTAATAATCTGTGGAAACTGTATCTGGATACTGTTGTAACTAAATCTCATAGTTATGTTTGTAAGTTAAATCTGTTTGTTTCCCAAATAAAGTAAAATAAAAAAAAAATAATATAAAATAAACGAGTGTGAACCCACCTTTAAATCTTAATGTTGAGACTTGTTTAAAACGAATTATGGTCGATTTTCGAACCCTACTGGGCCTTTAGTTAAAATAATTAGCTAAGTAAGGATGCCTGAATAAGTGCAAGGTATTTTTAGGACTTAATTATGTAATTAGAATAGGTAATACCTACTACTTTCCCACCTAAGTCTAATTTAAAGTGATCAATCATCTAAGTACAAATTATCATTAAAGCAGTGCGTCAAACTTTGACTTTCGAAATAACTTTCCATGCCATCAATCGAACATAATAATCATAATCACGGTCACACGATAAATATTTGGACTGTCTATCATTAACGCCATTTTGATATTATTTGTGATTACTTTCACATGCCCTGGCTAGAAGGGTGTGACAAAAAGTGATAGATTATGTAAACCATTAGCGGCGACACGATCGACCAGAATATGATAAAATGGGTTCCATGCTTGTTGATGGACATTATATAATTTTTAAATACTAACGATAGCCTACATAAATCGTTTTTGATGTGTAGGTAGGTAGGTACCTTATGGGGGGTACCTACTTATTTTAATAAGTCGGTAGTTAGGTTAGTAGGTAACTACATTAACTCCATAGATAAAGTTCTCTTAACTCCGTCTTGAAAAGGGAGTTTAGGGCAAATCGAATCGTAATTTTATTTAAAGACTGTTGCCGTCGTGGAAGCGAGACGCCGCTACGCCCGTCTCACTTCGACAATTTGCACAAAAAAAATGCATTTGAGCTCGTTTCATTTATCTATTGATTATGTCAAAGGTTTAATGATTTTTTTTGTTATTGTCTTCTTAAAATGATTGGCAAAAGACATCGCGGCAGGCCCAGACGTAGATGACGGGACGAGCTGGACTTCTTCGATTGAAATTGGTTTTTGGCACAGCTGATGCTGGCTGAGCTGAAGGAGGGAAGAGAGACCTTTGCCCTTTTTTTTAGGGTAAAACACTAATGCCTTCTGCCTAGGCGGGAATCGTGGGATTGCTAGCGCATTCTTAGCACGACTCCGGCGGGTCACAGTCCTAGTGGACTCCTTTCCTAGGGGGCGAGAGACCTTTGCTCTGCAGTGGAACAAAAATGGTAATAAAATAAAGATTTTTTTTTTTCTTGAACACATTAGCCAGGAACCTAATCAAGTCCCTAAAGATAGAGTTACGAATGTAAAATGATGCTAGCTTTCGATAGGTATCCTAGAACATAAGAAGCTATAGTAGTTATACAACAACATAATCAGTAGAACTTTGTTCTTAAATCCGCAGCCTACCTAACGCGGAATAAAAATAAAGCACTACTGTAAGTAGGTAGGTACCTACAAAAGGATATGACAGGAGTAAACACTTACTCCATTGTTTCTTAGGAAAACATCTACAAATAAATATATACAGGTGCTTATTCGTACTAGTTATACTTACTTGCTTCTGGTGATAAGTTGGTACCTTGCTTCAAAAAAGCGCTGTATACGAACCAAAAGCTTGGGTTCAGCGGGAGAACGGCTTCATTGTCAGCGATCAGTTTGGTTCGCACTCGAGTGAAGAAGGTGATGCAGGGTCCAAATGTTACTACCGCTGCCAAGACTAGATACCTAAGTATTTACGAAGTTATTAGATAACAAAGTATTTAACTTTGCCCATCAAGCCTAGTGGTACAAAGGAAATGCTTAAAATTTGGAGTACGATTTTCTCCTTAATTTGATTTGGTAAGATAAATTCCCCTATTCTAAAATCTTGATGGATCCTGAATGGAATTAGCTCGCAAAAACTTAAGTATAAAATATACTTGCCTATTAAGGAATTTTGATGAGAAAGAAACACATGTCTAGGTTAAGTATATCTACTTCGTTTTGAAAGCTTAAAAATGTACAAAAACCTAGACTTTTACAACATTAAGTGGGTATAGATAAGTATACCTAATTCTTAATTTTCTTACCAAACGAGCTCGTTAAATGGTGCGAGAAGTCCGGAACCCGCGGCTGATTCCTTGGGTCTCTTCAGCATCATCACCCATATGCCCTCGTCAAGTACGATGGAAAAAGATACCTTTTCTTGGTATGGTCTCAGTGTTGGTAAAAATGCGGCCGCCATATCCACTTTCTGGTTAAGAAAGGTTTAAAATCTCGTGATGCAATAAGTCCGTACATACCTAGGTATAACTACGATACAAAAACCTAGACTAGCTAACTGAAGGTCATCCCTTTAGTTAGCATGTCTAGAAACTATATTTCTTTAGACAGTTACGCTCCCGTTCGCTCAGGTATGGCTCGAAGAGTTTCTTAAACTTACTCAAGCCAGAGATGTCCTTAATTATTTTCACTGGATCAAGATATTAGCTAATAGTATTACTTATTTTACTAAAGTACAGTCTAGGTCTACCAACTTATTACCAATTTATACTTTTGTATAAAACCACTCACAGAACTATTTATGAGCCCAATAACTGAGTCTTCGGGATATTTCCCTCCCAATTCATAGTTTCTTCTAGGCTCGACAACGTCGTATGTAAAGTTAAATCTCTTCCGCAGTATCTCCATAACGATGAAAGCCACGCCTTTGCCAACCAAACATCCATGTTGATTTTCTGTCCAGCTCAATGGAGTATTCTGAAAGTTTATAAAAATTAGATGTCCAAGAATAGTTTAATACAGTCTACAGAGGGAGTTAAGGTGCTAGACTACGTTCAATATGAGAGACATACTGGTACCTAGTATGAAGGTGGCTTAACAACGTGACACTTGCGCAATTATTATAGGCTTCACACGGGTGAAAATTTATTTTTCAAATTATTCTATAGCCTCTGTTAATCTGAAAAAATGTAGGATTCAAATGGTGAAAGAATGTCTAAAATCGGCCCAGTAGTTTTTGATTTTATTCGTTACATACATACTCACATACATTCAAATCTATCCACTTTAGAATATTAACATTAGGGAATTTCAACTTCAAATTTACAAAACAACCCTTACTTACGTTGTATGTAGTAACTTTGAGATTTTTTCCATTTATTTCTTTCGCCAAGGCCTGGTAATTAATTTCTTTCGCGGACACTGTTTGAGCCCCTTATTTAACAAATAAAAAAAAGATCACATTAGATTCAAAATGCAATAGATATCTTGAATTAGTAGAAGTTACAAAAGAGAAAAATTAAAATAAAGAGGTTTGCCATTTTTGAATGTAAGGTATACTTAGAATTAAAAAGTAAACACCTGTAAAGCTATCATTGTACGGTACTTCGCAATATGTTGCGTTACATATCGAAGATATAATCAATTCGATGCCGGCCATGGCATAATTAGGCTGACTGTCACCGCTCTGTCCGGAGGCATTTGGTGTTCGGTGGCCGAATGGTGACTGCGGCCGACGAGGATGCGCCACTACGGCACACGCTACATTAATGCACGATGGAATAATATTGACATGAAGGCTATTAATCATTCAAATTTATAATCTTGACCGCGCGCCGCCTCGCTGTTATTTTATTGGACTGTAAAGGTAAAGACAGTTTTCTCACAGTTCATTCAAAACTCAGAAAGATTTTGCTGATAGATATTTTTAGAGGACCGACTCACTGGTATGCAGCCGTGGTGAAGTAGCTGGAGACGTATAACATACGCCCCAATGTAGCTTAGAGATCCATGCACCTCTAATAAAATACTTAACCCAAAGGGAATATCCACACTAATATCCACCACTTATCCGATAAGCCAATAATGTTGAGGTAAATAATCATAGCTCGTTAATGGGTGACGGCATGGCGAGTTACTCAGTAAATTGTCATATGTGATCAACGTGTACGTCATAAAAGGCTACTGGGCCCGTTCACATTGTCCCTGCAATATTAATTGTCCTTCAGGTAGGTACCTTAAAAAAGACTTAGGTACCTAAATTGATATATTATTATTAAGGAGCGCTTTTTTCCAAATATGTCTGCTGTATGGAAACTTATGCAACCTACACTCGTGATAACACAAGGCTATTCAATTACATTTCTTACTTTTTAGAGTTCCGTTCCTGAAGGGTGTCAACGGGACCCTATTTCAAAGCCTCTGCTATTCATCCGTCCGCCGGTCTGTCACCAAGTAATACCATAATGTAAGAATTTAAATTTTCATAGAAAATGGTTGTATTTTTTTAGGCTACAACTACAAAATATAATTAAAAGTAGATTGTGTTAGGTAATAATAGGCTTCGTGTACGAAACTGGCTCAAACTTGGGCACAAAAAAAATTGGTCACTGCGAACACAATACTCAAAAATTTTATCCAGGACTGCAACGAATTTGACAACTTCAATAAAACGTGTTTAATTAAGTACCTAAGTTACTTATAATTAGGATTCCATTACTAATTAACTGTTATGTGATCATGCTGTTGAAGCATTTATAAACGTTTTATGAACTTTTTTTTTTAATAAATGTAGACAACATCACATACATTGTTCTGAACCCAAAGTAAGTAGCTAAAGCACTTGTGTTATGGAATTCAGAGACAACGAAAATACCACAAACACCCAAATCCGAGACAATGTATAAAAGTGCTTTTTCTACATTGACCCGGCCGGGGATCGAACCCGGGACCTCAGAGCTGGCGATACCTTGAAAACCGGTGTGTACGCCATTCGACCATGGAGGTCGTCAAACTTAAATTAAGTTCCTACTGTTACATACATACTTACATTATCTATTTTATCAAAAATGTTTCAATAAGAATACTAGTATGTACGTGTACTATCGGGCCATCATGATAGGTCGCCCCATTATGTACCTAGCTACTTGCTTACGTTAAAGGTTGCTGTAATTTAAAATTGTTTGCCTACTTTCATTGTTGCAGTTTCAGTTCAAAGAAGAAAATTTAAGAACTGTTTGCTTTGGAACGTAATCAATTTAATGTATTTTGCTTAAACAGAATGTTTAAAGGTCAGTAAGTATTTTGAATAATGACGGTAGGCAAAAAGAGAACATTATACGGCATGTCATAATTTTGCGAATAAAATACGTAGCAATGTACCTACATTATTTGAAGTAGGTAACTAATCCAAATTAATCATAACAGGCTCCCATGTATTCACGATTGTAAGTGCTTCATTGTCTTAAAATTTATCAGCGTTTTCATATAAAATTGTAGAACAACGACTGTCAGGTCGTCTAGTACATAATGTAACTGCACGTTCATAATAAAAAATCCATAAGATTAGTTTCGTTATAATTTTTTAAGTAAAACTTCTTTATGCACGCTTGACTTGGGAAGTAAGCTAGCGAATGCGTGACGAGAGCGTTACAAAAAGTGTGATCGGGCGGAGCGAACGGAAGTTGAAAGAGAGATATAAGTTAGTTTCTTGATATATAATATCTCATAGCCAGTTTCATTTCGTATATAAAGAAGATTTACTTCAAAAAACAAACTTTTATATAAAAACAGTATACAGAGGAAAGATTAGATTATTTGTTTGTTTGCATTGAATAGGCTCCGAAACTACTGAACCGATTTGAAAAAATCTTTCATGTTGGGATGCTACACTTTCCCCGGATGACATAGGCTATATTATATTTTTTTATTTTTTGTTAGATATCCGTGCGAAGCCGGGGCGGGCTGCTAGTTTTAAATAAACAAAAGTAATTCTTTTATGCAGATGCATGCTTTTTCGTAGTTTTAAAATAAATGTTACCATCACAAATAATGTACTGTCAGTAGAGTCGGTTCAATGATGCCAGTTCTATGTGTACTGTAATGTCATTGTCATAAACGTGATGAAAACATAACCTAAAAAACGTAAACACAATAATTATTTTTTAAATAATTTCATTTAGATGTATGTGTAAAATACTGAAAACATGAGGGACGTATTCTTATCTAACTGTGAAAAAACATTTCTGAACAGAATAGTATCAGAAGGACATGTGAGACGTTGTTATATTTAAAAATGTGAAAATTGTGAAACACATTTGTAACAAATGCATAAAATGAAACTTTGTTTAATTACAGCGCTTAGACGGTAGAAATTACAATGAAAGCAGAACATTAAACATATCTTTCGGGTCAGAGTATGGCAGTTGCATCGTGTCATTGGGAGAAACAAAGTATGCAAATTAGTTTTAAAATTTAATTACTTTATTATTCGCTTGTAGCAGCGTAGCCAAACGTCTCGATTTTGGCGGGAAGTAAGGATATTAAAATGAAAAAAAAAAAAATACTTTATAGTTTTAATACAGCTGAATTTACAATTATAATATGACCAGACAGACAAACTTAAGTTAAATAAATATCTTGAATACCTATTTAGAAATATGTACATATTTTAAATTTCTTTTTAGAGTTCTTGCCCAAGTATCATGTGAGGTGACACAACCTAAACAAATAAGGCCAAATGAAGGCATCCTCTACATAAATGCAGAGATAAGTCCTATGGCCGCCCCACAGTTTGAAGCCAATCGCCAGACTGACCTCACTGTGTACTTGAATAGGCTCCTTGAAAAATGTTACAAGGACTCAAAGTGCATTGACCTTGAATCCTTGTGTATTGTTGTTGAAGAAAAGGTAATTTAGCATTTTGTTTTTAAAGATATGGATTGATTAGGCATTGATAAACAACAAGTCATTACTGTCCATTAAATCTAAGAAGTACCATTTGACATTTCATATTTTTCAACTTAACTCACAGAATTTCAGTAACCTATTCTGTTAAACCACATAATTATGAAGATATTTTTATTTTATTGCAAGATGGATAATTCTTAATTACTAAATTTAAATTCTTCAAACAAAGCAAAATAACCAACTGTCAACAGTACTTCTTAGAATCGCTGGACTCTAAATACCTTTTCAAAATCCCACTTCTACAAGATTATAAATGTGAAAGATTGTGAAGATGTTGTTATTCTTTCACACAAAAACTACCTCGGCTTTTAAAAGAGTAGACAGTATTTAAGCTATAATAAGTATCATCTGAATAACTATATATTCAAGCTATAATTTTAGCTTTAAATAATACAGACAAAGTGGCTGCTTGTGTTATATTTGTAGTCTACTCCAAAAAAAAAAATAAAGACAATAGTTATCTGCTTATTAAAACCTAAACTTGTTCTAAATCTTACCTTTGTTAATACATCTTCCAGGTATGGTCCCTAAGAGTAGACATAAAAGTTTTGAACCATGATGGCAACCTTATTGAGTGTGCAAGCATAGCAACACTGACATCCTTGGCCCACTTCAAGAGGCCTGATGTGACCCGCAGCGGAGACAGTGTGGTTATTCACACTATAGCTGAAAAAGATCCAATACCTACAGTACTATTTCATTACCCCGTTTGTTCAACATTTGCAATTTTTAATAGCGAGTGAGTATATACCTATCACTAACTAAAACTGGGTCAAGCTGTTAGATAATACTTAACAAGAAATAATTGAATTAATGACTAAGATATGATCCAATTATCCGTGTTGGTAAGTTTATCTTTTGACAATTGAACATATTTTAGAAAAAAAAATATCTACATAGTTGATAGTGCAATAACCTATATACTGGATATGGATACTTTTATCTTAGATTCTAATTCCTGTTGGATGATTGATGGGATAAAACTTTCTGACAAAAACTAATATAACTGTTTTATAAGTTGTATTTAACATACATTCATGTTAATACAACTTATAAAACAAACTAATTTATTTCAAACACTATCTCATAGAAATTTTCTCATCTTTCAGCATTGTACTATCAGATCCAAGCTTCCTAGAGGAATCTGTATGCACAAGCAGTACAGAAGATGGTTCTAGTACAGGTGGAGGCCTACTTGTTGCGGGCATGAACCAGTACAAAGAACTCTGCTTATTAGACCTAACTGGTGCAGCAATATACAGCTCAAACATTGTACATAAAGCTTTAGTGGGGGCAGCAGAGAAATGTAAAGACATTGTTGCTATGGTGAAAAAGGCTATTGTCAGTGATGATACTCTCAGGTAAGAAAACTAAATTTATGAGTATTTGTGTGAGGAATTAACTTTAATCCCTGTATACAATAAAATTGGTGTAGCTTATAGAATTTTATGAAGACTGAATAGGTTTACTGCTTACATTGTTAACAAAATTACCATGAAGTAGTTTGTTATTACAAAATACCATGAGATGTGAAAGAAAGAAGTCTGGCCTTATTAGGACAGTCAGTATGTACCTACTTACACATAATATTGCCTACCATTATTTAACATCAAAGGTTATCTGTTATATTTACCACATAAAGTTTGTGGTTTATTGTTTAATATTTGATACAAATTTCCCTAATGATAGATATCATTTGTGTAGTTGATCAATTTATTTTAGTAGTGGTTACTAATATTCTGTCCTTTTTAGGCAAAAACGAGTGAAAATAAACTTCTCTGATATAATAACACAAGATCATTTGCTTTCTTTGAGCAAAAAGGATTTAAATATTAAACTGAAACATTATAATACTGATGAGGTTGAAGATGATGAAGAATCTATGGCAATTGAATCAGATCCTGAACCTAGCAAATATGATGGTAATTAACAATTTGTTGACTTTATAACTTGTCAAAGCTTTATTTATTGTACAATATATGATGAGTTTTATATTATCAATTAATTATGTGTTTATGTTTATATTTATTGTTTACAGTGGTGGCATCTATTCCCCAAACTGCTGAAATACATACAAAAAAAGGAGCTTCTCAATGGATAGAAATTTCATCTGATTCAGAGGAAGACTGAAATAATACAAATTTGTTTGTCAATAAAATGTAATAAATTTACATTTTGCAATTTCCTGTTATTATAATCTCTCTTAACAGTATTATATTAATCATTGCATGTCCCTCATCAATTAACAATCATAACATTTGACACTTAGAATGAATTTAAGTGTAAGATGGAAAATACAATCATATTACACTAAACAAAATAAATAAGAGTAGTTCATATGGATGCTACTGGTCACAAATGAAGTGTAATAATAAAAAAAATATCATTTAATAACATTCACTCATTTACACATATATATATTTCATAGTCATTGAAGAACATTTTGTTAGTATACAATTTTGCATGAAGTAATATACTTCAAATAGCTTTGCAACAGATTCTCAATCTATATTTCTATGTTGTTACTGTAGAATGCAGATTGAAAATTTATGAAGAGAATAAAATGAATACTATTCATAATTAAACTATGTTAAAACTACACACTTCAGATATAAATACAGTCACTTTATTCTACACTGAGTCAGAGTTCATTCCATTTTTCTGGTCTAACTTATTTCCATTAGTCTTCACCATATAAATAAAATATGTCATTATTTCCTTTTCATTTACTGGTAATGATTTAAAATGTTTTTGAATAGCCTGTAAAACAAACAAATCCGATTTTAGAATAAATTATTAAAATAGAAAGAATGCCAGGTATGTGAAAAACATTTGTAAACATAATTTAAAAAGGGAATGTTGTGTTAAATAATGTTTTACTTACATCAGCTAGTTGAGCTTTATTCAATCCTGGCCTTGCTGGCACTTTATAATGTCTTTTATATCTCCTCAGTGTGTTTACTTGTAATTGAAACCAGTCTACTTCAGGTGAGTCCATCTCTGCCTCATTACTGTCATCCTCGGAGTCCTTGGGCCTCCTTTGTTTTGTCCTTGCACACTGTATCATTGTTTTATGATAATCACAAATATAAGTATGCCTGGCCTGAAAATAACATATGGGATTTAGTTAGTCAGTATAATGACTGATTGTATTTATGGCACTCATAATGAATTATGAATAAAAGTAAAACAAAATGTGTGTGACATACTTGAGGGTCAATGTTAAGTTTGAGCCTCCTTTGAGCGACTGTCTTTTGTATGCGCTTGCTGTACGAGGCGTTGCCTGCGGGTCGCCTGCAGCTCTCGCCGTCATCCATAAGGCAACATATTTGATCAGAATTACCTCTTGAATCTTCTTCTCCTGTACTAAACCCGTTGTTCATTTGATACTCCCGTTGAATCATATATAACGAATAAAATGAACTCGTATATTACACCTCGCACCAGGCGATGGAAAACAGTTCGACGTATTCACTATGATACACGATTGAGGTTATGATTTATAACAACACAGAACATTTGTGTGAAATAAATCAATTAAAACCATCACAATAAATACCCGGTCGTTCGTTTATTGCACACCGATCACTATAAGATAATAGTAATTCTTTATTCACTGCACATATGCAACAAATTGACCATAGCTTCTTCGCAACACTCAATCGTTAAGGCCCGAGTCTTTAATTATTTATTTTAATAATTTAAGCAGAACTATAATTATTACCAATTAACAAAGTATACTGTAGTTGTAGAGAACTCAACTGCAGCGGCTGAATAAAAATGACTCGTATCTGCACCGACCGCTGGCATCGCCATTACAATTTTATTATTACTACTAGTAGTTCGTCATTTCATTCACTCATTCATTCATTCTCCTAGAGTCACAGAGCGTTTATTAAATAAGGCATTATTCAAATCGCCATAGCATCCACTTTCGCTTAGCATTATTAGAACCGCGAAACGAAAACAGTTCTTTTGGTGAATGTGTGCATGAATACAATATCACAACGTATCTATGTATTGTAGTATAAACAAAAAATAAAGCTAAGGTTAGCTCGTTTATTGGCTGAAAAATGGCGGGGTATTTAATTTAAGCCAATCAGAATGTTTTGTCACTGACATCGTCTGTTCATGTATTCATTACGGCGAGGAGCGCAAAGTTCCCTACGTAATAAGCGCTGAAATCGTGTGCTCGTTTTTAATAAACACAATACTCGGTGAGTTTCATTATTTCCTTATAAAACCATTTAAATTCTATCTTAAATCTAAAAGTTATGTTGCGTATAATATTTCTGTGGTCTAAATGGTTTCTGTGCTTTGCTGGAAACGATATTTATAGTTTTACATTCTAATTTTGTTAGCAAATGGCTGCCGAGTGCCAAAGTAAGGTGACAGATGCTATGTATACAATCGTATGTATATAACAATGTGATAGTAGGTAAGTAAAAGACGTATGCGCTATCCACATTAATATCAATATGAACTTCTTACTTCTTTAGAAACACGAACTTTAAGGTTGAAGTTTAAACATTCTTTAAATTTTATTATAGAT
Organism: Diachrysia chrysitis; assembly: GCA_932294365.1. NCBI lineage: Eukaryota > Metazoa > Arthropoda > Insecta > Lepidoptera > Noctuidae > Diachrysia > Diachrysia chrysitis. The sequence goes on along the minus strand of OW028649.1, from coordinate 10,157,401 downwards.
TATTTAAATTTAAACTTAAAACTCTTTGATTAAAATTAAATTACAAAAAAAGGATAAACATAACGTGATACGAAATTAATTAATAAACTTAGCAGTTAGTATTAGGTACTTTTATGATAAAAGTTGAATGGAATACAATAATAATTAACGTAGTAGACACATAAAATATACTTCTTTGAGAATGTTGTTTGCTTCTATGATCAATAAAAAAAGTAAACTTGATTAATTTTTCGACATTATTGATAGTCGTTCAGAGTTGTGTACAAAAATATCATTTATAAATACACTTATTCAAGTTATAGAATTGAAAATATATCCTTAATTTGATGACTGGTATGGGATATGAACATAAATAATTTTCGCAGCAGCTGCGGCACGTAGCCGGCATGAAACCAAACAATCTGAAAAAGTGTGGTGAGGGCATCATAACTTTTAAGGACTAATGACCCTTTCTAAGAAAGATGCAAAATCGCACCCACGCACATACACGTTTAAAGTAATGCGAGTTTTAACATTCAACAAGCAAATATTTTATGGCAAACTAATATTCAAAACGTGCGGTTTTTTTATCTATAAATATGGCAAACATTCTTAATAGTAAAAAAAAATATAAAATGATAGTTTGCCAGCAAGGCAAGTAAAATAAGACTGCAGAAGAAGAATATTTAGTGTCAGGAAACACTCTCAGAAGTTAAAAGAATAAATAAATTTAAAGGTGAACATTTAGTTTTGTTTGCGGTTCCTCCTTGCGACAACTGACAAGTCTGTGGCCTCTGTGAAGCGAAGTCAGTATACCTAATAGATACGTTTAAAATTGTAATTTTGAAATATGTCTCCTTTGTTTCATGGGGTAGTTCCCGTTCTCGTCGACTTATCGGGGTAAAAGTACCCTATGTGTTAATCCAGGTTAGATACATGCATGTATCAAATTATGTCCAAATTCTTTCAGCACTTTTTGCGTGAAATAGTAATGAGCACTCACCCATTCACCACACTCATACACTTTATATAGACATGAGATAGCAGTACAAAAAAAAATGACTGTCTAGAACCCCGACCGCTAAAAACATGAAGATGCAGTTTGTGGCCTCAGATCTATGATTGAACTGCATCAGACTGCTTGTAAAACGATTTGTTTGAAACTATTTAGTCGTTTTTGCCGGCGGAGTTTATTAAGAAAGTATTTTTTAAAATTTCCCACATTTTAGTTAGTTATTTTTTTCGAATCGTCTGCTCGTGCCCTTCATTTCGATACCATACTTAGCTAGGTTTTGAGCAAAAAAATATTTTTGATATGGCGCCAAAAATCGGCAATTTTACTTTTAATATACCCAGTGTCATTCTCACAATGATGACGAATCTAACGACACCCTTTAAGCTAAAATCCATCAAGCCCTTTAGGCTCGTGCCAAAGAAAAATACATACATACGTCATACACTTGAAAAACATGACCCTCATTCTGGCGTAGTCGGGTAAAAATGCGGCTTTGTGTTGTAATGTTGTATAAAATGAGAGCCTTAAAAATCTAAGATTTTTGTTTAAGGTTTAGGTTAGGTTTTGGTTTTATACTTTTGCAAATGTATTTCAAATTTTAGTTTTGACAATCGTATTTATTTCGTTGCGCTTCTCTCACAGGGTATTCTTTCTGCCTAACCTTTTCCAAGCTATGTTAGGGTCGGCTTCCAGTCTTACCGGATTTAAGCTAAATACCTTATTTTATATGGAGCGGGGCATAATGGTAATTATGGATTGATGAGTATTGCACAATCACGTTTTGCGAAGCAATGATTATTGTCCAATGAAATGTGGTATTTTTAACCAGATTGATCTTAATTAAAAGATTTCCTTAAAATTAATTTGATCGAAAGAAGAAAGATTTAATAATTAGGTACTTTTACTGCATAATGACATTTGATATGGTTATGAAAATGAACATAATCATTTATTGTGTACATTCAATTAATCAATCAACTCGGCTTATCCTGGCCCACTGCTGGGCATAGGCCTTTTCCATGTTTCGCCACAACACCACACATTATTTAATCTGAACTTTTTGCGATCATAAATTCACTAATTGTAAAAAAAAATCATCGAGAGGATACGCGTATTTTAAATTAAAATCTGAAATCGCCAACTTGCAAGAGAGTACGCGTGGTGATTAATGCTAGTTTCTTCTTTGTTTGGAAGGAGCCCTTTGGCATAATTACAGAGGGTAACATTAATTTCTTATTGTCAAATAGTTTATACTCAAACATACTTGCAGAATAATGGTCAGCACTGGCTATAATTAGCATAATAAATTTACCCTTTTGTACGGTTTTAAAGACGTCACAAAGCTTTTGTGTTATATCACATCTGTGTAATGAAAATGGTAAAAAAATGTTATCTACTATTAAGACTAATAAAACTTATTAGATAGATACTAATCTTTTGCGTCCGATTTGACTTATTACATCCGTGGCCTTGAAAGTATATTTAATATTAATAAACTATAACGCATGTTGTGCTAGTGTATAAAATTATATATTTTATAATTTTATAATTAAATTACTTTATAATTAAATTATATATTATTATGCTTATAGCACTATATTTTAATAAATAATATGAAATTCGAAATTAAATCATTAAAGCAAATTTTATTACATAGGTACAGTGACACATGTTATTAAATTTATCAAGAAATAGCGACACTAAGTGAAATGCTTTCATATCAGTAAACTTGTCTGAATTTAATTCCAAAATTACAAATTTCTCTCCAAAGTAGATACAATTATAAAATGTATGTAAATTAACTTGAATTATAAACAAAAGAATTTCAGTATGAACATGGATAGCCAAGGCTGCGCTAATCGTCTTATTGACCGGTTGCTGGACGAGCTTGTTGCCAGTTCGTGCACACTCGTCTCTTTTCGTATATGTTCGAACGTTTCCAAAATGGCCGCTGCGCGTTGAGGGCGCTCGTGTGCACTTGTTTGGCGTCTGACTCTGCGACGTTGCCAACTTTATTGACTTAAGTACAAACGAAGACAAAACGTACGCGTGTGGAGTGGAACTTACAGCCGGTAGCTTTTTCACTAAACAACACGCGAGACCTTGTGCGTTTTCGATTTCCATGGAATAAATTTGATTAAAAAAATAATGTGGCATACATAATTATATAGAGTCTTTGTGATAAAAACTGATTTGCATGAAAAGTGACAGTGTTCTTGTGAAAATATATTTCTCCTAATACTTAAAGCTTACATCTCGAGTATTTGCAATATTAGAGAAAGGACATGATTTCAACAGCAGTCGGAACGCAGAAATCTTTTTAAAGTGAGCAAGGAGGCATAAAATAACTGGTTGACCGCAGGCAACGATAGTAACATGGGGGATCGGGGCGCGACGGGGGACGCTTGGGGTGCGCGCGACGATGCCTCGTGGTGGCCGGGTGGCGCAGGTGAACTACAGCATCAACAACAATTACATGAAGAGATCGCTAGAAGCACTGCTGCTTCTACTCATCAGCTTTACACATATAAAATGACGGGTGGATTTTCGAACAACGGCGGCGATACTTCCACTCCAAGTTATGATTATCGTATAATGTCAAACTCAAATGCTAGAGAAGAATCTCCTCAACAGCCATGGTGGTATGCATCAGGCTCGGTAGAGTCGCAACAAACGTCTTCACCAACGGTACGAAATCGTTTTAATCATAACACAAAATTTGAATTTAGTTGAAACAAAAGATTTTTGGATATTTTAAAACCGTAATAAGATAGGTTTCTAAAAGGAAGTAGGTTTAATAAATCAAATAAGTTTATATACTAACCATAATTTTTATTAAATTGGAAATAAACGAAATTGATTATGCCATATTAGGTAGGTATAACAACTTACCATTTAAGATGAATTATAATTTCACTTTCATGTTGTACAAAATCATTAAGATTTGCCTTTATAATAATAACTTGAAAAAACGGGATTCCGTATTTAATAGGTTACAAGTATGTACCAAAAATTACAAAAATAAAATTAATTAGACATTGGAAAACATATCTAAGAATATAATTGTCACATTTTGTGTCTAATTATCTTTAAATTCGAGTTGAAACACTTATAACTAATTAACATCTGGAACCAATAGAACTTAATAGTATTATTAACTAGATAAACTATACGATCTGCTTTTAGATTCGAACTAACAATGTTATTTCTACTTTATTCTACAGCATAATTTGCCATGCAATAAATCATCTCATACTAGACTTATGAAGAAAGAGTAGGTACTTACTATTAAAAGCGTTGTTAGTTCTTGCTTCATATTACAAAATAAAAGCTCAATGTATTACAAATCTAGGAAAATAATTTACAACAAGTACCTATCTTGTAAATTTAAATGTGGCAGATTCCAAGCGGTCACTGTAGCATCAAAATAAACTTCATTCGTTCTTTTCAATTCATTCGATCTGTTGTTGTTTTCAAAAAGCAAAAAGGGAAGGAGAAATTCCATTCTTTTCACTAGTGTTGTGACACTGACATTGACATTGGTAAGGCGGATGTGGATATGGACTTCTTACAGCAATCGACTTTTATGAAGTATAGTATTATGCAACTTTTTTTATTAAGCTTCTTTTCTTGATATTCTTATCATTAATATTATAAAATAATTACTTCACTGATTTCCCGTCTTAAGTTCTTCAAATTACACAAATATAATGATTGGTTAATTAAGAATGTATCGGTTCAGAACGGAATTTTAAGTTAATTTAGTAAGTAATCAACGTTTTACAAACGAACTTCTACTTTTACTGTGGTATGTTGTTCGTTTTAGTAACTAAAAACTAAAACGTTTTTGGTAAGTAAGCTATATATTATATTTAAGAAATCTAAAAACTTGAGAACTCTTTATAAAACAGTAACTAATTAAACTTAATCATTCTGAATTACAAAATCCATAGCCCACCCACAGATAGAAGATTTGTAAAAAAGCATAGATATGTAAAAAAAATAAGAAATGAGCGAAAACATTTTTCTGATCAAATCAAATCCCATCGTGCATCGTTTTTCATTTATTTAAATCGGTATAGTAATTTACTCTTTGGTTTTTAGTCTTATCATTCAACACGACATGTATTTATAATCAAAAGGTATCACGATTTAATGTATTAGATTTAGATTAAAAATATGTTTATACAACCTACATTCTTCCGTCTTTAACTTCCTCCCCAAAGTTCCTTCAATTCTTGATTTTTTGAATCTACATAGCTACTGCCTACTAGCTACTCAGTTATGTACTAATTTGTGCGCAAGTACTGTAAAAACAAGTTTGATTGGTTTGTAACTAACATCGATTTCTGAACTGAAAAGTGAAAATAAATAAAATTGTAAAACCCTTGATTATCATTATCAAAACTTACCGGATAGGTTCTTATCAATTAAAAAAGTATCAAACCTTTAAATAAATGCGTACCTAGTAGCTATATTTATAAATTACTATATTCTGTAACGCTCAATTTTATTTACGGTGCTTTTGTGATTCATCAAATCTGCAGGTAATCGTTGTGGATGTATGTAGGTATATAGTTTATTATTAATCGGATTGAAGAGCTTTGAATCAAAAATGTTCCTTGTTTTAAGGGCCCTGAAGGTATTACGATCAAGCATGCTTGACGAACTTGCTTGTCAAGCTTCACGGATTTTGTCAAGCAATGGTGTCAAACGACCAAACTGGCAAACACGAAATCCAGCAAAAGCATTTTATTAAACTTGTCAAGCACGTAGATCCTTGACAAAGGCGTCAAGCAAAGCCGCACACGATGAAATTACTTGATGAATGACAAGCACCTAAAGTTTGACAAGTAGCTTCAATTCAATGTCTTATAGGGCCCTTCCTTTTGGCAAAAGGCACAATCACTTTTTATTCCAATAAGACCTTTCTGCTTTGGAGTTGTTTCTGGCATAAAAATAGTACAATGCTTTTAATATTTTAAGATTGTTTGAAAAGGCATAAATTAAAATTCCAGTTTTGAATATATGTCAATAGGTACTTTTTGACTGGATTTTCAATTTTTAATGAAAGATTGTTATTATGAAGTTATAGTTCATATTTTAGTATATTTAACTGCAAACCTATTCAATAATAGTAGAAATATTGATAGTTATGGATAAAACTAATTAAAATAACTTGAAGCAATTAATAAACTCAGTAAAATTTTTGTTTACTTCACAAATATTTTTTTTGTTTTCCAAATTTATGCAGCAGATCAAATCATACATTTTAAATTTTGGTGCTAGTATAGTGTAAAAAATAACTTGTGAATCTTTATTATTACAATAAATTTGTGATTAGGTTTCGTTTATTAGGTACTGGTATGAAACCTGTTTAATTTTAAGATAATTTATAATACCTACTTTCTCTGTACATTATTAATGGTTTGTGTACAAGCAACCTGCCCTAAAATATGAATAAGTAGCCTTTGTCCAAATGTGCTCATTTCATTCAACATGACCTTAGGTTTTGAGCCCTAATAAAAGAATAAAATGTGTAATATTTGTGTAGAGAAGTAGTTGATTTAAATCATAGGTGACTTTTTCCAGTAGTTAATAGCATAAAACTCGTAAATATTTTAGTTTGTGTTTACCTACTTATTCTACACTATCTAAATATAGGTTATACATTAAGTTAGTCTTACATGTGAGATCTCACTATTCCATGTGTTATTTATGTTTACAAATAAATAAAGTATATAATTCTATTGTTATAGCCTCAAAGTCAGTCGAGTCCAGATCCTGAACAAAACAATCAGCAAGCTAATGGTATACAACAAAATCACCAGACTCTACAGCAGGTGCAGCAAGAGCAAAACCAAGCTATTCAACAGCAGAACCAACTGCAGCAGCAGTTGCAGCAACAAAACTTGCAACAAGCTCTGCAACAACACAACAGGACCCTTCAACAGACTCTGCAACAACAACAGCAGAGTCAGCAGGAGACCCTACAGCAGATGTTGCAGCAGCATCAGCAGCAGCAGCAACAACAACAGCAACAACAGCAACAACAGCAGCAGCAACAGCAACAACAGCAACAGCAGCAGCAACAACAACAAGCATTACAGCAAAGTCTGCAGCAGACTCTTCAAGTGAGCCCTGCTCAAGCTCAGGCCATTGTGCAGGCTCAAGCGGCCTTACAACAGCAAGTTGCTCAAACTCTGCAGCAGCAACAACAGACTCTGCATGAACAATTACAAGCTGTCCAGCAACAACAAATCCAAGCTGCATTACAACGGCAATCTGCCACTCTACAGGTAACTTAAATATAAAATAGATTTGATTTTTGACATAAGTGCACTTGATTTGAACAGTGTTTAGTATAATTTCAGCTTGTTCATTCATGCAAAGATAAATTTATACCCATTTCGCTACATTAACAAGATTTTACTTGTGTAATAACTGTTTACTCCACATTCTATATTAATATCCATAATATGTTACAATTTTGTTTTTTAATATTAATAATATTTCATTGAGATGATAACATGTTTAGATTAAGTAGAACCCACAGAATGAAACTTTAATGTACAGGAATTGCAGCAGCAAGCCCAACAACAAGCGCTACTAGCCCAGGCAACCGCCAACAAGAAGATGCCGAGGGCAAGGGCGTACAACAAGCCCAGGGGACGCATGACAGCCTATGCGTTCTTCGTACAGACTTGCCGTGAGGAACACAAGAAGAAACATCCAGATGAAAATGTTGTGTTCGCTGCTTTCTCTAAGAAGTGTGCTGAGAGGTGGAATGTAAGTTATTTATTGTTTTATATATAAAAATGAATTGCTGTTCGTTAGTCTCGCTAAAATTCGAGAACGTCTGGGCCGATTTCAATAATTCTTTTTTTGTTTTGTTCGCTAGAATACAGGGAAGGTTTAAAAACAAAAAAATAGGTAGGGTAGGTAGTCACTTGACGGGAGCGAAGTCGCGGGAACAGCTAGTTTATTTATATAAATGACTTAGTGGTTTAAGACTAGTTAGGCTATCTTGTCATAGCAAGCTTTCGGTCCTTGTATAAGATAAGTGGTCAGTAAAAAAGGTGTAAAATACAATTTTAAAACTTTGTGGTGTACAATAAATAATATTTTACTTTAATAAATAAATATTGAGAAGCTACTGGAAACATTATGAGTTAATGATTTATTAACAAGTACACTAAAAATAGTTATGTATGATTAATCATCAATGTCTCATTTGAGGCATGAAAAATATTGGCTCAATTTTAGTTTGTATTGTCTGCCAATATTCGTATATAGCTGGTATAGACTTACATTCCAGGTTTGCCATGAAAGATCAGCTTGTTTTATAAACAAAATAATAAGTTAAAAAAACATTTGTTTATTTACCTTATAATAAAATTATTATCAATACTAACTTTGACCAAACTTTGACAGATTAAATTTTGTTTTTGTTATTCTTGATTACTGCTATTATGTATACATACAAATCATGATATTTGTTCAGTTTCATATTAGTAATTTGTTACTTCATGTCTTTAAAGCTGGGTGGACCAAAGAAAAATGGCCAATTTTTGTGTTGTCCACACATGTATGTGACATGTTACATGTGTTTACCCATTTAGCCTCCTTCCTTTAAAAATCTAGGATGGACCAGTCTTTTCCGCTTGAATCTAGTTAACTTTCTTTCTACCTTTATCTTAGTCTCGGAAAATAGGACTTATTAAGACTAAAAAAAACAGACATTTTCCAAAAAATTTTTTCTTTATGAATTTCTCAGACAATGTCAGAGAAAGAGAAACAACGGTTCCACGAGATGGCAGAGCAAGACAAGAGGCGCTTCGAACTGGAGATGCAGAACTACGTGCCGCCTAAGGACATCAAGGTGCGTGGCCGCAAGCGACAGCAGATGAAGGACCCGAACGCGCCGAAGCGATCGCTGTGAGTTATGGTCATGAGATTTTTTTATTCATTCATTATAATGTCTAAATTCCTGTAAATTCTAGTTTGATTATTTTTGTGTATCAGACATTTGGGGACACCAGCTGATATAAAAATCAAGTATCCACACCCTTTGGCTTTATTTCCATCTATACTCTTACACCTTAAAACACTGCTATATGTATATTAATGTTCATTATCATTCCTGTGTTCATCTAAGTTCCACTATTAATATTACTGCAAAAATAATTAAGGATGGTTGTAATAAAAAGTATTTTCAGTAGGATATATAAGTTCTTTGTTATAGTTTCGACTTCATATATTATGATTTATTACACTGAATCTTCGTTAATTGTCACCACACGAAATTCCTAGACTCAAGCTAGTTGCCGTTAAAAATGGCTAACGGTAAATACACTTACAGATCAGCGTTCTTCTGGTTCTGCAACGACGAGCGTTCGAAGGTGAAGGCCAACAACCCGGAGTACACGATGGGTGACATCGCCAAGGAGCTGGGCAGGCGCTGGGCCGCCGCCGAACCCGAAACAAAGTCCAAGTACGAGAGCCTATCTGAGCAAGACAAGGCGAGATACGATAGGGTAAGTGTTCTCTTTGCTACTATAATAATACCTATTTGTAGCAGCCATACTGCAAGGCAAATTACTGCAAGGGCCTTTGAAGGATTTTACCAGACTGTCGACGACCAAAAACGCGGTTTTGTTAATGTTCCATTCCTTCATGAAGGCATGAATGTCATGTGTTACCTGTGTTTTAAAACTCGTTGAACTTTTTGTCCCTTTACATTATTTTTTTATTTACTCTGGACTATCTAATAAACTCGTACATATTATCTGCCACGACTTTTACTTTGGCCCAAGGAACTTATTTTGGATAACAGTTTTTTTGCCTATTGCGTTCTGTGTTAGAAACATTGAGAAAATTAATTAAATCGTAATAAATAATATATTAGCTAAACATTCAATTTGCCTCCTCCTCTCAAACCTAAATATAAAACTTTTATTGAGAAAACATTATATTTCCGATGTGTCCAAAAATTTTTTTTTTTTACATGATATCTGATTTTTTATAGAATTTTTGTAATAGATTTTTATATAATCTTTATATTATTGATGCTCAGTAGTTTCGTTGAGCATTAATTTGTGCGATTTCCATCCAAGTCTGTGACACCTGTCCTATATAATACGTCAAGCCGTATTTAATATAACAAAAGGATAAAGGTTCTTCATAGGGGTTCGTCATTTGTAGCAGGTGCAAACGATTCCTTTATGTAATGGCTAGGAAGGCCTCCATCCAAAATGAAAAAAGTTAGCACTATAACAAGATTTTTTTGTAATAAATAATCCTCAGATGTTTTTTGTGATTTATTATTTTATATGTGGCGTTTCTGTTTACTTTGTATTCAACCTTTTGCGGTATATGAATAAGCTTTTAAATCGGCTGAGAAAATCTTGCTGTGTAGTATTTTAAATAGTGGGAAGTTATTATTTTTTATTTGGATCCTTTAATGTTTCCGTTGATTTAAAAATATGTCTTTGTCGCATATTATCATTGCGACATTTATAAAAGACGAAAAAATACTTTCTTTTTGTTATTAATAGATAAGATGTAGATGTCAAATATATAGAGATTATGGAATGACAAAGACCTAATTTATAGTGTTGATAGATCTGGTATATATAAAAATTCATGGGCGAAGCCTGTATGATATGTCTTGACATACCAGTTAGGGTATTTATACGTCCGTTTTTTTTATTCGTATTATTTCATTTTTTATTGAAGGTATTTAATGAAGGTATAAATAGCATATTTTTTGTTGTTTAATTGCGTCAACAGCGTTGATTATTCAACATTCAACATAATTTATTAGTTGCACACTGATGGCCTTATTAATAAAAGTCGCGTAATTTTAAATTCTCCATAGAAAAATTGAATATAGAATCTGCTAAGCTATCGCTAATCGCAATCGACGCATATCTCTATTAATGTGCCTAGGCATGGAATATTGTATAAATCTAATATTTCGATGAGTAACTTATGATATTTCTTGCCGGTTCTTCTTCATAGTAAGGACGTTCTGAAACCGCGCATATAATTATAGTCATTTAGATTTGTAACGTTTGGAACTTTTCGAGGTGTATGAGAAATTAAATCTTTTTGATTTGATTATGGTTGCATTATAAAATTTTGTAAACAATATGGATTTATTAATATTAATTTTAATGAATTGTTATAGGAAATGACAGCGTATAAGAAGGGCCCGCTAGCGTTAACGCAGCCTCCAGTTATGGCTGAGGTGGACGAGGACTGCGAGTTCGACGCCGAGGAGGAGTACAAGTGAGGCTCCGCGCGCCCGCCGTGCACGCCTCGGACTGACGCCACTCAACAACTGGTCCTTGTGCACGACCACACCACCGGTCCTCGTGCACACATTTAAAATTATCCTTATTTAACACATTCGACCCCTAACTTTTTGCCTACAATTTTATATACTCGAATATTTTTATACAACGAGTGGTCGTTTGTACAAATCGCAAGGACGAGTGTTTCCGTTTTTATTCCTATAGATGTGCTGTTGTTTGTGTTTACGAAAACCAGTTTTCAGTGTACCGAAATGGTTTTGTTGCGGGAAGTTGAAATTATAAGTATAATTTGTTGTTGTTAGACTATGTTTAGTTTTCTGTTTCGACATTGTTTCTGTCGTAGATATTGTAATTGTAGGTGCGATCATAACGTGGATTCGTCGGCGACTATGCGGGATGGTCTTGGCAAGGTGCGTTTCATGGAGCAACCTATGAATTGTCTTAAGGGTCGGGATGGAAGGGGCCTTATAATTTGAATCATTAACAGCAATAGATTAATGTACGGAACAAAATATAGATTTAATGAGTCCATCGAAAGAAAAATTAGTTAAGTGGATAGTATTTCAAGATAGTAAATTTAGACGTAAGTTCTAAAAGGGAGAATGAGTGAGAATTTGTTATTCATGATGAGAAAATGTATAGTTATTAAATTATATTCCTTTATTGACATTAGATTATTTTATGTTACTATTTTTTCAGTTAAGTAATATGACATTGTTCAAATTAAATTAATAATTGAAGGACATCCGAGTGTTTGATTTAAACACTAACACGTGTAGTAGTTAAAAGAATTGTGAATTCTTGTGTAAAAACAAAAATATTTTGTCACTCAATAGTCGTTAAAATTGTTTTTATACCACTTTTACATACTTAATACAAGTGTATTTTGTGTAAATAAAAAGGACTGCAAACCGTGATAGTACTTAAATTCGTAGGACATCTAGGTTCCTTTACCGTCTATAGAATAAATGCTAGAATATCCTACCGTTGCTTATGTACTTGTTGAAATAACTTGATTGTTTTTATTTGGAAATGTTTTATTGATTCTGTCTTAACACGTTGTAAGAAATTAAGCAATTCCACGAAATTACTAGAACCGTGTCGTATTAAAAATCTAGTGGAAAAGAAAATGAGAAAATATTTTAAGTCGTTCTAAGTGTAATAGGTGCGATATTGTTTTGAAGTTGATTATGTTCATTGTACAAAACAATATAGTGAATCTGTTACACATAATTATTGATCTTTTTATTTTACCCTTTTTGTCCCATCAACCCATCATTAATATATATTGCAATTAAGATGATGCTTTGAATATTACAAGGTCACGAAATAATCGTTCAAAACTTATTTAACCTCTTAGATACAAAAAAAAAACTCCAAAATACGTTTCAGTTCTAACCAGCTTATGTACGAATTTTCTTACTTATAAATTTTAAAATAAAGGGTGCTCCATATAAACTTCCACAATGCCTATTTTAACCACTTAGGAAGGGGGTAAATTAAAATCCCTGAAATACGTTAATAATCATAATGTATGTTTAACCACAAGATAATGAAATTTCTTGTATCTTACTTGAAACGGCGGACTCTCCATATCAAATTAACTCTATTTCACCGGGATATATTTTTAACCTTATAAATGTGTTTATTCATTTTCATGTACGATTTTCATACAACCGTTCACCCCCTTTTACATTGAGTGAATTTTTCCAAAAGGCTTACTACGTGTAACTTAATGTGCCTAAAAATCAAAATAAAAAAAAAAAAATAAAAATTTCAAGTTTCTAACCCTTGTGGGTTAGGCTCTGCGTTGATAAATCAGTTAGGACAAGTAATTTTATATGTTTAGGTAAATAAAAATCTAATTTAAAAATTAAATTTATCTTCACTTTTAATACGGCGCCGACGAATAGCAACTAACTTCACTTTGGAAATGATGCTTCGACTACCATTATTAGACAATAGGGATGTTTCCTGGGTATGAAAAGTTAAAATCTATTTAGTCGGTCAGTTAGATAATAAAAAAATATTAGACACGTATTTTTTTGTTTTATCAAAACAATAAAAAAATACAAAGATACACCGCTTTAAAGTTTCGGAGTGGGGGCTTATGACGCTACGCCTCGCTAAAAATCGTAGCGAGGAGTGACGTCACGCGTAACGTCCGTTCTCTGTATTTTGATCATTTTTTGTTTGCAAGAAAAAAGAAAAAATACGTGTCCAATAAAATTCATTAATCTACAAGACGGACATTAAAAAAAAAATAGGAAACAGGCCTATTCCGGGTGCCCTGCGGTTTTACCCGCGTAATTAGTCCTCTTTCCGGTAATACATTTTTTTATTCTCCTAGGGGTTTAAAATGGCTTACAATCTATTCTGAGACCTACCAAATGTAAACACAAAAAAATATAGAAATCGGTCAAACCGTTTCGGCTTCGTGCGAAATTTGAGAGTTAACTAACAAAGACTGACACGAGATTTTTATATACTCACTAGCTGTCCCCCGCGACTTTGTTCGCGTGTTTTAGTTTCAACGGTTTTTCATTTTTGCAACATTTTTCATTTATGTTCCGCTCCTATTGGTCGTAGCATGATCTTACATAGCCTTCCTCAATAAACGGATTATCCAATACAAAAAGAATTTTTCAATTCGAACCAGTAGTTCCTGAGATTAGCGCGTTCAAACAAACAAACTCAGCTTTATAATATTAGTATAGATTAGATTTATTTAAAGCGCAATAGTTAAGGGAAAAAATGATTGACTTAACTACTTATAACACTGTCCAAGATACAACAGCTTCTACTAGTTTTTTTACCTAGGTACCTGTTAATCTATTATTAGTGAGCCGCGTGATGTGGCCCGCCCATCGCCAATTTACCATTGCACCTCCGCCACTGATAAGATGGAGAGTCCTAACCACTAGTTGATAAGGACCACCACGGAAAAGAAAAATCGGGAGACCAAATAAACGGTGGGCTGATGATAATATTCCAGATTGCTGGCACAAACTGGCAAGACTTTGTTAAGGACCGGAAATTTAGAAAGAAAATGGAGGAGGCCTAGGTATCCCTGAAATACTACTAATAAAAGGCAAATAACACTTCTTAATTAGTAGTAATTAATTCTAATGAAATGTAAAATTATGTAAGGAAAATTAGAAATAATAATAATATTTATCAAAGCGATCATTAAAGGCTATGTAGATGACCTGTCTAGTAGATTCGGTCAGTAAGAAAGAGGATGAATAATTAAAATAATGCAATAATCATTTGAAACATTTTATTTTATAAAAATAAACGTTTTGACGACAAATAGTTACAATATTCGGGGTCCTTACGAATTCAACTCATAACAGAGTTCCCACAAGAAATGTTTCAAGACATTGTAAAAAATTCAGTTTTTACAAAAGTTACTTTTTATCTTAAAACATTAACAACATTACATTTTTCACATCTAATTCTAATAACGGTCGATCACTTTCTTCTTAATAACTTTAATGAATAAGAAAATAATAAGTATATTTTGTTGAAATCTTCATCCAGCATACAAATTGGATTAGACAATACATACATTATTATATGACTAAATACTACCCACACTGCTGTTACTAAAAAAACTGACCAAAAACTTTTAATAACAATAAAAATATATAGGTACTTAGGCACTCTGTGTGGAGAAAAAACAAGTGATCCGATTTAAAATTAAAACTAAAATAAAATTCTTATTAAATTGTATGAAAATATAAAATACCTACTATTTACAATAAAACCTAACAGCAGTGTGATTAGAGTAGAAGTTAATAAAATAATCGAATAAGAGAAATAAGTCTTGGTAGGTACAGATTATTTTCGAAGTCAAACTAAAAATAAATTGTTCGCTTTTCTGTATGCCGTTGCCGTTGGCCATTATCATTTCCCACGGTGCTCACTGACAACTTTCCAGTCTCTTCTGGACGGTGAGTATGCAATCTTGACAGGTAAAGGTGATCGTTTAGTAAAATGTTGTTCAGCTAGATATCGTATAGTAGGTAATCATGATACTTTATTTTAAATGGTTTGGCGGTATGCGGGGCTTCTCGCTAATGCTACTCCCAACGCCTAATCGAAGCACGGGGTCGTATTCAAAGTTAATTTAATGTACAATGCAATGTATTTCATATTTCTAACTAGTAGTAAACAACGAAAGAGATTTTTTTAATAAAACGAATATTGTGACTAGAAAAACTTAGATGATAAATTTACTGGAAACATTTTATACATTCCATTACGCTATTTCCTTTTTATACACACGTATTGTAATTGTCCATACATTTATTATACCGGGCTAATGACAAAAGCTCGTTGAAACATATTCTACATAGGTAATACGTACCTATTATATATGGCATACACAATTATATAATTAATGATGTTTTTAACTAATATCACGAAACGCCGTTTGCAAATTAAGTTTTTTACCTACGAGATCAATAATTTTATTATATCGTTTGGCGTAAACACTTCGCTCAGTACCGTTACAAAACCTATACACATAATATATGCAGTTATGTAGTAAGATATCTTTAAGGGGAAACGATTTAAATCAAGCGACAATAAGGTGAAATACAATACATTACGCCCGACTGAGTAGAAGGTAATACCCTGATTGTTCGAAGAAATTATAAAAATAATCGATAGGCAGATAAAATCGCGACTGGCCGTTCGTTTATTTTGGTGTTCGAAGAAGATATTCCTAAGCATATATTATTTACATGTTCCATTTTCACGTCCGAGTCTAATATTCTACGGTGGGCTATGAGTCGTCGGTCTCATGTGGGTCGGGAGGCTGTTGGGGGATGTAGTTCCATCTCGCTCGCACTTCTGTGGTTGCAGTCGCTGTCGTGGCGGGGTTTGGAGGAGTTTTATTTGAGGCGGGGGTGGCGGCAGCTGCCCGTCTCGCTCGCACGACGGCTAGGTGCCTCTGTATGTAGTGTTCATGTGGGGCCAGCGCTGCAGCCCTCGTCAGGCACTCTTCGGCGATGGCGAGCTTGCCGCGCTCTACCGCTACAACGCATAGGTTATGGAGGGCCTGCACGTTGTCGGGTTCCAGCTCCAGAATGCGCCGATAACACTGGAATATGTACAAAAAACAAAACTGTTAGTAAAAAAAAAAGGGTCATTGGAATAATAACAGAATACCGACATCTACAAATACCTATTTGAATTCGATGATTAAAATTAAATTAACACTCACACTCTCGGCCGCGTCCAAATCTTTTACGGAGTTAATATAGATGTCTCCAAGTAGCACGAGCGCCTTTACATGGTCCGGGTGGTGTCGGACCAGCTGCTTCAAGAACGGCGCTGCTTCCAACGGCCTCCGTCGGTCAGCTAACAACAACGCAAGGTTGAACAGTGCTGATCGGAAGTCGGGTTTGAGGTGCACTGCGGCTCTGAACCACCGCTCCGCGCATTCGGCGTCTCCCTCGTCCATGCACACCATGCCGAGGTTAAAGTGGACTCTTTCGTTTGTGGCTGAAAATTTAAAAAGAGGTCATTTATTATGGCTTCGCAGAAACGATAGTATTATTAAATTGATGATGGCATTATTTGAGTCCCAGAGAGTCCCATTAAAAGGACCATTCCCTTTTCCCACTTATCTCATTTATCCGGTATCCGGATGGTATATTCTTATAAATCCATCCATAACTATATACATTTTTTACAAGTGCCGTTTACAACAGTTAACTGCCTTTAAATTTAAGTTTTATTAATGGACACTTACCGTCTTTATCTAGTAGTTTGAGGAGACGTTGCCTGGCCAAATGCCTTAAATCAGCGGCTCCTAATTCTTGGAGGAGGATAGCGGAGTTCAAAAGAGCTTGTTCATGTTCTGGCTCTAACTCCAATGCTTTGTCTAAGTAGGCAAGCGCTTGGGATGGCTTGCCTTGTTCAAGAAGCACCACTCCGAGCTGCAAAAAATAAATTAGTGTTTATTAAGTTCAATGAAATAATGAGTATTTTGTAATTTTTATCCTGCCTTTTTTATTTATTATGCCTTTTCTATTTACCGTACCCATATATAACTTTGTCATAAAATATACTTACATTATAGTAAATATCTGGGTTCCCACTGTCATACAGTAGAGCCCTTTCGTAAACCTCCTGCGCTTCTTTTGTTCTATTTAGTTTTATTAAAATATCTCCTCTATTTATGTAAGCTTGGGTATAATCTGACCTCATGCTGATAGCTTGTCTGTACAACATGTCAGCTTCTTCCAGTCTTGTGGCATTTTTGGATATTAAATTGGCAAGATTGAGGAAAACGTTTAAGTGGTTAGGTGCTATTCTCGCTTGGTACGACTCTCCAGGCTTTGCCTTTGGAAGTAAAGACTTGGCCTTTACGTAAGCGTCTTCAGCTTCCTGGTACAGCCCCAAGTGGTTATAAGTCCGGCCTACATTGATGTGAGCGCCGACGTCGTCTGGTTGTACACTAACAGCAGTGTTGAAGAATTCTAATGCCTCTGCGTACTTCCCGTCCGCTTCTAAGGCATGACCAACGTTATTGTATAGTTTGGCGTTGTTACGATTAACCTGAAATATAATTATAATGTTAGGAAGGGTATACCAGATGTATGAGAGTAATAAAACCTTTTTAAATCCCACATACTTTCAGTCCTGAAGCAAATATTGAATATTCAGTCTTCCAATCCCAATTCCTCATGTAAGTTTTAGCACTGAATGCTAGGAGGAGGAATATGAGTACGCTAGCAGCGAGTTTAGCTCGCTTCTTGGCTAGGAGTCGCCATCCGTGGGCAACTAGCAGGCACCAGCCCATTGAAGGCATGTATAGCACTCGCTCGGCGACCACAAAGCCCACGGGGAAGAATAAGTTTGAGGCTGGCAGAAATGGCAAGACTAGTAGTGCAAGACCCTGGAAACAGACAAATCAGTTTATTATTAGTTTTAATAATGGATGGACCATAGACTGAACAAGGGTTGGAAAAAAGAATGCATTGCTTGGGTATGAACCTCCCTTACGGAAAGAAAACTTAGAATTTTACATTACACATTAACATTACTATTTATACTAAGCTACCATTTTATCCGGTAGGTACTTGGTCCAGTTTGTATCATGCTAATAAACGATGCAGTACTTTTTCAAAAAAATTGTTAAAATTACCATAGAAAGAGCTGAAGATCGTGTCCTCAACGCGTGTATAGTAGCAGCCACGAGAACGACGACTAGCGCCAGCGTGGCCAGGTTTCTAGGATCTCTCCAGCACTTGAGAAGTGCGACTGTACCCATCGTCCAATCACAGCATAACGCTTCTGGCAACGTGAGGAGCCACGCGTTCAGAGCTGGTAGGTACGCGAAAGTGAGATGCCTGCAAGTTGAACATTCATTAACATATCTATTTACCACTTTAGTACGAACATAATCAACATTTTACTGACTACCATTTTGAAGTTAGAGACCAAATAGGGAAACCAAACTTGCCCAGAAAAGGACCAGCTTTTTTGCAGACAAGTTATCTACAAATCTACTAACAAAAGACGGTAACGTCTCTAATGACTACATTACGCCCCTAAATCTTAGTGAATGATACAAAGCCAGGTCTTTGTTTATTTAAAGTGAATCCACCATAAGCCAAGTTTCCGCCCCTTGAACAATGCCAGGAACGGGAGCGCTCATAAAATTAATGTGGCTTAGCTTTGCGACCGGCATCTTGACAACTAGTGCGCTTGTCAAAGCCAATTATCCTTATTACAGTGCGATAAAGATAAAGAAAGTCGGCTGGCTACAAAAGATGAAAAATAAGGCGATATGTTCTTGAAGACATCTTAAAGTAGGTACTTAACTTGTTACTGAGCTTAGCTAGAATGTCTACTATTTGTATTACATATGAATGCGTCGTATGAATTTGTGTTGTTTGGGAAGTAATAAAAACTGAGAATTAAGGTAATTTCTGTACACGTCGTCCGATTTCGTTTAGGCCTGAAGAGTAATTAGGTAGAATCAAAAAGGATACGTTAACATTATCGTGGTGGCTTAGCGGTCAATGAACGGATTTGTGTGGACAAGTTTGCAGGTTCGAATCCTGTATGAACTACAAAAATTTAAATATGTACTAAATAAAAATATAGTTACCTCGTAGGCGGAGGAGCTGCTCCTGCAGGGTTGTCGAACCTCGTAAATACTGGCAGCTGCGCGCCCATCACATGCAGCCGAGCAGCTAGCAGTGCGAGGGTTGCGCAGCACACCGTGGCGACCCTGCGAGCTGCCTCGCCGCAGGCACAGCCCCAGCCGGAGCCCTTGCCCCACGCGTCCACCCATGACCAGCGACTTACACCGCCTGAACTTCGACGCTAAACAAAACAAGGAAAAAACAAATTACTGAGTATTCTCTAAAATAAATAGAAAATCATTTATTATAGAAAAAAAAGCAAGCTGGTCAGGCACGTTTGTATCGTTCGATATTTTATTAAACATGTCAGCTCAATCGGCGGCATGTTGGAAAAATCTAGAGGCGTAGGAGCGGTGCAACAAAAAAATAAAATGTTTGCTACGCGCTCGTCCTGTCTGCCGCGCAATTTAGGGAAATATTCTAGAAAATTCATTGGCATTTGCGACAGTGGAAGACATAAAGTGTGTTTTTAAGTAAGTTGTTTTATGCACCAATGTACATTTTCTTTAAATTTTAATAGTGTTCTATATATTATGAGACTGGCCTGTTGGTCTCGTGGTTAGTGACCCTGACTGCTAAACCGGAGGTCGTGGGTTCGATTCCCACCCAGGACAAATCTTTGTGTGATGAGCATGATCATTTGTTCTGTGTCTGGGTGTAATTTATCTATAATATGTATGTATTTATAAATATATAAGTAAGTTTATCAGTTGTCTGGTTGCCATAGTACAGGCTCTGCCTAGTTTGGGATCAGATAGCCGTGTGTGAGTTGTCCCAAGATATATGTATATTATCTTGTCAAATATGGATGCAACTTACCTTCTGAGCGACAAACAGTTCGTAGACGACGCAGACGCCAGTCACGGTAATGCCTTGCTCCTTGCACAGCATCGCCACGCCGACGCAAGCAGTGCACGCCACTACGTAGCGCCAGTCTGCAACGTTGTACCGTCGTATTAAGATCATATTATAATATTATATCGGCCGGTAACTGCTGGAGCAAAGGCATATTATCATAAAGAATTCTAATGTTAAAAAAAAATGTTTAGTTTCTATGCCCTTATAGGTTCAGGATACATAAATTATACTCAATGTAATTCAGGCCTTCTTTGAAGAAAAAGGAGAGATAACCTCCCTGCCTATACGATGCTCGGTGCCTACACGTATCATGCTTACTTCTCTACTTAAAAGAAGCTGCTCTACAGTTCACCTTAATTTTATTTTTACGAAAAACAGTTTTTAACACGTTAAGTGCGAAGCGAGGCCTAAATCACCCCTGATGCAACTTCCCTGTGGTGCGGCAAGCAAAAAAGTGAATTTCTCTGTCGTGCGAATGGCATAGCTTTGGTTTGGTCCAGTGTAGGAAAGAGATAAATATATATTTGAGATCACTAATGGTTCCGGACTCGGTGGTGTACCTACCTTGGTACCGGATGTCTTAGGCCTCGTGCCGCACTGAATTAATATAATTTTAATGCAGTGCGGAACGAGGCTAAAACGTCCCATATCCCCCCTGACCTCGTACCGCACTCAACGCGAGCTTCCCGCGACCAGTGTTGTGCATCACGTCGATTGGAGAGCACGTCCTTTTACAGCGCCGAACATGTCTAAACGATGTCGAATAAATAGGACAGTTTCTTTTCTACTTCTGGTTGCCTTTTTTTTCTATTCTGTGAACCGCATTAAGATTTTCATATACAAATAGAAAGATAAACCTTATGCATAAACCTTAATCCATTATTTTCCAATAATAAGTCTGTAATAGGTGCCTCTTAATGGTATAGAATGGAACGCTTCGTGCGCGAGTCCGACTCGCACTTGGTCGGTTTTTTTTTCTTTATGGCGCCTTCAAGCACAATTTAGATTATTTAAAAAAAATGTATCCTTTGATAGCTTTGTGTTGTTTTGCCAGGTTTTGCCCTTAAAACGATCTAATGAGATATAATTGATCAAAATCGGTCAAGTCGTTGCGTAGTTAAGACAGTTTAAAAACGTCGATATTATTTTACCCATCACTAATCGCAGCGAAAATTTGCCTTATTTCAGTGCGTTACGAGGTGTATAAGATCCCATATTTTGTTTTGCTAATAATTCCTAAACTAGCCATCAGATCCCGGGGCGACTGTGGATTAGGGTTCATCAATTCACTGTCTATATCAATAAGGACCAAAATTCTCATTTATCTTTGATTTCGCGCCAGAAAATGGATTTTAGTCTGTAAAAGGAGGTGGGGTCTAATAGACCGCGTGTCGCCCTAACGTCTGGTCACGGTACGGGCCGATTATACCTCGTGCCGCAGGAACGGAAAGTATGCAAAAATTGGTGCCGCAGCTAACGTGTTAAATAGACTACATAATCCTTCACGTTCCTAACAAAGTAGCTCAACGACGCAGCAATAGTATTGGTATACAAAATTACTTTCTTGAACAACACTAAAAATATGCTCCAGGAGTGGTTTGCCTATCTTCATGGAATAAACGATCTCTCAAAAAACCTCTCAAGAGCTCTGAAACATTACCGGGGTATGTTTGGGCATTACCACGCGGTGTCAATGACCTCAAGGTCACTGGATCCTTTACATATTGAATGCTTAAAAGTAAAGGAAGGTAGAGTAAGGAGGTGTCAAATAGACGACATTGACCTGCGAAACTTAGTAGGTAGGTACACCACATCAATACTATGGACACTATTATTTTTCTTTGTGGTTTAATAGGGGGAAATTTACTTAGTTAATAGTTGCCACTGACATGGATAATGTGTGATGTTTGATGATTTTTTATTTGGTACGCAAAACAACATAACGTAAAAAAAAAAGGATTTCGAGACACTATTTTTTTATAGATTTAAACTCCTTAAAAAAAATGAGGTGTGATTGCTTTTCGTTATTCCTTCGCCCTTAATGTAATCTTACCGGTACTTTTAATACAAGTCGTATTTTATTACTCATTCAACCGTTCTTTCTTACCTGTGTATCTTCTTCGTTGAGAAGCGCGCGCGTAGCACAGCAGCGCGCCGAGGAAGAACAGAGAAGACAACATTTCGGCGCGACCCACCACTCCTGTCACCTGTTATACAATAAAAACATGATCAAATATGACACCAGAAAAACATTACTAATAAATGTACAATAATAATGTGCGGGTAAAAGGTGTTTAATTTGTTTCAAGACTGTCTTAAACTTAATCTAAGTCTTATAATATTAGTTTAAAAAAAAATAGTTATCTTTTAATAAAATATTTAAAATTCTAAATCGACACCATTATTGCGTAATAACCCCTTGAACTTGCACCAATATCTTAAAAAAAACCAAGACAAGTTGCGAAACATCGTAAAGATTGTGAATGGCCGTGTTTGTGGCACAGACTATAAAAATAGCAAACATGGTGGGGGCTTACTGCGGCCTTACCGCTCACGACTTCATCACAACGGACACGACAAACACATTTCCTCGACTTTTACGAACGCACGAAATATATAAGTTTACTTTAAAATATAACGTGGCTTGCCGTCGATTTATTATGATCAGACATTATTGAAAATTTAATCTTATAGATACATAACCCAGTCACGCACCTATACTGACCCACGCTATTCTAAATGACAGGTTTTTTTTCTGCGTATTAGCGCCTATAGAATAAGAAATACTTTAAAATAACATAATATTAACCCTTTTTATAAAATAGGAAAGTTTGTCAATATAAATATGATGTAGGGAAATACCTATATAAAGTTAACATTTTCAAACTTAGGCCCGGACTCCACCAAAGCGGACATGTCAGAAGACGAGAAGAGAAGAGTATTTTTCAGCTAGGGCACACTGAAACTGTGCGGAGATGCGCACTGGCTAGACGATAGCGAAGATGTGTGCTGTGCAGGCTAGGGCAGAGACCGCTAAGTAGAGTTGTCGCTGCGCGCCGTCATTAGCTTGCGAGGCCAAGCTCAAATGGCGCATGGAAGCGGAGCTGAGAGATGTTCCTGGCCGAAACAGCTCACATCTCCGCTTCCATCACACCATACGAATATCATACTTCCCGCTTAGTAGTACCCACTTAACCTGAGTGGAGAGTGCACTTAATCACTAGAATTGCGGTATTCACACATCTCGTATGTGTGAATACCGCAATTCTATTGATTTTTAAACACATCTTCGCTCCGCTCGTCTCGACTCCACTTTCGTGGAGTTCGCGCTTAACATTTTGTTCCGTGAGGGAATTGAACCTGATCGGTACTTTGTTTTTTCGCTAAAGGTTACTAGGGTAGCATAAAAAGTCAAACACTAATCAGGTCAAGGCAAATATCAGGGCAGCAAAAGGCACAACGTATTTCCTCCTATTTTGAAAATGGCACAAATCCGTCCTTTTAATATCGTAGCTCGTCAGCGAGAATTGACATCGTTTGTCGTATAAAATACGGCACAATAAAACGTGTGTATCTAATTGGAATGCTGACGTAAACGGTAAAGTTTAAAGATCATCAAGTTTACACCTGACTGCGCGTAAAATTGTCATGTGAGCTGACATGTATGGGCATCATAAAGTGATATAAGCTACTGGCGGATGTTGGTTGCATTATGACGCCACTTGCCCTATTGGTAATAGCAGAATATTTCCAAGAAATAAAAAATTAAAGGCATAAAACTTTACAATAAAAAAGAAAGTTTAAGTCTCCAAGGATTCCTCATTATTACTTAAGTTTGGTGGACTTAATTATTGAAAACCACTGTCGGTTTTCAGTATTTTTTTCCTTGTGGGATCTAAATTAATCAAAGTCTGAATATTAGTGTTTGAATAATTAAGAATACCTGCAGAAATATGCATGCATAGTAAAAATTCAATAAATCGTAAACACCACTGACTAGTAATGTAATACATCCTGAACACATACAGACGAATCAAACGTCAGAATATAATCAGAACCGCGAGCTGTAAACAGGATATAATCCTAACACAAGCTCAACACGATTTCCCTCCTATCGTACTTTTTATGTTGAACATAAATTTAATTTCAGTCGAGATGCACGTCGCAAATTATACTGTTCACGGGCAAACCTCGATTATTTTTATAAAAGCTGCGCGGTTTCATTTGCATGTATTCGATTTATTGTTTATTTTCTGCTTGAATATATTGCTCTGTAAAACTGGCTAATTGGCTGTACTCTAACCTATTGTCCGAGTAATATAATAAAGGGATATTTACTCGTGGGACTTTTTCTCTTCTACATTTTTTTATTACTTAATAATATTGTATTCGCGTTCTTTTTGCACCTACAATTGGGATGCGTTATTATAGTCGGTGTGTTAGCCTTAATAATGAACTAGTGAATGAAAAACTGCACATAATTTTATAAAATTTATTGTTTAATGTAGAGTGTTTAATTTGGCAATGTTACTAAAGTCTATTTTGATTTATATTGTTTGGTTTATTTAACAGCCTAAAGATCTAACAATCGATTTATCTATACTAATATTATAAAGCTGAAGAGTTTGTTTGTTTGTTTGAACTCGCTAATCTCAGGAACTACTGGTTCGAATTGAAAAATTATTTTTGTATTGGATAGTCCGTTTATTGAAGAAGGCTATAGGCTATATAACATCACGCTACGACCAATAGGAGCGAAGCATAAATGAAAAATGTTTCAACAATGAAAAACCGTTGAAACTAAAACACGCGAACAAAGTCGCGGGGGACAGCTAGTGTAATATAAATTCAATGAAATTTTTGATCATATTTCGCTTTATAATGGTATCTATAATAGCTCTATAATAGTAATAACAATAAATGAATGTATTCCAGACGATTTCTTAGTTGTAAAAGTGATATACTTATTGAAATAAATTCAGAGTTCCTTTTAATACTGTAAATACTGAGGGTATAACTAAGAATAGAATAAGAAGAATAATTTATTTCCTCAAATAAAAACTTTGTTACAATCAGTGAACTAAACATTAGTCTACAATTTATTCAACTATGGTACGTCATTGTAACAATCACTTATAATATTAGCAGTGGTCTCCAAACTAAGCTTCGCTTGTATCTTGTTGTACCTTGTAACTGAAAGGTTAATAAGCTTGTTAGCCAAACGTTTCAATCGTGTACCTTCAGCTGAACAGTACACATTGTACTGAGAACGCTTGTCACCCAAAGAAATTGGTATCGTAAAACGTATGCT
Source organism: Diachrysia chrysitis (assembly GCA_932294365.1). Taxonomy (NCBI): domain Eukaryota; kingdom Metazoa; phylum Arthropoda; class Insecta; order Lepidoptera; family Noctuidae; genus Diachrysia; species Diachrysia chrysitis. The sequence goes on along the minus strand of OW028649.1, from coordinate 10,131,751 downwards.
GAGTGCGCGAGTTGGGTGCCTTCCGCATAAAATACTAAAAAATAAGCAGCTGCTTCCATAATAATATGGGTCCCCAGGTATCCTGTTCCCACGAAGGCTTAAAATGGTAGTGGTATATCGTGACGTAGCACGACTATGACTCAAATTGACAATACAACCACCAAACATTCAAATTTTCTGTAACACAACATAACTAATGACGTAGTTTTTGGAGGTTGGAGCCACGGGAAACAGCTAGTTTTTGATAAATGTTGCATAGGTACCTAATGCTATCAAATTCTTTCGATCGAAGTTTGTCGCGATTTATTTCATGACTTAAGTTTCTGACAATTGATCGTTTAAGAACAACATGGTTACAAGTTAATAGAAGTGTTTTTGGCTACTATTTCATTATTTATCGTAACCTTGCTACACTTAAAATACCTATTAGGGAAAACTCAACAACATTTTTCTTTAGCAAGATTTATTAACGATTTACCTTATTTACTGTGCCTTCGGCACACCTATTATTATGACTGTAATATTTCTACACAAGTTTATCAAAGTGGTTTAAACAAAATAAATAAATAAATGTGGACAACATCACATACATTGCTCTGAACCCAAAGTAAGTAGCTAAAGCACTTGTGTTATGGAAGTCAGAGACAACGAAGGTACCACAAACACCCAGATCCGAGACAATGTAGAAAAGTGGTTTTTCTACATGGTCCCGGGGATCGAACCCGGGACCTCAGAGCTGGCGACACCTTGAAAACCGGTGTGTACGCCACTCGACCACGGATGTCGTCAAAAAAAGTATTGAATTTATTGGTGTGAATTTCAACGATTTAGACGAGATTTTTGTTTCAAAATTTTAATAGTTCGATTCATGATTGGATTGTGATTCAATTTGAGTATTAAAATATTAGCTGCTAAAGTAGTCGACAATTATTTTTGGTGACATATTAAGTAAATAAAAAAAATACACTGTGTGAAAGATGATTTGAGAAAGAAAGGAGTGAATGCTGATATGACGAGTAGTAAGGATAAATAGAAGAAAAGCTCACATTGCACCGACCCTTAATAATTACTATTGGGAACAGTGCAAGGTGAAGTAGAAGTATTAAAAAACGTAAGCTCTAACTAAGCCCCGCGAATTCAAACGCCTTTTGCTAAAAGATTTTTAGATGTCCCAAAAACATCACGTTCAAACAAATAAACTCTTTGGCTTGGTAATGTTTAATTAGTCTTCTTCTTTTGATTTAGTAACATAGTTTTATTTATATTATAAGTTTTAATTTTAGTATAGTTTAAGTTTATTCAATTTACATTCATAATATTATATTAAGTTGGTATAACATAAATACAAGCATTCGAATTTGAAAAGGTGAATAAACTCTTTATTCTTTATTATATAATATACGATTGCTTAGAGCAGTTCCTGTACCATTGCAATATAATTATGACATGACAATATATATATAACTATCTATCATCATCCTTACGTAATATCAGTTCTATAAGTTTCTCCCTCCCCTAGATTCGTTTGGTGCGCCATTATAAGATTTAAGAGCACTTTAAAAGCCTTTGCGTGTTCTAACGACCTGGCTCACCTGCGCTCTTGACATCTGCGAGATCAACGGCTTAGCATGGTATCCTATCGTCACACATTAATACACGATGCATGCTCTACAATTTTTAATTACAATAAAGAAATTACAGTAATATGAGTAAATAGTATTTATTGTATTTACTTATGACGGATTTTTGTGATGGAGGCGTTGTTAAAGTCTTTTGTTGACACCTTCATTTGTATTTTCTTAGAAAGTTACATACTGTACTTTAGTTATGATATAGTTACGATGTTGAATTGTTATTATAAAAGTTTACCAACTACATAAAAAAACTTGCTTTTAATCTCTTAAAGCTTTTTTTATTTATTATTAAGTCGATACATCAGATTAGGGATAGGGATAGCGAAATCTTTTTTATATCTTAATAACATATTAATATGTGAAAAACTTTATTACTCTTTTAAAAAAGAAAATACGCTTACGGAGGAGTATGAAATTTGGCACAGTTAAAGTTTATATGGAGAAGTGTAAAATAATATTTTTTTATAATAAGTACCTATGCATAAGAAATACATAACAAGTGCACCTGCATCACTTTATACATAGAATCGAAAACTCACATAGTAAAAGAGCTCTAATAAAAATAACTTCATGCATCGCTACACTTTAAAACAGTATAATGAATGTATCCGAATAAAAGCAATGGAATGGAATGAAATGTCGAACAAAATATGCGGACGAAATAAAAAAATCACATCGGATACTGTCATACACAGCGCAGTGCTTTTCATACATAAAACGTTTAATATCACGAATGAATATTAACCGAATACCACCTGATATGTCGGACTTCGCCCGATCAATGTTTAAAAAAAATCAAAGCGTAGGACTGTATGAACTTTTTTATGTGGAAAATATTGAAGTCGATTTCAGAATCCGAAATCCGAATCAGAAATGATTTCAGATTTGACTAAGTTATTAAAGGTTTAATTTTTTGGGGTCACAAAAGTCGAGTCATTACACTAATTTGTGTAATGAGATGAGGGGGTTTGATTTAAGTCATATAAAATATTGGTATTTAGCTGAACCGGACTCCAAAACAATGGAAATAAGACTGAATTAAATAGACAAAATAATTTTCTAACCTGAATGGTAATATTGTATTGTGTTTTTATTTAGACGTATTTCGTCAAGGCAGTAGCCAACAACATATTGAGGAACAACTTTGAAACATAGTTCCGTAATCGATATAATATATTCGTATGTTCATAATTATTTAGTGAGTTGTTGCTACCCTGCCAGATTCCTTAGCAACCATAAATTTTCCTCAATAATTCACGGAACTTGAGAAGGATCCTGCGCTATTTAAGGGTTTTGTGACTCAAGCTTTTTTTGTAGTCATGACATATCCTGTGCAGGATGATGTTGTTTAAAATGATATATTCATGAAATGTCAGAGAAGTAGTCTTCTGGTCTTTTATGTAAGTTTTCCTGATAATCCAAAATGTGAAACTAGTTGATATCTTAATCTATTGAGCGTAATCCGATCCCTATCTTTCTATCGTTGATAGAACGAGTGTTACATATTTTCACGCAAGTAAATCGACGTCAAAATAACAAAGTTACCTATAAGCTCTACAAACATGCAACAACACCTTCAAAGCACCATCCTTTGATAGACACTCAAGTCATAATCTATGAAAATATACTTACCGCCTCAGTGTGAATAGGATGTACGGCGAACAAGATGGCGGCAACAAAACTCGCAAACTCCGGCAGAAACATCGCACACACCCTGTAACAGAATAACTAGGTCAGTGGATGGATAAACAACCTGAATGTGTCGCGGTCTTCCGAACTTCAACTGTTTTTGTAGGCCTATGTTTACAGCTGTTCAAATTGCGTTATTAGCAATCGAGTGAGGTATATCGATTACAAATGGATGTGAATGGATAGTATGGATACTTGATTCCGTTAGCGAACTGATTTTTTGGGCCAATTATGAGAAAATAAAAACATCATTTTGTAATAACGTCCGCAGAAATAACATCGAATCGAAATGTGTTTTTTTGGTTACAGAGTCAACAGATAATTTTTTAGAGAGGGTTATTTTTCGATTATAGGCAGATGTTGGTTTTATATGTCAGTATTATTGACCTATTTACTAAAACAATAGATGTGAATTTCTCATCGGACTCGTTTGTATATTATTATATTTTGTATAGACTTTAATTTACGGCAGAAGGTCAAGATAGCAAGAAGAGTCTATCTTTATTTATTAGTTTGGTATTTTTAATACCGTTTGTTTAATTAAAATTTATTTAGATTTGTAGAATAGTGATCGACTAATGATAACTAATTTCAAGCCTAGTAATTAGAATTTTACGTCAAAGAAGTTTTCCTCCTCAGCCTTAGAATTTAATTAGGTGTTTAAAAAAATAACAGTATGTATGTATGTAGTTTTGTAGTACTTTTGTCTATATCACAGTTTTAAATTGGCCTAAAATGTTGTTACTTTTCATAATTCGTGTGTAGAATTTTCTGATTTGTACCATTTAATTAATAATTATAATTATTTGTCTATAATGTCAGATTCGTAAGAGTTTTTATATAGTTAGGGTTGTGTTGTAATAAAATAATAGGTACCTAATTAGATAAAGCTAGTTTTATAAATGAGACTCATTTGTGTCAGTGTATCTAAATGTATGCATGTTCCAGTGACGTTTTCAAGGTAACAGCAATTTCGTGATAACAAAAAGGTTTTTTTTTTATTACAAAATTACTTGTATTACATAATGGTGGCTTGACGACCTCCGTGGTCGAGTGGCGTACACACCGGTTTTCAAGGTGTCGCCAGCTCTGAGGTCCCGGGTTCGATCCCCGGCCGGTTCAATGTAGAAAACCACTTTTCTACATTGTCTCGGGTCTGGGTGTTTGTGGTAGCTTCGTTGTCTCTGAATTCCATAAAACAAGTGCTTTAGCTACTTACTTTGGGTTCAGAGCAATGTATGTCATGTTGTCCACATTTATTTATTTATTTATGGTAAGAAAAAACATTGATCTGTCTGAACTAAATTATAATCTGTAACCAGAAATCCACAACCCTGGTGATCAAAGAGGTGATCAAAGTTTTCCCTATTTGTGTATGAATGTCCTGCAATAGGACAGTAACATGGTAGTCTACATCTATATATATAAAATGCTTTGTCCTAAGTGACTGACGGATCAACGCACATCTTAAACTGCTGATCATAGAGACTTGAAACTTGGAGGGCGAGTTCTTTGTATGACGTAGGCATCCGATAAGAGAGGATTTTTCGAAATTCTGCCCCTAAGGGGGTGAATAACGGGACCAAAGTTTGTATGGGACAATGTGATTTCTTGGTCCTATCTACTTTAAATTTTGCATAAGCATTCTTTAACAGAATAAATAGGAAGACCTTTTTTGTATTTTATTGAAACTCATCGCTTACATCTCAACTCATCGGTTAAAAGGGGTTGAAAGTTTTTTTGGGGATGATTGGCATCGAAGTTGATATAAATACTCCTTAGTGCTTTTGATTTAAATTACTTTTTAATTTGACACATGTTTGAAAACTCAATTCGATTTTATGCAAAAAACGTTGAAGTCACATAACACCTGGGTGTCATGCAACTCTTTAAAATTGAAATGTTTAAAACGACTTCGACTTCTACGCGGCCGAAGTCGCGGGCTAAAGCTAGTGAGTATATAAAATAAAAGCTTCACATTTAGAAATAAATGCGTAGCGTTTCCAGCAAACAGATTGTATTTCTAAGTGTATGAAGCGGAGTTAAAACTTATGTGGTTTCATTTCGCACGCATGCCTCGCACATGAGGAACAAAACTTTTAATGGACGGATTTTATGTGTAGCTTTTTATGAGAAACTTTAATGAGTTGTTGTGGCAGATTATACTATGGTAGTAAAGAAAACTTTCATATTTAGATTATGAACAGCGTTTTATTTTTAAAATTACCAGATATTATATGATTTAAGTGAATAAATAACTTCATTCTTAGGTAGGAAAAGCTAACAAGCCCTCATTTCATTAGGACATACATTCACACAAAGGATATTGCGAAAGTAACTCTGTCTGTCTGTCTCGCTTTCAAACCAAAACTACTAAAGCGATTTAAATGAAATTTGGTACACAGATAGCCTAGATCCTGATGTAGTGTGTGACGCATCGCCCTCGTATATAAATGTATCTTAGTTATTAAGTTAGTCATTATTATACGGTAATCCTTACGCTAAACACGTCTATCAATTGCAACCCGAACCTCCCACATTGCATGGCGACCCTGCCAGTGCTGCCTTTGGCAGTACTGAGCTTGTGGTTTTAATAAATAATAATAAAAATAAAAGGAAGTTCGTTCATGAGTTATTCGTAAGCCAACGAAAGATAATTTTACCGGCGTAATGGTGATTATGGTGTGATGCGTGCTGTGTGAACGGCAATTTGTCGCAGCCGGGAGCCATGAGGAGCCAAGGAGCTGGTGCTTGTGCTGGTGCAGAGGCACATGAGACAAAGATGCTGCCAGAAAACTAAAGTGATTTTAGACGAGTGGTACGGTGACAGAAGTTATGTGAGGTGACGATTTTTTTCGCGAATTATTATTTTCCGTTGTTTCTTAACGTTAGTTACTTAAAAGTTATGAATGTTTAAAAATATTTTTTTTTAAATTCAATGTAGTTGGATTCGTTTTTGATTTATTGGAAAATGAAAATATAAATTTTATACTGTATTTATGTATCTAAAATTATTATTCGGATTGTATTTGAGTGAATTAATTGACTGGTAATTTATTTAATTTAACACATTTTAGCATGCGTATATATGTAAGTAATTGTGTAAGTAGATTTCTAAATTCTTTCAATTAAATTATCTCAAACATAAAATATTATTATTTTAACATCTATTTTTGGATTGTTTTTAAACTGTATACTTACATTCCATTGTTATGTTGCAATAGGTGTCCTATGTACAGACAAGTAATCTGACCCGTAGCGCATACTATAGAAACACTCGGTTTCACTTCTACATTTTTATAGCCAACTATTTAATTGTATTATTTAAGACCATTAGATTCAATTTGTAATCTTTTAATAAAAATATGGAAAATTATGGACAATACGACTAATACTTGGGAATTATTCTGACTTTTTCAGTAGCTTCTGCGTTGCAGTTTAAATAAGTTTTTTTATATAATACCTAATCGTATTTTTTTTTTGCGTTATTAAATTGATAATTATATTGTTTTTTGCTATACCTACATTATAATGAACCTAGGCAGTCTTCATTATATAAACAAGAAATGTAATTAATTTAACTACACAGACAGATCACACTGTATAAAAGGTATTGTTTTAAAATTAAACAACGGTTTCAAATTTATTAGAACGTAATGCAATAGGAATGAGGTACTTACGTCATCCTCATCAGCAACTTATGTGAACATTGAAAGTAATGAAATTGTACACCTAATCATGTGATTGAATGTAATAAGGAGTTATAATTAAACTTTGATATTTATGGTGGACCATATTGATTTGAATACTGTATTAAGATGATTTGAATTACGTTGTGATGGAGTATTGGATTGATTTAGGCTATGAGTTATTCGAACAATATTAAAAATGTTTTGTTATCTTTAAGATGCAATTACGTATCGTTCGTTAAGATGAAGGATATTGGACAGATGTAGATTCATTATGTGATAATATGATAGGTAGTGAGGTATAGGTATGAGTATTTTAGTTTGATTGATATGAACGTTAGGAAATGTTAAAGGTAGATGGAAATAATTTAGGAAATACGTTTTTGACAGCAATTTGGCTTGATCACCCAAAGGCGATATTTAATTCGTATGGACTAATTATTATCTGGATTTGTTGAAGTGATGTAGATATATGTTTGGATTATGCATAACGTTTTGTTATGAGAAGAGATTGAGTTATTAGTAGGTACACATAAATGATAATAAAAGGGTTCTGTTCCTTCAGTTTGATCATGGTGCAAACGATATTTCTCTGTGAAAATTGTTGGAGGTCAAAGTAGCCTTAAATGAAAGACCCTAGTAAATAAGTATGAAAGTCGGCTATAAAATAATGATTAAAGAATGTCCGGCCGGACCAGTATGATATACAATAAAATGTACCTACCTAAGTACTATGAATTAAGAGAGTGTAAGAGAAAGATAATTTGAAAGAATATACAGGGGTAAAGATGGTGTATTGTATGTAAATGAAATGTCATAGATATGTTGATGTTTTAAATGATAGTATAGGAATAAACTGTAATAATTAACTTAATGTATTAAAATAAGTATACGAAAGTGAAAAACGTAAAGAAAGGAAAAATATTGTGAAAGTGGAGTACCTAAACTTAGGTAAAAGATATGTCATATTAATACAAAGGTGTAGCATTTGGTGAAAAGGATATTGTGAGATTGACATAATCAATTGTAAAAATAAACATTTTATGACAAATGTGTGAAAATGAATGTCTTTATTATTAGGTACAGAATAAAAATCTTTATGTGGGCTTTGAATAATGTTGTTCAATTTGATGATAAATTATTGTGAATTAATATATTGTGTGGAACAAATTTGTATTAATTTAATGTAAAAAAAAATAAATAAATAAAATAACATTGTAATGCCAAAATAAACATTATTTTATACATGTATTAAATTTTAAACCTTTATTGTCAACAGGGCATAAAACTTATATTCTTTTTGGGAAATTTTAATTGTAAGTGTATAATCTTAAAAAAAAAAAGCTATTTAAGTAGTGTATTTTTTTTTTCATTTAAAAGGGTGGAGGTGTAGTGTGTGACGCATCGCCCTCGTATATAAATGTATCTTAGTTATTAAGTTAGTCATTATTATACGGTAATCCTTACGCTAAACACGTCTATCAATTGCAACCCGAACCTCCCACATTGCACTGAGAAAGTACATAGGTAACTTTTTGCCGCGATAGGCAACTTCCACGCGGGCGGAGCCGCGGGAGACAGCTAGTATTATATAAGCCAATAATACTATAGGTTAATTTTGTGAAGTAGTGCTGAGTGGAATGTGTAATCTCATAAAACATTCAGATAACATTATTTTTCTTAGATATAGAAGTTCCAGTACCTTTTGATGTGACTTAACGAAACACTGGTACTAGGAACTCGACTCCTTGTATCTCATAATGTGTAAGCACATTCCCTACTCCAAGATCCACCCATCAAATAAACCCATAAATATAATTACGACCTTCAAGAGTTATAGGAGCGTCTTAAGTTCCAATCGACGAACCACCGGCGACATAAGTGATGGGCTATCGAAGCCAAGCTAATGTCGAATGTCACTTAGTACAGGGAACGGTGATGTAATGCCGTCTCGGACGAACCGAACTAAATTAGACGTCATAAATTGACCATCACGTTGACGACGACAGGCGATAATTTAATCACGCAGATCGAACGATCTTGTCATTATCTTTACTTAGCTACCATAGTTGCGGTGAAACTTTAATGCAAGGTCTGGTGTTTTGTTTTACTGACCAATTTATTTACTAAATTCATTATATTTTTAATTTTCTGAATACCTAGTATTAAGTTAGGTTTTTTAGCGTTGGAACACTGCTGTCCATCTTGGACACACACACACACACAGTCACAGTATTCTTAACTAATGTAGTTCTTAAGGTAACGCACAAATAATGTTATTTATTTGTTTTTGTTCCAATAAATAATTTTTGATTTTCTTAAGTTGTTGAGGTTGGCTTTAATGCTCTTTCTTTTCTTTATGCTAGATTATTAATTTGAATACGATGATTACGAAAGTAAAATTACAAAAGGTCCTTCTATTGTGTGATTCCAATTCTGTTGTGAAAAAGAAACGGACACTTAATTAACGAACTTTATGAACAACGGAATAAGCTTCATTGTTACATTTAAATTAAACTGGCTTTCGAATTAACAGATACAAAAATACATTGTTGTATTGTGTCTCGTAAAACTGAGAAAGTTATAACAGAAACGGATAGGTAGGTACTAACAGAAACGCCTGGACCGTCAACTTAGTTATCAACGACACTTTAAAATTGAAGCGACAATTTTCACCGCAGTTCGCGCTGTCTTGCGAGATACATAACGAGTACGTACGTCCTTGCTGTGTGAAATGCGGAAGTCGTATGACAATAATTGGGCAAGTTGGTCCAGTGGCGCCACCGCGGCGCTTGTGGCCGCAACTTCGCCGCGGAGGTGGAACAACGACTAATTGAGACTAACGCAGGGAAGGTGCTTCCGACGGATAACTTCTGCCGGGATTAAGGCACTCGTTAGCGACTTTTTGCGAATCTGACGAAATCTCTTGCGAAGTTAGCAAAAAAACATTCATGGCTAGTTTGTTCGAGAATCGCGCACCTAATGAGCTCCCTGAATCGATACGGCTTTGACGAGCGGTAGTTGCTTTCTACCAAATTGCACCGTTTATGTTTATCGCTATTTTATATCAAAAGTTTTAATGAAACTACTTGTAGACGTTTCACTCGTACAAGACGTATGAGTAATATGAACAGTAAAAAGTTTAATTATATTTTTGATGCGAAAGCGCTTCGAGAGTTATTAGTTTTCTAATATATAAAGTGTTTGAAATATACGTGATAATACTGTTACTGGACTTAAATTAAAAAGGAGAAGGCAATTCGTTTTTATAGGCTTTATTAATTTACAAATTCCTAATATTTTGTTATGAATACAAGCGTGAAGTTACCGTTTGTTGTGGGGCGGTCTTTGTTCAACAGTGAAAGCTTTCCGGGTGACGATGAATTTTTTTGTATATGATTGATTGCAATTATGTAATTAATAGCGTTTTAATGCCTACAAACAGCATGCGCACTGTATCAGTAGGATAAATTATAATCTATTAAGGTATAAATACGTTTTCATTTACATTTGAAAGGGCCAAAGTAATGTAGATCCGATGTATACAATATTTCGGAATGAACTAGCAACCGTATTATTTATCGCGGCGAATCGGGTTCCTTTGTTTAATTATTAATTATGCGAATAATGAAATCATTTTAATATTCGTTTACCATTCATTATAAGAATAATAAACATAAAAGCAACAGTACCTCTGTATTAAAAATGAAAGTATCAAATGTCTCTAATTAAAAATTTACATTGTTTTTTTTTTTTTATTTTTTTTTTATATTTGAATGTCTTAAACAAAAATAGATTAGTATTCTAGAAACAGTATATAAGGCTTTGTGTCCATACAATATGTATAAGTGACGTCATAAAGATAAAATCAACGACAAAAAGTTTTAATCACTATGGTTATTCTCGAAACTAGAACAGTGCAGTAGTTTTTCGGACTTTAGGATTAAATATTCATTGAATTTTAAACTAATACGAAAATGTCGAGCTAAAGCCTATTCAACTACGGCCTTCGTCGCCAGAACATTAGCTATTAAAACATTGTCAGAAATTATAATTGGAATGAAATTAATATGATAATTATGTATCTACCTATGCTGTAGATATATCATACAGTTTTGGTTCGAGGTTGGGGGTTTTCTGGGACAAATTAGCTAGGGGTGTTCTGAATTATAATACAGATATACATAATACTTACTATGAAAAAGTCATTGTCTTATCATTTTAGAAAGTATACTAGAAGATGTCACTTTAAAATATAATTAAATTTTATTTAAGGACTCTTACTTCAAAGGAAAATACTCTTTATTTTGAAAGTAAAAAAGAGCATATTACATAAACACATAATACTTTGAATACCGATTTTAACAAAAAAAATCACGTCAGGTCACCTTGTATAAAGTTGGTCGCGACGCTGACGTAGCGGCAAACAGCTTGTGTAGCACTTTCGTAGCGCTGCGTAGCGTTGTGTAGCACTTTCAATCGAATGGAATGTTGACATCTCTCTTGTATTAAATTATAATAACCACATAACACGTAGACTGAATAGTTTAATAGTATTATAATTACTTACTATATGTATTTTTTTAATATCTTAATTTTTTGATAAATTTATTAGTTACTTGCATTCGGTTATACAAGTAAATATTGTCGATGCTGGTTTGGTTACAGTTTGTTTTAAAATAAATTATTTTTTATTTTAAAACAAACTGTAGTTAAATGTAGAAAGATTAATGACAATTATTTTATAGCATAGCGAGTTACGAAATTTTGCATCGGGATGCTAAATAATGAAATACGTGCAAGTCTAAAGTGCAAGCCCATCCATAGCCTTTTTTCATGAGAGATAGCATCAAAGTAAGGGGGTAAAGTACAAATGATGATACAAATATTGACTCGATATTAAGAGGTTCACCCTCAAAGTGATTCACAACGCAATTTGGGTCATCTATTCCCAGCTATATCAGTATGATTGACCGGAGCCGATGTGTCAAAGTCAGATATACAACCTTTTTTCTTTTGTGGCCTACCCACATGCACGATATTGGCCAATTAATTAGAAACGGCCGGAAGATACGCTCGGCAGTGATTCGGCAACGATCGCCTAATTTCGGGTCTGTTGAGTGCTACTTAATTTGATTGTAATAAGAATAGTATTACCCCACCCAACAACTACCAACTTTAAGACGTTTTTAAATGTTTTTCTGTAGCTACTTGACAAATTAAAGTAACAGAGACAGCATGAGAGTTAACGGCGACTTACTCGGAACGTTGCGGGGTTTGTTATGACATGTTACTAAGGCACTAAATTATTACTAGCTCTTTATTGCATAACTAAAACAAATAAACATTAATTCATTAGAAAAACTAGTGACAAATACAGACAAATAAGAGTAGCCCCTAAGCAAGAGTGCTTAGGGGCTACTCTTACCGAGTAATGCCCCTATTTCCCGTTAACGTTGCCTAGGGGCGCATTCACTCGTGCATTCAACGCAACTAGGGCCAGAGGGAAATAAAATTTCCATAGTGTACATCAGTAAACTCATTGTTACGAACAAGGTTTTATTCGATGACTTAGTTCTTGACTGGAAATGTCACTGGACGGAATCGTACCCGGTTTGTGAAAATGTGCGTGCAGATTTTAATTGTTAAGTTATACTTTTATTTTAATTACATGTACTTTTTTTTTACTGTTTAGGTATAAAATTACAGGTCAATAAATCTATAAATAAAACAACTTTCTACGACTCATTTATAATGATTTAATGTTGTTCATTTTGGAGACATATTATTTAAGGATCGCGCGATCGTACTGACATGAGCACATGCGACTCAACTGACTTTAAATTGTAAACCGTATCGAAGTCCAGAACTGATTTTCAATAAATATTATTCAGACGTCGAATGCAATCCCAATACGCGAGAAACAAAAAGTACCATCCATATATTTTGGTGAACCAACAGAACGTGGAGCACAGAGTACCGACGGTTACCACTGCATGCATTCACGGCCGTCGCCGACGGCCGAGCCACGCCATTAGAACCTGCACTCATATAGCTATTTAATTTTTATCTTAGGCTACATCTTAAACGCATAGATCCACTCTAAGAATTGCCACCAATCCACGGCAGTAATTAAAATTTAATAATTATTATATGTTACAAAAAATAAGACAATACAAGAAAAAATTCTTTTGATAGACTGTTCTCAAATCAATGCAACGCATACTATCGTAAACTAGAGACTTTAATCTGTCAATTCCATACGATTTTATTTCTGTACAGAGTGGAATAGTTTTCATATTATGGTGCCGGGTGACCTTTCAAGTATAAAATCTTTTATTTTATATATGTTTGGTTTTATGAATTTTTAGATTGAAATTTGTGCGAATGTTTGATTTATTTTTGAATTTCCTTTTTTTGTTTATTCTTTTTGTTCTTATAAATTCCTAGTTTGAAACTGTGTATTGTTATTGAAATTTATTGAAAATATAAGGGGTTTTAATAAGCTGGTAATATTAAACAAGGGTTTGTAAGCAGTTTATGAGTATAAACGCGTTTATAAATAGGTTATATTTGCGATTAATACTATAAATTCTTATTTACTGTATTACGTACTTTGCTAGAGTTTGTGAGAAACAAAAAATGCGTGTATTTTAATTAATTAAGGATTTCCTTTATTCATAGATAGGGTAAGTGTAATTTTGTCTAATATATCATAGGATATTTTAAAGGTTTTTAAAAAATACTTGTACAAAATAACTAATTGCGAAATCTAAAATAATGTCTTCTTCGTCTCTAGTCTACATTTTTTAAAGTACAAATTAAGATTTAAAATACAGAATGGTTATTTTAAATTACATTTACCATTATTACTGTAAAATATGCAATGCGCAGTGAGAAGTTTAAGTCTCTAAGAAAGCTATTTGGTAGTCGTTTCAAGTTATTTATGCACTCTAGGTGTTAAAGGAAAATTACCATACAAAGCAGGGTTTCTCAACATTTTTCACTAGCTAAGACTGTTTTGTGAACTGAGATTGGATATTCTTTTCTTCTTAATAAATTGTGAAAAAAGTTTACAAGACGACTGAATTTTCAATCGATAACAAAATCTTGTTTAAAATATTGCTTTCTGAGGTTTACGCGAATATTAGACATTGAAATAAAACTAGTTTGAACGGATTCTATCGCGGTTTATTTTGTTGACCATGACACCTGCAAAGGCGTCGAAACGTCGGGAACAAAAATCTAAAATAAACCGCGATAGAATCCGTTCAAACTAGTTTTACTTGTTTAAAATGTTTTTAAAATAAGTATTTTAAACTTCTAGCTTATATCCTAAGTCTTACTTTATAGGTAGTATTGTTGCAGTACCTAACTGCTATATATCTATCTATCGTGTATAAACCCAAGCCATTAAAATTATCTTTGATATTTCCAACAAAGAACTCAATAGCACATTATCCTTCCCGCTTCCCACCTACGTCAGCCTACGAAAGGCCGCAAAACACGTGGGTGTGCCAAATTAAAAACATAAAACATAATATCCGTCAATAAGAAAAAACATTGATCACCCCTGACAAACGCATCGCTTTCAGTAAATCACACCTATTTTCTGCTTCACTCATTAGTAACTGAACGTGTATCACGCGATGCTCGCCAGCCAATCACAGACACCCTATTACGCTTTGCATATATCTATTGTAGTTCGTTCAATCATTCACTCCCTGAGCCGTTCGTAATTACTAGGTTGAAATAAATTGATAAAAGCTGGATAGAAGTTCAAATCAAATTGTATTCGTTGTTTTTGTGCGATTGGAAGTATGGGCTATTTTCGCATAGCAGTAGGACAAATTAATCTAGTTAAATATCGATTAGAAGTTCAATTTCGTAGTCGTAGTTTACCTCTGAAACGTAGAACACATTTGGAGGACTTTTTTGTAACACAATATCATTTTGTTTAAAACATTAAAAGGAAATGTGGGTGGTCGTGTCTCCATACAAACTCTCTCGTCTATTTTCTTGCTGGTATATGACCTTAAAGCAAAGAATTTTTACAATACTATATATATTAATTAGTTGTATGTCCCTAACTTTTCCTTTTTTATGATACATGAACCCTCCAAAAATGCTCAAAATAGCCTATTTTGATTGCAGTCAACATAGACGTACCAACTGTACTAATTTGACATTTATTATTGAATAAATAAACATAGGAATAAAGTTTCTATTCTTCGTATTCGGTTTATGAAAATATTGAGGAGGACACATGTGAGTATCAAACCTCCAATTATAACTTTTTAATTAGGCTATTCAGTCGTAGCTGCAGTTGTTCCTGTCAAACTTGTATATACCGGACGCATGTCGTGCAATAGCGATATTTTCTTCAAATACCTAATTTTCAAAAGACTCCGCTCGCTTTTCTTCTTAAACTCCCAAAGTCTAGGTAATTTAAGACTATTATTATTATACTTTTTTCCACGCATCTATGCTCCTACTTGATCCTGCATATACTATGTTACCACTCAGCTGACGATGCCTGCTATTTGATTCGTTTAATTTCCTAGGTACCATTTTTTTTTACTAAGCTAACAAATCTTGTAGTCCGTAGAACATACAAAGCCTAAATTTAAAGTACACGTGTTAAATATCTGTAATCTGGCAACTCTGATTCGGTAAACATATTGAAAGTGTTGCCAGCTCACAGCGCAGGGAATGTTGACACTAACTTATCTGTAAGCACACAGCCATTGCAGTTAACTTTACTAACCGTTAGTGATTAAACGACTTTCCGACTATCCCAACTTTATGTGCTTAAAAAAGAATTTTGTTTTTCTAACATTAATTTTAATGTTAGAAAAGTTTCTTTGGCATTTGCCAAAGTAACTTAATGTAATAATATGGATGCGGACAATTTTTTTTATTTACGCGTCACATAGATTATTATAAGTACCTACGTATTTTTTTTACATAAACATACAATAAGAAATATACAGTGAATGGAATTGTCTCGTGACGTCACTTGTAGCTACAATTTTTGCTATCACATGACGACAAAAAGCCCCCTCTATTAACCTTTAAAGGGCTTTAACTTTGTAATTTTTCATTAATCAATAAAAAAAATCTCGACTTTTTATTTCCTTTTTTTTTTTGTTTTGCAGAATAAATGGATATTTCCTTTTCATACCCAATCCGCACGCACGCCTATTTATTATGATGATAGCCTTAACTACTAACTTAAGGGTTACTCGAAAAAAGGGTTTTTTATTTTTTAATCTGACTGCATATATGTCTACCTTCAGTATGTGTTTTTAATCATAATTTAATATATTGCATAATTAAAAATGCTTCAGTGTAATTACCTAAAAATGTCACTACAATAAAAAAATACTGTAATATTTTTATAATAATTTATTTTAATTACGTAAAAAACAGGTACTTCTAAAATAACGAACAAATACAAAAACAGATATAAATAAAAATACCTGGAGGTCTTAGTAGTAGTAGTCGGGTTCGATTCCTACCCAAGACAAATCGGTGTGTGATGAGTATGATCATTTGTTCTGTGTTGGGGTGTAATTTATCTATAATATGTATGTATTCAGAAATATATAAGTATATTTATCAGTTGTCTGGTTACCATAATAAAGGCTCTGCCTAGTTTGGGATAAGATGGCCAAGTGTTAGTTTTCCCGAAATACTATTATTAATTTAAATGTGTATATAATAAGTTAAAACCAAAATCATACACTATAAAAATATTATTTTGTTAAAATATAAAAGAGCTATGTAAGGTTATGTTCAATTACTGTAACTGTATTTACAATTTTAGCATCAGTTAATTAACTGCACGTTTCCAAGTCAGTTGTCGTTACGTTGTATTTAGATTATAAATAAGGTATAGTGGTTTCATTATAACTAAGAATAGCGTTTAAGGTAAATAAACAAAGCTAGATCTAGTCTAATAAATTCAAAATGGCAGCTCCATTCTGCTTGTATGTTGCCTATTTTAGGGATCTCGTTTTCTTAGACAGTTAACGTTAGATCTGAAATCACTTGGAACAGGTAAAGAGCAATCAATCAAGAATAATCTATCTACCTGTATTACATGAAATAAATTGACGACCCCATTATCCGATTGACTAAGTATCTATCCTTCTGTGAAAAGGTTGATGTACGATTAGGTTTTAATCACCCGCATTTGGTATATCAAGAATTAAGGATAGTTTTTTTGTTTTGAAACCGGCTTTGCATAACCTTATGATACAAAGAACTTTTTTTTATAAAATCATTGAACACTGCGTAACTGACAATTTAGCAGGTGTGTAACAGTTAACTCCATTCTTTCGTGCACCTGCATTTTATCAGAAATTTATAGGGTTAACGGCCGAAGGTCACAAAATATTTGATAGAAATCAAATTAGAAATAATACTTGTCTTTAACCGGCTCAATGTATTTTAAAGTCGTCTTCACAAACGAACACTGATCACCACGCTTACACACTGTTAGAATAATCAATAAGTACATCAAATTGATTATGTTTCAATAGTTTATGCTCGTAAATGTGTTAGTTAATGACCCCTTCGAAACTCAATAGATGTGACCTTTGCTGACCGCGACAACAACCAAAGTTCAAAACAAATCAAGTAGACGGCGAGGTTTCGATCAAGGCCGACCGTTGACAACTTAGTAGACGCTTCAGTTACAGGACTGAAATACTTGGGATACATAGTTTTACCGGTCTTTAAGGAAAATAAAGTAGTATGGACGAATTTAAGACGAAAAAATAGAGACAAACGACTTTTTAAACGGATTCTATCGTGGTTTATTTAGATTTTAGTTCCCGTAGTTTCAACGCCTTTACAGGTGGCATGGTCACGGGCAGACTGGCATTATCGGAAGGAAAAATTGATTAATGAGTTGATGACTGGCCTCGCGTCAGTGGGCGACTGAAATTTGTTTTATACCATTTTATAATTATGAATCAAAAACGGTAAGAGGGTTGGTTGGAGGCGGAAGAAGATCGATTGTTATGGCTCAACGTGGGAGAGGTATATGTCCAGTAGTGGACAAGCACACGCCACAATGCTGATTTTCAGCCATTCCTATACCCTAAGTTGTAACGCGGAAGTTGCAGGACGACTTGGCTACATTTACAGGGTGTTACCGAAAGGGTATATCTATCCAAAAGGGGTGAAGAGGACATCAGGTAATTAAAATATTGTTAGGGTCATTCGGGGTAACAGCACGCGGCGGGTAACAGTACGCGGTGGCCCGATCTCCGACAGGGGAGGGAGGGCTGAGGGCTGTGTTTGTAAAACTGAGTGGCTATAGTGTCGCTGTTTAGGAGCCACGTGGTGCGCCGACGCAAGTTTAGTACTGGTGGCGACACGTCGCCGAATATTTGTAGCACGATTATTTCGTTTAAGGTTTGTGCCACAGAAAAGTGTGCTGTAGTTAAATGAATAACTCTGTGCCAGTAAGTTTACTTTATTTCTATTGTTCATTTATAGTGGTTTTTATGTAAGTTTATCATATTCATAAAAAGTATTTAACGTGTGTGTTGTGACTGATCATTTGGTATATTTGCCGATTGGGGTAAGAGTACGAGATTAAAAGTACGCACGCGTACTTATATACCCCAAATATAAAAAAATAAAAAATTGTTTAATCTTTTAGCATACAGCAAAATGCCGTTCAGCGGACCCTCATCTCAGATGACCAAATAATAAAGACGAAAAAACTAGAAGAAAAAAATTAGAAGAGGAAAAGCGATTGAAAAATAGCAAGAAAGTCCGTCAGAAGGTAGCTTTTGAACCCCAACCATCACCATCGGGAATAAACAAAAAACGCAGCAATAATAAGTCAACACAGAAATTGAAACAGAAAAGAAATGAAAAGGTTATTAATAAAACAAATAAGTTAATACACTGTCCGATTTGTGGTGAAATATAATATGAAGAACCATTAACAGAAGATTGGATCCAATGTTTAATTTGCAATGACTGGTTTTATGAAAATTGTACTGCGTATGAGAACGGAATATTTCAATGCGACTTTTGCAATGAGTAAATTTTACTATGTACCTAATAACTAACCTTAGATTTAATTTAAAAAATAATAACCATAGACTATTTACAAATAATTTTGATCTCAAAGTGTGATTATTGCCAATATAAATACCTAATTTAAGACAACGTTCATAATAGATAATACAAAGAGTTCTTAATTTTGTCAATGTTAATATTCTTACTATGTTATTAACAAGATTCAATAAATGTTGATTACTGCCAACCTTAGTTGTATTCTGCTAGAAATATGAATGCGTACGTTTACCCCGCGTGCGTAACTTTACCCTAAGACATGCGTAATTTTACCCACATGACGGGTCAAGAGTACGCATTGGCAAAGTTTTAAATTAAGCTTATGTAGGACTAAAACTAATTAACCTTGATGGTAAATTTTCTGAAATAGTGAAAGTATATTAAATATTCTACTGAATTAATATCATATCATGCCAATTATCTAATTCTTTATAGGTCTTAGAGGCCATCAAAAAAAAAGTGCGTGCTCTTGACCCGAATGACCCTATACTATTTTCGCATCAATTATTCGACACCAAAAATCATGTCAGTATGTGTGTGTGTCTCTGACAATGTTCTAAAATTATTGTATTAATAATACATACAATTGTTGAAAAACTATTGTTTTTTTAACAAAAATCTAATTTTAACATTACAGAGTCGGTATATATGAGCTGTAGATATATTTTTTATATGTAAATATGAGCTAAGAAGCTTGTATTACAGGAATAATATTTTTGTGCTAACAGGCTATGTAATACAGCGCCATAAATTGCTTTTTTCAGCAATTCTCAGAAAGAGAATATATAAAACATAAGTCAATATGAAACATGTTATTAAAAATAATGATAATATTTCTTCGAAGTGAGATTGTCTTGTCAAAAAGGTATCAGCTATTGTGCGGTTGTTATTCTTTTATAATTCACAAAACAATAAGAGGATCGATGTTCTCAATATGATTCTGTTTTATAAACATGTTGCTGCGTATTTGTATTTTATCCATGTATGTTGTAAAGATTTCTTGGACCGACCCGTTGGTCTAGTGGTTAGCGACTCTGACTGCTAAACCGGAGGTCGTGGGTTCGATTCCCACCCAGGACAGACCTTTGTGTGATGAACATGATCATTTGTTCTGTGTCTGGATATAATTTATCTATATTATGTATGTATTTAGAAATATACATTTATGTTTATCAGTTCTCCGGTGGCCATAATAAAGGCACTGCCTAGATTGGGATCAGATGGCCGTGTGTGAGTTGTCCTAAGATATTATTATTATTTCTATGTACGGAATGTAACTTCATAAAATAATCATGCAAATGCCCGGAAGATATTAACGTGATACAAATATATACGTGAGTATTTTATGAGAGAAAACAGTTAGTTTCCAACATAAAAACTGTAACAGAATCTAACGGGACATATTTAGCTAATGAATACTAACCACTAATGTGTTTTGCGTTTAGAGATCGGGATTTCACATAGGTAGGGAAACGGATGCAATAATCCCAGTCTTGTATTCAACTGCCACCAAAACATGGTCGAGGCAAACAGGGAAGCATCCTCGATAATTAAGCGCCATTCGTCATCCCAGCTCGGCGCTACCCCCAACAATCACGGATCGACCAACTCACATATTGGCCTAATTGGTAACACAGGCGTGGGCCCCACCAAACGTTCCGTGTAACCACATAGCAATCAATCAAATCGGCATAATGTATTCATTGGCAATGTCACTAAACCGCATACACGTACGAATGTTGTAAAAGGAGAAAAATACGGGGAAGCAATAAAGAGTGGGTGTGTAGCAGTAATGGAACCCAAGGGAACGCAAATCGTCACAGCAGTTCGCTCTCGTCATATAACTTTTACTACACTTATATTTTTCTATTTATAGCTCTCTTTTGTTTGTTCTTATCTTTGCGCTAGCGATTTATGGTCCTCGTATGACTCGGAGCAGTTACAGGTTAACGGCACTCCACCTAACATCATTCGGTATTTGAAATATGGACGTGACGTCACTACCTCACGTTCTTCCTTAAATTTAAGATTAACAGGCAGCGTGCTTCAAGGTTTAAAATAAAAAAAACGTAAATAGTATCCTTTATGAAAAAAGGAACAATGTGGGCTTTGACACATACCTACCTAAATCTAACAAGAGATTTAATAAAATCGATTGATAGTGATTTAGAACATATAGGCTCAAATCTTATCCATGACTGTCTGTGACGCTTACAAGGCTAAACTACTGAACTGATTTGGATGAAACTTGGTATCGGGTAAGTTTGGATCCTAAGAAAGGTCAGAGAATTCATGGACGGACAAAAATGCGATAACTGACAACTGCGCAGGCGGAGACGTGGGCAACAGCTAGTATTTCTATGAACGGATAAACTGACCTCAACATTTAGCACACAATTCAAAGTGCTTAGGTACGTCCAACAGAATTGCCTTTTACACTTTCCGATAAAGAAAATTCTGATTATTGATATCGTTATTCACTAGGATAAAGCTTAAAGTCTTTACATTGAAACGTTTCAGAGTTAATAACTCTGAGTAAAAACAAATATTCGTATGTAAATGCGTACAACAACGAAACGTGGCTAACGTTTAGGTTTTTTACGGTTTTGTCAAATAGGGGGAGCTTGTTGGGTTAACATTTTTTGTCCTTCCATCTGTTTGATTACATTTCTACTCTCGTACGCAGTGTTCACTGCTCCGTCGCAAGTTCGTAACGCACCGTTTATCATTCAACAATAAAATTATCGGTACAAACCTCTCACAAACAATAATTACGCATAAATGGAGTTTTAATTAATAAATGGCTTAATAATATCTGAATAACGATACACTCGCATTATGAGTTACACTCGCATTATGAGTGAATTAATTACTAAATGTAATTAATTACTCGCATGCGAGGATAAGACAACGGCTCGTAAGTAAGTCTATGACAGCAGAGATATAAGGGGGCTATGAAAAACTAATTTAACTCTGCGGCAAAAAGTTTCGCGCGGCTCTCTCGCGCTGCTTCATTACGTTATGAATGGCCCAAAAAGCTTTCGTGTCGAAACTAAATCTTTTGTTTACTCATTACGTTACTTCGACTCGAGTTGCGTTGATTACACCAGCTGCGTTTAATATTTTATCTAACTTACCTATAAAATGTTAATTAATATTAACTTTATTAATACTAAACCTACCGTTTTTCTGTGTTATTGCTTGTGCTCATGTTTCCCTCTGAAATTACATTTTATCCATTTTATCTTGTTTCGCCATTTTGTTTACTACTACTTTAATACATTGTGCAAACGTGTCTTGCATCCGCACAGCCACTAACACAGGTAAACGCAAGAAGTTTTATATTACAACATGCATTACTTTCAAATTAGGGTTTCCGCATGCAAACGGCAGCGAGCCATGAATTCGAAAGTAATTCCATTATAAGTTTGAAGTTGAACATTTTCGAGTTGCAAATAATGTGGCAGCCTAAAATTTCCGCTTGATACTCTAATATGATTGGAGTGAGCTCGGCACTAAGCACATTAAAAACTTTTGAGTGGCGTAAACAAGTTGTTGTCGTCACAACTGGTTGGAGGTGCGATCGCGTTACGTTTGTGGAGCCTTTATTGAGCTGGCCTTTATCTCCTGGCGTCGACACACTATTCGAACGGATTAGAATGACGTTTGTACTTCGTTACCAGCTTATTGTCGGCTCTGAATGCGTCATTTGCGTGTGAATTTGAACACCTCTAGAAAGGCTGAAAAGGGAAATAATAGGCTTTACGCCGGTCCCGAGCTGCGCTAAGCCTGAATGGATAGACATACCGACAATATTTGCCGCCACCCGCTATGTAAAGAACGGCCGAATATTTTTGGAATGTGGCACCATTCTAGATGGAACAATTCTAGTCTTCGCAAATATTTTGTTATGGTTTTTGTGTGCGGCGCGGTATTTTCGCACAAAAGCGAACCCTCCCAAAGTGCGGATACCGCTGTGGACTTGAACTAAAAGTTTTCCTTTCACTTGAAGTTTGTTATCGAATCGCAACAGTTTATGTAGGTTTGCTATCAAAGGGAAGTTGTAAATACGTATGTACAAATGGGGTACCGCAACTATGTTTTGTAACTGCGCCCGGACTAGAATAATAATGAGAGCTCGAAAATCGTTAATAGGATTATGCTGGCAAATTGGATATTGAGCATAAGCCGGCTAAGTTCGCGGTGGACAGCAAGTATCCGTAATTAGCAGTAACTAAGGGGATCGGGCGCACGGTTGCCTGATTAAAACTGGCTTAAATGGAGCAGTTGGTAGCCCCCACGCCACTGCCGCTGCACGGCTGACCCAAATTGTAACTACTTATTAATGGTTACAGAACTTGTATCCTATTACACTTCTGTTTTAAAAGCAATAACAACTGAATCAAATGTATATTGCGAAGTCGTTTACATTAATTAATTACGTATTTTAGTGTTATAGTTATTGTTCATGCAATCTTGACAAAGACTGTTTGCTTCTTTGCTATTCATCGCTGCTCATTAACATGATCATTAAAGATATCAATCTTGATAGGTACAGCCACACACTCTTAAGAATTCCTTGAATTCCATTCCTACTATAAACGTTACTATGAAAAACAACGGACGAGCGATCAAACAGTCCGACGAAGCTCGAACTCAATTTTAACAAAAGCATTTTCTGCTTCCAATACCTGCGTACGTTAGTGCGTGTGCAATTAAGACCGGATAGTAACGAGCACGCAAGCTTGCAAAATGAAAACGTCAATGCGAGCTGTACCCAACACCCTTTCTTTCATTTGTACTGCAACGCGTTAAGGTGAGGCCTATCCGTTGTGTCGGAAACCACTGTATTATGCTCGTTGCGTAGCTTCGATTAATTTCTGCACTAATGCGCACGTTTATTCCTGGTTCATTAACTATTTTCTATGCTCTTTTGTCTGATACATAAGTATGTATTGGTTTATAGCTTTAAGTTTTAACTGTTTGCTAAGTGTTCGCCTGTATCAACACTTCAAATACTCGTCGTCGTTGATCCCGGTATTGTTAAGTATTAAATTCAGAGTTTTGCTATGAGTTTTTTGTCGTCTGTTCCGTAAGTACAAAACTAATCTTATGTTCATACATCGATGAAATTTCTAAAAAAATCTTGCATGTCACAAAGAGAAAACGACCCCTTAACAGAATTTTGCAGGGTGTAAAAACAAATTAAAATTCACTCGATGGTGGCGCAAACAACCCTAAACCAGCCGATCAGGGTATATTGTACTGAATAATTAAACAACCCTCACAGCTTTAGCTCAAACAGCTGGATTATTGAGTCTGAACAATTAAAAGTTTCGCTATTCAATTATCAATTAAGGGTTAACAACGTAGGTCAACTCTGATTGGACTTTCATATTAATCACTGTTATGTTACGTTAACATGACCGTTCTCAACAATGACTGAGGACAATGTTTCTATTTCTATTGAATTAAAGCACTAATCTTTTGGTAAACTGTTTACGAAGTAACATAATTAATAGATAAAGAAAATATTCTGGCATTTCTTTCCATATTATTGGTTAATATAATTGTATTTATTTTTACAATTAGTTTGGTTGGTAGCTTAAATGTGCTGTAAAAAAACAATCGTTTTCTAACAGTACATTTAAAAATTGCACTTTGTAAAGTTTGTGCTGTTTACAGGGACTGACAGGCAATACAAAAATACACAGACATAAAACAAATGCATAACTATATAATCTACAGGCCTTAAATGCTTTCGATGCAGACACAGCACCCTCTCGTCGCAAGTACTCAAAACACAGCGAAACTGACGGATATGAAATAATTATTCATTTAATCAGACACTAAAGCATTGAGAGTCGCCTCCATAGCTTTTCTCATCCAATTAAGCTTCTCTTAGTTCTTTAATCAATCCCATTTATGTTGCAAAGTCATGAAGCTTTAATGAGATCCAAGTTAGAAGTACTGTAGAATTTTTGGTAGGTGTATAGTGAGTTTGAATTGGCATGTTAACTAGAAATTTTTAGAAATGTCCGTCAGGTAAAATAATGAAATTTATTAAAAACGTATTTTACTTTTTCCTGCAAACAAAAAATGATCAAAATACAGTGAATGGAAACTTCGCGTCACGTCATTCCGTGCTACAATTTTTACCACGACGTGACGTCATAAGCCTCTAACTCCTGAACATTAAAGCGCTGTATATTTGTATTTTTTTATTGTTTTGATAAAGATAAAAATACGTGTCTTATTTATTTTTTTAATATCTTACTGACGGGCTTGAACGATTTTTACTTTTCATACCCCGTCAACATCCCTACTCCCTCTTACTATGGCAAAAAGTTTAGGCAAATACAGTGGAAGTTTGCAGCTAATATGAAAATCTCGGTGGAAATCAACGGTCACGCGCATAATTAGTTAGTACGTTAATTTTGTGTTACATGAGGTTTTTAATTGCATGTGTATTATGTATGCTTGACCATGTGCGGGCTTAGTGTTAAGCCGGCTAAGGTGAAGCAGATAAGGCTTCCTAACAATGGGAATGTATAGAGGATTAAGAAGAGTGTATCGGAAATAATGAGGGTATAAATATATCACGTGACTTCGGTATTAACGGACGGATTATCGGATTGCAGATTGATGGGTAACAACTTCTTTGGTATCCTATTGAGGAGTTCTATCCTATTTAGGGTACCAAATCGATCCGAACCTTAATAAGGTATTTTAAAAGAACAAGGATAAAGTATTTTACTGTGGTATGGTGCCAAGACTATTTTAAAGTGAGTGTAAACTCTTCTGCATACTCTTTTCCCTAAGCTATGTTAGAGTCACCTTCCAGTCTGACCAGATTCAGCTGAATACCGTATTTTACGAGCGACTGCCTATCTGATGTCCACAATCCATTTACTGAGTAATACAGTATCCCATGGTAAGACTGGCTGTCAGAATTGTCATGACAACCAGTCTTACCATGATTGACTTAACGACTGCCAAAGATCAACGTATGACAGCTGAGTCCAACGGCTTAATGAACTTTCCGGGGCACGGAGGGGTCTCGGTAGGTTTACAAAAGGTTACCCATCAACGGACCAAACGCGGCGAGCGCGGCTGAACCTTTATTATCAGTCAAGTCGGCTTTTAAGTGAATCCATTAAAAACGTTTAATATCAACTTGGTTATGTAATTACGATCTTTTCTACTGGAGGGTAGACGAATTAACACAGTTGAGAAAAACCCAGGGAAATGTTGATACGGTTCGTTAAATATAAAAAGGTAAAGTTATATTCCAAATATATGTATCTGTTGAACCGTGGAAATATGTAGAGCACATTATTATAATAAAGTTAGGTTAAGTTAAATGTGGAGCCTAAGTTAAACTTTGCTAAGTAGTGTAATTTAATAACTTTTCAATGTAAATTCTGTAACGTATTATAAATATATTTTGCGTAACAAGGATATTTATAATGATTAAATCTCGTAGAATTACTAAAAACATATGTAAAATATGAGAATATTAAATAATGTTTGGATCTTGTGTATAAATAATGTGGACCTCTTCACACCATGTATCATAAGCATTGAAGAAGTGTTAACATATTTATATAAGCCAATATTGGATCAAACATTTGTAACGTTTTCTGTACCGTCAGTACCCAGTGTACAGTCAGTAACAAAAGTTTATAAACAAAATCAGTTTTACAAAACACATCCGTCCGTCCGTCTTATCCGTCTCACGTTTTAAAAATTCTTATTAGTCAACTTATTACATTTTGGTGTTTTTGCAAATTAATTGTGTTTAACAACTTCTGTTGCTGACTGTACCGTATGTATTTTAGAGGCAAGTGTAGTAAATGGAAATGGAAAGCTATAAGTAATCATGAAAACAATTTACTTTATCAGATACAAGGTCTACACGACACTGTATATAACTGTAATCCACGACCTCTTTGCTGAAATTTATCCTTCAACGATGAACTAAGTTATGGCTTTAGAAATTGCCTGTCAAATGCTAGTAGTCGATATTATAGAATGTGGAACGCAGACTTTAAAACAAAGGATATGAATTTATTTCTTTAAAAATATGGTCATGGTCCTGTGGCCTGTAGATTATTGATCTATTCCATCCTGTAGATAATTATATCCATCCATCTCCATTCCAGATTGATTTGAGACGGCACGGATGCCCGAGTGGTATAGGTCACCACGCCAATTACCATAGTTCGCGACGTGCTGCGGGTTCGATCCCCGCATGGGACAAGCATTTGTGTGATCCACAAATGCTTGTTCTAAATCTGGGTGTACTTGTGCACGTGATTTGAATGTTTGTGAAATCCTCGCGACACAAATGTCAATGCAAAATGGTTATTGTTATTCATTTGACAGGCACACAAACAACGAACAATACATAAACACACTGTCAATCTTTAGATTTCAGTTAGTTCTTATAGACAGTATGTTTTTTCAAGAAAACTGAATGACGTGTCCATTACACTAATGTCAATTTAGCATTGGCAGTGCAAATTAAAATTAATTGAAGTGTAAGGAAGGGCCTTGTCACTTTGAATGTACAGATCCCTTGTTTCAAACCAATAAGGATGATTTTTCAATGTGTATGTGATGTTATTATTTTTTGTGGTCTACCGTTTCTACCAAGTGCCCAAAGCAGGTCATTAGAAATAGCTTTACGACGCTCGTCGAAAATGTGGTAAACCAAATTATGTTGATGCGGAAGTGGGAAGAGATTGACATACAAATTGGGTCTTGATAATGAGCAGTCTTACTGCTCGATAGGCCATTTTGAAGTTCTTACCTGTAGTACAGCAGTGAGACTAGGGCGTGTAGTAGCAAGTTGACAAGGTGGTAGCCGGCCGGCTGCAGGCCGTGGATGGCATAGTTCCATCGGAAGGTCAGCACCGTCAGCGGACGATAGGACTTGTGAGATTGTTCCTGAAACAACGGATAAACATTGGGTAAGCGACTCATTTTTCAAATCAAATCAATAACTCATTTATTTCAAACAGGCTACAAAGCAGCAATTTAAGAAAGGCAATACAATGGACAGCACTCCGATTCGCCCACCCTTCAATGCAATTTTTTGAATGGAACACGGCTATCTAAGAACATCTCTTACAGTAAAGGTTGTCGAGATGTATTGTCGGCAATTGTATTTTTTTTTGTCTTCGTCTTAAACGTAAGTGATACATAATGACGTTCAACAATAGTATAGCTTAATATATAATTAAATATAAACTTTAATTTTTACAAAATTAATTGATCTTCATTTCGACGTGTCTGTTTTGTACCTGCGAAAACATTTTCATTTGCAGTTTTAATTAAAAATGAGGTGAAGTGAGAGAGTAATCAAAGGTTCCTTCAAAATAAACGAATGCTTATTTGTTTTTTATATTAGAAGTGGCCTGTCTTGTTATTGGCTGGTATTATTATAATGTATATTAAAATGAAAAGTAAATGTCTAAAAAGTTTCTAATTTTACAGCAAAACTAATTTTATATTAAAGAAAATATTTTTGTTATCTATTTCTATTTAAAATATTTATACGCAACGTAAAGTTGTAGTTCAGTGAAATAAATGGAAACTTGTGACATATAAAACTGATGTACTAAAAACGGATGTCTCGCATGATTCATAAAAAATAAAGAATTCAGAGCCCCTTCACAACTGTTAAGGTTTTTATAACGTTGCCGCACGTGTGTTTATTTTCATCCTTTATCCTGCGTTTACCTTCATGCATCTAACATGCAAAACACCATACTAAAAATATGATCGATTAAGTAAAAAACGTTGAAAAAAATGTGCTTAATCTCTATATATATAAAATTCTCGTGTCACGGTGTTCGAACTTGAACTCCTCCGAAACGGCTTGACCGATTTTGATGAAATTTTTTGTGCTTATCCGGTATCTATGAGAATCGACCAACATCTATTTTTCATCCCCCTAAATGTTAAGGGTAGTCCACCCCTAATTTTTTTTTTTTATTTTTTAGGCAAAATTTTTTGTTTTTATTTTTTTATGACACAGCATACAAAAATACATACAACCCTAAATTTTCATCCCTCTACGATCAACCCTTATATTTTATTTGTTAATTAAAAACTTTAATTTTTTTTGGTAAAATTTATTTTTTATTTTTTGATGACTTACAATAAAAAATAGGGTAGGGTAGGTAGGGTAGGGTAGGTAGGGTAGGGTAGATAGGGTAGGGTAGGTAGGGTAGGGTAGGTAGGGTAGGGTAGGTAGGGTAGGGTAGGTAGGGTAGGGTAGGTAGGGTAGGGTAGGTAGGGTAGGTTAGGTAGGGTAGGTTAGGTAGGGTAGGGTAGGTAGGGTAGGTTAGGTAGGGTAGGGTAGGTATTTTTAATTTATAGGGCAAAACAACGTTTGCCGGGACAGCTAGTATTAATATAATAATCAGGAACAGGCCTCTTTTCGTGTAGAATGATGAGCAAGCGTTGATCACCACGCTTGCTCACTTGCAGGTTGGCGATTTCAGATTTCAATTTCTGGAATCCAGGTTTCCTCACGATGTTTTCCTTCGGTCTTGCGAGTGATACCTTAGAATGATTAAGAAAGTACAAATAACTTTGAAAAAGTCACATTAGTACTAGCCTGTTTTGGGTTCGAACCTGCAACCGTGAGCATACAAATCCGTTCTTTAAACCGCTAGGCCACCACGACATTAAACTATTTAAATTTATTGATTATTTCGATAAAACTTAATAATGTTAAAATAGTATAAAAAACTGGTTATCCATACATTTTTCTATTATATTTGATAGAATAAAAGCGGTTTTAGTTGAGATAAAGAAACATAACGTAGCGTGTTTTCGCTAAGTATTATTCGTGTTATTGTCGCGTTAAGGTCAAACACAGATTCCTTAAAGACATCTAAGACAAAATACCTAAATATGCTAGTACCGTTTATATACTTTTATTATATAAATACTCTGCAGCGAAACAGCAAAAAACGACAGTCTGCATAAGAAATTTTATTATGTAATTTTACACGGAACCCCACAAAGAAAAACTTGGTTTTAATTAAACGTCACTGGCATTGGAGGTTATTAAAATTATTGTGAGAAAATAATTAGACATTCTATGGTTTTATTATTTTAAAAAACGTGTATTTTCACGACTACATCTCGGTAACGAAGGTCTACAAGATTATAAAAGTTAATGCTCTGAAAATACTGTAATGAAATTATGTTAACGACGTTATTCTGTCACTAACACGGTTTAAGGAATATTTGGGAAGAACATTTTTTATTTTCGATTATAAATGTTAGGGAAATACTGAGATAAAGAATAAATAATATAATTAGGAGTGAAATGAGCAATATAATTATAATATATATAGTAAAAAACGTAAAAAAAGAAACAGAACTTAGTACCTTTGTATAACATGTTTGTAAGGAGTCTTATTAATCCGTGTGAAACAGATTTTACAAGATACGCTTAAGTAAAGGGCTCATCATTAACGAGAGAATTACTTTAAAATGCAGTGAAAATTTTCTACATTTCTCGACTTCAATAATATAATAACTTCCAGAAGTGAACCATGTTTAACTTTTCAAAGTACTGGTTGACTTTCATATATCTGAGTTAAACCAAGTAACTCAAACTTTTTACTAAGCTAGTGAAAGCTACTGCGGTAGCACAACACTAAAACGAAAGTTCTGGAACTCACTAGAACTTTCGTAAGACTAATATTATTCATATTCATGACACTGTACGATTTTCCATCGCATCTGCCGATTGGTTGTTATAAACAAAATAAAGGGAAATAGAACTCACTTACGCAATAGGCATTCCCTAACAGATATAATACTGATGATATCCAATGCATAAAATCTCCTTCGTCTCCGGTTACTTTGTTTTATATTGCATACATTAACATTAAAAATAATATACTTATTTTTCTAAGCAGACAGAATTTCATGAATTTTACTTTGAAAAAAAGAACAGTATACCATACAACCATTTATCCTTTACTTTTATATGGGAGCGAACGCAGCCATCAGCTAGTTAACATATATGTCTTCGACTCACAAAACATACAGCACAATGTTTCTCTGATACACTGATATGTTTTCCTTCTTTTCCCACTTTATGGAACGATATAAAAAAACATGAACAAAATAGAAAAATGGCCTCTACAACCTGCCCATACACGTAGGCATCACACGGGTTATTTGCACAAATGATAAATATATAAATCAGTTTTATACAGCGCCGAGTAACACGCACAAAAATGTGGCTGTCTCATAAATATGATTCATGGCCTAACAAAATTAGCAAGTAGAACGGAGCAATATGGGCGGCTTCTTCTTTAAATGAAATTCCATGTCAGGTGGTAGAGGTAGTGCCATAATGGGAGCACATTTATCACAAACAACAATATGGGTGTGCTAATAAATATTACTTGTCACGAGTTCCCAAATCCTATTAGAGGCGGCTGCATACAGCGAAGCCAAGTTGCGGATACCTCGGCGATTTTTCAAAAGTTTAATGACCGCCACAGTTTAACAACGGGAAAGTTTGTCAGTTACCGAAATGAAAATTCAAATTCACAAAGTTATGTTGCCGTAAAATGTAACGGCATATTTTTATAGGATTACTTTAAAACGTTGATTTACGTTTACGTTTATGGTACACATAACAATTGGGATCGGTAATTACGAGGGTGGATGCAGAAAGCCGCAAAAACAAATCTGCGGGAAAACATTTGTTCGTACGTACTTATTACAAATTAGCTTTGTCTCGCAGATTCGATCGAGTCAACTTCGGGGTTGAACCGTTGGCTGCCCAATTCCCCGTGGGTTGTTACCGGCGACGGGACTTCGGTGATTGAAATGGGAGCGATATTGAAATCTGTTCAATTGAGAGGCGTGCAATCGTAATGTGTAAATAAATGTGAATATGCTCGAATGATTTTCTCTCTCAATTTACACAGATGTTCACAGGTTTTTTACTGTGCAAAGCAATTAATCACCAAGTTAACGCACCATTAGCAGACTATAGACCGAATACTGAAACGTCAATCAGTTTTAAGGCGCCGTTAAGTCTCGTGCCGTCTCTGTCACTTGAAGGTATAAAGTAGCGACAGATAGACATTTAGGACGGTGTTAAAGTTAAATGGCGTTGCAGTATTCAGGGGTACATCAGTCAGATCCACTCTCTCTTACAGACCAAATAGGCCATTACAAATATTTGGCCCATAAACCCTGTAGAATCCTGGTAGGTATAGCGTGAAGCGAGGACTCACCAGTGATATTAATTTAGATATTATGCTGCTCCCATTTTCTAAATAATTTAAACTGTAATTAACATTATTAAATAAAATGTGCGTCAGCGGAATAATTATCTAAGTAATTAAATCTGTATTTTTAATTTCATGAAAAGTTCTGACGAGTTTTCAAAAGAGCTCTCGGAAAAAGTATGATGAAATTTTAAATGACACCACATTTCGGATTCACGAGCGTCACGTGGTACTCATATTTAACGGGGAGCGAACAATTAAATGGTCGATTATGAAGCGTATCGCAGCGGTCTGCGGTGCGCCTATATTCATCAGTCACCGAAACAAATTGATGGGTTATGATAAATAATAGACACTCCGACCGGAGCGGAGCCTCGCCGCGCGCCTGCTTGCCATACGTCACGGGTGTCAACTTGCGAATGTTCGAGGGGAAGCCGCCGCATAATCTAACGTTCTTTGATCAGCAAATGTTTACTATTCCATTATGTTAATAAAAAACCAGTGTTGAAACTAAATGGATTAAGCGTTAAATTTCGTGTTCACGCCAGATGCACAGCTGGGTTTATGTAGGGTCATAATAATTTATCTGTGTTAACAGTTTTTATATTTGTTTCTATATATTTTTATTTATATAATTCTGTGGCATTTAAGCTCCTCTCACAACTATATTTTATGTGTTAGTGCATTTTACAAGTAGTATTTGCACAACATGGCAATGTACTCTGCTAACACCAATGGTATTATATATAAAAATGAGGCAGATATTTTATTACCGCTTGCATTTTTATGGACTTGAAAACCTAAATTTTCGCGATTAGGGAGTATTCGATTATAGCTATATCTTTTACTAGCTGTCCCCCGCGACTTTGTTCGCGTGTTTTAGTTTTAACGGTTTTTCATTTTTGCAATCTTTTTCATTTATGCTCCTCTCCTATTGGTCGTAGCGTGATGTTATATAGCCTAAAGCCTTCGTCAATAAACGGACTATCCAATACAAAAATAATTTTGCAATTCGAACCAGTAGTTCCTGATATTAGCGCGTTCAAACAAACAAACAAACAAACTCTTCAGCTTTATAATATTATATATAGTATAGATTTACGTGCTTATCCTATCTTGTGTACTATTAATTATTGCAACTTTACAACATTTTTACAAAAGCGCGATCAGAAAGTAACATATCTTGTGTATCATTATATATATAATTGGCTAACATGATTACATTATTTTGGCCTCGTTTCGCATCTCCAGTTCTACTCTCTTGGGATTGGCAAAATCTAATCAAAAATAGGTAATAGCAGTTTTTATTCTAACAGATTGCCATTAGGCTTACCAGGCCATCCCAATTACTTTGACTAAGCCCAATTACTACAAGCATATTGATATCTTAGGATCGGTGGCTAGACTAAATGATACTTACACATAAGAGGTCTTAAATGTACTACTGTAATGTACAGAATTACAAAAAAACAACATGGAAACAAATGCCTGCACACAAAACAAAGAACAACTAGAGTAACTTTTCTAAAGCTCAAGTTCGGACCGAAATATTTCAACAAAAATAATATATTCGTTTCGTTATTAATTAAAATGAATTGTTCATAATAATTTAATCAACAAAACGTCGTGCACAAACAGAAGGAAAAATTCAC
This sequence comes from Diachrysia chrysitis, assembly GCA_932294365.1. Taxonomy (NCBI): domain Eukaryota; kingdom Metazoa; phylum Arthropoda; class Insecta; order Lepidoptera; family Noctuidae; genus Diachrysia; species Diachrysia chrysitis. The sequence goes on along the minus strand of OW028649.1, from coordinate 10,097,705 downwards.
TGCAAAATTAAATCAATTAGCCGACGCCCTTACAGAAATGCAAACACTCAGACGACGCGTCGGTATTTTGGAGTACTTGGCATAAAACGACAGACAGATGGCAACAGCGCCTTATATTTGTTCAGGAGATTAATGTCTGCCGCTGTCTGCGTGTAATAACAACTGAGGGAAGGTGACACAATCACCGAGCCCCGACTAAGGGTCGACTTACATTGGCCCGAAGAGACAAGGTCGCACTAATCAATTTTGATAGCATATTTGTTTACAACCACCTGATACAACAGCTTAATTAGCTTCGGCTTCTGACCTTCACGAAACTGTCAGCAATTTAAAACGGAGATTTATGAACAGAGAGTTCAAATCTACACACAACTACATGCTTACAGCGTAAACAAAAGTTACGTAAAAACTTTTATAGCGCTTTAAATAACGTTAATAATTCAAATGAAACAAACATTGTGTACTTATACCTACACAACCAGCAAATTATATTGTGAGCGACATATATCTCAAAAACCTTACAGTACAGAACGGTTTATGCAAAGTGTCTGGGTATATCAACCAATACAATTCAGAGTCCGCATATATAATTTCCCCGGTAGCCGCCGGTAATGTGTAAATCGACTCTAACTGAGCCTCAGGGCGGGGTTGTGCGGATTTGTTAGTTGTTTTCGTGTGCCTTAAAAGTAGCCTGAGCCCTGAAATGTAATTCTTTTTGCGTGGGTAGACAATTTCTACAGCCTTCGGCATGTACGAATAGATTGAAGTAGAGTGTTGCTACTTTATCTTGAATAAAATGGGACCGCATTGTTGGAAGTACAATTTGTTGAGTGTTTTTTGTACACGATGCGGGGTGAGCAGCCTGCAAATGGTCTCTGTGAGTTTTATTACAGTTAGGATTTGTAGTATCTATGTACTGATTATTCACAAACCTTGTAATTGTATGCATAGATTCTCCCTACAAGATATTGGAATTTGTTTGTATGCCTTGTTCCCGAAAACTGATTGGATTGGGAATTGATATTATAAACATTATGAACGAGAAGTGATTAGAGACCTACTAGATAAGTAGATTGTATTCAAAGTGTAGAATGTAGTTTTAATAAACGTTTATAAAATATAAAATGGACATTCCATCAGTCAGTGGAGTTATAATATCAGAGTTAGGATTAGATGACTTTTACATTTAAGTACATAAGCTTGCAACATAATAACGTAATGTAAACTTTTTCGGAATAGGTTTCATACCATATAACTTCACATCATTATAATAATTAATGTATAAAATATTTCACCGTTCGTTAACGTTAATTAAGCCAAACCGTAATTATGTTAATGTATATTAAAACAATATACAAGTTATATTCAAATCGTGTTGTTACTCAAAATCATAAAATTACTTTGTTAATTATGTAAACGGAGATCGCCGAAAAAGTTACTCTCTTTGAGAGTACAAAAGATTGCTGTGTTTTTTTCGCAAAGGGAAGAATAACGTCTAAATATCTTACACCCAAAGAGCAGGGTATTGCCTAGAGCTAAAGGTCGCCTTTGCTTAATCCTTTGCTGCTCCCTATTACATAGAGAAAAAAGCAATTTAGGTCTCGCCGTAATACGCTGAGATTGAGCCACGTATAATATAATACTGTTACAATTTCGGAGATAATACAGCCTTAACTGTTTAATACTGGTGTATCAAAGTGTGGGTAAGTTACTTAGTTACTTTAAAACTTTACAGTGTTGTAGGTTATTGAAATTGTATCGATCTTTTATATATAAAAATGAATCCCGATTTCCTTTGGTCATGACATAACTTCCGATCGACTGCACCGAATCGTCTAATTATGTTTTAGTTCTGTTCGTTATTGTGAGGATAGGGTTTAAAAATAAAAGTTTGAAAATGTTCTGAAAATCTCACACCACCGTTATAATTAGTTTTTTATTGTTTAGTTTGTAGAATGTATTAATTCTGTTGCTGCTTTTGGTAGTAGTAAGGTTGAACCCTCTACCATATTTTTCAAATGAAACAGTCTTTTTGCTACATTTTTTTGCCATGTTTACGTGATAATAAGCCTACAAGAACGTCAAAGAAAGTAATCAAAGTCAATTCCAATAACCAGTCTAGTAAATTGTATTTGATACCTACTTGGGAACAGTTTGTCACGTAATGTTGTGTCAGTTTTTTTATTGTTGGGGATGACACTACGAGAATTTAAGTTCGTTATAGATAACAGAAAGGGCTTTCAGAGTCGTTTGTACTGTTTGAGGCGAGTTGTACACGTGTGAATAAGATGTGAATATAATTATGAGTTTATTCAGTTGCTTTTTTGTTTTGTGACTTGTGTTCCCTTGTTTACAAACTAATTTATAACTATAGAGTAACTTGTTTAAGCATAATTAAGCGGTTCTTTGTAGATTATTTACCTCTTATTTAGGGTTATTCTCAGTAACGAGGATACCTGGTCCTTTGAAAGGCTAACGTGGGGAGACGGGACCACGCAGCGACTTTGTTGAGAACCTTACTCTTATATGGTATAGGATATCTATCAGGGTACATTCACCCTATTTTATGGGAGAACAGACATGCATGGCCGAAGGTAGCTACAGAACTATTGTGAATTGTTGTGATATGTGTAGGTATTGGTTAAGGTGCCGGAGATGCGCAGAGAATGCACATCCGATCCCGTGGCTCTGGCTAAGGCAAGGACGGGACCGGGGTGTTTTTAGTCGGTGCGAGCCCGACATATCCCCACGCCTTGCTTTCGGCGTGGGTCGAAGTCATTAGCTTTTCACCCCGTAATAAAAAAAAAAGGTATATGTTAAGGTGGATTGGTTTTTGAACAAAATCGGAAAACTATGACACCTCCCTTTCAACACATACAAATGCTTATTAACTTTATTATTATTACCTTGATATCTTTTCCACACTATAATCGACACTGGTTTTCTTTGGGGAAAGAACACTTTCTTATTTCTACTGTTTATTTTCAGCCTTCTCATTACTATTTTAAGATCTTTTTCTTCGAGCACAGCTCATTTAACGTCTACAGTCGGCCATCTTATTACCGCTCTCTTCCTTCTACTCCCCTTTATTCACTAACCTAGCGTTCCATTTCATCACCTTTAATATAACTTACTACTTCAAACTTTATACAATAAGCTTATTTAATTTTAATTTTTAGAAGAAAATAATGGCTACAGTAATATGGCAAAATTGTTGATCTCAATCCTATTTTTAATTATGGTTTTGAGCAAGCCTAAATGTAACGAAACCTAAGAGTTACGGCATATTATACAAAAATATACCAAAAGTAAAATGGAAGGCGTACTGCGACAGTGCGGCCTTATGACGTCGAGTATTGTTAAAATGTGACGCCACGGTTTAACACAATGAAACTTTTTTCATTTCGTACGATCCAACTGAAGTTATAGAAACGAAAATAAGGGAACACAATTAAAAAATGTTATTCTTTTAAATTTGTTGCTCCATCACGCTGTCTGGGTGTTTCAAAGTTTTGTAACTCGATTTGCTTTATAATTAAAGCACTCTTGGTACTCGACAAGGTTATTTTTATATCAAGATTAAGTGTTCGTTGGCATGGTTTTGGTAATTCGCAAATTATGAAACGTTTGTAATGAAAATAATGTTTTTTTTTCAAGACAAACGCTTTTGGTTTTAGTAGGATTATTAGAATACAATTATGGAGACAGGAACAAACAAGGATAGCTTAAAGGAAGAAATATTATAAGAAAAGTCAATTGTTGTCAAATTTAAAAAAAATATTGATGGTGATTAGCAACTGTTTCGCAGATTCTTCGATCTTCAACTTTTTCAAAGATAATTTGGATTTAGAACCTGCCTAGCAGTTGCTTAAAAACGTAGAGTTTTTTATGAATAATGGTAAAGATGAGTAGATCTAGATAGGTATATATTATGAGCATATCATAAGTTGATATTTAGTTTGTGTAAAGAAGAAATATTTATCCAGTAAACCTGAAATTCCTGTAAAAAACATAAATAAAAACTTTTAAATTTTTGAAACAACAATTTGTCATTGTCTCCAACGAAAACATTAAGAAAGTAATTTTTCTTCATATTAAGAGATGAGAGGTTTTTATAAGAATAAGTAATAATTCGTATTATCCAAGATACATTGATGGATGATCTAAATTACTCTAATGTTTACTTATCATATATTTACATAATATGCAAACCGTGTGTAGGCTTTTATGCCTGATTATTGTGTTGTAAAGATGATGTATGTGATATATATTTAGAATATCATTATTTTTTCGTCATTTTTTCTCGAATAAATGAATCTAAGAAGACAGTAGTTATTTAGCTATAGGAGTATGTTAGTCATTATCAAAACAAATGCCTACGCTCAGAGGCTGTACTAAGTGGAGGCGATATTATAATTTCTATTACTCAAAACTGATAAGTCATTGTGCAAAACTATAATAATAGAAGGTTTTAATTATAACACAAAATAGATACTCTACTGTCATCAATTTTTTTTGACATAATGTTCACTGAATATATTATGTCTAATCTTCTCAGAAATTGGTCAATTTTAAAGCCTTAAATATTTCGTAGCCTGTTCAAATCCGCTTACAAAACTCCATCATCAAAGGCCTAGTTAAAACTTTTAAAAACTTTCTTAACCCTTTAATCGGTTTTATATTTCCACTTGTCATATAGGTTATGTGGGGAAAGAAAAGGATCGATTTTAGTAAATCAAGTATTGATTTTGATTTATACTTAAACTTAGGTAGTGTGCAAATAGCACGTATTTTAATAAGTATATTATTGACCATTTTAAGTAATATTTATAAATGTCAAAGTTACTATAGCTACCATGTACCACACAAACGAAATTAATCGAAAATCAACTTTAATTCTTTAAAACAAAGAGCTGTCAATGACAAAATGTTACCACAGACATGCGGTTTCCAGTACAATATTTATTTAATAATTTATGTCACACAAAATCATAAGAAACCACATAATGGAACAGACGTACAAAGGAACTGCTTATTTCTAAAGAAATCTCTACCAGCAAACCCGCGATAGAAGAATTTTACCCAAACACCTTTTCTGTTTCAGTTTCTGCGTAACCTTAGTTAGGTTTGAATTAAATTAGCCAACAGCCAGAAGTCGGAGAGTTGAGATACTTAAATCGATTTAACGGATTCCTTAGTATCGATTTAGATAAGCCAACTAATTACACATTTAAAGTTATTGTAAAAATATCCTTTAGTTAATTATTAACAATTAAATATTTACCTTAAAATTGTTGGATATTTTACCCAATAAATTTCTCAAGGATAACTTTTGCCCTGGGGAAAATAGCGAGAGAGGAGTCCTACCAGCAAATCCTTCAGGCTAGCTTCTTTATTTTTTTTATTCAGTAACCAGGTTTGAATGCATGTATAAACTAGCCAGGTAGCTCGTTGTGCTTAACAATGTACCAAGAAAAAAACAAACAGTTATATCAGCGTAAAACAAAACACGAACGCATCGACATGGCTGAAAATGAATTGCGCTGTTCAGATTGGGCAACACTTTCGGACGCTTGACACATTTGATGGATCGACGTGAAATATTTAATTTTAACTATCGATACAGCCGCCGTTTAAATCGCGATTAATCAAAACGAAACGTTCAAAATTGGACGTAACATTGTGATTTGTTTGGGAGTGTCAAAGGGTCGTTTACATTTAGGGAAACAGGACCAAAAATCCGTGTAATAAAACTTAGTGTAAATTTTTTAATTTACTATAGCATTTGTTTAATATTTCGTAGCTGAAGACGACGCAACGATTGAACACAAGAAGTATGTTTGATGAAATAAAATTGAATATGAACGATGTGGATTTTTGCTTATTTTTTTTAAACATTAACATTAAAATTTGTATAAGCCTGGTTTGGTTTATAAAGGAACTGATCAATTTAACGACGCATATTTCTCCGAACAATTTAGTAATTTCTTTTTTGTACTTTTTTAAAACTTTATGCGAAAAAAACGTAATTTTTATTTCTTTCTTTTTCCTACATGGAACAAGAACTCATGTCATTATATCTAAAATAATTGAATGTAATGGACAACTACATAATATAACATAAAGAGGGTCAACAAACCACTTATACCATAAAACAGATGATACATATCAGTTATAAGGCACATGTATGCACATGTATGCAGTGTGAGACAATGCTAGCACTAAAATGCTACATAAAATCGCGACACTAAAATATCTACGTGCAAGCTGTTTGTAGAAACTGCAATGTGATTTATTTTGCTTAGTCGGCTAGTGCACGTTGCGTGGAAAACAAAGCTTTAGAATATGGAATCGGACTATTTTTTTTATTTATACTTTACATAGATATTAAAAAAAATATTAGACACGTATTTTTTCTTTTTTTAATTAAGCAAACGATGCGAAAGTTACAGTGAATGAGAATGTCGCGAGACGTCACTTGTGGCTACAATTTTTACCCACAAGTGACGTCATAAGAACTTTAAAACTTTAAACTTAATTTTTCACTGATAGAAAAAGTACTACGACTACTAAGACCAAATAGATATTTCCTTTTCATACCCAGTCAGATGTATTGAAAGAGATGTGATATTGTGATTATTTTTTAGTTTTGTCTTAATCAGGTAAACATGCTTAACGTAACGCCAGGTTGTCAAAAATTCAAAATTATTCTTAGGATGAAAAAATCTGCTCTTAGAAATAGTAAGATTTATAAGTCAACCATGGATAATGTCTGCTAGTAATAAATATTATTTATTTTTAAGTTCTATAAATGAAAAATATAACATCATAATAAAAAAAGTGTTATACAATGTCAACAATTGATCACATAAGAATTATAGCATTTTGAAACAGGCGCCATCTTCTCTGCCTCTCAGTGCGTATATAGGCGTCAAAATAATGTCAGAGTTGTTGTCAACGGGAACAACGATAATTCAGCGCGTAACGTGACATCATATTAGCTCCGACCAATGGCGTTCCGTTTTGATATGTCATAAATCCCGCGTTATTTTTGGTATCAATTTTTTTTTCTATTTTATAAAATTATTGAAATAAAAAACTAATCATTAAGTTATGAATTAAAACTGAAATAGAATTCGATGTAAATGTTTAAACGAAACCGATAATTTTTGTATATTCTGTGCATTTTAAGATAATTATTGACGTTAAGTTATTATGTTAATAAGTATGACAATGTAAAAACATAATCTCTAGTAATAAATTATCTACGAATCTATACTAATATATAAAGCTGAAGAGTTTGTTTGTTTATTTGTTTGTTTGTTTGAACGCGCTAATCTCAGGAACTATTGGTCCGCTTTGGAAAATTCTTTCAGTGTTGGATAGCCCATTTATTGAGGAAGGCTATAAGCTATAAAACATTAAGCTCCGAACAAAAGGAGCGGATCATAAATGAAAAATGTTACAAAAATGAAAAACCGTTGAAACTAAAACAAGCGGGCGAAGTCGCGGGGGACAGCTAGTATGTTATAAATATAGACTTTAGCAATCTTCGAAGGAGATTCGACATAGAATCGATGTAGCCAGTGTTCCAGTTACAGCGTTAATACAGTGGCCAACTAAGGCGATTAGTCAGTGGCTATAACAGTACCTGAAACTGCCGACGATATTGTTATGGTCTTTAGAGTAACTACAGCATAATTCGTCTTTGGTTATGTACTGTTATGTATAGAATTCTGTGTATTGTGTATATGTTCAGTGGAATACGTGCCTGTATGTTTTTAAATAGTTCCTTTTTAGGTTTCCGTACCAGCAGGTCGCCAACGTTGTGTCCGTCCGTCTGTCTGTTAGCGGGCTGTATCTTATCAACCATAATAGGTAGAGTTGAGATTTTATAAAGTTTACAAAGTGTTTCTGTTGCTATAACAATAAATAATAAAATCAAATATAAATTAAAGGTGTCTCCCCAAAACAAAACCTTTATGCGTGAGTCCGACAAAGTTCAATAAGAATATTTACAGAATTTAAATAACTTAATTTTCCATACTTACAAATCACCGTAAGTAAGCACAATTTTCATTTAAAATATGTACATGTATTTAAACAAGCTTGCTTATTAGTTTACAATTTTCTATTGTAAGACTATGATTGGCAGACACCCACCGACAGGATAGTACACTAACCGACAAGGCTTTCAAATCCCTTTACGTAACATGTCAGTTTTAGTTAGATTACCTGTACACGAAAGAGATGGGCGCCCCGAAGATTAATTTACAAGTCAAATTATAGTTCCATTGTTGTCTTCGTCGACGTGCGACGTTCAAAATTCATTATTATGATGCTTGTATTAGATTTCCTTGTACTAAAGGAGAAAACAAACATATATGGTATCTTAGATATAAGTATATGCCTAGGTATAAATATGTCTAGATAGAGTGTCACTCAACAAAAGAACTAAAACAAACGAGCCAACTTTAGTATGCTGGTGTGCGTGACAGCTACGTATTACAATTGCAAAATGACATTTAACTTTACCAGTGTGCGTCGTATTTTTTTCGACGCGTCCACAGCTTTGATAGTCCATGTACACATATCTGTAATCTAAGTATGGTACATTTACGGTAATTTTATAGCTTTCAACCAAATAGTAGATAATCAAAAGTAGTATCACAGTTTTCAACAACTATAAATACAGTTACGTCGACATTTTCAACTTAAGTTTTAGTTAACGAACTAATATCGCGCTAGCACTAATTATATGGGCTGGCTTTACTTATACTACTGTATGTAGCTATATTCAGTGGCGCCCGGAGCGGACGCCTCAAAGTTAATTTTGTAGCGACGAAAACTGCTTAGATACCCACATAATTTAATAAAATTGAAACACAGTTACCTTCGAAATTGACCTGGATATTATAAATGTTTTAATGTAAAACAAAATAAATGGTGGTTTCTCATTGAAAAAACTTCTCGTTTCTAATTGAAATCTCGTTTCTAAAATTAATCTGGGGACTTTCAGCATCAATCATAGCTACGTTGTATGTTTATAATAGGTTGGGTAATATAATTATAAAATAAAAATATAATACTATTATAAAAAAAATATATATAAAAAATTACTATTTTTTAAAACATACCGCAAAAGGATGATCAGTTTTTTTATGATACACAGAAATGTTTTACCCTGTTGTACGTACCTACCTTTATCATATAAATTACCATCAAAGTGATTAGTAAAGATATTTTGTATTAAAATGTGTGAGTTTTATTCTATAACCGTCAAAAATAATTAAAACTATAATTTAAATACCCTGATTCCTCATAATTGTCACAGTTGGCTTTGAAGTGCTTTGAAAAGCGATAGCGACCAACTGTGTCAGCGTTCGGAACAATAAAAGGGAGTGGAAGGCCCCAAGCCATCTAAACATTCAAATATTCCGATGTCAGCTTAGTTACACAACGATAACATCTACTTGCCTTTGGCTATTTCCTTTGCCGAAATTACTGTTTTAAAAAAACTGTGGAAACATTGAGTACATACATTGAGGGAGTGAATTCGTTAATCTGTACGCTGCTTTCATCCTAACGTTTTCAGCAAGGGTTGCATATGGGTATTGCTGATTGTCATACTAGGAATGTTAGAACATTCCTAGTATGACAATCAAACCAGAAAAAGAGCTATAATCCGGTAATAAAATGTTTTGTATAAAGTAATGATAGTTCTAGTAACAGATAGGGGTAAAGTAGAAAAACCGGCAATATTGTGAGTAGGACTCACGCATGAAAGATTCCGTACCATTTTATGGAGCTCACTTTTATTTATAATTATTTTTATTAAGCGGCGAGAGAAATACACACTCTGTGAAAATTTCAACTCTCTGACTATTCTCTGACGGTTCATGAGATACGCTGACCGACAGACGGACAGACAAACGGATCGCGGAGGCTTAGGACGGAACCCTAAAACGGTATAAGAAACAAATCACCATCTATAATCAAACTATGATGGGTCCCTCTAAATGGCAAGACAAATCGCGGTAGGCGAGGTAGCGTGGTAGATGGCGGGACGATTTGGACTGCTTTGATAGCAATAGGTTCAGTACAGCCCTAACCACAGAGCGATGTAAGGAGGGTAGAGAGACCTTTGATCTGTGGTGGGTCAGAAAAAGTAAGGAAAAAAAAAGATGGCAATGAGACTTCATAAGATGCTTCAGATATTTTGCAGTCTCGTTTTATTTTATTTCTTTCTAATTTACTATTCTAGAGGAATCATAGCATAACTAGAATTAAGGCTGTTTTGCGACTACTGGACCCTTTCTAAAAATACAATGTTCAACGAAATTAATTTATTTCAACATTCTTTTTAAAAACAACAAAAGAGAAAATATTATATTTTCTTTTTGTTGGTTTATTTTTCAATTCATTATTATGTTTTTATTCAGAAAACGTTTTTATTATTTTATATACTCGTACATTTAAAAAGTCCGTTCAATTTATTTAGAACGATAACATTAAATGGCCTTGGGCTAATTCGTTTTGCCAAAATAACTACTTGATAATACGAGCCATAATTTAATAGGAAAGTCAACTGTTGTTTTTAGCGACATCGGGTCATCTTTATTACGTCGAGCACCTGACGGCCTTTCGCTATTCCCTAGGGAGCTTTCTTTCCTTGTAGATAAAAATCAATTTGGCGAGTATTGTTCTTTGTTCTTATCTTAATCAAAGAAAAATATTGGAGTGAATAGACGAAATGGAATGAGGGTTTTAGGGTATCGTGAAGAATGTTTATAATATGTATAAATCAGTTTTTTCAATCTGTCTGTTATATTAAGTTAACGTCCAATAACCATATTTTTGTACGAGAGACAAAAAAAGGTACTTGGTAGTTATTACTAGCGGTGCTCCGCGGTATCACCCACCTAAGTAGTTCCCGATCCCATATTTTTTTTTTCGGGATTTTTCCTATGTTTTTATAGTTATTATGCTGTTCTGGATGGAGACGATCCCAACAAATCAAATCGTTAAAATCGGTCCCCCCGTTCTTGAGTTATAAATGGTGTAACAAACTCCACCTTCTTTTATATAAGCATATAGATTGGTTTTAAACAATCTCAGCGCTTAGCACATGTTCGTACAATTTTAAACAAAACACTGGAAACTCCTTGTTGTTTTTTTACTTTACAGTTTTTCAGCGCTCGTGTAGTGACGTTGGTTTTGTTCAACATTAGCATACAAATTAAAACGTCCACCATTTTCGAGTCTAAACGACCAACAGGGACCTCGGTCGCGATTAACTTTAAAAGATACGGAAAATGTCTGCAATCAATCTACTGTATGACTTTAGATGGCAGCAGAGGGTATTTAGATGCCTCGTAATGTGTTTGAAAGGTCAAATTACCTCTAATTTGGGTTTTTGGAGTGTTTTAGAACCAGGAGTTTTACAGAGAATAATGGACCTGTCAGTGTAGCGGTAGCTATTTTTAGACATGTTTACTAATATTATAAATGCGAAAGTAACTCGGTCTGTCTGACTGTCGCGCTTTCACGCCAAAACTGCTGAACCGATATAAATGAAATGTGGTACACAGATAGTCTAGAGCCTGAGAACGTCACAGGTTACATTTTGCTGCGATAACCGACATCCCCGCGTGCGGAGCCGCGGAAACCAGCTAGTACCTTATAATCATCAGACCGTATTTCGGATTCGAATCTCTGTTCCTCTACTTTTATAGTCCGACGGGTCTTCCGACACGACCGGAGAGAGATGAGACGCGGGACTGCCTGCTTTTCGTGTTTTTCGAGGCATCGGGATGTAAACAAGTGTGAACTTCCTGACTCTGAGCTCTACTCAGTGTTACTAAACAGAAAAACCCAGTAACCATATTTGGTCCGACCCGGGATCGATCCCGCGACGTCTTGCACGGTAGTCGCGCTTGCGATCACTAGACCACCGAGGCAGACACAAAACTTTTAACACTTCATAAATTTGGCCTCGTTTTATACACTTACTGACATATTAAACAATAAATTAAAGCAAGACCGTGGATACTTACAGCTCATGAATAAAACATGTAATTAGCATTTATGAACTTTATTAATTATGTCTCAATCGGATTGCAGTTGTATACTTCAGGAATGCGTATTAAAAAGGTATTTTTTTTTAAAGTTAGTTGTAAGTGTTTGCTTCTTTAGGCAGACTTATTTCTTAGACTAATAATTTACTAAAGTTGCATAGCAAGACCTAAATAAAGAGCTTTTAGTGATGTATGCACTGACGCTCGTTGTTTGGGACATTATAATAGATTCGAATGTCCACAATATTATTTTCCGCCATATTTTATTTACAACACTTATACACCACAAACAATTTATACAAATACAAAAACTAAAGCTGTATTAAAATTAAAACTTATAACGTTTATGAAATTAAGTACCTAAATACTTTTTCCGCCATATATTTTTTAGGTTCAATGTATTAAATGGATTGTTGCACGAATGTGATTAAATAATTATGAACGGTTTTATCGTTTGCGAAGATCTCAAGTATTAATACTTTCTTTTTTCTTTGTTACAATGCAACTCTTGAGAAAAAGAATGAGAACAAAGTTCAATGCCTTACAATATTGAATTTTATTAGAAATTTTAGTAGTAACATTTCCTTTTCATCAAAAAAAACCTAAACCAGTAACATTCAAGGAACGGTTCATTGAAAAACAAAAGCGAAATAGCTTTTTCATTTAGTGTAACTTTGTTGCAAATGGTAACTACTGCTGTTTGCGTGCTTTTCTTACATCTTAACTGGATTAAACGTAGTAACCTAACTACCACGTCGAATTATATGTAATCTAGGTTAGAAATAGCGTCAATACAATTTAATTTTTCTATAGCGGTTGGGAGATTTTGTATTGCCACAGGATAATAATTCGGGACTTATAAGATTAGTTATTCATATTGATAAGATTTTAAAATATTGCAGTTTTACCATGGCAGGACTTTTAAGTATTTTTATATTCTTTTAAAATATGAAACAAACTTTTTAAACCAACTAATCTAATTCTAAATCTCATTGAAGGTCAGATGTCAAAAATCCAATCTCCAAAATACAAAGATTTGTTCATCAAAGTTGGTACTAAGATAAAACCGATCGGTATCTTAAGATCTCTTAACTTTAGTTACTTCTGTCGTAAATCTGAAAGTGGATACCGAGTGACGTCTACAAACAAGGGTAGGCTAAACGATAAAATAAAAGAGTGCCCAAGTAAACCATTCACTTTACTGATGACTTGTATGGGAAAATGACCCTTATGTTACGTAAATTAAATAAACATTGAATCTAGATTGGCTCGGACGAATCTGTAAGAAATTTTTAGGATATAGTAAATTAATCTTTCAATTTGAATTGGTTTTGTTATTCGATAGGTAAAATCTGTGCTATTAAACTGATAGAAAATAACGATTGGAATAGTAAACGCATGAATGAGTCGAGTTCGTTTGACGTCAAACGATGTCGTTTGACAAATATTATAGTTTGATTCCAAACGTGTCTCATCCACTCATTTACCTGTGATCGTAAGTTTCAGTGCCCGCTTCTTGGGAAATTTGAGCGTAGGATGTAAACACAGTCATGTTAAAATAGTATAGGGGAAATAAGTCATCAATGTGAGGGAACTTTATAGAATATTTATGGTATGTGACATCTATTAACATACATTTTCTATTTCCAGATTTAAACCAGTCAACCTACGCATTTTCATTGGGACAACCAATGTTTGAGTATGAATATTTAAGTAAATTTGATTGTGTGGTAGCCTATATTCAATGCTAATGATTCTTTTGTAGAATCACAATATTTTGCTATCGGAATCAATTTTTATTTCAAAACCAAGTTAAAATTTTCATCATTCTTTATTGAAAATATTTGTAGCGCCGAACATTCAACTGGGTGCATTGTAGGAAAGCATTTTTACATCATTATACATATTGTATATCTGATGTCCACGAAACTCTACATGTAAAACCAATATATTAGTTTACAGAAGTGCTACAAGTACAACTATAGCCAGACTACATAAAGGCATTAAAACCATTAAAAACGACGTGATAATTACACGTGTTTAAAGCCAGTACTTCTCATTATAAATCGACCATTTTAAAGTCCTCCTACGCTGCAGACACTGAATTTCACAGACAATTTAAAATACCTATAAATAAAGCAATTAAATAAATGGAATATACACATGCGATAAGCACTTTGTATCTTATAGCAGTTTCAATTAGGTTCTAATTAGCGTGTGTGATGTAAAGTGGTGTTATCTTGGATGTTGCTCCTTGACGGAGTCCTTTGACATATTATCTGATCTATAGCAAATGTTATTGGTTTGTTTCTGTGTGGGATTGGAAACATACGAACATATTGTGTTACAATCTATCTATACCACATTTCAGGACTTACATGAAATGAAATTTTGTAGTGTTCTTATTGATTTGAAGCTATGGAGCGAGTTATGCTCAAAGTTTCTTTGACGGATAAGATCAGGAACGAGATTATCTGGAGAAGAACCGGAGTGACCGACATAGATTGCAGAGTTAGTAAGCTGAAGTTGGAGTGCGCTGGTCATGTCTGTCGAAGGATCTATGGCCGGTGAAGCAAACGAATCTTTGAGTGGAGACTGCGAATCGGCAAACGCGGAGTAGGACGATCCCAGCCCGATGGACCAATGACCTGGGTCGGACTGGCAAGGCGGAGGACCGAGTGTTGTAACGCAACTTGGAAGAAGCCTATGCCCAGCAGTGAACCGCGATAGGCTGCGTTGATTGATTGATTGATTGATTATTATTTTGATTTGATTGACAAGTATTAGAGATTATCATGTCTATTAATCATGATACATTATCACGGAATTTTGCGTTCTATTGAGACAACAGATTAATATACCAACTCCTTCCTCAATATTACAAACCTCAGTCTAGTAATACCTACCTATATCCACTTCTACAATCAAGTTTCGATTTCGAGCATGAAGCACATCTAAAACAACTGAAGGAGATTAGGATGTCTGTACTATGTACGATACAACTAAAATATATATACAGGTACTCTAGTAGATACGATCTTGGCCGCGTATAATTGTAGCTCAAGTTTGTTCGGCTCGCTTCGCAAAGGATGCCATCGTTTTGTTTCCTTGACTCGGTTCACGTAGTGTGATCCGACCGTTAAAGCGTCTATTAGAGTAAGGTATCCTGCAGCAATTTCAATAAGCGCTTATTGGTTCCCGGACAATGGCACCTGGCTGTACTTTCGAACTGATTCATGGGCATTTCTAAGTTATTGATGAAATCGTTTGCTTTCGTGAGACGTGACTGTTTTTAAGATTGCGTGAGCGTTTGTAGAAGACGTGAATGAATGGGACGGTGTTTCCGTTGTATGTATAAGGAAAATAATATAAAGAGTTAGCGTTACAAGTATGAAATAATATTTTTAGTAAGATGTTAGATCTAAGGGGCTTGGCTAAGTGTAAGCCGTACGGTTGGACCGATAATGAAGGTTAAACCGCGCTCGCCCCTGTTGGTCCGTGGATAGGTGACCATTTGAAAAATACCGAGACCCATCCGCGCCTTGGAAAGCACGTTAAGCCGTTGGTCCCAACTGTCATACGTTGATCTTTGACAGTTGTTAAGTCATTACAATGCGTACTACCAGTCAGTCTTACTTTGGGATACTGCGTTACCCAGTAAAATGGGTTGTGGAGGTCAGACAGGCAGTCGCTCCAATTAAAATACGGTATTCAGCTGAATCCGGTAATTCTGAAAGCAGACCCCAACATAGCTTGTGACAAGACTAGGCAGGCAGTAAGATGTTTAATCTATATCAAGTACCAAAATAAACTAAAAAAATGGAGATTCTTGCTGCACTCGTTCGTTTCCACGATTAAACTCATTTCACTAAGGAGGACTGAAATACCAAAAACAAACTATTTAAACAAAACATAATACAGTAATAAACTATACAACAGAGACTGACTATAACTTTAGTTTGCAAAATTAACTACAACTCGCTAGACATTAAATTCTGAAACGTATGCATTCATCTTAATAAGTTGTCGTTATATAAGCTTGAGCGATTCTACATGTTATGCTCGGAGCTTCGACACGGCAAAGAGAAGAAACTTTGCAATACATAAACACGTTGCCATGAGCGAGTTACCAGAACTTAACGTTGAGTTATTTTATGCTTGAACGAAAAATTTGCAATTCCGTGAAATTAATAATGAGACTACATTGTCGATGTGTTACATGTATGAGTTTACTATAATGTTGGTGTGTTCACGAATCGAAAATATCGGTTATTGGATTTTGTTAGTGTAAACGTGATGAATGCAAACCTAATTTCTCAATTGTAAAAAATAAATATTTAATTAATAAATCATTATTTAATTATCTTTCTTCTTCAAGTGCCTCTCCAACTAGTGCAGGTTGGCTACCAACTTCTGGAAGTGTTGTCTATCCTTAGCGAGTCGAAACAATTCGGATCGCTCGCTATTCTAGTCCACTCTACTTACACAGCCACTATTTCTTTCTCCGACCAACTCGCCGTTTACCGGCAACCTTGCCATTCATTATAAGTTGCAAGAGGCTATATCTATCGTGCCTGAGCACGTGACCGAGATATGCAGTTTTTCGTTTCTTGATGACAGACAAAAGTTCCCTTTTCCGTCCAGCTCGCCGCAGAACCTCCTCATTTGTGACTCTATGCGTCCAACTTATCCTCAACATACGCCAGTATGTACATTTCAAAAAGTTAATTAATAAATAATTATTTGATTTGTTTTTCTATTTCTTTATTTTTTTTTCAGATAATCTATAACGAGTCGGAATTTAGATACATGGCGCGTTTACTGAACTTATCTTGTGACAAAATCATAATAATCAACGAGCTAGAAATAACTAAAATACGGTACACCAGATGATTTAGATGATATTAGGCTTAGTCATGAAGATAATTTGAAAATTATTCAAATACGCCTCGTTACACAACAATTACTTCATGTTAAATATTGCAGCTGTTCGGCCACCGATGCAGAATTTGCATAAAACGCATAATTTCCTAACATCGAAATATCAACAAATACCGTCGTCACGTCTGAATTCACTACGCAAATAGATTTGATGAATACCATTTACTGGGATTATTCTGAAAATTGTAACCTTAAATTTGGAAATTAAGCTGTCTGTGAAAATATACCCTTCTTTCAGCTGTCAACGGACGGACTCGCAACGTAGCCAGACATGGTAGCTTTGTTGCGTTGATAGGCAATGTTAATTTTTTCATATTAATAATTTATTTACATACAATATTTACGTGATACGTATAAATATAAATTTTCTATAAAAATTAAAAGTCTTAGTTCAATTAGTTTTAATTTATGTTTATTTTGTTAATGAGTTTGTTTTTGATTAATGGTTATATATACACTTAAAACAAAACTAAACTCTTAAATAATAAAAAAAATCTAAAAAATAGCGTCAAAAAATTCATCCGCATCGCTGTCGACTGGAAGTGTACCCAAAAGACTGGCGGCATTGCCACGTTGAATGGCAATGCTTATTCTTTGTCCAAAGTAAAAGCCAGCCCTTGGGTCACGCGAGGAGTCAACAAGGCGTTTCGCCAGATCTTTATATAATATGTGTGCACTCGGACCCCACGGTCCAAGTGTTTCAACCCCAAACGGCTGGAATGTATAACTTCCAATAAGGTTGTTATATTTCCGCCGTTTGAGGTTCTCAGCAGCCGCAGCAGCAGCGCCAGCACAGCACGATGAACTAGGAATATGAGATGGCGCAAGAGTATCGACACAAGTAGCGTCCCACACTAAAGGCCTACCCATCTTCCAAGGGAACAAAGACATGCCGTCCGGTCTCTTGCCGTCGTCGCGTGCCAGGCCATTAGGTTCTAGTACAGCCGGAACGCCGACGGCAACAAGAGCTCGTCGGATGATGTCGTTGATATTCGCGTGCCGCGCCAAGCGACCTGCGCTACGGCTACATGACAGCCCGTGGTGTCCGAGGCTGTTGACAAGCTCGCCACAGTGGCAGCGATGCGGGGAACAACACGCAGCGCCTAAGCGTAAGGAAGCGGCGAGGCGGAAAGTAGTATCGTCAAACAAGGTGCCTATGTTTGACGACGGTAGTGCATGAAGCCAAAGTCCTGACTCCCACTCACCCACAGCCAGCAGGCGCGCGCGTTCTGCAGTACTAGCAGACGTGGAAATTAGGTTCTGCTGAACTACTCTGCAGAGCGGCTCATCCCACCGTCTCTGGGATGACGGGAAGTCAGGAGGATTTAAATTTGGGCAAGCGAGTCTCCAGGCATCCACAGCCTCGGAAAAGCACGGCACATCAAAATTAACCAGTGTAGAAGCTAAGATATTCCTGATTAATTTTTCAGTGCCGTGTACCGAGGATATAAAGGCTGGTAAACTTATACTTGTAATTTTGCGGACGCCGAGCCCTCCCATACGGATGGGAAGTGAGGCTTGAGCCCAAGCTCGGTCGTCCATGGCCACATTTAAAATCAAGGTAAGAGTATGTTTTATAATTTTGTCCATTTTTTCTAAAAGTTGGGGGTGCTTCCATAAATGGGAAGCTCGGAGAAAATAGATTAATTTAGGGCCAAAACAGCAAAAACGAATTAGGGTAATGGCCGAATGCATGTTAATTTGTAATAGTCTTTCCGAAACGTCATTGAAATTTTGAATTTTTTCATTAATAAAATTTGGAAAGGAATCGTCAAAGATTGGAGATCCAAGGAGACGAAGAGAGCTTTTGTCTATGATTTTGATTTCAGGGGCTATTGAGTTAAATTTTGAAATTGCCATTTGTTTGTCAGTGCTGTCCGAAAAGAATAATTCGCATTTTTTTTTTTTTTTTTTTTTTTTTTTTTATTATTTAAGAGTTTAGTTTTGTTTTAAGTGTATATATAGTTAAGTTTGTATATATTTATGGTTATATGAGAATTAAGATAGATGTAGTTTGTAACATTTACAATGTTTTATCTTATTGTCTTATATACCACACAAAATAAATTTCTCCCCTATTTCAATTTCACTATTTATTAATAAACACTTTTGTTGTGTCTTTGAGGAGACATGACATACGCGATAAAAGCAAATAATATGTTTTATTTACAAACACATGACAACAGCATTTACAGTTCACTCGATGAGTTAGACAACACGAGAGCTGAATTATAAAAAAATAACTTAGTGATACAATGCACCGTGATGCCAATTGCTACAAATCTCCAGACTCAGTCAGTCCCGGCGTCGCCCCTTGCTGTGTTTTGCTCCACTCCCGTGCTATGCGGCAGACATGACCTGCAGTCCTATTTAACTTTGGCGACATTTCCGAGAACGTCGATCCGCTTTTTGGAGCGTGGAATCTACTCGTATATTGTATCACGATTTTATTAACTAGAAACTATGTTCAATTGACTGAATCGATTTCAATCCTATTCGAGCGGCACTGAATTGATTTTTAACTATCTGGATTTAGATTTTGGTTACAATATAACATAGTCGATAGATGAACTAGGGTAATAAAAGTTTGATTTAATTGATCTGTTCGGAGTTCATTAACTTTGTTAGTGTCTGCAGACTTGCTCACTTTATTTAGTAGTAGTCTTTTGTTTTTCAGAAATATTATAATAATGTTCCTAGTTCTCACGTTCTTTTTTTTTTAAATTTTGCCTAAATAGCTACTCATTATCGATACTAAATGTTAACGTGCCGTAGCTGAACATAATCATGCTACGAAATGCGAACATAATTCAAATATTTGGCCGACTTTTGCTACGCGTATGCGGCCCAAGTTGTCCGTAGCTCGTAGCGCCTCAGGGGAGACATTATTCCAGTTAAATACGCAGGGTTGCCGCATTATTGTACAATAACAGACTTATATCAATAAAGATAAATGTCAAAGCAGGTTTTATTAGGTTAAGAGTATGCACAGACTTTTGTGACTTAATCAGAATGAAAACCAGATCTCTAAGATTTTAGTTAGGTATATTAAAAGTAAATATTAAATACAATTTTTATGTAGGTACTTCACAAACAGATTTCACAGAAACATTTGTGGAATATTGTATTTATTACTATACTATTATAACTTTTTATTCTTTTCAAATTAAAATTGACACAGAAAGTACGCGAAATAAAGGGAGTGTGGCAGAGTGACAATTAAGGTGACAAAAAAAATATACAATTAAAAACAGATATTTTAATTCATAATATTTAAAATAGTAGTATCTGTGACGTGCGTCTTTTTGTTCTGACATGTCAGTACATAGTCCAGTATATAATGTGTAATTACATGGCAAAGCACACCCGCCCTAAACGTGCCTAATAATCCGCTAATCGAATTATACGAAGTCTCTAATTGATGTTAATTACCTATATGCATAGATATGTGTAATTATCTTAATCGTAATGTAAGCATAATTGACTTTAATAGTTATCTCATGAAACTGGACAATAGATTTTATACGCTGTAAAGTATGAACAATAAGAAAAGATAAAGCTAAGGTATTACGTATTTAGTAAAAGCAAAGACAAGCAATTTGTGCACAACTATTGCTATCAAAATGATAAATCGTATTACCTATGGCGATCATGTCCTACAAATTATAATTTAGATGGCAAAAATTGTTCAATTTTCACCATCAATTGCTTAGCTATTGCAAGATACGTAATAAGTCCGCCGATCCTCGATCATATCACGGCTCAGTCGTAAATCTTCGTATAAACCCGACGTTAAACCTGAGATAGCCAGACAAGAGAATGAACCTAACCTAACCATTCCGACTCAATCAAGATTTCTGAAAGCTCCTATTCATCGTGTTACAGGGGTACAAGTGAATTGTACAATAAAAAGGCAACCTCTGTGACTTGTCTCTTTCAGAATGATGTGAATGCTCCATTTTGCCTAAGGGTAAGGAGATATGCTCTCGCTAAGTTCTTCTCACGTTTGCCTCCAAGCGACGGTCACAACCGCTTCCTAAGCTACTGTTACCTGTAACTTCTTTTAATATGCTTGTGTACAATGTACTGTATATTTCTATTTCTTGAGAGTACTATTATGAATAATGAGCATCATGTTGTCTCGTTTATTCCCTACAAAAATGTATCTACTCGTGTAACGAATAAGGGTTTATTTAGGGAATGTTTTACGTTTGCTTGTTATTGATTGATGTCATGATTTGCGGAAATTGTTATATTAAAATACTTATACGTATTTACTAGGCGTAGGGGCTGTTGGTATTAAGATTTTATAAAAAATAACAAAACATTAATTACAAATAAACGTAAATAAATATTGTTACAGACACGTGTGATGTAAATGGAAAGTAACTGAAATAAGTATTTCAATCTTCGCTAAAATATTTATCGATGTAGGTACCATATGTGTTAGTAGTAATCTAATTTCAATCAAAGTCTTTTCAAATAACATGGCGGCGAATAATTTATGTCGATAAAATAATGTCGAGTGGATCTGTTAACATCCTTACATCTTTAGACGATTTGCATTCCTTGTAGATTTATACGACAGAATCTGAAAGACATCATTACTCACTTAAAAAAAACCGGGGATGACAGTAAAAAATGAAGAAGGAAAGACAGCTCTTTGTTCAAAACGTTTTATTTTTGGTGGAAAATATTGAAAACAACCCGAGGCGTATACTTTGCTCGTATAATTAAACTTTCACAAATAAGCTGTCACAGAAATGGAAAAATATATTTCAATGGTAACATTTTTTTAAATATTCTGAGGCTGGATTTGTTTCAGCGGAATCACTTAATAATGCGGTGGACGCGAGTGGGCAACGCCGTGGAGCTCCGCACGCCGGCCACTAGGTAAATTGAACCGGGAAGGGTCGGGATGTCCCTTCACGGCTTAATTCCGAAAAAAAAAACGTGAGATTGCCGGATCTTTATGTACTGTTTGCGAATCCGACCGTCGATGTTTCAACCCTTCAAGGCTTCAGTACCTATAATATAAAAAGTTATTTCGCGTTCCGTCCCGACAATTTTTCATGCTTAGGGTTGGGCGGCGGAAAATACGTATTAGCTTCCAACGGCTATTTCGTATTATGTTTCTATTTTACAGGATTTCATTGGAAAACTGAACAATACGTGGTAAATGGCGCACACGTGCTAGCTTTGAGGCTTTGTAATAAGAATTCCTGAACGTATTAATATAGGCTATATGGTAGGTACTAAAAATAAACTATGGTACAGTCCGTAAACGAATTTTCTGTGAGAGAAACAAATTCTTTTTAAGCTTCTGTACAATTTAAAAGGATTAGAGCTGTAGACAAAAACACGTGTGATCAATTTGAATGTTGTTATCGATTAGAGCCTTTCGAAAGAAGATTCTGTGGCAAACGGTGCGTAAATCGAAGCGTCATCATTACTTATGTTGGGTATCGACAATTTAATTTATTGTGAAACCGCGTCAGCCTTGCTATTGTCTCCCATAGATTGATACCATTACAAAAGGGAATAACGGTCTACCATTCCCTTTTGTAAGCACATTCCAAATTGAAAGGAACGCGATGTTGAATGTTGAAAATCAAAGGTTCGGTTCCACCTAATGTATTTGTGTACTTGACGGATTTACTTTGAACACGTTAGCTAAATTTTACGTTAAAAGCAGACAGTTAAAACATTTATGTCACGGATAATTCGCAACGAAATTAATATAATAACTCGGTATTTAACCGCACGTGGCCGCTGCTAGTGACGTTTTGATAACTCTAAACTAAAATTCCCTGCGAAACTGTTTTAAATAGCTTGAGTTAAGGTGGTAATTACCTATACATAAACATGGGAATGTATAGAGCATAGGTGAAGGCGAAATACTGCTGTAATGTTAGGTCAGAGGATGTGTTCCGGAATTTTCCGACAAATGATCGGCCCCGCTCGGAAAGTTTCAAATTACGGTTGGCTCCCAAAGCTTTGCTTTTAGTTCACTGAAATATTATACGCAATCATTCGTTCGAATTCTAAATTACTTTTGTAATTAAAATTTCCAGCTAAATGTCTACAGCGACCGTAAACTTCGGTTTAAAATGACGGGTGTGATACGAGCTCTGTGTGCAGTCGACTATTCAGATTGTTTGATCTAGAGAAGGAGAAAAATGTATTTGCAGGCCGTAAAGTCTTAAATTCGCTGACACTGGGCGATCGCCTTTCCCGGACCCTTTTCCGACAGCCTGATTACAAAGTTTCAACAGAATGATGCCGAGAAAGATTTTTTAATGAATATTAATTCCTTTCAAGTAAAACAAAGTTTGCTCTCGGCGCGGATCGGTAATTGCTTCGTTTTTCGTTTATGCTGAAATTCTTAATCCCTTCTAAGGTTGTCGAAATGCTAACAGCCGAATAGATTTTCGCACTCTGAGCCTTTATTTTGATTGATGGGATCCGGTAATTTTATATTTCTGTCAAGGACAACAACAGACGTTTTTGCGTTCATTACTCTTGTATTGAAGAGGTGTCAAAGCAGACATACGTATTATAATACACCAACAATTTGTCAATGTCATTTAGTACTCATGTTTCACCAGAAAAACCATCACCACACAAATTGTAACACATTGTCGTACTGTATAAATGAATTCAAAATTCCAAGCTAAATAAATATTTGAACTTGATTCGTATTATAAATGGTTCAAGTTTATTATGTATTAAAAGCATAATGTAGGATGATGAGGAAAAGCGGCAGCAAATTACAAGTTTTGCTTTTAAAAATACCTAGTAACGTTAACACGAGATTCAATCTGGTTAGTAAAAATATATTTTTTCAATTTATATTTAGAGCAAAAATATTGTAAAAATTAAAAAAAAAATATGGTGCCCATATGATATTCGGTTTTTACCGATAGTTTAGTGGTTTCAAAATATATTTTTGCAATCCCACTGATAAAGTTGCACAAGAGTTCATATTTGAATGTTGATATTTCATCAAGGCATAGGCGAAAATATTTTTTACATAATATTTTATATTTGCTGGGCTTACGATTTTTACTGTTATTTAAGGCAGTAATATTGAACAAAGATAAACTTTTATGACTGTACCCAAGAAGCCACTCTAAATCGGTCAGTCTTGTTTCGAAATTATTAATAACTTTTATGAAGATAAGTGCTCAGCTATATAATAGCCCTATACAAAAAGCGTGAACGAAATAACTTTATACTTTAACAAAAGATTGAGAGCCAAATTTACTTTTCAATCTCTAGATATTTTGTTGTAACAGATGTTACAATTCAATTAATATTTCTCAATTAATGTAAGGAATTCAATTATAAGGAAAATTGAATTTTAATCTTTAGGTACCTACCTAAAGTTTGTGAAGGCAGTAACGGTCTGTCCATGTGTTATCTGGCTCGGTGCCTAATGGCGGATGACGTAAGCTTGTGTGTACAAACTTGAACCGAAGAAGATGGTCGGAAAACATTGTTCAGGGTAACTAATGTGCACTATTACGTACACTGACGCGCCCAATTAGACAGACAAATAGAACAAATTCTACATTTTAGTTAAATTATCATATAAAACAATAGATATCTTAATAAAATATCACAGAACTATATCTCCATGTCTTGTCTATGCTTTAAAGAAAGAATACAAGCTTCTCGTTTGATATCGCAGGGGTGACTCAGTGAAACATCTTTAAAAAGTAAAAAAAGTAGCTTTTGAGATATTAAAGAAGAAGCGACTCAACTCACTCTTAATTAGATGCTCTGTATTTTCTCGCATAATTTCGGATACCATGATCTGTTGGCCGATGTAAAAACAAAGTGCTTTTGTTCACTTCCCCGTACACAAGACTCGGAATTATGCGACTCTTTGAAGGTCTGATAGCCTCGAGGCGAAATGTGTTATCTTAAATTTGAAACTGTAGGTACGTTGTAACGAAGATTTGTGTGCAAAGTAATGTCTAAGGCAGCGATTTAAAAAGGGTTGCTATAGCTACCTGACTTCTTCCTGTTCTGGTAACAAAATATATCAAAAGGTTTTAAAAAAGCTATACAAAAAAAAATAAAGAGGTTCCTAATTTTCTTATTTATTTATTGTGTAAAACTCTTTGTTTTGGTATTAAGTAGGTACTTATTGTAGGATATGTTTATGCATATACAATTTAGTTTACATGTAATTTACTTGTAAGGTCTGGATTTGAAACAGTGTTGTGCCTAAGTTTGTGTTCATTATAGGTGTCGTTTAACAGATATGCAACCATAAACGTGAGCCCTTACAAAAATGTTTTCCATACAGTTATCAAATAGTTACAAACTTTATGCACATTGCCACGTAAATAAGCCAATCACGAGTCAGTAGCTTGTCTCTCATTGGTCGAAATTGACAGATGGCCCACATGTGAGACGAACAAAACAGCAGATTTTTTAATTGCGACCACCCTCAATACGTTATAATTAATTGTATGAGTAAGTTATGTGTAAATACAAACTATGCGAAGGCTTAAGTAGACAAACTGTACGGTACGTACAGATAATATAGAGTTCAGAATACTTACACTGAAGTTTGCATAAACGTAAAGTTCCTTTGAACGATGAGCTAACATATACAAACTGTGAATTTCTAATGTTTCGAAATTCAATTTAGTTACTATGCAAGATTAAAAAAAGTAAAAACGAATTAAGGTCTAGTTTTTACTTAAATTTTATTCTTTTTAAAACATACTAATGTAGGTCAGCAAATAGAGGTCATATTTTATATCAAAAGCGAATATGAAATGCTTTTCAATATAATAAGAAGTCTTCATTACGGCGTCCACTAAGATTAAATCAACGTTGCGATATAAAACTTGGCTCAGATAAGATTCCCATTGTGATCGGGATGAAAGCGCGAGAGTACTGGCCCACAATGGACGCCATGCTTCCCCATGCACAATGGAGTCCACATCTCTCATTTCTGAAAACAACGGATTCAAACACTTTTATTATGCGATAAATTGGAACAGATGGAAATTCTGGACCATAATGAAGTTGACGTAAGGCTCACTTTCCGCTGCATTGTGTAGCGCTGATCAGCTTCTGTGGCGTGTGAATGGACCTTCAAATGTATTGAGTTCTGATATTCCAGTAGAATGTTTCACGATAAAATATTATTCCAGTGAATGCGATGACATCGCATCGGAATTCTGATAATGATATTGTTCGGTGCAGTGAAATACACATTGACTGATATTTAAATCAATCAGTAAATTGGATACAATAACTTTTTTTAATTAATTTTATACCTTTTTATCGATGCTTAATTGTTTTTGCAAAATAAACCTGAACATTGCACACAATGGAGACTTTTCTATAAAAAAATGTGCCGTTGCCATCAACAAGTACTTTTAAGTCGTGTATTATATTCCGTGTTCAATCTTAACGTCTACCCGAGCCAATAAGGCACATTTTCACTCGACAACAAAAGAAGCACGACTTTTTTAAACAACAAAAGACGACCTTTGTATCAAAGCGAAAAATAATAATACACTCGCAGAGGCGGACGTAGCGAATCACTCGTAAATCTTATCATAATACATATACCCAGTAAAACATTTATATTTCTGGGACTGAGGAAGTCAGGAGGTAAGTAGAGGACACCAATCACGGATTGCATAACAAGGACTTCCGTGATATTAGGATGAAACATAAACGTTCCGTGATTGTACTTCCGTTTTAGGGTAGAATATGTACCTAATCAATTCTGAGGTATTACCTCAAATCAATTATACTCGAAAGAATCTCAGAACAATCAACATATAAACTAATATTATAAAGAGAAAAGATTTGTATTTTTGTATGTTTGTTACGAATAAACTAAAAAACTACTGAACCGATTTTTAAATACTTTCACTATTAGAGTGCTACATTATCTCCACGTAAGCTATATTTTTATCCCAAAAATGTGTAAAAAATAAATGTCCACCCGTGCGAATCCGGGACGGGCCGCTTTTAATATAAAAATATATTTATACGGTACGAAAGATCTGAAAGTATCGAATAGCTACTAGCTGATTGGTTTCCCTGCTCTTTACTTAAGAATACCCGAAGCAGAAAGTTTACGAACGGTTTTATTAGATTTCGTGATTAAGTGTAAAGAAGAATATATAGTGCAATAAATGTTACGTTTCGAAACAAAAAACCTTTTCCCCGGATTATTTGAAGTTACGATAGGATGTAAAAAATAAAAGCAAACTGTAACTGGTCGAAAGGCACGTGTGAAATCTTTATTTTTCTAACTCGCCGCGAATCGAAATTTGCAAAATGCCGGCTGGCCGAAAATAGGATCTCACCGCGTCCCACACAGCGTTTTGTAAAGGAAAAAGAAATAAAAGTGAGTGTAGCACGACTGACTCATAAAAATTGTAGTAACCGTAGCCTACGGACGCCACGGAAAATGTCGAAAAATGAGGATGGTCGCCGAGATACGCCGCACTTGTGCTCCATTGAAATCACTCCGCCTACTAATAATAAAACATGGAGTCCCTCCATAATTTTTGACTCACAAGAAATTGACATGGCCGTTCTGAGAATTATACCACAATGTTTCGTGTTTTCTTTGGCTTGTCTTTGAGAGAGTATCATAAATATTTATTTTTCCACCGACCGACTTTATGTATTATAAATAGAAAGGATGATATGGATCTGAGCAATAACCGAGATCCTCCACTTTTGGTTTCAAAGTTTCAATAATTAAGTGAATATTTTGTATCTAGTAGTTACGTCACGATTCATAGCGGTGCTAGGGAATTAACATAAATCTGTATTTCATTAAAATCGTAGATGCGGATAACTAGTTAATAATAAATACATTTACGTATTCCACTGTAGGATTAGTTGGGAAGCGGATTTAGGTTTCTGTGAATAATTCTATGGTAAGATGGTATATATTCATGCGTTTAACGTAGATATTCTGGTCCCTTGGACTACCAAGTCTACAAATTCTAGTGAACACACATGCAATTAATATTTAACGGTTGGAAAAGACATAGTAACTTGGAATTTAAGTCAATTTTAAAGGTATATTTTATAGTAGTAAATGTACTCCCAAATTAGAATTTGGTTTTCAGACGAACAAACTTGATTTCTATTCATAATAAAATCAATAAATGATTAAATTACGAAAGGTAGAGATGCTTTAATTACGTGCGGAATTAAATTTTAACAAGAATTTATTTTCGTTGCAGGAGAGGAGCCCAAAATGTAATTATAATATAATTCTTTATTAGAAAATATATTTCACTTTAGTAAAATATTATAATTATTATTCCAGTACCTATTAATGAATTTAGCTAGTTCTGTATTCTGTTTGGTCGTACGTTGACTGTAGTTTTATAATTCAGCGACTATTTCAGATACAAATATTTTTGTTTTTCGCATTATAGCTTATAATTTAGCAAATTCTACCTTTTCAAATACCTTTAAGCTAGTCTGTTTTTTGCATCATTAAAAGAAAGTTAAGGAGTGTTTTTTCAAAGGAAACATATGTAAGACAAAATTCTTAAACAATAAAATATAAAAATACTGGATTATAACAGAAAAATATATAAATTCGTATAATTGTTAACGCGACGGTGTCGCTAGTCGTAATGCTCATGATTAGGGACTCCTATTGAGTCTGAAACTAGTCAGGCGACCCCGAGAATGTGCGTGAGTAAACCGTAAATATTCCTAAATAATATTATTTTCTGACTAACATTGTGCTTGCAGTGCATTATGATTAAGAAATATTTGTCTACAAGCAGATTTTACTAAAACAATATTTGAGCGTGCAATCTGTTATGTACGTACTTGTCTGTTTAGCATAAGAATAGGTACTATTAACGTCTAACTTCCCGATGAGGGAAACCCAAAAAAGAAATGGCTTTCGTCGGTAACCCACAAATGTTATTACTGAAGGCTTTCAGAAAATGCTCGTGAGAAAATGCGGATAAATAGGTAATTACTTGCGTAATAAGATGGCAACCAGGATTAATGACGGCTCTTGACCGACGCGGGCTGTGGCCTATTGGTTGCCGTTCCCTTCAACTGGGTTGCTGCCACTAGATTTATAACATCCAGCCTCATTACATCCGTAATTATGTTTACGGGTCGTTTTTATTCGAAGTCGTAACGTTCGGGGGTATTTGATGCCGAAGTTTTGCTTGAGTGGTTTATAAGGGTTGAAATTAAAATGGCCGCCTAAGTACTCGTGGCAGCAACTCAGTGCTTCCCTAATTTAGGTACTTTAGGGACGATTGACGTGATTTTATAAAAGTTTCGGAAAATTCTAAGTGAAGTGTAATAGCAATACAATGTTATGAGGTAAAAGTATTTATCAGTAGTTATAGTATTATATTGGTAGTTATGGTTTTGGACCTAACCTAGAAAAAAAAGACAATATTACTAAGTACTTGTGAATATGTTTTTGAAATTGCCTCAAAAAGTACTATATGGTTTAAAAAAAACATGTTTTCCAGAGCATATTAGCTTTGGTTTAATACGATATTTCGCCAACTGGCGCGCTAGTAGATGTAGAAGTAAATCTTAGAAGAGCTATTTAAAGTTGTAGATACTTAAGTGAAGCTCAAAGAAGCGAGCACGTCGAGAGATTAATAATGGAGCCATAAACTCCATTACCTATTCTGTAATTAAGTTAAATGGATAAAATTTCGCCAAGCGTTGAGGCAAATAATTAATTTTTGGTCTGAAACATTTTATCCCGGAAGTTTTTGAATTGTGCCCTTTTTCATTAAGACTGGGTAGGGTTATCTAGGCTTTTGAGATCCAGTACTTGTTATCTAGATGTGTTTGTAAATACTGGAGGGATGAATTAGTTTCGTAATCAAATTTTGAAACAAACGGATCTACGCTTTCAGCTTTTGAAGTCTTTTGTCAAAGATATAAAAGGATTTAAAGATTTTGCCAGCAATAATGATGAATGAAGTGACTGCTGTCGTAATCGTTTTGATATAAATATAGAGATATTTTTACTTAGCCTTCCGAAATTCATAGAAAGGGCACAGAAAAATAGAAAGTAAAATGTAAAATATTTTATTTAATTTTTGTTTTGTAGAGTTTAATATCTTGTAACGTTTATTATTTAATGTGCTCTGTTTATTTTATAACATCGCATTAGAGTGTCTGTAATGTTTTTATAAATCTCAAATAAATAAACGTCATTAAACTTTCATCAAAAAATATTTGTCAATAATAAAAACCTCTACATTTCGACCAACAGTCAGATCGTATAGTATTGTGTAAAATACTATACAATGACATAATCGCCATTTATGGGCGTGTAATAATGAAATACCGTATTTAATATTTCCCGCTTGATGAACACGTAAACTGTCGATTACGAAGCTGGTATTACCTGAAACAAAGTAAAATACATTTTAATAATTTTACAACTCATTAAATAAAAGATTTCATGAATCGTTTAAACGAAAGGTGTATAATGAGATCCAGAATTATTCTCTCCCCACAGACTCCATAATGCATGATGTACGCAACTTATTATGGATTGCCTAGTAATTTGTAAGTAATTTTATATTTAAAGTGCTACAAATTACTCGTTAGAAATTAATATACAAAGTTTGAATTTAAGTAAAACTTTACTTTGTTTTATTGCTAATCTTGCTCATTTACTACTGCAAACAAACGCAAGTAGAATTCTTTAAAGAAAAAAGTACAATACGTTTTTGCACAAAAAAACACATAGGCGGACTTAATGCCTAAAGGCTCTTTCAACTTTGGCAGTCTGCCTTAAGGTGATGCAGACAGAGGAACGTGGTAAATGCACTAAGCTACGATACACACGATTACGATTATTAGATTACTGATCACCCCGCACCGCGCACCGTGGTATTCGACTCGTCTATGATAGCGCAGACGCAACAGTGCCCATCCGTCGCAATCCACCGTGAATCGAAGTATATGAGTCGGTTAAAGTTGGGTTTGATTCTCAAGTCTCATAAGGACCAGGGCGCGTCCGTGGTCGACGGCCGTGTGGGGTGCACTGCAGAAAGACTGTAAACTGACTATTTAACAAATGTGTATTACTTTTTACCCTACAAATCCAAAAACCAAAAGTTCTAAAATTAAAAACAAATGATGGTTGTATTTTGCAATAGAATACTTCTTACTTAAGATTACTTCCTGTGAAGTCTTCTAAAGAAAAAATAAATGTGATGTTAAGACATAATCAACTAATGATGTTGGAAAATATCGCAATAAAACCTGAATACAATAATCTCAATTGACATCCCGCAGTGTGCATGGTTATCATTAGCACTTCTATGTCTCTTCATTTCTTCCTTTTTAAATCTAGTAAAACCTAGTAATATGGCTGGGAATATTTTTCTATTAAATAGCCGATATCGAGAACCTTCGTGCCTCGGAAAGCACGTTAAGCCTTTGTTTCCAACTGTCATGTTGATCTTTGCCAGTGGTTATTTCATAACCATTCTGATTTCCAGTCTTACTATGGCATACTGTATTACCCAGTGAAATAGGTTGTGGAGGACAGATAGGCAGTCGATTCATGTAATATACGGTATTCAGTTCAATCCGGTAAGACTGGAAACCAACCCCGACATAGCTTGGGAAAGGCTAGGTAGAACGTGGGCAGTTCACCTATACAAAAAACACCAAGTTCGTTTGTTATAAAAAAATAAACGACTTTATTAACGTGCCGACTAGCATTTAGTTAAATATCGAACCCGCTCAACGTAACTACTTATCGGAGGCATCATTGATTTGAGCTATCAATGGTGCAGAGGGAACCAATTAGGTTTGTTTACACCGCTAATGGTGCAGATGCAGCCAATTAGTTTTGTTTACACTATTAACAAAACGCACAAAAAACAAACAGACCGCATGAAAAAATAAAGTATGTGTCTATTGTAATAACTCTTTCAGATAGCAACTACTAGACACTTGAGAATGAAGATATTACCTCAAAGTATTTCGTCTTTGCACGTTATAATGAGGCTAAACGTATACTGAGACGGAGGTGACGCAGTCCACGCAGCGCAGGCCAGTTTCCGCTTTCATCTCCATCTTTCCACCTCATTGAAAGTCCAACATAAAGGTGCAAAGTTGCCTTAATCTTAGATATTGTCCTGATTCTGTAACTATCGAAGCTATGAAAATGTATTGTTGTCCATATTTAGCCCGCGATATCAAGCCCCATATAACGGGGACCCTATTGCCATTTACCGTTACGATAATGATATTATTATTACGTCAGCCCGTTGGGAATTTACTAACAGAAATCCCATTGACTGTTACATCGAAATAGAACATTATGCAGTCCATTGTTACCTGCATAACGATGGATTCAATGGTGGTTTATATTAGAATAAAAAAAGAATGTTACAAGACGCAAAGTAACATGTTTATAGCGTTATATATTTAAAAATGCGAGTTAGCATGCATCGGCTACGTAAAAAGTTATAACAATAAATTTCTGTTTTGTTTAGTTTTTTTTATGGAACGTAATAGGGTTGAACATTTAAATTTAAAAAAGAGCTCTATCGGTGTAGTTATAACGGATAATTTTGACAAGCTTTCGCCTGTAACTCTTCGCTTGTGCTCCAAGAACGTCTGTTTCAAAACATATTGAATGTGCCTCATGGTTAAAACACTTTTAGTTTGAAGCCTGAACATTACACACGTATGTTGTATTTGTAGTATTTGCATATCACTGATGTTGTTGAACGGACCGTAAATCGCGATCAATGCCGCGGGCGAGATAAAAACGTACCGCGCCCCTGTCTGTCTGGCTGTGCAGAGTTGGGTTCTATTGTATTAACACGTTATTTTATTATTTTATAAATGTATGCGTAATACATGCATCTATACTAATATAATAAAGATAAAGAGGTTTTTGTTTAAGAGCGCCGATCTCTGAAACTACTTGCCGGATTTGAAAAAAAAAATCTTTTTAAATTTGAAAGCCCTAGGTATTCTCGAGGAAGGCATAGCTATAGGCTAAATAACATCACGTTACTTGCCTTGGGAAAAAAGCAGGACAAGTGAAGCCGCAGGGCTCAACTAGTCTTGGTACTTATAAATGTATTTAAATACTACGTAAACAAGACATAATTTTTCTCTAATAAAGATTATTTTATTCCAAGTTTAATTTTCTTTTTGGATGTAATTTTCGATGCTAAAGATCATTATCTATAGGCATTTGATATTGCGTCATTTGTTTTTTTTTAATTGTAATTTTAAGTGTTAAAATAACATAGTAAACTGTATAGTTGCCGTTCAAACTAAAACGCGTACACCGTTCACGCGCGCCGAACTCCGTCCAACATTATTTTTTACTTTCCTAAAACGCAAACACCGCGCCCGCGGCTTTACGTTAAATAATTAATCTTGAAGCTTATCGCATTAGTCCCCCCACGTCCGAACTATTACAAGGTGGTATAGGTGCGTGCACGAGGGTCAGTTCACAGATTTATGCGCCACTAACATGCCCAAAAATAATTGGATCGCGACCGAAAAATAAATTGCCGCAGACCCCTCCCAACCGGCCCACTAGAAATAACTCTAACAATTTGTTATTGAGGATCCCTGAATTACAACATCGTGGCCTTCCTTGCGTTATTTAATAACATTTTTGGTTGATCGAATAAATTGTACTTTGGGAAAGTGGATAAGGAAGCTTGCGGTATCGTGGCGGTATTCGGTAACAAATATAATACCGTAATACGAATACATATGTATATGCTATATAGATCTCTTTTGTTTCGTTAGTGATTTTCTTCAAGACGATCATATTTAATGACGCTGCATTTCTATTCCTTGAACGTGTGCCTATTACATAAATAATAATATTATCATTGAAATAATCTGATTATTAACTAATCTCTAGCTCCTAAATCCTATTATTTGAATAGATAGTTTTACTAGCATAATATCCTTACGATTATACAGACTCTTCAGGGAACCTTGGTCATGTATTCTCAACAGCTACCGAAATACGAGGGGCACGGCATTTATTAGTGATGCGAAATTGCCAATAAATAATTCAGATCCACGTTTGTGTCAATGTCCTTTAGTCCATTTGTCTGTCACAGCGGATTAGAGATGAAAAGGACTAAGCTATCGACATACTCGATTACCGAGCAATTTCAGTCGACGAATTCGTATTCGTAACTCAGGTATTAATTTGTCAGTATAGTAGCGCTTGCGACTGTACTCATGTAAAAGGTCGAATTTAGAATTTAAATGACGTTCTTTTGTTTGTCTGATCGAGTATAAAGAACGTCGAATCGTTCAAAATGTAATTTCAATACGATTAGTAGTCATAAAATAAAGTGATTGATAAATAAAATTGGACCTAACTTACATGTTACCCAATAAATTTCCACCACTAGAGATTTGTATACCATATAAACGCGCCCCAAATACAGCGTTTCAGGATTATGGACTGTATAAATAAACCAGAAATATAAAAACCAATTTCAATAAAAGCTAAAAAATACCTGCTGATAAAGCGGAGTGGAATAAATCCTAACAATAACAGTTTACATTGAGGCTATAATCAAGCGGTTTTAATGCACTGCCTGCATTTGGTATCACGCAATCCAATTTAGCTAAAAGTTGATACCGTCCGTCAACTGTTCATATGAAATTCATGTGTGTATTTTTATTTGCACTGACAGCCATCTCTTTTAATATTCTCAGTTATTTTATTCAAAGCGACAATATGAATGGAGTGGGTGAAAGAAGAAAATTATATATATTTGCCTTTGGTTGATGATATTTATTTATTTAATATTTTTCTATTTACTTTTCAATTTTTTTATAACTTACTGCTATATTTCGATATTTTTACTTTTAGTTCTCAACTTTATGATGTTAATTATTTTAGTGTCAACTATAGGGTCTGAAAATATTTTACCAGCAAGATAACCATAATATGAAAGAACGATTCACTTACATTTTATTCAAAGTTATAATTACGTTTATAAAAGGTTCGGTTTCAGCCGAAACTATAATCAGAACCGAACCTTCGGTTTCGGTTTCTGTTTTGCCAAAAAAACATGTTTTCGTCATACACTAGTAATTATGTATTTCTGGAATCCTAACTAAACCAACTTTACATCGGATTCACAATTTAATGAGCTTTTTACCCACTTATAGTATGCAAATAATCAGGTAAGTCACATCAAAACGTTTTTATTACGTCATATTGGACGATATTCAAGGCCATACCATGTTGAATATTAGCTCGTAAAGATGACAGTTATTAAATCTATAGCCTTTACGGGGAGGCGCTCTAACAAATACTTATGAACGTCGAAGATTATATTGATCGAGCTCGGTTAGTGTGATTCGGGCTCAGCATTCCGAGGGAGTCCCTAAGGTAAGCTATTCAAATAGTCCAGCATAACTGAAGCTGGGAAAATTGGTCTCAATGCAGCGGATCGAGCAATCACTTACAGTTGGAAGGTCACTGTTCCTGTCTGTTGCGAATTGAATCGATTTGACAGCGGTAGGCAGTGCCATACTCTGTACGTCGTCGAATGCGAAAGTATCTCTGTCTGTCTGTCTGTTGCGTTTTCACGCGAAAACTACAAAACCGATATGACAGAAATTTGTAATACAGATAGTTTAGAGCCTGAGAAAGGACATAGGCTACGCTATAACCGATATCCACGGGGGCGGAGGCGTGGGAAACAGCTAGTTTCTAATATGATGGGCAACTCACACAGGGACATCTGATCCTAAACTAGGCTGAACCTGTATTATGGCAACCAGATAACTGATAAATGTATATTTATAAATATGTATAGTTTGTAAATAAGCGAAACCGTTTGTAAAATTAAAAAAAAAAACGAATCGTATTGTGAACAATAACTGATCATCAGATTGAAATCTAGTATTGGTCTAAAATTAATAATTGATTTGAAACATTAGGCCAGAGCAGATTCTTAACTATAGAGACATGATAGAGCAAACTGAAGCAGTTTACTGTAAGCCTATGGATGTTTCAGTAGCGGCTACGAATGAAGGGCGGGTGTTAAAATTAAGTTGGACAGATATGCGACATGGTGACAAGGGTCGACTGGGGCAAGGGACACTGTCTCCCGCTCCCCAACTCTAAAGCCTTAGCGAATATATATTACGTAACATGTTTACATGTAGATATATCACTTTATCTCAACACGATGAAATTATTAAAGCGGATAAAAATAAAACGTGGAGTAAAAAGCCGCATAATTTTGCGTCAGTAATATTTCAAGCAAGATAAGGCTGGAAAAAATGCTACACCTAATTTTCCTAAGACGGCACCAGACTACATTATTCAAAACTTTCTATTATTTACAGTTAATTATTTAAAGGATTTATCTAGTGTTTTTAAGCTCGTTATTCTTTAAAACCTATTTTCGGTCTAGAAATTCAAACCCCACAGGCATTATACGGACTGAAAAGACAAATAATAATTTGTACCTAGACTTGGAGAAGCAATCCCGGGATACATTCGTGCTCATCAATAATGAAAATATTTTCTTCGAATGTGAGGATATTGACTCTGATTGCGAACATCTGAAGATATTTCACGAACCGTCTACGTACCTACTAATATACAAGCAAATAGGATTTACGCTCATCAATTTACAATCCTCATACACGACCCACATACATCAAATGTATGAATTCGTTCGTAACACTTCGACAAAATATGTAGAATGTAAATCAAGATAAGAAAATATTTAACGACAAGGGTGTTTGAGGGTATGAATCAGATTTGCCGCGTCGCAAAACCGTGAAGCAAGTTTTAAATGGATAAGTACAGTACCTACCAAGTAACGTGTACACTTAAAAGGGTTTTTACAAAGAAAAGGTAAAAGAAACAACAAAAGTTTGCGGCTTATTCCGCTAAATTCAACGAGGGTTTAGGTTCAGCCCACCCTTGTTATTGCAGAGCAACATAAGCGCGAGTGTATCTGCGACGAGCTCCGACTTCAAAGAGATTCTTCAAATCAACCGTGCGCCTGTCGTGTTTATCGAATAATAAAAAGGTAAGGAAATCCATTAGGCTCTGAACTAATAAAAACTTTACGTGACGGGAGCTTTATAAGCCGCGCACTATTATGTGAACTAACACGTTTGATTTTATGAGCTGAGCCCATAATAGCTATCGCCACGACAAAATGAAGTGGTTCAATATTTTAAAGCCCGCTTTACGGCAGCCACTGTTAGCGTTTATTGTTTTTTACCGACGGATTTCTTTCCGGAGAGTTCCTGAAAGGCAAAGAATGAGAGTGGTAACGGCAGGATTACTGACGATAAAGTACGCTACATTACACGCGCGTAAAGGGCAAAAGTCACACGATTTAGATGAGAAATGGGTAATATGCCATACCGCACTTTAGGTACGTATGTTTCGGCGGCGAGAAAGTTTGCGGCAACAACACATACTGCCTATTATTTATTTGTTTCTTAGAGGAATAAATAAGTAAACTATAGAGTGTGCATATCGAGTTTAAACTGTTGGCACTAGTATGAACATGTAAAATCGTAAAATTTGTGTCAAACAGAGCGCACCGTTTTATTAAAACTATATTGAAACCTAATGCTACTCTAATAATATTGGGACCGTTGATATTTTCGCATATACCTCTGTCGTCGCACGTGATTTTCACATATATCGGTAAACGAGCTCAGTACATTTAGCTAAAAATGTGCTTACACTTGACATAAGGGCTTACTAGCTATGCGCACGCTCTATGCTTGTTTATGTTTATTTGTTTGATCAACGACTTGTTTATTCCTTTAGATATACAAGATCAGCATGAAAAATAACACTACTTGACTGCAGTTACTAACTTAAAATGATTATTAAATACGTACAATGTTGTTCATATTCATATAGTAAGTATTAAACACGTCGTGTGACTTTGACTAGGAGATGGATTTACATGTCAGACACAAGTTAACCCTTGTTGTGCATTTGAGGGTTTGTTGGCCACGGAGAAAATTAACTGCCTAAAAGGTTTCCCTTTTTTAAACATTTATTCATGAAGGCTATTTATTAAAGCAACAGCAGTTACATGTTAAGCAGTAGATAGGGGGGAGACCATGTGGCGGACAGTAAATATATCAGCCTGACAAGGGCATCCATCTTGAGGATGGAGAACGCCCAACCTTTAAACGATTTACGAGGGGCAATGGGCGCCGCTGGTAAACACCAATGGATCGAGTTCGGACCCATAAATAACACCATTCGTCTAATCGTTGCTGCGCTCTACTCTCTTTATAGTTGCATAATGTTCACGTGCTCCGTGAATAAATGCAACATACATGGTGAGGAAATGCAAATCGGTGGCCGTAGTACCGGTTTGAAAATGTAAATTGAATGGTCAAACACAGCAAAGATTCATGAATTAAGCATCCCCTTAAAATTCCACATTTAAGAGGGTACATAAACAGGATCGACTGGATGTTCTAATTTAATTTACAATCTGACGAGCCGACCTTTGTTGTCAGGCTCAAGTGACGAACGGATAATGACTCGATGTTCGGGCCGCATTCATGAGTTTTCAATGTGGTATCCTTTGTTTAAACATTGTAAATTAGACGTTATTAATGACGCCACACAGAAAGGTTTCCAGTGTCGTTTAATTTGGGTAATAAATTGCCGAGCGCAATTGTTTCAACCGCAGCACATTCAAAGAAATCGACAATATGTGGGCGAAACGCTGTCGCTCGTCTCACAGCTGTTATATTAACTATTCCTATTTCATTTGTATGTAAATTTGGGACGTTGTTATTTTTCAATCTGGTATTGGAGATTGGATAAGGCAAAAGACCGGTCATTGTTATTCGAATGAAATATGAGTGAAGTCGCTAGTCGGTGGGTATTGTTTGGTGGGACAAAGCGGATGGCGGACCATCTACTAGCAGACGAACTTCTTCCGAGATACAAAATTTAATTTCTATGATTTCGAGCTCATTTCTTTCCTGAGCGAGCGTCTTTGTCGTCGATGCCCTTTATGTGCTTCAAGTTGGAATTCAGTCAATGGAGACTCGATATTGTGCAGCGTTTGTGTGAAATGACGGCCACATTTGTGCTGTTTTTCAACAGTTGCAATTTCGCAAGAGAATTTTTGTGGTAAAATTTGAAAATAGTGTTTCTATCTGTCGGTGTTAATAGAAAAACATTATTTATTTGTTAGTTGGACATATTTTAATAGAGGCACATTATAAACCTGTTAAATAAAACTTTGTCTTTAAAAACTCGTTGTTGTTGAATAAAAACAAAATCTTCATAATATTATCTTCTTATTAATAGTTGACCGGGAATCGGTAATGAGAGAATGCTCTTTTATTGCCCATTTTGATGGTAAGGAATAGTCTAATTAAGCTCCCAAAGGGTTTGATCAGTGCGTACATTTTAATCTCATTTACAATCAATATATCTAAATTGCCAAGGGTTCGGGATGACATTGACGTGCCCAATCGAGGCTTCATTCTGTCGGCGAAGGCAAATCTTCGTGAGCTAATATTTTTGAAAGGCTTTCAATGTGAACAATAGCCTTTGGACAATTGAATGTTGGGTATTCCAATATCCTCACAAAATCGCCAGGTTTCTGATTTTATGTGGCTATTAAAGAGTTTTACGTTTTTCTTACCTGGGCGATTTTATTTATGAGCTTGTGAAATGTGGTTTGAATAAAATGGGAAAATGTTTCTCATTTAGTATGACTGATTGTCGAAGGGTTTAGGTGTGTTTGCTTACGAGTTACGTGTTTAAATCAGTTTCGAATTAATGTTTATGTTAGTACCTAAAATAAAACTAGAAATAAGGAATATATCATTTCGTCGACCTTCGTGGCGTACACACCGGTTTTCAAGTTGTCGCCAGCTCTGAGGTCCCGGGTTCGATCCCCGCCAAGGTCAATGTAAAAAACCACTTTTCTACATTGTCTCGGGTCTGGGTGTTCGTGATACCTTCGTTGTCTTTGAATTCCTTAACACAAGTGCTTTAGCTACTTACTTTGGGTTCAGAGCAATGTATGTGATGTTGTCCACATTTATATATTTATCCTTGAAGGATAACTTTCCTGTGTGATACTTCTTGTAGAAGTCGCTTAGTTTTCATAGCGTTTATGTTTGAGAGCTCATGCTTTTAACGAGACTCGAAGTTTCATAACTTTATCACATGTTCTATTGACTTCCGAAATAAGACGGCATTCAATTTGGATGTACTGTAACTTGTTAATCTTGTTTAAATAATGTTTTACAAGACTAATATTTCATATTATTTATAAAAACAATTATTATTTAAAAAGTAACTATTGTTTTTTTAAGTATTAATTTTCAATTTATTATTATTATTATAATTTATTTAGCTATCTCATACAATCATAACACATCTCTTAGTAATAAGGGCCGATGGATATATTATCTAAATATTAATGAGATAAAATACCTACATTAATACTATAACAAAGTTTGCAGATACCTGTGAAAGTTTAAATTAAATTTAAGCTTTTATACTAAAAATAGGCCTTCCAGCTAGAGAGCCAACTAGTTAAGAGGATTATTGCTGGTAGGTTGGCAACAGCGAATTGTTGTGTGTATCAATATATCGGCTTTTCGTGGTACAATAATTTTGTAATGCCAAGGTTATATAACGAGATGATTCTAGGAGGTAGATACTAATAATATGGTAACATAAACGTGATCTATTTACAAAGAAATTCTTCATAATTTAATCGTATCTTATAGTTGACTAGCTGTTCCCCGCGACTTTGTCCGCGTGTTTTAGTTTCAACGATTTTTCATTTTTGCAACTTTTTTTCATTTATACTCCGCTCCTTATGGTTGTAGCAGTAATTATATAGCTTCCTCAATAAATAGGCTATCCAACACTAAAATAATTTTTCAAATCGGACCAGTAGTTCCTGAGATTAGCGCGTTCAAACAAACAAACAAACCCTTCAGCTTTATATATTTGTAAGTATATATATTACACAATATAAATATAAAAAGGAACCGACTTCAATTTAATTTATTTAGAATTTAGATTTATAGATTAATAATTAAAATTTATATAGGACCACCTGTAAGGGAGATATACCCTACCGACGACCAAATTAATTTTTAAATCGATCTATAATTGCCGGAGATAACGCATACCTTGGAATTAAGAACCTCCTTTGGAGTGTTTTAAAAATACTATTGCAACTAAAAATATTATAAAAAAGGACTTTCACGCGTTTAAACGTAAAAAAATACCCTATTAAAAACGCAATGCTAAACAGTTCAAACTAAATCAGAACTACTTAAATATATGATGGAACTACATTGATGACAAACATCAATGTAGTTCCGCGAAAGTAGCTATAACTACAAAACAATGACACATTTTACGAAGCAATAAATACGCGACTTGCTAACGAGGTTGACTGTAGGTAATACAGTAAACAGCGCACTGCTATTTCCTATTGAAACAATTCTATTTACTTCTAGAAAGACGGAGCGTCTTGAGTCCCTGCTCGCAAATGCAGCGAATCGAATTTAAGTTGACACAGAATTCGGTGCATAAAATTTATTGCACAGATGGCAATGTTAAATCAACATTTACGCGATCAGAATACGGATTTAAGTTAAACGAAGTTATAAAAAGGAATATTGTGAATGTTATAAATAATAATAAATAAATGTGGACAACATCACATAAATTGCTCTGAACCCAAAGTAAGTAGCTAAAGCACTTGGGTTATGGAATTAGACAACGAAGGTACCACAAACAATTAGACCCGAGACAATGTAGCAAACTAATTTTCTGCATTGACCCGTCCGGGGAACTCAGAGCAAACACAACAACACCTTAAAAACCAGTGTGTATGCCACTCGACCATGGAGGGCGTCTAAATATAATTAATAGAGAGTTTTTGAGTATTTGTAAAATACATAATGAAAAACAAATACCAATTTCAATTAATTAATTAAATCAATTTTAGTTCTAAACCTTCCATACCATTTCATATTTCTCATCAAAATAAGGTCGAATCGTGTTTATTAATACTTATTTATAGGCAAAGATTAAAAAGTTAGTGCCCATGTTATAAGTATAGGTCGTTTGTTCGTCTCAAAAGGCCTGAGTTGGGTACCATGAAATCGTGGTGACAGATTTAGATTTGTAACGAAATCAACTTCTTGATGCGTGATTTGATAGAATTTCGCGATCTATTTGTTATTACTTGATAAAGTTTTCGTAAGTAAACTGTTTTTGATCGACTATACTAAGTTGTAAATTTACTTAAACGAAAAAAGGAAAGGAGCTAATGCTGTACCGGGACGAGCACGACCCGTCACAGGGCTGAATTTGAAAATATTTTATTTATACATACAAGACGACTCCCACACTAGTCAATTTAATCACTGTTTAGCGAGGTGTTCTAACTCCCATACTTGGAACAAGCAATAGTGGATCACACAAATGCTTGTCCCAGGCGGCGATCGAACCCGCAGCACGTCGCTTATACTGGTGATTGCCGTGATGACCTACACCACTAGGCTATCCGTGCAGTCTTCTATTTGGAACTGATTCTTGTATAATCCCGACGCTTCGTTTATAAAATAATAATAATTAATACCAGCCTATAAATGTTCCACTGCTGCGCACAGGCCTCTTCTCATACGAAGAAGGAACGAGCATTGATCACCACGCTTGCTCATCGCGGGTTGGCGATTTCAGATTCCAATTGCTGGAATCAAAGTTTCCTCACGATGTTGTCGTGCAAACGACGCTTCGTTTCCTTAACATTAATTATGTTTGCGAGTGGACTAAAGTGGTTAAAAGTTCGAGTTCCTGTAATATTTTAACTAATTATTATTTGTGATCTTACATATACTTTGATACTTTATCTTTCGATCAAAACAGTTATTGTTTAATGTTTAAAATCTATGTCTATCTATACTCACACTGTATATAATAGAAATCTATAAGATTTTTCTATACCCTTTAGCCATTTCCAACAACCATTTCCAACTTCTTAAATTGATGTCAGTGTTCTCGGCTCGTACCTCAAATAAGATATAAATTTTATTTTCTTCAAATTGAATGCTACTCTGGTCTCGAATATTCTCGAATGTCGAGTTCGTCTCAATAAGTTACCTAGATAACCACTATTGTTCTATTTTCTATTTGTTAGAAGTAATAAGAATATGGATATACTATTTATTTCTGATGTTTTTTAGGGTTCCATATCCAAAGCTCAACGGGACCCTATTACTAAGCTTCCTCTGTCCGTCCGTCCGTTTGTCTGTTAGCTTATATCTCATGAACCGTAATAGGTAGACAGTTGAAATTTTTACGGAGTGTGTATTCCTGTTACTGCTATAATAACAATTAGTAAAAATTTAATCTTCTGAGGTACATAAACCTTCTTTCGCGATTCTAACTGACACTTGGCCGGTTTTCTGTGTAAATTAATATTTATTTCAAAAAGACCTTAATATGTATTGGGTTTCTGACTTCAAGTATAACCGCAAGAACTTAAAGCTATTAGTTGTAACTATGAGCAGGATTTCTAATGACTTTGAAAGTTGAAAACAGCCGTCATTTTCTCAGCTAATTTTATATTTATTATACACAATTCATGAAACTTCTTTAATAATATTCTGATTGTTAGGTTTTATATTATAAACTACATAACAGTTTTCTTTGATAATTTTAAGATTAAAAACAAAACAAAGCTTTCTTCTCTACATCGGGAGAGAACTTTGCCCAACAGTGGGAAATTACCGGCTGGTATTTGTATATTTCCATTAACTGAGGCGGTATTTTGTAATAATTTTATTATCTTTAGACTATAAAGGAAAGCCAGTAGGTATTATTATAAACCTTGTTCCCTGAGGCAAAGCAAGGTAACCGAGAAAAGCAATTTAAATTTATAAATAAATATCGTAAATAACATCACATACATTGCTATGAACCAAAAGTTAAAGAACTTATTTTATGGAATAGGAGACAACGAAGGTACCACAAACACCCAGACCCGAGACAATGTAGAAAAGTTGTTTTCTACATTGACTTGTTCAAGGATCGAACCCGGGACCTTTAGAGTTAGCGACACCTGGAAAACCGCGACTGGACTACGGAAACTCGACCTTGTCAAAAAATCAAAACTTGTAGAAGAAAAAAATGGATGCTATGAAATCATTAGCTAACAAAGTCATATACTTACTCATAACTGAAGGCAAAAAAAAACAGTAAAAATAAAGATATAAAAATGAAATTGAAACGGACAAAACAGGAAGGAGTTATAAGCTTTCAAAGAATCTCAAGTTGCCCTTCCGTCCTTTTTCCGCAAAAGGAGGATTTGCACGAATTTTATATGCCTTTTTTTATTGTCATTGTCTAATCAGAAAAATTGAGATGTTTGTTACTCGGGCATTTTATTGTTCCTTTATTAATGTTTGTAGCGGT
The DNA here is from genome assembly GCA_932294365.1 of Diachrysia chrysitis. NCBI lineage: Eukaryota > Metazoa > Arthropoda > Insecta > Lepidoptera > Noctuidae > Diachrysia > Diachrysia chrysitis. The sequence continues at coordinate 10,053,188 of OW028649.1, read as the reverse complement.
TAGGATTTATTCATCTTTGAATTAAAATAACAAGAAATAAATGTATTGTTTACAACTTCCTGTTTGCTTTCTTTTTTTAATTTTGTGACGTCTTCGTCAATTACAATTGTTTAATATTTGTACCAAAAGTTAATTCGTAGCATATATTTGTATCAGTAAAATTGAGGAAAAGAGTTTATCTTTAAAATAAGTCTTTTTCTTTGTTCTACTAAACATTAGATGTAGTCTAGTACTATTAGCACACACAAATAGATGCTTTAATAATATGAGGTTAATGTAGTAATTACTATGTATTAAGCATTAATATTAATACGTCAATTATGTCACAATATTATGTACACTGTTTGGTAGCGGATAGACACACTAGTCGAACGTGGATGTTGTTATCAAAACTCTGCATACCCCTTAAGAATGTTACCGTAGTGATATATATGATTACCGTTAAAAATACTCAAATATTCAACAATGATAACTACTGAACCGATTTCAATGAAATTTGGTACACAGATAGTCTAGAGCCTGAGAAAAGACAAAGGCCGCCGCGATGATCGACAACCACGCGGGCGGAGCCGCGGGGAACAGCTAGTATATATAATTATATATATATATATAGATGTGTTGTTAAACACATCTATATACAACATCTATATACTACAAAAAAAGCCTGCAAATGTAATTAAATAACCTCTAGACCTCTAGTTTAACGTAAGTATAAAAATAAAAGAAAAAACCCATTAATTTGTTTTGGTTTCTGAAACACAGGTTAAAAAACTCCGCAGGTATTGTGTTTTTCAAATAAAAAACCAACGCGATGTATCACCTGTTATCTCTTGAGCTTTACGTTGGACTCAATTGTGATAAATGGATCAGTGTCCGTAAGCGATGAGCTCGTGACCTATACTACATTAATATTAACTTCGAACTTAAACAACGTTACCGTTATATTGGTTTTGATCGAAATTCGCGGTAACACTATAATTACGCATAAATTATCGGTAATAATTTACGTTCTAAAAATTTGAGCTAGTATTATGAAAATTAATTGTCAGAAGCCAGACTATGAATTATAGTCTTTGTTTTGCTTTTGCGGTAAAATTAATATTTTTCTTAGAATATCATCCGACCTTTACCCGAAATCCATCTGAAATAGTAGTCAAAAATTGTTTTTGGGGAAATACGAACTAATAATAAGGGGCTCGTGGTTAAACTCTCATGGTGTAACAATAAAGAATATTCAATCTATTCCAAATGTACCGATAATAAAGGTAAGATAAGCCGCGCTTGCCACGGTTGGTCTGTCGATGGGTGACTGTCATACGATGACCTTTGACAGTCGTTATATCATTACAATTCTGACGAATCTTTCAATCCGGTAAGACTGAAAGAGAATCCAACTTACCTTGGGGAAAGATAAGACGGAAAAAGTCGTTCTAATAATAATATACTCAACAAATTACCTCCTCCTATATACCAAGATATTTCAATAATTTTCGTAAATGTTTGCCTACTAGATAACGAAGTAATGTTGAATCTATTTTCTATTTGATTCAGCGTAGTAACAAGCCCTTGGTTTTCTGCTCCGGGTCGAGTATGTCAACAAGGAAGTAATATTTGTATGGCCTACAGATATTTGTTCTCAGTCTGGCTTAATATAAATAAAACTGTGAGGGAAAATACTAAGAATACTCGGAACAAGCTTAGACGTTGTATATATTAAGTAAAATGTACTTTGTGTAATGTAATTGTGTTGAATTGTAATCGCCACTAATATATACGATAATAATTATTGCAGTAAAGCGGTCTTCTTTAATTATATTAAAACAATCCATTTAATCATAAATAATACATTGAATGAAAACTTCCTACCTATATACAATACCATACGTATGCGCATAAAATTATATATGTCACATAAAATGGGTTAAACGAGTTGCAATGTGTGCCAAAAACAAGTTGCAACTGCAACCACTTTCGTAGAAAATATAGGGGGATGAAAAGTTGGTAAAATTGTACGCTAGTGACAATTTGCTAGCTTCGCTACGTCATCAAGAATGCAGACGTATGACATTCGGGAAACGAGTTCTCGTCGAGTGTATCTACGAAATGATGAATTTAAAAATATGTAGCTTGTATTTCACAAATTATCTGAATAAGAGTACGAGATACTTGAATCAACATAAACTTACTACATTTTTTTATGATTTTGTTTCGGCCTCGGGACACATGATGTATTTTTTTCTATTATAGCAATATTTTTGTTTGGTCAAAGCATTCTGGCTATAGTCCAATAGGTCAAGAGCATTCACAATGCCTGGCCATTTTAATGATTCTATTTTCATATTGTTTTTTTTTTTTAATTATTAGTCCTTATGAAAAATGTAATAACATACAATTATACTATAGACTAATGTAGATAAACTCCAGGACTAAAGTCCAGGATTCCCTGATTATTTTCGTTCCCTTTTTCGTTTTCCTTTATGTCCTGAAACATTCCAAAAAAGGGTAGTTCTATTACTTTGCACCTACAGCAGTTCTTTGGTACAAGTGAATTATCTCCTCATTAAGTCTGCGAATCTTTATTACTACGGAGCACTTAAAAGCTACAACCGAATTCACAGATAAACTAAACGCTATGTCGCAAACTAAGTGTACTCATTTAATTTGCAGAAAAGGCAAAAGGGTGGATTGAGAGTCCCTAAATGTTTTCCACGTCCCTACCTATTTACAAGTTGCTATTTACCGGAGCCTTACATTCTCCGCTATTCGTATTCAATTTACCGTCAAAATGGACGTTAGGCCTCATTGATATCGTATTTCCAGTTCTATCTATACCAATATAACAATACAATCAGATTTTTTCCAAGTTTTCCAGACTTCTATTACAATTCAATCGGGTGTAAAACAAAATCACGTTCTTATATGTTCTATCGATTTCTGGAACTAGTTCGTCTGACTAGAGTAGGCTAATGTAGTCATAAAAAATCTACATTTCGGGGTTCCAACGCCAATTTAAATTCTAACCAACTAATTCCGACATATTACCGAAGTAAAAGGAAAATGCATAATGTTTTCTATTTATTTATGAGGTTGGTCAAAAATCCGACAAAATCAAACGTACTTTATTTATATATTTTTCTTGTAGTACATAAACCGTCTAGTATAACTATAATAGTTTTGTTTTATATAAAGTCATTGTCTTCACATTGATATCCACTCATTACCATGGTTTCGGTAATGATTACTGCGGTGAATGTTCTATTTCCTGACTCGGGTCCGTTCGCTGATAACAAGGCCTTTGCCCGATACCATCAAGTTAAAGTCACGCAATACGTAAGGTAGCCAATGTTCTTTATTCATTGAGAACGTCTGAAAATCTAAGCTCTACCACAAACAAGGTTCATACATATTAATGTTTTATCTACATTGCCTAACACGTCGGGGAGTAATACCTGCTTTAATGTGTTTGAGGGAATTTCGCTTTACCTGTCCAAATTGTGACATTCTCATGTACCAACCCTGTGTGGGAAATATAATTCTTTTTAGTAATTTCACTTTAATGGGTGAACGTCGGGTCGATAAACCGGCGCTCTGTAATTATTCTGGTTGTTAACGCTGTTATACTTTTTTTAACCTTCTGAATTACGATACAATGACTTTTGTTGAGGTCTTAATAGACAGTGTTTAAAACCTTCAACTTGTCGGCCTTTATTTTGCTATGTAGTATTTTTTATTTTTACAATTATATTTTAGGTACCAGGGCTTTCTTGTGTTAGTGACTAATAGGAAACTTTAGGAGCTTGTTAAGAAAAACACATGCGTTGTTTTAATTACATTTTTATTCAACACAAGGCCCACATTCATTAATTAATATCTTGTGACAACCACGTATTAAATAATGTATATTTTCATCACTACTGTTTGGCATTGAATAAACGTTTTGGCATTGTTTTCAAATCTTTTCAAAGTTTTTGTATCAGCGATGTTTTGATATTTTTTTATTTCCATTGTGCAGCCGGTCCTATTGTGTTTAAGCTTGAAAGCAGTCCGCATTGAGAGGTTATGATTAATATTTTGAGATGAGACAAAGTGACAAATAATCTGTAAAAAATGTGAACGCAATGATATTTTAGCATTGAGAATGGTTTTCCTGCTGATATGCGCCCCACTAATAAATAAATAAGGTCGAAACTTCAGTAACTGGGTAGTACTATTAGCAACATACTCGAATTTTTCAAGGATACTTACAAGTATCTTAAAATTCTCCATTTCTGTGTGTTCTCCGGTTCACTGAAATTTGAGCACGCGCGGAAAGCCCCAAAAATATTCAGTCGGATGTCTCGACTTACATAAACACACAAAGGAGATATTCCGCTAGTCATCTACATTAAGCATTCAAGTAATTTCGTTGTGCTTTTATTTTCATCCTCAAAATAGATTCGATGACAAACTCTACCTTTGTAGGTGTCGACGTGATACTTTTCTTTAGAAGTCTATTGAAGATAAATAAGTAATGAGCGTTTGCGAGGAACGTGTCATTTTAAAGGCAACGTTTTAGGTACTTCAAAGTAAATTGAGGTTATCATGTTGCCTTGATACGAGCTCCTGGCTGAATTGCGCCGTTCAATCGAGTAGGTACCCTATGTGTCTCAAGAAGGACGTTAAGCTAACGGCCGGCGATAAGAAGCATGATATTATTACAAAAGATTCAGTATAAGGATATAGGTATAGTTCTGTAGTTTGGTGCAAGAAAATTGTCTGTATATCTGCATATTTCAATTCTTGCGGTTGATGTGCGAACTTGCTTACTTGACATTTCTCAGATGCCAGATGGGTAAATTTGGTTGTGGAGAGTCACTACATACGTGGATTTACTGGCAACCGACAATAACATTGTTGGGACTAGCCGTTCCGTGCCATACTGGCATAGCATATTTCGAGTATATACTTGAACTAGCTGTTGCCAGCGGCTTCGTCCACGTAGATATCGGTTATCGCGACAAAAAGTAGCGTATGTCCATTATAAAGATCCAAATTTACCCTTTACCAAGTTTCATTAAAATCGGTTCCGCGGTTTAGCCGTGAAAGCATTACAGAAGGACAGACAGAGTTACTTTCGCATTCATATGATTAGTATGAATAGTCGAATTCCCTATTTCAAAGTTTCTATACTGTATAAACATTATAAGACAGCAAATTTTGATTGCGTAGGTATTGTTTTGTTTCGCGTCAAATACCACTTTACATATCACCCAAACAATTCACACATTTTTTAAATGCCATTAATACCTAACGCTATGCAATATGTAAAGTTTGTTATCCGACATTTCTGTTAGACCTACATATCGGGGAACTAGAGCAGCTAAGAAAGACTCCACACTTGGAACATATCTACAGTGTGTAGACAATGTGTGCGACAATCAGGCCTTAGTGAGCAAACACTGCATGCGCGGCGCCAACGCAAACATCGCCCTACCCGGGTCAATTAACCGACACGCCAAGCTCGTTGCACCCAGCTGTGGGCCTGTGGGCCTTTCTGTGACGTCCAGTGGGTGCAATTGTACTGCCACCCTCTAAGCGCCTTTTAAATTTATATACGTGTGCATTTCATCCAGATCTGATAAATACTTTGTTTTGTGTGGTTGCACATAAATTAATTTAACGAATTTTTGGAACTGTGTTATTTGTGGCGGTTGTTTAAGTTATTTTTTAAGAATGAAACTAACTAAAGTCGTCTTTATATGTGTTGCATTTAGAATTGTACAATAATTGAATTTCTTATTGCTAAGCGGAAGTATTAAAGCTGTGTTTGTATGTATATAGCGCATACTAATATACTCTAATAGTTTATCGTCCATTTATCGACATTTATCTACCCTAGAACTTAATCTAACCTATTTTTAATAAAGTAAAAATTTAGTAGGTAGGTTCGTAGTTGGTAATTACAAAGCTAATGCTCATCGTCGTTTTACCTTGGTTAATTAAAGTAAAAGGAGCCGAAAAGTCTTTCAGAAAACTCACTAAAAATGATGTAAAATGTAATTAGACTTCTAGCTATCTCTTTAACGTTGAAATACCTTAATAAAAGATTTTTTACAGCCCATAAACCTTACCTATGTTAATATATAGGCTTTGAAGTTTCCGCTGTTCAACATTATTACAGAAAAAGAAAATTTAGGGCGCGCGCACACGGATTGCTTCGAGCGGTCGACAAAAAGCAAGCGGGCGGGAAGTGCACGTGACGCGCGAGAGCAGACAATTGGGTATTTGATTACTATCGAATTATTTATTTATTTTTATTAATAGAACCTATTAAATTGAAGCAGTACTGTTAAATAACATCAACAAAATATACACGAATACAAAAGATTTAAGAGTTAGTAGTTGACGCGTGTTCTATCTCTGTTTCGCAAAACGACGACTTGTACGAGGCAGCCCTAGATTATTATGGAGAAAACAATATTGACGTCACATTTCGTTAGAGCTCTCTCTGTCTAATTAGCAATATTAAAATGCTTGTAATTAGTTCAATATGAAAGTAATTAATCTGCCGTTTTTACAACTCGACAAAGTTTGTAATATATATTTTTATTAAATAAAATAAAAAAATCTTGTAAATACCCAATTTACGAAGTTTCTTTTCTTAGCGGTTTTTATATTATAAAGTCAAATGAAAGTAAAGTAGTTTAAAACTAGGTAGTCGTATCTCGGTGCCCTAATGGAATTAAACCTGGGTAGTGTTTAGCAACCAAAACTTGACACGGCAAGACTTGGCAAGGTTATTCCGTAAATACTACCACCTACTTATGTTATTAGGTTTATTCAAGCAGGTTTATTAGGCTGTAAAATTAAACAGCTAAATTATTTTACGCGAATACCAACCAGGCTTGATTCATATGGATAACCTTTCAAAGTACTAAAATATAATTTTATATCTAGAAAGAGAAGTATGAATAGCTACTTTAAATTATTACATACTAAAGACTCAGTCGGAAAGTCATGGTGGCCTAGAGTTTCAATGAACGGATGTGTGTGCACAAGGTTGCAGGTTCGAACCAATAGGCATGTTTCCTATTTTTTTTTAATGTCCGTCTTGTAGATTAATGAATTTTATTGGACACGTATTTTTTCTTTTTTCCTGCAAACAAAAAATTATCAAAATATAGACATAAATATCCCTATTACAGGCTTATGTTATTAGGATAGGTTAGGTTACCAATGTGACATTTTTAAAGTTATATGTACTTTGCTCGTTCCTTCTCTACTTGAGAAGATGCCTATGGGATATGCCAGTGGGATATTTATAGGCTGGTATAATTTATATTATTTAAACTAAAGCAATTATAGGAATTACACAAAACGAGATTTTAATTATTTATCAAAAAGCAGAAGATATAAAATTTATCTTATATATCTCTTGTATAGTTTTATTTTAATGAAGAAAATTCAAACCTATAAATAAAATTTCTTGATGTCTTCTTCGTTCTGTTACAACTCGGGACCAAAAATAGTGATGTTGACATTTCTCGAATCAGCCGCGGACGCATTTGAAGCAAAAAGAGTTTGTTTGCCGACTCAGCGCGGGGTTTAAGTAATTTCCTCTCACGACTGAGGACTCGTTTCCGTCAGTTTACTGTGTTTTGTTGGCCAAGTGTTATTTTAGTGATTTACCAAAAACTTCAGCTGAATTGTCCTTTATTGGAAATATCAATACACGCCGAATACCATGTTTTGTGTTCATCCGGCGATTTTTGGTTTCCTGTCAAATTATACGGGAAATATAACATGAGGAAATGTGTAGAAAGAAGAGGTAAACGTATTGTTTGGTAGGTATATTGTGTGGAATTATTGTAAAGTTTAACAAACACTTTTAACACTAAAAAAAGGTACTATTAGTAAATGTGGTCATAGAAAAAGCCCTAATGTAAGTCAACCTTTTTATAACCTATGTACATAAAACATAGTGCCTCGTTGCGTCTGTCTGTCTGTCTGAGCGTGATAAACTCAAAATCTACTACTAATTTTCAAATGGATTTTACCAATGGATAGAGAAATTAATGAGAATTGTTTTTGTGTCTACCAGTGCGAGCAGGGGCGAGGAGGCTTTAATTATAGTGTAGTTCTTTTAATTAAAGTAAAACTAATAAATAATTAATACATAGGTATAATATTATCGTCACATAGTCCTTTTGTCCTCTTCCATATTCATACATTCGCAAGCACTCCGCGCCTGACCTCTGTAGGACAACGGGGTCAGAGAGTTCTGTAACTAATAATAGTCAATTATTATTAAATGGTGTTCATGAGTACGTCCCTTATAAATTCGATTACATACCAGAATGTACGGACAAACACTCAGATTTGCCGTGAATATTGTAGGTTGTATAAATATTTGTCTCTTGTGACCGGATTCGCGAATTGTAACAGGAAACTAAACGTTTGGCGAATGTGCCAAATAGGTCAATGCAGTTAATAAGTTTTATTCAAGCATTACATTTACCATTTATTATTTAGAGTTTAAGCGTAAGACATTTTTAGAATTTATTAACATACTACTACAGTCTGTCAGGGAACATATAAAGAGATTGTTTGAGAATTACATTTTTTTTTACACTAAATTTATGGTCGTGATAAAGTACCTTATCTTTCAAATCGTAGGCTTTTGGTAATGAGGTACATTACATGGCCATTATGTGTTGTAAGTTTGACGACCTCCGTGGTCGAGTGTGTGTGCGCCACACACCGGTTTTCAAGGTGTCGATTCCCGGACAATGCAGCAATGCAGAAAACCACTTTTCTACATTGTCTCGGGTTGTATGTGGTACTTTCGTTGTCTCTGATTCCATAACACAAGTGTTATAGCTACTTACTTTGGGTTCAGAGCAAAGTATGTGATGTTGTCTACATTTATTTATTTAAGTACGTCGAAATTTGTAGTTCTTCTTACAATCTTTTTCATCAGTTCCTTGACAGACTATTTGTGGGTATAACGTTTAATATATCAGGGTTTACGTTTTCCATGGATGCAGATATACCATTTAAATAAGGAGTGGATCTTTGAATGTAAATCAGTAAGTTTTTAAAGGTCCGTTGCGTCGCATCGTACCGATGTGCCTTCAATTAAAATAGATAGTTTATTATCTAGCTATTAATATGTTCTGTACATATAGGTAGATGTACTATGTGCATAATTTGTCACTTAGTCACATTGTAAAAAAAACCTTGTCTAATTGTAAAGCCCACAGCTTCTTACACAGAATTCCAAACATCATACCACTAAGTCGAGCTTTATCAAACGAGTTATTATTTCCAAATCTGATTAACAATAGATCCAATCAATAGGGTTCTAGAACAAACTTCTACCTCGCATATAGTAGTGAAGATTCGACATTTAATTAAGTCAGAGGTAGATTTAACAACTGAGACACCGCAATAACCCCCCTCCCATTGTATTGCCACGTGCGTAGAAAATCAAGAAGGTTATCATGCTATTCGTCTTTTGTTTAATTTCTCTTTCACCTTATTAAAATACACGGTTAAATTTTTATTGTTATAAAATTTTGTAAAATAGGTACTACTTGAACTTACTATTAAGAGGTTTGGTGAAGCGCAACATTTAGATTATTAAGGTATTTTTAAGAAGTTTGTACCTATAAAAAAGAGCTCACCTATATGGTCTTTAACGACAAATGTTGAGGCTTAATTACAGGTTGTAGGCCATTTAATGTTCTCACTGAAACATCGTTATAACAAAAGGGGATTAAATTTATCATTTTTTTTTTATAGATTTTTTATTTCATTAAACGATAGATTTCTTTTTATTTTATCGTATTAAACATACGAGGCCAAACATGAAATACTTACAAACCCATACGATGTAAGAGTCCAACCTCGCATTACTAAGCATTTAAACTTGAGTATATTTCATTCTTAAGACGTCGAGAAAATATAGGGTTGGTTAGGTAACACGACGTCGTAAGTACACCCCTACTTCCACGTGGGCGGCGCCGAGGGTCAAAGCTAGTTACGAAATAACAACATCAAGACGTGTATTATGTATGAGAAATTTCTTACTTTTATTATATTCACATCGTACACAATATAAGCACAACGGTTTCCAATCGATTGTTCCGTGATGAAACAAAATATCCATGAAAGGACTTAATAAGGAGGGTGTGTAATTACTAACAATTTATATGGAAAACAGCAATAGACTTAACTGGCGAGCATTTTTCCGTCGTAATGCCATACTTAGGAATAATGAATAAAGGGCACGAGCTCAACACTAACCTTAATGAAGGTGAGAGGGCTCTCTCGAAGGAGTTACGTAATGGCGACGATGATAGCGATATAAAATCTAATAGGGACCTCCAACAGTAGTACGTTTCACTCCGGCCCGCGGTAGAATTAGTGAGGTACGGATGGCGAGCGGCGTATTTCATATGGGGCCCAGCGCGCCGAAGGGTCGCGTCATAACACCCAAACCCTGTATAATGTACATTAAATTGTCCCGACATCTCAAGTAACTGAGTTGTTTCAAGTAAATTGTAAATTATTAAAGCCGAAACAAAAGCTGGGCTACACGTACGTACTAAGAACAGGCAGTGAGTAGAAACAACATTTGTAATGAAACTAAAATATATATTTGTCAGTCGAAATTTATTTACGTGTTTTGATGCGTCAAATATTCGTCGCGGTTACGTTTATTACGAACGCGGTTAACGAATGTGGAAATATCTCGTCAAAGCAGTCTCTAGTCTGCGGCTGTCGCTTCGCAGTTTGCAGAAATAAAATTAAAATAATCTCGGGCGTTTTGTTGTTGGCAGCGCTGTTAGCAAAGTTTAATGAAAAACAAGTACATCTAACTTCTGTATGCATGCTGCAGAATTCTTCTTAAATAATTATGCGACTATCTGTAAGAAATTGTTTTATAAATATATAAAAATTTAGAATATTAATTTTGTATCGTACACTGCAGCTTAATCGACGTCAAAGCCCCAGTTTAGGTTAACGGCTCATTAACTGTCACTGTGTTGTCGTAACATGTAATAGAATATCCGAAAATGTTTATTAATCCATGTGATTAACACATAATGGCGTATATTCGCTTGCGCCCTATAATAAGCGATCATTGACCTTCCCGCGTCGTTCGAACTAACCACGACCGCAAAATCCAGCGGATGTTATTCAAAACAAACAATCTGCCTGATTTGCATGAGTAAAACAAGCTCTATGTACACGACAGACGACGCGGCGGTCACGATATTATGCTGTGCTAGTAAAATTGTCGCAATAAATTTTCCTTGTCGCTGATAGAAAAAGTTTATCTAGCATAGATGGGGACGCTCTCTTGCCAAGTCCCCCGTCCTTGTTCTACTACGCCTCCGGTACGCATTACTTATAGCGAGTTGGCTTTGATTACAGAACTGCGTCGAGATGGGATTAACGAAACATAATACTCATCCTTCGGCAGCCCACAAAAAGTTCAAATTGTATAAATACCGTGTAGTATACACAACTACGTAGTAATTTGAATGCAAGCTGTAGCGCCTTAAGGCAGTAATCGATTGTGGATGCCAGAACAAAAGTCTAATAAATAAGAGAGTATTGAAAAGTTAAAACCGAGGTTTTATGACCGACATAACTTATAATAAATTCTACATCAATGTCGGCGATAAACATTAAGTAGAGCAATAACACACGCACAGTGCGCTAGTGAATCGTCGTAGTATACGTCGTTAATAGGAAAAGTTTTTGCGCAATGCCGAACTACTACAGAATTTTATTTGTGTTTTGTCGTTTAAAAGCGGATGCATTGTTTATGCTCTGTTGAATTTGCATAATTTATGTGCTTTGTCAGATTTGGCAGAGATAATCTGGCGGCCACTGTTCATACGGCGTGAAATTGTTATGAGAACACGCCATGTGGTTTTAATTTCAATTCTGATACTATATACCTAGTATCAATGTCAACGCCTACAGTAATAGTCTAATAAAGACTATTGCCGAGTCACGTTCCCCAATAAATAATGTTAATGAAGGATCACAACGGCGACTGGCCGATGATTGATATTGAAAGACGGTCTATGTTCAATTCTCAAACGGTTATAAATCATTATCCTCACTTTCTTAGGTGCTATAAATGCGAAGGAAAATTCGATAACCTTAGGGATTTTCCGTACGATTTCATTTGCAAACCCGATTCCGCAGGCCGCGCTCGTGTGGTCTATTTTGCGCTACACAAAGCACATCGGTAGTTTGGCACGTCCGTGCAGCCGGCCTGCCAAATCGTCAGATCTCCATTGTTATAGAAAAGTTAACAATTTTCACTTGTCGGGAAATTCGAAAGCGAAGGAACGGACGAAGAATCAATTAACCGATGCTTTTATTTTTAACAAAGGATAGTGGAAGTTTGGTAAGGGTGATTGTATTGTCTCGGTGCAGAGATAAGAAAGAATAAAGACAAAGACATCGATCAAACTGAAAGGTCGGTGACATCGAAGGGGTTCTGTAAATATATAAGAGTATGGGACACATCTACAGCACATTATATCTTCGTGTTATGTACACTTGGCTCTGGTTTTGGCAAAGGGCAATTTATATAGATATTGAAAACTGTATTAGGTCCATTGAAAATGTATAAGCTTTTTCGTTCAATAACACTTTCAATACTTTCTTAGTCGACAAGACTACGTAATACAAGTATTCTACGCAATACAAGTATGTAATAACTTTTTATAACTTTCATCGCAAAGTGAATAGCATTTTTTTTGTTGTATCATAAACATGTTAAATGTCCTTGATCTTTGTATGTAAAGCATGTATGTTGTTGTATGTTAAGAGATTAATTTGCGTACCCTTCCAAAACCTTTACCAGGAACTGGTGTAATGGAATCAAGTTACCGTGTATGTAATCTTATTTAGAAAGGTGAATATTTCAGAGTGTAGACATTTTCAGGTTTAACATTTGGTTTTCAGGAGTGAACCGACAAACAAATTACAACGGAGGTAGTAAACGATTTCTTTTTCTTGTTATGAAATTCGCTTTAGTTAATATGATTTTTAACATATGTTTTGAATTTCAAGAAAATGTAAAACAAAAACAAAATAATAATAATATTGAAGAATTTACCATTAAAGGAATTTATATTTTAATTAACATTTTGCAGAGTACTTTTGAGCTTAAAAAACTGTTTAAACAATTCTTCGATGGTAGGTGTTTTAGACTTACCTATTTAATAAATAATCTACCATCAAAACAGACGCCTAAATAGAAATAAATAAAATTTATGACAATTCATATTTGAATACATAAATCCGTATTCAATAATGTAATGAAAATGCATTTGGATAGCGCAAAGCGTATTGTCGATGTAAATAAATTATGTAGGTGTGCTATCGAAGCATAAATTTAGTATTGCGATATGATTTCGGTAATTGTTTTAACATTGTGTTTTGTTTTAGAGTCACTGTTTAATTATTATTTTATTATTATTAATTTAATCAGCATTGTATAAATTATTTATGTGACAGTTTTAAGTTGCTTATTTTTACTTATAAATACGATCGTAAGCTTAAACTAGAGTAACACTAAATATTTAACTTTTTTCTTTTGTATAATCTATCTATATTTGATAATATAATAAAGCGGAAGAGTTTTTTTCTATACGCACTAATCTCTGGAACTACTAGTCTGATTTTAATGAGACTTTTACTGGCTAGCAGAGGGATAGCTGGGGTTATTATATAAAAGAATTAGGGTCCCGCACAAAACATGAAAACCCATAAAACTGAAACATGCGGACGAAGTGGCGGAGGACAGCTAGTCATATATATTAATCATGATACAAACTAAAGCTATATTAACAATAAATATAGCTGAAATTACTCATAAAATATGAACGAAAATGTATCATTATAAAGATAAAGTTAAAGTATATATTAACCATAACATCGTTAATATAATATTATTTTAATTATTTGTTACGCATTAACGCATGCGGAGCGAATATTTGTAATTAAATACAAATAATAGAAGGAAAAACTTAAACCGCAGGACTCGAACCTGCAACCACTGGCTAAACGCGCCAGTTGCTTTACCAACTAAGCTACCGAGGTCACTACCTGGAAGTTTAAATTTTGCCTTCTATTTAATTACGTCTTTTTAGGGCGACGTATGCGACATCTAGTGAACCAACCTTACGGTTTGGCCTTCACCGACACTGATTAACAATCTGTTAATTCAGATGTCCGAGAGATGATGCAGCCCAATACTTATTATTTTAATTATTTGTTATCGTTAATATACTTATAAATGTACATAGGTACCTTTTTAGCTCAGCAGGTGACGTATAAAGCAACAGCCAAAGTAAAGCTCTTACAACTAGTAAGAAAATGTCTAAGTAGGCTTGTGTGTATTTAAAGTTTTAACCACTGTCGCTAGCACCAAAGGAAACTCGGCTTTCTTTGACTTCTTGAAGATCTAAAGGAAATGCATTAACAGAGTACAAGCGTTATCTCCGCCTGTTTGTTCAAGACGTTTTACAAGACCGTCTTAATATTTTTATTAAGGAAGAGATGGAATTTGTTATGATATTTGTATAGTTTTAACAGTTTGTCTTTTATGAACATACGTTTTGAGGAACAATGAAATAAATTGAGACTTTGAATTTTATGACTTTATTTTTAATATTAATCTTGACAAACTAAATTCATCAAATTTTATAAAGAAAGCTTGAATGAATCTGTTAAGAAGTTGCTAAACACCGTCGAGATTTTTATAAATAAGACCAATAATGGATAACAATTTCACAATTTAGTCAAAAAACGATTTTTATGAGTAGTGGAGCATTATGAAAGAGTCTTTTTGCAGGTTCTGGGTTTTGAAGGAGTTACTGATAATATGTGTAGTATACCTATATACAGAGTGTTACTGAAAGGGTATATTTATCCATAATGGGTGAAGATTACATCTGGAAGAGTTAAATTACAAGATTTCAGCTAAAAATGAGTTAATTAGATAATTGATATCCAATTTTTCGTATAATTATTCGGCGCCAAAAATCATAACACTAACACGTTGACATTTTATTACATCACTCGCTAAATGTAAAAATACATCGCTTCAGCGGTCTGGTTTTGATTTTTGGTGTTGAATAATTAGTGCCAATAATTGAATATCAATTACTTAATTTAGACATTTTGACCAGAAATTTTATAAACTGACTCTATACAAGATGTACTCTTCGCCCCTTTTGGATATATATACCCTGTATACATATGCTAGATATATTATAGTCAGTGTTAAATTAGATAAGCAAATATTTTAAATATCACATCATAATCAAAACTCAGTAAAACCATAATTATTGTATTACGTTTCACTCTATGTCAGAAATAAATGACCGAGTTTCACAAAGCCATTTGTTTAGATACACTATAATTAAACAAAACAAACATTTTATTATCCACTGTAACCAAGCGTAGTGCAACATATGGTAATCAATTCCAATGTTTTTACTCCAAAATACAAATATCACAAACAACCACAAAATTTTACGGTTTAGGTACTCATATGAATTTCCACAAACAATATAATAGGCGCCACAAAAACGCACAATTCCAACCACAACTCAGTTTGAATTAATAACAAATGCCGCAAATAAATGGTTTTTATATATTATATTATACAATTAAATTCGTTAAATTAGAGCGTTCACCAATTAATTCGTAAATTCACCGCAATTATTAATTTGCAGCATTTTTTACATATTTTGTATCGGTAATTTATTTATTATAGGTACAGACTCTTATCTACATTATATTTGTATACTTTTTTTATAACAATAACCCTCCACATGATGATTCACTCTCTTATTTTCTTAAGTTTAGTGAGAATAGAGCCAAACGACTATTGTCGACCAAATTAGCAAAATAAGAAACATTACAAATAATAATAATATCTTGGGACATCTCACACACGGTCATCTGATCCCAAACTAGGCAGAGCCTGTGCTATGGCAACCAGACAACTGATAAACATACTTATATATTTCTAAATACATATTATAGATAAAATACACCCAGACACAGAACAAATGATCGTGCTCATCACACAAAGATTCGTCCTGGGTGGGAATCGAACCCACGACCTCCGGTTTAGCAGTCAGGGTCACTAACCACTAGACCAACAGGCCCGTCAACATTGGACTAAATGCATGAATTATTTTTCGTTACGAAAATAACTTACTTATTAATGGTAAACCAAGTATATAGGTGTCAGTATATCAGTACCAGACAAATACGTAGCAGCGAGAAACCTGACACAATCCCGGCGAGAAAACAAAAGCCAAGCTACTAAAAGGTACAGTCAACCACACACAGTAGTAAACACTTTCACACAGACCGCACCTTTAAGACAAAGGTGTAGGGTTGATTTTCGTTATACGTTGTGACCATAAAATTGCAGTTGATATTACATTGACAAAGTGTGACGGAACTCTTTCCGTGCCCTATCAACGCCGTTCTTTTTGTGTGCCATGATTGATGAACCTCTGAGATGAGTATTGACGTCACACGAAGTAAGAATCTCTACCCTTTTCCCGCCACGTGGATATGTGCGACAATGATACGCAACGTCATTCTTCTGATGTGTATTACGTCACTGATACCAGCGTCTTTTGTTTATAGCGTCAGTTGATTCCGGGTCCTGGCAGTGAGCGGTAACATAATGGTTGAAGAAAATGTTTTATATTTTCTTATTTGAGAGTGGTGGGTGTTACAAATGTATTGGTAACTCATGCATGCTCAAGTTAAATTTTCATTTGGAATAAAACTTGTAGTTCGATGACCTTAACTGAGGGGTTAGTGTTAGATGCAAGTGGATTTATAGCCGATATTTTTCTTTGTATCTTTGAACACTTTTTATCACATAAAGTTTAACACTGTACTACCTATTTAAAAAAATAAATAATACAAAACGGTTTACTCACGTATATTCTCGGGATCGCCCGACTAGTTTCAGACTCAATAGGAGTCCCTAATCATGAGCTGTCGCGGCGGCGTTGACCTTTTGTTTTAAATAATTATGAATACTCCTCACGAAAGTTATTATACAAACACTCTTGAAAAACTTTTCTTCTTGCCTGCAAAATTTCAAAACTAACTTATTTTATTCGCCACATTATAATATATATCAGATTATCTAACTAATATGTAGCTAAATAACAGGTTATCACTCCTGATTACATTACATAGTGTTAAGCGCGTGGATTAATTAATGCGGTTTAGTACACATGTACCAATGTATAATACACTCTAGTTACTGTAATATTAGACTTCTCGATCATGTGACTACAAATATTTATGTTTGTTACGTAATAATTATATTATGTTTACAAATATATTATACTAGCTGTCCCCCGCGACTTTGTTCGCGTGTTTTAGTTTCAACGGTTTTTCATTTTTGCAACATTTTTCATTTATGCTCCGCTCCTATTGGTCGTAGCGTGATGTTATATAGCCTATAGCCTTCCTCAATAAACGGACTATCCAATACAAAAAGAATTTTTCAATTCGAACCAGTAGTTCCTGAGATTAGCGCGTTCAAACAAACAAACAAACAAACAAACAAACAAACAAACAAACAAACTCTTCAGCTTTATAATATTAGTATAGATATATATATATAGTATAGATTTGTAAACTAAATAAAATATATATTATTTGAGAAGAGTTTTATTTGAATAATTATTGTTACAAGCTTTTCTTTAACTTGCAATGTATGTATGTTTGTTTAGGTCAAATCTTGCAAGCTAAATTAGAACCACTTCTAGAGATTGAGATGAAATGTTACATATTTATACAAGTTTAGTTTCAATACAATATTATGGTATTTTAGATTTAGTCTGATGATGAAGCCAGAAGATGGCCTGGTGGAGTATCTATATACTCAGTAACGTAACGAAGTAATTCCATCGTGTTCGGGCTTTTTTACTATTTGTTTAAATAATCATTACCCATTTTAGTAGATCAGTAAAAGGGTGGAGATATTACACACCTTAAAAGGTATTTTTAGTATTCTACAACATCGTTTGGCATGAGCCAAATTTTACATTTAATCGGTGTCCAAAGTCATTTAATACACGTAATTTAATATACATACCTACATAGAGTTTAAAAAGAAAAACAAATGACTACAGTCCACTTTTCTATATTTAAGTTGAGTTGCAAATATACTGACAAACAGTAAACACGATGCTTTAATACAAATAATACATCATACAGAACACATACTTATTGTACATAGATATTGAAAAGAAAAAAACAAAAGTCTACAGTCGACTTTTCTTTATTTTTCTTTATTTAAGTTGAGTTGCAAATATGACAAACAGTCAACACGATGATTTAATACAAATAACATCATACAAAACACATCCTTATTGCTCTGTACAAACGGTTTATTATAAGGTTGACTGGCAGAGAATGCCTTCAGGCATTAAGTCCGCCTTTGTGCAACAATGTGCAAAAAGTATAAACAAATAAATAATTTATCTGACTAATTATCCCTCTTACGTCACAAACAATATTTAACCTACGTGGAAATCTTTTCCATAATCATTATCATTTACCACATAACGGTTAGAACATCAAACATTTAAAAATGTAATGGAAAAATTAAACTGTTATTTTGTCCAGTAAGAGATACCTATTTAAGTCGCTTCGTAGTTGAATGAACTATCCTTCACAAATTTTATCGAAGAGAACGCGATCACGTTTCTGTTCGGTTTACCAACTTTTCATAGTGCTAGTATGTGGTAAACCGTTTCAAAGGCGAGCATTGCTATCCAGCAAAGATAGATAAGATACATTAATCGTGAAATTCTAAAGTTCTAATATCACTATAATTATAGTGATATTAGAAATTTAGAATTTTATTATTATATTAAGTGTATTTGAAATAAATAACAATTTTTTCAAATAAACTTAATATTAAAATTTGAAATAAATGTTATTTTTTCAAATAAACTTAACTATATATACATAAACAAAAAAAAATAACAAAATAAACTAATCTAATTAAAACATAAACCTAAAATATGGCATCAAACAATTCGTCCACATTGCCGTCCACTGGGAGTGTTCCCAAAAGGCTAAATAAAGTTCTTGAATATTAAAAATATTTACAATTAAATACAAATAGTAGAAATGAAAAATTTAAACCTCAGGCTGGACCGAAACTGTAACCATTTTTGTTGTTCAAGGCACCAGTACTATTGTAATTAAAAATAATAGTGCTTAAATATGTTTTTTTTTTATTATTATTAAAGCATAGATTATCTGTAGAAATCCATCCATTAACAATACAGATACCATAAACTTAACTTAATAAAAAAAAAAAAAAACCGCCGTATCTACTAAATTTAGTGTATTCTATTATGTTAAATTAACGTGGCAGTATCAAAATACATATACACACACGTCGTAACAGATAAAGGATCTAGGATGCTAAACTTTTAACGAGGGCCACCTATGTTCCACTCGTCTGCCTGAACCCACTTCTACTCATATTTTACGAAGAAGGGTTGGTCACTTCTTGTTTGTCTTTCCACCCAAATATGGAAATATAGAAAAAGGTCAGTCTATTTTAGGCTGAATGCGTTATACATCTTAAAGGCCCGCCCTACATAGGTATGTCAATGTTCGTTGTCGTATAAGCAAACGGGGATATTTGATCATATCGGGAAGGGAGGAGATGACCCGGAATTTCATCTCACTGAGAGGTTCGAACTATGCGTCATTTATTTTAGTTTGTTCGATTTCTTATAGCTGAGAAATTGAGTCTGAGTATTGCGGGAAATGTACGGAATTGTGAATGATATACGGCTTTTATTATTGCTTCGTATTAGTATTTTTAAAATACGATCGCCTTTTGTTTATTTGTGTTGGAGTATTATTTATTGAGACTTACAAAATGGGAGCACATTGGCTGTTTATAATTTTGGCACCAACACATAAAAAGCTATTTGGTTACATACTTTTTACGTGAGAAAATTTCTCGTTAGCCGTTTGAAGGTATGAATAAAGCTCTTTTAATGAAAATATTCTCCTTCCCTATTACATAGGACTTAACAATGTCATTTGCAAAATATGGGCGTAAGTGTCCCACTTACAAAAATAGACGGAAAATGTTAAAACCATTGTGATTATTATGTCTTTATCAGTCGGTTTTGTATGATGATCACAAAGTGACTTGAGTGGCCCAAAAATTTTAGGCTTATAAAAATAAACATCTCATAAATTGTTTAGGTTCTGTTATTATTAACAAACGCTCAAAAGTTAAACTCAATTTGAATATTGCAAAGTTTTTCTAAATTTATTATTGAACTATATACAAACATTGGCTTTCAACCCTTATTAGTTTAACTTTGCTGAACACAGTGAGGGCTAAACCTCGTTAGAAATGAAAACATAGCTTTTATGAATAATAATGCCTACTAAACGGATTTATTAAAATACGTTTTAGAAATTCTTAGGGTATTGTTTTCTGAGGTTTACGCGAATGTTAGACATTGAAATAAAACTACTTTTTTAACGGGTGCTATCCCGGTTTATTTAAATTTTAGTTCCCTACGTTTCGACGCCTTTGCAGCTGCCATGGTCAGGTGTCAGTTTGCCCGTGACTATGACCTGTAAAGGCATCGAAACGTCGGGAACTAAAATCTAAATAAACCGCGATAGAATCCGTTTAAAAATAGTTTTATTTCAATTCTTAGGGTATACCGTTCATTTATTGACCCCAGAAATGTAGATGAATATTAAAAACATCATTTTATTAAAAAAATAAACGTTCAATTAACAATGATAATCCTACTAATCAAGTGATTATTAAACTATCTGATTGTGTGCTAGTTTTTTCAAATTGTCTTTTACCTCCTTTGAGCCTTAATGTAAGAGTAGTAATAATTATAAGTGTCCTTTTTATTTAAATGATGTTCGTTTTCGCTAAGCATTAATTTAATTCCACACTGGTCGATCGTATTTTCACAGGTACATATTTTCATGCTCTAGACTGCTCCACAGCGTCTATAAAGTGAGATTGGAAAATTCCAATCCGTCAGGTGGACATAACTCACATGGACGACCACCGGGGATGAATAATTTACTAAGTTAGAAACTTACTGATATATATGTATTGCTCACGATCCAACCCGTTCCCCAAGGAGAACTTCAACTATAATTAAGTTTAATATAAAACGCTGTAACTAATCTGTTTCAACCCTCCCTATCCGTAATGAAAGTTAGAACATTTTTGCAAATAAACTCGGCCAAACCAACCGCTACCGGGGCTGCGATGTCAGAAAATTATGTAGGAACGTCAAAGTAGAAGCCTTGGCTAGGTAAATATTTGCATGTGCCACAAACCGACCGGCGTAGACAAAGCGGACGTAGTTCTCACAAGAAACAAAAGACAAAACACTGCAAATGGAAACACCAAGATGGAAAGCCAAGGGCTCCGGCCGCGCGTTTTAGAACTAAGAGCTGTATAGTTCACCGAAACATAATTAATATTTAGATGATGAGCGAAATGAGTTTCGTAATACGCCTCTTAAACCCAAAAAGCTTTTCGTCTCGAGTGCGTAATGTATCTTTACGTAGTTCAACATTTTCTACTTTACTGTTATAGATTTACAAAATATTATATAGCCATGTTTTTCTATGTTTTAGAGTGCTTAAACTGTCTAGTGTTCGAAATAGTCTACTCTTGTATTAGTCGGCGGAGAATGTCTAACATATATTTTGGGTACCAAGATCGGATGTCGTAAATCGATTGACTATTCAACTAAATTCTCCTCGCTCGGACAAACTATAGCTTAAGTGCGTAAATCGAAAGTTCCGCGCACCCTAATCTACGATCCCCTCGCCCATGGGTACAACATTTAGATAATAAACAAAGGGAGCTTTTCAAGCCTTGCCATTTGCCCTTTGTCCGAAAGCTTTTTTAACGAGTTCCGTAACGTTTTAGTATATATGACTCAACCTACGCATTATTTGATCGATTGATCTTGACCTCCGATAGTGTATTAAACATTATACATGCAATCACACTGGCTTCCATCCAGATATTCGGCTTGCCTTTAATCCCTCGAAAATGTTTTAACATAATATTTTCACTTTCTCTGTATAAAAACTATATTTGGCGGATCAATACCGATTAGGAAACAGCGGCGAGTAGAGAGGTTATTATTATGCTGTCATCCACAGCCCGCTGTCGACCTCGGCCAATATTTTAAGCTCAATGTTACTTGGAAAGAAACTATAGATGTAGGGATCGATTCGTTTGCAATTATTTCTTTTGATATAGGATGATTACATTGTAAGAATAAGGTTTGGCACAAATGGGTCACCGACTTCAGCTATCGGTGCAGCGGTGGCCAGTTACAGCGACTTAATACACTTTTTCATTTATTTGACTGCTGTAGCGAGTTGCCGCAACCTACATTACTCGTGTGCGGCGCGTCTATACAAAATATGTGAAATAGTGGGTTAAGTCGCTGTCGCTGGCAAACGGTGGCTGTGGTTGGTGTCCCGTTTGCGCCGAGCCTTAGATTCAATACTTTGACGATACGTCTTACTTTGATTGTTCGCTTATTTTCGATTAACAAAAGTGTTATTTAATATAAGGAATATATAAGAAAATACTTTAGGATATAACATAAAGCACCTATCTTTAATATTGACGTCAAAAGTTAAGTTTGGTTTAACTAAACTGAATATTTTAAATGGTTACTTTGGTTATACGCGTTCATCAATTTAGAAATGCTCGCCATTTGTTTTACTGATAACAAAATTATGAAATCACATGACTGTCATGAATACAATGAATCTACCTGCAATCTATTGTACATTGTAATTCTGTTTAAAATATGCAGCCGTATTGTATGTAATGTTTTGTTTTGTATACTATTCAGCACTCAATTACTATTACACTATTTGGTGCTTGTTTGACACAGAGTAGTGCAATAAAGATAAAAAACACATGTGGATGTGGGAAAAAAACAGCAGCGACCACAGAAATAAACAGTTAAATGAAAACATATGGTACTATGTATATATTTATCTATACTATATATGTATAACACACGGCAAAATAGATAGGTTTGCAGATGCACATATTACTGTACACTAACATTTTTATTACATATTATATATTCGCATACATAAGCGCAACATAATATGTTATAACATAAAATAATTGAATATAGTATAAAATGTTAGTGTGGCCTGCAAACCTATCTTTTTGGCTGTGTGTACGTTAACCTTTTCGTGGCCCTAAGTTAAGTTTAAAATTATTCATAGCTATAGCCTGAATAGGGACAGGTTAATTTTTCACCGTGACATATTACATCAAAGGTTCAATTGTCGCCGTATAAATGATATGACAAGTTAACTAATGACTTTATTATGTTAGGCTGATAACACGTTATAATCAATA
The DNA here is from genome assembly GCA_932294365.1 of Diachrysia chrysitis. NCBI lineage: Eukaryota > Metazoa > Arthropoda > Insecta > Lepidoptera > Noctuidae > Diachrysia > Diachrysia chrysitis. Next base: position 10,029,697 of record OW028649.1, on the reverse strand, counting down.
ATACTCTGCTGTATAATTGTGATTTATTGGAACCATTTAACGCGTGCAACACGTTTGATATCGTACATGATATGATTGTGGAGCTTAAAGTTTTGAGTTTGAGACAGCCAAATATTATTATATCATAATTGAATTTTTAATCATTTGCTCAAAAAAAAAAAAAAAAAAACATTGAAATTATTTGAAACAAATATTCATACTATTAATTTCATTGTGAAATTGGTGGAGATTAATGAAAATCTATAATTGTTGCATGTATATCGTCAGCAAAGGGGAGAGGTACGTGGATTGCTCACGCATGTAACCCTTTAGTGTCGAAAATGGTGTGCAATAATATACGTCCGACAATTTCTTTCATGTAAAGATATTAATGTACATAAAATACATCCAAGTTTAATGAAAATTTTATTTTATTTATTAGGTTAGCTAATCTATCAAAATGTCGTACATAAAATTCGTTCAACAGGAAATTTGAACTTATCAAGGTAATGAGCGACGGGCGGCCTTATCGTATACATCGATGTTTTCTTGTTTCCCTCTTCGCTATACACACCCGTAAACATTATGTACTTACTGTATACATAGGTTATCAATATATATAAAAAAAAGAAACAGCTAACAAGGCTTATTATCTCTTTTCATATTAATTATTCGACTCAAGCAAATGCTACTTTTCCTTAGATCGGTTACAGTGCTCGACCGATCGTCAGTGCGTAGGGTTCGTTCTGACGTCACGCATCGAACGACCGTCACTTTGTAGCAGCTCCAGTTACTGTCGGTGCGTACGTCATTCGATATGATACAGGCATCAATATAGTCAGTCCACCGTTTGGTGCAGTACTGAACGCGATCATTTGTTTTCATAACGCGTCATTCGACTGACGGTACGCATGCGGACGCGCTTGACCAACGGTCCTCGTACGCAGTGCATAGCAATATACGCGGGCGTACGGTCAGTAGGCCAGCACTGAAAGTTTTTATGATTTTTTATATATATGACAAGCGCGACTGACGCACTGATGGTCAGTCGAGTATTGTAACCGGGCTTAGGCAGTACGAACCTTTAACTATAGCTTCGTGAAACCTTTAGCAAATTAACAAACAGACGTCGCGTTGGTTACTTATACCCATTATTTCTACAGCAGCAAAAACTAAAATCAAAAGACAAAAGTAAGTGAGCCAATTTGTCCTAAACTCCCCTAAACCGTGAATGCACAAAAAACACAAATGCCGTGAAATTAGCTGGGTGTTTCAAAATTCGCGGTAGGTAATCCGACGAGGCCATGTCTCCCCGCCATTAACCTCATACAGTTTTTGTTATACGAAGCGAGCTTTGTTTCCCTGAATAAATTTACATCTTAACAAATGCCCGCTTGGATGCAAGACCTTTTTGCTGTAGCGCGGACTCTAATAAGTTCTTAATGGGGAAATGGAACTAAAACAATTACATTGTGTTCAAATTGGCTTTGAGCAGTCTATTCGCTTAATGTTTACAATTTATATTTAGTGCTCTTTAAACTTTTTGTAATTTTACAAACACTGATGTGCCTAAATTGTATACTTCGACACGCCCCCTCATAAAAGATCCTCCAAGAGACCTGATTGGTGTAGTGAAATACGGTTATCTACTTAAGGGACTTACCCTTAAGTAAATAACCGTATTTCACTTTAGCTTTGAATTTAAGTTCCAAAAAGACTAAAGATGTATAGGCCATACACACATATACACACGTGCTCAAATAAACCCGTCCTCCAAACAAAGTAGGCCTTATTGTTCCACGAGTGGATCGAACCAGCAACTAAGCCAAGCACTTATCCTCAGGCTAATGGGGTCGTCAAACTCTTAGAAAGAAAGTTGTCAACACAACCAAAATATACTCCCCAAATAAAACCAGAATGTTCATTTGTGTGGGCAAACATTATGAGGGAAGTAAAGACACTTTTCATTATACCATTTATTTTATTCATACATGTATATCGGATACTTGAAAGCATGAGCACGATCTGCAGATTTGTTCCGCAGATTACAAATGCTGTTTTATGTGGCACTAAAATTTACAACAATTACTAAGATTTCTTATTGAAATAAAAACTACCTTTCAGAGCTATTGTTTTTTTTTTAACTTTTTATTTAATTGATAGATATTTCATATTTTAGTAATGGACAGTCATACCAAATGCTTTTTGAAACAAAAACAAAAAAAAATATGTTGCAAAAAACGGGATTTCTTTTTAGAGAAAAATTAAACGGCTTCGTTGCCACGTGCCAACTCCTGATTGAACAAAATTGTTGACATATTTTGATCTGACAAGTAAACATTACTAACAAATTATTGGCATTGCAAGTATTCAAAGTCTAAATAATAAAATAATAATATAAATAAAATATAAAATAAAAAAGTAATAATAATTAGTCCGAGAGTTAGATAATTTAAAAATATTAGACACATAATATATTTATTGCTTTTTCAAAATAAGAAAACACTCATTGAAATAAAACAAGTTTGAACGGATTCTATCGCGGTTTATTTTAGATTTTTGTTCCCGACGTTTCGACGCCTTTGCAGGTGTCATGGTCACGGGCAGACTGAGGTGGTATTCGTCTTGACAGGTGATGTTGCTCGTTCTACCTTCATATTTTAATTAATTGTTTGTATTCCGACCTACGCTATATGAGCTCACTGTGTCTTGAAGTCTTGCAGCGCTGCTCTTGGGTTTGGTTTTAAGTTTGTGTATTATTGGAAAACACTCATTAGATACAGCGAACAAAAAAATACATATCTAATATTTTACTTTAATCTGACAGACATTAATTATTATTTTTTTATACAATTCATTAAATATAGCAGACGTTTAAACTTAGGTAATTTATATATCAAAAACAGAGATATCAACTTGATATTGTTGCAAATTAGCTTTACCAAACACGTCTTAACTGTCTCTGTGTGAACAAGGTGAAAGGGTGAACTCAAAGACTGAGCCATATTTACTTAACAAACAAAGCGACTAGACACTACAGTTCGGAATTATTGTACAAAGAAAGGACTGGATTTTTTCAATAAACAAATTAAAGTAATAATATTAAAAATTTAATAAAAATAATCATCATAAAAAAAGTAATCAAACAATAATGTGAATGTAAATTACTTATTAATAATGCACATACAGAAAATCATTGCGGTAGATTTAAATAGGGGACAAACGGGTAAAACGGCATACTCTCTATATAATACTAGCTGTCCCCCGCGACTTTGTTCGCGTGTTTTAATTTCAACGGTTTTTCATTTTTGCAACATTTTTCATTCATGCCCCGCTCCTATTGGTCGTAGCGTGATGTTATATAGCCTATAGCCTTCCTCAATAAACGGACTATCTAATACAAAAAGAATTTTTCAATTCGAACCAGTAGTTCCTGAGATTAGCGCGTTCAAACAAACAAACAAACAAACAAACAAACAAACAAACAAACAAACTCTTCAGCTTTATAATATTAGTATAGATATAGGTACATTTGTAAGTCCACACTTCTGGAAATCGTTTAATTTTGGTAGTGTTTGTGGTATAGCTAGAAAATACCTCAAGATAGATTATAAAAACTAAGAAATTTACCGATGATTAGAAATTGCAATTGTTTTTTAAATACCTAAACATGTTTAAACCATTTTTTTTGTTGAATTAGATAGGTGTTAATTGTAAGATTTTCATATTAGCAATAAAGCACACGGGTTTAAATAGGCAACCATTACACATATCATTAGACAACAACCCATTAACCCCTTGACAGATTGCTAACGCATAAACATGACATAATCCGTATTTTACCTTAATAACCCTCATCATGCCACTCTTCAAACAAAACAGGAAGCATTAAACGTCATCTTTAATTTACGTTCTAATAATTTTCTAAGACATGTTGGAGCTAGAGCTACGTCTATCTGTGACGTTACATAACAGGATAAAGGCTGGTTTAGACCTTGCGCTTAGACGGCACGTGTAAGCTTCAGTTTGGAGGGAACACGTGCCTATATAAATACTTATACATTCCTTTGATTTACTCAAGGACGGAAGTTGTTTTTATTTAATGGGTAATTAGGTATCCATCGTCGCCGACAGTAAGTAAGTAAGATTTACAAATATTATCGCGTAGAAAGATAATGTAAATCCAGGCATATTTTGTTGAATATTTTACATTTATAAAGTCTGTTATAGTAGCTAGAATATTTAAGACAATTGCTTCACTTTTCTACGCTGCAGTTTTTGCTTAGTTCTTGAGACAGCGTTTTCTTTTGGTCATTGCGGTATACTGGAACGGAGAGATAAATGTTCTCAGAGGACATTACCTTATTCCTCGCGTCTTAATGTAGGCACTTCGAATAATATGCAAGTTGTAGGCAACTTTAGGATAATTTTTCTAAAACATTGTGTTTCTTCATAATCATTATTAACACTTACTTTGGTGGATGACTTTTAACGTAAAAGTAAGTCTGGTTGTACCACAATGGTAACAGCGAATTACGTCAATTAATTTTAATACATTGAGTAAACACGATGTCATTGTAAGATTAGGTGTAAACTTATGTGCAAAAAGCCGACAAGGGCAAAAAAGTATTATACCTATAATAATATTATTACGTAACTAATAACTTTCAACTGTACACATTTTCTCAAATAGTGTTTAATATCAAACCAAAGTCTGCGGCTGTAACAAGATTATCAACCACAGTCTTTGCTTTAATTTATGTTATTACATGATTAAAATCACAAAACAGTCTAAAACAAATCTTGATTTTTATGATTTAACACATTGATCAAGGTATAAGGTTCAATCGCACATTATCAAGTTAATGTGAATTCGTTTCTACCACGTATCCGTGGTTATTATGAATAGTATAATAACATTATTTGAAAATAGATAATTTTATAAATAAATACATAAATAAAATAAAAAGAATTGTCAAAAACGAAGACGTATACAAGAACATACACCAGTCAATAAACTTATAATCTAAAATAACCCTTCCGAGTCACGCAATTTTAAATTTATTACCTTGACAGTTACGACTATTTCATAAATTGACGGGAATATTATAAAACAGAATTGCGTCGCTAAGTATTGTCCGTGAAGCGTTAAAAGAAGGATGGCTCATAAATATTCAATTCAGTTTCAAGCCCGAAAAGTCATCGTAAGTCTATTTCCGATAAAATGCTGAAGCGCTTTCTCCTTTAATGGTGATTCCATTTTGGGCCACCTGCCCCGAAAAAAATATTGAAACTTATTTGTAAACTTTGTTTGTATGAGGGTTCTATTAGAAGTAAGTAATCTCATCACTCGCCTATTTTCTACTTTGTCGAGAAGAGCTTTTAGCTATCAGTTATTACATGAAGAATATTTTTTCTAAAACACGTGTTAAAAACTTTTTGTACCTTGTTACTCTATTCATCCATAAACTGATGATACTTTGAATTTGTACGAAGATATATTGTAACGAGTAGGAAGTATGGAAGCCCAAAATATGCTACCAATTAAGGAGAAAAAAACTAAGAAACCAACCTACTAAGAAAAAAACAACTTTCATAATTGTCCTAAAATAATCTTCGGATATTGGCCCCGATTCTTTTAAACTCACACTAAACCTTATTTAGGTCATTGGTATATTTTTACATAAAAGGACATACACAATTAGAGCTGTCAAATTTAGTTTGATCAAATCAAAAATTCTCATATGAATCTACCGACACTTAGAAACATGTGCACTAAAACACAGTGATGTTCAAGGCGAAAACTGGTTTGACTAAAAAAAGTAAAAGATAGCAATGGTTTAATTTTGCTTTAGTTAGCGTACAAGGGAATCGGCTCCATTATCCTTGTAAATCAAAACACATGTCTGTTAATATTTATTTTCGGTCAAGGCTTATAATAAATCAGTTGTACAACATCCTTGCTCACCTCTTGTGGATTGCGAAATTATTTTGTATCAAGGGAACAGGAACAAGGGATCCTTACAGTATGGGTCGTAAGGGACTGGATGATACCCAGCCGTGTGTAAACGTTACAAGATTTGGAAGCAGTGAAATAATACAGATGTTATGTATTTCCATGAAATAAGATGTAATACGAGGGATTGTCTCGGGAACCTTTGGATTTACCCAGGTACAGTCAGCAACATAAGTTGATGAACACAAGGACATTTAAAAAAACTATGCAATAAAATGCTATATTTCTTATATATAGCGTATCCCTTCTATCCTTATAAGGATATTTCGTACTAATTGTAGCATCTTTTATTCATTTTACCGTAATACCGTACCGTTTCATAATACCGTAACTCTGGTCTCCAAGATACAAGCGAAGCTTAGTTTGGAGACCACTGATAATATTATAAGTGATTGTTACAATGACGTACCATAGTTTAATAAATTGTAGACTAATGTTTAGTTCACTGATTGTAACAAAGTTTTTTTTGAGGAAATAAATTATTCTTATTCTTATTTTGTAAAACTGATTTTCGTCATAAAATTTTTGTTGCTAACTGTACATACTGTTTCTATACCTATCAGATATTGTATTTTCAAGCTATTTAAAATATATAGTTCAATATTTAGGTACTAACTAGCAGAATAGGTACCTTTTGATAATGAATTGATTTTTTTATTTTTATAATTATACTATGGAATGAGAATATCAGAATACCACATAAGCTCTACATTCTTTATAGTATGAACTAAAAGAAAAACAAAGCCACGTAAAGTTTTAAATTACTTGTGTAATTGACTTTAATAGACGCTTTTACGCGTCAATTTAAATATATTATCGACTAACGACGTTTTGGTAATGACAGCCTAACGAGTTGACGAGACGTTTTTATGAGCCTAATGTTATTACCTTTAATATGAAATTTGATATCAACATTTATTACGGTGAGGTAGCATAAACAACAAATTGATAAACCTACTATAGCAATAATATAACAATGAAAAGATATTATTCAATATAATTATTCAAATAAAATGAAGTATAAATATAAATATTAAATTAAATCAAAATAAAATAATAAATTTAGATACTAAATTTAGTATTATTTGGTTTCAAGAATATCTAATTATGTTTATAAGTAACAATATTTCTATCTTAAATTTAATTTTTATTAAAATAGAAAAGATCAAAGTTTTCAACGTGAGGCAAAGTAACGTAGATTGCTTTTCGCAAAATTAAATGCCATGACCAGGATGTTTTTTAAGGAGTCAAGATTGCCTGAAGGTATATTCTGAAGAAAAAGGTGGTTGTTTTGATCATACAACTTCATGGCCTGGAGCAAATCCTTGTATCAAAAGACCATTAACTGAGGACCTTGATCTTAGAACGTTTTAAGTGTACAAACAATAAGAAGTGGGACTTCAAAGTCTTTGACAAATAAATAAACAAAGATTTGGGTAGCGTTGTCTTCAAGACAGAATTTACTGTGATGTAATATTATTTTCAGGGAAATTCGTTTCAGAAATGCGTTGCTACATTGTTTACTCTTAGAGATATAAAGGAGAGAACAGAGAAAGCCTACTTGAGTGTCAATCATAGCTTCGTATTTCTTACAAAAATATATTTATTTACATTACATCATTTTGTTTGCTTAGGTACGTTTGGTTTGTATACATTTAGATTCAAGTTGCAGACAGTACAAAGTCAGTATAAGGTTCAGAGACAGATAAACCAACAAATACATAAGCGGAAAAGCATCGTCGATGACAGACGGTACGAAACGTGAAAACTTTCAAAAGAACAGAAGTGTGAAGTATCATTTATTAAACAAATTGATAGGTACGAACAGTAAAAAGCTACTGAATATTAATCATTTGAAGCCAGTGAACAATGTTCGTTTAATAACAACCTTATATATATATGAATAAGGATTAAATTGTTTTGTTTCAGACGATCGTGATCTGAGAGTTTTGGCTCTGGAAACAAACCGGGGGTATGTAGGTCAACAACTTGAAGGGAGAGGCAGTGGGTAATTGGAACGTAAGCCATGTGAACCTTCGATTTTCGGTAAATTCAGTAGGCGATTCAGTATCGATGTTGTGATAGCCAGGGTTTCTTTTTGTGAACAAAGCCCTCACAAAAGTGTGCATGCATTAATTCTATAGCAAGGAAACATGGCAATCATTACTGTTTGTTTGATTTGTTATATGTTATGACATTGTATACGTGTGTGCATGATTGGTAAGGACTCTATCTCATACAGAAAAGTAGCGAGGTAGTTTTTATCACAGATGTTTTCTTTCATCGTTGTTCAGTCTTTAATACTTTGGTCGCTAATTATTTTGTTATAGTTTAGCAAAACCAGATCCTCTACTTGATGCATCCGATGCTACTAAAAACATGGCTTCTAATACCGCATCTTTTTCTGTTAATAAATTACATTAAAATTCAGTTGCAAGCAACCCCGTCTTTTCCCTTTGACTTTGCAGTGCTAGGATTTAAAAATCAACTCCGATTCACTAATGTGATGAACTTTTCGACGCATCGTAATTGAAGGAGGGTCGAATAGGAGGGAGGAGGAGGGGGAGGATAGGATTTATTACATTACAGATTTTTTGAAAACGTCGTGATTTCTCCTTTTTAAGATTGGTTTATATTTGAGACATTTTTTGCCAGTTTTGAAGGTTTAAGAAAGGCTAGAGCAACCTTCATTTGATTAACGTGAAAGCTAAGACTTAACTATCTTGCTTATCTGACATAATTTGTGTTAAAATAAAAAGTTATAGTCAGTAAGCGCGGAAGATAACGAAGGGAAGTACGTGGCTCAGGTGCTCGTTTTAAGCATAATTAGAGGCTCCGCCAAGTGGAAGTTTTCGACGTTTTCAGCTACATTTCCCATTATGAGTTCATGAATATCAATTAAAGTTTATGACTTTAATTGGCGTTCCACCGATATTTAATGCTATTTGCATTTTGCGAGGGCATTAAGTTATCCGACTATACCCGTTCGTAATTTTGTTTTGTACGTTTACGATGGCACAAATTGCATTTCGACGTTTATTGAAAAATGTTTTAAGTCGCTTCGGTAAACATTATTTACACAATAATTTGTTTTATTTATTAATTATTTTTTTACGTTACTACATCACAATAATGTTCGATTTATAAGGTAAAATATTGTTGTAAAGTTAATATAAAAGGTAAAAAGATATCAGAGTTGTCTAGTTATTATAAAACCTTATAAATTTATATTTATATTTATTACATTCAATCATTCATTGCTTTACATTCATTATAATTTAAAGGCAACGTGTGAATGTCCTATAAAAGCGCGCCATCTTTATTCAACATGTTTCCACATTCAGACGTCTTTTCAAATTCGAAGCGAAATAAAATTACCTGTCTCATTCTGTAACTATACTATAGAATTATTTTCCGAGTACCCTACAGACGTAATCTGAATGTATGGGCTGCTGTATTCAATTTTAAAATGTTTGTGCATAAAATAAACCAAGCAGGGTTCGGCGTAAACAACGGGCCGCTTCGCTAATTGAAGTTCCCAACAACATTAAGTCAATTTAAATTCATTATGGTGTCGTAGTATTTTACTAGTCATTGATAATGTATTCCGTAATCATATTTAAGTTTGCAAAACTATTTACGTTGTGGCAATGTTGTTATACTTGTTTGCGTATGGATATTAACAGATTGTATCATAAAGGCTATTTTATTTAGTTTTTGTTTTTATTGAATTGTTGTCGACTAAAACCGTTGTTTGAAAGTAGCTAGATTATTTTTTTTTCTAATCTTGAAATGTTTATATTTATTTTAGAAAACTCGAAAATATCTTAAACATTTAATTCTTTAGTCTTTCAGTGTCGAGGTAGACAAATTTTCTGAACTAAAATTATTAAAAAAAGCTGGTTTAAAAAAATTATATACGTTCCGCGTGGGTACTTGAATAAGCTTGGATAATTGGGTACTTGTAGTCTGGAAGTTGAAGGACTTTAAAAACCGGGAGCGTGGCGTGTTATTCCATATTTTTCATTTTACCATTAACTTCTTGAACGAGTCTATTATTCACAAAAACGAAATAATTCTTGATATTATCTTATATCCCCAGTATAATTAAACTACAAAACGAAAAATGTGAGAAAAACTTTATAAATATGACATCAAAGAGAATCCATTATTCCTAACTTCTAAAAGGCGTTAATATTTTAGATACAATTTCTAAAGAAATATAATTCTGTATTTAAATATTTTTCCGCGCCGGCTTCAAGCAGACCGAATAATTAACTTAATAAATAAAGAAATATTGAAGTGGCTATGTAAAAAAATTACTTAGTCTACAAGGCGCGTCACGGTGTAATAGATGGCTATTACGTAATCTATTTTGTCTTCGCAACCGGTGGAGCTGGGTCTTTTTAAGGCGAACGTCCCTTATTAGGTAAGAAGGAAAAAGGGAGAATATTTTTAGCAAGCTCGCGCGGAATAAGTACGTTTTTATGTGTTACAGTACAGGGGAGAGATTTGGGTATAAGATTTAATTTTTCGTATATTTAGATGTTTGTTAAGATTACGTACGGAATACGGATGGCAATAGATTCTGGTGATTTATTCATGCTTAGTTGGGGATGAAAGTATAGCGAATCAGAGTTGAGAGTTTAAACAGTCAAGTTGGCGATATATTAGCATAATTATTACGATGATGCTCAACAAATCATGATTACATTTGAGACTCGTTCAAAATACAAATACATATCAATACAATAGGTATCTTATTTTATTTGCTTAGTTAATATATCCTGTAGTACACAGTCGAGTATTAGTGCTCAAACAGAGCCCTCAAATGGTGTATGCACTGCTCGTATTATGTTCAGATAGTATAGACCACTTAGCTCTTAATCTAGCATTACTGACGTCAGATAGACTGCCTAGGACTTATCGCTCAAGTTTGAGGCAAACACGGCCAATATAGAATAATCTAGGCACTCTGTATAATCTATCTAGGCTTATAATAAACCCTTTACAATACCATCAATTTGTGACGTAAGGTAATGATGAATATTTAGCAATTTTGATATTTTTATATAAAAGACAAGTATTTTAAACATATGACATTGTAATAGGCTTATTCGATTTTGATTTAGTCTAATGCATTCTGCTTCAAAGCACCTCAACTTAATTTGGTCGACAAGGCAGTAATCAAAACTAATATGATAAGCATTAATATCCATTGTAATTTCGACCATATCAAAAGAGCATAAGATTGTTTTTGTTACTGCAGCATTAATTTAATTCGCATTGCTATTGAAAGGTAAGGTATTCAATGTCATCTTCAAACAGAAATAACGATAACATTCAATGAAGACGATAAAGGGTAGCTATAGAACGAGATAGTGATATTGGATACATTACGTGAATAGGCAGAAGGAAGACGCCTTGGAGGCGAAAGCGTGGGTTTAGGGACCGCGAGAAATAGGTGAGACGGCGTCGACAAAACGCTAGGGTGGTACCAGTAACATGACCTAACCACGCACAAAACTATGCAGCATTTTGCAGAACGAAATTGTAGAAGCATTTCAGATGTTCTAATGACGATACATGAAGACAAAAGAGAAAATAAAAAAAAACAATTGAGGAACGAATAAATCTAGTAGGTACGAGATTCAATCCAGTAAGCCTACTTTTAACAATGCTATTAAAGCTTCACCCACTGAAGTTATTTGACTTCCACCAGTTTAAACTAGAGCTTTACTATCAGCAGTAATTGAAGGATTTCCTAGGATAGTAACAGTAAAGCAGGGATTGGGCAGTGTATTATTCAAGTCCTGAATCCATTCAATCTACACGTATATCTTTCCTTCTATTATATACAGGACATATCGTCTCTTTATTATACCGAAGTGCAATAACAAGACGTAATATTTTTTTATATCTCCTATACGAACACGGTTTTATACTTAAATACAACATTCGCTATGTAGATATTACCTTTCATCTACATCAGGGAAATAAAAGCGAATATAAAACTGCCAATCGTATTTTTGTATGAGGAAAGGAGGGAAAGGGGCTACCTCGAAACGTTAGTCAAGCACCCCGCTTTACGCTTTGGACGTGAATAATTATTATTTCTATCGGGGGGTTTCTTGCTACGGGGTCTCTCGCTATCAATAAAGCCTTCCCTGCCGGGAGCAAGCCAGAGCGCCGCCAAACGTTCCATCTTTGGAATTACCCCGCGACAAGGACACTTGCGGCGTTTAAATTCAGATTCCGATCTTTACTATAATCGCTACTTAGTCGGCGCGTTTATCGTGGCTTAAGGAATTATTTGGGCCGTCGCTTTCGGTCATATGGCTCGGTACACTAATATTCCTTTGTTGAATAATACTTTAGGAGATTAAGCCAGTTTTGCACCAATAAACAAGGCTTAATAGGATGTAAAATGTAAAGCCATTTATACCTAACTTTTGGACGAAATTTAGAGGATTATTTTAAATCGTGTTTATTAGATACTTACTATAAATTGGATACAATTTTGGGAAACTTTCTCGCTTATTCTTTAAAATATAGGTTGTTTTCTGCTAGCATATTTCATCAAACATGGTATGTGTGTACATTTATGTACCTAGAACCAGAGTAAAACGTCCCGGCACTATTTGTGAAAGTCAACTGAAGGAATTGGGTCACTGTGTCGTTGTTCATAGGCTTTCAACCTGTCACTACTCATATTATACAATCGTCATTTGTGTACGGACGTGACTTCAGATCCAAACATTTAATGTTACCATTTAACATACGTATATCCTGATTTTAACAAAGCATCAACTCGAACGTTAGGTGAAGTTTTGAAATTGCGTTTTCAAATATCGAGTCGACGGATTACGGGCGGCGGGGCTTTTGTGAATTGTATAACTTTATACATCACATCAGATTGTACGGATGGAGGAACATCGCTAACCTTGTATTGTATGGCGGCAGTTGAAGTTTCGTAAACGTGGAGCCAGGCGACTGGCTCCTAGACTAAGTTACATTACAACAATGCTAGAAATACTAACTCCTAATGTCAGGATTGGAACAGTTGTATTTATAAACCGCATATTATAAAGATAAGATTGACAATATTGTTCCTTACTTCCAATTGTTTAATATCGTGAGCAAGTCGGTACTTGCTCACGATATTAAACAATTGATAGAATAGGACGGTTCCTATTCTCCTTCTTATTTTATGCAATGGTTTCATTTTAAATTGTTTATTCAAAGTTGATAGCAATATTAAGTTTCTACAGCAATACTCTTGTCATCGTTACACATATAAATCTGTAACACTGGTTACAAATGTCTTTATAAGTATGTACCTACAAATATTTCTGAATCAAGCGCCGTATCTTCTGCTATTAATTTTCGTTTTACACAGTGACACAGTGTTGTCTGTCCCTCGGTAATCCGTAGATTATGCGGTAACGGACCGTGCGGATGAGCCCCGTGGTGGGTCGCGTCGCAATCAATAAGCCAGCGCTGATCCTCAGCTTGCCTGAGCCCAACTTAATGAAGTCCCCTAGAAGTCAGTCAGTACTGTTACGTCACTCGGTTTCCTCAACTTTCTATTACACGAGTAAGCTTTATCGATCTCCTGTAGTTTGTTGTGCCTTATATGTAAGACTGTCAAACGCTGGTTTATCTTATATTAGGGCCCGCTTTTAGGATCCTGTTATGTAGGGACCATGATTGGTAGTATGACGTCACGGTGATTCGCTTCTGTTTTTTTTATTTAAAACAGGCGATTTGGCTTATAACTAGTTTTTGCGCTGTGTCTGGTAATTTTAGTGCTCACCATTAATCAAACTCAGTTTAGCTCATCGGTAAGATGAATTGTGAATATTTTTCTTTTAGATTGGTGTTTTTGCATTTCAAGCCTTTTTTATTGTAATCATCTTTAACGTTGACTAGCTATAAACTTTACGATAGTGATTAAAAGTAATTGATTTTACAAACGCGAGAAATTATATCCATATTAATGAATAACGGTGTGAATGATTGTCTCTGATGAAGAAATATTTTATTTCAAAGTGGATTTGGTTGAAGCTTGATTTACAAAGCATTTGTTCAACAAAAATAAATAAAGAATGCAAATGCGAATTGAAATTGCAGAAAAGCTTTAAAAAGTTAATACTCGAGGGTCCGAGAGCCGAGTAAACGTGTATAGCTGACGTTTAGCAAGAAATGCACAACTTAACAGTTGCAAATGCAATTTATAGATATTTTGCGACACGACGTAGCGAGTTCGTTTCGAGACCACAACAAACACATTTGGGCGATTCCGTTCGCTACGAGTCGAGGCGATAAACTTTGTTGACAATGACTGATGCGGCGAGTGCCCGATCCGGCCCTGGCCGGTACATCGCGCCAAATGTGCAATTTTCGAACGTGCCTCTGAAAAGGACTAAAGTTTCCCCTTTCTCAGTATAGTAACTCAATTTTGAGACAGTGACACAATGCTGCGCGACCCACTTTAACTTCGCTCTTATTTTGATATGAGTTACCAACTTCGTGGATTCTTCATTGTGACGTTTTCTTGTTTTTGTACCTTTCTTATTATCTTCGTGGTCTGATGAGAAAGTACTTACATTTATCACTGTACGTTTCTATAATGAATAAAATCCTCAAATGTTTACCTGAAACAATTATTTATATATTAGATAGGTAGGTTCGTTTTAGACAAATAAAATATCAAAATATTTTTACAACAATATGAAAAAATAAAAAATGTTTTATGAAAAAAAACTTCAAATAAAATGTAAAAATGGTTTGTATCCTAAATACGTATTTCTGCTTATAATTTTATTATACTTGATTAAGATTTAATTCGAAAATGATTTTTGCTTTTCTCAAAGTGAGGGATAATCTTAAGTCTAAATCGCTACAAGCCTTTCAGAATCGTATTACGCGAAGCTCATTCTAACCCAGTTGGTAAGTAGTTACAGTTGCCGCTACTCGTAACAATGGCAGAAATCTTAAACTTAAATATAATGTGGGTAGTTTGTACATTAAGGCGGGTATGGCTCATTACGCGGTCTGAACTTACAACGGCAATCGTAAATGTTTGGACGTCGGCGAGAAACTTTGGAAATCGGATCGACCTTTTTTTTAAGAAAAAATATTTTTATTTCAAACAATTGAATTCTTCAGTCTTCAGAACATTGCCTTAAAGTTAGGTATTTTCATGTAGTTTTCGACAAATATAAACTTAACACCTGTGTCACTTTATTTGTAGCTTATTAATCAATAATAGGGCCTAAATAATAAGGCCCTTTAAGTAGGGTTATTGACCTAACGCTTAAAATTAAACCAATTAAAACGCCTATACGTGCGTGTAGGTGTAGCGTGTGTCGCGATTCACCAGTGCCCATGTTAACACATGGCTCGATAAATTAACAATATTTATCGGCAAGCTTTGAGTATGAACATGTGTAAGTTAAAAATAACTTTATTTGCATGAACAGGGGGTTACTCTTGAATTTAATTCCGATTGATTGACATTGGAATTATGACGTTTCGTTCTCTTGAACGTGCCAATTTGCATCAGTATTATGTGCTTATTGGGAGGAACTAGGATCAAAACATAGACTTGCATTAGCCCAGTATTGAAATTGAAGTTGGAACCTTGCTGAAATTACATAATTTTTTTAATGTAGAGAGAATAAACATGAGTATTACCATTTTACCATTGGGAGGTACAGTGAAAAGCTTCTTATCAATATTTATATTTATAATAGCTTTCGTGAGGAGTATTCATAATTACCGACTAGTTTCAGAGTCTGAACTGGTGACTCGCGGTATCAGCTCCTAATCTTTAGCTGACACGGCGGCGGCGGTATCTCGCTAGACTCCTATTAAGTCTGAAATTAGTTGAGGGAGTCCTAAAACATTTTTATAAATTTATGCGAATGGTGTGTATCCGTTAAGTTATTGTATTTCATCAGGCAGTTCTCGTATCCCCTCGTAATTTAAGTTTGGGATGTTAAACCTAGTTGCGCAAACAAACGAAAATTAAAGAAATGTAGCTTTATAGTTTATCCTGTCATCACCAGATGAAGATATTGTACAAGACAATCACATATTCATAACGATACATCAAGCAAATTCACCGCATATCCCATTAAGTCGCAAAAATGTCGCACTACCCCAAAAACGTGTAATGCCAAGACGAAAAAAATATTAAAATAGGATAAGATAAACTAGGGCCTTAATATATTTCCTTTCCTAAGATCCTTTGCCTAATCCAATATTCGGTTGAAAAGGGAAGCTAGTAAAGTAACGTTAAAATGTTCCTGATGTATGTTTTTTGTCAGGAGGCTTTTGGTCTGGAGCTGACAGGATTTCGACACAATAGACTTGGTAGAGAACAGGTAACTTTACTTGAAACTTTCGTGTTAATTTGGAAAGTAAGTTTTTACGTCTATTGTTACGCCCATCGCTTTCAGCTTCTATTACGGACCAACTTTCAGATATTCAGCTAAGTAAATATACTCCAAGTACTTGTTTTTGGAAACGTTTCGTTTGGCAAAATGCCTGTCAACGGCAAACCTTCGACATGAGACGATAATAATATCCTCGCATGTTCTTTACACCTCTTAGCTTTAAAGAAGATATGAGGAATACATCCTGAAGTTACATAAGACAACACAGGAGTATAAACAGCACGATAGTGGTATACGACGAAGTTTAGAGCCGATTGTTCGTACGTGTATGTGATAGAGTTTATGCACGGTACTTGTATGACGATAAAACATGAATGACGCATAAACCCTGACCTTGAGCATAGTAAAGCGATTCTGTATTTTACCCGACATTGTATATTTTATGCGGCATTCATATAACTCCATTGACTCTTTTGGTTAATGACCTTTTGGTAAATGACCGTTTCGTATAATTAGGTAAACTGCTCTTTAGGGTTTCGTACCCGAGGGCTGCCAACGGCACCCTTAGGTATTACTAAGCCTACGCTGTCCGTCAGTCACCGTCAGGACTGCATCTCATGAACCGTAATAGTGTTGAGATATTTTCAATGAGTGTGTATCTGATGCCGTTAGCAACAAATAATAACAATAAATGAAAAGGGGATCAATAAAATCCGAAACCTTGCATGCGCGAGTCTGACTCGCAATTTGCCGGATTTTCACTTTTATTTAAATCTACGGATTGTTAAAGTAAAGTTAGCAGGGAGAAACAAACATAGGTTTTAATATTGCAATTATTTTTCTTTTACTGTCAATGATCCTCAAATTTTCTTTGACCGAAAAGTCACAACCAGTATGGCCAAATCATTGCAATTAAAAAAAAATATTTCGAAATTGGTATCAAATCGTGAATCAGTATTAATTACCGGTTTAGTATTAGTTGATCAGTAACAGTAGTTAGATAGAGTGGTTTAACATAAGTAATCAGATACAAAGACTAAATCGTCTAGAGTGCAAATCGTCTAAAATACTCATGTAATGACGCTCGCGCATGCTAGGATGTCTAGAGATAGGGGTCTAAACTTGCTTGGCAGTGCGCCTTGGCACAGCTGCCTATTTTATTGTGAGTCGGCGCCAACAACCGGGAGATTTACCCCATCTGTAATAGCTCGGTCCGTTTATTAATAGCTACGAATGTTGTGGTCGTATAATGTTTCTGCTGGTTAATGGGCGGATCATGATTTTGATAAATCTGGAATCATTTCGGCAATAGGTAGACTTTTAGAGTAATGGTCGTTGAAAATTTATTATTTCGATGCGGATTTTCGAGAGAATTTCCTTTGTTTGTTCGTGAAATATACCATTGTCAGACTGTTTTACAAAGAGAATGTTATTTATATTATTATAATATTTGCTTTAGGGCTGATTTTTCCAACATCGGATAATTTTGTCCGAGCCCGAATTTAGAATTTTTTACAGTTCTTCCGTACAAAATCTGCCAGACGTTAATTTTAATCCACGAAACAAAAAATATCTGGCTCATAAATTAGCCCTTAAAATATTTAATATTTTAGATTAAGGCTTGGGTAACCATAAGTCAATTACGATTTCAACATTTATTTTGCTTTCCACACCACTTAAGATTACATTATCTTAAAGCAAAACACGGTAGTCTGAACTTAATGGACTGAAATTGCTAAATTCTTTGTAATAATATGTGAACAGCCATTTATTTGCCTTGCCATTTGCACGGTAGAATTATAACATTATATTTACTTTAATCTACTAGTTATATCGTGGTCGCTATATGCAACTGCCACATTTAAGGTCTCGGTTTTATTCTGTATTACAGCCATTTAATGCTAATATTCTTTGCAGCACATTCTAGATAAGTCTTAAAAGAATATACGCCAGTATTTCACGGTCTCTTTTTTGTAAGTTAGCGGGATTTTGCGTATTCCATCAGGGAATACAAACGTGATGTTAGACAAATATTTATAGAAGACAGATTAGATTTTTTGAGGTTAAATCATGTTTACGTGGCATAAAAAACAATTTCTTTATAGATACTAGTTCTGTCACCTGTCATGATGTATTTTCTATTCTATTCTTCAAACTGAACACTTCACTACTGCAAAAGGTTTAAGCCGCTTTTCTCGGAGTAGCACGGGCAACGCTGTAAGTACTATAACTATCACTAGTATTGTGACTATTTGAAGTCCCTTTGCTATATTTACTGAAGGATTTAATATCTGTACCTGACGTGGTAACATCGTTAACTCACTTTACGTATCACTGGAAAATAGAGCAGGTTACGCATACAAAAATGTATTTCAGGGCAGCCATTCGTGCTTGTGACGTCACACAACCCTTTGCCGTGCATGACGCTGGCGTGGACCGTGTACCTCTATTTTGGTACTTATATGGTTGGTAGAGAGAACACGTACAGTTTGTAGTCGATATGCGATATTGCAGAATTATGTTAGTGCGGAAATCGGACCCGATGCACGAAGAAATGTAAACATTTAGCACAGCGTCGCATGCACAATCAGACCGCAAGTATTATTTCACGTCCGAAAATAGATCCAAAACCAACTTTCGTATTGTTCGATAACATGTTCTGTTAGAGAGAGGAAATCAGGAAGCACTTATTGTTTACTCGTATGCAAGTGATGCAGTTTGAAACAAGACAAGTGTATGTATTTTTTAAGTTGATATCTTAATAATAAATTTTTGCAAAATAGCAATAAATTCTCTTTAACGCGGAACCTTAAGAGAGTGAACTCGAATCTCGAGCGCCGCCGAACTATTCCATGTCGCCAAAGAAAAATAATGTATGCAGAGCTGACTGCCAACATTCGGAGAGGCACTAGAAGAAGAACACCATGGATAGCTGGTTGTTCAAAAGAAATAAAGAAATGGAATAACATGTTTCCCTACAAAAACAACCAATAAAATAAAAATCTTCTAAAAACTTGCGAATAAAACTGCGGGCACATCTAGTGTAGCTGCTATAATATGATATCAATGTCGAGTAATGTTCGCAAAGCAGAAAGATCGTGACGACACGTACCATGTTTATGTTGGAGTACTTTTGTAATATGATTTCGCCCACAGAGAGTAAATATTCCATTATAACATTATTTTGTGGTCTGACGAACTTTGTCAATGAAATGTGTTAGACTTTGAATTATATAGATGGTAGAGGTTTGTCATAAATTCTTTTTATTAAATAATAGGTAGGTAATCTGATTTGTACTTGATTTTTGATACTTGAATTTTGGACACCATTAAACATGACTAGAAATGTTAATCAGGCAAAAGTAAAAACAAAATAGCAGGCTATTGAATATTAGGGTTCCATTACCGAAAGGTGCAAATAAGACCCTATTACTAAGCCTCCGCTGTCCGTGCGTCCGTAAATTCATCTGTTTGTCAGCGGGCTGTGTCTTATGAACCGTAATAGCTTGAGAGTTGAAATTTTACAGAGGGTGTGTATTATTGTTGCAACTATAAAATACAAAAATAAATTAAAAGTTAAAGGAGTTCCAGAAAATGGTACGAAACCCTTCATATACTAATCCGACTCGCACTTGGCCATTTTTTTCTTTTTCTATTACATTAAAAAATCAGAATTTAAGAATAACTAAAACTTTAGAAACATTTATGTAGGTTGGAGTCAAAAGGACTGCGAACTCATTAATTAGCTCTTCTCCAACTACCGATATGTTTGAACTAAGAGCAATCAGCAATCAATTAAGTCGAGACGATTGGCAAGCTACCGGCCATCGCTTATGCAGAAATGCCATCTTTAATCCCAAGATTACCGCATTAACAGCTCAATAATCCAACACTTAATGGCTTTGATTGATGCTCATACAAATGGAGACACATGCTCAAACTAAACTTAATCCTTCAGGGAAAGAACATTAAAGTACAATCCAACGTTCACACTAAATAAGTAATTACGTACTGTTACGTAGTTTCGTAACAAAATTTACGGTAACTACTGTGAATTATGAACTTGTGGAGACAAGAGACCTGAATTCCAGGATTCTAGAGGATTTGTGAGTCTTTACTAGCGGTCTACGTCTAAATAATAGCGGAGTGAGATTATGTAAACATCAAATTTATTCGCTACATTTACATTTCGGTAAATTATTTAGGTCTTATCTGGCTCTAGCTCGTCTGCTTTCGATGTTTATGCATTAAGCCGGGTAATCCAATATTAAGGATGGTTGTGGTTTGAACGAGTAGCTAGTGGTAGTGGTTTTCTAAATATAGATGAAACTTGCTTGCTTCATACTTTAGGCTCAGCGCAGAAGGGCCACCGTCGACAGCTACCGGCGGCGACTTTTTATTTGTCATTTTGTGCATTTATTTGTCAACAGTAGTGGCCGCAACCGACCACACGTGTGCGGGGTGTCTATACAAAATATGAGAACAAGTGTGTTAAGTCGCTGTCGCTGGTCACCGGTGTCTGTAGTCGGTGGTCGGTTGGCGCCAAACCTTAAGTTGGTCGCGTATTCAGTTACCAAGTCAGTCAAGAATTATCATCATGCCTGTTAAACAACGAGCAATAAACGTTTTTAAAACGATTGTTTTTTAAAAAGCTTATACAAGTATTTTAAAAAATCTGTTCGTAAAATGATGAAATTCAGTGTTAAAAAAAACAGTAAACATAATAAGCTTAAAAGCGTTCACTATTCATTGCCATGTCTCTTAAAACTCAATACACAAATAGTGTACACACAATCCCCGCTTTGCTGATGAATTGGTGGACGCTTTTATTGTGATATAGGAGGACAACGCTGTTCCGTTTGAAGCATTTTATGACCCCACTGTAGAATAGCGGACACAAACATTTAACGAGCAACAAAAAAGGAAATACACAACTCGATAAATGTATTCTGTTCCTACATTGTTTTATTTAGATTATGCCAACAGAAAATACGGGAAATGGAAGTGTCAAAAATAAAAACGGCAAACAATATCAGCGGATTTTAAACACCAGTTATGTACACTAGAAATGCAAACACTGTCGCCTGGAATTGTGAATAACGGTCGAACACACGAAATTACTGTTCGAGTTCGAGTTTCGACTAATGGTACTTAGTTAGTAGGTACAGCGTTGAAATACTGCGGATAACGAGCTTTAAGTTCAGAATACTCGACTCGCTAATAAATAAGAGGATCTATTTCTTTCTTCGTTTAGACTGCGGTAGACTTGGAGCGTTAAAGCCAAGCACAGTTCCTAGTTTGGGGTTTCTCCGCATTAAGCATTAAAATATTTTAAGGATATTTTTAACCAAAGTACAAGCTTCGTTCTCCCTTATTAGATACTCTAGATTTATCAGCTTTACTGAACAAAGAAAGTAAACGCACAAACAAACAATAAATGCGAACACATAAATATATGTAAACATCTACATTGTTTGTTATTTTCCCTTCCTAAGCCGCTTATGACAAATGAGATATTATTTGACTTATCTCAAGAGTGGAGCCAGATTATGCGTAAACATTACCTGACTATTGTATATAAGACAATTTGTATACAAATAATAATTCTAATATGTCTCGTGTTTTATTTATTTGCATTTTCTATACAAAAGTTTATATATTCCTTCTGTTATATGCTGACTTGATTGTAAAGTATTTTTTTTAATGTTTTCTTTTTTTAAAGCATTTGACGGTTTTTATTATTCTTGATTAATTTTCGAAATAAATTACGTTGTGCTATTTCTTTTGTTATTTTTGGTTTTTCTTTCGCCTCTTAAATCTTAATTGGGATCCCTCGTCTCCTGATTCGTGTTGATGTCGATGTTTAAATGAAAATAAACAGCCGTTTTTGCCGCAACACAACTTCACCCCTGCATAATTATTTAGCCAATGACACACCCGGGATTCAGGATCGTTTCGTACGTACATCATTTGTCAGAATATTGTTGTTTGACAGGGTTACTCGTGTCATTTGTGTCGCAAACGTTTTCAATATGAACGGGGATTTATGACATTTGGAGATGGTGTTCATTTCATCTTATGACATGTGTTTATTTTTTCAGTTTATTCTTTTGACAGTAAGGTACAGATAGGGTACATGTTTACCATCTACAATGTCTAACTTATATTGTTATTAGATATCTTAAATAACTAGATTGTGTGCAATAAATAAATAATAAACGTGTTTGAAAAATTTAAAGTTTAGTGCATCGATCAGTATTTTAAGTTTTTCGTTACAAAAAAATGTGATGTTACACTATCGGATAGCAACAAAAAGGGTAATATATTGAAAACTTTCAGAATAAAACAAAAAGAAAGAAATTTCGCAACACCATAAAGTAGGTGGGGTACATGGGATAGTGAATTAACTTTCAAGTTACTTGTTGGATAAAAATGTTTCGAGACGAACAGGAAAACTTTGAAAGTTGTATATAAAGCAAGTAATAGGTTCACTGTTCACAATGCTCGCTTCACCAACCTTGTCTTACGTAAAGTTAGCAATTGAATATATTTTGTTCAAGTCCCCACTATTGTGTTAAAATACAAAATGAACTACGATTTCGAGTATTGGGCGAATGGACAAATAAATAGAGGGGCTCGTAGCTAAGTGTAAGCTGTACGGTTTGACCGATAATACAGGTGAAGCCGCGCTCGCCGCGGTTGGTCCGTGGATGGGTGACCATTTGTAAACATACCGAGACCCCTCCATGCCTCGTCAAGCACGTTAAGTCGTTGGTACCGATTGTCATACGTTGATCTTTGACAGACGTTAAGTCAATACAATTCTGACAACCAGTCTTACTTTGGGATACTGTCTGGAGGTCAGATAGGCAGTCGCTTTATGTAAAATACGGTATTCAGCTGTATCGGGTAAGAATGAAAGCCACCCCCGGCAAACAAAAGGCAACCATAGCTTGAGTAAAGGCCAGGAACGCAAAAGGAAAAGGCTAGTTTTGCTGGCAAGTCATACAAATAGTAGACACAATATTATACAATATACCATGAAAAAAAAAATGTTTGTTAACATAAAAAAAGAACACAGTATTAAAGATTGTATATACATGATTATATTATTATGCTCATATTAATTAACTAAAACGTTAGCGAACCCATGCAAAAAAGTTTGATGTATGTATTATCAACAAAGACGCAGAACAACATTAATTCTGAGACAAACAATCGCACAACTGTTGCTTAAAAAAAACAGTTTTCTTTAAATGTATGGCTGTAGATACCTAATACTAAATTATATATATCTCCTTCTTGATTATTTGTCGGCAATGTATCATTTATAAAAATACTTATATATCAAAGTTATATAATACTGCTGATGTTAAGCTCTTGTTAGCTCATGTCTAGTCTGTTTGTTATATTTGATCTCTTTAATCCTCTTAGTGGAAACTTCTTTATATCCATAAGACTTGTATTTATAGACTGCTAAAGCCGGCTTCCTAAAGTTCGTAATATCGCGGATCACACCGAGCCGCGCATCGTGGAAAGCGACTCGTCGGTGATAGTGCAGACAAGGTTGTGCCGGTCCGTCGCAATCTATTACGACTCAAAACGGGACATTGGTCTATTTAGGTCAATTAACATGTAGTTTTCAATTCTACCATGTCTTAAGACTTTGCAATTTAAAGTTTAGGTATAGAAATTAATATTTATTAGCTTCGTAACTCGTAAGTTGTTACAGACAGACACTAATTAGGCTCAGCTAATTAACAATCTTAATTTGTTTACTCGCGCCGTTTCTATAAAATTTTATTGAGCTTTAAATTTCATTTTATTCAAACCTACTTATTTCTCGTTGGTTTCTTTAGTCGTTTCAATTACCACATTTAATATTTCCTTTTATTAAAATAAATGTATAAGTACTTTGCATTTTAATTAATTATTTACGTTTTGAATATTTTCTAGGATTTGTACATCTTGTTTTACAGTTGTTGTAACGACTTATTTTCTGAAGGAAGTAAGTACTTTATAAGAAATACTGAAATGTATATTGATATAAAAGTGAATTAGACATTGTAATTAAATACAAATAGTAGAAAGAAAAACTTAAACCTCAGACAGGACTCGAACCTGCGACCACTGGCTCAACGCGCCAGTCCCTTTACCAACTAAGCTACCGAGGTCACTGCCTGGAAGATTAAATTTCTCCTTCTACTTATTACGTCATATGGTATGCGATATCCAGTGAATCAATCTTTCGTTTGGTCTCACCGGCTCTGATTAACAATGTGTTAATTTAGAAGTCCGAGAGATGATGCATCCCAATACTTATTATTTTTAATTTTAGTTTTGTATATTATTACTAGAAGGTAATAAAGTATTTAAAGGTATCCACGGTTGAAAAATAAACATTTCTAATTGACAACAATGACGATAGATTTCTACGCGTATTTGTCATTACGACATTTTTTTTGCACGTTTAGTCAAAACATTAATTAAGTATACACACAAACCTTCCTTTACAATGGATATCACTCTATCCATTGGTGAAAGCCGTGTGAAAATCCGTTTGGTATGAGTTTATCGAGTTCAAACCCACAGACAGACAGACGCGGCGGGAGACTTTGTTTTATAATAATGTATAGATGTCTAGAAGAAAAGTTAAGTATATAAAATTTATAGTTCTATAACTTTCTTTATACTGTCGATAATAGTTTATTAACAATAATTGCGAGTTAAAAGTCTTACGTATAGTTTTAACAAGTATTAAATTCAAGTGGATACCTAATTTATGTCTTGTTGAACTCCTTAGGGTCGAAGAGCGTGAAAATAAGCACCTAAAGTTACAAGTCAAGTGTCTGGTCACAGTGGTCACGTAGGTTAACTAAAGCCTTGATAATTTTCAGACAGGCACGTACAATCTGTTCTAGTCTTAAAATAGATTAGTTCCAGTATAAGAACAAAGCCACCCGTTCAATATTAAATTACTAAACGTGGAAGATATGGATGAGAAATCCAATAATACTTTTGGATTATTGAATTTGCTCGTCCAAATAATCATATTATGTTAGTAGCAATTTTACTTTAGATATGAGTCATTTTGACATCTCATTTATTTATGAGCTTCATTCGGATATTTTAATGGTATATTTGCAATATTTGTAAGGGATATTCAAAATGAAGGCAATAATATCGTGAAATACATTGACCATTCGCGTAGAGCAATATTTTTCCCATGTCAAAATTTGCGCTGTGTTGACGTGTGCTCGCCCTCTTCATTCCATCCCCTTATTATTAGACGCAAACAAATTATTGGGGAACAAGCGCCATGCGGACTATACATTTGATTGTTATGCTATTATTTTTTCAACTACCATAAAGGGAGCAATAATAATAATAAGCGAATGGCAGTTTGTATAATTGCTGTTATATCCCACTAAAAATTGTTAACGGGACTTAATGAACTATTTCTCATATTATTTTTAAATTACAAAGTCGTTCAGTTAACAACAGATTACTAATTACTACTAGCTGTTCTAGTTATAAGGTTATTAGACGCGCCACTAGAGCCAGTCAGAGCGAACTTTATTAGCTTTTAAATAACGAAGTTCTGCTGTTATCTGCATAGAAGTTGGAAGGGGAACTTTTTCCACAGCAGAACAAACACATTAAAGGATCCCGCGTCCACGTCCTGGGGCGAGGCTCGAAGGCGCGATAAACTTGGTGTGCTGACGTTGATTTATGTCTCCGTTTGTTTGTCCCGGAGACAGCCGGCTCCCAAGTCCCGGTTCATCCCGGAATACCGGTTAAGATAAGACGCCTCTAATGCATACTACAAATTACTGGACGAAATTGCTGTTTACGCATATACAGGGGACGGGGAGCGTTTGCTAATTCGTCTGGGGTACTATCTTACCTTATACTCGCAGTTGATTATATCAGTTCACTAAGATACGATAATCATCTTTAGCTAAAGGCGATAAAGTCGGATATTCTATGCATGCATCTAATGGAAACAAGGAAGCAAAATTCGCTGGTAAGAGATGACTTGAAGTTTCGAAGTACAATGAAATACATTTTGGAGGGTAGTCCATATATTTATATTAAGGCTGTTTATATCAGTCGGATGACAAATTAGTCCCTAAGCGTAAAAATAAATATGCGAGAAGATAGAAAAAAAAAACTGGGAAACTGAAAACCTTTTTGCATAATGCGACATAAAAATATTTAATGGCTGTTTTTAGTACCGGCTTGAAATTTTACAACGCAATTATATACGTTTAGGTGATGAACCGAAACTGAAATTTTCAAAGTGATAAATAAAAGTGTAGTCATACATGAGTTTAATGGAGCTTGAAGAGTTGTCATAAAAACGCCCGACCTGACATGGCCAACGCAGGTCGGGAGCATGTCCACAAGCTACTTCAAGCGAGATGCTGTCACCAACATTTTTAACATTGTTGGGGACACATCTCTTTGTTATTTTTGTCAATATTATAACTGTACAATGAGGTTGGGAGAATCAAGTCGTAGGCATGGGTTATTTCGTCTTTGTTAAAATTTTTAATAAATGAATGCTGTGGGGACTGCTAAAAATCAAATAGTACGATATGGTACGAGCTAAATTTGCAATTTTGGAACAAGAGCAAAAATGATAAATGAATGTACAGCGCACCAAAGAAACATATTATATTATAAATTAACAAACTAACTTGAATAGCTTTAATATAAACATAGGTTCTTTATAAATAAGTGTACTAATCTGAACGGCAAGCATGTCTGAAAAAGACAGATTTTTGTAGTAAATAAGTGAAGCTCTCAAGTTTAAACAAGTTAATAAATACGTATTTAAAACGTGTTCTTTGTACATGGCTGCTTCAGTTTTTGCCTAAGGTCATGTTCTTTTGATTTATGAATGAAAATATTATATCTAAATAATTTCTAGTTTCTATCAGCCTAGCCCTATATTTTATCAAGTTGGTAGTTGCAAAGCTGTTGTTATAGTGTAACCTTTAAACTGCCGGTTTTGAAATATTGCCAAAATCGTACAAAACATTGATTTAAGAAGAGGCATCGACCTTGAATAAAGGGTGAGGTTTTCCAGCTAACATATTATGTAGAGTCAGTTATATCATAATATTTTGACCAAAGAAGCAGAAATAAATTCTGTACCCTGACTTTTACAAAGGTTTTTTTACTTTTATACAGTTCTATTCCATTGTGTACCTTTCTCTAAATGCCATTAACGTTTTGGTTTGATTTAGGAATTGAACTATGACCGAAACCTTGACACTTCTTGCGAGGTTACTGGCTTGTACCACTACCACACACCACCTCAAGCACATATAGTAGTAAAGTGGTATAGGTCACCACGCCAATTACCTCTATGTGCGCGACGTGCCGCGGGTTCGATCCCCGTATGGGACAAGCATTTGTGTGTCACCCACAAATGCTTGGTTTAAGTCTGGGTGTTCTTTGTGCATGTGATTTGTATTTTTGTGAAACCACCCGTAAAACAAATATTAAATTTCTTAAAGCAAGAGTCGTTTTTTTTTAAAAACAAACAAACAAAACAAAAAATATAGGAATATTCTCGAAGCCCACACGGTTTTCTACCATGTCCTACATTGTATCGTTTGATTTTTTGTTAGCAAACAGTAATTTATTTTCACGTACAATACTGCACGACATTGCTCTGCACGTTTATCTTCAACACAAAAACAGCTCTAGAAAAATGTATTGCGCTTTTCTACGTGGAGTTTAATAGTTAAGAGTAGACACCTACGCGTTTAGTTCTGTTTTTATTCCTTTAGTGGACTCGTAAAAATAGAAGCTCGCCTTAAATACATATATTAAAAAAGATAGGTTTATTTTTCAGTACTGACATAATTATTTTTAAGTTATTATAATTAAGTACATAAAATAAGAATAAAACCATAGTAATAAATATTAAATAAACTTGGATTACATTATGCTTTATGAGGTTGTGCGTTGAATGTTCGTTGTTAGTTACGCGATTGATTTTCTGTGATTTTTTTGGTACATTGAAATAAAACATTTTTTAAACAGATTCTATCGTGGTTTATTTAGATTTTAGTTCCCGACATTTCAATTCTTTTGTATTTGCAGGTATCATGGTCACGGGGATATTAGTCTAATTAGTCTCCTATTAAAGAATAAATAAACCGCAATAAAACATGGGTTATTAGGGTGGATAATTTGAGTTTGGCGTTGCATAAATTACAAAACACAGAAAATAACTAATTATCGTAGTAATAATATAAAGTATAATGCTAATATTTATGATGATGTGAATGAACCAAATAATTTTAATTTCCTTGTAAATACAAGTAACAGTTAGTAGACAAGAAAATTGGTCGGAGGCGAGACTAAGCGCTTTGCTGTCAGAGCCAAATGTGGAAGTAAATCCTAGCAAGGAAACCAGAAATTAAATGTTTGTTTTGTCTGCGATCTATATTCGTCTGTGAGTAGGTATATTTAGTAATACTTCATAGTTTAAATTGTGTTTATTTGTTCAATTATTAATTAATAACCTGAAACGGTCATTCTGTATTCGGTAATCAAGAGAAGATTGATTATTTAATATTGTGTCTCGCGTTTCCAGCACAAAAGAGATTATTGACAAAAATTTTCGCCTTTAATACATAGAAAGGCTTTGCTCAAATGTAGTTTAGCAATTGGTAGCGTAGTTTAACTCTGCAAACAATGGGCCAGATACTCTTTTGCCTTTTCTGCCTATACTCTTGTATATTGGATGACTTCATCAACTTATTACAAAGCATTTTCATGGTAAAATTGTATTCTGAGACTAGATGGATTATCATAAATTTTAATTTAATTTAAATTTAATAGATTATCATAGATTTGATAAGAAAATAAAGTGTACTATCTGTTTATCCTATAAGGGAGATACAGAAACCAATCCGTGGTCAAGTGGCGTACACACCGCTTTTTTAGGTGTCGCTAACTCTAAGGTCCCGGGTTTGATACCTGGTCCAGCCATTGTAGAAAACGACTTTTCTATATGTCTCGGGTCTGGGTGTTTGTGGTACCTTAGTTGTCTCTAATTGTGCTACAATTGCTTACTATGGATTCAATGTATATGATGTTGTCCACATTCATTTATTTATTTATCTATTCAACGTATATATCGGTTCAATGTTGGACATAGGCCTTCTCCAAGTTAAAATACGAAAAAGCGAGCCAAGCTCAATACAAATTACCCAACGTAACGAAAATAAATAAAAACATACGTAAATCGCTGCGAGGGCCGTACAACTTAAATTGGTAGATAGTCTTGTTAAGCTACATAAATTGTGGTTACATTCGGGTCTCAGTTAAACTCTGGCGAGCATTTTAAATGCTACGGCCAAATATTTACAAGGATAAAATTATTACTATGTTAAACGCTAGCGGCGGTTCGTTATTGAAAATATTTCAATAACTCGTTATTACCCTGTTGTACGCTGATGCGTACATGCGTATATTTTAATTTAATTTATATTATGTCTTTGTAATTTCGATATAATAAAGGTCTTGGGGCTTTTTGTGGAAGACTACGCGAATTTGTTATATTTTGTACCCAAATAAGTTCCGTTCATAACAAATTATCTTGTAATAACGTCTTATTCCAATAAGCTACTGGAAAATTTTGATTTATTACCCTTTTTAGAAGCAAATCAAATCTCATTAATGTTTTACCCAATATTTTACTATTAAATATTTTAGTATTTAATATTCAAATATTTTACCAAGTAAGTATATAGTTTAATAAATTCTTAAAGAGTCGTCATCTTTAGAATTTATTTAAATCTTTATTTTTACTTTTCGAAGTATCCTTAGTTTCATCAAATGGAGTTTAGAAGTCTTACTATTTATGCATTTAATATTTATAAATGCATTACCAACATGCGATCTATCGTGTAAGATATCCGAAATCATTTAAACACTGGTCGGAAATTATAGAGAAATAACTAAAACTATTCTTGTTTCATTTGTTGCTACTTTAGCTGTTGTAAATTGTATTTTTTTATGATCTTTTTTATATTTAGCTGATAAAATTAATTGTAAGTAAATTTTCTATACACAAGGTACAACTACACATATTCATCATTTTCCAAACTCAGACATAATGGTTCTTATGACTTGGTATAAAGCTAGCGTACAGTATTTTATGAAGATAGATTAACCTAAAAATGCAGAACATTAATTTATTTAAGTGATAATATGAATACACGTAACAAAATGTTAATATAAAATTAAACAGGCTTAACGCTTCGTGAACGTAGTCCACGCAATCTCATAAATTACTCGAGTGCCTTACATACAAATGAATTTCTTGAAAAGGTCGTAGAAATTAGAAGTTCACGTCAATGTCCGGTCACGCGAGCCCAAAACTCTTTGTACATATTTACCTGTTGTATAATTTAACTATAGTGCTTATAACCAAGTTGTAATTCACTACTCGCTCCCTAAATAATAGCTACCTATGTTATATGGTTACGCCCATATAAGTGCCGGGACTGAAACTTTTATGACAGAAATAGGGACAAACACGCGCAGTTTTGAGTGTATAGTTGTGTACTGCCAACCTAATAGTTACAATATTGTTTTCGAGAGGAATTATCAACTTATCCTTTATTTCAGAGGCAAACAAACTAGTGTTCGCAGGCACTGCTAAGCGTAAAGTCGCTGGAAAATATGAAAGAACGTTAACAGTAACTTTGTGATGAAAAAGTGACTTTGATATCGTCCACTATAACCTTCCTACTGGATGATAATTTATCCAGCTTTGAACATGGTTAAAAAACATTTAATAACTACTTAGTTACTTACTCGTATTTCATTAGGTCAAACATTTTTTCAGTAAAAGTGAATTAAATGCAGCCTTGACACCAACCTCACGTAGAAAAACACATTTATCTCGCAACAGGAAGAGGAGCTTAAAAGATTAACTCGGGAAGCAACTCGCCTTGTTATTTAAAAAATCGTTCCAAGGTTCCTGGCATCGTATTGTGAAACAAAACACGTGAAAGTTCTGTCCTGTAGCTTGTAATTAACAAACGACTGACAGGTATGAACATGAAAATCATATAGCCAACAACTGAGGATCATCGAACGCGAACCTCTCATAAATCGGCATTGGCGGGCGTGGAATAAAATAATCGAGTGACAAAGCGCTCGCACTGAACGGGATCCCTGATATTCCATGCATAAGCAATATAAAATGTTATTCTGTTCGGTGAATAATTTATTCTCGATTGTTACCCTTGTCAACATCGGAACCAAACTTTGTTCACCAGGTGTTCGATCAAACAATTATACGTGTTCCACATTACTTTCAGATAGGCTCTTGTGTTTCAAGTCTCGGTTGTTATAAGTGTTGGATTTTTGGTAGGTAGTAAGTGGTATAATCACAGAAATATAGATTTTTTGTGTAATTGTGTTAATTAACTCACTTTTGTACCTTTGATCAAAGCATTTAAAATTATTTTGTGATTTCTGTTAGAACGTTGAAGGACTAAGGAACAAATTGAGTGATTATTCTTTCCTCGTGTCAGAAGAAACAGATTTTATATAAGTAATGTGATTTTAAAAATATCTTCCATCGTTATGAAAGCAAAAAAGATAAAACAACATAGTCATTATTACAACGAGAACAAAGATCATTATTATTCATTTAATTTCTTGTTCACTAGTTATCCGAAACTTCGTGGTATTAATCAAATCTTAAGAAAGTTAATATTTAAAGTGATACAGGCTGAAAGTTTGTAAACAAAAACAGTGCACGGACGCTTCGGCGGAACCAAGCGAAAAACTTGTTCTGCTGACAGTGATGGATGCGACCGGCGAACGTGCTAACGCAACCGACCATTTTGCTAAAGATACGCGCTGAATACCTATACTTAATTCTAATTCGGTAACTGTGGGAACTAACACAGCAGTCATTTAAGAATATACTTATCTATACTATCTATATATATATACTATCTACATCTATACTAATATTATAAAGAGGAAAGATTTGTAGCTGTGTATGTTTGTTACGGTTAAACTACTGGTCCGATTTCGAAAATTCTTTCACATTTAGTATGCTACATTATCCCTGAATAACATAGGCTATATCGCTCTGCTACCCGCGCGAAACCGGTGCGGGTCGCTAGTTGGTTATAATACAGAACTTTTTTGAATTAAAGTTCATGTAGTTCATTCTTTAATAATATCATTAATTACTACTTATTTAATATACTTACTTAACTTGGACTTTTTTGGTCATCAATGTACACGTACATTTGATAGCCTATTTGCATTTTGGGAATGACGTTACTCAGGATTGCTTTAAGCTGACGCGTAGAATGGCGCTAATCTCTTATTTAAATACTTAGTAATACCCCGTCCATTGTGTTGCCCGATTGTACCGGCTTATAGAACATTTTGATAGATGTAATGTCGTCACACTGAATTAGAATTGACTATTTTACGAAACTGTACCGATTGAGTTCATAGAAAAAAGTTTTATAGCACAGTTCATTGTTCTCAATATTATGCTATTCTATAAAGGAATACTATTAAAAAAGATTACCAAAAGCATCCGTGTAACAAAAGTATCAGAACAATTCAGGAATACTGAGAATTGAGGAAAACGACTCGATACTTTCCCTAATAGGTCAGTTTACGGAAACGTGAAAAATTCAATTATAGCTGTGTATTCTTACACTATAATAAAATAATAGAATTTAACAAAACCATCAATTGATATTAATTTATTGGGTACTTTATTACTCATTAAATATTAATAGACAAACTTAATTTTATATTAGTATTAAAAATGTAAACGGAAGAAAGATAGCAATCTATTTATCTATTTTTTTATTTCTATATTATTTATTACCTATATAAAATCAAAATAAGAAAAATATTTAACATACATAAAAGTTTTATGAAAAGACGAATCACATTTCGGATTCAAAAGAAAATTACGTTTTGTATCATAATTCCATTTCCCTACTTCCATTAAGAATGATTACATTAGAAATGATAATTACTATGGTTTTATTTAATTATTAAAAGCACGGGCATTGGTGTTTCTAAAGGTACTTTATTTCAAAGGCCACGACGTCTTTTTTCAGCAATTTTCTCTACCTCTCGCAAGTCGCAATTACGCTCTAAGGCTTCGTAAGGCGATCGACTTTTAGTTGACTTGTTTTATCTCTTATTTCAGGAGCCAGCCATATATCTTCCAGTGACCTTTTATTTGACATTCAATTACTTTATCCGCACTGCAAGTTGTAGTAAAGCGATTTAATCAAACTACATCTCTGTGACTGGAATTCTAAATGAAAACTTGAAAAAGAAATAGTCTTGTATGAAGAAATCTTTTTGTATCAAGCTGATTCAAGCTACTCAATTTTATTTCGGACTTGGTTGGGATAAATATTTAAAGCTGTAAAACATTGGGCAGTAAAATGGCACGACTCATGTACCTGCATAATACATGACACATTTTTTCTTCCAATGTCTCGAGACGCCGAAAGACTCGCTGATCATTTAACTTTATTCGTTTTTGTTTGAGACTTAAAAATTAACATCACAAGGCAATTTTATGCAGATGTTATTCGCCTTTAATCCTGCCCTTGAAAGTGTCATCACGATTCGGTTCCATTCACTTCATTAAATAAACCGGATCAGGAGAATAAATAAAAATCAAATCGATAAGTAAAAAAAGAGTAAAACAGAAATAAATAAAAAATTGTAGCGAAAATACGTTACGTAACAAGACCTTCCTCAAGTTGTCTATAAAAATAAAATTAAAGGCTAATTTTTCAATCGAAAAATATTTTTTATTCGTGGAATAAATTGTCGTCTAAGGGCTGTCCTGTCAAAAATTGAAAATTATTCCTCCGATAAAATTATTTGTCGTTGGAATTTTCAGTCCTAATAATAAAATCAAAACCCTTTTTGTATCAACTCATTAATTTTTCGTTTGTTGAGGTAAGCTTTAACAAAACCCTTTACTTAGAGATAATTTAAAGTCTAGAGAAAAAAGATTTTGGCGTCTTCTCCGACCTTACACGATATCAGAATATAAATATTTGTATTCTTTTCCAACATTTTTATTTGCACACTCAAATGTAGCACTATTGTAAGATATTTTGTTTTTATTTACAAATCACACACGTTGTGAAAAAGTCTCGCAAAGTCATTTGTGTACTTCACCCACTCCCTTGACATTCCATTCAACGCCTTGCCCAGAATATATTCAAACGGAAGGAGGAGCGATTACTTTGATTATACTTTCCGTTTACAATACCCCAGCCGAAGCACGTTTGCATTGTTCCCTTAAAAACATTAAGAGGTTTTCAAAAATAAATTTGTTTGTGAAGGATCTATTCAGCATTCGATCATCCAAAGTTTCAAAAAACGACGCTTGTAATATTCTCAATGAAAAGAAAGCCACGCTTCATTAGACTTTTGGGTTGAAAAAATTTTGCCAATCTTCTTAATATTCTTTCTTTGTAATCATTTAATACCAAGTAGTAAGATTGGAAAAAATGGTAGGAAACAGTTTCCATTATGTTTTCGTTTTTTAGTATTGAAAATAATAAAACTCTATTTTTATACTGGTGTAAAAAGTGAAATTCACTTTGAAATATACTGTGTCATTTTAGGTTAAAGCGGTATAGCAGATAGTAAATTGGCGAGAGGGCATTATGCACAAGGTTGAAACATTCATGATGATTACATCCATAAATTTCCCGGTTACCTGCGCGTAAATGGTTGATTTATCACACTCGTACAGAAGTAATGTGTCGCAGTGTTTCGGGTCACCAATTATATTTGCATGTTCGTGCAAATACATTAGCTGTGATAAATGACAACAAGGACGAAACAAAATAACGACATAATTTAGACTTCATTGGAATATTTGGTTCGTGTTTGTGCATTCAGATTGTGTCCTGATCGGGCACGTAGAAATGGACTGCGCGCCATTATTAAACCTCCACCCCGTTTTGTTACTTTTAAATTCAATCAATATTTTTTGGCTCAATTAATTACTTTTTACGTTTCACATACCAATTACTTATAGATTGAAAGCAAAATATGTTTCGTATATGATTCAAATAAGCAAATTGAAGTCTTTGTGGTACATATAATTATTTGAAAAATCTTGATGGTGCACCTCGTAGTTAAAAGTCGTAGTTTTTTCTAAACCATTCTAAAGACTTATATTTTGATTGCCGAATATTTTTTTGATTTTGATAGGTACTTAAATTAACTTGAGAATTACAAATTGCTGCTTTTGCCGATTTACAACACGTTTCTTGTTAGTCAAAGTGCAAGTTTATGACTTGAGATATGACATTCTAACTTGAATTCCATATTTGCTCACGTTGATTTAAACGATTACGGTAAATAAAGTCATTCACACTCGTTTAACAAAATACCTATAAGATGTTTAAAGTTCAAAAGCTAATAAATTACTTTCGAATAAAACACTTAAATGTAATTTTTACAATTTGTTGATTATGTGATTATGAAGTAAAAACAACTTAGAAATTTTGTAAATAAAAGTAGTCGTTTTCTCACGGGCAATATCCTTACCTTATGAATAGGAGTTCCCCAAAAATCGTTAAGGAATATATTTGATATTGGAGTCTGTGGTCTCAAGTCTCTGTTTTCTTTTATGGCACTTATGTCATCGAAGACGAAACCGCAGTATAAACAGTTGTGATAAACGAGTATGCAGGCGAGAACCAGAATAGCGCCTAGACCTCGTCGCGGGGGCTCGGGCAGGTCCCCTGGCATCTGATTCTGACCCGTCAGGCGACGTTTGCTACGACCTGTTCTGGTTCTTACCGCCGACATCACTCCTCCGAACCTACACACGCCACTCACGCGGTCCATCATGTATAGTATCACATCGGCAAACAATTAATAATTTTCTAATAATCACGAAACACTAATAAACAGTTTCCAATAAGTACAGTCATTTATGTAAAAACAAAATCGAGCCGCCAGAAATGTTTAGTAGCTAGCGAAAACACAATCACGAATAGCGCCGGGGTAATAAATTTCGCTACTCAAAATCAGAGATTAAAAACGACTAATACAGGGATTTACACTACCGGACACTGATAACCGAATGTCACAATTAATGTTTAGGTTATAACCAAGCACATGTCACTATGTTATTTCGAAATTGTTTCATTTGACATTTATGTGATAGTTTCGTTCCGACGCGCGTGGACACACCCGCTCAACGGGCAGATTCGCCGACAACTGCCGAAGAGCGTCGAGCGAATGCCGCGTCGAGTCACGTGACCCGTCGTTTTACTGCGGGTCGTTTTGTTATGACGCATGCGCCCTAAACACTTCGTCTGGCGGCAAAATATTTTGTTAGATATTTTTGTGTTAAGCTTGTCCTCGGATACAGGGTAAATAAAAAAACATAATTACAATATTTTATTTTTGAGTACTTAATTGAATAATTTGTATGTAAAAAATAACGACATTTTAGGTGTCTTACTATTACTAAAAATAAAGTAAAATATACTTTCTGTTATAAATTTAACAATGATATGAAAACACAAGTCAAAACTGACCTAAAATTGTTTACTTCGCGGAAGATTTAAGTGCAGTGGCATATTATCACAATTTGATTACCCTACGGTATTATGAGCGCATGCCCAAAGGTTGGCAGCGGACGGGAGGGGTCGGAGTAAATGTTGATGACGACATTTGGTCGGGTTCGGGAGCCTGAGATGAGAGCGCTCACGGATTGGAATACGCTCTACTCTATTATTCGTTCCGGAATCGAAAATTTGAAATTAGAAAGCGAATTACTAATGTTTAAAAAAATTAAACAATCAACTAAGAAATGTTGCCAGCTTTACCTTTATTTATCATGTTGTTTTTTTTTGCTTTGTATAGATTTTTTTTGTGAACGTGTTAAAGCTACTTGTTATTCGTTTTTATTTCTTTTGCATCAACTGTACCGAATGATGAACTCTGTTAATAAATAAAAGGTTTTTCATGTCGCGGAGTTTGGTCGCATTTTAAGAGTAAAGTTTGGCAATCTCGTCGTGATTTTTTGGAATGAAAATAAGAATATTTTTTCTATAAATCAATGAACTGGTGATGTAGAAATATCCTTATACCTTGCAACTTTGTTTACCTACTGTGTAACTTTTTTAAGAAGTAAATAGCACCTATCTTCAAATATTTAAGTACGATGACCATTTTTTATTACAAAACAAATGCATTATAATAAAAAAATATACGTCTCTTTTTCACATTGAGTCACACAAACCATTAGTAATTATATTGAAAAAAAAAATATTTAAAAGAAGATAAGAAAAAGAAAAAAAGTATTTAATAAGATAACAAAAGTTTTTTAATTCATTCACCGATTAAAAGGGGTAAACCATAATATAATTTTAGTAAAGGACTACAGGTAGTTTTATTTTTTCGTCGTAATGACAAGGGCCAAGTGATTCTTTATCTCTTTTTAGTGTTTACCTGACATATATCGTTATCTCTGTTTGTTATCCTCAACATGCACACTTGGTGTCATCGCTAAGTAATTAACAAGTTATATTATTAACCCGTTTAATAGCTTTCGATTTTATATTCACTTTTTGTTTCGTATGTTTTGGAATATATTTAATGTAAATTCTATAAAATTATTTGACGTTTACCATAGCTGCAAAATTAATTATTTATTTTGTAGTTTATTATTTGATGGATATATTAATTTCAACTTTGAATAATATATGAGTTATAATATTAAAGTTTATATATTATGTAGGAAAACTAAATAATGTATAAATTAAATGTATTACCAACCTAACTCATGAAAAATACCATAATATCGTAAACTAAAACTCAGGGGATTACACGTATATTACCTAAAAACCATTCGTTCAATTTCGATGACCCCCCTGCCATGAAGATGTCAAACTTAAAGACGCATGTTTCGTATTTTTTGACCCCCAATTGAAACTATTTCCCAGCGGATACATAACCAATTACTGAGGCAGCAAAGTAGAACCAACTGTAGTAAAATAACATCCTGTTAATACACTCCTTTGGGACACACGTGCGTATGTAAAGGCATGTTTCACTGTATTAAATAAAGAAGAAGTAACTGTTTGTCTGTTTTTCTGTATGTTACTCTTTCACGGCTAAACCGCTCAACCGATTTTAGCTTAAATTCCAAATAAGTACATAGGTAACTTTTGCAGCGATAAACGACAAACACGCGCTTGGAGCCGCGGCAACAGCTAGTATGGTAATGGTATCTTCTTATATATATAAAATTCTCATGTCACAGTGTTGTAATCAAAACTCCTACAAAACGGCGTGACCGATTTTTATAAAATTTTTCGTGTATATTCGGTAGGTCTGAATAGGTCGCAAACTATTTTTTATACCCAGTTTTGTTTTTATTTTGCAGATCGAAACAAACGTTTGCCGGGTCAGCTAGTATAAATATCTACTACTTTTCATTGAATCTAATTTTTCTGAATTATATTGTTATAATTTAGAAAAAGTGACATTTAGCACTTTGTACGATGGACCGAACATCAGTGCTAACAAAAAATAAAAAAATTAAGGTTATTGTTTTAAAGTAAGGCCTCTGTCAAAATGCTAGCTCTACCGGGCACTGAGCAGTCGACTGAAAGTTAACCCGTTGTAGGAAACGCTTTTTGTTAATTAAAAAGCTTTAATTATGTTAAGTAATACACAATGTTTATTAAAAAAGATTTAAACCGTGTTTAATTAAATATCATTGTGCGATCATTTAAGGCTTTCATAAAGAGTGAAACGTGTTCGGCTTTTTAATAGAGTACAATGAAAATGTTGGAAATAAATTGCTCTAGCTTTCTGCGATTCTCTACAAACCAGTTACAACCGTAGCGTGTTATTTATTTGTTTACGTTTTAACTACAGCTATTGCTATACAATTTTATAAATATTCGTTCAAATTATTAATATTTTCTTAATAAACACCAGTGAACGCAACACTGGCAATTTCACTTTAAATGTGTCTTTATTAGTACAGTAAATGAATTAATATAGACATTTCGTTATTTTGGTGCTATTAAAAATATATAATAGTGACGCGAACTAATATTTTTTTTTATTTATACGTCCCATAGGTTATTAAAAAGTATTAGGAACGATTTTTTTACTAAAACAAACAATGAGGAAGATACAGTGAATAGAAATGTCGCGTGACGTCACTTGTAGCTACAATTTTTAACAACACGTGACCTCACAAGCCCCCACTTAAACTTTAACTTTGACATTATTAATTGATTTGATACAAGTAGTAAAAAAATACAAGTAGTACAAATAGTAAAAATACGAGTTGTTTTTTTATTTATGTGGTGGACTTAAATATATATTTTTGTTCTATACCTAGTCCGCACCCTTATGGGCTATATAATAATAATAATATCTAATAATAATATCTTGGGACATCGCACACACGGTCATCTGATCCCAAACTAGGCAGAGCCTGTGCTATGGCAACCAGACAACTGATAAACATACTTACA
This sequence comes from Diachrysia chrysitis, assembly GCA_932294365.1. Taxonomy (NCBI): domain Eukaryota; kingdom Metazoa; phylum Arthropoda; class Insecta; order Lepidoptera; family Noctuidae; genus Diachrysia; species Diachrysia chrysitis. The sequence continues at coordinate 9,989,723 of OW028649.1, read as the reverse complement.
TATTTCTAAATACATACATATTATAGATAAATTACACCCAGACACAGAATAAATGATCGTGCTCATCACACAAAGATTCGTCCTGGGTGGGAATCGAACCCACGACCTCCGGTTTAGCAGTCAGGGTCACTAACCACTAGACCAACAGGCCCGTCAAATAAATAAATACTACAACTACAATAGAGTTTTAATCATACACCATTTAAATATTATAGTTAAGAGCCATGAAATTAGAATCAGTTATAAACAAACTCTAATAAAAACTTCAACATATTGACGTTCATTTTGAATATTTGTTGCAATGTTCAAGCACTGGACGCGGGGCTATTGAACTGTAAACATTCCTACAGTATTAGTTATAAAACGAACAATGTCCAATTCCCCTCACTTCAATCTTTTTCAATTACAGTAACGATTCACTGGACCTTTTAGGCCCTTTGTGGTATCCTCGCTGCTGAGAACTTTCATTCAATCATGTTAATTATTTTCTAAGGGGAGTTTAGGGGACTAGAACTTTTCTTTACAGGTATTGTTGTGAGTGCTTTTGAAATTGTTAAGTAACTGACAAGATTAAAATTGCCACTTTAATTGGGAATTTGACAGGATATTTTTTATTTAATTTAAAACAAACATATTACAAAATATGTTTAGTTGTAAAAACGACAGATTAATTACTTTCATATTGAACTAGTTACAAGCATTTTAATATTGCTAATTAGACAGAGAGCTATAACATAACGTGACGTCACTATTGTTTTCTTCATACTAATCTGGGTACTGGTACAAGTCATCGTTTGCGAAAAAGAGATAGAACAAGCGTCACCTACAAACTTTAAAAGCTTATTACTTTTTTATTCGTGTATATTTTTTTGATGTTATTTTGCAGTTCTGCTACAATTTAAAACTATTAATAAGAAATATTTGTAATAAATAAATAATTCGATAGTAGTCTCATACTCAATTGTAGAATAGAAAAAATAATACGAATATAGATGTGTCGCAGATTGGTTATTGGTCCTAACTTAGTTTAGCGAACTCTGTCACGTGGATAGGAAAATTGTGCTGTGAGTTCTGTAGTTTTATGTATGTATAGCTAGAACGAAAAGTCGCTGAATAGCAACTAAAATACTTCCATATACGTGCTATAAATAAAGCCACCAAACATAAGAGATTTTTTCAGGTTTTTTTAAATCATCATGTTCAGCCTTGTTTAATCCACTGGCAATAGCTAGCCACACTTTGGGTATGCCAATCTCTTTTGTCTCTTGTTGCTTGCGTCTTTGCAGTTCACATTTTTTTTTATCAATCATCCTTCTACTATTACTTTACTGTTGGCTTTCATCATAATTCAAACAGTAAGTTAAAGTTGCGTCTTTAATTTTAATTAAACCGAAACTGAAGAGCCATGTTGAAATAAGCTTATAAGGGTCTTTGACAAAATTGATTATAATTAAAAATAACCATACCTCTAGGACCGCCTGCCTAAATAAACCAACATACCGAATTTAGCGATGAATTCTGAACTAAAATGATTTAAGAAAACAATCGAAAATTAATTCGATTCGCTGAAATAACTTGAATACCTAAACAGTAAAAACAAATGAGTAAATATCGAAATAATATATATAACCATAGAGTAAACATAGACAAGTATAGAGTGCGCATCGCTAGTAACTATGTCAAACGTAAGCACATTTTTAGCTAAATGTACTGCGCTCGTTCACTGATTTATGTGATTTTTCGTGCGACGACAGAAGTTTTTGGAATAACGGTTTTGTTTTTATTATGAGGGTAATATTAGGTTTTGAGATAGTATAATAAAACGGTGCGCTCTGTTTTGATACTAATTTTACAATTTTACATGTTCATACTAGTGCCAACAGTTCATACTCGATATGCGCGCATACGTAATAAATACGTACTATTACAGTTTACGTATTTATTCCTCTATAAATATAACAAATACTTTTAGAAAGTACACAACGGCAGTATGTACATACCTAGTTTTATTTCAGTCTCTTATATTACCTTAAAACGATGGTAAATCAAACTCAACTTTACTGCTCTGGAATAAAGGCGCTGTCCAACGTCATGTACAACATTCACAGTGCGACTTGTCCAAAAGCCAAAAGTCACTCAGAACTGCGGAAAGAGCTTTGTCTGAAGTTAGTTTTCAATCGAATATGAAATGAGATAAGCTGAGAAAGCAGAGTTAGTGTGAAAGTCTGCCAGACCACTTCTTTGTTAAATCCACACCAATTTAAGAAGATCGATCTAAGGAGTAAATAATATAGAAGTTCGTACAATAGGAGACTTGTATACTGAATTGTTACACGAATTAATATAAGGACAAAGTTAACTCAGAAAAAAATGTTAGAGCAATAAAAATCTTTTTTTGATACATTGTGCCAAGTTCATTTATATAAATGTTTTTCACGAATCAAGCTTTCGCCATCTACAAAGATATGAAGATGATTGATGTAGGAGTCAATCAAATACTGAAATGAACTGCTAAAAATATTTATGCTAGACTGCAAAGAGAATAGGTATGTCTGACAAGGGTAAAGAAATAGATATATAGTAACACGTAGTTTTAGATACATTGATATCTACACCTATGGTCACTAGTAATCTTCTAAGTCACATCTCTGTGAACCGGCTTAAAACCACCTTATTGACATCATTTTAATTTGTATATTTTTAACGTATATTCGGATGTTAATAATGATATTAGTAGCTAAATAATTCATATTATAATAGGTATATTATTTTCGGTAATTCTGAGCCTAATATTAATAGTCTTCCGGCAAATATTCCTTTCCACGCTTTTAGACCACTCACTAATTGAGGTAACAATTGGACCATACAACTAATAAGTTAAACTCTTTGTATAAGCGTCCAGTTTATCCCATTATCTCTACTTCGTCCAAGGATTTAAAAACTATAGATACTAAGACACACTATCAAAAAATTATCAACAAACTATTGGCCACTTCATCCACGTTCGGCTGCCGTCACGCAGGGGCCGCGACGCCGCCGCGCACCGCCGCACCGCCGCCGCACCGCTGCCGCACCGCTGCCGCACCGCAGCTTATCTATAGTCTATCAGCTAATCGTATAGTGAATTATAAAACAAATGACAGAGTCGCGGCGGCGGCGGCGGCGCGGCGTGGAGGCAGCGTCGTACGCACGAGCGCAAATAATATCGCATCACAGTCTATTTTTCAAATAACAGAAAGATTACAACATCATATTAAACTGCAATATTATAAAGGTGTACCCAAAAAGGTGGACAATTAATTGTGGTCTCTTTTAAAAGAGGTGAACTTAGGGGTAACGTTTTGTTAATGTTGCGTTGCTTCCGGCGAGGTCCGGACCTAAACGAAGTTATTAAATAGACAATTATATAAACCGGATTACTTTTACAAGTAGCTTCCGTTAGACAATTACCTATACATATAATGACTTTGTAGGATTCTCTGTCCGCAACTTATTTAAGTACTTAAACAATGTTCAATATTTGAAGGAGAATTGGAGAATTGTAAGTTAGGTTCCAACATGAAAAATACACATAACATTTAGGTCAAGACATAGTGTGCTAAACGAGTCTGTGCCGATATTATAGACAACATCGAATAGGACACGGTAGTAAATAAAACATTGCGAAACCCAATACAGTTCCAAGAAAAACCAATGCAATAGCTAAATCCCAATGTTCACAGGATCTAAATAAAGAGGTAAAGCAAAAATTCTAAGCGAAAAACACGTTAATTCATATCCCGACGGAGGGTGGATTCTCGTAAGTTTTTTTGGGCAGTCCGTCAAGGGACGTCGGCTGCAAGTCGTGTCCTACGGGAGCTATAGTCCCGAAAAACTGAGCCCTACAGTGATTAATGGAGAAACGTGGGTAAGCACCGAATAAACACACCCCACGTCCCCTGCAATAGCCCTCAGGTGGTCCTTGTTTTTTGTTTAACCTTGCACCCGTCTACGTGGCGTGTACACGATTTGTTTGGTCGTGCGGACAATCACGGGGATTTATTCTTTTACATTAGCTGTATTGATGTCATTTTGAATTACTTAAGTCGGGTCATTTATTTTGATAATGTTGACCGTACATCTTTATATATATCTAGTATTAATGTTTGGACGTGTTGGTTTTTTGGATAGAGTATTTTTTTTTACCTATACACGTATCATAGCTATGTGCGACTATGCCGAGTATAGCTTATCAATTTGCATGATTTAATTAATTAGTACTTATTTTTTTATATAAACCATCTCAAGAAATTATCTATATTGTGACTATGTGACTATGTTACAGTTATTTATAAACACATCTTCATCAAGTGGCGGTCAACCTGAAATTACAAACTTTTTAGTTGAAGTGAAGCCAATCTTTGCTACGCAGCGCAAACTTTGAGAAACACCCTTTATAAAACTTTAATAATGAAGTTTCAAATTATTACCTACTTCATAACAGCACCGAAGTTGCTTACGTGAATACTTAATTTGATTAAAAGCTTCGAACAAACTGTGAACCGCGTCTTGATCCGGGCTGGGCGATAAATCACAACTTTGCCATTAAAATAAACGTGGGACCGCGACACATCGAGATCAACTATCCTAACTTTACTTCTTCAACCAACTTTATTGTCTTGAAAGTTTTATGACTCTAACCAACCCTTGCTCTTAAGTTACTTGTTGTACTTTACTTGACCTGTAGTCACTGCGATGCTCTCTGTTCAAGGGACATTAATAACTCATGTACTGTCGCCTTATGCCATTCCTTCATCATTTATTTTATTTCTTTCTAGTTATTTTTTTCTGTATCTGGTATAAAACAATAATACGAACGATAAACTGATACTAGTCATATCAATTATTTTGGTTCAGTAACAGATTTTTGTTAATTATACATACAACATTTTATGTCTACAACTTTTAATATACATTCAATACTCTTTATTGCTCCAATATAAGACGCCTTAAACCATTGACTTCTACATTGTAATAAATTAGTGCTACAAACTCGGAATGGACGAAAATATGTGCTAACTTAGTCTATACATTTAGGGAATAATGCTCTTCGCGTGATATATTAGGAAGTAAAGAGTAAGTACTAAAGGTAAAACCTTTGCTACGTAGAATACGGGTATTGTCAGAAACTGACACCTTCGATGGCTGGAACTATATTACCTACATCATTGATCTCTGTACCTAGGTATTTGTATTTGACGGCATACTGGTATCGTGGTAGGTAGGTATGTCATTTTGAGGCACACGTCAAACAGACAAGAGCTCGATAGCACCACTACATCATCGTCAGACGTTTAGGTACAGTCACCGAGAAAGGGGAATGAATATTCACGAAGTTAAATTTAAAGTTAAAGACATCACAGTTTTTTTTAAACATTATATGAAGAATTGTAATATGAATGGCAGTTTTGAAATTAACAAAATTTTTGCGACTTTAGTCGTTCACTGTACTAGACGGTAACGACGGAGCTCACGGTGGTGTAATAAAACAGTTATATTCCGCATACGATTCGTTGTAGACTGATAGAGATGTGTTTTATCTAGAATGACAGAATGCTCATTGCACGTGCTGCCACCAGACGATTTGTGTGGCAAACTATTTGTAAATTTGAACCAACGCATTCTAAATTGTATGCTTAATGATACTTATCAATTAAATTGAAATGCCATTAATTAAACCCCGCGGTCACTGCGCCAATAGATACTTCAAAAAGTGGTATTACATGTTGCGATAGCAAGCTAATATTATCCGTCATGACTAATGGCTAACTATCGCAAATGTATCCTAACAATACAAGGGGATTAATTTGGACTGCTTGTAAACGTTCTCATGAAACAAGTGTTTGAAATTGCTTCAAGTTTGATGTATTTGCGCTCGCTCCTCTAGAGATAAATTTGTTCGAAAACTTGCTGAATGTGAAAAGTTTGAAGCTCACTTCAATCCATTACACGAGTGAAATATTTCTTTGTTTTCTGACTCCAGTGAGGGAGGACGCGACCTTACAAATCAGAAGTTCACCATTAACGACGTGGCCGGGATAACCGCGGATTCCACTAAATACTCTCTTCATACATTCATCATTTTAATTGTAATGGGTTTTATAACGCTTGATTGATGACAGCGAAAGATTTTCTTGAAAAAAGATCCGGCTGTTTAATTTCTTGCAAGCAGAGTTCTTCGGCTGTCAAGGTCGTCTGAAAGTTTTGTTCGTCTCTTCATAAACGGGCGTCGATCAATCTTAGCTGTAGGAACCGATATGTTTGAAATGTAATATCGGTGCGGTTTATTTAATATACCGTCCATCAATCACGGGCAGACGGTGTGTATCTAGTAGGTCGGTGACAGATCGTCGTGCAACATGTGATATGAGTCAGCCTCGGCCCTTTCTCCGCCAAACTGTTTGCTACTTATTAAATAGCTCTTTTGCCGTGTCACTGATATATATTAAACATGTTTATCATACTTTCTGACGTGAATTACGTAGTTAAGGCAGATGACACAGAAAGATAATTATTAAAATAAGTTTAATTACGATTACGCTATTCTATACTTATTATCATTCCGAGATTTTATGATAAACGCCGAAATTTAAATAAAAACTACATGAACAACAAGTAACAAACAGAAAAGAAGCCAATCCGACACGATTCCAAATAAAATGGCAAAGACAAAAGCTTTAACGTGAATATAACAAAACGCGAACAACTTACAAGTAACACGCATGGAGCAGAATCAGTGTAAAACTTTGCAGTCTTCAGGCGGTTAAGTTTTTAGTGCATTCTGAACTTTCTAGACCAAATAATAAATACAATTGTATGAAATACTAAGTCAAAGAAAATAAATCGTAGATTCTTTTGTGCTATAAATCATATTTTGAGACGGTTTAATAAAAATGGAGAGGAACATTAAAAATATGTTTACGTTGATCAAAAGTTATTTTCAAATATATTAAAAATTTATTATAATAATTATGCTGTATTATACATTAAGTTTTGTATGTAAACATAGATTTTTGATGGCATTAATTGAAAATAAAATATTTTGCAAGCGTGTCATCCTAAAAGTACACATTTTTTTGAACTTTAATTTCACATTTTAATTTTCACCGTTTTACTTATGTCCCATTCGTTACTACCTACAATCAATATTCCGTTTCGAAGCCGACGCAAAGTATGATGGCGGTTCCTGGCAGCTGATACGAAATTTTAATCAATTGATTGATTACACTCATCACTCATTACCGCGTTGTATTTCATTTGCCTATCAATAATTTTGACAGATGCCAACATTTTTAAACTCAAGTTTTTTTTACATATTCCAGCATCCAGCATGTTTTCTCAAATTTCATCTTTATGTCATTATAATATACTTTTGGTTCCATTTTCAAAAAAGTTTATTTTTAAAACAGGCTTAAATTGATTGTGGCCTTTGAAAACGAACAATAATTCTGTCTATTGATTTTAAGTCTCTACTTAACAACGTTCATTATCTAATTAAAGTAATAACTCTGAACTCAGCAGCTGTTTATAGTGCGTGTTAAATATCAGTTAATATAGCAATTAATTTGGCGCCTGACTGATTTATGGGACCTCTGAAACTGTGGGACCACGCGAAACCCTAAAGCTTCGGTGACGTCATTTTCCAACTCTGACCTTTAATGACTCTGAACTTTAAACTACTCTTAAAAAGGAACGAAAAAGAGACATCAAAGAGTCTTTAAGTGAAAGGAGACCCATAAAACCCATTATCACTAAGCGGAGAATATCATGTCAGACGAAAGTAAACCTACCATCATTAAAACTTACTTAGACGTTCATTAAAGATCTAAGAAGGAATAGGGCGAGAGTTACCTTAAATGTCATGCACTAATGATGTGTAATCACGAAAGGAATTCTGTCGCAGACACAACTATTAATTGACGAAGGGTTTCGTAATGTGGATGACATTTATTAATAGCCAGCTTGCGAGCCCAGCGGCCCGAGGCCAAGAAAGCGTGATAGTGTACATATTTGTCAAACGACTTATTGTCAAAACGAAATTGATTTGAAGTCTTCACTATAATTCAGAATAGAATTTCTGTTTAATCATATTGCCTAGTTTTGGTAGTCTCGAATTTGGATTAGTTAATCGAATCTAAGTTTGACAAATAGCTCCTGTCTAATGCTTTAGTTAAACAAAGTTACTTGGTCGGGTCAAAGCTATTGTGACGAAAATTTGTTCATATTCGGGTAACGTTGTGATACTATCCATCGTCCATTGAATGGTTGAACGACAGTAAGAAGTAATTAAAGAGCAGTTTGCTTGAGTAAACGACTTCGTTTGTCCATACTTTTGCATCATGTATCATCGCAACTTAGCAATATCAAGATAAAATATTACCCTGAACTTCTACGGAAGCAATTCCCATAGTCGCTTGTTCTTCAAAGACTTTGTATGGAAAATGGACGAATTCGGTAAGCCCACCCATCCCCGAACGTATTCACTCGAACTAGTCGAGGAGCGACCCCTAACGGGAAAGTTTTGATTTAGTGCTTATAGCTGTCCCAGTCGGGAGAGAGCCCTCTTTAAAGTTTTAGTCGTGTAATAGAATAAAACTGTTGGAACAATGGTCGTGCTCAAGCATTCATACCCCGGGTTCGGTAAAGCATTATAGAAATGTACGGACTTGATTGCCAGCATCGCTTCGCTACATAAAATCTAATGTTGCCTTCGAATGAATAGTAATAACTTGTTATAACTAATTCTGTTAAGTTAAACTCTTATACACAATTCTTAACTAGCTAAGTTTTAAGATAAAATATAGCACGAAAGATTATGTGGTCTACATTATAACCAGCTTCAACATGAATGTGTCTGTGAGTCTCACCTGTGCCGCACCTTTGGGCGTGCAGTTGCAATACAAATTGGGCCTAAAGTTGTATGGGAACGTGTTGTTTTTTTTCGCGCATTGTGTGGCTATAAAGAAAGAAAGAAAAGATCATCTTTTCTTTCTTTCTTTTACTAACATTTAAGGTAGACTAGTCGGTCAAGGATGGTTAGATCAAGTAAAAGGTACCGACGACATCGTCAGGGTCGCGGGCAACTGGTGGATGCAACCGGCCAGTTGCCGTTGGTTATGGCGTTCTATGGGAGAGGCCTTGTTTAACAATGGACATCTTCCAGCTGATGATGATGAGTCGGTCAAGAGCAGTAAGTGAATCACTTACTATCGTATCTATCGACACGATAATATTTTGTTATGGTTATTATGATTAAGAATCTGGAGTTTGAGTTTAAGCTTATCCGATAGTTATTACTAATTGGATTTTCTATGAATATTGGATATTTTGTAACTTAAGTTGTCACTTACCTGCTTAAAAAATATACTTTAAGTGAATTGTCTAATTCACTTAAAGTAAATTTTGAAAAGATAAACTGTCTGAGCCAAATAATTGTTACAAAAGATTGTCTTTTTCATCTTTTTAGTCCCTATTAAAAGTGAGTGTTCAGCTCTAAAGTGCTTGTCAACATGAAATGTATTATTTTTAAAGATATACAAACTATGGCAGCTGTCATTATTGGGAGTTTACATTATTATATTTCAAGACAATTTGAGAATGGTCTCACATAAATTAATTAGTTTGTCTTTGATATTGGGTAAGTTATTTACCTTGTAAAATGCAGTACAATGACATACCTATTAATAATCCCTATTTATCAACACAATTATACTATATAACCACTTTTCTTCACAAAGTAACTAAGTTATTTCACATACGGAACCTATCAAAAACTAAAATACAACGTACAGAGATTTAGTTACGAAGTCTTCAAAACTTATTTAGTTTTACTTTATTATTAACTTTTATTTCCGCCAAAAGTGCTAGAAGAACAGGAACAAATGGGATCAACTTGAAAAATGTGTAACAATAACAAAATGGGAAAACTTGAAAGTGACACCGGGCCATTAGACACCGCGGGGTGACGCGGCCGCGCTCGCGCCGTGAGCTGACGATAATGAATCAAAAGTTTCTCAAGACTTAAATGGAATACTGTAAGAACTTTTGGATTGAGAATAGTCATCAGTAATAGGTACTCACTTTAAAAATAACGGTTCTGTTTGCGCAGTTGTTTTGTTCGAGAAAATCGTGAGTGCCAGGATTATGCTGTCGACAACATTTTTGGCTATCATACGAAATGATGAGTCGCAAACTGTCCGAGTTGCTAGATTGACTAAAAAGCCATATTCTTGTGTCATGAACATAAAGAGATGCCTAAAACTACCACGTCAGTCAGAAATCTTTGCTTGTTGATTATTAGAACATAATATTATTAGAAGAATGTGTGGATTTTACTACTGTTAAAAAAAAAAAATCATTATTTTAAGTAATGATGCAGATTTATTTGAGTCCACGATCCAGCCGAGATTTTACACTAGTGTGTGTGAATCCATTTTTATGGAGTTCAGCTTATTTTACCCAACAGAAACAAAAGTCTGCTAACTGGTGAGAAAATTCTATTTGGAATTTAGTGTCGAGAAGTTCAATAAGTATTTTAGGTGTGCTTTACCATTGAATTATTTTGAAGTAAATACCCATATTTTGTAGTTTCGTCTCTCAAGTTTTGGACATATTGCAGCAAGGGACAAGTTTTAACGAGATCCTATTGACTTGGCGCTTGTCGCAGAGCTACCAACTTATAGAGCTTTATTTAAACTACAAAACTTTTGGCAATATTGTGAAAGCGATTTTCTCTTGCAAAGTTTTTATCTCCAGTCCAGACTCAGAATTGTTCTGGCTATTTAAAATACAATTAACAAAGTATTTGGGAGTACTTGAAATTCACTTCAATACAGAACAATAAGTCTATTGTGTACACTGCATTTTACGTTAACTATACAAATAATATATATATATATATATTTATTTCCTTTACTGGCTGTAGGTAACATGGATAATGCTCTTCGCAAAGGCAAAATCTGCCTCTTATGGAGTTAACCCTGTGCACTCGACGACGGAAATGATGTAGGGTGAATGTTAGGGCGATTAAGGGTCCTCGAGGAAGCTTGCATTGTATGTGTTTTGATATAGAATTTTATGTCGTTTTAATCGCGATCTATGGTATGAAATGTAGGCTAATGCTGCAAGAATAAGCGGCGATATTACCGAGTGAAGAAGAACCTACCTGTGTATATTTTGTAATATCTTCACTACAAAGGTCATCCTTAGATAAACAAATTATTTATTCATGAGATACAATACCGACTAACAACCACTCAATACTACTAGTACGTAACACAATCTTGATACTGGTTAAACAATAACCCTTTAGCAGAACCCATTCAGGTCACGTCATACAAACTTGTGACAAGTTCATGAGAATATTGAATCCGAGACAAAACCACATGAGCCGAAATCCAATTGATGTATGAGAATGTAGGAAAAAAGATAAATAGTGTACCGGAAGATCGGTCCATGATTACATCATCGTCCCATAGGAATAAAGTAGAAAGATACGATTTCGATATGTATGGATGTTTACAATACTCGTGTGTTCCCACTGGGTGTGTTTGTGTGTTACGTCGATTAGTTATGCCAGAAAGTTGTGTTCATTTGTTTTGGTAAACAATAAAATCTTAAACAAGTGCGAATCAGTCCCAGAACTGTTTTATTTGTATTTTCAAAGTTAAATTCTTTCTTGACATTATTTACCCAACCTATTTGTCTGCATTCAAAATCTTTTAGACTCTAAAGGAATTCCGGACACACACGTAACGATATACTTGTGCAAGTCGGCCATATTACATATCATGGGGAGGTTTTAAGTAAACATTTGTTTTATAGACATCCATTTATTATTTACAATTATGCAATAGTTTCTCTTGGATCCAATTATAAAATAAACGCGGACAAAGTCGCGGGCTAACCTAGTAACTCAAGTAATACGTATTATAAACAATGGAATGGTAGTCGATGACCGCTTTCTACGAACTACTCTGCAGACTTTTTATAGAACGAGAGGTTTCTTTGAACCATAGCTACAGTGACAAAGGACTCTTTTCGAAGCAACCTTAGTACGACGAATAGCTATTCAACATGAATAACACCAGCTGTACCTTCCTACAGTTTTGTATTTCCATCAATAAAATATTTGAAAACAAGGTAACAAAAATTCAGGCTAGCGTCACGTTAACTAAAATAAAAAGTGAACAGTGAAATTCGTTAAAAGGAATATTCACAAACGTGATTTGAAATAGTGTATGGACGCAACATACAGTCGAACTGTGATCCAGTAAATGAAAGCCAAAATTGTATTTGTTTTGTTTTTTGTTTTTTACACGGAATTTGCCCAAGTAATTTGTCAAGCTAGCGGCAGGTGGATTCGTGAAGTCATTCTAATGCAAAGCATTTGGAAATATTGATCTAAAATTTTGAACATATTTTTTTTTCATGTAATATTATGATTTTAATGGCACACATGATTATTATTATATTAAGTCAACTTGAAATGGTACACATTGTATAGAAATTTTAAAATACACGTACCTAACGTGTATTTTGTATAAAAAAATTGCAAGAGAATGAATTAGGCAAAATAAACTAACCATTACGTTTAACAACATAAATACTAACCTGACTGAGTCAAAAGTGTCGCACACTGTACCTATAAAACGTAAAATTTAGTGTCAGCTCACCTCGAGTGGATATGATAGTATTACTATTTTACTTAATATTACTGCTTCCGTCGCGGGTCGCTCCCTGCATTTTATTGCTATTCAGATAGACATGTCTAGAGGGCTCGTAAAATATATGAAGTATTACCAGCTACCTCTATTCATGACGTTTGAATTTATAGAGCTCTAATCGTGAATTTGCTCATATTGCCAATATCTGACTTTATACTCGTAGACCGAAGTTATTACCTCTGAGGCTTTGGCAGCCATAGAGTTCCAAGACATTTTTATTTGACAAATTCGTGAGTTGTAGCGATGCTTCATTAAATAAAGAGCGCTTAATAGAATTTAACAAATTATGTCGTTATGGAGGCTAATTGCGCCATATCTCAAGCAGCAGTGGGGCCAGAATTTTGTTTGCTCCCGCTAGATGGCGGTGGGTGTGACCCGGCTTCGTTCACGATGTAGTGAGCCTTGAATCGAGACATTGTATACGGTGCCGGTGTCGTCGCGTGTTTCACAAATTGTATTTTATTTTTCGCGTGTGTAACATTCTTTATTTCCCGACACATGTGTCTGGGCATGTAGCGAGTATTTTTCGCGTGTCTTCTGGACACTTCTGCAACATCTTAATATTACCAACTGGCTACACATCGGTATTTATTTTATTCACTTGGAATAAAGTCTTCAGCTAGTTGCTTTTTGTAGGTACCATTGGATAGCTTTTTTTATTCGTTTGGTAGTGTTTGTTTACTCTTAGAGAGAAAAAAAAAGTAAACTATAGAGTGCGGATATTGAGTATGAACAAGTAAAATCGTAAAATTTGTGTCAAAACAGAGCGCACTGTTTTATTACAACAATTTCAAACCTAATATTACCCTGAAAATATCGGAACCGTCGATATTTGAGCATACGTCTGGCGTCGTAGAAAAAATCACTTAAATCAAACAAGCGTAAAAATTTGTTTACGCTCGGCTGCTGGCGATGCGCGCGCTCTATGCTTGTCTATGTTTACTCTGAGTTTTTACTATTTACATTCAAACGCTCTTCCGTTTTTTGGTGAAAGAAATCCATTGAAATTCTTGTCTCTAGGTTTTGGTGAATTTATGGTACAGTTAATTAGATTTATATTAAAACATGATACAAATTTACGTTCTGGAATTTGATATTATAAAATACTAAAAAAATATAATACCCTTTTTCCATTAAATAAATTTACATCAAACAGTTTTTGTTTGCGCAAAATGTTACAATAGATATTTCAGTTCTTGAATAATAGTGGTCTGATTATATGATTTATGATTAGACTACTGAGGTGGAAAGCTGCCTACGTAAAAGGTATCTATAGGCTAAGAAACATCAAATTAGTACTTAAGTAGCTAGATTTAAGGTACAATTTCGAACAGATCTTCATCATATAAATTAATGTATTCATAGGATGTAAGATATCTTTTTACTATTCATAATTTAGCCTAGGTTTGTTTTTCTATTAAATTAAAGTATTGGTATTTTTGTTTTCGCAAACTATGCCTGATAGCGGGGATAGATTTCTAGGTCAGTAGTGCTTTTAGATATGGTATGGACTTTATAGCCTAGGAATGAGACGGTTTTAATTAGGAATTTGATAAACTAGAAATGGACTTCCAGAATTAGGTATATGGTATTGTGTGGATCGTTATAAATACTTCAAACCTAGACCTAGTCAAAAGAGATGTGATATCAAAAAGTTATTAGATTCATAATATATTTTAATACGAGTTCATTGTAATTGAAGAAGGGTAGTAAAAGGCAAAGACTTTTGACTGGCCTGTTGGTCTAGTGGTTAGTGACCCCGTCTGCTAAACCGGAGTAAGTTTGTTCGATTGCCACCAAGGACAAATCTTTGTGTGATAAGCATGATTATTGTTCTGTGTCTAGGTGTAATTTATCTATAATATGTATGTTTTTAGAAATATATAAGTATTTTTATCTGGTGTCTAGTTGCTATCATACAGGCTCTGTCTAGTTTGGGATCTGATGGACGTGTGTGAGTTGTCCCTAGATATTAGTAAAGATATTTATACTTTAGTTTGGTGCTGTTGACATAAAAACTACTAATATAATTTGGAGCAGCACACTAATTAATTTTATATAATCTAAATCAACAACCAAAATTACATAAACAAAAACATAACAAATTCAAACTTTCACTATTATAATATTAAATCTAAACTCAAAAAACGGAGTTCATCAAACTAATCTAATGTAGTCCGCAATTCAGAATTAAAATGTCGGAGTTCGCGATCAAATTTGCTCGTCTGATAATACAGGTGAATTAAATCTCGCTTGTATTCGAGTACATCGTAAAATAGCAGGTTAAGTAGCCGACGAACAATTTAATAACATTTAAATGGCCAGTGAAATGTTCGAGCGTTGTATTTAATTAAGCTACCGGTCCTTTTGTACAGCCCTTTAGTCTTTATGTAGGGTATATGCCCCAAAGAGTTTTATTACGTGTTATTATTTCCAGACATTGTTCGAAATTACTGGAAGATGAGGTCCACAGTAAAATTTTATTACTTTATACATTGTATTAGGTAGCTATAGGTTGAGGCGTAATTTGTACAGACTATTGGTTTTTATTTTACTGGTTGCGACATGCATTTGTTTTTGTTGTGATCTGAAACAAAACACAAACAAAATAGAATCGCTATTCGAAGGAAATTCAAAAATACTTGTGAAAAACACATTTTTTAAGCACTCATAGATAAAAGCTTCTTTGCAAGCTTAAAATATGAATATCTAAAAAACGCAAAATATGCGGAACCCTATAGTTTCGTTTGTCCGCTCATCCGCCAGTCGTTGTCCGTCACACCCTCGTAGTTTAAACATTTTTAGGCCTATGTAAATGAAATTTTGTATGGAGATGCTCTTAGGAAAGGGATGTACAAGTACACGGAGAGAAGGGACGGGACAATTTTTCCGCATATTCTATCCTCATGGATACCCTTAAAATAACACTTAAAAACATTCACCATATTTTATTCAGTTACTTGTATTATAAATCCACACTTAACGCGTCCTACCATGAATATAAAAATAATAAAATGAGTTTAATCAGCACTTAGCTATTATATATATAATTTTCTTGTAAATACATAAATGACTAAAAAACTAAATTTATTTTCCTTGCAGCAAAAGATAAACACATTTAAAAATAAAAGTTTATTTATGCCCATTTAAATAAAAACTATTTCATTACAAAAAAAATAATCTACAATTATATAACAAGGTATATTATCGTTGTGGTTAGAACCAATGTACACATGGGCCCCTTTAAATATTTAAGTAACGTTCATGTAGGTTCAAGGCTGTCTAAGATAATTCAAGTACTTACATAATGGTTCACTTAATACAAGAAGCCCCGATCCAGACGGAATGCAATTATACCGAAGCCTCGGGCATCCCTAAATATTTGGAAATCAAGGGGCAGTTATACAACTCCTTAAGTGTAATGGAAGATCAATATGTTTGGGGAATTACCCTCAGGTGGTGGTGTTTGCAGACTGAAAATGTGGGGATTAAGGCAGTCGTTTATCCTGATGTGAAGAGATTAAGCTGTCTTGTGGTTTTTTGTTTATGTTTACATTGTGCACTTTAACTGCTGTTTAGTAGAATAAATCAAGAACCAGTAAACTGTATCTCAAACTTCGTAGAATGCAGCCTTCACCATTATTTTCGTGTCTGTTTTTTGTTTACTAGGATTTTGCTGGAAGTCGGATATGAATTACAATCACAATTAATGAACCTTGAAAAATTTCTGAAAGTAGAATTATAGTTATAGAGTTAAAGTTAATTCGTTGATATTTAAGATGTCTATAACAAATGAAGAATTTTTTTATAAATTTCAGGAAAATAAGGAACAAATTCTGAAATACAAAAATAAAATTGTTTTATTAAGAATAGTTACATTCACTTCTTAGCTTTATAGCGTACATATTCACGAAATACTAAGAAAATCTAATTTAAAATAGACACTCATAATAATTTTCTTTCGTTAAAACAACTACTGTATCCTAAATTATGTTCAAACTACCGAATGCGATGCACGTATGTCTGTGCTTGACAACTTGTACGGAATAATTTAATTGCATGTCACTAAAACATGGAAGAAAAATAAATCGTCCCGTCCTCAAAAGGTTTGAAAGAAAAATGTTTTAGTTTCCGATGAAAATATACCCGAAGCCGAAAGCTAGAATATTTATTCAACAGTAGGTCTTGTCCCTAATTGTTTATCTTTCGCCGGAATCGTTACAATTGTTTGTCTTGCGAAGAATTGCCAAATTTGAATAATCAGGCACAATCCTTCTCGAGCGTGGGTTTTAGCAGGTTTCACTTACTTTTCTTATTCAAATGGACAGTAAATCTTCAGCTGATTGTTTACATAATAATCACATATGGTATTTTTCTTAAGATTGTATTAAAAAAACTGCAGGAAATGCACATTACCTATTAAAAAGCATGTCATTATTTTTAGGAAGCCAATGTGTTATGTACGGTAAAAAATTATTAAAATAAAAAAAGTGCTAAAGCATTTTCAATATGCTTTTAAAACGTATTAATCTGAATCTATATATATCCCCTACAAATGAATACAAAATTCTTATCTAAATACATCACAGGTACAAACTGCCCAATTCCACAAACTTTGAAACTTTTCCCATTTCACGGGAAAACCTATTAAGCTCGTTTATCCCTTATCTCCATGGAACTAGATGGATCGCACCATTATAAACCAATAATAGCGTCCACATCCGTTGCAGATGTGAAACGTAGGCACTAGTATGGCATATACTCGCTAATTACACCCTCATTGTCCGCCTAGCTGTGTGTGTCTATCAAGTAAATTTACCGTCACTTGCGGTATAGGAACACAGCACGGATATTGAACAATTTCCTTGGGTGAACGTAATTGCTTTAATTTCTACAAACACAGGTTGATCAAAATATGAAGTGCTTTGGTTGCTTTATCATTTGAATGCAAAGTTCATTCGATTTGAACGAGTGCTCGATTAGATTGTATTTCTTGCTATTCCTAAAAGCTTCTGGAAATAATGTTACCTGTGTTACGAAGTTGTTTAAAGGTATTTAAGTAGCATTCATGTAAATGTCGATGTGAAATGTTGCTTAATAGTCACACAATATGTCTCTATATTTAAATTTTGTATGAAGCACACCATTTATTTTTATAAAGTTCTTTTTACAATTAATAATAAGAATTATTCAACTTTATATTTTAGAAGTTATCTAGTGACCGGTGTAGTAAGCTAGTCCTACAATTTTCGCATTACAACTTAGGGAGTAGAAATTTCTGAAAATCAGCGCTTTGACGGGTCGTGCTTGTCCCGGTAAAGCACTTGCTGAGCCATTTCTTTTTTCTGTTTTCCTCTCTCTGTGTGAGACCGATAATTAAAAAATGAGTTTTTAAAAAAGAAAAAGAAAAATGTAAAGTAATGCTCATTATTTTAATTCAAATAAATATATGTGGACAACATCACATAAGTAAGTTTGCTATAGCACTTGTGTTATGGACTCAGAGACAACGAAGGAATACCCAGACACGAGACATTTGATCGATTTATAACGCGCAGAATTATTGTGGTCATATTTTAAAGATTAAATGTTTTTTTCTTAATGCCAGTTACATTTCCGCAGTACCATGCATATTCACACAGGTTTCTACAATTTAGAAATTAACATTGCGTATACCGGATAATGATAGCAAGCCGTTGCCATCTGAATTGATGGAGACTGTTCCAGGTTACGTACACTGTAGTCGGGCAAGATGCCAAATAGAGGTCTCGGCGTCTAGTCTAGGAACTTATTACTTAGGTACTATGTAGGAGGAAGCCTGACTTATTAAATACATTATTGCAATCCTTGTCTCTTAAATATTTTACGTAAATTTTTGTTTAAGGCCGTATTTTCAAACGAAAAAGGCTTTGATAATACGTTTTGACAGTTGATTTTAAGTGAGAAGTGTCTTGGAAATTATGTACCTATCAATGTGTAGTATGGGGTAAATGTCAGACAATAAAAAATATATAATGAATATATTTTTTGCTTTTTCATAAATAAATAAAGCGAACCAAACTTCATGAGTGGGGGTTAATAACGTCATGCTTGTGTACAAATGAAAGAAATTGTGACGTCACGCGACATTTTAAAATCAATGATCGTCTGAGTTTCTGGTAACGAAAAAGAAGAAAAAATACGTGTCTAAAGATTTAAAAAAATATTTATCTACCCCATTTTGTAAAATTAAAGATAATATATTGTAATGGTATACAACTTATACAAGCTACCGTAAATTTATGATAGCTTTTTGCATGAATACATTTTCATGACATCACTATTACTTACATTGCATTGCCAAAAGAGAAAAATAAGGGAATAAAGTGTTAACAAAATAACTAACAGTTAGGCACCAAAAGTACTTTAACACATTTTTATCTCCTCTTTATCTGCGGTTCGCTAAAACGAATGCTTCGGCAACAAATAAACAGTGTAGTACTGTAGACATTGATCCTAAACCTAATGCTATATTGAAGCGATTCGGCTAGATTGAGATTTATAACCTTCGCCTCTCACTCTAATGAAGTTCTATTGGTACTATCGTATTTCCACTGACTTTATTTTACAATAAATAACGGTTTCACTTCGCTTTTCTTTGTTCGCTCCTGTTTTAGAACACTGAATGTCGTGTTAATAAATATTTAAGCGATGTTGTATTGGTTAAGAGATAAATGGCAGTGGAGTCAGAATGTTGCTTTAAATTGTAATGAACTTTGTGCCAATATATTGGTACCGATTTTTTTTAAGATTTTGTGAAATAAATATATAAATTAATACTGTTTTTTTTACATTTTATATTAGCTTCTTTTGTAAAAAATACCATTACTTTTATTAATATTGTGTTTAATTAAAATACTCCAAAATAAATAAAAAACAAGGGTAGTTTTAAATTAAGCTAGCTCCAAAAAATACTTTAATTGTATTATATAATTTAACAGGAACCGCGTGAAAAGGTCATGAACTTTGTACAAAAGTTTTCAAACAATACTACTTTCAAGGTCTGAAGAGAATTAAGGTTTCCATATTCCACCAACTGCGACCATTAGTTACAAATATTAGGGACTGAGTTTTAGAAACGCAAAGAAACTAATTAAAAACAAAACTGTGCCATTATTATTTTAAAGTATTATTATGGAGTATACAAAATACTCAATGTTAGACAGTTACAAAAAAAACAAAAGTTCTCGTCGAATAAGTTTTTTTTTTAAATAAATTTACTTATACCTTTCAAAATAAAGGGAGCACAGGCCTTATTCCCAGAACTGGGTATTTGACAACTCATTGCTTATTTATTACAATTATTTCTAGTTAAATAGAAGCAAAACTGTGAAATAACATCAAAAAAATATACACGAATCCAAAAGTTATAAGCTTTTAAAGTTAGTAGATGACCTATCTCTATTTCGCAAAACGACGACTTGTACGGTGCAGCCACAGATTACTATGGAGAATTACCAAGGTGACGTCACCTTATATCCACCTGGTATAGCTCTCTCTGTCTAGTTAGCAATATTAAAATGCTTGTAACTCCACATAGTATGTAATATTTTTTTTTAATGAAAAAAAATCTTTTTAAATACAACCCAATTAATTAAAATAAGAAGAATTTCACTTTTCACGACAAATGTAATATATTATCAATCTGTAACTACTGCGGCAGAGCAAATTAGGTACCCCACGCTTCCTCACTGCAAAATTCGCTTGGTTGGTTAAAAACAATCTCAAAAACAATTACCATTGTTTCAAAAATAAAACATTAAAACAAACTCCGAAACTCCAAACTTTGTACATCAATCAAAATCTTCCTTAATCACCAACTTTGCTATTATCGGTTGTTTGCGTCGTTAAGATGAACGTGCGGGGTCCCTCCCATAAGTCTATTACCAACCTTGGCCACAAACCCGCCATTTCACGCCGTATACGATTGAGCTAATTGATCTCCACTTAGGAAACTAACTCCCAGGCGATTACGGAACTCCCGTCTAATAGTGATTTAAATGCGTGTGTTCGAACTCGTGAGGCTTTGCTTCAAAGTTATTTTCGGATAAAGTAGATAATTTGGGGTAAAATGTTCCAATATTGAATGGAGTAGATGACAATTTTTAAAATCCCTTAGATACATTGTTAAAAAAATATTAGACACGTATGGTTTCTTATTTTACGTTACCAAAAACTCACGACGGTACACTGATTCGAAGTCTCGTATGACGTCATAATTTATTGCATATACGCAAGCATGCATTAACCCCCACTGATAAACTTCTGAACCGATTGTGATGAAATTTACACAAGACAAAATTTAGACTAGTAAGAACACTTGGGATTCAAGCTTACTTCATATTATCATTGGACTGGGTACTTTTTGTCGCGACAACCGACATCCACGTGGGCAGACCCGCGGGCAAAAGCTAGTTAAATAGGCATGTTTCCTATTTTTTTTTTAATGTCCGCCTGGTAGATTAATGTATTTTATTGGACACGTATTTTTCCTTTTTTCCTGCAAACAAACAATGATCAAAATACAGAGAACGGAAATTTCGCGTGACGTCACTCCTCGCTACAATTTTTACCAAGGCGAGCAAAGGCGCCAACTTTAAATTTTTTATTGTTTTGATAAAAGAAAAAATACGTGTCTAATATTTTTTTATTATCTAACTGACGGACTAAATATAATTTAACTTTTCATACCCAGTCAACATCCCTATTACAAAGAATGATTTTTTGTCCAACGTGATTAAAACGAGTTGTTTGTTATTCAATTCCAATTAGAAGGCCTTCAAAGAAATTATTTACTGCGATCACAGTCTATAATTTACTTTATCGTATAATCACATTATTTTCTAATTTAAGGTGTTCCTCATAATAATAGCTTTATGGACAACTAAAGGAATTTAATGAGTCTAAGAATTAGTTTTTAATTTTAGTACCCATTGTAACATTTTCTTTCTTAAAAGTTTTTTTTTGTTTGTTTGTATCGTTAAAGCGTTCTATTTCATGAAAATCTTAAAAGGTAAAACTATGTATATAAATATCTATAAGTCTATACTAAATGATAAAGTGGTTTTGTATTTTTGTATGTTTGTAATGAGTACATTGAAAAACTAATGAACCGATATCAAAAATTCTTCCATCATTAGAATGCTACATTATCCCTGAAAAACATTTCTAATGAATTTACCTAAGTGTTATAATTATTATATATTTCATTATCATTAACATGTCGAACAAGATTTTTTTGCAAGTTCGGGAATGTTTTCAATTTTTTTTAATAGTATCGTTGAATAATAGTTTTCTAAATAGTTTTGGCTACAAAGTTAGCCTAAGTTACTTTTTATATAGTCAACTATGTGCCAGTAAAATCTTATCAAAATCTAACCCGCAGTTTTGAAGATTAGCCGGAACACATAGACCAACAGAGCGAAAAAAGTTTAAAAAATTGGTTTTAAGCATAGGTATCGTGCAAATAACTTAATGAGCTTAAAAACTAATATTTTGACGTGACAAACAGACCCTTCAATTTTATTTAGTTATTTGTATTGATTTATTGATGATGATAATGTATTATTCCCTTCAAACACCAAAAATCTTTTCACAAAGCAATAAAATCAAAACATACGCATTATTCACATCATCCCCACCACGTAAGTCCCAAAGCAATAATTCGATTCCGTTAAAAAGGATTCTTTCGTAGGAAAAGGTTTATTTATTTCCCATAATGCGGGTTCCCATCAGTCACTAGTATTTACATAGTAGGCCACTTGGCAATCCTTAGATCATTCAATACCGGATATTGGTACTAGTTGGCTGTAGGTTGAACATTCGATGTTCCAAGCTAATTGGATCGAGCATTCGATTTTATATGAGCGTACTTCATAACGTACGGACTATGAATTGGACTCCAGTAAATATTCAATAAGAAATCTTTTTCTCGTTTACTGTGAATTGAAATACTCTGAATTTAGTTTAGCTTATTAGTGGATTTTTTTTTCGAGTAATGAGATGTCTGGGTTTCAGATGAAATCATACTTTTATCGTATTTTTGCCGCCGGCTTAGGTTGTTAAGAAGGAAAACGGTATTTTGGAATTATAAGAAGGCTTACAATCAAAATTAATTGAATTACTCAAATTTTCTTTTTTAAGTGCCTAAAGTTGGCATTTTGTGCTTGATTATATTTGAATTTAAAAAATCACATACTAAATCACCACAGCTCTTAATATATATGAATACGAAGTTTATACATATTTTTAAGAGCCATAAACAGTTATAGTTTAAAATTTCCGCATCTAGATTTCATCTCCATTTCATTTCTATTCTCGTACTATAAGGTATGAAAGAAGAAAATAAATCTAAAGGAAATGTAATAAATAATAGATGTAATAGCAACCGGTGATGCAAGCGATGCAATGTGCTGCGGATATGAGGATATGAGCTACCGGAGCAACACGGATGCCGAGTGATTATGATCGTTGATGGTCCAATAAGCGTTTTGATTAACGTACATGTTCATGACGGAAACAGCTTGAGATGGTAGACACTTACAGTTATTTAGATATTTAATGTGTGATATAAAATGTAAAATCGAGGTTTAGTGCTAATGAAGTCGAATTTCAAGTACAATTTCTGGGTTCCTTTTGGCATTGAAAAATTGAATAACGTATGGATCGTGGTCCTTCTACAGTTCTCTACATAATTATCTCTACATATTATAAAACAAAGTCTCCCGCCAAGTCCGTTTGTCTGTTTGTCTGCATGCGATAAACTCAAAAACTGCCACCAAGGAATTCCATATGGTTTTCACCAATGGATAGAGACAGGTTTGTGTGTATAATTAATTAATGTTGCGTATACCCGTATGAAGCCGGGGTGGTTCGCTAGTTATAACTAATTAATATTATTCTCTATACCTACATTTACGATATATAATGATAAGAATTAACGGACGATTACTTTATTACAAAAATAAATCAGTCAGAGCAGGAACCTGAGACTGTTTATTACAAAAGATAATTTATGACACACTTTTCCAATTCCAGAAAATTACAAAAAAAACTCGAGTAGCAATCACAAAAATTTGTTGACATGGAAATGTCCAAATGAATTCAATCTTTTTTCTTCTTACATGAAGACGCAGTGCGAAGAAAAATTGAGTGTTCCGCAAAATAAGATGAGCAAGATTACTTATGTAGATATCAACGTTTTGCTGCGGCTCAATTTACTAAGAGAAATTGAAATTTAAGACGGTTGGTTCACCATTTTCAACTGGGAAATTCCTCACTGAAAGTACTCGTAAGAAAATGGTAATCTGTTTAACCGAAGTATTAATTTCAATGGAACGGTCCACGGTGGCTTTGAATTCGTTTCTTCAGAATTTGCAAAATCGTTCGTAATACGAATCCGATTAGTTTGAATGAAATTTGCGAATCAATTCTTAGTCGCAGACTTTAGGTCGAGGTGTACCTAACGTATTCAGAAAGTTCATGACCTTATAGTTTTGAGTTTACTTACACTGTGACAGTTGAGAGTTCGTTGACTGGTATTAGTGCTAACTTAATTTACAAATAATGCTTAGATTAATTTTGCTGCATGATGAATAATCTGTTATTCAAAATTTTCAAAGATTAGTGTTACAGTGCGAACATTCTCCGAAACTCAACAAAATAATTTATATTCATGTCACGCTAATGTTCTATACCAAACATGGTTAGAATCTTTTAATAGTGCTCGTACTTACATTTTATTCTCTTTGTAGACAGAAATATAATTAAATTTACTGCTCGCGTTGAACGCAGATTACTCGTAAAGTGAATATCAGCAACCATTTGTAACAAAGTTGGCGGCTAGCAAACAATTAGGCGAAGTTAGGCTGAGGGCTCACGGGTTGGATCTGTTTGCACTAAGTCCATGTTTGTTGACTATAAACATTCCTCACCGGATATTAGCCCTTGTCTGAACGTGTGGAAGAACGTGCTCGATTCAATTTCTATTAGTTCTTCGACACACTTCTCGCGATTGATCCAGCTTCATCAAATATGGGCAATTCGCACAGATTTTACCTTTTTTTGGTTTTGATTGACGCGTATTAATGACTAATAATTTATTAGTGGACGATTCTACCACGTATGAACTAAACTCTATATTTTCTTAATAAATTGCGGTTAATATCTTGAAAATGGACTGTAAGTAATGTAATAACTCAACCACTTAAGAGTTCAATTTAACTCGACCATTTACCACGCGTGGTGTTAGTAAGGCAATTTTCTTTCTCGACCATCGCATTTTGAACTAACTCACAGTCAATGTGTATAAAGTTGAAGTGTACAGTGGTACCAATAAACATAAAACGTTTTGGTATATGCTACTGCAAAATATAGAAAATAAACAAAAAAATCTGTGCCTGTATAAAAAATAATTCCCCAAAACAAATCTTAATACAGTACCTATTTGATTTTTATATTAAAGATTTTTTAGCCAAGAAAAAATATATAAATTATACAGTACTCTCAAAAACATACATTAAAAATAATTTACCAAGCAGTGTCAATTAAGTTAAAAACCTAAACGTTTGAAACAATTCAACAAATGAATATTAATTACATTTTCCCTTGATCGCCCGCAATTTGTAATTACGTATTTAATTCTCTTGTACCCTCATTAAAGTCCTAAATACAAGAAAGGTTTAATCTTTATCAAAAAAGTGTCATAAGTACATTACCTTTTGCTGGGCAATGTCACAAAATGTAACATGATGTCGGCACAGAGGAAAGGATCGAGCGAAATTTATTATTTCATTCGATACAGATTTGTGTGACAAAGTCACAAGAATATATTCACGTCAGATATTGACATTTCCTTCAATAAGAATCCTATCAAACGACGGAGGATCACAACTTATTACGGCAACAAATGAACCGATACAGTACAATGTTATATGTTTCTTTACAAAGACGTCAATTTTAAATAGAGCTCTAGAAGTACATTGTGATTTGCTTTTCTCGCCTGCCTGATTCATAAAGAGGGGGGAAAGGGGGTTTTTGTTATCCTGGGCGTTGTACATTATATTGTTGTAGGAGAATTCATATAAACTACGGGCGACTTCCGCCGCGACGTTCGTTGTTATGGTGAGGAAATGGACCCCAGTCTTGAACGGAAAAGTGTGAAATCCGTGTTTCCCCGTAGTCGTGTAAACAATGAACAGGCTAATGATCAATATATTAAGACGTGTATATTTATACTGCCTTAATGGTAGCCTTCCAACCGAATCGCTTTCTTTGCCAAATATCTTAGAATGTTTGCGTGCAACTCTCATTCAAAACCGATTTGGCTCATGGTACCTAGATAAGACGCTTTTCAATATTCATCACGTGGCTTGAAAGCTTGTTCAAAATATTTTAAACCTAAAATATACATGAGGTATGACTTGGTTTCTATCTTTATGGAGATTAATATTGCAAATGTTGGTATATTTTACATCTTATTTAAGATGGAATTTAGGCAACAAGATAAACAATGGCCCCAATTCTGTTAAACCCACACTAAACTTATTTTAGACCATCGGTATCTTTTTCACTTGTACACAATTAGAAAAGGACAGACCATAATTAGAGCTGTCAAATTTAGTTTCGACTAAAATTATCATACAAACGGGCCTGTTGGTCTAGTGGTTAGTGACCCTTTTTTTTTTTTTTTGATTACGGGGTGAAAAGCTAATGACTTCGACCCACGCCAAGGGCACGGCGTGGGGATATGTCGGACTCGCACCGACTAAAAACACCCCGGTCCCGTCCTTGCCTTAGCCAGAGCCGCGGGATCGCTTGTGCATTCTCAGCGCAGCTCCAGACTGCTAAACCGGAAGTCGTGGGTTCGATTCCCACCCAGGACGAATCTTTGTGTGATGAGCACGATCAATTGGTTTGTGTCTGGGTGTAATTTATCTATAGTATGTATGTATTTAGAAATATATAAGTACTTTTATCAGTTGTCTGGTTGCCATAGCACAGGCTCTGCCTAGTTTGGGATCAGATGACCGTGTGTGAGATGTCCCAATATTAAATATTAAGTATTAAATCTACCGACACGCAGAAACATGTGTTCTAAAACACAGTGATGTTCGAGCCGTATCTGGTTTGACATTTCTAAGTTAGTAATTATCTGTTGCCGTCCTTTTCTTACGCTGTAAATTAGTAAAATTAGCAATGGTTTAATGTTGATTTAGTTAGCGTACAAGGGAATCGGCGCCGATGTTTTGCAGTTTTTAATCTGAAGTATAACCAATTAGGCAACTCTGGTAAAGAGCGATCGTTTATATGGTGCATTTTAATGTAGTCAAAATATTATTTTTCTAACAATAAGTAAAGTTTTCGTTGGAGACTATTTTCTTGGCTTGTGTATTAATGGTGGATCTGAAAAATGATCGTGCAGTTGTCTGTTTGCGCAATATCATCACGTTGTTTACACTTTGGTAACAGTCAGCGGTAAATGTGTTTGTTGTCGGAAATACGATAAAATGTTTTGTAATTCCGTTGTCTTTTGAACTTGTTTTTACGAGCTATCCCGAATTTTGTCAACTTCAGTTTTATATTCACGTTGAGAGCTGTCACCGAATTTTTCATTTTCTTCTTCGATTTCATTTTATATTTTTCGGGGGTTCCAAGTTTTGAACGTAGGTCCAGATTTTTATAGACGTTTACTTCATAATATGCTGGTTTAATTTTATAAATTTTTTGATACCAGAATCGTTTGTTAAAAATTGATTTTACCTGACTGGCCTGTCGGTTTAGTGGTTAGTGACCCTGACTGCTAAACCGGAGGTCGTGGGTTTGATTCCCGGCCAGGACAAAACATTGTGTAATGAGCATGATCATTTGTTATTTGGTGTGATTTATCTACAATCTGTATGTATTTAGAAATATATCACTAAGTATGTTCTATCAGTTGTCTGGATGCCATAATACATGCTCTGCCTAGTTTGGGATTAGAGGGCCGTATTTAAGTAAGATATTATATTATTCTTATTACTATCACTAGGACGGAATGTACGAAAATAAGTATAGCCAGATTTTTTTCTCTATTTAATTCCGTTGCCAAACTGAATGACCTATTAATGGATATATAATATGGGGTTTTAAAAGTAACCTGAGCTTTGTAAATTTTCTTTAAAAGCGAAATCATACATTTGTATAATAGAGTAACTCCAGACGACTGCAGAATTTCCGTTTTTGTCAACCATTTCAAGTGAATGGCTCGAAAAGTATTTTCGGAAGTTGTACTTGTAGAATACTTTACGGGAATGCTAAAATTTATATCATTGCAAGTGTAAGATTTACAGCGAACGTTCCGTGCGTGGGGGTTTTCTAAAACGTAGTAGATCTTCCTTATTTATGTTTACAGCTTATACCGGCCGCTTCCATTTCGTATATAGTTTGAATCCGTTTATCGGATTTCGAACACGTTTCGGTCGAATCCCATATCGGTGGACTTGATATATAAGCGTGGTCGGGGTACCCTTATAAAATTACCGCTAAGGAAAGAATCGCTACGAATGAGGATACAATAAGAATATTCAAATGAGCGGGATCGTTCTCCTATATGAATATAGAAACGTTTATTTATTTGAGAAAAAAATGTCTATTCATCTACTAGATTTAGATTTTTTGCTCTCCGAAAGAAAATTGAGCTTGTAAGTTTGGAAAAGAA
Organism: Diachrysia chrysitis; assembly: GCA_932294365.1. Lineage (NCBI taxonomy): Eukaryota > Metazoa > Arthropoda > Insecta > Lepidoptera > Noctuidae > Diachrysia > Diachrysia chrysitis. Next base: position 9,961,223 of record OW028649.1, on the reverse strand, counting down.
TAGTGAATTTCGATACACTATGACTACAGAGTAGGAATTTACTTAGCCCACTGACAATGACAAACGCGTGCGTGCACAACAATACAGGTGTGGCAATTCGTACCGTATTATCTTTCATACGTTTTTATCTTAGCAAACACAGATAACCTAGCTAACGTTTATCAGGGCTGATAAGTTAGCAGTTACGATTCGATCGAGGCAGTGAATGGACAGCACTGTTTTAGTGTTGGAAGTATAAATTTGTTTGTAGTGTAAAGTGTTTTTGAAGTGAAGATGGCTGGAGCTGGTAGGGGCGAAGGGCGGGGCCCGGTGGCAGGCAAACTGGAGTCCCAGATCTATTGTATCAAGTACACGTTGTTTTGCTTCAACGTTGTTTTATGGGTGAGTTGCATTCTCTAAACTCCTATTTGGGTCAATTATAAAATATTTGACGTTTGAATATAGACTGAGGTTATGTTTTGAACACCTAACAATTGTTTAAACTCTAAACAAAGAAACGGACCTAAATGACTCACAAAACTATATATATATACTTCACAAATAAGTACAAGATATATAGAACAGCGATTGGCGAATGTCCTATGTAACAAAGAACCTACAATGCCGTATTATTTGTTAAGTTTTGAAAGTTGGTATTACTTGATATAATGGTAGGTGTAAATTCGGTTATCATTCAATTATGTATTTGAGTCACAGCGATGGGAATTGATTAACACGCGACAAACTCGTTCGGTATTGCCAGCTCGCGACATTTTTCATGTAACAGTTTAGTAATGTGTAAACAAGGTTTTATGACTCATAATCGTGGAGGCCGCACGCGACATATTTAAATAATTATGAATACGGGCATTTTTCTTTAGTTCTTTCATTAACGAGATAATATATTCTATAAGTTGTCCCACAGGGCAAAGGCGGGTGGCCTTTGCCTGCCTTCGTCAACTTTGCACGGTCAATAGCTTTCGTTTCCGTACTTGCATCCAGCGTCATCCAGCTCGTTTCGCCATCTCATTTGAGGCTAATTTACAGTTTTTTTAATTGTTTGTACTATCCTCAATAATCATCAAGATCTATAAGATCTGGGGCATTGTAAATATACAATGCAGTGTTCACGTAACATTTTCTCGACATTGACAATTAGAATAAAGTTTGATTATAAGATGATTCAATGAGAAGTGTGGCGTGCTTCAATAAATGAACCACATTAAAATATAAAGACTCTAACTTTTGGAAGTTCTTTGTAAGTAAAATATTTAGTCGTTTGACAACGGAGAGTCGACCAAGGTCATCAAACAATTAATTAAATAGCGATTAGTAACCTAAAAAGTGGGAGCTTTTGTAGGCAGCGGCACCACACAATTACTTACTATACCTTTTTAGGGACGACTAGCAGATACTAGTAGGCATTGTATGGAATCTTTACACAGTATAAAACAAAGTCGCTCCTACTGTCTGTACGTTTAGATCTTTTGAACTACGCAACGGTTTTTAATGTAGTTTTCAGCAATAGCTAGAGCGATTCAAGAGGAAGGTTTATATGTATAATGCATATATATCATAGTAGAGAAAACCTGAGAAATTCAAAGGTTTGTAATGTTAAAAACCGAACCCTGCGAAGTCGGGTGAGTTGCATGATAATATTCTATTTAGTATACGTCACATAACTTACAACGAGTGACCCAGAGATTTCGAAAGCATAAACGAATTTTAAGTAAGAAAAAAAATTTGTATGATAATACTAATTATAACCATTTCATAGTACATATTTTTTTACTTGTAGGTATTGGAAGGATCTTGTAACAACTGATTCACAGTAAATTTATTAGAATAGGTATGATTGAAACATACCTACAGTTATTAGAAATACTCCAAATATTCCAAACAGTGTCACGAACATTTAATTCGTATTGATTACGGTGCGATATCGCAGCTAACCTAAAATAAAGGGCCTAGCATAAAGAATTCGTTATCAGTGAGATAAGCCTGTCCTGTTTTCCGAGTAGTATGCATGCTGTCATACTATGATTCATGAAATTAAATACATTTTATACTGTTGTTGATGTGTTGTATATTGTTTCCGTTTTGTTAGTTCCTGGGATTTAATCTTTGAAGATTAATCGACATTTTAGACGGAAAAGCATTTTGTACACATATCTTGATTACAGTAGCTGCCTCAGCTTTGATTACATGGTACAATTCATTAATAGTATCTGGAATAATGTATTAGTAACTATAACACAAATGTATATGTAATTGGACAATTTATTTCTCTCTCTTCTAGCTATAAATTCCGTTCTTTATATAGAAAATATCGTGCCAACAGCAGAGAAAAATCCTTGTAGGAATTATAAAACAATGCAGAATTTCAACAATGAAATATTTGTATTTCTTCTTGTAATAAATTATTGTCAAGCTCAAAATCAAACCACAACGACTTGAAGTACATAATTTATGTAGTCAAGTAAAGTATAAAGTAACAGACATTAGCGACACGTGGCATGCCGCACTAAATCTTGGACTAGTAACTTTGTAATCCGCAACTTGTGTTCGATACGGAGGTTAGTTTGCTCTCTTATTCAATACTCAAACGCAACTTAATTTTAAGAAGCTCTTAAGTTTCACAATACTGTTTCAGTTAAGTATATTATAACGTTGTGTTTGTGTATTCGTTTGAGTTCAAATTATGCTAGTTATGAAAACTTGTTAAATGGTCAAAGGAAAGGGATAGAGATTTAATGAGGGCTTCCGATATTGCCCTCACCAGTTGACGCCACTGGCACGTCAGCTATCAAAGCCCACCAACAAAGTATGGAATTTGACATTTCGGACATCGCGTGCGACTAGCGCTTGTGGCGGCGAATCTTAGTAAAAGATTAATTCTAAACTTCGAAATAAATTCTGAAATCATTTATTGTCTTTAAAATAATAATTATAGAATTTATTTACTTTTAACACTACTTTTTATGTCGCATAAATAAATAGTACTCATACTAAAACTTAATAAAGTAAGAAAATAGTATTTTGATATTGCATGAATAGTAAACTAGGCTTTTTTATTTATGTAATGTTCCTTTGTGTGATAGCTTTTAAGATTGAAACAAATTTATTACCATAATTGTAACTTAGTTGCTGATGGATTAGATTTACTCGTCAAAGACATCTTAAAGCACATCACTGAGAACTAGTCCTTTAATCCTTGTCATCCACTTTGCGTGCTGTCTTTTATCTACATATTTTTATAATGTAGTGCTTAATGTTTTTATTTATTTATGTTTTATGATATTATCTAGCAAGCTCTCGAAAAACCTTATTTTTAGCAACCAGAATATTAATAATAATATCCTATTAGTAATATCTTGGGACAACTAACACAGCCATCTGATCCAAAACTAGGCAGAGCTTGTACTATGAAAACCAGACCACTGATAAACATACTATATTTCTAAATACATACACATTACAGATAAAGTACACCCAGACACAGAACAAATGATCATGCTCATCACACAAAGATTTGTCCTGGGTGGGAATCGAACCTACGACCTCCAGTTTAGCAGTCAGGGTCACTAACCACTAGACCAACAGGCCAGTCTGTTGAAACTAAATCTTCTTCTTCTTCTTCCTGCCCTTTTCCCAATTTATTTGGGGTCGGCGCACAATGTTTTCTCCTTCCATTCTGCTCTATTTGCCGTCATACTGTTATTCACTGATTTTTCCCGCATATCATCTCTCACGCAATCGATCCACCTTTTCTTCGGCCTTCCTCTTCCTCCCCAGCCCACCACATCCAAATTCATCACTCTTTTATTCACGTGCGTTTCATCCCTTCTCATTACCTGCCCATACCATCCTAAGCGATTTCCTTTCAGTTTTTCTGTTACTGGTGCCACTTTCAAACTTCGTCTAATATACTCATTTCTAACTTTGTCCATTGAAACTAAATAATGTTAATAAAGCAAAAATAATGTTCTTCATTTTGGATCTTTGCATAAAGGGGAAAGCGATCCGCTTAGAAAGACAGACATTGAGTGCTTTTTGATTATATACAAGATACATTTATAAAGATTGATTGAGGTTTAATCTTGTCTAAATATTGAACATTGTAACACAATTTATTCCTAGAACATCTTCAATACGAATCTATAGATAGAATTCATTGGAATCGGATTTATATATCTGGTTTTCTTCGTTTAACAACGTTTGGAAGTCAAGTACAGTGTTTATTTTCGTACTTGTTTAGGCACTTCAGATAATTAAGTCTGTAACTAAAATAATCGAATCGAAAATTACAAAACATTGGAGTACAAGTATGACTCCTTCTCATAAACGTTGAGGGATTTATTTTTTTAATTTTAAATGGCGACTAGAAAAAAACTATGAATATAGTTTATAATTATTTTACTTTAATAATGATATTAAATTTATTTATTTATATATTTTAGTTGCACAAAAACTGTTTTATTCTTATCGTTATGAGACGATTTCTATTTATGACTTTAAAATCAAATTTATCAATAACAAACTCATTTTCCTTTACAATCTATTGTTTTAAAATGAAATATATTAAAATTAATTTCCAAATCGATGCAAATATTTTTAAAAATACGAGAACAAACACCTCTATTTCTCACTTCTTTTAATGAATACCAGCAGCGCCTTACGTAAAACAATAAACAGCCGCAGCACTCCAGTTCCCGCGTTAATCACCCGAGCTGTTCACTATAAATTGGAGAGCGAGGCAGCGCCAAAAACTGAGTCCCCTTCAAGAGTCACTCAAACCGCACCTGAACACTCGTTAAGGTGTTCCTGCAATAAGAAATAATTGCCGAAGTTACCAACTCGGTATCGAATAATTGACTTTTGGATTTAAGCCAAAAGGAATCTCAATGCAAATTTTAATGCAAGTCGGCCTCAAGTTGGTTTTGGTTTCTGATTAATGATGAAGATTTAAGCGTTTGTACCTGTCTGCAAATTTATGTTCAGTTACTTTTGAGCGCTCTATGATTGGAAAGCGCTCCAGCTTCGTAACATTTGAAATTCTTGACGCAAACTCCATGTTGGGAACTTTGAAATTAATTTTCTTGAAATTGGCCATCTATTTGGTAGTGATAGGTAGTGATTCATAAAGTACGTACATGTGAGCTTGAGAGCACATGAATTCTTGTCTCCGTTATAACATGAATATCTTGCTTTCCTAGTAACCTAACAAGACATGACAGGTCTGAAATGACAGGCAATTTTATATCAAGTGAAATTACGGGCAAAACGCTTTTAGTATTTAGCTCCTAACCTAGAGAAATAATACGTTCTCCCTTTTCTATTTTAAGAGTAAATATACAAATATGTTACGACAAATATTGCGTCATCGATGAATAGTCAAGTTGTTTTGTAGGTGGTATAAATACAGGGGTGACTAGCTACATTATAGAAGATTATAACGGTTTTCCTGCGACCCAATTGTTCCACACTTACATAGTACGTAATAGAGTCTATTAACATACGTAATTGCTGAATGCATTTATCTGCGTTAAATACAGCGGATTAAGCAATTAAACTTAGTCGAGGATGTTGCAACATTCGTGATGTTGCAAGAAAGTAGAATATTACTACTAAGTAGCTGCAAGCTAGTTCATTCGCTTATTATATTATATGGCTATTTAAAATTTACAAAATCTGCATGTATCCCTAAATATTTTTCTTATAGGATATTACATGAATTACTTACTCCACTTTGAAATAGATTTCTTTCGTAAATGAATCATTATGTTCCGATAAAGTAATTAACTAATTAAAAAATATTTTGGTCATAAAAGCTTCTATAACTTGTTAAGACATAATCTAACTGAAAGCATCGATTCTTTGTATTTTTATTTAAATTTTTCATTGATAAAATAATTTGATTAACACCTAATAGACTCCAGTATTTATAGGTACACGGAAGTGAAACGTTTTCAAGACGCTTTGTAATCGTTCCTTGAATAAACGCATCAGTGTTCGCCTCGCCTCATTTTCCTAGTTCGCTAACTCCAGTTTCCTTTCAAATAGAATCGCAATATTAATTAGAACGTTGAACAAATAGTCCATCTCCTGCTTGCATTGCTTTTATTGCTTGCCTCTTTATTAATTATGAGTTTAATCATATTAGAATTAAACATATAAAAGGGGTTTTAAAAAACATTTCTACGTTAGGTATTTATTACATTGATAAATGTTTATAATTCCTTTGTTTGTATGAGTTTTGTAGTTTACTAAAAATATAATTATTAACTAAAAGTTTAAGATTTATATATGGCTAATATTTAATACACAGTCAGAGAAGTATTATTGCATCTACTAGTAGTATATTGGTACATACAGACCGGTAAAACGTAAAATGAAATGAATCATGCAATGAAAGGCAGAATGAATGAATAATAGTACTAAATGCTAGTAAGTATGGCAAGACTATGACTGAAACAAAAATGCACGGCCCTCGGAGATTCCATTAAATATGTCTAAAAACTCACACATATTTTCCCAGCCGTTCCCGTATCGCCGTCGGTAAAAAGGAGTACATTGAAGTTTTGATTAATTGAGGTTAAACGAGGTCATTAGTCTAGTCAAATAAGAATATTATGAGGACACATTGAGGTCGACTTCTAGACTAGCTAGATATGTCTAAAATTCTGAATTTGATTTGAATGTTTGTTATTTGATCTTTACGACCCAATTAAGATAGTATTGAAAGTAAAATTAATATATTACGTATCTGATTTTTAAATATTAAGTATTCGTCTCATAATAACATAATTCACATTACATGACTTTAAACATGATTTTTTATTTTGTTTGTGCTGGTAACACAGAATCTCTAATGATTCGCAACTACTTCGAAGACATGGGTAATCGTTTGATCAAATTCAATGTAATTCTATTGAAAGTGTATTTTCTAAGTTACTATTTAGAGTTTCGAGATAGCGAATTGCGAAATTAGTTCCCATTCAGGGTTTAGTATCCGCTGTTTTGAACAGTTTAAGTTTAGGCGAGACGAAACTTCCTGAGGCGGTAACCGACTTTGATAACCTTGTCTGTTTATTTATCAAAAACTAACGAACTTTCTTCGTGTTTCCGATATTTGCAGAGATGTTGTTCGTAAGTACTGTTTGAAAGGTCCGTAGATTCTAGCTTCTTCTTCTGCCTAGTCTTTTCCCAAGGTATGTTGGGGTCGGCTTCCTGTCGTACCAGATTCAGCTGAGTATTGTATTTTACAAGCAGCGACTGTCTATCTGACCTGCACAATACTTTCTACTGGGTAAAACAGTATCCCATGGTAAGTCTGGTTGTAAGAATTTTAATTTAAAGATCAACGTATGACAGTCAGGACCAACGCCTTAACGTGCTTTCAAGACACAGAGGAATCTCGGCATAAATATACCGAGATCCCTCCGATTGTCCATTTAAAAACACAAATAGTCACCCGATCATCGGACCAACCGCGGCGAGCGGGGCTTAACCTTTTTTACCGGTCAAACCTTATGGCTAACAGTTAGCCATGAGCCCCTTAAGGCGAGTCTCATCTTTTAAGGACATTGAGTTAAAGACAAAAATTGTTTGAAGAAATAATTAATTATACTTTCTTGTTTCATTCAATTTTATCTTTAGTAATCGCTATTTTTGCGAATTAGGTCAACTTAATAGTTTTTAACAATATTATTATAGGCTTAGAAACTCTATTTTACTACTATGATAATAATTCTATGAAAGTAATTTAAATTTTTCTATTGTTTTGGTTTTTGCTATGTAATTAAACTCGTATTTTTATAATTCGTATTATCTTGTATTATCCCTCGTACCAGACAAAAAAATAATATAAGTTTTACAAAATTTAACTTTCCCAGAATAATGGCTATTTAAGCTATTAAGTATTATGCGACCTATTAGAATAAGAGTTATGTTTATTTAAGATGTAGCTGTCACTGTTATAACATCACTTATGAGATAAGTATATTAAAAGTTTATAATTTGCCAGAACTTAGGGATGATACATTTTACTCGCTGCACAAGCGTACTTTTCAACAGCAGTTTTAAGGACAAATCGACTAAGTTTTAGAGTCAATGACTAGGGTAAATTCCTAATAGCGTATAACAGCAATCTCAAAATAAAAACAATAAAACAGTAATTTAAAATTCATCCAAAAGTGCGAACTATGCCTCTCATAACTCACGTAACGTTACTAAAATAATATAAAAATTATCATCGTCGAAAATAAAATTATTTTAGTTTTTAATAACAACAGAAGAAGTGTAGAACAAAAAATTGCTTTGTCTAGTGTGAAAGTATTTATCGTTTTTTTTTTAACTTTTGTTTTCCCGTTATTGTGAAATAAATCCAGCTTCTTACGATGCGTGATATCGCAGATCATCCCGCACCACGCAAAGCGGGAAGTTACTCTTTCGTGATAGCGCAAATGCGTCTGCGCCCGTCCATCGCAATCCACCGCGAGTCGAAGTATAGGTACCCTAAGCCGTTAAAAAATGGATTTGATTTTCAAGACCTCGAACCGAGCGCAATCCGTGATCGACTTCAGCAAGCTTAAAAAAGTGACGTGTAAAAGTGATTGTATATCCTAATTGCATAATAAACTAATTCATTTCATTTTGTCGGCCGTGCGGGGGGATCTGCGATATCGCGCATACCGTGAGAAGCCGCCCTATAACTCCATGTTTTTCCGCAACAAATATTCCTCTTTGGTTTTCTACCATCAAATATTTACGGCAGATAAATATCAATGAATGCTATTTCCGATTTGACTTATCCAAACGTTAAAGAATTGTTTAAGAACTTAAAATGCTGAGACGAATTCATTCAGCGGGGAGTTGCGTGGAACAGATAAAACGTACCATATAAGATATTCAAATCCCTTAAGTGCACGTTGCGGTTGAATTGCGAGAAAAAGTCCCATTTTGAAACGTTGTAAAACTCTTTATTATTCCAGCTTTGCAGGTGTCTCGAAGGAGATACAATGGGAACCGGGACTGACGGCTGTTACCGTGGAAAACCGGGACACTGCGACCGAAATAATAGTTTTTTTGCGCTCTATAAAGGTTTGAGCTCGGTCGTGGTTAAGTGTAGACGAAAAATAGGAGCGTAATTCTCAGCGGGAAGGAAATGCGTCGTGTTTTGGGTTTTCTGTATTTATTTACATTTACAATTATGAATTCAAGAATTCTGGCATTATTTTTGTTGTGAAAATACTTTTCATTACATAAACAATGGTACAAAATTTTTAAGTTTTTGTAGGTAAACCGTTGCTATGATTATTTCAGTAAAACTGATAGTGTTACTGGCATATTGCTGTAGATCACGCGAGCTCATTATTCTAGACAAATCATAATACAACTGAAACCTAATAGACATAAACTACTACCTGTCATACCGGTCCAAACAACAGGTAGCTCTAATAAAACATTTCTTTTACAAGGAGTATTCAGAATTAAATCTACTATGACCGGATTTTCCAAGGAATAATTTTGAATTTTGGACAGTTCTCTACAAAAACTGTCAGACGTCATTTTTTTTCCCTCATAAAATTCAAACTTATCTGGCGTTGGGAAAATAAGCCTTTAATATAATATTATTATAATACTGGCCTGTTATTGCCGCGCTGCTAGGCAAAGGTCTCTTCTCATATAGAGAAAGAGCTCGTAATCGCCACCACGCTCGCTCACACTTGGAGGTTGGCGGTTTTGTATTCCAATATGGAATCGAGCTTTTTACCCAACTGTGTTTTCTAAGAAACTAGTACAGCTTTTCTTCACCGTTAGCCATTGGCGACTTATATCCCAGAAAAAAAACATACTTACATATACTTTTGGGCGGGAATCAAACCCATTTCCTCCGGTTTAGCAGTCAGGGTCACTAACCACAGACCAACAGGCCAGTCAAGTCACCACTAACCTACCACTACCTGTGATTTACCAAAACTTCTTGATACTTACTAAATAATTATCTACTCATCACTTACGTAGATATGTTACAAAGTAATGTCATATTCGTACCTAGAACCACTCCTGGCATGAGAACGAGCGCTGCGTGAGTTTTTACGACCCTATAAATTTTTAACGTTCCAAAAATGGCGTCTTTTTACTCTCTAAAAAGAGTAAAAACCTGACGTAGTTCTGGCGCGATTACAAAACGTATAACTGAATTCGTTTGTACCTAAATGAATATAAATAATATGAAATTTACATCGTGCCCGAGTTTATTACCTTACCGCGGACGACTGTCGCACCATTTTCAGATATAAATACTGTGTTTTTATGTAAATGTCTTTTAAGTGGTCTCTATATTAAAAAAAAAAGATTATTTGTGGTATTTTACGAGGGGTGTTTAGCTGTTTTTTTCTTTTCTTTCCAGATTCAAAGTTTATTTCTTAATTGTTTTTGTTTACCTACATTTTTCCATCGAAGGTCGGTCTACTCTACCCTTAATTCATTTCATCCATATTCATAATAATATTATAAATGCAAAAGTAACTCTGTTTGTCTTTGACGCTTTCACGGCTGAACTGCTGAACCGATTTAGATGAAAAGTAATAATAATATCTTGGGACATAACATCATGGGCTTAGATCTTAAAAAAGGACAAAGGCTACTTTTTACGCGATAACTGACACCCACTCAGGCAGAGCCGCGGGCAACCTATAATACTATTGTTAACCGACATGTTTCTTAAGGGATACGTCCCTTAAGAAACATGTTGGTTAACAATAATACTAATAAATTAGTCGTGGTTTCAGGATATATTCATTTCTTATTTTAGGTTTTATCGTATTCTTTTTTTGTGTAAGAATAATTACTTACTATTATAATTAAGTAACTACTTAGTTTACGAGTACATTAAAATGTACTAGTTCGCTATCGTAAAATTAAATACATACAAATATAATAATGTTGTAGGTACAAGGTTATATTCAGTTAGATCAAACGTACCTACTAAAGCCATCTAAATTACAATATAAATACAGAACTACACAACTGTTTTATGTACTTACCTATCTTACGTACATCACATAATGATATATTATTATTTCCCAAAAAACTCCAACATCAAATTACCGAAATCAGCAAGAATACTTTGTACCCATATCTCTGCAAAATAGTTTTATGATACAGATACAATGAACATAGAGTTCGCCTACAATGTTTTTTATCAGCCTTTTATTACAGCTGTCACACATTTTTCGATACATTCTAAAAGTTTCGTCGTAAAAGAGCTCATAACATTACTTCGTGAATCAAAATAGTATTCGCTAGTGTCCAGATATCGTATTAATTCAATAAACATCGTATCTGTGACGCAATTACTTTTGAACTACGATTGTACTTTTGTTATTGCGAGGCTACTTTATAAGCAGGTTTATAAGTAAGATGGTATCAGATTTATTTGAAGACATCTAGATCTGTGAGTTATGTAAAAACAGTCCTTTAATTTTGTAAAATTGGATCATATTTTCATACTATTCTTTCATACCTAATATGTTGCATTGCATGTTAGTAACATAGCTATAGTAATCCAACACCATTAATAATCTGACGGGCCTGTTGGTCTAGTGGTTAGTGACCCTGACTGCTAAGCCGGAGGTCGTGGGTTCGATTCCCACGCAGGACGAATCTTTGTGTGATGAGCACGATTATTTGTTCTGTGTCTGGGTGTAATTTATCTATAATATGTATGTATTTAGAAATATATAAGTATGTTTATCAGTTGTCTGGTTGCCATAGCACAGGCTCTGCCTAGTTTGGGATCAGATGACCGTGTGTGAGATGTCCCAAGATATTATTATATTATTATTATTATTATATATTATATTAATATAAATTTGTGCGTCTTGAACTTAGATAGATGTTCAAAGAGATTACTGTCCTAATTTTATTAAAAGGAAAATGAAGTCTTTGGACTCTGTACCAAGATCTTTTTAGTGGGTTAAAAAAACATGCGCTGTTTTTTAAACTAGACTCGGATAGGTTCAAGATAATTCTTCATTCTTTGTTATCAGGATTCTATTTCAAAGTAAGAATTAAGTTAGAAAATTAAAAAGTTAAATCTAAAAATCTAGATATTTTTTCTCCACAATTTAGTTACATAATCCTAGAAGATAAGAACTTAAACTGTGAAAGAAGAAACAATTTTGTTGTTCTTAGACACTTTGTAGATGATCTGCTCCGAAACTTTTTACAATCAAGAAGCTTACTTAACTTTTTATCTATTTAAAAAATTCCCACTTAACTTAGACTTTCGTCGAGTTTATGAACCGACATACTTTTAGTTAAGTCTTTAATTAGTTTTGCGCTATTAAAATAGCAGTGAAAAATAACAGTTAAAAAGCTATATTTAACTGTTGAGGAAAACCAACCTGTTTCTTAAGCGTATTACTCAGAGCATAACTAAGGTCTGTGATAATAGTCTCCAATCTTCTCCACAACCAAAGAACTTAGGAAACGGTAAAAGGTGGGCAAATCAGGGTGCTGTCCATTGTATTGACATTCTTAAAGTGCTACTTTGTAGCCTAGTTAGAATAAATGAGCTTTTGATTTTGAATCAACTTCATTCACAGATGTGTATATATATATTTATTGCTAGCTTTTGTGTATCAGATTATTAACGGTGCTTACATTGGCCTCAGTATTATATGATTTTCCCAACAAACGTACAAGTCAACTTTCCGCATCATTTGGCGAGATACTAATGGATTGCGAACAGTACTGTTGTCTCGACAGCGCTTTTTGCAGACAAAGTATAATGACGCGCGGTTATGCTCCAGTTCTCTATCCCTCGTTCCTACAGATTGTGTAGACGCCATGTTTGCTAGAGCTACGGCACAACGTAATAGTTTTTTCTTCTATCCACACACATCCATTAATCTTTAGTACCTAGTTTCTGAAATATGGTTCTATTGTTGTAGTGATATCATACATTTACATATTTTGAGAGCATTGTATATTCATGTCAGTTCTTCTCGCAAATAACAAGACACAATATAAGATATTGTTATTAAGAAACTTTTTTTTATATCATTCTGCAAATAAATAATATTAAGTAAATTATATTACGTTACATTAATAATACTTTTGACTTTCATATTACAGTACTTGTTTTATTTGTACAAGCGACCAATTTCATCATGTCCCCGGAGCAAAGTCAAACAAAATAACAAAGAAGTGACGTAGAAGGTTAAATATTGTTTAAGTTTGAATAAGTAACATTGCCACGGAATACATGTGCCGAAATTTGTTTTACTTAGTGGATGATAAAAGGTCTTACGTAGGCAGCGTCGACGGGACGGAGACGAGTTCGTTTGGACATATGGAGACAAAACGAATGTACTAAACGCAAAACAACTGTAAGCGTTTGTTTCCAGTCTATTGAACTCGTCCCATCCCCTTTTCGTCTCGTTCACGTATGGTGTGCAATAACCTAATGTGAATATGAAGTTTGATTTCAATTCGGACTGAGTGTTTGTACTGTAATCAAACTTCTCTGTAGGCGAATGTTCTGTGGTACACGTAAGAGATACTAGTTTCACAGTTTCACCACATCTAGGGCAAATTAAGTTACTCAGTAGGAAGGTATTATAACATACAACAACATCGTTATTCAAAACATTTGTCAACTAACATAATTACACAAATCATAAACAAACATAAAATAATTATCATTAATATCTTAGCTACTGAACAAAGTAAAAGTCGTAAACTCGAAATTACTGTTTCGATAACATCGATCGTCTACATTGTGCAAATAACATCTCCATCTTGTACACAAATATATGTAGGTAGAGTAAATATTACTCAGACAATAGCCCCTGGCTTTATCTCGGGCTATTTGGAAGACAAAAACAAGGCTATTATAAGAAATCCTGTGATCTGTGGATCTTACTGGCTACGTATAAAGGTTGACGACTCCCCCCAGCATTAATGAGATTGTAAAACTTTTAGAACGCAACTTATCTATTGCTTGTTTTATCTCAGTTTTATCGGAATATTAGAACGTGTATTACTTAAGTTTAGTTTTTATTGATAGTTTTATTCTTTTGATGTTTCTTGTTAAGATTAAGTTACATTGGTCACTATAATACCTACTTCAAAATGTTGTTTAGTATCCTACTGGAAGGCACAGATTAATTTTATAACAAAACAGAATAATGTAAGTCTTGTACAATTGAGAAAATCTCTTTGTCATGCCAACAATGTACCCTTCACAAATTAAACAGTATTTTTTACACCTAACTAATTCGTACTAGGCATTGGTTTTCTTAATAAGACACCTGACGTAGAACTCGGTGTCTGTATCTCGCCTCTTACACAGCCAGTTGCAGATTTACAGAATAGCTAATACCTTGTACTAATATCACAGAGCATGAATAATAAACACAACATTCTTGACAAGTACTTAAAGTGAATGTGTGTTGGGAACGACTCAAACAGTGCACTGAAAAAGGGTTTACACTGTGGTAAAGGGCAATGAAATGTTAGTGGTCTATTTCTTGGAAACTTCTTAAACTGTGTTGGTGTTTACTGAGCTAGAAAAAGAATTAATTATATTGCGGTTGTTATTTGAATTGCATGTTACAGGTCTTTCCAAAATACCAACCATTTGAATAAACTGTTAGGTAGAGTTAAATTAAGCAAAATATTATGTTACCAATTTCACCTGTGAGAGTTGTATTCATTTCACAACCTCATTATATAAAGCAATGTTTTCCGAATCCCACGGAACATGATTGAGCTTTTTCATTGAAACGCTCATATGTGGTGGTAACACCAACAAATTATAATAAATAGTAAATATTGTTTTACGGATACGGCAATTCTTTCCTTTTGGTCTCGTAGCGGTTAGCGAGCAGACGTGATCTAAAAGTTATTACTTAAGTACAGTCCACGCACAATAAATATCTATATCTTGATTGTATCATTATACAGTTCATATCTTTTAGGATGTCTGAAATGACCGAAAGTTTCCATGATAATAAATAACTTCCGATGCAAAAAATGGAGAAGCAATGCAATTATTTGACGACCTCCGTGGTTGAGTGGCGTACACACCGGTTTTCAAGGTGTCGCCAGCTCTGAGGTCTCGGGTTCGATCCCCGGATGGGTCGATGTAGAAAACCACTTTTCTACATAGTTTTGGGTCTGAGTGTTTGTGGTACCATCGTTGTCTCCGATTCCATACCACAAGTGCTTTAGCTACTTACTTTGGGTTCTGAGCAATGTATATGATGTTGGTCACATTTATAATTATCTAATTTTTTACTAACTGTAAACGTTTTCTTTTTCAGTTGTTCGGCGTATCCATATTCGCTCTGTGCCTCTGGATTTGTATAGAACCAGGATTTAACGAGTGGATGAGGATCTTAGAGCTCCAGAAATACTTTATCGGAATTTACCTTATCCTTATTGCTTCTCTTGGTATAATGGTCGTCGCTTTCCTTGGATGCGGTTCAGCTCTTATGGAAAATGTTAAACTATTATATGCGGTAAGTTTTAAATTGTATTTTTCCATAATTAAGTTTTTAATTTAAAAAAAATAAGATAAATATAAGTTCATGTTACAAAAATCAAATACTGTAAAAACTCTCTTTTTATTTGTCAACTGGTTATGCTCCCAAAAGACTGTGAGCTGTGTAAAAGGCCAACATTTTTCCATTGAATAATATTTTATAATATAATATAAATTACGAAACCAGTAGACCCACAAGCATGGTGAACATTGCTCAAGCTCTGAACAACATTGAAAATAAAATATCATAGTTCCTTCTTTTGCCTACCCTTCGCCAAGCTATGTTGGAGACGGCTTTTAATCTTACCGGATTCAGCTGAATACTGTATTTTACATGGACCTACTACCTATCTAACCTCCTAAACCCATTTTACTGGGAAACACAATATGCCGTGGGAAAATTAGTTGTCAGAATTGTAATGACTTAAATTATTATAGTACCTTCTGTGAGACGAAACTAAAACATTTTTATTTCGCTTCTATTTCAGTATGTAGCAACACAAATAGCTTTATTTGTGTTCGGCCTGGTCGGCGCATGCGTTGTTCTAGACTTCTCGACGTACGACTCCAGCATCCAGCCTTTAATCAGGGACGTCATCGTTAGACTGATGAACAATCCTCAACACGAAGGCAGCCGCGAGATTCTTAGGATGGTGCAAGAAGGGGTGAGTACAAGCCTTTAAAAAACTTAAAGGCAAATTTGTAATGGTAACTAAGGATCAAATCTTTTATTGGTTTTTATTTTGTTTGAGGCCGCTTTTACATGGTGTTATAATTGTCAAGCCATGTAAAATAATAGGTACTGTATTTTTGGTCCGATAAATACAGTGTATTTATTAGCAACTCTTTTAATAAATAATCATATAAGGAGAAACTTTTCAATTAAATTGCAGTCTGCGGAAAGATCATTATAAAGAGATGTATGTTTGCATAAACCGAGCTGAATATGAGTGCAGAATGATCAAAAATAGCAGATCACTTGATTCTGTCTAAAAAAAATGTTGGCTGTGATTTTTCTCTCGTCAAGCTCTGGCTTAAAAAACGTACACAACCAGAACATCTAACGAAGCAAACACCAAAACGTATTTTTCGAATGGCCAGCAGACGAATCCGTCGATAGGATATGCCTGCTATCAATTACTCACTCATTGAGTTTTCACATAAACTCATGTGAAAACTCAACGAACCGATAGTATGTTTCATATGTAATTACGAACTTGTTGTCTTCACATTTTTTATGTACGTTACAAAATTGTTTAAAAACGACATTATTATCTTCCGCATAAACTAATTTCAATAAAGATTATTTCGAATTCGGATTTCAGATCCATTTTAGTAAAGAGTTTTGAATTGACATTTCAATTTTTTTTTCTATTTGTATTATTACTAGATCGGTTGTTGCGGTGCCGACGGCTCAATGGACTATATCAACATGAACAAACCTTTACCGTCCGAATGCCGCGACTCCGTCACCGGCAATGCTTACTTCCACGGTTGCGTCGACGAGCTGACCTGGTATTTGGAAGGCAAGACCGGCTGGTTGGCTGGTATTGTGCTGGCTTCCTGCATGGTTTCTGTAAGTATTATAAGTAATAACCCAAAAAGACGTTTTAACTCTTTTACTTTTAATCATAGTTATTTACTTAAAACAAACAAGGTTATTAGTCATAAAAAGGCAATTCCTCGCATCTCTTGTATTCTCTCTAGTAGTCTTATGTCAAGCGTAAGCACATTTTTAGCTAAATGTACTATGCATGTTTACTGATTTATGTGATTTTCCGTGCGACGACAGTTGTTTTAATAAAACGGTGCGCTCTGCTTTGACACTTATTTTACGATTTTACATTTTTATACTTAGACTAGCTGTCCCCCGCGACTTTGTTCGCGTGTTTTAGTTTGAACGGTTTTTCATTTTTCAACATTTTTCATTTATGCTCCGCTCCTATTGGTCGTAGCGTGATGTTATATAGCCTATAGCCTTCCTCAATAAACGAACTATCCAATACAAAAAGAATTTTTCAATTCGAACCAGTAGTTCCTGAGATTAGCGCGTTCAAACAAACAAACAAACAAACAAACAAACAAACAAACTCTTCAGCTTTATAATATTAGTATAGACTAGCTTTTGCCAGCGACTTCGTCCGCGTTTCCGTCGTTTTTCGTAAAAAAGTAGCATATGTCCTTCCTCACTGTTCAGTGGTTTTGATGTAACAGACAGATTAACTTTCGTATTTTAGTAGGGAAATATAATATATCACGTTACACAAAAATAATCCTTATAGCATGATTCAGTATTCACGCGCGACGGCGCGATGGCTTATTATCGTATTTCATGTATAAGTTTGGTGTTTCTATACCGATTTCTATGATTCTTTTTTTATTGAATAGGTAATAATGTAAACTTTTTTTAATTAGGGATGATTGAGAGTATTATAAACGTAAGAGTAAACAAATATAATCAGAAATCTCCGAACTGCTAAGCTATCGGGAGTTACACGTGTTATTGTGAGTCAACCATAAAAGATAGACATATGCTGTTGTGGGATATTTTTTAGATAATTTTATGTAGAACATTTCCGTCATACATGATTTCTATGTAGCTTTAACCATTAAGGCTGCATACGCGACGGAAGCTTAAAAAATACCGTTTTCCCAACATTTCCCTTCACTGCTCTGCTCCTATTGATTGTAGCGTGATGAAAAGTATACTATAACCTGCCCAGGAGTATGAAGAATAAATGTACCAAGTTTCGTTAAAATCCGTCTAGTAGTTTTCGTTTCTATAAGGAACATACAGACAGACAGACAGACAGACAGACAGACAGACAGACAAAAATTTTACTGATTGCATTTTTGGCATCAGTATCGATCACTTATCACCCCCTGATAGTTATTTTGAAAATATATTTGATGTACAGAATTGACCTCTCTACAGATTTATTATAAGTATAGATAGATTATTACTTGTTATTAGAAAACAAAACGCCAATGACCTCTGTAGCTTAATTAAACTTCAAAATAAAAACAAATTAGAAGTAGAAGCCATACTTTTCTTTTTATTTAATTTCACGTATAAAATACAAACAGGGCGCTGACATCTAGCAGTCTTAAATATGTACTCGTAAAACCAGAATATCCAGGACACGCCGGTCGTTATATCTTAATGAGTTTTGAGCATCTTAACTAGGAGAGGTGGAATTGCGCTGACATAATATAATTATATTAACATAACAGTTCCCAGAAAGTTCCATAGTGTTATTATACCAGAATATTCAAGTAGGGTTTATATTCTTCGGATCTGTGGCCTTTATTTAGCTTAGTGTTGTGACCTGGTTGGTATTTTTATTAGTTTGTTTAGCTTTTTGGGTGAGAATATTCCGAGGATTATAGCAGAGACTGGCCTTAATATAATTTGTACGTAATTGTCGGACTAAAGAGCAAAACAACTTGTATGTTCCTTACTTCATTTGCTAATGGTATAAAATATATGTTATATTTATAATATTAAATTTAATGTTGAATTTGAATATTTTTTATTACTTATACTTCTGTAGCGTACAAAAAAAGCACATCAATATAATAATAATTTAGAACATAACGGTTTCTCAGGATTGCCCGACTAGTTACAGACTCAATAGGAATTCCTAATCATGAGCTGACGCGGCGGCGGTTTTGTCAGTTCGACTCGCGACACCACCGGCGCCGCGTCATCTCATGATTAGGGACTGCTAAATAATCAATATTATTATTTAAAACAAAACGGTTTACTCACGTATATTCTTGGGATCGCCCGACTAGTTTCAGACTCAATAGGAGTCTCTAATCATGAGCTGACGCTCATATGAATATATTATGATATCATTATGAATACTCCTCACGATAGTTATTACACAAATCAATATTATGTTACAATTAACTCTATCATACTGAAAGTTTGCTACAGACAACTAAATACGTCGCTTTTTACAGGTCGTGAATGCAGTCATGTCTCTGGTCCTTATCCAAGCAGTGAAGAAAGAGGAGGACGAGGCTACCATATACAAATAGATATAAGCTTTATACAGAATAAGTAATTAATGTTGTTATTTTAATACTTAAGTAAAGCTTAATTTTCGTATTCTACAAACTTGACAGAATAGAGACAGCTGTTTGAAAACATCCACCGCGTTTAAGTTAGGTATAACTTCGATTGTAATTTTATGTAACCTTTTGTTTAAAATAAAATTTATTTTTACGGAGATTTGCTTTTGTTTTTCTTAAATTTATCAATACATAGTTGGACAATATTTGGTAAATATAATTAAGTTTAAACTGACTGAAAAACCATCTCAACAACATAACGCATAGGAAATGTCAGACACCGGTAACGAAACCAAAACAAACTATATAGGCAAGAACAAAGGAAAAACCAAGAAAAACCCCAACACGGTTGGTCACCGCGGGGTTTTTGACCAATCCCCCCAAAATATTACACTAGAAAAAGTAAATAAAAAAATAATGAACACCAAGAAAAGGAGACTCCACATAGCAACATTGAATACAAGATCATTAAAGTCGAAAGAATGTTTAACAGAACTTGAACAAGCTTTAAACAACATTAATTGGGATATTCTTGGTATAAGTGATGTACGGAGATCGAAAGAAAATATTGAAGAGCATAATGAATACATACTATACTATAAAA
The DNA here is from genome assembly GCA_932294365.1 of Diachrysia chrysitis. Taxonomy (NCBI): domain Eukaryota; kingdom Metazoa; phylum Arthropoda; class Insecta; order Lepidoptera; family Noctuidae; genus Diachrysia; species Diachrysia chrysitis. The sequence goes on along the minus strand of OW028649.1, from coordinate 9,941,001 downwards.
ATGAAATACCAGGAATATACGGCGTGGGCTTCTTAGTCAAAAAATATCTAAAAAATACCATATTAGAATTTAAAGGAGTTTCGGACAGGATAGCTATCTTAAACATTATACTTCCTGGTCACAAACACCCAACATCAATAGTCCAAGTATACGCTCCTACCGAAGTAGCGAAAAAGGAAATTAAAAATAGCTTTTACGAGAACTTAAATGAGACAATGGAGACTCTGTATAACACCATTATTGTGATGGGAGATTTTAATAGCCAAATTGGCCAACGAGGAAAGAACGAAGATAAAATACTTGGACCCTACACAACTGGCAAGCGAAACGATAATGGACAAAGATTGATAAACTACGCGTTAGAAAATAACCTACACATTATGAATACTTTTTATAAAAGGAAACCCAAAAGAAAATGGACATGGGAATCTCCCAACGGCCAAATAAGAAATGAGATAGACTTCATAACTACAAATAAACCGAAGCTTTTCTTAAACGTGGAAGTCCTTAACAATTTTAACTTTTTTACTGATCACAGATTACTTCGAGGTCAATTACACCTAACTGAACCAAAAAATTCTAGAAAACATATACACAGTGCTAAACAACCAATCACACTACCATTACCTGACCACGTTCTAAAATCCCTAAAAACTAAATTAATACCAATAAGTGAACTAAGAACCGTCCAGGAAAAATATGATACCTTAGAAGAAGAAATAAAAGAAACTAATAAAATCCTAGAAAAAGACAAACCATTTAAAGATAGAATAGGATCTGAAGCAAGAAGATTAATAAAACAAAGAGCACTTTTATTTCAGAACAGGAAGAATAATAGACAAAACATAGTTAAAATAAGTAAAGAAATATACACTGAAATAAGGAAATTCAGAAATACACAAAAAACTAAGTCAATAGAACTTCACATAACAAAATTAGGTGGAATCAAGAGTGCGTGGAAGGAACTTCAAGACCACTCAAACTGGATTACTAAAGTAACACATCACAAAACTCAAAAACATAAATCTAAAAGAAACGAAATATTAAATACAGCAACTGATTTCTATCGCGATCTTTACCATGACGAACCAAGTACATCAATTACAAGTAGCGAAACAATTATGAATACTGAAGAAGAACCAGTTCCTACTATATTGAAAGAAGAAGTTATCAAAGCCATCAAATCACAGAAAAAGGGAAAAGCACCTGGCGAAGATAATATCTCAAATGAACTTCTGAAAGGAGTATCAGAGACTATCTTAGAAACACTAACAAACCTTTTTAACGAAATTTTAAGCACTGAATATATACCTCTTCAATGGACCACATCTACAATAATCTTACTTCACAAGAAAGGGAGAACAGATGATATCTCGAACTACAGACCCATCTCACTAATGTCAAACGTTTATAAAATTTTCTCTAAGATAATACTGGACCGGATAACAAAGACCGTAGACGAGAATCAGCCGAAAGAACAGGCAGGGTTTCGAAGTGGCTTTTCAACCATTGACCACATTCATACCATCAAACAAATGATCCAGAAATGCAAGGAATATGGAATAAACTACTACTTAGCATTTATAGACTACAATAAAGCATTTGATTCGCTGAAACATGAAAAAATATGGGAAGCCCTCACCGCACAAATGGTGCCCAGTAAATACATTCGCATAATAAAGAACATATACACAAATATGACAGCAAAAATACGCACAGAAAAGGTAGGAGAATGCTTTCCCATTAGAAAAGGAGTGAGACAGGGAGATCCCTTATCACCTAAACTGTTCTTGGCAACCCTAGAACATATATTTCGACAACTGGAATGGAAGGAATATGGTGTAAATGTTAATGGAGTATTACTAAACCAATTAAGATTCGCAGATGATCTTATATTAATATGTGGGGATCCAAACACTCTGCAGGTTATGATTGAACAACTGATAAACGAAAGCGAAAAGGTAGGACTATCAATAAATACTAGTAAAACAAAGTTAATGACAAATTACGTCAAAACTCCCATTAAACCTGAAAATGCTGCTGAACTGGGATATGTAAACGAATATACTTACCTAGGCCAAATAATATCTCCAACAGATATCACAACAAAAGAAATTCAAAATAGAATAAACCTAGGATGGAAGAGATACTGGGCTCTAAAAGACGTGATGAAAAACTCGGATATACCAATAGAAGGGAAGAAAAAAGTATTTAATACATGCATTCTACCAAGCATGACCTATGGATGTCAGACATGGACTTGTACAAAGAAAAATATCAAATCACTAGAAACTTGTCAACACCGAATGGAAAGAAGCATACTCAACATAAAATTAAAAGACAAAATTAGGTTAAAAACAATCAGGAAAAAAACTAAGATTATAGATATAAAATACCAAATCAAACAACTGAAATGGAAATGGGCAGGACACCTAACAAGAAGCAAGTCAGAAAAGTGGACGAACGAAGTGACGGAATGGTGCCCTAGATATAAAAAGAGAAGTAAAGGCAGGCAGCATCGAAGATGGGAGGATGATATCAAGGAGGTAGCAGGACCATGCTGGATGAGGATAGCAAGGGATAGATTGTTGTGGAGAACACTTGGGGAGGCCTATGCGAAAGAGCAAGACAATCACGAAACCGGTGTCTAATAGATATAATAATATTTACGTTGCTTTCATAAACAACCATATTAATAGTACATAAGTAATTATAAGATGAAATGTAAGTTATAAGATTGTTAATAAAGGCTTTTATTATTATTATTATTATTATTAAGTTTAAATCTATTTACTATTAATTTGGTCTCCGTTTACAATTTAATTAAATTTAGTCACAACGAAACCATTTAGGTACCTATACATTTTAATAAGTGTGAAAAGAGGCTTAATAATTAGAAGATACTTAATTGGGACTATTTAGGGTTTATAATTTATTATTTGTCAGACATTTATGTTATATTATTATTATCTGAATGTGGTGGTACAAAATATCTCAAAGCAGATTAAATAATAAATGTGGACAACATCACATACATTGTTCTGAATCCAAAGTAAGTAGCTAAAGCACTTGTGTCATGGAATTCAGAGACAACGAAGGTACCACAAACACTCAGACCCGGTGTAGAAAAGTGGTTTTCTACATTGACCCGGCCGGGGATCGAACCCGGGACCTCGGAGCTGGCACACCTCGAAAACCGGTGTGTACGCCACTCGACCACGGAGGTCGTCAGATATGCATAGTACTTTATTCGCTAGTATTGTGTCGAAATGTACCTAAAGAGAGTTCTGTTTTTATAATGTAGGATCTAAATATACTGTAGAAATTAAATCACTGAAATAAATTTGTTATCACAAAATGTTTTCGAAACAAAACGATCGTCTATACAAACCTAAACAATCAAAACAAACTTATTTATTCAAATTTCAATTAAATGTCTGCATAGTTCATCATCACGTTGAAAACTCAAGTTTGAAGTGGACTCTGGTATACACTGAGCACTGTTCAAAGTTTAGAGATGGTTGGAACAAGCTACCTTGCCAGTTCATGAAACATTTTACTTTGATTAAATTAAACTTTGGAATACACAAACCGATCTTTACAGTGTGTTTGTAAAGAACTGGAGGAAGAAATTATTTTAAAACTTCGATGCATTTTTATTTATTTTGCAGTTTATGTTTCTTTGCTCCTCAGAGTACTGTCAAACAAATAAATTAAGTAATGGAAAAATTTGTTAAAACGGTTTTCTTTGTTTTTTTTATATCTAGGAATCAGCAAAACAGAAATCTAGACGATACGATAACAATAATTAGCAATCATAATTGTAAAGAGTTATAATGATGTGTTTTACAAAACCTACTGATATCATACACCTGCAGGATAAATAGAGTAGAAAGAAAAAATGAAATTTGAAACAAGAAAAACCCAACAGGACTCGGGTAGAATATAATTCCTAATACTTCACGATTGAGCAAGCCGTCCTACCTTTGCTCACTTACCCTTCATTACATCACGTCAAGGCATGTTTCAAAGAAATCATCGCAACATCAAACAATCAGGTTACACGGATGTTACTCGGACACGAGTTCGCCTAGTTTTGTATCAAACGGGAACCAACCGGGAAAACGATAGGGTAAAGAAGTTTGCAAAACTTTCCGTTGAAGCAAAACGGGATAAATTCCAGAGCTGTGATTATGTTTCACTAACTTTTAAACTATCGCCGTACCTTCTTAAAATAAATAAATAATAAATAATAAATAAATAAATGTGGACAACATCACATACATTGCTCTGAACCCAAAGTAAGTAGCTAAAGCACTTGTGTTATGGAATTCAGAGACAACGAAGGTACCACAAACACCCAGACCCGAGACAATGTAGAAAAGTGTTTTTTTTTTTTTCTACATTGACCCGGCCGGGGATCGAACCCGGGACCTCAGAGTTGGCGACACCTTGAAAACCGGTGTGTACGCCACTCGACCACGGAGGTCGTCATAATAAAATATATTAAGGAATGTCATGTCAAGCCGTTAAAGGGAAATGCCTCAAGTAAACAAAGACAAGCATAGTGTGGGCGTATCGCTAGTAGCCCGTGGTGCCGACCGTAAGCAAATTTTTTGCGATTTATTGATTTTCCTTGTGACAACAGTAATGCGAAAATATCGATGATATCGAAATTATTAGGTTTTGAGATAGTTTAAATAAAACGGCGCGTTCTGTTTTGACACAAATTTTACGATTTTATTTGTTCATACTTGTTTACTTATTACTATATAGTTAACTTATTTTTACTCTAAGGGCAAATGCATGTCTTCGCATTAATTCCCTGTGATTACAGTGTATATGTGTGATATGCGTGACTCGCCAGTGGCTTCGCCTTTGCGGATGTCAGTTAGCTTAGCAAAAAGTAGTTTATTTCCTTTTTTTGATTTAAAGATAACTCCATACCAAATTTTATCATAATCGGTTGTGTGGTTTAGCCGTTAGGCCGTAACAAACAGATAGATAGACTTACTTTCGCATTAATAATATTAGAACGAATGTTGTTGAAACAAGATGTTAACACTAAACTAGTTTTATCTCTATTAGGTTCAAGCTTGGTTCAAGTAACAATACGCCTGGAACGTTCTAGAATAAATTTTAACCTTTGTCGAGATGTTGGTTTTGTCGTGTAGAGATAAGAGTGTAATTTGTGTGTAGTAATTTTATTTTAAAGCAAAGAATACCGTTGTAAAAAAAATAACAGCTTTATATAAGTTAACTGCCTACAATTTGAGTACCAAATATACATATAAAATTTACAATGAATTGACATAAAACTTTTAGTGTAATTTTCATACCTTTATTTATCCAATCAGTGGTTATTTTAAGTGAGAATCCTAACAGCCCCGGTGTGACCCAACCTACAACATTAGTTAAAAGTATGTACTATAAACTGACTGTATACTGCAGAATGCAAGCGGCAAGTTTCAGTTCGTTATGGGGTTTTACTTTGTTCAACATTAGACGTCTTCCGACTGATGATGATGATGATGATGATGTACTGCAATATAATATTAAAAAAAAAATTAACTAAGTAGTATACAATATCATTTATCTATACTATAATATCTTACTATAATCTATACTAATATTATAAAGCTGAAGAGTTTGTTTGTTTGTTTGTTTGTTTGAACGCGCTAATCTCAGGAACTACTGGTTCGAATTGAAAAAATCTTTTTGTATTGGATAGTCCGTTTATTGAGGAAGGCTATAGGCTATATAACATCACGCTACGACCAATAGGAGCGGAGCATAAATGAAAAATGTTGCAAAAATGAAAAACCGTTGAAACTAAAACACGCGAACAAAGTCGCGGGGGACAGCTAGTAATATTATAAAGCTGAAGAGTTTGTTTGTTTGTTTGAACGCGCTAATCTCAGGAACTACTGGTTCGAATTGAAAAAATGTTTTTGTATTGGATAGTCCGTTTATTGAGGAAGGCTATAGGCTATATAACATCACGCTACGACCAATAGGAGCGGAGCATAAATGAAAAATGTTGCAAAAATGAAAACCCTTTGAAACTAAAACACGCGAACAAAGTCGTGGGGGACAGCTAGTTTTATGTATACTTGTAAAAAAACATTACATGATAGATACCCAATAATAATGACAAAATAAAATACTTATATGAATCCCGAGAATTGTCTAGTAGAGATACATATTTATATACATCTGACAGTCAAATAACAAAGGTCTATGTTGGACAAAAATATTGAGAACAATGAATAGTTTGAAATCCAGTCTACGTCTGAGACCAAGCCCAAGCTTTATGTCTTTACAAATGAACGTGCATCGATCGATTACCTACTAACCTGAACTCACTAACGAACGTTAATTTATTCGTAGTAATTTTATGTTTTTAATTGAGGTTGCGGATGTGTTCACATCAATTATAAGGCAGTACTTACGTGGGGTTGGAAGTTGGAGCACAAATAGAAACAAAAATGGATACATAATAAAGTATATGAAAAATCTTCACCGCAATGCAAGTGCCTGCTTATACCAAATTTTACGTCTGAATTCTTGTAAAAGCGGAAACCACAAAATGTGACATAAACTTTTTAGTTTATTTACCTATACTGTCTACTAAATTATGAACATGTACTTTGTTGTGTATTCTTCAATTACAATTCAATGTTTTTATTAGTTAGCATTTTATTTAATAGGTACACACGGCAAATTAAATAGGTTTGCAGGCCACACTAACATTTTATATAACATTTTTATTACATTCAGCTTATGTAAGCGAATTATAAAATGTAATAAAAATATTAGTGTATAATATAAAAAAATATAAAATGTTAGTGTGACCTGCAAACCTATCTAGTTTGCCATGTGTACATACATTTCATAAAACTAAAAAAGATAAATTTAATAATATACTTTCTGCACTAAATGAGATTTTAGACAAATACCATATCATTTAACAAAGTAAAATGAAGGGCACAAGAAGCTACCAAAACACGCCAACCGCATCTCATAACCAAAACAAGTACACACAAACTCAAAACGCAAGTGCACCTGAGCGCAATTCTAATAAAATATTAATAATTAATATTCTCAGTGTGTTGGTTGGTAAGTACGTCACACGAGGGTTGCACCTCGCTTTCAATATGGTCTTCCATGCACTCTCACTTGAAATTAATCTGCAAGAAGCCATTGCGGTGACTATTTACAAAGCGTCCCCCGAGCGTATTTCCCTTGGCTCTTCATTCTACTTGCAATGACTTAGGGCTGGCACTCCAGCCAGGAAGGGCTGGCAAGAGACAACTTTTATAAAAAAAGTTGTAATTTTTTTTTCCTAGAGTTATCAGAGTAAGATGAATAAAAATTTTAAGTAAGGAATAAATAATTCTTAAATTATATAAACAGAGAAGTATAGTAGGAATATCGTATTAAAAAATAACTTTTAGATATGTATTAATTTTAATTTATATAAATGTAAGACGAACAACGAAACGTCGTCGCAACAATATTGATGTAAAGTTTGTTTCTATCATTTGCACAGATTTAACTAGTAATTGATAACATTACATTTTGGTTCGACTAAACTTCTTAAGTTCAGCATTTCCCGAATGAGGAAAGTTGTTTAAGCAAATCGAACTCAGGAAAACATGTCGGTAAACGCTGGGATTTTGAGGAAAACAAATATTGTTAACGCATGGTACAAAACCTCTTTACAGATTATAGCAAATGATACTCAAAGATAGTTTTTTTTTTAAATAAATTTGCAAATGTTTTGCTAGCTATAAAGATCAATTAATTTCCGTATCATTAAGTATCTGATTTTTATTTCAAAACTACCTATTATTATTACTCGTTGAGTAATAATAATACTACTTTGAGTAAAAAGTATTTATTTTACATTTATTTTTTTTAGCTAGTATCTCGTACTACATAGTACACCTTATTAAAGTTTCATCACAATCTGATCACTATTTTGGGCAGGCATGGAGTACAAATACACAAACATTCATATTTATACATTAGAGAAGATTTAATAAATGACTATAAAATTATAACACAAAATCTAACATTTCCATATTATATTTAAAGATAATCCTGAATAAACCGTTATTTACAGCGAAGGATTACCGGTACGGCTGTTAAGCAAACTACTTTTCAAACTAAACATGAAATCAGTATACCATTAATAAACACGAAACTGGTAAAACAGTTATTTTCTCGTTTTACCTACAATTCGGCGAATAGTTCCAACGTAATCCAAGTTTCGAATTAACGTGAAAATTTGAAACTTCCCGACGAAAATTTGTGTAAACCCTACAGTGTATTGCCAACGAGGGCTGTAGACATGAGTAAATAATTTTCCTGATTACCGTGCAGCGTCTTCGCGCAAAGCGACGGAGTTGTCGTCTCGACCTCCACAAAAATATTAAAGTCCCCCTTCCCGACAACTCCCAGCTCTCACCGTGCCTTCAACTTCTTGCAATTGGAACCGTCTTGATATTACTCGACGAGCAAATTGATTTCCCGTTACGTATTTCGAGAAATGCAGCTTAATGTGAATTCAGGTAAGTTGGGTCGATCCGGCTTCGAGCTCATCTCTATCAAAAAACGAAAGTTTATCTTGAATTGTTAACTGTATTTGACACGATTTTATTATTGATTGCTACATCGCTTTCCTAGTAAGTTCTGTTTGTTCAGTAGATTGCTTTTGAGACTAGTTTATGTACCTACGTTTTGAACTTTCTTATTGACGTCACAATTTATATCAACTATAAAAATATCAAATATATTGGCTAACTGTGTACACTTATTATGTACTCTGCCATATTGTAACTTGGTTCAACTGATGCATTAAATTAACAATAAGCTCACTACATTAACGGTCCATTGATGTTGTTATTCATTCTCATTTAAATCCAGTAAAAACAAAGCATTTAAACCACTTTGTTACGATACCATTTATTACGAAACAACATGTTTATCACGACAATAAACGTGATTTAAAAGCACGGAGCATTGGAAATCATAACAGAAATAACACAAATATTGTTTGAATTGAAATCTCTTGCAAATAAATAATAGTTATCCTAATATAAGGTTATTAAACCGGCTAGCGCTTTGTTAGTCCAGGATTTAAACAAACAAATGAAAGAGTAATTTACTAAGCTTTGTTTACTTGTTCTAAAATAATAGAATCGCAGAACGAACAAACCAAATAATCACGAAGCTAAAAAGCGCACACAGGAACAATCTCGTCAGTTTTAATGAATGTTGGTTTAAAGAAATAATTCTACGGGCGTAAAGGTAAAAGTCCATTGCAAGCTGTATGCACTAAACTGTATATATCTATAGGTCTAAAAGGCGAGGTAAGTCTGTAAGCTATATTGAAAGAGACGTTTTCGTTTAGCACAGACGTCCTCATTTCGCCTGGCTGTCAGTGTAGCATTGGTTTTAGGAATCGGGCGGGACGTATGTATGTGGATAGTACAATTAAATTTTGCAGGTAGAGACCGCAGTCCGAGAAAATGTAATAAGCGAGTCGCTTCGGACCAAATATTTAGACTCAGCGCTGTGGCTACATAGTTGGAGGATACAATGAAGGCGGGTATTTTAGTTGATAATGACTTAATGAATGGTTATGTGTCTTAAATAGAGAGAATGTAGGTATGTTACATTCTTAATTGGACTGTTGGTTTGTACTAGTCCAAAGGAGGGACTTATTAGCTCGACAAAGGCAAGTTGTTTAGCAATGTATGACAGGTTTTAGTAATTTAATGTTTTGTATGTGGGATATAAGTGGAAATGGAATACTACTCACATTATCTAAGTATTTTATGCCCACTAGGAGTGATCTTACTTACTGCCATCCTTATCAATTTCATCGCCAAAGACGCTAGTCGCTAATTCCATAGTTTGTTTGTGGGCATGACAGAAGACGCGCCAGTGGCGCCAACTGGTGAGAGCAATAACTGTAACACTTATTAACCATTACTCTACACCAAGGCATGAGTTACTATGGGATGGGAGTTTCTTTATTTCATTTTAATTGGCTATTGCCTACGGGAAAATGAGGCATCTGCTTGTTGAGAAGCCCGCTTTTAGATATTCTATTAATATAACAATTCTTTGAATCTCATACAGCCTTGTTCTCCATTACATTTCTATTGTTATTCGTAAGCTCACGTTGTTTATTAAAAAGTCTAATACAAATACCTTTTTGAGTGTGTTTTCTTTCCCTTTGTACTTGCCTTTAGCCTTTTTAACCAACCCCTTTCCACCCGTGAATTGGATAAAGAAAATTCTAAGGAATCGTACATGAAAGCAGTTATAAATAGCTTTTACCTCGTTCTGTTTGTCTTATGATAAATGTTTTAATTTCAGTAAAAATGTTTTGGACTTATTTTCATAGATGATGATGCTGGCCTTTGTGTTGTTGTTACGGTAATTAGTTCGAATTCAGAGTTAATTTTCATGTGTTTAGTAAGGTGCTTTTGAAGTCATCATTTACGTAAATCCGGTGGCAAATGATGATTGTGTTCGGAAACTTCATAGATTTTTATTTATTTTATGCAATGATCGTTAATGATCATGATATTATGTGAAACATGATCTCAACGTGTCGTGCTATTTTAATTGATGCTAATGCTAACGATTTACCTATTTAGGTAGAATGTATTAATATCGATTGTGAGTTTATTTTAAAGTCCTTTATTAAAAATACAAATAACCTACACTTATTTCAATAAATGTGGACCACAGCACATACATTGCTCAGAACTCAAAGTCAGTAGCTATGGCACTCGTGTTATGGAATCAATGACAATGAAAGTAACACAAAAACATGGGTGTTTTAGGTACTTTCATTGTCACTGATTTAGCCTCTCGGATATGGATCCGAGACCCCTCCGGGGATCGAACCCGGGAGAGCTCGGTCAGAAAACCCGTTCAGATTGGCGATAACTTGTAAAATTCTGTGTACGCTACGGAGGTCGTCGTTATTTATTTTCATAAGTAATATTATTATTATGCTACTTGCCAATGTAAATTCACAATGTTTAACCTTAAAAGCTTAACACCGATACCAATAACAACATATTCTGTAATTATGTTAATGCGTTAACAAATAAATGCACATTTTGTACCATTATTTAGGTTTGTAATTATATAACTGTGAATATATGAGGATTGTGTTTTCAAACCAATGGTTTACTATTGAAACGTGTTAATTACGAATAGAAACTAAATTAGTTACAGGTTTATGTAATAAAGTCCACAAAACATAGGAATTTATTAAACAAAAATAGATGATAAAAAAATCAAACAAACAAAAAGATTTAAGAAGGTAAGTAGATACTAAGATATTTTAGCCACTTGGTAGTTGATACCGCGTTCGCAATTTAAACGCCAAACATGTCAACATTTAGTTCTGTTGAAAAAGTCTAAAATGAACTTAACTTACACTAGCATAAAGTTGGTGTTTGTTAAAATGGAAATAACTATAAGTAATTGTTTTAAATAAGTACAAAAAATGTTGTTTGTAGCGCGCATAGCGGTGATCCGCCGTTTTTTGAATTTTCCCCTCGCCGCGAAGCGATGCTTCGATTTCAACCAATCACAACGCTCGCCGCCCGCTTTCGCCGACGGCTTAGACCGCTCGCATCTCAGTAGTCCTGCCCGCGTCCCGTGTTCATTTGCTAGCTCTGTTAATTTTTACTTTCATAAAGATTATTAAAAAAAAATTGTTTAAACCGGGTCATAAAGTCTGGAACTAAATAAATACTAAACTAAACGTATAAAATTGTTCATAAACTGAGTCTCACCCATGTTATATTTTACTTTAATTTTTTACATAATATATTTTTATTACAATTTTGGCTAAAAGTCCGCCATTTCTTCTTTGATTTACTTATCCACAAATACTCTTAAAAATGAAATATATTTTTTTTAAATAAATATCAACAAAACATCGTTAAACAATAAACAGATCTCTCACATATTACTGTCTAAATATTTAAGGAAGATGGTGCATAATACATGTTATTTTAACTGTATCCGTGATTGTTGACGGTAACCGAAACAGCGTAAAGGTTTGCCGACGATGTTTGCCCAAATACCCCAAGGTATGTTGTATGTCACGGATCGGCGAATATCAATGAGCAGACTCACAACATATATTATTTATTAAGTATTTTATTTATATTCAATTTTGCTATATTTATTTAGAACCGAGGTTTATTCATAATTATTTGGATTGTACTAATACATATTATCATAATGAAAGTGCGTATTGTTCTTTTACACGAAATTTATGATTTGTATGAAATATTGGCAAACATACTGTTTATTACATAGATTTAATTTCGAGTACCCGGCTTAGAATAAAAACAAGTACACTATAGAGTGCGCATATCGAGTATGAACTGTAGGCATGTGTAAACATGTAAATTCGTAAAATTATTTACCTAAAAACCTTAAAATTATTTCAATAGGAACCATCGATATTTTTGCATAAACGAGCGTAGTACTTACAGCTAAAAATTAGCTTACGCTCTGCAAAATGGGCTACGGCGCACTCTATGCTTGTCATTGTATACTCTAAGGTACCCGGTTTTTTATACCAATATCTTCGTAGCCAATTAGATTCGGGCAAAGCGCGGGCTTGGCGCGGCCTCTTTTGTTTTTTTTGCTAGCCAGGCAGTGGTATTCGGTCCCACTATTGAGCAAAGGCCAAGCTCTCCATTGTTCTCTATCTCGCTCAACCTGAAACCATCTCTTATGATTAAGGACTTTATTAGTGTACTACTGACATTTGAGTGTATAAATACTACCTGTCCTATAAAGCTAAAGAAATATTATAGGACAATGGAGGTCTGTGTTATATTCAAATTATAATTAAATAGCATATTTGCTATTTAGTTATCAAAGCATAGAATACTAAAACCTAATTAATTCGTTATAATTACTTAACATTATTATAGAACCCATATAACGCAAATGGAATTAATTAATAATTATGTAATGATAGTGTGGCGATGTTAATACTACATTACGAATGTCGTGTGATTTTAATAAGTTTTATTTAAATTTGGCGATGTACTTTACAAAATAGCTTTCAGTGAGTGTTTGTTTAATAAATAGGAATGTGAACGAGGTTTTGATATGTTAAACAAATATGACATGAACGAAATACAATTATGTGATTTTGTGTAAGATCTGTTTACAAAATATTTGTTTGCAATTATTTTTATTTATTTTTTTATATATTTTTTTCTTTCTTTTTGAAGAGAACGACTTCCAAAGTTGTGAATTCGTAAACATTCACATTCACAAAGAACATCCAGACTTGGAAAAAGCAATTGTGGATCACAAATGCTTGTCTGGCGCGGGGATCGAACCCGAAGTAATTAGAGAGGTGACATAATAAGTATCACTTGGCTATCCGAATAATATTTTCAGTATTTTATAAATTAAAATAAATGAAGAATATAAAAGAATAATAAAAAAAATAAAGTTAAATAAATGAAGAATAATTTAGTAATTTTAGTTAGTAAACAGAGATACTGAAACTATTTTATCAAAAACTACTACAAAAATTGTAAATATGTGTCAATCAATTTTACTTAACTTTAACGGCAGTAACGTTCTGCTGTAGGTACTTATATAAAAAGCTCTCTGGATTTTTTCGAACGCAGTAAACACTGCACCCATTTAGAAGAGTCGTAAAGAATACGACTGACCAGCGAGTACCAGACATAATATTATACTTGTAGATTGAATCAATAAAATAAATCTGTTTTAGCGATTTTTGAAAGACTTTTGAATTTTAACAATAGAAAGACAGGATAGGAGACAAATGAATAACCTTCCATTTGTCTCCTATCCTGTCTTTCTATTGTTAAAATTGCATAATTTTATATATTACTATATCTATACTAATATTATAAAGCTGAAGAGTTTGTTTGTTTGAACGCCCTTATCTCAGGAACTACTGGTTCGAATTAAAAAAAAAAAAAAAAACTTTTTGTATTGGATAGGCCGTTTATTGAGGAAGGCTATAGGCTATATAACATCACGCTACGACCAATAGGAGCGGAGCATAAATGAAAAATGTTGAAAAACCGTTGAAACTAAAACACGCGAACAAAGTCGCGGGGGACAGCTAGTAACATATAATAATGATAATAAATTGATTTAAATACTTTACAAAAAGGAGTTCATCACGTCACGCCAGAAATAAATTGCTTAATAGTTGTATATTGACGACTTCCGTGGTCGAGTGGCGTACACACCGGTTTCTAGGTGTCGCCATCTCTGAGGTCCCGGGTTCGATCCCCGGCCGGGTCAATGTAGAAAACAACTTTTCTACATTGTCTCGGGTCTGGGTGTTTGTGGTACCTTCGTTGTCTTAAAAATTAACCGTGACGATCAGTAAAATTGGTACGGAACTCTTGGTGCGCGAGTCAGACTCACAATTGTCCGTATTTTTTAGGAGGTATTGAAATTTTCTTAAGCTTTGATCACTATAACGGTTAAATCGCTTACATCCACCGTTCATTAGGGCAACCTACCTTTTCACGTATATACAATAAATAGTACTAAGTAGATCACACCTGGACCTAATTGTGTTCTTGTCCAGCATGCATGAACAACCGTTTCGTGCACGCATGCATAGCTCCTATAGCCCATCAATAGCAATACGCTTGACCAACCGTTAGTTACTGGTCATTGCTTATTAAGACATTAAGGTTCAATTCACATAACCGTAGTATGTTATGTCGCGTCGTAGCGATTAAGTAGTCTGCTACGATGCTTGCGTAGCCCGCAACCTTGCTACGTTGCTACGCTGTTGATTCGTTAATTGCCAGTGTGTTCTTACTGTAATAGTTACAACTATATTGGGGTTAATTGCTCATCGCCTTGAACAGCTACGAACAACATACGATGTTTATTTACATTTTAGTACAACTAACTGTCTACAAAAGTTTATTTTGTTTTGAAGAGAGATGGAAACGTTTCGAATATTCAAAAAGATAAATAAAATTAATAAATATTTGCATCAACTGTTAAACTAACAACATTTCCTAACAAAAACGACAGAACAAACATTTTAACATTTAAAGTCATCCTGTTTCCGTAGTAATACAAGAAGCGGAAAATAGATGTCTATAAAAGAGTAACTACCAAAAACAGGTTAATATACATATATATTTGAAGTCTATAATATGCATGCTGTGCAATACTTACGTAATAGGTAGAGTTTATTTTGGAGACATGGTTATAAAAATGTTATGTTTTTATTAATTAAAATGCTAGTCATGAACCGCTGCCGGGCATTGAAATACAAACAGATGGTGATTAAAATGACTGGTGATCTTTTTAAATACTGTTTTTTCATATTTTACGGTCGTGTCATTTAATTCAGAACATGCTTTTAATTTTTCACTCTGGAATCAGAATCAGAATCAGGATCAGTATTTATTTACTTAGAATGTAGGTACAAAATGTGGTGACTATGAAAAGTTGTAGCTCCAGTACATTCTGCCCAAGGGCATGCAAAAATTATATAAAATAAAAGGAAAAAAAAAACTTACAAATAATGTTTACAAAGAAATATTTGTAGTTTTATAAATAAACAGAATACTTCCCAACCTACCCATACCTATATCTATTACCTTACTATGAAAATAAAAACGATAAACCATAAAATGAAAGAATAATCTTAGCACAAAAGAGTTTCGATATTTAAAAATAGAAAAATAAATAAAAAGTGAAAAATAGCTTTAACATATTTTAGTTTAAAGTTTAATAAAAAAAGTGCTTTTCAGTAATAAAAAAATACTTTATTAAACAAATAAGTTTTAATAACGTAACAAGTTGAAATTTATACAAAGCTGTTCTTTTTTAATACTGAAAGTAGGTTCGGAATAAAAAATGAGAAAACTAATTGGTTTAGAATTGTTTTATGCAAAATATTTGAACATGAAAAATCTAGCACGCTCTTAAAGTAACAGCGGTGAACTCAAAAGTGCTCAGCAGTAATTAAAAACGGAGCTTAGCATAAAGTATGGCAATTGCTCAATGTCGACTGCTCGACTTTTGAAAATTTATTTTACCCCGAACTTCTCACTACTTAATTACCTACTATGAATTTTATTTTCTTTAATATAAGTGCTCAGTATACTAAAAAAATACTCAAATGCTGCAAGATGAAATCAAATTAAACTAAAGTAGTGCTATTTTTAATATTTAAATTAAGAATCATATTTTTCTTTTCATGGCTTTACAGGTAATTCTTACATGCCAGTGACACTTTGTTCTATGCCACTTTATGTATTTGAAGAGCATGTTTTGCAATAAATGTAACACTCGGTATGGTACGAGTATGGTGTATACTGGTATTGTTTAATTTATTTTTGTTTAACGTAGCAACCAATCATTGTTAATAAAAAAAACATAATAATAAATGTTTCTTAAGTAATGTGATGTGGATAAGATGTAAATTATCTTTTATGAAACGGATATATCGATATTTTATTGCGATCATTCAATAAAAGCATTCAAAGGGAATACGGTGTCAAAGGTTTACGTAATGGTGTGCAACACCGCATGATGTTAAATATACAACCAATCCACCCATTTACCATTGTAAACCCTATGATTTTTACGAGTACCTATACAAAATACATACGCTTTATTTTTTATCGGATTTGTTAAAAGTGTATTATTACACTAACCTGTTATCAAAACTTTCATACCCTTAAAACTTAATTACGGCGCAAATTCTCATTAGAATAAGGAGATCCTTGAAGTGCGTCATCTCAGCTTATTTAAGTTTGCGTAAACGTGAATTTATAGCTTACGTAGATGTTACGCAGCTATATAATTTACATTGCCCAACAAATTCCCGAACACCCACGCAACAAGATAATCCAAGTCTCCCCTTTCGTACCGATTCTACTCTCGCGGGTTTTACTCTTATCTATATACGAGGGATACGCTACTGCAAAACAAATCACCAACGAGTCTTGATAGTCGGGAACAAGTTTTTCATTAATATTCCATTCATATTCAAATCCGATTCGACAGGCGTTATCGCGAGGCGTTCCAGAATTCGGATCACGCGCCTTCGCGTCTCGCGCGCCACGAATATCATGGCTATCGAAACTCGTGATTGCCTATATTATCAACGTTAAACATGACGGTGTTATTTAAACACCCATTGTTTGTTCGTTTGTTGGCAAATTGAGCTGATTTGTTGCTGAAGGGTTGGTATTACGTGACAGGAGACAGTTCTTGTTTTAATGCGGCTTATCTTTATGTTTTCTTTCCGTATGCAAATGGTTACGGTAATTGTGTTGGTTCTTGTGTTGTGATAACTTTGAGGTCGAATGGATAGGCGAGTTAAAGCTTATTTATTTTTTGTCAACACTTGATTTTTTTTTATAAAACTTTTTACATTGACAAGTGAAGCTTTTCATGTAATTAACTAAAAACTTGAAAGTACAAAAAATGGCAAATATTAAAAAAAGCAGTAGAGACCTAGAAGTTACGGTCGAATTTGTAGCACTAAACTTGACCCTTTAATAATTTTATTATGATCTACTTAGTACAACCTCTTTAGATAATACAAACGTATTGATACAGAGACACGTAGTTTGCGGTTGTTTTTGAAATTCAATATTGCTAGAGCAGCATTAGTGTAATTCGAATTTACATTATCCATTCACAAACAGATCTGTGCTCGCGACGAATCGTCAATTGCAGGCATCAATTGTAATAGTAACGAAACGTTATTGTGTTTGAAATAATATATTGGAATATCAGGTGCTATTGTAATAGTCATAGTACACCTTCTACACAAACAATAATTCGACACACTCCACATTACATTCCACAACAATATGCTGTAACTAAACACAAAAAATGCCTACCTAAATTACAAAAAACATTTAATACCAATAACATGAAATTGACTTATGAATGACAAGTAGTATATACTCTACATATATACAGGGTGTTCCTTAAAAGGATATCTATCCAAAAGGAGTGAAGAGTACATCTGGTATAGAGGCAGTTTCTAAAATTTCAGCTCAAAATAAGTCAATAAAATAAATGTTTTTGCATCAATTATTCGATACCAAGAATCATAACAAACGTGTCAGCGCACTACAAGGGTCGTTACCTTATTACGTCACTAGCAAAATGTTAAGATACATCGCTTCAGCGCTCTGGTTATGATTTATGGTGTCGAATAAATCATGCGAAAATTTTAAATCAATTGGATAATTAACACATTTTAAGTTAACATTTTGTGAACAGACTCTATAACTGATGTACTCTTCAGCCCTATTGGATAGATATATCCTATCGGTTACACCCTGTATATATAGTACTAGCTGTCCCC
This sequence comes from Diachrysia chrysitis, assembly GCA_932294365.1. Taxonomy (NCBI): domain Eukaryota; kingdom Metazoa; phylum Arthropoda; class Insecta; order Lepidoptera; family Noctuidae; genus Diachrysia; species Diachrysia chrysitis. The sequence goes on along the minus strand of OW028649.1, from coordinate 9,922,586 downwards.
CGCGACTTTGTTCGCGTGTTTTAGTTTTAACGGTTTTTCATTTTTGCAACATTTTTCATTTATGCTCCGCTCCTATTGGTCGTAGCGTGATGTTATATAGCCTATAGCCTTCCTCAATAAACGGACTATCCAATACAATAAGAATTTTTCAATTCAAACCCGTAGTTCCTGAGATTAGCGCGTTCAAACAAACAAACAAACAAACAAACCGACAAACTCTTCAGCTTTATAATATTTGTATAGATTATACACGTTTACCTACAGAGAAAAAGCAATTCACTGTATGGTCAATATTCCAACGCATTTCCCACACAATTCAAAACGAAATTAACAAGCGAACCGCCAAATGTAAAGTCATTACCAAAAGATGTACCGTGTAGATATCAGTTGAAATCCAATGCTATAAACCGTTTATGATTCATGTTTATTCAAGCGTGGCTTGTGGCGCACTTCACTCGTAAACCTCTGTTTACTGACTTCGTAATTATTATCCTATAGCTTTATAATCATCACCCATCATTGATCTGTGGGGGATGACGTCATAATGGATTTAGATTTGGGGCAACGGACAATTATATTTCGAATGCAGCGTTTATTTTTGTTTGATTTGATATCAATGTTTCGATAAACAAATTTAATTACAATGAATCGTTTATCGGTATTTAGGGTCGTTACATGATGGTTGTTATTGTTAATTTGAAATGATCTATTTCACAAAAATGTAAGATATTATATTTAACAGAGTTATATCCGGGATTAGAAATTATGTTTACTGGGCCCTGCAACAGATGATTAATGAAAGTGATTTGATAGAAATCAAGAATCAATCCCTTCTTATTGTGTTATGTGATAGTGTAGTATTTAAAAAATACGTATTTGATCTTAGTTTTATATAGTTAAGAAAATATACCGACAAATTATTCTGGACTGGCTATTATTATTGCTTACTCTTTGAAAGGAAAAATTTTGTATTTTATTTTTCTAGGTATGCTTTTATATTTTAATATCTAATAAAGACCGATAGAATACAATCTCATCGTATATGACACTATTTAATTTCGTACGTAAACAAATAACTTAATAGTGATAACTTTTATTATAAGTAGATATCGTGTTTATGCAAAACTCTTAACTCACAAAATATATCTTGAACATAACTCAAAATATTCAACAATTACAAGCTTAACTAGTTCCAAACATTAATGTACTAAAAGAGCTTTGTTAATAGCAATTAAATGGTATGTATTAGTAATGAGATAGTAAATGCATCTACTGGGATCGTGTGCGAAGATAAATGGAATGAATATCGCTCTGGAGGCTTGCAGCTGACAGCAATGAAATTATTGCGAACGCTTATTTGATACTAAGCCTTTAGAAGGTCTTCGTAATTATGTAGGTAAATATACTACAAAGATATATTGACAAAACACTATGAGTATGGAGGTTAAAGTGTTAATTCTAGGGGGTTCCGTTTTAAGGTTAAATAAAAAAATCTAAGATTAAAAAAAAACTTAAAAAAATAATATGAAGTAGGAAACATCAAAAAAAATTTTTAAGATTTTTTTTTATCTGATATTTTTTTTATTTGTTTATGTACTAATATACACAACGTACGTAATTTTAAGCAAATATTGTACCTTCGCTTATTTTTCGCGGAAGTATGAAGTACCTACATAGAAAAATAAGTGTATAGATACTAGGAAGTTAGAGTAATATATTATTATCCTTACTAATTCCTTACTAATATTAATGAATGCAAAAGTAACTCTGTCTATATCTCTTTATAGCTTCTGCATTACAGTATTTAGTGTCCTAGTGCAGTAGTCAGGAAAATCTTTACTTTTTCTAATATTTTTCTGTCCAATAAAGAATTATTATTAAAGAATTCTGACAAAAAAGAATGTACTTACATAATATAAAACATTGTTGAGTAAAAACTTTTCTAAAACTCAATTTTATAATAAAGTAAATTCCCAAAACATCATTATACTCAAAACTGTAAATAATATTCGTGCAGTTTACGTATATAATTGGCAAGGGAGTGCGTCTCAACGGCTCTAGGTAGCTGGATGCCATCGTAAAATATTTTACAACCTTCTTAAATCGAACATTATCGCCGTACCCTCGACCACACTCCATTGCCAACAAACACGTACAAAAGTCATCCTTAATTCTTTGCTATAAGGTTTATGTTTAAGTGAAATTGTTGGTGTCGGTATGTTGTGGACTGTACGGAACTCCCATGAGGTTCTGCGACGTTCCCTCATAACATTTTGCATTATTTTGGTCGTTGGAGATAAGTGAGAGCTAAATATAAGTTCTTAAGATGGTCTTAAGAATCGCCTGTGGCTGTAATTGTTGAAATATTGTTTGATATCTTTTTTTTTACTTTGATGTATTTTAATTTACGTAAATCTTACAGGTATTGTCATCAAACTTTTCAATAATCACGTGTATAGGAAAAGAATTGATGTGCGTGATGACTTGGTATGAAAAAAAGAAACATTATCTAAATTGATCAGGATTTTTACATAGTTAGGACTTGCTCAGGGACATATTGCAGAGTAGTTCAGAAAGCGATTTCATTGTTAAACTTTATTTATTTAAGTATAATTACGTAAAAGGTGTTTAATAATTCTTGTTTAGTTACAACTACTTAGATTTAGATTTTGTTCGATGTAGAACTGTACGCAAAGCCTGTCCAAGAAAAAAATATTTTTATTTTATTTATGTAAATTTTTCCGCGTAGGTGTCGGTTATCGCGGTAAAAAAAGGAGCTTAATCCATACCAAGTTTTTTTTTAAATCAGTTAAGTGGTTTAGCCCTGAAAACGTAACAGAAAGATAGACAGAGCTACTTTCGAATTTATAATATTAGTATAAAAGTATAGTCTGGTACCTATGTTGTCTAATTCCATAACACAAGTACCATTAGCAACTTACTTTGGGTTCAGAGTAATTTATGCATGTTGTCTACATAAAAAAAAAGTATGTAATCTATATGCATTCATGACTTAGATAACATACAATCACTATGATTAACTGTACCAAATGATATACAATTATCGTTTCCAATAAGACAAGCCGCATAATACCTGTATTTAGTACAATTGCATTTAATAATCCTTGATTGAATCTAATACGCTTGTTGCTTAAATATTTATCTTTGGATGGCTTAATGTGAGGTACGTGACACGCAAGGACTCTTGTACATTTGTTAAGGATTTAAACTAACTACATATTATTACTGATCGATCGAGTAGTATGCAATCGGTGGTAAGTGATTTACGAAAAGCAACCTTAAGCGCAGCTTAATGTACAGACAATTCAGTAGGTAATTAAAAATTAAATAAATAAAAATATGTATAATGTAATTCTATTGTATTTCAACAATTAAGGAAGTAAGAAATCAAGACATACTCTACCATAATATTGTTGTTATAGGAAAAATTAAATAAACAAGGTAAAAAAAATAAAAAAAAAAAGTTTTTTTTTAAACGATCCCCAGACTAAGGAATGTAAACCTTGTATATTTCAATATTTGTTTTAATAATAATTGTCTATTTTATAATATAAGTTACTGTAATTAAAACAAATACATACATTCGACTCTGATCTGTCAGTCCGTCTAGTGTTTACTATAATATTCTTCCAGTAGAACATCGAATCAACGTGAGCTAAACCTCGCGGCAGCCAGCAGACGTTAAACATGAAATATTCCTAGCAATATATTTGTATGCGTGTCGTGAAGCCTAAGCGGTCGTTTATCAATATGCCCTTTGGCGGATCTCGGCAAACGACGTACCAAAACATATGAGAAATTACAACGGCAATGTTTGGCGAAAACAAACTACAGTCGCTTTGTTTGTAGAACTGTGACGTCATTAAAAATATTTAATATATCATTAAAAAAAAAATTTCATTAGTAATCTCGATTATCATAACAATTTAAACAAAATACAACGGACGGAGCGAACTCGGTTAAAATTAAAAAGCTAATAGTTTCTTACCTTCCAGTTCTTGAAGTGCAGTCGAGCCTAGTAAACACTTGGTTAATTAATACTAAAAAAATGGAGAGTAATTTAAAATAGAAACTGATGTTCGTCTAGAAAATAAGCAATATAAAATTAAACATTTCGACAATCAGTAATTGATTATTTAAAATTTCATCTTTCTTCGACTTTCTTATAAAAACTGCAAGACGACATATATAATTAATTAATCGATTAGTACTTAGTACGTTGGTTTCTCTGAATAAATGCTTAATCTAGACAAAGTCATAACCGGGTTTGTGCTGTGGAAGTAACAGGAAGAGAGGGGTGATCCATCCGTTGCCGGATACACACAGCACATTATTCAGTCTCGGCGAAAACAAAATAGAATCGCTGCGACTTTTCGACTTGTCGTCATTTATCGCCGAAAATTCGAAATTCATTCATATTGTTATTATTTCAATTGACTAGGAATTCTATTAGTCACTTGAGTATACAAAAGTTAAGTGTTATTTAATAATATGAAGAAATTTAGTTAGATAGGTACTGAAAGAACGTCGCTACGCCTAAACACAACAAAACATTACATTTTAAGTAAACACAAAACAAAACGTTTGAAACTTTTCCTTACGTGGTTTTATTGCTCTTGTGAAACAACATTTTGCTACGTTGTACAAAATCAGTCAACAACAAACTCTGAATTGTTGAGATGTGTGAATCTTAGACCCTCGTCGCTCACCTGATTGCGGAATGCAAATCAGACCCAAGGGACCTTAGTCCTAATACATAAACAGAATAGAGCTTTTTATCCCTTACTAGGGGTACAGGAAAGGCCGACAAACCGTAACAGACATGTGAGTAGCTGAAATGGTTTTGAATAGTTTATAGTGCTTTATTTCGCTGGTGTTTTATTATTTAAGGCCACTCCGTCGCGTGGCATTGTCCGCATTCTTCTTAATTTTCCCACGAAAAAAAAATGTTCTGATGGAATTTCAAAAACGTGCTTTTCGGCCTGTGTTATTTGTGAATTTTCACACGTTTTACCATGCACGTGTAAGGTTTTTTATGTAGTTACGAAAGTTTGGTATTGGTGAAATGTAGCAGGTATTTTTTTAAAGTTAATTTGCTTTTATGTGGATAGGCATTTTATGCACGTGTTCTTGGTGTTAACAGGCATTGATTAGTATAATCAAGTTGAAAATTGTTTGTTAAACTCTCGAACAGAATTGATGACACAATCAAAGGGACTCAGATGACGGAATCAGATGACAAATATATTTTTTTAACCATCAGATATGTTATTCGAAAATATTAGACTGTTATTTTTTCTTTAAAATTATTAATTGATTTGAAATGTCTAAAATAATTTTATTTAACGTAACGTTTTAAAATTATTAATCGATTTGAATTCGAAAAAATACGTGTCCAATAACTTTTTTATTATTTAACTGACGAACTAATTGGATTTAGTCTTTTCATACACAGTCATCCGACCCATTGAAAATAATACGCAATGAACTAAAACCAAGTAGTACATTAGATAAGTTACTCAATATAAATTATTGACTGTTTTATAAACCCTTCAAAGTAGACGGCTTTAAATACCTACACCCAACAACCGTAAATAATTTTAACTATTCTGTATTGTATTGATTATTTTATTATTTCTTTGAAACGCTTTGAAGTAGCTACAATTTTCTTGCTTGTAGTAGGATAATTATACACCTTCCTTATAGGACACGTCACCTTAGCCATACCCATACCTTTTAGCGCGTAATTCTTGGGGTCAATAAATGGGGTTATTTTATGATGACATCGTTTATGTTGATAGCTTATTACATAGTTATATGGTTCTAGTATTAAGCTTTTGTATTTTAGGATAGCTGTACGATCGATAAAATACAAAGTTACTTTATTTTAATTTGTCGTGTGGTTGGTTATTTATATCTTCCTGTGTCCAGTCAAAAACTGTATTAAAGCTATGAATCTACATTTAAAATAACTGTTCACTTTGACACGGGACACGACACACACACATTACAAACTCAAAAAACACCTAGAAAATAAAATAACAGTGATAAGTCAAAGTGGATTGAATGCATAAGAAAATTGCGATGGTAGTGGTTCATGAAGAAATGCTGGATAATCTTTCCAGCTACTATACCTTTTCGACCTCTTTGCAAAAATCGATGACCGAGGTTTCGGAAGTAGTCTAGACTATGATAAATGCCTCCACAAATATAATGAAACTAGACGCCACTCATCGGGAGCACTCCCCTACTGAAGTCTGGCGTGTTTCGCTCATGTTATTGATTTTTATTAGATATTATACTATTTTTAAGTTCAATTGTTTTTATTTATTTTTTATTCTGCTTCCAATGTTTATTTTTAGAGCAATCCTTTTAGCAAAGTTTTTAGTTTTCATATTAAAAAGGGACCACCCCTGCGTAAGATTAACTGTTATAGTTGTAAAAGTTGACGAAATATACTTTTCTTTCTGTTTTTTTTTTTTTTTATCTAGGTACTAAAATCCCGGGCAGATACCAGTTTTAAAATACATAAAATAAAACTTATTTACCATATTTTACGTATTCAGAAATTTATAGTCAGAATACCAAAAAAAACGTTTCGATTGTCAACCTTAACCTTCATAGTTCGTTTAGAACCATTCCACGCAGATATTGTTCAACTATTTATAGTTATTGTATTGGAATTGTACAAACAAATCACGAGAAAGTCGTTAACAGCACCTCTCCTAAGTCGGGTAATAAGCTTCTGAGTTAAGAGCCCTCGTAATTTTAGCGTGGGGCATAACAGCTGTGGCCTAAAAGGTACCTAGATAATCCGATAATGTAAGTGAGGTGCTCCAAAATAACAATTTTAATTTGGAATTCAAGAGTTTGAAACTAGATGAGACATTTAGCTATTGCCATAAATGCATTTTTAGCATAGTAGTACCACATTTATAAGTTACACCGGTGTATCTGCGCAAAAGTCTTATTTTTGAATGGCGTAAAATGTACCTGATTAATACGGGTTGTTGCTTATGCGCTATTTTTTGGAATCGATCAATCGAGCAAGATAGCATAAGTCTTTGTTATTCTTGTATTTAAAATCTTACGCAACGCAATAAGGTGTGTATCTCCTTTATATTGATATTCGGCTTTACTGGGTGTACGAATATTGCCGAGGAGAATTACAAAAGTGGTACTACTAATACCCATTTAAATCATCGCATTATTTTAAACTGTCTAATAAGTGAACTGTCTTGTGTTAGTCGTACCTTACAGATGGAGACTAGAAAAAAATCTTCTAAATGACGACGTTTTGCTTATATTATGAAGTCAATTAAAAACTAGCAATATATACAATAATTAATTCTGGTAGTATTTTATTTTTCATCGCCTGTTTAAGAATATGCATTTATTTTTTATATTTAGCTATAAAAAGAAATTTAAAAATATAAAAAAAGTTTTTAGTGTCAAAACATTAATTTAATGTATCACGATAGTCAAGTAAAAATAAACTTAGTCAGAAACCATTTAATGCTTACACACGCGTAATAAAAAATCCAAGACGGTCTCAAATTTAAATCTCATAGTATCTACATAGATTTCAGAGATGACTGAACAGAGAGACCATTTGCTAGAATATTGAATAACACAATAGAAAAACTGATATAGGTATTTTGTATATTGAATTTAAAATATTCCTTAAATCTTTTTACTACTGAAAAAGAAAAAGATTTAATCAACTACTAATTTGGCCGAATATTGAAACGTCAATCAGTTTCAAGTCGCCGTTAAGTCTCGTGCTGTCTCTGTTACTTTGAGCTGTAATGTACCGACGGTTAGACATTTAAGTACGTTAAGTTGCGTTTTACTATTCGGGGGATTAGCATTTAAATTTTAAGTGTCAATGGCTAAGACATGCGATTTGAGGGTTTCAAAACTAAAAGTTTCAGAAGAAATGAGACTGCATTAGTTACAACCATTATTACCAATACCTAAGTACTTTTTTAAAAACAAAAACACGATTATGTACTGTGTCGGAATGTGAATAGAGTTAGGGTTAAATTTATCCTACAGCAAAGTCGAAGCGCATCGAAGCATTCATCCTTAACACAACAACGTAATGTTCAAATTTCAGTTGACATAAGGATGGCTTTGATATAACAATGACGCTTTTAGATTGACGTTTCGATGCGATTCGACTCTGCTGTAGTATGTATTGACCCGTACTATTTTTAGTATAGTCGGTACCTATATAATTATATTATTAAGAGTGGGTGAAACTAAGGTTCACCTACTCTTTAAATAAGCAGTCTTCTTAATATTAAGTTTCTTGACTTTAAATATATTATTTATAATTAAATATGTATTTATACAAAAATATCTGATGTATTAAAAATGTATCTTCCATATAATATGCATTTCTATATATATAATGTTAATTTCTATCTTCTTACTTTTTACCTTTATCAACTATTATTTCACCTACCACACCTATCTCTACACCACCTTTGGTTGACTGGCAGAGAATGCCTAAGGCATTAAGTCCGCCTTTGTACCAATTTTGTGCAAAAAGTTTAAACATATAAATAAAAAAATATTAGTTAAAATAATAACAAAAATAGTCAAGAAGAAAAACTGTAAAGCTACCACAAAACAAGTAAGAGTCTTAGATCGAGATAAAAACACTCCAATACCTTAGCTTTATTCCTGTACACATCACACGTAACCTTTATCAACCAAAATAGAATCACGTTTGTTTTTCAGCGGTATCTAGCGATAAATCTTTAGCAAAGGAAACAATCCCGTTTTATTCGAAATAGGGACGTTCATTAAACTAATTATCCCCGACTAAGTCTTCTCCGAACTTACTGAAGATAATATCTATTTAGGGGCGTTCGTCCCCTGTCCAGTCCAATTTCATTAGACAGACAGTTTTTCGTTACAACAATGGTGGGATGTTGTGTGTGTTTTGTTTTTAGAGACTATGTCGATGTGTATATATATATAGCTTTATTTATATGCCCTAATCATTTATTTTGTGATTAGATACGGAATATTTTTCTGATTGAACATAGTTAAAGATAATACTATTATACGAAATATATTCGATATTTCAACTTAAGATAATTAAATTATTCCCTATTTATGTAGGTATATAATACAAAACCACAATAATTATTTTTTATTTATTATTTTATAAATCAAATTATTTCGTTACAAAAAATAAAATAAATGATTATTTAAGATATACTCGCGATTGATGTCACGAAATTGGGAGGGTAGTTCTAAAATTTACACATAGCCGCTAGTAACTGCTAATAGTACGCTAGAGACCACGGTCGTGTGGACATCTCAAATCGGTCGAAACGGGAAAAATAAATGCCTTTCTTAATAGATTTTTTAACATGTGTTGGTGTAAAATGTTTTCTAATTGTGTGTTAATTATACTAAGTTTGTTATATTAAACGTTACTATGTGAATGCAAGAAGAAATGGCAGCTGTCAATAAAACAAGGTAGGTACTTAAAGTAAATTTAACAAAATGTTTTTTAAGCAATTGTGTACGAAATTTAAAGCAGAATGTTTATATTTTGAAAATAATTCGATAAAGCACGTTTAAAACTTCGGTAACAAAAACATAATGTTACGGTAAGGAATGTTCGATGTCGGAAATTTCAAAGTCAATTTTTTAAATGAATAACGAAAAATAAATCAAACCGGAATACATTCAACAAAAATCTATACTAATATTATAAAGCTGAAGAGTTTGTTTGTTTGTTTGTTTGTTTATTTGAACGCGCTAATCTCAGGAACTACTGGTTCGAATTGAAAAATTCTTTTTGTATTGGATAGTCCGTTTATTGAGGAAGGCTATAGGCTATATAACATCACGCTACGAGCAATAGGAGCGGAGCATAAATGAAAAATGTTGCAAAAATGAAAAACCGTTGAAACTAAAACACGCGAACAAAGTCGCGGGGGACAGCTAGTTAAAAATAAAACCAAAACTGAAGTATCAACTATCGAGATGGACATAAACCAGAAATAATACTGTAAACACGATTCGATCGAGTTCGATATTCGAGTAAAGTCAACGTCGCAGTGCGAGATTTGTGTTCGGAAATGGATTGAAGTCGGCCATTGTTACCGGAGCCGTTGACTAGAAACTAAAACCCAATACTGGTGTCTACAGATCCAGTGGTATTTGCACCGAATGCCTTCGCTAAGCCCACCTTAATAAACAACCAATCAAACTGGCAGGGCCACTGTGACGTTTTTAAAATCGTTGGCTTTTCAAGGAGTGTAGATACCTTGGAAAGTTAATTTTCGGATTTAAAAATCTTCTTGTTTACTTAATAGTGATTGTTTTTATTGATATTGGTCGATATTTAAATTATGTTAGTTGCTATGAAAAATGATGTTTGAAATTTTTAATCAATTATATTTTTTTATCCAGTTCTTACAGAATTTTACTGCAAACCAATAAATAATATTTAAATAATTCTTCTTCGTCTTTTAGTAATAAACAGATTTTTTTATAAATGTTTTTATAAATTAATCCTTAAAAATTTTATCATTAAAATAATATTCCAGCATAGAAAAAAAAATTGCGAAATTTTAAACTTTATTATTACTACTAGCTGTCCCCCGCGACTTTGTCCGCGTGTTTTAGTTTCAACGGTTTTTCATATTTGCAACATTTTTCATTTATGCTCCGCTCCTATTGGTCGTAGCGTGATGTTATATAGCCTATAGCCTTCCTTAATAAACGGACTATCCAATACAAAAAGAATTTTTCAATTCGAACCAGTAGTTCCTGAGATTAGCGCGTTCAAACAAACAAACAAACAAACAAACAAACAAACAAACTCTTCAGCTTTATAATATTAGTATAGATTATGGAAGTGCTTCTTTGACACGAACTACTTACATACCTAAATAGAATCGACTCTGAAAAATGACGCAGAAGATTTCGTAAATTAAAAGTGATCCGGTACGCGATAAGAATTGCAACGTCAAAGAATTTGAGATGCATTTCAGCACAATATGCTTTACCGGATCAAAATACCTTTGGATCGGGCTTGCAGAAAAAGGATGGTATCTAATGGAATTGGTTCTTTCCAGCTCCGTGCATATTAGACAAGATACGATCGTACGGTAACAACACGTAAGTTAGAGCCATCCTTTCTATCCGCGGACAATTTTCATGAAGATGTCCCTCCAGATATAACGCAAGTCGCGTTCCGAACCTCTCTGTTTTTGTTTCGCGTCTCGACCTTTATATCGGGAATAAATTCGATGCTTTATGCGTTGGGATGTGTTGTCACCTATACGTTTTTACGAGCTTCTTCCCAGTATTGGGGTTCGAGCCCTTCATGTTTATAGAGATATGTTTTGAAGGCGCCACATTAAATTAGGGAGTATATTTTGGTATGTTTACGGCTTCATGTTTTTACCATATTTTGTGACCTAACATATAAGTGTCATTGTTAAGGGGTGCTATATTATTTGACAAGTTGTTTTGAACGACGTTCGCATTGTGGTTCGGTTATTGAAGCATTTGATTTTCTCTTTTTATGACTTTGTTTTTGTTATATTTCTACAAGTTATATATATGTCAGGTAAGACATTATTCATCAATCTTTGTCAATTTAAATCGACTCTTGAAAAGTTAATTTATAGCAGAAAAGCGTATTGAACAACATTATTTAAGGAGTTAAGTGAGGTGTGGGTGGAACTAAGTACAACATGGGACGCCTTCATCAATTCCAGTTTGATTTCAATGAAGCGCTTTCTTATTCAGCGGGTTTCGTTAAATAACAGCGTCTATTAATTATCAATAGCAGTAGTATTGAGGTTGAAAGCCGTACCCGGATTGATTTATCGCGCTGAGCGCCGACTGATGGTGTGTGTACACTGGGGTACTTTAAACAATTGACAATTTTAATCTGTTTTAATAGCTTTTAATAAATTGTAATACCCTTATTAACTTTATCTAATATAATTCTGTATCTTTTATGGTGCACAGTAAAATAAAAATATATAATAATAATAATACCGTATTTTTTTAGGGCTGAACGTCTATTTATTTGGATATTTAATTTTGTTTTCTGCTGTATTTTAAATACAGTATACAAATGCAATGAGGCTACCGTTATCAATTTTGCCACCAGAGGCGCTAGTCGCACGTGATGTCCGAATGTTTCAAATTCCATAGTTTGTTGGTGGTCTTTCACAGCTGAGCGCCAGTGGCGCCAACTAGTGAGCGCAATAACGTTAGCGCTCATTTTTCTCTTTTAATATCCCGCTCTATGGAATTTAATTCCTGAGTCACGGACAGTTTTACAATCATTTAAATCACATGCACAAAGAATGCCTAGGCTTAGAACAAGCATTTTGTGTATCATTATAAATCGCCATGCGGGGATCGGTCGCGCAAAGTGGTAATTGGCGTGGTGACTTATACCACTTGGCTATAGTGAAGGCAAATTCCTCATTAAACTAAACATATAAACTACGGTTTAACACTTACTAAACATTTTTTTTTTAATAAGTAGCATTGTTCATTCCCCTTAACTAAGACGTCTTCTTACAATTTATTTTTCTTTTTAAATCCACTAACCAATAATGTGAAAGCATTGTAAACAAATATATTAGATAATATAGGCCACAGAATTGAGAATGCACTGTGAATAGTATAAAATAGAAATGGAATTATCATTTCTTGGCGTCCGGTAGACGATAGTAAATGTTGAAGATTTGTACCGTGTGCGGACTGTGCGGTTAGATCGGATCGGACAGCCCGGAACGGCACGTGACACGGTTAAGAAATCTGTTGCCGTATTATGCCGTAGTCAAATAGCGATTTTTAGTTTCCATTCGATATAGCGCTTATATATAATATTTTTTTTCAGATATATTGCTGTAGGGAAACCTACCGTAAAAGTTTTATTTATTTAAATGAAATTTCTTTTTACACGTTAGTAATTTATCTATATACTAATATATAAAGCTGAAGAGTTTGTTTAAACACGCTAATCTAAGAAACTGGCTTGATTTAAAAAAAATATTTCAGTGTTGGATAGCCCATTTATTGAGGAAGGCTATGAGCTATATAACATAACGCTGCGACCAAACAAAAGTCGACAAAAGGAGCGGAGCATCCGTTGAAACTAAAACACGCGGACAAAGTCGAGGGGGACAGCTAAGTAACATTTTGAACATAGCAGTGTACAATATCCATTTGGTAAATGTAATGGAATTTTGTCCCATCCCTAGTCAATGTTTCTTATAAATTAATTAATCTGGTGACGACGGAGGAGCCATCAATATTATTTATATAATATAAGATAATAATATCCTTTCATTGTTCTTCTAACTAAAGGAAATCATTAACAGAAATATGTCGAAAGAGTGTGGGATTTATACTTTTTCCGACCGGTAATGACGACAACGATAAAAGATTTTTGACATTGATTTTCTCCACATATTTTCTCTAATTAGGTACGCACACATAATATAAAATTAGAGATATCGTGGGTGTTTGAAAATACAAGGTTCTCCTTTTAAAATTACGACCTTATACATTATCATACCTACCAGTTGTACAAAATATACAATTTACTCTACTTATATTTAACCCTGTATCGTGACCTTTAGAACGTTATTATAATAACAAATATTAAGTATGTAAGGAGGAAGTTGTGTTATTGTTGTGAAAACAACCATTATGCCTCTATTTTCGTCGCCTTAAATAAACACAACAATTTCGCATTTGTTCTTTTTATTTGTGTTTTGTAAGCTTTTAAATAAAATCTGGGTTATGTTTTAACCTTTAAAGAGGTATGTTTTGAGTTTGACCTTGTTCTGAGTCTGTCTGTTGCCGGCTTGCCACAGTGCGTGATATCGCGGACCCCACCCCGTACGTGGTAGCACAGACGCGTCTGTGCTCGTCTGTCGTAATCCACAGCGAGTCAAAGTATAGCTTATGTCGGTTAAAATTGGGTTTGATTTTCAAGACTGACATGGACCAGGGCGCACCGTGCAAGAGCCTCGGTCTGCGGTCCGTGGTCTTTGGCCGTGCGGGGTGATAATACGGATTGTGGTATAATAACACTCTTAACGAAAGGGCCGATTTTAAAGCGCTTTTTTTTTCAAAATTTATGAAACCGTTCCCAACGAATGAATTTATTAGTTCTTTTTTTTTTTAATTTGTTGAGATTTTCATAATCGTTGTATGTATAACTCGGGTTTTACTTGAAATTTTGCTCTAAACATTATTTTACCGAAATCATTGGTTTATATTTTGATAATTCCTTTTAGAGTAAACATTAAAATGAAATCGTAAAAAGTGTTACTGCTTTAATTCATTGTTTTATGGTTATTGTTATGACTGGCTTTACTGTCAAAGTTATAGACGTGATAATATTCTAAATAATATTATAAAGACATAAAAACTAATTCCTTTTTATAATCCTGACCTGTCCTATTTAAATCTCAGTAGATTTGATTGTGGTGCTGTGAATACGTAGGTACTTACACAGAACACTGAATTATTATTTCACCCTTAAATACATATTTATTGAATAATAGGTGTGCCATGCGTTTTTATCCGCGTTCTTCCGGTTAACGTAAGATAAAAAAAAAATCTACAAAATCGGAACTTGTCCCCAAATTCATCGTTTTTTTTTTCTAAAATAACTTCTTATATAGTAAGGTTTTAAGGACTTTCGACTGCGCAGATAGCAGAGTGGTATAGATCACCACGCTAATTACCACTTCACGCGACATACTTCGGGTTCGATCTACGAATAAAACAAGCATTTAATGATCTAAAATTACTTGTTTGAAGTCTGGATTTCATTTGTGTCATGTGAATTAAATTTTTGTGAAACCCCCGCGATACATTGATTTAATTCACTAGTACGATAGTTATTTGTTTAAAACAAAGAAAGAAATGAAGAAGGGTCACCTTACACGTCACAACCGATTTATCTCGCAAACTTATTAACCAATAAAAGGTATTGTAAGTTTCCAATTCTAGCTACAAATTGCTACAAGCAAAATGTTAAAATATAAATCTTTATGTGACTGTTGTTTATGTGGCTGTGTTGTGCCATTGTCGTTTTTCCAATAGATTTGCACTAACAAGACAAATAAATACGGTTGGCACGGCCCGGACAGCCTCCGGTTGATCATATTTCGTTTCAGTCTTCAGATAAACAGGAAATTGCAGAAGAAAACCGTTGTACGTCCTCGTTATTTTCTATTTGTAGAACAAAACGTGACACATTTTGTGTAATTAATGATTTATTCAAAGATAATAGACTATACAAAGACTTAATTATAACGTAAATGTAGTTTTTATTAGAGTCTACAAACCGAGTATACGTCTTATGACCGGTTCCTATACTTAAGAAAAGATTTGTTTTGCTTCATTATCATCATCATCATCATCAGCCTATCTTTGTCCACTGCTGGACATAGGCCTCTCCTATGGCACGGCACTCCTATGAGCTCGATCTTCAGCTCTTCGTCTCCAACTACTGCCAGCAACTTTGCGGATGTCGTCGCTCCATCCTAGCCCCCGGTCGTCCTACACTACTTTTTGTTTTGCTTATGGATGGTGAAATTATCTTAATTTTGCTCAGCTTTAAATTCTACCGTCCGTATGCAAAATGAATTGTTTCTTGAATATTGAAACCTGGCATTTTAGATCAAGATAAGCTAAAATGGTTATCCATATTAATAAGGCTTAATGATAGTGATGGAACACTATGAATATTGGGGTTATAAAATTATATTCTTTTTCTTTCTCTCCTGTAAAATGTTTTACTTCTAAACATTACTGGCCTTATTTATAAAAAATCTCGACATAAATTAAGTTTTCTTTAGAGGATTTGTATTCTGAATCTGCTCAGCAGTTACTAAACATTTTCAAGATTTTTTTAATAAGGCCTGTTATTTTGGTCTAGTGGTTAGTGGCCCTGACTGCTAAACCGGAGGTCGTGGGTTCGATTCCTACCGAGGACAAATCTTTGTGTGATGAGGACGATGTCGTGTCTGGGTGTAATTTATCTATAATATGTATGTATTAAGAAATACATAGGTATGTTTATCAGTTGTCAGGTTGCCATAGTACAGGCTCTGCCTAGTTTGGGATCAGATGGTCGTGTGTGAATTGTCCCTAGATTTGATATTATTATAATTATACTCAAAATGTTACATAAAAACAATCTGATAATACGTATTAATTCTTAAAGAATTGCAAAAAGAGCCGAGACTTTGTACAGTATCGTAAGTTGGCAAGTCGAAGTAATACTGAGCAGTTACAGAAAGAATGCTCTTGACATTTCAATTATGGTTTATCTTTAAACTTGCTTCTTTCGCGAACGAAATCCAAGACCAACCAGACAGATAGCGGTTCGGAAACAGACATCAAAATATTATTATTAAGTAGATTATTTTTGTAACTAGATTTAATTTTATGATAGCTATAAATTGATATTGTAAAATTAATTTTGTCTTTTTTTTTTTAAATGATACTAAAGAGTATATTATACGTGTGATACGTAGCATACAGTCGTGTTCAGGTAGGTAATAATCTCCATGCTTATTAGATTTAAGAAAATTTTATTATTTTTAGTTACCTCCGGGATTCTCCAGTATTTTAATACTTATAATATATATAATATATTTACCTAAAATGTGAAAAAAAAGATTACATTCAAAAGAAAGAAAAGGAAAAAAAAAACATTGTCACACCAAAGAGCGCTAACAACGACTTATTAACTAAAAAATTTGTTGCATATTATTTTGTACGGTGGTACAGAACCCTCCGGTTGCGAGTCCAGCTCACACTTGACCGGATTTTGGATCGTGGTAAAGTACACTGCATTAAAAAAATTAGCTGCTTTATAGCGTGAGGGAGACAGTTGCATATGATTTTTTTTTCTCAATAAACACATTTTCAAGTAAAAAAAGCTGAAGGTAGTGTTATAATTACCAACTATGGTAAATAATTGTATTTTTTCTTACAGTCCTTGTCCAATCACTTAGTGTCGGGGATTTGCGGTTTTTTCCCCCTCATTCGTCCCTTCTATCCATCATCTTGGTCATTTCCTTCTTAGTTATATCATACATACATACCTACATACAACACAAAATGTTTTATCATAAATGTTTGCTTTGCTGTTCCAAATGAGATTAGAGCTTATTTCCATATACTACAAAGTATAAAAGAAAGTCACTCTCGCTGTTTGTACGTTTAGATCTTTTAAAGTACGTAACGGATTTTAATGCAGGAATAAGCAAGGGCTAGGTGCGAGGGATGTGTGCGAAGGATATGTGCGAGGGTTGTGTGCTAGGGATGCTCACACCAAACCTTCCCTCGATCGCTCGAATCTGAAAAGAGCACACTACATTATCCTTGCAACGCTCATCTGCGCACAGTTTTACAGCGTCGCTACGAATCCTCGGACCGCTTAGTGGCCTAGGACATCTCTAGTCGAAACGCTCACATCGTTTTACAGCTTCGTTACTCCTCGCACCGGTGGACACGCAGCCTTAACATCCTAAACGAAACAAAAACAAAACTATTTCCACTTTATTTCACAATAAACTGTCGGAGTGTTATAAATCTTAAAGTAATTATACGAAACTTCGACGTCTGTAGACTTGAGCCTCGCATCTACATAATATAAACATTTTACTCATGTCTTAAGTTCGCTAATTGAAGCCCTACGTATTGTTTATGCATGAACTTTGAAATTTACGTGTCAATCCGTATTAGGGAAAGGGTTTTGAACGAACAGGTGTTTGTTTGTGGCTTACTTGAGTGCGTCGTATCTAAGAACTGCTGTCTATTACATTATTTAAACTCAAGTAGACTAAATTACGAGCGTCTTCAAGATTTCCAGACTATCTTATTTATTTAATTGTTGCGACTATGGTGAGGTCATAAATTTTACAAATAATTTGTTTGTTGTTCGTTGTTTTGCTCTAGTTATATTGTTTTTACTAGTTAAGTTCTTGTGTTGTCGCACGTAAACGCAACGCAATGCTAACGTTTTATTTGTGGTACTTATTAAAAAAAATGTGTATACGCCACCATAATTTTGTCATCTAACATAGGTACCTACCATATATCATCTACATATTAAAAGATGCATTTTTATCAATTATGTTGAACATAATTATTAATATGGACTTATAAAAATCTTGACGGTGTTACGCAATTGCTAAGAAATTTCCAAATTAAAAAACTCTATATAAGAATCTGCTAATCAATTGCTAACCATCGTCGAGATTTTTATAAATAAGGCCAAAAATAAAATATAGTCTACACTATAATATAATAAAAATACCAGCCTATATAAATGTCCCACTGTTGGGCACAGGCCTCTTTTCATATAGAGAAGGAGCGAGCATTGATCACCACGCTTGCTCAGTGCGGGTCTACACTACTAAATAAAAATAAATTGGCACATGTAACACGAAGCTTCACTTAAGAACGGCTCCACTGATTTGGCTGTTACTTTCTTGTGTTTGTAATTATAAGGACTCAAGGTATGTACGAACAAAAATTTGTCAAAAATCCGCGGGAAATATCAAATAATACATAAATGGGATATCGCATTTTTGTATAGATTAACAGGACATCAACTGTATGGTCAGCTAGTTTACAATTTATAATAAAAGCTATAATCATCACTATGCATGCATAAATTCTATGCTTTTATGAACAAAGTCCTTAAGTACGATTAGTGGTAGCGCGCAAACGGAATACGGAACAGCTAGGGCTTGGAATACTCAGATATTGGATTAGGGTTTCAAATAATATGGGTTGACTAAATTCAATAACACGAAGGTTTCACTGTCGGTAAACTTACTGTTTTACTATTCAGGCCATCAAAGTAGGTACTAAGACTACAATATTTTGTTTTATTATCAACTTCTTTTGTGATATCCAGCCAGCATTTTTATAAAACATAAATATTTTTTACAGGTAAATTTAATGGTTTCGTTTACATAAAACACAGGCAACAGGGAGGTTTTATGTCATCGAACCTCCCTCACAAACAGACCGCCACAAATACAAACCCTTATCTTCGGAGCAATTAAAAAATAAAATCCAAAACAGGAAACATATCATTACTCTGTGACCCAAATTAATACGCTTATATATACGGATAAAGCATAAGCGGTCATTTAAAAAAACTCGTTTCACGTCACATAGGGTTACAGTAAAAAAACATAGCTAACGAACAATGAGTACAAAGAAAGGAGTTTTATTTGTTTTTGTGTATTCGTTATCTAAACCACTCTTTGTTCAGGGTTTTCAGTGAGAGCCTGGGGCAAATTCAGTTTGCTTTATCGAGCCCACGCAAGAATATTCAGCTTTTTAAATTAGCAGTACCTACGTACGTATAAATCTATACTAATATTATAAAGCTGACGAGTTTGTTTGTTTGAACGCGCTAATCTCAGGAACTACTGGTTCGAATTGAAAAATTATTTTTGTATTGGATAGTCCGTTTATTGAGGAAGGCTATAGGCTATATAACATCACGCTACGACCAATAGGAGCGGAGCATAATAAAAAAATTGCAAAAATGAAAAACCGTTTAAACTAAAATACGCGAACAAAGTCGCGAGGGACAGCTAGTAATTTATATTACTGATTTTACTTGAAAGAAGTACCAATTAAATTATTATAACGTTCATAACGTATTATTTCGTTTGTAGTTGACTTGCCATTGGTTTGTTTTATTTCAAGTCCCATTTAATAGAGAAACCATTCTCTACAGGGCGCTACAGAAATGCGTGGTCATATTTGAAATACAGCTTCTGCTCATAAAATTGAAAAACTTACTCCACGAAAGGAAAAGTCTATTCCAAAAAAATACTTGAACTTCCCGTTCTAATTTTGATCAGCTGATGATAATTTTGTATGGTAAGGCCATTTTTTTTTTGGAATTGACTATCAGATCCTTAAAGAAAGTTGTTCATTTCTATAGCCAGTAGCAGTACCTATATTAAATATTATGCCCATTGTGCTTAACGCATTTCCATAGCACCCTGTATATTGGCTGAACGGATAATCTTCACACCAACTATCATTTTGCAACGAGCTGCTAGTTCGATGCATTGGACAGACGTTTTCATGGACTACATGATAGGTCTTTTTAAGTCTGTGTGAGGTCTTTTTAAGTCTGTGTGTTTTATATACGTGATTTGAATGTTTATGTAGCCCCCAAAGACAGGTATTAAATTTCCTTAAATACCTAACTTTAAATTAAAAATTTACACAAGGAGGTATAAATCCGTTACAAGTTTATTTTTAGAATTTGTAAGAAAAACTAACCTAAAAAATACATAAAAACTTAGTAAACATTTAGAACAATGACAAATAGTTCTCGAGTCGTGACAAAAATGCGAAAGTTTTACATTCAAAACGATAAGACAGAACAATTTATAAGCGATTGGAATCTTCCCTATTCTGGCAACTATTCTGAATGTTTTAAATTTAATCTTGTAGAAGCTAGAATTTATTTTCTAACTGACTAATGTTATTCTCCATAGATATGTATTTCGATATCGTTGTGTTAGGATATATAAATGTAATATTTAAAGTTATTAATTTGTTATTTATTTTTTCTTTATTAATCTATATATGTATATCTATATATATAAAAGAAAGTCGTGTTAGTTACACTATTTAAAACTCAAGAATGGATAAACTGATTTCGCTGAAAATTGGTGGGGAGTTAGCTTAGAACCAGGAGAAGGACATAGGTAGGGTAGGGTAGGTAGGTAAGTAGGTAGGGTAGGAAGGTAGGAAGGTAGGAATATAGGTAGATAGGGTAGGAAGGTAGGAATATAGTTAGGTAGGGTAGGAAGGTAGGGTAGGGTAGGTAGGCCACCAGGGTAAGTGTTCAGTTGACGGGAGCGAAGCCACGGGCACAGCTAGTAATTATATAAAAGAGCATGTGTGTACATGTTTGCCAGATTTATATAAAACTTTGCACACATATAAAAGACAACATCTCTACTACGAACATAGTTACGGGAATCCCGGACGGGTGGCGCTATTAGCAGTGATTTTTATCTTTTGTACCATAGGTTGAATTATATTTTTTTAAGTGAAGCGATGAGCACGATTTAGTATATAGGTATCTGACTTTTATAAAAAACAATAACGTTTATAACTCACTAGCTGTCCCCCGCGACTTTGTTCGCGTGTTTTAGTTTCAATGGTTTTTCATTTTTGCAACATTTTTCATTTATGCTCCGCTCCCATTGGTCGTAGCGTGATGTTTTATAGCCTATAGCCTTCCTCAGTAAACGGACTATCCAATACAAAAAGAATTTTTTAATTCGAACCAGTAGTTCCTGAGATTAGCGCGTTCAAACAAACAAACTCTTCAGCTTTATAATATTAGTATAGATTAAAATAGGAATATTATGCTCAGTGAAGTTGTTTGTGTGTGGTTCTTAAGCTAAGGTATTATAAACTTTTTGATAACGGGGTTTTATTTATCACTAGCTGTTTCCGCGGCTTCGACCAAATTTTATTTAAATCGGTTCAGTACTTTTGGCGTAAAAGCGCGTCAAACAGACAGACTGACAGAGTTTCTTTCGCATTTATAATATTATTAAGGAAGTAAGGATTAGCTTCACTGATCTAATAACTGGTATATTTTTTGGTTTAATTCAAAAACGAATATTTAATTAATTTACGTACATTAGAGATACTGCTAACTAGCTTATTCAAAATAACAATAGCATTACATGAAAGTTTCGTCAAAATTTCTGACAAACTATTTCTCGAACGAATTTAATTCCCAAAATGCAGACTTGCAGTAACGTCATTTTGTAACGCGTAGTCTTCATTAACAAAAAGCCTGCATCTAACCCATATTGTTCGTAAGGTTAATCAATGAGAAACAATGGTTAGTTAACTGGCTCCCAAAATGTGCTAGTATTTTGGATATAATTAAATCAAATCCTATCACATTTAAATTTAACTTAAATATGAAATTTTAGCGACGTAGAACTTAGATTTTGCTTTAAAGATAAAGATAAATATATTTATTTCGTAAAACATGAGTAATATGCAATATACAAGTACATGCTGGTAAAATATAAACAAGTATCTACATGTTTAGCCGTAATTCCATTGATATAAAATTAAAACTCTGTGATAAGCTAAATGATGAAATACTTTATTTGAAACGCAATTATTATTAAATGAAATAGAACAAAGCGAACTATATACCTTATCTTTAATTAATATAACTGTCACAAACAATAAATCTTAGTACGAATTGATCTGTCGATGAATTTATCGTCATTCTGCGTGTCTAGTGGTCCATGAAATTAGAATTTCGATCACAATATTTTATGTTCGTCCATTTGATTGGTGTTTCAGTCACCTTCTGCCGAATCTCATTAATGTTTATTACTTCAATAATATACCATTTATTTCTTTGTTTTTCTTGCTATTCATATTATACCTACTGTTCATTATAGTTTATTCGTTTGTTTTATATTCAATTGTATTAATACTATTATATGGAAGTATTACTACAAAATTAGGGTAGCATCCATTTCACTTAATATAAATTCTTTATGTTTTGTCGGAACACTTATGACAATACAAACTCGTGCTATTGCTTTTTTAATAAAGCTAAAATATATATTGTAGTAGTAAATATATATTTTTTCCCCTTTTACATAATAAAGAGTTACACAAACCTAACATACATTGTGGATTCGGCATATTATGGGTAATAAATGAAACTAAATAATTGTTTTCGTCTTAGCTGTCGATATTAAAAAAGTAACGAAATCAGTGCAGCTTTTAGGTCAAATAGTCAAGTTTTCATTTGGAACTAATTCATCTAATGGGTCAGTAATTTAATGAATTTGAATCCTTAAACATAGGCACGCATTACAAACAACCATCAAAGAATAAAACCAATATTGATACTCTATAATTATGTAAAAAAAAATAAGTTTAAATTTCGTTGATTTAAATTAATAAAAATGCGTTTCTTTCTGCTTCTGTGGTATATAGTTAGATCATTGCTTGCCTATAATATATATCATATCCATACTGCATATAAAAACAGTTGCATGTACTGTACGTACTTGGTATAACTTTACTTAGTGAATACTACTACAAGTAAGTACCTTTTAGAGTGCACGAAAATTATGCTGTTTTCCTCATACCTTTGCTAATCTAAACCGGAAAATACAGGCATATTGACCGTAGATGGTTAAGTATTATGCAAATGTAGTCTGAATTATTAATAAAAGTGAGGTCTTAATACCTAATGGTGGCTGCTTCAACACATTTGAATACCAGAGCGCCCAAATCTTCATGTTACCTCGTGTTACTAAAATTGAATTTTCACACGCAACTTCCTTGTAAATGTCACGAGACCACATATCGACCACAGTTGGGCCCAAATGCCCAATATATTTCTTTCAGTAATTTCATTAATGGCCACAAATAACATTCAATGTTAAAATTTATGGAGCGTAAATGTTTTACGCACATTTTTTATAGTGCCTTTCAAGAAAATAACAGGCATTTGAAGATAAAGCGTTTTTCCTACTTTTCCTCTCCGAACAAGGCCGAATGTATTCTCTAGACCCAGTAAATGGGATGGGTGTTAAAATCCTTTCCAATCTGAACCTCTAAAAAGAACAGAATAAACAATAGTACCTTCGTGGAGCGTTCCTTATTATTTAAGAGGACCTGAATGTTTAATGCATGAACAGAAATTTATACGATAGACTGGATAATGTGAGTGGTATCATTCAGATGATTGCGTTTATGCACTAGTCTAATTCCGATTCCGATTGTATTGGTTCGCTTCGAAGAAACGAAACACGCTGGAATGGCAGTCGCATCGTTGTATATTTATGAATAGAAAGTACAATAAAAAGATAAAATATAAAAGGATTTTCTTCTTTAAATCTCCATTCATTAGTGTTAAAATTTTAAAAAATAAATTCCTAATAGTTTCATAAATTTTGGAGTAATTTTTTCTGTTTTAGATTAGTTTTGAAAAATTCTGAACTCAGCTAAAACAATATGCGCACTAAATAATTTATGCTATTTTAAGCATGTAAGACGCCAGGTGAATTTCAAAAGTTTTGCTGCAGCTGGCCATACTATATGCATGCATAGTATAAAGTCTACTTCCCTCATCTATGGTATGACAAGTTAGAAGTTTCTCGAAACACCTGGTGTTTAGTTACGCTGACTTCAGGCTACTGTTTAGCTTTTCCTATTACGATGTTATGAGTGTCCAGGTGGAAACTCCATATGGTACTTTGTAAGGTAAAGTGGAGTCATAAATAAACTCGATAAATTAGTCTCGCTATAACAGCTACAACGCGTCGGCCGTGAGCTAAAAGTCACCTACTAATTTATAAATCTATACTAATATTATAAAGCTGAAGAGTTTGTTTGTTTGTTTGTTTGAACGCACTAATCTCAGGAACTACTGGTTCGAACTGAAAAAATCTTTTTGTATTGGATAGTCCGTTTATTGAGGAAGGCTATAGGCTATATAACATCACGCTACGACCAATAGGAGCGGAGCATAAATGAAAAATGTTGCAAAAATGAAAAACCGTTGAAACTAAAACACGCGAACAAAGTCGCGGGGGACAGCTAGTTGCTAGATAAGGCTCCTAAGCGATTACGCGTAGATATAATGTTCCGATCGCATAACGCCATATCTAATTTCTGAAAAATGGAAATGAGATTATCCCTTTCACTGATTACGAAAGGGTTTTGATTGATACTTATTTTATCTATGCGTGCGTTTAATTATAACTCACTGAAGATATTTTTTAATTTATCGCAATTGTATTGGACAAATTTAATAAATGCTAAGATAATTGTTTATTCTGGGGTTCCGTGCATGTAAAGAAAATTATGGTTTATAAAATTTTAAAAAAAAAACAACTTCCACGAAAATTTTACTTCGTCACTCAAGGAAAAACGCATAGAATACTTGTACAACTTTTTCACTATATTGAAAAACATTATAATAACCTACACAATATAAGCAATCACATATTTCTCATGAAACATTTTTATGGACGCCATTAAGGTAAACGTCCGCACGTACCGACTACTCGATACCGACCATATACGAGTTAACAACTTCATAAATTTCATAACTTGCTATCAATAAGAACACGTAAAGGATAAATATTTTATGTGTGATTTTTATTACTCACACAACCTGTACAGTGACATAAAGATAGGCAGGTGTGCCATTAGTAAGTTCAGGCTTTGAATGGTGAAACGATAATGGAGTTAAGTTTGATAATCTATACTAATATTATAAAGCTGAAGAGTTTGTTTGTTTGTTAGTTTGTTTGTTTGAACGCGCTAATCTCAGGAACTACTGGTTCGAATTGAAAAATTCTTTTTGTATTGGATAGTCCGTTTATTGAGGAAGGCTATAGGCTATATAACATCACGCTACGACCAATAGGAGCGGAGCAAAAATGAAAAATGTTGCAAAAATGAAAAACCGTTGAAACTAAAACACGCGAACAAAGTCGCGGGGGACAGCTAGTATGAGATATAATTGATTTTTATTCAGGGAGTAACCAAATGTTTGATTCTAATGAAAGTGGTTATTGAAGTTGACGTTTATGGTGAGGAAAAAACATGTGAAGTCAAAGGTACCATCAATTTAATTATATATATTACTAGCTGTCGCCCGCGACTTTGTTCGCTTGTTTTAGTTTCAACGGTTTTTCATTTTTGCAACATTTTTCATTTTTGCTCCGCTCCTATTGGTCGTAGCGTGATGTTATATAGCCTATAGCCTTCCCCAATAAACGGACTATCCAACACAAAAAGAATTATTCAATTCGAACCAGTAGTTTCTGAGATTAGCGCGTTCAAACAAACAAACAAACAAACTCTTCAGCTTTATAATATTAGTATAGATTAACTGAAACCCGCGTTCTTCCCGTTCCGTATGTAACCATACGGAACGCGAGTTTATCTATAGCCTTCTTGGGTATAACCTATCTATAGCTTCTATCTAGCCATCAAGAATAATTAACCTTTCTACTGGTAAATTATTTTCAAAATCTGTTCAGTAGTACCAGATATAACTTCTTACAAACAAACTCACAAACTTTACCTCTATAATATTAGTATAGATGTGTCTCTTAGAGGGCGTTAACTGTGAAACCAGTAAGATTGGTTTTGTTATCCATATTTTATCTACCAATGGCAGTCGACCTGAACATAGATGGAAAATGCTTGGCAGAAAAAGATCTATCAATGAATTGTGATATATCTTAATCATTTCAAAAACTAATTTCCGGTAGTTTTGACCTGAAAATCTGTGATCTCGATAGCACACGCAACTAATGAGTCAGTTGCAAACCCACCTTTGAAAACTTACAGTAAATACGCAGGTATTTTGTCGCTGTCACAAATATTCGAGGTAGCGGACTTAAAGTTGTAGTTTCACGTGAGCTGGGTATCCCGCGATCCTAATCTCGACGCTTGAATAGGGACAAGCTGAAAGGGAAAAATTATGGGATCAATTTCCCTGAAAGTTAAATGAACAAATTACGTTTTACACGTAACAGGCGTGCTATGGAATAGGATTTTATGTAGGGATGGTGGAATGTTTATGATGTTCATTGTTTTGATGTTACTAAACCATGAAATACATATCACGACTCTTATCCCCAGAAGGGTAGACAGATATCATGGGTACATTATGTTTTGTTTGTGAATGTTTATATTACACATATAAGATAAAATGTACATATTTTATAGTATTATGACTGGGTAGGTTTATTTATTTATTGGATCCACCAACAATTGATTACAATAAAACTATTTTTAAATACATATCCAGAACGAGTTAAATGTAACAAACACTTACAGGTAGATACCGCATGCATAGATAAATCAGATACAGATATTGATATTTAAAGTAAAGAGTAGGTTGAAGAGATGGCATCATCTTTGTTTCCCTGTGAAACTAAGATGGCTAGAATACTTTTAAATAAGACCTCTCTTTTTTACAGCATCTCAAAGTACTCTTCCCAAAAATTCTAGTTACCTAGGTATCTTGATTAGTTTTCTAAAATAATGCATACCTATATACCTCACCTATGGCAAAATTAGGCATAGTAATAATTGGAGGTATATAAAATTACAAAAAATTAAACAATAAAGTACGCTACAAAAACAATACTCAGCGGTATTTATAAAAATAAAGTATCTTTTTCAAGACAAAGCAATGTTGCTGACATTGTTTAAAAATTGACTGCCTGTAATCATTGAATCGGAAATATCTTTAGGGTGCGTAGAAACAACGTAACGACATCTTTAACGAGGGTGTCGAGAGACAAAAAAAATATTTTCCGCCGATTGGATGGGTGTCGTTATAAAATGTCTGCTTCAGTGAGTGTGTACGTAACGATACTTTTGTTTTTGCGAGATTTCACTATTTCGGGTTAAGCGTTTGTATCATTTTAATATGATTTTTGTGTCAACAAACTTTTTTTTTCATTTGTTTAGTTTTGTTTTAATCAAAGGACAGCGCGGATAGCCAAATAGTTAGAGGTCACCACGCCAATTACCTCGTTCGTTAAGGGTTCGATCCCAGCATGGGCCAACCATTTGTGTGATCCACATATTATGCTTTTTCCAAGTCTGGGTGTTCTTTGTGCGTGTGAATTGAATGTATGTTAAACCCCCAGCGACACAAGGATAAAATTATTTAGTGCGGAAGAAGATATTAAAAAAAAAACAAGCCGTATATGGGTTGCTATTAAAACGTGAATTATATTAGAATAATAATATTCTGTTTGTTGTAAATATTTTGTACTCTAAATAATAGTAATGCCATTTATACAGGCCAGAGAATGTTTCATCAGACTGACGGAACGACCACTGATCGAAATTTTTTATAAAAAACGATTTAGTGAAGTATTAAACTTAATCTCGTGTAAGGAACGTTACTAAAGGTAATATTAATAGGGATCCCTTTTTTTCGCCTAATTTTTTTTGTCCTATTTTAATTTGGCATAACGAGTTAGGCATATTGGTATTTGGCATAACAATATTTTGACATAATTGTTGTTTGGCATACTATTTCAGTAAGCATATGTATAGTTTAGGCTATTGTTTTTTGTCCTAATTTTGATTTGCATAAAGTTGTTAGGCATATTGTTTATTTGTCTAATGGTTACATATTAGGCATAAAGATCAAAAGGTGTAATGAATACATACTTTAGTTAATCACACGTATTTATTCCTGATTTATAAGCAAAACATTTGGTTAGGTTGGTAGGTATTTTTTTCCGTGACCCCTAGAAACGACTTTGCCAACCCCAACACATTTGGTTAGGTTGGTAGGTATTTTTTTTTGTGACCCTTAGAAACGACTTTGCCAACCCCGACACATTTGCTTAGGTTGGTAGGTATTTTTTTTTGTGACCCTTACCCTTAGCACGTAGTAAGCGCCTAGTATGATTTCATAGCAAAGTTTAAAAAACTATGTTAGATAAAAGTTATGCTTAAATATCATTATGCGTAAGGATATCTAGGCTTTAGAATATTATGCTTAACATTGTTATGCTTAAAGTAAGTATGCCTTAAAAATTATGCCTATAAAGTTATGCCAAAGTGATATTGTGCGTAACTATTATTAGGATAAATCAAATTATGCCATGTTAAATTATGACATAAAATTTTATGCTTAAAAATAGGGAACCATATTAAAATCTAATGTATCGCTATAAATAGGGATGTATCTTACATAACACATAAAACACACACAGGATCACTTAAATCAGGGCAACACACACGAGGGGGACAACATTTTATTAAGTTAAATAATAATTAAAACCCTCACGCTATTTAATATACGTGTTTACAGCAGTGTGACGTGTTGGGTGCGGCGTACGAACATGTTTAATTGAAAATTGTCACGCGACATTGCCGACGGTTATTTATAACAACTTGTCGGGATTTAGGACAGAAGGCTAACCGTTTAGAATGAAAAATATTCTGAAAACCACTAAATAAATTGTCAATTATTTAGGATTTGTGTTCGTACATTAGGAAATATAAGACTTTTATATTATCCTATGTTTGCATAGCTACGTAAGTGTATATTTAATAGTTATTATGAGTAGACATTTAGCGTTTTATTTAAAATACTTTAATACTTTGCACTTAATTATAAAATATTATTGATGACCCGCCTCAATAGGTATGTAACTCATTAAAAATAATTAACATTTTCCGCATTGTTACCGTCTTACTCTTGAATTAATTTAAATCTAATACAAAATTAATATTCGTTTAGAACACAAAAAAATGACAACGTCTTGATTTCAGTTAGTTCCTCCCAATGGACACATAATATTGAAACAATTTGGTGCTAGTGTTCAATTCGATTCGTTACAATTCTAATGTGAATCGGTCGGAATTAAATACAAGAGTACCAAATACTGTTCATTAAATTAAAGTTTTCATTAAGTTATCGGAATAAGCCTTATTATTATATTATTATCTATACTAATATTATAAAGCTGAATAGTTTGTTTGTTTGTTTGTTTGAACGCGCTAATCTCAGGAATTACTGGTTCGAATTGAATAATTCTCTTTGTGTTGGATAGTCCGTTTATTGAGGAAGGCTATAGGCTATATAACATCATGCTACGACCAATAGGAGCGGAGCATAAGTGAAAAATGTTGCAAAAATGAAAAACCGTTGAAACTAAAACACGCGGACAAAGTCGCGGGGGACAGCTAGTTATATATATATATATATATTTTTTTTTTTTTTCATTTATTTATTTATTCTGCTATGCAAATTGTGCACAAACCGACTTAATGCCTTATGGCTTTAAGTCAACCTTTGGATGATGCAGAGACAATGAAGGCAGATGCACTACACAAATGCAACATAAGGACTACAAAAATGCTTCGCACTGAATAAGAACTATAATATTTATCTATTATACTTCTGTTTAACACTTGTACAGTGGCTTCATCGTACATTTGACGCATGTGGGTCGGAACTATCACGTGTAACGTTTTCATTCTCGCTAATGTCACTTTCACTTTATGACTGGCCTCGGATACTTATTTATCATCTTGAGGGTCGAATGGCGAATCCTTTAGTGCGAGTGTCATCATTTTTATATCTCAGAGTTAAGCGGGGATACTTAAGTCGTGTAGTAAATGCGGTGAAGCTTTGTGTTGATTTTTGCCGTCATGTTTTGTTGGAATTTAAATATGGATATGGATTGGTTTTTTTTTTGAAAACTCTACTAATTAGTGTGAATTGCTTGATTGGCTATCAACTATCAGGCCGGTCTTAAAACGATATACTTTAAAAAACAGGTTACTTAACTTTTTAATTCTATCTGAATAAAAATGTTTTTTTGTAAGTTTGTCCTCCATGCGTGCATAAACCTGATCAAATTGCCTTCTGATCAAATGATCTTCTAAAGGCCCGATGGGGTTTCAGAAAAAAATAACAAAAAATGCAACTAAAAACTTTTTGCATTGTGTGTACTGCCGGCTGTAATGTATTGTTTCACAAACATACCACATAAAGAGCCAAGATGTTGATATTCGGTTGACCCGGTGACCTACAGCAGAAAAATAGGCTTTTATAGGCTCACACTCAAGATAAGACCACGCTAATCAAGTTACTTATTCTGTCCTAGGACACACTAAACTCTTACATATCATCAATGTTTATCGTAATACGAAATCTTTTATCGAAAATCTTCAAGTATTGTTGAGGACAGAACGTGCTTAAGTACGTACATGTAATGCTTTGACTTTTCTCTTTTTATATCTAACAAATCGTTTTAACGCAATAATGAACATAAATGTAGAATAAAAAGCCGACTAACTGCGAGTCGGACGCGCTCATGAAGGGTTCTGTATCATTTCATAGCCCCCTTTATTTTTTATTATTTTTAACTGTCTTCTAAAAAAAGATGAGGTTTTGTTGTTGTAGCGGCAACAGAAATACAGACTTTGTAAAAAAAACAACTCTTTAGCTATTACGGTTCATGAGATACAGCCCGCTGACCGACAGACGGACGGACGGACGGACATTGGAGGCTTCTTAATTGGGGTTTGTTGACACCCTTCGGATGGATCCCTAAAATATCATATTCAAATATATTGAAAAGCATTTTAAGATTCTGTAACTACGTAAGTATTGCTACAATGCATTCATTTTTAAGATATTTAAAAAAATGTATTCGGTTTTGGACGGTACATTTTTAGTATAAACAAAATATTCCCTATTTTTGTTATCCCGTTCAAAACTGATGTTAAACATTCTCGCTTATAAAGCAGTTTGGGCCTTAAACGGGTACATGCGATCATCCAATCATGGGCTGAGCCATCTTATTTGACGGAGATAAAGGCCTGTATAGATGGATCGATATTCTTCGAGACGGACAATATTCCGCCCTATGAGCGCTCATCTTTATTCTATGTTGGAACCACCTTCATTCTTCCTTCATTTCACGAATTATTTATACAATGCTGATCCCACTAGGCTGCACTTGATGAATGACTTTCATTTTATCGGTGACTACCTTTTCATGGGTGAATTGAGTAATCGATTAGACGAGTTACAATAGAGAAATAACCCCTTATTATATAAATGGCGTTTTATTGGGTCTGGTCTTTTCATACAATGTAGTTTGAGTGATTACTAAATAAATTTTGATAATAGTCAGTTTATATATTTAAGCTATTAATTTTGAGATAGGTATTTAGTAAAATAAGTAATGTTTTGCAGAAAATTTTATGCTTAAAACAACTTTTTCTAAACATTAATTTTTATTTTATTCAAACTGAGAAACAGTTAGGTAAATATATAGGACAGATACCTACCTACACTGTGAGTTACGTGGATTGGTGGATTTAAATCAGTTTAAAAAATCAAATTCACATGAACAAAAGTTTTAAAGTTATACCCTTGTGCATGTGATTTTGATATTGAAATACGCAACACATAATCATGTACTGCTAAGTCACTCACAATTTAAGTACCTTAAAGTTATCAAAATAAAAGTACGAAACATTACATAATAAGCGTTACGCAAAAACCTACCAACTGAAATCCATACCTGTAATTTTCACTTACTTTTGGGAACAAAAATATCAATTTCACAAAAGAAAAGGAAGCCCTCAAATGTATAATATTTATTAAACAAAGGAACGCCTACATCCAAATTCTGTTACCTTTACAATGTAAACTGTTTATTCGTTTCAATAAGACTAAGATCACAAGGCCAATAGCTACCAATTTCACACAGGAAGCGAGTGTGTTTACATAGGAATGAAATGAAATTTTCTAAGGGAAAGGCTAGAAGGTTACAGTCATATGAATATTGAGTATTGTATCTTGAATGAATTACTTTCACAAATTGAACTCCTAATTTATTTTTCTGTTTTGTTTGAACTTTTATTTATGCCGTTCGTGTTATAAATAATATACCCAGTATTGTACAAGGCCGTGTCGAGGTATGTTTTATTTATTATGTAATTATTTCTTTTTTACTCTTGAGAATACCTACCTATTTCATTTTTGTAACGTCAACGTTTGAAATAGATGTGTAAGATAGTTAAATTAGCGTGTTTTTATAGGTACCTAATGGGTCACTAGCGGAAAGTGTTTAGTGGTATGTCTTTGTATTACTTATAGCTATATTTAAATAAAAAAAAGAAATCCTAAAACGAGCTCCTCTGTTGCTTTGTGTTTTATAATGAGGCGTAATTAAATAATTCGCCATTAAAATATTAGTCGTAATTTAAAATATTTACCAAATCAGCTAAAATATGTAATTGGTTGTGTTAGGTTATTTTATTTCTGAATATGTATGTGTGTGTGTGTTGTGTTTATTAAAAAACAAAACAGAAATGCCCAGGTACACACAGCACACTAGATAGGTTTGCAGGCCACTCTAACATTTTAATTTCATCTAGTTTGCTGTGTGTACCGGAGCATTTTTGTTTTGTGTTGCGCTTTTTTACTTGTTTATCCAAAATATTTGCTTCCATGAAGTATCTTTTTTAAAGCTAAATCTTAGACAGCGGCTATGTAGAATCAAATACAGATTCATATAGGACATCCTGACTTGGTTAGACCTATTCAAGTAGATAGTAACAAGATTGTGTCAGGATCAGTGCTCAGGCAGACGGTTGGCAAGCTATCCAATTAATATGAATAATAAATGTAGACAACATCACATTCATTGTTCTGAACCCAAAGTACGTAGCTAAAGCACTTGTGTTATGGAATTCAGAGACAACGAAGGTACCACAAACACCCAAACCCGAGACAATGTAGAAAAGTTCTTTTATTACATTGACCCGGCCGGGGATCGAACCCGGGACCTCAGAGCTGGCGACACCCTGAAAACCGGTGAGTACGCCACTCGACCACGGAGGTCGTCAGAATGTTAGTCAGACTTGTATGTGACCATCGGGCATAGAATTATGTTTATAATATTCTATAGGAAAATCGCGAATAAGGAATAATCTATGGTTGTAGCTGTTGGTGATATGATCGCGAGCCATACAACTGAGTTGAAGCTGTGTTGCTGGTAATTATGATGATTTAAAGCATGTGGCTCTTAAGTGGTGATTTTTATTCTGTTTTTTTTTTTAATAATAATAAATTTAATATAGGTGTGAATAAAAGTAATAAAAATAAAGAATTGGGTGAATTTAATTAATTTATTATGATAAAAAAATATTTTTATAAAGATTTAAATAAACATATATCAATAAAGACATAAGTATTAAGACGCGTAGTCTAACCCAGCCAGCTTTTTTACTCAGACGTGTAGTAGATCAGCTCTATTGTGTTTTACGATCAAACCCGTCTATGACTTAAGAAAATAACAACAAATATCTATTCCCCTTAATCGTAAATCATAGAAACGGATAAACGCTTCTTTCTTGGTTTATTCTCTTTATTTTCACGTTTTTGTTAGACTTGGTGCGTTGTAAGGAATGGTTTATTTATACAAGTATTCATACTGAAGCTTTATTTCACCGCTAGAAAATCCTGGATATGATGTGTGTAAGGCATGAGTTATTCTGAATATTACCACAGGATCTAAGAACCGACATGTCAAGATATCTAGAAAATAATAAACACGTCTCTCTATATAGTCACATCACCTACTTGGCGAAAGGAAGTGAAAATGAGTACTATTTTTGTAAACTTATGAAATAAAGTGGAAGAGAAAATAATAAAGACAGTTTTATTAAAAAAAAAAAACAGTTTTTAAATTCTTTATTAAGGACAAAACAGGCTCTAGACAGAGGTACTGCATTAAAACAGAAATCCTACTGCAAATTTGCAGTTAGTACGACTGCAAACTAACTGCAAGTCGGATTGCAGTCGAAATGCAGTCCGTCTATCTAGACTTCTAAAGCCTCAGTAATCTATTTGGATTATTTAAAACAAAACGGTTTACTCACGCATATTCTCAGGATCGCCCGACTAGTTTCAGACTCAATAGGAGTCCCTAAACATGAGCTAACGCGGCGGCGGTGGTGTCGCGAGTCAAACTGGAAACTAGTCGGGCGATCCCGAGCATATGCGTGAGTAAACCGTTTTGTTTTAAATAATTATGATAACTCCTCACGAAAGTTATTATACAAATCTATTTGAATTAAATTTTAATATGATATTCATGTGACTATCTCCACCAGAAAATTACTGGTAACGATTTTATTAGAATACTAATATTCTATCTAAAATAAATCAGATATCATAATGTGATTTATATTCAGAAATGATCTTCTACAATGTCACTCCAATTGAAGAAAATGAATTCCACGTAGGCATTCGATACGTACCCCAGACGTTATACCTACTTGGTTGTAATGATTATAGCAACCATTTGCCCAAGAAAGCCAAGTGGGCTCATGTTAATTGGATTGCTTTCATTGATTGTTTGTGACTGTTATATACAAACATAGCCCTTACTAACCCTTTCATAGAATAGATTTAGAATAGCCTATTATTTAGCTCGTTTGATTTTATATAACTAGTTTAGTTGTTGAGTATAATTCGGGGCAGAATAATGAAAGGATTAAACTAAGTTCGAAAAGTAGAAAAGGTTCTGTTTTAATTATAGCTAAGGCAAAATGTTTATACGGAAAATCACAAAGAACTTATTTTATTTAAGTATCATGTTATTAATATAAATGTTGCGATATTCATACCGAATATTATATAACAAGATTGTGACTGTATTGGGCATAAAAATAACTTAAATGTTAATGACGTACTTAATTCTAATTGTAATAATACTGTCATCGAACCTAAACCATTTAACCTTCCATATAAGTAAGGTAATACCGGGCGAAATGTTAATACTCTCTCTACTATATTTAGGTAAACTGTTAAATAATATGTAGAATAATGCTGTAGATACGAATCGCAAAATCGCTGGGCAGGCTGAAATTGTAATTAGCTTTCTGCCTTTATGCTATTTCAGGGTTCATCGGCTTTGCTATCTATTTTATGCTTTGACTGCAAATGTAATCGACATTTGACAAACTCCCATGCCCGTATACATACAGAAATGTAATTTGCCCGATCGGCATCAAAGGTGACATAGAAATGATTACATCGCTGTTTGAACTATGACATGGATTTGCTACCGGTAAATAATGTCAAGCAATGTAAACAACTGCCGCTGATAGACTCAACTTATGAATGAATACTAATTACCTAACACTGTTTGAACACAAATTCATGTACTTCGCCAATATTCCCTCATGTGATGAAAAGATCAAGTTTTTCCATCAAAAAGGTACGAAATGTAAATGGAATATTGTGAAGGCTCGACCTCTGACGCGCTCGGCTCGACGCCTCCACCATAAACAGTCATCAGGCGCCGGTTCCCAAGCATCGGACAAATTCCTTTGATCTTGTTTAGGGTAAATCTTTTCGATTTATATGTTAATTTATAAATTTGAATCTGCGGCACCGCATCTCCGGGTGTTACTGGTTAATCCGCGCTCTTGTCTGCCAAGACTTATTTCGTTTCATCTTTTTCATTCGACTGTAATTGATTCTTTTATTTTACTGCAACTTGCTTCGCATTTTTGTTGATTGATGAATTACGATATAATATGATATAGTCCGAGGTATGCAAAATGAGTGCTCCTTACAGGAAGTAAGTGGAATTTCTTTGCACAGCACAAATTTTACGACGACTCGTAATTTCCTTTGATCCCTCATCTATATTCAATGATCCGAGGACCGTAACGCTTCGTAAGCGAATTCATTATATCCGTGTGCTCTTTATATATAACGCGGGCACCTTCGAGAATAATTTATTTGAAAACGAAAAGAGTTCACACACTCGTAAATATTGGAGACGGCATCGAAATCAGAAAAAGATATTTTCTCGTCTTTTTGGATCAAAATTAAAAGTTGCATGAACTAAACCTAATAATTTTACCACGAAATAAAACTTGCATTTTGTATACAAACAAAAAAATAAAGTTAAATTAACCGTACCCCAAGGTTTGTTTCATACCCGGGTACTTGTTTAAAAAGTCTTAAATAGGTAAAAACCTAAAACATGTTTCAAAACTAATTCTTGAATATAAATCACTTACTGGCAAAATCCTAGATCAGTAAAACCTCCTGACGCAAAGATCTGTATATCAAGGAACGTGACATTACCCAATTTTTATGCTCACAAAAAAAACTTGACGTCGTTCGCTGAATCGTTTTTGTGAAAACAACGGGGGCAATAAAGGGTCTTATTGTTATCCTTTGAATTTATATCCAGATATTATCGCTCTCATAAATTGCTACCACGTACAGTTTTCTCCAAATCGGATGCTTGAAAAAGTGACCGTCGATAACCCTACCACTTTATATACGAGTTGCCGATAAAAGCTAATGTGCCTTTTATACTGTTCTAAAAAAGTACCGTCTTCCAGTAATATTCCGGCATAACGAGCAACATGTTTAAATTAGAGCGAAACGATTAAAACTGAGCGTAAATAAAAAAGCTTTAATTCGCAATCCGGCGCGCAGCATCTGTTTTCTAATTGAGACATTAAGCGTGGGATCGCTTCAACGGGTCTTTAATAACGCGCATATATTACTGATGGCAGTCGAAATGCGAAATGTACAGCGTTACAGGATCGGCGCCC
Organism: Diachrysia chrysitis; assembly: GCA_932294365.1. Classification (NCBI taxonomy): domain Eukaryota; kingdom Metazoa; phylum Arthropoda; class Insecta; order Lepidoptera; family Noctuidae; genus Diachrysia; species Diachrysia chrysitis. Next base: position 9,885,329 of record OW028649.1, on the reverse strand, counting down.
GACCGGCTAAATTATGTCCGTTACTCGCAATCGTCGGGCAAAACTCTCGGATAATTGACACGACGACTGTTGAAATATGCTCCCTCTGTTTTCGTGTGTGGTCCTAAACATATTTTGAGGAGCAACGAACTTAGGACGTCTCGATACGTCGCCCTTTATATCGCACCCCCAGTGGAAAAAAGGCATAAGTGATTTTACGTTGAATTGTCGATTTTAACATATTTGAAAAGTACGTTTGAAGATACATATGCTGAATTTTTTTCATATTTTTCTTGATAAATTTGACGAATTTAGGCAAGAAATCTTGTTTTATGAATTTTGAATACGGTATCTTTTTTCTTAGGGATAAATAGAATAAACGTTTTAACGCAAAAAAATTGTTGAATAATAAGGGGTATCACATCTTATGACGTTTTTCGTTAAATTTTAATGATCAAAATAAACAGTAACAAATATTATGATTCAAATCCGTTTCTTTTTTTTACATCGCTAGTCTTGTATTCACGGATACGTCTTTTTTTGTTTTATTAATCTTGTAACATTATATTATAAATGCACATACTTACTAAAAAAAATATTTTGATAACAATAAAGCAGCGATATGAGTGTTTAAGAGGTCATAATCTTGTAACTACTGTGTTAAATTGGTAAAAAATCGTGAGTTAACGTGTTCAGTGATGTAATTTGGTTTTGTGACAGTCGGGTAAGTCCCATTAAGTATAATTTTAGTATAATATAATCATAATCATACTCAAAAAATAAATTTATGTTCAATTTCTTCAAAACTTTCTTGCGGCTGGCATACGCGCCTTCGTATTACCTACATAGCGAAATTGAACTTTATTTGCTAGGCCACAACAAAATAATATGTGACTTAATTCTACAATTTCGTAGCAAATGGTTGCTGTCGTGCCGATGATGATAATTTGATTAATAGTACCAAATATTTTGTATTTGGATTAAGCATTTACCTATTTTATGGTAACTGCGTAAAACTTTTAATAAATAAAGTAATTTAATTAAAATAAACGAATATTGTTTCAGATAAACCATGTCAAAAAGAAATAGGAAAATGATGATGCTATTTGCACAAAAAAATAAGGTGTTGAGAGAAAGGTTTAAGAAATCGAAACATTTACAACGTAATATTCAAACTATCGATCCCGACTTTTTCCCTAGTAGTGATTCAGATGATGATTTTCCATTTTCAAGATACGACAGTGCAAATCAATCACTGGCTCCGATTATTCATGGGTCAAATTATTTCGACTCTGTAGATTTAAACTTTTGATCGGGCCCATTTACATCAAAAGGTGACTATTTCAATCAGCAACAACAAGATCAGAACACAGAAACCGGGAACAACAACATTTCCACGAACTCTTTGATTAACAACTGTGCCGATTATTAAACATAATAATTTAACTGATATATCATCGACAGTATTTTGTTCTGATAAAAACAATGGTTTTAATTTAGATAGCGCTAGTACAGGGACTCTAATTACACAGACTGCAAATGATCAACAAAGATCCTGTATTTCTCATGTTGATATAGACCAAATAATGATAACTGTTTCCGAAAATAAGAAAATACTTCTGACACTCTAACAAATAATTTAAGTGTGTGACGTGCTGAACATGAAAAATCTGTTGAGATATTTAATCCCGAGAAAACGAAGTTATAAGTAATGCTAATCTAAGGGACACCGAAAATCTGGCACAAAATGAAATAACTTACGATAATACACATGATCTTACAACTTATACTAAAGCAGGTACAATAAGAAAAAGAAAAAAATACAACCAACCACTCAATGTTAGAAAAGAAGCGAAAAACAAGATATAAAAGAGAAACATGGCTTGCACCTACCCTGTCCAGCTTCCTGCAAAAAGATATGTATCCAGAATATATCAGATGATCAGCGAAAAATCATAAATGAAAGCTTCTGGAATTTAATTGACAAAGAGAGGAAGACATTTATGCTGCATCATACTTCAGCAAAATCTGTGAAACAAAGAACAGTAACAAGACCTTAATCAGAGGACAACGCATGGAGTATGCAAAACTTTCTTATTGACAACTTTGGGCTACAAACCATCTAATGATAAACCTTTACAGACTGCATTGGCCAATTCCAAGGAGACAGTTGTATCGCCAGTAGACAGGAGACAGGGAGCTACTCCTCACAATAAAATTGACTCAAATCCTATTAAGGAACATATAATGGGCTTCGAGCCTAGCATATCTCACTATAGGCGTGAACACGCTCCCAATCGCTTATACCCTACCGCTTATACCTACCGCTTATAACGCTTATACGCCTATACCCAGTGATTTGACAATCTTCAAAGACTTTTTAGAAAAAAAAAACCCTCTCACAACGTATCTTACGACAAAAATACCGAGAAGTGATTGCGGCATTAAATATTTCTTTCGTAAAACTTGGCCACGAAGAGTGTGAACCAAACAACCAAAAAAACACACTTCAAAGAAAATCTTCAAGAAGACTGTTTAGGTTGCACAAAGTAGTATATGAACCTGACGTGACTTTTTAGTTCATTTAATATTATTGATCTCATTATTGTTTAAGACATATTTGATTTATATTTAATTAAAAGTTTTTTATCATTATTTTAAAACAAAAGATACAGGCCATGTGTGAAAGGCCCTATTTTGTTAACATATCGATAGTCAACAAAAAATAAATACAACTAAATACCTTTTAATAAAAACTAGCTTAACAGTATTTTGATTCAAAGAGATACAAAAAGTGATTTCTTTTTTGTTGACTAGTAAATGTTTCTTGCATTTAATTTTATTAGAGTTTAATATTTTGTTGTAAATAGAGTTGCGAAAATTGTTCATTTTGTTATTTTAATAATTTTTACAAGTTAAAGCTGAATATTTAGAAATTTATCAAAAAAATATTAGTAACGGTAATCTTCACAGAAAATACATACTATCTTGGCAGTTATTGTTCAATACTGTTATCTATGTTACAAACTTTAATTGTATCCAAAGCTATGCTGATTATTTTGGATATAATAAAAATTATTTGATACAAAATATGAATTTGTTTTTTTTCCATTAGTCGTAATTATTTAGCCTCAGGTAATATTAGTCAATATGCATGTAAAATTTCTATAACAGATAATGGAATAAATCATTATTATTGTTTACTTAAGGTCTCTCAACAAGCCTTTAAATGGAAAAAAGGCGTAAGTGATGGATACTTAATACAAACAACAAATTCAATAAAAGAAAAAATGCAGTAATCTTACTTATACTAGCAATAATTCACAGTGTTACAAGTTCATAATTGCTTTAACTGAACATACTTTTTAAAATATATTTAATTTCACGGGAAAGTTTGGCTTAAGTGTTGATGCTTAAAATACCATATTTTTTTAAATTACGAAAAGTAGCATAATAATTTATTTCTATGATTCCTAATAAACTAGAAACATTAGCACTAATTTAAAAACAACACGCAGTGTAATATATTTTTCCCTTTTTTTTGATATAAGAATCTTTCCTCTACGATCAAAGACGAAGTAAATATTTCCATAAAACCAGTTTTTTGGCCGTACTGAAAAATTGTCATTTCTGGCTTATGCCTTTTTTCCACTGAGGGTGCGATATGGTTTGCTGAATAACTAACTTCGCAAGTGTCTTGTGAGCGTTGTGTGTTTTTCTCGTAATTGTGCTATTCGGTTTGGTGTGATGTAGGCATTATTTTTGAGATATTGTCAGTTTTGTCGATTATTTGGACGAAATTTAGGTATGGGATGAAATCCTTATACACAGCAAGTTTTATAAAATGTTAAGAATATATTTACGCCACTTTTAGTAAAAAGTTAGATGCTTTTTTGTTTTTTTGTATGGCGTCTATCTATTTTGAGAAAATAATACCCATGAGTTGGGTGCCTGCTTTAAATATATATAAAATAAATACTCATACAAAATTGAAACTGCAATATTATATACGATAAAGATTTCACAACCTACAACAAACTGTATTTCAATTTAAATAACACAGTCTAAGCCATTTAAATTTCATAAAACAATATTATAACATCTACTTAAACGTTATTACAATATGACAAAGCAATTACGAGTATTTCCTTCACATCGGGTACAATAACATTGAAAACTACGAGTAAGTACATGTCTTTGTTATCGCTCGGGATTCTCGGGCCTGGCAATGTATTGCAATAACCGCAAAGCCTGTCTTTTGCATTCTGCCGTTAAATGAAATTGCCTGTTCTGTAAACTAAATGTAAACTTTCCCGCAAACCTGCTTAGCCGGGAAGTACTGTTTTAGTAAATTATTTCCTTTGTAATAAACTAACTATGCGTCGCCTCTGGCTTCTAGTAAAAATGTTTCACACTTTTTTCTTTATTTATTACTCTGGTTTTCCCTATAGAATGTTAGTAATATGAAAATGAGTCTTTTACAAGTTGGACAGTTTTGCAGCTCATGTACTTATTGCATTAGTTATTTATTTTTGCGAACTTTACTATTTTAATTAACGATATAGAGACTAGTACAATGCAATTATGTTAAATACTTCATATTTTACTTCCTATAATATATGTATAATTATTTTAAGTATTTAAAAATAATGTACTCCTGAAAATAAAAAATCAGGATCATTTTTATACCTCATTTACGTACCTACCTACTTCTTGTATCTTGAAAATACAAATTTTATCGGACTTTTTATAAACCCCGTACATGAACTAGTCTCCTACATTAAATGTATGGAAATAATATCGAAAAAATCCACAGATTTCACTTTGATAAAACGAATATCAGTTTCACGAATGTGTACCTTTTTGCTGGGAACTAGATCGTTTCAATGTTTTTGTTGAACGCTCCTGCAGTAGCGCGAAAGTGATTTATCATAAGGCAACATACTGCGGTTGAGACGAAAAATAAAAGTAATTCCTTTTGTATTTGCCGAGTAGGGCGGTCGCCTGGAGACATATTTGTCAAACGCGTGAATAATGGTTCCTTCTTTGATGTGAGTTACCTATAATTCTTCATGTTTTCGTATCCTTGACAAAAGAGGACAGAAATATCACAATTCTTCCTTTGTAATTAATACCAAAAAGGTCAAGGAGCAACCTTTTCAGTATTTTCGGTATAGGTGTCTCATAAACATACAATGGTTATATAAAATGTAGCTTAGTGCTGCGAATACCACCGCAGCGTGGCGTCACATCATAAACGTCCATTATCTAGCAGAGGAGTGCTTCCCTCGACACTCTCTCCAAAACATATTTTCTAGTGCGGAGACTGTGAGACGAAGCAAGTTTTTCTACAAGCAACATTTTCAACCTTTTCTTCACTTTAAAAAATAATCACGGATCGTTTGTCTCGTACTTGTTTGTATCGCCGTATTCGAGACTGATACCGCACTAAATGGTTATAATACTAAGTAGCTGTTACTTTTATGTTCCTAAAATATTATTTTGAGCGCAATAAAATTCTTTCTTTATATCTTCGGTGTCCATGAAAAAGACATAACAGTGTGCGTTGAATTTATTGTAGCAGACGAGGACCCAGATGGCTTTCCTCATAAAATACTACGAGTGGTTCTGTTGGTAGCAACGTTATACTAAAGATAATCACAATTTACGGGAGCCCTTTTGCCAAATTTGGGAATACTTTCCCTTTGCGTTACGTGCGAGCAATTACAACACCTTTAATGATGTAGTGCCGGTTGTGAGTTCAACTTACGTTAATGTTGTGCCGAAGGATTTTTATTACCACTTACGGTTTCGTCTTTTAGTGCTCCAGTTTTATGTTACTGTAATTGTTATTCAAGTTGTTAGCGAACGATCGTTATAGAGCTGACGAAATAGTAATGGGCTATATACCTTGATCTTCAGATTTTGTAAGATTTATTTTACGCAGTTTCTTATATGATATCTTGCGTAACAGTGTAATAAATTTTCCTATATGGCACTTACGTTTTTCTAGATTGCATTTTCTTTTTACCAAGAAGGTAAACTCCATGGAGTCAGAGGAATTTCAGCAATCTTGATTTTCTATTACACTATTAGATAAGCGAAGTATAATATCGTATATTATGATGGTATGGCCTCCATAATTTCCAAGGGATGATAGAAAAATCGTAGTGTTTACACTAAGGTAGTTTATCGGCGATTTGACAATGCACGATCAACTAAGCATAATTAATATTGTGACCCTATAAAATCTTGTTTACATATCATGATAAAAATATAACTCTAATTATTACCATGCATTATATTAGAGGATTTACTCTTCATGAGTCCATATTTATTATTGCAGCTTAACATGGAGAACGCATGAGTGTCAAAATGTGTCACAAAATATGCACGCAAATGAAACCGTGTTCATTCAAAAATATTTACGCAACTAGTACATACTTTTCAAGGGCCGGATACATCTGTTGCATGACTGACGAGTGTTGGGCATAAGTGACAACAATATGGTCTCCACAAAACATCAAGAGACTTCGTCTTCCGTCTGGCTCAGAAAAATCATGGAAAACAATAGCCCAAGACCAGAAAAACTGGGAGAAGGAAAGGGTCGCCTTTGCCCTGCAGTAGAACGATCATGGCTGAAAATAAATAAATAATAATAATAAAACAATACTACATACACAAGTATAAAACGTAGCCCGTGCTGCGTCTCCCGTACCGTGCGTGTTGACCGCACTAAATAAGCTCGTGGAAGCCCATTCGAATTGCGATTTATTTGCTGATAAATTCGCCAATATAATTGAAGAGTACATTTTTGTGAAAATACCAGTACTAAATTTTTGTTATTAGTTTATGTTTTATGTTTGTACTTATTGTATACACTATGGTTTCCAAAGACGTGTAAATAAAAATAAAAGTAATAATTTATGTGACGTTATATGAAAATGCAACAACTTTAAATATGTATAGATTCTGAATACGAAGAGCGATTATTATACTACAAGACGAGAAATCGATTAATTTATTTTATGTCTCAGTCATGATTTCACAATTAATATTCTTAAAGAGTCTCAACCGAAAGGTCGATGACAAATAAATCGTCGTCTATCTTAAATTATTATTCTATTAAAACTTTGGCTCATTTATTTTAGAACTTACCAACTTATCTTTTGCAGTAAACTGGATATGAACTTCGAATTTCAACTATTAAATTTACGTTCGTCTTAAAGACATCCAGTGTTCAGATATTTAAACATCACGAGTCTAGACGAAATTTTAGTAGGACGTATCTCATTTTTAATCTTATATTATTTATATGTCTTTTCTCATTCTCATTTTTATGGAATCCTAATTCGTGCTTACCCCATACCCAGTTTTATCAGTTCAGTGGTTCAGCTGTGAAAGCGGACAGACAGAAAGACAGACCTAGTTACTATTATGGATTATTACATACTAGCTTGCTTGCGGCTGCAGCAGCGTCGGTGCCGGTTATCGCGGCAAAAAGTAGCCTATGTCCTTTCTCAGAATTCATGCTTACCCCATAGCAAGTTTCATCGAAATCAGTTGAGTAGTTTAGCCGTGAAAGCGTAGCACACAGACAGACAGAAAGAAAGACAGATAGAGCTACTTTCACATTTATAATTTTAGTATGAATGTTTCTTATGTTACACATTGTACATATTTAAAACAGTAAAATAAACCATCTCAAAATTCCTGTACTAAGTTAAAATGTAATTTCTTATTTGATAAGACATGGAACGTGTATATTGCCTTTACACTAGGATGATCTCAGAAAGGTAAAACAACGAACCCATTTTTAATATCAACGCTGCGAAGGAAATTAAATTTTCTTTTTTTAGTGTAATGGAAAACTACTGGCGTCTTGAGTCTGAATTGCACTCGCAGATAACACGGAGCGAATATACTCTGCTAACTATAGAGAATAAGCATAATAAATGGAATCGTGGAATGTGTTCTTTTTGCTTAAATAGACTAGACGAAGGCACTTCGTCTTTGGTTCAAAAAGAATATTTGCGAGAAACTGTACTTATTACTCAAATGGCGCTTGTAACTCAAAGATTTAATATAAGAATCAATTCTACTCATGAGTACTATGCTACGTATAAAATAAAAAAAAAACACTTAACTAAAATTGATGAAAACTTATCGTATTCTTGGATCCACAGCTGGACATGGACATGATCTACTGGATATCCAGAAGGTCACAAAATGAGGATTTTCTCATGGAATACTTCTCTTGGAATTCAAGCCGGAAGCAAGGCCCCAGACAAAGTACAAAGTTCTCAGATAAATGTAAAAATATAAACTAGTACAATAACATCTATATTTCTTATTAGTTGTTATAAAAATTCTACAATCTATCGTCCACAGCTAAAATAACAATGGCAACAATAATAAAAATCTGATTTTACTATTGTCTTTAGTAATTAATTCAATAACCATGACCTATATCTCCAATGCGAATAATTAATATTTAAAACCACATTGTTATTGTAATCGTAAATGAATGTAGATAGGAGATCATAATATCCAATGTCAAAGTACAATATTATTTATTTTGCTGAAACGATTAAAATGAACTGATAATGTATTATTTCAATTATTTGTAGGAACTAAAATATGCAATAATACTTTTAAATGTTCTATTAAATGAGAAAGTACTTAGCTTACTATGAGTTCTTAAGAAGGGACGCAACTGGGTCTTTCTCCATACCAACGTATTCCACTGTGTACTTCGTGATGCTTCTAGAGCAATATTATTTTGCCAAAGGATCTAGGTTTTCTTAATGCGCGCCCCTATATTTCGGTTTTTACAAAAGATAATCCCTTAAAAAAATATGATCCTCCAAAATGCCTGTTTTTACCGCCGTGTTCCGACGACTTTCAGACTAATTTGATAGGATTTTAATAAAAACAAATGGTGGCATAAATAATAAATAAATATAAAAAAATCAAGAAAAGACACCTTTCTTTGATTATTTTATGCAAAACTTATTTAGCTGTCTTGTTTTTGAGAAAAAAACAGCGGAATACGAAACGTCTTTTTGCTAACGATCTGGCCTGAGCTGCAGTTGTCCCTCGCGCACTTTACGGCTATAGGTCGGAGGTGTGCGATGGCAGTATTTTGTTTAAATACCTATTTTTCAAATCCTCGGGAGTAGTGTCCTCACTTGAAGCAAAATCTTCTTAATACTACTGTACCTATTGTGTACAAGTACAAGTGACCCCAATAAGTCACCTCACTTTAAAAAAATCTAAGCTGGTTAGGGATTTTACGGACATAAAACCTGCTAAAAACGTAATTTGAGTACCTATTATATTTATTAAATTATCACTCACGTCCCTTACATTCCAGTGTATTCATTTATCCAGGCTGTTCTTTCTTTATGGGCGATGCAGTATTCCACATTGACCAAAATATTTGGAATCTATTGTTTCCTAATTAATTTAGCAAGCAAGCCCATACCATCAATAGGTTTAAACAAACCGTGTTAATATATTCCCATGTAATAGTGAGTTCATGTGAAATTGGATTATCCAATTGCTATTCAAAGAACAAAAGGTGGTTTGAACAAAAGATATCGGGAGAAACATATTGTGGTTTTAGATCAGTGTGTAGTGTTTTGTTTTTGTTCGGTGGTCGTACGTGAACTAGCCAGTTTTTGTGGACACCAAGAGGGATTGTTAGGCAAGATTTGTGTGAACAAAAACCTCTTTTTTTGCTTATTATCCTCATTGCCTTCATGGAGTGGAAGTTGGTAGCTGTGAAGTACGTGTGGAACGCACTGTACGTGTTTACTGTTTATTTACAACGGTTATGTTCGTGGTTAAGTTATGAGTATAGCGTGTTGTTGCTTGTTACGTCATCAGTTGAGTCTTTGTCCAATTGTGAAATTTTTTGATAAGGCCGCAAACCGGTGGTTCGTATTATTTTTCTGGGTGAATCATGTCATTGTTAAGTTTATTGACGTAAAAACGCAATGAAAACAATGTTTCACGCCACATTAAAAAGTTTTATTTTGCATTTATGAACTAGCGAGACAGAGTTACAAAATGGAAGTAAAGTTTAAACACGTGAAAAGTCGTATTCACACAACTGGATAGAACTAAGACTGAACAGCCCTTGGTGTTTCAAAGTGGACGGTCGGTAGTCGAAAAGATGCGAATATCGAATGTCAGTTCAAAATAAAAATAAAAGATTTTCAAGAATTAAATTTAAATCTACCAAACGTGGTGTAGTAGGTTTATAGCCAGTAAGAAAAAAAAAACACATAAGCTTTTTGTATATTTTTACCAAGGCAGGTTATTACTAAATAGATGGACAGAACATGAAAAAAAAGTTTTCCTACACAACAAAACACAAAGCATACTATTTATTAACAAATTCCACACAAAATAACTCATATAAAAAGGGATAATATGCGAAACTGGCAAATCAACCTCGTAGTCTTAATAATAAGTTGGTACATCATAAAAATGTTAATGCCAAACATTCTTTTAACATCAACAAGAAACAAACTGTAGTACAAGTCGGCACATAAAATTACGAGCGGCGCGACGCAGGCCCACGTTCAATACCCTCTCAAGAAGTATTACTCGTATTATGAGGGGTCACAAAGTGAGGACGGCGATATTGGCAGCCCTTACCGAGCATCGTAAGAAGGTGAGGAAACTTCACATAAAACCTAAGGAGGCAGGTGCATTCCATTTCCAGGGTACCGAAATGTTCGCGTATTTCACGCTCGGCGCGTCATTACCGCTCCTTACAACGAATACGCTCGCACGGTGTGTTACAACAAAAAGGGTAAGTATAATAATAAAAATCTTACGGCGTCTGGAGAGCCGAATAAAGTACGAGTCCGTGTTTTGCCTGTGTAAGCGCTATTGTCTGTCGAGGCAGTCGTATGTTTTTGACTGATTGTCGTTTATACTGCTCACTTTGACTATAAAGCTTGCGTTCTTTTAATGCCCGTCTAAGATGGTAAGCTTCTTTCGAACAGAATACAACCAAACAAAAAATACGAGACTTTGTTCGTGAGATGCTTCGAACTTTATATTTGTCGTAGTACATACCTACGTCGTAGCAGTAGCGTAGCAGTCACATTGCTACGTTACGAAATTGCATTGGATCAGTTTTGTTCAAGAAAAGATGCAAAATCAGCACTGTCAAAGCTCTTCTTTGCTATAAGCTGATCATTCCCATAATAAAGGGTGCTTTCTGCAATCAGGAAGTCTCATCAAACTTGATTAGTTAATCCTGTAGACATGATTTAATGACGACAGATTTGCACCTGCGCAAGGCCTTTAACGTTAAGGTTTGAATCTACGATTTCGATTCCGAACATTAGCAACATTTTAATTTTTGTATCTTCAAATTCATTGTAAAATTAAGTAAGACCTTTAAAAAGTACGTTTTTGTTTAGTTTTAACTACATTAATAAACTATATTAGTGTCTGTATAACTATTTTAGTGTCTGTATAATTTTCTAACAATTTTATGACATTATGTTACTTTAATCATTGTAATGTTTTCTTTCCTTAACACCTAAAATAGATAAATAAGAAAAACATGAGCAAAACCGGTTTCTTTTGTATCAAAGTTATTTTGGTAACAAATGTTTAAGTGAAACAAGTTCCATTTTCAAACTGAAAGCCTTGTCGCCACCCTAAGTAATATTATAAATAGATGTTTTTATAAATTGTCAATGTTTCTTAGAAAACGCCATTCCATTTTTAACAAATAATAAATTCTATTTTGTTATTTTTATTTACTTTCTGTTTCTTAGTAATGTTTGGGTGAAAAAAAGAGAACGTGTTTCATTTAAAATAAAAAAAATATTGAGAAAAGAAGAATATTATTTTCCATTACAATATGTATAAACAATCAACATTTTTTATTACATTATATTTTATTACTTACTAGCTGTCCCCCGCGACTTTGTTCGCGTGTTTTAGTTTCAACGGTTTTTCATTTATGCAACATTTTTTATGCTCCGCTCCTATTGGTCGTAGCGTGATGTTATATAGCCTATAGCCTTCCTCAATAAACGGACTATCCAATACAAAAAGATTTTTTCAATTCGAACCAGTAGTTCCTGAAATTAGCGCGTTCAAACAAACAAACAAACTCTTCAGCTTTATAATATTAGTATAGATTTTAACCCTGAACCGTCATACTGCAGGGCAAAAGCCTCCCTTTCCTTCTTTCACTCTTATTTTTTTATCACTACTTCTTGTACGGGTCCAATTCATCCCTCCACCTCTGTCTAAGCTTTTTTACGCGGCCTTCATCTTCGGGACCCTAGAACATAGTATTTTACCGTAGTTTTCAGAAAAAAAATCGAACTCCTCATACCTACTTTAATCAGTTAAAATATACGATTTATGTAATTGGCTCCAAGCCGTGTAAATCATTAAATTAAATTAAATACGTAACAAAATCATACGTCAGAACTGCACATTGAATATTTGTTACCGTCCTGAAATATAGATTCAGCGTTAAATGTGAAGCAGAAATGGAAAAATAGCAAACACTAGAGTATGAACAAGGTTTTGTGAGAGAAAAGTGGATCATAAATATTGAACAGAAAGTTTTCCACGCGGTTGAAAATCTATCATGTTTCGTACAACGATACCCAAATGATTCTAAGCTTGGTATTATATTTCATTGTTGTTATTACATTTTGTGAACGTAAGTATTCCAAAATACAAGTTTTCTAGTGTTTGAAGTGGAGATTTTGTGAAATCGGAACTATCTTTCAATGTTATTTAACGTTTCTAAAGTGCAATTTCAGGCACAATAGAATATAAAGACTAGTCAAGGAAGAGGTTTAGATTAAAAAATTTCTTTCTACAAATGTACTACTGTCAAATTCTGTAGCTATGGCTGTCTCCATAGAATTGAGTAATTATTCATGTTTAGCAAACTTTACAATATAGGCGTTCTATAAACTTCAAGTCATTGAAAGATTGGGGGGTCGATTTCTATTGTTCAAATGAAATATTGAATTAGTTTATTGTCTTTTATTCCCATTGTCTTCGCAATATTTTGCATTGGAGTATTCCACACAATTATCTTGTCTTTATTTATAGTCTTATTATATTTTTCATTTTAAAACAGCGGAAAAGTGTTGAAAGCCATTCTCGACGGCAACTTGTGAAAAATGGCGAGAGACAGTATTATCGCGGATTATGAATCGCAATAGATAAGGCATTCAGCGTGCCCTCATTAAAAAAGGGAATCCGAGGAAAAAATAATACAAAAATACAGTGAAAGCCAGTCTCATTTGTCAACTTCCTAGCGTTGCATGCAGCGCCTACATCACTCGAGGAGTGGCCGACTTTTTATTCATTCCAGTTATACGACGCACACAACTTTAATAACTCACTAACAGAATGAAAAGAAAAGTCTAAAAAAAATAACATTTTCATCGGTGTTATGGTTCGGTGCGATTTTACGCGGCCGAGATACGAAAAATGTAATTGGCTGAAGTGGTAGACGAGATAATAATTTTATAACGTTGTTTTGTAAATTTTCAAGCTACAAAATGTCGGAAGTGAGTCGTTTGTACGTTTTGAACACGAACGACGAATGTTTTTTGGTGTTGTAACTACTTATGTTGTGACAAATTTAATTTTGAAGCTTTTTATGTCTATATACGTGGTGGAGATTTAGGGTTACATTTATTTTCATTCCAGATATTCTTTGTCAAAAATGTACCTATTTGTTCAATAAAAAATTTAAAAACAAATCAATCCTATCAATTAGAAAAATCGTTTTTTCTATCTATCATTTTTTTAGGAAATAAGAACTAAAATGTGATAAGTGACTTTCTGATTGAATAACACAATGTTTTGTGCAATGAGGCTGATTTTTTAGCGCATTTTGTGGACATAAAAACCTCCTACTTAGGACAGATTTCAATATAGCTACTCTTTTACTTCGTGATTATTTCTATCTTTTGTAATATTCATTAGTGCAACTTGACAAAATTCAGACATATAACAATGTTAAACGTCGGTAACTATAAAGGTAACACATTAATGTCTTGTTTATACACAATTAGACACAAACCAAATAAATATACTTACCAATATAATATTACGGTGTACTCGTCCATTAATCATGAAAATGGGAACTTTAATTGACACTTGAATTAAGAGCTGTTGGTTCGAGTTACTCTGTTTTACTGGTATTGCATGGGACTCCAAAATCGTTTTTACTGAAACAAAACTATCAGTGTTTTATTTGTTTAAATACCGGTTTGCCCAGTACGTATTTAATTTATTTTGGAGAACTTTTTAATCTTGATGTAAAAATTGTCTTTTGTTTTATTTCAATGGAATAATTAACACGTGGCTAAATGTAAATGGTAAGACCGATAATTCAGGTTAAACCGCGCTGAACGCGATTAGTCCGTGGATGGGTGTCCATTTTGTAAACTTTCCGAGACTTAAGTTTAAAACTGTAGTCAATAATAATTAAAGATTTTAATAACAGCCCCGTTGTGAGAAAAATGAGCAGCATTGATTCAGTCTGCGCGGTGGGATTCCAGATTAATTATAAATGCGGGTTTCCTGCCAATGGTTTCCTTTACTGATACTCATTCGTGGTTTGAGCTTATCAAATTTATTTATATTTCTATATTGAAAAAACTAGACAAGTGTGAGTCTGAGTCGCGCACTGAGGGTTTCGTAAAAATGTTGCTGATCATCACTGTTTATTCTCCAAAAACAAACTTACCCGTGCGGTTGTAAAAATGTTCTCTCATACACCGATGTAGGTACACTGCCAAATTTTTTACTGTAAATATAAGTTCGAATGAACAAAGCTACAAAATTTTAGGACTATTCCTTTACTTCTGACTCGCGATTCTGGGTTGTCGGGATGTGGGTTATTAGTTTTTCCGAAATGCATGGGAAAACAATATATTAAATGGCTGTATTTTTTTATCACGTTAACATAGTCTTGAATTTTTTATTGTATCAAGGGTCAGTAGAATTATTTTATTTTATATACCACGATAAACAGACAGTTAACAGACAGACGGAATACCAAGTGATGTTATAAGGGTTCCTTTTGAGATACGGATCCCTTAAAAGTAGTAAATAATTATTGTTATTTATCTTACACCAGCTAAATATTTGAGTGTATCTTTGTACAGACAAAAAGCATTAATTGGCAAAAATACAATTTATAAAAAGAATACACTAAATTAGACAGTTTTGATCATCCATTGAAAACAATTTCATCCGTCGCAGTTAATATCCTAAATGTCGCTTTTAGTGTAAATGTAATCATAAAGTAACAACTAATCATTATATAAAGTGAAAGAAATAGGAACAGTTTCCCCTTAAAACAACACGACGAATACGTCGTGTTGTTTTAAGGGGAAAATGTTCACTCTAATATAGAGTCAAATAATTTTGTCATCATAACCGTTTGAATTAATTTCATTGTACGATAATTTTAGGACAGTCAAGAGTCGTGTGACACGCAACGACACGTTTTTAAAATTATTCAGTGTCATAATTGGGTAGATACATTAATTAGTGGACTATTGTTTTGGTCATTTAATTGCGATTACGTCACGTGCCTTCCCTCTTTAAAAATACACATTATCTTAATTACAGTTTGCCACGAAACGTTAATTTGTTGGATGCGATGTCTGACCTACGATTTATGTTTAAGAGCCTTTGAAGTATGGTACACAATTTGAAGTATATATTTTTTTCCATGACCCGAACAGTCGATTTTATGTGGAAAATGACGCGAATACAAAATAATAATTTATTTAAGACACGATGTTAGGAAATACAATACATTTCTTGCAGGGTAAACGTAGAGCTTATTTACAGCCAATTTAGTCATGAAATGCCTTGTACGAAACTTAATAATTACTAAGTTATCCGATATTTTTATTATTAATATTGTCGATTTTATTGGTCATTTTTGTAAAATAATGCTTTTTTTATACCTTTTCTCGAAAAAATTGGTCTTTTCTTGCTAAAGTTATTTTTTTATGAGGTGTTGGGCTGCAAATAAACTCTACTTTAACCCCCTGCATCGAATGCATCGTACTTCCTGACACCCTGTGTAAGTATTTACGAATCCGAGTCGATAATTATAATATTTTTCCAACAATTGAATATACCATTTTTTATTAATGATACAAAAAAGTTCCAAAAAGTAACGTCAATTTCATGCAAGAATAACGAAAAAGGGAATCCAGTGGAGTGACACTTTTGAAGGCGTCGACGTTGATTTTAGAAAGAGCCTTTGTTTCTGCTAACCATACCGCCGCGTCCGCCCCTCGTTGATTTAAGTACACAATGGGAACCCTCTTACGTCCCGACAATACTCCGATAGCTTAGAAAACGCTCACAATAAAAATGAACAAGACAATACTTTTATTGAATAGAAATGAAGATATGATTTGCTCGTGACGTTTATTGTTCCCTGTTTCTCTTAATTTCGATATTCAATTTCCATTAGTATTGACTCTGAAGTGCTTTCAATAAAAACGTATACAATGTTATAAGGTAACGCTAAATGTATATAAATTATACCTGTTGTTTGATTTTAATAAAGCATGCCTTTATGGCTTCTGTAAGTGTTGCCAGCCACCATCAATGTAATTTATGAGACGGTAAAGAAGAGTAATTCTGCTTATTAATTTTGCGCGGGCGCGTCTAGAGGTGCGGTTTCCCGGCTTACATGACTCGGGCTCTTTAATCACGTCTCCTTGCTCTATTTAGCGAAAGAGCATTATTTCACCGCTCGATTACTCAAAGAACCCACCGATTTAATCACGATATTAATCTATTGTTTCTGTTCACAAAACATTTATTACAACCTAACCCTTTTTGTTTCTATTTCATGTAAATAAAATTCTATTTGTTAGAATTTTAAATCGATATCGTCAGAATGTTACTGCTGAATTGCCTATCAAATAAACCCCTTATCGACTCATTTTCTTTCCCCTTTCGCCGAAGAAATGCGCGACTCTATAAGGGTAGCGAGTTTGGGTTTGGCCATTGTTTTCGTGTTACGAACGCGTCAGTTTGCGTTAAGGTACTTTATTTAGGAAACAGACTTGAAGGGTTCGGTATGTGATAACAATAGTCTAAAGGGAGCGTATTGGAGTGCACGCGACCTCACCCTGTTTATGTTTTCAAACGTGATAGCCGGCAGGTAATTATAATATAATTCACGCAACCCCGAACGAAAGGTAAGAACTGTGGATACACAAAGTATTAAGTTACATGTTAAAACATCGGGTAGCATGTACGAATCGTTGATTTAATTGGGTAAGAAGAAGTCGTTTGTCATTTTGTTTAAGTCGTGTTTCGTTCATCGTATTTTTGATAACAATGTGGTTTAATGCGGTGACTATAACAAGGTATACGCGGTCCGTAGTAAACATTTAATTAGTTGGATTTCGGTACATTTTAGTGAGAGTTAGAATCACGCGATATAATGGGGCCTTTTGTTTGGGCCGCGGTCGTTAGGAGCGCCCTCGTAGTTTAAGTGATAAATTACACATAACAATTAAAAAGTTACGGGGGTCCGTGCTCAGCCGTTACAAATGTACTCTCGAATTGTTCAAAAGAGGTGGAAAGTGGTGTATGTTCATGTAAAAATAAAAATTATCTCGAAACGCCCTGTTGTAGTCAGATTTTTTTAATGCTAAAAGGTCATGTTTATTTACCAGTAATATCAGACCTGCTTTTTTAGTAGTTATGAAAATAAAGCGTGCCAATTCTAATAAAAATGAATATTATTCTGGCCGATCAAATCAAACAATAAACTAATATTCGTTTAACAATATTTGTCTACCGAATGGTCAGCTAGAAAATATTTCATAATATTGTTTTAATGTAAGAAATAGTGTGCATGTGTGAAGAAGTAGTGTGTGTTTGCACACTACATACTATTTAAGCCTTAATATATTAGACTTGAAAAAAATTATCAACATTCACGACCAGGCGCTATAAAAACTATTTGCTGCGAAACCTTAGAACATTAAAAATATTGTTTTACGACACGCAACGTTATCGCTCACCCTTGACGCACGAAATTACAATATAAATCAGTTTTTAAATGAAAGAAAAAACAGATTTAGTAGAGTTTCAGCCTTTAAAAGCAAAACGTGACTCGTAGACATAACGCTACGGCGCTACGGTGCTACGGCTGCCGTAGAGCTGCTACGATAAATCGTACTTAATTTATAATGTTGTATTATCGCTATGTGTGCTGTTATTTGATTACCTCTATTTAGCTTTGACTTAGATTAAAGCGCTAAAGTAATAAGTATGATTAAATTGCGTGGTAAAGTTGTGTTTTATATTAAGTTGGGGCCTAATTTACACTAATGGCCATTTATTTCGGTGAAACCATTCTTAAACTCATTTTGGGCTCAAAATATTGCTTTGTGAAACATTGTTTCAATTTCAATTTTTATCAACAACTTAACAAACGGAGACTGAAATTGTGTTAATGTGGAGAGACATTTAGGCTCGTCGCAAACGGGCCACGGACCACAACCACCGGTGTCCTGCGACTGCGACTTAACACATTTTTTCATATATTTGTATGCTGTAGCGAGTAGCCGCCACACGTGTGCGGTGCGCCTATACAAAATATATATAAAAGGCTGTGGTCGGTGGCCCGTTTGTGTCGAGCCTAAGTTGGGGTATTTTGAATACAAAACCAGACATTTTGAATGCAGTGTCCATTTATTTACGAAATAGTGATGTTATCTACAAAACGTTCATACCATAAACGGGAGAACGTATACATATTTCTATTTAACTTTCACAACCTTTTATACATCGCATACAACTGTCACATTAAAATGACAAAGTTAACACTTAAGAAGGGTATCAGTTAGAACGTGAAACGTACGCCAGTGAATACCATTGCCCAGTTTTCAAATGAAAACGGTGGCTGGCATTTTGCCTATAGTTCGTAATATGTAAGATTTTATAGCTTTCATCGCGCACGAGTTTAATTTCATGTTTTATGTTTATTACTCTGTGACCACGCTACCGACCGTTCGAATTTTCAAACTGGTGTCATAAAGAAGACACTACAAAAGGTTCAGTTCCATAGTTTGATTTTAGAGATTATTATATTTTTCATCAAAATATGGACCCTATTTAAATCTTCATAATTCGATGCATTTACTAGGGGATATGTTAACAGATAGAAGATATTATAACGAAAAAAGTATGCGAGAAAGATCATTTAAAATTAAAAATGTTAAAAATGAATAATATAAACCGGACAAGTGCGAGTTCGACTCAACGAGGGTTCTGATGTTTTTATGATCGTCTCGGTTAATCCTAGAACTTTTTACATAAACTTAGGTACTGACTATATTTTATATACCTACATTATATACAAATAAACAATTATTCTACTAGCGAGCCACTTTAGCTTCGCACGGTTTAGTTTTAAACATTCCAAACCTTTGAATTTCTCGGGTTTTCTATCCTATAATATACATGTATCATACCTTTAAACATTCCTCTTAAATCACTTTATGTATCTCTTTATCTGCATTAAAATCGTTTTTTCAATAAGTTACAACTACTTAACAAAGTCTTCTTTGACAACGTTGCATAACTTCTGTATTTGTCTGTCTTGCGTCAAAATGTTTTAGGTCATATAAATCCATACGTATAACAAACATGTTAATTTGTTTATTGCTAGCTATCACTCGGGACTCTGTCTGTATTCCTCTTATTTACTTTTTAAATACCAACCAATTTTGTTAGCTGATATTATTAGGGCTGTTGGTTGAATTCGAATAGAATTCGTTGTTTTTAACTATTGTTTTTGGGTTCCGTACCCAAAGGAGTAATAAATTCGTGCCATCGGGACACTGTTACTAAGCATCCGCTGTCCGTCCATCCGTCTGTCTGTCAGTGTTTGTATTTTGGTTGCTATAAAAATAAAAATCATATACGTTTTAAACAGCATAAATTATTTACGATGGTATGGAAACCTTTATGCGCGAGTCCGACTCGCTTTTGCCCATTTTTTTTATAATTTATTGTAAAATACACTTATTTTAGTTAGTTATTCTCTGATAAAAATCGAAATGATGCCAATCTGAAGAGAACCTCTAAATTTCTTTTAAGTAATAATTTCTAAATCGTTATACTTATTTGTACTTCAAAGTTTTTTCAGTGAATGAATTGGACTTAGAAAGTTATCGTTGCGCAAGACAATGCTTTTATACTTTTGACTTTACTTCTGAGAGGTTTGCTTAAAGAAGATGAAAAGGCATCTACAAAACGAAACATTAACGATAAAACAAACATACCAGTTCGATCTCAAACAAAAGCTTTCAAAGTAAACGAATCCGAACTTTAGATCTGTAATCAACTGCAGACGTATAATAAAAAAACAACATTGTAGATTGCAAGTTGCAGTTTATTTACAAGAACAAACTACCGAGCAGTGACGTTTATTGAGACGATCGTGTATTTATGTACTTTTAATGGCATCGCACATTACCCGCACACTGCATCGAACGACATTAGCAAGAAAAACATCAGAATAAATGTTATTTATTCCAATCGCAGCACTATTATAGAGGATTTGAAAGTTTTTATCGTTCATGTTTTTTCATACGTTAGCAAATGATACACCGCGAAATTAAATGAATTATATTAGTGTGAATTTAAACATCCAGTTACAAACCATAATCAGGCTCCCGAATGTTGGTAGATAAAAATCAAAATTAAAAATTCATTATGAAACAAAATTGATGTTTGTATGTTTTTTTAAACATAAAATATTTAATTATATACCTGAAGGTATCTGTTTGTCAATGATTAACATTGCTGTTAAGTGTACAACAATAGTTTTTGTAGGTATACCATCCCGTCTTTCAATACGAGGTGAGTCTGTTATCGTTTGTACAACAAAAACAAAGGAATATGACATCATTTGTATGGCGCTTAAGTTATATTTCTATCTCTAGTAAGGAAAATAATTTACAAATAGGTTATAGAAATTTGTAAATAGATGTCATAGTTTTCGTTTGTACAACATTAACAAACTCACCTTAATTTTCAGTAATTTAATAAATTTCACCACAGTACTTGCAAACCATACCATGTCAATAAATATTGAGTGTAACGTTTACCTACAGATCGCGACAGCGACATAATTGTGAACGCTAAGCACCTCTCATGGCAGTGAGTTGCAGAAATGTTCGAAGTAAGTACAATGCCTCTATAAATACTGCTTCATTGCTAGTTATTTCACTACCTTCAGTCGACTTCACAACCTGAATAGGATTCGCTTTTTATAGCAGGAAGGAAAAGTTTCTGGGTATTTTGCTCATTATAAAATCATGTTTCATTCATAACGTGCATGAAATGTTTGTAAATGGAAGTAAAATGTAAATAGAAAAATACACTCAACTCGGTAGATTTTATTGCGTCATGTGACATTATTGAAAGCAAATGGTCGTTTTTATCTCAACTGAGATTCTTCTCTCAGTGAATTTCAAATACAGCGATTATTGTTTTTATTTCCTTAAATAGATTAAAAATATTAAATAAATGTATAAAGTAGATTAAAAATATTAAATAAATGTATAATAGGGATGTTGACTGGGTATGAAAAGTTAAAATCTATTTAGTCCGTCAATTAGATAATAAGAAAATATTAGACACGTATTTTTCACGTATTCATGATGACATCAATGATCTTGAAAAAAGTTCCACCCGTTTTTTAATTACCTACCCTGACTTTGTTCCATAAATAAGATTTTAAAATGTGTATTTTTTGTGAACAATAAAACATAAATAACTAAAATACATAATATAAGTCGTAAATACGAGATATCAATTTCATTTCACTCTTTGCACCCAAGAGAAAAACTTATTATAGAGCTAGCCTCGTATTTTAAGTTACAGACTTCTAATATAACTATAACGCGAATTTCTCACAAAAGCTAAGACTGTCTTTGTATTTACTACACAACTGATTATTTGCCATGGCTACTAAGTTCGCTATGAAACCCAACAAACAAGCAGGGATTATACTAAGCTCAAGATATCTTGGCGCGCCACCATATCTATGGGATTTGTTTATTTCCCGTATAAAGATAACTACAGACCCTTGTTTTAGAAGTTATGAGGATAGTAAAATAGTGATACTTATTGACACTAAACCTCTATCTGCAGAAAGGATTTCAAGATACAGAGACCTAAATACTATGTTTCAGGAATTAAATAACGTGTAAATTTATATTTTTAGGATTTTTTCTCTAGGGAGGATCATTTCTCTTTATTAACAATTTTCGCTATGTATATTATGCAATAATTAAAAAAAAATCGTATTACATAAACTTACGTATACTTAAACCACACTAATAAGTAAGGAAAAGTTTTTGAAAGAGAAAAAACAATCATTTGACATAAGAAAACTTCTACTGTCTACTGTTTCGGCCATGTGTACGAATTCCCCTTTAAAATAACTTTACCAAATCCCTCAGTAAATTATCAAAAGAAAATTAAGCAGCTTTTAATAAAGTTATAAAAAGTCAGGTGATTTTTTTTAAACAAGACTTCAATGTGGCTGTAATAATGAATATTTACGATATTTATTAGCCCCGAAGTTACGCAATAAGGGTATCGTGATATATAATAGCGATATTATATCACTACCGTAGGTATATCGTGCATGAGTGAGATATACAGAACTTAGCAATACAGCCTCTTTAGCCAAGTGACAATTCTACAAGCGTTACCGATAATACAAATCGCTTAAATGAAATTAAATGTATGGAAATGACTGAAAACAATTTCGACTGCACGGATAGCCGAGTGGTATAGGTCACCACGCCAATTACTTCTGTGCACGACGTGCCGTGGGTTTGATCCCCGCATGGGACAAGCATTTATGTGATCTACAAATGCTTTTTCCAAGTCTGAGTGTTCTTTGTGCATGTGTTTTGAATGTTTGTAAACCCTGAAACAAGGATTATATTCCTTAGTGCGGGAGTCATTTTGTTTTAAATAAAAAAAAAGAGTGAGATTAGAGAGAGACTATACTATAGACGGAGGTCGTGGTCGAGTGTCGTGCACACCGTTTTTCAAGGTGTCGCTAGTTCTGAGGTCCCTGGTTTGATCCTCAGGCGGTTCAATGTAGAAAACGAATTTTCTACACTGTCTCGGGTCTAGGTGTTTGCGGTACATTCGTTGTCTCTGCTTCCAAAACACAAGTGCTGAGCTTACTTTGGGTTCAGAGCAATGTATGTAAAGTTGTCCACATATATTAATGTGGACAACTTTACCTTTGTCGCTACTTTATACCTTGAAGTAACTGAGACACCATGAGAATTAACGGTGACTTTAAAATTAAGTTGCATTTGAGTAATCGGCCACTATTGTATAAAACTAAGTAAATTTAGTTGATGTTCTGAACTTGCTCATGAAGTTTTGAGTAAAGTTAACTGGGGTTACTTCATTATTGATGAACGGAACTTTTCCACTAAAACAACGCAATCAATGATTATTATATATTATATAGCTATATAGATATATTTTGACGACCTCCGTGGTCGAGTGGCGTACACACTAGAGATGCCACGAATAGTGAATTGGCCGAATACCGAATATTCGGCAACGCTGTCGGCCGAAGCGCCGAATATTCGGCCGCCGAATGCTTGGTGGGGGCAAGTTAGCTGGAATAAGACAAGTTACAACCTGCTTTTCTCGTTGCGTTCGCGCGGCAGGCGACGACGGCGCGCGCGCGGCTCGGGGTGCAAGCAAACATTGTTTGTATTTGTTTCAATTGCGAGTAAATCGCGTCACAGAGCGCTTTGTTAGTTTATAAATAATACGTTAAGTGAAACTTAATTACTATTTTCTAAGAAGTTTGTTCCTTAGTTCATTTTCAATTATTTTTTCGTCAAAAGGCTTAAAAATCACACCTATAACATCACAACTTACCACTGATTAATTTTAAGTACTAAAATGTTGTAATTTGGAAATATATACATAATTTTGAGTAAAATAACGTGTCTTTTTTTACATGAATCGCTATATATATAGCAAAAAAGTGGCCGAATAGGCCGAATACCGAATAGTTGCCGAATATTCGTGGCATCATTAGTACACACTGGTTTCAAGGTGTCGCCAGCTCTGAGGTCCCGGGTTCGATCCCCGGCCGGGTCAATGTAGAAAACAACTTTTCTACATTGTCTCGGGTCTGGGTGTTTGTGGTACCTTCGTTGTCTCTGAATTCCATAACACAAGTGCTTTAGCTACTTACTTTGGGTTCAGAGCAATGTATGTGATGTTGTCCACATTTACATTTTTTACATTTTATGTAATTTGTTGACAACAATAAGGCCCCTCGCCCACAGTGACTTTTTGTAGCGATGCTGTCGGGCGTTCGCAAGGATATAGTCGCGATGCGGTCGCTAGCTGTTTACCCTCGCCCACACCACGATTCTCAGTCGCTATGCAAACGCGATACTGTCGCGATGCAAACGCGATTCAGTAACAGCATAAAAATGCCACAGTTGCAGGATGTCGTCCAACTTGGTCGCGCGTTTGCATCGATACACGTGTCGCGATGCTGTAGCGCTTTAGTAGCGCGTTGGCATCGCTTCTGTAGGCCGTTGCGACTAAAGCGCGTAGCAATACTGACGCGTCGCTACAAAAAGTTAAACATTTAGAAGATATTATTAACTAAATCCCTATAGAGTAAGTGAAGAGATCAAAAATGTGTAAAACTAAGTAATTTACCTAAACTAAATATAGTTTTGTAAAGTCTCTTTATGGACTAAGTTAAAAGGTTTAATTACAACATAATCGCTTTAGTATGAACATATAACTTTTATTACCATTAGTAATGTTCTACTAAAATTGAAGACAATTTAAATAAAGACTTCTTTGTTATTTATTCAGGGTTTAGTTGACAGTGGAACTCGACAATACTTTGTCAAGTGCCCTCATATAAACAAGACTACCCGTAGGTCCAAATCACAAAGTATTTATATCAAGTACAAAATACAAGCTAGTCATGACTTCACCAATTAATGAGGGTACAGTCAGATCTTGCCGGCGGACCTTTACAATCTAGTGCGAACATAAATTGTGATAGGGGGCGCTCGGGGGCTTGTTTAATTTCACGAGTGAATAAATCCAAATGTTATACCGCGGAGACCCGCGCTCCCGCACTGACGTTTCCATCTGTCCCGTCCATAAAATTCTAGTGCTGCCCCCTACCGAAAATTACGAGGACTGTAGTAGTGTACTATTATTAAAGTTAGTTCCGACTTTCGATATATTTTAGTTGTTTTTAAAACTTTTGAACGAGCACGTTACATTTTATGTCGCTTTTACTCGTTTGATAAAGCTTTTTTATTATTTAATTAAGTTTTATAACCAAAATTTTTAACATTTATTGCATACGTGGAGCGAGTAGGTATAGACTATTATCTACATAATATCTTTTTCTTTTAATGGTCGGAGAAACGCCAGAAAAGAAATGGACTAATTATTTTTAAATACTTTTATGACACATGTAAATTTTTCAAAAACTTTCATTATAATTACGATTTAAATAAAAAAGTTGTCAGGATTTTATTAACTCATAAAATTATTACAGCGACTTTACACGTATACCGGCAAGCAAGCATAATATGGCGCACACGCACGAGTTATATATTATTATATTAGATGACAGATCATATTAGAGACATGATAGTATATCGAGCAAAGTATCTTACATGCCTACGATAGATTATGGTACACTTCCACCGTAACGAAACCAAAAACCAACAAGCCAATTCAGACCGGATGCAGACTCCTCAAAAGTCAACTTCGTGATCCGTCTAACCAAACATTAAAGCGAAATAGAAGCTTCGTACGCGACAATATGGCTCCACAATTTGTACTGTTTGATTTCGTTTTCAATACGACCAAAACAATATCGGTATATTGAAGAGTGAGCAAACTGAATGGCTGCTGCAATACAATACATGGGTTCCTTTATTGAATATTTACTCAACAACCAACGCAATTCGACGATGTATCGATTGTCAGCATTTATTTCACATGTATTGTGCAATGAGTGTTTAAAGAGCACTATTAATTTATTTGTGTATTCTCGTTTTGTTTACAGTTAATAATTTATTATTGCAGTCTGCTTTACGCATAGTATCCCAGTTGATCGTTAATTAATGTTGTGAATGACAAGATCATCCCTGAAGTAAAATCATATTTATAATTTTCTTTTAATTTGTGGGAACTAAATTTAGCTTTAATTTATTTTTACTATCGTGCCTAATAATTAACATTACTGGGATGTTTCAAGTGGAACAGTCAAGATTAAATAAGATAATTATGATATATATGGCATTGTCGATCGCTATAGCGACAAAATTTATTTCTTATAATATATTATGAAAAATAAATTATTATACCTACTATTTTGTGTTGTATAAAATATAATTTGCATATAAAAATATGACACATTTGTTTTTCTTATTTAAAATAAGAAAATAAGTTCAGGAGAGGGCTAATGATATCATGCTTTCTCACAAAATGCACAATATTGTTACGTCACACGACATTTTAAATCAATATATAGTCGTGAGGTTTTGGTTAGGTACTCTAAAAAAATATATGGGTCTAATATTTTTTTAATATACTATCCCTCTATACCCTATACACCATTGTTTGAACATGATGAACAAATACTTTTTGAAAAACAAAACTAAACCTACAATGAGCTGTATATTTCGTTCTTTAGATGTTTACAACCATTTATTAAACAAGTTGAAGTTTTGTACATTAGTTACACAATACTAAGATAACACAAGGGAAAATAATTAAATTATTACTGACTGCTCTTTAAAAATGGCTGCTTCATTTGCATTCTATTCAAAGCTATTATTAGATTAGTAGGCATATATTATGTAAGTATTACATCTACGTATAAGCTCAACCAACACACGGCACACGAATGCTATAACAACGGGTGCTAATTATGAAAAGCTATGGGTTCGCGTGCAGTCGCCGCGCGTAATTATGCTAATCTTATTAGTCAATCCACTTCGCCTTGCAGTTTTATGTTTCTGGCCAAGCTCCGCATAGCGCATATAACTACTCCACTTTCTTTACTTCAATAGCGTGTAAGCCCAACCGTAATTAGCTATGCTATTATCGTGACTAAACTATTTGAATTTATACCCCTCAAGTTCTATTTAAACTTAATTCTCCAATGCATGCACTCATTTCCAACCTTAGAGTAATCATAAACAAGCATAGAGCGTGCGCGTCGCTAGTAGACCCTTATTACAAGCGTAAGCACATTTTTACCCAAATGTACTACGCTTGTTTTCAGATTTATGTCATTTTCCGTGCGACGACAAACGTTTATGGAAAAATTTCGACGGTTCGGATATTATTAGGGTAATATTAGGCTTTGAGATAGTTTGAGCGCTCTGTTTTGATACTAATTTTACTATTATATATGTTCATACTAGTTCCAACAGTTCATACTCTATAGTTAACTTATTTATTCCTCTAAGTTTCCAACATTACAAGTATATACTAAGCGGATAAATGTTAAAAGCTAAATCAATTGTTATCAGCGATTCGGTCGCACAAAAGAAACAATTTTTTCAATCGTCTAACTTTTACGACAAAGAGTAAGTACGGATTTACAGCGAAAGCCCCGCCTTTGTAACTTAGAAAATTTCACTTAAGAAACAAAAGTACTCTAATAAAAGAAGAACAATCATAAAAAGAGAGATGTAAGAACGCACTTTCTTAAAAAATATAGCGACGCCGCCGTCGCCTTGCGGTCGTCTGTATACCTTACATTTATAATCCTACTTACATGCTATTTAATTGCATCCATGAAAATAAAAATTTGAATCGTCTTATTCTTCTGTAATGTAGAAGGTAGTAGGTAGATTTAGCATAAGTCAAAGCACTGACAGTCAAAAAAAAAACCAGTATAAATTGCTTTTGCTATGCATTTAATATTTTGTATAAATATATATTTATCTTTATCTTAACAAAAAATACTTTGGTACTTGGTTAGACAATCTGCATTGTTTTACTGTTGATAGCCGAGTGGCATAGGCACAGAATACAGTAAGGTCACCACGCCAATTAGGTGTGTGTGTGCAACTGTGCACTGTTCGCGACGTGATGCGCGTTCGATCCCTGATTCCCCGTATGGTAGAAGTATTTGTGTGATCACAAAATTATGCTTGTTCCAGGACTGGGTGTTATTTGTGCATGTGAACTGAAGGTTTCCAAAACCCTCCCGCGACACAAGTATTAATTCCTTAGTGCGGGAGTAGTTTAAAAAAAATGTTTTTATGGCATAGTTCGTATGACATATATAATTTGTTATAAGAACTTGACGTTTTAATAATATCAGTAATTTTTCAGTTGATTAAATAAAAAAACATCGAATAAAAAGGGAATAGTAATATTCGTTTTCGTAAATCCTTCTAAGGCACATAAATTTAGATAAAAATTGTAGAAAGTTATTAACATTTTAAAATAAAAAGCTTTTAAAGTATGAAATTGAAAGTATAATTAATTAAATATTCAAAATTGATTTTAAGTGCTTCGCGCCCATTGTGTACCCTCCCTTTTGGAAACTGTCGCGAAGCTGAGCTCCTTGCTTGGCTTAATTAATGCCGACAAGTATCAGACTCCATTTATATCGTAATACTTAGCGTTATCGATAAACAAACGGTACTATAATTATTTAACACTAGCTGTCCCCCGCGACTTTGTATGCGTGTTTTAGTTTCAACGGTTTTTCATTTTTGCAACATTTTTCATTTAAGCTCCGCTCCTTTTGGTCGCAGCGTAATGTTATATAGCTTATAGCCTTCCCCAATAAATGAGCTATCCAACACTGAAATAATTTTTCAAATCGAACCAGTAGTTCCTGAGATTAGCGCGTTCAAACAAACAAATAAACAAACAAACAAACTCTTTAGCTTTATATATTAGTATATATATAGATATTATTATTAAAAAAAAAATCCTTAAGATAATTTAGTTTTTTTTAATAAATAATGTTTTCTTATTTCGACTTTCGGTATCCATTTTTGATATGAATAATAAAATATAGTTAAAAAATTCAATTGTTTTAACTTCGCTAACCATGCATAGTTATCCAATTAGGATTATTTCTATAGATACTAAAATTTCTATTATATGACATGAATTCGATTTGAAGATACAGAAACATAAATATAAGTAAATAAATATAATACAAATAGAATAATTTAATAAAGATTAGTGATTCACAATGAGTATTAAAAAGTTTCAAACACTCACTTAATTCATTCTACAATAATAACTGTACGTCTTTCAACTTACTTCAAGAATATCACAAGAGCTTATGCAAAATATTTTGAAGAGATATTATTATTTCAATTTATTAAATCGAAAGGTTCCGTAGGAATCATTTTAAAATGGGAGGGAATGGCACATACTGTTTAAATAATTATTAAATAGTGTAGCGCTAGGAATAGTTTGTCCATTAAAAATCAAAGTAGGTTTTAATATTGTGTACAGTACCTATACATCAGCGTATACCGTCGATTTTTCTAAATATTTAATTATATCTATACTAATATTAGAAAGAGAAAAGATTTGTATTTTTGTATTTTTTGTAATGAATAAACTCAAAAACTGCTGAACTGGTCTTAAAAATTCTTATTCAATTATAATGCTGACGTGCAGAGCCAGGGCAGGTCGCTAGTCTACAAATAAATTATTACTATTACTCAGACATTTTCTAATTCATATTAAACATTTTTTTTGATTTCTAATCTTTTTATTAGTGCAGGATATTATATTAGCAATCACTTAATTACTCTACTCTAGACTACCTACTATTAGTTTAGCTCAGTGTACACAAAAACTAGTAATAGCAAAGTGTAGTTATAAACTAAACTCATTAAAAGTTTTAACCTTTCTACGTCAAGCATATCCACCTAAAATAATAATGTAACTAAACAGTCTTTGGAACCCTAAAAAATAATTTCGCTGTCCGACGCTCAAAAGAAGGCTTTGGATAATTTAATTCTGACTAATCCTGCTATCAGTACTTACCTTGCACTGATCACAAACTTAATGCGCAATTTTCTTTCATATTAAAGCTGAAAATTGTTTTCTGTGAGTGCAGTTTTTGTGGTCTTTAAGATAGTGAGTATCTAGCTACGTGTTTATATTTATGCAGAGTTCTGTCAAAGCAATGAGTAGTCGAACTAATGTGTTTCGAAATGTGGATGAAATGTGTCCGTGTCGAAATAATTAACTGTCGAAATTCAGAGTGAAACCCGTAAAACTAAACTTTTATTAATACATTGTAGTTACGTATGTGTCAATGTGGACCATAAAGTTTTTAAAAAGTACTTTGTACTGTGAATATTTTGATAAAAGAGTGTTAGTTTTTAGATTTTTATGTGAACATTTTTGTTTTGTAAAAGTCACACTCACATTTGCATTTTTTTTAGAAACTTATGGTCGAATACAGTAACGTTAATTAGTTTTAAGTCGCCGCTACGTCTAAAGCGTTTAAGAAAGTCTTAAAGTTGAGTCGCGTTTCAAAATTCGGGGGTTATCCTGTATAATAAATCTTAAATTAAATCCGATAATACTTTTATCTGCATAAAAATGTTGAACGGAAAATACATTATCATAACAAAAATTCTCTTTTATCTAGCGTTTAGTTAATATACTCTCAACGTAATGACGTCTTAGCTATAATACAAGCAAGAGGGTCCTTTTCAAAGTAATTTTATTTTAAACCTTATGAATATTATGTTAGTTTTAAACATGGCTTAATCTGACAACGCTATTATACCTTTTAGCTGAACACAGCTAGTAAATTGTATTCTACGTGTTTACTTTTATAAGACTTCGAAAATATTCCATACGACCTTTTTGGAAGCTAACTTTAAGAGTTTAATCTAGAAGATGTCATCTCTAAACGGCTTTTGCTGCGAGATAAACATTTTGTGTATTTTTAAGTATGCAGCAAAATGAGCTGGCTAAAATAATGCAGTGGTTTTGAATACGTTTCATATTTTTAGAAGGTCGTGATAGATATATATCTACCTATATGTGCCTATGTATGTATGACGACCTATATATCTATGAATATATATTAATTATATTGCATTAATCAAGAAAGGAAAAAGAATTCGTTTGGTTATAGAAATAACATGATCAACAATAAAACTACGGAACATAATGACTGCAAAAATAAAATACACTTCAGTTGAAAATAATCAGGACGACTATTTTTATTTAAACGCTATTTATAAGACATCCAACTAAAATATGACGTATTCACCTATCATCAACGCAAACACTGAATCCCACATTCGCCTCACGACGGCATATGATTTCCCGGGCACTCGAGGGGCTTGGTGTCACAGCAATCCTCTTATTTCATTTGTCAGGGTGACGCGAAAAATGTCCACGACCGCTGACAATACGCGATCTGTCAGCCCTCGGCAACACACACAGACAGACAGGACGGATCAAGACTGATGGCTTTATCACCGTTACGCGGTTTTTTGTTACTTGCTCGGCCAGTTCTGTTTAGATTTCGTCTACTTCATCAAAACGTTGGCTTAATGGATGTACGTGTGTGTGAACAAATATATGGCTTGATATTTTTAGGCGTACACGGATAGTCGATTAATGTTTTTGTTTGTAAATGTTTAATTAATTAGATTTTCGACGTAAACGTTATGTGTGTGGTACTAATGACCTGCTTTTAGTAGGATGAGGATATCTATAGTTCGATTTCTGTTACTCTTCACTTAAGATGCAATACACAGCAACATTTTGTATTGTGGCTAGGTTACGGAATTCTATGGGAGCGTGTTACTTCCTCAGTCAAGCCAATTTGGAAGTCGTACCCAACTACTAGATCAGCTAGAAGCTACCCCGGGTCGCCAGCGTAACAAGATTGAAATACTACACTGATCCAAAAGGCGAAATCTTCCTAAACTCACTAATACAATGAAAGCAAATAGCGTAAAGTAAATTTAATCAATTCTGATAAATTGTTAGTGTCAGATTCTTATTAACGGGAGACGAACCCTTACGAATTGAAGGCGAGGACGGGGCGGGTTGGGGGTCGCCAATTAACGCACGTATTAACGTGGGCTCACCGGGCCCGGTACTATTTGAACGCGGATCGTGTCTCGCTCAACAATTCCGGGGACGCGAGACGGGATTTGCTTAAATTCTCAGGAGACCCTCCCACCGTTCCGTTTTAATGGTATTCCATTGTGATTATTGATGGAATACATTTCCAGCCAAGTTTCTTACCGTTGTTTTAATGTTTTGCATTTTTCATAATAATGCCTCGAGCAAAGATAAAAGTTTCATCAATTATATATTTATTTCTTTTCTTTTTTACAAATCTAGAAACCTAATTCCAAGAAATATCATACCGGTCTTATTTAAAACGGATCAGTTTAAATCTTCAAAAGAATTTATCTTTAGGATTCTACTTGGTTACACGAATTAACTTTAGCAATTCAGATTTCGAGCATTAAATTCAAGACGATCTGGTACGATCGTATTTAAACAAAAACAGCATAATGAAAACATTATTATTAATTATGTTGTCAAATTAAATCTCCGTACACAGTGCGTTGTTTGTAATTTCATTAAGGGTATCATGTAAAACAGTAATTTCGTTAAATAATTGTTTCTATAGAGATCGTTCGCGTTTATTAAAGGCCATAGATTTCGTGGGTTGCCCGGGCGAAATTATACGAACATTATCCCTGAATTACTACCGCTAATATGTCGGTGTGAGACTCGAGTCGTAGGATGTGCCGCCGACACTGAATTTCACTAAAGAATTACGTTTTACCATCTTGAGCGCGCTTAATGAGATTAAGGGTTTCTTTTAAAGATATTGTCACGTACTTTTTAATAGATTACGTAGTTATTTTAAGGTACAAAAAAAAGGTGGTTAAAAATATAAAATGAATTCCTATTTCACTTGGTCACGAGTCACGACATAACTTGAGAACTACTTGACCGATTTCATTTATCTTTTTTTTTTTTAGTTGTCTAATAGGTAAGTACTGTGTAAAAGTTTCTTATGTAAAGGGTAGGGTTTATTCCCTACCTAATGTGACATACACAAAAATAAACCAAAATACCCAGATCATCAAACCTAAAAAGCTGGAACAAAAACCATTTAATTGTAAAGTTGTATACGGCATTAAAATGTACATGTCAAACAAATTAAGTTCTTTCGAGAGTTACGCATGAAGCGGTAACAAAGTTGAGAGTGCCGAGTCCTGTAGCGGTAGTCGCGGTCGCAACTCGATACTAGGGCCTTTCACACTCCAACAGGCCTCAACTAAAATGCGGATTGAATTAGAAAATCGGAAAAACCTTTAATTAGAACTAAAGCAAAAAAAGTAACAGAAATCTGAGCTCTTACGCACGTTTTCAGCGTAATTGGATTGGAAGACCTCCAAGAAGTTTTGGTTTTATTTTTAGGGTTGGTAACAATGAAACCTTTTTACTTTTTATAATGCATAGTTGAATAAAAGTAACTAAGTTGTCGTTTACGACTGTCACAATTACTCAGTTCCTTTAATTGCTATTCGTTTTTCGAATAAACTACTGAACAGCTGATACACAAAACGTTTTTGAATCCTCAAGACAGTGAAACTACAATGTAAACAAAATGGTATAATCGATATTCTCGGCCAACCCTTCGTAAAGTAATGACGTAATTTTCATATCTCACCAAAACTTTCAACAGTACACACAACTAACTATAACAATCTCAATCGCCAAGGAAGAGATTTAATGCAATCGCGCATTCTGGAACTGCCCGAGTTTGGGAATAGAAAAGCAATTAAAAACATATTAACATACCCGGCGTGGATCCGGCGGCGTTTGTCGTAAGACCACCTGCGACCCATTACCAAAGAGTTAATGGGCCATATTAGGCCGTGAAACTATTTCAACTGCTGATTCTACGGCAGTTTTGTCCATCTCCTTAACAGTTCAGTACTTAACAAGTTACATTTTAGAGACTACTAGTGTAATGGAATGAGAACAGTTTTAGTAAGTTATTTAGGTCAAACGTCACGTAATTTTTAAGGAATCCGAAACGCATATAAAACTGAACCCTTATATGTTATTTTTTTTTAGGAACACGTTTTAGCATCATGTTTCAATTAATATAAAATACTCAGGTCAATGAAAACTTGATACAAAATAAATCAAGCTTCTATGTCAACGCAATTAAAAATACAGCTATTTACCCGTCAATCCAGAATCACGAAATTGGGCATAATGCTAGATCTAACGTCAAAAGTAAAGGAAAAAATTTAAATTTTGTATGTTTACAACAAAAAAAAAAACGTTTTTGCTATAATTACAAACTTAGATTTGCAGTTGGAAATTTATAGTGACATACATCGATGTATGAAAGAGCGTTTTTTCAATCGAAAAGTTAAGTTTGTTTTTGGAAAATTAACCTTTACGATCACCAAAATGTTTAAAAAGCGGGAGTCTGACTCGCGCATCGAGTCGGAGCACTCGATGATTTTTCTTTCACTTTTTTATTTGTTTTGTGACATTTCTATAATACTATGATAAATATTCATAAATCGAGGGTATAGTGCTCAAACCCAATAAGTATGAAATTGTCACTTTCGAGATATTCAATATTTAAGTTTTAAGGACAAAAATACCTATTCTATTCAAATAATATCGTTATAATGAGTATTTGTGGTAAAAGTGTATACATTGAATTAGTGTATAACAGTATTATTAAGTTTCTAAGGTGGTCTATTTTATCATAAAAAAGTGTAAAGTGGCGAAGGGTACCGACTTATTGGGTTTTACGTCAAATGAAATTAAACATATTATAATTTAACATTACTTTAATAAATGGTTTATTTTAAGAAACAGAAAAGAAAACATGGTAAATTATTCTTTCGAAGGCTGTTGGCTTGGTGTACGTCTTCATACCACGTATCCATGCGTGGAGTTCCTCTGATATGATTAGTTTTTCGCAAATATTTTGTAGATCCTTCTTTTTAGCAATGCTAATTGGTAATTGACCGGAATGTAATTGGACGTAGTTATGGAATATCAGATTAAGCGACACCTGGGTCAAATTGAGATATTTAGCTTCAAAGTTTTCAAAATGACCGATTTCACCGCTGTGTGTAGATTTTTTATGTTATGAATATAATTTTTAGTTTGAAGGTATAAAAATGTGTATAGTTTAGACGGCCTTTTTTCCGCTTAATTCGTTAATACATTTTTTCTATATTCAGACTAACTTAATTTGTCAACAACGTATTATGCGAGAATTACGGTGTTTGATTCGTTAATGCGATTTGACTTGGGTTAAACAAAGCGCAATATAAGATTAAATCCATATAATTTAAATTTGATTTGGTCAAATTTTAGGTAACTTCTTATCATCAGAAACTTTACAACGCTTTTCTTACATTTTTCATCCTTCTCTTGTTTCCAAGTAAAATATCAGTTATAAAAATTTTAGAAATCAGTCTGAAAAAGTCTATTTAAAATAATAACAATTTAGGGCTACGCTATTCGTTGCGGAGAGGGGGCCGGGTCATCTCCCACTTGTTATACATGGACGACCTTAAACCATTTGCTTCTTATAAATTCCAACTATTGAAGTTACTGAAGATCACTGAAAGCTTTAGTAATTCCATTAGAATGGAATTTGGTGTTGACAAATGTGCAGTCATGCATGTAAAACGAGGCGGGATTATGAAATCGCAGGGCATACAGCTCTCGGATTCTATAAACCTAAAGTCGCTCTCTGCAACAGAGACCGACAAGTACTTGGGTATGTCAGAAGCGTTAGGCATCAACGTTGCTGACATGAAACAATCATTACAGACACGTTTCTTTGGCAGCCTGAACAAAGTACTGAAAAGTCTTGTGTCAGGAGGTAACAAGGTGCGTGCCTTTAATGGTTGGGTCATGCCAGTGTTGATGTACTCCTTTGGTACACTCAAGTGGACTCAGATTGAGTTAGACGCCTTGGATAGGAGAGTCCGCACACTACTAACCGCAAATCGAATGCACCACCCACGGTCATCGGTAATGAGGTTATTATTCCGCGAAAATGTGGGGGTCGGGGCTTTTTGAATGCTAAGACCCTTCATAATCGCGAGGTATGTAACCTCAGGGAGTAATTCCTCCAAGTTGACGTGGGGATGCATCGAGATGTGGTGGTAGTGGATAAGAGCCTCACACCGCTCTCCTTAGGCAAGGAGAACTTGCGCAAACCTGTCGTACTAAGTGTCAAGAACCGCAAGGATGTATAGCAAAGCAAGGAGCTACACTGACGCTATTATCGGACCCTCCATGGGCCCGACGTAGATTTCCTAGCGTCCGTGGCTTGGCTACGCTTCGGTGACCTCTTCGGCGAAACTGAAGGGTTTGTATGTGCAATTATGGATGAAGTTATCATGACAAACAACTACCGAAGTATATCATAAAGGATGGCACAGTTGACATTTGTCGGGCATGTCACTGTCCGGGTGAATCCTTAAGGCATATAGTTTCGGGTTGTTCTTGTCTTGCTAACGGTGTATACTTGCATAGACATAACCAAGTGGCCAGGATTATCCACCAGCAGCTTGCTTTGAAATACCAACTTGTGGAAATAGAGGTACCGTACTACAGGTATGTTCCCGACCCAGTTCTCGAAAATGGTCGTGTCACATTGTACTGGGATCGATCTATCATCACTGACAGGACTATTGTAGCCAATAAGCCTGATATAGTGGTGATAGACCGATCAGAGCGTCAAACAATGATTGTTGATATCACTATACCCCATGACGAGAACCTCGTGAAAGCCGAAAAAGAAAAACAAATTAAATATTTGGATTTAGCTCACTTTACCTGGTATCAGCGGATTAATGCAAGCTAGTTGCACTAATTTTCTTCCTCGATCACCCATCGTAGCAAACACAAACACTAAACAGAAGAATTTCGAAAATAATTGGCGTAAACAGTATGCGCGTCGCAAACTGACAACAGGTAGCGCAAAAAGATGATAGTTCTAATTAATTTATTGGGTTCTTCTCCCAACAAAGTTTGAAGAAAGTTAGTTGACGAAGTAAGCGAATACCATATAACTAAACATAAATTGTTTCTTTTGAAATATAATCGTACAACAAAACCCGACAAACACATTTGTTTTGATTTAGCTTTTGGTTTTGTTTGTTTTCTTACCTACGTATGTAAAGCTAAAACCCGATAAATACAAATAGTGGTTATTGCCTTTATGCCGTTGAGTAATTTTAGTTGAAATCATTGAACACTCAATACCAATAAATAGCTTTATATGGTTTGAGCGTGAAATAAAAATATTATTTATCAAGATAACACACTTTATAGGGTTTGAGATTTTAAATTTTTACTAAACGCGGTCACTTTATTGGGTTATTACCTCAAGTACTTTTCTTTCTACTGCGAATTCCACTTATTGGATTATACCACTGGAAAGAGCGTAAAAAATGCATTAAGATTTATTAATAAAACGATTTTTGATTTTTTGGCACTTATTGGGTTTTAACACTATACCCTCGAAATACTATATGTGATATCGTTGACATTATATTTTATTTCAATAATTTAGGCGCGTAAAAAGCTTTGAATTTCTTCTTAGAGACGGTAAAGAGACAGTTGTTACTTCCACTTATATAAGTGGAAGTAACACTGTTCAGTTCACCTCGAAAAAGGTTTCATGTCTTGCAAGTCGTTCGTATTGAAACTCCAAAAATTTACAAAAAAATAATTATTATTTTCCAAGTACTTTTTTATATTTTAAAACTAGGGCGTTCCGCTTGCTTTATAATCTATTTTCATTCAACATCTGTGTACGAGATTCTCGTGTTATTACGCACAGTGATCATTTCGAAATAACGCAATTTAACGTTAATTAGAGCTTACAAAACCGGTATAATTAACATGCTGACCTAAAATTCACATGGATATGTGTAGTGTATCATTTTCTATCACATTAGTGGGTTTTTAGCATGGAAGATTAATATATTGAAAATGCTGTTAAAATTTCATTTTAAGGACTTTCGTAAAACAATTACAAACAAAGGTACCTACCTACTTTACCTATAAGCCAGACACAAAAATTTCGATTTACTCCCAAATACTGAACCTCTGGTCAAAGACTCCTCAGAAATCACCTTAAAGTAATAGAGACTGCACGAGACTTTAAACTGATTGACTTATCGTTGTTCAAGTTTAATTTGAGAGACAATCGAATATTTTTTTTTACATTAAAAACACAACTAGCTGTTGCCCGCGGCTCCGCCCGCTCGGAAGTCGGTTATCGCGGCAAAACTAGCCCATGACTTTTTGTTTCATCAAAATTAGTTTAGTTGTTTAGCCGTGCAAACTGACGGTACGTAATTTTAGTACGGAATTGCTAATACGCCGTAGAAAGATCAATGTTGCTTATACATATACATACTATTTATATATAATATATTATACATCATTTATAATATTTTATTATTACATTTATTATATTAAACTAAGGCAATTTTTGGAAATATATTTTATCAAATAATAAAACAATAAATTTAATTAATCATTGGTCGAATTTTGACTGTCTTTACAAATCACCTTTGCGTGCGAGTCGTGACCGAAGATTCCTTGATTCCGGCAACTGGGCCTACAATTAACCTCAAGCGAACGCTTATAACGAATGATTTCATAAATCACCTAAATTGCCCTTTATTACGCATCTTACATCACTTTAATTGAGACAACCGACGCAATGAGCGCCGAATTTTCGGCAATTTCCTTCGGTCGTGTGAGCATTTCATTTTGTTTTATTTAATTACTTGAAATATTACTACGTAATCACTACTTTGATCCAGTGCATGACTCGTTTGACTCGTTTGTTCTTGAGAAATATGTAGCTTGACATCTTTGTAATGTTTATAACTAAGAAGATGTCGTTCTAAAGAGCACGAACGAGCTTTCTGTGGCACAGAAGGGTTTCGGTATGTCTACAAATGGTAACCCACCCAAGAACTAACCACAGTGAGTGGAGTTAAACCTGTATAATCAGTCCAACCATACGACCGATACTTAGCCACGAGCACCTCCTATCCTCTATGTATAACTACTATTGTTTTATCTAATACATGTTGTTGACAACAGCATGTTGCATTGCATTATTCAATTCAAGCACTCAGTTATTTTTATTAAAATTCGAGAGGATACATTTTTTCACCCAGTTTTCCAGTTTTAGTAAAGCCTAAAAAATATGCTAAAACTCTACGGCTATTCAAAAGAGGATTATATTTTAGACGAAAATGATTGCTATTGGACCTTTTACGTTGAACTTGTATTAACTTAGTAATACATATTTTTTATAACGTATGTAATAGATATGTTTACATAATAATGTAAGATTACAGATAAGTATTCTATGAAAAGAATTACTCTATTTCTAACGTATTATGTAAACGTTCTGATCGCTTTACTATATATTAAAACTTTAAAGAAAATAAAATAAATCAAACAAGAGCTACTGTTATTTCGCTCACCAGTTGTCGCCACTGGCGTTAGGTCATGAAGTATATCTATCAAAGTTTGTTGCTAGGTCTGGGAGGGAAAACAAAGTTAAAATTTGAATCAATAGTATGCTTATATCAAATATGATTTTGATATTTGCGTATTTGTGTAATATGTGTTTGTAAATAGTAAACTAATCTCTGAATTAGCTTCTCTTACAAACCACTTAATTCTGCACCTCTTTCTCTTAACTCCGTTAGGGCACTGACAGTCTGAAAGTAATTCGTCACTATAACGTCATAATCTATACTAATATTATAAAGCTGAAGAGTTTGTTTGTTTGTTTGAACGCGCTAATCTCAGGAACTACTGGTTCGAATTGAAAAAATCTTTTTGTATTGGATAGTCCGTTTATTGAGGAAGGCTATAGGCTATATAACATCACGCTACAACCAATAGGAGCGGAGCATAAATTAATAATGTTGCAAAAATGAAAACTAAACACGCGAACAAAGTCGCGGGGGACAGCTAGTAACTTATATTTGTCAGAGGTATTGGATAAAATGCACAAAATTTAGAGTATTATTCAAAAAACCCGTATATGAATAAAATTCACTAACAAACCATGGTAAGCATTTGACATTTCGGCGAGCTCACGCGTGACTAGTGCTTCAAGCAGTTATTTTTTACGCAATAGCCTCCATTGTGCAGTTTCAAAACATGTTTGTGATAATGTCACTGAAGTCTAGGCTTTAACTCGTCAAAGCAGGGATGCCACTAATAAGCAATTACTTGACAGTAGCCTAAATACATTTTGAGCCAAATTGGAGAATTTAAGCCGTTTTAAAGGGTGGAGCCCTTTAAAACGACCCAAAAGAAATTGCGTCATTCAAACCTCTAAAGGCAAAATTAATCAGCTTACTACAATATGCCTGGCAAACTTAATTTTAATTAAAGCTTTAGACCACTTAATATTAATTCCAAATTGCAATTCTATTTTTATCTATCCTTATAGTAGATATTTTGGATGTTCCAATTTAAGGGATATTTAAAATGATGTCACACACTTGCATGCCTGTCATTTACTTTCAAATAATAAAATGCTCTTCAATTCTGTTTCATGCTAAAACAGATAAATAATAAATAAATAAATGTGAACAACATAAAGTAGGTACATTGCTCTGAACCCAAAGTAAGTAGCTAAGTCACTTGTTTGATAAAATCAGAGGTAACGAAGGTACCATAAACACCTAGTTACAATGTAAAAAAGTGATTTTCGACATTGACCCGGCCGGGGATCGAACCTGAGACCTCAGAGCTGGCGACTCCTTCAAAATATAATAATAGAAAGATATTTTTTTTATTCCTGGTTTCCGTACATTTCTTTTATCCTTTTCACTATGTTAAACTGATCCAATATAGTTATTTTGAGGTACTTATTTTCGTATTTGAAAGTATAACATTTTGTGTATCAAAATGAAATGGATTAAAAGCATTTTTCTGTTTTCTTAACAAAAGGACAACTGAAGCAACAGTTTGAAAATAGCCCTAACAACATTAGGAATAAGAATAGGGTCAAATATTACGAAACTAACTTTCAGGCGGTCCATTCAGCTTATTCTCTCGAGCACAGCGCAAATAAACTTTACTAGCTCTAAAACTTGCCGTCCCGACTAAATAAGTATGTATTTCGGTAGAATTATGATTTGTCGGTCCCTATAGTACAAAGCTGAATAAATTTTATTAAATCCGGGAACTCTTTATGACCATAGTCAGCGCCGCATCCCGTCTAAGGGATAACGCAGGATTTTTAATATAATAAATCATTGCTTACTTTACTTTAGGTCTGCTGTGTTAAAGAATGCTGATTATCCTCCCACGAAATTTGCTTCGGCGAGATTATAACCGCTTGAGAATCCAACGTCAAGGCGACTTTCTTTTTTTTTTGTTTGAACAGTGTAATATGAAGTGAGCTTTGTGTAATTTGGACGCGACGGAAAATGGAGAAACTTGGAATTATTTTGTAGGAGGTGTAATCAACGACGCTATTTTGTTTTTATTTTGGAAATTTTGGCTCTGCGACGACTTTTTAGTTTTTTATCGAAAATAAGAAATGTGTTCTAAACTATTTTTTGTATAAAACTATACATAGTTCTAGATGCAGAAGGTGGTAAAATCAAAGCGCAATGAGTACCTAGTTCAAAATATAAATCGCAGTGGTATTATGAAATTTCTCTAAACGAATACAATGAAAATGAAGAAAACTATGATTAAATTTAATATTTAACCTAAAAGCGGAATATTTATATCGCAAGAATCATTAATGATCACTATCTAATGATCTACAGAAAATGAGTAGGTAAACTCTCAAATTAATTGTTGAAATTGTCTTTCATAACCGGTATTGGTACCTAACCGTAATTATTTATAGAATCGTAGAGTCTTTTTTTATGCCTGTTTTTAAACAACTGTTTTGTCTAGCTGACACTAGAAGAAGAAATAATTTTATTACTGCAAACTGTACACGACATTTAATGTTAAAACCCTTTTCACATAGTGTCAACTCAACGAGCATTTTCGTCAACATGACAACACGAAACCTCAACTCAACCACATCAACCCTAAATTGACCCAGTCTAATACCGTATTCGGTATCATAACATCGTGCGCAACAGAACGTCATACCGCGATACCGTGCCATCAGGCGCCTGATCTAGCCACAGAGCAATTTGCAAAATTCACATTCCTACGTATTTTTGCTGCATTATTTTTAAATTACCACTGGCTTGATGGCGATTTTATTTCCTGGCGTCGGTGTAGGAACGAGAGAAACAAAACACTGCGGATGGGAATTTGGATTTAGCACGTTTTGTGGAGACGACTTTGTGTTCGAATAACATTCCAAACCATGATTGTTTTATTATTTTTGTTAGGAGTCAAAACATGGCTATCTGTCATGTGGAAATAATTTTTTTTTGTCTGTCCTTTTGTACTGTCTGTTGGCAATATTTCCTTTATAAAAATATTCGTTTCTAGTCATATTATAATATTATAAATTAGGCTACATATTCTTGGAACTTTAAGTAATTAATTTAAATGTGAATACTCGTGTAAATTTTATGTTAATAACAAAAAAAAACAAGAAGACATACTTGTTGTTTTTTTTTTGTAATTCGTAACATACGTTAAGTAGAACTTCAGGTACGTAGGAACATAGAAAAAATCATTAAATTATTACAACATTATTAAATTTAATAGTGTTACTGGTTAATTAATTGATATACTATCTACACTAGTTTAAACTCGCGAGTTTATCTGCTGCGACTATAGGGGACACTTTATAATGACACGGGGGCTGGAAGTGTGATTTGAAGTCCAATATGTTATTCAAAGCGGTGTCACAAATTTATCAAAATTCGTTGAGCAATTTTATGTAAAGAGACAACAAACAAACACACATACTTTCATATTTACAATTAGTACCTAGGATGACATTTCAATTTTTTTAAGTTTCTGACGTCACTGTTTTCGATCTGTCTTTTACTTGACTTTGTAAAAGCAGATGATTTTCAACGTTAAAAGAAGAAAAAATATATTAAACAAAAAGATTTTCATTCTTAAGGGCTCTTTAGAAAAACCTCTATTCACTGTAAGTTGTTCTAGAAATAAACAATTTATATGCAAAATACAGATTTAAAATATTCTAGTTCAGCTTAAGTCTTGAACAATATTGTTATTATGTTGAGTCGCCTTTGATAAATAATTGTATATATTAAAGTGAAATTAGTTTTATAAAGTACACCAAAAGTATATTCAAAAAGAGAGATGATATACCTACTACAAACACATTAAGATACCTATAAAACCTTATAATAAAATATACATTATAAATATATATAATTTCAATTATTTGTTACGCATTAACGCATGAGGAGCGAATATTTTGTATTTAATTACAAATATACATAATATGTTCAAAATAAACTTGGTCGACGTTATAATGTATTAAAATAAAATAATAAGTAAGAACCATTTACTGCGGGCTTATACACCCATATCGAATACTACACAAATAAATTACATTTTTGGTAATAATAAGCTAATTTAATAATTCAGTATCTAAACACAAATTAACAAGCATTTGTTATGGCTTTGACATTGCAGTATGTCGCGACAATATAACAATGTAATATTTTACCGTTTCTACAGCTGTTTTATTGCAATTGACAGTTCGACTTGATGTGTACGCTCCAAAGGAATTCTAAGACAAAGTTTCTGAGAGTAAATAGTGAGATTGTTATGAAATGAACTGTAATAGTACCTAAGTAATACAAGTCTGAAATTAAAATAACAAGATAAAAGAGTTTTTTATACTTAGTGGGTATATTATCAGCGCCTACTCGTTTCTTTGCAGTTGACAATCACGTTCGAATGAGTTTCATCTGGTTTCTAAGATGCTAAAACATTTGCAAAACTAAATAAGGCATAGATAGCAAAATTTACCTTTCTATTTAGTGAAGGATTCCCGAAGCAACACGGATGATATTCGTACTTATCTTAGACGTGGCCGGGATGACAAAGCCTCAGAAATGCAACACAAAAATTAGTTAATCATTTCTCAAACCTCATGAAAGCGCTGTGAATGGTTGTTAGTGTTTTGGTCAACCAATCACAGTCGTGATCAGTTGATTTGACTACAGAATAAGTTGATCAGCCTTTAAATAATTCACCCTTTTTCATTCGTTTACCATTCAGTCTTCCTGATATTTGTTTTTGGTCTAGTTTCACGATATTTTCAGTAAATATATCGCAATGTGCAGGTATCGACGTCACAGGCAGACTCTCGAAACAGTCTACCTGTGACCATTACACCTACAAAGACCTCGAAATGTCGAGAACTTGCTTTAGTCATGGTTTTAAAAAACTACTCCAGTAGTTTGTTTCACTAACATTCAAATCATAAGCACAAAGAACACCCAGACTTAGAACAAGCATTTGCGAACACACAAATGATTGTCCCATGCGGGAGTCAAACCCGCGGCACGTCACGC
The DNA here is from genome assembly GCA_932294365.1 of Diachrysia chrysitis. NCBI lineage: Eukaryota > Metazoa > Arthropoda > Insecta > Lepidoptera > Noctuidae > Diachrysia > Diachrysia chrysitis. The sequence goes on along the minus strand of OW028649.1, from coordinate 9,840,660 downwards.
ACATAGTTAGCGTGGTGACCTATACCATTCGGCTATTCGTGCAGTCAAATTTAAATGTATCTAATAAACCGCGATAGAATCCGTGTATTTTTTTAAGTATATCGCAGCAATAGAATGTACACTATGTAATAAATAAATCATATGAAAAAGCTTATAGATAATATTTTTGCACACCATGGCAATCCTCTTATGGAAAAGGAGTAAAGCCGGACTCTTCCCGGAACCACTGTCGTTTTTCCCTATCATTTCTAAGGGATGTATTACTTTTTCTCCAAATTATAATAGTCAAACCCAATACATTGTTTTAATATTGCAAAGAAAAAAACGATTTTATTGACCTATTTGTAAACATTTTTTGTTAAAGTAGACACATTGTAAGCAATTTATTTTGTCACTTAGTGCGATGTCCTACAAAATATAGTCCTCATTATTTTCAAAAAAATATATATTATTGTACCTACGTGGGTACAAACTATAATGGTCATATTTTCTTCTACACACTCAGATAGACCGCAAACATGTATTATTTATGAAACAATAAATCTTTACAAATTGCCTGTTAACTTAAATAAGGTAGTAAAGTAACCAATTCAGATAACAGAACAGCATATAAAAATGAAATAAATTCAATAGATATTATCTCATCAGTTATGGCAGTAAAAAAAACAAATGTTTGGATCTATCAATCAATCAACTCAGCCTATCGCATCCATTCCAACGCCATCGGTAAATTGACAGACATGACCAGCCCACTGCAACTTCAGCTTACTAATTTTGCAAGTTTTGTCGGTGAATAAAAATGATTCAATGATTATATAATCAGATTTCATAAAATAAAAAAAATAAATCATTCTAAATCATTGTACCTTACAAAATTGCATTGAATCCGACAAAGAATTTACCAAATATACGAGTACCTACAAAAAGACAGGTATTACGGAACCCACGTTATTTATACCGTGATTTAAACCAAGGGGCTCCTTAATAGATTCCCCCAAAGGTCTATTTTCTTTTAATTAAAACATTCGTGAATCGTAAAAGAACATAACGGTAACAATTCTTTTCGCGAATGAGGTACTTATACAAAATATGGAATCCTAGATGTAGTCATAAACATTTTAAGTAGAGCTAAAAAAGATTGAGGTTATTTTACGTATAATTTAATAGGGCTGTTTGGGGCGCTTCTGGATCGTATACAGTACGCACCTTATTTTGAGTTAAGTGGCTAAAAGAGAAAAACAGAAGCTTATTTAAAATTATGTTTCTAATATCGAATGGTCGCGACTAAGACGACGCAAAAAAAAAAAGGTGCGGTGTGCGATCCGCTAGACTGTATGTACTTAAATTTCCAGTTCTTGAAATAGCTAAATTTCTTTCATGAAGTGACACATAATTTAATTCTCTTGTCACATCTTCATTATATTATCTACAGCTGTTGTAACAAAAGAATGAAAACTAATTACGATTTAATTAGTGTCGATTATTATTTTCTCCATTAATTTGACTATAAATCGCCTTCTGACGATATACGACACAGAAATCCGTGAAGTTCAAAACTAATCAATTAATATTCGAATTTAAATTAGTTCGAAGTTGTAATTTAAATACTCGAAACAGTCTCAGCTATAACGATATAACCAGCACTCTGTTTATAATAAACAACTCTATTTATGAAACATTCACTCCTTCGCAAAGTATTTTAATTATTTCGAGGGTATAATAAGCGCGAATTAAACTTTTTAATCAGCATTATACAAGAAATCTTGTTAATCCGAAATGATTTGTCTCGGCTTTAAGTACAAATTCTGGAATGGTGGAACCCCGTTTAATCAAAATCCTCGGAACAATAGAGTAATCAGAAATATAATATAATTTTCGTGTTCATTATAAGTCTATCGTGGGAGGATGAAATTGATCATGGCTCGCTGCAAATGAAAAGATCCCAATCGTGTTCTATTACAGAGGTTGATGACTAAGCTGTTACGCTCTTACGCACAGGTCTTAACATTTTTTGCCTTTCTTTCATATATTTTGATCACATACCATTTATTTGAAAGGCGTATTAACGCTGTAAATAGAAACTCTTTACATTTTTCACATTTTCTTTTTTATTTTGTTCACCTTTAGCATAACTTGTATAAGGTAAATGTTATAATGTTTTAGGCCATTTTAGATCAGTTTTTTTAATGGTTAATACTGTGTTTTATAACTATTAATGATTTTATAAAATATATTTTAGTAATTTATTTTTTTAATTTTGACAACTGTACTTGTTATTGAAACTAGTAACATAAGATCTAAAAAAAAAAAACGAATTTCATAGACATGAGTATTTGACATCAATTTCTATACGATACCATTACGCTGAGAACAAAAAAACTTGACAAACAAAAAGACACAACAAAATTATCCTATAAGGGTTCCTTTTTTTTAGGTACAGAGCCCTAAAAAATGCTATACTAAATCACGAGAATTTTTGAACGAGACCAATTAATTACAAAAAGCCGCTTTAGTCAAATTAAACATACCGCGGTAATATTTATCTATTCTATATGAAAACCCGGCTGCATTACAAGTCTCACCGTAAAAAGGACGATGAAAGTTATGAGGGTAGGGGAAATTCTCGTAAATAGCAGTGAGGGAGAATGGGGATAAAGGAATAATATATCAATACGAATCTTTAATATTCGCGCGCCGCTACCGTAAATCAAAACGAATGAAACCGGATCATAAATCAGACTGCGTTTTTGCCTATTTTTAACGTTTCAAATTGTACGTATAGAATACTAAAAGCAAGACGCCCAATAATTAAAAATTCAGTGATAAGTACAACACTGTAGGTACAATGTTTAACGCACAAAATTATGTGGTACCTAAAGTCGATATTTTAAACACATAATTTGCAAAAAACTAATTATTAAATTAATAATAAATTTTATTTAATTTGTCTTGAATGTGACATTAAATGTCACATTAAAGACAAAACGTTTACAAATAACGACAAAACAAAAATACCTTTACCATGAAAATTTTATGTTAAAGGTATTTTTGTTTTGTCGTTATTTGTAAACGTTAGTGTTTAAATCTTTGTCGTGTTTTCACATATTTTTTTTTCTTAAAAAGGTTACTAACAGTGAGGTTGGAATTCACAATACTAGCAATCTTGTTAACCCCTCCAACTAAGCTAAATATATGTTTGTGTCTGGAGTGGGCTCACCAATATTGCAATAAGTGGGGTTCGAACCTGCGACCTCTAGATCACAAGGCCGTCACCCTAACCATTAGGTAATTGCCGATTTCTTTAAATAACTATTATTTAATCTGGTTCTTGCCTTAGATTGCATGTATTGACAGTCTTTCATCGGCAAATCCCATATCGGATTTTCGAAACTTTAAATCGAAAATCTGTTCAAAAGCGTAGGTACGTGAATGCAGTAACATAAACCAATCAGAATCAAATTATCATCGTACATCGTAGTCACATAGTAATACGATATGAACACCTATGGAAAACGCTCGTTTCCCCTCCTGAATTGACTGTACACGGTCGTTATTCGAAAGTGCAGGGTCGCATACTGTGATTAAAATTTGAATGAGACCCTCAATATTGCAGAGCTTTCGTTCAATGGGCGGAGTAGCTCAATTCGTCCATCGTCCATATACGCATCTGACGCATTTACATTCAAATGAGCTATTCAAGCCACTAGCAAACCCGTTATTTTGTCGAATGCACCATTTGCTTAAATTTTCAATACGAAATACCAGTAAAGGGAGTTTCAGTTGCCACATCAGACCAGTCGGAATGTGACTTTTATTCATTCAAGTTCGCGATGCGAGATATTTTAAATCGAATTCGACAGTCAATGATATTCAATCTTCGAAAATGTTTCTTAGAGATGTGTAAGAATTGGACTTCTCTACGAAAATGACAAATAGCATTAACCCTGGTATGAAGTATATATTATTGTTATTATATATATTTAAAAGTCTTCTTTATGTTTATAATAAATAATATTTTATTATTATGACATACATAATTTACTCTTAAATGACAATCTAAATTAGAAAATGTGTTACTCGTAGTAAAAGTTTGAGCAAAAAAGGCGAACAATTTTAAACTTGACTCGAAAAATAAGTTGTATACTACGCGACTTGCATGCGTAATCATTGTGGAACTAAAACTCTCTATTCTACATAAAATTCTCTTCTTAATTTAGTAGTTTTAATATACGTAAACGTATGCAAGCTGTATGCAATTTTCCTCAAACTTTGCACCTGTTAAGCTCTATAAAATTTGTTTAACAAAACACTCTTAGTTTGTGTGTGGGAAATTCACAATTAAGCCGGTATATACTACTTACTAAAACTCTACATAAACTTTTAGAACTTACTTATGTTTTTAGTGTTTTACGTAAAACGCATACCGAGCATAGCATGGTTTACGACCTATATATACTGTACCGTGTACTAGTAACTGTCGTAGTAACTCGAAATGAGAGCTACCGTTATCAATTTTACCGGCAGAGGCGCTAGTCGCACGCGATGTCCGAATTGTCAAAATCCATAGTTTGTCGGGCTTTGACAGCTGACGCACTAGTGGCGCCAACTGGTAATCGCAATAACGCCCTAGTAGCCCTCATTGCGATGTCACTTTACGGCAAGAGTTGCTTATTTGAAGTGTGACAAAATGACACACATTTTTACTTTTAAGTAATTCTTAGAACATTGTCGCGACTCAACAGGATAATGTGAGTAACAGAGACAAGGTATTCAGTCTAGCCTACTTTGAAGAATACAAGCGACTTTCTCAAAATATTTAATTATGTAATTGGGTTTATTATTCAGACGAGAGACTATCGTAACTTTGGGGTGCAGGGTCGTAATCGCATCCCAAATAAGAAAACTCCCTTGACGCTAGTAAGAACTAAGGAATATTCTCCAAGGAGACTTGTTGCAGTTCATAGCTAGGAAAGACAAAATGCTTCCCTAGATGCACACTTCCTTCATGTCGTTTACACTACGTTTACATTGTTTCCATGCACCAACAATGGCAAAAGCACAATTATCTAGTAAGAAAAATTCTTAAAAGCTTAAAGGGAAGATAGGAATCTTCTTCCAATATATAAAAATCTCGTGTCACATTATTTGTTATCGATCTCCTACAAAACGGCTTGACCAATTTTTATGATTTTTTTTGTGTATATTTTTTCAGAGAACAGGTTTTAGGCTATATTTATATCCCTAGATAATAAGAGTGGCGCTCTCTATATTTTTTATTTATTTGGCAAAAAACGTTTGCCGGAACAGCTAGTATTTAAAAAAAAACGTAACCATACATTGACATAGCATTTGAAATAAAAATAGGTAAAGACTTTATTAATAATAATAATGAACGCTTAATTGGATCTTATTAGATGGCATTATATTTGAAGGAAAACAATATATAGGTAATCATGTTTATATAAGAAATAATAGAACCGGGAAAAATAGACATTATTCGAAAAGAATATTAGTCGAATTATTACGGCGACCCAATTCATCAATGTTCGCTTGTCGATCCTTCCCGTTACAGCCGATACTTTATTTCGATTTCCCAATAAATTTGGTTCAATCTCACTGAGAGCCCAGTTTATTTCTCGATGGCAGCCAAAGAATAAATTTCCACTTCGAATATTAGAGAAGTTTCATCAAGAACTTTCACAATAGTCCCCCTCAAGAACTCGGCCCAAATGCCGTTATTCAAATTTTACTTTTGATAAGAAATTGAATAGATATCCGAATCACGAATTGTTACTAACTTTAATGGTAGCAATAAAACATTTATTTGTTTTGTCAAAAGAATTGGAAGCTGACTTTTATTGCAAGGACAGTTGCATTTTAATATTAGTAGAAGTAAATGCTATTTGACCGCCAGATGTAATCGAAACTTAACTACAATATTAATATAATTTAGCTTACCATTAGAGGACGGTCTAGAGGCTTTAAAAATAGTTAATAGTTACATAATAATAAAATATCTAAAAAAACACAGTGATTTAAATAAATAGACCTTGCATCCCAAAAAGCTATATAATACCGCTCTCATTACGTACACACAGCAAACCAGATAGGTTTGCAGGTCACACTAACATTTTATCTATTATATTATAGTATGTGGCCTGCAAACCTATCTAGTTTGCTGTGTTTACATACAATAACATAAATAAAAATCAATACTTACATAAATAGAATTTATCAAACAGATAAAAGTGAACAATAGTGATATCCGTCACAGTACAAGTACATGGGCAATTAATTGCGCGATTATTGGCAATTTTGGTTAAAAATGATGTCCTGGCAACCCCTAGCAATGTATGGCAATACAACAATTGCCAAGAATTGCCCAATTTTACAAGCCCGTGTAAGCGCACCTTAACAATGACCTTAAAGAAAACTTCTCGTCAACAACTGTTTTAATCAGAAACATTTAAATTATCTAACGCAATCTACCGTAATGAAATGCACTTTACTTTTATTCCTTACATTAAACATTTTATTTGTTTTATCACAAAACACCCCATCTCTAAAGCTTTATTTTCAAAGCTTCAGAACTTAAAGCCTTTTCGGGTTATTGCTTTTTTTTTCAAAGGGGCCATCGCATAGCCCCCTTGAGTATCGAAGACACATCTGTAAATTGAAATGGAAAAGGGTCAAAACTCGTAAGGATAATAACTATAAGTTTTGCGATCGGTACCAGTCCTTGATATAACCTTGGCGATATTATAAAATAATACAGATCTCTTCAAAGACCCATGTTGATTGGGATCACGGGAAGCGTACATAATGTTCAATTGAATGTAAATTCGATCTGTTTGGAATAAACTTTATGCACATTGGTCCGCTCGCGTCGTGTATAAACGATGAAAGCTTTAGATGAGATGAGGAGTCGTTCGAAAAGAGGATTACGCTTCAAAATCTGCTATATTTTTTACTTTTGTTTAGTTGTGCATAAACATGGTAAGATACTTACTATTCAGACGTTTTAAGTTTCAAAACTAACTTCTTTTTCTTAATTAACGTAACGTAACTTCTTTTTAATTAAATTTCTTGACGAAACGAAAGATTTATATTGAAATAAAATTTTAGAAAGGAAAAATTTAAACCTCAGGCAGGACTCGAACCTACGACGATGACGACGAGGCTCAAAGCGCTCAAATATTTATCTTCATCATGCAAGAATCTTGAAAAAGGAAACTATTTACACAATTTATTATTTATGCAAGAAAGATCATGACATTCGATTCTAACATTTACTGTATGTAAAGGTTACGCCTAAAATAAACAGGTTATGATATTACTGTACCAGAAAACTTTTACTTTATACTCTGGCATTTGCTGATAGTATGCGTAGGAGTAATGGTAAAATGATAGCGAACCTCATTACGCCCACACAATAACAACATTATGTATAAAAATTCCTTTTAGAAAAAAACAAACGAAGGTTTAACTGATATTGTCGAACTATTTATTTTAGTATAGATGGATCATACAAACACAGAAATTATTATTTTCAAAAACTAACCTTATAGCTTCATCATAAAGGTGTTCTTAAAAACGAAGTAACAGGAAGTAACTATTTAGTAATCTGTGGTAACAGTGCTGAGTGATCGATTGCATAAAATGTAAGATATAATGGTGACCTAACGGCTTAATGAATACTCCTCACGAAAGTTATTATACAAACGGACAAGATGATGGACGGATAGTAGGTATAAGTTGGAAATCGTCAATAAAGTAAGCTAGCATGACCCAGTCGCGCCAGAGTCGCGATGAGCATGCTTTTAGTGAACCTGCAGCAAAGGCAAGGACGGGACCGCGGTGTTTTTAGCCGGTGCAAATCGGACATATCCCCAAGTCGTACTCTCGGCGTAGGTTGAATTATTTAGATTTTAAGAAAAAAGTTTATGGTTATCCATAGTTGTTCTCTGTATGAACACATGGACAGTTACAATTATAGTCTTGGAGTCACAATCTAGTACAATTAATAGAAAATATATATACCAAACATTTTTACACAGTTTAAACTTCGTTAAACATGGCATAAACTTCGAGATCCCTTAAATCAGATTCAGTTGAACTGTATAGGACAAAATTGGTCTTCAGGCTTGATTGCACATTCATTCAGTAATCAATATTCGTTCATGGAACTTAATTTACATTGTCAAAACATATGCGTGGTAATAAAAACATCGGGTGATTAAACAGGTGAATAATGTGTTGACTTTTTGTTAATAAGTTATTTTAATTTTGTAATATATTGGTTCTGTATAAAAGTTAATTATGCAGCTAAATTGTCTCTTATAAAATATATTTATTATGAGTTTTAGTTCGTTGAACAAGGTAATGTTGAAATAATATAGTGATGTCTTGCTAATGTTGCCTAATTAATATAACATCTTTTGACATAGGATGTTTTGCCAATAGTAGTGTTTGGGCAAATAAAAATAACAATCTCTATAGGCAATGAGTAGTTGGACGATAAGAAAAAAAGAAACAGTTGATAATTTCAAATAATGAGTAGTTAGACACACTACACACACATGTAAATAGAATGTCAAATATACCGTATTGAAATTATCCAATCAAGTAAATCCATTAATAGATTTCAATAATAATCAATAAGGCTCTATTTACAATTAAACACAATCAAAAAGACTCTGTTTGATCCAAAACGAAGAAACAAATTAACTGTGTTTTGATGTTCCAATTTATGACAGCAATTTCAGCTCTTATTTCAATGAGGGGTAAAAGAAAATAATTTTATTATATTACTAATGACCTGCCACTAGGCAAGTGTCATTAAATTAATACTATATCAAAGTAACAACATGCATTGTAACGAATTTTACTCACGTGACCTTTAGAAAATAAGTGTCTTATCCATACATTTTATGTCTTCTAATCGATTTCTATCAACGTTAACGTTTGTATAAATGTCATTTATCTACTGGGGCTGATTTACCGGTATACCTATAGCTGTATTTATTTACATAGCAAGTAAAAAATATTATAAATACAAAATTATGTTACCGATACCTATCTAAAGCGTTGACCGATTTCAACACCGCGTCACCGTCACCTGCACGTAAATGGAAAATCGACCGTTGTTAAAGAAGGCCTTGTCGCCTGTCAAAACTGTTGTCCCAACAGAATCTGTCAGTTTTTGTCGATAGCAAAGGTTCTATTGATAACTTTGTTTTGTAGTTGAAATTGTACGGTGTAGTGTCCCGTACGGTCTTCAGTCCAATATGAGCAAAAATCAATTTCGTCCGTTCGCGGCTGAATGCGCCCTTTGTGTGACAGTGAAAGGTTATCGATGTTCGTTTTCACGGATCACTAGGGTTGCCGAGCTAACTCGCAGGAGGATGATATTGTTATGTAACAGCTGTCTATTGCCTAATGGGAACAGCCCTGTTTGTGATTAGTTAATTATTTATTTTATTAGGTAGCACTCATTAAAAAATGCTCTCTTTTGTTAAGAAATTCCATCCCCACTTTTGATCATAATTTGATACTTTTATTAACAATATGATAGTTAATGAAACCAAAAAAAAAAATGCGTCGTAATTTGATTATATTTTGTTAGTAGCCATTTACCATAGAGGTATTCAGTATACAAAAAGTATCTAAGAGTAAAAAAATTGATTGTGTAACCTAATTGCATAATATTTTTAAAGTAATATTTTTAATGTCCTTCAGTTAGACATTAAAAAAGTAATCAAAAAATTACAAAGATACAGTAAATAGAAACTTTACGTGACATCACGTCTTGGTTTTTTTTTAACCATGGAGTGAGTAGAAGTGACGTCACAAAAGCGCTTTAAAATTCGGGAGTAGGGGCTCCCGAATTTTAAAGCGCTTTATAATTTGTAATTTTTTATTGTTGTACATAATTTACTATTTTTATTTTTTTCCAACTCACGGACTAAATAGATTTAAAATTTTTGTTACCCTTTCGTTTAACAGCACTTGCAATACATAACAATACCTACAATAAATATACTTACTCTAGATGATAATTAGAGATATATCAAATAGCTATTTTCAGAAGTCAACATTAAGTTGATCTGAAAGTCATCCTTAAAGGCTAAGTACAGCTTCAGACTAAGAGTTTGATGAATACCGCTTAAAACTAAGCATTTAAGTAAAAGTTCTAAGCACTTTAGTTATTGTAATATCAAGATTTGAAAACAAGTTTTAATTAGAACCTATCTTGAAAACTTTTACATTGATTTTGAATCAATATGGCTTACAATAATTTAATTTGTTCAGAACATAAATATTTATTTTACAAATCGAACGAGTCATGATTTTATTGTTTGAAGCACATTGTTCAGACGTCTAATTGCTGAAACATACTACTTTTTTTAAGTAACAAAAGGTCATTGCCCTCTTTTTATGAATTAGATGACATGTAACCTCCACAGTACGTGTTTGAAGCACCGCCGTTAAGGATTTACTCTCGGTCCGCTTTGCTTTTTAAAAATTGTTGACCAACCTTATTTTGTAGATACTCGCTTAGCAATGATTTCTTAAATCCCTAGATATTTTATTGAATTTGTCTAGTTTTTCACAAAAAAGGTTATGTTGTAGACAGTAAATTTACTGAATAACTAGATAGAACTGAGAATTGAGGACAATCTAATTTCGAACAAATACGATATTGAATCAGAGACGATACTTAAATCTAGACCATAGCTTTATGTATTTACGTAATAACATCTTATTTTTCTGGGTCATACAAAATCACTTATTGTTCAACAAATCTTTTCCAAATGTCTAGACTATTGTAGGTACTCATCAAGATTTTACGTCACATAAATTTTCTTTGCCTATAATAAAGAAAAATATAACTTTAACCCATTTTTCGATTCTCACAAATCATAACTACATGTCTTACAATGACAGAAAAATGAATAGCGCTTACGAACTGTTACACAAAGGTTTCCCTTAGTGGACCTTTTAAACCTTCCAAATAGAGTGGAACACGTGTGGTCTATGACATTTAGGAGAATTATTGCCAAGTTTATTGCGCTTCATTATGATACCTATGGGGCGTGTGGCATTCAGAATTTCTGATTTAACGCAAGAATTTCCGATATTTTCACGTGAAAGACTTTAATAAAATATTTCTCTTCCTTCCGATATCAAAAGTTGAGTCGTGCGGACCGGCCGATATTGTTAATTTTAGATTTATTACTTCTATGCGAGTAGTTATAAATATAGCTTCGAATATTAAAATATGTAAGGTAACAAAGTGAAAATTATTTCGTACAACTGTTGTACGAAAGTTAATGTTGCCAAGTATGTTTACGGAATGTCTGTGGAAAATATTAAAGTAAATAATATAGCGATACTAGACAAATTTTTAAATTGAGCTTGAAATGAGAATTCCCGCGAGAAATTCCCTCGTTCGCCCTCCCGACAGTTAGGGTGGTGGTAAAGAGGTTACTACTAAGCAAATTGCATTCACCGTTGTGGAATTACCGTGCCAAGTTTTCACAAATATCTCGATGAAAATTTCTCACATGTCAAAGCTTTGCTGATAAAAAGGAACGGATTGTGCCTCGACCGCACGTTCTCTGTAATATCAAACGAGTTGTAGACTAGTATTTTTTACCTTTTCGAGATTAGAGATTTGAAATAAAACCACTCTTTAACGGATCTTATCGTGGTTTATTTAGATTTTAGTTCCCGTCGTTTCAACGCCTTTACAGGTGTCACGGTCGCGGGCGGTCATATACACTTTAGTCTATGGGGTAGACTGATCAGGTATTCGTCTTGACAGTAGATGTTGCTCGTTCTAAATTCATATTTAAATTAATTACTTGTATTGTATTCCGACTGCAATATGAGCTGACTGTTTCTTGAGGACCGTATTAAATAAACTGTTATAGAATCCGTTTCAAAATTAGTTTTATTTCAATGTTCAATATTTGTGTAAAACTCAGTTGTTCTTTCTGCTTAAGTAATCTGTAAAGTTCAATTGTATGTCGGACTGTGCCTACCTCCTTCGGAAGGTTTGCGGCATATAATTTACTAGCTGTCCCCCGCGACTTTGTTCGCGTGTTTTAGTTTCAACGGTTTTTCATTTTTGCAACATTTTTCATTTATGCTCCGCTCCTATTGGTCGTAGCGTGATGTTATATAGCCTATAGCCTTCCTCAATAAACGGACTATCCAATACAAAAAGAATTTTTCAAATCGAACCAGTAGTTCCTGAGATTAGCGCGTTCAAACAAACAAATAAACAAACAAACAAACAAACAAACAAACTCTTCAGCTTTATAATATTATAGTATAGATACGGTTGAAACAAGTACAAAATAATTTACACTTTTGCACAAAATATCATACCACATCACGGGGATGGAATTGCTGTTGTTATAAATACAAATAATACATAGTTTTAAAATTTACTTTTGTTAATTTATGTTTGGTATTAACCATAAAACATAAATGTGGAAAATGTGTCGTAAATTATTTAAATAACTAAAAGCTTTGCAAATATCCCAATGACCAGCACAAATTTTGTTTATGTATTGTAATTAATAAATTTTTGCATTTAAATGAAATGTCCACATTTTCAAAATAATTTTCTTTCCTATAATTAATTAATTGTTATCATAAATAGGTATAATATTAAATTATGCAATCAAAACATTTCAGTTCGTTATATTCGTTCACAAGTGGGTATTATAATTACTAATGGGAAAGTATTTCTATATAATTATACTTTCATTAAATAAATTATACTGACTTTCTATACATTGTTTATGTGATCTATTTCAGCAATTTTACATTTTATACATAAATTATTCAGGAGTCCTACTAAAGTACAAAGGTCGCTACGTAAGAGTGTCTGGATAAAATTTACGCGTTTAGATACTCAGCAAGCATTTACCCTAAATGCCAGACAGTACCTAACATACCCTTTCATCAAATTAATACAATGTTTAAAATACAACAACCGCTGTCCAAACTTTTCGTAGAGCTTCCAAATTTATCTATTAAAAAGTAACGTAACTCGTTAATATTGTATTAAATTCTTAAATTAAATACGTCTGGTTCCTCTTTTAGAAAAGACGCTAAAAAATTTCATTAAAACCACGGGCAAAGTGCACGATATTCATTTTAACGCTGTGTCGAAATTAATGTGGAATTTAAAAATGAAGGTGGTTATAATATTTTATACAACCAGCAAATAGCCTTCCGTCTTGCCCTCTTTAATCAAACTTGCAATAACGTCACCTTTTCTATCTAGCTTTAGTTTCATAAGAGAGGCTTCTTTGAAATATAGTGTAGCATAAAATGCTCACTTTTTGTTCGAGTATCGTCAAGTCAAAGGAGAATTTAAATACGAATTTAATAACGAGATCCCGACGATGCTAGGAAAATGTAGATGTGTCTTTGTCAGGGCTTTTTCTTAGGTTTTTAGATGGATAATTTTATTTTAAAACTTAGTCATAGTATATGAATACTCGTTTATGAAGTGATCAATGAACAAGCCACGTATACAAGTGACATTTCTTTAACGATGACGTTAACGATAATAATAACCGCTCAAATTACGTTAAATGAGCGGAAATTACATTTCTTTTCAACAAGTCATGTGACTTAGACTTGTCACTTCCATATGTCAAGAGTGCTGGCATTTATATCTTAATAATTATTTGTAGCAATTACATTAAGTATTTTTATACACACATATAAAAAAATTACGAATAGAAAATGTGATACTTAAGATAAATTAAGAAAATAATGAAAAACCTACGTAATCATTCACATTTTATAACATTGTATTTGACAAACTAAAACAAATTGTGTATATCCATCCTTAGTTCTTGTTTACTTATCATTACGCCTAGCAAAAGGGTAGCAGTTTTGTTTTAGTGAATTAAAGCCGGCCCTTTGCCTGCCTTTCTTTATTAAGAACAAAACAAAAACCAAGAGGTCCGAAATACAAATGAGACCTATTATTCTTTGGAAAGCCCCATCATTTGTAAAAGGTAATATTTTTTACTTAAGATATAGTGATAGTTACGAAACTTGTGCTTTGGCAAAAACGATGTATCATTATAAGTTCAAATACGTAGTTGGTTGCTGTAAATGTAAACTTTTTAGTAGGACCTTTATGTGTAACTGACGGTAAACAAAGATTTGAATAAAACAATTACTTCTATTTCCATAACCTTATATAGAGACAGGTCTGTAACCATTTATAATTTGGATTTAGGTATGTACATACCTTCATAAAAAAAAAAAACAATTGGGTATCAATTTGCTCCTGTCGTTAAAATACTTTTTAGTTAATTTAAAACTGGCCAACTTCCAATTTCGAACTTAATATTTTTTATTAAAAAACATTATGAAAAGCCCGGGAAAGGGTACATAATGAACCACTATAAATCTATGTTCTGTTTTTAAATAAAACGATGTGAAGCAATGAATTCTAAGGCCGTCCGTACACGTTGTGCTTAAGCAGTTAGTACTGACTGTTGATCACTGGTCCAGTGTCCACCGCCCACGCGTGTCACGTGGGTCGCCCGCTTTTTTGTATGGACGACTGCTCGAAGCATTCAAACTGCTTCAAGCAGTCCGTGTACACACAGTCTAAGAAAATTTATGGTATTGAAATGCAATATTTCAAAGTCCGTTTTTTCTCGAACGAAAGCTCTATCCAATTTTAAAATCGTAGCTATAGAAATTCTCGATTTATCATACAAGAGATCTACGTCAGTTGAACTAGGTTAGTACCCACTGTATGAATAATAGTGCACTTTATGTGACAGAGGGGATTTTCTAGGAAATTCGTGTGAATAGTACTGTAGCCCCTTTCCTTACCCCGGCTTTGTCCACCGGAAAGGACCCAAGGTTGTCTTTGACAAGGGTGTTAGTGTCACAAATTAATATTTCTACCTACATAAATTAATTTTAATGATTCGTAATTTGTCTGTGAAAGCTGTAGAACCATTTAATTGAAAGTGTTGACAATTATTACATTATATTTTTTTAATTAACAATGTTACAATTGCATCATTGTCGACTTTAATAATGATTAATGTTTTATTTGTATATTATTAAATAAACAAAAGAGTGACTAGGATTTGTTAAAGGATAAGAGTGGTTATTGGAAATGTGCTGTGTATATTTCACCTTGATAAATGGCAACTTGACACCCTATGACGTGGGTCGTATACCAACATCGCAAAATGTATACTAACAAAACACACCTTTAGCCATCCTTTTGTTTATATAAATAACAGGAAACTACGAAGGATAAACTAAAAATAGAAAAAAAATAAACTCGACAATTACTTGGGATTTTTATTCTACACAAATAAATAGATATGTAATAGCTTCTGTCACCGGATGCCATTATTTGGACAGCCATTTCCTGTGAACATCGCAGTACCTACCAGTGTTATTTTTTACTGCTTTATCCTCCCAATAAACGAAATAAAACCAATCGAAACAAACACTTGTTATTGTTGCTCCATAAATCTATCAGTGTTCTATTTTTAATCCGAAATGCATGGAAATATTCTTTAAAATAAGAATTTACACCTTACACAACATACCTGTGTTATGCAATCCATTTTCCTAGATCCGCTATCCGTTGTGAAAATACAAGGTTCGCCATATCGATTTTACTCTCAATTCCACACATATTCGGTCCGTTGCACCTTTTGGAGTGCAATAAAAATAATCTTCTTTGTTCAGTGGTCCATACGAGGTTGAAAACGAGCGAATGATAACAAAAGCTGCTGGAACGCAACACACCTTGTTATTCCAATCTGAAACTGATACATTTATTGAGCTTCATACATTTTAATTGATAGGAAAGCAGTTGAAAATACACTGATAAATGTGCACTGCACAGTCATTTGTTTAAATGATTTATTTGTCATAAGTAAACTAGAGATAGGTATATTTTCGTTGTATCCCAGTTTTGAATCCCATTTTAATATTTTTTTGCGTTGGGTCCCACAAAACATTACTTTGTATAACCGTTGGATCCCAAATTTGAAAAAAAAAGCAAACTGTTATCAAAGATAACAGTTAGTTTTTAAGTCCTGAAAAATACAAAACAGAAGGCCATTATATAATACTCGTATTAGTTGTGCCATAAACAGATTCGGTACACACTCTAGCTTAAACCCAAAATAATTATATTAGTGGAATAAAAATAATACCTTTTACATTCCTACTTCTATATTAAAACCTTTATAAAATTTAAACTAAAATAACAGCTAAGTCATTTTTTTTTTTTTAATAAATGTGGGCAACATCACATACATTGCTCTGAACCCAAAGTAAGTAGCTAAAGCACTTGTGTTATAGAATTCAGAGACAACGAAGGTACCACAAACACCCAGACCCGAGACAATGTAGAAAAGTTGTTTTTTTCTACATTGACCCGGCCGGGGATCAAACCCGGGACCTCAGAGCTGGCGACACCTTGAAACTGGTGTGTACGCCACTCGACCACGGAGGTCGTCAAATCTTATTAAAGATTTTATGGTAAACGCCTGCTGATAAATAACTATAAACAATTCATAGGAACGCAAAAGCTAATACAAACGTGTAGGAGCGATTAGTATCAAACACTAACCCCTGAATACTAAAACGTAACTAAGACGTTCTTAAATGTGTATCTGTCGCTAGTTTATGCCTTAAAGTGACAGCGACAGCATGCGACTTAACGGCAACATAAAACTGATTGATGTTTCAGTATTGTGCCATAAGTGTATTTTAATCAATCATTATTTGAGTATAAGACCATGTTTGTTGATTTGTTGACTAATTTACTTATTACTATTATAAAGTTTATACCATGTTTGTAGCTATTGGTAATATTCAACAGCAAACTAGGAACTCACAGGCTGCCGAGACGTACCTTAAAGATGTTTTAATTAAGAAACAATTAAATATTTTCTTTCTTGTGTTTTTTAGTTAAGTACTTTATTATTTTGTTAATTCGATGTTTTTGTAGATACGTTACAGAGATCACTAACATGTAAACTACCAGCTGTTTGTTAATATTACCTATAATAACATTAAATAAATATTATAAATTATATTCTAACACAATAAATGTTTACTCAAAGAATTTACGTTAATACGAAAAATACAAAATAACTTCTAAATAAAACACTTTTCACTGACAAAAGAGGTCATTCAAATGAAATACTCATCTCCTGCATTCAATTACTATTTTAATCTCTCAGTCTCACGCGTCCTATCACGAGCAACTAAGTACACTGCCATTCAGTGTATAGCCAGTGCAATTAATAAAGAAAGCGAAGCAGTGCTTGTTAGCATGCAAATGCCGCAATCCTCGGAAGATTCTGCGGCAATATTCAAGTCGTTAGTGTTTGTGCAGCCCACTGCACAAGTGCAAAAAGGGTTTGCCGCTTCGCCAATGTAAATGACAATTTAATAATAGCAACGCTCTTTGCAACGTAAATTACGGAAGCTTTTATGAGATTTGAACTACTTTTTTATTAGCGGCGCGCGTAATTCGTTTCAGTTTTAAACGGTTATGATTTTAAATTGCAGCTAAGGATTTGAAGGGTGAATTCGCAGAAATGTCAAATAGACCAAAAACTTTTGGCTAAATGTTATTTTCCTGCGAAATTTTTAGATGACCTGTAGTCAACTGACATTTCTACAAGCATTAACGATGATAAAATCGCAAAACTTAGTCTCGTCACTTCCATACATTTGAGCTATTCGATCAGCTTTAACGCTTGAAGAAATGTCATTTTGACAGAGTGATATTCAGCGATAAGGTACCGGACAGCAGTCAAATTAAGTACCTAAAAGGATTTTAACTGAAATCAATGAAACTCTAAAAGTTTCTAATGGTATAACAATTTGACGAAGATATATAGGTAGTTTTAAACAGCACGAAAATATTAAAGTAGACGAAGTTTCGAAGGTTATTTGAACTTCAGATAGCTTTATCGTTTCTTTTGATAAAAGTATATCTGGATTTGATGTTCCAGTTTGTTTGCCGATCGACCGTATTTTTTGTTCCTAACACAAAGGGCTGTAAAAGGATGATTCAAAGGGGACATCTTCGGAGGGCCAATTCTTCGCTTCATTTCCCCTTCACCCGATCTAACTTAAAAGAGTGATTTGCGTTGTTTAGTCAATTTGCTCTTTTTACAAAATTTTATGTCTTGATGGCCATTTCGTTTTATGTTTATGAAAGAAAACAGACGCAAGTTCCGTTTCGGCAAGAATTAAACGTGACTTCTTTGAATTTATTGCTGCTTTAGAATTGTTTGTAATAATTATTGTTTAAGTTAATTGCTTTTGTTTTTTTTTTAAACAAAAACATTTAATAATTACTATAATATCGCTAATTTTATAATATTTATTGTAAGTGTTGTGATTAAATTATAAACAATCAAACATGATTGTAGATTATATCAAAGTAGTAGCAAAGTTTGCTCAAAGTAGGAATGTAATTTTATTTTGTGATTTTCTTTTTATTATCGCGCACACTCAATTAAATCTTTGTATATTCTTATCACAAATTGTGGAGAGCCCGTAGGCTGTTTTTATTCTATTTAATTTTGATTCAATTCATCTTTTCTTTAACGCTTCCCTCAACAAGTTAAATTTGCTTTATTTTATAATGGTTCTAATTGAATAACTCTTCATCATTTATATTCTTCAAAAGTTTCAAGCTATTTTGTACTTAAACCCCCTTATTGGTACTTTTTGTGGTAGTAATTGGTACTTTTGTGATCGTAAAAGTGAGATACTTAAAGACTTGGTCTTAGTTTGGTTTTAAAGCTTTTTTCTGACGGTCAATTAATTGTAATGAGCTCCTCCATGATCTGTTTCATTTTGATACTCAAAAGTTATATAAAAATAGCAAAATTTGTACCTACAATGCCTGCGTCATATGCATCAACTAATATTTCTGCATATACCAGCCAACAACGTACATACGGATCGAAATACTTACTATCTGCAATTAATCAATAATGAGGTT
Organism: Diachrysia chrysitis; assembly: GCA_932294365.1. Classification (NCBI taxonomy): domain Eukaryota; kingdom Metazoa; phylum Arthropoda; class Insecta; order Lepidoptera; family Noctuidae; genus Diachrysia; species Diachrysia chrysitis. The sequence goes on along the minus strand of OW028649.1, from coordinate 9,821,609 downwards.
TAATTAAAGCAACGTACCTATAAACACAAAACATAAGTTCCCTACGTTATTTGCAAGCCATTGTAACCTTGAATAATAGAACAGCCGGTGACTTATTAGATTTGACGTGAAATAAATGAGATCACATTACAGAATCCTATTGTGGCAAATGTCGTGATCGTTCCAAGCCGGTAGTTGTCAGCGCACGGTATTAGTGAGAATGTCTGTTTTAATGCGTATGGTTATGTTGATAAATGTATTCTAAGTATCATTTTGAAGAGCCGTTATTTGGTATATAAAATACATTTAGTTCCTAGTATTACCGGATTTCGAATTTGCTCTTAGATATAATAAATTACGATTATATATATAAATTAAAATAAAATAAAATAAAAATATTAAAATATGTATTAATACCAATTTCTCCCGCTGCGGTTGTATGTCTTTACGCAATGAACTCAAAAACTACCAACTGTTTTTTTTTTAAATCGTTTTTACCAATAGATGAGTATAGAGTGACTCAAGAGGAAAAGTTTTGTGTATTCATTAATGTTTTGTCTACCCGAACGAAGCTGAGGCGAGTGACTAGGTCAATTATATTTATTGCTCCAATGACTGGTAGAGCTATAATTGGTACTGGTACGTTATAATTAAATTATTCATCAAGTTTTTTGGTTTATGTTATTTTTGGAATGTCGTTCTTGATTCTTACCGAATTTCGGCTTATCTCCATAAAGACTGACCGATTGTGAACGAGAACCGTTCGGAGCCTAAGTACTGCACTCTAAGTCCGATTGCACGGAAATTCGACAAGACTGAGAGTTCTTGGGAACCAACCGCTTTACATGCTGTTCAAAGGACGAGCGCGATTCAGTTGGTATAAAATATATGATCGTTCGAACTGTACAGTGCTTCTTTTAGCCATATTGCAAAATACTCAAAAGTAACTCAATTTTAAGTCGCCGTTAGGTCTTGCTGTCTTTGTCACTTTAAGGTGTAAAATAGTGAGACATTATTGCAAGTCTTAAAGTTAAGTTGCCTTATTCAGAGGTTATTATTATTATTATTATTTATTTTTAAAAACATTACATACTTAGTTGTTACATTATACAATATCCCACAAAACCAGTTCAGTTTACTTAGCTATGAGCATCTCTGTAGGTAAATTTACTAGGTAATAAAGTAGAATAATAAGACACATAATTCACAGGGTTCTCTAATAAAATTCAAGATCATAAATAAAAAAGATTCGAATAAGTGCGTATAATTCTTATAAACAAATATGGATTCCGAAAACTTTGGGATAGGGAAGAGGGTCTCGGAACCGCTGAGCTAGCACCGATAGAACTGTGAATGTGGAAGAAATATGAAGTGTGCGGGCATCGTAAATATTAGCGTACCGTATTACGATCGAAATTGCTAGCTGAATGTCGAGGGCAGGTTCCTGAACCGAGATTTTTTTACTAGTGATTTTTATTCTTTGCCTAGTCGAGACATCTGTCGTTGTAATAAATGCTTGCTTGAGCTTTGACTGTTAAGGTTCATAAAAACTGATCTTATTATAGTGTACTTACTCCAAAGGTTTTGCTGATGACAGATTGTTTAAAAAAAATTGATGTTTAGTAGTCTTCATTGAATTACTTTTAAAATTTTATAATAATAAATATTACAGGTTAAAAATTCATTTATCTTGTTGTAAACTACAGAGTAGTCTGTCAGCAACGTTCCCGTGGATCCACTACTTCATAGATTAAAAATTGCTTAAAATAAATACACTTACAATACACATAAATGTGGACAACATCACATACATTGCTCTGAACCCAAAGTAAGTAGCTAAAGCACTTGTGTTATGGAATTCAGAGACAACGAAGGTACCACAAACACCCAGACCCGAGACAATATAGAAAATATGTTTTCTACATTGACCCGGCCGGGGATCGAACCCGGGACCTCAGAGCTGGCGACACCTTGAAACCGGTGTTTACGTCACTCGACCAAGGAGGTCGTCAAAAATATATATATAATATGTGGCTCTATGGCTTCATAAATACATCTTATATTAATAATTATAATGTCTTTTTAATTTCATTTCTATTTTTTTTTGATATACCGTCCCATAGAGTTATTTATTTTAGGGACAACGTTTATTTTATTCTGAGTACAGATTCACGGGTTGATTGGTTATTATACTCTATTTTTCATCTGTTCAGTATTTTTATGTTGTTCCATAATAATGGCTAATTTAATTTTCTTATCTACAGGTATATATTACAAACATTACCTTGTTTCATAATTTTACTAAACTTTCTTGGATAACTGCAGGTTAGAATTTGAGAGTAACCTAACTTTAGTAAGTTCTAGGCACTTTTGTGTCACTAAATTACGTTATACAAAGTAAAAGCAACAAACAACTGTTTCTCCTAACTTTGTCAGTTGATAGTGACGAACGATGCGATAAAATGCTGCTCCTGCGATTTATGTATGAGCCTGGATTTAAGATCGTGTAACATCGTGTTACGTCGTGTTACGTCGTTTCATGTCGGATTAGCTTTCGCTATACAGAGAAGGGTCGTATTAATGTCCATGTTAAGAATACAAGGACTAGTTACACAGGTAGCTTCGGGCCTAATTAGGCACGCCTCGACAATGTCCGTAGTTCCTTAATCTTATTTATCCCGGATTTCCCTTATTAGTTAATTTACGCTCCAATAATAATTTGTCGATAAAGACTCGTTTCCCGTTTCCCGGTAATATCGTTAAATGTAGGTATTGTGAGAAACGGTGTTGTCTTGCTGTAAATACAGCGCAGTAGTCCTGATTGATTAAATTGTATTTACGCTTCAGCTGTTTCAAGAGATCGAAATCAAATATTGCGATGAAGATTTTCATGAAATAAATTAAATTAATAACAAATTTATAATTAAATTTTAAGAAAGGGTTACTATTCCTGGTAAGAAGATAATTAATTTTTTCGTTATTGTTACTATGTGCCTTCATAGCTAAAATAATTGATAACACAAAAGTAAAAAGGAACTGAATTTAATGAAATATATATGGAACCACATCTGAGGTACATCCGAAGTATGAAAAATCGATCCACAATTTAATTGCTGAAGGTATCGCCTAACAAACATACAAAAAACAAAAACGTCAGATTGATAATCTCCTTTTGAATTCGGCAAAAAATTCGATGTTATCAGAGAACTTTAATATAGCTTTCTGAGGTTTACGCAAATGTAAAACTACTTTTTAACAGATGCCATCGAGGTTTATTTAGATTTTAGTTACCGACTTTCCGACCCCTTTGCAGGTGTCATGGTCACAGGCAGACTGAGGTGGTATTCGTCTTGACAGTTGGTGTAGCTCGTTCTACCTAGATATTTTAATTATTTGTTTTTATTCCGACATTCTGCAGAATTATTTTTTTAATGTTCTCACTTTATTCTTCTGTATAAGTATATCTGTTTGAATATAATAACCTTCTTTAATATTACTTTTCTCATGACAAATGAAATTGCAGTCAAAAATATTCTTACCGATTTTAAAAACGTCCTTAAGCTCTTACAAACTTCAACACTTTATTTATCTATATGACCCCTATTATACAAAATAGATGCACACTACAGAGAATAATTTTCCCTCTTCATTTTATATCTTTGCATCTCGGAAATGAAACGAGCGTATTTCCTCGTGCTTAAACGAGCGCTGTATTACGAAGTCTCAAGCGTCGTTTAATACTCACCTTATTATCGTCATGAAACCGTTCCTTCCGGATCTCAACGAGAGTGCATTTATTTAAAATAATAATAATATTTTTCAGTAAATATGTTTTTAACGTGGAAAGCCTTTTAAAATTATCTATTTTATATATGTGAATATTTAAATACAAAGTAGTAGAAAGAAAAACTGAAACCTCCGTCAGCCCACTTATTCTTGAGTTGTAAATGATGGTGTAATGATGATAATATAAAGATTCTAAAATGCTTCCCAAAAGTAGTTTTAATTTGTTTGTACGAGTACATAACTTTTGGATAATACTATCCTAAAAACTGTCTGTCAATGGTGATCTAAGCTAGTAATTTAAATTCTATCTATAAAATGAAAGTAAGTAGTTTGGTAAAGTCGACCGCAATAATTACGCAGGCAATTATATTTAATTAAGCAGGTTTAACCTTACTACTTTGATAAAAATATAGATGCTTTCAAAATCTAAACATCATTATAATTATTACGACTGTACGATGTTCAAATTGATAATGTGTAACTAGAAACAGTGTTCTGAAGAATTCAGATATTTCTTACGAAGCGTGGGAGAACAGTTATAGAGATTTTTTTATTGCCCATTGTTTATTCGGAACTAGTTAGTATTTATTATTATTATGTGGGAATGAGGAAACCACGTTGTTTGCCCTCGCCTCTTGTTTGTCACGACAATCGCATTTCTAGTAGACCACAAGACTATAATTAAAATAGTTGTGTTTGTCAATAATAAATGACAAATGTTTGTAGGGTGTAGGAGGTGTAGGAGGTCTACTTATAGTAGGTGTTATCACGAAAAATAGTTTCATACCCTAAAATTACGAACTAAAGCGCTATTAAGTAACTCCAGTCAATTACTAAGCTATGCAGCTCAAGTAAGACATAGTTTATCTCTAAACTTGAGCGTCATATACTCATATAGTTACGAAGTATGTGTTATATTTGGTCTATATAATTATATTCTCTTCTATGCAATATAGGTACTTATTCTTATATATAACAATTAACGGTGACCCGCGGTTTCACTATCTTAATTGTTATGGGTATGGGGACTCCGTTACAGTAATACATCTCTTTTTTCACCTAGGGGTATAAAAATAGCCTCCTAAATCCTTAATGTAAGGAACATCAATTGTATAGAAGAAAATATTATAAAACATATTTGCAAATAAAAAAAAATAAAAAAAAAAATCATTAACTGATTGGTGATAAAATCCGTCAAAAAAGTTTAATTACAAATTGCGATTTTTGTGTAGTTTTGTTTCATAAATAATATTAAGTAAACCGTATAAATAAAAGCTACGTAAAATAAAGTACCAAGTTAATTTTAAATGTGCAGCTTAAGTGCAAAGAAAGCAGTACCTACTCCAAGTTTCTGTGCAACAAACATTAACTAGCAAAGCACTTGTTTCCCAACAATATTTCAAGTTATAGAAATCTTGAGATATAAGTTTCTTATCGATACAATCATTGTTGTATTGTTACAGCTTCCAGGGTGAATATTCTGAGGATGTGCCACTTCAATTTCCCTTAACTATGCATCGTTTTATCACATTACGTATTCACGAGTCCCTTGGGAACAGTCCGTAAATGGTCAGCACCAGGTTCAAAGACTAAGTCGCAGTCGAGGAGTAGACTGGATGTTTGTTGGATGAATAGTGCCTAATTTTGTGGTTGCATGAGAATAAGCAAAATAATTACTTTGTTTAACATTAAAATTTATTTTGCTTCTTCTGTACCCCATTAAAAATTATTTTGCGTTAGTTTTATTTCTTCTGGTGAAGGATTTTTTTTGAAAGCACTGCAGCTAATATTATCATAGATCTTTTTTTAGCTTTATTAACTTGTACTCTCACTGAAAACGTTATGTCAATTTACATTGTCTAAATCGAATAATACCGGTGCTATACATTATAATATATTATGTTACGGGAATTAGCGCGAACATGCATAAATACCTTTTCGGTTTCGGCCGTCGTCGTAAGCAGACTCTAAGTCTATGCTTGCGACCATGTTCGCGCTAATTCCCGTTACATAATATATTATTACAAACATGCAGCGCGATAGTTTAAAAGTTGGTGCTATACATTATTTTAATATCGAGTCTCTTTTATTCACTATGTAATCTGTGGTCAAACTGTAAATAGTTGCATTCGAGTTCTCTGTAACGCTATTTCTGCATAGCGAGGTAAGTAAATGCGCATATGTAGGGTGTTGTGTTGTGTCCCCAGATAATTGCGCATTTCGTAGAGATCAGAAAACAATTTGATTTCACTGCTGTTGTACAATGCAGTTATCTCGAAACAGTAAATGTGGAAACATTTGCAGATTGCTTGTAAGGCAAATTGAGTGTGTAAAAACTATTTCTAAGGTAGGAATTTGCTGTTACAATATTACAAATTCTTTAAATAACTGTAATATTTTCTTTTGTTAAATTTATCACTGTTTTAATAAATAATAATATCTAAGGCTTTGTTTATGTTATTTGATATTCTAAATTTATTTTTGGTAATAAATGAACTATGTTTCCTTTATAGAACAGTGCCTTTACTCTCCAATTTTTATTGTAATACAATGCCAATGCAAAAATGTTATTTATTTAGCAGGCACACAAACAGCACTCAGTGCAAAAATCTACTCCCAAATGTTTAGATTCCAGTCAGTTTCTTCCACAGACACATTTTCTTTAAAAAAAGAAAACAGAATCTCCTGTTTGCTAAACTAATATCACTTTTACACTAGAATTGTATTAGAATTAAAACTAAATTGGAGAATATGGGCACTGGCCAGGAATTATTGCCATAGCCTTTAAGACGCATATTATATATCTATAAGCATGGCGTTTTTGCGCTCGTCACGTAAAGAGTGGCACGTAAAGAGCAAATTGTAGAGCAAACAGCCTGCTTGTTTTGCCATCTTCAACAAAATAAATCCCTTTGACGATTTATGTCATTTATATAAGTAATTAACCTGTAAAAATGATATTATTTTTTGTTTAATATACAAATAAGTACTCTATCGGAACTTATTGAGGTTTTAAAACCTTAATTCAAATCAAGTTTATTAATTTAATCAGTTATTTAGTCAGTCAAATCTAGTTCTCAAGGTAGGTATATAGTTCACAGCGTTTGGCAATACTGATTACAGAAACCTTCAGATGTCCCAGTGAATAGGGTCCCCGTTATCTACCCACCCTTTGAGGCGCTGATAATTGAGATCTATTATGGCGTCATAACTTTCAAAGAACATCTGAGTCTATATTACAGACACGTATTAAGGCTACCTGAACATTTAGCCGCGAAAACGATCCGATGACGTTATGTTGGGACGAACTTGAATACTCAATATGCTATTTAGGTAAAAGGGTTTATCGATGATGGGAAATTCGATAATACCATCACGCAGCTTTGAGGGTTTTATTCATAATAGAAAACGGGAGTAAACACGTTGATATTCAGCATGTGTGCGCCGTTTTCGGAACGACGTCAGAGGTACAGGGTATTGTGAAATCCATCAATTTTCATACACAGGGGTGACTAATAACGTCGGGGCTCGAAGAATAACTAATAATAATATTGACGTAGGCAAACAAATTAGAATGTTCTATTTCTGGCGATGCAACAAACATACTATATTTCTAGTTGGATTCTCTGATTGCGAATTACTTGATATTGTTCCAATAACTCTAATACCGTTACGTAATCCTTTGTGTTTTATATGAAGTTCTTATTGTTAGCAGCGTACATTATGATTTTTATTTTTATTATTATACAATTTTACTTTGTTTTTATAATAGTGACAGATACATAGTATATTTAGATAAAGTGTGGTACATGTGTGTAGATATAGGACGTTCTTTATCAAACAAAAAAGTCTTAAGTATTTAACCAATTATAGTCAAAACGAAATAATTGAAATAAAATGTTTTGACATTTAATATGTAATTAGTTATTGTTAGCATTCGAATTTCCTTATATTAAACACAAATAATTTGGCGCAATTTAATTACAATTTAATTATCTCTTCCCTCGCCATCACACTGTATCTAGGTACATAGATTAGGTGCAAACCAATATCGTGTAATCCAGTCGTCGCACCATCATAATCAATTATGTTGAACAGCCATCGATTTATTGCTCAAGATTAGATCAAACCGAATTATATTAACGGTTAAATGGATACTACAGTCAACTGCAAGACAATAACAACAACTGAACGATGAAAAACAACTCTAACGCTTGGAAATAAAGCTGTTACTATCAGAATGTTGAGACTGATGTGTGGCTTACTATATCTTATGTAAACTGCAGTATTCAGGTCTACTCGGATGTGATCATCAGTGTGCTCAAGTGCTCGCATCTGCATGCAGGACAATCTGCAGAAACAACAATGAAATTCAAATGGTTGATTGGATGGTGTGAGTTAAAGTAATAATCCTATAACTTAAGATGTCACTTGCGTACAAATAATTAAATTAAAAAAAAGGATTAGAAACATTAATTTAGTTATATACACGCCAAAAGAAGTTAAAAGTTTATTTTCATCGATTCCAAAGTTTTTCTTTATAATATGATTAGGGCTAATGAAACTCCTTTAAAAAATAAAGGACAATAATCTTAGGATCATTATTTTAGATGGGCCTGTTGGTCTAGTGGTTAGTGACCCTGACTGCTAAACCAGAGGTCGTGGGTTCGATTCCCACCCAGGGCGAATCTTTGTGTGATGAGCACGATCATTTGTTCTGTGTCTGGGTGTAATTTATCTATAATATGTATGTATTTAGAAATATATAAGTATGTTTATCAGTTGTCTGGTTGCCATAGCACAGGCTCTGCCTAGTTTGGGATCAGATGACCGTGTGTGAGATGTCCCAAGATATTATTATTATTATTATACTAGCTGTCCCCCGCGACTTTGTTCGCGTGTTTTAGTTTCAAAGGTTTTTTATTTTTTGCAACATTTTTCATTTATGCTCCGCTCCTATTGGTCGTAGCGTGATGGTATATAGCCTATAGCCTTCCTCAATAAACGGATACCTCAATACAAAAAGAATTTTTGTATTGGATACAAACAAACAAACAAACAAACTCTTCAGCTTTATAATATTAGTATAGATTTACCTAGTGGATTTCGTTGTATATTTTTGACACTAATATCGATATGCATAAAAAATAATATTGACGGGTCGGTACCCACTCGTCCCCTAAAATTTTTCAGGTACCCACTCGTCCCCTGAACTATTTTGTTTTTTTTAATTCTTTTACATTTACCATTCACTACCAGCGTAAATAAATTCTTCAAAATATTAATTTAATTGACATTTTCAATTTTCTTATTATCATAACAAGGTCGCAAGTATCACTAAATGCTTATCTAGATGCATGCATTATTACCTAAACCACGTCTTGCCAAAACAATAATACAGCTACTGCAATATAATTAGGCAAACACGAGGTATTAATATAGAGTTGTTTTGTCACATACCTACATATAGAAAATAAACTATATTCTAAGTATATTAAAACTATAATTATTACATTATACTTCTCGTAAATACTACGTTATAAATTGATATATAGAATATATTATTATATTTTATCATAGTCAAATAACAGTGGTATACAGTGGCAAATTATACTTGAATAATTCCAAGATGGCTAATTAATATTTAGTTCAGAAACTACATTATTATTACTTAGGTATATCTTAGTTATTACTGCACCAAAAGTTAATTACAATGTCTCCTTCCGGGTTAATTTGGAACAATATAGGTAAGTCATGAAAAAGGTTATATTTAATAAATTGTAATGCTCGCAGATTATATGTCTTTTTATACGATCAGCGTCATACTTAATTACGAACGTCGGAATAACAAATGTTGATGTAGAGAAATGCTAAGACTTGGGCTATACTTATCATACCTACGTAAAAGTTGACGATTTTAGATTTATTTAATCTGGATTTCAACTCAATCCCTTCCTCCACGTATCTAATCCAAGTGAACATAATTATATCTATACTTCTATACTAATTTTATAGGGAAGAAAGATTTGTATTTTTGTGTTTGTAACAAATAAACTCAAAAACTACTGGACCGATTTCTAATTCTTTCACCATTAGAATGCTACATTATCCCTGAGTAACATAGGAAATATTTCTGTGCTACCCATGCGAAACCGAAGTGGGACTCTAGAAGGTAATAACTTTGAAAATGGGTTAATTAAATATAAGCATAATTATGATTTTTAGATATTTGTCTTGTATGCGCATAACTAAACAAACATATCGACAAGATGAGATTAGGGTTAAATGGGCACAAAGTGATACTACAAAAAAAAACATTGTATACGGACCGGACGCCTTTCAGTGAGAATATTCGACCATTTTTAGCAGTGAAATAATATTTTCTTTTTATGTTACAACTTGCTGTTGTCGCGTCTCCGCCTGCGTGGATATCAGTTATCGTGGCAAAAGTAACCAATCTTTCTTAGCATCCAAGCTTACCCCATACCGAGTTTCAGCCAGGTCGGTTCAGCGGTTAAACCGTGAAAGCGTTACAGACAGACAGACCAAAAGGCAGACAGAGCTACTTTCACAATTATAATATTAGTAAGAATTTGAACACTTTGACAAACAAACACCATTACTATTAAAAATAATAACAAACGGACTTTCATGTTTAATATTATGTAGATTGTAGTAAATATGTATGATCAAGTGAGGTTAAATCTAAATATAATCGTCCGATTTCATTGAATCTGTTACATTAAACGTTTCTGCTATGCGCTTAGATAATAATCTATGACATTCACGTGAGAAACGACGGGTAAATACAAACATGAATTTATGGGTGTCAAAACTAGGTACGAGCTACAGATAACAATTTAAAGTTCAACTTTAACAATAAATATCACAGGGGTACGAAATAAACGTTTAAATGTTTTGCAAATAGTAAGGAATGCGCGTTTAAAATAAATTTTAACCTATTTGACTGCACGGATAGCCGACTATTACAGGTCACTACGCCAATTACAGTTGAGCGCAACGTACTGCAGGTTCGATCTCCTGAGTCCAAGAGTCTGAGTCCTGAGTGATTCCAAGTCTACAAACCTAACTCTACCCCCGCAATACAGGGATTACATTTTCTAGTGCGGGAGTCGTATAATTTTTATTTTTTGTTTAAAATATTGGCAAATATTTATACTTAAAGACTGCACAAAAATTTTAGGCTTTTTAATTCTAGTTGTTATTATAAACTTTCAAACAACACTTAGTTATATTGACAAGCAATAATTACGACTGAATAGTTACATTAAAACTCGTTAAGATTACACTCGTAATAGTTAAAATTAACGATACAGTATAACTCAAGCCAAAACCGCTTGTATTGATATTATAATTACTGTTTTACAAGTTCCACAAAAGGCAACGTTTAAAGTAACTTGCATTGAACACCGCAAACGTATGAAGTTTGTAATCGAGACCGTTGACTCAATATCTCATACTATCCTATCCTCTTTGTAGCGTTTCGATTGACATGCAAAGTCGGTTTTAACATGTCAAACAAAATTGTTATACTAGTTCCAAAGAGCTTTTGTTTGATTGCAAACGCTTACAAGTTGTAATTGGTATTGAATGCTTGCCAAACTGTTAGTTATGTTGCTTAAACTGAGCTAGCAACAAGAACGTGATCATTATAATGACAATACTCTCTATGCCCAACTGTGTCGCACGCCTTTTGAAGTGATAAAGTCTTATAAATCGATGAACGCCGGCTGCACGCACGAAAAAGTGTCACGTTCCGCCTGAGCCGAGCGTGCAAGCGAGAACGCGGAACAAGCGAAAGAGACGCATCATCGGCCTAAGCGTTCGGGTTGTGACGTTTTCACGTAAAATTATCGTCCGTTTACCGACTTTACAGACAACCAATTTTTTTCTGGGCTCCGAGAGTTGTAATTCTTTAAGTCAATAGTCTATAACCTTACTCTTAGGCTACCAAAAGCAACATGTTTTTATATACATCTGGTTATTCCAGAAACTAGCAAGTACAAACAAAGTCCTAGAGCTGTATTGTCTTATAAAGCAGTTAATATAACCAATAATGTATTTAATAGGTTATTGTTATGTATTCCTTTAATTAAAACATCGATCGAGACAACGGCTGGAAGACAGTGAAGCGTGTTGGTGACATCTGGCTAAATTGACGTTTGCATCTATATTACAGTCAGCTGTAGAATATAATTAGATACATTGATGTAGCTGCGTCTTCTGTTTGTTCAATTAGGTAGCGGGAGTTAAGGATTGCTGCAGATGCTTGCTTGATGTTGGCTTGCAAAGAAGTTTTATTAGATACCTTCTATTCTTATTTAGTTTTATTAGATATTACTTGTACTTGTATTACCATTCTTCTCTCTATCTTATATTCTTCTATACTTCTTTCATTATAACCATATTCAAGTCTGGGTGATGTTTAACTGATTGCAAATTTCACGAACCAGGGATTATCCCCTAATGCAAAAATCGTGATAAAAAAAGTAAGTAAGTCCACAAGTTATTATCAAGCAATTCATTACGGGCACTTAAAGCAAATTCTAAACATTTTGCCGTAGGTCAGTTGTTATCCTGTCCTTTGACAAAAAACGTTTCACGTTGCAACTTTCAGTGAAATAAGCAAGTAACTTTAATAGCTTCTATGTATAGCCCGGGTAACATGTTTTGAATGCGCCCCAAACTTTTATTTTAGCTTTTCATACGGTTTCATCACGGTGATAATGACAAAGTTGGATATTTCATGTTGTGTAACTCCGTGTAAATCCTTCAACAGATTCTGTTCACATTAGTTATATTTATAAAACAGTAATAAATTGAAAAAAAAATGTGTTATGGCATCATAAACAACAAAGGTACCACAATCACTCAGACCAAAGACAATCTAGAAAAGTGGTTTTCTACATTCTACCTTCCCCGTTCGGGGATCGAACCAAGGACCTTAGAGCACCACTCATAGCGACACCTTAAAAACCGATGTGTATGCCACGCGACCATGGAGGTCGTCACACAGAGTACGTTAAAAAAAAACACATTTTCAAAAAATTAAACATACTAAATAATAAAATTGTAAGTTGGTTGGTACAGCACCTACATATGCATAATAGTAATGTAAATATGACCAAACTGATAATCCGAAAAGTAATTTGTTTATTTGCCTCAATACGAAATTAAAAGTTTAAAATAGATACATTTTGTTTAGGTAATTTTAAATTCTCATTAAACACGCAAAAAACCGTTTTGCTAAATGCAAACTCAACTTCAAATCAATTAGTACTCTAATAAACCAATAATTACAGCTCACAAATAAACAAAAAAACCTAATAAAAAATCATAAATGCTATAAGAGCATAATTAACAACGGTGTGATAGTAAAATATATTATTTAAGTCAAATTACGCAAGAAATCAATGTCAACTAAACCGCTGAAGAAATAATATAAATTATCTCTGAGTTAAGTAGAGCTATAATTTTAATGTCTAATATATTAAATATAAGATTACAATCTCTTCCCGTAATAATGTTATATGGTCTATCAAAATGGTCTAGTGTACAATGACACGGTCACATGTGATTAATGATCTCTAAACCAATAATCAGTCAGTAAGGAAATAAGTGTCGGTCACCGATGTTATGGCAGGTTTAATTTATACTTACGTTAAGAATACGCTATTTAAAACAATATCTCAGATATTATTTATAAGCAAATACCTTTATATCGGTTATAAAACGATTGTTAGTAGAAATTAAAAAACAAATGACATTGAAACTCTAATTTCAATACTATAAACTTAGTGAGTTTTACGGTACTAGTACTGAAATTAGATTTTTGTTTTGTTTGTTCGTCTAATTTTTAAAATCAATTGTTTTTTTAACCGATATAGAGGTCATCGTTTTCGTTTGTACAACGATGAAAGAATCACCTTGTATATTAAGTATTTTCCTCCTAACACGATTGTGACTAAAAAACTGTGTAGGTACTAGATGTCCTTGTAAAGATTTAAATAAATTTATTATGATTTCATTTATTTTTTATTTTACATTTTTAAATATACAGAGTGTTACCGAAAGGTCCTAACTATCCAAAAGGGGAGAAGAGTACATCTGGTATACAAAAAACTGGTCAGTATACAAAATTTCAGCTCAAAATGAGTTTATTTAATAATTGATTTCCAATTTTTGGAAATAAAACCAAATAAACAAACCAACCGGCATCGAAGGTCCAGGTCAGAGATACATTTTCAAGTAAGAAATAGATACTAAAAAAATACTTAAGATGCGTATCAAAAGTCACTTAAAATTTATAAACCTAATTCAAATTTGATTTGGAACCCTTATAGGTACAAGTTAGTTCGGTCTAGAAAACTATGAGTTTTAAATTAAACTTAATATTTTGGTTTCGATGTGTAAACGAATCTCTTATTTAAATATTATATTAAAATAATTAATATCCTATAAATTTCCACACACCCATAATGTATCAAAAATCTAGACTTAAGATACATATATACCGTTCACCTTTAGATACTTTAAACTTTTATACAAAAGCTCTGTCAGTGATTTCTTATAGAAAAATAAGGTCAAAGCCGAGACCCTAATACAGGAAGCTAAGTAGTGCAACAATTAAGTAATCAACAAATCAATCGTTTCACTACGTGATAAATTACACCCTAATTGTAGTTCAAGCAAGGAAATCAATATAAACATCGGCTATTGTCAAAAATCGCCCGTGAAATTAATTTTGTATTCTAACACAATAATTAATATATGCGTTCGTAATAATAATACTTCCCTAATCAATTTCAACTGTCAATGAACACTTACGCAAGTCACAAAAAATGCGTGCAAGCAATTATTAATAGTATCACACGACTGATTCGATTATAAAGGTATGTTTTCAAAGGTGTATTGATGAAACAGGAGAGGCATTTTAGTACTACATCGTGTTTTCGAACGTTTTTCCCATGTACTATATACGTGAGTTATTCATTTGTATAAAGAATAAAAAAACAATACTAAATTAATATGTAACAGATATTTGGTTTTAAATACGCTTATAAATCTTTGCATAAAAACAACTAAATACTTAGGTATCTCATCATAACAGCCTATAGCCTTCTGCTGAACGTAGGCCTCCCCCGAGCGCCAACCATCGCTGTCTTGGGCAGCCATCATCCACCCGATATCAGCCACTTTCTTCAAATCGTCGGTCCATTACGCCACAGGACGTCCTACACTACGTTTGCCTTAACTTTTGCCCTAGGTATCATCATTATTTAATTTCAAACAGTTCTCTTTTATTCACTAAAAACAAAAATATCAACATGCCGAACTCAAGTAAAAATACGTGGAAATTACGGCAAGTGAACACGAACCTTAACCCCACATGCGCAATGGCAGTAATTAAAACCATTAAACAGTTACAACAATATAAATGTCTATACCTATATAATTCGTCACGATTGTATAATTGTGCGTGTCAATTTATTTATTGATATGATATTTATTGGCAACCATGATCTATGGTTTCTATTGTGAAATTAGGTTTATGAGTTTACCATGCCGATTATATTTAATCATTAAATTTTAGAATGGGTTTTCCCAAATTAACGAACCATTGCCATTATTCCATGTCTTCAAATTTTCGTTTATACGTCTTTTACCTGCTACAGCTGAGTGTGATTTGAGTTATTTGGAATCAAATGAGACAGCACAATTTAAGCCAGATCACTGAAATCATGGGAAGAGGAAAACTAAAAGAGCATTTTCATAATCATACCTAATGGAGTTGTGTAGTGTTTTGGTAGGCAAAATAAAAAATGATATAATGTTTTACTCTAAGTCAATCTATCATGTCAAAATCGCTTAAAAATTAACATGTACATTTTATTATGGTAAAAATATAAAAACTCTGCGCTAGACTTGAGATTAATACATTTGGAAAAACAGATATGTTGAAAACGTGTTTACAGTGTACCGTATATTTAATGACGAGTAAACGTTTCAAAAAAATCTAAAAATAAACAACGCTAAATTCAAACAGGGCAGTTCGAATTTTCACTACATCCAATATGGGCCGGTCATGCGTACGTAGGAACAGTGTTTGCGATGCCAACAAACAAAATGGAGTCGGAAAGCGGCATCCAACTATTTTCAACTAAACAAAGGATCACTAACTGTAAAATTCGTGAAATAGTACAATTATTTGTTTTTGAATGGAAAGTTTTGAAGAATGGTACAGTATTGTTGGGTTTTGAATAGTGAAATTAGTTATTGTCTGCCAAAACAAAAAGTATATGAAGCGAGGTAAATTAGATAAAATAGGTTCCCTCATTTCCCCAAGAAGATGATGGTGACCATAAACCAAGGAAAGTTACATTAAGAATTGTGCCTTACATGACTTACGTGGGACACTTAGAAACTTATGTGAAAGTAAAAAAAAGTAGATTATAACTGGCCAGTCTCTCATACATAAAAACTTTTTTTCGCAATACTTTTTGAGTGTAATAATTGCAATTAAATTCATGTGAGCAACGACACCATTCTCTTTAAATAGCAATCAAATCCGAAACATTTAGATTGGTTTTGTTTAGATAGTACCTATCAGTACTAACAAATTCAAAAATATACCTACATTAAAGAATATGAATTTCAAATAATACTATTTAAGTTCACATGTTTTATGAAATGGAATCTATAAAATCGAAAAACAAAATACGAAATTTCTAGTTCATTAAATCGAAGTAACATCCGAAGAAATAACTATTGTTTCAATACTGTTTGGATTCTGTATACAGCCAAAGTTATGTTCAACTTTAGTAACAACTTTGGTAACAAAAACATCCCAAGTTTGTCTATTAGGAACTTGATGAAGAGAGCTGGAGCAACATTTGTTTTATTAATCCCTGCCCGTTCACTGGAACTTGTGTGCGATAGAATACTGAGCCAATTACTTTTTATCTAATCAGGCGTTATGAATAATCTAAGTAAAATGGGTCAATAAAACAAAGCTCAAAAACTGTTGTATCCAAATTAACGTTTATCATAATGTCTTTGAAAACGCCCAAATCTACAAACTGAAATACTGAATATCAACTTAGCCCAACGATAACTCAAATAATTGATCTTTTAAAATAATTACTTGACCATGGATACTGTTGACGTAAATGTAGCCTAAATGCTGTGCCTAAATGCGATATTTAATTTTATATTATGATAATATTGTATTTTGGAATGTCATTCACGACACCTTACTGTCGAAATTAGGTACCTATATTAAATATGTATTCACCTTGTGCGGCACAAACAGGTTTTTTACCAAAATGTCTTCTTCATCAAATCAAATCATTTATTTGTAAGTAGGATAAAAAAATAATCAATCAAGTCACATAAAACATTTTTTTTCTGAGCTCGCTGGATTAGAAGTCATATCACATCATCTTGTATGTATATGATGTCCACCAATGACCAAAAGATATTGAGTTTAAAGGAACTAGCACGTGTAGGTGTTTTGATTTAGTTTTATGATGGCAAATCCCTAAATATCTTTTCAATTATTTAAAACATTTGGTATATGGACAATAATATGCCGTCGTCAGCACTGAACAGAGCTTCCTGAGAACTGCGACTCAATACTTTGAATCTATTGCCATAGACTCAAAGTACCCAGTCACCCAGATGATACGAAATTGTTAAATAGATTTAACAAAAAATGGTTTAATTTTGATTACTTCATTTTGTTTTGTCTTTATTTGTTAAAGTTTATGTTATTGTTACATTGTATTCTATGTTACCTATAACTTGGGTGTGTAGTAAAAATCTGTTAGTAAATGACCACTAATTACTAAATTTTATAGTTTATTGCTAATATTGACACACAATAATGAATCATCTTTTACTTAAGAACACCATAGAGACACATTGTAAATAGTAGGTGTACCAATAGCTTTAATTACAAAAGTCTTGGCTAAAATACGCAAATAATTTTCCGCCAAAGTTTAATCACTTTTTGGGGCTAATCAAAGCTAATCGACGGCTAATCGATCTCAATTATTGGAGCAAATTTTAGCACGCGATGTTTCACGCTCTATAAGTGATGGCGCGTTATATGACTGGGTTATAATACATGTAAGAATTTGTGTTGAGAACGTAATTAAAAAAAACTAGTGTGCTTTTGACCACACCACTGAAGTAAAACTTTTTTATATAGGAAACGTAAATGGCTATGAGAGAAAGGGCGAAACTCTCTCTTGCACACAAAACGTAATTCTCTCTCTTTCTATCTTCACTAACTTATATCTCCCTCTTCCATTCGCCTCGCCCGATCACAATTTTCACCAGCTCACTTCCCATGTCAAACATGCGTAAAAAATTTACTTCAAAGTAAAAGTCTTTACACTACAGTGGAATAGTTACCGTCTAGTAATTATTGGACCTAAATCAGGCTATCTACCAAGCTCAATTCTAAACGGCTCTAGAGTATCACGGTCAGGAATCAATCAACCGAAAATTCGGTCATACCTTACGAGCAATAAGTATTGCTTGCTTTCCGCACAAGAAGTCTAATAGGTAGAATACAAGTTAACGTTGCATTATGAAATTCCATGCGACACATTATTCTAAGTAAATTATGGTGCTAACAGTAAATACTAAAATTGTTTTAATATCACGCGTTGTTGGCTTGATGTATGATAAGTTGCAAAGGTTTATTTGTTGCACAATTTTAAGAGGAACCATAGAGTTGGCGGGTAAGAATTTGATTGGTTCAAGGATTTTTTAGAAGCATGCTTTTGTGACGTCATTATGAAGAAACTTTTCTTTATTTAAATATTGAATATTGCCTTGTTTTTTTATTAATACATAAATAAATGAAATATTTATTTTGTGCCTGTTCTTAATTATGTTGGATTTATGCGTAAAAACATAAATGTAACCCCCTGCGTGTGGGCCTCATTTCAGAGTAGTTATAAGGAATTAACTCTCAAAAAGCAATAAATTGTACAACTAATAAAAAACTCAAACAACGAGCTTTTCCTTATTTTAATTTTTATGAGTACTTCTCACGTTTAATGTTTACCCTTGTTAGTACCTAGCTTTAGTACTTAATGCAACGTGTTAAATAAACGTAATTGTTTCTTTATAGTGTTTAGTACTTTAGCGTCGTCTAGTTTTATGGCCCTATCGTTGTTTACAGGCGCACTCACGAATCCTCTGCAGTTGATGTTGCAACCTACGTCATTGTCGTGATTATGTTCACGGTGAGCGATATAATTTTACTAGTGTGTTCTTTGGTTTGTTGCATGTTTGTTGTCGTTGAAACTAAATACTGATAAGTAAAGGATGATGCTGTTGATTGAGAAACTCTTTGTTCTTTCTATTATTAGAGTAAATGAAATTTAACATTAGGTTGAGTGCCTTTATAGCAAATATGGGACCGGTTGTATGTAGTATATGCATATAAGGTTTGACATTGTGATTGATAGCACTGGTCCACGTCAACATTGCATGTTTATGATGCACAACCTTTTATAGATCTCATAATACAATAAATAATAAAACTTGCAAGCCTATATTAAGATGAAACCGAAGTAATATGTTAATACAACTATAATAATCAATCAATCAATAAATGACATAATAAATAAGCAGTCGTATACAAAATGAAAAAAAAAAAAACATGCAGTCGAATTGAGAATCTCCTTTGTTTTTAAAGTTTGAAAAATAATAATGGTAATGCAGTAGTATAATAAAATAATTCCAGCATAAACCCCAATTTATTAAAGTTTTAAACCTATTAATACTGTCCTCATTCCAAAACTCTAAAGAAAGTGTTGGGGAACATTATTTCAGTAATGTGTAAAAGTTTGGCTGTAGAAACTCTGGTGCCATTGCAATGCATTGCAGTTGCAGCCCAAGTTTCTAATTAGCACTGCATTTAAAGAAACGCGTGTGTCGTCCCAGCTAATCAGTTGAATGTGCAACTTTAGTTTTTAATGAAGTCTGTTCTGAATATAGTATTTTTAATGTGTCTGTTTTGTTTATTTCTGTTTGTGTTTAATAAGTTTTGTTATGATTACTTTAAGTTGCGGGAAATGTCGTGGTAGCCTAGCAGTTCATTGAACGGATTTGTATGCACAAGGTTGCAGGTACGAACCTACTATAGCAAAGATCCAATGTGGCTTTTTCATAGTTATATGTTGGTACTTTCTTAATTAATCTAAGACACCACTGGCCAATGATGAAGGAAAACATCGTAAGGAAACCTGGATTCCAAACATGGGTATCTGAAATCCAACCCGCAACTGAGCAAGCGTGTTGATCAATGCTCGTTCCTTCTCTACATGAGAATAGGCCTGTGCCCTAAAGTGGGACATTTATAAAGCAGTATTATTATTATTACTTTGAGTTCCTTTGTTGAATGTTTAAATGAATAAAGTTATATGTGATTACATTACGACGAACAATCGAAGGTAAACATACTGTAATTTTCTTAATTTTCGTCTTTATTCATAAATAATTTGTATTTTCGGAATGAATAATACGACTTTTGATCAATTTATTATCTAACGTTTACATACTTCAACAACAAAATCAACAAAGTCAACAAATTAATTCAGTTACTAAGTACGTAATATCAGCATAATAACATAATCAAATCCAAACTATATGAAAAACAAATAAATAAAAAACAGAATATGATTTCGAATATAGTGATTGGATTGGTTAAAAAGTCCCGAGTCAAAGCCTTTTAAAAATGCATTGATGCAAAAAATAGAGGCGCGACCAAATTTTTATAAAAGCTACAAAAATATCGGGTTTATTCGATGACATTTATACTGGGAACATAAAATGTAATAATGGTTACAAATGACGGATGATATTTTATGAATTTGGTCGCAGTATGCAGGAAATCGAGCAAGATTTTCTTTTTGAATAATAATGGTACCTATTCAGTTGCAACTGTTGCTTTATCTATATTTAATTTGATATTGCCGTAAAACTACTTCATACCCAAGGTGAAAAATTGCACGCCTACCGTAGGTGTGCAATTTTTGGGGCAAAGTACGAAAAATTTCTAAAATTAAACTAGCGACAAAATTAATTCTGTAAAATGATTTCTTATAAATAAAGATGTATTATTATTACGATAAACTTAATTAACATATTATTTTGGAACCTATAAAAAATAGTATTAATTACCTACTAGTTACAACCATTTTTATTTTTAAACGACTCTCGCCCTTGTGAAATTATTCCTTGTGTCGCAGGGGGTTTAACCAACATTTAAATCACTTGCCCAAAAAACACCCAGAATATATTCTAAAGAAAGGTTGTCCAAAAACAATTAACTGTTTATGCAATTAAAGTTTGTATATACAAACTTTACAATTTTATTAATGACGGCACAAGATTACAGCAGTATTTAAAATTCGTTTAACACATTTATTTTACAAAGTCTCGTCGTCTCATTCTGTGTTAAAGTTAAAAAGAAAATAGCAAGCTTATCCTGACCTAAATAACTTGGGGTTTTAAAACACGTTTAACATTTATTACAAATACTGGTTTTCTTTCTTTAAAAGTCATTTTGTAAGAAAATGAAACAAAGAAGCTTAACGACTTTTAAAAGTAGTTCCATATTTAAAATAAAGTTAACGGTTGAATTTAACGAGTTGTGATTTTGTTTATTTTGACGTGACAACGTCTTATAAATTGGTTTGCCGGGTGACACTTCAAGAAACTGGGTAACGCTCCGCTCACGTTATGCGCTCACAATGAGAGCGAGTGAGAGGCACTCGGGCATGGTTAGCCCGCCTAAGAGCGAGAGAGACAGACATTGACATTGACAGTCGTTGTCACGTAAAACTTTCGCCCGTATACCGACTTTACAGGCAACCAACGATTTTTTTTTTTGGTATTTTATCCTTTGACCCGAGTGTTTGCAAAGGTTCACTTGTCCTTCTTTCCTTTAAGGTTTTGTTCCCTCCTCTGTCCGTCCGTCTTCCTGTCTTTCAGCGGGCTGTATCTCATGAACTGTAATAGCTAGAGAGTTGAAATTTTCAGTGTGTGCATTTCTGTTGCCTAGATCAACGAATAACAAAAAATTCAATTTTTTTATTTATTTTTATTATTTATTGTTATAGCGGCAACGGAAAAGGCTCCATAAAATGTTTCGGAACCCTTCATGCGCGAGTCTGACTTGCACTTGGTCGGTTTTTTTAATAAGCCTCTAAGCGCTTCTTTTTTGTCATATGAGAAATATTCACATACATATCTAAGCTATAGAAATTGAGTTTCGATAGCTTTATTTATAAGAATAGTACTTTTTTAGAAAATATGCGACTCTGTCTTTATACTTAACAAATACCTTTAAAAAATATGCCCAATTCCAGTAAGATAACATATTTTTTTAGGTTTTCGTATTTTTGTTCTTGTTTGCTGAATACTATACCAGGAATCGTAATTGAAAGGCCCTGGTTTTCCCAAAACTGTTGCTCACCGAGAACAAGGTTTTAGCATTAAAATGTTTTCAGTGTTAGACCGTTAGTGACCATTTCCATACCCTTGGGGAGTTTTAGGAGCAAAACCGTACGCCACAACAAGTCTTTGAGTACAATTAATGGACGACTATATCAATTTTGAATCCCAATATGGTAAAAAAGGTAATAAATGATAAAATATCTTTGAAAATAATCCTATTATAATAAACACGAAAGTAACTGTCTATCTGTTATGCTTACACGGCTAAAACGCTAAACCAGTTTTGATGAATCTTGGATCACAAGAATGGACATAGGCTTCTTTTTACCGTGAATTGGCAATAAGCAGCATAAGACTGTTGAAAGAAATAAAAAATAATGCTTTTTCCAAGAAGTGAAAAAGCAGATCATAATGTTGTGTCAAATCAGTTCTAAAACTTTTTTGTTAAACATGAACTACTTAAGTAACATTTTAAAATAGAATTATCAGTTAAAACATCAGAATTTTAATAGCAAAGCAAAAAAAAAAACATAAATCCGCTAATTATCTCGCCCATCAGTTGATAAGGATCGGTAGCAAACCTTGTCAAAACCTCTACCGTTGACACTCGATATTATCTCTCATGATTGAGCGTTTTTGTCCCAATAATAATTAGAACATAATAATTAAGTGGTCAATTCAATATTATGTAGGTTACCGGAAGAATGGAAACATTTTGTACTTTATAACCGTGGACCAGAAAAAAAGCACCTCAATGGAACGTGCGCAAACAAATGAATGTACCAATAAAAAAGGCAAACGAATGACGTGAAGCTTATAATAACAATAATCAGCCTGTAACTGTCCCTCTGCTGGGAAAATACCTCTTCTCGTATACAGTCAGTCTTTGTCAGTCTTTATGTCACTCTTTTTCATAGT
This sequence comes from Diachrysia chrysitis, assembly GCA_932294365.1. NCBI lineage: Eukaryota > Metazoa > Arthropoda > Insecta > Lepidoptera > Noctuidae > Diachrysia > Diachrysia chrysitis. The sequence continues at coordinate 9,798,425 of OW028649.1, read as the reverse complement.
GTCTTTGGTTTTAAAACTATGTGCTTTGTCTTTTATTTTTAGATTTAATTTTTAACCTAGCGTCCCGCCACTGCTTCGCTCGCGTATTATACATGTAAATCTTCCTCTTGAGTCACTCTATATACAGCAAAAAACTGCCTTAAGATCCGTTGCGTAGTTAAAAAGATCTAAGCTTACAGACAGCGGGAGCAACTTTTTTTGTTTATTATTATGTAACAATAATAAAGATACCTACAAGTTTTTCAATGTAGCAATAGAATTTTAGTTTAACTACGTTTAGCTTTAACAGCAATGACAGTACGATACAGTTAGCAATTTTAAAAGAACTCTTCGTCGTTACTTTTAATTTAATTTACAATAGTTGCAATTTCATTTACCGTTGCACTTTTGTAGTATTGTTTTTAAATAGAAAATAGTGTTGTACCATCTGCTTTTCATTGTTCTGTTGTCTTCAAAGAATATCATGAAGAATGAAGATGACTATTCTTCTACAGTTTATTTTGTGGAGGACACTCTTACAAAAAGGAATAAACTGTAGGATTACATACACACACATCTTTGTTTTTACCTAAGACCAGAGAATTTCGTCTCATCATTATCAGCCGGAAGACGACTACTGTTGAACAAAGGCCTCCCGCATAAAACGCCATAACGAACGGCAACTTGCCGCTTGCATCCACCGGTTGCCAGCGACCCTGACAATGTCGTGGGTCCATCTGGTGGGTTTCGTCTATGCGTAGTTAAAGTACATTTCTGGAAACGTCCGTCATTTACAGAATTAAGAAGTAAGTAAGCGTCGAGTAAAAAAAATGTTGCCATATTTAATGTCTAAGATACCTAACAGCCGGAGCTAGAAGAGTTTTAAAACTTCGCGATAAAAAAAAAAAAAATAATTTGCTATTTCGAGAGATACTATAAATAAATAACTGACCTATAAAATGTAGGTAGGTACTACATAATTCGTGTATCAAACATATTAATCAAACAATGTTTTTGTCTAACTTTAAGTTAATATTATTATATTGTACCGGTCACATAAGTTTCATTAGCTAATACCTAAAGCAACATTTCACAAGCAAACTTCAGGTATACAAAAAGAGTCCGAGCGTCATGCCATTTGGGAATATTCAACTTTACAATAACAAAAATATAAACAGTAAGTTAAATTTGTATAAACTTTACAATTGTTTACGTATGTTAATTTTAATTTATTCAATGTAATCATACCCTTTAATAATTTGGTAAACAATAATGTTATTTTATCATAATACTGACCGTTATTTTATTCAAATTTTGCAAACATTGTTTATTGTTTAACTTTCTTGGATGGTGTTGAAAAGCTCTATGGGGCCCGCAGAACTTTGTTAACACAAGGGTTTACGGACTCCCATTGGACGAAAATCGAGTAACTGCGATTTATTCGTCAGATTTGATCTCCTCAGCGCCGGGAATCAAATATCCTAACCACTTATCGAGATTAAAGAATCAACAGAAAGTTGGTTGTTACTGTAAAAACTTCCGCATAACAATTTAGATATTTCTTAATTGTTTCAATATGAAATTTGTTATATTTCTCGTTTTTCAGAAACAGCTTAAACGACTTTTCGGAACTTGTTATTGTATTTCTATTTATGTCAATAAAAATGTACCTACTTGACTGTTATGTACAACTTTTTTCTAACGCCAGATTTTTTTTATTCGTGGAATAAATATGACATCTGATATATTTTGTATTTAAGAACTGTACAAATGCAAAATTATTCCTCGGATACAACAATCTGGCGATAAAAAAATCCGTCTTTAGTAGTTTAGTTTATACTTCAAATACTTGTGTATGTATTACTTGTCATCAATGATCCTATTACACTTCTGTTTCACTTGTCTTGTGGCATCGCATGCGGATGTTTAATCGTGTAACACACGCGTCGCTAAACGTACACAGCCTTGTCAGTTCACGTTAGTATTACTTAAACTATTGTTTATTTTGTGGACTATTTTTACAGTGACTAAGCTTGTTTTAATTTCCGCCGGGAACGCCCCAAGCATGCTGTACCAATCCCGCGGCAAGGACGAGACCGGGGTGTTTTCAGTCTGTGCAAGTACCAGATATTATTAACCCCAAGTCGCTATACGTGCCCTATGCGTGAGTTGAATCAATAGAATTTCACCCCTTTAACAAAAAAATTCGTGTTTTAATTACCTTTTAGTTATATAATTTATAAAGACTAAACACGAATTAAGTCACGAAAACGTATTTATAAAACTTCCTCTGTCATCATCAATCTTATTCTGATTTTAAACACAAAAAGTTAGATAAGTAATAAACAAAAAAAATATATATTACATGCGGTCTTTAATTAAATATTGTATACTTTTTGGTAGGTATTATATGAAATTTTAATAGTACCTTATATATATTAAAAAAACTTTTACTATCATGGATTAAAAAAAACATTATCATTATTAAAATTTCATTGCAAACGTTTGTTCAAAAAGTTTTTAATGCGTGTTACCACCTCATTTATCACATAACACACACAACGCGACAGTGACCTATTTTATGTTGGTTAATGTTGTCACCTTGTGTGCGGTAACTTACCCGGAGCTTCGACGATATTTTTCATATTTGACACAACTACGTCTAAAGTATATTTATGTGACTTTTAGAGTACGTCACAAAGAGATTCGCGGAACTACTCAGATCTTAACTCTTCGTCAGAGGAAAGTTTGACTAACTCTATGTACGAGCTCTACGGATTTATATTGTATGACAACTTGTTGTTCGCGTTGACTAAATAATGTTAGTTTTCTAAAAGTCGTTGTTTATTGAGTTTATAGCTTTGCTACATTGAAATATATTATTGCCAATGAAAAAGACAATTGAAGATCTGAAACGGTATGTATTTAATATGTTGACAGTAATTTGTCTATCTAAAAAAAACAGATGACAACTCATTAACCGGCAATGCATTTGAGCGAATCATTAATGCTAATCGTCATTTGTTTCAAATAATGTTTTGACATAATATTCGAATAAGACATTAATCACTTTCAAACAATTTAAATGCAACCAATTATTTTTGACGGGCTTTTATATATTTATATCCGCATAAATTATGTTATATTAATTTGTTACCTAATGAAATGTATCTGATTATCGTTAGTTTAATTATTAACACATGTAAGACATTAGACCTTCGCTTTGAGTCGATCATTTTAAGTCACTCAACGCAAATAACAAAAAATATGTCTTGTTGAAATATTATAATTATACGAATTCAAGATCGGTCGTTGATATTTAGACTTTTTATATGAATTAACACTACACATTTTTTAAAGCATTTTTATTTTATTCGCTAATTATTTTGCCTTAATCAGGTCTATTTTAACAACATAACTAACTTGTTTTAGGAGACGATCTAGCTCTTAGGTCAATTATAACTTTAAATTGAATATTTAGTTATCAATTAAAATAAAATAATAATCACTCATCAATTATAAACAGTTCCTCATAAGACACTTTGATTTACATAACGATGGCCCCGCAGAATAAACGTGTAAGTCAAAAACCACAACTTTTCAGGAAAAAATAAAAACGATTATACTTGAATAACTGTTGTTTAGTAGTATATAGGTTTAAACAAATTATATCAAATTAAAGATAAAAAAATATTTTATTACATTAGACATTTATATTTATTTTAATTTAATTGGTTTTCCGACAATTTATGAAAAACCATATTATATTTTTATTCTTGTGAATTTCTATGACTAGATAACAGTAAACTTTCATTACACGGTTATTCGTGTAAAGTGTCAACAAACAAAACTAATAATATTGTATTACACTATTATTCGACAATAATCAAATTTCTTTAATACCTAGTTACAAGCATAAGCACGGTTGTGTACAGTAACTTACTGTATTGTTTGATTATTGTAAAGATAAAATGCATTTATATCAATGTTCATAAGATCGATTCTCATTTATGTAATGTACTTTTGTTATTGCATGGTGTAATAATGTAAACTTCATTAATTATGTGAAAGGGTGAAAATAAACGAAAAAGGTTTAATAAAATAAGAATATAATCAAGTAACTATCTACTTGTATAAACACTAAATAATAATCACAATTTAAACAACTTAAATCTCTTTCATCATTAGGAAATAGCTAACTATTAGCTTCAACTGATAACAAAAAAAAAACCGAATCATATCGTAATCTAAAATACTTAATCTTCCTCGTCACTATCATTGGTCTGAGGACCCTGTTGCTACCAAAGCAAATTTCCTTTTAAAAATTGCTTTCATACGTTTTTGCCATACCTATTATTGGAATCAAAATAACAGCTCCTAAATGAATTTTAGGATCCATTGATGTTAAAATTTTATCCGTGGTGCTTGGCAACTGGGCCTAACTCAGTTGTCTTATCTTTTCTTTGCCTATGGCCTATCTTTTCTTTTTGTCTCCCGCTTGCAATGGAGGGAAGTGGAAACTATTTTTTCCGACTATAGGACTATAAGAGGTATTTACTACGTCTGATTAATTTCGTTGCGGGTTCCAAGACAGTCAATCGTTTCCCTGGGACACACCGAGCTTAACTGTTTCGGTGGTATTCATTGGTTATCATTGTAGATCCTGGCTTACAGGAGTTGCAATGATGGGTATGTGTGGTGGGCTAGTCCCTATAAAAAAATATCATTGGTGACAGAGATCGAATTGTCCAAAGGAACTAAGTTTCTATAAAAAGTTTGGTAATGGTCTAGTATGGCTCCTGAATGACACAAACTTATCAAATCCTTATGTAAAGGAAGAGGTATATACACAAGTCTTAAGTTTTCAGGATCTTCAGTAGGTACTCCTCGCCACCTTCTTGAATTAGACCTTACTATGATTTGCATCTCCCGTAATTCGTCTTCAAAACTATACCTGAAATAAACTGAATCAAGATGCTCGTGATAGAAGTTTACTTCTTTTATTTTACTCCAGTAAATTTTATCGCCGTTATGGCATCGCCGTTATACCGTTTATTATTGTTTTATGTCTTTAAATACAAATATCTGGGTGCTTGGGTAAATGATGAATGGAACTGCTAACAAGAAATTCGGACCCGGATTGAAATTGCCCGAGCAACCCTCACACGGATGGAGAATGTTTTGTGTAGCCGTAAATTATCCATAAAGCTCAGAGTGAGAATGCTACATTGCTACGTCTGGCCTGTGGTCTTGTATGGTTGTGTAGCTTGGACTCTAAAAGCTAGCACTCAAAGATTTCTCGAAGCCTTCGAAATGTGGTGTTATCGAAGAATGCTACGTATTAGCTGGACACAGAAAGTTTCCAATGTGAGAGTCCTCCAACGCGTCGGGAAAGACCGGCAATTGTTGCAGACCGTCAAAAAAAGGAAAGTTGCATATCTGGGCCACGTCTTGCGACACGACCGGTATCAACTCCTTCAGTTGATAATGATGGGCAAAATTCAAGGGAAAAGACGCGCTGGACGGAGAAAGAAGTCTTGGCTACGCAACATCCGCGAATGGACAGAAATCGCCAGCGTAGAAGAACTTTTTCGCTTGGCGCAGGACAGGAAGAAGTTTGCTGAGCTGACGGCCAACCTCCAGTAGTGGAGAGGCACTTTAAGAAGAAGAATGTCTTTAAACCAATTCTTCCCTTTTATCAGCTCTTTGAAATCTAAAATTATTCTGTGTCATTTGTTTTACTTGGTATTTATGCCCAGTAACTTTGGCATTCTCTATCAAACTATACATTTGATTGGGCGTGTAGGAGGCAATGCAATACTTTAATTATAAATAAAAACAATTTTAAAACTTTCATTCCACAATTATGACACATTAAGAATAAAAAATGTATGCTTTATTACACGAATAAACGTGTAAGCTGCTATTATACAAAGTCGAAAAAGTGCACAAGTCTTCTCAAAAGTTTTCTCGTTTTAACACGTTTATTCGTGTGAACTCGAGGACCTAAAAAGCGTTTAACAATAGCATATACTTTTATACTTGTGATAAAATTCCATGATTTTTCCCTAGAATAAAGGAATCAAATGAAATAATAGGCGTATTTTGAGTCAAAAATTTATAAAAAAAATTTAGAAGGTGCTGCATAGGTCAAAGAAACGAAAAATGCAACAAAAAAAAATTTGTGTAAGAGCTCTTGCACGTTTATTCTGTGGGGCCATCGATAACTTATTTGTAATCGGCAAAAAATTACATCTATTTGTAATTAATGATAAATATAAAACCTTACAAAAACCGCAACCTATATTAATTATTGCAGGTAATAAGTACAAAAGCAGCCACGCCTTAATTGTTTGTACGGTGTAAGGTAGTATTTTTGTTAATAACCGGCTTTAGCCAGAGGCACGACCCGCGCGATGCTTCCGACAGGAATGAAAAGTGGATTACTAATACTTCCTTTGTAATTGTTTTGTGATATCAATCATAAAAGGTATTTAAAAATAATATATTTTTTATGTTTGTTTCATTGGTACTTTGTTATTGTTCTAAAACATTAAATACTCAGTCATTACAGTAGATAAAATGTGTGGAAAACTGTTATTAGTAATGCGGTAAAATGCTGCGTGTTCCAGTACTTCGAGCTCTTTTAGCAGGACTGTTGGCATTGTGGAAGTGAGACGGCTTAATACTCTCCGCATAGCGGCGTCTTGCTTCCACTAAAGCAGTCAGTACAGTCCTGCTTTAAGAACTCATAAGCGCGTTGGTCCCTGGTAAAATAAAGAAGAAGTACCACGTTGCTTTTAGCGGGAGCCCAGCTAACCCAAGAGCAAAACAAAACTGTTCTTACAAAAAACCTAATGAGTAAAAAGAGACTCCATTAAAAATAATATCTCAGATACGTTTAAATTATTTACTCATACAGTTAGGTGCCAAAGCATGTAAATATAATGAACGTTGAAGCCAACAATACGCCATCTTGCATTATGTTAATCTTTGAGTTTGCTAGCTCATTTGTGTAACGTTTTAACACAAGACAAATAGGTTTAATAGAGCATGTAAACATGTCTAAGTTTCAAAACAAATTGAATGACTGACATTGTCATATATATTGTGTTATAGAAACTAGAATAAAAATGACACAAGATTGATTTTGTTTATATTTATAAATACTGGTACAATGGCTTTTAAGAAATAGGTTGTATGTAGTCAAAACACTTGGTCAAGGGTACAAAATAGTCGCTAAAGAAAGTAATACTTTTTGTCATGTGTAGGTATTTCGAGAACGCCTCATTTTTTTTTGGTTGAAATCTAATGGGTTCCATTCACGTCGAGGGCACGTGGGTTTAAAGTCCGGTGAAGCAGTCAAAGCCTGCGCTCAGGCTAACTGCGTAAATCTCTTTCTAAAAAAAAAAAAGAGGGCACGTGTATGTAAAACTTTCACAAACTAAAAACACCCCGGTCACGTCTCTGCCCTTAGCCAGAGTCGCGGACTCGCAAGCGCATTCTCTGCTTGACTCCGGTTTTTTAAGAACGCCTGATTAGTTTAAATTAACAAATAACGATCAAGGGTAAGATATATCTTTATATGCATAATTACATAAACAATAGGTTGAAGCACAACAATTATTCCAAAATTACATCGTACTAGGTAAACACACAAATCAAACCCAAGATCATTTTATTAATCTAATTGATAGCATCTATACACGTCTATTGTCCATACCTCACAGGGCTGCATTGTCCGCCTGTCACTAACGTATATCAGATTGCGCAGGAAGCTACCTGTCAATTGTATGTCGCATTGACAACCCCATATGCCTTAGTGACGCTGGTTATACCCTGGAGATGGCTTTAAAGGGATTCTGATTTATAGCTCATTAGTAAAGATGCTTCGATATCGGTGTTATCGCAAATCTATTTGCCTGCTGTGTTCGAAGTTACGTAGGTGTACATGTGAGAAGCATTTAGATAAATACTAAGATTTGAGTTTTGGAATCGTGTTCATAATAAAATTACCATTTTATATAGATTAAAGTATTAAAAACAATGTTATTTTGGGTTTATAAAAAGATCGAGTCTGTATTTAGATAGTATTGACTTATATTACACAAGTAAATGTATAAAATACCTAAGATAAGATAGTTAAGTAAATGAAGCCAAGCATCGACATTTGAGGTTTATAGTTGTTAGTGGTTTCTGCTTGTTCTACTAGGGTATCGACATACACATGATATTATTTTATATCATCTGTTTCATTTATAAAAGTTAAGAGATCATCAGATAATTTTATTCTAGTACATAAGTCTCATCATACAGTATCCTATTAGGTACGTGTAAATATATGGAAACTTCTGTCTTTATAAGATCTATTTTAAATCAAAATTTCCTCTACTGTAACATTGGTCAAATATTATTTTTTTAATAACACCTATAAAAGCAAAATGTACTCCAAATGTAATTAAGTACTACTTAAGTAAATTAATTCACATGTAATTATATATTTTTTAATTATGTCACCTCAAGCGTTGAAATCGAACGATGTATATTCATGAATTCTAATCTGAATAGCGGCTTCTATAAATGTTTCAATGGAAATTCTTAGTCTTAAAATAAGTCATTTGCCGCCCCTTTTAAATACAAACAAACCCTTATAAAGCCAGTTATGTTGTTATAAGCGTTAAGGTAACGTCAAGAGATTTACCTGAATATTCCAAGGTGGATCTCAGTTCATGGCTACTATAAACTACTACTTAATAGAATGCTCGTAATATAGGATTCCTTTGCTGCCAATGGGTTTTAACAGTTGTAAACATTTCTCAGTATAGTAACAAGATCTCATATATTGCATAATTGGAATTATTGATGTTCAATCAAATGAAAGCCATGGGTTTATTTTAGTTAAGGTCTTATGATATGTGTAATCCATATTAGTGGTGTGGTGCCCTTCTTAGTTTCTAGATCATTGTTTATGGCTCAGAGTAAACAAAGACAAGCATAGAGCGTGCGCATCGCTAATAGCCCCTAAAGCCGAGCGTAAGCACATTTTTAGCTAAATTATTTATTCCTGTAAGGTTTATGGCCTATTTATTTATGTGTTTACTCAAATGTAAGTCATTTAAAAAAGCTCGACCAACAAATCCTTTTTTGAGGACCATCAGGTCTTTTTACCCTTGACGACGGATCTAGTAAGGGTTTGAAAGATAAATGTAAAATGCTTCATTAATCCCAATAGAAGTCGTTTGAAACTGGTTTACTTCAATAGTCTATTCATTGCAAAGGTTAATCTAGTACGATAATCACAGTTTGAAGTTAACTAAAAGCGTCTATCTTAAAGGAAAACGTTATGTTTAGTTAGTAACATTGGAGTCAGCTAAATATTTATTTTAGGTTCTTTTAAACTGCAAAATATTGTTTACGAACATAAAAAAGTTTTTACAAAAATCTTTTATTTTTTTTATTTTAAGTCATCCCTTTGTTGGGCGATGTCAGATGATGTCTTATTTAGGGGTTTCTATGTGAATAATCTATGTACCTTAGAGATAGTAGAGATGATGGGGTGAGGTGAGTTCACACATTTAACAAACATTAGTAATTATAAAAATAATAGGTATAAACAAAATATTTGTTAAATAATATTAGTAATATTTTGTGGGCGTTCATTATTATGTTACCTTGAGTGGTCAACACAAAATATATTCTAGTAACATAAACTAGCCCGGGGGCAGGAAACTAAGCAATTGTTAATTACACAATCGATTGTTAAATTAATATCAAACGCGAGAAATCATTTATCAACATGTTTAATATTTTGTAGAGCTAATTATGCCTTTCATTTATTTTTAATTGAAACGTTTTTGTGAGCTTTACTGTTTAAATACCAGTTTAATATTGCATAGAATGTAATACTTCGAAAATTAGTATTGGCCTTTAACAAATTAATAATCTAAAATATGTTTTTTTGTTAATCAGAATTAGAGTTTTGTTTTTTACCTTCTATTTCCAAAATATTTAAATAAAGAAAAAGAAATAAAGCGAGGGACATACGTCAATAAACTGCAAAAAAAACAAAATAAGAACATAAAAATCTATTTCAGATTCCAGTGAAAATTTGAATGCAATGTTAGAATTGGTTTTTCTTTTTTTTTTAAAACGTATTTTGAGTTCGCCTCTAGAGATACCTACTCAAATATTTTTTTTACGAAATATCAAAATCGTTAGTACATTGAGAGAGAGCTGTAAGCCCGAGGGAGTGACATGTGGACGGACAGATGAAATTAAAAGAATTTCTGGCTATGGAAGCTGGAAACGTGACTGTTTTTATTATTTGTTCTCATTTTCTGACAGCACCATGTTACATTCGCCTGGACGGCCAGTCGTTATATTATTGTGCTGTCGCATACCTGCAATTGATATAAATTTTAAGTGAAAATATTTTATATTAAGTATGTTACTATGACAATATTTTTATAATAAGTCAAAATTGGTTAGCATTGTGATCATTACAATAAAATATATTGCTACTTACTTATGTAAAAATATATCAATTTACTTTAAACTATGTATATTTTTTTAATTTGTAAAAACATGAAATTATTTAAAAAACCTTATATAAAAATTTAAAGTACCGATAGATACATCGATACGATTAAGCCCAAACGATATACCTAAAACATCATTAAACAAGGAAAAAAAAAGTATTTCCATTCTTAATTTGAATAACGAACGCTAGAATTTTAATGGCATCCTACAATACGCTGCTAATACCAATACACAGTGGTGTAACACATATCCAATCACTTAGACCAAGTTTACACCGTATGCAAATCGGCCACGAATGCAGTCAGTGTGCGTTTGACACGGAGGGCTGAGTTATGTTTATAATGCCATTAAGTTCTGTGCAATGTCGGCAAGTGTTTTGCTATATATTAGGCCACAGATGCGTCGTCGCATGAATTATGTCGATCGTCCACGCGTATGCTCCTTGCACCTAATATATTTGAACACATGTGTCAATTGCAGACCGCCCCTTACGTGATTTGACTTGAGTAGTTTGCCTATTACTGAGTTTGAACACAACTCTTGGCCTTAGGGAATTATTTGCTGGAATTATAGTTTTATTAATAAATAATTATTGTTAAAGTAAAAAAAAATAGTTTATTTAAAGTGGAAAAATGCTTCGCATTTAGCTTGTTTAAAACATTGACTAGAAAAATCATAATGCGTAGTTTTAATGATATAATAATGATAGCCTATACATAACATGATTAAGTAATAAAATAATTGATATTAAGTATTACGGCTTTCTTAGTAAAACCATCCGTCAAATTTCGACACACAACAACAAATTATTATTTTATTTATCTACAGAAAAAACTACATACAATTTATGAATTGTTGATTTTTATTTTTGTGTAAAAAAGTGATGTACGGACTCACATGTTGACGTTGTCTATCTAGTACGAATTATGTACGGATGCGACATTTATCGGTACGAAATTCGTGTATAACAATTAGCGTATCCGTGTACCAACCGAAATGCAATAAATTTTATCCCTGTAATAAATTGTTACGAGTGCCTGTTCAAATGTTAAAAAAAAAACAAGTTATTTGTAGAGTTTGATATACGTTTATCAAACGATATTTATTGTGGTTTTGATAAGTTTGAAGATATGTCTATCTAGTTACGTAGTAATAAACCATTGAACTATTTTAGTGTCTTCTTTTACTCATAAAAGGAACAAGAATTAAAAAGGTAAAATCTAATCTAGTGCGCGAATAGCCGAGTGGTATAGGTCACCACGCCAATAACCCCTGTGCACCGTACTGCGGGTTCGATCCCCGCATGGGACCAGCATTTGTGTGATCCTTGTTCAAAGACTGGGCGTTCTTTGTGCATGTAAACTGAATGTTTCTAAAATCAACCGCGACACAAAGATTAATTCCTTTAGTGCGGAAATCGTATTAAAAAAAGTATATTTGAAAACCAATTTATAAAAAAACTATTTTCTAAGCTAATAACAAAACATAGACATGACGTATACTATTACAGTATTTGCTTCAAAAAAAAGACAGGCATAATGTTCGACAGCATTTTTACACGACTCTGTGTTACGGAAGCAAATTAGTAGGAACTGATCAAACATGCCTAATTATTCAGGCCATTGTTCCATTGTTTTGGAACATAAGCACACATGTTAGATCACTAACAGCAGTCACGGCACTCCCTTTGGACATGTCAATCATTTTTTTAGACAATTATATTTGCATGCAATGATCTTATCTAAACGCTTTCAATTAAGTTTATATTGGATTATAAACATTATTATTTTAAGGTTAGCAAACTTTAATTTTAGCCTTACTAATTAATTTTAATCCGTATGTCGCGGAGGTTTGCGCAAACATTCAAATCACACGCACAAAGAACACCTAGACTTGGTACAAGCATTTGCGGATCACACAAATTCTTTTACCATGCGGGGGTCGAACACGTAGCACGTCGCGCACATTGGCGGTTAGCGTAGTGCTACACAACTCGGCTATCAGTGCTAACAAAACTAAAGAAACCACACGAACGTCGCGCACTTGGCTGAAATGGTCAACGATAGTTCATTTGGTCTTGCGGCCTCTGGTAGTCGTGGGTCGTGGCAGTCTAGTGAGCAAGGTCCCTATAATATAAATAAATAGGTTAGATTAAATTATAAATTAGGATGTATCATTTCCTTATCATTAATATACTTGCCTCCAAAAAGATTAAAAGAACAACGAGTACTTATTTTCAAATAGAAAAGAAGCAAGCAACCACCACGCTTACTCAGTGCACATTGTAACTATTGTGACTATTGTTACCAACATGTTATTTCAATTACTGAGTTAGCAATGCACTGTCTTGAATTTTAGTATAAGACACGAAATTGCACTTCTAGAATAAATCGTTAACAATACACACTTAAGTCGTACTTATTTCTACTGCATTTATAAATCAGTGTTAAACATTGAATACTTAAACTTTGTTGCATAATTAATGAGCCAATTTGGAATATGCAGAAACAATCGAACTAACGATCTCTGTTCACATTTAAGCTCACAAAATATGGGAAAAGATGGCAAATGTAAATGCCATCGATAGATATCGTAAATGTTGAAACTTTGGATATTTATTGCTCATACAATGTAAGTATTGTGTATTATGCTTCATTTACATCTATTACAGTCATTTAAGAGTAGTTTATAATATCAAATCTATTGCATAAACTCTAGCATTGAGAACCTTATGCCTGCTTATCCAGATAAAGGAATGTTTCTTTTATGATGAAGTGCAGGAACATAATTAACTATATTTAAACATAAAGTAAGAATCCAACACTTGAGTTGATCAATGAATCTGTCCAAAATACCGCTAAACAGCTAAACGTACTTATACCAATAGATACCTATAATTTACTTATCACTATCAATCATTCGATTTAAATTCCATACAAAGATGATAAAAAATCGAGTGTCTTCTGTTTATCGAGTAACTCCCTCAAACCCTTAATTAAAACATCATCGTCGACAATTATAGAAATACCCAAAACCCTAAACTGACATGTTAATTACTTTACAAACAATAAGTACCTTAACAAATTGTAGAACCATAAACCAGGTCGTCTCAATTATACAGTTTATAACATCGGTGAATTGTTGGAGCGCGTGTCACGGCCATCGGTTCACGGCAGCTCATTATTACGAGGTCCTGCGCACGTGGGCGGTCAATATTAGTACTATAAATTATGTAAAACTCATCACCGGTGATTACGCTGGTATTAAATAATAACCATTATGTGATAATAATCAGCACTTGATTGACGATGCTACTCCAATCGGTTAATAGCTTTCAAATATTATGATTTGTGTTTAAAATTAGTTATTTGATGGGACTCGTGTTAATGAATTGTGGATTATTATGCCTTTGGTGCTAATTCGGTAATTTATTTGTCTAAATATTGACGAAATTAATTTGATGTAAATTTCGACTTCAAAGTATAAAATAACGAGCTGTCAAGTGATAATTAGGTGGATTCTAGCGTTGCGAGAGACGTGTATAAACAAAGCAATTTCAGTATTTTTAGGAAAATATTTTAATTTTATTCTTTTACTTTTAAATTAATTAAGAAAAAAAAATATAATTGCCGTGATTTTTGCGTTAACATCAAACGATAAACAAAAATGTATTAAAAAGAATAGGGAAGTATTTAGATCACTTAATTATTTTTTCTTAACAACAGCACAAAATAAATTAAAGAACATTTTCATTGCGAATTAAGTAAACAATTACGCCTGTTCGACAAAGCGTTCTCGTTTTACGAAATACTCATTATTTAACTCTACTAGAAAAGATAAATAGTAGAAATTAACTATAGTTCCTAGGAATTGTTCCCAAACAATTACGTAAGCATGTGGGCTAGCCTTTTGTTTCCAAAGCAAATGTTATTCATTATGTTTAGAAAACGGATCGGTAAGGAACTTCGCTAATTGTTACAGAATGCGAGAAGTTAATTAATTTTCCTTTGGTTTTAGGGACGCCTCCAACTTTATTATAAGTGTATACTTAGAATTAATTTCAAACCTAACACGTCTTAATTTAATTTAAAATTATTTGTGTTTCAAACTTGATCGACCTCGGCTGTTTAAAAGAAAAATATACGGTTTCATTTTAAAAGTTGAGTTCGAATTAATAAATTATTGTTAAAACTTTTATAAGTAGAATAATATTAATTTCATTTATACGCAGAGGTCTTGTGTAAATTTGAGTTTATAAGTCTTGAGTATTAAAACTTAGGTACCAAAATTAATATCTAAGCTAAGTCAATATACATTTAGTGCAGAAGCCCATTTAAAATAAATTACTTTCAACTTTAGTTTTAGAAGAGCTCGTGGCTAAGTGTGAGCTGTAGGGTTTGACCTATAAAAAGGATAAGCCGCGATTGCCGCAGTTGGTCCGTAGATGGGTGACCATTTAGAAAACCTACCGAGCCCCTCCGTGCCTCGGAAAGCACGTTAAGCCGTTGGTCCCGACTGTTATTCGTTGATCTTTGGCGGTCGTTAAGTCATTACAATTCTTATCCAGTCTTACCATTGGATACTGTGCTAACCAGTAAAATGAGTTGAGGAGGTCAGATAGGCAGTCGCTCCATGTAAAATACGGAATTCAGCTGAATCCGGTAAGACTGGAAGCTGACTCCAACATAGCTTGGGAAAAGGCTAGACATAAGATTTCAACTTTAGTTTATTAGTAGTGCAGTTAGTAAATGAGGTATACAGTGAGATGTATCCGAAATCATAATAAAATTAGAACGTATGATTTGCGTAAGATAACAATAAGTATTTTTTTACACAGGGAAGTTACGTCAGGTTAAAATTAATTCATGTCAAAGTTTAAATACAGGACTTTAAAATTTAATATAAATTTATTTTATTAATTCACAGTCATTGTCACACCTTACACAGACTTAATCAGATTCAAAGAAATAATGTCATCATAGCACATTGTAATCATATTCACACTGAATAATTAGGAACCAGTATCATGTAGGTACCCTACAAGTGGGTGTTATTATGCCATTGTCAATCACCATACAATGTTATAACCTTGATGGTTTTGACCAACTAGGGAACTGGTATTGGCATCACAAATTGTTTCTTTGAGTCTTCCTACAGGCGATGACATAGCAAATAGAACTGTCTGTCAGTATTGCCACGTCACGTTTCACACCTTTTATAAGGTAGGAAGCAATTGTTTTGACGGATCCTGTTTGGGCGGCACTTTGTATGTTAAATCATAGCGATGTATGTATGACGTAAATAAAAGATTTATTATAACAAAAGAGGGAAATAAATTAACAGTATTCTGATTTTAAATCTCGCTTTTCATTTGTTCATTGGACGGGCCTGTTGGTCTGGTGGTTAGTGACCCTGACTGCTAAAAATGGAGGTCGTGGGTTGGATTCCCACCCAGGACAAATCTGCACGACCGTTTGTTCTGTGTCTGAATGAAATATGTATGTATTTAGAAATATATATAAGTATGTTTATTAGTTTGTGATCAGATGGCCGCGTGTCAGTTGTCCCAAGATATTGTTAAGAGATATATATTATTTTAATGTTTTTTTTTTTTTTCATAAGTCATTAGTCTTAGCAGTATTTATAAGTTCATAGAAATTCAGACGTCCTATATTAGCTTTGCACATGACTTTTGAACTTTTTGTAATTGAATGGTTATGTAATATCTTATTGAACAATAAAAGAAAATCGAGAAAAAGGCAGTTAAATAGTTATGTAGTCACTGGTTATTTATTATATGGTTTATGCTACATAAATAGGGTTTAGTAATCTGTACTATACTATGTGTATTTTCCTATGAATGTATATTAATTCTCTTTTGAAATTACTAAGACCCATTTTTCTTTTTCTTTTTAGTTTTACTGAACCTCATTCTCTAAGAAAGGTATCTACGGTATAGTTGAGTTTTATATAAGTGTTAAAATCAATGTCAGTGCGTATGCATTATCGTTTAATGAAGTATCATATTCAAGGATTAAACATACTAAATACAGTCGTTTAGTATAAGCAAACAATAGCAATCATCTGCCCACTCCTTCTTGGAACATAGTCGACAATGATATAAATAGTCAATATATCTAAACAGTACATAAATCATTGCAATTCTGATGTCAATAAGTGAGAGGACCGCGATCCAAGATAGCCATGAACTACAACCGCCACAACAAATACATTACGTATTAATATCCCATTATCCTTTAAACTTTATAGTCATGAGGTAATCCTTTAGAAAAGCCAAGTGTCAGAGTCGTAAACAAATAAAAATACAAATCATTAAACGTGTGAATTCAGGACACCTATTGTCTTCAAGGAAATATTTTATATTCAGCGTTAAAACGTTTGTAAATTAAACAAACTATACAAAAGGATTGTTGGTTGTAAAATCGTCTGTTTTATTGTTAAACATGATAAATCATTTAAATGTTTTGTTTGATATTCTAATGACGTGACAAAGTTTATGCTATAGTAAATTTTGCCTTGCTGTTATAAAAATTTTCTTCGCAAAAATGCTTCCTTATATCTACCACAGAGTGTAAAAATATAATATCTTGGGGCAACTCACACTCGGCTATCTGATCCTAAACTAGTCAGAGCCTGTATTATGGCAACTAGACAACTAATAAACATAATTATAAATTTCTAAAAACATAAATATTATAGATAAATTACACCCAGACACAGAAAAAATTATCGTGTTCAGAACACAAAGATTTGTTCTGCGTTGGAATCGAACCTACGACCTCCGGTTTAGCAGTCAGGGTCCCTAACCACTAGACCAACAGACCCATCAGAGAATAATTAACTTCTACTTATATTTCGTTCCTATCTATTACGGGGTTATGGAATAATAAATATTCAGTTATTCAATCATCTTAATATAATTGTAAATATAAACAAACTTAAAATGTACAAGGTCGTTGACTTAACGAAGTAATAGTATTCGTTCGTGACTCCGGTCGCGCGGGAAAATCACGATTATTTTACATCAGATGGTACTAACTCTGTTTTGTAAATTAACAACCTGATTATTCTTGTTTAAATTACATTTATCATACTCTATTCTTGAAATAAGGTTTATTTACTATTTACTGACTCGGTAACTAAACTTATATGTTATTTCACAGTTTCACACGTTCGCTGTATCTTACTTACGATGGTATAAGTTATAATGATATTTTAATTCTTTAGCTTTGGATTCGGAGTCGCAATCTCATATCAAAATCATTACTTATTTTTTTTTACATTTTTAGTTAGTCCTCGACGTAGCGTTGGTTGCTGAACGTAATTAGAGAACAGGATGGCACATTTGAGTGACCCAACCCCCTAACACAAAATAAACCTAAATATAATAAGTTACATTCCATCATCATTGACTGAATTTATATAGCTTGAGTTTTTAGCCACGAAATTTGTGAGTATAAGTCCCTTCTAGAAATAAGAAACTATACTTCATAATAGAATTAAGCTGAAATTTTAGCGCACTGATTTTACCTAATATCCTTTTATCAATATCTACAACTAAGTAAAAATAATATTACATGAAGATAGCACGAAGGATTTCGAACAGTCTTATCTGTCTGCAGCGCATCCAATCCTCTCGAACACTTCAGATTCTTGAAACTACGAGCAGTGGTTAAGCGCTTGATAAGATTGCATTGTTTCAGCTTGTTAGACTGTTCTAGCTATTGATAATCCAATTGATCCACATACCACTCCAATAGGTTGGCTGAAACTTTCATCAAACTATACTTTGAAAATTAAACAGAAAATTTAACTCGATTACTTATTTTAAATATTGAAATTCTCGACTAAATAAAATAAAAATCCTGCATTATATAATAAATGTGAAATACTCTAAATTTAGTATGTGAATAAGTTATCAAAATGTTAATATTTTAATACACGAAATATATTTAAATTATGGAATGCCTGGTATAAACGGAATCACAAATATAAAATTAAATAATTTCTAAAATAAATTTCTCATTATTTTATTATAAATAATCAAATAAAGCTGGCAATTCAATTAAATTTATAAATTTAGATTATTTCAACGTTAATCTTTGTGCGTTAGGTACTGATTGATTTCCTATTCATATCGAGTACTTCGATAATCGAGATCATATGGATCGATACGCTGATTTGGCTTTAACGATAATTCAAAGCGACTTACGTTCTTTAGGTATGTCAGAATAAATCTCAGCCCACAATATTAGATTTGAATAATCTTATTGTTATTTTGTATATTGGAACGTTATAAAATCAGAATAATTACTGGAAGTGAATAGCAGAAAAATATACCTATTCTGTCATCCTTACCTAACTTGTATTTGTAGGTATTCATGTATTTTTTTTCCAAAACCCTACATTTCATGTCAAGTAGTTAGCCTCAGTACGAGGATATAAATAAGATATCGATTTTCTTTTTAAGACCATCATCTTTTTAAGATTAGGTACAACCGTAAAGTTAGTGGTTAGAAACAATTTACAGTCTACAAACTTCAATAAATTCTTTAATAAAAAAAGATAAATGAAGATATCGATAAGGACACAATACCACATCTAGTTGGTCTAAATTATTATCTTTGCGATTAAAATAATACCAGTGCACCAGGGTTAAGGTGGTAGCCTTGAGCTTGACTCGTGACTGTCACTCTAATTGGACCCGACACGACGCTTACAGCTACTACTAATCCCACATTTAACATTTTATGACTACGCATTCGTATTAGAGAGGGACGGAGCTATGAAAACATATAATACCATCTCTTTTTAGCATGGAACTACGCCTTTTTTTGCAAACCATGATTTAGAATCGGCCCCTGACCTATTGAAAATGTGATTCAGTTGTTTTTTAAGACACACATTTTTTGTTTCGGTGTTTGTTTAATGTTGAACATAAATGTAAATGTCAGTTTATAAGTATAGAGTTAAAAATAATTTAGTTCATGACTAGTATTGTTTTTGCTATTTTTTGTAAAGACATCTAGTCTTTGATGTAGGTTTATTTGTTATGACTATAATTTGTGTATGTTCGACACGGCGTTGGGTAAGTTACTGAAGACTTATATTAAGAATTAAGAATATTTAATACAGAATTCAAATAATTGATTTTTTTTAAATAGCAATCAAATAATAATTAGTAAATTTGTAAATAGCAATCATTTTAGAGTTCTGCCTGTACAGCATGCAACAAAAACCCTGTCTGAACCTTATGAGTATTACGCATCGTACTGCGTACACATATACGTAACTATTGAATGGATTTGAGATTATGATTTTTCCCCGGTGAATATAATTAAATTAAAATAAAACTGATAAAAGGCAACACTGATCGCTCGACAAAATTCGCGTGTACTACCTACAGTTTTGTACCAAAGAAGCCGCCTGAGCGAGACATTTTTTTCTAGTACGTATGTTGAACTAGGAATACGGCTTTGTTGGATCGGACAGGGTTTTTGTTACATACTGTATATATCAATTGAAGTACAAAACTTAGCTTAGATACAAATATCACACCTTTGTCAAAATCCGTGTTTTGTCTAGGAAGTGAACATTAAATTATTTATTTACAAATCCAGTAAAAATACCCCAAAATGCAAGTAAATTTTAAACTTTTTTTTAGATAAACCGTGTAGCTGAATCTGTAGCAATTTTTAAATGCCGGTTTCAATATTTTACCTAATTATATTACCCAAATACCGCTCGCATATCCAGTGTCAGTAACAAAATTAACTTGTAAAATAAACTTTATTTTGCAACATTTATTTTGAGAGCGTTCGTTATTTTCTCATTTGAGTTAGGTTTTCAGCGACATATACAAAATTTCCGTTTACCAATATGGTCTGATAACTTTATTATTGCAGTGCAAGCGTAACTCAATCATATTTTGGATTTGCTGAAGTGCTGAAATATGTTGCTGATTGTATGGTCCCAAAATAAGAATTGAGAATACGCCAAATCCGAAATAAAAGAGAAACGAAAAATGAGATTCATGAGCAAAATGTTTGCGCAAACCAATGTCTTAATACATAATGCCGTCTGGTCGTTGCCCTTCAAACGATTTATTAAGTAAATTTATTTAAATAAAAAATACATTATTGATAAAGCTCAGATAATTACGTAGATATAGTGTTAACATATTCGAACAAAATAGACATTAACTTTTTGGTTTGTATGTGGTAGCTTTAAGTTTTCGGGTAAAAGTTACAATGATATATGAATAACGTTAATATGAAAATGAAATGGAATTATTGTTTCTATAATTAAACCAAAATATAATCACTGTCGTATCTAAATTAATTCATTAGATTAATAATACAACAGTATAGTAGTTAGAGCAGATGAGCCCTTGAGTGGAGACGTTTTGGGCTGAGCTTGATGGACCGATTACCTGACAAAGGTAGCTGGGTCGGACTGGATGCGGAAGGCGGAGGACCTGGTATTGTGGCGCTACTTGGGCGAGGCCTATGTCCAACGGTAAATTGGAATAGGCTGGCTTTGATTGAATAAAGCAGCATATTTACATTACATTCTTCTATTATTTAATTTAAGAATTATACACTTACCGACTCAAATCTAATCAAAACTTAAAACGTCAAAAAGAATTACTGTAACAGCAATCTGTTTCATTCAACATAAAACAGGAAATACGAATGAAATCAACTCTTCGTCCGCGGGCCGCTGTTTACAACTGGGATTTCCTCAAGTTGGCATCCCCGATCCCGCGGTCCCCGACCAGGGGTATCAACACACAAAACTCGAGCAAAAAGCATAACGTTGCCTCACTGCGACTAATTACGAATTACTAATTACCTACTCGTCCCGTTTCTCTTACCCAGAGACTGTTCCAAAGTTGTGATTCACAAACTTCGTATAAAATATTATTTTCACCTCCTCTTCGTCCTACATTTGCTCTTGGGATTAAAATACAAAACTTTCTAAGAGCATCTTAAATTTCAAGTTTATTTGATTTCATTAGAATTTTTAGAGGACTCTTAACGCTCGTTCGGCCTTTTATTCGGTAAATTGATTATAATAAAATATTTCTATTTAATTGTTAAAGGTTTAAAATTAAGCGCTACTTGACCGTTCCGTTCCCAAATTATAATTTCTTAGACAAACAATGAAAATAATAAATTAGATTAACAGGTACGTTCGCAATTGGAACAAAATACAGATGTGAATTGCGAAAGTTAAACATTAAATATTTTATTTCTCTTTTTCTTTTGCCTGTTTCGGAGGGACTAATCTTTACTTGAGATCACAGGGAATTTTAACGTAACGAGAAGAGTTTTTACATAAACAATTTGCACGAAATATCGGGACGAGTAGGTTGTACCCGAAGTGTTAAGTCACGCCACAGGAGACGGTATAATAATTCAGAGTTTTAAACGAGTTTTCGTGCAAAGAACACGTGCAAAGAGCGCTCGCAGCATCTCGGGAAGACGGGAGTGCACTTCAACGGGGAATTTCTCACATTTCTAACCTAAACGGGAGACTCAAGACGGTCTCGAGATTATATCCACACATCTGGCCCTTTTATTAAACGACTTTAAAAAGAAAACACGCTGCGGCGTCTACAAAGCCAGTAGAAACATCTTTGTGTATTCAACGGTGCGTTATGTTTTGAAACTATAGCTAATGAGAAAAAAGCTAAATGAAAACATTAATGTTTTTATGTTTGTTGCTTTTAAAAATTCTTTTATTTATTTCCTTAATATATTAAATTTTCGGCTTTTTCGGTTCTGTAAAGAAAACTGTTTACCTACAAGATACTTTTATGTGATAATTATTAAAAAAGAACAGTAAACGGCGCTTTTCAAATCATAATTAAACTATAAATTGATTTAACAATAAAAACCGCGTAACTCTAGTTTTTGTTTTAGAAATCACCACAGGAATCCGAGCAAAAGTATTTAATAGAACTCAAGTTATTTAAATATATGCAGTGATTAAGTAAGTCCGCTAGTTCTCTTATGTAAAGCCCTCGTTAGTCGCGTGTGGTTAATTTACACAAAAATGTATTCTTCGCGTTTAGCTAAAGAAATAAAATACCGTTGCTGACTATATCAATGGGGGCTATAAAAATAGCTGGGACCGGTGGCGCTGCCTTAAACATGTTAAGTATGGTTCGCAGCTGAATGAGAAATGGCAATTGCGATTGTATTATTGGAATGTAGAATACAGCAAAAAGTTTAATCAATTTTCTAGGTTGTTAACCTGCCTTTATAAAATGTTTTTACGTGAGCATTTGTGTTAAAAGTAACTTAATAATAGGTAAGGTTATTTTTCGGCTTTAGCAATCGCTATAATTGTAAAAAAGTATTCAAGCTTAATTTTTTTTTTTTTTTTAACGACTCCCGCACTAATGAATTTAATCCTTGTGTCGCGGGGGTTTCACAAACATTCAAATCACATGCACAAAGAACACCCAGCATTGAAACAAGCATTTGTGGATCACACAAATGCTTGTCCCATGCGGGGATCGAACCCGCGGCACGTCGCGCACAAAGGTAATTGGCGTGGTGACCTATACCACTCGGCTATCCGTGCCGCTATCATAAATAAGTATTAATGAATTAATCATGCATTAATACTTATTTATGAATTTAAAAGGTTATAAATGCAAACTTTTACTTGCTTTCCATTATTTATTCTGTATCGGCAATCAAATCTAACTATTAGTAACCGAAAAAGTAATCAAAAACAGGAAATATTTTTAATTAAATAATATTAATAAATAATACCTTGGAGTATACATAGACAAGCATAGAGTGCGCGCATCGCTTGTAGCCCGTTGTGCCAAGCTTAAGCAAATATTTATCTTTATGTACCTACTACGCTCGTTTACTGATTTAGATTATTTTCCGAGCGACGAGAGACGTTTATGCGGATATATCGATGTTTCCGATAATATTATTATTATATTAATTGTCTTACTAAAACGTTGAATAATAAAAAGTAAATACACTCTGAGGTTAACCTTATTAACTGTTTAATATGATTTACACAAGCAAGTGGGTGTGTTTCCGTTTCCAGGGTTAATAAAAGTTGTGTGTCAACAAAGCATTAAGTAAATAATCAGCATAAAAGTATTAAGACTTAGTCACATGCGAAGTTTTTATGCAGGTGGCTATGGGCTACGCACGATGTTATGTGGCATACATTACCTTAGGGTTTAACCAGTTCTCTGCGAAATGTAAACTATTAAACAAAGTTTTTATTGTTTAATAAACTTGGTTGTGGTAAGAACAGTTTTGAGGGCTTGGTTCTCATTTCTAGTTGAGGATACGTAATAATTACCATTCTTTTTCTCACTTTGCGCTCGACAGTACAACTCATTAAAAAAGAAAGACTCATTTTGAGCTGATAAGTTTTCGACGAGGTCCTTCGCCAACGAAGAACTGAGTTATCGTAGGGAGTGACTTATATTTGATGTGTCTTGGCACAACATATAATTGTCCTTGCGCCTACACCGGGCAATTTGTCCATTTTGCCCGCAGGCAAAATAGATAAAAAATCTCTTTTATTAGTATAATTACAATGCCTTCCTATAATAAAGACTTGACAACAATTGACTTAAGAATGTAATAAATAACCGATTCTAAATTAAAATAGTCATAATTGCATTAGCAATGTACACAACAAAATTAAGTTTTATGACCAGATAAAATCGGTTATTGAGTGCCCACGATCGTGCATAGGGCCGCTCTAAAGGCCATTCGTGTAAGTACTACTTACTTTGACCTCCGTTAGATATAAAATATTGATTGATCGTAACATAAGTGGGTATATAGTTTTTGTTCCGCTATATGTATCCTACTATTATTTGTTGCAAAGTGCACGATTAGCCCAGTGGTGCAAGGGTCACAACGCTACCCTGATGTTTTAACGTGTTGCGGGTTGGATCGCCTTATCGACAAACATTTATATGATTTATTTGCAATAGGACTGTAGTACTTGAATCTTTCAGCTATTACGTATTATTTTATTGTGCAAAAGTATAAAATTTTACTATAATAGTAAGGTAAATTATTTACAAGTAAGGTATATATTTATTTGAAGTTTAACTTAACTACTTATTATATTTTGTGTTTAAGACAGCGTTAATTCACCATATTGCCTGTCGTTTCTAAGCTTTTAGCTTTTATTCAAAGATCATTTTATCCCTACGTCATGATGTAAAGTCTTTAAAAGACACCTTGACAGCTAAATTTATTTGATGTTTGCCACAGAATTTGTACGCGCCAAGCTACGCTATGTAAATGAATGACTAATAAGAGTATTTGTTTTTAAACATACTGTTTGGAAAATGGGTAAAACACTGTATAAAATTGAATGGTACAGTATTTTTTTTTTTTTTTTTTATTAGGGACTAGCCCACCACACATGCCCATCATTGCAACTCCTGTAAGCCAGGATCTACAATGATAACCAATGAATACCACCGAAACAGTTAAGCTCGGTGTGTCCCAGGGAAACGATTGACTGTCTTGGAACCCGCAACGAAATTAATCAGAAGTAGTAAATAGGAGGAGTAGGACGAATGGTACAGTATATGGTTTTATAGACGACCTCCGTGGACGAGTGGCATACACACTGGTTTTCAAGGTGTCGCTAGCTCTGAGGTTCTTGGTTCGATCCCCGGAAGGGTGGAAAAACAAAACATGCAAAATCTGTCATACATCAATATTATAGCACCAATAAAAAAAATCTGGCGTTGGCAAAAACAACCCTAAGACTTACATAATCGATAATCATATAAAAAATAAATAAAATAAAAAGTTTTTTGCAGAAACATGTTCAACTTTTACAATAAATCTTATATACAATTACTACCTATATTTTCATTTACAAAAAAAAGTTGAAAACGCAACTGTGTTACACTAGGTACGGCGAAATTAAATGAGTCACAAAGTTTCAAACATACCAGCAATTCTTACAATCACGTCGAATATCGATGCATCGTTAGCGGTCTACAAATTGGCATTAATCTAAGTGCAATAATTGGACAGAATGCTTCGGTGTCACTGAATTGTTCACATTCCAGCCTCGGATACAATATGTTAAAGTAATCACGACGTTAAGCTGCGATACACTGCCGGGCGACGGATTGCAGTGTCAACCAATTGTAAAGCGTTGACAAAATAATGATAAACTGTTTGATATTTTTTTCAGACACAGCCGAATACTGAATCGTTAATCAGTTTTAAGTCGCCGTTAAGTCTCGTGCTTGCTCTCTCATTTAAAGGGGTAAAGCAGCGACGGATAGATATTGAAGATCGTCTTAAATTTAAGTTGCATTTCTGTTTGGGGGATAGAATGTTAATAAATAAATGTGTAGGTACATCATCACATACACTGCTCTAAGCCCAAAGTAAGTAGCTATGACACTTGTGTTACAGAATCAGACACAACTAACGTACCACAAACACCCAGATCCGAGACAATGTAAAAGTGGTTGTCTACATTGACTTGTCTGGGAATCGAACTGGGGACCTCAGAGCTGACATCTTGAAAACCAGTGAGTAGGTACCCCACTTGACCGCGGAGGTCGTCAAATGTGAATCTAAAGTATTTTTTTATTTTATTAAAATAATTCAGTTGTTTTTGAGTGTTTAAGTTATTTATATTTTTTTGTAATAAAGTGAGTCACATTATTGGTAAACTACATTGGTTAAATAAGATTACATTTTTTTCCATTTTTTTTTAATAGCTTATTCTTATTATCCATTATAAAATCCAAATAATTAGCAATCTCACAAAAAGAAAACTTTATATTCGTGAATAGGTTCAGTGGAAGTACTGGTTAAATGACTGGTTAAAATGAAGAAAATTCGTTTACATCAAGTTTAAAAAACGTTGGTACACGTTTCATCGAAATCCAAACAAAATTTATTGTATTTCGAAAGACCATAAAATAACACGTGTACCAACCAACATCAATAATCGAAAAACTCCATAAAATTCGTCTCAATTACAACAGCACACCGGTATGTTATCCGTGACATTTTATCATTTTAAATCTACAACATGCACGCACCTTAACAAAGGCAATGAAGAGTAAAATATCGAAGGCGTGTATCACGTATCAGCTTATATGAAACTGGCTCAATATATAGTAACAACAGTGTACAAGTAAACGCACTGCCTATTATTAGGTACACCTCCTGTTAATTGCCATGTCAAATGCAACAGCATAAATCGCTTTGGAGGGTTAACGACGTCGTGATTGTGAAAAAAGGCAGCGCATATTGTGGACGGTAAATAGGATGTTGATGGTAGCGATATCGGTAAATAAGTTTGCTTGACGATATTGCATTCGATTAGTGCAAGTTAATTTACGTTCTAAAAAAGTTAACGAGATTTTATGAGCGTTTTGCTTTCAACAAGATTTTGTCCGTATACTTTTAGGGTCATTAAATTTTGGCAAAACAAAAATAAGAAGGTTGTGTGTATTTATGCACGCACGAAAGAAGTTATATTTTGTTGGCGTAACAAGATTTAATTGACAGATTGGTACAAAATTTTTTTCAATCTTTAGATTAAACCCGAAAACTGGCATCAGACATCTTAAAATTTGTCATTTTTGACATTATGTAGTTTTGAAAAACTAAAATGTTGACAAACTTCAGGGTGTCGGTTTTGCGTGACGGTTTGCGCACGCTCATCATTTTTCCGTAACGCGTCAAAAGAAGTTTACAGTAGTAGTAGTTTTAGTAGATTCTAGTCAAACAATAGACACCTTACTGTTAGAAAACAGCACAGTAGAATAGACACAAAAATATTTTTTGGTGTCGACTCAGCAAAAATTTTATGTATCTAACATTTTAAGTGCTATGGTAACATGTGAAATAAAAGAACATCAAAATCAGATCAATTTATGTAATCTGATAATGACCTAACTTCGGTTAGTATATCGTACATCAAATTTGACCATTGATATAATGATACGCCATGTGATATAGAGCAAGACTTAACCTATTTATCAGAAGCAGACAACAGACTCGTATACAATGTGAGTGTGTACGGGTTTATGCCAGTAATTAATGATACTCGTAGAACGAAGGACGCCAGTCGTTGGCATTGGCTAGCCAGCTGTGAGCACAGCCCTGATAATGAGTTAGCCTGATTTTGGCAAATAAAATAACATCTAATAGAACTGAATAAGTTATAATTTTCTTAAACCATTTAGTTATTTCGAAATCGATTAACAATAATCTATACTAATTCGGAAGTAGATATAAACTAGGCTAGCCTAAAATATGCAAAATATTCGCAAGTAAACACGTGGACTGGAAATTATTGGTCATAGAACGATAAATCGCAACGATTAATTACCTTGCGCAGAGCAAACACAGAAAGTTATCTAAGCGATCAGTGTCAAATATTGCCAACAACCTATAAGTTAGGTTATAAGCATGCTAGTTACTTTATTTGAGACAAGCAACACGCCTAAATTAATAATTTAAAAGTCAATGCGGCTGTATCGATATTTGAACAGATTTGAGTCGCTTGCTTAACTCACTAAAATTGTTAAGCAATTATTGATAGTTGTAATCACGATTTAATTCGATTAAGATTTAAATGCGATTGGTATATTTATATTTTTTGTAAAAAGGGTTAGAAGTTAGAACGCCGACAAATGCTTCTAACTTTCAACCAAAAAAAAACATGTTGGAAGCCTTTGATGGCGTTCTAACTAGGATTATGCAACTAAAAATATATACATGCAACAATTCCCTTTGACTAAAGCACTACGCTTGTTACTGCTATGCTATAAAAAGTCATTAAACTATATAACTATAATTACAAAATTGAAAAAGAAAAGTAGTTTATAACCACAGAGCAATGAAAAAACAGAAGTGGCAAGCCTTGCAATTGATCACTAATAACACGTTCCTTCGGCACGCGAGTTGAGCACGCAACTCAACGGACGTATTAAAATCATAACTCAAATGTGCAATAAGTCACCGGTCGTCGGTCACTACCCTCGTAATTCGTGTGACTTTAATAAGCGCGTTAATTTATTCGTGTGAGCTCGGTTACCATGTGCGCCATTTTCAATCCATCATCGTAAAATTCGCTGACCGTTGACCGTTACATAATATCCATCATTAAAACATTTTGCAGGCTGCTTCACTACTTCAGGCACGGTTCAATGGCAGTTTAGATGATTCTCGTATATTTGGCCAAA
The DNA here is from genome assembly GCA_932294365.1 of Diachrysia chrysitis. NCBI lineage: Eukaryota > Metazoa > Arthropoda > Insecta > Lepidoptera > Noctuidae > Diachrysia > Diachrysia chrysitis. Next base: position 9,769,648 of record OW028649.1, on the reverse strand, counting down.
TTCAACATTAATTTTACGCATGCCTTTTAGGGTTAAACAAAGGCAGGACGAAACCATTAAAAGTCCCTATTCATTTTGATATTTGTTATATTATTTACAGAATTAATTGTATAGAAACGAAATCATAGAAATACTAACTTAACTATAGCTTTACTGTAAAAGTGTTAGTTTTTTGTTAGAAAATCAGAAATGTTTTTTGTTAGTTAGTTCATACATAGTATGTAGTACTAAAGCCAGGAGTATATTGCTTTTCTAAGTAAACAAAAATTGATTGTCAACCTTTATACCAGTCATAACTTGCAATCTACCAATCTATCGGCAGCGATATCGTGAAATGGATCGCCGAATGAAAAAGCTGCCTCGTATTGCATAGAAATATACAGCATATGTTTACACTGTCAGTCATGTGAATTTCTGTACAGGTAGGGTATACTATAGTCAATATTTATATATATAATATTTTCGGCCTTCTTTTTTAATTGAGAAATAGGTAAAAGGCGTGCGGACTGAGGATTAAAAAAAACTTGTAATTTTTCTTTTATCAAATCATTAAAATATTACCAAGCCTAAATGTTAAAGCGCTTTAAAGTTCAGGAGAGGGGGCTTGTGATGTCACATGTTGGTAATTTATTTGCTACAAGTTTTGTTACGCGACATTTACATTCACTGTACATTCCTCATTGTTTGTTTAAGTAAAAAATGTAAATAAAACAAAATTGTCCGTATCCCTATTGTTTAATTGTAAATTAACAGTAAATGAAGGTACTTTCAATTCTACAAATTACACTATTAACAGTATTAACACACGTTCAGTGCGAAAATTTTGTTGCTCAAATTCGCTTCTTCACATCACCCCTATTCGTGAGACCAAATAATTAATTAGAACAATTCCCGCTTCAAAATCCTTTTTGTTCCAAAAGAGGAACGCTGAATTAACTGATTATCATCCAAACGCTGGTGAAAATTAATTTATTATGTGAAGCCGCAAAGTAAGGATACCGGATTAAAAATTAATTACAGTTCCAAACTAAGCTTTTGGGGACTTGGCGAACGAAAAACTTTATCGTTTTTTCACAAGCGACGAATACGAAGATTAAAATTAGATTTGTTAAAAAAATATCCGACTGTTTATGAATACAGAAGATAATTCTGTTATAATTTGAGTGTCAGAAAAAGTATTTTAGAAGTTTAATAATACTGTATTTGAGTCGCACAATTTCGTAAAATAAGCGTTCTCTTTTTCATTGTTTTAGAAACCCTTTGTGACGTAAAAAAGGCTCTGCGAGTGACGATATTCAAATGACCGGCGCACCCGAACTGCATACAGTTTGTACTGCCAACCAGCTGACTGTGTATTTTCTACGGCACACACTATTATTGAATACTCCACCCTCGAATAAAGAATTAAAGCTCATATGTTACTTTTATAAGCACTTTGGTAATGGATAGATACACATATTGTTAGAAGGTACAACATTTTAAAACCTATATAATACCTATACATATAATCCAAAATGAACTTTTTTAATAATCGGTTTATCAAATACTAGCTGTCCCCCGCGACTTTGTTCGCGTGTTTTAGTTTCAACGGTTTTTATTTTTGCAACATTTTTCATTTATGCTCCGCTCCTATTGGTCGTAGCGTGATGTTATATAGCCTATAGCCTTCCTCAATAAACGGACTATCCAATACATAAAGATTTTTTCACTTCGAACCAGTAGTTCCTGAGATTAGCGCGTTCAAACAAACAAACAAACAAACTCTTCAGCTTTATAATATTAGTATAGATATATGTCCCTAATTGACCCCTTATATTTACTCACTTTAAACTAACCGTAAAGTAAACAAAACTCGCACAATCATTTCATTAATTTAACTGTCCTTTCATATAGGACCATACTTTTTAACATAGGTACACAATGTACACATTCTTTTAAATATTTTTTTCATTAGACTAGACTTTATGAAAAGTACTTTTCTCTATAAGTTACCTGCCTGACGGTTATTAAAACAACAATAAAATAACAAGCATAAAAAATTGTTACAAGTAGGTAGGTTGATGTAACACAATATTATACGCGTGTTACAAAAACCTACTTTTAATGACAAACATGATATGACCGCCCTTGAAATTTCTTTACAAGTAACTGAAGTCTTGAAGATAAATTACGGTGGTAGTTTCCAAACCCAGGTTTTCTTGGAAATTCCCTTGCGTGTTCGTGTTCATAACAGGACAGTAGGGTAGGCTATTAATTATAAACGTCCCACTTAATACAATACCTTAGTAAATTTGAAAGGAACTAAGGAACGTAGTATTAGTTCACGAATTAAATGGCAATAGTTTGGCCATGTCACGAAAGGTAGGCCCACAACTTTATTGATGTCGAGATAAGTTTTAGTTTGTTTCAGTTTAGGATACAGCAGCATTAGATATATGTAGATAAATATGCGTCCAACTTGTTTTCCGTTGCCCCTAAAGGGTTGAATGTTATGGGTATATGTAAATAGTTGTAATGGCATAGAAACCCGAATGATTCATTTTTACGTAATGTAAGAAGAAAGAAGGGGTGCGGTTCAGTATTTTCTTTACCGGGAAGAGAAAAAAATAAAATAGAAACCTTGTAGTGGAATTTTAATGGCTACTTACAATATTGGTAATAACAGTAGCCCTGGGTTATAAAAATTACAGACGAGGGGAGACCAAAAACAAGTTATTTTTTTTTGTGAATTATAACATACGAGATTATTCTATAATAAATTATTCATATATATATATAGGTATTATTATGTATTTTTGTTACATTGCTCTGAACCCAAAGTTAGTAGCTAAACCACTTGTGTTATGGAATCAGAGACAACAAAGATACCACAAACACCCAGATCCGTGACAATGTAGAAAAGTGGTATTGCCCCTTCGGGGATCGAACCCGGACCTCAGAGCTGGCGACACCATGAAAACCGGTGTGTACGCCAGAGTTTGAGAGATATCTTTCTATAACAATACTTTGTAACATACCTACAAGATACATTATATTTTATATCGTTTAAATGTTTAAATAATTAATGTACTCGGTGAGGAAGTCACGTTTATCTGCGGTAATAATACAGTAAGTAGGTTTTGATTTCTCATTTGAATTTAGATTGACAACTAAATAATAAAAATAGTTTTGTTTTATTCCGTTGTGTAAAATGAAATATTCAGAATAATGTATATATATGTGAAAAGTCTTTTAGACATTGTTTATTAAATCTTTAAAAAAGGAACAAATCTTTAAGATTTGTTCCTTAAAACTAACTCCAGACACAAATGTTTTTTACTTTATTTAATTAATTTTTTAAATATATTATCGCTCTTAATTTTTATTAATTTATTAATTATTTATGTACACACACGAAATAGTAATAAAACAGATGAACAAAGGTGCTGCTTATTTCTTAAGAAATCTCTGCCAGCAGACATGTTGTCCTTTTTATTTATATGAATTGTTAAGTTCCTTGTGTAAAGTGAACCGCACATTAGTGATTGATAGGCAACTTTACGCCTAAATCGTAAAGTTCATTTTCGTTTAAACTTATCCCGAAGTTTGTTGAAGTGGAGTTTTATCGTTTCTATTCAGATACCACCTCGCACCTTAATAAATTATTCTTATCATGTGCCAAACAGTGTTTTGTCTTACATAAATAAATAAGCATTTTAGCATATTATACCTCTTAATATTTCTAAACAATTACTTAAACATACATTAGCATGATAACTTTAAGCTTAGAATCATACCTCAGAGTGGACAGTGGTTCCGGGCGGTTAGCAACAATGGCTGGAGACCAGAGTTCCGTCCAACGGAAATGGCGTGCCCACTGTGCCCAGTCCCGTTCGTATGAAAGTCATTTAACCCGGTGACAAATGTTACGAAGATGCTTAGATGGTGTAATAATATACAATGATATTTAAATATTATAATACTTTAAAAAACATATATATAAATAGAGAAAAATTCTTGAGTGTAATTACTGAAAACAAAAAAAAAGGTTTTATATTTAAAACATACACAAAAGATTAATTTAAAATTTATTTTTTGTTAGTATTCACTGTAACTTTTATCGATATATCTATACTAATATAGAAAGCTGAAGAGTTTGTTTGTTTGTTTGATTGTTTGTTTGTTTGAACGCGCTAATCTTAGGAACTACTGGTCCGATTTGAAAAATTCTTTCAGTGTTGAATAGCCCATTTATTGAGAAAGGCTATAAGCTATATAACATTACGCTACTACCAAAAAGAGCGGAGCATAAATCAAAAACTGTTGAAACTAAAACACGCGGGCAAAGTCGCGGGGGACAGCTGGTGTAATATAAAATTATTAGAACACACACAGTCTACTTAATATTAAGCTTAAAGTATTTATAAATAAATTTTTACTGTAATTTTTGAAACCAAATAACTTTTGGGGGAAGTTTACCCTTTTAAATCTGTCCGTAACGAATCAATTTAAGCATAAATTGAATCTAAGCGGTTTATCCTTCTGCGTGTTACCTTGTATGTACCTTTATTTTGATTGGATTTAAAAATTTGATACAAAGATTTTTAAATCTAAAATGTCGTAAAAATAAACATAAATAAATGTCTTTGCTAATTTGTACGATTTGGTTTTGGAAAATACTTTTGACTGCAAAGATGGCTGAGTGGTATTAATGGACACCAGAACAATAAATTTGTAACGGGCTGCAAGTTAGATTCCCGATTTATAAATATAAAAATTTCGAAAGCACCATTAATAATTTGTGTTCCTTTTAACCAGTATATCAAAACTAACAAAGACAACTACATCTATTAAATCTATATATTTCAGAAAAAATGAATTTTAATTTCCTATGGTCACGCCAGAACTACCGATGCCTGCACCAAATCGGATAATTCTTTTTTGTTATATTCCTTATTGTAAGGACAAAGTATACCAAAAAATAAAAAAAAAAGTATTAAAATAATTTGAAAAACTCACACCACCCGAGTGGAACTGGAGCGGGCAGCTAGTAACTAAAAAATAAAATAAATTTCAGAATCCACAACAAAACTTATTAGAAACAAAACATGGGTCTTATGAAACGTTATAGAAATATCTGATCTTCTGTTTAATATTCATCGTAAAAGCGACCACAGTGAACGCGAGTGCTTGATGGATCTGGCTTTTAGCGATACTCGTGCATTTCTTGGCTTCGTTGTGAAGCTTCGGTGGCGAGCTTGGCTTTCATATCGCCTTTGTTTAGCGATGTAGATCACTGTACTCGTACATGCAATCAATGTTTTCTTAAAAGCCTTTTTGTTTTTGCGGTTTGTTTTTATTTTATGTTGAATAGGTTTTAGTTTTCTCAGTAATTCTCAGTTCTTAATTTAAAACTAAGTTAAATAATCTCGATTGAAACGAGAATGTTTCCCTTACCTTATTGACACGACATTGACAACCATAATTATCATCCTCACAATAAAGATGAAGCATATAAATATTACGAGACGTTTAAAAACTGTCCCGATTTACAGGTCATTAGTGAATGAAACAGATTATATAAATTGTACAAGACGTAAAAGTGATAGAAATAGACTAAACGAAATTACAGAAAGTGTAATATATTTATCATTGATTCTCACTACAAAACATGCTTACTGTTTAACACATTAATATTAATTCCATAAATAAAATGGGAAATCAATATTTAGGGCTTTATCCTGAGCCATAAGCATAAGCCGCAAATAAATTTACGTTACTAATTAAATTATACCTAACAAAGAAATCAAGTGTCAGTTTATTCAGCAAGCTTGGATAACGAAGCATGCAAACACCCACACACTGTAACTGTTTAAAGACTCATTCAAAATGCGATACACGTAATAAGATGACGTCACATTCCACTTTTCGTGATTGTTACAAGTATAAAATAAACATTAGCTAATTCTACCAAGAATGTGCTTTAAGACGAATGCTTGAACATTTAATTAACGAAACTCAAAGAACAATGGTACGTTGATTTGCGAGTCAAAGTTGTTAAGAGTGAAAATGGCCTGAGGCTTAACTTCACATAGGTTTAGGTTAAGATGTGTTTATATGATACAGAAAGATGGAAGATCATTTTATGTATTCTGAACGGTTATTTTATATTCCTCGTAATATTTTGACATTGTATTATACTCTTTGAGGGATATTACCAAACACAATATTATTCTTTTAGATTTGGGCTTAAAATATTATAATGAGTTACATTTTTGTTGATTATGGCTTCGTCGGCGTGTCGATGATTCTTCCAATTTCAGAGTTAAGAGAACATATATTTAGCGCGGTTGACAAAAAAAGAAAATTATTAAAAATAAGAATAAAAATATAAAAGCAAAAAAATAATCGTCTATTATAGCAACTTTTTTGTAAATTATTGGCCAATTAAATATGCAATCAATTGAAATTAAACTCTAATTATACAAACATAAAGTAAATCATGTTTTGCATAACACTCAAGAGGTTATTAACAAAGTATTTCGTACCAATTCACACATCAGCGTGCTAGTTTTGCGAATTCGATATTGCGTGAACTCTTTACGTATGCTTTATAAATTTTCACCCGTTATGAAACAATCTCGCTCTTATTTCACTCAAGCACCTTGAGACAAGGGTTTAATAACGATACTTGCTAAAATTAACGTGGATATTTCCCGTTAATAAGTGAATTTCATTTTCTCTATTACATATTTTATTTGGTTACATTTAATTTGTATATTGCAGTGGTTTGATAGACGAAGCTTATAAAAAATTTATTAATTATTTATACAATATTGGCCTTATTAATAAAAGTCGCGATTTAGCTTAACAACGGGTTAACAGATTCTAATTTAAAATTCAGAATCTGCAAAGCTATCGCTAATCGCAGTCGAGATTTTTATTAATAAGGCCATAATGTTTAGATTTGAAGTCTTCCAGGCGTTAAACACTTTATCGGGAGTAAGTAACGTGCCACATAGGAATTCGGTTTTATTAAGAGAATAACAAAATTAATAACTCAATTATCCTTATAAAACCGCCAGATTAATTGCTGCGTGTAAACTAATGATTTCTAATTTCTTGTCCGATGGTTTGCCTTGACCTTAAGTTTCAAGTAAACTTATTTTTTTTTTATAAGATCCACAGACTATACGAACAATCATTAAATACATGGTAGGCAGTGTTCCATGATAATGCTATGAGTAAAAGTAAAGTTTGCAATAGTTATTCTCGCTACTTACTTTTTGACTAGCTAATATTTCCACTAACTAATAATTTAAATAATTTAAAAGATATAATTAAATATTTTTTAAAGATATTTATACACCAAACTGTGCAATATTTTAACTAATATACAATATGGTGTTCAGAAACTTGGGCACTTGGAACACGAACCCTAAAGCTTCAACCCCATCTTAGGAAACAGTTTCCAAACATTATACAGATCAAACATGGCAAACAGTTATCGCACCCTCGAGACCTATCCGTATTCCGTCACTAACGATGTTACGTAAGATGACAGGGATCAGATTAGACCGTCACGGCCAGTTAGTTTGGAGTGCATTTCCTTGCTCTAAGGGCGAAGTGGGGCCCAATAATGGATTATTTACTACGGTGTGATAGAATGACCTTAAGCTTGCACCTGATTACAAGTTGCTTGTTCTGATATATTTACTTTATGCTCAAAGTTGTGAATGTTCAACGCGAACTTTCCATTTGAAATATTCATAGAAGCGCAAGAGTATTAGGTACCTACAGTGATATTGGATGTTAGAGCAAGAGTATAGTTTTTTTCTTAATTAAGTTTAAATCTGGTTAAGTATTCTCAATACAACCTTATTAAAATTAAATCCTTATAACGGAAAAAGCAAAATAATCAATCAACTAACATTAACGCGTAAGAATATAGAAAAAAATATTAAAATCAGTAAAAGAGAAAGCGCATAATTCCTAGGTAAAGGTCCTCAAATGTTTTTAAAATTAGTGCATGAGTGCGCGTTCAATCCCTGTCTGATATATGGGTCCAAAAAGCAAGATGGCCAACCGCGAACGTCGCAAACTTAATTTGTGACTCGTCCGACAAAGTAATGCGAGCAAGGGGTGCCAACATTCGAATTGGAAAATTTTATATCGCCTATAAAACTTGACGAAAACAAAGTGCAAAGTTTGTGGTGTAGCTGCGATGCGGACTTTTGCGCTATTATTTGTACATTTTAACAATGTGGACGCCAAACTGTTAATACAAAAACTTTAATAAAAGAATTGTGAAATAAGATCGATGTTTTTGAAACCTAAATATTATTGAAACTTGATCTTTTGGAAAACAATTCCATAGTTTAAAAAATGGTCGGTGAAGATTAAATAACTGGCATCGATCGAGCAAAAATAGAAATAACTTAGTTCAGTAGGCACTACAGAAAATAATAAGTACACTTTAGCCTACTTACCAGAAAGACTTAGCCAAATATAGAACAAATTAATTCCAACAAAATAATATAAAGCTTGAATTCAGAAACGATAACCAGAATTAGATTAATTCATAATGAATGAAGGGGCTCAAGAGTTTTCGCTGATGGAAGTATAGCCAGGTATTTGTTCTATTTAAGTAATGAAAGCGACTGGTATCTGTCCGATAAATCAACATGGAGGTCGAAAGCGGAGGTGGCTGGAATACTGACGGATTTGTTGGTATACGTACCTATAAGACTATGATTCCTTGTTTGCTTAATAAGTTAAGTGAACGTATCGTTGTTTAGGATTGATTGATTAATAGACGGTTTGTAAATTGTACGAGTAATTATTTGCTGTTTTCGGCGTGTTTTGCTTGTTAGCAGCAAACCATTTGTGTGATTGATAAACTAAATATGTTAAAAGTACCAGTTTTGAAAATAAGTAATTCATGACATTTGGTTTGATTTTTTTTTAAATGCAATGTGTGTGGAATTTACATTACTAGTGTCAACAGTGCAATGGGTGGGATTTAAACCTGCTAATTTTCGATTACAAGGCCGGCACCTTTTTTCATTAGGCTATTGTCACTTTTTTAAATGCCCATACATTATTATCATTTCTGAGATTATTTTAAAATTTATTTATTTTGTTGGGTATCGTGTTGCTCGTGTCTTTTAACGAAACAGCCTGGTACACAGAGATACTCCCATGCAACCGAGATTACATTTTACATGCTACCAAAAAATTCCATCAGAGTTCCGAAAAAAATATAGAATCTCAAAAGGCTCGGTTCAATCGATGTTGTTATTAGCAAGGGCCGACGAAATTCGCCTGAGAGAGCACGACAGGCGGTCAGTCCCAGTTATCAACCGAATACATATGACAGTCATTGCCGCACCTATATGCCCGTGAACCTGACAATTGGACCTTAGGTCACTGGTATCCAGTAATTGGGTTGCGGGCAGATCGTAGTCGTTTGGTGATATCTTACAGCGAGATAATGAAGGTGTTATAAAAGACAAGAAGCTTATTCCAACTGTCGGATATTGACGCTTATTTTGTTGTGATTAAAAAAATTACTATAAACTGGTAAATCAAATAAATCTACGCATACCTAGTCATTCTCAGAGTATTCGAGACACATACACACATAGTTTATTTACGCCCAAACCATGTAAAACGAATGAACTCTCCATTCAAAGAATGATGTGACATACAATGTTTGTTTTGCTGATTTAGATATTTTTGTATTGTCACCATCTCAGTTTAGAAAAAGTCATTGAATCTAATTTGTCATTTATAACTTTAAACTAGTATTAATACTTTGCTTTAGAGCGTAACCACACAAAATGTTGTTATTGTTTATTGTTTTCTGTAATTAGCGGCTATCATTACGAATTTTTACCTATGTGTATAACGGTGCTGATTGTGGAAGTAGTTAATTAAGTTGTTTAAAAGTATGTATTATACGTTGTTTCGCAATAGTTTGTTGTCATAGAGAAATAAAAATAAAATAAAATACCGCCTATCTAACCTATGATTGGCTGCGTATTTTTTCAGTAATTCGGTTTTATGGTAAAATCTTAAAAGAAATAAAAATAATAATATGAAATTAAAACTTTGTGCAAAATAAGTGATATGTACAGTGGATATGAAGTAAGTTAAAAATATATTTCCATAATTATCTTTTCCACGTAAGTACCGTATTATAACGTACCATGAAAGTTCAATTGAGTTCAAGTAATGGCAACTTTGTCTTAATAAAAGGGCTGATCATTTAATTAAGTAGAACTATTACCAGTCCAAAAACCTCAGTACTAACTCTCGCAATGGCTCTAGTGGCTTTGTTTTCCCGTTGTCGTCGGCAAAACTCGGTTTTCTACCGTTCACCCTATTCTATCCCCTTGGGCTGTGCGCGGTGACAGATGAATGAAAGTGTGGAATATGTAGGTATGTTTACACTAAAAATCTTTTATGGTTCCTGCAATAATCCTTTACATTTATCCCGTTTTAAATGATATGATAAATTAATAATGTTCTTGGTTGTGCATATCGAAAAATGTTCTTTAATATTTCATGTATCCATACTAATATGGGAAAGGAGGTAACTTTGTCTGTCTTTTACGCTTTCACGACGAAACCGCTTAACCCATTTTGATGAAACTTTGTATGTAGAAAGGTCGGATTCTAAAAAAGGACAATTTGCTACTTTTTGCAGCGATAACCGATACCCAAGCAACAGCTAGTATTTAATAAATCTTAAATACAGGTTTCTTAAAATATTTACTTTAAGTTAAAGGTAGCAATTTAACTTATTCGTAGGTATTATTATAATATATTATATTACTTTATAAATACAATGTAAACTGTAAAAGATAAGGTGTATTTAACCTTTCATGTCTTAACTAGCTTACACTGTAATAAGGTTGCAAAACAATGCATTTAAACACATTTATTCGCAGTTACTGTGTAGTCAGTTTCAGTTTAAAAAAAAACTACATTCAACATCGAAGCTTTATACCTAACTTTCTGTTGAACTCCAAACAAACATGAAAAGTGTGTCATTATAGCAGTGATTTGTACGGTGCCTTGTGCAGCTCAGTTACAGATATATTTGAGTGCCAGCATTCGGATTGAAAATTTCTGTATCGAGCCATAAGTAAAAAAAAAAACTGGTCTAGTCTGTAAAATTTTAGGATAAAGCTACTTCGTATAATAACTTTCGTGTGGAGTAGTTTCATATTAGGGATGCTCATGATTAGGGACTCCTGTTGAGTATGAAACTAGTCGGGCGATCCCGAGAATATACGTGAGTAAACCGTTTTGTTTTAAATAATAGGCATGTTACCTATTTTTTTTTAATGTCCGCCTGGTAGAATTATGAATTTTATTGGACACGTATTTTTTCTTTTTTCCTGCAAACAAAAAATGATCAAAATACAGAGAGCGGAAATTTCGCGTGACGTCACTCCTCGCTACAATTTTTACCAAGGCGAGGTGTCATAAGCCCCCACTCCGAAACTTTAAAGCGCTGTATCTTCGTAATTTTTTATTGTTTTGATAAAATAAAAAATACGTGTCTAATATTTTTTTATTAGGAGAAGAGTTAGGTTAGGATTCCTTAAAAGATTTTGTTCTAGGTTTTGTTTCGTACAACTGCGAACACCTATTTCAGTAGCTATGCACTGTGGAATATTTACGAACATTCACAGTGCATGCTTGTACTACCTGCGCTGAAAGATCGTTTCAACTTAGCCTGAAGCCTACGAAGCGAGAATTCTTCCCACATTCAACGTGTAGTCTCACCATTACAATGCAGTGCGCTTGAGTAACAGTGCAACGAAATACTAACGTTCTTTTTGGATTGTAGGTATTTTATTTCTGTACTTACACAATTAATATTACAATTAATTTATTGTAGGTAGATATTATTCCTAACGGCTAAAAGTAACTAGACTGGATATAATAATAAAAAAAAAATTGTTTTAAACAATGTTTAAATAAATAAATAAATGTGGACAGCATCATATACATTGCTCTGGGCCCAAAGTAACTAGCTAAAGCACTTGTGTTATGGAATTCAGAGACAACGAAGGTACCACAAACAGTCGGACCCGAGACAATGTAAAAAAGTGATTTTCTACATTTACCCGTCCGGGGATCTAATCCGGGACCTCAGAGCTAACGACACCTTGAAAACCGGTGTGTAAACCACTCGACCACGGTGGTCGTCATTGTGTACGCTCATACTCATTATTTATTATTATGACATACTTTCAAGAATCACAGTCGCAAAAGTATGTAATAAGCACCGACACATTAGAATGAGAATTTCTTTGTGCGAATACTTTAGTTTCTACTATTGCGAATAAAAGCCCTGGCTTGCATACCTGCTGCAGGAAATGATCTCAAAAATATCTCGAGACATATTCAGAAATTCTTTTATAAGCACTGCAGAATAAGGCTCCATTGTTAGCGAGGAGAAAACATTTCTAAATAACTTCTATTTTACTTTTTACCTAACTTTATGTTAATTTGAGAAGAGTACAAAATATCCAAAAGTTTTCTTAAGTTTTTGATGCAGAATTACCTTCGATAATTCATAGGTGCTAGATAATTTATAGATAAGCCTTCCCAATAAAACTTTATCCATTTTTACATCTATACAAGTTATAAAACAAATTCTCCCGCAGCGTCTGTCTAAACACAATAAACTCAAAAACTACTGATATATTTTGCTATGTTTCGTTAAATTGGTCTTTCAGACAGCAATACATTCAATGGTATTTGAAGATATAAAGTGAGTCATGAACATACGCTTATTTAATTTTATTTTATTTTGCTAAGGTTTAGGTTTTATAATTATTTATCTTATAGTAGACAGGTCTCTATTTCTTTTCAACGCATAGTTTGGACATCTAGATTATTGCTTAAAATGCTATTATATAAACCGTTCGAAAAACAATTTCTGCGTACAAAAGTTTCTCTGAAATGACCTAAATTCATAATGAAGTTCATTATGTAAAAACAAAGCAACGGTCTATCACTAGATTCGTTCTATAATTAAAAAACTATATCGGCTTTTGTTTTACACAAAGTTCGTTTCCATTCTTAGCACGACACAAAAGAAAAATAAAGAAACTTTTCTTATTTAAGTCCGACGTTGGGACTAAAGTAAGTTGCCTCTAGATTTAAATCTTGTGGTCATTAGACAGTCAAGTTAGCATACATTTTAATATCACGAAACAGCTGTGACTTCGTGAAGGCAGCTTTTGCAAGATGTCAAAACAAGTACATTTTATTTATATTTTCTTGTCTTCTATCTCCTACGCAAGGATTTATTACTGCAATATATTGTTGGACGTGAGACAATGGATTTAATGTGAGCCAACAGTTCCTTAACATTGCTTGAATGTTCGTACATAATGATATGGTGTTTTTTCTCTTTTATTTTATAAGGGAAATTACGTTGGGATGGTATTACAACCAATCTTTGTTTTCGTATCAAATTAGATGCTCAAACAAAACTGTTCAGGTTTCGAAGAAATGAAGATTTATGAAAAGGAAGCTTTTGTTGTTTTATCTTTTAGCATAAGATGTTAAATGCATGACTTGTTTAGATAAACGAATACGCAAATGAGGTATCAGTGTACTTATTTTGGTCATAATATTGAACGTACTCAAGAGCAAATTACCTATAAGATTTTATCAGTAAATTTAGTACGGTAAATTATAATTTACATAATGAATTAATACAATTACTGAATCACGTTCTTTTTTACATGCTTTTGTTTAACTTCCATTGTTGAAAGTAAACAGAAAACCTTAAAAATACTTGATTTGACACAAAGCAAAAAGCTATCGCTACATTACTTAGAATGAGTATTACTTTTAATAAATAGAAAATCTTACTAAAATTATAAATGCGTAAGTTTGGATGGATGGATGTTTGTTACTCAATCACGATAAAACGGATTTGAATGAAATTTGGTTCATAGATAATTTATTACCTGAACTAACACAGGCTACTTTCCATCATAATCATTATCACTATTTTTCATCAACACGCCGGTGAAACCACGGGCGTATCTAGTATCATATTAAATGTACACAATTATAGAAACACGTTTAGACTTAGGTCCACTTGCACGAAAAACTTAACTCTAACACACTTAAATGCTAGCACGAAGTTAAATTGACAGATTTTCAAATAATATTGTCAATTTAACCCTATGTGGAACTTTTCTGAGTTAAAACGATAATCCGGGCTTGTGCAAGCGGGCATTATAATTAGGACAAATGTGGACAGATTATACAAATATTACAATAAGGCGATACCTTTAATTTAATAAATAACACGACAAAATAATTGTTTATTGTGTTCAATCACACATCGCTACGACCACACTCGCAGTATGTGTAAGCGGATCACGAAGCATGTTTGCCAAGTGTATTAGTAACCTAAACACCGCCGTGAATTCCAAACACTGATCTTGATCTCTCCCACTTCATCTGATTACTTCCGGACTCTCCTATCTACAACGACTTATAAGGGGACAGGGGGGATCAAGTTACGATAGTCGGCCCATATAATATAGAGTTACGTTGGCGACAGAATTAACTGAAGCGCGTAATGTTTGACGATGTATTATTTAGACGAGTAAACTTTAGGTCTCTGATTAAGGTTTGCATGGCTTCGGATGTAAATAAACCTTTACAACTAAACAAAAACCAAATTTTTTTTTTTTCAAGATGTATTTCTTCAGTGAGGCGATATGATCAAATTCGTTCTCACTGATCGTGCGTATCCTATTACAGAAATTCATTTGACGCATGTAAATTATTTGCTTTGGTGTTTTTGTTGCTTGTCAATCAATTTATTTGATTTGGTTTTGGTGGTTTTGGCGCTCTTTGGTAGGTCAAAGGGTAAATATTAAAACATAGATAGATATGTATCTGTAAACAATAAAGTAACGCAACTTATGGCATGGGCTCATAGCTTTTTTTGCATTATTCTCCACCGCTAAAATAGTACCTACAATATTGTTGCTACAAAAATAAGGCAAAAAAATTCAAGACAAAAGAAGGCAAAAGAAGTTCAACTGTTTATTATAAACAAACCTAAGAGGAAAAGTGAGAAGCCTTTTCTGTATAAAAACGTTGTTTTCTCACTGTTTATGATCTTAATCAATGAACTTTTGCAGTAAAATAAATATAATCTAGTCCTATGCCCCTATGTTTTCATTTATTGACGATGATATGTTATATTTAAAAGCACTGGAACCCTACAATTAATTCCTATTTCGATCGCTGTTTTCAGTAAATGGGCATAGTCTATATATTTATAATATATATGTATAAGAACATCTTTTAAATTGGTTTAATATTAAAAAAGGAAACTTTTTTACGGTCCGATCTGCATTTGTTCTTGTTACACTTGGATAGATAGGCGACAGCGATAGTTTCTTCAAAATACTTAACTTTCTGGCTCATCTCTTTTAAATGGATACTGTAAAAAAAAGCACAAATTCTGAAATGGAATCAAACCCGTCACCATGCAAACGGTCAGACAATTAAATCGCAGCTAATCATAATTAGGTACTTAATTATAACTGTGTTCCAGCGTCAAACTCAAATCAGATTCCCATATGTTGGATTGCACTTAATTAACCGGTCTAATAAGCTTGTGACGTAATGGCCAAAGAGGTTATGACAATGAAATATGGAGCATAGACAGCGATTAATTTGAAATTTGAATTTTGGGTACAAAACCAGGTTAGCTATAATAAATTAAATACATGTACTACGCATATTATCTATACTATATATATAATATTATAATGCTGAAGAGTTTGTTTGTTTGTTTGTTTGAACGCGCTAATCTCAGGAACTACTCGTTCGAATTGAATAATTCTTTTTGTGTTGGATAGTCCGTTTATTGAGGAAGGTTATAGGCTATTTAACATCACGCTACGACCAATAGGAGCGGAGCATAAATTGTAAACGAGGATTGATCACCACGCTTGCTCACTTGCGGTTGGCGATTTCAGATTCCTTTTCGGAATCCAGGTCTTCTCGCGATGTTTTCTTTTACCAATTGTATAGTAGTTTCTAATAATAATTAAGAAAGTACATATAACTTTAAAAAGTCACATTAGTACTTACCTGGGTTTAAACTCAAACTCTTAGTACTGATTTCTAAAGGAGGAGGTTTTCATTTATACAGTTTTTTTATATTTTATTTTTGTAGTTTTTTTACTAGAATTTTCTCAAGCACTCGCTCAAGCAATTGTAGTTCAATTTAAAAAAATATTTTTGTCATCGTTAGGGGTCGTGATCTTACTCAGAGATGGTATCAGTCAGAAAAGGTTACATATAAATTTAATTAACCAACTTCCTAATCCTCGTCGATTCCTTTTAAAATATATGTGTACATAATTATTATTTTAATTTAGGTACCTACATTATCAAAAATAGTATGATCATACATTAATAGCCAAGTATAGGTATAAGGTAGGTTCACAGCCTTCACTTCAACTCTTGTTTAGCAATAACACGAAAATTTTCCATATAAACGTAGAAATCACATTAAGTTTGACTGCATATAATTAACTAATGTAATTACACACAATCCAACAAGGCTAATTATGTAGGCGAATTGGTAAATTTGTTAGCTGCTTAACTTAACACCTCCACGTTCTGTCATTGGGGTTTGCTAATTATTGACCGATTAATCCAAATCTATGTAAACAGTTACAAGACTGGCTGACTGACTGGTGAACAATGACATAGATACCAATTAATACAGGCAGTTTGTCGATAGGTATTCACGAGTAATTAAATAAAAATAAAAAAAAAATATGTATGCAAATGCCATTGCCTTATGACATTAAAGCCACGACACGATATTTGCATGTTTTGAACAGGTCCACGGCAGTAGAGTTACGGTATTAGTTAGTGGTTTGGCTGGGTTACAAATGGAAATCTTTTCTATTTGTAACTCATGTTTGTGTCCATTAAATAATAATAATTATTATTATTCCCTTTATTTAATTAATATCATATATATTTTTTTCAATATAAATAGCAAAACAGAAAAAAAAAACAATATACATCCAACTACATCATCGACATCGGGAACAGATTCCAAGCGGCCGGTGGTTAGGGCTCCAGAGAGAGGAATCTCCTCACGATTCGCGCCGTGTCTAGAAATACCGCTTTCTGAATCAAGCCCTTGACTCAGATGCCCAACGAGAGCCTCTTGAGGTGTTGGTCGAGGCTTTTAGCTATTAACCCGTTGGCTGTTACGACTATCGGAACAATGATTGCTGAATCCACCTCGCACATATCGACAACCTCGTGCGCTAAATCCAAATATTTTATTTCTTTTTCAACCTTATTGTAATTATTAATACAATGTAAAGTAGAACCCTACTTGATGCATTGTCTCATTAATTTATATACATAGGTATAATAAACTCAATATCTTAAAAAACTTACTGTGAATATTAATTTGTATTGAAAATATTCTTTTCACGAACAACGGCCCTATAAATTATTTTTGGCAGTCTAACTCAATAACTTAAGAACAAAGTTTTAACTACTCGTAACTGTTTGAGAAAAATAGCTTTTCCTTTGAGCAAACTTCTAAGCTGAGTCCGGTAATAGTGGATACCCACAGTTAGAGCAGTCAGTGGATTTGGAGCGAGCAATATTGATGGATTCTCTCTACGTTATTGCAACCCTCTAATGGAAACAGATTGAGCTATTCTTGGTGGAGGCATGCCTTTATTCAATTACACCTAGTCGGCTTTCGGCTCTATTTTAGCATTAAGCTTTGAGACGCACTGTAGAGGATCCCTAGCGCTATCCCCAGTATATGCAGTTCAGGATATTTGCTTTGATGGAAAGCTGATATTACTCTGCGGACATTATGAGGAACAATATGCGAGCTTTGGAATTATTGAAAGCACCAGCGTCTGTATGCATTGCTCATAGATTCATAACAAAGAAGAATGGTCGGAAAACTGTTTAGCTGAAATGCAATACCTACTCCTTCTGTTGATAATATAATCATAATAATATCTTGAGAAAACTCACACACAGCCATCTATTCCCAAACTATGCAGAGCCTGTATTATGGCAACCAGACAACTGACAAACATATTTATAAATTTCTTAACACATACGTATTTTAGATTAATTACACCCAGACAGAAAAAAATATCGTGCCCATCACACAAAGATTTTGTCCTGGGTAAGAATCGAACCCACGACCTCCGGTTTAGCAGTCAGGGTCACTAAACACTAGACTAACAGACCAGTTGCTGTGATACATGTGATTTTTATTTAGTGGGCTTTATTTAATTTTTACATTGACGTAAAGCAAAGTATTATAATCTTTCCTAAAAGCAACCTGCTTGATGTTAAACCAATTCAGGTCATGTTTCCACTACGAAAAGTAAACTCATACACAAGAAGGTACCTAATATAACGCTGATTTTTTAAACAAGTAACAAAGAGGTTACTTAAAACATTTACCTACTAATTCAAGTTTGGAATATTTTAAATCGGTAAATTTGAACGGGTTAAATGGCACTGAAATGGTGTAGCACTTCGTAAAACGAGCCGTATTCGTGCGACCGCCACATGCAATTTAACCTCATTTGCATATCTTAGCTGGAACGGTTATTGCCCGTGCCAGTGAACAATTTTGAGCTTCTGTCTCAGATATCGTTGGAGCCAGTTAATCAAACAAGAAAGTACATTATTTAAGGGAACAAAGATGTTACTTAGAATTACTGTCAATGGTCTGATTTTCGTTTTGCGTTTTTTTTAACATTAATTAGGTTATGTTAAAATTTTGTGATGTCACTGTAATCTGATTAAGTATAAGAAATGGTCATAATATTTGTCTGTATAACTTTTTATCTGTGACTAAAAAGCAGGTGGTTTTTAAAAACTTTTGAGTACGAGGCATGGTCTGGTTCACGTCTTCCGTGACTAAATCGTGAAAAATATATTTCTCATCAAGCTCATCATATTTTATTTCCTAATCTTTTTTTATTTAATCATCGGTAAAAATTTGTACAAGCAGTATAATAGCAGCATAATTATTCAAATTCAAAAAAAAAAAAAAAAACAAAAAAAAAACAAAAAAAAAAAAAAAAAAAAAAAAAAAAAAAAAACAAAAAACAAAATATGTAGAAAAGTATTGTTATAATCATTGATATAGGTACTAAGTATATTTCTCCCATAATTTGACGTCTGCCGAGAGAACGTCTTCAGCTGTTAGCTAAAGACAGCACGTTAACATTTTGGAAGTTCCGAGAATAACAAATTAACCACTAAATGGACCACACATTTACAAAGAGCAATCAGCTTACTATCTATGACGAAGCACGGATCTCGGCTTAAAGCTAGGCTTGATCTTCAATATCTAGGTTGCTAATAGTTCGCCTAGACTTGCTTCGTGTTCAGAACACACTTCGACAAAAGGTAACGTTAATAATGACAGCTAATATTATGTTGCTTCAAGGAGTCTATCATGCAAAAAGCACTCAACAAAAACCCAGTTAGAGTCTACAAGAAACAAAAAACAATTGAGAAGAAAATACCACACTACAGCATGAACGAAAATTATATTTTGGGATAGTAGATTTGTGGGCTGAAATCTCTCTAGAGGTAGGTTTTAAAGGTTTAGTTACAAATATTAAAAGACTTCTTAGCCTCTTGACTATAGATAATACACAATTATTAGATCTATCGAGCGGCGAAAAGCTAAATCTATGCTACATAGATATCTGTGGTCTGTTTACGTCACAACCACTAATTAGATCTAAGTCTAGTGGTTTTATCCGCTGTATTCGAAAGCTGAAATTTATCTTGTCCTAGATAAGCCTTATCCTGGACCGACGGTCAAAGCATTAGTGATTCGACCTTCCTCTAATGTTATCATTAGTTTGTTACGTAAAGCTAAATCTTTACGAAGAAAATCACATGTCTCGTCTAATTCGCTTAGATCGTCATATAATCAAAGATAGTACATATGTAGAAGAACTTAATGTGAAAATAAATACAATTGAATTTAGTCGGAAAATCTTATCATTATTTTGGGATTTACTCTATCAGAGTATGTTATAGTATGGTCTTTATTAGAAAAAAATACAGTAACATGGATATAAACATATGTACAATAAAACTGTATTAACGGTTTAACTGTAGGAGCTAGACACATACAATATAAGTTCTAACTTATATAGTAAGATGCGGACATTTTTATTATATTTTTACATTTGTATACACTATAATAATTAGTTTTGTTATATTACTTGTATGGCATTTTAAATGATTTTTTTTGCCTTCTCCTTAGCGAGTCGACCAATAGCAGTAAAATTTTCCCAGACCAGTATTTTTTGAAAGTAAGACTATTCTATTAATGAACTATGATAGACTGATATTAACAGAACCTATATTTAAAATTCAAGGTTGATTTAGGTATAAAATTTCTACCACCAAAGTTCTAAGCACATAAAAAAACACCAGCCTGTTAAAAAATAATTCCTCATAAAAAAATCTTGGGCCTTACCTGTCTAGCTCAACGAAGTATATATTACCTATCGATGGCAAATATCTTCGTACAATATAAGTTGACCGCAGTACGTGAGCTTGTAGTTACTAAGAGCGGTTGCGTCGTCTTGTGTCAGACGTCAAACGCAAGAAGTTGCGGTCGGGCCCGCCGCAACCGCATCGTGCGAGTGACACTGCCCAGTCCAGCCACTGTACTCCTGTAAATCTATTGTCGTGCACTATAACGCTTTCAACTAATTAATTAATTATATCTGTGCTCTAGAATAGAATAAAGGAGCACATATTATAAAGTATTTTTTGAATAGGATTTTCTGCATCTTATTCTACGATGATAGTCTTTAAAAAGAGAGTGGTTGTAGATTGCTCAGACTAGCTCTAAGATTTATTGTTTTTGTTTTAAGAAAATAATTCCTGTAGTAGGTACTAAAACTCGAAAGGCAAGACATACCTACGGGTACGTTTATGCACGTTTGCTTTCAGCAGTTAAGCATAAAACAAGAGTAATGGGTTTTATCTGCAAAACCTTTAAAGGATTGTAAATCAGCTGACGTCTTGTAACCATTGCCTTAAAGCAAGAATTGAATTTAAATAAAATGATATTTTTAAATTGTATTATTTGAAGTAAAATTACAGCTCGAAATCATTTGATTTAGGTATTTACCTAATATAAGAATTATTATTACTATTACTAAACCTTATAGAGATAGTTATAAATATAGTCCTGTAATTCTCCTTCTCTATATTATATCTAAACTTACCAAAGTTTCAGCCCAGCTGTGGGACATATACCTACCAACATTTCGGTATTACAAACAAAACAAAAAATCAATAAGACATTCACCTTTCCATGTAATTGGACTAACTACATATCGACAAATAGTTTTTAATCTCTAATCCAAAATTATACTAGTTAGCGTGTTTGCAGTTGAATTTTCGATGTACCGTAAATTACGAACTACTAACTGTTTGTGGGAAAGGCCACATGCTACAAATTGAAACTAGAATATGCATAGGTAACTAACAATTAGGTAGCCTAACTCATGAGTAGTACGTTAGGGTTGAATTTATGCATTTTGGTCTGAACTGATTTTGGGGTATAACGAAATAATGCTGAGGTTAGGACGTCTGTGCTAATAGAGATATTCAAACGGTACGACGAATGTTTGAAGCTTGATTGGCGATATTTCATGCTTGATAGACTTAACTAAATCCTGCAAGATTCATACTATTGGTATCACAAAGGTCGATTTGTCTAATTATGCTACGAGTTTGGCAGTTCGGAATTGGCAGTTGTTATAATGTTTGATTTAAAGAATATGCGAGGATATTTTCATATTTAAATTAAACAAACTTGTTACGTATACGTATCCCATCAACAGAATTAGTAGTTTATCCATGGAAACTTTATAGACGTACAAACAAATAGTGAAACATGCACAGTTACGAAAGCAATTTAGGAAACCATATTAGTATGGGTATAACATTACCTAACGAAATACGAAAACGTTGTTAGCTACTACTCTGATATTTGAGTACAGTTCATTTAAAAGATGGGAGGTACGACTGACTTTCAACACAATATCTCTTTATTAATTTTATGTCGTAGTGGCCTAGCGGTTCAACGATAGTATGCACAAGGTTGCAGGTTCGAAACCAAGCCAACGCAAGCAAGTACCAATGTTATTTTTTAAAAGTTATATGTACTTTCTTAATTATTCTAAGAAACTACTGGCAAACGGTAAAGGAAAACATCGTGAGGAAACCAGGATTCCAAAAATTGGCATCCAAAATCGCCAACCCGAAATGAGCAAGCGATCAACGCTCGTGCCTGTGCCCAGCAGTGGGACACTTATCTTAAGACGTCTTCATCAACACGTCTCTTCTGTATGAAACTGTTGCTCACAAATTCCGTATGACATAGCGAATCTATAGAAGGTTCGCAATATTGATGGAGAGGGGAAATCGGATCATGAGAATCATTAAACCCTCGGGCTTCAGCGGCAGTACTAGATTAATGCCCACCTGTACAACTTTACCATCTGGGACTTTCATCGGGTAATACTCCTCACTTATTAGATTTTCCTCAGCAATTTTATTCCGGTAAATCTATCTTGTATCTTGGGAACTCCTTTTTTAGAAGCTCAATACGTTTTATATGTCGATATTGGAAATAAACCGTCGAAACTATTAACACAACAATAAAATATAGCCACTTATATATTGAAGTTAAGACCTAAGAATTCCTAATTGCTAATAATAAAATGGTGTCTTTTCTATTGTTTTCGATTTTCAATAATTCATTTTTAATGCAGTATTCTCTTCTTCTTAAGGCATATCCAGTATTATATATCGGGGATAATATACGTAGTTAGTGTACGAAATTTAGGTGGTTTTGTTGTAAATTGGTTTATCAAAAAACAATCTGATACTCAATTGACGTGTCTGTTGGTCTAGTGGTTAGTGATTTTGACGGTTCAATTTCCACCCCGGACAAATTTTTGTGTGATGAGTATGATCATTTGTTCTGTGTCTGGGTTTAATTCATCTATAATATGTACGTATTTAGGAATAAATAAGTATGTTTATCAGCTGTCTGGTTGCCATAATACAGGCTCTGCCTACTTTAGGATCAGATGGTCGTGTTTGAGTTGTCCCAAGATATTATTATTATTATAATACCCGTAATGAAAATGATCATAATAGTTTTAAGCATAGGTACACAAGAACTGGTACTATGTTTTGCGAAACTACTAACATGTCACAACAAAGCGAAGGATCGCAGGACGTGAGCAGAGAACGTGATAGACAACAATCTAGCTGACGATTAGCACCCTTCTGAGTCGACCGAGAGCTGGCCGACCAAAATAAATCTACGTAATTAGCGTCAATCACTTGTAACTGGTTTTAGATCGCCAATTAGCGTATTGTGTGCCTTGATAAATCGACTTACGAAAGGTATTTTATTAGACATGTTCGTTTTTAGCGAAACTTTAGACTAATTGAGTTTCTTGCGTTTAACTATGGTATTCAATAATTTCGGGAAATAGGTACTTGGCTTTTTATAAATTTTATTAGTGATTAAACTGGCCATGTGGACAGCCACTAACATATTTCTGACAGCATTTACAAAATATATAATTCAGATAGTTCGTGTTCTATAACAGGGCTTCTTGCAGCTTTTTCCATTTAGAGAATTTAGTACTTTTGTCCTCCAAAATAGATCCCGTGAAATTGCATTGAACAACGCGTTTCGTACGCCGTACATTTTATCTATAGTGTGCGTTATTAAATACAGTTGTAAAGAATCTATTTTGAAGGACAATAAAGTACGCAGACAAAACTCCTTCGTCTGCGCAGGCCTTTTAACCCAAAGATTTCTCCAATATTTTCCCTACAAAAATTGGGTAGTAATGAAAGTCGTGGTGTCTATGTAGGTACTTAATTCCCTAAATGGAAAAAGAAAGTTGCAAGAAGCCCTGTCTGTGAAAGCCTTTAGGTATATTTTGTATGCAAAGAAAAATTTATATAAAAATACACACTAGTTTTAGTAAATTTAAACATATAGGTATCTACTCGAAATAAAAAGGGTAATTAGGAACCTACCTAGGTTGGCCATATTCACGTCCCCATTCTTCACCTGAAGTTAATTAGCTTAAGTAACGCGCCGCAAAATAGTATGCGGCAATTAAGAAAAGCCAGTTTTCTTCTGAGAAACTCGCTTCACAGACTTAAATCTTACTTTGCGAGCGCAATTTTAATGGTTTCAAAGCAATCTTGGCGTGTTTGTTTTAGTTTTAGTGCTAATTTTGTATCGTTTTGTACGTGGTTGAAATTTTACGGTTTACTAGGGAAAGTAAAAAAGTTATTAAAGTTATTGAGAAGTATATGTATGCTGTATTTATGTCTACCTCGATTTGTTTTTTTTTTCGGAAATAAATAACTTTTGAGACGTTAAGTCAGTATTTATGTCCTATTTAGACGAAAAAACATCTGATACGGTAAAATTGGCTGAATAGATAATATTGTACTCAGTAGATAGAAAACGAATTCAGATCAATTTATTTTTAAGCGATGTTAATAATTTTCCGTCGTAAACACAGCAAGTCCCTCTACCTACAACATAATGACATAAACGGCATCAAAATAACACATGTAGGGTACTAGCCAGTCACGGCAGGATCTCGCGTAATTTTGACAAATAAGCCCGCCGCTGCGCCGTAATCAAAGTTATTGCTTGTCCCGTCACGACCGAGTCACGACTTAGGTACATGCTTAAACATAAATCACATAAAGTATTTATGTAAAATAAACTTTCTCATGTTTTGTGGCATAATGGAAAACGATTATAATAAAAAAATAAATAATATGGACAACATCATATACCTACATTGCTTTGAACCCAAAGTGAGTAGGCAGATATAGCGTGTTATGTAACCCGAGGCAACAAATGTACCACAAACACCTAGACCCGAAACAATGTAGAAAAGTTTTCTTCATTGACCCGTGACCTCCCGGACCTGGGACTACAGAGCTGGCGACACCTTGAAAACTGTGCATGCCACTCGGCCACGGAGGTCATCAAAACCAGGCTGGAACTGTTTAGTGGTGAACAAAGGCCTCTCTGACCGAACAGGTATAAGCTTTGATTACAACGCTTGCTTACTGCGTGGGGCAACTTTAATAACATAGATTTGACGGGCCTGTTGGTCTAGTGGTTAGTGACCCTGACTCCTAAACCGAAGGTCGTGGTTTCGAGTCCCACGCAGGACAAATCTTTGTGTGATGAGCACGATCATTTTTCAGTGTCTGGGTGTAATTTATCGATAACTAGCTGTCCCCCGCGACTTTGTTCGCGTGTTTTAGTTTCAACGGTTTTTCATTTTTGCAACATTTTTCATTTATGCTCCGCTCCTATTGGTCGTAGCATGATCTTATATAGCCTATAGCCTTCCTCAATAAACGGACTATCCAATACAAAAAGAATTTTTCAATTCGAACCAGTAGTTCCTGAGATTAGCGCGTTCAAACAAACAAACAAACAAACTCTTTAGCTTTATAATATTAGTATAGATATGTATGCATTTAGAAATATATAAGTAAGTTTATCAGTTGTCTGGTTACCGTAATACAAGCTCTGCCTGCTTAAAAACTAGACTCGGCTCGAACCGTAAATCTAGTGATATTCGTTTTTGTATGAAGTTAATATTTTGTATCCTGAAAATTAGCTTGTGACTTACTTTAAAATCAGCAATGTCCAGGGCGCTGGAGGACCTTATTAGTTATTACTCAGGTAGGCTCTCTACTTGCACCCCAAAATAATACTAACCATAAAGAACATTATTTTATTTATTTTATTTATAGAAATGTGTCCAATTTTATTGAAAAAATCGAAAAATCTTTTGTCAATGAAACAATATATTATATATTTATTCGATTTGTATTCTTGATAATCTTCATGCTCTCTCAATGTCTTGTGATTTTTGCTTTGCTACTTACCTTGATAATTATCCCGCATGAGGTTTTAGGATCGACACCTACATCAAACAAAGTATTATTTGGTTTGCTTGCTTACAGTACCCAAGGTTAGGAAATAAGAAAAGATAAATTGATTTAAGACATAATGAAGCGTTGGCCATTACAATATACAAAACAACATTGTTCCTCTTTTAAATATAACTTTTAATTGCTTACACTAAAGTTGACGTAGACATGTAAAACATGGTTGGACATCGCCGACAAACAAGCTCATTATGATTTCTCGAAAATTAACGCCACATTACAATTTAAAATGAGGATTCTTTTGCCAAGTGCCACATTTAGAGAGTGCCACAGTCAACTAGTCGTAAAGGTCACTGTGTGGAGGGTTTCTAGGTAGCCATTGCTCTGGCATATACCTGTGGTGTCGCCGTCTTCTTGGTTTCTTACACTTATGATCGTCTTTCGGGCAGGGATCTGGAGTAGATGTTTTTGGTAAGTGCGAACAAGGCGCTGAACAAGGCTCTGGGGGACACGAAGGCGCCTCGCCACGCCTCCTCTTGGCCATTTCCTTCAAAAATTTCATGAAGTATACCAACATTAGTATCATGCTCGCATAACATATTAGCTTCTGTATGATTGCATCTTCCGCAGCTCTTTTTGCCAACATTGTGATAATTGTGATATTTATTTTAATATTATATATTAAGGGTATGTAGCACTTTCAGATTTAAAAGGGAAATACTCAAAATTTTGTTACATTATTTTTGATTAAAATCTTTGCGTCGACCAGGCGTCGACTGTCAAACTGATAGCTGATGTTTAAGCTTTTTAATGTTGCATAAATTTTGAAGCAAATACTTTTTTTATTAACATCAAAAAGTTTGAATGACATGAAAAAGATTGCCTTGTTATGAATAATTTGTTGAACACTGAGGCAGATAGATTTAACTTTGAATGATTACAAAAATATTTTTTAAGAGATATTTCCTTTGGGTAACGTCTCTTCCTAATAATGAATTTTATGTTTTACCTGCTTATTTGGGATTGCCGTCTATTATAGAGGTAAACGCTTGGTTTTTATAGAGATCGTGATACTTGCGATATCTAGGTTTATCTACATCTGTGATAAGTACCTACAGTTAGTTTTGTCGTATATTGCGTACAAAAATGTTACCTTAATGACTCCTCTTTGAAGTTGCGTTCTAATGAAAACGGTACAAATTCGTGTTATATCAAAGTTGACGTTCAGTTTAATAAGTTTATCTAGTCGTGTCTTTAGCTTTATAACTATCATCTCACTCCGCTGTTGTAACAACGTCACGTCTCACGTACAAACTCGTTATCAACGCTAGCATTTATGACAGTGGTCTAAGTCTTAAGCGATTGCTATCAAGAAAACATAAATCAATCTAACCCATCTTTAGTTGGACCATCTGCTATGAGGATGTGAAATTTTGTTTTTGTTTATTGTTTTTTTTTTTAAAAAAAACGATACCCAAAAACGTATACAAACACATTTACACACATGTTTATCACTACAATATCGCATATACCTACCTACATAATTATATATTTTTTTTTTTCGTTTTTTGGTTACTCTTCATTTAAATTGGTTGGGTCCTGTATTTTAATTGTGACTTATGTAAACGGAATGTGGAACTTAGGTCCTACAGTAAACGGAATCCTAGTTAAGCATCTAGGGCCTATTTAATATTGTAAAAATATTTTCCTTATTATTTTTAATTATTACTAAGTAGTTCTTACTCAGAATAGACCAAATCTGATAGCTTACACAAAAAACTTTGAAAAACTAATACCTACCTCAAATTATTGTAGTGGGTCATAGTCGTAAAGGGAGTTCTTCGTGATGTCATCATTAAGTGCTTCATTGTTATATCCTAGTTTACTGCCTTTTAACTTTGTTTAATGAAAATATGTTGAAGGTCCCTCGTAATGACTGTGGAATGACAAGCGTAATGTGGAGCAAACACAAAAAAAAACCCAAATTATTAAATGAATTTCATTAAGTACTCAATAATGAAAAAAGGACCAGCCCCATTAATGTAGTTTATAGCTCTTTATAAACATTCCTGTACTTAAATCGTGTTTTATCATTACAGTCATCGGTCCAAGAAAGCGGCACGATTTTTCTCCCAAAGCTGCATTAATCCTAATATTTCAACGTACAGACATTTATCTACTTGCGAATCTTCTATCTCGACCCACTCTTGGAAATAAATTATTCACAGTTACTTACAGTACCTTAGATTGTGAATTGTGCCAAATTCCAAGTCTGCATGAAAAATGTTAGTGGCCGGCCCAAAATGGCCGGCGTAACGTAAGTGGTTGAAAATCGTTTCAGCACTGGACGACTCCAATTGTTGGAGATTTAATGGCTGGATTCTGTGCATTCGCCCGATAGCACTAAAGCGCTTTAGTTAAAATGTAAGCCGAAGGTAAAAGCGCTGTTAGGGTGCATTCAAACGATAAGGCTTTTGTTCATGTTCACCTTTACTTTTTATGTGCCATCGTGCCGACGTAAGATAGCTACATGATATGACGCTGTCGAAAATTTATGCAATATTTTATGCAGATTCATGTAACGCAATTTTGTACCGTTTAAGACTTACAGCTTTTTGAAGCACATTTTGCATACTAAAGAATATATTTTTTAAAACCAAGAGCTTCATGTCTGTTCTTAATATATTAATTCTAAATGTTTATTATTGTAAAAGTTTATTTCATAAATAAAAAAAAAGCCAAAAAGGCATTTAACGCCATGTAAATTTGCCACATAATCAATACTTAATAGAAATAAAAAACAATAGCACTAAAAGTTACAAAACACTATTATTCTGGCACTACTAATGGGATTTAAAACTATGATGTACCAACTTAAACACAATTTTACACTCAAAGTTTTGGATATAGTGTAAAAATATTCATAAATATTTGAAGTCGTAAAATGGTTATTTTGAGACGCGTACCTACATTTCGAAGTTTTTACGACTAGAACTCCTAAAACATTGTTAGTACTTTTAGCTTTATATATTTTGAGATCGTTTCCGACGTGTATAAAATAGTTTTTTTAAAACACTTTCAGTTAAAGAGAAAATTTTCCAACATCGCGAATCATATTGCCTCTTGAGTCGTGCCAAGAAAGTATGCTTGACTCTGTCTTTTATGGAATTGAGTTTAGACTACTTTCTTAATAATTCTCTTAGCAACAACGTACATAGAGCTAAATTTTGATTTAATTATTTAAGTCATTTTTTTTTCTTTAAACCAAAACACAACAGCAATACGTTTGGTTTAACAACTTTTTATTAAATTTGCAGGTACTTTCCATGGTACTACGCAGTAAGGTTTGTCATTCAGTCCTACATGTTTATAACCTGGCCATAAAATTTTATGCCACCACTAGAATCCACAAAAAACACACCGAAAGCTTACCAACGTTCCACCAACATTTAGAGAACGGGAATTTTGTAAAACACCGCTTAGGCACCTACGTAAAAAAGAGAAATCACAAAAACATAGTGTATTTTAAATATACAATATCCTTAAATAATACCTAATAATTTCTACAGCACTATAAATGCTTTTGCTTTTTTGTGTGAGTATAGAGTTTTATTGCAAAAATGACTACACGGATAGCCGAGTGGTATTATAGGTCACCACGCCAATCACCACTGTGGGCGATATGCTGCGGGTTCGATCCTCACATAGGACAAGCGCAGCAATTTGTGTGATCCACAAATGTTTGTTCCAAGTCTAGGTATTCTTTGTGCATGTGATTTGAATGTTTGTAAAACCCTCACAAATCAAAGATAACATTTCTTAGTGCGGGAATCGTATATTAAAAATAAAATATAGGTCAAAAAAGAGTTTTCACATTAGTACGAAATATTTTTCACTACTATATCCATAAGGAAACTAAACGTAGAAGTTAGGCTGACAGATTAGGTCACATACAAAAAGCTTGCCGCTTTTAATTTGCTATTTCAAACTGGTAAATTAGCTTTATCTGTAAATAAATTATTTGATCGACTGGCCGTCACCTGAAGCCCCAAAAATATATTTAAATTAGCCAGCAATGGACAAAACGTTCAGCTTTAAATACAACTGTCCCCGATCGCATGTTACTAACCCCACCTGTCTGCCTTTTTGTCTAGACCGAAAGCAGGAATACTAATTTTGACGTCTGTCCCGGAATAACGTTTATTTCGAATCTGATAACACCGCTGAATGGCAGGACATTTATTTTCGTTTTACTTTTTGTTTGTTTTCCACAAGAACTATATAGTACACATAAATATAAGTCACTTGTTGTGAGTACCTATTCAAGTAATACTTGATTTAGTTCTTTTAAACTATTAAACTTAGGTATAATAAAGAATATTATGAATATTTCTTTCAAAATAAAGAGTTGGATCAGAGTTTATATTCTTTAATCAAAGAAATAACTCCAAGTGCAAGCGTGCCAAGTACGATATTCCCTAAGATATTCATTGAAATCAAAATTACATAATGGACAATTTTGTTCAAAATTAAATACTGGTTATATAGCCAATAGCATTCCTTAATAAATGGAATATCGATCTTTTTCAATTTGAAACAGTAGTTTCTAAGATCAGCGTGTTCAACCCAACAAACTCTTCAGATTTATAATTATTATTTGTACACCACAAAAAATGCTCACGAAATTGACGATAAACTGCTTATTTTCAAATTAAAATGGTTTCATACTTTGTGTGTGTAACATTATTCACAGAAACCATTTTTATAAATCAGTTCCATACCGACAGCGGTTTACAACCAACGCATTTCTACGTAATCTACTCGCAACATTCTTCAATGTACCTGAACGCACAATAAACCGCGCCAGTAGTACGTTTCAGCACATTGCGAGCTAGAAAAATGCACTTTTATGGGACAAATAAATTTCAATTCCACTTGCGTTCGTCGGCAATGTATCAACATTGGAACATTTATTCTGTCTCAGTGAACTTGTTTACCGCAGACAGGAGTACCTACTTGGTTATGCATGCCGAGGCGCGGTCAGCAAAATGCTCTGCCAAGTGCATTCGATAAACGCTACCCTCTTTCAAAAGTTACATTGTGCCTCCTCCTTGTCCGCGGATCCCTCCTATATTTTGCAGTGGTTTGAATTATTAAAATCTTGAAGAAAAATTCTTCGCGTTTTATGAATAGAAATTATGTTTTTTTTTCTTTGTACCTACTTGTGCAGTGGTCAGCTGCTGTTGTTTTAATAATAAATATGTCAACGTAAAATTAGAATTTTGTTTCTTGTACTGCTTCTACATAATAATAATTAGGTTTTTAAATGTTATATCCTTAATTTAAAGTTAAGTATTAAAAAAACATTTTGTTATTTGTTTTAAAATAGACCTTCCTTTTGAAAACAAGCATCCGCGCCCATTGAGTCGAATAAAGTTTTACACCCAATAAATCACGAGAAAACACTCTGACAGATCAATTTTGAAAGATAATAATTGACTGGTTCCGTTAAATAAGCTTTTATACATTGCATGAAGTCGAAAGCGGGTATTTTGACGGGAGTATATTCAGCTCCGTTGACAATGCTCTAAGCCAGATAACGAGGCCAGAATCTATTATAACAGCCTATGCGATCAACGCGTCTATTGCTAATTAATTGATTGCAATTGAATAAGCAGGTGACTACTTGGAGCCAATTGGATTACTTGAACATGTTGACAGCTTGTTCCTATGGGAATGGCGTTATGTATATTAATGTTTTACGATTTACTTACAATCGAATTGAATTGAATCTATAGATTGCGCAGATTTCAATATACAATGATGAATGTAAATTTTCTTGTGAATGCGAATGTATACTTGCTTTGGACTTACAATATCTATTGGATTTACATTTACGACACATTTTCTTGGTTTACAAAATTCAATATTCAATTTGTGGTACCTCCACAGTTAGGTACTTCAAATATTGCAAATTGTTTCAAGAAGCCTTTGCTAAAATTCAAATTAGAAAACAAAACAGAATCTACAAAATTATCCTTAGCATTTATGAAATAAGATTTAAGTAACGCATCAAAGAAAATAGTGCAAAAAATTCTAAATATGAGTTTTTTTTTTAAATAACTTAACAACATACATAATACTTACCTCAACATTAGTTTTCTCTAGTACCATATTTATCGAACTCCTTAAATGATTTATTTTATTCCTTAACAATCCATCCGTACATTGTTCAGTTGTGGATTTCTTGGACACTGTCATCCAGCAAATTTTGTTGAATCTTCTTAAAATATTCACCTAGGAATTGTCAGCCAGTATCCTAGGTAAGTTAGGTGAATTTCAAATAACTGTCATTAGACTTGTTTATTCAGTGTGGTTGGTGTGTCGACAGCAAACTTACAGAATTATGTAGGTACGTCCAGCGCAAACTAGTCTTCTTAGTTCGTGACATACCGCCATTAGGGATGCAAAGCACTGATTATATTGCAACTAACAAGAAAGCGCTTTAAATGTAAAATTGCCTAGTTTTTGCCTGTTACTCACTGCTTTAAAACTGCGCTGTATAATTATGCTAGATTGATAGATAAATCGTGCTTTATGCTTTAGTTTTCATTATTCGTAGAGCTTTTTTAGTTAGCAGCAATATTGTTTACTCCTAGAAAGTTGTTTTGTATGATTAGAAAGTAAATAGGTTATTGATTTACTTATTGATTGAAGTAACTAAAATTATTGAAGCAAGGTTCAGATTAATCTAAAGAATAAGCATATGAAATACTAAATCTTCTTCAAAATTTTATGACTACTCTGCAGCAGGTACCTAGGACTAAACAAATAGACTGGTTTGAGTGAAGCAAATTGTAGTGTGGAAAGCATGTTCCATCTGAAGACGCCCTGAAGCTCTTACGTCAGAAGATTTAATTTTTAGGCTGCTTACAGTGCTCGAACGACCGTCAGTGCGTAAGGACACCTGATGACACGCATCGACTGACCGTCAATTTTCATTCAGTATACCACCAACCGTCCGAGCGTATGTCAGTCGATACATAGCGACAATGATATACGTTTCCGTACGATCGGTCCATCGGTTGAGCACCGCAACCCGCATTAGATCCACGACCTGAGATTATTAGAAACTTCAAATTTCATAATAATAATTTAGATGCAAAATTTCTATTGTTTGTCATACCTGACAGTGTATCTCCGTTATCCAAGACCAAGTCACTTGTCTAACTATATATTAACAACTCCCGGATAGCATTAAACTGAAGGCACTTAATGGAGGCTTTCATTGTGTTGCCTGCAAACAGCTCCCACAGGTGTGATGTGGTGTGTTCCTACTGTGCTTAAATTATTATGTAACTAGGCACTTTCAATGAGTTTTAAGGATGGCTTTTTTTGGCAGTACGTATGGGATAACATGTCAATGCATTTCTGGAAACTAGTGGCCAGGTCCAGTTTCAGACCACATCTTGATGACCTTAAGCAAAATGACCATTGTTAAAAACACAACTGTTTTAAAAGGTATGTCAAAAATACATTCTTAAAGCACGTCCAACAAAAACACACTATACTAAAAGTAAGAATTACTATTTTTATTTCAATATCAAATACATTATTCACTATAAATACAACTAGCATTATAACCATAACCTACTGTAAAATAACTTTCATAAAGCCAATTATGGTGCTAAACAAAAAATACTCCCCTCTTGGGGTTGACATTGGCAAAAAGCGGTTCAAGACATGCAAGGTAAACGTAGAATAAAACATAGGTAATAAGTGTAAGTACGTCTTACAATCATAAACAGTTCGTGACACGTTAGGGTAGCGACCCCTTGTATATGAGTTTAGTGAAAGGAAAAATGTTAGTGAGACCGAAGAAAACAATAGACTTGTCATGTTCAAATATGATGTACGAAATCTTGACAACTGTAAATACACTATATATTTATTCTTGTATTATTATGGAATCAGAAACGCTGAGCTTATGATATAATTTTAACGACTTTCGTACTTATGAATTTAATCACTGTATCGCAAGGAGTTTGAAAAACATTTAATTCACATACACAAAAAACACCCACACTAAATACAAGCAATTATGGATCACACAATAAATTGCTTGTCCAATGTAGAAATCGAACCCGTGGCAAGTCGCGCACAGTGGTAGTGCGTGTAGTAGCGTGCAGTCGAAAGTCGATATGGAATATACAAACATTGGCGACGCAACAAGGATGATTGACGTAAGCATTTAGTTCTCTACTTAACATATAGATTTAAGATCATAACTTGTGAAAGGAAGGACATATAACCTCTGAGCTCATACGAGACAGTAGCTATACAACAACAGTTATAAAGATCACAGCAGTAACAAATCATAAATAGCTTTTCCAGCTAACAAATAAACACAGCAATAATAATTTCCAGCTATAAAAACTGACAGCGCTCTGTCCTTCCATTCACAATTCAGCACAAAAACAAAGCAAAATATCGGACAACAATACGCAATGTAAACGTAAGCACAACTAATAATCATAAACAGTATGTCACACGGACGGTCGACCCTCGGATGTACAACAACATACTGCGTAATTTCCTCTTCAACCACGATTCAATCTCGTGGAATATTTCGTGCGATTTGCACCCTCCCATATTCTGAACACGCAGTGTTACCTGACAAATTTATCACTTTTCTCACATTTCCTAGAGTCAGGGTTGGATGCGGCGCGACGTAAGTGTTGTAACCTAGAAAATTTACTTTTAGACCTTGTGAGATATCACTTTCTACACACATACGTACGTACGTGACAATCGGTTTCGATTTCCCAATTTGTCGTTCTTGAACCTTCAATTTTACTCAAGCCTACCGTTTGACGTGATCCTATGTTTCAACCTTTAGATTTGTGTCTTTTGCAGATAAAAATTCAAAGTAATTGTTGCATTTTGATAGTTTTATATGTTAATAATTACTTAGTTAACATAATTTCTATAAATCAACACACTCATTTACATGCCTTGTTTAAACTTATTTATGGATGAAAAAAAATCCCTTAAGTGATATCTAATAAGATCGATGTATAATTTTATTTTGCGGGATTTTAAACAGTTAAATTCCAGTATTTCGTGATCACCATCTGCCACAGAATTAATATCTCAACTGCCTCGCTTTACATCAAGAGATAGTGCCGACAGAATTTATGGGGGTGACAAATTTGATCACATTACTGTAATGTATAGGGGTGGAACCATAACCAGCGGACCGGCACGTGCGTGGCGCGCCTGTCATCCCATTTGAATCAAATCATTTATGTCCTGTTTATGTTTGGGCCAATATGTTTGTTATTTACGTAATTACGAGAATGATCTGATTTGTATTGAATACTGCAATATCAAATTTTGTTATATTGATGAGTTGTAAATGATAACTGTAGAATGAAAAAGAAAATTTGCAGAACCAATTATTGCAAAGAAACACCTGTTTTAAATTATTTATTTACCCAATAAAGGCTAATGAAACACTTTAAACGTGTATCGACGTAGTACGTAGCGACTATTTTCATATATTTCATGATTATTTTATTTTATTTATTAGGGAAAACAAACAATTACACACTTAACATAGTTATGTAAATATAAGTTACATAAGTAATAGTATCAGTGCGTAACTCACTATGTACTAAGATAAACACGTACGTATTAAAATTTTTAAGCTTTTTTTTTTTTTTTTTTTTTTTGAAATTTATCTAATACTACTGTAAAACTTCGAGACTTACTTGTTTAAGGTCATAATGCTCTTTTCAATGCAGGATTTTAATAAAATTTATACTTAGTAACAGACTCAATTCTCTATTGAATAATGTGGCAATCGATGATGTCATTATTTGGTAAGTACAATAGTAAACCAATAGTAAACTCGTATTGAAATAATTGCTTTATAGCTGTTTTAATCATCTGTCAAAACGTTAGCAAACCTATAAAATGATTAAGAATTTGTTTACATGCACGATGAACACGATTAACGTCGTGTTTACATAATTACTCATACGATACTTTCAATTTGACATTTGTACGTTAACCGTTACATTCATAAAAAGCATTCACTCTTTCCAAAAAGGTTTTAAACAAGCAATGAATACTAAAAATCTTAATATTCACTGACTATGCCTCATCGTAGTACTTCAATCTATAATCTCCGTATATGAGTTGTTAGTCCGCGAAGTTGTGACGTCAATTTGTTTTATGATTATTGGATAATCCGTTTTGAACAAACATCGCATCTTATCGTACGTTAAATGGGTTGTCCCGTTGTAAACGTTGTTGTTACAAAGGTGTGTCGTGGTGCATTTACATATAATGTCTAAGACTTTATGTTAAAAGTGGTGACAATTGTGTTGACCCTATACTTACATCGATAAAAAAATGTGTTGAATAGCGACTGTAAGGTGAAATTCAATGTCTGTTAAAAACATTTATAAGACAATTAAAGTGTTTTAAATATGTTTAGACAACTTATTTTGTGTTTCTTGATTTATTTTTTGTATATTTTTCGAGTTATAACAGAATATAACAAAACATATAGCTACATTTATCACATCTTGAAACTAATATGCGGATCTTATAACACAAAGCAATTTAGACCAACATAACCCAAAAACATTAATCATACTCATATTTTCCAAATGAATATCAAACTAGAAGAAGCAACGATAAATTTTATCAAGGGTTAAGTCAGATGACGTCACCGCGTTTAAACTCTTGACACATCTCATATATCAATGTTTCTTGCATATCATGCCATTATAATTGCCACCACCTTCAAGTAAAGTACGGCATCGTGAGGACTCCACACCTTAATATTACATTCCAAGCATATATTCCTAGATATGTCCCATAAAGTGTTTCTGGCTAGGTAAAGTATCTTTACAGTTGCCCCTGTTTCATGATGATTTAAGTACTGACTAAAGACGGGTTTGGTGTAAGAGATAACACGAATAATTAAAGAAAAAAAAAAAAAATTACTTTCGAAATAAAACTATTACATACACAAAGCTCCTATCTTTGTTTTATTATTAATCTAAGTATTATCAAACTATTTAAAGACAACATTTGTCGAAATAACTAAAGTAAAACTAAGTGTTCCCCTCGGCTCCGCTCGCGTGGGTGATGGTTATCGCTGCAAATAGTAACTTATGTCTTTTCTTGGGATCTAAGCTTACCCCATATCAAGTTTCATCAAAAACGGTTAAGAGGTATAGCCGTAAAAACGTAACAGACAGACAGAAAGACTAATATTATAAATGCGACTCGTGCATTTATAATATTAGGAAAAAAAACTAAGAATAGGGATAAAATAAGTTGCCCATTAGTTTTAGTACAAGACAATCTTTTATAGCAGTCAGCACGTAGTTCATGTCTGCTCCTACTAATTGATGTCTTGAAATACTAACACGCAATAAGTTAACGCTTAGATCCATGACCATTATTTTCATGATACTAATAGGCTGCTTTTGTTATTATAATATATAGCATTATGTTTAGCAATACTTTTACTAAAACGGCGAGTAACATTTAAACAGCCCTAAATATTCGCCAATGATATGGTATACAAAAGATCCACCTACGATACACTCACATAACAAATAGCAGTCAATCAAAAATCGTCATAAAGATTAAACCATTTAAGTATTATTTTATTTACAATACAAATAACAAAAGAGTGTCATAAAACTCTGACATTGGGAATATTTTCGAACCACTGACTCCTCTCGTTTTCTTATGGAATGCCTCCCACAACTGCCTATTACTTATTATAAATGCTTCGATGATTACTCACGCTAAGACTGCGCACATCTAATGCGATTTACTTGCTATAAGAACCCTTATGTAAGATTATTTTCGTTTTCTTTGATGTTATAATTGTTTTTATCGTACATGTTTAAATCAGCCTGTAATTCTCAAGCAGTGTTTCTTGTTTAAAGCTCTACTGTTGATCATGTGTTGTAATTAGTGAGGGGTAGATTTGAAAAAATTATTCGAACGTGATATTTCTGAAAAGTTTTTTTTTAATTTCTATATTTTTTACAGAAATAATCTCAATGATTGAGATGTTAAAATAGAAACATAAATTTGTGTTCTTTTAGCCAACAAACATAACTTTTTTTATTATATTTTTTGATACATTTGTGTAACCGTCTTCTGCCTAGCCTTTTCCCAAGCTTTGTTGGGGTCGGCTTCCAGTCTTACCGGATTCAGCTGATTATCGTATTTTACATGGAGCGGCTATTTGACCTCCACCACCCATTTTTCTGGGTAACACAGTATCCCAAAGTATGAGTCGTTGTCAGAATTGTAATGACTTAACTACTGTCAAAGATCAACGTATGACAGTTAGGACCAACGGCTTTCAGGGCACTTTTCTCGGTATGTTTACAAATCCATCCAGTCATCCATCTACAGACAAACCGCGCCGAGTGCGGCTGAACCTGTTTTGTCGGTCAATCCTTACAGCTTACACTTAATTTGTCTAACTGTAAATACATTATTACCTAACACCCACATAAAATAAATAGGCTGATTTCCAAATATTTTTGCACGTCACAAATTATTACATTTATTAAGGCGCTTTAAAGACACTTTAATTTACATTAATGACTGCTCAAATATAATTACTTGATCCAATTTAATAGACCAAAACAAATATTCAACAATATAATATTGCAAATATATTTTGAAATATTGTTTTAATCGAAAATTGTTAGGCGCAGGAAATTGTAGGCCCGTTACCCAACATTACAGACACGATAAAGATTATGATTGGTTTGCGGTTGATATGCTCGAGATGGACATAGATAATAATAAATTGGATAGTTTAAGTTAAGTTTGGCTTAATTATTTGGTAGACGTTACTGTAATACTAATGTAAAATGAAATGATCAAATTGTTTGATCGTTCCGTGCACAGTAGACTTTAAATAGTTATCGTATTGAGTTTCATAGTAATCGCTTTAAATACTGCATATGTTGACTGCCATTATTCGCCACTATAGCGTGCCTGCTGGCAGAAATTTCGTTAGTTAGTATTTTACTATTATGTGTATACAAAAAAACAATTAAACAAATAAATAGAGTCCCTAAAGATATTTATTAAAGTATTAGATAGTATTACAAAGTGAGATTACATAACTAATGTTTTAAATATGTGCACCTGTTATAATAATGTCTGCTAAATTACTATTTAATATTTAAAACAAAAGGCGACTTGTGGGTCATACGTCGTATTGCCCAGTCTTACTGTAGTCAGATTTTCAAATCTTAATCTGGCTTTCCCTATTAAAACAAATTGAAAAGCTAAATAATAAAAGCCATCAGTAATAGCAGAGAGTATTTTGTTTACAATATTATTTTTAATTGTATTTTATTTTAAATAAATGCTGACCACATTTTTTAAATCATTTAATTATCTCAAAATCAGAATATTAATTAAAGTACTTATATATTTAGTCTTGTATGAAATGTAAACGCAAATGATTGCATAATTAAAAATATGTGGTAGATTTTCATGACCACATTTCATAAACGAATAATACGTATTCCACTCATTTTTAATGTATGATACAACCGTTTAAAATGTATGATTGTAACAGTTTTAAAATTAATTAAATTCATATTTATCAATAATAAATAAAAGTTTTAAAAAATGATTAGGACAGAGCAGAGAGAAGTATAATTACTGAAGTTACCTAACCTATTCAAAAGTTAGTCATCAACGAATAATTATTTATTACTATTATGTACTTTTTTCAGTTCATCTTTTCCATTAATCCATAAATAAATAGTAGTACCTGCTTTTTCTTTGGATTCAAAGAAAAAAATATATACATATTATATATAACTATTTAAGTGCCTATTCCTAATCTTGATTTCAATATATTAATACAAAAAAAAAAAAAAACTAAATAAAACCAGAAAAGAAAACAATATTAATAGAAATATATTAATTAATCTCATCCCTCATGATCAAAAACATACAAGACATACATACCTATATAAGTATACAATATCAATCAGTAACCACGATCGAACGATCACATTTTAGTTATCAATTACAAGTGCCACAAAGTTACTACGTGTCTTAAAAGTTTTGATGTGATTTGACGACGAAATCTGGTTACAGAACGGAAATGAGTTAAAATGAAAAGGGGATGCTTGATAACAATCTTTAATCCAAACCACTAATGAAAATTTCGTTTTATGTTACGGAAATTTCATTCATGAAATATTTCCGATGATAATAATATACCTACTGTAGAACAGTTTCATGATAATTACAAACGTATTATATTTAAAAACCAAGAAGATATAAAAATATTATACAATGAATTTTAACTTAAGACGTTTTTAAGTAGTTATAATGTAAAGTCTGAAATTAATGTTCTTACGAGTCGAGTCGTGAACCTCTGCGTCAGCTAATGATGAATAATTCTGGAAAAAGCCAAATCTATTTGGGAGATCCCGAAAAGCGTACCTACTTATGAATTTTTGTCTGCACGGATAGCCGAGTGGTACAGTTCACCAAACCAATTATCAATGTGCGTGACGTGCAGCGGGTTCGATCCCCGCATGGGAAACGGATTTGTGTGATCTACAAATGCTTTGTGTATTTGAAACTCCCCGAAATATAGGGCTTAAAATCCCTAGAGCGTGAGTCGTTTATAAAAAAAGGGAAGAATTGACTCACGTAAGCTTATATAAATATTACGAGTAATATGCAAATATCATTATATATGCCTTACAATCAGCATAATAGTTTATCTTACTGTGTGACGCTAACCTTCTAAGCCCTACTGTCCTTAACCCAAGGCGTGACGAGTCGACCTTCCTCCGTCTACTCCTGCTATAATTCACATTGTCCGACCTGGGTGCGTCCACCAGCTATGCAGTGATTGTCTCTTCTCTGCACGTAACCAAGGTTACCATAATAAATAAAATAATACAGCAATTGTTTTGCTAAACCTACACGGTCGAGGGAATCGCTCGAGAATTAAAATCGATTGTTCTCGATATGCCCCGAAATGAATCTGTGTTTCGCTAAAGCGGATTATCGGTTGATCGATTGCAAGTACGAGGATTTAATTTCGATAAGACCGGTTTTAGATGAATCTGTGTATTATGTAATCGTTAGGTATAATAATTTCAAACATGTTGTTTTGTGTAGAAAGTACAGAAAATATAAAAATCATATTAATTGAAAAAATAAATCTTAAACGAACATGTTTAACACGTACTTTTATTACGAGAACTACGCCTTCTACAGATACATGTATATTTTGTTACCAAGGAAACTGAGCTAGAGGAAAATTATAACAAACTATACAAAATTCTTTCATACAGTCTATCAGTGTAAATTATCACACTTAAATGTCCAAATTCACATATAATAATTATTAGAACATATTCTGTAAACAAGCTTAATAGTT
The DNA here is from genome assembly GCA_932294365.1 of Diachrysia chrysitis. NCBI lineage: Eukaryota > Metazoa > Arthropoda > Insecta > Lepidoptera > Noctuidae > Diachrysia > Diachrysia chrysitis. Next base: position 9,728,112 of record OW028649.1, on the reverse strand, counting down.
ACTCAATTATATTAAGCACATATGATGCCTCATTTTAAATGTTAATGAGTGTATTTGTGCATATTAAATACACTTAAATGCAAATCATGTGTCGAATCTCATTAAATCCTTAATCCAAATGAATTGCGCAAGATAATACTTATTGGTTGAAAATGCAAATATTGGTACGTATAATGTTTCTAAATAGAATTGGCTAGCGAATTCCCGGAACAGGGTGAATGTGGGTTATACAACAATTGTTGATTGTCAACTTTTCTGCAGGGATCAATGTCTAAAGAATGATAAGCTCATTAAATGGGTAATCGGACGTCAGTGGATTATATTTATATAGGACAATACATCATATTTTGCCGGTGACTGGTGGGTTAAACAATGCCGATGATTCTCTTTTTGTATTGTTCCAATTTCGATAAATAAATAAAAAAAAAATTGTCTGAATGATAAACTTACTCATTTACTGTTTTAGACTAAAATAAATAAGCAAACGTAATTATCGGGCCACTTATACCCAAGTTTTTTTTTATATTTTCATGACATGGAATTATTATGTTCAATTTTCTGAGCTATATAACTTGAATTAATACAAGACCGCTCCCACACTATTCCTTACTTAAACTATGTGTTATACGGAAAGGTAATCATCTAGTATATTATGCACTTAACAAGCCTCAAATACCGGTAGGTAATAATGACTAGAGACCGAAAGGTCATAAAATGAACGTAATTCTCATCGCCACACCTCAAGACAATAATAAATACGTAATTGAATGCTATTAATATTGAAATTGTATCTAATAAAGGGTTATACATTAATTATCAGTATGCGTAACTCATAATTTCAATTACAGGTTGAAAGGTACGGAATATTTCCGTTTTGTTACGTTTCTTTAGCAGATAAAATATTTATTTGCGATTTTACATTCTACAAAATTAGTTCGAATTTTGAATTATTGCAGTCTTATCGAAAACAAAAAAAATCTTAAGATTAATACTACATGTAATAAAACCAACTAAAAAGGTTTCGTTACATGCAAGTTTTAAAAAGAACACCTACCTAGTAGGTAAGTTTATGTACGTAGTACTTAGGTAGGTATTTTCAAATACGTGTTCTAGTATAATTGTTATTAGTACCGACATCCAATACAATACAAACTTAATTGCACAATAAATGTATTTAACAAGATAAAAAAAATAATTACACTTAAAATTCAATTTGCTAGGTATTGTTAAAGTACAATTGCGCACTAAACGCTTGAGTTTCTGAAACGTTTCAACTATTTACGGAAGTTCAAACGTTTTTGACACTTCAATTTGCCGAGCTGTCAAATTATTTATTTCCTTCGCTTTTTTGTATTAAAGTTTTTGTAATGAGAACTGTTTTTTGAAAGGGAAAAATATTGTAGGGTAGGGTAAGTCGCAGTTTTCTTTGACACAAAATTGTTTTTTTTTTATTGTGACTGAAACAAATTCAGTTTAGTTTATAGTTACGAATTAAAAAATAATTGAATATTTGCCTAAGAGTTTGCTTTGTCTTAGCCCATTTAATAAGTTGCCAAGAGAATCCCAACGCAAAATCGAGCCGTTAATCTCAATAATCTGTAAATCCATAAGTAATTCAAAAATAAAAGTAGACGTATTTATCCGTTTCTCAATAAAAATCTATACTAAAACATCATGAAAGCATAAAAACAGCTACCTTCCTCAAAAGGATTACGACTTTCTAAATCAATTCAGACAATTTCATAAAAATGCGCATAAGTTTTTGCGATGTCACTGTCCACATGCGGTATGAGGCAAGAAGCGGCAAAACTGAAACAGATTACAGCTCTCCTTTTTATATGCAACAGATGTTTGGGAAGTCAAACATGTTTCCCAAGTTCCGGGCTATGCTAAAGTGTTTTTACTTTGTTTTTGTTGCGGCTTTTGTAGTAATTTGAATAACTTTAAATTTTTGTGCTGATTTGCTAATGAATACGGGCAATATAATGAGAACTGAGAGTCTGTTATTTTAAACCACGTTTTCAAAACAGACGGGACGATAAACAAATAGGGATATACTCGTTTCTACCTTAATTCTTTTAAACTGTTAACTTTCTCTTAGTTTAAGTTTAAATCAATTAACAAAAACTATTAACAGGATGATTTTTTTGTCACCGTCCAAATTTTTCAGGGTGATAGTACCCGTGAAATTACACAACTTTCTCCAAGAAACACGGGCCGAAACATGTAAAAAAAATCAACTTCTCATGAACTTCGATTAGCTGACTTAACTATTGTTTTTTTAGGTGGTCCAAATTTAGACGGTGACTAAAAAAAACAATAAAATAAAACTAGAAAACCAATACTTTTAAAAGCACGTGTGGCTCAACAGCTGAAAGTGGCCTTTAATGCAAACAGTCTACTTTAAGAAAAATAACTTTCCCATCTTAAAGAGTTTTCACATTTTTAATCTATATCGGCGTTCTACATTATTTTCTATATTTTTGGATGAACGTCATTAAAAAAAAACTCAAACGCGAAAAAACCAAAAGCTTCAATATGTAACTAAATAAGCCTCTATATTAATCCGTTTGTCAGTATTTCAAGAAAAATAATATTAATGACCATTACCACGACTACCAACTACATAAGTGTAGTCAAGACAACAAATTAAACATGATCAACTGTTTTTTATCTCCATAATGGCTGCACTATGTATTGCGACTGTCACTTGTGGGATCATGACTAATTGTTCCACATACCATTTATCAAAATCCATTCACCGTTTAGATTCTATAGTAGGTACGTACGGACAAAGAGGCGCACCTATTAGTCGATAACTGTGGGTGTAGATATATCGCTTCATGTATTAATCATGTGTTGGGTGTTTAATAGTTATTGGTGTTGCTTTCGTATTTAAACTGTGCGAGAAAAATATTATAATGATTAGTAAGTTTTGATTAATTAATGCGTGACCACTTAGGACCAAATTAAATTACAATACATCTCTAGGTTACTTTTTTGTTTAGGCGGGGGAATCCTCATGGACAACCCGCTCACTCGGGGGAGCGAACGGGTAGTGTCAGACTCTTACTGACTAAACCTGAACCGCCGTGCTACGTCATCCACGTTTCGTGTTGGTGCGTGGTAATGCGTTGCAATTCGTCACGCACACATCTCTAGGTACCTAACTAAATTTAATAACAGTTAGCCATATAACAAAACGTAAATTTTGATCTTCATCATCATCATCAGCCTTTGTCATCCCACTGCTGGACCAAGGCCTTTTCGTTGTTTTCTTCTGCAAAACTGGACTTATCCAAATAATGTTTGCATCAACATTTGAAGGACAAGTATATCGATGCTTCTATTATTTTCTTTTTTATTGAAATCATATAAAATTTGTCTGATAGTCGTTGTAACACGGCGACAAAAACGAGCATTATTGGAGTTCATATTTCTTTAAGTGTTTATGTTTGTGTGTTTATTTATTATGTTTTGGCAAAAACAAAATAACATGCGCACGCATTATAAGTAAACGTTTATCTTTTCGAAAAAAAACTTTGTTCTAAAAGCATCAACTACGAAGAAAACGGTGAAATACGTTTGAAAGACCCAGTCGCGACCCCTATTAAAGAAAGAACATATAAAATAAATTGTATTCGATAAGCATTAAGCAGTCTTAAAGAATTTATTATTAAATATAGTCGATACTCGTTAAAAGAAAACTCATTTAATCAAGTTTATAAAGGTGAGGCAGACATATTTTACAATTACTACGTGGGAATCCAATCAAATGAGTGTAACTTTTAATTTGATTCCGACTCTATCGGACTCCTGTAATGAACTTAATTGGTAGTTACGACATTTTAACCTATTTAAAGTAAAAATAAGTTAATATTATTGTATTAAGCAGCGTTTTCTTTTTGTTTATAAATTTAATTTTATTATAATAAGTTATATTTTGAGTTATATAGACAATTTAATGTTTCTTTTCAATTTATTTTCTTTATTGCAATAAAATATATGGCTTTACAAAAGATGTAGCATTAAATTAAAATAAAAACCTTAAAAATGATGTTTTAAATTGTTTTCTTCTTACTAATATTATAAATGCAAAAGTATCTTTGTCTGTCTGTCGCGCTTTCAGACCAAAACTATTGAACCGATTAAAATGAAATTTGGTACACATATAGTCTAGACCCTGAGAAAGGACATAGGCTACTTTTTGCCGCGATAAGCGATATCCACGCAGGCGGAGGCGCGGGAAACAGGTAGTCATTAATAAAGATAAAGCTATGTGATTGAGTTACTACAAAAGAAATAGTTACTCAAAACACAAAAAAGTAACATAAACTCATAAACCAAGTCATATTTTTTATCCTCGCTTTACACATTTTCTCTACAAAACTTTAGAACCGTTTCTTGAAACCCACCGTTGAATAATCAAACGTTGTACGTACTAAAATACATGAAGCCATGGTTTCGTATCACTCCAGTACAAAGCTGGCGTACGTGTTTCAAAGACGTCCTCCACAGTCACAAGTTATGGCTTTTGTTCTGGTCGCCACTCGCCTGACTTTTCTGCAACACTTAGCAAACGTTTAAAACTCCATTGTTCAGCTTTCTAAAGCTATTTTGATTGTTTCATCCGGCACATTAATATGTTTTCACAGCGGAATTGTTTATAATTGTGTAAGAAATGGGGAAGGACTTGCGTGATTAATGTTTGAGTTTTTGATTTGGGATCTTTATACAAATGGGGTTGATGACTTTGATAAAGTTATTGCGCATTTTGTAGGAAGTATAACTTAAGGTAAACGCAGCTATTACCGACCCTGATAAGACAATTTTAAAATCGATGATAATTATTAAGAGCTGTGATTGCTTTCAAATTCAGTGTTTTATTTTTATATGAAACTGTTATTTGTCTAGTTTATATTTATTACCTTATATGCCCAAGTTTAGAATGTTTTCTTAAAATTAAAAAAAATTTAAGTGAATAACTCGATTTTTGGTATTACCGACCCATAGGAACGGCTATGAAGCTATTAACGATTTTTATGAAGCTATTACCGAGTGTAACAAAACTAGGTATTTTGTTTAAATAAGAACAAGTAAATGTGGTTTCGTGAAGGTAATTAGCATGGATTAAGAAAGGCATGTAAGCTTGCATTGACTTTCCTCCGCTTTTGTTGATCCATGTTTCTGCAAAAAGAAATTTTATGTATTTCGTTTGCCATATTCATTTTCATAATTATTTTTGTTATTTACAATTTTAAATATATACAAACTTAACTATATATACACTTTAAACTAAACTCTTAACTAATAAAAACACAAAAAAAAATCTAAAAAATAGCGTCAAAAACTTCATCCGCATCGCTGTCGACTGGAAGTGTACCCAAAAGACTGGCGGCATTGCCACGTTGAATGGCAATGCTTATTCTCTGTCCAAGGTAAAAGGCCTACCCATCTTCCAAGGGAACAAAGACATGCCGTCCGGTCTCTTGCCGTCGTCGCGTGCCAGGCCATTAGGTTCTAGTACAGCCGGAACGCCGACGGCAACAAGAGCTCGTCGGATGATGTCGTTGATATTCGCGTGCCGCGCCAAGCGACCTGCGCTACGGCTACATGACAACCCGTGGTGTCCGAGGCTGTTGACAAGCTCGCCACAGTGGCAGCGATGCGGGGAACAACACGCAGCGCCTAAGCGTAAGGAAGCGGCGAGGCGGAAAGTAGTATCATCAAACAAGGTGCCTATGTTTGACGACGGTAGTGCATGAAGCCAAAGTCCTGACTCCCACTCACCCACAGCCAGCAGGCGCGCGCGTTCTGCAGTACTAGCAGACGTGGAAATTAGGTTCTGCTGAACTACTCTGCAGAGCGGCTCATCCCACCGTCTCTGGGATGACGGGAAGTCAGGAGGATTTAAATTTGGGCAGCCGAGTCTCCAGGCATCCACAGCCTCGGAAAAGCACGGCACATCAAAATTAACCAGTGTAGAAGCTAAGATATTCCTGATTAATTTTTCAGTGCCGTGTACCGAGGATATAAAGGCTATACTATATATTTTTGTTATTAGTTAATAATATTAGCTAGTATTTTCTGTAACCAGTTAACCAGTGTAATGTAACATTATGGATAATGATTAGTATGGAGTCGGTAATAGGCTCCCATACTTGCTATCACCGACTCACACGGGTCGGTAATAAGCGATGTATATACAAATATGAAAGCGTTGCACCGACCCACAAAAACTAGATAATATGTATTTATTTGATATTAATAACTTTAACAGAGATTTTAAATAATTGATTAAACAAATAAGATTAATAAATGCACACATTATTAAACGATGAAAGATTATATAATTATGTTTTTTTAACATAACAATAAATGAATAATTTTACTATACGTGGTGAATATAAAATGGAAAAACAAGTAAACTATACAAAAAAGTATAGGTCGCTAATGGTGTGTAACAATGGCTGATTATTTGAGATTAAAATGTCTTATTAAAATAACTGTTTTATCATCACATATCGACAGAAAATAATTAAAACTAAATATAATGTTCAGTGCAATTACCGAGCCATAGATCGGCAATAGCTGCCACTATTCAAATTATTGAAGCTATTACCGCTCCATTTAAATTTCAAGTTTTATCCTATTAAATTACTTAAACTTTATGAAATACTATACGAAATAAAGAATTTACATTTAAATAAACACATTTAATAATACACAACAAGTACAGGCTTCGTATATTTCTGTAAAAAATCTTAAGCAAAAATTGAATGTGCTTACCTGTAGGAACAAGGACTTGTACCACACGGCCGGCGAACTCGCTGTCGTCACAGAAAATAACGAATTTTGTCTCTTTCCCGGGATACCACGCACACAAACGTTAGTTTTTACGATGCTCAATGAACAAACATTCGTGTTTCGTCAAGTATCTTCAGCATAAATCGTTCCAGTAGCATAAAAATTGCAAATTAATGGAATGGATCGGTAATAGCTGCGGATTTTCGATGGGTCGTTAATAGCTGCATTTACCTTAAATAGTTTTTTAATTTGTAACTGACTTCAAATGGAAAAGGTGTTCAATTCGACAGTTTTGTTTATGTATGTTAGTTACGCGATATCTTAAGAAATTGTGGATCGATTTCAAAAAATATTTTTTTCATCGATAGCATATACTTTAGAGGTGGTCCCATAAATAATTTCATTAAAGTGGGTTCCTTTTAACATTTATGTGCAAGTAATCAATTAGTTATATTATAAGTTAGTAGGTATAGGTGAAGACGTGGCTTTAATTTAGTTAAGTGATTTAAATTAAGTCGACTTAAAAGTAATCTGTCAAAACAGCAATAAGCTATGAATAAAAACTTTAAATTATTTAAGTGGACAATTAAGGATCATCTTACGGTTAAAATTTTGCTTCACTTTTTTATAACCTTCCAGCGCGATTGTTATTTTACGGAGGTATTAACAGTCGTTTGTTCTAGATTTTTTTCTTATTGGTATAATCGAATATTAAAAAGGTTATGTATCAAAGGATAGCAAATAGTTTTTATCGTACTAATGGATTACTTCGCAGTCGTAATTTTCTTGCTGACATTTCAATAAACGCTTACTTTTATTGAATACTTAATAACGTTGAATCTAGGTGTTCAGGTTTATTCTTGTATTAATCTTATAACTGGTGTTTTTACTTATACTATTAAAACAAAGGATGAATATTAATTGATTACTTTCAATTTAATTTTTGAGATTTTCTTGAAACTAATTAAGTTAAAATATTTGTAAAGTAATGAAAGTGCCTCGCAAAAGTTAAGTACTATAAACATTTATGATAATCCTTTATATAAACAGTTATATACATGGGAACAGTTACCAATAACCTAATATTTTCTGTACAACTCTTTGGTCTAGGTACATAGATTTTAATTACAACCTTATTTTAGTATCGACCTCGTTAATCTAGTAATTAATATAATTAAAACCACTTGAGTGTCTCAATAATAAATTACTCCCTGACTACTTTAGATATTCTAAATCTAAACACTAACAGCTCTATCAAATGCTAAATAAACTAATTCGCCCATTTTATCGCTAAAACACTAAATCGAATACTCAAACTGGCATGCACTTAATAAAACCCACAATTAAATCTATAGTTTCCATCAAAGTCGTATTCACACACTTGCGTCATTATTTAGTCAGTATCACAGTTAAAGTCGCAACTTGGCGCTAAATCTTACATTCGTGTCGTGACATAAATCGACCGTCAGATGCACGCTGCACGGGACCGATTCCCTCATCTGTCAGAAACGAGACAACTAATTTGTCTGCCATGTAAACGCGACTCTGTGTTGCGACTACGTATTTTGAGAAGCGTATAAATCTTGGCGCTTGTTTCGATTTAAACGAAAGTTTGTGCCAAACCTTACTTACCTATTTGTTTTTGTGATTTCTCCGCACTATCCTTTAATTTTCGGTTGTGATCTGTGTTCGTTGGTTTTTTTTTTAACTTCGTATTATTGTTTTATTACTTCTTTTGCATTGTTCAACAACATTGTGATTTTAAATAAGGTACTTTTGTTATCATAAGTAAAGTGGATACATAATTTAATTTGATTTTTCATGTAATCATGCGAAATTCTTGAAAAAGTTAATTAAAACCACAGTACATCGAATCTCTCGCTCACCAGCTTACATGAAAAAAAAACTTAAACGAACATTATTACAGAAAATGCATTGTTTATCATTACTTATTTCTATTCCAAACAGTTGTCCAATAAATCAAGAATAATATAATGAAATAAATGTAGATTAATATAACCACTTACTAACTCGAAATTAGTACGACAAATAATAATTTCAAATTAATTGGTAATTGCTCCTGCTCGTTTATAAATTGTTTCATTATTCTCGATACTAAATTAAAACATAAAGCACTCAAAGAAACTGAACAATAATTATAGGTAATTAGAAAAAGAACTGTGAAATCGATTAGATACTTTATTGATACGTCGAGTGACAGGTTGACAATTAATTGTTAAGTAAGCGAATTGAATGCCGCCTACATTACACGTGGTGTTCTGGAAGTGGGTGCATAGCATACTAAGATTTTTAAAGTTGTTTACGTAATCGAGGCATTTATTTTTTTATGATCACGGTAGTATGAAAAAGGGAACGGCAAAGCACTTTAGTGAAAGGTAAGAATTCTTTTTTGAAGGTATTTTTTTTAGTCTGTATTAGACTTGTATTGTTATTTTAATACATTCTAGAGTAAGCCTTCTGGACTGAAGGATACCCGTGAGAATTTCCGAAGAGTAAAAAAAAAATTCTAACACTCATGCAATGAGTTGGTTTCAATATAAATCCTCGGAATCAATATATAAAAAGTACCTTTTCTCAAGTATATTTGATTGTGTATATAAAATCTAATAATTCCCACCCATCACAAGTAAAGCCTACTTCACACAAGCGGCTATTACCCATCGATCTCTACTGACTGTCGCGTATCGCTTAGTAAACACTCGGCGTCACGTCGTACACTCAATTTGTACCCATTGCCGCCCTCTGCCGGTATAAAGGAGTTCATGCAATATGCACTCAGCTTTAAACCCGATGTACCCGTATGAGATATTTTTATTTTGAAATGGGAAGTTTAGCGATTTCAGATTGGTGTATTATCGTTTTTCTAGGATTGTACTTTGAGATCGTTATTTTCACACGTAGTGGAGACAAATGTAAGTAGGAAATGTAAAGGTGTACGTATTTATTGGCTTATTTAGCTAAGAAAGTGACATAAATCATTTAAATCTAACAATCTTCATCTTCCTTCTTCTCTATTCCCCCCTTCTCCCTGCCAATTCTCATGGAAGGCATCTAGTTCGTCCCGCCATATTTCTCTCTACTTTGTGGTCTACTGAAGCCCCATAATACGAAGTAGGTGCACATGGTACATATAGGTTATCCAATGGTGAGACAGGCTGTCAGAATTTTAGCAACTTACCTTATATTTATATTTTACGAACTATGACAGTTCTACCAACATCAGTTTTTGTGCTTTCCAAGCTTAGACTAGCAGACAGTGCATATGGAAGGTCATTCGTTTTTGGTCTCTGTCTTCGAAACTCGATACCTGACCTTTTATGGGCTGTATTTCAGAAAGAGAGAGTAGTATAATACAAATTCTCCAACAGTTAGGCTCGTTAAACCTCCATTTTGTGGGCATATATTGTGTAGACATCGTTCTGTAAATTTCAGGGCGCCATGTTCTGTAGTGCCGAACATAGCCACCCCATAGACAGCTGTAATTAACGATCATAAGGAAATATGGCATAGGCATTGGTGGGCCGATTGCAAAATGTTGTTATTACTGCAAGAATGAATCTGTTACATTTTACATTAATGCTTCGGTGTCATAATTAATAGTATAATAACTTAATTTATTATTTAAATCAATTTATGGCATGATTAAAATTTTGTTTGTTTCAGGTTTGATTCTACGCCAGATAGTTTTTATTCGTGGAATAAAATTGACGTCTAACAGATTTTGTATGCAAGAACTGTCAAAATGTCAAAATTATTCCTCGAATAAAATTATCTAGCGTTAAAAAAGGCAGCCCTCAAACGAATAAAACAAATGCTGTTGGATGAGATCGATTTGTTTGTATTAAGGTTTAAAAGCTTTCTAAACCTCAACTAATTCACCTAGCAAACGCTTATTTTATTTAAGAAGCCTATTTGAAAGGACACAGTATAAACTAGGTTTTTAGTACGGCCATTAAAACTATTTTCGCGTTTCTTCAAAACATTACAATCAAGACCAATAAAAATACAAAATCTAACGCCTGTTCCTTGTAAAGGAAATACGATACTTATCTTAAATACCTTAAAATTATCCAACTTGCGTTTGGCATACATTTGCCAAGTTTACTAACTCGATTATTCAAATTGCATAATAAATACCAAATGAATTATGTCTAGTTTGTACTAAAAACTAGTTTTGATAATAACCTTTATTTTGTAGTTTAAATTTCGCAACTAGCATAAACTAGGTGAAAACTAATTGGCGTTGCAATTATATATTCAAACTAAATGTTATGATACCGATAATATTAGGTAGGTATACCTTCTCACTATTTATCATTTTGGGGGGCTCAGTAAATAATAAAGATTAAGCCACTCTAGCCACTCTTGGTCCCGTGGATGGGTGGGTCTATTATAAAACATACCGAGACCTCTCCGTGCCTCGGCAAGCACGTTAAACCGTTGCTCCCGACTGTTATACGTTTATCTTTGACAGTCGTTAATTCCTCCCAATTCTGACAACGACTATGAGATACTGTGTTACCCAGTGAAGGGGTTGTGAAGTCAGATAGGCAGTCCCTCCATGTAAAATATTATTATTCAGCTAAATCCGGTAAGACTGAAAGTCGACCCCATCATAGAAGACTATCTATCGTTTAGATACCTAAAGATACAGCTTTTCCATACGAAGGTGTATAAAAATGTAGATACTTCAAAATGTGACGATAGTAACGATATTAAACGGAACTGTCATATACCTCCATAGACCCTTGCATCTATTTGATAATGTAAAAGCAATGTAGGTTTTTTAAACGCATTTAATCAACACGCCGCCACTACATTATGACAACGAAGACTGGCAACCTAAAACTAACCTGAAACTTTTGAATAAACATCATGTTCCAAAATCAAAATCAGTTGTCATTAATTTTACTGTCACGAGCACGCCCTCTATTATTAACATATATCGTAATAGATACTTGAAAATCAGCACCCACACTAGAACAAATGAAAGGCTTGTGACCCAGGTGACTGTTGTCAGTCGTCAGGACATCCCAAGGATCAAGACAATCGTGACTACAGGCTCATTGTTGAGCACGAACCAGTTCTAGCCATCGCATATTTATGCTAATCCGTCGAAAGTAATGACGATTGAACTATTTAATTACATTTGCCAATATACACAACTACTCAAGAACCTTTCAAAGGTAAGGTTCGGCAAGTAATAAGTTTCAAATTCATTGATGAGGATCTTCAGTCTTGTGGGAATAGAGTTGAGTTTTACTCAAGTTAAACTAATTGGCATCATAGGTAGTCCTGCGTTTATGACCGATATGTAGTGTATATATGTATTTGAAACTATAAACTAATCTTTTCATAAATAACCACGTTTACGCAGTCGGTATACTTTCAAACAAAGTTATAAACGATTTAATCTATTCGATAATTAATTTTAAACGCAACTTTGTCTTTAATTTACTGGCAACGATAAAGCACAGTTTAGGGTAACTAATAAGCGTGGTCGAATTCTGTCAGTATTATCTAGTTCCGAGAAATTAGCATGCGAAGGTAGTGCTTAGGCGTGGTCCATATGCTATTATCAACGTTGTTGTGATAAAATGTTAAGGTTGTACTTATGCGAAGCATGGTATAAAATGACCTGCACTAAATGATTTACGAATTTGCTGTATTGTTGTCAGAAAGGGCCGAAAATGGAGCCTTGGGGGACACTGTTGTTTTTTACTTTAAGTGTTACACTTATGTTAGTTAAGATTGGCAAGTGTCAACTTAAATAAAATATATAGACAATACTCGACTTTTCAATACTACCAAGTCACATGTGAAACTTAAACTATATTTTTTTCATTTGTTATTTATTACTAAAATCTACACTATAGATCTAAAAGAGTGCCTAGAAAATTAAATAAACTTTACAAAGTATTCGCAGTTTTGGTCCATGTACATATGAAAATCAAAAAAAATTGTGAGTTCTTTCACATTTAATAATAAAAGATCTTTTTGTTCAGCAGCATCAAGACAGCCATGCTTAATATTTTATTGATATTGGAAACATAATTGTTTGTATTGCCGTTTCCTGTTTACTTCGGATGAAGGCAACTGCATTGTAAATAAATTACTATAATTAACTTAACCAAACGACCTACAAATAAATTAAAAGTGCATTCAAACTGAAAATTAGCTGATGTATTAATAAATAATTACAGTAAAGCAACAACGAAATGGGTGCCCTTAGTAAACGTTGCTGAAGTACTTGATTTTTCTATTGCTCTGGCTGGAAGCCCTTACGGTTCTGGCCAAAAGTCCGGTGAAGCAGTCAAAGCTTGCGCTCAGGCTAACTGCAAAAAAATACTACTTACTTAAGTAATTTTCTATAAAATATAATATGTCAATATAAGTATACAATATCAAATTTGCTGTCTTAATGCACTTCAATGCCAATGTAATCAATAGGTTGGTACCAAATTGTGCCAAATCTAGCAAACACAATTTACCGGAACAATGTTATAAGGTCTAGGTAGTTCGTATTCCAAAGTCTTGGCGAGTAAAGGATTTGGTTAGACGTGAGTAATGCAGCTTGACTGCATTAATAAACTCGCCAAGTTTTTTGGCAAGAAACTTGTTTGTTGGTGCTGTGGTTAAAGCTTTTACGGGGAGCGGTCGGCGGTCAGTTTTACACCGCTCGCCTATTTGAACATTGTTAAAATTGAATTTCTCTATTTAAAATGCATGAGGTACAGTGTTGCAATCGGAAATAAAACATGAAATTCACAACGCAATCGCTCGTTTTCAGAATTTATGTTTGTAAGTCCGGATTGACATTCAAGCGAAATAGGATCATCCATATAAATAGTTTAAACTTGTTTTGTTTGAAATAAAGCTGTTAAGAGTAAATCCATTCGCTCTCTTAACCTATTGTATACCGTTCTGAACGATAGGACAAACAAATTGCCGGATATATTTGAATAAGAATGGGGACATTCTCGGGGACACTAATGTGCGAGGCGGGAAGCCCGGACGGTGAGGGCGCCCTTAATATCTGTTTTATTTTTTCCGGATTTGTATGAATGAGGACAACAAACAGCGCACCCTCTATTGTGGGGATGCGACAGCACAAAAAAACACGTTTGCGCCCAATAATATTATTTTTGGTGAGTAATTTTATGACTTTATTTGTCGCCGCGTTTGTATTTCGGCATGGAATATGATTACAATATGTAGATTAGGTTCTGAGTTCAAACAGAATTAATTCCCAGTCCATTCCCAGTCCCAGTCAACATCCTATTGACGATTAAATTGACATATCTAATGCCTAGTTCCTATAGTAAAGAAACGACTCGTTTGGTTACGGATGGTAAGTAGACTTTTTTAAGCAAAACGAAGAAAATTCTACGGTTTGTAAGCAAAATGACGTGGTGGCCTAGTGGTTCAATAAACGGATTTGTGTGCACAAGGTTGCAGGTTCGAACCCACTACAGGCAAGTACCAATGTGACTTTTTCAAAGTTATGATTATGTACTTTCTTAATTATTCTAAGACATCATTGACAATCGGTGAAGGAAAACATCGTGAGGAAACCTGGATTCCAACAATTGGAATCTGAAATCGCCAACCCGCACTGAGCAAGCGTCGTGATCAATGCTCGTTCCTTCACTATATGAGAAGAGGCCTGTGCCCACTGGCCTTTGTACCTATTTAAGGCGTATTCAGAATAACAATATCAATAGTTAATTCGAAGTTTCCAAATTAAGTGGCTGGCAAGAAAAACAAGGTTCCAATTTGTCGCTTAATAATTGTCGTCAACAATACAAAGTGGTAAACGTTCCATACCTCAGTACAACAGGATCGGTTACCACGTTTTCTTTCAATATTTCCCAATTTGATACGGTATTACACTCCTCTCGGCAAGACAATGGAAAGTAATCGTCAGTGACAGGGGAGTGGGCTAAATTTCGTTAAAATAAAAGCGTACAGAGAGCGTAAGATATAGCGCCTACGTGGTCGCCGTGAGATCCCGAGAGCTCCTACAATGGAGAATTGGAAAAAGCTTTTATAATCCGGCACGTGACACACATGCTCAAGCGGCCATATCTTAGGGAACCTCCTACCGACATAGTACAGTAGCATTCACGAGAAGCGCTCGTAATTCCTTCTTCTAACATACTATTATGTTTCTAAGTTCGATGTAAACAAGACGATCCTATTACAGGTAAATAGATAAGACATGATATTTATATTTCAGTTTAGGTGCACTGGAAATAACGAGTCTGTGAAGTTATCGTTAGGTTGGACAGGCATATCTGATTTCACTTTAAATGTATACCCACTTTAACAAATTCTTGGTAAATTGTCTTTGTTTTAAACATGATTTAGGTAAATTTGTACCAAATGCAACTAACTATTCAAATTAAATTAACTGATCTTCCTTTAGTGATAGGTAATAACCATTAATTATGGAACAACAAAACATAATTCAATTTGATCTTAAATCTCTGAACATGTAATATATTATGACGCTGAATAAAATACATTTAGTGTTATTATAAGAGCGGACGCCAAACAAATAGTTCCAAAAACATTTTCTAAGGATGGCCCCGAAATAAATCATCAATTTCAGGACCCAAGGAATCGTGTTTTCTGTAATATAAATCTTTTTAGTCAATAAATTAAAATAAAATAAATGGGTCCTGATATAACTCACAGGCGATCAAGTCTAACTTTAGGGCTGTCACATCTATCAAATAGCATAAAGATATTGTATTGACCCTTTGGAATAGAATAAGATAAGAATTTTCTATCCTCAGCACTTAGAAAAAGAAAAGGTTTTAAATCAATCAAGTTTTGAAGAAAATTGGATTTGAAAAAATCTGTCGATGTGTGAGGTTGTTAGGTGGCAACCCCAGGTAGATCGTACGCGTGTAATATGCCTTGATATTCAGCAGACAGAAACTCGATATCGTATCCCATTAGTCTTTTTACATTGTCACCGTGCAAGCCTACAAAAACCGAGCTTTTCACGCTATGTGAATGTCGGTAATGGATAATGTTACCTTCAATGCGAATTTATGTAAAAATGTCGAATTTTGCTCATACTTTTTGGCCATTTGATGCTACATTCAGAGATTTATTTGAATTGTTCTTTATATACCGTGATCCACTTTACGTGTTTTGTTCCCTTTGATACATATACTATGTTACTTCAACATTTCTTTTAATCTTTCTTGCCTTACAACAATTTTGGTGAAAAGAAGATTCTACATCATTTGTATCTGTAACAAGCAATTGATATCGATGTATAAAGAGTTTGTTTTTTTTAACGCTCTAGTTCTGAAACTCCTAGTCGGATATAAAAAAAATACTTTTTGTATTTGTCAGTCCAATTCTCGATTATTTAACATCACGTTACTTGCCTTGGAAGAAAAGCAAGGCAAGTGAAACCGCAGGGCACAACGAGTATAATATATAAATAAGGGTTTAAATAAAAATATATATTTGTCTGTTGTCAAGTTTCTTTGACCTCATTGTATTATTTGTCGATCACTGAGTTAAGCAAGCTTATTTTCTATACTTATGACAAATAATCTGGTAAGCTTTTAGTAATACGTATACTTAGTTCACTCATTCCTATCAGTACAAAAGATGGCTGATAACATTTACCGTAAAAATATCATGGGTGACAAACCCGGTAGAAGATTAGCTAGATCTATAAAACTACGGAATAAGTTTCTGTTTACTTACTCGGTAAGTATCTAATAATGAATTCTTCCAACAGTAAACTCTGAAGACAAATATTGTTTGATCAGTAACTAACTTAGTTATTAATTATTTCATAGAAGACCGTCTTTTGTTGACAGATCTAATTTTATATTAACGCTGTCAGCACAAAGTGTTGTATATTCTGAAGGACAGTTTTGAAATTTTTCGATACTTATCTGTCATTAAATTACTGACAATATTAATTTTCTAAACTAAATTAAAATTAAATTCTTGTTACAGAATAGAATACAAAATGAAGGTACAAAATAATAAAACGAAAATAAGATTATAATATTTTAGAAGTAAAATATGTAGTCCATTATAATTGTCTAGACGAATTTGTACCACTCTTCAATATGTATTGTTGAACCGAAAATAAATTCCTTTATATTTTAATAGGTCCATTATAATAGAAATGTATTTATTTCTACTTTGATTTAGTTTGAAGTATCAACTAAAAAGGTATTTGCATGTTATTGAATATCTTAAATCTAAAAAGCATTATGTCTACTACTCTACTTATGTCTACTGAAGTAGTAGCTATCTGTTGTTATATCTGTAAAATTTATGTCATAAATAAACATCGCAAGAAATAACAGCTACTTTTACAAAATACTAGGAAAATGTACCGAACAATAGTCATTTTCTGTAGGTTTTTTGAATACTAAGTTTTATCTACGTGCCGTGGCTTTGTACCGTTTTTGTTTTCTTTACAAAGCTAGGTTGATTTACTGTGAAAGAGAGTACGGAAAACAATATTTGAATATCATAAAATTTACAATTTATTTAAGACTTGCTGCCCGCCCCGGCTTCTCTCGAGTGATGTAAGATTTTCAAAACATTTTATTTTTATAAAAACCAAATTAAAATATAAAATCATAAACTGTTAAATAAAAATATTTTGGAAAAAAAATATTTTCAGTATTTATTAATAATTTTATTTTTAAATTAATTGGTTTTTAATACAAAAAGGTCAAATTATAATTTAATTATATACATTTTTGTACATAAATGCTAAGCGAAAGTTCTAAATTTAGAATCGTCATACTTTTTCGTAAACAAGTTTTAACAAGAAGACTGTATAATCCTTAGAATACTTTAGTGCAGCTCCTTAATATTTTACTATCATCCGAGTCATAATATGAATTAACCCGAGCACCAAGTTTCCTTCACACGAATTTTCAAAGTTCATTTTCATTCAAAATTACTGGCAATTTGCAAGCGGTAATTCTCGACGAACTTTGATAGTTCCGAAATAGTTTTTCATACAATTGCGTGTAGTTAAAAACTTGAACCGTTTAACAAACCGAATAATTTACATGCTTTGTCTTAAACCAGTTTTAAATTAAACTGTCTTGTACAAGTTAGCAAATGTACTGAGTTAGTTCTTCTTATATTAAGATATACCCTTATCAACTAACAATTATTAGATAATAAGATAAGAACTTTATAATTATTAATAACTGGGGTGACAATGAAAAATACTATTTATTATTCTGTGATGTTATCTAAAATAATTTCCTGTAAGCACGGTTTCTGTTTCATTAAAAAAAATACTTTATTTCTTTATTATAGACACAAAATCATAAAGAAACACATTATATAACAAATGTTAAAAAAGTACTGCTTATTTCTAAAGAAATCTATAAATATACTTGCTTAAAGAGATCACATTACTATACTGGCTCTCGTAAAACTTCAAGAGTCTTCACAGCAGCCCTTTGCGGGCTAGGTAGAGGTGTATGTGTAGTTGTTAATTCTCTGCACAAGGAGCTGTGCGAGCTATGCTTATATCGGTATTCTGTTATTTTCATTATCAAAGTTGTTACTCAAACAAAACACTATTCCAGAGCATTCCTAAAGACACACAATCCAAATTCTTAAAATAGTCAGTCCATTGAATTTAGAAGGTTCTAAGCGGACCTACAAGACAGTTCATAGAATTCGATACATAAGTATCACTATAATATATAAGTTGAGTATTACTTAACATTCAATTTCACAGTATTAACCTATCATTACATAGAAGGGGTATCGGAATTATTGATCGGTCTAATCCTGAGCTAGTTAAAATTAATAGACAAGTTAATGGTATGCTTTTGTTAGCCGGTTTTAAGTAGCACTTACGATAAGACTAAAATTTAAACTAGAACCTTAAAATAAGCAGACCTTTTTTGTTGATTTGATATTTTGTTTATTATTCATTGCTAGCTGTAACCTCTCTATGAAGGATTTATCCAAAGGAAAACTGGTGTAAATGATTAAATTGCGATCAAAAAGTGTGATCAAAAAATATTTATCCAAAGTTCGTTGTTTATCGCGTCTCACGAATCACCCAGTACCTAAATTAGTTTACTTTTCATGACTTAACTTACACTAAAGATTCAATATTATTACCGTTCCGTCTCATCCTTGATATTTGTCAAAGCCTTTGTCATCAATATTACTGACGTGCACTAGTAACGTGACCTCAGGCTAAGCTCAGTGCTTGATTGCAGATGTTCGATTTTGGGCTACCACTATGAACACTACATATATAGATAGGACAAAAATAGTGTAATTTCATAAGAATACTAACAAATTAATTTGAAGACAGGGTATTAACAAACCTACAGGAGTAAAAAAATGATCATTTAAAAAGTTTTTAAATATTATAACTCTATCTTTAAGGCAACCAAGACAGTTGTGTTTGATATAACGTTTGCGCCATTGGTTTGTTTTTTTCGCAGATCCATGAAATGTCATTGACATGTCGCATATTTCTGATCCACCATAATATTTATTTTGTGTTGCTCTTTTGACCTAATTAATTTTAATTTGTACATTAAAACGAATACAAATTATAGAAAATGAACATTAAAAAACGGTTACTATTTTGTGTGGCAATATTATATATAAATATTGCCACACAAAATAGTAACCAAGTGTGTACATAGTGCTAGCCCAGGCTCCATACATTTCTGGAACATCACCTAAATATCGAATCACCTTATAAAGAAAACCACTCGTAAAACGTATGTCGTATCGATTTTTTTCTATAAATATGTATTGGGTAATATACAAAATTACTTATCAAAGTAGCAAACCTGTTCAGGATAGGCTCACGGTATACCGTACGGCCCTGTTATCTCTTATATTGAAATCAATCTCGAATCGAAACTATTAGGTATTGTATAATTAAATTCAAGCTATAATCTTGCCTGATATGAAATAGAATATTAGTTGTTAACACTCTCAGGTCGTGCGCTAATGATAATATACTGTAATTTACTAATCGGTAAAATTAATCGTGGCTATAAAGGAAATAACAACAGTCAACATCAATCAGTGTTCGCGATTTCTAATTCTTATTTCTTAGTCTGTCATGTAGTCCATCTGTCAATATAAACCAGTGAGAGACAAGCTACTGGCTCGTAATTGGTGGAAATTGACAGATAGACCACATGCGAGACTAGCGAAGCTAGCGGGTTTTTAAATTGCGAGCACCCTCATTGATACGAAATATATTGAAACACGTTTTATTCTGCCACTGACATTTTTGACAATCAAATTTAAAAACAGACAATTGATAAAGTTATTTATACATCATTTTCCGGGTCTAGTACGGTTACTAGACCTTGACGGTTACTAGACTTTGGTACTTTAAGAGAGCCTTCTTTCTGCGTGTTTTGTTTGAAGTAGTGGAATTTTATACCGATTTTGATTGTATAGATTTGAGAAAAACTAAGAACACATATATACTAACAGAGCAGCATAACATTTGCCTATACAAGTCCGCCAATCTCAACTCCTTAGCTACAACTAAACTCTTAAATATAAATTAAGGTGTCTCATCGAAAAGAAGTTGCAAAAATATACAGGGCTCATTCTAACTTTTCACATTATTAGACTCCAAAGTTTATGCTTTAAAATAAATTGGGAACTGAAGAAAATCACACTGTCTTGAAAGTTTCTTATCCTTGACGTGGCTCTAGAAATAAAAGGTCGTAGTCACTTAAAAGTTCGGTCGTCTTTTCCCTATAAATAATAAGGGTCAATTCAGCCACTCTAGTTATGGTGAGTGTTTGTTAACAACAAAGCAGACCGAAATATATTTTATTACGCCTTTCTCAGAATAGGTTGAAATGTGGGGAATGAGGACTCAGATTTTCTAAGTACGAATACAAAGTTTTATAGAATGAATTCTCTAAAAACACCACAAAGGTAATTGAACTCGAAAGAGTTTTAAACGAAAGACAATAAGCCCTTCAGTAGATTACTTTATAACCAATTTTTTTAACAAAAAGTACCTCATTCGAATGCGCATGATCACAATATTTCCCTACTGAGTGTCAGTTATTTGTCGCTTCAAATGGCGGAATTTTAATATAGGCACACACTTTCCGGTGGCTTCCCGCTTCATGTAACATTTATGACATTATTACACCGACGTGTGCCCTCATTATAAAACAAACGCAAACAATTCGGCGTGTTTTACATAATCTCTCCAAATTGGATGGGTATACCTCGGCGACGTGACGCTAAAGGCATTATATTGGACGTAGATTGCGCGCGTGTTTATGAACGGGCAAAGAGATTTATTGTTTTTTTTACCGTATTATTTCTTCTGTTTTACTTTGCTCGCTTTTAAATGATATCCCTAACTTGATAGATATTTATACGTTTACCTAAACAATTTGATACCGCGCACGTATATGATATTCTGTTTATCATTGTCTCAAATGTATCGCCTTAAACTTTAAATGCTAATATTTAAAGATTACAAAAAAAAGGAAATCTTGTTTAAAATAAATATAGCTTGATGTCATACAATTTATCTAAAGAGTTGTTATTATTATTATTTATTTATTGAACCTTTCATTATCATTTCAACACAAAACTTTTGGTATATGTCACAAAAATGTTATAAAGACGATAAAAGGCTCCAGGAAACAACAAAAACAATAAGAAAACACAAATTACAATTGTGTAAACATTTTTAAAGGTACACGTGCTTTGAAATGTGTTTAAAGCTTTAACACGAAGTTGTGGCCTTTGTAATACAAACCCGCCTTTACAAGAACTCAACTCTTTGAACATCATATAATGATCTTGTAATAAGATCATTTTATATATCATTATCGAAGACACACGACTCTCGTGAACTCTGAAAGTTTTTAGAAATGCTGCCTTAAGAAAATACTAACTCAAGGATATCAAAACTCAGTAATTAATAGTCTTGCGTTTGATACAATAGTAATCAATGTTTTGTTATTAAAATCGCAAATAGAATTTGCTAGAGTAACTATTTACTACCTATTTATTTTCAGTCCATGGAAGGCTGTCCAGTCCTTTATTTATGGTAATAGAGCTCTACTCAACATGGGTCTACCAAGTCATTTTGTGGGATCTATTAGGTAGACTACAGGAATGCAGATTAAATTGAGTGCTAATTAATTTAAGCACTTAGAGCAAAGCTTAAGTACACAATATTGATAACCTAGTGTATTTATTATGCAACGAGTACACTAATAATTATGATTTTGTCCCGTCAGATAATTGGTTTACACCACAAAGCGTCCATATTCGGTCCTTCCCCGCTAATAAAAGGCACTTAAAATAAATTTTACAGTGAAAATACACCATCGATAAAATCACGGAGTACTCGCATCTTACGTGGAAATTATGTTAAACCGTTGGAAATTCAAAAAGCAAATGACCACCCGCCTCTAACGAGCGCGCTGTGCGAATATTGGCAAAGTTCTCAGATGCAGTGACTCTCAAAGTGAGTGAAGTTCCTTTGGGATGGCAACGTAAAAAAACACAATAGTCGTCAAAGGTTTACGAGAGTTACAAACTGTAAAAAAACAATTAGCACTTGAATTTTTTGCATTCGTTACATGTTCACAATACGCTGGAATTCAAATGTTCTTTGCAGTGAATTCGAAAAAGGAAAACAGAAATTAGTTTTTCATTTTAGTTAGTAAAGGCGTAATTATTATGTACGAAGTTCTTTTTAAACAGTATTTAATAAATATTTTAGATTACAATATAAATAGATTAAAAAAAATAGATTAAAATAAATTCAAACTATAACAAGTTTTGCTAGTGAAGATTTTAAATGTGTTTGGTCATAAAAATGCTTCAAACAGTAAATGTAACCCTCCTCAACGATAATTATTCTTTAGGGGTCGAAAAATTATACGTTTTTAGAGGCTTTCCCAAAAATTTACATGACAATACATGTTTGTGATAAAGTTTGAGAGCCACTGCATTGTATGGCGGGCTCAGTGCGGTTGGTTATTAGATTATGTTGCATACATTTTTGTAATCAGACATATCACTTTGAGATGCATCCCTGGAACGAATAGCAGTTCATCGAATTACCTGGCGCCGCCGGATCTGCCAGCATGGTGCTTTCCCGTTTTGGTTCATTTACATTTCGTTAAAGTGAGAGTATACTTTGTGTGTTTTGAATACTATTTATTTTATTTTTGAACTGCTTTGTTTTAAGTCCACGTTATGATTTTACATTTTCGATTATGTCTTTAACTAATACTTTCAGGGTCCTTCTATGCTTACTAATTGTTGTACGTTACATATTAAGAATACTTAATAGAATCAATTTATTTAAATTATTTTCTCAAGTACAATTTTATTTAATTATAAAAAATGTGTATTTTGTCTAGAAAAGCAAACTTAATAATTTATTTACTTATTATATAAGGTATTTGATTGTTTTTTTTTAAGCAACCCTGCGAAACGGAAACCTGTGTTAAACAGCGACAAGGTTAATACAGCCGTGCTAAAAAACATGTAAACTTTAACACTAAAAATATTACTTTTTTATACCAAACACATAATGATTGCTTATACACCGCATAATGCATAAAGATTCTACGTATAGTGTAGTAAAATTTTAGTGTTGCGATAGTATAACTTTATTCACCTGACGCCAATGCAATGAGTGCAAATTGAGAGCAGTCCATATAACAGTCGTTGCAGAGTCATTCACCTGAGTATCTCACTAGAGCTCTTAAAATAGTGTGCTTGCTATCGAACGAGTGCAGACTATTATACTTTTAGTATAAAATAATAAAGAAAATTCTAAATATTTATTCAATCCGATATAAAACTGAATGTTTGAAGTTTTTGAACATTTTCGGCTCTTATCGTTGTTTGGTTTGATATTATGAGGCATTTGGGATTTGTATATTGTAAACGTTGTTATGAGCATGGACTGTTTCATCCCCTTTAACGTTTTAACAACAGCTTTTGGGTACTACGCGGCTTTTGACGATAATCATTCAAACTTCAAACGCTTTTCAAGATTAATTCTCTAACAAATTTATTTCTATAGTTATTTGTTAGTTGTTGTGTTAGTTTTTGGATATAAAATAATTTAGTTAAAGAATGAATCTTGAAGGTATAGATTAATTCTATAGTTATATAAAAATAATCTACTCCTTCAAGATTATTTCAATATAACCATAGAAATAATCTATATAATTATAGAAATAATGTAATATATAAAAATCTCGTATTCATACAATGTTTGCTATCGAACTCCTCCGAAACGACTTGACTGATTTTTATAATTTTGTTTTTGTGTATTATTTGGTTGGTCGTTTTCGTCGTTATCGTTGTTTATATCCCTAGGTGATAAGGGTGGCCTTTCAAAACAATGTTTGCTGACTAAGCTAGTAATATTTATAAAACTTTCATGTCAACTTTATATACAATAGGGTTAATTTTCCCTAACTTGGGTCCATCTCTACATTGTCTGAGCTATGTTAGTCTCTAAATATAGCCTAGTTTATGCTAACGTTGGTTTTACGATAGAAAGTCAACCTTACTTAGGACGGGTGCCCTTAAGTTTGATGGTTAAACAAGTAACACCCTAAATTAAGGGCAGTGGATGAAGGTTTATGGACCTTCTAAGTGGTTAGTCCTAAGGATAAGAACGAATTTAGCGTACAAAATATGTTATTTAAATACAAATAACTATTTAACAAACAAAATGAAGTAGGTATACTTAGATTTTTTCGTTGGTTCTTAAAATATCATAAAAATGTAAACACTAATAATATTTTATGATACACTACAAAATTCAGTAAGTATAGTTTTTAAGTAGTGTACGTACATTTTTGTAGATTCATGCTTGGTTCCAATTTTCAAGAAACGTTTTGCTTTGCTAACGGACGGTAGAATTTTCTAAGCAAAACAAATCGTTTTTTGAAGGTAGGTAAGTAGTAAGGCCATAAAACTGAGGGATCGGTTAAAACACAAGTATTTTTGTTACAATTGAGTTCATATACAGTTGATCGTTTTGTTTTCATTTGAACACATAAAATATGTAAAAAGGAATCGACTTTAATAGAATATACCTATATATGGGACCATCACTGAGGTATAAACATATCAATGTCAAAGAGATTATTTGAAATTGAACCACAATTGTCGGAGATATTGCGCGACGAACATACAAAAAAAAAACAAAAAGTAATACCGCCGCATTCAAAATCTCCTTTGGAAGTTCCTCGTTTAAAAATGCTGGCTGTCAACATTTTGCAAAACTTTAACAAAACATTAACCTTGACGTTTAACTTTTCTAGCCCATAAAAATAATTTAGATGTGCCAGTTATTTTGAAGTCGTTTAGAAATGCTGGCGGTCAACATTTTGAAAAACTTTGACCTTGACCATTTTCTTTTCTAGTCCATAAAAATAATTTAGATCAGCCAGTTTTATGCGACGAAAAAGTCTCTGTGCGTTCAAAGCCTTCGTTGTACTATCAATAAAGTTTCCAAGACGCAAACGCTCGCAGTTAAGTAGTTCTTAAGTTCACCCTCAGCGTAGGTCGCTAAATGATAGCTGACTTGATAAAAAGTATTATTTACTTTATACCAGCTCAGAAATTAAAAGAGAAAATGTTTAAAAGTTGCTTCTCTTTGCATTTTGTCAAGATTACGTTTTGCCTTATAAATGTTGGTTTGTTTGTTTTATATTAGTATTGAAAATCTTAGTATGATTTTAAATATAGACTATAATTATGGCTCTATTTAAATGTTATAAAGACAAGATATTGAACTGCTAGATCTTTCATACCTAGATACTCATATCTAGCTTTAAAACAAGAAAGACAGAGTCAACGAAAATAATTCCTTTTTATTTTTCTTAATAATACAATTTAAAAATGTATTTCAACTATTTCTTAAACTATTATAACATGAATTAAAAAGAGGTAAAATAAACTAAATATGATTTGGTTACTAAAATATAAAGTTTTTAAATTAAGTAAATAATTTCAACAAAATTAATATAATTCGTAACACAAGGGACTCGGTTACTGAAAATAATATAACTTATTCACTGTAATGAAAAATACAAAAAAAAGGGATATTAGAATACTTTTTTAATTTACTTCACCAGAATGTATAATGTTATTGCCTATGGGTATTTATAATCAGACTAGCGACCCATCCCGGTTTCGCACAGGTAGACAAAACATAAATCTATACTTATAATATTATAAAGCTGAAGATTTTGTTCGTTTGTTTGTTTGTTTGTTTGAACGCGCTAATCTCAGGAACTACTGGTTCGAATTGTTTTTTTTTTTTTGTATTGGATAGTCCGTTTATTGAGGAAGGCTATATAACATCACGCTATGACCAATAGGAGCGGAGCATAAATGAAAAATGTTGCAGAAATGAAAAACCATTGAAACTAAAACACGCGAACAAAGTCGCTGGGGACAGCTAGTGAATTATGCACACAAACCTTCCTCTTGAATCACTCTATCTATTAATACATGGAAACCATAATATGAAAATCCGAGCGCTAGATTTCAGTTTATGGCGTTCAGACAGACAGACGCGGTGGGGGACTTTGTTTTATAATATATTTAATATAGATATTGTCGTCCATGTGACCTTTTTACTATACATATTCTTCGAAACACTAAATACTTTTATGGTTATTTGTTGCTAAATGGATAATGCTGTAAACATTATGAGCCTAGAACAAGTAGGTAGGTATATCTTTGAGCTGCAATAAGATCGTTTCTTTTTCGGCTACCACAAATTAATATAATATATGCATATGTTACTAAAGCAATATTAGTTTACCGGTAAAAATTAAGCACTAAACCTGTATTTAAAATACACAACCCTAAAAATGTCTAGGTGGATAAAAATCACCACTGAGGTCCTTATCCACGCAGAAGCAAAAAATATCGTAATGGACGCATTTAAAAAATGTAGCGCACGTTTAGTGGGAAGATAGTTGGAGTTGAAATTTTCTTTTTGAGAGGGAAAATTTTCACTCTCGCCTCCTCATTAGTGCGGGAGGCTTTTGAGAGAGCGCATCTCGCTTTGCAGCTGCAATTCAGGTTAGCACACGTATCATATATATTTATAGTATTTCAAAAAATACGTGTTTGGATTAACACTTAGGTAAATTTAGTGCGCTTACATTTAAGCTGTAATGTAAACCATTAGAGAGACGTTAAATACTGTACTACGAGTTACTAATGAGTTAACCAGAAAAATGACAGGAAAAAAGCAGGTTTTCTTAATTTAATTTTACAGTAATTGGTTGTTTCCTCGTCGATGAGGGACGGGGCTTAATTCGTCACGTAAAGATTAAATTAGAAGTACTGATTAAATAAATATTTAAACAGCAAGACTATTACATCGTCCCAGCACGTTGTGGGCGGAAAAATATAATTTAATCGTCCAAAAGTAGAGGGTGTCCCATAGAATACTATTTGAATAATAAAAATATATTAAACTTCTTTATAAACGGCCCGAAAAATTACACACATCATAGTAATAGCACAAAGATGTACAATATTAAATTGATTTACAAGAGTGAGAGATGAGATTACAACAGATTGTGACAATAACTGCATATCTAGACTGTTTTGATGACCTAAAAAACCTTCAGACTTATTCCTACATTAGTTACGCGTTTTAAATAATTTCAAAGAAATAAAATGCTTTTTAATTATCTGTGTCACACTTTTAATAATTATTTTTAAAATGCGTAGTTAAAATCAATCGAAGTAATTTTCGCTTTGATTGCAATTGCCCAATAACTTTAGTTCGGTAATTATAATTTCTATAACAATTAAAACATGGGTCATACGTATCGAAATCGATAAAATAATTACATTTATTTTCGCGGCACTCTCGCTAGCACCGTATCTCGGTCATTGACACACATTAATCGAGTTTTCAAGTTCATCGATTTAATTGTTTGATAACGATACATTGTGAATGATTTTCTAATCGATACGTTGCAATCGATACAAGTTTTGAAACAAGAGCTCGTTGAATGGTACGTGACCATCTATAACAATGGTTTCGCAATGCCATTGAACTCTTATTAGCTGTCAATATATTTTTGTATTGTAAACAAACATGAATTGTTGACATTTTTATTTGCGCTCTAGAGTTCTTGACGGTTTTTTGCGCTTAATTATAAATGACAAGTATGTTCTTAGCATGTCTTTGTCATTTTAAATGTATTTTAAGTTTGTTATTACTTTAACTGTATATTTTATTAGGCAAGTACTAAATAACAAACCATTCCTAATTATTAAATGTTATGTAAGTGACTAGGTTTTATTAAGAAAAATATTTTTGTTTTGATTTCTAAAATTGAAGTTATTCATTTATATTTATATCTATACATATTACCAAATTAAGTCCCTCGCCGCGTCTGTTTGTCCGAACACCAACTCAAAAACTAGCGAACTGATTTTCTTGTGGTTTTCACCAATGGATAGAGTGATTCAAGGGGAAGGTTTGGCCTATAATAAAAATAAAAATATTAACAGCTTTAAGCTTTTGTGTTCTAATTTCATTAACGGTTGAATACGTTTTGATAATATTCTCCGTAGGTTCCAAAGTAATTCATAATTGTAAATTTTTTATCGTCCATAAATAACATCATAACATCCATAATTTAACAGCTGCCATTTATAAGCCTAAGTTCGACAAATTATAACTATTTCATAAGCACATTTTTTCACATTTATGCTACTATTGGCTTGACCTGGCATGCTTAGCAATTATCGTTCCAGTTATTAAAGACTTAGGCGCTAATTGAACCGCCCACATTCTGTTTAAATGTGTATTAATGCAGTGTAGAGAAATCTTAACGCATAATATATTATTATGATCCACATGCCCAATTTTGACGATTTTTTAAGCATTTGACAATGTTTCATTGTGAACCTATATTGTGTGATCGATTGAATCGTCTTTATAATTCATTTACATATTATAGACAATACGTTGAAAAAATTACACTTACGATTTTGAACTTTACAAAGAAACATGCTAAATAGATAGTCATATTCGGTGTCATATTGAAAGTGTTACATTATTTGTTGCAGATATACAAAGATTAGCAATTTGTTTAATCTGTACTTTAGTTCCTATATTCATATTTCGGGAGTGTTCTGTTACTTATTTCTTCCTCTTGTCTCTCACAGGTTTCTATGAGAGTTATGACTGCCTAACCGGACATATGCGAGGTCTAACAAAGGGCGAGGCAGGCGATGTACCCGGCACATGAAATATTGTGTGTGCCATTCATTTACCTTTACCTTTTGTCCTTTGTACAACTTTACTATCTCACAGACGTATTACACGTTTAAGACAAGACAGGTACATGATTCACACTTTTTTTTATCTATAAATTGTAAAGATTGGTACATTCTTAAACCGACCTCTAACCCAATAATAGTGGCAGGTATATCAACTCGAATTTTTAATACTATAACTGTAAGAGTTTTATGAAAATAGTAATGAAATTAGAATTTATTTTTTGTTTATTTGTCGATTTTTTTATTCTAATCGTTTTTATAGCCGATAAAGAGGTCATAGTTTTCGTTTGTACAACAATAAAAAACTCACCTTGTATGCCTACTTAGCACTCGACAAATAAATTAATTGTGCATATTATAAGTGTATTTTATTTTAATAGTAAAAACAACATTAATATAAATATCCCTTCGCATCCCTTCTGTATAAAGGGTCAAAAGCAAAGAGTATCGTACCTTATACGATACTTTAGGTTTTTTTTTTTTTAGAATCTACAGTGTAAACAAAGCTTTAGTTCCAAAAATTGCGAGAGTATGTCAATACTGGCAGATTTGTAAGCCATACGAGCTCAGTAATCTGTTTTTCTCAGTTTACTATCGCAACGTCGATGGAATAACAAAGGCTTCATATTCTCTGGTTTTGAATGTATGATTGATTGAGTTAGAATATCTATAGAAAGATATTCTAACGCGGATGTTATGTTAGACCGAGGTAACCAAGAATAGTGTATCTGTAATGACAGTGAATCGATACATAATTGTAAGCAGTTAAGAGTTCAAAGAAAATTATTATACTTGGAATAATTATGTAAATACCTTTGCCACTTATTATACTCGCTTCCCTATTTGAATTAATGATCGTTTTACAGTGAACAGAAATGCTCATAAAGTCTTTCTGTAGTTTTCCTTCGCATTTTTTTTTTACCTATGGTCCTTCGTATTTTTTACCACTGGGGTGTTCGTCTTTTTTTTACTAGTCCTTTCCGTACGATACAAGACAAAGGCCTCTCTACCATTCTTCCATTAGAGAGAAGAGGTTTAGACAAAGTTAATCCACTGCGCTTATCTATTCCGTGTTGGTGAGTGCACTGTGGACCACCTGAAAGGGTTCGTGTGCGCCGGTCTTTGATGTGCTAGATGTTCATCAGGGCGGTTCTCTGGGTAGACATCCTGCACTAATGGTGACTATTCCATTCGAGCCTATTTGAGTTTTTAATTCCCAAACCAACGGGTGGCGTCCAAAAATTAGTTAAATACTAAATGCACGACAGTTTAAAGTCATATCGAGGACCGACTCGTCTCTAGAAATAGATTATTGTTAACTGCCCTAATCCAATAGTTAAAAAAAAAAAACAATATGTCCTCACACTATGAGAGAAATAAATTTAAAAATTAACAGTTATAAACAAATCGAACAACCATTACATTTTGATTTCAATTCTTTTTATAACTTCTTTTGCAGAAATTTAAAAATATTGTAGAGAAGAGCAAACCCTGATAACTAAAAATAGCTGAAATAACTTTTCTAAAATCAATCTTTGTAGCTCAAAAAGATTTATGCTTTTGGAAATAAAATAAAATTTCCAAAATATATGTCAAGGAGATTAAGGAACTCAAACAAGTTAAATAAATGAAAGTAATGTGTGACTGAATTCAAATAAATAAAATTGGAAGATGAAGCACGATAAACATATTCCATATAATAATAAAAAAAACTAGGTATATTAAACAATACCAACATTGGACTGACTGCAAAAAAAGCCTTGTTTGTGCGTGGAAAATGTAATACGACAGCTTATTTATCTTACAAAATCCTCTTATTTACATGTACTTTACTAAAACAAAACTATCCCAACACAGAATTCTGTAAGCAAAGCGGTCATTAATCATATTCGTGAACCCTCCGTATATATACCAACAAACTTATATCTTATATGTTTTCTCTTAGGAATAGGTAAAGGCACATTATTACACAATCGACCAAAGAGTAAAAAGTCTCTAATTATAGAGATCGCAGACAATATTTGTACTAAATCCTCGATATTGTAACATAGCAAATAAGATTACACTACTTTATCTTATACTGTAATCTGTTACCGATCTAAACAACTACACACATAAGTCCGTATCAAAAAACGTGTAACGCAAAAGTAAACGTTTGTGACTCGATAAAGCTATTAAGTAAATATGCAATTACCAGTTACCATTTACGTAAACCACTCGAGTCATCGGTTGTCCTCACTGTAGCATCCTGTTTGCCTCGAAAACCTTTTTTCTTTCACTATTTCGCTCTAGTTTTTCCGCATTGGAACAGGTTGTTCATAACAGGATATGTTAGAAACTAAGTTATGTTGCGTATTGCATTTTTATAGCTATTTAGGTGAACATCATGGGTTCATATTTCGTAGTAAAGGATTTAAATTGATGGTTTAATGAGTTTTCGCTGCATAAGTTTTATAAGGATTTAGTCTACCCGTTCAGTAGAGTCTAAAACAAAAAGAAAGTGCACGGATAGCCGAGTGGTATAGTCACCACGCCAATTACCACTGAGCGCGACGTGCTGCGGGTTTGATCCTCGCATGGTTCTAAGTCTAGGTGTTCTTAGTACATGCGCACCCCGAGATACAAGGATTAAATTCCTAAGATCGGGAGTGGTTATATAAAAAAAGTTTTCAACTTAGTTGATCATCATCGACAGATGTCGTGCTTTCGAAATTGTTTGAAAGAATAATTATAATTTCAAGGCTTGGAATCATTTAGGTTCCTATACTTACTCACATAAACATTACCATGACAACTTAAAACAAGCATAAAGATAATAAAAATATTGCGTAAAATCAAGCAACCGATTCTAATTGCATAAAGTACAACGTAT
The DNA here is from genome assembly GCA_932294365.1 of Diachrysia chrysitis. NCBI lineage: Eukaryota > Metazoa > Arthropoda > Insecta > Lepidoptera > Noctuidae > Diachrysia > Diachrysia chrysitis. Next base: position 9,696,065 of record OW028649.1, on the reverse strand, counting down.
GCTATATGTAATCCCAACGAACTTTCAGAACAGCATTAAAGTTTATCCGAGCACTTTACAAGACCGTTAGTAAGTATTAATATTTTCTTTTTGCCATCGCGTCGCTCCGGGCAAGCGTCACCTCGCGCCTTGTGAACCCATTATCATTAATCTTACAGAAGCTACGCTAAAGATAATGTTCTCGAAACTTCTGTATAGAAAAACAATATCAAGTGTAATCAGTTATCTTGGGAATTTAAAGCCGGGAAGTAGAGGAGACGTACACTTATCATGAAGGCTTAAGTAATTTATTTTCACGCTGTAATTTAAACGGTTTCATTGAAATATTATATTTCTTAGTTTGCGCTTAGTGCTAAATATTTACTACACAAAGTAGGAGCCTATATTTTTGTATATATATTTTTATAGCTTATGTACGTATTTTCAAAAATACCTCATTTGCTTTCATTTATTTATTCATAACATAAAGTTAAATTTGTTTGGTTATCATACTAAAGAAAACTTTACGAAATATTACAAAATCAAATGTCAAATCTTAACTTAAAGCTTTATTTATGTTAAAATTATGCACGTAGGCGTTTAGCTACAGAACGTCCAAAACACATTCCTGAGTTAGACAATTTTGAAATTCACCCCGCAACATATTAATTGGAATTACAAAACTCGTAAAACCGAGTCACGGCACAAAATTTAAACACATTTGACGAAACCAATTGGCAAAGGGTTACATTTGATTCGTACACCTACATCCCGAATCCTTTCTGAATATATTTTATCGCGGCAATAAATGGCTGAATCATGCATAACATTGTGTCGGACCTCCAATTTATCCCATCAGGAACAATCCAATTATATTTTTTCTGCCAAATAGACACATTGGAGTCGAACGCGGCACTGGATATATTGTTGCGAGTGCCCAGTGCCGCTTCGTAGATTTTATCTGGTGTTTTATGGTGTGCCTACACTGCTATGCCTGTCTGGGGTTGTGAATTTGTAGGGCAAAACATTTCAGGGCTTGAAATTGTATTATTTAAAAGCTTTTTAAGCTTCTTGTTACAGAAAGTACAGTGTTTTAAGTGACTTACGTAAAAGTTAGGCTGTCAAATTGTTATACTACAGTTATTTTTCGACATCTGTTTCTCCTAAATTGGTGCTATTTATTAAACATCGGGCCAGTAAAAATTTGATTTATGATTATTTAACACGATACCCTTTGCTGTATCAAAACAGAAAATATGAAAATATTTTATTAATTTATTGATTTATTGATATGTTGGTATTTATTTCAAATATACTTAACTATATATATATACACAAAAGGAATAATAACTAATCTAATGAATCATAAAATATGGCATCAAAAAATTCGTCCACAGCGCTGTTCACTGGGAGTGTTCCCAAAAGGCTGGCGGCATTGCCACGTTATATGGCAAACAATTTATTGATTAGATCTAGTAATCTAAAAGATTACATTTATTTACCCGTAGCTTGTAGCGAGCTAACTGACCGCCCACTGCGCTCACCAAAGGACTTAATTTCGAAATTGGTGCTCGTTGGTGGAATAGACCACAGACCGCGTCGAATACGAGTACCGAAGCCCCTCTGTGCATTCCTACTGTGTAATCAATAACAAAGTAATAAAATTGTTTACCAAAGTAACCGACAGCAAATCCACAATCGGTTAAAATCGAATTAAATCATTCTAATTACATCGAGTCTACAATAAATACTAAAATTTAATTATAAAAGGTATTTGATGTTCGATTAATGTAAAACTCTTTATTAACACATTTTTATTATTAATTCTATTTTTTTCTTATTTTTTAAGTTAATTTTTACGATAAAAATGTAGTATTTAGGCATCCATCAATCACGATACAATCCCAGTATCAGCCAAAACAGTGTCGGAAAATCTGACGACCTAAGAACAGACCGTTTCATAAAGTCTCTTCGTTCACCAACCATTTAATTAATACTCCGCAAATAATTTACTGAAAAAAAACCCAATAGCAATCATTACGATTGTATTCAGAAGCGAAGGATGATCGCCTCAAAGGACCGTTCCTCGATTCAAATATTCCATTTGGGAATAGCGAAACAACGGGGCGCCGAAACGCGTCCGGTTTCGACTGAGTAAATCCAATTTTATTACGCTAATAAAAGGCAATCCAATTAAAGCTGGAGATTTTTTACTGGCGTTGCTTGAAGCTGGCCCACTTGGGCTCTTCACTGAAGGGGCGGGATTCAGCGTGCTACAGGTTTCAAATGTAACTGTTGCTGTAACGTGGCTCCTTGAAGAACCTTGAGTGGAAGATGTAATGGCATGTATAATTTAGGAGCTGTGGTTTTAATATGATTAAGGTTTCCGTAGCTCGGCTTTAAGTATGTATAAATACGGGAGTGAATAGTTAATGGTAGTGTAGTCTGCTGTAAATCTGAAGTGGGTTAGTGTATATTGGATTGTGGTTTATGTTAGTTTCATGATAGATGTTATACCTTTTCCAGCTTCAGCATGTGAAATAATATATTATATTTATCTATTTAAATGACATAAATGTATAATAATAATATTCTTGCTTTGTATATTTATAGGTCTATCAAAAATGCATCAATAGTTTATAAAACTAATTTTAATGTTTTTCTTTTCGATAAAACACCACGATCAATGTTCTCATTATTTACATGAAATACGATAAAAGTAGCTGGTTTTGGACAAGGTCAGCTCATAATTAGTTAGTGCTTAAGTCTTAGATATCTAAGTAAGTGTATGTATAGAAATATGTACGCATAAGCTGTGGGAAGGCCTGAATCTTTACTAATATTATAAATGCGAAAGTAACTCTGTCTGCCAGTCAGTCTGTACGTCGCGCTTTTACGCCAAAACTACAGAACAGATTTAAATGAAATTTGGTACACCGATAGTCTTGAGCCTGAGAAAGGAAATAGGCGACTACTTTTTGCCGCGATAACCGACATCCACGCGGGCGGAGCCGCGGGAAACAGCTAGTAAAATAAATAAAAGAGATACGATGTTCTCGTTAATTACATAAAATTATTACTGTTCTCAATTTTCACTCCTTGTATATTTTTAGATTATGTGCTGATTGTGAGATCTTTAAACCTGACCTTTCTCAAGGACGATACGCATCAAACCCTTAAAAGGCATTTCCACTTACGTCCGCGCAGTAAATATCGTTTTTAATTGTCTGTCACTCATTTTTAGTCAAGATCCAAGATATAAATGAATGTTGATAGTAAATTGAAATGCAAGCTTTATTTTAATCATAAATTTGTTTATACAGTGGTACTTATAAGGATGTTTTGTTTACCGAATACAAAAAAAAACTATATCCAATTATTCATTGCTCGAGAGAAGCATTTTTTAAACACATAAGATCAAAATGAAACACATCATTCAAGTAAAATGTAAAAATGACGTCAGTTGAAAGCCGCGTTTAGAAGATTTGCAGAGGGTACGTGACCTCCGGCTAAACCACCGCTATCTAGAGCCTTTTTAGTCTAACGGATTGCCACTATTTTATTTATTTAGAAAAATGAATTTTTGTTCCGAATTCATCGCAATATTGAAAGTCATGACGTATACTCATAATTTTATCAAGGTGTTGTGAGATTTAGTCAATTTTTTTGTTGCAATAACTAAAGCCTGATGTTAGGTATAAAAAATTCCTAAAATTATAGCTATCAAACAGTAACTTCATAGTGTGTTTTAAGAGGAAACGCTACAAATGCAACACAAACACTAAAATTTAAGTTTCTACAAAATTATATTCATAAATTCTAGTACGAACCATAAATCAAGGAAACGAACTAATATTTGAAAATATCTCTTAGATAGTTGTATGCCTTGGAGCTCTAACACGTGCCTTGAACATGCTCGGGATTATTTTGTGATTTATAAAACTGTTTTACCAATTCTATTTTTACTTAAAAAATCATCAAGTATGAGTTAAGACAAAAAAATATTATTTTATTACAATGTTGTTCGTTTTACCCACAGAACAGATAAATACAGGTTTTACCTATATCTCATTGCAATTCTGTAGTGGCTTATTAGATAAGAATGAGTCAAAACAAAAAAAAATGAGAAAGGAGTTTTTATTTATAATAATTTAGGCGCGTTGGATATTTTTTGAGATAGAAAAAAACAATTGTACTCCTGACACCGTTACCGTCACCGACACCTCTATATATAAGTATTTACTTATTATTGTAATTGTCAAGTATTCACTTCTGTGGGCACTCCCACGCCACTGTTATTTTTTAAATTTATCTTGTTATAAATTCTGATTCAAATGACACAAGCTTTATACATTTGTTCTAATTATCTACTAAATAGCTTTAATACACAGAATATAACAACGTGCCTAGTATTGAGACATGTAAATGTGTAGTAATTAAACGAAATTATACGTAATTACTGGCGACAACTTAGCGCTAGAACAAGTTGTATCCCGTATTAAAAGTAAAACTGAAAGGTAATAACTCACAATAAATATTTAATGACACTTTCAATATCAATCACTTTGCCTTTGTGATAGAAACACGCAAGGTTGATAGTGGAAATTATATTAAACGCAAGACATTTAGAATATTAGGCAATCTTACTTTATTTTATAGTTACTACTATGACATTAACCTGTACAATTTATTATTAATTTTCTTTCATTTTCGGTCATCATTATTAAAATTATTTTCTTGACGTAATCGCCCCACTAAAGGGCAAAGGAATTTACACAATTAATATATACACTTTTTTGAAATCGTCCAATAGTAATAATCATATCTTGGGACAACAGGCCAATCAAATGAACAGAGCATGAATAAATTTTTATTAAAATATTATGAGACGAGAGCTTCTAATGTTTAATAAAATTCGTGAATTATGTTTGAAATATTTAAGTACTTCAATACAATAATTGGTTGTCTTGTAAACAGTATAGAACTCAACTCCAACTTAAGCGATCAGTAATACCTACAACAAAGCTAAACTCCTTGTAATATTAACTGATCGCGTAATTCAAGTGTCTCTTGGGAATTCTATTGGCATATATCTATCAAAACTCGTAACTTAATACATGAGATCGTCATGATTATCCAAATTGTTACAAGACACATCAAGGAACTATTTAACAGATTCCTACCAGTCTAAAAAATCTACTAGCCTTCCGTGCTAATCTTAGCAAACCACTGAAACGCTTTCAGGGGACCAAGTGGGAACATCTTTTTTTCGAGTAGTATATAATTATACCACTCGGCTATCCGTGCAATCAAGTTGCAAAAAAATGTCGCATATGTGTGTGCACGTCGCGCACAGTGGTGTATATTATATATATATGTATATATATACATATAATTTATATAATATGTATATATAAATTACAAAAATATACGTTGTAAGCATAATTAGAAAGAAAAAACAAACCCAACTAACATAATATTTGTACGACACCCTGCAGAATTTCAGTTACTGTGAAGTATGTAGGAATGTCCGTTTTCGCTTTCCAAGTTAAATTTACCTAAATAACGATATTTGTATAATAACTTTCGTGAGGAGTATTCATAATAATTTAGAAAGACAACGGTTTATTCGGCACATTTCATTTTCGGAATCGCCTGACTAGTTTCAGACTCGATAGGAGTCCCTAATCACGAGCTGATGGAAGTGGTGTCGCGAGTCGAACTTTACTAAACTATGCTCCGAGCTTACATCGATAAACGGAGAATTAAAACAGCCTGCACTGAATCAGAGCTATATCAACACGAGCACTTGTCCACTCCATTTCAGTTGTAAATCCTCACATCCGCCATCGTGATTGGTTGGATTAGACGAATTAGAAACGAATGGTGGCTAAAAGTATTCGAATTCGCAACTCCAGTCACGTAGAGTGCATGTGAAAAAGATACAGTTAACTATGGAAGTTAGGTGGTTACGAGTATGTCGTGCTATGAATTCTCTGTTTACGATGTGTCCCTCAAAATATTTTATTGCATTCATAAAATGTGTTCCGTAATTTTTATTGAGGTATCTAAGTACCCATGTGTCGTTTTGTAGGGGATACAGGATAATTTTGAGCCCGTATAAAAAAATATGATTAGTTGATGCATGTGTTATGTCTTTTGGCCAGAAAATAAACAATTTATTTACATAAAAATTAACCTTCATTTAAAGTTTTATGTAAATAAATAATTTACTCATTTGTTTCAAATAGGGGTAAAATAAATCGACTTTTTATTAAATTGTAATTTTAAATACCTAAATTTACTATGCGTTTTTACGATATATTATACCTTTTGCACGGCTAACGACTAAGGTTACTATGTCAGTCAGCATAGATTAAAAACTCTTGGAACTCAAAAGATCATAATGAAACAGAGGTGTCAGTCGCATTTGAACGTAATACCAAAGGTTCAGTACTCAGTGTTGAATTTAGTCTCTTTGAGGGATCATGTCTGCAATGAGAAAATCCATCAAAGAACAATGGTCGACACGGTTTAAGAGATTAGCAAACTGTGTCGACAGCTTCGTCCGATGTAAGGCCTGAGTTCCGTAGAGTCACGTGAATGAAAAGCCACGCGTGTGTGAGTAAGAGCTCAATCCTTTTAGTTCCAAATTGTTTGATCATAAAATTATAATTTAAAAATAATATTATGATTTGAAAGGGGTTTTATTTCCATAACATTTTTTGTATCATGCATTAATCGTATAAGAAATGTCCCAAAAATAGTCATTATATTAATTCTAGAAAGAAAAAAAAACATTTTATTGTCACAAAACGGCTTAATTACATTAACGTAACATAATAATTGTAATAAAAGAAAAAAAATAGGAACAAAAACAAAAATATAAAAAAAAAAATCATTTTATTAAATTCTCTGTAATTTTTAAATTCCAATTGTCACAGAAAGTTGAGAAATGAAGACAAAACAAAAAAATGCAAATACACAATAAAGTACGCTACGTAAATGATGCACCAGCTCGTAGCACTTCACCTAATTGATCATTTACGTAAAAATGTAAAGCAGCTTCGCCGTATGTCAATAATTTATTTTATTTACAATCACTTCAATGTTCTGAAATATTAAAACAAGAACTTTAAATTCACTAATTGAGGTGCCAACATTGCCAACTGCCCAGGTTATAAGAACAAAGATAAAAAAAGAGAAAATCTTTGTTTATATATATTTTAAATAAAGTCTGCAAACATTTAAAAGTCTTCGTTCAAAACGAGCTTCGTGGAATGGTTTAAAAAACAATTATTTTTAAATTACTGCATATTTTCAAAACTTTTAGTGAAACTCGGGAAATTGCACAATATATTAATAAATAAATAATAGCTATAATTTTTCGTAATTATTAAAAAAAACATGTATCAAAAGCACAGCACTAAAGGCGATAATCATAAAATTGGCCATGTTAAGTTAATACAACGTTCATAATAGAGAATAAACGCCCCTTTTAAGCTCAGCTTAAAATAACCAGTTACCATCGATAAAACCCCGACAGAAATTTTCCCCGACCACATTACATCGGAATATTAAAATTAAAAATCATTTACCGCTGCAAAGGCATCCCGTCCAAAATTAAAATACATGGTGACGTCCACGTTTTAATTAAAACCCTTGTGAACATTTTTAACCAATTGGTAAAAAAACGATATAAGCCGAATAAATCCAAATTATTCGAACCGTTGATTGCTTGTCGTTAATCACAGTCATCGCAGCCGGCGCTGCCTTCAATATTAATCATACACTCGTTATCTGCAGTAAATCTGGGCTGGCGCACTGAACACTAGTTAAATTGAAAATAATTTCAGCTTAAAACTGAAACAGCCCGTCCGCTGCCCGGTTAAATATTTGAACAAGGATTTTCTGCCAGCCATCTAAACATAAAGACCTTTCATTAATAAGATTGTATACATAATACGTTAAATAAATATCAACATTCGTTTAGAGAATGTTTTGTTTCAACTCGTAATTATGCGTATTTCGCTTATGAATGGTAGGATTATTAAACCTCTATTCAACTGTACAATATTAAGAATGTATTTGGCTCGGCAGTCTCCCCACTAATTACATCCGAGTCCTGAGATGCTGGGCCATTGTCGATGCCCAACGCAGTTTTAATGAAGCATACTTTAAATCTTTTCAACGCGAACAGAAGATCGCTTTAACCAAGGTAAAGCAATTTTAAAGTTCCAAGCTACAGGAGGTAAATGGTCGGGGAAAGTTTGACTGCTCTTAATTATTGTCTGTTGGTTATTGTGGCTAGTTGAAGTTCGGAACTCCATAACCGTATATTGGGAAAAACTGTTCTCTTTTTGTTTTTGCTGTTGTGAAAATAAAATGACTTTTGCCAGAGGGAAGAGTACTTACTTGAATGAACTCGAATTGTTAGTCTAGAAAGCTACTCGTAACACGTGTTTATAAGAAAGCCGGTTTTTGTGAAACAAGCTGTAAAATGTTTATTCTTTATAAGCGACGTCGTGACAAAAATATGTATGACAATAAACTCCTACTGCTTATCATTGTCAATTCATACGATGAAAAAGGTCAACTGTCTAACTGATGTTTAAACTATGCAGGTGTTTGTGCTAAATTCGGATAAACGAATAAACAAACGATCAGCTTTTTGAAAGGAAATTATTTTATTTTGTATAAATTTTAGGTTTACGTTTCAAAGAGCCTTTAAAAGTGTAAAAATATGGGAAACTCATAAGTTTACCATATATTTCTAAACGAATAAATAATTGTTCAGCAATTTCAAGGGCTGTGCTAACGAACAGAGTATTGAATGAGTATGATTTACCAAAGTATACTACGGGATGATATCTAGTTACAGGAGTCTAGTATTAAGAAAAGCATTCTAAATAAATACATCACCGGAGAAGCCACGCTAGCACGTGCCTAGATTTACACTCGCCACGAAATATATTAAATTCAAATAGTGCATAACACTCCTCTCCTCATATACTAAATGCATAAAATTTTGGTGTAAATTTACTTTAGTTCTGCCCGCGGCTTTGCACATGTTAACAGCACTAATTGACTCGTTTAAACTGAATCCTGTCATAAATCAATTATTTGAGTCAATATTTCAATTAGTTTCAAATATGTTCTGCATCAGCTGGCTGCCCGTATACTCACCGCAAAGTACAGGCACATCCATATTTTATTGGTTTAAAAAATCGGAAAAATAAAAATTAATTTATTGAAGCTTTTATTGAGTCAGTAAAAGAGTTCTTAATTAAACATCCGGCCAGCAATAGCCGGTTAATTGTGACTGGTAGTTGTTTGTCTTCTGTAATTAGTTTATGCTGCACTTGGTATACTGAAATGTAAATTTAAATTCTCTATCTAATTATTGGAAAATGGCCATACCTTTTATGAGTTGTTGCACGCTCAAATAATAGATAAAACCGCAAATTATACTTTTGTCTTTTGTTTTTAATTTTTAAATTTATTTTTTATTTTTATATCCATTATAAGAAATAGTAAGCAAGGTAAGGTGTTGTTACTTTTAGCAATATTTCTTAAAACGCTATGATAAAAAATGTGTCAAATTAAATTGATCACAAAAATACTGGTTTTTAAAATCAATTCGACTACTTTGACATCTCAATCGTCAATCAAAATAATTCTAGACATTTTAATCATTTTATATTGCTACTGATTGCTCGATAGTATACCAAATTACTGTCATTATAGATACTAATTATAATTTAACAGGAACTTGTGGCCATAAGCAGTGAACCAGTTAGTTTGCTTTACCTTTTCTTGTTGAGACACTAATGTTCCTATTCTAGTACCTAGTTGCACCTAAATACTGATATAATCACTGATTTTTTTTTTCAAAATCTTAGCCTACAGGCATCCGCTGTGATCCGCTATATATTGGCCGCAGAAAATCTTATAGACTTCTTTTGCCTTTCAAAGGAGGATGAAGAACTGGGTGTCGGGCTCCTAACGGCTAAACCTCGGTTCCGAAGCTCTTCCTCCGTACCTTTCACCGGTAACCATGATGGTTAATGCTTCCTGTTCGAGAGTAAATTTCATTATATTCAGTCAAGTAGGAACATGAAAACTTTATTATTATCAATACCGTTTTACAAAAACAAAAAACATACAAAATTTATTAATAAATAATGTTTGTACCAAAATAATACAATAACAAAACTTAATATGAAATCGCAACAAAAATATTGAAAATAAATTTTACAGTTTACGCCTATTGCGCCCAGTGTATCGATCGATAAGGTAATCCTAGCCTGCGGTATACATTAACAATCAGCAAATTAATAAAATAAAATATTTATTTAACAATTTAAAAACTTCAGAATCTCCGCAGTACTTAATACTGCCAATTGATTACAATACATTATTTTAAATCAGTTCCATCGTACGGTTTATAAGTATACATTTTTAATTAATTTGTGTTTATATTATGCTGAATGATAATGAATATGCATGTAAATGATGTTTATTCGTAGAAATAAACATGAAGCAATTTCAGATTATTTAAGTATATATAAAAATATAGGTATGAAGATGTTCGTAGTACTGGAGAAAGTGGTTTTTTGTTATTCGATGATTTTATTTAAACATCTCAAAATGTAATCATTATTGCTTAAAATTTTGTTAACTTGTTGTAAAAATAATTGGTTTTATCTCTCTTAAACAAAAGAGCATCATTCTTCTATTTAATAAAAAACAATTTAGTATTAAATATATGTACATTTTTTATTTATAACTTCTGATTTTCAATACAAGCATTACCTTTTGAACCGTTCTAGCGTTCTCTTTCGTAGCTTCATATCACAGCCAACCATTTTCACACCTCCAACTAAATCCCTTATTAAAATGCCCATCAAAAACGAAGTACTCGTAAATCACATTTGATGCGCGCATGCTCGTAATTTCTTTGTAATACCCATTATTAGTAAGGAAACCGGAGAATCTCAGATCGATATTTGGCTTAAATTATGCATGAGATCTTGGGGGAAGCGAGATCCTTTTAAACTGTTTCTCTAAAGGTTTACTTACTCGTACAGCGTCGGCTTTGCACACAATTATTAATTTTTTGGGACTTTATATAAAGCGGATTATTTTTTAATACTTAAGCTTTTTTTCGTTCATTTTTTACTTTAAATTTTAATATAAAAAACCGGCCAAGTGTGAGGCGGGCTTTAGGGTTATTTTAATAATTTGTTTTTAGCAGCAAAATTACACAGTCTACAAAAAATTCTTATTGGCTATTACGGTTCACTTCTTACGGTTGGGTTCACTTTCGTTCGCTGATAGACAGACGGACGGACAGACGGACGGATATCGGTAATAGGGTCCCGTTGGCACCCTCTTCGAGTATGTAAACTTAAACATAAAAAAATTCACCACGTAGGTTGTGCTAGGATTTTCATACCCCGCAAACGATACTGGCTATTTGCATAATTACTGTCGCCCTGAGCAGAAATTGTATCTCAATACCTCTTCGCATAAACCTCAATACTTAACCACCGCACTGTTCAATTAATTGAATTAATATTAGTACAGTAAAACAATGGGCGCTTTTATGATAAATGGTAATAGTTTAACCAAGAACTTGACGATTTATGATGATTAGTATTATAAGTGTTGATTAACCGTTGTCCCGATCGGGTGACCACGACTGTTTGGAATTCCTTTAATTATTATTTCACTCGAAGTTTGTAGATAGCCAAGGCTTCCAATCCAAACAGAGACCAATGTCATTACGTCATTGTATTTTTTCAGTCGTTGTGTAGAGTACTTTTGTATAGAGTGAATCATTTTCTTATAGAAATTGAGATTGAAGTATTTATGTAATTGTACTTGCCTTAGCCAAAATTATGAAATGTTAGCTTATTATTTTAAAGTAGGTACTAATGTTTTAAAATACTTCTTTAATCATGAACATTAAGTCAAGTAATAAAATAATATCATGTTATTTTCTCGACGCTTAAGCATCTAATTGCTTGGCAATTACACCAAACAATTACAATACAATAGTAGTACAATATACAGACGACTATGATAAATTATAACTGTTTGGGATAGTTATTTCTAGCTGTAACACTAAAAATTTTAAATAATTAATTTCTAAAATTTTAAATAAAATTGTGTCGTGACAAGAACGAACGTACCTAAGTTCCAGAATATACCCTTAAATTTAACAAAAAAAATAGTTGTACTACTTATTTATTAATCTCTTATCTAGTTAATGTACCGCAAACGGTAGTCAATTTAGATATTAATGTACTCGTTAAACCAATACAATAACACAAACGGTTGCAACTTATGCCTCTAAATATCAACCCAAACATTATTTGCTATTCCATCCCCACTATTTATAGATAAAACCCCGATTGATATTCAAAGCTCCAAAAACAACACGCTTTCGGCGTTCGATACAAAATATGTAACACACACAGCCTTAACATAACAGTTGAAGCGGAAAATCCGATATCTTGAGCGAAGCATTGATGAGAGCTTAAATATTCATGAACAGAGCGCAGGCAGGGTACCTCTACAAAATGACGGCTGCCAGCGATCAACTACTAACGCCTGGAAACACTACGAGAAACAAGCGAGTGTGAAGGTAGTAACGTGTTCGTGTATTAAATAAAGTGTTTGGCATTTTTATACTTCATGTCATATACGATAGAAACTAGCAATGAATTGTTTACCTGTGTAATATAGTATAGGGAAGTCTTGAGTCCCAGTGATAAGGTAACACAAACTTATGTAGTCTTTAAATCTATACTTCCATTGTAACATTTAAAACTATTACTTTTAGCTCATATAATACTATAATTTCCTTTATGAGATTATTCAGGCCACGAGAATATTTCAACCAGTAACTCGGATTTTGTAAATTCCTTCATAGCATTATAACTAGCAAAGTAAAAAAAAGTACTTAGCTCAAACCAACAAATAATGGAAACTAGCGGAGAACTATGTTTCACCCGCGTTAGTAACCCTCATTCCCGTAAGACATTTTTTTTTCGATGTTTTTATCAAAGACGATTTAAACAAACCAAAGATCATGAAAAACGGTTCACCCTTTCTTAAGCTGTAAATGGTGTAACTAACCCGATTCTCTTTTATCTAAATAATATAATGTAGAAAATAAATATAGATATAAATATAGGTTATACAAATAAACTACATTTAGTAGACTAAAATTCCAGTGCAGGCATCGTCAGTTTCCAGTCTGCGCCCTCCCTAAGGCTCGGCAGACTTCAAGACATTTCCCTTGACGGAATGCAACATGAGCATTGCATTTGCCTCCCAAAATATACACGATTTGAATACTCTCGTAACTCTATCACAACACAAGCTTACTGTATCTTAGGAAGTAAGATATTATGCAGATTATGTTAAGCAGTAGTACCTAATTCTTAAACAATCATCATTATCATTAATACATCAATATATCATTCATACGAATAAATAAAATTAAAGTGTCTGTTTGTAATGTCAAAATAATACGTATATTTTGCCTGATATCTATGTCTCAAAACCAGTTTTAAAATGTTTGTGTGTTTGTCCGTCGTTCTATTTGCTACGGGTAATGGTAAAGACTTGACCGATTTTAATAAGATTATACTGGCGGGTGGGAACTACATAACCAGTAACTTGGCCTAATTTTCGTACCAAAAATATTTAATTTCGGTTATGAAATCGGATTCCCATAAAAAAAATATAACATTAGGGACAAAATCCGATTTTGATTAAAATTATATCTTACATGCACGGAAATAATTGTTAATAAAGTAAATGATAAAAGCTTATTAGTAGAAATAGTTTCTGTAAATAATCATTCTATAGTTGCCTAAACCGAATACTTTGATAGCACATTGCATTAAAAACACCAAACATATTTAAAGAAATACAAACAGCTCTACATTACTACGTAAAACTAGTACCAACTTAATTCTTAATTCCTAGAAACAAGTGCATAGCTACAAAATACATGTGAATTATATAATGATTATGTAAGTGCTCATAACACTTCCTTAAAAGTAAATACGATTCAAGTCCAACTTGTAACTAGTTGACTTTGAGCCGAAAATGTTATAAATGCTGCGAAAATTCCACGCACCGATTGCTCTAGTTTACAAGGCTATTATTTGGTGGTTTAGGTAATTTGGTGGCAGGTTTTGTGCAATATGACGTCAGAACTACAGTCTTTCTCGACAGCTGTGCCGATGTCCTTCAATTTAATTAGGTAATAGCTGTATGTGGGAGCGGAGAATTATGTGTTTTTCAGTAAAATAATGATCGTTTAAATTTTGGTTGGATAATATTTTAATGTATTATCAATTTATGTTTTTTTTTTTTATTTATAAAGAAACACTTCTTCTGTCTTCCGTTTTACATGCAAATAAAGCAAATAACTATATTCGAAATAAATGTTTATTGTTACCACAAACTTTTTTTATATATATTTTTGTTATATAATAATCTGTAAGATAACGATAAAGGTTAAATAAAAAAATATTTACAAAATGCCTGAATCATAGACACGTATCACTCTTACTTGGGTACCATGTAGCACAACGAATACGTCTAGGAAAATAAGACATTGAAAATGTACACTTAAGATAATGTCACAGCCTTGGTCTCGACAAGTCCGATGTCGGTTAACCTGTAAACGTTCAATAATACTAAATTATGAATACTTATCTGGAACTATTGATACAGAATGTTATCTAAGCTACAAAAATATACCTCTATTAAATTCGGCTAGCATAATAATTAAGTAACAGGCGCTGTATCAAGGTTGTACGGGTTCTACTGGGTACCCTAATAGCTGTTTCGCAACACCCAGTTGTTCCAGTTCCGAGCCTAAAGTCAAAGTACAAATTATTTAGGATTTGTGTGTCATAATGTCATAATATTTGATCTTATAATGGTAGCACGGGCGTTAGGAATTTTACCCTGAACCAGTCCGCCACAATTACGTAGATAGGTACTATCTAATTCTGTGAACTTGTACTTAGACTATTAGTCAGCTGACAATAGCTGTGATGTCAGTAAGTTCAAACATAAAGATAAAATTCAATTAACTCGCCCGCTATTACCATAAACAGTAGTTTATCAATCTCTTAATTGTGAGTGTGACGTTTACATTGAGACACGTAGTCTTAGTATTGGACAAGTAAGGGGCGTAAGTATGCCGGTCATTGCAAGCCCAAGTTTGATTGCAAAAAGCAGCTAGTTGTCAACAGTGAATCACTGTCTGCCATTCAGTTGAACCGCACGGAATTTGAAATTAAAATTGGCACGTTCAATTTGAATAGCACGTGCTTTGGAAGTAGGAGAGGCGGCGCGGCATTCGCATAGCGACGCGCGCTGGCGCAACCGTGCGGCAGGTGCCCGCGGGATCGAACGCAACGCAAAGCATTAAATGATTAAATGCATTTAAACAACCGGTCCGCATACTTTAAACCGATTTACTTTAACGCCACAATTAACTTGATTGTATTGCTCTCCTTGCCACTCAAAATCTAGTGCCATTGTAAATTATTCACAAAAAGACAACACAATAATTTAGATCATACGAGCTGTTAACTACAACAGGTCATAAAGCACGATATCTTAAAGTCTTTATGTACCTATCTCTAACGCAATCAAGTCCGAGATTTAAATCCTAGGAGCACGCCAATAGAGCACGTTGAATTTCGACATAGGCCATTCGTTACAGAAAATAATTGTCAATATCAAACGGGCGAGCTGTTTCCGATCGTTTCCGATTTATCTAGACGGATAATACTGTAATAGTATAATAGGAAATCCTGCCTATATTAGGTGCAGTACCTTTCCAAATCGCAATGATAATAATATTGCGAAATATTGAGCGATACTGTGGGAGTCGAGTAGTTGAGGTTAATGTCGCGGGGAGGGGACCGCGCTCAAACCTTATTCATTCCGACTGGACCTTTGAGCTGGACACCGGGCACGTAGCGTTAATTCACACGTTCATTTTGAACCTGCCGTATTACGAGTATAGTCTATTTAGACTGTGGGTATTGCAATATGGAGGAAAGTTTAATAAATATTCGATTAAGCCTATTGGTAACTATTGCAACGTGTACAGAATAAACTATTAGTAATATGTTAATTCAGTTGTAGCGTTGACTTGGAGCTCGGGGTTCAAATGTAATCTATTCATAAACGTGTCACGCGAAACAGTATTTTGTAATTGATAGTTCTTTCATACATAAGTTTTATTTCTATCTGTCGGGTATTTTGAGAGCTTTAAGTGCATTATATATAGGTATTATAATTATTCAGCTTGTGTATTAAGAGTTTAATACTGTAATGGTACTATGTAAATATATTTGGTCCTAAACTGATGACATAGTTATAATAGAAACCGATTTTAAGAGGTTCTTCTATCAGGGTCGAAATATGTATATTTTACGCCCGCAAACTCAATTATGACACAGTCAAAAAATGTACCATGGTACATATTGAAGACGTAAATCTAACTTTCATAAATATTTTTTCATCTGTTTTAAACACACTATTAGGTCTTCAGTATTAAAGGAAATTACTATTATTCTTCATTACATATCAGACCCCTTTGACAAGTGTCACTTCTACAAGTTTTAACGCTAATCAAATCACTCAAATATCTATGGAAGTGACAAGCCAACTCACGTGACTTATTATGTCACTTATGCGATTGCTATCATCGTTAGAGCTTATAAAAATGCCACTTGTCGTAAAGGGCTGAGTTGTACTTAATAATATGTAAATTTCTAACACAAGTTATCTAGTATTTAACTTGAGATTATACAAACAGGCCCAAACCAATTATAGTTAAAATAGAAACAGAGAAACATTCAACCCAATCGCATAACTCGTAACACATTTGTCAATGTGACATGACTTTTCATGCCAATTCCGAGCAAAGCCCTATTCTGTTGACTGCTATCCGTGTTATCTTAACGTGTTTATTAATATTTCTATGAAATGTACAGCATAGCCAACGTCTACAAATCGAACCTGAATCACGCTAGCTATTCGCACTTACATAATGAATTTGCTGCACTTAAATGCCCGAACGGAAGTGTTCGCCCGTAGGAATGCCAAAGTACTAAAACTTTATGTGATTATTAATTTGTTGAACATACGCACTGTGTTTTAATTGTAAGAATTTCAATAGAATTCTTATGTCATTCATTGAAAAATTTGGATTTCAATGTATCGATTTGTTACTTTGTTATTAACCTGAATTGATTGCTTTAGCTTGGGCTACCAGGAATGTAACGTACGAAGAATAATTTTCTATAGATTATGAAAGAACTATTTTTACGTCACTTAATCGCTGCATCAGTCACCGGTGACCGATCAATAACGAACTATCTTTTATATTGTCGGGCTCAGCATTTTAATGTTAATATTACTGAATATTTAACATGTATATTATTATGAATAAACGCAAGCAATATCGTCCTATATAATCCGCCTAATATCACATAGGTAGCTAGTTGTGTACACCGTCCACACGCGGACGTAAATCAATTAGCCGCGTCAGAACGTCAAACCAGCTTTATTGTTCGCTACGTGTTTACAGGACTTTTCAAACGGTCACTAACATTTGAACACCAACGGGTTACGCTACGACTAACGATCCCGATATTTACTTTTTACTGTTGTATTGCAATTTTTGTTTGCAGTTGACGTTATGTTTTTTTAACACGTCCGGTCAAACTGTCATTGTATTGCCGTTTGTTTGTTAGGGTTCCGTACAAAAAAGGAACCCTTGTAGGATCACTTAGTTGTCTACCTGCCTGTCGTTCTGTCAAGATTTTTTTTTCAGGAACGCGAGGTATTACAAACTTATATTTACAGTTGGAAATTTGATACTTTATGAAAAAAATTTCAACAGCACATTTTTTTCCTGAATTAACGCTGACGATCAGCAAAATTTGTACGGAACCCTCGATGTGCGTATTAGAGTTGCATTCCGGTTTTTTGTTGATTGATTATGAACTCGTCAGCCAGTTCGCAGTTTTCAGTTACATCAGTTTTTGTTTGCCAAGCTTCAAAGTAGCATCCTTTTTAAATTGAATAACATTGACATTAATCTAAGCAGGCTCTTAATGACAATTTCGTAATGAAACCTAGAAGAAACGTATATCCTTATGTAAAATCAACCTTTGAAATCGATTAACTGATAACATTAACTGGTAATGTGTCTACTTAGATTTAAGATAATTCTGTTGAAGACTCTAAAGATGAACTTACATTTGAGTTAAAAAACAAATTTAAAATGCTAAAAAACATATTTTAATATTTTATTGCCAGCTGTTGTCTCTATCATCTTCATTTACCGACTGAATCTATCAACTACTGAATACAAGCAGCTTACGCTTCGCTTTGCCACTTCCCTGAGCATCAGCGTTACTTATTCATAATCCTTTTATCCCATCTTTAAGCCGAGCACGTGAGTTACAAACAATGTAACAACACGCAACGCTACGGTAGTATTACATGACATAGCGATAATGGGCGTCTTAAATGACAAGAAATAAGAAACTTTCGCAGTTTATTGTGTTTCAAATCTACAATTCTACATCTACGCTTAATATTCTAAGAGGAAAGATTTGTATTTTTGTAACAAATAAACCCAAATAACACGGAACCGATTCCAAAAATTCTTTCTGAGTAACATAGGATATATTTAATACTGTTTAAAAAAATTAATGTCAACACGCGCGAAGTCGGTACGGGCGCTAGTCGTGTATATATTTTTTTAGTAGTATTGACAAATTTTCTTTATCTTCTGTTCTGTGTTCTCCCACTATTAACCTATTGTTACGTTGAGACTTTTCCCGACCAGTTTTTAGGCACATAAACGAGTAATGTCTATTAACACTGACATTACAACTATGGACCACCGGCTGTGTATCCTAGATGCCCAGTTAGCACTACAGCAGAAGACTTAAAAGAAGTTAATTAAAGAGCAATCTATCTGGCTATGTTTTGTGCTGAAGAATTTGACATTGTAGTAATTAGAAGAAGAGGTCTTGCACTGCAAACCTTTCAGTCGATTCTACCTCATCTTGAAGTTTATAAACATATTTAAAATACAGTCCACCAGCCCTACTAAAAGTGAGTATATCACTCTGTCAAAACATTTTCGAATGGCCTATGTTAATAACAATATAATAAACACATAAATTCAAGTCCCAGTCAATTATTGTGACAAAGTTTTAAGAACCTCCAAATATAACGTTCTGTTCCAATTATCGTTCATAACTTGTTGTACCCATTGTAACAGGGTCACACATGGTCGCTTAAAAATACTAATTAATTCAGCATTTTTCGTCCTAACTAACTGCTGTGACATGTTTTTATCAAATTAATTTTATTCTATTAGATAAAAGCACGTTCAATTATTAATTTATAACATTCAGTGTATATCGTTTGTAAAGGTTGTCACAAAAACTGTATTTTTGGCTCCGCTGTACGTATGAATTATTTATCGAGGCCTGTTCATACATCGAGGGCCTTATCAATCGTTTTAAACTCTTGTTTCGTGTACTATTGTGCCTTAAAAATGGTTTACGTGAACGGATTCGATAAAAAAAAGATATTATAAGTTCGCAGACACAGTTTATAGATCAATGTGAACAGTATTTGAAAAGCAAAATGGTCCGGTTTTTAGACAGGTGGGAATATGATACATTCCTTTAAAGGGTTTGTAGTTTTCTAAGTTATTCATTCTTGTTTTATTAGTTAGTGTAATATGGAGCGGGCGCTGTCTCGACATCTCGCTAGTTTGTCGTCTGTTACTTCCGCTAGACGTCAATTTGTAGTTGTCAATACTTATCTTGTAACATAATCATTATTTTCGTGTATAAGGAACTTGTTTCGGCAGTGTTATTTATAATTTTACCCGTTATCAGAATACATGCTTATTAGTTGTGGTGATGGGAAAATTAAGTTTGAAAAAATAACCATTGACACGTAGTAATCGGGAAATTATGATTATCTTGACATAATTTCTAAGTAAATATTGTTTAGGTGCCTTTGGTTTGGAGATAACTGCGTAGGAACCTAAGCTGTACTATTAAAAATATTAGTACCTACATATTAAAGGTTTAGTAACATTGCTATAAAAATAACAAATAAAAAACAAAATATACGCATCATTCATAGATCACAGTTTTAAGTCAAATAATAATAATATTAATCGTTTATTTCAAGCAATTAACTATTATTATTAGCCAAAGACTCAGTAATATTTAAAGTGCTAAGTAAACAAGCAAGCTTACTTATTCATAATTAATTCATATCAAAATAATAAAGATAAAGTTTACTACCATGGTAATTAAAATATTTAACCCCGTTAACTGTTCAGATAGCTGTAATAAAACCACCATCTAACAAAGTAAGCTACCTTGGTTTACTTTAAAATAATGCGTTTACGGAATAAGGAAGACATGTATAACTTTTATTATTTGAATAACTCATTTTGAGCTGAAGTTTTGTAAACTGAATCTATACGAGATGCTCTCTTAACCCCTTTTGGATAAATATAATCTTTCAGTTACATCTTGTATATGCCTATAATACTTTTTTTATACTCTTTAACAGTCAAATTTCAGATAAAAGGTAGAAAAATACATCTGTTTCTTATTTTAATTTTTTATTACGCATTAACGCATGCGGAGCGAATATTTGTAATTAAATACAAATAACAGAAGAAAAAACTTAAACGTCCAGGCAGTGACCTTGGTAGCTTAGTTGGTAAAGCGACTGGCGCGTCAAGTCAGTGGTCGCAGGTTCGAGTCCTGCCTGAGGTTTAAGTTTTTCCTACTATTATTTGTATTTAATTACATCTAATTCGTTACCCAGGAGAAATGTTACTTTACTATTGTTTTAAATGGACATATTATAAAATATCGTTTTCAATTTAATGTCAGTAGGTTTAAGTGAATATTTATCAATGCTAGTACCTACTAAGGATTGTGTAGGATAAAGACTCAGAAATCCTTGTACTTACCGTCGATGGAGACTATCCGGGAGAGCCTCGATAAACACTTGAAGACGGCTCGTTAGAAGTTTGGGTCAAGAGTTCGATGCTTAGAACAGTACTCCTAAGTACGTTATCCATTGGGAGGTCCCTATTCTGTGAAACCCTTGCGTAAGTCGAAAATTGGACCTTTAGACAAGACTTATATGCAAACGAAACGAAACTTATATTAGTTATTAATCACAGAAGTTATTGTTTATGTAAATAGTAATGTTTTGAAAATTATCTGAACTAATGTAGATAATTGAGCAGTTTAGTTATCTCTAGTTACCAATTTATGGAATAACAGTAAGATTTAAAAAAAAAAAAAAAAAAAAAAAAAAAAACGGCTCCCGCACTAAGGAATTTAATCCTTGTGTCGCGGGGGGTTTCACAAACATTCAAATCACATGCACAAAGAACACCCAGACTTGGAACAAGCATTTGTGGGTCTCACAGATGCTTGTCCCATGCTGGGATCGAATCCGCGGCACGTTGCGCACAGAGGTAATTGGCGTGGTGACCTATACCACTCGGCTATCCGTGCAGTCATTAAGTAAGGTATATATTTATTCTTTTCGTTACAGGGTAAGCTTATCTACCTATGGGCATTAAATAATAGTACAAAACCATATCCATTTTAAAATTAGAGAACAATATATCATTCATAAATAAGCAGTGTTCAAACTAATCCAGGAAAAGTTAGTAAAAGCATAATATGCAAGTTCAACACTAACGCTGAGCGTATCGCAAAGCGTCTTAATACAAGTTATCCTAAGCTAATATCTAAACTGAGATGACGGTGAACGCAGGCGGCAAGCGTTAGATGAGGGACAGACGGGACACAGGATAAACATTTAACGACATTCGAACTTATTTTTTTATTGTATTTACAGAATAATTAATAGTACTAAGTACAGAAGATTCACTTCGCGTAAAAAAATGTGTAAATAGTGACTATAGCTGCCACTAAACAAAGTTCATTTCAACTGGCATAATCGCTTAATTCCTGACGCGTCATGGTTGTAAACATGTAGTTTGTGACAAGATAACTGTCTAATTAGATTACGTGCTCGGCAACCTACTGCCATTCGCCTGCCCGGGAGGCACACCAGCCAAAAGTACCTAAACTGAGTGAGCCCCTGTAATCGTATGGAAGCAGAATTTAGGTTCTTTCTGTATTAAGTTGTCGTTCAAAAGGCTTTGACGCATAACAAGATGGGACAATATCTATGCTATAGTACTTCTACCTTGCTACAAAACGTCAATTTAATTATGTACATATAATTGCTTAGTCCCCGGTGTACATAAATGCGAATTTTTAAAAATAATGTGTTCCCTATGGACCCCACTGCTGGGCAAAAGTCTTCTTCAATTTATTCCAGGCTTTTCTGTCTGGAGCCGCTTCCATGGACCACCTATGTCACGTAAAAAATCTCCTCAAAACGTACCTTAAAAGTCAAAGAAATAGCATAGTTTATGTGTTCGTTGCAACAAAGTGTTTCCCGTCTATGCAAATCCTTAGGGTGTAGATAGCATGGTAACTGCGATTGTTCTCGACAAACTGTTATCAAGTTAGTTTCCGACTAGCACAGTAGTCTCATAATTGAACCGGTGCAGTTATCGTTAAGAAATAAATGGTGTCTCTATCAGTTATTTGATCGGATACCTCATTATGTTATTGTTGAAAAGTTCAACGTTAGCATATAGTTTTTGTATTTTTAATATTATCAAACATAGCAATATTAAAGTTTTTTTCTCAGATCTGTGTTTTTAATGAAGTTGCTTAAAAATTATCTGTGCCCAGGCTGAAACAATAGTTTCTTTTATTATCATTTAGAATACACCAATAGCAATTTACCACGAAAGAATGGAAATGCATTTTGCAATACTACCGCGACTATTTAACACGAACCTAAGTTATTTATTACATTCATTCTGTTACACGGAAGGAAATACGGTCCTCGTCGAAACCTTTTGTAAAAATACATTCAACTGTGGAGTTGAATCTGTACGTGTGTATGTGTGGCACATACGCCTAACTAATTTCACAAAAACAGCAACAACTACTCTATACATCACAATAGCAACGAACAAGTAACGAGTAACTTAGTTGAGCCAGTCCATTTACAGTAGCGCGTCATCGCGGCACTGGCAGTTCACAAACCACTAGTTCAGCTGTTTTAAGCTTTGCTATAAAAGCCGATGTATTCCCAACCTAATTAACCACAGGCTGAATAGGTTATTGCTGCTTTCATTTTGTTTTAAAGAACATGTTTAATTTCCTTTCGCACTGTAAAAAGCATTGAAAGTTAATTTAATTTTCTACAAGTCGTATTTTTATAGTGTCTACGTCAAAACTAGAAATATTTATACCTTATCTATTCATTTTATATTCTTTATTCTTTTTCCACGAAAAATAGACGATGTTTCAAAAGTCGACACATAATATGTTATGGTTTTTTTTAAGTGTATCACGCACAGCATTATACCAAACACCTACCTACCTCGATTCTAAAGCTTTTTGCGCTACGCAGTCCTGTCTGATTTAACACAAAAAGGTCGGAGCTCTTTATAAAGGGGAACGTGCGACTAAATGCTGCCGCCATCAAAGCTGTGTAGTCAAATCCATTAATGCATTCTGAGCTTGACGCGATTCTGCGTCAGCGTTGACGCACGCACGGATCAACGCAGCAATTGTGTGAAAGAACAGTGTGTGCAAGTAGTGACACGGTTTAACGCGTGTTTGTCGTCCGTAAACACGTGTGGACGGTGTTCATCATCATTCAACATAATTTTATATTATTTCGAAGATAAAATTATGTTTTATTTAGATTTATATATGTGCTGTTTATACCTTAGTATTTAAGCAAAAAAACAAATTTTCAGTTTTTGACCCTGGCAATTTGGTCGGTTACAAAATATGTAGAAAAAATATATGTACTAGTTGTAGTTGTATTTTAATAATTAGTCTGGTTATGGTTGGAGGTTAATAAACAACTCAACATACTAAATACAAATACAATACTTATAACTATACGCGAACAAAATAGACTAATGAACTCGCTAAAAGGCACAGCAATAAAGTTATAAATAAATACAGACATTTAGTTACAATCTCGTTCGAGTTCAGTTAACTAGCTATTGTTCCAACTGCACGACATCTATTTCTCTACAACACACGTCTATAAAGGTCTTTGTTCCACAAAACCGACATTTTGAACCTCATTTAAAATCAAAATTATTCAACCGTATGTCGCTGTGAAAAACAACAAAATATCTACAACGGGCCCCAATCGAATCTCACGCTAAACACTTGCATCAACAAACAAAAACACAAACATTAATACTCAGAACTGTAGCGAACGATGAATAGCTTTTGCCGTAAATAAAACTGTAGCAAACCAAGTGTGAAATGAATCCACAAACAGTTAGACCAGCCTTCTTTTTTGAACACGAAAATTGTTTGCCTGAAAGCAAAGCTTCGTACTCTGTTTCATTCAAAAGATTGCTGGTTTTCCACAACATTATACAATTTGGTGTACAAATTACTGGAGTTGCGTCGGTGATTCTAAACGTTTGCCTTCTAATCTAATTGCAATAAGAGAGTGTTTACACAAACGAATTTGTAAAGACATTTTGGATTTTAACAGTTTGTTCTGTGCTTTGTTCTTTTAACTTACTACAAGATATTATTATATACCAAGATATATACCACTAGGCATAAATAAAATTTATAAAAAAATAGTATAGCATAGTGGAGTACATGAAAGACTAAACATGAATATGAAATAGTATATGCGTAATGGTTCTTATACATATAAAATAATATTTTGTAATTTGTGTATTGGGTTTCTTCAATATTGTTTTATTTTTATTTATTAAGTTTCTGACTGTATTATTTTCAACACAAATGTAATTTTGTTAAGAAATAAATGTCTTATGTCATATGACAAAATATTTATTGACTTTGGATTATATGGCGCGTCTCTCATTTTATTCATCATCAATGATTGTCATGGTTTGAACTTTAGCTGATAAATCGATTCCAAAAATGAGCAATCCATTAAACTTAAAAACCTTCCAATCTCCAGCGTGTATTCAATTCGTACTGAACTACAGATGCAAAACACTTAAGTTAAAATCCTCGAACCTCGTGGGACCTCAGTCGGCAAGTTTGATTGCTCTGTTTGCACAACAAGGGTGTGGTGGTAACGTCATCCACAAAGGGCAATGCGGGCAGCCGCGAGATCCTCTTACTTCGCAATATCTGCTGCGATAGCTTCGAGTAATGAATTGAATTCTTTTGAATTTAAACACGAAATAGATTTTTTTTTTCGATCTTAGGAAGAGTTTGTAAATTTTAGCTGCATCATCACTTTAATTATAATTTGATAAAATTTTTATTTCACTTATTTTGATTAATCTTAACATAAACTTCCTAATATAAAACCTATAATATAATATAAATTTAAAATTTTTCACCTCTTCATATGTTTTTTTAAAAACCTCTCAATAATATACCCAAGACTTCTCCAGAAATTTTCGTATGTTGCTGATTATTTGTATTTTCTTATTATGAAACGTCTTGATTATTTTTTTACATATATATCTTAAAACACGGTTTCTTTGCTTTAACCGTGGAAGCGCAACGGGTTTCTTTTATCAATCTTCTTCTGCATAGCCTTTTCTTAAGCTATGTTGAGATCGGCTTCCAGTCTTACCAGATTCACCTGAATACCGTATTTTACATGGAGACGACTGCGACTGCCTATCTGACCTCCAAAACCCATTTTATTTTTATCAATGCAGTTTAGTATTTATTCGAGCCTACTTCAAAACAAACTTGATATGATTCAGGTCAGCATTGCATGTCCGCAATTAACATTGTATTCCTACTGAAAACCCTTTTAACTGATGGACGAAACAATCGCGAGTATCGGCAAACATATTTGTGAAAAACATGAGCAATTCCATTAAATTAATACACGAACAGCTTCATATTAATGTCTCATATAAATTAGAGTATTAATTACTCCACTGTTTATCGTAATGGATGAAGTGAAATGTAAGTTGTACCAACCAAAGCAATTTGCATTAGTACGATTCAATGGTTTGATGTGTATAATTCGATATTTTGATTCTAGTTAGATGGTTTCAGGGGCGTGTGACTTTGTGAATGCAATTATGTTACCGCCATCATTTTACATTCTTACTACGTATTTCCGGTGGTTCCCGCCTGTCCGGATCATAAGTGGTTTTCAACGAACAAAGGTATACCAAGCAATATCGTTAAAACGTACTGTGTGGTTGCCAGCAAGGAATGAGATACATTCTCTTTGTTAGTTTGCATCGGAAAATATAAATGCAGGAAAATATTTATTCGATGGTCATTTAATGTCAATTGCGGTTGCAAATCAAATAACAGATATAAACAATGATGAAATCTAATTAATTAAATCAAAATCTCATTTTCGTTTGAAAAGTATTTGGTCTGATCAAACATTATCAGATAACGAATTGAACCCCATTTAAAATAAACTTAATCTTAAATAAATTATTAATAATAAACAAAATGAATATAAACAGCATTAAAAATGTTGACCGTGAAGTTTAACAAAATAAGAATATATTTTAGTAGTTGTTCCTAAATAGGCTTTTAGTATAGTCAGATCACATAATAAACTGCTTAGATTCGTATCATAAAAGGAAGTTACATAATGGAATAAATACGATATAATCCAAAAGTTTTTTTTTTGATAAAGCAAAAGTCTTACCTTACGTGACATTAAAAACAATCTAACTTTCCTCGAATACTCAAAATGCAAATTAGTCACGAACTACGAAATATATATGAAGGTATACTACACCAATAACATGATGTGGCGTTTACATCTGCCTATCAACTGCCTGCCGCATGATAAGACGAGACAATGTAAACAATCCACTTCACAGATACATTTACAAATTAATATTGAACTAAGTAGATACCTATAGTACTGTTTGACTATTAACACAGTTGAATCACTCCATGTCATTGTAGGTACATAATTATGTCGACGCTATGTATTCATGACCGCCTGATCGCACGCGGCGTTGATAAGATGCGTTAATTAAACGAGCAAATATTAATAGCAATAGGTGATAGCGTCAGCATGTTTGCCTAATCAGATACCGGTACACCGTAAGTGGAAAACGATACAATAGAGTACAGAGTTCTTTATAATATAACCTTCATAGGTTATAATAAAAAGAACTTAAATCATTGAAAGAGTATAATTATTTACATGTTACGTTACAATTTAAGAGATGCAATTTATCGAACGAGTAATTAAAAATAATATCATGTACTGTAGTCCATTCTTTAAAGAAAGAATAGAATCCAGACGTCTATTTAAACCAATTAATATTAGATACTTTTATTTGATTTTAGGAACTAACAATCCTTCGGTCTACTATCATTTTTTGAACAATAAAATCAAAGGCAAGAATTGAATGAAAATGAACTTTAACTACGTAAATAATAAAATTGATTTTGAAATACACAGTATCAAAGCAAACAAATAGGTAATTTGTTAACATTTAAGCTATTAAAAGCAGCAACACCTTTCGCTAAACAGAAGCGCCGTTGTTAAACATATTCAACACCGTAATAATTTAGTTCTAGATAAGTTTACAATGCCAGTCACCACACGCAAACCTTTAAACAAGACGAAGTTCTATAATAAAGACTCGCGTAAATCTATCTTAGAATGATTGAAAACGGTTATAAATGATTTCTTAACTGCATTAGTACTTTACAAGATGTTCTATTCAGATTCCAATATATAATTCCGTTTATTGATTTATAATTGATGATCCTTCAAAACTTCAAATTTAATGCCGAGTTTGACACACCTTGTATTAAAATGTATTCATTCCATGGACTATTTGCCTTGTGTTAAATGAATATGAATGTATTGAAGAATCTGTGGGAAGACGGATTTACAATATTTGGATTGACTGGCCTGTTGGTCCAATGGTTAGTTACCCTGACTGCTAAGCGGGAGGTCGTGGGTTCGATACCTACACAGGACAAATCTTTGTGTCAAGCATGATAAATTGTTCTGTGTCTGGGTGTAATTTATCTATAATAATGTATGTATTTAGAAATATAAAAGTATGTTTATCAGTTGTCTGGGTGCCATAATATAGGTTCTGCCTAGTTTGGGAGCAGATGGCCGTGTGTGAGTTATCCAAAGATATTATTTTTATTACAATACAATTTTCTTATCTTATCGGAATAAACACAAGCTTGTAAATCAGCTAGGCTTAAAATACTAGTGAAGCAAACAAGGCCTAATACGATAGGATTGAGTTGTTTCGTTCCAGAGTTTGTAGAGTATAAAGCTGAAGAGTTTGTTTGTTTGTTTGTTTGTTTGTTTATTTGTTTGTTTGAACGCGCTAATCTCAGGAACTACAAGTTCGAATTGAAAAATTCTTTTTGTATTGGATAGTCCGTTTATTGAGGAAAGCTATAGGCTATATAACATCACGCTACGACCAATAGGAGCAGAGCATAAATTAAAAATGTTGCAAAAATGAAAAACCGTTAAAACTAAAACACGCGAACAAAGTCGCGGGGGACAGCTAGTATATATATATACTCGTATATTTATACTTCTTTTCTTGTTGAGTGAACTAAATAGGTCCAGTCATATATCCCCACAAACCTCTAACTTTGTAGTTAGTCTTGGGATTTGCTATCGTTTTAGTGCAGTATCGAACGGAAATCAAATAAAAAGTCTGTCGATAAAAGTCCAGAAAGTTAAAGGCGGCTAAGTTAAACCTAATATAGTTAAGAATAGTTCGGTTCTTACGTATTTCACACTCAATGTAGCTTGAATCAGTGTTGCACATTTTAAGGCTTATTCTGAAGGCTTATAAAAAAAAGGATAAAACAAAATTGTATTTCTATTCCATCAAAAAACAATATTTTCTTAGGTAGTTCTGCAAGAGCTATAGGGATGCGAACTGGTTATGAAAAGGAAATATCTATATTCTATTTCGTCCACCAGATAGACAAAAAAAGAAAAAAAAAACTATTTTTTTCTTTTATCAAATCAATAAAAAAATTTAAAGTTAAAGCACTTTAAAGTTCTGGAGGACACGGCTTGTGACGTGTTGGTAAAAATTGTAGCTACAAGTATCGTCACGCGATATTCTCATTCACTATATCTTTCTCAAATTTATTTAAGTAAATAAATATTTTTAAATAATCCATGTGACTTGTAACTATAAATAATTAGTCTGCATCCTTATTGGTATACACAATTTTGTTCCACTTCACTAGACACTACATAAAAATGTTAACTATTTTTAACAAATCCTCTGTTTTAGTACAAAAATAAAGGTTGTTCACCTTTTATTTCAATCGAGTTGTCCCGTCACATTCGTCATCTTGGTAGCCCTATCCACACAGTCGTAGTTTATCGTCACACACATTGTTGGCGGTTTGTTGCCGCTGTAGGGCCGCTCATGTCGTCATTACCAGCTTTATGGCACGAAATAAAGTACCTACGCTGAAATTATGAGGCGGAGCTACATTGTCACACGTGCTTTCAACAAAAGTTTTTGTAACAAGTTATTAGTTTGGTTACCACGCGATACGTTTGTCACTTGTTTCTTACTCGTAACGTTTGTTTTGACTTTTAATTGAAAGACTTTTGTTTACACAAAAAACAGTATGAAAATTTCTTAGTTATGCATTTCAAGGATGAAGATTTTTAGATAGCATATTGAATGTTTCATTAACATTATGCTCGTGGACAAAGATTAATCATTTCAATACAATAGTTATTGTTTATTAACGGACCCCACCTTGAAATATTTTGAACTAGCTACTTCAAATGTTGCAATTTAAACAACTAACCAATATTCAGGTCAAGCCTAAGACAGTCTAAAATGAACTACACCAAAATGTTAATCAACATGCACTAATCAAGTTATCACAAAGTAGACCTGTTCAAACCGCTATCTAATTCGCCTGGCCTACTGATATTATTATGCTCACAATATTGTTTTTTTCTTTAATGAACCAAGTTATCTAATGCAACCTGTAATTGACAGTGCTTGAAACAAAATGTCAGTAATTATTTTAATACTGATCGATCATTGGGTAGCTGTACACTAATGTAACAATATGTCGCAATACGTATAAAACAATAATAACATTGATTAGAAATACCGAAATGTAATAAGGAATCGATTTCAATGAAATTTACATGAAACTACCTATGAGGTTGTTATGGCTATACCTATGACCTCAGACCACCCTAGGGAAGGTACGAACCTGTGAAGGTACCGACGCGAAGTCCCCTGTTTTCGTCTTCGGAAGGAATAAGGGGTAGGCACTTTACACCTACCGCTCTAGAAGACCCCTTTAAGGACCGAGGCCTGCCGGTATCCCTTCGAGTATGCTCTAGTGAACTCGCGGTTCCGGCAAAGGCAAGACCCGGGTTTTTAAGACGGCGCATGTCGTGCCCTCGGCGTGGGTTTAAGACATTAGATTTTTACCCTCCTGTATACTTACCTCAGAGCTCGAGTATTGATGATTTTTTTTTTAAATCGATCCACAATTGCGCTAGACATCCTGTTACCTTAAAAAAATACTGTCCAATACCTCCTTTTGATGTCGGTTAAAAAATTCGTTCGAAAGAAAGATTATATTCTAAATTGATATTATAAAGGCACGACCTCGCCTAACTTGAACACGTACTTCTTTTGTAAAATCAAATACCGATAATACCCGCAGATAATCGGCGCAGCATTAATCAAATATCAACTCCACGAAAACCGATTAATTGGTTCAATTGTCTGGATCAGTTTGACATTGCACGAACAATCTGTAGACAAAGTTTATATGCAAAAGTCGATGTTGAACTCCCCCCGCGATTGGATTGTCTGCGGGGTAAAGTTTGATAGCTTTGAGAAATGTAGTTAGATATAGGAGTTCGTATGAATTATTGCTTCCACACTATGAGCCATTCTAGACACGTAATGGATTCAAACAAACCAACTTGGGTGTTCGCGTTAATTTCGTTGCAAACGTAACAGGGTTTCGTATGCATAGTGCGCGAGTTGAGTTGTAGCCGTCACATTTATTAATATTGGAGTTTGTTCTAGATGGCTGTCAGTCGAAGGAAAACCGCAACCCAATTTGGTGTCAAAAAGAGCCATTGCTAAATATAGACAGTTTCTGGTGCGCGGCTTTAATAGACAGTGATTTACTGGAGTACGTGCAAGCGGTGCTTGAAAACTGTAATTGTCCGCGCGTCACGAGCGACGCCGCATTCCCGCCGAGTGCCGTGGGATAAAGTTCAAAGGGCACATTTGCTATCGGGCCTTTGTATCTTAGGATGCGGTTTGAGTTGCAGCCGCAAATAATGTCGGAGGTTACGTTATTTTAATAATTCAGCCATAAATGCAAATAGTGGCGATTACTCATCGTAATATTATGCCGCGGGCTCACGTCTGTTACCTGTAAAGCCTTACTTTAAGACAATGTCCTTACATTTTCTTTTGATTGTCAAGATATCAGAGGTTAAGTGACCAGTGCATAATACATTTTACGATAAAAATGACGTTGATTCATTATGACAAATACATTATCTAGATAAGCTTTATTGTCAGTAGGTATGCATATATGAACAAAAACTGCACAATATTATATTCATACTTAATTTTATTCAATTCTACAACAAAATTCGTGGTAAGTATTTAGCTATTTGTAACTGCAACCTACTACTAAACACATAATAGTGCTTTACTAGCGACAGGCCGACAGCCGACAGGTCGGTATACAGATAGTGAGGTAACCTCTATTTCATCGTGCTCTATCACACTTTGGCCAAATAACTACAATTACATAAAACGTGAACAACCAAAAGAGGATTTAGCGAATAAATAATCGGTGTTCATCTGTGTAATATATAATTTTGTACAGTCACAATCAACGCAGGACCTTAGCATTCAAAGTTCAATTGACATTTTGATCAAACAATTGAGATTAAGATGTAATCGTAAATTTTTGATAAAACATAGTGTTTAACCTGACCCGTAAATACCTACGTGACATCTGTACACTTGACTTGCGACCTTCGTTTTAAAATTATATCATGTTTTTGTTGGTGTATACTGTAACACATTTATTAAAATCTTTTAGCGTGTTGATAGAACCAAATTTATATCAGGAAGGCAAGAAGTATATTTTAAAAGTATCTCTTACTAGCAGTCCCCAGCGACTTTGTCTGCGTGTTTTAGTTTCAACGGTTTTTCATTTTTGCAACATTTTTCATTTATGCTCCTTTTGGTCGCAGCTTCATTTTATATAGCTTATAGCCTTCCTCAAAAAATGGGCTATCCAACACTGAAAGAATTTTTTAAATCGGACCAGTAGTTCCTGAGATTAGCGCGTTCAAACAAACAAACAAACAAACTCTTCAGCTTTATAATATTAGTATAGATTAAAGTATTAGTTTATATTCAACAATATTAAACTCTTTTTATATGTCATGAAACAAGTAATGTTTTACAGAATTTCTGTAAAACAGACAATATTTTCAGTCAGACAACAATTGCTAAGATAAATAACGAGAAGTTAAAACTGTGATCTGCAATATTTCCAATAAGTAGTTAAATAATGTAACTCGGACTCGAAGATATTATTGACTTTCTTTTCTGTTTGCCAAGAGTTAATACGGTCCCAGTTTAAAGATTAAAGAATTAACTATCAATATTTTATTCAGTTCAGCCACGTAACTGAAATACATATATTGCATTGCGTTTTACCAAACACTTGTATTTTTTTTCGTTATTGGGTTATGTTCTAATAAACAAAAAATAAATAAAGAATACGTGTCACTCAAGCTTGTTTAAAAATTAGGAATGGGTCATTTCAAGCTAAATAAAAAAGTAAAACTTAAGAAGTTATTCGTTTATTAACGGAAAATACATTATATTCTGTAATAATTTTTTTCATTATTTACTTACAATCATTGTTGTTTTTTTTTGTCCGTTAGATAGATTAACATAATATATAAGAACCGTTTTTTTAGGTAATCAAAAACGCACGACGATAAATTGATTTGAAATTTCGCATGACGTCACAATGGCTTACGTTTTGTGCAAGATCGTTACGTCATTAGCCCCCACTCCTGAACTTTGATTTGCTTTATCTCCTTAGTTGTTACTTATTTTTTTTTTTAAAGATAAAGTACGTAAGTATTTCATTTTTTTTTATAATCTAACTTACGGGCTTAATAGATTCTCACTTTTCATATCCAGTTAACATCACTATTTGTCGGATATCGAGTCTTTCGTAACTTGCCCCACACTCGGGACTGGTTCCGAACAAAAGAGCGGTGCACGGCCGATACTTTGCAAGTTCTTGATAACCTGCAGAATACTCCGATAATTCCAACTTGCCGACTCACTTTTAGATTTCCTACAAAAGCATTTTACTAGACTGCTACATAGTTCTGCGATGCGGTAGAATTTTATGTCGACTGGAACAGGTAGGTATATAAAAAGTAGTTTTGTAGCGCAGTTGGAACCTAGTAACCTAACCTTGTTTTATGATAGTAGATATTCTTTTTATTCGTGATTATTTAAATATTATAGGTATCAACATATATTATAGTGGCATAGGTATATCGTTCAAATAAACGACAAAAAAAACCCAAAAATGCTACACCAAGTTCTAGGGCGACTATGACATTTCCAATTTCAAATACGATTATTACCGATACGATTATTATTATGTCAAACTTATAAATACTTGCTGCATTTAATTCTTGTTGCCTAAAACTATATAATTTAATTTAAAACAAAAACAAAATGAAAAAAAACAACCTTATTAGCGGCAACAAGTAAATCAATCACGTAGTAATTCATTTTTCTTATCTAAATAAGAATCTTCAATCCACGCGTAAATCGTAGCACATATGCACCTTGTACTGGGGCGTTATTGTCATAATCAATCATTGTGAGGTCACCATAAACATGTGGCTCAGGTGTTCCTTGTTCATAATCTATATAGCCTATTCTGTTAGATTTCTTTAATATTCTGTATTACGAGATAGCATGGCTGTCAGATGTACTAACTATAAGTACAGAGTTATAGTTACAGTAATGTTGAATAAATACTACTTACTTAAATGTAAAACTGTTTTTACTGAAACTGGAATTAATCTATACTTAATATTATAAAGCTGAAGAGTTTGTTTGAACTTCGTTTGTTTCGCTAATCTCAGGAACTACAGGTTCGAATTGAAAAAAATGTTTTTGTATTGGATAGTCCGTTAATTGAGGAAGGCTGTAGGCTATTTATAACATCACGCTACGACCAATAGGAGCGAAGCATTCATGAAAAATGTTGCAAAAACGGGTAAAATATTATTTACTTTTGAGGATATGGGCTGAGGTTATATTAATCATATGTACTTTTAATTTAAAAAAAGAATAAGGTTTCGCGCAAAACACGTAACCCATGAAAGTAAAACACGCTGACGACGTCGTGGGGGACAGCTAGTAATTAATAATATTAATTTAATCTTAAGAAACTTAAATATATATCCACAAAAGAACGTGAAAGGCCGTGGTGTCCGAGGCTGTTGACAACTTCGCCACAGTGGCAGCGATGTGGAGATAATTAATAAAATTAGGTAATATTTATTTTAGGTATCTAAAAACACAGTTTAAGTTCTTTGTAGAGTTCCGAACCCGAAGATAATCTTATGAATAGTAAAAGTAGTTGAAATTTTCAATAAAGTGCGTTATAAAAATATATAAAAAATTTTAAATATAATAAAAATACATTAAATTGATGCGTGAGTCCGAGCCGCTCTTGGCCAGTTTCCTTATTAATAAAAATACATTTATTGCTACTAAAAAATACGGAAAAATACGGTTTTGTTGTTTATAACATACCCTATTCTTACTATAGGTATCAACATAAATACTTTTGCTCCAACAAAGTAATGTGTTTAATTGCAGAAGCATTAAAGGTACTAGCACCGTTTAACCCAAATGAGGAAATAACGTAATCGGTGCAATTATTAAGATGTTGCGTAACCAGTGAATGTGGCCCATCATTTAATTAATGGCTTACATATCAAGCCCTACGTAAACAGAATCACGCCCTTACATATGTTATGACATTTACCATGTAAAGAAACAAATGACTGTCATAGAATATCGGAAAACAAGATTAATGACTTATTGTTGAAAGGTTAAACAAAATAATTTGTTTAATTTGCGTTCCTACAAATAAATTAATGCTTTTTACACTATAGAGTATATTTTAAGTTGAAAAACGCTTATCCAAAACATTGTTTGAAACTATTTAACAAGAGTATTTAACTATTGTATGTAGCACAGAGAGATGTGTAGGTACATCATAATGTATAACAGTCATACAAAAATGTTAAATAACCGCATTTGGCGGCATCTACAATATCTTTATTATCCTTTGTATGGACATTCTATTCAATTAAACATTACGTACATTTTATATTAAACTAGCTGTCCCCCGCGGCTTCGTCCGCGTGTTTTAGTTTCATGTGTTTTTTCATGCTATGCGCGGCACTTTAATTATTTATCGAAAATAAAATATACAGCTTATACTATTTATTCCTCATGAACTTGAAACATTGAACGTAAATGTAATTTCAGACTGAATAAAAAGCTCTTCTACTTTATTATAATATGTATTATTAGTATATATAGGTAGGTAGATTTATTTAACTTTGTACTAAAAGTTGCCAGTATCACATAAAAAAAACGTAGAAACGAAAAATTTCGCCATCCATTGTTTAATAATCAAGAAAAACATCGATGACTATTCCCATATATTGCGACATAAGTTCCATTGATTTTTCTTCACACAATGATTATTATTAGACAGTTTTTTATTGACTTCATAATTGATAGTCCATTGTTTATTTAACATATTGATCTAGTGTTTGATTGCTCTTACTAAGCGACAACTACTATAATAAATGCCTGTTATTATTTTGATTGCTAAAGATTTGTACATATAATAAAAA
The DNA here is from genome assembly GCA_932294365.1 of Diachrysia chrysitis. Classification (NCBI taxonomy): domain Eukaryota; kingdom Metazoa; phylum Arthropoda; class Insecta; order Lepidoptera; family Noctuidae; genus Diachrysia; species Diachrysia chrysitis. Next base: position 9,659,912 of record OW028649.1, on the reverse strand, counting down.
ATATTTTTTTGTTTTTAGGTTGAATTATAAAATAATATAGGTATCTACCTAATTAATTATTAAGGGTCTGTTTTGGATTTTGTAATACATATCACATTGTTCATAGTTGAATCATTAATCCAAATAATTTAGATTAAAATGTAACTCCTTTGACCTTTTAATTTCAATTTAATTTATTTTAGAAACGCAAATTAATATTTCTTCACAGAAATCCTAATTAGTCCCGTATTTCCTAATGAGTATATATTCAGGGTTACGTCCCTAATGAAATCCAAACTGAAATTCAAAGTGATAGCTAAGACTGAATTTCAGTCGTTTAATCTGTGTACCCAACTGTGTGGCTTTCAACGAAGCAATTTTGTGCTACCTCTAAGACAGGCGACTAGGTATTTGATCTACCTAGAAACATTTTGATTTTATTATATAAGTATAGTTATAATTAATTACACATAAATATGTAAAGACACCGACTTTAATGAAATATAATATGAGACCAACTCTGAGGTATATAACCTATAAAGAAATTTTTAAACTGATCCAAAATGGCCGGAGATATAGAGTAATTAATATAAAAAAAATATATACGGTCGATTTGATTAAATACTCATTTTGAAGTTGGTTGATGAATAAAATTAATGTTTATAATAAATCATCATCATCATCATCAGCCTATCTTCGTCCACTGCTGGACATAGGCCTCTCCTATGGCACGCCACTGAGCTCGATCTTCAGCTCTTCGTCTCCAACCACTATAATAAATAGGTAATAAGTTTTGGAGAGTCGAAAAGATATAATCAAAAGAGTTAACTAAACAGTATACCTACTTGGTAATAATTCTAGAAGCTCAAATTTAAGATATTCGCCACCGGTATCTTATTGGGTATCTATTGATTTTTCGTTAAATTTTGTAAAGTAGAGCATCTTTTTCTATAAAATAAAAGACACCATGAATCACACCCAATAAAACCACTTTTAAAAATATGAAGATCACAGGTGCACCGTGAAGAGTTTCTCGACGCGATTCCAAACTCAATTTGTGCAGACTTCAGTTTCAATTGTTAGAAAACGCAATCAATTTTAATATGCGCCGCCACCGCGCGCCGTCGCCGAGTGCGGCGTTCGTCATACATACGGACGTACAGTACGGCGAGTAATATGCTCACCTCAATATTCTATTGGATGCTTTATGTAGGGAAATATTTTAGACATATTTTGTTACAATTGTTTAAATATTTCCGTGTGATATTGGATTTTTTTGCAAGTAAAATTGCTAACTGTGCCATATAATGTTAAATGATGAATTCGATTCTACCATATTATACAATTCATACCTAAATAAAACTAAGTAGGAAAGTGTTTTTTTTTTTATATTAAGACTACATACACTAGGTAGGTACATTATGTTTTTGTACATGCGAGTCAAAAATTTTAATTTAACCACAACACGGATCATGGACAAGTATGGCATAATTAATTAATTACGTTCTTAGAAATAGGTACAATCATGTTAATCTACAAGAACTTACGTTAATCACAATTAATAAAATATGATTGGTGTGAGTAACGTATCTATAAAATATTAATCATGGAAAATCACAACATAACCACTACATGTGAATTTGTCATAGAATACTGATTTTGAAAATTTGACATTTTTATTTAAGAAGTTTTTTTATATATACAAGAGAATGCATTATGTACCTATGTTCACCTAAAACTCGAGAACCGTTAGCCTAATTAATATAAAACTTTGGAGACATGTATAAGGCGACATGACCACTCCGACGAATATAGTTACGTTAGTGCCGGATAGGAGGCGCTAGTGGCAGTGATTTGTATCTTTTGAACCATAGGTCGAATTTCCGATTTTTTATGGTTAAACGAAGCGCACCGGGCACCAGCTAGTTTTTTTTTTTATAAATAACCGAATGTAGAGCAACTTCTCAACATACTATTCTTCTATATATACTTTTTTACGCTGCGTTTATTTTTACAAAATATTGTTGGCTGCCAATAAACCAGCCGTGTCTCACAGAGTTACAAATTGCTGATATTGGTAGGTAAGAGTAGGTAAAGTTTTAATACGGCAAAATGGTCTTACGTAAAGCCGAACATTATTCCGATTGTTATACCCGTTCGGAGCAATGCATACGAATGTTTATGGAGCCAATACTGCCAGAGAATTGTACCGTAAACTAAAATTTACTAGACTAGGCTTTCCTCTTTTTTATCGGCAGTCCATTTTATGCATGCCCATAAAAAACCAATTTAAACCATCGTTTTCATAGATCTTCGTTTGAATATTTATATTCGTACTTTTTTAACGAAAATGGCTGGGTATACCTTTACCTTTTATCTTTGGACTTTTTTATTGCGAGCTTTTTAAGACATATTGCCGTTTATTACCTACATGTCTAGACATGTAGGTAAGTGCTTTTGATTGCTTTTATCTCACTGTTATACTGTATACTACGTATTCTTCTATTTGCTAAGTCTCTTTGTTAGGGTTCCATACTTCCAATGAAAAAAGGAACCCTTGTAGCATCATTTTGTTGTCCGTCTGTCTGTCGGACGGATCCTTGTTCTAATAAAAAAATACAGCCATTTTTGTTTTTCCTATACATTTGCTAGAAATTAAAACCTATAGGTTAGGTAGGTACTTTCCGTCGACGCAGAATCACGAAAAACAAAAATAAAAAGACATTTATTGCTACCAAAAAACAAGAACACGGTACATATTATTAAATATTAGTTTAAAGACAGTAACTTTGGGATACCAAACTTATATTTACTTTAATAGTGTCAAACATTAATGTATAAGAAATTATTTCTCAATCGCACAAGTTTGTTTTTGTAGAATTAACTGCGACAATCAGCAAAATTTGTACGAAACCCTTGGTGCGTGAGTCAGACTCGCACTTGTCCGGTTTTTTAATGAGAACAAAACACTCGGATGTATTTTAAAATTTTGCGATTCGCAATATTAGGTACAAGCTCTAATAAATGTATCCTCTAATGTAGCCCTAATAAATAATGTAGAAATTTTATTAATATCCTCTCTAATATATATCCCTTTTTAAAAATTCTTTAAATATCCTCGTAGAATTATGAAACAACACACATGTATAAAGTTACCCAAATTACTAAAATACTGTTAAATTTACATCACATATTTACATAAAATTAAAAATACTTCCCTTCGCTTATTTAGCCGAACATTCTAGCCCATTTCATATCTAGTGGACGCAACTCCTAAATATAATATTACTTTTTTAGTATACCTCATTATAATATGAGAGACCGCAAAAAGTAATATGAAACCTTATTATCGTGGAGGCCTTATATAAACTCGTCATTACATTTTTAGGCTTAACTAGCAAAAAGCTTCATCGTGAATGGTTTTAAAAATAAATCAAATGTATAACAATTTAGTTAAGCGACTTTAAAAAGAAGGAGTTTCTTAATTCGGTTGGATTTTTTTTATAATTAGAACATTGCTGTTCTTGTCTTGGTGATAGGCTACATTGCGTCACAGTTTTACAATTTATTTAACACGTAATAAACAAACTGTTGTGTTCAAATAATGAATGAGATATTGGTTCCTTGCTTTTTTTTGTTAGTTAAAAGCGATAAATCTTGTGTTATCATACTTTAAGGCTCACTAAGATACCTGATGATAAAAATACCTTTAATTATTTTTGATAGCTAGGGATTACAATGATTCTAACACAATATATTAATAATAATTTGGGAGAACTCACACACGGCCATTTGATCCGAAACTAGGCAGAGCCTGTATTATGGTAACCAGACTACTGATAAACAAAATACGTACATCACTAACTTTTAGACCAACAGATCAGTCACAATATAATTAAGCCTATTCAATCACCAAATAAATAAATATTTTAACACGATGATCCTTCAAAAAGAAACCGCTTCAATATCCTTACTAAATATAAATAATTTTGCCCTTATAATTTTTAATATTTTACCTTAAAATATTATTCCTTTCAGTAATGACGCTAATTGGATCTCAACTTATAAAATAACATAATAGCTTGTTAAGATACATTTCATGCGCTAATTGATTACCTTGTTATAATACAATTAATTACTCCGATGTTTCTAATAAGAGGCGACTATACAATGTTATGTTAACAATATGAATGTATATATATGTACCTATATGCCTATTAGCGATTATATGTACAAGAGGAACAAAGCAGAGTCAGCGTAAGGGGATATGAAGCTATTGTTAAGTTAACATTGAATTTATGTTTTGTTTCTCTGAGTAGGTTATTTACAATTATTATTTTTGAGACACATAACGGGTGTAAAAAAGCCCTTAACGTTAACGAAAACCACGTAATATACCCATCATTAGGATCTTTTTTTTCTCTCAACAAATTGTTTACTGAAACTCGCTACTACTGAGGAGACTTTTTTTTTAAACAGTAACTTTTAAATCGGTCAATACTTAACACTTAAGCGGTTATTTACTTAACAACTACTATGCCCTATTTATAAAGCGGGAAGCAGAACTGACCCGGGTAATTATAGACCAGTATCAGTCTTGCCTGTTCTGTCTAAAATATTTGAGCGAATTTTGTATAACCGACTGAATGAATATTTGACTAAAAAAAAGTTTTTAATAGACGAACAATACGGTTTTCGTTCAGAGTCAAGCACCCTTACAGCTGCAATAGACTTATTTACAAAAATTAATACACATATTGATCAAAGGTGCTTTACAATGGGTATTTTTATTGATTTAAAAAAAGCATTTGACACAGTAAGTCACCAGAAACTTTTACAAAAATTGCATAACATAGGTGTCACAGGTAAAGCTTACAAAATATTTTTATCTTACTTAGAAAATAGAAAGCAAGTTGTTAAAATAGATAATTACGTCAGTTCAACTCAAAATGTGTCATGTGGCTGTCCTCAAGGCTCCATAATCAGTCCATTATTGTTTTTAATATATATTAATAACATTAATAAAATTGGGTTAACAGGACACTTAACATTATACGCAGACGACACCTGTCTCTTTTATTTTGATCAATCAATAGACAACATTGTTTCTAACGCTCAAAAGGACCTTGACCTGCTTAATGAATGGTTTAAATATAACCTTCTTACAATTAACACTACTAAAACTTCATTTGTCATATTTTCCGCAAAAAACAAAAACATACCTAACTTCTCTCCCATCACAATAAACAACGAAGTAATAAAACGAACGACCCATGAAAAATATCTGGGACTGTGGGTAGATGAAAAATTAACCTGGAAACTGCATATTGATCACGTTAAAACAAAACTTACATCTGTATTAGGCGCATTACGTAAAGTAGCTAATTGTCTCCCATACAAAGTGCGTACTATGATATACAACTCATTAGTTAAATCACACCTTGAATATTTGGTGGAAATATGGGGATCAGCTGGCATAACTAACCTTAACTCGTTGCAAAGAACTCAAAATAAAATAATCAAAATCTTATTTCACTACCATTACCTTACTCCAACAACACTATTATATAAAGAAACTGAACTATTAAACCTAAAACAACTTCATGTTTACTACACTTGCATTTTAATAAAAAAGATTATCACTAACTCCATACAAAGTAACATACAGATCAATAAAAGAGTAATTACACGTAACCTAAGAAATAAAAATAAACTCGAGTTAATAAAAGTACGAACTAATTATGGACGAAGAACAATACTGTTTGAGGGAGTACAACTGTATAACCGGTTACCAGATGATATAAAAAATAGCGATAGCATGAATGTATTCAAAAGTAAACTTAAGAAATATGTACGTACACTTTAAGAAAATGAGTGTGTGTGATACTTATTTATAAAAAAAAAAAAAATAGATAAATATAGAAACATAATATATAAATTTAGATATTTAAGTAATATAAGTTGCCTAATGTATAAATCTTCCAACTAACTAACTAGAGGTAATGTAAGTTTATTAATTATTTTTATTATTGTATCTCATTGTAAGTGAACTTATATAATGTTCTTATGAGAAATAAATTCTTTAAACCCACAACTACTCGCGTGTTCTGTAAGAAGATTAAGTGCGGTGAGCTAACTGCAAACACTTGTGCATCCTTTGTCATAAAGCTTTATTTCTAGACGACTAAAATCTATATTACCTACGACTTTTTATAATGTGAACTTTCCTTTGCCTACTTATTAACGAAGTAGTTAAAGGTAACTTTTTAATTAATCTCCTAATCGTAGAGGTCGGTCGTTCCTTTTCGTATATTTATAACGAAAAATATTTTTGTCAAATACATTTCATTTAATAGCTATGGACTACGAATTCGCAGCTCAAAAACGTGTGAGAAAAAACCTAAGTAAGAACGGCGTACTCTAGGCAATTTAACCAGCCACGCAACTATTAGTTTAAGTTAAATAAACATTAGCTTATGATTATACAAATAAAGGTAACCTAACACCATTATACGCAAACGCAATTTGTTAAAAGTAATTCCACAATGTTTTGTCATTACATTAAATTCAAAATATCATCGAATTTTTCGGCCGCATTTATTGTCAATCTGTAACGAGTAAGACAGATGACTTGACATTCCGGAGAATACGTATTCAAATCCAAATTTGTTTCGCAATTGTTATGATGGATGGGTGCACCTGCTTGCTTAAAGGTTGCTCACGACAAAAAGAATTTTCGTTCGACATAAAATAAGAGAAGGATTCGCCATTTACACGTGTAGAATTTATAAAATCGTGCCTAATTGAATCTGGGGGACTCTTGAATTAATTTCATTTCTAATACAATACTAATTTAAAATAGCATTTCATTTAACAGACACGCAAACAAAAAAAGTACAAAAAAAATATTGTCAATGATTCTAGTTAGTTCCTTAGATTGGTAGTATTTTTTTCGTTTATTAAAATTCAAGAAAAATAAAATTTTACATTGGCATTGGAATCAAAATTATTTGAAGAGTAAGGGCAATGGCCATAGACTGTTTCACTTATAAAACAAAAAAAAATGAATCATGTTTGTTCAATAAAATAATTATCTTGCTCATGAAAAGAGGCATTTAATTTTCAGTACAATGTTTACGACTAATTTATTTACCTACAAACAGAAATCTATTTGTACATTTCAACATTATCTAAATAAATTGATTCCGGTTCACGCGTCTCGATGGATATTTGATTACAAAGGTTTAATTAAGTTTAAAATTGTATGGGTTCGATCCGGAGAGTGGCCAAAAAGATCACGCCGGCAATTTCTATTTTAGTACTATATCTAATAGAGGAAATAATGATGATTATATTAATACCCCACTGATGTGAAAGTCTTTTTTTTAGTCTTTTCTTTATTGTTCAAAATAGGTAGCATTAAACTATAATTATGAAAGAGAGCGAGTTATATAATTTCTAAGCACATCGATATCAATACATTAATTACATAATTATACAGATTCATAACTTTAAAAACAATGCGGGCTACCGTTATTGCGCTCACCAGTTGGCGTCACTAGTGCGTCAGCTGTCAAAGCCAACAAACTATGCAATTTGACTTTTTCGGACTTCGCGTCCAACTGACTGACTCTGATTCTCAGAAGGATTTGACTTCTTGATTTAATTTAAACTGATCTCCAGCAAAAGCTGATTCTAGAAAATTCTACTGATACTTTAATATCATAATAATTATGTACCTACAAAAATGTAAGCTTTCGTCACAAATATTAATCATTCGAAACTGCAGCGCAATCGTTATCTTTGTACTTAAAACTTCAAATAAAGCACATAAGTTTAGCCTGTAAAATAATACAAGTTCAACAACGTCATGCCACAGGGATTTGTACAGATTTACCTGTCGTGCTCTGCTTGTAACATTGTCAAGCATCGTTATAACTTTGAAGGAAATCTGTTTGTGGAGGCGGCGAGCTATGTAAATTGTGTTACGTAAAATTATTTGTAGTTTACCCTGTGTAGTGTATATAAATCAGGGACCAGGTTTGATGTGTGTTTTATCAAAGCCTTGTAGGTAACTTCTTTGAGTTGAAATACGTATAATACAAAAAAAAAAACGCCGGAAGCCAAGATTAACTTAGGTACATACTTGGACTTTAATCTGTGAGCGCCAAATTTAAAAAGTTCCAGATTCCAAATGATGACGATGATTTATAATTTAAAAGAGTTTTTAATGTTTTATATTATTATATACAATTAAATACAAACTTGTTAACATCGATTCAATGCATTTGTAAATTTTGTCTAAAAATATTGGCCTATATATGTCCCACTGCTGGGCACAAGCCTCTTTTCATGTAGAGAAGGGTAAGCATTAATCAACAAGCTTGCTGGATTGGATCCAATTATTGGAATCCCGGTTTCTTCACGATGTTTTCCTTCAAAGATGTCTTTGAATAATTAAGAAAGTATATATTACTTTGAAAAAGTCACATTGGTACTTTTCTGTAAGGGGTTCGAACCTGCATCCTTGTGCACACAAATTTGTTCATTGAATCGCTAAGCCACCGCAACCTGTGTTGTAACGTTTACTAGATAAATCCTACATTAATAGTTAATTACGATCTAAAAAAAAATCGAATGACCCCAGAAAAAAATTAAATTTTTATTTAATTTGTATTTAGAGGACCTTACATTAGGCCTTCTTATTTGACCTTTCATAATTATTTTCACATTTTATTTCTAACTAGCTGACCCCCGCGACTTTGTCCGCGTTTTTTATTTTCAACGGTTTTTCATTTATGTAACATTTTTCATTTATGCTCAACTCCTTTTGGTCGCAGCGTAATGTTATATAGCTTATAGCCTTTCTCAATAAATGGGCTATCTAACACTGAAAGAATTTTTTAAATCGGACCAGTAGTTCCTGAGATTAGCGCGTTCAAACAAACAAACACACTCTTCAGCTTTATATATTAGTGTAATTAGTATTTATAGATACAAAATAATGCATATCATCACTGCATTAAATAAACAAAATCCATTATTAATTCATTAATATAACAATAACCAATAATACATTAGCAATTTGAGCGTCATAGTCTTAATTGAAAATAAATATATTCGTAAACATAATATGAAAAAGCCTCCATTTTACGTAATGTGAGTTATATTGCTATTGTATATGAATACACGAATTCTGCATTAGCCGGACGTTACCGCTTTAATACACCATCAATGCTTATCGACTATTGATTAGCACTTACATTAAGAATGATTTGAGGAAACTAGTAGTATATCGTGGCGGTTCCTGCTTTATATTGACCTCGATAAAACTTTGCCTTTTGTAAGAGAGAAAATATAGAAACGGTAAACCTAAAATGCCTTTATTATCTTAAGTACACAGGAATTAAAGATAAAGTTTGTGTATGTGTTTACAGGATACTTTAGAAAAACTTAGAGCATTAAACTTTTTAAGATTTTATGTAAAAACAGCCAGGATTTAAATGGGAGTTATCACGTTGCGGGAATGTAGCCTGACCGATAGGCAAAGATCGTCACCCACTGGACGCTGGACGTCAGATATACGGGGCGCACGTGGTCAAATTGCAAAAGACAGAGAGGAAAAGGGAGGCCTTTGCCCAGCAGTGGAATATAACATAGGCTCAAAAAATATAAAAGATAAGGCTCCGTAGACAAATAACGTTCCTACAAGTGTTAAAGATATTAAAAAAGTGCTTTAATAACGTTAAATGCGTGGAAATGACATTTCTTTTCGAAAATTTACGTGACTCAGATTTGTTATTTCCATACTTTGGAGCGATTCGATTAAATACTGTAGAAATTACATATTCTTTTGCCTAGTCATTTTCCAAGCTACGTTCAGGTCGGCTCCAGTGTTACCGGATTCAGCTGAACAGTGTATTTTACATGGAGCGACTGCCTACCTGACATCCACAACCAATTTGACTGGGTAACACATAATTGTTATTAACGACTGTCAAACATTAACCTATGACAGCCAATGGGTTAACATGTTTTACGAGGCACGGTTTACACATAATGTGCCAAATAATTATCTATAGTACTAGTAGATCACGCTTGTCATTTATTTATTCTTTTATCGCACTTACTTATAATGTTAATCACTCGTTTAATGGTATAATAAAATTAGTTTAAAGTTTGATAACATAGAATTAAAGTGTCAAACCACAAATGTGTTATAGGACCTTCACTATCGAAGCCTAGAATAATCTGAATTAGGACCCGTCAAATGTTGCATTGTTCCACCAAATTAGTCAAGTAATTACATGCATTAAGCTTTCTTACCTGTGAACTGTGTTGTAAAATTAGCAGTTAAATAAAAAATAGATATAAAAACCTATCGTATAATATTATTATCGTATAATTATATTCCGATATGTTCATTATCCTGAACCGAAGGTCCAACGACTATAAAGGTTTTATTATACAACATTACCTCCTTGATTACGATTCTCTCTAATATTACCACTCCAAAGCTCTTTTAAAATGATTTATAGTCTTAATAGTTCCTTAATTGATACTCATTTGAAATACTTAATGCCAACAAGGTAAGAACATTGAAATATTAAAGATATTATGCTATGTTCGGTTAAAACACGATGTCGTTAATTGGATTATTAGAAGAAAAAATGTGTTTAGTGTCTGATTAAGAGATAAACACAGTTTACAACTGCGAATGTCCGTGCAATTTATTGTTAGTGTTGAGATAACAATCATATCAGGTCACCTGCAATCCTTTAAGTCTAAACACATTAACATTACTTTAAGGTTTAAATAGGTCTGAAATAGACCAATTATTTTTTTGTGTAGGCTCAGTTTTGCCTAATAGCCACCTTTTTGGTCTAATAATCTTTGAAACCGCTGGCGTAATCTACGAATTATTTTATTGAGAAATACGTAGTAATATTATTGGATTAGCATAGTGGTTAAATGGTTGGCCTGCTGGCTGACCGATTTCGGCACAGGACAGATGTTTTATGTCCTACAGATAGTTGCTCTGAATTCGGAATTTCTGCGTGCTGTGTTTATTAAACGCACCCGTAATTCAAGTACCTAATAGTAACACCTTTTTTTATTTACTACGACTAAACAGAAAATATGAAATTACGATATTTTCGTGTGTTAAATGAAACTTATGTAAATTATATTCTAGACAAATAAGTTTTAGGTTGTACAAAAGTTTTTGTCTACAAAAGAAACTATTTTACACGGAGATAATTGCTTACGTTCTCTATTAGTTCTTAAATTGAGCTTCACATAGCAAGAAAGTACAGAGAAATCTGAAAAAACCTGAAGTTTACGATTAGAATTTAAGAATTAGAATATATATTTATTTGTTCCATAAATGTTACAAGCAGTTAATTAGCAATAAAAAATTATCAAAAATTAATGATAAATTTTAACAAGCATTGACGAACATGAACAGTGGTCTCCAAACTAAGCATAGCTTGTAGCTAAAGGATTAAAGTTTCGGTAAACGTTTTACAAAGATACATTAAATATGTGAAGATAAAAGCCAGGTCTTTTTTATGTACATATATTATACAAATTCTGCATTATTCTTTTTTAAATATTTCTTCGAAATCTGCTGTATTTTTACCTTTTTCAGGAGATTAATCACTTATTGCTTTTCATACGATTTACTGGTTCCATCACATTTAATGGGTGGCGTAATCATTTTATTACCTCAATTTTCGAGCGTGGAAGTCTACTAACAGTTCAGTACAGTGTACGTAGGTGACTATTTAGAATTGTATATATAAAAAATATATATATTGAAGCAATTATATACGTATAATATTTATTTGAAAATCACTTTTTAAATACCTGAGTTTACATTAAATATGTTTCAAATACATACCAAGTAAGTTCCGATTAAAATTACGAAACATCGAAATAGAATCGTATAATCTGGACTAAACAATTTAGAAACCTGTTTGATAGAGCATTCAATTTGGAATTATTGCAATTTAAGATGAATTATTCATAAATCTCAGATGCATTATTCGAGTAGGCAATCCTTCTTATTTAGTTCCTTATCATTAAATTATGGTGCGTAAAATTCAGTAAAATAAGTTAGAATAAATTGTAACGATTTATCGTAATTTTTATTATTTCTTGTGTGTATTTTTGTGTACAAACTATAATTATTATAGTATTTACAATTTAACAAAATATAAATACAAATAAACAAAACAAATTTAATAAAAAAAATTGGGCCAAACAAAATGTTGGCATATCTTTAACTCGATCTAATTTAAGCTGTAGCATAACATTGAATACATAATCAATCTTGCAAGTCAACGAACGACAGAATTTAATTAGAAAAACAATTTCTTCCGTAAATCTGATAACAAAACTTGTAGTGTAAATATATTCCAAATTAAATTCAACGTGGACAAAAAAATGCTTATTATTGCACTATAGAAGGCTGCGGCCGATATTTCATACAGTAATAAATCATTTAACGTCAATTTATACTGAACATTAAAAGTACATTCACATACAGTGTAAACTATTGGCTTAACACAAATGTACCTACGACAACAAACAAATTTAATAAAGTAAAACTGTGTACTACAACTTTTGTATAAGTAAAAACTAATCAGATTTGGTTTATCTATACTTCCATATTAATATTATAAATGCGAAAGTAACTCTGTCTTTCTGAACCGCTGATCGAATTTTGATAAAACTTGGTATCGAGTAAGCTTGGATCTTAAGAAAGAACATATGCTACTTTTTACCGTGATAAACGACAACCACGCGAGCTGAACCGCGGGAATCTGCTAGTTTCGTTGTAAAATTATTTTCTTTAACAAGATTTGTAGGTTTTTGTGTAAGTTAGGAGTTACTAACGCAGACAAAAGCCTTTATTAACCATTGCACTTCAATGTAAACCTTACTGTTAAAAAATATTTAGTAAATGTAGATTTATGTGCATTATAAAACGAAAAAGATATCACATCAGTAGGATTTCCTCTGGGTAGACTTTTGCTACTTTTGTTTGTATTTTGCTGGTTTTATTTATTGTTGGCCACTGTAAGTATAGAAAATAATTATTACAAATCTTTTATTTTCAGGCAATTATGGCCCTTATAGCAAAAAACAAGAAGGCCCAAAGGTAAGAAAGAGATAGACGTAATTAAGGGCGACAATAGCAAGACGATGCAATCCAACATCCAACAGTTACGATTATTATCTTACCCCCTAAAACCCTAACCATAAATTACGTCGCTTTTTGCATGCCTGGTACAAAATCGTGCATTGTTAACTTTGGAGTTCAATATTTACTCAAATAGTTTCACAAGTGGCCCCTCATAAACTTGTTCCTATTAAGCCAGGTAGCAACTATTCAATTTAGTCAAGTAGCTAAGATAATACGTTGAACTGAAGGGCGCTACCTTTGATTACCACTGCAATGAAATATGGATGAACTGGATTTCATGAATGTAATACTTAATGCTTGTTACTAACTTGGTATTAGGACTGTAGCCACTTTTCATCTATCTAGATACTTAAGATATTAAAAACTAGCACGAGCGTAAAATAAAACAAACACCAATCACATCTTTTCCAAAACCGTCCCAGAAAAAATAATATAACATCTGGGGACAATTCACACACGGCCATCTGATCCCCAACTAGGCAGAGCCTGTATTATGGCGACCAGACAACTGATAAACATACTTATATATTTCTAATTACATACATATTACAGATAAATTACACCCAGACACAGAACAAATGATCGTGTTCATCATATAAAAGAAATGTCCTGGGTGGGAATCGAACCCACGACAAACCCAGCATGTCCAAAATGGACATCAATTTACTTTTACAGACTTTGAAATCGTTTTGTACATAAAATTAATAAAAGATTATTATTTTAACTTAATAGGATAGACCACAAGAAACCCGAAAAGTACACAGCCCTTATACTAACGAACTTAGAACTTGATTACTCGTCAATTCTTTGATCTAGAGCTTTTGTGCTTTAAACGCTAGATAATAATAATTTTATTTCTATCCCGAAGTCAAATATTAATTCATTCAACTATTAATTGGTTCTGTGATAATTGACAGCTGCAATTTACTGTCTACGGCTTCTGCCAAATCCACACTAAATATTACGAAATTTAGTTTCGATTTACCAAGGTCTAGACAGTAGGTAACTATTAATCTTAATAGTCAACTAAAGTTAACGTTACAATTTCTGATTATTTGAGGTTAAGTCAGATATCGCGCTAATCTAAAGTTATTGATAGATTTTAGAACGGAACTAAGCTTATTTATGTTAATGTTTAACTAAAAAATGTTCCAGCAAAAAATGGTAAATGTAAATACTATGAATACCCGACGATTTTAAAAAGCGACACAAATAAAAAAGCCCCGTAAATATTTTTTAAACCCCATCACCGTCACCTAAATTTTTAGAAAGAATTCATGATCAAAATTGATAAGAAAATACAATAAATACCACAGACAATCATACGGATTCACTAAACACGGCTCTTCCTTCGTCGGGCCTTAATAACAATACCCAATTTATTCTAACCACGGCTTAGTAATTTGTACGATATTCACTAACAGGCTAAACCTAATCCTATTACAAAAATCCAATCTATAACTATCCACTTACCTCTCTACATACAGTAAAAAAACTGTATACATAACATTTATACACACGAACTGGATATTATACATATACTAGCAGTGCCCGCGGCTACGCTCCCGTCAACCGATTACTTTTTCTACTCTACTTAACTACCTAAGTACTTACTTACCTACATACCTACCTACCTACCTACCTACCAACCTACTGCCTGCCTAACTACCTACCTACTTATCTACCTCCCCTACCTATTTTCTGATCAATTGAGTCACTACATGAAATTTAAAAAAAACTTGTTTTTTTTTTATTCAAACCTTGTCCGTACCTACACTAAGGAACATAATAGAGAAAAAAATATCCGATTTGGTGCAGTCGTTCAAAAGTTATTCGCGTACATACATTATGGAGATTCATTTTTATATGTATAGATATAGTGGAACAAAACACAAACCCGTACAACGCAGAAGTGACCAAAACGTTTCTAATGTTACATTTATTGGATCTCTCGCCTTTTAGCCGATTGAAACCAAAACACATAAACAGCCAGAAACATCCTCACCTACCGTTGTTTACCCAAACAACGACCTTCAGAAGAAACAAGAGACTTTTCCAATACAACCGAATCAAAAATAAATACCCAATAATCCCAACAAGCGGACTACTAGCCGTCCTTGAAAATTAAATCACTGAATAAATAAGAGATTTCAAAGTGAAAGCGGAGACTTCTTAATTCACTATTTTCTCTTGGAGACGATGAGCAATTTCCTATAGTAAAAAAGTAATAAAGGGAGGCGGGTAAAATTGCCTTCAGAAGTGAATCTCAATAAAGGCTTAACTTAGTTTTAGCGACCTCGCATATTATGGGGCAGGACTTTTGAAAGGGGTTAAAGAAATACTGATTTGAAGCAGACAAGGAAAAGGTGGTGCGTGGATAGGAATAAATTGGAATTGGAAATATTTCTTTGAAATCTTATTGCGATAGTTGCTTAAGAGGACTTACAAAGAGCTCTTTATTCTGAGTTTAGTTTAGCTACCTGCTCGTTATTTTTTTAAGTAAAGCTACTCTTGTCACTACTACTTTCGCAACTATTTGTAAATGTTAAATTTCTGTAGGTATGAATAAAATCGAATATTTTAATTAAAGATTTTGTTTCTTTGCTAATGCCGATCGGTCTCAAAATACTGTTACTAAGAGTATTAATTCATAATTCAAAATACTTTTTAATGTTTAATTTAAGGTTTTTCTTTAGATTTCACAGATAATTGAGGCAAAGGAAACCTTTTAAAACTAGGTGTTAGAACTTTTCCAATGATTCAACCTTCAAACTATTATTTCGTTTACATGGCTTTTGAATATTCCAATTGCCGAGGCACACAACCTTTATTTTTTATTGAAAACAATATACACTTTTTATGACACTTTAACAAGTAACCGTTTTAAACATTATCAAAAAATATTAGACTCTTTTAAATACCTTGCGCAGAAAAACAGTAATAATTAAAAACATAAGGCATTTTTCAGAAGTCTCCAGTTTTAATTAAGAACACTTTTTACTTTTTTCTGAAAGAGTTTCGTTCAGCTTAATTACGGTTAATTCTGGCTCCCCTCTATCATCCATTTTATCTCTGGCCATAGCAACAACTCGCTTGTGTAATTAGCCGGTTGATGATGAGTTTTTAAGACGTGAAACAATTCTTGTTTGCTAGCAACCGTAACTGTCCACTTAGTTTCTTGTTATCAGACGAAAATCACGCTTAAAAATAATTAAGAGTTTTTATAAACAAGTAAAATCTTAAAATGTGTGTCAAAACAGAAGGCACCATATTATTAAAACTATCTCAAAACCAAATATTACCCTAATAATATCGGAACCGTCGATGTTTTTACATAAACGTCTGTCGTAACACGGAAAATCACTTAAATCAGTAAGCGATCGTAGTACATTTAGTTGAAAAATTTGCTTACGCTAGGTTCAAGGGGCTACTAGCGATGCGCGCACTCTATGTTTGTCTATGTTTACTCTAACGCTCTAATAGAGCGTCATTGACAAAATAATATCTAAATCTTTACTTATGAGCATTGAAGTGACTCAAAGTGAACAACAGTTTCTTACGTATCACCTTTTGAGAAGAAAAGTCGACGATAGGGGAATTCACGAAGCTTAGTAATTACAAAAACTCAGTTCATTGATCTCACTTAAGAGGAGATAGGGTTATCATGACAGAGTTCAGGAAAACAAACTGTAACAACGCGCTCATATAAACACGGAGCAGTAAGCGAATGGAGTGTTTACTATTGCAACTCCATAAATCTATATAATTTTATTTACAAGATTCCTTAGAAAACACTGTTGAAAATAATCATTAAAAAACCAGTTGTATACGTTTCTTGAAAAAAAAGTAAAGTTAAAGGTGTTTATCCTAGTCTGGGATATTTTTTTTTTGATTTTTTAATGAGTCTAAAAAAAAATAAACTCAAGGAACACATTCCAACACACTATCTAAAATTGATTAAACGACTGCACGGATAGACGATTAGTATCGGTTGCTACGCCAATTATCACCGTGCGCAACGTGTCGCGGGTTCGATCCCCGCATGGATCGAGCCTTTGTGTGATTTACAAATGCTTGGTTTAAGTCTGGGTGTATTTTTTTTCATGAGATTTTACGTTTGTAAAACGAATAAATGTTTTAAGTGTTTTTCACTGTACTAGAGGATACTGTCATATTATGTACCCCTTTTAAATATATCTCATTATAAGTGAACTATGTATCGGTTCCTATGAGAAATGAAATTATCTAAACCCAAAATAAGTTGTATGGCCAGTTGAGATTCAACTATGTAAACACAAAAAATAAATACTAAATACAAAAAAAAAGGTAGCTACTTCTTACATGAATGGTGATCATAGTGTACTCTGTGAAGAAACATGGCTGTAAAGCATTTCATGTTCTCACTACTCTGTAATTATAAATTATCTACAAGTTAAGAGCGGTAGCTTCGAACATAAAACGAGTAATGCTCCGTTCCATTAGGTAAGTTAATTCAACTAACGTTGGGTTTTACGATGCAGCGAGTACCTACTGTAGTGCAATTATAGTGCCTAGTGCCTTATTAACTCTAAATTTTAGCAACAATTACACCACCTTGCCTCAAAATTACAGTCGAGAGTTTGAGACACGTGTCTAATACGGTGTAATATAGAGCATGCTATTACAGTGTTTTGTTTTGCTATTTCCTAACACAAAATTATAAGGTATGGAATCGATTGTGTTTTTTTTTTTTTCTGAGAAAAAGTGATTGAAAACAGTCCTCTTTAGTGGTTATAGTTGGTTTATTATGCAGTATACTATACAGTAAATGATTAAATTATAACATTAATTTTAACAGAGAACAAAACAGCACTATTAATTAAAAGTATTATATGTATGGCTCCATGTATCTATAACCATTTACCCAAACAAATATAGAAATTGGAAAATATAGATAAATTTAAACATAATCTTAAGATGATAAGTCGGTTAGGATATGGTTAATGTACACTACTATATATTTTGTAAGAACATTATTTGTACCCATGATGATTTTAGTTATTTTTACACCCACAGAAATTACGAATCTGAGCTTTTTCGTGCCGATAGATTTGTTTAGTTTCCTAGAAAAGATATGCTTACCTACAAATTAATTTTTTGGGACAAAATATTTAAGTATTTTTC
Organism: Diachrysia chrysitis; assembly: GCA_932294365.1. Classification (NCBI taxonomy): domain Eukaryota; kingdom Metazoa; phylum Arthropoda; class Insecta; order Lepidoptera; family Noctuidae; genus Diachrysia; species Diachrysia chrysitis. The sequence goes on along the minus strand of OW028649.1, from coordinate 9,641,560 downwards.
TTTGAGAAAAAGTCATTTCACTGACTACTTAGAAAATGCCATTTTGTGATGTTTACCTTAATGAGTCCTCTGAAAATTTCAGCGTAAGCTAAAATGATCCCGTAAAATTTATTTAGAGTACCAACTTAAAATTTCTATTCAAAACACCGTCTGAACGGTTATTGTATAAAATAGCGCAGGTTATGCGCGATTATCATAATGAAATTGCCAGCAGTTAGGGGGGCATAAGAAAAATGGTAAAATTTGTGGCGTTAAATAATATCGTTAGGAGTGAAGAAAAATGTTCGCCGCCCTGTAGGACCGGGACCGCTCCACTCTGAAATTGCAAGTCGTATATTACACAGGGAATTTTCAATTACGGCAATCCTGCGGTTTTTCATTCGTAATGTGACTTTTAGGCAACGCTTCGAGCTGGTCATTCATAACTGCCACGGCCGAGAGCAACTAGAGACTCAATATCTTCGAACATGGCCACTTTGGCTTTTTCTGGCGGCACATTATTTTAAAGCTTTGCATATTTTGTTTGAGAAGCAGATTATTATAAAAATATTTTTGGACAACTCACACACGGCCATCATGATCCTAAACTAAGCAGAGCCTGTGTTATGGCCAGACTACTTATTAACATACGTATATTTGTAAATCATGCTTATCATACAATAGGGATGTTTCCTGGGTATGAAAAGTTAAAATCTATTTAGTCCGTCAGTTAGATAATAAAAAAATATTAGACACGTATTTTTTCTTTTATCAAAACAATAAAAAAATACAAAGATACACCGCTTTAAAATTTCGGAGTGGGGGCTTATGACGCTACGCCTCGCTAAAAATCGTAGCGAGGAGTGACGTCACGCGTAACATCAGTTCTCTGTATTTTGATCATTTTTTGTTTGCAGGAAAAAAGAAAAAATACGTGTCCAATAAAATTCATTAATCTACAAGACGGACATTAAAAAAAAAAATAGGAAACAGGCCCATTATTTGTCCTGGGTGGGAATCGAACCCACGACCTCTGGGTTAACAGTCAGGGTCACTAACCACTAGACTAACAATCCAGAAAAATATATATATAAATATATTTATATATATTATATTAAAAGCAAATTTTCATCTGAATGGCGTGGTTTTAATGGTTTTGTTATAATAAAGTAACATACCGCATCGTCATAAAAAAACGTATTAAATGCGAAAGTAATTAACTAAAACTATACAAGAGACGGAATATGTTAATTATAAAATGCTGACCCTTTGTCTTTAACTAATGGGACCACAGTAAATACGATCACGTACGCCGCAATTTGCCGCATTCCTAGTACCTACCTAAATTAAAAGCACCCATTATTCTAATTCTTCGAACATACTCTACTCAATTTTAAGCTTCCTTTACCGTCCATGTATGTACATATAAAAAAAAAACTTTAAATTTAATATCATAAGTGGTCTTTTGTTGTTAGATATTTTTAACTTTGATTCTACTTTGTACCTACACCACAATGAACTAACTGCCCATCTTTAGTCAATTTTAAATATCTGTGTCAAAGGAGGCATAAAAATCAAATCTAGCTCTATATTTTTACACTTATTTGGTAAGTACATAATCGCAAATTACAGGTAGGTATTAATTTACCTATTGCCCTATCAGGCTAGGCTCGTTTTTTCAAAATAACAAAATTCAAAAAACTTAAGTAATAATTAAGGCTTAAAATCATACCAATTCTTGCACGAGAAATCACTTAGCAAAACAATTCAATACAATATCGCTACCTTAACGAGAATCTTCAATTTAAATTCAAAAGAACTCTAAGTTCTTTTATTCGAAACAAAAGTTGCGAACCAAGCCATTATGCTGATCTACGACGAAATATAATTTTCTGCACGTACATTTCTCATTTGGTAATAAAACCATAACAATAAAACTTACCATTTAGAATGGAGTATAAGGTATAACACTTTTACACGAACAATAATTCAGTGAGAAATATTAAGCTATTGAGGGTCGTGCTTTTCAAACCGATATCATGGCCCGAAGGCTTTCAATAAAAATTTATTATAATGCAAATTGCATCTCTTTGTGAATGAGTATGGTATGCTTACTCTCAAATCCTTTCAGACGATCTTTTTATAGGGCTGTCTAGTCGAGGCGTTTGCTATGCGCAGAATTTGAATGGAAGAAATGCTCTTGATGCATATTTATTAGACAAATTGAATGCATTACGTTCTCTACAAATTTTTGTACATACCGATGTGGATCAAGACTTTTTGCGCTTAGAAAAATATTTTGGTTTTTACAGCTAACATTATTTTATTTATACTAATACATGTATTAATAGTTTCTAGTTTCTTAATTAGTCTTTGACGTTGATACAAGTTATTATAATTATTACGAGTCGTTGGCGTCCCACTGCAGAGCAAAGGCCTCCCTTCCTTCTATCCTCTATTTATCTCCTCTCCTTTCAGTACCGCGCAAAGGTGTCGAGTTTCTCCCGCCATCTCCTCCTGGGTCAGCTGCGACGTCTCTATTTTCTGTTTATAGCCCACTGTGTGGTTGCCTTCGCCCAATGCTCAAGTAGGAGTGTTCATTTTGTGCCTAAAACGAAATGTCTTTCTTTATGACACCCACCTAGCTTGGAAGGAAATTAAATATCTTATCGTTGAGATAAAGTCGCTCACCTTTTTCACAATAGCTTTCGTGATAGACACTAAATGTTTAGATTTGAAAATGTAGAGACAGTTGCGAATAAGTACAGTCAAGTCGTCAGAGTTTACTATGAATTGCGAATATAACCCTTACTGTTTTGCCATAACACCCTGTCAATGACTAAGCGTTACCTCTGATAGCGGCTATGGCGCAACGTACCTGGACAAAATTTATATAAATAGCTTTTGCATCTAACAACGAGGGGAGAATTTAGAAGGAATAGATTTTAAAAGATAGATTTTCTAAATACATAGCACATTTGTTGCGTTGCTCTTTTATAACTTGGATTCTAATAGTACACAAAATATACGATATTACAAACTCAAAAATCACATAGTATTTCTCTAATCGACAATAACTTACGAGTAAGACTATTCCTTTAACAATTTTTAAATGCTTTTTTATTCCGAACACAATTGCCTGTAATGTTTCCTGTCAACTTTTCTTCTTTAGGAAATAGAACTGATCTTACTGAGAAAAAACGAAATAAGATCTTCACGAAAAAATGTCTTTAGTATTCTTACATATCTACATAGTATATTACTTTGTACCTAACGTAAACTTTCAATTAACATCAAGGATTGTACCTCCAAATAATTTGCTAGCATTAGTAGAACGTTGAGGCCATTAATCCGGCGAGCTGTAGCAGAAATTATGCAACTTAGATAATGAGATCTTGGCTCCTATTTCGCCTTCCTCGAACTTTCAGCTGTCAACGAATATTTACTGAACGCTATTTTATAGGATGCTCGATGAATACAAAGCCTGGGTATAACAACTTCTATCATATTTTTATTTCAACATATCAATACAGGGATTTTTAAATGACGAACCTGCCGCTCAAGCCAAGTGACATGTCTACAAGCGTTAACGCTGATCGGACCGCTCAAATGTATGGAAGTGACAAATTTAAGTCACGTGACTTATCGAGATGACATGTTTTCCATACATTCAATGTCATTTAAGCGATTTCAATCATCATTGACGCTTGTAGAAATTTCATTTGGCTACAGGAGCTGCTTGTGCTTTTAACAATTAAAGTTTTAAACTTATTAAAATAGAAAAGATGACACATATCGCCAAATGTATCTACTTAATTGTAAGTCCAATAATATTTGAATGTTCCGTATAACGGAAAAAAAATGAGATTAATGTAGAAATGTATACCACGATCTTTTTTTGTATGGATAACATCATCATACATTGCAATGAACCCAAAGTACCTAAGTATCAAAGGCACTTGTGTATTGGAATCAGAGACAATGAAAGTACCAAGAATACCCAGACCCGAGACAATGTAGAATAGTGGTTTTCTACATTGACTCGTCTAGGGATACCTCAAAAACCGGTGTGTATGCCACTTGACCACCGTCATCCGACCAGTCATCAAAATCGATCTGCTTTCTGCTCGCTAACAAATATGTGTGGGTTCACTTTCTTTTGTTTCTGGATGTGTACCCAAACTTAGTCTTTCCATTACCCAAAATACTTAATAACATCAAACACTCTCATTACACGGGTCCATAGGTACACTATACAATTTGTTGAAAATTCAATTATTAATCCTTACAACCACTTACACAAGATTACGGTCCTATTACATTGAATAACTAAATGATGTCTTGTAACCATTAGGGATTTTGATTACGTCCGTCCATCGCTGAATTTAAGAAAAGATTTTTTTCCTTTCAAAAGATGTAACGCAGGTACTTTTGTTACGTTGGAGCTAATTACGGGAACGGTAAAAAAAGGTAGAAAGAAAAGAAATATTTCAAAGTGGGTACGTAATTATGCTTTAAATTACGTACTTTTAACCTAAGAGAATAATAACAGGAATTAATGAATTTTTGTTTTAAGATTTTTTTATTTATAAATATTTAGTAATTTAAATGAAAGTATATTAAAACCAAGTGACATTCCAATCAGGAAAATCATATAACTTTGATTGGATACCATTTAATTTTTAAAATTAACTCTTTGAACCTAAATATTAATTAGGTAATTTAGAACATGGAGCAAATAAACATCTCTCACAGATGTTTTCCTCATTTGACCCGTAACTTTCGCTGAACAGAAATTATGTTCAATTTCTGTAATATCTCGTAGTATGAACAGGTAAATGTGTATAACTGGCCCCGTGGGATAGTGCCGTAAGACTTCGTACATTTGAATACATGAAAACACTAATGGGCGTGCTCATTGTAAGTACAAGTTATTGTTCAGGGATCAAAGGTCTTTCACAATGTATCTATGTTGAGTAAATTTGAATTACGAAAATAATTAATGTTTTCTTCGGTGCCAAAACATAGGTAACTTATTAATTAAAAGTATGTAAATCCCTGGACCAATTCAAAAGTATTTTATGTTTTCGTCTTTTTTAATTATGCATGAATTAAGTATAAGTACCTATTTTGGTGTTATATTTTCGCTTTCTTTCTTCAGAATATTAGGTAAATAATATATTTTTTTATTTAACTGTTAAATGTACAAATATTTAAAAGGAATTGGTGTTAATTTGTTTAAATTAAATTATTGTCTACTGTTTTCATTTTTAAACACTATCTAAAGACAAGTTAAGACATTTTTTTAAGTGATTATTTTTTTCTAGGTGAGAATAAACATGGTGTTTCTATGCACGCGTAAGATATTGAGCTTTTGATTAAACTTACTGCCCACGTTCAATTCGATACATCAAGATATCGGGAACAAACCTCGATAAATAACAAATATAATTATTATTTTAATTATTTGTTACGCATTAACGCATGCGGAGCGAATATTTGTAATTAAATACAAATAAGCAGTGGCCGCAGGTTCGAGTCCTGCCTGAGGTTTAAGTTTTTCCTTCTATTATTTGTATTTAATTACAAATATAATTAGTTTATTTCTCACACTAGTTATTAAACAATTTACATGTGAATACATTCGGAAATGAACGAGACTGGATGCTGGGTCATAATTTATGCCGTGACTGGTGTGATGAATGACAGAATAAGCAGTATTTATTAATATTGTGTAGTTTACACTAATCAATCAAATGCGCACAAAGTTTTGCACCTTTTACTAAAGTTTGAACTACTTTTTTTTAAATAAATCTACTCAGTTAGCCTGAGCACTGGCTTTGACTGCTTCACCTGACTTTTGTCGAGGACCTTAAGGGCCTCTAGCCGGTGCAATAGAAAAACTACAAATAGTAGAAAGAAAAACTTAAACCTCAGGCAAGACTCGAACCTGCGACTATTTTTTTATAATTACAAATATTCGTTCCGCATGCGTAACAAATAATTAAAATAATAAAATTAACTACGTCAGCAACATTCACTATGGACACCCCCTGTGTAGTTCGGACATCGACTTAGTGCGTTTCTAACAATCTTGATAAGGCAGGATCTAAGTTTTTGTTATTTAAGGACATATTTTTATAGCTAGTACTTCATTTAGAGACGGGGTCTAAGTTTGAATTACACAATCTACTATTCGTACCTATCTCTCTATATCTTTCTCAATCTGTGTACCAAAAAATTCACAATTTTTTTTATAACCAAACTTTATCTTAGATTCAAGCCTTGTTATAGGTTTAATTTCGGTTAAACCACTATCTTGTTTCTATCTAGTTTTTCCGAAAATAATATAAGTTTATCATATATACATGATAATAAGTGAGTCATAAATACAAATAAAATTCGTTCTTAAAATAAATGTACCCTTGAGATGTCTGTAGCACAAAAAAGTCTGCACTAAGTTACTGAAACAAAATAAAACAATTCTTCTTCATTACGTATTGATAAAAAACTCAGCTGTTTTCAAATTAAACTTGGAACAAACCCTCACAAACCAGCCTGCATCAGATAAGATACAAATAAAAATGCAAAACAAACAAAAAAGAAACAAGATTACAGTAAAAGAGAGAAATAAATAATGCAGCTGAAGCTAAAAAACTTTTTAACGCTCTCCGAAAAGTTTTCCTTGTGCTTAATTACGTTTTCATTTATCTTTCGTTGTCCGTCGTAAGCCGACATCACACAGTGCGCGATATCCCGGACCATCCCGCACCGCACTCTGTGGGATGCGGCTCGTCCGTAATAGCGCAGACGCGTTTGCTTCGGTCCGTTTCAAGCCATTGCGAATCGAAGTATACCTTAAGTAGGTTAAAATTGGGTTTGATTCTCAAGATTCACACGGAGCAGGGCGCACCGTGGGAGAACCTCGGTGCGCAGTCCGTGGTCGTCGGATGTGCGGGGTGGTTTACGATATCCCGCGCAGTGGAAAGCCGGCTTTACAGTGGCAAGCAATTCAAAATATAAACATTTTTTGATTGAAAACCATATTTTTTGATATTTAATTAAAGTGATTAATTTATATCTTATGGTCGTTCACTAGCGAAATTACTTTTCTAAATAAGGCAGGTGTAGATCTAGAGTATTGTAAAGACGTGCATAACGATAGTCCAGTTTTTATTTATTAAAGCTGCACTTTTAATTATTTTTAGAGTTCGACTCGCGACACCACCGCCGCCGCGTCAGCTCATGATTAGGGACTCCTATTGAGTCTGAAACTTCAAACATCTGGAGACAAACCCAACAAATCAAAGATCATGAAAATCGTTCTAACTGTACTTGAGATATAAATACTGTAAGTAACCCGACCTTGTTTTATATAAAGCCTTAACCGTACCTAAACTTTTCACTTTGTAGAAAACAGCAAGAATTCATTTTCTTGTTTCCTAAACCAATAGATAACTTAATACAACACTAATTAAGATTAATGCCATTAGTAATTAAGTCTTTCTAATACAAATAAAACTTTCACAATGATATTAAACCTTTCCTTGTATTTTGACTTATGTAGAATAGGTGAAAAAATCTAATAAACACAAGGTGTCTTGATTCAATATCAAATGAAAACACTAAAATGTTATTAAGCAAAAAAAAAAGATTCAGAAGATAATCAGAATTAAAATCAAAATCTCAATTAAAAGGAAGCGATTCATTCCGATTCTTCCCGAAGTACCTTCCTTATCGCAAGAATCCAGGGAACAGAGGGGCGTAGGGGATTGTCTGTCGAATTGAAACTGACGTGAGCTGGCCACCTGGTTCCTTTCGACGAAATTAAAAAAGTTTCAGCTACGCGGGCACTCGGTAGGTCTCGTTCATTTAAATGCTAAGGGATTCCGTGTTAGTATTCATTGCGAGTTTTGTCATTCAGAGAAAAGTTTTGCTTTTTACCAGTCTCACTTCGCGCCAGTTCGAAATTTGCATTTTTTCGTCGCAAATTCTGTAATGTTCGCTGGTTTGGTCACGGTCATCATGTATCGTGTGACGTAGTGTTTTATAGATAGTCTCATTAAACTGCGTTTCTAAAACAGTGGATTCAGCATTTCCTTTAGCTACGGAACTAGGCTAGATTCACTCTACAGTTATAGTTTTATAAGACTAAAGTGTGAGTTCTCAAGAGTCTACTCTCTTTTAATTTTTATACACAAACAGGTGGTAGAAAAATATGTGAGATCCATGAAACAGAAATCAATTAGTGAATTAGATAAATGTATAAAAATCTTCGTTACAAATTACACACACTCTAATAGTAAGATAAGTAGGTACAGTAAAGGTAAAAATTATTAACACGATATAACGTAAACAGTGCCTTTATTATATTTTCATCAATATAACAATAACAACAAGCAATATTAATTATATTTATTAAATGAGCAGATAATTAAAATGAAACTATTTAATATTAAATTAATTATTCCTTACATTGATTACACTACTCATAAGTCATGACAAAATTTCATGTTGAATAAAAGAGACTTGAGAAAGTGATAAATAAAAACAATTCACAATATTTTAGGCCCCTACTTGCATACTACGGGATCTTATGAACGCATTGATCATCGGATGGCCGATCCTTGCGTAGACTCCAGGAGAATTGGGACGAGCACATCCATAACCGAAGGAAGTCACTCCTTCCAATTTTTGTTTCACTACGGCAGGACCACCAGAATCACCCTTAAAGCAAGCAAATATTTCTTAGAAGTAGACGTAATCAATGAAAATCAGTTCTGTGTTGCGACGGTACTCGCAACGCAACCAGTTGAGTAACTCATTGTCACACGTGAATGTGACGGGGGCGTGAAATGCCAAGTGTGCAAAAATAATAAATTTATTAAATTTGTTTTTTTTTGTGTTTATATTATTATTATTTTACGTTTAGTTAATAAGACGTTCTCTTTGGTGTGACAATAAATATTATCATTTGTTTCTTTTTTTATATTAAAAAAAGCACCACCGGCCGCCGCTTCGGAGTATATCTATTAATTATTATATACCTGACAAGTATCCTTTCCACCTTCTGGTAGACCGGCACAGAACATTGCTGTAGTGATGCCATTTCCAATGAGTTGACCACAATAAGTTCTGTTGATTGCGGGTACTGTGACCTCCATTAACTGCTCGGTTGTACTACCCCCTTCCTAAAATATAAAAACAATTCGTTAATATATATAATTCATTAATATGGTTAATATATATAATTCATTAATATGGTTAATATATATAATTCATAAATATGGTTAATATATATAATTCATTAGAATGGTATCATTTGTCATGCATCCAGTAAAAGTAGGTTCCTTGTGAACTATAACATCGTTTTTTTTTTTAATATTTATGAATTACAGTACCTATTTCGTTTACAATGCTTTTATTTTAATATTGCGGATATCTTAAGAATTTGTGTATCCAGTCAACTTTCATGGTTCGTGTTTCGTGGCGAATGGTTAATTCTTGATTGGGTAATAATCCTCTTTACTTTTGAAAAGGGGGCAACCTATAATCGAAAATCTGCGAGCGTCACTAGTGTCGCATTAGGTGTATCTGTCATTTTCCATCAATGATGGGCAAATTAGTGGCTGTGATTGGTAGAAATTGAAAGATGAACCTGATGTAAGACTAGCGGTCTTAGCAGTCTTTTAACCCCGGTAGTCCCCATGTAATACGCAGGTGGCACCCCTTCGTCTCATCCAAGTAGTTCCCGTTTCTATGGATATTCTATTGGCATAAAAAGTGCCCTTTGTGATAACCTAAGTAAATAATCTAACTGTTTACCAAATCTGTTGAGTAGTTTTTGCGTAAAGAGTATATATATTACACATCAATCTATCCTTAGAAACTTTCGCGTTTAGGTAAAAATATTTGTAGGAAGTTGAATTATAACTTTAAAATCAATTCAAAATTCTTTTATTTCAAATAAGGCTACTCGTCCCGATTCGTCCACCCTTCACCGCTTCCTAAGTGCTCTGGTTGTGGAGAAGAAAAGGTGCAACAAACTCCCCAGCAGCACGCTGTTATTCCGTTTAAACAATAATAATAATAAATATCATTTAGGGACCGCGCCAAATAAACAAGTGTCTGAGGATCATTTGTCCTGTGTCTGGGTGTAATTTATCTATAATAAGTATGTATTTAGAAATATATAAGTATGTTCATCAGTTGTCTGGTTGCCATAATACAGGCTCTGCCTAGTGTGGGATCAGATGGCCGTGTGTGAGCTGTCCCAAGATATTATTAAATTAAAAGTATCAGCTAACTACTTACACTGGTGGTACCCCATCCGGTAGCCGTGACATTGTCACCGCTTTTCACATCACTACCCATTCCAACTATTTCTATTGCCTTTGTGGTGCTATTATTTAACGTCATACCAGAAGCGACTCTTATTACAGCGACATCATAGTTACTAGTTCCTGCATTATACAAGGGATGTGTAAACCATGACGACGCTTCGTACGTCATACCTCCACTGTTAGCGTTTGTACTGCCAATCCGTATTCTTACTCTTATAGTGCTGTAAATTAAATTTATTTTTTATAAATACTGAAATTTATTAAATCTGTTTGCATTTCACAGCCCAATTGAAAAAGGTTACGAAATACCCGGTTATAGCCTCCCAGCACTAACCCAATATGAACAACAACTTAGAACCAATTAGTTATAATTATGTACTTTTTTACCAAATTCTGTTTAATACTTTGTGTGAAAGATTACCAAACAATTTTTTCGCATTTAGTGTTACAGTAGCTTTAATATATTTTTTGACATTCATACTTACTCTGTCAGACAATGGGCAGCGGTGACTATGTGCCGTCTATTGATGATGGATCCACCACATTGGAAGTCGACCGTGCCGTTAAACAACAGCAAATATGCCATATGCGGATACTGCTCTATCGTGGTTTCAGTCCCGCCTACAATCTTCCCACCTTCACTTTTACCTTTACGACTTTTACCCACCGCATCTGAAACATAACAAAATATAAATACGACTGCTATCTTCGTAAAAGTTATTACCCTGCAAAGTATCTCTGAAATGAAAAAAATATACATATCGCTAGCTGCTGCCCGCCTGCGTGAGTGTCTTTTATCGCGGCAAAAAGTGGCCTTTCTTAGGATCTATTTCTACCCTATACCAAATTTCATCCAAATCGGTTAAGCGGTTTAGCCGTGGAAAAGTAACAGACAGACGGACAGGCAGAGTTACTTTCGAATTAATAATATTAGTATTGATATTATTAGGAAAAAAGTGGAACAGACAGATTTTTCCATATGACAATTTGTCATCCAGAAAGAAAAAAAAAGCACACTGAATATATAAGATTTAAAAAAATTATAATATATATAAAATACATAAATAACAAAATTAAAAATATACCTTTGAAGCAAAATGCAACAAATAATATGAAGAAAAAACTTAACTTGCACATCTCTGTAACTGCAAATGTATTGTGAATATTTTCAGTAATTTTACGTTTATATACTTTTCTGAACATCTAACTGGGCATCTACTTATCTCAATAATTGTCGATAATTGGAGGACTCGTCGATAAGGCCCCTATTTAATGTCCCACTCTAATTGCTTATATTTCAGTCTTTACTTCCTGAGAGATATGTTATAATTGCAAGCATTATCTGTCCCACATTATCAGGGACAAGTTAAGGTTAGAACATTGTTTTGCTATGATTGTTCAGTGGTTATAATTGCACTATTATATAACAAGAACTACTTTATGTGGTACCCAAAGACATTTTACAAAACTTTTAACGTTGTAGGCCTTTAATTTGATATCTTACTCGATGGTATGGTTAAAAATGATGGTATAGTTTTCATAAACCCTACCTATGGGCAATTGGGTTTTTTACACGAAATCTTATCTGTCGAAATCCATACTGCATTTTGGAAAAAACGAAAATTTAAAGAAATATAGAAACATACACAAGATACGAGTGAAAATCATAACCCTACCTTGGCAGTCCGGTAAAAAGGTGCATTGATACTAGCCCAGATTTGAACCCACCATGTGTCAACTTAACCAAAAATTTCAAAACGTTATCACCACGCATTCCTGAGAAAAAAAAAAAACTTGATAAACCGACAGACAGATGGACAACAAAGTGATCTTATAAGGGCTCCTTGTTTGAGGCACGGAACCCTAAATCTAAAATTCATTATTCAAAATAATGCTACTAAGCAGAACTTTTTTAAGGTCAGTCATATTAAAAGACAGTACCCCGTATCGCCCATCCTTAAGCGATTCCTAAGTGGTGTGGAGAAGAAATGACGCAACAAACTGCTCAAAGTCCGGTGAAGCAGTCAAAGCCTGCGCTCAGGGTAACTGAGTAAATCAATTAAAAAAAAAAAAAAACTGCTCAGCAGCACTCTCTCAAATTACAAATTAATAAATTAAATAAGGGAACATGCCAAATTAACAAGTGTTTGTCGTTGTATTTTTATAGTAAACTAGCGCCCCGGCTTTGCATGGGTAGCACAGCAATATCGCCTTTGAATTTATTCGTTACAAACCAACAAAAATACGAATCTTTCTAATATTAGTATAGCACAGAGTACCTAAAGATATATAATTATAGATAAGGACAAATGAGTAAAAATAATGACATTGATGACGATGATGGTTTTTTTACAATTATATAAAACAGATCATAGGCATAGTTTTAAGCCCTCCTAGTTTTGGTTCCAACCGGAGTCCGTATCACGAGTTGGCGCAAAAATGTTAATGACAATGATGACTTCAACGCTTATTTAGATATTACTATTTAAAATGGTTTTTTGTTTTTTTTTTTAATAACCATTTCTGTCCCACTGTAGGGCAAAGGTCTCTCTATCCTCCCTTCATCTCTCTCTTAGGGCTGTGCTGTGCCAATTGCTATCAAAGGAGTCTAGCTCGTAATATAGGTTGAACTAAAATAATTTAATAACATACAATATACACAGTTAGTTAGAGAACAACATCTCACATCATGGGGTTTACCAGCCTCCTAACTAAAGCTTTCATTATCGCCACCGAAGGCTGCCTTGAATTATTCCCTAAACTTTGACCCTTGGGGGCGTAATTGATTTAATGATAGCAAATATTATCACGTAATAGCTCGTGACGCGTCTAAGGTCGCATGTGAAATCTACGTATGAAACGTAAACTATGAAACCGTAGTTCATTTGCATAATTTCAAAGGTTATGAAATATTTTGTTGATATCAGGCGGGTCCGGGCGACGTCATTAGTGCGTGAAGTTACGAGATAGCTCTAGTTTCGTTTTGCTGTTTACTATTTGTTTACTGTTTAATATTTTAGTACTTGTTGAAGTGGTTAATTAGATAATAATAATACGAAAAGATATAAATTTTACCATGTGTTTTAATATCTGGAATATTTTTATCAATGAAATCCTTACTAATAATAATATAAGTGCGAAAGTAACTCTGTCTGTCTGTCGCGCTTTCAAGCCAAAAGTACTGAATCGATTTAAATGAAATTTGGTACACAATTAAAAATAAATATTTAAGTACTTAACACTTATGATAGAATAATTTGGTTAATTGTTTAAGTTATATTTTATGTAATTATTTAAAAACAAAACGGTTTACTCACGCATATTCTCGGGATCGCCCGACTAGTTTCAGATTCAACAGGAGTCCCTAATCATGAGCTGACGCGGCGGCGGTGGTGTCGCGAACTAGTCGGGCGATCCCGCGAATATGCGTGAGTAAACCGTTTTGTTTTTAAATAATTATGAATACTCCTCACGAAAGTTATTATACATAATATATTTTATGTATTTCTAAATATATTTACTGACGCAGTTAAATAAGTACAGTAATTACTATAGCATGCTGTATCAATTTTTACGACATAAAAATAATATATAATACAAATTCCTAGGTTTCTTCTTATTTTTACAGAAAACATTCAGTATCTATTAAATTTTAACACCACAACACCATCCAATGTCACCAAGTTTATTTAGAATATTAATGGCACTCGGTGCTAATTGCTTTGTTCGCCGGACGTAGTCGTTGACAGCACGCACAAACAGTCACGAATCCATCCCAACTGTCATAACTTGCTTCATTTATTATCGGTAAGGTAAAAGTTTTGAAACTCCGAGAAACTGTTGGCGCCACAGCGATGTCGTCTGTTAGTCATTAAATCAATTTAGAGTGATAAATCATGGCCAACTTCCCGCTCTTTGATAAACTTTTCAACCATGAAAATGTTTTGTGTATTTTTGTGCTTAAATTTTTCATTGACCATTTTTGTTATTATGACGCCTATTTACATATTTGATTATCCAAGTTTAGAGAAACAAAAAAAACAGGGTGAAGGTGTTTATTGCTTTATCTTTGATGTTTTTTTTTTGTGATTATAAGAGATTTTTTGTATTTAACTATAATCATAACATTAAGATGTATAATCATAATATTAAGATGTATAAAGTTTTTGTCTTATAATATAATAATACCGGCCTATTGATGTCCCACTGCTGGGCACACTCCACTTACCAAGTGGAGAGGCCACGAGCATTGATCACCACGCTTGCTCACTTTTAAGTTAGCAAATTCAGATTTCAATTATTGGAATCCAGGTTTCGTAACGATGTTTTATACATATTAATTTGAAAAAGTCACATTGGTACTTGCGTGTAGTGGATTCGAACCTGCAACCTTGTGCATGCAAATCCTCTCGTTGAACCTCTGGGCCACCATGACTTCTATTGCCTTGTAGTTAACGCAAGACATTGACAGATGTTTTTAAGTGGATGTCCAGGGTCTGAGACGACGACGAAAGTTTGTCCTGACTACTTTACTAAATTCTTTTTTTGGGATTCTTACGAAGTGTGTTCTCTACCTACCCCGTTTTCCCTAGAAGAATACCAACAGGTAGAAAATACCTCTTGTCTGTAATTATTATTGTAAACATGTAAATCGATATAAATTATTATATTTATATTTTATAATTACCTACTAGTATGTAAAAGTACATTCTTATCTATATCTATACTAATATTATAAAGCTGAAGAGTTTGTTTGTTTGTTTGTTTGTTTGTTTGTTTGAACGCGCTAATCTCAGGAACTACTGGTCCGATTTGAAAAATTCTTTCAGTGTTGAATAGTTCATTTATTGAGGAAGGCTATAGGCTATATAACATCACGCTACGACCAATAGGAGCGGAGCATAAATGAAAAATGTCGCAAAAATGAAAAACCGTTGAAACTAAAACACGCGGACAAAGTCGCGGGGGACAGCTAGTTATAGATATAGCCAACCAAATTTTTTTACCGTCAATACTAACTATTATTTATTCTGTGGTTTAACAACGATAGGTTGAGGCAAGAGCTGGGTTATTTAAAGGTCAGATTAGATGTTATCCGTGGTATACCCATACATTCATGTAATCTATACTTAATCCTATAAAGCTGAAGAGTTTGTTTGTTTGTTTGTTTGAACGCGCTAATCTCAGGAACTACTGGTTCGAATTGAAAAAATATTTTTGTATTGGATAGTCCGTTTATTGAGGAAGGCTATAGGCTATATAACATCACGCTTCGACCAATAGGAGCGGAGCATAAATTAAAAATGTTGCAAAAATGAAAAACCGTTGAAACTAAAACACGCGAACAAATTCGCGGGGGACAGCTAGTCAATTATATCATTTTAAAGAAATAAATAGGTTACTTAATATATTTAACCGACTACATAACAGAAGTCGTTTATATATAATTGAACATAATTTAATAGTAAGTTTGCATAAACATTTTTTTATTTAAAATTAAATCAACTTCCAATGTAGATAATCTCATTGTCACGGGAGGTTTCACAAACATTTAAATCAAGTGGAAAAAGAACACTCAAACTTGAAACAAAGATATTTGGTGTCGGACAAATTTTTGTCTCATGCGGGGATCGAACCCATATCGCGTCGCAAAGTAATATTTGGCGAGGTGATAATCTTGATAATCCACTCGGCTATCCGTGTAGTCAGTCAAAGTCAGTCCATGTTACCGTGAACGACTAACCTTTTGCCACTCAGTATTAAAATAATCATTTAGGCCAAAAAAACAGATTAAACATGTAGATAATAGTGATTTGTAAACTGCTTATCGATTTTGTCAGTTGAAAAGTTGATTGTAGTCACCTTTGGCTAAACAAACTTTCTTTTTGAATATCATTTAAAACTGGTTTTAGACGGAAACCTATTCATGATAAGTATTCTATCATGTTACATGCCTGTAGTTTGTAATACAAGTAGAGTTATCTGCTACCGTTGCTACTGCAGTAATTAGTTTACCGTTTAAGTCAAAATTCATTTTTTAAAGGGATCAAAGATTTTGTCGACCTCCGTGGGCGAGTGACATACACACCGGTTTTTAAGGTGTCGCTACCTCTGACGTCCCGGGTTCGATTCCCGGACGGGTCAATTTAGAAAACTACGTGATGGTTGAAGGGTGATGGTTTTCAAGGTGTCGCTAGCTCTGAGGTTCCGGTTTCGATTACCGGGTGGGTCAATTTACAATTTTTTTTTCTTTGTCCTGGGTCTGGGTGTTTGTGGTACTTTCGTTGTCTCTGATTCCATAACCCAAGTGCTTTAAGCTAAACTTTGGGTTTAGAACAATGTATGTGGTAATGTCCAAATTTATTTTTTATATTAATAATACATTTTGTTATCAAAATTTGAAAATATAGATAATAAAAAATAAGGTATCGGTAAAATATAAGATTGCACCAGCACCTTAAGGAAAGGTATAGCTTATTTTCTAAATAGCGCTTTTTAAAAGCTAATGTAGAAAAATCATGTTTATTACACTTTTTTTAAGAACAAAGGATTTACATTGTTATTTTTCCGAAAAAACAATGGTACAACCATTTTTAGCAAGTAAAATATTTTAGAATATTTTTTACTAAATGGACACAATACAACTAATTAATAAATACGTGGTTTTT
This sequence comes from Diachrysia chrysitis, assembly GCA_932294365.1. Lineage (NCBI taxonomy): Eukaryota > Metazoa > Arthropoda > Insecta > Lepidoptera > Noctuidae > Diachrysia > Diachrysia chrysitis. The sequence continues at coordinate 9,624,570 of OW028649.1, read as the reverse complement.
ATATTATTTTATTCAAAAATTTAAACTCGTAGTTCAAGAATAAATGAAAAACGGCTCATTCCAGTGCTTCAACGACTTGTCAAACAAAAATATGCAAATGAACATTTGCGAAAAAAATATTCCTACATTTTTTACTCAACCATTCAGTTTTTTGAATACGTAGGAATGTACAACATGGTCTGATTTAAAAATATTACGCTTGAATTATTAACGATTGTACTGCAATCATGAAAAAAGTTTGAATAGCAAAAAGGTTTCGCTGATCGTAAATAAGCAATATTAAAATTTTCGAACGCGCCTATTGTGCGCAACAAATCGATCACGCTTTGAAATATGATCACGTAGAGCTTAATAAGAGCCGAAATAGTTCTTCAAGTATTCGATATTAAACGTTCTAGTTAAAATTTCCTCACACATGCGTCAATATCGCTTTGTTTCGCAAGTTTATCGTTACCACAGTATAGGCACTTTGATGCGGTGACAATATTAAGGCTTGAGGCAATACGTAATTTTTATTACGCTACACTTATTACATATTACACGTTTTGCACAAATTGTTTAAGTATGTATTATGCTTGTTTAAAGTACATAGTTTTAGTGTTACTAAACTCATGTTTAGAACGTAATTCAGTTAGTCACTTATGTGTTGTAATACTACAGCATTGAATATGCGTGCTTATTTTCATTGAGCTGTACAATGTATAATTACGTTTATTACTAGTAACGATCAAAAACACATTTCGTTTACATTCTGAATGAATAAAAATCTCATTTTTAACATACTACTTTATAGAGATAACTAAGTAGGTACTATATGCCCATGCATGTGTAATTTACATGTTTGAAAGCCTTCTTGTTCTTCTTCGGAAGCAACGTTATTTTTATTAAAGATGTTGTTTAAAATAATTACTTACTTATTTTTTTTTATTAAATATTATTCTAAGTAGAAGTCGGGCTTTTTTCATTTATGTGTATGTGTAAACTGCGTTTAAAGTAAGTGTCATTTCAAATCAACTAAAAGAAAATCTATGAATCTAGAAAGATGTAATTCGTGCCTATAAAAATTTAGCGTTGCCCACGAGTTTCCTGGGAAGAAGTAGGTAAAGCCCATCAAACGAAAAATATTTGGAAGAAATCGGTCCAGGCTGGTCTTAGTGTAACAGGCAACATACATAAAAATAAACAATCATTTCGACGAATTGAAAACCTTCTTTGCTTCTTTTCTTTTTTTACAGTCTGCTAAAAAGGTTTTATTTTTTCTGGATATTATCAAAGGATAAACTGCTTGACATACTACATTACAATGATGTCAGTATGAACTGTTCACGGTCCACCAGTTATATTTAGTTCACCAAGTAAGGTAATATGCGTGAGCAACACAAATGCATGCTTATTGTAACTCTTTGTAATGATTTCCTCAGTGAGACGCACGACTAAACGCCTCTGCATAGATCTTGGTTCAAACACCAATGTTTCCCCTAGTCGCCCAGTACTTTATCAGAGCGCTTTGACAGTGCACGTATCCTCGCGACTACAGTCACGACCTATACGTAATTGGAATTTATCGTCATACATATTGTCATCAGCATTACCTATAATGGAGCTCGAATTCGATAGTGTTTTGTCTGAAAAACGAATTCAAACATTTTTCTCACAGATTCTTCGAGATATTTCGATACCGTCCTGATTGGATTCAAAATTTTATGTGTTCCTTGAAGCAGCCTTTAGCCTTGCATCGTAGCTAAATTTCATTCCATGTTACAGTTATTATGGCGTAAATATTATTTTAAGAACATGTAAGCATACATCTCCGAACATCTGCTAATTAAACCTATAAGTATCGCGAGATACTCTCACGCTCCAATTGCATCTGACTGAAACTCAATTAGCATTAAAATCGAGTCACGCTATTTAGGCACGCTATATCGAATCGTTTTAGGAAAAAAATGCCCATAACTATAGCTACTTCGCTTTCCTATCCTTAACCTTAATAAGTCGCCCGCGCATACGACGCATTGTGTAGGGTGTTAGATCGACAGTGATACCTTACCGATTTACGCGGTACGCCGTACGCGCGCTTATTTGGTTTTACTTTTAGGAGAGCGTGCGCGAGCGCAACCACGCACTGCTCTTCCGTTAAGCCCGCTCAGTGCAACTACGACACTGGCCGAGAACGAACTTAGAACCTCTTACGTACTGCGTCGATATCGCGCGCCGCTTCTACTGTGAACTGTGAACTTGCGGACTTTCGTGTGCCAATTATATTGTGATTGTGTTTTGTTTGGCATTTATACGGTAAGTCGCTTGATTTTAATGATAAATCGTTTGTATACAAAAAGATAAACTTTCTTAAAATAAAATAGCGGTTGCGCTCTCTCCGGTACGAAGAAAGCTGAGATTAGGTGAGCCGGTGCCGGTTGATAAATAAATAATTTTAATGTCGAGACGACTAAGTATATTAAATCTATTTTTTTTTTCTGTACGGATAATACTTTTTGAGTAATTGTAGTCATAATATTGACGCGTTAATAAACGATGCTTTGTATTAGATTCGTGTATTTTTTTTTGTTTTGCAAATGATTTCGCGTTGTGTCTTTATATTTATGTATGAAAAGAAAGTTCTTTGTTTTAATCGAGTGTGCATATTTTTGCATTTTAGTATTATTATTTTTTTGCATAATCATTTTACTTTATTTTAATGTAGTGGATTTTAAAGACCTACATATATTATGTTAAGATATTAACAAGGATAGATTAAAATAATTTCCTTGACCTTGACTTGAAAAAAATGTTTTTTTAATATAATGATAAATAAATAATTTATATTATGATTAATAACATAACAATTACTTTTACGAAAATAATTATATTTTAAATAAACTAATGATCTAATTAAAATTAAAATTCGCAACAATATTGTTTTTTTTATAATATGACGTTTGTCTTTTGTTTCGAATGTATGAAACAAATTCGAAAACATGTTAAATTCTTAACAAATTTTGAAACTGGGTTGAGTTGTTTCGTTTAGATTAGCATGCGCTTGTTACAGTAAATCGGTAGCCAATGATTTTTTCCCACATTTCATAACTTCGATACGGTTCGAGCAAAATGTGTAACATCGTTGAGCCATAACCGTCGAAAAGATATAAGCAAGTTTCTAGTTCGAGTAAAAATTATGAATATTAACAAAACCCTTTTGTTGAAAAATATACTTTTTTTTAGTATAATATTTTTTTAATTGATTTATTTAAATTGATAGAAGAGTGTCAATAATTTTTTTACAGTATTCAATTCATTATTAATCGAGCTGATTTTATATATTTTTTAAATCAATGAAAGTTATAGTGTATTTTTTTTATAGTCTTGTTTGAAATTTGAATAAATAATTATGGTCACAAAATTTTAAACAAATATCCAACCATAATCAATATGTACATCAACCTTATTGTATAATTAACTAAGATGTAAGTGTGTCTAGGTTTCACTTGCTCTAAATGTCTCACGCTCGCTGCTCCACCCAACACAATCATCTCGACCTACAAAATGTAGAAATACTCTCACTGTCACGTAGCGAAGAATCGCATTATGCAACAATACAATCGGACGAAAAATATACATAATTTTTTTCTCACGTTACCTATGTCGAGAATCTGCAATTAATTAAATTAATAAAACAGTAATAGGTAGTTGTGAACTCTGTGAATTACCTTAAAATTATTCTTTATTATTTTTTTTACTCAAATAAAAACTAAAATATCAAGTGAATTAAATTAATGACCATTTTTAATTCCATTTAAAAGTAAATGAAATTAATTACCATTTTAATTCCATTTAACTAAATGTTATTAATTCCACATTTTATTTTAATATTTTTAGGCATCAACGAAAATAATACTTACAAACAATAAAACATAAATAAAATCTACTTCTTTACTTAATAATAGACAGAAGCCAAGCAGCGAATAAAATAAATAATAACGATACCGTACCTGGTCAGGTTATCAGCGTTTGATGACTTAGAGCATAAATCAAGCACTTAACGTGAACCGCGTTTACTGCATGTGCAAATAATAGACAACTTGCAAACGGCTTACATTACATGCCTATTAAGTAAATGACCAGTATTTTTACAACCAGAATGGCATTGCAAATTGTTTAATTAAAACATTATGAATATTTCATACACGAGTTACTACAAAGGCCAGTAACGAAGGTAAAATGGGTTTAAGTAACTTTAATAGTAACGCACGTATTTCTAAACTGCACTTGTACTTAGTTTTGCAACGATGACACAATTTTAGCATTAATTATTTAATCAGTGAACTAATTATAGTCTATTGAGACCTTGTTAATTTTTGGTCGACTGCGTGCGTAAAGGAGGGTAACGGATTTCGTAATCTTTAATTTTTTGTTTATTAGGCTACTGAAAAAAATCGTGAAAAAGCCTCTATTTTTCGTATTAGTGGAAGCTCGTTTGCCTGCAGTATACATGAACTTAACATATAGGCAATAAATGAAACCACTTAATACATAATAAAAACATAATAAAAAAAAACACGAAATCTTTGCAAGGTTTTGGTCAAAAAGTAGTTTTTATTTTGGAAAATTCAACAAATTGTTCAGTTATTTGATAAATTTGAATCCTTGAACATTGAAAAGCGACGCCGCGCTACGCAGTTGAAACGACAAAAAAAGAATAAAATCAATATTGTACACTCAAATTATGATGTTGGTAATATTTTTAGTAAAATAATTAAACTTTATAAACCTTTTAAGTATATGTAAGGTTACACCAAAAATTTTCTTTACTTACTCCCCAAAAAAAAGTACCTTTAGTTTTATTACGATCTTTTAATATTTTGAAGGTTCTACATATTATTATTCGTCTTAAAATACGATTTATATCTTGATCCATATCTTTATAGTGTAGTGATATATCAACGTCAATAAGTAGTTCGGACTGGTCATGTTTTTTATTACAATGTCAAAATTCAATTGTGCAAAGGTTTTATTAAGAAACAAAAACTATAAAATTGAAAATAGAATTAAAACGGATGGACTACTGGCAGTTGTTTTAACAAACTGAACACCAATGGCTTTAAATAACATATGAAACAAAAAACAAATAACGGTTTTTAGAACTAAACAAAAAACAATGTTATCATCGACGGTTATGTAGTTTTATTTGATCATTATTGGAGTGGTAAATATATTTAGAAGCACCGATTATTTGTTTAGTATTGAGTACTTATTTGTGTTGCATAATGATGTTTATGAGCTTTTTAAATGTCATAAATAGTGGTGTTTTGTTTGAATTATTTACTTAGTTTTTTTAATAATTCTTCGTTTTTCTAATTTTTATGTTTTTAAAGGCCAGGCCTATGAAGTAGTTGGACTTTCATGTAGTTAGTATATGCAGTCCTTTATTTTAATAGTAATACCTATTATTTTTATATCGTAAAAATGTGAATAATATTTGTATTTGAAATCGTCAAAATAAACAACTGTTTTTTTTTTTTTATTTAACATTTCATAAATTTATCAAGTAGGTTAGCTGCCGCTTCTGCATTTCACCGAATATATTTTAAGTAAGGAAACCTAACTACAAAAACTGTTTAAAATCCGTTGCATACAAAACAGCTTCGATCCATTGCGACAATAAATCGAAAGAGGTTACAACAGCTGAAACCGATGGAGTCTGTGTCCAAACGGATCACACAGATTACGTTGGTCATTGTCACTTGCAAGCTCGAAAGATAAATTAAGATGGAGCTCTTCTTTTTCTCGCCTGTCTTTTAAATCAAACCCGTTTTAGTGTTACGAAAATATCGTAGAATTCAGAATTGTTATTGTAATAATAATATATTAATTTATATACACAAAGTAAAACCTTTATATTGAGCAGAATCAATTCATTTTTGGTTGTAATTGTAAGTTTTATAAACAGAACAGATCGCAACTAACATGTTAGCTAATAGTTCCTCTTCCCAAGGCACCTAAGTACTTTTTACATAATCACTTATATTTTGTATCTGAGTCTTAGTCATTATTATGATTTAGTATGTATAAAAAAAGGATTTACGGAAAATATAACATTATTCGTCTCCTCATGAGAAGAGTCCTTGCCCAGCAGTGGTACTGTGTTACTGGCCGATAAAATTTAGTAAAACTATTATCGGCCATAGTAACCTTTTTGTTTGCCATAACGTTATTAAAAATAAAATGTAACAGACTTCACTTCTTTTTAAGTTATGTTTTAATTACTTGTACCTAACAAATAAGAAAACTACCTACTTATATCGTAAGTGAAATTTTAAAAACCTTTAAAATTCAACCACATCACCATTTTGCAAAAATCAATGTTCCCATGACCTGTTAAACTGTTGCCTTAAAAACTGCAGTGAAGTAACATCGCACCTATGAATCGTGTAAGCACCAATTAAACCTTACATACATTACGTTTGCGGTTACATAACCTATATAAATAAGTGTGTCAGTACCACTATGGAACATCGTTCGTACTCGTTTGGGTGACGTACGATAAGTGTAACATTGGAGGCAACAAACCGTGTCTGCAAAGACAACTGTTTTGTGTACGAAATGTTTCAATGATTTTAGACATGGCTCAAAAAAAAACAGTATGCTCTAGCTAGACCACACGACTGAAGTAAAACTTTTTCTTCTTATTTTCATAACGCTCAAGTCAAGCGTGCGCAAAGAAGTGTTATTTCAAAAAATAAATTATTTAAATAAAAATAAATGAATTATGTGGTGATTATTTTTATTTTATTTTATTGTGAATGAGGACCGAATATCAGGTCTGAAATCGAAACCTTAAATTTAAATTCTTGACCAACCTTTCGATAATAAATGAAGGTTTAAAAATATTAGCCTAACACATTATCAAGGATTTATTTGTTTATTTATTTAGACACTTTAAATCTGTCCCTAAAATAAACAAATAAAAAACTAATACGAGGCATATTTGCGTCCGACTTCGCTCTCTTTATGTATCGAGTTATTTTTTCCTTTTAAACAAATACATTTTAAGTCATCAACTTGGCTCTCGTAATATTTATGGGTTATTTCTTTGTATTTATCTTCAAGACGATATCACAAGCAGCCAAGCAGAAAACCATACACCACCAGATCGGAAGCATAACCACTTGGAAGATGTCGGTATGTGAAAGTAGCCATCATAACATATTCACGGCACGCGAATAGGACCGGTAGATCACGTAGCGGTATTGACGCAACTAATTATACATAACGCCTCAATAGACGAATCGACCTGGCTATCGACAAAGCGAAGCGAAAGTCACACGTAATACTTAACACACGCGATTGTTCGACGTCTGGCCGCGTTGAGATTTAAAACAATTGTTTTTAATAAACAATAAACATTTTTTGTGATTTTTTCTTTCTTTATTTGTTTGGTGAAAAGTGAAAGGTTATTATTTGTTTGTATTTTTTCGACCATTGATAATTGGAGAAAAGGGAGTGGATCACGCGATTGTTTAGCTATTTTTATGTTTAAGATTCCCATCGCCGGAGATTCTTATATGTCGATTGGTGATTTGTTGTCAATACTTTTACTCATTAATTCTTTAAATATAAACTCCGTAACACGTCTTTTACAGGCTTGAGAGACCAACAATTCGTAATTCCCCCAGAAAAATTTATAAGATGGTTCCCTAAACTTAAATTATCCGTCCAATACAAAAGGTGTCGAAAATGTTAACAGTAGATAGCTATTTAGCACAATGTCATTATTGAATATTTTTTAAACCGATTAAGGCGACGAAGCCGTAAATTAACAAGCATTCTAATAGGAAAATATACCTAGTATGGTAAATTATTACTATCTTTATTTTATATATATATCACAGCGGTACTGTACCGTATATTTACAAAATAATTTAATATTCAAACGATGTTTGCAAATCGAATTTTCTAATTAGTATAATTCTTGGTTCAGTTTGGAATGGACATGTCTTGTTATGTAAATAAGCGCCGGCAATCTAAAAGAAATATATATAATTAGGATGATCTACAAAACACTTCAGGCCAATTATGGAGTCAGAATTATCTAAACCAGTTGTTATTTAAACAAAATAATAAGAAAACGTATTGAAGGAACTCCCTGCTTTTAGCGTTGACATAAATTGTATAATGTTCTCGAGGTACGGGCTAAGCGAGGGGAGTCAATGCACCCACGACGAAGTTCAGTGCTCCTCCCGAGATATTCTAGACACGTGCTGAATGTTAAAACTTATATATCGCGTAAATGTATGTGACAGTTGAGGTTTTACCGAACAACCTTTGAATTCACTCTAGAAATATATTTGGAAAATTGAAGTTCTAAAGACGAATCGAGGCCAAAAGCAAGCACTCTAACCATATATTTTTCTCATATTAAACTCGTTGAAAATTTTCGAATCGAAAATGTTTGTCATAAATGTTTGTCACTTCACTCGGTGGCTGGTTATTATTGGTAACGTATGTTGTCAGGGAGTGGTCGGGAAATGAAGTTAAAGTCCGAAGAATGCTTCACAATATTACTTCATAATATTCTCAATATTTCCCATCGAACGAAAAACAGAACAAAAAGGTGTCTTGTCAGGCTCTAAGGAAGACTGTTAATTTATTACAGCCTCGGCTTTTTACGTGCCCGGATGACGTAAGCAGTGAACTCATCGCGAAAACAAAAAAGCTTTTAGTAAGTATTTACCCCTTCCCAGTTTGGAAGTCAAATGGACCTTAGCAAGCAACATGTGCTCTTGGGCGATGAACCAGAACTTTGCAAGTTTCGTAGGACTATTTACCCTCAGGCTGACACACCTCGAGTTTCGATATTACTTTACCAACCCCGCAAGGCGAACGGCTGAGACCGTACATGCATACATAAACATTCCGATTAGGATTTATAAAAACTAATATGCAGAGCCGATTAACGCTCTGTCTATGCTAAAGGTATACGCACAATTGTGTCGTGAAAAACCAATAACGATATAATATCTAATTATATTATCAATTTTAGTACCTGGGACATAGAAGTGGTTATATAAAATCTAATATTGAATTATTGAAAGGGAAGACTATTCGCAGCAGTATAATTAGATAAGAGGATAATCAATTCGCATGTCATAAACTGGCAATATTATTAATATTTGCACACCTATAAGGCGCAAGGCTGATACTGTACACTACATGTATATGAGGTAAAGAAGAAACTAGACTCAAAGTCGGTCAAGTCGACGGATGAATTCCTGCGTTGCTCTTGACATTCCACCTTGGTTAAATAGCTACATAATACTGCGTACAAAAAAGGAACATACTATATAATGTATTTCTCAAACTGTTGTACTTAGTCAACATATTCCTACCATGTTTGTCTTGTTTAACAAGTAACTTGCACATAAAAGTTTATTATAATGTTTGTGATGTAAATGTCAAATGTGATGATCTGCGAGATCAAAGTTAACAAGGTGGTCTTTAAATATTATGTGGCCATTAAACACGCCTTTACTACTTAATTCTTCAAAAGAAAAAATAATGAGAGTACAGTTGCTTTTTCGCATTGTATTCAGAGGATAATATAATGTTCTCGATTAAAATTCAAGACTAAAAGGCTAGGACAAGTCAGTGTATTTATTTTCTAGATTTATAGGTAAACGTAGTAGGGCTGGACACGAAAAATCTATTAAATTAAAAACTAATTTCTCACATTATATCTTAATTCGTCTTGTGATACATGTATACTTTTTGTATAGCTCACACACATATATTATATGAATAAATACAGGTAGTATTTAGTTAAATTAACGGAGGTAGCCCTACAGACGAAGTCTATACTATTATATTACAAGACTTATCGAATTATTCTACGAAATGAAAAAACAAAGGAATAAACTTCGCACTGAAACTCGCTTACTTTCGCACTCATTATATCAACGTGGATCCAGTTTACTTTTTTTTAAACGTAAAGTTGAAAAAAAATATTAGTAATCTATCTTTTTATTACTAGATACTTTTGCCTATTTGTAATTTGTTGTTTCTATTGAACGAATTTCTAAATGGTGGAAAACGAAAGTATTGATGTCCAATAAAACTAGATAACGAGTGTCGAAAGGAAAGATACAATAAACATAAAATGTTAAACTCGATTGATCACGTGGCTGTGAGTCACGACTGCATTGCGTGTGCCTGTTCTCTGTGACTTCAACGATTCTCAGGTTTTAAACACTCTTAGTCATTAACTTTGCTCCTATATATATATTACTTAGGTATATAGCCACCTAATAGAGGACCTGCGTGGTACCACAAACACCCAGACCCGAGACAATGTAGAAAAGTGATTTTTCTACATTGACCCGGCCGGGGTTCGAACCCGGGACCTCAGACGCCAGCTCTGAACCTTGAAAACAGGTGTGTACGCCACTCGACCACGGAGGTCGTCATTGATGACGATGGAGAGTCATGATGGTTTATCATTATTATCTAGTTGTGGTGGTGAATAACAAAATACCTTTTTTTATTTATTTATTGAATACTCCTTGCACATTGTAAAACAACGGTAGACTTAATGCCAGAAGGCATTCTCTGCCAGTCAACCTTAGATAGATGCAGAGACGAAACGTGGTAGATGCAAGAATATAAAATTGCAAACATAGAATAATTTTTAAATAGATAGGTACTTAAATAATTTAAATCTGTAAACAATTATTAAAATATATAATGATTACTTTGGTCTTTGCCAGATTTTGCATCACCCAATATAAAGTCAGCTCAAACACTAACCAAAACAATAATTTTTGAATACTATAAATTACAGAAATTGCGATGAGAATGGAAAACAGTCCAAAAGCTTAAATAGAATTAGGTCTCGGTAACCCAACTTAACCTAACGAACCTCTAGGACGTCTAGGAGTCAAACGTTTGCCTTCACGATTTATAGGGGTTAAAGTTTAAATCACTCTCTCAAAAGATTTATTCAGTTTCGATGTCCAAAGAATTCTCTATAACTTTATTAGAAAGTTTGTTCTTTTCCAACTATTATTGTAAAGTACATTTCATAAAAATTGACACTGACAAGTTGGTTCGTCTGTTGACGCTAAAGAAATATGATTAGCGGACGTAATATTGCGTTTCATTTTCAAATTATACCAATAGTTTTATTTATTAACAAATTTATCTATAACATACACTGGAAACAATAACAAAATTAAACAATTCTAACATCTAATAACAAATCTATACTCATAACATATAGAATATGACATCAAAAAATTCGTCAACATCGCTGTCGACTGGAAGAGAGCCCAAATGGCATTGCCTCGTTGTGTGGATATGCTTATCCTTTGTTTAAAATATCCAATAGTTGTGTAAACAGAACGAAATTACAGATCCAATTGATTAAATATAACTGATTATTTGTTACCAAGCCTACGGTAACAGTTACTCCAATATCAAGCGTGATCAAAGTGTACTAAATCTATTTTCTGACACTGTTGTGACCCGGGCAGTAGGCAGCTCTTGTATTCAGCCAGAAAATCCTCAGTAAAACTAAAAACAAAAGTTAGTAGCACACCACAATTATTCGGCCAAACTGTTGTTTATTTGTAGACTGCTATTAGTAAGGAATTCGGGATGTGGTACTCCTTTATTTGGGTCACCGTTTTGCCGGCAATTATTCAAAACTATACGTGCCCGCGGCTTTGCCTAAGTAAGAAGTTCTTAGTTTCTCTGTGCGGTTACTTAGAATACATTCTACAGTGCAAATTTTATTCAAATCCGTTAAGCTGTTGAGGAACAAACCCAAAGACATAAATCATTTGGATATGCATACTATACCTATAACCATTTATATACCTAATACTTTTTATGGAGGTAGGTACCTTATGTAAATTCGTATTGTTGCGATGGTGTGAAAAAGGTTTATCCGAAAATAACATCGACTTGGACAGTGACGTAATCTGAAGGGAATTTTAAAAACCTGTTTTCAGAAGTGAGCAGGCGATCGTGGTTTAGGTACTAAATAAAAGCAGCGGGAACAGAGTGCATTCACTCGGATATCTTTAGACATTCATAAGATCAATCGAGACACTTGAAACCGCGATTTTCGATGGTTTAGGGTTACAATTTAAGCGATCTGCATGCAGAACGAATTGACTTGAGAAACTTTAAAACATTTAAAATTCCATATTAAATGACTATACTTATACCTTTTTTCCATGCAATATATACTTTGTACCTACTTACCATCTTATTTAATGATTCACTGTTTAAAGATAAGTTATTAAGTTAGTAACTTAGGCTATTTCTGTGATAATTCGTTAAATTTAAGTACTCTAATTAAGTCTAGAAATACGTGGGTATTACTTGAACAATTACAAATAAACAGACCTAGATATTTTCTAGCTCTTACCACATCGATAGCGAATTGATTCGAATTGATCTATCCATCATGTTGGTAATCACTAATCACGTTAATGCAATCAAAACAACGCAACAATATAATTGGATTAATTATCTAATTAAATTTGAAAAGCCGCTAAGGATCCACAAAATTTCTAGTAGCGATTCAATAATTACAATAATCGTTCGTAACCAAATAATGTATTCTTCTAATAAGATATTTGTAAAACATCGATCTTTAGAACGAAAAGATAATTGAAAAAGAAACAATTATTATGATGTCATGTCCATCATAATTATAATCGTTACGTCATCAATAACTTACCTACAGGTGAACGAAAGACTATTATATTATTAGATTATAATTTAACTAAATAATTATATTCGTCAGGCAAATTAGTGTCGATCATTATTACCACCAATTAGTTTGATTGGACTGCCCATCTTCGTAACCAATCCTTATACATTATGTATATACATAATTATAGAAATATATTCTCTAACAATCGTGTCAATCAATTAGAAGGAAGCAGGTTATAATTAATTATTAGGTAACGATTACTTAAGTTACGTATTCTTACAAAGCTAATGCGATTCGTGCGTAAATCACGCGAATTTTATCCTAAGCACGCATACGCTTATTTAACGATGTATATGCGAAAGTTTTATTGTTAGTTTATTAAGATGTTGACCTACCGAGTAACCCCGCTATTAGTAGAGTCATCATCATCATAATAGTAAAAAAAAAATGTTATGTCCACCTTGCCTTTGACCTTTGTGTAATACTCACCAGCAAAGCCAGAAAATCCACAAATGAAGTGTTTACAATATCTAAGAAATGCTTTTAATAATAATTAACAAATGTTTTGGCTGATAGACACTATAAGCAGAGTCCAACGATATAATTTAATCTGTGCCTAAGAGACGTATATATTCAAATCGGAAGAACTCAATTGCTGCCCGAATATCCGAGTGATATAGGTCACCACGCCATTACACTGTGCGCGACGTGCTGCGAGTTCGATCCTCGCATAGGACAAGCATTTGTGTGATCCACAAATGCTTGTACAAAGTCTGGATGTTAGTTGTGAAATTTAAATACAAATAAAATCCAATAACTCCCACCTATAAATATCCAGCGCACGTCAACTCAAATCCCATTTAATTGAACAAAAGTAACTACAGATAAAATGTAATGCACAATACATTGTAAGAGAAATCGCGTGCCCAGAACTTTACATTCCCATTCTTTACGCGGGACATTAACATAAATAAACATTTATAACAAGCGAGCCAGCAAAGCGCACATTAACTCCGAGCGCATTCAATGAGGCTCCCAGACGATTTGTGCAGGGAACTGTCTGACGTTCATGTGCTCCTAATAAGTGATTGTGTTATTAACAGTATGTAAAATTTTAAATAAGAAATAAATAACATCATCCTTTAATTTTTCTAAACTAAGGGCAAAAGCCTCTTCTTATGTAGAGAAAGAACAACAATTGATCACCAAGCTTGCTCACGTGCGGCTTTGCAGAATTTGTAGAGTTAGGATTTTCAGATTCCAATTTTTGTAACCATATTTTAGGTTTACATCAAACATGGAACTCTTTGCCCACGAATTCGGTCATAAAACACTTAGACACCACATTACAGACAAAAAATAAGCCAGTATGATCATTGAAAATCTTGACGACCAACAGGCAAAAAAGTCATGTATCATTATCAACTTTTTTTTTAAGTTTAGTCTTAATATGGATATATAAATCTTTTCTAGCTTCTCAGTATTTAAATCTTCTTAGTTTCAAGATAAATGTGCCCGCATGATCATACGTCAAAGTCCTAAATAAAGTCTTGAAGTAAGTAAGATTATAGTTGATAGACTCAAACGTCTGCGATAACCACAGAATTTCGCTCTGTTTTTCTTGGTTCCTTTGGAAATCTTATGCTTGCGTTTAGTTTCGAAACTCCGGACTTCTTCTTTGTGGATGCTGAGATTTAATCTGGTAATCCCAGACCAAGTGTTGTCCGCACTGGCGAGGATTATACAAGAATATGCTTAAGCTTGATCTCGGTGTATTCAAAAGGAAAACAAGATTAATCTATACATAATATAAAACAAACTCCCCCGCCGCGTCTGTCTGTCTGTCTAAATGCGATGCGAAGCCGGGGTCGTTAGTGTATAATACCTATAGACTAATTTTAATGGTAAATAATAAATCGCTTAAATCTTATGACATGTACCATTTTATGAGAAGACACTAGGTACTGTCATACAGTTGATACTAGTACAGGAGCTAAGGTCAAAAATAAATTGTTGTCTTTATTTATTTAAAAAAAATTAACATACATTTTTTTATTACCAGATAGAAAATAAAATATATTTAAAAATATAAAAAATAGAGTCCAACAGGAACAGGGCCGAAGCTGCCGGTGGTAAGGGCTCCAGAGAGAGGAACCTCCTCACCATTCGCGCCGTGTCAAGAAGTACCGTTTTCTAAATCGAGCTTTTTAAGGATTTGCTCAAAGCTCTTGCTTTTTGGCTATTAAGCCATTGGCTATCGCGATCGAACAAGATTGACAAAAACAGTATGCAGACTCGTATTATCAATTCAAATTACTCCTCCAATATTCCCAGGCTGGGTCAAAACGACTAAATTCAAGTGAAAAGAATTGATTCGACTTCAATTTTATGAAAGTCGTGAGAAAAATCCGAACCAACTGGTATTAGTACGCATAGATGATTGTCTATTATTACAAGAAAGCTTTCTTTTAAACCCATAATTATGAGCCATAGCCTTAGGGTCTTAACTTGTCATTAATCTCGATTTCTTGCTTGTCCAGTTAAAGAAAAGTCTGTGTTTTGTGCAATTTTTTGTGATTTTACCATGTCGGATGCCTGATTGCAACTCGACGACTAGCTTAAACTGTTGCACTTTCAAAAGGTCAGTTTATTTCTACCTTGCTTTCACTTACTTAAAATAATTGACATGAAAATTGAAATAAGTCTTTCTTTGAAATTGTCTTTTGAACAGGCAGAAAAAAATATTACTTTCGAAAAGATATTCTATTTTCGTCTATATATTTGTATATAATGTTTCTATAGCAAGAAACTGTTCATATAAATGTTAACCCAATCATCAATGATAATTATAATAATATAAAATAAGGCAGATATGATATTAGCGCTCGCATTTTTCAAGGACTCTAAAACTTCCTAATTAGATTTTTTTAACGATAGCTATCTCTTTTACTTATGGACTTATTCTTTATTTCTCTTCATTAGTGTAACTTGACAACATTTCAGATCAGATATTAAACGTTGGAAACTATGAAGGCAACATACTCGTATCTTGTATATTCATTGCCTCTCATACTATCTCAGACCTTCTTCAATGATTTTATAAATACATTATTGGCCAGAGAAATCAAGAGTGGGTCAACGATTATAAAAATACAGATAGTTTTGTAACGTTCACTTGTTTATCGCGTACCATTTACTCGTTTACTTCATGCTCATTGAAGGCAAATATGTTCGTGCCATGAAATCAAATACACACGATTAGGTGTATTGTTATGTAGTGCAAGATTGAGTTCTATTAAGTCAACAATTATATAAATTAAAACTATTTTAAATATTGTTAAAGTCTTGTCTAAAATGTAATTTCTTAAAAAGATGGCAAACCCTTTCACGCGGATACCTAGTACTCATACCCAGTACTTACAAGTACCAAGATTCTTTCCCAGGCAAACACCAATGTGACTTATTTTAGGACACTTAGTTAATGCATTTCCTTAGTTTTTTTTTTATACATAAGAATGTTATTATTGCTTCAGGTGCTAACCTGTTTAATCATTTTAACATAGTTACTATCGATTCATTTTTTCAAGAAATATAGCTATGTCTACCTTTTTTTAAGATGTAGTTACACATTTTTTTACTGTGAAATCCAACCTTAAATTTTACACTAAACAGTTGGAAAAAAGATGTCAATTTTGCAAGATTATACTAGGCTATTAACATTACCGTGAGAACATAAAAATTATGCAGAAATAGCTGTGAGCTAGTGTCGCTTGGATGACAGTTAAGATGTAAATAAAGATAGCATATAATATTCTAACTTTTGCGAAGTTAACTGGTTTGAAGATTTATGTGTTTAAGTAACGAAATAAAAAGATAAACTAGTTATACAAAAATGTACACGTGTAATTTACGAAGAGAGAAGAAATAGTATAAGATTATTACAAAGTTGAGCAATTTTCTTATAATAATTTTGTGACATTTTTATTTTATTTTCTATAAGTTAAATCTGAAGAGCTCTTGAACCGTCTCTTAATTTTAATTTCGGACGGCTAAACTAATTTGGAATTTAAAGCAGCCATCAGCAGAATTCATGTTGATATCTTTCTCAGTAACGAAGCGCGTAATTGGAAATTTACGTGAAACTAATAATTAGTTGTAGCTTAATCTCTGAACTAATTAAATTTACCTTTTGCCAATTTAAATATATATCTATTTTAAAACATATTTAACTTTGATGTAAAGCTTTACTATTCAAACATTTTTTTTTATTTTAAATTAGTTTATCAAATAGTTATATTATGTACCTAAAAAAATTATTTAATTTTTTAATAAATTTATATATCGTAGATATTAGTTTAATAGTATGAAATACTAGATATTTTCAGATATTAAAGGTCAAAGTTTAACTTACGTGACAAATTAAAGCAGTAATCCTATCTTTTGTACTATTCAATAGTGCAAACTGACAACATTTTGAAATTGTTTTAATAGTAATCGAACAACAATGTAACAAACAAACAAAATAATATACGGGCGTTAAACTTCAATCATTGAACGTTCACTTTATTGTTTAATATTTGTATGTAAACAACGAACTACACATTAATTGACGCCTCTTATATGGTCATTAAATTACTTTAGGCCACACGTTATGACACGTTATATAACAACAAATCGTAACTTCGCACTCCGATTAATGTCGAACAGTCACGGATGACGCGAATCTATCTTTTAACATTAAAATAATTTATATTAAAATAGGCATGAGCGTGAAATTATTTAAGCATAAGTTGTCTTAATTAAATTATTAATTCATGTTTTGGACTTAAATCACATTTACTGCTCGATTTATGGCTGAATACTGAAACAATAATCAGTTTTGAATCGCGTTTAGTCTTGTGTCTATCACTTAAAGGTATGAAGTAGCGATGAATAGATATTTAAAAGGGGACGCGACTGGGTTTTTTTCTATAAAAACGTATTTAGCAGTTTTCTTCTACAAATTCTTATCTCATACTGAACCGCGGAAGCACAATAATGGTAGCGAAGAAAAAAAAATTTTGTATATATCTTTTTTTTTTTCCTAATAAATTTATATTAATTCATTAATAAAGGTCATGTAGGAACACATGAATCCAATTAATGATTTGAATTTGCTTCAAAATCTCACTAACTCAAAACTTTGGACTTATACGCAATCCACAACCTTTAATGAAATGTATAGCTACCTACGTACAAATTACATGGAAAATTTGTCTTTTTTATTGTAACTGCAAATAAAGTTTTAGCAAACCATCAATAGCCATCCTACGCGACATCGTCCGACCGCGTCTCTTTTATTTTTAAAGTTCCTCATTAAAAAGGTTGTACTTTTTAGTCTGGACATCGCCAGTGAAAGTTTCTAGTTAAACGATGTTGAAAAAAATAGTATTAAAAGTTTGTAATTTCGTCTGAAAAATTTGAGATTAAACTCTGAATATAAATACAAAAGTATTTAGTAACTAGTACAATTATTGCGTTTGTCTAGAGAGTTATTTAGTTACTGAGTCTTTATTAAACAATTTATAACTGAAAATAAAACAACTATCCATTCCTACCCATACTTATTTACTAGTTATAAATGCAAAAGTAACTCTATCTATCGTCTGCTCAACCGCTGAACAGATTAAGATGAAACTTGGTATGGAGTAAGCTTGGATCCTAAGAAAAGACAGTGACTACTTTTTATGTCGATAACTGACTTCTACGTGGGTAAAGCCGTGGGTCACAGTTAGTTATAAATAAGGTCATTTTATATTCTAAAATTACTTGTAATCAGTAAATCAAATACAGAATCTATTTATATTATAATGCAAAGCAAGTTCTTTGACCGAGCTTGAACATTAAATACATTAAAAGCTGACGATAAAATTCAAGGAAAATGAGACCCGAGCAGTGCCTTGTCGACTGAAGCCATAACTTGGCTCCCTTCAATTAATTTTATCAGAGTCAACAAAATCACGTTTTCCAATAAACCACCATTGTTTAATGGAATAAAAACTCAACAATTATTTTCTCGTTTATAAGAATACTGTTAATTGCGTAATTTAGATTACGTAATAAAAAAATAAACGTTTTAAATTTCAATAGGTTTTTAGGCATGATGTAGGCTGCTGCTTTTGATGAACAAATTATATGATGGTACCGTGTAATTATAGGTTATTACTAACTATAGATGTATAAAATAGTCGTGATTTGTTGTTATATCATGTGAAAAAGTGAACAGGTAGCAATGTTCACCGGAAAAAAACTATGCAAAGACTTTGGACTTTGGACATAATATATTTTGGCTGGTATGTTGGTCTAGTGCTTAGTAACACTTACTGCTAAACCGGAGGTCGTGGATTTGATTCCCACCCAAGACAAATCTTTTTGTGATGAGCATGATCATTTGATTTGCGTTTGGATGTAAATTATCTTAATTAAATATAAGTATGTTTATTAGTAGTCTGGTTGCCATAATATAGGATCTGCGTAGTTTAGGATCAAATGGCCCTGTGTTAGGTGTCCCAAGATATTATGATATTATTTTTTTTGTAAAAGAGGAAACGCATCACACTTCAATAAAATAGGACGAAAACAAGAATGTTTTTAATTTTTTTGTAATGATACGTAACTTCATAGCCATGTAGCCACTTAATTGCAAAACAACAGGATATCATAAATAATTCTAGTTACACATTTATCCTCTATTAACATCATGCATTCAATATTCTAACAAGTTCTGCCATCCACTAGTACCTATAAGCAATCGCAAATACACGAACAGGTTTCGCTCAGGATTAACTCTCTGTATCTATGTCAAGATCAAGGAGTAAGAACAAGTTTGTTAGTCACAACACTATGTTTATTTATCGACGTCACTGACCCACAAAAATGTGTGAAATTAAAGACGAGTAATAAATATTAACAGATGTTTCTACTGAACACGGTTAATGGGTATATTCAGTAGAAACAAATATATATACATAATGTATACGTAGGTTAATGAACATTAGGATTATATAAAACGGTCTGTTAAACAATCAAATTTTTTACTTAAGTATGTTTACATTTATTGCTTAAACTAGCGACATAAACATTAATATTATATACACATAACTCTCCTCTTGAATCACTATATCCATAAGTGAAAACCATTTGAAAATACGATCGGTAGTTTTTGAGTTTATTGCGTTCAGACCAACAGACAGACAGACGCGGGGTACTGTTTTAGAAAATGTAGTTATAAAAGTAATTGCAGCAATATCAATTAAAATTGAAACGTCTTAAACTTAAGTAAAATCTTGTTATAAAATACAAAAGCCATGTTCCGCGAGACGGTATCGGAATAACTTACAAATTGCGTCCAATTTGTACAACGGATAACACAAAATAATGGTGGAATCGATAGTCGATACCTAGTAAAGTTCGAAGTTAATCTCGACTCGAGATTACTGGGAGCTAGCGGGCTATCTGGTACATAGACTACATAGTCTGTCCATTCCGTTACTTAACAACTTTGACCTGACTCACCCTACAGACCAGAAAACATGTAGAAAGAGCAAGGAGTTTTCAAAATAAGCAAAAAAATATTAAATACAACATTTAAACAAAAAGCCGATAACATATGTTATTGCAATTGCGATAAAGCTTTTTTTTAATTCATGTAATATTTTTCATAATTAGATTTTTTAAAAATTATGTTTATGTCAATCAGTACACAACGTTGTATGCTATATTATATTGCTTTTTTTTGTCCTAAGACCTGTCTATAATTTCCGTTTGTTCTGTAGCTCACCCCCACAGTTTTATAAAGCTAGAACAAAATGAGGCAGAAGCACCTCGACTATAACTTTTAAATTTGATGAACAGCAACTTTAATACTTTAATATTGTGAGAATATTTTGCACTCGTTGCACTTTTGTTCGTTGATGCAACGGTTTATGATCGCGTGGTTCTTAATCTTTACTTCAGAGTAACCTTAGAGGAGACTGGAATGGCCTACGTCTTTATAATAATTCCTTTAATATGTTGTTTTTTTTAGGCCTTTACTTGTCTTTGGAATTTATTTTTATACTAGCGACCCGCTCCACATTCGCACGGGTAGACAAATCCTTAATGAATTATATACAAAAACCTTCCTCTTTAATCATTCTATCTATTGCTGAAAACTGCATTAAAATACGTCGCTTAGATTAAAAAAACTAAGCGTACAGATGGTGGGAGCGACTTTGTTTTTTACTACATATTTTTTTAGTATACATGTTTTTAGAGCTCTTAGTAATTCTAGTGGAAAGAATGAAATTGGAATAATTTTTCCTCTTAAAAATAATACTACCTAACCAATAATGTTAACAAGCTATTTTACAATACTTTTCACACATAAACAGATTTCCGTTCAAATGAAATCGAAATCTCTTATTTAAAAATATCTACATCCCATAGACAACAGTGAGTAAGCCAATGTGTCAATAGAACAAACTATGTGTGTTAACATGTATGTTAATTGGCCAATAAAACCTGACGGAAAACAACATTAAAAGAGATTGTTATAAAAAATCCCTTTTTATTTGTTGCGTGCAAAACATTTTCACAGTAATATCGAGAAACGAGAAAATACAATTCAGAAATTGCAACTCTGAAATAATAATAGAAGTCCTTTATAAGGCTCAGTCCACAGGGTCAACATTTTATTATAATATAAATACATTTAAATGAACCAAATTTCTCAAATAATCATAGTTTTGTATATCATTACATTTTTGCATAAAATTACTATCTATCATAAATGAGTCGCATTTTTTATTAAAGAAATTTATCATCTCAACCTCAAAAAACTCTAAGCTATCTAAATACTCTTGTTTCTTATTCTATGCTTAAAAAAAAACTTAACATTTTTAAACCATTTATGCAGTCGTATATTGTAACTAGTTGTTTCTATAATGTATACTGGTAAATGTAACTTTAAATATAACCACCTAAGTTTAGTTAGTTAAGTCATTAGATTAACCTATTGACAAATTTGTCATCATTGTAATAACACCCACAGTCAAACTGTATAAACGGTTTTGTGGGGCATTTAAATAAGTATAAGGCTTATTGTAAATCTATACTAATATTATAAAGCTGAAGAGTTTGTTTGTATGTTTGTTTATTTGTTTGTTTGAACGCGCTAATCTCAGGAACTACTGGTTCGAATTGAAAAATTCTTTTTGTATTGGATAGTCCGTTTATTGAGGAAGGCTATAGGCTATATAACATCACGCTACGACCAATAGGAGCGGAGCATAAATGAAAAATGTTGCAAAAATGAAAAACCGTTGAAACTAAAACACGCGAACAAAGTCGCGGGGGACAGCTAGTACTTAATAATTAAAAAAAAAACTCTGGTTAAACTATCCATGATCACACCACTATTTACAACAGGAATGTCTAATGCCGTAAAAACCGTATGACAGGATACAATATGGTGAAACGCAATTATGCAATGTGCATTGACACTGTGTACTCCGCCTAACAAACAGCTCCATATGAATACGAATTGTAATTTATACTCTCTTGTGTATTTCTCGGAATACAACGCGTCATGTACAACGCGTCATGTACAACTTTGATTGTAACTGCAACATAGCCATCCAGCAAAATAAATTACTGTGTTACGAGGGGAATACAGCCGAAAATGAAGTTTACCAACTAGATTGGTATTGCAGACTTTTTGTACTTGGCGTATTAAAGTGAAACCGAAAATAAATGAATGTAAAAAATCTGGACGAAATTAATGATGTTTTGGAGAATAGTGAGGTCATATTTACCAAATTTGAGTAGTATAACATCAAGTTGGACGTCCTAGCTGAAACATTGGATGAGTCAGTTTTCTTTTGTTTTTGTTTTTTAACTATTATCAAAATCACTTTTGTTAAACGCAATTATAAAAGTGATTTCAATTCTACAACTGAGTTAATGTCAAGAGTATTTACATAAAATTACTTAATGAACTACACTGTACTACTATTGCTTTTGGATTGAGCACTTATCAAAACTCAGAGTAATCTTAATGATCTTCCCAAAACCATTATCAGAGCCGCTCTCAAGATTATGAATGCGTACAAGAGACATGCGCAGGCGCACGCGACGCGTCCAGTTCCGGACTCGCTACTTTCACGTGAAAGCGACAAACACTTCACGGTACACGCCTGTAGGGAA
This sequence comes from Diachrysia chrysitis, assembly GCA_932294365.1. Taxonomy (NCBI): domain Eukaryota; kingdom Metazoa; phylum Arthropoda; class Insecta; order Lepidoptera; family Noctuidae; genus Diachrysia; species Diachrysia chrysitis. Next base: position 9,601,628 of record OW028649.1, on the reverse strand, counting down.
TTTATCCGATGAACACATGTTTTATCACTGAATATTGCTAAAGATGATGTAGGAAAAATATTATCTAATGTAATATATAATATAATAATATATATATTTATTTGATTGATCTTCATTGTTTAAAGGAACGAAGATGATATTAGTTCAGTACATTCTTAGTTATATAAACGTACAATAAGTGCCTTAAGCATGTTCTATGTTAGGAGGTTAGTATACTTTCCGAGAATGCACGACGGTAGAATTACTAACAACTAAAATAAAAAAAAGGTGGTGAAATTTTATACAATTTTGCAAACGATATTTTATTATTTGCAGAAAACAGTAGGTAAACAATTAACTTAACTCAAATAACTACATCACACATGACATAAACGATGTTCAAACAAAGACAACTCAAACATTAATTACATAATAAAATATTCAAGCAAGCTTCTTGAAAATAGAATGCAAAACGTTTTAAATTTCACGACATAAGAGGATACATGCAAAGTTACTAAAGAGGTTGCCGCTCCGTTCAACTAGAGCGATATTTATATGAAATAAATTGTTTAGTAGAATATTGAACACAATGAAGAAGCCAGCGGACGGCGGACGGATGGCGACTCTCACCGAATCAATATTCAATGCAGGATACGAGTATGTTGTGTAATGCGCTGAGGTTGATTTAAGGAAAAATATTGTCCATACAAAGCGTATTCACCCCGTCCTCCGTCGGAACGTTTTTAATTTTTGGTAATAAAATACTGATTCACGACATTATTGTAGTACAAAACAAGTTTTTTTTTTTTCATTATTTATCATGCAATGCCTGTAAAGCGATTACTTTTAATAAAAAACGAATAGTACAAGAGAAAAATTTTAAACCTCAGGCAGGTACCGACTAAAGTTACGCATTAGTAGGTATAGCGATTTGTGCGTTTAACCAGTATTCCCAGGTTGCAATCCTGCCTGAGGTTTTAAATTTGTTATTTTCTACTATTCGTATTTAATTACAGAATAAGTAATATCAAATCAATCAAAATTTTATAACTACGTATTTTTTTAAAAGCCCTCATTACCCGAATATGCTCGTGAACTGCTCATTGATTCCTTGGTGTTTTTCAATAATTTTGCTGTGTAAGGAGACAGTTACGGCATGTATAATATTACATTAATTATGTAAAAGTATGATAAGCCTTATTGTGTGTAAGATAAATAAAATACATACTAGTTCTATAAATTACCATATCGACTTAGTAATAATGCTATGTAAATGAGTATATGCTTTCCAATCTAGTTGGTATTAGGTAAATGAGAGGTTTAAGGAAGAGCCAGTGAATTGCAGAAATAGATTAAGATAAATATTCTAGAGCTAATACAATAAAGATCTTTAATACGCAACCGTTACGTGAGCGTGATGCGTGCAACCTGAACAATTATTATTAACACATACTTATTTATTGAAGTAACTATCACAACGCAGAAATTTCTTTTCTAAAGAGGTTTAGCTCATAAATTATGAGTTTATTTATAATAAACTATGAATCATCAATTTCGACTCTTTACTTTGAATTATTAAGCTATTCGCTTAAATAAACCTAAGATGGAATTTTAATTATAAACTTGAAAAAATAGTATATTCAAACAACGAATAACCAAATCAAGTCAAGTATAGAGAAAAATTAAATAAATAAATAAATGTGGACATCATCACATACATTGTTCTGAACCCAAAGTAAGTAGCTAAAGCACTTGTGTTATCGAGTTCAGAGACAACGGAGGTATCATAAACACCCAGACCCGAGACAATGTAGAAAAGTGGTTTTTTACATTGACCCGGCCGGGGATCGAACCTGGGAACCTCAGAGCTGGCGACACCTTGCAAACCGGTGTGTACGCCACTCGACCATTGAGGTCAATAAAACAAATAAAACTACAACGTTGTGTGTGACTTCTTAAGTTCGTAATTAGTAATAGAATGAGCCTCTCTAGCAACTTTAAAATATTATGTTTCTGTGTACGACTTATCGGTCTATGTGTGCATGTTATTTTAGTTTAGAAATGTGTCCATTGCACGCGGACCCGCCAGCGGCCAGCGAGTGCAAGTTAATCCACAATGAGAACTTCCAAGCCCATGACACAAACTTGCTCCATAGAGTTTTGCTTCGCGAGTCTAGAATCTATGATCGAATATTATACTCATTAAGAATTGTTCCATCCTAGAAAAGTACTACGTTATTAACAACTAAAGTAGTTAGCTATTATTTATAACTTAAGTAGTAAATGATAACGGTAGTATTTGAATTAATAAAAAAAAACTTTCTACAGTAATTATAAATATGTTCGAAAAATTGTCAATCAAATGAAAATTTATTTGTAAAAAAAGGGGTAGATTAGAGATCAAACTGGGTATGAAAAGTCGAAATCAAATTAGTCCGCTAGTTAAATATTAAAAAAATAATAGACGAGTATATTTCCTTTTTCAAAAATAATAAGAAATCACTAAGTTGATAAAGAGAAACCAAGTTCTTGCCGCCTAGTCGATGGATGCTGGGACGTGTTTTAGAAAAACACCCAGGCAATGATAGTGTCACCCGAGTAGTCACGTTACGCACAAAATCTAGCACAATTAAAAGGCCAACTAATAAGCTATGTATTTTACCTATCGCCGATTCATGAAATTTGTTTTAGACTTAATACCTTAGTTATAATTGTATTTACAGCATGTGTTTTTGTTTATTGTATACAATGTTTTTTAGTACATACCAAATGTTTAAAGATTGAGTATACCATGTATTGAAGCCTTTAATTTTTTTTACAAATGTGATTTTGGAAATTTGAGCTTGAGTTATGCAAATGTTTTAATAAAGGTAAGGTTTTGTTTACATTAGAACATACACATTTTAAATACCTTTAAACATAGTAGAGCTTAAGAATTAGTCGTAAGGACAAATTGTAAAGGACATTCCGCCACTAAATGTCCTTGGTGGGCGGTATGTTTACGAACATTATTGAAGTTATAGTTTTAAGTAAAGATTGTAAACAAAATTATTGTAAAAGTTTGACCCATAGCTCGATAGATGGCGTTGGCGTCGAAATAGATCGCGCAAGCGTTTGATGCACCGCGTCTAATAGGGTCATTGACGGCAAAGTTAATAAAAAAAAGCATTACCTGCTAGGTCAAAACACAGATGTGGTTTTATTTTGTCCTCAACCCTTCTAGTGTTTATAGTAGGTCAGCAGAGCAACTAGTGTAGCTAGTAAACAAGAAGTGAGGGTTGATGACGTCATCGTTGCGTACAAAATGTAACGTCAGGTGACATTTCAAATTAATGTATTGTGGTTAGTTTTGGTTATGCAAATCAAAAAAATACGTGTCTGATTTTTTTTATTAAACCATCTGACGGACATGAAACACTTTTACATAAGTAACTCAAAAAGCTACATCAAGTATTCTCTATACAACTGTAACGCCTATCTTCAGTGTTCTCCAGCATATTTGGTCCAAACTTCGAAGTGATTATCTCGGGTGGTTACACTGTAAGGAGGCAAGTCTAAGTTGTCCGATGTCCGGTGGACGCTAGAGGCACGGTAATTATAGAGCGGCTCTTTGGCACGTCACGTCGTAACAACAGATGGGAGCCAACTGGATTTTAATTAGATCTATACTATTTTATAGAGTCAAAGGTTTGGTTTATCTGTAAAATGAAGGTATGATTTTGTTTCATTAGGATTTTTCATTTTGAAAAAAAAAAAACAAAATAATCTGTTTTTTTTTTTTCTGACTTTTTGTTTATTTCAGGATTACATTTGAATATTCAATACGATAAAATTATATAAAAAAAAAGTTTTTTTTTTGTTAAACATATTTTTTCGATCTGCTAAGCCGAACACAAAAACAATTTCTGTGATTGAAAGTTTCATTACGTGATTGCAGAAAACTTTCCTTTTTGTACTATGTTATCAAATGATAGCCTAAATAAATTGCTTTTAAAAGCCCTTTACATCTTTGCGTACACTCCACCGAGTTCTAAGTTAATCTCATTTATGTTCTCAACCATGTTTGATGGGAATTAGTTCAGGGAAGACATTTCTCGCTAATAACAGTTAGTGTTCACATCTGAGCCACTAACTACTGAGCCAAGAAACTTCGTGCATTTGTGACATCTGCAATCTGCAAAATTTTGACAAGGTGACCATAATGACGGAACTTAGAGAATTATTTTGTTAACATTATAAAGTGGAATAATTGGCATGAAAAATAAAACAAACATTTCAAAAGCAAAAATATAAATGTAAATAAAAGAGATATTTTTATTTTTTTATTCAATATTTTCTCTACATTTTTAAATACAAAAAATAGTTAAACTCTCCCAAGATTAAGTTTTAAACTTTTTAGTTTTTCCTTACATTGTCTAAATTTTATTGAATAAATTCCCATATTTTTTATAAACCTAACGAATCGATTCATCTACTATTATTTATTTAATTAATCTGTAAGACAAAATATTTCATCTAAAACTTATTTAACTCCGTATCTTAAGTCTCGATCAAAACAAAAAGCGAGTTGGGAACGTCGCGAGACTCCAGTGCGTCGTGAGACCTAATCAGCCGCTTTCAAAGTGCACTCGACGTCCGTACGAGCTCTTAGCTAGATGTTTCTGCCTCGTAACCAACTTGATTAAAACTGGCAGCCGGGACGTAGCAAACTGGCCACTTATTTCAACAAACCACCCCTTTTAGCAGCTGCAACACGTCTATTAAGTTTCGTTTTCGTATTAGCGATGTTTGGAGCGTTTAATTTTTTCTTTCTTTTGCCTAATGTTTACTGTAATAGTGTGCTCTATATGAAATTGTTAGCCTGCAATGTTTTGTTGTATTTTTGATGGTATTTTTTTTTGCCACGAGCTGCCTTACATGGGCAAATATAGTTTTTAATTAAACTCGTTGGGCTTGAGATATGTTTACTAAATCATTTAATTTTTAACAATTTTCTTACGCATTTAATGTCGTCGCTAGACTAAACTGACTTAACTGCTTCTTGTTAATTATGAGTTATGTCCTAAGTGATTAATTACACAGGTTAATTGACTATCGTTTAAACATTTTAATGGCTAGCAAACACAATTAGCAAAGTATAAATCTACACCCATTGAACGTTCTAGACCTCCAGCAGTATGTTTACCTAGTCTATGAAGCCTTAACCGATTTTCGAAGCGTAATAAAATAATTTGGAATCAGAATTTTATTACCTATGAATTACAAATCTTGTAATATCGACCTAACAAAAAAAAAACTAACACCTCGTTGGCTCAAAATGACGCATAACAAGCTATTGACACACATTATTAATAATATAATATAATTGAAAACGAAATAATGTTTATTACTTATACCATATAGCTTTATAATATAAACATTATTTATTATAATATAAACAATATTCATAATAATATAAACATTATTTCTAATCACCAAGTCTAGGAGTCGGTTCCACATACTTTTAATTATGTCAAATTATTACAAAAGTCATTTTTGAAAGCTGTCAGATCATTCGAAGTTTTTTATACTTAATATAAATAGTCATTGACAGATTTACGACAGCTATAACATAAGTATAAATAGTCAATCAATCATTATTCAATCATTGTTCCTACTTTCTCTTGTTAATGTTCACTGTATAATTTAAATAGGCACACGCCATTTAGTGCAATAAAAATAAATATTATTACTGTTATATGTATTTTGTTCTCAATTGAGAACTACATCCGTTGGTTATTGGTTTATATAACATGAAAATATTATCAATTGCGTTTGATCATACTTAATAGGCTTTAGATACATATCTTTTTTTAATGAATTTGTATTAACACAACAAAATTAAGCCCTTGATTTTTATCACTTATATTTTTTTTTAAATAATATTGTAAGCGCCAATAAAGCTCTTAATGATCAAATGAAATCAATAGGATTAGTTAGCAAATAAGATTTACTGTTTAAAAGACTAAGCCTAATATTGTCGAAGCATAATCTTTGCCACTCCTTGACCTCAAAGGTTTATTATTCAAGCCTTTGTAAAGATAATGTAGTAGCATTATCGTACACCACACTTATCGTTTTTTATGTTTATTAACGTACATTATGATTGACAATAATACGCCTATTTACGTTTTAAGTACAGCAATTGTGAAGTCATTGGAGGCAATAGCGTCTAATAAAAGGTAGGATTCATTAGAATGGGCTGTACGCAATAGTGAAACAAATCGTAAGTCTCTTGAAACGTTGATTGACGCAATGTTAAAAATAATATCTTTATAAAAAATCGACAATCATGGCAAACAGAAATGGAAGGTGACAGTCTATGCAAGTCTTTAAAGTTTTAGTTTTCGATATGAATATTTAAATACCTGATCTAGGTTTTTTTTAATTAATTTTTTATGTTGGTACCTAGCTATAATGAATACGAAGGTCTATTAAGTAAATTTTTCTAGTAATTAGTCTAGTGCTTATAATTATAATTAAACCATTATTATGATATGAATGTATTAATAAATATTTTGGCTCCTCTACTATTAACTTGTTCAAGCATCCTGTAGACAAGTAAACCCGTTAATATTTCTAAGTCAAACGTCAAGGAATATTCCAAAGTGTTATACAATAATTGCGATGGTGATTACTCAGTACTGATGCAAATATCGGCAATGACACTTACATAACCATGGTACTTGATAGTTGCATAGTAAAACGAATCGATCTAGATCGCTCGCTCTAGTGGAAAAGAGTTCAACGCACGCAGCAACGCCTCTGCGTCTGCGCACGCATCGTGACTCACAATTAAATTAGCTTTCGTATCAACATTCCTTGAGAAATGGTTTGTGATATTAATAGTTGTTTACTTAAAGTGCTCGCTTGTCATAACTACAAAAAATATGTTTTTACAAATTTCCATAGATATTGCTAAGGAAATAGGTTGTACCTACTTGTACAATTTCTAAAAACCTTTTTTAAATACCAAATACTGATGATAATACTATTTTACTGATATTCATGGCAGTTATCTATACTATAATATTATAAAGCTGAAGAGTTTGTTTGTTTGTTTGAACGCGCTAATCTCAGGAACAACTGGTTCGAATTGAAAAATTATTTTTGTATTGGATAGTCCGTTGATTGAGGAAGGCTATAGGCTATATAACATCACGCTACGACCAATAGGAGCGGAGCATAAATGAAAAATGTTGCAAAAATGAAAAACCGTTGAAACTAAAACACGCGAGCAAAGTCACGGGGGACAGCTAGTATATGATATGCATGTAAAAAAAAAAAAATAAAAAAAATACTAGTGTAACTAATTGTCTATTTAAAATACATACTTTAAAGGTATAAAGTACTATATATAAATTTTGTAAACCGTTAACATAAAAATTTATGACATCTTCACAAAATCCTTAGATGTTTCCAGAATACACTATATACTAAAATAGTGTTGACACTACCTAACAATATATAACATTACAGTCACGTAAACACGTATTAAGTTAAACAAAAAACCAAGCTACAGCCCACATATGACGTAACCGGAATTAAACGATCTCGTAATCTAAACGTTCGATACATGCGTTAGATAAATAGTGTCACTTGTAGTGTAGCTCTCTCCGATTAGTGGAGGCTGCGCTGCAACGAGTCCACTTTCTTCCGCACTGTGATATGAAGATACTAGCAAATAATTACATACATGTTTGATCGTGGTCACATACGGCAATTTGAGTTATTTTTTAAGATCTTCAGAATTTTGTTAAAATGACAATGCGTCATTATCTTGTGTCCTTCAATCAATAGGTTCAAAATGTATTGGTATATCTCAAACAATGACAAGTCATAAACGCCACTCTATAGGAGAGTAAAGTCAAAAATGCGCTATTACACTCTTACTTCTTTACGTAATATGTAACTGAGAGGACCTGTGGGTAATTTGGACTAGTTAGCGGCACTGCATTTCCGTTGCCAAAATAACAGTGAGTAATCTAAAGTAATATTTACTTTATATAAAGTATAGATGAGTATTTAATTTAACATAATAGTTTAAACTATTTCTCCATTTTAATAACTAAGTCAGATTACTTATTCTTACCTTGAAATAACTATTTGTAAAACCTAAACTAACTCTACATAATTTCGAAAGTTAAACCAATTTTAAATTGAAGCTAACTTTAGATAAGCATTAAGTAATCATAGTATTTATTTATTTATATCTTAAAACATGGAACTGTGAATCATCAGTAATAGTGCTAAGTGGTGTAAATTGTTCTAAAACATTTTTGTTAACAAAAATTGCACAATATTAAAGTTGAAGATAAGACTTCAATTTCCAGGTACTAAATATAGTAAGTAGGTATTAAAGTTAACAGCCTTAGGTTTTAAAGTAATGTAGCGTGTTTAGAAGCGAACATAATGGAGGCCGACCACAAGGTAGAGTGGGTTAAAACTCAGCTTATTTTATATCTAGGTCACATTTGGTTACGTTAAGTGTAGGCAAGAGACCCTTTCGTAAAACCTAAAATTGCATGAAACAATGTAGAGTTAAGGTAAAACAGGTCATGAGAAAAATGTGTACATGTTGAACATAAAATATTATAGATTTGTATTAAGGAGAGCGCATAAAAAAATTTTTTTTGGAGAGTTAATCTCGCGATATCTTCAGATTCATTCCGCGATACATTTTTTCAACAATAATTTAATAAATTATCATAAGTTATGTGTGTTATGTTACCTATAATATCAACAGATATTCGTTCAAGTAAATAAAGACTTTGTTATTCTTTGAATCAGTTGTTAGCTAGGTAAGAAACTTATGATTCTAGGCAGGTAACGTAAACCAATTAAAAATAATTTTACAATCTTTTATTAAATTAACTAATTTGAAAACTAATTAACTTAAAAATAATATGTGAATGTGAATTTAATTGAAAACTATAATAAGTAAACTTATTATAGTTTTCAATTAAATTCATGAAATACGTTTTTTTTTTTCGTGTCTTATCACTCCGTACACGAAATGTGTAAATCATCTTAATTATAACATTAACATTAAGTGAAACGTAATTTTGTTACATTACGAATCTCAAACAAGTAGAGAAAATTAAATAACGTTAACATTACATTCATTATTTTACTTTATATGGGTAAATAGAAAGTGAATCTAATCTTTCCGCTTTTATTTTTAGAAAGAATTGCAAGCGTGTTATAAAAACGTAAGTGTTATAGTTTTAACCACACTGTTTAGCGGTCAGATTATAACAGAACGGAACGCGAAAGAATGTAAACTACTAAAATGTACGTATAGGTACGCGAGAGTAATTTTGTGCGTGATAGCTTGTTTGAACTCCCGGACATTTCTTTATAAAGGAGTATATTTGTTTTTTTAACATAGACATAAGTGTACCCAATCACACTGATCGATTTTATGTCACTTGTTTTTTGGGCTCTTTAATTTTGTTTTAAGACGTGTCGCTCACTTTTGCGCTTAAACACGGTATTCACATACACAATAAGAACACAGAGACCTAACAAATGCTTGTCCCATGCGGAGATTGAACCCGCAGCACGTCGCGCATTGTTGATTACAACTAAGTGTTACACAGTTGATTACGGCCGAGTGTTATTCTCGGCTATCCGTGCATTCTTCTGCTTCTGCTTAGCCCTTTCAAAAGCTATGTTAGGGTCGGCTTCCAGTCTGAAGTTCCATAAATATTGTTTCATTATAATAGTAATTATTTGATCGTTTTGTTTCATATATATAATTTTCCTTGCGTTACAAATTAGCACAACATCATAACGTCAATGTGCGTTTAAAAAACGATCAAAATAATTGAACGACATTGCTTTTTATAACAATTCACAACACATAATTAGATCAAACAAATCCTGTCCGTTCTATAGACATAATTATAGGCTTACTCAATACACATTAGCACGTCAAAGGTACCAATTAAAAATACGGAAGAGACGCGGAACTACAAAAATAGTACATTAGGTCTCACAGACCGGTTGCTAAATATTTATGGAACAAAAACTGATTTACGGGCGTGAGTCCATGTCACGAACTAAAGAACATTGCCCAACTTATTTGACTTGACACCGCTTCCTCAAACACGAACAATTAATTTAATTTATTATCCTATTTGTTAATAGACACGTTAAGTGTAAACCCTTTGTGGTAGATAATGACTGTCGGGTTCTATTAATTGTTTTTGTTTACTGTCAAAAATCAATGTAATCTGGTGCATTTGTAACGTTTCCGTGTGTGTATTATGTTCTTTGTGATATGTTAATTACTAATTAATTATAATGGTATGTATTGTGGTGTTTTAGCTTTTGCCGCTTAGAACGTCATTAGCTTTCGAAGGCCACACAGTTAAATTAAAGTTGTTGTTTTTTCTAATATTTTAGTCTGCTCTTATGATACCCTACCATTTCTTTATCTAGTAATGATATTTCAACGGGACTACCTATTTATAAGCAGTAGCGAGGCTGTCACTGGTGAATGAATAATGAATAACAGCATACAAATGCTAAAGAAGTTAGTCACGAAGTTTATTTTTTATTAAACTCGCTTCCAACTTTGTATAATTTATGATAGTTCAGTTGCGTCCATAAAAACATAACTTACAAATCTAATTATTTTTGTATTCTGAAACAGATACTGAAAATGCTAAAAAGCAAAAGATACCCCGCATTTTAATTACGTAACTTGAAAAAATATTTTCGGAGCTCACTTAGAGGCTGAAACTTCTGGACCATTTATTTACAAATGAACATTAAAACAAACTTTTTGTAAGGAAGCGGTTGCAAAAATTTAGAGTCACGCACAAAAACAATTTATCATAGTGATTGTTGTCGGCATCTGGGCGCACAAATAAATCGCGGAGTTTTAACATTAACGCGTCGCGGTCCTCGACGGCCGGCCCTAACGGCCAGGTAATAATTCCAATCTGCACCGTCCGGGCGGCCGTACAACTTCAAAACGGCCAAACTTCAACACATTATCTTTTAATTTGGACCTCGACAGACAAATAAGATGTTGCCGAAAGGAATTTCATTGAAACAGTTGAAACTTCGGTCGAGACAGAATAATTGACGCGAGAGATTGCCGCCCTCCATAGCTGTTTCTAAAGCAATGAGATACGAAATTCTCATTAAAATTTTCAGACTGGAAGTCGGATTCTCAGTGCTCCATTCAATTCCGCCTTTTGAAACTAAATCACAAGTTTTAACGAATTACTTTGACAATAAGACACTGGATATAAAACTGGAATCAAAATCATTTTAGGGTTATTATTGGCCGAGTACTTATTGGTAGCTAAATACTTCGGTAGGTTCTGATACGGATGCTGTTTTGTTACCACACGAAATCGTGATATGCGCGTCAATCAACTCCATTCATGTTAATTGAGTGTAACAAGTTGGAAGGTACTATTTTAAAACGCAATAAATACCTAAGTAACCAATGAAATGTCTTCTCAAAATAAAAACAATATATTTTTTTCATTTAAAAGTGAAGTAATCTTTTTTTTGAAGTTTAACAAAGCGTCCAGCAGTCCTGAAATATCTGTGAACAAATGTTCCCACAGCCTGACTCTTGACAAAATCTATAAAATTTTATCTTTCGCTTGTTGCTGATTACTTTTCTTTTTATACTTCTGTGAGGTATCAAACTTATCTGCGAAACGAAATTGTGTAATTCATTTATTAACCAATTTACTTTTAATCCGTACGTTTTAATTTTGAGCCGTATTAACCGAATACCTTAGCAATATCCTGTTGTCCGAATCAAAGTACCTAATTAAGTCTTTATTAACACTTTATTATCAACTTACTATCATCATTAAAATATCCGTGTATCATTTCGTTTATTGAAAGTATGCAATGCGTCTACAAGACGCGTGTTTGGTTGACCCTTGTTGGCATCATAGCATTGACGATCTCTTTGGTCGAGTGGTGTACACCCTGTGTGTAGTAAAGCTAAAAAAACCGCTGTTTTCAAGGGATCGCCAGCTCTGAGATCCCGGATTCGATCCTCGGAAGGGTCAATGTAGAAAATCACTTTTCTACATTCTCTCGGGTCTGGGTGCTACCCTAGGTATCTTTGATTCCATAACACAAGTGCTTTAGCTACATTGAGTTCAGAGCAATGTATGTGATGATAGCCATATTTTTTATAGCTGTAATAATTCATATAAGTGTGAACTGCGATTATAAGTAATGTGGGCGTAAAAAGTTGCGCGTCACCTCGCATCGCGCGTCACATCGCGTCGCGCGTCATCTCGCGTCGCGGCGTCACCTCGCGTCGCGCGTCGGTTTGTTTTCGAAGCCGAGCGTCAGGTGAATCTTTCGTTTTCATCTCAACTTGTATTATGCTAATCACCCGCCTCACTTTGCGAATAGAATGAAATTTAATTTCTCCACAAAGTCTGCCCGTTTAGAAGTTTCTTTTTCTCTTCAAATAGGCACTCGGTGATTAATTTTTGGAACTCATTCTCAGTTTCATTGAATGAAACAAGTTTAATTAACAAGTTCAGTGTCGGGACTTTGCATAAGTATTATATCACTTTGAGTTTTGCTATGTTCCGAGTAAAACTGAGCCCTCGTTTACAAATATTTGATGTAGAAGACTAAAGTTTTGTCTTAAATAAGTGGATAGGGATATTATAATATTCAACAAATAGTACTTTGATGCCTTCTTATACTTAGACAAGTTTTGATACTTGTTCGAAGGAGATTAAGTTACCTTTTAGCTTCTGCGAACTAAATTACAGAGATTGTTTTAGAAATAATTAAATGTGTTTTTAAGTATTTACTTTATACCTAACGTTAGTTCTTAAAAACACATTATATATATAAATAGATATAGGTGTACGTAGGTCGTAATCATACCTACTTTAAAATTTTAAAAATGTTTAGATACAGCTTTAATACGGTAATGTTTTACTCCCTAATCTAACTGCAACTCATAGAAAAACCAAACCTAATTAAGTTCAGATTGTTACGAAGTTCACTGAAAAAGTTAGGTGCACAAGTACCATGCTAAATTTATATCAAAAGAAGAATCTTCACAAACGATATCGCCATGAATCCACATTCTCCACAAACACCTAAAAAAACATGTTATTTTACCATAGTGTGAACGCAACAGTAAATCACAGCAGTCAACGGAATAGTACAGGAATTTCCAACCGTTCGATCGTAAATCATTACCTTATTTATTTTTTTATAACCTTTTTTTAATTGACAGCTAATATTAATACAATTAGGTCATGCAATATGTACAATTATTACTAACAGAAGCAGTAAAAAAGCTAAACGATATTACATTAACTGTCGCGGTTCAACGCATAACGTTTCCATTTTATTACTGTGAAGGATTTTGCTATTATAAGTAATTGAATTCTTTTGTGTTTAATATCCTGTTTTTAATTGAGGTATTAAAAAATGTGGAAATAATATATTTTACACGGATCTAGAAATGTAAATTAAATAAATAAATGTAGACAACATCCGGTAAGTAGCTTAAACACTTGTGTTAAGGAATCAGAGGCAATAAAGGTACTACAAACATCCAGACCCAAGACAGTATAAAAGGGGTTTTTCAACATGGACCGGTCCCGCCCGGGAATCGTACCCGGGACCTCAGAGCTAGCGACATTTTGAAAACTGGTGTGTACGCCGCTCGACCACGGGCTTCATCAAAATAGTGTGGTGTACATTCTCCTATACTACAGGTACCGATAGTGTACGTTCTTTGGAGATTACAGTATGTTATGTGTAGTAGTGATATAATATCGTAAAGATGTTTTCTTAAGGATTACGTATTCGAGAGAGTTAGCTCTACAAAGTTTGTTTCCTAGTGAAATCTGAATCAGATTCTATTTTCTTAAGCTCATACGTTACAGTTGCGAATGTTATGTTACTTGGAACGTCTTACACGTAATGGTATTACTTGCTTCACATTCATATATATAGAGTTGTCATTTATCGATTTCAAATTATTGCAATTCACTTAAGATAAAGTTTTAGTTATTAGTTCCCACTGTTTTAATTTCATTTGGTAGTTGATCAAAATAATATTTTCCCATTAATTACTCACTAGATACAGAAAAAAATACCGTAGCGAAATCATCCCGTAACACGTTTAACACCGAGCCAGTAGATAACAGAAAATCTATCGTTCGTCGGCCACGGGTGACCGACGCAGCGTTCAAAGGCTTAACTAACAGTTGCATTTGATTATTCTCTTACAGCTGTTCTAGATTATGATCAGAAAGGCACTAGTAAAATTATGTCTTTTTGTCTGTCATTAAGTGATGTTCTCCTTTCCTCAATCGTAAAAGGACTATCCAAAATTTAATTTATTATTTTAATATGTTAATAAGGACTTTATGCTTTTATTCGAAGCCGCGAAGCTTCATAAATTATCCATAAGCAACTTTCTCGGCAAACACAAACCTATATAGTATTACCGGCGCAACGGGTTTCCGGTGGTGACGTCACTCGCGACAGGGTCAATCACCACTCTCTCTGCGACCTCTGACTTGAAACATAACCTGAGCATTTGATTACATAAGTATTGCGTATTAATACATAACTTTGATAACACGGAAAGAAAGAAATTGTTATGTTTGTTCAATACTATCTAACGATTGATATACAAGTTATCGTGTTATTTAATCGTCAGATAAAGAGAAAGCATTGTATATTTGTAACAAATTGAGGATTTAAAATTACTGATCTGATTGGACCTTTGACAGCGAAGGTAATGCGTGGAAATGATAATTTAAATAATTTGTTATAGTTTTAAATTCTGCATTACGGATTACTGTAAATTAAAAATATATAAAGTATTTATAATTATGACGTCATACATCGTAACTATTTTTGTCAACTCGCTCGTTTTAGGAACCACTATTAGAAGTACACGAAAACTAATCCCATAAAAACTAAAAAAATCATGACTTAGAAAACAAATGCATTTTGTATAAAGTGTCTATTTCAATACAAATATAATATTAAAGATACAAGAACAAATTTCTACAATTTAAACTGTCATTGAAACCCCTTTAAAGCGTTAAACTTTTGTCAAAGACATCCTGCTTGACTTTAAATTTAAACAAAGAGTTACGAGAGGTCTTGAGAAGGAGTTTTTATTTTATTTAATTTGCACACATAATGTATTTTTGAGTTTACGTATATTGCACAAGTTCTTGCATTGTTTTAATTCAAGGTTACGGCCACATTCATTATATTAGAGAAATATAATTATATTTATATTTTTGGGCAAGATTTTGCATTATTTTACGGGCGTATTTTTTTTTTATCTGTATACCTCTGTTATTATTGTTTTTTTTTTATTTATTTTTTTAGGGTATAATCATCCCCCACAGAACACCATAAATTTTGTCTTTCATGCCCTTCAAATAGGCTGGACGATTGAATAAAAGCTACTGATAATGCAGTTCTCGTAGCACAATTCTGGACCGAAACGATATAGATTGCCATCGACGCGCTAAGAAAAAAAACCGTATTTTTTTATAATAAACTTTGAAATCAATTATTTAAAGAATTTTAAATGGTAAAGGATTACAGTAAGAAATCAAAAAATAAGTGATTAATTAAGCTATTTACATTCCTAGTCTCTTTACGCATAATAAATTGTAAATTTTTTAGAAAATTAACTAAAAAATGCGCTCTTTATCTTTTGAATCTTGAAATATCTTTGGTATTACTGTAAACTTAATCTAATTATGTATTTCATCATTAAAGGTAAACATGTATTTAAAGTTTACTAGTTCCATAATATAATGATATCGAAATAAGGTGCGTTTCACTACGCCACAGTGTTGCAATCGAACCAATTCCTTTAGTAATTACTAAGGACGCCATTAAAATGTCTCTATTATCGTATATTCGTAAATTATTTTCCTTCTGACATAGTAATTGAGTGTTAGACGTTTAATTGAAAAACTAAAATATTACACTTTAAGCAATTGAAATGAAATTTTAATGTGTATTTTATTTTAATTGAGTACTATGTTATACTAAATTGGAGATTATTGTTATTATATACAGAACATAGAAGAAAAGTATTATTTTTGTTAAAAAAAAATATAAAGTATGAATACCTTAAAAAAAACATTATTTTTTTTAATTTCAAATATATAACGTGTTTAAAATAAAATAATGCTATAAAAAAATAATACCCTAAGTACCTTACCGCAAAATAAATAAGAAACGGATTACGAAACCGATTTTATTTCCATCAATACAATAAATTGATAAGACTGAATACAAAAAGGTTTATAACAAAGTCTATTAAAATTTCAGCGTAATCGGTTTAAGGCGATTAACGAAAAACCTTTAGAGAAATATATTTATCTATCATCCCTCAAAGGAATTAAGTGGTTTCTTTAAACCCTCGAAAAAGATTTTTAAAGCTTTAATAAAAGTTGGAAAAAAACAAGATGGATTTAAAATATGTGATTTGTTAAATAAAATTGAATCAAATATATAATCTAAAGTTATTGATTTATAAAGCTAGTAGTAACGCTATATTGAAACTGAAATTGTCTAGCAGATCTCCATATTCATCCACATTTAGAAAATTGTACTTTAGTCTACAATAGTTATCGTCGAGGGTTATATTTCCCCAGATGGGTCATCTCAGATCCGTGGTGCAGAAAGTATGTGAAATCAGATCACGACATTATTAATTTGTTTTTTGGACCTGTCAAGGGCATTCGACCTTGTGTCCTACAGTAAGTTATGGGGAAAATTAGAAGGTGAAACGACTTGCGAGCGAGAGATTGTGTCTGTATTGAGATACTGGTACAATAGACAGACAAATGTTGTGAGATGGAATGGGGCATCATCGGATGTGTACGGGTTGAATTGTGGTGTGAGACAGGGTGGCCTGACCTCACCCCGACTGTTCAACCTGTACATAAACGATCTAATTGGTGAGCTCAGCAGCACAGGCGTTGGATGCCACATAGACGGGGTTTGTATAAACAACATTAGTTATGCAGACGACATGGTGCTGCTGAGCCCTTCAATCTCAGCCTTGCAGAAACTAGTCCGTATTTGTGAGGCTTATGCTGAGGCTCACGGACTGAGATATAACTCTGTGAAAAGTGAGGTCTTAGTTTTTAAAGCCGGTAGTAAAAGTTATGCAACAGTACCTATCACCTTAAGTGGTACCGAGCTAAAGCAGGTCTCACATTTCAAGTATTTGGGTCACTGGGTCTCAGAGGACCTTAAAGATGACAAAGACGTAGAGAGGGAACGTAGGGCGTTGGCAGTCAGAAGCAACATGCTGGCCCGCAGGTTCCGGCGATGCAGTGACTCGGTAAAGGTGACCCTTTTTAAAGCTTATTGCCAGTCAATGTATACGTGCGCCTTGTGGGTTAGCCACACGCGGATGACCTACAACGCCCTGCGTGTACAATACAACAACGCTTTCAGGGTGCTGCTGGGGCTGCCCCGATTTTGCAGTGCCTCTGGCATGTTCGCCGAGGCACACACTGATGGTTTTCATGCCATAATCAGAAAACGATGCGCTTCACTCCTTAACCGTGTGAGAACTAGTTCCAACAGCATCCTGAACGTGTTGACAGATAGGTGGGACTCACAGTTGCTGAGACACTGGATAAGCCTGCATACTGTCACATAATGTTATTATTATTATTATTTTTATGTTTATCTCATCTGTTACATTGCCTAATTTGTCTAAGATGTAATATGGAGTTGTCTGAAATAAAAGTTTTATTATTATTATTATCTGTATCTCTCTTTTTTCACGGGTTATCCTCAGAATCGAGAATACCCGGTCCTTTGAAAGGCTTACGTGGGGACACAGGTCCAACACGCAGTGGCCTTGTTGAGAACTTTACTCTAAATTGGGATGGGGCATCTACTAGGGCCCACCCACCTCTGCTCTATGGAAGAACAGACATGAATGGTCCAAAGTAGATACAGAGCTATTGTAAATTATTATTATTATTATTAATATTACTTTATATTTCAAATTTTTAGGGTTCCGTACACAAAAAGGAAATAAGGAACCCTATAGGATCACTATGCTGTCTGTCTGTCTGTTAAGAACTAGTGGTGGTATCGTGTTGAAATTAATGTCTAATCTTGATTGAAAGACGTTTATGATATAACAAATTTATATTTATAGTGGGAAATTTGATAGTGCGGACGATCAGCAAACTTTGTATGGAACCCTCGGTGCGTAAGTCAAACTCGCACTTAAAAACTGGACTTTTTTTTCAAACAGTAACCTAAACCTAACTAAAAATTCCATGACTAAAATACGTAGCGACATCTTAAAACAAACTATCCTACCTTTCCCATGATTATACAATAATTGCGTATAACTCTCATCTTCACAAGTTTATCGTTAAAGTCACAAGTAGCCTGAGGCGATCAGCTTCACAGAATGATAACTTTCCCTGTGGCGGCTGATATGCTGGTACACTCCAAGGTAATTTCTACACGGTGACAAAGTAAATGGTCGATGTTTATGAAGTGCTAAATAATTTCGTGCGAAGCTTTAACCTTCTATTGGTCTATTATTTGAATAAGCAATAATTATAAATATTTAAAAACCATATCCTTTTTGTATACTTAATCTACATCTATATTATAAAAATATAAACTAAAATTAATAATTTTGTTTCAGATAGTCCAAAGTGCCATTCACTGTGTATTTGGTAAGTAAATTGCATAATTTGTGTATTTACATTTCACTCGTTCAAAGCTTTCAAGAGACGTATAAAACTGAGTAATAAACTTCAACAGACCCCACACAAATCAATTAAAAAATACTTGCTTCTGTTTTGTCAAACGATAAACTGCCCACGCGCCGGCCTATTCTATAGCCACAAATTTAAACGGTACCAATACTTGAGTTCTTAAAGCAGGACTGTTGCTACTGTGAGAGCGAGACGGTGCACTATACTGCACGTAGCAGCGTCTCACTTACACGACGGAATAAATACTGCTTTAAAAGCTCCTGTTCGAAATACAAAACTAACATTCTGAACATAATTAACGTCTGCAGGTGTCCCAGTTAGAACTAACGTGTATTATTTAATTTGGCACGAGCTACATCGGAAACTATCGACCCTCCGGCGCCGTCGGCCTGCGGAAATCAAACTAATCGATTTTCATTTCGCCGACAGGAAATTAAATCCTTTGAGAGTCGTTCTCGATAACGGATTTCAGCTAAGCACGACACGTGTTCGGCCATTTGAGCACTGGATAACGTTTTTTTTTTTTATATTAACCCCGTCTCAACGACTCTATTATTACACGGCACTCGTTTAAGCTCCCGTAGAATTGGATTTCATAAATTATTCCGTTAATTTGGGTTGTAATGGCTGCAGTGAACTATATTTTTCGTTTTGTAAAGCAATGTTAATAAATATTTATTTTTTGAGCATGAATTCGTTAACAAATGATACTTTAGTAGTACTGCAGTATTTTTATTACAAATTACGTAAATTGTTAATACTGACTGCACGGATAGAGGTATAGGTCGCCAATTACCACTTTGCGCGACATGCTGTGGGTTCGTATTGGACAAGCATTCTTGTAATCATTTATGTTCGTTCGTTTGTAAAACCACAAGGCTTAAAACAAGGATTAACTTTCTAAGAGCAACCATTTTAAAAGATTTTTTTTTTAAACACATACGCCATCCATGAAAATTATTATCGCTATTTGTAAAAATAATCAGTTGAGCCAGAAACGACATTACCATTTTATGGTTAAGTAATATACATTGTTAAAGTGGGTTTCCAATTACATCCATTACGCGTACAAAAAGTGCAAAAAAATATATGCAAATGTTTTCATTACCCATGCGCGTGAAAAAACGAAGATAAATATTTATGTTTCGTAAAATCGTAAATAGTGCGTGAATTAGTTTGACGGATCGTTTCACTTTAAATAGATCTGTTGATAAAAAAGTAATGGTTAAAGTATCCTATAAATATCAAGTTTGGACACTAACTGTTAGTAAAATTGACAAATTAAAGCGCGTGCCCTAGTATTTTTTGCAAACCTACTACTTAGTACCTACTTACATTGCCTAGACAAGCTTTACAAAATAGATTGCTACTGGAAGCAGTATTTGAATCAATTTCGATACTATACGGTATAAATTATTGTACTGTAGTAATGTCTTAGCGTACATGTTTACTAAATAGTCTAATTAACACGAGGTGGTAGATTCGAAATCTGATTCAAACTTCTTTTCAATGTACCTATTCAATAGCACACGTTTATATACTTTCCTAGTAAAAAAAGTCTAATTTTGGGCTCTTTTGACTAAATCAAACTAGCATTCATTGGGTTTGACTAATATATAACAAATTCGAGTTCTAGTGATTTAAATTAAGGCATTATGACCCTTCGAAACTAGTGAAAGATATCACTTACTACTGTATTTTAATGTTATTTTCTTTTACAAGATCTTAAATAAGGCCTACCGTTATTGCGTCACCACTAGTACCAGTGGCGCCACCGCATCAGCTATTGAATCCCACCAAATAAGTACGGAATTTGACATTTTGACAATTTGGAATTTGACATTTCAGACATCACGCGCAACTAGCGCCCCTGGCGGCGAAATTAACAACGGTAGCCTAGTTGTCACTATGCGATTTTACATACAAATATTAATTTATATAAAATTAAATATACAAATAAAGTTTATATAAAATTTAAAATAGTTAATTAATAAGAGAAAAAAAAAAAACAAACAATCTTCAAACTTTTTATTTTTGTGAAATAGACAGTTATTATTAACCCCGTAGTTTTGTTCAGTATTTTCATTACGGTACAGTCCTGTTAACGTGTTGTAGTAAAATAATATAATAAGTATTGTTGTCTTCATAACTTAAGATCCCTTTTCATGTTCAAAGAGAATGACGAGGCAGAAAAAAAATCTCATCAAGCAAAATTGCGATTTTCTTTTACGGCGAAACCATACCTTGTTCGTAAAAAATGGATATCAAAGTAACAAAGCTACCGTTGTGGAACTGAAGTAAAATACAAACGAATACTCAAACAGTTATTAATACCAAATAAAAAGATTTAAGAAGGACATTACATATAGTCTGAAAGGTATATGTTGCATCTTCTTTACGTAGTATTAAAACAAAGACGCTCCCGCTGTCTGTACGTTTAGATCTTTAAACGCAACGAATTATAATGCAGTTTCAGCAATAGATAGAGTGATTTAATAATATTATTTATATGCATAATGCCAATTGCACCCGGGCAAATTCGGGGCGGGTCGCTAGTATCTTAAAAAATATACATACATATTTTGAATTTAGTTATCTATACATAGTAAATAAAAGAGTTTTTAAACTACGGAACTCGTTTTTATTTCTTACATTTGAAAGGAATACTTATATTTTACCATTTAAATTATAATAATGTAGCTACACCTAAATGTCTAACAATGTAGTCAAACCACTAAACTGATTTGTGGCAATTCGTAATAAATTATAATTATCTGAAAGTACAAATAAATCTATACTAATATTATAAAGCTGAAGAGTTTGTTTGTTTGTTTGTTTGTTTGTTTGTTTGTTTGAACGCGCTAATCTCAGGAACTACTGGTTCGAATTGAAAAATTCTTTTTGTATTGGATAGTCCGTTTATTGAGGAAGGCTATAGGCTATGTTACATCACGCTACGACTAATAGGAGCGGAGCATAAATGAAAAATGTGGCAAAAATGAAAAACCGTTGAAACTAAAACACGCGAGCAAAGTCGCGGGGGACAGCTAGTAAATTATAATTATCTGAAAGTACAAATAAATAATAAATAATTACGGTATAAATAAAATATAGTGTATTGTATAAGTATCAAATTCAATTCTAATTACTTCAACAATATCTGCATGATTGACTAACAAAGGTACAAAGGTATCTAATACTGAAATATTATACAAAAACCTCTAGTCAATTGGCACTCACAAAATAACCACTATATTCCCGCAAGTTGAATTTATGTGAGGACTTATCCTTGTCGCTGACAGAAAAAAATAAATAAAACATGTGTTATATCATGTTGAACCCCTCATTATGTGGCAAAGTTTCCTTCAGATCATTGTTTACAAAGATAATCCGGTATAAGAAGTGGTAGTATGACATGTACGTAAGAACACTTCGATTTGTTCGCTAACGCAAGGCGGCCTCCCCCGGGAAATTAAGGAACGAGATATTGCCAGTGACCACGTCCCCGCATCGACTGAGCGTATGTACCTATGTGGCGACTGTTCACATTTATTTTCAATTATTGACCCGAATTATTTGTCATGGGATTCTAGAGGCTTTATATATATTTGTTTCTTTCTTACGATTATGTAAGGACTGCCTTGTTTCAATAACTAATGAAGGTTATCGAAGTTACCGTTTTGCTATAACGACTCCTAAAAGGTTTTACGGTTATTTTCCACTAAATTATTATTTTATTTATTGCGGTTATC
Organism: Diachrysia chrysitis; assembly: GCA_932294365.1. Taxonomy (NCBI): domain Eukaryota; kingdom Metazoa; phylum Arthropoda; class Insecta; order Lepidoptera; family Noctuidae; genus Diachrysia; species Diachrysia chrysitis. The sequence goes on along the minus strand of OW028649.1, from coordinate 9,579,088 downwards.
AATTAGCTCAACTATTGAATAACGACGTGTATTTAATATTCATTAATAATTTCACACATTTCAGTCAAATTTCAGCATACAATATGCATCGAATGAAAGCTACTTACACAGATTACGCTGCGTGATATTTGCCTTTTTGATTTTCATCATGTTATTCAAAAATAATCCCGTATTATGACAGGTTGAAAATTTTAAATCAACATTATTTTGCTTTGTGTGTTTCGTACAACACATTAAAAATTCGTATTCAAATAAGCACGATACAATAATATAAAAAGGTCATGTTAATATCAAAAGGATTCTAAATATTTCATTTAAATAGGAGTGTTTTGTTAATCTTTTGTAAGCCGACGCACGTGTTAGTCACAAGCCCAGCGGGGTAAAACATTTAATAATTATCTGTAAAAACGTTTTAAATTTCTATTAAATTTTTGTTGATGAAGATCTTAGCAAGGCTGTTATAATTTTAGCATTACCAGTTCAAGGTGTCGCTGAAGCTCTGAGGTCCCGGGTTCGATCCCCGTCAATAGTAGAAAACAACTTTTCTACGTTGTCTTAGGTCTGAGTGTTTGCGTCAACAATGTAAACCAATTATTATTGTTCTTATACAGAATATGATGATTTCATAAAAAAATATATTGTAAAAGTCGAAAAGAGCAGATTCATTTAGGCCTATTGCCCAATAGTAGGTCAATAATTTGTTGAAAATAAGCGTCTACAAAAGCAATTTAAGTATTTCCAATAACACTGTATAAATTTTCCGCAATAAACATTTTTATTACTTCACACCCTACTGAAAACGGTCTAAGGAACGCCGCATACACTTATCAATTTTATCTGTCGGTGCATATTTCATATAATATGCGCATAATGCGTTGCATATCATTTATAATGTTGTGTTATCGCCTTTACTGCTGGCATACATCACCTAGTGAAATGTGACGCTGGCGGAGCGTCCAACTTCATTCGTTTATCATTTTTATAGCATCCAACAACACCGCGCGACTGTCTAAAAACTTTTTAGTGCTTGTTTGTTTTGAGTTTCAAACAACGATTTTACTATTTCAATGTATTACTGTCTAATACTACTTTTTTATTGTTTTGTTGTAGAAGTAGCTTCGATTTAACAATTTTTTTAGGTATTATTTTTCTTCTTAATTGGTCAATTGGTGAAGGTCGTGTCTAGCTTAAAGTGTTGATCACTCGATGCACTATGCTTCTTCACGTATTCCTTTCCTCGGCAGTATTTATAGCTTTGGTTATTGTTAGGTATTGTTAATGGTTTGTTAGTCGTTGTACCTTAAAGAAATAAATAAGTAAACTGTAGAGTGCGCATTTAGAGTATGAACTGTTGGCACGAGTATGAACATGTAAAATCGTAGACTTAGTATCAAAACAGAGCGCACCGTTTTATTAAAACTATATAAAAACCTAACATTACCCTAATAATATCGGAACCGTCGATATTTTAGTATAAACGTATGTCGTCGCACGGAACATCACCTAAATCAGTTAAGGAGCGCAGTACATTTTTACGCTTGGCATAAGGGGTACTACTAGCGATACGCACGCTCTATGCTTCTCTATGATTACTCTAAGCGTTGTACATAATCTTGCTGGACATAGACATGTGAAACCTTTTTGAGAAATGTAGGTCTCCAAGGATTTAGTAAGCTAGAAATGCTTCTAAAGGGTAACCCTAAATAAATTGATGGATTAAACAAAATAATGTAGGGTTAGAGCCTGTCTATGGGCATCGTCCATTGTCGACTCAGAGTCTTAACCCGACCATCTGTTAATTCTCTGTACACACAGGGACGGCCATGTCAGTATTAACTACAATTTACTGCACTCCTAGTCACAAGATTTAAAGCAAGCTGTATGATGATATACGCCGATATTGGAGCACTTCTATCGCCTACGTGCATTTAAAACAATAGGCGATAAAAATAAAATCTTTAATATTTAATTAAATTTGACTATAGTTTAATAATAAATATATACGAGCCCTTTCAATTTATATGCCACACAATATAGTTGGGTTTTTTTCTAATTTATACCCAAAATTGTTTAAAATTAATTTATTTACGTTACTTATCCCTCTTTGGGCCACCGACCTACATGTGTGTATCAAATTTCAACTCAATCGTCTTAGTTGTTTTGAGACAAATTGGCTGTGACAGACAATCGGATAGACATACGAGTGATCCTAAAAGGGTTCCGTTTTTACCTTTAGAGGTAAAAATTATCAAAATAATACTCTTCGATGCAGAACAAACACCAAAAAGCGCCCATAGAGACTCATGTCTGCCTATTTGCTGTCCTCATTCTACTGTAGATAAAAAGCATATAAATAATATTTTTAATAAGAACGAAATTGTTGTCGGAACAAACGGCTAAACATTAACCACCTGTTGTTCGTAGAGGAAGAAATGAAGATGCCTTATTTCATTAAAACATCCTCATATTAAAGGAGATTGCAATCCGCCTTCTCTTTAAATGAACACGATAAATATATGTTCGTCGCATTGTATTATATTCTCAAGGATAAAGGTAACGTAAATATTAATGTTTTTTATTCATAATTAAATAATAACTTAAATTTAAGTAAAGTCGAAGGGAACACATTACTGTCATAATAACGAATGTATCTTTTGTACCGATACTGCTGTAAAATTGATTTAAATGTGACGTTTACTATTCAATGATTCAACTTTATGTGGCCCTTAAAACGATAAATATGGCAATAACTTTGTTTTACGAGGATGAACACTAAGTTACTGAATGAACATCACATTTCTAAAGTCTACTAAAAAAAATCTATAACTTAAACCTATTTTAAAATATTAAAGGACTTTCTTTGTGGTAACAAATCATCTACAATTCTGTTTTGATACATTCATGGGCTCGTGGCTAAGTGTAATCCGTACGATTTGACCGATAATACAGGTTGAGCCGCGCTCGCCGTCGTTTTTCCGTGGATGGGTGACCATTTGAAAACATACCAAGACCCATCCGTGCCTCGGAAAGCACGTTAAACCGCGGTTGGTCCCGACTGTCATACATTGATCTTTGGCAGTCGTTAAGTCATTGCAACTCTGAAAACCATTCTTACCATGAGATACCGTGGTACTCACTAAAATGGGTTGTGAAGGTCAGATAGGCAGTCTTTCCATGTAATAGGTACACTGTTCAGATGAATCCGGTAAGACTTGAAGCCAACCCCAACATAGCTTGAGAAAAGGCTACGCAGTAGAAGAATGTTTTGAAACATCTTTAATTACTACTAGTATTAGTCCTTTAAAAATGAGCATTGAATAATCTAGAGTTACTAAAACATGCAGGGCTTTCTTGATTTATATGTTATCATTGTTCCCTTAAATCCGAGTCGAGGTTTTCACATCAGGCGTAAGCCAACAAAGGTTGAAAGAAGGAAAATATATTTTTAAACGTGCAGGTAGCAACCGCAATGATTTATTATGTTTGAACATCCGTGTAAACGTACTTAATAATGCATTAGCGTTAAGTTGACAGCGCTTTAAACGTTTTCATGGCTCGCGGGTACATTAAAATAATATTATTTATTGTTTATCTACTCAAAGAAAAAAACAGGAGACTTGTATTATGAAATTCTCGAGCCGTTTTCGGACATTAATGAGATTTTTTTAGTAACTAGCATTCGTCCGCGGCTCCGCCCGTGTGGTTATCGTTAACGCGGTAAAAGGTAGCCCAAGTCTTATCTTAAAGTTCCGTTATCTTTAATAGAAAATTTTACCAAAATCGGTTCTGTGTTTTAGCCGTGAAATTGTAACGTACAGTTAAGTAACATCTTTTTTTTATAATAAATAAGGATGACATGTAATATTTTCAAAAATGATTACCTTACTGTCACATTAGCATAACATTTTTTTTTTATACCGACCATATGGCTTAAATATATGCGTAAATGTGCGTGTCACGAGTCCGTCTGTCTGTAATTGAGTGGTTAACGCAAGGTTACACAAAACGGGCGTGGGGCTCGAGGGTACATCTCAATACCATACACGGAAATTGCAACTGACAAACCGAATATGGACGCCTTTGCCGATCTTGATAAAAGAGAGTGACATCCAGTGGCAACTAATTTCGATGATTGCTTTATATTTACTCCTTTATTATTTCTGTATTGATTGTGAATTAAGGGATATCAGCAAGGCTTTTAAAAACATAACTATATATAAAATAGGGCAAAATAAATACCTTGACCGCCAACCGTAGGATAGATAGGACTGTATGTATAATATTATAATACAATTTAAAGACCTCCGTGGTTGAGTGGCGTACACACCGGTTTTCAAGGTGTCGCTAGCTCTAAGGTCCCGGGTCCGATTCCCGGACGGTTCAATCTTGATAAAACTTATTTTCTACATTGTCTCGGGTTTGGGTGTTTGTGATTCCTTCGTTGTCTCTGATTCCATAACACAGGTGATTTAGCTACTTACTTTGGGTTCAGAACAATGTATGTGATATTGTCCACATTTATTTATGTATTTAGGTACCTATACCTTACCCCTGCTGCACGTTAGTTCTAGTGCTTATGACAGCGTTACTACTGTCAATAGTTAAAACTTACCATTATACCAAACAAACAAAACAAAAATCCGTAAACAATACGATCTATCTTGAGGTTGATTTGCATACAAGATATAGGAGAATCTCGTATCATAAGACCGGGAAAATAAAATCCCGATGCCGGAAACGAGCCAGACATTACAGTACATTTAATACAGTTTCTATGTGTACAAGCCGAACATAAACCAAATGTACCGACATTTTCGTGGCTTTAAGGCCTCTTTGCGTCACATCATTATAATAGTCGGGTTTTATGTGTTGTGGAAGTTTTTCGCAGCCAGGAGTTGGCGCCGACTGCTGCTTTGTTCGCTTTATCTACAACAAAACTCTTTTGAGGATACAAGGTGTCCTTTACAAACATTTTGATGATACAGGTACGTACTTGAATTATTTTAAACAAATCAAAAGAGTTGGTTTTCAATGGAGAATGTTACTAGGTATGCCAAATCGCTTGAAATTTTGTCTCAGTAAAGCCTGTATGTATACAAATACACTAGTTTTTGTTGTAGTCAAAAATACCTAGTAGTTTTGATTTTATAAGCATTCAAAGTTTCGAAAAATATCGAGTCCCGCTAACAGCCACGTGACCGCTTGTGACGTCATATCACAACGCCGCAAGCTCAAGCGCGGGCTGCGCCCAGCTTAATATCAAGTCTCCAGCGGTTATAGTAGGTGTTATAGCTTGCGCAGTATTTCGTTGTGTTTTCGTCCGAGTATTACGTTAATAGTCTAATAATAGAAAATATTGTTCGATTAATAAAATTGGTGAAGGATTCGAAAAAGGGCAATCGGATAATCTACCTAAAATAGATGGATTAATTGGTTGCGCATTATTTATCAACAAATAGTGATTTCGTTGCCGCCGAAAGTACACAATATAAAGATAGAGGAATCTGGTCTTTTTTCAAAGAATAAGTGACCTATGATTGGTGCGTCGCCTGACAGGCTTACCTACTGATGACTGCGTTATAGAAGTAAAGTGTCCAATCAAGGCAAACACTTTTATTACGTATTTATAGTAAAGGTAAACTAGGCAAAACATTATCCTAATCTATACTTTAATATTATAAAGCTGAAGAGTTTGTTTGTTTGTTTGAACGCGCTAATCTCAGGAATTACTGGTTCGAATTTAAAAAATATTTTTGTATTGGATAGTCCGTTTATTGAGGAAGGCTATAGGCTATATAATATCACGCTACGACCAATAGGAGCGGAGCATAAATGAAAAATGTTGCAAAAATGAAAAACCGTTGAAACTAAAACAAACGATCAAAGTCGCGGGGGACAGCTAGTGTAATATAATTTTATTAAAACTCTATAAATAACACAAACATTGGTGGAAAATGGAACGTACGTAACCTCAAAATCTTATATTTTGAATACAATAAAATAAACTTAAATGTATTTTGCTTAAAACACTAGGAAGTTACTTTAAATGAAATAGACTGCTTTGCAGACTAACTATTCCACATGCAGAAATCACCACTGAATCTAGCAGGTCGACTTGCTTTATATCTACCCAAGCGTATGGCAACATGAACTCAAAGAATCTAAGCGTCAGTACTAATATTTATTCTGTGATCTAAGTCTGCCGATAGCTCTTTCCACGTGTATCCGTAACGCTGCATTTTTTTTTGTCTCCAAAACTTCTTTTTTGGTCGGTTTTACTTTAGAGCTCACACTAGGTCTGATCAGAGCTCACACTAGGTATGTCCATTTTGTTGTAGCAAATGCGCAATATTTTTGAAACCTTTGACTGCCAATACTGCTGATCCTTCAGGTAAAGTTTGCAAAATACCACAATCTTTACATTTAGGCACAACACATGATTTCCTAGTATTTGGATTGGACACTTTTAAAAGTATTAAAGTATAATTTCGACGGTACGGGCGCGCGACCGCGAGCGTACTTAGTGAGCCAGACTGAGCGTGTTGTACAATGACGTCACAACGTCACCGGCAGCCCGCGTCGTGCGGTTCAACTTGTTTTACTTCTAAATCGGAAACTAATTGACGTATCGAAGTAATTCTTTCACTAGTATTTTTTATTTTTGACAGAGAATATGGAGAGCTAATAATCAAAATTTGTTAACATTCTTCATTGTTTGAATTTATTCGTAACGGTTAAGCGTAAGAATACAATGTTTTAATGAAAAATGTATATAATAATAAATCATTAAGTTTCGTGTTATTAATTAAGTACATGTACCTAAATTAAAATAATAAATTATTAAACTATTTTCGTATTTATCTACAAAAAAACCCAGATGTGTGATTGCAAATGATTTATCTTTGAGAGTGCAAGCAAAATACGCAGTAAATGACTCTAACTCTCTATAAAATAATCTAGTGTATCCCGTGTTCAAAATAGATACAAGCTTATTTTTTGAGCATGTAAACAAACTATGCCCAAAAGATTCTAGAACTAACAGAACACCTAATTAGATCCCAGCTATTTTACACTCGATTTCACAAATTGTTACACTTCAAACAAGGGAAACAAACATTACATGAACGCTGTAGTGATGAAAATCCTCAAATTATTCGTGCAACGTGCAATATACCGGTAAAAATGTATTGCTAGCAAGTGGAGTGTGACCGAGTGAAGAACGCCTTGAAATACCAACAATTAATACGGTGCAGAATGCTGAGAACTGAATTAATTAAAAAAAGAACCCTACATGGCGTTGAGGGCCACACACGTTGTAGGTTTAGTTGTTAACTAATCAACCTCATTAACCTTTGTTTAAGGTCCTTAAACTTACTCTTGATCTATTTTTTTTTCACTATTTAGTTATTTACGCATAGGTATCTAAATATTAGTATTATAGTGTTTAATAATCCTTACTTATTGAAGTTATACTTCTTTAGGCGCGTTATGAAAAAATGATGAGAGTGAAATTTTAAGATGCGCGCGCATCTGTGACACAAAATTAACAGTATGAAGCTGACTGCTTAACCGCTCATTAAGTCTCGAAAAAAAAGCTGCCAACAAAATGGAAATTGAACCTCGATATTAGTCGCGCATGTTGTCTGTTATAAATTAAAATACTTTTATTGAAGTTATACTTCTTTTGGCGCGTTAGGGAAAAATTATGAGAGTAAATCTTTACGATGCGCGCGCACACCGTCACATAAAACCTACACCCTGAAGTTAGCTAGGCAACATTTTAGTTTTTCCAAACTACATAATGTCAAAAATGACAAATGCCAAGATGTCCGATGCCAGTTTTCGAGTTTAATCTGAAGGTTGAAATATTTTTTATACCAATCTGTCAATCACAAGTTTATGAGAAAGAATTTTATCTTGTTACGACAAAAAAGTATAACTTCTTACGTGCGTACATAAGTACACACACACTTTTTTTATTATAAATGCGAAAGTAACTCTGTCTGTCTGTCGCGCTTTCACGCCAAAACTAGTGAACCGATTTTGAATTAAATTTGGTACACAGATAGTCTAAAGCCTGAGAAAGGACATAGGCTACTTTTTGCCGCGATAACCCACATCCATGCGGGCGGAGCCGCGGGTAACATACAAAAGTACAAATCTTTCCTCGTTATAATATTATATTTTATAGATCATAAAAATACAGCGAGTTTAAATTACTGATTTTATGTCTATCTATGGATATAACTATCAAGTTATATATTTGTAATAGAAGTATGTAAACCAGTTGCATAATATTTCTTGCATATTAGCGTGGTATACTTGTTCTTTTCTTTATTTGTTGTTCAATATTTTAAACTCATACATAAAAATTTACATCTCCTAAATTCCATACAAACGTTACCTAGGTCAAACTTATATAATTTCGTTTTCCATATTGCAAGTAACCGTTATAATTTTACTTTTAACACCGAGCGTAAATGTTTTGTCATTAAATTCACGGCTTGTTACCTTGCATAATGACGACATTGAACAATTCATACCTACATTCTTTCGCACACTTCATAATTTTTGAACAAAAATATACAAGTCTTAACAACAAAAGGTGTTAGTTTCAATGAAAAAAGAATAAATGCGTGGTTAAAGACTCTTTAGGTTTCGGCGAAAGTGTGTGACCATTATACGTAATGAGTGTGACAAACATGTACGCAAATGTCATTATGATCGTCTTAAGCGAAATGACGAAACATCAACGAACACTTTCTCCCATAGATTTTGGCATCAAGAAAACAAACCTCGCTTACATTACTGTTATATACTACAGCCACAAGACAAGTGACATTTCTACAAGCGCTAAAGATGATAGAAATCACAAATGTATGAAAATGACATTTCTTTTCGATAAGTCACGTGAATTAGACATGTCATTTCCATACATTTTAGCGATTGGCAATTGTTTTAGGCGGCTTACGGCACCGTTTTTTGACAGATGATTGTTACATACAACAGGCGAGTTTTTAAAGGATATTTTATGGTAAACATAATAAATGTCACCACAATCTAAACGGCTCGTACGTGTATTTGATATGCCTAATACATAAAGTGAATTTCGCAAACGATAAATCTCGCAAACTATGTAATGGTCGAACTTGTTGAACTTTATTATGCGCATAGACACACCCACACGTATGGTAACAACAGAATAATTCACTTCAAGCTGCGACGCATACCATGTCACCGGCATTGTACCACACACAATACACTGGAACTTTAAAAAGTAAAAGTGTCAATTGCGAAACTAGCTCCGTTCGTAAAACGAGAACATTTACGTGTTACACAAATCACTGTAATATAATAAAACATAATGTGTAAGAGCTGCGGTTAATGCTTAAAAAAATAGTTCTGAAACTATGTAAAATAGACAAGTAAAAAAGATAAGACGTTTTCTAAACTTTGCCGTTGTCACCATGATGAAAATGTCAAATAAATCCCAACGATAAGCCAACAAATAACAACACAAAGACCACCAAGACTGAACATTCAAAGTATTCCTAAATAGTTGTCTAAAGAATCAACAGAATAAGTATGTGTTTTACAATATTTATATTATTATGTAAAAAACCAGAAGCGTAAAGCAATAAAACCAAGTATAACATACGAATTCTCTAAAATTTTCGAAATTGTAGCACACTGCACAGTTTTATGTAATAAACAAGTATCACAATTTGTTCAATGAATCGCTCTCATTTTTTGAAGAAATAAGTTTGTATACCTAACATTGAACTTCATTTTATTTCAGTATCAACAAAAATTGCGTACGTATATGAGATGATTATTATTCAGACAAGATAGTAGGTCAATGTCGGATGACGGATCACCAAGTTGACCCTTTATCTTATGCGCTGTAATGTAATGTTCATGTACCCATTTACGCACGATCACATTCTCAGTCCTTGAGAAATGACAAGTCCTCCCGATGCTAAATTGAATCCTGTACTCTGGGATGCATATTCAGAATCGCTATATTTTTTAACATCAATCTTTAATATTTAATTTTAGTTTAGTTTTGAAAAAAGTATCACTGTATTAATTTCTTTTTTAATTTTTTAATGGTTTCGAATAAAAATAAAAATAATAACGTTTTATAATTAGTTTACAGATCTTGTACCAAATTAAAGTATTGATACATGTCATTAATAAATGGACAGCGGGTACTTTTGAAAGTTTCTAATTAAATAAAATTTGACAAGTGTCCGATTTCTAAACTGCTGTCAGTATCGATGAAATCTATGTTTGACATCGTAAAGTTGGCTTCGCACGTACGTTGGCGAAATAAAAAGAAACATGACTCATGTAAGGCAATTCTTTTAAGTATCTTGATTTGTCACTCGTTTTTATTGTCATCCGTCTATTCGTTCTGTGGTGTAACCGGTATAAAAATAAGTAGACTATAGAGCGCGCTTAACAGCGTACGAACTGATAGCACTAGTATGAATAAGTAAAATCCTAAAATTTGTGTCAAAACAGAGCCAAACATATCTCAAAACCTAATATTACGGTAATAAAATCGGAAACATCGAATTATTCGCATAAACGTCTGTCGTCGCACGGCAGATCAAATTAAATCAGTAAACGAGCGTAGTACTAACAAAAAATTTGGTTACGCGCGGCACAACGGGATACTAGCGATGCGCGCACTCTATGCTTGTCCATATATACTCTAAGGTATACCTCTTTGCCGTGCAACTTAATCTCGCTTAGAATCCAGAGAGAAAACAGTGTATTAGAATTCATGTAATTATTTCAAGATTAAGCGTTATTCTAATGTAGGGCACGGTGTTAATGATACCCTTGATTATGAGAAAGTTTCAAACGAAGCAAACGACATTTACCATATCTAGTTCACGATAATTTTAGTACATATCAGGTCAAAATGATCAAATAATGATCTAACACTAATATTAATGTATTCAAACGGAATTTCTATTTTGTGGTCGGGTCAATTTGGACGTTGGTATTTTAAAACAATATGGTAAACCTCTGTCCATTTAGTTAATATGCGGACCACGAGTCGAGGTATGAATGTTGTATATTGGATTGGATACAAATGGCGAGAAACCGCCGTTTCGTAATATTAGACTCGTTTGTTTTGTACTTTGATGTTTATAAATGATATTTTTGATCGGATGGTGAAGTACGCAGTGAAAGAGATAACCAAATCACCAGGAGATAAAATATAGGTATGTTTTCGAGATTCTAAAATAATTGTTGCAAAGAATTGGCCTAATTGTCCGTACAACTGCACTTAAGACGACTTAAAGAAAGCTAATGATGTAGCTATAATTAATATCGCAACATACTCGGTCCATTTAATATAATAATATCTACCATCAACACGAAAAGAAGGAGATTAGCGGGAGAAGGGGGAGGGGGGTATCACTACGCAGTTTAGGTACGTTCACCATAAGAACCAGTAAGAATTGTAATCTAACAGTACCTAATTAAACCTTCCATAGTGTAAAATACCAACCAATTTACCCTTAAAGGAACATTGGCCATACAGTCCAAATAACAATTGCTTTAACAGATAATCGCATTCTAAATTACATGTATACATACCAAATAAACATTCTGATGCAAAAAAATAGAAAAGTAAAACCTTCATGGTGCCTTTAATAGCTAACATTATAGTATAATGATGTGATTGTACAGCAGATCACAGGAAAAGGAAGTGAGAAACAATTCTCTTCAAGGATTATGGATTATACTAATCATGTTAACTAGTCGGCGTTATGCTTTTGTTTAGAGATTTTATTATAGTAATTAAGGAATGATTCGTCGGTATCGGCTTTGAATGGCACTTAATTCAACACCTCGGGCCAGCGGGTTTGTGAGTCAAGAGCATTTCAGTAAAAAGGTTTTCTTAAATAAGTATTTGATAGTTTGAAACTGAGAAAAAAATATTATTATAAATTGCCAGATAAACGATTATAACAAGGACACTAAACCATAACCTCTTATTCTAAACTTTATAAAATTAGAAAAAAAATACATTTTACTAGCTCGCGTATTCACTCGCGTTGGTGTTGGTTATCGCGCCAATCAGTAGCCCATGTCCTTTCTTTGGATGCAAGCTAATCCCATACTAAATTTCATTAAAATCGTTTTAGCGGTTTAGCCGTGGAAGTGTAACAGACAGAAAAACAGACGAACAGAATTATTAATATGGAACTGACTTTACTGTTGACTCACAAAATGCGCATTTCTTTCAGGAAGACCCTACAAAGAGTCTACTACATATTTAGCCAAAATTCTAATACTAATGTATAGGATTGATGAAACTACCGGACACGCCCATCTCTTGTCGTCTTATACTTAAAATTTCGAACGTTTCATCAACCGTTTCTCAATGGGCTCGCGCACGTATAATTCACGCTTCCGTGACTACCTCAATTACGTCGCATAATTTAAGTTGCAAAAGGTAAAAAACTCGAAAGTCAATGCCAACAGATAGAAATTGGAACTAAACTCTAATAGTTCTAGACAATCAATATTTCGTAATTACCAATTGTATCTGGTAAACGGCGAGATATCACGTGCGTTGGCGCCTACTGTACATACAATTATGTAAAAAAATAAGGTTAATAGAGGCAAAAGTTAAGCTTTACGAAAACCGATGATTTTGAAATGTTGATAGTTTATCTATTCACGTCATTTGTGGTTAAAATGTTTGTATAACAAAATAATTAAAGAATTGAAGGTTATTTGCCTTTTATCAAAGTAATAAGATAGACACTATTATAGGCATGTCCTTTGTGAAAACTATTTTATTTTAGAACTGCATTCAACATGGCCGTATTTAGTAAGATTTTTTAAAACAAAAATGAGCTAGATTATTGAATAGAACATAAATTTATTTTTTTCAGAATGTAGGTATTTATAAGCTGGTTACATAACTTTAAAGAATACTTGTGCATTCTACTATTTAAGCATGCAAACATCGATGAAGATCATCATCAAATATACAAACCATATTTCATACAGTAGTGATGTATGATAGTACAGTGTTTTTATAACCTTTAAGCAATATGGGATAGATATTTGTGAGATTTTTTCTTGCAAAATACTCAATAAAGTAACTCTAATTAAGTACTTTAAAAAAATAGCACAATAAGCAACTTTGTTCAAAATAAGCCTACCTATAAATAGGTACAATAATTTATCAATTGGTGAATTTATGAAGGATTCTATAGTCGTTTGTAACGACCATTCAATTTCCTTTTCAGCATGAATGTACCCAGGAAGTGGGGGCATTTCCCCTTCGCCTCCCCTCTACCAATCAACCGTCACTATACTTTTATACACTTATACAATATACAATACATGTCTGTGTAATCACAATTGACGTGGATGATAAAGACTTCGGATTTAATCGGACTGCCGATGCCGATTTCTTTTGAATATATTTGTATGGTTCATTCCTGGTGATTTAATGACGTGCGGGATTAATTAATTTAGTTGAAAGCTGTAGATGTAAATGGAGAGGTGTAAAATACATTTGTGGGTTATATGTAGTTGGTGGCGGTGAAGGTATACAAATTTAAATGAAGATGAATTGCCTAGAGCCTAGGCATGTAAGATTGTGCCTTAACAAGACTAATGACTAACTTATAATGGTCCTAAATAATTATTATTCACTGGTGTTTACATAAATGGGTTTAAACATTCATTTCATTCTTCGCCGCAATATAAATAGGTCTCTAAGATTTATTCCTAATTGTATTTTTTAAGTAAGTTTTCCTTTATTTCACGCAACTTGGGATATACAAAGACACCTAAATATATAAAACATAAAGTTAGGTTAGTTAAGCCATGTATAACTCAAGAACAGGTGGACCGATTTTTATGATCTTTGTTTTGTCGGATTTGCCTTAGCAGGATAACTATCAAACCAATGAAAATTTTAGGAAAAAAAAAAATGTCTTACGGAAATGGAAATTACTTACGGGCGTTTCACTACGATAAACTAGTAAATAGATAATACAACATGTTTGTATAATAACTTTCGTGAGGAGTATTCATAATTATTTAAAACAAAACGTTTACTCACGCATTATTCTCGCTGTTCGACTCGCGGCCACCACCGCCTCGTCAGCTCATGAATAAAAATTATGTGGACAACATCACATACATTGTTCTGAACCCAAAGTAAGTAGCTAAAGCACTTGTGTTATGGAATTCAGAGACACAGAAGATACCACAAACACCCAAACCCGAGACAATGTAGAAAAGTGCTTTTTCTACATTGACCCGGCCGGGGATCGAACCCGGGACCTCAGAGCTGGCGACACCTTGAAAACCGGTGTGTACGCCACTCGACCACGGAGGTCGTCAAAAATCAATCAATAGGGACCCCTATTGAGTCTGAAACTTGTCTGGCAATCCTGAGAATACGCTGAGTAAACCGTTTTGTTTTAAATAATTATGAATACAACATGTCTTGTTAAAGTAGGTGCAAATTCAAAGAGATAATTATATACACAAGCGAGGTTTAATTTTGCAAGTGCAAAGTTTATCTGAGATGATCACTCATCGTCTGAACAAAGTATCGACTTCCTTCGACAGTAACAAGCGCAACTACACCTAGCTAATGATCCGACTTAACTTTTACTAAGTCTTTTGGCAATAAAGTAATACGAACATTTTCTTTTAGCTGTGGTAACTTATACCTACAGGGTGTTACCGACAGCTTATATCTATCCAAAGGGGGTGAAGAGTACAGTCTAATATAGAGTTAATTAAATAATTGCTATCCAATTTTTCGCATCATATATTTCACACCAAAAATCATAACAAACGTGTCACTGCACTACGAGGGTCAATATCTTATAAGGTCACTCGCTAAATGTAAAGATATATATATATATATAACTTTAGCGGTCCTATTATGATTTTGCAAAAAATTGGACATCAATTATTTAAGTAACTTATTTTGACATTTTAATGACTCTATACCAAATGTCGTCTTCACCCCTTTTGTAACAGATATATTAACACTATATCATTTACTTACATTGAGTAAAGTTTCCAATCATTCTGCAATATCGATACGAAGTAAAAAAAGGCCGAATTTCCAAAGAATTTCATACCTGAAATTTTGTTCTTTAATAACAATATTATAATGAACAGTCAGTATTTCCGTAATTAATGATTCAAACCGAAAGTTGCAGTTGGTAAACAGAAGACCTGGCGTTAATGCCTTAAAAACCATTACTGTTTTATTTCTCCGCTGTACAGTAATGAGTATTTAAATAAATCAAACAAACATTTCTCACTAACAGCTTCAGCGGTAGTTCGAAGTTCTTTTCTTTCAAAGCAGTAGCGATAATTACTTTAAATGCTCCGTGAAGCTAAAAAAGGAAACGGGGTATTTTCGTACGAAATCCATTTGTCTAAGTTTGTTAGGGGCGAGCGAGTTTAGAGCCTGCTTACCGGGACACAGGTCGTTAAGTCTCGTCTTGCAAGCAGACGCGTTCACACTGACATAAAAAAACGACGCAATCGAGGATTACTGTAAAATTTGTTTTTAAAATCGATTATTGAATCGATATGATTTATAAAATCGATGTTCGATTTATGACCGATTTAAATCTGATTATTATTCATAACTTGCTAATCGTTTAAATTAGAGTTGTGGAACCACTTTCACCTAAATGTTTATTTTGTCGTCTTATATTGTGTAAGTACAGAGATTGACGAGATTGAGACTGGATCATCAGTATTAAATTGAAATCTTAAATTGTGACATGCATAAGTCGGATTGTGTAATGAAGAGTAGGAATGATGAGTTATAGGAATAATATAAATGATGATTGAAATAAATTAAATGTGGATTGCAAACGATGTGTCAATAGAAATATGATTGACAATATAATTTACAAATTAATATGCTAGACTCTATATTTAAGTCTATGAAGATGTAAAGTATTGCGTTTGATTTGCATAATAAATAGAATTAAAAGTAGGTATGCCTCTGTCCAGTGTGGACGCATCTCCTGCAACATGCAGCCTCAGGTCGGAGTGAGATGGCGCTGCAATCGGATCCCGAGATTGCTCGCCGGAGGTGGAGATCTCTTTATTAATGCACGCCCGTACCCGACGCCGACGCTGGCGACCTAACCAACTTTAAGAAAACTATCTTCAGTCTTTAAACGCGTCTCGCATCCCCTCATTTTATCTACCTTAAACAAGTAACAGTTTATTACTAGACGAGAAATTCTCGACAAGCAATACCTTTTTCAACCAAACTAGACAATTTTCAAGTTGTCCGCTCCAAGAAAATTACACGGCTTGAAAGCGTCCGTCCGGCGATGTTAACTCAAATACTGTCATTAACGAAATACAGTTTCCTCTATGAATACATTAAGCGAGGCTTTCGTGCATTGTATACTGGACTTGAGCGTTTGCGATAACGTGAATTTGAATAACAAACTTGTTATGTTCATCGTTAGCTAAAATTGTGCAGGTATGTAAATGCGGGGTGTTATGTGTACGCGTTGAGTGATGTGTTATGATAAGTCTGGCGCGGACGCCTCTCCGCCAAGAACAATGGGTTCCTTCCTGGATTGGCGAGAAAGTGAGGCGTTTTTCCCCTCACTAGATAAATAACATAATCTTCCCGAAGCATCGCCGCTTTAAAATGCGCATACACTAATAACGTCACATTAGTTAGACTTAGTTTATTGCACATCCGATGCCGACTTATTCATGTTCTTTTTGTGTGATAATGAGGTAGATGGAATTGTGTAAAAATACAAATATTAAACAATGCATCAAGTTGAATCTGATTCGCTATCTGTGTGAGACAACTGGTGCGGAAGGAACAAACAAAAGTGTTAGAAAGGTGATAAATATAATACAATCTAGATGTTTACGAAACATAACACAACATTAAAGGTTGTAGTAAAACATAACAGATATTTAAACGTTTCTCTGCTATAACTACTATAATAACGGAAACAATATTACTTGTAGCGATTGGATTGTTAGCCAGTAATCAATCAAGTCGCAGTTATAATAAAAAGATCTTTAGCAAACAGCGTGGTTTCTAATTCCGCGCCTTGCCTAATTTCTCGAGTAGATACTTATCGCAATCCGTTCTATAACTAAACTACGCTGAATTTAAACGTGACGTGACCTGTTGCGTACATTATGGAAAAGGGAAATTAAAAAGTGACAAAAACGTTTCTAACTTCTTGCTCAACTGATCCGCTGGCGTCAAAGACAAGCGAAAATTTTACGAAACTTGTCGTGATCACTTAACCACAACTTTCCGCGTCGAGTAATTTTATTATTTATACGCGCCCATTTAAGTGGGTAATATTTCAAATGCTTATTACACGTTGGGCTGGTGCATACGTGACGATGCCGCGCCTGATACCACACCGCACCAAGCGCACGCCGGTTTGCGACACTACCGTAACTAAAGTTTCTAGATTTCTACTCAAAACCTCAGTCATAACTCAAAAACAAATAAAAATCAAACTAAGTAAATAAATCTACAAATTATTATCAACATTAGCAGGTACGAATGTAATTATGTACTAAGTTTTATGAAAAAAAATAGATCAAAGCAAAAGCGTGATTTATAGTTTGTTGTTACATACGGATACTAAAATAATAAAGTACAACATTAATTCACCGTAAGGAGGTCATAAAATTAAACTGTTATTAGT
The DNA here is from genome assembly GCA_932294365.1 of Diachrysia chrysitis. Classification (NCBI taxonomy): domain Eukaryota; kingdom Metazoa; phylum Arthropoda; class Insecta; order Lepidoptera; family Noctuidae; genus Diachrysia; species Diachrysia chrysitis. The sequence goes on along the minus strand of OW028649.1, from coordinate 9,561,353 downwards.
AATTCATGCCCATAAAAATCCGAAGCGAACTGTTTATCAAGTAAAATTGACTTCACAATTTTCCTTATTATCAGTTTTTACATCCATAAAGAGGTTGCAACAAAATTCTGCGCGCAAACTTGAGACCCGTCGCTTACTATGAACTTGCCTATTACTACGACAAACCGAGTTTTGACAACAAAGTGGTTGTATAGATAATGCGCTGTACACTTCGCGTCTATTATACATTGACGTTGAGAAGGCCTGAACACAGATGTTAATGTATGCTGCAGCAGGGGTTTTTTTGGGTGTTGGATAATTTCTTGGTATGTCCATCTGGTATTGAACGAGGCCGCGGGCTCTCGGTCAGCTCGCCGCAAACTGGTTTCGTTCATTATCAAAAGTCAATAACTTTCCGATGCATTCCGAGTCATGGCCAAGTGTCCGATAGATACACGTAATAAGCAAATTCCGTTTTATCGATCATTGTCGAATGCCGCGTGCACGATGTGGTCACATCTCTAGATGAATGAGATAACTTAAAAGAGTTTTACTTTCTTTTGATTTTACGCAAGCGACTTTCGCTAAAAGCATTCATGTTTACGTTCCTTGACACAATAACATGAAATTTCTCTTTATTTCAAAAATGCCGAACGTTTAAGAACATGCTTAAAGGTCATTTTAATCCATTTGGAGACGGATAACCGTGCGACAAATTAGTTAAATACGTTCCGATTATTCGAGTGTATAACTCATGTGTGCAATTAGCAAGATAAAACCCATTCCAAGAGCTTACCACATATACGTAAATCTGAGTATCCGAGTGCAATAATTTCTAGCGAAACGTATACTGTGGGCTTGGCCGGAATGTTTTACATTATAAAACAGAAACTACGTAGAGTAATTTAAATTTCATTTCTAGTTATAATTATACTATTTATTTCTTTGCTTAAACATGTGTGGACCTACCTACTCAAATTCGTGTATGTAACACTAGCTGTCCCCCGCGACTTTGTTCGCGTGTTTTAGTTTTAACGGGTTTTCATTTTTGCAACATTTTTCTTTTATGCTCCGCTCATATTGGTCGTAGCGTGATGTTATATAGCCTATAACCTTCCTCAATAAACGGACTATCCAACACAAAAAGAATTATTCAATTCGAACCAGTGGTTCCTGAGATTAGCGCGTTCAAACAAACAAATAAACAAGCAAACAAACAAACTCTTCAGCTTTATAATATTAGTATAGTAACATGATAAAAAGAAAAATAAGTATAGTAGTAAATTAAAATTAATTATAAATAAACTACACACTAAAAACACACAGTTGGCATACAAATATTTATACAAACAAGAATAAGAATAAAAAATTAAAAGAATATTATTTACAAACAATAAATAGACACATATAAATAACTTTTACAAAAAAAAACTGCATAAAATAAAAAATATTTAAGTTAAATTTTATAATATTCATTGATAAATAATTAATTAATAACCAACCAGATATCAACAAAACAAGTTATTTTGAGAATAACAACAAAATATGAGTTAAATTAACAAAATAACATGTTTACAAATTCTTTTCTGTTTTTTTAGGCTTTTTTTAACATAATTAAAGAAATAGTAGTTGTTAATAATAGTTGTAGTGTGTTCTAGAATTAATTTTATTTGTACCTAATTTAGACTTGTTTGAGGTAGCATTTCTGGGTCACACAAAATTTAATTATTCCTAGCGTGAAATATCAATGTCGGCGCGTCAAGCCAGTGGTCGCAGGTTCGAGTCCTGCCTGAGGTTTAAGTTTTTCCTTCTATTATTTGTATTGAATTATGAACTATCAATATAATAACTACTCTAAAATCAACAATACGATTGGTTCTTGTTATTTTATAAACAACGTTACTATTAACTAATAGAAAATAATAAGAACAGTTTAAAACTAAACGTACATAATCACTTAATGGTTTAATTACTCTGTGGTAGATTATCTTTTAAAATTAGCGCGCATAAAACCTGCTTGGAGGTGTAAATATAATTTCTCTGTGTCATAATTTAAATTAACGACTGTTTTTATTTGGTTTTATTGCAGTTTAGCTCAGTAAGGTGGAACTATCACGATATCCAAGGTTTACTAGCTTGTAATTGTACCAACGCACTTATTTTCAACGGTAGTAATATCGTTTTCGAAACAAGTGATTTATCTGACATTTTTATGGTATATAAAGGTATTAAAACTAGTGTTATTGCTTGTTTGGTTAAAATGGGTAGAGGTGGCGACCTTTAAAGTAACAATAACTTATGCAGATTATCATATGAAGTGGTCCGTATTAGGTTACTCGGGCACCACTTTCCCTTCTGATATAATAATGATAATTACTTTAATTCAAATTACAAACGAAACACATTATTATTAATTTGTAGAATGGAAATGCTCACATAATTAAGTATCAGTTAAGCTTAAAATAGCTGTTATTCTATTAAATTTTAGTTTCTTCTATAATACAAATTCTATAGATATATTATTGCTAAAGAGTTGGTTTGTTTGAACGCGCTTATCTTTAAAACTGCTAATCGCATTTAAGAAAATATATTTTTCATTTGATAGCTCAATTGTCGAGGAAGGTTATATATAGGCTATGAAACATTACAACCAAGTAAGGCAAATGAAACCGCGGGGCAAACAGCTAGCAATAGGTTATGTTCGTAAATTATGTTCATTTATACAGCCGATCTGGTAGTATCGGGTCATAAAAAAAATATTATATCACAGTCTCATATTTATATAACAATTTAATTAATCAGTAAATTCACCTTAACCACCCAATAAACAAACATTTATATTTATTTACGACACGCAAAAGCTTCAGTAATCTGATGCAATCAAAGTTTAGCGAGTCGAATAGTAAAGTAACACCCCGACTTAGAGACAAAACAGTTCCTTGATTAATCCCGTAAACAAACGTATTTACACACGTTGCACACGACAAACCGGTACACTAAGGCTGCTTACACATCAACGGTTGTTATGAGACAAGATTAATGAGTTACGATTATTTTTATCACACTTCATTATCACGGGCCTGTTGGTCTAGTGGTTAGTGACCCTGACTGCTAAACCGGAGGTCGTGGGTTCGATTCCCACCCAGGACGAATCTTTGTGTGATGAGCACGATCATTTGTTCTGTGTCTGGGTGTAATTTATCTATCATCATCATCATTTCAGCCATTAGACGCCCACAGCTGGGCATAGGCCTCCCCCAAAGATCTCCACAAGGATCGGTCCTGCGCTACATATGTATGTATTTAGAAATATATAAGTATGTTTATCAGTTGTCTGGTTGCCATAGCACAGGCTCTGCCTAGTTGGGATCAGATGACCGTGTGTGAGATGTCCCAAAATATTATTATTATTATTTATTTATTTCTTTATTTGGTTCATCAACAATAGTTTACACTGGTTTCGTGACAAATCAAGTACAAATTAAAGACAATAGTGTAACAATTACTGTCTTATTGGTATCTAAAGTCAGCATGCAACACAAATGTTGTACAATGAAAAAAGAAAGAAATTATTAATTGAAAAAATTATTTTCTTTTATTTTTAACTCAACTATTTTCGAAACAGCAAGACATAAGTAGGTATATTATGATATTATTAGATATCATTTGTGAAGGCTCTTTACTTTTTTTATTGAATCCAAATGTGGTACATTAAACGAAACATAAAAACAATTCTCAACTCACTTAACAATTCTTAATTCTTATAGATATGACTTTCTACTATAATTCCGATTCTTTAAAAACAATCGATATTATTAACACTATTTGAAGCAATATAAAATCAATTTAAATCGGTATCATTGGTTTACTATTTTGCAAAAGATATTTACATTACAACACTTTTATCGATATTTTTCTACCTGCCCTTTTCCCATTTTTTTTTTAGAGTTGGTGCACCATGTCCTCTTCTTATCCATTCAACCCTGTTACCCATCGTCCAAAAATCAATAATTTTTTTTAACACTATTTTTAACGCAATGCATCCATATCCATACTAAAGTCATAACTCTCTTATCGATTATTGTATTTATTTAAATATGAATAAAATCCAAAAATACCACAAAAGTAAATGAAGTCTCAATTCTCGAGTAAATGTACGAAGAACAATATACCTTCTTCGTTACAAATCCTACAAGTCTTGTATTTAGTTCGTGCATTTTCCGTTCCCCTTTCACGGTTATTCTTACAAAGCCTGCTTACTGGCGCGAAGCTAATTGCAGCTAATCACAGGAACAAAAATAGCTGCTAAGTAACACGCTAGACAAAATCGATAACTTTACAAACTGCGGTTAAGAATTCCATATTGAGGTTTGGGTTAATTATTTGTAGCGCTTTTCGGTTGGATTAGGAGCATATTTTGTACAGAACACCGATGTAATATATTAGAAGCTGTTATGTAGGTTTGTTTCCAAATAGGACTAAATATGACGTTTCGCAAAAAGAAATTCTTGAAGTATAAATGTCATATTCACAAAAAACTTGTTTTTTTTCAAACGACTTCTGCATTTGGCTATTTATTTCCTAAGTGGGATATTTCACAAGTCATATGGGACAATAATTAGTAGATCGCACAAATTTTTGTCGTAAATTATACCGCAAACGCAAACACCTTTTATAAGCCGAAGCAAGACATGTCATCACAGTGACTACATTCTTTAAATTAACAGTGACGGTACAAAAATCCAATTAAACCTAACTCAACCCCTTCAATGTGCACGTGCCTTATCCCTGATGAGTTTGAGCGCCGTGAGATGCGTTGTGCAGTCAGAGCTAGGTATCAGAGCGCTCGGTAAGCGTAGCGAGCGTACTACAAATACTTTAATTCGCTCCCGTTGATCTTAACGACAATGTATCTACTGGAAGCGCCGAATTAAAAATACATAATAATATTACTGTTCTAAAGGGTTCTTTAACCGCTTGTTAATAAGGTTACATTTTCAATAACTAGAAATTAAATGTCTTGTAATTTTTTTACATTACTGATAGTTCACATGATCATCATTGTCGTCACATTTTTAATGTGGTCTTATAATTGTTGACTATCTTAATTAAGATATGTTTCCTTATTATTTAAAACTAAAATCAATAACAAATTGCAATGCTTATTAAAATTATATTTTTTGTTTATTTTTTATATCTTTATTTGTTGTTTAAAGAATTGTGTTCCTGTCACTTCCGACCGCTATTTGGTAGAACGTAAACAAAATTTGTAATAATCATAAATGTACTGACATGTTTCTGCATCAATTAAATATTTGTTACATCCGTTCTAAGCAATAAGTGAGAATATCTTGTGTGCAATAATATTAGCTTTTATGTTGTAATTAATGTTTAATCACTCCGGAAATTCAATAGAAAACAAATTTTATAGGAATCTGTGTAATCTAACTATTACATCATCATTTACAGATTCAATAAGAAATAATTAAGTTTTATTTAAGAAAGGCTTTCGGGAGTCTGTTGTTTTATTCCATAATCTCTTACGATTTTCACCTTTTCACACGGCGTATTTTTTACGCGCTGACATATTTTACGCGCTGACGACGCACGTTTTACGAACGCGCGCTTACGACGCTGTAGGTGACCAAAAAGCAGATTGTCGCATTTGTATCGATTTAAGACGCTATAAAGCGTAACAAAAGCGCGCACGAAGGGGTTCAAAGCTCGTTTGTATCGCGTTTATTTATGAATGAGTATGGTGACTAGACATTTAGGTAGCCTAGACCCTGCATTGAAAAAGGACCTTTTCCACGCAGTGGCAGAGATACGAGTCTAAGATATTTTTGTCTTTAACGGTGATGTCACTTCCATATTCTCTATAGAGACGTATGAACATCAGCAAAGCGCAGACTGAATCGTGTAATGCGTTTGGTAAACAAAGGTTCACGTTAGTTGCAATGTTAATTAATGTCCCCGTCTTAGTTCAGGGACACTTATCTATTATAATTGTAATGTAGTATTTATACCCGCGTCTGCGAATACATTTTAATTTTAAAACTTTCTAAATATAATTATACACCTGAAACAGAATAGCTAGTTTGTCAGTTCAGCAATTCAAATTAAAAATTTATACATTACTAGCAGTTTTCCGCGGCTCCACCTGCGTGGATGTCGGTTATCGCGGCAAAAAGTAGCCTATGTCCTTTCTCAGGCTTTAGAATATCTTTGTACCAAATTTCATTTCAATCGGTTCAGTCGTTTTGGCGTGATAGCGCGACAGATAGACAGACAGAGTTAAATTCGCATTTATAATATCAGTAAGGATTGGATCATAAAAGCCAGAGTTATATTAGAGTAACAGAAAAAATATAACAATAATGAGAATGACAAATCAGTACTAAATGCCTGAAACACATACCTAGTTCTGGGACAATGCTATTATTTAGATTTTTAAGTAAATATTTTTAATATATACATAATATAAGCTCGTGGAAAATTATTCAATAAATAATTGATTTAATGATTGAATGAAACCTAGCTATATTTTCAATTTCATATTCCTTCTAAACTATGATCGTTCTACTAACAAGAAAAAGTCAAATTCTTTAGGAAATTTATAACTAGTGGTGTATAAATAATGGCGCGTCATGTTTTTTGAGTATTATGGGTACAAGATGATCAACTCTGAACTTTCCGTACAAGCCAAAATAACAAGGGTTATGTTACTTTATAATTGGTAGAAGATGGCAACCCTATTCCACTAGGATAATTATAGTATGTAAGTGTTAATTGGCAAGTAAGATTTATGCTTAGAGGAATAAATAAGTAAACTATAGAGTGCGCATATCGAGTATGAACTGTTGGCTGTTGGGACTAGTACGAAAATGTAAAATCGTAAAATTAGTATCAAAATAGAGCGCGCCGTTTTATTAAATTATATCAATATTAGGGATATTACCGGAACCGTCGATATTTTCGCATAAACGTCTATCGTCGCACGGAAAATAACTTATATCAGTAAACGAGCGTAGCAAATTTAGCTAAAAAATGTGCTTACGCTTGGCATATGGGGCTACAAGCGATGCGTATGCTCTATGCTTGTCTAAGATTACTCTAAGGATTTATGCATGAAATGTTCTGATAATATTCGAACTGTTGACCTTTAAGGCTCGTGTAAGTCGTCTTATGTCAGCCTCATATGATATTCGAAGCATGAAATGTCAAATCCTTTACGTTCATTGTCTTAGACATGAGTCAGTTCAACAGTTTAAGGTTTTATAAAAATAATAATTATAATTATGATATTAAGATTTACTTGTATAATAACTTTCGTGGGGAGTATGAAATATCAAGGTTTCCTCAAGCATATTCTCGGGATCGCCCGACTAGTTCCAGACTCAGTAAGAGTCTGTAATCATGAACTGACGCGGCGGCGGTGGTGTCGCGAGTCGAATTAGTTTGACTGTGTGACAGTTCAAATGTGCGTAAGTAAACCGTAATATTTCTAAACAACAAAAATTTTCTATTCATAAAAAATACAAGCACTTAATTAACCGTAGAAAATATATAAAAAAAAACACAATACTGTCTACGATGAGACACTCACATGAAGTTTAATTAAAACTACATAATCTGTATTTATTTTTATTAGGTGGTAACATTAGATACTGTAGACTTTTCCTCCTTGAGTCACTCACAAATGACTTGTATATTTTTCCACATTTTACGACAGAAATAAGTCTCAATGTCGGAATATTAAGGAAATAACGATAATTGAATTACACCAAACTTCGGAAATTGTATAAAAACGGCAAATCACTACAAGTTTTTCTTGATAACTTGTTTTTATGTAAGTTTTTGCTCTACATCTTCGTGATAAAATGCGGTGACTGTTGTCTGACCGGCACAGTTTTTTTAAATATTCACAAATCAACAAAAATAAGGAGTATAAGTCTCTGAGTACGGCAGATAAATTCTTAATAACATTAGACGCCTCTTATAATATTACGTCGCGGATGTGTTAATCTTTTAATCCATGATCATTAATCTCTTATCCCGCATTAGTTTGATACTAGGCTAAATTAATAACTCTCCCAAGATCGTAAGCATTATAAATTTATATTTAATAACCTACTAGCTGTAGACGTGTTCCAACCGCATTGATTAAGAATGAAATTCTTAAATTTAAAAAAAAAGTAGATAGTATTTTCTTAAGTTTTCATCAAAATCCATTCAATAGTATCGACGTAATGAACAGACTGGGTTACTTTCTTATGCATCCATACTAAAATTACAGTGCGACGATTACGGTAATAATATAACTGCGAAATTCACTCTGTCTGTCTGTTACGGTTTCACAGGCAAACCGCTGAACCGATTTTGATGGAAGTTGGTATGGACTTAGCTTGAACTCCAGGAAAGAACATAGGCTATAACTTTTTACCGCGATAACCGACTTCCATGCACGCGGAGCCGCGGGAAAAACCTAGTATACTCTTAGTAAGGATAATCCACACCAACAATGAGGAAACGAGTTTAAACGTAAACGTATAATTTATTATACGTCAAAACTCACAAAGGGGCCTGTCACTGTCAAAACTTTCAATCATTCAAGCACATGTTTGTTTTAGACAAAATAGATCATTAGTCTTTGTAATTCTCAAGGTGATTAGTATTTCCGTTATAAACGATAATTTATTATGTCATACTCCTTTTTCTTAGGTGGTGCCCTTCGTAACACTTTCAGATGTCTGTCACGGCACTCGCGGCTTTGAAGTGGACATAAACATGGACGTAAGTTATGACTTGAAATGCATACGATCACGACTATGCGTAGCATTAGTAGGTGTTGTGGTGCAAGTTATAGAAGAAACGTCTTCTAGTCCATAATTGTAATACTTTCAATTTCTTTCAAGTGTCCATGTAGGATCCCTAAAAACATCAATTTTTTCAACCTTTATCTTATATAGAACAAATAATATAATCGAAGCGAAACAAGTCTATCGTAACAAACAAGGACTGACTTATAAATACTAACTTACTTGACCTATAAGCAATTCCAAAATTAAATATTAGAGCACATAAATATTTCTTACTTGACGTTTTAGCAAACTATGTGCAGTCTATTATGAAGGTCAGAGGTAACATAAATAATAATTATCCGTGACAATCGCTCCCGCTCACAATTGGACCACGCGCGGTCACAGCCGCGGCTCACGATTAGGGTCAAGTTTCAAGGTCCAACATTACATAATTCTTCAAACATTTCGCGTTCATAATCGATAAGATATCGATACCTACTCGAGCATTGTTCGCACACTTCTCGATCGAATGATCGACACAACAATAGGAGAATTGAAAATAAACAACTATTTTCGACGAACTATTGAATCAAGTCATTCAAATGTTTATTTAGTTTTATTATATTCGTAAATGGAGTGCAGAAACGTTTGTATCGTTGGACAATAGTTCCAAATTCAAAATAACAAACTTAAATCAAACCTGGCATTTTGTAAAAATATTTTTATAGCCAATGTGCGAATCAAATATTATTGTATGTGCATCTCATCTTATTTTTAAATTACACAATTTTATTTTAATAAAAACAAGCTTTTCTCGCAAAAATACATTACTTACAAATTAATTCGGAATTACTCAACGATTTTTTTGCAAAGAAGTTTTTAGCTGCAATTCTTAGCCGAGAGGAAACAAAGACCTATTTAGAAATATCTTTGCTGCCTAAATAAAAATTTAGAAATACAATTCCAAAATAAAAAATACTTTACAATTCGGTTTTGTAAAAGAAAACCCATTCACTGCTCCAACCATTTAAGTATCAACCTTCAAATGCTTATTCTATTCCGTAGTTTGCAAATTGTTGGCGTCAACTTGCATAATTTTTTAACAGCTCCGTGACTCAATCACTCTTGGATAAATAGCCAACAACACCCAAAAATTATTAAACCCTGAAGGTACTAACTTCACGTATCATTCCTTTTATGGAATAAACAAATAAACGGTTCTGATATATGATAACTTAACATTAGGTGAACCGACAGCTTCAACTAATGTTAAGTAATATATACGATACAAAACATCAGAGGTCTAAACCATCTAGTAAAGACCAGAATCACACGAATATCTCAATATGAAATGACGCAGCCATTAAAATGGATTTGGACCTCCGGATCTCTTATAAACTAACGAAATACAGGAGCGTAGCGAAGCTATTTTATGTTGCAGTTATTCAATTAGAGGGTCCAATGGTACTTGTATTGTACTTTTGTTTTTTAAAAAGCGCTCTTCATCCTCTCCTCTATAAAAAACTAACTTGCTGTGCCCGACAGGGTCCATAATTGTTTCTTTTTAATTTTACCCACCAGCCTTGTATACATTATGGAATGCAATAAAGTTATTGAGTATTGAGTATTGAGTACTTTTCTGGGCCAAAAAGCACATTTGTCTACGACATACACAAACATACACTTCTCGTTATTCTATAAAAAAAAAACGGTACTTAAATAAAGCTTAATAATTTCGTTAATTTAATGAATATTGAACAAATCAGCCAATTAGTCAACAACGCAGATAAAATCCTATAAATCTACGTTAAGTCGTGACTCGCATGTTATTTCGCTCCACACGATACCGTGACAGTTTCGACCTATTCATGTAATCAATTTCGACGTTAATTTAATTTACACCAAATTAAATGTGTATAAAAAGATCGCTATGAGTCAGCATAACGATGAGGAAGTTAAATGTTGGATGCAGGTACGTTAGAAAAATGTTTTATAGTACTTTTGAATCCACAGTGCAAAGCGCGAAAGCCAACTCGATAATTGCATTTAAATGTGAAGAACTTAATGATACCTACCTAACGACTATTATTTTCAAATGCCAACTTTAGATGAAAAAAAAACAAGTAATATTTTTCTTCTCATTCCAATAGACAGCCAGTATGTTTAATAAAAACTCTATCCTGAAACTGAAACTTTAGAAAAAAAAATTGTCATTTTTTTCTTTTCAGGATCAGCCAGTAAGTTCAATAAAACAAAGAAAGACTTTCTAAAACAAATGCGTAACGTAAAATCCAGCTAACATCGAATAATAGTAAATCAAGTTCGCGCCAATAAGTCTCTATGGTCCAATCTGCATAGGAATATCTGAAGCGTTGATACATTCTGATATCCAATTGATTTGTATTGTTCGATAACAATCGCAAATGTACACGAAGGACTTATCTATCTAGTTTTATATCTACAACGAGTCAATACTCGTAGACTTTAGATATTACTAGATTTTGGCATCCTTGTATAGCTCCATTTTATATAGGTATATTTATTTGCTATTTTTTTATCACCTTGATATTTCGTTAGGTCTTCTAAACTCTACTTGTTATTTTCTGAACAAAAGAATATCAAACATCCACTCATAATATTAGGACATGTTCAACGGAACGCTTAACATTGAGATATGCTTAAACAATTGCCTAACTTAAACCTCGCCTCAGTTAATGTTTATAATATGTTTTAATAGTGCATTAGGCAATTAGTAGCACGGGAAGTCAGTATATGTCGCAAATTTTAAGTAGTATTTATTCCGTTACTCTTGTTGCTGATATTTAAAAAAAACACTACAACAATATACACAAGAATCCATACTAATATTAGATATCTGAAAGTAATATTCTGTCTGTCTATCTGTTACGTTTTCACAGCTAAACCACTGAAACGATATTGATGAGACTTGGTATGGGGTGATCCATAAAAAGGACATACCTACATTTTGCCGCGTTAACCGATACCCACGCGGGCGGAGCCGTGACCAACAGCTAGTAGTAAATAAAACCTAGTTTTGATAATCACTGTCCTACTGTGTCAGATAATCTTCAACTCCATACTATCATTAGACGTGCATAGACAAGCCTTAATAATACGTTGAACCTCCGATTGACAACCGCACTCTGATCAATTAACTGTTATTAGACAGTTTGAGTTCATTGTCAACGAATGACCCTCCGGTACTTACTGCCACGAAAGTATTCAGGTCAGTTATTATACATAATCACGATAACAGCTGATCAATACAAACTAAGTATGTTTAGCAAATGACCTGTCAAAGGACAACTGATTCATGAATTTAATTAAGATACGGCATAGAACAGTAGCCAACTCTTGTTTAATTTCGATAGGTGGTTGATTAATACGCCTTTGTTTGTAACAAAGGGCACGGGAGCATTTAGTCAATGCCTACAAATTACATAAGATATTATAAATGAAAGGTTTAGGATAAAATGCAGTTATTTAATGGACGCTGTGAATAGATGGTGGTTTGATTGGAGCGCTTTGCTCGCGCACGATTTTTACCTTTGATTAGTAACCAGGAAATTTATGCGCGGGAACGTACGTTTTATTGAATACCGTTTGTAGAGAAACTGCTTTTAATAATTTTAAAATAAAATGCTTTGATGGCTTTTTAGTAGTGTTTTTACATATAATCTGGAATTGGCTTTGATTTTTCCGAGCGAAGCATTTGCTTTTATACCAAAACCTAAAAAAACATGGGTTTATTTTATGAAAAATGTCTATTAAATCTAATAATTAGTATATAAACATCTCCTGTAACAGTGTTTGTTATCGAACTCCTCCAAAACGGCTTGACCGATTTTTATGTTATTTTTTGAGTATATTTGGTAGGTCCGAAAATAGGTGATAGGATATTTTTTATAACCCTAGGGGATAAGGATGGCCTTCTTCAGATTTTTGTTGTTCATTTTTTATTTTTTTATGGCAAAGCAACGTTTTCCAGGTCAGCGAAGGCAGAAAGATCATCACCACTATTCATATTATTATACAAATTGATAGAACATTAAAAAATAATTTTCCACTAACAATTCAACCAATCAAGTAAATGTTGTAATCTGAGAACAAAAACGTACAACTATAAATTCCCAAGTAATTTTCGCAATTGCTATAATCATGTAATGCTCATATTGCTTATATATTGTCATAGCCAGAACAATAGTAGTTCTACCCACATAGCGCTTACTACATCGCATAATATAGGCGTACCTGCATTTACTCGTATTCGATGGCCTACGCCCCAGGTCAATGTTAAACAATTAAAAATAAATGTACGTCAAAATTGCATAACGAATTGTTTAATAATAAAATGAACTGTACATTCCGGTCTTTATTTTTATAACAAAAGCGTTTCAAGGTGGGCGTGGGTTATTTAAGTGATAGATTTATTTTTTAAACGGTATGTACTTTTTTGTGGATACTATAGAGGTCTTACTAATCATCAAATTTCGTAGTCCTCAACTATTCCTTTGTATAATAATAATCAATTAATTAAAATTCCTATTTAAATTAATTTATAGTTATTTTATACTTCTAGTTTTGTTTACTATTTTATATTTAGTTAATTCTTATTTCTTTGACCTTAAACGTTTTTGGAAGCTTTTATGTCTAAAGTACACATACTGAATGAGACAATGAACCATAACTGGCGGTTTTATCTAAATTCTAAAGCCTTTTGTATTTTTTTGTGAAAATCATTTTAATAATTTTTTTGCTTGATTTAGATAGCAGAATATTTATGTGCCAAAAGTTACGATTGAAGACAAATTACTTTAACCATAGTGATACAACTATTGTACAAACATATATAAAACAATACCAATTTATCGGAACCATCAACCAATATCCATAAGCAGTAAACAACTGAACTATTGTTTCATGTTCAAAAATTAGCGGCCGCCACGATAAAATCAAATATTTGTAGTAAATCGTGTTTATTAGTTGTCTAAGCGTTGCAGCTATCGAGATAACAATCCTAACCGCCCATATATTAATCTGTTATCTTAATGACTTACTGTACAATTGGATACTTCAGCAACACAATAAAGTACTTATCTTATTGGTTTGTTTGGCTCTTGTAGGCGCGAATCAGACAAACGATTTATTTATGGTAACTTCGCAACCTCTTGTATGCTCTATACAATAATCAAAATATGACGCTAGTAACAAATATACATACATTCGACCCGTCCGGGGTTTGCTCGGGTAGAAAAAGCTTTAAAGAATTATACACACAAACCTTCCTCTTGAATCACTCTATTCTTTATTTATTGATATAGATGTTGCATCTATGTCCTTGTACCGCGCAGGCGAAGTCTTGCACCTTGCTAAGAATAACTAATGTATATCTTTTTTAATATTTAAGGATTCAGCGTCAATCTGGAGAAACAGGTACCTAGTTAATGTGTAACAAAATTGAATTCTAAAATATTAGCATAAATAAAGGTAATTAAGTGTATCTTATAATATCTTTCAGTACCTAGACTCTGATCTATTTGTAGGTTTGCCCCTATACCTATTGATCCGGCATTCTAGTCATGACATTTGACATAAACCTTGAAGGCACAGACCATAAAGGTTTGTCCATCTGTCGTGACCTGACCGCGTCGCGAGCTTGACACTGGCCGCCTTTGTTAAACAACATTAATTACAATTCATAATACATTATTTTAATGAAGTTTCAAAATTGGACCGCGGTAATCGAAACTAGAATGTGGGACTGTGAATAAAATACATTACAAATCTTTTGATTAGTGGTTACATACTCCAAGGGTATATTGTATTCTATTAGAGCAGAAATGAACAATCGAATTCAATTTCGAGTAAGTCTCTTATCAACGAATCGATTTTCGACGGAGTTATGCCAGTTTCGCATAAAGAGGTTGCGAAAACTCAATGCCATTGTCAAAATTTTGAAACAACTTTCGCACAGGCACTTTTAATGTATAAACAATGATATTTTACAATAACTCTTTATAAATAAATTGCTTTAGTATTACTTTTTTCGCACAAAAATATTTTTTTTCGTTTTTCAGTTGTTTTGTTACCTTCTACATTATACTGAGAACTGATTTACCAAAAAAATTAACGGAGTACCTTAATATTTAGCTTAATTTAAATACACGGACTACCTAATTATCTTTTTTCATTTTACTCGTGTTTCAAAGAACCACAAGTCGCGTAAATTAACACGTTAGCGAACTCTGCCTTTTGGCAATTTTCATTCCACAAAGCCGTGAAAATCTCAGGCTGTATAGAGCTTATTACACTAAAAGAATAACCGAAAAAAGGTTCTTTCTTTGGAATTTGGGCTTGGCCTATTTGCCTTAAATTGTTAAAAAACTGTCATACCATACATTGTGACAATTATTAAATTGTCAGTTCTTAGTTACTTTACATTTAAAAGTAAAAAGCGGCAATAGTCTAATGGCTAGGGCTGGCTGCCTTATGATCAAGAAGTCGAAGGTTCGAACCCCACCCATTGCACTATTGACGTGAACCCATTTCAGACATAAGCATATTTAGCTTAATTAAAAGGGTTAACATGTGAATTCCACCCACATTGCTAAAAACAATAAAAAAAAAGTATCAGTTATTTATTTTAGATGTAAAAAGCTTTAAGAAAGAGCCTCAATAAACTGCGTATTTTTTCACATTCAGTCGCAAAATAGATAAAGTAATATATATATATATATATATATAAAAGGTATGTTACGGTAAATATTTACATACAACACGCACTTTTCATCAAACTACAGGTATGACAATAGTACCAGTGGATAATGATATTTATTTGAAAACATAAGCGTAAATGGTAGGATTTTTTGTTTGCTATCTATTCTAACAGATCACGATTAGTTTTATTGCTCGCCAATTCCAAAAAGTATAAAACACACCTTAAGTTACATCATTCTTACGTAACCTTTGTTTACAAACACCTTTTTTATAATTCAATCTAAATTAAAGGTCCAAAACAACATCAGTCATTTTTTACAAAGGGTAATTAATTTCGGCAGAGATTTGTGCTATACCGAAATTACGTAATACTTAATTACTTTAAGAAAAACAATTGATTGGAGGTTTGATTGAGCCACCTGTTTTGCTGTAAACCTCATAAATGCATCTTCGTCGTTACATAAGATAGTGTTTCTACTACTAAAAAACTTTTAAAATGAAATTTCCAATTCAAAACTGAAAAATTCAAGTAATTTAAATTATCTCAATTTTAGTAAAACATTCAGCTTACCTAAATCAGTTATTCCGATGCACTCTGGCCGAGCGATAAATATTCATAACAATAAAGTAAACAAAGCATTTTCTGCCTTTTATCCGCTAACCCGAGCGTAGCCGTTCGAATCGAAAATCGTCCAATAAATGCGTAGTCATGGTTAATGCATGTCCCGTTATTTTCGGCACAGACGAGCAGGACATCAATCTGTATCAGTTTGTTTGATTGGCACGCCTGATCCCGCCGTCCCCCGACATTTAGCCCCGGCGGCAAGCTTAACTCCATCACTGCTGATTTAATTATCTGTATCTACCAATTCATTTTTCAAGCCACGGTCGTGATGTGCGCAGATTAATGTTGTGTGTTTGTAATACATAAACACACCCAAAAAGGATGTGGACGCAAAAAGTCCGTAGATTTGTTTTTGTGTTACGATTTGATAATCATCGTTATACCTAGTGAGTTCATCATAATGATGATTACATTCCCAGATGATTAATCTGTAATTGGTGAATATGTAATTAATGGAAATATTCTTTACTTTTTTCAAATCTGGAGTTGTGTCATCCTCTACTTTTAGAACTCACATTTAATTACAAGTAGATAACAAAGTATGTCGCTTGTACACTAAATCATTAAATCTTGTGTGTTCGGTCCCCTACCCTTCGTCTAACAACATACCAAATATGTCACATAGTATTAGCATCGTAGCCTCACACAGCTCAATTTAACCCCTTTCTAATGTTATAACATCTAACTTATTCATAGTTCATTAGTAAAATTAACGCCATTTCACACAGACAGCCAACTTATGAGATATTAACATGTGTTACTGGGATTATAAATTAACAACACAATTACAATTTACATACACAATAATTCGGCTACTGAAACATAATGTACCACGAATGAACTAATATCGTATTACTCATAATCTTTGGCATGACGTCATCAATTCGTTGATTTGCGTTCAAAACACACTGTTTGAGAATAATGCTTCGATGATAACGTAATTGTATTGTTTGTCGGATATATTGAATTTAGAACAACTGATGTTATTAATGTTTGTTAAAATTGTATTTCTTCATAATCAATATAAAAAAAAACAGTTATTTGCCTGAAATCGCCGAGACATAAGCTCTTGATTCAGGGCCTCGACGGGCCCAAAACGGTCATCACCTCCGACTGTATCTCAAAAATAAATAAAATTAGTGAAAAAATATAAAACAATTGAAACAATTCCTAGGCCTGTATTTCCCAAAATCCTCCAGAGAAAGAGCGAAGTGTTTGTTTTAGTGTAAATTCTCAACTGGAAAACATCTGAGTGAAAGTAGCTTAAAAATTCAAGTAAGTTATTATTTTTATATAGTATGCCAGTTTTTAGTACGTAAAAGTATCTGTTTGAACTAAATCTTACCAATCACGAATAAAATTATTACCCAAAGCTATCCTATATTATATCTTTAAAATAATTCCAAATGTACTTACTGAAGTTCACTTCAGTACATTTGAGATGATCTCGGAACGGCAGATACAATCTACAGTTATCGTACTACGATTATCGTATATCTCTAGCGTTTTACAAAAAGTACTCTGAATATCGTATTCCAAATGTGAGTGTTTTACCTGGTTCCAATGGATTTTCACTATAATCGCAAATCAGTGCAAAAATAAAAGGTCCCGTATCGAGGACCTAAAAAGATCAAAACTTTATCGTTTATGGATGTGGAAGGCGAGTAATGGAAATATTATCTTAATGGCACCTTTACCTGTCTTAAAGAACGTTGACCTGACCACCTAAGTACAAACGACTGCAACAATGGATATGTGAGGCGTTTATACTAACAATTTACTATACATATTATATGCTTTATATACCTACCGCCAGTTTCACGTTTTGTGTAGTAACTAGCTGTTGCCGGCGGCTCCGCACGCGTGATTGTCGGTTATTGCGGAAATAAAGAAGCCTATGTCCTTTGATGGGATCCAAGCTTCATTACCGAGTTTCATTCAAATCGGTTTAGCGGTTTAAACGTGAAAGCGTAACAGACAGAGTTACTTTCGCATTTATAATATTAGTAAGAACAAAACATGTCAATAGTCAAATGAGTCAAAAACAAAAACCAACTCTATTCTTACTTGCACATGGTATAAGTCTCTGTTTCTCTAATCCCTCAACAATAATTGTTTATAATAGTAGGCATTTACACTGACATCAAATACATAAACAAAAGTGATCTTATATACAGTTAGTACCAATATACACAACACAACAACTAAGTATACATTATAGAGCTTATCGTAATACCGCACTTAACTAATACTTATAAATTCGCCCTTCTCGAAATAATATTTGAACTTAAGGTAATGCTATTGTACAGTCAGCTACAAAAGTTAATAAACAAAAATCACACCGTCCATAAATTGATTTTACAACATAACTAGGAAGCAAAATAACACTATCACGAAGAGATACGTTATGATAATCCTAATTAGTCAATTATAGAATATTATTGCATTTAGGTGATTTGTAAATGTGATTGTATTCATCAACTTTTGTTGCTGAATGCACAAACGTTGAGTCACGAAGTCCTAGTATGCCTTGAGGGCGCTTAAATAGCACTTTGGCCTATGCATTACTAAACCCCATCAATGTCCAGTACAACATTCAGTAATATAAATGTCATGTTACTATTACAATTAAATAGTATATTTGCTCTAGATACCTACTTAATTGAACGTCAATATCGAGGTTACATGTCAATTGAATAAAAAACTTATTA
The DNA here is from genome assembly GCA_932294365.1 of Diachrysia chrysitis. Taxonomy (NCBI): domain Eukaryota; kingdom Metazoa; phylum Arthropoda; class Insecta; order Lepidoptera; family Noctuidae; genus Diachrysia; species Diachrysia chrysitis. The sequence continues at coordinate 9,542,499 of OW028649.1, read as the reverse complement.
TTTGTTTTGTTTTCACTTAATACGGTACATAACTAAATTAATTTATAGTCAAATTACTTGAGTGGTCAACATTATTACTATTTTTTTAATAACTCCGCCTTTTTTTTATTAAATCTTTTTTGATAATTTTTTAATACATACGATATCGAAAGCGTCCGTCTGTATTTGTTTTTAAAATGATAATTATTTATTTATGATTTTATTTATTTTATAATCTATTATAAAAATTATCCCAAAAGATGTTTCACATGCATAAGGCATTAATGAAACAAAATTATTTAGTCAAAAAACACAAAAAGAGCAAAATAAACGCGAAACGCGAGCCTTAGAAAAATAAAAGCGTTATCTCTATTCACAGAATGATTGATTATTCAATGTCTATGTCAGGGTAACAATATGTCAGTGTGACGTTAAAATCTGCGGGCTAACAAAGAATTACTGATAAATATATGTAGGCAATAACTTTATCTTGATAATTTTTATGTTTATACTAGCTGTCCCCCGCGACTTTGTTCGCGTGTTTTAGTATCAACGGTTTTTCATTTTTGCAACATTTTTCATTTAGGCTCCGCTCCTATTGGTCGAAGCATGATGTTATATAGCCTATAGCCTTCCTCAATAAACGGACTATCCAATACAAAAAGATTTTTTCAATTAGAACCAGTAGTTCCTGAGATTAGCGCGTTCAAACAAACAAACAAACTCTTCAGCTTTATAATATTAGTATAGATTACATCTGATATGTAATGCAAAATTCATCCAGATGTAGAAAGGACAAGAGCTATGAATTATGATGAAAGCATAATTGCTGCGTCATCTCTCGGACTTCACCCAAACAAAAGATTGGTTAACTAGATATCGCATACGTCACCCTAAGACGTATCAATTAGAAAGAGAAATTTAAATCAGTCAGTGATCTCGGTAGCTTAGTTGGTAAAGCGACTGGTACGTTAAGCCAGTGGTCGCAGGTTCGAGTCCTGTCTGAGGTTAAAAAAAATCCTTTTTACTACTTGAACTTGTATTAAATTATAAAGCAAAGTCATAAGATTTAAACATGATTTGGGCAAAACAACTTCCCAAGTACAAGCTTTGGCGTTTAAATACGTCTGGCCACCATTAATGCCTACTTTTCTAATAAACCGATGGCAAATATAAAAAAAAAACATTTTGGGTATAAATCGCGATTCCATTTCATTTATAAATTGCTTTTGAGTACAAAAATAAAAAATCATATTTCAGCTTGTATTCAGCACGCATTTTGCACGTGTCAACTAAAAGAAATAGGTTTACAGTTGCAGGCAGTGTGCCAGGCCCCTGTCACCATTTATATGAATTTCAAGCAATATGTCATTGCTTTACGTTTCTTGTTCAAAAACGTATTATGCTCCGCTGCACAACGAGTGTTGTAGTCGGCGAAAATAATCTAAAGTTGTATTTCCAGTGGCCCAAATTCCGTACTTTCTTTTTAGCTTATTCTGAGATCACAGTCTATTTTATTCTGCGTTTGAATCCTACGTGCTCAATAAAACTACACAGTTCAATAATTCTCATTTGAGTAAAGCGCTACGAACTGCTACGCGACTTTGTTAGAAAATAACCTACGACGTTTACAGCAATACGACCTTAACATATTTGGCTACAAATTTTAGAATTCAGAACATCGTCAAGGAAAAACAAAACACGCTCACCCGACAGACCTTTCCATAACTCGTGTTAATTAGAACAAGTAGATAATCAATTTTGAAAACAGCGAAGCAACCTTGAAAATGTTTACATGGAGACCTACATTCTAATAACCTTTGAACACAAAAGAAATATAGTTCAGTGTTCGCTAGAAACATTTGTTGCGATCGGCAGTCGTCACAGAGTTTTGCATAATAATAGCACAATGGTTTGAGTGGTACGAAACGTTGTTACAAAACAAGAAAGAAACACCTCCTTGGGTAGCGCCGCCCTGACGCGGACGCCGCGACGAGAATAGTGATGCGCTACGATTTAAACAGGATATTAAAGGATCTTTCATTGTTCGTAACTTATCGAAACTTCATTAAATATTCGTCAGGCGAATGACGTTTTTAAAATCGTTTAATTTAAAATCTCGAAATCGACAACACAACATTGAATCCCAAAAACTGCCTCGCACATAAAATACAGATAAACCTAAACAAATCCAGCCGGGATCCGAGTTAAATAATTACAAAAGCATTGCGGTGTCACAACCGCGTCGCAGCCAATTTCAATCAAACGTAAATCTAAACGCCTAAAAACTGGGACGTCCCGTTCGTGCACAACACTAGCTCATGAATTATTCTGTGTTGTGACACTCGCAGTCCGCCCCAAGCCTATCGCCACGTGATTCAGCTGATTGAATAATCGAATGAATCAAAGTATTTAATTTCTTTGAAACTTGAGATAAAGGGTGACAACCCAAATGACAGGGGTGTTAGCTGAATATTCCGCAAAGTTATAAACCATATTGAAACTTCCTTGCGTAAATAAAAAATATTTTTAATATCAATTTCCTAAATCCGAGATAATTTTAAAGATATTTTGTCAAATCCAACCCCAATTTTTCGGACCAAATTTCATGCGATAATTATAATTTAAAAAATATATCCGTTCCAGCTTAAATGAAGGATCCAATTTATTTAAGTACATAGTACGGATAACATCCGTCTTTAAAATCCAATCAGGGCACACCGCGGATGTTAAAATTAATTTCCGTGCGCCCTAAAATATACCTCAGTATTCTATAAAATAAAGATATTATTTATTTGAGCAAAAAATATTAAACTTCCTCCACTTCAACTGATAAATAAATATTTTTGTTTACTTTAGTAAAATATTAACGTTTACATTTTTCTTTGCAGAGTTTCTAAGAAGACGTGCTTCACTGAGTGATTCTGAAAGGTAAGTGTTTTAATTAGTTCTCCAGACAAATCAATTAACTTACGTTAATTAATGAGGTAGTTCCACGATTTACATTATACCTTAGTTTGAAAATGCTTTTAATTAGTTTAAAGTGTAGCCACCTATAGAAAACGACATACTTAAGTCTACAACATTCATGGTTGCTAAAATTAGGAATAAATGCTAGGCTGTTCTTTTTTTTTATTTCAAAATAAAATAATTTTCACAGTAACGTGTAAATTTGGCTATATTTTTTATACACGAGGATTAATATCAGGATAAATAAAAAATATATCGTATCAAAACTTGCGCAAATATGAACTTTAGTTAACGCCATTATTCTAACTATTGTAGGTAGATGGGTAGGTTAAGATATTAAAGGTTAAACAATAACGCTATGAGAATTTACTAAAATATAATGCTTTGCTTTATAAGGTTACACTCAGATAAGGCCAAATATTTCAAAATGGATTTAGCGAAACGCTTAGGAGGTTTTACTTGCAGTAAAGATTAATGGGATTGATAACTGAAAAAAAAAAGAAACAAGTGCGAGTCAGACTCGCGCACCGAGGGTTCCGTACAAACCTGTAGGTATATAAGTAAAAGTTATGGTATTTTTATTGCTAAATCTGAGAATCGGCCAACATCTGTTTTTTTTTTTTAATCGCTGAACAACGTTTGCTGGGTCAGCTAGTAAGTTTATGATTATTAAAAAAAATATACTATGTGATGTAACTAAAAATTTAAGATTTTCGGAATTTTTCCTATATGTGTACTTTATAACGTTGCTTCATGCCAAATTTCAAGATTCCAGGTCGTCTGGAAGTATCCTTTAGGTTTTGATTCCCTTGCGAGTAGTTGCGAGTTTCAAAATATGCGGCTTTAATTGCTGTATCTTTTGATTGCGTTGACGTAGAAGTTTGATTTTGTTACAGCTTAAAGATATTATAGACTTGAGTATTTGTTAAGAATTTCAATATAATACCACTACGCGTTCATGAGTAAAGGGGTAATAAGTTTAAAATTATTAAAAATATTTTTATTATATGATGTAAGTAACTAAAAATTTATGCTTTTCGCAATTTTTCCTTTATCTGTGTTATAAGACGTTGCTTCGTACCAAATTTCAAGATTCTGAGTTCACGGGAAGTACCCTGTAGGTTTTGATTCCCTTGCGAGTGTCGAAAATTTGCGGCATAAACGGGAGTATCTTTTGATCGCGTTGACTTAGAAGTTTGATTTTTTCACAGCTCCAAGAGACCATAGACTTGAGTATTTGATATGAATTTCAGCTTGATACCTCCACGCGTTCCTGAGAAAAAAGGTCTTGACAGACAGACAGACAGACAGACAGACAGACAGACGGACAACAAAGTGATCCTATAAGGGTTCCGTTTTTACCTTTTGAGGTACGGAACCCTAAAAAGAAATAGGTACATACATAAATACAATTTGATATCCTTTTAAGTTTCAACCATTTTCTTGCAATACCTTACTTAGAACTAAGGGTGTATCTATACTTACTATACTAATATTATAAAGCTGAAGAGTTTGTTTGTTTGTTAGTTTGTTTGAACGCGCTAATCTCAGGAACTACTAGTCCGATTTGATAAATTCTTTCAGTGTTGGATAGCTCATTTGTTGAGGAAGGCTATAAGCTATATAACATTACGCTGTGACTAAAAGGAGCGGAGCATAAATAAAAAATGTTGCAAAAATGAAAAACCGTTGAAACTAAAACACGCGAACAAAGTCGCGGGGCACTGCTAGTTAACAGATATTTTTGATGAGAACATCTCTGCTTTTCTGGGAATAAACTGGCCTGTAAAGGCGTGACATATTTGTAATGAAATTGGCTCTACTGTCGATATTTTGAACCAATTTTTTAATAAAATATACTGTTATTTTAACGTAATAAATGTTTAATTAATTAACAACTAAAGTGCAAATTTGTGTTCGCTTATTCCACAATTATTCTTTTATTTAAGATTACATAATAATTTAAATTGTGGATTATTGTATAGTATTATTTTTACTTAATAAGAGGGCCCAATCTAAGAATTAATGTACAAATTTTACGTTTCTGTAATAAAACTCATTTTTTTATATTTTATTTTTATTAAAATGTGGTTGTGTAATTTAGCATAGCTATACAATTCTTTTGGGTAATATACAACTACTAATATATATGAACATACTAATAATATACATTTAAATTCGACTTAGTTTAAGCATAAAACAGCTTTAATAGGAATCACAAACGCTTTGATCTTGGTAATTAATTTTAATCGTGTAATATCCCATCCATAGTATTTGATTCTATAACAGAATTTCACTCGGCGTTCCAATTAATAATTTACAATACTCTTATTTACTTCCAACATTTAATTAGAGTTGTAATTTTGGTAATATTAATAATGGTTCCAAAATTCTAAAGATATATTTTTGCGCACAAGTTGTAATCCTTTGCTATCCTTAATTTAATTAAAATTGTTTAATAAATTAGTGTAAGGTTGAGAAATACTTTTTAATTAATACAAAAACAATATTTTTCATCATAAATATCATCTACATTTGTATCGTTTTTCTTAATGTAAATATGGCTTTAAATAACTTGGATCCTTCACGAAAATACAGTTAAAAAAAAATACATAATTTTGGATAATTTGCAACATAATTATACAAAACTAATAAACCACTTACTAGTCGAACACAAACCCTAAATTAAACATCCCAAAACTAAATTCTGTTTAAAATTCTGGGTACAAGAGTCACACATTAACATAAACATTAGGTTGAGGACATTAAAAACCTTTGATGCCGAGAATGGGACCCGCAAACTAATTCCCGAACATATCAATACAAGTGAGGTCCCAATAAAATAATCCTGTTAATGTAATTAAGGGAACGAGCTAAAAGGTTGACTGTCAATATAGGGGCGGAGGGGGCTAAACGGATTAGGGTAAACAGTATAAAGAGCCTTTTGTATCCGAAATTAAATGTCACCCGACGTCATTATTCAGCCTCCCGTTGACACGCATACGATCGTTGCCGTCTGCCACTGCTCGATGCTGGAGATCTAGGACGTTTAGAGCATACGACTTTTTCGCTGTAAATTAAACGATTTGTGAATACTCAGATTCGACTCGAAGACAACTTTCTTTGGTGTCAAGAAATATACAGGTCGAAATTAAATCTCTTCGTTTTAAAATACGTAAGGATTTCTTCTTTAATTAGATCACTTCTGGACTCTCGTTAATAGATTGATTATTGGAGTTTGAAAAACTATAATTTACTGTCTCTTTATTTTAATTCATGTGTTGCGAAAATATCAATAAGTACAACGATTTTATGTTATTTTACCTCACCGACACAAAGAAGTTAATACCGTACATTAACTTACAAATCGTTTCTTCTAAAAGGCGTTATTAGCTAACCCATTAATTATACTCGCAACGGCTGTCGAAGATGCCGCCAAACCAAACTTTGCGTTGCGAAAGTATTAAAATATTACAAAGACTTTAATCCAATTTCCACCAACAATAACACCGTGTTCTATTATGGCGATTCTCCTCATCAAATTATGCATCACATTTATGGGCAACGCGACGTATAATTTACGTGTGCGGCAATAATATTGCAAATTATTGAATAACGTGACGTAAAATTATACGGTCACATCACAGGCTCAATTTTCATAACGAGTGAAATAACAGGGGCGAGAGTCGTAAGCCGCGTATCCTGCGATTCCAATTCGTTTATACCGTCCAACGCGATTCCCCGTACTATCCTTTAATGCGTATTGTTATTGGACACAATAACATTAACGATCCAATATGTATAACGTTTTGAACGAGTACGAAAGCCGAGTAACGTAAACACACATCTAAATACGTAATTGAACTAAAGACAAGATAATAAATGCCTTTTTTCTTACTGAAGTAAATCGCCTTGTCAGTCTCACGTAATAGAATGCAAATGGGATTTTTCGTCAAGATACAGACGCTTGATAAATTAAAGTTTAATTTACGTGGTTTTATCTACCCAACAGCTTTGCCCGCGGCCTTCCCTTCGAAGAAAGTTGTTGAAAAAACGGTGATGTTATCTCGATAAACAATGACAACCTGTTTATCTTAAGTCCCGAATTGGTCGTCGTTATATAATATATAGGCTAACGTTTACTTAGCTAGGATACAATAGCAAAGTAATTATTAATTTCATATCAAATTCATATCCAAACTTCATCAAAAAAAAGTATGTATATGAATTTTGTTCTCCTTTTTTTTATAGGAACTGGGTAATTATGTAAAGGACAGTAGGGAAAAATAGTCAAGTCGAAACTAATAACATTATTTTTCACTAAACTTCATTTGATAAAGTTCTAACGATACAATTCCTTAACAGGAATATTTAACTTCAATATGACATTGCAAAAAATTCACACACAACATAATGATCTAATCTAAATTCGCACAAAATTGATTTATTAGTTGCTCTATACGGTATAGGCAAGGAGTATTAGTAAACCCATAAATTAGCAGTAGGATAGACATATTAACAGCGTATTTAGTTAAGCTTCAAACATACTGAGCATTCACTTGTCACAAGAAAACGTATATGCGAATTCTGAGAATATAAACGTGTATATTAAGTGATGTCTACTAATTGGGTATCATAGATTAAATGCTATCATGACAGTCGTATGCTCTGTCGTTTTGGTCTATGGTTAGATGACTAACGTACTTTTATTTCATACCTACTTACGTATTGATTGATACATTGAATATTAAATATTGTGGACAACATCACATATATTGCTCGGAACCCAAAGTAAGTACCCAAAGTAGTACAAAGGTACCATAAACACCCCGACCGGAGACAATTAAGAAAAGTGGTTTTCTACATAGACCCGTGCGGGTATCGAACCCGGGACCTCAGAGCTAGCGACAATTTGAAAACCGGTGTTTTCGCCACTCGACCAAGGAAGCCAGTCATTAAACAGTAAGAACTGATCTGCTCTTGCGTGATATTAAAAAGCAGACAAGAAAGAGTGGAGGAGGCCTTTGCCTAGCAGTAGAAGAACGTAGGCTGAAAATAAATACAGTGGAAAATCATTCACTTAGGTGTCAACCGTCAGGATCGATACAATTGTTTCAAATATTTAACTTTAAGTGATAAGTATTTATTAAATAATTTATGTAGGTACACACACAAAATCATACAGAAACAAAATAAAAAACAAATGTACAAAGGTACTGCTTATTATTTATGTATCTTAAAACTCAAAATGGAGTGACATGTAATTATCGTCTATATCAACATTGAAAGTATTTGTCACTGTAACAAAATATAGCGGAGTTTCGTTAACTTACAATAATATCTAACAAGAATCACGGATAGCCCTTGTCTTCGTCGATATTATCTGTATTGTTCCCTAGCGTCTATTGTGCAGACTTTAATTCTGCGACGACTCAAGAAGATTTATTATCTACATCGGAACTTGCTAACGTTATACAATCTCAACATTATGTAATATGCGATACTTCCTGCTGCAATGGCATTGCTCACTGAATTATCCAATTTATTATCTAGATTTAAATTGTGATAACATTAAAACATCATAAAATATAATTAGTTACGCCGAACACTTCCAAAGATTTATATCATCCATGTATTCTGGATTTTTCTGAAGTTATGTACAAGCTACATGAGTTTGTATTTCTTGGGTCCTGGGTGCATTTCAGTACATGGTTCTATTTTCGGGGAGCTAAAACTAAGCATGTCGCTTTCTAAATACAAAAACAAAAGAGCATAATCCAGTTGTTGTAACCAAAAGTTAAATACACAACAAACAAAGCGAATATTTAATAAGTAAATAGACTAAGTCGACGTTCACCTAGGCTCCAAGCAGGGTAATGCTCCAGCGACGTGGGACGTGTAAATAAGTCAACCGAGCGTGTAGCTCCGACAATAGTTCCTCTGAATCCATTGTGTACTCTTCTTCAAAAACAGATGTCGCTTGGAATAATAGATGTAACTCCATTGCCGTTTGCAGTTGTGTTTTGTAGCTGACTTTGCGTCCGATGCGGGCCCGACCCCTGATTAGACGACTCCGACTCGAGAACTGTCCACAACTTTTCAAGGCTTTATTGAAGTTACAGACTTGACATGCTAGTTGGGCTCACAGGACCGCATAGCTTTAATCTTCGTCTTGTTTATAATGTACTTGGTAAAACCACTGCTAGAGGTATACTCGTTCTCAAAAACACCTCAAAATAATTACAATAAGTTGCATTGTTCATTTTCAGACGTTGGAATATGTGTGAATATTTTAATTTCATTAGATACGACGAATAAATGAAATAATATCTAATTATAATTTACCCCAGCCAGACTATCACGTAAATGCAAATTAATTAAATTTTAACCTCGCACAATGCATCTAATCCAATGTGCTTGCACAACAATCGCGTATTTAACACTAGAACGCGTCTTTTGTTTTATGTAACAAATGGTTGTGTTTAAGAAAACCACTGGTGCATTGTGTAATTAATTAAATACGTAGACGACAAGCGATTAGTTCGTAGAATCCGTGAGTCCTTGGGCCCTTCGGCACAAATAACCTGATCGTGCATGCTAGTAAACAAATGATGTTTTGCAACTTTACCATTGTTTATTGTGCATAGTTATGCATACAAAATGTTCGGCATTTGTCGAGACACTGCCGAGTGCCGAGGACGATTGTGAAAATAGGCAACTTGTCAACAGTGATTTATGTTCGGCGCACGGCACCGCATCCTTGGCTCAAAAACTTGGTAAACAAATACACGGTGTAACAAAAGGATTCTAGAGTTGTGCCGCTATTTGTACGGCTTGTTCGTAAATCTAAACATTTGTTGAAATCCGTAGCTCTCGGCGTAGTTTCAGGGTTAGTTTACTTGATCAAACTGCAGTAGATGCTTATTGATCAGAAAACAAAAAATTGACAAAGTTTTCCTAGAAACATAGTATACCTGACAAAACATTGATTCTTTCGAAAAATTTAAATCCTTACTAATATTATAAATGCGAAAGTAACTCTGTCTGATTGTCTGTCTGTCGCGCTTTCACGCCAAATCTACTGAACCGATTTGAATGAAATTTGGTACCCAGATTATCTAGAGCCTGAGAAAAGACATAGGCTATCTATATATCGCGATAACCGACATCCACGCGTGCGAAGCCGCGGGAAACAAGTAGTAATTATATATATATATTATGTTCTTACGCATAATGGAATAAAAATAAATAAATTCATGGCTTTCAAACTTCATAAAATACTGTCACGTCGTCGACGACGCGTAAAAGAGACAAAATAACAATGCTTTTAATCAAATGTCACATAAACAACTGACGACCTTTTAAAGAAAACGTAAAGAATGTCGTTAAGTATTTGGTATTTCTTTCCCCTACATTACCAATGGAGTTTTTAAAAAACATTGTTCTTTTTTAATGCCCTGTCATGTTTGGAACTTCTTCTCGTCAGTAGTGCTATCTCAAAACAAGTGTGTTAATTTTTTGACCTTTTAAAGCTATTCATTTTGCCTTTTAAGCATCTCTTTATTTTATTCTAAACATCATTATTTTCCGAATCCACTCATAATTCAGATTAAGACCTACAGTGTTATAAGGACTATGTTACACTATGTTGGAATCTCGCTAACTGTCCTGTGTATTTAGAGGGCTATAAAATATCCGTACTGAAAATAACGAAAATTGTACCGTCACTGGCATCGTGACAATTAAAACGTCAATGCCAAACCCAAGCTCGATATCGCAATTACGTGACTCGTTATACGTTATTAATTGTTTACTAACTGCCTGTAATAACCTGTTGCCAAATATAAACGATATTTAAACTTATCTGTAGCGTTTAATGCGTTATTGTATGCAAAATATTCTCGCTGTATATATCGAATATTGTTATATCGATAAATAATATCAGAATGGGAACAAAATATCGGTAAAGGTTTTTTTTTTAATGACATTTTATGTAGGTTCAAACACATAGCAGAGCCATCACACAAAACAGCTCAATGTGTCTTTATCAGTTATCAATTATTCACATACATTTATAAAATTAGTATTTCAAACTTTACGTTTTAACGGATTATATAGGTACAATTTACATCCCACGTGTAACAATGTTGTTAAAATTAACGTAATATGTGGAGCAATACAAACATTACCGCTCTAGATATCAAAACACTGCCCTTGTAAACACTCTTGCTTTTAATCTTGACGAACCTCTATCTATCCATAATCATGTTACACTAAATTAAGTAGATAATCGTTGTAATTGTAATACCAACGTTAACAGTAATCAGTGCTCACGGACTGTAACGTAAACGCCTTGAGAACTCTAGTTTCTATTTTTTCACAGAACAGGGCATTTGCCCAACTAATGTAGCAATATATAGTTAAGAAACTCTACCGACCCTTACATTTCAAAGTACATTACGCTTTTAAACCATTAATCAAAATGCAGTGGAACATATGAGTTAATGTACTCGAAACAAAGCGACAGTCTATTGTCCTAGTTCAGTGAATGCTTGAGCAGTGCCTTATCGCTAAAAAGTAAACTCGATCAGACTAGGCAGCAATGTAAGTCGTGGGATCTTCCCACGTGCTGTGAGAGCATGATAATTAGTCGTTAGCCAACAATTTGCACTTTGTCGCGGATTACGATTTGTAAAAAACAACAATCCAATATTTTTAAGAAAAACGTATACCACCTCAATGGTCTGAAATAAAAAACAAATTTGTTTTATTTAATAAACATTTATAACCCGCCAGGGATTTTTTTTTATTACCTTGTAGAGTAGTTCCCCTATTGGAGATTTATAAGTGTTTTTTTTTTGTTTTTAACCCCTATTTCAGCAACTAAATTAATTATCCTAAATTAAAATAGTAATTAGTCATTTACTCAATAAAAAAACATTGTGTAGAATTTTAAACTTACATTCCAAACATACATATATATGAGCATGTTAGACATTCAAAATAACTACAATTAATTATAATACATACAATCAACTCAAAATAGATCCCCTTATAGTTGAGCATGAAAACTCCTAAATTAAATACAGAGCGAATGATAAAACAATTTATCTGTCTTTCCATTCAAGTTTACAAGCTTTATGTTACACAAGTTTAATAACCTGTATCTTGCTGTCCAAACCATACTAATGTTTACAATTTATAACTATATTACATCGATTAAAGTTTCATAATTTGACTATAATTTGTCAGTCAGTCATTACTGCCGCCCAGACTGAGACTGATCGACTTGTTATACTTGCGACAGTTGTTGAATGACTCAATTTGTTATGGTAATCTGTACGGTATCACTAACTGATGTGTGCACAATATCATAACTCATTGTTCTTGCTTAAATGCTCATGCTAATCACATTCAGTGCCTAAAGGTGTTATGCATTTAGGACGACTTAAAATCTGCACCTATTAATATGTATAAGTACTTACAAAGCTGTAGTATAAATTATAATCTTATTAACCTGACATTACGGAGTTAATTACAATTCAACGTTTCATTTTTGCATACAACTTTTGACGTTGACAAACTCGCAATCGCAACTATAAACTCTCTCTCTGCTATTCCTAATCATATAATTTCAAGCATACGTGCGATATTGGCGGAACGGTGTTACCCATGTTGATTGCAAATATACCTGTCACGACCATCATCATCGAAAATCACGATCGAAATTATTGGATAGTGCGCAATCCAATTTCATCTCGGCGCCTGCGTCGCGGGCCGCGGCACAATGCAATTTACCACTCGACGTTTCAACACGCGCGGAGTACTCATATTTCTACAACAGAACACACCCTATTTTCATCTCCTCCAAATCCAAAAGATGACGCTATTTGTCATATGAATGGAACTATTGACAACTGAATTGATACATTCGTCTCGAAACAGTGACAAGTCCACGAGTAGGTCTTTACGAAACGTCTTCGGCACCCACCCATTGCATATTCCACGCGGTCCGCAGTTTCGAAGTATCAAATTTATTTTTATATGTATTTTTATTGTTTGCGGTGAGGATTGTCGCCTCCTTAGGGGCTGTTTGTATGCGGACTGAGAAGAATTACGTGTGCGACGGAGCGGATCCACTTAAGAAGTGGAGATAAAACAATTTGTTTAGAAAATGAGCTGTATAATGTGGCTGCATATGATATTGTATGAATGGAATCTGTAAACTAGCGTAGTTTAGTGTTTATTTTATCGGTGAACGTGTCCGCTGGGTGCTGTAACGGTTCGCAGCGGGAGGATAAAGCTGCATATTTCTCATATGCAATATCTAAGGCGAGATAAATGGTCCTGTACTTATTCCAGTGGCGTGGCAGAGCACTGAGCGATATTTTTTTGCAGCAGCGGCGCTCGGCAGTACGACGTGAATGCACACTTGATTGTATAATTTAGTTAAGTTAATCTCACTGCGAATTGCGCGAAGCTCGCCAGTTTTCAATTTTACATTTGAATGCTATGAACGTTGTTTTCGCGTAAATTGTGTTAATCTCCCCGCGCGCCCGCGCCGCTTGCGGTAACACTGTAGATGTTGCCGGCAATATGCATAATAAGAATTTTTATACATTCCCAAGGCAATGACGTTTTTTTTATAAAAATATATTACAAGTTTTATTGATGAGAAGCTCTTTTGACTTTTTATTAGACACCTATTGTTATTGCAAATACGTTACTCTTAAGCTTCAGAAAAAGCATGAATTTTATCAAACATGTTTGATTTTGAAATAGCCAAAACCGCATCCTAAATAGTTTCGTTATTTATAAAGGAAAGTAGTTTTTTCGAGATAAGGAAAAGTAAAAACTTACACTATCGATAACATATAGCAGCTAATTATAGCGCGGTACGCGATTACTCAATATTCCGTTTTTTGAAAATAATTAACTCGAAAATGAACTTCAATGAGTTATAAAAACGGCGGTGCAATCAGTGCAATAAACATTTACAATTCAGTGAATACGTTACTTGGGAATAACAAGAGGGACTTTGTGGTCTCTGGGAATAGCGAAATAAACCTGAGAGCCAGGGTTAAAGAACCTTTTCTTTTACTACTGATATTAGCACTATTTTTAGAAGCTTAGTGAGTCTGATTGAATTTTCCGTCTTTTGTTTAAAGATAAAATTACATAATAGAACATTTTTTTAATAATATGAGAAAGAAAGGAATAAATGCTGAGAAGACGAGTAATAAGGATGGACGAGGAAAAATACCTATTGCACCTTCCCCCAAATGATTGAGAATAGGACAGGCAGAAGAAGTCAACATTTTTGCTTTTGAACAATCATCTGCAGAACCCAGTAACAAAATACCAAATGCACAATGTACAAAGCGGATGAGTTAAACCCGTATATTTTATATGTCACAACTTATGTTCATTATCCTTTAAAATTAACACGAGTAATGCAGGGCCACATATCATCTTTCCCCCGAGACCTCAACGAAGCGGCAAATTTTTACACAAATTCAACAAACAGTTATAAATTGCTAAAATAAGATGGATAACTAGTGAGCTGAGCCACCACTCGTAATTCACTGGAGAGAATCTGAATAATTTAGCTAGTGTACGTTTACACGCCTGCATCTAGCGAAAATGTTTTCAAGCGGCAACACTGGGTCCTTTTGAAGGGAATCCCGGAAACTACGCTTTGAAAGCAATCAAGTCGGTGTTAACGTTCAAAGTAATTTCTTTGGCTTCGTCGGTCCTGATAGACGCTCTTATTACGTATTGCGATGGTAATATTGATGCCATCTTTTAATAGAAGCCTATAAAGTTTGCTTTCAATGATATATTAATAGTTACTTTTACTTTTGCTATTACATTTACTTTGAATGATGATATTTTGAAATAAAGGATTTATTTAGATGTACCTACTAGATACGTAGGTACTATGACTTCCATATACATATTAGATTTTTTTTTCTATCGAGAAAGGATCTGATTACATAGCTTTGCTTATCCTACACTAAAAGCCAATTAATTAAGTCATTTGACCACAAAATTCTAAAAACCACAAAATATGAAAGCAATATGAAACGTAATCTGCAATAGAAGCCCAGCTTTGTGCCTTGCTGATTCGACACTAATTACTACTTTCGCTTTACAGTTGATTATTGACGGTTAAACCTGGGATCACGATCGCTTCCCGTAAAAGAATCCTGTAATCCGATTAAACCCAGTGGGTTTAACCGGGTAACGTCAACAGCGCACGGAAACCGCCCGGTTCTTTTTTAAACCTCGAGCATAGATCAGGGGTTGAAAATTTAAACGAAGAAATAGTGTCGAGTGGTTTGGTTGGTGTTAGAAAATATTCCGTGTTAACCGGTATTTTTAATTGCGGCGTTTATTTTTGTATTTCTCTAGGAAATAAAATAAAGGTATCTTGCGTTCTCAGGTATGAGACATCGAAACAAAATAGTTGTTTCACTATAGAAACTTATTTTGTTGATCTAGAAAAATAGGTTTTATTATATTTACTTGCAATGAGTACTCGTTGGATAAACTCATCGGTGTCAGAGAATCAATATTAATAAAATGTATCTACTAAGTTTAATGATATCATATGACATATGTATGTGTAAACATACCTGAAAAAATATATATACACCGTAGAGATACCTCTACGGTGTATATATATTTTTTTAAATAATGGTCTAAAATCGGAAAATTATTCAGGCGTTTGACGTTATTGCACAATCCTAAATTTCTTCCTAATTTAGTCACAGAATAAGAAATCATAAATGTTAAAGAATTTAATTTGTTCGCATTTTGGAAGACAATGCGATTACACCTTTCTAAATTCTGGAACGATTTAATCTAGGATCCTAATTTCAGGATAGTATAAGATGATATTTTAGATTTATGAAAGTCCCCCATACATTGAATGAAATAATTTTAATATAATAATTTTATAATCTAAATTAACACCATATGCATTAAAATAGTACCGTACGTAAAATCGTAACCGCCAGACCTTAATGTTATTTTCCTACATACCCCGACCAAACTGCCGTAAGCAATTTACCGTAGTATTTAATGATTGGATTAAAACCTGGCCTGTATAATGGAACCTGCAAACTCAAACGTTACTAAAAATTAACAATGCGAGCCACCATAATCATATAAAGTCTATAAAGCAATCCTGTTAGTGCAAAGCATTTGAATTTGTACGTGTAACTCGATTTGTGAACAAAAACACCCGAGTGCATTAAAATGGAGTAAAATTGCGAAACGCTATAATCGCTAATTGAGTTTTATTCCCGCGTTCCGTCTGTGTGCCACCGCGCCACCGCAATTTATTTATTGTAGTTTTAACTTACTTACGTAAAATTTTGTTTTATTGCACTCAGGTATAACTTCATTATGAATCTCATAAATACGGGGAATGAATTCTTTATACTGGTATTTTTTTCAATCCTGTTTAACTCTGTTTTGTTTTTGTTTTAGGTACGTACTGCAGTTCTTGTCAGCTCAACCAACAGGACAAAGAAAAAAATTATATCTAGTAGTCTAGATACATTGGGTAATATAATATATTGTGAAAGTCTGCTTGTAAGAATGTTTAGGTTCTAAACAGTCGTAAAAATATTTCCGCCACTATAAAACCTTAATAAAATTGAATGTACAGAAGTGTATCGACGATTCTGACCTTTTAAAATGTTGAAATTGTGACAACCCCTCTGCCCTTTGCATCCAATTACGAAAGGTTGTAACGAAATTAATTAGTGAACTTTACCTGACACTCAGTGGGCGTAATGACACTGCTAGGCTTCCTCTTCGATCTATTAACTTAACTATTGACTTTCTAAAGAATAAAGATTAGAATCTCCCGATACTTATACAAATACTTTTATATAAATAGGTTTTATTTAACCTTTTTTTTATATTACAATGATATCAATTTAGCTTTGACCACAAGATTGCAAGTACCCAATACTCACAATTTTTATCTGCTTAAATGCAACGGTAAAGAAGTTTCTTTTAATCATAATATATTAAATAAGTAATTTTGTTACGTTACATTCTCAGCGTAATTTTATCAATATTTTTTTCAAAATTTTATTCTACCCAAAATAAAAAGTAAACGTGAACTTTTTATACGCTCAAATGATAATAAATAAATCTATTTAACAAATGGTTTTGGTTTAAAAACAGTCATACAGATCATTCTCATTAGCAACTCGGCTAACCTCTTGCGATCGATCCTACGGAACTAATTTAACTACCGAAGATTAATCTGAAGATAAAATGCTTTTCAATTAAAACATCACTTGTTTTTTTTTACTATAATACCTAATGTGTGTCTATAGATACGTTTCAAGACCTTGATATAAACGGCTGTTGTAATTTTATTTGTGTATTTGACAAATTTAATTTAAAAATTCAAAATAAATTAAATGTATGAAATAAAAAACTAAAAAATATATTCCAATCCACGCCGTATAGCTAGTTCAGCAGTAGGTAAGTAAATTTACAAGGTGAACAAACATCTGTATAAATTTTTTTAATGTTCCATGGATAGATTTACTGCGCAATAAACCCTTGCAGTGTAATAACGCAAGCTTTAAGCCTTTTTCGTTGAAAGTTTATGCGGTTATAAATTTGGCCACGCCTTGATCTTAGCCCGATAATTGTGAAAAACCTCCATAGATTAAGTCTAAATACTCGCTCAACGGTACAAGTACGATTTTGTTAAAGATTAATACGTGGTTTAGTGCGCTACGGTTTCTAAAATCTTAATTACGTCGTGTTTTTCGGTGTGAGAATGTTGATCAATCGCGACGGTAAGAAATTCGCAATAATTGCCCATAAAATCGCGACAACTCATGATAATTTGCGACCTAGTTAGCACTTACTACAATGACTAAAATGTTGCATGAAATTATTGCACAATTTTACTAGCGCACAACACATAATAATAAAAAACCTTAAATGCGTTATTTAATCGTGCGATCAACCGTCAGGCAACGCGTTACAACGTACGTCGATACCTTTGTATTAGAAGATATGTATATTAAAGCAACATAATGCAATGATTGCATCGCTTAATCGCATGATGATCGCGCAATCGCGTTGTTTCAGGACAAAGCCTAACGAATTGGGAATGCTCTTCAATCACAGCGACCTATGAAATTGAAAGCAAATCATAGCACGTTTGCATTCAGATTATAAGCTTATTTCCATAAGTGCCTATCACGCAGGTGCAAATTATCTCCAGTATATGCAATCAGACGCGCAGTAATCACTGGGATTGTGATTGAAGGATTGCGGTGTTAGGGATGCTGTCATATTAAGTAATACTCTACATGACATGTTAATTCCGTAATATGACCTTCTTTATACAATACGACCAAGGGATGTAATGAATATTTATACAGATAGACTGTACCTGCCATCATGCTTTACAATGATAAAAAGGTGAGAAATGAAGTAAATTCTTTACCCATTTAATTATTTTCCGTTAATAGTAATTACTTTCTAGGTACGTCGATAAAATTTTAAACGAATTTGGTTTTTATATTTTTATTTTGTAATATTTACGGATATTTAAATTGACAATATATTAATTTGTTTGACCAACATTAAATGCATCAAAGGCCATCGTCGATCAGTCTTCTAGGATGAGAAAATTGTGCGTTTCACTGACCGAGCGAACATATGGGAAAGTAGTGTTGGTATTTCAGGTCTGTATTTCGAGAGAGCGTAGCATTAGCTTGTCGAGTCGGTTCATAAACTGTACAACTGTATTCTGAACTAGGATTATAAACACAACAGTTCAGTAAAAAAAAAAACAAAAGAAAACATTATTAGTCGTAAATGTTATGTAATATTTTCAATAATCTGTAATTTAATACAAATAATAGAAAGAAAAACTTAAACCTCAGGCAGGACTCGAACCTGCGACCACCAATATTCGGTCCGCATGCGTTAATGCGTAACAAATAATTCAATAATCTGATCAAAAGTCAGGAACGAGCATACAAAAAAGCAAATCGATTACTTCAGACATAACAAACATTTTTTCACGCATCATTTGGGGCATAGAGCACATTTCTAAAATACGCGTATCGGAATAAACATATTTATATTCTTTTCATAGCAAACGAGGTATATTTTCCATGCCAAATTCTAATCCAAATAAAGGGTAAGTGAATGATTTCTGACGTGCGGACGAGTAAAGGGCCGCGAGTGGCGTGTGTCGAATGTGTAACTACGACCTACATTCTGATACAGCCACGGAAACACAATCAAAACTCAATTCGATAACACTCCCAATTTATAGTTGTATCACGCAATGTGACTGACAAACATCACATAAATACGAAAGGAATATTCCATGTCGAAGCTCTAAATTATAATGACGTAGGATTACTATACAACGTGTCGTTTTGCAATCTCGTCAAATTTCAAGAGACTTTTAGGAAAAATGTAATTAATCAAACAAAATTACGATATCTGCTCAATAATTAATACATACTATGATTTTTTTTTTAGTTATTTAAGTTTGCCAGTGTCCTATGTAACTTAAAAAAAAATAAGAAAATAATCGTAACTCTTACCTACTATTTTTGTCTGCTGTAAAATCTATTGCAAGTTGTTAACAATCAATTATATTTATTACTAGCTTTTGACCGCGGCTCCGCCCGCGTGGGTGTTGGTTATCGCGGCAAAGTAGCATAAGTCCTTTCTTGGGATCCAAGCTTACCCCATGTAAAGTTTCATCAAAATCGGTTCGGTGGTTTAGCTGTGAAAGCGTAACAGACAGACAGTTACTTTCGCATTTATAATATTACTTTAGAAGTATATATTAAAAACTTACTTAATTCCTGCCTTGATTATATCTACTTTAGAATTTTGTTCATTAGTATTACGCTAATTAGAAGGACGCTGTATATAATATATTCTAAGTAATTTAAATTAAAATAGTTTTTCACTTACAATGTTGTGTGCATCAACGTTGCAAATTCGCATTCGTGAACCGACTACTGATTAATTGCTGGTTCGAAATACCTACGTGATATGTCAAATGTTTCATCACTTCGTTTTAAAGCAGCGAACACTGAACAATAGATTTTCCAATAAACTTTGTATTGTGTTGCCATTTGATTGATGCTAGTAACATTGTTTTAGTATTCATTAATCTGGGTGTTTTAATCAATTCTGTATATTGTGTTATTTACGTCCAACAAAAGGTCTAATAATTAAATAAGTAGTTCAATTTGCAACTATAGATCAGCTCTGTAATCACATTCTTTGGTCAAACTGTAGTAACCGTGGAATTAAATGCACATTTGACCAAAATACATAAGCGAATGTATGACAATAGGAAAACACTATAAATTTTAAAACTAAATATACAAATTAACACGAAACAATATATTATTATGAAACCTTTAATTGCCACGAAGCTAATGCAATTCGTTCGGAATCAAGGTTCTATTCAAAACATTCAAAATTGAAATTGTAATAATTACACGTTCCATGCGCGTAATTAACGGGGCTGCTTTACTGCGAACAACTGAGCAGTGAGTGACATGGGTGTGGACGGACGTGCAGTAGAGACGTGCCTCAGAATAATGACCGGCAAATGAACCGGGGACCGATGTGAATCCCAACACTATGATGCGATTGCACCGCGCGGCTCCGCTCTGAATTATTGGATTGATTGCGGCGTCTTGTTTCGTCTGCATGCCGTATTGTGTGAATCAACTATTATGTTGAACAGGGCAGTAAGCATTTTTTTTTACACATTTCATGGCTGGTTTTACCATTTAAAAAAGGTAACCAAAAACAGTTCCGTTATATTACATTTTTTTATAATAATAATATAATATAATATCTTGGGACAAATCACACACGGTCATCTGATCCCAAACTAGGCAGAGCCTGTGCTATGGCAACCAGGCAACTGATAAACATACTTTATATTTCTAAATACATACATATTATAAATAAATTACACCCAGACAGAACAAATGATCGTGCTCATCACACAAAGATTCGTCCTGGGTGGGAATCGAACCCACGACCTCCGGTTTAGCAGTCAGGGTCACTAACCACTAGACCAACACGCCCGTCAATTTATATATAATTAGATTTTAGACTATTTCAACACACCAAGCTTTAGTTAAGAAATCCATCTTTCAACTTTAATATCGAACGTTGTGACTTGTATAAGTCAAACAAAACACAACAGCTTAATCTCCCCGCTCTCCGAAGTTGATAATATCGTGTCCTACACAATGCGAACTAGTCGCCGGTTCCAATATAGTACATTGATTGCAGAGCCAGTCGTAGTGTCTCTTATACAAACGCGTGGCTTCACAGAGCAACAATGGAATGCAACAAAGGGCAGTCGGGCTAGAATAGCTCAGCTATTGAACGTGGATAATCGATGCGGATCAAGTATGAGCGACAGCTAGCGTTGTTGCCGTCGACCCACTCTGAATTACTGCGTCAGCTCCCATCGAGTATAGTGTCGAACAAAAATATCGTTTTCGTGTCGATACGAGCTGAGTACGTGTGAATGGTATTTCAGTCGCTTGAATAAAGATAACTATCGTGCACCTTTGTGTGTCGCACCCATCTATATATACTCTCCATCACCCAATGACTGAAACAGCGGTATTTAGTGGTTTATAGATGAAGCTTCTTTGGATTATATAGGACGTATTTACTGACGTATAAGAAACGTCAAACTATTACCTATTTTCGTTAAATTTTGTAGGGGTAGCGATGGAAAAGTTCAACACGATTTATGTGTTCTTGTTATTTGATATGAACCCATGTAATTACTTTGTCTAATTAAAAAAATATATATATACATAAGAATTCGTGTAAATTTAACGAAGTACAACGCAACGCACGTTCTCTAAAAATAAAATGCCAGCAATTCCTGCAATTTGTATCCATTAACATACTGCACAACTATGCGCGCATTTAAATATGTCTATGTCAGAAAATATGTAGAGTGCACTTAATAAAAGCATCGTAAATCTCGTATATGCGTGTCGCGAACGTAAATTGCGAAGACTTAAGGGCCCTTGGTGTTGACAACGAGTCTATGTTTGTATGTCTGTGTGCATGTCTGTTGTAAGCATGGTCTCTCGAAACATGCATGTCGACGAATAATGATGCGGCGTTGACACACGCGTGATGTTGAATAAACGCCTAGATTAACGCCCGCTTCCATAACCTAGTTCTAACCGTGTCGTCTAAAACACTATGCCATAGCAAACATTTGCTGTCCAAATTGAGCCATTAAATATATTTGTTCGCGGTGGATTAAAGCTCTATTTTTATGAAAAAACGTTGATACTATATTTATAGTACACTAGCAGAGCCAGCGACTTCGTCCGCGTGGAATTTATTAATAAGTTTAGTTTTTTTTTTAAATAGAAGTATCCTAAGTTACTCCTTATTACATCAGCTATCGGCCAGTGATTCCTGTAAAAATCGGTCCAGTCATTTCAGAGACTAGCCGAAACAAACAGAAGGACAGACAGACAAAAATTGTAAAAAAAAATATTTTGGTATAATGTACCGAATATAGTGTCATATGCATGAAGTAAAAAGCGGTTAATTTAATATTGTAAACAGACACTTCAATTTTATATATTTGTATAGATAATTAATTTGTATTAACAAAATTTCGTGCTAATAAAAATGAAACACACCCCTTGTGGTCTAAAATAATGGCGTAGAAACAAAATTAACCAAAAAACAAATAAGATTAAAAATTTAATATACCACAATATTTTTTTTTCATACATATATTCAGACGATGTTAGGAAAATACATGACCGTCTAGTTGCTAACATAATCACATGTAGTATACCGTTACGGACGCTCATGTGCAGTTGCTTGTCGTTATGAACGCTATTTCATAATTCTCAAGTATAATATGGACTGTACGATGCTTAAACGTATTGAAAGCATTCTATTACCCAACATATATTCATGCATGAATGGAGAGCTTAAAATAATGATTTATACTGTGCTATAGTGTGCGATGGCCTGGGGCAGCGCGCCGTAAACCCAGGGATCCTTCCATTTGCATGTTTTCCTCACAATATCAAATATCGGCGCTGGCCGCATCTTACTTCGTTGTATTGGAGCCTAAGGGCAACCGCAGACGGCGTTTGTATCGCCAACATAACTGGCCAATTGCTTTTCTACTCCAACTTTTTTTCAATCGAAACTTGAAGAAAATGCAAAGAAACTGTCATTAGAAAATAAAACTGTAACTGCAGTTTTAAATTAATTTAAGTATCTAACAGGAAACCATTTTGATATCTAAAACTTTTCTACCTATTACATACTTAAGCATGTATTGCTATGTTCATTGAGAAAAAAAAGTTGTGAGGATAGTATATTGTTTGTGGTAGGTTTTGTTTAAACCCACACAATGAAAAGGAAAATATGAAAGAAAATGGGAGCGTACAAACTCTTTTACACGGCACGTTTACAAACTAGCAGGCGTCGGCTTTTCCTATCTCCTTTGAGAAGGAAGGCCAAAACAAACTTACCTAAGGGTTCCATCTTTTAAAGTCTAGATAAAAGTACAGAGGGTTTATGTAAAAACCATTTCAAGCGAAGTCAGTAACATAGTTACTACAATTTCTTTACTTTTATTCAATTTTAGGGATATTAACGTAGCGCCGTTTGTAGTCGTCCTAAACAGGATTATATTGAGACATCTTCTTCCCAATTACAGCGGCATTAACTTAATAAGAAATAAGGGGAGGTCGCTATAAATAATTCATGTACAGCTGTCCTGATTTCAATCGACAATAGCTCAACGGGTAACATAAAATCTGCTTGCAAAAAGGTCGGTTACTTTATAATATTGTTTGCGATAGTCAGATAACGGCAGATACTTATGTTGCCCAAAACATGCTAAGAAATAAAAAAGAAAAAAACTTGTTGATTATCCCGTGGTAGTTCAAGTTGCGTTTTGAATTCAAAATTTTTTAGGACACAAAGCAGAACAGAATATGGTAAGAATATCGAATAGTAGGTGGAGCCGGGTGCGCTTCTTTCGCCTAAATAATACACGAATCGACCAATGGCTCAAAAGATAAAAATCACTGCCACCAGCGCCACCTATCTGGCACCAACGTAACTATGTTCGTCGAAGTGTACATGTCGCCCTTTATGTGCAAAGTTTTATATCAATTGGTCTAACGATTCTCGAGTTTTAAGTGAGCATACATACAAACATGTACACATTATATATAGAACATAGATGAGGAAGCGCAATGTGTACATAAAAGACGTCCAAATTAAGTTAAAAGCGTGACCACCCTTTAACGTATATAAGAGCCGATTAAAAAATTACTTCACCAGTTCTTGTAAAATACAAACGTATTTCCGCTAGTTCTATTTGTTTTGTTGAAACTGCACAACTCATCGTTAATTATGATTATACATATTTCTCATTATTCATTAACTTGTTCTCAAAGCAACGTAAACTGGATTTATTTTTAAACAAATTAAATATCGTATCTTATGAATTGAACTATTTTCTTTTGAGAAATAAAGCTCTTTGATCCCCACACAACAGAAAGAGTAGCCAAATGATTTAAAGAGGTGAAAAAACAAGCGGGTTTCGCCCGGAACATCCGTGTCCAGTGTCGGGTAATAAACCGCAGTACGCGATAATTCTTCCTAGTTCTCATGTAACTCGTTCGTGTAATGATGAGCTGTTACGTAAAGCGAGCGAACTAATAGTGTTGTTACTTTCGACCCTATCTAGTACCTGCGTAATTATTACTCTGTTGAACATGTAGCAGCAACATTCTTGGTGTGTAATACTTTGAACATTGTTTCAGTGTGTTGTATCTGAGCCTGCGGCAATGTCTTCCCCCCTGGTATATTTGTTTAGGTAAACTTGATCGATATGATTTTATTTTAAACTGAAACTTGCTCACTTGCTACATAGTCAACAAATGATAAGTGTGTAAGTGAATTATTATATAAAATAGATGGTGTAACCTGTCCTTTGGCCCTCTGTTCCATATGAACTATCTTGTCTATTATTTTTGCAATATTAAATATTAATATATTTTCAATGGAATCACATACATTGTCTATTATTTCTTGGATTCTTTAAAATTTCGAGTAGCTTTTCTTCTATACCTGTAATACGATCCATTTCACGTACGAGGGTTCTGCGTATGCAAATACAAGGAAGTCGGTACCCTACCGCCTCGTTATTGCCCTCTCAAAGGCACCTAGACCAATATATATCTATGGGGTTGCAGTAGGAACGCTGTGCAATGGGATTAGCCTCAAGATAGAAGATAACTAAAAGACGAAGCTTTGCCGGAAAACCTTTGTACAGGTAATGTATGAAGGAAGAAAGCTTATGTAACCACTATATAGTTTATAATATCCGTAGCTTCGAAATAACATATAATTCTAGATACTAGAATACATAATTATCATAGAAAGATAAAATACAATTTAAGTCGACTTAAAATCCAGTACTACACGCTAGGCTACAATTAACGGGCAATTTAGTAGCAACTAACTTTTACATATACAATGAACATTGAAATCCTTAATTAAACTTTGAAATATACAAAACAATTGCTAACATGTGTTGTTAATGGCTGAATTCAAAATTCATTAACTTTCAGCGCAAAAACGAACAGTTGCAAATAAATGCAGTTAAGCTAAACACTAATTCCCTGGAGCAATGTTTAAAGTTAACCCTCATCTTAATAGAAATTTCTTTATGTAAATTTTAATTCAAAAAAATCCCCCATTTATTCTCGGTCCCGTAAGTCGAATGAAAAAATCTATTAGCCAAGAAAGATGAAAATACAGTACGGCTTTTCCATTCGTGCTTATTTCGCAAAGTATGCAAAGCAGCACCAAAGCGACCCTACTCGTCGCTGGATTGAGCAATTAAAACTCTAATAATAGTTTCTTTATGTACTTTTAATTTAGTCCGTAGCAGACTAAAGGGGTCGACGAAGTCAGAAAAAAACGTGTTAATGAGTGCAGATGTCGCTAGCGGATATTAAAAAAGTGATTAGATTTTTAACGTCAAACCGTCTCCCAATTCTAAGGCCCGCCCATCAAAAGATAAAGTCGTGTTTTTTTAGCTCGTTGCGTCTTCCTTTATTACCTTTTTGAAGATTCGTTATAGGGAAAGCTTTTAGATTTTTTTGACGAAAAAAAGGAAAACGGTTTAAAACGTAGCACATTTTGACTTCCTACTTATAAATATTTATTCATATAGTTTATAATATTATTGTAGGTATATATTTATGAACCTTCAAATTAATTGGAATCTTATTATTACCTATTTTTATTTTAAACTTCCTCAGATTAGGCGCCATTTCTTGATTGCTCAATTATGAGCAGATCGTGTTAATTTTGATTTAGATATGAGCATCAAGGAAATTGTGTTCTTTGAGCTGCTAACTGACTATAATGATATCGTCATCACAAGGTGTCCTCAAAAAACGTATTTTACTATACTTAATTGCATTAAACATTCAGATGATCGTTTTACATCAATAATAATACTTAATTGGTTGCAGTCGTGAAAGGAATTACGTGTCAAATCTTTTGTGCGAGGTTATGCACGATTCATAATAAACTACGGAACTAAAACCCTATGCATAAAATATGTGTAGAGTGAGTCACGAGTTTTGACTAGTTTTCAACCTCGATAAGATAATAGGACTGTATTTTATTCTGTTGTGGTTCTTAAAACATTAAAAGATAATCTTGAATATCAAATAATTGAATTCGTGTCGATACAACTCCTGAAGCAACAAATGTATTCAAGCTATCATTATTTTTGATTCCTAGACTTCGCAACGGACTTCTATCAAGAATTTTGTAACTAATTATTTTCTAACATTTGTGTTCCGACAATTATGTAATCAATCATCGAATAAATTATTTACTTAACAATGCTATTATTTAACTCAAGGAACCCTATTATTGACACAAACATGATTGATAGCGCTTCTAACAAAATAAAGTCAAACGACCGCACTATTTATTGAACAATAAAATGTACTATTGCCCTTGACTTTATACACCCGTTAAAGTTAGCTAATAATACATTTATTTGAACATTTTATAAGGAATTTAAGATAAACTTAATTGAATCTAATGAGAATTATATTGATAGAAATCAATAAGCTGATGATCTAAGTTCCATCATTGTAAAGGAATGTAGTAAAGCTGTCGATTAAGGAAAAATTAAAGCCACGAACTATGACGCCATTGATTTACTATCAGAATAAGTCGGAAGTCATTTAATTGTAAACATTAATTCTGTAATTCAGTCGTAAAAATAAAATAAATTAACAATGTCACAAATAAATTAACTAAACGATAGAAGAACAAACATAATTAATAATAATAACCGTTTATTTCGGGCAATTAACCCATATTAGTGTTTTTTTATTGTGTGAATAAACATATATATTAAAGTTTGGCATTCTTATTATTTACTATTAACTATTACAATTTATATATCTAAAGAGGTAAATAGAGCGGAATATAACAAATATTATTTTGTTACTAGAGACACTTAGTCTAGTGATAAAAGATGCTCTGAGTCTTCGCAGAAGGCCACAAAAATCTGTTACTCTGTTCTCAGCAAACATGCTAATTGATATAGCAGTTATTGATGAAATCATTCATATTTTTTTATTATTACAAATCAATCCACATAATTATAACATCATTGATGACAGGCATCAAAACAAAATAGCATAAGTTCATTCATCAATGCGCATCATTCAAGCCAAAGTACATTTACATTTGACCTTCCCGTTCATTACAAATGGATGAAGATGACATGAAATTTGAAATAAAAGGTCGTACGTAGGTATTAACTGATGCATATGATAGAAGTCGTGACGTGACACAACGAATTGTTAGAGCGCAGTAATTAAACATTACAATTGGCTAATAAATTCTTTGACCTTTGTCAAAATAAATATTTATATAATGTCGCTTCATCAGAGTAGGTAGTACAAACTAGCTGTCCCCCGCGTGTTTTAGTTTCAACGGTTTTACATTTTTGCAACATTTTTTTATTTATGCTCCGCTCCTTTTGTTCGCAGCGTAATGTTATATAGCTTATAGCCTTCCTCAATAAATGGGCTATCCAACATTGAAAGAATTTTCAATGTTGGATAGCCCGTTTACAACATTCAAATCAGACCAGTAGTTCCTGAGATTAGCGCGTTCAAACAAACAAACAAACTCTTCAGCTTTATATATTAGTATAGATATGATAAAGATAATGCAGGTCAATTTAATGCAAGTATTTTATAAAACATAACACACATTTGTTAATCAATCAATCAATTTTAACGATCAGATTGGCGCAAAATTGATTAGAACCATATAATCGAGCTTAGATAAAACAATTAAATTACATTTAATCGTTAAACCGGATTCTTACTGAATAAACTATTCTGCAACCAATCACTGTCAAAATTTGGTCTCAATTAAATAACATTATCATCATGTTCTTTTGGAGATTCTTGATTTATTTCCGCCTTATGTTTTGGGGGTTACAGAACACGGCATTGAATGACTATACCACTTTCAATTATAAGGATATACAAAACAGGACAAGTGCGAAACAAGCATAGGTAAAAAAAAAAATTGGCATTATTTCAAATATTTTGGCTCTGTTGTTTCGGTGTTATGGGGAACAGTAAATTTTCACCTATTTTCTTAAATTACTTTAAATCTTTTTCAAAGAAAAAAATCACAAAGTACCATTTTGTTTAAGATGTCACACAATATAATTTGTAGGACTGCTTTTTTTATTTTCTTATTCACCTCTCAAAAGCATTATGTTCGACACGTCCATATTTGGATCAACGTATTTCAACTTAATCGGTCCTGTCGTTGCGGAGCAAATTGCTTGTGACAGACGGACGGACAGACACACGAGTGATCCTATAATTGTTCCCTTAAAACTAAATAAACAACCCCCAAATTTGAAGCTACTAAAATTATACTGCATCTTATAATTCTTACATTTAATAGAAATTGCTTAGATGGAAAACAGGTGGCAACTAAGTTCAGACAACACTAGACTCTAATGATGAAGTATTTACTGACATGGCATAGGTCAAGCATCAGCATAAATCAATGTCACTTATTTTTTTATAATGCCTATCAACTACTGATTTATTTTATTCATTTTCGTTCAGACTACCTCACACGATGATTCAATAAGTCCCGATAGATTGCCTTAATTGAATCATCCTGTGGGGTACTTAACCCAAGCGTGATACAGTTTTATAAAATATATTACGCTTAGTACCTTAAATGTAACTTATAATAAAGCGTTTCATTAATAATTCATTTAACGTCCGTGACATCGTCATTAGTGGTACTAAACATGGTATTCAATTCACCGAAAGAAACACACCCTATATTCTTACGCGTCTCAATAATATTTAAATTAAACAGCATTAAAGGACTTCGCTTACATTTTCCGGGCCCTACGCAGAAGGCTATCGCATTGTTTGTTATTAAATAGAATTACGACGCCCCGTTTCCACGTACTTGAAGCCTATTGTAATATATCGAGTCAAAATTGATTTCGCAATGGAGACCCTTTGTTTACGACTATTTATTATATTAGAATGATGGATTGGTTTCAAAACTGTTCGATCGGTATAATTGGTTGTTCTCAATAGGATCGTCGAGTGAGCCTTCGGTACACAATGGCATTACAATGACGCCGACCTTGGTATATTACATCGGTTCAGTCAAAATATTGGGGCAAAGGTTATCTGTGAAGCGCTCCCCGGCCCGCTGGAGATCACCCGCCCATTGTGATAGAATCCTACTTGCCAACGTCAAAAGTACTCGATCCACTTATCGTAGCTTCGAATACCATTGGAGTCACGGTCGATTGAACATTGAATAAGGATCCAGATGTCGATCGCTTGTTTATATCGTACCAATACGATTTAAAGGTGTATTTACCTTGTTTGTGTAGGCTCATTCTTTTTTTAAATGCCATTATAAGGTGTTGAGTTGGTTGTGAAATATAAAATAATATACTGTATATTATCGGTTTTGAAATTATCTCATCGGCTTGGGTAATATTTAATCCTATTGAAATGTATTTTCAGCGATAGTGGCTGCGAAATTTAATTTAACCAACTAAAGGGTTACGTGTGCACAACAAGCCGCGTAGGCATTATTGGGTGGAACAATTCATCAAAAATCTAATTAAGTTGGTGGGCGCGAGGTTCCAACCCATGAAACGGTGACAGGAGATTAAGTTCAGCTTTAATTACGCTGCCAGCACTATTCTAGTATGCTTGCTACTTTACTGGCACTGCGGCACGGACGAGTCTGCCGGAGCCGGCACGTCTGGGCCGTCACCTTAGTTCTACACTTACGCCACATACAATTTACCTCATTGCTTTTTATGTTTAAGAATGCCGTTTTATATTATAAAAAGTACTTTAGTTAGTAGAATAATTTAGTATTTTTATCACTTTAAGGGTTATACATGTTCTTCAAAACTAAAGATCAATTAGTATAATACTTAACTACATGATAGGTAGTTATAATTCACAAATTGGAAGTCACCAATCAAGGAAATAATCTACGACATATCTAGATGAAATGACAGTAGTCAAACAACCTTCAACAGATAGCATATTATTATAGTACGTCTGGAAACATAAATACACCGTAATCAAGCCCTACTTTATATGCTCGGCAGAAGTTAAAGCGAGCAAAGTGAATATCATAATAACTTGGTAGGAAGCTAATAACTGGATGCAACGTCAGAATATCTATACATGTTAACTCTGAAGGCAAGTGACATGGCCCGTAATAACCTCCAGCTTAATTAAAACGCTTGTCGATGGATAAACTATTATATCGGTACAACGTTCACGTGATGTTAATGTTCTCTATAATGATGTAATTTCATACAGCTCCTTTGGAAGGCAGGTTGAATATGAGCAAAATATAAATACATGTAAAGCTTATGAGTGTTTGTCAAAAATAGGACGCTTCCAGATAAACCCCACGTGCGAGAATTGAATAAAGAAAACACAATCTGAACAGCAATGTTGCATCATTTAGGACTCGGCCACATCATCTCGGATAAGCAGAGATGTCACGTGAATGTTAATTCTTCGGCGATTAGTATTCAAGGCGAAACAACAACTAATAAAAAGGAGGCACCGTCGGGAAAATTGAAAATATCCGCAACCGTCAGGAAAATGAGGAGAGCTCTTCGTCACGCCGTGAAATTAGAATCGTCCCGAGCTCTTCCGATGCCCGTCACGTGGCGCGAAAAGTTTGTTTACGTTGCCATTTGATTATAATCTAAACGAAATTTCCTTAACGTCGAGCCATAGCTTTTGTTATTAATGCCAGAGGTGCTGTTACTTTTCTCGACATAAATAAGAATAAAGCATGATTTTGTCGGAGGAAACGTGATTATTATACAAATTAGCTAAGTACGTTTTTGTATGCACAAACAAAAAGATTATTTATTTTCTTAAGTCACAAGTTACGGTCGGTGGATAAAATACTTTTGGCATTTTTCTCTTTTATCATATCATTGGCACGATTGGCGAAACTCACTCAAGATTTTTGAGCTTGTAGACGCATAAATGAACGCAACCGCGGGGTTGATGCTAACAGAGGCGAAATATCCTTTAATGGCCGCTAAAACTAACCGGGAATAGTTTAAATAACCGTTTTCCGTAAATAGAAATGGTCCAGGCTCAGTGTTCACTCGCTGCATCCTATTTCGTAAAAGCCACCTATTGCGCTCTCGCTAGGTATTAGATAATACAAACTACATATAAATTGAAATTCTATTCATACACATTCATGCGTTTAAAGAACTGCTCTTATACTGATAAATAAAAAGCACTTAGCCCCGCCAACATGAGTTAATTAACTTAGTCAATTCCTCACATTGATTTTCGATTTATAAAGCGGGAGCAAATCACTACAGGTAGATAAAGTAAGTAGGGTAACCACACTGGGATCAACGATTTGTGGAAACAAAAAAGCATCTAAGAAACCGGAGGGGTGCTGTTATCAGAGGCCATCTATCTACTGTAATCGTTGACCGTTATTGACGCAAAGCCCAAGATCCTTGCTATACCCGAATACTTTAAGCTATTTAAGTTATATGGAAGGATGTAGTAGATGATTGTGCAAAAACTGTCCCAAATCTGCTATCAATTATTTTCTTGTTCAAATATCTGTATGGAATTAGAAACCTAAACTTATTCAAATTAACATCATGTCAATAGTCAGTTAAACAATGTTATTTGAAACGAGTCCCAGACACAGTACTCTTAATTGCAGAGCTCTCCTATCAACATAAAACCGAGACATTGTCAATTTCAATTAAAGTTAACAACAAACATCACGATACAAAGTCAAATTAAATTGTCAGTACTCAATGTACTCATCCAAATGTTCGCAGCGAACGAAATTGATCAAGCTAACGAACCGTCTTATGTAAGTAAAGCAGATTCTACACATATCTAGACTATCTCTTCTTTAACACAAACCAAACTTATTCCAGAAAGTTTTCAAACCTCTTACGAAATTGGTTACACTCAATACGTGGGTTCATATTCAACGTGAACTTAGAATTGACTTAAGGAAGACTGAACTAACGACCACGCAACTTGGAGTTAGTATCATAACTTTGAGTAAACGTCCTGTGATAGTCATAGACACCCTAAATGCAGATAAGCTAGCTTATTTGAATGAGTGGTGTTCGAACCGCAAAACGCCGAGCGGGTAACGAGGACGGCCGACCGCAAGTGAAGCCAATGGGCGCAAATGAAAAGGAGACGTGACTACTATCTGAAATACTCTTGTATGAATTCAAATCCATAATATTAACTAGGATTTATTGAATGCAAAGATAGAATCAATACTGTAGACGAACACTTTATTGCGCTAACATGAAACAACAAATAAATAATTTGAATAGTCTGAGAGATGATGGGATAGGATCACATAGCATATTGCCAATATGTACTCGTATTTAATTAAAAGGTGAGGTGAGTATTGAAAGACATAGAATCTTTGGAATGTGTTCAACCTCTACTTAATTATTGTGTAGATTTTTATACGAATCTACATTTGACTGGCCTGTTGGTCTAGCGGTTAGTGACCCTGACTGCTAAACCGGAGGTCGAGAGTTCGATTCCCACTCAGGACAAATCATTGTCTGGGTGTAATTTACCCATAAAATGTATGTATTTAGAAATATATTTAAATATGTTTATCAGTTGTCTGGTTGCCATAATACAGGCACTGCCTTTGATCAGATGGCCGAGTGTGTGGTCCCAAGATGCTATTATTATTATTTATCATAAATATTTAAACAATTTGTTAGTTTATTTAATTTCTGTATCAGTTTCAATTATATTACGCATCAAATCAAATTCAGTTATCATTATTGTTTGCACAATTTACAGCTGAAAACGCAGATCATGTTACACGGAGAGTGGAGGTAATGCATATTAGCATGTTCAATTGTAATCTCGGTCCATGCTAATGTAAGTCAAATGTGCGGGCATGCATTAAGCATGCAACTGTGCGACATATATCCGGGTGGAGATTGCCACCGTTGTATCATATATAGTTTTAGGAAAATTATAATAATATGTCAATCTAAAAATCATGAGATTCTGGAAGATTGGTTCTAAAATTAGTCAGGCAAGCTTACTCATCAGTTAGTCCAGTAATAGGTGCGAAATTGATTGAATATTTTTTATTTAAATTGTGGAGGAAGGCTTTTAAAAAAATATTGGTTGTCAATACAAATCATTAACCTTTAATAAATAAATTAAAACCGGGAGTCATAAGGTTATGACTTAACCTGTGATGATTAAAATATGTTTAAATAAGAAAAATTTTTTTTTTATAGTATGCCTAATGTCCTTTCCAAATCTCTATTTGTTTATTTGATTATATCAACCATTACATTTTATTGCGAATTACCTAAACGACCTAATTACTCTAATTAAGCCAAGACAGTTCCTCCTAATGGAGGACTGCCCATATTTAGTACTAAATATTTAAGGTTGTATAACCAAAATGTCTTCAACCGCTCTTTTATACGAATTTTCGTGAAAAAGGGATGTCATTAGCCTTAAGAGAGAACCTTAAAAAATATTGTAGCCATAAACTTATAAAATACGAGTACATAAAAAATCTAGATCCAAGCGTTAGCTTTAGACATTACGTTTTATGTTTTAAGTTTGTCGAAAAATGTTTTAACATATTTATATTAAGCCTGTTGTGTACTACAAAGAAAACCTTTTACATGTGATTATTCACTTTATCAAATAGGGTTGAATACAATTTGATAAAGATAATACTTAAATTACAAGACTTTCTTCTAGATAATCCCGAATTTCAGACACCGAATATCATTATTTAAAACAAAACGGTTTACTCACGCACATTCTCGGGATCGCCCGACTAGTTTCAGACTCAATAGGGGTCCCTAATCATGAGCTGACGCGGCGGCGGTGGTGTCGAAAGTCGAAAAGTTCGACATACAGTTCGACTCGCGACACCACCTCTCTCTGAAACTACCTGAGTAGTGGGGCGATCCCGAGAAGATGCGCGAGTAAACCGTTTTGTTTTAAATAATTATGAATACTCCTCACGAAAGTTATTATACCAATACCAAACATCATAGTCACTACTACATATAGGTACATTTCATCCATATTATTATTATTGATATTATTATAATCAATGATTATATAATAAATATTGTAACCGTGTCCGGTTTCGCCAACATTGTCGCTTGGATAGAAAAAATATTTCATTCAGCTGCTTCTTCCCACGAGAAAGGCATCTAGCGACGACTTCAACACTCATCACTGTAAATGTAAGCTGCATTAATGTCATATTTAACCCCAATACCTACGTATTGCTAAACTCATACCCAAGAGAAGTACGTAATTACTACCGTTCTCACATCCCTTCAATCATCACATGAAGTCAGTATAGGTAGGTACATATTATTCAAAGTAATAAATAATTATACAAATACTTTGTACGATCTTCACTTGAAAAAGTTATTAAGTCTCTAGGTATTTATTTCAAAGTTTAAATCTTTACAAAAATCAATTAAATAACTTTTGTCCAATAAGATTTCGAAATTTGACTTAAATCTCCAGTTCTTAAACCAAAAAGATCAAAAACACATTACAATTTTTTGGGGCTGTTTTGCCGTTATTTTCCTTTCAACTTAGTTCGAGGCCAAATATAGAAACAAGGTTTAAATGGATTACATTTCTCCGGCAAAATCACCCCCGAGCCAACACGATCTAATCTAGATGTTGCAGATTTCGAACAATAACTCAAATCAAATAAATTTCAAGTAAACTAAGCGAGACGGGGGAGATTTATCACGATTTTAACATTCAACATTTTTCTTATCAGGTTTTCGGCTTCCTACCATAGGGTCAAGGACAAATACAAATGTAACCTCCTTTGATTGTTCAAAAAGGTCAAGTTCTCATTTCATGACATCAAAGTCATGACTTCATCAAAGTACTTTGGTTTAATGACGGTTATAAAACTAACAATCTTAAAGTCACATTGACTGTGAATTTAGTTATTTGATTAGTTACAGGTTCACCTTTCTATTTTAAAAATAGTTGTAATTTAAGAACCTTTGTAACATCAAATTACCGACCATCATTATATTTAGGAAAATGTATTACCAAAGTATTAAAACCAAACACTTAGGTAGCGCTATTCCCAAGCGTATAAAAATAGACCTTACCGTACATATTTTTACCTTAAAAGAATATAAAGTTACCTTGTTCCTAAGTCACATTTTATAAGCAAGAAAATAAACCAATAAGTTGTCCATTACCTCGCCAAGCAAATACTTACAACAAATCATTCAGAAATAACATTGAGACTGCAATATCCCGTTTTTTATTTCTAGAAATAATATGTAAGAGAATTTCAAGGCAAGCAAAACAGTTTATCTAATATTGCGATCAAACAACTTGTAATAGAAACAGCAAAATAAAAGGGTAACATTTTGAATAACAAGTTTCGTCTCATTGCAATTGTTTCATTCAAATACATTGGTTTGAGGGCCGTAGTTTAGATTTTGTTGTTCATTCTTGTGCCAAGATTTTGCCACCCTAAACAACTTTGTTTTTGTATTTTTATTGATCAATGTAAACAAACAACATCATAATTATTAATTATCTTTGTTTTTCTGGGCCCTTTATTATGTGCATATTAACTATTGGCCATTTTTGACCTCTAAGCAAGACAATGAAGGGAACTTAATAAGATTGCAGTACATGGTATGTGACAGTGTACATTGGTTCATTTTTTTTTATTTCAAGGTAGGTTCCTATGTTAAGATAGTATTGTTTTAGACCTGCCCTTATAGATCAATATAAAGGTTACATCTGTTCTTAGTTCTATAACTTTCGTTTGCCAAGTTACTAACTCACGATGGGCCGATATAACTTGGTTGTTTTCCCACCTACCCTCACTATTATTCATCTCAAAGTTTATTACTTTAGTTAGTATTTACTTATAGGTAAGATCAATTATTGTTATAAGTTTATTGAAATATAAATTACAGATACAGTCTGTCTAGGAAACCTGTCACGAATCACTCGTCGTATCAAAATAATATTAACTGAGGAATATATATTTGTATATTCGAGATTCCATTACTGAATATCGCTAGAGAGAATGGTATTATTCATCCATTAAACGCCGCGACGTCGCGCCACTCTCTGATCTAAAATTCAAAATTTTTGTTGAAACAGATAAATGGAGGGAGTATCCTCGTTAAGAGCTGCCAGCAAACACTTGATGTTCAAATATGAAGTAATAAAATAAGCTTATTCGTACCTACAAACCACGTAAAATATTCAGGTGGCTTAGTCAGTAAAGTGTCAGACATATGTGACGTCGTAAGTACTCTATCCCGACTCATTTATTAGGATATCGTGGTATTATGTGTTATATTTATGACTAGTGACATCTAGTGGGATACGTGGGCAATTTTGAATGACAAAGGGCCGACTTAACTATGTTTATGATGCTTAGACGTTCCTTGATGTTTTATAGTACTAAAATATTCTCAGAAACTGTATAGATACTTGTTTAGTTATCCTTAAGGTCAGACCAACATTGAATAAACAATATTTAGATATAACAAAGAAGAAGGTCAAAGTAATCTTATGAATAAAGGCATAACGCACCTCCTTCCCCATGATAAATGGGCTCCGAAATGATAATGGCTAAACTCTCCATAGATAAGAGTGGAGCAAGACTAATGAATTTAAATGCTATTCAATTAAATGCACATGAATAATTCACTAAAAGAATGTTAATGTGTAAAAGAATGCCAGTCTTCCTCGTAGCCCAGATTTGGGGACGCTTAATTAATTATTTTTTTACGACAATTCATCCCATCTCCGTTGTTCTAATGTTTCTCACCAACTGTGAAACAAACTCGACGCGTGTGAATTGTTTTCTAAAATTGTTTGCTCTATTGATGACCTCAATAATGTTGGTTTAAATGTCTATGCTCTTTGCTTTCTGGTGTTGACTACAGGGTGTTCTACAAACATTTTTCTACAATATTTGTTCTTCGATAAGATGGTAAAAAAAATATTAGGGAAAATAATTTCCGTTTATATTTTTTTAATATAGTTAACAAACATACGAGTTGTATACAAAAAACTCAAGCCCTCATTTATCAGAAAAGTGTTTTGAAAAAATAAAACAGAAATTACAAACCGTAACCAAGTAAGTTCTGATACAAACAAATAGTTTCGCCCCAATCTGTTAAACACAAAAGAAAATAACACCATAGACAAAGCTCTGTACCAATCGAAAATAGCAAAGAAACATAAAAGCATGATGTAAACAAGTCGCGTAGTCGCCATTCGCATGGAATTGACTTATAAAGGGAAACAATAAACGAGGCGAAGACCCCATGTTTGTCCGGGGGGTGAACGATCGTTTTACACGCATTCATTCAAACCAACTAAATTGATCGCACATAACCATTGTGCCACACTTCGAACGAGATACAGGAAAACACTTCATTATTTACTTTAAACTTTGAGAATCTCTATCATTTTGTTTTTGGGAAACTTTAGTCGTTGAATTTGCGAAAACACAGTTTTATATTTTGTATATGCCTGTCATCTGCTGAAAAATAACCTGCTTTGAAAATTACATCCTTTACTTAACATAAATGGCCTTATTAATAAAAGTCGCGATGGAGCTTAACAACGGATTAACAGATTCTAATTTTAAATTCTCCATAGAAAAATTGCTAAGCTATCGCTAATCGCTGTCGATATTTTTATTAATAAGGCCAAAAGTGACTTTGTACTGAAAACTAGTGGCAATGAAAATGACATCCGGCACAAGAAACTTAGAATATATCCTGCTTATAAATATCCTTCTTCGTGACTTAACACAAATAAATATCGTTTAGCATGTTATTACGGTTTTACATCAATTATTTAACACCTAAGCTCATTATCGCGATGTCGGTAAGGTGTGAACGGAATGTGGTAGCGCGCCGCACAGTCTAGTCTAGACCTTAACGTCTTTGTTAAGATAATGTTATTGTTCATACTTTGTTATAACTTTACTTCAGCATAATTGGCAATTTAATATTCGAGTAAACATCAACTTAAAGGTCAGGGAATTATTTATGATTCAAAGACTATTATCATAATATTTACTTACGTAATATTTCTTATTACGTCACTTAACCATCAATACCGCGACCCACATCTCTATTCTAGACGAAGGAAAACTGACAGTTTTTCTTGAGCTGGCAACACAAAGAGGCAAATATTTCAGCATTATAAACACATAGCAGTCATAGAAGACCGACGATTTCGTGGAGCTAGGAACGTAAATATGTTTGCGTTCAGGCGCGTTACTGTTGCCTCTGATATATTGGATATGTTGGTCGCATCGCACGCGTCCCACTCTGTCTGCCGCCATAATAAATTTTGTGACAAACAATATTCCCGTGTCCTTTGTCTGGTGGCCGCGGTCGGCATCGATCGTATTGTTGGAGGGCACAATACCTCCCAGACCTCGCCTCTCTAGGTGCTTCTGTTTTCTAACTCTCGATATATAAACAAGAAGGTTGTATTCAACAGCTTTTATTAGGAAACCAGTAAACAGCCTCACAATTGTTTGGGACGGCTACCTATTTGTACTAATATGCTTACGCCTGTAAACAACTACTGAATTAATTTTAGGTAAAATATTTGTTTGGTTAGTGTTGTTTGTTCCTTTTGGCCGAAGTTATAAATACGAAAGCTTCTATTATAATTAACTTTGTTTATATAGGAAGACAAAGAAAACAATGTTGCAGTAACAGTATATAACAGTAAAATTTCTTATATTATAGGTATTGTAAATTATTTTGAACCTTATTGTCTACTATTTAAGTGGTGATTTAAGTAGATAGTACACGTTTGTATAACTAAACACGACGTGTGACGTGTGACGAGTCATAAAACTGACGCTTCAAAGCCGAACGTTTCACGGTCATCGCTTCAGCTAAGCTTTAAAATTGGTGTCAACCATAACGTATTAGGTACCTTACCCGCCCAGAGCATTATGTTGTGACTAATCTGACTTCAACCTCGCTTAAGGTCGCGTGGATCAAGAGTGTTTTTCTCCTAAGGTTTAATGTAGGTGAGAGGAGCCATACTTGCGAGTAGTAGTTAGGATCTATTGTTCTTTATCTCGCGGCGCGCCCTCGTGCACTCACACCCATGACTCATTGCCGCGATGCTGATCAAAATGCCACGTGGGTTCGTCTTACGAAATTTTCAAGGGGCAACGTTTTAACTGTGCTCATTGAGGAAGTTACTCACGGTTTTGTTTTGCAATTTCACATTTAACTGATGCATGAATAGCAGATTTAACGTTGATGATATTGTCTACAAGGTTTCGGCGTACTGCGCAGTAGGTTTTGGTCTAATTCTCTTTCAATGGTATCCATTCTGAGCAAGGTAGAACAGCTAAATAGAAAATATATTTTTAAACTATGGCCATGATTTAGCTAGACTCATAAAAGACAGACAAAAACCATCATGTCGATTTTTAACGTCAAAACTAAAATTAATATTTAACTTTATCTGTTTCACCCACAGCAGCAAGCTATCGAGCAACATTATCACTATTTATATATTAACTGTGTCAAATGTACAAGTGACCTTTGGCTCATGAAATTAAATTTAGAACATATACAAAATTATCTATGCCTATGACAGCACAGCTTAGTTGTCAACGAATTAACAACTGTCATTATGACATTATATTCTGTTGGATTCTAATTTCAAATTTGACCGGTAACACTAGTGAGTCATACTTTACGTTTGTGATTAGTGTGAGTGGCAGATCGTGCCATTATTGCGATTGTGTGTGCAAATGCTTTGCTCAAAATGACAAGCGATGTGAACCGTAAGTTTAATAATCCATACAATTCGAGTTATTGTTAAGATTTGCGCGACACGTTAAAGAAAAGTGATTTAAATCTCTTCCTTTTTTGGAAGACGATTAAAACATTAATTGAATAAAATACTAGTGATGTCTAACTAGTGATGGCCATCTAAAGTTTGTAAACTTTACTTAAACTTTAAAATTCAATAATCATCCTTGATTAATTATATATACACTTTAATGAACACTCAATATCAAATTTAATTAAACATGATTAATACTGTTAACTATGAACAGTTACTAACGAGACGTTGCCAAAACAAACTCTTTTATGCATAAAGTTATATCATAGGCAACAAATAAAGACGCTAGTTTATTTGCAGACAAGGTGAAGGGTAATTTAAGGTCAAACATTCAACCGCTCATACACAATCAATTAAGCTTCTCATTTAAACATGTACGTGCGAACAATTCATTAGTCATCAGGTATGTCAAACATGTTCGCGCCTTGGACCTTTCGTTCTACACATGAACTATTTGTATTGAATATCAACGATAATAAGCACACATAAGTAACCACAAAGGTCTGTGTGTGAGGTGATAATCTACTAAAGGATAGGTATCTTATCGAAAATGAATTATTGATTATTTAAAAAATTTATAACCCTGAGAAATAGTATGGTAAACTTTGG
This sequence comes from Diachrysia chrysitis, assembly GCA_932294365.1. NCBI lineage: Eukaryota > Metazoa > Arthropoda > Insecta > Lepidoptera > Noctuidae > Diachrysia > Diachrysia chrysitis. The sequence continues at coordinate 9,501,310 of OW028649.1, read as the reverse complement.
GAACTTATTGAATAAGCCGACCAGCTTATTTAGAACTCACCCAACCAATCTTTTCCCAAACGCAGTACCACTACAGAATACATAACATTTCTACGGGTTCCCGAATTGAATAAGATCACATAAGCAGGTACGTGGCCATCACTCAGGTGCAGTCAGATCACGTCAAAGTAGTAAAATAATAAAACTTTATCCTCCACGTCAACGTTTTGAATAAAATGCAAAACGTGTCTGGGATGCAGCCAAAACGGCTACGCGCCGAGTCCCGGCCCCTTCTCAACTGGAAAATTGTGCTTTCCCAACTAAAATGTTATTTATTACCAACTAGTTGCCCTCCTCGCATGCAGCGCAGATTATTACACGGAAATCAACTTAACTGCTGATTTAGAAAGAACGAGTATGTAATGTATGTGCGCCTGAAACTTCCTCGCCGCGCATATTGCATTTGTTTGATTAAATAAAAGAATAATTATTGTAGTCAGAGCTAGTGTTTAATTTTTATTTTGGTCTTTAAATGTTTGTTTTTCGTGCTCTTTGTTCTGAGAGTACTCTTACCTAAGTATGTGTTGTAGGTACCGTTTGATTTGCCAATATTTTAGTAAAATTTATTTCCGTTGATCAGCATTAAAATCATGATTCTATATTTAGTGAATACAAAATCTAAACAAACTTATAAAATGAAGTTTAAAATTGTTAAATTATTTGAGATTAAAAATAGTTAAGATTCCGTGCACTAGTTGGTAATTTACGTGTAAGTAATGTTTTTTAAACATCTACTTGAGGTGCAAGCAAATGAGTATGTTAGAAATAATAATTTGATGTTCCGTAACAAACAAAACGTGCTTGAATGATAAACGCTAAAATTAGTAAAATTCCGCTTATATTTTTATATTAAGAAAACAAATGTATCAGAATCGCAACTCTAATCATACATGAAGATTAATATCCGAATACTCAAACGCACCTCAATTTTGAGTCACCCTTAAGTCTCATGCTGTCTCTGTCACTTTAAGGCGTAAAGTATCTAGCGACAAATAGATATTTAAGAACGTCTTAAAGTTAAGTTGCGTTAGGTTATTGGGGGTAAATCCCTCCGGTATACATTTATTGGCCTTATTTATTTTACATTATATTTTCTCCTTATATATTAAATCTAAAACCAACAAATTCCTAACGAAACTACCTAATACCTCTGATTAGCAAGCATAGTCGTAACAGTCATCTGGAACTATTATTGAGGCGTTATCTTATAGTAAAAATAAGTATACTATAGACTGCGCTTAACAAGTATGAACTGTAGGCACTAATATGAACAAGTAAAATCGTAAAACTTGTGTCAAAACAGGGTGTGCCGTTTTAATTAAACTATCTGAAAACCTAATATTACACTAATAATATCGAAACCATCCATATTTTCGCATCGGAACGTGTTGTGCTGGCGTCGCACGAAAAATCCCTAATCAGTAAACCAGCGTAGTACTTAGGTACATTAAAAAATTCCCCAATCGCAAAGTGCATAACAAGAAGCGCGGTGCGTCAGTGCCCGTCCTCGAGAGCTTGTTTACTTAACATAATATTCTGCGCGGACTACGAATTCACTCGTATCCTTGCTTTTTATTGAATCAAAAACCTTCGCTACAAATGCATCTACAACTCAACAATACATGACGAACTTTCTCCTTCAAAACGTGTAACGAAATGTCATCTGTAATCACTAAGCCTGATATAACTATAAGCTTTATTTATGTCACTGTCACATAAAAAAAAAACAATCGACGAATGCGAGATAATAATGCTATTGTCAAGACCAAGTATACTTACCTATTTAATGTTTATTTCTCTCGACCTAAGCCTTTATATAATTTACGCTCGTTTGTACCAGTTTTGCTTAGTAAGTTCTTTATAGGTTTTAGTTACGAGGCCATTCCTGTGGGCAGCCCTTGTTCGCCCAAACTTGGAATATAAATTTAGTCACGAGCCTGAGCGTCGTTTGTCCGACAATAGGCTCGGTTGCCAACATAAATTATCGGACAACATTCGTCTCTAGTTTACAGACAACGATAGCCAAATATTTACATACCTTACTAGGTATTTCACGACGGCTTTGTGCAATTTTTATTTTTCTTTCCATTGAATTATTTGCGCAATAATAACATTCGCTGTTAGGGAGGGAAGCCTATCTATAAACGAGAATTTTATCGGAGGGTGAGGAATAGGATTGAAGACATTTTTCCTCATAAGCAAAGTGAAGAAATGATGCATTGTCGCGCATCCGTACATTTTCAAGGCGCGGATTAAAGCTTTTATAAGACGTCTGGAAATCTGAAAAGAAGCTTACGCCTTTTCTAGTGAATAGAAACTCGTAAAACATTCTCCATGTTCCCGATTTACGTCTTCATAACAAATACACACCTGAGTAATCATGCTATCTACTTTGTTAGTAGTTCTACCATATGCAGTTGTTTAGGGTGTAAGCCTCCTGTTATCGGCTTGAAAGACTAAAGCGGTCATTACTCTTACAAGATGCTTTTATACATATTTATGTAGAGTTTTTTAGGTGTTAACGGTATTAAAACCTTAATATTTTAGATCCTGAATCGACATTTTCAGGATATATAACAGTAGGTATTGAATGCCTAACTCCTTTGTTTATTTTGACTCCAATATTAGACGTATATAAAAGGTCTGATTCACCAGAACGGAACGAAATCGAAGCTCATACATAATGCACATCTCCTTAATACCACACGAATGAGAATGGGAAATGGTGATGGCTAATCTTAATGATTTTTTCGACTCGGAATGGCCGGAGATGACTTGCAATTGAGATACATACAGTAAGAGAATTCCGACATACACATCATAACAACATATTATCTTACTCTACCATTTTATCTTAATATTTTCCTTTTTAATAGTTTAGATGAAATATTGCGCATTAAACCTTGCATTTTAATGCGCAATTTCATTGCATACACAAAGAGCCTTTAAATGTACGCATGCAGTGATATAATTTGACCATATTACTAATCTATTTTGTGTGAAAGTCTACCAAAAAAATCGAACTATCAACGTCCGTTAAAATTATTCGCCTTCCGCGCCTTTATGCTCAGGTTTAAGACTGTCTCGAAAAATGAAACGGACATAAATAAGAGCTTAATTTAATCAACTTCGTTATTAAAAATGCGGTGTACAATGTCGGCATTAGGCGTAAAAGTACATACTGCTGTTGCTATGTAAATGTTCTATTTTAGAATTATATTTTAAAATGGCGACGAATTTAACCTATTTAACCGCGTAATCCTAATAGAGGACGGGTTTCTCGTTTGTAGAAGTTAACCTACCGGAGATAATCTGTGACTGTATTTCTACAATATTACCGTTGAGTCACTTTGATCTCATAACAATTTGGAATGAAATTATCTAAAGGGTCCCTGTGTGTTCGATATACCAACTACATCAAACGAAAGATAGGTTAGATTTTTGATAAAGAATATTGATACAATTTAAAATAACTTGAAATAACTGTTAAAAAAAATGTATGTACCATGCATGATGCATTTCGAACTTACGCGTTTTTTCGCAATCTGTATTGGTGTTATATATTTATGACATCATTACGGATTTCACGTGTTTTGTGCGTAATATCATTATGGATGATACGAGGCCGTGTGAGAGCACACTCGTGTATACGGCGTACGCCTCATTAAATTTTGTTTGAATAGAGGGATGAACCGACCGGCTGCCTACTTGGTCAGATACAGAATGTACGGTCAACACACACATAACAATTTTTTTTATTTAATTACTGGTAGGTACTAATTCATAAAGAATAAGGAATTAATAAGTAATTTAATCTATTATTAGACACAAATAACTAGGTTATAAAAATAAGGATAAATACAATTTTGATGTGTAGTTTTACTAAGAAAGCTAAGTATCATTAAATGTTTATTATTTTATTTACCGAAAATACTTAAAAAAGCATTTTTGGATTTTTACCTTGTTTATCGCTACTAATAATGGTTTCTTTAGCATTAAATCCAGTAAAAATAGAGAACTCGTCGACCTTGTAAAACTAAAAGTCGCTTATTCCGGGAAGTGTGAGTTACAACAACTATGCGTCTACAATACAATAGAAAAAACGTTCGCAAGTGACACCGGTTCTTGTTTGAGACAGACACTTAAGTACACACTGCACTTTATTTAAACAAGACTTAGTTCCGCCTGAGTAATGCAAAAAGTCTGTGCACTAAGATTTTTACTTCACTGTTGCCTAAGCCGCGTGCCCGCGTCCCTATGGATTCGAATATTATTTCCTTCCCACCTTCTTAAATTATAACTACACATTTCGCCGAAATAGAGTAATAAATACAATATTGTCACCTCTTAACTAAACAAAAGATCTTTAAATAAGGATATAAATATTGATGCTACTTTTTCTAACTTTAAAATCAAACAGTACTAATCATATTTGACATGACGCAACCATGTCTAGACATAAGGAAACTTTTTTATTAATAAATATTTCCGTGTACTTTTTTACTGTCGTTACCGAGTATAGGAGCATCGGCTGAATAGTTCCAGACGGGAGGGAGCCACAAACATCACCGCTCCATCACCGCGCCATCTCGCGAGCAAACACTCGCATACATTCACACACGCACACACACAAGCTAGCAAACCCTTACCGTCACAAAGGAGACGGGGTCTTTCACAACGATAGAGTCCTGTCTTATGATCGAGTACGTAATAGCTACTTATTCATGTCTCATACTACAGTGAGTGGATAGTACTCGTTTCGTTGAACATAAATGCGAGGATTATAGTGCCTTTGTCACTGCTGACCATTGGATTATAATAATTGTGTCGAGAGTTTATGGTAGTTTTATGATCATAGATCCTGAACCAAAACCTGCCTTAGCTGGTGTTTATTAAATAATGACGAAATATACTTATATGCTAAATAAATACTTATGTTAAACGATGAATTTAAATATAGATAATTTAGATTCTAGTCTAATAATAAATATCAAATGAGAAGTTCTTATACTTACAAAAGTTCAAACTGACATAATTATTATACTGACTCACTATACAGTGTATAATATTGTCGATACCGACATCTATGTGACATCTACATGTAGGTCCATATTCTAACCTCAAAGCCGATCACAAGAAGGTCACAAAGGAAATATTCTGTATATCATACGTCTGACTGAGCACAATCCGCCCAAGTAGGCGTTCGCTGCAAGTCGGTACATAATATTACTCTATCAATTCTCTTACACATTGCAATGCACTCGGTGCCAACAATCGGAACTCACTAAGCATTCAAATGGTTTCAATACGATCCGCTATGCAGGGCCGTCTGGACTCGTGGTAGGCACAATGGATGCCAATCTACCCGGGAATTTGGCTTCGACGCATCCGCTTACATACGTATAGCTGCATCCCTAGAGATGTCACGTTAAGAGGTGCGGCGTGCACTTAATTACATGTACTGGAATCAAGAACAGTTTTGATCTTTGAACTGATAATACAATTGATATTTGTCCATCTAAATAAGTATATTAAGTATGCTATAAAACATTAAGTCAGTAGGTTTCTATTATTTCTGAGAATTCTCTCTCTAATGCTAGCGGCTTTAAGATTAGTCCCTTGAATGGCGCTTCGAAATGCCGCAACCCCACAAAGGATGCCAATCGTGAATTGCCAACCGTAATCATTGGGAACATCGTAAATTATACAACTTTATAAATAGAGACAGAAATGTGCTGCAAGGTTGTAGGCCGTGAATAACGAAAGAGGAACAAATAAAAATGGAAAATAATTATAGGAATACCAATTTAAGACACAAAAATACTGCTAATCATCGTGAAAATACACCAAAACTAACTGGTTTCTATTTCGTTTAATTAATAATATGGAAACTATACATATAATTATATAGGCAATTCCAATACTAGTCTATGATTACAATAGTTTTCGATACGTATATCAATGACATAAAAGTTTCTTAATTATGTCAATCACATCACTAGATCTTAGAGGACTATGTTGCGATGTGTGATTATATTTATCATACACATCACCACGCGCGACGTACATATAGGTATCGCATCGATTCCTCACCATCCGTACAAATCAACCCCAAAATCAATGTGTAAGTGTCACACAGCCATATGAGTAAATTAATGTCCATTTTATATTACCAAAATTGAATTAAAATAACAATGTTTTAATGCGTCTGGGATGCCATAATAATTACGACGGCAATGAGCAATTGGCCAAACATGTTTATATTAAAATTTGTAATGGTTTTGTGCAATGAATTCGGTCCGCCGCTGAAATGAGACTCGACCGCGCGCCGTCCGCCATTTTGCATATCGACTGATTATTTTGTCCGTCGATGCGATGTGGTTCACAGGTTGATTTTGTATTCATTCATATGAAAATTAACTGACTAAGTGCGTTTACATACATTTAGAGCTATGTTAACTTAGAACTCTTTACTGCCTAAGTATTTAATCATTATGGACGGCTTTTAACAAACTTGTTGCTTCGTTTTAAATTAAAATGAGTACTTACATAATTAAAGTGTCAAAGTATACACTCATGAGGGCGTAAACACAGTTTATCTAGGATACCTAATTCAATTAACACGATTTTTACACCTGGTGGAATGAACTGAGCAACGAACTGTAGATAATTTAGTGTAAGCTATTTTCGTAAAAAAGGCTCCATTAGTTTAGAAAATTATTACTATTCTTTATTACAATAATTATTAGATACTTTTTTACTTTATTAGGTATCCAAAGTAAATCCAGAGGTATCCACCATTTTTTCCTCCTCTTGTAGGTTCCCATTTATTATATTTTTTATTTGTATATTAAATGCATATTTTAATTGTTCCAGGTTCAACACAGAATGCTGTTGGCCCACGATTTCCGAGTGCGTTCAATACACCTGGCATCTCTGTAATATTAGCGCATAGTTTATACAAACACTCGCCATGAATTTAAGACTTACTGCCATTTTGGCGGTCACCGCCCATCTATGTAAGTATCTACCTGCCTTAAAATGTTTCATTTTTTTTCTCATAAAGTCCCACAAAGTGTTTCACAATATTCGTACGAAGTAGAAGTATTCACAATATAGGTATGAAAGGTAAAACTCTACTAAAAAACAAAAGAGAACTATTTTGTCATTCTGAAAGCCAAAACTGACAGCATCCACAAAGTAACGTGAAAATAATATCTGCACGTGCGTTGTACAAAGTAGTTACTTCAAAGGACACTTCATGGAAATAGTTCATACTATTCAATTTATAATACAGAACTGTCCTATATGTTCTGTAATTTCTAAACTAAATACATGATATATTTGTCTAAGGGTACTAAGTAGGCGTGTTCAACCGGTTTTAGTTAGAAAATATTTCCACACAAATATTTTCGATGACGAGAATATTCCAATAAACTCATATTACTCTCATAAATATATTTGAAAAAGTTTGAATAGAACGTACAGAATGCGTAAATAGGGTAAACACGTCAATACGAAAAACTCATGAATAAGGATTAGGTACAGACTAAAAACTCGTGGAAACATGTGTGAAGATCTGTTTGAAGGACAAAGAATACTCAAGGGTTTGGGGTAAAGTAATTGAAAGTACATAGATTGGAGTAGTGGGGGACGAGTGAGGGCCGCGATCCGTATCTAAGGTGGACTATCTCAGCCCACTTGCTGGCAAATGGTCCGGAAGTAACAAGGATATAGCGACACGATCCTAGAATTTGTTACTCACTTTCCAATGCCAAAGGCATTATTGAAATTTTATATTGTTACACACACATATAGAAGTCAGTTTAGTACTTACTGAATATGTAACGTGCCAACTTTCCTCAACGAAATTCTTTAGTTACATAAAAGCATAGAAACGGACAAATAATTTTCATGCGAAAATGCTTTAAGTACATGGTCACGGTCGCCAAACGTTTATCTGCAAAAGACAAATGAGTTTACGGAACTCATTTAATTATTTGTAGCAGATTAGGGTTAGGGGAATAGTTTACGAGAACCTTTTTGTACTGTCTGATTCTATCTAGTGAAACACACGCTTCCACGCTTTTTGTTGTAGGTGGAGACTTTTAGTATTAACAATGACGCTAACAATTATCTATACCTGTTTTATATAGTCATTATATATCTGTACATATCAAAAAGATCTTAGAAGATCTTATTTTAGTGCATAATCACACAAAGATACTAAAGAAAGACGATTATTATCATGCATCATTTGAGGCAAAGTACGTTTGTTTTTACTTCCACAACGTTTTCTTAACGTTCACACATCATTAGCTTAACTATGACCGAATCTTCCCAATGACTTTGTTTATAAACACCCGTCTTTTTTAACCATATGAAGGTAGTATCACAGATCATTTGCCAACCAATGGTACTGAAGTAACGCCGTTACCGAGTTTTCCCCTTTATCGATACATTCTGCTCAGAGTTTTAAACATAAAAACTCTCGTAAGGGCGCTTGTCGTGCTAGAGTGTACAATGTTCGGGTGATTTATTTTCAGATATATACTCAGCGATAAGAAAGTCACATAAATGAGAGACGGATTGTATTACCGTCTTTTGTAAATGTAGCTACTTGGAAATTGAAAAAGGATTTTTTATGAGAAAATAATCTTTGTATTTTCGATATTACAGGTAGTGTATCATTAGCTGACGGACCAGTTTACGGAGGGCAGGGAAATGTAGTCAACTCTGCGCCCGCCGGCAATTTACTCACGCAAACGGTCTACGGATTCCTGGACTTTACCACTACGATTGGCAACACCGTCATGGTCTTCTCCCCCCAATCTGCACCGCCACCAGGTCGCTAACTTGTTAACGTTATGATCATTTCAATATTTATATGTGTTAAGTGTAAACTAGAACTAAAAAAAGCGGTGTGATTACTTATTTTGATCTTTTGTGTAGTTTTGATGAAACACATGACTCACAACTGTCTTATTTTTGTTCAATTTCAGAACCACCGAAAACCGAAAAGTCAGTCCAGGAAAATATCATCGAAACGAAACCACCTCCGACATCCATCACCAGTGTGAAACCTGAGGCCATCAAACCAAGTAAAATATCTGATAAAGACAAAACCAACAAGCCCGCCGCTCCTGCAGTAGTATCCAGTGCTGTGTCAGTAGTATCTTCCCCACCGAAAAAAGATAATAAAGTACTCAATGTGCCAAAATCTGTAGCAAAGGAACAAAAACAAATTATAACAAAAGTCGAAGTAGTTGCGGGACCCTCAAAAACCGTCGAAAATGGCTCCCCCAAACAACCTTCCCCAAAACCAAACAAACAAAATTCACAATCTAACAAAAATAAAAAACCTGTAACAAACATAGTGAGCAGCAAAGTTGAAGTTAAACAAAGTCCATCGATCATCAGTTCTAAAGTTAACAGCGTTGTCCAAGTCAAATCCAGCAAAGTTGAAGAGGAACCTGCAATTTTAATCACTAATAATAACATCGGTGAACCCGAATACGATTTCTTATCACGTCAACCTTCTGAATTTGTTGAAGAGACTTACAAAGTCATCAACATTCGTCCATCAAAAGCCCCCGGACAAAAACCAAAACATGGTCACAAAAACCGTCATCAACCAACTCCAGCCCCGGATGATGATGAAGATCACCCTCTTGGCTTAGTGACAACTCTTGGAGGTACTATTGTCAAAGATGGACTGACGACTGTTCATGAAACAAGCGTAATTGGTACTTTTATATCTGGCAAATACGCTCAGGTACTTAACAGCAACTCCAAAATACTTCCACAAGCTGGGCATAGAGGAAAAATATCACCCACTCCTACTCACAGGATATTGAAGACTGTAGGTCCGTCCATATCTAAAAACACTCACAGACACCTGGAGCCAACGCCTTCCATTAGTGACGATGATAACAATTTTGCTAAAACAACGCGTAGACAAAATAATGGAGGAGGTTCCTTCAAAAATCGCCACAGATCCCAACCAAACAGCAATCCTGAAAGTGAAAACCATAACAATAGCCAGCCTCCTGCACAGGGCAAGAAATTTAAGAATAGGAATAATTCACAACGCACGCAAAGGTAACATACATAGTTTTAAAGCCTCGTTCATATAATCCATTTATGAACCATTAAACACATTTTTATAGTCAGTCTTAACTACTGCTAAAGTATTTAGATTCATAATATGATTGCTACGCAAATCATTTAAGCATGTGTTATCAATTCAGACCGAACCATCAACGTCGTACTATTGCCGACTATCCTATCTATATAATCATAAGCAATGCATGAATACCAAACTAACAAGCTTATTTCGTATAAAACAATCGAAATTCATTCCAATATTTCGATATGATTGTGATCATCGGCAATTGTAAATGATTTTATTTTCAGTACTCGGTTCGGTCGGCCCGTGAATACACCTCAACTGGCTACCGTCTCTGTTTTCAGTGAAACAGCTACCCCATCATTTTCCAATAGGAGGAAAAGCAACCGAAACTCTGGACATAAGACGACTGTGACGCCCTCCAGCAACACCGACAACCAGTCCAAACGTGGATTCAAACCTCGAGTTCAGGCCACACCAGTTGAACAAGTTACCCCAGCGGCATCTACCAGTGTGTATAAATTTAAGTTGAACCGTGCACCTGGTTCTGGACGCTGGCAATACAAAACAAGCCCAAAGCCTAAAGTAACCATTCGTAAAATTAATCCTGATGACGAACAACAAACAACGCCTAACCCTAATCCGCTTCTAGATGACACGCAAACGAATGACATATCGCTACAAGCCAGGTCTGATAACGACTTGGAACTATCAGGTTCACAGAGTGGTCCTGGTACTCTCCTGGAAAATGACACCGAAGACAACTCTATTGAGAAACCACCACCGGTAGAAACCTTAAAAGTAGAAATTTCAACCCCCGCCGATTTTCGAGATGTTTATTATGAAATTGCTACTATAAGATCACCTTATACATTCCAGGTAATCATTGTTTGGCTTACTTTGACTTATGTTTTAAATGAAATTTGTATAACACTATTGTTTATATTTACAGGTGGGCCGTGTCAAAAACACTCGTATTATTACTGTAACTTCTACAATAGAAAAGCGTATAGAACCCACATTAGCAGTTAATTCGCAAAGTTCTCTCAACGAACCGTTGACAGAAAACATATTAGCGACAGCATCTCCATACGAAAAGGATCATTATCTTTTAGATTCAAGCATAGTTACGTTACCTGCCATAACCTTATCTTCGGACATGGAAACGCCACCCCTAGAAACCGTAACAGAAACATTTAGCACCACTCAGAACATGTTGAAAACGCACATTTTACCCGTCGTAAGAGATGTTAACATGACTTCAAGCTTAACTTTAATTCAAACTTATCAAGTTACTCGATTAGTTACAGCTACTAAAACATTGCCGCCAATGGACTTCTTCCAATTTATCCCCAGTAAAACCTTAAAAGAATTTAACAGCCGTCTCGATGAAGCTGGATCTGAATTACATTTAGAGCTAGATTTTGGTGACAGCAATGAAGATGAAGAAGGCGTTCCTAGACGCATATTCCCAGCAGATCTTGACCTAGCCAGTATTGGATCTGAATTTGATCTTTCTGAGGTAGACAAATATAGAATTCAAGAAAATCACTTAAGACTCAAGAAAGCTCATGGTCAAAATAAAGGAAACCATGTGACAGAATCTCCAAACCCAGCTACGCCTGCTTTGACTCCAGAACAAGCACAACAACTTGCTCTTTTGAGACTATTGAACCCAGCGGCTGCCGCGCAAATCCCAGATGTGGTAACCACATCCAAACCGATTCTGAAGTACGAGACGATATACGAATCTCACGTAATCCCAGTCTTCGACGGCAAAGCTACTATTCAAAGCACTATCTCTAGACCAGTGGCTACCATAACTAAGACGGAATATGAAATAGGAACAAGCAGTCTTCCAGCTCTACCTTTACAAACTCTCAACCCACTTTTCCCTCAACAGTTTTCTATTACATCGACTCCTGTCGTTGTAAACACTGAAGTAACAGCTACCAATAGTAAAATTTTGAAATTAACATTCGGTGCGAAGACAGTGTACACTACGCTGTTCACAACGCAAGTGGTGCCGACGGTGATGACGTCATACGTGACGTCGTCAGTGGCGGTGCAGCCAAACGCCGCTCCGCCCGGCTACCCTGGGTATTACCCAGCTCCATTCGCACCCTTTCCCTACGTAGGATAAGAATCCCAGTAAACAGTGGCGAATACTGTCGAATCAATGAGTGCGGACTATAAGTAGAAGTATAAGTTAGATATTGTGTTCACCAGTGTATGTGATGATAACACGTAACTTTTGCACGAGAGACGGAACTTTAAACAGTGAATGCGTTGTTGTAGTGCACGTGATAAACTGAATCGCGAGTAGGTGAACAGTAAACAGTGCAAAAGCAGCAGAACGTTGGGATTTATAGCCTTTGTGGAAACATGAAAACTCTAAAGTTGTATTTCTTATAAAGTTTAGTGAGCTCGGCGCTATGCGATGTGTTAGCTAGTAAAAGTACGTGGAGGTAATGTTTACCGACGTGTAATATAGATATGTTACGCAATTCACTTTGTATTCAGTAATTGCTTTGTAAATAATTTAATTTATGAATAGTACTTCTGTACATAACTAATAGAGCTATAGTTGTAGATAGCTTCCTTAAATGTATTTTATACTTTTGTACATCTATTGCTTAGTATAAGTGGGTTCTATCACCTGGTACTACATAATAAAATAAATAATAAACATTATGTGTTGACTTTATTTCCTAATACCTACTGAGATACCATAAAGTAAGTACACAAGCCGAATATAGGTATAAGTATCGTTAAGTTACATTACGAAGCTACGTAATACATTGATAAAACAATGTCTATCAATAATATCAATTACTATACTGAATAAAGTAAAAAACTTGTCTGTAACACAACGCATTATGCCCATATTCTGCGATGAATACAAAAAAAAATGTAATCTATTCAAGATACAGACACTAATATTTCACGGAGTTGAGAGGTATATTTCCCATGATATCTTAATTAAAGCCGTTTTATACTAAGAAGGGGCGCCGAATGAAACAAAGAGGCCTGTAAGTTATGAAACTAAGATTAATGGAAGCTGTTTTGTAAACTTAATAAGTTAACCGAGAAACTGAAATTGTACTTTTTCATCATCTGGGTACTCTTGTATTTTTTTAATATGCTCGAGGGAGCGCTGCACGCTGTACCTACAAACGATAAAATGCCCGTTTTTTACAGGGTGGTTAAAACATCTCATTGTTAACCTCCTTTAAAGTTTATTTTTAAAATGTTGCCGAAAACTGTTTAACTGTATCTGTACATCAGTATTCTCGCAAATGAAGTAAAGTTATTGTTTACCCAGTTTAGGTTGAGACTGCTTGGAATCCTATTTATCTACGATCCTAGTCCCTGTTATTGAAAATGATAGTCATTCAGTATGATTTCAAGAAATAAATTTTTTTCTATTAATAAAGTAGTAGGTAAATAATCATTTTATTATATTTTCACTGACAAATCTAGTATTCTCTGCAAATCTTTACTATAGAAGGTGTGTTTTAGCTAGAAACCTGAGAACGCAAAAACAATAGGTACGTAAGTTCTGAGCATAATTAGAAAGAAAACAGAAAATGAGGCACATACATAAAGAGGTTTTATATTTTCTTATAGCATTATACCTACATTTACTTACGACTAAGTCATGTTAAAAGATTCCGGTAATGAAATTAAAGTCTACAAACAGTTTTAAAAAGGAACTAGTCAATTTAAGGATCAAAATAGAAGAGCATGTCTTGAAATCTCCAACCGTAAGGTTGAGTATCCTTATAGCTACATGGTAGATCATAAATTCTTCGCGGCTGATAGTTATGCAAGATGAAACAATGGCGTTTAATCAATTTTATAAAAGAAAAGTTGAACTGAATAACTAGGTTACAAAATACAAAGTATGTCGATTAGAGAAGTAACGGTAAAGCTATACTTGAATCATTGAGCGTCGATCACGAAGCCAAAAAGCTTATGAACGCCGGTGCGTTTAAACCGGCGCTTTTTTTAAAAACGAGGTGTGCATAGTCTCTAATGTTATCTATACTAATATTATTATATTATATTTTATCTATACTAATATTATAAAGCTGGAGAGTTTGTTTGTTTGTTTGTTTGAACGCGCTAATCTCAGGAACTACTCTTCCGATATGAAAAATTCTTTCAGTGTTGGATAGCGCATTTATTGAGGAAGGCTATAGGCTATAAAACATTACGCTGCGACCAAAAGGAGTGGAGTATAAATGAAAAATGTTGCAAAAATTAAAAACCACTGAAACTAAATCACGCGGACAAAGTTGCGAGGGACAGGTAGTAAATTATAAGAGTTGGTAATACGGTTAAGACACGAGGCAGCAGTAAGTTCTACTTACTGCTACATATACCTACTCAAGAAACATATTTCTTTTTTCGAGTTAATTAAAGACCCATAATATGTAATTGCTCAAAACGCTCTGAATAAAATAAATCACTGGACATGAGACCAGTCATCGCCACGGGAAAGTACAGAACAATTTTATAAAAAAAATCATTAATTAAAATTAGATAGTCAACCTAATCAGGCAAAGATATCAATAATATCTATAAGATATCAATAATATCTATATAATATCCATACTTCCATACTAATATTATAAATGCGAAATTAACTCTGTCCGTCTGTCCGTTTGTCTGTCCGTCTGTCTGTCCGTTTGTCCGCCTGTTCGTCTGTATGTTACGCTTTCACGGCTATACCGCTAAACCATTTTTAATGAAACTTGGTATGGGATAACCGACACCGACGCGGGCGGAACCGCTGGCAACAGCTAGTTCATGATAATAATGTACAGTCCAAACTACATTTAGGTAGGGCAAATGATGAAGGGGCCCATTGTCTGCTCGTCACGTCATGTTATCAGGATTTAAATTCCCGACCCTTTGTCAGAAATCGGTATTTACCTTCATTGAAGGATATAATATTGAACTATATTAAGTTAGTTTATCTCCAGTCCATGCATAGCTTGTCTGGAAGAAATCACAATAAGTGATAAGACCGCCCATTGTACCTTTTATTTATATTGTCCTAATGTTGTGTACAATAAAGAGTTATAATCATTACTAGTTTCTTAAAAATCGAATGCAGGCGAATGTGATGTATTTTTCCGGAATATATGTATGATTTTATTATCCCATACCAAGTTTCATTCAAATCGATTCAGCGGTTTAGCCATGACAGCTTAACTGACAGACGGACAAACAGACAAACGGAGTGACTTTTGCATCAATAATATTATTTTATGTGTATACCAAAATTCTATTGACAATATGTACTCGTTTTATCACAAATACGCAGTTTCCTATCCCAGTGTCTACTGTATATTCTGAAAACATTTGTTGTTGTTGGGTTCCATACAAAAACTTCAGTACCAAACAAAGGCGACCTCAAAGTAAATATTGTCCAGTGGTGTATTTCTCTATCCTTTTAGACGCTAGTGACCATGTGTACATTGCTGTTGGCGGGAAATATAAAGCTTGCACCTCTCGCCTTCTGTGTCAAACAAACACTAGCCGACTTCACAATACGGAGCACAAATACTGCCTGTATATTTGAAACTAAGCAAGCTTCAACTAGATTACTGTAAATTTTAAAAGAGAAATGTTGTGAAAAACCATTTAACTAGGTTTTATGATTTTGTGGTCTGTAGTGACGAGGCGTTTTAGAAGTTTGGATAATATAATCTTATTAAGATATCTATGTCATTATTTCGTTAAGATTGTAATGAATCTGTATAATTTAAAATAGATATATGATAAAACACAGTCGGTCTAATAACAAAAGGCGGTTTATCTAAAAACCATGTTTAAAGTTTGGCGAGGTTATAATTAAGATTCACCTCTGTATTAAAACTTGATTAAATAAATAATAAAAATAAAACCTATTTTTTGATTTACTGCTTTTTGTAATAAGAACCTCAAGCTACACATCCAGACGAACAGTGTAATCAAATGAAATGACGATAGATATCCAACTATCCACCGTAACAATCTCCAAATCTGTCACTAACATTTTTTTAAAACACATACTATCTTTTCTGGTGAAAATCTGTGCGAGTGCATTCGGTTTCAGTGCTCGCTGATTGAACGAGGTTAGATGAAATCGGCTTATCGTCCGCCAACGGCGCGGTGGGAGGGCCCGACAAATAATTTCATTTGAAAGTGCACCGGCCGCAGCCTCGTCTAGCCCGCCATACTGTCATGCAAATTGAGAATGTGCCTCTATGTGAAGACTGCTATTCTGCATAATGATATAGAAAAATGGGAAAAGTTGGTTTGTATTGGTAAAGAAATGCTGTATAAAACATTTTGAAGAATAAACTCGTTTGTTTATTCTAGAGAGACAATTGTACGAAAATAAAATAAGATGAATCAAGAAACAATTAATTAGTGTTATTGCCAGCAAAAAACTCAAAGCACTTTACGTCAGAAGCATTAAAATATTTTCTACTCGACTAATATAAGTCGCGAGAATTCGCTGTGGCTGAAATGTGGTCAGGAAATTTAGTCAAAAAAAACAGAATAAAATTCAAAAACCGTGCAAAGCTGCGGTCTTATTATTGTAGTCTATTAGTAGATAAAAATATCAACCAAGTCGTAATATCGCGATATCTATCATATCTAATAAAATCAGTTCATTGTAGGTAGAAGTAATGAGCAATGATAAAAATATTTCCTAGTGCTCCGATGTGGATTTTCTTGCCTTATTTACTAAATTGCTTCACTGTCATTCTTTACGCTAAAAGTATTTTGAACAAAACAACCCTGAGAATAAATGATGGTGTCATTGGTTCATTCCGATAAATAATTGAATAAGTTTTTACCAATTGTGTTAGAACACCGAACTAATTTGGTACATGTACTTCCAGTGCGATTTCTCTAGTTATTTACTCTTATAATCACGTGAACACTTGTTAAAATCTATTAACATCTGTACAGTATGTCAGTCAAACATTTATTTCAATATATATGTTTAGACAGATAATTAAATAGTGATAAACAAAAATTCATATAGGTAATAAATATTAACTGTTCATATTCGCGACATCGAGCTGTGATTTAATATAGCTACGAATAATGTCTCGAAATAATTGTTTTTTTGTCCACATGTGTGTCATACTACCATGTAAGTACCAATTTGATTTAACCTTAAAAAGCCTGGAAGAATACCAAAATTAGACACTTCAATTGTTGTATTGCAAAAGCATTTCTACAAGGCTCAAAAGTAGTATTCTCAGACCTCCTCAGACATTCAAAGATGATATCAGAGATGATGAGAAGAATCATTTAATGATGTCTATTAAAGAAACGTAAAAAACTATTTCATGTATTTAGCCTCTTATAAGATCGGTTCATAGAACGGAATTGCATGCATAAGATCGCAAGTTCAAACCCAAGCAAGTACCAATGTCACGTTTTTTTTTCTATCATGGTATCTTACAATACTTATTGTCAGACACCATTGTAGATATATACTTCAGTTGGTGAAGAAAAACATCGTGAGGAAACCTGGATTAGGTCCAAAATTATAATCTGAAATATTCAACTTGCAAGTGAGCAAGCGTGGTGGCATGATCAATGCTCGTTCCTTCTCTATATGAGAAGAGGCCTTTGCCCAGCAGAGGGATAATTGCAGACCAATAGAATTATTTATTATAACATCGCTTAAAATAGCCAAACTCAGTGCTCCATGTATCTATTGAATCGTTATAAAACATCAACGGCTTCATACTCAATCTTACTTGCAGCTTCTTCTTATAAACACTACAGGTGTAAACACCTTGTTTATACTTTTTGTATTAATTATTTTTTCAAATCGAAAAATGAAAGGTGATAATCAAATATTTTTTTGTTAATGAAATTGCAGTCGCTGTATTAATAAGCGCGCAATCAACGACCCCGGTCGCACGATGCTTCCAGTTCACATGGCTGGGTCCCAGATGGAATAACGAGAGTATTTTCTTGAACGCCACGTGCCAAGACGCGACCAGACTCACCAAGGGCGTGCCCTGCTTCGAACCACTCGTTGTATCGCGTAAGTGGGCAATTTATTGTCACCATTATAATTAAAATTACGTATGTAATCACCGAAATATTTGACTCATATCGATTAGGAGATATGAATAAAAAAAGTCCCTAAATATAAGGAAAAACCGGAAAAATGCCATTATGTATAGAGTCATACTCCGTACAAATTTTGCTGATCGTTACAGTTAAATCTCAAAAAAAAAATGTTCTCTGGTAAATCCATATAGGTACTTCTCAACTGTAAATGTAAGTTAGTAATCGCAAAAACGTATGTTTTTTGTTACAAAACTAAAAATTCAATATTTTCACAAATCAGTAAAAGTTTAAAAGAATCTAAAAAAAGATTATTGTTTACATACTTCCCGTCCTACCTTCAAATAAAGACTAATATAAAGTATATTTTTTATTATTTTATTACAATTGTATAGTTTTCAGTTTTTCCCTGTACTTGTAGTATAACACGTAATTTATGAATAATCAAACGGCTATATACATCTTCTAAAGTTAGAAGTTTTCATTTTACTAGCAAAATTTCATAGTTCTAGGTCAACGGAAAGTACTCTATAAATTTTGATTCCCTTGAGTGTCGAAACACACGTTCTTTGTGGCAGAATCGGCCGTATCTTTTTTTTTGAGTTAACTTAGAAGTTTTATTTTTTACAGCTTCAAGGGATTATAAACTTGTACATACCTTCACGCGTTCTGGAGATAAAGGGTCTTGATAGACAGACAAACAAACGAACAACTAAGTGATCCTATAAGGGTTCCGTCTTTTCCTTTTGAGTTACAGAACCCTAAAAATTAGAGATTTCCAAATCAAAAACTTAAAAACCACTCTGGGTTTTCTAGTCACTCTAAACCCTGAATGAATAAAGACATGAATTGTAGGTATTACACAATAGTATTCAGGCAATCTTCCTTTGTTCTTTTGGGCTCAACGCATACTACAGCAGAGTCGAAGCGCAGCGAAGCGTCAATCTAAAAGTTGAAGCCATACATTCCAATACATTCTTAACTCAATCAGATAATGCACGTTTTTCTCCTGAGGTAAAGAAAAGAGTCAATGCGCGCAAATTTACTCGCACTCGCTCGCATTTTTTTACTTAAGAAGAAATTTGAGCATTACGATTAAATATTTCTTCTAAGATAAAAAAAAGAGAAGAGAGAATACGCGCGCATTCGTGTACCTTGGGAAGAATTTGACGCTTCGAAGCGCTTAGACTCTTCTGTACCCTTAGCTATTTTTATGATAAGAATAAATACGAAACCTTAAACCTTTAGTAGGTAGTTGATGTATGTTGATGATATAAATATAAATATACATATTTTTTATTGATTAGAATGTAATATCTTACATCACATAACACATAAACAATTGCAGAGAATTAAATATCTGCATTAAAGGTTACAAAAAAAAAAATTAACTTGGATTTATTGAACGAAACGGATAACTGATCACAAACATAATTAAAAACATTTATTAGACTAGATAAATTACTTATATTAAGTACGTTTTTGTTTATTCTATAGTTACTTTGGAGTTTAGTTTCTACATTGATATTATTATTTTAGTTGATGGAACATGGCCTGATGTAGAATACATTTGGAGAAATCATGCTGAAAATGCGTCCTGCGTGCTAGCAGCTAATGACGTGTGTGCTCAACACACTTATTATTTTAATGGAAAAGGTATAAGATGCATATCATAATAAAATTCATATACATTATAGGTACTTCAGTTTGACTGCACAGATGGTCAAGTGGTAGGTACAAGATTACTATACCACCTTCGCGCGTTGCGGGTTCGAACCCCATTGTTTCAAATCTGAGTAAAAGTGAAAACACTTTGCAACAGAAGCACCATGAAGGTTTTAAGAGATCTACCACTGTTTATCTTAAGCGCAGGCTTTGAATGCTTCAATGGACTATAACATTGTCAATAACAAAGGAGGGATTCCTATATCCAAATCCGTGTCGACAGTGCTGTCTGTGAAAAAAAAAACATTTCTCACAATCTGACTCAATGCTGAAGCTGCCAACCATTCCCAAGTCTGGTGACGTAATCTAAATAATAAACAAGGTCACATAACATCTGTATTTAGATAATCAAGGGCGAATAAAAAAAAAACTTTTTTTTTTATTTCAGTTGACAATTCGTCGTACTTGTGCACAAGAGCTGTCAACGAGTTAGGTGAAGCTATCACAAGTGGTTGTTATGAACAAAGACAGGGGAGTTTTGTCACCAGAACTTGCTTCTGTCAATCCGTACCAGGGGGTCTCCCTTGCAATAACGCTGCTCATAAAAGCGTTAATCTATTTTTAATAATTGTCACAGCATTCGTTTGGTCTATCAATAGAGAGTTTAATCATTTTCGTAATTGATTCTTAATTCCTAATTCTTTATTGTAGGCGTAACACATAAAACAGTAATAAAATAATAAGTTATATGTACATAGGCGAGCTTAACTAAAAATTGAGTTCTGTATCAGCAAACCTTTGAGTGATAGAGTGATTAAAATATCTAATGAGGATAGAAAGAAGTGTAAAATCGCAATAAAAATACACATACATAAAAATTATACTTAAAATACACATCATAATGTATAATTAATTTTAAAAGAATAGTTTTATTTGATCAATCGACAACTGGAGCCTAAAATTGATGATGATCTTCTATTATGTTTGTATTTTATCCAATGGTATGACGTAGAAATATGGCTACAAAGATCATAAAAAAGAGTAAATGCAAAATAATACCCAGATTTTAATTTACCTTCAAGGTTTTTAACAGGTTAGGTTATCTAGCTAGACGACTTATGCATGCTGCTAACTACATATATGCAACTGTGATGTGGACATAATATATGAATGCTTGGTGAAACTTGAGTGTGTAATATAGCACTCTACCTACCGCTTTGGGGATAAATGCGTCGTGATAAAACAAATGTAAAACATATTTTGTATTTTATTTCATAACTGTTTTTAAATATTAAATACAGGTAAGAATAAATAGAAATATGTTATCACATTGATAACAATCAATCTTAAGCACAAGAGCACTATCGCTTAATGACGTTGATTGGACGATCAAACAGACTAAACCGGGTTCATAAAAAATTTTAATTAAAAATAATTTTGCTTTTTAATCTATACTAATATTATAAAGCTGAAGAGTTTGTTTGTTTGTTTGTTTGTTTGAACGCGCTAATCTCAGGAACTACTGGTTCGAATTGAAAAATTCTTTTTGTATTGGATAGTCCGTTCATTGAGGAAGGCTATAGGCTATATAACATCACGCTACGACCAATAGGAGCGGAGCATAAATGAAAAATGTTGCAAAAATGAAAAACCGTTGAAACTAAAACACGCGAACAAAGTCGCGGGGGACAGCTAGTTATTTTCATATTTTAGTTTCATCTTTAGTGCATTCTTCTACTTTAGGTCAGCATTGGACGATTTGGTCAAGAGCGGATCAATATAAAAGGTAAAGGTGAATGGGAAAAAATAATGAACTTTATACTATTATTTTGTTTGAAGTAAGAAATTATTATTGCCTTTAAGACTTACCTTTGAATTATGGTTTCGGCGATCTGATCTTAACGGCCAACTACGCATTCGATAAACGCTATAAGTAGATTACAAAGTCTCAAAACAAAGTCAAGAGGGAAGAGTGAGGTAAATTACCTTTTCCTCTCATGTTCGATCGAATTGCCAGAGATCTGGACCAGAGCGCAAGGTTTAAAACAAATGGTATTGTGTTCAAAGCAGTATTATCCCAGGATTATTACCATTCGACCGTCGGACCGTTATGTAGGACAGGAAGCGTTGTTATATTTATAAGTACATTTCATGATAACATACCTGCCCGTATCAAAATGAAATCAGTACCGCGTCGGTAGAATACAGGCAATGAATAATAAAGATATCATTAACAATGATTAAGTATAGATAAGAAAAGCACTTCATGAAAAAAACGATGCTCATTGTTAAACAACAAACAGTGACTTGAAACATTGATTTCCTTTTGTTTTTACGCAGATATTTTCATAAGTGTTTTTTAAGGAAAAAATGGGTCGAAATTACCTATTACTATCCGTATGTGTCATCCTATCATGTAAGTACCTACAATTTATCCTATATTAATTTAGTTTAGCCATCTTACAATTAGATACCTATCTAGGCATATATCTTGAAACAAAGAAGTAGTTTCGTTTAGTAGGAATGCCACATTAATTTAATTAAGCTATTGTTTTATTAATGGTTTGTCTTGCGCTTTCAGTTGCTGGTTTTATGGCAACACAATCCACGACCCCGGTCGCACGATGCTTCCAATTCACATGGCTGGGTCCCAGATGGAATAATGAAAGTATATTCTTGAACGCCACATGCCAAGACGCGACCAGACTTACCAAGGGGGTGCCCTGCTCCGAACCACTCGTTGTGTCCTGTGAGTTGTCAACAGTAATTATAAATTATAATTTATATAGGTCCTTAAAATATATACACTAAACACTGAGTCAACTGCTACTGCATGGTATCGAACACAGTAGATTCGATCACCATATTTTAAATTTTTGATTTTCTTCAAAAATATTTCATTCAAGTTTTGCTGTAAGAACTTTGCGTTCATACACCTAAGAGAATTAGATACCACCATGGACCACTACCCGTTGCGAAAAGCTCCGAAGAGAAAGTAGGTCTAGGCTAACACCACTTGTATGTATGATTATCTCACGCCTTCTCGAAAATTTCTTGCGATCCTTGATCTATCGGAATCCGAAGGGGCTGGCTTCGAAAAGTGTAATTCTTAGTATTGTTTTATTATTTCAGATGACGGCTCATGGCCTGATATAGATTACATTTGGAGGAATCACCTTGAAAATGCTTCATGTATACTTGCTGACAATGACGTGTGTGCTCAACACACTTACTACTTTAATGGCAAAGGTTAGAACTGAAAACTAAAATTAAAATTGATTTATTTACGTTATACTACCGTCCTTTTGCTTTCGGAGTAATTTCAGAGCAAATTGACTGTAAAAGACACATGAGTGATCCTACAAGGGTTCCGTTTTTACCTTTTGAGGTTCGGAACCCCGAAAACTACCAATATTGGCAATAATAGAAAAATCTAACCATGTTCTTAAATTTCAGTGGACAATTCGACATATTTATGCACTAGAGCTATCGACGAGCTGGGAAATGCCATTACAAGTGGTTGCTATGAACAAAGAAATGGAAGTTTTGTCACCAGATCCTGCTTCTGCCGTTCCGTGCCTGGAGGCGTACCTTGCAATAGTGCTGGCTTTATAACCGTCAATCTAGTTCTAATGATTGGCGTTGTAACAGCTTTGATTTTTAATACAGATTTATTTAATTAAATGCCAGATTTAACTGTTCTTAATCAATTTATTATTGCTGTTATAATTTATAAATAATAATAAAAGTCTTATATTTGGATATAATGTTTATAAAATAAATGTTCTAAAATCTAAGACAACAAGTTTTGTTCAATTGTTTGTGTTTTAGTAAAATTTTAATGAAAATACCAGTGAAGTGATGTGGAAGTCCTGGCGGCCAGTGCAAGTGTTCTGACGTAGGTAAGATCATGGCCCATAACTCGACAATCGACAATACATGATCAATAATTATGCCTTGTTTTGAACCGTACTCAATTTTAAATTAAATAAGAAATTAACCTAATAACAAAGAAAAACTTAGGTATAACGCCCTTCGTTTTCCGTCGGAGGTTCGGTTGTCGGGGGTTAAAAAGGAATTGTTATTATAATATATAATTATGGTAAAAAATTAAGTAATTTCTTTTAGTTATAGAATATATAATAATAATGCCATACAGTAAATTTCCCACTGCTGGGCCCAGGCTTCTTCTCACGTAGAGAAGGTACGAGCATTGATCACCATGCTTGCTCATTGCGGGTTGCCGATATCAGATGGCAATTTTTTGAATCCAAGTTTCCACAGAATATAATATTAGTAATTAAATTAATGTTCTTATATCCTACAACTACAACTTGACATTATAAGTACAATTTTATAACTCAAAATGGTAAAATAAATGAAATGAAATGTCTTAATATTTTGTGTAAATATCCGAACAACCGAACAACTTCTATTTATTTCAATCTGACAAATGACGTGTCCTATCTGTCACCGTCAGCAACGTCAAACAAGTCAACATTTTAAAACGCCTATTGCAGTGGTTTTCTATGCCACTGCTGCATATTTTTAAGTTAAAGTTAACTGAAACACTACGTTAAAATGTACTCCGTGTTAACAAGAGGAAATGCGATATTAACGTACACATTAAGCGTACTAGCATGTTTAACCTTTTTATGTTTTTTGTCTACCTTAACCGTGGATTATAGAACTGCTGCTCAAATGAACACAGTTAAAGTAGTCGTGTAAGTATTCTTAACTATTCTTTACTTTAGGTTGTTTTGTATTCTTAATAAATCATTCAAATGTTTACAGTAAAAATGTACCAGATTATGGGGCATCAAGGGAAAGGAATGATCTTGGTTTCCTAACTTTCGATCTCAAGACAGATCTCTCTCACCTCTTCAACTGGAACGTAAAGCAACTGTTCCTTTACCTCACTGCTGAGTACATATCACCTAACAATGAACTCAACCAGGTTGTTCTTTGGGACAAAATTATTCTTAGAGGAGAGAATGCTCTCTTAGACTTCAAGAACATGAACACAAAATACTACTTCTGGGATGATGGAAATGGTTTAAAGTAAGTAATAACACTATTTTGTTAAAAAATTGATTTACCCATAGTAGAAAACAGTCAGTTATAGCTGCATATAGTTTAGTACTAAAAACAATCCTTTTTATCATTACAAGCCCATCTGCTTTATCATCCCCTTAGATCATGTGTTAATACTTCCCACTTTTTCAATTTTGTGTGTACATCTATCAGTAATCATCTTCATCAGAATTTATTTATTTTTCACAATTATGTAGTAATGAGAAATCTTGCACATTACAGAGGCCACAGCAACGTCACCCTAACCCTCTCCTGGAACATCATACCCAACGCTGGTTTACTGCCTAACATCCAAGCTATCGGCCAGCACTCCTTCAAGTTCCCCACAGACTACACCCAGACAAGGGTATGATCAATAAGTTACATATGAATGTTTCATCGTGTAAGTGGGTCTCTGATAGTTGTGTTACATTAAGATTGTCAAATATATACTGCTTTGTCACAGTTATTTGTTTTATTTATTACAAAAATCACTTTTGTACTTACATTTAAAGCTAATTATGTTTAACTATATTAGATTGAAACATGCTTGATTACTATGCATTATACATGTGTGCATTTACTATCTTCTAGAAATTGTCTTGTTTTCTATTTGTTTATATTAGCACTGTATTCTGGTGACTTAATGTTAACTTACAATTATCATGGAATTGAAACTGTGTATTGAAATGTGTGAAGTGAACTCAGATCTAATAATAGGGCTAATAGCTGTAACATAATATGAAAATCTTCTATGTTACATACAAATAAGGTATATTTACTGATTTGGTGTACTATTAAAATGATGTCAACTAGTTTTCTGCAAATAAAACTGATGTTCACATTTTTGTGTTTAATTTCTTCACCTAAAGGCAGGTAATAAATAGGTATTAATGATGAATTCAATTAAAAATCATTCAGCTTTTTATCATATAATATTATCAATTACATTTTTAATTAAACATACATTTATCATTTTTGCTCTACAGTGTTGTTCTACAGCAGAAAAAACTAGAGCCCTCTACCATCATTCAATAGAGGTGTACCTAGATTTCCAAAACATTTTACCAATTTAATCGGCATTACCAGATTAAAAATAATTACTAGTCTCAAGTGGACATATTTATCTCATAGAAATTTACTCATAATAAAGAATTGATTCTAACTAAATATTTAGCACATAGGTATGAATAAGAAACAATCTAGTATAATTTATAACGTAATATCCAGAAGGTATAATTTCTAATATTGAGGTATAATATAAATGCATATCAACTAAGCAGAAACAAGTCTAACTTTTATCATTCACCTACATGTGTTTTTATTTAAACTCCTTACAAGCATGTACATTTTAATAAACATACAATAATTATATGTATATGAATTATTTTATACTCTGGAGTCATATTATGAGAACCCTTAAAATATAATTTAACATCTAAATAACTAACTGTAAAAATAGTTTTCCAACAAAGATCTCTTTATTTCCTTTCAAAAATTGCTCTGTAAATTTTATCATAGTTCTACTATAATAATTATGTAGGTAATCGTAATTTATTAATATCCTCAATTTATTGCAATGTCCAATTGTTTAGAATTTATCATTTATTTTCATGCTATTTGTGCAAATGTGTTTGCCAGTCATGGCCATAAAACACGAGTTTACAAATAAAGGTACAGTAAGCACTCTTAAATTTATCTTAACAAGGTTACTTAACACTATATAAGAAAAGATATTAACGCAATAATCATTATAAATCTTCATTGGTGATTGGTTAAAACTGGTTTTCATAACAATGTAAACAATACAACCCGATATAACGGAAATTAAAGGGTCAAAGTTAATTTTATATAACAAGTAGGTAGGTACATATTTTATTTATATTATAATAAGATTTTAAAATCTCATAAATTAAAATGACTGTAGTGCAGTGCCACGTCACAATGAGCATATCGAAAGTATTTTGTTCCTTATCCTTCATGACAATATTCCATAGGTATGAGACGTAATACAAGCGCGGCTACCACTAGTATTGTACACTAAACAATTTTAATGAAGTGGATCGCAACAATATTTATGTAGATTTCTTATATGTAACAGTTCATAGTGTATTGCTTGAGTTTGCCTCTGGCATTATTAAGAATTTACGAATTCCCCTACAAAGAATCGCCTACAACTTTTCAACTACCAATATGCTAACATTCAAAGCTGATCCCGCTAAATTACATGAAAAAATATTGCATATTTCAGTAAATACTTAACTGATGTACACTATCGCAGTCAATCTGCATCTGCACGCACAACTATCATACCAGATGACAATCGTTTAATGTATCTTCTATTTTAACTACAATTCAACAACATGAAATAAATATTAACCTTATGTATTGTAAATACAGTACCTGACCTGCACTTTATGAATTGACTAGTAAATCATGTGATTTGGTAGGTAATGATAACAACCGCTGCGACCATTAACATTACATCCTACTGCAAGCATGCAAGGGAGGTCGTGACAGTACTGCAGCGATAAAATTAATGTTACAAATTCTTTAACTCTAATGTATGCATTTCGAGAAATCTAAGATCAGGTTAAACAAAGTACATTTCCTAGGATTTAATACGTAATTATGGTAGGTACACGTCGAGTATTATAATTAAATCATAGATTTAATATTATTGACACAAATATAAAAATCTAAATGAACTTATGTCCAACCACACATGCCATGATGCTGCAAGCATTATTAAATAGGTATTATATAAGAAATAGATACATGAATAGCCATCAAGAAAAAATGGGAAGTAAAATGATAATCATACAATACATGACATTATAAGTAATTGAGTGTTTAGATGGTACTTAAGCAGAATGAATCAAACGTCTAGCTTAACAACGCAATACTAAAGATCACAGTTTTTGCCATAGTGACACAAAATGGCATTTTAATAGAGACGTTGCGTGAACACGATACATTTCATCATTTATAGATAGTTAACATGAGCTCTAACTGGAAACGCCATTAAAATATATTCCTATTCATTATAATTTAACATCAAATACAACCAAAAAGAAACTAAATCTTTTATAGCTACATTGTAGTTGTTCGCTGTATTAAATTTGTAACACTCACATTCTTTTAAATGAATGTGAATATGAAAGATACGTAATGTCAAAAGACCTAAGATCCAAAACCGGTGAGTAACAATAAAATACAAGTTGTATACTGGAACGGTGACTGTTGTCAGCAAAACATTTACACCCTGCCTGCACATCTGACATAGTTCAAACATCACATTTGCAAATAGACACACCACACCAAATGGACAGTAAGTACTAGTCATAAGTGGATGATATCCTGCTAGTCATATCACAGCAAGTGCCTCACAGGCGTACAATGTCATTCAGCTAGCGAACGTATCTACGTAAGATTACTGTTATCATTAGGGGCAAGATGCCAAAGGGTATAAGGTAATATTGAAAAGCCTCCATTATGTAGCATGATACAAACGTAAGTTTCTTGCAAATTCGATATCTATTCGTTTTTCTATTGGTTCGGCATCTACTGTTCGGATAGATATTGGACACAAGTTACGTAGTTATCTTAATGTACACACTATTGATTACAGGAGACCGTGCTGTAAGGTTCTCAAATGTGCGGACAGGAAGTGTGTTGACTACCTACGAGAGGAACGCGGCGAGGTAGCGCTCATGGCGGTCCACGTCGCATGTTCAGAGGTGGCAGGGCTCCACCGCGGGCCGTCACGCGCTTGGCAGCGGCGGCCCGTCTGTCTGCACGTCCTTGTCCTCGGTAGGCGGGACGCAAGGGCGGTCCGACCCATATTTACTTGACAGATCTAACATTTCTCTCAAACCCTGTAATTTAAATAAAACATTTTAAAAATGTACTAGGTAATATGTTTCAAATGGCATTTAATAAAATTATATTATCAAAGCTTTCTTATGAGTAGTAAATGTCTGTGTACCTTATTTTCTGTAATGAGCCTTTGGTACAGTTCCTCTTCTTTTCTAGCTTCACCATTTTCATCTAGAGTCACAGCTTTGTACATAATGCTTGTCATCTCGTTGATCCTTTCCGTTTGTTGCCGGATCAGCTAAAACAAGGTTAATTATTAATAATGTAAATGATTAAACTAATCTTCACCAATTAATGTAGGTACTAACTTAATGAAAAGTATGTGAATTCCACTCACCTCTTGTTGTTTTTCATTGATAGCATTTGAGAAGTCTATCCGTGACTCCCATATTCTCTTTTCAGTGTGCTGTCGGTATTTGGACATGATAAGTTCCAGTGCTCGTCTGTGGTCCTCCAATGCTGCTCGTAGTTCGCCATTCTCTCGTTGTACATCTCGCATCAGCCGTGATTCCCTCTCAATACTGGCTATAAGAGCACCCCTCGGTCGCTCTCTAGATGCCTCATTCAATGTATCAACTTCCTCTTTATACTGAAATATTTGTAATAAAATTACATTATCCAGTCTGGAAAAGGTTTATAAGGTGTAATCAAGTGTAATAACGTCATCTATAACTTAACTAGAAAACATGATAGTTTTTTATTGTAGTGTAGATAGATAGAGATTCAATCCTATTGAACAACTTTGTTTGTTGGATAAATAAATAATAAAGCCCAGAATACAAAAAAT
The DNA here is from genome assembly GCA_932294365.1 of Diachrysia chrysitis. Classification (NCBI taxonomy): domain Eukaryota; kingdom Metazoa; phylum Arthropoda; class Insecta; order Lepidoptera; family Noctuidae; genus Diachrysia; species Diachrysia chrysitis. The sequence goes on along the minus strand of OW028649.1, from coordinate 9,471,641 downwards.
TGCTAGAATCAGACTACAACCATACTTGCCTACTTTTATCTTAACTATTCCAGTAGTGTAAAATGCTATACTGAGAACCTTTGCAGTGGCTTAAAATAGTATTTTGCAAACATTTCATACATTGGTTAGACTATGACTATTGATCTCTATCAAGTTATGTATACCATACAAATGCAGATACAGCCTTTAATTGGTTTTAGAAGAAGGGACAAAATGTTTGTAATTTATAAAAATATATATTTTTTTAAATGCTTAAGTACTAAATAATATTGGATCTAGGCATAGGAAATATAAATAATGTAAAAATATTAATATAAATATTATATTGGTATTATTATTGTTATTCAATGATTTTTTTATTAATAATAACCTTTTAATAGATATTACTGTGGTAGATGTACAGATGTAGTAATTTAATCTGCCAGCTCATCATTATTACACCATAACCCCATGGTAAACTTTAAGATTTGTAGGGAAAGATTTAATAAAACATTTTGCTGTTTATTATTTATTCAAGAAAAATAAGGAGTAATTGATTCTTTTTATCATACTCAATACAATATTTAGAGATGAACATAAACATTGAACATTAGTATTCAACCATAACTTACTTATGTCTAGTAACAAGTCCTAGTAGATTATGTGTATGAAAATGTTAGTTTTCAGAATTAATTTCTAAATCTATAATCACACTTAATGATTTTTTATTTTAATTATAGGTATATTTATAAAAGAGGTCTGTTAAGCCAATGTGAAAGCAAACTGTTTACACAACATGTGAAGGAAACAAACTACAAGGTCATAGAACTTTAAATGAAAATTCACGTAGTTTTTACATGATTGCCAAGTGATTTACCCATAAATAAATTGTAAAAGATCTCATAGCTAATAGAGCATACATTTATACAGACAATGGACAGTAGTGAGCGTCGCACTATAATATTCCAGTGTACCACTTTAACCGCCTACCTGTTTCATTGTATGTATTTGTCTGTAAGCCGTCTGAGTTTCGGTCAGCAAAGCATCAGCTTCAGTTTCGCGCTCTTTGAGGCGGCCTGCGAGTCGTTTAGCATCCAAAATTATCTGCTGTATGGTCAGTGACATCTGAAAAAGCCAGCAATGTAGGAACTCACAACACAGTCCACTTAAAAAATCGATTTTAAAACTGAACTGCACTGACCCTGCTATACACACAAAATTGTTGCACAAATAACGTTTCATCTAAGCAAGTTTAAGCAATGAATTTAAAGAAAATAACAATTTTCTTGTAATACTAAAAGACGCATATCAGCTGTTTCGTGATTAGAGTACAGCAGCCATTAGCTTTCATTTCACTTGAAGTTAAAGCGAAGTGTTAAATGACCGAATAAAAAATACCGGATTCGAAGTAGATGGCACTACTTGTCTCATCGCTTTCTTTGGTTACAGAAAAGAGACAGAACATGGAGACGACTTATATTTTATTCCGTACCACTATCGTGTGACATGACCTTGATCACAGAGAGTCGAATACTGAATACTGACCGTTCTTAATTTATTGCACTGACAACACTAAAAAGATAACGCGACCAAAAATATTGAAATGTTATTATCTGTGGGGACTATTAATTAATATTTTCTAACAAAGTAGCTACCTACATTGTGCTCGATGTTTCTTTTTCTAGTTTTTTTCATTTATTAGATTTATTAAGATTAATTTATGTCATACTGACAAAATTATAAATTTAATTTTTGTTCTCCTTTGAGGATTAAGTTTTAAAGATTCTTGAATATTTTTTTATTTATTCTCCACTATGAACCTAAATGTCTATTTTCTAGATCTTCATTCGCCTGAAATCTTTCGTCCTCTTTTTCCCTTAAAGGTTTACTTCTACAAAGCCAAATATAAACGTTTCTAACTTAGTTTCATACAAACTTTCAAACCCAAAAGTAGCATAAGTCCGTCCATGGGTCTTAAACGTTCTAGCCAAATGTATATCATTAAAATCCGTCTAGCAGTTTATTCGTGAAAGCGTAACAGACAGACAGAGTTACTTTCGCATTTATAATATTAGTATGAATATGGATGGCATTCAAAGCGTTGGTTTCAATTATTAAGGTCGTCAAGAAGGCCTTTTAGCAGTGGTGGATTGGCCAGCAACCTAAATAGGCTTGTGCCTAGGGCGGCAAATGGGGAAAGATTTTTTTGTTTTAGTTGTCTTTACCAAATTTTGCCGACGACTTTCCTTTCTCACTTGTCATTGCACATTCCGAGATCAGCAAAGTTCCATATTCCTAGGGTAAAAAGCTAGTTCGTCACCCCCTCAACTTTTAAAAATAAATATAGGACATGACAATTGTAGAGGCGAGGGCGGCAAAAACTGTAGGTACAGCTTAATACCTTGAAAATTTGTAAATCCGCCACTGCCATTTAGTGTCGTTAAGCAATCTGCAACGTTTATATCTACAAATAAAACAAAAAAAAATGTTTTGTTAATTAAGGCATAATTAAAACAATTTTAGTTTAATACGACGGATATATTAATATTTTAATCATTAAAATCAAACTTAGGTGCATTATATCTAATACAAATTCAAATTACATGTAACATATTCATACATAGGTAAAACCATTGACTACGATGGTTGAACATTTATACCTACGTTACTTATTAATAAGAACACATTGAACAATAATGCACATTATAATAATAGTAGCAGTATATTTATTTAATCTTATGCAAGATGTTCCGAAGGCCACTTCCATAGTTAGATTAGGTAGATTTGGGACCAAATTATATGGCAGTTCTGAAAACGAGGCAAGTCTTCGTGCAGTAACAACTACAAGAGAGCCAGACTACACAGTTTGGCTCTTGTTACTCAGTTTGTGGTAGACTTCAGAGCTACCATTAAATTTGATTCGAGGATCACGACCGACCAGCGGCTTATATGAACTTTTTACCAAGCCTACAGATTATTCTTTAAAAGGAAATCTCTGATAAGCTTGTTAACTTTCTCAGGGTCTTCTTGTTGGAGAAAATGAGCAGTGTCCTCGACTATCGCAGTCTCTATGCAGGAGTATTCTTTTTTCATGGTAGTTAGTAAGCCTGCAGTAAGAAATTTGTCGTTTGCAGCATGGGCCACCAGCATGGGCACGTTTTCTTTGTGCTCCTCAATTTCAGGCAAGTCGAATCTGAAGTTCGCTCGGTAGTAGTTCATTGGTGGGGTGAGGGCAACTGCAATAGAAAACGTACGGTGAGTAGGTTAGTTGAAATAATGAAATATCTTTTGTAAATGCTATTCAATTTGCAGAACAAAATGTATTATCTCCACTCTCCACTCTATGTTCACATCTGATGACCGGTACCGTATAGTTATTTGTTACATCTTACATTGTTTGTATAAAAGCTTTATAATATCTCTATCACTTTTAGCCAAAACCAAGTCTCCTTTATTCATGTGAAAATATAAATACTTATATCATTTTGGCAAATAAGAGAAAAAAAAAAATATCGACACTTTTAAAATTAAATGTTATATTATACCTGTCAATGTACCTTTACAAGAGCCTAAATTAAAAATGAATTAACACAAGGCTATAGCCAAGTTTCTGTCGTAACATATAAGATCTTCTACCTGTATCTACCTACCTACGCCTAAGTATTCTAATAAACGTGGAAATAACTAATAAATAAATAAATGTGGACAACATCACAAACATTGCTCTGAACCCAAAGTAAGTATCTAAAGTACTTACACCAAGTAACACCCAGACCCGAGACTATTTAAAAAAGTGGTTTTATATCGACGCGTTCGGGGATCGAACCCGGGATCTCCGAGATAGAAGACCGGACGAAGACCGGAGTGTACACCTATCGACCACGGAGGACGTCCAAAAATTAAAACAATTAACTACTTACATGGCTTACGGAACCAATATTTGTAGCATTCGAGGTCCTCTTTGTCCGTAGTATGTTTGCCGGGGAACAGCATGACATGGTCATACAATGCCAGATCGTTCATAATGAAAGCTAGCTCCGGAATCTTGGGCATGCGGTACAGGAACACGTACCTGGAAATAACATGAATTTAATGTCTAAACAACTTCGCCGACACATAGTGATACAATAGTTTTACGGAATAAACGATGGAAAGTTTCGAATGTTACTCAAAAGGCCAGAAAAGGTTACCTACTCAACCTTTTCTCTTGAAATTTATTTGCCTATGGTGGGGGGTCAAGAACCGTCTTTAAGCAAACTATATGACTGCTGTAAATAGATGTTTTACATACTTATTGAGAAAGGAGTATGAAGTAGGCACAGTCGACATCAAATTACGTATTGGTTGATTTTTATAATAACTTGCAACAACAATAATTAGATGTTGTTTTGTTTTTAGAGAAATTGCTCAAAGTTTGTATGTGCTAAAAAACTTTTTGATATCATACCATGAAGAACAATTCTAACGTAGAGCGATTGCGACCTATTTAGATAGAATAACGGTATTGTTCCTTATAAAGTAGAAATTGGCCTGGTAACGGTGGCTCTATGGTCACAAATATCCGGCTCCAAACTCGTTTAACCACAATATGCATTGGTGAATAGCTTTCAACCGTGTGCTAATTTTGTACTACTTACAATCTTTAACTTAAATGATCCAGTATCCTGGAGACTAGTAGTTGTAGTACGATAACTAGGGTCAATGACATAGCGTTTAATTACATTTTTAACGGTGTATAATCCTCATGGTTCCTTCCTTATCCTTATTTCGTCCTGAGGCAGTGGATCGTATCAGACTCGTACTGTCGTGTCGTATTACTTCCTTCCCGTTTATTGGGGACCATTATTAGGTAGGAACCATTTTGCAATCTATTGGGATAGGCCTTGACTGCACGGATAGCCGAGTGGTATAGGTCATCACGCCAATTACTACTGTGCGCGACGTGCTGCGAGTTCGAAACCCGCGTGGAATTTGTCCAACTGTTTGCAATTGTTTGATCCCAAGTTTGGATATTCACTGTGTATGTAAATTAAATGTTTGTGAAACCCTCCGTGATTAAATTGAGTCGTTTTAGAAAAAGCCAAACCTCACAAGACCTAATCGTTGACCATGACATAATATAAAAAGGTTATTTACGGAAATTACGATCAAAGTATCAACAATAAATTGTAAGTCACACGCATGACACACATACAACATGTCGTAACAACATTTAGCTTGTGTATGAGTGACAGAGAAATTTATACGTATTCTTATGTTATGTAATAAATAACTTCACACACAATCCGTCTCACCACGCCTCTAAGTATAGATGCCATAAAAAGTCAAGTAGCTGGATGTGTTACTTAAAGCAGAAACATAACATTAGATAATCGTTTGTGTATATTATATGGCGATAAACTATAGCATGGTAGATGCTCGGTTCTTTTTAAAATGATGAGTCTATCCCACGCTAGGTAGATATTTATATGCTTCATGTATACGACTATTTGTACAGCGCACAGCGTTTAGATTTTTCGTTTAGTTTAGATTGATTTTTCTGTTCTACGTTACGAATTTAATAAACAAAAGATGTTTTTTTTTAAATATGCATATTTTGTATTTTCAGATGTAGTTGTAAAAAGATCATTTTTCTAAATGTATTTTGTGTTTTCAGCTCAACTGCATTTTTTTTAAATAATACTATTTATTATTAAATTAAATTAAAGTATGTGTAATTAATCTCCAGATAAGGTATAATTATTCTCTAAAGTAAGAGTAAGAGAGATTTTCTGCAACGGGTAGGTACCTATTGCTAAAAAAATAAGCCTAATTTGTCTCAAAACGCCTTCGGGAACAAATTCCATTACACAAAATTAAATTAAAAATAACGTTATTTTCGGTTTTTGATACTCACCACGATTGCTTTCTTTGAAGAGGAGAGCTCCAGATCTCTCGAACCCAGGCTGTACTCGAGGTACTGGCTAACATGACTAGACCATTTAACGTCTCAGGGTATTTATTGCGGAATTCGCACGCGATCAAACCACCCCAGTCGTGAGAAATAAGGACAAATTTTTCTCGACCTGAAACAAATCGACAGCCATTTGTTAGTCTGAAAATGAATTTAAATTTCTCTCTAAATTTTAATTAATAATGCCTTTTTACTCTAAACAACGATATTTTGGCGATTCTTACATTTCTAAAGCCGTTTTCATATCACTAAATGAGTGGGTCACAAGCAGTAGACCTTTATTGCGGCCCGTCCCGGCTTCGCAAGGGTGGACATTTATTTTTTAAACAGTAATATATATAGCTTTTTACTCAGTTTCAATTTAAGCATTGTAATGATGACAGAATGTTTGAAATCGGTCCAGTAATTTTTAAGATAAAAACATACAAAAATACAAATCTTTCGTCTTTATAATATTACTAGATGTTTCCCGCGGCTCCGCTCGCTTGGATGTCGGTTATCGCGGCAAAAAGTACCTTATGTCCTTTTTCAGGTTCTAGTCTATCTGTGTACCAAATTTCACTTAAATCCGTTCAGTAGTTTTGGCGTGAAAGTGCGACGGACAGACAGACAGAGTTACTTTCGCATTTATAATATTATTAGTCAGCATAGTGTAGATTAATCTAGATGTATAATAACCTTACCTAGTTGTCGAATTAGATCCCTTACATCTTCAATCAACAGTTCCATTTTATATGCGTCAACTCCTTCAGGTCTTTCCGAGTCACCATACCCTCTCATATCAACGGCTATGCACCTGTAAGCATAATATACTCTAAATGACGCCTCCAGAATAATCCGATGCGGTAGTGTATTGTTTCTGCGAACCTATTGCAAAATACAGTTAAAAGCAAGATAGCAGTCTGGGATTGGCGTGCTGTAACCGTGGGTTTCTAGGTTAACGGGAAGTAAGGCAAATCTTAAAACAAACACATAGACTCTAATGCTAAGTTGCCCTTATAATTCTTATATAAGATTTTCGTCAGTGATTGTTTCTAATTTTATGAGGCCAGATAGGCAGTCGCTTCATGTAAATTAGGAACATTATTCAGTTGAATCCAGATTCAGTTCAATATAATAGTGGAGCCAAAAGGCTAGGCATAAAAATAATTGCTGGTAATTTTAAGGCAAAACCGCATTAAACATTGTTACGACTCTCATAAGAAATAATGCTTAAAAAGAAATAAATCAGTAGGGTACCTAAATCATATAAGTAGTTTCTGTCTTCAGATATATCAGTTTGTTAAATTAACTTTAGCTTTCTTTTAACCCCTAACTGCATTAACGTTAGCTTTGACAACAGAAATAGACAGGTACAATGGTTGAACGCACGGAATAGTCAACGTTTGCCCTAGATGGATAACAAAGCAGTTTGACTCATGTTTGCACACTGATAATTCACTTCTTGATAAATATATTCATAGTAATGCCATTGCGCTTGAAAACTTGAACTTGGCAAATAAAGAAAAGTATAAACAAGTTTTAAAATCCTTTTGATAAAAAGATAGTAAGTACCTAAGTAAATACGCACATGTATTTAGAAATATAAGCTCTGTTAATGTCATTGCCTATTTAAATTGCATCAATTTTGATAAAGAATGTATTAAATGTTGCAAAACCCTCAGGAAATAATAAAAAGAAGTTATATAACAATGTCATAACAAAAAAAAATTGATAGATATTTATCCAACATTTTCTTACCAGTAGTCCTTTTGAAACTCGACAATTTGGTGGCGCCATGAATACCAAAACTCGGGAAATCCATGTAAGAAAACCATTAAAGGCTTTGAGGTGTCACCGCTTTCTACATAATGTAATTTTGTGTTCTGTGAAACAATAACGTTAGCATTAGTTCCTTAAAATGCTTAATAACATTCTTAGCAAAGTGTCTTAAGTCTTGGCCCTAGGTCCTACATCCTGAGTTACATTTTTATAATAAAATCGACAACTGCTTGACTATTTAGAAATTAATGAAGCCTTTCTTATTGTCGTAACTTCTTTATCATTATACAGGACATAAGAGAAGAACTAAAATGAGATAATAGCTTAGAAAAATACAAAATTCTACAATCTACCAGATACTTTACGTACTTATTTGTGAAAAATGTTGAGAGTCTTCTACCCGACCGTTTTTTTATAATATAGACTTATTACTGTTAGTGGCGTTTATTACAAACCAAATTCGAACATCAATTTTCACATAGGTACATATTTTCTTTCGCAAATTTAGGCTAGCGCTACTTCCAAAAGTTTGATCGCACCAAAAACTCTTTAATATAAAAAATACGGATCATAAAAAAAAAGTTAAAAATTTTTGTTATGTTACAAATCAACAAGAAGAACAAGCTGGAGAAACTGAGCCTGGTCTTTCAAGATGTACCTACGGTGTTGGATTATTATCCTGTGGGTGGACGAATAGACTAGAAGTTAAAATGGCGAGTGTATTGTATAAATCTGTTTTGTGCACTATTTCTCATACAGCTAGTAACACGCATACTTATTAGCCTTGAAATTCTATTAGGATATCATCACAGCATTGTATTCTCGATTTTACAAAAATGGCAAGTCATCGTATCTTTGTTACAACTGTACAACACCTAATCATTACTTTACTGTAAAAGTATATTTTTAAATTGGCCTATTATTTTTAAATTGGCGTACATTACCCATCCTAACAACTATGTCAAATACTTTAACCCTCGTTTATTGGTCCCGACGCGACTGTACGGGATACCTAGTTTATCTATTTGTAGGTGTGCAAAAACAGGTTGCGAAGGTCCGAAGACGATAAGTTGTTTTATTCTGAATAGTTTAGGTCCATGAGTTTATACAACTCGCCGGAAGAGCGCGGTATTACAGAAAGCGGAACGGCTTTCGTGTTCAGTTTTAGTGGAATATTATTGCATAGATGGCTGAATTCATATGTTGTTAAATACGTAATGGATTCGCCCGATATACGCCACTGTACATTACGCAGTGTATTTTACAAGTTCGACACTATGTAATATGCTTTTCTTGACTTACTCCGCAGAGTTTGATGCGGTAGTTTTATCATCGACAGATGAGTAAGAAGATTAATTAACCACAGTTTTTACACAAGTTTACACCTGTCAAGGTAAGTAAAATAATTACACAATGATAAGTAATTATCCTATGATCATAAAGCAGTTGTATCATCGCTCATCTGAGGTAGTGATTTGCATTATTTATACATATGTATAGTTATATAAGAATTAAATATCATAATTAAAGTTATTGTTCTGCCATGCACGTGAAGATACATCTGTCTTATAGACATTAAGGCCATATTTAATATTCAAAGTTAATGTAATGGTACATGACCACAACGTGTTTGTCAACACAGCTTCAAACCATATTTATTGGCACAGCAATCCGACACGACCGGAGAGAGTTAGCACAAGACTGTGGAATTCAGAATTTTCTAAGCATGAAGAGTTTTAGCCAAGGAAAATTGAACTCTTTGACCTAAGAATAATATCGTAGAAGAATTTGACATTCACATCTCCTTTATTAGTATCAAAGTAGTAAGTCTACATTTCGTATCCTGAAACTTTTTTTCAAACGAGCTGGCATTAGATCGCAGAAACCTTATGCATGGAAAAATACGTGGATAGGCGTAGACTAATAATACATCTAGATTCAATTATAAAATGATTAGACTTCAATTAGCCATCACTGATAAGATTGTCTACAACGTCAATAAATTGATAAGGGTGTACTTTGAACTTTGCCTTAATGTCTGACCTAGTAATTATTTCCCACTTAAATACTACCGAATTGTAAATAGATTAATCTAATTAATTAGTTTAAGTTCAAATTTTAATGAGAAAACCAGTGTTTGTAATTAGTTATGCCCTGCTTAGTTAGGGTCAAAACAGTATCTTGTGTAAATAAGCGCTATTGATCCTTAGTTGAAAAATAATTAATACTTGACAAACAATATAAACATAGATCTTAAAATGTTCAAGATTTTTTTATAGTATGCAACTTTTCATTTATTAGCCTTAAAATGTTCAGGTTTAGATGCATAGAAGTATTACCTACACTTAACTAAAATTTAATAATGTAAAAAAAAGAACTTTATATTGAAATTGAAAAAATAACTACTACGACGCGGAACCGTCAGCTCAGTAGGTTACTCAGGTCTGCACTTAGGGTGCGGGTTCAATTTTTGCTTCGGAGTAAAATGTAAGGCGTTTTATTAATACCCTATTTAGCTCTGAGAACTACTTAGGACGTAATCTACATCATGAGCATAATAATAAATTACGTGACTATGCACAGGACTAGCTAGTAGCTATATGGTAGTCCGGGGTTTGACCTACTTTACCCGCTACAATGCAATTTCATGCATTTAAAATTATAAGTAGGTTTTTCTTAAATGCAATAAGAGGTAAGTACAAATACCTAAGTAAGTTATTTCTACTAACTAAACAATTATTAAATAACTTAAAAAAAAATGTGACGATGTGTTTGTTTTGTATCTAACCTACAACACTAAATGACAAAATGAGTTGCTTATTACAATATACACTATAAATTATCCACAATTACAAACAACAAAATTACTGATTATTTAAAAGAAAAAACAAAGAGCCAAGGTTTAAACTCTTTTTTTCTACGTCTATAACTAATCATAAAAAATCGCAACAAAAACAGAATACTACGTACCGGTGCCGCGGCGGGAAAACTGCAGCTGTTTTCCATAAACGATAAAAAACTATATAGATTTTCAGTCTCTACTAAACTAAAAATAATACCATGGCCTCATATTTAATTGATAGATGTTTAATATAGTAAAATGGTATCCACTTACATTAACTTTTATGTATTTGTGCACTCCATACTTAGGATCCGTCAGTCGTGGTGGTGGTTCCAGTTTCAATTTTATAGCCCATGGATTTGAAAACGGATTTTTTAAATAAACGATCGCAAAAAGTACTAATGTCTGTAATGTGTAGTACAAAGTCAAAAGGTTTGTCACTATTACGCGTTTTAAATACTCGTACATACTCATTTTGATTGATTTTCTCGCTAAGCCACGGAGCGTGCGTTTCGGTCCACTCCGCAATGATAACTGGCATCAGGCACGAACACCATACACGGCGATGCTCTAGCACATTTCGGTTTCCTCATAAAGTCTTATTCACAGTTACTATTTATCATCCTAGCGACAATTGATAGACCTTAATACTTATAAATGTACTAACTTTTGTTTATAGAATCTTTTTACTAGCTGTCCCCCGCGACTTCGTCCGCGTGTTTTAGTTCCATGGGTTTTTCCTATTTTACTCTATTCTAAAATAAAAGTATAGGTGTACTATTGCTCATGAATCAGGCTATCACATAAACTAAGTGTTTTTCCAATACGAGTTGTAGTTCCAGAAATTAGCGCGTTTTTATACAAACAAATATCTCACTCCACTTTAGTACCTGTATTAGAATATTTAGAATAGATTAGAGATCGTTTCGACATATTTAGAATCCATAATTCAATACTTAAAAAAATATACTTTCTATCCATAATAATTTATAAATAAAAATAGTAATTATTTCTTTTTATCCGTCTGTTACGTTTACGCGGCCACAAAACATTTAGATAAAATTTGATATGAAAATAGTTCAAGAAAGGATAAGGCTACTTTTTACTGCGATAACTGACATATTATATGCAGGTGGAGCCTCGGGCGAAAGGTAGTACTTAAGTAATAAATACAAGTAAATCGTATACCTACCTACGGTTCCATAAATTTATAATCACAGCTATGCATAAAACTGTGGTTAGGTACTGAACAATAAATTGAATAATGAATATCACCGTTTACGTGCATTTCACGAACGAACGATAAAATAGACGATGACGAACGATGATGAAAATCATGCTATCGACGAAATGATTTGCATTAGACGGTGTTGTAAAGATAGGTATACAAATCTATTTTTACGAATTGTAAATTGTAGTGAAGTAAGTCATGATGTTATTTCTAACACTTATCTTTGGTGATAGGTAGGTACAAGACAGCAGGCTGTTGCGATGAATTGATTTTAAATTTTTATGAGCAATTCAAAATAATTAGAGAATGAAGATTGGACAAATTTAAACAGAGAAAAGTATTTTTCTTCGTCTATAAAGTTGTCGAACAGTAATGGCTGAAAAAAATAAAACTACAGTAATTTATAACCATAAATAAAATTTATTTAATATGTAATAACATATAGGTACATGAAACACTTAGAATAAATCAAAATTCATACAATTTCACAACCGCGAATAACGGCATTTCCCATGATTGGCGCAATTAAAATTACAGACAAGTAGGTACAATTAATGCATACTGTAGACACACAAAAAATAATGTATCAAGTATGCTATAGTAAAAACGCGACCAATCTTGGATTGGTCGCGTTTAAACGGCCAAACAAATCACAACAAAGTCAACAGATAAAATAATTTATTGTGTAGCGATAAATATAAATATTGTCCTCTACGTAACCGGTCAACCGGTACATCGACTTGAGCAGAAGAGATTACGAATAAAAACATTGTTATAGCCCTCTGATGACACCCGATAAGTACAAAACGAAGCAAGTACCTAGGTACAAAAAAAAACATAGGAAATAAGAAACTGATTCAAAGCAGTGATCTGCTAATGGCTCCCAAAAGCCAAATTAAATTAAATTCCTCCGTAATTCCTGATTACCCTAAAGTCAGATAATCTTTCGACAAAACTGCCTGCCAAAAACCTGCGATGTTGTGTTGACAATGCAACTTACAAGTACCAAGATTAGTTAGTTAAGTTCTACACGAGTTCGAACCCTATTTAACATCCTGAAAAATTTATGGGCACGGATGGATTCCAAAGGACAAATTGTTATGACATCCCGAAACTGAAGGGACGAATTCAGCTGACCAACATTAGCAATAGACAGGGATATTATAATAATATTAGGAGGAAAGAAAGTAGTTGCATTTGCTTTAACAAAAACGGCTCATAGTAAACAAATAAAATAGTAAACTTGTATGTAGGTATGCAACGGCAGGGCTGCAGGACATATAATTATGTTCCACATGCAAAAAATCTGTCGCCTCCTCCTTGATCGCTAGGTGTTTTTCTGTCTTTTTGAGAACATTTTGCAAATAATTAAATGGGACAGTACTAGTACTACTCTAACGGTGTCGAATATAATGTAGATAGGCCAGGTACATAAGGATCCCCAATTAACTTAGGCGTTAGTATCATCACTATGTCTATAAGACCCATAAAATAGTCAACTGTGCTTACTCCACAATAAAACGATAGAAAGAGATTCGACACAGTGTTTCCAAAGATATTATTTCAATTTGAGATAAAAACATACCTAATACTCACCAAAGTCCATTCTAATTCCTACGATAAAAGGAATAATTCTGGAGGAGCCACTTTAAACAGGTAATTATAAAATAGCTTCTTTTATTCGAAGCAATTATAAAATAAATGAATAACCATTTACTACTTCCATTAGGTAGATCCCATTCATTTTCACGACATCGCTTGCCGTAATAACATAAAATCACCAGTCTGTTGAGTAGGAAGTGATCCCAGAACAAACTAACTCGGTAAAGTAATATCAAGTTAGTGAAAGTTGTTCTTACTCAGCCAATGAGTCATTGTTGCCAAGAAAGCTAACCCTATCTGAGCTCGCAGAATGCATATCGTTAACGTCATCGAGAAAAGTATTGATGTCAGTATTCGAAGTATGGGAACTGATATCTGCTTTGAACATTTCATAATCATCTATAGTCGACATACTAGCAAATGCGCTGTTTGGTAAATAGGTATTATTTCTTTCCGTAGTACTTGACTCTCCTTTTAAAGCCTCTTCTTTAAGTCTGTCTTTAGTTTCCTTTTCTATTTGCTCAAGACGTTCGAGAATTTTGGTCGGATCAGGACATTTTGGTCTCTCATTGAAATCAATGTTGATGTCAATCCTGTTTAAAAGAAACAAACTTTAAATACCCATTGGCATACCTACTGTGTCTAAAGAATGTTTTGTTTGTGGCTATTGTAATATTTACGAGTCGTTCTTTTGTTTCAGAGAATTTTTAACTAACGAGACAGGAAAAAAAAACACATAACAATTAACACCTTAATGAAAATGTTGACCGGTTAAACTCAAAGCTAAATGAATTTTGTTTTGTTTTTTTTTTTAAGATAATAATTTACTCAGTAAGCCTGAGTGCAGGCTTTGACTGCTTCATCGGACTTTTGGCGAGAACCTTCAGGGCCTCCAGCCAGAGCAATAGAAAAACTAACTACGTCAGCAACGTTCACTAAGGGCACCACCTGTGGGGCTCGACTAACAATCTTAATAAGGCAAATCAGCAAGGGAGGGCTGGATCTATGTTTTAATTATTTAAGGACATATTCTTATTGCTAGTTTGGCCGAATTTTATTACTTATATCGTGTGTAATCTATTAACTGCATTTACTTACCCAGTTTCCTCTTTAAACTTGATCCAGTCTTCAAGACGAGGAGCGCGTGGTATCTCAGCTGCAACGGCTCGCGACGCGTCTTCCATCGTTTGTTCAACTAATTCTTTCTCGGCGTCCACTATAACAAGTTCAACAAAATTAATACCTCGGTATTTGGTTTATGTAGGTAACCATACCAGAATGTTTTGCAAAAAGTTAACATATAGGTACCTACCATTACTTATACATTACATAAATATTCACGCTATATAAATTACTATTGAGTCTGTTAACCTGTTATGACTTTTTCAGTGGAAATGAACAATGTAGACACAAAAGAAAGAGATCCATATCATATTACTTCGTTCTATAAATGTACTTAGTTATACATGGTACACAACGAGGTATCAGTTTAAATCTTTATTACGTTAGTTACACGTGTACAATTACTAGTTTAGTTAATTTCTTCTTTAATTTTGAAATAGTGGCCACAAACAAAAATACACGCTCTAATAAGTAAGATCCTCGTAACTGGCTTTCTAAATATTAGCAGAGTTACAACAAACATAATCAGCAAACTCAAAAAGTAAACTTTCGAGAGAAAATGAGTGTCATAAGGGACTTGGCCTTGTTAGTTATCTAATGCTGTGTTTAAATCTGGTATTGTGCAATATTCGAATGTTTTCTTTTAACTTAAATAGGAGCTCGATTATTTCAATGGCACTTGAAATGATATTAAAATAATACAAAATGTATAAAGCCATTAGAACAGAGGTAAGGTTGAAAAAGTGACTATGGAGGGTAGAACCTCGCGCGCATGTTCCAAGAAATTTATTGAAAAGCATTTAAACAGGATGTAAACGACATATTAATATAAATTAGGACTTCCAAATAAACCTCTGGATCGTAGCTGTGCTGTATGCTATCATCATCATCATCAGCCTATCTTCGTCCACTGCTGGACATAGGCCTCTCCTATGGCACGCCACTGAGCTCGATCTTCAGCTCTTCGTCTCTATGTATGCTATAAGTAGTACTAATCTAAGGATCTTCTTAGGAGGCTATGGCACAGATTTCCAGGCCCACACCGAGCACGTTAGAATCCAGAACAAACAAAGCTACTGAAAAAATAATTTAAGCCAAAAATAACCTAAGAATCCTAATTTAAGAATTTCAAAATGTTTTTACGTAAGGTGCTAAGTACGAAAGTCGGAAAAATATATGACGTCTTACGGGCCAATGAACTTTTTGGATATGAATAGGTGTTAATTAAATTTCATAAAAACTACTTCTAGAACTATTTAAAAAACATAACATGTATATCTTCGTGTTACTATATTCTGAGGAGAATTTACTATTGCGTTAAAATGTTTTGGTGTAGCAAATTACTTTTGACAAAGGTTACATTGTAATAATTTTAATTGATTAAATACCTTTAGAACGGCAATGATAGTAACTAGAAGTGCGACGCAGGGCTCTCGCTAGGTTTCCACACACGGCATCCAGTGAAGTTAACTTGCTTCCACTGCATAGCCACTCATCATCTACAACAATGGAAGGAGATAGCTAAATTACTATGTACTATTTAACTTATACAACGTATTATTGAGATCAAGAACTCAGAAGATCGAATAATATACACATATACACGAGGAAATGTCGAAACACCTTTTGATTGAAACCAAAACTAAACAGGTACCTAAGTGTGCCAGGGTCCTTGAAATGATGGATGAAAATTTTAATAAAACCACAACCGAAGTACCTGCTTGAAAAAAATGCAAAATCTGAATATACTTAAGCTTGTGTAATATTTAAAACTTACCCATAAGTGTGTGCAGTATGTGAAGTCTAGTAGGTTCGTCTATAACAGGCCTATCCTGTGCAGTTTTGGGTCGTGGTGGGACGTTAGGTCGTGTTGGCCTGCATCCTGCGTTTTCTGTGGTTGCAGGACGACGTCGGAGCCGTCTTCTTGACGTACCACAATCTTGAGTTCCTTTATCACCTCCCGGTCCTTGTTTCAGGAGATCCTACAGAAAACACGTTTATTAGCTTTTTTTTAGAATCAGCAGCACATGGCTTTTTTGGAATCAGCTCAATATGCTTTTTCACATGCGTTTCATCCCTCCTCAACTTCATCATTTGCCGCATCTGATTATTAGGTATAGTTCGATTCAAACTTAATGGCGGCTGTGAACACGAGTCGAGTCGCTGCGCAGTACCAAACTTATGCGCCAGCGGGGGTGCGGGGCAAGGTACTGCGCAGCGTTTAGCGAACTTCACAGCCGCCATTAAGTTTGAATCGAACTATACTTACTTAACGTTTTACAAATAGTTTAATTAGCGTTATCTCTAAATTGTGAAAACTCATGCTTACAAATGCATCATAACGCCAAGTCACTAATAATACGTTTCGACTTAATCTATGGGTATTTATTGAGACTAATTGCCGTCTTAGCGCACAATGCGCATGTTCGCCTTTGTTTATCATTACGAGGATCCAGAAATGACAAAGTTAAGCACAAAGCTGTATGTCACGGCGTTTGCACAACTTGTAGTGTGTAGGTAGGTACTTTGTCAGTTCATCCTATAAGCTATAAATCTAACGTAAGATGGGAAATCCCTACCTACGTTGTATCATCATTGCTGTTACGTCTGCTTTGGCCTTGCGCAGCTTATTGTAATTATGTTTTTATCTATTAGTGCGTAGTTTAAGTAATATCATACCGCCTGTATATATAGCAAAATAATATAATGGCATTTATTTACAACTTGGGTTTATCTTTTCTAGTTGAGTTCAACTAAGAAAGGAAATCCAACTTGTAAATCACTTGCCAACAAACACGAACAAACCATCAAGTTCAAAATAAATACACAGTAACACCGGAACAGTAAACATGGCTCATGTTGACTGTCATGGAGCGTTATACACACATTTGTAGAAAATCATTACTATGATCAATACTATTGACAAATATGACGTAACGGTAGCGACGATAGCCAAACCGGTAAGAACGCCGTGAAATAAAAATAAGGTGTAATCTTCACACTTTAGAAAGAGATAAAGAATGCAAAGGAAATAGTTAAATGTTAACTAACAACCTACTAAGTTGACTGGCCTGTTGGTCTAGTGGTTAGTAACCCTGACTGCTAAAACGGACGGCGGTCGTGGGTTCAATTCCAACCCAAGACAAATCTTTGCGTGATGAGCATGATCATGTTCTATGTCTGGGTGCAGTTTATCCATAATATTTATGTATTTAGAAATATATAAGTACTTATGTTTATCAGTTGCGTGGTTGCCATAATACAGGCTGTGCCTAGTTTGGGATCAGATGGCCGTGTGTAAGTTGTACCAATATATTATTTATTTAATTAAAGCGCCGATTCCATAAATCTATATGAATGTGGCGATCAGTTTCAGGTCAATTCTCCGCTCTCTCTCTCTCTCTCATTCCAGCCACCTGACTTAATTGGTACTCAGTTATTAATGTAGCTTGAGTAATCACGCCTCCTTACATTAACTTCTTGTGTGGTAGAAGGTCCCGGTTCTGCCGCCGACGTTGACGGTTCATTAGGTTTCGGCAATAGATCATCTTCAGCTTCCCCGTCGCTCTCTGACGAAGACGACGGTGCGTTAAATACCCCGTCAGAATCGTCTGCCAAAATATTGTTATAATTATGATAATATTTAACTTGCACATTATTTAAATGTTAATGACAGATTCAACCGATTAAGACTGTGTACAGATTAACGTCAATGAGTAAAAAGCTCTACAATATTTAGGTAATAATTATTGTTTCAAATATTAAAGAATTGGCATTCTAGATTTTAGATACATATTCCAAAAAGGGTAGTAGAATAATTGTTTTAGAAGTCGGACTTCTAAAATTTAACTTCACGATAATGAACTTCTCGAAAGATATCATGTTGCGTAGTACAAAAACTTTATACATTCTATGTCTGTATGCATAGGTCTATCATCCAAATAGACAAGCATTGGCAAAGCAGCGGCGACACGGGTGCGGTAATCAGGATCATCAGCCGCCGGAGTCCCACTCAGAGTAAGTTTCCGTAAAGCACCACAGACGCCCAATGTCCATAGCCGATTTGCCTCCAGTATAGGATTGCTGTAAAATTATGGTCACTAAAGCGTTGATTCTATTTCCTTATTGCGTAATATAGAAGAAAAGGATGTTAAATCTCTTATAATGCTATTGAACTAAGTATAATAAATTTAAATGGATTATTTGGCACGTAAAGTTTCATGATACCTACGATTTTTTATTGAGGCTATTAGAAAGTCTATCAAAATTACAGTTGGACACGATACGTGATTTTGAAATGTTAGTTGTTACGTGACTTTTTAATATGTAGTATATACACGATATAAATAATTAAATCAACGTACTCGGCCAAGTTTAGTGTGTGCAGTTTCTGTAACGCAGCTAAGGGTTGCAAATCTTGAAGACGATTTCCAGCAGCGTACAACTCTCTCAAAGCTCCTAGGCCCCAAACGCCATCCAAAGTAGTTAGGCCACATCGATTAATGCTCAAAATCTGTTAGAAGGTAAAGGATCAACGCCAAGAAGCAACGATCGACGAAAATACACAAGTACCCATATTATTACGTACTTGATACAGATATTTTGACATGACATTTTTTTTTAATAATTAGTCGTCCAATGAAATAACAATTATTAAGAGGAGATATTAGGTACAACAAGTGCTTCGTACCTTTAAGTGCACTAAACCGATACCAAGATCTCGTAAGGACGAAAGAGCACTGCCATCTAGTGTCAATGTACGGAGTCTAGGAGCAAGAACATGGAGTCTTCTTAGTCCAACTCGATCAGCTACCACACGGAGTTTAGCTTCACGAATTCTTAGTACCTCGTCGTCTGAAACGACACCACTACTTTG
The DNA here is from genome assembly GCA_932294365.1 of Diachrysia chrysitis. Classification (NCBI taxonomy): domain Eukaryota; kingdom Metazoa; phylum Arthropoda; class Insecta; order Lepidoptera; family Noctuidae; genus Diachrysia; species Diachrysia chrysitis. The sequence goes on along the minus strand of OW028649.1, from coordinate 9,452,275 downwards.
TTTCTGCAATAAAAGTAAATTAAGCTGATAGTGGCGATGATGAAAATGAAATCAACAAGCAAAAAGATGTTAAAATGCTAAATCCCAAAAACTAGTTCGTATATGCCGCCAGAAGGTTAACTGTATCTCTTAACAAATATCATCACAAGCAATAAATAACTTCTACTAACTCACCAGGAGTTCTATCAGAGTTAGTTCACGTGGTATTACGATGCGTCTATAGCCGGGCAAACGGCGTTCCAGCTCTTCTTGCCCTGGCGGTTGATCCGGTTCAGGAGGAGGCATGGCTAGGGCTCTAAATAAGGTTATATTAGGCATAATATTAAATAATATATTTAATGTGAATAGTGACAACACTTATGTATAATAGAATTATTTATAGTCAAAGAGTTTGTGGTTTCATTAAATTACCTAAATAACGGAGTAGCCCGTATATTTGGCGGTTCAGGTGAACTAGCACTGGAGATTTCTGAAGGAGAGGGCGATGCCGCCATACTGGGTGGTTGGGGCACACTGCCCAACTCCACACAAGGTGCTTCTAAAGAAGGCATTATCTAAAAGACAAAATAATTTGTTGACCAAAGTTTAAACAAGCACGGATTCAAAAAAAATGTCTTCCAAAGGTTACTTTACCTATAGTAATTAGTGTCCAAAAATAACAATCTTTTTTCTCAGTTCTTGGTTGAAACTGTTATGGTTTACTACATAAAATCCGATAAAATAACATAGAAATACTTTTCGTTGTTATTCGTTTACCTATTTTAATTTTAACTGTTTATATTTTTGTGATTTGTTTGTTGGTTGCTATGAGCAACAATCAACTATCGCGAAGGATGTATAGGCACCATAAATATAGCAAAAAGTAATAAAAATAAATATTTAAACTTTTTAGGCAGTAGCAGCACAGGTAGGTAGTTATATGTTCAAAGCAATGTGCAGTAGTATCAGTGGCGTAGCTAGGTAACCAAAGGCCCTGGGGCAAAAATAAAACTAGGGCCCCAAGTAAACTATTTAAATTCGTTGGTTCCGTATTCGTCGTGTACCGAATGCAATGTATATCGATTGACAGAGGGCATTAGCACGGTAATATTATTTATCAGTATTGTAACTTCACATAAACATTTTTTTCTGGAAGAGATTTACGCAGTTAGCCTAAGCGCAGGCTTTGACTGCTTCACTGGACTTTTCGGGAGAACCTTAAGGGCCTCCAGCTAGAGCAATAGAAAAACTAACTACGTTAGCAACCTTCACTAAGGGCACCCCCTGTGGGGATCGGACCTCGACTTAGTGCGTTGCTAACAATCTTAATAAGGTAAAAATAGCAAGGGAGGGCTGGATCTAAGTTTTTATTATTTAAGGACATATTTTTATTGCTAGTTTGGCTGGCTCGGGCCAGCTTGATCTAGGGACTTGGGGTAACATTTACGTTGCAATTATTTACGGCGGTTGTGTTTTGTATTGCTACTGGTAGCTAACTCGAATGCTTCTTGGAAAAGCAGATGGCAGGAGAGAGTATGTTTGGGCCTAATCTTAGATATATAAACGGACGAAGCGCGAGCTACCTATGGGCCTCGTATCTCAAGATGCGCTTGGCATGCAACCAGTCGCGAATATGCCGAGCCCCGTGACGAACAGACGGTGTTTGTTTTTTAAACAAAATAAATACATATTTATTTAAAACAAACGGTTTACTCACGTATATTTTCGGGATCGCCCGACTAGTTTCAGACTCAATAAGAGTCCCTAATCATGAGCTGACGCGGCGGCGGTGGTGTCGCGAGTCGAACTGATGTTAGCGGCAAAATAAATACAAGTACTTATTTTAATCTAAAAAAATCTTATTAATATTGCAAGGATTATTAAAATTGCAATTGTAGAATATTTTGTGCTGTACAAAAAAGTTTTGAATTAAGCTTTATATTTTAATGTGGATTTTCGTACATCGTACGTCTCAGTCGAAGCGCAAATATTTTTCGGTCGCAAATTTATCAAAATGATTTGTTATTTAGTCCTAAATTAAACATATTATAAGCATGGTTTTTAAATTAATTCTCCTGATAAAAAAAGAACATGCATTTATATTGAACACTTTCTATTTAATTCACAACGTATTTTGATGTTTAAATAAAAAATACAATCACAAAATAAATTCACTAAACTAGATAGAAACTCGAAATATGTGGACATTTTTTTTAATTTACTCGTCACATATACTATAAAAAATATTAAACACGTATTTTTTCCTTTTTACTTGAACAAATTATGAGGAAGATACAGTAAAAGGAAATGTCGCGTGACGTCACTTCTAGCTACAATTTTTACCAAGACGTGACGTCACAAGCCCCCACTCCTGAACTTTAAAGCGTTTTAACTTTGTCATTTTTTATTGATTTCATAAAAGAAAAAATACGAGTTTTATTTTCTTTTTTAAGTATTTGGTGGTCTTAATGGATATGTCCTTTTCATACCCAGTCCACACGCCTATATGTACCACGCGACTGTATTTCAAAAATAGGGTCGATTTACAATACTGATAGATAAAATATTACCGTGGCAAACCTATACTACCTATAATGCTCCGACTACACATGTATGCGGCTCTCTCGAAGCTTTGCCTATTTGCTCACTAGAAAGTAAAAACGAGACAAAAGCTTCCGTTTCCGTCAAACATTCGTACGAATATTATTGACGACCTCCGTGGTCGAGTGGCGTACACACCGGTTTTCAAGGTGTCGCCAGCTCCGAGGTCCCGGGTTCGATCCCCGGCCGGGTCAATTTAGAAAACCACTTTTCTACATTGTCCCGGGTCTGGGTGTTTGTGGTACCTTCGTTGTCTCTGAATTCCATAACACAAGTGCTTTAGCTACTTACTTTGGGTTCAGAGCAATGTATGTGATGTTGTCCACATTTATTTATTTATTTATTTAATACTATCCAAGTGTATTAGGATTTTTATGAACTATGTGGATTTTTTCTAACTTGTCTTATCATGTACCCGGCTCCGACACAAATCACGCCTTAGCGTCTTCATCAGACTGTAAAACCCATTTTTAACCTTATTGTCTTATAAAAGAAACACACAATATGAAAAACAACAAAATACTCATTCAAATACATATATATTAAAATGGTTTTCCTTAAAATCAAAATCTTCTACAACTTGGATAAAAAACTTTGTGTTATGTTTGTCTATGAACGTAGTAATGGAATGAGAGATATACTTACAATCGTCTTAAAATAGTTAAGTATCGATAATATATGATTCCCGGTGACGATAAATAGGTAATTGTGATTTGTTAATTATGTACAAATTAAAAAAACAAAAGGGGGGCCCTCGGACTCTGACTTACAAACGATGTAAGTCAGAGTCCGAGGGCCCCCCGAGCTTGGGGGCCCCGGGGCGCAGCCCCGTCTAGCCCTCCGATAGCTACGCCACTGATAGTATCAAACCATGTCTGAATAACACATAGATAACCGTATCTTAGCTGCAATTCAGACATGGTAGTTTTTTTATCAGCGATGTTCACTTTTTACTTACTGCCCGACAAACTGCTTACATGTTTCTCGATTAATTTTATTTCCTAAAAAGAAGCTACACACTAGTATGACCAACTATATATAGTTAACCGAATAATATTAATACATGACCGTATTCTGTGGGCCAAGTCATGGACGAATGTCAGGTCAGTCAGACGATTTGACAGCTGTAAATTCCCGCGCTTTTTTAGAAGTTCTTGTAATCTGTTTGTCAGGTTATTTTGTGTACAGTGTAATTTACTAATTTTATCGAGTTAGTGATTTTCATATTTTATCTTTTGAGAAATTTTGTGTTTATAAGCTTATATATACTTTATAATCAAGTCATTTAAAATCATACAATCTTTAGGCTTAAATTACCTCTGCTTGATCATCTATTAATATTGTTCCTGTTCGTACTTCGTATTTTCTCAATCAAGCAGTTGTAGCTGCATTATATTATATTGAACTATTCTACTGGTAAACTACTTTGACAAAGAACAAACAATGGGTGTAGAAAACAATGGTGAAGTTAATGTTACTCATGATGAGTACCAGTACTTGAAGCTAGTGCAACAAGTTATTGATACAGGTATAGGATCTCTTCATTTTACTTTATAGCCCTTGACATTTCTGTATTAATTTGTAGCTTTATTCCGAAGGAGTGGATTTATAATAAAAACAGGGTATTCTTTGATACAGGTGATAAAAGAGTAGACAGGACTGGTGTTGGTACTCTCTCAATATTTGGGGCAATGCAAAGATATTCATTAAGTAATAACACTCTACCTTTACTCACCACGAAGAGGGTATTCACACGAGGTGTCATTGAAGAACTGCTATGGATGATATCAGGCTCAACTGATTCCAAAGCACTTGCCGCAAAAGGTGTTCATATTTGGGATGCCAATGGATCTCGAAGCTTTCTAGATAATTTAGGATTTACTGACAGGGAAGAAGGTAATTAATCTATTTATATACTACTGCAACATTTATAAACTATTGAATAATGTTAAATGAATACCTAGATTAAAAATAAGTTTCTGGAAGCAGTATTAAATCAATTAATGGACACATTTCTCTTTAATTATCAAATCCAAGTTTCAGTAAATTATAGATTCAGTTGGTTCAGGATAACAACTGTAATTACTCAAGTCACCTTACTAATTTGTTACAGGTGACCTAGGTCCAATTTATGGTTTTCAATGGAGACACAGCGGTGCCACATATGTGGATGCAAAGACTGACTACACAGGACAAGGAATAGATCAATTGAAGAATGTTATTGAGACCATTAAGTAATTATGAATCATATTGTTTTTATGCTTCACACCTAAAATTCAGTTTCAATAAATATAGAATTTTTGGTTATGTGCTAGCATGCATCCTTATTCTTGCACTAAAAACGAAATATTCCTTTTTATTTTAGAAATAAACCAGCTGATAGAAGAATGTTAATGTGTGCGTGGAACCCGTCAGATTTAAGCAAAATGGCTCTTCCCCCCTGTCACTGCCTAGCACAGTTCCATGTAGCAAACGGCAAACTCTCCTGCCTACTTTACCAAAGAAGTGCTGATATGGGTTTGGGTGTACCATTCAACATAGCTAGTTACTCTTTACTTACACACATGATAGCACACATCACAGGATTAGAGGTAAATAGTATATTTTTTTTTTATTTTGCTTTTATTCTTAGCGCTTCTGCTGTCGGGCTCAACATAAAAATAAAAAAGTGCCTACATTATAATAACTGTAATTGAACAAATAAGTATTATTTATATAAGTTTATATAGATTATTTAGTCCAAGGCAGTTTCTAAAATACCTTTTCTATATAATTTTATTTCCTATCATATTGATATTTTTTTTGTTTCAGGCTGGTGAATTTGTCCACACAACTGGAGACACACATGTTTACCTAAACCATGTGGAACCATTGAAGATGCAGCTGCAGAGGGTTCCGCACCCATTCCCAACATTGGAGTTTGCCCGGAAAATAACTTCCATTGATGACTTTAAGTTTGAAGATTTCATTATAAAAGGGTATAAATCACATCCCAAAATTGATATGGAAATGGCAGTCTAATACTGTTTCATAAATAACTTCTGTTTTACTTATTGCAGTTAAGTTTTAACTACCTAATGTAGATCTTTTTCATTCTTAATTATGTTAGAACATTTTTAACAGTATTGTGATAATTTGAGTGATTGATTGTACCTTTTTAAACGTCACTTATTGTAAACTAGCTGTTTTGACCCCCGTGACTCTGTCCGCGTGTTTTAGTTTCAACGGTTTTTCATTTTTACAACCTTTTTCATTTATGCTCCGCTCCTTTTGGTCGCAGTGTAATGTTATATAACTTATAGCCTTCCTCAATAAATAGGCTATCCAAAACAGAAAGATTTTTTCAAATCGGACCAGTAGTTCCTGAGATTAGCGCGCTCAAACAAACAAACAAACTAACAAACTCTTCAGCTTGATATATTAGTATAGATATGGAAAAAATTAAAAGGTATTGGCAGTACCAAAAAATTAAACATGAACTTTTCTTTTAACTATTAAAACTATATTATTCCAATGTATGTTGTTATTGCTATTCCATTATTTTTATTTATCTATAAATTGTATATTCAATTAATTTAATAGTTTTCTACAGCACATAGGCAGGATGTCTACCCTTTTTCCTGAGTAACTATAAAAAGCCTTTGAACAAGTCAAAACCACAAAATTAAAAACCAACTAGGACATTTTATGTTAAATAACTAAAAAAAGTCATGTTTTTATTTTATTACTTGCTTATTTATACTATAAAATAAATCCCCCATATGTATTACATTCATGGCAATGCAATCTAAACATTTTAATTTAATTCTAATAAAATCATTACATTTTGTAAAATTCAACAATATCTAACAAATTCATAATTTGTTATCTTACAGCTAGTCAATTTTTAGTTTCTTTAATGTAGTTTGTACATTATTTATCTTTATTTGAATTGTGTTTTTTAAATAGCAATGTAAGCTGAATGAAGGTGCAATTCATAAGTCAAGGCAGTAGTTAGGGAGACATTTAGCTGTCAATAACGATACAACTTATTTATTACAACCATCTGTTTAATAAATGAGCATATAGTTTAAAAATATGAATCATATAAAATTATAATCCTTATTGACATACATACTTATAAGTCGTCTAAACTAATATAATAAAAATGATGTAATTCAGTTTTAGAGGTAATCTCTACAGCTTGAAATGTTATTTTGTTATACCATAATATTTTATGTTTGGATTAATTTGCTAGGAATTGTTATTAAGTAATTCATTACTAAAATATTTATTAGAATTTGGGGAAGCAAGTATGTATAAATAAAATCAAAATATATAGGCAAGATAATATAACCCTCAATTTATAGGTATGATTTATACCAACCCAATAAATTTAAAAACCAATATTACACAATGTCTTGCTGTCAAGGACTATAGAGGCAAGGAAAGCATTAAGACAGACATTATCTAGGATCACCTTAGACAAATTAAATGTAAAGATAAGATTAAGAAACTGTCAGTAACCTGTATCTTGGTCAATATAATCCGAAGCCAGACCAACGTTTTTAACCAACTTCCAAAAAGGAGGAGCTTATGTTCTACTGTATGTATTTTTTTTTTATATATTTAATAAATTAGGTTAGTTTTTAGTATCTTCCAGACTACAGCCATGAAATATTAGAATTAATTGTGTGATGCAAATGTTTATTGAACATAGTGTAATTGTATAGTAATATCAAAATAAAAGTAAACAGAACTTGTAAGGATAGTTGTGATTATTCTTTGGCTATTTCATAAGTAGAGCTTGAGATTGCCCTCTAAACTTGCCTACAAATATTGTAAGAAATAACATAATTAATGTTAGATTAATGAAAATTTTACAAAATATTTTGTGACTGCAGTTCATGATCAACACATCTGGTCATCTTGTGATGGCATCTGAAAGTAAAAAAGATAAGTAAAATAAAATATATGTGGGAATTAGTTTAAAATATTTTATTTAGAGATAATGTAATTCAGTTCTAGGAGCACTAGGTCTAAACAGAGTTCATTAAGAAACTCTGACTATTACTTATAATGACAAACAAACAGTTAAAATATCTATAGCACCTGAACAAAGAATTGTGTCCTTCACCAAGGTCAGGTTATGTAACAAACATGTCCTATTGAAGAAATCTGAATGTACTGACATGAGAAATTGATTGTGCATAATGTAACTCAGGTAACAAATAATGTTGATTATTCTAACCTAACATTAGAATGAAAAAATCATCTGAAACATCATCTAAAAACATCTGTCATCCATCTTACTGCTGCACACAGATATTTTGGGTTGCATTGATGGTCTAACTACTGGTTTGACTGTTGATATTTACCTGACAATTACTACTTGGGACGGGTAAAGCAGCAAGTTGTTCAACAAGAGCCATAGTCATCTCCATTTCCACATTAACTTCCACCCACAATGTATCTAAAACAAAAGATAAAAAAATTATTCCAAGCTTATCAATTAGTCATATAACTACTTATGCACTAATTTGTAGTTTTTTTCAATGTTATATGTATGTTTTATACATTCATATTTAGTTTATTATCATACATACAACAAAAGACAAAAGCATCACAAAAATATGAAAAGGTAATAAAATTAACTTGACTTGATACTATACATGATACTTTAATACAGAACCAAGGGGAGCACATGACAAAAAAAAATAATGTAATAAAATGTTCTTAAATACACACCTCCTATTTGTTCACCCTTATCATTCACCAAGTGAAAGTACCCTCTATGAGTGCCAGGTGTAGTAGGGGCTACTAACTTTAATGTAACAGTAGTGGAATGTCCTGCAGGTAATGGTGGTATAAAAACTGGAGTAGCACCAAAAGGTTCACCACCCACTTGTATCAATCTACAGCTGCCGGGCCATCCCTCGGCCCCTGTATTTGCAATGCTCCAACTTTGTTCAAAGCTAAAAACAATATTTATGTCTCATTATTACTCACATTGTACTGAACATCACATTGATCAGTTTGTATGTGCCTTATTAATAATTTTAGTTGTCAATTAGTCTCATGTTTATCACTTCATCAATATAAATAATGCAGAGACAGTAACTACTAAGCTAGAATCAATAATACCAGCTGTCAGTTTTGTCAATGCCTTGCATCCCAAAATAACCAACTGCACAAGCATGTTAACTGATTTAACAAAAAAGCTTACCAAGTGCCAGGGCCGACTGCAGTCTCCTGATTTTGAGCAGCTTTTAACGACATGGATGGAAGTTTTGCAGGTAAAGTATAATCTAAATAACAACAAATAGCTGTCTGTAAATTCCTGCAAAAAAGGCAATTCACAATATTAAATGCTGCATTTACACATATATTTGCTGGGTCATGTCGTAGTATGATTACCAATTGCTCATGTCCAAGAAGAAACTGGCAGTATTATAATTCAAACTAGGCCCCAGGAGTCGCTGCATTTGACTAACAAGTTCGTCTCTGTCTGTCGTATTCATACAACTAAATTGTAATAACAAGTTTTGGTCTATCTCCCCAGCTACCGAAGAACCGTCAATATCCATTTTTATGGAATAAAGAAATTCTACATAAATCACAAATCACTTGAAAGGTGTTTCACCACTTCACAAAATATTGACATGCCCTTTGTTTACGTACGTCAGCTGACTTGACTGATGCACTGTAAATTGATTCGAATTTAAAGTAAGAAACAATATAATACACTAAAATCACGTTATATATTCCAACAATTGACAAAATATTAAGTTATTGCTGTAAATTATCATGGGGATTACGTCGCATTATTTGGTGGATATGGGACAAAATAGAATGATTTAGTGTTGTACCACATAAAGCACAACAATTGATTAAAAATCGACTACAATCGTCTAGTTGATTAGATTAAATATGACATTATTGTTTTACAATTTTGCACCAAGAAACATAAGCAACCAATAACCCTCGCAAAGTAAATCTATACTCACAAAATAAATCTATATCTATACCGTTATCTCACATTCGCACGAATACGCAAACCCACAAGTATAGGACGATATTCGCAAATAATTTCATTTCCAATCTGTGTCGGTTTTTTTACAGGCATCAAAGCGCGCGAATGGTTTGTTCGAATATTTGCGTGCATTTAATTAAGTGACCGGGGTTAGAATCAGTTGCTTTGATATTTTATACAAAACAATATAGTATAATATCTTGAGATTACTCACAGTTGGCTATCTGATCTGATCCCAAACTAGACAGAGCCTATATCATAGCAACCAAACATAATTAATAATATCAATATTATCTAAAAAAATATTATTGCAACCGATTGCCAAATGCAGTGAGAGTTCCAATTTTTAAAAAATAATTAAGGAAAATACATTCAGTTCGCGCAAAAACTACATAAACTGCGACTCTGCCTTAGACGACTCTGTCTGGTGTGGCGTGTAATTGTTGAAAAGTTCTCGCTGGCGGAAATAATCATCTTATATTAAAATAACGCGCGAAGTGGCTATCGGCAACCTTCTGCTATTCGTCTGCCCGGGAGGCGAGCCGGCCGAACTTACCTAAAGTGTGGAGTGGAAGACTCTTGCCAATCCTATGATATTCAGTAGAATCATTGAAGAAGAGACACATTTGATGATGAGATACATTTATTAAAGATGCTATCAAATCCGATTCAAAAATAATATTCTACTAATCGACTATTTTAAATGGTCAAATAAAAATTGTAAAGCACTTATCGCTTTAAATGACAGCCGCCATACCGAATCACCCTGCTGGACCTTGACCAAATACCTTTCAATCATATGGACCACAGATATGGACCGATCACACTACAGTTTTGATGTGGATACTGGATACCTACAATAGCCTAGCTAGCCTATACAAATGGCCGCCTTTCGTAGGGTTATAATTGTTAGAGCTATATGCGCAGGTATATTCGACATTTCACCAACATGAATCTGTTATTGTTTAGTTGTTAAATTGTAGTCTTGAAAATATTTAAACAAAGAATTTATTACTAGTCTTTTCATGCCGAAGAAAAATATATAAAGTTTTAGGTATACTAAACCGTTAGTTATTTCAATACACAGTCTAACACAGTAATTAACAAGACACAATGTATAGATTTATGTTTCTATAACGATTTAATACATATTTGTATTATCAAGGTACATCATATTAATATTTTTTAAGATTGTTCATTACATTAGATTTGTTAGGGCTGGACACCTCTTTTTATTCAACAAAACTTTTAGTTACCCCCCTAATTTATATTTTCTAACAAAATGTTATGTTAAAATTCCGGGTGGCAGATACGGCACAGAGTACTTTTATATACCTACCTATATGGAATACGGCTTTACTGTACTCTGTGCTCTGCTTTGTAGTCTGTGCTCTGTGGCATTGACCTAAAGTCAAACAAAATCTAAATTGCCAAAATTAAATGCTCAGAGCTAGTGATTATATTCTTTTTCAGAGCTCAGAGTACAATATGCCAATGATGCTGCATGAACATGAACATAAATATTTTTTTGTGAATGGAATGTGTTGAAAGTACTATAATAAAGTGTATTCACAATTCTACAATAATTAATGTCTGGATAATATTGACTCGTGCGCCGCAAAACTAAAATATCATGGAGGAACAACAGAAAAGAGTTTATTATTGTTCTTATCAAGGATGCGCCTCGTATTTCGATAGACCCTACAGGCTGGCACAGCATTTCTTTGCTCATAATAATATTGTACGTTGTTAGTGCGCTTCGTAAAATAAGAAAATATGATAAACACCTCTAAAATAATTGTTCAATGTTTTCAGAGACCTTACCCATGTGAGCAACCTAATTGCTTTAAAGCCTACACAAGTAAAAGTCATTTAGATCGGCACATAGTAACTGTGCACATGCCTCACGAAAATGACGTTGTTTACAGGTATATAAAACGTTTTAAACACAGTATTTAATATGAAAATTATTAAGGTCCACTAGTACTGTTATTTATTTTACTAATTGTTATGAATGTCTATTTCAGTTGTCCACAATGTTTGAAATCTTTTGCAAATCGTCAGAATCTCAAAAGGCACTTAAACACAGTTCACTTGCACTCATTTACCTGTAATGTTTGCAATATGCAGTTCAATAAGAAGAATCAATTAAGTACCCACATGTATCAACATACTGGTCTGAAAGCATTCAAGTATGTATATGATATGTATATATAAAACATTTTTATATGAAATTCTTATATATCACTAGCTTTATCCCTCTGCTCCACACATTTTTTATAATAATTATCAATAATGTTATATCATTTCAGGTGTGACCTCTGCACTGATACATTTGTAAGTCTTTATCTGAAGAAAAGACATATGAGGTATCACAAAATATACAAGTGTGATGAATGTGATCTTGTGTTTAATCATTGGTCAAAATATCAAAAGCATAAAAGAACTGATCATGATAAAAAAGGTTAGTATAAAATTAGTCACTAAATCACTTCCCTGAACAATAGGAGAACTAAAAGGTTCATTATACATAAAAAAAAACATAGCATGTAATATCTATTTCAAATGACTACAAAATAGATGAATACTGTCACTATTTTTCATTTGTTTTAGACTTACCTACATAAAAACTTGGCAATATCTAGTTGACAGCAAAGTTACAGTAGGCCAACCAAAGCTGAGCTTAAGGTCTTCTGTTGGAACTGACCTATAGTTTTTGCAGTCACCTTCGGCTAGTGATGATGCCAAATGTGACTGCTATTTTACCTTCACATAAATTTATGTGGAGTATCACGATTCACAGTTCCTTCAATGATCTGTTTTTATTTTTAATAATTAAATAAAGTTTAATCCTCATCACCCTAAAAAATCTCATGTTTATTTTTATTCTAACATGTTACATGAATGATTTGTTTCTGACAGTAATCTGAGTGATTTAGTTGCACATTATAATACAAACTTATTTATTCATGAACATTAACTTTTTTATTTTAGAGTACATTTGTAATGAGTGCCAGAGAACATTCAGGCAGAGAAGTCATATAGTTAAACATGTTAAAATTCATGGGAAGAAACCACTTATAAAAAAAATTCCTTGTCCATATGAAAATTGTCAGAGGTAAATATGATTATGTACTTGCTACTTTCATGTTGTAGAAATATATTATATTTATTAAGATATTTTAAACACAACTTTGTGGTTCAGTTATGTTAGGGCCAGGACCAGGAGGCAGGACTCTCTAGATTGAATGTTGGCACAGTTGTTGTTGAGATAAAATTGGTTAATTTTTTAACTTCTTTGCAGGGTTTATTCGAAAAAAAGCAATTTAAAACAACATGTCCTTGTAAAACATATGAAGATGTATCATGAATGTCATATTTGCAATGCACAGCTATCCACAAAGGTAAATATTATATTGTTTAATAAAATACATGAAAATAAAAATTTAATTTCAATAAGAGAGGATCTTTGGAGGTCATACAATCAATAATAACTAGTGATTTTGCGATTTCAGGCCAAATTAAACTATCATGTTCAACTACATGACAAGGAAGTTGTTGTAAGCAAACCAAAAACCAATTCAGATCGAAAACCAAGAATAGACGAGGGCTCCTTTAAATCATCTACTGCCCTAAAACTAGCTGGCTTGTCAGAACCACCAAAAGAAACACACTCTACTCCAAGCTCTCCTGTTAATCTGTCCATTAAAACTGAGTATATTGAAGTTGAAGTAGATGTTCATATTTAAAATACAGTCATTTTTTTAAGGATACATTCAAGAACAGAATATCACGTAAAGTGTAAAAAAAATAAGTTTGTATATATTTAGGAAACCTTTTTTTGAACTAAATTAATCATATTGTTTTACGTATCGTCTCTGACGCGTTTATCACTGTCGCATCATGCATGAATAATGCAAATATGTCAGATCTGACCATTTTCAATTGACCTCAAATTAGGCTAAATTATTAAGGCATTGAAAACATCAAATATAAATCGAAATCGCTTTTATACTTTATACTTTTATATGAGATTTGGTACTGAAAACCTTTCTTGAATGCACCCCTTGTTTCACAGTGTATGAGTGTGTATGTAATTTGAAATTGTGATATTTTAGTCGCTAGTAGGTCTTGCAGTGACAGAAGAATTGATTACATTATTTTTAAGCATATTATGGTGTTATGTAACATAAATAAATATAGTTAATTATTATTAGTTGTGCGTTTTAGCCAGCTAAATCTGTATTAACTAATCCTGAACCTTAGATGTAGTGTTTAGTGGTACAAAATACAATTTCCTGTAATATTTTAAGATAGTGTAGCAAGACATAGAATTTATTTATTTGTTAGTAATAAGAGCATTGTTAAATTTTATCCTCAATAAGTTCTAGAGGTTTATCGAAAGTGTAGGTGTATATACATAGATACCTTTATTTTAATTAGGTAAACAAATAATGCAAAACTTATAGTGTGTATGTATGTACCTTATGAATAAAATATTTTCGTTTGAAGTGCTTTTGTTTTTATAAGGTGTTTGTTTTGTGCTTTGTGGCGTCTTTTATAAGGTTTTCCACATTTAATTACAAATGAAATTGAAATAAAATAAATTTGTAAAAAAAGATCGGCTGTTTTCAAACTTTATACTTAAATTTTTTTTTGTGATTTTGGTTCTCAAATTCTCAGGAAAAATTTAATATTGACATAAAAAAGTAATATAAAACATATTTATTATAAAAAAATGCCCGCCGCGAGTGTCTGTTTGTCTGAATACGATATACTCAAAAACTACTGAACAGATTTTCATATGGTTTTCACCAATGGATAGAGTGATTCAAAAGGAAAGTACGAAACCGGGGCGTGTTGTTAGTCTGGATATTACCAAGCTTATAGCAATATGGATACGACGATTTTCTACGTGTCAACTGCAATAGACGAAAATCTAGAATATTGGCGAGATTTTTCCCCAAAAATATCTGTTAGTTAGGTTAGTTATTGGCATTTGGCAACACTGCATTAGTGTTAGTTTCAAGATCATAAATGTAACTGCAACCGAACCGGTCTGTGATCATGATAATTGCAAAAAGATTTTAATCGATTATAATCAGGCTACAAAACCAATCAAGTAAAATAACCCTGTGAAATAGTACATGCCGATAATCTTTTGTTAAGTGTTAAGTGTGATACGATTCATTGTAGGTACATAGTTTATCCAAGTTGAAACAGTTGTATAAAAAGTTATAACAATTTAACAATGGAATTTACTATAAATGTCTTTACTTTAAATTGTTGGTAAGTTTGTAAGAAATGCATAAAAAATGTATAGAGAGCAATTAAATTAATTTATTTTGATTCTTATAAATTTATTGTACTGATTGCATTGTGCTAATGCAAAATAAAAAATAAGTCAACAGTCTTAAAATTAATATAAAATTAATGTTTAGAAAATCATTAATAATGATAATCCAATATATTCTGTAGAAATATGATGTGCTTTTCAATAAAAATGTTAGTGAATCCATGGAAAATGATAAAATAATATATTAGTTATAATAGTTAAAAATACAGCCTTCAACATCTTACTGCTATAATGAAATACGTTCTTTTTAATGTGTACATAACCATGGTGATTAATAATATCTTTAATCAAAACAACAATTGCATTGCTTAGAAATACAGATGTTCAAATCTTACCTGTCTGAAATTAAAAATGAGTGTACTTATTTTAACTATTATTACTGTCCTTGATAGTACTAATAATGATTATTAGAGTTAATCACTTCTTCATTTAAAAGCATAACTGTTAATCTGTTTAGACTCTGATGCAGCTATTAATGCACTTAGTGTGTTTAGAAAGCCTATCCACATTCCACAGCTATTCAATCTCATTATTTGTAAACTTTTTTGTTTACAGGGGTATTCCAGTAGTGTCGAAAAATAGGAAAGAAAGGTTTGAAGCTATAGCTAAGTATCTACAAGAGAGTTCACATACAATAGTATGTTTACAGGAAGTCTGGAGTGAATATGATTATTTGTATTTGAAGGACAGTTTGAAAGGCAGTCTACCATACTCACACTACTTTTATAGGTAAAATTTATTGTGATTACTTGACTATTACCTAAAATCAATAACCACCCATATATTATGGTTTTCTGTACTAAATATGGGAATTTATCATAATTTATATGACAAATATTTAAATACAGTGTAAACTCCATGTAACGTCACTCGATTTAACGACAAACTCCCTAAAGCGTCGAAATCAATTGGCTTTGGTTGGTTTAGCTTGTTTTCCATACAATGATACACTCTACATAGCATTACACCCACTCTCATTAACGACTACAATTGAGTAATAAAAAGTAGTTTAAGTTGTTTAAGTTGATAAAATTAGTAAAAACTGCGCAGCTGTGTACGTTCTTTTGTCGCTTTTTTATCCTAGCCCGCAAGAAACTCGATGTCGGCATCATGCATACCGAACTTTCTAAGAAATTCGTTTCGAAAAAAAGACGATGAAGCAATGGATGGGCCTGAGCCTCCGCCGAGCATTAAAGAAGCTCTGAAAGCAGCTAAATTATTGAAAAATTATTTCCTTCACAACTAAGATGCCTCAATATCACCATATATGAATAAAATAAGTAAAAAAATACAACAAAATTATTGGTGCAGCAAAAGACGTCAGACAAAAATAACTGACTATACGCAATAGCGTTCAAATACCATTCTTTTTTATGTACATACTCGTAAACTACGAACACTAGTCTGAAATAAACTTTTTCTTTTTCTAATTCAGATTTTTCTTCTCTCCATTTAACGACAACTCTCTATAACGCCATAAAATGCACAGTCCCTTCAGTGTCGTTATATAGAGTTTACACTGTATATCTTTAATAGAGATGTGTTAGCTAATTTCCTGTTTATTTATGTTGAACTCACATTCCAGTAATACTTCTTTGAAGTGTAATATTTTTTATAGTTTAATATTCAAGACAGCTATCATTCTATGCATCTAGCTTAAAGAATATTGAAGAGAAAAGCATTCATTGCATATATTAGTTGTGCATTGTTGCATGCATTGATTATTTTTTCTGGTTGTTAGGCCATATTACAAACAATAGAACAATTCAGTAGCTTCTATGTATGCCACATACAAGCTTGAATATTTTAGATAAGTATTAATAATGAAATTAAAAACTAAATAACAAAATGCATACTATATAGGTAATGCTACCATATTTTTTAACAATACCTGCAACCAAATTGTTCAAGATCTAGCTTTATTTTGTTATTCAAATTTTTTATCAATATTTAGTACATTATCAAGCTATTTCTTATTATGTTTTTCAGTGGCGTCAATGGGTCCGGTCTGTGTGTGTTCTCAAAATGGATGATACAAGATGTTTTTTTCCATCAGTGGACCTTAAATGGTTATATACACAAAATCCACCATGGAGACTGGTTTGGAGGTAAAGGAGTTGGCCTTTGCCGTATTAAACATGGTAACAGGCTCATTAATGTGTATTGCACACATGTGAGTAGTATATAAGTATTAACATATTTTTATTTCCATTTGACAACATTTTTAACTCTTTTTTTCATGCAGATCATATTGATAAGGCGCGATTTTCCATCTCATACTTGGCTTGTATTAACGCTGTCTAGTCTAATCTATTATTTGTCGGTCATCGGTGACAGAGACGCCGCGACGCGCGACGTGTCGTCAAAGACCTAACCAAGTACATAAATGACTTTTATGTATTCTGTATCATTTATACCAGTTCCTAAAAACTGTAAAATTTCTTACTATCAGTCAACTCTTATAATAAGTGTTTTATTTCACAATATCATCTGTATCTGGCCATTGTAAACTTAACCATGTCATTAACTTTATCTCTTATCACTTATCAGTTTATCACATACTGTGACATTCGTTTACCATGAAAAGATCTGATGCAAAATGACAGGTTATATTGTATATTAAGAATCCCAAATTATCACAATTTTTATGGAATTATTTATTATTTATGGTCTTGTTGAAAAATATGTGGGATAGATACCCACATATTTTAATCATGATTAATTAAAATACGAATAATTTTAAGAAGCAGGCATGATAAAATTTAAGATTATAATCTAAATATTATTGTAGGGATTATCAAATAAAAAGTTCAGCCATTGATTAAAAAAGAAAGAAAGTTTTATTTGAAGTGAGACCGTCAAATTAAAAAAAAAAAGGCTAAAAAGGGATTTCTGATTATAAATGTCTGAATATTTTATACTAATTTAAACATCTTTCTTATTTTAGCTTCATGCAGAATATCATGAGGATGATATCTACTTGGCACACAGGGTGTTGCAAGCATACTCGACAGCTGAATTGGTCAATCTAACAACAGCACCAGCTGACATTTCTATACTGGCTGGGGACTTAAATGCGGCGCCAGGAGACATATCATTCAAGTATTAATGTATTTTTAATCTAATATTACTACCGCATGGGCAACTTTTACCGCGATAAACCGATATTTACGTTGGCGCAGCCACGGACATAAACGTGTAAACTTGTAAAGTAAATTTATAAATAAATTCGGTATAAATATAGCTTTACTAACACGATGACCATCTCTTATAAAAATTATCCATATCCAAAATTATCCACCTTTTTGTACTTAAAAGTCTAAAAGAAATAAAACTTTAAAAAGCTGTCATATTCAACTGTTGCCGCAAGGTTAGGCATATAAAATCAAGTTGGATTCTGTTGAAAGATATCCTGAGCGACTTACCTACCACTGTACGGACTGTACCTATGTAAACATGTTATTTTTTTTAATATTAATCCCTATTTTTATTTCAGGATAATAACCCAGCTTCCCCAACTAATTGATCCATTTAGTATCGAACATAAATCAATCGATTTCAACGATTTGAAACATGTGGGTACATCGGACAATGCGAATAATAGCTACTCGGACCCTAGGCTATCCAAAATTAGCCCTGAAGGGAAAAGAATAGACCATATCTTATATAAAGTAAATCCAGCTTGGGAGGTAAATGCATTAATTTTTTCTATCATTTTTTTTATAATTAAAATATGGATATAAATATAATTATTTTTCTGACAGGTTGAAGTAATCAATTTAGGTAACCCATTACCTAACAGAGTTCCTGGCAAAGAATTCTCGTATTCCGACCACAATGCTGTGTCGTTACAGTTACATGTGACACCATCTGACAATAAAACGTCGCAAAAAGATGCCAGTTTAAACGATGCATTTGACAAAACTGCTACACAAGCCATCAAGGTGTGCGAAGAGGCTATGATCACCATATCAAAATCTAAAACAATGTTCTTAACTGTTGGTGGACTGATGCTAATGTTCCTAATTGGCACAGTTGGATTTTGGCCAAATATGATATTCTATGACATAATTAAGTTGTTTATTACCGGCCTCTGCTTTTACTACCTGATAATGGGTACAGTATGGAACAATATCGAAATGAATAGCTTGAAGGCGGGACTCAGTGCCTTAGAAAATTTCTGCCGAACACGGATCAGAGATAGAGAAGAATCAAAGACTTATACACCGAATGATAAGTAAATACTTGTATTAATTAAAACTAAGACGAACAGTACACCTATAAATGCATATCTATAAATAATAATATACTATATGTCAAGGACTTCAAAACATTTAAAATGCTTGTTGTTTTTGTCATTTTATCATATATATTTGTATAAGATTTGTTTAAGAGGCTATCTTTATATTGATTAGATAAGTAAGTGGAGTATTAAATATTTTTTTACTTAGCGCTTTACTATAGTTCATAATGTTATGCAGAAAATGAACTTGCATTAATGCTCTAAATCTTTATTCAATCTATACTATTATCCATCATATCGTCTCTTTATACTATTATCCAGTTACACATTATTATAAAATTAATTATACATTCCAACATAAAATAATCTACTTTAATCAATTTCCTGTCTGTTTATTTAATAAGAACTATAATATTTTAATGTATTATTCTAACGAAAAAATATATCTTTATATATAGGTTAAACAACGATTGTGCATGACTTTAGTGACTCGTCACAAGATTTATCGATTCTCATATAAACTTCACTTATGAAGTAATGAATATATTTTATTGTACTTAAAAAACGTGATAATGAAATCTTCATAAAAAGAGATAAGCCAAATAAATTATCCATGCAGGTCTCAATTTACTAATCTGACTGACCCAGCTGACCCTTTTTGATAAAAATATAGTATGTACCTATTTTACACCCAAAAACCGACTTTAATGCTTGTTTAATAAAGCTTGTATTTCTTTACTGATTGTTCTGTACGCACGACTAGAATGCAATCCGTCCATGTTATTAAGTAACAGTATTCCTACAGTCACAGCGCAACAAGTATTTACAATATGAACACAACCAGGTTTTTTTTCAATATAACAACTTAGTAAGTAAGAATGTAATGTGAAGTACATACATTTTAATAAAAATAATAATAATAATACACTATATATTTTTTTGTATATTCATGATTATAATACCATAAAATAAAGATTTAAATCAAAAGTTGTTTTTTTTTTTAACTTAAATTTTTAATCATCGAGTTATATTTTAGTAAGTATGAACTAGTATGTATTAGGTATATTATGACTTCCTTAAATTGCCATTGGAAAATTAAATTAACAATGCAACACACATTTTTATCCTATTACTGAAAAAACTAAGATAAAACTAGATATTAGAAAATAATAGTCACATCATACTAAACAAATATTTTATTTCTAAAACTTAATATATAATTACACATGTAGTCAGATTATTATAAATAAATATCACAATTTATACTAATTTTATTGTTAACAGTTAGTGTTAGTTTGTAATAGAATTGCAGATCATAAAATTAACGAAAAAAAAAAAAAACAATTTAGGACATTCGTACTTTGGTTTCAAACAAAAATATTGTTCTTCAGAAGGAATGTACAACTTATTGATAAAACTTACGTCTAAGCTATCGCAGAATTCTTTTTCCACCTGAATTTTTGTGATGCGTACCGCATTCATGTAAAGCAAGTAGCACCAAGCCACTTATATTTCATATTATTTGCATAATAATTATCACTTGTTATTATTATCACATGTATATTTTATACTTTCGGGTCGTCTTTAGGTTGATCTCTGGATAGGTCAAGCAAAGGTTCTGTTTCGGAGTTCGTCGAGATTGTTGCTGCAGTGTTGTCAAGGGATCCGTATATGGAGGGTCGCACCTCCACTGATGGTGGCTCTAAGTCTACAGTAAGGTTGGGGGCTGAACTAGACGGGATCGGCTCGCTCATCAGCCTTGAGCTTTCGTCATAGCCGCGCGCCATGTGATACATTGATTTACCCCTGAGTCTTCGACTAAATGAGCTCCCTGTTGACAATTAACGAATGAGCAAACAAAACATTCATAAAAAACAAAAAAAAATCCCATCAAAGGTAAACACGTAAACCTCTATAATTTTCGATTGGTAAGCAATGTTGAATAGATTTTTGTAACTATCCCCGGTTTCTGAAAGGCTAATCAATTCAATCTGTTGTCGGATAAACTGGCCAAAAGGCTAACAACCAATCACAGCACTAAACATGAGGTTTGAGACAGGCGATTTCTGCGTTGATCAATGATCAATAATTTAGAAACCGGGATTATGTCTAATTCAAAAACCCAACTGCGTGGACTTTATGAAGGTTTTCGAGATTAAAAAATACCACTAGCTTCGTTAGTCTCGCATGAGGTCTACCTGTCAATTTCTACCAATCACGAGCCAGTACCTAGCTTGTCTGTTATAAAGTCTCATTGGTGGTGAACGACACCAAAGGATTTCTATATCGCGCTAACCCTCATTGTAAAGCGCGGCAATCTACACACAAAGATATGTAACATAAATAATTAATTGATTCACTTACCTACTACACCAAGATGCTCTGATATATCTCTCTTGACATCAGACACGTCCCACATAGCAAGGAATGAGCCGAGGCATGACGGCGATGGATTGTGAGGCGACACGTACGGCTTGTACGAGAAGCTGTAGTGGTGAGCAATGGCTGCTAAGAACATTTCAATGCATATCAAAAAGTCCTGGAAAATAAAAACAATGAGTTATATTAATTCGATTTTTACAACTTTATTTTTATAATTGCTTTTAGACACGTAATTCATTATTATTTTATATTTTGAAAGCCAAAATTATGGATTTAGTTAGAAATGATACTTGCCTGCAGCTTCGAAGACATAACCTTTATCTTATCAGAATCTGATATATCAAATATGGTTGATATTACTCCACAATAGACCAGTATGTTAATTATTACGCCTTGGCTAAAAAAAAAAAGTATAAATTATGTTCAGCAAATTATGTAACTTGTTTTATCAATGCTAACTTGTGCTTTTGAAATATATTTGTGCAGTAGGTACTTAATTCAATGCTTATCATAAAAAGGCATTATAAAGTACAGTGAATATTAAATTAATAAGGATATAAACATCCTCATAAAGAGATAAATATAATACTGCAATGACAAATAACACACTCATATTATATTTACAGTATAAGGTAAATATTTATAAACTTACAAGAATGAGAAAAAGACTACAGCTTTTATACACAAGAATTTACCAATCGGCTTCATTGGTTTTAATTCTGTTCTATTTGCTTTGTAGAACAGTACAAGACAGTACATGGCCACAAATTGTGAAAGATTGTTGATAGCTATCATGTATGGGAAAGCAACTTGGGGGCTAAAGTCACTCTCCCCGTAAACCCCTGATAGTTCACAAATCATTGATATTACGGTTGTAATAGGTCTCACTACAGTGTATTGTAGTATTCCATGCTTGCAATTATGTACAAATTCACTGAAACAAAAAAAATGTTTATTGTTAACACTTGACTTGTCCATACTTAATATACTTATATTATAAATGCAAAAGTAAGGCTGTCTCTCTGTTACGCTTTCAAGGCTAAAAAGTTGAACCTATTCTGATGAAACTTTGTATGAAATAATATTGGATACCAAGAAAGGACCTAGGCTACTTTTTGCTGCGATAACCGACAATCACACGGGCGGAGCCGCGGGCAAAAACTAGTATTATAAATGCGAAAGTAACACTCTGTCTGTTACACTTTCATGGCTAAATCATAGCACCGATTTTGATGAAACTTGGTATGAAATAATATTTGGATCAAGAAATAACAGCCACTTTTTCCGCGATAACTGACATCCACGCGGGCAAATCCGCGAGTTAAAGCTAGTAATTCGAAATATTTTTAAAGCATCAGTACCTAGAAGGTGTAGGGACCAACTAGATTCCTAAAAACAAAAATGACTGTCACATTTTACACAACATAAGTTGAAAAACAAGACAAAGGGTTTTGCCCTGCTGTGAGACAGTATGGGCTAATTAGATTAAATCATTAGTACAGGTCACATGTATGTTATGTAAAAAAACATACAATGAAAGTTCATATGAAATAGTCACAAAGAATCCTGTCTAAATTTAATCCTAGTGGATATTACCTATTTTAAGGCATTGCAAATACTAGACCAATTAGGTAATTTAATGCCTATCGTATGTTGCATTATGAAAGGTATTATTTACAATTGACACAGATAATATAATCATAACAAGTGTACAAAACTACTTCACAAGTACTTAATCTTGAAACTATTATCTAAATAAGTTAAATATGAATAGCTTTTATCAATTCAATTGTAAATACTTAAATGAATGTGAATAATAAATACTCTCAAGCAACTTTTCACTTGTAGTAAATTTAGGTATGTAATATTTTAAAAAATATTATCGAATTACAATGGTTTAAAGACAAAAAAAAAAGGAAGAATCATTTCTATGAACATTATTTAAAGTTATATAAATAATTGTGTTCAATATCAAGTAATATACTATTACACAATTTGATGAGAATACAAGACATGGGATGTAATAGAAACTTATAAGCTTACCTTCCCATTTCCCATGGTGTTAGACAACATAAAGGAAATATGTGGTATATTTGAGGTTTAGTTTCCAATAGTGCCTCTAAATCATGATCCTCATTAAGATAGTTCAATAAATACTTCATAAAGTTGTAAATAACATATGCTTCATAACATTCTCTTAAAGAATCAACATAAATTGACTGTTCTGGAAACTCTAGACCTATCCAAGCATTCAAAGCATAGATCGGTACCATCCATAATATTCTGTAAAAATAAATAACAGTAAAAGATACAAACCACTAGTCAATACATTTAAAGTTAAGTAAGGATTCTAGTATTACATTGCATTGCATAAGAAATAGTAAAATATAATAAAATGGAATTTAAAAAATCTCACCTTATAATATGCTTTTGCAATATGGGCTTAGTGTAGTGAACAACATGCTGTGTTATTTGCCATATGGAGATGGGTACGGCGAGAAGCACAAATCCTCCACCCACTAAAGACCCTTGATCAGACTTCTTAAAACCATTATTTATTGAATGAGCTATAAGTATAGGTACTAATACTATAATTAATACAACATAAAGCGCAATCAAGAAAGGCCTGATCCACAATCTCCATTGCTTTAAAAAAGATACAATAGTCGAAGAACACATTCTAAAACACGGCTTTATTTCCTTTATGTGTCACTCATAATACTTGATAAGTTTTGGAAGCAATACTAAAATCATATCCCAGAAATACTATTGATGTAGTGTATTAAAAGCATCAAGTTCCAATTATTTGTTTACAACACGAAGAATAAAACTACACAATGTTTCACAAAGACAAAAATAAAAATAATGGCATTTGGCAGAGAAAAATAACCTTTGACAACAAATGCAATGACAGTATGACTTTAACACTTTTTATTGCCAGAAGAAAAAAACAACTAATATTAAACTGTGATTTGGTATTTTCGTCTTTAGTAGTAGTGCTTAGACTTTTGGTTTAGTTGAGGAATCTTTTTTTATTTATATCATAATTGTGAAGTAGTTTTTTTTTTATTAACCGTTCAATAACGATTGCATAAAAATAATGTATTAATGAGTATGAATGAGTTAATCAGCTGAGCTGAGCAGCGCTGCAGAGTAAAATGTTGAGTAATATTTGGCAACACTTATCTAATCATCATTTAGTTTGGTTGTCACATTTTTGACAGTAATTTGTGGAAAAAATCTGGAACAAATTGCCATTAAATAAAAAGTTTTAGAATAATCTAGCAAGTTGCAAGTTTATAAATTACTCATCGAAGTCTTTATTATAAAAAACTACAACATTTGTTGTCAATGCTCTAAGATAAAAATACCCACAATTAGTTTAATTTTAATCCTTTACTGTAAGCTATCATATTTATTTACTACAACATAGCTCTTTATACCAAATATCCTAGATTTATCTTTAAAGGGAAGCATAGGTACTGTAAACTGTATTTTTTTTTTGCTCAGAATCTTACTTTAAACATTTTAACACAACTTATTGGCATAATAATGCTTTTTGTTCTATTGGTAAGAGTAAAAGAGATAAAAGATGGTATTTACTCGTTACTGAACTGACGTCATTTACCTGTAACTTATGTTGCCACATACAATAACTAATTAGTAGAAGAAAAAAACACTTTACAGGTGTTCGGTTTTTTATCAAAATGGTTTTGGTTAAAATTTTATAATTCAGTCAAAAATCTTATTTTAGAGCTTTATAAATATAGTGATAGTATTTAGATGTTAAAATAACTCAAGCAAAACCGGGATTAACTTATTTATCAATTTACAGTTAGACGCGTAACACGTATTTTGTGCATCGAACTCAAGCATTGAATTAGGCCACATAGCGATCTCTCCCTAAAATACCGCTGTTCTGGTTGTCGACGTATCAAGCTAATGTGAGTTTGTGTTTTAACACTGTGTTTATTAGCGACTTAACTTTATATGCAATGCATGGTAAATGGAATTAAACATAGAATACGATAGATAGTGTTTAAAAGGTAATATATCGTGAGTAGATAATTCATATGTTTTCGTAAATGGGTCACCTCGCCATTCTTATGAGAAACAAGTTGTTTTGTGTTCTGAACCTTTTTGGGATGTTTTAAAGTGCGCAATGTGTTATTTAAAACTGATCCGTTTTTGTTTTGATATGATGTTTTCGTAGTCTTGGAAGGCGGGAGAGTGATGATCAGAAAGTCCACTACCTGGTAATGTGATGTCATTAAAAGCGGAACCAGAGGCCGACTCCGGCACCGTGTCACCGAATTTATCTGCAGTCAAAAATGAACCGGTTAGTAAGCTCATTTATTAACTGTAATTTAAATCAAGTCAGGTTCACCTAGATTGTCTAATAAGAATGCAGTCTAGGACAATCATTTTCCTCCACATTTGGGTGCTAAAGTTACTGTGGTTATTTTGAAGTGCCTTGTACCAACATAATTTGTGTGTTTTTATTCAATAATTCAAAATTTTAAAGTTCTGAACATATGTATTAAAACCTTCTTAGTACTGATAACGCTGACAACTATGTGGTTTCAAAATAATTTTGTAGTGTTTCTAGCAGTTTAATGATAAAATTTTAAATGTATCTCTTTGAAATCAAACATTTATCTTGTCATTTAGAACTGGGACAAATTAACAGTAAGTTGAAATAAATACTATTAGATTTACTTGCAACTTCTAATAAAGTTAAGAGTGATTTGTAATCGTTGGGTTCTTTAAAATGTTTGTTCCTTATAATGATTTTACTGATAATGAGTTTGTAATTATAATGGGATTGCAATCTTAATGTGACTCACTAAAACTAATTACTTTTTTTTTAAATTGACTACTTGCACTATTAGAATTCCAATAGTTCAGATTATTATAAAATAATCTCCTTGATTTTGCCTAATCTTACTTTTATTATTTTCAAAATACCTTGCTCTATAGTTTACACTTTTGTGTCAATGAATTACTGTTTATTGTGTTGAAGTTTCATAACTTAATAACTTTGATAAAACTGTTATGCATTATGTTATAATACTTCTATATTTACATAACAAATTATCATGTATGACAGAAAATCTTAAAGTGAGTTATAAAATTATAACAATTTTTGTCTCTGTTTTCCTCATGGATAAGTGGAAGTTGTAAGAGTTATAGATATTATAATTTGCATTAGATCAGAGTTCAATTATTATTATTGTGTATGAAAACAAAAGAATTATGAAAATACTTCTTGTAGTAATGTTCTTTGCTGTTTCAAATCAACTTTATTTACAGTCCAGCCAGACTTAAAAAAAGCTGTTACATAGCTGTGAATATTACCGGGCTGTTGTTGATAATATAACATTAAGCCTCTTTAATTAACTTTATTAATAGTCATATGATCTGATGTTATCATAGTATATTGAATCAAGTCTTAAATTATTAGTGTTTAATCGGAGTAGTAATAAATAACCTAGTTTTTCAGAAGAGAAGGCATTTAAATCAAGTTAAGTAAAGTGTAATCAGCTCATCCTTATGTTAAACAAGCGGTTTTTATAAATCTAATTTATAGTGGTTCACTATTTTAAGGTTTTTCATTTCACTTTCTGAGCAACATCTATAAGTCATAAGCATCATCAATCTTGGGTTTATGAATAAAATTGTATCAAACGGAAATTTCAGCCACAGAAATTTTAACATGTGTACTGTATATTACTGGTAAACTTAGACTTAGGGTAAATCTAAGTTCACTTAGTAGTAATGCATCATATGGTTGTATTGGAACACTAATTACTTTATCATGAAATATGTACAGATTAGTACTAATAATACTATTATAATATAATAATAGTAATCTACTACTAAAATGTCTATGTTGATACCCAAATAATAGTAACTTCTGTGGTTTCAATCTACATACCACATAATAATTGTATTATATATATATTTTTTTTGATTAAGCAACCACAACTTTTATTTAATTTAGTAGGTATGGTATACATATTTATTAAAATTTTCAGGTGGCCACCAACAGCAAAGAAACTCCAAAAAGGGGTGGTACATTATTAAAATGTACCACATGCAATAGTTTTAGTACGTTGAGTAGTCGAGCATTAACTACCCACATGGCCCAATGTTCGCCGGACAACAACAATGTGGCGGCAGCGCAGAACGCCGATCCCAGACCTCACAGAAAGCTATTCGAATGCGACGTGTGCAACATGAAGTTTTCGAATGGCGCCAATATGCGTCGGCATAAAATGCGGCATACTGGAGTCAAACCTTACGAATGTCGCGTCTGCCAAAAAAGATTCTTTAGAAAAGATCACTTGGCAGAACATTTTACAACCCACACAAAGAGCTTGCCGTATCATTGCCCAATCTGCAACCGAGGATTTCAGCGCCAAATTGCCATGCGCGCGCATTTCCAGAACGAACACGTTGGACAGCATGACCTCGTTAAAACTTGCCCCTTGTGTAGTTATCGTGCTCCTACCATGAAAAGCCTGAGGGTTCACTTCTTTAACAGGTAATTTAATTTCATTTTATACTATTTAAAGAGGCGTGAAGCTGGTGTCGCGAATTGTTTGTGGGACATGACTGATTGGCTTGGTCAATAGCAGCTTTTTATGTAATAATTTGAGGAGTAATAAAATAGTTGTTAATATAAATAGAACATCCTTAAAAGCAGAACAGGCCCTACAAAAGTTATATTTATTCCACAGACACGGTATCGATTTAGACAACCCGGGTCCAGGGAATAACTCTTCAGTGTCTCTTCTTGCTGCGGGAATCGCTAACGCCGCTTACTCCGATGGCACAATGGACCCCAGTGCTATAAACGCCCTTGGCGCGTTAGGTTCCAGTCTGTCAGTGTCTGTCGCGGCCACGTACTCCGACAGTGGCGACAGTAACGGAGCGCGGTCCGTCGATAATGCCACACCACCTATGCACTACTTGACCCCTCACGTCGAGATTTCTATGGCCGACAACAACGAAACCTTTTCACCGGGTCAAAATCATTTGGGCAACTCTGGTAAATATCAAACTTATAATTATGTTGCGTTACTTTTTTTACCCGACTGCCAAGGAAGAGTTATATTTTTCGCGCGTATCTTGTATGTATGTTTCTGTGTGGAAATTTTATTTATTACCTTCCTCGTATCTTTTATAAGGCTGGATGGATTTTCACAGTTAAGGCATAGTTAGGTTTGTCTCAAAAACCCATCTTTAAGGATTTTATAAAAGATTCACATGTAGTTTGGAATGAGAATGCAAAAACAAATAATTATTATAAAAAGCCCTGCCTTAGCAGATCGTAATTTCTTTCTTGGCAGAGCAGTCGGGTTTTTATGTCTTATACTAATACAACTGGTTACAAGCTTTTGTTGCAATAAATGCATGTACCTATGTGTGTATGTATGTTTGTATAGCTCAAATCTTACAAGCCAAATTAGAACCACTTCTTGACTTCCGATTGAGATAAAATTTTGCATAACTTGGGTGCAATACAATACAATATTATGGTACTTTCGAGCTGGTTTGATGATGGAGCCAGAAGGTGGCCATAGGAACGTCGTAACGAAACGACGCAATCCCATCGTGTTTGGTTCAAGTCTTCACTGGTCCTGTGATTGTAGCTGGTTTTAAAACTTGTGTTTTTAATTTTTTATACACAAGCTTTAAAATCAGCTCTTCAATCAGGAACACATCTTCTATACATAATGTTATAGAATAAAGTCCCCTGCCGCGTCTGTCTGTCTGTCTGTCCGTCTGTCTGTCTGTCTGTCTGTCTGAACGCGATCAACTCAAAAACTACCCAACGGATTTGCATATGGTTTTCACCAATGGATAGAGTGATACAAAAGGAAAGTTATTGTGTGTGTATTGTTCATTAATATGTTGCCTATGCGAAGCAGGGACGGGTCGCTAGTTTATAATAAAATCTTATTTACCTAGAACTTGTTTTTTTGTCGACTTTTTCAAAATTAATTATAGATTCAAACTTTTTGCTTTTTGCAGGCAGGAATTTACAAAGACAATAAAAGAATCGTTTATTTGTTTGGACTCATAATATTTTATTTCCGTATTGTAGACTCACGCATGAACGGCGAAGGGCCCAGCTCACCTCAATCGGGTGATAGTGCAATCGCTAGCAGCTCCTTATCAGCTGGACTACCCACTAACATTACTCCGTCCATCACTCTGATACCTATCAAACAGGTGAGCTTACATTTCTCTATGGTTCTCTTTACAGAAACAATCAGACTAGTAACCCATAATGTATAAGGACAAAACTACAGCACCAATCAAGGCGAGAAGAACAACTATTATATCGTTTTTCTTACATTCTCTTTCAGGAAATCACCAATCAAGAGGAATCTGGCAATAACGAAATGCGAGAAGGGGAAACTAATGGCGATAAACGAGGCGTATCCTCGAGTCTGTCATCTCTAATCAAGGTGTCACCGCTAAAAAGTTTATTAAGAGAAGATTTGCGCCGGCGCATCTCTGCTCGTGGACGCGCTCGTGGCTCTAGCGTACGTTTATGTCGAGTTCAATAATAAAGATCAAACTTTTTCTTTTGTTTTTGAGTTTATATTAGAGAGTAGATGTTTTCTCTCGTTTGCTATGTCTAAATATAGTACGTCAATTTCGTGTTTTTTTATATTGCAGGCTTCTCGAGCCTCTCCGTCCGAGGGTGGCGTGATCACGTCGACACACGGAGACGCCGCTATGCTGCCTTCGTCACTTGTATGTACGTTTTGCTCTATAACCTTTCCGGACTCCACACTTTACTTCCTCCACAAGGGCTGTCACTGTGACTCCAACCCGTGGAAGTGCAACATCTGCGGCGAGCAATGTTGCAACGTGTACGAGTTCAACTCCCACCTGCTGAGCAAGAGCCATCAATGACTGTTTGCAGGGGGGCCGTTCGATCACTGACTTTAAAGTTTGTTGATGCACTTCTCGTATGCTATGTGTGCATACTCCGCAAGCACTTCGAAGATACTTCACTTAACACTTTACGTATTAACGGTTTTTAGATACAATTTATTGTTTCTCTGATCTTATTCTGTTGTGTGTACTACTATAACTACATTCCTAATTTCTATCAGGCACTGTATGTTGAAGTGCTTCGAATATGCTATATGCTGAACGTCCCCCCGAAGCTATTTTATGTTTAAAGTGCAAATTATGTCAAGGTATATTTAGTGGTTAAAATAGGTAAATGTGCGAAGATATTTATATGGATATTTTAGTCAATCAACTCAGCCTGTAGCGGTTATTAATAAGACTTAATAAATAAGCTGAAATTCAGCGTTAATTGTTGAACATTCCAAATTACGACGTATACATTCCAATTCGTGAGATTGACGACAAATAAGCAGTCTTTGGTGGGGAATAAACGACTACCTACTCAAATTATCTTAAAATATATTTTATTTATTTGTCTTCAGTACTTAACTGTACATTACCGTGATTTTTTTAATCAAATTTAGAGTATTTTGGTGCGATAGTGAATTTTACAAATGTTTATTAAAATAAAACTTATGGTGAAGAGTGTACAAATTAATATATATTTTTACATTTCGCTGTTGAGAAGTTATAGAAAGGCAAAGCCTATAATAATCCGTGATGGTTTAATTATTGTGATTGTGTACAGACAGGAATTATAAATTCTACATTCCATTTTTATTTATGTTTCCTTTTATGAAATGCATGTGATGCAAGTCCACGACTAATACTTAATGTACAATTTAAATTATTTTGTTGTTATTATTTATTTTTTTCTAAAATACATATACATATTTAGAATTATAAATTTCATTGTGTACTTAAAAAGTCAATGTACTATAATTATAGTTTACGAGCACTTTCTGTTTCGAGTCCCTTTTATGATAAAAGTTACTAATAAAGTTAGTTGGAGAACGTTGTGTACGTAAGGCAACAATAATAAAGAGTGGCTATGTTAAGCACACCTTGCTCAATGAAGCTCAAGCACGGAGCATGTTGGGTGTTGTACTCGCACAAAAGCATAATAACGTTAGTTTCACGTTTTATAGATTGGAATACTCCACAGAAAGATGCATGTGCTTTTATTGGTGCCTGTAAAGATAAATTCGTCGTTTCTTATTGTATCAAAATAATTGCAAACAGGCAGATTGGTTAATTATCTTGAGTTTTAAGCTCCTTATTTATGCGTTAATCAAAATAGTTTATGTTAAGAAAAATGCTCAACTTTATGGTGAACGATTTTATCATCATTTCGTAGCAAATACTACTTACTATTATATTAAAATTTTATATAAAAAAATATTTATCACCATCTGACAATTATTATGATTGACTAAACTTGAAACAATATGGAAAATATTAATTATCCATACTAACGCAATTAAGAAGATAAGTGTCGTATTTTTGTTTTTAAATATTTAGATGTTAATTCTTATTTTAGGTGCATCCCTTGTACAAAATATTAGTACTTCATAACATTGGTGAATCCGTTCCATTCCTTGTTTAAACCTGAGATTTACATTCCTTTAGCTATTAAGTACTTAATATCGGTTGTGGTCTTGCCTGATAAGTTTACTAAATTTACTTAGATGGAACTGAAATTATGTTAACCAACGAAGTTTATTTTGTTTTGTTATTGCATTGGTATTAGGTTAGCAGTCGGCGCACGCGGTAGTCCGTCCGTGAGTTGCATGGACATAGTGAGTTACCTGATATGAGCAACACATATTTATTTATAGAGATTCTTATATTATGCTGTTTCATTTGTTGGTTATGTAGAACTTGAATGTTTTATTATATATTTTTGGTCCCGTCGCGCCGCAATTTAATGTTAAAATAAGTGTAGTTTATTGTAAGAGCTATTAATATTTTTAATCGGTAACCCCCGTTGGGCGCCTTTACTTAATCCGTCCATATCTAATGATAGATATTGCCTTTAATATTTAATAGAGTAATATATTTTATAGATGTTAGGTGTAATAATTAAGAACAGATCTTAAGTATAAACTGTTTTCAGAATGCAGAGGTTTAAAGATGTAGTTGTATTTATTTAACTTCTATTACATGGAGGTAGTCTGCATTGTTAAGAAATCAATAAAGGACTGTATTTATTTACTGCAGTTTTGTGCTCTGTAATATTTCCATTATTGATTTATTTGCAATGCAGCGATAACATTGTTGATTGTTGCGGTTTGAAGTAAATATTTTATTTTTTTGTGTGGTAGTAATACAAATTGTAAACATTAAAGTATTCAACGTTGTTTTAGAGTTGTTGACTTAAAATTATATCATCAATTGTGTAGATAAAAACAGTATTTTTAAAGTAAATTTTATGGGATTTACCCAGTTGAATGTAACTTTGTCATTTGTTAAAAAATAATTGATTCCTACTTTGAAACTTGAGCAGCGTGACTTAAATACTATATTGACTAGATTTGTTTGTATTCTAAATGAACACTACATTAGACACCAATAATATATGTAATAATAAAAACAGAATATTTAGTGTAGCGATCCTCACCTTAATACCAAAACACAGCTTACCAACATTATAATTTTATTTTAAGTTGTTATGTATGTAATATAAGATAGAGAAATTAACATGGTTAAAAGCAATTAGTAACTATAAGCAGATTGAATTTGTCGTTGATATTTTTCTGTTACTTTATGGTATCGATGTTAAGAAAAATAATATCAATCTGTACTAATATAAAATAGGGTTAGTACTTACAAAGAACCAGTTTGGAATCATGAGTGATAGTTACTATATCAAATTGTAGCAGATTGTGCCTTAGATCAATAGTTTAATATTGACTACATTATCATAATATATTTAAACAAATTATTTAGATGTGTGCATTTTCATATATTGACATCTAAATTTAATTTATTCAGGATGGTATTTTGGATGTCGGACGTATTAAGAGTAGCGACGTCCCGATTAAATTAAAAAAATACAGATAACTACTTAATTGTCGTCTCGAAATCCTCAATAATGTATATTTTTTAAGTGTTGAGGATCTTACTTACGCGGTGCTAGTATGTCTATTTATTCCGAGAATTATCCTTTAAATTACACATAAGTAGTTATGTTTCTTTACATATTTCAACAAGAAATGGAACTCGGAATGTCGGCACCGTCGAAGATTACTAGGTGCTTTTAACTAAGGCTCACTTGAATTTATAAAGAAAATATAATACATCCCTCATTCAAAATATAATTCTATTATATGATTAGAATCTGGAAAATTAAATAATATGTTATTAATTATGTATCGAAGAATACATTTTTAAAATGTGGCTGTTTTGCTTGTTTTTATAAAGAAAGTTTATTTGCAGTTGATAAAATAATATTCTTAACGTTTTGTTGTGACGTTAAAAGATTAGAAAATGGTACTTATTATTGAGTATATAGTTTTATTTATTTACTTTATAATAATTTGGTAAAGGGTCTAATAAAATATTAATAAACTATGACATACATATGGTGTACTTATTTAAGAACAACTGTCCTGTTTAAAAAAATGAATCAATTGGAACCCAATATAGACTTTGGCACTCAGGAATAATGTAGCTTTCTACTGGTGATAGAATTTTCAAAATCGGTTCAGTAGTTCAAGAGATTACATCCTACCAAAGTACTTCCTACAAACAAACTCTTTTTTAGTTTTGAAATGTGAGAAACTTGTTAAAATGGCAGAATAGTGAGAGATTAAGGACTAAAGTCGATGTTAAAAAATAACAGTGCAACAAAGTTTTTTACTACTATTAACTCGATTTTTATACACTTTTTTTTCTGTTACGCTAATTGTGCTGGTGTGATTTAGTTCAAGGACTTATTTAGTCAAGCCCACAGAACAGTATACTAATACTCAAGTCAAGCCTCTTTTCTTGAGGTGTATATAGTGGGTATACCTACTAGCTTTTGCTCGCAGCTCCTCCCACGAGGGTGTCGGTTATCGCTGCAGAGAGTTTATATCCTTTCTTGGGATCCCAGCTCACCCTTCACCAAGCTTAATTAAAATGCTGTTTAGTTGGGTAAAAGACAGAGCTACTTTCGCATTTATAATATTAGTAAGGATTATGGGCTATGACCGAGTATCTGTAACACTAAAGTAGGTACCAGACCTAATTTTAGTGTGACAATTCTCTTGAAGCATTGCGAAATAGTTAAAAATAAGTGGATTTGGCTCAGTTAGCAGGTAGATTTCTCAGTCTCCGCAGTAGGGTATTAAAAAATGCATTCAGGCAAAATTTTAAATCAATGTATCGTCTTATGATTATGTAAAAGAAAAAAAAATAGATAAGTACCTATCCAATATTTTAATCAACCTGATGGACTAAAACAATTTTTAGTTTACAGAGTAGGTACGTTTTAATATACCGAAAGTTATCAGATTTATGACTGAGATCTTCCCTGTTATAGGTAACTACAGGAAGCCATATCCGTACCTTTTATTAAAACCTTAGGAACAGATTCACGAATTTGCGATTTCCAACAATGTAGAAACGATTAAGGAGAAGGGAGGCCAAAATTAAATCACGCATAGTCAATTAACTTTTGATTATGCAACGGTTGATTTTAAATTATTCTCGCATGTACCGTCCCAACATCATTAAATTTAGGTAATAGGTACCTACTAGTTTAAATAATAAATAAATAAATAAATGTGGACAACATCACATACATTGCTCTGAACCCAAAGTAAGAAGCTAAAGCACTTGTGTTATGGAATTCAGAGACAACGAAGGTACCACAAACACCCAGACCCGAGACAATGTAGAAAAGTTGTTTTCTACATTGACCCGGCCGGGGATCGAACCCGGGACCTCAGAGCTGGCGACACCTTGAAACCGGTGTGTACGCCACTCGACCACGGAGGTCGTCAGTTTATATATTAGGTATTGGTATCTAGCTATCTCTCTTGCTGACCACCCAGAATTCAGATGATATTGAACAAGCATAAAGTAGACTATGTAGTAGGTACTCAAAGCTATTTTAATTATGTAGGTACTCAAATCTGTTTTATTAGTCCTCATACCCGGGTCGTTATTCGTCTTTTAGATAAATTTATTTGCATTTTTCTGTTACCTTACCTATATATATAATTTTATCGCAGGTATTTCCCAAAGGGAAGGTAGAGGTGTTTTATGTATCAGAAATTTGTAGGTCCATGTCACGCCATTCGTGATAAGTCTATGTCACGCCATTCGTAATAAGTCTCGTCGAAGACATCATAGAATAGTGGCCACTGGCCAGCCCAAGTCGCCGTACCTATATACTTTCCCGATGACGAAGCATTTATGGACACTTTCGTTCCCATAGCACAGAATAAATAGTACTCCCATGGTAACAAATCATTTTCTATTCATTTCTTTTTAGAGCTTCTAATTACTTAAATAAATTAAATTATTAATCTCGCTTAAATATGTACATGATTTATATTTAATGTATTTCAAATTTAATGTCATTTGATCATTTTTCTAAAAAAAATAAACGTCAAATTGTCAGCCATGTCAATAAAACTCCGAAGTGTCAAAGTTTTGTTGACAAAAAGTTAACTTTTCTGTAACTATTTCTATTAGTTTAAAGAATTTATAGTAACTTTTTATGAAGTTGTAAGGTTAACTATTACGTATTGTTAAGCTTAAAAACTAGTAGAAACTTAAGGTGTAATGGGAAAAACCACAGAAGTTGATGGCGATAATAACCCGACTTCGTCAGAATCTGATCCATCGAAGTTATTGGAAGCTGCTTTACAGCAGATGGATGGCATTATAGCCGGTAAGTTGAATTACTTATTGGGCCTTATATTGAGGTTTAATATCAAACATCTTATGGGAGGTAGGTTAATTAATAAATAATGTTTTAAAAACTTTATGGTTCAATGAGTATTGAGGTCTTCATTTCCTCAGACATGTTGCAGTCTGGTTTTAATAATTCCCAAGCTTCTGTTAATCTTGAGGTATTTACATGAACACTTTGCGCTAACCATAGAAAACTTATACACAAGTTAAAACTTTGTTATAAGTAGGTATGATTTTTCTTGTTATGATAAATCATTGTCAAAAAGTTATGAATATGCTTTGTTTCTATCACTGATAAAATAATGGGCTATATTTGATTAGATTATTAAAATATATATAGTGGGATTTAGTAGTAGTCACACTATCAAACTTCACGTCGATACATGGGTCTATGTAAGACACAATGTGTTCTATTCTTCTATTGCATCTATAATACTGGTATTCACCAGATAACGGTTTTTCGTTTAGTTCCATATTATGGTACAATGCACACAGAAGATTAATGATTGATTTTATTCAGTGATGTTTATGTGTAAAACTAAATAATTTAAATAGACATGACTAAACTTGAATGTAACTTAACTTTCCATAATTGGCAATAAGTCCTGTTTGTTACTGCCGCCAAGTTTGTATATTAGGTTGAAAATTATTTCAATGGCTACGATATTCTGAAGCTAAACACTTTTGCTATTGTTTCTTAACATTTAGTTATGACGACCATTCTAATATTCACAATACACATAATATGCATTATTCTTCTATGTGTTTGGCATTGATGTCCTTACTACTTAGACCTAAATTGTTCACACACAATTTTTTTGAAATAACACTATAGTATACACATATTAGTATCTAATAACTAGCAACCCAGACTGGGTTTTGCATGGCTAGCACAGGATCAAATGCCTTGTATTTTTCTGTAGTAGTGGTTTAAGCACAGTATTATATTAATAATAGTAGGTATTGTAGCAGATTTTTACCTTGAAATGGCCTCGGACCGCTTGAATTAATTTACCCGCTCTTTTGATTTAAATTTGCAATAACATCTAAAAATGATATGATTTTAAATTTATCACATTACATTATTGATTTAATTTGTGTGTTGTAAAGGATAATTACATTGTGCATGAATTGCTTAGGGTAACTAATGTATTTAATTTGATGAGGTTTAATATTGTATCTGTCTAAGCTTTAAAATGACTGTATTATATTTGACCATTTATAAACATTAAAATTGTTATTGAAAGCTATCCTTTAAAGACAGAAATAAGACTTTTTTGTAGACCTAGAAAACAGAAACAATAATTCTACTATACATTGTTTTGTTATATCTCTTAGGAATAATGCAGTTTTCTACTGATAAAAAAAAAATCCAAAATTGCTTCAGTAGTTCCAGAGATTACTTCCTACAATCAAACTCACAAATTTTACCTCTTTATAATGTTAGTAATATTAGTATAGATATAATACAAACAAAAAAGCGCCATTGCAAAAATATTTTGCCAGTGTAAAAACTTCGAAATTTATTTTTAGTGTTCTAATTAAAATTTCTCGTAACATTTGAAGGTATGTAATTTGTAATATCCGAATTAAAATGATTTTATTTCTTGCTCTGCATTATTTCCATTAATTTGCGGGAAAAATATGTTTGTTAAATTGAAGAGTTTAACAAATATATTTCTACGCTAATTTGCGTTCACATTCTGTTTAAATGCTGATGATAATATAATTTTATAGGAATGTAGGTATCTGTTTTAATGAACACAAGGACATTGTACATAAAATGAATGAATTCATGAATGATCTTAACACGTAACAGGCGTATTGTAGGCTTTACAGGAAATAGGGGTAACGTTTTCGTGGGAGAGGGTGCTAACTGTTGAACAGAGGGTGGCGAGGCGCCAGTCCGCCGCCCGCACGCAGCCTCCGCGGACGCATTCACGTCCTTGCGGCTAATGTGCACGCGACAATTACACCAGCTAATCTTACCAAGTACTCACTTAATTATAAATTGACACGAAATTTAATTACAGTAATTAATACATTATTTTTCTTTTTATGGATTTTGTAAATTTATTTTTTTTATAAGGATCAGTCTATTGATTGGAATGTAATATTTTATATTGGAATATATCACGGAATTTGTGTCGGTTTGTTCTTGCTTAGTACATTCGGAGCTCAGTAGAGTGACAAGTTCTACGACAGCGTTAGCGTTGCGGTAAAATTCATTTTGGATGTGCACGTGTTTTTGTGCAAATATAGTCGTAATGCTTAACATTTTTAAATAAAATAAATTATAATTAATGAAAAATAAATATATGAAGCACTGTAATTTTTTAAATCTCTGACTGACAGACTGATGAATTTTGAATATTTTCAAAATTTATATTGAATTTAACTTAATCAAAAATCTTATTAAAATCTTTTTTTTTTAATCTATACTAATATTATAAAGCTGAAGAGTTTGTTTGTTTGTTTGAACGCGCTAATCTCAGGAACTACTGGTTCGAATTGAAAAATTCTTTTTGTATTAGATAGTCCGTTTATTGAGGAAGGTTATAGGCTATATAACATCACGCTACGACCAATAGGAGCGGAGCATAAATGAAAAATGTTGCAAAAAATTAAACACCGTTAAAACTAAAACACGCGAACAAAGTCGCGGGGACAGCTAGTAAGATATAATTAGTAAAAAATATTAAGAAAAGAAAATACCTGGCTATCATACGTTTTCTATTACTTGTTGTATTCATACCCTGTCATAGAATACTTCATAACAAATGCAAACAAGAAATTTTAATCTCAGTTAGACAGCGTCAAGATAAAAAACATTGCGTTGTTCTTATCGCCGGTATCTTCATTCCATGAATATTTTGAACGAATCTTTTGCGTTCTTTCCTTTTTGTTTTCGTCATTGTAAAATATAATTTTACAGAAAACATTTTTCATCAATATTTTAATTTAAGACTATTTAATACGGTATCCTGAACTATAGCTAAGTAATATGAATGGGAAAAAATCAACTTTATACCGTAACCGACCATTTTTATTCTAAACCCGGAGTTCGCAAACAAATTTCTAAAAACATGCTTTGATAATCAAGTTTGCCTTCCTTTGGTTGGAAAACAAAGAAGTTACAGGGAAAACAAAGAAGTTGTTTACATCGTGATCTCCTAAACCAGAAGCGTCCGGCTAATACCATTTATTTACTCCTCGAGCGAAAAAAGTTTCGTAATTAAGGTCCTCGCTGTGTGTCGTATTTTTCATTTCACATTTTCCGTGTGTCCAACAGGTCCCATTCGTATTTTTTGTTGAACATTTTCATCAGAGCTCGTAAATCCTTCCTCTCCACTGTCCCAGTGCCCGCTAAGCTCAAATAGATGCGGCTTATCTCGAATACCAATGTCACAATAGACAGGAAAATATCAGTTATAGACTAAGGAAGTTTGTTATTTAAGATATATAAAAGATCATTGTTTATAAGTAAAAACCAACATAAAAATATTTAGATTCTTCGCAAATGCGAACTTAAGGTTAAATAGAAAATATGTTAAGAATACAACGTGCACATCCAGCTTAAAAATGTAGATATTCCGAGAAGTGGGTCACCGGACTCACCGGTTATAAATTATTGTAATAAAATATTTTTCTTAGCATTAACGAGAAAAGCTTTTTCGACATTTTGACTTGTATTTTTTTTCATTACAAGGTGTTCAACGATTTTATAATTGGATTTCATAAGAGTAATCAGTCATGTGTGTAAAGTGTTATTGAAATTCAATCAGTGATGAGTATATCGTGAGTGTTTGATGTGATCGCAATGCCCGGGTGTTGGCATTTACCGGAGCACGTGACCAGATGGTGGCTGCTGGACGTTTGTACCCAGCGGTTGTTCGGCGACGTAGATGCCTCGGATTCCCAGATACCTCAACGTATGCATATACATTACTAAACATAGTTTAGACACCTATATCTTGTTGTATTTCCATTTCCCAAAACCACACGCAAAACCGGCGCTAGAGAGAGGTCACATGTGTGGATGTGCTAATTAGATGTCCGGTTGGTTATTTAATCCTAGGAATAAAAGAGCTGTTCCTACTATATGCGGTCGTACTGTGGCGTACTATAAAGATTTTCGCAACGTTCCTACTTTTATAACGAAGGGTAAAATGATGAAGATTTTTTTTCTGCTGGAAGCAAAAGCGCCATTGTTCCTAGGCGGATGCAATTCACTCGGTCCCCGCGCAATTTGCGCGAGTGGAGTAATTTCGAAGAGATTTGTGTCGTAGCGCTTATGCTGGCTGTGCAGTTAATGAATGAAGAGATCTATAAGAATATGGATATACTTATTATACATGTACCTACTTATTTTTTTATCATCGCGTGAATTACCAAGATCTCAAGAAGCTTCATCTGTATCATATTCCTACGTCATACAAGACCTATATCACTGTACTCTGTGAGACGTTCATGTCCTTGATGGACTGCAACAATCTTTTTGTCTAAATATAGAGAATTTTTTCCCTTACCAGTAGGTATTTATGATAATATTGTTTTGATTCATACACGTTTATAGTTGCCGGCAGGTCACTTGGCCAAGTTTGGGCGTAGTAATAATAATATATAATATGAATTTTAAGTGCAAGAGGTTTTTGTCATAATTCGTTTTTAACATTTCAGTTTAGAAGAACGCTAAAAAGGAGAACTCGTAATGACGTTCGCCCAGTTACCTGCTGGTAAAAATAAATTAGCTAATGATAGGTAGGTAGATAGATGATGATAGGTCAATTTATTGATGTAATTACATCATAAGTCATCGTCCTATTTCCCTAAGTGTCTCTTATTTTGCCAGAAACAAAGTCCCTAGCAATGGAAGGTGCGCTATTATTATTAATTGGAAATAAGTTTAAATCTTAGCCTACTTGCTCGTAGTCTGGCAGTCTGTCACAGCGACGAACTGAATATTTCCTAAAACGAAAATCCCACAAGTCCTCTCAGAGTTAAACCGGAGTAGGTTGCAACGCATAAATAATGTATCCCCTAGGAGCGAAAGTAGGTAACAAGTAACAACTAACCAAGAAAACACTACTCGAAATGTTACCTAAACAATATTTGGAAATCAACTTTTCAAAATACTAGGTACACAAAACAATACAGTCTAGGCACTGCCTACTTTATAGTTCATGCCGGACTCAACAATTCTGATTACACATTCCTTCTCAGGCCCGCATGAAAAAACAAACCCTCTGCAGGACTGAAAAAGTTTGTTAATTCTCTCTCGCGTTTATTAACTCCAAATGAAAACTTGGAATATGCACATTGTGGGCTACGAAGCTATATTATCTACATTTACGGTCATCGTCAAGTATTTGATAAAAAACGAAGGTACTGTGATACTGCGCATTGCAAAAAAACAGTACGTACATAATAATAATGCGCATTGAAGCTCGTCGAAGAATCGAATGACGGTATACATTTCCGTAATTTAATATGTGATATCGATACAGTTTTGAAGGTGTAGCTCAGTTGACATTGTGCCAGTTGTCGTTAACCAGTGCAATAGTGTCGTGAATAAACAGTTGAGATAGTATAACTGAAATAACAAAAAACTGGCGCCTGACTTTGGTCTGCGCCTACACGTGGAAGTGTTCAAGACTTC
Source organism: Diachrysia chrysitis (assembly GCA_932294365.1). Classification (NCBI taxonomy): domain Eukaryota; kingdom Metazoa; phylum Arthropoda; class Insecta; order Lepidoptera; family Noctuidae; genus Diachrysia; species Diachrysia chrysitis. The sequence goes on along the minus strand of OW028649.1, from coordinate 9,410,199 downwards.
TAAACCCGGTGTCTAGACTAACAACGCGTCAATTGCAAGGGGCCGGTCAGGGAATGTGCGCGAGCCTCACCGTCGCGGCCGGCCGTCCGGGCGACCGGGAGTCGGCGCACGCTACAAGCCAGCCGGTTTAACATCGTTAAACTATTCCGTGAAATGCGTGACGTTTTCTTACTAAACAGATGCGACTGCATTGAGCAGCGATCAATGCCTAGTAAGTACCGACACAGCAGAAGACATACACTTCCAGGATAACGACATGTGTCTTTGCTTATATACCAAGTACTGCGAAAATGTTCATAGCGCGATTCAGAAACTTACGTAACTTATTGTCTTAGACAAGATTTAAGCCAGGCAAATTCCGTTTTTACATTTTAAAATCATCATGTAGCATTACTTTGGCCACATAGAGTCAATAGTTTTGTAAGATATGCTTTCAAAGCGTATATTTTCCTTTTTCACTTTGTAACGTACGGCGTAAAGCTTAACAGCGACATCTGTTGTGTTGCAGAGCATCTCTCTGCTCTCTGCTATAGAATCTACGCAATTCGTCCTTATTTTGTCCTAAGTACAGCTTTTCCTTCGTTATGGAATGAATGAATGTTTTTAGGGCACAGATAAATGCTAAAACAGGTTTGTTTTGTAAATGCCTTATTGTTAGAGTACTATCTCATCACGATAAATATCATTTGTCCTTTAATCCAGATCCGTATGAATATTTTTTTTATTCACATTGCCTTTGGTATAGGTATGTTAGTATAAGAAGTTTCCTAAATTTGTCTTCCTATTAACCTAAGTGTTTTTTTATTTTGTTTTTTTCAGAGGCTGGTGGTAATGGTGCGGGAGGAGCGACTCCTAGCGGGCCAGGGCGAGCGGCGCGCGCCAGGGCTCTGGAACTGGCGCAGCAGCTGGCATCATCTCTCCAGCATGCAGTCCCGCCCCCGCCACGTCCAGATTTCACCACGGCCAGTGCCATACTGAGGTGGCTGCAACAGAACAATAACTCCGTCGCCCTAGTGAGTATTACATCATAATTATTATTTGTTGTTGTTAGCTTGTTTGTTTTATCATTATTTGCAGCTTCATAATATGCTATTATGACGAATATTCTGTACATGTATTTACGATTTCGATGCTTATTTTTTTGTAAAGCCTTATTAATTTTCTTTGGGATTGTGTCTGCCATACAAGTGTTCAATCCACAGAATCGTCATTCAAAAACCCTTAAGTTTAAGCATTTATTGTTAACACGAGTGACAAGACTGGTTGATGAGGTACTCGAACCTTAATGCCCATCGTATTGAGCCCATTCCCTTACAACTTAGTGCATAAGGAAAGGTTGTAGTTATACTTATTCTTTGTTGAAACACGGACTAGAAGACTTAAAAAATATAAAAAAAATATAAATAAATAATAAACAAATCATAATTTTCATGCGCTATTTCGAATAATTGTGCTATTGGTACATTTATATTTGTAAAATCTTCTTTTTTCGTTCATTAATCAGAAGGTCTTAAGAAATGTGAATTTGAAATCAAGCAAAATATAATAAGAAGAGCACTTAAAACTTTTAGCAAAATCAGAATGTTGAATATTATTTTATTTTACCTACCCAATTAAAAGTAAAACGTATAATATGTAGTTATGCTAATTATTTTACATTTGGATCGGGTATGTTTGAAAGTCAGATCTTGGTTAGCCTTACGTTTCAACTCCGACCGTCATAAAAGCCTTTGGAAGCTGTGTGCGGAAGGGAACTAATTGCACACCCATGGTAGTTTGCTCGCCGACGTGAACACATTCGCAACAAGCATACCTACCATACCACGTGCTACTTCGCTCTCCCTTCTGTTTTACTTTTCCTGGCACGTCATTAAACTCATATGTCGTTGCACACAAATTGTAGACTATTTGTTTCCATATTTCGCCCAAAATGGTATTTGTATTTTGAACCTCGTATAGAGACGCTTATTACAAGGCTTATTTGATGACGTTGAATATTCATCGCGTATTTGAAATGCGAGCGGTATATGGGCGCTAACTTGGTTACCTGTCGGATGGACACCTCTCTAGTGGAAGTTAAAGTAGAAGTTAACCACCGATTCAATTAATCTGATTTCGCTTGTAAGCGAGTCGTACAATGTGCACACTAATTAATTGATTTTCCTTTATATTTTTCTCGCCATAGAATAGTTGAATTAACAAGGCTTCCGTGACAAACGAATTTTCCTTATTTCTCAACGTTGTTCTTATAAATTTAATTATGAAGTTTAATGAAACTTTCCTCTACCACGCCTTTAATTTATACAAAGGAAACCTGATGACTACTTTGTAAAATTTTACCTTTATCATATAGCGAGAGGAGACGCAATATGCATAATAAGGTATTTAAATGTAGTTGATAAAAATAGAATAATACATGTACTGAAACCATCAAAAATTTTTGTATAACAATATTAAAAGTAATAGAAACAGGAGTTTTAATTTTACTTTTAATAATTTTTAATTTACTCAATAACGATAAGCTCTATGCGGAAGACGTTGCTTTTTTCATTCGATTAATGTTGCACGCTGACAGCATCTATATTGATATTGATCCTTATCAGCGGGGGTAGATGAGTGACGCCGTTCCTTTAGCCGAACAACGGCATGTCCCCGCAGTTTGTCGGCAGCTGTCTGCCTGTGACTACCCAAGTAGCTTACAGCTCAATGAACATGCCGTGACGGGTTCGTTATGACATGCCGACGTGACAGATCGCACAGGTCATGATTTTAATAATGCTGTCTAATTATGATTCTGATCACAAACCTTTTAGTAGATTAATGAACTAAAGTTCATTAATAACTATAGTTCATTAATCTACTAAAACGTGGTAGGTATGGTTGTTATATAGAAATGTTTACTACATATATATTTTTGATTAGCTGTCCCCCGCGACTTTGTTCGCGTGTTTTAGTTTCAACGGTTTTTCATTTTTGCAACATTTTTCATTTATGCTCCGCTCCTATTGGTCGTAGCGTGATGTTATATAGCCTATAGCCTTCCTCAATAAACGGACTATCCAATACAAAAAGAATTTTTCAATTCGAACCAGTAGTTCCTGAGATTAGCGCGTTCAAACAAACAAACAAACAAACTCTTCAGCTTTATAATATTAGTATAGATTAGATATAATACAAAGTAAAAGTCTAACTTGCAAATAAAACTTTAATATTAATAGTTCTGTTAGAATCGAAAAAGAGGAACCAAATTGATTTGTAGCTATCAATCAAACGACGCAATTTTATTTTTACTGAGGCAAACAGAATTGGAAAATTTAAAAGCTGACAAGTTGATCAATATTTTTTTGCTTCGTAAATGCATGATTAACATTTTGTATCTTATGTCAGAATGTGTATGTTATTCTCGTGTAAATGAACATGTATGTACTTCCTGTGAAATTATTCCAATAATTCGATATTCTCAAATGAACATTGGGTTGCTAGGTGACACGTATGCGATGTAAGCGCCCTGTTTACTGACCAGCATTGAACCCCGTGGATGAATGGATCTCATAAGCCGTGTGCACCACTTAGGCATTCATTGCCGGATGCCTCCCTCACAACGTACGGGGTAACTAACCTCGCTTGTACATTGCATACAGTGCTAATCGTATACCATATTATAAAACAGTTGAAAACTTCGAATAGTTGCTGTGCAACTTTATGTATCAGTGCTTGCACGTATTCAGCACTATAACATTACTTTAACATTTTCAAAAGTATTATCTATTCATAACATTCTAGCTATATTTTCATGACAACTTACAATCATTCAATACAAGTTTAATCACGTTGGACCGTGGAAATATTAAGTTGTACAATGTAGCAGTGCTTTGTGCTTCGGGCAAAACAAGCTTAAAAATAAATGAGATAAAAAGATAGCTGGAAATATATAGCTGAAAATACTTTGCACTGATCACAGTTTCGCAACAAAATCTTGCATTTATATGAATTTTCATACAAATATGTCTGCCTGCATTAAAGCCTTGTCAATTGTCACGTTATATACATTCGGTATGAAACAGTATTGTTAGGTTTCCGTACCTCAAAAGGTAAAACCGGAACCCTTATAGGACCACTCGTATTTTAGTCCGTTTATCTGTCACAGCTTATTTGCTCCGAAATTACTGAACCGATGGAGTTGAAGTTTGTTAAGTCGGTGACCCAAAGACGGACGTGTAAAATAAATAAATTTTACACATGGGGACCACTTTTGGCGTGAAAATTAGACATTAAAAAAAGTTATTACGTATTAATAAAAAGGCTATTTCATCTCCTTATCTTCGAAACAAAACAGTAAAAAGTTTTGAAAAAATAAATTAATACAGAAAATATTTCTATACCTGAAGATGATTAAAGAAAAACCTATAAGATTGTAGTAGATAGTATTTAAAGTACCAGGAAATTTCTCATTAATATTTGAATTACCAATTTATATTAGCAGTTGGAAATTTAACCATGTCATACATCGCTGTATGATAGAACATTTTTTCAACTGTAAAGTTAAGATTTTTGGAGAATTAACAGTGACGATCATCATCAACTAATACTAACCATTGTCAAGGGAAGGTTTGCGAATGGCGCATCTATTATCTAAAGCTCCTATCATTCAAGGTAATAGATTCCAGCGTTGCATACTTGATAGATGGTGACCTACCGAGATTCCCACGGGAACAGGCAGTAGGCTTCTAAACAGAACATAAGTTGTTCATTAAACTTTGTTGTTACGTTATAACTTTGGTCGGGTACATGTTGTATTATACTTGGTTAATTTTGTGATTATAACATTGTAAAATATTGAACATTAACTCCACAAGGCACGGAGCGCTCGCCGCAGACTAGTTCCAGGTGAACGCGCGTTCCATTAGCGCTAATTAGAATTTCCCAAGTCCCCGCTCTCCCTCGCACTTTATAAGTGCCCGTGTTTCTCAGCTCTTATCTGTACCAATAATAAAATAGGACCAAGTAAACGTTTCGTACGTGCGAGTGAATTTTCGAGTCTCCGTGGCCTATTTAAAAATGTGCGGTTCCGAACCCAACAGATTTTTGATATTGCTTATTTCATTTTGCTACGGGAGCATTTTGTAGGGGGCTAAGAATAGCGGTACTAAAATTAATTTACTAAAATTCTTAGCTTGTAGGAATACTAAAATGCTTACAGTAAAGCTTATTATTAATTAAATTGAAACTTATTTCATATTTCAGGAAACAGACCGAATGAGCACTTATAGCTAACTACGTATAAACTACTAAAATTTTATTGTCTGCAGAGCCGTCTTTCTTTTTGGACGTGTACGTCCTATGATTAAGCTCTTACGAAGCTTCGGTTAGTTAATTATTACTATTAGTCCTATAAAATTCAAATGTTTAGCAGTTCATGGTATACTGTGGTTGAATGTTATATCGCAAAAAATGTAATGTACCTAATACGCAAAACAAAAAAAATACGCTGGCCTATTCTGTAACAGATAACTACAGTATCATTTAATTTATTTTATATCAAAATATATTTTTAAGTCCTGAACTTTTTAAATTACAAGATGAGATCGACATCGAGAGAATTTCAATTAAAGTGTCGAGGACTCGGCGTTTGATCGGAAAACTCGAGCGGTAGCGCGAAATGAATTTATTTAAACTAAATAATAGGCTGTGAATTGAGACCTCGATGCAACGAGCTCACACGTTAGCATCAACATGACATCGCTGTAATATCGCTCTATTTATAGAGTACCTTATGAACGTAGTTTGTGTGGTATGGGCTTATTGGTTTCTGTATCCGCAGTTTCACCACTGCCCCTATGTTTAAAATTCTACAATTACGTCAGTGCATGTGCTGATGTATGAAACATATAAACATTGTTTACGCTGCATGTGTATACATCCTAATTACAAATTATTGATTACCGAATAACATATGTTATTAATAAAATCAAACGGTAACGTACGCATCTATTTGGCTCCGAATAACATTGCCTACCTACTAACAGTATGACATTTGAATGACGATATGATAAAATAAACAAGCTTGACATGAATACGAATATTTCATAATTAAAATACATTTAATTAATCTCCTTCTAATATTAAATTTGAAGCTACTTAACCTTTTCACTTTTTATCGTCTAATTGCGTTATTAGAGACATTCTCCGAGGAGCGGTTGGCTTCTTAGTTAATAAGGATACAAAAATGCGAACCCCTATACCTAGAAAAGAGGATCGATATTTAAGCTTGTTTAAAAAAATAAGTACCCATTTGAAAATTTATGTAAATGTTGTTTATGAACTCGGTAGTAGTGGACAGATAGATAAAACGTGTTTAATTTTTTGCAAGTGATGAAGCCTGATATGCCTTGACCTCGTGCTTATGCGTGAATTTAGAATGTAGATCTAGAATACCACAAATACCAGTGTAAACAAATACATAAATTAATAGAAAGCTTTGCCCTCGGCAATGACCTCATCAGACCGACAGGCGTGAAAGTAGGCTTCGCTGTACTTCCGATGCCTGCCACCCTTTTCCGCTCAACAATATTCTCGAATCGACCTATCAAGCAAGAATCAGTTAGAAGTTTCATTACATATTTACTGATGGCTATGATTCAGTCATTGATTTTATCAAATAATTTTATCATCGTCAAAGAAAGATGTAGTTTTTGGAGTAACAACAGCTTTTTCTCCAGGCTTTGTTTACCACAAACCTTAATTAAAAGTATCCCTTTAATATTTTGTTAACACAAATACATATTCATATACCGAAAACAGCTGCCTATTTCTTTATTATTCAGCGCTTTTTGAGTAAATGATACCGTAGCAAAAACGAGTGTAATTAATGTGAATTGATATTGCTTACGCTGGTTTCCGATCCGGTTAAATTTGTTTTCAAGCGTCAGTGTTGGTGTTTCGACTAGGGTGCCATAATTAAAACCCCTCCAAAATTGGTTCCGATTTTATTAGCACGATTTGGCAAAGCTCACAAATGTTGGTATAATATCAATATTATAGAAGGCTTTCTCGTTGCTTGGGTGCTTACTGCAACCAAAGAGTATTAAAACCAAACTAGCAACTTCTACGTTTAATGTATTGATTAATGGAATACGTAGAATATAGAAAAAAATGAGGAAAGTTAACTAAATTTTTAAGAAAAATTGTTGAGTTTATTTTAAGGTACGTAAAAAGGGGTATGTTTCCTTGCGTTGTCATCGACATAGGCCGTTTACGAGCTGGCTCAGCGAATTCGCCTGTGCAAAGAGTAATTTAAAATTCAGAGCGCCAGTCCCGTCGGGTCGGTCATTATTGCCTCATTGTTATACATGCTGTGTTATGTTGTTTTTTAAACTATTACAAAATGTTCGTAGAAAGTATAGCGTCATGTGAGCGTTACACATTGTAGTTGACTCGAGACATCGGGCAAGTTTCTTCACAGGACTAAAGATCGATATTTTTTTATTGAAATAATATTTTATCCATTTTGAAGTCACATGTGCAAACAGTATTAAGTATGTATTTTTATGATAAAAGCTACTCATTTCTCCTTATTATTTTTTAAACTTTTTTAAGCCTTTTACGCCATTCTTTTCTGTTTTACGTCCTTCTAATCATATTCGTTCATGTCAACTTTACTATGCATCCACTATCCCTAATGTACGTTATTATTTAATATAGAAATCAAACTCAGAGGCACTGTAAAATATTTACATGTGAACATCAAGAAAAACAGAGCATTTTCTAGCGTCTTAAAAATAACCTTGACATTGAAGCAGCTGCAACGTACACATTTTACGTTAGAGAGTCGTTTAGCATAATTATGTAAATAGATTTTCGTCAAGGAGCTACCAACAAAGCATACTAAATTTAAATCTTGAAGTACGAGGTCAAGTACTGGCTCTCGTTCCTCAAAACACTCGTGTCCATTACCTGTTTAAATTTAGTTCAAGCTCATAGAAGAAATGCTAGCAGCTCTGTATCTTATTATGCAAATAAAATGAACGTATCACGCAGTTGCCTAGAAACAAACAACTTGGTCTACAGTAAAAAAGGAATGTATGTAATGTACAGTTTTCATTCTTTCCTTTAATGAAAATACGCCCTTTTGTTATATGGGAGATATTTTCTATATTACTTTTTTCATTGACAATCTGTCTTTTACTTGATACATATAAAAGTGTATGAACCGCTTAAAATAAATGCGTTCTGCCGCAGCTAGAAAATCCAAGATTTATTATTTTAAATTCGTTACTAGATTCCGTTTCTATCGCATCATAACTCTTTTACAAATGGATCGAACCGATCCAATTTATTTGGCTAAAAACCTACCTTTTGTTGTGGTTGGTTATAAGTAGGTACAACGTATTTGTAAACGGATCATCCGTTTTCAAACTCATCACGTTTAATGTCAGACATCCTTTTGATTACGTGGCCTTTGAACCCTAAGCAATTCTACTGAGGTAAATGTGGTATCATGTGGTATTCATGTGTGTGTACGGAGTATTAATGCATCTCGCATTCAATTTGTTTACTACCGAAAACACAATATGAACCTAAAAGTAATAGATTTTTAGGTTTATAGTGTCTCTGATTTGTTAGGAGCTCGTGGCTAAGTGTAAGCCATACGGTTAGACCGTTAGACCGATAAAAAGGGTTAAGCCGCGCTCGCTACGGTTTGTCCTTGGATGGGTGACCATTTGTAAACAAACCGAGACATACGTGCCTCGGAAAGCACGTCATACTTGCCTAATTTTCTGGTTTTTAGCCAAGTGAACCAAAGAACCAAACAAGCAAAAAGAATAGATCTTATTATTGTAACTGAATTTAAATTCTGCAAACTTATTTATATAATAAAGGCTTATTTATAATGTACCTACTTAGTTACCGTTTCGCAACTCACTTCCATGGATTTCGATTGCAAAGTTTTTATTTATGGCGTCTCTCAACGTAACTCAATTAATTTAACTTTTCGGATAATAGGGTAAATATTGAAACCTTAGCAGCTTTGACACTTTTGGCACTCTAGTTAATAAAAAGTTATTAAAAGATTTTCGTAATATAATTGTTACAATATTCAATCGAAATATTTCTCTTCATCATACGAAGCTTATAAACTAATTCGGGGACTTAGGTACTAACTAAAAACAGTTTAATAAATTATCTGTTTATGTGTGTCATTTATCTCAGGCTAACCTTACCAGGATTACACACATCGCAGTAGTTTATGTTACTGCCATCCTAATTTACGATTACAAGAATGCGTCCAGGAAATATCTTTTGAATTCTTTTTGTGTTCGAGAACGATCTTAAAATAGTAAAGGCACGCTTCCGTGATAGCTGCTATCTACTCGATGTATAAACAATGGCGCTATTAACCCATATAAATTGGTATCCCGCGGAAAACATTAGGTTCCTCTATTTCAACAGTCAATAATTAAGTAGAGCAGTATATTATTGTAACAAGTGATATTTATAGTCACCGCCCGCCCAAGAGTCCATTTGCCGCCCACCGGGCCGCAAGGGTGTCGACCCGCGATTTGCACACTGGGCTTGTTACATTTTATTGTAGAAAAAACAGGCGAAATGCTTCCATTCTTTTTTATTCCTTTCTATTTGTATAAGTAATGTAATCTGAGTTTCATCTTTTTTATGGATTTTTTCTTTTATTTCGTTAAAAGAAGATGAAGGCTCTTGTTATAAATTCTTTGTAGGTTGTTTTTAATTTCTTTGTGATTTTATCATTTGTAAAGTTACATTTAGGTACCTACTCACTACTAGAATTAATAGATAATTAAATTGGAATGGAATAGGAATTATAATATAAATATTCCTATATGTAAATAAAGTTTTAGAACACGAGTTCTCAAAACAAAAACTAATGTCTCTGTTGGTATAATATTAGTCAAAAATTATAGCGAAAAATATTCTCTTAAATTATTTTGTTCAGATCGCGCAAGTTTTGTCCACTAACGACCCGCACTGTTTCCGTCGCGATGTGACGAATTTTTAGCATCAGTTAGAAACATTCAGTCGCGTAACGTTCATAGCCGTTAGCTTTTATTGTGTGTGTGAACTGTGAATACAGTCGTGAACTTTGTGATTTTGTGTATAAATAAAAAGACAAAAAATATCGAATAAAACTTACTGACTCATATTTTTTCTATAATAGTGAAAGTTACTGTAAGTGTGGGTGTTCTTAAAATGAGTCATAGCATAACAGACAAGCTAATCGATTGTATCACAAAGTACAAAAGAAGGATAAAAGTTGCGTCGTCCTCGCGAGCCCGCCGTACCGCGGCTGGCTACTTCAATCGTGATTGTTTTGAAAAGGAAAAGAGGGCAAGATACCTTTCACTAGTATAGAGACAACTTTGCTTTAAATCAGCATACGTTCCACTAATTACTACAGTATTAATTAGTACTACCTATCTTAATTTGTAATTGAGTCCATTCGTAACGGCACGTTTCTTAATTTACTGGCTCCGCAGTAGAGTAATTCTGAAACGCTACCTGACGATTATAGGTGACGATTAGACAAAAGGGTTACTACCTACTAAGCCAACTTCCAACTAAGTCCAATAAACAGTTTCTCCTCAATGTAATATCTAAAGAAAGGTAACATTTTCAAGGTTCTGTTTTTGTAGCGTATGACGCGCAAATATTTAATAAGATAATGTATCTTATGAACAATTGAACATTTTATTTATTACAAATATTTACATTAATTAATTATTTAAAATTTTTAATATATACATATTAACTATATATATATATATATTGAAAAGGATACGAGATTTCAAAACAGGCTTAGAATTGTGAAATATTTTGTTTACCATCCACGTTCGTTGGTCGACTGCGTATATAATAACCTACTTTACTAACTTACTAGGAGTAATATAAATTTAAATGAAGTTAGAGAATAGATGTTTTACGGAAATGGATGTAAAAGGGTATGTTATATTATAATTCCAAAATGGGAATGGGAATTATTTGCTTCACTGAGCCTATGTCACGACGACATTCGGTTCCGAGCCTTGTTTGCCAATTTTATTGAATCTTAGCTTTATACATTCCACGCTTTACTGCTTTCCATGTCATCCTTTACAAGGCGTTCCGTTTTCAGTTTAATATCTTTTCTCATCTTAGGTACTGATACAAAATCTTTGTTATGTAGAACTCGCGCCATTAATCATGTGTGGAAAACAAAACACGCAAGTATAATACCATATCTCATTAGACACAACATGATGTATACGAACACATAATAATTATGAGATAATGATACCTACGTACGATACGGTTTCTAACAAATTTGTTAGCATTTGCTGTAATTAGCTTGCACGCATGCTGAAATTTAAATTATTTATTCTGAGTAATTCTAAGCCGTCCTTACAAACAACTTACAATTAATAAGAAATTATAGGCTGTTAAACTTTCTTTAGGGTTCTGCAGTTTTAACATTAAAAAAAATAGTAATATTGAGTTATCTTTTTTCTATTTGTCATGTCACCACTGTACTTGCTCTCAATTGTCAAATATTTCAATATAAAAAAAAAAAAAAAAACATTTTTTTAAGTAACGCAATTTCCAGCATCTACTTTTTTTTACATTTGAAACAGTATTATACACGTAATGATATAGTCCATTATTTCTCGCAACATTTACTTGTGAATCATCTGAAACTTTCAGTCTTTGTTTATGTTAGTAACAACAATTGCTTCATGCAAGCAAAAGTTTTCAACATGTGTCTATTTTTAGGGCTTCGGTACACGTGCTCGCCCTCTGTAGAGCATTAAAATGGCTCTTTTGTCGGATATTCTCAACGGAACAGCTGTCGTGTTATTTCCGACACGAGGGGAGTTATTTTATTTTCAAGATGTGTTCAGTTTGATGTCATTGATAACAATTCGTAAACCAGGATAAATAACAATCTCTAATAATGTATGTTGTAAATAATTGCTCTTGTTTTCGTAGAAATCGCTAAACCTCTTTAGTTACAGAGGTAAGCCTAATTTGTATTTTTATCTAATTTTATTTCTTATTGTTCTGTTATGTTCTTAGTGGAGCTTAATGGCCCACTAACAACATAAAGTTTTATAATTACATGGCGTTAAAAACAATATCATATCTATAAAACATAGCGTCTATAAGTGTTTCTTATGAATAGCGAAAGGAGCCAATATGAATTGCTTGGGTTCTTGTAAGAGCTATGAATTAAATCAGACAGAATCAAGTGCCACGCCTTACTACCCACCTCAATTACCTTACAACCCTGATTTCATCGAGGAACAAGTTCAGTATGACCCATTGAGTGATCCTGCTTACTTATGGAGTTCCTGCGAAAACGAATATTACACTGGAAATACTTTCGAAAACTATGACGAGTGGGGGCGAGCCCGCCGGTCCCTGTACGAAGGCGTCAACTGTATGCCGGTGAGTGCGCCAGCTTGTGTGCATCGCGTCGCACGCTACCTACATCAATTACAAATTACTGTCGTGTGTTGTGTGAACATAAACAAAACGCTGTATATATATCATCATTATGTTGTGAAATTAACAAACTATGCGTTTATTACTGACGTGTAATAGAGAGTGGGTGTGTTTACATAATGAAACTTAATTACTGTTGTACCTAATAAAACTTGAATCAAAGCGGGAAGGGTGTACAGAATGCATCTTGCGTATATACCGCGATCTATTTCCGGGCGCGGGCGTCGGCCCTATTCGTGTGAGTCTCGTTCATTTTGAACTAAAACATGCGAGAGCTCGGCCGCGGGGGCTCACTAGTGGCTGCCACCATTGCAGCATTACACAATCGGACCGTAGTCGAGGAAAAGCCTCGGCCGGTCAAACCACGATCGACCTCTGCGGAGATAAGAAATGTTGCGCGGTCCATAAGAGAAGAAAATTTTGGTGCAAATCGTGCTCGGAGGGCGTCTGGCGGCAGCGAACGTCCTTTGTCCACCGCGTCAGAAGCCTCAGAGCGGGACTCCGCTTCCGTGCAGTCCAGCGAGGAGCCGCCCCCACAGGAGAGTACGTAATTCGCGATCTACGGACGAGTCACTGACGTAGCATATAACTGGAACGTAGCCAAACTTTAAAATAGAGACACGTAGGTGACTCGTACAGAGTTTGTCGCGCAGTGTCGCATTTGCAGAGCCTCATGTCCGACTGCGAATATTTAACGGAGCCCTTCGATGAGGAGCAGGAGCGCGCGGCGGCGGGATACGTACACCCCGCCGTGCGCTCCTACATGTACTCGCCGATGGGTGAGTTATTGTCGCTCATGAGGCTCTATCGCGTTTTATTTACTTTTCATCGTTTATCTCGTAACAGGCGGTGATTCGGACAGCCCTGATGAGGCGACAGTGAAATGTTCTACATGGCCTGAAGGCGCAGTGCCCGCGGCTCGAAATGAATCGTCCGAAACTGAATCCAGTTCATCTAGTGGAGATGATTCTGATGGCCAGGGATACGAGCCTCATGTCGGCGATGCTGAATACCGCACTTTAACGCCTAGCAGGCGTTTGGACAATTCGACTAGGCGTGATGATGATTTTATGTGGATGCCGACGGGAAACATGGTGGACGAAGGGGAAGAACAGATCTCAGAACTTAGGGGAGATAATTATTCCGCAGCAAGTTTGGAAAGACGTCGACGAGCTCCCACCGATCGAGCAGATCGCGATCGCAAATCAAGATCGTCACTAACATCTAAACCTCCACAACATCCATCAAGCGTGCGCGCATCACCCAGGCCTCGGCGTTCTCGTAATGATGACACGCCACCTGATTTGCAAAGGCGATGGAACTCATACGAACACTTCCGATGGCCGGAGGGTGGGTGGTGGCCACCTATGTGTTGGTGTCACGGACCTCCAGTGCCGCCACCGTGCTACATGCACGATAGAGCTTGGCCATCAAATCCCTCGCTACCTCCAATGCCTACTCGCAATAACAAGGTACGGGAGTAGATAAAACACAAACATTTACACAATTGAAGAAAACCTCGTATAGTTTGGTTCTGGTCCGCTCGTATTTCATTAACTTGTGTTGTGTGCAATAAGATTTATTTTAGAAGTAGGTGCAAGATCTCAATTCGGGTTTTGATCTAGTGTTTATTTAACTTATTCGGTGTTTAATATGATTAACGTCATTAAAAACTGGCAACTAATGTTATGCGTCTGTTTTGTTTACTAAATTAAATTTATTTGTCGTATTTGAAAGTGCATGAAACATTCAATTGCCGTTGAGAGAGACGTTGATTAATATCTACCTCTTTACGTATAGGTTTGTAATAAAGACTATATTGGCAACACGAACATTACAGAACGATGCAGAGGACCGCGTGCGTCGCCTCGAGGCAGACAAAGAGAGCTTGCACCTCCAAGTGCAGGTGTTATCGGAACAAATTGCTGCGCAGTCTGAGAAGATGTCGGACCTCGAGCGCGCCTTGCAGGACGCTAGACAGAGACTTGATGACTCCGAACAAAGGCTACAGAAGGTACAGTAATAAATTACAATATTTCATAACATAATAATAACCTGGTTAAAGCATAACCCCATTTTCACGCCAGTCGAAAATACTAGGTTAACAGCAAACGAACGTAAATTGGGAGTGTTTCGGCCTCGAGCAGGATTCCACTTGCAAACGAATGAAAATTTAACTGGAATGGGGCTTAACACAGCAACACATTCTTTGTTTGTTTTGCTTGTTCTAAAAACACAGACATGTATGTTTTTATTGTTTTTCGAGTAAACAATTTATTTATTTTATTTACTTACTCCTAAGAACAATTTGCCTATTATCTGAACTTTTCAAACTTTGTTGCTTAGTTCTTCTAAAAGCTATCTAAACTGAAGGTCAGTAGTACTTTGTTATAGTCACAAACTAGTCACTAAAAAGGTCACGTTAGTTCTAACAGATGTTTGTCTTACAACTCAACTGTGAGCGTCTTGCTACTTTACAAGTTTCGCGTTTGTAGCCCGTTATTTACCGTGAAAGTTTACAATCTCATTTACTTCCTACAGCTCCTACATAAAACATTAAAGACCCGTAAATTGATTAATTACAGCTAGTTAAAGAATTCGCGGAATAAATCCAATTTGTTAAGGTAGTCGTTTGTGTTTGCAGTTGAATGAATAAATATGATAGCAAGACGGTAAACTGTTTAACATTCAGCACGGCCTAGATCCCGGTGGAACGGGGCTATTGAATAATCATGATCGGTGTGGGTCGCACAATTTCTAGCGCGCCTCAGGCGGTGCCCGGTCTCTTTATCACATTGAGCTCGGCGTGCCCGTCACACAATCACTTCCAACTCAACTTCAAATAATAACTCGTTGCATACGCCCCGAATGTCCTACAGTGATTTAGCGTTAACACGTTTGATAATAAAGTTTATATGATCCTGAGTTGGGGTTGGATTTTTATCTTTAATTCTAATTATGTGGGTTTCATGTACCTACCTGATCGTGGTCTTGGGCAGTATTTGCCGTTCACCATTTTTACAACAGTAGTATTATAAGTAAATGTAGTATTGGTATACGTGATTTCATTTTTGTTACGTGTTTGGTTCTACAGATGATTAATTATTGCATATGGTTTAGAATAAATAGTAACACTGGCCACATGGCCAGTGTTACTATTTCGATATTATCAAGTTTAATATTTGCAGCTGCATATATATTTCATGTAATTAATTGTACGAATCTTAAACATTGCGTTTATCATTTAATATTATGTAACGTAATACCTAATACAGTCGACGTGCAGTATGATGCCAATTTTATAGGCGAATCACTATCGTTGCGTGTCTTGTTCATGCAAATTTTGCGAATTGCGTCGTCGCCATGCGTGAGCGTGCGTGAATGTTGTTCCCCGTCTCAGTCGAGTTACGACTAGAGATTTATGTCTTCTGTCATCTTGCTACTTTGAATAATTAATGTACTTGCTTAAACATTATAACTTTACACGTAACGAGATAACGAGAAGCTTTTATTAGAAAACGTCATTTACTTACTTCAGTTCATTGATGTATTAGATTTGAATGGAATTCAATCGAATGTTGCTACGTTGTACGTTGCTAAAAGTAACGATGCGTCACATCCAGACATGGAGCTCGATAGAATAGTCGCTCCACAGAAAATAATGATTGCTTCATACACATGGCCACCCGCGAATGCCAACGGACCATGCAACCTGACAGATTACGAGTTAAATTCACGAGATAAATTACAAAATCGTATTTATTTTAAAATGGATTACTATTGTATTTTTATTTATAGCAAGCGTAGCAAGCATAACAAGGAAACATTAAAAAAAAAATACAATTCAATGAACTGTTACAGTCAACATTGGCAGATTCCATTATCAATTATTCCTATTCCGATCTAATATTAGACCCACATTTTATTTCAGCATAGGCTGGTAGAAAGTAATCAACACGTTGAAAGGAATTTAAAATAAACAATTCTTTCCAATCGTTCTAATTCTATTCATTTACATCTTAGGCAATGTATACCAGATGTGCCTGTTTATTAATCAAGCGTGATACGAGAAGAGACAGCTACGTAGGTATTATAAAATTCCTATCGGATTGAACTCTACTTTCGCACGGGTCAATGCTGTTTAGACGTTTCGATTTAGAGATCCTATTAGAGACACAGTTGTTTCAGACAGATCTATTTTTTTTTTAGTTTATTTTTAAGTCGTTGTTTATCTCTAAGCGAATGTTTTGACTTTGTTCTAATATTTACACTGGGAAAATACCAGTTTAAATATTATGTTATGCTTTCTGAAGCAGAATATCTTGCAATATAATAACAAACATTGATTGCTCTAGCTAGCACGGAAAATGCAATAACTGATCTAATTATTTGTTCAACCCACGTACGAGTAGTTATCTTTCAGTACGTACTTAAGTGCCTCACTGCCTTACGCCAGCTTAAAATCCCACCCAGCTTAACTCGTTTCTAACGAGTAACTCAGCAGAGTAACTACTCGCTGTTGTTTTATTTATGTGTTTAAGCTTGTCTTAGCAAGAAAGATAAAAAGGAATTCAAATCTTGCTTTTATTTTTTAAATTCTTGCAATTTGTACAGTGTTGTATACTTGGTTCGTGAGTAAGATTCGTGATTATGAATGTATCCTCACGGGCGTATTTCGAGACGCTAGACTAGTTTCAGGCTTGGTCCTTATTCATGAGCTCTTACACGTTACACGCCTCACTCAAGTTCGTTCAATACATATGAATCGGTTCACATAATATTATGCGAGAATTACGCACGTAAAGTAATAGTGTTATGAAATTATTCACGTAGTCTTGAAAAATTACGTATTTTATGTATTTTAATTTTCTCATTTCGGTTTTTGGAAGGTCGATCAAAATAAAATTCCTCAAACCTCAAGTAAAGTGCTGCCAACCAACTGGTCGTTGGTCTTATAAACAACCATCAAATTATTTGACATAAAATTAAATTTAACAGCTTTTAGAAACGGAGGTTTAGTAAAGAGTCTCGGTTTTGGAAAGGCTTATCCAGACCGAATCTAAGAGGGAAGAAAATTATGACAAAACGCTTCGAGAAAAGGTAGGTAGTGCCCAGATATATTTGTAACGTTGTTTTACAGGAAATGCTCCAACGTTCGTCGCTCGAGACGCAGAAGTTGGAGTTGCTTTCCAAACTGAGCGAAGTTCGGTTGCGAGCCGCGGAACGAGGTATACTGGAACGGTCGCCTCCGCCGCCAGAGGTTGTCAACGCTATGCCGATTGCAAGGCCAGCGCCTCCTAGGGTACGGTTGTATATTTTACTGATTCTTCAGTGTTCATGTGTGTGTGTTTTTGTGGATGTAAGATCGATTATGGTTAAAATCGGAACAAGCAAATATTTAAAATAAAAACGATGAATTCTTTATAGATAAAAACATAAAATACACACATTTTAAGAAAATCTGATATGGATAAAATTATTTTTTATCTCTTAACTCAAAAGCATATTCATAAGCTTCCATGTTGATTCGACTTGGATTATTACTTTTTTATTTTTAAACAGTTCTTTGCTGTAATTCAAGTTAACCTTTTCAGTCATTTAAAGAAAGCTATAAAGCCCTATTTAAAAAAGATCTAGGAACCTTAATCAAGTGGGCTGTAGCTTTAAATGTAATCGTATGATTGCAGACGCCGCCCGCGAACTACGGGCGTCAGATCGAGCGCAACACGCACATGTACTCGTCGCTGCCGCGCTCGGCCGTCGTGACGTCAGAGGCGCGCGTGGCCTTCGGTAAACAGAACGACATGGTGGTGGCGCGCGGCCGCGGACGCTCCGTGCCGAACTTAGGTCTCTGGCACGAGCACACGACCCACGCTTTGCATGACCTGCTATCATGCCGACTTTATGTACCTTGCAGTGGTCTATTCTAATACAAATACCATTGTTACTAAACAATCGTCTCCGCACTTTCTCCGCCCCGAGGAAGGGTATCGTACTCTTACCGGCTAAAATCACCCGAGTGTTGCTCCTCAATCGTTTCCCTGCTCTAAGACTGACAAACCCTGTAGTGGTCCATTCTATGTCTAAATATTTTTATAGTCGCTTAGCAATATTTTCTAAAACACCAAGATAATGTCTCGGTGAAAATCCTGGCTCACGGTAGTCGCAGTGCCCATTTTGATGGATTTGTCGAAATAACAACAGTCTTTGCCAATAATCTGTTTCAACATTTTGTCTTGAAATAATTAAATTTAAAGCAGATTTCAATATTTCAAGTCAAATTGGTTTATAATAGATCAATATCAATCATGTAGTAGATTATATCAATTTGTCTCTTATAAAAGGAATACCTAACGATGAATAAAATTTATCCTGATATCAATTGTTAACTTCTTCAAATTTTCCTCCTCTTATATTTCAAATCTAGGTGTACTAGACCGCTAACACTTTTGTCTCATCTAAACGAGCTTTTGGCTTCCCTTGCCATTATCAATGTTGTAAATACTATGTAGATATGGTGCCTAATCCTCATTATTCAAGCATGTGTTGCGTACTGCCTAAGTCCGAAACTTTCGCATTATTTATTGCTTTAACAATCGTTTTATTATTCGCGTAGTATGAGTCGCTTTTGATGTTGTATTATTGTTACATAAGTATACCAACTTGTTAAAGCTTGGGTGCAGTTAAGTTAAACAGAATTCTAACTGTAAAAGTCAAACCGCACTAGAGCGGCAGAGCAGCACAGAGGCTCTGCGCGGCATCGGAGAAGCGGCGCGGCCACAATATGTTCTCCGGCAGCAATTGTGCCGCGCCGCTCCGCTGCTGTGCCGTTCTAATGCGGTTTCGCCTCAAAACTGTTAAAATTATATCAATTTAAAAACTGTCTGGACTATGTACAGCCTATATTATAGACTTCATTATCTACTGTAAACACAAAAAAAATTGATGTAAAAAGAATGTCGCATAATCAAACTTAAATTAGACATTACCTTTATCACTTTTATTGTCACAAGTCTGCTAGCAGAAATGGCAATGCATGAATTCAGCACTGCCGTTGTACTTTGTTTACTAATGTTGTGTCTTCTATCTTTGCTTTTAATTGTCAGATTGTCTGTAAAAGGTTGCATAAAAAGTACTCAATAGATGTCTCTAAAATCTTGAAAAAATAATGAAATATTTTTCTTATACATTTGTTAGCGGAGAAGGAAGAGAGCAGTGGGCGTGGCAGCCCCGGCGCGGGCGCGCTGCGCGTGCGGCTGGAGGGCGGAGCGCCGCGCCCGCCGCGCGCCGCCACGCCCCGCCCCACAGGACACCCGATGCCCTGGTACGTTACACATTTGTTGCGGAGGAGGAAGAGAGCAGCGGCTACACCCAGCTTACCTGTATGTGCCATGTCATAACGTTACTCATCTTCTACCACTATATTTTCTTATAAAATGTGCTGTGCATCAGTTATCGTTCGCCTTTGGTAATTCTTTCTAAACTAAGCGATTTTGTTGACAGGGAAACAACCGACGTCCGCGAATGGGATTGCGAGACAAGTTGCGGTTGGCTCGAGAGTCTCGGCCTGGAAGTGTACACGAGCGCGGCGCGAGCCTGGCTGGGCGCCACTCCCGACGCACGCGGGGTGCTCGCCGCCGCCTCACACGCTGCCATCGAGAAGGAACTTGCTATCAAGCATCCGTTGCACAAAAAGAAGATTCTGCTGGCCCTTACTGACTTGCTGGTGAGTATCGCCAATGGTATTACAGGCGTATTCCATACAAACGCAAATGTGTGCAAAATTTATACACTCGCGAGCGCGGCGCGCTCACCCCACACGCGTATAAAAATTGGATTCATGTTAAACTTTGTGGATATTTTATATAATTGAAGTATGCACGTCTGTCAACGTGTAGGTAATATGAGTGTTCTGTGGGCAGGGCGGGCACGGCGACCCGCTGCTGACGCTGGCCGGGCGCCTGGACACGGCGTGGGCGCTGCGCTGGCTGGAGGACGTGGGCGCGTGCGGCGCGCGGGCCGGCGCGGCCGACGCGGCGCTGGACGGCCGCCTGCTGCACCGCCTCACGCACGCCGACCTGCACGCGCACCTGCGCGTCGCGCACGCGCTGCACGCGCTCTCCATACGCAGGGGTACGTGCCGCCATACACTACATGCAGCTAGCTCCGTGGCTGGAGGGTGTGTAATAAGTCGTCACCACCGTGTAGCTCGGCTGTATGTAGTGATGACGGGAAAAGGCGCGCTGCCGTCAGCAGACTGCGCCTCACGCTTTGAGTTCCAACAGTATAAATTCTACAATCGTCCAAACAGAAAACTCTTCTGTTTCGACCGACCTTTTCGAATGATACTTTGTATGTTAGTAAAGACCAAGTTTAAAATTATTTGGCACTGAAACAGTTCGCCCGTGTTGTCGGCCGCTGTCATCTCGATGTGTTGTGTTTTCGGTACAGACCACGAGCAGCGCGTAAGTACCTACCAAACAACTCGTGCATTTCTAAGAACCATTGAGCGCCTCCGTAATTTGTGCCGAATCGCAGTGCGGCGCTTCACCGATCAGAGCAATCGCTAGTTTTCTTGGCAAGTTGATAGCAAAACGCCGCTCTGTTTAATTTATCTTTAAAAAGGTCTAGTTTACATACTCAATTTCTTCGAGTGGATACCAATACAGCAGTGTAATGAAACAATGGTTTGCAGGCATCCAAGTGCTGCGCGACAACAGGTTCGAGCCGGACACGATGATCCGGCGCGCGGCGGAGGGCGAGGCGGCGGGCGGCGGGCTGGGCGCCGAGGCCGCGGCCGACGCCGTGCCTGCCGCCCGCCTGGCGCGCTGGTCCGCGCACCGCGTCATGCAGTGGCTCAAGGAGATCGACCTCGCCGAGTACGCGCCCAACCTGCGCGGCGCCGGTAACACACACACTTTTTTTTTTACGGGGGGAAATCCTCATGTACTACCTCTGCCTGGGGAGGAAAAAAAGGTGGAGGGGCGTGCCGGACTCTAAACCGGCTAAACCTACCCCGGTGTCTCCTTGCACGTGAGCGCGGTGCCGCGAGAATCAAAATTCTTCCGCAGCCCCACAGTGCTGGCCCGGTCTGTCCGGGCCTAGTCTCCTGCACGGGGTAGTGAGGTGTTTAACTACCCCGTGCATCGCCTCAGGCGCGCGCCGACACCCGCGAGCGCCTTCGCCTCGGGTCCATCGATAACATCACACTGGCACTAACTTAGGTCTACAACGCACACATGCGGTGGGCTGGCCGTACGTCCCTTGTGGCGAGCCCTAACAGAACCGCGGTGATACGATTAGCTAGAGTACGGTGCGCCGTTACCGCGTGTCCTGTGGCCATCAATGGTAGTGCTCTCGGTGCGTTACTAGTAGCGTGAACACGGCGGCCAGCGTCGTGTCGATTGCTGTTGTTTTGACACAGAGCCAATGCAAAGCGCCGTGCGCACAGACTTTAATGCGGCGCACTCTGAATTCACTAGTACGCGCATTCAAAAATATGTTTTACTTTCTTAAGAAATTACATTCAAATTTATTTAACAGTTTTTTCAGTTATTAATTTTCTTTTACCTTCATGAAATTTAAGATTAAAATCAATAACAGTAATTACGGAACATTATTTCCATACTTGCAGGTGTTCACGGAGGTCTGATGTTGTTAGAGCCGCGGTTCACCGCGGAACTTTTGGCTGCACTACTAAACATTCCAGCTAATAAAACCTTGTTGCGGCGGCATCTCACACAGAGGTAAACACAAACACATTACTTACGTAAAAGGTATCGTTTCCTTAGTACATCAATATTCAATTGCTTTAAATATCTTTCCCGTATGCAATCCAAGCTTTATAACCAGTTATACATACTGAATTAATTGATTTTATATTACAGATTTAACGACCTTCTCGGCAGAGAAGTTATACAGCAAAAACGCAATGCCGAACAGACGCTCGGCTATCAACCACTTACTGCAACTACCAAATATAAGGTATGTGTTAAAATCAACACGTCTACATTAAATTTGATACAAAATCTAAGTTCATATCATAACTGTCAACCTCCTTATACTTGTACAGGTACCAAAGAAAAGTCAATTCTCCTTAAAACGTAAGAAGAGTAAGGACGACCTGGACCTAGGCGACCTCGTGTGCCCGCTACACGATGACTGCTCAGGTGACATAACAAACTCGCCAGTAAGTTGCCTATACTAACATCACTAATCTGTATAGAAGCACCTCTACCGATATCATCAGTTTAATTAATATTGTTCGTGTTTTATATCTAGGTCGCATATAGAGCCCTCTATGAAATCAAACATTTTTTTTTTAACTCGGTTTTCTAAAATCACCTATAATTCTTCCTTCGTGTCATATTTTTCAAATCGGGATTCCGGACGCAGTAAACCTATACAAAAGTATCTACACTGGACCTTTCACATACAGTAGTTGTCCATTCTAAATTATCTCCGATTCGGAATTCCGGATGGTAGCCTGCACGTTCGGAGTCCCCGTACGGCCAAAAAGGGAGTATATGTCATTTCGGCAACATAATCCACATTGAACTTGTCAGATTTGTCGCGATATCTGCGAGTCTCTATTTAGAGACATACATGGCATCAATTTAATAGGAAATAAACATATATGTATTTACTGTATCCCGATATAATATTTTGATTCGTATCGGAATACGGCAGATACACACTGGTGCCTACCCTAGCCTCCTGACAATGCGACATAAATAATACTCCAGTATTTTAGAATAGTTGCAAACTGTTTATCAAACTTTTAAATGACATTAAACTTGAGTTGCCAACTGAATATGAAATGTTGAAAATAGGTATCACTGATGATATCGGAAAGACAAATTTTGCTAGCTTTTAATTTTTGGTTTAAGCCTCTTCATAGTATCATGTACTCACTTTTTATGTGAGTGAACAGATGGACATGCAACATACAGTAATATTTTAGATTCTTACAGGATATTTTGAGATCATTAGTCTTATTGATTCAACTGGGTGAACAGCTACATGTTATTTTTTGTTGTTTCGATTTACCTGAACAGAAATAACGTGAATATTAGATTTATATTCTTTGGCAGAGTAGTAAAAGTTAAGTACACACCAACATAGTAAGTTTTTTTTTTCATTTAAAGGCAGAATATTCTGTATATTTTCTTCTTTTGCACTGTCGAAGAATTCGTAGAAGTGTGTGTGTTTTACTGCACTATTTAATGAGTGTGCACTGTAGTTTTGGTGATTGTGTACTTCTTTAACAAAATTTAACAACGGCAATAATAATTGGGCTTTCCGGCTTTTGGTGGTTCGGGTAATATAGAAAAGAGTAAGTTTAACTAATTTTTTTTTTTTCAACCTTTTCAATTGTTTTTTATTAACTCGTTGACAGTGTCCAGCAGATGTGACATTTCTTGACGTTTACACGTTTTGTTACATACATTACTCTTCTAGATTATTAAATTATTCACGTTAATATTGACATAATTATCAAAAAGTACTTTGGCAATATTTACAGACGATGAAAGTAAAATCAGCAGTAGCGGACGTCGCGTCGGGTGTCTCTCCCCTGCGTGACGAGGTGCGAACGCAATAACACCTTGGACAATATCACCAACTGCACAGGGACAGCATGAACACTATCGACAAAGCATTACATCGATAACATCACTATTTACTATGGAAAGTTCTCCATACAAATAGTGACGTTAACGATACTAATACTTTGTTGATAGTGTAGTTTGCCTCAGAATTTTACGACTATCCTTTGTGTTCTAATGTAAATCATGTGCGAAACGGTTGAACAAAGTATCATGTAATTTAACAAAATATTAGTCTTTCTATTTAAGAAAGATAATCTAAGATTGTGGCGAGATGATCTTTTATTAATGTTGAATGGATTGCCTTTAAAGCTAATTTATTGATAAAAATGTTAGTAAAAAAAGTATCTTTTTAGTTAATTGAAGGTAAAAATATTAACACATTTTGTCAAATGACAGAGGAGACAATAGGATGTTAAAATCTTTGAAGTTATGGTAAAATAGTGGCCAAAATTAAATAAACTTTCCGTTGGATGGTCAATGTTTTAAATGTTAATAATTCAATCGAGGTATTAAGTCTTATTTTGAGAGTGTGTTGGTGCTAAATTCTATATTTTGGCGATTCAGCCCTAAAGTTTATATTTTAAGATTTAGTCCTCGAAATAGTGTCCAAGGTATTAATTTAAAATGTAAAAGTATGGTGTAGTATTTAAAACAAATAATTAAATAAACTAATATTGAATGCAACTGCCAAAACTTGTGAATGGAGACATTTGTCATTTGTTTTGTAAATGGTTGTCGTCTATTTATTAACAGATTTTAATCTTCCGATTTTTTATTATCTTTATGATTATAATATCAATAAATAAGTATCAATCACTTTTGAGAAACAATATACATCGCAGTTTAATATATGAGAATGTATTTCATAACTGTATGAAAATCATTATAAATAGGATTATGATAGCTTTGAGTAAAATGTTAAATAAATAAGTGACAATCAAAAAGATAATAGAGATTGATAGGGTTCAACATGTAATTAAGAAAATATTTATTTTAACTTTATTTTTTTAGTTTAGTTTGTATTTCTGAAGTCTTGCGTGTAAGTGCTGGTTGAGTAAATGTTATTTAATATACAAATAAAACAAGCAATAGACATTCCATAATGTTTTACCAAAATAAATCATGTTCGATTTAAAGAGAAATGCATTCAACTAACACTTCAAATATTAATAAGTAATATACAGTTGTTACAAATTTTACCGTACTTAGCTCTTTTTACAAGTATTTAAGTAGCTTATTAGGAATCGACTGACAGGCGACAATATTAATCTGGTCTCTTCTCCATTTTCGTATAGTCATAAGAGATATACCAGTTTATAATATATTTTCTTAGATAGGTATGAGACGACTTTAGGAATCGTTTCTTGCAAGTCTATTATGATTATTTAATGTGTTATGAATATATTATAAGCAATCTGGTTACATGAGCCCTCTGATAACTGTTATAAATATTGCATTTGTTTCACATCGATCAGTTCGTGTGAACCAAGCTTTAAATTTTATTCTCTGTACCTAATTTGTTCGCACAATGTTAAAGTTATCAGATTACAGAATTTTTTAAACAATAGATTTATCCATAATCCTGTTCCTAACACGTTGTGCCAAATGTTATAAATGATGTAAGCCCTTTACGATAGTCCCTCGTCTTCCATAGGCTTTATAAATACGAGTTATAAACTAGTGAGTGAATAATTTCACTGATGTATATCATTAAAACAACAAAGTCTTTGTACAATTACGTATTAAAACAATTTTTACAATACCTTAATAAAAATATAAAATATAGAATTTTAAAAAGTTTAATAAATACAGAATGAACACAATTACTGATTTTCATTATTTTTAATATTCTTTATTATCAAATAACTGTTGTGATTTGTCATAGAGTGCGTCAGCGTTTTTCAATACTTTCAAGCCCTCTGTAACAGAAACATATAATTTACTTTACAAGACATCAGTTAAAATAAAATCTATGCATTATGATAATAGCCTACCCCACAGGTTATAGGTAATGAAGGTAGTAAATATTCGTTTCTCATTCATTCCTTCAAATTTTACAGCATGTTACAGAATCAGTTATCTACGGCGTACACACTGATTTTCGAAGTGTCGCTAGCTCTGAGGTCCCGGGTTCGGTTCCCGGACGGATCAGTATAGAAAACCACTTTTCCTCATTGTCACGGGTCTGGGTGTTTGTGGTACCCTCGTTGTGTCTGATTCCATAACACACGTACTTTAGCTACTTACTTTGGTTTCAGAGCAATATATGTGACCACCTAATTAAATTTCATACCTATAACTTTTTTAATACGACGAATTTCTTTCATTATATTCACACAATATTGTAAACATGATCAACTATTAAAAAAGTAAATTTAATTTTAGTAATTACCTTTACCACGTCCTTTGCGACGTAACTCTGCTATTCTCTCCACCTCACTTTCTTCTTCTGCCTCACGCTCTCTTTTTTGGGCTTCCTCATGAGCTTGTTTTAGCAAAGATTCTTCTAGAAATGTTAACTCTAGAAAAAATAATGCATATGAGTTTAGTATCCAAACTGAAATTTAATTTGAATTCTAACTTAAGTAATCTCTCTGATGGAAGAATAACATAAATATCGGTATTGGTTAAAGGTCGTGCGAAACTGAATTAAGTGTGATAAATATTTACTAGCAAGCCTCGGGTCCATCCCAATCCAGGGACCATTGAAAATGCTCCCGGCGCTTGGTCGGCTCTTAGGATCAGGCTCCATCAGTTGAGTTACTTGGTGTTTGCATTCTGATGACAGCTGGTTGACTACACTTGTACGAAAACGCCACTTACGCATCACCTTACAGACAAATAGGCTTGTTTAAATTGTGCATAAATTAAACAAAACCTTTTGATACATATTTATTATTACAATTGAGTACCTGTTTCTCATAGAGTTTCTTGACAGAAGTCTCATTAAAAGGCAATGCTTTATTGAGCATCGTGTATAGAATGATGCCAATTGACCACATATCCGCAAATTTGGGCAAGTAGGGCACACCCTTTAAAACTTCTGGAGCTGCGTAGGACAATGAACCACAATACGTCTCGCTCAAGATGTCGCGATCTCGCGACCGCACGTTACGAGCAAAACCGAAGTCAGTTATCTTCACATTATAATTCGATGTTATTAATATATTTTCACATTTCAGGTCTCTATGTGCTATATTCATAGTGTGTATGTAGTTAATTCCTGATAAAATTTGCCGCATCCATAGCCTGCTCTGATTCTCTGGCACCGCGCCGTTTTGTGTCAAAAAATCTAGCAAATCGCCGTTTTCTGCGAAACGTAGAAAAATGAAGTATTTAGCGCGCCGTTGAAATATATTGGACACATGCACTATGTGAGGGTGGTTGATTCTTATCAGAACATCTAATTCGCGTGGTAAGAATTTGGTGAGGTAGTCACGAGGGGCTTGTGCTGTATCTATCACTTTACATGCCATTATAGCGTGCCGAGTCTCGTCTACCATATGTGTCGCTTTGTAAACCTGCAAAAAGCGTAATATATTGTTTAAATACTCAATTTACCAGATGATCTTTAATGGATCTAAAAATACGTTCATATTTTCATTTACCTTAGCATATGAACCTTCTCCGACCATTTTCTCTAATATAAATCCTTTTTCTTGTAACACCATGAGATCGGATTGTGTTGTGCTAAGATCTACCTTTTCGGTAGCAGGACCCATTTATGTTACATTCTCAAACAATAATTACTTCATTTTCACTTTTAACGGTAACATACTGTACACAATTTGTCGTGGGGAAATATTATGGTCTATAGATATTCATTTTTAGTGGTGTTTTTGTACTGTAAATGTTGAAATGTACGTATGTATTCAGGTATCTGTCAATACATGTCATTTTTATGTCATAAAGCAATAAACCAGTCCTAAAACGACAAGACATGAGTAACAAACCTATTTGATCCGGACGCTTTGCTTATTTTCAAAAGGTTGTGATCGATCGCATTCATGAAAGCAAAGAGGTTAGGTAACCTCTGGAGATGAGATGTACCTAGGTACATCTTATACTGGTAGGTGGTACATGTGTCCCAGTTTGTAATTTAGGTAAAGTATGCTAATATGATAACTATTACAATAAATATCTATTTTTTTGAAGTCGACAATGAGAAAAATACTAAAACATGTTAAATATGGAGTTCGTTCGCTTGTTTTAGGTGTTAATAAATAATATGATCGTTTTTACCAGGACGTCGTAGAGCTGTTTACATCGGCGCCATTTTTTACTAGTGATGTTTCCGCCAGGCCGCTTACGTCTTTTGGTGGATCTGGTGCTTTAGGAGCCGAGTCAGGGCTATCCAGATTCTTTTGAAGTTGAAGTCTTTCTTCTTTAGCCTTTTTATAAGCTAGAGTTTCTTGTGGCGTCCATTCTATAACAAGGATTTCAAATTTATTAATCCATATTTTTATGTTTAAAGAAATAAGACTTCTAGTTTTTACCTAATAATCTTGAATCCATTGCAATCCACTCGCTGTTTATTATATGATCAATTTTTATTCTATTCTGGTAGTTTGGTTCCAACATTAGGGTCACTAGTCGTTTACAATTGTCGGAAAGGGCGTCTACATATCGCGATCTGAATTTCCAATTTCTGTTAATTTGGGCTTGATACAATTGTTTTATGTGTTTGTCTTCGAATGGCATTGCTCGATTTAGCATCACGTAGACGACAATACCCAGCGACCACACATCTGTGGGCTTCGGATAGTACGGCGAGCCCTGCAATATTTCTGGGGCAGTATAAGATAAAGATCCACAAAAGGTCTCACTGTGAATGTCTTTAAGTCTTTTATCGACACATGATCGTGCAAAGCCGAAGTCTGACAACTTCGCGTTTTGATTAGCAGTGAGTAAAACATTTTCACACTTAATATCTCTGTGTGCTATTTCTAATTCGTGCATGTATTGAACGGCGAGCGCTAGTTGTCTCGCCCAAATTCGAGCCTGGTCTTCTTGTACGGCTCCTTTTTGCAGAATATACTCCAGGAGATCTCCATGTTCCATGAACCGCATAAAAATGAAATATTTATATCTTCTTTGAAATATACTATGAGTGTGCACGAGGTGTGGATGGTTCAACTTTATCAACATATCTATTTCTCTCGGTAGAAACTTTTTAACGAAGTCCTTCGGGGCCGTGTTGGTATCTATCACTTTGCACGCCAGCACAGATAACTTATCATTTTTAGATGGATTTTTATATTCCGCTAGATACACCTGTTTTATTTGAAATTGATGAAAAACGTAAAGCGCTCCCTAATTTTAGATGTAATAAAAAATAATATATTTACATTTATTTAATACTACCTTAGCGTAGGAGCCTTCGTTAACTTTCTTTATCATCTTGTAACCTCGTGTAGCAAGCGTTAATTGTTCAGAACCACTAAGTCTTAGTTCGTCTTCCATGTGATGTAGCTATAATAAAACTTAGATGTACTGGTCTAAGTTACAGATCTATTTAGATATATAATAATGAAGTAAACACCACATATGTACCTACTTTAGATTGACCTTCCATTTACTCATTTACAGATTTCTTTTGCCTAGACGTTACGTTAGCCAAAGATTTTATCATTTCACTTGCCTGAAAAATATATTAAAAACAATTATTTTTACAATATATCATTACTTTGACCTTATTTAATATTGCGGGTCAGACAAATCTGTTTTTCTACAAATAGACTATAAAATAATTACCCTATAATTGGAATCTCTCGTGGGTCCTTCTAAAATATCTCCTTGTCGCGTTGGTGGACTTCGACGAACGTCTGAAAGTCGTCGTCGTTCCTCTTTCGCGCGTTTAAGTGCTGCTGCCTCTACTGCGTTTAAAGCTAACGGGGTTTAGGTTAAAAAACAAAAGATAATATTTACAATTTCATAATAAATAATACATTAATAACCTGGATGGGGATCTGTGGAAGCAATTAGGAAAAAGTTTTTTTTTTTTAATACCGAACTTTCCAGCTCGCGATATTTTTGTGAAGCAGGGTATTAACAGAGCAGGTGCTATAAAAAGGTGTAACTTAATAAGGGGCGTTGCAATCCAATTTGTTAAAGTGACACATTCCCAGAGCTAGAATAAGGCATAGTCGGACGTCGGTATAAGATATAATAATTAAGACTCCTCTATAAACTCACTCGTAAGTCTACTATCCATAGCAATCCATTCAGAGTTGAGCACCTGTGTGGCGCAGTGGCGAAGTCCTGGATCAGGCTCCAGTAGATGCTTTACGATGGCTTTACATTCGATCGAGATGACGCTAGCTACTCGAGACCTGAACCTATATTTTTTTCCCATTTGCTGTTCATATAATTTTCGCATACGTGTGTCGTCAAATGGCATAGACTTATTCAGCATCACAAATAAAACCACACCCAAAGACCAAAGGTCTGTCGGTTTAGGCAGGTAAGGTTTACCGCGAAGGATCTCCGGGGCTGCATATGACATCGACCCGCAGTACGTCTCGCTCAGAACAGGTTGATCGTCTTCATCCACGCAAAACCGCGCGAAACCAAAATCTGAGATTTTAACGTTGAAGTTCGCCGTCAGAAGGACGTTTTCGCATTTGATGTCGCGATGTGTTATTTCTAATTCGTGGAGATATTGCAAGCCAAGTGCGAGTTGCCGAAACCACACTCTCGATTGATTTTCTGACACGCAGCCGTTTTTCAAAACATATCCCAACAGATCACCATTTTCAGTAAATCTCATAAAAATGTAATACTTTGTTTTCCTTTGAAAAATGCTATGTACATGAATGAGATGCGGATGATTCAAGCGTACAAGTACATCTATTTCTCGTGGTAAAAACTTCACGACGAAGTCTCTCGGAGCTTTGGAAGTCTCTATGACCTTACATGCGAGTGTAGCCTTATGATTGTCATCCTTTCCAACAAATTCAGTTAAATATACCTATATAAACAAAAAGAAAATAAAAACATGTGTAGTGATTCCTTCCACATGGTTGGATACTCAGATCAAATTACTCACTAATATTTTTGTGTTAAATACCTTTGCATATGCTCCTTCACCTAAAAATTTAAGTAGTTTGTATCCTTTAGAAGACAAAGTATTTTCTTCAGATACAGTAGCTTTCAGTTCTGACATGATAACATAAACGTGCGGTTAAACATCGAGCACTCTGTTTCCCACACACCACCTTCCAACGCACCCTTTCGATTTGCTGGTAGGCTACTCATATCCAGAGGGTACGTAGGCATTTTTATGTCTTTTTTAAATAATTATGTTCATACTAGAATTTTATTTACATTTTTTCATCGTGATTCGTGATTGTCAAAAAGTGTCAGTTCCGTCTTAATGACGGATGCTGCTATTCTTATTTCTTCTTCGATGTTCTGTTTAATATGACAGACTATAAACACAAAGTAAAATATACTTGTTATAGATCATCTTTGGATTATTTGTTTTTAGGATATTTTCGATTTTTACTTTTCTCCTAATTCTCAAAGTTCAGCTTACACATACTTCATAAAATAAAATTTAACATACCATACTAGCGATGCCCCGCGGTTTCACCATATAGGTAAGATAGCAATTTCTTTCCGCGACCTTTTTCGATTTCATTATAGTTATTCTGCTATTCGAGGTAGAGAAGAATCAAACAAATCTAATAAACAGGCAACGAATTCATTAACATTATCGTTCTATATTGCGGTCTCGACACTATTTCAATATAACTCAAATAAGCGATAGAGGTAACTGGGAATAACAGTTTAATTATTATTATGTTTATGACGGGCCTGTTGTTCTAGTGGTTAGTGACCCTGACTGCTAAACCGGAGGTCGTGGGTTCGATTCCCACCCAGGACGAAGCTTTGTGTGATGAGCACAATCATTTGTTCTGTGTCTGGGTGTAATTTATCTATAATATGTATGTATTTAGAAATATGTAAGTATGTTTATCAGTTGTCTGGTTGCCATAGCACAGGCTCTGCCTAGTTTGGGATCAGATGACCATGTGTGAGATGTCCCAAGATATTATATTATTATTATTATTAATTATACAGCAAAGTAAGCAAGAAGTGCGTTAATATAAAACGAGAAATAAGTTGTCAATAAATATTTTACTTCAACTAACAAATAAATTATACATTTAAAAACAATTACATTTCAAGGTGCTTTTTGTTTAAAAATTCGCCAGCCAATGATATCCTTTGTAAGAATGATGGAGCTGGTGTTAAGAGTAATTCGTACTTGTTAAAATCGGGATGAGGTGGATATTTATTTTCCTTGCGTATTCGTTCTAACATGTGTTGAGGTTCACATTTCGTTTTCGTTTTCCAATCACTGCTCAAAAAGTCTTGAATAACTTTCGGTAGTAGTCTGAAAGTCTCCTTAGCTTTTGTTTCACTCGGCGTCTGCATTGGTTCCGAGTCTGGCTGAATTTGTTGGATAATTATATCGTCGACCTCAAATTTTTCTTCATAGTTATTTGGAGTATTAGTTTCTGTTGGCGACGTTACTGCTTCTGTATCGGATTCTAATTTTGTACCATTATAGTAACTATGAATTCGTTCTTTGACTAATTCTCTAAGGGTAGATTCATTCTTTACTTTTTCTCTTTCTGTTCCATCAATGTTTACGTAGCCAGTTCTTGTTTCGGTCTTTATTAAGACTTGATTTTGATCAACTTTTTCGATCGTTCCTTCGCTTTTAAATTTTTCCGAATTATTAAGTTCTTCTTTAGGTTGAGAAGCTACAGTTTCATTTTTTGGGTTATCATTTGTTGAGCCATCTATCGTCGTCATAAATTTAATATTGTCTTCATCTTCGAGTATTTGATATATTCTATGAACCTCACTGA
This sequence comes from Diachrysia chrysitis, assembly GCA_932294365.1. Classification (NCBI taxonomy): domain Eukaryota; kingdom Metazoa; phylum Arthropoda; class Insecta; order Lepidoptera; family Noctuidae; genus Diachrysia; species Diachrysia chrysitis. The sequence goes on along the minus strand of OW028649.1, from coordinate 9,377,195 downwards.
TATTGATTCTGTAACAAAAATCATTAAATCAATAAATTAAATTACCTTAAATACTTTTGTTTAATACCAGTATATTATTCTTACCCTTGTCTGGCTTCGTGACAGCAATAAAGCATGGTGGGATCGATCGGATGCGCTTCAGTATTGAATATATAACCGCCGACATCCACAATACATTCACCATTGGGAGTGTTAATGACCGTGCCGTGAACACCAGGGTTATGGATGAAGTTGTCGGGATCAAACAGTAAATACAGGTACTTGGTTGTTTCTGCAAGGAAAAACGATTCCATACGATCCTCCTTGCGGTGATCTCTTACATCTTTGATCTGTAATAAATAGATAATAAAACGTTAATTTTGACGCAGGCATAAAAGACTGTATTAGAATTAAAAACACATTTTAATGACGAGGATATGAGCGAAGCAAATTCATGTCCAAAAATTTAGATTTATTATGTAAAATGAATCCAGAATGAGTCCAGTTGAATAAAGAGTTTCTTCTCTGAAGCACGTTTGCTGAGTTATCTTAGCTGAACAATAACTACTATTTAAACTCTTGAGCCAATTGATTTTATTTCCACATAAACAAACATCAACTTTATGTTAATGTACATAAAATTCATTTTAGACTGACTAGTACTTTAATGAAGTTGTAGCGCAATCGGAACCATATTTGCAAGCTTTACAGTCGTTTTTCCTAAATCTTGTGTTTGTTTACATTTTCGGCACATAAATTACGAACGCAGTATATATAACTAGGAATAGAAATTCATACTGATGTAAGCTCACCGTAGCATAACCACACGGCGTCCTCGCACTATGCTGTATACTCCTCAGTATATCTTCCCCCATTTGCAACAATATCGGGTCTCGCGTATCTCTATATAGATACATGATGGATTCGATAAGTTCCGGACGTAGGGGGTAGCTTTCTCGCGAGGATGACGCTTCACCCGTACCGAGGTTATACACTTCAGGTGTGAAACCGTACTGCCTCCATACGCTGTGGTAGTTGTGTATTATGCGCATTGCTGTGTCGCTTTCACCTAATTATTATAAATTTCAATATTTAATAAAATTAAAATCGTAAAAATTGGGAAACGAATGTATTAGGTAGGTTGATCACAGTAGTGTTTAAGTGAAGTGGTTCCGTAGGTTCAACACCTGGTAAGCCAGCCAAAAGCAGCAAAATACTCAAATATATTCAAGTTTTAGGAGTAAACATGCAATCAAGTCCAGAGTTTCCTTAAATTCGGTTAAATATATATTTTTCCCACATAAATTCCTATAAAATAGCCTAAAACCCTTAGGATTAGGAACTTCACATTTTTATAAATATTATTACACCTGCAGTGCTGCATAAAATATTTTTTTATGAAACTTACCAACAAGGCTAAGTACACCAGGCCAGTACGACTCTAGGGATTGGAAGACGGGTAGCGTGACGTGTCCCCGCAACATTGTAGCCCACACAAACCAATCGTCTTTCTTCAAATACTTCTCGATCGCCTGCCGCGCTTCGACAAACATCGACATGAGCTCTGGCCGTTCTAATAGTATTGCACCTGGTAAAATAAACAATAGTTTAACATCTAGGTGAATGTAGTTCATTAATTAAAAATAGGTACACTCAAATGTACTGTGATAGAATCCGTATTAATCGTTTTATTTCTATGTGTAATAATCGCTTAAACTCAGAAATCATTATGAAGGGTTTGTCTTAAGGAATTATGTTTTTATGCATGTATATTTTCAAGGTAAACTAGCAGTTATACGAAGTTTCCGGTCTTATGGATTTATCGGTATCCTATGAGATATGTGTTAAACCAGATCATAAACAGTCATTACTATTGTGTCAATTTTAATTCAAATCCATTTAAGAGTTTTTGCATGATAGAGAAACAAATACCTATCTTATAGGGTATATTTTATACCTTTGACCAGATACTCATAGTAAGAGTCAACTCCGCCACCGATACCAGCATCTTGCGCCGTCCATCTGCCCGTCATGACGTCAATGTGATTCCCAACTAAACCAATTGGTGATTTAGAATGGTATAATGCTTGCAACGCATTGTATGCTACCTGCAATTAGTAAGTGTGATTAAAATGGCTATAAAATATATGCACATTTATTAATTTATTTATTATACACCTTACATCTATCATTACAGGTAAACCTAATTCAATAGATGCAGCAATTCTAAATAAAATCAGCATGGAATACACAGTCTTTCAAACTGTCATAAACTTAAACTTAAACACTTATTAAATATTACAATTCACACAATACGTAAGCCTTGTGAACTCGTTCAATGAACATGAAAATAAATCGAGCCTATCAGCCACCATGCTGAGTGTGCGCAGCGCGCGAGTCAGCGGCACCTTTTGTAAAAGATTTGTGCGCGCTCGCGGCACCACCAGCCGCGCCGTACCGTCTGCGCCCAACATAACCGTCTGGTACACATAACATTATGTAGCAGCTAAAACTAAAGTAGTCAAACAAAAACCTTAACTTACAAAATATAATATATGCCTGTAATTCTTTAACGGTTGGGCAGATTCTACTCGATATAAAAATAAAACTTAAAAATATGTTTCTATGATATGTCTATTTAATGAATATTGCAAGAATAAGAACAATGTCATACCTCTTCATATAATGGATCACCTGTCAGTCTACTTAATGTTCCAAACTCTATAATGAATGTTCCCACTCCAGCAGTACAAGTTATACTTGTCTCTCCAGGAGGCACTCCTGACCTCAGGTTAATTGTGCCATATGGCATGCCAGTAGTTGTGTCAAAAGCAGCAATAAGTCTCTGTGCCACATCCTCTGCCAGGCGCAAAAGTGGCCCATTGCATGGCCAACCTGGTTCTAATTTCATACCAGTTCTGAAAATTATAGCAAATTGTTTTTTTTACCTATGCAGTCACCTATTTCACTGCATAGACAATAATGAGATGCAACTCAAACAAATCGTAATGATGAATTTGGGAAATAACCAAATATTACATTATGCACAGGCAATGTGATATTAAATATCAATGTACACATTTGTGGTTTATAGCATGTTAATAGAGGTGTTATCTCGTAGAGATACTTACTTATGTGATAATAGATGAGCACTCAACAATCCTCCAATAATTCTAATATTAGTTTCAAACACTGACACATTAATATCAGCATCAAAGTTTTTCTTTTGTAGCACTATATCAACAACTCTATTGAACTCTGTATAATTGCCCATGATAGCTAGAGTGTCTAAGGCATCTATTAAAGTAAGTGAGTAGCTGCCCCAAGTATCTACACCATCACAGCTGAGAGGCCGCAGCTCATCATATGGATATGCATATTTTAAATAACTATCATATGCATGTTGGAACATATCTCTTACTTCTTCTCTGAAATACAAAAATTTAAAAATGTGAAGCCAGTTGAGTTCAGAAGAAAACACATTTTAGTGAAATGCTATCATCTTCTGCCTAGCCTCTTCCTCAGCTATGTTGGATACAGCCTTAAGTCTTACTGGATTAATTATTGTAAAATGCTGTAATTATCAAGTTAAGGAAATAATCATAACTAGGATAAGTTTTTCAGTATATTCATAATGATATACTGAAGAACTTAAATATATCAAGTAAATAACAACAATAAAATCTAGATTTGTAGCTGATTTTGTTTATGATACATTTTGTTTTTACTTTAGAGTATTAACATGAAAAAAAAAGTGAAAACAGTGGTACGGGTAGGTTAATAAAGTTAACGAGGTAGATAAAAAAAGCCACGATAAAATGTGTACTTACCTTAGTCTCAAAATATCTGACTTCTTGTAAACCCTAACAGCGAAACTTTTATCGCAGCCATACCAAACAATTAAACAGAATATATAAATTAACTTTGTCATATTTAAAATTATTTAATTGAGCTGTGTTCTTAAATATGACACATTCTCACCCCCGTAAACTTATTGGACCAGCATCAATATTCTTTAACTGCTAATGTTTACTTACTTGCTTGCCCACTTGCTTAGTGAAATGATGAAGTTTGATAAAACTGTCATTTGACTGACTGACGTGGTATATTGTTTTGCTAGAATAACTTTTATACCAACGGAATAAAGTTTATATTAACGGTAACATATTAAATGATTATGCCAATGTCAAAAACATATGATACTTCCTAGATTGGGTATCATGCCTTTTAGTTATATATAAATTTACATCAGCTTCAACTATAAAAGTGACCCAATTGATACATTTAAGTTTAAAATAAATATTGGAGCTTATTAAACACAACTCTATTCTTCTATTAAATGGACTTCATTGTTGTTTTAAAGGAGGTTTGATCTGTTGGAGTAAAGGGTTTTTTTATACCGTCAAGCTGCTTGACAGAATTGCTAGTCAAGCAAAGGCGTAAAGCGGCGTAAAGGCACAAACACGCCATCTAGCCAGAGTTTCATCTATTTGTCTATTTATTTATTGCACACAATATAGTAATTTTCAAATATAGGTAACAAATAATAATACAAGTAAAATTACGTTGGTCGAGAACAAGCTCATCAGTGTGTTGACAAGCAGCTTGAACGTTAGCTGGGCCCTTTAATGCGCTCACCACTTTGCGCCACTAGCCCACCGACAAACTAGGGAATAACCTCACGTGCGAACTGCGATCAGCGTCCATCATTAATAACAGTCATTTGGTAAAGGCCATCAAACCATAGCGGACATAGTGGCCCATATAAAACTTAGGAACTTACAAAACTATTAAATCTCTAGTTTATATTAAAACCTAATATCAGTCCAAAGTAATTAGATTTCACAAACTTCAGTCTTCATTTACATTAAAAAAGTAAAAGCGATTTATAATTTGTTTCTTTAGCACTATTCAAATTTTACTACTGGTGGAATCTTCAATCCATCTAATCTGCTATTGAATTAATTAACTCCAATGGTATTAACAACTCCCTGTTTTTCTCTCAGTTGTTCGTGTTACCTATTATTTTTGTTCATTATTGGATTGCATGAAAGTATTTTGTGATTAAATTTAATGTCCCGTGCCAAAGTTTGCCAAAATCATTATTAACAAATAATATAGTCTAGTGTTTCATTTGCATGCTATATAGCTTAGAAAGTACTATGTACCATCTTCCTTATTTCATATATTCCATCTTTTGGCTAATAACGAAACTTTGATTTGATTTTGAAAGAAAAACGGAAGTTTTTTTTACTTTTCAAAGACTAAGCTTGGGGTATAGAGTTACAGACTTAATTTCTGCTATTCGCGATATCATTGGTCCAAATTCAAATTAACATAGACAACAGATTAACGTAAACTGCAACAGCTGAAACTTCTAAAATGTCTGTTGTCCGTTGACGCTTCGCTTTAGTTTTGAGGGTGGATTTTGTCTAAAACGGCGTTTCTATTAAAACTACTCACAATATTTTAACAAAATGAGCCTTTAGTTTCTAAAATTCGCATAATCCCGCTTCGGTTGCCATTACTGCATTCGCGTTGCCCGCGTTAAGCTGATCTGGTTACTAGTATTTCGTTGAGTGTTTACGGAAGCGAGGGCAATGGCTTTTAGAATACATGAAGATCAAGAAAATGCCTCTATGGGGCTTAGAAAAGACAGCGCAGATGTATTTACTGCAAACCAGCGGCGTGCCCTTGGCGATCTCAGCCAGTTCGCGTGCAACCAAAGTCGGAACTTAAAGCTCGTGAGTATCTTCATATTTTTGTCAATGAAACTCAGTTGTTGTCTGGTTTTCCTCATATTTTGCATTTTCTAGCCGGGATTGACGAATGGACCTTGTAAAGTTCAAGATGAAAACAGGACAATGCGCCAGATTAAAAATGAAAAGAACATCGTACCACCTGTGGCGCAATTTCGCGCCTTCAGCGTTTATGAAGACAAACCGACGGAGGCTGAGGTCAAAAAACGAGAGCACACGTTTAAACCATTTGTCGCTAAAGAAACCAAGAAAGATAGCATTTTCATCAGTAGTGACGTGAAAGGTCTGTGTCCACAAGTTGAGAAAAAACCAGATCGGCTCACAGAATCGTCGGTTCGGTGAGTTAATCAGAATTAACCTCTATTTTATTTGAAATGTAGTACTGCAAACACTGCTGCAGCCTGGGATCTTTATATTCTACACTTCATGTATTGGGCAGGATGATGAAATAAAAGCAATTTGAAACTGTGACATGTTCAAGGTTTCAACATTCAGCTTATTGTTAAAAATGGTACTCTAAAGAGGACTTCTAGGGAACTAATAAATCAATCTTGGTTATATTAACAAAGATTTATCTCTTACACTAGGCCCCAGCTACAAGAAAAGAAAAATGTTGTGGAGTCACCAATGTCAGTTGTGGATACCAGTGTGCTCTCTATGTCCATATCAAAGAATGAAAGCCAGATCATTGATGATGAAGATGATGCTACCACTGCACAAACTGATCGGGAGATGTTCTTCCATGTTGTTGAATATAGGCAGGACATCTATGAGTACATGAAGGAAATTGAGGTAAATAGTACCATTGATTTTTTGGTAAGTTTGTCAAGATAAATGATCAAAGTAAATTTGAAAGGCATACCTGAAAATCTTTTGAATCATTTTGAAAATCTGTGAGAGATACTACTTATATTCTTTCTGAAATGAGATTTTTGTGTGAGAAATTGGCATTTTGTGAAAAATAATTCAAGTTTTTGTGCACATTGCAAATTGTGTTAGTCATTGTTTTTATATTATTAACTGTTATTGTGATATCAGCAAACTAAATAATGATGACCTTTGTAGCTACAAATTAGGTCAAATTAAGTTTTAGTTACCTCTAAAGTCATGTCTTTATTTATTTCTTAACCTAGAAATGTATAATGTTGAATGTAATTATAAATATTTTGTTCGAAGAAGTAGCTTACATTTTTGCTAAGCAATTATTTGTATTTATGGGTCTTAATTAACAATTCCTAAAAAATACTTTTTAACATTTATGAAAAAAAAGAACATATCAAAGATTTATCAAGTTATAACTTGTTAATCACTTGCAAGAATGAAATAATAATTCTTAAAACATTAAATTAATTGCAAACATTACTATCTTCACATGAAATGCAGTGTAAATGTGTAATAGGAATTTACATGACATTTGAACACCAAAAATATTGAATGAGCAGTTTTTTTTACATAGACTAGGTAAATATGTATACATTCGTAGGCAAAGAACAGAGCCAACCCTCGCTACATGCGCAAGCAGCCTGATATAACCCACATTATGCGGTCCATCCTTATTGACTGGCTGGTTGAAGTTTGTGATGAGTACAACCAGCAGAGCGAGACCTTGCATCTAGCTGTGTCTTACGTTGACCGCTTTCTGTCCTACATGAGTGTGGTGCGCACTAAATTGCAACTTGTGGGCACTGCTGCTACCTACATTGCTGCGTAAGTATCTAACATTTTGTAATACATATAATTGGTAATTTCATCTGAAGCCGAGAAAAACATTTGAGGTTTGTTTACCTCTCGGCCTCAGATATTTATTAGACATAAATATAAAATATTGTTACTTTAAAACCTTGTCTACAAATTCTTCAAAGTCAAAAAATTCTGTAGAAATTTAACATTTAATGTGAAAAAGTTTAATAAATACATTGATGTACCATTAAACATTATCATTTAATGATTCAATTTATTTAAAACTTAATAATTGCAGTTTCATTAAAACTTAACTTGCAAACAAATAACAGAATGACACATTGATTCTATGTCTATGTATGTTTGGTATACAGGAAATATGAAGAAGTGTATCCACCAGAAGTATCAGAGTTTGTGTACATTACTGACGACACATACACGAAGCGCGAAGTCCTGCGTATGGAACATCTTATCCTGAAAGTCTTGTCATTCGACCTGTCGACACCAACCTCACTTGCCTTCCTGTCCCACTACTGCATATCTAATGGACTATCTAAGAAGACATTCCACTTGGCTGCGGTAAGTATTCAAAATGTCTTGTATAATGATTTAAAGGTAAACCTGCACATATTTTAGCATTTATTAGGTAATGTTTGATTTCTTTTACTTTACTTGAAGATAAATTTATGTTAAAAAAAAAAAATTACTTACATTTAAATACCACAGTATACAAAAATATTTTGGTGGGATATTACCTTATATCTTATAAGTTTTGGAATTGTGACTCATTTCTGGTTTTGGATTATTTTACTTTGTATTCTTTAGATTAACAGAATCTTTGGAGTATAACACTTCGATGCCCTTTAATCTTAATGTGACAATATTTCAAAATGTTAATAACATGTTTCTAGGACATTGTCCGTTGTATGTACTTCCATAATATTGTATGTGAATGATCTGTGAATAGGGAAACTGATAAAATCCTTTAAATTTCCTTCCTATCGTTAATTTTAGCATATTTGTCTGCTATATTTATAACGAAAATAACTTCGGACTTTTAGCAACATCAAAAGTTAGTTTCTCCGTCGTTTTAACTGATCAACGAAGATAATACATACTATACATTCCCGACAGTATCTGGCCGAACTCTGCTTACTGGAGGCGGACCCATACCTGCAGTTTAAACCATCGATCATCGCGGCGAGTGCGCTCGCTACTGCGCGACACTGCCTGCTATGCGAGCGCTGTACCGGAGATGACCGGGAGAAAGACACACGTGACGTGAAGGAAGCGAGGGTACATGCTTCATGTGCTTCATCAGCGTGGCCGGCAGCCCTGGTGACTTGCTCAGGCTACTCGCTGGATGATCTCGACGCGTGTCTACGTGAGCTGGCGCGCACACACTCCCACGCCTCGCAACAACCCTACCAAGCTGTACCGGACAAGTACAAGAGCAACAAGTAAGTATTACCAATTCAAATTTAATTATAAATGCGAAAGTAACACCAGTTTGTCTGATACGCTTACACGGGTAAGCTACCTGGTCTATTTCATATACCAGTTAAGCTTTAACCCATCTAAAAATATTAAGGCTATTTTATGCCTTGATATTCGACATCGACAACGACGGGTTGAAGGCTAGTATTGTATAATGACTGTTATGACTAAGCACACGAATTTAGGCCCTTCTTTAGTACAAGTTTTTATTGACATTTATTCATACTACGTCGGTATTACAGATTCGACGGTGTGTCGGCGATCGAACCTCGACCGATGTTCCCAGTGCCGAAGTACCAGCCACCAGCGCCGGCCAACAACGCACGCCCACCCGCCGACAGCACTCGAAGCAGCTAGTAACGTCACAAGCAATCTAACGCGCTAATTTATAGTCAAATGACTCTGTTCGTGTGGGCAGGATGTTATCCGAATTAGTGTTAATGCAGCACTCGCTAGTAGTGTTATTTGCTCAGGCAGTTGGTTATTTCAGTTATTACTAAAATTCTTTTTTACAGCTTACGGCAGTCGCTTGTCGATTGAAGAAATAAACCAAATCATGGCCAGTATGAATAATGGATTTGTCGTTATAATCGGCCAAAGATGTACATAACACTCAACCAAACTTTGTATACTTGCCTTTTATTTGAACTGAAACCGTTTTTTAAGATTTGTTTGATCAGGTAAACACTTACAGATTTAATAACAGAAAACTACTTTCGGCGGCGCCACTTAATCCATTTTTCTGTTACATACATATGGTTAAATAATGCAAATACAACTGAGGGTGAGTACTAAACATTAGATAGTATTCCTAATTTTATACTTATAAGACTTTGCATTTGTTCTATTTTGATATAAATGTTTCAAATATTATGTATAAGTGATTGGGATGTTCTGTAACTTGTTATGCTAGTTTTAGATTTAACATTTTCCTATGGAAATAAAAACTTCGACTTCTGTTAGTTTGTGCGATCTTAACGTAATATATTATGATTTAATGGTTTATTGACGAGTGGTCCGCAGGTAGCAAAAACAATTTGTAATCATTCTGAAAATGTCATCTATTATTAAATAAAATAGTTAATGATTCATCCAAATAATTCTACAATTTTGTGTATTTTTCAATGTAAACTATTTTGTAGTCATGTTTTTAATCAGTCAAACAATCGCCTAGACCACAATTTATGTACAAATACTTTAAATTAAGTCTGTGTTCATTTGTCCTCAGAAGTCTTCCTCTATGTTCAGATCTTTTACAGTGTCTCTTTATGCATTGAATTTCCACATTTAATTTTAATACCATGAAGCAGTTCTGAAACTTATAATTACTACTATATTATTTATTATTAAGTACCTTTGTGGTTTATTAAATTGGCATCTTATAAAACATGTAGTAAACGTAACTTCTTATTGGATCGCGATCACTATTAGAATGCAATTGGTTATGATTTCATTATTATGTACCAATTGATAGCATTTCAATGCGATGTTTGTTAGTAAATTATTATTTTTGAGATGTAAGGTATGTTTTTAATATTGGTAAGTAGTTTTTAAAGTAATTTAATATAATATAATCGATATTTTTCTCCAGTTTTGTAAATGGAGGTAAGTACGAATACCTTTATTGGTAATATAATATTTTGAATAAATTATTTGTTTTATTTCAACTTCATATACTAGATATTAATTGATTTAAAAAAAAACTTATTTAACACTGTGTCCAAAGTATTTTTTTTTTACTAGATTTTTTTTTCCAAAAACTAATGTTTTTGCGCACGAAATACGATTTTATACAATTTCATTTAACTTTCAATTCTTTACAATAAAATACGAGATGTAAAAATATTACATATTGCTGCTTATTAAAATCGTGTAGGATATGTGTGCTAGACGAGGTACGGTCAAATCTATTTGGAGATCGTCTGCGTCAGCGTCACGACGCGCTGTCGCGGTGCGCCCCAGAATGTGAGACCGATACAGAATACTGCACAGCAAGAATTAAGAAAACAATTAACACCATGAATCCATATATTTTATATTAAGAAAATATAATTTTCTTATTTCTTTTCTATCTTGATGTGCGAGGTCATTTAATTAAGATATTTTGTACTGTAGATTTGTTGAAGAATGATTTCGGTGGTTCAAGAGCTGTGTTTTTCTTGCGTGTATACATTTCCCAATCCTTTTTTAATTGAATTCGGACCTGAAACAAAAACAAAACGACCGTTACATAAATTAATGCACACTTCAGAATTTGCAATTACTCTGTAACTACCCATTTTTGTAATAAAAGTTCTTCTGCATATAGAAGGCAATGCTAATTGCGGTTTGTAGCGGCCATATTTGAACTTACGGCATGTGCGCGTGCGCATGGCATTCTAAACGGGCTCCAGCTGCAGATATTATTCGCGGGCAACCTGTCGTAAATCTTGCGAAAAGAAAAATAAACTAGTGGGTAGCAAACAATTCTGTAGGAGTGTAGATAATTTTGTCGGCGTTAATGAAAACCGAATTCGATTCTAACTTCTTCCAATAGTAGCAGGTTCAATAACTATTTACATTACATACTTGGTTTTGATCTTTAAAATTAAAATGTAATGTAAATATTTCCTTAACAAATTAATTTAGAAAACAACTGTTTATTTTGTAAGTTTCGGCGTTCTGTTTTATATAAATAAAGTTGGCAAGTAACGCGAAACGTGTTAGAAACATCCACTCGCTTTGTATTTCCAGGAAGCCTCAAGCTAAACAATTAATTTGATTTAACCTTCAAACGCTCGCCAATTCTTCGTTTCGTCTGATGTACGACTGGTGCGAGATTAACAATTTAAATCCTATTTGAAAATGAGTAGCGGCTTGAGCGTAAGACGCGGTGCATAAACATAATAAATCATGTGCCGTTCAGTCTGTGTGTCGCGAGTCGCGACGAGATATTTGTAGCGTGATAAGAGGACTCCACCGTCTACCGAGAACGCGCACACGCGTGCTTTTGTTTTTGTTTTTATCTTTTATTTATATAATTATATCATTTATACAAACCCCGATAAACAGCAACATTTAATAAATTATGCTTTTTCAAAATACAGTTTCTTTTATCGATATTTTATTGCATTATATCAACAAGGAACTATCGTAACGTTTTATTGGCCCTGACTTCCTCCCGCTCGTACTCTTGCTATATTATATTGATCTTGTCGTTATTATGTACGCACGTGTTTGGAAAATTAATAAACAAGCAGGCATCTACGATTCGATGGATGCATACAAAATTATATTTATCACTTCGAATTAAATTCCAGTTTATTGAAATTTTGACTTATTATTTATATTACGTTATGTCTTGCGTCGTAAGTGGCCTTTAATCACAAGATTAGGCTGCGATTGCACCAAAGATGTGCAAGGTAGCTGAGCGGTACGTACGCATCGTCGCAGGTACACGAGAAGGGGATCACCGTGTCAGTTTGAGCCAATATGAGTTGGCTATGTTATTATTTTGGTCTGCTATCGATTAGGATTTCCCCCAATATCAAATTTTAAAATATATTTTTCTAAAAGGTTTTCTTTATCCACTGACCTGACATTATTAAAGAAGTGAAAATAGGAACAGCGAAGATTATCTACTTTAGGGAAAATTTTACACCTAGGTACCTACTTATGCATGCATGTAGTATTCAGCTACATATACGTTCACAATTATACTGCCTGATGTTTATAAAATATTAAACATAGGATTTTATTTATAACAATATAGTGTTATTGGCTTCACGCTCGTGCATGTTAAAGAATACCACCATATCGAGCCTACGAGCCACTTCCGGAGCCCCGAAAGGAAAGGAAATTCACTCGCAAATTTGCCATTCCGTGCACGATCGTGACATTGTCCCGTGCTCCACTGTTCCCATGCTATCGGGTTATTATTATCCAACTTAACACGGCCCAACTCTTCTACTCTTCTGAAATAGTGTGTGTAATATTAATTAAAACTTTATGTTCACCTGTTGCCATACAATATAATTTAGAAATAAGTAGTTAAAAACAAATTCGATGGGGTAGGTAGGTTCGATTATCCACAGTTTGATTTTATACAATGTTTGTTTTTGGGATTATTTTTGTCAGTGGGTATGAGATTAGCAGGTATGGCATTGGCGGGAAATTTTATTTAGAAGCACAAATTATTACGTAAAAATCAACGTTTAGCCAAAAAAATATTAATTAGGTAGGTACAATAGAAAAAGACTAGTAGTTTGTTACGTCTGCAATGACTCGACTTTCGTGCCATTCGACGAGCCTGAAGATATTGTTGCTTTGTTTTATTCGTAAGACCCATTCGCCAAGGCATCATGGCAACGAATCAATATCGCGCTTCAGTGCAATTTTATGTCTAAACTTGACTGGTTTCACTGTGACGAATGGCATTGCTAATTTCGTTGTTCAAAAGACAAAAGATTTGCATTGTTTAGTAAAATTTGATAGTTTCATCCGCTAACTGCTGTTTCAATATCACGGCGCGGAGCTTTTGCTTCTACTAAAATCATTAACCAAAGCAAAGACGTTAGGCAGATGCATCTAAACTCACGTAGCTTGCGCTAGTAAATTCAACATGCTTTAATCCAGTTAGTATATTTATGATAGATGTATAAAACAGATAGTGAGGAATCTGATGGAATCTATTTATTGACTGCGCAAACATCGTGTGAAAGGAAGCTTTTGGGCCATTTCCTGGCGGTGAGTGAAATGGGGCCGAGCGTTCCGTGACGCATGTTTTTACCTCTGCATCCGTTTATAATTATGTCTTTTTTATGATCGGGAATCGTAATCTTTCCTAGAGACCTAGAAGCTTTACAGATGTCACATGTGATACGTTGAAATATAACTGTTTGCCGTTTTAAAAATAAAACCTTTCGAAAAGTAAGGACATTTGCTGTGTAGAGTTGCTAATAAACCAATTAATGAGTTTCACGTCTATACTAGGTATAGTAGCGACCTGCCCCGGCTTTTTAACATTACAAATCTTTCAATTTCTCGACTTTTTTGTTCAATATTATTCATGTTTTACACATAAACCATTCTCTTCAATCACTCTTACCTATTGCTAAAAAATCTAAAAATGCATTAAAAGCCGTTGCGTAGTCTAAAATATCTAAGCGTACAGACAGCGGGAGCGACGTTGTTTTTATACTATGTAAAGATAGGTACCTACTATATATTACTGTAAAAGTCCATACATTGGTTTTACCAGCAAATCTTAGGATTTACCATCCTGTGTTGGAAAATGTCAGGATTTTATGGAAAAGTATCAATTTTTTGGGCTTTGTAAAAGCCGAATGCATGTTTTTACCAATGACCGACGGAAACAGTTGGAAAGACTTGGCCGGTCAATGTATAAGTATTACTTACGGGTTGTGTAGATGGTACCTACCTCAATGTTTGGGTAGTATTTATAGTTACATAGGTAAGTATCTCTAGCGAACACTGAAACAATAGTTCTTGATTAAGACCTTTCAAAACACGGAAACGATAAAATTACGCTAGTTCCTAGTGTTAGTATTTATCTACATTCGAGTGCTGGGCTGGAGTTAGCGCGAATGTTTGCTTTGTAGTTTTAATTACAGGCATGTTTCCAGCGCACAATTTGTTCCTCAGTATCGGGAAACCTTTCAAGATTAATCTTCCTTGACTAAATTCGTCAAACGAAGTTTACTTAAAATATGAAAGCTGAATAAAATTGTCTTCATTTATGTACCAAAAGATCGAAGAATGTGACAATCGAAGACCTCCGAAAGTCTTTCTTATGTGATAATAATATTTATAGGAGGATTATAAATACACGTTCTTGCCTTCAGTTCGTGCGTCCTTAATTTTTTGCATAATTGGGACGTTTCTGTATTTCTTTGTATTTACCCATGCTTGACATTATGTGAGGCTATTATAAATCGTGTCTGTTCGTAAGAAATCCCTAACAACAACTATCATTTAACCGTGATCACGATCTTTGTAACGTGACTCGACTTTCAGTCGTAGGTACGCATTGTGTCCATTGTAACGAACCCTTACGATACTAACAAGAACTCAATTAAATAGGTATTTAATTATTTTCCTATAGTACCTATGTTACTAAAACAAGCTTATGTGTTAACTAGAATTACGCAATTTAACTTGTGATATTAAAGTGAGTTGGTAGGTATCTACAATGCTACTTACTAAGTAAATATCGTCAAAAACAACCATTTTTTCAGGTTTTTCGGCCTTTTAGGCGGTTTTCAGCAAAGGTTAGGTAAATACTTATACCTATTTTAAATGCACCTCACACATAAGTATAAACATGAGCATATTATATAGGTATCGAAACCTGTTAACACAACGCTCAAAAATGCCTTAACTTACACCAATAACAGTAAAGTGGTAACAGTTATTCCTGTCCCGCAACTGTTATTGAAAACATGAGTTCCACCGAAATCGAACGGCGATCCAAGAAACGAGACCACACTTTGATCCTTTATCCCACGACGGTCGACGCGCCTTACAGAATAATAATTTATCGAGTTCAATGCACAAGGTTGCGACTACGACCATTAGCCCGCATCTTTATTCTACTAGTTCGTATTAAATGCGCATGATTCTAAGATGTGTAAGTAAACAGATTTTTTGCGGTGGTTGATTACCTTGTTTTTGTCTGGTCTAAAATTAGTTTTCCGGTAATTCGATAGTAACATAGCGTTAAATTATATTTCAACTTCTTAGAACTTGGAACATCTCAGATCATAGATGACGATGTATCATTTTTGAGGAAGCACTATATTTATAAGAATTTAATGTAGATATTTAAGAATTGTTCTCTGAAACGTTTCCTCTTGTAAAATATGTACCTATTTGTGTCAGATTGCGGATTGAATAAACATATTTATAGTTCAACATCCTCGTAAATTAACAATCGAAAGGGCTATTTATTGTTAATTAATATTTATTGTTGTCAAAAATCGGTAGAAGCAGGAAGTGTGGGCCTTCCCGGCGGCGCGAGTGATGCCAGGGAGCGGAAGCAGCGGCGGTCGCCTCGGCGACAAGCTTGCATTACAAATAACCCTCTAATGAACACACGTGCGTTAGTTACTGCCAGATTGGGTCGATTACCTGCCGAAGCGGCGAGGATTATCTATCCTAGTTGGCCAAAGAGAAATGAAACGTTCCACAATCAATAACTGGTTGAAAGGACACTATACGGCTCTGTTTGTTTTTAGGCTTGTTTTATCTGTTCGCTTCTAGGTATCTACTTACCCCTCGATCAAATTTGATCGAAGCTTGTGTTGTTATTTTTACCATCTGAACTTGGATAAAATATTTATAAGTTACACCCACTGTCGTTGTGCCGTTGGTAACTGGATGAGGTACCAACTATTTAACCGCCGTCGATAAAATACATCAATCGATTTATCAAGTGAAAAATTAAAAGAAAACATTTTCTGGCACAAGGCCTTAGATAAAATAAATGTTGGCAGCTATTACCAATTCTGAAAGTGGTGAAGATACCAGATGCGGTAAAAATATTTTTAGCTTGGCCTCTTTCGCGAAAATCGCTTCAAGATAAACAAACACCGGCGGGAAGCTAGCTTAAACAGGAATAGTGGTTTCATCGCCATCAGCCCATCACCTCCATTTGGATCCAGAATAGTGGGTACTGTACCCAGCTTGCAATTTTATCACAGAGCTTTCCCTCTAACTGTAACTGTTTAGGTAGGTATAAGTTCAGGTACGTATAAAACAAGATACAGAAATTATTTACACGAGAGGCCCAGTCCAGGTGCATGCCCGCCTTTCTCGCTTTACAAACCGTCTGTTTTTATTTTGTTTATGTTTACACAATGAAGGTAAAAATATATTGCTGGTTATTTATAGGTTTTTACGGACGTTGGACCAAACTTATTCTTAAATACATTGATGTCCTAAAAACAAAGCAGCATAAATATTTTCTTGGCTTTGGATATACTACTTAGATAAATGGAACAAGACTATGCAGGTTTTGTGTTTTGAAAGGCATTCCACCGTACTTTGGAAAGCGGCTATTGCAACACCATTCCCGTTGTCAAAGGTATCGAGTATAGAATGAATAAATGTATCGACAGCGCCATTAAAATTTGATCGACATCGAGCACACGCGCGTGATGGCATCCCGTGACCTCCAAGCTTCGTATAGTGGAGCCATATACCAGCAATTAGGAACAAGGCGCTTGTGCCATTGTAGGACGACGCGTAGCGGCTGCGTTGATGCGTGATTTACATCAAGTGTAGACACTTAGGTACCTACACAGTACAAGTACCTACCTGTCTAGGCTAGATACTTGATCTTATTAGAAGGAACACGCAAAACTTGACTTTTTATTTTATTGAGGTTGAATTGTTTAGTGAGAAAGGTTTCAAAGACACATTTAAAAAAAAATAAGTAGATTTACTAGGTACCTTCAGATGTAAGGGTGTTATCATACTTATTGCACATAATTTACTTTATTAGCCCATTCCCTATTTTGTAAGAATTAAAAAAAAAAACGGGTTTGCTCAAGTCAGTTTCTAAACTGATAAGGGATACCAAGAATTATGGGATAAGTACACCGAATTTGACCTCGAGGACGTTCCAATCGAAAATAAATAATATGCTGGCGCCACCGCCAGACAGACGCAAGCGCAGCCCACGCCCACGCAAGACCGTATTTTAAACTTGACTGGGAGTGGGAATGGCGCCAGACACCGCACCGAGGATCCTCACACTCGACCTGCGCGTTAATGATAGTTATGACCGCGTAAACATTCCCTTTTTAGTAACGCTTTTTTTCTTTGAATTCAAGCAACTTATTCGTAACTAAAATTAGACAACCGTTTAATTACTTCGGTCAGAACATAATCATGCAACTCATCTATACTAATATTATAAAGCTGAAGAGTTTGTTTGTTTGTTTGTTTGTTTGAACGCGCTAATCTCAGGAACTACTGGTTCGAATTGAAAAATTCTTTTTGTATTGGATAGTCCGTTTATTGAGGAAGGCTATAGGCTATATAACATCACGCTACGACCAATAGGAGCGGAGCATAAATGAAAAATGTTGCAAAAATGAAAAACCGTTGAAACTAAAACACGCGAACAAAGTCGCGGGGGACAGCTAGTTTAGAATATAAGTAGGTTCAATGCATAAAGACGTACCAAGTAACGCCTCTTTGCCCACGTGAATGTTGCAGTAGATGTGGTGGTCTGCCGCCACGACCGGCTCTGCTGATGTTTCACCTCCCGCCTCCATTAACTTAAGCTTTGCTGTCAAATCTTGTACATCTGTAAATTGCAATAAAGAACATTAACCAATCAATTCATCGTGAAATAACACTTGCATGTAGGTATTGGTCTGAATTCGCGGATGAAGAAAGTAACTGGATTACATTATTACAGTTCTAATTTTGGAATAGTCGAATGCAACGAAAACCGTTAGCTATTGTTACGCGTGCGGTCCGCTACGCAGGTCAAAATTAGTAGCGCACATGTTCAAACAAACTGGTATTGTTTACATGGGATCGGTGCGCGCGCCGCCATAGAATTGGGTTTACGCCTACGCCTGCAAGCTTAACCAGCTTTGCTTGGATTTATGACTTTTTACTTCAATTATTTTGATTGATAATACGATACACATTATTATGTATGGAAGTAGTGGTATTAGGTCACGTTTGTCACGCATTTTTCTTAGTAAGTTTTATTTTACTTTAAGGTATGTTGGAAACTTTTGTGTGTGTATCGTGAAATGTTTCGTTAGCACCTGTTTTTAATTTCGATTAAAAATTTTCGTTGATTTTTAAAAGAAAAAAACTTTGTAACCTGTAGTAAACGAAGATATTTTTATTGTTATTCTGTAAAGTTAAACATAACAATAACATAAGTACCCACATTGAATATTTACGGAGGCCGGTGCACTAAGGGCCAATAAGAACCATCCAAATAAATAATTCGCATGGTGTAAACACGTTGGACGCGGCATAATTTGTGGTTTATTTATTCAGGATGAACGATCAGGCTCGCGCGACCTCCGTGTAATGTAGTTTTTATGATCCAGACGCCGATGACGTCTGCCGCATATCAACAGTAGTCAGTGAAATAACGAACTCTGTGGGTTCTACTTCGTTTCAAACAGACGCTAGTTTGGTAATAAAAACTTGTTCTACAATAATAAAAGCTTTGTTGTTTCATGAGTAGGTAGACCTACGATGAACATTACAAAAACAAACCTACTTTGCATCTAGGATGCATGCTATCGTGGCATAAACGGTTTGAAAACATATTTCAAAAAAGTACCTAATTCTGTATTTTGGCAGTTGCAGGTATCTAACAACTAAGCCCTCGTTAGCTGGAGAAAATTTCCATTCTGCATTTATCCATGCAAATTTTATAAATGCGAAAGTTATCCTGTCTGTTCCGCTTTCACGGCTTAAACATTAAACCGAGAGGGATAAAATACTGGTACGGAGTGGGTTTTAAACCCAAGAAAGGCCATTGGCATCTTTTACCGCGTAACTGGGCGGTATGTCATTAGGTCTATGGTATACCTACGTAGAATCACGAGCACGGGTTCACGGCTCGATTAGACCGATGTTTCACCAAAACTAAGATTTATTTAACAATAAAAATAACTAGCATAGCTTAGGCGCTGCGTGTTGTTCCCCGCATCGTTGCCACTGTGGCGAGTTTGTCAACAGCCTCGGACACCACGGGCTGTCATGTAGCCGTAGCGCAGGTCGCTTGGCGCGGCACGCGAATATCAACGACATCATCCGACGAGCTCTTGTTGCCGTCGGCGTTCCGGCTGTACTAGAACCTAATGGCCTGGCACGCGACGACGG
Organism: Diachrysia chrysitis; assembly: GCA_932294365.1. NCBI lineage: Eukaryota > Metazoa > Arthropoda > Insecta > Lepidoptera > Noctuidae > Diachrysia > Diachrysia chrysitis. The sequence goes on along the minus strand of OW028649.1, from coordinate 9,357,414 downwards.
CAAGAGACCGGACGGCATGTCTTTGTTCCCTTGGAAGATGGGTAGGCCTTTAGTGTGGGACGCTACTTGTGTCGATACTCTTGCGCCATCTCATATTCCTAGTTCATCGTGCTGTGCTGGCGCTGCTGCTGCGGCTGCTGAGAACCTCAAACGGCGGAAATATAACAACCTTATTGGAAGTTATACATTCCAGCCGTTTGGGGTTGAAACACTTGGACCGTGGGGTCCGGGTGCACACATATTATATAAAGATCTGGCGAAACGCCTTGTTGACTCCTCGCGTGACCCAAGGGCTGGCTTTTACTTTGGACAGAGAATAAGCATTGCCATTCAACGTGGCAATGCCGCCAGTCTTTTGGGTACACTTCCAGTCGACAGCGATGCGGATGAATTTTTTGACGCTATTTTTTAGATTTTTTTTATTAGTTAAGAGTTTAGTTTTGTTTTAAGTGTATATATAGTTAAGTTTGTATATATTTAAAATTGTAAATAATATTTAATTGTAAATAATAAAGAATATACTAGCATAGCTAACTAGCATTTGGTCTCTGTAATTTAAGAGATACGAAATCGAGACCTTTCTGATCTCAGCGGGCATAACTCGGCTATCTCGGTTGACAACTGAAGTGATGATCACTGGATACAAAAAACGGTTGAAACGTAAATTTAGTATCGATTAATGTCGGTGACCAACTAAAACCCAGCAGAGCTATGTTTAAGTTGTATCTACATGGAAAGTTTCATGTAACGTACCTACATAGAAAGAGTAGTAAATAGAACCTAGGTTCTACGTTGTTGGCTGAATACGAAAAACGAATTGCTCTCGTTTTGTACGATACTATTGTTAGTTCTAGGAAGTAATAAGAAATTATAAGGATTTAAAAAATATTCACACCTGACTTAAGTGCCCTCTTAATGACCCTCCACTGCCTCGCATGGTACAGAGACATGACGAGTACCACGACAAAGAACACGATACAGCCACTCGCGGCCAGACTGAGGCTGGTCGTCTGCAGGTCCCACGTCACTTCATCGTTACTAGCAGTCACTTCACTATCGTAGTCCACATACTCATACTCATAATCACTAGGTAGCAGTTCACTCGTTTCATTGTCTTTTTTGTGCACCTTTTTAGGTGTATTAAAGGGGGTGATTTGGGCTTCGTAGAGCGATTGACAGATAGTGTCCCGGTGGATTTCACACGGGTATCTGACCACCAGTCGTACGGCGGGGTCGCAGCGGGTGCATGGGACACAGACGCCGCGCTGCCGGTCCCACCAGCTAAGGCCGCGCTCGCACGCCTCGCCTCCCCACACGGACCCAAGTGCCAGTGTAGCAACCAGCCAACACAACTTGCGTATGTCTCCTCGCATTACCTGTAACATATAAGATGTATACGTATGGATACGTATTGTGCAACCTATGTGGCAAGTAGCTAATTAATAAACAGCTGAGCTTCTACATGTTATTGGTACATAATGTAAGTATATTAGCTAAGCAGCAGATTGTGTATCCTTACAATAGATCTATAATAGATATGGATTATTACAGTTTGGACACCTCATATAATCGTACTGTGTTTCGGTGTCGAGAAATCGCTATACCTAAGTTGATGCTATTACTACTAGAAAAAGTTTTTATAAAGTAGGTAGGCGTTAGTAAAGTAGGTTTCCTGACTCATCTAGCTAGATTTTTTTATTTAACTCGAGTAAATCAAACAGTCATCATCGGATCATTTTGTTTTTAATTTGCATTATCTGATAATTAAACGTTTTTACAGTTCTTTGCACTATTTTTTTCGGTGGTTGTAGACTAGTCCTTAAATTTAAATTATTATGTTATTATGAAAAAGCATGCTTATTTAAATTATATTAAAAATAAACGAGTGTTTTTTTTTTCATTACCTCCTTGCTTACACTCATGTATGCTGCCTATGTATTCATGAAGGACCACATCTCACTATAGAATAATTATGTTCGTTTAGAAAGCTCACTTTCACCGATGTCACTGTCGTATGATTTATTGTGAATAATATATAAAACTTCTGTGTTAAATCCATTAACACTTTGATTTATCACCCACACATCCACATTCGTTGTTTCTGATAAGTGAACTAATAGGAGCGCACTTGATGCGCTGTGTTTAGGTCGCGGTCGCCCTGCGTTCTGCGCTGCGCGGGAGACGCGGCACAATCGTCTGTTCCAAGAGTCCCCTATCCCTCCTCCTACGCAGGATGCGCGTACGTTACCCGGCAATAGAAAATGTGTACACTAGAACCGTTTAATTCCGTTTGACGTTTCTTTTAACTCGGTATCAGTTTTCATAACATTAGTTTTTGGTCCTTTTCGATAAGAGCAATTGCTAAATTGGCAAGATTTTAAATCACCCCAGACTCTAACTAAAGTGTAAACGAAATGTTACAATTTGTTTGAATACCTACATCTAGGCAATAATTAGCTGATAGCTTACCTTTAGCTTGCATATATATAGGTACTTATACGTATTATAACTAGAAAGTGGAGTCGCTGCTGTTTTTGCTAGTATCCGTTATTCACGACGGTCTTATAATATGTTTTTAATTTGTTACATAAAGATAAGTCCGGTCGCGTATCTACGTAACATATTACAGGCTGGTTATATCATAAATAATAACCAATTATATTATTAAATATAAAAAAGAGGATCATAACATAACCGATCACAGAGTACATTTATATATTAACTGATTAACAGGTCAATCAATCTACCCAAGCTGAGAAATGACTGAATTATTTATAATCTAATTCTGTGTACATATAATACATGAAATAGTTATTAGTCTGTCATGGAGAGTCCAAAGAGATTATAAAATTATGTATAATATACGATTAAAAATAATATGTACCTATATAAATTGTATTGTAGGTGAAAACCTCAAAAATTCTGATAATTCTTTTTTCGTTAAGTTCCGTAATAAAAGGACACCAAAAAAAAAAAAATCAACGTATGGAAATGTTTTAATAATGTCACACATATTGTACGAAGCCAGGGAGGATAGCTAGTTTGCTACATTATCGTTATGATATTAATTTAGTTAATAACAATTACCTTGGAAAAAAATGGAGTACTATTGTTATAGTTTTAGTTTTTATTATCTCATGATCTATCGTGACAGTTCGGGCAAAATACTAATATAAATGATAGGTTTTATTTCGGTGAACTAAACGTAATCATCATTGTCGTTGCTAATGACAGTGACAAGTATTGTCATTGTCAAATGTCTATAAAATTGTCAATGTCATTTCCATTGATTTGATTCAATTTAGCAGTAATCCATTTCAGTTGTTCCAATAATTGGACGTAGGGTTAGGTTAGCATTAATTTATCTGCAGCTCTGTCTAAAGCACAATATTAGAAAGGAACTAAAGCAGTCTATATTTATTTAATAGTTCATCGATACCAAAACCTATATCAAATTGTCATGTCATTTATTCGAATTTCGAACATTGTCAATGGGTGTACTCATGAAATTTTAGATAATTAATATAATAGTGTTTTTGTAAAGTGAGTGATATTGTATTAAAAATATAGGATAGGTAGTGAAGGTAGACTTTACGGATAATAATAATACTGAAAAAATAATTTGATTTTATTTAAGCCACAAATATGAGCGCAAGTAACCCTAGAAGAAATTCTCGTGTTCGAAACATTCAAGGTGATATTCAAGATCCCTCTATTTCCTCCACGGTCCATATCCTTCACCAAACCATAACTAGACCAAGAATAAGAAATATAAGAACCGATTGTATTGGATTGTTTCATCCTATGTCAAGTACCTATTCCTAATGTTCCTTTGTTGTTTTATAGCATTCTTTTATTACTTAGATAGTTAGTATTTTAATAATATTTTTTATATTCCTATTCCATCTGATAACCACTACAGTGTGGATTATATTAAGAGTTGTAAGCAGTCAGTTCAAGGTTTACTAAACAGTTTTTTTTTTTTCAGATTCTGTAGCTGGTGTGTCACCCAGCGCAGAAAACTTATCCACGTCTAAGGCTTTAGTTCTAGTTGCCATAATATTTATATCCTCACTGTTGGCTCTGGGTCTACTATATAAACAGTTTCCTGATTTAGAAGAGTAAGTACTAAAATTTTATAATAATAAAAACATAACCATAATAAATTGTTATCAGAACAAAGAAACATCAAATATCAAATCATCAAATGTCAGTATTAAGAATTAGGTACAAAGTATTTTCCCTCTGTAATCATTTAAAACACACAAATATTAATCTAAGATAATATTCCATTGTTATTGTTCAACCTTAACCCAATTGTCTTCATTCAAATAATTTAAACAATTTTTTTTTTTTCAGAGAAGAACAAAAGCATTTACATTTACCATGGGACCTTGACGATGCCAAACAACTAGGTTTAGTTCTAGACCGCTATAAGGAGAAATATTTTTACGAAGTATTATTTGGAGTCTTCTTAGTTTACATATTGTATCCTTTTGATATTGTTATAAATTGGTTTTCCCTTTTCAGACTTGCACTACACAATGCAATTTGAACTCCAATTACCTCTAAAAATTTATTCATGAATATATTTTTGTTATTATGTTGAATGTTTTTATTAATACTAAATTTCTTTAACCAAGGCCTCAGTTTGCAAACATTTGCAATACCTGGATCAATTTTTTTAAGTATTCTTTCAGGGTTTTTGTTCCCGTTTTATTTAGCATTACTTCTAGTATGCTGTTGTTCAGCAATTGGCGCAAGTTTATGTTTCTTCCTATCCAATCTTCTTGGTAAGAAGTTAGTGAAGAGATTCTTTCCGGAGAAAGCAGCACAATGGGCTAAGGCAGTGACTAAGCACAGCAATAACTTGCTCAACTACATAATATTTTTGAGGGTGACACCCTTTTTACCAAACTGGTTTATTAATATGTCAGCACCTGTGATTGGTGTGCCATTAGTGCCATTTGCACTTGGAACATTTATTGGTAAGTGTATCATAACTCATTTATTATCTTTTTTTATGCCAAAGTATCAAATTAAACAATAGTTTGATAAACAATAAATATTTAAGTTTATTTTTATGTTTATTATCAATTTTTGTTGTATGGTTAACATGAAAATAAACATATTAAGAATTAAGTCCGGCCTTACTGTGCATTAACTTTTTCCACACAGTGACTTGGTACTTCCCGCCATAACATACATAAAAAAATTGTATATTGCATGATGTTATTGGTTATAAGGCTGGCCTCTATACATTTTTGCCCATTCTCCTTTATCATTGTTGTTGTATACCTAAAGTATATAATTATTATCATAATATACCACCAAATATTAAAAACAATAGCGTAATATTATCAAAATCAGAATAAGAGTGAAGCTTAATGTTACCTCATACTCTAGCACACCACATTTTGCTAAGCATGCAGTCTATCAATAATATTCACATTTTTTTAATTTTATGTTCTTGTACTTAAAATGAAAATCTGTACTTGAGTATTATCAATAACAAAACTTTTTATCTTCTTTTTCAGGTGTGGCCCCACCATCATTTGTGGCAATACAGGCTGGACAAACTCTGCACACACTGACGTCCACCAGCGACGCGTGGTCTTGGACGTCTGTCACAGTCCTCAGCATGTTTGCCCTAGTCTCCCTAGTACCAGTATTCCTTAAAGACAAGTTGAAAGCAAAGTTTGAATGAAAGTATTTAGTTGATTTTTAGTTAATTTTATTTATTTTGTTAATAAATTGGTGTTTTGTACATTCCATTCACTTGCTTTTATTTATTCTTTGGTATTGCACATGTCCTTTGTTAGCAGTAAGAACCGACATGCGCAATGAAAGTATGATTTCCTGTAGACTGCTGCACTACAGGTCGCCAGTACCACCAATTGTACCACACTGAAAATAATAAAATATTTTTTTGTACAACATTGTAAACTATAAAAGGGCCTTGCAAATACAGATACATTAATTTATGATCCAAAGGATAATATTTACAACACTCTTGAAACCACACACAATAAATTAGCTACCACAATATGTAACAAAAAGTTAGAGTATTTTTTGATGGGATGTTAATATTATTGAATTAGTTTTAATTAAATACTAACATTGCAAGTAAGTACAGGCAAAAAGTAATAAACTTACACAAATAAGTCTCTTTTAAATCAACTTTTAATGATTTACATTGGTGTTTACATTCTTCAGCTGGTATTAGATTGATTTCCCTGGATCCACTTAAAGCTAGTAGGAATGAGAAACTGCATTCTGTATCAGGTACATTAAAAGTCTTCTGACTAGTGTCAACGATTATAAATCTTTCAGTGCTTTGTCCAAACTTGGGCACTACTTTAGGTCTGGGTATGGTTTGGCGTAATAGCTTTGCCACATTCATGTTATTGAATTTCCTGAAAAACAAATCTATTTCATAGAAATACCTTAAAAATATATGTCATGTATGTATTAATAAAATTACTGTACTGTACCAAACATAAAAATTCTTGTCATCTATTGTCTGTTTAAACAAACCATCTGGACTTAAATAATATTTATTATTTGTTAAAATCTTGGGAGATTCTGTATCAAATATGTTTTTATTTCTCATATACAGTTTCTTCAGAGCCTCCATATTAATTACTTGTTGTTCACTCTGAAACACCCAAGTTACAAAAATATAATATATTTTTAACCAACAAATAATTTTGTTTTATGGATCTTGTAAGTAGGTACTACAGTTTTAAAGAGGAAGAAAGTATTTACCTCATAAATAAATGGTGCTGTCTGTTGTTGATTGACGGGACTTGGGTCATTGACTTCCCTGATATTATTCACTGTACTGCAAGGCCAGCAATCCATATCCACTACAGCAAAGTAGGGGTTTTGAATCAAACACGTCTCATGGTAATACTCTAAAATTAAAATGGTTTCCATAAGTGTTATATTAGACCAGTTACAGCTCAATATAGGTACTAGGGTTGCTAGACATCATCTCTTTTTAAAAGAGCAGATTAATAATGCTTACCAGTTAAAGAAGGGAATAAAGATATAAATGGTATTGAAATTCTTCTCAGAAGCTTCAAACCTGGATAAATATACTCTTGAAGGTTACATACTATACTACTATAGACTGCCTTAGAATTATATACAGTATACATTCCAATAAATATTCCCAAGAGTATGATTGTGTATTTGATTACAGAACGACGAAATGTGTTGTTTTCTGGGCGTCCAGTACTCTCCAGTGCTTTAAGAGATTGGAAGTACATTTGTTTAAACTCTTCTTCACTCATGCCCGCATCAATACACTGTTTCTTGAGATTCTTAATGGAATTTGAATACTCTTGTATTGCTTCTTGATTAGACATTGTGCCTACATAAATTATATTTTATTTAAATAAGGTCATATTCACATAAAGTGCTAATTTTAATTTTTTATTAACTATTTGATGATGTTAACAAATTAAATCTCTGTATCAGCATGCAACAGCTGATTGCTGTCAAACAAACGTATGTCAATGTCAACAGTCAGCGAGCCAACCATAGATTATACAATTTTAAATAGAAAGAGATTGCAGTGTTCAATTTACTTATCTATTTTTACTCTAAGGTTTAACGCAATACGCTATTTGACAACATTGAAAATATACTACAATTTATGCTTATCCTATTATATAATAGGATAAAAATTATAGCCTCATGCCTAATGTAATAAAGTAAATCAGTAGTTTCTGACAAAGGATTTTGTTTGAAGTGTACCTATACTTAGTTGGGGGTGTATGTGAGAGAATGGCGTAGGTACCTATCTTTTGGGTCAGATTTTTTCTATGCAATGTTAACCTGTCGCATTTGGCAGAAGATATGTGTTGTCAATGCTCTGAGATTTAGACTAATATCAGATTTACCTACACCTGTACTACAGTCTGCAACCAATCATACAATAGATATTAGTACCTACCTATGTATCTAACTTTTTCGCTAGATAATTGGTAGTGAAGGTGCTTAGGTACTTTGTATGTTATATATTAGGTAAACACCGGAAAATAATAGCTACTCATATATTAACTGTAGTCATAACGTAGGAATTTTTTTTTGTTATGTCGGGGTGCAAATGTGCAATGCTTATGACTGCTACCCCGCCGCGGGCGCGGCGTGTAGATTTGTCGGATTTGCACCGACTAAAAACACTCCCTTCCCGTTCTTGCCTTTTCCGGAGGCGCGGGAACGCTTACACAAGCTCTGCGCGGCCTCAGCAGTCATTAGTACCTACCTAAATGATTAGAAGTAGGTAGGTACCTACTTACTCAATCAATAATGTTTGGTTCTTATACCTACATGATACTATAATTTATACTACTTTTTTATTATAATACCCACGTCAGTTATAGTCTGCGTTCCCGACTTTTTGCGAAGTTTATCTGCGATTTTAGGTGGAGACAAATTCAACATTTCAAAGATCATGAAAATTGGTCCAACGTGTGGTGTAACTTGTAGTCTAAGATCCCGCTGCAGGATTGGTGTGCTCATCGACTTTTTGTTTAAAACCAAATGTTTATGTTTATTTATAATTAAGAGAATATATATTTACTAGGGTGCCTATCAAAATTTGGCCGCCATTATTTTTAATTAAATTATTTTTAATTGATTTTTGGTAAAAAATTTCGTTTATTTATTTTTTAAATAAAATAACGTCTACATCACGGTAATTAATATGAAGATTCTAAAAAATCACGGTTGCCGTTGCGCACCTGGCCGCACCTCTTTGCAGCCAGGTGTAAACAGGTATGATTTTGATAAATTTATACGTTTATAACCTATTTTCATTAATTATATGTCAAATTGAAGCTAATTTTATTTCTATTAATTATCATATAAAGTTGCTTAATTAAATCTGGCCGCAAATAAGGGTTACTGGCTGTTAAAGATAATAAATATTTAAGGTAGAGTGAAAGAGAGTTACCGCGTAACATCATTTGTCAGACGAGGACAGCGATTGCCGGCTGTGCGACGCTTTTAAGCCATTGCGCATGCGTCGAACGTTAGTGTTCTCAACCACCGGGGAGTAATAGAGACGACTTATAATAAATACTCCAAAAAATATGTAATTTTTTTCAAAATGACAAATTTAAAAATTGCAACAAAAAATTAATATTGATTTGATATGTCGACGGTCTAGTTAGCAATTTGTCTAAGAGCAGGGGCACACGATGCGTTGCGGCGCCGCACCGCAAAGATTTCACCGTGTCAGTGGGCACACGAGCGGTGCGGCGCCGTAACGTTATTATGTCGCAGCGGCGCCGTAGTAGCGTTGGACAGTCTGTTTATGAAAATGGATCGTAAAAGACGTCTGTTCTTGGCCCTACTATTACGGCAGTTACAGAAGATTTAATTAATAGTAATAATTTTGGCAATTTGCTCCCATGCTTTTATTTTTAAAGTCTTCATTGGACTTATCCCAAAGGATTTTCCGTTCTTGGAGTAATGTTATTAGGTAGTCTTTATCAATAACATCTAGGTTGACACTATTTTTTTAAAACCTCAATTGCAATAAACAAAAATATTCAGAAAAAAAATCGAAACGAGCGAGCGTGTGTCTTTCCTTGTGACGCAAAACAACTGAGCGGTGCCGCTCCGACGTCGCAACGCATTCACCCCTCCCCGCCTCCTCTTGGTAGTTGCAAGTCCGGTGCGGCGCCGGAGCGCATCGTGTGACATGCCACAGATATTTCTATGTAAGACGACGCAGCGACACCGCTCCGGCGCCGCACCGCCGCCGCAACGCATCGTGTGCCCCCGCTCTAACTCCTTATTTTTTAGAGGGTGATTTTTTTAACATTTTGATGAAGCAATAATCCAATTACAAATTATTTGAATGATTCAAACTTAAATATTATATCTCTATTAGATAATATAAATGATATTAAAAGGTTTTTTAAAATGATAATAAATTTTGAAGTAATTGTTTTTTTCGTACAAATAAAAGATTCTCTAAAATGGAGTTAGATAATTTAGAAAATAAAAGGTATATTTATATTTTAGGTATATAGTATATTTATATTTTTTTTTACGACGATACAATAAAATTAGCGAGCACTTTTGGAATGATACATTATTAAAGTCGAGTACATTGCTTTTTTCGTTACACAAAAAACACGACTTCATCTTTATCAATTTTATTTTACGTTAATTAATATAATAATTTTTAGATGCACAAATAAAATAACAATATAAATATAAACGTTGTTTATTACGAACTCCAAAACAGCGTGGTTTTTATGTTAGAATAAAAATGCTGCACCTGTTCAGTTGAGAACACTAACATTCGACGCATGCGCAATGGCTTAAAAGCGTCGCACAACCGGCAATCGCTGTCCTCGTCTGTTGACAAATGATGTTACGCGCTAACTCTCTTTCACTCTACCTTAAATATTTATTATCTTTAACAGCCAGTAACCCTTATTTGCGGCCAGATTTAATTAAGCAACTTTATATGATAATTAATAGAAAAAAATTAGCTTCAATTTGACATATAATTAATGAAAATAGGTTATAAACGTATAAATTTATCGAAATCATACCTGTTTACACCTGGCTGCAAAGAGGTGCGGCCAGGTGCGCAACGGCAACCGTGATTTTTTTAGAATCTTCATATTAATTACCGTGAGGTCGACGTTATTTTATTAAAAAAATAAATAAACGAAATTTTTTACCAAAAATCAATTAAAAATAATTTAATTAAAAATAATGGCGGCCAAATTTTGATAGGCACCCTAGTAAATATATATTCTCTTAATTATAAATAAACATAAAAATTTGGTTTTAAACAAAAAGTCGATGAGCACACCAATCTTGCAGCGGGATCTCGTACTATTGCCCGAATTTGTATACTTTATATTCAGGATATAGATTATCAGCATGCAATGTAGGTATGTCTTACTGCTGGGTAAAGGCCTCCCCATTGTTTTTCTTTATTCTCTGTTTAGCAGGCTTATTCGTAAATCTATACTAATCTAAACTAATATTATAAAGCTGAAGAGTTTGTTTGTTTGAACGCGCTAATCTCAGGAACTACTGGTTCGAATTGAAAAATTCTTTTTGTATTGGATAGTCCGTTTATTAAGGAAGGCTATAGGCTATATAACATCACGCTACGACCAACAGGAGCGGAGCATAAATGAAAAATGTTGCAAAATAGAAAAACCGTTGAAACTAAAACACGCGAACAAAGTCGCGGGAGACAGCTAGTATACATATAAAGCTGAAGAGTTTGTTTGTTTGAACGCGCTAATCTCAGGAACTACTGGTCAGATTTGAAAAATTCTTTCAGTGTTGGATAGCCCATTTATTGAGGAAGGCTATAAGCTATATAACATTACGCTGCGACCAAAAGGAGCGGAGTATAAATGAAAATAGTTGCAAAAATGAAAAACCGTTGAAACTGAAACACGCGGACAAAGTCGCAGGGGCAGCTAGTTAATTATAATTCCAATAAAATATTTATAAAAATTAGCATAAGCAGACATAATTCAGTATTCTTAAAAATAGTTGTCAAAATTTTGATAAAAGTTAATTGCTCCTAACGGACACAACTATAATTCTGTTATAGTTTTTCTCATAATTATTTGCTGAGAGCATAGGCATAGCAAAAGAGTGCAATGGTAGGCAGTTGTAATATGGCGACATACTGGTAACACAACAATGAGTATCAAGGAATGGTGTCCCTAATCAGTAGGAACAAAAACAAAAATCTTCTACTTGTATTTTATTACAAGTGTCAAGAGCATTAGCACCCCTATACAATGAGTTTAGAATATCAAGAAGAAAACGTATTGCGTCGTAATACAGAATGTATTTAGCCTGCTTTACACTACACAAACCCGTGTTGATACTGCCTATCATGCACTTGAATTCGCATGGTAGCCGTTTCATTGGACGTGTGCGTAATAAAGAAATTATCACCTATTAAAATATCTATCTACCGCTCCAACTACGTCTACGATTGAATAATATTATATATGCATTTTATATACGCAACTGCGATTACACTTGAATGGATAATTAGTATCTATAATTACCAATCTCATTAATAAGTTGAAAAAAAAATTGAACAATTAGAAACTAATAATATTGGTTTCTTTCACTGAGACGATAAGATAAGACAAAGTAACGACGTGTTGGGGCCTTTTGATAACACGGCTGATGTATAGAACGCTGTCAATACGACGATATGCTCTCTTACGACTACAAGTTTTAAAATAAACAACATTTTATTTTTATTAAATTTCAAAACATAGTGCTGTTACAGTCGGTGGTGTACTAAAACTGTTGCGCTGAATCATGTGATTGAACAAGTGTCGCGTTAAGTGTGAGTTTATATGGATAATATAATTATACTTCGGAAAATGCAGGAAAAGAGAAGACTAGATGGAATTTGATGCTAGAGCGCATGGCGCGACGTGGCGCTGGCCTCTCCTTCTATCCGTCGTGTTCTTGAACGTGCGTATGTCTAAATAATACAAAAAAATAATTGCATATCACGACATTGCATAATACTACACAATTATTTCCATAAACAAAATTATTTTTTCTTATGTATCATTACCAAATAATATAGGAGTGAACTATGATTTAAACATTCTTTAGAGCTATCAGGTTCGAAATTCAGATGTTTTGATATATCCATGAATTGATATCAATGCCACAGTGACGTCATCCAATATCGGCAGTGAGAAAACACTCACGCTACAAATGCACAGGTGAATGATAAGGTGCTTATTGCGTGATTTGTTTGTCACGCGACAAAACAGAAAAAAAACGTCACACACAAAAAAAAACAAACTGAAAATACAAATCCAATAAAAATATCGCAAATTCTTGTTTCCTGATTATACGAAAAATAATCTAGAGTCCTTCAGAGACAAAGACATACTTAACTTTTCAAAGTCAACCATTTATTGAGTTCAAGATAAGCGAACTATTTCTAGCTTGCTGTACTTAATATAATAAAGTGTTTACTGATTTAAACTGATGTAATACGTTTGTTTTATCTACTATTAATTATGAAGGAATACATAAGTAATTTTCTTAATCCAAATAGGTCTACGTTAAACGTAACGTTTTGATTTTCTGTTTGTTCTAAAATTATTTCCTATCTAATTTGAACCAAGTATATTTTTACTTTGTTGTAATAAATACCCCATACATCTAATGACAAGACAGCAATTTATATACATCTACTAAAACTAGTTTACATATTTCCATCATATTTATATTATTTGGTATAATATGTATCGACTACATTCTTTTGTTTTGTTAAATTATACCTACATACTTTGAATATTTCCAATTAAACGCTCCATAATGAGTTTTAAATCGACATTATGACGAAATTAATGGCATTGACATCATTAATTTTATTGGTTAGCACATTTTCAATAATTTGTAAGAGGTGCAGGTAGGGAGCATAAAAAAGTAACTATATTATGTACCTAGGTCTTATAACCAAATTATGTAGGTAAAAATGGCGCACTTTGGGAAACCCTTAATTTTAAACCGTACGTTTCGGTTCCCATCGGTTTCCCAAAATTTTGTTTGCCTTACTAAAAAGTCAATCTTTTCGCATGAATGACGGAGGTGTCTGTTTCTATGCGACCTACCATTTTCCTTATGTGCCTATATTATTGTCATTGTCAGTAGGTAGCGTCACGCGTAATTTATCAAGACACTGATAAATCAATCAGTATCTACCAGAGCGTATATACTACTTTATTTAAGAGCTTATGATTGATTAAGTACAACAATCTTCAAATACGTGTTTTGATCCAAACAATACTTCAGATAGATATCATAATCATAGTTGTATTAATTTTGCTCAAGATAATTATGTAATCTTTGCTCTATTATGTTTTGCGCACTCTTTTTCCTGAGAAATCGTGAAACAAGTACAAGGAATTTGTACAAGTTATCTTCCTTAGGGTCAGGACTCAGGATAAAGACATGTTTTCAAAGTCGTATTTTCCGTGTAAACATGACATCGACCTGACTCCTGTCTTTGTTTACATTTGGTGGCACTTTAAGAAGTAACAACTCAACGGCTTCAATTATTCTTTTGCTTATCGCGTATCACTAAGTATATAATCCAATTCTAGATTAAAAACGGTAACTATAGCGTTTTTATAGTTTACACTATTTGCTCATTGCATTTACATGAATGATACGCGGTTTAAAGAATATTGAGTAGGTATAATATTTTTGTTAAAATCTTCCCGAGATCCGCGAGACACCTACTTTTAATTAGAACGTCGTCAACAGGAGTTAAATATTCCTTTTGTGAAATTTCAGGTCTGCTTGCCAAGTCTCGTGTACGCTTACGGAGTAATATTGGTACATTTGGAAGAACTACAGGTACCGATATGGCTTGGTCTATCGACTCCAACAATTTACGTCCTCATCTACAATCTTACACGTAAGGAATTTATTTTGTGTAGATATTATCTTATTCTGGACTTGAATAAAGATCATTTAACTATATATAATAGCTACATATATTTTTTTCTAGTTAAAACTTAACTTGTAAAGATATACTTCTCTAAAAAATTTCAGAATGTTGGTGCAGGGAAGCAGCAGATTCCTGGGGAGGCAACGTCGGCTACCGCGTCATGGCGACAATTGGGCTTATGATGGTGGTGGCTAGTCTACTTATTTGCGCATTCATACCTTTCCATTCACAACCTTTCGTATATGGGATTTTAGGAGGTAATAAAACGTTCCATTAGTTAAAAAAAAGTTGAATTCATTGGTTATTTAAATCAAAATTAAAACGTTGTTTTATTTTTTCAGGTTTGGGGTCTTCGATTATATCAGCTCAAGTGGACGCCGTAGTATTTGATACTTACGACTCCAGATTAGGAATTATCCGAGGAGTATGTTTCGCCGGTCAAGCAGTTGGCCAGTCACTATTTCCTCACATCATAACAGCACTTATAGATGGTTACGGTTATTCGTTTTCATACATAGTGCTTGGAGGGATAATGCTTCAAACATTACCTGCAATTATGTTGTTAAGAGTCGATGAAAGTATTAGCCGACCAATTTCTTTCTCTAGATACAGCGACTTGGCAAAAACATACGCTGTATTCAGCAACGAAGGCCTGGATAAAAATTACTACACAACTGAATTACAATTACATGACATGAGTAAGAAATGTTGGCAGAGTCCATCTGACGACAATTTACACAGGGATCCAGAATCTGGAGGCCACTTTGAGTACGATGGGGACATGGCTACTATCACACCACCACCAAGTCCAGAGGAAAAGAGGAAGAATATATTTGGTGTTGAAATATTACCAGAAATACCGGAGGAAAGTGAAGATAGTGATATCGAAGAATCGTGTGCAAAAGACATAGACAAAAGTAAAAATAAAAAGCGGCTTAGTGTCGCCATTAAGAGACTGAGTACATTAGGCGATAGTTTTGATGACTGTATAAGCAAACAGAAAAGACGTGACTCGGAATCGGACCTAGAAGGTACTGAACAAAGAGAGTATAGTGAAATAGAAGTAACGTACGAGAACATATCGCCAGTTACAGATATTCAGCGAGAAAAGATATTCAATTCATTTAGTTTTCGTTGCCAGTCCGCCTATGCTAGTATGAAAAGAAGAATATGGATGCCGTCATATAGAGTTTATACAATTAGAAGGAGATTAACATATTTAATGTACAATTTAAACGACACGTTTGTAAAACCTTTGACGAGGTCGTTGTCAAGTTGGAAGTTCTATCCATCATTAATGTTATATTTCTCTAGACTAAGCTTAACATCAGTAGCTATGGTGTCATTGACTAAGATCGCTTCAGAAATGCACCCGAAGATATCAATGTCTGATTCCAACTTCCTAATGACTTTGTATGGATTTACTTGGATATGTTTCTTGTTAAGTACTCCATGGCTTGCACAAACACCGAAGAGAAACTTTAAATATGTTGCACTGGTGGGTTTAGTTGTGTCTGCAGTAGGATGTTTCGGTAAGTTTTACAAAATTTGTATTTTCGGACAATTCACACAATATTATTATGCTCGCCGAAGTTTCCCTTTGCACCCCTTCAATAATTTAGAACTATTTTTCTAGTTTTGTATAAAATATATCTATGAATCTGAGATGAGTTTAAAACATTGTCAATTCCTTTCATTTCATTAAACTAATTCCGTAAGACCCGACGGGTCCATATTGATTTTTTATGTTATACCACCTATTTAACACATATGGAATGCAATAAAGAATTGAATTGAATTAATTAATTACATTGATCGTATATTTCGTTAGCTTTGACTTACTTTTAACATTATTTGCAGTACTGGCAGAAGCCGACAACCACGACTCTTTCTCAATCGGCTGCGTTATAGCTGGCTTTGGGTACGGCGCAATATCTTGCTGTTGGGAAACAGCTGTTCAAGACTTCGTCGGCACCAGAAAATGGCCGAAATTCCATAGCAGTCTGGAAACGATCTCCGGTACATTATTAGCAATCTTTGTCGTAGGAATATCATTTATAGTCGACCAGGAAAGAGGATTGCAGTTTGCCATGTTAATTTTGGGCATCATCTTATCAGTAATTACTTTAGTGTGGTTGATAATATGCATCACTTACTTATACCTTACTAAATTAAGAACAATGAGAATAGGTAAACCTTGGTCAACGTAATTTTTTTGTATATAATTTACTTAGCTTAATTTAAGATTGTGCTCATTTGTATGTAAACAACGAAGCTGGAACAAAATATGCAGATTATTAATATAACTGTTCAAAATGAGCGTGAGAATAGTAACATTATTTTAAATTATATTTTGTAATTTAACTTCATCTTGTTTTATTTGATTCCTAAACATTGACTAATTTGTACTGAAACTATTACAATGTAATTTTGATGTGTAGTGGAATATTTAGTTTATTACTAGTTGTGTACTCAGTAAATACTACATACTTTTATTATTAAATTGCTATCAGTAACAAATAGCCTTCTCGCGTCATATATTGTTATGAAACCATGCAAGATGTTAGTAATAATGTAATACTACGAAAACATAATTATAGCAAATAATAAGTTATTGACACCAAAATGAAACATGAATTAAAACAATAACTAATTAATATACTAGATAATACCTATTTACGAACGCATCTAAAAATATCATGATAAGCAAAATTTTGATAAGGCATTTCGTCACGTGTTAGGTACTCTGTATGTATACAATATGTAACTATGTCACAATTTTAAGAGTTCGTCCGTTGCCATCTCGTTTGTACCTAATTGTAATGACTCAAATGTTTTTAATACCTAATGATTTTTGTGAAAGGAATGTTTAATCTGAGCGAACATAAAAGGGATTTTGTTTCTAAGACAATACTATCAACTGGAAATTATCAGGCCTGTTTATATGAGTCTTATGATAAATGGGGAAGGAATTTTTACGTTTCCGTTTAAACCTCTCATTTTAATCTTCTTAATTAAAAATCTTCTTCTGCCTAGCCCTTTTTTTAAACAATGATAGGTTTAGCTTCCTGTGTCAAGCCTTACTGCCTATCTGACCTCAATCATTCATTTCCAGATCAATACACTCTGTCATAAACCATTTCTATGACGGACCTGACTGCTAAACCGGAGGTCGTGGGTTCGATTCCCACCCAGGACGAATCTTTGTGTGATGAGCACGATCATTTGTTCTGTGTCTGGGTGTAATTTATCTATAATATGTATGTATTTAGAAATATATAAGTATGTTTATCAGTTGTCTGGTTGCCATAGCACAGGCTCTGCCTAGTTTGGGATCAGATGACCGTGTGTGAGATGTCCCAAGATATTATATTATTATTATTTCCCTGTCCCGTGATGAACTCATAATATGAACATTTTCATTTTACGGCGGGACAAGGAAGTTGATAATATACAAAATGAAATCAAGATACAAGATCCTTTGGTTATTATATTACCTCTGAAGACGTGTATGATACAGCATCTAACCTACTCTGGAGTCTGTGTAAAAAAGTTGGGATCTGCTTTTTCGAATGTCATGTTTTATAAAAGGCTTTCTTATAATCACAGAACTGAGTCTAAAACTATATGTACCCTGGACTTTTTATTCAGAAAATACAGAGAAAAAAACAGGAGAAAAAAAAAATTATTAGTATTAAAGTCTATTCTTGAATAGACTTTAATATATATTTTTTTTATGTAGGTACCTACTTTTACCATGAGCAATTAATATAAACAACAATATGTACTAAAAGCCGCAGGAAATAAGGTGTCAACATTATTTGTCTACTGTCGGTTTAATCTTCTTCGTGATGTAAGTAAACGAATCGCGCTTATGTTAACAACGTTGTATGCCGTCATTCGTATTTGTTGGGGGAAACACAAGACCGACATTCGCGAGAAAACCCTCATGAGATAAACGACAAGTGTAAACGAAATTAAACGACTAGAGCCATTATAATTAGAATTAAATTTATAATGATGGCTTTCGAAAAATACGACCTTAGAGGATTTTTATTTCTAGTAAGTATACTCACATTATTCACATTATATACTAACGTGTAACGTACATTGATAATAATTAAAAAGGAGTGTATTTTATGGACAAAACGACTTAAAATATTTCTCAATATTCCAGGTACTATTCGCTACTATACCGATGATATCGTCAAAAAATATCGACTGCCACGGCAGAGGTTTTCATTGCGTCAATTCAACGCATTTCATGATCTGCGTCGACTTGGGCATCGGTATATCAACAACGATTGATGACTTCATCATACCCTGTCCACCAACAACAGTGTGTCATAAACATAATATTTTTGAGTGTGAATTTCCTAAATTTGAGATTGCCACGCCTCCACTTCAAGTTATTGGTGTTTCTGAACAAAGTGATACAAGTGCAGCAACTGTAGTGAGTACTAGTGCGGCATCAGTGCCGTTGTTTGAAGTGTCACGTGTAACAAAAAAACCTGTTAGTATTTTATTGACACCTGAAGAAATAACACCAGTTCCAGAATTGGAGGTTTTAAAAAGTGTTAAGGAATATACAGAGACTTACAGTGAAACAAGTACAACGATGGAGGTAACAATACATACTACTCCTAGTTCTGTTATAAGTAAAAAAGTGAAGCTTGATGATTTCATCACAAAGTATGACCAAAGTGTTGTAGAGTCTTTAGATTCCGATACCGTTGACCTTGAACAAACTGTAGAAACTTCGCTAGACAAGGCGGTGACATTGACTTTACCAGATATATCTATATCCATTCATACGACGACTTCTGCCAGCGGACCTTTAGATTCAACATTAAGAACTCCTGCACCAGCAGATAGAGAAAGTTCAGTTGTCCAAAACTTGTATCGAAAAGATAATAGTATAATTAATCAAATGAATGATAACAATATACTCAATCAAAATGACACAGGATTAAACATAATTAGTGAATTTGCCACAACTAAAAAAATGCAGGTATACAGCTTAGATACAATTCCAAAGTCTGTAACATCAATTGAAAATACAGATAAGAGTACTGAAACGACATTTATAATCAGTGAAGCGAATGTTACGAAAACGACTGAAATGACGCCAATACATGAAAATGAATACACTAAATCTATTATAACAGAAAAGTCTACTATAACTTCTCCAATCAATTCTTTGCTGACAACAGAGAAACTGGTGGATAAAGACCCAGTGTTGATCATTAGAACTGTCAACTCAGATACTGATATTGTAGACAACGTAGAGTCGTCTACTACTACTACTACTACGTCTATTAACTTAGGTGTAGGCTCTACAAATGACTCCAATTTCAAATTTGAAATTTTGCCATCTGTTTTTAATATGACGATCAACGACACTTACAGTGAACCATCAGCTACTACAATTTCTTTAAATGTCAGTGGTGCTTTTAAAAATCACTCATTTGTAAGTAACGGTTTAGCCAAACCTACTCCTAATAATGGCGTACTGAACACTATCACTGTTAAAAACATTGATGATCAGATACCAAATGATTCTAATATAACACAGGAAATAATGGTGCACAATGATTTACCATATAACGCCAATAACACTAATGCGACTAACACAGATATTGTTCAAGATAAAGTTAATACTACTACCATCTACAATAACGATATTAATAAAAAAATATATGCTATTAGTAATGAAACAGTAGTAATACCTACTAGTGGCCCTATTATCACTGCTACTGATAGTTTGAATCTTATTAAAGTTCCAAATGTAATTACTAAAACAAATGAGGAACCAAAACAAACTAAACCTATATTATTCGCTTTAAATATTAGTGCAAATAATATTTCTTCAGATATAAAGGATACCCCAGTCAATAATATGTCGACAATTAGAAGTCTTGTTGAAAATGTAACCGACGCAAATGTACAAATAATCAAAAACATTAATATGTCTGTAACGGATTTAAAAAATGAAAACAATACTACAATACCATTGAAATTAACAGAAAACGATGAAACAAAATTAGTAACAAACCAGAATGAATCAACTATACAACATCAGGCATTCACTGTGCCTAATGAAGTATCCAAAATTGTTAAAGACTCAAAAATTGGTCAGCCAACAAGCACAACTCCTAATGAAACCGAAAAAGTAAGCGCAGTAACTCCCAACTCTTTAACTATTGTTGATACCACAGAGGTAGCCGAATTAGTAAGAACAGTTGTTCAAGACGAAGTTAACCATAATTCAATAATTGACGTTACTTTTATTAACGAAACCTACAACGGAGAGAATACTACGCCAATGTCAACATTAAGAACAACAGATTCTTCCGAATACTTGCAAAACATAACGGACAGTACTATTTTAAAAGATTATAATACCACGACAACACAAGACGTTGTAATTCAGAACAATACTGATACCGAATACACACCAGAAGTTCCAATTATACAGAAAATAAGCGTATCAAGTACCACGGTTGCTACCACTGCTTTTATTACCAATATAATACCAACAACTACTTCCATACTTCAAAATGAAGTGTTTCTTTTTAATAATGACAAACATAATGAAACAACTTTGACGCCACTAGCAACAACTGTGATTGAATCACAAACCGTCCCATATGAAACCACAACCATTTTTCCAATACCACAAGATACCGCACCAAAAATAGTTACCGAATCTACTTTGGGATCTGTGGGCACGACCAAAGCACCATTTATTGATGTTTTACGAAAAACTAAGCCTACAACCGATGATCAAACAAATTATCTTAATTCATTCACGGAACCAAGCGTTGATTTTAGTACATCTAAAGCTGCCATCGTTGAGGAATTGAGACATGTTAAAGAGCCAATATTAAAGCAATATGAGAAATCAGGGCCTACTTTAAATTTTGAAAACGTAACGACGTCACCATTAGTAAAAACCGTTCCTTCAATATACGAGTTCACTACCACGAAATTATTAAACGAAAACGTGGATAGTCTGGCACAAGCACATGGTGTAGTAATGCCACCAGAAGTTTTTGTTCAATCTACAACATCTGTTACAAATTCGCCACAAATACGTACTGCACAATTTCCACATGAGGAAGTTACCTCAACAACAGAAACGTCGAAAATATATACCCATTCACAACAGAATGCACCACGTATTGATGATGTTTCAACAACTACAGATGTTGAAATAAATCAAACAAGTTCTTTTATTATATTACAAAATGCTATCAAAAGAACCATACCACAAGGTCCAATAACATATACAACGACAGCAAGAAGTACCAATGTTGATGAGACCATCCTTATTCAAAAGCCAATCTTAAAAGTATTCGATGAATTATTGCATTCTACCCCGTTTGAAGGAAAGAAGACATTACCATCAGTAACTGTTGCCACTACACCAACGTCTAAAGAGAATGTTACTATGAATTCTAGGGACAACACACTTGATAACTTGACAAATACAGAAGATTTGAAAACCGCAATGAATTTGGAAAGTAATAATTCTAGTATTTTTAAAAAAGAAGTAGTCGCGCCTTTAGAGGATGTAATTACTACAATAATTGAAAGAAATGAACAATTACCTCTCATTAAGGAATTACCCGAAACAAGCACTTTTGTTTACGATAATTCGAAGAACTCGCCACCAGCATTAAAGATTTCGGAAGTTACGACTGAGCCACAAACAGCAAATACTCTAACTACTTTAACACCAACTTTCAAAATAAGTGACGCATCTTTTCATTATATTTCACCCAATATAAGAAGTACAGAACAGCCACTTAACCAAGGTTCACCAAATATTTCCACGTTTGCGTTAAATGAAGTTACAACTCAACAAGTTTTGAATTCAGTAACTCCACCAGATTCTATGGTAGAAACTATCCAAATTAATGGCGGACAAATAAGTGAGACATCTCACCTTGGATTGGTTCTCAATGATACTGTAATAAAAAACCTGACAGTTAATACAAGTTATGGACTTAGGTCTGCAAAACATATAGATCGTGAATACATTGAGAATGTCACTTCTATCAATAACGTCGAAGACGAAGCGACATTAAATTTCACCAAATTAGATGACATTGATGAGAAGATTAAACTAGAAAAAGATTCAACGCTTAATAACGGTGATAAATATGTGAATAAAACAGTAGAAATATTTTCCAATAAAGCAGACGCGTCTCAATACCATAAGCTGACTTCTGAAATTATAAATAAAGGATTGTCCACAGAATCGCCAGTAGAGATAAATTTGCCACACGAAGATCCACCAATTAATAATAACACTTTAGAATATGAAAAGACGACTAATACGCCTCATACAGGTTATCAATATGTATTGCAGCCAAATAGAATAGAAAAAGAAAGTAGTGAAACCGTTAGTTCAGCTAATACCGATGTAAACTTGGAAATAAATAATGTTAATTTTGTTAAAACATTAATTACTAATGTATTGCAGGATTTCAAAACACCTAATAAATTAAAAACGAGCACAACATTAAATAATCAAAAAGTAAATCTTGAAAAACATAAAAATACACAAACAAACGGAACGGATAACGAAATGAAACTTAACACTTCTAAAACGTCTGACTTTATACCAACAGTTACAAATAAACAATTAGAAGCAAGAAATAAAGACAAAAACAACACCAACGCTGCTGCAATACCGTTTAATTGTACAAACCACACCCGCGGCAAATACGCAGATAAGAAAGATTGCAGAAAATTCTACACTTGCGTAGGGAATCTTCAACCTTTAGAAGGAATATGCCCAAACAACACAGTATTTAGTGATATTAACAAACAATGTACAAGAAACTTATCGCATTGCGTAAGAAATAATCAGTTCAGATGTTTACTTGAAGGGCGGTTTAATGACTTCGTTAAAGATAATATTTATTATATTTGTATTAAGAATACACAAAATAAATTTATAAGATATAAATTCCAATGTAATTCCGATTACCATTTAAATAAGATTTCTGTAAAATGCGAGAAGAAAGCTAAAAACTCAAGCCAGATTTCGTCTTCTGTTAGTGAAAACTCACGAGTCTTTAGTGAACAAAGTATATCAGGGATAGAACAAGAAACGAGAAAAACGTTTAATACAAATTTTGAATGTGAAGATGAAGGAAGTTTTTCACATTCTAATGACTGCAGCAAATATTATGAGTGCACTAAAGTCAAAGACGTTTATCGTCGCAAGTTGAAAAAATGTGTCAGCGATGAGGTATACGATAAGGAGAAGAAAAAGTGTGTAAAATCTGATAGTAGTGAGTGTTAGTTCTTAAAAATTATAATTATTAATAATTATTTGTTTGTAGGCTTAATAATTATGATACTATTACAGCAATGACTGTTGTTAGCAATTACTTCAGTTTTGCATCTAAATAAGCAAGGTAATTTGCCTTGTGCTAACTTTTGCACATAATAGGGATGTTGACTGGATATAAAAAAGTAAAAATCTATAGTCCATATAATAGATAATAAAACAATATTACACTCGTATTTTTTACTTTTTCATCGAATCAAAGTTCAGGAGTGGGGACTAATTAGTCACGATGTTACACATCGCGTACGACATCGTGACGTCATGCGACATTTCAAATCAATCTATCGTCGTAAGCTTTTGTTGTTTTTTGACGTGTCTTATATTATTTAATCTACAAAACAGACATTAAAAAAAGTTTTAGTCGACATCCCTATTCTAAAAGTGAATGTATTTAATTATACTCATGTTTACATTGTTTTAATTCGTTTATTGTTTTTATTATTTACTAACATAATAAATTATCTTAATAAAATGTACCTGTATACATGTTACGCTTAAATACCAGTGTTATTTTATTATGACTTATTTCATAAACACTACCTCACGTGTTCTCATTGTGCAACTATTCAGTCTTTATAAATATCCTAATGTTCAAATTCAATTATTCCCCATTCTTGGTTTTCTTGAGGGCGCACCACTTTCAACAATGAATTGATCTTCGTCATCTCTTTCTAGCGTGACACAGAACTGATTAGAGAATATTGTGCATCTAACGGATGTTTCACCTCTCACTGGTCGCGGAGGACAGAAGTACGTGGCGCGATTAGGAGTCTCATCTTGGGTCACTCTAAACTTGTAGTTTTTACATTCAATCGGTTTAGGTCGATTTGGCACAAACCTATTGTTCAAATTCGAGCTAGGCTTATCATGCCCGAGGTACGGATCCTTTCTATTGTCAGATGCGTACAATGCGGGTGTTGATTTGGTCGTGTTATTTACCGGGCATTTATATTTTTCTGGTGAAGTGCATGACCGTGCGAAACCGTTGAAAATTGTATTTCCGGAGCACTTGAAGTTGATGCCTTGGAAGCGATTTCCATTGGGTACGCAAAGGATGTAGCCTTTGCATCCTGGGACGTTAGGATTCGCAATTCTTTCATTTCGATGACAGCGCAGTGTTCTTGTCAGAGCAGGGTCTATGAAGTTGATTGCGTCCTCACAAACGTCGGCTGACTCCTCGTTGCAAAATGTTCCGACAGGACATATAAAGCTGGGACCCACCAATTTTGTGCCTTCACATAATCGCATTCTGTTGTTTCTCTCGCATATAAATCCGAACGGTCCACATTCATTATTCGGGTTTAGGTAGTAGGGCTGCGACAACCCGAAAAAAGTTAACTGAAAAAAAAAAGAAAGTTAAAATAAAACCATTATTTTATTTATGACGTATTAACGCACGCAAAGCGAGTAGTTGTAATTAAATACAAATAGCAGAAAGGAAAAAAATTATCCTCAGACAGGACACGAACCCGCGACTACTGGTTAGGCGCACCAGTCGGTTTACCAACTAAGCTACAGAGGTAACTGACTGAGATGTTCCAAAAAGTTCGAGTCCTGCTTAAGATTAAAAAAAAATCCTTTATTCTATTTGTATTTAATTAAATAAAACCTTGCTTTTAAGTTTGGGAAGATATGATAACATTGCATATACAGGATTAATTTAACTTTAATATTTTCCTTTGTTTTGATAGTAAATAGCAATAATCTCATGTGACTCGTTTTGACAAATCCTCGTGATAATGAACGCAAATAACAAAGTCATTATTTAACGATAAACGAGATTGGGGACTACCGCAACAGCTGCAATATTTTATCTTAAATAAGATTTTTCTCGATTACTTATACTTATAAAATACTGGTTTATATAGTAGCTATATCAATTGAAATCTTTTATTATGCAATTAGGTTATCGTAATGGCTTAGGCATTTCAACGAAGAAATTGCATATATAGATATGCACAAGGTTGCAGGTTCGAGCCCACTACAGGCAAGTACCAATGTTACTTTTTAAGACCTTAAGGAAACCTGGATTGCATAAATTGGAATCTGAAATCACCTACCCAACTGAGGAAGCGTTGTGATCAATCCTTCTCTACATGAGAAGAGGCCTATGCCCAACAGTGGCAACATTTATAGGCCGGTATATTATAAGTAATAAAGGATAATACAATCACTATTGTCCGTTACTATTTTGAGCTCATTAAAGTGTACATTTCCTAACTGAATCCCTTGAGAAGAAATGTCGAAACAAACTCAGGGGTAATAGTATATTTTAACGTAATGCAGGATATTTCCAAAGCAACCCAGTATTATGATGTTCCCTAAGGTAAGATAAGGGTGAATTTTTCAATCACAATAAATAAAATATAAGACAGTGTTGATAAGATGAAATCAATCGCTATTTTCTAGATCGGGGTTAGATGGCAAAGGACAGAAATGTTTGGGGTGAGATTATTAAAGGTCTACCTTTGGCCACTAGTGGGACATTAAATAGGACACAAAAAAAAACAATGTTTAATTTAGACGTGATTTTGTAAATTGTGGACAACATCACATACATTGTTCTGAACCCAAAGTAAGTAGCTAAAGCACTTGTGTTATGGAGTTCAGAGACAACGAAGGTAACACAAACACCCAGACCCGAGACAATGTAGTAAAGTTGTTTTGTACATTGACCCGGCCGGGGATCGAACCCGGAACCTCAGAGCAGGCGACACCTTGAAAGCCGGTGTGTACGCCACTCGACCACGGAGGTCGTCGAATACTATTAATTGATTAATGAAATTAAAAACTACTTACCGTTAAAAAAACTGATATAAGATATAAACTGCACATATTTGATCTCACTGAACGGACGTTGCTTATTCGAAGTACAGTTCACGACTAGCGGACAATAACTGCTTTCCTCGGCCAGTTAGGAGACAATTAGCTTGTTTCACACCTCGGGAAGAAATAGGTGACACATTGTCACCGATACACGAAAACGTATGTTTTTAACGGTACATTTGTCGATGGGGGCTTGAAGTATGCAAAGTGATAAATACTAGTTAATGTAGCGTGATTTTGTTTAAAAAGTTTATTTTAAGTACGTAGGTAAAGTTATAATTTTATATAAAGAAATAACTGTAGCGGTTTAATCCGCATCTTTTGTTTCGTGTCATTTTTCGAAGTTTTTATAGCTATTATACTATTAGGGATGGAGACAAATCTAATCAAATATCATAAAAATCGGACCACCTATATTATATTTTTTTTTGAAAGACATTTACGTAGTTATCCTGAGCGCAGGCTTTGACTGTTTTACCGGATTTTCCGTTCTTGAGTTATAAATAGTGTAACTAAGCCGATTTTGTTAAATGTTTTCCGAAATAAATTGACATATTTAAGAAATACGTGCGGCACTTGCAACACTAGTATTCCCGTCGCAGCTTCATACGACGTGACGTCACATCGTAAGGCAGTCTATTTATAAATCTAGCCCAAAAAGAAATAAAAAACAACTTACCTTGTCCGATGTAGTTCGAAGTACATCTTTTATCCAAAAAAAAGGATGATTGAAAATAAGTAACGGTAAGGTCATGTTAACGAAATATAAACAAAATAACTTGATAATACCTAAATGCATTTATTAAACTAAACCATACTGATGTTAACACTACTCATCGTCTGAAGATTCGCTGTCGCTATCCGAACTGGATGACGATCTCTCTGGTTCCTGCAGTACTGGACCCCCGGTTTTAGCTCTGCGAATAAATATATATATTAGTTTACTGCTATGACTATGAAACAAAATGCAAGACAGTAAAATGGGATATGGGGGTCAAATAGACAATCGATTTATGCAAATACTGTATACAGCTTAATCCGGTGCGACAGGAAGGCGGTCACAATTTTTTTGGGAAAAGTTTAGGCAGAAGTAACAAAATGTACAACATACACTAATTTACTGTTTCAAACTAGATACTCTAAGCGATGATTTTAAGTAAACTAGGTATTCAGCAGTTTCCAATGTTAAAAAATAAGTCAATATTTTATATTAAATAATGTTTTGACTGCACGGATAGCCGAGTGGTATAGGTCACCACGCCAATTACCACTGTGCGCGACGTGCTGCGGGTTCGATTCCCGCATAGGACAAGCATTTTGTGTGATCCACAAATGCTTGTTCCAAGTCTGGGTATTCTTTGTGCATGTGATTTGAATGGCTGTAAAACCCCCCGCGACACAAGGATTAAATTTCTTAGAGCGGGAGTCGTTTTTTTAATAAATAAAAAAAATATATATACGTATATTAAAAGTTTTAATATACCTATATATATTTCAGTCGGACACTATTTAAAACTATTTGCTCAGTGCAAGTCGTTTACACCAGAGTTTATGAGGTGGATCTTGTTCTTACTGGGTCGAGTATATTAAATAGTGATTACTTTTTAGTAGTTAGGAAGGATGAGTACCTATTTAATTATTTTTTAATCAGCTAATATGGAATCCGTAAAATCGTGTTTATTTTTGTTTTCAAAGTACTTAATATAAATAGAATTGGAGCCAGATGTATACAAATTGAATAATCTACGTCCTACATTATTACAGTAAACACAAAATGTTAGCGTTTAGTCATATTTAAAAGTAAATCTCCTACCTAAATGCTAAAATTTTGTGTTTACTGTGCGCTATTGCTGACGATTACTACGCTTTGCATATACCGCTCAGTCATCAATAAACTAAATGTATTCTAGTAGGTCACACGTTTACCATTTTTAACTACAGACAGAAAACAACCTTGCTTAGTCACGCACTGTATAAAAATAACTTAAGTGTGAAAATCAACTTCTATCTACATTTGTTTAGTTTTAACTTACATTCATATTATATTGGGACGTTATGAAGGGGCAAGAAGGGATCAGGAATTGGAATGGTTGGCGACCCTAAACAATATTACAGTTTTAAAGCTTGTCAAGATTATAAAACAAAAACAAATCGTTTTTTTACTTTTTACAAAATTATTTTGATTACTTTATAGTTGAAAGGCTGGCTAAATAAAAAACAAAAGATTAGCTTTAGGTTTCTCCTTAAGTACCTCTATTTATTTAATTAGTTAGTTGGTAAAAATGATAAAACTAATTTGACAATCACCCAACGCCCATAACGGCGTCATTTTCTCTTCGAAAAAATATTGCTGTTAACTAACGTCACTGAATTCTTGAAGATCCTTGCATCAAGACACGAACCACTTTGACTCTATTAATCAAGGAACTCTGCTTTTATCAGTACTTTGCTGGACAAAAGCTTCTCCGAAGTTGCGCCATAATATCTGGTCCGCCTTCTGAATTTAGCCCGACCGAGCTACTTTTTTGAAACTGAACGATGACTGCTTCCTAGATATGTTCATAGTTCATATTAATATTATAAATGCGAAAGTAACTCTGTCTGTATGTCTGTCTATCCCGCTTTCATGCCAAAACTACTGAACCGATTTAAATGAAATTTGGTACACAGACAGTCTAGAGCCTGAGAAAAGACCTGCGATAACCGACATCTACGCGGGCGGAGCCGCGGGAAACAGCTAGTATAAAATACTTACATATTATAAGCTTCGGCGACAGCAAGTGCGGACGGGTGCAGAGAGCCGGTGAGACTGGAGTGCTGCTGCGTCAGCAAGGCTTCCACCTCCTGCTCGGGCCGGTTCAGCATCGTGCCCAGAACTTGTACACTTGCTGACATGGCCTCTTCAAAGCCGCATTCAGCTAGGTATGTTACTGCAGCCTGTTGATTATGATTTTAGTATTATTTATTACAGTTAAATCCTTCAATACATCTGAATAGTAAATAAAACGAAGATAAAAGTTTGTGAAAGATAAGCCAGCCGATTTCTGCTCGATGTCGGCTAGCATCTGTTGCTTGGCCGCAGAATTCCCAGACTCAGCTTTCTGCATAACCGTGTTAACCGTCTGCCAGCCACGTCACAGCCTAAAACGGTAGCTAATAGTCTCAAAGAAGAGCTAGCACACTATTAACCTTTTCGCAAAATATTTCGTCGTATTATTAAACCCCAAATGTCGATTCTAAAAATGTTCCCAAGAAAAAAATCTCAGTATATGATGTCTCCAATTCGCTAGACCTTTTCCTAAATCTAATTACGCATAAATCGCATTTTTTTTTTCTAGAATATTCTCCATTACTTACAGCAGCTATCCCATGTTGTCCGATAGCGGCCGCTTTTTGAGCGACATCGGCCAGCCCCTGCGGCTTGGCCGGCACGCCCGCGGCCTCTTCCCGACTCAGCTTCTGTAAGGCCGTGTTAACCGTCTGCCAGCCGGGGTCCGCTTTGTCTTTCGTGTCCGAACACATGTCGATGATGTTGCAGAGGGCTGAAGCTGATAGCCTGTACGAAGTAAAAAGTTTGTATGGAAGGAATTTTAAAATAACCCTAGTATTATGCGAATGTATTATGGTATGAATTTGGATTTAATAATGTGCCTGATAGAAAACATTGTCAGAACTGTTTATTTAATTAGAGTTGTTCTTTGTCTTTTAGCTGCCATTTATTTAATTCAAATTTAAATAATGTCAAAAAACAAGCTAAGGACTTTTTGAAATATTCTGACAAAAAATTTTAAAGTATATAAACTAAATGTATTCTCGATTTTACTTAAAAAATAAGATACTGAAATCGTTATTAGCTAAAAAAATATATTACTTACTTTTGTGTGGGTGTTCTGAGCTCTTTAGCCTCTTCCTGTTCCTCATTCAATACTCCAAAGTTAAGGATATCAGCGGCAGCAGTGCGCATTTTAGCTTTAACTTCTTCATCTAAAACAGAATAAAATAGTAAGTCAAGTAATTCCGTCGAGAAATAAAGTGCATTGATCCTTTGTCAGTCGCTAAGAGCAAAGAAGTGTTACTTAAAATGTAACAACTTAAAGTGAAACTTAAAATTAGTAACATAAAAACTAACTACAATCCCGGCCATAAAAATTTGTTACCGCTGCTTGACCACTATTAAATAATAATTATGTTATACTTTGTAATGTAACAATGAGCGAATAGAAAAGTGACTTTCAATACTCCAATTGACCAAAGTCCGGTGAAGTAGTCACAGCCTGCGCTCAGGCTAACTGCGTAAATCGTAAATCTCCAAAAAAAAAACTCCAAATGATGAAGCACTCCGGTGATTTAAGCCGTATCTTTCCTACAGCGTATGAGTTCCATTAGAAATTCCTACGTGATAAATATTTGCAGTGTTTTTATTTAGTACCTTGTCCCTGATAAGTGTTGCACATGGCGTCGAGCAGGCGCTCCACGAGCCGGGCGCGCTTGGCGTGTCCGAACACCACGAGCTGCGACCACGCATGCGCGAGCCGTGCGCCAGCCCCGCCCACTTCTAACGTCTTTATTATCTGTACATTACCAATATTTACGTTTGTATTGTGAATTAATCATAAGTAGCGTTTTATGATAGTCCAATGAAGCTTTAATTAGGTGGGTTGTCATGTCAGGTCTTCATCAAAGAGGGATCTATTGTGTGTGTGATGATTGGATGTATAATTGAATACTTTGCTCAAATAGGATTATCAGGAAAAAAATAGGTTCTTATATACCTACCACACTACTTTACCCCTTTTTCTAAAATAAATAGTCTACTACTGTTGGTGAGTTGAACTAGTAGTCGTAAGTTCAAGTTCTGTCTGAGTTTTTTTTTTCCCTATTATAAATAGCATAACGCACTCTTAACTTAAAAAAATAGTGCTCGAACTGTAAAATAGTGTAAAATATTTGTAGTTTAAATTCAGTGTCAATATAAAATACTACTTAATAAATATATTTTTATTTTTAATGAATATAACTCTGGTTATTAAATAATAACTTAATCATCATAGAATATTATGTAAAACAATAGGCGGCTAACATAACTAATTAGTCACAATTAATTATAAAATATTAAACTATTAAAAATGGATAAACGCGCCATCTAACAGATTACGCATTAACTACAGAAGCGTGTTGTAAATATTTTAATGATTACTATTTAATTCTCGATTCAAACACGCAATACTTAATTATGATGAAATAAAATTGAAAGCAACAAAATACATTCAACAATTGTATTGCGTACAGAAATGAATTATTTTTAGCTCGTCGCGATAGCGGTCGATAATTTCGCAGCGTTAGTCATCTGTCAGGATGGCCGAGCGGTCTAAGGCGCCAGACTCAAGGTTCCCTTGCTCACTGAACGTGAGTGCGAGTTGTTCTGGTCCTCTCTGAGGGCGTGGGTTCGAATCCCACTTCTGACAAATTCTTTTGGTAATTTTTAAGAAAATTTTCATTGAAATTTTACTATATTTTGTTAGTACAAAACATACTTTTTGGCTTGGTTGGTCAAGATTAATCTTAAATCAATTGTGAGCTTACCTCTTCCATTACTGATGGCTCAGGTACATAAATATTTGGTATTAATGTGTCTAGTAATTCTACAGTTTTCTCGAAGGGAGCGTGTCTATAAAAGAGTAAATAAAATATTTATAATAACTTTATTTTCTTTATGATTATTTTATTAATCTATTAAGTTATAAGTGTAATACTTTACGTACCTGCAAGCGACGGTAACATAGTGCCTGTAGAAAATACTTTCTTTGTACGCATCTCCCACCAAGTTGTAATTGTCGCCTTTCATTAGAAGTGTGTGCAATCTATCTGCCAATTCCATATTCTAGAAATAAAATATTCATTTATTTATTTTTCTATTTTCTTAATTTCATTTATGACTTTGTTTTTAACTATCAGTTTTTGTTCATTAATGTAGTAAACTTAAGACTTTCATGCTGTATAAGTATGAATTTTAGAATGACTTTTACCTGTAAATGGTCGCTGCAAACTCCCATAGCTGTTATAAAGAAATTAGTGTCAGCGGGTTCTGTAGCAACCAAACTTTCCTTCTTTTCCAAGTCATTTAATATGGCTGATAGTAAGTCATAGCGGGGTCCTCCTGTGAATAAGATAGAAATATGGTAAGATCAACTAATTTACTGCTATAATATATTATTCATTTATATGGAACATATCTGATACTGATCAATGCTTGTTGCTACATGAGAAAAGGCCTGTGCCCAGCAGTGGAACATTTATAGGCCGGTGTTATTTATGGAACATGAAACACATTTTTTAAAAAACGTAAGCCCGCCCAATATAATAACCAAACCACTAATGCAATCTAATGCTCAGTTCCTATATTTAAGAAACGGTTTTTGCTTACGGACCGTGCGCAAGCAAAGAGAATCGTTTAAATAACTAATGAAAATTGAGAAAAGGATAGCCTGGGGGCTTTAAGTATGACATTATTTTTAGTACCCGTTACACATTAGAAAACAACAACATTGATAAAAATCATGTACTTTCATTCAAATTATGTTATTATTTGTTACAGTTATTAACTAACCGTTTCGGACATTCTCTTAGAAATGCAGGCATAAGCCTGTGTTGTTATAAATATACTTACTTTCCTTGCAGAATACACAAAGCAAATAGTAGTACGCGGCCAAGCCGGGCTCTATGCCTAACTGCCGGAACTCGGCGATTATTTGAAGCGCCATTTGTTGCAATGCTTTGCCACCGCCCCAAGCCGATATAGACTTAAGGCAAGCTGACAAAGTCTCACTGTTTGGAGATATTCCCTGAAAAATAACACAAGACTGTTGTGTAAGCTAACATAAACTAAAGTAAAGTAACTTTATATAAATTTATGTATATTACGGTTGCCTCAAGCACATGTTTCGTTTGCTTCGAGATATCACCGCGTCAATTCATCGTTAAGGGCTCTGGTTGGGTCAAAAATACGATCAAAATACGTGCGTGAGGCACGTATTTTGATCGTATTTTTGACCCAACCAAACCTTACACAGTACCAATTTAAATCATCAGCATTAAACCAATGAGTAAAATTTATACCGTTTTAAGATTCAAGGCCTCTCTTTGAGCGTGTACAATAACTAAATGAACATTTCGGCAATTAGCCTATTACCTGTTCATTCATTTGCGCTAAGGTCGACCTCAGTGCTTCTAAGCGCAGTTGGGTACCTTCGCGTAGAAACCCGACACACGCTATAAGAGAGTTATACACACTTGTGGACAGCAGAAACCCTTTCTCTATCGCTTCAGAAGCCAACATGTGTGCTCTTTCCGCCTGAAATTGATTGAATAGTGAACTAAATATAACAGACCCAAAAATATGAAAATAAAATTAATTAAAGATAAATAAAATACAAATATAAATTATTTAAAATTAACTCTCGGGAGTTTGTGATTTTCTGTTTAAAATCAAAAACCTTTTTTTGTTCCAAATAGTATTTACCTGATAATATTTAGACATGCCTTGAATAATAGCACAATATGCCTCAGCAGTTTTAGGCTCCAGTGATTGGAAAATTTGATCTGCAAGTCCACCAACTCTGTAAACAATTTTTTTTTTATGTAGTAATTGTGGAAATTATGAGGACTTATTCCATGTTTTGGTGGAATGTAGCCTGTGGAGTGAAATATTAAGAAAATAAACAAACAAACAAGGGAAATGTGTGATTGCTATTGTCTGAAGAATATATATTATGTAAAAAGGATTTCTAAATGTAGTTATACTGTGTGGTAGATACAGAAAAGAACCTATGAAGCTGGCATAGTCGTCTGGAATGTAATAAATCCTCTAAAAACTAGATTAAATAAAAAAAATCCAATATTAATATGATTATTTGCTCAATAATTACTTCCATGTAGTAGCCTGTCTATCTCTGGTGTTCGCAGCAAACCACCTCTCCTCCGACCACTCTAGAGAGTCCGGTTCCTTTTCATTATAGAAACACAACAGTTGCAAGAACTGCAGCTTCAGTTCATCATTCACACCTTTAGTGCCTCCAAGTAGTTGGAATATTTTGGTAGAATCTTCTATTAATGCATTTTTTATTGTGTATCTTAAGTCTTCTTCTGTTACCTAAAATAATGAATGACATTGTTCAATATGTTAGAATTACAGTGATAAAATACAAATAGTAATAAAGAAAAATTTCGATTTTCAATTTTTCGCTGCACAGGCATAACAACGTAATAAATAGAAAAAAATGTATTACAGTGATGAATAGTACTTCTATTTTTTTATATGTAGCTCTTTAGTTAAATGGTACCAAAAATATGATTGAAAAATTATGTTGTCAGATAAACTTGTATTGTTAATTAAATCAGGTACAATAACATAATATCAAACTCTGCACAATAAGTAAGATTGACACAAAGGCCTATGAAATAAGCTATTCTTGGTTTGAAATACAGTATTCTTCCCCCTGCCCTGTTCCCAATTATAATTATTTGCTGTCAATCCCATGTGTGCTTTTCTTCCATTCATCCCTACAACACATCATCTCAGCATTCAATCTTGGTTTAAAATACAGTGAATGGAAAATTATGTTTTATCTTTACAATTATTATTTTAACAAATGCATAACTATTACCTTGCTTGCATCATTATAGATTGGTTTCGGCTCAAAAGCCTTTATATGTGGATCAGCATTAAAGTATGGTGTCTTAGTCTTGTTAGGTGGATCCCATTCTCTAGTAGTAAATAAATCGGCGTGTTCATCCCGGATCCAAGCTGCTGCCTTGCGACCAGCCTCCGCTGACAATGCGTAAGCTCTCTTACGGAAATTTGAGAGTGGTATAAGGTATGGATCATCATGATATCTAGAAATATAAAAAAAAAAATTTATTTTAATTAAAACTGTATATGATGAAATTAGAATGAAGTGTGTCCAGTATATATTAATTAATTTCAATTATGTACTCATTTATGCAAAGTAATTTCACTTTTATGCTTATGATTAGTTTTTTTAACAATCAATCAATGTATTGGGAAATTGCTAGACAAAGGCTTTTCCTCAGATACACCATAACACTTGATCCTAGATCCATAATTAACCTTCAATCACCTTACACAGAGTGGATCTACAACCACAGGTTGAACACATGAAAAAAAACGTATAAAAAAAATGTGTATGACATGTAATAAGACCAGTTAATATTTTACTTGTAGTGTGCAGCTGTAGGATCAGTTCCAACAGTAGCCGCTAAAGCCTGTAAGATGTCAGTAGGGCCTCTACGAATACGAGGCGGAGGTGAGATCCCATCACTTGATTTACCACTCTGAGGCAGCTTCTGTCCTTCTATAGTTGTTAACGAACGACAAAGACATGATAGCCTTTTCCAATGCCTGTAAACAAATAAATTTTATGTAATAAATAGAAACAAGATAAAATTAATCTAACCTAAAAAAGTTCCATTACATACCTCGGAACTACAACGTTAGAATACATTGGTAATGTGTTTGGTATATATGTAGCACCTAAATCACTGGGGTATCATTAATAAATTACGCTATTCTTAAATTATTTTATTTAATACATTAAATGTAAATATTATATCGACTTAACCTCAAATTACAAATGTCAAGTTAATGTTTTGAAATTTTGACGTTTTATCTTGATGTTGCCATGATATTTTTCGTTTTCATTTTACATTATTTGTGCAAACTGTTTAATCCGTCTATTATACTACACTAGACGAAAATAATTGTTCTAAATTTATAATAGATGCATGAACTCACATCCGCACTCTTGGATGTCAGAATGATCTTTGGTTGTTCTCTTGGCGAATGTTTTGATCGCCAACCGACTATCGCTCAGCGATTTTGTTCGCTAAGCTATTGTCGCTCAGCCAGAAAAGCTCTTGTCGCCTTAAGAAACGAATGCAGAAAGAGTTCTCTTCGTTTTCAGTGTGATCAAATTTTAATATACCTATGTATTTCTTTTATCACATGGAATCTACATCTTATTATAGGTATCATTCTTGAGCGAAAAAATAGTTGTTTATTAGGTACTGCCGGTGGAACAAGTAGGTTCTTAAACTTATCTCATCAAAAAGGAATAAAAGACTAAAAGATTTAATTAACATTTAATTTGTCAAATTATAATAACAAAACAGCATAAAAACATAAAAAGAATAACGCAAACGAAATATTAATACTGATGGCGTTATTTACATTAGTAATACAAGCATATTCAGTGCTATTGACACAAAAACCAGATTCAGGATTAAAAAGCATATTTTGAGGACATTCAATTAACCTAGCTGTTCCTAGATTACCTAAACCTTGAATACAAGCTACATATGAAGAACAATCAGCTTTTTCGAGATAGGCAAAATTGCCAGTGCTTGAACAGTTGTAAGTAGGGTTACATTTATAATTCGTTGCGTTGGTGCACTGTAGCTCTAGATGGCTGTATACAGATCCCATAGGACAAAGGAGTTTGTATTGGGTGAAGTTTGTAAGTCCTCCCATCAGGCACATGGTGTAACCTCGACAGTCATCTGTTTCGTCGTTCGGAAACCTTCCGCGGGCCGTGCATTCTAACGCTTGAGTCACACTACATAATCCCTGTAATTAGAAACATTGTGGCTTATCATATCCGTTATAACTGTTATCTTTATAACATTTGAACATGTTTAGAGAGAACCGATAACAAGGTAATAGAAAACACGAGATGTGATGACGATATTATATGCAAATAACATAAAATTATCTGAAATAAACATGTTTAGGAGCTTTTATAGGTATAGGTTACATTTAGGCACAAATTGGCCTTAGGTAGGTACATACATAATACCTAGGTATGTAAGTAGGTACTTAGATACACAAGTTCAAAGTAAATGGATAGATACATAAAACGACGTACTCCTAAAAAGGCGCTTATAATTCAAATCATAATTAAGTAGGTATATCTAAGGAAGATTTATAAACTTTAGTTTAAATGAAATACAAATTGCAGAAAGTCCTTTTGTTACCTATCATAAAATACACTGGCCGTAAACGTATAGGTACTTCTATCGAGTTCCTAGAGAGACCTGACTAAAATACAAAAAATACTGCTTCTTAGAGGTTTACACTATTAGGTATTAGGTTGGCGTCTACTATAAACAAAACAACAAGTAGATAAGTAGGTACTAAAGATTGCAACTGTTTACCAAAAACAAAAATTAAACATGTAAAATAATACTGCATTAAATTAATTGTAATTTATACTTACAAAGCACAAAACAATTGCCCAACATATAGATATCCTTTCCATTTTTAAGTTGGTCTATGAAACGGCCTTAAAGTTCTCCAAAATCTATGTAAACTACTTTTTCCTTTCATAAACTGGCAGATATGCACAATACCATAAACGTGGCGCCTACCTGGTTTTATCTCAGTTAAATAATAAAGGAAACTTAGTTGTTCATTTCGGTGGCAAGAAATAGGGATGCGACGTCTCGAGCGAAAGCAAACATTAAAACGATGAAGAATATATTAAATGCCACTGTGGCTACAGTTTACACTAGGGTCTCCCAAGGGACGACCATTTTTAATAGTTTGTCATTTAACTTTCAACGATGAGAAGACACGCTGCAGAACCTTCTACCAAAAACAGTTCTAATAAGTTTTTTTATATTTCATGGAAGTCTACTAAGAAGTTGCTTTACGTAAAATATAATTATTTAGCTGTACCCCGTA
The DNA here is from genome assembly GCA_932294365.1 of Diachrysia chrysitis. Taxonomy (NCBI): domain Eukaryota; kingdom Metazoa; phylum Arthropoda; class Insecta; order Lepidoptera; family Noctuidae; genus Diachrysia; species Diachrysia chrysitis. Next base: position 9,318,960 of record OW028649.1, on the reverse strand, counting down.
AGACAGAAAGTCTATAGAATTCCAATAAATAAAAGATTTGTTTATTATTATTTAAATACACAAAAGTTAGTCGACCACTTAGGTATCACTCACTCACTTGAACTGTCATTGTAGTTGTAAAGACATTTCTTTAAGAAATAATTAAGTTAAAGGAATTTGGAATCGAATGTCGCATCACTTACATCTTGTTGATGTAAGATAAAAATGATAATATTGTTTGATTACAACTCTGCTTTATCAAGATGCTGGCTACAGTTGTTGGCATGAGGCATGTCACTTTTCATAATGGTAGTCCGTTGTTTGTTGATGTTTCTCTAGGGAAAAGATATTAATGATAATACTGGTGTCTGTAATGACGTCCGTAGTAGCTACTTTTTGTGTAAAAAATATCGGCCACGAGAAAATAATCCTTCATTAAGACCTGTAGAGCGAGCGGTTAACATTCTGCGAGCTCAGATTTTTTTTGTCAAAAACATACTACATTTGCTACGATAGCCCTTACTTGTATTTTTATTGATTTTTCGAGTTTGTAATTGGGTAAAAGCAATTTTCTTGCGCCGACTCTAATCAAATTTTCAGGATAACCTAACATTACAGGTTTATTATTTAAATTCGAAACCGAAAACGACCAGTTTTTCCTTCTTTCAATTCCAATTTAGACGCATCTTTATAGTGAGCTGTGAGCTTTGTTAATTAAATCATTGATGACGTTAAAATTGAAAAAAAAGAAAACCGGAAAAATCTAACCCATACATACCTAGAACAATAATTTAACGACCTGTCAAGTACAGAGCCTTTGTAAGAGAGACCTTATCACCCCCTTTTTTATATTTTATTAATTTAAGGAGACACTATTTTCTATATAAAAGTTCTAAAGTAGAGTTCCACAGTATTAATTAAAAAATGTATGCTACTGTTTAGTACAATCACTACATAGTATAAAACAAAGTCGCTTTCTCTGTCCCTATGTCCCTTTGTATGCTTAAATCTTTAAAACTACGCAACGGATTTTGATGCGGTTTTTTTAATAGATAGAGTGATTCAAGAGGAAGGTTTATATGTATAATAACATCCATTAAATAGTGGAGAAGTACTGTTATTTTTGAGGTTTCTAATGTGATGTCGTAAATAATTACATTTTTTCCGCTTACATTGCAAACGCAGGCTGAACCCTACGAGTTTTATCCAAATAATGTACTAAGTATTGTACACATTGAAAAGGTCTACAGAAAAGTCCGTGATGGTATATGTCTATCTCTTATGGATAACCCACAATAACTTTTTTTTGTCATTTACTTTTTACGACAAATAATGGCTAATTTTCGAAGCGATTTTAACCAATACAGCATCAATCCTTAACCAATTAAATACGTTGAATACATTGTTCATTTAATATAGATCTATATGGCCCTTTACACCGTATGATTTAAGTGAATATTTTCGAAGATATTACAGATTAAAAATTGCGGGACGTATTATTATTCCGTTGCGTAGTTTCAAAGATTTAAGCATACAAAAGGACATAGGGACAGAGAAAGCGACTTTGTTTTATACTATGTAGTGATTAAAAGAGATTGTTCTTCTCTCATTGTATACTCGGAAAAAGGCGTTAAAACTGTCTTAATGGCCGATGAAAGATCGGCGTAGTCACGATAATTGATACGGTACTTAATATTTGTTAATTAATTTATACGATGTATGACAAAGAATTCTATCTATTTAATAAAAAGTCGTTACCTTGAATGTTGAAAAAAATCTACAAAAAAATATTTTACATTAAAATAAATAAATATCTTAGGACATTTCACACACGGTCATCTGATCCCAAACTAGGCAGAGCCTGTGCTATGGCAACCAGACAACTGATAACCATACTTATATATTTCTAAATACATACATATTATAGATAATTTAAACGTTTACAGTTTCCGGTAAAGACATCTTTTGCAATGACCATTAATAAATCGCAGGGTCAAACCTTCAACGTTGCAGGCTTAGATTTGAGCGTTGACTGTTTTTCACATGGACAACTGTATGTCGCTCTTTCAAGAGTGACCTCCAGAGAAAACATGTTTGTATTGTCTAATGACAAGAAAGCTGTGAACGTTGTTTATAAAGACATTCTGTAATATGTTGTAAAAATAAAATAAATAGTTAAAAATATAAAAAGTAAATAAGTAAAAATGTAGTGTATGAATTTAGATATTCCAAATATAGCAGGAAATCTTCATGGTATAGGGAAAGGGGGATTGTTTTACTCCAAATTTAACGCGTGCAGGCCACGGGCAGTAATGAATAAATCAAAACTACTGGATCGATTTTAATCACATAAGCTATATATTTTATACCCGTGCGAAGACGGAGCGGGCCGCTATGTTTTTATATACAAAGTTCACAGTTTTTCTGTAGTGTATTTAGTATCAGCATTGCACCCGTGCGAAGCCGGGGCGGGTCGCTAGTAATTTATATACACCGAATAGTTCCTCTAGTAGGTAAACCATTGTGGCTGTGGTTTATTTGGCTGTTAAACTCTGTCTGGTTTTATATTTAATATAACTCAAAATAAATCTCGTTGTGGGAGAGATTTATAACTTTATGTTGCGCTGGACATAAGGGTTATTGACCTTTTCTATATTTAAACAGCTGTTTTTCTTATTACTAGAATTCTTAAGAAAGCTTTATACTTTACAACCCTGTTAAATATTAATGCCCTTTCTCGTGGTTAAAATGTCAATAAATAAATCCTGAATGGAATACAGGGTTTTTTTTAATGTCGTGTAATATTTTATATCTTGTTTAGGTATTAGCTTTACAAAATAAGAATATGGAATGATATATCCTATGAGCTTACGAATACTAACTTATACTTTTATTTTTTTTCTTAATTTTATGCTAGTCTTTATGTAGAGGACTTAGGTATGTATTTCAATTTACGTCAGTCTTAGTATTTTCCTGTCATTGTACAAATTAATGATCTAAAGGGTAATAAAGTTTATCTTAAATAATAAAACGCGTTTGTGTGCGGGTGAATTGTTAACACCGATGTACTTTTTATCTCTATCGTCTTTAGTGCTTTAGGTATTTGTCGCAGAGCATAATATATGCAGTTTTAATCATAGAGCAACTAAGCTATTATTTTTAGGGTACAGAAGCAATTTATTAAAACTTTACTAAAATTTAAATAATTCTTTGGATATTGAGTCACATTTTCAGGTTTTTACGCTTTTTCTTTGAGGTGAGGATGCAGACGGGTTCCAAAAATTGGAATCTGTAGTAGCCACCCAAAAGTGATCAATCAATTCTTCCTCTATATATTATAATGTAGAAGAGGCGTTTGCCCAGCTGTGGTGTAAGGCTGATATTATAAGGTTTTACTAAACTTTTTGGCCTTTTACTTCGGAGACGTGCTTAAACACAATTCCTGTTTGTTAGTTTGTGCCCTTTAAGGTGCTCCCACACAGCAGTTATAAAACGTTATACAACATTGTGTAACACGATAACATTTATTAATAGCGTGTAACATTACTCTACAACATGTTAAGAAATGTTATATGTTATAAACGCTCCCACATTGGTTGAACTCGTTGTATAACATCGTATAACATTATGTTCAATCAGTTTGGGTTTGTCTTTCGAGGAAGGTTGAGGCTCTGATGTTATATAACAAAAGTTATTTATTATATCATATTGTAATCAGTTGTAAAACATTTTGTTAAATGAAATTGTATAACATCAATAACAATTTATAACTTTTGTTATAATTTGTTTAAAAACAAATGTTATAAGTCAGTCTCTAACGTTATATAAGTGCTGTGTGGGAATGGGAAGCACCTTTAAGCATTCTCAGAATTTTCTAGAAAATACTAAAAATAAATGGTAATTTTAAAACCAGAATTAAAACTGAAAACTGAAAGAAAAACGTTTGTTCAATCCAACGGATTACGGTATAAACCGAAGGAGATAATCCAACAACCATGAGACAGTCGGATTAAAGAGGATGTTAATTTTACAATTTGAATGTTCTCGTTTATAATACTTGCTGGTATAAAAGCAGGGTTTTAGGTATGACTATATTCACAACATCAAAATGGCGAACCAGATCATCATTTTAGTTTTTGTGAGTATTAAATATTGTGCTACAATATTCTTCTAACTGATAAACACAAGACTTTTGATTTAAAACGTGTACATACAATTTAGTGCAAAAAACTGATATACCTATAACCGTAGTTCCATTTTTAATTTAGAGAAATTTACCAATTCACAATATTTCTTTTATTTATATATTTTACTAGCGGCCCGCCCCGGCATTGCAAGGGAGGACATTTATTTTTCATAATATTCTATAGTATCCTATGTTAATCTGGAATAATGTAGTATTCAAAGGGTGAAAGAATTTTTGAAATCGCCCTAGAAGTTTTTGAGTTGTGTACATGTACAAATCTTTCCTCTTTATAATATTAATAATTACTTTAAATTAATATTAAGTATAAATAGGTGCCTTTAGTAGTGTTTATAATCAATTTTATTATAGTTTTTTATAAATTGTTGTCTAGTAATTGTAGAAGTTTGAATTATGTCCACGCTTATAAAACTTTGAATTTGTTTTGTATATAAGTAAAGGAATCACTAATATTATGTTAACTATTTTATTAATTTTTAGCTACTGTCTGTATGTGCCTGGCAAGCGCATGCTGTTGTGAACTGCACTGCAACAGGAGCCGGTCGCTTCGCCGACCCCGCCGACGCAACGTGCCAGAACTACACGTTGTGCATCTACTCTACTGCTAACACCAGCTACGTCTCGTACAACTACGTCTGTCCCACCACATCATTGTTCAGTCCACTATTGTCTCAGTGTACCTCCACCTACGTCTGCCCCAATACCACGACCACAACCCCTACCTCACCGTGCACTGCTGACGGCTTCATCGCAGATCCTACATCCACTGATTGCTCCACTTACTTACAATGTGTGCAAATCAATGGCGTTTTTACCCAAACGCAGCTCACTTGTCCGACTGGCACCTTTTATAACCCAACAACAACCTTCTGCGAGCCCACATTTGTTTGTTCTTTTACGTGCTCTACAGCTGGCAGATTTGCTAACACTGCTGACACTACCTGCCAGTCATATTATTACTGCGTCCTGTTAGCTGACAGTACCTTCAGTCAGTTCAATTACACGTGTCCGACGACTTCTGTGTTCAGTCCTTTGACAAGTGTTTGTACAACAACTTACACTTGCCCTGCAGCGACAGGTTAAAACGCAGATATATTTCAATCTGTTCCTGAACTATAAAAAGTATAAAAAAATATCAGCCAGTCTTGCTTATTGATTCTGAAGTGTGTGAAAAAAAAAATTGTTATAAATATTTTGCAAATATATTCGTTAAATGAAAGAACAGTCGTTTTTTTATGTTATATATTTGTTTGTCAAGTCACCCATCCAACCATACCTATATTTTCACCACGGAGTTTTCGACATCATTTTTTTTTAATGGTTACTAGCAATGTGGATGTAATTCACATTACTAGCAATCTTGTTAACCCCTCCAATTAAGCTAAATATGCTTGTGTGTGTTCATGTCAATAGTGCAATGGATGGGGTTCGAACCAGCAACCTCTCGATCTAAAGGCCTTCACCCTAACCATAAGGCTATTGCCACAAAATTGTTTCCATGTCCAGGTACATGACGAATGGAGATTTCTGCCGTAAATGCCCGAGCAATTCTACAAACGGACAGCCTCTTATAATAAATAATATACTTATTAAATTTATACCTGTATCAATATTCATCACTGGCATGACTCCTTGAGCTTCTGCAGTCGAAGTTTCTTGAAATTTACACATTTTGCGATCTACTTGCTGATGACTGACTTGAAATGAACAGAATAAACAGGAAGACCGCACACTGAATATATTTAAATATGCTAAAAAAACTAGGTTTGACTTGATTAAAATAGCTATTTAAAACTGAGCTGCAGATTGATGCGAGTGTTATTGTAATTCCTACCAAAGTAAATAATAACAATACGTGAAAAAGAAACGATGTTTTGAAAATAATTAAATTTGGAAGCCAAATATTTACAGTTAATTGTTGAACCACAATCACATTTTCTTCGAATATCTAATAAAATGAAAGTCCTAATCCAATGATCATCTTACGATCTTATGTTTATGATGTAATCTATTGTTTTACGCACGTTTACAATAGTCCTTTGTAATTGTATTATTTTATGTTACTCTATATTTATAAGAAAACGTACTAGATTCTTCTAGTTCAGTCTCCCAGTTGACGATGAGATGATGAGAAAGATCTTCGCTATAATATTTGTGAGTATTTTGTTCAAATATTTTTAACCAGTTACAGGTTGACACCAGCGTTTATAACAAAACATTTCAGTTGTTCCTCCATCGTTTATTAACTCGTCTTGCTTTGGAAAACTACTAACATATAGTTTAATTTAACATGAATGCTATATTTCGACTGCTTTAATAAATAAGTGTGTATTTTCCATTAGTGGCCTCTTAATTTCAACCCACTGTGACTAAATAATACAAAGAAATAATGAAATATGTGTAATACGCAAAATCAATTTACTTTATAGCATTAATAAACTTTTTATATTTCTAGGTGTTGTGCGTTTGCACGTGGCAAGCCTTTGCTTATGTGAACTGCACAGCGACGGGGGCTGGCAGGCACCCCGACCTGGCCGACACAACATGCAAGAACTATTCTCTCTGTATCTACGTGAAAGCCACCAATAGCTTTCTCTCCTACGACACCGTATGCCCCAGCACCACTCTCTTCGACCCCAGAATCTCTAGATGCACCTCGGCTAATAACTTCCAGTGTGAAGTTATTCCTCCAAAGAAATCCCCCTGCACACTTGAAGGCTTCATACCAGATCCAAGTACTAAAAATTGCTCTTCCTATATCGAATGTATAGACATCAACGGTACATTCACTGAATGGAAATACAATTGTCCAAAGAAAACGTATTATAATCCTAAAACAACGTTGTGTGAGGCAGACTACAATTGTATTGAACCAGTTTTTAATTGTACGGCAGCTGGAAGAGTTGCGGATGAAAATGATTTCACATGTAAGAGATATTATTACTGCGTCGAATTGGCCAATGGGTTGTTTGCTCAGTACAACTACACTTGTCCTAGTACATCAATGTTCAATCCTATATCTAAATTGTGCACTTCAAAATATCAATGCGTTTAATTTTGTACTGTGTACATAAGATATTTTATATCTTTGTGTTCTTTATGATTTTTTAAACTTTAGTTGTCTACGTAGGTATGTACGTGCGTATTGGAATTGTATTAACCTTAAAATTTTGAGCCCTGGAGATTTATTAATGTTAGTATCATCGTATACAAGAGTAAAATATTATAATTTGTATGTAAGCAATGAAACATTTGTAATAAAAGCTTTAATTAATACTTTGATTTAAATTGATCAACCCCTGTTTTTTTAATTAAAAAGATGATAATTAAGAGTTAGATTTGAGGTTTTTAATATATATTTTATTATAAAGAAAACCCCTACATTACTTTGAAGATCGTTGCCCTCCACTTTTATTTCCTTTATCAAAAGATACCTTGAATGAATTTACGAAAATATTATTGCAATGACGATGTAAAATTATATTGTGGTTATAATGTTTTATGGTCCTTGAGATTTAAAAGGACTCTATTTTTACTCCTATGCAGTAATCATTTAATTAGGTAAACGTGGGAACCTCAAAAACAAAGTTTCGATCCGCTAAAAAAAAAAACGTACTATTTCACTGCATTTACAGTGTTGCGAGGTAAACACTACAGTTAGGAAAAAAAAGGAAAATAGAAAAGAAATTATAAAACAATATACTTGTAGCCCTCGGCTTGTTTGCTATCTTCGTACAATGATGACGATTAACTTGACAGACAAGACAAAATATGTTTATAGGTGCAGTTACCTTTATAAATAAGGTCACATACTGAAAATTAACAAAATGCCTTTATAAATGTATAGAAAAATCCTTTTCGTTGTTAGACGTTCTTTATTATTCCTATACTTTAGCTAGTGTTCGTGGAGTCTAGACGCATTAATATGACTAGTGATTCAAAGTTTGCTATCGATAATAACGACAAATTAAAGTCATTACTGTTTCAACTATTAAAATTCTTTGTCGTAACGAATTATGTTTTTCATTTAAGCACTTTAATTTTACGCTCATATTTGATAATGCATGAACATGAAAGCAATGTGCCATAAGAAATTTATAACTGAGTAGGTGTAATGTCAATATTGAATACATAATTAGGCTGGAGACACCAGATTTGGTTACGCGCGTGATAATGTTGAATTTTAAAATTGTTTTAATAATATTTGTTTAAAAATTTAGATATTAAAAGGTAAACAAAGGCATTTGTAAAAACGAGACAGTGAAAAAGTGTAAAGCAATAGAATAGTGTTCAAGATGGTCAGCTGGTTTTCGTTTCATCTACGGTTTTTATGTTTGTGCCTAGGGATTTATTAGTTCCACAGTTCAAATACAATTAGGTGATTTGGACACACATTCTCAGTTTACAATAATGACTGTTTGTATAATATGACTGTTTTATTTAGGTATACCGTTCAGTTACGGTTAAATGAAATCAAAAATATTTTGGTGTGATGAGGAGAGATACCGTAATATATTCAAGTCATGAAAGCAATTTGTTTATTAATGTTAATATCTTAAGAATAACGAGATAACTAAATTATCTCTTTATCTTACTATATAATCTTCAGTGCTTGAAAAAAATATTTAGAAACTCAAGATGCGGAGAAAAATTGTTGTGACTGTGTTTCTCGTAAGTACTTCATTAATTGTTTTAATTTATTAGTTATTTACAAGAGACTTTATAATTTTAATATTTACAAAATTAACTGTAAACTAAATCTTAACTAATAAAAATACCCTTAAATATGGCGTCAAAATTGTTTTAATTAGGAAAAATATATAGCTGGAGGTCTAGTCCGATACTAGATCGATTATGTTTACTTTTTTTTTCCATATCTCTCTACTTCATAAGTGAATCCTGGACGATCCTTCTACGGAGAGAGATCCTACTGAATATTTTTATTTTTGTACCGTTTAGGCAAGTGAAGCTCCTTCGATTGTTCCTACATACAATATATTATTTGATTAATCATATTGCCATAGTATCTGTATTTGTGTATTGCTTATTTGTGTTTGGTATATTATTATTAATCGAAGAATTTACTAGAAGATGATTCATATTTTTTAATAATTTTCGAAGTTTTAACCAAGGCCAATGTTGTTATTTTTGTAATTTTTTTTTAGCAAAATAGTATTCGTTATATACTAAGGGGTTTATTGGCTCCAGGGTTTTGTTCTATCATTTTAAAACAATAGCAGAACCTATATGAGCATCTATAAAGGACCGCTCGACCTAAAAGCCCTTATTTTCTACTGTTTTGCTATTTGTCAAGAATACGTACATGTAATTATAGCATTTTCAATTTAGGCATGAATTATGGCAGAAGTAGTAATTGAGAAAGTTTTGGCATATTTTGTTTTAATTTATTTAAAAGTAGCAACGGATTTTATGATTTCTGTCATTTTTATTTTAGTGGTAAACCATAGTCGACTGGAATAATCGTTAATTTTTTTTTCAGATATTTGTAGCAATATGGAATACTCACGCTGCAACAATAAACACATCAAGTGGTGACAATCAGTCATCATCGGACAAGATAAGTCTTTCCAATGATACGGGTTCTACAAGTCGCGAGACTTCAATAAGAACATCCAATGCAAAGAACACAACAAGCACAACAGATGCATCAGACACAGATGATGGATCTAGGAGATATTATGCGAACGCGACAAATATCTTATCTTTTACGAATCTACTAAATGCAGAGAATTCTACTAATAATGAAAGTACGTCTACGTCTAATACTACAACTTCTGCATTTTCTTCATCTATATCCGATGGTGAAAATGCAACGAATTCATTAGACACTTTAACGACACTTACTTCGAGCTCCACAAACTCCACGAATTCAACATCTGCTTTAGAACTTGAGGGAACAATAAACACAATAGATGTATTGTATTTAACTGTTAGAAGAACGAAAGATGATGTAAAAGAAAATAACATACGGAATTCCACTAGCTCATTGAACACGACTACAATATCAGGAAGAGCAAACTCTGATAACTTAACAGAAACCTTAGATTCTTTAACATGGGATAAGTCATCTTATTCTAATTCTACAAATACAACAAAGGAAGCGAAGTTATTAAACTCTACGGACGTTCTAATATCTTCTACAGCAAATAATACCAGTTCAACAAACTTAAGATTTTCTTCTGATACTACAAGTGCTTTGAATGCTTCAAAAAGTTCTGAAATCTATAATTCAGATACAAATAATTTTACAAGTTCAAAGGACGCCACACACTATTTCAAGTCTAATAATTTAATGAACGACTCGGAATCTACAAGTAATAAAACAACAAATAATTCTACCGAAACTTCCTTGGTAGATTTCTCATATTTGTCAAATGAAACTAATGCAGTAGTTACAATAAATTCAAAAAACACAACAAATACTAGTGACTCTTTAGCTTCCGATACGTTAGACTTGACAAACTCTACAGATGTCTTAGATACGACAAACTCATCAACTGCGATAAATACATTAATTTCTTCTACATCAAATTCAACGATTTTAGCAAACGTGTTGACTGATTCGGTCAAAAAAGCCTTAGCAAGCTCGTCAATCGCTGAGCAAAGTATTACATCAGATAGCACTAACAAGTCAAGTCTGTCAAAGGTTGCGGATAATTTAGACACGCTTATAACAAGAACAACTTTTGATACTTCAAAATCTACAAATTCAAGTGATTCTACCGACGTCTATAGTTCGGAATCGAATTCTACAGCCAATTCGACAACTGGTTCTAATAATGCAAATTTAGTCACCTTATCGGAAAATTTGGATTCTTCCGACTACCAAACTTCAAACGTAATAAATTCAACATATAATTTTGTCACTACAAACTCATCATTTGATATAGATAACTTTATTTCATCGTCTTCTAATTCGACGACATCAAGAAATATTTCGTCTGATGCAGATAATACAGGAACACTAAGATCACAAAGTTCTTCAAAAACGTCTACATCAGATGAATCTAATTCGACAAGTTCAGACCTCATAACTGATTTAAAAACTTCGGCAAAAACCAACACTGTTTCTGACTCCACCAAATCTACAAATACAAGTGATTCGGGAGATATTACGTATTCGAAATCAGAATTTTCAGCAGACTTAACAAGTGCAAAATTTTCAGAGGGTGCTGTTAACTCAAATAGAGGCTTAGATTCTACTTCTATTGAAACGTTGAGCAACACAAGCTCAATTGATAAGTCTAATGCAACAAACTCAACCTCTATTTTAGACGTTGTTAATTTATCGACATTAAACTCTTCAGTATCAACGAACACCGTGTCTAATATGGATTCCACACGTTCACAAAACTCATTAAATACCAAAAACAGTTCTACATCAGATACTACAAATACAACAAGCTCAGCTGATGTTACAGGAAATTCAAGTTCGTTCAATGTAAGAACATCTTTTGATACTACAGAAAACACAAATTATACTGATTCCAATGACGTTTTTACTTCTAATTCTGTGTATCTATCAAATTTAACAAGTGCTAATTTTGCTATGAATTCAATGAACTCAACAGAAAATGTAGATTCTTCAATATCGGAAACAAGTAACTCAACCAGTTCGGCAGATACGTCCAATCTTTTGATGTCATCATCTTTAACAGATGTGTCAACATCGTCTACATCAAATTCAACAACAAAAAAGGATTATTTGTCTGATTTAGACAGCACAAACTCTTCAAATTCATCTATCACAATGAACACATCAATATCAGATACAGTCAATTCGACAACCAACACAGATCATTTTTTTGATACTAGTTCAGTTAACTCGACTGGCAAAATTGATATTAATAACGTTACGATTAACGTAGATTCTACTGAGAGTTCTGGTTCCCTGTTCAAATATGCCCTAAAATACAATTCTGAAGCAGACACTACGAGTGTAACAAACCTCAAGGAAGCATCGGATTCATCTACGATGGATATAACAAGCGCCTCAAATACAAAAGAATCAAAAGACAGTACACGTTCTACAAGCTCAAATAATGCTTACTTATCATCAATATCGAATGATACTGTTTTAACGAATTCTACAATCGATACATCCTTTACAGATTCAAAAAGTGAAGCAAATTCGACTGAAGTTTTTGAATCAGGTGCAACGAGAACTTGGAATTCAACAGCGACTTCAGATTCCTTACGCTCTACCTATGAAACTATAAACAATGGATCAATAAGTACCATCAGTAATAATACAAGTAGTTATAATACAATTGAAAATTTATTAAACTCTACATCTACCGTAAAAAGTTCAAGATCGTCAAATTCATCAGTCCCTATAAATAATTCCAGATCAAATAGTTCAGAAGATTCTAGTGATGGTTCTACATCCAACAACACGATTTCAGTGACATCGACGGGAAATAAAAATACTACAAATTCTATAACGACGGAAGATATAGAGACTACTTTCTCTACAAATACAAACGCTCTAAGAAATAGGACTGAAATAACAGATACAACTACGTTGACGATGCTTCAAAATAATACTGATTCTACAAGTACCACAATCACTACTGATACTACTGATAATGAAACTGTTATAACGATTGTAACAACTAATACGACCGTAACAGTTGATGACGAAGTAACAAATATAACAGAAGTCATAGTTGTTACTAACATAACCAGCAATACGAATACAACAGAAGATATCCTAACAAGTGATATTATAGACACAATTGTTACCACTATCTTCACGAATACTACAATTATAACAATAACGATTGATGGTAACGATACAACAGTAACTACTACCAGTTCAAATAGTACTGATATTATTGAAACGACATCTGTTGATGACACGACAAATAGAACGACGACTGTAATCTCCACAAATAGTTCCGATATTATGACTAGCGTAATAACCTTAGATATTTCAAATAAAACTATCAAGAGTGACTCTAGAAATACAACTCTTGGACTCACAGTAAGAAGTGGTGTGGAAAATAATACAAATAGTGCCTGTACGTCTCTTGGATATTTTGCTGATCCAGATTCTACCGATTGTACTAGTTACATAGAATGTCAAGAAAATGGTGATGGCATTTACACTAAGTTAATCTACAACTGTCCGGAGAACACATATTACAACCCTGAGTCTACTTTATGTGATTTTGACTACGAGTGTACTACAGAGACCAACCCCGTCGGTTCGTCAGACACAGACAACATTACTACAACAGAAAGCCCGGATATAATAAATTCTTCAAATTCGACTAGTTCTACAAACTCGTCCTTGGTGTGTACAGTACGTGGTTACCTAGCTGATCCAGATTCTGCAGATTGCACCAGTTACATAGAATGTCAGGAAAATGAGGATGGTAGTTTAACAAAAGTAGTATCTACTTGTCCTGAGAACTCATATTTCGACCCTGATACAACTTTATGTGACTTTGACTTCGAATGTCCCACAGACTCAGATAGCTCTAATTTAACGGACAATCCGGAATTAACAGATTCTTCAAATTCTACATGGTCTACAAATTCATCCTTAATATGTACAGCACAGGGATACTTTGCAGACCCAGATTCCGCAGATTGTAAGGGTTATGTAGAATGTCAGTTAAGTGATGGTACTTACAAAGAGATTTCTTATATTTGCCCAGAGAACACATACTATAATCCTAACACAACTTTATGTGACTTTGATTACAAATGTGCGACCGAAACAGACTCCGAGGATTCAAGTACTAGCGATTCAGATGCAGACTCAGATAGCTCAGACACCGATACAGTAGATTCTTCAAATTCAACTTCTACAAACTCGACATTCGTCTGTGCAACGCAAGGGTTCTTTGCTGATCCGGACTCTACAGATTGTACTAGTTATATAGAATGTCAAGAAAATGATAGTGGTGTTTATACAGATATAAAGTATCCTTGTCCTGACAATACTCTTTATAACCCCAATACCACTTTATGTGATTTTGACTACAAATGTCCGTCTGGATCAGATGCAGACTCGGGAGAAAATACGTTTACCTGCATAAGTGCTGGTAGGTTCGCCAACAGCGCCGACAGCACGTGTCAGACTTACTTCTACTGCGTAGAAATGAGCGATGGGGTATACTCACAGTTTCAATACACCTGTCCTAGTATCTCAATGTTCCATCCAACCAACAAAATTTGTACGACGAACTACGTTTGTGAGGCTTAAATGCCTAGGTTAATAATATTATTGGTAATTTGAAGAATTATATAATTTGTAAATAGAGACAGTCTTATATTATATTAGGGTTTGCGTATAAGTTTCATTTTACCAACGAAATTAAAATGGAAACTGTATGTCAATAGTTGAAACTACAACTTATATGTATTAAATTACTTTCAGGCGATAAATGTGATACTTTCAATAATAATTCGCTTTGAATTAAAACAATCAAAGATTACATCAGTTTTTTATTTATAATGTGTTAAGTTACTGGTACTGCAACAGCATTCGGCTAATGGTATTGAAAAGACATTCAAACTAGGAAATCTCGTAAGTATTGCTTTTTTATTAATTCGATTCTAACAATATCAAATTTTGTGAGTGTGTCAACAATTCAGCATTTGCGTTGGATAGTGTTTTGCTTACGTCAGGTGACCCAGTTCGATTCTGGAAAGGATAGGTTTTTAGAGCGTATCAAAGCCATATGTCTCCGAGCCAAACCCGCCAGAAATGCTTTATGTCTTGTTTTCCTATTCATATACCTTTTTTTTCTTCTTGCATCATCTAAGAATTTGTCTTTATTCTTTGTATCTGTCTGATATTGGACTTCGTTAATCAAAACAGAGGCAAGTTTTCTTGCGGTGAGGAGATTTTGCTTGAACTTGATAGTACTAGCATTGGTTTCATTATTGTTTTCAACCAAGTTCATATAAGGATTTACCTTTTCTGGAAGTAAACTGAAGGAAATGTTTGACTTCTTCATGGTAGCGTAATAAGTCCGGAAGTAGTTTTCTCTGGCTTTTTTAATCATTTCTGGGGTGATAATTTTTTGTCTAGCTTTATCTCTCTTCTCGCCAACAGTTACAGTACTCATAGTGGTATCAAATTCTTCAGTAAACTTCTTATCGTCATTAAGTGGAACCACTTTACTTTGAACATTGTCATTAAGAAAACGTTTGTGACTATCGGGTTCCATTTCAGGAAAACTTGTAACTAAATAAGTTGATTCATTAATACGTCGCACCTGATAAGTTTTTACGCTTATCGAAAATGTGGTGAAACTATTGAAAATAAGTTGTATAAATAAGATATATCTTGCAATCAAAGCAATCATTAAAAACTATTTTACGGTAAGAGTTGCGCGTCATTGTGACAATCTTTGACGCATTTGTGTTTTTGATATAGAAAGTTGACGTTACGATCATAAATATTTTTGTTTGTCGGTGGTATCCTGTAATAGAACTTATTTTATTTAGTGAATATGATACTTCATGTGGACGAGATATGTCAATCGATGTATTTCAAGTTCTCTCCAGGCTATTAAATTAAGTTGTTATCATCCTTAATGACTTGAATCCCTTAGGTACCACGACTGGAGCTGTTTTTACGTTCTACCGTTAGTTCATGCAGACTAAAACCAACTTCAAGTCACACATAATTTAGGCATAAAATCGCATTCTAAACCTTTGCCTTAAAAATATTATTTCCCTAGGCTTATTTAACATTTCCTGGTATTTACGTAAAAGATAAACGACTTGACGCCGAGAAGCGTGATACTATCGCATATGACTCCTAGTAAAAAGTGAATGAAAATCACACAATGGGCGTCGAGAGTTAGCTCCCATAGCACGGAATCAAGGTCAAATTTGTGTGGCAAATCATCCAAATACACTTTGCATCTGAACACAGCTATCAAAGAAAATCCAACTTTATCTTAATAAGAGTTAGTATCAGTTTCAGTTGGGTTTACTATTACTTGGATCGATATGTAGAAAGAGTCTGAGATAGTTCCCGATGCTGTTATTGTTTTCAATGCCACCGAGCACACGCTTCTTAATTGTTGTTTCCGTAAATGAACAAGAAAGCAGTGGAATAGAAGAAAAAGAAAAGCTAGTCTTACTTCTAAAATAAAATTTCGATGATAATTAGGATTCAGATGAAATAATAATGAACACAGGATTTAGAAATAAGTTGAAAAAGTTATAATTATATCAACTTTTTTATATGTGGGACTCAATAGAAAGGCCTATTTCTGAATTTCTTTTTTATTTAACAGTGTACTAACGGAAATTAATAGACCTTTTACCTGACAAGATTGAAGATTAATGAAAAGGTAATATTTTAGTGCAGCTGCCTAGTGTCACTTGCCAAGCCAACCTTATTAGGTGCCTGTCTCAGGAAAAACGCTTTAGCATAACAAGCTAATGTAATGCACATTACAGTTCATATACACATAACCAGTAATAAAGAGAAAAAATAAATTAGGTTATATTTGATTGAATACACGTACATAGTTAAAGGAATTGATCAAATTGATCGACTCAAATCATATTAAAGATTTATGTCGACTGTTTCCAAAAACCCTGTCTGACTTACCTAATAATTTGTTTTTGTCTATTAGTATTTGAATAAACTTGGTTATAGGGGCTGGAACATGCAAAGCCCACGGATAAAGGTATATAGTGTAATCTTCAAAATCACAATTGCATTCAGTAGCAAGAACCTCAAACATTATTTCTAAAAAAAGTAAGTAAGTATAAGTATAAAAGTACGTATCTTGACTCACTAGAAAAATTACTTCTTCAGTATATAGTATTGATTAAAGAGGGAAATTTTAGTACCTACGTTATCTTATGCGTGATATTTTTAATATTAATCGAAGAAGGTTGTATTTCGACTTATTCTTAACAAACATAGTTTGATGATAAAAAGAAAAAAAAGTGTAGTTCAAACATTATTCCTTAGATTCCGTCTTCTTACTGTTTACTTAGATAGCTACATTGTTGTGATATGCGCTTTCACTTCACTTGATTGATACAAATTAATCGATACGTTTTAAATGGTTTAGACTCTATAGTTGCTAAAGTGCTTCTAATTGACGACCCGATTCCCGTTTAAACTATTATTTGTGTGATCCGCTCATGTTTTCTAGTCTATAAAACAATACTTACAAATTGGAATCAAAGGCAATTTTACTCTACAATATAGGTAATAAAGTAAGATTAATAAAATAGCGAAATGTGCTGTATAAATTATACTTATTAGTACACAAATCATGCTTCAAACATAAACTTTATAATATTTCTAACGCTAAATCTCTTATAACGTATAAAACTACGATGTAAATCTTGACTACCTAGCCTGTGCTTTCATTTCATGCGTGTTCCGCAAACAAGAAAAATCCTAGAGCAAAGATATTAAAGCCATTACAATACTTTCGTAAACCCGGCAGCATTCAAGTCACTTTCGCGTGCAGACGACACGCGTCACCGTCATCGGTCATTCTGACCGGGCAGGCAAACGCATCGTTTTATACAGCCCAAACAATTGGAATAGAAACATCAGGAGATTGCGTGTCGTGATTTCTAAGCACCATGATTGGGTACGGTCCAACGATCTGTGTATTGTACAAATAGGCGTTTCTCAATTTATTTAAAGTTTGCTATGATGAAAATACCAGAATAAAATCACCTTTTTAAATGGTATACAAAATTCTAGTTCTAATTGCTGAGGCTTTTGCCCAGCAGTGGGACAGTACTAGGTAACTATAATAAATACAAGCTGTTGCCTACAGCTCCGCCCGCGTGGGGGTCGGTTATCGCGGCAAAAAGCCCATGTCCTTTCTTAGGATCTAAGCTCACCCCATACCAAGTTTCATCCAAATCGGTTAAGCGGTTTAGCCGTGCAAGCCTGGCAGACAGAAAGACAGAGTTACTTTCGAATTTATAATATAAGTATGGATTTACTGATCTGCATTAAAAATATAATTTATCATCAAAAAGGTTTGCCTACTAAACTAATACATTGCTTTTTTCAAAATTGCTAGTTATGAATCATAATTATAAATGCGAGTTTATATTGAAAACCTTCCGGCAGTACTTAACTACAAACTGGAATGAGGTAACTATAATCTATATCGTTATAGCATAGATCCGGGTGTTTTCCCTGCTGATAGCTTCTTAAGTAACAGAATTCGCTTTACGTCCAAACTGTCACAAGTATTTCTTGCGGCGTCTGCCTTCCTGCTTACTAACGATGTCACGCACAACAGACTTGAGCTGTGTTTTGCGTAATCGTTGGCAAGTTGCATCTCACATGAATAGGGCAGAGCTTTATTACTCACAATTATCATGATATATTTAGATATATCTATTTTATGTTTTAATTTGAATAATGTGAGCTTAATAAGAAATATCTATGATTACATGACAATGTTAGACGATGTATTATGAAAGTTTTTAAGAATGCAGAAGAAAGACAAGAGCATTCTGAGCCTCCTTATTTTACCTTGGAAACATTTCACCCAGGTGATATCACCCAGGTGAAATGAGTAGAGAAATTTGTGTAATTTGTTCACTTTGGAACTATATCACCCACGTGAACAACAACGACTATATTCGCGACTACAATTGCGAATATACCGCTTTTTGATAACTTTTATATTGTGTTTGGTAGACAAAATATAATACTTAAGGTTTTTCTTTTGAATGCCATGTTAATAAGAAAGTGTTTAGATAATTGGTGCCATGAGAAGGCCTTTTCAGAGGAGTTCGATTACAAACACTGTGACCCGAGATATTTGTATTTATGATGATTTAAATATGATATGTATATCTTTAATAAGAAGGTATTATTATATATATATTATAATTATGCTGAAATGTTTTTTTAAGTAAAGATAAGATATAAGAAAACTTTATTTAAGCATTGACCTACTACACACTAACACGTAAGTAGATTTTTTTTTCATTTTCATTTCAGTAGCGTATGACCTAAAGATACAGACAGTATAACAATGAATAAACAGAAACACGTAATATTGCACGAAATCAAAGAATGCAGAACCAAATGTTTATCTGAGTAAAAGTTAGCTCAAATTCAACGCATGCGCCGTTTCGGTCGTTATTTGCGAAAGCCGACTGCTTTGTAAATAAAGCGCGTAGTTCTCTTCGAAATTTAACAATTTCACTGAATAACAGTTAATGTTGGAATACTAACTAATAATTTGTTTCGTAACATCTGGACTTTTTAACTTGTGTTCATCGATATTTACTTTTGGCAAACGAGGTTTGACGTTACACAACTTTGGCGTCTGTAAAGTCACATAAATGAAAAAACAAAACATTTTAATGATATAATATACCCGACATATTGCGCCAAGGATACACAAGGAGACGTTTTCTTTAGTTTATTAATGTTTCTAAAATAGGGGAGCGGACTGGGTACGAAAAGAAAATATATATTTGGTCCACCAGATAGATAAAAAAAGAAAACAAAACTCGTATTTTTTCTTTTATCAAAACAATGAATAATGACACAGTTAAAGCGCTTTAAAGTACTGGAGTGGAGGCTTGTGACGTCACTTGTGGGTTAAATTGTAGCCATAAGTGACGTCACGCGACATTTCCATATTTTTTCGACATTCGGCAGAATTTCATTATGTATTTCAGATTTGAAGGTGAGTCAATGTACCTACAATAATTATCTACTTGTCGTTTTACCACTTGGCTAAAATGTCGTATTAAAATAATAATATGACGACAGCTTAAACATACTTTCTACAAGAATTATGAACAAGTACTTTCTTATATCTTTCGTTTTATGTAAAAGTTATCTCTTATTTGTATTTTCCCGTTTATACTTCGTCTGTGAATGACAGTCGTAAATTGTGAACTCCCAAGTGTCCTTTATAAAGAGCTTTGTGAGTGGGTCGTAAATCTACACTTAAAATAAGTTCGATGACTGTCCAGATTACAAATGTGTTCACTTACCTATCTGCTTTCATATAGTTGGTCTAGTCTGGTATAGATTAAAACATAAGTATGCAAAACTCAAACCATGTACGAACTAGGTCCGGGATTTTACACCTTTCTGGATTTTCCATTCTTTAGATAGCCACGAGTAGATAAGACTTACGCACTTAGGCAGCTGAATAAGTAAATCACTTGTTATTGCACAAGTGTTTTTATTAAATAAATATAAATAAATAAATTTGAACAACATCACATACATTGCTCTGAACTCAAAGTAAGTAACTAAAGCACTTGTGTTATGCAATCAAAGACAACGAATGTACCACAAACACCCAGCTTCGAGACATTGTAGAAAAATGGTTTTCTACATTGACCCGTCTGGGGATCGAACCCAGTACCTCAGCGGCGAGTACGCCACTCGGCCACGGAGGTCCTCATCACATTAAGTATATTTGATTAATTACGGCAAAGCAAATGATTTTGCCCAGATGAAACAATAATAAAATATAAAAAATTTACCTATATTTTATTTCATTATCAAAAAGTTTATATTTTATTGTATAAATGAAATAAAAGTTTATACAGCATTAAGTTTGTACAGTAACAATTTATATTACACTAGCTGTCCCCCGCGACTTTGTCCGCGTGTTTTAGTTTCAACGTTTTTTCATTTTTGCGACATTTTTCATTTATGCTCCGCTTCTATTGGTCGTAGCGTGATGTTATATAGCATGTAGCCTTCCTCAATAAATGAGCTATCTAACACTGAAAGAATTTTTCAAATCGGACCAGTAGTTCCTGAGATTAGCGCGTTCAAACAAACAAACAAACTCTTCAGCTTTATAATATTAGTATAGATAAAAATCATAATGTAACATAAAAACCAATATAAAATGGTAACAAAGTTATTTGATCGGTGTGAAGTATGCGTGTGCACAACATAGCTTGCCTTCCGCAAATCGGTACGGAAAGGCGATGTCTCATAAATAACGTTTAATATGCCAGTAATTTGCACATAATGTGTTTTTTATACATTATATAGTTGTTCTTTTTGTAGATGTGAATGATGCGTCGCGTGAATGAGTATGTTATTACATAAATATACCAGTGTCAGGTGATTAATGATAATAGTACTTTTTTATAATGCACTACATAGTAAGTTTTAAGTTTATTATTTAAGTACGTAAATGTATTCATTTGTTTATTTAAACTTTATTGTCTTTGTAAATTGTTTCTATGATAGAGAACGGAACTCGCGCGGGTGTCGTCAATTGATCTATTATATTCTAAGTTTAGGCGTTTGTGCATGTTTTAATCCTGCTAAGGCAAGGTAGAGTTCTCTTATTATACTGATGTAAAGCTAATCGAATAAATGCAAAACCTTACTGTTTATAAATTTATGACATCCTTTACTTAAGAAAGCAAAACAAGCACTTAACAAAAAGCCTAAATGTGTACAATTTAAAATTATTTTGGACTGTCACCATTTACCACGTTTCAATATTGAACATTCGCATTATGGTCCACTAAATAATGGATAAACTTATCCTTTTAAATTTAAGCGAAAAAAAGTTAAGTACGAACACTACGAGCTTGGCAAGATACAAAACAATTTATCATACTTTATTTTAACCGAATTCGATACAGCATTCTTAACATTCTGAACAGATATTGAAAAAAAAAGAGAGATCGGTAGATAGAGTCGATAGTATTGGATACCTTGGAAGTTTTTTTGCATAGCTTTCTTAACTGACTGCAATGAACTTGATTCCAAAAAGTTAAAACTTCGAAATATTTAAATATGATCGCTATCTTATGTAAGATAGACTTCTGATGTCATCGGCTAAATGGAAATATAAGCAAAGTTTTTTGTAATTTTATTATGAGTTGTATTTTTTGTCTCTTATGTCGCCAAAATCTATTTTACGTGTTTATAGACTGCAGGTTAGTGGATGTATCATACGTACTTAGTCTAATTTACTAACTAATATCGGCAGTTTACATAGTAAAAATAACTATAAACAATTTTAGTGTCACATAAAATAATGATCTTAGAAATGCTGGGATATCATCTCGAAACAGGATGAACGAATCGAATAAGGGTTAAAATTCCTTTATTGACGGTTGTGAGCATTTGAAATGGGTCAGCAGGTATAGCTTCCAGCGGCGGGGCGGAGTGGTGTGTGCGCCGCGCCTGCGCTCATTCGCTTTTTGCCCACCTTTCGACTCACGCGCAACCTCCACCATTGTTCACGCGCATTTCTCTCACGTGGGAACTGTTGACTTCTTCGTGGTATACCAGCGGCGCCATTCATCCACAACAACCGCGTGGACCGCACGTCACGACATATTTTTTTTAACATAAGTGCGATCTTTGTGATATCGTGAGGGTGACTATGATATGAAAACTGAGGATTACGGCATGGGTGATGTCCGGGACGTTGCCTGGTGAAAGTTGAGTGATGATCAAATAGACATAGTGATTGGGATCTTGTTGACAGATAAGAGGAGACATGGCGGTTGCGCCGGTAAGTAAACAGAACATTAAAAGCATTTAGTAAGTTTTGAAGATTTTGGGAATGGTCGTTCAGTTTTTGTTTACATATTATTAAGCTTTGTCACCTAATTATATATTAACGATAATTTGGTTTTTCACCTACTACGAATTGATGTATAAACATTGTATAGAAGTTAATTTATAAATAATTAATATTCCTACATTAATTCCTCAAAATATGTAACGTCTTTAATTAGGCATCCAATTCTTATTTATGTTTTCCTTCATTCCTATTCATAGAATTAGTCGAAGTGGATAAATAAAGTTTAATGAAGTATCAATTAAGAAAAACATTCTTAGTTTCGATTCGGATCATTAGAATTTTATGAGGTGGATGAAGAGGTGAAATTTAATTAACACGGGCAGTAGGTTGGTAGGCTGGCACTTGTTTTATTTAATCTTTCGTCATATTGAATCCAAAATCTTAAAAGGGTTTCAGTGTTTTACAGCCCAAGCAATATGCATTCAAGCTTATTTTGTAAATTGTAAATTACGTACATCAAAATCGTTTCAGTAGTTTAGTCGTTATACCATAACAGACAGGCGGACAGTTTTTTTGTATTTATAATTTTAATAGGATAAGGGAGTCTGCTAATAAAGTAGGTTAACTAAAAACAAATAGGCTTGAATTATTAAACTATACCAAAGATAATTAAAGTATTATTTTCTTGCGATCGTTAGTAATGCCCGCCTACAATATTAGACATTTTCAGGCCGACATAATGATATATTGAGTTAAACTAGATGCACAATGCGGAGCCTTAATAGCTTCGGATATCCGGGAAGTCATCGTTTGGAGCATGCTTCATCAGATTGTGACATATTGATCGATTTGTATAAAATATAACTAGGTATACTGACAATGTGTTTTATGTACTTAGCTTAAAGATATCTAAGTCCCGATTTTGTGCGACCGGATAATGTCGTAAAAATAAGTAAATAAAAAAGCTTTTCACTTTTAAATACAGAGATATGACTTTTGGAGGTCAAAAAGAAAACAACATGGAAATAAGTAATGAAATCGTTTAAAGTATGTATTTAACCTATTACTATTATTGTATGTATATTTTGAAACATAATCAAAATGCTTTTCAACCAAAACCTATCTAAACCTAACAATAAACAAACGTATTATGTAAATATTGTTAATAAGTTACATTATTTTTATTTTTTTCACATAGATTTATTTATATTTTTAATATTTGAATAGCTAACATTTTTTTATAAATAGTTTGTATTTTTTTGTTAACTAAAATACATAAAATATCAACATGACGCCTTAACTAAATAAGGTTAATCTATACTAATATATAAAGCTGAAGAGTTTGTTTGTTTGTTTGTTTGAACGCGCTAATCTCAGGAACTACTGGTCCGATTTGAAAAATTCTTTCAGTGTTGTATAGCCCATTTATTGAGGAAGGCTATAAGCTATATAACATTACGCTGAGACCAAAAGGAGTGGAGCATAAATGAAAAAGGTTGCAAATATGAAAAACCGTTTAAACTAATATACGCGGACAAAGTCGCGGGGGCCAGCTAGTAATTGATATAATATAAGACACTAAAACACCGTATCGAGAACAAAAACTATACGTTATGACGACAAATAAATTATAGAACAAAACAAGCAAAAAAACGCTTTCTTGATATATCGAGAAAGCCTTTTTTTGCTTGTTTAAACATTGGTAGTTTACGGGCAGTTTGTATGCATCGGTTGTCTGGTTACTGATGACTTAACTATTACGTCCTACAGTTTAAACAACCTTTATTTACTGCTTTTACTTTATCCTAGTACTTGTGGGACAAACAATGGTAAAATGCATTTCTAAAAATAATTACACAGGAGATTGAAATGAAGAGGACGTCTTGGGTCAATCCTAATTACTATAACATTAAAGATTCTATAACCTTATTTAAATAGTATAAGATACAGTATACTACATAGTATAAAATACATCTAACCGTACAGACAAATGGTTAAATCTTAACCTTTTTAACAACGCAACACATTTTAATGTAACTTTCAGCAACAGATAGAGTCATTCAAGAGGAAGGGTTATATGTATATATTTATATTATAGTACACCTTGTGCATTTATGCATATTATAGTACACATTAGTATCTACATTGCAACCGTTCGAAGCCGGTGCGGGTCGCTTGTAAAGTTGAATCTATACTATAATAATAATCTATACTAATATTATAAAGCTGAAGAGTTTGTTTGTTTGTTTGTTTATTTGTTTGTTTGTTTGAACGCGCTAATCTCAGGAACTACTGGTTCGAATTGAAAAAATCTTTTTGTATTGGATAGTCCGTTTATTGAGGAAGGCTATAGGCTATATAACATCACGCTTAGACCGATAGGAGCGGAACATAAATGAAAAATGTTGCCGTTGAAACTAAAACACGCGAACAAAGTCGCGGGGGACAGCTAGTGGTATATATTCTTTATATCCTATAATTATATTATCATAATAATTTATTCCTCATTACAATATTTTTGAACATTTTAGAACATAAAAGTGCAAGTGAAGTGTGGATTGTTATTTGCCCAGTAGCGATATGACGTAGTGTGGTGTGCGGTTGTAAACCGCAAGACGGGTTATTGATAAACACTTACTCCACGTATAGGAATAAATGCAAAAATAATAGAGATCATGTACGATGACTACGATGTTTATTTAGACACATCTTCTTGTATTTAGTTCAAAGCTTAACCGCGTAAACTATCCTAAATTTCTTCTATATTCAATCTCAGAATAAGGAAGAAATTTAGGTAAGAAATTTGTTCGCATTTAGAAAGACTGAATGCGATTATACCTTCCTAAATTCAGGTTCGACTGAATTAAGGGTTCTAAATTTAGGATAGTGCGCATTAGATTTTGCAGTGAAGAAACATCGTAATGTCTTCCTATAAGATAACAATAGACAAAAACAAAAGATAGACGTAAAAGTAGGTACGTGACAGATTAATAACATTGCATTAGAAGGAAACATGCATGTAGAATAATGCAACGTAATGATTAATTCACATACACCTTTCTACGCTGACAACACAGATTCTTGATAATATGCATTACTTTCAAGCTAAAGCAATATAAGCATGGTGCTTATAGGTTATATTAAATTTATCATAAAAAAACTATTAAAATACTATAAAAATAGATTAGTTTATTTGCTAGCATTTAATGTAATTTGAAAGTCATATTTCTTATTCTTTTCACATTGGTTTAATATCTGTCTTCACAAGAAATTTCCAATTTGTTAGAATAAGTATGTAATTAGAGCCATACATATTTAAAGTTTAACGTTAAGAAATAAATTACATATATGTAGTTTTAAATTAAACCCCAGTAAAAGATAGAAGCAGCTGTTATAAGAGAGACTTGGTGATCTGTGAAGACGCTTTTCGGTAGTTTTAGCCGGTTGAGAGTCAAACTCGTGCCTCTGCCTTTGCTAAAGGAAAGGCGACCCGATGGATCCTCTCTCCATGTAAAAACAAGGGTTTCTTTTTGTTTTGTTTTATATACTATACACCACCTATACACTTACTTACTTAAGTTACTTGGAATTTATCTCTATATAACTTAAGGAATGCCAGAATATTCCTAAGTGTAGTCCGTCACTTGTCGTTTGGATAGCGACAACGGTATTCTAAAATAAACATTAAACCCTTTTTTGTGACACTGATGAGAATCCGATGGAGGTTTTTAAAGTCACTGATAGCTCTGTTTGTGTTTGAAGTTAACACGGAAAAAGGTTTTATGACTAAATGTAATGGAAGTCTTTTACCGCGGGTCTTTTGATTGTCGGGATATACACGCAAGCACGCGATGGTGTTTCATAGTGACAGACATTGATGAATTTATGACACGACCTCAGGACAGGACAAAAACCAATTTGATGTTTGGCAGTCACTTAAGTAAAGTCTAGTGAAGCAGTCATACCCTGCGAATAAGATAGCTGCGTAGATCTCTTAATTATTATTTTTTATGATAGAGTTTGTTCAAGGTTTGCCAAAACAAAACTTGGATCATAATATGAGGAGTCTAAAGGTCATTTATCGAATTCTATTCGATATTTTGATTTCCTAATAGCAATTTAGAAGCAGAAAGCAACATTAAAACTGATTCCATTATTATAAATTGGTCAATGAATATTTACTTTCATCAATAAAACTCAACAGCCTTACAAATTGAACATATTGAGAGTGAAATTAACAGATTTGATAATAAAACAAATTCCAGTATAGTTCACGCCCATATTCCGACACTAGGCAACAAGTGAAATCTAAGAACCAGTTTTATTTGCTTGTGCTCTTGTGGATGGATGAGATGTGCCCATCAACGGATTTAAATAAACTTAAATGTACAGTTGTTACAGAAAGTGCCTTCCACGATACCGACAATATCTTCTTTCTGCGTTAGCTACTTTTCGTTTATTAGTTAGCATCGATTTTAGCTGCATCTCTTAAAAAAGTCTGAATTATAAATTCGTTGTTTTTCAAATGAAATGTATAATTTTATTATCCTTATTATTGCATACGCCTGCACAGCCAATACTTGAAGAACTGACTCAAACCCGCGTTTAGGTACTAGATCCGTACCTTCGCCCCCAAGACGTGCAAGTAGAAAGAGAAATTTTTATATTAGTCAATGACCTCTGTATCTTGGTTATTAAATAGACTGACGCGATTAACCAGCCCCCCTAGACTAGTGACATATCGATAAGCGATAACGCTAATCGAATCGTTCAAATGTATGAAAGTGACTAGTCCAAGTCACGTGACTTATCGAAACGAAATGTCATTTCCATACATTTAATGTAATTTAAGCGATTTCTATCTTCTTTAACGCTTGTCGAAATGCCACTTGTCTAGGGGGGCAGTAGTCGCGGGTTCAAGTCCTGCCCGAGGTTCAAATTTTTCCTTTTTACTATTAGTATTTAATTACAGGTATAATTATTATTTATAGATACCAGTTACACTCAGATTTTGATTTGTAAATTTCTTTAGGGTGATTTGTACTTGTTGTTAAACGGAATAAACTAATCCTTAAGTTAAGTAACAATGTTTTTTTTATTGTTCGCAAGGTGATTGACTACTCAGGATTTTGCAAATGCACCCGCAATTAATTTCACGAACTATTATTATATGGCGTTTACAAATTATATGCAAACTTTTTTGTAGAAAGCTCTTTGAATTGAACTGTACCGTGGCATTAAAGTTTAGCCCGTGACTACTCTCTTTACTCAGACTCAATACAAACGTGCTCTAGTGTTATTTCTTAGAAATAGCTTACTGTCTGACAGTGGAAAAACGAATTAGAAATATAAACCTTCTTGCCTTGAGATAGAGGCGCCTTCTAGTTAAAGTGCAATTGACAATCTTTTTTATTAGACGCACCCGTTTTTAATATCACTAATTGTTGACAAAAATGCAGGTGTAGTATAACTGATAATTTTCAGATCCGGTTATATCATGCTGACGCATAAAGGAATTTCTTTTACTTTCTGCGGTTTTTAATTCACGTATTCACTATGATCATATTAAAAATTTCTTACCTGTTTGATTGAGTTGTTTTTGAACGTCGATAGATCAATAATTATTTTGTTTTATTAATACATATTTTTCATAAATAGACTTTCATAAATTCGTGTTTGTTAAACCTGTTTTTCTTAATATGTGTATGTATATGTGATGACTGGCGGCCATCATCAATAGATTTTTTATTTATGTATTGTTTAAAACAAAACAAATACGGGTAGTGTTTTTTTGTGGCTTATGTATGTAAAATAGTAAACATTTCTAAATCTATATTATTATTAATTATCCGATTGGTAGTCGGCCTCGCATCCTACAACCGAACGTGTCTACGCGAAGAGCGCGCGGCGGCGGCCGGCGCGTTAGGTGCGTGTGATTCACTTTCCATTTCGATACATTTACTTACTCTAGAATTCCCCAATGCAATGTTCTACCGCGTTTTTGACATGTTAAGCATTGTTTGATTTACATTGTCCGTTACGGTGTTTAGTTTGGGCAAATTACCGGATATGATTTTTACGTAATCTTCAGTTTGCTCTATGTACGATTATTATTGAAACAATACAGTAAACGTCCTTCCTAAAATTGTATTGAATTAGGTCGCTGTAACGTACAAGAGGTCCGCTATGCCGTTTAACCTGAGAAATTTATGGCCTAGTTTTAAGTTTACCATGTTTTTTTTAATATTATTTTATTTTTAAATAAGAGTGACAGGAAAGCAAACATATAGAAACGCTCTTAACGTAATCCATGTGATAAAGTACGAATTCTATATAATATTATATGAAACACCATAAAAAAAGTCTATAGATAAGTAGAGATCTATAAATGTTAGTTCTAAAATAAATTTATTGTACTACTTATGACACATGAACTAAAATTACTCGGGAAATTGACACGATGACGTCAACTCGACTTCTATCCCCACGGAAGCTTTTAAAAGACGTTTCACCTTGAAACTCATAATTATTCTAGTTATAATTGACCTACAGACAAACAATACTAGAGTCAGTGCACTTGAACGTTGCGTTGTGGATCATTGTTCTTTGCAATTGTTACGTTGTGAAGCTCGAAGCTCTCTGTGAAAGCGGTTCTCACACTAAACGATATTATACTCAATGTTAAGGTGTTCATTTCAAATATGTTCTCATTGTATGGGTAACGCGTGTAATTTTATAAATTAACAGTTTTGTATTATGTTTAATGTCGCGAAGTGAAATTTTTAGTAGGCGTTTATGTATCCTGTTATAATTTTGTATACTAACTAAATAACCGGCAAAAATTGTTTTGCCAAAGCCACTCTTATTATTTAGAGGTAAAAAATAGTCTACGACCCATTCTCAGACCTACCAAAAATACAAAAAAAAATATCGTAAAAACAGGTCAAGCCGTTTCGGAGGAGTTCAATAACAAACACTGTGACACGAGATTTTTATATATTAGAAGAAGATAATATTGTACTAGGGATCTGTAATTTGTACTTATATTTTAAAAGTAAGCACAGATTTGCTAGCCCATTCCTTCCCATCGGAATTAATACAAAATACACAGTTTTGACTATTTGCATTCAACTGCTCTACTAAAATAAAAACTTAGAAAATTTACATGTTATGTTGAATTGTTGGTTAAAGAAAATTATCTGTAATTTTTGAATAATAATGCTATTTTAGTAGGTAAGTATAAAACATAAACTGTTAACACGATGTTATCAAAACACAATGTAAACTGTAAAGGAACGCGGTGACTTCCTGTTCATACTAAACAATTTTACATAATGTAACGTAATATTGTAAAATGTAAACAAAGCACGGAACGACGTGTATAATGATCGTAAATGCGACTAACAAACGTCTAATGGCCGGCGTCGTTTGTAATTAACACACACTGTCATAATATGCACTCTAATTTATTGAATACTGACTGCCCGCTTCGGTCTCGCACTGGTGGTGTAAGATTTTCAAAACATATCCATAGGCTTTTTATTGTCTTTAACAAAACAACATTGTCCTTACAAATAAGGAACATAAAAAAATGATTGGGTGCAGTCAATGTTATCAATGTTATCAAGTTATGGCGTGACTAAGGGAAATTGGATTTCATTTTTATACGACGAGCTAGACCCGTACTTCTACCTGTTTAGAATTCGATTAAACACAAAAGATAAATAAATAAAAAAAAAGAAAAATGGCAAAAATTGTTTCATAGGGCTTAATATTTTGTAGTATTGTCCGTATAACTATTAGTATCAGCCATTTCTGTCACCACTCTACAGTGCAGGAGCCTCTCTACTGGCATTTTACTTTTCCCTATATAGAGTCCACTACTATCCCTATAGGACTAATATGTTTTAACGAGAGATGAGGACTGACGCGACGTACGGTACAATATTAAAAATGTTCAGTTCTATGCGTGATATTGGGTTATTTGAATCTATACTTTAATATTATTAATAATAATTTAATAATAATTATTGAGGAAGGTTATAGGCTATATAACATCACGCTACGACCAATAGGAGCGGAGCATAAATGAAAAATGTTGCAAAAATGAAAAACCGTTAAAACTAAAACACGCGAACAAAGTCGCGGGGGACAGCTAGTAATAAATAATAATGTAAAATAATTCTAATAAATAATACATTTAGTGATATTGAGTTGATAAATATAACCAAAATATTGATCACATTTTTAAGTGTCCCTAATCTAATTGAACAACTTACTTTTACCGTGACTTTCAATATTTATCTTAAACTTGATAAGATACTCACATCCTGTATTGTCTAAATCGTTTTTTAATTAGAAAAGCATATATACGAGTAAATTAACCTTGATAGAGTATCAATTTAATTTTTATAACATTTATGTAGATTTCAGACCATCACGATTCTTAAATAGTTAAATTGTCTGTTGGAAAGAAGATTCAATGTCACTGCCTCGCGGTATACGATGGCAATGACAGGTTTTGCTACTAAATACCTACTGGTCAAGTACAAGACGACAGGATTTTGTAGACTGTTTATGTAATTATATCTAGACATTTAAATAAACCTACTTTGAACGGATCTTTTCGCGGTTTGTATTTAGATTTTAGTTCCCGACGTTTCAACGCCTTTGCAGGTGTCATGGTCACGGGCAGACTGCCACATGATACCTCCAAAATCTAAATACAAACCGCGATAAAATCCGTTCAAA
Organism: Diachrysia chrysitis; assembly: GCA_932294365.1. Taxonomy (NCBI): domain Eukaryota; kingdom Metazoa; phylum Arthropoda; class Insecta; order Lepidoptera; family Noctuidae; genus Diachrysia; species Diachrysia chrysitis. The sequence goes on along the minus strand of OW028649.1, from coordinate 9,287,502 downwards.
GTAGTTTTATTTTAATGTGTAATATTCGCGTAAACCTCAGTAAGCAATATATGTCTAGACAGTTCGGTCTAGACAGAAGTCTGAATAGTAGTAGTAGTCTTCTAATTTATAAAGGTACTGATATTCAGAATTGCAGAACAATTATAATCATAAAATCTTTCATATTATGACTCTCTCTGTAGTCGGTCCCTCATGTCTGAGGATCGTGGTCAGCATTGGGTTCAAATCTTGATCGGATGATTTTTATGACCTTTATAATTTACCCAGTTATTAAATTTATTTTATAGCTAAAGCCTTTTCGTGAACTAGCACAATGCAATTCTTTGTAAGAACAGAAGAAATACTAAACATACGGCTTGGCTAGGGTCATAGGGTGTGTTCGGTACCTAATGATTGCATTTCCTTGGACCAATATATCTTTTATATTTTTTTTTCATTACAATTCTCCTATTTTGATTAATCAACAAAGCAACAACAGTGCATCAATGTTTTAAATGATTAAGTAACTATGTACACGCACTAGCAGTCGCTTCCGACTATATGACTCAGTGTTAGTTACATCGATTACTTGAGCATATTTCAAAGTATACGCGGAAAATGCACAGTTCACGTAGCAAAAAACGTTTTTTTTTAGTAGTGTAATTATCTAGTAGTAACATTCCTAATTCTAATACTAATTAGAATGGTCCGTGGAAATAATAATATTTAGAAATTTTGTAAGTTTTCTTGGTGCGCGGTGATAAAAATCAAAACACGAAAACGGATTGGATTGTGTGTAAAAGTAAAATTTGCTATAGAATTATAAGACTCGTATACAAAGTGAGACCAAAAGACCTTTCACCTTGAGTGAGGCAATACTTGAAATATTCCACGCACGACCCTCTAATGTTTCCCCATTAATATAACCGTTCTCTCGTTTGTTTAATATTGTCTTCGGTAAATCAAACACATTACAGTAATCATTAACTATATGTAAGTATTACGATCCTTTGTTCCCACAAATTTTATTACAGCTTAAGTTGAAATGAGAAAATAAATGCATCATCAAGTCCGATATGGTACCGAATCGGATGGCACAATCAAATTATATGGCTCAAAGAATTTGTGACCTGTCCAATCTCCGAATGCACCACAAAAAATATGATGATCTTCTATTTCGATTCGAACGTATGATTACGTCGACATTCAAGTTAAATCATGGGATGCGGGTCAGTTCTATGCATCTGTCAATCATAGTATTGTCAGTAGACGTAACACAAACGTTCATTTTGATTCATAATCAAGTTCAATCTTAATGTTTGATGTCGGTCCGTATGGAGAACACCCACGTGCAGCTGCAGCAGGAATTCACTCTCAGTTTCTAAACTGTTCAAGCCAGGTGCAATGGTTGTTATTTATGGGATCGCTTTCAGTAATTGTGGTGTTCGTAATAATAAATTGTTCATTGGTAATATTAATTGGTGGTTATAAAATTATTTAGATAACTTTTACGTGTAGTACATCAAACGGTGATGCAACTTTTATATAACAATTCTGAGTAGGCGTTTTTTGAAAATTTATGATCAAGATTTTTACGACGACATATATTTTTGTAGCTAGCATGTAGAGTTCCTTTTATGAGAAGTAGATGTTTTCTCAGAACTTTTATAATTATTAAGAATAGGAATGAGTTAATTCATGGTAATGGGACTAAGTTCAACAATGTGACATGTAATCCGCATGACTATATCGCTTGCCTAGTCACGAGCGATGCTTTCTCTGGCCGTTCCCACCCCTTGAACCGAAGACTGAGCATAGAACATCCGTCACTTTGTTGTTGACAAAGGACCCGGTATTGTCGTTTAGTCAACAATGTTCTTATAATGGCCCCCTTGTTTGAAGTGTTCGTGACCATCGCACGGATTCTTTTCGGCTATTAGGTATGTTAGACACGAAAGAACTTGATGTATTGAACTCTACAAAACATCAATAAAAAACTCAAAAGCTGGATTTTGGATTTTTTTGTTTTGGTATGTATTGCTATTGACCCAAGCTATAACTGCCGTAAGTCTGTATGTCGTACTACCTAATTACTGGATACGCTCTACGCCGTCCTTTATACATAATTATGCTATGGAATGTTTTTCAAATATCTACAAAACTAGTGTTTATGTAGTCGTAGAGAGCAATATAATATTCGGCTTCATATTATACTTCTCTACAACGAGCCAAATGTTTTAAGTCAACACAAACTCATGGTCACAAAGTTTACTCAAACCGTAACTAGATGGCGCTGTGCCTGTGACGTCATCATTCTGAATGGCGGTGTTAAGATTTTCCGCGATTGAATGACCCGACGCGATTACAATTTTTTAACTAAGACCTTACTTCATAGGATCATTTCTATAGTAAGCTCTTCTCGAGACATTCACACTACGTGAGTCCTCACAAGTCACGTTGATGAGACGTGGCGCGGTACCCTGAGCGTGAGGCGGACGATGCAGTTTAGGCTTGCATCAGTCCTCGATGATCGTTCGCTCCCTTCACGGTGGAGAGTGGGGTACTGTCGCTATCTGAGTGGCTATTTTTAAACCTTATAATACGATAACAACATACTATGAAAAGCTGATGATTTAAACGGTATCAGTTAACGACAGCAATTTAACAATAAGGAATTGTATAATCATACATCAGATATAATATCACATAAAATCAGACAAATAGAGTTCTGTTATTTTTAAAGTTAATTATTATTTTAGTCCAATTTGTGGTATTTCATCCAGTTAACATACCATTTTAATACATTTTGTGTGTTATGTAAAACATTGTCCACATGTTTTTGGTAAAGCATTTTGAGGATGAAGGGTTTGTGTCGCAACTGTGAGTTACGAAACAGTAGTAATAGAGCGTCGGCGATGGCTCGGAATGCTTAGCCCTTTGCCCTCGCCATGAATCGCGTTTATCCTACAATCTCTAAAGCAAGCCACTCACTATCGTAAGCTTTCTTTGGCATTTCAAATGTATGTACTTTAAGCACTTACATTTCACTAACAGGCTTCGTATATCCTCATTAAGTTCTAATCTTGTTGGTATTTAGATTGCTTTAACATTTAAATAAGTATCATTGCTTTTTTATTGTTTTCACTAATGAGTGAAAATACTACTATACCATAACAACGGTATGGTAAGAACCGCGGGTATTGTTTTTGATGTCATATTTTTTTCAACCATATGCCATAACAACTGATTTCATATATAATGACAGAGTGATAAAAAGACGGAGTATTTTTGATAAAAATACATAAATCCAGTGTATTGTTAAACCTGACTTTTGTAAGGTAATAATTTTATTTATGAAATTCTTTTATTTCATAGACAAACGGTACAAATCTTATATTCACAAGTAGAAACATTTGTTAATGAGAATCGTATTATATTTAAATGCTAAACTGTTTGGGCAGGTTTTATTCGTATTGACTGTCTGTGAAACAATGCAGACCACTTTTACTTTCAACCTGACTTGTGTATTAAACATATTACTTATATCGATGCGAGCACATGTTTGTTGAAGTTTCTTGATATATTAATAGTTTCCTTTTTACAGGAGAAAGTCTGTCATATCAATAAATTATTATAGTACTTACTTTATAATTTTCTATTGATCTACCAACTAAATGTTACCTGTGTTTTACAAATGATAAATTATGTGGTTTGTTATTGAAATACAGATGGGAAATTATTAAATTTAACATGTGTGGGAAATCTAATAACCGTTAATATAAAGCTACAACCGTTATAAAAAGTTGTATATTTCAAATCAAATTAAAACAAAACAAATTTATTTGTTAAACATAACAATGATGAATTGTTATAGATACATAAATGATCCTAAATAATAAGGCATATTTTATCACCATAAAGAATATCTACTGGTATTTATTTATATTCTATAAAGCCCTAAAATAGTTTGGAAAAATTCTACTCAGAAAAAAATAATTAGATATTTTAAATCAACAAAACTGACCTATATTTTTTATTCTATAGTAATCTAACTATCGTTCAAATATCAACGATGATGGTGTGTTATAAATTGAGTCGTATCTCACGATTGCTGACAAAAACCTAGTCACGATCAGTCCAGGCGACTTATTGGGAGCGCACGTCAACGCATCAAAGCATTGACGCTTCCACTTGGTAAATGATTTCTTTGTCGGAATATCAAATACCGTTGATTAGAATGTTAACTACATGACAGACATAAAATGTACCTCGGTCATTTAAATTGTATTTAAATGACATTTTCCTGTACATATTTTGCTTAAAGTTATCGCCGGCGTTTGAGTAGAAGCCTTAAGGCGTTAAAATAATTATCATTCAGTTTGATATCTAGTTATTAGTTCCGATTTCTGAAATAAATAAATAAATGATGTGGACAACATCACATACTTTGCTCTGAACCCAAAGTAAGTAGCTAAAGCACTAGTGTTATGGAATACAGAGACAACAAATGTACCACAAACACCCAGACCCGAGACAATGAAGAAAAGTGGTTTTCTACATTAACCCGACCGGGGATCGAACCCGGGACCTCAGAGTTGGCGACACCTTGAAAACCGGTGTGTGCGCCACTCGACCACGGAGGTCAGATAATATTACGTCAAATCAGCTGAAACGTTACAAGTTAAATTCCGTGTTAATTCTTATGCTAAACTTGATTCACCTAGTTTAGTACATTTTCACTTTCGTTTGTTTTGGGCTGTGAGAAATAGCGTCATCGTTTTATGTCATACGAAGAAATCATTGTTGCGTTTTGACCGTCAATTAAGTAAAAGTTAACTTACAAGAGCGTGCGAACTGTCAGTTTGGTATTCATAAGTGATGAATGACCGATAAATGACCTTTAATACTCTTTGTTAATGTATCCTTGCGTTGCCGTAAACTAAGGCATTTACTTTAGAACGTAGATGTCCGTTTTTTGGTTTTTAACCGGCGATGCCACAAAATATCTCTGGCGCTAATACGAATACGAAATAAAAAATATACATTCATACATTGTCATAGACTGTCAGTTGTTAAGCTCGTCATTAAACACGTACCTTTTTGTTTTGTATGTCTGATGTTTTCTTATTATCCTTGCGATCGGTAGAGTATCTAGTGTTAGTCTGTTTTGACCCGACTGCGTTGACAAAGAAGGGTTATTGTTAGAACTGTATGTATTTATGTATGTCCGTTTCCAAATCTGCTCTCTGCTCGTAACTACTCAACGATTTTGATTAATACGCGAGTAACACAGCTTAAATTAAACTTTAAAAAAAATGGCGAAGTTTATGCATTCGTTTTTGGAAGTCTAATTCATTATTTTATTTCTAACCTACTTGCTTGCAGCAGCAGCTGGCAGCTTTTATAATTTCTGTGTTGAAAATTAAAAAGTATTTCTAATAACACGTTCGTCTTACGATTTTGATAAGCTACAAATCAAACATTGTGAAAGACTACAGGTTTGATAAAATCTATTAGTCTAACTAGGTAAATGATTTATAATGCTATAATGAAGACTGGTGAGAGACAGGAAATAATGCGCTAATTTCTGAATTAATTTAATTTATGTAAGTAATGTGTAGTTATAATCAAAGCCAATTGAAAATTGTAGGTATGTTCTACAAATAAGAACTCTATCTAGGTGTATAATAACACGTACACATGGCGAACGGGCCACGATAACTTATATTATAATTATATACTAACATTATTATTGCATACTAGCTGGCCCCCGCGACTTGGTCCGCGTGTTTTAGTTTCAACGGTTTTTATTTTTGTAACCATTTTATTTATGCTCCGCTCCTTTTGGTCAACAAACTCTTCATCTTTATATATTAAAAAGTATAGATTATAATCCGCTTACATAAGGTGAATATAATATGTAATAAACATGTGTGTAACGAAACAATAAGTGTATCTTTGAAATAGAGTTGAGGTAGTATCTAATTATCGAAATACTTCTGAAAAATACCGACATTATTGCAGTATCGTAGGCCAGGTTTATGTGAAAATAAATATCGGCGCAAGCAAAGTTGCGCACAAAAGCTATGAAACTCGAGGACATAACTTTTCTTCACGTATTTATTTAAATTATATCGAATGTGGGTAGAATACTCTTACATGAAGTTTCCAAAATCGAACGCGATACGAGCTTTGAATGTATAATTTTTTGGTTACGGATTTGTGCCAAAACATGCGTTTGCGCGAGATTGTACGATAGACCTCACGTCAACGGCCAGTAAACGCGAAAATGTACTTTATTGCCATTGTATTAAGATGCACTATTGATGTGAGCTTCTGTACTTGAAGTACAATCGAGCGCACCTATTTTACTGCAGCTGTAAATATTTTGATCTTATGCAAGCGTGACATAAGGTGTAACCAAAGTACAGCAAATTATTCAAGTGACGCAAGTTATTGCAGACGAATGGTCATTTGGTTACTGATGGGCTTATTGAATATATTTTAATAGTAACGTCCTTTGTTGGCATGTAATACTATAAGTGGACCAACAGGTGTCTATAGAAAGGAATTTGTAATGAACTCTGTCAAGTATTTAGTAATATTTATTTGACAGCCAAGTATACAAAATTTCAGTTAGGTATCCTACTCGTTGGGCAGAACATATTATTTTTGCTTTTTTTTTAAATAGTCTATTATAATATTAATTAATAATGCGATTAGAGTGTAGTCAGGTGAAGAAGGAAATGCTTCACTTAAGGCTAAACAAGACGCGTTTTAAAAAAAAAGATTAAGAGATTATCTTTCCAATTGTTCGCATTTTAAATCGCAATTAATTATTCAATTCAAAACGTTGTGTCTTCCGATCGCGACCATTGACGGTATATTATGAGAAAAGAGAAAAGTGCAAAGAATGGCAACTCGTGGGAAGAGTCTACAATGGCCCCGATATGTCACGACGAGTGTTTCACTATATTTTCTAATTGTTTAATTTAAAATAGAACCGTATGTCCTTACACCTAAGTAAATTAAGAAAGAGAAATTATGAATATGAGTTTTAAAATATTTTTCATTTTGTTTTGATTTCAGATTTTTCCGGTGTTGATTCTTGCTGTGGTCACAAGATGTAAGGGTGATCACACGAGTGGATATAGCACGCACAACGGGAATAGCGCATCTCAGTTTGGGGCACTCCTCAAGCCGCCTCCACCACCACCGCTCCCTCCCATAGTGCCCGTGCCATTCCATAGTGGCGCAGAGAGAAATCAGCGACAGAACACAGATGTCGGCTATCAGTACCAAACCCCACCCCCACCGCCACCTTCTAGTGAATTTAAATTCCCAGCACCATTCTACAAACAATATAATTTTAACTTTGTCCCACCACCTCAACCATTTTCGACTACTCCATCACCAACCTTATTTCAAAAAGTATCAGGATGGCTATTCCCATCTCAACAAACTAGTTACTCAGAATCAACTTTATTTAATAACGTAGGTCCAATTAAGAAAGATTGCAATCCTTGCAATTTAGTGCCATGGTTACCAGTAATTAGATACAATTTAGGAGCTAAAAGTACATATCAAAATTCATTGCCAACATATGGACCCCCAAGTCCTACAGCCTACGCAAACTTGTTGAAATTACACCCACAACAGTTCAATTCTCAAAACCAAGAACAGCGATTACCCCAACTGTCACCTGGAGTACCGCATGCAAACTATGGCCCCCCAAAATTATTTTATAATAGTGGTAGTTCTGGAATTATTAGTTCAACATATGGCCCGCCTAGTGCTACTCACACTCTAGATGTTATATCGCCAAATCCTCAAAGCTCTACGTATTCTCAACCAAGTACTTCTTACCAGTCACCAAGTTCTTCATACCATACAACAAGTTCGGGCTATCTACCACCTAGTTCTTCCTATCACACCCCAAGTACATCTTATCAACCACCAAGTTCATCATACCTTTTACCGAGTACTTCTTTAGAACCTATGAATTTTTATAATTCACCGAGTTCTACTTACCAACCACCCGTTTCTTTATATGGTACCCCATCTCCGTCATACGAAACCCCTCGTCCGGTCACTACACCCTTCCAACCAGTGACTCCTCAATACGAACCAGGAACACTTAATAAAGAATTACCACCACAGAGCGAAGTGGAATTATTAGATGACTTCTCACCGAATGGAGAGTTACAATTACCGAAAGTGTCACCTCCGACTGCGTTTAAAAATTCATATGGAGAACCCATAACGAACACACACCTGTTTGATATTTCATATCCGATATCAGCAACAGCTGCTGAGTCATATAAAGTCAAAACGAAAGTTTTACCAAACTTTAGTACAAAACCACCTACACCTAATACTTCGTTTGCCTTGGCAAATCCAGCTCCATTTTCTTTGAATAGAGGAAGAAATATTCATACACTACAACCAGTGGCATTACCTAATCTTAGCGTATCACCTTTACCGCCAATTTTCAATGCTAGACCTTTTCGACCTATTCCACAACAGTTTTCTTCAAATATTCTTAAAGTAATTAACCAAATGCAACAGTCTAGCAGTAATATAAATGTGGAACAAAGTATACCTATTGCAGAATTCACGCATTCTGTGGACTATCCCGCTACAGTTATTCAATCACCTATTATTGAAATAGATCCTCCAACAATTTCCAATCATACAAAAGCATTTAGAAATATACCTAATAGCTATGTTGTTGATGAATTTAGAGATATATCCTCTCAGGCTTCAGAAGATCATATTTCAGCAACAAAATCTATACCAGATGCAAGTTTTGAAACAACGGGAACTGATGTTGGTAATGAGTTATATGACTCTAGTGTCCCTGCAGAATTAAAAGGAATTTCTCATGTTCCATCTAACCACAAATCGTCCTTTGCCGATTTGCGAGGTGTAAATGACAAAGAAGTTGATAAGTACCGCTCAGAAAGCAATTTACAAAATATTGACTCTCCGCTTTTATACCTCAAACCAAGTGCGCCACATAAAAGCCACGGAAACTTTGTGTTAGCAATTTCATCACCGGTACCTGATAATGAATATGAAATTTACGACGATATCCCAACAACTGCGGCACCCGAAACTCATACCCTAACAACCAGTTGGGACGAAAGTAGAAACGACTATAACGAAGAACGTTCTCCACCTCCGCAAGAATACAAACCAAAGATTGTCCAAATTATAGTACCATATACAACTGGAAAGAAACAGACGGAGACGAAAGGGGATTTTGTACACATGTCCGAAGACTGGCCTTCTACACCAAAAGATGCTGTTTATCAAGCTCGAAAAGTTCCATCCAACACAGATGGCTCGTATGAAAACCCTGTCACTGAAAATGAAAGCACCGCTGGCACTACAACTGAGGAATCTGTAGCGACTGAAAATTATGATTCCGATCGAATAAACACAGCAAGTTCTCTAAAAGATTTCTACGACGTTAAAGAACCGCCTTTTGATATTATTAAGCTTCAACATACTATAGATGATTGGACAGAACAAGAGTATTCTAAACAGTATAAGACTCCACAAAGAACCAGGAATAGTGAGAAGTATGCAAAACAAATTCCTGATGACTTCTTTACAACTACAATACCAACGAATTATGTAACAACGACAAGCAATTACAATTACGACTTCTATGATCACGAAGGATCAAGTAGTGTGCAACACACGGTCACAAATGAAAGTAATGATACGATTAGCAAGCCTCGTAAAGAATATAATACAATAGAGAGAACAAAAACTAAGCCAAGTAGCGGTAAAAATGAGGAGTCGGATGAAATACAGAAACTTCATATTTACACAGCAGCAAGTTCCTTCCGTACCACAAGTACATCTACTACCACAACTACTACTCCAGCACCGTGGGGTAAAATACAAACAGCTATATCGCCCCTAACAAAAGAAAAAGTTTACGTTGTTACATCGAAACCGTGGAGAGATACACGGAATGTATCAACCGAATGGTACGAAGTAGAGCCTTTCGAATCGAAGAGAACGAACTCCGACAGCGATTTTTCAGCATCAAGCCATTTTCCCTTTAAGTCTCCAAGGTTTATGAATCGACCGTCATTTGGCTTTACTTCAGGAGGAAAAATTGAGTCTGATTCATCGTTTGGATTTTCTAAAAGCTGGTACCGCAGCAGTAAGTATCAAATTTAAAAATGAAAATTAAATTATGCAAAGTATTTTTTTTTCAACCCATTTCTTGTAAATGTTAACTAATGGATAGATTCGCATTACATACACCAATATGAAACTCAACTGCAAAAGATAATTATGCAGAATACAGAATATCCTTATTATACTTAATTAGACTTATTTATTTTTCAGTAAACGAGCTGGAGACACAGGAAGACCACACTAGTACGTCCTTGCCCGAAGCTTCTCATCAGAAAGTTACCATTAACTCAGACGAGGTTTTAATCTTATTATTTACTAACTTTCAATTTTCTTTAAAGAACTTATTGCACGTATCTTTCAACCTGCCAATGATAAGCAATTAATTTATTAATTAAAACTCGTTTGTTTCTATTTATTGAGCCATAAGAGAGTTGACCGAGCAATGGCATCGCCTACAAAACTTCTCGGCAAACTTTCAGTTCGCAATAAAAGAGCAACCTTATCTAATATGTGTTCCAAATTACAGTTACTAACTCAGACACTGACAATTATTGCTATGGAGATTATTAGTCGGCCATTCTGATAACTTATCTCATCAACACGCTTTTGATCGTTGTATCAAAATTACTTTTTAGGCTTCTGTTACATGTATATTTTTTATTATTATTAAGATTCAAACGCTGAACAAAGCTGTCCTAACTCTTAACATACATGTTCTATTTTCCAGTTAGATCAAGCTTTAAAGTGCATATAAAATAATATCTATCTCATTTACTTCTTTGATATTAGGATTTGCGAACACTTGTAAATAAATGCACATTTACCATACTTAACCATTCACTTTTACTACTCTTAAAATAGGCATGTTTCCTATTTTTTTTAATGTCCGCCTGGTAGATTAATGAATTTTATTGGACACGTATTTTTTCTTTTTTCCTGCTAACAAAAAATGATCAAAATACAGAGAACGGAAATTTCGCGTGACGTCACTCCTCGCTACAATTTTTACCAAGGCGAGGTGTCATAAGCCCCCACTCCGAAACTTTAAAGCGCTGTATCTTTGTATTTTTTTATTGTTTTGATAAAAGAAAAAAATACGTGTCTAATATTTTTTTATTATCTAACTGACGGACTAAATAGATTTTAACTTTTCATACCCCGTCAACATCCCTATTTGACCTAAAAAGGACACAGGATTATCTGCTCATAGGATACGTGAATATGTGAAATGGCCAGTTGTCTATCAAGGTGCTAAAGATTTTAATGCTTTTTTTCAGGACTCAGCCGCAACGACTGCTAACAATCATAACGAATGATCTAAGCAACAAACTTTCGCACAAGCAATTAATTAGTGACAGTGACATTTAAACAATGACTAAACGTGTTAGTGACTCGAACAGAGCAAATTAAGAAGAATACTGAACAAGTGCGCTTTTTAATTTGATCAATTTTATATTAGACGCTAGAAAATAGATATAAAGTTAACCAAAGTGGGACTTGATTAGGAATTCAATTAAGTATTATTTCGTGTATTTTAAGAGTATTAATAAATATCTATCCTCTTTAATAATTAAGTAACAATGTATCAATATAAAGAAATGCTAGTATATTATTTGTAAATATTGAATTGTAAATAAATGAATGAATTGTGAGTATGTTTTAAATAAGTACTCCCGTTATAACAACTGGTAATTTTAATTGACATAACATACTTAGACTAATTTACAGGTCAATGACCTACGTGGTCACTGGTTGTTCAGGTTTTGATCTTAATTTTATTTTAAAGTATAGGAACTCTGCACTCCAGGATATGATTGTAATGAGGGTCACGAAGTTAAGCACGATGATCGGCATTATGTAGGAACCAGATGACTCTCGGACACGAGCTGAAAAACAACAATAACAATAATGCTTTATGAGGTTTACACAAATTTTAGACATCGAAATGAAACTACTTTTTAAATAGATTCTATTGCGGTTTATTTGGATTTTTGTTCCTGACGTGATGCCTTTGCAGGTGTCATGGTTACAGGCAGACTGAGGTTGTATTCTTCTTGACAGTAGATGTTGCTCGTTCTACCTTCATATTTTAATAAGTATAGATAGAATCCGTTTAAAAAGCAGTTTCTTTTCAATAAACAATACCAAGTTTTGGTATACTTTATACGTTTAGAATAAAAATGAAGTGGTTTGGAACTTCTGCTAAAATATCTGCTACTTGATTAGAAATGTATATTTATAGTAATAAATGACACTTTCATTGCTTTTGCCAATACTTTAAAGGAAATGTTTTAATATCTGCGGGCATCGTAAAAGTTCGCGCTGTAGTTGCAATTATTATGTTTTCCATGTTAAATTTTTACTAAAGCTAAAAAAGATATCATTCTATCAAGTTATTACACAAAAAAAGACTGTTATCTTTAAAGATAGGTATGCATTGAACGTCGAATCAAGTGCTTTTATCTTATTACGTATCTGCGGATAATAGCGAGCTAAGTAATGCTTCATCAAAGAAAAGTTGATTAAACACATACGAAACGTGTTTTATTGATAACAAATCACTAATTGGCGAATGTAACACGTCACTCAATGTAATTCGCCGTTAAAATCTCATGCAGTCTCTATCACCTAAAGGCGAAAGGAAGCGACAGATAGGTCTGAGCGTCTTAAAGAGTTCACCTGAGTGTAATGAATTATTTAGAAATTTAATGGTTTGTTTTATCAGTTTTTTGGCGTGAATCCACACAACTTTTTTTTAAAACGACCTTCACTACTTTATTTAATCACTGTATCGCGGGGGTTTCAGAAACATTCAATTCATTTACACAAAGAACACCCAGACTTGGAACCAGCAATTGGGGATCATTCAAGTGCTTGTCTCATGCGGGTATCGTACCCGCGGCACGTCGCGCACACTGGTAATTGGCGTGGTGACCTATACCACTCGGCTATCCGTGCAGTCAACTTTAACGTGTTACATTTCAATTCGTAGGAAAATTTTGAGTTAAAGGTCGCAATATTAGGCTGATAAATAGCAGTAGGTTACTAACTTATAAGCTATTTCTGACTAAAAATATTTCGAATAATATTTGTTTCAAGATTATACTTTTTGTAAGTATAATCTTTACATAGTAGTAAACAAAGTCGTTCCAACAAACAAAGAAAACAGTAGAAAACAAATTTCGATTACGATACGATATAAAGTTCGACACCACCGCCGCCGCGTCAGCTCATGATTAGGGACTCCTATTGAGTCTAAAACTAATCGTCGATCCGGTGCGTGAGTAAACCGTTATTTTTCTAAATAATTATGAATATAATCACGAAAGTTATTATACAAAGTCGCTTCCGCTGTCTCTACGCTTAGATCAATTACGTGCGAGATTTTAATGCAATTTTCAGCAATAGATAGAGTGATTCAAGAGGAAGGTTTATATATGTATATAATTATTAATGTATTGTCAACACGTGCGGAGCCGGGTCGGGTCGCTAGTTTAATAAATAAAAATCTTGCGACAGGGATTGTTCTTCAAAGATATGAAAAAAAAAAATCTTGTAGTCTCATTTCAAGATAAGCGCAAAATATTTTCTTCCACTAATCTTAATACACTCATTTCTCAAGCGATTAAAGAAAAAAAACAAGACAATAACCGATAATATTATTATCAGTCGACTTTCTAAGTGTGCCACTCACTCAATAGGGTTCCGATTGTGAAGATAGTGATGCCGCTGAAGAACATTTGGATCCCGGAAGCGAAGGCGAGTCTATGTAGGGGCACATAGTTCGGTATCACGATGTTGACGTAGACTGTCCTCATTGCCTTGGTGATGCCCAGCGCCAGCGCCACGAACACCATGCCCATGAAAGACGATGTGAACAGCATCACTGAAAATAATAGCCTTATTGAATATACTGACTTCTGTAAATATAAAAGTTTATAAAATTTGTCTGTATGTACTGCATTATTTGTAAGCATATTTCCAGATTGAGACTTTTTTCTAAATGTACTGTAAACTTTTTAGTAAATACGACACATTATTTAAACATTTGACTGGCCTGTTGGTTTAGTGGTTAGTGACCCTGACTGTTAAATCGGAGGTCGTGGGTTCGATGCTTACCCAGGACAAATCTTTATGATGTGTTATTTATTTATAATATGTATGTATTGAGAAATATATAAGTATCTATATCAGTTGTCTGGTTGCTATCATACGGGCCCTGCCTAGTTTGGGATCATATGGCCGTAAGTGTCCCAAGATATTGTTATAGTGATCGGGTTCAATGGTCGAGTCTAAAGAAAGTAAGACTTGGTCTTAATGTCTGGCTACGACAGTTACAATTTACAATGATAACAAAAAAAATTATCAAGTTTATAGTTTGTACACATATAAAAAATATTCTTTGACATTGGGGTCCTACAAGTACCTTTACTCTTTAAAGTATTTTCATTTATTAGTTCCAATACAATGCCAATGCAAAATGATATTAGTTAAGCGGAATCCTGATTCAGTTGTATAAAAAAAAATCCAATGGAAGGACCTAACAGGAATCTAACCAGGAATTAGATGTTTTACAGAAAATACTAGCTTATTTTCCTTAAAATACATAAGCTAGTTGTGATAATACTACAAGGCATTGTTCTTTATAGTCTTAAACAATTGATAGCTCAGTATAATGAGACGTGATAGCATTCAGTTGACTTTATCCTACAATAAACAATCTCAAGGGTACTTCAGCGTTCCTAGGTAAACTCTTGCTATCGTGTTTTATAAGTCTAATTTAATACCTAAACGACGCAAATGCTGTTCTTTCATCATCAATATTTGTCCATTTAAATATATTTACATACAAAGAGTTTAATAACCCATCAATGGCGTACGTATTGTAAAGAAAGACGTGTCTGTTTGTTATCAATAGTAGAGAACAATGATGCTGACGGTTGTTTACACTACAATTACTAATTTATTCTTAATCACACTTAATTATGAACCTTTTTAAAAATATACTTACGACTTCTGGTGAAAATGATCATAAGTAAACTGACCATATACATGACTCGTGGTGATTTGTTGCACCATTCTCCAATAAATGGTGACACGAATCGAAATAGGGTGTCAGAGAAACCTATGACTGACATCAGTTTTGCTATGTCACTTGTTTCAAACTTCATCATGTCCTTCAAGATTATAGGTAATAACAGCGAGAAGTTCGTTTCAACACAAGCGGCTATTGATAGGCCAAATATAATGTTAACGAAAATAGGATCAGTCAAAAGTGTCAGATCAAAGAACTGAACAAAATGTTCTAGATATCCTTTCTTTGGATTTTCTTCTACTCTCTCCTTTTCATGAGTATTTACATTCTTCGCATTCTCGGTTTCATTAAATATATTTATAGAGCTGCCAAGGTTGATTTCTTGAGACTCCCACCATTTGTACCGAGACTCCGCCAATGGTGCATCTGGCATTTTGTTCCGTATATCCGGGTGGGATATTGCATTTCTTGTTCGTAAACTAGAGTTGCTCGTAAGAGATCTCATTGACAGACTTTTAGACGGAAGCACACCGTTTTCACCTGATTCATCCAAGTGTGGTAATGAGGCTATACCTGAAAATATACACAACAAATGTAGTGATAGTTGTTTTTGTTGACCAGAAAATAAAATACGGCATTGTTCTGAATGCTAAGGATACCATACCAACAGCTTTAGGTAGAGTTACACTGCCATTAGCGAGTTCTACTTCAGGTTCCGTATTCAAAGGCATCGCTTCCTCAGAAATTTCGGGATCTTTTAAGTACCACTTAGCAGGCCTAAGCAAACACGCTGCTACAAGTGAGTGGAGGCATATCGCACTTAACGTTAGTACTGCGTACCTCCACCCAAAAGAGTACATTAAGGCACTCATCAGTAAGGGCATGTAAATAGCGCCCAAGCCAGTGATGGACATGCCTACGCCGATCGCTCTTCCTCTTTTGACTTTGAAAAATGAATTAATTGCTAATGTAAATGCTGCCATTATTGCTGCTACTCCCATCGCTGAAAGAATGAATGAAAACTTAGATATAGAATAAATAATACAATTATTTAATTAGCCGTGTTATTCACTAGATACAGAATAATGGCCGAATACTGAAAAGTCAATCAGTTTTAAGGCGCCGTTAAGACTCATGCTGTCAATGTCACATTAGGGAGTAAACTAGCGACAGATGGACATTTAAGAACGTCTTAAAGTTAAGTTGCGTTTCAGTATTTGGGGGTTAGTGTTGTATTCGACGCTATTAAAAATGTGATAACTACAAATTGTTATTTTAACTCTTATCTGGTAACAATATTAAAAGTTTTATAAATACTCACAACATATAATACTGTAAGATAATATAAAATGCCAGAAGTCGGTCGCTACTGAAGTCAACATGAGCCCAGACGAGATAAAAATGGCGCCAATCACGGCGATCTTTCTGTACCCATAGCGACTCAACATGGGTCCTCCGAAAAATGACAGAAGCATTCCAATACTATGGTTTAGTACTATGACAAATGTTACTTGCGTAGATGTTAAGTCTGTATCGTTTAATACCAGCGCGAAACCGGCAATCAAAGGGAGAACAACCACCTGAAAAATACATTTAAAACTTTCTGATAAGCATTCATTAATTAAGTTTTCATTACCTACAAAAATACTTGACAAGATACCAATACAGAAACAAAGGATTATTGTTTACTTAGAAAAATATTTCATGCTATTTAATATACCTACTATGTAAAGCTATCATTTAGACATTGTTTTTACGATCCTTTTGTTTAGATAGTTCCAAAGAACAGTGCTACATTGCGTTATAAAATTTTTATATAGGTAAACAATGACATTAACCTTTTAACCATTTATGTTAGTAAACAATGCTTTAAACAACTCAGTCGAGGCGGGTAATCTTCTAAACTAAACAAAGGTTACTCTTGATTCACCTTGTTCAGGTCGCCGCGTTGGTTCATTTTAGAATATAAATTGTATAATTTATAATTCGATCTCTTTTTATTATTAATGCATACATTATAAAATACTAGTTGCACATGCAACTGCAATCAATAACCTTACGGTTATGTAAGGCACGAACAGTGTAGGTATACAGGGTGATGTGAATTCATCAGCTAAGTTTAAGCCAAAATGCTCTAAAATATGCAATAGTACGTATTTGCTAGCAACGTAATTAGGCTATAAATTTTATCAATAGTATAAAATATAATAATTGTGTAATTTCATAGAAATATTAACAGGAAACAAATGAAGTTATCTTAAATAGTTGTATTACTTTATCTATATTTTTCTTATCTAAAAATATGCAATCACGAGTCAAATATAATCTCCACACTTGCAATGCGAATACCTATAGTAGGTACCAATGTGATGATTAAGCGATTCGCCTCACAACTGTATCCCACAAATAATTTTAGAAGACCTACATTTTAGGGGAAAATAACGTATTTAAAAGAATGACATGTGTACACTTTATGTGTAACATATGTGTAATCTAAATGGGTTACGGGGCACGACGGACGGGATTCGCCGGTACTTAAAAATTGTGGTAGCATTTTGGTGGTCCTAAATTGTACCCAGAAGTTAAATGTTGCCTACGTTTCCGTTTGGTAGACAAAAAGCTGGTACTCTTCTTCTAATTCTACAATATACGTCGGTATATAGATAATATTATATTCACCTAATTGTACGTTGAAGTTTGTTATTATCAAAGTTTATAACCGTCTATTAAACGAACGCCTTCTGAGGTATAAGTAATGTTTATTTTGTAGAGTTATGTAGTAAAAATACTTACATTATTCAAGGCGTAAGCTAAGGTCACAACCCATCCGTAGCCCCCGTCGGGGGGCACTTTATTTGTTTCAACATTCATCTTTTAAAACCAAAATCACTTCAAATCAAATCACACATTTCTTGAAGCAGAACAAATGTTAAATTAGAAATATTTTGAAAATAACGTCCAGTTACAAACAATGCACATTTTTAGACACTTGCTTAAAACTTAACTGTTTTATTTTTGATTATTTACACCGTATTTTAATAGTAACAAACTAAATACGTGAATGTTCGTAGCACTGTCCACATGTTGTGTTAGTGACAGACACTGTAGGCACATAGCAAACATTCACATTTGTTATCGGTTCGACGCCCGTAATGTGTCTCGTTATCGTTAAAACTTTATACGTGCTCACCTCACACACATTTATGAACTTCTATCTTAAACAATTATCAAAATTAATGTGTCACTCTTGGATTTAACGAATATAATCATTATTAATTAATAGACGCTAGAAACTGCACTGATGCTCTAAAGAGTTTGTACTAATTGTGTCTCTTAACTTGGCGTAAAAAATATGAATTATTCATAGCAAGAAGTTTTGAAATATTAAATAAATAAGATATCTGGGACAAATCTACTCAAACCAGTTAGTGAATAAATATCTCAGAAATCTTAGGCGAATGACTTAAAATTAATTTTATTTTGATAAATACAAAGTATTAAGTAGTTGTATTGTTAAATAAAACTGTCCTCGTTTCAAATTAGACCAATGGACCTAAACACCTATATACAATTACATGTGCATTTAAATGTAAGCGGAAAAGTTCTGTCTTTAACCAAGCCGATTTACACTGATAGCAAGAAATTTAGGTCACATGTTAGTAACCACAGTAAAATACTCAAAAACACCTGATTGCAATTGGAAATTACATCACAAATTCATTGATATCTGTTAATTGAATTAAATCTTTGATAAATAAGTCACGCATAGTTTTAATTGCGTTATCCTTATCTTTAATCGCGTGATAAATAAATTGAGAATTAGTATTAATAAAGAATTAGTATTAAACAAAGATAATCGTTTTATTTAATGATATTAAACTGATAAGATCCTCTTTATTGCAATGACGTGTTTCGTTTCTGTGATACTTTGGCAAAGGTTAATCGGATTCCTTGTCAGGGTTGCAAATTATACTAATTATTCACAATCACATAGATTTGAGAATATGTATATTTAGAAATATTTTAAATTGGTAATGATTATATAATTGATTAAAATCGACTTTAATAGATACACTAATAATTGTCCACCTACGTATTTAGAGGAAATAAATTCAATAAAACAATTAGTAGGTACTTAGGCATCTATAAAAATGTTCATTATGACATTATTTTCTCTAGAAACATCTTCCCTTTTCTCCATTGGCAAAAGAGAAAAAATATGCAAGAAGAAAAATAATGTATGTACCAGAAATATTTAACTGATTGTAGGCTGATGTACCTTTTTAATAATTATGTAACAACACTATCTCAGTGACAGATAGATATGAAATTTTTTATTTAATATAGAGTTCGTTTAAAATAGTTTTGCTCTCTGTGGCATCGATACGATTAAGTTAAGGTAGGTTCAGGTACATAACGTAGATTGTAATTAAGTCTTCCGTTTGGTTTCAATACCTTCACAAATGTGCCATTGTTTACATGAGCTAACAAGAGTTGCTATGGAAACTTCGTCTACTAGATGTCAACAACTTCAGACTGTCTGTGTCTCCTGTGTGTACATAGAACTTTTTTATAAAAATCTCGACTGTGTTTAGCAACTGATTAGCAGATTCTTATTTTGTTTTTTCTATACAGTATTTTAGGTTAGAACCTACTTAGCACTTGCTAAACACTGATTTTTATAATTAAGTCCCGTAGTAGAGTCGAGCTAGCGCCTGTTAGTTAGGTAAAGCGGTATTGTATTCACTGATACAAACTCGTAAGTTAATGTTCAATATAAGGCGCTTCTGATTTATGTACCACGACTTAAAAAACAACGAAAGCTTATGAATTAAATACATACATATATTTAATACAGCTATTATGATACGATCACTGATAAAAGTATATTAATTTAAATTCTTCATTACTATTTTCAGAATATTCTACTTTGGATTTTGTATATTTATTGCTATTTAATACCTAATATAATGCGCTTTCTATTTTATTTTTAAAAAATCAAATAAACATGGAAGTAAATACTCGCCAAAACTTTAATAAATAAATGTTAACGTACTTAACAGTATTTACATTGTTTTTAGGATTCCGTACCTCAAAAGGTAAGCCGTAAAATTCCGTACCCCAAAGAAGGAGGTGTTACGTAAATAACTGAATTTTAAACATGAGGACAGTTTTAAATTAGAAAATTAAAAACAAAAGAGTTCCGCAAACTATATTGTTTCATATCAAATGAAAGGGCTCGTCGTGAGAATCTATTTTTTTAATGTTAAAATCAAAAGTTTTGAAGAAACAATCAATCGTATGGGACCCTCTCTGCCGGAATTGAACTCGCACTTGTCCGATTTTATCTTGGGTCCCACACATTATTAAAAGAACAAATTATGAACGTCAATACCGCATGACATTTGCTATGTACCATCTACAGGCGCTAATAAAAACCAAACACAAGACACGTTTGTACCGTTACTGTGTATCACTTTATTTTTCTATAATTAGATATAACTATCTGCCCAGTCTATTAGATTTTATCACTTAAAAAGAACTTCAGTCATATCATGTTGATAAACACTACCTACAATGAAAAAGTTTTCATTTGTCACTTATCATAAAACACTAACACTGCACAAAAAAAAAATGAAATAAACAAATGATAGCGATCTCTCTTGATATAATCTATTTTTAAATGCGCGATAAAGGGCACGGACGTCGGAATGATGCGCCCGCGCCGTCACGAATTCCATTTGACCTGTTAACACTGCCATTGCCTCTAACTGGCTGTGCCGACACGGGTTTAATCAAAATCCGGCCGCTATTAACCAATGATGCATCATTGGGTAATAGTACTCATACAAAAGTCACTAACTTCCTGCAATCTATTTATCTAATTAAGTTCCATTTAGAGTCAACCCTCAATTTTGACATAGGTAAATATCGAATTCACAAACGAAACACATGTCCAGACTAAATTGTTAAAAATTACGGACTTTGAATACTAAATTTATCTGAAATTTAATTACGATACTTCTCAACTTCATTTTCATCATTAAAATTTGACCGATTCACTATTTTTTGAGTATTTTTCTTTTTTTTTCCTTGGCAAGATGGATGTGCTATAGATGATTTGCTTGAAAGTGCCAGTCCACTGTATCAATTAATTTGAATAAACCAAAAGGTAAATAAAGAAAACAAAATCTATCAAATAACTATAATTAAATCGTATAAACTAATTAAGCTTTTATAACTTCCTCCTGTTCTGTAGATTTCTGTCGTCTTGCTGTGATGAATTTCTCCAATCCCCAAGAAAGGGCGGTGAGCCAAGTGAAGATGTTTAGACAATGCAACGTCACTGCAGTAGACGCGTGGTCTTTAATAAATCCTGTAAATAATTTAAAAATACTGTTTATTTTCGTAAAAAATACGATTTGACGAAAGCTTTGGTCTCTATATTGAACTAACAACATTTTGCAAGTTTATAATAACATTTAGGGAACATTTTAAAATTCTAATTTGTCATATTTCATGTAATATGATAAGCAATGTAGTCAGCGCATCCTCAATAATACACATATTTTTTTTACACGTACTATAACAATATTTATCATTTGAGCAAGTATTATCTTTACTATGCGACCTGTTTGTTATTTTAAACGATTTAGCACTTTGAACAGTTTAATATTACCAGGAGACGTGCCTCAATGCATTGATTCAATAAAGATACACGACAAGAAAGATAGATGATTAATCTATACAACCAGCAGATTAGCAGAATTTATCACTTAACTTATCTGCGTACAATATAATACGTACCTATATTATGTTATAGACATCATCAACATTCACAAATCTTTAAAATATTCCTTACCCACAACAGGTCCTAGTGATAGGTACACCATCCCAGCGGTGATCAGTTGTATTCCTGATGCTCCAGGTAGCTTATGCAAAGGCACATGCGTTGGTATGACAAGAGCCATGAATACGGTCCTAAGTCCTTTTCCAAAACCAATCATCACAGCCACCAGAAGAACGACGTAGTATTTCTGACAGTAAGCCAAAACTGCAATAATATTATTATCATAAGAAATTTATAAATTAAAGTAATCTTAACTAGTTCTCGAGAGATTGATTCATCAAATGTATATTTACCTACTCGGCCCATAGCCATTGACATTACACCGAAAAGGAAGAAAGAGTTGTTGTCCCATCCAATTTTACCCGCGATAAACGGTATGCAGAACCTCACACAAATGTCAACTCCCGCCAATAGTGACATAAATAAAGCCACTTCGGATTTGGTTTTGCCATAATCACCTAGTATGAAAGGTGTCAAGATTGAAAAGTTAAGTTCATTGAAATTAGCTAGGGTTATACCTAACATTAGGTTAATAAATGTGTAATCTTTTAGTAAATCTAGATCAAAGAATAACGCTACTTTTTGGCAAAACGTCAATTTTTCCTCCTCTTCTTCTTCTTCAACAATCTCTTCCTTCTTTTCATCAAATACATTATCATTATCATCACTCTCCATCTGTGTCATCAACAATTTCATCTTTTCCGTTTTATCTTCACTTTCTTTTAAATATTGCTCTAGCTTTAACGACGCCTGTTTTAAAACCTCGCTTTCATAATTAAAGTTATTTGATTTCCTCCTGTGTCGTGTTCGAAACGACTGATTGCTATGATTGTCTTTCAAATATTTCTTTTCCTCATTTTCCTCTTGATTCTTAAGTGAAACATTACTGTGGTTATCTTTGGTATACTTTTCGCCATACTGACCATCCATTTTAAAGGATTTCATGCTTTTGCTTCCAACAAAATGTTTTTCAGCTCTATCGGCAATAACTTTAGCGTGAGCAGGATCTATTTTTTCTACGACAGCTTTTTCATCTGCCTTCAAATCTTGGGGAGCTTTAAGTGTAGGACAATCTTCGATTTCCGATTCAGGAATCTGTGTTTCTAACGTAATAGACGTTTTTCGTTTTGGTTTATATGTATCGCGCTCTTTATCTAAAGCTCCTAAATTAACGGACGAGTTCTTCTTAGATTCATTAAGATACAATGTTGAAGATTTACGAGATCGATTTTCAAGTAAATTCGTCATAGATGGCTTTTTGGAATTGAGTCTTGAATTCATTTGGGAGTTTTTATTAGATCCCTCTCTTGAAGATACTCGACTCTTTGATATTGATTGCCTTGACTGACTGAAATATCCATCATTGGCTCGCAACATCATTGGTATACCAGGATCTGTTATTTCATAACCAGTGTTTATTGGGTCATCTTCATTATAAAGATACTGACTAGAAAATGCACTTAAGTTTTTAAATTTTGATACTTGGCTAAAATATCCACTTTCTTGTTTTTTATTCGCAATTGTTTCCTTAGTCTCAACTTTAAGTAGTTTCTCTTGATCTTCCTCTTTAGTGTTTGGACTTTTAGTGTGCCATTCTACTGGTTGCAGTAAAAGTGCGCATGCTATTGCATGTAGGGAAATGCCACTTATGATTAGAATTGCCCCTGTTTCGCCGAAGACGGCGAATAGGCCAGTTATGATATGTGGCCACAGAATTGGACCAAGACCTGTGGTGGTCCATGATAATCCAGTGGCTAATCTTCTTCTATTTTTCCAGTAAGTGTTTAATGCAAGAGCGTTTGCTGAACTGCTTATACCATAGCCAGCGCCTGAAATTGTAAGATTATTATGAGTTAAATAACTGAATATACTAATTCAGTAAAAATTTAAAGGTAGTTTAAATATATTTACCATATAAAATTGAAAATGACATAAGATAAGTGGCGAAATTATACGAAAACGTAGTTAATATAAGGGATATGAAAACAACTACAGCGCCAGCTAACGACACTTGTCTGTAAGTGAACGTCCTAAATAATGGTCCATTTGCAAGCCCTGAAACAAAGAAATTTATATAATAATTATTCAAGAGAATTCATACGCTTATTAAATAAAATGTATGGAAACTTTAATCTAATTAGTCTAAAACCACTTTTTTATCGATTGTTATTTAGTTCCATATTTTCCTCAGTTATGTGATCCTAAAACGACCTTATTTATGTACTTAGTTATTAATTAAACCAAGGAAAAGTGGAGATAATACTGTTTATTAATGCCCTTAACAATGCATAAGTGCCTAGTTCAAAAGTAGTAAGTTGTCTGTAACAAAGTAAAGGGTTTATATTTTTACCCGACTGCCAAAGATAGCTCATGGTTTTAATATAGGAATTCAGTATATACATCCCATGGTCATCAGGTCAGGATCTAATGATGGGATCCCGGATCTTATATATAAGTGAATTGTGAACTATAACCAAGGTGATTTTTATTCTAGTTACATCATTTTGTTTAGAATTATGAAGGTAGACAGGTAATAGAAAGATTCTTAGTAACAAATGGGGTCAAGATTATAAATTATTCTTTAATATAATTGGAGACTAATCAAGTACCTACTAGTTATGAACTTTGCTCCATGAAGACGATTCATTTATTATCTGTTTTAAATTATATTTCCTTAATTAAAATAAACGAAACCATTTTAGAATGAATTTAGAATAGACTCCACAAAATATGAAGTATTTATATGTAGTACTTAATACAAGCGTTACTGTTTTTTGTTATTAATGCACATAATGTTTATTAAATATACATTATCTTTAAAACTACATAAAACGTAAATAACAAAGTCAAAGTTTTCGTCAAAGGTTAAGACAACGTGTAAACGCATAAAAAGATAAACGCATATAAACATTCAACGAAATGTTTTATATAAAGTACGTTATTTGTTATTATTATTTAAATATTTACAAATAATGTATTTTACATGTACTTTATTTGTTAATTTTATTTAAATATTAACAAATAATGTATTGTACAAGTACGTTAGTTGTTAATTTTATTTAAATATTAACAAATAATGTATTGTACAAGTACGTTAGTTGTTAATTTCATTTAAACATTAACAAATAATGTACTTTTATAAAACATCGATTAAAATGCCAGCTAATTAAGAATGCCGGTATGGTATCAGAGAGTTACCATGCGAGGCGCGTCACGCACCGACGCAAGAGGTCAGGGCAGAGTTCATGTTGATTATTGTGGTCGTCTCCGAACTGCTGATGCCGAGACGAGTGAACTTGTCTCGGAAGAGTAGGCCGAACTGTTGGAGTATCGGTAGCGCTGACAACTGAAATGACAAAAAACATTTTTTTTTTTCACATTGTTTAGCTACTACGATTTCGATCACTACATAAAATAAACATGAATTTATTTCAAATGCCATTTATTCGTTAAAAGTTCGGACATTATTTGCGTATGTTATGCGAATGTTTGTCAAACATGATGCGGCATAGGAATTATTTATGAGAAAAATAGTTAAAAATAAAGCTGTTTGTAGCATTTGAAATGTTCGATACAGACGGGATCACAACTTTGCCAAACAAGCTAAAGATGTTGTTTACCCATTTGGCCTAAGACAAAGGCAAAATTAGCATTAATCACAAACCTTCTAGTCACATGTAAAACGATTAACGGATTGTTATTATAATACTCTTACAAATACAGATAAAGTATTTAAATATCAGACTCATGACTAACAAAAGATTCCATTTGTTTAGCAAAAAACGTGGTAAATAATGTTAGCAGTTAATTATCACAGACGCCATAAAGTTCGTTGGTGTCAATAAACAATAAACACTATAATAAAACTAATGTAACTTTAGTCTAGTTGATATCTGTTTAAAGTAGGTCACTCTGTACAATAGACCATCAAAGTGATAAGACTTTGACTCTAACATGGCCCTTACTTCAATGATTTAAGGTTGATATACATATTTCATTATAACCATATATTGTGTATTTATTTTAACATAATGTTTATAGAGCGTTGTTGCTCTGGACCATTTTTATATATAAAATCCATTCTAAATCATAATTATACTAGTTACCATCCTCCCTATAAGGTAAAAACTTCTTGTCTCATCTTTTCGTTGTTAAAGATATCAGGTATGCTAGTTAAATCAATGGAAATAAACAGATATATAGTCGTTATAAATATCTACAAAAAAAAGTGAAGAAACATCTTAGTCTTATTTTTAAGGAACATGTGTCGGATGCGTGTTAAAGAACATAATTTTGTATCTAATTATTTTATACAGACATGTAGGTTTCATATCGATAATTATGAGGTCATGTTCGACATTAGACAGTTAAACGCAAATATAATCGCGAGCTTTGTGGTAGGTATAGAGCATGTCGTCCAAATATTGATAAGCTAAGCTACATAGGAGCACCTATCCTTAAAAAAAGTAACTAGCTTACTGACTGTAAGGAGGTACTGAACTATTGCCAGGCAGCCAGACTCAAAAAGTAATTTACGCAGCGTATTATTAGAAAATTACTTTTTGAGCATGGCATATAATACTAGCGTAAATTACGCTACACTATACATTGTTATTTTTTATACATTATATACATTTTAAAATGTTTAAGGAAGAATATATTAGGGTTTGTTCAAAACAACCTCTCAGTACATTTATCTCAGACTATCTCCTCGAGTAAGCTAGATATAATTTTCCCTTTGTAGGTACAACACTTCAAGATAATCTCAAATTCTCTATAGAGCCATTTACTGGTGTTAACACAAGTGGCCATCAGTGATTACAACTTTCAATGCATGATAACCTACTATGGATATCGAGCAAGAAACAACGAACAAAGTTACTCAAAGGTACTTAACTTTACATTTTGGATTTATTAAATTAAGAATTTTACATTATAAAAAAATTTAGTTCCTACACGATTATTAGAACAAGGTTTTTTTAAGTTATATAATAGTAAAAAGATAGTAATTCTTATCCTTTAATTCATATAACACGATTATACCTTTATATAGAGCAATATATTTTACATGATTATCAAAGTTTCAATGTTTTGATAAGTCTTCTGTTTAACGTCTGCGTGTTGTAGATTATTGTCTAATCTACTTTTTAATCATATCAACTCATAAAAAATTTTAGTAGTGAGGTAAAAAAAAAAAAATTGTACAGGTGATTTACGAAAAGAACTATTAAATAAAACACATTTTATTTTAAAGCCCGAAGCCCTGCTTTAAAATAGAAAATTGGATTTCAATATTTTAGGGTTTTAGAAAATTAAAAACATAAACTCCTAAAATCCGTTATCGTAAAACCATGTATAGATAGAACTAAACCCCTAGTAGTTAATCTCTGATTATAATATTATTATATTGCTTTAAGTATAAAAATCTAAAAGGGACCGCTTCATATAAATTCCCACTGCAATCATTAATTGACAAGTACGAATATACTTATTCATAAAAAAAACTACATGCCTATTAACTCTTAGGTTGTAAAAAAATGTACACACGCAATGCAATATGCAATAAACACATGAGTACCGATGTGTTACGTGTATATTTTGCCAACCTTGTTTAGTGCATTAGGTATGCTGCATGCATTCATCATCTTAATTGATACTTCATTAAGAACTTCTGAAATATTAAGAATAATAAACGATAAAGATTTCTAAAAATACTTACATTTGAAACTCCAGCCGCAAATACAATCATCCACCCCCACCCTCCATCAGGGGGTATAAATTCACCATCTCTTTTTAATTTAGTGTTAATTTGCTTAGCTTTTGTCATCTTCATAGTCTTATCAATTCTTTTAAAACACAACAATCTCCGTTTACGTTACAAACTGAACTGATAACTTTTGGAGCGGTAATCACTTTAATATGATGTTTATTAATCAGATGGGTGAAATACGGTTCCTGGAACAAAGCGACCAGTTTACTATACAACCTTTGATGAGTAAAGCCATTCAATGATTTGTGTTGTCTATATGTATCATCTGTTGCTTCATGTAAATAAGGAATGTAAATTACCATATGTGTCATACATAGTTATCGCAGACAGACACACAACAAAATAATAAATATATGTTTAATCTACAGCGTTTATACCAGTGTAAACAAACGATGCTAAATCTTTCACGTGACTACGAATACGCAGCGTAGATACAGTAAATGCATTCGCATATTGCATTGATACAGAAAATATTTATAAGTAGGTACTTAGACATAGAATCATTGAACATTGTAGTCAATAAAATGTTTATCGCCTTATCAAATCCATCGGCAATTGAGCAACGCCTACAAGTTACCTATCAGCCTTTGTGAACGTGACGCTATAAGTAGGTAGCCAATGTAGCCATGTACCTTAATACTTACATCAAATTATATTGGGGTCATCAGTCACAATACATATTTAATATAAATAAAAACAAAACACAGATACGGTGTTTAATTACCATTTTCGAGATAACTTTGTGTTGGTCATTGTCATGTGAATACAATAGGATGTGTATAGCGCTTTATTTTACGCAAATTAGATTATAAATAATAAATAAGAAAATAATGTGATCATAGTTCCACTAGTTGTAGGTATTTGCTGATTATTGTTTAGAATACCCAATAAAATTAGCTAATAAATCTAAAAATACATTAATAAATAATGAAAAAAATGGATGTGACAATTTGCAAAAGAAACTCTCTATAAATGCATATATTACAAAGATAGTTTCTACATAATAATATGTACAAGTAATATGAATTATTCTGTGGTAATATTTAGTATAGGTCCCTTTTTATATTAAATTCCCATTACTTAATTATAAAATTGTATCATGAATGAACCCGTTAACGCTACGTTTTTCAACATCCCGTCCAGAATTCTAGATTTTATTTTGTGACTCATAAATGAGAACAACATTTGAACAAAACAATACGCGTATACAATAATAATACCATAGTACCGTACATAATATATGTATAGTGTATTTCATCTCCATTATATTTCCACCGAGTTTTCCTACGATTATGGTTGATGTCATGCGTGAACACTTTGAATAAGAATTGCATAAACTATATAAATATAAGTACCTAGCAACATAATGTCTAGGAAGTAAATAGGTATAAAATATAATCCCATATTGTATAAATAGTAGTTATTTATGAGTAAAAATTACAATAGTTTAAAAAAATACACTTTTTTTTAGAAAAGTTTAGATTATTTTTAAATGTTAATAACCTAATTTAATAACTATGCCATGTTACAAGGTTCCATGAATAAACTCTCCGTTCAGCTGCAAGTAGATACAAACATTTCTGATCATAGGAAAATTTCCCGTTTTTAATAAACGTGAACTTAATAATAAATTAATGAAAAAAAGAATAAATTAATCTATTTATATTATGTGTATAATAAAATCATTATTATAACCAGTCCTGGTAAGTATTGTTTAAAGCCTATAAAATAACAGTCAAGCCTAAATGAGAAAATTAGTAGCGCTACATATTACATACAAAATACATAGGTAGTTTCTAAACTTACCTCAGAACAAATAGACAAATCTATTCCACAATAAAAAAAAATACAACTTATCATAAATATAATCTCTGTTAAAATATAAATTTTATTGCTTACAAGAATTATTATGCGCGTACTTGGTTGGCACACGCTCGACGTGCGTGCTTCCGTAAAATGAAACATGGAATTACGAGGTTTACTTATCTGCCTTCATATGTATTTAAGTGTCTAATGAATTATTATTTACAGCGCTACACTGATCCCTACTAATAATCATAAATAATAATAACTACGCCTTTTTAGCATAAGAACGGCACATAGTAGATCTTCTGAATCTTCTTATGTATTTTTAGCACACTCCATGTTGCTTTATTGATAGTTTAGTAATAGTTCACTTTCTATAATACACAAATAAAATTTTGCACTTTTTTTCTGTCCGTAATACCTATCAACTATTAGTGATTGACCATAGATATTAAACATCTTCTTTAGCGTATGGAAGAAAATTAAAATAATTTGTTTTAAATTTGTTAACAATAGATACGAACAAGAAATATCAAAATAATTTAAAAAAGTTTTTTAATAAAATATTTACAGCACTAAATTTGATTTATGTACCTACTTATACTATTAGGCAACTTACGTTACAATACATTAGTTTTATTTAAGTAATGAGTAATAAGTAAAAACATGAAAAAGTTTAATAAAATAGACAAATACCGGCCATTCCGACTAATTTCGTTCATATTTGTTTTTTAATTTTGGCGCGCTCCTGGTCTACCTTTTTGGTAAGATTGCCAACCTTTTCAAAATATAGTAATAAATATTAATAACGTGAACTATCCCGCAGTATTATAACCTAAATAATTGGATATGGGTGGTACTTAATCTAAAGGTAATAAGTAAATAGCTTTTATGATATATCGATTAATATAATTTCAGTTCTAGATGTTGGAGTTTCACAAAGCCACATTTTACCATTGTATAATAAATTACTTGTCCTTCGAATTGTTACAACTACAAAGCAAGATTATAAATTTTATTGTACAAATAAATAATACTAAAAAGTTAATCGTTCTTTTATAAAACCGTAATAGAAAACATGCTTTTTGAATTTGTTCTCTGTAGATTTCTCCATAATCTGTGGTGTGCGTGTGGCACGGTCACAAATTGTGGAATTTATTTAATTTTTGGAACCTATCTATAGATGTGATGCCCTAAATAGGCCTTTACCTAGAGATTAGACAGCCTGTTAATTATACAGATGTAGCAAAATCACAGTTTTCCAATTTTTTTTAATTCTGCTTGACTTAATAAATAAAACTAAGAATCAGGAAAATAAAAGGCTTTGCAAGCACCTGGCTCAATTCAAATACCGTTTTTCTTTGAAGTATATTTTATATTTTGATATATTTCATGTAAAAAGAAAGTATACATTATAGTAAACATTTTAAAAATTCCCCTATTGGCCTGGCCTTAGCTAATTTATAATCGGCCAATTCGAAACAATGTCACTTTGGGAGATCACACAATAGGTAGGTATTGTTTATTGTTTAATAGTGGTACCACGATTATTGAAGTGAGTTATATTGCGAGTATGTTGAATGATGTATTCGTTCTCAATGTAGGGTTGGTCGAGAGCCGATGCTATGATAGAAAGAGATGGAAGCAGCGTGCGCGCTCACACTAACGTACGATTATTAAGAACTTCAATACATACAAGCAAAAGCGGAGTTCGGCGAGTTCAGCCAGCCAACCAACCACAGTTCACACCACATTGACAGAAAAGTGATGGTAGTTCAGTGGGAAGATAGGCTATTGTTTTGTATAAGGAAATTTACGTTATTGTTACGTTAGGTTAGAGAGATGTGCTTTTGATTAATTTAAGTAAACGCAAATCAATGTGTTGTTTACCACGTCGCCAAAATATAAAAAAAAAATCACGTTACAATTTGATTGTTTTTGTTAAGTATTTTATTCACTTTTAGTACACAACTACACACACTAAACAAGTGAAATTCTTTGTTTTACTACATTCGGAGTTGGTATGATACTGCAATAATTTTGAAGAAACTTTATGGGAAATATTTCCGGAACGGTAAGTGTCTTAACTTTTTAATAAATAGCCGAAGAATATTTTTTCCTTGACTTTTATTTAATTAGTGTAGTTACTTGCCCTACTTGTGCTCATGTCGGTTAAAGTTAAAACATAAAATATTTTTAAGGACAAAGTATATTCATTTACTTACACTACATAGGGACTTCAAACAATATTTTAAATAAAACATTTCGGAGTTTTCGTTTTTGGTATACTTCTTCTCAGACCATAAGAATAGGATACCTACGAAAGTTTTAAAAATCTTTGAAGTGTGTAAGAATATTCCAGCATTCTCCTAAAGTAACAAGGTATTGTTCTTGTGACTGTGTAGATTTATAAAAATAGTTATTTTATTTTATGGAGGTAGATATATATTCTTAACAATCACTGGCACGCCATATTTTCAAGCATATAAATATTCTAGAAAACATGTGACCAATATCAATCCTCACAGGATAAATAGGCTTATTATAAACTTTTTATGTACGAAAAACCTTTCATAACACAAATTACTTACAACTATTCCCGTAGTTTAAATACTTTTAGCAAATAATTAATAACATTCCAAATCACATGTGCATGGCCAAAAAGGTCTTTCCCTTCGAATAAGATGACAATAGCTAAAATATTATTTATAACAACAACTGTAAGTAAATTTATTTCATATTACAATCTAAATCTGTTCTGCAAGATACTGCTTTGTATGCAGTTTAAAAATTTATGCATAGAACACTTTGTTCAATTTAGGAACTGTGTATATTATATGGGTATTTATGGAGCTAGATTTTAGTCATGATTTATTTTTTTGTTTATTGTAGTATCATAACATATTCTACAATGATCCTGCGAGTTGGCTTAAATAATTTAAACATTTTAAAAGTCATGTATTTAATGTTTTTAGTACTTTAAATACAAGTTTGTGTTAACATTACATTTTTCTCTACTATAATTTACAATTGAATATGATCATAGATTCACATGTTGTATCTGAGCCTGTCAACTATCTGCTATATTAAAGTCATTGCTATGCATGCTAATGCTGCTAAGATGGAACAAAAGTCATTGCTGTGATTTGAATTAACATAAAGTAAAATAAAAACCATCAATATCTATTGTTAATCTATAAAGGATTGCACAAATGTAGGTCATATACCGAGTTTATTTATTCAGTATGTTTCTCAACGACTCATTAGTGACCAAATATGTTCTTAATATTTTAAATTCAAGAATAATAACAAACTATTACTCTGCCGTCATGTGATCTGTAGTGTTTCATTGTCATCACAAAGAATTGTGACTTTGTTTTTGTTGGTATGCTAATTTAAATCCATACAGTCATTATATTCCGTTCTATGTATCAGATATTGATAACGGAGTATTACACTGATTGTAGATTGCTTATAGATATATTTATTTAATTTAAACAGATAGATTTGGTGTGAATCAATTGATTTTGCATTTGTGTTTTAAAACCACCAGTTTTATTCATATTTGGTATATACTTCTGTATTATTTGTTTATTGACATTAATGTAAAATTTACCTTATGTATTCTAAAATTAATATTTATTTATTTACAGAACACAGCTACCAAAAGATTTTTAGTGTCATTCATGTCAATACTGTGGTACAAAAGGATATTTTTTTATATGGTTCAAACTAACTCAAATTTTCTTGAAAGTAGGTACTTAAATGTTACAAACTATTTTGTCTGTTTGAGATATTTTATTCTTAGTACGGCTATTATAATAAATCATAGGTTGTTGTGTTACACTGTTCTTTTGTTTTGAGGTAAATCCAATGTGAGTATCTCATAGATACTTAAAGTACTTAATGTTTACCATTACTGCTTGGCTTTGTTTGCTAAATGGAACAGTAGTTAAAAGAAAACGTATGTAACTTGGCTACTTAGTAGTAAATTTGTTACTTACTAGTACTAAGTAGTAAATTAACTCGTAAAAATAATAAAAAAAGTGTACTGTACCTACCAACTGCGCAAAAAACGATAAAATTCATTGTAGGACTTATGCGTTGTTTCCGAAAACGCTACCTACGTGCATAAAGGCTCGTATTGTAAAATAACGGTTCCGAAAGAAATACCAAGTCAGTCCGTATGCATTGATTCTATCTGTTGATGCGACGTTAAGAGAAAGTCACTAGAAACTGAGTCCTAGATTGACAACCGACACAGTGCTAATGTGTACCTCATCCGTTCGATTTTATATCTATTATAATATGTATATTTGTAACTAGCTCTGTCCCGCTGTTTCCTTCGGCAAACTTGGCTTATTCAAGTTAAATAAGCTAAATATTTATTAATAATTTAGATAATTTAACTTCACATTACTTGCCTTGACTTTTCTCATAAGGCACGTAATGTGACATAGCCTATAGCCTTCCACGAGTTATCAAATGCAAAAAGCTTTTTTCAAAACCGACTTCAAAGACTAGCGCATTCAAACAATTAAACTCTATTGCTGTATTAAAATAGTATACCTATATTCCCGGAATCAGGTCGCAAGTTAAATAATAGTGTTTTTTTTTCCTGAAGAATTTATTTGTAAAGGAATCTTCATATTTTTAAAATAATAAATTTACGCATCACTAGTAAGAGTCACCTACGTAGTAAGATCAATGATAGGCAAGTAATAACAGCAATGTTTCTTAAAATTTTGTATGTGTGAGTGCAATGCGAAAACAACGACCTCGTTTTGAAAGGGATGTTCTGAATTTAATTTTTTTAAACATAGCCTAATTTTCTATATTGTTATTTATACGTAACTAGCTGTCCCCCGCGACTTTGTTCGCGTGTTTTAGTTTCAACGGTTTTTCATTTTTGCAACATTTTTCATTTATGCTCCGCTCCTATTGGTCGTAGCGTGATGTTATATAGCCTATAGCCTTCCTCAATAAACGGACTATCCAATACAAAAATAATTTTTCAATTCGAACCAGTAGTTCCTGAGATTAGCGCGTTCAAACAAACAAATAAACAAACAAACAAACAAACAAACAAACTCTTCAGCTTTATAATATTAGTATAGATTAATTGAACTAACTGCCTTAATCAGAGAACGGTAATGGTTACTTGAGGGCTTCATTTTGATTTTAGTTAGCAACCTTTTTTTTCACAAACCTTTTGAACGAATTTGAATGTTAACTTACTTAAATCCATACTAAGAAATCTTTTAAATCTATTATCTATAATACAACTGTCAGAAGCCAGAAAGCTGGCGTACTTAAATTAAAAAATGTTAAATGAACGTCAACGTCTGAGTACAGCAGCTAATCCTACTTTATTTTGTTAGGGTACCTCAATAATTAGGGCAATATATTTCAAGACCTTTTTGGAATTTAAGAAACATTATGAATAATAATATCTAATATATAATAATAATAATATCTTGCGACATCTCACACATGGTCATCTGATCCCAAACTAGGCAGAGCCTGTGCTATGGCAACCAGACAACTGATAAACATACTTATATATTTCTAAATACATACATATTATAGATAAATTACACCCAGACACAGAACAAATGATCGTGCTCATCACACAAAGATTCGTCCTGGGTGGGAATCGAACCCACGACCTCCGGTTTAGCAGTCAGGGTCACTAACCACTAGACCAACAGGCCCGTCATGAAATAACGCGATTGTTATAATGTGTCGGCGATTTTAAACAAATTTTAGAAGAAGTTATTGTATTCTTCTTTAATGTCAAATCAAATTCGGGAAAGATTTTAGTTTAAACTTGATATGGTTAGTTGTTGTTAAAAAAAGTATCTATCGGATAATAGCTTTTCTAGATATTTAATAGTCCATTTGTGAGCTAAAGGTCATTTACGCTGATATCATTTACAGTTGGCGTATAATTAAACGAGCTAGGTATTTAACTGATAATGCATGTGATCTACGATAGACATCCCACTCATAAAAAGATCATAACCAATTAATTATCTTTCTAACTAGGAATTGTTTTGCTTGCTTCTGTTTGTCATCGTAGTCTTTTTACCTAGACAAATAAAAAAATATTTATCTTCATGGGTAGGAAATAGTAGCGTACAGTTTTATTTTTTAATATCCTTAAAAATAGTAATTTTCTTTACAGAGTTTTCTTACTCAAAATGTTTTTAACAAATTGTTAAATACTAGAAATAAATTAGCAGCCAACGATCTAATTTAAAAATACTCTATTAAAAATAACTGATTTCACATACTTACAAATTATTGTATTTGCAGCTGCTGTTAAGAGTTCTTTTTCTCTGCGTTAATAATGGGGGTTTTATTCTTAAAAGCAATATAATTAAGACTCAAAGCTACTAAACACTTATATACCTATAACACAGTATTAAAGAAAAAATACGGAAGTATCAAAACCTTTAGAGATAGAGTGGCATTATAAAAGCAACCAGGTCTAAAGAGCGTGGCCCTGTATCCATGTGTTCTAAGTACATCATACATTATCAACATGTGGCAAAATTCTCAGGCACCAAAAATATGGTTTGCCATAGCGTCCAAAACATTTAATCTGACACTGAAGGTTGCGTAAATCAAGATTCAAGCTGTAGAAATGTAGGGCAAGTGTAAATCCTTATCGAGCTAATAAATCAAACGGCAGATAGTTCCAAATGTTTTTCCTTTTGCAATAAAAATCTTTGATTGCGATAATTTAGTTATTGTCTTGTGATATCACGTAAGTAGCTCATTGACCGAGATTTTCGATACTTAGCGATTAAAACTAGTGTATGTACCTGTTCCTGACTTGTAATTTTAAGTGATATGATTTATGATTACATTACTTACATGACATACATTATATGCTCCTTATATATTCTTTTTCCCGTTCATCATTTGGAGTCAGCGCAATGTTTTCTTGGCTTTCTTTCAATTTTAATGTCCTACTCATCATCAGTCTCAGCATTCAGTCCTTTCTCAAATACTTATCACTCAAACGATGCTTTCATTTATTAGTCTGTGTTTCCCTACCTATAAATATCTATTAGCTGTTTTAATTACAATTTTTGCTAAGTTTATGATTTTCATGCCTCCTCATCATAATACCACAATCTATATATCTAAGTAAATTTTTTAAAATACTGACAGTCTGTAAGTTTTTTAAATTTAATTAAGAATGATGCCACCATAATATTCGTTACACTAAAGAGTAGCTCAAAACATTAAGATAAT
This sequence comes from Diachrysia chrysitis, assembly GCA_932294365.1. Taxonomy (NCBI): domain Eukaryota; kingdom Metazoa; phylum Arthropoda; class Insecta; order Lepidoptera; family Noctuidae; genus Diachrysia; species Diachrysia chrysitis. The sequence continues at coordinate 9,250,635 of OW028649.1, read as the reverse complement.
TTCGTTATAACAGTATAAAAGCACGCGATGCTCAGTTTTTTTGTTATTTTGGCAATCTCTGGGTTATCGTCCTGGCGGCATGAGTGGTGCGGGCAGTTTTTTGCTCCGATCCAATCGTTACGTAAGCCATGCTAAAATATAATACATACTGAGGTACAAGGTCCAAGATACTCGATCATTATTTGCTCTCTATATATCCTTGGGTGTCGTGTTTATTCGTTGATAAGTCTATGGTTTGAGGTTATGTGACAACTATCAAATATCATAATGTATGCGTGTCCTTAACTTTGCGAATAGTTATGGTGTTTAATTTCATGTGATATTGTCCTGAATTCCATTGCTATATAAATCTTTTCATATTCATATTACATACTACGAGATGACATTGGAATGCTCGAAATGAATAATGTAATTTCTCTGTCCATTATTGTCTCTATTGTAGTATATTGTCGATTGTAATGAAGTTAACACATGATTACTGTGATAACTATAAATTTATGCGACATTATGTTGTATTATAGTAAACAACTATCTTAAAAGAAATTAAACAACAGAAAAAAATATTTTACCTCTCTGAAAAGCTTTGTGTTACTAATACTAAACTCCTTTGTTGTCTCAACTCGGAATGATTCGGGTTTGATTTCTTTGGTCTGGGCTGGATACACAAGTAAGACAAGTTTCAAATTCAAGTTTTATTAAGTATTCAAATGTAGACGAGACTGTTCCTCACGTGTGTATTTGTAAATAATTAAATGTTTTATGTTTGTAGAGTACGACGACGTACCCACATCAATACGAGGTCACAGTCGGGTTATACGAAATCGTGAAATCTATTTTAACCGGTCCATTTGTTTAAGAATAAGAAAATAATTTGCTATTCTTAAGGTTATTTTAGTTTTCAATGGATTTAAATATTTGTAAAAATCGCTAAACTATTTCAAAATGCTTATCCGGTCTATTCTATACGTTTGGCTTTTTCAAGCCTATGATTGTCGTAATTAACTAAAATTGTAGATAAAAATGTTTGCGGCTATTTTATAATCGGTGAACGATGACCTAATTGGCACAGCTACTAAGTAACCTGGATTCGTGTTGTTAGAACTTCCCCATATTAGTGTGACCTACAGAGTCTCTAGTAATTTTTTATTTAAGGTCAATACAAATATTTATTACTTTAATCCCTATTCCCTTGTTTTGATCCTGAACTCTCTTTTTGTCATTAGAACATCTCATTATGCTAATGCCACGTCATGATATTATTTTGATCACATGTCTTTCATTTAAACTGACTTCTGATTGATGTATTCATCTGATCTGATGAAATTCTTCTGACTTTAAACTATGATAAATGTTTGCGGATTTTTTGGATGTTTTATCGTTACATCGTTATTATCCGATGAATTTCAAATATCTAGTAGCTCTATTTATCGATTAGGTACATAATTTCTAATACAATGGGCATGAAATAATACTATAGTTACTCAATGTTTATTTATTAAATGACAACAAAGAGGACGTTGTGTAATTAAAAACAATGTATCCAATTACAGCAATTCAACACATTTTGTTTTTACGTTTAAAACTTATCACGCTCATGATGTAGGCAGTGTATCTAGGCATGTTAATGTTTCACTTTTTCTGATAATATCAGTTTATAACAATAATCAGGCACTGCATTTAATTTCTTGATCACGTATTGTCATTCATGGTCATATATCTTTTTCTGAATTCTGTCTGTACACTTACGAGGTGAAATTTGAGAATAGGATTTGGTGTTTGTTGGTTTTTGTCAAGGCCCGTCACGCCTAACTTCATTAATAATGCACGTAATGTACATAGTAACTTATTTCAATGGAATGGAATGTTTTGTTAGAAGTGTTGTTTTTCATCTAAGTGTTTCTAGGAAACTAAGTATTTCTCGATCACATCGGTTTGTGGAATCGGCAATCCTGTCAGTGAGTGCAGTTTGAACTTAGTAACCACACAGATGTGTTCTATTAATATAAATGTCAATATCAGCGATAACTGCCAGACAAACATTTAATATGAATTATTAGTAAAGTGTGTAGTCGAAGTGTACATTTTGTCGATTTGAGTGTCAATCTCGTAGCATGAAGTCGGCGTGTGGCCATCGAGGGCGTTGCACGAGGTAGTTGTGTGGAGTGATCACAGTAGCACGTGCTACTTACGTGTTTCTTTTTCTTATGAAGCCCAACTTATGTTTTATATTTACTGTTTGTTTCGAGTCGCGTCGGCCGGCCGGCAATCAAATCAAAACATATGCTATCGCTTTACTGATAACTCTACGCGATGAGGCTACACATCGATAGTTTGTGATAAAATTATAGTTATTGTATCGAATACAGAGTTCTGTTGAACTCGATGTAAGTAAAAAAAACTTTGTACGTTATTTGTTAAGTACACTGTATTATCTAATTTGTAAGAAATAAAAATGTACAAATTTATCGAATCTAATCGATTACAAATGGTTTCACGGTGCTTATCATCACTACGAAGTAGGTACATGAAATTGAAGAGTGTACGATCTTCGATGACGTAGTTTTTTGTGATGTTAAAGGACATTTTTTTCTGTTCTAGGTGAGGTGACAAAGGCTTAAAATGACTGTGGAGAAGAGCAAAGGCCCAGAGCCGACGAAACCGCCGGCGACGAGGAAGGTGGCTCCTGATGGAGGGTGGGCATGGATGGTCTGCTTGGGAGTCAGTTTAGTTAATGTAAGTTGCAAATTACTACAGAGTTTCCATTTATGTAGAAGCAAAAAATTTCTTCAAAGTTTCATATTCACATCTATAATTATTTAAAACAAAACGGTATATTCTCGGGATCGCCCGACTAGTTTTACATCATATTCACATCTTATAGATATTTAACGAAACAACTTCGGTTTTCAGTATAACATCTGTAAGCTATTGTCGTTCATAGCTAGTCTATGCCGTACCTACGTAGTGAACTTCTTCCCAACCGTTTTGTAATGGTCGGCCGTGTCGACAAAGAATATTTCTCTGTTATGTATGCTGACTAAGCAGTCTGTTGTCGTTTGTTTATGAGTACTTGACAAGTTCTTTTTGGGTTGGACCAAAATCATGTAGGACTGTGAATGTAATAGTAATGAAATTACGATATGACAGGAAATAACAATCGTGAATGTGAACCATAGACTGATTAGAAATTGAAATGTTGACATCTAGAAATCTGTGTCGCATCATCTGTCATGTTTTATGTAGGTACCTATGTTAATACCAACGAAGTTGCGAAGCGTTTTTTTTATAATACAGTTGCCGGCACGTAACTTGGCAAGAGTCGTAAGATGCGCAGAAGTCGATTTTTAGGTCTCTTTGGTTACCACGCGGGTGGCGGGATGCGGGACCATCGTTCCGAGTTCCGGATTGGTTAGTAAGCTGACATTTGCGTCTCCCGAAAAGTCCAGCAACCAACCACGAGCTATAAAAATACTTAGATGCGCAAAATTTAGAGATTTTTGAAGTAGATCTAAGTGGTAACCAGTGTGTGGGTGTAGCATGCCTTATTTGCACTAAACTAAAAGATTGCAGTACGTAGGAACCTTTACCTAACCTACCATGACTAAAATTGTTCAGTGAACAAGCAGCGATTACGCACTTATCTCATAATTTAAATAGTATACACGCGTCTCAAAAATTACCTTAATAATTTTGCATGTTTATCTCATTATAATAGATTAATCGATAGTTTCAAATGTGAGATATTATTGTTTATATCGTGTATTCTAAGCTATTATGAGAAATGTAAATGGGTTGACGTAACTCTAAACAAACGTTCAACACTCTGGCTAAAATGTTTCCTTATTTATTGTTGTTTTTTATGTGACGAAAACTAGAATGAGAAATGGGTACCTATTTTGCTAAAGATTCTCAAGTAAAATAATTCATATCTATACTAATATTATAAAGCTGAAGAGTTTGTTTGTTTGTTTGTTTATTTGTTTGTTTGAACGCGCTAATCTCAGGAACTACTGGTTCGAATTGAAAAATTCTTTTTGTATTGGATAGTCCGTTTATTGAGGAAGGCTATAGGCTATATAACATCACGCTACGACCAATAGGAGAGGAGCATAAATGAAAAATGTTGCAAAAATTAAAAACCGTTGAAACTAAAACACGCGGACAAAGTCGCGGGGGACAGCTAGTACTCTCATAAAAATAATCTATAATTCTATACTTAATAATATTATAAAGCTGAAGAGTTTGTTTGTTTGTTTGAACGCGCTAATCTCGGGAACTACTGGTTCGAATTGAAAAATTCTTTTTGTATTGGATAGTCCGTTTATTGAGGAAGGCTATAGGCTATATAACATCACGCTACGACCAATAGGAGCGGAGCATAAATGAAAAATGTTGCAAAAATGAAAAACCGTTGAAACTAAAACACGCGAACAAAGTCGCGGGGGACAGCTAGTTTGACAATAAATCGACTGGAGGAAAAACAGGATTTAAGCAGTTTGAAATTTTAAAGATTGATTTATATAAAATGTTGCAATACTGTTTGTTTCTAAAAATAAATGAAGACAAAAAAATACACATGCGTTATTAAATATGCGTTAAATATTACCAATTATGTGTAGAGTTCACAGTCCAGTCCTTTTATATGACCGTTTCAGCGTGACAGTGCCGGTATCGCTAGATGAGGCCAAATTTAGGGAGCGCCGAGGTCTGGAGTCTCCTGTCTCTCTGTCATTACATACCTTTCAGTTTTCCGTATCTCGCACTGAAAAATAGACTTCTTTTTCAACAGATCATGTTTTTTTTTTCAAAAATACCTACGTCTTTTTGCTACATTTAATCATCAGCAAATATAGGTATCGCTTCAGCGGTCTGGTCATGATGTTTGGTGTTGGTGTGATGCGAAAATTGGATATCCAATATTTAATTAACTTATTTTGAGCTAAAATTTTGTAAATTCACTCAACACCAGATGTAAGTACTCTTCGTCCCTTTTGGATAGATGTTATCTTTTGAAACACACTAAGAAAAAAGCACCTATCTATATATATATAATAACACCCAAAGTAAACGTATTTTGCCTAATTTAAAGTAGGTACATCATTAGGTATTCAAAATTACAAATTCGTAGATTTATCAGTTACCTTCATTTTTTTTTATATCTATGTAAAAACTTGTTTTAAGTAGATATTTGTGAAGGTTCCGTACCTCAAGAGGTAAAAACGAAATCCGTTATAAGTCGTTTGTCTGTTCGTCCGTCATAAAAAATTCTGTAAAATTTAATCCTACCTAGTACCTAATACTTACCTAGGTTTACCGGCAGAATTACCAAAACAGGAAAAACGCAGCCTTTTCTTTCTGCATATTAAAGTGTATATTGATAGAATCATAATCAGACAAGCACCTAGTAACAAACCAATTGACATCTGGTACCTAACATCTTGCCCAGACTAGTAATTCATTTATTTATCGTTAAAATATCACTTTATACCTTTTTAATTGTGTTTTCACAAACTTCAGGAGAGATAGAATTTTGATATATAAAATATTAAAATAAAATTATAATAAATATAAATAAATGTGGACAACATCACATACATTGCTCTGAACCCAAAGTAAGCAGCTAAAAGCACTTGTGTTTTGGAATTCAGAGACAACGAAGGTACCACATACACCCAGACCCGAGACAATGTAGAAAAGTGGTTTTCTACATTGACCCGGCCGGGAATCGAACCCGGGACCTCAGAGCTGGCGACATCTTGAAAACCGGTGTGTACGCCACTCGACCACGAAAAATTCGTCAAAATTAAGATTAAAGTCGACGTTACAAGATGTCAATGGGGTTTTATTTCGTCTGATTAGTATTTTTTCTCAGGAACGCGTGGTGGTATCATGTTGAAATTAATATTAAATAGGTACTCAGGGCTATGAACTATTGATGCGTAAAAATAATCAAGCTTCATATGCATGCATAAAAAAAAACAGCTATTGATGTAGTTTTCTCGACCCAGAATCACGAAATTCGGCATGACGCTAGTCTAACGTTACAAGTAAAGGAAAATATCGGAAAATTGTTTATTTATGGTTTTATAACATAAAGAATCCGATTACAAACGTATACCTAAGTGCAGTTGATAATTTGATAGTGTAACTCGATCTATGCGAGAGCAGGTTTTCAACAACAAAGAAATGTTTGTTTTTGGAGAATTGACCATGATGACCAGCAAAATTTTGACATAAACCACGGTGCGAGAGTCAGACTCGCACTTGTCCGGTTTTTTTTTTATAAAGTTGGTACCGTTCGTGCGTAAAGGTTACTTGCATACTTCAATTTATTTACGTAAATATTTTTATTAAATACCACCCAAATACACATAATATTGCAATCAGATATTGAAGGGCACTGCAGACACTGCTATGCGTACGTGACGAGATCTCAAATCGACAAGTCGACAATAATTACGATTACTTAACTAGGCAGTAGTCACATGCTCTCCTACATGACACAATTCCTCTTTAAACTGTTCATGTTGGACTATGGAAGGAGAGTAGTGTACCTACATCATTATTTATTTTCTCCTCGTATTGAACTAGCCTTTAAAAGTTAAAATATTCATATCCAATGGAAGCGTTGGATGTAGTTAGTCATATATTGGCAGTACTGGTGTGAACCACTTATTTATTATGGCTATGCGGTTGGCCTTTATGGTTTTTTTATTACATCATTGATATTACATTTCTTTACGTTCTTATGCCGTGGTCACAAGATACGGTGACGCTACTTGCTATAGCTTTTTCTAAACCAAGTAAAGTTAAGTAATCTATACTTATATGTTTTAATAAAAACGCTGTTTGTAAAAGTACCAACCAAGCCCCAATATCATTTTTAAAGCCTTATTCTTCTGCTCTCTTTAGCAATGTTAAAGATTTCCCTGATTAAAACTCAAATCTCGATATATCGAACTTTATCGATCTTTAAACGTAAGTACCCATGAATGTTAATGAAATTCCAAGATGAATTAATGTAGGTATTATTCTGGAAGATGCCAACATCCCATTCCATCTAAACAGGGTGCCTCATTTGTATAAACAAACACCGACTACGTCATCAAATCTTTGATGTGGATGTGACAGCGTTTACTTTTTTCCGTCGTACATAAGTGTGAGTTTTAGACCCGCGGTTTGCACTTGATTTGGCGTAGATTAATTTGGACGTAAATTTTCCAGAATTAATGATAAACAGGAAAGATCGTCATTCATTTACTGTATGCGGGTGACAGTATCATACGGCACACACTTACTCCTTAGTGTAATTTTTATTTTGTACATCTTTGAGAGCTTTTCAAAATTTTTAATCTGTATATCTTTATCCCAAACTATGTTAGGGTCAGCTTCCAGTTTAATATTGTTGGTGTAACTACATAATTATTAAATAGCAATTATAATATTTATTAACATAAAGGAAAAAAGAACAGACTACGCTGTTAATGCCACATCTATTTAGGAAAAATCAATTCATAGGTACATCCGTGTTACCCCCTCGATCGACTTTCCAAACATTTATGTTATTTGTTTTGTTTTTTATTTACCTTTCGCTCTAAATATTCGTTTTTCTTTTAAACATTCTTTCTCAGTATGCGTATTTTGTTTACAATTATTTGTGAGAAATAAAGTTGTTCTTAAAGCGCGAAAAATAATAATAGACTATTTATCTCTAAAATAAATTGTCGTAGGGTCCGCATAAACTAATCCCCATCATTCTTATAATATATTAATCATAATAATATATTATAAGAATGACTACCTACATGACTAAAATCTGATATGCGAGATGACTTTCCTATTTTCCGGACTGTTAAGCCGCATCTGAGCAAATTACATAACCCTCACAAGGCTAATTTATCATCGTATGAACGGGTTTCTATCTCGATAACCTTGAACTTAAATATTTTTTAAATAATCAAAATAGATCTCGTTTTTACGCGAATATTAAATGTAAATGGATTTTTAATGATAATATATATCCTAACTAACCTGGCACGTGGAAACTTATTACTGCTTCTTTGCCGAGGTTTCAACACGACGTCTTCTTTTGCCGTTATTCATGATGATAATCTCTGAAAATTTTCAACAGACAGTCACTGACTTCTTCTACTAATTCAATATTATATTAGGTTGTCGTACGATTCTATACCTTTATAGCATCTATATTTAGGTACATGGTTGCAGTATTTTAAACATTATAATTTATCCATTTCAGTTTTCGACGCGTTCACTAGAACCGTCTTTCGGACTGCTGTTCAAAGATCTCCTCGACGACCTCGGCGTCCACACTACGGGTGCTTCAGTCATCGCCAGTACCCTCGACTCGGTGGTCAACTTCTCCGGTTTCTTCGTGGGACCTGTGATAAAAACCTTCTCGTATCGGAAGGTCTGCTTCGTGGGCTCAACGATATGTGCTCTGGGTTTGCTGTTCACTGCACCGGCGGCCAGTATGGGTCACATTATAGCTACATACAGTATTTTAGGAGGTGAGTTAAACATTTTTTATCCAACACTAATGAGGTAGCTGACAATTTTCTTTTTTATGTCCAAAAAATGGATAAATATTTTCTTTTACGTAACCCAAAATTCACGACGAAACTTAATTTGAAATGTCACATGACGATACAATTTCGTGGATTTTGCACGCAGGCATGACGTCATTAGCCCCTACTCTTGAAACTTTCATTTGCTTTATCGGCTTGGTGTTTTCTTATTTTAAAAAGCAAGATATACGTGTCTAATATATTTATATTATCTAACTGACGGACTAATTTGATTTTGACTTTTACTACCCAGTCATCAACCCCATTGCTTTAGCAAATCAGTATGTTCTTTCGGCTGCTGTGATATTTGATTAGGAACACAAACGAAATCTTAAGTTGTCCAATATCTTTATGGATAATAATAACATAAATGTATAGAGTCCAATAAAGGACATCTGTACAAATAACGCCGCTTATCAGTTACCTACCAGACATACGCAGAGCGGTAAATTGACCAATAAAGGATATTTTTATGCTCACTTAATGTGTATTCAATTTGAGTCGGCAACATTAAATCACTGCTACCCACTTCTCTTTGATATTGTGCATGTTGCATCGTAATAAGAAAATATAGACTCATTAAAATTCATCACCGATATCCTACTTAATCCAAAACTAGATGTATTTGCGTCATCAGGAATAAGCATATAACACTTTTCTATTTCTGTATATGGTTTTAATTCTAGAAGACATGATTAAAGTCTGATATGTGTGTTAACATTTGCCATTTTTGCGAACATAAATTGACATTTACTTAATTTAGTCAAGCCTGTAATATATTATGTCTCTTGGTTATACTCTATTCTATGGTTATATAAGCCATTTGACAGTCTATGGTATTTGTAACTCTTTACTACATTTATAATTTATTATTACATTAACCTACTTAAGGAACTTGAAGGTTTTCTTAGAAGTTTTTCCTTTATCATTTCTCTGGGCAGACCTCAAGCGTTACTATAAATACTTTTTGTATTTAACCTCGTTGCTTTATTTTTAAATTATTATTTTACGTAAGGATCTTCCTATTTTACTTGTTCCTACTTAATGGAGAACTTTTCGTCCTATTTTACGCGTTCCTACCGTAATAGAAAATTTGTAGTGCAATATTGCAAATATTGATATGTAACTTATATTATTATGTAGTGTTGACATCATAAAATAAAGTGTAAACTGTCTATTGCAAATTATTGTGGGGCGAAAAATAGCCGATAAATGTCCACGATTTACAATAAATAAACTTTAACATAACCATCTGTTTATTGTTGTATACATTCAGTGACGAAAATGACTTTATAAATTATTCGCCACTAATTTAATTTTATGGGTCGTAACACTTATAACGTAAATGGTCCGTTAACACTTTTCATTACTTTATTCCGACTGTTACGTCATCTGCGAACGTAATTTACACAGGCTAATCATCGTCATTATTATTTTGAATAATTAATATATCCTTTCCTTTTTACTGGAATTGTGTGGACACGATTATAAACACGTACAATTAAGTGACCAACTATTTAGGACTGTTGGCAATGCCTATTTTTAGGAGAGCTCGATTGTCTGTTCCTAAAAATTAAACTCTGGATCTTTCTTAATTGTAAGGGAAATTTCAATATTTTAATTCAACTCGAAAATCTGTGTTTTGCATTAAATATTTATACAGTAGAAAGTGAAATCAGGAAATTTCACATTTATTTTGACGCTTTGCCTTTGCAGTTCAGCATTCGTTATGCCGTTTGCAGCAAAACGTGCGTTTTTAACCATTTCAACAAGGAAAATGATCAAAGAACAATATTATTGTTAGCTATTAAGCGCTGGATACAGGATAACCAAGTGTTACCTTATTACAAAACAATCAAATGGTTTATAACTGCCAACAAAAAGTACTTCAAAATGCGCCACTGCCATTGCGCAATCAGATACTGTTCGTTTATTAAAACCTAATCATAACACAACTACATACGTCATGAATCTGAGATAAGTCTTGTGATTACTCTTTCATTAATACAAGGTAATTCGCATTTATACAATCAGAGTGACATGCATAATTGCCAGAATGGAAATCTGAGTCATTCATTACAATACCGTTATTCTACAATTACTAAGGCCTTTGATATATTGCAGAAGTTCGTACCTTGTCTAATTACCAACATCCTATTATGTGTACAAATATGTAGGTATAAATATATGTATACTTGAGGCATTTAATAGCTAACGTAATTAATGATTGCACCTGTTCAATAGAGTATAAACAGTTCATTGAAACATTACGTTAGATTTATTAACAATGGATGAATAAGAAGACAGGCTTAAGTGTAAGCCGGTTTGACCGACAATAAAGGTAAAGCCGCACTCGCGCGGTTGCTCCGTGTATGGGTGACCATTTGTAACACGGAGACCCCGTCCGTCCTTTATTAAGCCGTTGGTCCCGACTGTCATACGTTGGTCTTTGGCAGTAATTACAATTTTAACAACCAGTCTTACTATAGTGTTTCTAAGTAAAATGGGCTGTGGAGGTCTGGTAGGCAGTCGCTACATGTCGCCGGGGGCGTTATGGTGTTAAGACTTCGGTTGGACCCGTAACGCCGCCACTAAGGCGAAGGATGGCACCAGGTGTTTTGCCGGAGTAGTCGGAGCCTTTTTAAAGGCTCTGGAAGCCCGGACTCTTGCATCTCCACCCCCGTGGGGATGCAAGGCTGGCTCATAAATGAGTTTCACCTGCAAAAAAAAAAAAAAAAAAGGCAGTCGCTACATAATGCGCTATAAAATACAGTATTCAGCTGAACTCGTTAAGACTAGTAGCCGACCCCAAATTAACTTGCGAAAAGTCTAGGCGAATAAGACGGATAAAAAAGAATTACGAAATTAAATTGTAATGTAGTTGGAATTTTATTAATTGATAGTGTTAAATTTACGCTAGTACCGATAGGTATACTACAGATAAGGAGAATATTGTCAGTTCATGGGTTTGCGACAGAAATAAGGAGGTCGATCAATTGTTTTCTTATGGAATTGTTTTGTTTATAGGACAACTAGAGTGGTACATAAAAGATGAATTATGTAGGTCCAATACATTTAAATAAAGATGAACAAAGTTTATATTTGTATATCGTTGCCATAAAACTTTATATTTTATTACCTGCTGTAGTTTTTCTGTGACATAAAAACTACTTAGCCAATAATTGTTTTGTATGTGGTTTGCGGTACAAATAATTTTATTTTAAGTATGATTGAAATGCAATATTGGCTTTTTGTGTGCAAGATAAGTATATGTGTATGTTTAGTAGACACAACAGTACATACATATTAAGTTTAAATACAAATGGTGTAAGAAACTTACGTGTCTAAAAAACGAACAATTTTAGACAAGTTAGATACTTAAAACTTGTATTCATTATTGTTAGATGCTGCACTTTAGTTTGAAGATCCCACCTATCTGTATTTTCCATAATTATTATATGACTTAAATGAATATTATTATATGAGTTATTCAATCCTTTTTCCAGGTTTCGGAGTAGGTCTCGCATCGGCATCATCCTTCGTATCACTGAACCATTACTTCTCTAAGAAGCGAGGCCAAGCTGTTGGCCTATCCATGGCTGGGACGGGCTTCGGTCTGATGGTGATGCCGCAACTAGTCAACTTACTGCTGGGAGAGTACGGGTTCCGATGGTCTGTGGTTATATTAGGTGCTCTGGCCTTCCACGCGGTGCTCGGGTCGTGTCTACTGCAGCCTATTAAGAGGCATCTTATCGATGTGCCCGTTGACTGTGAAATGCAAACTGTGAAGGTAAATATAGTTTTAGTATTTTATCTTGTCCGGTGAAGCAGTCAAAGCCTGCGGTCAGGCTAACTGCGCAGATCTTTAAAAAACACAATTTATAACTTAATTGTTAAGCTTTTCAAACTATCATATCTAACCAGCACATTCGATCGTACAGTTCATTCGATTTTCAACCCTACTGCTACTTTCTTATATGAGGAGCCCAGTAGTGGGACAATTACTTAAGAGTCGATATAATATAAAAAAATATTTTATAAACTTAAAGATATCAAAGCCTCACTTCTTATTCTAACCGAATATAAAATTATTTTATTTTCAGGAAATGGAATGCATACTAGAAAGCGACGAAGAAAACGAAGATAAGTTTGAAATCAATCCGTTAGTTGCACATCCAATGCCAAAGATTACGAAGCAACGTTCCCACACCAACATGAACCATCCCTCAGTCAGAACGGTCGGGTTACCGAGAGCTAAAACATGTGATAAGCCTTTACAAGAGTTTGAAAGGTTTGAGAAGAATAATAGGTTGTATCCTGGTTTAACGACTGCGGCGTCAGTAGCTGCGATGCCAAGAGTGACATCTAGCGGCAGTATGAGTGAAGCGGCGCGGAAAAGGAAAGTGTCCGTTATATCCAATATATCGAACATGGATTTTACGGGCAGTTACTTGCAGTTATATCTTGATGTGAGTCATACTTTTTTAGTTTGCAAACAATTAATTATTTACACGTGATCTATTACCAACCGTAACTTGTTACGACAACGTCTGTGATATAAAAAAATATATATTAAAACTTTATAGTGTTTTTTAACTACTATCAAATTAGTTTTAAATGAAATAGATTTAACACTCTCGTAATTGAGATCTACAAAGATCATAAGTTTTAATTATATGAAGAACACTTTGGACGCCGAGCAATAGCAAATCTATTGTGCTTCGATCACCGGTGACCTATGCGACGCTCGACGGCTTAAGCACGCTATTAGTATATAGTATAATAATTTAATAACAAATTATAATAAATAACTTTTTACAGTCGTACAAACACATTGTATTTAAATATACAAGGGTTACTTAACGGAGTCTTATTTTTTTCCAGACCGTAGACGATGAAGCGATACAAATGAAGCCAATCAAAAAAGTTGAGCCGGTGGAAAAGAAGAAAGGCTTCTTTAGAAAATTTATAGCACTCATGGACTTAGATTTACTTAAAGACTGGTCGTTTTTGAACCTTTTACTAGGGCTCTCTCTCTTTTGGAGCGGGGAGCTGCAATTTAGGATGTTGACTCCTTTCTTTATAAGAAGTTTGGGCTACAATATGAACGAAACGGCGTTTTGCCTTTCCATGACTGCCATTACTGATATTTTGGTGCGGTTGCTTCTACCGCCGATATTTGACAGGACGACTATATCAAAGAAAATGATATTCTTTATTTCGTCGTTCTTCCTAGCGGCTACGAGATCTGGTGAGTTATTCAAATTATAATAATATATAATTATATTATAAATGATTCAAATTTGGTGTAATATAGAATATTTGAAAAAAAAAATGTACAAATAAAATATAACTGAATTAGTTGTGACCGATAACATAATAATATATATAAGCAATTCTGTTAATAAAACATGATAAAAATTTAGTACGAATTACATGATAAGCAAGACTTTCATGCCTTTTATCCTTATAAATAACTATATAAAAATGCGAATAAATCGCATTTCTATAATAAAGTGCTAGACAGAAACCTCCCATTGTAGGTATAGATTATGATTTTTGACTGGCCTGTTGGTCCTGTGGTTAGTGACCCTGACTGCTAAACCAGAGGTCGTGGGTTCGATTCCCACCCAGGACAAATCTTTGTGTGATGAGCACGATCATTTGTTCTGTGTCTGGGTGTAATTTTATGTATAATATGAATGTATTTAGAAATATATAAGTATGTTTATCAGTTGTCTGGTTACCATAATACAGGCTCTGCCTAGTTTGGGATCAGATGGCCCTGTGTGAGTTGTCCCAAGATATTAAGTATTAAGTTTACTATATATATTATGTATGTGCCTACCTACATAACTATTCTAATAGTAGCTTATTCTCACAGTTCTAGCGGAGCAAACCGAGTGGGTACCTCTAATGATTTGGCTGTCAATCTGCGGCTTCTTCCGAGGCATGTGCCTCAGTAACTTCACGCTCACTATATCCGAGTACTGCCCGCTTGAGAAGTTGCCCGCGGCGTTCGGGCTCCATATGGTCAGCAAGGGCGTGTTCGTCGTGTGCATTGGACCTATTATTGGTAAGTAACTGGTTTTTAGTGTTTGTAACCGAAGGGTGCCAACGAGAATTTATTACTAAGCTTCCGCTGACCGTTCGTCTGTTTCTGTTCTGAAGTTTAGTAAAAGTAAGGTTATGGTACTATCTTTAACTAACAGCTGATTCCTGAAGTACAAAAGAAGCTTTTTAAACATAAATGTTTATTTTATTTAGTGGAAAAAGTTTGAAGTCACAAAATTCACACATAAAAAGTATTGTGTGGTGAGCTGTTCAGTAACGTCGGCAACTGTCTAGTGTCAATGGGCCTGTTTCCTATTTTTTTTTTAATGTCCGTCTTGTAGATTAATGAATTTTATTGGACACGTATTTTTTCTTTTTTCCTGCAAACAAAAAATGATCAAAATACAGAGAACTGAAGTTACGCGTGACGTCACTCCTCGCTACGATTTTTAGCGAGGCGTAGCGTCATAAGCCCCCACTCCGAAACTTTAAAGCGGTGTATCTTTGTATTTTTTTATTGTTTTGATAAAAGAAAAAATACGTGTCTAATATTTTTTTATTATCTAACTGACGGACTAAATAGATTTTAACTTTTCATACCCAGGAAACATCCCTATTATAATCAGCTGTCATTCCAAATAGACAAAAAAATATAAAACTGATTTAAATCGCTATGAAATCGATAGTCATAATACCTATTGGTTTTCAGTACCTTATTGATATTTTATTAATTAAAATGACTGTAATTAATTGCATTATATTGCATATAACTATAAATAGGTATTCAATTACATCCTTGTGAAAATATTTTTTGATTCCGTTTGGTTTTTTTACCCAGCAGTTGGTAACGCATTTTATTTATTTCCTTTCAGGCTACGTGAGAGACTACACCGGTAGCTTCGCAATCTGCATCCACGTTCAAAACGCCCTCATCATGTCATGTGTCCTCGTCTGGGGCATAGAATACGCCCTAGCATTCACCCGTCGCAGGAAAGTCGTTCAAATTTAATCATTATACATCCAAGAAAAGGACAAGAAGACAAAGAAGCTCATTGTATTATTATTACAATTATGTATGAGTAGTTCGCTATTTGGACATATTCTGTTCTTGTATGCTTTTAAGTACAAGATAAAATCGTAACTGACCGTGTATGATAGCAAACGCCAAATTAGTTTGCCTAGTTATGACGTAATATTAAGCGTAATCTTTTATACAAACAGCGCAGTTAATTAATTCTAATTGAACTCATAAATATCAGATTATATATAAATGTTTTAGCAAGTTTTTAACAAAATATGGTCCATATCGATATCATATCAAAATAAGTTGATTTTACTTGAAATGGAATTGATTTACTGCGCTGTGTCCCCATAACGGGTAAAGTTCGCTAGTTTAGGAGACAGTGGCATTGATATAACAAAAAACCGACCGTTTAGCACATAACTTGGCAAACTCAGATCGTAATGTTATACTTGTATATACATATTACTAATATTGATTTTAGATGAATATGGTCATACACTATACTGATTTTATATGTGAAACAGCTATAATTATATCAATGTAGAAAAGAGCTTCAGTAAACCTCTCTTATATAGCTCTCTACCTATTCGATTGGCTCATCAGTGTCTAATTATATTCACTTAAAACTAACCATTTTGTAAAATGGTGAACGTAATCTTCCGCGTATGTGTCAAAGCTTAGTATATAAACGTTAGAACCAGTGAATTTGGAAAGAGGAACATCTTATAGGATGTCGTTACATATAATGTAACACAAACTTTGGTTTAAACGATTCATATTTTTAGATGGCTGTTTGTAGTTTCGGAAAGTTTTGTAGGTGTGTATTTTTAGATGATATTAATTTATACAAGTAACTTAGTAGTACGTAATCTATCTAATCTATCAAAGACAATTCGAGGGCTTATTAAGTATTTGAGACCTCGATAGATGATTTTAGACAATGTAGAAGATATATAATTTTTATCGAACTATATTCTTTTATAAATACTTATTCATGACTATTTGTCACAGTAACTGATTGTTGCTAAACGAATTAGTCGTTTTAGTTATTAATAAAAAATAAATTAGTAATATTGACTTTAGATTTCATTGGTTTTTTCAAATTACTGCGTCGTATTTTTGAAACATGGATAATTTTAATTTTTAGTACAACATAGAAATAATTGTTTATTTTACTCTAACCACAATTAAATAATGTATTTGAAATATATAACTTCATGTTTCTGTACGATATAGCATTTAAAATGACACTCGTGAAATAAACTGCTGCTTAAGACATTTTTATGTAATTATTTATGTATGAAATACTGTTTTTTTATGTTTAGAAAATATAATCAAATCAATAAATGGTCGATAATGTCAATTATGCACCTCAAAAAACACATCAATTGTGTCTATGTGAATGGCATTTTTGACCTACTAAAAGAGTTACGTAATAAGAAAGATTGCCACAATTCAAAATAAGCAAATATTTGACAAGCGACTAATATAACAAATATTAATAATGTTCGCGCATGGTTCGCTGTATGATAATAATGTTATTGAATTAATACATACGCGGTAAAGTTTTCTGACTGATTACGTAACTAACGCCCTGTAAACAAAAGTTTAGAGTTAATATTTTGTATTACAGGTTCTTATATAACTGGTAGAAATAACTAAGACAACACATGACAGGGTTTAAGAATCCCATGATTGTAATTTCATTTGGGCATAGCTTATATTTGAAGCAAATCTCCTATCTTCCACATTCTCGTCTTCCAAGGACTATACTAATATAAATGTATTCAGCAATGTGCTTTTAATGTGTGATTTAATTGACCAAATATATGTATCATGTATTTTTTACTTACAAATATTTGATAATAATGTAGTACTTACATTAAAATTAAGAACTTAGTTATTGTACTTATAACTGGATCTTTTGGATCTTTGGACTCTTATTCAACAACGATAAGGGTCCCTGACAACTGTTGTTCTAAACATAATAATGCAATCAATTTTTGAAACTTATGTGCCAATTGTACATAACTATACATAAAATGACGTAAAATATTTATGAAAAGAAACTTTACAATTATTATGAAATGTAATCAAGTACTTATTATATTAAGCGCACTTAGGTAGTGTATGAAGCTGCAAGTACCTATTATTCAATGCATTTTTGTTACTTAACATTCTGTGGTAAACCAAACTATTTATTATGTTTAGTTTCTGTCAGTAAATGGTAATGGATTGTTTGTCAATATGCATTTATCTTTTTCGTTCCAACCAAGTATCTAGAGGTAAAATAAAAATAAACCTAACACCTAGAGGTAAAATAATACAATGATTTTAATATTATCCGCTTAGTAAATTGTTTTATTAGCCAGTAACCAAAATAAATCTATTTTATATTAGAATGAAGTTTTACATCAATTTTAAACTAACATTATAATCAAAATAATACAAGAGACGCATTTTAAATTTATTTGATGACATTTAAAATACTGTCGGTATTGAATGACGTAAAATGACAATTTATGGTTATTATGTGGTTATTATTATCAGTAGACGTCCTTGTATCCGGTTTGTGCGATTTACTACTTGTAGATCGTTATCTCAAAATATTTTGGCCTTAATATTTTACTCTAAATTGCAAAAAATAACTTGTCGATGTAAAAAGTTGTTGTTTTCCGATTACAATGGATAGCCAGAAATAAAGTTCTTAGAGTTATTTTTATCACAACTTTGTAGACAAACGAAAATCAATGTCTGAATGATTGATATAATTTTATGACAATAATTTTGTTGAATTTTTGGTAATTAGAAGTATAGTTGTTGATTCGCTTTATTTTTAAATCAGTTGAATCTGTTATAATATGAATGTCTGCTCAATAAAATAATTATCTTCATAGTTACATTCGTTTCACATTGCTATCGATACTTAGTATCTTAAGATTAGACATGGTAGCAGAAATATTTAGAAGTTGAACTTTAATGAGCAGATGTTTTACTTTTTATGGATGGTGCAGACTTAGCCTGTATGTTATATAGGTACTTAACCTATTTTATTAATCATATGTAAAATTTATAGTAAAACATTTTATATAAAAGAATGAGACAAGATGGCGGATTAAAGTAAAAGGTGGTTACCGAGACGTTGTTTGATTTACGCTTATCCTTTACTTTGTAAGGCTGCCCGCCCACGACTGATAAATCGGAGCTCAATATTTTGTAGGAGAAAAATTAGAGCGTACCTACCGATTGCAATAGTGCAAAGTAAACGTCCTACAAAAAGTCTGTCAAAAATAAAAGAAAGGAAAAATCAGCCGACGAGAGGAAGGAAGAATCAGACGTGGGCTGGCAGGTTGATATATTCGAAAATAAGCTTCGGGTTACATTTGTTTCGTGTTTTTTCGTGTAATCTTTGCAAAATATGTACCTACAAAACCTTATACCTACCTCTTCTCTCTTAAAATGGTTGAAAACATAATATTTTTTCCATAGATAACTAAAATATCTAACAAAGATATAAATAATAATCTATATGTCTGATTAGCAGGTATCGTTCGATGAATAGGTAAATCATTTCCAGGCAACTGTTAGTGACGCTGTAAAGAAGGATAAACAAGGTTAATCAAATCACTGCCTAAAAAAACTTAGGTAAATGTCACATATGTCGGTATGGGACACTAAGATTTTTTTATAGTTATTAAACGTGTTATCGGTTTGAAAGCTTTTGTAATTATGATAAAGTCGGTAGTTTTAGATTGGTTTATTGGTCGGTGGATTTGTATGAGAATTTTAATCGAAACTAAATTAGACAGCTCTTATTTTCGTCTGTCTTTTTTTAAGTGCGTACAAGTGAAAAAGATAACGATGGTTTATAATAAGTTTAGGGTGGGATTAACAGAGTCGGGGCTAATGTTTAAATAGCTTTTAAATTTTAGCGCCAGAAACAAAACTCATTAAATAACTTACTAGCACGAACTTATGCCATTTTACCTTAGCTATTATTTCCGGATAGGTGAATATCTAAAATAGCATTCTTATCAAAAGAAAATTATCTAATCAACCAAGCTTGATCAGAATAGATCGTGGATTATGCCAAATGTGGAAACTGTAATTGATGTATGACTTCGAAGTTATATAATTGCCCTGTTGGTCTAGTGGTTAGTGACCCTGACTTCCAAAACAGAGGTTTTGGTTCGCTTCTATGATCATTTGTTCTGTGTAATTTATCTATAATATTAATTTTTTATTTAAAAATATATAAATATGCTTACACATCTGGTTATCTTAATACAGGCTCTGTCTAATTTGGGAGACGTGTGTGACTTCTCACAAATCAAAATAAAAAAAATATCACGATTTTTCTTCCTATCTCTATTCAATTAATTTGTATTTTCTTTTTTAATTTACCATTTAAACACAGAAATCCTTATTTTTAGGGTTCCGTACCCAAAGAGTGCCAACGGGACCCTGTTACTAAGCCTCCGCTGTCCGTCCGTCCGTCTGTCGGTTATCTGCTGTCGTCTGCCGTCGGGCTGTATCTCATGAACCTTCATATCTAGAGAGTAATGTGTATTCTGTTGCCATAATAACAGCAAAAAATAAAAATATATCTATACTAATATTATAAAGCTGAAGAGTTTGTTTGTTTGTTTGTTTGAACGCGCTAATCTCAGGAACTACTGGTTCGAATTAAAAAAATCTTTTTGTAATAGATAGTCCGTTTATTGAGGAAGGCTATAGGCTATATAACATCACGCTACGACCAATAGGAGCAGAGCATAAATGGAAAATGTTGCAAAAATTAAAAACCGTTGAAACTAAAACACGCGAACAAAGTCGCGGGGGACAGCTAGTAATATATATAATAATAATACCAGCCTATAAATGTCCCACAGCTGGGCACAGGGCTCTTCTCATATAGAGAAGGATATAAGGAATAAAAATATGAATACATTAAAAGTTAAAGAGGGGTTTCAATAAAGTAACGACGTGTATTTTCAGCTTTTGCTTGATTTAAAAATCTTTGTGATGGTACAGAACTTCGTATGGTGATTCGGATACATCTAACCTCTGGCTAGAAACCCGTATGTCCATACATTCTTCGACACACAAAGTAAACTCGTCACCCATTATGTACTTAAGTCCATTGTAAGTACAAATTATTGTGTAGGTATTTCGGAAACTCAACAAACAGAAGATTTTTGAGTGAAATAGTCACATAATACCATCCCAGCAAAATGTAAGTACTTACGCTGGCTTGGCGTAGTAAGTGATAGTCTAGGATATTAGGACGGATTAACTTATTTTTATTGGTTTCCCGCTAGTTCACGCTCCATATGCCACCTTATTTTGGTAGGTAACAGGGCACTTTCTGAGTTTCACGTGATTTCCACCGTTATTAATTTAATTGTGAATTAGAGGAGTATGCTCGAACCGCACAGCAACCCTTTAGGCCTTTTATACCTACTCTTAGTGATCAATTTTATTATTACGTAAAGTATACTTTGAGTACGTAGTCTTCATTTTAAATAAAAACATTTATATCGCTATAAGTGACCACTATTGACACTACCTTATAGGACCTTATCTAACTTAAAAATAAAAATAAGGAAAAATAAAAACATTAGGCATTATTATCTCGAGTTACCATCGCAATAAATTTGATAACATTTTTTTGTTTAGGTGGTCTGATAAAGTGTTTAGACAAGTTAGTACCTATCTGAGTTTTTTATGCCCGCCTATGAATAATACCTACTGCATGCTGAATTCTACTGCATGTCCAAGGCTTGTTTACCTACAGGGAACCCCACAAGTAACATCATATCATTCTATTAAATATATAATATTTAAATAGTCTAACTCCAACTGCTTAATACTTAATTATTTACAATAAATATTTATTTAATTGATGCTACAATCCTGGATAAGAATTTAGAAGTTCGGGTCTTCTTAACAAAGTTGACGCTCCACGACCTCATGGTTTAAGAACACCAAGTGCAGAACTACTAATTCGGTGAAGCAACAAGAGCCTACGCTCAAGGTAATAGGGGCTACCGCAAGTTAAAAATCCACTACGGTTGTTAGTGTCGCATTAGTAGATTAAGTAATTATCTGTCTATCTTTCTGTATATCTGTGATGTAGATTGACAGATACACATCTGTCATTCTCAATCAAAGACAAGTTATTGTCATGGGATTCGTAGAAATTAATAGATTGCCTAGACAGGTACTTTGTATATAAATACAAAAAAAAAACAAGTTGCAAAACTATTGTATTTGCGTATTAGCATGGTGCGTGGGACATATGTTAGTATGAGATGACTAGGGTATTAAGAGTTATTTACCAATGATTTTATATTTCGTGCCCGCAGTATTCAGGTCATAGAAGAAATAAATTACGTCTTTTCAAACATAGAAATATACATTAGTGTATGGAACGTTTTGTTTAAAAAACGCCTGCCCCATACTACAACGCAACATGTATAGTTGGCCATTATTAATTTACTGCTACTGTTTTATAGGCTATCATATTCACAAACAAAATATTCAATCCGAAAGGTAGTTTCAGAGATTTTATTAAAACAAAAAAGCGCGCTGCATACGGTAAAATTAAAAAAAAGAATTATTCCCCTTTAAAAATTAAAAAAAAGTCCGCGACTGCATATTGTCTATCTTTTAAGGTTAACTAACTAAAGTCATTATAACCTTTTGAAGGTAATAATTATATATGTTCGGTTATTTATAAAAAAAAACAACGTTTCTCACTAAGGAATTTAATCCTTGTGTCTCGAGGGGTTTACACTCAAATCACATGCACGAAGAACACCTAGGCATATAATAAGCATTTGCGGTTCACAGAAATGCTTGTCCCATGCGGGGATCGAACCAAGAAAACACCTTCGCAAATAGACAAGGTTTGTATGAAAGAAAATTTCCAAAAAATCCGCTGGAAATGTTGAAAATTGACGGGACAACGATGTCATATAATCAGTGTCATGATGTGTCAGGGAATATAATTTATAACTGGTATATATAATTTATAACTTCACATTATTGTTTTCATAAACATGATAGGTATTT
Source organism: Diachrysia chrysitis (assembly GCA_932294365.1). Taxonomy (NCBI): domain Eukaryota; kingdom Metazoa; phylum Arthropoda; class Insecta; order Lepidoptera; family Noctuidae; genus Diachrysia; species Diachrysia chrysitis. The sequence continues at coordinate 9,227,895 of OW028649.1, read as the reverse complement.
ATTATTAATCCTTATCTAAATAATTACATTATTCGTAACAAGTGAGTAGTTCCACTCTTACTGACCATAGTGTGATGTTCCAACAATAACTTCTCAAAGTAATGAACTAAGCAATAATCTTAAGTACTTAATACCACAGAATAATAAATTGCTAATACTCGGTTTTTTCACTCAAATTAACACCGCGCTAATCTTTGGAAGTACCAGTCGGATTGATAATAATATTTCTTTTGTTGATTTGGTAGTATAGGGATTTGTTTATTTTTTTGAAAAGAAAACATGCTGACGACTTGTCGCTGTGGACAGCTTTTTTGTTTCCTTTTTTTTTTTGGCAGAGATTTACGCAGTTAGCCTGAGCGCAGTCTGCTTCACCGGACTTTGCGGGGGACTAGTCTTTGATAAAGCTAAGAGGGAAGTAGTACTATGGTGGATATTGTTCGTAGGAGTCTTGCAAGTCCATCCGTCTTCCCCAGAGAGAAGGAAGTCAATGAGGATTTATATGAACCTTAAAAAAAATAATCGCCTAGTTAGATCCCGTTATAGCATTTGACTGTTATATTGCTGTATTTACTTATCATTTGCCAATACACTTTATACTTATGTTGTTCGTACAGATGCACAATTTACAATTAGATTTTACTATCTTGTTTTTTATATAACATTTACAATAATTATAAATCTAACTCGTAATTTCTTATATTTACTTATCATGAAGTTATTTGACCGGGCAATTATTGTTTTTTATTGACTTAAGTAGGTAATTGATTTTTATTCTCATTTTTATGATATTAGGTATAAGTATAAACACGCAATGAATTAAAACACATTTAGTAAATGTTCTTAATATTATTATATATTTTTTTAGTATCTACTACCTAGTCACGCTGCATGCCGTTTAGAAACAAATAGTAACAATAATTATAATAAACATGATGAGCTTGTGGTGAGCTGTTTGTAAGTAGCGACACAACGGACCTGAGCGCCCCAGAGAGTCACTCCTTAGGAGAGCCTTCAGCTCTTTCTCGCCTTAACTGGATGGCTAGAGAGGGGTCACTAGAGCTATATATTTCGTGGGAGAAATTGTCTAATGGCGTAATAATGAAGAAACCCGCTATGGGTCCGCTACTGTGATCCGCGATGGTGAAATCGGGGCCGCACCGCTCGACACTCCTAGCTGCTCGCACTGGTGTTGCCTCCTGCTGGCGAGTTACCACCTGCCTATTTGATTGCATTAACATGTGTTAGAAAGCAGGTGCCATAGTTTTCCGATTTAGATCTAATAACCAATCCACTAACATATATCTACCCATAGCCTATTTTTTTTATTTTCCATTAATAATTTACAATAGCCTTGTGTCTACTTTGGACCGTTCACATCTGTTCTTTCATGGAGCTGAGGTGGATGGGCCCTGGTAAATGCCCTATCCCAGTTTCAAGTAAAATTCTCAACAAGGCGCTCCACTGCGTGTTGGACCTGTCTCCCCACGTAAGATTTTCAAAGGACCGGGTATTCTCGCTACTGAGGATAGCCCGTGAAAAATGAGAATAGATTAGTTTTAAAATAATTTGAAACAGTATTTGTTTAGATTCTTTTTGATTTGTGCAACAAAAAAAAATTACATGCAAACTATCTAATATTTTATCAATTAATGTTATTAATATACCAGTTGGTATTTTACCAGATATGATACTGACGTATAAAGTTGACTTCATTAAAGTCGTGGAACATGTTTCACGCATATCTTACGATTATCGTAAACAAAAGCTTTCGTGTTACATTTGATTCGGACACGTGACATTAAAACAGCATTTAGTATTATGCTAATCAAAGTTGTTAAAATGTGACTTTGGCAGTTTAGATGCGAAATATGCAATGTGGTCTCGTGGTCGTTGACATTATTTGTTTTTATTCTTTCGCCCGTTTTTTATATCTACCTTTTTTTTGCATCAAAAAGTTGCTTTCAAACATAAAAAATTCAAAGTATTAAAATTAAATTTTAAAATTCATTGCAATTTTTTGTCAACATTAATTTTTTGTCAAAATTAAAGTTTTCAGCAAATATAGAATATTTTTTTTATTATATTAAAAAAAGGCGTTCTTAAATATAAGTGTTTTAAATTCCTATTTTTATCACATTCATGTGACAGCTTATATCAGAAATAGATTATCAGATGGAAGGTTAGTTTCAAAACACGTATTAATTGGTCATTTAAGTTTTTAGCAAGTTAGCGCCGCTAATATTAGTTTTAAAATCACGAGCCTGTTGGGTGATCTGCAAAAACCACATTGATAAATAAAAAATCATTCGTTAATTAATATTAGTGTTTATTGAATTTTTTATGTCCTTATTAAATTGATTATGTCTCGATGTGTACATTCACTAAGAGTATTTTCATAGAAGTCACAGTACGGCGAGGACGTGCGCGAAAGATTGTCGTGCGTCAATAGTAATACTTAGTGTTTAGTTAACATAAAAATCGCTCGCTCTAAATAAAACAATAATAGCTAGCTAATATAAAAGTTTGTATTACTTCGTGAAAATTAAGTTTTTTTTTCGGCTGAGAATTAGTTTATATCGCCTTGAAAATGGATGAGGCTTATGCTCATATGAACAGTGGTGCGAAAAAATGTAAGAGGGGTTTGGTACCCCCAGACGGGGGATGGGGGTACGTCGTCGGTATCGGCGTGGGATTCACATTCGTAAGTATAATCTTCTTATATATAAAAATCTTGTGTCGCGGTGTTTGTCATTATCGAACTCCTCCGAAACGGCTTGACCTATTTTTATGTTTTTTATTTGGTAGGTCTGAGAATAGGTTGTAGGTAGGATTTTTTATACCCTTAAGAGATAAGGCCCTAGCAAAAGAACGTTTGCCGGGCCAGCTAGTAAGATATATATAAAATGTAAATTTTAACGGATTTTTAATATGTTGCAATTCTCATGTAAGACATCTATTAAGGATATGCAAGCACCTAACTACCATTTATGTTATCGTCTAAAAAAAGTGCTATCATTATTTTAATTAGTAATTAATTACTTCATTAATTTTGTTGCGTTAAATATTTTAAAATGGCGATAGGTCACATGAATCTTTCATTAGCAGGTGTAAGTACAAATACGTAACTTTTTTTTTTGGTTTCGCACTGAAGTTTCCTTAGGGATCGAACTCGCAATATGTTACGCATTCATACAGACATAGTCAGCTTAGCCACAAAGATAGTCTCGTTGTAATCAATATTTATAATAATTAAGTTGAATATGTTTTGCATTAATTTATCTGATATTAGGGCAACACGGCCTTTTCAAAAGTACAATTGCAATAAATATTTTTCCCGGGATGTTTGTGGTAAAGTGTGGGGCGAGAGCCGATGGACTCGACTGCCATTCTTCACACTAAGCTATGTCCTCTAATAATTAATGTACAAGCAAGTTATCTCATACAATTTCGACATAGGTACGTCAGATAAAAGGTTCCTAAGAAATCCTGCAAATTGGGATGTTGATTTAAATAATTGCGGCTGACTATTAAGGATGATGCTAGGACTACGCTAGTTTCACCAGGAGTAGATAATCATCGAATTTTCAGTCAAAGTGTATCAAGTAGCTACCTATGTACAAGATAAAGCGGGAAATATATAAAAAAATATATAATTAAGTATTCATTTGGTTCTAGTAGTAAACTAACTAAGTACCTCCATAAAATACTTACAAATAGTCACGGTATTGCTCAATATTGAATCACAAACATAAAACTTGGGCAGCATTTGCAGGCAAGTATGAAGTTCCCAGAGTAAGGAACTACTATGAGATAGAACAATTGAAAAGAGAATTCCTTATCTTATTAACAGTTTGACTCCAGATATAAAAAATATAAATGACAAAAAGTAATTTTCTAAACTACTAAAACAACATTTCTTAATGAGCTTGTAACTTACACCTAAGTTTTTATTAGTTAGTTAGGTCATTAGTATAACTGTGCTATTTTCATCTTCGTCTTCACTCCCACAGTCAAACTGTGTAAACGGTTTTGTGGGGCATTGCCTTAATACTTACATATAACAAGGCTTATTGTAAAATACTTAATAAATAAAGAAAATTAATAATAATAAACAAATAAATAAGATATAAAAAACAATAAATGCAAAATATTGATCTGTTGTTCCTCACATCGCTGCCACTATGGCAAAAGACCGGACGGCATGTCTTTGTTCTCGTGGAAGATGGGTAGGTAGGCTTTAGTATCTTGACGACGCTACTTGTGTTCAACGGAAATATAGCAAATTGTTGGAAGTTATATATTTGTGCCGTTTGGGGTTAATCCCATCGTCCGTAAGGCCCGAGTGAGCACATGCTTTTTAAGGACCTGGCCAAACGCCTTGTCGACACTTCGAGTGACCCAAGGGCTGGCTTTTACCTTGGACAGAAGATAAGTATTGCCATACAACGTGGTAATGCCGCCAGTATTTTGGGCATACTTCCAGTAGACAGCGATGTGCGATATATAGTTAAGTTCGATAGTATTATATAAGATATTTTTTCTTTAAAAATAAATATTTAAAGTTAAAATTAAATGTGTTTTTAGTCATTTACAGAGTATTTAAACGACAAAGACAAATCCGTTACAATTATCGCACAATCTTTTTAACGATTTTAATGACGGATTATAGATAAAACCTAGCGCCATGATAGTGTGCAACAGTGCACCATTATCACAATCTATATAATTAGATAAAAATATCTCTTTTAAGTTGCCGAACCCAATGACTATTCTCCGGCCAGTTTCTTCGAGATACGATGTCATCTTAACCACCATTGTACCTCTGGCAGCCCCTCCCTCGTTCATAACGTTTCATTTTCATGGAGATAATTTTTGTTATGTCAAGTTATTGTTAATCTGTTTTAAAGCGCTTATTAGCCTACGCCTCGTACTGGGTTATTAGTACTACTCCGTCTTGACTAACTAGTCTGTCTTTCTGACTAACTAGACAAGCTATTACACTCATTCGCAAGTCGTACGCCGTAATTCAGCGTGGCCGAACGCTTTTTTATCACTTTTACTGTCTAATTAATCTGTCTATCTGTCTTAATAAGACTGAATATCACGTGGTCTAATAAGCGCTGTATAGGTACACCTAATGCAGATTTAATTATGATTCTGTATCTTTAATCGTGACTGCACGTATTTGCATAGTTACACTTTTATCAGATCGATTCTATCTATTAGATACTCTTGACAGTTTAAGTGATCTTTGCATTAACGATTACTATCAATAATCGACAAATTAATATATTATTATATTAATCATGTTTTTATTTTTTGCCATGTATTTTATGCGTCATTAATGTAATGATTAAATAATTGGTTATTGATATCAAAAATAAATACATTTATGATCTAAAATAGATCTATTTCAATATCATGACATTGTGATTTGTTTTTTGATAAGAAAGGTTTTTGACACGTGTCGAAGCAGTTATGACTTTGTAAAAAAGATAAAGGCAATTTTTGATACAAGTACCTACTTCTTTTGATTTTTTGTGTCAAAAATTAAAACTATAATAATTATCCCTGGTTATGTATCGGTACATACCTAGGGATAATTATAATAGGCATAATGACAAGGTATGAAACTCTTACTGTATTTTCGGGACAAAATAATTATTTATTACACGAAAATAAAAAAAAAACGACTTCGAAGTTAGCATTTTCGTTCAACGAAATGTCATTGTTGGTAAAAACATCAGTTATTTTGATTTTACAACTGAAATACTGAATCGATTTTGAAAGATTTATATGGGACCAACTCGAAGGTACACCCCTTTTTCATGACTTCTGGCTAGCTTTTTTCCAAGGTATGTTGGGGTCGACTTCCTGTCTTACCGGATTCAGATGAATACTATAATTTAGCCTATCGTCCTGGGTAATACTGTATACCATGGTAAGACTGGTTGTCAGAATCGTAATGACTTAACGACTGCCAAAGATCAATGTATGTCAGTCGGAAAGAAAATCAAAGATAAAAATAATGTTTGATATCGATTCACATTTGTTGGATATTGCGTAATAAACATACAAGAAAAATACAGACGAATTGGAACCTCCTCTCTTTTAAAGTAGTTAAAAAAATGTGTCATAAATTTAATTACTTAATGTGAGGGCCATTAAGAATCATCATCCCTTTGTTTTGCTATGTGTATTAAGCACAAAAAGAAGGTCGTTATACTGATTAAAGTAATTCTTAAATTAGTAGGATGAGATACCTCAGTAATTAATACGAATTATCGTCAAGGCTTTGACAAAATTACCGTCGCTTTCCGCGCCGTCTAACGTGAATGTATGTGTAGCCTATGTCCTATTTACCTTCCCTTTTTAAGAAAGAACTCGGTTGAGTTCAATAGGAATTCCATTTTAAGGATATCGAGTGTTTGTATCTACTTGCCTGCTAATTAGATTACAGTACTCGATAGAATAAAAGAAAGATTCAGAAAAATAATAAGGGAGATAAGATACTGACACTTATATCGTAGACAAAAAGATTTAATGTCAAGATTGATGAGTTATTTATAGAAAGTACATAATATATCTAAAATGAATATGAAAAAAAATAAATTTTTTGTCAATTGATTATTATGCTTAGCCTTTAAGTCTTTCAAACAACTGTCAATAAAAAATGAATCGCTTTACTAGTTTACGGGACGATCCGGATTTCTTTGGAAAGGGCAGGTCTGGTCGATCCGGAAGAAGAGTAGGGAGCATTAGCCCAGCAGTGACTTTACAAGCTGAAAATAATATAAAGAACCGACTTTTCCCTTTGAGTTCAAGTGCGAGTTTATAAAAGTTACAGAATGTTAGTTAACTTAACGGTTCCTTACATCCACAAAGAAAACATGCAACAAAAAGTTTTACAGACTTGTTATAGAGCCGTTGTAATAAAAATAGACGAGTAAACAAAATAATAATATCTATTAACAAAGTAGTTCATACTAATGTCGTGAAATTGTGCAATGTTGCGAAACGAACCCGTTTTGATCAAGTTCATGGACGAAAATGATTCGCATACCAAAGTAATATAATTATTTCTCAATAAAGAACATCTTTAAACAAATCGATGATCAATATTAAGTGACCAGGAAATGCTAGTTATATTCAACATTTAAGTAATTTTTTTTGGACAGTATGGTATTGATATTGCATGTATACGGCTATCCACTCGGCAGTGATACCGGGGTCAACACGCCAACTGCCACTGCGCGCGCGACGTGTTGCGGTTTGATCTCCGCACGGGACAAAAATTTGTATACAATTATATTGCAAAATTTCTGTTAGAATCAGATACCCGGTTGTAGTTTGTGTACAAAACCTAAACTTCTAATAAGTGTGGTGATTATTATTTCTTTATTTTCTCAAGGATACGTAATCTTAGAGGTTTATATGCTACTTAGATCTGCACATAGAAATGCCATTTTATTTTATTTATTTGTCTTGGATGATGCAATGTTGGGATATATTGGGTTAGATTTCGAGAGTTAAATTGATCCTAATAATAATATAATTGAAGCTTTTTATTATAAAAGTACGCGTAGGTAATCAACGGGACTGTGTAAAAGAGATAACGTATGTTAATTTGTGTATGTGTCTTGTTTATTTGGTTTTGAACTTATTACATATTTTGTAGTGTTTACATATTCCGCTTTGTAATTGCTTGTTGCCAATACATTATAGGGAAGGTAGAGTTTGACTCTTACAATAATGTTTGTATAGGTAAGTTTACACTTCGCTACAAAAACTTATAATTGCTTAGTAAAACAATTAAAAAAATAGAAATAGCAGTACACTGGCGAAAATATAAATATCAAAATTACATAATTTGGATAGAAGAAATAACTTGTACTAATTATTTATTTTTTTTCAATCTCGATCGGTTTCGACATTCCTTACTAGGCAGGTAGGGAATGTCGAACCCAGAGAAGACATGTCAATACAAAAATGGAGACAATTTTTGTGGGCTTTAACATCTCAACTCTTTTTTTTACAACTTTTAATTAAATTCATTATGGGGTATAGAAGTTTATTGGTCTCATCGGGTATTTTGTTAAAACTCACTCATACTGGATTTGCCAAATTAATAAAGGCAATATTGGGTAAAAAAATTATGTTATTTACGGATAATTTTTCCAACGTCGAGAAATAATATTGAATTTTTGACATTTCTTCCGTAGAAAATCTGTTAAACGATAACTTTATTCCACGAATAAAAATTATCTGGCGGTGAAAAATCTGCTCTTGTTTAATTACCCTATTAATTATTATTATAGGGATACCCTAGTATTGTAATATTATCTTGTTTGTATTCACAGGGGTAGTCTAACGACCAGAATTGACATGACATGACATATAAATAAACTAAACGCAATCATCGTACAATATGAAGCGCCGACATGTCACAACACACTACTTTATGATATAACAAAGTAAAGAAAAATAAAAAGGAAATTTCCATTCAAGAATCGACATCATTTATTTTTATTATGATTCGTTCTTCGACATTGGCAACGCTTTATTAACTAAGGTGATTTTGTCAATCGTTGTCACCAAGTTTTCCTAGAGGTTTTGATAGGTATATTAACTAAAAAACAACCTATTCTTCTAGTTTTTAATCTAGAAAAAAAAAGTATAATACTTAACAAGAGAGATAAGAGATATAACTAAGCCATAATTATGCATTATTATAATGCATCAAAATTAGCAGTTTATATATTTTTATCATTACAGTTTCTTTATTCTTTGTAATGAGATATAAACTAGAGTGAGTTATAAAGGAACAATTTTAACTCCAGGCAGTGACCTCTGTAGCTTGGTTGATAAAGTGATTGGTGCGTCTGCCCCAACAAAGCTTGGGAAAAGGTAAGGTAAATATTTACCGGATTCAGCCAAATACTGTATTTTACATGGTGCGACTGACAATCTGATCTCCACAAGCCATTTTACTGGGTAACACACTATCCCATCGCGGATATATCAGCGGCCAGTGCGGGTTAACCCTTATTATTGGTCAGACCCTGCGGCTTACATTTAGCCTTATACCAAGTACGTAGAAATTACCTACCAAACCTAAAACTAAACCTACCTACCAAAAAACTAAATGTCAAAATGCCTTAATACCTCTTATGTTGTAAAAATTACCAGTTGGCATACATAGGTATCTCCCTATCTTTTCTATTAGGCTAAAACACTTCAACAACGTATCCTAACTGTTAATATGCTTTGTTGACATTTTAATTTTCTATTAGTACTCGCATTTATTGTTTTGTAAAACTGAATACCTAAACGTAAAACATCAGAATAGATTAAACATAAAAGTGCGGTGAAGCAGTCAAACCCTGCGCTCAGACTACCTGTGAACATTTCGACCAAAAAAAATAAGGTTAAACATAATTTGATAACTAGTTCTAAATGCACTTCCTGAATGTTTTTTACTGATTAATTGCGATTACGCGCTAACCATAAATCAGTTTTTGTAAATGGCCTCTCAGTTTTTGAGTTGCTGACTTTTACGAGCTCGCAGAGTCGACATTTCCCAACTGACTACCCTGAGAAGAAATGTCGAAAGAAACTCAGGGGTCAGTCTCTTTTAAAGTCTAATCAATATTCATGAGCATATCTATACTACTATAATATATAAAGCTGAAGAGTTTGTTTGTTTGTTTGTTTGTTTATTTGTTTGTTTGTTTGTTTGAACGCGCTAATCTCAGGAACTACTGGTCCGATTTGAAAAATTCAGTATTGGATAGCCCATTTATTGAGGAAGGCTATAAGCTTTATAACATTACGCTGCGACCAAAAGGAGCGAAGCATAAAGGAAAAATGTTGCAAAAATGAAAAACCGTTGAAACTAAAACACGCGGACAAAGTCGCGGGCGACAGCTAGTTGTGTTATAATTACTGGACTGGTCTTTTAAAGAAAAAACCAGATCGATATGAGCAAGCCTGTGCCAGCAGGCGGCAATCATGCCCCGAATAAGTGCTATAAAGTGCTCGCCATGGCCGAATTCGGCTAGAATGCGATCATCATTACCATCATCATCATCACCATGTTCAGTGTATGTACACTGCATATATTCTAAAACACATACACTAAAGCGTCGTAGTTGATAATAATTATATTGCCACTTGACTCTACAATAGTAGAGTCCAGTGTAACTTTTTTTTTTCTGTAAATTCCTATTTAGAATGTTGAAGGTCAGTTTTAAGAGCAGTGTGCACTTTTCAGAATACACAATTTTATATACGACACAGTTCATAATATACGCAGTAATTCCATGTAAATCCATGTAACTTAAATCCTTAAAAGCGACTTCTTAGAAGATTGGGATAAGGCATATAAAAATTACATTACTAAAATGCCATAAAATTTAACTATATTATTTACTAGCTGTTGCATGCGGCTGTGCCCGCGTGGGTGTTGGTTATCACGGTTAAAATTACATTACTAAAATGCCAATGTCCTTTCTTAATATCCAAGCTTACCCCATACCAAGTTTCATCCAAATCGGTTCAGCGGTTTAGCCGTGAAAGCGTAACAGTCAGACAGAGAGATTTACTTTCGCATTAATAATTTAGTATAGATAGTATAAAGTCTGGTTAAGTAGTCTAAGTCTGCGCTCAAGCTAAATGCGATAGACATCTTCCAAGAAAAAAGTACCCATACTTTTTAGGAAGAACTTTTACTGATCTCTCGAACTGTCAAATATAATTAAATGTTTCATTCGCGAATAGAATGGTATACGCTGACAATATCTACCTATGTATCTTATACTTATTTTTATACCTAACTGTATTAGCTACACTAACAACTCTAACAAGGCCTTATCCTAGAACTGGGACTATAAACCTTGTTTTGTTATTTTATTATGCTGATTAAACTCATATGAAAGTAAAACAGATTAAGTTGTAAAATGGTAAACAGAAAATAGCGAAAACATGATAATAATAGTTATAAGTGTTGTTGACTTAGCGAGGAATAGTTATACATAGAACTTATTTGTGTTACTAACCAATATGAGTTATCACCTAGAAATGAGTGGTTGGGAACGTGAAAGTTTACGATTCAGTACGCAAAAAAATAGTATTTAAGACAATTTCAATATCTATTCTTTATAGATTACCTACGTTATAATCCTTACTAATATTATAAATGCGAAAAAAACTCTGTCTGTCTGTCGCGCTTTCACGCCAAAACTAATGAACCGATTTAAACGAAACTTGGTACGGAGATAGTCTAGAGGCTGAGAAGAAATAGGTTACTTTTTGCTGTGATTAGATTACCTACGAATAGTTTTTATAAAAAGGATAACTCTTGTAGCTTAACACCTATACCATAAAGCAACACTGTTTCTATTGCGGAAGAGACAGCGCACACACAAATTGTTAATTTGAATGTTATTACCGAAATTGTCCCACTGACAAAATAACAATTAAATAAATAAATAGCTAACAGTAGCTAACATTGCTTTTTTTAACATTTTTTTCTCCATCACGATATTCACGATTAATATTTTACAAAGAATAATTTTATAATTGCAAATAATTGAATAGAATCAACTCTCCTATGCTATTAGCACCTGATAAGCAATTATTGATGTATAATTTTTACTCGAATAAAGAAAATATCATCCAATTTTTTTTTTATAGCAATATTAATGTTATACCTATTTCTACATAGTAACAGTAATTGAATAATGAACCCCTACGAGTACACAAAGGGCAAACCCAAATCGCTTCCTACCTTGACAAATAAGTAAGCCAAGGTTAAATGAACCGGATTACAGTAGTTTTCGTTGATATTTAGAAATTTTAAAACGTGTACCTAATTAAAGTTATTCGGAATTCTTAAATTAATACTCCAATCCTACAAAACCGATGTATGGTTTTCAAGAATTGCTATTTTTATTTAATTTTTTTTTTATACCGACTAGCTGTGCCTCCTTCTTCGCTCCCGTCAACTGTCTACCTGAAGTGGCCTATGAACACCTAGGTGATTATATCCGCGGATGCTCAAGTGACACTAATGAGTTGCCTATGATGACCCAGGTGAACATAGTGGAATAGACCACCCTACCCACTTACCTACCTACCTACCTACCCTACCTGCCTTTTTTTTTTTTTTTTTTTTTTTTTTTTTTTTTTTTTTTTTTTTTTTTTTTTTTTTTTTTTTTTAGGCGGGGGAATCCTCATGGACGCCCGCTCACTCGGGGGAGCGAACGGGTAGTGTCAGACTCTTACTGACTAAACCTGAACCGCCGTGCTACGTCATCCGCGTGTTGTGTTGGTGCGTGGCAATGCATTGCAATTCATCACGCACCAACCGCGGGTCCGCCGGCCAATAGGGGCCAGCGGATCGCTATCGTGATGGTTTGGAGACCGACGTGTAAAGAGCGTCGGCCTCTCCGCCTCATACTGGAGCCACACCCGTAGCACGGAATGCGGCCCCCCGTCGTGGGTCCTATAGTCGGACGACAGACACCCCCGTGTCCATCGCCCAGGACCCTAGTTAGGGCGGGAGGGCGCGCTCATACGCGGCCCTGCGCCGCCCCACTCGACGTCGGCGTATTTGGGGCGCGTCGGGGTCGTCCTCCCGAGCGCGCTCCGCCGCCTCCTTCTGGGACATGACGGTCTCGCAGAAGGAGGACAGCGCATTCCACGCTGTGCGACTGCTGAGCGCAGCAGCGACAACAGCCGACAGCGCGGAGATGTCTACGCCTCCCAGCGCCGCCTGGAGAACGGCGCGAGGCGCGGCAAACGCAGGACATGCGGCCACAGTGTGCAGTGCGGTGTCATCACCGTCACCACACTGGTGGCACGCAGTCGTCTGCTCCCTCCGAGCGACCCGGCACAGGTAGTGGCCAAAGGCCCCGTGCCCGGTCAGTATTTGCGTGAGGCGGTAGGTTAAAACACCATACCGCCTCTCCACCCACGGTTGTAATTGTGGGCGGATCGCCTCAATGGTTGCCCGTCCCGCCGTCGGTCTCGCGAGCCGAAGCTCCCAATTCCGCATCGTGACGAGACGGGCCTGTCTTCTCCAAAGTTCGCGTTGCCTTGGCAGGGGGTCGGTACCCCGGGACCGGAGCTCGGTGCAACGGGTGTAAAGGTCCGTTAGCACCTCTGCATCCAGATCCCAAGGCGGTGTCCCAGCCAAGACACACGCGGCTTCGTGCCCGACGGTCCGGTAGGCCCGGACGATCCTGTTGGCGACAACACGCTGCGAACCAAGTAGAACCGCCCGGTTATCGGCCGTCATAGCGTCACTCCAAATGGGTGCGCCGTATAACGCCATCGATCGAATGACCGAGGCGTATAGACGGCGACACCCGATGTCAGGGCCCCCGACATTGGGCAGGAGCCTTCCGAGGGCTGCCGCGGCGGACCGAAGCCTCGGTGCCAACCGCTTGAAGTGCTCCCGGAAGCTCAACCGCCCGTCGAGGACCAGGCCGAGATACTTCATCGTGCCCGACAATGGGATCCTCACGTCCTCCACTGTCAGGCACGCACCGGTAGTGCGTCTGCTCCGGGGGCCGTACAGCACAAGTGCCTCGGTCTTCCCCAGAGCGACGTCAAGTCCAAGCATCCGGATGCGACCTACGACGAGATGGACGCCGCAGGTCGCACGCCGGATGCACTCCTCCTGGGTGGTCCCTCTGACCAACACCAGGGTGTCGTCTGCATAGCAGACGACCTGCGTCCGAGATAAGAGGGCACCGCGTAGCACCCAATCATACCCAATGTTCCACAGGAGAGGTCCTAAGACTGACCCCTGTGGAACACCGCGCCCAGTCTCTTGCCACTGCGGGCCGGTCAGGCCAGAGTAGGCGACGTACCTGTCACGAAGGTAGTCCGCCACGATGTGCTGAAGGTAGAGCGGCACCCCGTGGTAGCGAAGCGCCGACTCTATGCACTGGTGCGGCAGCGAGTTGAAGGCGTTGGCAATGTCGAGCGATACTGCCAGCGCCAAACCACCCCGCGCCGCAGACCCCATGGCGAACTCCTTTACCTGGCTAAGGGCGCCCAAGGTGGACCGGCCCGCCCTGAACCCAAACTGGGAAGCCGACAGGTCGGGTCCCGTGCCAGTCAAGTGCCGGACGATACGAGCGGCGATGACGCGCTCGAAGAGCTTGCCCGCCTCGTCCAGCAGGACGATAGGCCGGTAACCCGACGGCGAGTCGGCTGGTCGTCCCTCCTTGCGAAGGAGGACGAGCTGCCCCGTCTTCCAGACTTTGGGGAATCTCCCCGCCACTAAACAGGCGTTGAAGAGACCCCGCAGCCGATCCTTCAGGGGACCCACAGCCAAGGCAATAGCCCGAGCCGGTACCCCGTCAGGTCCAGGAGCAGTCGTCTTCGTCCGGAGGCGCTGGGTAGACGCCTCGAACTCTCCTTCGGTTATCTCCTCCAGCTGTCCGCGCGACTGTGCGGTACCCATGGCTGGAGGGATAAAGTCAGTCCGGTGGGATGGGAACAGGGACGAAACGATGTTCCTGAGGAGCTGAGGCTCCATGGACTCCGTGAGCGGGGGCGCCGCAGCGCGAAGTTTGTTCCGCGCCGCCAGGTACGGATGACCCCACGGATCCCGGTTCAGCTCCTCGTACATCTCCTGCCTTGCTGCGGCCTTTGCCTGCAGAATGGCCAGGCGGAGATTCAATCTGGCCGCACGGTAGGCCTCGTAAAGAGGTACCGCCGCGGCCTCGTCCCTGCGCCTAGAGCGGTGGCGTGTATAACGGCGTTGCGCCTCAATACACGCCCGCCTAAGCCCTGCTATCTCTGGCGACCACCAGTAGACTGCCCGTTTATTGGGCCTTCTCCGGACGCGAGGCATCGCTGCGTCGCATACCGCTGTGATGGTGCTACGAAACAGCTCCGCCTCGTCGTCAATTGAGAGGCCCGACGGTGGTGCACACCAGTCACTGATGATGGCCGCCTCGATAAGCAGTTCCCTGTCGAGTTTCTTCAGGGCCCATCGTGGGGAGCCTTGGTTCGACCGACCCCTGGGCCCCCCAGAAGGGGAGACGCTGAACCGAATGTACCTGTGATCGGACAGCGTCTCCATATCCACAATGACACGCCAGTCGTTGATGCGCCCGGCAATGGCCGGGGAGCAGAACGACAGATCCACAATGGACCCGCCGTTATGCCGGACGCACGTCTGGGTGCTGCCCCGGTTCAGTAGGACGAGGTCCAAACCGAGGGCCCACCCCTCCAGCAGTTCCCCGCGCCGGTCCGTTACCGGTCCTCCCCAAGCCGTGCTCTTGGCATTGAGGTCTCCGAGTAGAAGGACGGGGCGGGGTGCCAACGTTCGAACAAGGGTCTCCAGCTCGGCCACGAATGACTCGAACTCAGCGAGACCCCTGTTCGGGGAGAAGTAGGCACCGACAACTGCGTACGACCCCCATGACGCGGCGACGAATCCAGAGCCCCTACGGATGGTATGTAGGGGCTGGGAACGGGCGCCTGTTGCGGCGACGACGGCGACAGAACCGTCAAGGTCCCCCGCCCAGTTGGGCCGGGAGGGGACGAAATAGGGCTCCGCCACTGCCGCAACGTCGATCTCCCACTCCGCCAGTGACTGTAGGAACAAATCCTGAGCACCAGCGCAGTGGTTGAGGTTCCCCTGGAGGAAGAGATGTGGGCGGACTTGATCCATTACGTTTCCATCATCTCCTCCGTGCGGGGCACAACCTCCGCCCTTACCGCGTTAGGGGGCCTCATTGGGGCCCTTTTGTTCCTGTTGGGGGCCGGGGGAGCACATCCCCGACTGCCCATCTGGTGGTCCGCCTTGCGTCCCTTGGACTCGCAGATGGCGCACTTGGCGGGAGCCGCGCAAGACGCCGCTTTGTGGTCGGGCTGTGCACACCTGTAGCACAACCCGCTGCGATCCGTCTCGGAGGTGCACACGGCCCTAGTGTGTCCGATCTCCAGGCATCGGAAACACTTCATGGGCCGCGCTGCAAGCTGTACCACACGAGCGGAGCTCCACCCGACCAGGAACTTCTTTGACCTCGCCGTTATGAGCCTTGGGGCTGCGGTCAGCGGGCACTTCACCAGAGCGGTGAACATGCCCCCAGGGCCCAACTTGAGGTCACCCACCTTGACCGAGCCCGGAGGACACTGGCCTTTCGTCGCGACGGCGGCAATGAGGTCCTCCCTAGTGACGGAGTCGTCCAGCTCTGTCACCCGGAGCTCCGCACACTTGATGGGCCTGTGGACCCTCACTGTCCCGTCGCCGTAAATCGCCTTAAGACGTTCGGCCATCAGGTCGGCCCCCGCCTGACCTACGCTCTTCGGAAGCTCGAGGACTCGAGCTCCCGTCTGTGCCCTCTTGATGCGGATGGGGTCGACTGACATGTCGATCCCCATCTCGGCGACCCTGCCTACCCTTCCTGCATACCCTATTTTACCCTAGCAATTTTCTTCTTTAATAGAAAAAAAAAACATTTGTCAATACAATATTAATTTAATTCTAAGAAACTTAATATATACAATTAGCTCTCATTTCTTATTTTTTTCCGTAAGAAAGTTTCGTTTCTATAAGCCTATAAGGTATAAGGAAACTTAAAAAAAAAGATGAATGAAATCGGTAAAGTATTTCTCAAGTTATGGCGTAACCAAGGAAAATACAGATTAATTTTTATATAAATAGATACATAAAAGGTATATAAGCTATGCCATGTTTTTTTTTTTTTTTAAAGAATACGCAGTTTTAGCCTGAGCGCAGGCTTTGTCTGCTTCACCGGACTTGGCTATGTCATGTTATATAGTTTATAGCCTTCTTCGATTAAAGCACTATCCAAAACAAAAATATTTTTTTAAATTCAAAACTATATTCCCTGAGCGCGTTCAACCGAACAAACAAACAAATTCTTCAACTTTATAGTATTAGTAGGAACTAGGTTAATTATTCAATTATATTTTATTACTTTTCCGTTACTGTAAAATATGTTTGTAACTAATAAGTATGTATTAAGGTTTTTAAATTCTATCTCTACTTTTATATATTTACTTGCTATTATTACAAAAAATAGAAAATATAATTATATGGCTCATTACACATACAATAATTAGACAATATTATTGTTTTCATTATCTTGCACGTATATTTTAAATTAGTATAATTTAATTTAATTTTTATTCTCAACATCAGCATTGCGTCATAGCAATTACGTAAAATATTACCTAACAAAATGTTTATAAGGTATTGTTAGGTTTATATTAAGTGTCTAAATTCATGCCGAAGGTACGCACTTAAGTTCGACATAATTACGCCTACAATGCTACTTGAATTACTGCTGACACATTATGCCGAAATTACGTTGCGTTGTGGCGTACAGCTGAACTTCGGTCAGGCGTCTTCTCAACGGCAATTCGGTGGCAACGTATTCTGTAGAGCACAAATTATACGCGACCGAAATTCGGTTCAACACAACACTACCTTAGTCCAAAAAGGCCACGATTTCTGAAAAGGAATGATATTATAAACAGAATTGGGTATTCGACAACTATAGAAATATTTATTTATAACAAATATTTTTAATCAATAATAGTCGTAAACGACTATTATTGATTTAAAAATAGCTAATTAAAAAAAAAAAAAACTATAAATAGCAAAAGCTAGCATATTACATATTTAAAAAATATACACGATTTTATAAATTAGTAGATGACGAATGTTTTATATCTTTTTCGCGAAACGACGACTTTTATGGGGCACCCGCACATTAGTAAGGAGATTTGAGTATTGACGTCACATAACGATATTATTATAGTTCTCTCTGTCTAATTAGCAATATTAAAAAATGCTTGTAACTAGCTCAACTTGTTTAATGGAGCAACCGCAGAACAGAAAGAAGGAACAACATTAAAATACTTGTAACCAGCTCAATATGAAAGTAATTAGAATGTTGTTTTTACAACTCGATTTTACAGATTTTTTAATTTTAATATAAAATAAAAAAAGACGTCAAATACCCAATAAATAACCCTGATTATTTTTTTTGTTACAGATGTTAGGTTTTGGCTCGTCCAATGCTTTCGGCATATTGTTCCACAACTTTTTCTTGGAGCAAGGAAGTGGAAGCGGCCTGCCTCTCGTCATAGGAGTGTATAATGGAGCCCTCTCTATCTCAGGTACGTAAAAAATTATCCTACTTAAAATAACAGAAAATGAAGTGAAAACTTGATGTGAGGAACTTTATAAGTCATAGTACCTATACATAATTATATGGGTTTTCTTATGAGGAAACGGGCTGGTTTTATTTTCTAATATTATGGCTCAGATATTTCAATCTATGAGTACATTCTGAACACATGTCAGTTAAAGACCACACAGGCATTCCGCCACAAATTACTTAACCTAATTTATTCTATCGACGGACACACTGAACTGTGTTTAATTCCGACTTGTTCAAGTATCGATCGTGGCTCAAGTTACTATTTCTAATTAAGGATAGACAATGTAGCACAGCTCAAATCGTTTAATCAAGTCGGATTGGGCAAAGAGACCGATACTTGGGAACAATGTTTCGATGACCTGCTTTGTGGGGTCTTAATCTTCAATCATTACAATGAACTAATCAAAGGTTCTTTATTTTATGACTGCCTACTAGCTATTGCTCGTTATTATCCGAACGCGTGGTTGTCGGTTATTGCAGAAAAAAATAGCCTATATCCTTTCTTAGTATTCAAGTTTACCCCATAGTTTCATCCAAATCGGTTTTGCGATTTGCGCAAAATTTGCACTATGAAAGCGTAACCGACAGACAGAACGACAGAGTTACGTTCGCATTTATAGTATTAGTATGGACGAACGGACACGGAACATACCAATGAATTACGCTTTCATAATGTATTCTCATCATCGTCATAACAACCCCCTCTAGACAAGTGACATTTTGACAAGCGTTAACGCTGATCGAATCGTTCAAATGTATGGAAGTGACAAGTCCAAGTCACGTGACTTATCGAAACGAAATGTCATTTCCATACATTTAATGTCATTTAAGCGATTTCTAATATCGTTAACGCTTGTCGACATGCCACTTGTCTAGGGGGGGCAGGTCTTTGAGTAAATCCCTAAATGTAATATCCCCCTACCATATCTACACATAATAATAATTATATAGCTTGATCAATAATTTTTAGCATACAAGAAGTTAAAAGAGTCATAGTGTCGGCCGGTAATACAGATTAAGTACCTATAACCAGTAGTGAAAGACACAGCTATAAACGAAGTCTTTTGTCCTTTTCAGAAAGTCTTTTAATAAGAATACGTACATAGTTTTAAGTTCTATTTAATAAATGTACTGAAATGAAATGTACTAATAATGTAGGTGTACAACTGTACACATTATGATTGGTTTTCTCGTTTTGCTTGCGTTATTGAAACCTCACAAATGTCGAACGAACTGAGATTGCAAAACTGAAAATAACACCGTTTCCGTGATTCTAAACTCATGTGGTGATAAGATCGAATAACAACGTAGAATAATAATTTATTTTCATAACATATTTTAGACAGTGACAAAATTACAATAACGTTATATACATATAGTCTAATTAAAAATATATCAATAATTTGGATTTGATTTGATATTAGCAACATTTTTTTGGATCTAATGAAATTATATACTTTTTTCTTTTCTCAGGTTTCCTTGGAGGTATTGCGTTAAAGCGATACTCATTTAGACAGGTGGGGCTAGTAGGAGCTGGCCTCTTCGTGCTCGGCGATGCGCTCACAATCTTAGTTCATAAAACGTACCAGCTAGTCTTCACATTTGGAGTTATAAGAGGTAAGGATTTAATCTATACCAATATTATGTAAGACGACAAGTGGCTTAAACTAACGACCCGATGGGTCCCTTTAAATTGCAAGAGACATCGCTGTAGGCCCAGTCAGAGACGGCGGAATGAGCTGGACTCCTTCGTTAAAAATTGGTACAGCACAGCTCTGGACAGAAATGGCTAGAAAAGAAAAAAATGTTTTTTGTTATTGGTACCAAATAAGCTTCGAAACTACTATAGCCGCTTTTAACGATTTTTATGAAACTATTGGCACATCTACCTGTTTCCTATAGCTGTTACTTTCTACCCCGATATTTCCACAGAGTTGAAAACTATGCAGGTGAAACCGCGGGGCGTCGATAGTTTTGGATAGAGCAATCAACTACTTATTTACGTACTTGGCACGAAAGAGATTTCACTGTATAAACAAGTTGCATGAGAGTGGACGAACAGAACATGGAGTTCTCAAATCGCGTAATTAATTGATAAAAGTGCCTGCTCTTTGCACCCATTTAAAAATTATATTTTTATTAATAAGTTTTTTTTAACAAGCTTTCAGTCAGCTGGTTGTTCACATTTTTATTGTATGACATGTAAACGACCGACGACAATAAAAATAGATATTGACATTGATAATAATATAATTTTAACTTCCATGGATCAAAATATATTGTCCGAAGGATTATATGTAGGTACATTTATATTCTCACGTACGTATATAGATTATAAATCTATTATTATGTCGTACTTCAAGCGTCAAGCCTTAAACCAGTATAATTTTACCAATTTAGATATGATAAACAAATGAATTTGGATGCCATTATTATTTATAATATTGTTTACAGGTGCAGGCTTCGGGGTGATGATACCAGTCAGTTTCACAGCATTCAACTGTTATTTCACAAAGAAACGGACGGCAATGATGAGTGCCAACCAGGCTATGAGTAGTTTAGCATCGATCACGTTTCCAATGCTTGTGACCTTCTTATTATCAGAGTATGGACTGAGATGGACTCTGGCTCTGATTATGGCGGTAGACCTACACTTGGTATTCGCTATGCTGATCATGCATCCAGTTGAGTGGCATTTGGTAGAATCTAATGAACCTATCGAAAAAGGTGAGGCTGGTTAGACTGACTTGGTTTTCCTTTATTTTGAATTGGGTTTTTTCCTCTGTGACTCCTTACCAAGCAAATCAGACTTTTACCAGAAAATTAAAACATACTTATTGGAAAGTCCATTGCCAAAGTATCTAATAATAATTTTGATACCAAAAGCTGACTATTCTGTCCCATTCACATCTTCTTCATCTTGTTTGTGTGGCTAATTACAAGAAATTTATTAACGACTCAGTAGAATTATTTCATAAACATTATACGATTTTGTTTTTCAGAGATGACCGAAATAAACGATATGAAAACAAAACCTGCAGAAAATTACGACGAATTCTCAGTGAGGATGTTACCAGCAGGTGAAGAGGAAGAAGAAATAAAAACCGTAAAGCGAAGAAAAAAGGAATCTTTCAGAATGAATATAGTGCAAGTATTAGACAAAATATTTCTAAATTCAAGTAGCTAATCTGTGTTAGCAACAAATTTCAGGAGTGTCAAGATAATAAACGCTATCGTAGATAGGACATTATTTTCAAGTAGACCCCATTTCTTTTAGACCAAAGTGTATTGAAAGATAAAGGTGTTTTATCTTTTTATTGCCCTGTTTAGAAATTTCTGTATTATCCACACCGAGGCTAGTACACTTAACCACAAGCTGACTTGTAAAAGTCGCCAAGAGTTAGAAAAACATCAAACAAATTACGATAAATACACTCGCGAGCAAAAGTATGGAATCACTTACTTGGAATTGATTCCGCGCGATTTTGAGTACTTAATAACTATTTAAGAATAATAAAAATGATATAATTTTAAAGGTTAAACTGTTAACTTTAAATTGATACCAAATTCATTTAAATCACACCAGTATTTAAGGAGCTATCCCGGTATAAGTGAAAGAGGAAAACATAAGGATAATGGAAAAATAATAAATGAAGAAAACAATAAAAATTAATTAATAAAAAAAAATAATTTGCCTTAAAATTAAGTTTCAATATTTTGTGTTCCCTCTCCTCGCCCTAATACACCTCTTTTGGGTAGATGTATCCTTTCCGTAACACTTTGTATGTACCTTTTTATATAATTATGTTTCAATTGGTTTCAGTGAGAGTTAGGGTAGGAAAACTTATTTTACTTTATTTATTAATTGTTGCTCAGATATACGTGTCTTATTATCAATTTGTTTTTGTTATTAAATTATTTAATACTGAAATAAGTGCTCATTGCTTGAAACGTGCGATAAAGTTATCACCATCGTCATCTAGAAGTATCTTAGCGGTTATCGGACCCAGGTCGGTAGATTTGTATCGCAGTAGATCAAGATAGGATTCTGAAACCTAGTGTTAGCGCCGATCACGGATCTTAAAAACCCCAGATTAGCATGACGTATTTATAGCCGATTTCAATAATAAGGACATCACGGTCAATAATGTTTTTATCATTTTCCATCCATACTGATTTGAATTGAGAAAATTTATGAATGCTGACTTCTTATCTAGTCCTTTTTTCTTCTTTCTTACTTTCTTTCTTTGGTGTGTTACTTAAGTATAGAGATAAATGCCAGAATAATAATATAGTCAAAAAATCAGTCAATAAGCTAGTTCTACCTTAATCTGCACACTTCGTGCAAACTTTACAGCACTTATGTAATGTTTTAACATTATTTATATAAATGTCGTATTGCTGGGCACTGGCCTCTTCTCATATAGAGAAGGAACGAGCATTGATCACCACGCTTGCTCATTGCGGGTTGGCGATTTCAGATTCCAATTTTTGGAATCCAGGTTTCCTCACGATGTTTTTCTTCACCGATTGTTAATGGTGTCTTAGAATAATTAAGAAAGTACATATAAATTTGAAAAAGTCACATTGGTACTTGCCTGTAATGGGTTCGAACCTGCAATCCGTTCATTGAACCACTCGGCCACCACGACAATTGTTTCACTCTTCATTCCACGACAAGTTTGTTGAGAGATGATTGTTCTATTAAATAATGCATTAACTAATGTTCGCGTGTATTTTCATTAAAATAATATTCACAATAAAATTCCAGAAAGATGGTGTGTGAAAACGTCGAATTAGATTTACTAAAAGATCCCAAATTCGTCAGCACGCTGGTTGGACTTGGATTTGCCTTCGTGTCTGACGTGACGTATCTAGCGATGGAACCTATGCTATTGTTCTCTTATGGATTCTCTAAGGTAAGAGTACATTACATAACATTTTATTACAATAACATAATAAATGTTAATTTTAATCTATTCGAATTAAATAAATTATATTTGCTATTAAGCGTGCAATTTGGTCTATCTGATGTCTGTCTAATGCAGCTAAGGCCGGATTTAGCACTTTTGAGTAATAGGCATGTTTCCTATTTTTTTTTAATGTCCGCCTGGTAGATTAATGAATTTTATTGTACACGATTTTTTTTTTCTTGCTAGCAAAAAATTATCAAAATACAGAGAACGGAAATTACGCGTGACGTCACTCCTCGCTACAATTTTTACCAAGGCGTGGCGTCATAAGCCCCCACTCCGAAACTTTAAAGCGCTGTATCTTTGTAATTTTTTATTGTTTTGATAAAAGAAAAAATACGTGTCTAATATTTTTTTATTATCTAACTGACGGACTAAATAGATTTTAACTTTTCATACCCAGTCAACATCTCTATTATTTGGAAATATAGATAAAGCAGACAGTGTAGAGAACATTTTGAGTCTGATATGACTAAATCCATAATAAAAGATATTTAACATAAAATATGATTAGTCTTTTTTGCAAGTATACATAGTTACGTTATACTATTAGGTACCGTGAGAATTATTGTTTCCACTATTATTAAAATTAGAGCTTTTTATATACTTATTCAGGATGAAAAATATATCTAGATGTCATTTAGAAGTCACTATTGTTTTAGAGGAGCTATGTTCATTAAACCTCTTTTTTGGAATACTTGAGTTTCCTCAACACTGATTATATTTATATTTATTTAATTTTAGATGGAAGTAGCAACCTGCGTAATGGTGGGCGCGATATCGGACTTGGCAGCAAGATTGTCGTTGGCAGTGTTTACTTTATTCTTTGTTGTCGATAGTCGACTAATATTCTTTGTAGGAACATGCGTTACTGTTTTTCTACGCATCGGTAAGTTTAATAAATATATTATTAATAATAATAAAATTACGCTATGCGCAAAATAATTGACTACATAATTATAGTACCTTTGTATCAAAATCTTTTAATATCTCTACTACTCCTGCTAATCATCTACATTTTTATTATTAGAATATAAGAGTTTTCTTTCTTGAGAGATTTCTGTCTAGCCTTTTCCCAAGCTATGTTGGGGTTGGCTTCCAGTCTTACACGATCTGACTTCCACCACCATTTTTACTAGACATACAGTTTGTACCCATTGTAAGACTGGTTGTCAGAATTGTAATGACTCTACGACTGTCAAAAATAAGCAATTAAGACAAATAGATTTTTTTCGGCACAAAAGGGCTCAGGATTTTAACAATTGGTCACCCATCCGCGGACCAACTGCGGCGAGCGCGGCTTAACCTATATTTTAGTTCCAATCGTACGGTTACACTTAGCCACCAGCACGTGGCTTCTTTTGTTTAGACAGTTACCTAATCAAGATATAGTACAAAGTAAAAATGTTTTTTTTGTTTTTTTTTAGCTTTGGTGAGTTCAAGCGCGATTTGGTTCGTGTTCGTGATGACTGCCATATCGGGGCTGGTCAGGTGTTCCGTCCAGGTGCTGTTCCCGCTGGTGTTGGCTGCCGCGGCACCGGACCGGTTTCCAGCGGCGCTGGCGCTACACATACTTTTCTCTGGAATACTTATGTTGCTGGCTGATCCAATTATTGGTAAGTTCTTTTAAAAAAAAAATTGGACAATCAAAATTGCATAATCTTTATTATTCACAGTTAAATTGTCAGAATAGGGATGTCGACTAAAAGTATTTTTTAATGTTCGTAAGTTGTAATTTAATCCTTACTAATATTATAAATGTGAAAGTAACTCTTTCTGTATGTCAGTCTGTCTTTCACGCCAAAACTAATCAACCGATTTCAATGAAATTTGGTACACAGATATCTAGAGCCTCAGAAAAGACATAGGTTACTTTTTGCCGCTATAATCGACATCCACAGGGAGCCGCGGGGAACAGCTAGTAATTAATAAAAATCCACGTTTTTTTTTTGCTATAACACTTGTGTTATAGAATTCAGAGACAACGAAGGTACCACAAACACCCAGACCCGAGACAATGCAGAAAAGTGCTTTTTCTACATTGACCCGGCCGGGGATCGAACCCGGGACCTCAGAGCTGGCGACACCTTGAAACCGGTGTGTACGCCACTCGACCACGGAGGTCGTCAAAATCTATGAGAATAATGTTATTAATTCTTTTTTGTAGTTCTTCCATGTGCTTCCATGTTTTATTATGTTTCGGGTTACTTTTATTTATGATAGGAATTGCTTTGTTTCAGGTATCGTGTATGAAGTGACAGGTAGTTACGTGTACTGTTTCTTCGCAATGAGCTTCTGTTGTTTAGTATGTGTTGTGCTCTGGACTATTGAGTACTTAGTATATCGTAAAGGTACAAATAGGTCGTAAATAAACAATCAGTATTATTAGGGATGTTCACAAATACCTAGATGTTTAACGTGTGTGCCTAGCTTTTGAATGAAAACATAATTGGGTATTTGACAAGCTTTTTTTTATTTCGTTTAAAGAAAATATATTACGAACTACGTCGAGTTGTAAAAACAGCAGATTATTACTTTTATATTAAACTAGTTAGAAGCATTTTTAACGTCGTGACGTCACCTTGGTACTTCTCCATGCAAAAGTTGTCGTTTCGCGAAATAAAGATAGAACATGCGTAATCTACTAACTTTAAAATCTTATAACTTTTGTAATTGTGTGTATATTTTTTATGTTATTTCGCAGTTCTGCTTTAATTTAATACTATTATTAGAAGTATTTGTAATAAATAAATAATTCGATAGTAGTCAAATAGGTACCCAATTTTAGAAGTAAAGACGGTAAAAAATGTCTAGGAAAGTATTTTGTGATAAATACACATGTACCCTGTGGGTTCTCGTAAGTGGCAAATAAAAAAAAATGTTATTTTAATTGTAAGTTATAGCTTAAGAAGTTGTCATAATAGAATAAAAGTATTTTTAAGATATCTCCATAGAAAACGTGATTTTTTATTTGTTTGTCTTCAATGGAGAGTGGATTTCAGCGTATTAATAATATTGTTCATAAACGCTTTAGTTAAGTTAATACATATAAGCCCTTAAATGTTATTCGATGTATTCTATTTAATAAGAAACGAAGCAAATACCAAAGATCAATTTATATAAACTACAATAACTAACTAGATTAAACAAAATTTAAGAGACACAATTAGTATACAATAGTAAAAAAAAAAAAAAAATTTAAACATGGCTTGCGTAAAACCACTGATTTTGATATTTTTTCAAAAAGAATGAAATCAATAATTTTAGACACCGTGTATAAAAGTTATTGATTTATTTGTGTCAGCAGATATTTTGCACCTGTAATATAAGATTTCTGTTTCACCTAGTTATAATCTTTTAGAAATGTATTGTTTTGTACCAGATACTATAAATCAATTACTTGATTATAATTTAGATAATTGAATTTTGTACTTGTTTTTTTCAAATTCACAAACTCATCCCTTTTTTACCGCGTACACAAAAACAAAATAAAACAAATGAATTCCGCCGGCAGACAATTTTTATTTACTTTACATGTATTTGTTGGTTAAAATTTAACGACTTATTTACATTACATAATACTTATTTCGAAAATAAAATATATTAGGCGGCGGTCGATGGAACTCTCTTTCTAGGTTCGATTCTAAGTCTGAATCCGTCTGATCTCTTGAGAATAATATCGACTTTTAGTTGGAATTCTTTCTCAGGTACATCAGAAACGCATTTGTAGTTCCTCAAAATCGTTGATAGAAGTATTTTCAGTTTCAATAACGCGTACTTGCGACCTGCAAAGGAAATTTAAAATTCTCATTAGAACATTAAAATTAAATGAATGTAGCCTAAACGTTTTCTTTAAGAGTGATATTAGAGTAAATTTCCTCGGTAATAATTTTGCGATGATAGAAATTTTTCTCGATTATTCAAAATATAACAACTATTTCCTTATGCACATGATGCTAGGTTTATGAATACGCTTACCATCGAGATTCGGACGAACTAATATTATTTACTAAAACCTGGTAAAATTATGGTTTTAATAAACTCGAAGAATGGCAACACGAAAAATTATCTTTTCGAGGAACATGAAGAGCTTCTTCGCAGGTATAATTAAATCACAATTTTATTTTACTAACCGACACAGCTCCTCGGTCCAGCACTGAACGGTATATAGCTGTAGTAGTGCCTGTTCTGCATGTTCTCTGGAAGGAAGTTGTCAGGGTTGAAGGTGTTGGGGTCCTTGTAGTGTTTCGGGTGGCGGTGGATGCCGTAGGGGCACACCACGACCGTTGCGCCGGCCGGGAGGACGTAGTTGTTAGTTACTGAAAAAACGCAAAAACAGGTGACTTCTGTGTCGGAAAAGTTTTTACTAATGTTGTTGCGGGATGTTGCTTTAATTTTATTAAATGTAATAAAATGCAAAAAAACTCACCACAATACTTTGATATGGAATGTCGCATGACGTCACACTTTTGTGGGAACGTGTGACGTCAGCCCCACCTCTGAATTTTAATTTGCTTTATCTCCTTAGTTGTTACTTATTTTGAAAAAACAAAAACTACGTGTCTAATATATTTTTATTTTTTTAACTAATAGCGACTAACTACGTATTAGCGCTAAAGTAATAGTTATGTAAATGAAATAAATATAATAAGTTGATAACTGTACTCGAGAAATTGATACACATTGAATTAGAACTACCGACATGCTGTAAGTACCCAAATAGCTAAGTTAGTCAAGTCACAGGATATAAAAAATAGAGTATGGAGAAATTGTACTCCAAAAATACCAGAATTTCTTCTTGTTGAGTTGTGAGGTAAATATCATGCACGGAATTTGTTGTTCAATACATAATAACACTTGAAACATAAAAAAAGGATTATAACTTCTTACCTATCTTAGCATCATGTTTCAACTCTCGAGCGATGATAGGTACAGGTGGGTACATCCTAAGAGTTTCAAGGATTACACGCTCGAGGTACTTCATTTGAAGGGTGTCGTTGAAGGTGGCTGGTCGGTCGGAATCACCGAAGATCTCGTACAGTTCATCGTAAACCCTGGTTTGTACGTCTTGGTGAAGACCAAGCATGCACAACACAAAACTGGAGCCAGCTGCAGTGGTATCGTGCCCCTGAAATTGTAGTAAGCATTGAAATGATTTAATGTTATTAATGAAGTTCTAACTGTTGGGACTCTATAGAATGGTTCCTATTCTAACAGGATACGTTATGACTCATGTACTGTGGTTTACAAACGAATGTTTAACACGAGAAAAACCTTCTATCATCAACAAAGCTTTTTAAATAAGTGATTAGTTAAATATCTATAAAGGAACGAGGTAAAATGTTTAAATTTTTTGGGCCATTGTACGTTATAAGAACTCTTTGTAACGATCGTACCACCTCTTAGTGATACTAGTGATTAGCACATTCCAGGGGCCTCCCACAAGCGGGTCTCACCACTGGGATTTCAAGAAGCATTACAGAACACGCATTAGTAGTTTTCACTACAACTTTTACTTTACAATATTTTGTATTAATCGAATCAGCTGTTTTTGACAATTATACAAACCTCAAACATAATAGTATCTACTTCTTCCTTGATCTCATGGTCGCTGATATTGTTCGTTCCATTTTGAGCAGATTCCAGCATTAAATCCAAGAAAGCCAAACGCTTTTTCTCACCTGAAAAAGAAAAATATCAAGGTTACAGATTAGTAATATGAATCCTACTAATGCACATATAACAAAAAAAAAATACGTGACCAAAAACGAGTCTTTTAAAAATAAATAAGTAATCAATTGAAAACAGGTTAATGAACCAGTATCTGCCTATATAAATATTCTAATGACAAAAGTATGCATATACAAAATTTAAATCGCAAATCATCGCTAGGTAGTAGTCATGCCAATAGGGAATATGAATTAATTAATTGATTTACTAAATCTGAAAGATGTAATGTTTACATAAAGATACTACGAAAAATTATTTAGTGCAAACCAAAAATTATCATTCTTAATTCGCTTACGCGCGAAGTTGTCGTGACGTCACCCCATCAGACGTCAAACTTTTCGTTGCGCGTTAATATAATTTGTACAACAAAGGTATTGCATTTTAATTCCTGTTTAATATAATGAATCAGTAAATAATACTTTTTAGCTACAATGGATAACTCTTCAATAAGTAAAGATAAATCTCACTAAAAAGTGTGCTCAGTCAGTGATGTATTGTGTTGTACCTAGGTGTCCTTCCAATTCCATCAAGTTTCCTGACAAAGAATTTCTAACCACCTCAAGAGCCCTAAACTTGTTAAAAAGTGGATGAAAGTAGCTAGAAGACGAGTGACTCACTATCTCACCTTCACAATACCGTTGCTAGGCAATACTACTATTACAATAGTGTATTATCACTATACTATACCATCCCTTGGTATGTATGGTTGTAAGAATTTTAATGACTTAATTCACTTACCAACGTCATTATCATCATTGAAGTCCAAATCATCCTTGTAGCCTTTGAAGACTGTGTCAGACAATGTTTTGGCATTATTTGCAAGGACTCCATCGTTTCCAAAACTCTTGCCTTCAGTCAACTCTTGTAGAGTAAGTGGAACGATACCCTTGGCTTTGTTTTCAAGGTATACCTTCTTTTTGAGCGCAATGACCTTAAACCAGAAATATATAACGTTACTTTTCCATTCAGATCCTTTCAATCCAGGGTATATTCATAAAAGGAGATAGCTGGACTATGAATTCAGAGGTATGATAAGGATTCCAAGACCAACCTTATTAGTAAGTCCGTGAATAATATCTAGAAGTCTTTTTTGAGTATTATGCAATGGATGTAATTTGAAGAGAAAATCTAAACGTAGCCAGAATTTGTAATGTCTCTGGTGAATGATGTCGCACATTCTGAAATCCAAATAAAAAAGATTATAATGAAATTATTTACAAACATATTGTAGCACGAAAAAAATGTTTTATTTGATTAAATTGACGTGGACATTAATGTAATATAGTACACAAAGTCCGGTGAAGCAGTCAAAGCATGCGCTCAGGCTAACTGCGTAAAGAAAAAAATGTAATATATTGATTTCTCAAAAGAAATAAATAGCGTCACTTTAAACGTGGTTTTGTTTATTTAAATTTTAATAAACGAAACAATACTGCTTTTTTTTTGGAAAACTTTATCAAGGAATGCTTTAAATACTGTATTTTTTTGTAGTTTTTAGCTCCTAAACACAATAAGTACCAAATCACTTGAGTACAATGAAACACTTACTTCATTACTGCCATCGCATAATCAAAACTCGATTGATCTTGAGTTTTCTTAGTAATTCCCATTGCAGTTTCTAAACAAAATATTTCCATTAATAAAAAATATCCTATTTTAAATGCGTAATGCGCAATGATTCACTGTTTTGCTAAATTGTTTTTGTATAAGTAATTATGTACACATACTATGATTCAATTTCCGACTTTCTTACAAAACAGTAAAATGTAACAAAAAATTGTGTTGTACAGAAGTAATGACGGTTGATGCCATGCCATATTATAAGGCTGAGCAATCTAAGGCTCTATCACAGATATTTATGACTACACAACTTCAGTCAACAAAAGTTACATGCTTAGATTAATAGTGCACAAAGCCTTATTTAAGTCCCTTTGGTCCCTTTGATACCTGCCCCAGTATCCAAGTGACATTTCTACAAGCGCTAATGATGATAGGAATCTCTTAAATGACATTAAATGTATGAAATTTTATTCCGATAAGTTTCGTGACTTAGACTTCTCACTTCTACACATTTTAGCGGGCTGTATTGTATGCATTGTAATATAGTTTAAACGACACTAAAATTACGCTAATTTTTCCAAAAATATGTTTATCAAAGTAGTTTAAGCTTACCTAATAAGATATCAACTGTAACACCGCTCATATGGTCATGGACATCAAACGTTTTTCCAACTTCAGACTTCATCTTCGCGACCACACTCTTGCTGTTGTTATTGAAAACGTCTACGAAGGATTTCAATATGTTTATGTGGAATGTAGGAGCTATCATCTTTCTGTGCGAACGCCATTTGTGACCTGGGAAAAGGAATATTTAAATATATAGATTGGTTAGATATACTGGAAATGGGTAAACATTATTTTTATCTCATGAAGGTCGTGAAGATGCTTTTAAATAGACACGTTTCTCATAAAATCTTTGTGAAAGTGATTGGAACATTACTACAGATATATTACTGTTTAAAATATGTGTTTTATCAAATCCTTACAAATATTATAAATGCGAAAGTAACTCTGTCTGTCTGTCGCGCTTTCACGCCAAAACTACTGAACCGATTTAAATGAATTTTGTACACAGATAGTCTAGAGCCTGAGAAAGGGCATAGGCTACTTTTTGCTGCGCTAACCGACTTCAACGCTAAGAAAGAACATAAGCTACTATACTATACTTTTTGGCGAGATAACCGACATCCACGCGGGTGGAGCCGCAGGGAACCACCTAGTACTCAGTATTTTTTACTACATACAACGTACGTACATAAAATACAGCATCATTTTTATTCTCATTGACACTTAACGTGACAGCAGTGTATCTATAGTGTATAAAAGTTGTTGACTTTCCATTGAATCACCTTTCATTACAATGCAAAATTTTAAATTATTTAAACAATAGGTATGCAAAGTCAATAGGTCAGTTTGCTTGTTGGTACCTACGTTACCTAATAGTAAGTGTAGGTGACAAGTCACATTGCCACAAATGAAGCTATTTCGCAATCGTTGTTCGATGCAAGACTGAGTCGTAATTGAGGAAAAATGGTCTCAATTTGGCGGGTTATGTATTTGTTAAGCAAAGAATCCGGTAATTGTAGACTGATTTAAAAAATATATTTTGTCGTAAATAGGGTTTACCTCAGAGGTGGTCCCTTTCATTATAGTTGGTTTCTTTTCACATTTATGTGTAATCAATTATTTATTAAAAGATCTTCTCCAATTAAGAGCAATGTTGAGAAATAAACAGAGAAGATTTAAATTAATGCCTTATGTCGAAAAGAGTTTCAAAAAAACCTTGTGATAAAAATAAAGTATACAGGTCAATGTTCTATGACAGCATACGCTTACCTGAACTGATAAGAAGTCCTTCACCAAGCCAAGGCTCAAAGAATTTATAGTCTGAGGCCTTGTCGATGTGGACATTGCTGTTCAAAATGACTTCAACATCCTCAGGGTTGGCGAGAAAGATGATCAGCTTTGATCCGAGCCATCCTCGAACAACGAAGCCATATTTGTCCGCATACTCCCACGCAATTCGTATGAAATCTAAAGAAAATACACAGTCATTTATAGTAAGCTAGGTAGGTGGCTTTAGCTGTATTTATTTGTAGTTTAAACTATGTGCAATGGAAATTTTGGTTGTTTACAAGTTTAAATGTAAATTAGCTTATGTCATTCTTAACACCTAATAAACTTTTTTTTATATTGTTTATTCATACAACATATATAGATGAGATCTTGATTACAACATGCGTATCTACATAAAATCATAAGTAGGTATATTTAAGTTTAAAAGTGAGCTAAACTAAGGATTTTTAGCTGGTCATGAAAACACAACTTTCATAGACAAGGACATGAAGCATTTGCCGTTTGAGCTCTTCAAAATATTATCTCTTGAAACCTGTGGTAAAGGAGTTCAATTAAGTAGGAAATGATGTCTTACGTTCAGGTTTCTTAAACAGCGCCATAAGAGCATTGCCGAACAATGGGAAAGCAGCTGGACCTGGGAGCAGGTTCCCCATTCTGTGGAGTCGGGACGTTTGCTGCCATCGGTGGAACAGCCAAATGCCTGTCGTTAGAAGCAGCAGCGGATAGAAGACGAGACGCGTGGTGAACGCACTGGGCTCGTCATCCACTACGACGGACGTCATTTTTCTGCAAAGAATATTCAAATTTAAGTTTCAAAAATATATTTATTGGGCCAAAAACTAATTATATCATACTAGCTGTCCCCCGCGACTTTGTTCGCGTGTTTTAGTTTCAACGGTTTTTCATTTTTGCTACATTTTTCATTTATGCTCCGCTCCTATTGGTCGTAGCGTGATGTTATATAGCCTATAGCCTTCCTCAATAAACGGCCTATCCAATACAAAAAGATTTTTTTCAATTCGAACCAGTAGTTCCTGAGATTAGCGCTTTCAAAAAAACAAACAATAAACAAACAAACTCTTCAGCTTTATAATATTAGTATAGATTAAATTGTGCTTTTACCAATATATTATATATTAGGAAAAATGAGTCGCAACGGTTAATTACACCAGATGTGGACAGCAGTGTTTCAATTTTAAAATGGAATGATGTACTTAGCCGAAAAGAGGCAACGGTGACATAATTGCCACATTTGGAATGTTCATATATACGCACTTTTTTTGTTATGTAAGCGTTAGTGTGAATTTTAATGAATGCATGAATTTTATGCATGACTAATTTAAGTACACTGTCATGAATACAATGGTTTTTGGAAAATTAAATCACCAGGTAAACCTTGATTTTGAATTCTCGCGACACTAATTAAACAAAAATTCTTGAATGTTATTTTAAGAACTTCTGATGTAATTTGGGCAACTAACTTATTGTTACTCAATATGAGAAATATATTGATTGATTAGCGTATGTTATCCCACTACTATGTACACTATTTTTATTAATTTCGGTAAAGTACCTGTCAGTCACTTTCACTGAAGTCTAAGCACAGACTACTGACTTTTCAGACTAGTCTACTATTTAACTACTTATCCCTAAATTAATGTGATCACAATGCTTCCTGAGCTATAACTGAGTATTACGTGTTTTATGACCTCATTATATTCAAAACCGCTTAATATACATGTAATGTTTCATTGCACTGTCAATTGTTTTGTAATTAGATATTGGAGCAATAAAGACTTTTTTAATTTAGACGTTTCAATTTGGACCGCTGCCGCACGCAGTAGCAGTCCGACATAAACCGTCTTATTATCTTTTTAGTT
This sequence comes from Diachrysia chrysitis, assembly GCA_932294365.1. Lineage (NCBI taxonomy): Eukaryota > Metazoa > Arthropoda > Insecta > Lepidoptera > Noctuidae > Diachrysia > Diachrysia chrysitis. The sequence goes on along the minus strand of OW028649.1, from coordinate 9,193,677 downwards.
TTGTATTCTTAAGCAGAGTTATTATTTGTGATTTATAAAATATTATTATAGTTAACGATATTTAAATAAATCTTTAGATATCCGTCCATGATCCACTATACCAGAAATAGTAGTGGTAAATACTGTGGTCCTTAGATTTGGTTTTCATTTTAAGTGTTCGAAAAGAATTTTGTTAGGTAAAGCAGGTTGTAGTCTTTAGTTAGAGTAATATCTCATGTATAGTGAATTACCTACATTGAAAATTTATTTCTGTCGATAATTGCAACTTTTTCTAACATGTTCAATGTATTAAAAATTCATATCTTGTGCCTTGAATTGAAAAAAAGGGCGTTTATAGAAAATCAATTCTTAATCCAAAATAATTTTAATCCAATATTAGAGTTCAAAGTTTTCGAAATAGGCGATTCTTTTAAACATCTTGATTTATTTCTAATTTTTATATTTATTTTTGAACCTAATAGGTTTTTACCATTAAAATACATAGACACTAAGCAGTAGCAACTACGTGCCTAGTTAGAATGCCAAAAAACATAAAAAAAATGTAATCTGAGGAAGTACTTATTATGATCCCAAATTAAAAAGTACGATACATTGACTATAGAAATATTAAAAAAAAGAATATCTTGTGAATAAAAAAACATTAAAGAATTAATTTCTGACTAAATGTCTTCAATTTATTTTAATATTCAACCGGAAGTTTTACATTATTTAATTATAAAGACAAAACTTAATTTATTGTTAAATCTCGCGGACATAGTCGTGGGTGATGTGCTAGTTCGTTTTTTTCTTGTTTGTAAATTCTTAGGTCTGTGTATACCTTCAGTATAGTGACAGAAGGCGTTTTATTTACATAAAAAACAGCGATATTTTGCAAAAGAGTAGTGCGGAAAGCGTAGAGATGAAACTCTCAAGGTCATTTGCTCAGGGGAGCGCCTTAATGAAAAATTAAGGCTTAGAGGAAAAATTAAGTAAACTATAGAGCGCGCATAATATCGCGTATGAACTGTTGGCACTATAACATACATATTTTCGCATAAACGTCTTTCATCGCACAATACATACATACACTTAAATCAGTCAACGATTACATTTAGCTAAAAATGTGCTTACGCTCGGCAAAAGTATAAATATAAAAATAAAAATAATATTGAATACCTTCATGAGATAGCTTACCAAAAATAAATAGTGATTTCACAAAACATTCTATTGTTTTCACAAACATGTGACGTAATTGGTCTATTGCATAGTCATTATGTACTCGATTAGAATAATAGCTTATTATAAGATATGTTCAATAATTAAGTAGTCAGTTCAATGTATTATAGCACTAAATTCTAATTGCCAAGTTCGTTGGAGGTGACCCACCACAAATTATTTAAATATGTATGTAATCAAAACAAAGCAGTTTTTTTTCTTTAGACTCTTACATATAACATCTTTTGTTGTTCAATTATTCATGTGTGGAAAACTTATTTAATTCGTAACTTCTTCGTAAACAAATCGATTATATGTTTTCAGTTTAAATTTACTTAACTTAATTCTACAGTAATATGCCTTATTTATTTTGATCTGGTTGAACAAAAATAAATATAATAATAAGACAACATCACATACATTGCTCTGAACAAAGTAAATAGCTAAAGCACTTGTGTTATGGAATCGGAAAAACCCAGACCCGAAACAATGTAGAAAAGTGCTTCGAACCTAGGATCTCAGAGCTAGCGACCTTGAAACCCGGTGTGAACGCCACTCGACTACGGAGGTCGTCACACACGAATAATATACGTAAAGTTTAGTTTGATTACATGTTTAACTTTCTTTCATTCCGTATCAACTAACTATTTACAAAAAGGTCACGAAAATCAATATTGATGATAAACGACCTTGTATTAAAAAAATATCCAGTACATTATTTCCTACTTGGTTATTTTGATTGTGTCATTTAGATGTTTATTTTATTGTCATTGCAATGATCAAATAACACGTACGTATCACGGAAGGGGACAACACACACAAGTCCATCTAATCCCAAACTAGGCAGAGCCTGTATTATGGCAACCAGACAACTGATAAACATACTTATATATTATAAATACGCCATGTATTATAATTAACAGAAATATGGTGTTCATGAACTTATTATGAAAAACAATTGATCTTAATAGTTATTCTAGATTAATAACAATATAATGTTAGAATATTTGAGTGAGTTTTTATAGTTACACTAGCTGTCCTCCGCGACTTTGTTCGCGTGTTTTAGTTTCAACGGTTTTTCATTTTTGCAACATTTTTCATTTATGCTCCGCTCCTATTGTTCGTAGCGTGATGTTATAGCCTATAACCTTCCTCAAAAAACGGACTATCCAAAACAAAAAGAATTATTCAATTCGAACCAGTAGTTCCTGAGATTAGCGCGTTCAAACAAACAAACAAACAAACAAACTCTTCAGCTTTATAATATTAGTATAGATGTATAGTCTGTTTGGAAACGTATATAATTATTATCGATTCTGTACTTTTCTAGAAAAAAATCCTCTCAAATTGAATGTTGCTAAAAATAAACATAAAAATATGAGTTTAAAGCAATACCATCATTTAATATTATTTTGACAACTACGTAGGTATTTATAGCTATACGTAGATGTAAACAAGACATTTTTGTTTTAAATTCACTTCAATTTAAGAGGGTTATTATAACTATTTATTTAATAATAATAATAATATCTTGCGATAACTCACTGACGTATTATGGAAACTAGAAAACTGATAAACATACTTATATATTTCTACTTACATACATTTTATAGGTACATAAATTACACCCAGATACAGAGCAAAATATGATCATGACCATCACAAAGATTGTTCCTGGGCGGAACACGAACCCGCGACCTTCGGTTTAGCAGTCAGGGTCACTAACTACTAGATCAACTATTTTAGTCTAGAAAAGTAAAATAGTTTTTTCACATTATGTTTCCAATCAGTCTATTCAAGTAGCTATAAAGACACACTCGAAAATTCTAACATTCTATTATTATTAATCTAGATTAGAGATTTTAAGTTTTGGTTGTTTTTACTTGATTAACTCGATATTTCTGTTAATAGCCAAGTATTTTTGAGATTACTTATTTCTCCAATCGATATGTCTATTCAATATAATATATTTACGACTATTACTGTTTGCTATAACACTTAGAATAGGCGTCTAGTTCAACACGAAAAGACGAGTGATAGCTATGTGATTTTTTTGTGGAAATTCTTTTAAATTATTCGTACATCATCATGCATAACGGTTTTCTTCCTGCTGTTGGCAGTGGTTCTCTTTTCGCTGAAGTTACTAATCTTGAACAGTGTCCATGGTCCATGTTTGAACCAGGTACCAATTATTATTTTTATTACGAGCCATTAATGTCCCACTGCAGGGCAAAGGCCTCCCTTCCCTGTTTCCGTTTGTCTCTGTTTAAGGCTAACAGGGGCTAGTTACGCGCAAAGGTGTCGAGTCCACCCCGCCATCTCCTCCTAGGTCTGCCGCGAGGTCTCGTTTTATGCTTATTAATCCACTATGTGGTTACCTTCGCCCAAAGCTCATAGGTACCAATAGTATTTAAAATAGGTACTAAAGTAATGTTAATGGATCACTTACGTTTTGGGCATCCCTTTTTTACCTGTAACATTTTTAATGCTCTGACAAGTAAAAATCAAATCTCGTGTAGAGCTAAGCTTTGAACTAACGTCCAGATGCTACAAGCCCAACACAAACTGCACTTTACTAAAACGCATCGCAACCCACAGTCTAGTGAGTCAATCAGCTACACAGCAGGCGCTCATATCGATGCCGTACCCCTTGTATGTTTGGCATTTTGTTTTTATTATTGATTAATTTATAATTTACATTCTTAAATATATACAAACTTAACCATAAATACACTTAAAATAAAACTAAACTCTTAACTAACAAAAAATTGAAAAAATAGCTTGATAAAATTCATCCACATCGCTGTCGACTGGAAGTGTACCCAGAAGACTGGCGGCATTGCCACGTTGTATGCAATGCTTACTCTCTGTCCAAGGTAAAAGCCAGCCCTTGGGTCAGGCGAGGAGTCAACAAGTCGTATTGCCAGATATTTAAATAAAAGGTGTGCACTCGGACCCCACGGTCCAAGTGTTTCATCCTCAAACGACTTAAATGCATAACTTCCAATAAGGTTGTTATATTTCCGCTATTTGAGGTCTCTAGGATGATGGGTAGTTAAAAGGATTTAAATTTGGGCAAGTGAGTCTCTAGGCATCCACAACCTCGGTGAAGTACGGCGCATCAAAATAAACCAGTGTGGAAGTTGGGATATTCCTCAATTATTCTATGCTAAATTGTATAGGGAAAAACATATTAAAACCCAGCCCGTGCTTTACGACATTTTATATTTAATTTTGTTAAACCTGAATGTAGATTAATTAGTTCCAATATTTTGAGTTTATTCCTAAATGTTAGGTAAAGCATTTTACAATGTGTACTTAACATTTTTGTATTCTTCGTATACAAAACCCAATACTAGATTAAAAAAATATGTATATAAGTAAAATTCTCACAAATGTTCTGTCTCAATCAAATTGGTCAACATATGTTCTTCCAAAATATATATTCTCGAACAGTTTCTATTTACTAGATATTACAGACTTCCTTTTATTTAGATTACTTAGGTACTATTTGCTATATATATATACTTAAAATGTGTTATGCTATGCTATGATTCTAAGGCAAAATAACATCTAAATCAAGAGGAATTCGCAAACCTTACCATTATTTTCGCAGGCTCTGAAGGTATATTAGGTAGCTTATTAGACCCACCCGACACCCGATCAACACCGCCTCGTCTCTCGGGGAACACTCGTTGTCGACATGTGGTCCACGGTTGGATGCCACGTGTCAACCAGTGAACGTTAGGTGGTCCACTGATGGTGGCCGAGTTATTAACCAAATAAACGTCGCGTTGTCAATGAGTGGACATTGCGTTGTCCGCGAATAGATGAGGGTCTCCGTAGTAGATCTAGTAGGCGTTTACCCATAATACTCCATAAAAAGGGTACTAACCGCTAGACACGAGACCTTGCTGGTAAGGTGTAAGGTGACTTTAATGAGCTTGACCTGTAGGGTACAAAGGAAGTAAAAACACTTTTATAATTACATTGGTATTTATTTACCTACATATTTAGTAGGTTTAACATTACCATACAAAATTATTTTTGTAATTGTGATAAAGCTGTTTAACACCTTTCATGCATTTAAAATTAAAAATTACGTAAAGCCTTAATATTATTTGATGATTCTAGTGCCACTAAATTGCCAGTTAAGGAATTAGTGATTTAGCATATTAGTAGATACAGTTGGATGTTTGAAATCATAATATTCACATAATAAGACGTTCGAATTTCGAATTCCCGATACAAATGGAAACCTTTTCTTAGTCAAGAATGAGTATTTGATTCAAGAAAGAATATTACATTAAATTAAATAAATAAATCTTATAATATTAATGTAGTAATGTTAAAATTAAATAGGTTTATATCACATTTAACTACCCAAAATTCAACGCATGAACGCCAACATCCAAGTGTGATGATGACAAGAGTTTGTGGCTTTAAGCGACGGGGGTGGGCACTCTCTGTCTGGGCTCGATCTGCAGTCTGAAGCCGTCGGTCCTCTTGAGGATGATGTCAGCCTGTAGCGAGAACTGCTCCTCAGTGACGTCAGATGTCACCTTGTAGTTACGCAGGATGGTAGACAGAAGAATTTTCAGCTTCAGGATAGCGTATTTGCGACCTGTAGTGAAAGGAATCGATAATATTGAATCTAAAAAGAATCTGAGGATGAGTCATAAATAGACGTTCCCCGCGACTTTGTCCGCGTGTTTTAGTTTCAATTGTTTTTCATTTTTGCAACATTTTTCATCTATACTCCGCTCCTTTTGGTCGCAGCGTAATGTTATATAGCTTATAGCCTTCCTCAATAAATGGGCTATCCTAACACTGAAAGAATTTTTCAAATCGGACCAGTAGTTCCTGAGATTAGCGCGTTCATACAAACAAACAAATAAACAAACGAACTACTCTTCAGCTTTATATATTAGTATAGATTATTTAGAAAATACAACGGTTTACTCACGCACATTCTCAGGATTGCCCGATTAGTTTCAAACTCAAAAGGAGTCCCTAATCATGAGCTGATACGGCGGCGGTGGTGTCGCGAGTAGAACTCGCTACACCACCGCCGAGCGAGGTTTACAAAGCAATGCTTCCAAAGATTTAGAAAAATTCAGAATACTCTACGTATAAGTAGATTACTGTTGTATCAATAACTAACCGACACAGCTCCTGGGTCCAGCACTGAAGGGAATGTAGCTGTAGTAGTGACGGTTGGATGTGTTCTCGGGCAAGAAGTTGTCAGGGTTGAACGTATCTGGGTCCTTGTAATATTCGGGGTTGCGGTGGATCTTAAGTGTACCAATCACAACGGTACAACCGGCAGGGAGGACGTAGTCTTTTGTAGCTGTAGAAAGACAATGAATACGTAGAATTAACACGCACTTGAATGCGTAAACAATTAACATTTAATTAATAAACAATGCACCAAAAGGTTAAATACGTGAATTCATGACGGTTAAATACAAGCTTATGAATAGGTATATGTTATTTGACTTACCAATTTTAACATCGCGGTTAAGTTTTCTGGCAATGATGGGTACAGGTGGGTACATTCTCAAAGACTCAAGAATGACACGCTCTAGGTACTTCATGTGGAGAGTATCAGCGAAGGTGGCTGGTCTATCAGAGTCGCCGAAGATCTCGTACAGCTCGTCGTACACCCTGGCTTGGACCTCCTTGTGGACTCCAAGAAGGCAAAGCACGAAGCTGGAGCCAGCAGCAGTGGTGTCGTGACCCTGTTAAGGAAAATTTTAGAATAATTTATTATGGACCATACAAAAATTTATATATACTTTTTCATATCTCTAGCTCAAATCTAGTTGTTATGGTTAGTTTTCGGGGTTTAGTTTATAGATCAGCTTGTATCATGATAGTAATTGCAAAATATTACCTCAAACATGATGGTGTCGACTTCTTCCTTGATTTCGTGATCGCTGATGTTGTGGGTACCGTTCTGGGCGGATTCAATCATGAGGTCTAAGAAAGCCAAACGTTTCTTCTCACCTGTGTTACAAATAATTGTTAAATAGTTTAAATAAATATTTTGGATTCAAAATTAATTGGATCATTATAGCAAATAGACCATTGTAAAAACTTTGTTTTAGGTTTAAAATCGATTTACCAATGTCGTTTTCATCGTTGAAGTCCAAGTCATCACGATATCCCTTGAAGACATCTTCGGAGAGAGATTTGTCATTGTTGGCCAAAACACTGTCGTCGTTTGACTTGGTGAGCTCCTCAAGTGTGGGGGGGATGAAACCCTTGGATTTGTTGTCTAGGTAGGTCTCCTTCTTGTTCTTGATTACCTGTACAAAAAAATGTGGTGTTTAAAGATGATGACCAATAAGTTTATTTAAGTATCAATGTCAGGACTGACTCATTTTGAAACTTCAATGACATGGTAAGTACACTTTTCTCGAAAAAATATCGATAAGGTATTGTGGAGTAATTACTTTGTTGGTGAGTCCGTGGATGGTGCTAAGAAGTTTCTTCTGCTGCGTAAAGAAAGGTGTCAGGTTGAAGATTGAGTCAAAACGTAGCCATAGTTTGTAGTGCCTCTGGTGGATGATATCGCACATCCTGTAATATACATGAATATGAATTAGATTAAAATCTCAATTCTGTGTTATAATTGACAATAGATTTAGATTATGTAAAAAAAGCCTCAGTCGAATATTAAATTATTTCTATAATAAAGGTATTTTACCATCGTTTATTTTAAACTCATTTATTTTAAACGAGGTTAGAAAAATTCCCTGATATTGGGATCAATAAAGAATAGTGTAAATCTCGTAAATAATTCTACTAAAAATGTGAAACAGTGACATTTTTAAGATATTTACTCACTTCATGACAGCCATGGCGTAATCAAATCCAGATTCATCTTGGGTCTTCCTTGTGATTCCCATGGCGGTTTCTGTTGTAGGTAATTTAAAACGTTAAACTAGAATATGCACATAACTACTATAATATACCTGTCTTATGCTTATTTTGTAAGCATTCACCAGTCATGCTGATTTTACAAATAAGTTGAATAATTATAGGTACATAATATTATACTTTACGTTCTAGTAAAGTTTTGCACCTGCATTAATGTAAACGTTTGTATAGGTAACTAATTTAAATTCATTAACTAATTAAGCAACTTTTCAATTCCTTTATTTTACATTACTTCAAGCCATTTCACGATCAACATAAATGTGTAGGAATCAGTATCAGAATCAGTAACTTCAAGTTTGTATTCACATTTCTAAAACACATTTGAAAGTTTATTGATATTTGGGTCCAAAACAAAAGTACTTAATGGGGTATCTTCATCCATAATTATTACTGTAATTCTGACTTTATTTTGGTATTTCTTCTCAGGGTAGTCAGTTAGGAAATGTCGACTTCAGCGAACTTAAAAAAGTGATGTTTAAAAGTGATTGTATTCAAGGTGAGTTTAACAAACGAAAGCTATAACTTCCATGTCGGTTACAAAAATGCTTGGTATAAAAAACTCAAAAAAAAACAAAATGAAAAAATCTCGAATTTCAATACTGTAGCCGTAAGAGTTTTACGGTAATGATACAGATATTCGAGATTTTTATTGTTTATTTGTTTGATTTTTCATACCAATCATTTTTAATGCCGATAGAGGTCATAGTTCTCGTTTGTACAACGACAAAAAACTTACCTTACTTACAAGTTAAATAAAAAATTAAATATGAGTTATGACACTCTTACATTTTTATAAAACATCTGTGAAATTATTTCATACAAATCCGTACAGAAGTATTTGCTTAAAATAATAACAAACATCCATCCATTCATCCCTACAATCCTTCACGTTCATAAGATCTGTAGGACTTTAAAAGGGATAATTTAATCTTAGTTATCTTACCAAGTAAAATGTCGACGGTGACACCGCTCATGTAGTCATGGACATCAAAGGTCTTGCCGATCTCAGGCTTCATCTTCTCCACCACGTTCTTGCTGTTCTGGTTGAAGACGCTGATGAAAGACTTTAGGATGTTTATGTGGAAAGTCGGAGCAATCATTTTACGGTGGGAACGCCATTTGTCACCTAGTAAAAATACAGTATAGGTTAGGAAATGCAAGAAAGTTTCTTTCTTGAACATGTGAATCAACTAATTGTTAATGAAGTTAGTGGTATCAATCGAAGAATTGGTGCATATAACCAGTAGTAGCAGGTTCGATTCTTGCCTGATGTCAAAAATTTATCATTACATGTTTCTCAAAGATTTTGGTTTAGGGATAATAATCTAAAAACAATAATGTTCACAGTGTGCAACAATCATTGTTACACACTGTGTTCAGATTTTGGAAGTGATAAAATATTATGTTCGTGGTTACGAAATTAAAACACTATACTATAAACCCATTATCTCTACGTATTTTGTTTATTTATAGATGGATGTGATTTGGAGCTTAACAATATGATTTGATTATTTTTTTTTGACTTGGAATCCAAAGTAAAGGAGGATTTATTATATATAGGAGTTTCTTACCAGTACTAATAAGAAGACCCTCTCCAAGCCAGGGCTTGAAGAATTTGTATTCTGAAGCCTTGTCGATGTGGACCTGGCTGTTAAGGATAACCTCAACGTCGTTGGGGTCGGTAAGGAAGACGATCAGGTTGGAGCCCAGCCATACTCGCACGACGTTTCCGAACTTCTCAGCGTATTCCAGACCAAGCTGGACTAGTTCTGAAATTAAGACATTTGTTAGATATTAAGAACTACGCAACGGATTTGAATGCAGTTTTCAGCAATCGATAGAGTGATTCAAGAGAAATATATATTAAATATATAAAAATCTCGCATCATAATGTTTGTGGTCCTCCGAAAGGGCTTGACCGATTTTTATGATTTTTATTGTGTTTATTTGGTAGGAATGACATTCAGTCCTGCGCTATTTTTTATACACCTAAGTCATCAAGGTGGCCCTGACAGTCTCACCGAACTTCAAGCTTGGCTGGTATATGGAAGAAATATTATTTAAACAATGGAAACGCTACGCAGAAAATTTTATCGTCATTGATAGGTTGACCCTAACTCGATAGGGATCAATTTTGTGGATATTGACAGTACAATGCTAATTGTATGTGCAAAGGAATATAACTAGTGAAGTTTGTCAACTAACATGAAAAATGAAGATTTAAATTTGAAAAAGGTATATACCTATATATAGGAAAGATATATATATATCGCGTAAACCTCAGAAAGCAATAAGATATATACCATTAGGTTTCTTCCTGATCACTAAGAAAGCGTTTCCAACGAAGGGAATGGCGGGTGGTCCTGGGATTTTCTCAGCGAACGTGTGCATGCGAGACGTTTTTTGCCATCTGTATAATATCCAGATACTGGAGGCGAGTAATAGAAGAGGGTAGAATAGCAGTCTTGTATTGTAGCTGGGCACCTGGGCTTCCTCGACCAGGGACGTCATTTTGCTGAAATGCAAAGATTATTAGACAAATATGTTAAGACCTCGTAGTGCCTTCGTAGTGCCCTCTTAGACGATTTTGAATATAGGAACTCTATAAAGTCAGGGTAGGCATTTTAATGTCGTTAGACCTAAAGCTAGACCACAAAAATGGACAGAATGTAGTGTGTTTATAATTTATTTTTTCACGTTCACATAAAATTGATCTTTCGTTTTGCCGGTTTAGTAGAGATCACAACGTTATATATCAATATTTCATAATCTTGTATGAAACTTTAGAGATTAGAAAAAGAATACCCTAGGTACCCATAACCTAGGTAAACAAAGTGTTTAAATTTATAAACCTCTTATAGGATAAATCAAATCAAATCATTTATTCATTTGCGAATATGGGTACATAAAAGTTCTTACATGGTATTATAGTGTACATTAACCATATTCTACCAGACGGCATGCAAACTACACAATAATAGTAGTAAAATAACTACAGCTAAAAAACAGTGTTTTACTAAATCTAAATATTATATAATTTTAAATTATTTAATTATCTTCTAGGTATTCTGCGATAATTAACAAAATAAAAAATATATTCTATACTGGCACTTACATTGTTTAATTTATATCCAATTCCAAACCCTTTTCACCTGATGTTCCAATCACAATGAACTAATTTATTAAAAATCACATTAATTTATAGAAGCACTATGTGACACCACGCGTGCGTAAAGTCACAAAGTGCACACATATTATTAATACTAATGAAAGATAATGTTATTTGCACAGAATACTAAGTTTATTTTGTTTCAGGCAGATAATAATTCTATTTTACTAATCCAATCCTTGGGCTGATCAGCGAAATAATGTATTAAATTCAAAGATTTTTATTTTTATTTTTTAAGGGTCATCGCTTAATACTATTTGGAACTATCTATTGCCCGGGGCTCTGCCCGCGTGCGTGTCGGTTATCGCGGCAAAAAGTAGCCCATGTCCTTTCTTAGGATTCATGCTTACCCCATACTAAATTTCACCCAAATCGGTTCGGCAGTTTAGCCTTGAAAGCGTAACACACAGACAGACAGAGTTACTTTAGCATTTTTAATATTAGTGTAGTGTAATGTAATTAGAGGATTTCTTCTATTTTTTTATTTTCTGGGCCGTAACTTTTTTGACGACGACATCACACAAAAACTTTAATCCCCTATTTTGACCCACTTTAGGGTTTTTTTTTTAAATTTGTAAGTCGCCCCTAATTTTCGCATAAAAAAATAAATAGCCTATGTCCTTTCTCAGGCTCTAGACTAGCTCAGTACCAAATTTCATTCAAATCGGTTCAGTAGTTTAGGTATGATTACGTAACACACAGACAGATAGAGTTACTTTTGCATTTATAATATTACTAAGGATTGCATTGTCATTCTCTTTTATAATGCACAATGAATTAGTTCTTACTATATAATCCTACTGTGAATTTTTATACTACGTTATAAAGGTCTATCCTAAGGTGATAGTGATCGATTAATTATTAATATGAAAAACGTTATTGGCTATCATGAAATGATAACATCTATTAAGAAATATTTATTCTTACGTATAAAAGAAAATATATTATGGATTCCAAACACTTACCTGGCACTTGTCATGACGTCGCCAAGTCAAGGCTAATTTTTATCACTACAGTGTCGGCGTTGGGGCCACTGACACCCCGGGCAAGAATACTTAGGGCACTTAAGGTAATCTATACCGAGTGGTAATTTTTTGCTAAACCAATGTGGAAATTTACAATATTAAAAAGTCACCTTTCTTTCAGTATGAAACGTCCGACCAATCTATGCGCAGTGTGGTCGAGGCCGACTCAGACGCGTAACGCACAGTGTTATTGAGGGTATGCAGCACGGGAGGCTGGAAACTCCAAATCTCGCCGCCTCCCAAATTTGTCGCCCTGAGCCCCATCCCTATCTATAATAATAATATCTTGGGACAACTCACACACGGCCATCTGATCCCACACTAGGCAGAGTCAGTATTATGGCAACCAGACAACTGATAAAATTATATAAATGAACACTATAAATTTCTAAATGCATACATATTATAGATAAATTACACCCGACACAGAACAATTAATGATCATGCTCGTCACACAAAGATTTGTCCTGGGTGGGAATCGAACCCACGAACTCCGGTTCAGCAGTCCAGTCCAACTATTTTGTAATTGAAATCGCAACAACTTTATATATCGCTTATTACACTAAGCGATATTCAGTCTGTCTTAATAAGACCACGTTTAATAGACTACAAAATAGTAAAAATAGATTGCAAGATTACGTTCGATGTCTTACCAAATGCATATGACGTGGATAGGTGTGAATCACTGCCAGAACTGCTAATGGGCCCATTCCGACAGTGCAGGTCTGTACAGTATTTATACCTGCAATTTTTGTCTTTAGCTTATGGAATCTTATTTGCTAGTCTAATATTTGAAACAAAAAAGCCCTTTCAGTATTAAAACTAGTGATTAAAAAAGAAAATTGGCATATCTACATATTTTCCATCTACATTTTCATCATTAACAGAAATGTTTTTCTTTGCAAATTCCTCGAGTGGGATGTTAAAATAAAGGGCTTTAAAGGCTAGTACAAAAATTATATTCATCGAGCGGCCCGTCCCAGATTCGCATTTTTAAAAAAATTGGCATAAATCATATATAGCCTATGTTATTCAGGGATAATGAAGCATTCTAATGGTAAAAGAGTTTTTGAAATAGGTCCAGTAGTTTTGGAGTTTATTCGTTACAAACAAACAAAAACATAAATCTTTCCTCTTAACAATGTAAGTGTAGATTTAATAATAATATATTGGGACACTCACACTTGACTCTCACGCACGGCCATCTGATCCCAAACTAGGCAGAGCCTGTATTATGGCAATCAGATAACTGATAAGCATATATAAATATTTCTAGTTAAGTATTAAAAATAACGGCCTAAGTCCCACTTCTGGGCACAGACCTCTTCTCATGTAGACATAGATCGCCACACTTGCTTACTTGCGGGTCTCAAATTAGGTTTCCTCACGATGTTTTTCTTTACCAATTGTCAATGATGTCTTAAAATAATTAACTACTACATTGAAAAAGTCACTTGCCTGTAATGCGTTCGAACCCGCAAACTTCTGCACACAAATCCGTTCATTGAAATGCTAGGCCACCACGACATTTCGAATATAAGTATTGTGAACGTTGTAAAACAGTCCTAGTACATTTCAAATGATTTCCTTGAGTTGGTTGCAGGGGAATCTGGGATCGCAGTTCTGGTCCACGATTCCCCTAGACTCACACTTCGGTCTACCCTTTTTTAGATTTTGCGTTTTTTAACAAATCGTCTCTCACACAATTTCAAAATTACTTAAGAAATTATTTTTGCCTTCGTAATGCTTTTTTCCTGCTGCTACTAAATACTAGGCTAAAAAATCATTCTTATGCTTCGTTTACCTGTTATATTCTTTTTTTCAACCTATTCTACATCTTCATTGTAGTCCCACCACACCACATCTTGATCTGCCTTTGCTTCTGCCTGACAATTTTTATAAAAGCATTTAATGCTAGAAAACGCTATTTTTATAGAATTGTTTTATAATAACTTGATACCAACATTTATACGAAAATGCGAGGTAGCTAGGTAAAGATTTTGACATTCTAATTTTAAAGAGTTTATGTGACTTCAATAAAATCGAATTGAGTTTTCAAACATGTGTCAACATAAAAAGTAATTTAAATCAAAAGCACTAAGGAGTTTTGATATCAACTTTGATGCAAATCACCGCCAAAATAACTTTCTACCCCTTTTTAACCCCGTTAGGCGATGAGTTTCAATAATATACGAAACACGTCTTCTATTAATTCTGTTAAAGAATGTTTATGCACAATTCGAAGAAGATTGGACCAAGGAATCACGTTGTCCCATACAAACTTCGCTCTCGTTTTTCATCCCCTTAGGGGTGGAATTTCGCAAAATCTTTCTTATCGGATGCCTACGTCATACAAAGAACTTGCCCTCCAAGATTCAGGTCTCTACAATCAGCGGTTTAGGCTGTGCGTTGATCTGACAGACATTCAGGACAAAGCATTTTATATATACTTATAGATTATTTAGTTATACAAGCTTATTTTTTAAATATGTTACGTACCTAAGGCTATGTATAGGAGTACATAACCCTAGGTACGTTCAATAAATCGATGACAAACTAACGAGTTTGTCATCAATTTGTTTCACGTATTTTAGTATTCAAGAATATATTTACAATAATTAAAGGCCTATTGTAAAAATATGAACCATTGTTAATAAACAATATTATTGAGGTTTAACTACGCACATAATAATAAGTACTGAACTTTGTGCGGCGTGAAGTGTAGGTTTATTAATTTATTATTAATTCTAACTAACATTAAATATTGGCTACCAATCCTAGAATTCTATTTCTAGGCACACCCTGTAAAATGTCATCTATGAAAAAAATAAGCATAGGAAAAATGTACCTATCTATTTTATAGGTGACTTCATAAAAAGGAGCTGCTCAGTTCAACACGTCGTCGGTATGTAATATTATTGAAACTGCATTATATTCAAACAATATGATTATCTATAGAGAAGAAGGTGGATAAAACACCTCCGTATTTTTACTTTGAGGATAAATTTA
This sequence comes from Diachrysia chrysitis, assembly GCA_932294365.1. Lineage (NCBI taxonomy): Eukaryota > Metazoa > Arthropoda > Insecta > Lepidoptera > Noctuidae > Diachrysia > Diachrysia chrysitis. The sequence continues at coordinate 9,178,335 of OW028649.1, read as the reverse complement.
AAAAAAAAAACAAAAATCGAACAAATACCGTATTTATATAGGTATAACCGTATTTCTTATTTAAATGCCAATATTAAATAAACTGTGGGAGAAAATAAAAAGCTGCAGTTTAATAAAAAAAAAAGTGCTTTCCGAAAAGTAAAACTTTATCTCGCAGTGACAGTTTTTGATTTGACATACCTGTCACTTCGAGATAAACTGTCGGTAATATGGTCCCCTTAGTTCAAGGACAATAATCTATACTTATCTATACTAATATTATAAAGCTGAAGAGTTTGTTTGTTTGTTTGTTTGTTTGAACGCGCTAATCTCAGGAACTACTGGTTCGAATTGAAAAATTCTTTTTGTATTGGATAGTCCGTTTATTGAGGAAGGCTATAGGCTATATCACGCTACGACCAATAGTAGCGGAGCATAAATGAAAAATGTTGAAAAAATTAAAAACCGTTGAAACTTAAACACGCGAACTATGTCGCGGGGAGCAGCTAGTTACAGATATAATTACCGCCTTCATGACCTGCACGCACAGTCGGCACTTGCATATTAGTTACAATTCTAGCAGTGATTTAAATAAAAAGTACACAGCTAATTTTTATTATTTTTTTATTAAAATTAACCCAATGAATAGTAAAATTATTGCGATTACAATTTTAAATTAGTTTGAAAACCAGAAGTTTGTGTTACCTGCATTCGCTTGGTTTTTTTTGTTATTATACACACTTTTTCACTGATGCTTCTATTAAGATTTTTTTTATATTAATTTCGAGGGAGGCAGTATATCTGCATGAGTTCACAATATCACCTTCTCCTCTAAGGGCTTACAAACCAATATACTTACAAAATTTTATAAGTGTATGTATTTAAGTATGTATGTCTGTAAGTATATAGTATATAGTAAGTATGTATACATACATATCTTTGTTTAAATATTTCTCCGAGTGTCCGTCCAATCAATACTTCCGGACCATTTTTGACTAGTTTTTTTTTATTGGCCTACATTACTTTAACTTAGGGAACAATGCAAGCTTCATCAAAAGTAACCTAGTTCTTTGGTTAATTCCATGTAGGTATTTATGAAATGTATTTATAAAAGTATTATTAAAGTTTTCAGTTAGTTTATTTTGAAGTCGGTTTAAATAGTTTCTCCAATATTAAATTATTTGGCTAGATAATGGTTAATATGTTAAAATTTATTTATGTAATTAGTCTTAAATTTAGTGTAGTAGTTTTTATTAGATAAGTACTTATTTGCTAAATTTAATCGATTTTATACCATAATAAAATAAAATATTTATATGTTTTTAAATTTTTAGTTTTTTTTTAAACACTTGATTCTGCTGGTCAAATTATTACGTCATATCACTAAGTTTAAAAGATAATTGTTAGATATAGTCAAACTAGAAAGAGTATTTTAAGTAGCACTGTAATATTTTGTCTAATACTTAGTTTCAACTAAACCTCTCATACAAGTTAATTAAGTACAACTATAGAATATTTTTGATTGTAGCTAAAAAAATGTAATACAAAAAACACATAAATAATTAAGCGACTCCAAGATTAAAATTCATCATTCTTTTGTTTTTTATACCGTGTTAGCATAAATTATTTGTCAATACCTAATGTTTCTTATGTTTATGGATTACTACCTTGCCCTCGCGGCTTTGCCCGCCTAGTTATCATCATGTCCTTTCTCGGAGTTTAATCTAACTCTATACCAAATTTCATCACAAACAGCTTACTAGTTTAGCTCAGAAAGTGTAAAAGACAGACAGACCAATAGAGTTACTTTCGCAACTATAATATTATTAGTATTCATTAAATACTACATTAGTATGGAAAAATCACCTATCCATGTATTGTATAAAAAGAGAAGGCCTGACTCACTGTTTCAACAACGCCTAGCCTGAACGTTTGCAACTGAAAAGAAGTTATTTTTTACTGATGTGGTTTTTAAGATGAAACGAAATTCAACCCTTAACGTACTCGTTAAGGGTTGAATTTCGTTTTTAATTTGTTTTCCTAATTAATGGACATAGGAAGTTTGTATAAAAATTCGTCATTTTTGAATTTAAATACACGAAATTTCATATTGTACTTACAAGCTTCAATTTCACCCTAAGAGTGTAAAAAAGGGGTTGGAAGTTTATATTAGGAGTTCGTATATTATACAAGTTGATATTATGTAAGCTGCTGATAACACAAATAAATACGTATTTAAGTACTACTACTATTAATACGTATTTATTTTTTTAATATCTACCTCTTAATCGGGTAAGATACGGGTTGAAAGTTGATATAGGGAGTTCGTAATTTTCAAAGTTAGAAACATGAAAGTGAATATACAAGATTCTGGTTAGAAATAAATAAATACGTGTCTGGTCCCAAAAGGATGAAATTGGGGTTTAATGTTTTAATAGGAAGTTCGTTATTTTCAACGTCAGATCCAAGAAGTTTTATGTACAAGCTTGTGGTTTGAAACGAATATTTCAGGTTTTAAACACTTACCCCCTAAGATAATGAGGAATATGGTGATATATAATAACTTTCGTGAGGAGTATTCATAATTCTTCTTCCTGCCCTTTTCCCAATTTATTTGGGGTCGGCGCAAAATGTTTTCTGCTTCCATTGTACTCTATTAGCCGTCATACTGTCATTCACTGATTTTTCCCTCATATCATCTATCGATCCACCTTTTTTTCGGCCTTCCTCTTCCTCTCCAGCCCACATCCAAATTCATCACTCTTTTATTCACATGTGTTTCATCCCTCCTCATTACATGCCCATACCATCCTAAGCGATTTCCTTTCAGTTTTTCTGTTACTGGTGCCACTTTCAAACTTCCTCACTCAACTACACCAACTGATTTCTAACTTTATCCATTTTCGTCACTCCACACATCCATCTTAACATTCTCATCTCCGCTACATGTAATCTTCTTTCATCCAAATCTTCTTTCACCCAATCCAGGTCTAATAATGGTTTTGTAAATATTTTCCTTTAATTTGAGCGGCATCCGGGGGTCACAAATTGTTCCAGTGACCTGTCGCCATTTTATCCAACCTGAATTGACCCGATGTGTAACGTCTCGGTCTACATTACCGTCGCCCTGTATTATCGACCCGAGGTACTTGAAATCAGAGCATGCCGGTAGGGGTACTCCGGAAAGAGTTATGGGTACAGGGCTGGAGAGACCGCCGAAATCGCAGAACATATATTCTGTTTTGGTTCTGCTCAACCTCAGGCCAACATTCTCCAGTCTCAGACACCACGCCTCCAATCTGCTCTGGACCTCTGGAGCACTTTCGGCAACCAGCACAATGTCTTCGGCGAATAGCATACACCAGAGTGCCTCCCCCCCTCCCCATAATTATTTTAAACAAAACAGTTTACTCACGCATATTCTCGGGATCGCCCGACTAGTTTCAGACTCAATATGAGTCCCTAATCATGAGTTGAGTCGCGAGTCCTAATATACTAATAACTAGTCGGGCGATCCCTAGAATATGCGTGAGTAAACCGTTTTGTTTGAAATAAACATGGTGATGAATGAGTGGTTTAGGTATAACATATGGTGCGTCCATCATTTTTAAGGCGAGGAAATAGCTTTTAACATCAAAGCATTTAAACAAAAATAAACGCAAACGATTTTGTCGTTTTTTCAACTAAAAATAGAAATTCAACCCCTTCCAGGGTTGGAATCATTAAAATCCAGTGTGAAAGTTTTTGGAAATTCCATGTCTGAGACGAAATAAATCCCTCGGACAAAATAAAAGCCAAAATAAGATCCTCATAATTATTTAATAGCAATAAGGAAGTCATCTGCTCAAGTTTATGGTTCCAGAATAATGAAAAAACAATTTTGAAAATCACAAAGATACATTTTTTGTAAGACCGTTTTTAAAGAGTATTTAAAATTATAATGAAATATGTAAACACACTTAAAGTATTGGTAAAATGATAGCATTACAAACAGTCTTAAAATTGTTGATTTTTATAATTATTTAAATGTACGATTATTATTTTACATTTATACATAAACTTGTTAATATAAATTATTACCCATTTCGTTAATGAAATAAAAACTAAGCTATATTTATTGGTGCCCTGACTCTAGGTTTTACTTGAAGTCTAAAACCATCGGATCTCTTTAAAATGATGTCGGCCAAAAGCTTGAATTCACTTTCAGGGACATCGGATACGCATTCGTAGTTTCTTAAAATTGTTGAAAGTAAAATCTTCAATTTCAGTAAGGCATACTTGCGACCTGAAAAGCAAAACCAGTTCTATTATAATAGCATCTTTGTACAAAATTAAAAGTTGAATAAATTGACATGTTACAGACTTAACCGAGCTACGGTTTTCTCAAGCAACGGTGGCATCATTTACCGGACGTCATTATTATAGTGTCGAATAAGGTCCCTGAAACGTTGGCTATGGAAACAAGTTGGCGGAGTGTCCTAAAAAGCGGTGTTTGACATTATATCAACTGTTAACGGCGATTAAAACTCGTGGATTGATAGTTTTCAATAGCAGTGAAGGTTTTATTTGAAAATTTATTAAGTAAACTTCACGAAGATCACGAATTTTAATCAAGCGATTTCTAACACTCAAGAGTATGACTAGTACTATCAATTTGGTAGAGCTCTCCTCAATTCTCAGAAACAACACGTAGTGTTTTTAGTTACAGTTATATAAATATAACATTCTAATAATTGGAAATCCATTATATACTTTTCGTACCTTTCGGTAACACCCTGAATAAGCCACAAAAAGTTATTTTGTGTCAAAAGCTTTTTGAAAACTAAAACTGATTTATGAGGATTTTTGTTCAGCACACAGCTCTTGAATAGCCCGAGATCTCAAATTTGGCCTGCAATTTTGTAAGGCTTGTCTTTAGGAAGATGATGTTCTTCTTTTGCCTAGTGATTTCGACGTAGTCGAACGTGAAGGGGGCAGCTTGTGCAGCTCCTTTGCCACGAAAGTCAGCACGTCATCCGGTTCGGTCACGATGGTTAAAGATAATAATGTTCTGGACGCTCTTCTTAGTCCCATCCCTCTCGTCAAGACATGATGAGATCTGGTCAGGTCTGTCCAGACTTTCTTGCCACTGCAATCTACTTCCTTGAAGATAGTCTTACATATTTCTAAGATGCTAACCTTGTCCCAACAAGTCGATGATCATGTTGAGACAGGAGCGGGTATATAGCTGCGCTGTCGCGAATTAAACATCTGTACAGTGCACTCTGCAATAAGGCACGATTAACCAAGGCTGGCCGGAGATTTGCGAACTTCTCCATCATTGTATCCAGTTACTTCCAGTACACATCCGCATTGCTGGTGTCATTTGGTAAGAAGCTGGAACCAGGTTCTAACCAACATGATAACCGCTTACGATTGTTAAGAAGAATCCATGTTTCATCGCAAGTGACAATGCAGTTTAAAATTCCTTCGTATCTATGTCTGTTAAGCAACGCAAGGCGTACATCACCGCATTCGTCGCACTGGCTTCTACTACTCATAGGGTAATGTTGTATAGCAAAATTTATATGTCTAAAGCGTTGATAACAAATAACGTATCGTGCGCTCATTCGTATTGCGTAGTTCGGCCCGTTCACGTAATTAATGTTGCAAACCATTCGTGCTAGCCATACATAATAAACCATAAAAATTAAGTTTTTAATGGCCGGTATTGGAAAATGTGTATTTCTTTTTTTGGGTAGGTTTGGGGTTTATGTTTCATATAAAAACAACAAAACACTGGATGTACAAGTAATCACGGCTCTTAATAATTTTAAAGGTTTGGTAATAGGTGCGTTTAACTTAGTACTCTATTATTTATTGTAAAACGACAAGTTCACAAGTAAAATACCTATTTTATTATATGTCTAAAACGGTATCTAGGAAACCAGAACTGTTATTCTTATACGACTGCTCACTGACCAAATATTGGCGATATAAATAGCGTCCACAAAATGTTGGAGAAAACCTAGCCACATGTTATCACTGACTAAACGTCCGTCTTTTTGTCGTTGTCAGAAATAGTTGCCAAAAAAATCCGTTACTGGAGAAAACCGTACAGAGCCCGGAACACAGTTCAAGAATCGATCATGTTTCGTTTATTTGTTGTATGATGGAGTTGATAACAAATTCAATATTGCACGATATAAAATTTGAAGGATAAAACATGCGATTAAATAAAAGTGAATTGAATGATGCTAACCGACACAGCTCCTGGGTCCAGCACTGAAGGGAATGTAGCTGTAGTAGTGACGGTTGGCTGTGTTCTCGGGCAAGAAGTTGTCAGGGTTGAAGGTATCTGGGTCCTTGTAGTATTTCGGACTGCGGTGTATTTTGTATGTAACAACCACTACAGTGGTGCCCGCTGGTAGAACGTAGTTGTTAGTAGCTGTGAAGCAAAGGTACTTGTTTGATTAGTTGCTCAGTTTACTTATTTGTCCTGTTTCAACTAACTTAACTTGTAACTTCTTCAATTCTTGCCTGTTTCAAGGTTTAGTTCAATATTATTTTAACGCAAAACTATATTATTTTCAGGGTGAGTATATTGTTCTTGAAAGACGGTATCGTCCGGCATCATAGACTAAAAACATAGACAATTATATATATGTCAAGCGTAAGCACATTTTTATCTAAATGTACTGCGCTCGTTTACTGATTTATGTGACTTTCCGTGCGACGACAGGCGTTTATGCGAAAATATCAACGGTTCTGAAATTATTACGGTAAAATCAGGATTTCAGAAAGTTTTAATAAAAAGGTGATCTCTGTTTTGACACTAATTTTACGATTTTACATGTTCATACTAGTGGCAACAGTTCATAATCGATATGCTCACTCTATAATTTACTTATTTATTCCTCTCCGGCTCACAAGAAGACTCTTGCTTGACAAAACTTGACGCCAGGTCGAAAGTTTTCGCTCGTCCAACCCGGATTTCAAATAGCTATTATTTAGAATTCGGGTAATGTTATCTTGATAAGAATAATACTTTGTTTCTTACCAATCTTGACATCACTGTTCAGCTTTCTAGCAATGGCAGGTACTGGTGGGTACAACCTTAAACTTTCAAGGATAACCCTCTCTAAATACTTCATCTTCAATGTATCAGCGAAGGTGGCTGGTCTATCCGATGGACCGAAGATTTCGTATTGTTCATTGTAAACCTTAGCTTGGACATCCTTGTAGATACCCAGTAGGCAAAGTACGAAACTGGAGCCAGCAGCGGTAGTGTCATGACCCTGAAATTTAAAGTTTGGGTTGCTTTAAATATTACGTAGTGTATAACAGTAATTAATGTTCTATTGTATTTAAAACGTTTGTTGTAAGTAATTTATTACAAGCGTTACAAAAGTGACAGTGCGTATTTGGTTACACATGTTCGAGATTTTTTTATTTAATGTTTCCTTTTTTTTTACAGGTTAAGACTTTCGATAATTAGGTTTCGGGCCAAGTTATTTAGTTTTGAATAGCACCGTAACATTGTGTTTTTTCGTCGTCTTTATAAAGTCAAGTGTTACTTTAGAATGATTGATCCAACAGGAGTTGTCTTATAGTTATTCCGTTTTGGAAATTACCTCGAACATAATAGTGTCCACCTCTTCTTTTATTTCGTGGTCGGTTAACTGATTGGTACCGTTTTGTGCAGACTCGATCAACAGATCCAAGAAAGCAAGACGTTTCTTCTCACCTTGATAATCAAAAATATAAAACAAGCATTGATATCTATTTTAAGATGTTAATATGTTAGGTATATCACTTTATCTAAATATATGAAATTTTCATGTCCCAGTGTTTGTAACCAAACTCCTCCAAAACAGCTTGACCAATTTTTATAAAATAATAGGAACAATAGGAAATCCAATAATATAGCAAGTCTTTTGTTTTGTTCAATGTAGATTAACTAAGATCACCAACTGTACCGTTAAGAAGACATCACGGCTAGCTTGTTGACTAAAAACATTGTTTTTAGATTCCTTACCAACATCATTTTCGTCATTAAAGTCCAAGTCATCCCGGTATCCTTTGAACACTGCGTCCGATACTGATTTGTTATCATTAGCCAAAACGTCGTCATCATTTGATCGCGTCAGTTCTTCTAATGTTGCAGGAATGAAACCTTTCGCTTTGTTTTCGAAGTACGTCTGCTTTTTATTTTTTATTACCTTAAGAAGATTACATAATACATTTTATATTTTTCTGTAATTTAAAGATATTAAGGTCTAATTTATTTGAAATTTCGTTTTTTCATTATGGAAGAATTTTTGTACCTTGTTCGTTAGTCCATGGATAATAGCTAGAAGTTCTTTTTGCTTCTTAAAAAATGGCGTTATATTGAAAATTGCGTCAAATCGTAACCAGAACTTGTAGTGTCTCTGGTGAATTATGTTGCACATTCTGAAAAATTAAAATTGCTATAAATGTATACGGCATAAATTCCTAAACCAAGATTTTGGTGTTGTTTTGCTGCTCATAGAGCGCAAATAAGAAAACAACAAAATGCGTGACAACTTGTTTAAAGGTTTTCTATGAATTTAAGAAATCAATTAAGGTCCTTGTTGTTGTTTTAACCGTATTGGATTATTTAACTTACTTCATTACAGCCATCGCGTAATCAAAACCAGATTCATCTTGAGTTTTTCTTGTTATACCCATTGCAGTTTCTGAAACAGATTTGGAATGACATAAAATAGTGATGTCATTAGCAACTAAATTAAATTATGAATATATTATATTAATATCTGGTATAGGAAGTACCAGAGCCTTTTTTGACCCTGATAAATTTTCATACACTTCCTTCGCCTCGAGGAAAACAGAGGGGTAGTAAGTCTGACTCTTACTGGTAAGAATTAGGGCGCAACAGCTCATCCGACTGCATGGGTAGCTGTTAGAAGTCACCACGCCAATTACCACTGTACGCGATGTGCTGCAGGTTCGATCCCCGCATAAGACAATCATTTATGTGATTCACAAATACTTGTTCCAAGGTTGGATGTTTTAGTAAATGTGAATTGAATGTTTATGAGACCTCGACACAAGGATTAAATTCCTTAAGGCGGGAGTCACTTATTTAAAAGAAGAAGAAGATCCTTTCCTTTTACCAGGGATCAGGCAGGAACGCACTTACCGCATTTACAACTACCGTGAACCTTTTTTCTGTGAAATTTAGAGGCTTTTGTATACATAATCTTATTTATTCGTCTTTACCTAGCAATATGTCCACGGTAGCGGTGCTCATGTGGTCATGAACATCAAAAGTTTTCCCAACTTCAGTCCTTAGTTTTTCAACTGCGTTTTTACTGTTCTGATTGAATACATCAACAAATGACTTCAAAATATTTATATGGAACGTCGGAGCTATAATTTTGCGATGAGAACGCCATTTTTGACCTGAAAGTGGGAAATTAATTTGTTAAGACTTGATATCAACATCGCCATTCTTATAATACACAAATGGGCGGATTTCTCAACAGCAAAGTCACTCGGGACACGTAATGACCCGAGTGAAATTGGTAGTACCTACACCAAAAATGTTAAAACACTGTTTTTTCATTTCGGTGGATGTCTCGGCTTATGCCTTGCGCTACTAAATACTAGTTTAAGTTAATGGCTATTTCTGTTTTAATACTGAATAGTAACTGTACTATCACAAAGTAATTTCGGTGGCAAAATGTTTATAACCAATAATTTTGCGTAGAACAAATGTAGGTGCCTCCCAATGTTCTTAAAAACTTAGGTAACAATGTGGGTTTAGTTAAGTGCCTGTCGTGGGAGGAAGTGCGCCTGCGTGTTCCTGAAAAAAAGGGGTCCCAATAGCATTTCATTTTGGTGGTATAGGACAACATGGCTTTAATTTCCGTTCATAGATATATATTTTTTTTTCTAAAAAAGTAAAAATCTATTAGGTATCCAAAAAAATCCGGCTCCGGGGGTGTTTAATGGATTTCGGTGCATAGCTATTCCATATTAGTGTAGTGTTTTATTATTTCGGTTGATTATTATTGTTTCGGTGTAAATTCTCGCATTTCGGTAAGGTTCTTTCATTTCGGTGAAACACTGTTATATTTCGGTGACATCAAAAATTTAAACATGTATATCTCATAAGTTTATTGTATAATATTTCTTGCATTATATCAAAAAGAATACCTATTGTTCCAATAAAAAAAACTAATAAATTTCACAAAGTTCACAGAATAGCGACTTGTTGAAATTCACCTAAAAAAATTATTATAATAGAGTGCACTTTGCACGGGTCTATTAAGTTGGAATGTTTTCCTTATTTAATTAATGAATATAGCATTGTATTTTTTTTATCAATATTTTATTTATTTTATTATTATTTGAGTCTCTAATGACCCTATATCTTGATTTTTCTCTATCATTTGCTAATAGATTTTTATAATTAATTCCTCAAAATAGGTGTAAAGGTAAAAAATAGTTCAATGAAAATAAAATTTCATGTTTTTATGTATGAATATTTATGCAATGTTACGTACCGGTGCTAATAAGCAGTCCTTCTCCAAGCCAAGGTTGAAAGAATCTGTATTCTGTAGATTTATCGATGTGGACTTGGCTGTTCAGGATAAATTCAGCGTCTTCAGCATCAGTAAGGAAAACCACCAGCTTGGGGCCAACAAATCCACGAACCACTGACCCATATTTGCTAGCGTAACCCAAAGCAACTTCAACTATTTCTATAAAATAGATATTAAAATTTAATTAGTACTTAATTCCTTAAAACTGGGTATTATAGTATGTCCAATATAATTGTCACGTCGATAATGAAACCAAAAATTTACTTTAGTCCAATACCTACAGATGATTTTTTTACGAATTCAAAAGAACGTTCTATTGTTATTTTAAACGATATATATGTATATAGGTATATAAATAGTTCATAAGACTTTTAAACGAACAAGTACTCATCATTAATTTGTACATTTATAAAAGAATAATATAAAAGTAAATAACTTTGTACTTACCATCTGGTCTCTTTCCTAAAGCAAGGAGTGCGTTTCCGAAAAATGGTAACGGTTTCGGACCCGGCAGGAGAGTTCCCAACTTGTATACCCTCGAATTCTGTTGCCATCTGTGCAATATCCATAACAGAGACGTCGCAAATATTAAAGGATAAAATATTAAACGAGAATAGTTGGTATCATGCGATGTGTCAACTATGGATGCCATTTTGCTACAATCAAAGAAAAATGATGGATTTGGGTTTACCCCACAACATGTGGTGGTATACTAGTTTAATTGGGAACTATTATTGTAATTACGTTCTAAAAATAAGTACCTAATTCTAAAATGCTTTAAATATAGTCAGACATTGTCAACATTCTGGTGCTTTGATTAAAAAAATAAATCATTCTGATTATTAAATAGATGTTTTATAAATTACAGTGCTACTTGCATAAACGAACTTTCATTTTTCAGTGTTTATAGTTAAATGTTTTGCAAATACTTTAATTTTAAATGTTTATTAATTAAAATTTTAATAATTTAACAAGGCTTGTTCCGAAATGCAATTCGAATAAGTTTAATTGTGAACTGAAGAAAGTCTTCAAGTTTCGGCTTGTATTTTTATTACACGTTTTTTTGGTTGTCTTTGTTTCACTAACATCTAGGCAACTAACTAATACAATTATTAAACGTCACTCGATAATTAGATATTTCTGATTATTCAAAGTATATAAAAAGGTACCTGTTTAGATACAGTGGTTATTCATTATTATTAAAAAGCTATGTTTTCCAGCGACAAACATTCTAAAGTCTAAGTCGTGACATAAAATATAGGTAAAATTTTCTAATTATAATTGCAAAAATATTTTATACCTGCATTGTCGGTGCAATGTCGTTTTGTAATATTTAGTGCGTATTAGCTCTATAAATTTATATGCATTGTTATAATAAACAATGCATTAAACAATACGTTGTCAATCACTGCACTCGGTGAAAAATAAAAAACGTTACAGTTATTCATTTAAGGCCAGGTAAATTATATTGTACTAGCTGTCCCCCGCGACTTTGTTCGCGTGTTTTAGTTTCAACGGTTTTTAATTTTTGCAACATTTTTCATTTATGCTCCGCTTCTATTGGTCGTAGCGTGAAGTTATATAGCCTATAACCTTCCTCTATAAACGGACTATCCAATACAAAAAGAATTATTCAATTCGAACCAGTAGTTCCTGAGATTAGCGCGTTCAAACAAACAAACAAACAAACAAACTCTTCAGCTTTATAATATTAGTATAGCTTATTAACTAGCAACCCGCCCTCGCATCGAATGTGTTCATAGAACATTAATGAATTATACACAAAAACCTTCCTCTTGTATTACTCTATCTATTGCTGAAAACTGCATTAAAATCCGTTGTGTAGTTTAAATGACCCAAGCGTACAAACGGGACAGCTAGTAATATTATAAAGCTGAAGTTTTTTTGTTTGTTTGAACGCGCTAATCTCGGGAAATACTGTTTCGAATTGAAAAATTCTTTTTGTATTGGATAGTCCGTTTATTGAGGAAGGCTATAGGCTATATAATATCACGCTACGACCAATAGAAGCGGAGCATAAATGAAAAATGTTGCAAAAATGAAAAACCGTTGAAACTAAAACACGCGAACAAAGTCGCGGGGGACAGCTAGTGTAAAGATAAAAAGGTTGAAGCTGATGTGAACAATAGCTAGCAAATATTACATAAGTGATTAATTTTTATTCTCGTAATTAATAAGTGATACCGCAGGTTTAGACTTCACAACAAATATATGCCTATGATTCTAGAATGTTTAAGTCTTTTTTCAAAGAATTCAATGATTGCAAATACATGATAATTATATCGATTGTTTCAGGCGAACTTATATGTGTATGTATTTTGAATGTTTTGAATGCTTAAATATTTTTTTACCTATTGTTAGTGTTAGTATAAGATAGAACATTCTATTTCACGTCTGATTTGTCGTATTTTATTTATGGATGCAAATATTTTCCTCTATGTATGAGTTTATTTTTATAATTACCAAGGCATTTAATACTGTTACTGAGAAATTTATCCTTACCAATATTATAAACGCGAAAGTAACTCTGTCTGTCTGTCTGTTATGCTTTCACGTCTAAACCACTGAATCGATTTTGATAAAAGATTGTACGGGGATAAGCTTGGGTCACAAGAAAGAACTACTGTTTGCCGCGATTACTGCCACCCACGTGGGTGGAGCCGCGGGCGACAGCTAGGAAGTATAATATAATGTAATTATAGGTCAGGGTTTTTATTAAATTAATTTCTTATGCAGTTTCCCCTTAACAGTTCGGTAATAAACAAATGACGGAAATGCAATTCCGACTCTTCACCTCGAATATTTGTTAATTCAATGACATAAGTATAATGAATTAAAATAATTCAGTGTGTGACTTTCTTGAGGTATAAAATTACTAATTTTGTTCTAATAAATATAAAAATTAAAAAGTGTCATCAAATAAGAATAAGTAAGGAACACTGTTTCATAAAATTTTTAAATTTTAGTAAATACTAGAATTAATAGAAATGAGCATCAAACACTAGATAAATTAAGGTTTTTGAGATGCTCATAAAATATTATAAGAAATCGTAAGTTACCTATTTACAATAACTTCTCTTATTCAAAATTTCCACACTGGAAAAGTATGTAGACCAGTTACACGCAAAAGGCGGTTAATGCTTTGCGTGTGTAATACAACAACGAGGTTCAGGTTGTTTTTGGGTCTGCATCGCTATTGCAGTGCCTCTAACATGTTCGCAAATGCAAGAGTGGCGGATCTTTGCAATATTGCGAAAAAAATTCGTCTCTTTAGTAATCAGAGTGAGAGACAGTCGTAATCGCATCCTAAACGTGATCGCTTGCATTCTTGTTTCTTAGATCCTTCGTCATTTAATAAAGAGAATGATCGGAGACACATTTTTATAACTCTCACTAATACTAACAATCATGTCTAACATATAAAATAAGTTCAATATTGTTACTAATAATACTATTTTATAAATAATTGCGCAATAGCCATTCTCTGGAAGCTTTCAAGAAAAGAATCAAGGAAATTTTCCTTTCAAAGTGACCTTTTTGTATCTAAATATTATGTATGTGTATATGTATATAATGCAAGAGTGGCGGACTTCTTTGCAATGTGCCATAGGAGAGGCCTATGTCCGGCAGTGGGCGAACATAGGTTGATGATGATGTATGTAATTATTTTAGTAGGTATATTTTTATAATAATTGTTTATTTATAATACTTACTACTTTTTTTAATGACGATATTGTAGATTAATACTACGATAGATATTAATAACCATCTTACGATAGTTTATACTTAAAACGAGTAAAAAGATTTGTTTGAGAGCGTACATTTTCTTTGATTTTACTTTGTCTATTATTGTGATTATTGTCTACATTTTCAGTCTGATAAAATAAAACAAACAAAGATCCTCACATGAAGTCCTCTGCCAAAGTAAATGGTTCGAGAAAACAGAAAGAAATAGACGTAAGTAAATTCACAAAGATACATTTATTGATAGTCCGTTCTTAAAGAGTATTTAAATTATAATACATTGTTCAAGCACATTAAAGGAAAGATAAAAATTAAAGCATTACAAACAGTCTTAAAATTTTTACATAATCTATGTTTAAATATACGATTATTTTAAATATACGATTGACATAATATTGTTTATATAAATTATTACGCATTTCGATAATGAAATGTAGGTAAACTAAGCTATGTTTATCGGAGCCCTCACTCTGGGTTTTAGTTGCAGTCTAAAACCATCGGATCTCTTTAAAATGATGTCGGCCAAAAGCTTGAATTCACTTTCAGGGACATCGGATAAGCATTCATAGTTTCTTAAAATTGTTGATAGTAAAATCTTCAGTTTCAGTAAGGCATATTTGCGACCTGAAAATCAAAACCAATTCATATTTTAATAACATACTTTTTCATAATAAATGTAATATAGAATGAACCGCCTATACAAGAATCGATCGTGTTTTTATTATTCGTTATATGGTGATGTTGATCACAAATTCAAATATTGCACAATAAAACATTTAAAGTATGAATTTTAAGAATTGAAAGATGCTAACCGACACAGCTCCTGGGTCCAGCACTGAAGGGAATGTAGCTGTAGTAGTGACGGTTGGCTGTGTTCTCGGGCAAGAAGTTGTCAGGGTTGAAGGTATCTGGGTCCTTGTAGTATTTCGGACTGCGGTGTATTTTGTACATAGCAATCACTACAGTGCAGCCCGCCGGTAGAACGTAGTTGTTAGTTGCTGTGAAACAAAGGTGTGTGTTTGATTAGCTGTTTAGTTTACTTATTTCTCTTCTTTCTGCCATTTTTACTTGTTCCCTACTGCGGGTTTCCTTTAACATTTTCCATTCTTGCCTGTTCTGAGGATTAGTTAAATATTTTTCTTCAGACTCTGTATAGTGTTAAGGACGGTATCATCCGGCACACAAGACGGCGTATCATTGGTCAATCTCTACGCCAGTTCGTAAAATTATCCCTCGTCACAACTATTTAGAATTATTTAACTTTTGTTCTTACCAATCATAACATCACTGTTCAACTTTCTAGCAATGGCAGGTACTGGTGGGTACAACCTTAAAGTTTCAAGGATAACCCTCTCTAAATACTTCATCTGCAATGTATCAGCGAAGGTGGCTGGTCTATCCGATGGACCGAAGATTTCGTATAGTTCATTGTAAACCCTAGCCTGGACATCCTTATAGATACCCAGTAGGCAAAGTGCGAAACTGGAGCCAGCAGCGGTAGTGTCATGACCCTGAAATTAGAAGTTACGATTCTTTAATTATTACGTATAGTCTATTCGCGTTAAGAAAATAGTCACTCATCAGTGCAACTGCCCTAGTAAAATTAAATAACTGCTCATAATATTTTTTCAACTGATCATATTAACGCTGTTATTTAAACGTTCCTAATGTTTGAATAATAGTTGTAAAATATAGTTACCATTCCAAATAACGCTGTCATTAGTGATAAGACCAACGCATTTCACTTGGTTTGTGTTACTTTAGACTTATCAAGCCAACAGGAGTTGTCGTATAGATATTTAAAATTCCGTTTTGGAAATTACCTCGAACATAATAGTGTCCACCTCTTCTTTTATTTCGTGGTCGTTTAACTGATTGGTACCGTTTTGAGCCGACTCGATCAAAAGATCCAAGAAAGCAAGACGTTTCTTCTCACCTTGATAATATAATCAGAAATAAACAACAAGCATTGGTAATAATCATATCTATATAAAGGAGAGTGGGTAAGGATGGCATCCTAGGAGCATTCTAGCTCAACTTTTACAGCTTTATCGGACATAGTGAATTATTAGCAATAAAATTATTACCGTCTACTCCAATCACAGTTTAATCATTTTCGGACAATTAACAAAGCAAATCTTAAAGGATCACACAGATTGGAGAAACGCAGTGCGTTCTGGGCCGGTTCACAATAGACTGCCTGTTATTCCCAACTATTCCAAAAGGGTGAGTGAACAATCGTCCACCCCTCCTCTCAATGCCAAACTCGAATGACATTGACAAGAAACCACACTTAAACGCAGTATCACCAGTCATGACACAACACTTGAAGTTACTTTAACCAGCACTGGTTGCTACAGGTGCCATGTATCCGAAGTATCTATTATAGAAGTGAAGATCCACTATCTACATCCACGCTACTGTTTATGATGAAATATATCATATAATATTAAAAAAAAAAATTGTAGCTAGCAATACAACAAAAAATATTAATTAATAGATTAACAAGGATCACCAACTACTGTTAATAAGACGTCATGGCTAGCTTGTTCAGTTCACTGAAAAAATTGTTTTTGATTTCGAAACCCAGTTCTTACCAACATCATTTTCGTCATTAATGTCCAAGTCATCCCGGTATCCTTTGAAAACTGCGTCCGATAATGATTTGTTGTCAGTAGCCAAAACTTCGTCATCATTAAATCGCGTCAGTTCTTCTAATGTTGGAGGTATTAAACCTTTCGCCTTGTTTTCGAAATACGTCTGTTTTTTATTTTTTATTACCTGAAGAAGTTTGCATAATATATTTTTAGTCATTTAAAAATGTTAAGGTCTAATTTATTTCAAATTTAGTTTTTTCATTATGAAAGAATTTTTGTACCTTGTTGGTTAGTCCATGGATAATAGATAATAGTTCTTTTTGCTTCTTAAAGAATGGTGTCATTTTGAAAATTGCGTCTAATCGTAACCAGAATTTGTAGTGTCTCTGGTGAATTATGTTACACATTCTAAAAAATATAAATAAACTTAATGTATACGGCATAAAAAGTCGTAAGTTAAGACTTCGGGGGCTTAAAATTTCGACTTTATACTGCCCGTAGAGCCCAAATAAAATGTACCACTATTAAAATAAAACAAATTAAACCTAGAAAATATAAAATATCAATAAAAAAGGTGATAATGACAAAATAACCATTAGTTCTCACATGAGAATTTATACTTTGATTATATATAAACATTGGCCGTGCCCACGCAATAAAATTTGATATTCTTGTGCCGTCAAATTGTATCATAATTAGGTAAGGAAGCCATATAGATTACTTTTCACCGGTAAATTATTATATTAAGATATTTTTAAAGAAGATACCATTATTTATTCGGAGAGTGGTATAAACAAAGGAAGGGAAGGGAAGCAGAGGGATATACGGGGCTGAAGATGATGATGATGAAAAAAGTCCTGCTTCAGCATGCATTCCCAAAATGCATGTTTTTCGAAGGTTGTACAGAGCATTTTTACCCGCATATTTTAACCGTAAAGGGTAATAAAACTTACTTCATTACAGCCATCGCGTAATCAAAACCAGATTCATCTTGAGTTTTTCTTGTTATACCCATTGCGGTTTCTGAAACAGATTTGGAAATGAAAGAAATGGAAATGAAACATTTAATAATTAAAATCTGACTGACTGACTTTTTAACGCAGAGTCAAAACCGCTTAACCTGGAACAACATGTTCCTATACCAAAGCGTGATTGAAGCCGCAGTTTGCCTGCGGCTAGTTATGAATATATTACAATCAGACATAGGAAGCACCAGAGTCTTGTTTTGGGCCATTTCCTCCACCTCGAGGAAAACGAGCCGCCCGTTTTTATTTACTTACTGGCTAAAATCACCGGACAGCAGCTTATTCTTTACCTTTACAGACCAGGCAGGAACGCATTTACAACTACCGTGATCCCCCCTTATGTAACGTTTAGAGACTTCTGTATACATAACCTTATTTATTAGTTTACCTAGCAATATGTCTACGGTAGCAGTGCTCATGTGGTCATGAACATCAAAAGTTTTCCCAACTTCAGTACTAAGTTTTTCAACTGCGTTCTTACTGTTCTGATTGAATACATCAACAAATGACTTCAAAATATTTATATGGAATGTCGGAGCTATAATTTTGCGATGAGAACGCCATTTTTTACCTGTAAGAGAGAAATTAATGAGTTTAAACATAGTATACAGTTTACATAGCAATTCTAAAAAAAAAACAGGTATAAATAATTTCAATTGAGTGCAAATCGCACAAGATAAATAACTCAGTATTCTATGACTGTTGCTTTATGGTTTGCCTTACTTACATCTAATCTAATCTAATAAGCCCGTTTTGTCCCACTGCAGGGCAAAGGCCTCCCTCTCCCTTTTAGAAGATATAATATCATAAAAAAAAAACACTTTTAAAAATAAGAACCTTATAGCATATTCCGTTCATCCCCAGAAAAACGGGACTAGAGTGAGGGTGAAAGTTTACCTCTCTTACTCTCGTTCTTTCTTACAAATTTATCTCAGTCGTAAAAGAATAAATTTTACCAACCGGTACTAATAAGCAGTCCTTCTCCAAGCCAAGGTTGAAAGAATCTGTATTCTGAAGATTTATCGATGTGGATTTGGCTGCTCAGGATTACTTCAGCGTCTTCAGCACCACTAAGAAATACTACCAGCTTGGGGCCCAGAAAACCACGAATGACTGAGCCATATTTGTCAGCATAGCCCAAAGCAATTTCAACTACTTCTATAAAATAGACATTAAAAGTAAATTACCACCTTAAAACGGAACATTATATTATTTATATTATTCTAATAGAATTGACTTTTATAACAATAAATTTTAATATAATACAATTATAATGGATAATATAATGTATACATATAATAAAGATATTTCTTTTATGCATTTCAAAGGACGCTACAAACGAAATAAGACGAATAAATCAACAAGACCACCAATTACTTAACACATTTAAAAAGAATGAAAAAAGGAAGAATAAAACTTAATCAAAATGCAATCCAGTTTAATGTGTAGTACTTACTATCAGGTCTCTTTCCTAAAGCAAGGAGGGCGTTTCCGAAAAATGGTACCGTTTTCGGACCTGGCAGGAGTTGTCCCAACTTATATAACCTCGAATTCTGTTGCCATCTGTGCAATATCCATAACACAGACGTCGCCAACAGTAAAGGATAAATTATGAAACGAGAATAGTTGGTTTCATGCGATGTGTCAGCTATGGATGCCATTTTGCTAAAACCAAATAAAAATTAGGTAAATAAATTGAACTAGATTCACCCCAAAACATGTAGTGATATACTAGTTTAATTAGATATCTATTATTGTTATTAAGTTTTAAAAATAAGAAATGCTTTAATATTGTTAATGTAGACGTAGTACTATTGACTGGGTACAAAAAGCAACTACCTATTTAGTAAATTAGGTAAAAAAAAATATTAGAAACGTATATTTTACTTTTTCAAAGTATCTAAAAACAATGGAGATATAGCTATTCTAAGAGTATATCTATTTTTAAAAGAGTATCCTATGAAGGTTCTTGCCGGTTCTTCTTCATAGGTATGACACTTTAAATACAGCGCAACTAAAGTCATTTAACATTTCGAAAGATACAGACCCGTAAAGGTCTACTTGAAATACATTTTTTTTTTATTTCAGATTTTGAAACATTGTCAACATTGTGTTAATTCGACCAGAAAAAGAATACGAACCTGCGTAATAAATAAACGTTAGGTACATTATAAATTATAGTGCGACTTGCATAAACTTACTTCCTTTTGTTAAGTTTGTGTAGTCAAATGTTTAAAATAATTATTTTTTATAACTTAAGGAGTAGGTACAGTTCATTATAAAATTAATAAAATAAAAAGGTTTCTTTCGTCAACTTTGACAACTATAACAAGATTGAACCTCCTTTTAAGTAAAAGAAAAACATATGCTATGGGAGTTGGGTCCCTTCAAAAATTATATGTGTCTGAATGCTTCTTCCTCTATTGTATATGAAACTATTTTTATTTTACATGTCTGTCGGAATAAGGAAGTAACCTACTTTTTTAAAACTGTTAAAAAATTTAAACGTTATATAAAATACTAGCTGTCCCCCGTGACTTTGTCCGCGTGTTTTAGCAACATTTTTCTTTTATGCTCCGCTCCTTTCGGTCGCAGGTATAGGTAGCCAGGTAGGTATAGGCGCAGTTTAGTTTTAAGGAAATTTGCCTGTTGTTTGGAAAGTTACGTCATAGATATAATTACTATTGAAATTCCGGATGCAGATAGGTACTGCCTACTGGCAGTCTTGCAGTTCATTCCATTGCTATAACTAGTGCCTCAGCGTTTAAATAAGCATTCACTGTTAGTAACTTTGCTAAGAATAAAGCTAAAGGCGCTTTATATACAAAGAAATATCACAACCATTATTTGTTTTTTATTGGTTGTATTATTCCTTATTTGATTATTTGAATTTAATTACCATTTCTGAATCTAGACAGCCAAATTTTTGTTCGAACACAGATCAATTTATATAAACAGAAAAAAAAAAAATTCTATTAAGGAAGTCATTTTGAAAATTGGGTAAAGCTTTAAAAACAAAGCAAAAACCATACACAAAATGTTGTGGAAAAATAGAAACTTTATTACGTCATTAAAAAGTTTACACAAAAACAAACACGTAATCATGACCTTGCCCACTACTTATATTATTGTCAACAAAGTTAATAGTAAGTGCCTACCAAAGACTTTTTGTATGTTATCTATGATATTAATAAATATATAAAAAAAGAGCGCCCCGCCAAGGCTTTGCATGGGTGGACATTTATTTTTCAAAATATTCTATAGCCTATATTAATCTGGAATAATTTAGCACAAATGGTAAAAGAATGTTTGAAATCGGCCCAGTAGTTTTTAACTTTATTCGTTACATACATACACATATACCTATCATACAAACAAATCTTTCCTGTTTATAATATTAGTACCTATATAACCTATAGATGTAAGTCTTGTGCCACTGCCTAGCTTTTTCTCAAGCCATGTTGTTGCCGGCTTCCATACTGGCTTCTTCATACTGGCTTCAGCTGAATATTGTATGTTACACGGTACCGACACGCTACGATGCTACCTGCTTTAATGAGTATTTACGAGTATGTAGGTACCTAATTTGAGAAATATGTTGCGGCCCATACATAATTTATGTAGTTTCTCTATTGTTTTTAACTAATTTCTACATAATTATGTCTGTTTTATAAGAAAATCTAACTTAAATAAACAGTATGTTTGTTTTTCAGATTTTATTATATTAAAATGTTTGGCTCGCACATCTTTACCTCTTTTGGATGATCGTGATAATTTTTTCCGTTAATTAGCTAACGAATTATTACTCACTGCTGTACTCAGAGACGGTGATGGTTAGTTAAGGAATTTCTTATTAAGTATCGATTTTAAGATTCCCCTAAATCGATAATTTAAATCAACTATAAGAAATACCTAATTAACTTCTCAGAGTGCGAAAATAGATTGTACGTTAACTATGTTTTTGTCAATTTGGGTATCAAAACGGTAATCAATATATAATGAGAAGTTTTAGGCTAATCTTAGACAGAATAGTGAATATACAAAATATATATATGTACCTACATTAAAGAAAATAAATGCAATTTGCAAGGCATGTTTATTGTCATAATGTAACTTCTAATGTGCGCTGAAATGTACGTACGAGTAATACAATTATAATTCGCTTTTTGTACCAAAATAGAAATGTAAATATATGAACTTACGACATACAACTGACACAGTATTGCATTGAAAATAGAATTTAAAACTTACGATTTATATTTAGGAATGCGAAGAAACGTTAATAAGAAGCTCATTAAAATGATTAATTGACACTATCTTGTTTGATAAGAAATTCCTAAAGGTTAGCGAAGTTGAGTTAAATTTTTCTAAATTTATCACTTAATTAAAAATGTTTAAAGTCTGCACACTACTAGATAAAATATCAAAAGATTTATTTATTTTGTTTTTCTTAATAGGTCATTTAACTAATTATATTTTTTTACTGATTCAATATAGATAAGTTATTAAAATTTCAAATAAATAAACTAAAACTGAATAAATTATTTTCTAACTTCAAAATATCTAACTTATACGTTGAGTTTGATATTATATTCTACACACAAATGATCATCATATTACCTATAGCTGTCCCCCGCGACTTTGTTCGCGTGTTTTAGTTTCAACGGTTTTTCATTTTTGCAACATTTTTCATTTATGCTCCGCTCCTATTGGTCGTAGCGTGATGTTATATAGCCTATAGCCTTCCTCAATAAACGGACTATCCAATACAAAAATAATTTTTCAATTCGAACCAGTAGTTCCTGAGATTAGCGCGTTCAAACAAACGAACAAACAAACTCTTCAGCTTTATAATATTAAGTATAGATTTGGTCTTACAGGTTATAATGACCCGCTTCGATACAACCTAGAATGCTAATAAAAATTTGAATATACCTATAAACCAGTAAAAAAATATACGATTATGGTAGAGGATATATTTTTCAAACTTGTTGACTGCCAGTGCCGAACTTGACGATTGAAATTTTTGTTATGACAATCTTTATTAAAATCATAGCTTCGGTCCATAATTTGTGTAAAAAATATTTCCGGTAAAAAGCAAAGAACGTTTAAGTTGTGTCGTACGTCATATTTGTGGCAGATTTGGATAAACGATTTAACCTTGAAATCGTACCTTATGAAAGTGCAAAGGGCAATCGTCCATATTTATATTGTAAATGCGCTAAACCGCTAAACCGATTTAAATGAAACTTGGTATAGGGTAAGCTTGGATCCTACGAAATACATAGGCTACTTTTTAACGCGATAACCGACACCCGAGGACAAGAGCTAGAGCACATTATTATATACATTTAAAATAATTAAGATAAAAATGTTCTGAAAACATCCATTCACGTAAAATATTATAATTATTACAATATATATAGAAGTGTAGTAAAAAATGTAATCCTTACGTCCATGAGAAGTTGATTATTGTCGAAACTTGATCGGCCAGACATCTTCCTAACTGAAACAGCCCGTAATACACAACAAGACTTATCTCACGCATTGCTAGACGAATAAAACATTAGAAACTTTGCGTAAACATTGGACAGTCGCACCTGAGATTCGATTGTTTCCATAATCACACGAAATTATGGCTGTTAAAACAAACCAGTTTTCGTCCTAGAGTTTTGTAAACACATAACTCTTTTTTTATAACAGTAGTTTATTGAAACTTAAACAGATCCGTTAGTCGAAAGATACTTTATTAACCTTACTTCATTTTAATTAAATACTTATTTTAATCCAATTAAAAAGACTGCTATTTGATTTCTAGTTATCCTTTTTTTTAAACTGAGTTTGTTTCGATATTTCTTGTCAGGGAGTCTACTGACTACCCTAAGGAAATGTCGACTCCAGCCTGCTTAATAAAATTGACGTGTAAAAGTGATTGTAGGTATTTCTTTCTTGCATAATAAACAATTAAGTTTCATTTCAAAATTACGCAAAGTCTATTTACGAAAGATCTATTGCATCCATAAGTTTATGTAGCTCTATCCCTTGTTTTTTGATGAAACACTTGGTGTCGAAACCACGAGTTTTTTATTAACTTCGTGCACGCGAGTTATGTGCGTTCAGTTACAGGAGCGGCCCCAAATAATTCACAACTGAAAAACATGGAAAGCGGAAAAGGAATGCATTTATCCTGCGGTAGACTTGAAGTAGGTAATAAATAAATGCTTATACTCTGTATTCAATTTAGAAGTAAAATGTAAACGTAGAATAATAATATAATCGGTCGGATACATTTTTTATTAGTTAACTATTTATTGCACTACATTATTTATTCCGGTGATAGTTGAAACAAAAAGTTTTGGTAACCAATTTGTGGTCGGTATTTTATATCAAATTCACAGCAAAATATTATAATTTACTTGAATTTGTTTTTTTTTTGTGTTGAAATTAGGAATAGACAGCGAAGAGAAACTCTTAAATGAGTAATCGTGGCAGCATTCCTAACGTTTAGCCTTGGCCAAGACCTACTATAGCATAACATAATTATCAAAGTATTTGTTTAAATAGGTACGTAGGTTAATCGATCGATCCATGGTCAAACGATTGAAACCAACCTATTTCGAAATCGTTGCCTTATTCAGTTCTTTTATGATTTCAAACTAATAAAATTAAAATATTACTGTATTTATTTATTTTCTTGCATTATAAACTTGTTTGTAAAACCAGTTTACAACTGAATTATATTCAATACTACATCGTAAAAACTGATATCATTCACAGACTGTCTTTAGCGATGATCGTCAATAGTATTTCTGTGTGTATTGTAAGAAAATAACATTTTTACCAAATAAATAATATTATTAAATGGGTATTTAAAAGATTAGTCACTGACTAAGACACGGTGCTCAATATAAGAACAAAACGTGGGTTTAATATTATTTTTCCTGTAGTTGTTTTACTAATTAATAAATCTCAATTTTTTAAATATAATAATTTTATATTTGAATATTTAAAAATGTTTCTCAAAAGTAAATAAATCCCGTTTTAAGTGAAAACTAATAGCCGCTTACGTTTGAAAAACCAGTTCAGTGACACCCAGAATAGTGCGATTACACCCAATAGTTACATTTCTCATTAAAAACATAAACAAATAAAGAGCGACAGTTAAGTTGAGTGCGTGATAAGATAAAACACAATCTCCGAAGCGTTCGGAGGTTCATAAAGTTGTTACCGATCATGTGTGATGCAGTGTCACAAAAACATTTCGAGATGGGTGACGAAACAGTGGCGGAGTTAGAGAAAATTAATGTTAATAAAAATGGTACAAATAAAGAAAAGGAATTGTGTGAAAATAACGATGAATACATCAATAAAAATCAACGATCACCATTCAGGAGACAGGTGTGTTAAACATTTAATGTTAATTAGTGTTTTTAAAAAAAGTGTACTACATATTTACAAGTGACGGATTAAAAGGTTTGCGATCCGTTATGATAACAATGGATACAGGTTTGGTTATTTAATTGTTGCTAGTACTGATTAACCCTCACCTAAATAAAACAGATTAATGTAATGAAACATCCGGCTCTTCTACAACGCGTTATTATTCAATATCCTATAATTATACTAATTTGAAAATATGAATTACAAGCATTGTTTCGAAATGAGATACTTTTTTCATACAGTTACTAACAGTTGTAATTAGTAATTTATTAAAATGATTTTAGAGACCCATTTAAAAAATAAAATATATACATATTTAAAATGCTACGCATTTATTCGATTGGTCGTCTCTTTGCTCAAATTCTATAATTAATTTTCTATTAATTATAAGAAGAGCTAAAAAAATTTATTTTTGTATATAATCAAAGGTTAACCTTAATCTACCTAGTTGTTACTTCTTTATTTTATTTATTTTTATGATAAATTTTAATTCGAAAGACCGTTTATTCAAGTGTAATAAAAATAAACAAATACTTGCCTTACCTGGTGTAGCTATAAACTCGACATAAACATTAGGATAATATGGCAAAAATAAAACAAGTCGTAAGGGTCAAATAATACGTTATTTTATTTTATTTATAGAGGTAACACATGTGAGGAGGTTTAACTATATTTTTGTAGACTGCTAGCTAGCTATAAATAAATAAAAAAAAATCCCAGTTTAAACACAAGCGATCATATAAAATTCTCCAACAAAGAAATTGTCATATTATAAAAGAAAAAAGAAAAAAATATTTATATTATCAACAAGAATATTCGTAGTCTAACTGGTTCTACTGCCTGTACTGATCAGGCACGTGTTAGTATTGAAATGAAATAATAATTTCTTAAACAACTCCTTTATCGCAGAACATCGAATTTCTTCCTTAAGACTACAGAGTCTTCTAAATTATTGTATGGTCTATTAGAAAGTCTTGGTCTTGTTCGTAAAAGTGAAACAGTTTAGTCTTTAAATCGAGAAGACTATAAATACCACTTTGAGAAATACCGCTGGAAAAGTTATTAACTTCTCAAATTTCCATCACGTCCCAAAAAATCTTTTAAATATGTGTTTGTTAACAAACCAGATGATCTCATAAAAATGCATTTGTATTAGGGTTTACTTGGAGGACAAGTTACATCGCCCCCAAGACCCACACAAATGGTATCAAGATAGGAACAAGGGTATTGGAGATATTTGCGTAAACTCATGAATAAGGTTCTCAAATACCGAGCAACCTACATAGATAGAGAAGCATGCTAATTGGTATCAGAATACTTCTGAGATTAAGAATAACTTGCAATGATACTCGTATATATAAAACCATTCTGTTTCTTCTGTCATCTAGAAAATAATAAACAAATAGTATGATGTCATTAACCAGGCCCAAATCCTTATATTTTTTACAACGAATATTATAAAATAGCATTAAAATATTGTACATGTCGTGGTGGCCTAGCGGTTCAACGAACCAACGTGACATTTACAATGTTATATAGTTTCTTAATTATTCTAAGGCACCATTGACAAATGGTGAATGAATACATCGCGAGGAAACCTAGATTCCAAAAATTAGAATTTTAAATCGCCAATCCACAAAGAGCAAGTGTGGTGATAATGCTTGTGCCTTCTCTACATAAGAAGACATGCCCAGTGTGTGACATTTATAGGCTAGTATTATTATTTCAAATATTGAGCGCATAATGTGGTTTAATTGCTATCGGGGTTCCTCTCTCTGGAGCCTTAACCACCGGCAGCTTCGACCCTGTTCATGTGTAATATACTGACTAGGAAATTCTAGTTGTAAGAAAGGCAGTACGTAAAATCTAGTTTTATCTAGAGAAAACACGACAAAACTGTGTTTTAACTGTAACATAATATATAAACGACGTACTTGACAGTTATCGGTAAATTAATTAATAATAAATATTTTTTTATCATTGTAGAGAATTTTGACCCGTTTAAATTTTGTGTTGTTTTGTTTTGCAATCTTGCCGTGTATTCCGATTACGCGGATCAAAAGAATTTTTATGTGGCAGGAACATTTTCAATGATCAAGATACATAATACTTATGATAATGTTATGCATGTTCAAATCTTATAATCGGAATATCAGCTTTATCTATGTTTATCTAAATGCCTTTTGACGGTATTATGCGTATATAGACGTGAGAACTATTAGGAAAGGTCAAGTGTAACTAGAATCATGTTGAAACTCACGCACCATTTAATAAAATTAAGAATAGAAAAATATATAGTCTATTCTTAGAGTAAAAAGTAAAGTATAGAGAGCGCCTAACAAGTATGAACTGTGAGAACTAGTATGGACAAGTAAAATCGTAAAATTTGTGTAAAAACAGAGCGCGCCGTTTTATTAAAACTATCTCAAAACCTTAAATAACCTACCCTAATTATATCGGAACCGTCATCATATTTTCACACACACACAATCATCGCCGCACGTAAAATCACTTAAATCAGTAAGAGCTTAGTACTTACAACTAAAAAATTTGCTTACGCATGGCACAACGGGCTGCTAGCAATGCGCGCTCTCTATGCTTGTTTATGTTTACTCTAAGAGTTTATTCTTTACATATACATACTTGTTTGTGTACTTTTATCATCAAAGTATATTCCAACTTGCTTCTTATTTTTTAATTAGTGTAGTAGTATTTAGCTACGTACCTATTCGTGTATGGTGTAAAAAATTTGCAGATTGCTGCATTTCCTCATTGCTTTTTGATTTACTATCTCCAATATATTACTGCAATAAACGTGTTGACGTTTTTATTATTTTATTATAGTCGGACCGATCCCAAAAAATTCAAGGTGAACATTTATTTAGAATTGCGGGTTCAATATCAACATTCTTACAGATAACATTTTTGGGATATAAAAGGATTATGTTTGTCAGTCCGTCACTTATTGTGTTTCGAAGATAAAAAGTCTTTCAGGTATTTTTTAGCTGTGACGTAGGTATTAATATAAATTCTATGAAGACTAGATGAATAAAATAATTTATCTCAATATATATGTAGATTTCTTCTGCACGTGTTTGTCTGTAATCCCAACTCCTCCTCCATTGTTAGACCGACTTGGATGAAATTTTGTGTGTATATTTCAATGAGTTCCTGGATAGATAGTTTGAAAATTAAACTATTGACAATTGGACCCAGTAGGTGGCACTGCAAACGGTAGGCGCTGCGTTTCCGGCCAGGACGACGTTTGCCGGGTCCGCTAGTTATATAAGTATAATATTATAATTATCAAGAAAGTCGAAACACGTGTACGTGAACATTGTGTGTAAAGTTCAACACTTTGTTACAATGTATTCAATGTTGTTTATTTATGTATGACCGATTACAGTATCGAAACATAACAAGTAACAATTTTACTCTAAATATATTTAATTAAATCTATTCCCAAATGACAAATATGTAGATATATGTATGTTTTATCACATTTTAAAAGTTTCTTAAAGTACATCGGCATAAAACTTAAATAATTGCTATTGAATTGAATTGAATTTGAATTATTTATTTATTTACTTGCTTAAAATCTTAACACTAAGTACATTGCCCCACAAAACTGCTTACGCAGTTTAACTGTGAGATCGTTGAGTCTCTCTTACAGTAAGTTAAATATCGTTAATTAACAATTATACAAAATAAAGTTTGCTTAAAGTATCAGGTATGTACATCTATAACTTAATATTAATTAATACCTATGCATATGCAAGTGGCATGGAATCTAATAAATATTTTTTAAGTTTATTTGCGAATTTAACTTTGTTAACTTCTTGTCTGATGTCAGCAGGCAAAGTGTTCAGTAAGTAGGGAACGCGTTTTAATAAGGTTCTATCGCCATAGTAATTACTTACTCTGGGTACATCATATTTACCTGCTGTCATCGACCTGGTACTATAAATGTTAGAAACTAGTGAATCAGTGTCTCGACTGCCATGGTTATTTACCAGTAATAGGTATTTATGTTTAAGGCTAACTGGTAGAATCTTACATATTTTGAATAACCTACTATAGTTTCCTTTACAACTGTTTTTAGTTTTTTTGTTTACTAATAATTTTAAAAATCTAATTTGTATCGATTCTAGTTTTTCTATATTACTTTTAAAAGTCAAACCATAGCAGTCAAGAGAATAACTCAGTATTGAATCAACTAAAGACACATATAAATATTTCAAGGTGCTGGAGGGTACTTTAAAGCTTAAGTGATAGAATTTACTTAGCAATAATCTGAGCTTATTACAAATATGGTTAATATGTGATGACCATGAAAAATTTTGGTCTACTTTCATTCCAAGATATGTGACACTTTCTACTTGTTCTATTGGTTTACATTTACAGTTTGAATTATTATCATGCATACACTCATAACTATGGGTGATAATGGAATGGAATGTTTTAGTCAGGTGCATATAAGGGGAATGAATTATCAACAGTTTAGTTTTATCACTATTAAGGACGATACCGTTGTCGTGAGACCACTTTACCACTGCATCTACGTCTTGCTGTACGAGTCGACAGGTGTCAGCGAGGTCGGTGCCGGCGCGCAGCGCACACAGGTCGTCCGCGAACATGTGCGCTGAGCAGTGGCGCAGTACGCCGCACAAGCTGTTCACGTGCAATAAATAGCACACAGGCCCGCATCCGGACCCCTGCGGCACCCCACATCCCACCTTACTCTCGTCGCTGTACTCATCACATACCTTTACTCGGTAGGAGCGTGATGTGAGATAGTCTCGGAACCATTTGTTCAGCGGCTCTCCCACCCCGCACTCCTCCATGGCGTTCAATAAGGTCTCAGTTTCAAGGGTATCGAAGGCTTTTTTATAATCAAAGAATACCGCAATTACAAATTTCTTTTCACTTATATATGTATTAATTTCATCAGTAAATCGTGTAAGAAGAGAATTTGTACTTTTACCTTTCTGGAAACCATGTTGACATTCATTTATTACATTATTTTTCTGCAGATAATTATTCAAACGGTTAATAATACATTTTTCAATAATCTTGTCTATACTGGATAGAATTGATATAGGCCTATAGTTAGAATAGTTTTTATGTTCGCCCTTTTTATATATTGGTCGTACTATGGCTTCTTTTAACATAATAGGAAACATACCACTTTGCACACACAAATTGACTAGGTTAGAGATCACAGGGCTAACTGTATCTGCCAACATTTTAAGATCGGACATCCGCACAAGATCGCTACCCGGTGACTTATTTTTATCCATTTGAGTTATTATTCGTTTAACATAATTACTGTCTACGGGCTGCCACCTCATACTTCTGTCCGTCTGTCCAACGTAGGTGCTTCTATCTAACAGCTTAATACTACAAATATGTTTGGTATTCTTTATTTCTTCGGCAAATGTACGAGCAAAATTATTACATATATTTTTGATAGGTTCGTTAACTCCCATATTTTTTATTATTGCTTTATCCAAACATTGTTTTTCCTTTCCTAACAAGCTATTTATTCTGTCCCATAGTTTTTTAATATTATTATTACAGTCTATTATGGATTGCCTATCGTATTTATTTTTATTTTTAAAAATTAATTTATGACATTTATTTCTGTATTTTGTGTAATTTAAACGTTTTACCATATTTTTAGGGTCATTACGCCAAATAACAAACAGTCTATCCCTCTCCAATATCACATTTTTTAGTTCTCTAGTTATCCAGGGGGTGTTTTCCCTGTTTGAGTTAGTATGTCTTTTTAATACATAACAACTATTATAAATATGTTTAAATATATTTCTAAATGCATCGTACAACTTTATGGGGCATGTAATATGCATTAATTCTTCAAAATTTACTGAAAGTAGCTTTTCACGAACCGCACGATTATCAAGAATATAACGTCGTTTTGAGGTTACGTTATTCGTGTGAGCAGGACAGACATGCACACGCGAGGAGGTGGAAGCGAGAACACAGGCGCTATCGCGCCGCTGGCCGTCGCCGATCGCCGGCAAGTCTACCGGAGTGCGTTTCCATTCCACCGCGACCGATACCATATAATGATCTGATATTTTATGTTGAATTACCGCGGAGTTTATTTTTAATGTAGGTGCTCTAATATAAATATGATCAATGCAGGATTCTACTAGAACATCGACTAATATTTCACTGCGTGTTACTTTGTCTATACATTTTGTGAAACCGAACTCAGCCAAAAGATTTTCATATGTAATGACATTTTTATCATGTTTTT
This sequence comes from Diachrysia chrysitis, assembly GCA_932294365.1. Taxonomy (NCBI): domain Eukaryota; kingdom Metazoa; phylum Arthropoda; class Insecta; order Lepidoptera; family Noctuidae; genus Diachrysia; species Diachrysia chrysitis. The sequence continues at coordinate 9,146,675 of OW028649.1, read as the reverse complement.
GTAATAGGTTGATATTCATATCGCCACACAATATAACCTTGGAGTTTTGCGGTAAGCTATTTAATAGATTCCTAAGTTCCTCAAAGAACAGTATGATTTTATTCTGTTTATTTATTCGGGGAGGTCTATATAATGCGACAAGATGGATAGGTTCCCCATAGTAATGAAGTGCAATGGAAACACACTCCGCAGCGTATACGGCGATCGGCTGCGCCGCCGCCGCCGCCGGCCCCGAGTCCGGCGCAACCAACCCCTCCCGCGCGTACACCAATACCCCTCCCCCCGTTCGTCCCGTTCGTGTAAAACTATATACATTGTATCCTTTTATATTAAATAATTCTATTAGAGAAAAATCTATGTTAGGTTCTGTAATAACGATAACATCTAACTTATCTAGGTGGTTATTTAATGTAATTAAAAGCTCGCTGAAGTGCTTTTTTAGAGAACGTATGTTAATATGCACTAAACTAAAATGTTGACTATAATTCCACGTCGCTATCCAATTGTCTAAGCTGTTCACCGTTGACGCTTGGATTTCGTTCTCACTAATTACGTCGATACCGTCTATTAACGCCGCGAATTTGTTAGTTAGTTAGAACACTATAAACACTTTATTTGAAGTCGGTAGGTTTATTTTTTAATTATTTCTTCGAGGTCGCTCTCTGCTCTCACCCACACTGACTTATCACCGTCATTCTTTTTTGCCAGAATCTTTCCATTGGCGACCCAGACGTACTTCCATAACCCATGCAGTCGTTTCTTTGTATTCCACAATAACTCCTTGGTAGCTTTAGTAAGATCCTCGTTGATGAATATTTTATTTTGCACATTAGTTCCGGTGATAACGTCGCTAGTGAATCCCTTCAAGTTACGCCGCTGTGCGAGCCAAGTGTCACGCTGGTTTGCGCCGTTCGCGGTTGCCTTGAAGCCAATCAATATTGGTGCTGGCTTGCCACTGTCGGTACGCTGCTGACGACGTCGGCTAACCCACTCAATTTCTGTGCTGCTAGCGTTGATGAGTTGCCCAGTTTTGGTCACCACTTCGCGCAGATTCTCTCCCGGCAGCTGTTCAACGCCTACAATTTCGAGGTTATTTTTGCGCGCGGCCTGATCATATTCCTGGACCTTCTGTTCCAATGCAGAGTTACATTTCTCTAGATATATAATCTTGTTATTTATATTTGTGACATTCTTTTTGAGCTCTGTTATTTTTTGCTTAGATTGCTCGTGTTCAGCGATAAGCGTATCATATTTCTCCGAAAGCATACTCATACTGGTACTAATGGATTCGAGTTGACTTTTTAAGGTAGGTATTCCACTGACCTTTCTCTGGATGTCCTTCAGAATTTTCTCGAAATCCTTTTTTATCTCGTCTTGTTCTTCATCGTCGGTTCGGGAATCCATTTCACAATTGTTGCAGTATGTTCTACTGATACCCGCTCGAATATCTGCGAGAAGTCCTTTAATACACCCTCTATGGAATGTTCCAAAGCATGCTTGACACTGAAAGTGCGATCCATTTTTGGATAACACTTTATTGCACTTAGCGCACTCCATTTACAATAACACTTAACACGAAGTGAATAATATTATTGGAACTAATTTACACACGTAAATACAGTAGGTAGGTAAACACGCAGAGCGCAGGCGCATCGATTGTAACGCGCGCGCACTCGTTAGCATTCCGAGCGAGACGATATATATGTTTAGTTATTATAGCAACGAATCTTAGAGAAGTTATTTCAATAAACCAGCTTTCTGAATAAGACAAATGATTGTCATTGCTTTTATTTCAACAACTCTTTAAAATGTTGACTGCACGGATCTACCACTGTGCGCGATGTGCTGCAGGTTCGATCCCCGCACGGGACAAACTTTTGTGTGATCCACAAATAATTGATCTAAGTCTGGGTGTTCTCTGTGATTTGAATGTTAGTAAACCCCCCGCTACATAAGGATTAAACTACATCGTGCGGGAGACCTTTGTAAAAAAAAAATACTTTTGATAACATTTTTAGTTCACACAATACACACAGTACCAAAATTGATTTTTTAATCATATTCTATGTAATTTTGTAAGAAATCATCCAGATCCAATGTTGTAACTAGAATTTTGTTTTCAGGCACTCATCTCGTTCGGAGTCTTCATGCTGACCCTCGGTGCTGGATCCACATCAGGCATTTCCGCAATTCTAATACCACAGTTACAACAGGGTACACAAAAGATCTCTATAGAACTGGTATCATGGGTAGGTGTGTATAAATCAAATAAGCATTCAAGTATTATCAGACAATTGCCAAAAATCTAACTTTTATTTTTATTTTTAGCCGCTATTTCTTCGTTTGCCCTGTTCTTCGGTAACCTGATGTCGGGATATTTAATGGACAGATTTGGAAGACGACTGTCCAGTTTATTGCTAGCAGGTACATTTGTAACTGGGTGGATAATCATCGGCTTCTCAAACAACTTAATGTACTTAATATTGATCGGAAGATTCATCACAGGATTGTGCCAAGGATGGCTTGGACCTCTAGGTCCGGTTTATGTAGGAGAAATAAGTGCCCCAGTTAATAGAGGACTGTTTTTAGCAGCTTTGTCTTTGGGCATCGCAGTGGGAGTCTTCATGTCACATCTATTTGGAACAATTTTCCACTGGAGCTTGGCTTCCTTGCTTTGTGGATTTTTCCCTCTATTCGGTGGTATTATACTCTACTATGCACCCGAATCACCAGCGTGGTTGGCATCTAAAAATAGAATCGACGAATGTGTTATCTCATACCAATGGTACCGAGGAAATAGTCAAGCAATGAAAACTGAATTGGACAAGATGATTGCCGATATACAATCGAAGAACAAAAATATGAGCAAAATGCAAACTTTAGCGGCTAATATTAAAAAGCCCGAATTCTTGAAACCTTTAGGAATAATGACTGTATTTTTTGTAATAACGCAACTTTGTGGAGTTAACGTTATTTGTGCGTATACCACGGATATGGTGGAAGAGTTGCTTGGTAGTGGATCCAACAGTTCTTACACGTACGCTGCTATGTTAAGTATAGATGTACTGCGATGTGTGTCTCTTGGAGCGGCCTGTTTATTGCTTAGGAGGTCAGGCAGAAGGCCATTAGCCATATTCAGTGGTGTCTTTACATCACTCTCTCTGATTTCCTTAGCTTTGTACTTGTACCTATTCAATACGGGTATCATTAAATATCTGTCACCATTTGTATCTTTAGGTCTGATGGCATTATACATTATTGTATCTAACTTAGGAATATCGCCTCTACCGTGGAACATGGTAGGGGAATTGTTTGCTGTTGAAACGAAGGGATTGTGTTCAGGCATTAGTGTGATGATGACATCTATTGCATTTTTCGCAGTAGTTAAGACAGCGCCCGCCATGTTTTTGAGTATAGGCCATCATGGAACTTATCTGTTTTATGGAATTTCTACATTGTGTGGTACAGTATTCTTGTACTTCTGTCTTCCTGAAACGAAAGATAAAACATTACTTCAAATTGAGGAACACTTTAGGTACGGTAAGCAAAAAGAAGACAAGAAAGTATCGAACAATATTTAGTTGGTAAATAAATGAAATTATTGTAATAGAAAATTGCTCATAAAATTTAATATTGTGATCTCTTCAACGTCGTTGTTCAGGCGTCATGTCATATTCGATTTAACGAGACATTAAGAGAGGACTATTTATGTTTAATTTATAGTTATTTATGCTTATAGCAAAGTATTTTTAATGTAGGATACATTATGTCACTAGTAATGTGCATGGAGATTATAAAGCTAATGTAATACGTTTTTTTATTGTAAATTTTCTTTGTATGGCTGAAAAAACAAACGATGATGTATAATAATACATGCGTCTTAAAAGACACAGTTATATCTAAATGTATCTATGTTTTTGAATAATATAGATTTAATTTAACCTTCACGATGATGATCGTGGAAAGATAACATTCATGGTTGGTCAAAACAAGTCTATTTTTTTATTGTGGTCTAAAACATGTTGAATTCCCACAAACGTGCTTCTGTAATTTGATTATAAAATAAAATAAAAATATGTTTTATTTGAATTAAATATATTTTGAAAATTATTTTAGAAAATATGTAGTATTTTTCTGTGTATTTGCTTTACATCAGGATAAACTAAAAACATACGTAAACATGTTTTATTCAAATATAAATATACTTATCTGTTACGTAAATGGAATATTAGTCTTGTCATGCACATTAATAATTATTTACACTGATAAATAAGTTATGAACACTTAAATTATGTAATATACTAACATCAAATGAATACTGTGTATTAATGAGATTTAGTTAGCTTAATTAGACTTGTAAGTGTTTTGTTCAATTTATCGGACTGCTTTATTTATAGAGTAACCAAGTAAAATAATAAATTAGTATTTATACTTTAATTAAATAAAAAAAATGAATAAGCAAGAATGAATAAATTAGAATCGTTATTCAATATTAATTGTTGTATCTAATGTTATTGAATAAACTTTTAAAAATAGATACTAATACTGCCATATTTGTATGTTTTTATTTCACCTTCCAGTGACAATGTCCTCAGGTGCGGTATAATAATAATAAATGTGGACAATATCACATAAATTGACCTGAACTCAAAGTAAGTATCTATATCACTTGTGTTATGAATTCAAAAACGACGAAGGTACCACAAACACCTAGACCCGAGAAAATGTAGTATTTTATACGTTAACATAATGTTTATTTAATAATAATATTCCAAGATTTGTCATTATAAGTGATTCCAGTTATATGTTTATTGTGCTACACAGGTATTACTATCGGAATTAGCGACAAATTTAAAATTGTAGTTATAGAATGAACCAATAGAAAACTTATTTGTTTAGGAATACAGACCTACGATTTATCTTAAATGAAAATATGATTTGTAACTTTGATTTGAAAAGAGGCCGCTGTTTGTACGCTCGGATCTTTTAAACTACGCAACGGATTTTAATGCAGTTTTCAGCAATAGATATAATAAAGCAAGAGGAAATTTTCATTTATAAAAACTTAGTAGAAACCCCGTCAGAATGATAGACGTTTCTATTCATATTAGGTATTTAAACTCTTGAATAATATTTAAATATAGGTATTTTGTACAACTTCAAACTCAATTGTGCAACAAGTCAATAGTTCATTGGTATAATAAATGATTCCGCAATAAATATTTGTCTGATAAAAGTTTTTGTACCTATACTTTTCAGATTAGTTTAGTACCTAATTCCTGGTTTTATATTTGAGAAACGATTCGTTTTTCTTACGGACGGGACGGTAGAATTCTCGAAGCGAATCCACAGATTACATAATAGTTACTACGTAAAAAAAGAATTTAATTCTGTCAATATGAAATATATGAAAGTAATTACTTTACCATTTTTACAACTAGATACAGTTTTTTTTTTTATATATTTTTCAAATAATATAAAAACAATTGACAAGTACAAATATACAAAAAATAAGGCCAATTTCTTCGAAAAATTATTAGTAAATTTAAAAATCTCTTTAATAATTTTCACAATAGAAAGTAATCTTAAGAGAAGATATCTTTTTAAGTTTCTAATTTTTCTTTTAACATGTTGTTTGTGTAAACAAAAGTAAGCTGAGTAGGTACTATCGTTATGCGTAACATGTTAGCTATCGCATTGTGACGCTTGCATTGGTATTATGTACTTACACTTAACTCTAGATAGTGTAAGACAAATAAATCATATGATTAAGCGGTCTAGATACACGCTTTTATAAGAATTTATACATGTTTCAAGAAACAAAGTATATAGGTAATGAATGTTAATGTTATTTTAAGGTATAATGAGAATAATGTGGACATCATCCAAAGAAATAGCTATAGCATTTGTGTTATGGAATCAGACACAACGAAGGTACTACAAACACCCAGACCCGTGACAATGTGGAAAAGAGGTTTACTACATTGACCAGTCCGGGGATCGTACCCGGGACCAGCAAGCGACACCTTGAAAACCGGTGGGTACGCCACTCGACCTCCGAAATGCCATAGACTTGCAGACTAATTTAGTTTAAATATTCAAAATACACCCATTTATCACGTTTTAACGTGTTTGCGCTCAGTATATTTACATTGATATCTTTATTGTAATTTATCGGATTCTTTTTCACATGTTATATTATGCTTAAGTAACCATACAATAAAGATATTTAAAGCCACTAGATAAGATCCAATGTTAGCGACATTTACTTTAAAAACGATAAAATCTAAGAAAAAAGTCTTAATTAAACGAATGAAAAGTGGCAAAATCGAAAGTGCACAACAGTAGTGCAGTAACGTAAACGTTTATTATGTAATTAGATCGGAACAGTATTCATTACTACTTCACTTTCTACCTACAAGGCGGAACAAATGAATTGATGTAAGAAGTTTAGTGCAGTGGTGTCCACCGTTGCACCCTGCAGTAAAAACACAGGGTCAATTTCACAGTCCGTTAACGAAGGTTAAGTCTACGACACAAGTGTCGGCACGCGCCTACGTCTTAAATTATCAGCTCTTCCTGTGTGACACGTGGTCTATACACTACAAGATTCGCTACATCTGCGAAGATTTTTTTCTGATTCATGTTCCCACGTTGGTACGCGACATGTTCGTGCACAAAAAACAACTAGGAAGACATCTGGAGAGTGGATGCTATTTATAGAGCCTTGAGTGTTTATGAAGTAAAGTGTGAGGAACTTGTTAATGAACATGTGCGTCCCCAACGGTAATGACATACGCCTATATTCGATTGATGCATTCCACATTCAAATGTAGATTATTAGCTGCCAGTTCTCGGCATATGTTTGCCGTAACTACAATAAAAAGGCTAATAACGACCAACCCTACCGTTACCTAAATTCTAAAATAATGCATGCATCAACAAATTGCCTTTATTTTCATGTCAAGTAGTTCCTGTGCTTTAGTTTGTTTTATCCCGTTTTGTGGTGCTTGCATATCATATCAACATTAAAGGGCACGATCCAGTTCAACCAGAACGAATATTTTAATAATTTACAATAGGACACGTGGCTGAGCGGAAGCCATGCACGTGCTGTCAATTAGAAATGGAATAGATAGAAAAAAAAACTTGTCTAGTATTTTATTGAACCCTTCGAAGTGGGAGGAGTTGGTACCGGTAAGAATGAAAGCGAAATCATAATAACCCTCTGTTTGTAGAACGAGTTTAAAGGAAATAAATATTTCACTTTTAAGTATCCTTTTATTATTAACTTACTTTCGCCTGCAGTTTCACCTGTGTGGAACTCGGATATCGCAAGAATATCGGAGGACAGGCTACTTTTTAATGCGGTAAGGCTACTGCCTATATTCTTTCTTTGAGTTTAAGCTACCCTAATGGTTTTTTTTTTTTTTAAATCTCTTTCCTCTTTAGCAAAAGCCTTACAGACAAACAGACAGAGTTACTTTTGTAATTATAATATAATTATGGATGTTTGGTCTTCGTTCGAGGGCGCTAAGTTCTTCAATGTCACCTTAAAATTACATAACTTCAACTGATAGCATCAAGCGTGATCTAGTTAAATTTCGATAGTATCAAAGGATTTAGATAGTCAGATAACCATTTAACATTGAAGTCGTTATTATGAAATCGGTCAATGTCTAATCTATAAGAATACTAGCTGTTGCTCGCGGCTCCGCCCGCGTGGTAGTCTGTTATCGCGAAAAGCCTAGCCTAGTAGCCCATGTCCTTTCTTGGGATACAAGCTTACCCCATACCAAGTTACATCAAAATCGGTTCAGCGGTTTGGCCGTGAAAGCGTAACGGATAAATAGAGGTACTTTCGCATTAATAATATTAGAATGGATTTTTACTAAACGATACTACTTTAATAGATATACCACGATATATGTCTTGGGTTCGATTCCCACGCAGGATAAATCTTTGTGTAATGAGCACGATCACTTGCTCTGTGTCTAGGTATAATTTATCTGTAATATGTATGTATGTATTTAGAAATATATAATTATGTTTATCAGTTGTCTGGTTGCGATAATACAGGCTTTGCCTAGTTTGGGATCAGATAACTGTGTGTGAGTTGTACCAAGAAGATATGTTTTTCTTACTTTTAAGTATTTGTTTGCTTTTTATCGTAGAGAAATGCTCGGTGCATTGCTCACCTCGTTTGCAAAGCAAAACTGTTACTCAGAATGTGACTAATTTCAAATTAATACCTTAATTAAGAGTAATAATGTATGCGTAGACGTTTATTGTACCTACCTAGGTTGATAAGAGCCTAATCTTAGCAAGTTTACCTAAATGTTACAGTCACTATCATCTTATTATAATAAAAATAGATTTATACAGTAGATACAGTATTAAAAAAAATGCGATAACATCTCCGCAAGGTTGACTATGTACTCTGACGTTTTCTTAGTGAAATCAGTTTTTATGATATCGATTTAAGTAAGATTAATTTTAATTAATGTTCTCAGCGGATACCAATAATTAACAAGTTTTAATAGTTCAAAATATTAATAATTTATTACTATTACATACCTACCGACCTATGTTTTTAATACTTTAATTACGAGTATTTATAGCTCTGGTTTTTTTGTTAGATTTCTGCCACTTTCACCCTTTGAAGAGACTTATTTAACGTTGTTCCGTCAACTGACCCTTGCACACACAACACAACACATGTTTTGTGAAACACTAGTTGTTTTTGTTTACATTTTTGGCATACAAATTGCGAACGAGCTATACAAAACAAGAGATAATGTCAAACAAGTGACTATAAGCGTAACACGTGTTACGAAGGGGTAAGGTTACATCGTATTATCAGGCGATGCATCACAGATACATTTATTTACTATTACACATGTCTGCAATATTTATCTTGTTAGTTATCCGATGATTCATACAGTATTGACAGTTGTGTCAGATTATAACAAGTTTAATGTAACTGAAGAAGTGATTTCATTCCGACCTGGACCACCATCAAACCAACTGCTAAATTACGTGTAAACACTTGATATATATAAAGACTCATAATGACAAATACTTGAATGTTTAATACAAATAGAAAAACTAGTTCCAACTTATATTTATGTAAGGCTTAAAAATTAACTTGCGATCCGTACTTTGATTTTGTGATGATTGCAGGGTCATTAGTACAATTTTTCATTAAGCAGTTACTGAAAAAAAATACGACGGGTTGCACTCCGGGAGTGCCGGCAGAAGTGAAAACTTGAATATTAACGTTGTGCATTTTTGATATTTTGGAATGGTTAGGGAATAATTTTGCACGAATTGCTTTAATTATCAGTATAAAAATACTATCATTTATGTGGTAGAATACAATATTTATTTATTGCGCTATCATACACAAACATGACAATTTATATTACATTAAAAAGTTTATCTCTCAGAAAAATCAACTTCCATCCATAATTTCGACGACTTTTACACGCGAGTTTAACATTTTTTGCCTATTACAAAAAAAAAGTGTACAACCGCTAAAGAAGTTTTCACTTCAAAAATAAACCTGGATAATGACTAACAAAACATTTAGGTAGGTATGAACGACATTGCAAATGTCAAATTGGTCCTCAATAATCCTTTGAACCTACCTCGAGTCACTGATCGGTTAAACTTTGCATCAAATCATCATACCTATTTGGAAAAAATAATAATTGCCTTTTAGATAACACTGCCTCGTTGACACTTCGCGCGACCTAAGGGCTGGCTTTTACCTTGGACAGAGGATAAGCATTGCCATACAACGTAGCAATGCCGCCAGCCTTTTGGGGACATTCCCAGTGGACAGCGATGTGGACGAATTCTTCATAGTTTATGTTTATTTAAATTAGTTTATTTTATTATTTATTTTAGATAGTGTCAACGATTTCTTTTATGAGCACACACAAAAAATCTAAATATTTAATTATGATGTGCTTCTTAATTTAGCAAAAATTATACAGATTAATAATTATTGTGCGTAACGTTAATTTAAATGACATCACTCGTCAATTTGATCCATTTGACATTCAAACAACGCAATTGGCAGTTTTGATGAGCGCGTGGCTCTTTCCACTGACCGAATCGTAAATATGGCCTTTAATCATATTGATACGTAAGCGTTTTGAGAGACGATTAAACATTGTTAATGATTAGAATTATTTCTTCTTGAACGATTCTAAACTTTGTAATTTAACTACAACGATTGTGTTGTTTGTTTGTATGCATGTACTATGATAAAGTCTTGGAGTATACATAAGCAAGCACAGATTACGCGCATCGTTAGTAGCCCGTCACTTGACGTGGTGCTCTATTTTCATCTATACTTCTATTGTAAAGAGGTAAACATTTTCTATTTAATTGTTTCGGATAATCTCTGGAACTACTGATCCGATTCTCTAAATTCCTTCATTATAGAAAGCTACATTACCTATTGCTGTATACTATAAATTATAATTTTTTGTATGTCCACGCGGACAGAGCCGTAGGCAATGGCAAGTTTTATATAAAGATTTTTATATTTGTAACAGTTACACATTCTACATCTATACTTAAAATGCATGTTGAACTAACAAATACATCAAGACAGCTGGGTTTTGAAGTTGCGTCCACGTCTTTAGTAGGTCTCCCTTATCTGGACTCATTAGATTAAATGTTTACAGTAAATATTAACTAAATATTCCATTCGAGAATTATGATATCCAAATGGAATTATTAGCTAACGCCGCAGTGCGTCACGTTTTTTTTACTTGATGTTGTCATTCCCGAATTAAAGCAAGGTAAACAATATTTACCAAATAGATTTATAATTAATATACCTGTACTAATATCATAATACCTTTAAATTGTACTACTGTTACTGGGCATATGCCCGCCCGATTAATAGAAAAGGAGCAAGCATTGATCCACGTTCGTTGCGGGTTTGCCAGAATCCAAAATTTGGAAACCAGATTTCTCATGACCTATTGTCATTGTTGCAATATCATGTTATTTTTGGCAATTTTTCCAAAGAAAACGATTTGTCATGACTTTTCCAAAATGTCAAGGTTAAAAAGTCAGTCAGTCTCTTGAACTTTTAATGCGACCAGTACGAAATTTCATCATAATTTGCAACTTAACTGTTTAGGTATAATTCTAATCGGTGTTGAGTTGTTGACCAATACAATATAATGTATTAAGCGATAGTATAGTGAACAGTATCAATTATTATGAAATATTCCTTTAGTACTACGACCCATAAAGTTAAATACTGCAAAAAAAAACAAAACAATGATGAATCCTATTTGTAGATAATGATATAGATTGCAATTCCATTGTATAATAAGTACGTGTTGTCATCAGCATACGATGAAAATCATAAGATGAGAAATATGCATTCATTTTAATTTTAATGAGATTTAAAATTATATGGGTTTTAAATTGAACGACTTATTTTTTATAATATGATTTGTCATTTAATTAATTTAATGTGTAAATTTTTAGGTAACATGTTATTTCATAATACTTCGAAAACCATGTCATCGACCTTAAGTATTTAAACATTTATATGAAATATTTGCAAACAATCGTCTCTATCAGACAGGTTTTCTTTAACAAAACATTATAGCATGACTGTCATTTAATTAGAAATTCACGAACATTCAAGGTTAGAACATTACCTACCAAAAATATTGTTTAACTACCGTATCGTTCGCGTTCAGTGGATTGTTTATTTGAACACGTGACCATGCAACGTGTAGGAAGCAAGGTTGACATGCAAGGAAGTCGCGGAGCAAACATGTGCGCTATACTACCCATGATTCCGGAATAGGGGCTCGAATTATACATAGAAATTTAAATAAATTTAATTAATATAGTAATAATAATTGGGGCCTGTTGGTGTAGTGGTTAGTGACCTTAACTGCTAAACCGGAGGTCGTGGGTTCGATTCCCACCCAGGACAAATCTTTATGTCATGAGCACGATCGTTTGTTCTGTGTCTGGGTGTAATATATCTATAATATGTATGTATTTAACAATATATAAGTATGTTTATCAGTTGTCTGGTTGCCATAATATAGGCTCTGCCTAGTTTGGGATCAGATGGCCGTGTGTGAGTTGTCCCAAGATATTATTATTATTTATAATTAAATGTTCATGCGAAAATAGTCTGAGATATAGGTACCTACAGCCAGTAGGTACCTATTACTATACTTATTCAGTTAATTCTATTTAGGTCACTGATGAAACTAAATTAATTTAATCGTGCAATTACGAACATTTAACCTATCGCTCTACTTCAAGACTTATAAAGACAATGAATGATTTGCAAAACTAAAACAATCAATATGATGAAATAATATTATTTAACTAGTTGTCCCCCGCGACTTTGTCCGCGTGTTTTACAACATTTTTCATTTATGCTGCGCTCCTTTTGGTCGTAGCGTAATGTTATATAGCTTATAGCCTTCCTCAATAAATGGGCTATCCAACACTGAAAGAATTTTTCAAATCAGACCAGTAGTTCCTGAGAGTAGCGCGTTCAAACAAACAAACAAACAAACTCTTCAGCTTTATAAATATTAAGTATAGATTTACAATTATGCTATTCGAAAATTGATGGTATAGAGAAGTGATATAGCTAGGTATCCTAGAATATTAAAAGACTTTTTAAGTCATTTGGCGTATTATATAACACTAGCTGTTTCCTGCTGCTCCGCTCGCGTCGGATGTCGGTTATCGCGACAAAAGTAGCCTATGTCCTTTCTCAGGCTCTAGGCTATCTGTGTACCAAATTTCATTTTAATCGGTTCAGTAGTTTTGGCGTGAAAGCGCGACAGACACACAGAGTTACCTACGCATTTGTAATATTAGTAAGGAATATTTTTTATACAATTTCGCATGTATTCTCAACATTAACGATTACAGAATTATGAGTTAAAGAAAGGGCTCGTATGGTATTATAAACGTTAGTTAGTTAACCTTTGTCCACTTAAAAGTGAGGTTAAAATATACTATGAAATTGTGAATCATTCATATCACGTAATTTCTAAAGGATACGGGGTGATTAATGTCCTGCGATAATTATTTTATACTATTAAAATGACATTTAGAATAAATTAATTGCAGTCTTTCTGAACACAAAGGAAATTCATATCGCTATTATCGATTTATTGTGACACTTTATGCTAGTGCAAAAACCAGAAACTACTGGGTAAATTCTGCATTTTTTTTATCAAGTATCTAGTTATTAACTAATTAAATAATGTTTAAGAACAACAGTTTTATGTGTGTCTGTGATAAGTAATAGGTTAAGGAGTAAACTGGCCTAATGGAAGAATTGTAAAACGTCTCTCAGTTATAAGTCGCCGTCAAGTCTCATGCTGTCTCTGTCAGTTTAAGGTGTACAATAGCGACAGATATACATTTAAGCGTTTCAATATTCGGGGGTAAGCCTCACTTATGATACAATACCCGTATTTCAAGACAAAATAAAACACAAATTTGAATAAAATTTAACAGAATTTTGTTTAGATAAAATCATGAATAAAAAGGCAAGGAAACAATAGACATTAAATTAGATTGACAAAGTTAGGAACACGTCGTTAAAACAATCGTATTAATGTAGGTTTAAGTTCGAACTCTTTAAACTATAGTTGCTTACTTAGGTGTTATATTAGGTTCATGGCAAAATGTGTGTACGTGACTTAAAATTGTAATTCGTTGAATTCATTTTCATTTTACATGACTATTTTTATTTAAATAGGTGATTATTCGCGATAAGTAAGTATATAAAGAGAACGTTGTACAGTCATTTATACATAGGTATGACAAGTTAATGTTACCGGTTGCAAAAGTACAAAGGTCATTTCTATTGACATTACTAAGTAGGTACTAGAAAGTTATTCACACACTAAAACAATAGAAAAATAGGTACCTCCGATGAATATATAATATATGTCTTTAAAATTCGGAAAACCGCAATTTTGAACCCTGCAAGCGTTTTGACATGGAACACTGAATTTCTTATTTTTCAATACAATTACAGCAATAATAATATCGAAATGTAAAATAAATAAATTAAAAATAAATATATTTAATTATAAACAAGAATAAAATCCTGCAAATAAAAGATCCGTCGATATGGGTAAAATCACTTTACCCATTTTGTACGAGATAGATTTAATGATGCCATATGTATATGCATGTAAAATCACCATCACAGTATGTTACATGTTGCACCGGATAGCTCTCTTCCGTGGCGACACATGACTCTATTCTATTTTCAGAGCTGTAATTGGGTCTCACTTAATGCATATGGCACACTCGTCTGACTTACATTTAATATTTTTTAACCATGGCGATATTTTTGAAAATAATGCATAAGGCATAATCTCAATTTTATTTTAGCATTCAGCACTACAGTAAGTAACTTATAAAAAAACAATTCGTTTATGATAACTTTATTCGATGACGACCTGCGTAGTCGAGTAGCGTACACGCTGGTTTTCAAGGTGTCGGTAGCTCTGAGTTCCCCGGTTCGATCCCCGGACGGGTCAATGTATAAAACCACTTTTCTGTGTACCTTAGTTGTCTGTGATTCCATAACACAAGTTATTTATGCAAGCTTTTTGCTAGCTACTTACTTTGCGTTCCTTGTCCACTTATTTATTTATTAATATTCAGGTTTTAAATGAGCTATTGTTCGTGCAAACTCCACCAGTCAGTTAGTTCATTTTGGTTTATTTTAATAAATTTTCTTTTATTATTGCAATGTGTCTGTTCATTTCCGCATGACGAAATGTTTATTAATATAGTGTGACTACTATAACCTACCTGTCATAGCGTCGTGTTGTGCAATATGTTGTGTATCAATAAATTAAAAACTATTTTTGTGCAAAGTACTTAGTGCAATTACGTTTTAAGGGTATTGGAAACGTTTTCTAGAAATTAGCACTCACCTAATTCAGTTTATCTAATTTACATTTTATTAACTCTGAATAGCATTTTAATAAAAATAATTTATTTATTTTAAATTTATTGGAATTCATCAGAAGGTAATTTCATTGAACTGCTCTTGCCAGTTGTGAACACTGTTCTCTGGCTAGTGCGCTAACCAGGGAATGCCGCAGTAGATTTACGAAACCATGTGTCTTACTACATCAATCGAATTAAACTAATTATGAACAAACAAAAGCATATGCCACCGTGACTCTCAAACTTTTTCCGCAGCTAATTTGTAGTTTTTGTTGAGTCTGTGTTGATCGCCAGATGGTGGTACAGCGCATGCCGTATGGCGTCGCGGTGAGGGAACTTGGCGTAATTTCACTGTCTACTATCTCAAACAATCTGGCCCCACGTCGGAAACACGAAAAGATTTGTAGCGTTTCTTAAATCTGGCTTTTAGTCTTTTTTTTAAGGAATTGAGCTTAAGCTCCTAAGCCTCTTTATGTCTTCTGTTCGTTGTTTTGCTTTCTTGTCCGTTCGTCCTAATAATGTTTAAATATAAGTTTAATTTATTTTTGTATTTTGGACCTATTTTGTATTTGGAACTATGTCGGTTATAATAAAATCTTCGTTGTAAAATTCTCACTGCAGATATATGCAGTCAGAATTTTCATGTTTGTATTATAATGGTTTTGTTAGAGATAATATTTAAGGCAGCTTCCTAGTATATATTTATAAAATCTTGACTTTATTTGTAAAATGGTCTTGAAACATTTAACTTGTCTAAATAAATACTCCAGCAAATAGAAACACCCAGAATAATCAGTGAATGTCAAACTGTTTTATGATATGTGAGACTTCAAGTAGGCAAATATTAATAAATTATTGTATAAGAACTTTGGAAAATTACTCGTTATTTAATTATTTATAACACAATGGGTTATACCCACGTGAAAAGATACAATAAAAACTAAAGTCGATATTTATTTTTCTACTTCTACGTTTGATAAAAATCTTCACGTGCAAAGGATTTGCAGCGCAAAAGAATGACAAGACGTTTTGTTAATTAAATAAACAAACAAACTGACACACAAAAACATTTTTTCGAAGGCCCGGGGCCTTTGCATAAGACTCAGAGATTATTAATACAAAATATACGTCATCGTAATCTTGGAACACGTGGATGCGCGAACTGTAGAAAAACTCCTTTCTTTTGAGTATTCGGTAGTACCCTAAAGGTAAAGTCCATTTTTTGCTGGTTCCCATGAACCCTGTGACAATGGACTCGACCTCGGTGAAAGACTTCGTAGAGATCCACGCAAGAATAAATATAACTTAACAATAGGGTAGCTTCTTTGACTTTAACTTTGCCGTGTTGGACGACTAAACAGTTTTGATCTTAGGTTTTGAATAAGACTGTCATAAAAATATTTTATGGGCTTCCGTATTGTGTAATTTCAGTAGTTATAATTGTTGAAATATTAGAATTAGTTTAGGCTGGATTGATGCAAATAATTATTTATATTTTAATGATCTCAATCCTTTACAGATATTGTAAAATCTATTTATGGAATATTTTGTAAAAAGTGTATAGTGTGCAATATCTTAAAAAAATATCAGTTTATTGTATTATTGGAAAATACCACATAATCAGCAAATAGAATTAACTTTGCCTGTTTTTTTTTATAAAAACAAGCTTATTTACATTTCCAAAATGAGTTTCGAGTATCAAGACGGGTCGGGCTGTCTGTTCTCGGGACAACAAAAGGCATAGCGGTTCGTAACGGACTTTTTTCAAGCGGCATCGATCAGGATATCTTCCTCGTAGGTTTTGTCAAGGGACCCGCCATTCCCACGCATCGCATAACCTGATTACTGATTTAATATATTGCACTGACGGATAATATCACGTGCAAATGTTATATTTTTAGGCATGTATAAGATATCTCTGTAACTTATTGGATGCTTATTTACTAAAAATATAGTGTATAAATTCACGTTGAAATAAGTTAGTAGTTAATAGTGGGATATACCTAACTTCCCTCCCACCATCCGCGAAACTTCTTCCCGGTAGCAGCTTACCACGACCTACTTGGAGATCTACGAATAAACTCCGGACCCGAGTCAGCTGGTGTAAAGAAAATCTCTCTCCAAACCAGGGCCCGTCGGCTCGTACCACCTGTACACTCGAGGATCTGTACAACAATACTTATTATGCCGCGTGGCTGAGTACTGGTCTGGAAAAATCTTACTTCAATGCCATTTATCGACGCGCTAAGAAGTAGTGGTAACCTCGAGAACACTACCACTTATTACTACTGGGATATATATATCTCATAAAAGTTCCAGTAATAAGTATAACTTATTTAAACGAAGATATAAAAACTAAAAAAATTGTATTATTTTTTTTTGTTTCTAATACAATGTAGCAATCATCTACAGAACAAAAGTCACATGAGTGCAAAAAACAATCAACAGAAGCCATAAAAACACTAAAAAAGAGTCACGAAAGAACAGCTCTTTAAGCATTTAAGTGCAGTAATAATCTATACAGATAATGATACCTAAACGAGTGTTCTGTAAAATATAATGTATCTAAGATAACGGTAGAAAAAGGCTAAGAGGACACTTGTTCCAAAGAAAAAGAGTAGATATATTTACAACATGCCTTGAAATATATTCAAACGGACTCCTAAAGGACGAGTCTCCATAAATTATTTTTAGAAATGTAACTAATACTGCGATTCCATCCGCGTACATACATACTTCGGATTTTGTTAATAAATTAATGTTGTTTTTGGGGTTGCAGATAACCATAACCCATTAAAAAAAATAAAAATATAGCCTTAGTTATTCCTTAAATATCAGCTATTTGCCACTAAAAATAAGTACAGCCGTTTCGAAAGTTAGCCGTAAACCGTGAACAGACAGAAAAAAAAATATTTTTAATTAAGATGAGTATCGTAAATACTTTTATAATAATTTAGTATTTTTTTAATTTTGTATTACAAGCAGACACGTCAATTTTATTTATTTGTATGTCTAGATATGTAAGGTCGAGTGCTATCTCACGTTTCGTTAGGTGACCTTACTAAGTACCTATTATGTCGTCTATCTGGAATGGGAACTGGTTCGGTTTGCCCTTTTTCAAGACACGTTGCTAACTGGATGCAGAGTAACAAGTGAATGTCAACAAACTTATATAAGGGTTCACAACCTTATGTACCGTTGTGAGGTTTTTCTCAAGGTTTTGGCTTCTGCTGCTTTTGAGTTAGAGACGATTTTAGTTACATAAGTCACCAAAGAAATTATATAAGTGGTAAATTCTTCTCTAATTTGAAACTAAACGGAGTTGTTGTGTTTCTCTAATTAGTCATTAGTAAGTTAGTTAGTCTTTAACTTATTATGTATGACTAACTCTTGTTGTAAAAATCCTGAGTAGATACCTAAAATATCATGCTCGTTAAATTGTACAATAATATAATTATGTGTTTTGAAGTAATGGGAAATTTAAATGAGTCGGAAACTAACAAACTGCATTCGATAAAACTTTAATCTTATGAAACAGTGCCTGACGAATGAAGCGGAAAATATTTAAATGGAAGCCAAAATAGCGTGCAACTAGGCCGTAAAATATGGCGATATTTTGATGTAGAAAAAATTAAGGGAGAATTTAACATTCTTGACGCCCCGGATACACAGAGCGTGCGGAACGAAGTAAGAAACAGACGAATTTTTATGTTTACTAACTTTGAAATTATTTACATTCTTCGTTAGTAAAACTTCCGTGATCCGCTTCAAAGCAATACATTTGACATTTCATTTAATTTTAAAATTTTGTATAGAAGTCAAACACGTCTTTTTTTTAATATTTTAATTTTAATTTTTTTAAATCAAAAAACTACTCTACTATACAAAATTTTAAAATATTTTAAGATCAAAATGTACCATATACTCAGAAATAAATTATATTCTATTCTATTCTATTCTAAGATTCGTAAATGAGCAACAGTGGGTAGCGCGAAAACGAAATTACCTAAATATTATTTTGATCTGTAATTTTATAAATGTGATTCTAGTACATTTTTAAATACTAAGAAAACATATGTACCTGTAATGATCGCCTTATTGACCGAACCCATAATCAATTTGCAGATAAAGTAAAACCTAATCCATCAGAATTAAGATTATTGATCAATCAAATCGGGGAAACCCTAAAAAATAAAGGTCGTCGGTATCATCGCATGATGCTTCTCTGTGTTCAGTTAAGATTTTGGTCTAGTTTTTAGAGCCTTCTAAATTTGGAATGTTAATTATTTTCACTTACTGCTTAGTTTAAGTTACCAGAATTTAAATACAGCTTTCGGAGTAGATTAGTATCCATATGATTATTAATCTTGATTTATGGAATATTCAGACTGAATTTAACGCTGATAATAAAAAATAATAAATTGTCTCCACCTAACGGAATAAATTTTAAAATTTGAAATCAACTTACTAATATCAAAATCAAATCTCGTATCTCGACCCCTTAAGCTTTAATCACCCCGTTTGTGCGGGTCTCCCTTGAAACCTGGTATTTTTTACTCGGGATAACGGCGGCACATTACAATCATAATAGCGCTATCGCCTAACCGTTAACGGCTCCAGTTTTTGGACAGAGTTCACCTTTGTCAACTAACAAGAGATTAGGTTTAAGGTTTTTATTGCTGCATTTTACAACTCCTGTAATATTGCTGCATTTAACAACTAGAACGTTACCCTATAATAGTACGAATGTTTAAATTACAATAGTCATGATTGGTGAAATTTTACTAGTATCATAAATTATATTATGTTAAGCTAGATTAAGAGATTAAAAATACATTTAAAAATGCATTAAATTATTTTAATAGTCATCAGCTAAGACCGATAAAATATTTATGATGAAATACTTGTTGTGACTATGATTATTATTAAGAAACTTATTTTTTTTTACGAGAGAATAATTCCTTTTACGTCCATTTAATCCTGGATTATCTTAACTTACGGTTCAATCGACCGTAAAAGCTTGAAATGTTAAACTGCAGAGCGGCGTTTAAAGTGGGTCATTTAAACTGTCAAATGATTTGGTTGCATTAGCATAAGGGTTTTTGTCTCAATGGGGTTGGTAATTGGGATTGTAAGTAGGGCAATAGCGCAAAACTACAAAAGTAGAGTCATTTCAAAAAAGCAGAGAAAGTTAATTGAAATGTAAGTTGTATTATGTAATAACCTACAAAACTTATACAAATTAAACAATATTTAAAAGGAACTACACTTTTTATTGTAAAATAATTATTACTAACATCACAATGTTTATTATAATAGAAGGCACTAAGTTATGTAATTCAATTTGTATAAATAGGTGCCCTTTCAAACAGATATTTACAATATTTGAGCTATATAAAAGAGCTATATTCCGTACCAAAATACACTAGCCAGTCCTAGACATTGAACTATGTAGAATGTTCTTAATTAATTACTCGATACCTAACAAGATCAATGAACAAAGCTTGAAGTGCAGGCTCGTTTGCGACCGTTACAACACACCTTGCGCCTGCGCCGTCAACTGACTTTGGTACTAACAGCTGTATGTATATTATACTACTACGCTATACTTCTACCTTAATAAATATCTCGAACTAAATTTATCTACACAAGAACTAGGTACACGTACGTTTTTTTTCTCGAAAATTAATTGTTATTACTATTACGTTTAGGTGGCTGTCGTGCTTGCCTAGTCTTCTCTTGCCACCATTTTAACGTTTCTTCAAATTGCTCTCTGTCCTCTGGAGTCACCTGAATATCTGGAAGCTCTTTCTTCAGTTCAATAGCATCATTGTATTGGTTTTCTACGAAAGTACTTTCTTCTTCTTCAAACTTGTACTCATTATTTACGAGAATTAAGCCAGGGTTGATAGAATCTAAAGGCATATTGGTCCCTTCTGGGAAACTATGATGTATTGGCTGATTTAGAGTCGCAGAATATTTAACTTCAAAGTCAGTCTCGCTTACGGGCACATCGGTTTCACTCAAGTAATTTCGATCAGGAATCACTGTAAACTGTTCTGCTGCATTGGGGAAAGCAAAGTGTCCATCTAAAAGGTGTGGGTTAACATCTTCATGTCCAAGGAAATCGGATGACGGCGTAAGAGGATGTCCAGCACCTTCTTCTTCTTCGTACAAATTTGGAGTTGCTACTAGCTGGAACTGCTCGCCTCCTTGCAAGTCTACAAACTGCTGCCGGGTCATAAGCATTGATCCATCGAGTTCGTCTTCCTCCATATCGTCATCTTCCATCGCGGGAGAGTGCAAAGAATAGTAACTTCTTTCTTGACTATTTTCTCTTGGAGACGAAGACGCCGGGGACGGGAAGGATTCCATCGACTGAAGAGATGAATTTTCTTTATCATGACCAATGTTCAATAGGCTTTCCAAGTTGCGAATATATTCGACAGCCATGCGCAACGTTTCCACTTTGCTGAGTTTCTTGTTAGGTCCTCGATTGGAGTTAGCATTTTCGAAGGCGGCTGCAACTTCCTCAGGTATGTGTCGGCGAAGAGCGGCAAATCCGTCGTTAACTTGGCGCACTCTGTTGCGTTCCCTCGCATTTCTCCGAGCAACTGCGAGAGGTGTTGGCGAGCGCGCAGCTTCATCCGTGCTATTTTCGCGGAGACGAGGCTTTTTAGCACATATATTAGACGTAACTGGCTCAGCGGCACGAACTAATGACGTCACTGATATTGTTGTTGGCACGGGTTGAATTCTCTGCTTCTTTTTCACTATTAAAATTTCACGAACACCGTTTTGATTGGAATCATTGTTTGTTATATTTACAGAATTATTTACGGATTCTTGGAGCACCTGCGACTTGCCGAGCGGCGAATTGCGGAAGACAACGACGCCAATAGAACTCATTTCAGCGGGATGAGTTGCCGTTTTCACATGTTACGATTGTTTATTTTGAATTAGTTTCGGGCTGTGGGTTAGATTGGATCACGTAGAGAATAACTGTTTTCTAGTAAAGGAGAGTTGTTCTGTAGTGATGGCGTCAGAGCGCCGGCCGCGACAGGAATGGCGCGTGCCGCGAGGACGCACCTGGGGTGGCCCGCGGGGGGATCAACAGGGGTACTTACGTTTACTACTTGCACACATGCTCTTTCAAAGGGAGGATTGGGGAATCGTTATGGCTCAGTATTATTATATTTTTATGTCAGAACTTTATTTCGATGTTTTATTGTGTTCATTCTACATCATTATTGTGTTCATATGCTTTGTCAACTATTAGTTTATTCAAACGATATTGATTAATTCCTAAAAATAATTAGTTTATAGCATTGCCTACAACAAGTTGATGTATTGATTTATCGGAAAAAGTATGAAAACGTAAAAATATTTTACTTTAATGCATCAAGGCCCAAAAACCATTTTAAGAGTCACTATAAAATACTTTTTGGTCATTCAATATACTTTCAAAATAAATTCGTATACAGAACGCACTGAGCCACAACGATTCCCCGATCCTTAAACAGAATTTAAGGGACAATATAATAATTTTCATGGGGTGTCGCACCCAACTACCGGTATGTTTGTGTGCGTCAGCTGCACTTACCTACATGCCAACATACCTTTATTATGTCATAGAGACGCACACATGCTCACTCAAACCGTTCGCGTTTCAATAGCCGCCAAAATTATTGCGCTTGCGCAGGGGTTGGTGATAGAACATTTTGTTGGGTATGGTCGAAAGTGCGAGTAAAGTTTTGATACTCATATTTTAATATCATGTAAATTGGAATCAAAGTATTATATATGACTTTAGACATTGCTGAAGCTTATTTTTTTTTAAGATCTATTGGAATAGGTATAGTTTTTTTATGCTTGCATGTTTTTTTTTAAAATTTGATTACGAAGAAAGCTCTATTAAAATTACACCCCTTAAAAATACTCTTCGTTCAACACGATCATAATTTTCTTCACATTTGCAAATACCTTAATAATTGTATACGACGTACTATCTAGAAAACGATTTCAAAAGCCTAACCGTTTAGTTACATAAACACACACATAGATTTCTCCAAACAACTTATCTTTTAGATAAAATATAATTAATCTTTTTTTCCAATAGTTATGTGTGTGTGTACACCTACGCCAGCTGCGTGCCCTTTGCCTTTGTGTCGTGGCACGCGCCACTGTCCTAGCTGTGATCATTGTTACGTTTCTAATATTAATAATAATACTTTTACTCTTATTTCATTGTCATAAAGTCTATTTTAGTTTGAGGGTAATGATTTGTAGTGGAACGGGATTTTCTTTATGATAGTTCAGTGAAAACAAAGGTTGAAAGGTTGCGCTGATATGAAGATCTTTGTTTGAATTGAAATTGGAGTCTAAATTAAAATTACGTTGATACAATCTCCTGATATTCTTGAAAGAATAAAAAACTATTTGTCTTAAAAACAAAGTGTACCACATGTACCTACGTTTAAGGCTGGCACACAGACTGCAAATGCATGGTGAACTATAGACTTCTATGTACACACATACATGCTTGAAGCAGTTCAACTGCTTCTAGCGGTCACAAAACAAAAAGCTAGCGACTGCTCGAGGAGTCAGTGTATGTTGATCGGTGGCTAACTGCTCAAGCAGTCCGTATACGCCCGGCCTAACCTTGATCTTCTAGCTACGCTGCTAGAGTATTTCGCTGAGTTCAAAGCTTTTGTTTTATAAATATGTATCTTTTGTTTGAGAAAGCAATAAACACTTTTTTTCTTGAATCACTTTATCTATTCGTGAAAACCAAATGAAAATCTATTCTGTAGGTTTTGAGTTTATCGCGTTCAGACAGACGCGGCGTGTGACTTTGTTTTTTTTTCTTTTTCTTTTAGAAACAACTTGAAGTTGCACAAACATTCAAATAAAATGCACAAAGAACACCAAGACTTAGAACAAGCATTTATAGACCTCACAAATGCTTGTCCCATGCGGAGATCGAACCCGCAGCACATTGCGACAGTAGTAAATTGGCGTGATGACCTATACCACTCGACTATCCGTACAGTTTTATAATACCTATGTATAGATAGATGCAGGCACAAACTTGATATAATAAACTACTGTTTTGTCGTTATTTGAAGTTTTGCGTAACAGGTGGCGACCCCTAACGAAAGGATAATTATGAACAGAATGAATTATTTACGTGTGTGTACCTTGCGTGTCTTTGCTGTAAAGGGATATAGAGATACTATCAGCTCGAGCAGTAAATGGTATTCTAGGTACTAAACAGTCCTGTACGTGGAGTACCTAATTTAAGAACTAACCCAACATAGAGGTTCAGCTTTACCTACCTTCTAAAATTATTACTTCAGTCGGTACTTTGGTACTAAAAACTTAAATAAAGTAATACCACTATTCCACAACGTTTTTCAACTCCTTTCTAACACACACACTTGGAAACTTGGGTTTTTGAGACGAATCTAAGGATACCTTAACTATCGAAATCAATCTTGCCATTTAGAAGATACGAGGTAATAAATAAATTCACCAACATATAAACATATAAAGATACGCGTAAAAACATAACCCTTTCTTGGCAGTCGGGTATAAATAAGAATCCCTACTAACATTATAAATGCGAAAGACTCTGCCTGTCTGTCTGTCGCGTTTTCACCCCAAAACTACTGAACCTGAAACTTGGTACACAGATAGTCTAGAGCTTGAGAAAGGACAAATACTACTTTTTGCCGCGCTAACCGACATAATATACGCGGCAGAGCCGTGGGAAACAGCTACTAAGATTTAAATTATAAATCTTATGAGTAGGTTGGATTTAAGTTGCTACTAATGAGGTACTAAATAAGTATATAACCTTGGTAGCTACCTATAGGTACATATCGTTTTGATTTTTTTTCACTGAAGTGATCGAATGTAAGACCAAAGTGCCTAGAAAATAGCATATAGAGTAAAACGGTTTTATTAAGAAATAATGTATAATGTATGACAATTTTATTAAGCAAATATGAGAATGAGTTGAGACTTATTAAGTTATTGGGTATTGAAAATGGGACCATTTAAGTAATTAAAAAATCAAGCACTAAGCCATTATTAAAAAAAACTATTTTATTAATGTACAAAGCTAAAAAAGTAAAACCTAATCAGGCACGACAAGCGCCTACTCTTATTTTTATAGCAATGTATAGCGTCACCGTTGAATGCTACCTGTGATCCAATAGTTAATAGGCACCTTTTTATACATGAATAAGACTAATAAGACATAATTTAAAGTGAAAAAGAAAAGATGATACCACTTTTTAACTGTTATTTAAGGATTTTGTAAAAAAGTAGCAACGTTTAGAACAACACGACTGATTAAAAAAAGTTGAGTTTATATCAAATCTGAAAAACGAAAAATAATAAACCATGTACGGATTAGTAAGGTAAGATGAGTTCTGCTCCTAATACTCAAAAATGCATCCTGTAACTTAAGATGTCGCGTTTTTTCGCGGCAATCCGCTCAGTAAGGCGAAGCTTCGAGGCTCACCATCTTGCAAACATGTGGGATCCGTAAGTGCGACTATGGTGCATACTATTCTGGCTATATTTAGCTTAGCCATATGGTAATGACAGTCAGGGAAAGGTGTATCGAATTGAAGACTGGCAGATTCGAAGAGGTGGTTTAAACTGTCAAAACATTCGAAGTTCGAACCCTTTTAAAAAGGCGTTGGTGTTTTGTTTATTATTTTATCTTACTCATAAATGCTCTAAATTTAAATGTACAAAAACGAAAGTTACTAACTTAATTTAATTAACCGACTTCAAAAAGGAGGAGGTTCTTCATTCGGTTTGTATTTTTTTTTTCTTGTTTTATGTTTACCTACCTGAACAATTAAGTAATCTCTGATATCATATAATAATTTATTGATTTTAGTAATAATTATCTTCGTTTCTTAGGTGAAATACCTACTTAAATGCACTAACTGATGCATAATTATATTAAATTGTCCGTGCAACAGCTTATTAAAATATTACATAGTTTATAAAATGTCAACTCTGTTATTAATAAACAAAAAGCATCCTCAATTCAAAGTCAATCGTGCCTAAGCCTAAAAACCAAGTCTAGGCTTATAAAACAAAAGCTAACCTGTGCATTCATAGCTCAGAAACAGCTGTGTTTTGAATAGTTCGTGCCGACCGACTTACCTTCTAATGCTGTAACCTATCGCAATATAGGACGCCGTGAATTAGCTAGGCTATTGAGGGCTTCCCCGATTCAAACGGCCTTATTCTAAAGAACCAAGATTACGAATAAAAAGGGGAACCTTCAACTTGAAAATTAAATAAGCTAAGGTCACTATAACAAAGAACGTCTGGAACCCTTAGACTGCATCTAGACGACTAGACTAACCATACAATAGACGTTTTTATTGCAAGGGGGAGTTGTAAGCATATCCGCTTCAAAATATTGGGTATGATTCTGACGGACAACAATAAGACAAAGATGTCTTTGATATGGCATAGCAACCATTCAGATTACAGAATCAAAGATTACTTAATCGAAAAGTAAAAGTTTTCGTTTATTAAGTCTAGAGCATACCTAACATTGGTTTTGATATTCAAATTAATATATGTATTAATAACACTGGAATTAATAATAGATTTATTAATAAATAAATATAATAATTCACACTAGGATTAATAATAATATGTTTATTTAAATTAATTTAATTACGGTATTTTTTTTCTTATTTCAAACATCTTAAATTACATTTAGATAGTTAATCTTCAAGGTTAGTAGGGTCTAAAGTTGTCTGGTTCTATAGGTATGCATTTCCCTTCGTCTGAAGTAACAATACTAAAAAAAAGTATTTGTCTGTGAGAGGCACATTCATAAAAATCTTGGTCCAGACATAATTCTCCTTTCATTTGCTTTGTTTAACACCACACGCGTTGGACCTGCCCCCTTCCTTACCGACCATAGTACTGCATTCGTTTTCAATACTCTTTGCTAACTCCTTAAGAATTCACAACATTACATTTGCATTTACAAAATCAGTGCCCTATTATGTTCCCTACCTTATTTCGTACAATTGTTGAATGTGCAGTCCTTGGAAGTGGTTTTATTAAGTTTGTAAAGTTTCAAGATCAAGTTTTTTCTTTTAGCTTTCAACTCGGTCACTAGTCTTCAATGGCAAAACCGTTACATGCTGTGAATGTTTAAATATTTTAATTTAATTAACATTAGAACAAAAAGTTAAAATGCTAAAATAAAATTAGGTTTCTTTTGTTTTGATTAGAAATAAAGACATAGCTAATTAGTACGGAATTAGCCTAATGATGATTAAAAAGATTATTTGTTACCTACATGGCATTCGAAGTTTGCATTTTCCTTGAATATTACAAATAAAATCGATGAAATACGGTGAAATCAATTCAAACTAATCAAATTTAATTCAGTATTATTATTCGACAAACCTAACCGACCAAAAAATACCAGAAACCAGGCAGATGTTTGAGCCCGCGCCGTTTTACCCACACAAGCAAAAACTTGCTATCTCCTTTCAACACTATACTGTAGATTGTGATAGAAAGGGACAAAATATATGAATAGGGGTTGTGTGGAGGGTTTAGACACGTGATCTCCTCCCTGTTACGCACACATACAAAGAGAACCCTCGATCATTTTATGGATCTAAAGAAAAAATCTCTGCGATTACTGTTGTTAATGGCTGAGCAATGGATTCGTGTGTCTTTGGATGTTATTTTAATTATTATTGTGGGGTTAATTGATATTGTGATGCAGATGAGAATAGTTATGGTTTTAATATGTTTAAACTATTTAGAATATTATTTAAAATATTTAATTTCCTCATTGCTTCTATGGAAAAAGAAACTAATGGTAAAGATGTCAAGAATTTCTGAATCTAAGTGGAATAAATGTATAATTTGTAACAGTCCTATTATAATATTTGATTAAGTCTAACAAAACTTTTAACTTTACATTAATAATAAAACAGGAATACTTTTTGCTGTTCCGTTGTGTAATGACGACATTAAAACTAAGTTTGACGTTAAGTGGCCATAAAAAACCGCTTCCGTAAACATTTGGAATCGCCGACAGAAGCTCATAAAGTCTACGATGGGTCTTCAGCAAAATAATATCATCATCTCATTGGCTTCCGACAATTTCGAGTGTGTAAGGAAAACAAACTGGACTCGCGTATCGAGTTACACTACTTAAACTGTCGTCAGCTACCACCCACACGGTTCCTTACTCGTTTTTTACCAATCATTTTACAAAACTAAATAGATTTCCTGTTAGAAAAACAAACAGAGACATTTATCGAGTCGGAAATTTTAGTTTAAATGTCTAGTTGCGAATGAATGATGGATTCGGAATGACTGTCGACCCATGACGGAATGTTGCTTCCGTTTACAAAATTATATCTTGACGTTATTCGATAGGACGACTGAGGAATAAGTTAACTGATTTGTCATTTCATTGATTACAATAATTTTGATACAATCATGAAATTAGAGTCACGATCGTTTGCTGACGTGGTTTAGGAGAAGGATAATATCGTTTACCAAAATGATGGAACGGTATTATCAAAGGTTATCTGTTCATCGGATTGCGGTAAATACGTATATCAAGTTTTACAAAATTTTGGAAGCGAAAAAATTGGGCTGACGGAGCGTAGGCAGCGATCCTAATCGATGTCTGTCTGTAAGATTTAGTTTCACGACTCACTGATGACGTTGCTATTAACCCTACCTTTCATAATTCGGGTAAGAAAAGTAAAAACATATTTATAGAAACTTCAAATCAGTAATGTAGCAAGCATTATTTTGTGACACTTCATCAGATATCATTCACAGAATATTTGTGAGAAAAAAAGACGGGGACTACCGTGGACACCGCATTGATTTACGAGAAATAAAAATTTTGGGACCTTTTTAGCGGCGCAATTAAAATATTTAACGAACCTGCCTCAGTGGGTGGTGGGCGACAGTTCTCACGAGCCTATTAAATATAATTTTATTTGTTTTTGTTACGATTTATGAGTAGACGCCATCTCTTTGTTTATAGATGTGGACATCGGCGGGACTTTGACGTGTTTTATGACGAGGAAGTTTGAAAATGTCGCCAAACTTTTTTGCTGAGGATTTTTTGTTTTGATTATTTATATTATATGTAGTAGCAAAAATAGTAATTTAATTTTACTTTTTTTAGTAAAATTGCGAGACTATTTTATTAAGTATTTCACTTCCAAAAATAGGTTTACCTACGGCATCTTTAATGGAATAAATCTTTTAAAACCATTTTTTTATCACAAGACATGAATTGCTGGTTATCATAAACAATTTGAAACCACTGAATTGTTAACGATTAAAAATACAATCCTTTTATGACTGTTATTCATATGTCAACATTCATAACCACGATACTATCAACAGGGCATACAAATACCAGCTAAAATAAAATTCTGTTATAAACGATTTGTGAAATGCGTTGTCAGCATGACACGAACTTAGTTTTGTGAAATCAAGTTTTTTTTATATATAGTTATAGTTTTGTCCCCTGGACAATATTGTGATGAAACGTCTTAGTGGATTCACAGCGTGGTGCTGACGGCGCGTTCACTGTTTGGAAGCCACCACCCGCTTTGTAATATCCCTCGGAATTAACATATTATAATAATGTTTAACCCTAGAGATCAACTCATCGTAGACAATTAAAGATAGCAATAAGATCGTATTGGTTTATGTTTATAGTTTAAATAGTAGCGGGGCATGTCAAAGCCGTTACTATAAATTCGAGCGTGCACCGGCGGCTGGCGAAACATAAGTGCCGAGCCTGTCTTTAAATCACTTACCTTCGAACGCACGTCGTGTATTATGTTATCTATTGCAATAATTTCCGAGGCGTTAAAATGAGCCCGGCATGGGTGTCGGCGCGCAACGAGAACAATTTAATTGAATAAAATTAGCCAATAAACTGTGCTCGTCGAAGCCTGCTACAATGGCATACCGCCTCCGCAGCAAGGTACTCGTAAACAAACCTTATTTACTGGAGACTACTTTGGGAATCCGCATTAAATCCCCTCAATATACTGTTGGGAACGTTTGCGTACATTCATGCCTTAGGCGGTAATAGTTTTTCGATCCCATTGTGGGAAGACGGTGATATATCTGTGTAACGTAATGTTTTACGGATTTTACAATGCCGTTCTGGTTAAGGATTTGTTTCTTGGCTTTATAAGTCTAATGACTAAAAAAAGTTCCATTAAAAAGGAGACAAAACAAAAAAATATAAATTAAAACAAACGAACGGGTGTCCCGTTGTATGAAATCAATTATGAAGTGCAAGGACTTGTAAGGAAAAAAAGCGTAGCCTGCGGGGGAGCCGCTTCCAAAACCAGCACTGAAGTCTCAATCAAGAGACCAATTACTGGTGCTCACTGAACTTTTCATGTCATACGCAAGAAAGGCTTGATTCGATAAAAAAGTGCACAAGGAATACCTTAAGTAAATAAAGAAGTAACGTTGCTTAAAATATTCCTCAAGTTAGACATTTTATTAAACTTAATGCTTTCTGAAGTTTACGTAAAAAATAATAAAAGCACTTTTAAAACGGATTCTATCGCGGTTTCTTTAGATTTTAGTTCCCGACGTTTATAAAAATACATAATAATAATCGTTATAAATCGACACAGCACAAGTTCCTGTGTGTACTCAAATTATTTAGCAGTATCTACTTCAATGGCCTAAGGATCAGTTTGCAATTAAAGCAGTGGCAACTGTTGGTAGCCGTGTTAAAAAACCTGTACGCACATAAACGCCAATACTCAGCACTTAGTGAGTTAGGTACGGAAGTGTGCTTGAGTCATCGACAGTGAGTGTTCGCGGCGGCTGCACGCTTAATGTTATCAACGCGTGCCGCGAAACTTGCACAGTAGGTACAGCTTCTCGCCACATCACTGCCGCATCAAACTTGATAGACATCTCAGCACCACTTAATAAGCGAATTCCTCACACCACTTTACCGGTACTCCGAAAGAGCGAACATCGATGTAGTTATCGAAACACGAAAAATTTTGTTTTTTTATTCCCATTGATTTATTGTCACATCTCACGTAATTTTCTCGCTCGTTATTCCTTTTATGTACAAACCACGTTATATACCTAATTAGCAAGTAAAAATCACAAGTTTATAATTATAAATTATAAAGAATTTCGCTATTTGCAACTGTTCGTGTGACAAATGTTGGCCGGGCGGAGCTTTGTCGGCAGCAGTAATGAGACACTGCGCAAGCGGGAGACAAATTTATCTCATAAATATCTTTGGGATGCGTCGATCTGCATCGTTAATTTACTACACTGGATATCGATATCGTAATTCATTCACATCTTTATTATGTCATTTATTCAAATCGTGTCTCGATATATTAATGAAACTTCATTTCGACCGATTCACTTAATTGACATGGGAGGACAAAAAAATTGCAGAAGACATTTCTCTTGTCTTAAATTTCTTAATTTAGGTTGCTGTCGAGTTAGTTGAAGGCATTTTTCAAAACATCAAATCTGACAGGCTAAATGAGGACTTTAACTACCACTTGTATTTACACGTTACGATGAAATCCTTATAGCTCGGGGCTCTTGACGAGTGTTCCTGAAACCTCAATTTGCTTGAATGCTGACATATAGCGGGGACAGAAGCATGCCACACACACCGCGACGTCCAACCGCCAATCCTTTATGCAAATACCAACAATATCTGACCAGGTTATTTAGTAATACAGTATCATGTTATGAAATGGGCGGCATAAATAACCTCGAGACTTTGGTGTACTGGTGAAGCTGATATTATAATGTAACTGATATAGGAGGCAATTAAAACGTTAAAATCATTTAACATTTGTGTTTAACCTAATCCGTAGGCTTGGGATCACATTCACAGCTTGTTAACAAGTTCACGAGTGCTCATTATTTACCAAACAAACAGCGATAAGGTTCGAACAAGCTCGAAGATTTTGGAACACTTTTTAAAATTTGCCACACGAAAAAAAATGTCGGCAGTTTTTTTGTTATTCACCTGTTTTTGTATCGATATCGCACAAGTGTTCTACCGGCCAAGTTCTAATAAACACTTATCTGATTTTGATCTTAGGAAGCAAAGAATTATGGCATATTTAAACAATTTATTGCTGCCGCAGAACAAGGGAAACCCCGATAAGAGCCTTGTTTTGCGATAACGTTCTTTTTACGCCAAAGATTTGCCGAAATAAACGAATCGAAGACAGGAACCGAACATGTTAAATCAGATTGATTAGATCTTCTTCTGCTAGCCTTTTCCCAAGCTATGTTGGGTTCGGCTTCCAGTCTTACCGGATTCAGCTAAATACCGTATTTTACATGGAGCGACTGAGTGTCTGACCTCCAAAACCCATTTTACTGGGTAAAACAGTATCCCAAAGTAAGACTACTTAGTTGTCAGAATTGTAATGACTTAACGACTGTCAAAGATCAACGTATGACAGTCGGGACCAACGGATCGGATTAACGTGGTTTCCGAGGCACGGAGTAGTCTTGGTATGTTTATAACTGGTCACCCATCCATGGACCATACAGTTATCCTGTATTATCGGTCAATCCGTACGGCTTACACTTAGCCACGAACCCCTCCGAGATTGATCGATCAAATACTAAAATAATGTTAGTTTTATATTGTTAAAGGTAAATAATTACCTAAAAATGCGATAATACTATTAATTATTATGAATAACTTTAGGCAATGTGATGTTTATAATTCTGCGAAGTATTTTATTGTGGTATCATAAATATTTGATTTTAATAAAGTATCTAACTAATATTATTATCAACGTTAAGATAGTGAGATATTAATTAAGCCACTGATAACAACGAATGCTGTTTTAAATATTTAACGAGTTATAATGAATGATATTTCACTGTTAATTGCAAATATAATGTCATAAATTGCATACAAATTGTTCATTGCTGTGATTGTCTACGTTCTAATCATCGTTTAAGGAAATCGTTTTGTTCTTTTCTGTTTCAACAGTGATTCAACAATATTTTTGTCATGGCTATGAATGGAATTTCCTATTTTTTTTTTTTCGTTTATTACCGTCAGCATATTAACGTTTAAAATTTAATAGATAGGTAGTTATGCGTTTCCGAAATTTTGTAAGAAAGTTAACATTATTAATAATTTTAAGAATATTATTTTTTACGAAAAAAACATTAAAAGATAATTGTCATAGTTCAGTCAATCAATGTGATTATATTTTGTTTATTTTTGTGATAACTAGGGTAGAAGTTAGTGGAGAGCAATTTCGCGTTTGAGAAGCACAAGCAGAGTGGCGCAGTGGAAGCGTGCTGGGCCCATAACCCAGAGGTCCGTGGATCGAAACCACGCTCTGCTAGTTGCTTATCGTATATGCATTCTTTTTGCAATTTTTTAATCATTTTTGACATTTATATATGTCGTTTGTTAAATGGACAAACCTATCTTCTTATACATTTTAACCCTCAAGCTCAAGCATAAAATTGTTTTAGGTTAATCTAATAAAAGCATAATTAGATGGTTTGTAGGTATAACAAACAATTGATTTTGATTTTGTATGCTTCTGTTGAGCAGCGTATAACAAAATATCGATTTCAAGTTTATTAGATAGTAATCCGATCTTTTCTGCCGACCGTAAAATGGAGAGCACGCTTTGACGTCTTAATCCAATCAAGCAGATTAGTTATTAGATTACAATGTGGTCGTTGTGATGTAAATTATTTGTTTATTGATAGCTACGCGCGTGTTAAAACGATTAACATTCGGTTAATTAAGGCAGGTCGGGTATAAATAATAGCGATTAATATTTGGCGGTTATTAAGATATTTTTGTGTAAAGTTTCTGAATATAATTACCGTAAAAAAAAACTTGAATGTCTATAACTTACGTTGTTTATATTTTAATTTTTAGACTTAAAAGTAGGTAAAAAGAATACCTCTTTTTATCTACTTTTAAGACTAATTTTACTAATCGTACATTCTTTGGTGTCTACATAATTAAGTGATCTAAACTATTTATAATTTTAAATTATTTAAAATAAACTACTTAGTTATGCTTGTATATTGATATTCGATTTGATATACAATTATAAAGATCAGTTATTGATAATTTAAATATCGTAAAATTAAATTCAATCTTTGTATTGTCATGTCATTATGTTTGTACAGTACAAAATGAAATACATTTTTGTAAACCTAGGTACTTAAGACGCTTCAGAAACGTTAGTGCCTTCTCTTCACATATCCAGTTAGAATATACCCAAAATTTAAAGTCCAATTAGACAGTACAAAAAGGATATAAGTGGATAGTACCATTAGCACCATGTACCATATTAATAAAGTGTCAAAAGTATCTTTCAACGATAGACTTGTAAAATGACACCATTATCGACAATGAATTACTAGCGTTTCAAGGATGGTCACTATAAAGCTATTATTAATACATATCTTTTTTTTTAACCGATTCTTTATCTGACTCAGGAATCCTTTCAATCCATCCGTTCTATTGTTTTTCGAGCACTTTTTTATGTTGATATCAATATTTTTTACGATGGGAGTAACGATAAAACAGTGATTTGTTCCGAACAGATATGGAATGGTCGAGATACCTTCGGGGCACTTATGATGCGTTTATCATTCGGCGGCAACGTTCTTTTGTATGTAAATATTTTATTGTTATATAAAAAGATCCTATTATTTATAAAGTGGATTATATAAGTGATTGTTAGTACGTATTATACAAATAATATTGATATTACTAGCAGGTTTACTCTTGAATTAATTTCAATGCCAATACAAAAATATATTAATTTAATAGACAAGTATTTCAGTATTTAAAAAAAAAAATTGTTGTGTTGTAGATAGTTCCTCCCAATGGACACATAATATTAAAACAATTTGGAGCTAGCGTGAAGTTCAAGTGTCACACTCTAATGTCAATCAGTCGGAATTACAATTATACGAAAATCGAGAGTAACAAAGATAAAAAAACTATGAATAGGTTATTTTAAATTTTACAGTTCCTTCATACAAAATCTGTCACACGTCAATTTTATTTCACGAATAAAAATTATCTTGCGTTGGTAAAGTCAGCCTTAAGTGTAATAGAATGTGTATTGATCAAGCTTACTGGAATCCGATCTGACGCTAAACCAACTAAACACATTTTAATGAAGACATTATCCTTTTCGCAACATATTTCTCTCAGTCGTACCTTGTGAGAGGTACCGACAGAGAAGTTTCAACAATCGGATTTGTGCTAAGTAGATCATAAAATATCGATGATTTTTTTATGGCGGGAGACTTAAAGTGTTGCTAACGGCCAGTGTTATAATTTTGCCGTAAAAAGAGCATTAGGTTTTGAGTGTAAATTAAAAACTATTTCGTGTAAAATGTTAATAAAATTAAAGTACCTATATTAAGATTTGGGTATGTTAATTATAAATTAGATTGCAGCTTTAAATTATGATTTTTAATTAAGTATAAACATAAATTTAGAAATAATTTTTCCTACTATTTAGTACTTCTGATTAAGTTCGTTGCGGGTTTAGATATAGATTAGAAGATCCTGGCTTACAGGAGTTGCAATGATAAAAAAAAAACTTAAAAGACAAAAATATATATTTTTTTAGTATAATGTACCCAATAATGCGTAGTATAAACCTAGTATTCTTACCTATAGTTGTATACTTAAACATTGTTTAAGACTACCACCGCCACCACACTTCCTACCACCTTTTTATTATTCAAATCATAAACCAAACAAAATTAAATTTTAATTCCTTTTTAATACATACATAATAAGTTTCTATTTCAAATATCACATTATAATTCATTTTAATTGAGTTGTTAATCGATACATACTGTGTTAGTTTCCAATTTGAATGTTTGGATGTATATCGATTATCGCTTTGGACATATCGAATGATTGATATTGGTCTCAGTATAATTTTGTACTTTCTTTCATATGGTTAGAGGGAATTAATAGAGTTGTTTGTTTTAGTGGCACTAGTGGGCATCGCCGCGGGCGCACCGAATACGCCTCGCCTAATGAAGTGTCGAATTTTGTGTTTTGGTTCTGATAAAGGTGAATGCACAATGGGAAAAGAAAGATATTCATAACAAACTTTTGTTTAACTTGCACTGTTCGTATGTAAGTAATATGTATGTATGTAAGTTGTCCGTCAAAGTTTGAAGAATAAACCATTTTCGGCCATTATTTAATTTAGTTCCGCTTAATTATCTGATTGAGCTAAAATTTTGCATTTTTCTATTATCATACCATAATATTGTATTACTCCAGTGATAATACAATATTATTTACTTTGGAGCTGGTCTGCTGATGAAGTTCAAAGGTGGCTATAGGAACTAGAGAACTTGTGCGATGAGCATGATCATTTGTTCTGTGTCTGGGTGTAACTTATCTCTAATATTTAATATGTATGTATTTAGAAGTTTATAAGTATGTTTATCGTCGTGATAGCCTAGTGGTTCAATAAACGGATTTGTGTGCACAAGGTTGCAGGTTCGAACCCATTACAGGCAAGTACCTACCAATGTGACTTTTACAAAGTTATATGTAATTTCTTAATTATTCTAAGACTTCATTGACAACCGGTGAACGATAAAATCGTGATTAAACCTGGATTCCTACAATTGGAATCTGAAATCGCCAACCCGCAATGAGCAAGCGTGATGATCAATGCTCGTTCCTTCTCTATATGAGAAGAGGTCTGCGCCCAGCAGTGGGACATTTATAGGCTAGTATGATGAAGTATGTTTATCAGTTATCTAGTTTCCATAATACAGGTTATGCCTAGTTTGGGATTAGATGACCATGTGTGAGTTGTCCCAAGATATTATTATTATATTAATTTACAGCAAGCTAAAGGCAGTTTAGTAGGCTATTATAATGACAAGCTCCACTTCTATCTGCTATAACCACCCGATTGCCTTTATCTTACACTAGCTGTCCCCCGCGACTTTGTTCGCGTGTTTTAGTTTCAACGGTTTTTCATTTTTGCAACATTTTTCATTTATGCTCCGCTCCTATTGGTCGTAGCGTGATGTTATATAGCCTATAGCCTTCCTCAATAAACGGACTATCCAATACAAAAAGAATTTTTCAATTCGAACCAGTAGTTCCTGAGATTAGCGCGTTCAAACAAACAAACAAACTCTTAAGCTTTATAATATTATATTATATAATATTATTTAGTATAGATTAACCGGGAACGCATTTGCAACCTACTATGATCCTCAGCTAATGTACAGGTACTCTTACACATCTCGCTTCTGTATTAACATTAGGATTGGGCAACGATAAATAAATATTGATATTGTGTTAATGATAAAGAGTGTATTCGTCTTAGATTTAATAGATAACATGTTACGCCCGTCGCCCCAAGCTGCATACATTATATAATGTACCGTGTTTAATTGTACTCCTTTTGGATGATGTATTAATGAATTTGTGATTAGACTTTACTCTGATATGATTTATAATAATATCAAATTGACTGTTTTTTTTTTCTACTTTTTGTGTAAAT
Source organism: Diachrysia chrysitis (assembly GCA_932294365.1). Lineage (NCBI taxonomy): Eukaryota > Metazoa > Arthropoda > Insecta > Lepidoptera > Noctuidae > Diachrysia > Diachrysia chrysitis. The sequence goes on along the minus strand of OW028649.1, from coordinate 9,109,056 downwards.
AAAAAACCTGTATTCGTTTGACAAGCTGTAGTTTTCCAAGTAAGTAATAGCAGAATATGTTAATAATCTACTTTCAATCTACTATTGTTCATATATCAGGAAGAAAATTGAACTAAAATGTTGATTAAAAACTAAACGTTTTTATTAACATTAAAATACCTTTTACGATCTCAGCTGAAATGCGATTGGGGACATTGAATCATTTTAAACTGGCCGTAATTGTACCGTAGCCTGAGATAGCCCGGCAATTTGATGATAAATGTTTCAGTCAGTTTATACGCTCGTACACCGTCACGGTACTTATAAGTTAATTAACGACAATCATGCAAATGACACGACGCACTGAACACTCAGGGGACGCATAGAGCGGCAGTAATAAGTGAAAATCGTCAGATCTAAAAAACATGCAACGAGCTTAACATTAAGTATAATTTTATAGTTAACAAGCGCACTACGTGAAGTAATTCGATGCACTATAAACAGTCCACGTGCAGCTTCTAAAAAAAAATAGTAAATAACGCAAAATCATACGTCACACGTAATTTTATTACAAATCACATTTAGAAGATTACTAATTATATGCATAGAGAGTAAATCAATAGTACGGTCACGATCATACGCCTCCTCAAGCGAGCTCTATTATAATTTCCATAACATGTACTCTAACCATAAATTAACCTAAAAGCTCGCCTCACTCAAACCTATCTAGCACGCATCACTATCTGCTAAAACTTCTAGTTGCTGTGAAAAAAAGCTTTAATAATTCCAATTAACCCTAATAATAGGCTCCGGGCATTGGAGAGGCAGCGCGATTAAAAAGACAAATCCTTCAACTACTAGATTACAATAGCAGGTTGCGAGCATTCCGTCGGTTCAAAGCCTGGCCTTTATTAATAGACCATCGACCGGTAGCTCCACGGTTGCCATACTGAGCGAAAGATATGATTAACACAAAGGCGATACTAATAAGCGATATTGGGACCAGTTCGGGGAGCTATGGACATAATATGAAACCGCAGCAGGTTTTAGATCATATCCATTACAGGCTAATGCTCGTGGTCGCGACAAACGCTCGCGTTTAAGTTTGCCCTTCTATGAAACGGCCGGAGGCGCAGGCATCCTCTTGAGGATAGCGATAGAGAAATGACCAAACTTCTTAACTCAATTACCGTTGAATAGTCTGGCCCGTTGGTCTAGTGGATAGTGACCCTGATTCCTAAACCGGAAGTCGCGGGTTCGATTCCCACCCAGGACAAATCTATGTGTAATGTGCATGATCATTTGTTCTGTGCCTGGGTGTAATTTCTTTATAATATTTATGAATTTAGGAACATATAAGTTGATATGTTTATCAGTTTTTTGGTTGCCATTATTCAGGCTATGCCTAGCTTGGAATCAGATGGCCGTGTGTGAGTTGTCCCAAGAAATTATTATTATATACACCTATGATATTAATATGGAGATGAGGAGCATTGGTCTTTTGTACTTATTAAAATTACACTTTTTGTGTTCAAGGACTGCTATATTTTCACAAACATTTTCATTCATTTCAACCAAGAAACTCAAGGACAAGTGGCAAACACACCACCAGCTCTGAGGTCGCGGGATCGATTCCCGGACGGTCCAATGTAGAAAAAAAAATCCTACCTACATTGTTTCGGGTTTGAGTGTTTGTGATATTTGTTGTCTCTGATTCCATAATACACTGATGATGACAGATGATGTTGTCCACATTTATTTATTTATATCAAGGAATATAAAGATCAGTTTACTTATGAGGAAGGTATGCTACTTTTTCATTGTGTATGCAAGTGTATGCTTGGGCTTTTAATTAACGTAAGTATGCACTTCTATGGTAGCGAAAGCCTTCGAGACCAGTTGCCTAAGCCTTTTATATTATAATTTTAATAGCTGTCCAATTAAGATAACTAGTTACCCATTTCTGTATTTAATTAAATATTAGTTTTTAATTATGTACTGCACATTTGCTGCATTTCAACTACCATAACTCTTTTGACAAAAAACAAACAAAGGTACTTAAAATAAACTTCAAGACATAATTAATCAAAATTTTATAATGCAGGAAGAAAAACTTTAAGAGAGAGGGCAACTTCATAGATTGAATTATATTGTGTATTGGCAATTAATGTGCATATTTTTAAAGTAGTAAATAATTTTATACTCTAATTATATCTTATTAAGGTTATCATAATGAGCTTTATAATATCAACAATAAAAAAAGTTTTCATTAGCTAATTCTAAAAAATAAAACATATTTTAAATCGTATAAATGTGGTTAATATTTTCATTGTAGGAAAGAATACTTATCACTTAACGCGTTATTAACTAATTAACTTAATTCGTTGATAACGCGTTAAGTAATAAAGGGGTAATATAAAACAAATTATTTAAATGTCGATCGTCAGTTGTTTCCATTCCCTAGGAATGAGAGTTTGTCTAGTGATAATACTATTAATGATTCTAAATATCATAATGGCAGAACCTCCTACTAAACGCACCAAAAAAGGTTTAAAACCGAAGGTCGAGGTTAACTTACGAAGCTTTTTTGTGGCAGATTGTCCTCGAAACGCAATAAGGATTGGAAATATATGTCAGGAAGAGGATTAAAGATAATTTGATTGGAAATTTCTTTAATTGAAATAAAAATGTGTTCTACAGCTACTTAAATAATATTACAAAATAATCTATACTTTAACCATATAATTGCAATATTTGTTACGTCATTCAATTTTATAGAATATTTCAATAAATAAATACATATAAAATAAAATTCCGTGTTTATCTTTTCATAAATCACTGAACGATTTTTCGATGAATAAAGATCGCTTAATGAATGTAATCACACTCCGCAGATGAATATTAGATGGTGTCGCAATATTTTATCGTTATCTCTTGATAAATACACAGAGGACGCCTGTAAATAATATCTCATTGACAAGAGAAGTAATTGGATGGGCTTCGACAACGGAACTCACAGCAATTTTGTTTTATAGAAACATGCTCAGGGTTAAAAACGTCATGCATGCATTAATTAGTAAATGTCACACGTATTAACATATTCATCCGACAAGTATACAAATAAGACTTTATATTTTGAGGTTTGCTTATTAATATTCATCAAGAATATATATTTATTTATGAAATTATCAAGTCAAAAGTAAATTCCATGAACATCGTCGTTCTAAATCTTTTTCTTATTTACCAATACTTTTTATGCTGTCTTTACAGAAGTTTAAGTAAAACATCCAAGTAAGACGAAAAATGGAACGAAACGTGAAAAATCAATTATTAAAATAATTTTAAAATCTTTTAGCACGAAACACGTATAAAACTCTGGACCAGTCGTGATTTTTTTATGTGAGGCAAAACTTCGTGGAGCGGTACATATATTTTTTATTCATACTTTTTAATTGTTCAAATATTACGCGAATCTTATTATTTTTATTCAACGGTACATCATACTTAAAGTGTTCCAGTTTTGTAGAACTAGTACATAAATATAATTAAAATACTAAGCGTGGCCAAGAACTTGAACAAGCGGATAAGCAAATATAATACAAATTAAAATGCAAAAAGTAATTCTAACCGCAAAGTTGCATTGCACATACCTAATGACGAGTATCCGCCAATTAAGCGTCTGCGCATGGTCCGTGACAAAAACTTGTCTTGTGAGCCTTTAAGAGGCGCTACCGAACTTAATTGGACGGTGGTTACCGGCTAGTGGTTATTGTACCAACTGGCAATGGCGAATAATCGAAGGTCGCCCGAGTGGATTCCACCTAGTCCAGTTTCCCTTCCCTCATGATCTATTTATGTCTACTCCAACACAAAAACCACTGAAATAGCAAAGAACAAAAAGCACCAACACCAAAATTGGAATTTGAAATTTTAATTGTGCTCTTAGAGCCATAGTTGCTCTCCGTAGCAGCTGAAACGATCACTATAGAATTTCTAAGCGTGATTGATGATTCTTTTATTTCAACACCTAATTGGATAAATTCTTTTGTTTATTTAGAACCATTTGAATACAATCTGTTTCCATTTAAAGTTATTTCACTGATTTAAATCTCGAAATCCTGAATTACTGCCTTCTACTAAATGTTTCTACATAAGCCTGTTACATTCGCAGTAGAAGTATGTTTATTATTTTCGTTGACATTCTTTAATGTAATTGCGTTCGTCAGTCATTACACATGTAAAGCGAGGCGTGCGTCGTCGGCAGCGTGCTGCTGCGAGTGGCGCGTGGCACTCAGACGCACGGCGACAGGTTCCGCTCCTCCATGCGCATGCGCGAGTGACGATTATTCCAAAATTAAAATAAGACACGCGCCCGATGCTGCCTATCAACGGACCTCTTCGAAAGAAGCTTTATTTTCTCACAAACCGTAAATTAAATACATTATAGTACCTATCCCCCTTACAGCTTCTAAGAATTCTCATTTTTTAAACAAATGCTGTATTAATCTGTTTTTTCGTTTTCTTTCATTTGTTGGGAGTAAGGCGTGTATTTCATTTATTTCTTAATAAGCAAAGCGACAGTTCCCCGGCTCCGATGTTTAATTAAGAACTAGCGAAACGGACCGCGGTCGTTTGCAGATCTACATACCTACCTATGTATTTGCTTTTTAATCACGAATATTTATAGGTGCTATTTTATTTTGTCGAGCATTTTAAATACTTGTTTCATGTGAGAAACGCAGTAATTGAACTTCAATGTTAGCAGGCTGCGTTCTTTATGGTTTTGGTGGAAGTATTTTAATGAATATTTTTGAAATATGTCAGGGTATTGCATTACATGAATGCGGAAGAACAAGAAAAAATTAGTTCAATGAAATGAGGTCGATGCACTGAGATGGTCAGAGAATACTGGTTCGTATGTTGAATTTATTAAAATATAATTGATACGAAAGTATAACGTTATTACGCTAATAACGTTGGAACCGTGTCTCAGTAATAAAAGTGCAGGGACAGTGTGTTTTTGGTTAGTTCACGGATTCTGTTGATTCGAAAAGGTTCCAGTGTTGATGACTTGTTTATCGAGTATTTCGGGTGAGCAAAAAGAGGAATCTTGTGTGTCCAGTGGAGCTGTCCATTCAAGAATTTGTTGACAAGCAATTAAGGGTGGGCCGAGTATGCGCACACGATCAAAACAGTAGCAAGAGAAAATATTTATATTTCATTTTTTATCGATTCTGTTGAACGTTGTAGATAAGTATATTTTTTATTGATTGCAGCCATTACCTCTAGTAAATTGTAAGGAATGTACTGGCAGGTTATATGTCAAGACATGGTACATGTTCACTAGTGAAAATATTACGCACTTTTTGCCTACGATGAAGGGCCCTATGCACAAAAAATTGGGCGGTATTTAGTAACTGCTTAGCAGATAGTAAAATTGAAGCAAAAATTTGCAGAAGGAGTTTCATTAAGAAAATTGGCAAAAACTTTTTCTCCAAAACTACGTGGCCTTAAAAAAATTAAAATAAATACACGAAATATTAAAATGATAATAGGAAAACCTTTAAAAAGTCTGTGGTATTCAAATTAACAGAAAATTTCTTAAGCGTACGGAACCCACTCTGCTCGAGTGTAACTCGCACTTGTCCAGTTTTTTTTATATCCCTATTATCTGCACCTTGTAGAAGCAAATATTTTTAACCGAAATTCGTAGGAACATTTTTGTCTTAAAAATCGAAAAAGTATTTTAAATTTTTATCACGTGAAATGAATAATTTAACACTCGATAAATTTCCCAGGATACTTACAGAAATGTTTTAAAACCCCTTAAAGTACTGGTAACAGTAAAAACCGCGATTGACTTTAATCTTTCTTCGTCGTCCATTAAAAGTGTCCGAACAACGACAGGAATGATTTTGACATTGAAATATCCATTAAAGATCAACTTAAGGTCCAGAAGAAGGAGTTTCATTCTAAATGCGCTTTAATTATTCCTCCTATAGTCCTTGCCTTTGTTTTATTAACAATAAAGTCGGTCAAAATTAGGGGTAATGAAAACCGCGATGGCAACACAAATTGTTTTTTCTTCATAAAAAATAATTTTCTTGTAATAAAGCTGGATAACTGCTGTTAACAAAATTCAATTATGACAAAAGATCTTGCTGCGTTCGGTTGCGTCGAAGCCGGAATCCAGGTTATAATATGAGCCCAATAAATATTTTTGCTTGCATCGATAAGTAAATATTGTAAAAGACATTATAACAAACTTGATTACATCAGACAATATTAAAACATGATATATTACTTACTCACAGTTTGAATACGAAATTCGTGAGATTTCCAGGAGACTTTAACTCCGAAAAAATAAAATAAAATTACTTAGAGATAATAAAGATTTTAAAAAACTTTATAAACTCAATTGTGCGTTACTTTACGTTAATAATAATTAATGTTTTGTGACTTAACCAAAAACTGCACCAAAAACTTGAGTTAAAAAAAAGGTATAATTTGTATTATTGTATTATATTTGTATATAATATTATATTTGTATAATTGTTCCTGAAAATGTTCGAAGTGGCCATAAAATCTACCAGTTACGCTACAAACCTTCGCACAATGGTAAATGATAGTTATAAACGTTTATTAATAGAGGTACGAATATAAACAGTCGAGCCCTTAATGTAGATTTAAAAAAATCGGGCTTAATAACATGAGCAGTGCGCCGGCGCTGAATCAATACAGAATTCTGTTGTTACGCGTTATTATTGATAATTAAAACGATTACTTTTGCGAGATAGTGGTGCGGCGTAATTAATATTGTTATTAGTGTGGAGGCTTCGGGCACGCTTTACTATGCAGTGCGGGCGATACTGGAACGTGGGCGACCCGTCAACCGGTTGGGCAATCATCATTACCTAGTACGAACTCATATGAAAAGACGGCTCCAGATAAAACTTGTCATGAAATTTCAAACGATATTACATTAACTACAACCATTACTATCGCGAATAATTATGTTTGAATAATACTCACGATATAAAATTATTATGTATACTTCTATACTAATATTATAAAGCTGAAGAGTTTGTTTGTATGTTTGTTTGTTTGTTTGTTTGTTTGTTTGAACGCGCTAATCTCAGGAACTACTGGTTCGAATTGAAAAATTCTTTTTGTATTGTATAGTCCGTTTATTGAGGAAGGCTATAGGCTATATAACATCACGCTACTACCAATAGGAGCGGAGCATAAATGAAAAATGTTGCAAAAATAAAAAAACCGTTGAAACTAAAACACGCGAACAAAGTCGGGGGGGACAGCTAGTTCTTATAAAGATTAACGATAAGCTAAGGATGTTCATATTTTTAAATGTTTAGATCTCTATCAAGTTATTACCGCACTTGGGTTGAAGTTTTAAATAATTGTCGGAATGAAAATATTCAGTGTATCACAGGTATATCTCCAACACAAGTTATAGGATTCAACAGAGGAATCTACTAGTAACTTAATGCTTCAGGGCGATAGTAATCTGTCACTGTTAGTGCGTTTATGTAGATCAAGCGGCGCCGACGCAACTCGCAACAAAAATTTTTAAGTGATACATTAATACTTGGAATATGCGTGCATTGCTGTATCATCCGTTTATTTATCTTGCTATTTTATTTTATGGTCATTAGCAAATTTTGGAAAATTCCTCCACTCTATGATCTATCGTATTTACAGAGGAACTAAATGTAGTCTCAAGCAAATCCGTATGAAACAAGATTTAACTAATGCTGTACATCCTATGGATAAGCAAGATAAATTTGTATCATTATAATTAGTATCCGTCAACATTTTAATATATTCAAATCGGTGTACATCAAAAGAGGGCCTAGTTTAAAATACCTATGTTTCTCAAATTCAGAAAACAATAAATGCTATATGTTAGGTAGTTCTGCAACAAATATATATGATTCAATAAACAGTCCTTTACCGCAGAACGTTAATAATAGCAATAGCTTCTCTATAAGGCTGTAACGAGAACCAGCAATTAGGAGCTGGCATCTTCAATCTACCATTTCCACGTAACCTAGATTATCCCCTACGGTTCGACATCATTTGATTTGCAATGATTTATTGCGCCATGGGAAACTTAGGGTCGTATTACTGTAAAGATAATTATTGGTTTAACAAATATACGCGGCAGCTTTTAAAATTAATGGACACGTGAATTAAAGTTGCGGTGCAGAGTCGTAATGAAGATAACGCTGGGGTGGACGCGGCACGATAAAGTTCTGACGGCGTTTCTGACTCGAAGATAAGCCTTTAATTATTGAGATAAAGCCTCTGCGTACTCCGTATAGGCTTTAAAACGTCCAGCAATTAGGACGCGGCAGCGAGGAGTCTTGTAGCCTACACTGGGTCGTTGATCTGTAATTAGCAATTTATTAGTAATTTTGATTAATTCGCCCCCGAAATCTGTCACCAAATGTGCTCACCTGACATTTATTTTCAGTGTAATTAATGCGAGGCTCGTTTAACAAAATGACGAGTATTGATAGGCTTAATTTAAATGCTATTTAGCATTTATATATATTTTTGAATGTGGAAACCAATGTAATTTAATATTCCTTCTGTGAATATTAATAGGTTATTGTAGTGTAATGTATAAATTTAAGTTAAAATCAAGTATACCCAGGTTTACAAACACGCACCTATCAAGGGCACTGGTAGGTAATATTTGCGGAACGACGCAACCAATTAACTTTCAAGACGTGGTGTTATTAAGTAGGCACAGGTAGCTAAAGGTCATTAATCTCCTTCATTAAGAACATCCGATACTTGATTATTCGATGAGAATTCTTTCGGTGTCGACTCCGCCTATATTTCGCGCGAAGAAATGTGTTTATAACGATTCTTTTGCAACACCCACGACACTTATGACACGCCAATATTTTTTCTATACGTCCATTCGTTTCCTAGTTAAGGAAATTGGCATGATTGATTGTCGGCTGAACTATTAGTTACGAATTAAATTATTCTTAAACAGACATCCTTGTATATTATACGTATTTAGTAATTATAATCACATCAATCACACAAAATGAAACAAAAGAAATATGATTTTGATTTAATCGATTCCATGAATATATATATTTTTTCAATAATTTTAACGGAAATGACAGATAAAAGCAATACGACATGAGGTATGGAGCTTCCGCTATCAATCTTGGTTAAAAAACAATATGATGGTGGGTTTTGACTTCTGAATTTTTCCCACGGTGGTTGGTCAATAAGTTATGTTTTAATTCCACTATCCGGAGGGCTCTAGAATTTGTACTGACCGACATCGACAGTCGTATAAATTGCATACATTTTACGCTGAGATTTTATGTTTTTGTAATTTAAATCTCATCCTTCCATTACTTTGTCATTTATGATTATTTTTGCTTTCATTTGAAAGACATTTTTTATATCTGGAGTAGATATAAAAAATGTTCTAAGTATTTAAACATTCAAATCACATGCACAAGTCCACACAGATTTAGAGCAAGCATTTGTGTATCACACATATATTTGTCCCATGCAGGGATCGAACCAATATCACGTCGCACACAGGTGTAGTTAGCGTGTTGATCTATAACACTTGGATATCCATGTAGTCAATTTATATAAAAGTATCCCAAATATTCATGAGACCAAGATCGAATATTAAGATTTTCTCTTTATATAGTCAGTAACACCTAATTACTTCATAAAAATGATAATCGAACCTACGGCTTTAAGTAAAGACTCGTATGTAAATTGAGACACGTGTTTGATGGGAATTTAACCGATTTAAAAACTATCTAAAGTCAAATACCGTTTTATGTTATCATCGTGCAACATTTTCTTGTAACATACATGTATTTAAATACCATAAACGGATACAAATAATCACATAAAAAGCTTACGGTGGCACCAAAAACTCGCGATTAAGTCATTGACGCGATCTTAAAAAGGGTTGCATGGTAAAGTAATATGACTTTACAATTACCATGCAAGTTAAAATTATATTAGCAGCTAAAAAATACACGTTGTCTTAAGTGGTATCGTTATTATAAATTGGCAACGACTATATGGGCTAACGTTACTTTTTAATAAGTTTCTTGGTAAGGGTCCCGAGTTTACTTGAGTATTGCAGATTCAGTCATACGGCCATCGCCTTGACATTTATTGGCCGTATAAATCGTAACTTGATAACTTAATCTCACATGATAGCAGCGGTTACCGCGCACCTGTATTGGGCTTGTCTTGTATTTATTTGTTTTTATGAAACAGTTGACGGCAGGTAAACTTTCTAATAAGATAATAATTCTAATTAAGTGTTTTAGTATTTTACTTTTAAAATTGGGATTCGTTTTTAAGACAGTTGCACTGTTTTGTACTCTGAGGCCGTACTAAATGAGTTTATTAGGCCTTAGTATGTGTATCTATAGTGTTCATATATTATACATGGATTATAGAGACTAATTAACTGAATACTGTTTTAAAATATTATGTACTTCGCACATAATTATGTTTTTGTCTTCATAATTTCCAAGTATTCTACTCACAATTCTAGGAGATACATGTGAAATATTCAAGTGACAGTAAAAATACGGTTTACAGATAATTACCGCATTCAAATAGAGAAACAAAACTCCGAGGATACATTAAATACCCATCAACATCAGTCAAAGTTGCACTTTACATAATTTTCTTTGTAAACAAAAGCCTTGCTTTCGGCGATACAAGAGGCAGACGCGAAAGCGGTAGGTAACATACGTAATGGTTCTTGCATTTCAATTATGAGCAATTATTAAATCCCACCAATAAATTGTGTATGTTGGGTTTTACAAAATGCTTTATGAGTATGATTTAAATCGGTACGGGAGCCTGCAATTAGTGGCGCTGATACTTACTAGACATGAAACAGTTATGTTTAGGACTCTGTCTTTTAATAAATGTTTAAACTTTGAGTGTAATATAAGTTTTTTCATTAATGTTTCTAAAATTTGGTTGTAAATTATTTGATATATTTGTTACCTACATATTTAAAGTAAATTAATTTACGGAAGCGACGGATATGCCAAGTCTTATAAGGGCGTATATTAAATAATTTTAACACAAAATATAATACTTTTTAAATTGTCAGCCAATGTCCAGATTATCTTGGCAATTTTCAACATCATTGTGTCGATTGTAGAGTCTATTTCTGATTTCAGGAATTTGAAGCTACTTTTTTAAAACTTTAAGGTAAGGTAGAATCTTTACAAAAACTACAATTTCGCCTGCAACATGTCGGCCACGTTCCACCCACGTCGCGTCGCCGCAGCCGCGCGGGCGGCGCGCGTCCGTCGCGCCCCCGGCGGCGGCGGCAGGCTAATTTTACAGTTAATATATCTGCACTGATTGCCGAGACACACTCGCACACATATTTATTTACTACCCCCAGTACTTAGAGTATGACGTGAGGAGTTTATTTGCAATGTAAATTCGAGATCTGTAACGTTTTTCACTTATTGCAAACAGTCCTGTTTTAAGGATGTTGCTTCGTATTTGTTTTAATTTTATTTGAACGATACATTTGTTTATCCACCTGTTAAAAATTTGGTTTGTTGAAATAAAAGATATACCTAACTAAATCACCGAAGAAACCATACTACACCACAAACTACTGTCTTGAAAATGCAGTTTTCTATGACGATAATGGGCATATTATCGTCTTCAAAGTATGTATGGTTGTTATATTTTCTTATAAGCATAAAACCTATATCTTACGGTTTTAGAAAATTATGCGATGTTATTGACCCTACATTTATCATATAGTACAAGATAAATAAATGTTTGACAATTCTAATATAAGGCTTGTAATAAGTGTCTTTCTAGCTCCATATAGTTTCAAAGAAGTGTTAGTATTCATGCACCTGTCAGGAACCTACTCCAGATTTAAAAGGCTCCCCCTTAACGCATCGCCCGAGGTGTTCCGGTGGCGTTCTACAGCGGACGCATAAGCAGCTTTTTGTCCCACAGCATTGTCGGTAAGGCACAAGGTACGTAACGAGTTTTTGGCTAATGAGCGGATAGAAAGGCCAATTCTCAGGCCAGTGTCATTGTAACAGATTATTCTGATTCTTTGTCATTATTTCAACATGTTGTATTTGATCCTTAATAATATTATAAATGCGAGAGTAACTCTGTTTGTCTGTCTGACTGTCTGTCGCGCTTTCACGCCAAAACCACTGAACCGATTTAAATGAAATTAATTTGGTACGCAGATACTCTAGAGCCTGAGGAACTACTACTTCTTTTTGCTTACTTTACTTTTTGCCGCGATAACCGACATCCACGCGGGCCGGAGCCACGGGAAACAGCTAGTGGGACATAAAAATGATATTATGACAGCCAATTCAGTAACTTTTCTATTTAAAACCAAATATAGATGAAGATGTTTCATGCATGTTTACAGCGTGGGTTGTGGATAAGTTATGGCCAAGTTTAATATGCATTAGTTACTGTCCTTTATTTCCATAAAAGCCTATTAATGTCTTTAAGTAATGAAATGCCTCTTAATGAGCTTATTGGAAAACATTTATGGAATCAATACTTCCGAATTAATGTTTAGGTGATTACAAAGACGAGTGAACCTAATAGTTGATAATTATAAGAACCCAGATTTAGGGTGGCTACACACTATCGTTGTTCTATTCATTTACTACTTATATTAACTAACGATTAACGTAGCATGTGCAATCTGTATCAAGGCTTTAGTTTTTAAAATCAGTTCTAATATAATCTACCTAATCTACCTAATCTATATACTTTTTACTTTATTATACTTAATATATAAAGCTGAAGAGTTTGTTTGTTTGAACGCTCTAATCTCCGAAACTACTGGACCGATTTGAAAAATTATTTTAGTGTTGGATAGCCTGTTTATTGAGGAAGGTTATAAGCTATATAACATTACGCTGCGACCAAAAGGATAAATGAAAAATGTTGCAAAAATGAAAAACCGTTGAAACTAAAACACGCGGACAAAGTCGCGGGGGACAGGTAGTGTTACATACAGAGCGACTTAACGCGTCCAAAAATGAGATTTAAAATTCACCTCGAATTATTCTAAATACCCTTGAAAAAATTATCAATACAACTGGTTTCAAACAATGAGTCCGTACAATTGAACCTCAATAAAGCATGACGTTACATATATTTAATGCGAAAGTACGTAGTTCACCCTCTCGCCCTCCTCATAGCAAACTATTAGGGTTGGCGCACACCTGTCAGGAGCGTGCGCTGCCACGCGCCGGTTGCGATTCCCTCCGCAATTATTTGTATTTGATTGTTGAACGGACAACGCTGATTTTGTAAAAAAAAAATGTGCCATGATAATTTAACACAAAGTGCTCAGTGTTAAATATGAGAAATGTAATTTTTTTTTGTATAATAACTCTTTTTCTACTAAAATATAATATAAATACTCTTTTATATAAAGTATAAATATAGATATATAGTATAAATACTCTTTGTATTTATAATTATTTAGAAATATAACGGTTTACTTACGCACGTTTATTTGACTCGAGCTCATGATTAGGGACTCCTATTGAGTCTGAAACTAGTCGGGTGATTCCAGAATGTGCGTGAGTAAACCGTAATATTTCTAAATGATTATTAAATATTTTCTGTATTTATTATGTTATTTATTATACCATGTAGGTATATTTTTGAACAAAATTGTATTCACTAATTACGTTTCTTGATTAAAAAACTTACTTATGTCACGAGTTACTTAATAAACAAAGACACCGTAAAAATCAAACTGGTTGCAATCATCTAATAAAAAAAATAGACGCACTGAGTATTACGCAATGCCAGTGTATTCTTTTAGTCTACTAATACAATACTAAACCGGTTTAAGTACTAAAAAGGAAATTTAAACGTGTATTTGTTCTTGCAGCAATAATTCCGAGTTGATCGGCACTATTTTATCGAATTATCAGTGATGTAGGTGTCACGGCTCGTATGTGCAGTTGTAAACCGTGGACACAACAATAAAATAGGTTGTAAAGACATTTTACCAATTTGAGCGTGCACAATGGTCAATTGATCACCGTCACTACGATGAAGCGCCTTCATTGATCGCAACCTATATATTGTTGGCATGTAATACAAATGGTTGGTCCTTTTTTGTTTATATTAAACAAACAACACAAAAATATATATAAAAAAAAAGAAAAACAAGTTTTTTAGACGACTTTCGTGGTCGGGTGGCGCGCACACCGGTTTTCTGGGTGTAGCTCTGAGGTCCCGGGTTCGATCCCCGGACGGGTCAATGTAGAAAACCACTTTTCTACATTGTCTCGGGTCTGGGTGTTTGTGGTACGTCGTTATCTCTGATTCCATAACACAAGTGCTATACCTACTTACTTTGGGTTCAGAGCAATGTATGTGATGTTGTCCACATTTATTTATTTATTTATTTATCAAGTTAAATTCAATGAATGTACCGAGGTCAAATAATTCGAAACGTGAATAATAATAAAAATAAAACACCCCTTACTTGTTCAAGCGCACTATATCCATAACAATGCACATTGCTCTACACATGCCCAGATTTGTGAACATGCTATATGGACACCCTAAGCGTTTACAACCATTTTACCTTGATCCGTGACATCTAATACTTTAAAGTTCTAACAGGCGATTTTTGTATGACATTTCGAAACATTAAAGCTAAGGGGCTAAGGTCTAGTTATGATGGTGAACCAGCTTGTGCAACTTGTGGACGTCGCGTGTCAGTGAGGGTGCGGGGACAGGTGTGTCGCACCCCTTATTTAAGGGAATTTTAGGCCACAACGCATAGCTATACTTAACGTGGCCGATATAACTTAGGGTGGCTGATAACGAATGTGGATTATTTACCAGTTGAATAATGGTCTGGTGTAATAAAAACGTTGTGTAATTGAGTAAATTCTTGTATGTTCGACAAGTAGGTATGTAGAATGTACACGATGTGTTGAATAGGGATGTTGACTGGGTATGAAAAGTTAAAATCTATTTAGTCCGTCAGTTAGATAATAAAAAAACGTATTTTTTCTTTTATCAAAACAATAAAAAATTACAAAGATACAGCGCTTTAAAGTTTCGGAGTGGGGGCTTATGACACCTCGCCTTGGTAAAATTTGTAGCGAGGAGTGACGTCACGCGAAATTTCCGTTCTCTGTATTTTGATAATTTTTTGTTTGCAGGAAAAAAGAAAAAATACGTGTCCAATAAAATTCATAAATCTACCAGGCGGACATAAAAAAAAGAATAGGAAACATGCCTATTATAAAACTTAAAAAATCGCAAATTAATTGTTATTGGTAGCATCTCCTTAAATAGTACGCCTAACACAGAATTGATGGTTTCAAGTGATTTTGACTAGATTCTATAAAGGTCCTCTAAAAAAGGTATCCGAATGAAAGAAAGAAGAATCCGTTAATAATATTCGCTACTTAACTTAATGTGTAGATCTAGATTTACCAACGGTAACTGTAGCTGTATTATTTCTTTGAAATTTTAATTAATTCAAATAAACGCCCAAAGAACGGAATGACCCTCCAAACGGTTGACACTCGACGATAGTAAAAGCTCGTTACACTCGTCAAATGCAAATAAACTTGTTTGAATAAGACCAACCCTCTCTTACAGTGTGTAACTATGACCCGTGTGTGATTAACTGTAAAACGGTTACCCGCATTTACTGGTTACATTATGATAAAGATTGAAACAAAATTCTTTGTTTCTTTCGGTCGTTATAATTTGAATATTGCAATAAATCTGACGCATGGGAGTGTCTATGTTATGTATTTCGAGACTATTTATTTCTCTTTTTAATCAGCATTCAAAATTCAAATTAGGATCTAAATGTTAAAAAAAATTGTGTAAATATTGATGCGATTTTGAGACGTTTGACAGCGCTGCGCTGCTCATAGGAAAGTTTTGCTGCAGTGGCATATTATAAATTAGTACCATAACAACTAACTTTGCAATTATATTTATCTCCTTCAGTTTTTCTTTATGTAGGGAGATTGAAATAAACTATCGTCTTCAATTACATTGAATTGGCGTTTATTTACTTATTTTAAAGGTACCTATTCCAAAGCTTATCTATTAAAACTGTAGAGTAAAAGTATATTTTTAGAGTCTTTACCTGCTAAAGATAGACAACTGATACCGTACCAACAGGATAAAAGATGGCTTCAGCTGCAGTATTCTCTAGGTGGCTATCCACACCTCAGATCGTAATCATGTAACGATTAAAAATAACAAAATCGCCAGTACAATCGTCGTGTTTATCTGTTTTGACCACAAGTATCATGGCTATTCTCTGTAATCGTCCTTGATTATATCAGTGACGTAGACATTTGTCAGAAGGCTTTGGTGATGGGGCCACTAGAACAGCGGACGAAGTAGTCCGGTTTGTTATGAACTCGTATGTGTAGTCACTTTCAAAGTAGATACTTTTAGAAGTTCTAATATTCCAAAAGCGTAGATAAGATTTTTAGAGCTTATTAAACTCTATCGTTTTCTTGTTTTAGTTATTAAGAAACTTTGAAGGTACTGGGTAATATGAATGTATATTTAATTTCTTAAAAATCATCATAAACTTTAAATAACTTAATTAACTTTATATGCTAATAATTACATAAATTGGGTATGCATAAATTGGGTAAAGATATTCAAACATACAGATACAAAACACACTAATGCATATAACAAACTTCTTAATAAAGGCTACCGTTATTGGGCTCACTAGTTGGCGCCACTGGCACTTCAGCTGTCAAAACCCACCAACAAATTATGGAATTTGACATTTTAGACATCACGTGCGACTAGCGCCACTAGCGGCGAAATTGCTAACGGTAGTCCTTATTTTACCCTACATAAAATCTATAAATTGTATACTGATCGTTGATTTTGAGGCCGCACCAAGATATTGAAAGTGTGAGTGTGAATAAGAATCCATTATATGAACTGATCGGCGATAGTATTCACATATTTCATCGCTATTGTAGTTTCGGGCACTTTGAGATGTCGATCCTTAGATCATCACTATTGAACACATTCACCATTCAAGACGGAAACTCAATGTTTGTCATCGTACTTTTGATACATATAGTCCATTGTTAGATAATTTCTGTTAACTTTTTTGGCTATCCTTACGTTCTTTGACAGTTCGCCTTTATTTAAATAAAGTGTTTAATTTTTCTACTTTTTGTGTCCGTCCAAATACAGTATAACTCCAATTCAAGTTACTAGCGTTTTTTGTAACTTTAGATTTACACCGTTTAATTCATTTAATCTTAAATATAGAGAATTAATAAAAATATGCTTATTATCACTTTTAACAAGACACAAAATAATGTTAAAAGAAGAAGGCTCTATAGATACTTGCGTACTTTTATCTTGAATCAAAATACTTTGTCCTTACGGGTAAGTGTAAATAAATAATTTCATTCATAGTCTTGAGCGGGGTCGCCCAGTCTCCATTCCCACGAATGCAGTATGGATTTCACTTAGCATAGATAGTTCATGAACCGCGCCATGAATAATAGACAGCTGTATTTTTGCTGTGTAATTGACACAGCGCAGTTCTACGTTCGAATATAAACTTATGATATAGTTAAAGCGATTAATCTGTCGCGGTTGGTGGTAAAATCCGTACAGGAATAATGAGACGAACCTCCTACGAGTTACTTTTTGCTTGCGTGCCAATTATTGACGTAATTATTTTGAAGATATTGCCAGCCTTTTGTGATATTTAACACTCTAAAGTGGCTATATTTTTTAATCACCCGCCGCGGGCGCCATTTATTCAGTCGACACGAGGCGTGAGGTTCAGATTGTCAATTGACTCTTAATAACGGATGTTCCGAGAAGCGATAAAATATTAAATAAACAATATAAAAAAATGAAATAAAAATACATACCTATTTATAGTACCTAAGTATATGTACTAAAAGATTCAAATTAACAAATCAGTTTATAAATAAATAACATTATTTTATATCTTATGCTTATACCACATTGTTAACTACGTACTTAAATTTCGCGTCAATTTGTTTCCAAGTCTGCAAATAATTAATGGTTCAATTATTTTATTTAACAACTCTAATCAAGTATGTTAGTTTGTTGTATTGGCAACTTCAAGGGGAGTCTAGTACTCGCATATTTATTAAAGGTAAAAGTGGTTGTTTAAAAACATGTTGCATAAACATTCCATGTAATTTTGCATGCATGAGCTCGTATATAAACTAAACACCTATTTGATACTTATTCTGTATTATTTTCAGGAGGAAGGTTTAACGAGACGGATCCCTAGTTCATTAATACAAGATATTAATGCAGTGGCTTAAAATAATTAAAAATATTTCTGTGCAGTCTTGGCACTAAGTATAAACTGATCCGAGCGACGTATTAACGAGCTTGGACGCGAAATTAAAACGTATTCCAGTGTTATCCCCGCTATTAAACACGGCGCTGGCTCGCCAGTAATAAGATTGTGAGGTAATCTCTGGTTTGTTAGTGAGACCACTTCTCGCGCCCCGTATGATCAGCTCACAGGTATTATCGTGTGTGAGCGACAACTGAGAAGTGGCTGCTGATTACGTCGCGTTCACACGGACGCACGGCTATTAGTTGGTTCGAAAGGCTTCCATTTATTTCGATTATCAATTAGCCCTTAACACCTAGACACGAGATAAGCCACCGACTTTCAATTTTAATGCACGTTTAATTAAAATGAAAAAGTTCCTCGTTATGGTCTATAATGAAACGGGAAAAATGTACTTAAGTAGACGTATGGGCGATTTTTCTATTTCAAGAATCCGCCACCTGTGTCCAGTATGTTGGGAATACTCGGATTTCTCGGCGAAGCTGTGTTCTATTGCGTCTTGGGTCTCGGGCAGCGCATTAAACTGTCTCACGAGTAATGGATTGGGAATTTCATGCTCCAAAGGTCGATTTAAATTAATTTACACATTAAAAAGACTAAGTGGACTGGCTCGCGCGAAACAAGAAGTAAATACTGTTAATCCGACCGGAGACGGACGCTGTTTGCCGTTTCTTTACTTAGTGAATGCAGTAGCAATATACTTAGGGTTTGTTATTTGGTCTTTAGATACGATTTAGTTCAAGTAAATTAAACGCTTTAGATAAAATAACTTTTTGTTGATATAAAGGTGTTTAATTATTCTGCCTATTCCGCCGACCACGCCGCGTCCCCAAAGTTGCTCTTTATAAATAGATAAAAGCACCTATTATGAAATTAAATGAAATGGTTTATTATGCAATTAGGATATACAATCACTTTTATACGTCACTATTATTGAATTCGCTGGAGTCGAATATAAATGTTTAATAATTATATACAAATAATAAAAAGGAAAAATTTAAACCTCAAGCAGGACTCGAACCTGCGACCACGGGCTCAATACGCCACTATTGTAGTTAATTACAAATATTTGCTCCGCATGCGTGAATGCGTAGTTAAAAATAACAAATTTCTCATATTTTATAGTTTTTTTATAAAAAAATACAGTCTTATACAAAAATCTTGTAGTTTCTTGGTTTTAAAATATCAATACACCACAGTAACAGTTGACTGTAGCAAGGTATAGTTAGCTATATGATTCTTATAATCCTTCATATTACTCGATAGTCTTTTACTTTTTACATTTATTTAATTGGCAGGTAGGTTTTTGTTGTTTTTAGTTCTTCGCTCATTATAATCTCGCATAATAATTATGTTTTCATTATTCTTATCTACTTTAACATTCAATATTATTTTCGTGCTATCTCAGAATGCTTTTATTTCACACCAAACGACCTTCTTTAATAATGCATGTACACTTTTTTTACTTTTCACTTTATAAAACCTACGTACCTAAGGTTTTACTTAATAGTATAAGTTCCATTATTTATTGGAGAAACAGTGGGTTTGTTTTTGTTTTGCGGTATCAAGCACAAATCAATCAGGGGTTTATTTACAATTCAATCTTTTTTTTCATCATTTGTTTTATTTAATCCATTGATCTAACTGTTGCTTTGTAAGTGATTAAGGCGAATTTGATAATCCTATAGCGACCACGTCATTCTGCAAAAAGTTTTAATAACTGAACTGAATATAACCAGCCGGCACTCTTAGCTTAAATTAAAATAGCCTTTATAACTAACTAAAAGGCTAATATAAAATACAAAGAAAGCAAAATCTTTATTAATGATTGACGGGAACATTTAAGATGTTTGCAGAAAAAACAAAAACTGAAACGATCTTGAACGGAAGCAAAGTTGACCCTTTGAGGCCTTCCTAAATACAATGAAGGGCCATGAAAAATAAAGTGGAAGGAACGCGCCGACACATCTGCCCACTATCGAATAAATCTACTAAAATAATATTTTTATTTTGATTACGCATGCACGGGTTAGGCAGATGTTAGAAACGATACATACGTGAGTTTAGTTTGTCCAACAGTGAGACGTAACTAGCGATGTGTTACTTCGAAAAGTAATATTATTTTATTTTAATAAAAAAAAAACTAGAAAAATAATTTGTATTATATTACAGTACGCGTAGAAAGCGGTTACCTACCTAGGTACATTAGATAATTTTAGAAAAATATTATAAATATCTGTATTGTAACATTTTGACTGTTTGTCTAATTACTTAGTTTAAACGCCATTAAAAGCCAAAATATATTAAAATTTTCATCATAATTATAAATAAGATATTTAATAAATCTAACTGTAAATGAAATCAATAAAAAAAAAACACAAAATTAACTATCTTTTAAACATGTTACTGACTATCCAGTATTTTGTTCAAATAAAAAAAATATACCCGAAATCATTGCCCTTCTAACAGCACTATATTTTACAAAATAATCATTATTTGCCTACATTTACGGCCGTGTGTCCCACGATCTAAGGGCTGTTTCAAGTCGCCAGTCACTGACCAATGCGATGTGGGCTTTAATAGGGTTCGTACATTATCTACTTATTGACCGAGTTCAAGGTGTGAAAGAGTTTGTAACCCCGGGCTGTAGTGTTATATTACACTGCCTGTACTTATACCTCTAGATATAAGATAAAACAGTGTGCTTGTCACTATAACTCATCGCAATATACTTAAATATTATTATGATTTTTTTTTATTATTATTCGGGTATTCGCCTTACGCTTATCATCTGCTCATAACTTCACGTATTTTATTTCTTGAACGCTGTGACAAAAAGTGCACAGTAGCCATGTTTAGTCGCGCATGCATTAAACCTTTTTACTCGTCCCGCATATATTAAAAGCTCGGCAATTTGTCTAACGTAATTTACTACTGTCTTATCTCGTCCACGTCACAGACTAAGTTTATGAGGTTAGTAACAAAAGAAACTTTGTTAGTAAAACAATTTGCGGTGTCGTGTTTGCTTAGAAAATTGGTCAAGTCCGAATAGGAAATCTTTGTACTTAAATACTTATTTTTATATCATTAGGGCCTATGGTGTTTAATTGTAATAACTGTATTTGTATACGAAAATACCTATACACTTACATTTACAATCAGATTAAGTTTTTTTTTGATTATTAAATTGTTTAAATTAATTTTATGGTTGATGAAAAGGTTTGAAAAATAAGCAACAATTAAATCGGCTTTAGGTATACTACACTTAGCTTTTGTACCTAAATATTACATTAAAAACTGATTTACATAACCTTAATTTATTTCAAACCAATCTCACAAATACTGAACACTCAAATTAATTAATTTCATACATAAACAAAATCACATGCTCCACAGATTAAACGGCTTGCATTTGACAACTTTTACGAACGCTTTCTAGGCAGAGAACCCTAAAACAAATCGATTTGACACACAGCGGCGACACAAAGGATCTCGCCCACCAAGTAGTACTGACATCGTCGACGTCTTACAGTATTCAGCAATTTGACGTCATAAAAGACACTAATAAATAAAATTAGAGTCGTTCTGACAATAATGAGTAAAGGTATGCCGCGGTGATGGGCGGGTCTATCGCAAACTTTTGTACAGGTATTGCGGTGAACGTTTAGGTGTTATTGTGCAATATATCGTTGGTAATCTTTAGTGAGTTCATTGGGCGTATGATTAGAACATAATTCATGATATGAATTAGAGCAGTTAAAATTTATGATGTGTTAGAAATTAAATTTTATAAAAATCTACAGCGAGTAACTGACATTGGAAATTTGTGCAAAAAAAATAGTATTAAAAATTATTTACTACTTTTACTTGTATATTAATTTCTGCATGCTTTGTCATTAGACGCCAATGTATAACTTATGCTAATATTAATATTATATATTGTAAATTTCTCATACAAGTGAACTGTAACTGTTCTTTTGAGAATAAAGATTCTTTAAACACAAATTATTTACCATCATTAAAAAACCTAATTTTACTGTGTTAGCTATAAAAAATCTAATTCTGTAAATATTTGTAAACCCTTTGAATTTGAAATTACGGTGAAAACGGCTAAGCTACAGTATGGATGTTGACTGGCTATGAAAAGTAAATACTTATCTGTTTTATCCGTCAGTTAAATAATAAAAAATAATAGACACTTTTTTTCCTGTTTCAAAACAATAAAAATTTAAAGTTCAAGAGTGGCTTGTGACGTTGCTAATATTGTAGTACATAGTGACGTAATGCGAAATTTCCATTCAGCTTGATGATATTTCTTTTGCGATACAAAAGGAAAAATATTAAATACCTTCTTAATATTTTTCATTAACTAATCTACCTGACAACCCTCAAAAAGATTTAGTCAAGATTATTAAAAATATTAAACATTACTAGCGTGAATTTACTACAATAACTTTCTTTGAAAGTAATACATATATATCGAGATTAACTACATTTGTAGGTTTTAGTGAGTAAAGTAGACATCTCGATGGCTGGAATGATACTAAAACATTAATATACAGATTATTAGTACCACCTACGTTTAAGATAAATATTAAATATCCTCAAAACTATTTGTGTATTGATTTATTAAGCACTTGTTTGTAATTCATGGGAGATGGTCCTTAACCTTTCTTAAAGTAATTTGTACGTGTCGATTAAATATTCATTCAATTACGAACTGAATTAAGGTATTGATCTATAGTTCTATTTGAAGAAAAGTTACGATATGATATACCAATTAGCGCTTTGATAAAAAAGTAAATAAAATTATTTATGTTGTATATAACATGTTATATTTAAATCACACCCAAAGCAGTATAATTCTTACTGAAGAAGTTACCTACGGGAAAAAAAATGTGTAAAAAAATTCGGGCAAACTTTTTTTCCCGGTTTCGCAAAATATCATTGATAATATTCTAAGCCAGGTAGATAACATATGACCCACTGGCCGAAAATCCTGTCCGTTGATATAAATCTTTAACGCATCGACACATTTTGACCACACGTCAGGATTATGATCGGTATAAAATACTTCGCATTGTAGTGTTGCTTTTACGCCATACAATGGACAGACGTCTAACTTATAAATTTTGGTGCGAACAAAGGCACCTTATTGACAATGTAACGTCGGTAAACGGACGCGGTGACGGCGATATTAAAATATATCTGCCTCGAGATCGGAGTAAATCAATAAAGATGATGACTTAAATCATCTTTAGTGTATAACCAGTCAAAAAGCTGTTTCCAATTCGATACAGAGTGCTACCGTACGTCAGCTTAGTGTAAGTATACCCTGCCTTAATCCATTCCAAAGAGACGTACAAAAAGCCTTCCGCTCAATTTCCCTCGAAACGTCAAATGTTTGCTTTCGAAAAGGATTTTAAAATGCAACAACTTTTTGTGTAAGTATTCGAACGGGATTACCGTATGCAAAGCGCTCCGGACAGCAGAGCTTCGGTGTTACTTACTAAACGTAACTTAAACGCAAACTTACATGTTACTGTCGATTGTGACTTCATATTTTCTCGTTCAATGACCTTAAAATACGCAATTATTTAAATTAATAGAATAATTCGACAATACAAAAAAATATTGTGAATTTATTTAGTTTGTTTATGACTTATAACGTATGTATCTAATTCATTTAAAGTTTCTTTCTACTGTAACGCAAAAGTTAACGTTTCAATTGCTACGTCAAAATCGGTTGTGGTACAATGGAAACTATTTGATTGCTTCATTATGCAGAATCGGACTCGGTTCATTGTATATCATTTCGCATGTTATATCTGTTCGTATCCTAATTTAATCATCTTGAAGATTGGACCACCGGGGAAAGCGATGTAACGGGTGGCCTCGTCGATTCGCGATTGAACTTTTAAGACATTTTACATTAGGAGTGATTTGTTTTTTCCGATTACGATAATATCTGTGGATTTAATGGCTCGATTTGGGTACGAGGTTTGAATTATCAAGTTAACCCTGATGGGTACAGATTACATTTTATAAATATTATCTTTCAACGTAATTAATAATTAGATGAAAAAATGGATTTTAAGTATAAAGTCGAAGATCCAATGGGAATGAAAAGATAAAAAGGTCGTATATTTCAAAACAGTTAATAAAAATAATTGTTATCTTATTTTACTACCTCTTCTATGATAGCGAGACATGCACGACACTATCTTTATAAGAAATTAAAACGTAACCTCAAGTAGTAAAGATATGAAATCTGATAAATCTGAGATCATAATAAATAAACTAAAAACAACAGCTGTATTTTATTTCTTGGAGTTAAAACAACAACCTGTGTATACAGTAGATGTTCTCTCAATGTTTGTAATATCGGAAGAGTCTCGTATTTGGTATTATTTATTTGAAACGCGCAGAAACGGTCAATTCTAATGCCTTCACGAAGCGTTCATTCCTTTTGATCCGTTTCAATTTGCCTGACGTCTTATTTTCTACGCGGTGGTCCAAGATCGCAGGAACAACTACAAAGAAAATGCATTCATATAAATATGACTTGCGAAGCTACTAAATGTTTATTAGGATTTAACGGACAAGTACAAACAGGAACATTAACTAAGCCACAATTTGCAAATGTTCATGTTAATTATAAATAACTAGCTGTGCCCCGCGGTTTCTGTCAGATAAGTAGTTCCTATTCCCGTGTTATCCTATTTTTTTTTGTGATTTTTACAACATTTCGATAGTTATTCTGCTATTCGGAACGAAGATGTATCTAATAAATCTAAGACTGAAAATTAGCCCACCTGTTCTTGAGTTATAAATGGTGTAACTAACTCGACTATGTTTTATATATTGTGTGAATTGACAACCTACGAATTTGTAATAACAGATAAAATAATAAATTAATTATTATTACCTGTATTAGATTAAGTAGATTATGCAACATGTAAATTGCTTTAATGGTCAAAGAATTATCTGTAGTATTAATAATTATTAGAACAGCTTTTTATTACGAGAATATAATCTTATCTAACCTAATGTACCTACTAGCTGTTATTATCACTGTCTGATAAAGTTAATGAAGCACACTCTATGTAGGCACAACACTAAATACGCCATGTTAAATAGCTGACACAAAAAGTAAGTTAGTATAAGGTATACATCGTAGTTATAGAGTTTAATCGCGCTTTTGCCTTCGTAAGCTGAATAATTGATTTAAAACTACTACCTTCTAACATGATTGAATACCTTTTCTAAGGACGCCTCCCAGCGCTGCGGTAATACAGTACCAAGAAACAACTGATTGATAAAAGCTATCAAGTAATATTCTACCTATCTAATCTTATAGGTACTCTTCGTTTTTTTGCGTCCCTGGGATCCAAGGATTAAAGTAAAACACAGAGTAGAAACTTCTAATCAACCTGCGCAAGTAAGAATCAAGGTATTAACGTAAAACTAGTTTCTATTATCGAACTAGTAAATTGTCATTACTTAACTCTCCCTATCTTTGTTTTATTTTATTTACGAGTTAAAGTAGCAAGTCTTTAAAAAAAGAAATGTAAAAATTATTTTATGCAGTGCTTCTATCTAAAATAATTAAAATGTATAGGCCAATGTTATCGTAAAAAAAAAAGTAAAACCTTTATGGTTTTGCTGTAATTTTTTGTCGTAGGATGTAACTGAAACAGGTTTCTATGGAATAAACAGTAGCATTCTCTTAATTTTATGTCATAATACATTCATAAACATTCTTGGAAACGACGATAAAAGTAATATTATCATGTAAAAACGAGTATTATGAAGTAAAAAGTAATATGGAATAGGTATGCAAATGCAAATAACGAAAGTATTTAATAATTTTGTTTGGAACAGCGTTCTTTTATGAGCAACACAACCAGAGACGCAGTACTTGAGATACAAAAAGGAATACAAAAGGGATATTAGTAACGTGCCATGAAGAAGTGTAACAGTACACTCAGTAACAGGCATAACAATGGAGTATCGTTTTCCCCGAAAGGCAAAAGCCGCCGCCATGTCTGCCTGTCTCGCGTTAAATTTAGCGTTAGTGATCCCATTCGAAAGTAAAAGCTGAAAGTGATATAGAAATGCAGAGGCACATGCTTGTCTGTAAACGGATTAACACGTCACAGTACCAGCTTTAAACGTCACTATTCCATAGTTAAATGTACGTATGCATGTAATGCGAGGCGAGTTGTGAAAGTTTTTTAAAGTTCATTGTTCCCTGCAAAAAATATGAAGTACAATAAACAGTTAATTTCCGAATAACAGTAGGTACAACAAATACTTTCCTTGAATACAAAGTAGATATTTATTGTTAATTAAAAACAAATTGGAAATTAAAAACATTTTTATATGAATGAACTCGAACTCAACAGCAGTAAATAAATGAAGTCATTTAAATTCATCAATGGCCAGTAATACAAATTGATTGGTAGCCAATGAATTTCGCATCTTTTCTGTATTAAAAAATATATATTTATCAAATAATTATTGCCATGTATTGCATATTTATTACTTATTTATTGTCATAAATACCTTATCATAAGAGAAAATCATTAAATGCCAATAAAACACGGCGTATGCATACATTGTAAAAACAATGCAACCAATCGTAAACGCACCCATAGTTAGCCAATTCTACATTGAAGTTACCCTAAACATTAGATTTTAGATAACTAAGGTTCAAATAACTGCCAATTACAAGTAACATAATGTATTTTTAACCACAAGCAACCGAAATACGATACTGCATCGGCTTCAGTATCAACAAATATAATTTTAAGTCCAACAATTTTAATATAAAACTCATCATGTAATAGATCGCGAGCGGCTAACGTCAAGATAGAAGCCCCTGTGTACTTATGACGACTTCATTACCATAATCGGCTGTAAGCTGCCCGCATTGCTACTTAGATTTTTCTTACGCCAAAATAAAACGAAGACCATTCTTATTATTTTATAAATATATACGTGTCACTCCTGATTAAGCAACTTTTTATTCCATCAATCAAGCACATAATTATTCATGTAATGCTATACACGATACCTCGTACCGCTTTCCTGAACGGTGTATTAAATTCTGGGTTGACTTTTGGGAATTTTCATTAATGTTCGGTCTCTTAAAAATGTACAGGTGACATTGTATCGGCAGATGGCAATAACTGGAAGTGTTGACACGTGTTGAAACATTAAATCAACAATTTTATCGTCTGACGTACGAATCTCAAATTCATGTCTTTCAGTAGCTTGTGAGTTAATAAGAATCACCGTTACAATTGATTATTGAAAGGTTTTTGTGGAATCGAAAACATTGGAAGCATAAATAGCATTTCATTCACACTGGCCGGTCCGTGGTCTTAAAAATCTTGTTATACAGAAGTAATTTGTAATTGTTCCGGGAGTGTTATTGATGTTATTTACATTTTATGAAGGAGCGGTATGTAACAAGGGAACGAGCGGGATTCCTTTACTCGTCAACCAGGAACAAATTCTCATTGATATAAAAAAATGGTTGTACAGTAGTCCGCGAGATGCTCCGCTCGGAAAATCTTTGAATGACATTGCTTTGTGATACCAGTTACCCACAGATACGTAAAAGTACCAGACAGGGAAAATAATCAAATGTTGAAGTCTTTCGAAGATTCTTTACAAAAACGTTGTTTTCGATCAGAATAACTATATTAAAGATAAGATGTCAATATTATGTACATACGTGATTAAGAAGGTACCTCTTTATAGTAGGTACTCACTATGATAATTTTAATAAATTTATATGTATTTTAATTACGACTGTCCTTTATTTTCAACCAAAACTACGATCCTCAAATGGAAAAAAAAATATCAACTGAATATAGACGCTTTTACATTTATTTAATTCTCTAAATATATACAAAATTTATAAGCACACTGAGAGGATTTTTTATAATTCGCTATATTTTTTGCAGTGAAGAAAGAGAAATCCAAGAAAAAAAAAGTATACATATGACTTTCGTTCGAATATGATATCAAAGCTTATGTTAATGGGTCTATATAACTATATCTAACTAAAGTTACTAAAAACCTGTACGGTGGCGCGTCTAACCGTACCATAGTACACGCCAGCAATTTTAACCGAATGCAATCATATTACGTCATAAAAATGACGAATAGGCATGTAAGCACGCAAGTAGCGTGCACGATGACATGTCTTCAAATGCTACAAAAAGCTGTAAGACCGTGCATTGCCGGGTTGGTGTCATCTGATAGTACTCTCACGGATAGACCATTCATCTCAAGTATTTATCGGTGCGAAGCGGATGCCTGAATCGTGATCATTGACTGTTATGTTCTTCAGAAATGTATGAACACTGTATTGATTTAGTGATTGAGTTTCTTCTTTTCTGTTTATTATACTTTGTGATCTGGGAAGATAGCGTTGACGTTTTTTGTATACACAAAAACGTGCAGTGTGTTGCTACGGGAAATGCTGTTATGATCTTGGCGGAGGACACTACCGTGCCCCCAGATTCGATTACCAAACTTTTCTTAATAAATAAATAATCATTAAATTTAAACATAATTAATTTAAAACATCAATTAAGCGCATCATTAGATAATGTGTTTCTGACATATTGTATATTACTATTTTTCAAAGAGTAACAAAGAGTTTCACTCCGGTTCTTCTCCATAGGTATGACATTTTAGATCCACGCAACTAGAGTCATTAACGATTCAAAAGTGCATGAAAAGGCTTAATTAAAATAAAAACATTTTGATTTGTGTAATGCACAAGTTACTTTAAATTGGTACAATTTTATGTTAGATGTAAACCCGTGTTCAACTCAAATTTAACTCGACACTTGATTACAGTTATTTAGTGAAGTGACAAGTCAGTAAGTGCGCTACGAAATTTCTGCGAAGTTTATACATAAACTGTTTATTTCAGGATATATTTAAAGCCTTCGGGTTTATTATGTATAATATATTGATTAATAAATATCTTGATCAAAATTATTTTTATAAAAACAATACTTATAAATAATTATATGAAATCAGTTCTGTACCTATTCTAAATTAATGATCTTTTTAATAATAATTCTTTAGTTGAGTAATTTATTTCCTAAATAATCGTCACGGCTTCGTGTTACGTAAATATATATTATACCCTAGCGTATAGTGTTTCTCTAATTATCAAAGTTTATTTTCTACTAATCTCCCTTGTGATCTTTATTGATATTATATGACGTTTTATTAAAACGTAATTATGTACAGCTATAAATTAGCGCATTATGGTGTTCGAAATAACTCATTAAATCTGTAAAACCTCCTTTGAAAATTTATTATAATCAACTTGTTTTTATTTATATGTCTTAATTGGATATCGGACTAGTACGGGATAGTTTGACTAATCAACGCGATCATGTCCCCAGAGATAGTTTATCTTTAATACAAGCTTTCTAAAAGATAAAAGTCAAATTTGAGATTATAAAGCAATAATGTAAGTTATAAAAAGTGATTTTATTATGCCATCAATCTTGTAGTCGGCTTGTCGGATGTCTCATACGGATGAGTCGTGTGAGGTTTCGTTTTATTAATTTTTTAATCGTTGCATAAATAAGTTTTGGAAATACTCAAAAACTAACAAGAGGTTACAATTAATTTTATTCCAAAAATAGTATAAGGACGATGTATGTTAGACGATATTCATAGATTTGATTTATTAATGCTGAATATGGAATTTTTATTTATTTAAAAATTACAAATTACTGTATAAATTGTTACCATGTATATTAACTTTCGGTACGTATTAATTTGTAGCTCTACAATTAAAATAATTTACCTTATTCAACAAATTTTAATAAATTTGATGTATTATTTTCTCATTTATTTTTAGATAAACATCGTATGAATATTAAAAGAAATAACAACATTAAAATAAGAAATAAAAAGCAAAAATGAATTTTGATACAAAAAATTAAACATATCTGTTCTTTTTATTACCGTCTCTGTGAATTGACAGAACGCGAGTGAGTATATCTTGTTATTTCATATGCATTTAAGTACAATATATATTCTGGAATGTCACATATAGAGCTATTGCTTTAAACAATCTCTTACGTCTAACAACCAAACAAATTCACACTTACCATATCGAAATTTAGATTAAAATGCGTTTGTATTTGATAGTGAGTGTACTTTATTATGTTTGCCCTCTTGGTTTTCTCACGGACGACACTGTTTTAATAAATTCATAGATATAATAAATATTTTGACATGATCGTTCTCCATAGGCATATCGGCTTTATCTTGGCCACGCCTGTATGTAATAGAATAATAAGTGTCGACTCGATCCCTTTTTAAAGAGCCTGATCGTCTTATCTTATCTTCCGATTGTGTCTTTCTTGCGGGTATTGTGTCATATTTCTTGTCAAATGTGTGGCGATCGACGTATGGGTTGATGAATTTTCAAGACGAACGATGGAATTATTAGGTGTAGTTTACTGGTGAGTATAATTTATTATATTATAATTGTACTACACTAATAATTAAACCATAGGAGAGGCCTTTGTCCAGCAGTAGACGAAGATAGGCTGATGATGATGATTATGATGAAAAATTAAACAATAATGAAACTGTGCCAGCTATACACACTTATGTACACAGAGTACGAGATGTACTACACACCGTGCAGTGAATAAAATTACGAACAATGTACAAAATAGTCATAACCTGTGGTCTGTTTACATTTTGGGAAAAATAAAACTATTTTTAACCGACTTACAAAAAGAAGGAGGTTCTATGTTCTACTGTATGTATTTTTTATGTATGTTTGCCAATTTCTCCGTCATTACGCTACGAGTGCGTAGTGTTACGTTTCTATTAAGGTATTTAAGGAATAAAATGCAAAATCATTCTGGTTGTTCTGTGTTTCTGCATCGAATGTGAAAATACATCTGAGATGTGCAATACAATGTAAGGTGCGTCGAGGGAGCGTCATGCAGAGCGTGGCAATTCAATATAGATAATATTATACCAACACGTGTGACTGTGTGGGAAAGTAGTTCCAGCGAACTTTGTTAAGAGTCACTTAACCAACGATAGTACCTACTATTATACCTAGTAAGTACATATCTGTTACATTTGTAAACTGACATTTGTGCTCAAGCGGAGTCCTTTTTCCATAAATTTGCAAAATAATATACTAAAATATTAACATACTAATTTTTGGTTTGCAAGAACCTTAAATCCTTAGAGTGAAACCAAGCAAACTATAGAATACGCCTAACAGAGTATAAACTAATCTTTTTTTACTATCAAAACAGATCGCGCCATTTTATTAAAACTATCTCAAAACTGAATATTACCCTAAAATTATCGGAACCATCGATATTTTCGCATAAACGTCTGTCGTCGCACGGAAAAGCAATTAAATCAGGAAACAAGCGTAGTATGTACTTATAGCAAAAAATTTGCTTACGCTTGGCACAACGGGCTACTAGCGATGCGCACACTTTATGCTTGTCGTTGTATACTCTGAGCCTAAAATAAACGATAAAATTTCAATACTTCTTTAAAAATGATTTCTATCAAAATGTCTAAAATACAAGCACACAAATGCTCTTTACCGAATTACCAACCACGCATGTGCTACAGTTAGAACGGGTTGATAAATATTAATTATGAAATGTTTGTATTTCTTTAAAAGGGTAACATACCACATGAAACTCAAAACTCTTTTTCCTGGTTATGTATCCACGGGTCGAAAGTCAAGCTGTTGACATCCGTACAAACATTACCTTGTTTCTCTTTCAATGTTTTTATACGGCTGGCTACTGGAATTTCGACAACCAGTTAGAAAATTGATACTTTTTTTTGTTTAATATTAATATTTTGACAGTATTATTTTTTTGATATTTTTACGCAAGTATGTAAATAGCATCTAATAATATACTAAAACACTCTTCTTGTAGTATACCCTTCTTGTGGATTGGTATTGGTATTTCTTATAGGCGTCAATTAGGAAAATAAAGAAGGCTAAAAATAGTTAATTTAAGAGTAAATAAACAAGCCGTGATCATAGTTTAGTGACGTGAAAATAATCAACCGCCTTTTAAATAGTTTATTGTTTTGTAAGCATACAATTATGTGTGGATCGTAAATTAAATAAACACATTAAAACAAGACATTTGACGTTAATAGGAACATTATCACGGGCCATTCGTTACACCAATCAGAATATCCATTTGTACCATATTATCATGTTTTGTTACTTTATCATCTCAACTGGTGTAAAACGAAGTTTATTTATACGACTGTATTAATGACCTTATCTTAATATAGAGACAGAAAAGTGAGTATAATTTACAAAGCCTTCGCATTCCTCCGTCGATGCCACGCGACTGGGAACAGTTCACAAAAACTCAAATGTCATTGCGCAAGCTTATAATAAGGCCCATTCACACGGGACCCTAGTATATATTTTTTTAATGTCAAGCCGGGACGGGCATGCAATTTTGTTGAAAAAACGGCAAAATCAATAATAGCTTCGTGCACGTGTTGTCGATGGATTATAGATTACGTTTTGGAAGATTTTCTCAGCGTTCCGCGAGTCGCTGTCAGGTACGATGTGTAGGGCAAGGAAAGGACAGGAGTCGCTTCAAGTTTATAATATTTTATGTTTTCAAAATTTATCATAATTTTAATTTAGTTCTTATTGCGTCGAGTCTTATACCAATAATGTCTCTTGACCTCTGAAACTAAATAAAAAAAACTTTACTAGAGCGTTTTAAAAAGCATTATAATAATGTGAAGACGGGCTCCACTAGGTATGAAATTTTTAATGAGAACCTAAAACTACTTTGGAACTTGTTAGAGTCACATTGAATTATCTAGATCCTTTGAAAAAAGATATATTTTTAATTTTGTTTCTGTTTTTACAATAAATAATGACGAGCAGCTGATTCCATGCATTTTACTATTCTATTCTTGTGTTGCACAAAGAAATTCTATACAATTATAACGGCCAAAATTGTAACTGTCCCTCTAACAAAACTCCGAGGTTGTATTTCTTTTACGAAGACCTTACAAAAAGCAGGTAACCTTATTGAAAGACATCGCCGTGTTTTACTTCAGAAAAAAAACCTATACTGTTATTTCATTAAGATATTGAGTGCAAGATATTCTGTAATAAATAGGTCAGCGAAGGATTAGTCGAAATTCCCATTATTAAGTTTTCGGCGAAACGTACTTAAGGAATATTTATAGCTTTTTAATCAGGAGACGTGTCATCAGGATGTGTGACTCGCAGGAATAAAATTGGTCAAAATAACATAGATAAAATCTTTAAACCAGACAGTAAAAACATGAAATTATATAATATCCTTCTACTTACTACAAATGGGGCCTATTTCACTAAAATTTGGATTGTTATTCAGTATAAGCGCTGTTCGTGATTATACCATGATTAATTTTAATCAGGAAGAAAAGTAAAGGGCTCTCATCACAAAAATTAAGAATTATGTAACGCAAAATTACGTTTTTCTCGAAGGCTCCCGACGCCCGATGGAGGCTCTCGACGCGGAAGCCTATGGTTAGCTCAAAATATGGGTTTTTAACAAGCCCTAACAGGTGGAATTTTAATTTGAACTTTATTTACTTGATTTTATGAGAAAGTTTCTGCAGTGTATTGCTGGTAATTGATACTGTTTCTCAATTGAGTACAAAATTTTTAGGATAATAGGTAAGGATTTTGGATACGTATATAGGCGCCTATTAATAATAAATATCCTAATCGTGAGACACTTAATGAACATACGAATAATATAATATAAGATTAAACTCTACATTATCTTGTTAATTTTAATATGTGTAATAATAATTATAGTTTCTTTTAAAGTTTTAGTTACTGCAATTGATTGTGATAAAAATTGTTATAATTAAAAAAATAAATACGTGAGTATTATATTCGGATTAAATGATGGCAGTAAAGCTGGTCATTATCTTCTTTATTCTTTGCAACATACTGTTGTTTTTGCTGAAAAAATTACGAATAGCGACAGGCAACGAATTAAGTTAAAGATCACGAAACTGTTGCAATATATGTAGGGTAATTAACGATAGTATGGACAATTAAAATGGTTTGTTTACTGTTACAGTAATTACGGGAAATATCATAAACATCTCTTGGTCTCGTCTCAAGGATACTGTTTTACAATCCTCACTGCAGTTTGCAATGTCGCTGAATGACGTTTTCCTGTCACAGTTTCTTTTTTAATCTTCATACGTTCACCTACTTCAGAAAATTTGCGGTTGATCATGATATTAAATCGCGTGGAATGCACGTGTGGGAAAATTCTGTGCTTTAAAGTGTAAATTATAATTATATCGTAGGTAGCAAAATATTCAAGGCAATATTATTTTGATATATTTGATGATTTCAATTGAACTGTGCCTAATTTTACATATCACGGTATGTGCATTATTTATATCTAAGTATACTAATCTATACTTTTATACTAATATTATAAAGACGAAAGATTTGTATTTTTTTTACATTTGTTACGAATTGGTAAACTAAAAAACTACAGAACCGATTACAAAATTCCTTTTACTATTAGAATGCTACATTACTCCTGTGTATTATAGGCTATATTGCAGTGCTACCCGTTCCAAAACAAAGGTCGCAAGTGTGAAAATATGTCCACTGAAAATAACAACCAAAATAATATAAAAAAATATTTTTGGCAGTACTCACTACTTTCCTCGAAAGACCTTTTTAATAATTTGGTCTCGAAGCAGATTCGAATTGCAAAGTATGGACTTGCGAAAAAAGTTCTCGTATCAATTCGCGTGTCGCATCGACGTCAAATCGGCGCGGACGCAGTTCCCAACAACAATAATCGTGAATGAATTGTAATGGCGGGCGGTTTAATTGATGCAGCCTCGGTTGGACCTGTCTCTGGTGAAACTTGGAATGTCGTATCGATGTTGGTAAGTAATATTAGGTACCAATGCGGCCGGTTATTTAATTTTTCCTTACAGTTCGTAGCAAAAATAGGGTCGTACTTTTTGGTAGTGTGAAGAGACTTTCGGTTATATTTTTACAAGTTTGTACGTAATCTTACGGTTACAGGCACTCTTGTGGTAAGAGATACATGGATTAATTTCAATTAACATTCATCTATCATATAAAATTATATAAATAGTCAATCTGAGTGATGAACTCATCACCGTAGAGACAAAACCGCTCAAACTAGAATAATGAAATTTAAACAATAGGTAGGTACAGTAAGCGGTAAGAAGGGATTTTATCGGTTCTTTTTTAACAAGTTTGTACCTAATTGTATTGTAACTGTAAGAAATATATGAAAAAGGGTAACCTAGTAGTTCAATAGGTTACAAGATTCCAGGTTTGAACCCATTACAGGCAAGTAAAAATGTGACATTTTCAAAGTTATATGTACTTTCTGAATTACTCTATGACATCATTGATTAATCGGTGAAGGAAAACATCGTGGGGAAACCTGGATTCCAAAAATTGTAATCTGAAATCGCCAACTCGCAATGAGCAAGCGTGGTGTTCAATGCTTGTTCATTCTCTATATAAGAAGAGGCCTGTGCCCAGCAGTGGGACATTTATACGCTGCTATTATGATGATTTTATTATTACCCCTTAACTGTTGAAAAGGGGATTAAGGGTTGTATGGAAATCCGTCATCTACCAATTATAAAGCTGTTTCATACATATTTAAGTTTATTTACTTTTTTGTAAGTAAGATATTAAATATATTACATTACAAATTCTATCGATATAGTTACTGCAAACCGGTCGTGAGAGCCGACATCACTGGCTATTGCGTGAACGTTCATTCATCGCACCGCTCTAATGCTCTTGAATTTGAGACCGACTACATTGACCGCTATGCAATCAAATATTAAAGGACTTAAATTGGCTTTAATTTTCTATTTGTCGAATTGTTGAAGAATGTTATTAAGACAAGAGGAATTTCAATAAAATACTAGATCACAGAAGTATAAAGCAGGTAATACAGTTACCTCAGTCCCTATTTACAACAAGATCATTTCCTGCAAGTTATTATTTCCTATCTAAACATGTTCATGACTCATTCAGGTCAATCGAATCGAAATTAATTCGTTACAAAACTAACGATCGCTGCACTCGATCAATTGACGACTTCATTGATAAATCGACTTCTTAGAATACAGCTCAATAAATTAGTAGTCACTTCCCATTTATCA
This sequence comes from Diachrysia chrysitis, assembly GCA_932294365.1. Lineage (NCBI taxonomy): Eukaryota > Metazoa > Arthropoda > Insecta > Lepidoptera > Noctuidae > Diachrysia > Diachrysia chrysitis. The sequence goes on along the minus strand of OW028649.1, from coordinate 9,072,365 downwards.
TATGACGTCTGTTGTTTGAATAGCAAAATTAATGCAGTCGAAGTTCAATTCGATTGACATTAGCAAAACATCCTTGACACTCAATCGGAAGTTGTAGATGAAGACGCGATTCTCTGCATAACAGTTTGTCTCGAGACAATTGCATCATCGAGTGATGCGTCGAGTCATCGGCCGGCCACTTACCGAGCGGATGTTGTTAACCGTGGCTTGATTAGCCGAGACGATGTTAAACGGCAGCCCGAGCAAGTTCAAACAATTAACTGTATAGAAGTGTCCGACTCTAATGAATGATACAGACTTGCTCCATTTCATTATACAAACACCGTGACAAGACGCGGCTTACAAATTGAGATTAATTCAAGAGGCTAGGTACTGGCCAGTGCTCTTAATTTGTAACGGCTTATACTCTACTTTCTTCGCGGAGTAATGTCATCCTTAATTTAAATGTGCTGTGGTGCACTGTCTGGTGTCGTATTTGGCTGGAAATAGTTCAAGACTTTGTGTTAATAATAAATGTTGCGCAACTAAGTCGTTTAATCTTAGCTATTCAATGTCCTGTTGCTATTTATACATTTTATAATTGAACGGACATTCCTCGGTCATTGTTGACAGATGGTCAGTAACAACATTATTTTAGTAGAGGATATTCGCTTATGAAACTAGACCTATTTTCTAGATCTTAATTGTCGTGACACAACGAACGTTCATGCGTATTTTTATCTTATTCTAACACGTTTTTTCCTGTCCAGCTATCGTATCGTCATTTGCTTGCTATCAACTTGTTCAGACGTTTCGCTTTAAAGCTAAGCCGAATAATTACTTCGTATAATTTTGTTCGTAAACATTAGTAAGATATCATCTTATTTTATTCGCCAGCGGGGAGGCTCGGGCCTTTTAATTCCTTCGTACTTTGTTGAAGACATTTAGTTAAACACTTTGATTTCGAATGCTAATTGCGGACCCCGGCTTTCATTACATTGTTAGTTTTAATTACTACGTTGATTTCTTTATTTAAATATCAAGTGCAAAGCCATGATCAAATAACAGATTTGTCTCCTGCAATTCAGGCAACTAATTAGCAAGAAGAGAGGGCTGATACATTTATACTTATTAATTAAATATGCAGTTAATAAAGGGTGACTGTAAGATATGGTAAATTCCGTGTGTTAAAAAGGTCATTGCCGGTTTTTACTGTCGCGAACGAATATTCAAGGTATGTATCGATAAAAAATATAACTACGATTGCGATTAAAGATATAACAGCTATTTAAAACCGCATTATTCAGAAAACCAGAAGCAAAGCATCTTGAACTATTTATATATCTTATTATGTTGACTTTACTACCGAGGGCTACCTACACAACGTTTATACGACTCTATTTTGACTGTATTTGAGATCGAACTTCATAAACAGTTGGTATATAAAATCAACACATCCAAAATCATGAGGATAGTCACCCAAGTAGATCTCAACAAAAACACGTTAACATGCGTTACAGTAGGTGGTACAAATTGTACATTTTGTCATTTGGTCGCACGCGCACTATAAGAACTCTCTTGTCGTCAAGTCAGTGCTTATTCGATATTGATTGCGTTTAAATCGACTCACCCACGCTCGGTCAATATTGACTCGAGAATCGAGATATAGGACGACGCCGCGGCTAAGGAAGTGTTACTTAGAAATTTATACTGATAACAACACTTTAAGTATGATTATTCCATGTACATATTAAGGTTTTATAATAATATTTCGTGAAGCACGCGCTGATAACGTATCATATCTATCTCACAGAAATATTTTTTAGTTGACATACTGACTGAAATTCTAGTACCATCGTTTAGCATAGCTTTATTTTTATAATTATTTTATGAAAGATAATACAAAACATACACAACTTCTATCAATGGAACCTTATTTATATCCTAGAATATTTTTAATATATTTTATTATATAAAGGTAAGCCAACATATAAAACTTGCGAACGACATCTAGCAAAGTGGAATAAATGTGATGCATAATAGAGGATGCACCGCTGATCTGGTGGTCATTCTTCAGTTTGGAAGTCCCACGAACAAGAAAAAAAAAAAAACATCAGAAAATTGAATAAAGTAAAATAAAATTTCTGTACCCAGATCCTCATAAATTTCTAGATGCTATTTTTTCTTATATTTTATGTATTTTTTCTAGGTGTCCTTTGTTGTACAGTCACGATCATAAATCAAAATACTGCCTACAAAGTATTAAAGATTTATACGACTGAAATTGATTGTTTACAATCGTGTGTGCAATTGAAAGAGCTTCGAGACGACTAAAATACATTCCACGACTTTCCGCGTGCGTCCAGGCTTTGTAATTTAAACCCTCAATTGTAGAACTCATTTAAAATTGTAAATTTTAGATCGACCATTCATCACGCGTTGTTCGTCTCCAGTGGATGGCAGATGGTGGCCTTGATGGTACGACTCAAATGCGGCCTTAATTTTGTTCTTTTTAGTGATAGTAAATCAGTAATTGTTTACGGTTTACGTAAAATTTACTTTAAAAAAAACTTCGTGATCAATGCTTACTTTTGGAATTGGTTATTTTTTTTATAATAGTACAATGCCAACCTTCTGTAACAAGTAAACAATAAAACAAAATATGTTTTACTCATTCTCTCAAACCATCCAACCCGGTCATTGTGCTCTCCCGAAAAATAAATTAAAACAAATGTTGCCCTGATTAATTAGAAACAGAAGGAGTCTCGAATAAATTCATTATGTTAATTGTTGCGATTGTATCAAAAAATCTTACCTCAATAATTAAACTGGAGCACTCGACACCACTGCAATTTGTTCAGACTGCAAAAGTTATCACCTCCTTTGAGCCAAAGTAATTGTTTTGCACGAAAATGCCAAATTGTAGGATAAACATCCCAATTTAATTTATATCGTTGGACATACTCATAAAGTCGCGTTAAAGCTATTTAAATATGTCATGAGCCATTTGGGAATGCAAAACTGTGACAGATTCTTAAAATTTCGCAAATAGCGTGAATCCAAAGAAGAGGGCCTATATTTCTCGTAGGCTAAATGCTAATTCGTACTTTCTAACCTATTGTAGTACTGTAGTGATCTGTAAATGCATTTTTAGCTGTAATTGAGCATTGATTGTATTGAGCCAAAATTTTGGTTTATTTTATTGATATAAGTGCGTGTATAAGTAATAATGGAAGTCGGCATTCATTAAATAAATATTGTAATAAATGATTTGGCACAAGCGAGGAGTCGTCACATTGTACCGATTTGTACCATTGCAAGTGCTTCACTTGTCACGCGACAAAACCTATTCATTCACAATTTACACCTTGTGCAAACCGTATCTAAGAAGGTAATAGATCCACTAAAACATCCTAGCGATATGTAGCTTTATTTCAACCGGACAAGGTTTAAATTCGTTTGTCATTTTCGTAACTTTTATTCGTCAATAATGAATTCTAAGTGGTATCAAAGCAAACATAACGCCTTCGCAACCTACTCCCCCTGGTGAAGAAACAATAATTGAGAATAAATGGCCAACTTCACGCCACAATGGTTTGAAAAGATAAAAGGAAGAATTACACGGAAATTTCGAGGCGTGTGCCATTGTGGAAGTCCTTCACTAGATAACAATTTGCACGTCGAGTGTGTCGTGTATTGTTACGAACATTATAAATAAACATTACAATGAGGCTTCCAGATGTGTGAAGAGGCTTTCGAAGATCGCGGCGCCGCCCTTTGAGAAAACCACCTACAAAAGAATCAAGTTGGACTTGTTCTAACGGCTACTACATTAACTGGAATAAAACTTTAAAAAAAAATGGGTTCTGGTTTAATATCGGCAAATGAGTGACTAAATACAGTACATAAAATACATAAATCTAATAACAAAACCAATTAGACAAAATACTACAGTTATTACACACGTACCTACGTAATATTTTGATCTTACTAATGTGAATATAATAAATGTAAAAGTTTGGATGGATGATGGATGGATCACGAAAAAGCGGCTGAAAGGATTTGAAAGGAATATAATACATAGATAGTTATTACCTGGAATAGCACATAGGCTACTTTTCATCATAATCATCATCACCATTTTTCATCAACAAGCGGGTAAAACCGCGTAGCCCAGCTAGTTTTATTATGTTTTTAAAACTATTATTACAGTAGAATGTAGAAAGTTTAAGGAAGTAAATGTACAGGCAATTCAAATTACGTCCATGGAAAGTAGGCTGTCGTTGTACAATCCTGACAATGCACTTGTGGTGTAACAAATTCTTTCCGGTTGCATTGAATCGCCCCGAGACACCGGCGGAGGAAGTAACACTGCAATAACAGCAGTAAAACCATCATTCAGTTGTAAAATATTTATGGCGAAACGTTTACAAAAATTACCGTATTAAACGTAATAAATTGCCCTAACAAAGCTTTTTACAACCGTGATTTACAGGCAGACGATTCTCAGTAGTTATATCGTGTAAAGATATTGTATGATGAAATGAAACCAAGATACATACAAAATATACTCACTTATGAAGATGCTATCAATACCGGACGCAACAGAAGTTATAACAAAGTAAGAAAAAAACAATAACAACCAGAACTCAATAAAAACACGCACGTTTATTATGGACGCAAAGATGAAGATGTGCTTCCTCATTAACCTGGTCCAATCATCGGAGGCTCCACTGGCTTGTTGTTATTAATTTATAGAAAGTCATCGTGGGTCCATTAGGCAAGATAACCATATTGGTCAGACGGACGATATTCAAAACCATGAACGATGCTCCTTGCTTTTGTATGTGATTGCCCTAATGATCACGTGCCGCTTGTTAGCGATGATCAGTGGCCGACTATTACCAACGATTGATTTTGTATCACCGCCGCCGATATCGTTAGATTTATAGCTTTCACAGTTCCTAATGGTGCAATTATGACCACAATTGACGTCGTCGACACAGGAGTGGGTTTAGTTATTGAGGCGGAACTTAGCAGCGGTGTTATAAAGAAGGGAATCTTAACGAATAGGAAGTTGTTTATCATCGTCTGGAAATATAGAAGCAATTAAAACTAGCCAGACGATGTTGGATGAACGTAATGAAAAGCCGAAATCGGAAGTCACTCGTTAATGTCACATGAAAAGCGCCCTATTACCGTATTATCGGTAAGATCTTGATTATCTGAGTGGAGATCTCACGGATTAATTCTCTAACACCTCATTAGTGTCCAAAGAGGCACCGTTTACAAACCAAATGCAAATTTGATGAGTTGTGCTCGAGCATTCTCATCTAAAGGCTTTCACTACGGCCAATCAACATCTATTAATTCCCTGTTTTAACCGAGCCTCCAATGGGTTTAAGAGCAAATAAATTTTGGATTTGGACGCTATTAGTTCGGTCGCTTTGTGTCAGTGGCGCAGACGTCGTATATTCTGGCTGTAGATTCGTCGGTATAACTTTTTATTCGGCCACAAACGTCTTAATTAGGGTTCAAACGGTTTATGTTATAAAATATTGTATCGGATCGTTTAGTTTTGGGAACTTAAACGATACATATTATTTCTTAATTTAAATAGAAGTTACGATATGTTATTTATTATTTTTACGATTTTAAATAGGAGTCGTAGATACAAATTTAAAGATTAAAAGTAACTGAAAACGAGGATCTTAAAATAGAACAAGAATGTGTAGGTAGGGCAGTTTTATATCAGATGATATTCGCATATTCATAAAATGTTGCTTATAATTCGAATAAAAATTAACGAGACCATTAACAAATCAATGAAAGGGTTCCAATTAAGTAGCTGGGGTTATTATGTGGCGGTTGGCGTGTGTTGGCTCGTCTGATGACTATCACAAAATGAGATCTCGGACAGTGCTCCGTTACGTGTGATATCAAACTGCGTACATTCATTAATGCTTGCCTGCGGATGCGTGGTACTTTAAATTAATTTAAAAGTTTGAAAACTTATTAAAGTTTGTTGCAATGTTCATTTGAATACTTGTTTGTTAGTTAGTTTGACTGGCCTGCATTCGCACTTAGCCTCTTGATTGGAACATTGTGCTTGATATTTTTTTCTGCTTTCTTCAGCCATCCTAGAAGGTTAGCAGCGTTATCAGGTTACTGCAGGATTCCGGTAATGATGCTAGAGACTGGAGAATCTGTGCCCGTTGATCTGCAACGCTCCTGTGTTCTACTAGCATGTGCTTTGGCGTTTCTTCCGCCTCCATGCAGCATAAAGAGCGTTTCAATACTTAATGTTTATTATATCGGGCAGCACCTAGTGTGCAAATAATATACTGTTTGTTTGGTTTTTTTGCATCGTTTATCATTGGGCTACCGCAGAGTATTCTGTTTTATATGAAGCCTTAGAAATCTGCAAAAAGATTATTAACAAGAAGGAACGTTGGTTAAAGTATGTTTACTTGCACAATGCACACCTAATTATATAGATTATAATCTATTATTTATATTTATCCATAGCCATATTAGTTGTAAAATTGTGTGCTTTGAAATCTAGTAAATTATGTGTTGGCTTTATAAATGCAACAAAAGACGAGCTAATGACATAGGTAAGTTATTCTGTCTAAAATATTGGAGGTGCACTAAAACTACTTATGTACAATTTAATATTTAAATACATTTTTTCAGGTAATGACGTAGCTGAGAGAAGAGTGTGTATTATAATTATTTTACATTATTACGGTTTCATCGTAAAATTGTATTTCCTAACATGACCATTCATGTCATGTTCCTACAGGTTTTCTGGTATAATAATAATAGGCATAATGATCTTTAATAGGCCTAATGGTTTGATTGCCGTCATAAAATCTGGAGGGTAACGCCGATCAAAAATGTTGGCCTGTTCGTCAGCATTAATTGAATTATCTTAAAATAGTTAAACATATTTCTTTAACATTATGTTGATTAAATATTTATAGTAGCAATATTATTTCTGATTATGAGAAAATAAAGATTTTTTATTATAATTAATATTTCTCTTTGATCTTACGGTTAAAATGCACTAATGTTTAAATACATTTTTAATTACGCTCTATTTCATAATTAATAAAATGACATTCGAAGGAATCATATTCGTGAATTACCTTTTTAATTAACATGTAATTACATATAGCTAATTTCAGGAAGATTAATAGTAACATAAACTTCGAAAATAAAATAAATTTCATCGTAAAAATTAAATCTCAAATCAATTTTATGCTATGACCATAAATTTTTATACTAATTTTGCAGTATATTTTACTTTAACGTTATAGGTTTTAATTCAGTTCTGAATCAATCTTGGAGCGGTGTATCAAAGGCGGCACCTGTGCCCCCCGCGCTCTTAAGCAAATAAGAAAAAAAATGGCCGTTTAACTAAGACTATAAATATTAATAACGCGTTTCAAAACCGTTAAATATAACAGTAGGGTGACCACTATCAAGTAAAACTATGAATTTGCAATAATATTTATGTTGGACACAAACTACATATACCTAAATCTAAGAGGGATAAGTTAGTAGCCTATACTAAATTCACACCTACTTAAATGGCATTACGGCTATTGTAAATGATATCTATCAAAATATTCAGTGTGGTATTATACAAATCTAATATGAATTGGCTTAAACAACGCGAGTTTAGAGAAGTTTTCAATAATGTGCTTACCGACATAAATGGCATAACATACCAACTAATGTAATTATATACCATCACTTGCCATTGTTGTGTGTGTTCTTACTATCTATATATACTAAAATGAATGTTTGTATGTTTGTCCACTATGCATTCCTAAACCAATGATCAGATTGTGATGGTACTTTGGTGTGGTGTTCTGAATAAGCTAGAGAAGGTTTCTAGCTCAAAAAAAATATGTATTTATGTAAAAACAAAAGAAAACCATTTTACTTGACGTGGCATGGCAACTTATGTTGCTATATTAAACCCGTTTTGGTCTTTGAGGATATCCTTTGAGTTTCTTCATTATGGTTACCCTTGACACTGGCCGCGTCAATTTTGACAACGTGCATCGCCAATTTAATATCACAGGTGTAGGCGAACCGACTCGCCCACAAAATTAATCAACCCGCCTCTTTTTCGGACCTATTTGTTTTTAATCATCGTATTTGTTCTGCCTACCTTTCAGTCCTGGCCGCTAATTAAGATTTTATTCATAAGTCAAACTTTTTTACGCAAATTTATATACCGTTTAGTTTTTTGCTACAAGAAATATTTCTTGGATTTCTTAACCAGAGCGAATCCTATATTTATTTATGAAACTTAAATGTTTGCCTTTATTGTGGTAAACTATTAAAAATATAAAAACATAGAGCACTCATTACAACCGAAAACCTTGTAAGCAATAGATTCCTTGATCATCTATAAAATTATTATCCTTTAAGGAATGTTGCTCACGTGAGCAAAGTCCTTATTATCTGATTGACAATGTCATTATGGCGCTAGTCTATAAACAATGTTCAAAACACGGCGCTTTATAGGACAGCTGTCTCTGACCACAAGGACAAAAAGTGTCCAGATACGATCAGGTCGAATTACATTTGGCCACGGGTCCTGCGACGGTGGTGAACGAAAAAAATTCACGAAAAAAAAAAACAACGAATCTGCCGCCGCCGCCGCGGTGTAAACAACTCACTGTTTATGAGGAACTTATAGTTTTTATACAGACTATATCCAGTATACTGTTTGCGTTAACGCTCAGCAAACAATTACCCACAAAGTTACCGAGTCCCTCCTGATGTATGTATGATGGACCCGCTTTGATACGCCGACCGTGTGGTCATTTGATATTTAGGACGACATAAATAAAATTATCGACGACGTCAGAAATTTTCGGCAACGGCAATTTATTGCTGTGTCCGAGAATGTTTATCGATTTTAACGGCTTCCCGGTCTTCGTTGCGAATCGTCTTGAAATGCACTTGGTATCGCGAAATAATACGAATCTAATATCGCCACCGCATTCGACCCGCGAACAATACACGTTTCTCTACGGCTTTTAAACTTCAATAGGACGGTATTTAGATGACGTTTTTTCTACGTACCAAGGCACTGTTCTCTTATTTGCCTTTTGTCAAGTTGTGGGCGCGACAAAGCCACAAACATACCCTGCTGTGTGCCCGAGCAATTTTTTGTCCGAAATTTCGTATTTTATTTCATTTATTGAAGCTTACTTGTAGAAAAAGTACATTTCGTACCTACACTAAAGAAAAAAATCTTTATAGAAGATGCTCTATGATATATCGTCTCGTAGGTAGACCTATTATTGTGGAGAGACTTTGTGGTCTTTGATACTACAGTAGGTAAACCAACCGTAAAAATATAAAGAAAATAAAAAAGGTTCCATCGAGCTAAAATACCAATAAATTATTTGATTTTTAATTAATTTTTTTCCTGTAATCTATATCTATCAATTTTGTATATATAAGTGATCGTGTAGTTAAAACTCTATCTTAACTAATTTGTAATTTGATCTTAGCATTCCATATGACTTTACTAAGTTATGTCTAGAAATAGGCATAATATCATTCGGGGAGGCTTTCACGGTGCCTTTTGGTAGCTCGACTGCAGGGGCGTGCACAAAACACTCCGGAACACGTGCAAGTTCGCACAATGAGAGTTTGCATTTCCGCCCGCCGTGCACTTCCTTTACTCAGATTTTACTTTTTATTGGGAACGCTTTTATTGCGTGGTCTGGACGCTTTTGTACGGCCGCATTGTGTGCAGGACATTCAGCCACATAACGCATCGTAGGTTTCGATTTCGTTAATGATATCGGAACATTTTAATCGCGGTTGAAATCGAAAGGAAATAATGAGGAACTACATTGAACACACGTCAAATTCGCTTTTAAAAAGAACAAAGGCCACGTCTGCGTCCGCAATTCCGTTACGAGATTATTCCCTCAGGCATTTTAATCTTAACATCGAAAACGTGTTTAAGGGTAAATTTAACACTTCTAATCTGAGTAACCAGCATACGTCAAGATAAGGGCCGAACCACCATGAGAGCCATTTCTTACTAAATTTATTTGCACTCCCATCTCAGGATTAAAACAAAAAGTCAAACACCATTATTCTTCGCAAGAAACAATACGGAGCAAAAAATAGCACAAGTAAGTAGATCAGATAGTACAAAGGGCTGTTTGGGGATCCGAATGATAAATTGTTTTTGTTGCAAATAGACACCAGTTAAACGTCGTCCTTATTTCTTTACAGACAAAGTTCAAAATCTTTTGCAACGTAGTCTTGTCCATCAGTATTGTACGGAGAATTCCTTGTGGTCAAACTCTGATTATTTTTATCTTTATATTATCTCTAATGGTGTCAAAACTTATGTCCGTTCTCCGCGTGATACAGGAAGGTAGCTGCTGGTGGCATCTGCCCACACAACGTGACATCTCATTTCCAACAAAATAAACCCATAAGGTTTGATATGTGACAAATTGGCATATTTACTGACTGCTAATCGCAGGAGGTCCAATTGTTAGAAGTAATAAGATTGAAATAGATATAAACATTCCAGTAATTTGTGTGGGCTTTGATAGATTTCGTGTCAATGTTTCCGTGATCGGAAGTAATCAATACGTGGGTGTCCTCTGGGTCCTATTAAGATTGCAAAAAGTGACAATAATATCCCAATTTCACAAATAGACGTAGTAATAAAATTGGTGCCTATAATTTCTTTTTCTGACACGTAAAGCTTTGTTCAGAAGCTATATTTAATTTATTTTTGTGTATGCCTTTATTAAATTGGCGGGTTTTTAAGGGCCTTGCTATATATCCAGAAAATGACCAGTGTGATTGTAAGCGTACGTTCTTCGAGATTGATGATAGCAATGTACGATATAATATATATAAATGATCAAATCATTACCACAACTTAAAGTTAACATAATAACAAAGCAAACTTAATAAGTGGATGTCATAAAGACTCCAACTCCATTATTCATTAAATGCTTGTTGTCGGATACATTCACCCCGGAGACAATACACGTTTAATGACGCAATATTTTTTGAGAATTATTAAATTAATTCAATTACCGCATAATAATATGAGTTGGATGTTCAACGTTCACGAAACCGCATGTTCCGCGCCCAAACAAAGACTATAATTAAATGCGATGGACTGCAACAATACGTACATTTATGGGGACGATATGTTACGCTTTGTTTTGTAAAATAATACGAAACGTTACTATTGCAAAAGTTGATACCTGGTTTTCAAACTTCCACCTGATTAGTACATATCTATGAAGAAAGGACAAATTAAAAAAGAAAAAAAATATCAGTGAGAAGAGCATAAAAATTCATAAAAGCAGAAAGTAATACAAAAAAAGTATTTTCTGAAAATGATAAATTAAATACAATTAGGAAATGTGTTAAGGTATGTAAGATTTATATGGCGAATAAATATTAACAGCCTCAGATAGGCAGCAGCTCCATGTAAAATTTGGCATTAAGCTAAATCCGGTGAGACTGCAAGCCGACACCAACATAACTTGGAAACAGGCTAGTAAAAAGAAGAAACAAATATAAATAGCAATAAAAAAAAACATAAGTAAAAATTACTTTCTTAAAGCATACACTTGTTTTGCATCTTGTAAAATTGTGACATTGTATGCATTCTACTGGTTTCTAGCCATTACAGACATAATGCTAATATCAGATCTAGCTAATGTATAATTTATAGCAATAAAAGCTGCAGCACTGGCCAGTTAGACACAAACAACACTTTACGCAAACACAGCTATCTGTCAGCTTAAATGAGCATGTGAATTGCATAACTTTTGTAGCAGCATAAGCTCTAGAACTTGGCAACATACACCGATACCGGTAGACACCATTAAAGCATTTCACACGTGTTTACATTAACGTCACTTTCAAGAAAAGTTGTACCAACATAACAATATACAATGCACGTGTTATCCCTATCTTAGAGATAGAACTGGTCTCTATCATTGCATACATCTAACAAAAGATAGCATTGCTTAATTCCATTTATGAACATTTTATGTGTGACCGGTTCGTTAGCGATATCTCTCCATACATCTTAGTTCGGATACCGCTGTACTGCACAAACTTTAAGTAAACATTACGTATTTATCTATATATATAAAAATGTATCGCCAAAATATATGTACGCGCATAACTTCAAAATTTCTATTTTTTTTTGTGTATTCGTTATTGTCTAGAACATGTACTATAAAAAAAAAAAAAAAAATGTATTTTTTTTAAATTTCATGATAAGAAAAGTTAGTGTGTTGTAAGTAGGTAAGCTAGGATAGGAAGGTACCTACCTAGGTACCACCAGGTAGGAGGGCGCAGCTAGTTTATAATAAAACGTGAAACATTGACACTAAGAAATGTATCGGAGGATGCAAGAGATGTTTTATTCGACGGATGGATATAACATGTTACGACTCACGAGGCAACTGACTCCAGTCTATCTTTTTAATTTTTTTTTTGACAGGCCTGTTGGTCCAGTGGTTAGTGACCCTGACTGCTAAACCGGAGGTCGTGGGTTCGATTCCCACCCAGGACGAATCTTTGTGTGATAAGCACAATCATTTGTTCTGTGTCTGGGTGTAATTTATCTATAATTTGTATGTATCTAGAGATATATAAGTATGTTTATCAGTTGTCTGGTTGCCATAGCACAGGCTCTGCCTAGTTTGGGATCAGGATGACCGTTTGTGAGATGTCCCAAGATATAACAAAAAAAAATTAAGCAATTGACGTCTTATATTTCGTAATGTTACTTAGCATCAATCAATGATATGAATAAAAAACATAAAGTCGGCTCTTAAAAGGTTTAATAAGAAGTTGACTGGGATCTGAATGTGATAATGTTTTCCTACGACTGCGGTTTCAAATTACTGATGGCTAGACAACACCAGACATTATGTCTTATGCTTTAAGTAATCTTAGATTAGCGATGGTACAGGTTTCGCTACTGGAGATAGCTCCGGAGAAAGATTTAAGTATAAGCATATATTAACAAATAAAAGACGACCACTGAGTAGATTTATTAAATTAAAATGCTGAATAGTGTCTATAAATATTAAGAACCTACAGTTATAAATAAAATTCCTAAGCATTACTTGATACCATGGATTAAATACTTACTTAAAAACTTTTTATTGTTTCTCAAACCGTTACCTATAGGTATTATAAGACAGTAGACATTATGGATGTTTGAAATAATATCGTATTTAATATCTCTAATTTTAACCAAATTGTAACTGCAATAATTCTAAGGTAACATCAAAGGCACCCGTTGCAAAACAAATACAAATTAAAACGGAATTTTTAAATTACTTGTAATGTCCCAGACCTAGTATCAAGTCTAAGTGCTGCTTAAAATTCTAGAGTAATAAGGTATAATGATAGATTTTCATGTAAGTGTTTGCCGCGGGTTAGAATTTATGCTACGCCTCCATCGAATCGAGTGGCATCGCGTGAAATCCTTGTAAAATCTACTAAAGACCAACCCGGTTCTGTACGCAGGCCTACTTGAAACTTTCGTATACGTTCAACTGTATTAATATAGCCCTTATTGTTATACTGATAAAGTATACTTTCACCGCATCTGTTAGTTAGTAAGTACGTAATGCGTGTAATCAGCCCCTGATTGGCTTGAATTAATCGTACCGAGCATGCGTGACCGCTACCATTGCAGTCATGAGGCAGCTTATGAGATGTTGTTCAAAACTCCGAAGTGAATTTAAAATAATGGCGTCATTAAAACTTATACACCAGCGTGAAATAATAATCCTTAATGATTATATTTGTTTTTGAATTGAATAATTGATGTTATGACGACTTTTAGCGTTTCGTTAAATGCACGCGTTTGTTTGGCAACACAGTTGCAGATTTATCTTGAGTACGTAATCGTTAAAAGTAATTGTACTAATAAACTGAGTTCCACTTTATTAGTCGAGGACTTTATCGTAAGCAACATAAATGGACCACTTACGTGGTTCTATAATATCTATTTTCGTTCACAAACATTTTCGACTTTGAAAAAGCGACAGCGTGTGAAAATGATAATTCATAAATTGGTTACGAAACTTCCAATAGAGATTCAATTAACCCTTAACTAGTTTTGGCTACCAGAAATAAAATTTCATAATTCCTCAAAATTATTACTTTGTATCCAATTAAGTCTCTAAAAGCCTTAATAAGCGTATTGGATTAGATCTTTTGTTGGTCGTAATGTATGGTAATAAATCCATTAAAATAATAGCGGTGAGCGGCGGTCTATTCGATTCGTCACCGTCATTACACTGATCCTCATGGTAGCCACTGTCAGACCACCGGAATATCTCCATAGCCCTGAGCTGTATTAGTTACTCAATAAAATTATGTGAGAGACAGGATATAGTGTCTTAATGTCAACGTGTTAGTAGGTTTTATTTTCAGTGTATCGTACTTAAAAGAGATGAACAGAAAAAAAATACCCAAGTACTTCTTATTTTTAAAGTGTCAATTATGCAAAAGTATTACAATTCGACTGAACAAAATAACTGTAGTGAAGTCAATAACCTAAATAGTCAGTTAACTAACAATGCATCGAACGGTTTCAGATCCAAGTCATTCGATTCAACGTCGATTAGTTCCGTGGCTTCCACACCAGTGGCTCAGATTGTCTCATTCGATATGCGACTACCGCCCATTAACCCATTGCTACTGATTACCCCACAACATTCTCTATGGTTACCACCGGCTGACATTGTTGTGTTAACGACAATTATAACCATTACGATTTGTTTCACTTCATTAAATAATTAAAATATTCGTGAGTTCGTTTGTAATTTTATATGGAAATAGACTTTTACTTGAAAATATTCAGAGAATTTCTTACCTGTGTGATTATTTAAATTTACTTCTTTAAAGTTTTTTTAAGGATGCCACTATACTTTGTTGTTAAGGTATATAATTCACAACAGAATCCTGTCCTCTTAAGAAAACAGAATAAAAAGTGTTAAACGTAGTGTTTTTTTAATACTCGCGTCAGTAATCGATGCAAACATCTCAATATTCGCTTATTGAGGTTTAAAGAGTGGTTACGTTCCAAAATCAATGGCACGTTGCCGGAACTACGCAGACGATCGAGTTCCTAACCCTTAATTAAGATACCATCGTCTTACACTTCCACTGACGTTGGTGGTCTCGCCTCATCGATTCGTTTTTCAATGTACATTACGTAAATCGTATAATTTTATAACTTGTTCTTTTTATGTAAACTTCAGTGTCAAAATAATGTATTATAATCCTTAATATGGAATCAAGACATTCTTTTACAAATTACGAATAAATTGTATGCTGGAAAATTGTTTAAAACTTTATTTGAATTCGGATAAAATACTTTAACTCATACCTACCAGTACACACCTACACTGTTTAAAATATATTTTTGGCCTTCCTAGGCCATAAAATAATGGCAGCAAATATTTCTATTATCTATCATTCTACCGTCTCGGTTCAATAGTTCGTGACTCGTGCCTTACCTTGATTTACGCAGTGAAATAGAAAATTGGTGAGAAAATTGATGCGGTCAGAGTGATCCTTCCAGACAATGACCCGCTACTTACGAATTGATTTTGAATGTCACTGACATTCGCAGAACCGACCGCTACATTGTAGCTCACGCCACGCGTACCGTGCAGTGCGGTTGGGATAACCAGAAATAATCCTGCGATGCGTGAAATCAATATACCACCATAATAAATAAACAATGTACTTTTTAACAACAACACTACCTGTCATGTCTACCAACCTACCTACTACCTATACTAGTAAATTAAGAAACTCGTAAAATATTATATTTTTTATAGCGACGTCGATCCAGATAACGTTATCATAGTCAAAAAGAAAAGCTAATACATTAAACTGGATTTGAATTAGTATATCCTGAACTTTATCTCCGCACTTTGTTAATGTGGCTCTTTATCAAATTTAAAATCCAATGAAACATTTATAAAACGACCCGGACTATACTGCGCTACCTTTTAGAAATAAGCATTTACAAATTGCTTTCGGACAGACATTTTTGTAATGTTGCTTGTTTGTGAATGGTTCTATCTCTAGTGATCAATTTATCGGCTCGTTAACGTCCGATAAATGTGACTGGATTACTCCATGATTATAAAGCAGTATATCATGATGAGAGCATTGATTAACACTGTGGGAATATCTTTAAAATATTTATAATAAAGCGATGCTACCATGGCTCATGAATGTTAATACGGACGCCCTCAGTCGAGCCTTTAGCATGATCGCGTGATTGCGGAAAAGCTTCTTGCACTACGATTACCTCGTATCTGATTTCTACCTTATAATCGTACATTTCATCGCACACCATACTTCTGGGCGGTGCCGGGAGTAATGAATGCCTACCAGTACCAACACGTTAACGTTTAATATACTTTAAGTACCGTAGCGGCTCGAAACTGCACAAAACAAAGTGGTACATTATTAGAAAATTTTGAACCGCACATATTAAACTTAATAACCGTAAAAGGGAAATTGGCTAAATAGCCTCGATGATTGTTAGTTATCAGGTTGAAGCGCCTATGACATATCAATACCTCGAAGAGAATCGTCAATTATAGTTTGGGTTTTGAAGAAATTTAAGTAACGTTCTCTTTGATGTTTTGCACGCGTCTTCCGGTGAGAGGCGTGTTTTGAAGGTAATTGCTTCAAGAATTACTTGCTGTGAACTTTTTAAGGAAATTATGTTCAGCTGTACGGCACATCTACAGCTTCGGTCGCGCTTTTTATTTCTAATATGTTTTAATAGTGTAATGTTTATTAGTTATAAAAATAGTTACCCCATCTATAAGTTTTCTGTTTTTCCTGTCCATCCAAAGGTTGTCAGCGGTGGAAGATATCGCTATTAGCGATAAAACCGCCATTGTACCCTTATTAACTTTATCTCTTAAAATCCTGTATCTTTTGTGGTATACAATAAAGAATATAATAATAATATTGTACCTGTAAGTGGCGAAAGACACACAGTACCTACCTATCATCCAATTAGAATTTAGTTCAATTAGTGGGAATATTTACCGTCTATTGGGCATATAATTGCCTTGTAAAGTAATTCACATCGGTATTGTTGCATAACGATGCCTGTCCCCGCGTAGACGGGTTGCGTTGACAGCATCGGACCACCGGAGGCGAACACCGTTTTTTGAATAAACCATCGTTTGAGTCGATCTGGATGACATGTTACCTCTTGTTGAAGTTTTCCTGGACAATTGCGAACGTGTCTGTACTTATAGTGTATGTAAATTTGTACATCTCTAAGTTAAAGCAACCAACATTTCTGTTGTGTTTTAATTCATTAGCGGCAAAGCTTTTCTAGCTCTAGTGCAATCAGTTACATATTCTATAAAAAAAGTAAAAATACAAAAAAAGTTTTTTGGATAAATACTTTCAAAAAGTAAATAAAATAGTTATCAATGCTTTGACAGCTGTCCCGATCACACGCGCCGATAATATTAAATTGATTGTGAACATTGTTGAAGCTAGACGTAATCTAGAGCGCATTATGAGAGGTCAGTTCAATGTTGACTGACACCAATAGCATCGTAATTTCTTCCGTTTATTGATAAGTAATGTTTACTGTCACCACCTGGCAGGTCGACGAACTTTATTCAAGTTTCCATTTTGATCTCGACAAAATTATCAACCGAAATTGGAAAGGTAAACACATAATCGGCGTCTCCAAATATCTTACAATTTATCGGGATTCGGTAATAAGGGATGATCATTATTTTAGAGTTCTATATGGCTTTATTGGAAACAAGTGTAAATGATCGTCGACGCTCGCGAAGGCCCTATATATCACTGATGGCACAGTTTTTGTTGCGAACGAGTCGTCGGCGATTTTATGTGGTTTAATTCGATTGAAGCAAGTGGTTGTATCGGCCCTAATTATTTGAATAGCGCGACAAGACGGCCTTTTGACTAAAGCCGATAACTTGTTCGAACAGTGAAAATTATAGAGAAGACGCAGTAATGTAAAAAAAAAATATTTGTATTTGTTTTACAATATATGTGCATAGATCTCGATAAAGTTATATTTAAGTATATAATTAAATACATCATAGAAAAATATAACATTTATCGAACAATTACTTACCCTCTTTCACTTCATATGCAAAACTGACACTACCCGAAGGTACTTAAAAATCTTTTTTCTCAAGCCTATACTGTCCTGCTGCTAGGAAAACCCTCTCCCAAGTCCCTCCTCAATATAAACCCATATCTAAAAAAATACCTGTCAGTTGTAAGAAATACTTGAGATAATAAAATACTAAAACGTATAATCTCGAGATCATCAAATTAAATTTAAATATGATGCTTCATTATATCTTTATCTTAACATTCGACTCCACGGCTTCCAACAATTTATAAAGTTTTTTATGTAGCAAGTGCGGAGCCATTAGATATAAAATTATAATAACAACCACTCTCTGACTAATGTTTGAACTTCTACTTTTTATTACGTCGGCCGTTTATATGATTTGTTAAATCCATTGTCAATGAACCCGCGTATAAAAAGAAGGATAGCAATAACGGTCACAAGGAATTCAAAGGTCGCATTTTTGGGTGTAGCAATTAAATGCAAAGTTTAAGGGTGGCATCTCCGAGAACGTTGACATGACACCCTGTGACGTAACTGTTATTTTTATAGGAATTTCGGTGGAGTTATTCGAGATATTTTAGATAAAACTACCTGCTACTGAGTTCCAATTCATTAAAGACCATTAATGAGGTTTATTGCGGACCCTGAATTTATGGCACCTCTGTGCCGACTGATTAATTAAATAGTCATTGAATAGGACATTATCTGTGGACATTACAGTTTGTGCGTTCCGTTTGGAATCCAGTATTTTTATGATGTCGCAGCTCCTACAAATACAAAGGAGGTCGGCGTGTTTGAAACTATCTTTACAATTTAAATAAAAAGTGCAAAGGTATGACTGTTGTCAATGCTAGCAGCGCCACAGTTTTTATACATCCATACCAGTTCAGAGGGTAAAATATTTATTAAATATGTGATTCTAGTTAAATAAACAATAAATTACGTAAATAGAAAATAAATACATTTTTTTTTTTATTTTATTTTATTAATAAATAAAATAGGGCAGGTGGAACTCATGAGCCATGAGTCCGAGTACTACCATTTTTTTTTGTGCTAACCGTAGTCAGTAACTCTACCAGCATGATATTATCAATTTTAATTACGTGATAATCTTAGGATATATCAGGACCGGAGATCAAGCAAATGGAAAAACATTAACACTGTTTAATATAGACTCTAAAACAATAAGCATAAGATGCGAGCATTAAAATTTTGTTTTTTACATAGTTTTGCGATTTCACAAAACAGAGGTACTTTTTTAACTGAATAAGTACATAAAAAAGTCCCAAAAAAATTACACCGACCATACGTGGGCACTTGAACTTGATCGATGTTCCAAAATAGCAGCATGTTGTGCGTGCGCGCCGCCAAGGGATTTAGGTCACACGCTTATTGGCGGAAACCTTACACTCGCGGCCAAGGTCCCAGAGGTTGGCACATAAAAGGAACCTGGTCCAAATATTGAACTCATTTAGTAGGAGTACTACAAAAATAAGGAATTTTCAACAAAAATTTTTATCGAAGAAATAAGGTAATTAAGGAAGATGTTCGTAAGTAATTTTGTTTCATGTCATAATAATTCATTCGGGTAACGCCGGCTCCAATAATGCGGGGGTCAAATAAATTTTGGAAATGTTTACGATTCCATTGTTTTCCAAAAACTTAAAAATAATTTAGTGTTCAGTAAATTTTTCGGTAATAATGACTTTTCCTGATATATGATCAATTCTTATTCAATTATATTCATTTGAATATATTTTTGAAAAGTTACTTATGTAGTACCTATCTACTTAAAATGCATTAGATGAAATTACAATTCATACCTTGACACACGTTACTTATAAAAACTATGCAATAAACTTAAAAAAGTGTCAAACTAAAAAAAAAACTAATTTCAAATATTTAATTCTAGATACCAAAAATATAGTCATAATCAAAACGTTCTAAAAAACACAATAACAAAAATCAGGTCCACCAATTTCATAATTTCCATCACATCCAAGCAATCTGTTCTGGGCAAGTGGCCAGCGAGAAGGCAGCTGCGTGGAGCGCGCGCGACCGTCGCGTGCCTCGGCAACGCACGAGCGGAGCCGAGCGCGCACGAGACAGCGCCGCACGCCGCTCGCCGACGCCGAACGGCGCGAGCGCAGCTTTTGATGCCGCCGCAATACTACACTCCTTATTGGGTATCAAAATACAAGAAATGAAGACTTATGCGAAATATTTTTTTTTTAATTTTTATTTTCGTAGTTACACTATGTTATTATTAACATTTTTGGTGAGTATAATAAATATAACATTTAAATTAGCTCTTTCAGTTCAAGTAGTTATTCGAAGTTCTGTTTAGATATTCTCATAACAAAAATATGTTAATTAAGGATTTTAATAATCAGTATATAAATGAACGTAGACTCTTGGGAACGAGACAGACAAGATAATGAGCAAGTTTGTTGCAAACGGATGCGCCATCGCATAATAACTTACAATTAATACTTAAGAAAATTAACTACATTGAACGACAAAGCAATTCGCAAATCCACAGGTGTGTTCGTCAAGTTCCTGTCATATCTAGCAGATCTTGTCCCGTAAAGAACATGAACAAGTCCAAACAATTAATATCCCGACGGAAATATCCACCCATAATGGTTCGAGCTTCCCTTCCATTATCAAAAATTACTATTGCAATTTAATTTCGATGGGCGGGCACGGCGACGTGATCCAGTTGCAATACGAATTGTCTTTTTCAAATTAAATGCACCAAAGTATGTTTAGGCCCCCCATTTCGTGTATTTCGAGTACCTATGTTATTATTTTTCTTTTGCAAAATGTAACTTGAGTTGAGGCACGTGTGGAAAAAGCACCTTTGTTATTTTAATTTTGCAACGTCCTGTGTTCATGTGTTTGTATATTAAAACCTACGTAGATAATGTTTATTTTTTTTAATGGCCACGTATCATTGGCAGTCCCAAGTTATAGATGTCAAATTGTGTGGGTGATAATTTATAGTAAGGTAATCGAACACAGTACTTATTTGTTCTACTCAGACTTACGAGTTATAGGTAGAGAAAGATAAATTATGGAGGTGTGAATTTGAGATTAACTTCTGTAATATCATGATAATAAGAAAACCAGGAGAGTATCAGCTGCTTATCTCGCAGAGCAATTTCTGAACTAACTAAGAGAAACAGGTTCTTCTGGTGATTGTAGTCGATGGAATAACTAGTCGTTATTTGTGTATCTATTCGCTGCCATCCGGACGCACTTCTTTGTGGAAACCTTCAGAGTCCCGTTATTTAAGGGTAAATAGCGTTATTTGTTTGAAACAATTGACGGTTACCATTTTATTTTATAGGAAACCACTTTTGTAATGCTATGCAATTAAGATTGTTATAATTATTGTTCGTGCGCTTTTAATCGTATACATTTGTTAATAATACAAAAGAGAACTTGACCTAAAATTTCGGCAGGATGAGGCGAGGTATATGATTTTATATAATTCACCGTTACATTATTTAATTCCTCGTAATTTCTGATTCTTGGGCACAATTAAAACGGAATTAAATAACAATTGTTTATAAAATAAACAAATATAATTCATTTAACGATCAAGAAACCGGACAATGGGAGTATCTTATTTCGGTGTATTAAACCAAGAAAGAGGTTAAGAAGAAGAAGGAGGTTGCATCATTAGAGCTTGTGTTTAAAAACGCAAGTTTTTTTATAAGTTTGTATTCTATTTAGTAAAAAGTTGTTCAAATTTATAAATGGATAGGTACTATAATAGTTTTATAAAGCATTACGTCTATTTTAGCCAGTAAACTGCGGCATAAAACACGCTTGTTCATTTACGCTTATTAGCACTATCTACATGAGCTTAAAATAGGAATAATTTATCGAATAAATTAGTGGAGAAGTATGCATTGATTTATGAGTGCTATTTTATTTTTAGCATCTATAGTGGTATGATTTTATATGAATGAGTAGTGGTGTTTTTTAATGACCGCCGTGGTCGAGTTCGTGCATACCGGTTTTCAAGGTGTCGCCAGCTTTGAGGTCCTGGGTTCTATCTCCGGACGGGTCAATGTAGAAGACAACTTTTCAACATTGTCTCGGGTCTGGGTGATTGTGGTTTCTTAGCTGTCTCTGATTCCATAACACAAGTGCTTTATCTACTTACTTTGGGTTTACAGCAATGTAAGGGATGTTGTCCACATTTATTGTTATTTTTAATAGTGAATATGAATAAAAACCTTTGTTTGTTTGGATATTGTTAAGTAAACAAGTGTAGCTCTAATTAAACTCAACTGAATGGGTGAAGTTAAATATAACAAAATTAGATTTTAATCCGTATATTGATAAACTTATATTCCATAATCTATTACAATTTTTTTGGTGTCGTATGCTTTCATATTGTTTATGTGTGTAGTTTCAGCAAAGTGTTAATGTACTCATCCAGTCTAAACTGGGTTATGTCTGGGTATTAGGAACGGTAAATTAAAAAAATATGTAAATGTTAATAAAAATGTATTTAATTACAGATTACAACCTACTGGTTGAATACTGGTATTTTCTTCATAAAAATCTTATAATATTAGGAATCTGTCTTAGGGTGCTATCTTATCTATATACAATACAAGTCTTTGTCTCAAGATTTTCAAAATTATATTTTACAAAATGAGCTTCATGAACGCAAGTTCACAATATCGTTCAAGAATCTGAACATAAACTACACAATACTTAAACATTAATGACTAGATAACAATTATAAACAATTGTATATTCTACATACTAAGTGGAAGTTGTAACTTTTATATGTAAGGCTAACACTAAGGCACAGCGTTATTTCGAATCACTTAAATTATAACTAAATGCTTAAGTGAAACAAATAAATGATCGATTCAGTCTTCATAGAGCGATTCCATCTATGTGGGAAATGCAGTAGGGTTCGTTCGGTGTTCAGTCGCTCGACGGAATGCATCGATGGGGTCGTTACAGTCCACCATTATCCCCTCTCATTAGGAATATACTGATTGCGCTTAATTAGAGGTTCTCTCGGAGCCCTGCGCTCCGATGCTCGGGACCTCTGGAGGATTACTCGTTTTTTCATAATCACCAAGCCACTGATTGGCCGCACTTTGATCACCGCAATGTACGGTTCCTGGGAAAAAGGAAAAACACATTTAAAATATCTGAAGTAAAAAGTCAATATTGTTAAGTATTTGCGTCAATGCTTTGACAATAACAGGTAATTCATAGTCGTACGCTAGTTATCAAGGCCCGTGACGCTTTACAAATTCCCATGAACAGTGCGCGGTATCACCATATGTTTGCATAGAGCTTAGCAAATATTGTAACACGTGTGCTTCGCTCGCCGCCCTTCTATTTCCTCTTGAGATTTCGTCTTCCGGTACAATAAATTAATAGCCGACGAAGCGTCTCAAAATATTTTTTGCGAGATTTAATATCTTGTTTTTAGTTGCGGCGCTACCGGTTCAGCTAACCTATCGAGTCGGACCATATGGTGACTATGGCGAAATGTTTTTTGTTAAAAGCTCTCATTGACCGGACGAATCAAATTAACTTGGAATTATGTTAGTGAAAACTGAACATGATTCCACTTGAGAACTAGAGTCATCTGTTATGGTAGCTTATTATTAGAATAGATCACTTTTATGCGCAATTTTCCAACTATATGCGGGGCAAACCGCAAGATTGTTAGAAGTAATTGCTGTTTGGCTATTCAAGCAAATAAGAAGTTGGAATGCGGGTCGCTTCTAACTTTTAAAACTTGAAATAGAAAAGTCTACCTTTGATCATAAAAAATGCTACCTAGCTACGAGCTTTTATAAAGCGACATATTTTAACATTCGCCATTGTTGCAGACGCACCATTGTGTCCTCCTAATTCTACAATGAAAAGATAAAGTCTATCTTATGGTTCAATGCTCAGCCATAATGGTTGATGTGTTTACTTTTTGCTTCGGATGAAGGTGAATCTTCATTCAAATTGTGCAATATAAAAGATTCGGTCCCTATGCCAACCGTAACTAAAAGATTGGGATTAAAAAAATAGTATAGGGCATAACTACCTGACTATGAGAAGTTTGCTTGCGTGAATAAATATAAAAAAATATTTTTCGTTTAAAAATTTGATAAGCTGATAACACACACCTACCAACCTAATTCTAACAAATGACTAACTAATAAAAAGTAGATAACTTTGAAGCTAATATTAACAAACGGCGCGACGAAGCCAAACACAGTGATAAGAATTTTATTATCAAACTTTGAAGGTTATGTTAGCATACTTAAAATCATTCCAAAATTATTGTTATCTCATAAAACACATAGTTTACCGCTACATCAAACTAAGAACGATGAAATAATAAACAATAATAAGAATAGTAATAGAAAAATATAATGAGGCTCACCTTCAATCACTGCTGCTGCCACCACGAAATGACGTCTAGCAGCTCTTCATCTTCTGGACTCATAGGTTCGTACGAATCGTATGCGTCGTGACAGCCGGGCCCTGCGGAGCTTTCAGACACGAAGGACGGAGCTGGCGAGTGAGACTCTTCGGAAAGCGGCGGAGTATGCGGCCCATTACTCGTTAGGACCAGTCCTGACTGTGATTCTGAACATCCTTCTTCACTTTCTTCCAGTAACCGCTTCAAGCTTTTTATGTATTCCACCGCTAGCCTCAAAGTGTCAACTTTGCTCAATTTCCGTGAAGATCCTCGGCCTCCAGCCAGAGCCGCTGAGACTGCTGAAGGGATGTGCTGCCGAAGTGCCGCAAAACCATTGTTAACTTGTTTCACTCTATTCCGTTCCCGAGCGTTCCTACGCGCTACGGAGGCTGGCTGGGTCGGATAGGGCTGATGAAGATAAGAAGATTTCTTCTTACAGCGGCTCGGGTCCACTGGAGCAGGTGCTAATCTCCGTGAAGCTTGAGATTGTAGGTGTGTCAGTTTCTGATCAACACCGAGATTTTGGTACGTGTGAATAGCCGCCATCGGCATCGCGAATGTACGAGTAAACTTGTGGAGTGTATCGAGAGAGCACTTGTGTGTGCCGCGCGGAGGTCGCCGGTGGATTGGCGGAGGTGGCTCGCACCCCCGACGCTAAGTAGCGCGCGCGCCGGCGGGCGGCGGGCGCGGGCGTGGGGCGCGGGGCCGGCGCGCGCGCGGCACGCGCCCCACCGCCCGCGCGCTACTTGTTGCGCTGATCAAAATACGCCGGCGCTTATTATGCCATAGAGCGGTAAGCTCGAGCCGCTATTGTTGCACGTCGTTGCGCGTAATTATCCCGTCCATTACCATGTTCGGAAGACAGGCTCTACTCGCGTCGTCTACTTAGAAGTCGTTATAGAGAATAGACGCTGTAAACCGATCCGCGACGATACTGCGTTATATTGTCCTCGAGCTTTTTTTTTATTAAATGAGTCTTGTAAACTTTTTGGTATTTGATTACTTGCAAGATTGCTTATTAAAAATAGCAATCATCTTAATTCGTTGGAATATTGTAAAATTAAGTTTGTAATTATAGTGAATAGATTTAGCACTTCTACGTAATGTCTACGGCGTAGCACTGCAATTATCACAATGAGCTTAAACTTGTTGATTTCAATAGAATGTTGTTTTGCCATATGCCTACGCAAAAGTCGTCTGATTGCGTAGGCAGGTGCATTGATGACGTCCATGCGTAACCTAGCCCAGTGAGTTCCCAATGGCACTTTATTTGATGGCTTACTCTCATTATAATGTTAGATCTTTTGATATTTATAGTGTACTAGCCACTCTTTAAGTTCTTTGCGAGCATGGAGATAGATTAGGATACTGAAAAAGCAATTTTTATGCAATTTATTTAAGTACCTTTTTTACCTGTTCCCAAGTACCTACTCTCTTTTATTTTGTTGTAACACTAAGCATCAAACATTATTTATACCAAATGCTTTTAATGTGACTATAATAACTACATACATGCTTTAACCCATGCTTTCAACATTGTATTTTGTTGTTTGCTTTAATTAATTAAATGTTTGATATTCTATTTAGTCTTGTTATGGAAAAAACTATTCTACAAAAAAAAAACGAACCTTTTGTCCTCAAAATCTGCGAGAGATGTGCGATTTTTAAGGACACGGCAGGTTGTGGCAGGTGCGACATGGCGCGCGACACTCTCCGACTATTCCTACGTCACCTGTATGTACATTGTAATGTCACGCGATTTTCGACTTTGAGATACGTCATTAAGGACTAGTAAAGTGTAGTTACTTTTTGTTTAATATCAGGTCAAGATATTTTTAATTAGTTTAGTTTGAAGGAAGTTTTATTCCAAATTTCTAGGAGATTTTACTTTACTTCCGAGTATGTTTACTAATACAGATTCTATCTTTAATTTTATTGTGAAAAATATGACGAATGTACTTCATAAAAATAGAACTGTGGCGAATTTACTCATACATTTTTGGCACATTTACTTTGTGACTAATTTACAATAACTCAAATCGGCAACCGAAAACAAGAGGATTATTTATTTTATGACAAACTTTTTAAACGTACATAATCAGATGTCTAAGTGTAATTGTTATAATAACTAAAATCTATACAGGGTGATTCCGTTATCGTTGAACAAACAAAAACTATGACCTTCTACATCTATACTTATCTATACTTACTAATATTATAAAGCTGAAGAGTTTGTTTGTTTGTTTGTTTGTTTGTTTGTTTATTTGTTTGTTTGAACGCGCTAATCTCAGGAACTACTGGTTCGAATTGAAAAAATCTTTTTGTATTGGATAGTCCGTTTATTGAGGAAGGCTATAGGCTATATAACATCACGCTACGACCAATAGAAGCGGAGGAAAAATGTTGCAAAAATGAAAAACCGTTGAAACTAAAACACGCGAACAAAGTCGCGGGGGACAGCTAGTAATATTATAAAGCTGAAGAGTTTGTTTGTTTGTTTGTTTGTTTGAACGCGCTAATCTCAGGAACTGCTGGTTTGAATTGAAAAATTCTTTTTGTATTGGATAGTCCGTTTATTGAGGAAGGCTATAGGCTATATAACATCACGCTAGGACCAATAGGAGCGGAGCATAAATGAAAAATGTTGCAAAAGTGAAAAACCGTTGAAACTAAAACACGCGAACAAAGTCGCGGGGGACAGCTAGTCGGCTATAAAAACGATGGATATAAAAAAAATCTACGAACAAACAAAAAAAAACTGTAATTTCAGTAGTTTTCCTTAAATCTAATCTTTTACGTTTAAAGTATTAAAATTAGATTTATTTTATTTCTTTTTTTAATTTCTAATAGCAATCGTTCTTATAACCGATATAGAGGTCATAGTTTTCATGTGTACAACGATAGCGGAATCACCTGGTATAATACATATTTAATATATTATGATATAGATATAATTATAATATTATATAGATATAATATTGAAAAGTGTAACAGCAACCAATAACTCACTCGTGTTGTTATTTTGATTAATTGACATTCATGCAAATGAAGCTTATAAATGTCTAGCAATGATTTATGTATCCATGTCCAATAAATTAAAATTGTGGCCTGAACTGTACATAACCATAGTGCTTAAGGCTTAATTCGTTTTATACTACTTGCTGGTATCAATTTTCTTTGACTTTTATCGTCTTAATGTAAATAAACAAACTCTCAAGGAGTGTTCAGGTTTATCATTTCCAATTACCTTGAGACTTTAATTAAGTCACTAAAACCTTTTTTTAAATAAACTGCGGGGTTACCCTTGAATGATTTTTAAGTCTAATACAATGCCAATGCATAATTTATATTAGTTTACTGGACATGGGTTTCAGATTTAAAAAAAAATACTGCTTATAGAAGAAATTAACTGGAATCTAAAAATTGTGAGTACTTTTTTTTCTTTGTTTTGTTTGTGTGCCTGCTAAGTGAATAACAATTTGGCATTTGCAATGTATTGGAATTGGAATTCATTCAAGAGTAACGCCCCTGATCTCATCATTAAGTTTGTGACTACCCCTAAACTAGCTCTGCAGTGCCATCTATAATGCAACCCCTAAAAATGTGAAACTAGACATCGATACTCGGTTCAACCACCGCGAAACATTTCTATGAGTTAATAGCAGATGGCGTTAGAATAGCGCACGCGCAAAAAAAAAGGGGGTGGGTTTGAAGGGTGCCGCAAACAAACTAAGTTTTAAGTTCAGAAATATAGATGGCGTTAAACTCAGTAAATAAATACTAATTGGAATTTGACTAGAGCTAACTTTTTGCGTAATGACGAAATACAAAGTATAGTTTGAAATTTTTGTTGAGTAAATTAACGCGTTTATTTTAATTATGTAACAGTAAATTGAGATTGTTCTAATTAATTGTAACCACAATAAATGTTTGCTACGAAACGCTACGAAATTAAAACTATCGTAGAACTTTCTTAAGTGTCATTAACGTTTATTGATACGGTAGCGGTGTCCAATTACACCATGTAATGTGGGAGAAGATGTCTTCACACCTTATCCCACAAATAATGCCATTAATTAAAAAAATATAATAAACTTCTCGCAAGCTTATTACCTCACTGTTAATTACTCGCATCCAGAGTAAGGTGTTTGATAACATCGAAACCCGATTTTACGAGCGAAGAATCGATGAATGTATATAAAATCAATGTAGTTGTGTTGTCTATTTAATTAAAAATTTCGTAATTTTAATCAATCGTGGGAATATTCGAATCAATATTTTGTATGGCCTGCTTCCTCATTTTTTTTTATTATATAATTTTATTGAACACTTTTATTTCAATACGATAAAGTGTATTGGAATTTACATCATTACTTATTCCACTCTATTGCATATTTTATTTTAACGATGACGAACTAAATTTCGCTCTGCCGTCAGAGATGACATATCATACAAGTCGTAATTAAGACAATAATGTAAAATTTATCTTGATCGATATAAGTAATTTAATTGGATTATAAAGTCTTTGACTTAATGGATTGAGAAAGGCGGCCTACCACTTTGATTGGAAGCAACTCCGTACTCCCGCGTTTTTGCCGATACAAGACATTTTAAATAGGCCTCCGCCGTAATTATGCTGTCATTTTGCAAATTTATTTACATTTTTAATAACCGCATCGGTTTCACGAATTAATTATATTCAGCGTCAGAAAAGCATTATTAAAATAATTTATATCGGTCCTCGCACATAGTAAGTAGGTGTTCGTATAAATACTTATTTAATGCATTATTTAATAAATTATAGAGCCCGGTAAAGTTACATCGAAGTTTAGCCGGAGCTACATGCAATACAAATGGTAATACCACGTCGCGAGACACAGACAGATTCTGATTGTCATCAAAACAAACGTTGGCCGACTCTTTCTCGCAGTAAATACCTTTGGGTTATCGACAATAACTTCTCTAGGCGCGCGTAGGCCTATCATTTACGAAATAACAATCGCAAATAAAATGCGATGCGCGTGCGTCGGGTATTAGCGGTGCTGCGCGCAAACATCGCGGTCGGGTGTGTAATTTCACGTGCGCTGACACGGAGGCTGTTCGGCGCGATCGCCATACCACAATATATCACAAGCTCGCGTACGCCGCCACACTGTATAATTCGTGTAATTTATAGTAGTCCGTCGACTAGTAGCGAGGCGGCCGACACGGTTAATAGCGCGTAACCACGCGACAGACGCATTCGTGTACACTCGGCGGAGAGCGCCGCCGGCACGCCCCGCGCCGCGCGACGCTCGCCGGCTTGCTCGCCGGAGCCCACTTGATTAAATGCCCCTATATCATAGTCCTGCGTTACGCTGTAACCTGCTCACCACACGATCACCGGCGATTTGAATAAATATGGCATAGCTTTCATAACAGTACTTATCGAATGAGAATTAACGCTAACGGTCATTCATTACTGCAGCCGAACACCTCGTGTTGTCAATCATTGATATTAATAAATTAAACGGTAATACTTTTTTTACTAATAAAGAATAGTTATTATACTTCATTATCAGTAAACGATGGCTAACGAACAATAAACGTCACTTTAATATTATTAATATTGCAATAAATTTTAAGTGGTGACTGTACCGCACGTCGGTACCGAGTATTTAAGCAACGCGGTATTTTTTATTTATATCTCTAGTATAAAGTTTGCACACTATCTATAGTCTTGAGGTTTTGTATTTATTTTGGTTAATCAGCTGCGATTATTCATTTATCAAGCAAATGGCGGAGCTTCGTCAAACGAATATCTTTCCGATCTTGAAGAAGGATCGTGTATAATATTAATTATGAACATATAGTGAAGCGTCGATAGGAATAGACGTGTTTGTATGTTGGTGGATGCTATATGCGGCTTGTATGACGGTAAATTAAAAAATGAAAGTAAAGAAATGATGTTCGCTTAATGTGTACATATCATGCGTGTTCGCGATACCAACATGGGGTGTTGATAGTGCTTCAGGGCTCATGTACTTATAATGATCTGGTCTTAAAAGTGCACCAGCGCATAAGTAATGACTGCATCCAAACGCATTATTTACTGTTAACTAAGTATGTGAGTTTACCTTTAAAGCTCGCGTGACTCGTTTAATGCACATTTTTCTTTCATTTCATCCTAATATAAATAAATTATTACTAATAAAAAAGGCGAAAACATATATCATTGTGAAAATATTCCTTTTCTTCGAGCACAAAAAATGTCAGTGAAATTATGACTTGTCAAAATAATGACGTAAAATAAGTTAATCGCCTAAAAATGTCGTCGGGCTGCCTCCGATGGGTTTCTTGCACCAAACAAATTGACGGCAAAGACGTTTAAATTAGAGGGCGCAAAACAATTATCAATATTTAGCGTGTTACTCTAATTGTGTTCCAAATTAAATGCCTGAGGCAGTAAACCTCCAGGCTCTTTGTACACGTGTACGTAATCGCAGGAACAACTTATTAATTAATCATTTCGTTTAATTAAAACAACATTAACATAATGATTATCGCTTGGATTTAAAAATGAATTATATTTTAACATATGTTTTGGCGATCGCAATCTTGTATTAATTATAAAATGTTTTTCTTTTGGTTTTAGCAAGGTTTACTTGATAGATTTTAATTATCTTGTAATGTTTCTTTAACTGGTCAGAAACAACAACACAATAATTAAAATTTACATTAATGAAATTAAATTATCGTAACTATAAAAATAATGGTTACGATTAATATTATTATTCGAAATTAACTTTCGTTATTTTCCTTGACATGCAAAAACGTAATTTTATTTTTTTCTTATTTATTTACTTTACGTTACCATAAATATAATAAATACTCAAATATTTTTTGAGTACACGATAATTAAACAGTTTGCCTTAAATATATGTTAAGTCTTTGCACCATTTAAGACAATGTTTTGGTCAATTACCCGTACCAAACACTTTGTTTTTTTTTTTCAATTATTTTCTTTATTAATATCCACCTATATTCATTACGAGCAAAGTTGCAGCTTATGGTGTCGTGTAGTAACACAATACTAATGCCAATGCATAATGTTATTTATTCAGAAGGCACACAAACAACACACAGTACAAGAGAAAACTGACACTGTTTATTTTTGTTTGTTCCATTGAGAGGTATTTTTTTTTAGAATACTGGATGACTTGTCCGCTAAACTAATATAAATTTTGCATTGTATTTAAATTTAAATTAATTGAAGAGTAAAGACACAAATCAACTAAAAGTAACGATAAAAACCACTGAATATTTATAATTATCTATGTGTGGTAGTCTATTCGATATTTACCTCGAACACCGCTTCCAATCTTAAACAAAGCAACATTAACTTAAAATAACTATCCCACTTTGCAAATAACACACAATCTTTCTAACTTCTAACTTAATCTTGAGTAGGTCTAGTAGTACCGTTACAGGCGTACCTACGTTCACCTATTGTTGAGTTCTCGAACCTGATTGGTGGAGATTCGGAGTGTTGCCGATGGATCCACCAATCACAGCACAGAGGCTTCGACTAGCAATAGATTTGTCGGCAGGTTCCGCGCATGCGCTGTAGGTATTTAGCTGTTAATTAAAGGTGGGTTTCGATTACTGTTGAATTTTGTTCTTGTTAGATATAATAAGCGTATCTTATGTGAACTAGTCTTATAAGTATTCGTATATCTAAAGTCGGATAAGATTTATTCTTGTAAGTTCTTAAATTTTATTTCTTATTAGTTAATTTAGGTTTCTTTTATGTATTGGAAAAACAAACAAATTGGAAAAAGTATGATGGCTTTTTTACCAGGAATAAATTAATTTATAAGGAAAATATATATACACTTAACTAATTAAAACCTAATACGAAGTGTGATATAAAATAGTGTTTATTTCGGCCAATGTACGAAGTCACCGAGGGAATTTGGAAACACGTGTAAAGTTAATTACGCAATTCATTTAATAGAAATATTCGCAAAATCAAAATATTGTTTGTGGCTATGCGAATAATATGCAGGTATAAAAAATTTCTTAGCAAAATAGATTTGTAAATTTTGCAAGAAATGTAAGAAGAGTGTGAACATTGTAAGATCATAAGCTTATTGCTTCTACTAGTAAATCTTTTTAATTATAATTATGTTATTCTATAGGTCATATATAATATTGATAATTTACATTGAAAAAAATTGTCGCTTACAGTTGTTAATAATAATTTCTTGTAACTTGAAGCTATCGCGTCTTGAAATAAAAAAAAACAAAGGGATAAAGTAAAAGCACCCTGAATTCTATTTCATTCAAGGATCAAACTCTTATAAAATTATAATGAGACATACCATTTATAAATCTCTCTTATTACCCACACGTATTAACAGTACGACGACTACTGAGAAACGATTCATTCAAAGAGTTCCGATTCCAATTCCAGTCACATTGACAATCAGCTACCGTATACAGTCAAGAACACAAAAATATACTACAATTAATTCAATAATTAACCTTATCGTAACCAGATAAGGTTGGTTTTTGTATCAATGTGTGGTTACTTTACTTGTGGGGTGTATATTATATGACAATAGGCCCGGAACTTTTACTTTTGTTTAAAAAAATATAGGTGCGTATTATCACGTAGCAACAATTTCCCCGTCATTATGGAGAACGTGTCATAATCTGTGCCGGCGCAGGCGCCAGATTTTATTGTCTTCTCGGGTGGCGAGCGTGGACTGGTTGTTAATGAGATGTGCTGGTTCATAGAAAAAATTGTGGTGTGTAACTTGTTCCTATTAAATTTACTCTACAAAAATTTGATAGCCATAATACTATACATCATTTTTGTAGAGCAAATTTTGTTGAGCAAAACATTTTATAAATTAATTTAAATTTAAATTAATCTGTAATACAAAACAAAAAAATGGGCTATGGAGGTCAAATAGGCAGTCGCTCCATGTAAAGTCACACAGTCACACAGTGTTCACCTGAATCCGGTTAGACTGGAGGCCGACCCCAACATAGCTAGGGAAAAACCTAGGCAGAAGGATAATAATACAAAAGAAGCGTATAAGTAGAAGGACTGATACTTTTCAGCTTTAAGTATCAGTGTTTAACACACATTAAACATCTCAATAATTCCATAAAAAGTACACATTGCTAATGTCTACCAAAAGACATCAACGAAACATGCACCTTTACAAAAATAAAAATCCACAATATTAAACAGTTGAGTAACATCACCGAAATAATATGTTACCATAAACATTGTATGATATAAACAAAATAATTATCTGAATTGATATAAGGCAATGATCTCTAATTACAGGACACAGCGAGACTTCAAGTAGCAATTTGACAATGGCAAATGTGAGCGATTGTCAATGATGCGAGACCACGTGACTCCATTCATTGCACTCATCTGCAAAAAGAAAGTCGCGAACACTAAGCAGCAATATGTAATTTAAAATGATTACCGGCCATTTATAAAGTGCCTTTTTAAATGTAATGGAAACTTATTTTGGCGGGACGAGAAACGGTGGATTCGTGAGAAAAACAAAAATAATTTATAAATATGTTAGTTTATTTCTAAGATTAACTGTAATTTATTCGTTTGACTAGCTGCTGCCGGCGTCGCCGCCCGCATGGTTGTCGGCTATCGCGGCAAAAAGTATGTCCTTTGTTAGGATTCAAGCTTACCCTATACCAAGTTTCATCCAAATTGGTTCAGCAATTTAGTCATGAACGCGTAACAGACAGAAGGATAGACAGAGTTACTTTCGCATTTTGAATATGTATGCATAATAAAAAAAAAATGTTTATTTAATTTTTAATATTAAATAAAATATCAAAAAGATGTATAATAATAATTTCAAGGTACATAATTGTTTAAACCTTAATTATTTTTATCTTGCTAATCTATAAAAATATTGTCCGGGAACATTTCATAAGCTTAATGTCACAATCCCAACAATTTTTATGTTTCTTTCCATACAAATAAAAATTTCATCTAGGTGTAGTCTGTTTATATTTCCTTTTAATTCAAATTTAATAACTTTATTACGACGGTAATTTTTATGATGATTATGATTTACAATTTTTATTATAACGAAGGAACGACTCTATAAAAATATTTATAGTTATACAATGGCCGTAAATGTAATCCAATAATGTATATTTAATTTTATATGCTTACTATCACGCCGATACCTACTTTACAAAGGTACAGGCAGTGGTGTATTTTTATACAGGGTATTACCGAAAGAGTATATCTATCCAAAAGGGGTGAAGAGTACGTCTGGTTTACGCAAGTTTAGAAAAGTTCAGCTCAAAATGAGTTAGTTAAAAATTTCACATACAATTTTTCGCTTTGATATTTCAATACCAACAATCATAATAAACGTGTCACCGCACTATCCGAGGGTCAATATCTTATTATATCATAATAATAATAATATAATAATATAATAATAATAAATTTTGTAAACTATACCAGATATACTCTACACCCCTTTTGGATAGCTATAACCTTTCGGTAACACCCTGTATATGTAGGGTGAGGTCTATTCGTGTTTACTCTCACTTAATATTTTATGTACCATTTCTATATGTATAATTTATTGAGAGATATTCAAACGAGTTAGGCGCACAGATATTGGTAGACCTAGATAACGCATGAGCATCTACTTAGAGTGCCACTTATCGTACTCGGCTTAAGCATAATATGCTTAACGTTGCAACTGCCGCCGTCAGTATTCATCGGTGCGCCACGTTAGTAGGCTTCATCAATCATTAACGGGTATTATTTACAAACGAATCGAACATGCATCATATTTTTAAGTTTATTCTAGTTTGAAATCATCTGTAAATAGCGCTTGTGATATCAGAGTAAAAAAATGGCATACTTAGTTTTTATATAGGTCGTGATTCTTGCGTTATCTCTACTCGTATATCTGTGGTTAGGCATCTTAGAGT
Organism: Diachrysia chrysitis; assembly: GCA_932294365.1. Taxonomy (NCBI): domain Eukaryota; kingdom Metazoa; phylum Arthropoda; class Insecta; order Lepidoptera; family Noctuidae; genus Diachrysia; species Diachrysia chrysitis. Next base: position 9,036,708 of record OW028649.1, on the reverse strand, counting down.
GTCTAAAAATAAATAATTTATTTTATTCTTCTTCTTTTGTCTAGCCTAGTACCAAGCTTTGTTGGAGTCGGACTCAGCTTTACCTTACCGTATTCAGCTAATACTGTGTTTTACATGAAACGACTGCCTATTTGATCTCTACAACCCATTTTACTGGGTAACACAGTATCCCATAGTAAGACTGGTTGTCAGAATTCTAATAACTTACCGACTGGCAAAGACCTACATATGAATGTCGTTTTATTTTTTTAATATTTTTATAATAAATATTAAATTAATAAACATTAAATATCAACTGTAAAGCTGAATTATTTGTATGCACTTGCTAAACTCGACTGAATTCGAATCATTCCTATTATTATTGAATTGCAAGTCTTGCACTCTTAAGGATAGTAATAGGCTATTTAATATCACGCTAAGTCCATTTATAACAGAGTAAAAAAGTGGGTAAAGCTGTGCACAGCTAGCATTTAATTTTGTTAACACAATATTATACATAATAAAAATGCGACAATTGTCTTAACTTTAAAGAGGATGTGTTTGTTTCGACATTTCTTGTCAAGGTAGCCAGTTAGGAAATGTAAACTACATCAAGCTTAAAAAAAATTGTATGTCAAGTAAAATTGATGATATTATCTTAGTTACAGAATAAATTATTAAATTTCTTTTTTAATATATACGAGAGTAAAACACAAGAAGGTAAAATTTTTGAGGTTTTATTTTTACAAATATTTACTTTATACCATATACTTACAAATCCGGTGAATAAGCCACGAACCTTTGATGTAGGTGTAACATAATGGGCAATATGACGATATTAATACTAATGTCATTGTAAGGTAACTTAATCCCACAAAAAGTACTTAAGCAAGGAAATAAATAATTTCAACAATGTCGAAGTCACGCTTTTATTTTACAAAAGCTGCCACCCGCGTAGCCGCATTGATCACGGCTCACAACCTAGGTACAGCCAACCGAAAATTAGGACTCTTACTTTGACTTCGACACCGACCTTATGTTAAAGCATTAAGATTCATTTTTGTATACAGTTATTACCAGTGATATGCGGTTCACTGTACAGTATAAGCAACACTGCTAAATGTGGCTGTCTGATAGAATCATGCATGTCATTGTAATATTTATATGCAGACGAACAACTTGCCAGCATTTGCTATTATTGACTAAGTATTTTTGGTTTGTTAAAACATTGTTAAGTTTCTCACGGGAATTTCTGTATGTTTAATAAAAAATAATAAAAATAAAAAGGTTTAATTCAACAACTGTTACAATTATAACAGTTTGTCTTACGTGGGGACATTTTTTAAGCATGAGAAATACCTGTGCTAGGAGGCCTCACTTTTCATTACATATAATAACATGTACTAAAAGTAGTACACTAAATAAACATTAAAAATACAGAATTAAAAAAATAAGGATTGAATAATGTTTAACTTAATATTATAATTTATTTTTTTAATAATAATAAGAAAATATATGTTTTTTTTAAAAAGCTCTACACAGCCAGAGCCTTTGACTGCTTCACCGGAGTTTAATAAAAAACATTTATATATAAAAATATGTTTAAGTATAGCTGAAATTAAACAATCTGGGTTCGTTGTAACAAAATTGGCTACAATCACCAATCAGCTTCGTAAATATCTAAAGCAAACGTGAAGGTAATTAGTGTCATACTTGGGGTTAATTACGATATTCATTCGCAGCATAAAAACTTATTTTTCAATTAAGATCTTTGTTATCTTAATAATGGCTTGCAATCCAAGTCAGCCTAAATAAGCAGTTCTTCCTGCTTCGTATATAGTGGTAATACTTGTTTTACAGCACAGCCTCGTTACCGCCTTTATTGGCAAATAATTACAGCCTAATATTTAAAGTAGGATAGCCAGTAGAAAATCATCCAAGTCTTGTCACTAGAATATAATGCCCATAAAACTAATTAGCAATCTAAGGGTTTACGACGCTATAAATGAATAAAATGGACCCCGAGACCCAACAGTTCACATGATTTAACCGACCGTTTTTGTTTCAAGAGGCTGATGAAGACATTTCGACTAATTAAAAGTCTAACGTTGTTTAGAATGCGTATTACATCAATATGTATGAACCCGAAAATTTAAAAAGTAAAGCATGAATACTCACTTCTTTCCCATTCAAACAATCCAGTAACACTAATTTAGACTTTACTTTAAAGGACTTAGCTCTCATTAGGATTCATTTAGTCCATCCAACGCGATAGGACGGAGTATTTAAATAATAACAAAAAGGTCAGCACCTCCTCAGCGATCATTAATGATAGCCTGATTGTAATTAAGCGTCCGACTCGAGACAGTGCTACGGGAGGCCAAATAAAAAGTTGAAATTGTGTATCGTAACAATGAGGTATTAATGAAATGCCGATCAATTAACATGATCCCGCGGTGGGGTGCGCGTCTCTGTGTGATGAATAAATAACACATTTCCCATAATATACAAATGGTCGGGTTATACGGTAAAAAGCGATTTGGCGCTCGTAACGCTCGCCCCGTGAGGCCGCGGTCACCAGCGGGGAGTTACCGCACTCTAGTGAGAATTTACTATGCCGCCATAAAATAATCCTATTCGACGTAGCATCGATCGACCCATAAAAACTTTCGCAGTTCAATCTCGAAATAGAAACATAACGACAACGGTTATCTCCAATACAATATTGTAATCGTGTTGTCAATTAAATATTTATCTACTGACAAAACGCTTTATCTATTGAAACCCGAATAGAATTTTTAATAGAAATACCACTTTTGCCTCATAAAATTCTAAGTTTATACTGTTTAATATCGGTGAAGACGTGCACTTAAGCAAGATTACATGAGTTCTTTTTTATCCGATCATAAGCGGCCGAGATCGGTTAATACAGCCAACGAAATAAAGTGCCAATGAAATTACCGGATCGCTTAGTGAGTATGCTTACCATTACGTGAATATAAAAGTTCCTCACTTAATAAAGAAGTAGATTTTACACAGAAACCAGATATGCAACATTTGCAAGTCCAGTTCCGAAATAATCGCCAGTAGGAATTTAAATAAGGTGCCAATTAGAAGGAGGGTTGCGAGTGCTGGTATTATTATAATGTCTTTTAATAATTTTATGTAAGCGACATTAAATGTTTGACGTTTACTGCTTAATAATAAAATCTTGGTAGCGGAGCGCGTTCATACTTTCTTACAGCAACCAAATAAATTTTGGTAAGTCCGTTACATTTGCTTGTATTCATTAAGATTAGACTTTCAAATGGAAGTAGGTACAGTGTTTACCAGCCACCGTTTGCACTGCTTACATTTTAACTGAAAGAGGTTTTAGTACTCTTAATAAAAACTAATGTATCTTTATCGTTGTAATTAACTTATTGAATATAACAAGATAAATGTGTAATAAGAAAATTAATTTCAAAATAATAAACATTTATTTTTATCATTAAATGATATGAAAAGCGATTACACGTAATTATTAAATATAAATTTACTTAATGGCTTTTTCAAGTTTTAATACAATAGTTCACTCGATCACTAAAAAAAGTAACGACATGCACATATCAACCTCGGAGGTTGTGCGTGTGTGGTACAGCGCAAAAAGCAACTTTTGAAACATGAAACAATAAATCAAAGCACAAAAAATACGTGTTACCGCGGTCCGTTGTTTACACATACCCATTGACATTGTCGCGAGCCTAAAAACAACCAGAGCTGCACTTGAAACCCTTAAGGAGAAGCTATGTCGCCAAGACAATCCAGTAAAAAGTAGTCCAACTAATAAGGCAATATCAAGTACATTTCATCTGTAATAGTTTATGTTTAGAGCATCATTGAAGATGTATTACGAGTGGTTTTTGCGATACATTTGTTATATTTTTTGAGTGATCCTGCTGCGCCTTAACAGGCCAGCGTTGTAATAAATACTTCTCTTTCCTCATTACCTTACCGCCCAAACCGACGACATGCAAAATACAAAAACAGCAAATGACATACGCCAATACACGAGCAACGTATTCACTTAGCGAAATTGAGAAATAAAGAGATTTTTTACCATTCAAAACGTGCTCTAATTGATATTTTATTCAACGCTTTTGCTCGTTGGGTGGCGGACATGGAAATATCAATAATGAATATGACACCAACGACGCTGTGCGGTGCTTTTGTTTATGTAAATTTAATATGTTTCATGCAAACAAATTTTCTGGTTTATGCGGTTAGTCCACTAAAGCAACGAGAATATTTAATGGAGTTATATTTCTTACAAGATTTGCAGCTCCACAATTAGATATTTATTAATTAAAAAAACGATAAGGAGTGGAACTTGTTGTAAAAACAGTTATTAATTTACCTTTAAATTAAATTTATCTCTCCTCTATCAAGCAAATAAATTAACAAAGTAATTCAGAACCTGTGGGATAATCTGTAATAGATATAAATAGATGTAGCACAATCTTTTGATAAAGACTTATTAGAAAACAATTAAATGTGAATTTCTCTGGACTTTTTTTTATTACTGTTAACAAGTCAATAAAGGCTTCTAAAAACCAAAACAAGCAGATGTTACATAACCAGCTCAATTAAAAATAATAACATGATTGATTCATACAAAAACAAACCCTTTCATCAGAACAATACATTTGACGTCTTATTCAGAATCATTCAAATTACACGTTCCAGTTGGCAACACTTTTATTTTTGTCTATTAACTAGAAGTTGCGTGTGGTATCCCTGGCTACGTGGCTTATTAATAGTAATCGTTTTCGTGACATTACGTATTAATAACAGTGAACAGTATCCAGATACCGAATGATAGAAATTAACAAGACTGTTTACCAACCCATTTTTTATCATACAAAGATAATCGCATGCCTTAATAATAATTTGTATCAGCCCTTTCGGATGTCGGTATTATTTTTTGTAGCTACGATTCATGTAGCCCTGATTGGATCAGTTAAACAGTGACAAAATACTCGGGACATTGCTCCTTTGTCGTGATGTTCGGTTTTGTTCCCGGAGATGTGTCTCACGATATTTAACCTCATGTCATTATTAAGACATCACTTGCCCGGTGGCTGGGAGATCCACTCGCAGATAACATTTCGGTCATTTATATCGAGCCCCGATAAATGAGTGCACTGAACATTGAATAAATGTATTGTGCTAGTTTGATAGTCAGGTATTTTAATTAAAGCGTAGGTATTTAGAAATGTTGTTCCAAATAAAATTTAATTGTGAAGAAGAATCAAGGAATTCTATGTGCTTCATTTACAAAATGTGTATAAAAAATGGGACGGTCAACACAAAGGCTAATTTAAACAAATCTCATGTTCTACTGAACAATGAACAGAATTCTTAGGGATTTGTCACTAGAATGCCAACAAACTGTTGCTCAATCGATCGTAAACGGACCAGCATCGTACCGGCAAGGGAAGCATTAATTAGGAGGTCGTCTTTAATTAAATTGTGACGTCTCAGCGAATTTCCCTCAGGTCTCTCTCTCGGTGGTCTTGCAGGTAAACGTTAGAACTCAATGTAACTTTATGGAGACTGGCTGTAAATTTAACATTTTAACGATTATCAATTAAAGAGTAATTCTTTACGTTACAGTCGTTAACTGAGCAATAAACTTAAATATGCTGATGCGACAGTTTTATATCCTGGGAATTTAGGATTAGGTAGTGTCTGTATTTCAGCAAAAGACAAAAGTTTACGATGTTTTTCCTTCTTCACATTATTCGTGCTTGTATATGACTATTACTATCTACCGGGTGGTCGGCAAGGATTTAAAGCAACGATACGTAGGCGTACTTTTTATGATAATCAAAACACCGACACGTATTTCCTGAACTGCAAAACTTTAATTAAAACAAAATAAAAATACGTTGGCGCTAAACCCTTAAATTCAAAGTAAGGTAATAGTGGCCAACATCATTTTTACTGTCCGCAATAAAAAAGTATAATCTAGGACACCAACAAAAAACAGATTATTACACATCAAAAAATAAGTTATTAAATTGATGAGCGGCAATATCCTTTAACAAAAAAGGCGTTAACCACAAAGAATGGATTCATATTTGTTGTTTAATTAAAGAATTTTTACGCTATAAAAGGTATCTTGTAATTTGATGATTAAAAAAATATTGTATAGAGGCGTGTTAACTTTGAATAAAAGAATCCAGAAGCTTTACTAATAAAGGACCATTACTAGTTATTAGTGTAGTCTATTGTTATAAGTTATAATAGTAAGAAAATCTAAATAAACTGATACATGATTGTATCAAGTCTCATTAATAAAACAATTATATAGGCAACTTTTTTGCTATGATGTCCAAAAGAGTTGCCTAAGTTATTTTGCAAATACCTTCTTCATAAGTAATTTATCTAAGATCTTTGTTCATATTGCAGACCATTTCTTTAACTAGCCATCTACATCGTTTTATTCAAAAGTTGTCAATCTCAAAAATGGGCAGTATAATTTATTCGCATTGATTAAAAAAATGCTCCAATATTCAAGCCTCGTTTAGAAAAAAACTAGTAGACATATTTTTTCGTTCATACTATCTCATCTACACAATTACGTGCGTCAATTTAACTTAATACTCTTAGGTATCATAAAAGGTTACTGTTGGACTTGTTAAGAATGACATTTACGTATCATCACGGTGCCCCTGTTCGGGTGCCGCGCTGTGTCTAATTTCCCAGCAAGAGGTATGTCTTGCTGTGCCTTTGTCAATGATACATCATTAATCAAGCTCAAATCAACGTCTCTGGCCGTTTTATTACCATTTAGATTCGCTGCCAAATAAGGGATGCATTTGATAAACGCATTTGCTTGTGTTAAGAATGGTCTTACACGAAGATGTTTGGATCCGTTTATAATTCGCATTCCTAAGTAATTTATTTCACATGCATCGCTAAAGAATGCAAAGAACTTGAATTTGCATTAATAACCTTTATCATTGAAATTATTTTTGCATTCGCGACTCACTTTTTTCTGTCCTCTAAATTCGCAATGAAACTCACAATCAAATCTTGAACATTATCGGCGAACGGGGTTTTTTCAACGTCTGAATGTTAAAACAATATGACTCTTTTATTTTGAGTTGTACGACAAATGTTTAAACGACTAACCCATGTACCTACATACAGGAATATGTGGTCAGGTACTGGAACAAGTTGCCAAACATGTCGGAGGCTGCAGTATTAAACATGGTCATAGACTGGGTGGGGTGGGATCACTCGCACCGGGAATACTAATGAGTACAGAGAACTATTTTAGAACGTATCATTAAGAAACAGGTCACATAATGTAAAATGCAGTGGCTCTGAACTTCGTATCGCATTTACATTACTTTGTTGGAATCAAAAATACGCGTTAAAAGACAGAGATGGCGATAGGTTATGACTGATGTGGGAAAGAGAAGTGCAGCCGTCAAGGCAGGTGTCGCGATACATCTGCGCGTGCGCACTGACCGGCACGTGCGCCCCCACCAAAGCTTTCAGGCCAAAAGCGCGGTGTATTAGATGTTATTAGAATCTTAAAGATTCTTAATGATAATATTTTTTGTTTATTAATTACGATTTCATAATTTAAAAGTATATTTTGAACTAACCACGAGTTAATGATATTTTCCACTGTTTACTATTATTGTATTGCTTTCAATTTTACCTTATAAAATTAAAGTCAACTTAGTTAAAATAAAAACAACTATTTGCAACAAAAAAAACATGATTATTGAGAAACGAGTTTCTCAATAATCATGTTTGTTCAACGGCAATGCTCGGAAATAACATTATAAAGTGTTAATTAATACAATCGGCGCATGCTTATTTTTAAGTGTATCGTTAAATATAGGTACACACGGTTAAAAAGTATAGTTGAACAGACAAGATAAATTGTTCTCCATATGTCAATCTCGAATCATAATTGAAAAGTAAAGTCTTTTAATATTTTTTTGGTATCATTAACCGCCGTGCGTACGGCACGAGCGGTCGCCAATTTTATAACCAATTTTGAGAACAGGAAGGCTGCGCGTGCGACGGGCTGATTTCAATAATAAATCGATGCCCCCACAATTCACCGGTGGACAGCGTTTGTCCGAAGCCCTAGCCTGAAATTATCGACATTGCCACAAAATGTACTGGGCGGGGACCAACGGTTTCTCTTGAGTCGGGTGAATTTTTATAGCGGTAGCAGGAATCGACGATTAGGGGGTTATTAAGCTTTGCCACTCCGATGCTTTCCATCGGGCGTGATTGTAACATGTCGTGTACGACCTAGCGGTTTACTCAACTTATTAAAGTTCAGCTTGTGGTATTCTGTGATGCTCAGAAACAATGGTATGCTGCCATGTCTCATAACCGATTAAGGGTTTGTTCGATTTATAACATAAAAGAACCAAACCTCGTCAATTACAGGTACTAAAGACCGTAAAATCAAATTTATGCCATCACTTTACTTAATCAGCTTTCAAAGATGATACATTAGTGTCGCGACGAATCTTGCATTAAACTCTTCCATCCACTATCATCACAGAATATCGTTATAATTGAATTACAATAATTCTCTATATTTCGAGGCGAAAGCATTTGGGAGGGTTAAAAAATATCGACAAAAAAGTTTAGGTTCACACCTAAAATGAGGCGTCGGCTTGTTAAAAAGCTGTTAATAATATTTTAGACGTATTCCAATAAACGTTTTAACACCTTTTCTGTAAGGTATCATTAGGCTGATTATTGCACAGCCGCCGACCGATCTGCAACCACTTGGACAGGTTCGATTTTGTTTTAATAGTAAACGTGAGGCTATTATAGACAATTTATTTGGTTACGTTATCTATATTGTTAATCTGCAAAGAGGAAGATATAACTTTTTAATTGTTGAACGTTATTATAAAGTTGTGTGTTGTTTCTATGTGTATCTTAAAACTAGTTATTGTCCAACATTATTGGTACACAGTTTAGATTTATTGCTAATCACAACTACGATACTAAAATATGTCTGAATATCTACCTTAGAGGCTGTCAAATCAAGGGGAAAATTTTGTTTATCTTTGTCAAACTCGCACATGTAACTGTACATAAGCTCTTAGAACGGTTTAAATATGTCTGGAAGATAATTTTATGCCAAGCTTATATTTCCAGTTAGTGTAATCAATTTTAAAGATGACTTCCCAAATCGGCTCTGCAAATACGACTATATGAACACACTACCAAAAACTTGATCCTATCAGCATTAGGGCACGCATGTGAATAAATTCAATATGGCCACTGTGCATACGAACGCCGAAAATTTATTAATCTCGAAGTAAATAAAGCAATCTGGGAGTTCATTAAAAGGTTTAAATTTTATCTGTGCAGTTTATGTTAACCACCGCGTGCAGGGCGCGCGGCGCGGGCACATCCGATACGGAATCGTACTAATTGGAACTTTGTACCAACTAATTAGAATAAGTTGTGGTCGCGCTCACCGAAATTTATTTTGAATCTGTGCCGCAGCGAAAGTGTTCCTTAATATCCTTTATTTTTAATTAAATGTAATCCTCTTTTTGGCGTTCGATAGTATCCTTGTAAAATTCCTTCGAGCGCCACACGTCGTCGTTTCAATTCTCACATTACACACGAAAACATCGTAATAATAATTTATTGTTTTTTGAAAAAACTTAATACAACATTTATCACGTAAATGGTGCTAATAAAAAGAATATTGAGTGGGTATTATTTAAATATCCAAAACATTAAGACAATTCGCATGCTGTGAGCGTGCTGCATTGGCGGCTGCGGTGTATTTATATGAAGAATGGCGTGAAACGAATAAATATCAGAAGGATACTGATACTTTAATATTTTATTAAAGTAACCAGGAAGCTGGAAGAGCAATTTAATAGTAAATAATCTTCGAGATAATTAGGTGTTGAAACGGCTGATAAACTACCGTTGAACGAAAAACTGCATGTATATCTGTATATGCAAATATGCAGCAGCTGTTACAAATTCATAAAAATTCATTTCGTTAAACTTTTTCTTTTTATTTGTGCCTCAAAACAATATTCAGTATTCATATTTCATATTCCTGTTACATTTATGTAAAGGGGGATCGTGGTGGTCAGAAAAACATTGCATAATAACATTTCTCAGAACATGACGGATTACAATGGCTTACAGTGTTATTATAAGTTAATTTTTATAAAATATTTAAGTAAACTTAATCCATTAAAATTCGCTTTATCAGCAATTAGATTTATATTTTTTTATACTAAAAATAATGTGATTGTAACTTTATATAAAAAAAACATCATGTAAAAACGTCATCTTCGCAAAAAAATGGTTATGTAGTTTATTGGGTTTAAAGTTTATCAAATATATTATTTTTAGTTTCTAGGTTCGTCGTAACGTTTACTTTTATTATTATATATTTCATCAACTGTGTCTTCTAAATAATCCGTACGCTAAAATCAAAAAATTACGTTGATTAAAATCAAGGCCTGGCTATACATATCCGGACTGTAGGTAGGCACTTTTAGTCCACTACAACATCTGTATTGAAATAATACTTAAATTCCATTTGAGAACCTAATTTTAAAAGTAATTTTAACTTAAAAGTCATTGTCGATTTTTCTCACGATAAAATGAGGGTCATTAAATCACACCTATCGTTTGTCAACCCGGAATCGCGTCGGGTCAAGGGGCAACAACGGACGTTGAGTTCCTGTACTCATTAGTTGGTATAACTGGCAATATTTTTATAGTCATTTCTTTTTCACACCGTGATTTGTCATTTATAATGGAATTTAATACATTCGGGCTCCGTGTTTTTTACCTAGAAAGAATACGAACATAATGTATTTGAGTGCCGCATATTGAAAACAAAAAGGCTTAGCATTTTATATCAATGTCAAACTCGTATTTCGTTTTTAGCAATCAAAAGTATTTACGCGTTACGATAACGTATTTTGAAAATGATATATCCTAATACATTTTAGTAAGTTTAATACCTATATAAACTAATTGCTGTTATCCACCAAACTATTGCAATTATACATACATATTTAACTCCGGTTAGGTTGTAATTTTTTCTCACGTAGGTACAAAGTGTCACATAATTATTTGCTGGTTTGATAAATCGTTTAAGCATTGTCACTACATGCGATCAGCGGACATATGGACAAATCTAACAATTGTCCACACCAACATCATATCCGTGAGCTGAGTGAGGGGCTAAAATACCCGCAATTAAGGGTTAATAGCGCTATCTGTGAACCGTCACATTCCCACGCAAGGCAAAGCTAAAAATATCGTGTAGCTATCTGTTCAAATTATGTTTTTATTTTTGCGTTCAATTAACCGAAAGTGAAAATAAACAGTTTTTATATAACTCTTATCTTGTCACATTTTTTTTAATGCTTATCCATTGCGGATTTAAGAAACAGCTCAAGATCTCATGTTAACTTTACAGAAGGCCACCGGTTTGCGGTAACGACAGGTCTGTCTATAATTTGCCTTTGAAACTGCCGGCGATCAACCCCTTATCAGCGCATAGAAACGATAAAATCTCCGCCTGCGACGATTTCATCATTGTCCCGCCCATTAACGCCCATTAAAATTCCAATCAACACGCACTTATTCATCTGTCGAAGACGGTACGCGACGCGAGGACATCGTGACGTCACTTGCCATGTCTGGCGTCTCGCTTTGAGAAATTACCTGTTTAATTACCTGAGTCATTGTCACAGTGAAATTAATTGGCGCCACTGACATCAAGGGTATCGACAGCCGCCAAAAAACAATATTGAATAAATCAAATTCTATAATCCAATAACCCTAAATCAATTGTGTGTTGACTGTGACTAATTTTGTTAGTTTTAACGCTGAGGTTTCGGCGCCAGTTGTGGTAAAAAACAAATAAACATTCGGTAGAACTAATGAGTGTGTAATTTTGTTAGGGAGGCTCTATGTAGGCGGTCCACGGGCGTTGGACACGCGGCCGCAAGATAATTAACATTCTAGCCAAAGTCTACGTTATAATATAAAAACTGCCAGTAAATGCAATTTCCATATTATAATAGGTAAGCGGGACGTGCCCCTAAACAAGATATGAAACTACAACATAAAAATTTACGCTAACATTTGTATTCAGTGCGGGTTTTATACAAATACAAATAGTTTAAATACAAATAGTTTATTTCTTTAACAAATAGTAGCAATCATATTGTGATTGGAGCCTTCTTTTAAGCGAATAAAGCCTGTAGTAGAAGACTCCACTCTTCCATAACAAAATAAATTACAGTTAAAGATACAAACATTTCTCACATTTACATAATCAAACAGTTAAGTAGATACGTATATAATATAAATTCAGTGTGTGTGTTGTGTGTGTGTGTGCATGTGCGTGTGTGTGTGTGTGTGTGTGTGTGTGTGTGTGTGAGGGCGCGCGCGCGCGTTAGTGTGTGTTTGTGTGTGCATGCGTGTGTGTGCGTGTGTGCGTGTCGGCGTGCGTGAGTGTGTGTTATGTAGCGTGCTTTAAAAGTGATTCAGTTTCCTCATAGGTAAGTTGTTTGATCCATTCAACTATAGACTTTTTGCAATCATAATATTTCTTATTATGTACATATATTTTTTTATTTATTTTATTATATAATTGAGTCGACCGTGTATTATATTGAATGGATGCAAAAGAGGTTTTTGTGCGGGGGGTTTGTGCAATCATATATTTTCTTCTGTTAGAAAGTTTAGATGCATAGTATGGCAGAGACCTGTGTTTTTTTAACACTGTCTGTATAATATATAATTTTCTTACAGAGAGTAGACCACTGATTTGATAAATTCTATCTGTAGAATATATTTTTTTTTTAAAATACATCATTTTTATCAGTGCACGTTGAGCACGTTCTAATTCTATAAATTTAGTTTTAGCTGACCCTCCCCAAATAGGGATACAGTATATTATAACCGATTGGACGAGAGCAACATATATCTCGTTTAAGAGATTTCTAGGTTTTTTACTTTGGGTAGTCATAATTTTGGGGACGACATGTCTCAAAGTACTAAATAACCAGCTCAGTTTTCTAATCCTATTAGCAACTTGTTCTAGATGTGCATACCAGGTCAAGTTGTGGTCTAATATTATACCTAAATATTTAGTTTGCACTACTTTATTTATTTCTGGACAATTACAGTGTTTATTTTTTAAGTCATCACAATTATGTATTTTAATTTTAAAATCTTCAGCAGGCTGAGTCCGTTTGCTAATACTAAAACACATGAAGTTTGTTTTAGAGGTGTTCAAGGTAAGCAAGTTATTCTGTAGCCATTTAGCTATAGTAGCCATGCCTATTTCAGTGCTACACTTAACCTCCTGCCAGGAGCTACCAGTGAAGACGATGGCAGTATCGTCGGCGTATGAAAAAATTTTGGCATTTTTTAACTTTAAGTTACAGAGTTCATCAATATATAATTAATGAACTCTGTAATTAACAATTTATGCATTATAAGTTTCATGAAATTATCTTTGGACTTTTTTTATATCGAAAAACGCTAATTATATGGAAGAAATTACGTATTTCACTCTCAATGGTGTAGATGACAATTTTTTTAATGTCCTTCCTATACCATAAACTCATACAGATACATTGATTTCAAATGTCGCGTGACGTCACAATTTCGCACAACTTTGTGCGCAAGCATGACGTTATTAGGCCCTCCTACTAAACTCAGATTCGCTATATCTATTTAGTGTTGTCTTATTTTTAAAAAGTAAAAAAATACGTGTTGACTAATTTTAGTATCTTAGTGACGGAATAAATAGATTTTGACTTTTCAGTCATCTATCCTATTGCACGTAAATAAAACTGTTATTAGTAGATAAGGTTCTATTGACACTAAGCTAATTACTTGAGAAGCGGCGACTAAAATAAAAGTCCAAGGAATTCTCACTTCTCTAATTGCCAAAGAGTTCACTGTGGTAGCTATTAGAGAAGCCGAACATATTGCGAAAGCGGGAACATTAATAGAATAATGGGATGCATTAATAATCCAGACAATAAAAAGAGTCTAGCCCACTTGGTACTTAAAGGGATAAGAACTCCAAGTACTAAAATATAAATACGTATGTACCGTTCGATGAAAACTGTGGCGATCGTATCTTCATTTAATTTAGAGCACAGTAACATTTTGAAGATAGCCTATAAAAGTCTCAGTTTAAATGAGACTGTAAAATGGTTACATTAACCTTTCACCGGCACTATCTAAGTGGAGTAATTGATTTATTTCTCATGAAGATCATTTTCAAGAACAATGCTTTCCGACGAAATGTAAAGTGCCTTATAGCCTTCAAGCTATAATTATTTGTTATATTCATTCGAATTAAATCGAACAATTCAGATGATTCAATGTAAAAACCGTAATAAACCGATGAAAAAATTTAATATTCTAGCCACCACATGTGTATTTTATTCACTACACGAGTGCAAACCATTATTCTCTAGAATCTGTTCAGAATACAATTATGTCGCCTAACCAAGTGTGTTAACTCATTATTTTGTCGAATGTGATCCTAACCCAAAATCTGGATCAGTAAATGAAATTAAAATATCTGTATTTTCATAACTTTTATAAACAAATGCAAAATCACAAACGCTTTTAAAATAAAAGAACATTCATTCGACATTCAGCTGTTTTACGACATGCCTTCGCATTTATTTCGGGAAAATATTTCGTCGCATGCTCTCACCAAAGTGATTATCAATTTAACATTCAGTAGACAAAATTCCGCGGCGACTGGAAGTGAAGTTTTAAACGATTATTAGGAGAGTTCCAGTGTTTATGTTGTTGTACTAAAACAAAAGGGGTTCTCTTCGGCAATGAAATGTTTATTGGCTGCCGAAGCCGTCGGGATGTTTCGCGCCTCGAGCGTGGATAACGAGCAGTAAATGACGTTTACAGACATTCAATCAAACCAGTGATTGGACGATTGATAGCCACGGTGCATATTGGAGCGCTGCTCGGCGTCAGTGAAATTGGAGTGAGTAATTAGGTTTTTTTAGTTAAAATATCTCTACGTAATTTTTTTTCGTAATTTCGTTCTTTGTAAGTGATTGAAGGCTCTTCAAATGGTATTTTTGGTTCTTTATTAAATAACATAAGAATTATTGAATAACTTTAGATATTTATGTATCTTTATTTCCAGTAAATATCATTTTGTCTATTAATGGATATGGAGCAATAATTGTAGAAACAATTTTTCATTATTAATTATTTTTTTAAAAATAATATAATCCTATTTTGTTTTTTACATTTAATACAACAAAATCTATAAAAACAGTTCTTTGTTATCATTATTTTTATCTGTCAACAATCTTTCCAAACTCCCAATGAAAATAACGGAAGATTTTGTTAAATTCATAATGACGACATTATTGTCCTCGAGTTTAAACAAAACCACATTTCCAACACAAGTAAATAAAATTAACACACTTGTACTCTGTATACGGTATCTTGCAGAGTACTGTGTAAAATACAAATCTTTTTATACCTTTTAAATCATTACACATTATTACGTACATATAAGGTTTAAGGGTATACAGGTTCACATGCATTACTGAGGTAAATGTACATCAAATTCGGTCGTTTGCAGCGAGTGTCGCGTTGGGAACAATCAGTTGGTCGGACGCGTGTCATTCGGGCAGCAATGCGTTAACGAGCACATGCAAATACTGGGTACTTCGCACTAACAATATACATGGGACTAGTGCGCCGCCACCGACTTGCTACGACGAACATAAAAATAAAGATTTTGTTTTATAGTGAAAGGGTTACTAACTACTTTAATTTCAAAATATACTCCTATTTCGGAACGATTACGTGAGAATATTGTTTGTGAAAAGAGGGGTAGAAATATTCTTATGTTTTTGCTTCTTGTTTATTTAACTAGATATAAATCGTTTCAATATTTAGTTAATGTTTGTTTTATATTTTATTTGTCATTACTATAAAAATATAAGTCACTACAAAGGCAAACTTTACTGTTTTTACAGTGTTGCGATTTTAATAATCCATTAACCGTTTTTTCAGGTTCGTCGTAGGTAGACCGCAAACTATTACATTTATAGTAGCAGTTGTATAGGAATGTTCAATTTGATCTCCACATACTCAAGTATTTGCAAATTGTTCTCATGTAATAATGGGCGAATAACAACGGCTTATCAACGTTACAAGAATTCGCATAAATTTTAATAAGTCAGAAATATTGAGTATCTATACATATTATAAAATAAAAGTCCCCCATCGAGTCTGTGTATCTGTCTGAACGTGAAAAACTCAAAAAATACGAACGGACTTTCATATGGTTTTCACCAATGGATAGGGCGATTCAAGAGAAAGGTTTTGTGTGTATTATTCAATAATGTTTTGTCTACCTGAAGCCGGGGCCTATTCGTCATGTAAATCATATTTATATGACTATGAGGGATATTCACCTATGCAAAATAAATGTAACAGTTATCAGTGAGCTCGTCAGAATAATTAGTTCACTTGCTGGTTACTTCCACGCCATTCATCTAGATTTATAGATGAATCTTAGTTTGAATTTTTAAATGAAACGATGGAGACGTGAAGATTATTATGCCCCCTTGGTATTGCCTTATTATGAAGATCTTACATGTAGAATAACAATAATAATAAACTGGCAACCGAAGAAGATACATTACAAATAATATTTAAATATTCTTTTGTACGAAATTACTTTCATTTTCAATGTCTATAATCTATAAATAACAACGCAGCAGGAATTTTGATCTTATTTGTTTTAAATCACAATAAATAACATAGAATGAATGGATTCCAAACACCGCATGATTCCTACAAGTGTACGAAGGTTCTTATAAAAATGATAAACGTTTGTCGCTGGTCGCTTTGTGTGAAAAAAATATGATGAAGCCGTATAAGGAAAAAAGTAAATACGGTAGGCAAGAACGGGTGACGTCTGCTACTATATATTTACGTACACAATTGAACCGCGCTAGCCACCGATTTAATACATATTAAAACAGAGGATACATTTTTCAAAACGAAGAGTTTTCTGGCTTATGTGCCTAATTTGAATTTCCACCGATACCGTGGGAAGAAACAAAATTAATTCCGTTATAAATGCTCTAATCAATGAGGTTGTGTATAAATAGTTTATAGTGTTCCAATATGTTTAATCTTTCATGGTTTACGTTATCCGACAGCAATGACAAGTTTTCATCCGTACAAGAGCTCGACACACGATTCTAATATCTATCTCAATCGAGTAATGTCGATGTTAGTTTTGATAATCGGTAACGATTATTCGGTTGGTTTATAATTCGATTTGGTTAGAGATGTCCACACCTCTGGGTGGGCGCCGGCCTCCCGCTAACTCCAGATTAAAACTCCAAATGTATTGCGTGGGCAATAAACATATATTAATAGGCCTTAGATATTTGTTTCAACACCATTTGTCTATGGATTAAGTGAATTAATTCGATATAACATGTGTACTATGTGTATACAGGAAATACATTTAAAAAACGTTTTGATATTTCGATTAGGTGTGTACACGTAAATGTAATATTATACAGTGTATCAAGACGGGTTGATATTTCATTTTTGAACATATGTAGTTACTGTGTGCACAGAAACATGTAACCTATTATTTTAGTTGTCACGTATTGAATTTATGGGATTCACATGGCGTGAATATGAAGGTACAAAGTACGATGAAGATGTGTAAAGGGGATTATTTAATAGGTGCCTGCAACAGTAGCAAGATGTGCTATTGTAATCGAAGATATGCTAAAAAGTAGCGATCAACTGTATAATTTCGCGCACGGGTATATGAGAAGCAATAAATATTTATAGAACCACTTCTCCATGTCCTGTAAATTGCGGTGTAATCGAGTCAAGTTTATCACAACAATGTTGAAAAAATTTGCATTGCTCCCAAAAGTAAACGAGGGAGGAATTACTATGTTGTTGAACAACCAACTAAACCTTGATGGTATGTGTAAATAAGTTGACAAGTATCTTCTTTAAACTTTTACATAAATAAATAATTATGTAGATTTTACCATACAGGTTCCTGATTTTGATTTATTTCGCTACGAAATTGTTATTTTATAGCAAAGTCTAGGTTGTATTCTGTGTAGAAATTATTGTAGATACTTTCTAACAGAAAAGGTAAATAACATTAAAAACATATTAAAACTCTGTCACAAAGACACTCACCGAAAGTGATTACGTTTTGTCTCACTTACCCCCGAACAATGAAACGCTATTTAACTTTAAGACGATCTTAAACGTCTATCTGTCGCTACTTTACACCTTTGAGTAACAGAGACAGCACGAGACTTAACGGTGACTTAAAACTGATTGACTTTTCAGTATTCGGCCATTACATTTTCCAGATAAAGTAGGCTAAATACTATTTTAAAGTGAACCTTCTTACATGCTAACTTATATTACTTGTCGCAACTAAGAGTCAATTTTATTAAGTCAACAAAATGTCAAGTACTCTTATTGTTAGGTCAACAAGAGGCAGTAGGTTATACTTGTTTTATAGCAATCATGTTATTATTTAAACGACCCTACTGTCTCCAGTTATGAGCGAGTGCATGTTTCAATATGATGGTTACAAAGTACACGTTGCACGTCGTGGCCAAGACAATGTCTGAGCGAATTAAGGGCCAATTAATACAGCAAATTGCTTTATTATTGTAGTTTGCGCCGCTCGTAAACGTGTAAACAATTTTTGATTCTGTTTTGTTTTGCTATTAGAACAATTTATGATATATATTTCTGTATAATTTATAACCACTTTTTTATGACCTGTACTTTAATTTCCAAAAGTAACTACAGGTATTGTTTAAGAGTTGCAAAGACAGGTATGAAAAGTTGTAGGTATCTACATTGTTATAAACTTTTTTCTTAATCTGTATGACAAACATCTTACCATAAAAATCAAAGATAGAATCTCTTCCATAAAAATATATCAGCTCAAGCGAAAATTCCCAATATTTGCATCGACATGTACAACGGGCTATAAATTAAAAGTTATGATCATTAATGAACCAGTTTTAATTTACGATCAAACTGTTGATAAATAATCAACTTGGTTGGTATGAAAAAATTAATCAGATGAAGTTGAATGCGACATTCGCCTCACGGAGTCTAGTGGCATTGCTCTTAATGCGTGCATTTAATATAATCGCTGTATAAATTGCAAAACGAAAGTAAAATTGCGAAATTAATTTATAAAATAAAACCTAATAAATATGATGATAAACTGCCTCGTTTAACTTGGTGTAAATGATGGGAGGTGCGGGATATTTGTCAATGGTTTGCGTTGCCATGGGAACGCGGACTTGCAAAATGTTAATATGTTCAATTCCAATGAATATTAAGTGTTGGCTGCAAATTACTATCTTATTACTTGCAAATAATAGTGTAGCAGTAAATGAAACAATCAGTTTAATAAATTCGTTAAAACCATGATTTTGTTTGAGCTCCTATATTTTGTATACCTATCTTCCGTTGAAACTGAACTTAAACGATCTTTTAAACTAAACTTTAACGTTGAAACTGAACTTTAACGATTGTTAAGCTCAAATAAGGCTTCGATGAACCAACAATAGTGTGTTAAGTGTGTTAAAAACTATTTTAGGCACTTTCTAAAACTTGTTAGATTGTCTGTGGGTAAGTTGCAAAAATAAAAATATACGTGTATATTCAAGGGACACTATTTAACATAACATCAACCAATAAATATTAATATTACGATGTAAATCTCCCGTAATTTGTCATAACGGCTTTATCTTGTCAAATGAGGGAATGTAATTCGTAACAATCGACGATCGGGCCCAATCCGTCGGTTGGTATCGATCGTCCGTCACCGCTGTCATTTTAGATGTTGAATGATGACAGCCATGACCGAACACCATTGCGTTACTATAAGGAAATCTAAAAGAAAAAGGTAGAATTAATAATTTAATTCCAAAATTGCAACATTTACCTTTCTAGATAATTTAACTAAATTTCTAATAAAGTAGATACTTTGATCTGCTAAGAACCTACGGATGAAGTCCTGCAATTACAAGTAAGAGTACTGAAATCGAAGTAAAAGTTGTCTAAATAAACTTTTTTTAGATACATTAATTGTTATTTTTGTAGGGATTAAAAAAAATAAAAATGTGTATTTAATTATTGAATTTCACGACATGTGTAACTTTATTAATTTCAACGGAGACACTCAATTAACGATGTAATCGATAAACACAAATTACCCACTTATTCTTTTTAACTTAATATGAATTTAACATAGTTTAGTACCTAGATTAATAAACCATAAATTGCTAATTATAAATCCTTTTTATACAAGAGATTGTGTCAGTAAGTTCCCACGTATAATTGATCGCACAGCCATCAAAGTACCGTCATGAATCGCGAATATCGTGAATATCGTGTTTGGTGCGATCGGCCGTAAGCAGAGATGCGACAGCTATCCCTGTTAATATAAACGGACGCCATCAATATACACTATCGTCATTTCATCAGATTCAGAGAGGCCGAGATTGTATGAAACTATTCATTTAAGTGATCATTATTCAATTATTTATATGACACGTAATTAAATGGCCCTTTAAATAACATAATTAAATGCGTGCTGTTTTTAATGACATGAACATATAATTTTAAATAAACTACGTACTCTTTAGAACACCTATTTACCCTGGGCCTTGTAAGGACCTATGAGTCTGTCTTTTGTAAGAGTCAATTATAAAATAACGAAGCTTAAAAATTAAGTTATCTTAAAATAATTATATTTATTTATTTTAAAATGCGAGTAAAAAAAAAAATATTTATTTTCAAAGCTGGTGACGATTCTTCAGTCAAAATTATAAAAATACAGATAAAAATCGAGGTCATTGAGCAGTCAAGTCTCATGGTCATCTTATAAAATCTAATTCAATACCTGTTCTGGCATATCGGAGCACTGACCAAGAGCTTACAAGTCACTGTCTGATTATGCTTCGACCACGACATTCATCACCCAAAATTACTTTTCTGACATAAATCTTCGCATTCAAATCAAACGTGATAAAAACCGATGGTGCTAACAACATCATTTCAGCAACAAGCGTACCTAATGTTATTTAAGTCGTAATATTGGATTTGAAGCATACGAAATCAATAATTACACTTGTACAATGCGGCGCGATTTGTGCATACTTAAATTTGTATTAAATTGGACAGGAACAAATTGTGTTATCCAGTTAGGTATAATCCTTGTGTTTAGATATCGATTTCAGATATTCAAGTTCTTATGAACAAGGTTAGTTATTAGTGAAGGTTCCTAAGGAGGTAATGAGGTGTTGTGGTTGGAAACCATTAAATTCAATTATTTTTACAAAAGCCAAATCCGTAGGAAATATTGTTTTATGTTATAATTTTTCTAACGAGGTTTTATTAATCAAGAATTTTTAGCCTATACTGAGTTAAAGAAATATTAAAACAATATTACCAAATAGTATGCATAATTCTTACCTATTTGCTTTCGTCGTAATGGTACAGCCGAATTATGATTAAATACAGTCACCTCACCTCCCCTCACCTCAACTCACCTCACCTA
The DNA here is from genome assembly GCA_932294365.1 of Diachrysia chrysitis. NCBI lineage: Eukaryota > Metazoa > Arthropoda > Insecta > Lepidoptera > Noctuidae > Diachrysia > Diachrysia chrysitis. Next base: position 9,015,038 of record OW028649.1, on the reverse strand, counting down.
ACCCCATTTCAAACTACTACTATCCAACCCTATTAAAATCAATTTCTGTACAAAATCACGTAGGTTATTTATTCTAAATTGATTATCGTCATACTACAGTAAACTGCGAGTATTTTCATACATACACTCCTAGTGCAATTTCCCGTTATCCAGTCTTCTACCTAGCAAGATATACCTATCCAGATTAGTACCAGATACGGGGCACCACAGTGGCAAACACTAAACTTAGTCGGCTAATTTAAAGTCTCACGCGAGCACTGTTAAACCGGAGTGATTGGTACGTTAAATACCAAGTTAACTGTCGGTTAATAAACAGGATGATTCATAATACGGTCCCTCACTATACCGGCATTAAAACCTCCTTTAATTTACTTACTTCGAAATTTCCTCAACAAATTTTAATTGCTAAGACTAAATTGGATAGTAACATTTATATCCCTCATTTTATTTGAGTATCCTTTGGTGTTGATGCGAAATTAAATCCTCGTCTATTTGTTTTCCGTGGCGTCAGTGCCTGCATTCAATTCAAGCAGTTTTTATCTTTTTTTAAACAACTTAGTTTCACTTGTTTTACTTCGGCGTAGATTGGAGAGCTCGTTATTTATCCAATTGATTTAACAAACCGTAAACTATATAGTTCTGTATTATAGGTAGTAAAACAAATTACAATGGTCTTCCAACTATCGCTATTGTACGATAGCTACCTTTTATATTTTATTTACCTTTATAATTCAAATAATAAGTTAACAACAATATCGTAATTTTTGCAGTATAATGTTATATATTTTTTAGGATATTTATACTCTGGTTGAGCAATAATCTATAGTAAAACCCAGGTGTCAGACAAACCACCCAGTTTATTAAATTAGTTTTAAACATTTGATGACACTACATTAAAATGGCCATAAAAATATAATCGTCGGTAATACAGCTCAATGTTTATTAGAGCATTTAAAAACGTTATTTAAAACAATCAAAGCAAAGGACCAGAACAGAATTTCTTTTTTTTTTAAAGAAGAACGTTCCGGCGCTAAGAATTTTATACTTAGGGCGCGGGAATTTCGCAAGCATTCAAATAACATGAACAAAAAATACTCAGACTTAGAACATTTGTGAGTAACACAAAATGTTTGCCGCATGCGGGGATCGAACCCGTAGTACGTCGTGCACAGTGGTATTTAAGGTGGTGACCTACACGACTCGGTTATCCGTGTAATCAAGTCAGTGAAAGATGAACAAATAAATAATCCTTTAAATGAGTTAATAACAAACACTTGTGATCCTACTTCTTAATAATGACTTGATTATAGTCATTAGAACAGATACAACCGTCACATACTATTTATTTCTTAATAAGGTTCTTTTTCCGAATCCGATTCCTCGAAACACTATAAATGTTAAATACAATTTCTAGTTTAATCACAAGTTACCGAAATCCAAATGATGTTACACATTAAGTATCAGAACATTTAAAATTGTTTAACCCTCGTTACGCTTGCTCGGTGAATAAAGACGTTATTAAAAATAATCTCTAGGCTGTCCCATATTAAACGATTAACGCTACATCTATGTGAAAAACAATTAACTTTAAGATTAAAATTGTTTCTTCCATAATGATGTTTCACGAAATTGTTATAGCAAGTGATAGGTTCCATTGAAGTAAAGTATGGAGTAATCTATTTTAACAGGATCATTATAAGCCATGTATTATCGTCCATGGTATAGTGGCTTCAAGTAGATTAAAATAAATATAGTAGGCCAAGTATATACTAACGGCAGGAATTAATATTATGTCTAAAAAAATCGTCTTAAACTGAACAAATTCATCTCTTCCTGTAAAAAATCTTTATACCAATGAGTTTTTTTATTAATTATACATCACAATTAAGTGAAAGTTATTTTTATTTAATATTATCGTAATAACATAATTCACATATTTATTTTCAGTAATCACGAAACACGGTTTTATTTCATCTTGTTCCGTTCGACATATTTAGTGTTATTGTGAAAATTTGATGTTTATTGCAAGTCCTGTAACCCTTAAATATGGCTTAAATTGTGATGAGTAACGGACGCAGACCATAATCAGGTATGCAAGCGCCTGCACTGACACGATCAAAGCGCCGCTGTGCTCGACAGTACGCGTCAGTGGACTTTCAGTACTACGTGTAGGTTGAGTATGTGAGTATACTTGTCTGAGAAATAATGTTTGAAAATATTTTGTCAATTTGTCAAAGTCAATTTCATGTTAGGTTACAATAATATAAAACTGAGCTATACTTTTGTTTTGTGATGATGATTAATTTTTACTTACTCTATTACTTACTTTTTTTGTGGAAATGGACAAATTATTTCAGTACTGAGTAAACATAAAATAAATTCTGTATTTTTTTCTATAAAAAATTTACTATTTTAAAACGGTAGTCTTTCCTGAATTCACTTTACAAAACTTCTATTTCATTGGTTTTTATGGTTAATTAGATTAACTACATCAAAATCATATCCATATTCCAAATTAACACACATATAAGCTCAGTGCTTTTTCAGTCATCAGTTTATCAGGCATCATGGTCACAGTAACCTCGTGAATACTTATGCTCATCTCTCGCTTAATTGATGTCGGTTTTTGAGTGTGGCAATATGCCGCCGAAGCGCGTCTGTCTACCACCTCTGTTCGCCCGCAACGTATGGAATTTGTATTCAATAACTTAAACAGCCGCTTGCTTTAGAATATTCAAAAGATATTTATTTTAGCGCAATTTATTTTACTGATAAAAAAATAGATTTTATCCGAACAAGGTTTCATAGCGTAAATGTTTTATGGCGTACAAGTGACATTACACGCAGCAAGTTGTTGGATTCTGATCTGAGCTTGTACCTTCAGTTGCTATTTATACTGTCAGAACGCATTATTCGACGATTCATAAACAAACCAAAATATTTATGAAGTTTGATCTTTTAAATCGATATTTTCGTTGTTAATTTCCTTATATTTATGTGCAGTGTTGAAGAAACATCCTTTAATTGTATTTAACTCTCTCACATTAATTTTAAATGAATGCGTTAAAGGTTATGATTGTTGATTTGTATAAATGAATTCTAGACTTATAATAAATAGCCATTATCTGTTTGCCAGTGTCTGTTTATTTTATTGTTATATTAACTTATACACAGGATGATTTTTGTTCAATGGAACGAGGAGGTACTTCTTTTATAGACGCAAGCACAATTAGTAACTTTTATATTTGACTAAGTAATACTTAATGAATATAAAGAAAACTTTAACAAGAAATGGTTCTACAATTTCGTCGTTACACTTCAGACTTATCGCAACTTTGAACCCGACAACGCTCAAAATTTTCAAAAGGGTAAATGGCCTGTCTGGAAACAAAAAAATACTGCAGAAAAAACAATTATTTAACTACCTTTCACTACTTAACTTTACACTCTCCCTTTCTAAGTGTCAATAAAAGACTAAATTATAATAAAGAGATCACAAACTTATATCTACATGATGGATAGGGCAACAAGACAAAGATTCATCCCTCCATTTTTTCCACTTCCCGTCCTGTACAGAGGGTACTGTATTGTTTTACTTGTGTCGTTTCACTTCATATAAATCAGGCCGTGGCAGGTCCTCAGCGGACGCAGGTGGCTCACAACATGCTTATTTCTCAATGCTCCGCAAATGCTGTGATAACGTTAATTTAGGATACTAATGGACTTTTTAGAAGTTTGCAGTTTGCCGAAAATTTACTTTGTTGCAAGTTTCGGTGTAAGATTAATTACATAAGCTAACTTGTTACAATGTAAAGATAGGAGAGATAAAATATGATTTGTAATTTTCAAGGCAAAAGATAAGAGAAAAAAAAATCTTTTCTCAGATTTTTTGTATAAAGAACAGAAAAAAAAATATTTTTAATAATTGTATTTTATAAAGGCGGCGAATAACTGATCAGGGAAATTTTTGATGAGTTGACTATCAAAGAAAAACATAATCACGATATATTATAATATAAACACCGTGCACATACCTGTGGGGAATTATTGGTACTTACGCGTGTTTGGTGATGAATTCCTACCAAAATAACTATAAACTCATTACAGCGTACTCCTCCCAGAACTTGTAAAAACATACTAAAAGCGACCGTTAACCCATATAATGAGGAGAGACTCATTTCCAAGAAATTAATATCCAGGTGTAGAAAAATATTTAACATTATTTTCGAAAATGAAGGTTACAAATTGTTACGATAGGACATTATTATTTTCAAGTGTTTAATAAGCAATATACCACGAAAATGTGGTGGAGAAGGTATATTGTAACGAGAATTTTGAAGTATTTTAAGATAATATGTGTAGTAAAGGACACTGTAAGGCAGATGCCAAGGGAAGGCACTCACTTGACTCAGTATATCACGCTAAGTTTCTTTGTAATACTTTCTCCGGACTCAGCAGTCGAGTAATTATTACCATGAAAGTTATAATTATGTTTTTATTAATCAATATCACTTTTATTTATTAATACGTGGTCCAAATACGGCCGGACGCAGGTGTTTGGCAAATAAGGATGTTACACAGGCTGGTGCATTAAAAAAAATTTTTTCGTTTTTATATGAAAATAAACACTGAAAATTACTGTAAATTGAATACAATGATTTTTTGAAAACAAACTTAAGTTATTGTACGGAATACGTATTAAATCGACAAACATTTTTAGTTTTAATTTTTACATGAAGCCTATAACTAAAAATATATTTTTTTTTGTAAATTCTTCTTTTTGACTAAACTTATTTAAGGTAGTGCTTTAGTTACTTTAGTGCCCAGTTCAGACCATAACTTTGTTATAATATAATATGCAGTCTTACGCGAGATTCGTGGAACTAGGTATTCATTTTAATCTTTGTGACAACTTTTTACTAGAAATTATGAACCTATACAAACTTATAAAGAAATATGTTGTAGAAAGTATATTAAAAATAAATCTGTGTCTTTTTTTGGGAAAAAATGTCTCCCGTCCCTAAAAAGGGTAGTAATCAAATATAATCCGAAACTAATCGCCACAATTTCTCCGAGCCACTATTAATTTTGTTATTTTTTAGTTAAAATAACGGTCTATTAAATTATAGCAATAATAAACTATTTTTTAAGATGGAATGCCAAGTTTTGAAATTTCGGACACTGACCGAGATTCTCAAGCGATTTGAAGATTGGGTACTGGAAAGATGCCTCTCGAAATTATTTAAAGTTTTTATGGTTTTTTTTGCCATTTTTCGACCACTGCAGGCAAATATTAAATGGAATATTCATTTTATTTTAAGACGTTTATTGAAGTTTTAAAACCAAAAGCCAAAGCTTTAAATTTTTTTTATGTGAACGGTCAGCACCAGTAATTAGTATAATAAAAATAAAAAACTACACACTAAGTTACAAATACTAAGTTAATTTTTTGTGTACGCATATTTCATACCCATGCGCTGACTCCTTGGATTATATTAAATTGTCTTAACTAGCCATTATATGAAGCTATTTTATTTACCATAGAACAAACAGATCTTCCTAATGATGACCAGAAAGCATTTGTAGAATGCTATTTAAAGGTAAAGACTCTCGCGGCGATTTTAGAACTCATCAATCAAAGGTCGCGACTATTCAATCATAATTTTATTCCGTCTCTTTCTTTCATAAACTTATAGGCGTTTCGAGAAAGAGATAGTGTAACAAAACTTTGAAAGTTTGAGTGGTAAGTTACCCTCGGTTCACACGAATGCCTCTAGAAACGGTCTATCCAGAAGTGTAATCAATTTGCTGGAAAGGGAATATGAGAATAATTGTTTTTTTTTATCACTAATAGTCTTGCTAATGTCAGTTTTATATCTCCAGTCCAGATGGGATCTTGACCAGCTGTGAAATATTACATAAGAGAACCAAAACTAGAAAAAGTTTTGATATGTAGAGTAAATTTACGTAAGTGAGACTCTTTTTCAAATTTCATAAACATTGCGTAAATTTTGATTTACGCAATGTGTTGTTTATGTTGATTTCATGAAAGGGTTAATGACACCTTTTTGAGGACCTTCAAAAATCCTTAACCTACGTAGGGCAAATAAAGAATGCAATTCACACCTGTTTATATTCAAAAAACATATATATTTATAACACACTAGCTGTCCCCTGCGACTTTGTCCACGTGTTTTAGTTTCAACGGTTTTTCATTTTTGCAACATTTTTCGTTTATGCTCCGCTCCTTTTTGTCACAGCGTAATGTTATGTAGCTTATAACCTTCCTCAATAAATGGGCTATCCAACACTGAAATAATTTTTCAAATAGGACCAGTAGTTCCTGAGATTAGCGTTATCAAACAAACAAACAAATAACCAAACAAACAAACCAACAAGCAAACAAACTCTATATAAATATAAATTTTCTGGAAAACATAATTTTTTTCTAGTGCATTCTATCAGTAAATAAAATCCTTATTTAGCTTCATTACAGTGATCGATGACGTAGAAACGCTATTCGAGGGCGTAAATTAAAACATAAAATTAGCGATCGTCAGATAACAGTCCAAGTTTCATTAAAAAGTAATGAAAACTTCCTCAGAATATTAATCGAGTTATAAAACGGAGAGCCGGTTAAAAATACAGGACTCTTTTAAACTTTATTACGCCGCGACTTCTTAAGATCTATCAACGCAGTGGATAAGAACAACTCAAACGGGATACACACACAATATATCTGCCCACAGATATAAAAGAAATGACAATAAGTGGTACTTACATATTTCTTTGCAGCACTTCTTACAATGTCGATAATTTAATAGCAAACACAAACAACGCGACACAAATCATTTGCTTCAAGACGATGTTCGAATCCCTCGCTTGACCAGTTATCAGGCATTTGTTTTATTGCACATAGTTAACTAGGTAGGGTGGACATCGAAACGTATAATTGTGAGCTAAATTAATAGCTGTTTTTAGAGGACAAGTAAAGTAAACAAAGCTGTTTGGCTAGCAATTAGCTCGCGGGACTGAAATAACATAATGGCGTAATTGACTGGTTTGGCGCGTGTTATTTCGTAACGTCGCATGTTCGGGTGTCCGAAGATACCTCTCACACAAATATATATAATTTTCTCATAAACATGAGTAAGGTGAAAAAAAAATCTTAAGGTATTATTCCCAGCCAATCTGACTAAACTATTTTTTAACAAATATTTTTTTATATTTAAATGATTTATTATGGACTCCCGCTATTTTTGTTTACGAACCGATATTCGAACAAAGGGCAGAGATCGGTATCACTCCACGTAAATGCGTTCGGCATGATGCGAGACTTTTGACACCAAACACTACCGATAACATCTTAAAACAATTAATGTTTTAAACAAACTCTTTTATGTGGGTTAACTTAATTTTGTGAGAATAAAAGAGATATTTCTATCATATTGTTTGATGTATTGATATGGAAAATGAATTGGATTTTATGGATGCGGGGGCAATATTTTTTTGTTGCTAAAAGGAGTTACATCAGATACCATTAAAAATAAAAGCGAAGCTAATTTTATATACATAACTTTTTACCACTTTTTTAAGCATGGATTTTACTTATAACAAGATGCGACCTAACTTCGCAAATTGTCTATTATTAGTTCAAGAGAGAAAAACGTTCTCAATTTGTAAAGCTATACATCAAATACTTCATCTGTCATTAGCATCACTTAAGATTAAAATAAGAGTATCGCAAAGCTAAATTAGTCATGCATGTTTTGCCTATGATCTAGGTGTTTTTATCTGGCATGCATGCATATGCAAATATCTTCTATAAACAGTCGACTGACCGACGTAAACAGGTGTTGGCTAGCTTTAGACTGGTTGGGATAAAGACTCAAAACACTTTCGCTTGACAATGTTGCTACATTTATCAGTTGACACTAATTTGTGGTTTTCTAATGACAAGGAATGTATCTCTTATCTTATTCCATGTCTTATGTTATAAAAAAGAATTGCAATTAGTTGAGTTGTTGAACACCCACGTATTATTTAAGAAATAATAAGCCTTATGTAATAGAAAACAATATTGCATTAATTTGGTGCGTTTTCTAATAAAAGATTATTCTTAAAGTATAAATAAGTAAACTACAGAGTGCGCCTAACGTAATATAAACAGTGAGTACAAGCATCGTCTTCGAGGTCAAGTTTAAGTCAAATAAATTTCAGTAGTTTTATTAATACTATGTCAAAACCTTAAATCGGGTTAATTACTCTACTAATGTCGAAATCATTACTAAACAAGCGATTCATTGCAGCAAAGACTTTGCTTACGGTCGGCACATCGGGCCACTAGCGATATTCGCACTCTATGCTTGCTTATGTATACCTACTCTAAGAGTTAATCGTACAAAACTTATGCACATTAGAATTCTGAAATGATTCGTAACGAAAATCATTTACAATGTAGTCAACCTACAAAACGTTTAAGACCTCTACGGTACATACATGCTATCTCAACAATAACATAAAACCCTTTCAAATGAATCACAAAAAAAAAAATATGCAAAACAAAACCTTATCTGCGTCAATAGAATAAATTCGCGATAAAACAAAATGAAATACCGAAATGATTTTACTAACCAATTACTAACGTGGTGTCCAATCAAACAGCGACACATTCTAGCTTCAAGCACATTCTTCAAAGGGCATTAAAATGCGGGTCTTGGCAGGTTCCTCTACCTGCATGCATTAGGATTCCGCAAGCTACTTAGTGGCACGGCTCACCTACAGACCCGTTGCCCGTATTCCCATTTAAACATAAAAAATAGAAGCTGGATAATGTTAGGATCTAGTCTTGAGTGAGGCTAGCGAAAGATAAGGAGTAGTAGGCGTAAACAGTAACTTTTTTTTTTATATAGGTATGTTGATGTAAAAAAATGGGGTAAATGACTGGGTATGACAAATCAAAATCAAATTAATCAATTACATAATAAAAATATTAGACACATTACTTTTTTATTCTTTTTTTTTTTAATATGATTACTCAAAGTGAGAGCGAGATTAGCGAAACAAAGTTTAGGAGTGATGGCAAATGACGTCATACTTGCGTACAAGATGAACGAAATTGTGACATTATGCGACATTTGAAATTATATATCGTCGTATAGTTACGTAAAATAAGGCAAAATAGGTGTCTAATATTTTTTAATAATCTATCTGGAAAGCTATAAAAATACTATTACATTTGTGTATTTATTCCTAATGATATCATTTAAATATCTAGTTTGATTGTTATCTAATCGACATTACTTATTTTTCAGATTCCGCCTGCGCACGTACGTTTGCTAGAGAATACTACACATAAATATTATATAAATAAAGCATATGTATAAATACAATTAGGTAAAAGGCAAGGAAAATGTAGAACCTGAACTAAGCAATAATTTACCATTCGTTTTTTGCACTTAAATATTTCTAGCAATAAATACATTATAAAATTAGGTATTTTACGTGAAATTTAAGCAAAATACATTACCACAGTGTGTATAAAATGCTTTATTGTAAATGCTTTAGCGATTAATAGGTGTCTCTATTAATTTCCCAGTCATAGTTTCTAAGCCGTGTGAGATGTGTTAGTGGTTTGTGTGGTTGATATTATGCAGTACTGAACCAGTCGGCAGCTGACGCTTAGACATCTATTAGTTAGGGCGCCATCTACATGCAAATTGTTTCTCCCCCACTGTATATTAAGGTGTTAGGATTAAAACTCTACAAGGAACGCTACCAGACTGGTAACTGCCACTGGACCATGTTAATAGCTAAATGGTTTCTCTCCTAAGTCGTTCTGATGCTCTTTTATTTTTTAATTAGAATCGTTTGTTATAGCTGTTTAGTTTTAGTTATAATAATAAATACAATTCACTTGAAAAATATTATTGTTTTTTTATTGTTAAATATTTAACAGGCTGTTATATGAAAAAGGACTGGCACATAATAGTAGATGCAATTATTCACGTCCGTTTGACGTATTTAGATTAGTGTTTTTATCAGTTCTGTGTCTAAGCAGCACGGACTATCATTAACTCCTTATAGTACGATGATGTTGTTTTTCTGCAGCTTCGTGTAATGTGCAGGTATGACGTCGGTACACACGACACAACCACAATTAACTCGTCCACTAAAGGAGTTGCACCTGCTAAAACCTTAATAATTACACTAAGTTAATTGTTTAACTATACTGGTTTTAAGAAAACGCGCTCTTCTAATACATATGCGGGCCTAGCGTACTCATAAATCAAATTACTTGCGTAGTCACACATTGTTACAAGAGAACGTGTGTTTTTCAAACGCTATTGTTATTTTAATTGAAAGCAAAATTAAAAATATAGGTTTACTATAACCAGCGGCTGTCTTTAAACATCTATACATAGAGACCATTAAGTTTGGTAAATAGGTTAATAAAAGTAATATAAATTTCGTGAGCTCATTAATATGATCTGACAAATAGATGTTAATGTGCAGATAAATAGCGAAGCTGAATGAGTGTTGCGGCCGTCCTTCGCGAAGGCCGCGTGTGGAGTGTGAGTGACCTGTCAGCCGCGAGCCGGCGTTGGCTGCGCGCGCCGCCGCCGCCGCGTGCTGCGCTTGCGCCATGTTAATTACTACCAACCAATAAGGCGCCCCGTCAACATATTTATTTTTTAGTTTATGAATTGTTCATAAGCCCACTTCATTAAAATAGTATCTGTAGCACTCTTTTTTTCAGATGCTAGTACAAGCTCGAGAGCTTACGACCCTGAACAAAATGTCAAGATTAATTCCCGACGAGGTATTTTATGACAAAGACGTGCTCCGGCACGAGCACTCAATAACTCGGGACCTCCTTTTTCGGTACGATCCTTATTGGTATTCGAAACGTTCTATGAAAATAAAAATCCTAAGGTGGCCACCGAATACCTGATCCTTATATTGCAAAGACAACATTTAATAGCGTGCTAAAAAAATATTATCGAGTGGTAGTTAAGCGTCTATAAACTAGTCTAAAGTTTTTATCATTCTCGAGCTTTTAACTTTTTTTATGTTAAAAATATTTCGAATATCGAACAGTTACTGTAATGAACAGTTGACTGACTGCGTTCTGAGTGCAGCATGTACGACGACATGCGGTCTGATATACATTGCGAGCCATGTATGGTATTCATATTTACTATCGCTTCGTGAATATAAAAAAGTGCGAAATGGAAATGATAATTTTTCCCACGAATATTTTGATTGGTCGTCGAACCAGTCAATAGTGGAGATCAAAGCGGCCGGCCGTCGCCGCCTGCGCATATCGACCGCTGGATCTTTGTCATTCGCGCTCGACTCAACGCGGAGCGACATTGCGGTAACACAAGCGCCGCCGCTGTTGGCAATTAATGTAACCAAAGATCATCAATAAACATCTTTATCACTTGATCGCCTCTGACACTGAAGTACTTAAAACAACTAGGGACCTGTACATTATAAGTTTTGAATATTCAGTCACGCACATCTTTCAACATGCTCCGAGCGGAGAAGTGGTCTCGTCGTACATGTTACATTTTTTATTATTTAGCCACCGAACGAGATACGTATTTAAAAATAAAGTCATTTATTATAGAGCGGTAGGTGTCAGCACAGGCAAACAAGACAATTAGGGAGATGACAGTTTTAAAGGACAGTGTGAGCCGTGAGCGGTGTTTAGTGATTTCAAAGCTCGAGGGAAACTTTTTATAATGGCCAAGTGTTTTAAAGTCAGCTCTACCAATTATGACCATTTAAACGAATGATCGGAGCGTATGACGAACCGCCTAGGCTAGCCGTCATGCCATCTACGGTAATCCGATGTTGAATCAGCTCCGACTGTTTTGTATTGTTTTCCTTAGAACTACGCTATTTGATATCTTCTGGATAGTGTCAAGAGAAGAGAAATCTAATTTCTTGATTACATGAAAAATATAATTGACAGTGAATTTTTATCAAAGCAAGGTTTGTTATAGCTACTAAGATTTTTCTTTAACTATAAATTAATGATAGTTTGTTAATCAGCAACAAACAAGATCTCGGGTAGCAAAGCGATCGCGTGGTAAGATTTGAAATTCGAATCTTGAGCCTCGCGTGAGGAACTCACGCGCAGATACAAAGAGATACGCAATTCTGATCATGCGCATTGATAAATTGATCACATGCATATCGTTTACTAGCTCGAATATCGTGGGAGTACGTCCTCAAGCTATTGAAATAAAAAGTTTTAATATGAAGTTGAATTATCTTAGTGGTTACTGGGTATTTAAAAGTAACAGGTAATGTAAAAAGAAGTGCCTAGAGATTTGAAGTTAAAGACAGAAAGTTTTAAAATTTTGAAGAGATGACTTTGATAAACCGTGGGACAAGAAGGCATAGCATAAAATATATTTAAGGAGTTTTTCTTCACCGTTTTCCAATGGTGTCCTAGAATAATTAAGCAAATAACCATTAATTTTAAAAAGTCACATTGGTACTTTCCTGCAGTGGGTTCAAATCTGCAACATTGCGCATACAAATTCGTTTGTTGAACCGCTAGGCAACCGCGACATTAACACATGACTAATACTTGACGAAGCGGTAAACACTATTGGCCTTATTAATAAAAGTCGCGATGGACCTTAACAACGGATTAGCGGATTCTAATTTTAAATTCTCCATACAAAAATTTAATATAGAATCTGCTAAGCAATCGCTAATCGCAGTCGAGATTTTTATTAATAAGGCCATATTATGAAGGTAAAGTGACAGCGACAGATTTAGACACCGGCTTTATCGATATTGATGCGCATCGATCTCTCTGCAGCCTTATGTAGTACATGAACAACAAAAAAGATTTTTGGTTCACTGACTCAACTTACAATATGTGCCATAATATGTATTGTACAACCGTGCAAACTCGTAAGGAAGACATAACACATGATTCTCAAAAGCACACGCTCTGTAACTCGGTTATTTGGCTTCGGTGTTTAGCCACGAGGCTGCCCCGAGCGGCACTCCTCCTCCCATTGTGTTCCACAATGCGCTGTAACTCCTTGCTAACGAGACGTAGAAACGGAACAAGGGAGAAGCGACCAGCGGTGAACAAATGTGTACCTAATAGATAAGCAAGAGTCATGAAATGAAAGACGTAACGCTTAACTTTTATTTATACTTGCAAAGATCGCAAGTCAATTGTATTTTTTTTTAGACTGGCTACCTAATGGCTGCGTCTCCGCCCGCGTAGGTTTCGGTTGTCGCGCCAAAAAGAAGCCTATGTCCTTTTATTGGATCCAAGCTTAGCCCATACCAAGTTTCATTAAAATCGCTTCAGCGGTTTAGCCGTGAAAGTGTAAAAGACAGAGTAACTTTTGCATTTATAATATTAGTATCGATGGATTTTTATGAATAAATTTGGCACTTAGAGGAATAAATAAGTAAACTATAGAGTGCGCATATCGAGTATGAACTGTTGGCACTAGTATGAACATGTAAAATCGTAAAACTTGTGTCAAAACAGAGTGCACCGTTTTATTAAAACTACCTCAAACCTAATATTACCCTAATAATATCGGAAACGTTGATATTTTTGCATAAACGTCTGTCGTCATTTAGTACATTTAGATAAAAATGTGATCAAGCTGTCATATGGGCTACTAGCGATACGCACGCTCTATGCTTGTCTATGTTTACTCTATTATTTGGCATAACTGATTAACACCGAGTAGATGTGAAAACGTTCATAATGGTCACTTAAGTACGGTTTTCAGCCTATAAACCGGCTTAGGCTTTCTCATCTCCCATAGACTCCGGTGTAACCGCTACTATACATCGGTCCTTAAAAGGGTTATATTATATCAGGCTTGCTGCTCAATTGGTAGTGACCTAATAGCCACAGCGTAAAACTACGACTACAAACAAAGATTATACAGCTAGCTAACAAGTGACAGACGACAACGCTATCGCTTTTCACTTCAGCCACAACTAAAGCCCGCAGCACACTCACATTTGTAAAAACCATAATAAGCGCCCGCTTTTGGCATATTGTATTGACACACGATAAATATTTGCGAGATTACACCGCGTCGAGATTGCAGCAGAGATCACCTTTTCCTTCAGGGGTATAAGGCACTCGGTAGGCAAGCAGTTTCCTGTACAATCTGCCTTAGAATATTAATGCTCACTGATTTAAGCTTTATCTTAGAATTAAGTCTAGGTGATTGCGTATAATGATTCTGACATTGTACGAGTAGGTACGTTTTTATGCATAGATAATTATATGTCTTCATCTTAGCGTACCAATTAATCAATGGCAATTATATTTTTTCTGACCAGTATCTTTACTCTTCAATTAATTTTAATTCTAATACAATGCTGATGAAGGAACTTACTGGAATCTAAACATCGACTTTAGATTTTTGTACTGTGTGGTGTACCTGCTAAATGAGTAACAATTTTGCATTGGCATTGTATTATATTGAAATTCATTCAAAAGTAACCCCCTGTACTAAGCCACGTGGAACTTGAGGTGTAATCTTTTGGTTTTTAATTGGAGCATTGTCAAAAGCTAGAACTTTTTGTTATACGCAAAACAACTATTATGTGCTCTTTGATATTTGTATTGTAGTACGATATACTTCAATAAATGACGAATTCAATCATCATTTTTAAACAAAATACACAAATAACAAATAAATAAAATTTAATAACAGCACTCGTTAAAATCTATTCTCAAACCCTTGTGTAATGACAAGTTAAATGCAGTAGCGGTTTGTTTAAACCACAATCACAGAACCAAACATAACTTATACTCGTGTAATAACTACAATTAATTGAAATTTCATGAGAATTAAAAAAGAAATAATCATAAAAACCATTAACACGTGTGCGCCTCAATAATCGATGAGTCCGTAAATTAATACTTTCTTGTTTCTTTTTTAGGTTTGTTAATTCATAGCAATGGCTTCAGTGGAATGTTTGAGCGCCACCCTTAAGAAGCCTAATTTAATTTAACAGGTAGGCAGCGTTCTTTAATCATAGGCTTACCTCTAAATTATACAGTGCGGTAATAGCTGCGCAGCAATCAGCAATACTTCATTTTTGCTACTGTTTTTTTATATCTACAAAAACTAATTCACCCAACCCCCAAATGTGGGTTTGCTACTCCTTCCGTTTAGCTGTAAATTTGGATAGGATTTTTTCACTCTTAGAGATATTATACGATGATTTTATTTTCAAAGACATTTTAATAAACAAAACATTTATTTTCTCAAAAATTTAATTTGTTTAAAAAAAATCCAAATCATCACAATAAAATTAAAACTTACGTTTTAGTAGGTAGTAGGTTAGTAATATAATATAATAGCCTGTGAAGTAAATAGTCATATTTCTCAACTGTCTGTAGTGAGGTAGTCTTACAGATAATAATTGCTATTGCTTTCACAATCACTATAAAATTCCATTATTATTGTGAACCATTTCACTCAGATTGCCTATCACAAAATAACTTCCACCTTTTTACAAAAATTATAGGCCGCTAGATCAGTGGAGTGTAAGATAAGATTGGACGCGTCATTAAAAACGAATGACTCTGCACTACTTGAATATTATTATAAAACATGAGAGTTATGATCTGGGAGCAGTTCTTTAAGGCACGTAGTACACACAGTGATCTTCACCCTCTTGTACCCGTCAGCACACGTCTTCACAAAATTACAGGGGGCACAGAAAACTTAGCACTCGTTAGGTGTCAAAATTGCCGTAATTCCAAAACGCGGTGTGTGCCCCGCCTTACGTAAAGCAAGCCGACTTTTTGCTTGTTCCGAAAATTTCAAACATGATTTTTTTTAATGATTTGTGGCTGCAACCGATATTTCGAAATTGGATGATCGGAAACGAAACCCAGATCGATCGTGTGAAAATAATGTTTGGACCCTAAGACATTAGTATAAAAACTTTACGGATGTAATCATTTTATTTTAAACTGGTTTCTTCTGCAATTTAAGTTGGTACTGACGGTCTAAATGTTTTTATCTTCATAATAACAACCTTATAATGCTAAGTAGCCGAATTGTTTTATATCTAATACATCTCCAAGTACATAATGCTTAGAGCATCATTATCTATCAATAGCCAATAAAAGTTTCGTTTATCGTTTGTTTGATTTATTCATCGTTGATCCCTAGTTCGTCGAATCATGACTTTCAATTGTTTGAGACAATAAACGCTACTAGAATATACTAGAACATCTCCTAATTTTAAAGATTAATTTCTTTTAGAGATCTGGACTAATAATATAGGTACATGCAGCTTTTATAGCAAGTAAAAGCAAGTTATATAATAATTAAAAAGAATTTGATGTTCTAAATATGTTCAAATGTCAAAGTTTATAACTCTTTTCTGATCATATAAAAACTACAGTCATCTAAATAGCTTTTTAACCAATTCATAAGATCATTTTATCATCATTGTGATTCGATTAGTCTCGCTCTGAATTGAATAGACAGCATTGATTTCGGACAATCGATCTTTAATATCGTAATTCAAACGAATCTTTATAAGAGGTACGTAATTGGCCTACAATCGCTCCATATTTCAATATGACAGGATTGATATTTTTATAACGAGGTAATGAAGAATTTTTTCGTCTGAAGCTAGATTGTTTTAAAATTTTACAGAATAAGTGCCTTCTCTGATACCCAAACAAAGGCACGGTGTTAATAAAAACAAAACACACTTATATTTGCGTAGGAAAATATGTAATTTTTTTCAAATTTGTAAAATTTGCTTCATCAACTATTTTGTATTAAATAAAGGTTGATAGTTAAAATTTTGTTAACATTAATGCCCGTATTTTTTATGTTAGTAGCTGAAGCATCTTTACGGTTGCACAAAGTTTGACGTCGGCTATTTCACGCTAAATTACTAAAGCTAGAAGCGTAATAAACACAATATATCATCGACTTTGATGTGTATTGATACACAAAATTAGTTACATGTATTCAGCGGTCAACCAGACGTGAAATTGGGAGTGTTTGAAGTGCGTCGGCGCAGAGAAGTGTGGCGACAACAACTTCGCCACTTATTGTTATCGGCTACGGCGAATTGTGCAAAAAGGGTTCTACCTGCCAGTACAGTCACGGTCTCAAGTCTGTGTTAAAAGTCCAACTAATAGCACAATGTCTTGGCGAAACTTTTTGGGTAAACTGGCCCCATGTCGTCTCGCTACATTACACAATATTCACAATAGAACCCTTCGTTCGATCTACTTAAGGACCTTTCGATTTTTTTCTCGTGTTTAATTTTTGTGCGTCGAAGTCAACAAGATGGACTTAAGGGTTCTCGGCAAACTGCTAAACAATTGTTGCGTCACGGTCAATAGAACACGGTGCTTTTTGTGCATATTTTTTCATAGTACCTTCAAACTAGACCGTTATGGCTTTAGTGGTTCTAATTTAAACGGCGCCGCAGAAAGGATTTAATATATTTCTTAAACCGATTATCTTTTAATACAAGTTTATTCTTACCACAATCGCATTGATGAATTTATTTTGTGCAAAATTCTTCAAAAGTAATAATAGATTGCGTACCCACTTAAAATTGAATAAGCTTACGAGTACTTGTTCATAGTTTCCTTCCTGCTTAAATTCTTCCTTTTAACATAGAATTAGAAATGCTTTAACATCTATTTTACTTTTTCTGTGATCATAATAATATATCAGTAGAAGAAAATAGTTTGTCTTCCATACCCAAAAAAAACATGCAAAATACTTAATTAAGTACAAATCTTTGAGTAGTTTTATACATCAGTGTACCAAAAAAATGTGTGTATGTCTGCGCTAAGTTTCTGCATGTTATGTATGTATCCATTTCCGCAAAATCATCAGGAAGGAATCAAAGTGCAGCTTTTTTCAATCACTTGCTAAAAAACTGTTAGAGAAAAATTTCTGAACAATACAGTGTGAAATTGATGAAAAGATTTTTTGCAGATGTATCTGTTTCTATTTTAACGCCTATTGTGCTGAACTGATTCTTGCAAAAGATTTTTAACGCTCATCTCATTAGATGAGAATATAGATAAATATAAAAAATAAATAAGACAGAGCTTTCTTACACTTCAAATTAGATTCTTAATACTATTTTTTTTCGTAGTCGTGGTCCTAGCATGTATAAATAAATGTTTATTAATTTGTCACGAGCAAGACGAAGAAAAAGTACTCAAAGCGGATATTCAGTGACATTACTTTAACATTATAATATTACAACAATTTCAAGAGTATTATTACACAGAAGCACTCACAGGCTACAAGGAATCGCTTTCAAAATGTTTAAATTCTAACAATAGTTGAGGACATGATTGTATAATTACAAATAGCAGCAATAAATTTCGTACTTCAAAATTTTAGCGAATTGGTGACACCCATACTTGTGACAATAAAAATATATTATTACAATTGCTCACGCCCTAAGCTCGTGCCATTAGAAAGATTTATACCTTCCACAAAGGCAACCGTAAATTCGTAACCAACAAAAATTCCTCACCAAGGAAATATATGGCCAACCAATTATTCAGAAACCAACCAACCGGAAGCTTTCGAGTATTTTTATCGGATCTTTTGAACGCAGTGGTGATTTTAAACAAATATGAAATGTACGACCGACACCTAAGCTGAGAAGAATGGAGGATTACATTGAAATCCTGTTTTTGTTTGTTTTCTTTGACGTAATTCTTTTGTATTGAGCGGCGGACGAACTAATGCGAGTTAGAATTGAAATGTGCAGGCAATTCTGTATCAGACAGCTTTGAAAAAACTATGTATTTGTTTGATTTGACGGAAATATTGGTTATTACTTAAAAGGCATTTGATCTTAGCAAAATGCATTTATTACTAATTAATAAAAAAAATATAACACCATAATCATATATAGAATGCTTATTTTAATGCTTGAGTACTTTTTGTGTAATCACGCCATTTACAAGATTCCAATCTCAAAAGCAATTATCAATTTTATTTAAATACATTTTCTATGAATACTATTTATTATGATACCAATAATTTTAGTAGTTAAAAGTAAATAACTAGAACGTGCAAACAACTCATAAAAACTAAAACATAAACAAACACAAGTCATAATTAATAAAACTCGTGTAGCGGTTTTGCAGAGACTGAACGTTTATTATTTCAAACTTAGGTTGACACATACAATGACAGGTGGCGCTAGTGTAACAAATTATTTTTATACTACCATAGACTGTAGTCCGAATTGGAACAATGTTTAATTCAAAATAACACCCCCACTTATAAAAATAATATCTACATTAAAGTTACATAGTTTTAGAACAATACATAAAAATATATTTTACTATTGTCATAAACATATATTTATACTTATTTTATTTGTGTCAACCCTATACCATTTATGAATTTATAATGTTTTACATGACAAAGACTTTTGGTTAACACATCAGCTGGCATATCGTTAGTAGGCAAATAAGATATTTGTACTAAATTTTTAGTGACACATTCTCTAATGAAATGATGCCGAACATCAATGTGTTTTGTTCTTCTATGGTATAAAGGATTAGATGCTAACTTTTGTGAACTTTGGTTATCACTTAACAAAGTAACTGGTACATTTTCAATTTTAGTTTTCATTATTTCACAAACAAGACCTTTTAAGTAAATTGCTTCCTTACATGCTTCTGACAGGGCCATGTACTCAGCCTCTGTGCTGGACAAGGCAACTGTTTTTTGTTTCCTACACTCATATGATATTGCACATCCAGACATCTTAAAAACAAAACCCGTATATGACCTTCTGTCAATTGAGCATGATGCCCAATCAGCATCAACATACCCTATTAAATTACAATTACTTTTGACATATTTTAATCCATAATGTTTAGTTTTATTTAAATATTTCAAGACCCGTTTTAGATGTTTCCAATGAATCCCACTGTAACAATTATTATATTGACTTAGAAAACTAACTGCAAAAGCAATATCTGGTCTTGTGAGTACACATAAGTACATTAAAGCACCTAACAATTGTTGGTAAGGATATTGCTGAGAAACAGTTGTAGCCTTTTCTAACTTTAAATTATTTTCCATCGGAGTGTCTGAACTCTTACTGTTATACATATTAAATCTTTTCAAAATTGTATCAACAAAGTCCTTCTGATCAATAAAAATAGAGTCATTATTTACTGTTACATTCATACCAAGACATTTTTTTATTTGGCCTAGATCTTTTATGTTAAATTTTGCTTTTAATTCACTTTTTAAGTTCTCACAAGTTTCCTTACTGTTATAAAAGACAAAAAAATCATCAACAAACAGAGCAATATAAACTTTGATATTTCCATCACATTTAATAAATAAACACGGTTCATACTGAGACTTGGTATACCCTAATTTTAGCAATAATTCCTCAACTCTTTGGTACCAAGCTCTGGCAGACTGTTTTAGTCCATATATCGCCCTTTTGAGTTTCAAGACTTTATTCTCACAATTAGCAAAGTTTGAACAAGCTGGTATTTCCATGAAAATAGTCTCATTTAACAGACCATTCAGAAATGCAGTGGGGACATCAAGGTGAACAATATCTAAGTTTTGGTTGACACTTAGTGCAAATAATAACCTCAAAGTGGAATACCTGAGAACTGGTGAGAAGGTTTCCTTAAAGTCTGTACCTTTCTTCTGACTGAATCCTTTCGCAACTAGCCTCGCTCTGTACCGCACTTCACTTTCACTATTGAGCTTTCTTTTAAATACCCACTTGCACTTCACAACTGTCTTATTCACTGGTCTGTCCACTAACTCCCACGCATCTCGGTCACTGAATGATTGCAATTCTTCTCTGATTGCTTTCTGCCACAGCTCCTTTTCTGGTCCATTCACGGCGTCATTCAGGTTTATTTCTTCTTCAGAGAAGTCCTCCATAACACACAAGTTTGCATAGCCATAATAATCTGGTTTCTTTCGAGTACGTTTCTGTGACATTTCAGTGTTTATTTGCTGAGAACTAACCTCTTTGTCTTCTGACGTCAATGTCATTGACTCATGGAAGCTGTCCTCCGAGTCACTCAACTCTTCCACTGGAACATAGGTTTCGTCATGTTCGTCAATCTGCTCATCACTTTCAGCTTCTTGACTTGATAAATCCTGAATATTTTCTGACTGTTTTTCCCCCACTGAATCCTGTATGTCACTCTTGTCCTGTATAGTAATCTGAGATGTCATACTGTCACAGTCTTTTTCCATTATTATGACGTCCCTTGCAACTGTCACCCTTTTTGTTATGGGATCATATAGCCTATAACCTTTAGTGTTGTCAGCATAACCAACAAGATAAAGTTTCTTTGCCTTCTTATCCCATTTAAGACGTCTTTCCTTCGGGATGTGTGTCATGGCTATGCTGCCGAAGACTCGGATATGGCTCACATCTGGCTTATATCCCATCCATAATTCAAATGGAGTTTTCTGATGAATTCCTGCTGCTGGAGATCTGTTTTTTAAGTATACTGCAGTATGAACTGCCTCTGCCCATAACCCCTTTTTAAATTGGGCATCTGATAGCAGACATCTGGCTTTTTCTACTACAGATCTGTTATATCTTTCACAAAGCCCATTTTGTTGAGGGGTATATGCGTTTGTTTTCTGATGTACTATGCCACTCTGCTTCATATAATTCTCCATAACTGCTGAGCAAAATTCACCTCCGTTATCAGTTCTTAAAATCTTTATTTTTGTTGATTTCTGATTTTCCACTAAGTTTTTGTACTGCTTGAAGTAGGTGAATGTCTCATCTTTACATTTGAGAAAGTACACGTGTGCCATTCGACTGTAATCATCCACAAATAATAGAAAGTATTTGGCCATACCGAGCGACTTAGTTTCCATAGGCCCACATAGGTCTGCATGTACCAGATTCAAAACCTCCTTGCTTCTTGACAAGCTGGTGGGAAAGGGGAGTCTAGTTTGCTTTCCCTCACAGCAAACTGTGCAATTACTTTTGTCAAATTCTGCCTTATCTTGGAAATTTAAGCCCTCCACAGCACCATTTTTCATGGCGTTCAGGTCACTTTTGTTAATGTGGCCAAGACGCCGATGCCAAGTCTTGCTGGAAGTTACTGCCATTGCTGCTAGAAGCTCTTCCGACTTTACAATGTTTAACTTGTACACACCATTCACTTGGTTTGCTTCTCCAATACAATCATTTTGCTGATTGTAAATGTGACACACATTTTTGTTGAAAATGACTCTGTTGCCACTGGCTATGATCTTGCTCACGGATAGCAGGTTTGTAGTTAGGTTATGTATGCACAAAACATTGTTTACTTTTATGTTAAACTCTGAATCTCCAACACATGTTGTTATCTGCAGATCTCCAGAACATAAAACCGGCACTCTTTCTTTATTTGCCACTACAATGTCTCGAGTTTCTGTATTGTACGAAATATTTGTCAACAAACTTTTGTTTGATTCGGATATCAAATGAGTGCTCGCGCCCGAGTCCACATACCAGTCTTTGTCACTAAATTCACCAGTCAAAAACATTGCACTGAATGCGTTCATTTGTTTTTCGTTATGTGTACTCGCATTCGTATTATAAGATCGGCACTGATTTTTATAGTGTCCAGTTCTTTTGCACCTATAACACTTGACATTTTTTCCCGGCTTGTTAGTTTCACTGACGTAAACTTGACCGCCGCCATTTGCTTTTTCTTTGCTTTTATGGCGCGCGTTTTGATGATATGCACTTTTAGCAATAAAAGCACCCTCGGACTTTGTAATTTCAGAATCTGCACTCATATCCAATAGTTTCGTCTTTATAGCGTCTGCACCAATGTTCATCCCCGAGTGCTCAATGGCCATAATCATAGGCGCGTACTTTTCTGGTAATCCGGCCAACAGGAGGGACCCTATCCACTCATCGTTGATTTCAAAGCCTGTGCCCTTTAGCTTTTGTGCCGTATCCACTAACTGTGTCACGTACGCGGTCATTGAGTCGCAACTTTCAAGACGAATGGAGATCAAGCTTCTGAGTAGGCTGATGCGGCGGGTGAAGCCAGTATCGTCGAATAACGACTTCAACTTTTTCCATAAGCTATGCACCGTAGTTTCATTCTTGATGTGTACATATAATGATGGATCAATGGTCATCACCATCTTAGCTTTGGCCTTCTTGTTGTCTTGCGCGCTTAATCCTTCGCTGTTGCTGATGTCAATGCCTTCGAGGATGAGGAAATTTTCCACTGCGAACGCCCAATCATCGTAATTGTCCCTACCCTTGAGCTTTGGGACATTCATAGAATAATTTCCTGCCATTATCACTGTGCTGTACAAAGATCACTAACTATTTTTCACTTTACGCGGGACTGGGCCCATAACCTAATAAAACTCGTGTAGCGGTTTTGCAGAGACTGAACGTTTATTATTTCAAACTTAGGTTGACACATACAATGACAGGTGGCGCTAGTGTAACAAATTATTTTTATACTACCATAGACTGTAGTCCGAATTGGAACAATGTTTAATTCAAAATAACAATAATTTACCTCGTCCAGTTAAAATACGAAAGACTGATATAATTACGTAGCGAAACAAACTCATGTTTTTTCTTGTTTACAGCTTTCGACAACTTAATTGGCAAAACAAGGTACTAGCTGAGGATAACAAGAATAGATTCTTATCTAACAATATATGACAGGTCTAAGGACAACTGACCCAAAAAAAACTCGCTCACCGAAAATAGTTGACAGAATGTAACACCTTTGGCGATTGGAACTATCGTCAGACAGTTCATTTGTCAATATCCGCTGCGTGGTATAATTAAACTATAAGATAGAAGCTAAAAGCATTGGCTTCTGTATCTTCAGCCAGGCGTCACAGTTATCGAAATTAATTCTATGAATGATTGCCATTGGTATACGTGTGAAGAGATAACAGAACTCATTTCGAAACAACTTATTGGAATAACTTCTTTAGCTTAGCCGAGATCTAGCGTAGGAATAACGCATTTAGTATAAAAGTAGCAGTATTTTTCAAATCTTAAGTGGCGATATTATTTTACGATTCGTGATAACCCTAACTTAATTTTAGTTTTTTGTAAAAAGCGGCGTTTATTTAATGGACGAAATAATTTCTCTATCAGCAACACGTTAAGTAACGTCTACATTCTGATCAAACAACTTCATTTAATTGGTTTCGTCTAGGAAATCTCATATTCAATTAATAAGATGATGGTAATTGGATCAACAAGAGTCGGGACGCTTTGTTGCTGATGGATGATATTAATTTTCGTACCGGTCCCTCCGTCCCTAGTAATTAGTTATCATAGTTTCATTCATTCTTGGAGTACTTAAAGTAATTGTATCTTGGTATAGCCTTTTATTAATTAGTGCTATCTAAATATATTTGGTAGGAACCGAAAGAAAATGTTTGGTAAGCAGTAGTTTGTATTCAAAACCAAATTATTTTGTGAACAGATTTTTATCGTTTTCGTATAAGTATCAATTATTTATTTATATTTCATTAAACGCCTTTTATGGATATTATAATATTTTGTGAAAATTACACTTAATTGGATTTTAAGTAAATAAATGTCGGTGAGGGATCGTCAATTTTGTATTTTACATAAATTTTACAGTGTTTAAAAACATGACAGTTTTTATTATTATTTATTATCCCGTCATTATGAACATGAATTCCTTAGTTCAAATGTGTACGGTGAAATATCCATAATGTAAAGGAACAGTTATTATGACCACTAAATCGCAGAATATACGAATCGGAACCGTTAAGCTTGCGGTCTGATAAAGCTACAATCGACCGGATTTCCACCTGACCAATGCTCGCTTCGCAAAATTATCCCTAAACCATTGTCCGAACACTCCGAACGTACGTCTTTTGCAGCCACATCAAAGGACCGGCCGACAATATACCGGGCTCTTAGCGTCGCCGGTGCAAAGACGCGTGCCTCTAATCTCTATTGATATAACGGTACGAAAGAAACTTTGTATGAACACCTTACGCGTTTTTTACCATGTTTCTTTTCAAAATACGTCCCTCTAAAACGATAGACCGCTTCTTTTTGTATACTTATTGATATTAGGGAACGGTACTGCACTTTGCCGTTATAACAAACAAAAAACGATCGACTATCAAAGTGTTACAGTTTTTCGAGATAACTGTATCGCAGCCCCCGTTGCTTCCGAGGCTCCTCGCAACTAGAA
Source organism: Diachrysia chrysitis (assembly GCA_932294365.1). Classification (NCBI taxonomy): domain Eukaryota; kingdom Metazoa; phylum Arthropoda; class Insecta; order Lepidoptera; family Noctuidae; genus Diachrysia; species Diachrysia chrysitis. Next base: position 8,989,783 of record OW028649.1, on the reverse strand, counting down.
CTACTCCTACTCAAAGGTGGAAGGAAGCAATACATTATTTTTACAACGATCAACATTATGTTATTGAATTACTTTTGAAATTGATTTGGTTCCTTTGGTGGTGTGAGTGTTTGCAGAACGTTTGCATCTGCTCGGGGCAATGCGTTCGATTTTTTGCTCGACAGATATTGTAGAGAACTGTCTAGATGTGGGCGCTTAATTACGGATCACGTTCATAAAGATAATGTAATATAATCCTCGTTGCGAACAATCAGAGCAAGCAAGGTGGCATCATAAGAATTAAAACAGAAATGTGTTCGAAACGCGATCTTCTATTGAGTGACTCCAGGTGAATTATTTGGCACGCTCCTCAGTAACCCACTTCTTATCGAGCACCTTGTGTTTTAGAGATAGTGCGTTAGATACCTTCTGTTATAATGTAGATCAATACATACGGTGGTAGGTGAGACAGATGTGGAAGGGTTATTGTCAATGTTATTATTGTTATGATTTCTATAGACACGTTGACAAGGTGTACTCGAGATTTTGGCATGTGCTATTCCATAAGAAAACACATTGTGTTTTTCATTCATAATTATGTATATCTTCTCTGTAGAAATTTGAATCGATCTATATATATTTATTTTTAGTAGGTACGCACTTCAAGCTGACTCAGTTGAATTTATAATACAAAATTAGTTATTTTCTTTTTACCTGCTTTTAAACTAGCTGAGTATTAATGTGGACATCCTGTAAATGTAATGACTATTTCTATCGCACTCACTTTTGCGATGTTTTATCTTGTCTAATCTATAAGTATTAAAGTTACAATCTAGTTCTAACCCTGTTGCTTGATAAATTTAAAAGCAAATTTCGCATCGTTAAGTCGTGTTATAGCGCAACCGTGCGTCTGCGACGTCGGCAAATCCTCAAAGGCTCGGACGCCGACGACAGATGACGTATCGGTTGCACAATGCGATAAAATGAAAGGGTGGAGTGCATTGCGATGCAATTCATAGGGGTACTTTGCGTTAATATGTAACCCAACACTTTGACGAATTTGGCATGGTAGAGCACGTGTGCAAATCAAACTTTGTACTATTGTGATAGAAATGATGGATGTGCGAAGTAAATGTTGATTAATTTTTGTTTGAATTTGAAGTGGTGTCATGGGAGCAATGTGTGAGTATTTCTTATGTAGTATTCATTGATAAATTGGAGACTGGTTTGAACATCGACTTATTATATGGTCGATGAATTGGTGGTCAAAATTTTTGTCCTTTATTTATAGCAGAATTAGGGTATATGTAAATAATAGTGTTACATTTAACTTACCTGTGGGTAAGTAGGGCGAGCACTTTGTTGAAACATGTAAACATTGGTTCGTGCTACAGAGCAGATTCTGTGCAAGTATTGAAGTGCGTAAAAACGGGCCTAAGCAAATATTGCAGTTTGCTCACTGGCGCCTGTAACTCGATAGTGTTTAAACAACATAACAGAACTTGTTTTGTGTGAACCGAAAATAAGATTTGTTTCAAATATTTCAATATTCATACATTTTAAAGGTAATTTACTTGACTTTAATTGTATGTTTCGCTGCATTAGAGAGAAAGGGTATAGGAAAGCGTATTTCAGTGTGTCAATTATTTATTTTTGTTTGATGTTCTGTTATAACCAGCTTTATAATATATCACATAATTGGAACATTACATTTTTTATTTTAAAAAATTGGTCCGTAATGAGTAACAATAGGATGAGTATGAACTGTAAGCACCAGTATAAACAAGCATCGTCGTTAAATTTGTATTAAAACAGGGCGCACCGTTCTCTCAAAACCTAATATTACCCTAATAATATCGAATCCATCGATAATTTTGTATAAACGTCTGTCGTCACCCGGAAAATTACAAACGACCATACTTCCAGCTAAAAATTAGCTTACAATCGGTACAAGGGGCTACTAGCGATGCGCACACTCTATGCTTGTTATCTCTAAGGTTAGAACAGATCCTAACAACATTGCAAAATAATATATCTGAAGGCAACACTACTTAGATAGTAACTTGTATCATAACTTTCGTGAGGTGTATTCATATTTATTTAAAACAAAACGGTTTACTCACGTATATTTTTGGGATCGCCCGACTAGTTTCAGACTCAATAGGAGTCCCTAATCATGAGCTGACGCGGCGGCGGTGGTGTCGCGAGTCGAACTACTTAGATATTTAGTGTTGTGTGTCTTTCCTTATTTATTGTCGGGTAACATAGTGATTAAAAAAATATATGAAACTCTAGTTTGATATGTATCTTGTGTGTGCCCTATTTGTAATACTACCCTTGAAATCTTAATCAGAGTGAGCAAGAGACTGCACATTAATCACGGTAGACCAAAATGAACACCGCTTCCGGACATCTCCTAACAGAATCAACAACATTAAAAAATATCGACCCTTCAGAAGTAACATAATTTTTATTCCGCATAGTTTCTTATTTTGAAGTTGTGACACACGGACTTTACGTTTGATCCAAAAATATATTGGTTAGTAGCCATAGAATAAAGTATAATTAAATTATCTACATTTAAGTTCAAAATAATCAATAAAACACCTTAAATTCTGAACCCAAACATACTACACACACACTACATGTATTGTAATCTATCCGAGTTTGTAGTGATAATTTTATTGACAATTAGATAAAATATAATATTTATGCGAAACAGAATCTGCTATAAATCGAAGCTTCATGTAAGGCCCTACTCAGTGTCAAATGTTTAGTCTTATTTAATTAATTTCCACACGACAATACCGTATGTATCTTGCACGAAACACAAAACATTGGAGATCAATGCATCGGTAACACAGGGCAGGTACAAATTACTGTAGCCAGAGCTCGATCACACAAGATGGTGGTCGCAGATAACACGACACCGTCACTATAAAGACATAATTTAGTCAGCGCCGAACAAAAAGTATGGAACAGACCTAGATGAACGATGTTGCCTCTGCGTTTTAATTAACGATAACATGTAGCGATTGAAACGTCCGCTGAAAAATGTTTGTGATTAGTTTTATTGTGGCGTCTCCTTGTTTGTAGTGAGCACCTTTTAAACTTGTGTAGGGTATGAATATAAAGAGCAACCATAATATAACTATTACTTACTACCTTTAAAGTAAAGAAAATCATTTTAAATTGAATATTTTCAAATTATTTTAATTTTAATATAATTATGAATGGTATAAGTTTCATAATTTTGTTAAAATAGTTTTATGGTAACTAATGGAAATTGATTCCAAGGTTAAGTAATACATAAATGTGTAATTACAAAATCCCTTGGTATTTATTGAAAGATTGTCAATTTTTGGATTCCATTTTGGTATAAAAATCATAGATATAATATACCCAATTATTGTCCGTACATTTAAGCGCTTTTAGTTAAAAATAATTATCGCTATTAAACTCACCCTGAACACATAACAAAAGACGCCCGATAAAATAGGTGCGTATTATTCCGAATATAATAACCAATTTATGTTCTCCATTATCAAAATGAATGCAAACTGTCGGCGTCACTGAAAGGCTATGCTCATATTCAATTTGAGTAGAACATAATGCTATGCAATGAAGCGTTGGAACTTCCTGTGCAAATCGATTGAGTTGTATTCGCAACCCGGATATGTCTTTGTACTAGAACGAAAGGGTGAATCGGTAAGTTAAGATTCTTAAGTACACTGATTTTACGCTTTTGTTGAACCCTTTGAAATTCATACTTTCTCTGCCGGAACTTTATTTTTCAATGGCGAAATCGATTTGCTGTATTGGAGAGTTAATTGATTAGTCATATCTTAGAGTGATAAAACTGATATTGTTGAGGGTTGAAATTGATTTTGGTACATCTGGAACGACATGTATTATATTAAAAATAGTATTTGTATTCACCCTTTCAATAATTAAGGTTCCATAATCTAAGACCTCTTTTGAAATTTAACATTATTTACATGATTACTAATCAGGGTCTAGCCTATAATTAACTCCTATCCACATTATCTATTTCAGAATGATCGTCAAAAGTACAATGTTTACTTAAAAACCTACAATATTTAACACCAAACCCCTAAAACATTATCTCAACGGTTGTAAAACAATAAAATCAAACGTCAACGCTTTTGTATCGTAAATTACGGTTACGACCTGAAGTCAGCTAGCGCTAGCGGGATGCCCACGTTGCCCACTGTAGGTGTGGGCAGCTACGGTCAAAGGGTCGCGATCAAACACTAAATCAGGCCCGACGTGTTATTTGTTTAGCCTGGCTTTGATACCCGCCGACCGCGACTCATAATTTATTTGGATATATGAGATTTGAAACACATTAGTGTTTTGTTTGTTTAACTAATTTTAGGTGATGGCGTTGATGTAGCGTTGGGTTTTTATGTTCTTTGTATACTTTTATAATTAGTAGATATGCTTAAGTTGACTATTAGGCTTTTAAAGGTTAACGCAAAAAGCTTACGTGAATTATAATAATTTGAAATGAATATTATTAAATAACCTTTAGACGTGACTTTGTTCATTTGTAGCATAAGTTATACTTGAGTAATGATACAATTAGACTAATTTATCTGTTTATAGGTAAAGACACCATAACAGTCCACTTTCAAGTGTTAAGGAATAATCTCTCTTATGTCGGCAAACATAACCAAACTTAAAAATGATTGCAGTCCCTTCTTCGTTGATTAACAAACACTACTAAATGCTCTCCATTTATCGGCCAGCTTTCGTAGTTAATAGATCTTAAATAAAAACAACTCAAAACCTTGGTACGAGTAAATAAATTTACAATACTCCTAGTCCAGTAAGTACAAATCGTTCAATAAAACATCAACTAGCAAAACTCGCCTTAACACAGTTGAAATAAATAAATAATTCGTCTGTATCAATTGGAAAAGGAACATTCTCCCATCGTGGACGGCTCTTGTAAATCTTCGATAGCAATCTTGATGTACGAACGGATGCAAAACGGGATCGTCTCGGGCCCAAAGCGGTTTGATTTAAGGAAATACATCCCTGACGAAACACAGTAAGTATCGTATGTAACATCGAATAATATCCAATCGCTTTGCATATCCAATTGTAATCTCAATTGTTTAGTTCAATCACTCGACCGATATGTAGATTTAACGGAATGCATCGAATTTATGCGATAGCTCTGTAGCTGTAACGTTGCCGAACTTTTATGTAAAACATCGGCAAAATGTTTAAAGATAAGTCGAGACGCCGATATATTTTTTTTGACTGTCCTGTTGGTCTAGTTGTAAGTGACCCTGACTGCTAAACTGGAGATCGTGGGTTCGATTCCCACACCCAAGACAAATCTTTATGTGATGAGTATGATTATTTGTTCTGTGTCTGGGTGTAATTTATCTATAATATGTATGTATTTATAAATTTACAAGTACCTATATTTATCAGTTGTCTAGTTATCATAGTACAAAATCTGCCTAGTTTGGGATCAGATGGCCCCGTGTTAGTTGTCCTGAGATATTATTTTAATTTTTAATTTTATAGTAAAAATAAATATAACAGTCACGATTAAATTTAAGTAAAAAATAACAATAAATCTTAAAACAAAAAACAAACTTTCATAGATTAATCTAATTTGGTTTAGTTAAACACCCAGAGCGAATATTTATCAAACCAAAGTATCGCCTCATAAATAAGACTGCACGCAGTTTCGGAATGTGTGATAAAATTTATAGAGGTACTCAAACGAAGCTTGGCTCTATCCCACTGTGATGCTCACAGTGATTGTAATCTGATAATGCAAATTTTTATTTTTTTCCTGGCACACGCTTAAAGGAATTTCACCCTTTAAAGAATGACAAACGGGAACTGAAAAATAAACTTTAAAAAACAAGACTCTACTACGTTTTTAAATATAAAAATATCTTAGGACAACTCACACACGGCCATCTGATCCCAAAGTCAACAGAGCCTGCATTATGGCAACCAGACAACTGATAAACATGGTTATTTATTTCGAAATATATAATGAACATGCTTATCACACAATTATTTCTTCTGGGTAAGAATCGAACCCACGACCTCCAGTTTAGCAGTCAGGGTCACTAACCACTAGACCAACAGGCCAGTAAATACTTTCTTCAATTGATAAATAAATTTAATAGAAACGGTAATTAATTTTCCTTATTCAATAATGTAAAAAGGTTTTGTCGTATTTCTTAAAGTTTTAGCGTCGATTTCAATCAACACACCTCAGAAAATTATCAACCTCTTAAAATCCGAACACGTGTACATTACAAGTTATCTGTGAGATTGAAGACAGGAGAAAATAAAATTTTGGCACGTTCGTTAACGACCGGTCCTGTTGATTTGGCAGATGTTATTTTTAGTCATTAGAGAGAAAAAATCAATTAATAACCGCCGTTTGTGTACAAAATTGATTACCGGAGCTACCCAAGGCACCCGTGTGAACTCTGAAAATCATAATTGCGTACTGTCTAATCAAGCATACTCCGTCCCTCTCTTATCTATAGATATTATTTAGAGCGTGAAAGAGATAAGTCTTAGGAAGTAAATGTTGCTTCCACTCTTCGTGACCACATTTTGATTGATGAACAGAGAAAACGCCTCGAGTGAGTTAATCACGCCTAAATTTAATTTAGAATGAATATGAAAACGCGGCGGCTATTTATTATGTTTTGTTTGTTTTGGATAGCATTTTTTTTTTCTGGAGTCAAAATCCTAATGTTACTTTTTGCATCTCGAAAATATGCGAAGTTTGACCCCAACACATTTAAAGGGTTTCACAAAAAAGCTTAATATAGTTTGGTTACAAAATCTTCGTAATTATAGAATAAAGTTTTTGTCGACGTTGTGAAACACCTTTTTTGTTTTAATATTATAAACAGATTCTATGTGGCATTAAGGTGCGTCAAACGATTCGTGGGATACTGGAATTGAGATAAACGCTTCCCATTAGATCCATTTAATTCTGGAGCAATTCGGGCCTATAAACATAATGCGTTTAATCATAGTACGCAGATAGGCTCTATTATTATTACTTAACAGTGGAACAAAGAAATACTAAAACACGATAACTAAAAAAAATGTCAAGTGGGTGAGTACAAACTTTATTATGTATTTTTTTGTCAAACTTTTTTTTCGGTTTTTACAATTATTTACACTATTCTATTTTTTACATAGTCTTGACTAAGTTTATGGTATATTTAGATAAAAAATATTACTGGGTTAAGTAAATCCAGTTTGCAGTCCTGATTTAGAATACACAGTCTTCTTCAAGTAAATAAGTGGGGTTTTTTAAATATAATTTGATAACCTCCTAATTGTCACTAGTTCTCTACCTACACCTAAAGCCTACGTAATTTATAAGTGGGATTCGTAGGCTGGTCTACAAAACTCAATAAATAAATAGATTTATTTTGTAAATTTTCTATAAACAACTTCTCCATAGGTTTTATTGTTCTTAAACGTTCCAATAGCCATCGCTCATCATTTCAAGATAACGCATAAATAAATAAATAATAAAGTAAATTGAAAACCTTCCCAAGTAATTGTTAGTGTGGTGAGTGAGCCTAATAGCTGTAATGACACCGGAACCCTTTGAATGGCCACGCCACTTACAAGGTTCCTTAAAACAAACAATTTACGAGATTCTTCCTAAGTGGTACAATAAAACTTAAAGGTTTACTAATAAAATGAATTCACGTAAATTTTTATTTTAATTAAGATGTAAGGTTTACTAGTTGCGACTCATTTAGCAAAACAAAACATTCCTGCTCGTGTGTGGCATTTTTTGTTTTAATATGTTGATATCGCAATAAAATAAGTTTTTAATAACAAGAAATTAATTTAAAAACAAAGTTTTATGGTCCAAGGAGAGGACATCAAAAAGACTTTAAATGTTTCCAAGGGTCCTTAGTGTTCAAGAACATTCAAAATAATTAAAGATAATCCATGTAATTAAGAGATTATGTCGAATGTTTGACCTACTTGTTAACAATTTACAAGAAATACCATGAAGATTATGATTAATTCCGGTGGCATTTATTTTTGCAATCTTCTGTTAGCTGCCTGATACATAGGTATTATTTTATCAAACAGGGGTCGTATTACAGAGTGCTACAGCAAATAATGTCGCGTTGTGAAAAAGAGATGAAGCTATTTGGTTCTATAGCTCTATCCTTGTCTTTTAATGGAACAATCGTTTTTAAAACGTCATAATAAGGGGTAAGGCAGATGTATTCTACTTGTTATCTGAGGTGCGTGGGTGGACGGCTCGCGAAGGTGATGCCAACGAACCGATCTCAATGCTCCTCATTGTTACGAACCCTTGCACACCGATTAGTGGCACACGATCGCCTACTGTTAACCACTTCCTTGTTTACACTAGACCCGTGTATAAAGATCAAATACACCTAACTGGTGATCATAAGATCAATACAGATAACGCCGGCGAATTTTGTAAAAGTGAAATTAACTTCATATACAATGGGACGCATTGTTCTGCTTGAAAAAGAAAGTGGTTTGATAACAAAAGATAGTGAATGATGTTTCATTCACTATCTTTTGTTAACTATTGTTTTACTTTCATGTGAATAGTAAAACAATACATTAACATTAACATTTCACTCGTGACACGATTAGTAGACATATTTGTATTTATTATGTACCTCAAACGGCAGTAATATAACAACGTAGTTGGAAGTTATATATTTGAGCTTTTTGGGGTTGAGACCCTTAATCCGTGGGGTTCGAGTTTGCACATGATTCTTAAAGAACTGGCCAAACGCCTTGTTGACACCTTGCATGACCCAAGGGCTGGCTTTTACCTTGGATGGAGGATAAGCATTGCCATACAACGAAGCAATGCCGCCAGGTTTTTGGGCATTCTTCCAGTCAACAGCGATGGGAACGAATTTTTTGATACTATATTTTAGATATATACCATTAAGTAAAGTGTTTAAACTTGAAAAAATATATAAATAAAATAGGTATCATAGTTGCCTTTTGAAGATACAGAAGGGTTAACGGATATACATACGTCTATCGGTTTAGTTATTCGAAGGGTTAACTTCATATTTTGACTTATCATTAAATTTATTTAAAAATTAAACATATTGCATATGAACATCTGACTCATAATATAATAGGTAGGTATCATTTATCGACAAACCATCTTTAGGGGTGAACGATGAATCAGTATGCCAGCACCCTTCGAATCAAAATAATGGGATTACCACAATCATTGTAATACCAAAATGAATATGAGTAAACAACTGGTCTGAAAACGGAAGGGTAAAAAACTGTTAAACTGTTAAAAAATAAAACCTTTAAGTTACATTACATTATAAAAATTTAAATTGAGTTGGTTACTAAGGCTACTAACACCGAAAGCTAAACTTTTCTACGGCCAAAACTTCAACATCAAGTCATCCTATCAAAGTCTCGTTATGTTTGATTTTCTCCGAATTTTCAATCGTAGTGGACTGAATGATAGATCACCAAGTTTGGCAGAATTCCAAAACCCACCACTATCAGTAGTTGTTTCGCGCCTGTCGCAAATATTTAACACAAAAACATACATAGGTCCTTGACGAATCTAAATAATAGAACTTACTAATAATAAGACACTATGAACTTATTCAGATATTCAGATATTCAGAGTTTTTTGTCTGGAAGAGCTAAGTAGAAGTCATTGTACAAAGATCAAACATCAATTTTGATTTTAGTATCAAATCGGCTTTAGGTGAATACCTCCCTACCTTTGATTAATACCGCAGTAGTAATGATGGATGCTTCAGGTAGGGTTGCGGACCGCCGGCCGAGAGCCACCCTCCGAGGCTAACGTGATTACACACTCATTAGTTCTAACCTATTTTTATTTGTTTTTTCATCACAGTCATGAACTTCGTGGCGCCGAAGAACTCGCGAAAAAAAAGTCGGTCACACGGCTAACTCTAATAAACAGTCTATTTAACAACATGGAAAAAGGTATATTGAACTCTATGGCGTTAGAAATAAGGTATTTGGTGTGTATTGTGTAGTGTTGTGTAAAATTAGTTGTTGTATTCGTCTAAATTTGATCCGGACCGATGTTACTGTACTATAAATTTGTTTCCTGTCCAACAACTGCGGGTGTTACTAAAATAAGTAAAAAAGGTACGCTTTAACACCTACTTCGACTACAAAATTGCATTATTAACAGTATCTACATTTTAACTTAAAAAAATATTGACTACAATTCAATTTTTTTACGCCCACTATTGTGAGAAATTGTAATCTAGAAAAAAAGAACTTGGAACTTTTTCACAAACATACATATGTTTGTGTATGTATGCAGAAATTATCATTAGTACTGGTGGATGCCATTACAAATCTTGAAGGTACTTTATCCAGGTTTTATCTGGTATTTCTCAAGTCAGGAATCACTTATGATATAAATTTATCGCATCCGAGCCTTAAGCGAGTGTGTCCTGTATTTAATTTCGGCGGCCCATTGGTCGAGACCTTTCGCCCTGCGTGTGAGTTGCCGTATTCATAGTGCTGAAAGTGTAGGTTCATTATTATTTATGTACAAACAAATGGGGAAGATTATGCAAGTTGTGGACCCAATGTCAATACCATCCTCGTCTATTGCTATTATACGATCAATGTATTTTATGTTTAACATTGTATTTACTGCAAAAAAATACCAGCACAGCTAACAAAGCAACTAAAAACTATACTAGCATCAAAATTTTGACAACAGAGACTTCATACATAAACAAGTTGAATTTTAAGGTAACAAAAAATAAAAACAAGTAAATTGTCTAGACTATGAATTCCGCAATTTAACATCCTTTAGCGTAGTTAATTCGTTGGTCTGATAATAATTAATAAGCTCACAGGCGATACGAGTATGGTGTTCGTGATCACCGAGGGCCGTCGTGACCGCGGCATCTCTGACCCAACACAGATTGAGATATCAAAATTCGCAATTCAATCCCACGGTAACACACGTTTGTTTTATAGTTATCATTTACGCGAGCCTTTGGGCAGTATAACTTGGTTTGTAACATGCAAGCTCATTAGACATGCAACAATGAAAGGATATTGTCGTATTTGGAACAATTATAATCGCGCTCACGTTTTAAGTCGAAAGCCAGAAACTATACCTAATCCATTTTACTGGTTGGTGAACATTGAACTTATTGCTTTTACGGAACTCTTAAATACCCTGAAATGTTACTTCATCAGCTTTATCAAGTTAAGGAATTATTTATATTATTTGAAATTATTTAATTAAGTAAGTAGCTGCCCGCTCCGAGTTTGCACGGGTAAAGGTACGGCACGAGTAAGGTGGGGTCAGATTTTCAAAATATTTCCGTAGGTTTTTCCTAATTTCCTTATTTTTATACGATTTGGTACACTCGTTTAGAAGTTATGGTGTGACCAAAGGAAATCAGGATACATTTTTATATATATAGAAAGTTTATTTCAATAGAAATCGCATCTTTTGTAAATTTCGCGTCTTTTACTGATCAGTGTTCTGTTATCAGTATTATTTCCTTTCCCTATTCTCTTTGTTTTGTGAATAAATGAAGAGTAAATGTAATGTTTAAGTTTAAATAAATTTTAGATTAATTTAATTTATGTAAAACCAGTTATTTTCATTTAATAACGAAAATCCTCGTTGCCGATATGTTCATAAATATTGACGTAATTTGAGCCTGTCAAGTCCCTGATGAATAGCCACTAATTAGCCACTGCACTGACGTTGTTATTAAAAATCAAGAAAATATCGCGAAGTTCAAGTAAACTGGTAGTTGAGTTGAACTACCAATATCTACAAAACCTGAAGTATACATAGTAGGTATTAATAGGCCTTTATCAGTATTAAAATACTTCCCTACAAAAGTATTCTTAAAAAAAAAACAAATCTGTAAGTAGACGACCAATCCACTCCAACCGAATTGTAATTAAATTTTACTGAACTTGAAAATTGTATAATTGCCCACGGTACCTACCTAGTCATAAAATATAGTTATCAACCAGTAGCATTTATTTTTATGTTTCACAAAAAGATTAAACCAATAGCGGCTACAAGAATCGCTTAATTTCATATTCAAAAACTACCTTCGATTTTACGAAGGCAATTGGGGAGTGGACTGGGTATAAAAAGGAAATATCTATTTATCAAATCAATGAAAAATGACAATATTAAAGCGCTTTAAAGTTCTGGAGTGGGGGCTTGTGACATCAATTGTGGGTAAGAATTGTGGCCACAAGTGACGTCACGCGACATTTCCATTCACTGTATTTCATCATCGTTTGTTTAATTAAAAAAAAAATACGTGTCTAATATTTTTTTAATATATATGTGACGTGTAATTAAAAATAAAATAGTCCGAACCACCTTTTGAGCCAGCTTCGGTATCAAGTTGGCTTGCTATCTGCTTATTTATCTGATAGTAACCGCTGTAACAGATTTTATTGTTGATTCTATTTACACTTGGCTCGGGAACGTTATCTTCGATCTACGTAATGGTAAGAGCAAGTGAGCGGCTAATTGTTTTTGTTCGTTCACAAATGATCGTATCCGCTCAAAGCTCACGAGGGGTTGTTCTCGTCTATACTGCCCTGATTTATATTTCGTTCTGCGGAGAGATGTATCACGTCCCTAAGCGTTTGTCCGATCGCGTGTGCATTGTTTAAGGCCGCTTTAATTATCGATATTCTAATTGAATGATGTTCGTTTCGGAGAATATCGTTTTCAATTTATCGCGAGGCATTTTTTAGTTTAATCAACAAACGTTTTTGAAGCTTGTTTTTATATTTCAAAATAATAAAATTAGCAGTTACATATAATTGGGAAGAAAAACGGTATTTTATTGATATTTGTTAACTAGCACTTGATACAAAACAGGGGATAACTTTTTTTGGAATAATGGTTTTAATTTTTTCCCCGATGCTTAAATCCCGATAAGTCGCAAAAGTGTTATTACTTTAGCGCATCCTTGCCGTTTCAATTGCTTCGAGATTGGTGTTACCGTTAAGATAATCCAGTGTTTGTGTTAGCCCCAAGCTGGTATTGAGCCATTTAATTTTATAAGTCGAATCTAGATAATGTCTGCCCGATCGTGCTTTATGAGTTTATTTGTTTAATATAGTTATTGCTGGTATAAACATGTTCGAGTTTGTTTTCTTCTGTAATATAATTTGTTGGATTGGATGGCAAAGGAATTAATGTACAGCGTTTAATGTTTTTAACTTTAAATGATTTGATTACAAATTGAAATAATGATAACGTTAGTTAAGCATGTGAATATATTAATTCCTTAAAAACATCCACTATCGGTAACATCAAAGATATCTGTGGATAGTGACAGCTAAAATAAAAATGTGATTCACGAACGATGTAATATATGTATCAGTTGATTGATACAGGTAAACAAAATCCTTGGATTACACCTGCGATTTAATGTAAACGATTACATTTGTGGGTTACTAATGAAAGTTTAAAATTCACCGGTCGGTTGCCGCGGCGCCCGCTACGATGCGCCTGCGCATATATGTCGGATGTAAGGAGATTTGATCGTATTATGCAGTGTTTTATGTACCTACTTTGTTTTGTGTATAAGTGTGTAGGGACTTAGTCAAACTAAGTACGATGATTTTTTCAACAGTTATGACGAATGGGAAACGTTTGAAACATCTCTAAATTCTTTTTATATAAAATTTACGTCTATACTTATTTGCGAGCTAATATTGTTTTGAGACAGATAAAATATGTTCGACGCTATTTTTTTTTTAGTTTTTTATATATAAATTTAGATACTTTTGTAAATATTCAATATTGTAAATAATAAATTAATCAATAATCGAAACACTTTTTACGAAATAGAATATAAATAATTTATATCTTTACCTCCTTCATCGTTACATAGTACAAAACAAAGTCGCTCTTGGTGTTTGTTCGCTTAGATCTTGTAAACTACGCCACGGATTTAATGCAGTTTTCATGATTCGATAGAATGATTTAAGATGATTATTATAGTTCAAAAAAGCCGATAAATTAAAAGATTTGTAATGTTAAAAATACTAGCGTGCGAAACCGAGGCCGGACGCTAGTTTATGATAATGTAAAAATTTATACAATTATGGCTTATTATAATATTTATAATATACTTCAAGATTCTGTATAAAATTATCGATTATGAATATTACGATCCATGTCACTTTAACATACTTGTTTTTATACAAAGAAGCAAAACCTGCTCAATGTATAAAAGTGTGTTAATGTTAATAGTTTATTGTTACTTAAAATACAATTCAACAAGATCCAATACGATTTCTGTATAACGAGATCAGGTGTACTCCCAAGTCTTTCGACAGCCATAAATTAAAACTAAAGCCAATAATGGCAATTTGAACAAAAGAAAAACATTTAATAAAAGCAGTAGTTACAGGCATGTTCATGTGTCTACGTTTAACAGCGTGAGTCGAGATCTGTATTAAACCTACTTCTTTACTCAAGACCAACATAACAAAACGTTTAAAAAACGATACACAAATATTATTTACATCTTTATTTCGTTTACCATAAAGTTTAAAATAGATTGAACTAGTTTTTTCGGGAGTGTCTGGATACGTGTGTTTGGGCACATGTTGAAACTTTTGTCATGTTATCTGGATTGGATCTGCGGCTAAGTTTTACGGTAATCGTAGTCCTGTAGTACTTTTAAAATATTTATGGTCATCGTTTTTTCTTGGTGGGTCTTACGTTAGTTGCAACATCAAGAATGCTGAGTAGAGCAATATTTACATGATCTTCAGATAAGGTTGTAATGTTTTTTTTCTTTTTTTGTGAAAGTTAGGTAGATGTGCCCCACTAATCAATCTACACCTAATTAGACTTATTATTTTAATAATCTATAGTTTAAAAATTTTGCTATAGGGAATGCCAGTCATTAGACTTAAAGTAATGAATGTTTAATGGGCCTGTTTCCTATTTTTTTTTTTAATGTCCGTCTTGTAGATTAATGAATTTTATTGGACACGTATTTTTTCGTTTTTCCTGCAAACAAAAAATGATCAAAATACAGAGAACTGAAGTTACGCGTGACGTCACTCCTCGCTACGATTTTTAGCGAGGCGTAGCGTCATAAGCCCCCACTCCGAAACTTTAAAGCGGTGTATCTTTGTATTTTTTTATTGTTTTGATAAAAGAAAAAATACGTGTCTAATATTTTTTTATTATCTAACTGACGGACTAAATAGATTTTAACTTTTCATACCCAGGAAACATCCCTACGAAAGTTTGGATGGATGAATGCATGTCTGTTCACGTATGACGATAAAATGGCTGAACGTATTTGAATGAAATTTGTTACATAGATAGTTTATTACCTAGAATAACGTAAAGCATCATTATTATCACCATTCCTTATCAACGCGCGGGTGAAACCGCGGGGCGCTAGTAACATAATATGAATACCTTCGAGAGACACGATTCTCGTCTGAAACCTACTTGAAACTATTACGTATGTGTAATAAACGCAATAAAAACTTTCTAATAGGGCGTAAAACGCTCACTCACTGTACAATTACGGGGACAGACGTTTTTACAGGTTACCTTATTAATGTTTCAGTATCATGTTACCTTATTAGTGTTACAGAAACAATAAATTCAATTAGCCACAAAAGCCGCAATACCTTGTACCTGTCACTTAACGTCAAATAACAATAAACAACCACAATACTAATAAAACATTTATGAACTACGGAATAATTATTTAAATTATTTATTTCGATGCGTTCTATTGATCTGCGAGATAATAAAAAAAATCGGAATTTGCAAAATTACGTATGCAAGTTGCAAGTACGTTCTACATTACGCAGAATGTGAGTACTAAAAATTCAAAAGTGCTCGGTGGAAACCGTTGTCCCCGCCCAATGGGCAGCTGTGTCCCCATCCAGGAGTCACTAAGCCTCTATTATGGGTCCCTCTCGCATAAACACGACGTCGACCCATAAAAGCGGTCGATCGCGACGAGCTTCAATTTATTCTTGAAATTAACCTGTCGCATACACTTAAGAACTTGCATGGCGCGTGTTTCAAATGAAGTATGCGCTGATTGGAATATTTTTAAACGGGTGAAATTTTCGAGATTGTCGCCATCAGAATAAAATGAATTGCTTTATAACCGCTTTTAACATTATTTTTTATAACGGCTATCCAATAAACCATTTTTCATTGTTATATTCTTTACAATGTAACTTAATTCTACATTGTAGAGACCTTTAAAAATCTATTTGTATTATCTAGCCAGATAAGCGATATGGAATATATACTAGACTTATCGACTCTATAAGATTCTGTGTTAAAGATAAAGGACCATTTGATGAGAAATATTAACCTCATAACCGTATGACAGCAGGTCCTATCAGAACATAATTTATGAAAATAATTGTCTTTACTGCACACAATGACTATCAATTAAAAATACTTTTATTACGATTTTCTTTATTATAACAAGTATTATTATTTGTTTTATTGAAGCTAAAATAATTAAATTATGTAAAAATGATTGATTTATTAAATTTCTTAGAAGTAATAGAGGTCTAGAGGTGGGGAGTATTTGTTAGTAAGCATGCGCAGATGTACTATGGCACCTGCGCGAGGACAATTTACACGATTCATTATTTACTCATAATCTTTCTTAGTGATTTGTATATTTAGTTACCTGGGTTTAATTAACGAAGTAATTTATGTCAAAAGAATAAAAATCATTTTAATTCAATTACGCTTATTTTTATAACCAGAATTAAAAGTCTCAAATATTTGACAATATGTGTTTTAGATATCTATAATCAAAATACAAAATTATAAATTCATAAATAGTGGTTACTGATAATAGCGATTCCCAAAAGCGCATAAATACCAAACATACTTGAAAGCTTATCGATAAAGACATTTGTTATCGATTAATGGATAATTGTATAATGAAGAAATTAATATAAAATATATTCAGTACCTTCCTCGTCCATAAACATTTCCCCAACATGTACCGAACACAGCAGGTGTGTTCGAGTATTACATAAAAGAATTTTGTGTATCATATTAAACTGTTATATACGATTTCAAATATGTCCTTGTTACTTCAACTGATGAAAACAAATGAAAATTTATTACGTCCCTATAACATAACGCTCATGATTTTTATAAGAACATTAATTATAATTTTACATCTACATGTAAACACGTTTTTTAAAGTAAAATCAACCGTAATTTAATATATTATAAGGCATACTTCGCTTGAAGACGGCCTTACATTTTTCTGATATAATTATGGAAAGGACTTGTATAGAGTCGACTTCATATTTGTTTTTTTTTTACTTTGTTGGAGGACTAGTAGAAGTAATTAATACAAAGATATAACGACTTCATCTTTCAGGCGGACATTGATTTAATACTCTTTGATGTAGCAACTGTAGCATGATGACTAGGAATTAATTGCATAAGTTAGGTTTATTTTTAAATTAGCCCTAACGAAAAGTTAATGAAGATGTTTTAGCTATCTGTTAGAATTGAAGATTTGTGATGCGTTTTTTGCTCGTCAGCACAAGCATTTTACATTTCAAATACCTACTTCATAAAACCAAAAAATAATTTGAAATATATATAATTAATATCACAGCAGACAAAGAAATATTGAGCGAGATACACCAACTAGCATTTCAGGTCTAGAATGATAATCAGATTTAAACATTTTAATTATTACATTTAAATAATGTAAATAAAAAACTTTATCTCACTTGAAGTAAAAACAAGTAGCCTAAACTCGAAAAACAAAAGAAGGCCTACGTCTCCACGCATTTCCCGTCCCGTAGTTTTCAGTAAGCCAACGACTTGGGCAGGTGCTGTACATGCGCACACTTCTTTCATTAAAATTAATACCAATGTCGCGTGTGCACATTCTTACTCGATAACGCCTCGACGTAATTAAGGTATGGCTTTAAACAAGCCCGGCGAGGCGGGCGTGCGCCGGCCACGCGCCCAACGGTACTCGAGAACGTTTAACAAGAAATTTCGCTTCCATCAATATTTCTCCTTAAGGATATCAGATTATCAGTCCGTTGCTATCCGTACAGATATATTTCGGTATTTTTCTTTACTTAAAGCGGTTTAAAATATGTTGTTTCCTCTTTAATGGTAAGAATTCAATTATTGAGTTTCTTAAGTGGATGATTACTTTGACTAAATATATTAGTCACTTACCTACACGTAATGTATTAAGTTTACTAATTTTGTAATACCTATACCCTCTAAGTAGTTGGAATCAATTTACAATACGCTGAAATAAAAAAGTTAATATTACGACTTGGAGATGATACGTTTAGCACGAAGTTGATTGTCGATTCGTGGACATAAATAAATACGACATTTAATTTATTTATATTTTTCTTTGTTTAGCTCATAGTATCGAGAGTGTTAAATGATACAAAATATGAAACAGGTATCGAGTTTGTTTATTGGCAATCAGTTTTCGACGTAATATTTATGTTGGTCATTCTTCAGCAGTAAACACTTTGAGATGACGATCTTTAGGGGCGTCACAAGTCAGTTCGAATCAATAAAACTGACAGTAAAAAAGATTACACAATAGCAAGTGATATAAGGAAACAATACTAATTATCTATTTAAGGGTATCTTATCGCCACAGCTAACGAGGCGTCATAAACACATAAACGAATTCTACAAGCCTTGTTTGTCGGCAAATGAGGCGATTCCCTAAACTAGCCTTATTTATGGACCTGCGCACATGCCCGAAAGGTTAGATTATTTGAAATACAACGTACTAAATGATACACGTCTACTCGTTATCAAAACTTGGACGCTCACAAAAATAATTAAGGTTAAAACATTTTTATGCAGAGCGTTTAATTGCACATAAACTAGTATCAAAATAAAGTTGTACTATTTAGAAACGAATCAAACGATTACAAGCTACATTTGTAACTATTCCAAAATACGTTAAGGTCGGCTTCCAGTACAGACGATAAAAAACAACCTTAATTGTAATATGAAAACAGTTGATCTGCTGTTTATAAAAAAAAATATGTTTCAACACAGGGTATAGTGCAGAATGGGAAATATTTAAATGACAATTGCAAGCGATGGTTAATCGCGATCAAGAAAACAATGCTTGAGTTAGTTCGGAAAACAAAACAAAACAGCATCCCCTCGCACCCTTCACACCAATTGACTCCTACCAATACATCCAAAGTCATTGTCGCACACAAATCTTAATCTTAAAATTCGAATATCAATCAATCGCATCCGATTGGTCAATGCGAAATCGGATCACAGCCGAATCGTATCTCGGTCACAATCGGGATCAGGGTGTCGGTAAAAGCGGATGCGACGACGTCACTGGGTCCGACGTCAAACGTCACTTGTAGGTGGCGGCGACGGCGAGCGAGACCGATGCGATGTCCTGATAGCTCCTATGTCACTGTCTTACAAGCCTCCAGACACACTATTTGCATTTCGGATGTCGTCTAAGAGACGTGTGTTATCTGTCCTAGCACATGTAGGTGGGAAAACAAGTATATTCCCATGGGTAAAAGTATTTAAAATCTATTTAATGCATGCAGACTTTCTCAGCGTTATTCTATTTGTGTTTCGTTTCTTTTATCTTTCTTCGTGCTAACTTTATTTAGATTTTTCGATGTAAATCTGATTAAAAGTAAAACGATCCTTGCAAATGCTGCATCTACATCCACTATCTTTCAGACTGATGGAGCTATATTTAATATTAGATATCTATTGTTGATTAAAAGCACATGCAAGTCGTTTAAAGTATTTTTTCTAATTTTAGTGAACTCTGTGTCCATAAAAATCATACAAATCAAATAAACTAACAAGGAAACCGCGTATCATGGCGATCATTTCAATATATCACACCTTGTTGGCGAGGAATGCTCGTCCGATTGTAAAGACACGCTTGATGTGAAATGTAAAACATTCCCTTTATTAATACTTAATACGATCACCCTTTGATTCGATGAATAGGAGTCACTCAACAAGTCGTTAATCAAACGATATTGGGTACGAATCAGGTAGTTGTATTGTGTGATCGATGGCGGCTTGCTTTGCACCTATGATTTATAGAGGATCGTAATTTTTAAACATGATATTAATGAGACTAGGTCCTTCAATGAACCGCAACTGGAAGCCAGCTACTAACGTAAGTTACCCTTGTTGTCGATCGGTTATAATCGGAACATGACGAACAAAATTTTGTTTTGGTTATTTAAAAAGCATGATATCAACCTACTGTTTGCTATTGACACAGATTTTCTCTTTAAAAAAAAAAATAATTATAGTTTTGCTACGTCACCTAGTTACTGACATAAAAATACACTGTAATCTTTTTCTATTGATTGCTTTACATATGATTAGACAATGTTTAGTTAAACGACCCCATTATAACTTCTTAGTGGCACCGTAATTGCAGTGGTAAAGTTTTATTTATTTATTTCCAAAATGTATACCTAATCTAAACCTAAATTATAAATAATCACAGGTAACGAAGTAATGTATATGCCAATTATACACAACTCTTAAAATAACGTAGTGCTAATATTAGGTATAGAGTAAAAGCACTGTGTCTACATACTGCACTTCTATCTGGTGCAGTTAGCACTGTTTGAAAACATGCATACAGGGGCAGACTCGGAATAAGTTTATATTAATAAATGTTCCGTAATTCCATAAAATTTTAACACATTAACGTTTTTTTACTCATTACAATTGATGATCAGTAATTGTTTGTTTGTCCATCCCGCGAGTCCCACACCATTAAATAAGGCATTGGTGCGTAACTCACGCAGATGACACCATTCCCATAATCATCCCATCACAACCGATTTCAACCCCATATCCCACGTTATACGCATCTCACGTCATTTGTTTTACCTAATTGTTTTATTTGCAGTAATCGTTACAATTCGTGAATGTCACAATATCCGGTGCTCAATGTGAAATTATAATTTTATCGGTATAAAAATATAAGGGGGTTAGATTCAAGCTTATTTTTCGTTTATGGCGAATTGCCTTTCTGTGCTGTAGAAAGGCAATTCGCCATAATTCTGTTTGTTACTATTACAGCTAACGTGTTTAAACTATTTGAATGACATTTAATGAGACTTGCTTGAGAGCTAAAAGTAACAATTTTCAACTTGAGTGCTCGTCTTAAATATTTTCGCAGAAAGCTTGCCGTCAAACTTTCAAATAAGATTACAACTGTTCAAAACGAAAACTATATATGTAGATATAAATTGCATTTATATCCATAACTTATTTGTGCCACATCCCTACCACTTTATCTTAATTAAGAATAATGTCATAATACAGTTAGCCGATGAACAAACACAGGAACAAGACAATTTATCGGGCCGTAATTGCTTCCAGTATGGGAGGTTAAATAATCAATATTTTGTTATGACAGTTTTTGACGGGGAACATCATTGAAATTTTGAACGCAAAACACGTCATGCATATTTTTATCATTTTGGAAATTTTTACTTTTGTGTTTATGGAGACGAAAATTAGAATAGATATTAAAATTAATTAGAATAGAATATATAATTAACTTTTTCTTTACAGTCAATTAAAGAAATAAAAACTACTAAATAAAAATTGGTAGCAGAATTTTCATGTTTCAGAATTTAAAAATGAAAATAATATTTAGATTAATTTAATAAAGATTGTTTACAATCTTTTGTATATAAAACAAAGTCGGGTTAGTTACACCATTTATAACTCAAGGATGGGAGGACCGATTTCCATGACTTTGGATTTGGACTTTTTTACGTCCCGAATAGCAGAATAACTATCAAAACATGTCTCAAGGGAACGGGAACTACTTACGCAAGTGAAAACAGCACAGCTAGTTTGATCATAAATTAAACAAATCAATAGTAAAACCGTTACAATTTTTAATATATAGGTATGTGAAGTCGTTGATTTAAAACCAGTTTCGTGGGTGTTGTGTCGGGATGTAGAACACGGGGTATCCACCCTCACAATACTTACACAATGACTTGAATTATCACCGCATTCTCATTGGACATGTTACACGACGTTTAACATGTTACTTAAGCGTATTGTTAGTAACTTAACGACATCATTGAACGCTAATAACACTATATTCTTCTTTTGTTGGAGATCTTGAGTCTTTTTTTTTTGAAATTATTTATAAAATTATAAAATTAGTTGTGGAATAATGTGAGTTGCATCGCTTTAGTTAAGTTAAGAATTGTAGTGACGCTGATTCAACTTTAAACAAAAAATCTTTTTTTTTTCTACGTAGTTAGTATTTTTCAGGTTTGAAACGGGATCAAAACGTCAATCATTATATGTACTTATATACCTTCATTTTAACTGGTGTTTGTTACCATTATACTAAATAACACAATTTATTTGCTTCATTTTGTACCAGCGGGGGTTACACTTTAATTTCATTGTCTTTAATATAACCCCTTACAACTAACATAACCCTAACGGCACCACGTCGATACATCGATTACTCGTAATAATCATAACAGGAAAAAAATATCGGTTATTTACGGAACCCATTAGCACGTTCCCGCGGGTCATATCCGGTACAAATCACGGGGTTCAACCCCACAAGATGACTGGTCAGTGGCTTATTACCAAACTTAATTTAAATCTAAAACACGATAACTATTTTCATGCCTAAAAAACATTAACAGAATATAGCTCCAGGAAAAATAAAAGATTTAACCTAATTAAGAATGTCAAACTTTGAAATTGGAACCGGACGTCTACTGAATAAAAACAAATGCGTTTTACGACCGAACTTAGACAACAAGCCGATAAAAACAATAATACGAGGCCTATTAACCGCTAATACAGCGTAAGGTATGTACCAACTAATGAAAACAAATACCTAACATCGAAACAACCATATCGATTCAATTAGTACAGCTAAACAGAATGAGAGTTATTCGATTCACGCAATCGTATTGACGGTAGCCGGTCGCTTTGATCAAAGCACCGACGAAATAAAACAAAGTTTAAAGAAGTGCAATTCATAGCGTGTTTTAAATCTAATTGATGATGGGCCGGTGAAGACGCCGTACGCTGTCACTACGGGCGGCAACTCTCACACAAACGGTATTGGCATATTTTAATGACGAAAAAATGTCCATGTTTCATTAGCTTTCGAAAATTCAAAATTGTCGTCGAAGTATTCTAAATCTATTATAGGAATGCTAGGCATACCGATGAAATAAATCCATATAAGGAATGCATCGGTAAAAGATATTTATTAAAAATGTGTTATTTGTAAATGTGAGATCTGGAAAAGGCATAACTGTCGCTTAAACACCATTCTTATCAATTTTATAATCTACATAATTTATGAGTCTTCGACAAGTTAAAATGTGCTTCCTATCAAAAAGGCTATAATGAAGAGACAAAACCAATATTTATGTCATAAAATGTATTTTATTAACCATACTGTATAATAAAGCAAGTTTACTATACAAATCTCAGTCATGATCCAATCATTGAAATGCGATAGCAATTCAAAATATATTATAGAGTTCTCTTCAAAGATAGCCCATCTAATTAACAGGGCAAGCATTTACGATCAAGGCAATACACTTATCGGATAGGTCTACATGCGTATACAGATGTAATAGGCTTAATTTCATTACAACTAACAAAGTCACATCTTCATTCCCCAATTTCCAGAAATGGTTTCATTAACGTAAATGTCAATGTATTTTATCGATAATGTACCGATAAACACTGATGCGACTCTTATCCAGCAGGTTTGAGTCGCCTTTATAAGAAATACCTTTAAACTCAAACACTCAATGAGATCGAAACTGATAAAACTGATGTGGATTCTTAAGACGATTGATTTATTTTAAATATAAAGACATCGATACGCTGATTATGTGACAATATCTCTTCATCCCTTTTAGTGGCAGAGCATTAACGGTAAGTCCGCGAATATTTATGGCCACTTAAAATTTACCTGCAAAAATATTTACGGTATCTGTTTATAATTTAAGCGATCATTTTGTTAATATCATTAATTTATTTATTTTAATCAGTACATAGGTTTAATGAAAATATTTCCTAACAAAAGATGGCTAAGAATGCCATTCATTTGTATTTTACTTTAAAACGTTGAGTGGTCAACAGAAATACCGGGCACGCGTTAGGCACCCCGCACCGCGCACCCCTCCAGCCACTACGCCAGGTACGGACCCGCACGTACTGGGGGAAGGGATGATCGAAAATAATAGGGGAAGAGAATTTTAAAATTTATATTTTTTGCAGCCGGCGCAGGTGATATAACGCGTGCGCGTGCGCCGGCGGCTCACTTGTACGTGAAGCTCCGCTGCCGCCGCTCGCGCTCGCCTCTAACCGAAAGCTCCTACGAAGCCTTTCCCTATCGCGCAGTGCTTTTCCGATAGCCGCGCCGACCGGTCGTGCTCTTTATCTGTCGTGAACGCTCGCGCCGCGTACGCACGTAAAATGCTACAAGAAATTCAACTCGTTCAAGGTCAGACGAACTACGTAGTCGTCGCGTCCGGATATCCTTCAGCTACATTAACGAAAACACCTACCGAGAAAAGGAACGTACAAATCGCACCTGCGCCTGAAAAAAATTATGTTACTCATGATACGCCGCCGAATCTACAGTACAGGAAGAAGGTGCACTTCAGGACGAACCCTTACACCGGACCTCAGGCTGCGTCGATCGCGAGACGTAACGCTCGGGAACGCAATCGTGTGAAGCAAGTAAATGATGGATTCAATGCTCTTCGTCGTCACCTTCCTGCGTCTGTAGTTGCTGCTCTATCAGGTGGTGCCAGAAGAGGGTCAGGGAAGAAACTGAGCAAGGTCGACACACTGAGGATGGTTGTTGAATACATCAGGTACTTGCAACAGTTGCTTGATGATAGTGACGCTGCTTTGGGCATTACTCGCGACCAAGAAAATAGAGAAAATATTCCAAGTGGAAACACATTGCAATCGATGACAACAATGGATATGGACGATGGGTTTTTCTACGGTAGTGGGTCTCCGTGTTCAGAGAAGCCCGATTCGCCTGCACCTTCTGAGTGTTCTTCGGGGGTGTCGTCGGCGTACTCAGCTGATCGGTACGAACCCGCGACACAACAAAACCTTGGCCCAATGGATGAAGATGAACTTTTAGATGTCATCTCATGGTGGCAACAAAAATAACAATCATGTAAGTTGAATCTTTTGTTTGCCTTTATTTACATGAAACTTTATTTACTTATTGGTCTTATTAAAAGGTTATTAAAAAACTTAAAGCTAGTATGAGAAAAACACAATGTAGGTACATTATTTTTTTGTAAATAAATATTAATTTTTATTTTCTTTTGTTCACAGATAAAGCGTTGTGAATGACACAACTGGACGCAACCCTCCGAGAACGATGTTCATTATTTATTGGTAGTGCATTTATCGTTTATACGAAAAGACTCTTGTATATCTAGTCAAACCGGTAGTGCCTTATTACTTAGACCTTAAGACTTAGTATTATTGCGGAGTAATTAATCATGTTTTGAATGAATGACCTGACTAGTAGACAGTGAAAACATCTGACAGTCTGATTTTTAATTCATATTTCGATTATCGAAGTGTTTTTTTTTATTTTAATTACCCTTTTTAAGGGTTTGACTGTGTGAAGTACCTCTAAATTGTATCGATATATTTAATCGATAATTAATTTGTTTGGTATAGGCTGTTATTATACTATTAGTATACTTTGTGAAACAAGAAGGCCGATAGTACACGTTACCTTTTACTGTTATTACCGAAACAATTGAAACGCACATTGTATTGTCGGCCGAGTCGATAATAATGTAAATATACCTTAATTAGTTTTAAGTGTAGGTTAAGAAATAAAAGCTATTTATTGAACGTAACCGTTGTTTGTTTTCTTTGTTTGTGAACTTGCAAACTGCTCAAACTTGTTTTTCTTAATCGAACAGCTGATGAAAAATGTCGTGAGTTTAAACAAGTTACGGTGGGTATCAATTAGTTTTCAAATGTGAGCAGTTAATAATGAACACAAGCACTTTATATTTCTGTTTTTATTAATATATTTAACTGAATATCGAAGTTCATTGTAATATAATATTGCTTTGCCTTCAAACTTACGTAGGTATATCAGCATATACCTGAGTTGTTACTCACTTTATAATTATGAAATACATTATTGTTACAACTGAATATATTTAACAGAATACCCAGCATTATTTTAATGAGGTCGTCTCAGTTAGACTCAAGGGGGCTTTTATTGTCTACAGGATTATGAATGGTTTAATTTCTGGATTAATCATGAAGGCAATAAACATTAAAAATTAAATACTAACAAGTAAAAATATAAAAAGTATTTCAATTGTTTCCTTCCAATTTTTTTCTATTAGTTAATTTTGTTAATAATGCATCTACTTCTTTTTCTATACAATGATGAGAAAAGTCTCTAGCAACAAACAGGTAAGTATATCCTATGGACTCTAAATGACGTGTTATTAGACATCGAATCTAGACAAATTTTAAACTACACGACTATTTTAAAATACAGTAATTAGATACCTATCCAAGATAGATTTTAAGATAATCAATCAACCGTTTTTTGAGTTTAGCAGTCAAAAATATAAGAGCGCCAAATTTAGATAATAATTAGTATGTATAGATTTAAAATTTCGATAATTAATTTAAAATAATCTGAAGAAAGTATAAAAGTATGATATTATAAGCAAGGTTTAAGTGCTAATAAAAACAGCAACAATTTTTTAATTTAACCATAGTATATCAATTATATTATTATCTCTTATTTTTCACGGGTTATCCTCAGTAACAAGAATGCGGTCCTTTAAAAGGCTTATGTTGGGACACAGGTCCAACACGCAGCGGATTTGTGGAGAACTTTACTATTATAATATGGGATGGGGCATCTACCAGGGGCCATTATTATTATTACCTAAGTAAATATAAAATAATTTGTGACATAACCTTTCAAGTTAATGTATACATTCAAAACTGTCATCAAAACAGCGGGAAGCGACTCCCAAGATAACGTAAATTTGCATAATGAACGCATCACTGTCTGGCTTGTAGACCTTTGTTGAGTGATTACGATTTGTTAAGATATTTAAAATGTTTTAAGCAAAAAGGAAAACAATAAAACTCGTTGTTTTTTAAGGATACTGTAGGTCTTAAGGAGGCGGCTTGAAATTCAACCTATACTTAGTATAAATCAATAATGTACCTACCTAAAGTAAGATATGTATAAGGCTAGGTATTAATATATAATAGCTATGCTTAAACACAAGATGATTAAAGAATACAAGGCTAGTTTTTGTCGTT
The DNA here is from genome assembly GCA_932294365.1 of Diachrysia chrysitis. Taxonomy (NCBI): domain Eukaryota; kingdom Metazoa; phylum Arthropoda; class Insecta; order Lepidoptera; family Noctuidae; genus Diachrysia; species Diachrysia chrysitis. The sequence goes on along the minus strand of OW028649.1, from coordinate 8,962,329 downwards.
GTACAAACGAAAACTATGACTTCTATATCGGTTACAAAAACACTGAGTATAAAGAACTCGAAAAACAAACCTCAAATTTCACAAGAGTTCGTAAGAGTTTTACGGTAATAGTACTGACATTCGAGATTTCATTTTGCTTAATTTTTGATACCAATCGTTTTTATAACCGATGTAGAAGTCATAGTTTTCGTTTGTACAAAGAAAACAAACCCACCCTAATTTATTAACGGATAGATAGCTCTTGATTTGATCATTGTTTTTAAATATGTATCATTCCATCGGAATATTTTAACATTAGAAGAAAGTAAACCAAATTTATATAAAACAATGAGGTTGTTTAAAAAAACGGGAGTAATTTCTTTTTTATGTATGATGACAGAATTTATTTGGTGATTCCTGAAACCTAAATATTGTAGAGACTAACTCTACAATATTTTGGTTCTTGAAAAACTCATTCAAATATTAATAAAGTAATTTTATCTGTGCACTAATAAATTAATTTCGGTAGTAATAATATTAATTACCGTAAGAAAAATATCCGTTACAATGACTTGCATTAGGTAGAAATATCATAATTTTCTCTCCTAACCTATACTGCCATCCTATGTGACGTTTAAAATGACATTTCCAAAAAAGATACAAAACAATCCCATAGTTTTATAACCAAACAACCGAGCCTTTACGTGATGTCAATCCTGTTATTACCCTTTAGATATAATAAATCATCGTTGTCCAGATGTAAAGAATTAGCGGGACACTGCGCGATCGCGGCCAGATATTTCCAAAAAATAATAAAAAAATACCTCACACGAACCCAATCAACCATTATTATATGACACAACGATGAGGGCAGATTCTATTAATTTATAACCAATGTGGGTGGATATACTGGCATTATTTTTTTAAAGGTCGCGGAACGTGGACACAGATAACTGTAATTTCGTGTTGTTTTTATTAAGATATTGGACAAGTAAATTGTGAACGCACGCAACCCTTATACTGGACAAAGATATAATGTACTGGCTAGATGTAATTAGTAGATGAAATTATTTTTTTGAATTAAATACACCTTTTTCAATAAGGGCAATTTTTTCTAACGCCAGATAATTTTATCAAAAGAATAATTTTGAATTTGACAGTTCTTCCATTCAAAATCTGTCAGATGTCAATTTTATTCCACAATTAAAAATTATACGACGTTGGAAAAATAAGCAATTGGTCATTGCTTTTTTCTGTATCGAAATATTTCCTCCGTTGTTTCTAAGAAAACAAAACAACTGGGCCGATGTAATTTATATGTCTACGTAAATTATGTTTGACTTCTTTGTTAGACCTTTGACAAATTCACTTGTAACATCACGTGAGAGCGACCGTGTTACCCTACTGTTCTTATAAAAAGGTTATTGTTTTGATAAAAAATGACATGCCATACAAACATCTGATAATAGGTGTAGGCGGGGTCGCAACAAAAGAGAATTGGTTAGCACCATACAAACACAATACAGGATAAACTTTTGATTCGGGTGTAAAATTAAGTTTTCTAACATCGGCCTGCCTTTGTCTGTTTGTTCGTTTTTTCATGTCACACCACACACAATAAGATTGTTTGTTCTATTAACGACTTGCCTGCGATAAAATTACTATTTTCGAATATTTTTCACTAATTTACTAAACCTTTTGCTCTAATTTGGCAAAATAACACCTTTCACAATACGTTGATTTTGGTCATTATTATTTTTAAGTCCAATTTGGTAATTACCAGTATTTTGGTTCATCAATGTGTTTTGTGGTAGCTTGCGCGTTTTAAATCAAGAAATTGGAGGTTTGGATGCAATGTAATTTCATCTTACATAGGTACCTTATTTATTTGACGGACCTACCTAATTAATTTAATTATTATTATTTTAATAAGTTAATATTAGACACAAAATTCGGATAGATCTATCCTCATATAATAAAAACTAGGTATCCTGAGTAATCTTTATATAAGCGGCAATAGCGTACTGGTTAGGGGTGACGGCCCTGTGATCAAGAGGTTGCAGGTTCGATCCCCACCCATGGCACTATTGACATGAACACACACTCCAGACACAGTCATATTTAGCTTAGTTGGAGGGGTTAACAAGATTGCCAGTAATGTGAATTCCGCCTACATTGCTAGTAAACTTTAAAAAAAAACTATCCTTACAGAGTATAGACTTAAAATGATGACTTAGAATGATGGCACTTTGTTGTGCTATGTATGCTACAGCTATGCGTTTTGGACAGGCAAATTACCTACAAGAAAGAAGTATTATAATTATTATTGTTAATATATAATCAGTGACATCAACCTTCTCGACACATTAATCAATGCACACATATCTGTATAACTTCCTGCGTCCTCACTTTAATAAAAGCTACTTTTAGGGAGTTTTATCTTGCTAATGATGTTTTACGACGTTGCTGCACTTCGCGTTATCACTAGCCGTCGATTACGGTAGCTAATGCACGACCTATCGCAGATATCTAACAAAATCTCCTCTATGTCTTAGATAATAAGGTTCTTTTTCACGATAACGGAACTGATACAGCGATGCGGTAGCGTTTTCTCGGCGGCTGTCTCTTTGACGCCTCTCATATCTGTAGGTAACTTAATTAATTGAAGGATTGCGGTAGCAACCGAACTGATTAGCACCTCTTTTTGTGCAACATTCTAACTCTTTTGTCGGAAACTTATCTTCGTGATAATAGAATTGAGTTCACATGTTCCGCAAGGTAATATATTTTCCTTTTTTAAAACGGTATCCCGATAAAATTCTCATCTGGTAGTCAAGAGATTAGCTGATTATATTACCGCATTTTAAGGTAGATAATAATGTTAAACTCATTACCATTTCATTGATACGTATCCTAAACACGAATAAAATTATAAATATTTAGGTGTTTATCTAGAGGATCGCCATTAAGTTATTCTACAATAAACGAGGTTCTGAATTTAATATATAAATTATGAGAGAAATAAAAATATGTGTAGTTTTCAAATAAATTTTACTTATTTATCAATAAAATAACATAACATCAGTTATTAAACATGAAGACAACTACTGTAATAGTATAATATTGATAATGCTCTTTTAGATATTATGATCACCTAAAGTATTTTTATGAGTTAAGTGCCTCCCATAGAAATGATTACGGTAAGCAAGCTTACTGATACAATCGACGGCGCGATGCGTTTACGTATAATCACCACCTCTAAATATTAATATAACCCGCTACAGGTCACCGGTAATGCACTCACTTAATAATAGGCGTTTGTGGCTTCCTCAACAGTTCCCGACAGATCTACTTAACGCACCAAATAATAACCCAATTGAATATTTCGGGAGAACAAAAGCCGGCAACACGGCTGTCGGCCACATTACCGCCCTACCACAATAAATCCCGGAGGTCCGTCGCCAAAGGGCTAATTACTCTGAATATCGGTTGATATACTGTCTACTTAGGAGCCGTGATGTATGGCCGCACTCAAAGGATCGGACGCCGCGCGCCCCCGGCAAAGACACGATGCTACGATTATAAATAAGCATGTTTAGGATAACGATTGTCGACAGTGCGGTTAGTTCATAATAAACTGTAATAGAAAACATTAATTTAGCTCGAACTCTGGCCGCGAGACAAACTTATAGATCGAAAAACCTTAGGGCGGCACCAACGGTTGCATTTATATTGTAACGTCTTTTATATCGACATCGAATGAGATGTCCAAGATATTCATTGTGTCTGCTGACAATAGCGCACATGATCTAGATTAGTGACGTGCATTGTGTCGCCAAAGGGTTGTGCATTGTGCTCCACACAAACGATGCGCCTGCGCATAATGCGCCGCAACCCGCAAACATTTCGACGGATTCGCACAGATTCTATGAATTCATAAAGAAAATAAATATAACTTTTGACAACGCTCCATTCATCATTTTTCTCATTTTGGGATAGAGAATACCATTCTTATTGTGAATGTAATAAAGTTTTGTCACATGACTCGACACGAACTAAAATTTAACTCGTTTACTTACATAACTGAGTAATATAAACACATCTCGGAAAAGCACATTTATATATATTCTACAAATTTAATATTTTTTTCTGAGACCACTTATATAAAACCTATAATTACGATTAGAATAAAGAAAAAATATAATACCATAAATACTAATTAAATACATGTCAATAACACTGCAACAATGCATTTAAAAATTTACTAACAAGTAGAAGCAGCTTAATATTTCAAACAAATGAATTTCACACTTAGGTACCAGAGCCTATACTATGAGCTCTTGATTGTTTTCATTGTGGAAGCAAGACGGCGCAATACACTGTGCATAACGGCGTCTCGCTTTCACAATAGTCCTTCTTTAGGAGCTCATAGTAAGCGCACAGATCAGTTTTTCACATGACACCCACGAACAAGCCAAACAATTCTTATAATAAACCTTTAAAGTCTGTACAACGTAATCTTTAACCAAATACAACCACAATAGGAGTGATAAGATCTAATGTTTTGCTTCAGCAGACAAATTGTTACGCTTTAAGCTTACATCGATAATGTGTTTACAAAACATGTCATTCAAAGAAATTATTTTTAAATAATGTTTGTGTACCGTGAAATTGATTCTGGCGCTACCTAGAATTTTATCTCGCCGGTCGTCATAACACGAGCAAAATATTAAACACAGTCACAGTATGTGTTCGCTAGGAAAATCAAGGACGTTTTCTTATGTTCACCGACAACGAGACGTTTTCTCAGTTATGTTTTACTTATTATGTTTGGATCAAAATAATATTATTGGAAAATTATACAAACATGTAGCATTACTTGGTTACGTTATTTTTTGTAGAAACAAAGTATTTAAGATTACCTTTGGTAGAGGGTATAAATGCGAGACATTTATACTTATTCAAAATTCGTTTTAATTTATTAATAGACTAAAAAGGTTATCCAATCCAAACTGTTAACTTATTATGCCACTCATTATAAAAAGAGGTTATTTATCATTTCCTAAAATGAAAAAACAGTAAAACTCATTAATTCTCACAAAATAAAGCAGTACAAAGCGCATGCCTTAAGTAAATGAAGTTTTAGATTAGTACTGTATCAGTGCTAGGTTTAAGTGGCACGGACGGCAGATGTTAAGGATTGGCAGCAAGGTGTCACGGCTCAGGTGTAGCCAGTGGCACAAGCCACTGCTTTGTCATCGGCGCGTACAAGCGAACACAGCAGCGCTACAAAATTTGTAACTTTGTAAGGATGTACCCACAGAGAATTATTTAATTATTCTGTATTGCGCACATAGGTACCTACTTGTTTGAAATTTTATATACAAAGACGAGCTTAACTCAACACTAAGTTTTCTTACTTACCTTACCTTAATCAAATGTAAACATTGTGCGCTAGAAGTAGAACTTAATTTAATTTGAAAAAAAAAAAGAAAATTATCTCGAGTTCTATAAACAAAATTGAAAATATTCCTGCCAAGGAAATCGTGCTTTATATTCGTTACAACAGCTTGCGGATAAACAAGGCTGCCTTTTTTTATTTTAATAGTGTGTCCCAATCTAACAATACTTTAAGGAATAAAATATTGTGCACACGATAGTACCTCGTCGTCCGTAGTATTTTTTCAACATCCGCTTGGACAAAAATGAGCGAAAGTAGCACAGGAATTAAAATTCATATATATCATGAGCTTCAATGTATTTTGCCATTTTTCTTTTGACTTCTTGTCATTTACAGAAAAATAAATAATTGCAATCACGAATTACAATATTACACCTTCGTTTATGACATGAGGCACCCAGTTTTCTACCGGTTTTATGAGTACGAGAAAAAGAGGGATATTATAAATAGCAAATAAAATAATACTGAAAAGGAACTGAAGATGTTCTTGAATGTTGCTCTTCTCAAAATTATTCTGTATTATTGATTTTATAAATCTCTTCATAACTATAAGGCCACTAATAAAAGCTTTTTTTTTAAGAAGAAAATTTTCCAATAGAAATCTCTTCCAACTATCTTAATTAGGAAACATGCAGTACGCAGATGCAGATCACTCGTGCTAGTGCTCAATAAAGTCAAGGTGCGCAGCAGATGAATCCTTCGGCGGCTGCCACAGGGTCAAATAGACAACACGATGACAGTTTGCGCAAAAACTTTCTATTTGCAATACCCCTTTCTTTGTTCAACCCTATGCTTACCGAAGGCCGAAATTGTACAATTGTTGCATATGCAGTTCCAGGTGCGAATTTGTTTAAAATTGATACAGAAAGACTTGAATGAATTGGCACACTTCTAAGGTAGGGTAATGAGCATGAATGGCAGTGTAGACATGTGATAATTTGACATATCATGAATGAAGCAACTATTTTAGGGGTTGGATTAGACACTCACGAATATAACCTTGTAAAATATTACAATTGTACATATCAGAACCAAAACTATTATGTAATTGGTTTAAAAGTACGTTAAAAATAGCTTAGGTAAATTACAGTAAATGTATGGAAATGACATTAATTTGTTTTCGATAAGTCACGTGACTTAGACTTGTCACTTCCATACATTTGAGCGATTCGATCAGCGTTAACGTTAGTAGAAATATCACTCGGTTAGGCGGGCTATTTATTTAGTCTTACATTTACTTTTTTCTGATCTTGACTTATTCCTAAATAGTTGGTTATAGCAGAAGTAGATATAAGAACATAAAAATAAGATTCAAAACCGTTTTTCCCACAATGAAATTTACAGTAGTACTAGATACAAAAGTATTTAAGCAGTCCTTTCATGGTATTAATAAGTAAACATTTAACATTAATTAGTCCTCGATTGGTTATGAACTCACCTACCATTTAAAAATTTTCATCTACGTACACAAACAACGACTTTCTGTTTTACAAGTCGCAATAAAACTGTGTGCAATTAAACGTAGGTAAAGCAATAAGGCTCATAACTATGTTCCTATTAATTCGTCAAATTTGAATGTCAATGATTCGTGTGGTAAAGTAAACAACCTCCATCTAAAGTGTGTAACAGTAAGTAAAATATTTCACCCGGAGACGTTTACATTGGTGTTAACGAGCTATCCCTCTATAAAACGTTTTGTGCTCATACATAAATCTTGTTGAGGCTAGAAGACATCACAATGGACGCGTATAAATATTGTATATTAATGAAATATATTTATTAGGTAATAAAATGTTATGTATGGTCGAAAATATCACCAATATTTTGACGCAACTCCTGCTTTCTTGTATGTTTATTTGCTTTAGTAAATATAGACAGCCTTTAATGTCAAACATTCCTTGTAAAGGATATAATAAAAATTCAACCACTGAGTATTACATTACTTTAACGGCGATAGTAATAATATCGTATCTCATCTGAGTACCACTCCATTCCATAGATAATTTAATTTATTAATCAGTTAAATAAACAACAATATTTTCAATAAAAAATTATTTCCTTACTGATTTGTGAAGCGCTCATTATCACCCTGTACAGGAGATAATAATTTAGTCAAGTTGTAATAAAAGTCAGACACTTAAACAACGCGAACTCTTGGCAATTAATTCAAATTGTTTAATGATCAAATTAATTATTTTAAATGCCAATTAATGCCCCCAGATTCCGATAATGAATTATGTGGATTCTGACGTATTACACCTCTCATTGATTAAATTTAACGCTTTCAAAAGTGTAAAAACCGCGATAATGTACCCCTATCGTCATTTGCTTAAGTGGTTGATAACGTGTGTGAAAAAAAGAAAAGTTTTTTTTTTAATTAACACATTAAGGGCAGATATCTTAATCTGTATGGCGCCAATTCTAAAAAGACTTCACCCCTTGATAAGAGTCTCGACGAGTTTATCAAATACGGCCTCGGACGTATCTACAGAACGGGATAATAATGTGCAAAAAATCTATGGTTCTTTTACAAATAATGGTTTTTGGGGTATACGTTTTATATTATAGACCACACTTCGGAATGATTTGGTATGTTCTTTTTTATCTTTTCGTTCATTCATTTATACTTCTAGAACTTCATTCTTATGTTATACAGATAAATCGGCACATTTATGACCAAATTCCAAAGTTAAAATTTTATTACTATTCATGGCATTCCTACCAATAAATTCTTTATTTCTATTTATATTCTTATATTTCTTGCAAAAAAAAATATGTTTTTCATTTAGATTTAAACGTAACATAGTTACATACACAATTGTGTATCGTACAAGTTTATTTACTGAAACATATCTTCAAATCGTAGTAGCCGCTGCCTCGAAATATATTTTGAATAATAATTACTGACAGAACGGACGTGGGAAACAGTCTCCTACGGCAGCGATCGTACTCGGCAACATAAATCACACGAAATAACAACACAAGATTTATACCGCTTAAACGGATTTATAATAGCAATTACATGTGAATCATTTCACTCCGTACATGATCACCTAATGATTCACGTAATTAACGAAAAGGTGTTACATTATCACCTATTTATATACAGACATTTACTATGAGCACAATAACTTATGAAGCAATAAAAAGAAATATTTTAATCAATTAGTTTTACTTACAAGTGTTGGGTAGCGTACAGATTAATAACTGCGTATCTACATAACGACTTCTAGTAAATGGAATATTAACATTAAATATTTCGTCTTTTTTTCATACATAATTAGTTAATTACATTGGCGACGTCCCACATCATCTGTGATGGACGTTCTGCATGTTCGAGTATGAATATGCAGGAGCTAAAATATTAAGTTGTTATTAAAAGCCATGTGTCGTGGCCTAGTGGTTCAATGAACGGATTTGCGTGCACGAGGTTGCAGGTTCGAACCCACTACAGGCAAGTACCAATGTGACTTTGTCAAAGTTATATGTACTTTCTTAATTATTCTAAGACATCATTGACTATCGGTGAAGGAAAACATCGTGAGGAAACCTGGATTTCAACAATTGGAATCTGAAATCGCCAATCCGCAATGAGCAAGCGTGGTGATCAATGCTCGTTCCTTCTCTATATGAGAAGAGGCCTGTGCCCAGCAGTGGGACATTTATAGGCTGGTATTATTATTATATATTAAAAGCCTGCGATGGAATTTAAAACATAAAAAAATACAATCCTTTTTACTAGGAGAGAATTTACAAAAATATATTTTTCGTATACCAATATTTCACAAGGGGTAATAAACTTTTGAAATATTGAGGCAATTATAGAAAGGTAAAATGAAAAAATAAAATAAAGACAAAAATCGCTAGCCTCCGGCTACGTTGCGGAGGGCCACTGTTCAAACCACATTTGGACGATATTTTTTGCTACATTTTATGAGGGAAAGACGCTATCCATGAGATCTGGTCCACTTGATTTATAACATCTAACCGCACTAAACACAGCTTGTTAGTATTCAGGTTAGATTTGCATCCAATTAGTGGCATTAGAATTTTGTTGTACGTGATATACCGTATCAAAGTGCCGATATTTATGACAGATCTGATCGATTTTTTATCGGATCGGACACTGTAATATGTTCTAAATAAAGATTATTACTGGTTAATCGGTTTATTGGTGGAATATTATGAGATTGATACCTAACATCTTGTGTTCGAGTAATATTTGAATCTTAGGGAAATACGTGTTTACTGTGTATGTTAATAAACGGTTTACTCACGAGCACTTAGTCGGTACTTTAAGGTAAATATCCCAATAAATCTTCATTAAATTAAGAAATAAATGTTATTTCAATAAAGAGATTTCAGTAAATATTATTATTAAATACGTAATTACTAATCCACCTTAATGATTATTAATATTCGGAATGACATAATAAAATGTTATTATCGCCTCATTTCACATGCAATTAAGAAGACATTTAACAGTAGGTACGGAGCCGTTCGCATTAATCTGAATAAAAATGGTGAAAAACAAAAACAACGTAAGTAAGCGGATACTGGCAAGGCGAGCGAAGGCTCCCACGGTGTACGGACTGAAAACATATAGCTATATAATATCTAAATAGCTTTATAACCAAATATCGAATTAATCAATAAAACCTCATTCTACGCTAGCTGTTCATTATGTATTGTAAATCTGCAGAAATAATGTTTGATTTAACTTAAGCTGTAAATTCAAAACAAAAGGCAAGATGCAATTGTTTGTGCCTATATAGGTATGTGGGTTGTGCATATATACATAGGTATATCCTTACTTAAAACACTAAAGAATAAAGAATTCACAGTCATCCGCGGATTAACGAATGCTCCCGCTGCCAACAGCGCGGACATACGGACAATTTAAATAAACAACAATCGCCTGATCTTATTGTACGAATCCACATATTTATCTACAAAAATATCCTTAAATTTTATTAAGTTAAGTATGTCTCATACTCACACAATATTATTATATTATTATTCATTTATATTAAAATCTCGTGTCACAGTGTCTGTTATCGATCTCCTCCAAAACGGCTTGACATTTTTTGTGTATATTTGGTAGCTCTGAGAATAGGTCATAGACTTTTTTACATACCTTTTTTTACATAGGTGACAAGGGTGGCCCTCACCATTTTTTTTACAAAATTATATGGCAAAATAACGTTTTCCAAGTCAGCTAGTAATTGATAAAATTCGAATTAAACAGACGCTCTTCTTAAAATCAAACAATTACTAGAAATCATATTATTTATCTAGTCTACACTATTCATAATAATTATTGGACTTTTTAAATAAGGAGGCTCTACGTTCGTAAACACAAGTGCTACCTTGTTTTTGCATTTCTGTGAATAAAATAGTTCTGTCTTAATTGAAACGAATTTCCGGCTAATTATCTTAATAATTTACCCTATTTAAATATTTAAGAAACATTTATTCAGAAGCATTACGTATAGTTTATCTTCCCAGTATGTCACGTAGCCCACCGCCAGAGGGTACAGTCAACCGCCCAGGAAGCGCAACTCAACGCGCGAATAAGAAATAAATTCGCTATCAAGCGTAACAAAGGTGAAGTAAAAAGGAAGCGTCCATCCCCTAGGCAATGTGCAGGATTTATACACGTGCCTTATGGCTTCATGAAATGAGAAAAAATTGCGGATTCGAACGTAACGAATGGAAAAATCTATTCAACTTAATACGCATGGTTTTATAGTTATATTCTCATTCTGTACAAGTGGTGAGGGCTCTGCACTGCTGATAAGTTACAAACTACAGTAGTTCTATTAACTAGCAGCTTAACAACTCCAAAAAGTGGTAACCGACAATTATTTCGAGCAATGCATTGACATAGACCTAATGTATTGATATTGAATAAAGTAGGTAATATTAATATCTAAGCACAACTCACACACGGCCATGTTCTCCCAAACCAGGCAGAGCCTATGTTATGGCAACAAAACTACTGATACAAATACTTATAATATATTTATAAATACATACATTTCATTGATAAATTACACTCCCACATAAAACAAATGATTATGCTTAACACAAAGATTTTTCCTGGAATCGAATCGAACCCCCGACCCCTGGTTTGGAAGTTAGGGTCACTAACCACTAGACCAAGGGCCAGTCAAAGGTATATGGAAAGTGTGGTAGTATTGTAAGCCATAAGTATTTACTCTAGTGTTGTTTTAGTAAATACGATGACGTGCATAAGTGATATGTTACTCCGAGTTCTGAAATATATGATCTCACTACGCATTTTTTGGCTATAATAAAATACAATTTGGCAGGGAGTTACCAACATTTTAATTGGCCCAAAGTTTTTTATTTACCAGACTTTCAGCACATCCACAGGAAGTATACGTTTTTTTTTACATTTCGCACCTCAGGCTGTAATATAAACCATTACTTTCATTCTTTTTAATTTTAAGAAGTAAATAAGCATTACCTTAGTTCTATACCTACATGGTGGGTTAAAAAATCCTAAAGCAATCGATCAACAAAATTATTCCAACAAGTCATAACATAGGTCATAGTGATAAGGTGGTCAAGTAAAGAGTTTGCAACAGAGATATTTTTTACTTCAAATAAAGTTTCGCCATTCAATAAACTGTTGCCGTTTCGTTTGATTCTCGATCTTTATTTTTTTATCCAATATAATATGCGTAAACGGATAATACAAAACAATTTGAGTTATTTGGTTTATTTAAAAATGTTATCAACATTGGTACATTTATTTAAATCAAATATTAGGCAACTAGTTTTCTCTTATCTTTCTAACCTAAGTCTGTATATCTACGAGCAAATTATATGAAACCCAATTAAAGTTTTCAAAATATAAATCACACCGAACCAGAAAACAGTTCTATGTTCAGTGACATTGAACAAGGTGGAAGATATTTGTCTTACAATCGGAGATAAGCATCAGTTTGCCATGTCAGACATCTCTGCTGACCTTAACATGTGTACGAATAACCAAGCTATAACTTTTAACAAACTTAGCAATTAAAATTCTTTTAGAACGTGTAAAAAATTGTCACTTGTGTACATTTTAAAGATTTTTATGTCTGGTATAAGCCAGAATCCGTTTACAGAGATAATAATACTAATGAATGAAATAAACAGCATTTTTTAACAATTGAATAATTCCAACTATCATTTCTCTATACCTTAAAAAACAACTAAATAATACACTTAAAACATTTAGCTACAAACTGTAACAAATAAATTTAAAAAAATCTCAATAAAGACATATTTCGAAGTCATTGAATATAAAATGAACTATAAAAGACGTGGGACCAAATGTTTGTACAAACAATTGTAGATGTGTGATAGCGGCTATCTAAACATGATCTTAAATGCATGCATCGCATGTCTTTGTGTCTACACAATCCCTTCACGAGGTGTTAAATTGTTTATATGATAATCGTCTTACATTGTACTACACACAAAAGCACAACTCTTTTGTTTTATTTTTATTTTTACCACGACTACTTACAACGTTCTTGTTAAATCGAAGTTTTATATGAACATTTGAAATAATTGTTGTATAAATTTTCAACTAAAGTCCTTTTTGAATGTAGTACCTAATTAGTTCCTGATAAAAAGTGTAAATAAAGACTGTGTTTATTAAAATTACATTTACAACCTACTTCTTTCAAATTTATAGAATCACACGCAACATGCATAATATAATGCAAAAGAAGAAAATACATTGGTATTTGATCACAAAATACGTAAATTTTTGTATCTTACGTTCAAATTACAAATACCAATCACATTTACGATCATAATTGACTTCAATGTACACTACACTCGCAGTACTCTGTTATTTCGTTTGGTAGTTTACATACGACAAAATTACTTGAACCAATTAACCAGTGTCTGGTCGGGATGACACTCAGGTTACCCTCTGGGCACACTCCGCCCAGTCGCGAATCAGAACAACGCAACGTGCTTTGGAGGCGCACAGTAGAGTGAAATAAAAAGTTATTTTTAACATAAGTAAACAATTAATAAACAAGTCTAAAGTTACAAAATTATATTACAATAATAAATCATATTTATTGTTTATATAAATCTTAACAACAATTAAGACTAATAAAATATTTTAGTTTTAGTAGAATAAGTGTCAAACATTAAATTATTGTAAACATGTAATCTGTACAGCGTACACTGGACTTCTGCCCACACACTTAAGAAAATAAAACTGTACTTAAATCATTTGACTCTAACACATTTATAAGTTATCGCTCCGTTAGTCCGAGCCTGGGGTTACAAAGTAATAAGCAGTTAAACACACATGAGACCGCTTCCAACATTTTTACATAACTATTAACCAAATTGTTGCACATACGTTAATGATTGGCCAAGCACACTCTAATCATCGTGCATCTTCCTTAAACACAGCCGATCCACCGTAATTTACGATCGCAAAGAAAGTAATAACACAATAAAAAAAATACGGAAGCAGTTTATGAAATATTTTAATCTTTAGACATACATGCTGAATAATGGTCGAACACAAAGTAGCAATAGGAAGAAATAATATTTTCATTTCCTGTTTGGTGTGCGAGTGAAATTTGGAGAGCAAAGTTTTTGCATTGTGTACACGCATCCGTGGGAGCAACTACCTGGCACCCGCGGCGCAGTAATTTCTTATAAATCGACATCGAGTGAGATATCCAGGACCGCGCTTCTTTTCCCGCTGCGAGAGGGGCGCGGGGGTGCGCGGGCGGCGGGGGTCACAATCACACACAATAGCGCACATGATCTAGATTAGTGACGCGCATTGTGTCGCCAAAGGGTTGCAAGCTTTGTGCGGACAAACGATGCGGCCGCGCATAATACGCCGATACCCGCAAACATCTCCACTGTAAATTCGCACTGATTCTATGAATTTCTAAAGAAAATAAATATAACTTTTGACAGCCGTCCACGAATCGATGGTATCGTTGTTTGTCGGTTGTGAATTCATAACTGTGATACGAATAAAAAATAATACTCGAACATTCTATTCTGTAGATTCACCTTATCATAATCGATCTTTATTTTAAAGCTTTGTTATTAATTACATCTTAGCAAATAACCTACAATCATAATTTTAGCTAAATTAGTGCTTGGACTTGTCAAGGGCGGAAAGGGTGAATTTAGAATCTACAATTTGAAGTATTCTAATTGTTTTTAATAACCCGCTTTTGACGAACATTAGACAACCGATAATTAACCACTTTGTATAGTCTGCAGAGGTTATAATGAACATTTCCTTAGGAATATTTTAAGGGTTGCTCGGCTTAATGTTTTACCCTTTCGTCGTTTGGTATTTAGCGCTTCAGGCGATTACTTAAGAGAACGGTTATTAATTATCATCCTTGTCGTGATGTTATGAGTACTTGTGGGAATCATGATATGCTATCGTAAAACTTATTCCGGATTAAGCGCATAAATACAGCGCATGCCTTAGGCTTTTCTCGCGTGTCGCTGAAATTGAGCTTAAATGTTTATTGATCAGTAGTCCGTTATAGCAATTTATTTACAGGTATTTCTTTGCGGAAAACACTAAAACTGTTTTAGTATGTGCATTTAATTTAAACGTTTAAGTTAAGTAAGCTTCTTGTAGCAGGTACCAAATATTTCATTTTCTCTTGAGTGTGTTTTAAATAATATATGTAACTGATATCAAAAACTAAACAAATTAGTTTTAAATATTTGACATTTAGTGGTTTAATACTAAAAATACCTTACAAAAAACTTTATAAATAAGACATTTGGATCCGAAACTTAACAACAAACAGTCCGTTTTATATTATTAAAAAATGTAACCTGTCCGCTTATGTCCATAAAGAGAGAAGTCAAAATATTTTATGGATGGAAATGTTAACACTTTTGTCAAACGAGATCACCCACAGAAGACACAAAAGGAACCGATGTAAATCTCCCTTTTTATATGCCGCTAGAATTTTTGATGCAACACCATAAAATATAGATATGAACGAAATACTAAATGCAATAAAATCCTCAACCTTGCTCATTCATACACGAAAAAAAACCTCCTACATTTCGGAAAAACTTGTTCCATGGTAATTTTTTATACGCAACCTGACCGCTGTCATTGTTAATTGTACCTCTTGAACTAAAAAATGGATGAATGGCTCCGAACGCTGTCTTTGAGCACCCAACGGGTGACATTGTTGGAAGCGATTTGTCTTACAAGTTCAGATTCGATCTTAATATTGGATATCGTTTTTTCGCACCTCATGTCAATTACGGCTCGTATCTTTTATCTCCTTTTTATTCTTTAAATAAATATTTTTTGTAGGTACTACATAAGTGGTCGTATGTTGAGTTTACTTTATAGTTTTATTGCGTTTAAGGATAGTTACAGATACACAATATCAAGCTCTTTCATTCAAATGTACCCCTTTAAATCAACTAGTGGCTATTCATCACTGTGGCGACACTTCTCGTGGAACAGACACCAGCAAGTCAAGTTGAAAGCAACCAAAAAACAACTCTAACATATTGTAGTACAAACAAAATTCCGTTGTTGAACACTAGCTGGTTAATTTACGGAACTAAATGCAGATGCAAGCATTATTGTGTACGCTGTATCTAATTAGATTAAGTAATTAAATCAAATTCCATTCTCGCCTTTGGGTGGTAACCCTTTCGATATTCTTATCGTCGTTCACAAAATTTATTGTTTTTAAAGTAATTAATTGCTTTATTTTAAAAAGTGTAACACCCAAATGTTAGAATAAAATCTTACAAAAAAAAAGAACAAAATTGACTTAAAAAGTTTTGTCCGTAATTGTACACTTACTATAAATTTGATATACAGCGTCATAAAAAGACTAAAAGCAGTTCAAATAAAGTAACTTTTTTCGAAAATTAAATGCAGTGCATTGACGTACAAAAACGCTGGCGGAAGAGGATGGGACCTACCAATATTAGTTTTATATCTGGCAGAAAAAAGGTTCGACTTGAGAGGGCGATTGTCAATCAGAATAACAATAATAATGGGAACCCTTGGAGTATTGACGAACCCTTTCGGTGCACCTGATGCGGAAGCTATTCGCAAACTACGTGGGAACATTTTCCCTATACTATGGACTTTTTGGTAATGCTTTTCAAACTGCATGTAAAATACGTTTGAATACGTGAGAACTATTGATGGTTTTAATGTGTATCGGTTCACACAGTATGTCTTTTGTCAAAGGAAAAGAGCAACCTGTTTATTGAAATAAAAATAAGTTAAAGCTTGCTTTCATTAATGTAAATGTCAAAGTTTATTTCTGTACTAAATTAACTTTGGCGATGACAAGCATATTTATTTGAAGCCAATTGTTTTTTTTATTCAGCAACTTACTTAATTACTTTTAATAAAAACTCAACCCTAAACTATTTTGAGGTAGAGTTTTTAATTTAATTTAATTTAAATAACAGTTGACGCTTAACCCTATGTTTAAGCGTCAACTGTCGGCTGTCTTGAAACTATTCCCGATAAAATAGGTGTAAATACCAAGTACAAAACTTTTGAAGGCAACATGCCAGTACACTTATCAAGTTCGCACGTTGACGATACCTGTACTAACTGTCCGTCACGTCCTGGATACTGCTAACAATGAACTTGCGCGAATAACAAGTAGGCACCTCAATGTCATCGGAAATTCAACCTTAGTACATCGACATAGGGGTCATTAAAACCAATACCCGCATATAGAAATACACGCGCCATTGCATTAATGATAGCGCTATCTGTTACCTACACTTGACTCTTAAGTTCACAAGTACGAGAGATAAACATTAAGTATTTCGTACATTAAAAATTCAGCTTAGATTATTACTGTCTTGTAATTTTCTGATTCCATTCGATATATAATTTCAGTGCGATATATGTGCATCGATTAAATATCATCAAAGTAAAATTGACAAGGAATTGTATAAATAATTAATAAAAGGTATTTATAGCGTGAATATTATGCAGGAATGCGGGGAGGGTTGTAGAAGGACATACTGACCTTATTTCTGATGCAGCGCCTAGAGCTTGCAACCGGGGTATATATGTTTTAATTACAGAGACATACACCAGTGTTGTTGTAAAATGAAATCCAAAGCCTTATAAAGTTTATCTATACTTCTATAGTAATACAATAAACATTTTAAGGAGAAAATATTTGTATGTTTGTAACGAATAAACGCAAAAACTACGGAACCGATTTCAAAAATTCTTTCACCTTAAGAATGCTACATTATCCCTTAGTAATACAGGCTATATTGCTGTGCTATCTGTGCGATGCCGGGGCGAGTCGCTAGTGTATTATAATTTAAATTTCTATAAAAGTTACCCTACCAAAACAAACCCACAATAAGCATTAAAACGTCTTTAATTTCACCATTACTCCGTCACCCCTGCACACCCTGATGCAGTTACGTAAGTGACGGAAGCGACAGGTCCTGATAATTTGACTGCTGTCATAACAGCGGATACAGCCCACTTAAGCTTATTTCACCTAATTGAATCCTAGAGAATTAAGCCTCTCAAACCTATAATCCCTTTTATGAGATTCACGCCGACATTTTAAGGATCGCTCATTTGGATGTCCCCTT
This sequence comes from Diachrysia chrysitis, assembly GCA_932294365.1. Lineage (NCBI taxonomy): Eukaryota > Metazoa > Arthropoda > Insecta > Lepidoptera > Noctuidae > Diachrysia > Diachrysia chrysitis. The sequence continues at coordinate 8,944,235 of OW028649.1, read as the reverse complement.
AAAGAATTATTTTTTGTTGGCATATAAAATAATCTAGAGCAAGGTGCATTGGTTTGATTAAAGTTCACACGTAAATCGATCTAGTTTGTGTTTGTATAAGCGGCTCCATTATAGTTTTTTTTTATTATATTGAGGTTACTTCAACTGTCAGTTGTTTTCAGTACACAATAAACAAATCATAAATTATTATTGACTGTCTTGCAATGCAAAACATTTGCAATATCGATGGCATAGCTAATTACTGTATGTAATTTTTAATATGATACATCATGTTCTTTTCCATTGCATTATTATATATTTATTTCTAAGCGATAGTAGACTCTCTTGTATTGTGAGAATCTTCTCCTATTTTTTGTTATAACAGTAAAGTAAAAAAGCATTTCACATTTAAGGTGTTCATATTTTACTATAATTCTAGCGATAAGTTAACTGCATACTTTCTTTTTACTGCTTACTATCGTAGATGGATATTGAATGAACATTAAATGTACAATAAAATCAATAATTTCTATTGTAAGTTATTATAGTAAGGTCACGCTGGGCGCAGCGGTGTTCTATGTAAATCACAGCATCGCCACTGTCCTGTCTACTAAACTAACATCTTCTTCCCGTGTCTATGTTAATGATGCGATCAACTCTCTGCATTATACTCGATTCATTCGATGTTATTTTGCGAAAATAATCAAGTTATCGAGTAATCCAACTGTTCGTGTCATTTTTGCTTTTATTTTTACGGTCACCTGATATTTTGTGTACTTCAATTCGTTTTACATTTAACGTCTTATTTTAAGTCGCGGTATTGAATATCGATACAATCTTATTGCTTTTTAATCGATTCGGTGCGATTCATATGCAAACACACGTGCATGCTTTAAAGTAAATTTTGCTACTTTCTTACCCTTTCAAATGAAATCGAATTATTCGATTGCCTGCGTTGTGTCGCATCACTATCTGATCACATAAACACAACCAGCGATATATTTACGAATGTTACCGTCTTTAAATGTGTTAGTTTATAAAATACGATGGGCAGCCGACAGTCTATATGAGTTTACTGATATTTATTAGTCTCGGTAGCCGATACTTACACATTCCGCGCTTCAATTCTAATAAAACACAATTTCGGTAGTTTCCAACTTAAGTGCCATTAAAATGAAATAAAATGTCGGTATCTTGAAAAGGTATTCTTTATGATAATTATAATACATAGAAGCCACTAAAGTACGTGGTAAACGATGTTGCGCAATTTCAAGTACGAAATTACAAGAAAAAAAGAGTCGATACAATGTGCCCTTAGAGTGGGACCCGGACAATTTCAAACAAATCGAACCGCAGTTGAGTGTTTAAAAAGACGGAGGAAACGTTGAAAAAACATAGCAATATGAGAGTTAGTTATTTGGCGTATTTCATGCGGAAATCATTCTCAAATTGCACATCACAAAAGTGTATCTTCCGATTGCGAATAAAAAAAAACGGAAAGATGTTTTTGGAACATTTTCACTTTGAAGCATGCCATTTTTGAGAAACAAAAATAATAATTACAATTCCATTTCATTCAATATTCGGAGTTTAGTATTAACACCTATCGAATAACACTATTCATATTTTTATGTAACTCGATACTTTGTAGTTTGCGGTCAAGTGGCCACGCAGGCTCAAAACCAACTAATTATAACTTATAATTGTCTTCTTTAGAAACTGCTACTGGTCGACAGATGTATTTATTGTTCTTTTGAGAAAGATTTGGATTAGTTGTGAATATATTTTACCTATTCATACACTACTGTTTCCGTAGCACGCTCCTGATGCAATGAATTGATTCAAATCACGTGTTATTTTCATTTAAGTTCCATTTTGCTTTAAAGACAGAGATTAGAGGATTTTTGTTTTTGTTGTGTCCTTTAATTTATTTTCTCAAAAAAAAAATATCGACTTATAATTTATTGCCAAAATTCCTCTCTTAGGACACTTAAGTTTAAGTTGAATCTAACGATAACTTAACTGTTAAAATCCATTATGCTATTGGAAAGATGAGAGGTAATAAAGAAATTTACAAACATGGAAATATACATACAAGATACGAGCCAACCAAGGTCCTTTACAGTCGAGTATAAATATGAAGGCATCACTTTTTGTTATATCATAAGCTTACTATGATTGTATTCATAAAATAAGTTTGTCCTGACACAAGGCGATAGAAGCGAACATTAACAAGGTTAATATATTTACTGCAACTCACACAACGAATGGCATAGCTATAAACTTGTTATCTTCAAGTTACTTTTATATCTCCAACAATGTAGAGTCCGCTGTTAAACTTAAATTATCTTGAATTTTTCTATGCTTAATATTAGCTTTTTAATACAACTTAGTATAAGTACATGTTGCGTTTAATACAGTCATGATCTTCAGATTAGGAAAAATATAAAAAAGGATAAGAATAAACGATCTAAGTTTATTGAATCGTGATCTAAAATCGGTAAAGAAAAATGTCCATAGAACGATTTGTTTTATTCTGTCATTATTTTACCCGATGTAAAATGAGGGATCTTACATCAGATAAAATAATGTTACAATAACAATAAATGCATAAATTAATCTAAAAAATATCTTTTTTTAATGTAGGTACCTATACGACCTACTTGTATTTTTGTAGTTTATTCTTTACTAGCTGTTGCAAGCGGCTCCGCCCGCGTGGATGTCAGTTATTGTGGCATAAAGTAGCCTATGTCCTTTCTTAGGATACAAGCTTACCCCATACCAAGTTACATCCAAATTAGTCCAGAAGTTTAGCCGTGAAAGTGTAACAGACAGACAGAATTACTTTCGGATATATAATATGAATAATTAAGTTTCATTTTATTTACCAAAGTGAATTATTTTTAGGACGATATTGTTTTACGCAACAATGTTGTATAAGTCTGTGGATATATATTTTTGCTTATATGGTTCCAAATTCGACTAATTTCTCCTGTCGCAATTTTTTAATTCACAAGCGGTTGTCGTGTCTTTAAATCACCTGGAAAACAAAACAAGAACGCAATAAAATCATTGTTCTCACTTACAATATCCCTATTTCGATTGTAGGATTGATACTCGTGACCTGCGTCGATCACATCGCAGTTCCCAGCGCCCGCGCGGCGCTCGCCAGAGGAAGCTGATATCCGACAATTATTTATATACGAGTACCTGTCTGCCGCTAGCCTTATTTCTTCTTTCCGACAGTTTAACTTATATGCTAACTGTTGGCATTGATGGCGAAATTAATGGTTGTAGAAATTAGTTTGATTGAATTAATTATGTTAGTTATAGTTATGAGGATTTTAGAACTGTTTGTCTTCTTACACATTTAAACCTATAAAACAAAGTCGGGTTAGTTACACCATTTATAACTCAGGAACGGATGGACCGATTTAAATGATCTTTGTTTTGTTGAATTTTTCTCAAACCGAATAGCAGAATAATTATAAAAAACATCAGAAAGGGTCACCAAAAATATGTTACGTTACGTGTTACGTGTGGAACGGGGCTTACTTAAGCGGTAGAATAGTTTAATTAAAAATATGATTTGGGCGTTAGCAGTATTATAAGTTATAATGAAAGCAGCGGACTGCAACATACTTCGTAATAAGTTTTGACATATTGGTATCTTATACAAATGTCCAGATAAATTTATTAATAGCATAGTTCGAGTTGCTCTTAATATCATTCATCTTTACAATTTAACTTGTCGATAATTGAATAACGAATACGTAATTATCAATCATAAAACTATAAATTAACACTGAAATTCGGTGTTTAAGATCAAAGCTCCTACATGTGTATATTATAAGTATTAAAGTAGGTACATAATGTAACGATTCGTGATAAATCATGCGGTCCCGCGTCGGGATTGAGACGGGCCATAAACCATTTGCATAAGTGATGGCCCTTACTTGTCCCATATCACTGTACCAATTATATCTTTACGTATCGTACCGACAAACCCAACCGTTTTTAAAACGTTTAAAATGAGGAAATTATGAGAAAACGTAATTAGGTTTCTAAATTCAAAAGTAGCTCGAGGATTAAATAGGCCAACAAACCATTTAAAGAAATAAAAAAAGTACATTCTAAAATTAATTCAAACGATTTATTTCCAGCTAACATTTGCAGACAACGATTAATTATGAACACAATAACAGAGAGAGTGAAAGACGAATTAAAATATAACAAATGAACGCACCTATTGAATAGGATGAAAGGGATTAAACTTTTCAACAATAACAATCGCTTAGACTTGTATGTACCGCAAGTTAAGCGAATTATGAACAATAGTGGCAACAAACGGGAGATGAATACGCAGATACAATCTAAACTAAACCGACCCACTGATAGAGATAAAGTATTTTAAGTGATTGTATAAACAAACACTTTTCATAGTTATATTTCTAGGGATTATAACAGTTCACCATCCGTACTTCACTACCCGTACCGATATAATCCGAAATTTTTTACATATCGAAAATCAAACAGTTTCGTATTTCGGTAAAATTTTGTAGCAACGTCAAAACAAGCTATTTTTGTATCGTAAAACACAGGTCATTTTATTATCAGCAGTTTTAAAGCGACACTTGATACAATATGACTATTAAGGCAGGATTGTGCATTTATACTTGCTTTTAGATTGTACTTAACCAAAGCAAATACGACTGACTACCAAAGTACACAAAAGTGATTTAATACCCGCCCTTATCGTCAATTTTTCGCAAACATCACGAACACAACAAAGCTCACGTGCCCTAAATAATAAGATTATCGATACAATACACTGATAGAATTAATAGTTTCCGGAATTCGCCAAAATCATTCGATTCTTTTGTAGCTAACTTTTTATACAAAACGGAAGCAAATAAAAGCAACGTAATGTAAATCTCAGGTTTTTAAAGAACTAATCTTTTGTACTGAAAGAGGGAACACGGATCGTTCTTTGTGATGTCTCGAACACTATCCCAAGTGCCTGCAAATGTCGCCCGCTCGTAAAAATATTAATCGCAATTACGTGAGTTAACGTCTGCAGTCACTCGCATTAGGTTTAATTACTCGTTAGCTTCCTCTTCTATCAGCATTTTCCATAATCGTAAACCACAATCTGCGATTGCATATAAATCTGTTTGTTTTACACACGGATGGCAAGACACGCGAGCTATTAAAAGTTTTATTAAGCCTAATGTTAATTTATGTTGGATGACAAGATGAGATATAGTGCGATGCCTTATATAGCTGCACGCGTTATTTGCTAAATCTCTGCCATACTTCCTAGAAATTCAGTTTTATTCGTTTAGCGAAAAATTTATTCGTCGATCACGAAATTTTTAAAAAGATTGATGTTCACTTAGTTATTATTACAATGGGCAAAGAAGTAAGAAAGGTAATGGACACGATATAATAAAATGACTCAATTTTTGGCACTTAAAATGACGTGCAATTAACCGCTTGCATAGCAAATCGCTCTACAAACGCCACATCCATGTGTGTCACAATAAATGGTACCATTTTTATTCGTTCCGAGCTTCTTTGTCCCTTTATCAGTGTCTTTTTATTCGCACATGTAAATGCATTTAGCTCCCACCTCCTTATCTCGGTGAACACCATTAATCTTGTATAACAATGTACCGGAGCTGCGAATGCGCATCGATGGCTTAATCAAGCCGAGCTTGCGATATCAGTACAGTTTTAAATCTACGAAGATAAAATAATTCTGCACGCTATCTCTACGAAGTTTCGTATCTCATTTACCGTTTCTTTTAATGACAAAATTAAGGGTAATTTATTTGTTTTTGTATTTTTTTCTCCGTTTGATTGCAAATTGTGAGCCTCAGTGCATTTTAACTAACTGTACTTTGTTCGTTAATTTATAATATGCTGTATTATAAGCTGAATTGTGACACTATTATTTTACCTTTGACTTATATAGAAGATACCTATATAGAATTACTAAAATACTATTATATCCTAAACTATCAAAAAACGCGGAACATACATGCGGTATTTTTGGACAGCCCTAGGAATAAAAAAAAAATAGTTTTATATTGGTCTGTATAAAAGAAAGTCTAGTTAGAACACCAGTTATAACTTAAAAACGTATGGACCGTTTTTTATGGTCTGTGATTTGTTGTATTTGTCGCCAAACCGAATAGCACAATAAGTAACAAACCATGTCTCATAAACTACTTACGCGGGTGAAACCGGGGCATAGCTAGTTTCCCATACTTATAAGAACCTATGCCATATTTAAAAGTGTTGCATAATTTAAACAAAGTTATAAATTGGTAAATAATAGTAAAAAAAAATGTAAAAAAATCCAATAATTATAACTAATAATAAATACGAAATGGTGTGTTTTAATTACTAAAAATATTTTTTATTGTCTCTAAACTGCTAAAGGAGAATGTCAGTCTTAGTATGGACTGGGACCAAATGCAGCCCAGAATAAAACTATAGTGCATAATGTTCCTTAAGCTAACTCTAGTCAGTATACCAAAGCACATCAAAATATTATCCCAGAAAGTCATGAAAACAAAGAGGTTTTAGTTTAGTAGATATTAATTCTTTATAATCTAATTAATAATAAAACAGACTTGTTATTCCCATTGTGGATTCACTATTTTTTATAATAATAATAATAATATCTAAATTTAGTAAAAAAATTCAAGCTATCTTCATCATTAATAATAATTCGTTACCAGGGATAAAGCAGGGCCTAGCAACATCTAGGTGCTTAGCAAACATCAACAAAAATACTAAAATCAATCAATATCCAATTATTCAAATATTTAAAATATTTCCAGATGTTTATAACTTTTTCTTCGGAGACAGTTATTTTTTCATTATTTTATTTTAATATTATAATTATTTTTTAGGCTCCACTTGGTACAAAGACCGTCATTCACTTTTAAGTCAAATAAGGAGATCTGTCAAGAAGTACATTCATTAGTAAAAGTTATGCGATATGACATAAAAAAACTATCGTTATGTGTAGATATCAGAACATTACTTCCCCAACACATAAATAAGTATTATTATTTCAAACCTATTTTGTGTCGACAAGAAAATGAAAATACTAGATTTTTGGTATATGTCTATAGTTAGACAATGTGTAATACTAACCTATTTTATTATAATTATGTATTAGAATTTCCTTAATGTTGTGCTGGACCGGCATTGGATTTTTGGATTTTCTATAAATCTTGACTTCAATATATCGTAATTAAAAATTATTAAGCCAGAATACTGTTTGTAAGCAAAATTATTCCCATCGTCGCGTCTTTATAAGTATAAGCTTGATATTTATTCAAAGGATTTGCTTGTAAAGACATTTATATTCGCTTGAGTTAAGCCTAGCCTATCACTTAAAAATATACAAGATAAATAATCAGATTAAAACAACAAAGTATAATTGTAAAAATTGTTTATTTTCATTTATATTAAATTTTCTTTTGTACATATTTACAAAGTGAGTATTAAAACTCGAATATATTTCTCTAAATGTACAGTCACAGCCATAAAATAATTTATAATTTACAAGTTGAGCTGATACATACATTATACAACTATCTTGTTATAATATCTAGTAGACCAATACTCAGAGTTCCTTATGTAATAAGACTAGAGTTCACGCACATGTCACTTGTTTTTTACTTATGTTGCCACCACGTAATAGCGTCGAGTAAGTCATCTTCATCCATAGGGCTTACTTGTTTTTGCTGCGGCTGGTAGTTGTTTGGGATGTAGCCACCAGAGTATGCTGATGACACTCCGGACGAACAGTCAGAACCGGCAGGAGATGGCACTGATTCCGAATAAGGAGAGTTCCCACCAAATATTCCTTCGTCTACTTCGTAAGGCAAATGCGACTCTGAGATTTGTGATGTAGCTGTGACTCCAAGAGATGCATCGCTTTCGTCCAACAAATTTTGTAAATACTTGATGTATTCCACGACCATTTTAAGCGTGTCCACTTTGCTCAACTTCTTTCCGGAACCACGGCGAGCACCTCCAGACAACGCTGCAATGACAGCCGACGGCAGCCTCTTCCGCAAAGCGTTGAATCCATCATTCACTTGTTTCACACGGTTCCTCTCACGAGCGTTCCTCCGCGCGATTGAAGCCGACTGAACACCGGTATACGCGGTATTCTTGTACGTATATTTCTTCTTATCCGTCTGCATATCCAAAGATAAATATTTTCTTTCAGTAGCTGGTGCAATAGGTACCATTTTAGGAACCTCGCTTCTAACGTAAGCTAACTGATAATCGGACGGTTTGTGTTGAATTCCTTGAAGCATTTTGAGAAATGATTGCAAGGACGGTGTAACTTGAGTTGCGCACGCGGCAGGTAAAATTATAGAGAGCTTTTGGGAGCTTCGATGTTCTCGAGAACGATCTAGTGAATGAGCGCTACGGGCAGGCGCACGGCGTTTTATGGGCCTACATTTACCAAAAAAATGGATGGGACCCGTCACTCCCCTACTTAAATCTTTTTTTTTGGGCCCGTACCTGGAATATTATTTGAAAGGTGTACTAACGCAGTGAACCTGTACACGTCCCATTGAATTTGAATAATTATCTTGACCATTTTGGTTTTGAATGGTTTTGAATTATTTATAACTAGTATGTATTTTTTAAATTAAAATTGAAGTCTAAAATCACTAAACATACGTATTAACTTTGCAAGAAGCAAAAGGTTGTAAAACTCTATCTTATCTTTAGATGCAATATTGTAACAATTACGATGATTCTATATTTACTAAAAGCGATATTAAGAAGAAAGTATACGATTATTTGCGTAATTACCAATAAAATGTAAAAAAAATCAATGAATGACATAAAATTACTAGTTGGAAAATATCTGTACGTTGTTTGAAGCGAACTAACAATGTAAGACTTTGTCAGTTACATTTTTGTGCTGGATTTTAATATTGCAATGCAATAACAAAGGGTGATGGCGCCTTGTGGATCAGCTGTTATTTTCACTGTTACGTAAACAATGTAACTTTCATTAAATTCAAGTTAAGGGCACAAGTGGAATGCCATGCGGTCCACAATACAAGATGTAAAATTTATTACGGTCGGTAAAATAAAAATTTGAGAGACGAGTTGCATTGTATTTAGGGTAACAACAAGAGACCGTAGCCAATAGAATACCTAAAACAAAACTCGCGGCGGGATCAACAATTTAAAAAGCATTCTATGATCTATGAGTTAAAGTTCTTTATCGTTTGTCAACTGCTGCGTGGTTTAAAACCTGCACTCTGGGCGGCATTGCCTTCAGTGAATAACTGAAAAAGGTTACCTTAATTTAGAACGAGGCGACAGTATTTTACACGCACTTGAATAGTGAAGGGCTCGCTTTTGTCACTTCCATTGTGTTTTAAAAAGATTACACAAGGAATATGGGCCAGGCCATTGAGACTTGAAGAATGAATTGTTTAGAAGCTTTCAATCATCCATTGAAGAAGGCGCTAAAGTGATTTTAATAGACTCCGTGTCGCCTCCAAGAACTATGAATTGTATTGTATGTAACTAACAACATTATAATTTGATATTAAAAATAAAATAATGTAGGTATTATTACTTATGTAATAAGTGTTTGTTACGAAGCGTACAATACCTCCATATCAAATAACACGATTAAAAATATAAATGCTCTAAAGTTATTTATAACAGCAATTAACTAGTCGAATACAGAAACCTACAAATGCACTTTAAATAAAAAAAAAACAATATACAACGTCGCAATCAACGAATACGTATGAAAATTCAATGTATTTTTTACATTTCACATCTGTAAAAATCAATTCGCCGTATGTAATTTATATTCGCTTTTTCCCCAGAGTCATATAACTTCTCACATATGAACAATCGAATCCCAGAACGAATATTAAGACCATCAATCATCTTAGTTCAAAATCTCCTTCCTGCAAGTGAATTCGCAAAGTATAATAAAAATGTGGGAGTGATACATCGAAGGGCACAATGGCGCCGCGGGCGTGCTCACAATACTATCGTCAAATAACATTTAGCCAGCCCACACCTTAGAAAATCGCAAAATAGAGACATCTACTGAACACAATGAGCTAAGAAAGAGCAAACGGAACCATAACCGATAATTATAGGTTTTGTATCATTCATATTCCGAGGTTTTAAAACGAAACTAACAAAGAACTGAATGGGACCCATTGTGAAAATTGCAATGGAAATACTTTTTGATTGAGTGTATCTAAATAGCGAAGAGATCCCTGTGTACAATAAGCCAGTTGATAAACTCATCTCCTTGTTTATCACCGCGAATATACAATGAAGATAAAACCACAAAAAGTGTACAAGCGCACGTCGCATCGACAAAAAAATAAAGTCTTTTTTAACTTGTAAATAAATGGACTGTTATCCTTATTCGTCGACGTGTACCAACAAAAGTGCGCCCAACTACGTGGGCAGTTTACTAGTAATAAACTCATTCGATGGATTATTGGTAGACAAGGAGCGATCGGCTGACAGTTCCATTACGTGACCAGTGCCTAGCTAATATTTATATACCGTTGAGTCCAGTCGATGCAGATACGCGGCCCGGTGGTCCCTCGTGTATTGGAAAGTCTTTGATCGATAAAGTTGTAACTTTAATTACTAAACTGGAACCGAGGCTTGCTTTAAAAGGCACCGCGCCACGCGTCGAGGACCTCCACAGAATCCTTGCTAAGGCTGTGGTAAAAATAACTACAAGTCCTTCAGCTTAATATACATTCACAATTTTTATTGCATTTAAATCTCTTGCATATTATATCTGCGATTACAGTATGAAGAGGCATGGCTTATTCTCAATTTGTTGTCCAGCTTGTAATCTTATTCTTGATGGTAGAATATTCACTAACCTGGCTTCGTTAAATAAGGATTACCATATACGCTACAGAGTAGCTTTGAGAATCAGAAAAGGGACACAAGGTTTTATTTTCATAAGAATATTATGAAAGGGTCATATAGAGAAATGTTTGAGTTAACAGATGCCTGGGCTAATATTATAGAGGATTGTTTGCCAAGAGAAGTGTTTTGGCGCAAGCCATATAGCGAGCGCACCTTGCCAGCATGTGTGCAATCCTTTCGCATCTGCCGATCTTGCACTGATTTTTATATGAATAATAATATGACGAATTATATCTGCGCTTTTATTTGAGATGGCACCTTTCCGGATGTGCATCGACAGCGGATGCGACCGTCTCTAAGTCGTTTATGTTTTGCGAAACATGATGACAAACATTTTACGAGCATATTATATAGGTAGTTGTTTTGAAATTATTAATTTTAATATTTAATACTATACTTTTAAATACCTAGAACAAGGATTTATACACAATTTGTGTGTATACGCTTCGTTTAAGATTTTTTTCGAGGTAATGCATCGCATGCGCCAAAAACCGCAACCCAGACCCACATTAAGATGTCAATAGTGACATACCTATCGATCCTCCACGGGGGCACGTCTTTAATAAAGTTATACGCATGACAGTGCACACAGAATAGCGTATTGTTGTGCAACACTGCGTCTCCCATTGACATATTAGCTTTTTAGTGGCATCTTCAGCCATTGTGTACACATGTTTACAGTAAACCCACACGTGGACAATCATAAACATACTTGAGCATATTTTTTTCTCGGTCCTTTTTGGAATACTCGCTGTGTGTTCCAAAAATTGAATTAGAAAGTTTTTAATGTGATATTAAATGTTATAAACAGCCATTATCTGATCCCCACGATCCGCGGCGCATCCCGCAGAGAGGCGCAAATTTAAATTCAATTAAGAAACTATAACTGTAAATACGTATACTGTGGCTTAGAGCTAGTTAGAGAAACTTCATACCAACAGCTTAATTATTATTTTAATGGAATATTAAACCTCTTAACATAACTCATTGTTTAAGGACTGTCATTAGAGGCTTGCCGCGGCATCACGGCGTTTTGAGCTATTAAAAGGGTCATTTAAGTGAGGTTATTTCACTAAAAGTATTCATTTGTTTTGTTGGAGTGACAGCCTTGAAATATTACACCAATCCTCTTGGCCCTGCCCAATGCCCAAATTTGACGGGTTTACTTCCAAAATGATCCTTAATTTTTTAAACACAGTTACTTTGGTAGTAAACACGCGGACACTAAAATTAAGCTAATTAAAGCAAGTAAATGTATAATTAGCCACATTCGAACATTAAACTTAAAAGATGTTTGATATAACAATAATATTTTAACAAAATTATTAAGATTTATTTTCTCTTGAAATTAACAAATATTTTTGTTTATTTACCTTTTATATATATATATATATATTATATGTTTTACTTGTGTCATTTATCTACACTACAGTGCCTTAATAGACTAAATTAAGTAATAAAGATACTTACCAATTAAATAGAGTTACTGAACCTCATTTTCTTACACTAACAAGCTTAAATTTTTCATCACTAAAGGCACCACGAAGTATCCGCAAATCGTTATGCGCTCGTGTAAGGCTGAAATTACTAGGTCTGTAAACCACCACAGACCCGCCTACCCACTAAAGATATTTACGATTATTACAATAATTATATGTAACACGAAATACCAGTGACAGAGTGAATATTTATATGTTGGACGACATGAAATATACACTAAATTAGATTTTTTGAGGAACGCAAACGTGGCGTGCTTGCGGCTTGGAAACGAACCTTTCTTTATGCACGTATCTATTCAATAATTATTTTTCTTGTATTGCTTCAAAATAAGATGCAGGGTACTAAACCTAGGTATTAATGTTAATATCTATCATACAAAAAGGCTCATCTCTAGACAGAGGCGTAAGTAACTATATAGCCTTATTATTTTAATAAATTAATTTACTAACTTTATTAAATAATAACTATATCTTTAGACGGATAAAAACAATTACATAACTTTACAAACTTAACTCAACCTTGTTTCTTTCCTGAAAAATCCATTGTAGAGTCGCGAAATACTTTTCAAACCATGTTCTAGAAGAATTTAAACGTACAACCTTCACAAAAAACCGATAAGTATTTTGTTTAGTATTTATGAATTTATCAGTTGAATAATTAAGATGTAGATTAATGTTTTAATGTCAAAAAATCACTAACTAAAATAACACACGTAATACCACAATTTTATTACTTTATTCTTTTACATTATGACACAGAACCATTAAATTCGATCGTAAACCAAATCAATAATTAAATGTAATCAAATTGATTGCGCGCGCAATTAATTAAACTTATTAACAAACAACACACTAATAAAACGTAATGAGAAGACAAATGACAGTCTCAAGACCACCAATGCAGTAAAATATTTCAAACTAATGAAAACACGAGTTCGTCATCGCCTAAAGATACCAATGCTCATTACCTAATTAATCGTAACGCGTTATTAATTCAAATCATTGAACATATGCAAGACCCGAATCGGGGTGGTCTAAAGAAACTTCAAGATTCGTTCTCGAAAATGAAGCATTAAAAATTGCTATCGTTAAGGTCAAAGCGTCTACTGTTACAGTAGTAGGATTATAATCAACGATGCACCGTGAAAATTTATGACTAATTTGTTATGATTTTTTAGTTCAAAATATAACGTGAGAAAAAACGTGGGATTCGATGTCTTCCATAAAGTTCAATGATATAGTAAAAAAGTTGAAATCGACAGTTATAGTGCCAAATAATATTGTAGTTCTCATGATTTAATTTATGTATATTATAAGGGCCAGAAAAAGTACGTAAGGAGGGTGCCAATATTCAAATATTATGCCAATTGAATTCTATAAGTGCAATGCAATCTGGATTTTAGGTTGTAGATGTCAGATAGGCAGTCGCTCCATGTAAACTACGGTATTAAGCTGAATCCAGTAACACTGGAAGCTGACCGCAACAAAGCTTGAGAAAAAGGCCAAAGAAGCAGAATCTAGTATTTAGGTTATATAAAAAAATAGTTTTTTTATTTTTATAGCTGTTAGCGGCCTGAGAACAGAGCATTTTTATATGCATCCACCGTTTACCTTTGTTTTGGTCTGTAGTTACAACATACCAATGAATAATGTTTAGTACCTCACTAACGAGAGTAGCGCGCATAAATTTATGTATTGTAATTAGCTGGAGCTAACAAATAGTAATTACGCCAATGAAAACCCCAATTACGCTGTCGAGTACTGGTATTCAAATAAATTCTAAAAGTACCTAGACCAAGCCTTCACCTTATCATTAAATTTTAGTAGGCAGGCGTGTAGGGCTAAATTAATAACACCTCATTTACTAAAACGTATAATATTAAGCATTTGAACAGTAAGCAATAAATTATTTACATTATTCATAATTCACACGTACGAAAACATTCCGATCCTTCTCCGAGGAACTCATTAAAAAATAAACACATCGCCAACTCTTCAAATTCATCAATTTCAGCAAGAAACAGACATCAGGTTTTACTTGTCATGAAAAGAATTTCACATCAAATGAATTAAAGATTTCATTAACATTATGTTATAATACAAGTCATTATTACCTTTAAATTCTGTTATAAAAATCGTGTGACGTAAAACATTTTGAGAACTCTTAACAATACGAAGGTGCTAGGACCGTAAAATGCGTCACCCGACATATGACACTTTATGTTCGCTTCATTTTTTATCCGTTCCCTCTTTATAAAGACGTTAAATGCTCTTAGAGACATTTAATACTCCATTAAAATAACACTGGGACCCGTGTTATAAGGGATCAGGAACTTAACTTACATCTCAATTTAAATTTTAAGCTCACGTTTTAAATACTTTATGTTTTAGATTTTCTTCATTAAAGTTACGAGAGCATCTAAATAGGTTTTATTCATCGGTAGTTCTTACGATTGTACAGAATTAAAATCTTATTTTTAATTGCCAGTTTCATTTTTTTTTTCTTCACAAAAACCAATGTAATTTGATGTGGCATGTTTTGTTGGTTTAACTTCAAACAAAATAACGACTTTATTGGTTTTCGAAAAACAACACGTTATTAAGCTGTCAAAATTCACACTCTCCTGTTGTTTCCATTCCAATTATGTATGCACTTGAAACCGATACCAACAATCTTGTTTCGTATATTCTCCAATCATCTTGTATTGGTTTAATGTTTGTAACAATATTTTTCGTTGTTAATTAGTGGTTGATAATCTCAATCAAATAACGCATTTGTTAATACTGAACAAGCAAAGGCAAGCTTTTGCTTTTAGGCCCTACATTGATCATGATCGAAAATAATATTTTTACTAGCGACCCGCCCCGACTAGGGACTGTTAAATTTTTTACATTAAAATTCTTTGAATTTTACGGCATTTTTGTACCTATAATATGCATGTATTATACCTACATATACATATTTCTCTTTAATCACTCTATCTATTGCTTTAACCTATATATTGCAAACATCGAGTGCGAGTTTGTATTATACTATGTAAAGAAGATGATTCTAAGCAAGTTTAAGACAGAAACATTGTAGTCAATAAAAACCTTAGAGGGAATGTAACAAAATTAACAAGAAACGTAAGTAATTTGAAGTTTCAGCTATTGACTAATGAATTTTAATTATTTATTTAAACATGAATACTGAATAAACAACAGCCTCTTCCAGGGAGTAAAATTCTTACAATTCCAAAGTTAAGTCGGACGCTTCATTTTAAATTTTAAAATAAAATTAACAATCTCAAACCAGAAACTAATTAGTGAAACCAGAAATTGCCCCTTTCGTCTTTTACTTTTTGTGATGTAAATACAAATAATAATTTAATATTCGTTGCGTTAACTACCCTTGGTTAAGAACCGCCAATTACGCTACCGCAAACGTAAATCCTGGCCTTCATTTGTTTGCAGATCTTAATTAAAATGCCCCTGATTGCAATTGTCCGAAACACAATCTACAGTAATCCGAACTAATCTATAGTAATATTTAAAGCTGAAGAGTTTGTATGTTTGTTTATTTGTTTGTTTATTTGAACGCACTAATCTCAGGAACTACTGGTCCGATTTGAAAAATTGTTTTAGTGTTGGATAGCCCATTTATTAAAGAAGGCTATAAGCTATATAACATTACGCTGCGACCAAAAGGATCGGAGCATAAATGAAAAATGTTGCAAAAACGAAAAACCGTTGAAACTAAAACACGCGGACAAAGTCGCGGGGGATAGCTAGTTACATATATATTGAAATAAATGATACGGTATGATATATAAAACAAAACGGGTTCATAAGTTAAATTGAACGGACATTCATTTACTTCTCGAATGCGTAAATAAGACTAATACGTGTAATTATCCCTAAAAGAAATAATTCAATTTTATCGCTTTAATGAATACATCGCACTGGAACTGATAGCTTTAAAAACTGCGTTGCATCACAACGAGATCGTCAAAACTTTTATATTGTGGCAGTTAAATGTACTTTATTAAGGTTTTCCTTTATTTAATTTTTAATAGTCATATTTAATATGAGACCCTGTTCACTGTTGTATTTATTCAATAACCTTCTGTAATAATTCTCTTTGGACGTAATATACGGCGGTTGTGTTTTGTATTGCTACTGCTAGCTAACTCGAATGCTTCCTGTAGAAGCGTTGTTTTATCGTCAGGGTAGGAGCGAGTATGTCTTGGCCGTTTTATCTTAGATGTGACTGAAGGTCGTTATCGCGAGGCTGCTACGATTAGCGGGTTACGGTGGTTTTTGGCGGTGTCGACGAATAGGATTGCGGCGCGTTTCATGTACTGCTTGATTGTGGGCAGCTTTAAGTCACAGTGCAGCTGCAAGTTACGAACCTAGCCTGGAGCGCCCGTGGCTCTACGCATGAAAAGGTTTTAGAGAGTTTGCATTCGTTTAATTCGATAATCGGGTACGTGATAGAATACGACGCTGCCGTAAGTCATGATAGGTCGAGTGGTATAGGTCACCACATGCGCGACGTGCTGCGGGTTCAATCCCCGCTAGTGATAAACATTTGAGTGATCCGCAAAAGCTTGTACTAAGTCTGGGTGTTATTTGAGCATGTGGTTTGAATGTTTGTGAAATCCTGGCAACTCAAGGATTAATTTTTTTTAGTGCGGGAAGCGTTTTTTTTTTAAAGAAAGCAGAGAAAGAAAGTTCTTGTCACGCCGAAAAAAAAAAACAACAAATAGTCGCGACCATGAATCAATCTGAAGTTCTACGTTAGGTATATTTTGACCGGTCGACTATCATAGGTACCTACCTACTAAATACTTTTATTTATTTCAACAAGGTATTCTAGTTTTTTTTTCTTTATAAATAATACATGCATTCTTTTAGAATAATTGAAGATCAAAGCTGAAAGTGACGATGATGAATCAAACTGGGAGCTGAAAGTGATTGACCGACACTTGTATTGGATGAATAGGATGTGTGTACGCAAACCGTGGCATCCTAGTCATTCACTTGTCTACTATCTACTGATATGTTTCCATCAGACATCAGACATCACATGTTCATCAATAGATTAAGATAAGTGTATTCTTACATTAGTTATTTTTTAGTTTAAACAGGATGGAAATAATTTTATAGACCCTTTTTTATTTATTTTTAAGTATTTTAAAACAATACCACAAAAAACCGTATTATTTGTATCAATTTTCAGGATTTTTTTTACCGACTTGATATAATAATAATAAATATTTTGGGACAACTCACACACGGCCATCTGATCCCAAACTAGGCAGAGCCTGTATTATGACAACCAGACAACTGATAAACATACTTATATATTTCTAAATACATATATATTACAGATAAATTACACCCAGACACAGAACAAATGATCATGCTCAGCACACAAAGATTTGTCATGGGTGGAAATCGAATCCACGACCTCCGGTTTAGCAGTCAGGGTCACTAACCACTAGACCAACAGGCCAGTTTAACGACCCGCTTTTTTAGTTTTAAAACTTGCACATTTGATGGCACCTATCCTATCCTATAAAAAATAAATAAAGTCTTACAGAATACAAGACCTGTTTAACTAAAATACAGGGATTTTATCTACACCGCTTAGCTTTAGGCTATTTGAATAGCAAATGATGTATCCATTTCGGGTGCGATCATCTCTTCGATATAGAATCCCAAATTAATACTCTTTTACTCTGATAAAACAAACAGATATTTGCATATCTAGATGCATTTAGTTGATTTCCTTTGATACGAACATTATAAATGATTTTGATACTTGAACATAAGTTAAACAAAAAAATATGACTTAAAAATAATATTTTAATTTAATAAAAATATATATTGTGCAACAGCAGATCGAAATAGATATAATCTAAGTGGTAGGCTCATAAAATCAAACATTATCTACACTTAAGTGCGATCGTTAAGTTGAACACGCAAACAATTTCTATTATACTCATAATAAACACTTAATTTTAAGTGACCAATTATTAATGAAAATAAGGATCAGCTCCAATGGATACTTCAAGAAGACATCATTATCATTAATTAATTAAGGATAAATTTACTGAAGTTCTAGTTTTAGTACGAAAAGCATTAGATCTTTTTTACCACAAATGCCAAATAGTTTTATTGATTTAAACAATAAAGTGTTACTACTGTGTGTTCATCGCGAAAGGCATGATGAACAAGACATGACAGCCTTATTCCAACAGAGGTAAAATAATAAATACAAATAAAATTATATGATAAATATCTGCACCGATCTTGCTTTTAAAGATATTTTTAAGATATACTTATCTATCTATGTAAAGTTCAACATCAAGTATCAAAACTTGTCAGTCGATGTTCCAATCGTTTAATCCGGTGTTTATTTGTTTGCCGAAAACAAGCGAGTTGCTTGGATAAGTAATAGCTTAATATCATGTTGTGTCGGCGAAGGTGGCTGCTTTCTCGGCTCAACCGCTTCGGAGGGAATCCGCTTATCCAAATATATGTTATTAGTAAAACCGAGGCTTAACAAACAACTGCCAGAAGAACACCTACCTACAAGCTATGTATTGTCTGGGAACGGAAAAAAGAAAATACTCCTTGAAAGAAATTAATATGAAGGAGGATAAAAAACAAAAATACTTACTCTCACAGTTCGACTCGCGACACCGCCGCCGCCGCGTCAGCTCATGATTAGGGACTCCTATTGAGTCTGAAACTAGTCGGGCAATCCCGAAAATATACGTGAGTAAACCGTTTGTTTTTAAATAAATATGAATACTCCCCACGAAAGTTATTATACAAATACTTACTCTCATCTTAAAAATACCTTCAATGCGATTTAAACATTAGTGTGACCTACAGATAATTAAGTCGCTCTACTCGGCATTCGACATAAATATGTGATTTAAATAATAGTATTATATTAATAATATAATATACATAAATTAATTTTATAATAATATTATTTTACCATGTTTCTGTCATGTATTATTATTATTTGGATAATTCACAGTAGATGCAAAACTCAACAACATAGTACTTACAGCGAGAATAAGAAAGAATAAGAGTCAACTTAAATTTCACTTGTCATGGCATCCACAAGTTACTTTTTGTAGTTTAATACAACTACTTATAATTAAATATAATCTCGTTTTATACTAGTGCAATAAAATACGCAAAATATTCGAAATAATTAACAATGCATATTTATAATTGCATCTCATCAAGTAAAGTTTCATCTAGATACGCCATCGACAAAGCGAAATAAAGGTACAAAGTTTACTTACTGAAATAAAATGTACAACTTCTTAATAATTATAATATTTATAAAAGCTACTTCACCGCCAAGATTTTGAAAAATAAAGGCAATAAAGAAAAACTAATGATAACATTAAATCAGATAAACATCTCCGGTAATGATTTCACTTACCGCTTTTACAGTTTCGAAGTAATCGTAAGAAAAGATCAACAAAAATTATAAACAAGTATTTATATTTATGATAAATAAAAAAAATACTTTAAAATACGCCGCGATTATCACCTCTTAATAGTTTTATTTACACAGTAGTCACTGAGCAAAGTGAGGTTCCTCTGTACGATTCTCAGATGAACGGAAAAAGCACGCAGATGATACAAGTTTGAAAGACATAAATGATTTTAATGGCATTCATCGAATACAATAAACATAATAAAAAATATTTTATCCGACAACAACAAATTTGAATTAAACTTTTAGCACATGAATTAATTTAAAAAGATGTAGGTTTAAATCATATTTAAGCTAAGTTCGAATTAAATCATTAGGCTCATTGAAAATCTAAATTATTACTTTTATTGTTAACAACATAGTTCAGTTTACGGAACAGGTTGATAATCCGACAAACAGGCTTTCTATATTAAAGAAAAACAGTAGAAAAGCGATGAAATACAAAAAAAATATTCACGCAAAATTTTGCAATCTTTTCTAACGTTCCATATCGCATAATGTTTAAGGTTTAGCTTTATTCTTTACTATATAATAAGTTACAATGGAAGGCAACAACGGCCACCCATCTAGCGCCCCACACCGCGTCCTCCGCCACTGTGACGGATCCCAACCACGCCCCTCATTTGTTATACAAATTTTATACTACCCTCCGAGCTAAACTACTAAAATCCCTCAAATGTTACATTAAAAGATGACGACGAAGCGTTAGGAACATGTTAACTACCAAATAATATTATGGAGAAAAATTTCACTTGAAAAGTTTGCTTTTAAAAATAATGTTTTGGAATTCTGCCTAACATTTCTTCACCCCGATGATAAATTGCAATTTACAAAAATTACAGTATTTCAAAAAAAGAAGTCTCATGATTCTATAAATAATTTTATATCTTACCCAAGTAAATATCGCAATTACAATTTATATATTCTTTACGACTGCGAGTGCAAACAGTTAAACAACTACCGATCTCAGCCAATGTTATAATCGAATGAAGGCCGTGAAGAAATTTCATTAAATTTTCTATCACCCGAGGACAATGCAATTGTACGGGGGCAATCGAGATTGAGACGGCAGGAGCGTATTGC
This sequence comes from Diachrysia chrysitis, assembly GCA_932294365.1. Classification (NCBI taxonomy): domain Eukaryota; kingdom Metazoa; phylum Arthropoda; class Insecta; order Lepidoptera; family Noctuidae; genus Diachrysia; species Diachrysia chrysitis. The sequence continues at coordinate 8,923,184 of OW028649.1, read as the reverse complement.
ACGTTACAGCCTCCGGTGTGATGGAACCGCTTCTTGATTAAATAAACCTTCAAGAGAACGTCACGCCGCCGGCAGCACGCGTCAGTCTTCGGCATATCGCACGGGCTATACCTACGTGTCATTCACTCGTTCCTTTATTATTTACCATTCAAGCGCGCTTTATTGTTTTCCAGTACAGTACCCACTTTTCGCTTTTGCAACTGTTTGCACCTGTTTTTCAGGTTTATTATTAAAATATATATAACAGTCCTCAATCTGGATTTGTGAACCAGTGTGACCCAGTTTTGTTTAACAATGGGGTTACGACATTTTTATTTGTCGTTTAATTTTTATTGCGTCTTAAAAGAGTCGGTTCTAAATTTTTCTATGACGATATTTCATATGTTGAGATTTCATCTGTTCTTAAATAATCAAATCTTATTGGATCGGTATAACCTATTATGTACGTAAAACTAATGAAGTTTATTTTTAGCATGACATCTTTAGAAGTTTCGATTAATATTCATTACATCAGGCAAGTTGTTTACATTTTTACTTCGTTGGAGAAATGGTTCCAACCTTGAGGCAGTCGCGGTATTTTGCTGCAATTTGTTAAGATGTAGCTCCTATTTGTCAACTAGAAACCACATTTATCACAAGTGTGTGCAATAAAGTTGGATGCTCCGTCCGCTGGTTTCAATTTATGATACAATTGTAGGACAACCAGGTTCGCCAACGTTTTATTCATTGGCTATTTTAAATAGCTCTTTTGAAATGCTACAGAGATAGTGGTAAACACTCAATAAGCTCGTAAGTGCAAAAATGAAAGTATATTCCCAAGTAGCTAATGAGTCGATAGTGCACCGACACTTGACGATAAAAAATACCGTTACCGATGTATCGACATTGATAAAATTGTACCTACTAAATAAATAATTATGTAAATTAAAGAATTTAATAACTATGTGAACAGACGTAAGTAATATCGAATAGGTAATTAAAATATGTTAGAATTTCAAATAAAATTACGAAAGCCACGTTTCGTTCCGCCCAAAATTATGACTTAATAAAATGTAACGTGTGCCGTATTTCATGTAGTGATAATAAAAGCTATGACAGCTATGCTCCCCGATATATTGTGCCACGAACCTGTGGAATCTATTAAACACGCCTCGCCGTCCGCACCGACACACGTATTTATGCGGCATGTAATTTTGATAACACTTAAATTATCGTAGAAGACGCTAAAGTACGTCGTTCACTTAGTAACCCAAAGCTTCTTTGTAACTTCTAATCTGGTCTAGACTTTTATTAGGTACTTTAGTGAGTAAAAATAGCCACATTAAGGATACAGGTGTACAGTAGCGCTTCTGATAGCGTTGATGCTTTAACTTGTACCAAAGATGTTTCTGATGACTTTATTAGAGACAACAATGTATATATTCCATTCTCTCCGCGGTATTGATACATATGATTTATGCATAAATCAATAATCAAACAATGACCTCGGTAAAGGAACTTACATAAGTCAGTTTGGTCTCCGCGAGCAAACTAATAAATTCAAAGGATTGACTCGGCGGTATGGTGAGAACTCGTCCATTTACAGAAGCCGCCATATTAAGGGAGCATAAATCTAAGCGAAGTCATCCGAGTGTCGTCGGACGCCCCGCTCGCCTCGTGAATGGACCGATATGAAGGATGGCCCCGGCTGCAGCCCCGGACCTTGGCCAGGCCGCTTCTCAACCACCGCCTTAAACGGGACGTTTTGACAACCGCCGATATATGAATTGAAATATGAAAGCCGCTGATACGGGTGACTCGAGTATTGATGTCGGAAAATAAAATAAACATATTATTAAGTACATTGCTCTGCTACTCCGTGTCATGGAAGTTGTTTAAATGTTATTTAGAATCACAATAATGAGGGTGTAAAACTTAACGAAATAAAACAACCGCTAGGAGAGAGATTACACGTCGGTCCGAGGACACATACCTTGTATAATAAATGTAAAAGAACCAGACTTATTATAAATAAATTCATCACTCTTTAATCATTTCTTCTGAAGAGTCGACGTCAATTTGGCGGCTCTCAGCTCGAATTCAAAGCTGATGAAAAAAACACAATGGGATTATACCGGCCTAATGGTCCACCAAACATGGGCATTAATCTCGTCATACAATATTGATGTTTTCAGAATTTATTGCCGGTGCTTAGAGAAATCATAAAGTCAAAACGGCTTATTAATGTGTGAAGAAACTCACCTCCTCTGGATACCGTTCTCATGTGACATATTTTTATGAAAGCCGCGGGAGCTCGTTAGTAAAATATTTCGTTTTCATCCGCAGAATACAATTGAATGTGAAACTCAAAAACATAAGTCATAATTTCAATAATCTTATCTATATGTTTATGCTTATTCGTGTTCGGAGCGGCAAAAAGAGACTATTCCCAAACACACATCCAAACTTAAAAAATACTTTAAATATAAATGAGGTTGTGAGTTTTAAGAGGCGGTTCCATTGTAGAAGACTCAGAATTGACTTTAATCTGCTTAAAATCAGGAGACATTCGCTTCCAAAGCACGTTTCGTGATTGAATAAGATTTAATCTGTTTCCCCATACGAACAGAAATCCCCGTCTCTCTCAATGAATCCTTAATCGTTGAATAATTTACTAAAGCATGCTTGTTCTTAACTGCAACCGTAGATAAATCAATCAAGAATTAATAATAATATGATATTTCTCACATTTAGCGTATGGGCAAAGATAAATCACGGGCTTTTATGGAAACATCATATATTCCTGTAACAAATGAGACTCTGTGAGAATGTAATAAATATAGCTAACTTATATTTAATGCCACTACTTGAAACCAAGTTTGGCCTTTACAAGCTGGTGAATCAAGTTTTAGGATTCATTAAAGCACAAGCAAAACGACAGGGTATCTTAGATTCCCTAATGCTATTTACTATACGAGACTACACGCTGACGACTTTCAATGCAAAAAATCAATACTGCTAATAAGGATTTTGACTTTAACTTCTCATTTTGTTGGAGCGATAAATAAAGCAATAATTCCATACATTTGTTGTTTAATACCTTCGGCGGTACAATTTAGGGGCGTAACGTTTTATTGTAATGCAATTCTGTGCTTTTCCCCAGTAATAAAAGTATTTAGATGATAACACGTGACGACAGGCGCTGCGGGCAACACCAGGACGCAAATTATGGCAATCTTGACACCTACGAGGCGCTAACTGGGGTGCACCCTGCAATTTGCCCGACGTGCATAAGGCGTTGCGATGCGGCTCCGTCGGTACGTACATACGTCCGCTGCCGGCTCGGGCGCCGGTATGCGGGCACTGATTTGCTTTAATTTACGCCCATGTATTTCTAACTCTCGTTTTATTATTGTTTTGAACCTAATTTAGCGGAGAAATATGGTGTTTCTTTTGTACTAAAGCTGTGATAGATGATAATTAAGTAAGAGTACATTTGGACTTCGTTGAACTCTACATTCTCGATAAATTTGTTTTGTTCAATAATGTTATAACTTTTTTATCAATAAATTTTCTACCTTCCTACTTCTACCATAAAATTTGTAAAAAAAAGGAAAACACATTAAACAAACACATTAAATTTGTGTATGTAAATAAAATGTTTCAAGTACCTAATACTAAAGATAAGCTAGAAACGACATCAATGAACTGGATAAATAAGATTTGCCTTACAGGTTGTAGAACAAAGCCGAGTACAGATAAGATCTGGAGCTCACAAGCGTGTGGCGCGTAGCTGCCGAGCGCAACCGTGTGTAATACAGTCCAGCGCAGTGCCTGCTCCCTGCTCCCACGTATACCGGACGAGAAACAATAGCCGATCGAACAAAACGAAACCGATCGATTTAAAAATCAGACCCGCAATCTTTGCGCGGTGTAATCTTGCAAATATTTATTATATGTCAAAACAATATGCCGAAATGGAACGCTTATTGCGGTTTTTACAAATGTGTCTGGTTTGCTGCGAGCGCTCGTTAGCGTGAGGTACGACGCATTGTAGGGTTACAATGGAGGGCGGGGCGCGCCCGCGGCGCCTGCGCAGCGCGGGAAATCGCTCGCCCAAGTGTTCCACATTTAAATCAATGACAGCCGCGGTGAACTATCCGTTTACAAACGTAAACTGAAGTAAGTCCAATATTCCTTGTCTTACTAAATCATTTCGATAGTCCCATAACGTCTCTGTAATAATCTTTTTAAAATAATAAAATCTTTTATAAGACAAATTCAAACCTTTTTAAGCGGATAATTTGAATAGCGATAGTCTTCAAAGTATTTAACGATTCAATTTGGTGAAGTTTTTACATATATTTTAATGACACAAAAATACTTTTCAAATGTACGAATTTAGTTAAGGAAAATACTTATAATGTCACATCGTTGCGCTTTTTGCGTCGTCTGACATTCCATAATAAAAGTAAGAAACGCCGAATCAAATTATTTTAATATAGTTATAATACACGTATCCTGTTAATTGAAGTGTAAGTTTCGTATTTTATGTTGTTATTAAATATCATACCGATATTATATCTGCAAATTAGAATGTTATTAAATATTTTCGTGGACATTCTTTTGATACGTGTTATTGGAAACAATCTTTAATTAAAATCACCAGTTCTTTTTTAAATAAAATTTCTTAATCCTTCGTCTTATAATTATGGAATCTATAAAATAAATCAGCACGTGAAATTAAAAACGGCGGCGTGTTTTGGAATCTTAACTCTTAAGAACAATACCCGTGAGTGGTCGTCACTCATGTAGTCCGTTGTATCCACTTATCTTACATTGTCTTCAAAGCTTCTGTAACCGGTTCATTTATTATTAAGCCTTCTATAAATAATATCATAACATCCCTAAAGTCCCGTTGTTGCCAATAGCGTTTATGGCGCGTGGCGGTCGCGAGCAAACGCGCGCTGCCACAGTTTTACGACAAAATAATATTCTTTAATTATAATGGAGCGTCGTGAAGTAAAAAGGCGGCGCACGCGACATCTGTATTAAATTTTAATGGAATAACAGTTGCACCTGCGCGTGCGCGGTTTAGCTTGCGCGAGAGTCGATCACTACGCTCGGCTTCAGGAATCTGCTAAGTGTATCTAATTAAAAATTAATTACTTCAACCTTTCCAAACATCGACGGGAATTCTTGTAACGATGCTCAGGATTTGGAGAAGCTACGACCTGGTTCGTTTTTTGCAGGATGCAGAACCCTTCAATGGAAAGCGAAAGCGGGTGGATTCTTTCAGTAGACATAATTATAGTTGTTAAGTGAAAGTTTCATTTATCTGAGTTTATTAAACGAGGACATACATAGGGAGTGAAAAAAATTGTACACAACGAAACGAGACGAAAATTGCTTTACCAAGTTAAGCCAGTACACAAAGTCATAGACCCTAAAACAAAATCTCTATTTCTAATTTTATGTGAAAGGTTTGTAAGGATCAGTAGACCAAAGACCAAAAAGATCTAAACAGATTTGAACGGAATTTGGCACATACAGTTGATAAAAAATCTGAATGAACATAGGAAACTTGTGTTTGTCCCGAAAAGTCCTCTGGAACGGAAACTAAGCGGGTATAACGGGATGCCAATATGGAGAAAGCCTTAGAAACGAAACATTTCAATAACATTTCCTAGGGTTCCGAACCCGAAGCTTGTCAACGGGACTCTTTCACTAAGCCTCCGTTGTCTGTCCGTCTGTCCGTCAGCGAGCTGTATTTAATAAACCGTAATAGCTAGAGACTTGAATACAGGGTGTGTATTTAACACATAACAAATAATAAAAATTAATTAAAAATGAAAGAGGGATCCATGTAACGGTACAGAACCCTTCAAGGGCGAGTCCCACTGTCACTTGGTTGTTTTTTTTCTACGCATTCGTAGCAAACTTAAATAAATATTAGTAGAATGTGTCGTCAGTCAGACAGTCAGACAATTAGAAAGTGGGTATACATATCAGTAAAGAAATTAAAAATAGTGCAAAAGGTAAGTAATATTGTAACCCACTTTTACTATTTTTCTATAGGAAATCTACTAAGTCGACAGATAAATGTTATTAGGGACATGTTTTCCTTTGAAAGGAAAATTACTAAACCACTTTCTTGAATACATTATCATTTATTAGAGTCTAAACAAAGTATACCTGCCTATTCGCCGAGAAAATTCTGTATTTACCGCCTAATAACAAGTTTATTTTATCAATTCGACCTAAACAATGGTAGGTTCGTACAATGTTGAAAAACTTTAGTTATTCAATTTGCAGGGTTGTTAGCCCTTTACGCTACAAATAATCATATGGCTGCATTAAATATAGTCGTAACAAAAATAATTGCAAAAACCAGGTCTTCAAGGTTTAAGCGTAAGTTTAGTTTGGGGACCACAGCTATGATGATAATGGCTATTAGAAGTGGTTTTATTTTTTGTAAAGTTTTAGTACAAAGACACAATAAACATATGAAAACAATAATATTCTTACTACCCCGGTCACTTACATGCGCGGAAACATTCGAACAAGGTTCGCGCGCTTTGATGTCTGTTAAAAAACCGACACAGCTTGGAAATGAAGTCATTTGCAAATGTCGTCCTACACTTGTGGGTTTGCGTATTCGTGCGAATGTGAGTTACTATCAGTATATATTAGAACAATCTATTTACTTTTCAGTACACAAGTGGGTAGGTGCCTACAATTATGTAGATTGTGTGTGGTAGGATACCTTTACACAGTTTTGATACCGATACGTAAACGGAGCATAGAAACGCAGGATTCAAACGCAAGCACATTAGGTACTTAACCTCTAGGTACTTAACAGCGCAATTAATAACACAGCTGAGGTAGGTACTGGTCATTATAACCGCCTCGGGTCCATTCTAGTTACCGTCACTTTGTATAAATTATATAAAAATAAGCACATCTAGAAAGGGACGGAGGTATAGTTATTGGTGTGGAGTAGAGAGTGATGGGCGAGGTGGCAAGGGCAGGTGTCACGGGACATCTGCTGGCCCACAAACAGGCACGTGGCGCAACCCTATAAACCGACCTCTACGACTTCCAGCCATAGGAAAAAGTTAAGAAATCCTGTAATAAAACCCTTCATTTACATACATACTATAGAGTTTTTCTAATTTATATGCTGATTGGATTTTACAATTAAAATTGCAATGATTAAAATTATTTATTTACCGTATTACATATTGAAACAAAGGATTAAAAAACAAAGTAAATGTATCAGTTCAACATTTTTAAAACTACTTATATGTATCAAAAATTATACCACTGACAAATAGCTAGGTTACGGCCGAGTGTCCGGACAAGGATATAGAGAACTTTTGTGATCAAAATAAAACTTCTATTTTATTCATTGACGAAAGGGCCAAGAGTTACCAAAGCAGCATATGAGCCGCTCCTCTGATAAAGTTTCCACCTTTCTTTCCTTCCAGTTACACTTTAATTTTATTCTCAGACCCGATTTGGGCGATTTTTAGTTGGAAACGTGACCTAGACAGTTCAGCCGTCAATTAAAATTGCATCGTTTTAAAGGTCTTCTGTAAACAAAATAAGAGGTGCACATTATCTCTCTGCTGGAGTAGGCAAAAGAAAAGACGGTTAAAAGCAGACTTTACACTTTAACCTGTAACCATAATTTTAGAAAAGAATAAAAAAATGTGTGATAATTTTAGAGTATTGTAATAAAGGTGGAGTGTAATCCTACCAGGCATTGCCCACTTATTAGCTTTACCATCAAGGGGTTAGTCGTACAGGGTTTTGCTCAGATATTTCTTATTTAATTAGAGAATAATTTAAAAGCCATATCATCTATAATAGTTATCTTTTACTAGTGTGAAATTATAGCAAAACATGCTGGAATTCTGCTGTATGCGATGTGAACGGGGTAGGAAATTTGTTTGTTTGTTTGTTGATTAGACAAAATGAAAAAAAAAAAAAAACTACTGTTATGCAAAACACATTACGTTGACTCGGATTGATTGGGAACAAGACAGGTACTTGACGATGATTATTGTTATGCGATATTGTTATATCGGCTATGAATTTCAAAGAATTACAAAAAAAACCATTTTGCAATAAGTAATTTATTTTTTTACACCTTGAGTCAATTTTCGGACATGTCCTTACTGGGTTTATATTCCCTAATTGGGTAATGCAAACGGTTATACTTTCCGTTAACTGCCTGTTTTGATAGTCGTAATACGTCTTACGAAAACTGACGCTGACAGCTTCGCGATCTTTTACACCTTCACAGCAGCGCCGACCCACTTCAATAATGAACCAAAACGGTAAAAGCTTACATTATTATAATACGTTGGACATTATTTTAAAGTCATTTGAATTCTTGTAAAGCTATGAATCTGCGAAGATACAAGTTAGCCATAAGATGGATACGGCAAACTCAAATATAATTAAAGTAATTTGATGAATCCTACCCGTTTCTTTGTACGAATGAGCATATCCTTAAAGACGTCTTTTGCGATACCCGAGCTGCATAATTTAAAGAGACATTATTTATAAGGATAGGTACTCATTATTACGAAATTATATTCATTACTCAGATCAGGTGTAACGATGTTTACTAAATAATGCTTCCCTTGTAAACTTTTTATGACACGTGCAACAATGGCATTAAATAAATAGGTAATAAACATTAATTATTTTTATTGCCATACAAAATAATATAGAACCGTAGGACATCATTCAGATCAATTAGCCTTATTTGAGCACTAAATTAAATTTCTACCATCAATACATAGTAAACAGGATAAGTATTTTAAATACGAAGTTCCATTGATTACCTCCATCGGGTGTCCATTGGGGATTAGTGATGTCGGACTTTCTCGTTTGTAGTAGACAATTAGATAGTGTCAAACATCGATGTATGAGAGAGCATTTTTAAGTTTGTTTACAGAATAGTTTCCAAAACTAATCCTTATTTATTCAAATCACCTTTATATTGCACCGATGTTTTAGTAGGTAGGGAGACCACACATACAATGAGATTCATTATTACGCCAACAAAATAAAGACATAAATGCTTAAACCAAATCAGAAATAAAAGATCGCTACGGAAACATTTCAATTTCGATCTGTCGTATGATTTCACCATAAAGATCATTCGGGTATTCTTTGAAAATAAAATAAGTGCAAAATAGCGCACATATGCTTTAATTATAGACATTAAAAGTACAGTAAACGGAATATTAAATCCCATCGTATATGTGAACCCATTAAAATAACTGGGACCGGCTGAAACTCGATCCTCCTTTACTTTTTGTTACCGAATGGTAGTCGCGCCTGTCTTCAACACAAGTTAGATGTTATCGATATAAAATAATATTATACCGTCTCTTGTCATTATTCTCTTCTTAAATGTACTTACGATAAGGGAAATTGTACGATTATACTTCGATGAGTTGAATTGTACTGCGCTGTTCTTTATTCATTAAGTACGCCTTCTCAAAGAAGGTATCTGACCCAAATTCGTTTTTATGGCTATAATTATAAAATCCATTTTCATGTGTGGAAATTTTTCGTCTTTCTTAACGCTATTTCTTTAAGTCCAATATGCTGAAATTAACCTATTTGCTTCTTTGTCGATGAATTTTCATTCAATGGACAAGATAATTTTGATTTATAGGTCACGTCACAGAGGCATCTTCCTGATTAATGAGAAAGCAGATCTTCATTTGTTGGTTATGCTTACCTTACGAAAAACATCTGTATCTAAAGACGGTATTATGACAAAAAATTACGCATATGCATGGTTTTTTTTAAAACTACTCCCGCACTAAGGAATTTTACCTATTTATCGCAGGGATTTCACAAAAATTCAAATTACATGCACAAATAACACACTTAGAACAAGCATTTGTGGATCACACAAATGTGTGTCCCATGCGGGAGCGAACCCACAGCATGTCGCAGACAATTGGTTTTTGGCGTGGTTACCTATACCACTCGGGTATCCGTGCAGTGTAAATGGCTTTATAAAACGTGTACTTATTAAAATATTTTGTTATGAGTTTATTTTCATGACTATTACTATTGAACTGAAACAGGTACCTACCTAACTATATATTACATCGGATATTCCAGTATTAATACCAGTAGCTTGACACCGCAGCGTGAAATAAAAGATTGGACTAGAGATGGCATTGATTACACTCTATTATAAAGTGGTTATCCATGGCTAAAATCCAATTTAAATGCATGTAACACTGCAAAGCATAAACAAGGCTCCTTGAAAATGGATGGCTATGAAAAATTCATGTGATTTATTGGGAATACGTAAGTGGTAACACAATTCAACGCTGCGGGGTATAAAAAGGTAATAATTGGTTCAAATACGCAATAGGTTCAATATAAACGTTTTTCGCGTTCTTTTGTTTGAATTAAGATGAGTTCATTTTTATATCTTCATTAGCTTTGCCTTACTTATCAATTATTAGGTATAAATAATCTGTACCTACTTATCGCATATTTAACGATACTTATATTTATGTAGGTTAGACGTTTCAATATATATCTTAACCACGTAAGTATGTTATGGGTCTTAAATACCTTGAATAATTATAACGTATCGATAAAGCGTCAGGCGTTGCTTTTTATCAAACCAACAGTGTAAGCGCCTACTATTTTCAAGTGAGCAACTTGCTCCATAAACGTTTGCTATTTTCATCTAAACGTGAAATATATTTAAACGTTAATGAAATTTGAAGGTTTTTGATTGTACGTGTCATTAACATGTACTGCACTTAAATTACTTACTACTTGTACCTAATTATGATTTATTTATTCGTCCACTTATTAGGACCTAAGAGTCTTAGTATTACTTACGTATACGTAGGAAAGAGTAAACACAAAAAATATTTAACATTAAGATTTATCTTTTCTAAAACCTAAATAAAAGGCTAAATACAAACAAATAAAACGATCTATTATATCTTTTAAATATCAGTTCCTAAGTAAGCAGTTTATTGGCTGTCTCATTATTCATTATTAATATAAATACAGAAAGGAATTTATTAATATTTACACCGTATTTAGATGGCGTTAAAAATCAACTATCAAGATCAAAATGCTGGACGTCCACAATGCTTGTCTATTTTTAGACGAGTGTTTTAATAGATTCTGTCAGTAGGGTGGCCAAATGATAGTAGGATGTGTCTCTGAAAATAATAGTTTGATTTTACCAACATGCAACTAGTCTACTCAAGACTAAAAGGCGAAGGCCCCTTTTTAAACTAGGACGAAATAAGCATATCAAACATCGGTGAATTAATTGTTTTTTTTTTTGTAATATTTTTTAAACGAAGTTTTTGCTTCTGCACTTAATTTTCATGTTAGTAAATGCCTGATGATAGATTTAAGACTTTTCCGTATATTACAATCGTCCTTAAGCTCGAGGGGAATCTTGTCCGAGACCGCGGTCCCAGATTCCCCTGTATAAATTTAATATTTATTTTTGAGTGGTAAATGGAGGCCGCAAAAAAGCAAAAGAAACATATCTTTTGTTTAATAATAATAACAAAACTTAGAAAAAGCCAATTTTTTCAAAGACTACTAAGTTCTCCGTAGGCACAAAATTAGTGTCACCACATTGCTAGGCACGCGACACCAGGGGCCAAGACTGGAAACATTGACGAGTTTCCTAAATAGGAGTCCTCCTCACGAAGAATGCTGAACTGAAAATAAAAGGAACCGCAAAAACGTCGTCGCATTAGCATAAAGCTTTGACTTGACAATTAATATGGCCTATTAACTAACTCACTTCAACTTAGACTTACATTTCTATGCTAAACACGTTTGCTCCAACGCTGTTTATAAAATAGTTTTATGTTTAGAGTTTTTATTTAATAAACATTTTGGTTTAACACCTACAGACTTACGAAGAAATTTATGTGATTAAATACAGAACGCTTTTTTTATTACTGGTAGGGACTAGCCCACCACACATGCCCATCATTGCAACTCCTGTAAGCCAGGATCTACAATGCTATCCAATAAATACTACCGAAACAGTTAAGCTCGGTGTGTCCCAGGGAAACGATTGACTGTCTTGGAACCCGCAACGAAATTAATCAGAAGTAGTAAATAGGAGGAATAGGAAAAAAAAAATTTTCCACTTCCCTCTATTGCAAGCGGGCAAAAAAAAGAAAAGATAGGCCATAGGCAAAGAAAAGATAAGACAACTGAGTTAGGCCCAGTTGCCAAGCACCACGGATAAAATTTTATCATGAATGGGTCCTAAAATTCATTTATTTAGGAGCTGTTATTTTGATTCCAATAATAGGTATGGCAAAAACTTCTGAAAGCACGGAAATTTGCTCTGGTAGCAACAAGGTCCTCATAATAAACAACACCGGACGTCGCATGTAAAGTGTCTAAAGCGTTACGTTAATTTTGCCAAAGACTACACTCCCACATTTATTTCTGGTAAAAACAGCTTCATGTAAAATACGGTATTCAGCTAAATCCAGTAAGACTGGACTCATTAAACACATTACCGTCCTTTTTTTGCTTCCCCGTAATCGGGTAAAAAAATTAATACAAGGAGTTTAACGTAGTAACTTAACTTTTTGTACAGTTCCGTTCGAACGATGATATGAAACGATACACACATATTTATGTTTTTCTGCAAATAAAAACAATATGTGCATAATTACAAGATTCAATTACCATTTCCTATTCTCTATTACATTTTGCTGCGCAGTTTTTGCCTAACTATACAGTCTTTAGCAGTTAATAAATTGTTTAGTTCACATTGTGTGATCATGTATGTTATTTTTAGTTTGTTAAAAAGTGCAGATGTAGGTAACTTCCAAATTTAAGAATTTTAAATTCGTCTTAATATATTTATAAATTATTAAGTTAAATATTACTTACTTTTACAAATATCATAATGGGTATTTACGATAGCAATACCTAATCAAGTACCTTATATAAAAACAAATGAATTTGAAAAACTTTGTTTTTACTATTTATTCTTAATTTTTTAACAAACCAACATAAATATAGGTACTATTAAAATAGAAAACACGATCTCCTGCCCAAGTTGTTAAAAATAACTGCAACATAGTTGACGAATGAGACATATAATAAGATTGCTTGTTATTTACTGTTACATCGCGATGTCTTTTGTTACACACTGAATATCATACATGTGTTACTACTTTTAATATTGAATAGACATGAGAAAGAAATACTTAGAACTGAACCAAATACAAGACACTATATTTTTAGATACTTGGAATCAAATGCCATGTAGAGTTGCTGAAAATTAGCAAGTAAAACTCTAAAAACAGAATACGTCTAGTAGAAGTAGAAGTAGAAGATCCGACGTAGTAAACTTATAATTTAAATATCAACCAAAATATGAGTATGTAGTAGTAAGATCGTGCCACCACCGCCGCCGCGTCAGCTCATGATTAAGGACCTATTGAGTCTGAAACTAGTCGGGCGATCCCGAGAATACCTACGCGTGAGTAAACCGTAAATAATAACCAAAAATATTTCATGTAGGTACTGTTGTTTGCCAAGATTTACAAGTTTAAGATCTCTTTGAAAGCTAAACTCAGGCTTGCGTTGCTCATATACCCATGGTAATTGTCCCAAGTCTAAAGAATACAACCAAGTACTATTTATTGTATTATGGACTGGCCCCTGTTCGTCTTTTGGTTGGAGACCGTGACTGCTAAACCAGAGTAAGTTGGTTCGATACCCACCCAGGCCAATTTTTTGGATGATGAGCATGATCATTTATTCTGTGCCTGGGTGTAATTTTTCTATAATATGCATTTAGAAATATATAGGCAAGTATGTTTATCAGTTGTCTGGTTGCCATAATACAGGCTCTGCCTAGCTTGGAATCAGATGGCCCTGTGTGAGTTGTCCCAAGATATTATTATTGTAAAATAAATAACACTACCTTCAAGCCCTGACTTCACAAACTCCACATAATTATGGAAAAAAAATGGCTTTGGCGTTTTACGATTACAAAAATAGAATTCATGAAATTAAATAATAAAAACAATACAAGCTGTTTCTCCATTGTGTACTTATTATTTTTTTTACTTTTTGTAATTATTTTTTTATCAGGTAATACAGAGACCGCACTTGGTAAAATAACCATATTAATTGCTGGACCATAAAGAATAGCACATAAACTGTTATATCACCATTATACGACCATAATTAATAAAACATGGGAAAGGTGGAGTTGTCTTTATTTGATTACAAAACAGAAATCTGCTATTTCGGAACGAATGGTAAATCTCAATTTTATTAATCCCGATTTACATGTTTAACCGCACGTTATAACAAGAGTTATAAACATGCAGTAACTATAACCTGTTTGTAGCCAGTATAAAATTTGTTTTGGTAAATACTTGATTTTTAGACTGTGTTGTCAGGATAACATGGTTTTATTGGTAGATGCTTTGAAGAATGTAAAAAAAAAATATTAAATCGCAATTTTCAAAAAATCTTCTCTTTGTGATATGCCTTCAGCTCTATACCTATGGTTTAATAATTTGAATCATTAATAAAATTCTGTAGTTTAAAATTTCTTGCATATAATATTGCTTTGAATTTTACAAGATAATGGTTTATGCCACTCATACGATAGAAGAGGAAAATCTTGATCACATATCATAATTTTTTAAACTGATATTGTCTGAGATCATAACATGATTGATGGTATTTTTAATTGGAACTTTCATCTGTAGACGACATTAAAATTTAAAATTGAAGAACAATAAAATCGTAACAATGGCTATCGACGATCAAGATTCACATCTTCCGCTGATCCCACAGATTATAGTTTTTATTTGAAAGCAATCATGTATTTTAATTGCAAATCGAATTTTGATGGTTCGTGCTGACAACTGTTTGAAAATGTCTTCGTTATATTGTGTGTCCAATGTCCACTAAAAACCTTTCGTGAATCATAATCCCTGGAGATTTATAATATAGAAATAATATCTTGGGACAACAGATAGGTAAACTTATTTTACTTTAAATAAACTTACTTCTCTTGAATAAGGGTTTCATGTTTGGTATTATACAGTATTGTTAATTAAATATTTATTTATTCGTCCATTTACTGACTCTTTGAAGTGTATTTATTCGCTTGCAGTATCTGTCGTATATAATACTCACTGTGTAATACTCAAAATTATTTAAAACACATTTACCCACTTGTTCCAACGAGGCACATCGTTATTATTTCCAATTACTTCAAGGAAGGCATTTAATTCAGTATTTCGATCATTGACTTTGAAGGTCCTAATTTCTAAGGCTTTAATAAATCGAATGGTCACAAAACACAAGTATTCGTTGATTAGAAACAGATGGGCGCAGTAATGAGCATCGTTTTAGAAGCTTTTATACCTTTGATTTTTCTTTTATTTCATTTAACACACGCCAAGATTAACGTTATAACGAATGAAAATGATATTAAATAAAACTATTTTTATAAGGAATTTAAAACCTGTTTGTTTATTAATATAACTGAAGATGATATATATTTTTATAAGATATTTAAAACTTGTTTTGTGTGTTTACAAATAACTTTATAAAATGTACAAAAAATACCCAGACTTCAAAAGAAGTTTAATTCAATTCAATTCTTTATGGCATTCCATGTGTTAAATAGGCGGTATAACATAAAAAAAAACAATAAGGACCCTGTCGGGAACAGAAAAAAATTAGGAGAGAAGAGAGGGCTAAGTAGTAATTGTATATAATAATAATAATGTAATGTTTTTGTTGTGTTTTATCAAGTGTATAATTATGTACATTATATTAGGTTTGTGTATATACATAAGTATAGTAACTTAACTAGTAATTCGAGATAGCTTTTTTAACTAAACTTGGCTCAAATTAATAAAATAAATTATGTTTTCCGTATTGTGCAAGTAACGGTATCAATGTACAGACTAGGATATTATTATTTTGGCAATAACTACTAATAAACACCTGTTAGGTCCTATTTCTTGTTTTACAATAACTGTCTAAAAATAATGACATACTGGTACGATATACTTCTAAAGATATTAAAAAACCTTGACTTAGAAATGTCGTGCACGTAGGTAAATGGTTAGGTTAGCAAAATTAATTACTTAGATCTGAAGTTTGAAAGTAAGTACAGTC
The DNA here is from genome assembly GCA_932294365.1 of Diachrysia chrysitis. Taxonomy (NCBI): domain Eukaryota; kingdom Metazoa; phylum Arthropoda; class Insecta; order Lepidoptera; family Noctuidae; genus Diachrysia; species Diachrysia chrysitis. The sequence goes on along the minus strand of OW028649.1, from coordinate 8,906,990 downwards.
GGGTTTAAAAAGTAGCTAATTTACTCGATATAATATGAGAGATTTTATTTGTTTATTTTTGTTTTTTGTTGGAAACTATGACATTAATACCATATTTATTTCAAAGCAAATGAGCGTAAACAGATTGTTTTTTATTTCTAATTTTTACCTATTCAAATATTGTGAACCTAAAAACTTGTCGTTGGAGTCATGCCGGATCAATTCGTTTGATAAAGAGGTTATTTTCAGAAAGCAGGTATTTCACAAAATTAAATCACATCTAATAATTTATAAAAATATGACTTAATTAAAAATATTTAAATTAGAATTTTTAGATCAATCCGCTCGGTTAACATAAATTTATTGATTTTTAAACTTCCGAGAGACCAAATTGATGTTATTTACAGATCGAAATTATTACTTTCGCTTAGTGCATACTGGGTTATACGTGCATGCATAAATGCATATAAAGTATTAATTTTCTTAATTAATAGTTATGGTAATATTTCCGTGTTATTTAATGCGGTCACATGACACTGTGCTTAAAGTGTGCAATCCGAACTCCAATCGTCACTTAAGGTCCAAATCGACGTCTTCCGCGACCAAAGTTAATCGTTCACAGTAATAAACATCATTACCTATACCATGAACTCTTAAAGCAGGACTGTTGCCGTTGTGGGAGCGAGACGCCGCTACGCGCAGTGTAGTGCTCTGTCTCGCTTTCACTTTGGCAACAGCCCTGCATTAAAAGCTCATAGTACTCATAGTCACTGATTACCATCTGACCAATTCCAATTTCTCTCAAAACCACGAGCTATTTCCTACATTCGAACACACGGCTAATGTATAACATGCATAATCTATGTAATTGGCCTAATTTGCGTAATATATCGTAGAATTAACTAGATTATGCCGTTTCCGTGTAAGGAACATTTAAATCAATGTTCTGTCTGAAAGAATGTTTCTGTTCCATTCAAATTATTCATAACTATGTATTCATGTTTTGTGGTCTGTGATATCCTAAGTGGTATGTAGAGGCGTGGTATTGCGCACGCACGTTTAGACAGTCAAATATGATATCATTTTGTTGAAGTGTAATCGTTTCACCGGAACTCGTACTAATTCAATGACATCACTTCCGGTAAACGCTGATGCCTTATAATGGGTATTCATAGTTACAGCCGCCAATTATTAAAAGATAACGAAATAAATTAATAAAATTTAAAATAGTTTAGATATTGGTTACCAGGGTCCTGTACCGGAAAAGCGGAAATATAATACCGCCCACTAATTATTATGAAACAAATGTTATGAAACTTTATTTATTTATTATAGTTTTTAGTAGTTTTAATTATTATTATAATTAAAATATTAAACATTATAAAATATATATTTTGAAAAATTAACATACAGGATAACACCTAAACTAATAGGTATGTGTCACTAAAATATCAATGACATTCTACAGAACAGACTACCAACAGAACAATAAAAATATATCTTATACGACCAATTTAAAAATTAGGTTCCAACTGTACGCAACTCTATCGTAACTACGCAGATTAATTAGCTCAGACTACAGTTATAATATTAAATTAGCATTATTAATTGGCGTTCAAGTTTTCTACATATTCAAAAGTCGCAAAACAAGTAAACATTTACCCACTTTCATTTGTTTAGCTACGGTTCATTTATTCCATAAAAAAAATATTGCCGTACCTATGAGCTGCTTAGCATATAAGCTAAAGGTTCCGTATCTACGAATGTATGTAGGTAATCTATACTTAATATTATAAAGCTGAAGAGTTTGTTTGTTTGTTTGTTTGTTTGAACGCGCTAATCTCAGGAACTACTGGTTCGAATTAAAAATTTTTTTTTTGTATTGGATAGTCCGTTTATTGAGGAAGGCTATAGGCTATATAATATCACGCTACGACCAATAGGAGCGGAGCATAAATGAAAAATGTTGCAAAAATGAAAAACCGTTGAAACTAAAACACGCGAACAAAGTCGCGGGGGACAGCTAGTATTAAATATGGAAGATATTACAATGTAGGTGTATTGGTAAGACTCGTTTGTTTGCTAATATTTGTCATCATTGTCATTGATCTACTGCTACTACCTTATTTTCTTTCTTCAGAGTTTAAAGCTAATTGCTTTAACCCACGCCGAGGGCACGACGTGGGGATATATCGGACTTACACCGACTAAAAACACTGTGGTCCCGTCCTTGCCTTTGCCAAAGTCACGAGTTCGCTAAAGCATGCTCAGGGGGGCTCCAGCGGACCTCGGTCTTAGAAGGATCCCTTCTAGAGGGATAGGTGTATAGTGCCGACCGCTTACTCCTTCCAAAGACGGATGCGTGGGACTTCGCGTCGGTAACCTCCAGATCTACAGCTACTATCTGCCCTACCTTACTAAGGTTTGTTAGACCAACTAAAAACTCGTTACACTTGAATCTTCTTTTAAAGAGAAGGAACGAGCACTGGTCGAAATGAAAAACTGTAAAAAATAATTATATAATATTAAATCTTACACTAATATATATTTTTTTCGTGGTTTTGTATTGTTTAGATACTCTTTATTTTAATAAGGATACAATGAAGGTCTAACAGCGGCCTTTAATTTGTAACAACTAAACCTTTGTATGGAAAGAGCCTGAGGGCAATTAAAATAACTTAACTAAGTACATATTATTATACATGTTAATTTTAACGTATTTAAATTTGTAGGTACTTACCTAAATTACCATACAATTATAAATACAGGAAATAATAACAATTTAAACTAAATAATATAACAGTTGTCCTTGTCTTTGTAAACATTTCATTTGTTTTTTTGTTAGATAGGGATTATCATAGCCTTTCTTTTTTATAATACTTACGTTAATCTTTTTATTTTAACAGATATATTACCATAATTCCACAATTAATTTATGGGTATTTTTGAAACACTAATTACACTCTCAATCATATAATATTATACCTTCCTAAATCAAAATATTTGTAAAAGATCGACGACCCAATTTCAATTTGACAAAAGTGACGTTTAAAATCAGACATTATTTTGGGCTAATACTGTAAAAGCTGCAAAAAGATGTTTAAATATTAGAAGAGTATTTTGGAATAACAAAATATTTTTAAACATTTATTTATATTTAATTTATTCTTAGGGTTTCAAAAACACGGTACCCAAATGATTGTAACGCGCTATCAGTTAGGATGCAACCACGCCTTTTTTAAGGTGTAACGAAACCCGCTCACGATAACATGCAGCTATGTTATGTACGTGATCACACAATACAATGCGTAATATCTCATTAACACTATCAGTAGCAGACGATAATTTAAACTACTCTATCACACTTGCGATTTCAGACCAACTGATGTTCTGGTTAACTATTTTATAGAGGTTAATGGTTTGCGACTGATGACTTGTCTATTACCATTATTTCTGTAGCACAGTTTTTAACAAATGTAATAGTAAGGTAGAATTGTTAGTACTAACTTAACGCACGATTCTATTTGAAAGGAATTACCACCACTCTCGGTTTTTTTTCCGTAATGCAACTAATAGTAAATCTATTTGGCACTACCTTGCCCTAATATATTACATATAACAATATCTAATCATATACATATAATCTAATTAGATATAAATGAATGTCGTGTTAGTTACATCATTTATAACTCAAGAACGGGTCCGATTTTCATGATCTTTGATTTGTTGGATTCGTCTCCACCCATCGGAAAAAGTCAAGAAAAAAAAGTCACCTTATGGGGACTAATTACGCGGGAGAAACCCCGGAGCACCGCTAGTAGCGGTGCGTATTGTACCAAAATCTCGTAGTAAATAGGTATGTATATTAAACTATATTGGATACAATCAAGCACGAATACTTAAAAGATAATTAAAACAGATATAAAATACTCTTTTGAGACTCATGTAAATTAACATAGATACTGGAACTAGATAATGTTTTTTATTGCAAAATTACATGATTATCATTTAATTTTTAAATTAAAATTAAAATCAATAGAAAATAAAATTTCTCACAATTTAAAACTTGTGAGAAATTTTGGTTTGCTATCGTTCTGTTATTAAATTAATATTAGGTATTACTGACTATTACGAACAACAGGTTTTCCTCGATAAATTGCAAATGATTTATATTTTAATATAATTAATTATTGTGAACTTGAAAATTTATTCAATTTTAAAGGGCTTTTAAAATAAAGCGAACAATGATTCATGCGTACCTACTAAACGATTTTTCGTCTACTAACTTTAGTTAAGGACAAAATTAAATATTGGCTACAAGTATATTGAGAAAATGTTTTTTTTTGTAATAGGTAGCTAGGTCCACACTACCTAGGACCTATACCTATCTTTTAATATTGTTACTCATGGTATTAAAACCTTAAAATTAAGCTACAAGTAAATCACTAAAAACTTATTTAACCACTTATTTTTTTTTTACTAATAAGCTTGCAATAATTTTTCGATGTCAACCCTTCTTAGATACTTATGCAAAGAATGTAACCAAGTGACATTTCTACAACCGTCAACGCCATTCAAATCGCTCAAATGCTTAGAGGAATAAACAATTAAACTATAGAGCGCGCCTATCGAGTATGACCGGCTTAGTGCCGTTCATACTCGATGAACATGTAAAGCAAACATGAACAAGTAAAATTAATGTCAAAAAAAGCGCGCCGTTTTATTAAACGGTCTCAACAAAACCATAAACTATACTAATAATATCGGAACGTTCGATATCTTATAATAAATAATCATAAACGTGTGTTGTTGCACGGAAAATCACTTAAATCAGTAAACGAGCGTAGTACTTTTAGCTATAAAAATACTTACGCTCGACGAAAGGGGTTAGTCCTGAAGCGCGCACTCTATGCTTATCTATGTTTCCTCTAAGCTCAAATGTTTGTCTCGTGACATATCAAAATGAAATGTCATCAATCATCGTTAAGGCTTGTAGAAATGTCACTTCGCTACAGGGACAGTAATGTTAACCGTTCCATATACAACACCCTAAGCTACAATTATATAAATATTCACCAACTATAGTTCCATGCATGATCTCCAGCTATCAAGTTTCTAGAACTTTCCCTGTTGTAAGACGAAGCTATTAAAAATTAATGAGCTAAGCTGTGTATAAGTAGATATCGGGATAAAGTGCACGCGTGCCGCATTATGCAAATGCATTAGCGAACGGATAATGCATATAACGTGAATAAATAGTAAGTAATGACTCTTATTATCATTAGTGTATATATTATTTATCACAGTTTTTTTTATTTTAAACACGAAACTATTGCCAAGCCGTGTTATTCAAGAGTTACGTAGTAGGTATTTAAGGGATCATTAAGGATTTCGCTACTCTACAAGTGGTTCATCTATAAATTTCCACCAATGACAGGCAAGCGCGACTGGCACGTAATTGGTGGAAATTGACAGTTGGAACGCATGCGAGACAACGAACGTGACGGATATTTAAATCACGAACACCGACATTGATGTACTAGTTGATGAAATTTTAAAAAGAATATTCTTTGATGTTATAGTTCCTTAATCAAAAGTGTAAAATGACCTTTAAAACATTGTTTTTTTTATTTATTTTTTTAGCAAATAAATCTAGTATTGACTGTACTTTCTTTAAAAATTCAAATAAAATAAAATAATTTAACCAAACAAATAAATTTAGCTTATATTCGTGCTATAATTACGATTAGAATAAAGTAACAAAAAATTAATCAGCATTACATTTATCTCTTAAATTATTGCTAATTATTCATGCAAGTGATATTTACCTACTAAAATATAACCGACACTTATGTAAGGCAATATATAATACTAAACAATCAATTGGTTAGGAACGTTTAATTATAATAATTGCTGTAATCATTAGAAGCAGTAAAATTATTTATGCTTATACTGTGTCAATTTTATAGGGTTGTGGCATTTGGCTCTCTTTATTTTGTCGTAGTAATTTGCTCATTGACATTTTGCGCCCTGGAGATGACGGAGGGCTATCTCCCCTGCTAAAACCTCGAAGGTACTTCTCCTTTATGCGGTTCTAAGGACCAGTTGACTCTCCACACTGAAGTTTGGAACATCTAAATATACGTAATGATGTAAGTATAGGTATGATACGATAAATACCGTATTGGAGAAAAGCTAATTAGTTCCGTTAAATTAATAATTCCGTTAAGTTAAATTGATAACTTATATTTTTTAAACTCTTAAATAAGGCCTCGCGATTAGTTCTGTCAATAACCCACGACAATAAAGGAAATACGAAACTAAGCCAAGGTTTAAGTAAAATAAATGTACTTAATTTGTTTTTAAGTAGTAGGTGTAACACGCTCCATATTACACAGACTGGCGTTAATATACGTATCTATTGATAACGAGCGGATCTATAAATCAATGCGGAATCATCGGCGCGGCAAAACCCGTCCACATTAGGACCAAAATAGAACGAACAGCAATACGCAACTGACAACTATAAAACAATCTGTCGTTACAGGAGTTTGGTGAATTGATTATCGTTATCGCGATTATTATAGACTAACCCACTCCGTCACATTTCGTTTCTCCAAAACAACAACTGCCGTCAGGACACGACCTGCACTGGCCCATTTAGAAATCTCTCAAACGATTACGGACCCAAGTGGGTCGCTGCAAAGTAAACCTGAGTAAGGGCATCATCGATCCTTCACATATCCAATGCGAATGTGGTGCCCCGGCGCAAGACATGGCGCATCTTCTGTCCTGCCTGTCCTGCGCTACCACCTGCACCCTCTAGGACGTAATGGAGGCCAACGACCGGGCCATTCAGGTGGAAACTTTTTGGTCGGAAAGAGTTTGAGAGTCATTTGACACGAGAAGAAGAAGAAGATAGACTAACCTCTTTATTTGTTATACTCTCCGATTACATATTAAAACAGACCGCCTTACTTAATAAAAAACCTTAAGCATTCATTTTGTTGAGAAATAACAAAACTACTTTTTAGACGATAATCGAATCTGACATAATTTGTACGGTGCGTCAATGAGGGCCACTTAATACTTAAGCATTTTCACAAGTGAACATGCTTAAGTATCGATTATAAGGCCACGGGCTTATTTACAAACGGAACTGTATTATCCGTTACATTACTTAAGAAATAAAAAGTCTAATAAATAGATACTTCTTAGCCTATTTTTCCTCCAAGCTATGTTGGGGTCGGCTTAGAGGCTTACCGGATGCAGCTGAATACTGTATTTTAGGTGGAGCGACTGCCTATCTTACCTCCGAAACCCATCTTACTTGGTAACACAGACAAATAATAAATACATACATAATATTATTATGATTATTAAAAGAAAAATCACAATTCCATATTCATGATAAGAGGAGTATTAGAAGACTTATGTTCTATGTATTGAGTTGACATAGTTTTAAATAAGTATATACTTGTTTATACACTATTTATTTATTTTATATATTAAGGTTTTTAACCTGCCAGCCCTATTAGTTATTTGTTTTTTTTTTTGGACAACACCACGTTTATTGCTTTGCATCCAAAGTAAGTAGCTAAAGCACTTGTGTTATGGAATTCAGAGACAAAAAAGGTACCACAAACCCCCAGACCCGAGACAATGTAGAAAAGTGGTTTTCTACATTGACCCGGCCGGGGTTCGAACCCGGAACTGGCGACAACTTGAAAACCGGTGTGTACGCCACTCGAGCACGGAGGTCGTCGTATATCTAACATTTAACAGACCGAATCTGGTCTTTATGTTCTTATACGAACTGTGTGTTCACGATTAATTCAAAATCCACACCGAACCTATTTTTTTAACGAAGATTAAGTAAACAATCACACTTATGAAGTCAATCGCTATTTATAAAGTCTGCTAATTAAAGTTGCGTTACGATTACAATTACCTTAAATTAAAGACGGTTTTTAGTGTGTTTCATATTATTATAATGTATCCGTAATAATATCGAATTTCCTTCAAAATCCTGTTATGTATATCTAGATGTAAACAACTGAATATCGAAATGCACAATAGTAGGATGTAGGCTTAAAAAGATTATCATTTGAATTAAGTTTTTCCAAAAATGGGAAAACCGTTGTACTACGGGAAAATTTGTGTGTTATTTTAACTATATATGTTTTACTATGAACTCGTCGCATAGCATGGTAGTTGGTACTCATCTAAGTTTGTATTGGTATCTTACCATTTACTGTAGTACCTTGTTTGTAACTCAACGAACGCTGATTGCTAGTAAGCCTATTGTTATAGGAGCGACTATTATAAAGAGTTTATTGGCATAACATATATTTGGACAATAACCCTATGCTGTTCTACCAATAAACCACTAAGACTCGCCACACTCAGTCCTCCGCTCTCCGCATCCAGCTTAATTAAGCTGAATTAATTAACTAATTTCTTTGCCTTCTTCGGCAACTTGTAAAGAGACTACAGAATTGGTTGCTTGTCTAGATGTATGGTATATGTAAAGCCAGCTTCCCACACTATGGGATATCGCCCCTCATGGCCGACGAACACGGACCATATTTGTCAACTTTTAAAGTCTTACCCTAAACGCTGTAAAGGCCGATAAGGTCATATATTTATATGTATATATATACAACCTATCATTATTTATCAATATGACGTAAATATGATAATCATAGGGAATATCTGGGGACAACTCACACCCGGCCATCTGATAAACTAGGCAGAGCCTGTATTATGGCAACCAGACAACTGATAAACATATTTGTATATTGCAAAAGACATAAATACATATTATAGATAAATAACACCCGGACACAGAACAAATGATAGTGCTCATCACGCAAAAAATTTGTCCTGCGTGGGAATCGAACCTACGACCTCTGGTTTAGCAGTCAGGGTCACTAACTACTAGACCAACAGACCAGTCAAAAAAGTATCTCCTAGAACTTAATTGCGAATTCATTTCATCAGCTTTAACACTCTTTACGGCGCTAAGGCAAGCCCTGAAAAGGTAACGAATATCGCTGTCCATGTCGGGACTGCTGGGCATGGTCCGTATCAGTCTTGAAAATCAAACCCATTTTTAACCGAACTAGGGTATTCTTCGACCTGCGTTGGACGGGCGCAAAGGCGTCTGTGCTATCATGGACGAGACCCTTTCAATGGTGCGAGAAGCGGGGTGATCCGCGATATTACGCACCATGGTAAAAAGCTGAAGGCTGCATTGTCCAGTAGCAGTTAAACCATAAACACTCAATATAATATTTATTACAAACTTTGAGATCATCGTGGATAAAGGAAGAGAGCGGTGTAATAGTTAATTAATGGCATTGCAAGACGAAACCTTATTAACATAATATTTATTTATAGAAAGGTAAAAAGCAGTTTTTTAGTCAAGAACTAGATATTGTCTCGCTCTAATAAATTTCTTGGCCATGTTACGTAAAATTATTAATATTTTAATAGTATTTTAATAGATAGGTACTTTTGATTTGAAATGTTTGTTTATAATTAGTTAAATAACTATTAACTTTGCATAAAAATATTATAATAGTACCCATTAATGTTTTTGTTCAGAAAAAATGAATTTCTGAACTAGAGCATCATGAAATTACTAAAATAGGTTCGCTTTTTATATAACAAGTCTATTCCCAATATTTACCTATACTGATAAACTCGAAAGAAGTAATAAAACGTAGAAGCAGAATGACCAAATAATTCTCATAATTCTTCACGCCCATCTTTAGATTTCTCATTCTGCCACATTGGTAAGGATCATCGCTTCCCGGGTTGCGTGGTTCCTCCATTATCTACAAATTCCAGCTTCTCGGGTAACCCAATATGTCAATCTTCTTATATATAAAAATGAATTGCTGTTCGTTAGTCTCGCTAAAATTCGAGAATGGCTGGGCCGATTTGAATAATTCTTTTTTTGTTTTGTTTGCTAGAATACAGGGAAGCTTTAAAAACAAAAATAATTGGTAGGGTAGGGTAGATTAGGTAGGGTAGAGTAGGTAGGGTAGAGTAGGTAGGGTAGGGTAGGTAGGTTAGGTAGGGTTGGTAGGGTAGGTAGGGTAGGTAGGGTAGAGTAGATATGGTAGGGTAGTTAGTCAGTTGACGGGAGCGAAGCCGCAGGCACAGCTAGTACCCTATAAATCAAACTCTTTCGAAAACTCTTACAATACACCTTCTTTTTCTTTTATTATAGTCTAGTCAACAAGTTCAAAAACGTGAAAAATAGAGATAAAGGTCCTAAAAATATGAGCGATGGCTCATTCGATTCGGAATTACCTCTAGAAAAATGTTTTTGAAGGATTTTGGTGCAGGTTAAAAATTGCAATTGTTATTAACAAAATAAGATGAAAAAAAAATGATATTTCGTTTTTTGTTAATAACTCGAAAAATATTAACATTTAAGCAATTTTGAAAAAAGCTCGTTAAAGAGGAGGAAATTTCCAATAAAAAAGTCCTAACTCCCGGAATTCTATCTCCATTATTTATAATTTTAATTAGACGTTGAAAATAGGGCTCCGCGCGGCAGTTACGGCATGCGCGCGCCGCCGCTAAAGAGAGTTCAGCAATAAAAATAATTTTTTTATAACATAAAATGTGATTTTAAAAATTTGAAAAAATTCTAGTATCTTCTTAACACTTGAAAGAATCGAGCCCTGAAAAAAAAAAAGTTTAATCACCATTTTTCAAAAAGTTATTCAATTGTTAACTAACCAATTTTTTCTCAATCTCCATGGGCATAAACAATGGGATGAAAGGTATTAATAATTGGCCTAAAAATTTTAAACTTTGTGGAGCCCTTTTGATATATGTACTTTATAAGATCCTGCGGTTTATTTTCATTAAAGTTTATTAATTTGTTAATTATGATTTTTTATAACTATTGAAAAATTAAAAATCTAAAAAATGTTGATAAAATTTTTTTTTTCAATTAATATTTAGCTATGCCTGTTTTCACATTAAACAATGGCAGTAATTAACATAGGTTATGATTTTTTTACGTAATTTGTTTATAAAATTGTTATAAACAAATAGAGAAATTCAATATTTAAAAAAAAAAATTTTTTGCTATTTTGTTGTTGACAAAAAATTATGATTTTTTTAAAAAAAAATGTTTCTTAATTTCAATTTTTAATTGTTTAAAAACGATTTTTTTATATTTCGATTGTTTAAATAATGAGTTAAGAAAAATTTTTTCTTTTAAAAATCATAATTTACAATTTTAAATAGTTAAGCAAAAAATACGATATTAAAAACTAAAATTACGATACATAGTTTAAAAGATACATCAATTTTTTAATTTACAAATCAAGTAGGCGCTATAATTACCGTATCGTATGATATTAAAAAGTATTATAATAAATAAAAAAAAAATTTTTTTTGCACTTTATTATATATAGGTAGCTAGCTATTTTTATAATTTTTTTCTGCTTCAGAAACAAAATATAACGTTGGTCGATATGTGTTTATAACAAATTGTTAAACTAATAAACAATTAAATAATTAATAAATTTTTTTTTTTTTGCTTAACTATTTAAAATTGTAAATTATGATTTTTAAAAGAAAATTTTTTTCTTAACTCATTATTTAAACAATCGAAATATAAAAAAATCGTTTTTAAACAATTAAAAATTAAAATTAAGAAAAATTTTTTTTAAAAAAAATCATAATTTTTTGTCAACAACAAAATAGCAAAAAATTTTTTTTTTTAAATATTGAATTTCTCTATTTGTTTATAACAATTTTATAAACAAATTACGTAAAAAATTCATAACCTATGTTAATTACTGCCATTGTTTAATGTGAAAACAGGCATAGCTAAATATTAATTGAAAAAAAAAAAATTATCAACATTTTTTAGATTTTTAATTTTTCAATAGTTATAAAAAATCATAATTAACAAATTAATAAACTTTAATGAAAATAAACCGCAGGATCTTATAAAGTACATATATCAAAAGGGCTCCACAAAGTTTAAAATTTTTAGGCCAATTATTAATACCTTTCATCCCATTGTTTATGCCCATGGAGATTGAGAAAAAATTGGTTAGTTAACAATTGAATAACTTTTTGAAAAATGGTGATTAAACTTTTTTTTTTTCAGGGCTCGATTCTTTCAAGTGTTAAGAAGATACTAGAATTTTTTCAAATTTTTAAAATCACATTTTATGTTATAAAAAAATTATTTTTATTGCTGAACTCTCTTTAGCGGCGGCGCGCGCATGCCGTAACTGCCGCGCGGAGCCCTATTTTCAACGTCTAATTAAAATTATAAATAATGGAGATAGAATTCCGGGAGTTAGGACTTTTTTATTGGAAATTTCCTCCTCTTTAACGAGCTTTTTTCAAAATTGCTTAAATGTTAATATTTTTCGAGTTATTAACAAAAAACGAAATATCATTTTTTTTTCATCTTATTTTGTTAATAACAATTGCAATTTTTAACCTGCACCAAAATCCTTCAAAAACATTTTTCTAGAGGTGATTCCGAATCGAATGAGCCATCGCTCATATTTTTAGGACCTTTATCTCTATTTTTCACGTTTTTGAACTTGTTGACTAGACTATTAGAAAGACTTTAAAGACGCGTCGCAATTTTCGTGCTTTTCACCTCGAAACCAAAAATAAAAATATCAAATTCAACAATTTCGCGGTCATGTAAATGCGATACCAATTTGAATAAAGCAGTTGTTATGATATAAGCTGCGGCTTGCGAGACGCGCCCCGCCTTCTATGAACATTCGTTTAGTGGTATTGACGTCAGCAAAGACTTGGAGGGCAAAACGTACGCAACAAATTTCTAAATCGATCAGATAAAGACAATGTACTCCATAGATTGCAGGCAAGCCTTGGTTTGATGGATGTTGCTTAGGCCTAAGCGTTTTGAGGCCGGAAAACACTGTAATTGTAAAGGTCACTATTTTGTCACGAATTCATTAAGCATTGAATTTATTGGCACTTAATATGCTTCTTATATTTATAATTATCTTATTTTTATTATGTAAATTAATTTTAATTACAATTTTAATTGGATGTAACTTTTGTTAACATACATTTTTAGGGCTTCAAATGTAGAGCCATTTAAACAACATATAGAAAATCATCTGCTGCCATTGTTCCCTTTAACGCCCATTAACAGGTTCGTATTATTGTTACATTATCTCAATGACATTAGAGACGATTATAATGTAAGAAGCTGATGAAATGTAACGCCCTATGCAACCAAACCAAATAATTTCTGGGTTAATCGTCTCATCGTGTTTGTTGTATAAACGTTATCATCTATGAGATTTTATTAATTATATTTATAATATATTATGCAATAAATGCCCTTCTCGTCGCTTTTATCTTGTTACTGCCGCAGGGCCCATAGTGCTTGAGACTTGAACTCATAGCCTAATCAAAATAAAGGGTAGAACCCCATATAGTATGTAACTGATAAAGTCTATAATTTTGTACTATAAAAGCTTTCACTACTCATGACAGACAAAGATAAAATTTATTTTAATATTAATTTTTTAATAGTTTTTACAAGACAGGTTGCCAAATAAAATTTATTGAGCAAAATTCCTAATGAACCCAAAAGTCGATCATTTTCAACCCTCATAAACACACGACAGCGGGACGGCGCCGGCGGACGGCGGGTTTGCGATGATAAGTAAATAACGAATTAAATAACCTTCCTTCTTAAGGTTTTTTAAAAGTAATCCAATTAATTATTATATTCACACAATAACTGTTTGCCTTGTAGCTCCTGTAAGGACTTGGCTACGAGTCAACGAGCTCTCTCTTTTTAAACTCTATTATTTCGTGTATATGTGTTACCGTATCGTAATTATGTATTACCTACAAATTTCAAAGTATTAGGATACAGCCTTAGAATATATTTTCTTAAAAGGCTATAAAGAAGAAAACAGATAGGTTATTGAAAATAGCCGTAGGAGATAACGCCCTACATAATCCTTACTAATATTATAAATGCGAAAGTAACTCTGTCTTCCTGTCTGTCGCGCTCTCACGCCAAAACTACTGAACCGATTTTAATGAGACTCGGTACACAAATAGTCTAGAGCCTGAGAAAGGACATAGGCTACTTTTTACCGCGATAACCGACATCCACGCGGGTCGCGGGATACAGCTAGTTTCCTTATAACAATACATTAAAATATTGTTTCATTTAGTTAAAAGATCATGGCATTCTCAAGGTATGTTACATCGATATAAGTTTAAGTATATATTGCTAAGTAAAACTGATTAGAATTGCCACATAATGACCGGTTGTTAACGTACCAAAAACTGAAAGTATTATTCTCATAAGATTAGTTTTGACCATGGTTTTATTGATTTTTCTCGTGTAGGTCCTAGGTAACCTTTGGTACTCGCACATATTAGTTGGGGTTTTAACATCCGTGTATCCGTGTACCGTCGACAAAAGAAATAGTCCACAGTCCTTATTTTTAATTTTTTATATAAGTTTTCCTTTTATACATACCTTTGCACAAAAAAACAGGCACTTGTACATCATTAAAAATACATCATAGATGCGATAATTTTTATAATGCTTATTTTGTGTCTGATGAATTTAAAGTGATACATAATTGAATTTATACGATATGTTTTCTCGTAATTATGGAACATGGCCGGGGTTCCTCAACCCAGCCATGTTTGTATAATAACTTTCGTGAGGAGTATTCATAATTATTTAAAACAAAAGGAATAGGAATAGGAAAGGAAAAAGGAAACACAATAGGAACCAATAGCTGGCATGGCGGAGGTGGTGTCGCGAGTCGAACTAATGCTGGTCAGTCGGCTATGTTGTTCCCCATAATTATATATAATACAAAGTTTTGTGTATACCTGTATATACAATACTTTGTATGCTGTCCGTACATAAAAATTGAGTTAGATATGAGTAGAAAATCCGTGGGCTTTAAGATAGATTATGAGAAATAACTTTGCCCCTACATATCACGGCATACGTTGTTGCATTGATATATTAATATTTTTATTTCTTGTGCACTATCAGCTTATGTAAATATGTAGATTGTAGGTACTTATTACACAATCACTTAGTACAAGTATGTGTCAAACTTGAATAACTTAAGCAATTGAGGACCTTAAGGGCTTCAAATAAGCTCGATTATGCTGGTTTCGAATGCCGATTGCCGTTTTTTTTGTAATAGTTACAAACCTTTGTGATTACAAAGGCTTGTAACACAGAGTCTCGAAGTGTATAAAGATTTGGAGTATGTTCAATTTGATGGGTGGCTATTCTTTGATAGTTAGAGTTTACACGAGATAACCTATTTAAACTGTGGCAGACTACGTCCCCGTTTGGTCTCCAAAAGGACGGCAGGGTACCCCATTAGTTAAAGAACGGAAACAGTCAATAACTTACACCGGATACAAAAATAGAGGTAACCTAATCATTATAAGTAGATGTATTTAGGCCATATATGTGTACCTTGTAAGTATTTATCACATATAAAAACATATGCAAGACAAAAAAAAACAACAATAAAATTAAATCACCGCAACAATTACTCAGTATTTTTACAAAAACATTGACCTAGACTATTGTCTTTGAGCACCCAAATGTATGATTATTTGTATGACGTAATCTGTTTCTCACGTGTGGGAATATTCACGTGAGCAAACATACAGGTTTCTTAACAGGTTACTTTCATCAATACCTTTTTCATGACGATTTGTAACATTGAAGTGTCGTGCTGACCTAGAGATTTACAAACAAGGATCGAACGCGATTTCTCAAGTTCAATAACAAAACGATTTTTTTAACTTGTATATACTTTCATTATTGTTCTATGAGTGGTTGGTCGAATCGCAAAATCAACTTTAAAAAGTCGATATACAGGTGCTTTTACTTTTCATGGAATCATGGCCAATAAATTGCCATAAGCTTAAAATGTAGGTGTGTGTATACCTCTGCTTACACATTTTAATTAAAAAAGCCCTATCATAAATATACATCTGTCTTTCCGACCTCATCAATTGGGTATAATTAAACCAGTCTTCACTTCAATCATATACTTTATAAAATAAAATTTTCCAGTATTATCCAACACTAGGAAGTGATTAACACGGTGAAACGAACAGAAGAAGTCGATGTAAACTCTAATAAGGCCGAGCATTAAGAAAGTTGTGTCATTTCTAATTATATTATTCATATACAAAAGTTACGATGATCAGATATTAGGACAGACGTCACTATCATTGCAACTGACCAGTTTGCAAGGTACTGCGTGCGTCACGAATGCTAATTCGTCGCATTAATTCACACACATTTCCATATGATTAGCATAAAACAGTTAATAACTTTTGTCAGTCTACATATGTTAACAGCTAGACAGTTTAACCTATTTAATAGAGTTGAGTAACTTAACTTAAACCGTGATTTATTTACTAAGGATAACGCGTCCTCGCTGTGTCCCTGGCAGTGAAACGTAGAAGTAACCTCTTCTTGGGCAAAAAAAAAATCTATGACATTTTGGACCGAGAGAAAAAGGAAATTCTTGGAACTCCTTAGTGCTATCAGGATTTTTATACATTAAAACGATTTGAACCGTACTGTGAGGAACCAGCTGAAAGAGCTGGTAGCAAGGATGTGTTGAATGCGACAGTGTAAGGTAACGATACCAGACACTGTCGCACTCTACAGTGGACACAGATACATTGTGAAAGCTTCAGTGCACTGTTACTTTTTAAGACTCAATTTTTGCAACTTAGATTTTGAACTTCTTGTATTCTGATGGGGTTGGTATCATTAAAACCCTACCAGTAGGATCATTGGTAAGATAGTTAACAACTATCTTTTGTTTAACTTTTGTATTCAATGTCAAACCTCCAAATTTTAACACCTACACAGAATAAAATTACAAAATTTATCACAATAATATCGTTCACATCTACTGATGCGATAAAATCTAAATGACTTGGCAATTTATCATTCACACGCCATTTGGTCTAGCGTAAGGTGACAAATTATACTAGACATTTCAACGACAGAAATGTTTAGACTTTTAATTGAATGTTATATTCTATGACACCATGACAGGTGCAACATTAGCTGGTGCGATATTGTTAGAGTGCCTTTTTTTATCATACATATTTATATTAATTATTAGTTAGAGGAAATTTATCGCTAGATGCCTGGTAAGCACAGGAGCGGATAATAGGAAGATTTAGGTGAAAAATTCTAGATAAAAAGATTTAAATAATATCTAAAGCACAGCTTTACATATTTAGCGAGGTATTTCATAAAAAAATGGGTCATCCATAACATATTCACTTTATAACAGAACCGAATACTTTGTATAATGATAAAAATGACCATAAATATATCCTTCAGTTGCTCCTCCGGCCCTCTAAAACTCCTCTTACTAACAAGAATAACTGCCACCTTTACAAGACTCCGATTGAGGCGTTCCCCGTGTCTTGTCAAAATATAAATTATCAAATGTAAAAACAATAAAAGAATGTGACCACAAGTGACCAAAAACAATAGAGAAATGGAGTAAAGGAAACTGATTAATTAGTTCCCACAGAAAAAAAACCGCGAGAAATAGTGCACGTGTTTCAAATTAAACCTAAATATTTGACAGATTTGTGTCATGTCAAAGTAATAAGTAATGTTAAATGATAGTGTAAACATGACCTTCGTGGTGGTCAAAATTTTATTGGTCGATCAAACCCAAGATTACGGTCGCTCGGACAACTTTACATAAAACACTAAATCTATTTTATTATATCTCGTAGACAGCACCTTTCACATTGGATACGATCGTGCGTCATTAGTACCTTATATACATATATTATTATTATTGCATCAAAATAAATTATAAAATATTATGTTAGTTATAGAATTTTAATAATATATTTATTATTTATTAAAATTTTATAACATTTATATAATTTAGATACTGGCACGTGTCAAGTAAGGTTATGACACAACTGTTTATTGGTAACCTTTGAGAGAGGTTACCAAGCAAAAAGGAAGCTTTATTAAAAATGAGCAATAGTCATTTATTTGCATCAGCTTTAAGCTTAGAACCTTTTTGCGATTAAGTCCCAACTGTACTGGCCACTACAACAAAAGTTAAACAGATATTGAATATTTATTTTCTTAAACGACTGCCGACTTATGAATTTAATCATTGTATCGCGGGGGGTTTTTCACACATTTAATTCCCATACACAAAGAACACCCAGACTTGGAACAAGCCATTATGGATCACATAATTCCTTGTCCCATGCGGGGATTGAAACCGCAGCACGTTGCACGATGACAGTTGACATGGTGTCCTATACCAGTCGGCTGTCCATGCCGTTTTACCTATTTATGGTAGCTCAATAATAACCATATAAATCCGAAAGGGGAAAAAAGTAGGGGAACAAATCTGTTTCGAATGCCTTTTGCAGCTAGATATTATTTATATTACAAGGAGACAAACAGCTTTTACCGGGCAAATACTGCATTGAGTTTTGAAAAACATTGCGAGAAGGTTAACTTTTGAACGACCTACAAATTATTTTATTATTAACATAATCATAACCTCACCATATATGCAGTTTCATATCTATTACGGCCCGAAGCACAAATATGCAGTAGAATAAACTTATGAAATTCTATATTTTGATTTGAAAAAAAATTGAAAGTTTCTGACTGACTCGCGAGTCCTTAAGTTACTATTTCACATCGTTATATCTTTAATCTATTAGATTGTAACGCTGAAATGACTGCCTCGCCGCGACGTGCCTTTTTGACGCTATGGTAAAATAACAGATTTAGATGTAGAGGGTTTAGTCTACTTAAACAACTTTTATTTATAGATTTATATCGGGTAGGGTGTTTGTGGTATCTTCGTTGTCTCTGAATTCCATAACACAAGTGCTTTAGCTACTTACTTTGGGTTCAGAGCAATGTATGTCATGTTTTGAACATTTATTATTTATTTATTTATTTATTTATATGACAACCTTAGTAGTCGAGTGGAGTACACGCCAGCTTTTAAGGTGTCTCCAGCTCTGAGATCCCGGGTTCTATCCCCGGACGGATGAATTTAGAGTTAGAGTTAGAGCTACTTACTTTGAGTTTAGAGCAATGTATATGATGTTGTTCACATTTATTGATATCTTATTTCTTAGCTGTAATAACATATACCACTGAGGTTAAATAAAGGGTCGTATAGAAACGTAGTCATAATACAAGGATACCCAGCAGTCCGCTGTAAACATGGTGATGATTGCTCGTTCTGACTGTTTTAGATTCCTCTTTCCTGCAGTTTGACAGTTAGCTCACAGTCATTTGTTTCTTTCTTCTACAACTTGGTTTTTAAACTTCAGGGTCGTCTACAGTTCCAGTTTAGTGTGAGTATCCTGCCTGGTAGGTGCGGTCGCGGTTCGGCTGCTCCACAGTAAAACGTTATAGCCTTAGTACTATCCGGCACCGCCTTGTTGCCTTAATTATAATCTGATGTAACACTACAGGATTGTATAACTAACATTTTCTAAAAGTAATCAGTTCCGTTTCAGTAGATCATTAGCATGTATGTTAATGAAATTCCTTGGAGGTCGCGTTGTTTTGCGATAAGTTTGTTCAAAGTCCAGTTAAGGGCTATTCCGGCAATTTTTGCACAAAACGGAAGTACAACAATGACGCCTTTGAGATCAAAAGATTAAAAATTTACCTTCAACATTTTTTTTAGGCTTCCCAATTCACAATGGGGCTAATTGATAGTTAAATAAAATAGAATAGGTACTAGGTCATCAATATATAAGTAGCATCAAATTCATCCTCAGGCCTTAAGCCATAGGCCATAAGCTAGGATAGCCGAGTGGTATAGGTCATCACGCAAATTACTGTGCACGACGTGTTGCGGGTTCGATCTCCGCATGGGACAAGCATTTGCTCATATACATATAACAAGATGTATAAAACGAGAGAATAAAATCTTAACTAGAATTAACAATCAATCACAGACTTGAATGCTAATACACGCGTGAAAACTCCTTCCACCAACATAGATAATGAATTCCTGTTCGCATAAAAATAATTGGCATAATAAATTACTAATTGGCAGTAAGCAGAACCTACCGTGCCTTTATTAAAAAACACTTAGAGTTAAGTACTTATAGTTGTTGTAAGTTAAATGCAAATTAATATTGCCTAAATTGATACGATTCAGATTTCTTGAGAATCAAAAAATAATGACTATCAAATTTTTTGTACTGTGTTGTTTGTGTGCCTGCTAAATGAATAACTGTTTTTCATTAGAATTTCCTTCAATCCTCTGTACCAGTATTTTTTGGACACACCATCTTTTTGCCCAACTCCACGGTAATATATTATCTATCTATACTTATAATAAATCTGTAGAGAGGTCAATTCTGTACATCAAATATATTTTCAAAATAACTATCAGGGGGTGATTAGTGATCGATACTGATGCCAAAAATGCAATCAGTAAAATTTTTGTCTGTCTGTCTGTCTGTCTGTCTGTCTGTCTGTCTTTCTGTCTGTATGTTCCTTATAGAAACGAAAACTACTAGACGGATTTTAACGAAACTTGGTACATTTATTCTTCATACTCCTGGGCAGGTTATAGTATACTTTTCATCACGCTACAATCAATAGGAGCAGAGCAGTAAAGGGAAATGTTGGGAAAACGGTATTTTTTAAGCTTCCGTCGCGTATGCAGCCTTAATGGTTAAAGCTACATAGAAATCATGTATGACGGAAATGTTCTACATAAAATTATCTAAAAAATATCCCACAACAGCATATGTCTATCTTTTATGGTTGACACACAATAACACGTGTAACTCCCGATAGCTTAGCAGTTCGGCGATTTCTGATTATATTTGTTTACTCTTACCCTATAATACTCTCACTCATCCCTAATTAAAATAAGTTAACATTATTACCTATTCAATAAAAAAAGAATCATAGAAATCGGTATAGAAACACCAAACTTATACATGAAATACGATAATAAGCCATCGCGCCGTCGCGCCGAATACTGAATCATGCTATAAGGATTATTTTTGTGTAACGTGATATATTATATTTCCCTACTAAAATACGAAAGTTAATCTGTCTGTTACATCAAAACCACTGAACAGTGAGGAAGGACATATGCTACTTTTTTACGAAAAACGACGGAAACGCGGACGAAGTCGCTGGCAAAAGCTAGTCTCTTAATAAATCTGTAAACATATGAATTACACAATAAATATTAAACTTATTAATAGTTACAGGTTTTCCAAAAACCACTCGTATTTTCAAAAGAATGTAGCCATGACGCTCCATAATAGTTTACTTATTTCGTGTAAACCCGAAAGTTAGCCAACCTGTTTTTACGCAAGGTTGTGGGATCAAAACTCCCAAGTAAGTACTCTGTATACCTTTGCCAATGTCATACACTTTCTAAGAATATATAAAAAATAAAATAAAAAAAACGTTTTAACCAACTGATAAATAGAGGCATTTGGACAATGCTTTGCACGCGATGACAAAACATTAATGTATAATCACTTAAACCTTATTTTTTAATCACTCTATCCATTGGTGAAAACCATATGACAATCCGTTCGATGTTCTTTGAGTTTAACGCGATCAGACAAACCGACATACAGCGGAGGACATTGTTTTATAATATGTATCATCATCATCATCATTTCAGCCATTAGACGCCCACTGCTGGGCATAGGCCTCCCCCAAAGATCTCCACAAGGATCGGTCCTGCGCTACACGCCTCCAGCCAGTTAGGATATCCATAATATGTATAGATTTGGTAATATTATAGTATTTTATTAGAAGCATGATAATTTCATTAAAGTCTGATTAATACTTTTTCTTACCCAGAAGCAAAATGATCAGAGTATCTAAAAGACAATGCACGAGTTCTTAAGTTTACGCCCACGGTTTAATATTTGTCGTTGACCTAGGTATAACAATCTTTATTACCTTCACTAATTCCTTACCACATAACAGGCTAAAACTTACTTATTGACGACCCAATTGGCTCAGTGTCTAGCTGCATGACTTCCTACGCTAAAGGTCATCGGTTTAAACCCTGTCGCCTGCCTTTTGAATAAATTAATAACAGAGACCTACTCTCCTACATAGTGGCTTGCAACGTACATATATCCAAAAAAATCTGGTCAGAGATGTCCAAATGTCCAAGGGTGTGATGGTATTCAATTACCATTTCCAGAAAAATATCTCTTTATGTTGGTTAAGTAATACGGCTTCGCAGGGGTAACACAGCAATATAGCCTATGTAAATCACGGATAATGTAGCATTCTAATGGTGAAATATTTTTTTTAAATTGGTACAGTAGGATTTAGTTTTTGAGTTTATTCGTTAGACACATACAAAAAAAAACTTTTCCCTTTATTATATGTAGTATAGAAGTATTACACGACCTATTTTTGGGTTACTCTTCATAGTAATAAAACCTATTCAAAGTCAACGTCTAAACCGGCTTATGCAATTAATGCCTTGATAGTGAGTATCAGGAAACCCTTATCTAACATAATTTGTTCATAAACACTGCCTACACCACAATCAACAGTTAGCAATCTTACTCATGTGTGGTTTCTGTAGTATAGGTACTAAATTCAAGATTCAAATACTACAATGTCTCGCTGCAATTAAAACCCATTTTAGACAATTATAATCTCTATCAGAAAAAATATTATTAAAAATTGACCACTAAACAGCTTTAAATTGATATTAAAAATAACAACTCTGTACTCACACGCTTCGATGTAGTAGAGCGTAGGCTGTATTTTTTTACTCGTAAATTAACTCTCTTATGAATTTAATTTATTTCAGTTTAACTTTGTTTTGAGATGTTTCTTTGTTTTAAAATAAAAACGCAAAAGAAAATACCTATATAGACAGGGTACAAAATGTCACTAAATTTGATCGCCAAATAGCAAGTGTTTTTAAAAAAATATCTGCATATTAAATTTTCATCCTTAGTAGTAGGTCAATTGAAGCTCTATTTACGTTAAAAATAATCAGACAAGTACGAGTCTGTCTCGTGCACCGTGGGTTCTGCACAAATTTTGCTGATCGTCTAACTTTGCGGTTGCAATATTTACAATAGCTCACAGTAATAAATTTTGATCAACGTACGATATATTGCTGGAAGATAGAAAAAAAATAAAATGACATATTGATTTTTGGTAAAGGTGTTTTGAATGTCTATGGGCCACTATTCTGGTGTGGTTTACTGTTCAGTCACGAGGTGTTGATGCAGTGCGCCCGAGCAACAAATTAATGCAGCGTGAACACGTGCCGAAGTGTGTACATAGACTTAATAAACTAATAGGGCTGACGAGAGACCAAGGAAATAAATTCATTCAAATTTTGGATAAATTTAACTTAAAAAAGTCTTATTCAAGCTTTATTTAAACGGGTTATTAATTTAATGGTTTATTCTATGTATGTAGGTACAAGTTACGTTAAAATGTTCTTAAATATGTATGAATTTTTTTAAATATATAATAAGATAGGTACACATATTTTTGCATTACAATTATTGGTTTTTGTATTTATAATTTTGGATACGTGTTTTCTGTATTATGTAAATAATTCTCACCTTAAGACTAACAGAACTAACAGTCTGTAGGAAACTAGACTCACGACATAGGGAATCCTAGTGTAGAGTCTAGGGCTACCAAACATTTAATTTTTAGAATGTTTAATTTCTGGCACAATAAAGATATTTTTTTACCGATGTTAAGTATATTACACCACGTACTGCATTTATAAAAGCCCATATTTTTTCTAATAACAAGTAGAAATATTAAAGCATTTTGTTGACGCTTCACAAGTTCCAACCGACTTGTTCGTTCCTTTTTTTAGAAGCTCTTCATGCATTTAATTTAAACTGGAATAAATTATACATCATAAATTGTGTAAATATTGTATATGTGTATAAACTGGTTAGTAATGGAAAATTTTGTATATTTACTTACAGATGACCTGGTAACATTTTACTTCCAGTACAATTGATTAACTTTTAAACACACGGTTACTTTACAAACTTAGTAATGCTTCTGATGTGAACTCACTAAATAATATTAAATGTAGTAAACGTTAAATTTTCCACTATGTTGCAAATCTACGTAATAAACTCGTTGCAGTAAACAATAAAAATTAATACATTTAAACCGATGTCTCATATCATTTATTTAAATTAGGACTACAAGCACTATTTACCATTAACCAAACAATCGTAAACAAATTATTACATACTATGTAATGATTTGTGCTACAACTTTTTTTATTAAACACATTAATAACTGTCAATAAAAAACGAAAATAAAATTAAACGCACAGTTAAAAAAATAACACAAAATAATTATGTACTAAAAACAAATTTAATTTTAAACGTCGAATCTTATTTATTTTTATTTAAAGCCAAATAATAAATAAGATTTGATATTCAAAATTGAAAGTATCAAAAGTCTACCCTTAACCAGTGGTCACGCAAGATAATGATAGATAGTAATCTTTCTTAATTTCGTAGCTGAAAGGTAGGTTATTGGCGTGGCGTGGTAGGAAGGTGGTACGGACGCAATGTAGGTATTATAAAGAAGGGGTAGATGTTACTGTTTCAGTCCATTACCAACTGTCGCGTCTATTGGGCACATTCGGAAAACCATGTACGTATTTTTTTTTTCTTATTTATTGAAAGTTGAATCGCGTGCGTTATATAAATTAAGTGTATCGTTAAATTGATAATTGAAGTTCTTATTTCAAAAGTTGGCGTGTGAACAATTGTGTTTAAAATTAATATTTGTGTAACAAGTTTATTTTTTTGTTTATTTATTTCGGAAATCACTTAATTTAATAATAATATCTAATGTCTTATTTATTTACTGTGTATGTTTAACGAACATAAAAATTATTAAAATAAAATACTTACGTGTAAATTATATTTTGCTTTAAAATGTAAATATAAGTGAAAAATACTGTAATTTAATGACAATCATGTTAGGGATTAAAATACAAGTTACTATAATGGTTTATGGGAATTTTCATTTTTTTCGGAATAGGTTTGGAGTGCTAGTTTTATATCTTAAAATATATCAACCTGACTTACCAATATGGCTGACATGATTCAGCCAGCAAAGTTTCTTTTCTGCAAACAATAAAATTTAATTATTAAAATTAAGTAAAATCCATCGTCATTATCTGATCAAAATTTTAAAGCTACATCTAATAGGCTAACTTTAACTTAAACAGACCTAAATCAATTAAATCCATAAAAAAGCCAGTCCCATAACAACAGCAGACTAAGGTATTTACTTAGACTAAGACATAGTTTTTTTTTTGGTTTTCTTTCTTGTTTAATTCTATGTCATCAATTTTAAATTTACATATCGCATTAAGATAATTAAACTTCAAACTTGCATGGAGATAAAAACGGTATGCGTTCAATTTAAACTTGGAAATAATTAGACATGCAACATTTTTAATGTATTTACAAATTGAGCAAATGAGCACATTAAAGGATAACTATGATGTTTAATAAATTAGGATATTATACTTCATTATGTAACACGTTTAATAAATGTAGCTTCGATTGTTAGGGAGGACAGCCTAATGTTGTAAAGCTTGGCCCTGAAAATTTAATTTGCGAAAATGTAGAGACTATATGCTTAGTAATAAGATCTCATTTAGGACTAACTTGAACTGCCTTAGTTTCTGTAAAGATCTTAAAATATTAGTACTACATAGTGTTTTGTTTCTTTTTTCAAGGCAGTTCACACTTACTGCTATGTTCTAATAATAATGTATAGTTGTGCTCCCACTAAAGTCTTCAAAACTTTTAATTAGGATGATTTTCGGTATTTTCAACACGCAATATTAAATACAATAATTGCAATGATTACTGTTTTTTTAATAGTTCTCTTACTTGCATATTCCTTGTCTTACATGACAAGGTCAAAAGCTTTCCAGGCTAATTCAGTGCATCTAATACCGTTATTATAATTTACTTAGTCACGCACGTTGTGTTACACAACAATATAATGTATGATTTTATTTATGACATTGGCGTTCATTTTTTTGTGTCATTTTCTACACAAATTATCTTATGGAGACCAAGTATACTATAATTAGGCACATTTTTTGTCGATTTAGGTACGAAGCGTCTGTTTAAGTAAAACATGAGCATTAATATTCACAAAAAAACTTTAGGTATTTCTAACTTATCCACATATATACATAAATATAATAGGTTTTTTTTATTATGTGTTTATAACTTACCATGACTATAATCCGAATATCTGGAATAGAAAACATTTGAAAATCGCGATAGAATATTATTTAAAAAAGTTTTGTATCAATGAGGAAACTTTTATTACAGAAATTAAAATGGCTACGAAGATACTGGTGTTATTAGCCATAGTGTCAAGTGCGACAGCAGCCGTGAAGCTTCAAGAGATGTTCTCTTGGAACGTGGTAGACTGGAACTACCCCGACCCTTATTCACGACAGCAGGCCCTCCAATCGGGGGCCCTTATTCAGGAGAATGCCCTCCCAGTGGGCATTGAGAGGTGGAGGAACAAGCTCTTCGTTAGCGTACCTAGGTGGCAAGCGGGTATGTAATCTTGTGTATATCATAAATTAACGACCTACATGGTCGAATTGCGTACACAACGGTTTTCAAGGTGTCGCGAGCTCTGAGGTCCCGGGTTCGATCTCCGGACTCGTCAATGTAGAAAACCACTTTTTTACATTGTCTCGGATCTGGGTTTGTTACTTACTCTGGTTAAAGAGCAATGTACGTGATGTTGTCCATATTTATTTATTTATTATATAATAATAATATAGCGTAATAACGTGTAAAAGTTTAGTCTTGGTCTTGGATATGCCTTTGCTATCCTATAAAAAAAGCAATCATAGCGTAAATAACTCGCACAATCCTATTTTGATATGCTGAATGTAAATATTACATTTCCTTTTCACCTGATATTGAGATTAAAAAAAAAGAGTAGAATAATTTTCATAATTAAAATATTTGTATAATGTTACGATTTGCTGTATTTATTTATTGAAAGTGTTTACAATTATGTATGTAGTATTTTTGTAAAATGTGTGTTCAAAAAATTTTTTTTTTTTTTTTTAAACGATTCCCGCACTAAGGAATTTAATCCTTGTGTCGCGGGGAGTTTCACAAACATTCAAATCACACGCACAAAGAACACCCAGACTTGAAACAAGCATTTGTGAGTCACACACATGCTTGTCCCATGCGGGGATCGAACCCGCGGCACGTCGCGCACAGAGGTAATTGGCGTGGTGACCTATACCACTCGGCTACCCGTGCAGTCAAATATTTATATAAATTTATATCAAATACAATCGATAAAAACGGGAAAAATACAACCATTTTATCATTCTTTTACAACGGTCGGAAGTTTTTTTTTCTTCAGTATTAACAATACAATATACAGTACCGTTTAGCGTTACACTACAACACAAACCACAAATCCTGCTTACTACACGAGGTATAAAAAAAAACACGTTACATTTTGGACGACTAAACGATTATCGACGCAATCGCACAACGAAGTAGGTCGACGATAGAATCAGTATAGGTACTATCGGACCTATAAAATTATATGTAGTCAAACGAGTTTCATACAAAACTTTGGGAACAAAATGGTACTTTGGCTCGTTATTCGATTCGATTAATCAATTTTTTATTTATCGATTTCTAATATCGATAACCAAATCAATCTAATTATTTTTACATGTAATACGGTGAACTTACCCCTTAATTTTCTCACACTAAAGGCTAAACTTGCAGCAAACTGGGTTGTTGCATTTTACTTTGCGTGTGTCGAATAATTTAACGTCGCGTGATACGCAAATTTCGTAAACCATATAATAGTAAACATCATCACCGTAATAGTCTTATGGTATGTTATTGAAGGAAATTACAAAGAAAATGTGAAAGTATTTACATAATTTTATACTTATTTAATTGTATACTTTATTATTTTGTGAAAGGGTTATGCAAATATCTCGTAGTCAACAGACGATTCATACAAAAAAAACAAATTAAACAGATTTTCATCTACTACAAAATCGGCTAAAACAATCAGAATATCAGATCAGAATACGATATTATAGCATAGTCTTAATGGTATTAAGTAATTATTTTATTAAAGAAAAAGCACATGACACGCAGTTTATACCTAACTGTGGATTATATCATATTATAAATTATATTAATGCAAGGAGCTTTTGACCCAACTCATACAATCAACTTATCGTAATTTAATTAATTCTATTCCCTTCCACAGGTATTCCTGCTACACTGAACTACATACCTCTGGACGCGCCATACGATCCGTCACCAAAGTTGAACCCCTACCCAAGTTTTGCAGGCAACGAGTTGGGGAACTGCCAAAGCGGTCTCAATACGGTCTACAGAATCAAAGCCGACAAATGCGACCGTCTTTGGGTATTAGACGTGGGCACATACGGATATGGTAAGCAACCATTTTAAATGTTAAATGATACTTTCTAGTATAATTATAATGAAAGAGAAAAAAATATTAACAGGTAATTAAAAACTATATGTTATCGATTTTCTTTATTTCAGGCGCGAACTTGCGCATATAATTATTGTTATTTGTTGATATGTAGGAATACAAAAAAAATAGGACTTTTACCCTGTGTTTGTTTCAATTTATTCAAAATTCTTTAGTAGATATTATTAAAAATATTTTATCAAATAAGTGAAAAGCGAATTCAGATATAATCGAACGGCGAATCAAAATCATTTGAAATGTAACGTTATCTTTCAGATACCAACGTGACCCAACTTTGCCCTTACTCGCTTAACGTATACGACTTAAACACGGATCAACGCATCCGGAGGTACGTGTTCCGCTCCGAAGACATTGTTTCATCTACTTTCATCGCCAACATCGCTCTCGACGAAGGAAAAACTTGCGACGACACGTTCGCATACTTCTCTGACGAACTTGGCTACGGGCTCATCGCCTACTCCTGGAAAGATAACAGATCATGGAGATTCAACCACGGATTCTTCATGCCCGACCCACTTACTGGTGACTTCAACATTGGCGGCCTTAACTTCCAGTGGAGCAGCGAAGGAATTTTTGGAATCACAACCTCACCGATGGGTGCCGATGGATATAGAACGCTTTACTTCAGTCCGTTATCTAGTCACACCCAGTTCGCAGTCTCAACACGCATATTGCGGGATGAATCCAAAGTAAAAGGATCTTACCGAGACTTCCAGGTTGTCGGTGTTCGTGGTGCCAATGGTCACACTACTTCGAAAGTAATGGACGAAAGCACAGGCATCGAATTGTTCAATTTGATTGACCAGAACGCTATTGGTTGTTGGAGAGGAGACCTTCCATACAAACCACAGAACATTGCTGTTGTAGACAAGGATGACTCGGGACTTATATTCCCGAGTGACGTGAAAATTGACGCGGATCGCAATGTGTGGGTTTTGTCTGACCGTATGCCTGTGTTCCTTGAATCTACATTAGATTACAGTGACATCAACTTCAGAATCTACACAGCTCCTCTGGAAATGCTGGTGCAAGAGACTGTATGTCAGCCCCAGCAGTACTTCCAGACTGTAAATCCGGTGCCTACTCCGCCACAAAACCTTCTTGCGCAGCCTCCTTATACGTTTTACGACACAGGTTTAGGTGTGACCACCAACCCCTTGACAGGAACCATTGCGTTGTACTCCCCTGGTACCTCTCCTCGACCGGAGCTTAGCTACAACCCAGTTGGCTTAAACAACGTCATACCTACAGCGCACAGCTACATTAACATTCCGAAGCAAACCTCCCGTCCTTACTACGCCAGTCGATCAAAACCCAGCAGTGGGCAGCCCTGGTGGTACGAAAAACGTACTTACGACGTATTCGAACATTAAATAAACCGATAATTTGAATAATGTTATTCATAAGTTAAAAGACGCTATTTAAAACTAAGTAGTTTAGTAGATTTAGTTTTAAACATGCCCCTAATTTACGCTACCAAGTAGATATGTTATTGTATTTTAATATACATTTACATATTTGCAATTATACATGTTGTAGAACGTTACCTATTATTTATTAATAGTTAAATGTCTCTACCAATAAATACATATAAATAGTATGTAAACATACACAAATGCCGTAACACATTTTGGACGACACAGTCAGGAGAACACAGTTTAAAATACAAAGTACCTTTACATATTACAACGGACATAAATACTGTTTTATTTAAATTAACTTAAATAGAGGAAAATTAATTTAAGCTTTAGTTTACAATTACTGTTGTCCTTATTATAGTGGCATAGGTAATAAGAAATAAAATGTAAGACAATGTATTACCTGTGATATAAGGCAGGAAAGGTATACGTCGTTGTTAATTGATTATTTATTTTTTGTAATAAAATTTTTCATACAATATTTCATGTTTTATTCGTCCTATGATTGGCATTTAATAATTTTTAATAGGGCTTTTTAATAGTGTTAAATTGCTCGTGCATGCAAAATTACAGCTCCATCGGTAACCGGGAAGTGGATTATATTTAATTTGCAAGATTTTATGAAAAACATCGGGACAGGTGAAACTCAATTATAGCTTGTAAAAAGGTTACACTTGTTATAAAAAGAAAGTCATTTGCATGCCAAAAAAAAGTTTGAAAAAAAATAAAGTATAAGATAAAAGCAAATACAAACTAAGAACTAATCCTTACTAATATTATAAATGAAATAGATAGTCTAGAGCCTTAGAAAGGACATAGGCTTTTTGCCGCGATAACCGACATCCACGCGGGCGGAGCCACGGAAAACACCTAGTTTCTTATAAATATACCATACAGTCTCTAGACACCAGATTTTATAAATTGATTAGCACCCAAGCTAGAACAATAGATAATAACAGCAATAGGAATGTGCAAAACACTCCATTCGCTCGTGCTAACACTCTAACTTTAATAGGTACCCTATAATGAGAGCTTAACTAAGAATTAAAGTATTTAATAACGTTGGTAGTGACAATAGAGTTTTCCTCGTATACCTACGTATTAAGTAATCACCCTAGCAATCTGAAACTAGCCCTACTTTCCGTTCCTAGTATTCAAAATATTAAAAGTTAGATAAAATATCTTAATTAAGTTTTTCAGCGGTAGATCAAAATATAGATAAAATAAAGTATCCCCATTTATAAATGGGTATTCGAGAAAATCTGATTATCTTTTTGCGGGGTTTTGTGCATTTCAAATTACGGATCTAAGAAACGCGTAATGAAAGCTATGCATTTCGATCCCAATTATCGCTTTATAGCGTTTAAAATCACCATACCA
Source organism: Diachrysia chrysitis (assembly GCA_932294365.1). Taxonomy (NCBI): domain Eukaryota; kingdom Metazoa; phylum Arthropoda; class Insecta; order Lepidoptera; family Noctuidae; genus Diachrysia; species Diachrysia chrysitis. The sequence continues at coordinate 8,875,562 of OW028649.1, read as the reverse complement.
GTCCTGTATTATATTTTTAAGATTATCAATCAACTGAATGGAAATTAGTTAACCGTCTTTACTGTAACTAATTGCAATGATGAAACCAAACCGGTTTTTAAATTAAATTCATTAGTGTAGTAAAATTGACTAAAGTGAACTTGTACTTAGTTGTTCTGTGAAGCCATAATCAGAGGACATTATATTTTTAAATGTTGTGTCATAAAGGAAAATAAATCAAATTTCTGTCTCATACGTAAAGAACTTTACATGGGAGTTATAAAATATATATTTAAACAACTCTCTCTGGTTTAATGAAAAGTAAACAATTAAAAATGTTTTCGTAAAAGTGCTAGTGCGTTGCAAGCTAGAGTATACATAGACAAGTATAGAGAGTGCGCGCATCGCTAGCAACCCGTTGTGCCAAGCGTAAGCAAATTTTTAGCTGTAAGTAATACAGTCGTTTACGTTTATGCGAAAACATTGGATATTATTGGGGTAAGTAGTTTGTGAGATAATTTTAATTAAACAGCGCGATCTGTCTTGACACAAATTTTTCGATTTTACTTATTCATACCGGTGTGAGCACCGCATAGTTCATACTCTGTTAGGCGCATTCCATTGTTTACTTATTTTTACTTATTTTTTAGTTTTAAGGTTGCAAGGCTGACGGATGACGCAGAAATCGGGTGAAGGACGATTTCTCCAAAAAAGGACGTTTTATTTACTAAGTTATAATTTCATATTTTTTTCGGTCATGGTGAATTTGTTTTAAAAAAACAACATAGTGATACCGTGATGTAAGCCTATCTAATAAAACAAATGTGTGCTCACCACATTATATGTACAGTGTTAACATATATAAAATCCGTCAGAACGTGTTCTTATCAGTACATCTGCAGTCTTTATTAAATAGAAAACACTAAACATCGTCACAGTGTATACAAATTAAGCCGCTTATAATTTAATGGAACTCAGTAAGATCGCTTACGATTGAACCATCATAGTTTATTTGCGAAAAACAAATAAAATATTGTCAAGTTAATGAGAGAATAATTTTTAGCTTAAGCGTTTATCATAATTAGTGCGTAAATTATTATAAATTGCTTGAGTGCGTCAGTTATAAAAATACATTCATCGTGTAAACTCAACAAAGGCATCATAATTAAGTGTAAAAGATTTATTATTTTAGACATTCGTGATTATTATTTTAGACATTCGTGAATGAAAATTGGATCAGTATGAACGTGGAAAAAGCTGAAGAAAAAGGGGATTACAATCCGTATGAACATCGAAAAGTTGAGAAACCAAACTCGTGAGTGACAATCATTATGTTTATGGTGTCATAGAGTTGATAAGTGAGTTTTGATTACAGTGTAAACACGCCAGATTTTGTTTAATTCTATAGACTTTCTGATAGGATAAATGCGACAGACTAGTGAAAGAAATTTTACTCTTATTTGAGAGGTACTTACTTTAAGATAAATTATATTAAAGGGTCATTTGGAAGAGAGAGATCCTCCTCTTATCTTTCATTTATATTAAATTCGATAGTGTTACTGTTTTCAATAAACTATCAATTAAAATAAGTAATTTAAAGTAATTCAAGTCATAGGTATATGATTTAAGGGAATGGTTAATTAATGACACACTTAGATAATCTTTGAGAAATGAGGTTAATTTACGAAAACTCCAAAATAATCAAGGTCAACCTACAATATTGAGGTCAAAATTATCTTTGGCCTCAATATTGTAAGTTATTTATTATAAACATATTGTACCTTAAATAATAAGTATTTCTTACTTATATTATAATATTTTTTGGTCACGCAAAACTTTTACATTATTTATTCTAACACATAATAAACTCATACTAATATAACGTGCAACTACAGTTCTTCACGATAAATTAAGTGTAAACTCCAAAAATAAAATATATTTTTGTAAATAAATAATTTAACAAAACTATTTTTATATGCTTATGTTATTAGCACAACTCAAATATTTCTAGTTACTGTATAGTACACTCTAGACCGCTACATTTAAAGTACAAAACCCATTGCATCTCTGTCACTGAAAACAAGCTTCAAACTCGATTCTTGTGTTGATTACAAGAAATTGCTGGCACCAAATACATAATACTATACCACAAACTAAACGACGATACTAGGCTCTCGAAATTTGAAATTGTGTATTATTCTTTTTTTAGAGATGTAAGATCAGCAGCCAACTTGATTAAGTCCTCCTTGGGCTCTGGCTTACTCGCCGGGCCGCTTGCATTCGCCAATGCAGGTTGGGGCGTTGGACTATTTGGTACAGTCCTTGTCGGAATAATATGTGGACACTGTATCCACATATTGGTAAGCACGCATCCTTTTTACATTATTATGTATCTTTTGGCTTCTGTTTTTATAAAAAGTCATGAAGTATTTATTGATAATCCGTTACTAACCAGGCAGGCAAGCAGGGCAAAATCATAATACAAAGTTAAAATAATACTATCTTACTACAAAGGGCTTCATATAAAAAGTGTATCTATTATCTCTTTGTGTCTCTGTACAGTTTTTATTTAAGACCTTAAAATAAATCCATTAAATAAAAAGTAAAATAAGCAATATAGACAAAAAATAAGCTTATCAACTTGGTGCACCCATTGCCATGTGGATTTCGATCAGGCTGTAGAGACAGACAAGCCAACAGAATGGTAGCAAAGCTAGCAAGTAGCTTTAAACCTCGAAATTTAAACATGTCGACTGAAAAAGTTGAAATCCATAAATACAATTAAGAAATAGGTAATAAAAACACACGTGTTGAGCTTGTAAACAAATATTCACGCAGAAGGTCGTACATTCACGTGTGGCAGGAATCAAACCCTTGACCGCGGCACGTGAGGCCGACTATTGGAGTTAACGAACTGCTACAGCAAAGGATTCCCTTCACTTTACGCCTTCCAAATAGGACCAGTGATGTGCTAAGGTCGAGAATCGGATACGAATCAATTAATACTTATTGCTTCCAGTTTGGTAACATTTCGAAAACAAATATGAAAGTAAAAATTTTGTCCATGAAGTGTTTCATATCTATATTATACGTGAAGCAAAAACTTTCTATCCCTTTTTTGAGGAAAAAAATTGCAGAAATCGAATATTATTTTTTATATTTACATACATTAAATTAATAAAAAAATATCATTACACACACTACATGCGTTTGACACACTCATACATTATTATTTACAGCTCCTATCTCCTATCAATAAATTGACACCTTGACACAAGTTACAGTTTATTTTTCACGAAAAGCGCTACCACTTCCACTCGAACCATAAAGTCAGAATACAATCAGTAAAGTTAAAACTTTTTAAATAAATAGTGGTCCCTTTTCGACCACTACTGGGCCTCTAGTTTTTAAAAACCTAATAAAAAAAGTCAAGGTATAGTTTTTTATTCAATATAATATACAGTATTTTTATAAAATGAACTATAAGCCGTTCCTCTTTCGAATATAGAAGACCTACAAAATTCAAATCAAATAAAAAAAAAAAACACTAATAGGTATCATTTTTTTTTTATTTAATCAATAAACTTATAACGGAAGTTACACTCACTAAGTAAGTTTTGTAATCGTAATAATTTAACCATAATTAATATTTACATCCATAATTATATTTTTATCAAGGGCATATAAAAAATTTCATTATATTTCTATCTAGAAGCAACATAAACGGTTAGTTTATATAATCTAATAATTAACCTTATGGGTGAGGATATTAAAAACATTTTTAGAGTTCCGTGCCTCAAAAGGACAAAACGGAACCCTTATAGGATCACTTTGTTGTCCGTCCGTCCGTTTGTCAAGACCGTTTTTCTCAGGAACACGTGTAGGTATCAAACTAAAATTTATATCCAATACTCAAGTTTACTGTCCCTATCAATATAGCAATCATAAGATACAGCCGTTTATGCCGCAAATTCCGAAAATTTTCGAAACTCGCACGGGAATCAAAACCTACAGGTTACTTCTCGTAGACTTAGAATCTAGAAATTTGGTAGGTACGAAGTAACGTCTTATAGTACAGATGAAGGAAAAATTGCGAAAACCGTAAATTTTTTGCTACATCATATAATATACTAGCTGTCCCCCGCGACTTTGTCCGCGTGTTTTAGTTTCAACGTTTTTTCATTTTAGCGACATTTTTCATTTATGCTCCGCTCCTATTGGTCGTAGCGTGATGTTATATAGCCTATAGCCTTCCTCAATAAATGAGCTATCCAACACTGAAATAATTTTTAAATCGGACCAGTAGTTCCTGAGATTAGCGCGTTCAAACAAACAAACAAACAAACAAACAAACAAACTCTTCAGCTTTATAATATTAGTATAGATTTTTAATATTTTTTTTTTTTCATTTTGCATTAAAAATACCATAACTACAACTATGACTCGATCATCATGATGGGCGAACTTTTACTTATTATATACCTACAGGTTTGTACAGAACCCTCGGTGCGCGAGTCCGACTCGCTCTTGGCCGGTTTTTAAAGGCTTGAATACTTTTATTAGGGTTCCGTACCCTAAGGGTGCAACCAGAACCGTAATAGGTAGTCATTTGAATTTTTCACAGAGGGTTATTCGCTTACCGCTACAATAAAAAAAAATATTTTAAAATTATACTGTCCCCATACAAGAGATCTGTTTTTGGAGTATTTTGCTTGATTTTAACGGCATAAATCTTGTACAATGGTACGGAATACATCATGCGCCAGTTCAACTCGCACTGGTTAACAAATGGAAAAAATCCTTGTGCTAAAGCACCCACTACAGATTTCTTCAGCCTTGTCGTAACAATTAGTGAAAACATCTTCAGGTTAATCTAAATCACTTGCTAAGTAAATAATTAAAATTTTATTGATGTTTAAAAAAATATAAAAAAAAATATTGGTTGCCTGTAAAGTCGGTATACGGGCGAAAGTTTTACGTGACAACGACTGTCAATGTTAATGTCTGTCTCTCTCGCTCTTAGGCGGGCTAACCATGCCCGAGTGGAAGGGACGCGTGCCTCTCACTCGCTCTCATTGTGAGCGCATAACGTGAGCGGAGCGTTACCCAGTTTCTTGAAGTGTCACCAGGCAAACCAATTTATAAGACGTTGTCACGTCAAAAAAAAAATTTTTAAACATGTTTTTGTGTATTATGTTTTTCTTATGTTTTATTTACGTTTATTATGTTTTTATTATGTTTTACTTACGTATCATGTTGTATTATGTTTTTCTTTTGGAAAAGATAATGTATATGTAAATTAGCGCTTTTTTTTAAATATCAGTGCGGCGTCATAGGTAGCTTAAGAGTCTGTTTTGATAAACGATCAATTTTATTTGTTATCCATGGGAGTTTTCCATGTTGCTAGTAAGACATCTGAAGACTCAACAAATATTTTTATTACATACATTTGTATATATATCTATTTAAAAATTGATACTAAAATTTGTTATCTCTATGTAGGATGTTAACTGTCATTGTATATATATCTATTTAAAAATTGATACTAAAATTTGTTATCAATGGTACGGAATACGTCATGCCTTGTGCTAAGCACCCACTACTGATTTCTTCAGCCTTGTCGTAACAATTAGTGAAAACATCTTAAGGTTAATCTAAATCACTTGCTAAGTAAATAATTAAAATTTTATTTTTGTTTAAAAAAATATTAAAATTGTTTTATATTTTATTAAACATATGTTTTTGTGTATTATGTTTTTCTTATGTTTTATTTACGTTATTATGTTTTTATTATGTATTATTATGTTTTACTTACGTATTATGTTTTACTATGTTGTATTATGTTTTTCTTTTGGAAAAGATAATGTTTATGTAAATTAGCGCTTTTTTTTAAATATCAGTGCGGCGTCATAGGTAGCTTAAGAGTCTGTTTTGATAAACGATCAATTTGATTTGTTATCCATGGGAGTTTTCCATGTTGCTAGTAAGACATCTGAAGACTCAACAAATATTTTTATTACATACATTTGTATATATATCTATTTAAAAATTGATACTAAAATTTGTTATCTCTATGTAGGATGTTAACTGTCATGACAGCTTAGTAGTTCAATGACGGTTTTGTGTGTACACAGGTTTTAATTAAATTACACTTTTTTTTTTTAATTATCTGGTCTTTCATGCCTATTTTTTTTAAGAATTGTAGAGATTTTTTTTTTAATCTTTATTTATTACTGAGGGTTTAATATAAATTATGCTACCCTCATCGTGGCCACATTTATACAATTTTAAACATAAATAACAGTGCTTAAATTAACTTAACCTATTTAAACTATTTCTTCGTCTAAGGCTTGACATGACACCATTATAAAGTAACCTGGCAACCTCAGATCTTGGAGTTGCCAGGATACTATTTAGTTCTCCTGTGTGGAGACTTGGTGTTAACATAAAGTTATGTCTCTCAGACTCGTTTCGGACACACTCCATAATTGTAGTGATTTATTGATACAATTGTTAAAACTAAATGTCTTTGAACAGGAACAATAAAAAAACATAGGGCTGGACTGCAAAGAAAAACATCTACCAAAAATACGTAAAAGTGGCCCATTGCTAAGTAAACCTGTAACGATAAATATCTCAGAAACGGTAAAATTTTTGATAGGGTATTTTGTACTGAGAATTATTTGTTTTTAGTTTTGACAATACTAACACCTCTCAACGAATGGCAATCAACTTATAAGTAACCCTGATACACAGAAAAAAATGATATCATTTAAAAATATAAAAAAATATTTCGCCATTCGTGAGGATTTTCATAAACCTGAAAAAAAATATCATACTAAGAGGAGCTTGCCTTAAAATACTTACTACTTTAACTTGTTTTATGTATTCATTGACCCCACTATTAACATGCTTGTTTCTTCATAGGTGAGAACATCACAACGATGCTGCGTTATGGAGAAAAAACCATCATTAGGATACGCAGAGACATGCAAATCCGCCTTCATGAATGGACCGAAGGGCATGAGGAAATTCGCAAATACTGCTAGGTAAAGTCCGTTTACAATAATTATTAACAATATAATTTGAAAGTAGAATACCGTAAAGTTTTAGGTGGACATTTACGATAGCTTCATTTATCGTGGCAACAGGGGACGCTAAACGTACCATAATCACGATGAAATTTTGGCCACACTGTTTGACGGATGGCATGACCGTGAATGCTTACTTTAGTGGGCACTGCAGTCTAGACACTAAATCAACTGTAAAATAGCAGCCGTTCACTGATAGCCTTCAGTCTGAAAGGCAGTGTATAATTAAAACATGAAACTGCTTACTCATAATGACGAGAACAGTAGGTACATTATGCCTTTTGGACTATACAAATAGAATAGGAATGTTGACTAAAATTTATTTTAATGTACCAAGGGTAGATTATCAAAAAATATTAGACACGTATTTTTTCTTTTTTTAAGTATCTAACCAAAAACTTACGACATTACATTGAATTGAGATGTCGCATAACGTCACGATGTCGCACGTTTTGTGAAACATCTCTACTTAATTTAACCTCTCATCCTAAACTTTGATTCGTTTTTCTTCTAACTTTTTCAGTTGTTTTGAAAAAGTAAGTTTCAAGTGCTGTGTACTTTTTTAAGTGACAAGTTCACAATGAATAAAACCACCATCGATGTTATAAACATTTATTTTAACTAGTGGTTTAGTCGTTGAACTAATTAATAAATAAATAAAAGAAAAAAAATTGTCTAATATTTTTTTTATTATATTATTTACGGACTAAATACATTTTTACTTTTCATCCCTATTAAGACTGAAATGTATTAAGTTGAAATAAATTGGATCGCATTTTTTTGCAGAAGCATTGCAAAGTGTTTATAAATATCAGAAAATACTTAAAACAACTAAATGATATCATAATATTTCTATTTTAGCGTCTTTGCAGAATTTGCATTATTATGCACATATGCTGGAGTGTGCTGCATTTACACAGTGTTAATATCGGATTCAATAAAACAGGTACGTTTATTTTGGTAAAATGAAAATTAATAATATATTAAAAATTCATTCTTTTTTTAATTAGAAATATGTTTTCAGAACAGAATTTAACTGTAGCCTTAAGTTGAGCCAAGGAATGCGTCTCCGCACTTACTCATTGGCCGTCGCTTACGCACCCAAACACGTTGGTAGTGTACTCGATTATTTTGCCTACCGTTAAAATAGTGTGCAATAAAACCTATCAAACAAAACCTCCGAAACCCAAAGGGGGTGCCCTTAGTGAACGTTGCTGACGTAGTTCGTTTTTCTATTGCTCTATCTGCCCCTCTAGACAAGTGGCATTTCGACAAGCGTTTACGATGATAGAAATCGCTTACATGACATTAAATGTATAGAAATGACATTTCGATTCGATAAGTCACGTGACTTGAACCTGTCATTTGTTTTTTTCCATACATTTGAGCGATTCTATCAGCGTAAACGTTTATCGAAATACCACTTGTCTAGGGCCCCAGGAGGCCCGTAAGGTTCTCGCTACCAGTCCGGCGAAGCAGTCAAAGCCAGCAGGCAAACTGCGTAGACAACATCAACAAAAAAAAACCTCATACGTCGTCATTACTTTATTGGCCCCATCTTCCTCTTAGTTATTTATAAAATAAATAAGTACCTCACATTTTATTTTAGATTATAATGCTTCGAAAATTACTCTTATCGTATAAATCCATTTACTATGTAGTAGTATCAAGACGTAAATCTTGAAAAATATGTTTACTGCGGAGTAGGTACCCATAAATGTTTATGATGTACTGAGGATGGATTAAAACTCTACATCTACCGCTAAACTTCACATTCGTATCAAAGATAGACATTTTATCCATATTTACATTTACTAATCTTTTTACTCCGTGTAGATTTCTTAGCAATGTCTAACTAAACTGTATAAAATTATAAGCTAAACAGAACCTAACGGTAATAAGTAGATTGACTTAAATTTTATTGTACTTCATAAATAGTTGTGTCTAATATGAAAATAAAATATAAGCTAATATTAAAATAAAATTATGTGGCTTGTACAGTATTTTAGCAGAAAAAAAATATGCACTTATAAAAATATATATTAATACAAGAATAATTTGACTCCTTAATTTATAACCGACCTTAAAATGTGGTTCTCAATTCGACGGTTTTTTTTTTGTATTTTTGCTACTCGATATCTCCGGCAATTGTGAATCGATTTCAAAAAATATTTTTGTTTTCGATAGGGTATCTCAGAAATGGTCTTATACAAAATTCATTGAAATCGGTTTATAAGTGCAAGAAATTTCTCTCTCTTGGTGCGACAAAATAGAAAAATCGAGCCTTGAGTGATCCTTATATGAACAAATATCTGTTAAAATTTCTAAAAGGTTACTCAATAGAAGATTCTACCTTTTAGAAATTATTTGTATATGATATGTATATCACATTTCTTAGTAAACACACACCCATAACCTTTTCAAATTCACACTAATGTGGTTATTTTCCCTTTCAGTTGGTCGACCGATACGCTCCGTCTACTATCTTACCAGTGGAGTATTACTGCCTCATCATACTAGTACCAATAATATTACTATGTCAAATCAAATACCTAAAGTTCTTGGCAATATTCTCAGGGATAGCCAACATTTTACTAGTGGCTACATACATTATTTGCCTGTATTACATATTTTCGGGAGACATATCGTTCAATGGCAAAGTGGCTGCAGGACATCCGGCTAGATATCCTGCGTTTTTATCGTAAGTAAATAAAATTCTAACGTGAAAAATTATATTAATTAGTAGGTACATATTATCGTTTTACTTTAATTAAATTGTAGGTAAATATTAATAGTTAGTAGGCTCCTTGTTAATAATACTTCATTACAAAGTACGTCAAATGTTATAAAAAATAAGAAACATCAATAAAATAATTTTACTAAGATTTTTTTTGTACCCAACAATTTAAACGGGCCCTGTGACTGTGTTCAAAACAACTAAAAAAGTAGCCTAAAAAAGATAGGACAAACTAATAAACGGTTTATTACTACAATTAACAGTGATATAAAATTGTGACAAAGAGACCTCACAAAACTATAAGGATTTGATATGGAAGCACTTTTCACAAAAAAAAACAGTGCAATGATGAGTCACAATATGTAATTACATGCCAAAACCCATTAGAGAATACCAATAATAACCGTCTTTATTAGAAATGACTTCGTTTCTCTAAAGTGTTCCACCTTTTTTACCCTTTCAAAGTTTGAAGTGTTCTTGGAGCTGCAAAAAAAATGAACCAGCTTTAGGTAGTCAAAACTATAACTTTTTTCTAATATTTTTATTTTAGGACAGTTATCTTTGCAATGGAAGGTGTCGGCGTGGTTATGCCGATAGAGAACACCATGAAGAAACCGCAAAATTTCCTCGGCTGTCCCAGTGTGCTGGTGGTGGCCATGTCGGCTATTGTCTTCTTGTACGGCACCCTCGGAATGTTTGGTTACCTTAGATACGGTGACGTTTTGAGAGGATCCATCACTCTTAACCTACCTACTGATGAATGGTTAGTTGATTAGGAATATTTCAGCAGTGCTCACGATTAAAAAATAATCACAGTCTTGACTTTAGGAGTCATAATGATGGGTAAGAAACAGACCTCATATAAGTTTTTTCAAAGTACCAAGAAAACCAAAAAAATATACCAACACGATGTCTTATGTATTAATGTTCATACTCATATTTTCGCGGGTGATCAAAGGACACTAAAGAATCGCCTTTAATGACCTAGATGATCTAAGATATAGACCATATATTATACGTACATTATTAGTTGGATTCTACGTAATATATTTATGCTCAACAAAATGTTAAACCTATTTGGATCCAATTAGAATAACCAACATCATATTAATTTGACGAAAAATACCTAATTATGCATCCATATTTCATTACACTCACCTTATTGTTTCTTGTGGAATTTCCAACAATAAATAAAAGTATCTATTGAATTACGTAATGATGACTCAGTCATGTCTGAGAGTAAATGCAATTAGTTGCTAGCAATAGTCGTCCAATGTGCAATCAGTAAGTCGTCCTTCAATAAATGATGCGAGAAATACGACCGTCGTTGATAAAGAAAGGTTTATGGTTTTAATCGACTTTAAATTGAAATTAGCTATAAACATGTTTTTTAACAAATATTTGACTACAAGCAGATTATTTATGAACACTTTTGGTTACATATATATGTATGTGTTCTAAATTAGAACAGTAGAAGCATAACGACCATATATTAGAACTTGTAATATATGGTCGTAATGCTTCTAATGAGCCAAAATAAAGCCCTTGACTTATGCCTGGGTCCTATAATCAAGAATGGATTCGTTTTATAATAATAATAATCATTTATTTGCCAGAAACACGGTATATAAAGATGTTACAATTATCAAAAAGTTCATCATGTTTCGCCGATACAGCGGCATGCAAAATCAAAGACACAACAGTTAGTAATTTATAGCTTAGACATCCAATGAACAATAATCATTAACAAAAGCAAGACAACACAACATTTAACAATATAGACTATTATTTATGTCTGTATCTTAATTCAAAATCAAGAGTAAAAAATTTACACGGATATTTCACAAAAAACTCATTCAAAGAATAAAAACACTCCCCAACAGCAACTTCTTCAGTTCCGTGCAGAAGTTTTTGAAGCATAATTCATTAATTGATTTAGGCAGGGCCTTGATTTAGGCAGGGCATTGATGAAGGCAGAGATTTACTTATGGACTTTAGAATTTTCTAAGTTAAACCAAGAAAATTCTACCACCCGCAAGAAAATCGAAACGTTTCTTGAATATAGGAACGGACCATTAATAGCATTCGAAGTACCTACGTGTATCTATAGGCATAGGATGGGAATAATTAAAAACCCTTTTGTATTTCTTAATAAGTACATTTATATTTCCAGGCCTGCTGTCCTTGCAAAAGTATCTATAGCACTGTCAATATTCTTAACATACCCTCTTCAATTCTACGTGGTCATCGACATTTTCACGAGATACACTCAAAAACATATAAAAGTAAACTACCGCCAGATCACTCAAGTTGTAGTTAGAACTGTTGGAGTTTGTTGTTGCGGTAAGTATAGATTTAATTGTGATTATAATACCTACCGGCCTATGTCCTACTGCTGGGCTCATGCCACTTCTCATGTAGAGAAGGCACAATCATTAATCACGCGTGCTCACGGGTTGGCGATTTGAGATTTCAATTTTTGGATTCTAGGTTTACTCACATATTTTGCATTGACCGTTTATCAATGTTTATAATTAATTAGAAAGTACCTACATATAACTTCAAAAAGTCACATTGGCACTTAACAGTAGTGAGTTCGAACCTGAAACTCTTTGAACCTATAACTTTGTTGAACCACTAGGCCACCATGACTTATGTATTGCGATTAACGTTTTATTAACATTAACTAGCGAAATTTTAGAAACGAACACTCAACGATTCATTGAAGTAGATCTTATACTTAATTACATGACAATATTAATCATTTTAACTAAAGTTCTAAAATTTTGATTTGAATATCAACAAATATTCAATTTCATTGACATCGTTTGAACATCAACTGATATTAAAACTAAATAAATATGCTTCTTCATTAAATTAAACATTGATATTAAATAGGACAAGCCTGTTGGTCTAGTGGTTAGTGACCCTGACTACTAAACCCCGGAGGTCGTGGGTTCGATTCCCACGCAAGACAAATCTTTGTGTGATGAGCACGATCATTTGTTCTGTGTCTGGGTGTAATTTATCTACATATATTATGTATGTATTTAGAAATGTATAAGTTGTTTGGTTGCCATAATACAGGCACTGCCTACTTTGGGATCAGATGGCCGTGACCCAAGATTTACTCATATTCATATTCAAATAAAAACTGAACAATTAATGGCAATCAATTTAATTTAGACCCAAATACAATAGCGAAATTGTTTACGTGTATAAATGAATCATTTTTACTTAAAGTAATTAATTATTAATTATAACTAGTTATCGATAACATAAGAGCGGTAGCGGCGTTCTCTTTGATAACATAATTCTACTCAATACTTAATCCGATTAATCCCGTAGGCAGCATTATCAGCTACTACACTTAAATGTGATTTATTTATCGATAAAACAGAACTGCGTTTGATAGTTTGTTGCAGGTACTACAATATGAGTAAACATTTATTATATTTTACGGAAAACTACGTTCTACGTATATAGAGACAGTACGATATAAATCTATGTATACATATAAAAATGAATGTTTGTATGTTTGTCCCCTATACTTTCCTAAACCAATGATCAGATTGTGTTGAAAACTAGGTACTGAAATAAGAATAAGTTAAGTAGAAGCTAATTATTTGTTGTACTTTCTTAGTTAGTTCTAGATGTGTTATGTTACGCTGCACGCTTTCCAAAAAACGAGAGTGAAGGAGGCAAAATATATAGACTTTATACTTAATCTAAGTCTTTAAGAACTCTTAGTATAAGGAGGTTCATTTTAGTTATATGGCCTGCATATAATTAAAATAAAGTTAAATCTTAACCTTTTTATTTCAGTCGGAATAGGCATGGCGCTTCCTATGTTGGAACAAATTATCAACATCGTCGGTTCGCTGTTCTATTCCATACTTGGCCTCATTATCCCCGCCGTCATTGAAACCGTCTTCCGATGGGAAAGTCTTGGTAAATGGAACTGGATCCTCTGGAAGAACTTATTTATCGGTATATTTGGAATGGTATGCCTTGTTTCAGGATGTACTGTTACTATAATGGATATTATCGAGATTTTACATCGTAAAACGGTGTAAATATTGTAAATAAATTGAGTTAAACAATAAAATTAATAATAAGTCTAATGTTAATATTTATTAAGTTATTTTAACTTGTATTAAAATTGTTATGAGTTATCAATTGTTTTATTTCCTTTTTGTTAAGGGCTACACAGGAGAAGAATTATTCCTAAAAATGTACATGAATTTCCGCCTAAATCCTTATAGATACATGTATATGTAAGTATTATGGTCTTGATGAATAAGCAATATGGATTTACAATCATAATAATTATGTCCTTGTGGGGTAAAAAGTGAGATGTTATCAAAACACAGATTCGTACTTTGTCTCCTCCTCAACTTACTTCTTCTTCTGCTGAGCCTTTTTCCAAACTATGTTGGGGTCGGCTTCCAATCTTACCGGATTCAGCTGAATACCGTATTTTAAATGGAGCGACTGCTTATCTGACTTCCACGACCAATTTTACCGGGTTAAACTGGTACAGTGCCGTAAATATCGGAATGCATGCATTGCATAAATTGTCACAGTTTTGATGGCTCGCATGTAAGAGATACTTATTGCGACTATCATAAATGTCATACCGGTTACGTTCTTCTTCTATGTACCACTTTTTTTCAGACTAAGTTGGGTTTGGTTTCCACTTTAAAAAAATCAAGCTGAATACCGATATTTTACTCAAAGTTATTGTATCTGACCTCCGCAACATTTTCATTACGTAACACAGTATATCCGTTGTTAAGATTGCTTGTCAGACAAATTCGAACTATAATACTCTCGTTGTTTCAAAATTATCAGTCAAACTATAAATTAAAAATATTGATGTTTACTTTCCTGTAGTATCGTCTTGAGTTATAATACAAAGGTTACGTTTTCAGATCACGTGTATCTATAAGACCGACGTTAGTTTCATTCGGAATCAGTATGTGAGGTGTTTATTGTGGCTGTGTCTCCGTAACCAGTGTTTGATAAAACAATAATTGAAAAAAAAAACTCCAAAACCAATGGAATTTAGTACGTTCGCTTAATAAATCAAATTAGTTTCATGAAGTTCGTTACGGTGTGATAAGAAAACAGTATATTTCAAATTTTAGTATAGGAAGTGGTCTTCTCAAAATGAATCTTGATTTAAAAAAAACGTGACATTAGAAACGTGTTTAACTGCATTTTGAAGGATAAAAATTCTTTGTTTTATTATTCTTTTTCTAGTTTCCAACCAATAAGGTTGTGTTTCTCCCCAGTGCTGGTATTTTTACAATCTTGTCACGAATAAACTAAACAAACATTATCCCTCTTAAGAATTTATCTTTAGAGATAAGAGATTATAATTGTAAAACAATCGTAAATACAAATAAGAAAAATAGCACAGCCTTCAATTAAGTAGACTGATTATTTTGTTAAATAATGGAAGTGATATCAGAATTGCGAAGATCTTAATAGAAGTGAAGTGGTGGCTAAATATTGTTTACGATTAATGGTAGTGGTAGATTAGTGGCGTATTCCATCAAGTGCGTTTGTTTTACAACTGCTTTAATTGATTATAAAATTAATAAAGAGACCAGTTTGTTTTTCTTGGAGTAAACTTTAAGAGTACACAAAATGGGTGAAAAGGAGAAGGATAAAAATGTGGAGGAATACAACCCTTTTGAACATCGACAAGTCGTTAAACCTAACTCGTAAGTATATTTTTTTGAGATTTTTACCTTTTAAATTTTGCTATATTATGTATGCTGAAGAGGACCGATACCGAGACCCCTCTGTACCTCACGTTAAGCCCTTGGTCCCGACTGTCATATGTCGATCTTTGACAGTCGTTAAGTCATTACAATTATGACAACCAGTCTCACTATGGCATAGGTACTGCGTTATCCGGTAAAATGGGTTGTGGAGGTCTGGTGAATCCAGTAAGATTGGAAGCTGACCCTAACATAGCTTGGGAAAATCACGCATCAATTGCATGCACGCACGCAGCAATCCCATCATCTTGGGAAAATCATCAGTAATCACGCCATTGCTTTTCCGATGCGGGGATCGAACCCGCGATATGTCCGTCACAGAGATAATTGGCGTGATGACCTATCCAACATAATAATCCTCCTTATTTTAACGCAAGTTAATGATGAAATGTTCAGGTAATTATTATTTTGATAGCGCTGGATTTCGTAAAGAAAATGCCACAGCATCAAGTCATCACAAAAATATTGCTATAATAAAAAGCCTTTGTTTAGTATTTTCCTTTATAATCAAGGCTTTGTTTATATTTCTGATGATCTCTTTCTTATTATTAAGGAAAGGATGACTAAAATAAATCGGCTTATTGTTTTTTTAATTTTAGCTTTCTTTTTCAGCGACGCCAGATCATTAGCAAATCTAATAAAGTCCTCACTAGGTTCTGGTTTGCTTGCTATGCCATTGGCGTTTTCAAATGCTGGATGGGGAGTTGGCGTTTTGGGAACAGTCATCGTAGCATTCATTTGTGGCCATTGTGTTCACATATTTGTAAGATAATTTATTTTTTATTATAGTCTTAACTATTTAAACATTTTAGACAAGTGCGAGTCTGACTCGAGCACAAGGGTTCCGTACACATTTTGTTGATCGTCACGGTTTATTCTCCAAAAACAAAACAACAGTGCAGTTAAAAAGATACTCTCTTTTTAATCGATGTATTACACTATCAAAATTCAAACTGATTTTTTCCTTTACTTGTGAAGTAAAGACCTAGCATAATGCCGAATATTGTGATTCTATGTCGACGGGAAGTATCTATAGGTTTTGAGTTTCTCGAAAATGTATGAACAACACATAACTGTATTTTTAATTACATTGACATAATAGCTTTATTTTTTTAACATCAAGAGTTCATAGACCTAAGTATTAGATATCAATTTCAAAATGATACCAATACGCGTTTCTAAAAAAATAAATCATGACAGACAGACCGACAGACAACAAAGTGATCTTATAAGGGTTCCTTTTTTATATATGGAACGGAACCCTAAAAAGTTAAAGCAAAAAACCGCGTAATTTTAGGTTGGGTTTTTTAATTATTTATGCCATCAAGGTTAAATGACACAGTACCCCAGTTTTTACCAAATTAATAATCTTCCACTTATCACCACGTGGCTTGAATTAAATCAAATAGTATAAGCATCTCAACCGATGTCAACATAATGTATACAATGCAATTAAGTAAAACCACAAGATGAAAACAATTTTTGACTTTTTTCTGTCCAAATGACTCATTTTCCGTTCAGATTAAGAAAAGATAAATTACTACGGCTCGCCTTCTCTATACAAAATGCCAAATCAACTTTGTCTATCTGTCTGTTACGCTTTCACGGCTGAACCACATAACCGATTTTGATATAATTTAGTATAGAGGTAGCTTGAACTCCAAGAAATAACATAGGCTACTTTTTGTCGCAATATCCAAAATCTATTTAGTTGCAAGTTAGTGTAAGTTGGATTCTTTGGTTAAAGGTTGGACATTGCCAAACAAAAAATATTTACCACCAAGCCATGTATTAATCTGTTTCTTCTCATTAATTATTTTGTTTTTATTACAGGTAGAAACATCGCGAGGATGTTGTCGTTTGGAAAGAAAGCCATTACTAAGTTATGCAGAGACCTGCGGAGCCGCATTTGCGAATGGTCCCAAGTGGGTCCGACCATTTGCTAACTTTGCACAGTAAATATCTCTTGAATTATAACAATAATAATACCAGCCTATAAATGTCCCACAGCTGGGCGCAGGCCTCTTTTTTTAAAGAGAAGGAACGATCATTGATCACCACGCTTGCTCATTGCGGGTTGTCGATTTCAGATTCCATTTTTTGGAATCCAGGTTTCCTCACGATGTGTTCCTTTACCGACTGTCAATGATGTCTTAAATTATTTTATTTAAATTAGTATTATAGGTAATTTATTTTATTTAGAACTATTGATTACGGCTATAAATATACAACAAACGTTGTAACTATTCGAGTTGAAATGTTACATGTATTGTCAAAATATGATAATTATTTTGGCAAGGTTGAAAGAACGTTTTAATTATTCAATACAAAACAGCTCTATTTTATCGTCATGCATCATGCATATTATCTAAAATATTTAACAATAAATTCTTCACTTTTAAATTTTATTGTGTTTTTCAGTTTATTCGCCGAGTTTTCCTTATTTTTTACATATCTTGGCGTATGTTGCATATTCACTGTGCTAATAGCTACTTCAATCAAACAGGTAAGGCATTTGACTTGTTTATTTTTACTAAATGCACCTAACCATAACTAATTGACGGTTTTAATAGTATCATCTACAGACATTACTTAATTAGAAGTTGTTCCATCTAGACTAAATTAGTCGAAACCGGTTATTACAAAAGTCATGATCATCACATAATCGCTTGTAGATATTAACTTCTATGTCAAAAAATGAAGTAAAACATAATACATCGTTTCGTTTCAAATTTTCGCGTACTGTAGAGTTTCTTAGGCGGCCATTAGACGATCAATCTAGCATCAGTTCAATCTGTGACCTTGTTTAGATTGATGTCAGATTGATCGCGGAAGGTGTTAATTGATGTTAGATTAAAAATCGTTAAATCTCGATCACAGATTGAACTGATGCCAGATTGATCGTCTAATGACCGCCTTATACCACAACACGAACAACAACACATTTTCTAGTGTATTATTTAAGTAATGTAATTATAAGATATAAACATTTTGATTATTTATATAATGATTATCAAAAAAAATGGGTTTTGCTTTCTGAGGTTTATGCTAATGTTAGACTAAAATCTAAATAAACCGCGACAGAATCCGTTTAAAAGCACTTTTATTTAAAATATAGGTCTGTTAATAATATTAAAAATAATCCTTTAAGGATTTGATCCTTCATACAATTTCCGTAAATACTAATTATAATAATAAATAATTCCGTAAATATTTATAATATTCAGTCCTATTCATCACCTTTAACTAAGTACGTCGTTGCAAACCTGCAACATGGTCGCAATCATACGTTATTCACCAACGTGCATAGGTAATTATGTAGCTGTGATTATCTCATTGTACCTATGTACTGTAATTGTTCTGTCTACAATATTCTAGAAAAATCTTATGAAATACATTGAAATGAAACTGTGGTTTTTCCTAACTAATTTATTTTACTGTTTATTTTACGTATGGCAAGATCCAATTCAGTCTTTAGCCTGTGCCGTATTAACGTATTAAGTAGAAACTGAAATCGTAGAGACTAGTTCTAAAGTAAAAAAAAAAATTTGAAAATAAATACTTGACCTTTTATTACTAACACACTACTACCCAACTAACTACAACCAACGCGTGATAGGTACCTAACCTCCCATACAGGAAGGGCCCTCTTTATATTTATTTCTATCTAGTTAATGAATGTTTTATGTATCACAATCTGTTTATGTTTTATACGGTATTAAATAAATATTAATACGTTTTATTTCAGTTGTTTGACACGTATCTCACAGCGGCGAGCCTGCCGGTAGAGCAATACTGTCTTATCCTGCTCGCTCCACTTTGCCTGTTGTGCCAAATCAGGCACTTAAAATGGCTTGCACCGTTTTCCTTACTTGCGAACCTGCTACTCTTTGCAACCTTCGCTATATGTCTCTACTACATCTTCAGAGAACCAATAACCATCAGTGACAAAAAGGTTGTAGGTGATCTGTCAAGATTGCCCGCGTTTTTATCGTAAGTCATTCTGATATATTGTCTTTTGTTTTTCCATTACGTTAAACTTGTAACAACGTTTATTAGATAATGGAGATTTGTATTACACATTGTTCACTGTTTAATATGGCACGAAGAAGGTTAGTTAATTTATAGTAATTGATTCTTACAAATGTTTGTTTGTTAAAAATAAACAATAACGTTTTATTTAATAAGTAACATATAGGTTGGTATATTTGTGCATGAACTGGCCATTTATTCATGAAAAAGGATGGATAAGCTGAACATACAGACCAAAAATGCCATTAAACTTTAGACGATCTCTTTTCTATGACAAAACATTTGCCAATTTATTAGACTATAAATCTTCCGCTCCGATTTTTACAAGTTATTTTAGGAATGTCCATTCCACCGTATTCAGCGGATGACCTGCCTATCTGACTACTTAGTAGCAATTCAAGTAGCAACATTATACAGAATTCTTGTTAAAATTTACAGAACAGTGATCTTCGCAATGGAAGGCATAGGTGTGGTGATGCCAGTGGAAAACACCATGAAGAAACCACAGCACTTCCTTGGCTGTCCAAGCGTAATGGTCATCGCTATGACCCTCGTCATGTTACTCTACACCATACTGGGAGTATTCGGCTATTTAAGATATGGGGAGGTGCTTAGAGGAACCATCACGTTAAATCTTCCTATGGATGACTGGTACTCTTTTTCCTCAAGCCTATGCTATTACACTACTGAGCAAGGGTCTCATTTAAATCCTTCCAAAATACCTTGGCTGCATGTCGAAACAGCCGTTTGGAACATATTATTATTAATAGTTATAGCTGATTTCAAAAGACCTTTAAAAGAAACAAATAACAGTAACTATCTAATCAGAATAATACACAAATGTATCTAAGTTTTCAAGCTCAATTAATAAACTAAACAACTACCTGTCAGTTCTTATTAAATTTAGTGTTACCTAATAAGAGGCAAAACTAATTCTAGTTCAGAAAAAGTATTTAACGAACTAGGCCTACGGCAAATTGTTAGTAAAAACTGTTATTACTGTTTTAGGCTAGGTAAAGGTACTATAATTATGATTTGACTCTAGACAGATAATGAGATAAGTGCCTACCTACTTACATATAATAAATAGAATCTAATTTTAAATTGTTAAACATACGGAGCGTTTAAAATAAATAGAGAAGACCTTGAACGATTAGTCAAGTCATCAATGTTCATGCGAGGTCAAAAGCAAACGAGATTTTAGCAATTTTTTATATAATAAGGTTTTAAGTCCCAGAGTTTTGTACAGAATCACCGTGATTAACTCACTAGCAAACGTTATAAAATCCCCATGATTTTATTACATTTGTTTTGGCTTTGCTAAGGCCATAAAGTCGCTAAATATGGTCGCTTTAAATTAGTCGGTAATTTCTTCATCATAAAAAACAAAGAAGTAAAAGCTTAACTTACCTTAGTTTAGTTTAACTTTACCGTACATAAGCACGTGCATCTTAATTTAAATTAATTTCATCTTTCGACCTTCCTTTGACATAAATGAGAATTAAAATGAACAATCAAGTTTAATTTATTTCTCTATTTCTTTCAGGCCAGCAATATGTGCGAAGATATTTATATCGATCACAATTTTTCTCACCTATCCTCTACATTTCTTCGTGGTCATAGATATAATCTCGAGATTTGCACAACCGAGGATCCCAGAGAAGTATCATAATATAATGCAAATTAGCGTCAGAGTTTTCGTTGTATGTTTTTGCGGTAAGTCAAACAAAAAACAATACAAATAATTTGACAACCTCAGTGGTCGAGTGGCGTACACATTGGCTTTCAAGGAGTCGCTAGCTCGGAGTTACCCGTGTTCGATCCCCGGACCCTTTTCTACATTGTCTTGGGTCTGGGTGGTACCTTCGTTGTCTCTGATTCCATAACACAATTGCTATAGCTACTTTGGGTTACGAGCAATATATGTGATGTTGTCCACATTTATTTATTTAATTTAAAAAGTCTTATACTAAGTATTTTAGATAAGACAAATGGCTGGCAAGCTAAAACGAATAGACTTTTATAAAAGACATGAAATAATCAATGAACTGACGTGATTTACATATTAAGAGCCTTATTTATAAACGATGACTCTCATAACTAGGTTAAGAATAAAAGAAAGAAATGATTTATTTTGCAAGTAGTATATATCATCACTTTTACATGTCTTTATTTTGTGCTGTATGAAGTTGAAATTCCCTATCTAATCTGATTTTCTACCCTGAGAAGAAATATCGAAACAAACTCAGGGGTATAATAATATAGTCTCCTTAAAAGTCAATTGATTATTGTCGAGTAATATTGTGTGAACAGCTGCAGGGAATACCCTGACAATATTTGACAATATTGACTGGTATTAACCAGCACTGGCCTTTGGTAATATTGTCAATGTGAGTTAGGGAAAACCAGAAGCATGTCTTTTAACTTTTTTTTCGTATTAAGGGCCATGCTCTTGGTCAACCAATAGGACGTGTAAAAATCATTCTGTTCTTTGGCGTTACCCATTCTTACTTGCCCTTAAACCCATTCTACATTTTCATTTCAGGTGGTGTAGGCATCGCTCTACCATACTTAGAACAGATTATTAACTTGGTAGGAGCTCTCTTTTACTCCATCCTTGGCCTCATTATACCAGGATTGGTGGAAACCGTATTCCGTTGGGAAGACCTCGGAAGATTCAACTGGATTCTCTATAAGAACATTTTCATAATTTTCTGTGGCATGTTCAGTTTGGTATCCGGTTGTACTGTTACCATTTATGATATAATAGCTTTAACTCATGAGAAAACAACGTAAATAACTTTAAAAATACATAGAGTAAGTAATAGTTTTTTTTTTTAATAAATGAATGTAAAATTGTATTGTAAAGTTAACGTTCTCTGTGATTTATTTATCTAAAATAATGCAATAAATAGTTTTAAGTGCTTTGTTTTTTTATTTCCTAATTCTTAAACCTGCCGTTTTTCCTACTAAAACATTCTCAGTTTGCGTTCTCAAAATAAAAGGCCAGGTTTCGAAAGGACCCTAAATGAATAATAATATTATTAGTATTTATATAGTTTATTCGTCATTTATTAGTCCGGTAAATGATGAATAAAATATTACTTGAATGATGTTCCAATTCTAAAAACCCAAGTAGGTTAAATGCCTCCTCATCTCAATTGAATTGTATCCATCAAAATTGTGTTCGAATTCAGACAGATTTGTCACATGTATTTAGGTACGTAGTGAAATCTATATCTATATTTTTTTTCTTAATACCATTATTAAACAAATGTATAAAAATAATAATTTAAAAATGAACTTATATAATACATAAACGCGAAATAATGTGATGACAAAAGTTTAAGTGGTACCTAAAAATAAATTATTTCATGAAATATAGTAGACAGACCATAAGTGACCTGCCCCCCTAGACAAGTGTCATTTCGACAAGCGATAATGCTGATCGAATCGTTCAAATGTATGCAAGTGACAAGTCCCAGTCACGTGACTTATCGAAACGAACTGTCATTCCCATACATTTACTGTCATTTAAGCGATTTCTATAATCGTTTACGCTTGTCGAAATGCCACTTGTCTAGAGGGGCTGGATTTGAATGGTCTCTTTAATTTACGACGTCTAAAAACATTGTTCAAATACATACTACTCAGACCAACCGTCATAAAACAGAAACATCGTGTTTTGTCGCGCATTATTTATTCTTGTTGTGACCTACAAACTGGCCGGTATTTGTATATTTGGAAACCGTTTAAGAATAATCTTCGTTCGCTGATAAACCAGCTCAAAATCTCACCTGAATTTTAATAAAAGTATTCCTTTAACGATAAATTAACTGTCATTTGCCAATAGATGGCGCAACCTAACTAATCTAAATATATTTTCCATCCCACGCGAGCCAAATCACAGCCAAACGCTAGTTCAAGACATTTATAGACTGTTTACTTTTGGTATGTTGATATTTACTTTGATATTTACTGCTGGCAGTATAGTTTTAGTTTTACATTTTCATCATAAAAATCTTTATTGCTTAAATAAGACGTCATAACATTGACACGAAATGCTGAATCTAAATCTGTCTGGTGGGTATTGGACAAATTGACATTGATTGTTGTATTGTCGTAGTCATTGACCTTACATTTGGCACAATGTCTTATATTAGCTACATTTCCATTAAGAGGTAATGCGGTCAAAAATATTTAGATATTACATAACAATTAAATACCCTTCCTTTATATTACGTAACTTTATCAACAAATTCTACCAAAGCCAACCATTCCATAATCAAGCGTCAGCCTTTTCCATTTGAAGGTCCAGTGCCCTGACTCTTCAATTAATTTTAATTCCAATGAAATACCAATGAATATTGATATTAGTTTAGCGGACATGTGATTCAGTTTTTTTGGATAAAGTACTGTTAGTGAAAGAAACTGGAATTTAAACGTCGACAGTATTTTTTTGTACTGCGTGTTCTTTATGTGCTAAATGAATAACAATTTTGCAATGGTATTGTATTAGAATTAAAATTATTTGAAGAGTAAGGGCACTGGTCCTTTAAATTCAAAAGGCTATCGCTTGATACTAGTTATCAAGTGGTAGGCATTTGGTAGACTTCATTCTTCAAAATTCATTCAAGAATAACCCCCTAGTTGATGTTTAAAACCAAATCATGGTGCTAGACTTGCAAATGGCGGATCTTCCTCAACACAAGTACCTATAAAGAGTAATAGATCCATTGGAAGCCAATGACGTAGGTTGTATCAGTAGGACCTTGATGCTTTTACTGATTTTTCCCAATATTACTGCTACAAGGGCGACTCAGAAAATTCTCTGGAAAATTCAGACTGCATGCTTAGCCCTCTGGATAAACCTAACAGCATACCTAAGGAACTCAGTCATCTCTTTTAAACCATGAGGTCTACTTTTAAATGAGACGGTGTCGTAAATATCATATAGAACGCAACAACTATCTTTGTGTTTATTTCAATAATAAATGTCATCGGAACCGAAAACGAGATGCTTTCAAAATGAATATTAAACATTAGACATAGGTCATTTATTTTTATATAACGTGCCTATGTTTTTACAACATGAAAAGCGATGTTTACATTCACATTCAAAATATTAACGTTGGCCAGTGCTATCATTATTACATTAGTTGCTATGCTATTAAAAGAGTGTATACACTTTCAAAACTGTTGCCTAGTGAACGTACCAGGACATAACTGGATTAAAAAGATCTTCCCATTTTTGTTTCAATGTACCTACGATATGTTTCATTTAAATGTTGAAAAGACTAGGCAGATGATGATTATAATAATAAGTGTCCCGGCAAACGTTGTTTTGCAATATAAATAAAAAAATAGGGGTTGGTGTTAGAAGGGTAAAAAATAAGGGATATACGAGTATGTATTTTTTATAATAAATCATAAATATAAAATGTTGTCCAAAAATAAAAATAAAATGTTAGGGTGTAGGTACCTCTAAGTGATAAGGGTGGCCCCTTATCACTTAGAGGTATAAAAAAAAGTTTACGACCTATTCTTAGACCTACCAAACACACACGAAAAAAATTATAAAAAATCGGTCAAGCCGTTTCTGAAAAGTTTGGTTACAAACTCTGTGACAGGAGAATTTTATATATAGACATAAGGAAGCTTACAAACAATGTTTTGTAGATAATTATGAAAGTCTGCAGATATATTACGTCAATAGACACCACGAGTGAACAATTATTAGGTCAGTTACCCATAATACATTGGTACCTAATGCTAAATTCATTATAACAAATTTGGAGGGCTAACCTTGGACAAGTAAGACGTTAATTCTATGAGATTGAGCCAAATGCGCAGTACTTAGTAAACATTACATTGTAACATTATAATCATAAGAGACAGTGATAATAATAGTTTAAATCTAAGCCTTTTCACGATAACTACCTACGTCATCACATTTAGTTTGCTTATAGCACGTTTTGCACACCATCTCAGAAAATGATGACTACTGTATAAATATCTTACCGTTATATTTTTATTGATCCAACATCGGGACAACACTGGCTGTAAAAGAATGTTCTGATATGTATGGCTGTCAGGTCTTTAATTAAAAAAACAATTGCTTTTTTATAGAAATTTTATCTACAAAATATCATCCTAAGTAAAATATAAATGAGTTAACATAAACTTTATCTACATGAAAGTGAGATATAAATGAGATGCAACGCGATAATTATCATAGGTAGCTATGTACAAGTCTAGCTTAATTATATTTCGTATACTTAAATAAGAAATTTCTTCCTAAATGTCTAGGTTTTTGACAGGGTTCTTTATAAACAAATGTTATCTAAAACAGGCATTCGTTCTAACAAGCTTTAAATATTACCTGACATAATGTATCGTATTTTTAGAATTCGCAGTCAAAATATTACGCTCGTAAATACTATGCCATACTATTTTCAAATCTTTAGTCACTGTACTGATGAAAATAACTCATAATAACTGTCGAAAATTATGTAAGCATATATATGCGAAAAACAAAAGAGTGTGACGCTTAAAATACAAAACAAATTTGTCAAAATATTAAAATAGGCGCCAACTCTGACACAACATATTTGTCTAAAAGTAGACACTACACCTTACTAGAACATAGGTAAAATAAGCTGGTTTAAATGGTGGCTAAGGTTTCATTGTGTTTGTTTCTCGCCAGAACCCCGCCGAGCATACTTTAGCGAACCCAGGACTGCGACAAAGGCAAGGACGGGACCAGAGTGTTTTAGTCAGTGCAAGTCCGGCGTCCCCACGTCGTGCCCTCGGCGTGGGTTGAAGTTATTAGATTTTCACCCCGTTTCTGTTAAATTGAGTTTAATAATAAATGTTGGTATAAGTCCATCATTGTGCCGAAGGAATATAATAAGAAAAAGGACTGATATCTCTAATATCAGTCCGATATAATAAAAATACGGCTTCCTTAAAAAAAACCGAAAAAGTTAATAAGTACTGTATAACTGTAGGAAATGAATTTACTAGGGTTTCTCGTCATCCCAGAAAAGCAATGCAAATGCAAATCTTATTTATCTACATGAGTAGTCACAAAACGAAAGCATAACACGTTTCTAATTATAGCTTTAATACAATCAAGAGACTCTAAAAGGTAGTTAAAGACGCCATACTTGTCCAATCTAAGAATTATTGAAGCACTCGTGTTATAATCATGTGTTATAGGTATCAGTAGAATCAGAAAATCAGCTATTGTTTACAAGGACTTCAAGAGCTCTTGATGATATTATGTTTAATGCTGAACCTATAACATGAAAAAAGCTAGCAACCTAAGTTTCATCACGAACTAATCCCAATACATAGGTGTTACGGACAGCCCTCTAGGCTGCAAGGAGGCAGAAGAAACACCAAAACACGTTCTGCTGGAATGTAGGAGCGTGGCAGATCAACGGGCACAAATTCTCCAGTCCCCAGCATCACTACCGGAGGCCTGTAGCAACCTGACAAGGCTGCTTACCTTCTGGGATGCTCTGGGATGGCTGGTGTCAAAAAGAAGGAAACACTTTCACGTACAATGGCCCAATCAAGAGGCTAAGTGCGGAAAACAGCCTTGTTAAACAAACAAACAATCCCAATTCATATTAGAAAAAAACTTACCCGAGAGAATCTCGAAAGCCCACACTCGGCCACCTTTTCCCAAACTAGGCAGGTCTGTATTATGGAAATCAGACAACTGATAAACATACTTATATAATTCTAAATACATACATATTAAAAATAAATAACACCCAAACACAGAAAAAATAATTATGCTCATACTCAAAGATTTGTTTTGAGTGGGAATCGAACTTACGACCTCCGGTTTAGCAGTCAGGGTCACTAACCACTTAACCAAAAGGCCAGTCAAAATCTATAAAAGGTTGTCAAACTCCACTTTTGTGCGAATCATATTTGCATGCTATAAAAGATAAAATCTACTTATTGGCAACGTACTTTGAAAGAAAATTGGGGTCGTGCTCGAAATAAAAAGTAAGCTAAGTAGAGTTCAGTATATTTAACATCTAGACATACTTGATGACGTTCATTTGGTTAAAATTGATTGATGTTTGGTATTTCAGTTGCGTCGACAAAATAAGCCAAGTGTTTTAATTACTAGTGAAAACGAAGATTATGGATGAAATATCTATATCGAACCGTGATATCGAACCATCTTCACGCTTCACAGACAATTTGTCACAACTTCTAAATACAAGTCGTCTTTTTCTATTAACGGCTATCCGTTGGAATGTGTAAATTGGTTTATAAATAAAATTGCAGATAAAAAAGATTTCGTACGTAAAGTCGTTGACTTACGCAAATCCCATGCCAAAAATCTTAACAGGAATGTTGAAGGAGAAAGTTAATATATTATATTATGCAGTAGATATACATACTTGAACATAAAAACAAAAGTATCACATGTTTGTCCTCGATAAATTTATATATATATAACAGACTGTCAACTAGGTGAATATTAAAAATAAATTATATAAATATAGCAATGTTTTCACTGCCCTGATAGTTTGCAAATCAACAGCCACTAAACATATTATCGAAACAATAAAATATTAGACTATATTATGATATTTTTTGTACCTAACAATTAACGTAAAGTTTATATAGCTATTCTTATTCTTGGAGCTTTACTTTGTTATTCCTTCACTACTCTGTTTACTTTTGCGATATGGGTTATAGTTGTTGGTGCATATTATGTATGCAACAATTTGAGGAACTACCTAACATGCAATTTTAAGGTATGTACAGATGGGTGAGATAGGCAAATTCAAGTGCAATGATAATCACGCTAGCAGAAACTATTATAAAAAATATTAATCGAAAAATTTAAAAAACCTGACCGGCTTAAAAATTACCTTAAACGTAAGAAAACAAGTAAAACAAATGAGGAACCGTTCATACTTTTAAATCTAAGAAGTTCCCCGACTGGAATGATAATAATTAACCAATACAACTGGTTTTATTACTTTTCATTTTTAAGCAGACAAGTTTTTTTATTTTTCGATTAATAGATTTATTTTATACATTTAAGTGGCAGGTTTTAAAGGCGCTAAATGCTTATGGCTTAGTTATATTAAGTTCACCTCGTGGACCATTATTACCCGATTTCTAAGTAAATTTTGTATTGTATATTTAAATTTTTTAATAAAAAATTGTAAAAACTGAATGAAAATCTGATATTAAGAGGTTTTCATAATCGTGCTTTACAATAAAATGCTCTGCAAAATAATGTAAGTAAAAGAATAAGGGCGCTATCCTTAAATTTTGTTTAAAGCGCTCGTCCTCGATATAAATTATACGCGTGACTAGGTACCTATAATAATTGTTATATGAATGAAAAATTAATAGAATATTTTGCAACTGGATACGAACTATGTATACCTACTCAAAACACTACTGGTATGTATTCACTCTTAACGCATAGTAACTTTTTTTACATTTAATCCTTGACAATTATAAAAAAAAAAACTATAATGGTGTAAATATTGTAATATCTGAACCTATAATTTGAACCCCATGGAGAACATGCTCAATGCCAAAGTGTCTCGGTTACAGACACGCTTCGGTATTCTACACCTATTTATAAATTAAAAACGGTCTTGTGTGTGCCAAATGTTAATAAAAGATAGTAAGAATTGTTACAACATTAAATTCTTGCACAAAATGTAACGTGTCAACTGTGTGATACATTAGTTCATTACTGAGACAACATTTTTTTTATTTTCTTTTTGTTTCTATGTTGTATTCAGCCAACAAAATAAAATTAGGGAAATTTTACGCGACTGCAACAAAACGTTTATAATTCTCATTCACTCATACAAGCTTTAAAGTTTAAATTCCCGTTCATTCCCATTCAAAGTTTAGATTCACGATAGGTCCCCGAAATAATAAGCAAGTGTAACAATACTACTGGCTTATAATTGTCGCTCTATGGCAAAGGACTCGCTGGATATAAAATTCGGTATTTAGCCGAATCTGTTGAGTCTGAAAACCGACCCCAATATAGTTACAATGCGCGTTACCTATAGCAATAAATCGTCAGCAAACCTTGTCTATGAGAATATTTTGATTTTGTTCTATAACCTTTTATTTTTATATGGTAACATGGACCATGTAAGACTTTGCATGTTCCCTCAATTATATATTTCAAATTTAGAATTTAATATATATATATTTTACGTTTTGTACACTTTTGTTTATTTTATTTCTGTTTTTAATTTGTATATTATTTCTTTGATAAATGGTTGCTTGGAAGAAATTGCCATATGCAATATGGCCGCCTTTTTGTACATACTAGGTACTTGTCTATACCACATAATATTTATTAACTTGTATGTGTGCAATAAAAATAAATTAATAGTTTTGGAAAAACGCTACGCTTTTATTCGGAGAAAGACAGAACATGACCGTTGATCACCATGCTTGTTATTAAGAGTTGGCAATGCAAATGGGTTTCAATAGATAGATGATGCATCTTCAAATTTTCCTCGACAGTTGACGTCCCATAAAATGTATCTAACATAAGGCAATCCTATTGTCAAATTGGGCATCACTCCAAATTAGTCAGTGGTCTTAGAATAACAAAGAAAGTACGTATATTATTAAAATAGTGACATAAAAGGTACCTACATAGATTTGAACTTTAATCTTCATTTGCAACAGTCGGTAAAGTTGGCTCGTTGCGAATTTTATTAAGAATGTTAGACCGTGAATGTAATTAATTATTTAATTTGTAGGAAATGACTATATGTCATGTTATAAACTAGCACAATAATCCTTATGTTAGATATTTTCACATAAAACTAGTTTGCAATGAGAAAATTATAATTGATCACTGAGTCTTTATTAGATATAATTTATAAACTAAATTCTCTCATCGATCATGTCACAATATCTTATAATAGACAATTCCCATATTTCCCACCACTGCCTTTTATAAATAAATTGTTGTAAAACGTTCATGTTTAACAAAATTATTTAAT
The DNA here is from genome assembly GCA_932294365.1 of Diachrysia chrysitis. Lineage (NCBI taxonomy): Eukaryota > Metazoa > Arthropoda > Insecta > Lepidoptera > Noctuidae > Diachrysia > Diachrysia chrysitis. The sequence goes on along the minus strand of OW028649.1, from coordinate 8,844,898 downwards.
CAATTCTTTAAATTTTTCCATACACAGAGATAACTTCAGTCAGAATAATTCAATATGAACCTTGAGAGAATATTTATTATTATTATTTGTTACGCATTAACGCATGCAGAGCCAATATTTGTAATTAAATACAATTTTTTCCTTCCTACTATTTGTATTTAATGAGAATATATAGTAACACATTCACACCGCAATACAGCGCAGTGCCCGGCAAGTCCATAAACTACTTAAAAACATAAACTTATTAAAACATCGTTCATTAAGACAAATTTTGTTTAAACGACTTTATCTCTACTGAATTTAATCACTGTATTGCGAGGGGTTTTACAAAAATTCCATTCATATACACAAACAAAACCCAGACTTGAAACAGGCAATTGTGGATCACTCAAATGCTTGCATATTTACGATACTAATAAATACACTTTAATGAATAGGGATGTTTCCTGGGTATGAAAAGTTAAAATCTATTTAGTCCGTGAGTTAGATAATAAAAAAATATTAGACACGTATTTTTTCTTTTATCAAAACAATAAAAAAATACAAAGATACATCGCTTTAAAGTTTCGGAGTGGGGGCTTATGACGCTACGCCTCGCTAAAAATCGTAGCGAGGAGTGACGTCACGCGTAAATTCAGTTCTCTGTATTTTGATCATTTTTTGTTTGCAGGAAATAAAAAAAAATACGTGTCCAATAAAATTCATTAATCTACAAGACGGACATTAAAAAAAAATAGGAAACAGGCCCATTCAAATTGGATGTTTATTATTTATCCGTATCTTAAAATGAGACGCAAATATCAATATTTTTGTAGCAACAATAGTCTATATAGACCAATCCGTCCAGAATTCCAGATTCCACTGGCCCTTTGAGCTAAATGTTGATGCCAAGAAGGTCCCTGAAACGGTCACGCGTGTTTTATATTTATAAAGATCACTATTGCACACTAAGCAGACGATCATTGACTGTGTCGTCGTCCGCTCGGAAACATGTCGCACGCGCGCATATGCAACGATACAAGAACGTCGTAAAACATAAACAAATCATTTAAATTGAAGCCTAATAAAAACTAGTGCCATTCTGGATTTTTAATTCATATAAAAAGTTATTCAAACAACAGTGACAATGACGAACAGTTACAACATGAAGGAGTTCAGTTCGACGTAAGTTTTAGTTTTATTTTTTTTTAATCATACGCCGATTTTTTTATAATTAGATAAATTAAATTACTTTTCCTCTTACTTTATATAAATATATTTATATTTTTATAAATTATAAATTGAAACTACGATAATTCGTAACGCATTTTTTGATTTAATATTTTTAATTTAAAGTCTTCTACCTTCAATATCACCGTTGTGAACTGGACAGTAGTATTTTTGAGTTAGAAGTGATTCTGCGTCGCATAGGGAACAAACCTATTTGTGGAACGAATGCATGTAAACACTGCAATGTAATGGCGCCAAAGTTGTGTAATTTTCACGTGTGCAGTGCTAACTAATGGTCAGTTTTACACTTTCTTGCACCGGCTATAGTGGCCGTCATGCGTGAAGATATGTATAATAAACGTACGTATATAACGTATGATTTTTCTTAAAATGTTACCTTGTACGAACAGTAATTCATAACATAATATTATTAAAACATTTAGTAAGAGCTGGTAAATCAATTCAATTATTTACATTTATTTTATGGTAAAAATAAAGCATGGTCTAATTTCACAGAAGTTTTTGAATAAGCACTGAATATTGGTTATACTTACCTATAAACATGATATAGTAGAATGATTACAAAATAATATTTGATTGAATTTTTATATTGTTCTATTACAAATACCTTCCCTGAAAGTCTTTACAAAACATCGTATACGTAGTTCGGTTCTAGACTATCCTGTAAATAAATCCTATTTGTATACATTTTTATTAACTGTGTGAAGTGCGAGCATTTTGGCCGTAAGAATATCAGTGGCCTGATGAATGTTGATTGATGCTAGTGGGCAGCAATCAATTTCGATACTCATTGAATTACTTTGAAAATTTAAATCCGAGACAGACAAAATTAATTACATCAATGATATTTACATTCAGCAATTATGCATGCCATTCATTTAATTTTACGTTTTAAGTCAATATTCTTAAGGTATAAATACGTCAGCGTTTTAAACCTACACAACTATTTTCTACTAGCGTGTTTTAGTTTCAACGGTTTTTCATTTTTGCAACATTTTTCATTTATGCTCCGCTCCTATTCGTCGTAGCGTGATGCTATGCTATATAGCCTATAGCCTTCCTCAATAAACGGACTATTCAATACAAAAAGAATTTTTCAATTCGAACCAGTAGTTCCTGAGATTAGCGCGTTCAAACAAAAAAACAAACAAACAAACTCTGATCAAAAACTCTTCAGCTTTATAATATTAGTATAGATAATAATTACGCAACCTACAATCTTAATTAAGAAATGTCATTCCAGATGTTAAAAACGGGTAATAAACGAGAGGAGAATAATACGTTTGTTCATTGTTCATCTGGAAATAATCTAAACATTTTTCTTGTTTCACAAAATGTGTGGGTATGTGCGGATCTTTTGCCATGAGACGCTTCCGTCGACAATCTACAATGTCAAATGAATGTCTTAAATAACACAGACAGCCTTCCGCAAATAATGTACCTAGAGCTTTTAAAATAGTTAACTGTTTAATGTTTGTTTACATAAAATATCACAATATAATTTATTTACTTATAAGATGAAATGATATGAAATATTTTTTTTTGTAACTGGGTAATATCATTACTTTTACTTGTCATCTATATACTTAATAAATAAAGCTGAAGAGTTCGTTTGTTTGTTTGAACGCGCTAATCTCAGGAACTACTGGTCCGATTTTTAAAATTCTTTAAGTGTTGGATAGCCCATTTATTGAGGAATTTTATAAGCTATATAACATTACGCTGCGACCAAAAGGAGCGGAGCATAAATGAAAAATGTTGCAAAAGTAAACTGTTGAAACTAAAACACGCGGGCAAAGTCGCGGGGGACAGCTCAAGTCGACATTTCCTAACTGGCTACCTTGAGAAGACACAAACTCTCTTTCTTGTCAAAACAAGCTCAAAGGTCACAGCCTCTTTTAAAGTTCAGCCAATTGTTGTAGTTTGCTATTTCCTTTTGCTGTACTTACACACAACATACATAGGACACAATATATACATACATAGGGATAGTCAGTAAGATCACACTCCAGACCCATTCTTAAAAAAAACCGCGCTTAAGATGAACCTGTGACGTATTAGAGAGTGCTCATAAGTGATGCTGGAAGCATCGCGAAGCATTGCGAAGTGCTGAAAGTCTTCCTAATTTAGATGTGGCTACAATCATGATCACGCTTTTGTTTAGGGTAGGCAAGAAGCTCCTGCTTTTATAAATTATCGTTTTTGTATAGCACAATGATAAAAACGTTATCTGGAAGATTGTATCACGATATTTTAAAAGAAAATTCCGATAACCATTTGGTAAGATGACATACTATACGTCGGTATAAGATGCCGTACTATGTCGACGACTTTTTACAAGGTACAGTCAATGACAGAACATAACTACACTTGTTTTACTTGGTTTACCCACATTTAGCTTCGTGGGAACAGGACAATTTTGTTTTTTTTTTTCATAATATAGCGCGGCAATTACAAACGCATCAGCAAAGTTGGTCAAAAGAAAACATGAAAAGGCTATCGAAGCTGTAAAAAAAACAGAAAAGATTGCCTTTTAAAATGTTTCAATGTGATTTTAATTTAAAAAAAATGCGTTAATCTTACTTAACCTTGTAAAAATATCACATGACATTAAAAACATACAAAACGTAGTATATTTGGACCGACCTCTGTGTTAGAATATCTCTGCGATTTGATAAAATTTCCAGACCACCAAGATGGTAAAACAAATAACATTGGAATGTAAAGGACTAGCAAGCTATTTTGAGCACTGAGCAAAACTAAAATCTTTAGATTTTTAGTGCAATATCAAATTAAATGGCGCTATCACCGTAAGTATATAATTTACTAGCTGTCCCCCGCGACTTTATCCGCGTTTTTTAGTTTTAACGGTTTTTCATTTTCGCCGCGTAATGTTATATCCTTCCAAAATAAATGGGCTATCCAACACTGAAAGAATTTTTCAAATCGGACCAGTAGTTTCTGAGTTTAGCGCGTTCAAACAAACAAACAAACTCTTCACAGCTTTATATATTAGTATAGATTTAGGTACGATACAAATAATATTCGAATAGAATTCGAAGGCAAAACAAGATATATAACCGTCTACTGTTGCAAATTAACATAATTATTAGATTTATTTGCTTTAATTTTATGCAAATAAAAAAAAACTTGTCGGAAAGGCATGGGTAATATAATGTTGATCACCGTTTTATGTACCGCTTGGTTGTGTCGTAAATAATCATCAAATATGGCCATAGTGATGGCATATGTCCAAAACCATGTTATCACGTTTGTCTCTTATCGCGTGTGACATCTATCAATATCTGGTACCAAGACAGCACGATCTACGTCTCCTCCTGAGTTTCTTGTAAAGCACGTTTGGACGTGAAATTGATGCATTTTCTATTTCCAATGTCAGATAACAATCAACATAGACAAAAGGCTAGAGATAGAATGTGTTATGATTAATCAACGAGCATGTCTTTTCTGGTCCAGACTAAGTAAAACAACAAAATTGAACTAAAGAGCTACACTTAAAATTTATCTACTCTTGTAAAAAAAACATAGGTAGGTAAGTACGTAGGTACCTACTTAAATCTTAATACGAGCATTCACAAAATTTCCAATGAAACTGAATACTACTCTTTGCGTAAGAATGTGTCCAGCGTAGTCACACTTTTTTAATCAATCACATTCAATTTAATAGAGTAATAAACATTTAACCATGAACCAAAGACAAAGGTCATTATCAACAGCCTACTACAGTCTGGACACTGACCTATAAAAATGAGACATCCTTATCTCGTTCCAAAATACATTTCTTTATACGCTTACTACGCCTCATCAATCAAGACAAATCAAATTAGCTTTTATTTTTATTTTAATGGCAATTATGATGTCTCGTTACATAGCATCTTTATACATTTAGGATATTAGGATTTATGGAGATATCTAATTGACGCAATATAAAGTCATGGATAGAGTCTGCGTTTGTACACACTTGAAAAGATAAAAAATAAATCTCAATTACCAAGATTATCTTCATAAACGTAACAATCAAAACGTGATTAGCACTTTACGACAAACATGAGTAAAAACCGAGCGAGATAAAACAAAGGTTTCAGTGACAATCGTTATCCTATCACACACTTTAACTACCGCAAACTGCAATAAACGGTATTAAATAGCATTAGTAATTAAGTATGGCTTAGCGTACTTCAACTAATGGCCGGCTCCTATATATATATATATATATATATATATATATATTTTTTAATAATAAAAATCTTTATTTTCTCATCATTATGAAACTAGTACAAAGTTAAGTTGTTTGTACATAATAGAGACTGGTGTCTGAATTAGGTAAAACCTGTGTTACAGATCACCAGGCCAACCCTCGATTCGATAGTCACTACTACCTTTAACTTATAAATACTAACAATATCTTTAAATATTAGAAAAAAAGCTAACAATTATATGTATTTTATGTAATCAGTCAGTTTTAACAAACTTATTAAAAGTAGGTATAGTATGTGTAGATGTTTTTATGGATGTGAGTGTAGGTGTAAGTGTGTTTGTATATTGAAGAAACGTTTCCTTTTTACGGACGGTAGAAATTTCTTCGTTTTGTTTAAAAAAAATCTACCGCGCGTAAGCAAAACAAATCATTTTTTGAATATAAGAACCAAGCATTTTATATTTCACTATTCAACGTATAGGTACATTACAAGAATGCTAGATAAAATTAATTAATTATACTTGGTAATCAACCTACTCTTTATTTTATGGTTATAATTAACGTGTTAAGTATTTAAGTATATCAATAGTAGTCTTGTGTGATTATCATCCGTTTAGTGTTAACTTAATTTGTTAAGCTCATTAGTAATGAATCATGGGTATTGAAGGCATAATAATGTAACCTATAATTGCTTCAATAAATGGCTCATACATAGGAGGAACGCAATGATCTCCTTGTTCTAAGACGCGTCAGATTGTAATAATAAAGTAAATGTATTGTCGACTGCACCTACTCAAATTCGTACTGTCTAATTTATAATCATGTTATTACGTACTGCGCATACTAGTTCAAAATTTAATGTCTCTTTCAGGGCCATCATTACAGAAAATGGACTATATCCGTCAACAATATCTATTAACACAATCAACACAAAATGTAAAGAAAACGATTTGGAAATAAGTGCTTATGATCCGTTTCAAAACAGAAAATTGGAACACCCGAACTCGTAAGTCTACGTTCATTTATCAGCCCATCGTTTCACCAATCCTCATTATTTATTAAAAGAGCTTCATTGAAATATTACCCTTTTTTAAATCACCGCAACTTTTTGCCATCATTTATAAAACCTCACGAATTTCTACGTACATTTGTTCACAAATACTTTATTACCATATAATTATATTTACATGTGTAATACTCATCATTCACAAGAAAAAAGGTCAATGGTATATTAATAGGATCATTTTAAAATCATAATTACTTCCCTATATTAAGCAAAGTTAATTTTTGAGAATAATTGCTCTGACCATGAAATCTGCGCCACTTTTGATATAACCCGATTTATGTAGACAGAAAGATCGTCTATGTCCAGTATTGGGAGATGTTTATGTTTCATGATCTAAATGATGAAGAGTGCCTATTCACCCACTTCAATCAATCAACTCAACCCGTATCAGTTCATTGCTAGTAGGCTTCGCCCAAGTTGCGAAATAACACGGTCCCGCGCCTTCCGCATCTGAACCGCAGTCCGACCCAGATTGAAGGTCGTCGGTCTTTCGGACAGGTGGCGATACACCTACTTACTTTTCTTAATTTCTTTCTAGAGATATGCGATCATTTGCAAATCTACTGAAATCTTCGCTTGGGTCCGGTATTTTGGCAATGCCAGCAGCTTTCAAGAATGCGGGTACAATAGTTGGCATTATCGGAACAATACTACTAGGATATATATGCACACACTGCGTTTATTTACTGGTAATATATACGTCTTAAATATAACTATTGTTCATAAATGTGTCCCTATGCATTTGCGTTAAAATAAATGGACTATACAGAGCCAAGAATTGAACAAGTTTTTGATATAATAGTATTAGATTTTACCTCAGATCATTTTCGAATAAATGATAATGCGCATGCCTATTTCAAAACCGCAATACTGGCGATAGAATAACACATTCATGCGGTGGCGATAATATCTTTTTAGTAAAAAAACTATTATCTACTAACGATGGAAAAAAACAAGTATTACTTCTACATTCTGTATTTGTACATAAAACTATTATATTTCAGGTTAAAACTTCACAAGAAGTATCAAAAGTTACCAGAGTTCCATCATTAGGTTACGCTGAAACAGTGGAAGCTGTATTCGCAACAGGGCCTCATCCTTTGAGAAAAGCATCAAGGGCATCTAGGTGAGTTGTCCATCTAATCTTCTGCCACAGTGTCTTATAAAAAAAAATGTTCTAAGGCTCATTTTACTAACGCCAGATAATTTTAATTCCTGGAATAAAATTGACGTCTGATAGATTTTGTATGGATCTCTTGTCAAAAATTCAAAAATAATCCAGGGATAAAATTATCTCGCTTTGGGTAAATCAGTCATTAGTGGGACAACACCAATAATTTATAGTTAACCATAGTTTTTCGCTCTTCTTTTATTATAAACACGCAACTTCGTTATCAGTATTAATTTTTGTTTTAAGTATTCATGAATAAACTACCTTAAAGTTACAAATATAAGACTGAAATTCAAACCTTTGTTTAAAATTTCGTCTCTTTAATATATTTTGACTTCAATTTCATCGCGTAACATTAACCTACACAACCATTTTAATACAAGTCTGGAGACAATAGTGTTTTATTATAAAGACTCTTGTTTTGTCTGGACATATCATTATGTTTAAACTATCTCTTTATATTTACTGTTATTCATACAAGACAATGATTTGTGGTTTTCGAATGGCAACTGTGCAGACTGTCTAATACTTTTGTTTTGTAAACAGATCCGCCATTGCAACCATATTTATTTGGCAATGCATATTTGTTTTGAACTACGTATTTCGGCTGGGACCTACTCCATTTCCATTATTTTTTACTTTTTGTTGATCAATTCTTACGGGCCTTATTCTTCAATCCTAGAGTAAACCGCATTGTACCTTTGGATATCTTATGATAAAAGAAGAGTTCCTTAGTACCTATATTTTAGCTTAACATATTTGTATTTCACGTTTTACGGCAACTTTGATCGTACCGTATATTCTTTTCTTGTCTCCTTAAAAATTTATTTTAAGGAGTTTAAATTAGTTGCAATCTTCATTAGCGCAGAATGAAATACGTGACCTTTAGAAAAATCTCGCTACCAGAATGTAAAATAAATTTAAGGTAATAATAATAATTGATAGCACATAAATGAAAAAAAAACCGACCGGGAACCAAAAAACATCCAAATCGGTCCAGGGTTGAGTAATCGGAGTATATTCATATATAAAATAAAAAAACAAAGATTCCGACGAATTGAAAACCTTGTATTTTTGTTTTTGAAATCGAACAAAAACAATTTATGTAAGGTTGATTATTGAAATGGCAGATAGTATCGCAAATATTAAGAGCTTTTTAAATTATCGAGAGATAGATTGAGTTCATTTCGTAACGTCTGTCTAGACACAATAATCTGTATTAATGGTGCATTTCCTTTGCAAAATACTGCCAACATTATTTCTAATTTAATCTTGGAAACGGAGACGCTGGCGCTTGTTTCTATTAATTTCATAGGTGCCTTTTAGATTCGTCATACATATAAAAAAAAACATAAAAGTTAATAGGTACATGATAAATATAACTAGTTACTATAACAATTAGGCTCTTTTGGATAGGTAAAGGGGTAATCCTCGTCTTATAATACTCCTAAAATGATAAGCTATCCAAATGTGGTTTTCCCTATGAAATATTTATCTAACATTATAAAGACGGCGCTAAAGTCAAAATTATATATCTAGGGAAACCTATTTCTGCATACTTATGTTATAAACAGGGTAGGTGACTGGGTATGAATAGGCTAAATACAATAAGTCTTACAGTTAAATAAAAAAAATATCAGACAAATATTTTTTCCTTTTTTTATAATCCCTAAGTAGATTAAGCGAAACTAATTTCAGGGGTTTCAGGAGAGGGATAATGAAGTCATGCGTACAAAATAAACGAATTTGTGATGCGACATTCTAAATCAACGTCGTCAGTTTTTGGTTTCGTAAAATAAGAAAAAACACATATCTGATATTTATGTAAAATTTACTTAGATAATTATTTACCCGGAAGAGACTAAAAAAACAATGTCTGTTTCAGGATATTTATAGACTGGGCTATGGCTTTCACCATTCTTGGCGCCTGCGCAGTATATGTCATCATGCTCGTGGCATCAGTTGATCAGGTATCTTGGACGGTTGACAACAAATGAAATGAAGAAGTTACATAAAACATAAAAAACTCACCCAAAAATATATGAGAAATCTTAAAATCCATGTTATTGGAATGCTTAGTTATTGATAACGGGTTCGATCCCCAATCTAAAGGAAGGTTTGAGTGTCATGTCAGATGAATCATGTTAAGTTTTTTTTTATTTCCAAGACTGAATTTCAAGATAGAATTAATTTAGGGTGGGTTGTTTCAAACCGTCTGTTATCATAACTCCGTACGTCACCCGTAACTCTGTAAGTCAGTATAAAATTCTCATACAAGCGGCCATATTTAACGTTAACAGACACGTCACAGCCCTTAATACCATACCAGGCTCTACATAATCAAACGTAAATAGATTATGGTATCGGTGTTTGTTATAAAACATCTTCAGATTAATAATTTGTTTTATTTTTAGATTATCGACGTCTACGTTAAGGACAACGAAATCAGCAAGACCATGTACTGCCTCATCTTCTTGGTCCCGATACTAATATTCACACAGATTAAGAATTTAAAATACTTAGCGCCGTTCTCTGCATTCGCAAATGTTCTACTAGTTCTCACATTCCTAATATGTTTGTATTATATATGTTTGGAATTCCCACCTATTGACGAGAGGCCGATGGCCGTCGATATTGGAAGACTACCGCTCTTTATCGGGTAAGGAAACTAAGAAAGTTATCTTTGTTTAATACACGTGATTGCAATGATTGACCCAATTATCGGCTAGGATTATTTACCGTCAGCATCTAAAGTAGTTGCTATTTTTCATACTTATTTGCAATATTCAAAATAAAATGAGGAACAGTCAAAAGTAATCAAACGTCAATTAATGATGACTAATAAATGAAATAGGTTTCAAGTGCAATGGCATTTATAAAAACAGAAATGTTAACCTGCGCCTTTTTATTGTTTATGGCATACATACGTGAAGCTCTACGCAGCTCTAGTAGACCGACTGTGACCTAACGAACCCTTAAATTGAACTTTTAACTCTTTTTCAGAACAGTTATATTTGCGATGGAAGGCATCGGCGTGGTGCTACCAGTGGAAAACACGATGGCTAGGCCGCAGCATTTCCTCGGCTGTCCCGGCGTGCTGAACATTACTATGTCGGTGGTCGTTCTGTTGTATATGATTATGGGATTCTTGGGCTACGTTAGATATGGAGATGGCGCTTTGGGAAGTATTACCCTCAATCTGCCGACACAAGACAAGTAAGTAACCTGTAAATTCTCTTAGAATGTCTTTGGGCCTTGGTGACTGGAACCTCTTTTTATATTAGAGACAAAATTACCTGTATTGGTACATATTTCGACTATGTGCTTATATGATCGTGGTACAAACAAAAACTATTACTTCTATATCGGTTATAAAAACGATTGGTATTAAAATTTCGACGAACAAGAGTATTCAAATAATCTAATGCCAATCGATTTATATGCCAAATTATAGTTATTAGATGCCAAAGTTTTAGATTTGTAAATCAACTTGTGTACCTAAACACTATTTCGATACACCTATCTGATCTAATAACATTACAAGGATACTTACTATTTATTCTAGAATAGTCAGACCGATCTTAAAAACATATTATTCAAATCTCAATTTTTTTTGTTTATTCTTAAAATAGCCATTATAATGTTATTATTTATATTTTCAGGACCGCCTTAACCGCCCAAATTTTCATTATACTTGCTATATTCTTCACGTACACGCTGCAGTTCTACGTTCCAATGGAAATAGTGTGGCGGAATACAAAGGAGCATGTCAGCCAAAAGTACCACAACCTCGCTCAAGGAATTATGCGAGCTGTGTTTGCTATTCTTACAGGTAAGAAGCTTAGTTTATTTTTTCTACGAATAAATTTGTGGGAAATAGAAATATTCAGATGATATGCCAACCTTCGTTAGCCGAGAACATTTGAAGAAGAAAATTATGGCAATGGGTTCTGTTTTTGCCTGTTGTTTTGTCACTATCCATTTCTTTTATATTTTTGGGTCGGTCATTACAAGAACCCCATGAAATTATGCAGATTACAAATAAAAATTGGGACACACTCTATAAAAAAGAATTCAGTTTTTTTTTAACATAACTTTTGGTGCTGTGGTTTTTCTATAGTTGTTTTTAAAAATATAAAATATAATAAAAAACAAATTTAATTAATATATTTTTCTTTTCAGTGGTGGCAGCGGCAACTCTACCTAGTCTTGAACAAGTTATTGGCCTAGAGGGAGCCTTTTTTTACTCTTTCCTTGGGCTTATTGCACCCTCCTTGATGGACCTAATTTTTAACTGGGACAAGGGCTTCGGCAAATATAATTGGGTTCTTGTCAAGGACATATTTTTAATAGTATTTGGTGCTTTCGTGCTAGTCGCGGGAGTGACACAAAGTATTAGAGAAATTATTAAAAGTAGTTAATAATTATTGCCTAAAAAAACGTGATAAATACATGTTATTTACCTAGGTACTTTACGTTAGTTATTTATGTAAATATAGAAAGGTGATTAAAGAAATTATTGTTATTAAGCCAACTGTCCTATTTTTATATGCTTATTTTTTATCACAACATTATGATTAATTAAGATACGCTTTTATGTTTTTGACGATGATACGAGAATTGTATGTTATTGTATTCTAGAAAGTATTAAAATTAATTATTTTGTTATTGACTTTCGTATTTTTTTCTTGAGTTTCTACTCACCAAATAAAAAAAACCGGGCAAGAAGTGCGAGTCTGACACGCGCACCGAGGGTTCCGTACAAACTTTGTTGATCGTCACGGTTAACTTTCCAAAAACAAACTAAAACCTGCGGTTGAAAACATGCTCTCCCATACATCGATGAATGACACTATAAAATTTCTAACTGTATAATTATGTTTTTAATCGCAAAAACATACTTATTATTATTATATATTCTTTATTGTACACCAGAAAAAGATACAGCATTTTAAGAAATAAAGTTAATAAGGTACAATAGCGGTCTTATAGCTAATATTCTTATCGATTATTATGTTTAAAAACAACAAATTTTCAATTTTCGAATTTTTCCTTTACTTGTGACGTTAGACCTAGTATCTTGCCGAATTTCTTAATACTGGGTCGATGGGAAGTATCTACTGTATAGAGTTTCTCCGAAATGTAAAGTAACACCAAGTCGAGAAGTTACATATTGTTTGACTCCGACCTATCACTCTCTAACTCTCACCATAGCCTTAGAGTAAACATAGACAATCATAGAGCGTGCGCATCGCCAGTAGCCCCTTATACCAAGCGTAACGTAAGCACATTTTTAGCTAAATATACCTACTCTGCTCGTTTACTGTTTATGTGATTTTCCGTGCGACGACGTTAATGCGAAAATTTCGACGGTTTCGATAGGGTAACAGAGCACACCGTTTTATTATTTTTTTGCGGATCACTTAAATAATGTATAAGAGACAATTACCAAACACTTTTAGTAATGAACTCGCGTAATGTGCCTACCTATGATTCTAACTGAATGGCGGCTGTGAAATTCACAGACGCTTCAAGTTGCGCCTTGCGCACTAACCCCCCGTTCACACTAGTCGTAAGTCGCATACGACTAAAAGTCGAAAGTCTGATTTTATATGTAAATATGTAAATCTGTATTTCAGACAAAATATATACGTTTTAAGTTGTTATTCAAGTTAAAAATTACGTAGGTAAAAAGTATCTAGATAATATATTTTTATTCTTCGACAATATTTTTTTAAGTCGGTGCCAGTTATGCCATTATTATTTAAAACTAATCAAATAGATACGATTGGATACCAACATAGAGGAATAAATAAGGAAACTATATAATGCGCATATCGAGTATGAACTGTTGGCACTCACATACGATTTAAAGTTCAAGCAGTAGTGTACTGGGCAAGGTCATCATGAGTAAGAGATGGTTAAACAAAGACCATTTGACGTGAATGTCTCCGCGACACAAAAAAAAAACTATAGAGCCCGCAGTAGCAGTATGAATTGTAGGCACTAGTATACACAAGTCAAATCGTAAAATCGCCCACCCTACACGGCTTCCTAAGTGCTCTTATAAAATCATTTCTTAAGTTTCAGTTAGTTTAATATATTTTGAAAACTTTTTTTTCTTAGTTTGTTATTTATTGAATTAAACAGACTTATTTTTTATGAAAAAAAACTAACATTTCTCAAAGAGTTTTTATTCTTGGTAAGCCAGATATACCTGTCACTTGTCAATTTTAAAAACGTCAATTTCAATTTTATTTACGGATAAAAAGGAGAGGCGGCAAAATTGAATTAGATTTCAGCATTCAGTTTATTTATTTATCAAAACAATCGAACTTATAGATTGTTACCAATGTGATAATTGTGTAGGCATTTAAAGAAGATTTTATCCTTTATACTATGTAAGAATCTTTAAATATAAATGGCGTTGAAACAACTGAACTAGTAATAACTAACAATAGAAGTAGTTATAGATATTACCTTTACTAAAATCCACGAACTATTTTAGGACCAATTGTCATCGTCCACCCAAACGGCGAAAGGTAACATCCACAAATCATATACATAGTAGAACTAAAATAAATTCCTCACACTATTCAGTTTCACATTCACTGTTTCACAGTATTCGTCAGTTACCAGCGACACGTAAAGCTATTTACTATTATGCAATAAAATATAAGTTGTATCTTTCCATTATCGTTGTAATCATCACATATTTTGTAGTAAAGGCAGAACAATGACTATTACTATTAATGCCAGGATTGTAAGTATATTTTATCAATATTAACATTTGAGGTTATACTTTTTAGAAACCTGTTTTGATGTAGTTAGTAGTGCCTATTATTTATGATAAATTTGTAATGCTTTATAACTCTTTTATTTTGTTGAATTGCTATTGATATAATTAGTTTTCCCAATTGTGATACAAGTTTTTAACTCCAATGTGAAAAAACATGAGTGGCTGTGACTGTAAGTTTGGTTAGTAACTATTAGTAAGTACTGTTGCGTTGCGAAGCGTGTCGTATTTTCTTGTTCATAAGTGTCACAATCATTTAAATCGAGACTACGATTATTGTGCTAGTCATCACTCAATAAATCAGTAATCATCGACTTGTCGCGCACTGCTTTGGTTGTACATGTAAAATCAATAATTATCATCAGTTTTCGTAAGATAAGAGAGTTCAAGGTCTATGCACAGTTCCTTCCTAACTTAATACTTCGCAGTGCGTCCTCTTTGCATTCTGATATGTAACCTCTACGGTATAGTCGTGTGAATAATAAACATTCCGTCGCGCATTTTTTTTTTTTAGTAGTTAGTGTTATTTAAATAAAGCTAAGTGTGTTTATATTTGTTAAGTTTTAATTCTAATAAGTGACATCATGAGTAATTTACAAGCGGCTCTGACAGACTTTTTTGAAAATGTTCAAGTATGTAACTATTTGGTTTTAAATTATTTAAATTTTATAAAATTTAAAATATTATAAATACCATGTCTCCCTTGTTAGATAATTAAATATCTTATATCTAGCCTCTATTGATAACAAGCTAAACAAGCATTAACAACAAGATAACGTCCAAATTGCTTTATGTACCTAAATACTTTTATAGTATTATTTATAGTAAAAAATTCACAACACTTACTTATTTATGTATCAATATAATCTGCTATTCTATTAAAACAGCTTATTCACCTAAGTATTTCTATATTAGAAATTTAGTAAGCTTCAAAAGTAAATCTAGTATCGGTCTGAATTATAAGTGTCTTTACAGTGTTTTATTTCTTCCATGTCATGAACAAAACATACAATAAGTATGATAAGTAAAAACTTTCTACTTAAAGAACTCGCTATGTAAATTTTGTTTTAAACAAAACAATTAAAATAACAATGGGAGTAAATGCTTATACTGCATTGTTATTTAAATTTAGGACAACAATTTAAAAGTAATTAACCGGTTTTATTTAAAATAGTTATCAGTATAGAGGTAATATGACTTTCCAGTTCAAAGAGTTTATAATATGTTAATACTTAGTTAATTTTCCATCGTCTTCTATAATTACAGAATAACGTTACAAAAAACTATGTTCCATAAAATTTGAAGTAATGCAAGAAACTATATTTTTTGTATTATTTGATTTGGCTCTTGAGTAACCTTGATATGTCCTTTTTTGATCTTTGAACCTCACTGATTTATATGTACATACAAGGTCCATGACCTTCCTATCAAAGATTATTTTTTAAAGAATAATCCTGAAGCTAATTGTTGTTAGTCTGCTATACTATATTCTAATGTCTTTGTCTCTTTTATTAAAAAACAAATTTTAGGTTCTCCCAATCGTTGTTGGAGTTGGTGCAGTGGTAGTAGTAGCAAACTTACTCATACAATATGGGCAATACCTATGGGGAAAGAGGAAGGAAAGCTTAAAGAAGGGCTCAAAGTTAGTCACACTTGTAGACCCAAATAAGAAGTATGCACTGCCCCTTATCGAGAGGGAGACGCTTAGCCCTGATACAAGGAGATACCGGTTAGGATTACCATCTTCTGAACATGTTTTAGGTGAGTAATGATTTTCTCTATCTTATTTAAATATTTTTTAAACAATTTATGTACACAAGCTACAATAAGAAAAAAATTGAACAGAGGTGTACAAAGGTTCTGCGAAAGAGGAAAATCTCCAGATAATAATAAGTAGACAATAGTCAACAGAAATAACAACAGGAAGGAATATTACCTAATAGATGCATAGTATATCAAGTAGAGTTAATGAGGAATATCTAGCACACAGGCATAAGGAAGATTAAGAAGATTCTTTGATAGCTACTGCTTCATTTGTTTTAACATGTCAGAAAATATACAGAAAATTGAGCTGCACTTCCCAAAAAAATATTCTATCATTTACCTACCTACTATGTTGTATGTATAATAATTAAATCTATATCTAAATGATACTGTCTGAAAATAAAATTATTGTTACTGTGGGCACAGTTGAAAAACATTATATAAGTACTTAATTGGTTTCTTAATATTTTTAAGAATCTATGACTTGCCAAAAAGCTGATTAGTTGTTCTCTTTTTTGCCATGTTATATCATAACTGCTTACTCATGATTATACAGTATTTTTGTTTTATAATATATGTACTTATCATGTTTAATCTTCAAACATTTATGTTATGGTATTCAAATTTTCCTGTTATTTTTTATATCGTTCTAAATACTTACCGAATATTTTTCTAAGACGAGACCCTATTGCTAAATCGTCTGTTCGTCCGTCTTTACATCACCATGGGCGTACCGAAGGGAGAACAGGGGTATTGGGAGGGCACCAATTCCGGAAAAAAGAAAAAGTATGTGTGATAAATTTCATCCCAATCCGTTCTACCGTTCTGGCGTAATTGAGTAACAAACATTCATCCATCCATCCATCCAAACTTAAAAAAGAAGCATTAAAATTTTTAGATAGTATATTAATTAAAGTATAGTACCTATATATATTGATTATATTTTTTTTTAATTCAAACAAGACAGTTTTTTATTATATATTTTGACTAATTTTGATAACTTATTTGCCATGGTGACTGTGTAATTAAACTGACATGGTGTGGGTGTTGCATGTTTGATTCCGGCACTAAACAAATTCGCAATTCTTATTATTTGTAAACTCGCCCTAAACACAGTAGGCAATACTAGTGTTTTACCATAAAAAAGATATAGTTCGGGTTAATTATAAAAATTGATTGGCAATGGTGAGTGGACAACTCGTTATCGCACACACAAGCGCTATGTATCATTAATATATATTTTTAGTTTCCTTATGTGTGTATCACTAGCAATGTGTGGGAATAAATTATATTAGAATTTTTGTTTATTTTTTTAATATTGTTGATAACGCCCATTTTATATTCCAGGTTTGCCTATTGGTCAGCACGTTCACTTATCGGCTAAAATTGGCGATGATCTTGTCATCAGGGCGTACACCCCAGTATCCAGTGACGATAATAAAGGATACGTTGATCTTGTTATTAAGGTAAATACCTCAGTTTGTTATTTAAGTATTTATTTTTGTTGACAAGGTAAATAATATATTTGATTAGAGTTGTAAAGCATATCTATTAGGTATATTCGGCCTTACGCTGAAAAGTATATATGTATGTAACTACTATTCGGCCAGAAAATGCGGTCTGAATAAACACTACTTGTGTTTATTCAGACCGCATTTTCTCATAAGTTGAGAATGTCTGAAAAAAATAAGACTAAACTACCTGCTGCCTGAAAAGCACAAATAAAATCTTTAATTTATAAATTTTGATTATTTCAATGGCTAAGTATTATAATATAATATATTAGCTTTAAAACTTTGTACGTAACAGGATATGGTACGTAAGCATTTATTTTGTTGATATCAAGTTATTTTTTGCTATTAGGTAACTAATTAAGCATGAATAACATGTTTTTATTTATCCAATACTGTTACAAAATCCAAATATTATCATAAGTATTCGGTATTCGGCCCAATAGTTCTGAGATATTATTGTTTTATTATCATAAATAAATACTTACACACATTAAAGCTTTGTTAACTATCTTATCAAATTGAAGTAATTAACTGCTATGAAATAGAATAGTCTCTATCTGACAAGATAATGTATGGAATGATAGGTATAGGTACAGAATTAGTTTTTTCATCGAAGACAGGGTAATGCATACTAAAGCAAGAAACATAATTATAAGGCCATTAGAGTACCTATACACCGACACCGTTGTACCGAGCGTAAGTAATTTTTTAGCTGTAAGTAAGTACTACGTTCGTTTACTGAATTAAATGATTTTCTGTGCGACGACAGCGTCTTTTGCGAAAATATCGATGGTTCCGATATTATTTGGGTAATATCAGAGCCCCTAGACAAGTGACATTTCGACAAGCGATATCGCAAATGGAATCGTTCAAATGTATGGAAGTGACAACTCCAAGTCACGTGACTTATCGAAACGAAATGTCATTTCCATACATTTAATGTCATTTGAGCGATTTCTATCATCGTTTACGCTTGTCGAAATGCCACTTGTCTAGGGGGGCAGGTTTTGGGTCAGTTTTAATAAAACGGCGCGCTCTGTTTTGAGTTTTTGACACAAATTTTACTTGCATAATATACTAGTGCTAACAGTTCATACTCAGTTAGACAGTCTCTTTCTCTTTTCTTTCTCTTTCTCTCTGTCTCTTTGGGTATTTGTACTCTACACTCAGAACATAAACATTTGACATTTACATGAGCAAAAAAAATAGTTAATCTTAACTTCGTCATTTTCAAGGACAAAACAAATAATTTTATGAATTAGTTTATTCTCATATTTTATTGCGTACCTAGTAGGTACATAACAAGAAACAGGTTTTTTTTTATTAAAATTTAATGATGTAGGTAAGTAGGTACGTTTATAAGTAGGTACTCAAGTAGTTTTATTTAATTAAAAGCAAATATTTATAATGCATACCAAAGACGTCTCTTTGCACAATTGAATCGAAGAATCATGGAACAGTTTGAGTCAGTTTTAGGTTACAACTTTTATGTGAAAACGAATATTGCCGATGGAAGTTTAAATAGGTGACTAAGTAGATAATATAATGAGAGCCGCTTATTTTTAATAATGTAAGCGTATTTTATGTTACTTGGGACAGTATAGTTATAGTAGGTAATAATAGTTTTTATTTGAATTTTATTAAAATAACACAAAACGTTAGTTAACTTAAATATTCTATGACTAACTCATTAAACGTCAATGAACACAAGACATTCTAGACCTTAAACCTTTGAAATAAAGGTGTTTTATATATCAAAGTGTTACCATATACGTACGAATAGTTTTCAGTTTAAAGGCACGTATTATTCAACTCGTGAAAATTATAAATCAACAAACAAATGCTTTGTAACTTTCAGGTATACTTCAAAAATGCGCACCCTAAATTCCCCGATGGTGGCAAGATGTCTCAGTACTTGGAAAACATGAACATAAATGACACGATCGACGTCCGAGGTCCTTCAGGCCGCCTGCAGTACACCGGCAACGGTGGCTTCCTCATCAAGAAGATGAGGAAGGACCCACCTGTCTGCATCCCAGTCAAGAAAATTAACATGATTGCAGGTTGGTACTAAATCGTAATTAAGCTTTTTCGGCGAGAAAGATGATTATGTTGACAAATATTGACGAACTCCGTGGTCAAGTGGCTTACACGCCGGTTTTGAAGGTGTCGCTAGTTCTGAGGTCCCGGGTTCGATCCCCGGACGGGTTAATGTATGTGATGTTGTCCACATTTAGTATTACTTTTAGCACGACTTTCGGCCCAAATGGAGGAGTTAATTATATATATGCTATATATAATTAACTCCTCCGTAATTAATAAAACGGTCATTAAGTACCTTTGTCTCAAGATAGTTATTATACAATAAATGTTTAAATCAATCTCGGCAAGCCTTGCTTAACTAGATAAATATGATGATAAATAAACTATAAACAACCCCCCTCAGGTAGTCACACGATGTTACTTTGATAAGATGCACGAACATAATATTCAACATTTTACGTAACCAATTCTTATCGTTTAGATGCAAATGACATTGAAAAGACCCCATATATATTTAAATAATAATCTCGCGTGTTTAAAATTTGCACGAAATATATTAGTCATGCCAAAAGGTGTTGCCACGCGATTTCTTAATAGAACACCTGTATGTCATAGTTAATCTCGCTTTGTACAGACGGATAAATAATTGGCTATAATTTAACAACCATTTGACTATTAGATGACCTATTTGAAAGCATTATGTGAACAGTTTATTTTAATATTGTGTAATGGATACGATTATTGCATTAAATATTTAAATAACGCCTTAATGGTCGTGCCCTTCTGTGGGACAATCATAATTTTATAATCATAAAGATAAAGTTCTCTATATATTTTTTTTCTTGTTTAAAAAATTATACATAATTAAAATACCAATTACCTGTGGATTTGTGTAGAATAATAAAAATGTTATTTATTCGTTCATGAGATTTTTTTCTTCATTAATCGTGTTCAACATCTGTTTTCTTGTATCTAGTTTGATGCAAATTTTACCGACAGCGATTAAAACAAACATCAAATCGTTTAATTAGAACATTTTATCACCCTGACGACTTACTATATGAATCACTAGTGAAATTAAACGTACCTATATTAATTAATCACATTGTTTTACAGGTGGTACTGGCATCACGCCAATGCTGCAACTCATTAGGCACATCTGCTCGGATCCTACCGACAACACTGAAATAAGACTGCTGTTCGCCAACCAGACGGAGGAAGATATCTTACTTAGAGGCGAACTGGAGAAATATCAAGCTGAACACCAAGATCAATTCAAACTGTGGTACACTCTTGATACCCCTGGTGCTGGTAAGTGTCTTTTATTTAACCCATTGATTGTGAATTGTACTTCGTTGAACTAGAGGTTAAAGATCGTATATCATCAAACTTCTTCACACAAAAGTAGACTCTAAGCACAAAAAAAAAGGGTTCAAATCAAGTGGAGGTAGTGCGGCGACCGGTCGCCGCTCGGGGTTTGACTGAGATTTGGTTGTGAGGTCATGCACGGTGATCGGTCGCCGCTTGAGTACATGTGGGTTAAAGTGGTTATCGATACATAATTAATTTGAAAACGTTAAGTTGTATAGCGTCAGTAAGTTATGTAAGAAAAACATGGTAACAATAACCGCATTATAAGTATGGATAAGTGTGCAGTTTTAATTAATATTTTTTTACTTTTCATACCCACTTAACATCCCTGTGTTAATATTTATTTTGTTTTTAAATATTTACAATTTTAAATATTTACAAACTTAACTACTTATACAATACAATGCTGTGCACGCCGCTGATGAATAGTATTTTGTAAGTTAAACCACCAGTCCAAGGGATTAAAACGATCAAAATTTAACCGTGTATAATTGTATATACTTAAAACAAAACTAAACTCTTAACAAATAAAATCTAGAAAAAAAAAGCGTCATATAATACATCCTCATCGCTTTCGACTGGAAGTGTACCCAAAAGACTGGCAGCATTAACACGTTGTTATTTTAAAAACTACTTATAATGTAGATGTCGGTGTCGTTTCATAGTTTTTTATTTATTTTGCAGGATGGAAGTACAGCGTGGGCTTTGTCAACGAGGAGATGATGCGTGAGCACCTGTTCCCTCCCGCAGACGACGTGTTCGTGCTCATGTGCGGTCCCCCTCCCATGATCACTTTCGCCTGCATACCAGCTCTAGACAAAATCGGCTTCAAGGAGGATCAACGATTCTCTTACTAAGTCAATCTTACCAATTTTATGTGAAGACAAAATGTATATCGGTGGTGATTCTCTTGTTTACAAACTAACCTAAACTGTACCAACAAAACTTAACTTTCTGATGCTCTTAAAGTACATATATCTGTTGCTACATTCCACCTTAAAGCGACAGAGAGAGCATGAGACTTAATGGCTACTTAAAATTAAGTGACATTTGAGTATGATAGATTACGTTATGTTAAAGTATAAATTAATGTCTTATTTTATTAAGAGGTAAAAATAGCAAGTATAATTCATATTTCGTTTGTGAACAACACAATCGTCACCATTAATTTGGAATGTTATTAGCGCTTTAGTATATTTGTGAGTTTAGCCTATAGCACGAAATTAGTTAATTATTATTTTTAGTTTCAAAAGAATGAAGACTTTTACTATTAGTAAAAGTCGAATTACTTCACTGGACGCATTTTCAACGTAATTAGGTATATATTACGATTTGATACTATACTTACTTAACCATTTTCCATTCCCGTGAGATACATATGAACAGTTCCATTGTACCTACTAATGTGTCTACAGGCGGGATAGTGAAGTTGTTAAAAAAGTCGCATTTTATTTACTTGTTACTTTTATAAATCTAAATTTCGGTTGTATTAACAATTCGTAGAGACATTTCAGAGAATAGAAAGGTTTAGAAAAACAACACATTATTAAATATATTTTTTGATGTATTTAACTTTCTTGAGTTCACCCATCTGAGTTCCGATTAGAAGCTAAGTAGTAATTCCTAATATAAAAGTAAATGAAGCAAAATAAACTTAATATATTAACCATTATACTTTTCTGTAGACATGTATGGCATAAAAAATATTATTATAATTAAGTACATACTTCATAAAATTGTTGTATTACCCGAATCTTAGTTAACAAGGTGTTTTCACAAATATTAGTGCTTAATGTTGTTTATATAAGTACACAAATTATAACGATATCTGTGAAAAAAAAAGAAATAAATACCTACTTATTGTTGATAAAATGATGTTTTTTTTTTAATGACAATAGGAAATTAATGAAATACTTTCGTGACTACACAACTGGGTAGTTATTTTAATTTCCCATGGGAGACATTAAAAAATACTTTAGAAATTTTAATTCACTTAACAATTTTCATACAAAATGCTATGGGTGTCAGTCAAGAATCACTTCGAATCTCGAGTAGTCACAGATATGAAGAAAAATAAAAACATTGAAGCTCTCTCTGGAGATATGTTAAGTGACGATTTCATTCGGATTTTTCAACCTGTTTTCTTTATTCTACGAATAATGGGACTTCTTCGCGTAAATATTATGTATAGATACCCAACAGCACCTACCATATTCTACCAGTTATACAGCAACGCGTGCTGGATAATAAACACCGCTTGTGTGGTTTATTATTTACTGCGCTGCGAAAATGCATTCGAATCTCAATACGCTAAATCAACCTTGAAATTTGGACTTGTAATGAACGCAGTAAATGGCATACTTATTATAAGCCGGAATAATATTTTCAAGAGCAATAAAATAGGCCAAATGTATGTGAAATTGCAGAAAATAGAACGGTGCCTGAAAATGAAGAATAGCAAAAGTGTAAATAAACAATTTTCGAACAAATCGAGTTTCATAATATCGATTTCATGTATTTCAGCTGTATTGTGGCTTATGTTACTAAATGGATTGTTTATGCAGAACACATGCGTTGCATTAGTTGTCTCTCTTTTTATGGGCGTTGGCATACACATGGAAATAGCACAAGCTATTTTCATAGTCCGTTTAATAACTATTAGGGTAAATTATATAAATAAATTACTGGAAGAAAAGTCGCTAGCTACCAAGAAGATATTAGAAAAATCTTCCAATGAAGGGACTTTGTTTCACTTGACAAGTTCATCTGAAAATTCAGAAAATACAGTTTTGAGTCAGATGGTGTCCGCCATGCATTGTATTCTGGAAGCTTTATCAGATTTTACTGAACTTTTTCAATTCTCGGTAAGTCCACACACTTATATCTAGCTACAATTAAATAGCACCTACAACGTTTTGAATCAATAATTAAAAATTAGTTTCTTTCAACAGATATTTTGCTTCGTCTGCCAAAGCTTGGCGTGGAATCTGATCGCTATTCACAATCTTCTGTCTTCTATTAGAGAGCAGGTAATATTAAAAATATATAGGTACCTACCTACACATTATACATAAACACTACTTAGGTCCAGGTAAGTATAGTAGTAGTAATTGCTTGATCACGTTTCTCATAAAGCAACCCAAAATATGTTAATTGTATTACTTTGCAGGTGAGAGTCCACTTAGATTTGTTACTGTACGTGACACCTTTTCTAACGTTCACACACATTATAATGTTGTCGTTATGTCTTAACACTCAAAGTTTATCAACAAATTTGGAAAAAGCGAGAAAACTCTCCATTGACATTATATCCACGTCATACGAAGGTAATTAGTATGTCATTTTCATATTATTGCTAGTCTTATAACGTAATGTAACGTTTCTAAACCGGGAATTACCTAAGTACTGTATTCACTTATTTTGAAAAAAAAAAGAAACTTGAAATAATTCGTAACCAGAGCCAGAAACGGACTCCTGACATAATCTATATAGGTGCTTAGCAAACATCAACAAAAATGCCAAAATCAATCAAACGAAAATATGTTATCAATAGGTAGGAACCTACCTACCAATTCTTCAAAAATGTAAAATATTATATAGGTCCCGACCCCAAAACCCTAAGAACACGCTTCAGATTGTTTCATTTCTGTGCTCTACTTGGTCCACAGGCTGTCATTCTTCATGTACATAAATACCTTAGGCATGTTGATAGACCAGAACTGCACATACGCAAAAATTCTTAAGCAAAAATGTATCAATTCTGCGCTCGAGTGATATGTGGTACAATGATACCTATAATGTCGAAAATATTTGAAAAAATTATGTATAAACGCATTTTAAATTTCTTTGATAAGTTTAATGTTTTAAGTAAAGAACAATTTGGGTTTAGGAAAGGGAAATCAACGTTATTAGCCGCATTTAACTTAATAAAATCTATTTTAACTAATATAAATTCAAAAATACCTACTTCGGTCCTTTTCCTAGATTTAAGTAAAGCCTTTGATTTTGTTGACCACACAATTTTAATAAACAAATTAGAAAAAAGTGGAATAAGGGGTGTAGCTCTAGACTGGTTTAAATCCTACTTATGTGACAGAAAACAGATTACACGAATAACAAAGCTAAATGAAACTAGTAATATCCTTGAAAACTATGACTCCGAGCCTAGATTTAACTATTGTGGGGTCCCTCAAGGTAGCATATTAGGACCTCTATTATTTCTTATTTACATTAATGACCTTCCAACAGCAGTCTCTCAACATGACTGTGTGTTATTCGCAGATGACACTTCAGTTATTATAAAATGTAAGAATGAGGAAACTTACGAAAGAGACATTAATAACACATTACGAGAAATAATTAAATGGCTAGACTTAAATTCACTACAGATAAACATAAGTAAAACTAAGATCATACACTACAAAACATCGAAAACAATACATAAACATTTAAACATCGTATATGACAGCCAGCAAGTAGAACAGACACTTAATACCACTTTTTTAGGTATTATCATTGATGAGCATCTGAGGTGGAAATTACACATTGATAATGTCTGCAAAAAGATCAATAAATTTGTATTTGCGTTAAAAAAAATAAAAGAGACAACATCTAAACATGCGTCCTTAATGGTATACCATGCTTATGTTCTATCCGTTATTAGTTACGGCTTAGTGATTTGGGGATATTCTTCAGATATTATGCGTGTCTTTATTGCACAAAAAAAATGTGTTCGTGCATTATTCAACATAAAATGGTGCGAATCATGTAGACCTACATTCAAATCACAAAAGCTCCTTACTGTACCTAGCCTTTATATCTACGAAATAGCTAAATTTGTAAAACGCCATATTTACCTCTTTGATAGTAAAACCAACACAAATAAACGCAAAATCACACACGCTTGTTTAAAATTACCGGTACCCAGAATTGAAATGTTTAGGCATAGTTGTCTCTACATGGCACCACTAATATATAATTCCTTGCCAAACAACTTAATTGACTTACCATTCAATAAATTCTGTGTTTCACTTCGACAATGGTTAGTACAAGAATGTTTTTACTCCGTTAACGAATACCTAAAAAAATTTTCAACTCAATCCTATCACTTCAAAAATTTGTTACAGTAAAAAATCTTATAAGTTATAATGTCATTAGAGTAAGGTTAATAAATATAATTTTAATATTATAATAAAGGTTATTTCACATTGTTATTTATTTATATTAATGTATAGAGTAGACTATAGGGAAGTTGTTATATATTTTTTAATTTTTTTTTATTACATAATTGTATTTTTTTTTTTATTTTATTTAATTAGGCTGTCAAACTTCTGTGTTGTTACATGTTCTATGTAAAAAAATATGTACCTAATAGGTTTTATATAATTTTAACTTCAAGTTTTTGATAATTGTAAATTTGCATGCTGAAATTATACAGCAAAATGTGTCTTGCTCTTTATAATGTATGTTCCATCCTCTGTACCAAATTTTATGCAAATAAAGATATTTTGATTGATTGATTGAATGTTAACGTAGAAATCAAACTACATAGGTAGCGACAGAGTCAAACAAATTTCGAATAGACTTATGTACATTCAGCAACAAAAGTCGATGAGGAAAATAAGATTTAACGGCCAGAAATGTTCAGTGGCATTTAGAATATTGGTGTTCAACGAGTTTTCAATAGAATTTAATAATCGACGGGCCTGTTGATCTAGTGGTTAGTGACCCTGACTGCTAAACCGAAGGTCATGGGTTCGATTCCCACCCAGGACGAATCTTTGTGTGATGAGCACGATCATTTGTTCTGTGTCTGGGTGTAATTTATCTATATAATACATAAGTATGTTTATCAGTTGTCTGGTTGCCATAGCACAGGCTCTGCCTAGTTTGGGATCAGATGACCGTGTGTGAGATGTCTTGGGACATCTCACACACGGTCATCTTCATGTTATTATTATTAAAAAATTGTATCCGTCTCGGCTATTTTGTTACGCGTGTTACTGACTGTACCGACATTGGTATATACATAATATATACGTATTAATGGACTATAGACAAAACATGATATTAACTTCAACAAGAAATTGTGTTAACCTATATTTGGAATTCGTTATTTTAGTCGCATTAGGTGAGCAAGTTAATTGCCGTTATGAGCTTTTAATAACACCAGGTACCTACCTATCCCCTAAATTTTGATTGGCGTTTCACACAAGTAATTAAATTGCTTTACATAAAGTCAACGAAATGTTTAAGTAGGTTTGTCTGTTGTTTATAAGTTGGTAGATAACAAAAAGTATCAGGTATCTACGTTAGTACATATTTAATGTACCTCAGCACTGGTCTACCTTTTCTATATGATCTCTATTAATCAGTCAGGTCCAAAACATCTAGTTCCCACTCACAGAAAAACCAGATTACGAAGCCACGCATAAAATGTGCCATGCATAAGTATTTTTTTATGCTACTGCAGTTTTAAATTCGTTATAATATATTTAACCGACTTTTAACATCCATGTTCGAGTGTTTATTTTACACTTTAAAACAAAAAAACAGTTAAGAAAGAAACCTAACTAATATTGATACGAAGTTTTTTTTAACAGGCAAATCCCGAGAATATGCTAAGCAGTTGATATTACTGGTGGAAGGAAGACGCAGCGTATCCATTTACAACATTTATACATTAGGCTCACGGCTGCCACTACATCTGTTATCAGTCACAGCCAGTTATACAGTTGTGCTTCTACAATTCGCTTTACTATAGCTCCAAGAACCTTTCAAGGACATACGCCTAAAGTTAAGCGATGAAGAAAATAATAAAAATTAACAATAATAACGAATATTTATCGAAAGACATCCTTGATGAGCAATTCATAAAATCTATTCGTCTTATATACAGTTTCCAAAGGCTAATGGCTTCAAGTCGCATCGAAGTCAAACACCGTTTTGTAGTTTTACCATCCCTCATTCAAAGATGTTATACAATACTCAGCATATTTTTACTCCTATGGTTAGATTACATTATAGTCAACAAGTGTAATTTAGTCATTTTTGATAGCGAGACCGTTTATTTTTTGTGCACATGTGTAACAGGTTTGCAGTCTTTAGCGTATGTATGCAATTTAATTCACGTGAGGTTCTTAAACGGGGACGCTAATATCGAGTTTTATGTAAAACTTCAACAAATTGAGAGGTGCATGAAACTAGACCGCAACAAGAGTATGACTGCACTTATGATTAGAATACAGATCATGTCTTTAGCTGGGGTTGCGATTACCTTTATCGTTCTCCTCGCAGTGGCTTGTAGCAAAGGCAATGTCTCATTCTGGCCCTTTTTAGGAATCGTTTATTCTCAATTGTGTTTCGTAGTAGAATTAGTTAGCTGCTCGAACATATTTCTGTATTTCTTCGTACGAGTCCGTTTTATGAACGCGATTTTAAAAAACTTCATTGATAATAAAAAGGTTCAAAGTTTTTTTGATAAGAAATGGAATACTTTTTCGACGCTATTCCCAACAAAAATGTATATGAGACGCCTGGCTGCACAGACCCATAACTTTGTGTCAAGTGAAACTGATGTTTATGTGAAGGAAATTATGGATGGTTTTGGTAAATTTCAAAATATTTACCAGTTTCAAGTAAGTGGTGAAGTTAAATAAAATTATCCTGAGCTTTTATACTTAGATAGGCTTAAATCACACCCGTTTTTTTTTTCAGATTTTTGTTTTCTGCTGTAAGTTGATTGCATCGAGTCTCATTACGTTTGAATTTCTCCTATTTTCGGTGCAAACTGATGTACGTATCAAATTAATATACTTATTTATTCTTTTAAGAATATTTAAATAAGTAGTTCTTGTGTCGCGCGTTTTTAGTTTGAAGGTTTCTAAAGTGATACCAAGCGGCCGAGTCTTTTAATCCAGTACAAAAAATTGAAACACCGCGGTTTCTGATAGGATGATCAACACAAAAATTTGTTAATCACCGCCAAAGTCACCGTTGTAAGAGGTGATCAGTAAATTAAACAACAGATTAATTTGATCAGCCTTTCGGAACCGGGCGGTAGTTAATTCAAATAATAATTTTGCGTAACACATTTGCAGGCAATGGGGTTATGGGATAGTTTGACGCCGTCTCTTTTCACCATTATCGATCTACTGATGGCAATTATGCTTGGCATCCGGTGTGAAGTGTTAATCAGAGAAGTAAAAGAAACTAAGCGATTGGCGATTCGCGTTATGTCCATGCACTATGAAGGTGAATATCTATCTGCGTTTTGTAGTTTTGTGAAGTAAAAAAAACAATTGAATTCGCGACACTGTTACCGTTACCGACACCTCTGTATATGAGTGTATATATATTGTACCTCTACATAATTATATTGTAATTGTTCAAGTTTTCACTTCTGTCGGCTCTCCCGGAATGCCAGTTTTTTAGGATTATCGTAGAATTGTTTAATAGCGATCTGCCTGAATTTATTGAGGTAACTTGGAGAAAAAATAAACCTACCTCAGTCCAAGAGGACGACCAACCGTAAAAAAATAAAATCTGTATCGCATACCAATTAATTACCCATATCTCGAAGATAACTAGAGTGCAATTATATTGTTTCGTACTTACAGGGCGTTTACGAGAGAAATCTAAAAGAATGTTAAAATTGATAGAAGAAACTCCGTTGCGCTTCACCGTGTACGACATGTGGCAACTCGACGCACACATCCTGTTACAAATGTTCATGCTAGTCACAGGACTGGTAGTCACACAGTTGCAGTTTACGTTGCTATAAAAATGTTTTATACAATTTGCACTGTATTCATTTTAAATCGACTTCAAAAGGAGGAGGATCTCAATTTTACGGTATGTTTGTTACGCGATATCTCCAGGAAATGTGGATCGATTTCAAAAATAAAGGTTACCTACCAAATAGAATAACCACTAGGTATAGTTTAATTCAAACTTAATGGCGGCTGTGAAGTGCGCTAAACGCTGCGCAGTACCTCGCCCCGCACCCCCGCTGGCGCATAAGTTGGTACTGCGCAGCGACTCGACTCGTGTTCACAGCCGCCTTTAAGTTTGCATCGTACTGTACCAGAAACCACTAGGTACAAGTAACCACCAAAAAATATTAACGCTATTGAAATTGGGCTATTGAAAGCCAAAATCTATTTAAGCTGAAAAATATTACACGCATTTTTTGGTTTTCCATTCATTCCATTTCATTCTAGCGTTTCAAAGTTCAGGAATGGGGTTCATAACGTCACGATTGAGCACAAAATGTACACAATCGTGAAGTTATGCGGCATTTTAAATCAATGTAAGAGTTTATAGCTTTATGTAAAAAAATAAACATTCGTGTCTAATATTTGTTGTTATTTTGACGGACAAATTAGTCATCTATCCGAACTCTGTACTGAAGTAGATTAATTAAAGTCTATAAATAATTTAAAAATTATTTATTAGATTTTTTGATAATAAAAAATATTGTTTTGTCATATCATTAATTGACGATCACAGGTATTTCTAGAAGTAGGTACCTGATAATGCTTTAATTATACTTTGTATAAAGTGGGTGTAAAACATAAAAGATTATAGAACATTTAAAAGCAGTTTGTGTAACAATACTACAGTCTTATATTAAAGAACAATGTTCAAAGAGGCACTTGCATAACTTATAGCTAGAATAATAGTAATTATTATTTTTGGACGGAATTAATTCAGAATACATGACAAACCACTAGAGAGAGCAAGTTTGGGAGATTCCCAAAAAATCAATTTCTTCATTGTCAAAATCATGAATATCAAGAAATATGCAGTGACTTAATTAACAGATTAGAGAAAGACAAATTAATTATTATTCACCGAATGAACAAACTGACGGTCGAAAGTTGAGTCTTAGATCAATTATACAAATGTTCAGATCATACTTAAATGTAAAGTAGACATTTAAATGCCTACAACATATAATTATTATAAAAGACTGGAATCCTGGTAAAACTAGTATTCTACATATTTTTGTATAATTATCAAATTTAAATAAAAATATTGCTTGTCAAAAAAAAATATTGCTTAAAATGGGGTAGATGGCTAGGTATAAATTGTCTTAAATCTAATTAGTCCGTTAGTTAGATAATAAAAACATAAAAGACACGTATTTTTATTGGGCTAATGAAGTTATGATTGCGCACAAAATTGTGACGTCACGCGACATTTAAAATCAATGTTGCTTCGGGAGATTTTGATTACGTAAAATATTAATAAATACGTGTCTCATATTTGTTTTAATTTTACCTGAAGGACATTAAAAAATATAGTCATCTACCTCATTTGTCTATAAGTATATACTTACTTAAATAATATCAGATCTTACACATAGATTCAGTAAAAATAAAGTGTAAATAAAAATAAAAAGTTAGGTCACTTGGGCTTCTTAGAGAAGATTTTTATCCTGAAAACCTACACTAATAGATGTTAACTTTAATATAAAAACATGTTTTATAAAAAAATCCGTGTCATTTCTTTTGTATTTTTAAGACTTTTATATTTATAGTTTTTCATTATGATCTCTGTCACTCCTATTTAACCAGTGTCATGCAAATAAATTTTATTTGAGTGACTTTAATGTTTTCGTTCGTTAGTTACTATGATATATGAATGTTTCTTTTTATCTATATAATATGTTACATAAAACATATTTTACTTGTAAAAATATTTTTAACTTACTAATTTTTTTGGTAGAACATAATTATGTGGCCCCTAGCTGAAATCAGAACAGCATTTTTATGAATAAAAACACAATACACGATGGGATTAGTAACACCATTGTTGACAGATTTGTTGCACTGTTACATCTGTGATCAAGGAAGCAGAAACACCAAACTGTTTCGTCATACCAGTCCCTGAAATAAATTAAAGGGTCATAAGTAAGTACAAAATATATGCTCATATGGAGATGACTGACTTGTATCCAAAATCTCAATTAAAGGTTTATCCTTGGCTGCAATTGACAGAATGATCTGGAGGGAGAGTAGAGACGACTTTGCCATACAGTGAGACAGAAATTGATGATAGAAATAATAATAGGTATAGAAGAGTGAGCTATTTAGAGACCACGGGGTTATTTTGCATTCAGTCACTCATCAAGGCGACTTTAATTCATATAAAAAACGTGTTCTTAATTTTTGGTAATATTTCAATGTGACTGTGGAAAAACTATAGTTTTATAGATATTCAAAAAAACCGTGGTTTCCAAATAGATATGAACCCCACTTTACTGATTAAATTAGTAGAAATCAGAAATCAGCAAGTAAAAGCCGACAACTGCTGTTTTACTACAATAAATTACAACCAAACATTTGAACATCATACTTTAGGTATCTGTAGGCAATAGGCCATTGTATGTAGACAAACAAATAGTTTCTAATCAAAAATGATGCTATACCACAGATATATAGAATTATAGATAGACCTAGATAAGGCAAGCATCACAACCTGTACAAAAACTTAGCATGCCATTTTTTTTTACTACAAGAACTATTTAGTTATTATTTTTAAACAAGAATCAACTTCAAAATATGACAAATGAATATAAATGAATCTTACCTACACAATTTGGTTGTAATTAATATCTGGTGCAGATTGGTGAAACCTACTAGCTTAGCACAGTAATGCAGACTGAGTGTGACTGATTAAACTTAAACCAGGCAAGCAAACTGGCACACAAAGTAGATGCTCTATATTGGTATATCTATATCTGTGTGCTATACACAAGATCACAGTCAAAAAATTTATTAAAAATAGTAAAAATGAAGTTTACCTTTTAATATCAAGTTCCTTTATAGTGTTATTGACATAGTTAGCTAAGTTCACATCCCTTGCAGCAGGCCGGCAACCTTCATAGGTATCGGCCGGTATATCAGTCCGGAAAGCCCGGAAGTTGCTCAAACAATCTCTTGTGATTATTTCTTGGGCTGTAATAAACCAAAACAATTTATCAAACTTTATTTGTAGGTAGCCAGTAGTGTAATATTATCAAGCTATGTATGTATCTCTTATATAATCTATACTAATATTGTAAAGAGGAAAGCTTTTTTAAATATTTCACCATTTAAATGCTACATTATTCCAGATTAACATAGATTATTGAATACTTGAAAAAATATTGTCTATCTGTGCAAAACTGGGGTAGACCACTAGTATATTATATGGATGTGACAGGGAAAAAGAGAAGAGTAGTTTATACAAAGGGAGACCTATGCCCAGCAGTAGGTTATACAAGGCTAAAGACAATTATGATAATGTAGCTCTCAAAATTACATAAATCACATGTACAATATAAAATGTTTAGTAGGTATGTAGCAGGTTTCATTTTTTTTAAATATTGTTATGATAATAATTAAAGTTCAATGAGAATGTAAATTTAAAAACAAATGTCCTAACCTCCTTTTCTTTCAATAAGTTTAACACAAATATCTTCTGACTCAGGACATGGGTTACCGAGGTAACCAACACCGCGCCAATTGAAGGGTTCCAGACATCCTGGGGTAGCTGCAGTGCACTGATAGCACCATAGTGCTAAACCTGTATGACAAAATGCATTAACATGAGCGAAAATTAAAACAAAATATCAATTATAAAAAACTTTATGACATAAAAAAAATATATTAAGTACATTTCTATTTGAAACCCTGACTACTGAGCTAGATGAGACCTGCGTTACTGGAATCAGTGTTTCATCAAAGTTTCATAAATGGTAGTTTTGTATCTAACAGAAAACGGCACATTGAATTATCTAAAATAATGATTACTAAAGAACTACATCATATTAATACCATACATACAATAAAGTACCCTATTCAACTTCAAATTACAATGTCGAGAGAATCAACAAAGTCCTCAAACCACACCCATTGTATAGTGGATAAATAAATGAATTAACACTTTTTTTTATACTTACTGTTACTAAACAACGATATTAGTGTCAAAAATATAATATTATATCTCATTGTGCAGTAAGTAAAGTAATAGCCTGTAAATAAAATAAATTGATGCCAATTTTATACACACTTCAACACCACATTCATAACATGCTCAATTCATCAGAGTTGACAGAAAATAACGTTTTATTATGCCAGCTACACACGTGACGATAAACTAATACTTTTATCTTGCAAAAGCATTTGACAGCAAAAATAATGCTGTCAAATTAATAATTCTAGACAATTAAAGCATTTTGCCAGAAAAATTACATGAGTTATTTACAAGAAACTTTATAACTCAAATATTTATAAATTTAACTATGTATAACACGATAGTATTGTGTTGTCAATGCTATAAGTATTTTACGTATTCCGGCTAACTTGCACAAGTCTATTATCGTTACGTGCGTGGCCTGCATAACACTCAGTACACCACAGAGTAAACTACAAAGGAAATATTATTATTTTTTGTATTTTTAAATGATATTTTCATCGTCGGGCGTCAATTAAAATAAGATAGAACAAGCTGTATCTATAAATAAAAATCAATTAGCTATTTGACCAATATAAAATTAATATATGAAAACATTGGAAATGAAAAATTGGCTACAAGCGTTTTTAACATACGCAAACCAAGGCTAACATTCTATCCGTTCCATACGTTTGAATTTGTGACAACTTGTTGAGGTTTTGAAGGCGTGTGGATCCGGCATTAGAGTGTGAATAGAAGCAATAGAAACGGAACTATAATGATTTTTAAATTTTTACTTGCATAATATACATATTGCATATATTCTTGTAGGATAGGTTTGATTAAATAAAATATCGACTAACAATATCGCCCAAATTCGTTCCTTTTCATTTTTCTAACGTTGTGGAGTTTATTGAGATAAATAAGGACACTTGGGTTTCATTTAAACTTTGTACTTACAAAATAATAAAGAAAAAAATATTCCTAGGTCGAGGGAAAGGGAAATCAGGACTCATTTTTATAAATGTACTAGCTGTTGCCCGTTCTCCGCCTATGTTGGTATCAGTTATCGCGTCAAATAGTAGCCCTTTATCCTTTCTTAGGATCCAAAGTTAACGAATATCTTTATCGCTATCTCTGTTTATATAGATACTGCAGGACCAGCGCCACCTATTCGACACTAATGTAACTATGTTCGTCGGTGTGGCCATGTGTGTGCCAAGTTTCATATTATTGGGCTCACGGTTCTCGAGTTTTAGGTGAACATACGTGCACACATTCTCTTTCATATTATATAGATACATAGATATAGTTAATTTTGATGCATACATAAACTCGAATAACATAAGCCTTTAGCATTCTGCAGAACAACACACAATAGTGTACTAGAGAATTGTACACTGATTGATATACCAACAAAATTCATTAGTATAAAAAAGGCGTTATTTTTAGAAGTGTATGAATGATGTGAGTTGTACTGTACGACATAAATAGGTAGTTAAAAAAAGAAATGGTTCAATATTGGAATTGCTTTTATTTTATTATTGTTTGTACAACTTTTTGTAACAGAAAAACATGATCAAATGACATAAATGCATGTTTTAAATATTTCTATTGATTTTATTTATAACCACTAATATTAAGTGTAATGAGAATGTTCGTTATTAAGTAAAGAATGACATCAAAATTTGTATGTTGCGCTATAAATTGTAACAAACAGTCTATGTAGTATCTAATTAATTAAGCTAATCTAGTGGGCAGCTTTTTCCCGCTACCTTAGTAGTACTCACTTACTAGTCAGACCATAAGGCAAGTATTTAAGTTGATGTAAAATCTTATTTGTAACCAGGAAAATTGATGTTGACCAGGAAAATTATATTATTTTATGAGGAATCGATTTAATCATCAGCCTCCTCTGTTTCTTCCTCCGGACCTTCCATGTGATCCATACCACCACCTGACTCTGGAGGATTCACCGCTGCTCTCAGCATCTGCAAATCTTCCTTATTTAAATCTAAGCACATAGTTGCTACCACGTCTTCTACACCAATGGTACCATCATTACTCATATCAACTTCTTTAATAAGGTGATCTAACTGTCTCGCAGGCATTTTGTTACCATGTTTACCTAAAACTTCTTTAAGATAATCCCGGTCTACGGTTCCTGTCCTTTCAGGATCATATACTTGCAAAGCTGTTCGAATTTCTTCTTCTATTGGAAAATCCCTTTGACGGATTGTCACCATTTTTAGAAACTGTTCATATGTGATATGCCCCTTTGCATTTGGCGGTCTACAACAATAGCCTACTAATTCTTGCAGTTGTTCTCCGGTATAGGTCATAAGAAGAAGGCTTTTTAACATATAAACCAACTCTTTTTCAGTAACGTACCCATCCAATTCAGCATAAGCTGGTGTGTAATTCTGATAAATTTCCCACAATTGCTCTACTTCAGCCAATTGATCGGGCCTTAATTCGAAGGGTGCTTTTAAGGCTTCTTTTGAGTCACTGAAATCATACGGTGCAGCAGGATCTGGAGGTGGCTCTTCAACATAAGCTTGTTCTTCCTCAACTGCCTCTTCGGGGATTTCTTCTTTATGTTCTGGTTCCTCACCTTCAGCATGCTCGCTTTCCGCACCCTCACCTGGTATCTCTTCACCTTCAACATGACTTTTCTCTTCACCTTCTACATGCTCCCCCTCAACTTGCTCTTCGACAATAATTTCTTCTTCTATATAATATTCTTCATATTCTTCCCCATATTCTTCCCCTACTAAATGTTCCCCACCCACATCTTCTGCGCCTCCTTCATCTGTTTCACCACCTTCGCCCCCTTCAGCACCTTCACTTTTTTCATCTGTTTCGTCTCCTGCACCTGCTTCACCCTCACCTTCACCTCCTGCCACTTTCTCATGACCAGGGTCCTTTCCTGCGTCGGATCCTTCTGTGCTCTCTCGTTCTTTAGCATGATGTGCATCAGTATGAGTTTTGCTTTCTTCGATATCACCTGTCGCAACTGTAGGAGTCTCAGTTCCTTCTGTAGTTGTTTCATCTTCCATTTTTTTATCGTCTTATTTATATATACTGTTTTACGAGAATTTAGAATGTAGGTAATGGCTTAATCTAATTTATACCAAAAACTTATCACCGCATCGAGGCTTACTGAATTGTGTCCGTAGTATAATGATTAAATTGTCTGTTATTTTGTCATACAAACTGAGACTCTCCAGCGATATAAAATCTAAAATGTCTATAAAATCATTAAATAAATCATTTCGTACAGTGCCTATAAAATTGAACATTTATGATAAAATATAAAAAATAATAGGATACGTCAAAGTATTTCTGACATCATAAACCAATTTTTTGTGTTTGTATTGGTATTCACGAAGGTTTTAATCTAATCACATGAAGTTTGAAGCACAAACCTGAAACCGCATAATATAATCAAAGCCGCATACATTATTCTAGTCAAAATCAAAATTCATTTTTTTTTTATTATAACTTTAGGAATTATTATAACGGTAGCAATTGTTATTATTTTCCATACAGATCAATTTAGTTACTAGTAAATTTAAGAACACCTCTTTGGTCGAATACCTTGTTTTATAAGTTCATAGAACATTTTTGGTTGTATCTATATAATAAAAGTTTATTTTGTACTAGCTTTTGCCAGCGACTTCGTCCGCGTTTCCGTCGTTTTTCGTAAAAAAGTACCATATGTCCTTCCTCACTGTTCAGTGGTTTTGATGTAACAGACAGATTAACTTTCGTATTTTAGTAGGGAAATATAATATATCACGTTACACAAAAATAATCCTTATAGCATGATTCAGTATTCACGCGCGACGGCGCGATGGCTTATTATCGTATTTCATGTATAAGTTTGGTGTTTCTATACCGATTTCTATGATTCTTTTTTTATTGAATAGGTAATAATGTAAACTTTTTTTAATTAGGGATAAGTGAGAGTATTATAAACGTAAGAGTAAACAAATATAATCAGAAATCTCCGAACTGCTAAGCTATCGGGAGTTACACGTGTTATTGTGAGTCAACCATAAAAGATAGACATATGCTGTTGTCTGATATTTTTTAGATAATTTTATGTAGAACATTTCCGTCATACATGATTTCTATGTAGCTTTAACCATTAAGGCTGCATACGCGACGGAAGCTTAAAAAATACCGTTTTCACAACATTTCCCTTCACTGCTCTGCTCCTATTGATTGTAGCGTGATAAAAAGTATACTATAACCTGCCCAGGAGTATGAAGAATAAATGTACCAAGTTTCGTTAAAATCCGTCGAGTAGTTTTCGTTTCTATAAGGAACATACAGACAGACAGACAGACAGACAGACAAAAATTTTACTGATTGCATTTTTGGCATCAGTATCGATCACTAATCACCCCCTGATAGTTATTTTGAAAATATATTTGATGTACAGAATTGACCTCTCTACAGATTTATTATAAGTAGTATAGATAGATATCCATCCTAAGAATCCCCCTTAAGAGGGAACAGTGAAATAAAAAAAAGGAATTCAGATTTCCTCCAAGACAATTCCCCTTGGAGGAGAGGGGGGGAATGGAATTATAAATTCGAGTTTCACTACAAATCCCATAAAATTTGCATTCGGAAATCCTCCTAAAGGTTGCTAACCGCTTAAAACTACTAATTGTTGAACGGTAAAAATTGAAACAAAAATAGGGGTGGGAGGACCTAGAATTAGATTATATTAAATTAAGGTTAATTTTTCCCCCTTAAGTGGAGGGGGAAATGTGGATAACTCCAAAGTGTCAGGGGACTTTTTGGATAATTTTATAAGACAATAAGGGGTTCAGTTTTCCTCCCTTTAAGAGTTTGATCAGTCAGAACAGTGGATTAAGCCTAATAAAGCATAATGGGTAATGTGTGCAATTTTTCCTTTTATAAAAATAAACTTTGTCACGTAACACATATACTTGTTTCATATTCACACGTATAAGATGCAATTAGGATAAAATAAGTTCAGGGACCGTTTTATTGCGTTTTTTTAATAAACACGGATCTAAACAGGTTGTTGTACCTACTTAAACTTCGTGTTTATATTTCCTTGGTAATCATTAGGTTTATGAAATTTATTTTAATTACTTGTTCTGCTTCAATTTTACATTACTATAATAGTAAATGTAATGGGACCATTATTGAGTTCTTCCTCAGTGCAGTTTTGCTAATACAAATCATCAGGATCTGGCTCCACTACAAGAATCCTTCAATTACTTTTTTTTTCTGTCCATGACACTTCGCGTCTTAAGGGCAGAAACGTGAAGGGCGGGCTCTCTCTATTTTCTTCTACCTACCCTTTTCTAAGGTGCAAGCTAAAAATCGTGTTTTACAAGGAGCGACTGCCAATCTGACCTATATGTAACACATTTTAAAGTATTCCATGGTAATATTTTCATAATTTGTAAAAAAAAAAAATGCTGTAGCTATCTAGGAACGAGAGATAAGCACAGCTGCCTGATTGCTTCACTAAACAAGTGAGCATCCTGTTGATTGCAGTGGATGGGCATCTAATTTACGTTAGGTTTAGGTTACATCTAATAATACCGTCTGAAAAATTATAGAAAAGATTGACGAAACGAGATTTAAACTGTCCTTCCGCAATGTAAAGTATAGAGAAGTGATCTGCATAGTTAGGTATATCATGTATATAATATAGGCAACAAGTTATATATAAGTAAAAAATGCGGACAAGTGTGACCGACGGTTCCGTACACATTTTGCTGATCGTCACGGTCAATGTTCCAATAACAAACTAAACTGTGCGGTTGAAAAATTACTCTCTTATTCATCGATGTATGACACTATTAAATTTCCAACTCAAATATAAGTTTGTAATCGCAAAAACTTGTATTTTTATGTTGTAAAACTACAATTTTCATTAACTCTGACGCTAGACCATCATCAGCATCATTCCAAATGTCTTGTTTCTTGGTCAACGATAGCCTAAAGGGTTTGTGTTTCTCAAAAATGTATGGGAGGAACAACATGAAAAGTTGTATTTTTTAATTGCGTTGACGTTGAAGTTTATTTTTTTTGCATCAAGAGTTTATAGATATATATGTATATTTGATATTATTTTTAACATGATACCACCACGCGTTGCTGAGAGACGGACAACTAAGTGATCCTATAATAAGATACGGGTCCCTTTTTTAAGGTACTTGCCGTACCCTAAACACCGAGATAACCATTTCTGAAGTCTGAACAATACGTTTTAAATGGTAATTGCAACGTTAAATGTTAGGAGATTCATTCAACTTTTTGTAATCAATCGAGTCAAGCCATTGACCATGAGTTCAATACATTCCGTCTCTATTATGTCTGAGTATC
This sequence comes from Diachrysia chrysitis, assembly GCA_932294365.1. Taxonomy (NCBI): domain Eukaryota; kingdom Metazoa; phylum Arthropoda; class Insecta; order Lepidoptera; family Noctuidae; genus Diachrysia; species Diachrysia chrysitis. Next base: position 8,804,401 of record OW028649.1, on the reverse strand, counting down.
TCTTCTATTAAGCATGACCAAAAAGTTCTAAAGGAAAGATAATATTTGTATAATTAATTAAATTAATTTTTATTCAATGGAAGCTAATACCGTGTGGTTAGTTAGTGGTTGGCTAAGAAATTAAATAAATAAATTCTATAAACACGTTTTCTCGCTTGATTGAAAGAAATAGTAAATTTTTTGCTACACTTTTTGCAGGTATTAGAAGAAAGATGGTCAAAGGTGGCCATTTTATAGAGTTGATTATTTTAGCACGTTTTGTTTCTTTTTTTAATTTTCACCTCATAATATAATATAAGTAGGTACTTATGTATGTTTACTATGTTGACTTGAGTTATATGTAAAAAAATATTATAAAAACTATTAAGTACTTATTTATGAAAATCTCGACGGTGTTTAGCAGGTTTTTGCTTAGCAAGTTCTAAATAAAACTCCACCGAGATTTTTATAAATAAGGTCCTATACCTACAGGTACCTATATCTACCTAAGAATGTAAGTTGTGTAACTTTATATCTTTGTGTTCAGAGTATTTAGACTGCAACGCTGCAGTTCATTCCTTTGTAAGGCTGCATTTGCGACACTCGAAGTACTGTTCAAAAATTAATTACTTAATTGAGAGTCCCGAAAAGCTCTGTCAAAATCAAATGGCGTTTCATAGAAATGTATTAACAGTCGTGACTAAGATCTCAGTGCGTCTATACTAGTGCTTTCAATTGCTTAAGAATTGCTATCTTTGAATCCTTTGCGTTTAACTGATTGCTGTCAACATTACCTTATCATTAGTTGTTAAGAGACAAACATCTGAAGTTTAATGAGAAGTAATGAGGACTGCATCAAAAGAGACGGCGAAAATTGTCGCACAATCATTAGGATTGGTTAACACCTTAAGGGTCAATTTATACTACAGCGGAGTCGAAGCGAATCGGAGCGTCAAATTCTTCCTAATGCAAGAATGCGTATACGCTTTTTTATAATACCATAGTGTGTACCTACAACTTATTGTAGATATACCTACAATCCTTACCTACTAATATTATAAATGTCTGTACCTAATGCTTCCATGGCTAAACCATAAACCCGATTTTGATAAAATATAGTTCGAAGCTAGTTTCAGGATCGGAAAAGGCTACTTTTTGACCTTGACAACCGACATATACGTAGAGGGCGGAGCCGCGATCAAAAGCTATGCCTATAATCATAGTCATCTTTTTAACTGATTTGAATACTTGAATACATAATCAGCGGTTCTTGCGAGAGTAGGTGACCAGTGTCCAGTCAAGTCACATTGCTCGTCTAAAAGTCTAAGAGACTGGTTGGCGAAATCATCGGACGCAATAAAGTAAATTCAAAATTTCATTAAAATAGGCTACAAAGCTTTTAGGAAGCGATGCAGGGTGGGCGAATCAGAGTGCTGTCCATTTTAATATTGACGTTTGAAAATTACTGTCTATACCGCTTCCTAAGTGCTCTAGTTAAGTACGATCTCAATAGACTTTAATGCTATTTTAGATATCTAAATATGAATAATTTACTAGAAAGCAAAATGGGCATCATAATTTAACTTTATTTTACTGCAGCTATATGAAATTATGGTTGGTAAGTACAAAACTGTAGGGAAGTCGGTCTCAATTAAAAATACAAAAAAATATTTATAAAAAATAAATAATTATTGTTTTAGCTTTTATTTTTATCTGTGCTTAGGTATATCTTGTTTTATGTTTTGTGATAAAACATACTTAACTAGAAATCGGATTGGCAATATAATATTTATAGTAAAAGTTATTTAATTCCTTAATAATTAATTAATTTAATGTCTTTGTATGTAGGTACTTATATAACATTTATGTATTTAAATCCTTGAATGCAATATACCGCTTGCTATACAGTATTTAATTAAACTATACAAAATCATAAGTATTATGACCTAGGTACCTAACAGCCTTACAGTACGAAATACTTAAATTTTATAAAGCAATTTTAAATGTATTCCAAACAAACACTAACATAAAATCAACAAATGAAAATCTGTAGTTTTTCTAATTCCTATCCTATGTATGCTTTCGATTATTGAATAAAAGTGTGTAATAATAAAAGTGTTTTCCGAATACAAAGTATCCAGCATGTAATAGTTGAGTTTTCCGCGCCCATCCTCACCCTAGTCACGCGTTATAATATGCTTTAGTAATGCACTTTCTGCAATAATAGACCAGCGTATCTGACCTGCATTACTTTGTTCACAGAGAAAGGTACATACAGATTATGAGACAGTTCAACGGTCAGTAAAAGCCCAGTAGGTAAAAGGCAGAGTATCTACACAAAATCGTAACCTTCCACGGCCATCGCTTTCATAAGCCGTCACGTGCTTTGCGTCTCCTGTGAGAGACTTGGTGGGTGTCGGGTGAGCGGTAGCGTTACCGAACGAAGCGTAAATAGAAGTTTCAACGCGCGGTAACGTCGCGCATGCGTCCCTCTTAAATGTTTTGGCGGGAAACTTATTATTATTAATGTTTCGTTCGTTCTTTTTTTGTGATAGTGTGTTTCCTTTGATTTGAATTTTAAATCAAGAATAGTTGGCAGTTTGCGCAGAATTAAATATGGTAAGATTTTACGAAATATTATTTTATATTACTTAATTATTTAGCTCTAATCTTAAGAAACTTTTATTATTTTCTTTTACATACTTAACTTCAGGTAAAAACCTTTACGATAAAAAACTTAAAATTTCCATAGCCAATTAAAAAAAAATACGAAAGAAAATTATTTATTTGCGCCTTTTTTTAACGCTCAAAAATAAATGAGCACAAAAGCTTTTTATTTACAACAGAACTTACCTACCTACTTAATTAGAATTTTTTATTTGCAATAACATAAGTTAAACTTCTTTTGTTTACCTATCCTTTCAAGAAAACATGTCTATGAATACCAAGTAAACATCACGTAGGTGATTACGTAAACGTATAACGTATGACAATAATAAAACTGTAATCTTTCGTGCAATAAGTTCGTATATCAGTAATGTTGTTTAAAATCTAATATCGATTGATCTACTTTGTAAGATTGCCTATTTATTTATTGTACTCAAGATTGAGAATAATAATGGATTTCATAAACATTTTGCTATTCTAACATCATTTCATCATCTGTGCTGCGTTATTCTAGTAAGAAAATTGTTTTCAAATTTTCCAGAAATATATATTCATATTGTTTGTTCATTCATGTTGCCTATTTTGATGTTAGTTACTTATTTTGTACCTTTGGTTTTAAACCAAGTTAACTATCTACTTATAATTTTCTTGTTATTTATTATCCATTAAAATTGAAATCGTTAAACTATATAAGGTTAAAAACCACTTAAAAACTATGTAGGTACCTATATTAGCGCATATTTTGAAATAATAATTATAACCTAACCGCCAAAGTTTTTAAGTCACGCTGGAATTAAGTATTTTAATGAACATGGTAGAAACTGCATTATACAAGATGAGTTTTTTGTCGTTGTACAAACAAAAACTATGACCTTTATAAGTATCGTTTATGAAAACGATTGTTATCAAAAATTCAAACAAACAATAAAAACATCTCAAATGTCAGTAGGTATTATCTTTAAACTCTTAGGGCTACAGTATTAAAAATTTAGTTTTTTTTCCTTTGGCTTTTTAAGTTTTTTTATACCAAGCGTTATTGTAACCGATACAGAAGTCATAGTTTTCGGTTGTAAAACGACAAAAAACTCATCTTGTATACAGTGCTTACGTTTACACTTTTTAAAATAGTTCATAACCAAGTTTTTTTTTCTTTTTTTATAAAACGACTCCCGCACTAAGGAATTTAATCCTTGTGTCGCGGGGGCTTTTACAGACATTCAAATCACATGCACAAAGAACACCCAGACTTGGAACAAGCATTTGTGGATCACATAAATGCTTGTCCCAAGCGGGGATCGAACCCGCGGTACGTCGCGCACAGTGGTAATTGGCGTGGTGACCTATACCACTCGGCTATCCGTGCAGTCAAAATAAAGTTCTTAATAACTACATAATTTAGTCTAAATTATATTATGTAGATTGTAGAAGGTACCAACATTAAGATAAAAAAAGATGTCTTTTTCCGACACTAGTAGGTAGCACTGTCATACCGTCACACATAAAGGCTTGCAATAAACAAAATGAGGTTTTATAATAACAGATTCCCACGCAAAATCACAAATCTCTTACATCATTATACTTAAGAATCTAGCAATTATCTATCCACAATCAACGAATTAGCGGATGAACTTTCTTCGCGCGTTTCCGAACAAGTTTAACTAAAATGTAGAAAGATACCTTGTATAAATAAGTACCTACTTTGTAAGCTATCGTAAACAGTGTGCTTAGTTTGCGCCCCGGCATCGCATGGATAAGTTTTTAAAATTACAAAATTTTGAATTTTTCGGTTTTTCTGTACTTATAATATGCATGTATTATAAGTACAAACATATAAATCTTCTTCTTGAATCACTCTATCTAATACTGAAAACTGCATTCAAATCCGTTGCGCAGTTTAAAAGATCTAAGCGTGCAAACAGCGGGACCGATTTTGTTGTATGCTATGTAAAGAAGATAGTAATGAACTACCAATTTATATTATTGGCGGATTTCGTTTTAAATTATAATAAAAGTTTAAACTATAAAACTATTCGATTGAGACAGTTTCATTGTTTTGTATTGTGCTAATTTCAAAATAGTTTTAGATTCAAGTGTTCCGTACAAATTTATTTTTAACCCTGGATAAAATAACTTTTCTTTCATATATAAATCAATGGTTTATATATACCAGTCCTACCCTTAAAGATGTTATAAACATCTACATTGTATGTAGTAATGAATCTCTGTTTCCGTTAGTCATCGCATCGCGCATGAACGTATGGAACAAGTTCGCTAATTCTTTTTTGTTGTTTTAATTATTGTCATTTCAGAATGTTTTTATAAAAGAAAACGAAAAAGATTTGGATAATCTCACGTCACCCGTCCGAAGACGGGGTTTATTATACGGGCAATAATATTGCAGATAATAAAATACAACACTACAAGTAATAAAATCTTGTAAACACTGTTCGATTAACTTTCAACATACATAGTTGTAAATGGTTAACTTAAAGTCGCAAATCGCATCTACTTGTCAAAGAACAAGTTATTTCATAAATGGCCATTAATGAAGGACTATGATGAACGATCGTACATTCCTGTGATTAGCTAAAAGTTATATGCATGCAGCTTAGTGCTTTACACAAATAAGGTAGATAACAAAGGTCGCTAGTACAAACAAATAGCAGTAAAAAAACAAACAGCAATTTTGTTCCCGGTAAACAAAAAGCAGTAGAATCAAAAAACAGCAAATTGGTTTCTGGTAGAACTAATGGCAGCAGAATCAAAGAACAGCAAATTTATTCCTGCTAGAACACACCTAACGGTTAGGTCTACACTTTCTATTTCGTCCAAAGAAAGATAAAAAAAAGAAATGTCACAAAAAAGTCCAGTAGTAATACTTGACAACACAGAACATTCAATTTATACCTTAATGTCAAACAAGCCTTATGGACTAACAAAATGCCCCACAAACCGTATACACAGTAATACTTGACTTATCTAAAAACTTAGAAGTAGAGTAGAGTGTAGTAAGAAGTAAGTTGAGCGGAGGTTCAGAAATATGTTTAGTTACAGGCTCATTAATAAATTTAAACCTATTATTGCAGCTTAAAAGCACACTTATTGTTTATACACATAAGGAGAGTATGTATGAAATCAACCTACCGATATTACCTACTTACTAGACACTTTAAGGCCAAGTACTAACCTACTGCTTTTTTAAGGATTTCATGCCTCAAATGGTAAAAACGGAAGCCTCCTTTCGGAACCTTTTAGTAATTTTAAAATATTGTTTTATAAATTTCAAAGAAATAGGCGAAAATTGTCCTCTCCATTATCTCAGACATTCAGGGTCTAAAATTAGAAAAAAATATATCTTTCCCTATAGATTACAGGAAAACCAATAAGAAGTCCGTGGTATTTAAAACAACAGGTAAGTAATTCAAATTGTACAAAACCCTCTCTGCGCGAGATTAGACTAGAACTTGTCCGGCTTTTTTCGGAAGTCGCAGTTGGGTCAGCAAGTGGGGTCTTGGGTCGGGCCCCAAGACCCGATTTCTGTCATGTGAGATATTGGCCAGTCTTTCCTGTAGAGGTTTAGTTGACCCTTAGACCTTGTCCTTATGAAAAATGACGTCACATAACATGTAGATAAACCCTCTTATTGATAACAGGTATCGGTCCAATCCCATGAGTTGTTTTTTGTGTTTAAGATACAATAAATAAGTCACATTAAACGATTGAACTTTAAACGACTTGGAAAATGACGAAATGGCGAACAATAGTTTATATTTACAATCGAAAATCATGCTATCTTTATAAAGCATATTATTTTATCATAACTAAAAAAACTCTATCCATAGATTGTTTTTTTATGTACCCAATACTATTATTAAAATACTTAGTTATGTATCGTAGACAGAGGATAGAGCGACCTCTGTCTACGATAGGTTAAAAGACAAACTTAATTCAAAACTAAAGACTACTTAAATATACATTGGGTTTTATTTTGAAGAGAAAAATAATATTTGCGCCATTGACGCTCTACCTACATGTAGGTCCTGTTAGGTAATGTATAATAAAACATATTGACGATCTTAAACATTTTGACGATCTCTTTGGCCATGTAAATAAAGTATTTAATAAATAGGTACATAAAATTTAGATTACCTATGTAGTTATAAATAACGTTTTGGAGAGGTACATAAATAACTTAAATAAGGTTGTAGATTCATTTCAAAAGGAATTTAGTGCGCGTAACAACTTTAATTAATTTAAAGACAACTAAATCACGTTAAATCGTTATAATCGGTCTAAAATACTTGCTAAATGAAGTTCGACTCATGGCACGAATTTTAAACATCGTCTTCGTCTAGGTAATTTAACCGCTAAGATATTGTCGTTTTACATTAGAGTTTTTTAGAGATCTTCAAAAGTCCATGTCCTACTGATTTTCCAGCAAAGACTTCAAATTATGTAAACACAGAAAACACTCCTTAAGCAAATTACCTAACACGATTGAAAGGAAACCGAACCAGTACAACTCAGTCTAAAACAAGTTGATGTCATCAATAAGTTCATAAAATTTGTTCATGACTACCTACGAAACAACTTGGCATATAATGACGCTAATTGGATCGCAAATAGAGCGTACAGACTAATCAAACTGATGGGACTTAGAACATAGTTTTGCTATTAAACGGTCCGTCTTGAGGCGTGTCAATGTCACTTTTTGTTGGCATTGCAGTAGTAAGCTCAAATAAACAACTGTCGGTATTTTTGTCACCCGTTTATTGAGAAAACATCGTGGTAGCGGCGGTAGCTACGATTCTTAGTAAAGCTTTTAAGTGTATTTGTTAGGATTATTTTGAGCTGATTACAAGACACACAATTCAGCGGCAATAGCCTAATGGTTAGGGTGACCGCCTTGTGATCGAGGAACGCAGGTTCAAACCCTACCCATTGCACTATTGACGTGAACCCACTCCAGACACAAGCATATTTAGCTTAGTTGGAGGGGTTAACAATATTGCTAGTAATGTGAATTTAACCCACATTGCTAAAACTTCAAAAAAAAAATCACCTAGATAAATCATGATTTAAATCCAATGGAGCACCATATATTTAACATACAAATTAGCTTCACACAATATATGATTTCGTGTAACGATTAATTAAATCTGCGCTCGTAGCTAAATAAGCTAATGCAAAAGATAAATATTAGATGATATTTCTGTAATTAAGCATATCAGGATAGCTGCATAATCCTTAAATCGGCATTAATTAAAGGTAGTATAGGCAGAGGGCTGATCGTAGCAAAATTATTAAATTAATAATTATTTTATAGAAACCACCATTATTTCATACTAGGTAGGTAAGCAGGTACTACATGTACTACATGTGAGTTTAACAACGCCGTTGCTAATTAAAAAAAAAACTTAATTTAAGAAACGAATAAGTAAATTCAGTTAATGTGTTTTTCTGTATATTTTCAAAACAATAAAATAAAATAAAAATTACTTTTAAACAGCGAAATCAATTAGCGTTACCTTTTGTGCAAAGAACCTACCTAAATACCAACCTACAGTAGGTACAGTACATGACAAGAAACTTAGATTTTTATTTTTGTTCAAAAGTCTAAAATCTAACTACAGTAATTTTGCAAAACGGTAAGCCAACTAAATATGCTCTAACAAATAGTGCAAAGTAATTTAGATGAGTTGCATCGGCATGCCCGGCTCAAGCGCATTTTCTCACCGAGTCTGCGCCGCGTGCGCATATAATCTTGCAACTAATAGCCCTTAGAAATGACACAACATTCTCTTGTGTGTGTATTGAGGATTGCCTTGTGTGGGTTGTCCATTTCAATATTAGTATCTTATTTTCTGGACTCCATTTATGTAAGGTGTGTGGGTAGCGGTTTACTTGCAAAAACAAAAGCCGTTAGGTACACTAAGGTACATTTCAAACTGATCGCCTAAGTTAAATAACTCATGTCTTATGAAACTTAAAACGTGATCTTCAAAGTAACATTCAATGTATTTTTTCTGGTATTTTGGGTAGGTACCCAATCACAAATACCGGTTAAAATCGTAATTCTCCTTTTTGCTTCCCAAAAAACACTTTAAACTTTATTGCGTAATGTTCGCTTTTCCAAAAACATTGAAATTAAATAATACGAAAATAAACATTCTCGTCAAGAAATTAAACATTTTCCAAGAGCTTAGGTTGTCGATATTTTAAATGTAGAGCTTGGTTCACACGGCTCTACATACTTGTATATATTTCAAACAATCAGAACAGCACAATATTCAAATGAATAAAACACGAACACCAGTTACCTCACTTACGATTTGAAATCAGCGCGTAATACTTTACGATTAGCTAGACATTATTCATCTATGCTAAATGTGCATAAATCTGATGCCTAATGCTTTTTCCTTGAACACTGCAAATTACAGCATTTGATATATGATCCACTGATCGTTTGTTCAGTTACGAACTGAGATGAATACTGCAATACAACCTTAGCTTTTGTTTTTAGAATCGAAATGTTTTTTTATTTTTATTCTAAACTAGCTGCTGACTTAACCGATTTCTAGTCAAAACTGCATACTTTCTTTGATTGAAATCCTACCCACTTTTTACAGAACATTCTTCCAGGACCACTTTAAAAAAAATCTCTCCCTTATATTCTTTTTAGACTTTTGACATTGACTTTGATTACTTTTAAATGGATTAGGGAACAATGCTTTTATTATTCTCTTTATCATTTATTTCATTTTTAAGGTCATCACCATCATCCACAGCCTTTGTCATCCCACTGCTAGGCTTGTGCCCAGCAGTGGGATGGAAGGGGCCTATGCCTCTTCTTTCACGTGCCATTCTCTCCGGTCCTGTGCCAGTCTCATCCAGATTAGACCCGATTTTTAAGCTCACCTGTAACGTATTGTACCGTTAGCTGTAAAGTATGTATACGGACATAGTTTGATAAAGTAAATGCGGGTCAATTAGGTAGTGTTTTAGAAATACAATAGTGGTTGTTATTAAGTAATTATGCGCTTTTCGCTCTGCTAACAAAAATAATACAGGTTATCTGTTGGAAACAACTCTAACTATAAAACAATACAAAAATCTAGCTAATGATATGCTATTCTTTTAAATTTATCTGGTCTTATTTACTCCTATAAATAAGCGGAGATTCATCATAAATGTATCATATCTTACTGATTAAAGTATACCGTACCGCACGACTTTATAATTTACCTTGTTTTTGAGTATCAATTAAAAATACAAACAATTTAAAACTAATAGAGTAGATCAAATTGGAGAATCGTAAAAGAACAAATATTACTTTAATACTACAAATGGCTCAAGCAAGGAAATTAAACAAATTGGAAATGCTCATCCTAATTATGCCCTGTAATAAAATAATTTGACGAACTCCCGATTCATCTTCACATGTCGTGATCTGACCATGGACTGAGCATCATAAATGTAACAACCGCAATTATCGATATAATAACAAATATCTGCCGAATACTTAAAACACGCACTTCGTGACTGTCCTTGGTATAATATCTTACTACACTGGTATACACCTCAATCAACCTTGTCACTCCTATTATTTTTGATTGCAGATTAAGAAGATGATACCTGCTCGAAATCAATACATTACACATTAATTAATTCCTGTGCTCCATTAATCATTTCATTTTTAATATTATTTAGCACCATATCTTTGACTGACAATTGAAATTTAAAAATATTTGCAGCTACTGCGTTCAAACCGTTTCAAATTAGAATACTGACAAGATCGTGATTTCCTCTGTTTGGAAATTAAAACAATTTTATCGATACGTCACCATCAATGGGTTGATAGAATAATATTTATTTAAGCTATCAATTATAGTGTTGCAGCAATGCATGCCATTATCGATACTTCGTATAATATAGAACAGGATCAAGTGACGGTGTGAAGGTCGGTTTGCGCAATGAATCGAACCGCATCTGGCAATATAGTACCCATTGTGGATTTGTGATGTTGGATCACGAAATGCTATTGCTCCACTTCCTCGGGCATGCTAGCCACTAAGTTTTACAGACGATACTACGAGGTCCCTTTAACAGCAATAAAAGCGCAGAGACCTTCTCTTTTAGTTAAAGCCTTAATTAAATTTAATCCTACACCCACAACTAGGTGAAGGCGTCTGTCGTTTATCAATGCAATGAGGCGTAACTGATGCAACTTTTTTTTAATCTTCTTAAAGATAGACTTTATCTCAGTAGGTATATAATTATAAAAGAACAGTAAGTCATCACTAACTCGTGCATACAAAGTAAGTGGGTGGCCCATTTTCAATGCCTGATTTAGATCATTCTCATACTCGGTTTATGAGAACATGGGGATATTAAATTCTAAATCCATTCCCTATGTAAACGTGTTGATATTTAAGAGCAGATAAAACTAATGATATTTGTTAAGCACGATGACTGCGGTTTTGTTGTGTACGTCTACGTACCAAATATGCACAATTATGTTTTTATTAAATTAGAAATGTATTTCTATTGAATTTGCACACGTGTATGCATGGTAGCATGCTTCCTCTCTATTTATTTTGTACACGTTCTATAGCTAGAAGTATTATAAAAGTAACTTTCGCCTTCTACTCAGAATCGATAATGATGCGGAACAATATGACATAGAAGGTATTTGAATTTTTACTATAGTGTTATGAATGGATGGAAAGAACTTTTCTGAGTTACGCTTTGGTATTTGTGTATGTCCTTTAATATTATTATATTTAATAGTATGATCACGCCTATAGGAGATGGATTTTTGAAATAATAATCCAAATCGAAACTTAAACGGAACTTTAGACTGTTTAATAAAACCGGCTAAGTGAGAGTCAGGTTCGTAAAATAACAGTTCCATACCATTTTATGAAGCCCTCTTTAAAGTTTAACTATTTTTATTATTTATTGAGCGTAAGCAGAATTACACACTGAGAAAATGTTAACCATCTAGCTATTACGGTTCATGAGATACAGCCCGCTGACAGGCAGACAGACGGACGGACGAAAAGTCACATAACTATACACGTTATGAATATGACTGTAAGTGCAGATACATGCAGAAGAAGACGTAAAACGAGATGGATGTGTTGTGTGAAAGATGATATGAGAAAGAAAGGTGTGAATGCTGAGATGACGAGTAGTAGAGATGAATGGAAGGAAAATACGCATTGCGCTGACCCCAAAAAATTGGAAACAGGGCAGGAAAAAGAAATTTAGTTACTCTAGCTAGACTACTAGATAAGGTGTTTTTTAAACAGTTTTTATCGAAAAAGTTTTAAACATTGCAATACATTCCTTGGTGTTTATTTCTATTGCAAATCGCTCTCTCTTGCGAGCTCAGATGCTCATATCTTTCTGACCAATGCGTCGTAACAGTGGTTCAGCATATAAAGTACGTTTTAAAATTTAATGAATAATAAAACTATGCGGCTGTGATTTTACTTACAAACTGTATAGATTATCAAGTATGTCGCAGCTTTATTTTTGCATATTATTGTGCTCAGTAACCAAGTAACGAAAGTGATTTCGTAAGGCGGATTAGCGTATGTATTAACATGCTTAGGTAAGAAACAAGTTATCAATGCATTTCTTTGAAGATTCGACAGTTAAATGTCACGTAGAATCCTTTTAAAACACAATTTCATTTTGTCTGCGATTGTCGTCTGAGTAATTCATTTAGTCTTTTTCGAATGAAACTGCTTTATCTTTTTCTGATTGGTACCTAACTAGTAAATTATAATTAAAAATTTAAGAAACCCCCGACAAACTTGAAAATTGCTGATAATTTTCAAAATGCTAACTGATCTTAATAAATTATAGCTAAGAAAAACTCATACCGACAGGCAGCCAGACAGACCAACAGACAGACACGTCAACTTATAATACCCCTAATTTTCCCGACCAGGGTAAAAAAATAGGAAATGTATAAGAAGTGTTATAAGTATAACCACAGAATAAATATTAGTACTGGTATAACACAGATGTCGTATGCAGAGAAAAAGAACTCGCAAAACAAAATTTGAACTGCACGTATAGCCAAGTGGTAGGCCAACGCGCCTAAAGATTTTAAAAGTTTTCACTTCAAAAAAAATTCGTTGGTTGCCTGTAAAGTCGGTATACGGGCGAAAGTTTTACGTGACAATGACTGTCAATGTCAATGTCTGTCTCTCTCGCTCTTAGGCGGGCTAACCATGCCCGAGTGCCTCTCACTCGCTCTCATTGTGAGCGCATAACGTGAGCGGAGCGTTACCCAGTTTCTTGAAGTGTCACCCGGCAAACCAATTTATAAGACGTTGTCACGTCAAAACTTAAAGGCCTTGTTATTTATCTGTACAGTAAGATTTAAATAGAACGTTAGTTATAGAATTGAAGAACTCTAGATAAGAACCTACTGGTATACTAAGGGTACCTACTATAAAGCATTATGATTGTTCTTTTTATTTAACAAGGTAGCCCACCAATCTTTTGCACAGCGAAGGCCTCTTCCAAAATCTTGAGTATGGGCTTATCCACTCCAGATACATCCAAAATTACTGAAACAAGTTAGTTACAAAAAATCTTTATTTTCAGATGACGTACGTACATTAAAATAAACAAGAGCATCAATTTAAATTCTTTCTAATAGCCATAATGGTCTATAATATCAAAATAATGGGTTAATAACACGATCGAAATTTTTTCTTACGTCACGTACATTTAGTGGCTCAATTAGTTTGATCTATCAATCAATATTTTATGAATGGTATCATTATGCGTGTATTAGCCGCCACTTAATTACCATTCCGCTTTAATCATCTACAATCGGCAGTGATGAGTTTTTTTTTGTCATGGTAACCATTAAATTTGACCTTAAAATAGTTTGTGTACGACTTTTTGTAACATTAGTATTGAAAATATTATGACCTCTGTTGTGCATTCTCCTTTGATGGCACCCTAGGGTTTGTTTGAAATTTCATTCAAATATTTCTGTAGATATTTGTCCCTGTTCAATAAACTGCAATGTCAGGAGTATTTACGAAAGCAAAAAGACATCGCTGATTGAATAGCGGCTCAGTACCCACTGCTCCCTTAAAATTCGTCTCCCAGAATAAAAGTTATAAATCCGGACCCTTTATAGGCCCATTGGTGCCCCGGTAGGAGACCAGTCTATTTTAACGTTGGTCCCTGATTATTGTACCTAGTTCAAAAGTTGACATGATAGTAGTCTATCTACATTATAGTGCGGGTATCCAAGAATGCGCTTTTACATCCAATCAGCAAGCCTTAGGTGTCAACAGGGCACAGGGTCAGCGCGTAGGACCCGTACAGCTGGTTATATTCGCAAGAAACAACGATGTAAAATAAGTACTAAAGGCATTGTAAACTAAGCAAAACAATGGAGACTTTTTCTTCTTAAAAATCAAAGAGTTATTTCTTGTGTGTATAAAGGACATTCACGATAGCGGCTCAAAAAACTTAAGCAAATTGGCTTGGCATTATACCAAGTCTTTTGGCAGGATGGCGTGGCTGTGAATTCTTTATTATATCTATACTATCTATACTAATATTATAAAGCTAAAGAGTTTGTTTGTTAGTTTGTTGGTTTGTTGGTTTGTTTGTTTGTTTGGTTGAACGCGCTAATCTCAGGAACTACTGGTTCGAATTGAAAAATTATTTTTGTATTGGATAGTCCGTTTATTGAGGAAGGTTATAGGCTATATAATATCATGCTACGACCAATATTAGCGGAGCATAAATGAAAAATGTTGCAAAAATGAAAAACTGTTGAACGCGAACAAAGTCGCGAGGGACAGCTAGTGTAGTATATATGTCTTTAGGTATCTGTTATAGACACAAATCTACTGTGATGATATTGGTCTTCTTTCTTGGTGTAGGAAAATCCTAGCCTTCCAAAATGTAGAGCTAGAAATATTGCTCCTGAGCGCATCTTTATTTGCCTAGTCTTTACATAACTAAGACTATACAGAAGTTATGCTTACTACTTCTCAGAAATCAAATCTAATACTTAAAACAATAGATCTCATGAAGAGAAAGGTAGACACCAAAATTTCACTGATTACGGTATTTAAGTCCCATGTAATACAAGACGGGTTGCCGCTTTATTGACCGTTACTGAGAATTGTATGAAATAGTCTTTTTTTCACTTAGTAATCATATCCAACCTTTGACATAACAATCACTAGATCATTACGCGACTCATCGTTTTAAGTTTATATTTTGGCACTTCTATTGCAGTTTAATCTTTGTTTCATCTATTCAAAAGCAATTTGCTGCGATGCACATCTGCGATTGTTTCCGTAAATTATTAAAGTATCTATAAAGGCCAAAAGTAAATATATTTTGTCTAACATATCTGGGTAAGCAGATAAGTTATGATAACTTATCTGCTTAAGCAGATAAGTTATGATAACTTATCTGCTTACCCAACTATGATAACTTAGTTATCAAAGCTGTAAATTTAAATTCTCCATAGGTACATAATGCTTCTATATAGGTATTGCACGCCGTACCTTATGGAAACACGCTAGGAGTTGGATAATGACTGATCTCTTTTTAGTTGATTGAATACGAGCATCGAGGAATGGAGAGTGAAACCACAATGAAACTGTGTAAAAAGTTAGACCATCATGACCGCAATTATGAGAATGCATAGTTTATTAATGACAGAAGGAGTAAATGGTTACCAAAAAGACCAAAGATAACATGGACTTGCAAACATGTCAGCGTCAAATCTAATCTGTAGGGACCAAATACTGTAAATACACTCATGGAAACTTATTAATAATCAAGCAATGATTAATAGAAAGAGTCAGTACCTACTGCCACTTTAAGCTCATCATTAAAGAAAGGCCACAGTTATTTTTAGAGTCATTTTTACAGTTATACAAATTTTACTGCAATCAATTGATGCTTAGTTGGATGGATAGTTGTATCAATACGGATAATATAACTGTTTAACGAAGAGAGAGAAGCAACGAATCTACTTAATGCGCATTAGTTGCTTACAAATTCGTGCCAATAGTTACGGTAAATATCTGGGATAATGTGGCTATATTTATGCCCAAATATACAGCATAGTAAATCGGAAGACATACGTATTAAAAAAAAAATGGTATATCCTATTTACTACTACAGGCATTCACTAGGTGGGTACACTGATTATTATAAGTATTACTTGATTACTTAAAATCTAGCCAATCATCTAATAAATTGATATTGCAAATATCGTTTGTCTTAGCTGGGTAGGTATACTGATTTCTTGTTCTTTTTACTATTCAAATACTTATTCCTCAAGTATTTAAAACTTAACATCATGATCAGTTTCTTTTTTGTTGTTGAACTATACTTATAGTCTGCCACAAAAGACTCTAATTAGTAATGATGTATTACTCATTTATTATGACTCATCAGAAGTCCTTAAGAAAATTCTTAATTAAAACCACACCTACTTAAATAGTTTTTGACTTAACAATGTTATCACAAATGAAAAAAATATATGAAAAAGTTTTATATTGATTACCTACCTAACAACTGAAGACAGACTAGGTATGTCGTAAAATTGACTTTTCGTAAAATAATTGATTGAATTTTATCAAACATAACAACTTCAACGGACAACCCTAAGAGATAGAGGTACAAACGTATGAAATGTGAATAAATAAAATTACCGATAAAAAACATTGATATCAATCTACAACAATGTCATCAAAGCCAAGCATAAGGCCCTTGACGAACCACGTGATTTAGGATCGTGACCATTCTTGAGCTCGACAGTTTAGAACCTCGTGACAAATTCTTAAATCTTGCTCCACTTTGTGAATCAACTGAGTAATAATCAAGGGGATGATACTATTACTTTATTAGCTCTCGCTATTGAAAACGAAATTTCGTAACACTAAACGATGGTAAATGGACCGCTGAATCGATAATTAGAAGCCGCTTTGTCTGCAGTCACGATTTTAAATGGATCTTCAATAGCTACCTTTGACAACCTGATAGATTGATTGTTAGTTCGAGCGAAGCGAATGTTTTGTTTTACTACACGTCGATTAGTTTTACAGGGTGTTGTTTTACCATAAACATAAACAACAAAAACAATAATCCTAGATGTATAGTTAAAGCAATAAGAGCATATTTCACCGTGATCTCTTCCTCATTTGCCGATGCTTCATAAGTGTTCATTCAAAACCACTTTTTATTCTGAAACCCATTCAACATCTAGACACTATCAATGTCAACGAGCTTCACTCTATTGTCTTTTTTATGCTAAATCTAATTAATTGCAAAGAAAACATTTCCTTATTCTTGATTAAGTATCAAAATAAATTGAATTACTTTTTCGTTACATCAAAATTGCCAGTGCCTAAATCCGTGTGTGAAATACGGATATACAATCAGTTTCCTTTGTCTGCACTCATTGTAATGAATGTGTTACCTTGGTGTGATGTTTGGATCATATTATGACTATATGACTCCATTAGGAGGTTTCGTCTCGATCCCCGACAGACCTATTTGTTATCACGTAAGGTCATGGCCGTTAATAAGCCAGTTACAACATTATGACATTTGTCATTGAAATACTATTGTTGTGTTAAAATTAGAACATTGTCTGCAAAATCGTGTTAGTGTGGGATGTTCAAAAGTGCTCACGACTTTGATGCGATCAGGGCAATGCACTTTATGACTGTGTTTTAGCTTTATTATAAAGCTGTAGTCTACTTCAACACCTACTTACTCGTGATTTAAAATTACGGTCGTGTTTATTGAAGGTTGTTTTCTAAACGCGCTATACTTTTATACATAGGCTATATAGTACCACTTTTCATACAAAAATAGTAAGGCGCAACTGACAGTCCACTGGCGCGACTAAAGCAAATCCGCAATTATTTTATTATTAATCAGATAGGCATTCACTAGACCATCATCACTTTAGCCTGAAATCATCCCTATACTTAACTCATCGCCTATCCTGCGCGTCGCTCGTCCAGGTGTTTCCAGTCGGTAAATTTAACGATAGCGTCAGCCCAACAGATCCCCGGTGTTTCCTGTTGGGTAGGAGTAGGATATAAGGGTAGGTAGGAGGACTAGGGGTATGCTTGACCTCGTCAACTCCTATAAAATTATGTGACTTCTTGGTGCAGCACAAAATGCTGTAAATTTACACTTGTTAGATTAGGTATACCTAGGTACAACAAAAATTAAAGTAATTAATGAAAATGTGAAGTAGAAAGGTAAATATTATTTATCCACGGGAGTCGGGAAGCGTTCAAGTGATTGTTATTTCGACATAGGTATAAATAAAGTCAATCTTAAGATGAACCGTCGCGGGTCGTAACGTGTTTAGAACAAAGAACGTTACTGATACTTTAATGTTGTTACTTATGGGCCAAATATCAATCCTTTTAGATGGTACAATGTAATTCAAATGAGAATAGGATCGACTTTGCGCCTTGACGTATAAAAAACTAATTATGACTTTAAAAAAATCTGTATAATAACTGTCGTGAGGAGTATTCATAATTTAAAAAATCATTTTTAGTTAGATAATTTACGACTATTTAACGATTTTATTTAAATTTGATATAAGACTATAATTATTGAGTCACAAATGAGTTTTCTAGCAAGCCCTACTTTTCAAGTGTTTGACAGATAGAGGTTATTGCCATTCCTATTCTTATTTGAATCGCATTGTAGACTATGACCCAGGTAATCGTTTAGTAAGGAATTTTTGATTGTTTCACAAATTCTGTTCCGAAACCGAAGTACTTATAATAGATACCCTTGTCAACGCAATTGTAATGCTATTTGCACCACAAGTTGTGATGGTGGGGTGATATCTGGAGTATTCCTGATATATTATATGTTAACTTTTATAGGTACAACTTCAACCTACTATTTCTTTCAATAAACTCATTTTATTTTTATTCATTTATTAAAAAAAATAGCTTCTGCACTAGGGAATTTAATCCCAGGACCGCGGGAAGTTTCACAAAAATTCAATTCTCATACACAAATAACACCCAGACTTGGAACGAACAATTGTGGTTCACACAAATGCTATTCTCATGCGGGAATCGAACCCGCAGCATGTCGGGAACAGTGGTAATTGGCGTGGTGACTTATACCACTCGGCTATCTGTGCAACTTAAATTTAGGCTTAAACTTTTTGTGGCGGAAAATATCTCTTTCTTACAGTTTTATTTCATTCTATTATCGTATTACGAAGACGATAACGTTTGAAATGATTTGTCTAAAATAAATATTATAATATTTTTATCAAGTGAGTACTCTTTTATGTCAAGTATCTATTTAGTCATGTATTTTAATTGCTTTTTCTACTACTATTATGAAATAGAGATAATTTCATTCAACGCCGATCGTTACGCTATAACTTCCAAATATACGGCAAATGTAATTAACATTGACATTTACTTTGTTCGCAGTAGAAAGTTAAATTTCTAAAGAACCGTTGTTTTTAGATTCATTATGTCAACCGCAATGCCCACAATTCGTAGTTCTTATCAAACAGCGGAACCGCTTAATTTGAATTTTTAAGGAAACGCAAATTGCTTTCGATTCCATTGTCTCATCTTCTCAGGGTTCCGCAGTTTGTCTGTTAATGGAGAGTCGTTTATTTCTGCTAAAGAAATTTACAGGGTGTTACCGAAAGGTTATATCTATCCAAAAGGGGTCAGGAGTATATCTGGTACCTATGTTGACAGTTTACAAAACTTCAGCTCAAAAATATTAATTATATAATTGACTAGCTGTCCCCCGCGACTTTGTTCGCGTGTTTTAGTTTCAACGGTTTTTCATTTTTGCGTTCAAACAAACAAATAAACTCTTCAGCTTTATAATATTAGTATAGATATCCAATTTTTCGCATCAATTATTAGCCTCAAAAGAAAATAACAAATATGTCACTGCTCTACGACGGTCAGTATCTTATTGGATTCGTCACGTTATGTACCAGATGTACTCTTTACCCCTTTTGGATAGATATAACCTTTCGGTAACATCCTGTATATGTATGTATGTGTATACTACAGTAGAAAATTATTTAATAGTAATTATGTGATTGGTTTGAGATGAAGATGAACTCTAGGCAAATGAAATGAAATAATTTGTTCAGTTAATATTTAGGAGGTTTAAATCACTTTCCACTGTTATTTCTTTTTTCCTGCTGGAGTCATTTTCTTCTAATGACTAACTACCCTAAATAGCACCTTGAAATGGAATCAAAAGTCAAGTTTATTTTAAGATCCAGTCCGTAATCATAAGTGAGTAGGTGTGAGTAATAAAAATGACCAAAAAGGACTGCTGCATATTTCCTGGACTAGCCTTTTGAGAAAGAACCAGATTGCCTTGAGTAAACCTGTGTGTAACCGTAATGCATGCATCGGCTGACTCATAAAGCAGAAAGCTCAACAATTTTTTATATTAAAGCTACCTACTACCTGATAGCTACAGTACACCGCTACTGGCATAAAACAACGCCTGGTCTTTTCTTAAAAAATCTCTTAATTTCGGAATCTTAAATTTTCCTTTACCCCAACCTGACCAATAAAGGCATGGTCAACTAGGTACCTACTTATTACATAAAGTCTACTAAACTTGGTCATAAAGTTCATAATAAAGTAGATAGCTGCAGATCCCTAAACAGATGAAATGTTCGCTCGTCTCCGTTTCGCCACCGCACGGCAGGTCCAATTCAGACGACACCCATTGTGTTGCAAACACGGCCGCGTGAGAGCACGCCATCGTAAGTACGTATAAATGGACCGACGGTAATCTAAATAGTATACATTGTTGGCTTGCTCATCACAACCGTACATTATCTCGCGCAGCCATATATTAAATCATTCTTTTATGATGAATAGCACAATAGTTCACTAGCTTTCCGTTAAATAGAATTGCTTTAGTGTTATCTATCTTTTGTTTTCACATAGGTGTAATGTTACGTATTTATATTATTATACTAAAGTGAAAACTTTCACAATCATGAATTTATTTATAAAATTAGTTAAGGGTTATTTATATTATTTTAGCCCCTATTCTTCCCATAATTTTATTATTCTAAGAACTTCTTCATTTCATTGGCTACTTATCCTATTAATTTCATACGGCTATCTCTACGGCTTCAATGTTAAAATTTAACTTTAAGCACACAATATGCAAAAAAAAATAATGAAATTTTGACGAAATATCAAACAGTGTCTTAGAATATTTAAGTAAAAGAAACTACTTACATGTACTTACCTAACTTATAAAAACTCACAGCTTAGGTTTGTATTACTTACCCAAATAAAACTCTGTAGAGATATTACACTTCCAATTCCACGTGATCCAGTGTAAACTTAACTTCTACTTACTTGTACTTCTTCTACGTACTTTAGGACCACCTAATTTCCTGCATCTAAATAGAAAAACTTTTCACAATAATTTAGTATGACAAAGTTAGAGACGCATACATGATATAATATGTAGTATTTCTTGTAGGTACTTACTATAATACCTATTACCCAATTCCTATGTTTTTGTCTGTTACCTTTAGTGGAGTGCCTGGGGCGTTAAAAACATAAAAACCTCGGATTTCCGTTACAGTGAATGAAATTTTATAATTCAAAGTGGAACGTTTAGCTTATAATATATACAAAAAAGTTTACCTATTAAAAAATTGTGATCTCGTTTAAAAAAAAAATAATGAAATAATTATAATTTTGATAGTTTAAATGATACTATACCTCATAATATGAAGCTGTAGAACATTTTCTACACCAAAATTAAGTCTTATAGCGATAGTAATTAGGATAAAGAAATAAATGAAGGAAAAAAGAAAAAAAAAATATCAAGAAATTATTTGTTTATTTAAACAATTTACATTTTTGGCTATTTAACTTTTTTCTGTAACTTCACTTATTTCACAACAAGTATTTTCGCTGCACTGTAGACATGCTACATTGCAGTATAAGCCACTCTTTCGACATCCACAAGCAGCTCCACAACCCTTTTTGCAGCTCCAAAACAACATTTGCAATAAATTATCTGGAGCTGGTGATTGATTCATTGTTATTGGGATAAGCATGTTATTAAAATACTTCCAGCCCCAATTTTCAATATCTATATTTTCAATATCTACATTTCCTAACCATAGCTGGATTTGTAGATATACTCTTTTTAGGTGTTCAAACGCTGCATCAGCTGTAGGTGGTAATGAATTTTACAAAGAAATGGAACCTCAATGATTTATAATTTTTACTTTTGCTGGAGCTCCATATAAACCCAAAATACATGCTGCACCCGCTTGAAATACATTATTACAATCTTCGTTTTTTTTGGCAAACTTAATTTTACTTTTGTTGAAGAATGATGATGTCGTTTCGCAACCTGTAAAGGCATGTAAAAAAAGGATATGTTCTTTACATTTTGCATACGATTTTTCTAAACTTTTCGAAGAAAATATTTTTTGTTGGACTTTGCCTCGGGATGGTTTTAGAAAATATATTTCACGATTCTGATTCACCAATGCTGTTAATATAACGAAGACATCAATATCTTCTGACATGACAACAACATTTTTGTTTCTAAATTAATTTCTGTTTCAACAATTAATTTGTCTGCATCACTCTCTGCTTGGCTCATTGAATTCAATATCTGTACATCTATTTTTCAATGCACGACGATTCCTTTCAGCTGATTTAATACTGTCTTTTTTATACCCATCAAATACCACATACGTGTTGCTGTTATAATTATTTTTTAAATATCTTATATGATGCTCACATATCATTTTAAAGGTTTCATTCAATTGCCATTTACAACGATGTAACAACATGTCTCCATCAATCACGTAATTAACATTTTTTACACTTTTTAACTGAATTGAAACTTCTGGGAATAACTCGTACAAAGTTGATTTTTTTGTCTTCAGTATGACCCTTCATACGCTCCAACATTTAAAAAAAATATTCTCTTATGTCTTATAGGCATTATTCAACGTATAGATATGAAAAAGAAAAGGTTTCAGATAAAATTACATTCTCAAGTATAAATTTTTTATAATTTTCGTTTAAATAATAAAAAAATCAAAAGCACAAAAAAAAATTGGGTAAACTTTACACTTTATAGTATAAAAAAGAAAACCCCCCCTTGTCCATTTAAATTCATTCACTGTAACAAAAGTCTGAGGTCAAAACCCCCAGACACTCCACTACTTGCAAGTCTGCAGGTTCAAGACTACGGCGACAAAACTGTCACTTTGCTTGCCCTTGATTTACAGACGTTGGTACGCTATGAATGAAATTTAGCGTGACCACACGCGAAGTAAACATTACCAGCTTACTTATAATATACCTATCATAATGGATATAATATATCCACACATGACAAGAGTATAATAGACATAATTGTTTCCACTGAACGGATACTTAATTGAAAATATAATTCAGACTGACGACTTTGGTAGATTATTTTCGTAATACAAAATTATAACGCATTTTAACAACATAATTTACCAATATTATATTATATTACATTTAACCATAATTTCCCAAGAGCAAGTGCGTCATACAAAAAATAGGAATAAGTAATTTCCGTTAATCCAAATCTCCGGTAACAACTAGCAATGTTTACCGAGAAGGTCAAGAGATACCTGCAACGCTAAAAAGCATTGTTTTAATTTTTGCAGATGGCGTCCATTCGTTTCAAGAGTACAATCAGCTGTTTGCTTTTCATCGTACAACTGGCGGCGCAAGTTTCTGCAGGAACGCAGTTCGCTTCACACGTCAGCGTGAACACTCCTGCGCGGAGCTTCACGCATGGGGTTGGTGACCCTGTGTCACAGCTCGCCAGACGCAACTACAACGGTCGACAGTCTTCTTCCCGAAGCTTACCGCGTTAGTATAAGCTTGAGATTTGAGTATTAAGTATTTTATACAGATTAGGAATTCCAATGAATATTGATTCTAAATTCTAACCCGAAAAATCCAGTGGTACCATAACGTACTGTTTGGGATCACCCTAATCATGACATCAATACATTATTCGACAATTTTTTTTTATTTACTCTTTACATTACATAGATATTAAAAAAAATATTAGACACGTATTGTTTCTTTTTAATTAAACAAACGATGTGGAAGATACAGTGAATGGAAATGTCGCGTAACGTCACTTGTGGCTAGAATTTTTACCCACAAGTGACGTCACAAGCCCCGAATCCAGAACTTTGTCATTTAAAAAAAAAAAAGACTCCCGCACTATGGAATTTAATCCTTGTGTCGCGGGGGGTTTTACAAACATTCAAATCACATGCACAAAGAACACCCAGACTTGGAACAAGCATTTGTGGATCACACAAATGCTTGTCCCATGCGGGGATCGAACCCGCGGCACGTCGCACACTGAAGTAATTGGCGTGATGACCTATACCATTCGGCTATCCGTGAAGTCGTTTTCATTGATTTGATATAAGAAAAACAGGGGTTCTTTTTCTTCTTTTTTTATCTATGTGGTGGACTAAATAGATATTTCCTTTTCATACCCAGTCCAATCCCCTATTGGTTTTTCTTTACCTATGTAATGATGCATATCCACTCCATCATGACGATGCAATAACTTGAAACTGTTGGAAGTTAACTTATCAATACCAAACATAATGTGGACAAGAGAAAGTTGCAACTACCTAATCATTTATTTTGACATTTAACACTATCTTAGCTAACTCCGAGTGGACAATTTCTTGGAAATAGAAAACGCATAATGATTGGAACTTTAACTATGAGCAGTGTTTTCATATATCTATCACAGATTAAAAAAACTTCTATTAACGAAAATTCTATGACATCTTCATTGTTGTGTACTTCATTCCTGAAAGATTGTCCCTGAAGAACCTCCACGCCGTTTTTAAGGTTTCTTACCTCAAAAGGTAACAACGAAACCGTTAGAGGATCGCGGAAAAAAAACTATTTATAAAATTTGTATAAGATTGTGTACATAAAATTGGGTAAATCGATTATTCTATTTTAGATCCAGCTATCCAGTCGCGAGGAAACGGCTACGCTCGAGTCAGGCCATCTATACCGTTTACAAATGAAGATATCCATCACAACACAATAAATGTATCACCCTGGCAACACAACAATTACAGGGGTAAGTACCTAGTTATGGAGAAATTTGTAACTGTTTTTGAACCTACGCCTAAACAAACACATCGTGGTACCAGAACATTTTCAAACGGGTACACCGATACATAGCATGCGGGAGCCTTACGGGGAGGCGCTTCCTTGAGGGTGGTCCCTAGTTAATATAATAATATTAAAAGTAATATAAATATAATATCATGGGACAGCATACACACGGCCATCTGATCCAAAACTAGGCAAAGCCTGTATTATGGCAACCAGACAACTGATAAACATACTTATATATTTCTAAGTACATATTATAGATAAATTACACCCAGACACAGAACAAATGATCGTGCTCATCACACAAAGATTTGTCCTGCGTGGGAATCGAACCCACGACCTCCAGTTTAGCAGTCAGGGTCACTAACCACTAGACCAACAGGCCCGTCTAAAGTTGTTCTACTTACCAACTCCCTGCACTTTTTAAAGAGGCACGCGACGTGTTTGGCATGTTTATTGAGCCTAAGACTAGTACACGGCTCGGGCACCGTTGTAGCTTCTCTCTTCTTCTTTGAGTGCCATCACCTCTTTACAGAACTTGGTGACGGCGCTCCAAGCCCCTCGCTCCCAACTTTTTTTCGCAACCAATAAAATAATCAGATGCAGTGGAAGAAACAAATTTTAACTCTTCAATCTAATCAGATGCAGTCAACAGTAACAAATCTAAAATTATTCAAGGACAATTTCCTGTTTCAGATGTTGCAATACCCGTTTTGCCGCCATCACCGTATAAGGTAGACTCACCAGACCCAGAGTCGCTGTGGCCCGAAGGTCTGTTCCTACCACCGTTTAACGCACCACGCTTTGGGGCTGCCAGCAATCGTCGCAGTGAGGTATTGTCAGGTAAAACTTATTGTAAATGAACGTTGAGATATAACATATAGATAGTTTATATCTTAGAGTCACATGCCAAGTTGACTGTCGGAAAATGCTTAGTGACATTAAATCCACCTTGTGTACCATTTTTATACATGAAGTTTTAAATAAATAAAGTAGGTATCAAGTGGCGAAGTTTATATAAAAAAAAATATCTGGCAGTTACCTATATGGAAAATAAACAACCACAAATTAATATTATGTGAGTCCAAGTATGTGAATTTAACCACAGTAAAACGATTTATTGTATAATATTTTATATGCCTACTTTTGCGTATTTAACTAACTTGTTTATTCGACAGAAGCAGAGTCGTTTGACCCGTACCTACTAGAGGCGTCCGAGGCAGTAGCAGCGGTCAAGCGATCAAATGGCCATGGCATCCTATACTTCCACCACATACCTCACATCGAATCATTACTCGCTAACCAAGAACTAAGGATTAAGAACAATTTGAAGCCCCATCGAATAGCCAGTATACGGCACACATGGCCTTATAACCGGCCATAGCGCTCTCCAAACCGACGAATAAAAAAACAGTAGATACAATATTGCAATTATATATTTGTATACAGATGTAAAAATACTCAATAAAAAAAGTCATTAATATTATACAAAAGAAACTCATAGTTTTATTTTAACATTTACATAATTGTAGGTACAGTAGGAATATATTTTAAGTAATATTTTACATAATAAATTATCTGTTCATGTAAGTTCATACAAAAACACAGTGATTATCATCACTTAATTACAATTAGGAGTAGTATAGCATATACCTACCTATAAAACTCCTTGATAAAACTAAATCTTGATATACATAGGGAAGCCAAATAAAATCACCTAACACCTAAATGCTAAAATATCTATTGCACAGTGCATAAATATAACAGTGCTGTAACATGTAAAATATATTGCAAAAATTTATAAATTCATTAAAAAGAATGAATTAATCATTCAAAATTGGAATGTTTGTTTTTGGATGGAATAATTTATATCATCATATTATACTATCAATACAACAGAATAAATGTACTATTATGAATTCTTAAATCACAAATTAAAAACAAAATACAAAAGTATTGTGTCATAAAATTAGTATGAAGGTACTAATTTGTATTTTCAACTAGAATAACAAGGCAGTGATTATAAAGTCATGAACACACAATAGACAAAAACTTAAATTAAGTACTTTATGTATTACAAGTTGAGATTACTTCTCATAGGTATAATCTAAAATATACACAATTACATGTAAAAGAGTATTATTTATTCATTGTGATGAAAAAAATACATTTCTTTTACAATTTGTGCTCAGCTGATGACCACAAATTATAAAAGAAATATATTTGTCTTAATTGACCCACTTACTTAATTACATTTACAGTTATATTATGTACTTCTTAGTTATTAATATCATTGACCAAGGACAAGGATACGTCATGCAGAAAGAAACTTGGACTCCACCCACATTTTAATCAAATTGCCAACCTAAGAATAAGCATGTTGATGAGATTGAATACTTATTCAATCTCTTTTTGAGAAGAGGCTTTTATTCAAATATGGGATTGTTTAAACAACCTAATGTCTAAAACTACTAGTCAGATTAAAAACAGCTTTTGCATTTGATAGCCCTATTCTTTAGGAAGGAAATTTAACATCATGTTACTTGCCTTGGGAGAAGAACAAGGTGAGTTTTACCGCGGGGCACAGTTAGTATAATATGTATGTGACACACACAGATTTAAACAACACCTATTTCTAAAATAATATAGATGCAACTTTGTGGTAACATCATAATCATTCAGATCTTTTATCATAATGTCATCAATCTATTTAATAGTAGTCAATGATAATGACAACAGCAATAAAGACACTAATTAACATATCTTGAGCATTAATTGATTTATAAGAACTTTGTGGTTGGCAATTCGATAACTGTATGAATAACTGAACTATCTAATCTTTTAGATTGTCAATGATAATATAACAATGTACAAAAATATAGAGATTTTTATATAAATTCGATTTGCAAGTTAAGTCTAAAGCTTTTATGCTGCATGGAATATTATATTAGATTGCACATCATATTATAAAGCAAATACGTATTTATAAAAGTAAAGTAAGTATACCCTGGTTATAATATTATGCTAAAGATCATAAATATTTATTTTGTTTGCCAGCGCAAGTAATATTTTATAGTTTTAACAGATTTAAAAACATCCTTGAAGCACCGTTAAAAAATAAAGCAGCTTCAATGTAAACTACATATCACAAATATAAAGGTATTAAAATGGATACTAAAGTTATGAGTGGGAATGATGTGACTCCAAATGCTGAATTACAAAGGTCTCCATTACAGAAGCACATGTAAACTTTTTTGCGGTTCCACATAGTGTATGCACATCTTTCTTCATAATCACTAGGCGGTCTTTGTAGACACATCCTCTCTGTTGCAGCACCATAATCTGAAATTTATACACATAGACAATGAAAATTCTATTCTTTTTTATTTTAGCCTATAATATGCGATCACTCTATGGGAAAATATCTAATGTTCTGCTTCCATTTAATTTTATTTGCAAATGTTTGCCACTCTATGGAGGTAATAAAAACAAAATTAACGGTATTTAGGTACTTGTTTAAAAAAGTAAAAAATAACAGTTTCATCTATAATATAAAATTATGCAACAAGTTCCTTCTTCATGTTGACTTAACAGTTTCAAATTGAAATAAATAATGTACTCACCATCTGACCGGAAAGTGCCTACAGTCCCTTCGATCAGTTTGCCACACCAGCCCGATGGACAGGCCACAACATGGAGACCAGATTCAACAATAGACTCCGTCACATTCAATGGAAAGGTATCACCACAGGTACCAAGTTCCCCTCGAGATCTACATCTTATGCAACGTTTATTTAAACCTGAAAAAAACACAATTATACCATACATAACACACTTGACCTGAGTTCATTACTTTCTATTTCCACAGAATAATAATGTTTTGTAAATTGTATCAATAATAACAGTTCAGGCTTGATTTACTATCAATTCGTACCAGTCAAGTGACTAACACACATTCCTCAAAACTATTGTTAACAACTCTCACTTCACCTTGATAAATAAAGTCGTGTCAAAAACATAAGTGAAAACTTACTTTGAACTTCCTGTGCGACTATAAATAACAATATTGAACTTATGAATAAAGTTCTGTTACCCATTTTGTAACAATATACTAGTTAATAAATGAATACAAAAACAGCGTCAACTTTTAAAACTTTTCATTTTAGTTTACAAACCCATTCACAAATACAAACGTATGTCGCTATAACGTTGTAAGTACTATGTTTAACTTTACGGTGTGGTGCCTATCGCGTCAGCCTGTCAGCTGTCACTTGACAAATGTCACAACCACAAGCAATGTCAGATCAGATGATGTCATTATTCTAATGACTTCGTAAGTAATGTTTTGCCACATGAGAAAAAATTAGAATATGAAAATATTTAGTTCGTTCGGATATTCGTATCAGTGGAAAGCTACAAAAAAATATTAATGCGCGCCCAGACCATTTTAGTTACGTAGATATCTAGACAAAATTCACCCCGAATATCATCCCAACAATTTTTCTTGTTCATATTGTGACGTATTAGGACCATAATCGTCCTTTTTGTGAAGGTTTAATGGATCAGCAAAAGAAGATTTCCGATGCCAAGCAACACATACTCCAGCACAGTAACAAGTCATTGTCAAAGAAAGAACGAATCCCAAATAAATTGAGTAACGAATAAATTCTGAAACAAAAAATAAGTTCTTCTATTAACAAATTTAAAAGGATTGAAAATTCTATCAAATATTTTTACTTTTGCTTAAGATCGTATCGTAGATAAGCAAAAAGTTATAAAACTAAAGATTTTCTTGTCATGCCTTAATTTTAGTTTGCTATAAAAAGCATAATTATTATATCTAAGTGCGAGTGCGTTTTAGACATTTCGCAATTAATTTTGATGTTTAGATTGCTAAAATAAAAAAAATAATAATAATACGTACCTTGATTTAACAATTTAGCTTTTGATAAAACTTTTATTTCAAACTCTTGAACTGTTTTACCATTTAAAAGACATGAATAATTACCCTCTTCCTTTTTGCTTATATGCAATATATGCAGGGTATTATTGGTATCAACAGAGATGTGAGGTTCATCTTCATTTTTACATGTATTTTTTCTGTAAAAAGAAAGTAACGATACTACAACATAAGAGTACAAACTCGAAACGAAGTTGAGATAATCATTATTTGTTTTCCATTTACCTAAATAAAGAATTCAATAGTTTTTCTTCTTTGAACCATTTCAAATCAGAATTTGGGATAACTTCTGTGCACGAAAGTGTCACGTGACTATTTTCAGCCACTTGTTTCATACTTTTAAATATATATTTATCTTTATTTGTTTTATGCTTAGCTGTAAAAATAAATTGAATCAGTAACCGAATATTCAGGAATGGTTGGCGCTCATTGGGGAAGGCCTATCTTCAGCAGTGGACGGCGATAGACTGATATGATAATTATTATGATGAATCAACCATTAAAATAATAACATGATTAAATAAAAAATAATCCTTTGTTTACCTGTCTTTTTGAAAACATAACATGTTTCTTCTGCTTGGTAGTCTGGTATGTCTTTAATTAATTTACTTATTTCTGGTACAGTTTCATTTAGTCGAAAAGATCGGCAAGGAATATCGAAACCATCCGTTAAATAAGAAAGGGCATTCCTGGTGGCAATAGAATATTTGGGCAATATCTGTAATAATTATAAAATGCAGTAGAAATTTCATAAATGCAGATGTGAAACCAAGAAAAGAATGTTCGAAAAAAAAGTTACACTTTCGTACAATATCAATTTAACTGTATAAAATATTTACCTTTCGGTTGTTAGTCATTAAACTGGACCGTAAACGACATTGTCCTAGTTTTCGACGTATACCTTTTTGGTGATCAATTTCAGTACATTCGCCCCAATTTTCCCATATCGTTATAATTCTAAAAGTCAAACTAAAATCACGTCTTAATAATCTTAAAGGTTCATCTTTAGAGACTCTAAATCGCTTATTTATCGGGTCTATGTATGCTCGTTTGTAATCTTGCCATTGATTTAATGTCCCTGTTCTGAGTTTAACATGGGTATTTAAAATACCTAAAAAAATTGGCAAAATATAGTATGTAAATTTATTCCGTGCGGATGATATTATGTAGTAAATAAGCAGTATTTAACTGCCAGGACAATTAAATGGAGAAAAGAAATAACATATTTATTGTCAACCAGAAAATTATTAGGGAAAACATCAAAAAGCCGCGTTATTCCCGTCTCCCCCTTAACAAAATTGGTTCCTACCTATAGAACTATCTTTATTACAAGGAACCTAAGTATACCTATACTCTTTAAACTATTATTTACATTAAAAAAAACACTAGATTCTTGTGTATTTTCTTTTCGAATTCACAATAATAATCTTGTGACTCGAAAAACAGGAGGAGAGAGGGGTAATTTTACTGCATTAATAATACGGAGACAAGACTATTAACATAGTAATACATATTACTATGTTGATCGTTTTATTTGTATGGTGGCGCTCGACGCTCACACGGCTGTTAACTACATTCGGTTTTATATCCAAACTCAAAGTCGTGAGAAAGTACGTGGATCAGGTTATTAGTCTTTAATCAGTGGCCCAGGTGAAGCAGTCAAAGCCTACGCTCGGGTTAACTGCGTAGATCTCCTCCAAAAAAAAATGTTGTAACTACGTAGTTTTGGATTTTCAGTTAAGTACTCCTAAATCGCTCGCTTAGTATCTTATGGCGTGCTCGGCCTTAAGTCAACGCTCTCTAGATGGATAGTTTTTACTGGCAGGTTCACGTTCCACACTTTGTTTACGCAACATGATATTAACCAGTCTGTCTGCCGTCGAGCAGTATCTTTAAATATTAGAATCTGGTAATAAGGTAATTTTTATTCTACTCACCTTCAAGAATATATATAAAAGGAAAGGTTTTATTTTGGTTTTTCTTTTCGGTTCTTGTACAAACATAAATTCCAGAATTGCTGACATTAAAATTGTTTATACTTAAAATATGCAATGGAGTAATGGATAATTTCGCAATTGAATCATTGATATCAATCTCTTTAAATATTTCTTTCGGAAATTTATTTCCTCTTGGCTTGTAAAACCACAGTTTAGGAAAATAGTCTCCTTTGCCTTCGCTAAAAAGAAAATGAAAAAATTACTGAAAAAAACGAAAAATACAATAAAGAAGGTAATAGTAATAACATAAAATTCAAGATTTATATAATTCACCAAAAATGGCACCACATATGCACAATCGAACCAGGTATAACATCCACAACCCTTGGTTTATTCTTAACTATATTCGCAAATGTTGACGAGTTGTCGTAACATGCTGTTATTTCAAAAGAAGAATTTTGTGGTGCACCTTTACTTTTTGTGACATGACATAAAGCTAAAATTATTTGAATTAATACCACATTAACCTGTAATAATAAATGTTTATAATTATTAAGTAGCTTAGTAAGACATGCCAATTTAATAAAAATAATTAAAAAGGTACTACTATTTGCATAAATAGATAAACATACACTAAATTACGATATTTTACTATTACTTCTTTTATTTTATAGTTCTAAGTTTTTTAATTTGCGTTTGATTTTTATTAAACAAAAGATACATTTTAGTAATAAATACTAATAGTGACGTGCATTTACTTCCCTGTTGATATCCGATCGTATTTGCTCTTGGCGCTCTCATCTTCAAATTAAATCAAATTTACCACATCAACATGGCGGATAAATCAGAAAGTAAGTTTTGTTTATTTTGATAATTATTTATTTGTTATTATATTCCAGCTAACAATATGTTGTGGAATCAAAAGTTTTTGTAATTTGTGTACGTACCAGTACCTCTTCATGATAGTTACAATGTGCTCTCCTCTGTAGTTACGATGTTAATGTGGTTCGCTAGATTCAAAATTTGAAAAAATTCAAATTTTCAGCCGAAGTGTCAATCAGTTTATTGTCGCAACAGATAAATATACTATGTCCTTTACATTGATATCTACAAAGTTGTTTAATAACAAAGATTTATTGTTTGAATTCATAGATAAGTTTTCTTGACTTTCAGTTATATAAATTGTACATTATATTTGTTCAGGAGAGCATGATGGGGAGGACTTCTCACCAAGATCCCATTACGGAGTCAAAGATGAACCAATGGACATGGATTTTCCCGAAGAGGATGAAGAACCACCGGCGTTTGGACCCGCCGCGCTTGGACTACACAGGGTTGGTACTAAGTTACCGCCAAAACCAGCACCAAGTGAACCTGTTCAAAAACTGAATGCTCGAGGCATGCCAGCTCGTATTCGAAAGAAAAATAGATTTATATTTGTGGATGACTTTGTAAATACATCTCCTCCGCGTCAGTCACCAAAACGAACTGCGAAAATTATATCCAAGACTCCTATCAAACAAACAAGTGCTAAAAAACAGAAGTCGCCAACTAAAGTTCAAAGAGCAAATGAGATGAGATATGATGAGAAATCTGAGACTGTTGGGGCTCAATCACCAGACACAAAGTCTGGTCATCGTATTGGAATGAGATTGAGAAACTTGCTAAAACTACCTAAGGCCCATAAATGGGTTTGCTTTGAGTATTTTTATAGTAACATTGACAAAGTTCTTTTTGATGGGGAGAATGATTTTATGATTTGTTTAAGAGAATCTTTTCCTCAACTCACAAACCGTAAATTAACTCAAGTGCAATGGTCTAAAATTAGACGAATGATGGGCAAGCCTAGAAGATGTTCGCAAGCATTTTTTGATGAAGAGCGTAGAGAACTTGAGAGAAAACGTAAATTAATAAGATCTATACAGCAAAGAAAAGGAGCTGATATAAATGTAAAAGAGTTGCCTAATGAAATCCCCATGCAATTGGTTGTAGGCACTAAGGTTACAGCTAGACTACGTAAACCACAAGATGGATTATTCACAGGGTGCATAGATGCAGTGGACACATCAAATAACACTTATAGGATATCTTTTGAAAGACCAAAGTTGGGGACACATTCAGTGCCCGATTATGAAGTTTTATCAAATGAACCTCCAGACACTATAAGTCTCTGCAGTATAGCCAAAAAGTTTCGTCCTCGCTTTGTTATGCAAGATATATTTAGCTTGATGGAACCCACAAACAATAACTCTCAAGGTGACCCACTTATTGGTTGTTCAGATTTAGCTAAACAAATGGATACTATTGGCAGTTACCCATTTGCCCTGTTAGAACTAATTGTTAAATTGAGAAGAATATTAAATGCGAAAAGAGATAAAATAAATTTGTTAAAGGAATATAACTGTGATGCAGAAAAAAGGAAATCATTTGGTCAAAAAATGCCTGAAGACTTTGAGAGAAAGTATGCTGCAGTTGTTATTGATTTAGAAAAAATGAATATGGATTTACAAGATTACATAAATGATGTTCAACAATACTGTCAGCAAATTGCGCCTGAACCAAGCTTAGCTGCCATGTTAGTGCCTTCTCATTTAAGGGAAATATGCCGAGGAAAAGCCTCATTACTAGTAGAGAAAAATAATAATGGTTCAGTTAAAGATCCAAATTTAATTGATCTTATAACAGACCTTATTGCCTTAATGCTTCAAGTGAAAAGCTTATCTGATTCAGATCAAAATGCATATGAATTAACTGTACTACAAGGGACAATGGAACAAATAAAAATGAAATTGGAACCACACCACCAGAAGCTATTCCAAAATAATGTAGAGATTCACATGCACAGAATTCAAATGGGCTTAGGTCAAATGACTCCTAACAGTTATGTAGCTGGTACATAGTGTGCAATGTACCTTTTTATTTATATTATGATTTAGCTGATGGTTAATGAATTTTAATAACAAAATAAAATATTTGTCTGGCATACAACATGCAGTGTGTGCACTCATACTAACTACTATGAAGTAAGTTCATGTAGTTCTAATGGGGAAAGTGTATCATAAAGAAATCGTTTTATAAGAAAAATATAAGTTAATTCTAAAATTATAATTTATTATAATTGGTTACATGAGCTTACAATATTGCTCAGTGCCATGAGAAATAATACCTACCTGTATTTAAATGTGTATCATAGGATAGAAATAAAATATGACAAGTAAAATATGTTGTATATATTTTATAGTACCTATAACCTTATAACATTTCCTGCACTGTAAATTAGTGCTGCCCTCATGTGTGTTTTAGACGACAACTACTGTTTCTGCTAATCAATTCAAATTCATATTTATAACTAAAATAAAAAAAAACTTAAAACTTCAACTTTCACATAGATTCGGCATAGCATATCTACACATACCTATAGAATGTCGATATATGCCTACTTACTGGTATACGTTAATTCTTGAGGTGCAGTTCAAATGCATGTGGATGGAGTCGTAATCATCAAATGAGTCCAAAAGCAAACAGCACTCGCAAGATTGGGAAAGGAAGATAAGTACTTCTGCTTAGCCTCAACTAAAAATCCACATTGCAATCCACAGCTGATAGTCAATTTAGAGATATTTATTATGTATTTTACTCCACCCCTTCAGGAAACAGGAAAATTAATACATACTGCAATGTTAGGTATTAAATTTCATTTACTTGGTAGGATTATGTTATTTTAATACGAATGTTTTATTGCTGCGATTTAATAACAAAAATAATATCATAGAAATTGATGTATTTTTCATTCTAAGGAACATACATATAATTAAAATCAGTAAAATATAAATATGATATTTTAATATCGTGTTCTAAAAAATGATGAACTTAACTTTTAATAACACTTTTTTATAAGTGAAATTTAATACATGTTTAAAGAAATACAGCTATAAGTATAAAGTACACTATCAATTGGCTATTCTAGTCCAGCTAACATCATCATTTTTCTAGGCATAATATTATTTCAATACAAACTATATCAGTACAATCAAACTTTCATGTTTTATATTTGTTTAAAGTTTCTAACAACTGATCTGCTTCTTCTGACGTTTTTACACGGATTAATATTGGTGTGGGTGGAGGCTTGGAGTCCGGTGTAGGAATGCAAACCAACATGACATTATTTTTACCCATGCGCTGTGTAGGTATAGCTGAGGCTAATATCATGTTAACTAAAACAGTGCCCAAGTTTGTGTTAGCTCTGATCAGCAGTTGGTGTTTCCCAGTTTCCTCAACTTTTTTAATATACATAGTTCCAACTCCTTTGTCCACAAAATTACCATCCTTCTTTACAAAAACTTTACAACGCTTTTCAAAAACACTATTCTCTTCAACAACGGGAGTAAACTCTACTTTAGGAGGTGCATCTTCATCTTCATTCTTTTCTTCAGTAGTCTCTGTAGACTGTTTAATATTAGAATTAAAACTGAATGGCTTCCCAATGCCAAAAGAAAATGGAGCAGCAGTTCCATTAGTACTTGCAGTGCTTGTGGTAGTTGCAAATGAAAAAGGAGATGAAGCTGAAGTAGCACTTCCAGTGCTTGATGTGATGGCACCAAAAGAAAATCCAGCAGAGCTAGTTGTGATGGTACTTGAAGTATTGGTGGATGAACCTATTCCAAAGGAAAATGAGCCTGCCTTCTCCCCTGCTGAAGTTGAAGTGCTATGATTACCAAATAATAATTTTGAATTTTGTAGTGCATTTAAAGATCCAACAGTAATTTTTCCAGCTGAATCTACTGGTTTAGCTTCAGGCAATTTTAGTTCTGATTTTGTTTCAGGTGTATTATCTTTGTCATCTGTTTTTTTAATGCCTATTTTGTCTGAATTTTGATATTCATTTTGTATTTCTTTCAAATACTTTTCGTAATCTTTAAATATTGGTGTGAGTATGCATAGAGGAGTTTGTTCTACATGCTTCTTTATCCAGTCTGACACAGATTCATTTAATCCTTTTAACTTTGAATAATATTTCATTTTATTTTCATCTTTACCATCTTCAGATTTCTTGTCTGCATCATTTAAGTTTGATTCTGGTTTTGACGGAGTGCCAAAATTGTTTTGTGCTGTATGGGCATTTAAACTGGGTTGAATTTTAAATACGGAGTTAGAAGAGGTTGAGAACAACAATTGGGCTACATTAGCATTGGTAGATGGAATGACAAATTTACTGGAAGTTACTGGAGCTATAGATGACTTTGTTGAATCAGTGTTCTTATCAGTTGAACTTGTTACATTTTGAATTTTGAATGGAGAGTCCTTGACAGTAGAATCAGCCTTTGATGTAATAAACATTGAAGGAGATAAAGTAGTGTTTGGGGATGAAACTCCAAATAAACCTCCTGTACCAGTCTGTGTGGATGGTGAAGCAAATGGAGACTTAGCTGGTGAAGTTGTTGACTGAATACCAAAAATACCACTACTTGGACTGCTTGAAAGTGGTTTACTTGTAAACAAGCTTGAAGTGACCGATGAATCCACCTTACTGAAGGAACTGTTATTGTCATCATTGCCATTGGTTAACTTTGACAAAAAGTCAAATGAAGATGGTTGCGCTTTGTTAAATCCACTGAATCCGCTGAAGACACTTCTCTTTGGCTGCAAAATATAAAGTACAAATATTAAAAGATTTACACCAAAAAACCAAGTTTCCTGGTACAACATCTATGGCCATAGATGTTGTTAAGGTTAGAAATTGTAATTTTTAAATACTTAATGACATTATTGTAAAATTTTAATAATTTCATGACTAAGGTGTGGCATTTTGAGTAAAGAAATTCCGCAGACATTCATTGAAATTCAGAACTAGTACGTCCAACATTGTAACTTTTTTGCACATACAATATAGATACTGGTAATGGACAATAAGTGATTGATTATAGATTGCAAGTGTAGTATATTATACAATGGGCAAATTATTATGAACCTAAAGCTACATTTCGCATTAAGAGTATTTTACGTACCTCGTCACCACCAAGTTGAGAACGCCTTTTTGCAGTCCTGATAACACGTTTTTCAAGAATGTCTTTGGTTGCAATTTTAAAACTCCCCATTTCTTCATGATCGGCTGGGTCATCTTGATCCCAATTATCGTGATTTAATTCAGTAGTGGCTTGTCGTTTGATTGACATGTTAAGATCGACTGAAAGATTGATTAAATTTACAGAAAAATACAATGTTTTGTCGTGGCGCCAATCACCATGAAGATTTCAGCATGAACATGTCAATTTTTATTCATTTATAATTATATTTTACATCTCAATGTTTCTTGATAAATGTATACACTAGGTAAAAGTACACTGTTGGTTTTAAAAGAGACGTTTTATTTGTAGTTTCTGTAATACGATAAATTACACGACTGTAGATTCACATTTAGCGATTCTTTCTAACCACCTATCGTCGACATAATGTCCATAATGAAAACGTATTCTTTTTTTGGAGCTAACTCAGTGTCTTTTGGGACGACGTTACTGAATTGAGTTTTAATATTCCAAAATGAAGATTTAAATAAAAATATCGCTTATCGGTATTAATAGTGTTGTTCAAATTTTATAGTCGTATCCCATGATATACAGTATGAATGAAATTAAAAGTATTCAATGAAAAGCATGGTGTGTGCAAGTCTTTGAAAATTAAATCAACTGTTTTGTAATTGTGTGAGTGTGATAATAATGTATGTATGCGCTTGTTTCACTGTGTGTATTCATTTCAATTCATTCAACTCACTTCGTTGAATAAAGTTGTGTGCAATTTATCTATCATGATTTTTTACTAATTTGGTACAGATTTAAAGTCCGAAAGTATTTTTAATAATATATAAAATATTTTTATTTCGTTATATAATACGTTCCGCGCTGTGTAAAGTTTAAGAAAGTGAAATGTAATGATATTAAGCCGAGCGTTTCTTATCCTTGTAAAACAAGAGTTGTTTCTTCGTGAACATATCATTATTTGTGTTTAAATTTCTTTGTATTAGAAGTTATAAACAAACAAATTGTTTATTAAAAGGAGTACATAACTTGATTATAATTGAATTTGGTAAATTAAAACCATGGAAGTATCTAATGAAATAAAAGAAGATATTCGCAAAACGCAGTCGGACTTGAAAAATGCGATACGAATCCATCAGGTTGATAACGTGACTGTTAATATTATTTTAACGTGTTTTTAAACAATTGTGTATTATAATAAATTCTTACTTTTTCAGATTTGGGTAGCGCGCCTTCAAGTAGATGAAAGTGTTAGTAAGATAATAATAATTTTCTTGGCTATAAATATCCTTTGTACATTTCAGAATATATATTTATACAGAACTTCTATGTTACAGAACAATCACGTAAAGTCAAAAGTTAAAGAAGCAGAAAAAGAAATTATATCTATTGGACAAACTCAAGTAAGTACTATGTTTGTATTGTCTAAAACAAACTATATTTTGTAAAGTGTTAGGTTGTGGAAGTGTGTAAATTATACTAAGCTAAAGTAGTATTCTATTAATTTTGATAAAAATATAATTTTTATTCTAAAAGTAATAAGCATGGTAGGGTTATTATGTGTTACAGTTATGTTTTATATTTTATTGGTTTACCTGTATTAAGCAAAAACCACATGTTCATTTCATATTCTTAAAAGAGCTTAAATTATAAATACAAACAATATTTTATTTTATAACAACCACAATAAAAGATTTTAGTTTGAGTTTATTTTGACACAAGTTGGTTTAATAGTTTGCTTTTATAAAAATTATCAGAAATATTTGTTATGATGTAAGGAAAAAGTTGTGTAATAATTGTAATATAGCTGCTTGGCTATTAGTCAAAAACATTACAACATTAAAATTATATTAAGTTTTAGGTATTGCTTGAGGAGTTGTGTATGAATTTATTAGTTTTATGTAGTTGTTCCTGTATTCATGTTTCTGTTAATAATATTGTTTAAGTTTTGATTTAATATCCCCATTATATTTTTCAAAATAAATATTCATTTCATTTTTCTAGACATAATGAGCCCTTGTAAATACATAAATTATACATATACTCTTAAACACATACTAAACCTAAGAATTATGCAACTGTTTATCTTCTTTAAAATATATATTATATTGTTTCTTAATACATATATACACATAGGACATATGTTATTTTTCTCTTAAAATAGTTTTTTATGACTATGTATTCAAACAATTCTATGTGCACATAATATATATTAAGATTTTCTATTTCTCTACAGAAATTAGTTGTAGAAAGACTAAGGAGGGAGCTTGAATTGTACCAGCACCGTTTAAAGGCACGCAACAAGCAAATTAATATAGAGAATGACAATAGATATGTAGCACACCAACTAAGGCACCATCAAATACAATATCGTAGCAGAAATAGAACAGTATCACTTTTGAAACCTTCTGTATTGAATGAAATACATATAAAAACTGAAAACAATAGTGATGAAGTTAAAGACAATATATCTGATTCTGAGATTGAGATCAAGTTGTCTAATGAGAAAGAGAACTCAAACCACAGTGAAAATGAGGATAAAGAAAAATATCAAAGGAATTTTTCTCAACTGAACCATGTGCATGATAGCCGGAGCAATTTTGTGCATACCTTAAATAAAGTTAAAGAAGTTCTTAGGTAAGGACACACGGGTACTACATAAGAATTTGTAATATTTTAACTGTAGGTACTGAAAACTTTTAAACTTTTTTTTAGTTATAGATTGTAAGAATGACTTATATTTGAAGCATAAATTATTTACTGGTTTTCCTGTTTACTAATAAATGTATAATATGTAATGTATAATATTTTCCATTTTATCTTATTTTATGTAGTGATTCAAAACACGAACAAAACAATGAGTGGCAAGAACAGAAGTCTGATTCGGATTCGTCTAGAGGTGCGGTTCTTTCGCCGACACCGTCACCGCCGCCGCTGCCTGAGCCAGGGGAACCAGTCTCTAAAGAAACCTTCTTGAGGTAATACACAACTCGAAGCTGTTTCTTTGTTTTCCTTTAGTCCTGCTAGCTGCATCCCAGGGATGGATGACCCGCGGAATTCCCGTTCAAAAAATTACGTGTTCTGCTTCACATGAACTGATTTTCTCCGTAAAAAATCTTACAAGTGTACTTTAAACAACTTAGGGTACAATTGTCTAATATGATCTAATAAAATATTTTTACCTATCTAATATTTTTTTTATTATCTGCTTTTTAAAATTTAAGTAAACAAATTCTGTTTACAGACTCATAGGTTTGGTGACACCTCTACAAAGGGAGTTGTTGGAGAAGAAGAGAAATGAACGCCGTAAAAGGTCCACTACAAGTACAAACCGAAATGATTTCCTTTACGGAAGCTTTGAAATGTTACCTGTGAGTATCTTCTTATTTGCTAAACTTAAAAGTTCAAACTGTAGGGAATTGACTTTTAAAGTAATGCAGGCTGATTTTTTATGACCAGTAAAATTGGACCTCCCATGCAAATTCAATAGTCAGCTAATCGATTTAAAGGGGAGGTCCGATTTTTTTTTGTTGTTTTATTTCACATATCTGAACTATGTATATTGTATATGTATATCTAACTACCCTGAAAAATTTGAAATGTGACTAAAAAATCACCCTGTATTGCCTGGCTTAAACCTTACACTAGTGCAAAAGCCTTTTTATACAGAGTTGAAAAAAAAAGAAAATAATTAGCTTACTCATTGATCACTAAAAAATTATATTGTTTTACATTACAGAAAAAGAAAAAGTACAACCAGTTCCCTTATCTTCAAAATCATAATGATCCACCGCAGACAAGGTCTGCTAAGTTACGCAAACAACAGGTAACACATACCCTCTTACTTCATTTTTCAATATAATTTCTCCATGGTATTAAAATTAGTCTAAATTAATTATATGTAGTGAATTTTTATTCAAGAAATTTTGCTTGAAATGAATTTATAAAAAATTTTTTGATTGTCATTGTCATTTTCCTTGGCATTGGTGTATGTAACCCACTGCTGGGTATTAGACTTATACTTATAGCATATTCACTAAAAATAATTTATATTGTTACAGTCTCAAAAACAAACTTCTCGAGAGGGATCACCTTCAGGATCTTCCACAGAAAATAAAGGTAAGAAAATATTTGATTTGGGCATGTCTGAGTTAGTTTTTAGTAACTATCGTAAGACGAATAGTTTCTGACTCAAATTTAGTCTTAAATCAATTTGATTCTGTCTCTATTCTAATAGAAATTTGTCAGATTTTCGCAAAAAATTTGCTTAATTAAAACAAAAATATATATTTTTTGAGAACGACTTCCTCTCTAAGGAATTTATTCCTTGTGTCGCGGCGGGGTTTGACAAACTTTCATATCACTTGCACAAATAATACTTAGACTTAAAACAAAAATTTGTGGATCACACAAATCTCATGTCACAGTCCCATGCGGATCAAAACCGTAGCACGTTGCGCACAGTGGTCTATACCACTCGGCTATCCATGCGTTCGTATATTATTTTGTTTGTTTGTATGATACCTAACCACAACATTACTATTTGTCGGCAGGATGGACAAACGGCAAGCCTGCGTGGGCAGCGACACTGCCGGCTAGTTTATCTGTAGAGCCAGTGTATGCTGCTCATAAAAAAGTGTGTCATGTATGCGGACGAAATGGTGAGAGATTTTTTTTTATATATTCTGCACTGTTATGATATTCAAAAGAGAACACTAAATGATTATAAGTAGTTATGAGGTATATGAGCGACCTTTATGCATAGTGCCCTCATATATGCCTTAAGAGCCAGAGTCACAGTGCGACGGGTTACATGTTGCATAATTTTTTTATTAAGTTTGTATGTACTTGGTCTGTGATAATTTAATGTGTTCGAAAACTCTCTACAAAACACTGGCCTGTCAACTGCCTCTGGAAGCCGTTTGTAAGCTGTCCATTCAAAATATTTATAACATGACTAAAGAACTGTTGTTCTTTCTCTTAAGTTAATGATGTAATGCCGTTACTATATCTAAACCAATTCCCAAACTTTTTTTCCATGTTTTCCGGTTTTGGGTTGTATTGTATGCAAATTCATTAACTTCAAGTATGTTTTTGACTGATTTCTAACTGTAGTTAGTGCCGGTCCTGACTTACGCTAATGCCCGACATCGCGATGAATATTGCGATAATTATTAACACGTTAAATGGAGTGGCCACACTTGATGGGTCAACGGTAATGTCCATTCCTGGCAATAATATTGGCGTTTATATTACTTGTATTTCAAGTGCTCGATCAGAGTATATTTGATCGAAGACAAACGTTGTGTTGCCGCTTTAATTCCCGCGAATTTTCTCTTGATGTAATGCCACTCGAACAGACGTCGGACAGCATGTGAATTCCGTTGTAAAATTATCTAGTTTAGTGATCAGAAAACGTACGTCATCGCGATAATTAACGGAGTGTCCAGTTAGTGTGGCTCCAGCATTAGGGTTTTTAAATTAATGGGAAGTCAATATTATAGTCACGACCTGCTTAAATGAGATCCACTATCGTGAACCACCACTTAATTTCTTAATTTACATGGACCCCTTGTAGGTATAAATAGGGTCAATGTTACATGTATTTTTTTTATTTTTCGAAGACATCATTGATCATCGGTGAGAAACATCGTGAAGAAACCTAAATTCCAAAAAAATTGAGTTTGAAATTGCTATCCCGCAATGGGCGAGCTTGGTGATCGATGCTCGACATTTATTTCAAGTAGGCCTTTTCAGACACTTTAAAACGTTAAATGACTCCTATGGAGAAGAACCTGCAAGAAACTTCATAGATTACTCTTTTACAAAAAGGTGATATGTACATACAATGTTAAAAAATACAATTATTTTAAAATATGTGACAACAACGTAAATAGCAAAATGTATAATATGACATCCAAAATGGAAGAATAAATAAATAACGAATCTTCATTTTACTTCAAATTTCACTGTCGACACATTTACAAAGGGTCTGAGACCTTGAGCAAAAACAAAATAAAAAGAAGAATAATTTACATTAAATAAGTAGTCCTATTCAAATCCCTAACGGGAATAAGGTATTATGATGATGTATGGAGTAGTAAGTGCGCGTGTGGTTGCGTGCAGACGTGCCGTCGCTGCTGGTGTGGTGCGCGGCGTGCGTGGCGTGGCAGCACACGGGCTGCGGGCGCGGCGGCGGGCGCTGCGCGTGCGGCGGCGCGCTGGCCGAGCCCGCGCCGCGCGACCCCGACCCCGACCCCGACCCCGCGCTGCACAAGCAGCTCTATGCAGGTAAAGGTAAACTATATTGAGGTAGCTGTCTCACCAGATTCAGCTGAATACTGTATTTCACCTGGAGCGATTGCCTATCTGACCTCCACTATTTTACTGCGTAACACAGTATCCTATAGTAAAACTGGTTGTCAGAATTGTACTTAATAATAATAACTTTGTAATAATTGTATTTAACGACTGCCAAAGATCAATGTAAAATAGTCGGGACCAACGGATTAACGAGTTGTTTGACGACAGAGAGTTTTAGTATGTATATAAATGGTAACCGATCCACGGTATCGGTGGAACCGTAGGGTTCACACTTAACCACGTGCCCATAGAGGTAACTAACTGCTATTTGCTATTTGTGTACAGATTCTACAGTCCGCCCGATGTAACTTGGCGGGTCTGAAAATAGCTAAAAGAAAAAGTTGACTCATTTTCTCCCATCATTTCTTTGTAGCTCTTATTAGACTTGCCAAATTACTTCTGCCGAAATACGAGTGATCATATTATGAACAGTTAGCATATAGCTTATAGTTTGGAACAGCATCCAAAACTGCTACTTTTTGCTTTCTCAGATTGATGCAAATAAAAAAAGTTGTATTTTAAGAAGTCCAAAGAGAAGATTACCATAGAGAAATAGTAATTCAATAAGTGTTAACGAATTTAAGGCACAAGTTGGTGTTCTTACAGGTCTGCGTGAGATTCTCTAATTCGGATTCTTATCACATCCTGACCCAAATCTAAATAGCTCCTGTGCTTGTTTTTGTTTCCACTTCTCATAATGGAACTGAACAGGCCACCACTGCCATATTCTTTTAGTAATATCGCGTCTAAAAATAAATATATTAATTCCAGATAAACTAGCCGAGCGGAAAAGTTTACAAGAAAAA
Organism: Diachrysia chrysitis; assembly: GCA_932294365.1. Classification (NCBI taxonomy): domain Eukaryota; kingdom Metazoa; phylum Arthropoda; class Insecta; order Lepidoptera; family Noctuidae; genus Diachrysia; species Diachrysia chrysitis. The sequence goes on along the minus strand of OW028649.1, from coordinate 8,759,413 downwards.
AATATAAAACTCTGTGTGGAGCTACAAAAACTGGAAGCGAGGGCAGCGAACTTAAAGGAGAATCTTGATGAGCATAACGCAGAAAAGCGCCAATTGTTAGCCGACCAGATCAAGACTCAGAGAAACCTTCAGAAGCTTCTCGACTTCATCAGCCAATTTAAAGAGACGTCGATAAGCATACGTTCCACGTCGGTCAGTGAGTCAGGCAGCGAAATTAGTAAAAGTAATGAAGAATAAAGAAGAATGAAGATGTAAGTAGATTTTCATATAATATGCGGTGTTCTTATTTATTTGTCGGAATGTGTAGATTTTTATATGACAACTAACCCATGGTCTGTACGGTGTAAATCTACACTTAATATATAAAGCTGTAGAGTTTGTTTGTTTGAACGCGCTAATCTCAGGAAATACTGGCTCGATTTGCAAAATTCTTTCAGTGTTCATTTATTGAGGAAGGCTATAAGCTATATAACATTACGCTGCGACCAAAAGGAGCGGAGCATAAACGAAAAATGTTGCAAAAATGAAAACCCGTTTAAACTAAAACACGCGGACAAAGTCGCGGGGGACAGCTAGTGTACAATAACACCACAATGACATACTTTATTTGTGTACCTTCTCATAGTTTTATTTGCGCGCGCTATATACAGTTATAAAGATGCACCCGTTGCACGTTCCATAGTTACTGTCGTTTAAAATCTGAGAGCGGTGGTATAATGTCAAAATGTAGACAAGTTGCACTAATGCATAGTACAATTAATAAGATAACCACGTAAAAATAAAAGAGATTAGCTATCATTTGACAACTCTAATTACGGGACGTTTATGAGTCCTCTAAATTTGAACGCTAATAACATGTCTGCCTCATTTCTAAATATAATTTCATTCTTGCACCTACTACGATTAAATTTGGTTTAAATGGTTGCCGGTAGGACGCATGAAAATATGATTGTCTTAGTCAAAAATTCTTATTAAGGTTTTCATAATGCTCCTCACCTAGAGATGCTGCATCACTTTTGAACAAAGGTTGAAATGGGAACATTTTCATGAGTTTTGACGTTAGACAACTAACATTTAACTCAACAAGTTTTTTATAACTTTTCTAATAGTGTTCTTTCATTGTTGCAGGTTGAAGATCTGATTGCGTATCTCTGTGTTTGTGATCCGTGATCAGTGTGATTGTTAATTATAAAAGTGGAGTTCCAGTAGTTCAAAAGTTAGTGTTACCTAGATTTTCAATGTTTTTAATTATTAGATAATGAAAGTTCTAATATTAGTTTGATTCTGTTTTAGTTGTAATCAAATTAAATATTTCAAGAAGAATTTAATTATTACCGTTTCTTATTACAGTCTTTTTAATGAGACAAATAGTCAAATTTAGTAATTGATACTATTTTAATATTGATCTATGGTTTAGAGAGAAATAAATTCTGTGTAAAGTAAATTAAAATGTATCCTTTATTCTATCAAGATTTATTTTGGTTAGAAAGATAAATCAATTGTATTAAATCAAATAATTAATTAGCCAAAAGTGAAGTGTTCATTGATTCCTAATTTAGCGTAGGTGTAGTTATTGTCAGTATATTAAAAATGAAATTTTGTTCAGACTAATAAGTTTTAGTTTTAAGCGTTGTTTAAAATGTAGTTGCGTTACGGTTTGAAAAATCAAGTGTCCGTCCTTTTATATTCTAACTATACAAGAGGAAAAGGAAGACAAGATTTTCAGTGATTAAGTTGAATCAACCTTTATTCTCTGTGATATGATTATTTTGTCCTAGGTTGTTAATGGTACAAACGTACTTTGTAATAAAACTTGATTGTAAAAACCTTATTATGTAAATAAATATTCGTAAATTGGTAATAAGTTTTTAATTTCTGCGTTTGTTTATACATTTGTGAACACTATTGACTAAGGGTACATGATTGATTAGTTTCAACAAACGTAGAAAAGAGTTGAGGACGTAGACAACACGTTATGCGTGCGTTTTTATGCTAATTCTAGTACTTTCTTTCCTTTTAAAACGTCTTTACGCAGCTCTTCGATGCTCTTTTCCAACAATTGACATTCATATTGTGAAAGATTCGTGTACGTTTGCATTTCTTTAATACCAACGTGGTTGATTTCTACTAATCCTGCAAAGTATGACGTACCAAAATCGTTATTTTCTACAAAGGCATTAACCTTGGCTGGTCGTCCGTCCATAGCATCGAGTACATTTCGAGTAAATATTAATGCGCTAAACGCTATGGAAAGTACAGGCGAAAATCCTCTTTTAGCTTTTAATACTCTTTCATCAGTCTTCCGGAATTTGATTGTGAACTCTTGGGATATCTTTGCATCAAAATCACAAGCAGGCTGGCATTGAGAGAGGAGTGGAATTGCAGTTTTTTCAGAATGACCTCCTATTACCGGGACGATGCAATTGCGAGGGTTTAGGTTATGCTGCGTGGCATACAGTGTTTGAGCTCGTAATGCGTCTACTCCGGTAACACCAAATAGTTTTTTCGGATCATACTCTCCGTGATTCCTCATGACTTCGGCGGCCATCGGAACGAGGCAATTAATCGGTTCCGTGACGATGCCCAGGAACGGTAAAGGATTTAGCTTGGCTACCTTGGCTGCTAGCGTTTTTATGAATCCTGTGTTAGCAGACAACCATAACTTCTCACTTATACCTGGCTTTCTGATGAGTCCGCCGACACCTAAAACGACGTTGGCGTTTTTCAAAGCTCGTTCTAGCGTATCATCGCCAGTGTACCCTTGTAGTTGTGCGTCAGTGGGTACATGAGACAAATCCAGTACAACACCGGGTGTTTGCCCTCGAGTGTCGTGGACCACCAACTTCGTGATGCCGGGTTCAGCTCGTAGCAGTAAACATAATGTTTGTCCGACGTCGCTCGCTCCGCCGACCACTGTCACTTGGTAGTTCCTAGTATTTGAAGAAAATGGCTGAAATAATTTCTTGACTGACATAAATCGGTTCATATTGTCGAGGTAAATATAGCTATGGCCACCTATGGAAGATTTACATTATAAAAAAATTTAAACTTTTTGTTACTATCCCATTGATGCCTAAAATTATTTAATGAATTTGATTTGACAGTCACTGTTATATCTATGACAAAAGAATTTCTGGATTTATTATAGCCAATAAAAAGGCCCAATAGCTTAAGCGTGACTTTTTTATTGAACTTCTATGATAATATTTTTTTTAGTCGTTCGCATATTCGCATGCCTGTTTTGATGTTAGGATAGGATTGTATATTCCTATCAAGAATATTAACAAATGTTTCAGGTGCTACAAATATTTAATTTCAAAAACTGAGGAAGAACCTTAGCTTTATTAGCAATGATATATAAGTTATTATAGCTGCGTATTTTGCATCGACCATTTAATGTGGTGAGGCGGAAATCACCATAACAATTTGATCTTTAATTTACTATTATTATAACCCATTTTTAGGGTTCCGTACCTCAAAAGGTAAAAACGGAACCCTTATAGGATCACTTTGTTGTCCGTCTGTCTGTCTGTCTGTCTGTCTGTCTGTCTGTCTGTCAAGACCTTTTTTCTCAGGAACGCGTGGAGGTATCAAGCTGAAATTCATATCAAATACTCAAGTCTATGGTCTCTTGGAGCTGTGAAAAAATCAAACTTCTAAGTCAACGCGATCAAAAGATACTCCCGTTTATGCCGCAAAATTTCGAAACTCGCACGGGAATCAAAACCTACAGGGTACTTCCCGTGAACTCAGAATCTTGAAATTTGGTACGAAGTAACGTCTTATAGTACAGATAAAGGAAAAATTGCGAAAACCGTAAATTTTTAGTTACATCATATAAAAAAAAATATTTCTGATTTTTTTTTTTTTCATTTTGCAATTATCATACCATAACTATGACTCGATCGTAGTGATGGGTGAACTTTTACTTATATACCTACAGGTGCGTACGGAACCCTCGGTGCGCGAGTCCGACTCGCACTTGGCCGGTTTTTTATCTCTTACAAAGTGTATTTCCCATGATAGGCCCATCGATAAAAATAAATCATAAAAACAGGTTGCAGAAAAAAAAATCTTGACAGACTGACTGCCTGAAAGAAAAAAGAATCCATATAGGAATAAGGGTTAATTTTTTCTTTTTGGGGTACAAAACCCACGAAATTTGCGTTTTGTCCGTTACTTGTATCCTATATAGAAGTCATCGCTTGAGTTCTTTAGAATAGGACCTATGAGCTATGTTGGGGCCGGGTACAAATAAATTATCTTTGTCTTTTGTCGGTTCTTTGTCAGTCTTACTGAATTCAGCTGAATACCGCATTTATATGGAATAGGATCATAACAATTACCTTAAATAAATTGATGGGATTATAAAAACTTTTCGATACTTTAAAGGTGGTTTGCAAGTAGGCACTAAAAAACTTTGCGATGTCACAGACAAGAGATCTATCTGCAGAAGAGTAAAGGGACATGTTTTTGGATCTTTATGGTATATGGTTGGCAACAATGTCAAAATTATAGCAAAACTTACAATGTAATTTAATAATAAAAGTACAAAAAAAATAATAATAAATATTTATATACCTGAACCATGTTAAGCAGCAAAGTAACTTCCAATTTATTATGTAAACAATGGCAAAAAAACCTAAACTACATACCATGGCGGAATGTTCAAGTATCTGTGATCGGTGCCGCTGGAGAGGTAGGGTCAAGTTTAGCTCTTTTATTAAAGCAAAACTATAAAATAAAGAGGTTACAATTGTATGATGACGATGACAAAATTAAAGGCATTGCCATGGAATTGGATCATGTTCCAGGAGGACCAAAAATAACAGCATTTTCTGGAAATAATATGTTGAATATGTCTATAGATTCTTCTGATCTCGTCGTAATGGTTCATAGGGTAGCTCGAAAACCAGGAAACTCAAGAGACCAGATGATTGCTGCGAATGCTCCTGCCTTACAGAGACTTTGCCGTGCCATAGCTGATCAGAATCCTGAAACGTTCTTAGCAATAACAACAAACCCTATAAATTCTATGGTGCCTTTTGCTAGTGCACTCTTATACAAATATGGTTGCTATAATCCCTTTAAGGTTTTAGGCATCACTCACATAGACTCGTCCAGGAGTCGAACGTACGCTGCAAACGCTTTGAATGTTAGTGCGCGAACTTTGCGTCTTCCTGTTATAGGAGGCCATTCGGAAGACACGATTATACCTCTGTACTCAAATATTACACCAATTGAGTTCTGTGTGGATCCCTGTCAAGCTGACACATTAACGCGCCTCGTAAGAAAAGCTGGAACAGAAGTAGTGTATCAGAAACAAGGTTGTGAGTCTGCAACTCTCGCGGTGGCGTGGTCAATCCATGAATTTATTGATGCAATAATTGACGCCCTTCGCGGGGGTGAAATAATAGTGAATTGTTTCACTGCCAATCCTCATTTTGGAACAAGATTTTTCTCTGGACCGACTGTAGTAGGACCTTACGGAATAATACAGGCATGCCATGAATTTACTTACAGTGATTACGAATCCTTTCTTTTGAGCTCATCAGTTCCCCTGATCAACCGAGATGTATCCTTAGGTGAAGATTACGTTAGATTCATAGAAATGGCAGGTAAAGCGGCACGATAGTCGATGTAAAACTGTAATAAATTGTTAGTTCAAATTTACAAGGTTTTTATAAATATTAAGTCAACATATTTTATATCCTACTGTTTGTAACGAAATAAATGTACCTACTAAGGCTAACGAAAATGTAGACTTTATTTAACTAAGTAATAAGGTAGTTATATATTTTACTAGCGATCCGCCCCCGCTTCGAAAGGGTACACAAAAAACATTCAATAATTCTACAGAAAAACCTACATCTTGAATCTATTGACGAAAACTGCATTAAAATCCGTTGCGTAGTTCAAAAGATCCAAGCGTACGAACAGCGGAAGCGACTTATTTTATACTCTGAAAGATAACACATGCATCATTCTGTATTAATTTTCTTACAAATGTATTTCTTATAATTATTATTAGAATGCCTACTAAATGATATTCCCAAGTCTGTAATATACACTGTTTTGATTAAAGCGACAAAAACAACAGCTACGCAAAAATGGAATTCCTTCGTGCGAAGTCCTCTCGCAAATTTTAATACCAGTCTTATATTCTCGGTAAGTACAGTCCAAACATTTTTACAGGGCATTGGAAACAAAGCTATAGGAATGGCGAGAGATAATCGAAGCTGACGTTTGCGGCGTTCGGTTGTAACGGTCCAATATCGGATAAATGGCAGCGGTGACGCAAAGCGGCCATCCGAGTCGCATCTCATTCGGGGAACATTGTAACTGCCTTGGCGACTTGTTCTTACCGAGTTGTACGTGTATTACGGCGTTTATACTCTGTCCAGTAATTGTTCCTTCCTGTTATTTGCTTTGTTATACTAATTTGAAAGTTTTCTTGTTTTTGGTACGGGAGATGTATTAATGCTGTCATGCTTTTGTTGAAGATTATTCTTGCAACTGGCATCTAAATGAGCCTTAAATTACTTGTAATTTGGCATTCAGCCGTTTTACTTTGTTGGTGGTTGAATGACCATACTTATTTGAATGCATAGGTACTTATCATAACGAGCCAATTCGCATTGATTTCTTAAAGAATCCTTTACTCAAAGCAGCTCTTAGTAATGAATATACTTATTTTAAAAAAAGCATGTGAAAGAAGGTTTATTAAAAAATGCGCTCGCCAGATGTGTTTGAATGTAGCTCCCAATATAATTTCATGTGATCCTAACTTAATAGGCGGGGAGCGTTCTCAGCTCGGTGCAACCGCAAATAAGGATCGTAACGACAGGGTTAACTTTAAGATAATCGCTGAGCGGCCATACGGGTCCGCCGCGGCGTTACATTGAGTTTAATGTCTTTCGGTCTTGACGACCGCCGTCTGACGGTGTTAACTTGAGTGAGGGTTAAGGGTCGGGAGACCGGTGATTACACCTCAGTAAGGACCATTTATTGCCACTACACTGTTTGTGATTGCCTGTGTGCTACATTAACGTTTGGCTTTATTTTACACACATTATAAAGTCATCTATGGTCATGATTAGGAGGGTCTTCATGTGGTTGTCTTCGATAAACGTTAACGCTTCCTTGTGGTAGTTATGATTATACAGCATGCTGTACGAATAGTCTAGTGGTATAGGCCACCACGCCAATTACCACCTTGCGCGACGTGTTGCGGGTTCGATTCCCGCAAAGAATAAGCAATATTGAGATGAAAAATGGCTTGTTCTAGTCTGGGTGTTATTTTTTTATTTTTTTACATGTGATTTAAATGTTTGTGAAACCCTCAGCGACGCAAGGGATAAATTCCTATAATATCATATACCTGCCAGCCTGCCTATAATTACTAGGCGTGAATTCGATGGATAAGTAAGTACGTACGTTAAAAATGTGTACAATGTAATCTGCAATAATGGAATACTCGTGTTATGAAGAGCTATAATTAATATCGACGAGAAACGAGATATTTAAATGAGCGTTAATTATCGTAGTATCAACATACCAAACTCCTTGATCAATTCAGCATCTTATATGTATCAGATCGATCTCAATGTGTATCTGAGCTGCAAAGATATTATCAGTTTTATGTGAACTTGTTTCTTAATGTTAATGCTCTTGTTCCACATTTAAATAGAGTCCTAATTGTTTGTCAATGTTATCTAGTGAACTAGGAGTTTAATAAAATAATCGCGCATCTAGGTTTATTTGGTTCGAACTAGGTAAGGAATTTTCTATTATAACCAGAACGTGGAGAGTAATTATTTTTGCTTTGTAGAAGTACTTTCCAGTTAAAGGTTTCCGGCCTTCGTTGTTCGTTACAGTGTTGTTTGTAGGCCTTTGCTCTACAGCGGTGTCCAACTGAAGGGCAACTCTACTCTCCTTCTAATGCTCTTTGACTTTGGTGCGTAATCTCCGTTCATGTGTTGTGCTTGCAAATCTGGCAAAAAAGTTTAGAGGAGCGAAATTAGATGGATGGAAATGCGACAACATTCATTCCCTTATGTATCCTGCTAAAGAAAACTCATTTATCAAAAATTTGGCTAGATCGAAGCGTATTACAAAAACTCCTGAACTCGTACACGCGGCAAAGTTCGAAGGAAGTCGTTGAGGTGTCCCGTGGGTGTCGTCTGTCGGCGCCTTCGGTGTGGGACTGTATACTGTGATACTGTATGATAGCAATTAGTTTCAATGTATAGGTGGAGGAATATAGTGTTGTAATATGTGGATAATGAACGATACTTGGTATGTGTGATAGAAATAAGATTATTGTAATTTAGACTAGTGTTGGAATAACTCTGTTACCCGTAATATGAATATGACATGAGGAGTTAAAGACGTAAGCTCTTAAACGTTACGTTAGGTAAAGAATACGTTTTCTTTTTATTTTTCATCTTATTTATTTTAAAACCAGAGAAAATTATTACACAGATTACATCAGGTTAGATAGCATCTAATCTAGACACTGAAGTATAATTATGATAAACTTGTGTTAATGCCAAAAGGAATCAAAATCATCCATCGACAGCTCAAAATTCAGATTTAAATCATTAGGTCACACGAATGTTTAAACTGGAGATAACACTTTTAGGATATATTAAGTACTTGTAAATTACATTTGTATGCAAGTTGTTAAACAAAGGCCGGTCGCGAAGAATGCGTGAAGTTTCAGAGCGACCGTCTTTGCCTCACTCCCACAAGTCGTTATCTCAACTTGTTTGCTAAAGGCGCACCAAGAATTGCAAATGGCGATAATTCTAACTACACCGATAAATCAGCTACACCCTGTTCAAGTTTTTTCCCGAGAGGGTGCCTTTCTACCATTGTTGGTGATCGATCGCGTCTCTCCTATACTTAAAGTTTTTCCAAAACGCTCAAGAACATGTGTTGCTAAAGTTTCGACAAGTCATCGACGCTGATATATTCACGTACGTTCTATTGATTTGTCATTTACTTAGATCCTGTGACAGAAACCTTAGGCCTAAAAGATTTATTTGATAAAAATAACATCCTTACTCGGGTTATTTATTCCTTATTGTAAGTACACCAGAAACAAATATTACAGTAAAATTAAATATTAAGTACATTACTTCTTTTCTTCCATCGTTTCTTTATCTTTATTACATCCGAGCTTTTTTGATGTATCACTGTTACAACTTTGAGAAGAAGCATGTATTTACATGGACTACCACTACGCTGGTAAAATAATTGTGTCTTTAACCAATATTTGCCGTTCGGGGCAGTAAATACGACTTATAATATTATGTTTTTCTTCATGCATAATTTTGAAAAACTTCAAATTCTTAAGAATTTTTCAAGTTCTTAAGAATAATAAATGATTTTGGATAACATCACATACATTGCTCTGAAACCAAAGTAAGTAGCTAAAGCACTTGTGTTATGGAATCAGATACAACGAAGTTGTCACAAACACCCAGACCCGAGACAATGTAGAAATGTAATTTTCTACATTGACCCGTCCGGGGATTGAACCCGGGACCTGAGAGCTAGCGACACTGAGGTCTAAACTGAGTGTTTTACTTAACCAACTTAATGAAGTCATATTTATTAACAATTCCAGTCGATTTTTATTCGTAATACAGCAAAAGGGATTGTCCTAATTTACGGCATTAAGAAAACCAATAAATTAGAAGTCGATGACGCCCCTGGGAGTCGAAAGCAACAATCGCGGATGCTGCGGCAATTTATGACCACTGCTAATTGTCCTCAATTTATACCCGTTACGATAATAACGTCTATTAACAGCTCTGGATAATATAAGGCGTGTTATGATTAATATGGCAAAGGTTCACTGTCCGTTTGGAGACGCCTTTTAGACTTTGAATGATTCTGCTATAGAAATTAGTTTAGCGATTAAAACCTACTTACTTAGTGATTTTCAAGATGGTCTTAAAACGTCTTATTGGAATAAAACAAGAATGGATTATATCGAGATTGTGATTCCGGAATCTTGCGTCCTGGTAGTCTGAGATAATGGTATCCTATAAAAGCTAAAACAGGTATAGAGGGCACTGTATCTTAATATTTTTATATCTACTAGATAGTTATACTACCCTGATATATGTCTAGGTCTTATTTGGTATCTAAATGTCAACAATATCATCATATCAGCCAATTGCCGTCCACTGCTGAACGTAAGCCTCCCCTAAAGAACGCCAAGCATCCCGGTCCTGAGCAGTCCGCATCCATCCGCTGCCAGCCAACTTCTTCAAATCATCGACCCATCGTGCCGCAGGGCGTCCTACACTACGTTTGCCCATACGCGGTCTCCACTCTAACACATGTCTGCTCCATCGACCGTCTGTCCGTCTACAGACATGGCCGGCCCACTTCCACACAAATTCAAGGTCGCTCAGCGTGCTATGGAGAGAGCAATGCTCGGAGTTTCTCTGGTGGATAGAATTCGGAACGAAGTCATTCGCCAGAGAACTAAAGTCACCGACATTGCGCGTAGAATCAACAATATAGGTAAAAATATATCAGATTTCACTTTAAATACTTTTATTTGTTCAAACACAAAGATATTTCAATGCTTCCAAAGTAAACAAAGACGTGTTCTAACTTTGTGACTACACAAGTCACTTCAAGTTAAACAGGACGTCTCAAACTCGCGAAGGAAGTCGGCTGTAAAATATAATTAATGCCTAGCTCCGCCACCAAATTAATATTCTATTTTCATACACAATTTACAAAATAATAGTGTTAAAATAAACTAATGACATTGTTGCGAGCACGCAAAATAATTGGATGTAACTGATGCAAGTTATAGGCGTCGTCCTAGATTCATGTATGTTGCTGTTCTCTTTTAGCACAGAGTTTCTAGCTACGTCTGTCTCTTTGTTATAAAGGAAGTCGCGAAAAGCAATTTGTAAATTTCTTTGTAACCCTTCTTGTAACATCATGTCATGTGTTTATATTATCTGGTTGGTACATAAAGCTGTAGAATCAATAGGCTAACTAGAAATTTTGTTCTTTAATCAGGAAATAAATATTTCATCCCAGAGTTATGTTAGTTATGTTAGGAATAAAAAAGTTTAAAATATGTTCATCCAAGTTATCAGTATATGTGTTTCAAATTTCATCCAAATCATTTGAGTAGTCAAACTTTCACAAACTTCGTTTATAGGTAACACTAGTTGTCCCCCGCGACTTCGTCCGCGTATTTTAGTTTAAATGGTTTTTCATTAATGCAACATTTTTCATTTGTGCTCCGCTCCTTTTGGTCGCAGCGTAATGTTATTTAGCTTATAGCCTTCCTCAATAAATGGGCTATCCAACTCTGAAAGATTTTTTTAAATCGGACAAACAAACAATCTCTTCAGCTTTATATACTTACTAGCTGTCCCCCGCGACTTGGTTTGCGTTGCATTCATTTATGCTCCGCTCCTATTGGTCGTAGCGTGATGTTATGCCTATAGCCTTCCTCAATAAACGGACTATCCAATACAAAAAGAATTTTTCAATTCGAACCAGTAGTTCCTGAGATTAGCTCGTTCAAACAAACAAACAAACTCTTCAGCTTTATAATATTAGTATAGATTAGAATAGATTTGTACGATTTCAGTTACACATACGCAATGGTTCAGTATAAATATATGTATTTTTCATAACAACAATAGTTAATTCAATTAGATATTTGCTACAATAATAGACGACATGTAGCGTTTCATGTGGAGCAACAATCGACGCTTCACCCCTCGACTTTGCTTTTAATAATCGATTTAATTGAGCCAATGAACAATTTAATTAAAATTCTAAAGACACGGCGTACGGCCCGTGGGATGCGGCGCGACGTGAGTCACGTTTATAATATGAAATTTGACTTTATGTTAATTGTCCTGATAAAGATTAGAGTCATAATGATAAAATTTACGTCTCAGGCTTAATTGACATTTAACTAAACAATTTATTTAAAAATAGTTACTGGAATACTTATTTAAAACAGGGACATTTCTTAATAATGATTTCTGAGAGTTAGTTTACTGAAATTGATTTCCAACTCAATTCTCAGAAATTTAAGAGTTGGTTTATTTAAATCATTCATAAGAAATCCCTTATGGTACGAGACCTAGCAAAGCTTTCGAGAAGGCATTTTAGTACTGCTGGATTTTTAGGTTTGCGTACCCAAATGGTGCCAAAAGGATTCTATTACCAATGCTCCGCTGTGTGTCCGTTCGTCTGTCTGTCAGCACGCTTTATCTCATGAACCGTAATATTTATACCCCGTATAGCCTTACACAATAAGCATCGTAACCCACAGTCATGGGAGATAATCGACGACACCGCAGGCGCACGTTTCGTATGTTTTCGGGAACATAAAGTTGCGTGGCACTTATTAAACAACGGAATTTATGTCCGACAAATTAATATGCAATTTGTTAATGATAAAAATTACATATCACAATTTTGCGTCACATAATTCTTTTTTTAAAAAGTCCAAAAATAATATTAAAAACTCAACAATACTTATTTAAATTAACTTTTTTTGAAGTTGATAATATCTCTTATAATATCTACTATTAAGTAACCATTAACGTCTCTGAGTGAGTCTAAGTTGTTTTTCGAATTTAGTGCATTATTTTGTTATTTAATTTAAATCAAATCAAAGCGTATGACTTACAGGACTAATGATGGTTACTCATTATATTAGTAGTCTGTGAGTAACGAACCTAGTTTATTTGCGGTCAATTAGATGAATTAATTATATTAATCACACCTAGGTATAGAAAATACTAAATCACATAAATACTCTGTTTATCATGTTATTATATAATTATTTCTTCATTATTGTAAAATAAACCTTTAAGATTTGCAATAGCAGCATATTTTCGACTTATTTAAGAGCCACGAAGAATATATTAAATAGTTATTTGCAATACTTATAGCAGAAAAAGAAAAAAAAAAATCATATTTTTTTTCGTTGTGATTATTAAATTTGTGTTAGCAGATTCGCTACTTGCCAATATTCTCAGCATGGGAATAAGACATTTCATTCTTTCTCTGAAATGTTAAACTGCCAGCAACATACATAAAAATATGCGATTATTAAAATGTCGGCTGTACAAATGAGCGGTGTGGCACGCCCGCTATGCAGGTATTTACGGTACGGGTTATTGGATATCTACAGGGAATGATGTCTCTCTTTATACTTTCAAGTACTTTCAGACTTTTGTTGCTTCGTATATTTTTGTTTGTTTTTAATGAATTTTCGGTGTTTGTTTGGTGTCTTCTGCGGATCATCAAAATTGGATTTCGTGTAAAATAATAAAATTAATTGGGAGCCCCATATTTTTTTTAGATTAAGTATAGATATTAGGTACTACAGCATTTTAGATGAACGTTTCCTACATAACTTTGTTTAGCAATGTGCTGGATAAAACACTACCGGTAGTAGGAAAAAATTATATACAATACAAAATAACAAATACAGGATTTAAAAATACGTGTCTCAAAATATAAAGTAGGTTTTTCATGGTGCTCGCAATGACGAGGCCTATTAATTGCATACGGGATATAGGGCGATTACTGCCCCGAGTAGTGGGTGCAAGTATTGCAATTGCACGCGTACTAACTACAGATAAACCGTGATCGAAGTCGCGTGGTCGGCGCGTGCGACCATTTCCCTGTCGCCATAGTTCAAGTAAATGTTAGAGGTACCATACATGTATAATATATATGCAGTAAGTATAGCCTAAAATGTATAGCATTTTTACAGTCAAGACAGAACAAGTTATAAGGAAAGAACACTTATTTTACAGAAATACACAGGCATGGTAAGTAAGATATTTAGGTTGGGAATAAACATTATTGTTATATTAAAAAAACAGACAGGCTAGATGGGAAAATACTTTAGGGACAGTATGAAATTTAAATTGTTAATAGCTGATGTAGATGTGTAAAATCTTTCACAAAAATTTTACTTATTGAATGAGGAGCATGATAATCATCAAATACATTGTTAAATAATATAATAACAAAGAAATCTACGAAGTTGTCCAGTTCTACATCTTGCTACATCTATGCGTATGAGTGGTGTGGCCGCGAATGTTGGAACGCGATCATTTGGCACGCGTCGCGCTATCTGCCATCTGCGGCTGCGAGCTCCAATCGGGCCGAAAACACCCGCAAATGCCCGCAAACGCCCGCTAACCGACGCAAATCCCACATTATGTGTCTCATGAACGCTTTTCAAACCAAGTACTGTAAACACGACCTTATAAGCCATTATGGCCTATTGATCTGAAGTGATGGATTAAGTAAACCTATTTAGTTTGTTTAAGCACGTTGATTGCTGATCTGACATTTGCACGTTTGTTGAGTATGCATTAAGGACTAGCTGCAAATTTTGTACTTGTGTATTAATTATTAAGGTTAGCTACAATTCTCGAACTAGGTCTATGGATAGGTGACTACTCCAAATTTTTATAAGTAGTCCTCTCCGAGCTTAGAAATTTACTTGAGATAATAGGTCCTTAATCTGTCTCCGCTCGTGATTGATCGTCATCCCATCGGACTAAGAAAGTGAGGGAATAGAGACTGCAACTGTGTTCTTACACTGCCACTTGAACATCTCCTGCGCAGTTGGGCAGTTTCTGCCAAGATATGCCGCCGCGATAAAAACTCGGTCAGGAGAACATTTGATTTTATTCTTAAGTGATGGACTAGGTACCTAAATCAATTTTATTTGTTTAAGCTCGCTGATTGCAGATCTGACATTTACATGAGAGATATAGTTATTTGTAAACTGATCAAATGTCGTTAGATTCTCATGCAAAACATCTTTCGAATAATAATAAACCCGGTATTGTCTTGACCCTGTTCTGATAAAATCATGTTGTTTTTAAAAACAAGCTTGTTATTTTCCACTTTTTTTGAGTTCAGTTTCTGTATTTTAATATTATTATTTCGTATTCATATATCGAGGATTTATTTAATGGTTCTCCGACTAATATGACGTGACGTGGTCGTTTCGACCCCTAATCTTTATTCTGGTGTTAATGTGTTCGGGATTACGCACCATTAAGTTTGGCTTTGCGTTTAACGTTGCCGCAAAATAAATAAAGATTATTATAACTGCCGATTGAGTGCCGTGAGAAATATTTTTAAACAAAACTCTATTTTGTTACGTTCACTGTTTTCTATTGTTGGGGGATATACATAATTTAGTTCAGTTTTGATGGTAATGTTAATGGTTCAAAGTTATTGGTAATATTTGAAACTTAGGTATATAAAAACTAAATCTTGTTTAGTATCTAAACCATTCAATGTACTGCGATATATGAATAATTGAACATTTTCTTTTAGTGTTTTCTGAAGGAGAGATGTAGCCAGAATTATATTATGTTATAGCAGATTCTTATTGAAGACCTGACTAGAACCATTCTAAGCAGTTGCTAAACACCGTCATGATTTATATAAATATCGCCCTTAGTTCTTAATGAAAACTTCTAAAAGTTGCGTCCAAAAACAAAACACCGCCTAAAAGCCTACAATTACTATTTTTATTTTTACGACTAATAGGTACTAAGTAGTAATAAAACAGTCATTTTTATTTTAAGAACAGCTCTCCAATTGACTTTGACATACCAAGTTTCTTTACTAATAAATCTAATCGCTTCGAAACAATGCGCAATCAAATAATTACTCTATGGAATTCAAACAAATTAGTGCAATTATAATTGTTCGACCTAGATTCTCATTCAGCAAAATGTTTAAAGATTTTAGTCATGATCTCTTTAGTAGAGGACATTAATCTTAGATCGTACTTATCATTTAATTAGATCCGTGTCGAGTGCCCTTGCGGCTTCAATTTTATTTTATAACGTCATACACACGTCTCTCCCTAGCTAACTATGCCGCAAGAATGAATATTCTCCCGTTTGTTTTGTAAATATCCTTGTAAAGCTACTTATTGCGTGGTGATAAAGTTCAAAATCGAATGTCTGCCTGCTTATGAAACAGTAAAATGATAAGTGTTTCGATAGCTAGCGTGCGTCCCTACTGTTACGGCGGTCGTATTCTATTCGCTACTGGCCAGTTGATATGGCAAATTAATAGGGCTGCCACAGTTACGAGCTGAAAACTTAGTTAAGTACAGAAACAAAGTTGAGTTTGTAGACCGGAAAATTACAAGTATTTTCATAAATATTTTGTTTTACGTTTTTACGTCTAGTAGGTGTTTATTTTTTGGGTTTTATAAAATACAATCAATAAGTAAATTAGTGATTTTTAATATATTTTTATTATAAATAATAATTATAATGTGGACGACATTACATACATAGCTCTAAAATCAAACTAAGTAGTTACTTACCGTATGTGTTTGATAACACAAGTACTATAGCTATAGTACCGAATAGTAAGGAAGGTACTACAAACACCCAGACCTGAGACAATGTAGAAAAGTGGTTTTAATCACTCCGGGGATCGAACCCGGGACCTCAGAGCTGGCACGGCCTTGCAAACCGGAGTGTACGCCACTCGACTATGGAGGTCGTCATATTATAATAAGCATAATTTCAAATGACAACTGTATTTGACGGCCGATTGCTTATTTAATTTAACAGCAAAGATAAAGGTTATTTAAATAAA
The DNA here is from genome assembly GCA_932294365.1 of Diachrysia chrysitis. Classification (NCBI taxonomy): domain Eukaryota; kingdom Metazoa; phylum Arthropoda; class Insecta; order Lepidoptera; family Noctuidae; genus Diachrysia; species Diachrysia chrysitis. The sequence goes on along the minus strand of OW028649.1, from coordinate 8,742,748 downwards.
AAAATTCAATAAAAAAAATAACGAAATAAAAGTTAACAAGGAATGCGTATAGCGTGCCAACCCTTGTTGATATGCATTATGTCTTGCGCATCCCCGACGGATATTAAGCCCCAAACTTAATCACGTCCCTCTTTTACAATATTAAACAGTCTATTTTTTGTACAACTCATTACACACCGTTGTATTCTCACGATTTTTTTTATTAAAGATTCGCTTTATTATTTTCACAATTAGTTTCGTGGAGTAATGCGTTCACGCTGCATAAGTAATGTTAGAAAGGAGTTTTACTTTTCATTGAATGAATGAATACGTTATCTACAATAGATGCTAGTGTGCATTTAATTCTATAAATTGAATAGTCACCAAACGTCGCAGCCTTTTATAAGTAGAATTATAATTGACAGTCACGCTCACATGAACGATTTTTGTGGTTTAGATTTAACGAGATCTATTTTTTAATGACATTGACGTTATTATACAGCATCGAGTGACGTGAAAACAGCCAGTAATTAAATACTTATTAAAATTTGTAGTCTGCGCAATCCCTGTGACGCAAAAACAAAAGAAAAACGAAACAAAAAAAAAGTTTTCTGTATTTAAATTTAGAGCGGGCGGGTGCAGATGAGTGACGTCACGTGTGGCCACAGGGCTCGCCCCGTGACTCTCCCTTCACTGTAAGGCTAATTGTCGTCGCTCTGATTCAGCCATTTAGTTGCAAGTTTTTTCAGTTTTCCTTCAAAACAATATACGTTGCTAACGTATATCCGACTACCCGTATTACCTTTGCTATTTACGTAGCTTTCCTTTCCTAAATAAATGTTTCTCAATGTTAGTATACACGAAAAACGGATTGTGTTTTTCTGTTTTATTTTGATGCAAAATCCATTATGCGGCGTTTTACCTTTCAGACTTTTCGTGTAAGCTAAAGTTGAATGTAGGGACGTTATTTTTAAGTAAGTAAGTTAAAACATTTATTATATTATGTTTGCTTTTAGGATTAACCTTTCGTAGAGTCTTTAGTAAATTTAGGATTTAGCAGGAAAAATAATGTCAATTATAAACTTTTCAACTATTATTTGTTTGTGGTCTGTGTATTAGGTTTTTAACTATGACTACAGTAAATCTAAGCATTTACCCATTACCAAAATTGAGTATTAATTTACATTTTTCTATACAAATAAATGTCTACTATAATTATAGATTAGATAACTAAATATATTGTAGGTACGATACGTCTGAACATAAAATAGTTTTTCAACATTATTAGTAAATGTTAGTACATTTTCGGAATGTGCGGCTTTACTGCGGGGAGTTAAGTTAATACGTGGGCAGAAGCCGGTGTATTTGTCAACGAGGCTGGGGCCACGCAATCTTAAAATCAATTTTCATTTATTCGCGGCTTAGCTTCACTAGCTCAGTGCGCGCCTTATGATTTGCGTAGACTTAGGAATTGTTTAGAGCGGACGAATATTATGTTTTTATAATTTATAAAAATCCTGTTTGTGTGTTTCATATATTCGTTAAAGCTAGTTTTAGATTTTACAGGGAAATTCTGATTTTCTATAAAAAAGCTTCACAAAACAAGTTTCTCTACAAATAATCGGATAAGAATCTAAATTGTATGTGGAGTCAAATAAAATAAACATAATGTAATTAGAGGTCAACCATTACAAATTGTGTGCCTTTTTACATAACAAAACTGTCAACCAAATATTATCAAATTGAGTGACTGTAATGACTAGTTTGAATGAGAAGATGTTATTATGTAATTTAGTAAAACATTTTGACGTTTTAATGAGGAATCATACATAATGCATCATACATAAACGAGTATCTAGAAATGAACTATATATGTAATATTCACAAAACATTTCATAATGTCATAATTAAAATACAAATGTTAACCTTGTCTGTGTCCTTCTTAAGTCTACATAAACGTATGGCCACTACTCCAGCGAATAACGTCGGTCGGCGTGGGCCGGCAAAATCTTTACAAATGTGGGCCGTTATCGTGCTGGCCGATTGACCGGCGCGCCTCCCGTCCGGACATTTCTCACTCTGAAAAATAACGGATTTATTTAATTTTATGGCCACGCCGCGTGCTGAATGGACGATTGGGCAGCGGTGACGCGAGGGTTGCCTGACTTCATTTGTTCTTTTTTCATGTCTTTCTTGTTTTTATGTTTACTTACGGGTATGGTCTCTATGGAATGTATATTTGTTTTGTTATGTCTAGATGCGGGGTACCGTTTCATTTTTATAAACTTTATTGTTTATGCTGTTTATATAGCTGAATAAACTTATAGTGGGTTCAAAGGTTTTTGAACATTTTGTGCCACTGAAAATTTAAGTAGATAAGGTAATGTAGGACAGTAAGGTAGTTAGGGGTCGCATGTTTAAAATGGTTGTGGTCCTTGTACAGTATGAGTTACAGTAAAAACAACATAATCTTCTGCACACCTTATTGTCTTTAAAATAATTTTCCATTAATATCACAATAGTCACATAATTTCTCAACCACATCGCACTTTAAGATGTGAAATTAATCTTCAGTGGTAAAGTTAATATCGGTTAACTTGTTGGCTGTTTATCAACTAATTTGTGGATTAAAGGTATAATGCCCCCATCCCACTGTTTACATTTCCCATGGTATCAGACACAACACAAGGGCATGGTACTGATCTCATTATTTAAATCCCCGTACATAATTTTTTGATGTCACGATGGTGGAGATTCGATTCGCACGAATTTTAGGGATGTTTAAACTTTTTATTGTGTTTATGGTTGTCAAAAGTTATTGTTAGTGATCCGTGGAGCTTGTTACAGAAATACGTGCGTTTCGTATACTAAATAAAAACTGATACTTACGTAAAGGTCTGTGGAGAATGTAAAAAAAGGACGTGTTTTTTTTCTTTTATTTAGTTTTAATTTCGGACTGACTGGTCCGCTGTTTATGTAAAAATTTAGGTATAATTAATTTGTCACTGCTAAGTAATTGTCTTCCTGTAATCTTTCCTCTTAATTGATAGCGACCTTGTCTGGACCAACTCATAAATTAATTCAGGTCATTAACAAAACTGAGTTAAGTACTATATTTTTTTTGAATATAAATATATGTTTATAACTTTAGTTAATAGTCATAACAGCAGTGGACTCTGGTGACAATATCGCTTCACGGCTGTTGATCATTCGCCTTTAACGTTCAATTATTTTTTTGTCCAACCGCAATACTAAGCAAAACTTTATTTTACACTTAAATGCACAGTTTTGTCTCTTTAAGGTTATTTGTGTCTAAAGCGACCTCACTTTTTAATTATCTACAGATTTTTTGTTTTATATAAGGTAATTAGATATTTAAGAATCGAGATCACGGTGACTGCGGTTTCTATAAATATCTTGCGAAATAACTCGACTTTACATTTTTGTCATTAATTGGTAGGTACTTTGTTGTATTAATTAAGTGAAATGTATTAAGTAACTTTGGAAAGGTAATTTTAAATCCCTTAAGCAAGGGGCGCCTAATTGAAATCTTTAAGTTGTATAAGGAGGCGTTGTCTAAACAACTAAGTGAGCATTATTCAAATAAGTGATGCAAAGTTGACGCAGCCTGTGCTGTTTAACTTAACGGTTCAATCTTGTATATTTTAAAGGTACTTAGACTTTGTATATGTAATATTATTATTTTTATTATTTATTTATTATTAAAATATGGTCCACAACCCTGTATTAAACAGTTTGTCAGATACTTGAGACCTTTGCTAAAAAAATTGTAGCCTGGCCAACCGTTTCTTTAGATCAATACACCTATTCAAATCCTTTTTTATTAGACTATTATTTATTATGGTTTAATTAACTAATAAATTAATTTAAAGTTTAATTAACTAATTAAATATTCATTGTAAATTAATTATTTAATTAATTCTTTATCGAACAAAGACAAGTTAATAAAACATAATTTATTTTATAGAGAAGTTTCTAATTTGTACAAAAGGCGGCCTTATTGCACTTGGCAATTTCTAGTAAGTAAGAAACGGTAAACTAGTTAAAACAGAAATAAAGGGAAAAAAAACCGGCCAAGTGCGAGTCGGACTCGCGCACCGAGGGTTCCGTACACACCTGTAGGTATATAAGTAAAAGTTCACCCATCACTACGATCGAGTCATAGTTATGGTATGATAATTGCAAAATGAAAAACAAAAAAAAACAGAAATATTTTTTTTTATATGATGTAACTAAAAATTTACGGTTTTCGCAATTTTTCCTTTATCTGTACTATAAGACGTTACTTCGTACCAAATTTCAAGATTCTGAGTTCACGGGAAGTACCCAGTAGGTTTTGATTCCCGTGCGAGTTTCGAAAATTTGCGGAATTTTGCGGCATAAACGGGAGTATCTTTTGATCGCGTTGACTTAGAAGTTTGATTTTTTCACAGCTCCAAGAGACCATAGACTTGAGTATTTGATATGAATTTCAGCTTGATACCTCCACGCGTTCCTGAGAAAAAAGGTCTTGACAGACAGACAGACAGACAGACGGACAACAAAGTGATCCTATAAGGGTTCCGTTTTTACCTTTTGAGGTACGGAACCCTAATTAACAAAAGTGTAAAAAACAAAAGATAAATTCATCTCACGTAAAGGAAAAATCTTTGCTCTACCTGAACTTGGCCCAGCCACGTGAATTACTACCTCTTGTGGTCTTGTTTATCCTAATGTAAAGTCTTAGACTCTGACTTCAGCAATAGGGGATCGGACTATTTTTGTTATTTACACGTCACATAGATATTAAAAAAATATTAGACACGTATTTTTTCTTTTTTTAATTGAACAAATGACGAGGTAGATACAGTGAATGGAAATGTCGCGTGACGTCACAAGCCCCCATACCAGAACTTAAAAGCGCTTTAACTTTGTCATTTTTCATTGATTTGATAAAAGAAAAAATACGAGTTTTTTTTATTCGTTTTTTTTTTATTTTATTTTTATTTTATCTATTGGGTGGACTAATTTGATCAATCAAAATCAAATCAAAATCAAAATAATTTTATTTCGAGTAGGCCTTCTCAGCCACTTTCAAAACGTTAAATGACTCTAGTTGCGCGGTTCCAAAATGTCACTCCTATGGAGAAGAACCGGCAAGAAACTCCATAGGTTACTATTTGGTTACAGGTTGATATTTAAATACTCCTTACAGATGGGTACATTTTGTTTAAAGCTTTCAAGGTGAATAGTTAAAAATCAACCCCAAAACCATTTAAAATGGTAATAATAAAAAGGCGTGTTTAATGAGCAGTCAGAGGCAATACGATCACGTGATACGGAATCAGTTCGCGTGAGAACCTTAAGCCGTCATTAGCACACTTCGTAAACTGGCGAAAGGTGATTTCGTCTAATTTATGCAAATTCCAGTTTCGTTGTTTTCTTAGCGAAGACCCGCTAAGCGGTACGCGTAATGGGGGTGTGAGCTTCTTTCAAACTGTTAAGCTATCTTTGTATTTGGAAGGATTGCGAGGGTTTTCTACATCTGTGTGTGTCTGTGTATGTATTTAAAGGAAATATGTGTGGGTGTATTTTTAAGCCAATAGGCCAGTAAGTAGAGATGGAGAGTTAATAACCTCTTCTAAGCCTTATGCCTTGTATGTACATTAACTGATAATATATAAGTTGAGTAGTGTCTTGTTTTGGCAATAAGCCATAGCAATTGGCAATTTGTCAACGTACGTCTCTTATCCTATTCAAATTGCAGCTAAAACAAAAGACATTGTAGAGATTTCTGCCGACCTCTATATCATGCAGATCATGATTATAATTTCTTTCGTGACTGTCTGTAATGTCACACTAGGTAATAGTTTTAATTTGTAGTTTTTAGATAGGGCTCTAACAGAAAACCCAGCGCTACAGCTATCCAGCAGTAGCATTATGTTGAGTTAGGGACCGGTTTTTGTTCCGTACCTACATATAATTGTTCTATTACTTATTTTTTAATGGTATTTTAAAAATTAATGAATTATAAAGTAAATAAGCAATGCTTGTCGTATTTTACTGTACGATCCTATTCTTTTAACCCAATTAAGTGACATTGTTACAGTAACAGATATCGGTTTCAATAAAATCAATGAAAAATCATGAATGTGTTCATAGTACATGGAACAGTAGTTCCTGGAATATGCAATCCTGTTGAAATGTAACACTAATTAGAGACAATGTACTTAGTAGAATATAATTGAATATGTATCCTACAATATCATGACAATGTATTATGTAATCAGCATCAACCTTCGATCAAATATACCTACTAATTTCAATTATATCCAAAAAATTACAACAAACCTAAACAGATGTTTAGCAAATTTAATTAAAAATTTGAATTAAATTAAATAAATTTAAAATTTGACTGCATAGCCGAGTGGTATAGGTCACCACGCCAATTACCACTGTGTGCGACGTGCTGCGGGTTTGATCTCCACAAGGGCCAAACATTTGTGTGATCTACAAATTGATTACTACTTGTTTCAAGTCTAGGTGTTTATTGTGCATGTCATTTAAATGTTTGTATAACCCACCACGGCATAAAAGTTAAATTCCTTGGTGCGAAAAAGTTAAAAATAATAATAATGATGAATGCGCCATTAGCTGAAACACAGGATTACCCTAGTTCAGGCTGGCAGCAATTAATACTTTATGAACTATATCATACTATATGTACTGTAAAAATGTTACATTAGTTTAGTTTAATGTAGTTTAAGTATTATTGGAACTGTGGTATTTATAAGATCTAGTTTAAAATTCTACACTGTAACATATATTTGGTCAAAAAAATTAAATATTATTATTATTAACTGTTTTTTGATTTTTGTTAATAATGTGTTCATCGACTTTCAATGCTGGCTTCACCTATGTGTATGTAACGACCTACTATTAGATCTTTGACCATTTACGAATTCTGAAATCATTTATAACACAAATTATATCTTGTTACTAATGTTCCTAAATACTTAAAGCTCTCTCAAATGTTAGAGAAGACTAATAGTGTTCTAAGTCACCTCTCCCTCTAACGTCATCAGTTTAGCGCACAATGGTTAACAACAATAGCCGGTAACAGCTCACGAGTCCTACAATAGTCGCGTTTACCCCACAACAACGGCTCAATGGTCAGCCGTCGATCCCTTTGTCGAAAAACTCAAGGAAACAACCTGATAAGAGTGATTAATTGGTTTAAGTCGAATTCAATGAAAGCTGCCGGGAATGCCGACGTTTTTTCTAAGGATAAGCGGACTTAAGGTTATAATTCTGTTTGGAAAGAAATATTAGCCTTTTCACGGGTGGATTGTGAAATTAATCGCATAGTTTGTAATAGAATGTGTGGAAACTAAAACTTTATTAAATTATATACACAGATTTATTGATTATTAAGCAGTCCATAACTGTATGCATACTAAAGGAGTCGAACCCGCGACTACTAACCAGTAGCACAATTATTCCGTTTTACTATTCGTATTTAAAAACAATTAATCGCTTCGTGGGCGTTATTGCGTAATAAATAACAAAAATTGTATTCATACTCTTTTTCTAGTTTACTATTGTTATCAATTAATTTAATTAGAAAAATTTAGGCACACGGCTTAACAAACCTACTTTAATTTTGTATATATGACTGACACAATGCTAAACAATACGTAAAGTGTATCAAATATAATGCGCACAATAAATAAAACAGGTTCTGTTTGTACCAAATGAAATAAGAAATTTCCATTCATCAAAACCAGGCCGACTATACAGGGGCGTCATTCAAGTTATTTTGAAACTAAAGTCTTTGAATTTGGGTCCTATGAATGAAATAAGATTTGAACCGTCAATACAAGATTTAACTTTTTGTTGATTCATAAGGGCTCTTTGATATTAACCCTTCGTCGGTCAGAATACGGCGGTTCCGAGTGAGTGGCTCACAAAACGCCGCTGAAAACGCGTAAAAGCTCGCTTGATTTGTGAGCGTGCATGTCTCGAGTTACTCGGCAATAAATTAAATGTGTATAGAAAATGAGTACGTCAATACGTTTCCCCAACCCTGTTCGGGTCGCTCGTAGTGATGTTAGCAAGATTTATCGATGAGTTTTGTATCAGACAAGTTTCATATTCTACGACTTGTTAGTTTGACGTTTACAAGATATAATTGACGTATGCATGTAGCTCGTTGTTAGCTTCTAATGATAAATGCGTTTCGTTGTCAGTTAGCGTTAATAACGAGTAAGAGATAACTCTAATTATAATTCTTTAAGTAAATTATGTAAAAATATTATCACTTGATTGATACAACGTAATGAATATGTAAATAAATTATAATAATTATAATGTATGTTATAAATACATTTGTATTTTTAACGTCTTGTTCACTATTAATTATGTGAGATATTATTTATTTTAAACATCTTAATTTATTCATAAATTCTCTATTTAATATGGACAAACCACTTCAGATTTTATTGTATAGTATTCTATGTTCTCAGACATGTAGCAAGTTACCTACTTACCGCGAGCCGGCGGCGTATGACCGACGGGTCCTGGCGAAGTATTTTTTAAATAAGTTTGTTTGAATTTCGTTTGTCCAAGCCCGATAGCAAAGCTTTGCTCTATCATATTCTTATTCTATCTTTAGAAATGTACTAGTTTACGATTATTATTGTTCATGCTATGCTTTAATTCGCAATTTTTTATTTATACTATGTAGTAAATTAATGTCTTATTTAACTGCCTTCCAGATTCCAAAGTACTTAGGTCTACTTGTCTATACTAAAGGCGATCATTATATTATGTTGGTATCCTATAAAAAGTAATAATTATCTGTAGTCTTATTTGCTATCTCTAGTTAACGAACCCAAGCGATGTTCACTAGATAAAAATAACGGTAAAAACGCAAATTTAGTATCGGCTAACGTCGGTGACCAACTACGTTTTAGTAGATCCAGTTGCTCATCGACGTTAGACGATACGACATTAGGGATTTCATTGTTTTTTGTAAAGCAATTATCCCGTTAGTTGACAACCGCTGTAACAAATAAGCTTACTCTTCTAACAAAATACAAATGTGTTCAATTTTCGCATAGATTTCTATAAAATATAATTAAAATGATGTCTTTAAATATTAAAACCGACAATAGAAGAAGAGAGTAGTAATAGGAAGAATTACAAACAACGACAACTATCTTGAGCAATGAATATGGAAGGTACATACCTTATCTTAGCCAGTATTATATAATCTATACAAAACGTAACCCTTCCAATAGGGGATCGGACTGGGTATGAAAAGGAAATATCTATTTAGTCCACCAGATAGTTAAAAAACGAAAAATAAACTCGTATATTTTCTTTTATCAAATCAATAAAAAATTACAAAGCTAAAGCGCTATAAAGTTCTGAAGTGGGGGCTTGTGACGTCACTTGTAGGTAAAAATTGTCGCCACAAGTGACGCCACGCAACATTTCCACTCACTGTATCTTCCTCATGGTTTGTTTAATAAAAAAAAAAGAAAAAATACGTGTCTAATATTTTTAATATCTATGTGACGAGTAAAAAAAAAAGTAGTCTGATTCCGTATTTTTACCGCAGCCGCAGGTAGGGATTAGTATCGATATATTTGCCGCCGCATTTCGCACCCTTGATTTTTGCGGAACGTGAACTGAATGGATCGCAAATTGACACAGAACGCCTTGCGTTCGTTTTGATTTGTTTGTACGCAATTTAAACGTATTCACCTAAGTGTTAACTTATATTATGAGTCGGGGCATTCTATCTCAAGCCTTTATGAATAACATATTCTTTTTTAGATGTATTAATAGTATGACGTAACTGTCCCATTGCTGGATAGAAGCTTATTTTTTATAGAAAAGGATCATTAGTTCATAGATCATTATTAGAACAACGCTTACCCTTTATGAGCTTGCGATTTAACAATATTTAGTGCCGACTTCCATCAGAATTTTCACTTCTAAGTACATATACGACTGTCTTAATGTAATTTATAAAGAATGTGGATAAAATTTCGAATATAATTTAAATCTTTAAACCCTGTCCACCGTTACATCTTTAACTTCCAATACTAAGCAGAAAAAAATCTATTCATATTCAACAAAGACCGTTCGGGACCTTCATAGATCATCTTTTTGCAACACGGCCTCACCTAACTATCAAAAGATACCAGTAGCAAAGGGTGAAATCGTTTCATACTAACCGCTGACAACTACAGGTTTAGACTTCAATGTAATTGAAAAGAAGTCTACAACATTGTATTAGCATTTTTCCACACGATCACAAAGGTACCCTCTTGAAATATAATTAAAAACTATTATGGGTCTCTGTAATAAATCATTCTTTATTGCACCCCTTTTACGTGGACTTAATTGATTCAATGCAGAAGTGCCACCATAAAATGATAACAAGGTACTGGTCTAAGTGGAGAATAATGCATTTATAACGTTTTTGTAATAATATGGTTTATAGTTGTGCTTAGCGTCTATAATGGTCAAGCTAAACTTTTATTTTCTGTATAATTTTAATGTGGTCTCAGGATATCGGAGTCTTCGTATTTATTTACTAGCTGATCTTACAGTTTTTGTCCTGCCCATCTACAATATAATTTAATATAGAAATACCATTCAAATTTTGGCAAATATTCGCTTACACAAACCTTATTGTGACAAACACAAAAAAAAAACCAGTTCATTGGCGCCATTCTTAAGTGATGTTTTGTCATACATGTATTGTGACAATTGATTTTTATTTTTATATAGAAAACAGGCTGGTTATATTGTTTAAAAATATATCTGTAGAAAACGGGGATGATTATTAATTAATGTTTTTTTATAAAGTAATAGATACTGGATGAATAACCATTAAACATGAAGATGATTATAAATAACGTGTGCTTCACTGCTACTCATCTATCACAGATCCATTAAATCATAATTAAGTTGACTATTTAAAGAACAGCTTTAAATTAATCATGTATGCTTATGCTATATTTAACTCTTAGATACATGAAGACATGAAAAAAAGACGTGAAAGCACGGCCTTAACAAATCGAGTAAGTTTGAAAAAATAACACAGTCGTCGCCTTATTTACATACACCTAAACCTACAAGTACCCAAAGGTACCTTAACTACTAGTAGTTATTGCAAGCCAAAACTTGTGTATTTTTATTTATTTACAAACACAAAAGCGTAGCTGACATTGAACTGATGCTAAATTTAAAATACATATGTGTGTGTTTGTTGAAGAGTTTTAGTTATCAATGCAACAAAACCGCGAGGAGGAAAACCGCAGAGGCACATTATGATTACTTACAAAACACTACGACTCCGTATTAAAAAAAAAACGTAATATGTTAAGACATTACCGTATGCAAAATATTGTTATCTCACAAATATTTTGTCTTTAAACAACATACCTGTATAAACAAATGCTTGTGTAAATTAATAATGAAAAAAAAAAATAATAAATAAAAAAACAAATGGACTTCGAATTCATTTGGTTTTTTAATGAATTTAAAACAAGCCGGATACATTATTCAAAGTAACAAGTAGATTAAAAACGTTGTAGGGTTGTGCTATCGGGTTCCGATGGGGCTGGGCTGGCTGTGCCACAAAGCAATGAATGAGATGTCGCCAAAGATTTATCAATGATGAATGGGACATCCTTTGCGTTGTTTATAATTGCCAGTTAGTTCGCTAGAAGAACATGTTTAACCTTAGGGCTGTTTACGCGAATTGCATGATGTTGCACAAGTAATATTCTGCCTAATAATGTTTATTTATATGCGAACATTTACAGCAAATTCTTGTTATTGTTATGAATAATTTGCAGTTTTGCAATACCCTTTTAGACCCATTAAGTAATATTGTGTAAATGTCTAGTATTACGGCGTAACTTGTGAAGGAAAACTAACTAAAAAAATAAGGGTGAGTGTCAGCTTGACTAACAAAGTGAATGTACCTACAATAGTACACCTACTATGATACAATAACTATAAATCATAATTATTATTTTAATTGTACATATTTATTTGCGCTATAAATTTTCTGCACATTTTTTTTTTCTACAAATTGTCTGCTATTGTTGGTTCAATTTGATAATACCTATGTAATTTTGGTAATGTTGTATGCCAAATAAAATTACGTAAATTTTCTTGGTAGTTAAGTGATTGACCGATCTTAATTTGATTCAGTAACTAGAGATGGGTTATAACAGGTCAAACGTGATATCTGTTATTCCTGTTATTGTTACGCAATAATAACAGATGTCATTATCTGTTATTAAATAACAGCCTGTTATTTTTCCTACCCTGGTTTGTCAGAAAGTAAATAACGTACAAAATATGTGAGTTCAATGAGTAGTAGATTACTGTAGGTTAACATAACATCATAAAAATGGGTACCTAGACGGTCTAGCTATCCATTTTTAGGAGTTTGTAAGATTTTCAACATTACTATGCGTAGAGTTTGATTTTAGAACGAAACAAATGTAAAAAACTATTTTCTACTCACTTTTTTAAAGTTTATTATTTCTTGTTCTGTGGTTCGGGTGTTATCCTAAAAAACTACTACTTCATTAATTTTTTTTGTCATCAAATGAAAACTTATTAAACTTGTTGAAATGGTTTGCACGTAATTTATCCATACAGATTGTATTTTCGAGACACAAACAAACTACGCACTGTAACTTTCCATATTTATACAGACAACAATTTCTGTTTATAACACTATAGTAACTTCACAAAACCACAATAACTCACAAAACAAATAATTACGAAAATAATGTAAACAACCGGTCGTGCCATTCGAGAAAAATTACAACAGATTAAAAATATCAAAAAGACAAGCAAGTTGCAACAGACAAAAGAAAACCAATCATGACCAATCCCGTAAGTGTACTAACAAACATATTCGGATACGCGCTACTATTTAAAAGTTTAGTTTTAAGTAATTAAGTCGAGCATTAACTATAATCTGTTGTAATTTTAGAAACAATCATTTAGATTTTACTTTTTGATATTTTTATGAATATTATAAATATAAAAAAAAACTATTAGATATCCAAATAAAGTAATATGTTACTATTCTAAAATTATCGATGTAGTAATATTTGCAGCGTTTTAGCATTATTTTTGCAGCGTTTTAGCATTATTTTTGCAGCGTTTCTGAATAGATATTTAAGAACAGATATCAAATAATACATAACAAGTTTCACTACCTTTGATTCTGTAAAAATCCACTCTTTACTAATCTGTTGCTGCAAAAATTGAATATGGCAGATGCACAGATGTGCGAGCCAAAAGACTCTGATCACAAATGGGAGAGAAGAAAAAAAAACAAATAATATGACTAGAAAAAGTTGTCACTTTTCTAAGGATGATTCCTACATATATACTACAATTTGTATTTTGCGGATAATAATACTAGGTGCTTCTCGTTTTAGCAAGAGTCAATGTAGCCGGTGTAAGCAAGAACGAAGAAATACCAGATAATACGATCTGATTTGAGAGTCACCTTTACCAGACGATTTCTTCTTGTGGAACGACGTACAATAATTTTGGAATAATAATACTAGATGCTTCTCGTTTTAGCAAGAGTCAACGAAATGGGTGTAAGAGAGATAAATTAATAAAAACGATAACAGATAAATACGATACTAACAAAGTGCCTGTTATTTAAGGTTGTTATTGATATAACGTTGTTATAGTACGCTGAACAGTTGAGTGCTGAGAGTATAGATTGTGATTGGGTATTGTGAATTCAGAATGATATTTTTTAACAGATATATGATATCACAGGAGCAATTGTTATCTGTTATTTAATGGATACCTGTGATTTTTATCTGTGACGATAAATACGCCTCACTCCTATCAGTAACGTTTTTATTTAGGCCTAAATGCGATACCGCGCGAAATCTGCCCACTTACGGAGTTAAGCGTCGTTCTAGGTACGTAAGGCCGTAACAGCCCCGTCGGCTTTGTGCGAAAAGCTCCACAAGTGCGGAGCTTTTGCACGGGAAAAGGAAGGGCATCACACCCCGCCTAGCGCAGGCTGGCGGCGTGTGGCGGCTTCCTCCCGCTACGACCCGCGCATTCGCTCCGTGGCGGCCGCGGCGAGTGCACGTCTCGTCCTCACAGCCCACGTACCGGCACGCGATCGCGAAAAAACTTTTCAGTGCGGTGAAAAACATTTCTTTCGAACAAGTAAAAATGAACAAAAATTTTCTGTGCTGTGATTTTTACCCTACTGTGTAAAGACTAATCGACCATAAGAGTGTTTTGAAGAGGCTAATTACGAGTTGCTAGGCTAATTGGCTGGGCCGGCGTTTCATGAAGGTGAGCCGACTTTTATTTCCGTTCGGCAATCCCTCTAATTGCGTCAATTAGTGTAATGCGGCGACAGGTTTGAAGAGTCGCTTAATGATCTCTACCACCGGACTCGTATACTTTGGAAAACTATTAAGTCGCTGGAGTGGAGCCACGCAGCGACTATGGTTTTTAAACTAATTACTAATTAGTTTATTGTATAGATAATGATCGCTTTGAGGGATACTTTCCAGTAGCTAATAATTATAATTTAGTAATTACTTTTTATTGCACTTTGCCTAACTTTTTTAGTAATACGAGTCATGTTATTAAAATTTAATAATTCGTTGACTATTATAATTTGACATTTAATTTGGAATAAAATATAAAATATTGTATTTTAATTTACTTCACAATCTCTTTTTAATTATTTTACAAGAAAATATAAATTATTATGAAAAGACATATAATGTTCCTACAGTAAATAATAAATCTATTCTAATTTACGAATAAACTTATTTTTGGCATAAAAAAAACGTATTCAATATTTTTAAATGTCACATAATTACTTTATAAATTACACACAGTACAATAAATTATTTATATAAAGATATACTATTAATTTAAGTAGGCGTTAGTACCTATCTGATAAGGCGCCACTTGTATTTTGTAACCAACAGACAATTTCCGGTGAGTTATGGCAATAAAATTGATAACAACACTGGAAGTTATCACAAACCTTCTATTTTTAAACGATATAAACTTATTTTCAAGATAATTTATGTTTTTTTTCCCATTACATTTGAAACTTAGTTTCTCATTAAAAACTTTTCCGTAAACTACTTAAAAGTGTAAGAAAGCTTGATCTTATCCGTGTATGGACATTTTTTTATTACAATCATACTACGAATGTTTAAAAAATAACCGGGCAATAAAAAGGGGTAATAAAAACTGCGTGGAGTACTGTATATATGTTTCATATTTCTATGAATAAATATGGATTATTTAAAGAAAAAAAATATACGCATAAAAAAAAGAAATATTCAAAACAACTTTTTAACATGTTCGCATTTGACACACGTAAATTTTAAACAAACTTTATAAAGGAAGAAATACTGGCCATAAAAAAGTTAAATAAATCAAGATCAGATCGGTCATAATTCCAAAAGTATAAAAACATGAAATAAAAACCCTTCGTTACAAAAGGAACAACGTTGGAGTTAAGCTTAACATCGTTATCGGCAAAGCTAATTAGTACTAAAATAACATTTATTATCAATCTCCAAGAAAACGGCTTTATTGCTGTATAATATTTTATTTCCAGTATTTTATTTCGTTTTAAAACCCAGTTATAGTCATGCAACTTTTTTTATTTTATTATGTGGGCTTAGAAACTGTGTTTGACTGTAATTAATAATTATTTTTCGTTCTATATCAAGCAATCGTCACATTCATTTGTGTTTGCCCTCAATCTACCGTAATATGACTAAATTCGAAGTTTTAAAGTCACATAGAAAAGTTTTCGCATAAAACATCGTGTCTATATAAAAAGTCCTTGTTATACGAAACACCAAAACCAAGAAAGCATCTTTTTGCTATAAAAAAGACGGCGCGGCTGTTGCGCTCAGCGCGACATGGTTGTCCCAAAAGCCAATTAGAATCCCGTATCCGGCTTGTTTATTCTCTAATTAGCAAGTAGCTCATTAGAGCTACATCACTAGACCAGCTAGTGTAGCAATGCTTCATTCGTTTTAATTATAAACACTGCCTCCTTGTGTTCTTATAATTACCGTGCACAATTAATGGACAACATTTTATTGCTTATCTTACGCATAATGAATGTTTATACAAAATGGATTAACGACGCTCAACTCGTTTATCGAAGTTTTTTTCTTGAATTTGCAGTATTATTTTTAAAGGACGGGGATTAATAGAATATATTGTATCGATTAATTAAATAGTTACAATTGAATAAATTAGGTATATCAGGTTAATATATATAGGGTTAACATTTAAGTAAATAAATATATAAGGATTAATAAATGTGGTAAAAATTAAAAAATATTAAATTAATATGGTATTAAAATTAAAAAAAAAACAAATATATCATACAATAATTTAAAACATAAAGATTTTTTCGAGTATAAATTAAATAAGAGTTTGATATAATGGAAAGTTAAAATATCTCTGTCATTACGTCAACTAATATAATTGAGCCGCATAACAAATTAATTCAATTTTAATGTTCAATTAGTTATGTCAAAATTATATTTTAGCACAATGTGCTAGTGCATTTCCATTAATTAATTTGGGTTAATTAATAAACCGGCTTTAATTAGCATGGGTGTTAGGATAAATTAATCAGCGCTGATTGGTCCACCGGATGATCAGAGCGACCGCGCCTCCGAATTTTCATTATATCATAATATTTTCTCTTTAGATGGAATTTCAATAAGATAAATTTTCGAGGGTTTCGTGTAAGTCGGTTTGATCGATAATAAAGTTTAAGTCAAGCTCACCGCGGTTGATCCGTGGATGGGTGACCTCGCTAAAACTACTCTACGAGACGAGGCCCCTTCGTGCCTCGGAAAGCACGTTAAGCCGTTGGTCCCGACTGTCATACATTGGACCTTTGGCAGTCTTTACGTCATTACAATTCTTACCATTAAAAACTGTGTTTACCCTTTAAAAAAGGTTGTGGAGGTAAAATAGGCAGTGGCTCGAGTCTGGAAGCTGACTCCAACATAGCTTGGGACAAGACTAAGATGGAATTTCAATTAAACCTAATGAACCATGCGCTTATTAACTTTCTATATTCCCGAACGTCACATAATTGAATTTGCTGTTAATATAGTTTACTACTGTAATATCCACTCAACATTTGTGACAGATTTTTCTTGAAAACAAGTTTCTATTCTTGATAATGAATAAATTTCATCAACTACCAGGTACGAAGGTAACTGGCAACAAACATGTACGGAAGGTAGTAGGTACACTTCATCACAGGCCTATCCTTTTTATTTCAGTTTAAGTACCTAATCGCGTTCACGTTAACCCAGCTTTAAACACTAATTAGTCTGCTTACGGCACCCAAAAATATATTAAAAAAGCGAGCGTTCATGGCGCTCGTAAGTTATTTTTTTATTTGTTTCATTAAAAATAATTAAAGTGACATGTGACCCTCGCCAGGGTTGTCATTAGCGGGTCCTCGTCGCGGGACGCAGGGTCACCGCGCGCACTAATTGGTCTGGGTTGCAGCCTCCTCCTCGCCGTACTACAAATAAATTAGCTAGAGAAACGGATGTTGACGTTGTGTTAGGGTTATCACTTTTTCAAGTGACGGCTTGACTGACAGCTGGAGATTTTATTGAATATTTTGTGGATTTAATTGACAGGGCCGCATAATTTAAATATTTACGTGGTACAAAAAACCACAGTCACAATATTAAATTTAATTAGTTACCTATATGTCACTGTTTTCCATGCAAATGGCAAGTTTTCAAAGCAGCAAACGGCTTATAAAGTAAATGTACAGTAGAACTAATTGACTGTCACTTTATGGTGTATAATAGCGAGAGATAGACATTTAAGAACTTAAAGTTAATTTTCATTTCGAGGTCAGACTATTAAAGAGGTTGTAACATGAGATCAAATTATACTAGACATTACTATGTCTATTTCTTAACTGAATTTAATTTAATTGTAATAAATAAATATGTAAATGAAAGTAAATTAAATAATTAAATTGACTATTGAGCCGGAAAACTAATCGTCGAACGAGGTCCACTCAATAAAATACGTTTCGTACCAATAACGTAATTGACAAAAAAGAGTTCAACTGTTTCACTCACCTCACTGGTACAACTTAATTTGCAAATTCAATTTGTATCCAATAACGTACCTGTCAGTGAGATCTATTGAATTTTGATGATGTTATTTGATTGTAGAAAAAGGAGCGCTTTTGTTTTGATTCAGAAATTTTACACAGTTCGTGAGTTATGTTGAATATTTCAATACCCGTAAAAACTCTTCTAATTTCAGAACCAGTTGTCTCTATAACCAATCTCTTTTTACACAAAAATAATAATCAACGACCAAGGAGGCTATATATCTCATTGATATCTATTAATTTTTAATTAAATATACTTACAACCTACTTGGTCTACGAATTCAAAATTTAAAATAAATGTAAAGCGGTGAGTGTGGTAGCCCTGTACGAAGGTCACCAGTAATTAGGTAGTTGGTGTGGCTTATGTTTTTCAGCAGCGGTGGCGGGCGGCGCTTCCTCTTGTTACTTAGGTATTTAATTAGGGCCGCGACTCCCGACTCTTGTCTCGTTGTTCTCGTGTTGCATTAAGTGTTCCTTTCCTTACACGAGTTTACAAACTGTATCGATCCTTATTACTTCAGAATATTCCGTACAGATTAAATTAAAGATGCTTAGCGACCCACGCGGTATTGTTTTAATATTGTTAAGGAAAAAGATTATGATTTTCGAAGAATTAACAGTATAAGCTAATTAGGTTTATAGACTTCGGAACTATGAAATAAAAATGAAGTAACATTTTGCATTGAAAACAGCAAAAACGATTTATATCTGCATAATCTTTTTAGAAGAAGAATAAAAAAGAAATAAAGATAAAGAAGTTTATAAAACTTTATGTGCTTAGATTAAATAATTATAAATTACAAATATCAATTAATATTAATAATAGAGAATGAGGGTTGGATATTTAATAAATTTCAAATGTGTTTACTATAGGTAGTCTTTTGTTAAGACTACATAACCGTATTAATTAATGAAAATCTTAGTCAGTATAATAATACCAATGAATAAATACCATAACGATATTAATGTTCACTATAAATAATAATCTCTATCGTATTAACATAGTCTCTGATTATACACATAATTAGACGAAAGAAATGGATGTTATAAAAAATATCATATACATTAACGTCATAATTATTTTATAATTAATGATAGTAATGTAAATGAAACAGTAGGCATTTTTAAATCATGATTACTTTATAATTAGCTTATATTTAGGTAAACTTTTTTGATAACAACTTCGTATTTATATTTTCAATACGTCTCTATATTAAAGGCATAATTATATATTGCATAAGCATTTTAGTGTATGTTTATTGGGTTGTTACAAAAACAGTTTACTTAAATTATAAATATACTTAGATAATATATTTATGAAAGAAATGAGCATAGGATTTAAATGATAAATTGAAGATTATCATTCAAATCGTAAATTACTGGTTCTTATATTTATTATTATTATTTAAGAATTAGTATATATATCTATTATTGTAATAATAAAATTTTACATTAAGAATATTGATAGGTACTTAAAATATTTGAATTTTTAAAACAAAATTGTTTATAAATCAATATCTACACTAAATTTTAAATTAATTAGTGTATTTCCAGTTTTTTGTATACTTTCAGTTTGGAATGTAGTATAATTAAAAATAAATCTTTTGTAATCAAAATAGCCCATTTAAAAATAAGTTAGACAACAAAACGTGACTCAAGTCAATAATCTGATAACAAGAATAGATCTAGTTAAGTGTTGTCTGCTCATTAACACGAATGTTCATAATATGTGTATATGTAATTAGAAAGTCGTCTTAACCCCGAGTCCCTCATTAGGGCATGCTCGTCTGTGGGCCCGTTACCGATAACCTTAGTGGCGTGACGTGTGACGTATGTTGACGTACAACACATCGACTTGCGTACATAATGTTTGTGGAGTCAGATTACACTATTTTTGTGTATATCGGTCATTAAGCCAATTAACGCCTTAATTATTCAAAATCATTTGATATAATTAATTGTTGTTTGTTATATGATATCGATTTGATAATGTAGTAATATTTTTTTCCTGTATTTCTTACCATACGTACGCACTTAATTAATGTCTTGAGAGACTTTGTGTTGTTCTATTGGCTGTCCATGGCATGTATGAAATGTCTTAGTTACACTACAACAGTTATACAGTACCCTGGATACTCTACAACAAGATTAGATTTCATCCATATCCTTTGAACTGACATAACGAGATTAAGTAACATCTATCTAGTAACGTTCAAACGTTTGTAACCTAGTTTTATGATCGTATCAACTCTAGCCATCCAGAGTATGATTTTCGTTGACTTGCAGTAGGTATGTGTTTTATTGGGAATATCTGTTGAAGGGTTTAATAATTCTTTCAGCTGGTTTAAAATGTTATGTGTGGTGTATTGGACCAATGATACAGGAAATGTGGTGAAAATAGGGAAAGCAACTCCTCGGTTTTTTAGATACTTGTCAATTGCTCACTCAATACAAGTAAAGAAAACAGTATATTTATAATAGTTGATGTCCCAAGTTTTAGTTTTGGCATGACACTTTAATTAAACATGGCGAGACTGTAGAATTTTCATTAGAATGTTTGAAATAGATTTTGAACTCGCCTAAGGAAAACTGACACATGGTACGAGTCGAGTAGCAACTGATGCGCAAACACAGCGCAAAAACAGTGTCTCAGTGTGTTTCTAGAACACCTTGCCATAAACCTCGCGAGTTTCCCAACAGACGGCAGCGCACGAGTAAATAATATTTTCTATCGGTCTCGTCGACTCCCTAATTGGCTTGAATGCAAATACTCTGTTATTAGGCAGGTTAATTAAAGAGTTATCGGTCGTAATTAACCCGTTTCGGTACACTACGTGTGCCTATGGTTCGTTCGAAACACTACTAATTAAGAAATTCCTCCTTCATTAGCTCAATTAGATTTATTCACGTCAGAAACTTCATACAATAACATGTGTATATTATATTAACACGCACCGAGTTTTTGGGTACGTTGTTAGTTGGAAATTAGAAATATTTTGTTTATCTTAATGTATTTTTTAAAGATTTGTTTTTATTTAAGCCAGCGGGTTGGCGTAATAATTGACGCTGAATAAGTAGGTCATTTTAAATTGAAGTGGAATAATAGTAGGTACTTATTTTTTTCTTAGTTTTTATATAAATATATGTGTATATATGTATTTTTTGTATGTATGTATATTTTTTATTGTGAACTGAGAGACAACGTGCAGCAGGGGATTTTGTTGCGCTGTTTCTTCTCCACAACCAAGGCACTTAGTAAGGAGTGAACGAATCTGGGTAATTTGTATATGTAATATATTGATCTTCAAAAAGAGCTAGTTGGTAGCCTAATTTGAATAAAAGAATTTTAATTTTTAATTACCAAAGAGAAAAATTACAACACATTTTAGGGTTCCGTACTGCAAAACAGACATCTGTCTGTTGGTCAAGAACTTTTTTAATATAGCGTGGTCCGTGAAGCGATAAAAAAATAATCTTCTCTGTCAACACAATAAAAAAATACAGCTGTTGTTTATACCATACATTTCCGAGAAACCCAAAACCTATAAGGTACTTCTCAGAATCACGAAATTCGTCATGACCTAGGTCTTAAGTCACAATTAAAGAAAAAATTCAGAAAATTGTAAATTTGTTTGATTTTCAAATTTTGATAATGTCATACAATCTATGAGACAATCGATCTATGAGATAAATTTTTTCAATCTTACAGTTAGATTTGTTTTAAGAGAATGACCGTGACGATCAGCAAAACAATCACGCCTATCATTCTGAAAGAGTAAATAGAACCAACCCTTTAAAAAAAAATTAGCACACATCAAAAGGAATGAGCGTTTCTAACCCTAAGCGCAACTATAATAATTATACTATCCCCACAGCACAAATAACTTGATAGTTCAAATCTATAGTAAAACTGTACATTTTTAGTAGTAACTGTCGTCATTTCCGTCAGCAGTGAACTTTAAAGCGCAGTGAATGAAGCTCAGTCTCGATCGGAAGTCGCGACCGCGGGTTATCTACTGAGAATGTACCTACCATATGAATGTGCCGCTTGACGTCAATAAGCGTCATTATCGTATACCCGAAGTGTACGATATAATTATACTGCTACAGTATTGGTGAAAAAAATCCAATGTCAAGTACAACCAAAGAGTTAAAAATTTTGAATGTTTGGTCTTGTAGTTTAGTGGATTTTTGGAAGATTATTCAAGTATCTGTGTGTGTGACGCCTAATAAAAGATGTGAAGAGCGATTATTTAGTACTAGTTTTTGCCAGACACAAAAAGATTTTAAATAGTACATCGATGCAACAAATGTAGTGATCGCAACGGACGCTTCATATATAATCGTGTTTTGTGGGTAGAATAGGGGAAAGACAAAGTCTGATTCTAAACTAAACTATACTTAGGGGGCTACTCTTGATATTAATTGCAACCAATTGACATTGGAATTGTGACGTATTTTTGCCAAATTGTTTTAATATTATGTCTATTGGGAGGAACTAACTAAAATGAAAAGGTTGAATCAACGAACATTTTTTTTCAAGAATACTGAAACACATGTCTGCTAAAGCAATATTAATTTTGTATTGTAATTTTATTGGAATTGTGATTGATTCAAGAGTCTATGCAAGGCTTACCTTGCAATAAGATTGGTATAGTATATATACCCTGGGTATCTTTGTTGGCTTTTTGGTAGCGACATTATTTGCACCGATATTATGTCATATTGTGCAACATAAATAAGATAAAACACTAAAGAATTAAATAATATAACAACAACTAATATTTAATTAACCATAATTCTTAGTATCTTTGTTATTATTTAAAGGCCAAAGAGGGTCCCAGAAATAATTATGTTTATAATGTTACTCATCACATAAAAGTAATAAAAATGTTATTGTCGCGTTATCTAGTTTTTAACAAACCTATTCTATAGATAAAATACTGTTTAATTACGAATTAAACTTCTAATAATATGTATAGTGTAAAGTACCTATCCAAAGTACCTATATTATTATTAAAGCATGCACTTTGAAATCATAAAATTTTATTATTGTCCGTTAAAAATTACAAAATCCTTTACTTACCGATACTCGGCGAACTTTGATTTTATTTTGTTTGTGTCAATCGACAAAAACACTCATATCACTTGGCGCCGATGTTCATATTTTAAGACCACTATAAAAAAAGTGGAGGTTGACCTTTTCAAACTTATTCAAAAAGATAAATTCTGAATGACTTCATATCTCTTTCAGAAAGAAGACACTCGTTAAAAAATGTTAAGCTTTTAATTTTAAGTTTTAAAAGTATTGAACTTCAAACTTGTAAAAGTCAATTTATACGTAAAATTAATCGGGAAGTCTACCAAAATAAGGGTCGCTCGTTTATAGCTCATTTCGATTTTAGTGCTTTTTAAGTACAGTCAAAAGTTTGTAACTGTGGGCTCGGCCGACAGATTTTATGCAAATTCTGCCATGATGACATTTAGTACGATAACAAACTGTCCGTGTTTTTCTTTATTTTTTCGTGTTCGGACTGCGTTAAAAGGAATAAAAACTTAATGTGAAATGCATTAAAGTTCTTTTTTGGTTGCCGAAGTCAGTCAATCGGACAAACAAACATTAGAGAGTTCATCAGCTTAGGTTCCATTACTCACGAGCGTTCAGGATACATCAACATGAAAGGTTTCAAAGCTGGAGAATACCAGCTACCAAGATCCCTCCGTAGAATCAAAATGTTTCTGGTTTCGAGTGTTTTATGTAACCCGTAGGTGTCATCATTAGTTGGTCGAGTAGACGCAGTGATGACATAAGTGCTCAATTAGGCCGTTTTGTTTGTCCGGACAACTTGGCTTTTACAAATAAATTGCGTCAGAAGTGATTAGTGCTGTATAGATATTTTGCGTATGTTATAGAGAACTAGAAGATAGGATTTAAATTGTCTGTTTTAATGTCATAATCCCGAAGGAGTATTCAATAAATGGAATAGATAGGATCTATTGTATCTCAAACATACTAAGTTAGTAAGCCAAAATGATAAAAACATCAATTTAATATGGTAATTTGGATAATAAGTATGTAAGTCAGGCACTAAACTAAACTAACATCATTCATCGCGGTATTTGTACCTGAAGGGTAATTATTGAAATATTTATAAATAATTTTATAGTTTCTCCTTCCTACGAGTATTGCCACCTATAGCTTAACATCCTTTAGGAAATTGCGTTCCACTTTCATTTATATCATCACTGATTATTAGAACTTCCACTTGCACGCCTTCGTTTTTCATTCCAAGAATTATTTATTTCTATCTACTTTATTAATAGTACTTGAGGGAACATAAATATTGCAGTGCCATTGTTTGTGGAGCTATACGGTAGGTAATTTTGTTACGGAGAGCACCTAAAATACAGTCGTCAGCCGTTCATAGAAATCGTTCATTTCCTGATGTTGTAGTTCACTTGATTCGTGGAGTAGCAAACATCGGGCAGCGGTAATGAACGAGCGGGAACGCGCTCAACGCTACGGCAATTTGAACGTTCAGTGGGCCGGCGCGTTCCAACAGTCCTCGAAATTACTACAGCTCGATACTTAGTGCTTACCGTCAGTTGTTTTCATTGCCCACTTGATTAAGGATTACACAGGAAATGATTTGAATAAGCTATTGTTGATTGTGAAAGGTAACGGTAGCCGGCGACTTGGATTTTATTATGTCTACTTTGCTTTGTCCATTTCAAAAGTTGTAATAGAAAACAGGATGTCTTCAATTTGTTGTGTTAGTGATGTTAAATTTACTATTTCGATGGGCCATTGTTAGATTCGACGGCGTATTAATTAAAGTACAGTGTTGCAGAAATATGATAGCCCTGTGTAAGTGTAGCAACCTAACGTTTCTGATTACTATGTCACACACGAAGATATTTATTACGTTGTAATAAACATGATTATATTACTGAATATCAGGTGCACTGCACTGTATGCCTTTACTATGATTAGATATGACAGACATAGACAACAATAAACAAAACAATGATAAATGTAGAGCCAATAAATGCTCTCATGTTTGCTGTCGAAAAGCCTTTCAATATCTTTAAAACATCCACACATACAAAACGTCACTTTAAATCTATTATCAAACGCGGTAGAGTTTCAAAGCGTTACAGTATGCAATTTAAACTGGACTAAATCGCCGACGGAGTCAACAACGCGACAGCAACGGCCAACTCGGATCGGCTTTCAATTTTGCGGAATTAATAACAGCACAAATACTGGTGTACTGCTAACTGCAGAGACGGGCCTAGGTGATCATTCATACGCGCACACGACACCTCTGTTCCAATGAAACGACATTTTTGTCGTGTGAATGTAGCTTTTTGCTGCGCACTTATTAGTGTCGGATTATGTGGAAAATACGTAGTTTATGTGTTATTCATAAATTGATGATTGTAGTGTAATAAGACCTTTTTAACAAGGCTTTTATGTTTGATTGCATAAAAAACAATACCTTTGTTTCATTATTTACGACTATAAAAGTACCTATTGGGTAGTCCGTCATCATTAAATATTGTCTAATATAATTAATTCCTGGAATATTGGTAGCTTCTATTTGTGCCTGAAATACGTTAGTCGTAATCACTGGGAATGGTGGTTTCTGTGTAATATCCGAGTTCTCTAATACCAACGTTGTTTGTCAACGTTTGGACCATTCGTCAAACATCGTGAGGTGGACTGGGCGCCCAATTAGAACGCTAAGCTGAGCGTGGCTGACTACCAACTTGCGTCGACTAAAAGCACCTCTAATTATTATTGATACGAGCTCTACGCTCATTCCCTCGAGTTTGCCGTACATCTGAATTTCTATAGCTACGGTGCACGTTATTATTATTGACACTGCAATGTTCTCTACTTTTGTACTATAACAGTATTTGATAGTTACCTATTATCGAAATATCGATGAATGTTTGTCATTATTTGTATCCTACGTTTACAGTGTTGGTTCTCTTGTTATTAGCCATTGTTCGTCGACAATGGGAAATATTCCAATTAGTGATGTTTTTATTACTCTAGGAAAATAATTTTAATTAAATATATTTTTAGTTTTTTATCATCTTTGGAGATAGATTTGGTTTTGAATTGTTTATTTATTTAAACATTAAGAACTACACGTGCTATAAATAAATGGCTAAAGCAATACCATTATGCAAATTTCCAAGCTGTATTATGATTAAACTGCTGCGCCATAAATAAATTCAATTACTACAATGGGTCACACTACTAACCTGTTATTAAAATATTCTTAAACTATAATAAAGTAGAAAATAAACAAGTTCAATATTATTAGGTATACTTCACTTCACAGCTTCAAGAAAAAGTAATAAAAGGAATTTCAGATAGGACCGATATCCAACCGCAAGGTTAACAAAATATTAAATAATAGTCCGCTTTCAAATACAATAAAAAACTTAATAAAAAAAAAATATCTAAGTGGAGCCAGTATTGATTAAAATATGGAATCTTCAGAAAAAATACGTAGGCAACTACCCTTTTTTTGTAGAAAATTAATCGATGCCATTCATGTTTGAGTATCACAACATATTTTTCCGGGAACACTTGCAACTCGAAATTGAAATAGAAATATTTTTCATTTTAAAACTACTTACATAGTGCTACACGGTACACGGGTTTCAGTCGAACTTCCCTACGAAGTGGGTTCAAATATCCTACTGCGTGTTTGTGTCGAATCGTAACAATTCCATGAATCAATTACAAGCGTTTTAGCGAGGATCAACTGACATATGCGAATGGTTTTTATCACGAATACCTTCAGTTGTATGCAGGTAACATATACTCTTAAAAAAGAATATATTATTTTTAAAAACTTTATTTTTAATGTGGAATAGCTTGTGTGCCAATATTGGAATATTGATTGATTTGAAAATGGAGTGTTGTTTGTTTGGAGTTCATTGTTTTTTTCTTAGAAAACATGAATGACGACTCTAGTAAATTGAATTTTCCCGGTATGTATTAACAGAAAGTATTGGTATAGAATGCATTAAGGGCGGAAAAATGTCAAGCGTAAGTGTATTAAAGTTGGGGCCGTTACCGCTGCGTGCCGCGGCTGATGTATAGCGTCGACGGACAAATTGAAAACAGTAGCAAATGTCCCGATCGCGGGCCGCGGACGTCGCCACAATGGGCGCACTCCACATATAGCCTTTTAACCGTACTGTGACTAACAATCTACCTACCAATCGTATTGAGTTTTTTAGGCCTACAAGGTCTAATTTGTATAAAAAAAAATGTAGTCAAATTTGTTTGTTTGAATAAAGGATTTTGTTAAAACCGTAGACATGTAATCTACGGTTTTATGTAATAATCGATTTGGTTTTGTAAAAATAAATGTAAAGCTTGTACGATTATTATAGTAGAAAAACATTTATTAAAAAAAAAGTTTTTTATTATATTATTGTTGATCAAGATAAACACTCCAATTTTAAATTATAGGACAAAATATAATTATAAAAGCATTATATTGAAACTTTTTACAGAAAGATTATATTAATTTTTGATATTGGTTTAAAACAAGTCTGTTGATAACAAAGTTTCACTTAAAAACAAAGCAAAAAAATAAATAAATTGTGGGACAATATAGAAAGTGTTTTCTATTAGAATTGTATTCAATATAGAGTTTCGTTCGCGCAGAAAATGGTTGCGGGACGCGTGAGCGGTCTCTGGCTGTACCACCCCACACGGAATTATATTAGTGGTTCACAGCACTTGAATTAGCTGTGATAAACATGCACGATCTAATCTTTAAGTAAACACCTTTTTTTTTGTACAGTGTTAAAGTAGAAAATTTACCGTATTCTAATGTACCCACATTTTAATGCTGTAAATTTTCTACTCTGTGGCGGTCATTGTATTTTTAAACACCGTGTAGGTTTTTTAATTTCTTGGGTGATAACTTTTTGTTGAAAAAAGAAAAAAAAAACGTTAATAAAAAACAGTTGGCCAGCATTGCTTTAGTCAATTAAAAAAAAACGATGAACTTTTGGCCATAAAAAAAGAAATCATTTCTTTTAACTCAATATAACAATCAAATCAACAACTAACACGTTTCCATTTAAAAATCCGTATTCGTAAAACTGTGCAAAGGGAATATCATAAGGGGTGTTTGTCCCTCGCAAATACTTAGATTATATAAATAAGGCGGCCGAAATAGTTTGACCGATAGTGATCTGTGGGTAGCCCTACAAAACCGTCTCCTACAAATTGACTGGGTTTTACGAAGACTTTTTTTACTCATGTTATTATGTTACGTAAACTTAGATAGGAAAGTTAAATATGCAAAACGTTTTGCGTATTGATAAGTTGTAAGTTATTTGTAAGTGAGATACCTGAAGAAGAGTAGTAATAGATGAAATATTTTTATAGCAAAAATATCTTGTTTCCTAAAATGATTAATGTGTAAACTGCTCCAAACTAGTATACAATTATTAATAGTCATTCTGTAAGGCTTTATTAAAAAAAATACAAATGTTCTTTGTTCTCTTATCTAGTGTCTTTTTTAAACTATTTAAAACATATAAATACGTATTATGAATATAGTTATCATGGTTGTAATGTATATTTTGCGGTGTGGTTTGTGTCGAGGCGGTAAGGCGATCGCGCCGAGCCGCCTCGCCGCCCACGACTAAACTGGTTCCAGTGGCCATTCTATCCTGTTTAGTGATACGTTACAAATTGATCCTATGACACCGTCAACCTTTTTGTTACCCACCTATTAAATAAAAACAACTACGCATCAACTATAACAATCGCTGTTTTTACAAACATTTATAACCGCATCATTAACTTTAAAATAACGAGAAAAACCGTTGATAACACGTAAAAAGATATTCTTTACCATTTTCACTGTAATTACTCCAGTGCTTTAATTACTCGGAATGAAATCTATCGGTTTTAATTTGGATCGCGGAATAATGATGTGCATATTATAAATTTAATTTCTCGGAAAACTCGTGCATTTTGAAGAAAACAACGCTCCTAAAAAAGCACAGAATACGACCGCAGAGATATTTGGCTAAGAAAATAAGAAATGCAATCTTGTAGTAGGATCAGACAAATAGCGGAATATCTGCAGTGACCAATTCAAATTGTAGGAACTATCGGGGTCCGCGCACGAGCCGGTATGGAATCCAATCAGCGAAACTAGCTCCTCTGATGCCTATCACTAAACTTTCACATTCAAAGATTTGTTTCTCTAGATTAAATCAAAGGCGAATTACAGTAGCGGCGAAAAAGAAATATGGCGAGTCCGGCCCCGCGTGAGGGCGGGGGTGTCCTGCTGAAATTGCTTTTCAATCCCTCGGACTTTGGACTTGTAAAGAAGTTATTACCTTCCAAGGAGATAGCGCCGGGTCCGGCGATACGGATATATGTCTTTTTCATATGTAATATTCCTTTTTCGCGTTTTATTAATGGAAAATGTTTCGTGGGACAGTGCGGCCAGCTCTCGCATTCGATATTAAAAAAGCCACTGTCGACTTTGTGCGGCTTCTTTTATGAGATTGTCGTAAAGTAGTTTATGTTTCTCGCGTGTTCAAGCGACACTCACGCTTAATATATTATTATGCTTATCATTTTTGCATTACGACTGCTTGTTTTTATTTATCCTTTGTTTCGACATATGATCTAATTGGTGAATCATAGTCGCCTGAATCATGCATGTTTAGTGTTCACTGTTCATCAAAATGTAATATTAATTTTCGCTCGCGTTTCATCTACACTGTGTAGATATAGTTACCTGTGTGTATAGCGCGTTTGATAATGTTGCCTACTCTAATTAAGTCCACTACACCAATGTTTGGAATTAATTAGTGTATTGTTTAATTGGCATCTCTTGTTATCTGTTTGTTTGGTTTATTTATTCATTAGTGGTGTTTGTGACAGCTGCTGGTGAGGCAGACGCCATTACGACAGATTGTATTACCATGTGATTGTGTACTTTTATGTAAATGTTATCTAAACTATGTTGTTTGTTATTAGCTATTCAGCGATATATCTCTATGCCCATAAATAAAATAAGGACATCGATATGTTAACTCTTTATGACGTAATCCAGTTCATCGATTTTGATTTAATTAATTCGCTTTTCCTATTGTGGAAACCTATTTAATTTAATTAAGGCTATATTTACAATATCCCTGTATGCAAGTAAAATGATATAAACAAATAATTGATTAACTTAAAAGGTAATTTAAATGTATTTACCATAATATTTTAGATAATTATTTAAGTGTTATAAATAATACAATTTTACTCTGAAATGTAAGCAATAAGTTGCAAAGATTCACTTCTAATTCACTGAAGTATCAAGTTTCGTATAATCGGTCTCAACAGGTGGCCGTTCCAAGGATATCAATTGCGCGCTTATTTCTATAAATTTTTTATACCCTCGCTTAATCTTTCTGCTCCTCTCTTCTAAACCAATAAAAGTTTAAAGCGCCCTATAGAATCAGGATAACATTCAAATTACAAACTCTACTATTTAAAACCTTTGTTATACCCATTCACAAAGACACACATCAATGTTAGATTAAACAACTTTCATAACATTGTAATTTTTCATTCTACTTAATTACTTATAGTGTATTAAGACTGTCGAGTGAGTATATAACATAACGATAAGTAGTGTCTTGTTCCTTTTTTAAAAGAAAAACCTATGGAGTGTCATGCCGATTCTTCTCCATAGGAAGGATTTCTCCATTTTGGAACCGCGCACCTAGAGTCATTAAGTTTCTGTAACTTTAACTTTTCTTAGGCGCCTTTTTGGGGTTAATAAGAAATAAAAACTTTTGATTTGATTTTGTAAAGACTGTATAAAATAGAGATCTTTTTGCCGAAACAAACAACGCTTTTATGCGAACTCGGTCTTTAATTTACTTATTGAAAACATTTTAGATAAAATATTTCAATACGTGAAACAGTATTTTAGTACTTTTAGTTATAAGTAACATTGAATAGGGCATCAGTCGCAGGCCCGTAGGACAATGAGTCCCGCAACGCGCGCGTGGATTGATTACACCTGTCTATCACGATTAATAGAATATTGTGTGTGATTCAAATTGAATTAGCCGCCCATTGTCGAATTACCCGTGTATGTTTCTACGGACTATTGGTTTTGAATATTTAGTAGCCAATTTAGATCGTGTTAGTATTGTGATTTGCGAATGATGGTAATATAGACCATGAATTTTGTATTTTGTATGTAGATCTGCATTGTGAAGTATTCATTGCTTTCAGTACAATTTCTATACGTTGTCTTTGGGGTGGTTCCTAAGAATAGGGCTTCCATATCTGAAGAGTTTGCAACGTCAAAGATCTTTAGAATTGAAAATGATTAGGTTAAGACAGTATTTCCTAGAGTAATATCTTTGTATACCGAGTTCATGGCTCCGTCCACTAAGCGTGATGGATATTATTATGTAATTTTTTAAAGGACAGAGAATACTGCCTCTAAGGCACTGTATATAAAATAAATATTTATTTATTATTCCTATTATTAGTAAAAGTAAATAAATTGGAATTGTAATCTAGTAATAACTGAAAGATTTTATAACTGTGTATTTTCATTCAAACTAATTGAATAACGGTTTGGCGATTCCATTACCTAAACTCCAGTTACAGCATACTGGCTAAAATAAAAACTATTTTTCCAATATTTATAATCTCTCTATACACTGGAATTCTATGAAAAATGTTTGATATTATTTTTCTAAATTGCCTTTCACGTTACACGTATCAAACAACGTTAGTTTTATTTACTGAGAGTGGTTTGTTTGTTGAAGATCATCAATTATTTTCGCCTTAAATCATCTTACACCCGAATACTGAAACGCTACTTAACTTTAAGACGTTCTTAAATGTCTATCTGTCGCTTCTTTATACCTGAAAGTGACAGAGACAGCATGAGACTTAACGGCGACTTGAAACTGATTGACGTTTCTGTATTCGGCCATTAGTGAGTCACAAGTTAAGTAAGATTCTAAGCGTAAGATAATTCATGATCATTCAGCGAGACGAATAAACGTGAGAATTTTCAATTTTCATCATTGACTGGTTTTGTTCTCTTACCAGTTAGACAGTCAATACCCCTCGTGGTTTCCGACCAATTGACCACGACTGTACCGTGCTTAATGTTTACTTAGAATATTAAAAGTACAGGCGGGTGCATTCGTGTTTGTCCAGCTGCCTGTCTGTTTGCACGTTTGCAGCATAATAACGCGTATTTAAAACTTTTTTCGTGTAATTTGGGATGGTCCGGAAATTATTTTGTTTAAAATTATTAACGCTTGTTTTGTTACTGTAAACATTGGCATTTGGTTGAAAAGTGTTTGTTTTCTAAATGAGCAAGGAGAGTACAATAATAATAAACATGTGCGTTGTTTGTTTCAGGTAATTTAGCCGGTAGTAGTACGACAATTAAATCGCGTATGCTGAAGTAAGTTATTTTGAGAGATATACGTAAGGTTACCTATTTGTAAACAAGAGTTTCCCACTAATGAAGTGCGCGTCTTTGTTGGCGTGATCTTTGGGATTAGAAGAGTGCTGCTTGCTTCAGTTCCTTTTAATGGCACGTAGTCATATGGCCGTATCCGATTTCTAATTAACAATACCGATTTGGTGATAGAAGGCTTTGCCTAAATACTTTACGGAAGTAATAAAAATTCCGGTGATAAAGTGATTATATTTGCTTTAGAGTACTTGGTGACAATAAAACTATGCTTCGTAAATTTATTGTAATTTTAAAATATAATATTCTATTTTTTCCAATAAATATTCGAGTAAACATATTTCTGTATTCACAAGTAACCATCTAAATTTCTAAATGTTTAAGTTTCAAACAGCATCACTAAAGATCTTGAAGAATGTCCTAGAGTATCAAAGTTATACTCTATAATATACATATACAGGGTGAGTTTTTTGTCGTTGTACAAACGAAAACTATGTCCCGTATATCAGTTATAAAACGATTGTATTTGTATTATCAACCGCTTCAATATTTACTTGAAAGTGGTCCAATAAATGTAGTTTAATATTACATTATATTGCTTGAAGTTGAAAAAAATGTAAGCAAATAAAAATATCTAATCTGAGTTCCAAACAAATGTTTGTATATTTACAAAACACTTTTAAGTCAAGCAAAGCCGCAGGCTCAACCCTAGTCTAATATAAACACAAAGCGTGGTTCATGCACTATCATGTAACGGTATACGTCTGTTAGACTAATTTAGGTGGAAGATCATCCTCGTAATTAATCTACTTAACCAGAGCGGTTCTCTTTGAAACTGGAAGCGCAAGTTGGTGCTTGGTTGGCCTCCCTTACTCCTCTGTGAGGTTAGTAAATACTGCAATAAATCAAGTTAATCCTACATGGTGAGATCGTGAGACGTGCAGAACCTACACTTGTGAAGCGTTGTCAAATTTGTATCGATTTATTGATTGAGAAGTCGAGTTAAAAGATTGGTGACCTATTTATTTATTTATGAACTTCCGTAAAATAGTATTCAAACAACATAATATAACAGATTTACAAAGGTGTTTTTTTTTTTTTTAGAAATCTACCAGTATACACGCGATAGGGGAAGAGGTAAACATAGGCAGTCAACAGTGTGCGACTTATTAAAGAATTATTTTATTATATTCTCGATATAAATTATAATATTTTATAATATTATAGTTGTATAAAATAAATAATTATTTACAGTTTTTTTAAGGTTTTTACTAGTATTTCATGTCACTTAAGGCAATTTAACTCATAACTCTACATATCATCTAAGCCTTCTTATTCGGATTCTATTTTCTTATAGCGACATCGTGATTGCGGCAGTTGTTTTTCCGTAATCATTATTTATTACCGACTTTGTTACCGTAGGTTTCATGTGTTTAATTTAACAAGATGTAAAATCAATGTTAACTTCTCGCAACTCATAATAATATACTATACTGATTATATTATACCACTGTGATTGTTAACTTCGATCGACAGAAATTATTTTCATAATTCAACCATTCACACATTACGTATTATGTCATAATTTCTTTTATGATTTTATTCTGATATTATGTATGAACTATGCGGCGTTACATTTATTGTAATTTAAATCTTATGCAAAGGGTGGTAAGGTAGCGAATGTGTTACGCACCCCTTGATCAGATGCCATTCACATCATAAAACGTCAATAATGCAATAGCACTGTCGCACAATGAGCTATTGTGCGAGTGATTCCCTCTTCAAAATAAGCGTTTAATTAAAAACATACGACGACCATTTTTTTTATTGCGACACTTGAGTATTGAGTGCGTTCGACCCGCTTGGGGGCGCGTCGTGAATGTGAACTGATTATGTTCATTCATGTTTGAGAATTCAGAATACCCGTTGATGAATTGATGATTGCTTTAGATATTTTTGCTCGTCATTAGATTTAATAGAAAATGTATTCATATTGTTGCGCATTCGCACCAACATGTTAACATTTAAATTTATTACAAACTGTCTTTTACCTTTAGGATACGTTTATTGCTATTATTATTGCAGTTTTCTATTAGTAATTCTCAGTAATTGTCCCCGATACATGTGTAATAGGCTCGTCCTACTTCATAATGTCACGTCACACTCACACTGTGCGTCTTCGAAGAAACGTGAATGAATAACTGTTTCATTATGTAAATGTTTTGAAAAGGAAAATAAATTTAATTACATGAGCACCAACTTTTATATGCGTCATAATTGATGAAGTATAGACTAAAGCTACCTAATTAAAACGTAAAATTCATGTGGTATCGATATTTTGGCATCAAACACTAAAGGGCAGAAATTCTAGGTACACTAATTACGAAGGAATTAAATTAATTTAGCAACTAATTGGCGCGGTCGAATCTGAACAGTAACATACCTTCGCAAGTCGACATGCATCGATTTAATCAAATGTCCATCATTGATCCAATATCAGATGCAAATTGTATTTTAATTATAATTAAGTCGACAATTCTATGAAGTACCTATTGTTAACGGATACCTACGCGTAATTTAATTATAGAATACTTGCGGTTTTTATCAAATATATTAATAAAGTTGCATTTTAAAACCGTGTGTGAAGTTAAAGCTCTATATTGTCCGGAACTAAAGTTATTATGTAGTCAATAAGTTTAAAAGTTCTACTGCACAACTGAAAAAAGGTTTTAATATCGAATATCTGACTACATGGATTATGGTATAGATAACCACACCAAAAACCAGTGTGCACGGCGTACGGGTACGATTCCCGCTTGGGACCAACATTTTGTGTGATCAAAAAATGCTTGTTCTAAGTCTGGTTGGTCTTTGTGCATGTGATTTGAATGTTTGTGAAAACTCTCGATACATGGTTTAAATTTCTTATTCCTTATTTCTCCAGTTTTTTTTTTATATTCTTAGACAAACAATTAAGTAGGTACATAATATTGTGAGTTTCTTTATCGTGTGGCCTGACATTCGTCACCCAGCGGTAAAATATAAAGCGGCCGATAGACGTTGAGTGTTTTGTTTTTTAAAAACCACTCAAGCGTTCGAAACTTGAAATATCATAAAGACTGATCTTATATTCTGTAAAGAGGCATAATTATGATCTTTGACTGTATTTTAATAGCGGACAGATAGTACAGCCACTTATCTAAAACCGAACATATAATTAAATTAATTATTGAAAACATTGACATACATCAATCGTTATTAATAAATTTTCCTAATTAATTTGTATTGTATGTACATGTCATTTGCTAATTAGTGCGATGTTGTTACTAGCTGCTCTAGTATTTTTAAGGTGTATTTTAAACTGATCTATGAATGTTGTATATCAATTGTGCCTCTTTTACTAAATCGAAATATAATGGCTATAGATAGTAGGTATCTACGGTAAGGCATATTTTTAGGGTTCCATACCCATCGAGGACCCAAAAGGTATTGCTAAGCATCTGCTGTCCGTCCCTCCATCTGTCTGTCAGCGGACTGTATCTCATGAACCGTAATGGCTATGGACTTAAAATTATCAGTGAGTATTTCTGTAGCCACTATAAAAAAAAAAAAGAAAAAAAAAAAAACAGAATTAAACGGGGTTCAAGGGATGGGAAACAAGGGACTTGATATTTTTTGCTCGATTTTACAGGAATAAATCTTGGACGATGGTATCACTTGGCCGGTTTTATAAACAAAAGACGTCCGCAAATCACTCCTGAAACACGATGTTCGAACTATTTCTAACAAATAGTACTAATATTATAATAATCTAATACTGTCCACTAATAACGATAACGACTTAGGACATTCAGTGTAACTGCACTCAACAAATCTCATTAATTAAATAGTAAATCAGTTATTTACAATGCGATCAATATCGTCACACTAGGTATGTGGAGTCGCATTACTGACTGATTAGTCGTGTCAGTAACGCGTGTTATGCACTCAATTAGCCGACAACACGAATTAGCCCCCACTCAACTGGTCTCAGATTATGCAGGATATGATTTGTTTAATACTACTGAGAGATCGTGTCGTGGTGGGCTAGTGGTTCAATGAACGGATTTGTATGCACAAGGTTGCAAGTTCGAAACCATTATAGGCAAGTACCAAAGTGACTTTTTCAAAGTTATATGTACTTTCTTAATTATTCTAAGATAATATTGACAATCGGTGTAGGAAAACATCATGAGAAAACCTGGACTCCAAATTGGAATCTGAAATCGCCAACCCGCAATGAGCAAGCGTGGTGATCAATGCTCGTTCCTCCTCTATATGAGAAAGAGGCCTATGCCCAGCAGTGGGACATTTATAGGCTGGTATTATTGTTATTATTATACTGAGAGATCGCGTCACGATTGCTTCATACTAATACCTTGTTTGTTTGTCTGACTGAAATGACTACATTAACCACTTATTTCTAGCGATTTGTTTTTAGTCTCAGCTTTGGGAGGTGTCTTTGTTCTTAAAAATTTTGTACAATATTGCCTTTGCCTCGATTATAGGAGAATTTAGGTTCTTGACAAAATAATTGTAAGACTAATTATGTTTTTAGGTATAAAAGTTTCAAACTTGCGGTTTACAGCGTTTTCCTTGTTGTTTATTAGTGCAGATATTGTAGCCAACTAACAATAGAACAATGCATAATTATACAAATATCCAAATTCCAAAGAGTACAACAAAAACAATAAAACCTATGAAACAACTTTATGATTTTAAGTGCAAATTAATTGGTCTTATTGTTTTGACATATTCTAGAAAACGACATACTAATATTAGAAAATATGTTTGAAACGCAACTGAATTAATATCTGGGAATGAATCACGAACGCGGTATCTACGCGCTATATTGTAACCGCATCGGTTAGGCATTGCACCAATAATACGCTCAATTAATTAGCTCGGAGACTGACGTGTTCCACGTACTTACCTAATTAATGTCCCAGAACCGAGCCAACAATACCGCTGTTATTATAATACCGCTAACTGCCAATGATTGAGTTACCTCACATAAACAATGTGCTCTAATACAACCGTAATACGGTTTGATTAGGTAACTACATATTTATTATATCGATTTGTTAATTATATGCGACGACAATGCCCATTAATATCATCAATATTTAATTATGCAATGAGTCGTGTCGAGAACCCTTACGTTTGGTTCGTGTTTACCCGATCAGCGGAAGGGTTGATATTGTGGAGTAGAGCTACAGAAAAAAACGTTTGGGCGAACGAAATTAAACTTGCTTGTTCGGGGGTAATTATCAAAGCCGGCTCGATTTTTTAGAGTGCATTTGTACTTTTCGACTAACTTGATAAAAGTAGGTAGCTATGGTACATTTGAAATTAAATAACTGTTTAAGAAGCTAGGTGTTGTGTTATTAATATTTATATATTGTAAGTACTCAACAGTTAACTAATAAATATTTTGACATTTTGAGTTTTCCATTACAACGCTTGTGGTCAGACGTCGACCGATTGATTAATCTTGTGCATTCTCGAATTCGCATCATGTAGTTTCAAAAACAAAGCCGGCGGTATTTAATTATATTAATTCGAGTAACACGTTGTGCGTTGTCAAATTAATATTATTACGAGTACAATATAACATCAATAAGTCACCTTCGACCCACGAAATCCGAGGGGTGAGGGGAACAATTTAGCAGCAATTTTAATAATAAGTCCCTGGTATTTCTATTATAGCTGGCAGGCGATCAGGTGGGTTCCCGCGAGGGGTTTAATAACTCACGATTAGCCTATTGGAATCGCTATGAATGTTTGCTATTTTTTCTATATTGCATGTACGAGCGCTTAACTGAATGAAAATTAAAAATTGTTTGCAGTAGTTATGAAATAGCTGACATTATCTAAACCCAAGTAGTATGTGTTCAATTAAGTAGTTTAGGATTTGAAGTATTCGCGATGTATTTATTTATTAATACTGTTTTGTGATGAGATTTCAATAAAGCGTAATAACATTATTCACGTGATAGGAATTAAGGATAAAATTATAATGAAATAAAAAATACAAAAAATTTATAAATTAAAAAACGATAACAGGTTAAAATATTTCATCATTATGGTTAGTTGTGGCAGGAGAATTTTAATTAAAAATGATAACGCGTAATGTGCAGTGTGTCGGCGACTCCCTTCATGGTTGGGGTGATTTTTAATTATTAAAATTCTACGCCGGCGGCGTCTACCGATATTGCTTTGATATGGGGTACAGCGAGGTAATACTGCCTATTACTTGCATGCATCGCACTGATTGATCGATTACTTTACGTTATTTGAATTTGAACAGATGTCGGCCAAGGATTTAAAGCAACTTTAATGATCATTGTTAACTGTAACTGTGATCTTGGCCTAGACAAATAAGTGCAAAAAATATCAGTCAGCTTATATTTGTTTAAAACATTTTTTAAACTAATATTTTGAAGTATTTTGGTACATCCTGGTCTACTAGGCATGGGCCTTTACCAATTTGTATCCAAACTCTTAGTCCTTCGCCTTGTTGTAAATAGTTGTTGTATGTGTAAATAGGTAATTAGGTATTGTTATTTAGTCGGTACTTTTTTTTATTTCTCTGAAATACGCAAGATTGCTAAGCATAGAATGCCAGTTATAAATTTCATGGGAACAATTTTATGCTGCTAATTCTAAACTCTACTGTTTTACAGTTTTTAATTAATTATTGTTTAAAATTGCGAACTATATAACATAGTAAAAGTTTTCGCATAATACTTATTTAAAAAAGCATAAGATCGAAGTTATCATGTTTTATTCATGTTTGAAAAACAAAGATAAAAGTTTTATCAACAATCAGTGAAACAATTAGATGTTACATATTGCTTTCTCCACGTCAACTGTTTAGTTTTTTTTTTGTATAAGATCGCAGAGCCGCGTGCTATTATGATTCACAGACCATTCTTATAAATAGAAACAAGTATGAGATAGCTTTTTCATTGAAATGTAGAGTACAGTCGGCTACCTACAACTTGCTGGACAATTCTTGTAGTTTGGCGTATTTTTATTCCAGTTATAAATAGAAAATCGAAATGTAGATTAATAATTTACCTCCATTCAAATATAGAACAGTGAAATCTTAAGCGTTAGCACCGACCACAAACTGTTTTTCGTTCAGTTTTTGTCGTATATTGCCAAAATAACTGAATTGGTCACGAATATCCATTTCTAACTTACACAAACAGCTCAATAGTTTATTGTTAGTGTGGGCACGTCAGGCGTTTTTTGCAGTACAGTTGTGTACAATGGTATCAGTCGGTGGTACCTACGCGGAGATCGCGAAATGAAAATAATAACGGAATGTTTTAATTTCCCTGCGAGTGACAGGTCACGTGCCCCACCCCCTCGCCCCCGCGCCCCCCGCAACTGTCATCGTCACTGCTGTGGACAATTAGCCTGCTCATGAGATTAAACAAGTAGAGTGCGCGTGTTTGCCTGTTTTTTTAATACAACCGGTTTGCATCGCCCGCACTGTACCCTTGTCATGTTAAACGCAAATGACTGGTTCCTAGTGAATAGTATGATAGATATGACAGACGTGAGTTACGAACACTCACTGTGTTCACATGAATAATATGAACATTGATTATTAAACACTATTTTAGGATTCCACGGAGACAATAGAACTGAACGGAAAGAATAGATGATAATAGTCTTATGTCTGAATATGCATTGTGGTAATGAAGCTGCAATGTAAGGTATGTGCCTACTAAGTATGCATACACATATATAGATGATAATAATAATAATATATTGGGACAACTCACACATGGACATTTGATCCCAAACTAGGGAGAACCTATATTATGTCAACCAGACAACTGATAAACATACGTATACATTTCTAAATACGTAGATACATAAAAAAGATAAATTACGCCCAGGACTCGAACTCGACAGAACATGCTCGTCACACAAAGGTTCGTCACTAACCACTAGATCAACAGGCCAGTCAAAATACATAGATACTCGTGAATATCAAAAGTTAATTATCGCGTTTGTTCAATTAATTATGTCAGTTCGGCATCACGCTTATTTGTTTAGAGTTTTAGACGTACAAATGAGCAAATCCTTTAATTAATTCATAACATGTTCGAATGAGATTTCTTAATTCAATTTAGAGAGGCGATTACCAATGAAGGCACACGAGCGGAAAATTAAATGCGATTGTTGCAAGTGTTAGGAATTCGTGAGCGGTGGCCCTCCACTGCCACCGTCCTACGCACAATACGGATTAAAAATACATACAGATTTTAAGCAACGATACCCTTCACAATCATTTTATTGCTCAATATTTGTATTGTATCCAAGAATAATCTAACTTTTATACAGAATAGCCCTCCAGTACTTTACGATCAGACAAATAGTAGCAGTCACTAATTACATGTACATCGTACATGTAATAATGAATACGAAAGATGATGGCACGCAAATCCAAAATAATTGCACGGATTGCTAAAAAACGCAGGTGTTTTTTAGATCAACGATAGCGGTTATTATGTACAAACATCGACGCCAAGGAGCATGTATGCAAACGAAGGGAAGGGGCCAAAAGTCGCGTATAATAGACGTGTTGCAATTCCGTCCAATTAAAATTAATTAGCTATGGAACACTGTGCAAACTGAAGCAACAAATCAACGAAAGATACAACTTCGGATAGCGGTGTCCGTGGATAAGGACACGGACCCTGCTTAGGACAATGCACTGCAAAATGAAATTTAAGAATCAAAGCATAGTGTTCAAATTACCTTTCTGTAATATAATTCTATTGTCCCATTTTTCAATATTCATTAATGTTTTTATTTTACGATATTTGATTTTATATTTATTATTATTAAAAATATGTGCAATTAGTTTAAATATCAAACAATACTGATCCTTAACCGCGTTTACAGCCAATTAGTTAGAGAAGCTCTTTCAAGCCAATTAATTTTGACGAGATACATTTGCGGAACCATAGATGAGCTTTGATTTAATTTGAGGCAGACTTAATATAAAGTAAGTGCTACTAAAATGGACATAAAAATATTACTCAGCTACTAATTAGCTAATCACTGCACGGTATGTCGTGACAACATTTGTTTTTTAATAAATAAAAAATCTAACATGTCTCTAGAGTTGACTAGTCGTTCTGTAAATTGGATTTGTTATAAAATAACAGTTATTTTCGTAGTCAATTCATCATTGTGGCGTACGGGAGGAGACGCTGTTAATCATAACTGGTACGATTGCCAAAATAACTTGTATTCCTTGTGAACGATGATTTATTATGGTCGCATGTTAATTACGATCTTGGTAATGTCGCGTTTAGGTCAGTTCTGTTCATCATATTTAAGTAGCACACAAAAGCAATATTTATTTTAACTAGATGGTATAATCTTTGTCCTAGTCAATTCTGGTACAAACGTGGGCTGCTAATTAAGATTTTATTAATAACACAGTCATACGTTTCCTTTGTTATCGCTTCGTTGTTTGAAAAAACTGCAGAAAAATTAAATAGCTCAAAGCGAATTATGTAATCTATGTTATGTTATGTTATGACCTTTAATAAACTCCTCAGGTGTTGTTATGTATAAAAATCCCGGCAATTCAATTAGCGGGAAAGCTGGGCGCAGGGCGCGGAGGGCGGGGCCTAATAAACATAATATAAATAATCTGTGGCGATAAATCTGCAGCGCTTTATGGCAGGAGTGGGTTGTCACTCCGTCTAATTAGCGCTAGTGCTGTAAGCGGAGCAATTCAGCGGTAAAGCGCTGAGTACGTTGAAATGGATAAACACAGAGTGGCATTATTATGAACAGTGAATATTCTGGGAAACTCGTTTTTATATGATAGATTCTTTTGCTGAAATTTATGGTTCGAAACTTCGAAGCAGTTGCTTAATTTGTTGTTTAGTATGAAATAATCATTATAAGAAACAATAAATATTTCCTATTTATTAAAATAATTATTAACGTTAATTTAGGTAAAAAAATCTGGTTACAAAAAAATCACGATAATTTTTGTTTAGGTGAAATAAAGTGCTAAAACGGCTGCACGGTCGCGCCTCTCGTCAAAGCACTCTTCATCAGGCTTAGTTAATTATGAGGACATATCAGCTTTATTATAATTACTCATTTTAATGTCGCTGCGCCTACCACCGTGCCTCACCGGTCTCTAACTTAAAACAAATTAACAAAGAACTGACCTTACTTAACTCTTCTATTTAAGAC
This sequence comes from Diachrysia chrysitis, assembly GCA_932294365.1. Lineage (NCBI taxonomy): Eukaryota > Metazoa > Arthropoda > Insecta > Lepidoptera > Noctuidae > Diachrysia > Diachrysia chrysitis. The sequence continues at coordinate 8,699,731 of OW028649.1, read as the reverse complement.
TCATTATCTAACATTTTATTGTATCCTTACTAACTCAAATTCTAGGGCTAATAGCTTTTAAAACCCATTATAGGTTTCAATTACAGTATAAACCCTAATTGGAAAACGGGTATCCATTAAGAGGTTTAATAATATACGGTCGGTAATTGTTATTGTAAGGTTGAAAGTTCGTGTAATACTGCGCCGATATTATTCTCTTGTATGATTCGTTTTAATTGCTTGTTATTATTGCTCGACATCTCATTAGCTACAACGTGGAGTAGTTTAAAAATAATTGGGCGACGTAGTTATTAAATAATAATTTATTCTCGTACGAGACTTTCTTTACAGGATATTAAAATCCCTTAAAAGGTAGCTAACATACTTCTAATTAAGTTAACGGTTCACTGATGATTAAATATTGATCAGGTCTACTCACTTAATAGGTAGGCTTTCGGCGAATAAGTGGATTTCGCCGTGGACTTTAGTGAAATTATTGTTCAGTAAAAAATAATTATGGAGGTAATAAATGGAATATCAGGATTAAAAGCTGTAGTGTAGAGTAGAGTGGCGCGTGGCGTGTGGCGCAGCGTAGGTGTTGCGTTACACAGCTAGTTGTCAGAATCGTCCCGCGGCCGGTATCACTTGCACGCACCATTACCTCCATAATTTAATTAGTTTCGAGTGATCATTTCATTAATAGAGGCGATATTTGGCGAGCGACAGCGCTCGCCCGCGGCTTTGTCAATTTTAATTAAAGCCCGATAGGTGGACCGAAATGTTGGAATTCTTCATTAATTAGTCCGGCTCGAGATTTTCTAATAATTTAATTAATGGAAGGAGTTAATAAGCCCGCGGCCATCCTGTCGGTATGCCTGTAACGCGTCGGTGGTATTCATGTACAATGCTGTACGTGTGGCTGTACGCGTCCCCCAGTAACGCGCTTCATTTGTTTCAAGTATGCGCGTATAAATTTGACACCTTTATTTACTCTTTGTGTATGGGATGTCTCATTGATAATATCTCATTATTATTAGAATAACATTATACACGTGGGGTTTATTTAGTGTATTTTAATTCAAATATTCCTTATGGTGTTAAAAGGAATGATAGAGAACCTTAATTTCCTAAAAAATTAGAATATAGTTTTTTTTTCTGACTATATTTATGTTGTCATAAAAATACTTGAAATACAGCCAGTTCCAACATAATACCCTTCAAAGCCACAGGTAACAACACAATGAATAACTTATTTTAAATTGTATTTCACGGAACCTTCGTTTACTTGACAATTGTTTAAACATACCTATAATAACATGCAGTTATCTAATACGTTTGTGTGGGTTTGTGAACCACTACATGTTATGCTTACCTGTACTTAGCAAATTGCACACTATTACAGTTACACTGGTGGTATTGACTGTACCGCGTCGGTTTTCCAAACAAAATGATATACAATTGTCGAGGAGCCCTTTTGAAGTAGAATGTCAAGTAAATTAGCTGGTTTTGTTCTGTAATCTACGTAAATATCACATTACGCTACCGTGGATATTGTCTGAGTAGGTATGTAATCTTTGTAAAATAGTTTCATTAATGACTTGAACATTAGATATTTCATGTTGTATAACGTGGAAGTGGAGTTTGAACAAAAGTTTTATTAATATAAAATTAAATTAAATAACATCTATTCTTTCATTTGCTTTATTAAACATGTTTAATTTTAAACTACATTCATTGAAATTAATGTTTAAATCCTTTACAATCAGTACCTAACAGATAAAAATATATATTATTCGTTCATTGTTTTCAAAATGTGTGCATTTGAAAGTGTAACTTAATTATCATTAAATTTAATCATTATACAAATTTACTTCAAAAATATCGTAACGTGAGGTCTAATTAAGAACTCTACTCTAATATCAAAACATTAACTTAAGCGAGAGATACACTATAAAGCTATATAGACCCTCATGTCCTGTGTAAGCAAAGATCACACAAAACTAATGTACACATTTAGGTAAAATATAAGTTGAGACGTCCGGTCTCAGCCCTTTATCTATGAAAATGCCGCCGGCGACGTTAAAGTATCTCAAAGGAAGCTCTACGCAAACACCGGGTAATAAAATGTGCTAATATTTAACTTACGTACCATCAACCAAGAATCAGAGACTATGAACCAATTAAGCTGTAACAAAGTGTTAAGAAGCGCTTACATGGGTAACTAAAATTGCTATCCTATAATTTAAAAGAAGCAAAAAATATTATGTAGTTATCAGACAATTTACATTAATATTGTTTCGGTAACGGTATGTAGTATTAATGGAGCAATATAGAGCAACTAGGCGAAACCTACGTGCACTTTGTAGAACTATATACACTATGTAGGTACTGGAAATAAATGAGTTTGACTAGCATCACTCGAAAGGTAATATGCAGCAACTATATTAGGAAAAAACGGCAATTTATTAAAAAATGCTTCATATTGCTTGATAAATTGATCATTATTGCTCGAACAATAAGCCATCTATGCGCACCACCGTTAAAGAATCTAAATTACTCCGAACCAATTAACGTATAACGAAGTGTTACTTAGATAAAATTATCTATAATCTTATTACTGTAGATGTTTTGTTTTGAAGGGGAATTGTTACGTTTTTCTCTAATTACCTTGTTTGAAGCAAACCTTGCCTCTCCAATATTATTTTCATGGAAGTCTTCCGATATGCTAAACGTTCGCCTTGCCTTATTTTATAAAACGGACCAAGTGAACTACTGGAAGTGTCAATTAGCAAACGTAACTAGAAGATGACGTAGTTAAAAGTAGAGACTAATTTGTTACTTGGAAATTATGTTATTGTTTTTAAAATTTTATTATCATTCATAGAAATACCATATTTAACTAAAATGACATATTTTAGATATGTTTTATTTTTAAAGAAAAATTGGATAATATGTCATGTAGTCGTAATTAACTATATATTTTTTCAATACTTGACGTAACAAGCGATACCTACAGAAAGACAACTGTCTTTAAGAATAAAGTACGTTTCTCTGAAATGTAAAAAAAAACTGTTAAAAATGTGGTTGTCGCCATTTACCGTTGTAGATTACCGATTGTACCATAACAAGATGTCTTTTATTTTCATACGGCATGGATAGAGTTGGATTAAAAATAGTCGATAATTGACCGTGTAGGTTTTGTTAAAGGTCGTGGATGGTGAAATGGAAACGTGAAGAGCTCAGCTTGTTGGCGATCGATTACATGCAATTACCCACCTTTGGCATACAATCCGTTGCCTCACTGTCCGACTTCCCAAACATTATTGGTGAAATAATGGCTATAGATTTTATTCAAATTTGTCTTAAAAAAAAAAAGTGGCATATTATCAATTATTTTTCCTTTCCCTTTTTTTTATTTTTTCACAAGTTTTTCACTCGTAGGTATCCACTGACATAGATCATAATCAGTTTTGTTTTCCAGTACCAGTTTGACGGGCCTGTTGCTCTAGTGGTTAGTGACCCTTACTGCTAAATTGGAGGTCGTGCGTTCGATTCCCACCCGAGACCAATCTTTGTGTGATAAGCATGATCATTTGATCTGTGTTTGTGTGTAATTTATCTAACATAAATATGTAAGCATTTAGAAATATATAAGTACCTATGTTTATCAGTTGTTTGGTTGCCATAATACAGGCTCTGCCTAGTTTGGGATTAGATAGATGGCTGTATGTGAGTTGTCCCAAGATATTATTTTTACTTACTGGGCTTCGTACGTAAAGAAATTGAAGCATTGTTAATGTTGATGTCATGACAAATTGCACGATGAAATGCGTCACATATTGCACAATAAATACATAATTCCCGTGACTACAAGTCTTATGGGACTTTCAACAAAAGTGACTGCGCATTCACCTCAGACAGTCGCGGACAGATTTATATGCATGCGTAATTACCTGATTCGTCGCGCGCCGTACATGTAGTTCCGCAACGGAGTTCGAGTAGTTTGTTACTGTGATTTACGTACAAAAAGGTCTTGAGCTTTAAATTATAGGGAAAAATATCGTATCGTTATAAATTACTTACGTTTACACATTACTCGTAATAATTTTTTACACTTAAATTAATTAATAACTTTCTACTACATCCATATTAGTATGTAATTTGTACAATTTGATTTAGAATAGGGTTCGTACATGTCATTATATCTAAATATTATTAAGTAAATTATATATATAGATAACAGACAGCATAAAAAGTGGTGTTTTATTAAACAGAAGTTATTTTTAATAAGGCTAAATCATATCGTGTTTCCGATAGATAGCTATTTGATGTTAGCATATTGTTAATATTAAAAAATAACTAGGTTATCGATAGTGTAGTTGTTTCGCATCCTAATCCTGCGGCGGACGCGGCGGGAAAATGGCGGAAATTGAAAATAAACATTTCATCTGCGCCCCGGCACGCACTGCCCAAATTGACAATACAACCAATTTGCCGCCGCGCACCGACCACTTTTGTATGGGAATTGAAAAATAATATTACTCTTTTTTCTACCACTGCACGTGGGCAATCTCAAAAATAAACTATCATTCTTCAACTTCAATGTTCCTCCCTGATGGGTCTTGCTACACAAAAAAAACAAGTGTTTATATAAAATAATAATATGTTCCTTTTAATAACTACAGCTAAATATAAAAATTTTGATAGTCGAATACTTTACCTAAAAACATTTGAAACTTATTAAATTTTACGATAGCGAACTTTTCATTAGCAATTATCGTGTAGCGGATACACACTTACATCGATGGTAAAATACGCAATGATCATTACGTTGGCATTAAATGTTCACAATAATTAGTTTAAGTGGCTACAATGGCAACAGACGTCTCATTAATGGCGCGGGGTGTTATCACAGGCGACAGGAAGCGATTCGATATAGTGGCGTACGTTCATTCAGTTTCCAAAACGAATACGTTTAGTAAACACGCGTCTCGCTCCACGATCTATTCATAGTGAAATAAAACAATTCATTATAACAAACGCATTCTTAATATAAATAATTTAACTCAGTTATTAATATGTGAAGAATGTTTTTATTACATTAATTTAGCGTGCGGTGAGTGCAACTGAATTCTGTTAATAAGCACGTTATGTTATGAAACTAGTACTTAACTATTGTTTACAACGTTGTTATGAACATCTCAACACTTTTTAATTAAGTGCAATAAGTATAATGAGTGTTGTAAAGTTTTGCAGACGCTCAGGCTTTGATGCCAATTAATGTAGAGCTTATTGGAAGTTTCCATCAGAATTTGTGCTCTTAGGTTACTCTGCTATACGTCTATTGCAAACAATGGTCCATCTGATGTATTTTGAAACTTTAACTTTTAATTTATATCCAACTAGCTGTCCCCCGCGACTTTGTCCGCGTGTTTTAGTTTCAACGGTTTTTCAATTTTGCAAAATTTTTCATTTATGCTCCGCTCCTTTTGGTCGCAGCGTATATATAGCTTATAGCCTTCCTCAATAAATGGGCTATCCAACACTAAAAGATTTTTTTAAATCGGACCAGTAGTTTCTGAGATTAGCGCGTTCAAACAAACAAACAAATAAACAAACAAACAAACTCTTCAGCTTTATATGTATATAGCTGTCCCCCGCGACTTTGTTCGCGTGTTTTAATTTTAACGGTTTTTCATTTATGCAACATTTTTCATTTATGCTCCGCTCCTATTGGTCGTAGCGTGATGTTATATAGCCTATAGCCTTCCTCAATAAACGGACTATCCAATACAAAAAGAATTTTTCAATTCGAACCAGTAGTTCCTGAGATTAGCGCGTTCAAACAAACAAATAAACAAACAAACAAACAAACAAACAAACAAACTCTTCAGCTTTATAATATTAGTATAGATTAGTATATAGATTATAATAACCATTCCTTGGCAGTCGGGTAATAAAGAGAAAGAGTAATTTAAAACTTTGTATTATTAAAATTCTATTTTAATGTCGCACATCTTATTCCAGAATTAACCCTCTATTATCGAAGATGTGCGACATTAAAATAGAATTTTAATAATACAAAGTTTTAAATTACTCTTTCTCTTTATTACCCGACTGCCAAGGAATGGTTATTATAATCTATATACTAATATACTAATATACGTTTAAACATAGTTAATATGGATAGTCGAGAAGTGACTGCATGGATAGCCGAGTGGTATAGGTCACCACGCCAATTTGATCCCCGCATGGGACAAGCATTTGTGTGAAACATAAATGCTTGTTATAAGTCTGAGTGCTTTATGTGCATGTGATTTGAATTTTTGAGAAACCCTTCATGACACACGGATTTAATGCCTTAGTCGACTCTCGAAGACTAGACGAAGATTCAGAAAACAATTTATTATAGCGGTCCATTATTAAATAGCACATTTATTTCAAATAAATGTGAATTCTAAATAAATTACTTTTTAATTTAGTTTTGGTTCGTAAATATTTATTGCTCTCGTTAGTTAATTAGGCTTCAGAGAAGTAATTTCTAAGTAATTTGTATATTAAAAATAATAATCTTAATTAAAAAATAACGAAGACCTTTACAATAACACATGATAATTTAATTAAGCAAACTAAATGAGTTTGTAAAGTGAGCGTGGTTAATTAAATTTGGATTGAGTTTTTTAATAACCCTAATTGAGTTAATTTAGATTGAGTTGCGTAGTCGCTTACTTACTTAACGAAATATAACGCTAATTATGACCACCTATGGCTATACCTCGTGGGAATACCGAACTATTCATTATATGCGGTACCTAATTACTAATAAATGTTAGTATCGAAAGTAGGCCGTAATGTACCGAATTAAAATGAACTGTATGAATGTAGCCAGAATTTTGTGTGCCTATTAGACTTAAGCAATATTATAAGGATGTTAACTAGGTATGATAAAATAATCTATTTATTTCGTAAGTAAAATAAAAAAAAAATAGACACGCATTTGCTTTTTCAAAAGAAGTAGGTAAATACTATGGAGATAAAGCGGATCAAAGTTCAGAAGTGGAGGCTAATGACGTCACATGTTCCCATAAAACGTAATAACGTGTGACATCATACATGATTTCAAATCAATATATTGTTTTTGGTTACGTAAAAAAAGAAAAGATACGTGTCTAATATTTGTCATTAATCTACATTTAAAACATGATAATAAAATAATATATATATTCCCAATAAGGCGCTCTACATAAAGTCACAACATAAATCATATTTATCAAAATTCCCAACCACAATAAATAACATTTCAATCTCATCATAACTTTAATAAAACATTAAGTCTTATAACATAATTAGTTTGTTAAATACCTCGCATTTTTAGTTTTATAAATAGCGGTGTTTTATATCGCTACGGCGCGTACGCAGCGGACAGAATACCGCCTTCGTTATTAGTCCGTCTTAATTATAATTAAACGTAATGGACGCCACTCGATGGCCCGCAAATGAATGAATGTTTAATTGAATGACTCCCCACAAATAAAAGCAATTTTCTTATAGCCCATCCCTTAGCCAACTTAATTTAATTAATGGGTCGCATAACTCTGATTAAATAATTTCTGACTCGAAAATATGTGATCTATTTTAAATGACGTCTAATAATTACTTGTTTTAAAAAGGCGTCTAATATTAAGCTTAATCCTATTTTTATTTATTTCATTTTTAGTCAGGAAGTTAAATCTTTCATAATAAAATTTGAAAGGCACACTACTTACGTGTGCTTAAAATATACAACAAATCCCAAAATACATTTCACGTTCCTACACGGACAATAATATTACAAACATTTCGAGATTGCTTAAAGCAGAAAATAGCAATCCAATATAAGATCATAAATAAAACATTGAGAACCTTACCTCCACATAGCTTTTGTCTAATCTAATAAATGTTTAATAAGAATTAGGTAAAAGTGGCACTCCCTGGGCAAGCATTGGGGATTTTCATTGCATTAGAGGGGGCTGCATAATGTCAGAATTGACAGTCTATTGTTGAACACCGGCCGTCGCATTGCTATTCAACTAATATCCATTAATGGAACCTACTCAGATAAAATGATTATTTTTTGCCATTCCCTTAATGTAAATATAAGTGAAGGATAAGAAACGGACGTTTTTAAAGTGTCGTGTCGTCGTAAAGCGAACGAGAATGTGTTGATAATTTAATCGTGGCGATAGGGAATGGCTAAGTAAGTAATATCTCCACTCAAAGCCTGTATGTAAGCAACACGTATCTAGAAAACGATTTTATTCAATTATATCTGCCAGAAAAACTCGTTCTTTAATAGATAGATTTACATCTCGATTGAATTTTAATTGAGTCAACGAGCGAGTGCACTCCAATAACGGAGTAAGTTAATTATAAAAGGCAATTGATTTAAAAGGAGCCGTGTCGTGGCCGCGGTATGAGTAACAGAAAAAGTTTTCAATTTCACTAAAAGGGACTGGTTTGTGTCTCAGAAGTCTCGTCTGGTTATCGGCTTGTAATGTATGAAGTTACTCGCCGCGGCTTTATTTTATAACTCACTTCACGTAATAGGCTCCAAGTTGCTTTAATTCACTTTACCCCTCGTCGCGCGAGGCGTTTACTAATTTAGCTTTACATCTCACAAAAATATATTTTAGGAGTTGGAAATCATGACGTTAATCACGGGATGGATGCTAGTGGATCCGCCATATTAAACAAGTATACGGGAATAGACAGATATCGTCATAAATTCATCCATAAACATGCTTCATAAATTATCACGACAACGATTTGGAACATTTTACAACGGCTATCAAAGATTCTTTACGATCAATAGGGATGTGACTGCATCGCAACTCATAATTAATACGAGACTTTGTTTTATAATCTAATAAAAATTCAGCAGAATTTGCCATAAGAAACATTACAAGGCTGTCGTTACACATCCTCTTACGTTAACGCGCCTTATACGTTTAAGTATTCGTAAAAGCTTTCAATTTTATTATAGTTATATCAAGATACAAAGTAGACTGAACCGGTCGGCTTTATTTAATCAATACAATCTATTTATCGTTAATTTGAAATTGTAACTTAGTCAGGGCAATTAGACTACTTTAAATGAATACGCCGGTGAATGTAAGTAGTTTAGTAATTGCTATTCTATTAACTTGGTATAATTAATACGATTGGCTTAATTATAGAATGATTTAAATTCAAATCAAATTCGATCTGATTAGAAATCGGAAACTGTAATAATATGTGGTGTTATAAAGAAACTATCGTGTGAGCTCGTGCAAGTTATAGGTAAAAGACAAGTTCACCAATCCAAATTGAGTTCGACATTTCAAATAGATAAAGCGATATCTACCCGTTATAAAGCAAACTTTATAGTTTTGTTTTTGGCAGTTTTGACACAACTTCTATCTACTTATTTGTTCCTTCAGCTGCATCTAACTGCGGTGAAACTTTTAACTTCCCCGACGTGTATTCTACCTGAGTATCACTTACTTGGACTGCCACGGGACTTTGTTTATTATCTACCACTACGTTTTGTTATTCTATTGTTTGATGGTCAGATTAGTTTTCTCGAAATTTCTGTTCAGTTATTCGATAGTGTCACAGCCAGATATTGAAGTAATTTTGGTGAAGTAACAATTACGGGGTATTGTTTGTGAAATGTTACAGACGTTCACGGTAACATTTTACGAGATTGTCTTGGTTCTGATAAGGGCATTGTGCTCCTTCAGGACGTCGGGGTGACAGGAGACACCTGAAAACAATAAACACGAAATTGCCACAATAATCGGCCCTCATGATCAGCGCAACGAGTGTCAGACAATGGGGCAGATTACGCGATAGGGGTTTAACCGAATAGCAGCTAACTCGATTATGCGGCCATCCGTGATTGTGTTTGAGCCTATTAATGTTTGAATTTCGTTATATTATTGCGGCGGTCGGGTGCCGCCACTAATCCAATATGGGTTGGTATTAACGATATTCCGCGTGGAGTTCGTGGTCGCCGCTCTGTGGCGCGACTGATAATGCTCCTCACATTCGTGCTCTAATTGCCCATCGTCTGCGACTCACCTCGTTCGCGGCCCTTGTAACTGCCGAGATAACGTGTTATGTAGCTAATTATGTAATACATTAATTTACGTAAGTATCATCACACATTTGTGGGTAGAAGGCAATCCTAAAACACTTATTTTTTGAATGAAAACCGAACATGCACGACATCAACATTTCTGTTAAAATATATAGGCACTAAACAATAAATGTTTTTACCCTTTTTTTTTTAGCTCAAGCTAATTAATTATGAAAAGTCGAAGTAAATAAACTTTTTTCTTTAAGTAGATACTTTTTTCTTAAAGAAAACACTTAAATCTGAGGTTTACGCGAATGTTAGACATTGAAATAAAACTACTTTTTAAACGGATTTTGTCGCGGTTTATTTAGATTTATGTCGGAAACTAAAATCGAAATAAACCGCGATAAAATCCGTTTAAAAATAGCTCTATTTAAAAAAAGTATATTTATGTCTTTATCCATTCGCTACAAATTAGTGCTCGCCATAAGCAATACCCGTAAAACATTATTTTTCTGTAGACTGCACAATTGCAAGAGGTTTAATATCAAAGTGCGTGCGAACATCCTTTGTACCGCGGGACCCGGATGTGACGAAGAGACGGAGGGTGTGAAGCAAAGGATCGCGGCCCACGGACATACCTAGATTAAAGAACAACTTACAGAAAAGCAATCTGCTAAATAAGTACCACTGTAGCCGAAACGCTGCGAATGATGCTCTACTTAAAAAAAAAACAAGTTTTACAAAATTAAATGTCCGTAACATGTATTAAGAATAATTTCAAAATATGTTTAATTATCTAATTTACCAGATTAATTAACGGTGCGAAATATAAAAAACACAAGTAATTGCTCTTTTAACCTTAGCTTGTAAGATATTTGCGAATTACATAATTTTTATTTCTCATTTTACTGATGTTTTAATCTCATTAACGTCTCATCAGAAAGTTAATAGTTCCTTAATTTTGAATTAATTTTAGAATAAAGCTAGCCGCTCCTTATATTGTTCTAATTACAAGGTAATTAACAGATAAATTGCTCATGTTCCGCACTTAAAAAACGGTGTAGAGCATTATTCGAAGCGTTGTTAGTTGGTTGAATTATTTAGCTTCTCGTCTCGTTACTTTGCGTCGTTTCCGCAGGTGTGGCAATCATATTGTCTCTCAGTCGCATCCGAACGCCGGCAGAGAGGGAGGCAGTCTACTGTGCCACCGAGTCCCCCTCATCGCGACGCTTATTCTTTAATCTCGCTGATGAATTATGATTAGCAGAGTGCACTCAATCCTATTAGTGTAGTATTGTAGACAGACATGACTGGAAATAATCTTCAAAAACATTTGTTTTGACTTATCGACTTCTAGTAATTTTAGACAGTCATATAAACAATTTAAATACTTTTAAAACAAAATAATGATTTAAATGAACATAATTAAATTTTCTGAAAAACACTATGCATTATTCTAATGGGAATTACTGTTGAATACAATTTAGTTTAATGCATTTACCGGAACCGAAATGCATTCGAAACGTGCATTAAAATTCACCGGAAGCCTAACAAAAACCTTTATGGCCCGTACAGAGCCACGTAATAGCTCGCCGTGGGACCACAAACTCCGATTATCCAAACAGAGAGCTCCCGAAACAGCGCTGTGAAATTTTAACGTGTAATTGATTATGAAGTTGGCCACTAATGGGCGAAAATAGTTTCTAATTTGGAGTGTGGTGGCAGTGCATAATTGGTCTCGGACCGCGTCTGTGTTAATCATTAACGTCGGTCCGGTGCGCCGGATGCGGGCCTCGGCTCCCAGGCGGCCCGCGCAGCCATCCTTCAATTCGAGCTTCATAGCCCGCTCCCGCCGACGCGACGCACCGCTGTTTTATTTTGTTTCATAACCCGACAATTAGCCACTGACTGTCAGATAAAATTACTTTTGCATAGTTTCCCCCCAGTTCCACGGCCACGTCTGACATTCGTTAAATCCTAATTCGTGCGTATTGACGTTTCGAAAGTCACCGCTAATGGAAGGCGTGAGCTTTTTTGCTTGAGTTGCGTCTAATCTCGGTTGGTTGCATTCGCCACGGGTTGTTTTCCGAGTGGCGTAGCGTGTTGCTGTCACCGATCGGTAATTATTCACGAAGGCTCGCTTCATGGCCTGTCTACTTCGCAAAAAATGTCGCATCGATACTGCGGCCCTCCGCTCTGCTGCTATAACACTGTTAGCCATTTTTTGTTCTTGTGCTTTTATTATCATCTTAGTGCTTTATCGTGTTTAATGTATTCTACTTCCGTAGCTATAAAGACTGAATTATAAAATATGCCATCTATGAATAAATATGTAAAATGTAACATAAATTCTCTGTTAAAATTTTATGTACTATTGTCATGCCCATTATTTAAGTCTTGGTTAGGCTCGCACCTCAGTTTATGAAACTTGAGCAGCGTTGCAAACATCCGTATTTCGTATTAAATGCGTTTGTAGTAAAGCAATAAACCATTGTTATTATATACGTGCAATTAAACGATTCGACACACTTGATTAAGAATACTATTTAACCGCTATTCGAAGTTCAACTGACTCACAACAAAGCTGATTAGCTTCCTCTGTAGATTACACAAACAGTCATTGTCACTATTTGTCGTAGTGTGCATGCTTCCGGTCGATATCCGTACGCTATTATTTATGGCGGTCGATCGGACGCACTCTCAAAAACACACAAAAATAAGAGGCGTGCACCATTCGTCATGGACCTTACAATAGCCAGCATTGTTTCAGGCACGTTGGCTCATAATACCCGAATCCACTGTACTAGAAAACAAGTTCTGCGTGGGTAAAAAAATAAGTCGAAAGGTCGTACAGTTGTAACCGGCGCGGGACCGACTAACAAAATAGTGCGAGGCTGCACCAGTTGCCAAATTTAATTGAATTTTATTTTAAATATTAATTAAGCGTGACGACGCTGCGATTCGTGCTTGACTTTATTGCTGCTTTTTCGGCGACACGATCTCAATTACAGTGTTTTTTTTATTGTATTTGAAGTTATTCGATATTTTAAGGTACATAATTTGCTATAGTTCAGAAACGGCGAGTCGAGTTTCACGTTCTCATTAATCGCTTGAGTAGTTGTGCTAATTTTTTCGAGAAATATTACAGGCGATAAATTTCATGGTTCTGGAGTTTATGCTGTAACATAAAATGGTCTGAATGAGTTGTACAGTTCTGAGGCGATTACGTATTGTGGCTTATGATTCAATATGAATGGACTTCGATAGGACTGAACTTGATTTGTTGCTAAGGAGTATAGGATTATTATACGGCAAAATGTTTTTTCGTTTTTCTTTTACGACAACAGCTTTTTATAGCACGACGATATTGTTCCGTAATTCGTTTGTGTGTCAATTATATACTTTCTTTTTGTAAAATAATAACTGTTTTTTAATCATAATTGATCAGTATTTTATTTAAAATAAAATTTGATTTAACATTTTTGTTTTCGTTTTCTATTTTTATTCGACCAGTAGTTGGCTTTTTCTGAATATGGGTTATTAAGTTATTCCTTCTTGGTGACAGTGCGAGAGGCGAACGCCGCAGCTAGCGAGCGGCGGCAGTCCGGGGCTGGGCTCACACATGCTCGCCATGGAGGTCACCAAGGAGGCCCGTGCTTCTCCGCTCCCTGCTTCTGCTCAGACTGGATCCTCGACGCCGGCGCAGCAGCCGCCGCCGCCACAGGTAACTTGCACATCCAGAAGGATTAGGACCAGATGTAAAATAATAATTATCTGTGGCACCGAAAAACCGTTTGGTTCTTCTCAAATAATTTTGCTTATTGCTGATAGATTATGATAAAAAAAATAATATAATAATATTTACTTACAATTGTACTTATTAATTGGAGATTCCCAACGAATTAAAGGTTTGTTTCGGTTTTACTGATTACAGATCTAAAGTTTTAACTTTGTCTATAGTAAAAATACTAGTTGTTGTGTCGCTGAGCTATAAATCTGAGAAAAAAACTAATAATTTTCTTATTACATTTTCTCATATTTTGAAGGTTCCTTCCTTTCTTATGTCTTCTCAGGTAATTGAATAAATATTCACTTCGATTAGGACAAAATCACCAATTCTATTTTCTTTTACCAGATTTGCGCTGGATGCAGCAAGGTGATTACGGAGCGGTATTTATTGAAGGCATTAGACCAGCTGTGGCACGAGGACTGCCTGAAGTGTGGCTGCTGCGACTGCCGCCTCGGCGAGGTCGGACATACGCTCTACACTAGAGCCAACCTGATCCTCTGCAAGAGAGATTATTTGAGGTACGTTGACATATGAATAGAAATTCGTGGCCTTATTTATAAAAATCTCGACGATATTTAGCAATTGAGTAGCAAATTCTTAATTCTTTAATTTTTCTCGATAGAATTTGAATTTAGGAAGTTTCTTAGCAATTGCTTAACAACGTCGAGATTTTTATAAATATGGCCAACGATGTTTACGCCAATTCGTTTTGAGCAAATAAGGTCCATCAAAATTTATTTCAAGTACACGCTCCTTACAAATACTCTTATTGTGTTTCCAAAATTACATATTTAGGACAATATTCCTCTTTTTCAAAATTAGTTAAAACGACCGTAAAATTGATTAATGAAATATACTTTAAGTTTACGTGTAAGTTCTATTTGGGTTAAAACGAGCGCATTTTTAAGGCGCACATTGACGACTTTTGACTTTTGTATGATACAGTGTAATTAATTTTTGAAGTTACTTCTACAGTTTTTTTTTAAAGATAAATTATAAAAAGTTAAATTAAATTAGCCGTTTTTAACTGTAACTAAATTGTTTAAAAAAAGCTAAAGTTATGTTTTAGTTTGTCGGCCTTAGTACGTAATAAATTTATGTATTCTTGACAAAGTTACTTAATATATTTATTTGACAGGTTGTTTGGCAACACCGGCTACTGCGCGGCGTGCAACAAAGTGATCCCTGCTTTTGAGATGGTGATGCGCGCGCGCAGCAACGTGTACCACCTCGAGTGCTTCGCTTGTCAACAGTGCAACCATAGGTGTGTATTTTGTTAATATCTTATGTAATTAAGTAGGTATAAAAAAAATAATTGACGTGTTTATATATAAACCAAGTAACAAGATTCCATTGCATTTGACCTTTTTGGCATTTTTATTTGGCATTAAAAAATACACTTTTTCTTTTAAACCAGTACCGCTTAGTTGTTTTCCTTAAAATTATTAATAATTTGCCAGAATGGCCTAAAAGCTTGAAAATTACTTCGATTATTAAAGAAAAACTACTGTCTCACAAAATTATTCAACAATTCAGCAATAGTTCAAGTCAATAAATAAACACCCCGAAACACATTACGTATCAGAACAAAACTAAACGTGTTCGAAGCAATATTGTACGACATGCAGAATAGGACAAAACATAATCTAATCTACGTAAGTAAACGGGATAGATATATAATGTAAAAGCAGTTTAGATTGTTTATTCATCTCACGGACACTGAAAAGAACGCGATTAAATTTTCCGCTACATAATAAAGTCAAACGCAGAAAGGAGAATGCGTATCGTGCGCTCCTGTATAAACATTTAATATCCACTGTCCATAAATTGTGGGGCTTATTTTATTTATATTCACGCTTTTTATATAGTAGGGTGAACAGAATTTTCAACGATTTAAATTGGTAGGCAGGGTAAGCCTACTAGATTTTTTCTGTGGGCTCTCAAATGCCAAAGCCGTTTTAAGTTTGCTTTGTCATAATGATTATCTTGAATAGCTGGCTGTTAATATGTAATTATCCATAAAGCGCATAGGTAAGAAATACCTTAATTATTGGTACATTTTAAATGGATTGTTTTTGTGGAAAACGTTACAAAAAAAAACACTTTTGTTATGTAATAAGAGACAATAAAGGAGCCACAAACATCTGGATCCGAGACAATGCACAAAAGTGGTTTTTCTACATAGACCCGTCTGGGATAGAACCTGGGAACCTGGGACTTCAGAGCTAAGAACATATTGAAACCCGGTGTTTACGCCACTCGACCACGGAGGTAGTCGTCGTTTTTATACAGCTCATGTCTGCCAGCACTTTATGCAGGTCTTCTGAGTATACTTAGTGCATTATTAACAGCACGTATATCTTGTATAATACCTGTTACGTTGAAGTCGAAACATCTGTATATTCTTCTTACTTGAACATAGAATTCTAGTTTTCCTACAGAATGTAATTATTAGTTGCCAGTATTCTTGTTAAGGGTAGGTAACAGTTCCTTCTCAGTATACAATTCCTGTTAAAGAGTAAAACGTGAAACGCTGTTCCCGGTACAAGATAGTTTGAGCGTAATTGGTACATCGCCTTTAAATTAAAAGCCCATTTAATTAAATACTTAGAACCGCTTCACTGTTGTGTTAATCATTAACTATTTAGCGCTAAAGATGGAAAAGTTATAACAGTTTACTTTCTGGCATTACTATTTTATTGAATAGTAGTAGAGATAGTAATCGGTTCAAGTTCGAAGAAGGCAACACTTTAATTATTGAAGCGAAAACAATGAACACAACTGTCATTTTATAAATCGATTTTTATCGAGAAAATTTTAAAAGTGGAGATCCTTACTAACTGTTAACAACGAAACTCGTAATGTCACTAGTCATAAGTATTAAACATGGGATAAAAAAGTACAGATTAGACAGTTTTTATGAACAAAGGCTTGCATTGCATGTGGCTTTAGAACGCTCAAGTTGACAGACTTAAGATTATTCGATTAATCTCTCGAAACACATACGACTACCACCAATTAACAAAGATCTTGTTGCGTCTCACTTTGTCAGACAAATTTATCACACCTGCTCAGTATGTTTACAGCCTAACGTTGCAAATAATAAAGGTAAATGGCTGTCTATTTCCTCACCGCCAACAATAATATTGAATTCTAGATTAATAAATTCTGTTTCAATTCAACTTTGATTAAACTGGAAAACCTTTATCAAAATCCTAATTACTACCAACTATTTGCAAAATGTTTATTTAGACTTGACTTAATATTCTATCTTTATCAAGTCTATTTGTTTTAATTAATTCTACATGTATACAAGTTTAATGCTAACCTCAATTTAACAAACGGTGGAACTATTGCCTGAGAAAGATTAAATACAAAATTAAATAACTTTAATCCGAGATTAGTTAGTGCCAGAGTGTGCAAAAGATTTTTTTAAGTGGGTAGAAATCGTAATTCATCTAAACTTTTCTTTTGTTTTATTAAAAAGATCCGTAAGTTAATAATCCAATGTTCGCAAATCCTGTCGGTCCTGTAAGATAAAAAATAAATGTATAGAAAGACTACACGTCCAGTAGACTGAAACATATTACATCCAGCTTTAATATTTCTCCAAAGTAACATTCCCTCGGCAAACAGATTTCTTTACTAATCAAAACATATGAATACTGTTCGACTGTTTTATTCAATTCAATTGTACGGTGCACGACATTGTCAGTGGGATCGGATACCGCCGTCCTTATTCTAGCGTCGGCTCAGCCCCGACACGTGTTTCGTAAATATATCAAGGAAATTCATTTTGTTGGCTTTGTTTGTAAAATCAGGTGAGAATTTAAGGGTAATTTTAGGAAATTTAATTTTTTCTTAACATTTTTTAAGATACTAGATTATCGGATTACTAGAAGATAATATAAACCAAAAACTTATATTTTTCTGTTGTTCACTATTCCCAAAATGTCGTGAAAAGTTCAGAGTAGGGGTGCAGGCGCGAAAACGGCAATTTTCGCCGGACTGCGTCCGTTTAAATAATAGAAAGGTCGCGAAGATTGGAGCCGCTCTGAATGGTTTATATGTCACTTGTGAACCTTTCTCGTGTTAGTAGATCTCGCGCGACATTTTCGCCGAATTATATATTCATTTGAGTGCTTTTAGAATTCAGATTCAACAGTTGGCCTCGCACGAGAGGCGCTATTACTTAAAAGTATGGAAGTTTCATACCCATGAGGGTCGTACAATGTATTGTAATAATGTGCGCTATGCGATAAAATCCTATGCAGGATTTTCACTAATTAGCTCTATAAAAGCTTGATAAACATTCAACAACAACGGTAGTGCAAACTATTTAATATCACGTACAAATCAATTTCCACGCCGGGCAGAAATCTGAATCCAATTTGCGGGCTGTCCGATCGGGGCGGACGGCAGATATCACGGGCGAATATCGCTAAACGGCTAAATAATTTAGTAGCAATCTGGCGTCGGCGGCGGCGGCGCGCCCGCGGCGGAAACCGCGTGCTGCGGCTCGCACGCCGCCGCTCGTCGCCCGCACCGGCAACCACTATCTTTACACTATTGTGACTTAACGTTTAAATCTGTGCAAATTGCGTTTATGAGATGAAACATCTTCAGATAAAAGAAGAGATTCAACAGAATGTAATATAAATTATTGTTTTATCCGCTACGGGGCTTTTTCACGAGTAAGCACTGGAAAAAAAGTGTATTTTTTTATCTTTGGTTGATTTTGATCTGTGTGCCACCCGAATGCTATTGTCTTACGGTAGAGGGAGTAGAACCAATGTACATGACCGTTTAACGTAAAACGTCAAACTTGGCTTGGGTGCCGTCGCGACACAATGGCGCGACGAACAAAGCTTAACTTGCACCCAGTCATTAAAATTTCGTTTTCCATCTTTTCCATTACGCAGCTGCAGACAAAAAATAGCGAAATAAAAAACGAAGAGCCCAAAACAAAAGTCGGGAACGAAGAGAACAGGAAATAAAGTTAATTAAGAGCGGCGAAATCGACTGAGTTGCGGTGGAAATTGGCCCCTTAAAAAAGAGACATTTGTAGCGGAGCTATTGCGCTTAATTTTTGTGACAAGTGAAACAAAAGAGTTGGCAGGGTGGCGGAGACGCGGGCGCGGGCGTGGAGGGGGGGAGGGCTAGCCCGAGGGGAGATAAGGTCGCCGTTATCACCGGCGGTTCCGGGCGGCCACTGGCGAGTCGAAGGCGATACCTTTTGTTTTGCCACATTGAGGGATGCTCGCTTGCGTGACGTTATCGGGCCTCCTTGGTTCACGCTGACCTTTCCACTCACGATAGTAAATTTTATTTCTTAGACGTTTCGTGGCCACTTTTAGGATTCGTTTCATCAAACTAGTTAATGATGTTCACGATTAAATCGTATCATGTTATATTAGAAATAGGATGCACATAAATTAGTTATGTTAACTTTAATAACGCGTGGGTTGTGTAGTAGGTTCCGGTAACATCGCTAATTGGATCGCTCTTCCTGCTACTAGTTTACTTGTTTTGTACATTTCAACTAATTATGAGAATGTTGTTATAAAGCTGATAAAAATTATAGCGTCAAACTTCAGGTTATAATATACACTTCACAAGAGACTATTTATTTTATAGTGCAGTACAATCTGACTTACATTACCGTAATTATATGCAGCAAATATAAATCGTTATATGTCGTTTGTTAATTTATGAAGCAAATTTACTTCCTTACACAAGACTAAAGTAACTTGATTCTTGACATATCAGGACATTTAAATCAATAAGTGGTGTCGTTTGTCTAAGGTTCTGCGTGGGGGACCGGTTCTACCTGTGCGACAACAAGATCCTGTGCGAGTACGACTATGAGGAGCGATTGGTGTTCGCGAACATGGCGTACAACCCACCGCCGCTTGCGCACCTCAAGCGTCAGACTACGCATTTGCCACCACCACCGGTAAGCCGGACACAACTAGTGTCATAGAGAATACTCGTTTATTTAAATTTGTTAATGTGGATATCATTTTGAATTAGAACTATTACAAAAAGAACTTGCATATTTATTTCCCGTGTGACTCAACCTTTCCATCCAGAAAAATAAGAAAAACTTTTTCCGACAGACAAGCAATGCGATGGGTGGCCTGATGAACGGCTCCAGTCGCTCTGGTGATCTGAACAACAACATGTCAGGCTCGTCTCCGGCTGCGTTCGCGCCCCCGCCGCACCTCAAGCCCCTCGGGCTTTCAGCGTCCAGCTGAGATTACAGCGCATGAGACGCGGCCCACCCTTACGCCAAGTATCAAAACTAACGCGTGCTCTATAAAAGACAATCGATACAAAAATCACTTGCCGTTTCAAACGAACTTTCAGTGTTGTAAACGCAGCTCCTAAATATCGTGTTATACTGGACTTACGTGTTTCTAAGTGTATAAACTAAAGCAAAGTAAATGCCAAACTGTAGTTAAAGTTTCTCATTCTTTTTTAACAGCTCATCATTAGTTACATTTAAATAATTATTTCAAGAATATAATATTATGATATTATTACGTTATTAGAATAAAGTGTAATGGTAAAATGTTTTAGTTTGTTAAAATCTCAGATTTTGATCTCAGAAGAGCAATTATGCCGATTTAGTGTAGAATTAGGGAGGCTACATACGCGCAACCAAACTATCAGCTAATAATTTTTTATGATATTATTATCTAAAACTATTCCCAATTAAAATAAAAAAACGATTGGCTGATTGTTCAGTTGCATATTTTGCCACTTTTTAATGATTAATTGAATCTCCTTTTTGTATAAATCTGTTAAAAGTTGCAATATCTTGTCTGTATTTTTATCTGTATGATACGTGAATCGACTTTACGATTTAATATAAAGTGCGACTTTAGCGTAAAGCTATGAATGATTACTGCTGTTCAGATGCACAGTTACAGGTTTGGTAAGGTCGCAGTCGGTCACGGATATCACGACGGTTTGAACGTGTCTGCGAGCGGTTAGGCCGCGCGTGCGTACCGCTAGATGTGTAACCGGCTTAATGCTAGAACTTTAACAAGCGCGGGTTTTAAGACTGCCGAATTGTCGTCTTTGCGGGATGAAATGTATTCTAGATTAACTGTCGGTGTTAATGTAAATATTATAATCCTCTATATGTACGTATTAGTACTATCAATAAATTCTCAAATTGATTAGTAGTTATATTTAACGATCAAATTGCTTAATTATTTTCAAATATTTTAGTTTTACTCCGGCTTAGCCGCGTTGGAAAATTTATTTTATTGAACATTTGATTTCTAATAAATAATTTGTTATTTCATTTTGTACGTATGTATATTAATTGTTAAGTTTACTATAGACATTGTTATAATGTTTGTATTATTTATGTAAATAGATCACCTTTACTGTAAGTAGATATATTATTGTACCTACCTATTATTATACAATGGTGAATATCAAATATTTGAATTAACTAGTAAAATGTGGATATATGTATGTGTTAATTAAAATACATAATTCGAAATAGTTCAAATTAGTTTCTTTAGTAATATTTTAAATTAATAATTGTGTCATCTACGGATGATTTCTGTAATTGTTTGCATTTAATAGTGTACAGTCGCCAATAATGTGTATTTTCAAATTTCCATAGTTCATAGGTGTTCTTCTGAGCCTCTTGTGGGAACTCGTTCGATGTTAATTATTGGGAGAAAATGTTTTATTGTCAGCAGTTGTAAGTAATAATATAGTTCTGACTAATTGTGTATGCAGCGCTATGGTGTTTTGAGTTTTTACAATAGAAAAGTATTAAAATGAGTAGATAGTAAAAAAAAAGCAAAAAGTAAAAAAAGTTTTAATTTTCTTACAATTTTTCTTTTTTCACTCATTTTTTTTTAGTATTACATTCCTACCATGTTACATATCTAGCACGATTTTGATAAATTTAGTTTAAGAACAACTTCTTTCAAGTCATAGTTCATAACGATATATAACTTATTTATCCATTTTAAACTATAGATCACATATAATTTTATTTAACAGTAGAAAAAATGTTTTAAATTGACTTTTTTTTTTTTTTTTTTCGAGCAGCACTGCACATGCAAATAAGTATCCACCATAATAATATATAAAACTAATTAAATGTAAGAATTTTAAATCTAGGTGTTATGTTGACGACTGTACAGCTCATGCATTCCTGTAGCCAAGAGACTCACGATTGTCTACACAATCACACACATTTGTATAAATATAAATGTGCATGTCCTCTTCTAACCAATGATATGACCAAAGATTGTAGCTCATTAAAGCCTTGTTCATGAATGTTTTGAATTTTATTTATTTAAATTACCCCTAAATACACAATATAGGTACCTTATACAATTCAAGTAACTTGCCTATTAAGTGAGATACATGTATAATTTATTCGACGGTATTATATAACACAGCCTTTAAAATTATAATTAAGTGTGACATACATACCCATTTTGAGACAACAGAACTCTTTTTTAAGTTCGATGAAGCAGTAAAAGCTTGCCTCTAGGCTAACACACTAGGTGGACACATCAACCACAAACACTACGATTTCAAATAAAATGTAACTATATTCCAAACTCATTTTGCAATAAAAACACAAAACCTTTCATATTTTATACTCTAATTTTAACAAATCAAAACGGAATAATATCGGGACCTCATCACTTGAACAAATACAATAAAGCAGCCAATGAAAGAGAAAATGCGTTATCAAGAGTCAGGGCGAGGAAGTTGGAAAGGTGCTTTAGTGGGTGAGAATGGAGACCAAAGAGGTCTCATATCGGGAACATAAAAATGTCGGCGGCCAAAGCATTGTAGTACTTACTGATACTACCTGCGAAGCAAGGAGTTTGTAGAGACAGCAGAAACAGCGCCTAGTATAGCGGGGAATATATTTTTAATATCTTTTATTTATATTTATTTATTATGTACACACCAAGTTACTGGTAAAGATACAAAAAAAAAGGTAAAGTAATAGTAAATTTCACGAGTTATTATTACCACGCACTGTTTATTATATTTTGTAAGATAAACATAGTTGATTGATTTAATATTAGTTTCGTCTAAAGGTAGAGAAGGAGAGAAAGAATAAATAAAGATCATTTCCAAGTAGTTTTTAGAAATCTCTTGCAAAACAATAGATAGGTACAATAAAGAAAATAAAAATAAACAATACCTCAAAGGTAATTTAAAAATTACCAAACAAAATAATTTGGTACCTAAGTAATTCTTGGTACTATTTTTATAAAATTTATCAGCTGACGGTACTGCTTACCGCGAGCGTGCGAAGAGGAGAAAAATCACCCCAATTTCCCGGCACCCCCGCCCTCATTGTCGGCCCAGCACGCTCTGATAGAATTGTTATCGATGCCATCTTTAATTTCACCACTGTAAACAACCGCCAACATTACGATACACAACACAACACCAGATATGCGCTGGAATTGTATACGCTCTTGATAAAACTATTTAAAAGAGGCAAATTTTGCTGATAGAAGTCGGTCATTTAATAATATACTATTTGGTTTCTGTGTAAAAAGCTAGATTAAAATTAATAGTTCTTCCAAAGGACAACATTAGGAGAATAGTAGGCATGGACGGAGAGGTCTTGCACAGCTGTGAGTTGATACAAGCTAATACAGCAACAGTAAAAACAAATGACACTTAAAATCTAGTAGGAAATAAAGAGGACACGGACCAGAACTTTCTTAAATATAATCCCGGTTCGTAAATTTTTATTTACAAAGAGTAAAAATTACCAAAAATCTTCGTACTGTAGGTAATAAAATAGGTAACATACGGATTCTAATCCACCCGAACGCCAAACAATACAAATCGTCGGAACAAATCGCGTGCATTCTACATGAAGCGTATATCCAAATACAAAGGGTTGACAATAAATAAAGGTGTGAGTTGTGACGAGCGAGCAAACCTTCGCAGCCGGCTTCCTCGAGCGTGAACGTCACAATGAGGTGCGTGATAAATGGCGCCCACCGACGCGACGGCCCACAAATCAAAACTGTGAAACCGTTTGGCGAAAAAATGAAAATAAAAACACAAATATAACAGCGTAGGAAGCCCGGCGCACACCACTGATGGCTTCTTGCAATAATTTCCGTTTTCAATGAACGCGTTTTTCTTTTTCTTATCATCGCACGAACTAGGATGGTTGGGAATAAATTGAAATACCAAATTGATTGTTGACTTTTCCCGGCCGCTTTATTACTGTCACAAATAGGAAAGAGATTGAAAATTGCCTGTAGGCGAGAAGCCGCCGGTGGATTAGGTAATTTTCCATTCAACTATTTATAAAGAAACCAAGACTCATTTAAAGTAATCCATACAAATCTTTAATTGGTTTTAAAAGTTTGTTAAAGAAATAAATCCAATTTGGTTGTTTATCGCTAGCAAGTGTAATGTAAGTTGGAGTTTATAAGAAAATGGAAGTGCAAGCGTTAAACCAAGATATTCGCAATCTGCCGGCGATTTATTAACTTGTTGGCTCTAGTTACTGAAGCCAGTGGATGCACGCGCTATCTCTTGACGGAAGATTTTTCTACTGAAAATAATTTACTTTTCACAGAATTTTTATTATCATCTACATTTATTGTGTTTGAACAACTAACAGAGTAGTTATAAAGTACTTACAATTAAAAGACAAAAGAAAGAATTTAAAGATTCTTTACTTATTAACAGATTTTGATTGATTAAAACCATGGCCACATACAACAAATACGTTTTTTAAGAACTTTTTTCGCAATCGACACCACTTAGACTAATGTAACCTACCTATAAATACTTAGGGTGACGTGAAATGGTTAGAATGTATGAAAAATGAAATATTAAAAGGGTCTATTTATAATTCTTATCGTGATAAATAGGCAAGCTATTATTTTAACGAGCTATTCCCTGTTTACACTCCTTATTACCCGGTCAGGATGAGTTAACGACAGTTGTCAGTTCTTTTACCCTCCGGCTAGGGATTTATATAGGAAAATGGTTCCTACACAATGTCCATTTATAAAGAACTTTCGACTTACATTACAGAACGTTTAATTTACCCCTGTTTTATTAACTCGAGAAGGGGGAGGAAGATCTTTTTATACTGGCCATGCTATGCCCCCGATGCTCCTATTTTTATTTGAGTTTTAATTATTAAAAGTTTTATGAACTGCTTATTTCTTTTTACGAGATTGTTGAATTAATTCCTTTTGTTTGTTAACTCGACCCTTCTTGTATTATCAAATGCTAAAAGTTAGGTTTGTTTTGCTGTAATTAATGTGCAAAATTAAAATGGTGATCCTGTGCTTGCAAAAACGTAACCGAGGCTGTTGCTATAACATAATAGTAAGGCGTTTATGTTAAATATAAAAATAAAGTAAGATACTTAGAATATAAATTCACGTCTGTCTACGATAAATTTAAATGAATATGTTTTAAATTCGTTTCGATTGAGTGGTTTATACACAATTTTGCCGTTATCACGTCCGCTGAATATCATAAAACATTTTAAAGTTCGCAAAGAGATATTTGAGTGGAATCTTCATTCGGCGCCGTGGGTTCGCTGTAAGTAAATTTAACTTTAAAATATGCATAACAGTTTTCCGATGCGATCCCCTTTCGAATTTAAACACATCGAGTCGTATTAAGATACATTTCGATTCAGTGCACTTGGGAAGTTCGGGAAGAAAATTCTATTCACTTTAAAGATGATTCCGGTGGTGTTTTCAGTGTTATAATAAAATAGAAGGAACGTATTTGTGCACTCCATGTTTGAGTGTAGTATGTAAATTTACAAAAAGTTTACCAATCTAAAAAAACAATTTAAAAAAATATTTAGCCATAAAGTTGTTTACTGACTCAGTTTTTTATGATATTTAAACAATAAAATATAATTATTACTTGATCAAATATATACCTGAATTAAAGATTTTGGCCGTTTAATGGCTATCTGAGTGGAGTTTGCCTAGCAGTGTAGGTTTTTCTCTTGCGTCATTAAGACACGTTGGACTCCAAGTATTCAAAACAAGTAATGTAATTCCTCCTGATTCTAAAAAAATCTTAAGAACATTTTATTTCTAAATTGTCACAAATTCCAAACTATGTAAGTCACAAAGTATATTAAACAAGAACCTAACACTTTGGAAACAAATTGCAAGAGGCTTGTAGACTTGGAAGTTAAGTGTACTTAACCGCGACTTGTGAAAATGCAAATAAGGGCTTCAGCCGCGTCGCCATCGCCGGCCGGGACTTTGGGATCTGTCGCCCGTCTCCGGCAGATATGATAATTAGTTTTATAGCGACGGGAATTAGTAAGATACACCGAGAATTTTATTTAACATCTCAAAAATGCTAATATTAACTTACTCGTAAACAGGCACTTTTTTAACTTGTTTCTTCAGTATCTTTGAGATAAATCTTAAAATCTAAGGGCCTGTTGGTCTTGTGGTTAGGCCCTGACTTCTAAGCCGGAACGACCTCCGGTTTAGGTTTTCGGGTTCCGGGTTTGATTCCCACCCAGGACAAAATCTTTGTGTGATGAGCATGATCATTTGTTCTGTGTCTGGGTGTAATTTATCTATAACATGTATGTATTAAGAAATAATAAGTATATTTGTCAGTTGTCTGGTTACCATAATACTGGTTGGTTCTGCCTAGTTCGGAGTTCGGCCGTGTGTTAGTTGTACAGAGTTATCATCTATACTATCTATACTAATATTATAAAGCTGAAGAGTTTGTTTGTTTGTTTGTTTGAACGCGCTAATCTCAGGAACTACTGGTTCGAATTGAAAAATTCTTATTGTATTGGATAGTCCGTTTATTGAGAAAGGCTTTAGGCTATATAACATCACGCTACGACCAATAGAAGCGGAGCATAAATGAAAAATGTCGCAAAAATGAAAAACCGTTAAAACTAAAAGACGCGAACAAAGTCGCGGGGGACAGCTAGTTATTAATATAAATGTTTTAAAACATTAGCAGCTTATAAAGAATACTTAAAAAGCAATGTTCTTAGACCATTTTATGCATAGTAAATAATTTCTTCAATACGGTCTGGAAACTTGCTAATGCTATTAGTGCAAGCTGCGGAGGCGTTAAGCCTGCATCCTTACTTAATTCTACTTATTCGGCAAACTTCGGCGCCAACGTCGTACGAATATTTCTTCAGAGGATGCCTTCACTATAAACCAGCTATTCAACACCTTTTAATTTGTAACATGAGTTTTACTACTCCAACAATAAACAGAACATGTACTGGGAAATTAAAAGTTTAATACTCTTTCAAACAATATGACAATAAAATGAACATTAAATCAAACACGCCAAAATGAAGAAACCAAAGAAAAGAGTTAGGAAATTTGACACGTTGCTCCGTCCGGAATTGCGTACTTTTATTTTGATATCATGGTGTTGGGCTTCCACACTTGGCTTTCTATCTGAATTTTCTATTTCTCCTTGTTCTAATTTCTTACGCTCACTTGAATATTTCTCGTTGGGCCAAGACTTTGTTTCGGCTGAGTCTACTTCTGAGACCGAGGAGCCGGAGTCATGAACAGTTGGGGTATCGGTTGAAGTATTTTCTTCGGTCGTGACGGTGGTGGGCGTCGGTGAGCTGGAAGTTTCAGATTCCTCAGAGGTCGTGTCTGCCGCAGCAGAAGATCCGATCGGTATAGGAGCACTTGTTGTCGCATGCATCAAATTTGATTTCGGTTTTATAGTAGTCGTTGTACCGATGTTCACTACGGGAGGATCTTTGTTAGCTACGTCGCAAATATGAGAGCAATGTTCCTCATGGCATTTGTTTCCCGTGCCGCAAGATATGAAATTGTCCCAAGCTGCCAACAGCTGATACAGATGTGGTTGCTTGCAATCATTATCGATGTAGGTCTGAATTCCCATTACTTCACCTTCACAAATAAGAGGTCCACCGCTGTTGCCCTACGATTATGTTAACGAAAATTAGTAAAGGTATTACTTAATTTAATTCTTTCTATACGGTTGATGGCGATGTATTTCTTAGGGCGCCACTACTATTACAGATAAAAAATTGAAAAAAGATTGTATTAACTCACTTGGCAGAAATTGGGATCATAAACTGCATTTTTGTTGTCGTCACTATCAGCAGCACACGTCATGGTGTTCCCAAGGAAGTGAGAACCACAGTTCTGGATTGATGGAGGTAGCAATTCGACAGTCAGCTGCATTAAATTCCTTTCTTCGGTCCAATTGCCGTCTTTCTTCTGTAAATTATACATAATCATCATATTTCGTTCTAATCTTTTCAAGTATTAGGACCAGAAGAATTAACTTTGAAAAAAGAATTAACTTTGACCAGAAAAATTAATTTTGAGTCATTTTAATTTGTTTATTTAAAATCAAACAATGATTTTACGTAGCCTATATAATCCTGCAACATTTGCAACTTAGAAGGTCTAATAATAAAAATCCACCTACAACACAGTAACCATAGCTTCTAAGACTAAAATAAACCAAATAATACAATCGTTGTCTGTTGTTTAAAATCTTACGGCATAAACAAGTATGATGCACGTCTTCTCAAGGTATTCCCGTCTAGTGCTGAGCACTGTGACGCCGACAGCGGACGTTAAGTTGAAAGGCAGTAAAGTCTTCATAAGGGAGATGTCTGTACGCCACCACTGTGTAGAACTGTGGTTGTAGGGTCGTACAATTTGAATTATCTGAAATGAGGTTTCACTATTAATATTCTGTATTTAGAAACTTTTCATTTCCACCTCTCCTTTTACATCCTTTCCTATTGACTTATCTTTCCTCCCAAAGCAAAGCAGAACCAGATTTACATGTTATTGGTGCTAATTTATATAATGTTACCCAGTAAAATGGGTTCTGGGGACCAGATAGGCAGTCGTAGTTCATGTAACATAAAGTATTTAGATAAATTCAGTAAGACTGGAACCCGACCCTTACATAGCTTGGAAAAAGGCTAGACAGAAGGTAGAAGAAGCTGCTTATTTATTTTTATATTTGTATGTAATGTTAATTTGTTACCTCGCGTTCTTGTTCGTCCTCATCTTCATTGAGCGTAAAATTCGTATCGATTGTGACTGCGCCGATCCTGGCTAGAAGTGTTTTTCGCGGGAAACCATTGGGGCCATCTGTTAGGATACTGGGACCAACAGCAGAAGTGACGAGCCATTCTGGTCGAATAAGCACTGCGCCACGGAGGAACCTGGCGCCAGTGCCGTCTACTACCGTCTCATCAGGGTAATATAAGAATGCCTGGTGAAAATATGGTCGAATTAATAAATGAAAACCAATATTAGCTTGTAAGGCAATTTCTTGTTTCTTCAGGACCTTTTTCCAGTATACATAACAAGTTCGTGTTATCTGACTTCAATAGCAATAAAGGCTTATAGATCAGAAGCACCTGTAAAACAATTGTTTTTAAAGCTACGTCTTGAGAAGAATTACAGTTTCTCGATACTTGGAAGATGTAAAACCACAAATGACAATTTCTTTCAAAACCTTTTACCACCAGTTAAATTTTCTGTCAGTCATCTCAAGCAATCAGATGACATGACAGATAGCGTTTCCGTTTCTTTTGCAGGACTGATAATTTACTTGAGGGATTCATTTTGACACCAATTACGATAAAGATTGACTCACCATAAACGGATAAATCCCTCTTTTTACTTCCTGTTCACCTTCCGCATATACTTCTACACACAAAGACAATGCTGGAAAACAATCAAAAAATATATTTACTAACTAATTAGTGACAGTAAAAATATACATCCAAAATTAAATATAGAGATTGTAGGATTACCGAAACATAATGCAAATAGAATTTTAGTTTTCATATTTGTAGAAAACTATCATAAACATTTATAAGAAAACTAAATGACGTTTTACCGTCAAATACATTGCTGTTCTGACAGTAGAGATTTCAAAAGAAGAATACACATCATTTTTCTTATTATAATTTCACTGCCAGGTAAATCAAAAGATTTTATATAAACCTGTACAAGCATTTAAACCCTCATTTCTTAACCAAATGCTATAATTCTCTTTAACTCTCTCTGTCGTAAAAATCGAATTAGTCGAGTCACGTCCCTTTATTTTTCTCCGCTATCTTTGACAAAGTTACGCCGAGTTAAGGACATTAATCAGAATCTCATCTGAGCCAAGATGTATTATCCTCAATAAAGCGAAAAGAATGACTCCGCGATTTTAAAACGCGTGTTTTACAGATAAGAGCGGAGGATAAATCCAGGGAACACCTAATTATTCATGTTAGGGGTGTTTAAAAGTGCGTATTAATACGCTCGGAGCGACGGCGTCGACTTTTGAAAAATAAGCTAAGAACAGAAAAAGTGCAGTTTATTTAAAATACCGTGGACGGAAACATGGCTTGGGCGGGCACGCAACCACGAGAGTGCTGTGTACGTCTTTTCAGTTTTATTCCAAATTGGATAAATGTATCTGAGGGTAAATATTTTATGCGCTATTTGATTTTACTCTTGATTTTTTGGTTCACGAATTTAGTAGAATTTATTACAATCCAATTTTGAAAAATATCCACTAAATGACAATTAGCAAACCTCTTGCAGATAGTGAAAATAGTTTGGTCAACAAATGAGTGGAGATATCGTATCTAAACCGCTGATGCAGCTACGTCAATAGCACTCGTTCAGACGGTTATTACAAGTCCAGTTAAACGGGAGCCCTCCTAATGTACTAGGAATTTGGTAGATGTTCTTAAATGTTACTTGGTTCTATCGCCAGGTAGTGTCAACTAAAGTTGGTGTTGTTATAACGGTCCGAATGAACGAGCTACGTGTTTTGGCGGCTTCCCACAATTGCTTTACACTTCTTCCTTGAGTAAGCCTTTGTAAAATGGTGTGCTAAAAATATCAATAAAACTACGACATAACTTTTAATGGCACTTGTTTTTTAATAGCTGTATTGATTGGGGAAAGCAATCGGACGAGTATTTATAGGGCGAAGAGTATATATCTATAACTCCGTCCGTCTTTTATTGTTTGGATGGAAAACATTACCTAAATTATACAGGTAACGGGTATTGTACAGATTTTTCATAGCTTTTATTTTTGGTATAGAAACTGCTTTGATGATATTTATTTATGTCTGTGATAAAAAATAATATTCATAAAAATTTGTTTTGTACTTATTTAAGTTTTCATGTGATTTAATTTATTTATTTTAACGCCAATTAAAAATACATTTTGCATAATAATAATTATATTTATATGATTTAACACCTGAAACGTGTAAGTATATTCACATTACGTACTTAGTCTACAAATTCCACAGAGTTCAGACAAACTTTTCGCCGGCTTACCAACTGCGACTCAAGAACGGTGATATGAATATTAAACGCTTCAAGAATTAGAAGATTTATACGACAATTCGGAAGTCGGGCGGTACTCGCGCACTTAAATGAATGTTTAACATTATCTGTGGAGTTTTAAGGAACTTGAGCCTCTTAACAACTTGCTAAGAAACTTTGATAGAGAGCGGCTCTCGGGCGATTAATTCGGAAACGTGGAAAGGTGGACGGGAATTCTTAATGTGAAAGGGTGACTGTGGAGGTGTTCGATCAGTGCATCTAATAGGGGGTGAGCTTCATTTAAATTGCTAGAGTTTTGTGTTTAGTTATCTGTTTAAATGTTAGTAGTAGTCGTTGTTTTGTTTTAATCGGTTCTCGCACTAAGGAATTTATTGTATTGTCGGTGGGGGTTTACAAACATTTATTCCACATGCACAATGAACACCCAGACTTGGAACAAGCATTTGTGGATGACGCAAATGCTTGTCCCATGTGGGGATCGAACCCGCAGCACAACGCACACAGTGGTAATTGGTGTGGTGACCTTGTACCACTTGTATCAATGTTGTAATATAAAAGGGGATTTTGCACGTATTCATGCACAGTTGGGTTTAATCTACGGAATGCTAATTGCTCAGCAGCCAAGCTAGGAGAATGGTGCTCACCAAATGATTTGCACCCACTTACTACATAACATGTTTTAGTTTAAACCTTGTACCTATCTACAAATAACCTTATATAAAATTAATAAAATATTATTTTTTTATGAAAATTAAAAAATTAAAGCATAGTCGAATCAATTCTATTTGAACCCACACGTTTTCGCTTTGCTACTGAATGACAAGTATGATAGATGCTAAATAAACTTATAGACCTTGAAATGATTTAAAACATAATGATCTTGATGAAAACCACAGCGGTAATATCGCGACACAATATTCATTTCAGTGCTTGACAGTATAAATTGATCGGTGCAGTGTGCGTGCGCCGTCATTGTTCGCTGCCGTCATTTTCCGATGTCCCGTCCCGTTCTATTGTACTGCACTTTATTGAATTTGATTTACGCGCCAATTTTTGTAGGCTTCGGTTTTTATTAACTGACCTCGGTGCCGATGTAAACTTAATTGAATCCGCCAACAAAAGGTATCGAATGAAAAGAGCGTCCAGCGGTGTGCGATGCAGATTATAATAGGTTTTTCCGAATTTGCATGGGTTTTAAGTTACTCGATATTCGATATTTTCACGGCGGTTGAACTATTGCATTCGTTCTGTTTGTATGAAAGCTGCTCTAATTAATTTTTATGTTACACCGGTTACCTACTGTCGAGGTTTTAATTAAC
This sequence comes from Diachrysia chrysitis, assembly GCA_932294365.1. Lineage (NCBI taxonomy): Eukaryota > Metazoa > Arthropoda > Insecta > Lepidoptera > Noctuidae > Diachrysia > Diachrysia chrysitis. Next base: position 8,667,164 of record OW028649.1, on the reverse strand, counting down.
GAGATTTTATTTTCAACAAACAATTGTATTCCCAGTATTTTGTTTTTGGTGACAGGTTGGGTCCAGTATTCAATATGTGAATTCTGAATTGAAAGCGACATTCTGATTGAGGTATAGATTAATTAACAGAATAAATAATGATCAACTGTCAATTGTTATGAATATGAACAAGTTACTGTCAATTATTATGAATATGATTAGATATAAAAAAAAATATGGAGATTTGTAGTGACAGATTTCGACAGGCAGTATAATGCCAGTAAAGAAAAAAATGTTATAATTGAAAAAAAAAAGTTTTATTATTTTATTATATTTATATAAAAATATTGTTTTTGTTTCATCATGTTTGTGTAGATTTAATACAGTATCAAGGTTGGCAGTTCTTCAACATTTCTGCAACAAATGCGAATTAATTGCTGAAAGGCCGTAATCTGAGTTAATTATCTGAAATTCGGTCGTATTTAACGTCGTTTGAAACGAGTTTACACAATTGGAGGCGAGTCAAAAGAGCTTTCTAAAGGAATCGCAAACACAATTAGGAGCAAGTTGTTGTTTGTAAATTGTCAGGGAAAGAGTGTGCATGACACGTGGCGCTTCGTGCATACAACGGTTACTGATCGTTTTTAACGACCTCCGTAGTCGAGTGGCGTACCCATAGGCTTTCAAGGTCTCGCTAGCTCTGGGGTTCCGGGTTTGATACCCGGACAGGTCAATGTAGAAAACTACTTTTGTCTCGGGTTTTGTTGTGATAACTGATTCTATAACACAAGCTTTGGGCCCAGAGAAATGTATGTGATGTTGTCTACATTTTATTATTATTATAATGTCGATCCACGGCCTAAATTGTTTTTGTTTTAAAATTTGTTATTTACAATAAAATATTTGTGGGAATAACATTATATTCGAACCGATCACTGTAGTAGTTAGGCTGTAGACTGGTAGATTTTACGAATGAATTTACTTAATGCTTGTTTCAATTATTGTAGTGCCACATGATAGAAGATTCAACAACAAGCTGGTTTTTATTTACAGAAAAGTTTTTTATAATAATAAATTTATAATTTATGTCGGCGCGACCTTTATACATACATTTTTAAATAAAATAAAACATAATACGTATTTTTTATTTATTTATTGTTTTTATTTATCTTAAATATTCAGTTGCGCTGTTATACTTGTATTGCGTACTGGCCGCTAAGCTCGTTATTATGATTGTGCCCTATACAGAGATACAGAATCAAATCAGCCGCGACAATGGCGACGCAATTAAACTCGCGAGGGGAAACGTCTTGTAGAGATGCTGGCGCGAATACGGCCCATGCGCCGGATTTACACGGAACATTAAAAGAAAATAAAATAAATAGGTGACAGGTGATTTGGTTAAGATTGTACAAATGAAAACTATAATCTATGTATCGGTTATAAAAACGATTGGTACCTATTAAATATTAGACAATCAAACAAAAAAAAAAACCTGCCAAGTGCGAGTCAGACTCGCGCACCGAGGGTTCCGTACAAACCTGTAGGTATATGAATGCATGAAATTTTGTGTGCATATCGGGTAGGTCTGAGAATCGGCCAACATCTGTTTTTTTTTTGATCGCTGAACAACGTTTGCTGGGCCAGCTAGTAAGTTTATGATTATTAAAAAAAATATACTATGTGATGTAACTAAAAATTTAAGATTTTCGGAATTTTTCCTATATGTGTACTTTATAACGTTGCTTCATGCCAAATTTCAAGATTCCAGGTCGTCTGGAAGTATCCTTTAGGTTTTGATTCCCTTGCGAGTAGTTGCGAGTTTCAAAATATGCGGCTTTAATTGCTGTATCTTTTGATTGCGTTGACGTAGAAGTTTGATTTTGTTACAGCTTAAAGATATTATAGACTTGAGTATTTGTTAAGAATTTCAATATAATACCACTACGCGTTCATGAGTAAAGGGGTAATAAGTTTAAAATTATTAAAAATATTTTTATTATATGATGTAACTAAAAATTTATGCTTTTCGCAATTTTTCCTTTATCTGTGTTATAAGACGTTGCTTCGTACCAAATTTCAAGATTCTGAGTTCACGGGAAGTACCCTGTAGGTTTTGATTCCCTTGCGAGTGTCGAAAATTTGCGGCATAAACGGGAGTATCTTTTGATCGCGTTGACTTAGAAGTTTGATTTTTTCACAGCTCCAAGAGACCATAGACTTGAGTATTTGATATGAATTTCAGCTTGATACCTCCACGCGTTCCTGAGAAAAAAGGTCTTGACAGACAGACAGACAGACAGACAGACAGACGGACAACAAAGTGATCCTATAAGGGTTCCGTTTTTACCTTTTGAGGTACGGAACCCTAAAAATATCTCGAAATTCTGTACTATTAGGTACTGTACTACAAAACTCCTACGGTTATAGGCCCTATATTGAAAATTGAATCATTTTTTAAATTTGGTTTTTATACATCTTATAATTATGAATCGTTTTTATAACTGTTATAGCATAGTCTTTGTTTGTAGGAAAATAACAATAATACCTTGTATGGAGCATCATTATCATTTATACCGGCGGAATTTAAAAATAAATGATAAACACGCAGCGTAATTAGATGAGTAAAGAAACTTACATACATGTTAAAATTTAAAATTATCTACCGGGTTCGAAGTAAAAATACGTCTGAATATTATTTGACATATTAGACAAGAATGAAATTAACATGTTGATTTTTATCCTCTTTAAAAAAACAATGACAACTGACTAAATATTTTTAGTCAGCCACTAGCTTCTTCCCACGTCGATATAAAATATCGCGGCAAAAAGTGGCCTATATAATTTTACTCCATACTAAATTTCATTAAAATCGCTTAAGTGGTTTAGCCGTGAAAGTGTAGCAGACAGACAAAAAGACAGCAATTACAATATTATCAGGTATGGATTGCACATTATTTAAAATAAGCGGATATAATAGTTTTACTCACTTAATTATAAGAGCAACATTACCAACACAATCTTCGCAATACGCAAAGAATCTTAACAATAGGGTATTTAACTACTATTGAATTATTTATTTATTACAAATATTTCTAATCTAGTATTAAATTAAAGCAGAACTGCGAAATAACATCATAAAAATATACACTAATACAAAAGTAATAAGCTTTTAAAATTTGTAGATGACGCATGTTTTATCTCTTTTGCGCAAAACAACGACTTGTACGGGGCAGCCCCCGATTAGTATGGAGAATTACGAAGGTGACGTCACCTGATGGTATAGCGTTCTCTGTCTAATTAGCAATAATAAAATGCTTGTAACCGTTTTTACAACTCGACATAGTTTGTAATATATATTTTTTAAATGTAATAAAAAAAATCTTGTCAAGTACCCATTGTGTAAATGTATTTAAACCAAAACCAACAGTGTAACAGAATTAAAGTCAAACTCTCTCATTGTCGGTAATGCAAATCCTTGTCTGAATACGGTCTGTTTACTTCTTTGCCCCTTTGTTTCAGCCGTAACGAGCAGAAAAAGGGCCCATTCATAGCATCCGAACCTAATTACCTTACCCCCGGGTACAAAGGAGGGTTTCTAATTAACGATATTATGTCAAATAATTTGTTTGAGTCGACGTCTTACTCGGTCTGAATCGCGGATTGGATTAAGTTTGCTCATGGCTCGGTACGTTTGCTTTATAAAGAAAAGCTGTTCGAATGGAAAATATTAAGGACTGTGATTGTAGCGAACCAATTGTCTTTGTTGGATATTCTATAAATGGATATTTAACAAATCAGATTCGAAGGTAACGCTTATGAAATAATATTCCTTACCATAACAGTATCTATACAAATTTGATATATTTAGTTACTCTAAAAAGTTTGCATTAAAGAAATGTATAATTACTTACCAGTTTAAATCTTACAAAGGTGATGTCGTATTGGCCTAGCGGTTCAATGAATAGAGTTGTGTGCACAAGGTTGCAAGTTCGACCCCATTACAGGCAATATGTCTATTTCAAAGTTATATGTTCTTTATTAATTATTCTAAGACATCATTGACAATCGGTGAAGTAAAACCGCGTGAAACCTGGATTCCAAAAGTTGTAATCTGATATCGCCAGCCACAATAAGTGGTGGTCAATGCTCGTTCCTTTTCTACATGAGACGAGGCCTGTACCCAGCAGTGGGACATTTATAGGCCGGTATTATAAAAGTGATTGACATATACATTACTTTTGCTATCCTAACAATATTCCAAAGATATTATATTTTCAATTTTAAAAGTTTTTCATGTATTAAAAAGAATTTACGAAAAAACTTTGTGAATGCAATTTTAATCTTGTTACGTAACGTTTATTGAAAGCTATAAAATCGTCCATCACCTAGTATGGCAGTACCTACGTATATTAGATTTGCAGTATCGATTTTAGCCTAAATAACGGGCAGGTACAACGTCGTCCAGTTAGTAACGAGTTCCACTGCAATATTTACAGTCTGCCGGTAAAAATGAAAACCAGATAAAAGTTTATTGCAGTTTTAATTTACCAATAGAATTAATATTGTAAAATAGATTTTTACATCAATACTATAAGACAACCTTATACAAGTTTTTAGGGTTTTTTATTATAAATTATTCTGGTATTTTATATTTGGACATAATTCTAGAAATCTCGTTTTTAGCGGTTCGTACCTCAAAAGGAAAAAGAAACCCTTATAGAATCACTTTGTTGTACGAACGTCTGTCAATATTTTATTTTTCAGAAATGCTTGATGTTGTCATTTTGACATTAATATCAATAATACGATGATTATTCAGGTCTATGGACCACTTGATGTAAACAAATATCTATCTTCTACGTCAACAGATGACAACGTAATTAAAATAAACAGGCATTTATGTTGTTCATCCCACGGCTTTCCGAGAAATTTAAAAACCTACAGGGTACTTCCCGTCGATTAGAATCACGAAATTCGGCATCATGCTTAGGTCTCACTTTATAAGTAAAGGAACAAATCCGAAAATTGTGAATTTGACACGATTATCAAAATAATATTTACGGAACCTTCGGTGTGCATGTCAGACTCGCACTCGTCCGGTTTTTAATAATCAATGCGATAAACAACACATTTAATAACATTTTACCAGACGCAAAAACGTCCGATATTTTTACCTATCGCTTATTTTATTTTACTAAAAGTAATACATATGTACTTACCTATTATATAAATATGGTCCTTATAATTCCTAGTTCTTCTTGTCCTAATATGTAAACAATAGTTCAAAACAAGCTATGATGGATGTCCGACGTCACAATATGTTCCAGTCGGCTTTTGCCTCGTCAGCTGCGTATTAGCAATCTGTCAGTGCTAACCGTGCATTTGTCATTACGATTGGGTAACATTAATTGGATTAACGTCATTAGCTGCCCCTTCACTTCGCTCAAGACGTATGGAAATGATACGTAAGACGTACTAATACATGCTAATTAATGTTATCAGTATTAAGTTTCAATATACAGCGTTTTAGTGCAGAAAATGAAGAAACTACTAAAATATTCCTGTTGGTCTAGTGGTTAGTGACCCTGACCGCTAAACCGACTAAACCGACGGTTGTGGGTTCGATTCCCACCGAGCACAAATCTTTGTGTGAAGACAATGATCATTTGTCTAGGTCTGGATGTACTTTATGTATAATATGAGAGTGTTTAGAATTCTATAATTATGTTTATCAGTTATCTTGGTAGCTATAATACAGGCTCTACTTAGATCGGGCCCGTGGGCCGTGTATGAGATATAAAAAAAAGAGACACATAGAGAGACGTACTGTTATTAAATATAGGTAAAAAAAAACGTACTTTCATTCTTAAGGATTTCTGTCTGAAGTCAGCCACAGCAACAGGGAAAAAAAGTATTAATCAACACATACTTTTTTAATGAAAGATTATAATAGGTATTCAGAATGAAAATACTTTTTGTTATTACTGCGTTCGTTTTCGCGAAATTTGGATAAAACTAAGAACTCGTTTGCTTAAGTCTCATTTAATATAGATGATTACGAAAAGTGAAAAAAAAACGCATTAAGGCCAATTTTGACTGGTACACATAATACATTAATAAAAACAAAAGAGCAAAGTAGAGCTTAATCTGGGGCTTTCTTATTCGAAATAATGGATAACATGAAAATTTTAACAATAAAATTCCCGAAATAAGGCGTGTAGGTTTTACTTAAAACCTTGTTTTAGTACACTTAACAACGTAATCTTTAATTACACATAAATGTAAAATAATCCTACTTCGAAGTTAGTAAAAGTATAACAGTAGTTTTAACAAATTCAAACTAGAAGATATGTCATTCTTGTTCATTTTCCCCAATTATTTTGATTAAACAAAACTAAACTACAAAACGAATATAAAAAATATTGTATGGACCACTCCTGAGGCAAATACAACTCAGGATTTTTTTTTTATATTGATTCCTAAGTGCCGGTAATGTCGCGTAATAAACATAAAAATAAACACATACAGTCGAGTTGAGAAAGTTGTCCTTATCTATCGACCGGGCTTATAATAATAAAAACCTTGTTAATATAATTTATGCAATATTTTTTTTTTAATTAATAGTGATCTAAAGGTTTTACTTAAAATCTTTTCGAGTACACTCGACTACATAATAAAGATATAAAAATATTTTTTTGGCGACTAGAAATATAAATGAGAGGCGTAAAAGGAGTTTTGAATAGCGTCCGTCCACATAATGCCAGTTCTAGGAAATCAAAGGGGTGGGATGGCAGGATTAGCAGACATTTGAATGCACAGGCCGAGCTTCTCGCACTAATTGAGTTAATATTTGGTTATCGGGCGCGCGCACTCGTCCCGCGCGACTAATCCTTCCGAATTAATGACGCGAATTTATAATGATTAATGCGTATGTGAACCGCACCTGATTTTACGATTTGTTCATATAACAAGAATGTCTAGCTTTTGTTTACAGCTGTACCGATGAGACCTTTGTATCCGTCCTTTGTAGACCGTTGATTCCTCTTAGGAATGGCGTGACCTGCTTTGATTGAGTATGTTTTTTGAGTAAGGGTGCGAAATTATTTCTTATTCATTAATTAAAGCATTTAGCTTTATAATAAATCATTTATAATTATTTCTGAGTATAATTTTTATTTTGCTAAAAATGTTAATAAATAATTATATTTTCAATTTCCAAGTCAAATGTAGGATTTATTTTAATTTAGTACTAACTATACAACTGTATTATTAATTAAGTATTGCAAATTAATGTAGTAGCATGTTAATGTTGTAGGAAATAAAAAAGTATATATGGGCCTTATTAAAAAAAAGCACCCTCATGTTATTAGGAATGTCCATAATACGTTATTGGGAAGTTTACCGTAAATGCCTTCAAGGGCATTATTTCTTTGGTTATTTTTTCATTCTTCTTGCTAGTTACCATTTCTTATTGTAGCTACGCTTGCGCCGTTAATTGTGTGATGTTATAAAAGATCGAATTATTCAATCGTTGTTGTGTTGTTGTTAAATCGGCTAATTAAATGCTGATGAAGATCACATGCTTGCTATATTATAAAAATAAAATATTCCATTTATTCCTAAACATCATATTCTATCATATTATATCATATCATATTATATCCCTAAACTGCTATGTTACTTCTGATTATTTCACTTAGATATTAGTAAATCACCTAAAAAATTGAACAATATTCCTAGGTACTTTATTTTGGTCAGTTTTGATCACAATGGAAAGAAAATCTGTTGTCTTGTTTGTTTCACGTGTGAGCGCGGCGCGGCCAACTGCGTCGTCCATTCAATTCGACAGTTTTACGACGCGACTCCCGTTTATTCGCACGTTTCGCTTCGTTATGGCTTTATTACATTTTTTTATAGCTCCACTAGTTCATATTTTCGGCGGCGTTAAAGGATTAAAGAAGTGGAGATTAATATGCTTTTTAAAGGTTTTTGTAATTTCAGTATGGATTTTGCTCGATAAAAAATTATATTGGTTAGTTTAAAAACGTAATGTTCTATTTTGAATAAGCTAATCTAAAAATTCGTTACTAAAGACCCTTTTTGGCATTTTTACGCAGATAAATGTTGGACATTTGACGGATTAAATTGGTCTACTATAAGCTCTTTAAAATGGCATGAGAATCCGTCTATTTTAATTTAAAAGTATGCCACCCAAAACCGAGGCTTCCCACTCATCTTACACCCAAAAATAGGTAATGCGACTACTGACTACACGCATGCAAACAGTTGGTAACGAGCAAGCGATCAATGCGCAATCACAAGCGCTAATCACGATTGACGGGCAAATGATGGCGGAAACAAATGACGGCTGGAGCAAATGATGCGCCGTATCGGTTGACACGCAGCGCTAATGAATTGCTATGCCACGGCCGCAGCGCCGCCGGCCGGTCCAAGCATGGATTGGCTGATACAGGCCTGTTTTTTTTTTCATTCTTGTTTATATTTCGGATCTTTGCATATCAAAATATTGATCATTAGGTGGGTTGTTATAAAACCAACTTTAGACTAATCTTGACTATTAATCTTTTTCTGTCTTTAATTTGAATTTTTTGAGTAACATAATAAACACTAAATAGTAACATATTATACACAGATAGGTAGGTATAGTGAAATCAAAAACGTATTTTAATTTTCATACCCGTATTCCACCCTAAATTTGTAATTGTTATTTTTCTTTTATCTTAAGTATTGTTTTTTATTTTTTGTTAATTAAACATTTTTATGGTAATAACTTTAATCAAAATGTAAGTGAATAAAAACAAAATAATTACACAAGTCTTTCAACAGTTCATAAAGCAGTAATTTCCATAACGCCGGGATGTAGGTACCAAGTACCGATATGTCACAGAATCAGACAACACACAAGTCAGTTGTAATTAGACACGGGACAAATTAGATCAAGTTGCACATGACAGTGGATTATTGATTGCGAGGACGGTGGGCATAATGACGTCACGCGCGGTCCACGGTCAGTAATTAACGACTGATTAACGCACAATTAGCCCTCTGATCAGTGATAACAGATGCCGGCGGAACTTGAGAGCGGTACAATGTTGCCGATTGAGGTAAACGTAATATGAGTGAAATTGATTGAGTGGATTCACTGATGTGATGGTGGCGAGGACGTTATGATTATACTGTCTGTGGTAAACATTTTATTATACAGTGCCATGCATATATAATGTTTGTACCGAAGATATAATAGTCATGTAAAGCGTCAAAGGTTCTTTAAAAACAGCCGATGTGAGAACAAAGACCCGGTTTGCGTCTCAATATTTTTGTTTGCAAAAAATGACAAATCGCCGAAAATATGTCAAAACAATTCATTACCAATTTTTTTATTTAATAGATTAAATTTGAAAAAACTACCCCTATTCCTAATTCAGCATCTCATTAGAGGAAGTACCTAATGTACATTTTACTACCGAACTCGTCAACTGCCTCCTAATGTCATCGACCTCGTAGACAATTAATTATTGATTGTTTATTCTATTGGTTTTGTTTAGTTATTATTAATCTATATTTAATATATAAAGCTGAAGAGTTTGATTGTTTGGTTGAACGCGCTAATCTCAGGAACTATCCGGTCCGATTTGAAAAATTCTTTCAGCGTTGGATAGCCCATTTATCGAGAAAGGCTATAAGCTATATAACATTTCGCTGCGACCAAAAGGAGCGGAGCATAAATGAAAAATGATATAAAAATGAAAACCCATTAAAACTAAAACACGCGGACGAAGTCGCGGGGAACAGCTAGTGAACTTAATAATATGGAAAGTCGTGGCGTAAAGTAACATCATCACATGCCAATTAATGGAATGAATAAATATACTCCGTTATTTAAAATAAAATCAAACAAAAGATCTACATTATCAATTAAAATCAGTAATAAACGAAGCACATTCAAGTGCGTATCAGTCCTGGTAATACAACCATATACCTGTAAAATGAATTTATCAATAATATTACATAATTTATGTTTTGTGGAATTCACTAATTAGTTTTGCAGAGTAATTAACACGGGCATTGTTAAATTTTTCTTTGAAATTTTGCAGCCATTGAAAGCAGACGAATATATTTGGTTATTAAAATTTAATATACGAATGAGTTGGATAATGATCTGTGCGTTTATTGTGTTAAGTGTAAATTCATTAATTAACGTACAACAGTGGGATTATGGAAAGAGACGGGGACGTTTGAATTTGTTTATCGCTCGCCTGCAGAGCTAATGCCTTCACACGGCTCGACGCACTCCATCTCTGGTCTCCAAATGTTAAATGTATTATTGTATCTGCAATGTTATGAATGTTTAAGACTAGTTTTATTTGATATCAGTATGTATTTTGGGCTGGCTAATATTTAAAATGTATAATCAAGTAACAATTCCTGTACTAATGATTGAAAATCGCGTGGGCAAGTACGCAAAGCTCAGATGCAGATAAAATGTTTGAGTCTTTCTGTATCATGTAAAGATGAATAGTTAAGGTAGTAAGCAAAGCGTTTTAGAAACACGTTTTATATTATTTATTTGGCTCTTCAACAATGAGCACTGTGTTACATATAAAAAAAATACATTAAGAACTTAATTATAAGCGTCTAACTACTTATAGAAGATGCACTATATGCACTACATTAAGTGCAATACGTATAAAATATTGATTACACACGCATTTATTGAATTTCAAACTAGCTACTAGTTATTACATATTGCTACTTACGCATTTTTTAATTAAAGTATATCTATATAAAAAAATATATTTTCAATTACATTAAAGGTTCCCATTTTTTGCATAACTAAACTTAAAGTTTTTTTATTATGCATCTAATCAATTGTTTCTTTTCATATCCATACTGACACTAACGTCAATAGACGTAAGATTTCCATGGAAAGTCTACTATCTTTTTCGTTCCACGTACTGGTAATTTCTTTTTAAAAGAGTCACGGTCCCGTCAGGTCCGTTAAAGGTGCGCTGAGCTAAGCCTCGTGCGGCTTAGCTCGCTCATAAATCAGTCGCCGTCGTTTTAGTTAATTGTTGTGACACGCGCCGAGATAGCCAAGAGAAAATATCGGATTTTTCGTTCACCTAAGCTGAATAATTCAGATAGACATTTTGTTTGGAAGGAAGATTACTGGTTCGAGGCTACTGTTTCAAGTTTTCTTTTTTAAGATCTTTTGTTAGGTACAAAAGGAAAAGAGCCATTCGGTATTATTTTTAATTGGCCACTGAACGGCTGAAGTTTTTCTACATTGAACTCAATGATTATGAATTATACTACATTGTATCATTATACGTCGGTATTTTTATTCACCTCAGCTGAATAATTCACCTAGACATTTGTTCGGTGGCCTTCCGTTTTCAGGCACGGATACGAGTTTTAATTTTAGACTTTTAGAGGTCTCTCTCCTCTTTTCTGGTTAATGTATAAAGAGTTTCGTAAAGCATAGTTCTTGAAATAGGTACATTGAGCTTTCAGTTTAGAAAAGCTTTGTATCTTTAGATAGAGAGTTTGTTGCATTTCGGATATGCTGAACTGAGCTAAAATGATATTTATCTTCTCTAAAACTTATTAAATCCATTTTATGTATATTACGTTAGTTATAATAAATAAAGTAAAGGACTACTTACTTTAGCCTCATCAATAGGTATTTTTTTACCTTCATTTCTAAGAAAAGTCAATACACCTAAAGAAAAACAAATGAATTTATAATATAAATTCACTGGATAATTGGATTCTATGACAAGTATATTAAGTATCAAAGAATGGATAGTAGTCAAAAAAAGTATTTGAAGTCAGTTACACAGTCTCTGCCTAATTTGGGATCAGATTGTCGCGTGTGAGATGTAATGAGGTATTAGTACATAAACTACTAAAATGTATTTCCTCTATACAAAGAAAATAATCAATAATGTTTAAAATAATTGACAAAAAACCGAGTCACCGTACAGTTGAATTGTTGAATGAATCTTAAACTGTCAAAAATTAATAGAATAGTGTTTTATTTATCATTTTATATTAGAATTATGCTCTGTGTGCTATGTGTCATAGACACTTTCTTTTTAGTTTCTCTTCCTAACAACTTCATAAGTAACATTTACAAATATGTACCTATTTATTCATGCTCATAATAAACAAGAATAATTATCGATTTTTACTAACAAATTTTATAGCAGTAATTATCCTACTTATGTTTTAATCAAAAACACGCTAATCACGTCACACATGAAGGGATAAGATTACAGCATCACTTGTCAAATATCTGTAGAAATATCACGTACATCAAAGGTGTGTGGAGGGGCCCATGCAAGTCTTAGAAAGGGTTGGCATACCTGCGTCGTAGATCATCCCGGCTGTGATGTGGTAAGTGTAGAGATCGCGTCATGTAATTAAGAATAAGATGAAATTTGGGTTTATTTTTTGTATAAGAAGAATTCCTTGACAAATTTTTGGGAAAATATTTAACAAAAATATATCTTTCTTAAATGTTTTTTTTATGTAAATAATGAATATTTTAAGCCATTGATTTAAAATTTGCTCTAAAACAGTCGGCTACGTGACATTGACGACTGTGAGTCCGGTGACGTCATTGTGTCGTCAAATCACTCACAACTCTAACTCTTGAGCGTATTTTGAGTGGAACATTCAGGAATGTGACGTCACACGATGCTCAATCATGGCCGCCCACGTTTTAGTTTTTGTCATGGTCATCGGCAACATTATCGTCACGTCAATTTCTCCAAAATTATAATGTTTTAAATTTATTTTTATGCAAAAACACATTGTTTCATTATTTTTGGTCTATAAACATATTTCTTGTTTTATTGTTACACATGTAAATATTTACTTACCTTATGCACGAATAGTGTTCTCTTTCTGCTTATGAAAGGTAATGTGAATTGAATTATAAAATAAAAGCGGGCGATACGGAATTTCCACTATTACTAACTAACATATAATATTCTTAGATATTTCTTCGGTGTTTGATCCCCTAAAACAAAATGCATTACTTGCTTAATCAAATCAGTCAATCCGATCTAGGCAATAAGTACGTATATATACATATATATAGGTACCCATGCTTTCTTTTTGATATGTCTTATTTCTAATGAAAGATGATGACGTCACGTGAAAGTTGATATTTCGCTTATAATTCTATACTGGAACGCCGGATAATTATTATTCCACGAATAAAAGTTATCCGGCGTTAGTATAATCAGCCTTATTTAATGTATGTGTATGTGTGTATGTATGTTCACCTAAAAACCGAGAACCGTAAGTCCAATTGATATAAAACTTTGCTCAGATATTAAGGGCGATATGACCACTCCGACAAACACAGTTACGTTAGTGCCGGATATGTGGCGCTGGTGGCAGTGGTTTTTATCTTTTGAACCATAGGTCAAATTGAAGATTTTTTTCAGGTAATATAATTCAAATACCTAGGTATTTTATATCTTACCAGCTTCCATTGCTGCGGCAATATAGACAAAAATAATACTTGAATTTTATGTGACACTTACGTTATCTTACTTTAGCCATCTACTTACCGCCCTCCCACTAGTGCAAGTGAGCAGTTATTCGGGGTGGCGCTGCGATGTTAATAATTTTCTCAAAGACATTCCTGGCATCGCCGCTCAGTAACGCTTTGTTAACTCTTTAAGATGCCTCGCATTCTAAACGTTATCTCTAAGGAATATTTTACAACATTTTTGAATATTTCAGTTCGGTATTTAGAATATTATCGCGAGGTACTTGGGAAATAAAATGTCTTTGTTAATTTATAACATTTTGTAGCTATGAAGAGGACTCTACCCTTTATTGTAGGTATATAATATACCTATACATAAACATTTTTACGATGATTATGGTTATGAATTTGTGTTTGTTTTAATTTTTAAAGGGATAAAGATAAAAAATTCAGTTAAGAAAACTTTTATTTTGTTAGCCCATATTAAATACCACTTCTGGGCAAAGATCTCCATTTTCTTTTTTCAAACCTCTCTGTCTTTTGCGATTTCTCAACAAACTACATTTGCTGATATATATAGGTATATCTTATTGAAAGAAAATCTTTATTAAGACCACGAATGAAACTTAAACGCACAGATTTTCAGCCAAATTTATATAAAGTTTATCAGTATTAAACCATGTGGAAGGCAAGATTTTAAGCTAAGTTAAAGTTCTATCTAACATCGTCCTATCTTACAAGTGTAAGATAGGACTTTTACAATCATAATATAATTATATTTCGGTATAGTCATATTCACAGTAGTAATAAAATTAATACTACGAATTCTGTACCTAAAATTACCATCCAAAATCATCCACCGCCTAGACAAATAAATTTTATATTCGTATCGAAGGTAACAAATTACTTGATAAAGTATCCTTAACGATGCTTTAGTGTCTCCGCCCACCTGTCACGGTTTTTCGTCCGGAGAGGGCGGTCCCGCGGGTGGGCGGGGCGATAGCCGCGGTGGGCGAGGACACGCCCATCGACGCGCCCCGCCCACTGCCTGACACTTCAGTTGCCGGCGAAGCGTCGCGCGCGGTGATACCCTTGCTGCCAGACAGCTGATGCAACAGCCTCTAGTCTCATGCCCTGCCTTGGATTGGCTTACAGTAGGACATGGTAATAGGACTTTATGTAGAGCCTACTAGGACTTTTTAAAACAGGAGGCTTATATTACGTTATTTTAGGAGATATATTTTACATCTGTTACCTTGTAGGCCAATTATTGCATAATAAAAATCTGTTTTTAAAACAAGACCAAAGCTTTAACACATCAAAGCATCACATAATAAACACATTGATCTTAATTATTTTTAAAAGCACAATTTTCAGTCCCTTAAGTATACTTACATTAACTAGGGGTGTCTATACTTCAATATTTTTTTATTCATATTGTAAAAACCACCTTACTTCATAATGCCATTTGCTGATACATCATAACTCTACTTACTCTACTTACTTATTCAAAAACTGAAAGCATTAAGGTACATCTGTACACCAAATTAAAAATCAATTTAAAGTTCAGTTGAAGTTATCAGCCTAACACTATCTAATTCTTCTACAACATTTTGTGTTACAACTTACCCTAAATATTAACCTCTGAGTCAATGATATTAGAGACGAGATATGTTACCTTCATAGTTACAAGACGTATAAAATCTTATCGTGCTTGTATAATGTCAAAATGTTGCCAAGTTGCACTTGACAGATGTATAGTACGAAAGATAAGATAAGAACGTAAGTAAAAGATTATGTTTCTCAGCAATACCATGTTTAAAAAAAAGATCACTACGTCATTAAAAAGCCTGAACCCCGATAATTAAATTTAATAGTTAGTTTTATAGTTAAGCACTTTTAAGATATTTCTTTAACAGCTAGTTCTTCTGTATTGTAATCTGTGGATAACGTTGTGAGTAGAGTATTTGTTAATTTTACTGATAAGCCGCTAACTATGTTACAATATTTAATATACCACTGTTTATTATCCCTATGTAAATAAATAAATAAATAAAAGAGAGCTATTATTGAAAACTTTCTAATTAAGAGGTTTTCGAGTCCTCAAATGCCAGCGCTAATAACATATCTGCCTCATTTTTATATTATTATAATATCATTTCAATTAGTTTGGAACACTCGTTTTCTATCTACCTTTATACCTATAGATAGATACTTTTTACCTACAGAAAAAGAGTATTATACAGTGCTTATTGTTGACCATCATTATTCGAAGAGAAGACACGAAGAATAAAAGGAATATATAGCTTTTGTTAAAGGTTTAGCTAGAATATCAATCCTTACTAATATTATAAATACGAAAGTAACTTTCTTAGCCGTTGGGCTTTCACGCCAAAACTACTGAACCGATTTAAAGAAATTTGGGACTCAGATAGTCTAGAGCCTGAGAAAGGACATAGGCTAACCGACATCTACGCAGGCGGAGCTGCGGGAAACAGCTAGTATAGATTTTTTTTTATTATACTTCACAGAACGGCACAAACACATGCCTTGTCAACGTTTGTTGTACCTTTTTGTGCTTAACTGTGTGTACGTATAAAAATACTAATAAGACACAACTACTGCACGACGATACGACAATATTACTATTTTACAACCATAAAGAGCTATTAAAACTGTTTATCATTACAAACAAACAAAAGAAAAACACTTTGAATTAAGTAAAGAAAAAATAAATTAAAAGGCCGACTTATTTAAAACAGATGACTGTCTTAATGCAGTTGATTGCAATTTCTTTTGGTTTCGTTATCAGCGCTCATATTTCACGTTTAATCTGCAATGATTAATTAAAATGTCAGCGTGGGGCGCACTGGCCCCAAATACATCATAATATTGTCTTAGATACTTTATGTAAAAACAGGGATGCATTCAGACAAGAGAATGAAAAAAGAAACAGTATTTTTGACCAAAAGATTTTCGTGAAGAAAACTACGCTTAGAAGAGAGATAAATAAATGTGGACAACATCACATATATTTAGTTAAACCCCAAGTAAGCAGAGAAGTCACTTGTGTTATGGAATCAGATATAACGAAGGTACCACAAACACCCAGACTCGAGACAATGTAGAAAGTAGTTTTTACATTGATCCGCCCGGGGATCCAATCCGGGACCTCAGAGCTAGCGGACACAATCTTCTTCTTCAAAACAATAGGGTGGTTGACAATTTTTTTTAGTCCTTCAGGACTATTCACAAAAAGTTTTTTTTTTTACTTTTTTACCTAAACGAAAAACTCACGACAATACACGATTTGAAATGACGAATGTGTACACCACTAATTCGCATTATCATTTTTTTTTTCTTATTTTGAAAATGAAAAAATACTTGTGTTATATTTTCTTATTATCCGACAGAACTAAATAGGTTTTGTTTCTTCATACCCAGTCATCTTCCCTATTATTATTGATGGAAAAAGCTTACTAAATTATTAAAAGTAAGATTACAAAAAAATATGTGCTTCAAAATTGTATGTGCTAGGAAATTAAGTTTCACTGAAATAAAAATAAAAAAGGAAAAATACTCTTCTTCTCTTCTTTCTACTATTCTATAAAATACTCTCTTCTTTCTACTCTTCTTCTACTATTCTATAAAATACTCTTCTATCTATACAGTAATTTACATCAACCAAAATTAGTTATCAAATTTAATTTCTCTTAAAGCCCATGGTCTAAGATAATTCCATTTCCAAAATTCATATTTTTGCGGTCTAAATGCGGTCCCCAGTGTGAAATTAGCAAAAGTAATTCATTAACCGCCCGCAAGATTGCGCTAAGTCCTTTATTTCAGAGCGGGCTTGCAACCAAGTATTTTTTAATTCCCCAGCATTACCATTGTGTCGCTTTGATTTATGTTGCCCAAGTCTTTCCTGTACGAAAATAAACCAAGATAATGGCGCTTTTTTAACACCTTAATTAAAATGTACTATAGTTAATTGATGAGAATAATTAACTGTTATTTTTGAGTTGTAGACTTTTGTTGTTAATGTTGTTTTAAAACGGAATATGAAACGTTTGTTTCCTTCAAAAGGATGATTGTGTTCCTAATGTTAGTTTTATTTAAATATATTTTAATTTTCATATAATTAGAAAAAAAAAACATTTTATTGTATGTTTGTACTGTGACTACAGATATCGATAGACTATTCTAGTTTGAAATCTTCTCTAAATAGAGCTTGTGACGTCAGACAAGGTAGTAAAAAAATGGTAGGAATGCTTGGTGTTTATACAGACCGTGACACTTGCGTTATCCTGGTCTATGTATGTATATCTGTGACTGAAACATAATGTAAAAAGAAACACACATACTTTTCACACACTAAACAATAACTGTTTGTCAATTACAATACCTATATTTTTTTGAATCAGTTTTTTTTTTATTTTCCTTCTGAATTCGAAAACATCCCTTCCATGTTATAAGTTAAACAGAGGTGTAATTCTATACTACAACTTCAGCTGGTTTTGCTTGGCAAAGATAACCTGTTCCCGTAAATCCCGCGTACGGTAGTTTGGAAGAGTTAATGGCGCCGATATAAGGTCGGTCAAGACCCATCTAGTTCATCCTTATCAGGTCCAGACGTCTTGTTATCGAGGTCGTAAGTTATTCTGTACTGTACGGGTTTTCACATGTGGCTTATCGATAGTAGTTATGATATCACCTGTACTTCTGAAAGATTATGCAGACGTGCTACATACTTTAAATTGCTACTACTTTAATATAAAACCTTTTCTGCTCTAAATATAATAGAAATAAAATAAACAGATACATGAATTAGGTTTAGTATAAATTATTAATTTAATTTAATAGCCAAGCCACCGTTTTATTGAATTCAAGGTAAGCAAAGCAACCCAGGCACTCCTGAGCCGATAATACTTATATATAATCAAAGACTTGTGCTCATTAGTTGGGCTTATAAACTCGAGTTTACTCACTAACCTGGTGGTTAGTGAGTAAACATAAAAAAACGTAATAACATAAACGTAAACATTCTTTGCTACAGACCGTGGTCGGTCTGTAGCAAAGAATGTGAAAGTGTTAACAAGATATCAATACACATCACACAAAACAAAACCAAGAGTATATCCTAAGCATAAATTGTAGGACAAGTTAAAAAAGTTTTTATGTCGCTAAATCAGTCAAATTAAAATATCCTCTTTGTAACAATAAACGAATCATTACATTGTAAGCAGTGATTGTAAACTATTGGGGTCAGTTTCATTGCGCTATGTAATCATTGATGAAAACGCAAATTTAGCGCTAATTAGCAAACGAGCCGCCTGTCTGGATCTGCGTCGACGTAATTATTGGAACACAATACGTAAACACGACACGGCAGCTTATTGTTAGTTACTGGAAAATATTCCAACTAAAACTATTTTATTATTGAAACTTGAAACAGTAGAGAAAGAGTAAATTTTATTTAACAATGTTACTTACGGTCATGTTTGCAATGAACTGTATTTGAGTATGATTTTCATATTTATCAAATTTTTGAGGAATCTTATTAATATTATCATCTAAACTCGAAATAAGTGGTCAGTTATGTGTATGCAGTTAATTTATGATTTAATGTGTTTTTTTTATATGTTTATTTCAAAATAATCAACTAACGTAAATTAAATACAATAATATTATATTTAAAAGTAGCATTTACTAAAATTTGAATAAACTACACTAAAGTGCAACCAATTATAGTGCGAAATAGCAACACGGAATTTAAATGCACACTCCAACAAAGACACCATATTTCCCCTCAAAAGTTCCGTCATCAATTCATAGTCATACATCGTAACTTTCATTTATATCCCCACGAATTAATTGCCAGAGCAAGGGCTTTCAGGCAGTCCCATCGACATACAGTTTAGCAAACACACGAGCACTCGAGAGCTGTGTGCTCTAAAACTGCATCCTAATTATCCCGCATTCAAAGTGGGCCGCCAATTTGCCGCCAGTTGCGGGTACGAGCACTGCAAAAACTCTAATTAAGGTAAATAATGTTTATAATTAAAATAACACTCGGTGGGCGAATCAAAGCGAGATTTCGAACAGACGACGCATGTAATACGACCACTTCGCCTTGTGAGCGATTTTTTTGCGCTCACTCGGGTGTCTTCTTTGCTTTGGATTGGAAACGGTTGGTAAATACAGAATGTCGGGTTTTTTTTCTGTTTGTCGGGTTAGCCTGAAGTTTTAATTAATAGTAATCGCTGATAGCTTTGAAGAGTTATAAAAGGTGTATTTCCTTTTATTGTTAATGTTTCATGATAGAAAGTTCATGTTTCTGGAATTAGTATAAAATAATTCTGTTCAATGGTTTCTTTAAACAAATAAAAAATACATGATTACATTATACTTTGTAATGCCACATGAAGGAAAAGTACTCTTAATACTGTAAATAGATTTGACTCAAAGAAAACATTCCTTTATTTTTGAAAAGAAAGAAGTTTGGAGTTTACCTTTTTGGATCGGAATCGGACCGACTAAAATTAAATCGAGCTAAAACTAAATTGACCGCAATGTATCAAAACCGCTTTTATTACACGTGAAAACAATCCAAATCAAACCTAAAACATTCAAAATCAAATTAACAGAACTTTGTAAATCGAAGGTTCGGTGCATGACCCACGATTCGTGCACCATGCACTGTGATCCAAGCACCTTGGTTCATGCGTCGTGCACCGCGCACCTGTAATACCACCACGCACCGAGCGCCAAGCACCGATGTTCATGCTTCGTGCACCGCACACCTGTAATGCAGGGAATTCTAATTAACGGCTTGGCGTCCGCACGCCACACTGACGGATCTAATCATTGCTGTGTTATCTAGACCACTGTGTTCTGGTCGAGAAAATTGTTGTCGATACATAGGCTTGTGATTAAGTGATTTGCTTTGTTTTCTTTGTTAAGGTGTTGTGTTATATATAGGACGACCTTCGTGGTCGAGTGGCGCGCACACCGGTTTTCAAGACGTCGCTAGCTCGGAGGTCCTGGGTTCGATCCCCGGACCGGTCAATGTAGAAAATCACTTTTCTACATTGTCTCGGGTCTGGGTGCGTGTGGTGCCTTCGTTGTCACTGATTCCATAACACAAGTGCTTTAGCTACTTACTTTGGTTCTGAGCAATGTATGTGATTTTGTCCTCATTTATTTATTTATTATATGCATCTACTTACTATTTAATGTTGAGAATGTTTAACTAGTCTTATGTATTTGTTCGACTGACTGGTTGCTTGTTTACTGCAATATACCTAATTCCAGCAGAAACATGAATAAGATTCATGAAAAAAGTTACTTAATTATAAAAAAAACCTTATGAAAAATCATTTTTACTAAACTTAAAATAGACACTTTTGTTTACAAGATATCAACTTTGTTATAAGTTATTATTATATGTACCTAAGTAATAAAGCCGGCAACTCCAAACAAAATACATCCAGTAAGACTGAAATCACTTAACTAGCAATAATTAACTTTATTTACATTTTACCTCGTGGCAATTGTGGAACCCTTCCTAAGGCGGGGAACACACTGAGCTTCAGACTTAGTCTTACCAAGTTGTAACAAATACATTTTGTAGCGAATCGTTTGAATTCACATTGTGTTATTTATGTTAGACATTTGGTATATTGATTTAAGTGTAACTTGATGACTTGACTACAAGCTACTTTAAAAAATTCGCAACTCATACTACAGCAGTTTCGAGGCTCTTTTCCATAAAATTATACTACACAATATTAAACTAGAAGTAAAAAAGTATCGTTCTATGGTACTGACCTATAAATATTTAACTTTCCTGCGTCTAAATTCTTATTAAATTCTAATACTATAATTCAATCTTTCATTTATTAAACAATTTTTCAGTGTGTACCACCCTTATTTCCGCGTGGTTCCGCCGGACGTGTAATTAAAACCATCCTTTACTGATTTATCGCGTCCACAATTTATTCCTTTATCTTTGTTCGGACCACTAATATATCTTTATTCAATTCTCTAGATAAAATTAGCGAATTTGTTCTCCTTGCCTTTCCTTTTTCGTGCTTGGTTAAAGGGTTGCGAATTTAATTTTTAATTTATGATCTTATAAAAAGTTAAAACATATAAATTTACAAGAATACTGTGACTAATTTAGAATACTTTTCGTAGTGAAAAAAATAACTGCGATGAAATAAAAGTAGTTTTTGAAAAAGCTTTGCAGCGATATAATGCGCCTATCGTATTTTATAAGAACCAGATAAGCAAAATGCCAAAAACGTCCCCAAACTGAAAGTGAAAGCCTTAATTTATCACGAAACTTGAAACGTTTATCAAGCAACCGAAGAACGTAAAGCATTCGCGTCGGCCTTTATCAACATTAGCTCATAACTTGGCTATAACATGAAACACGTCGCAATAAATCTAAAGAGCGATTTATTAAATTTTTCATGAAGCTGCCCATGTTTAATACTCGATAAGATTAATAATTCACAAGTTTACGGTGTTTAGTGAGGCTTTGTTGCATGGCGGCGCGTTATCGTCGCAATCTCGCTACGAAATGGCACCGTGTAAAATGCATCTACGACATGGGTTTGTAAATACTGGATAGGTATGTAAAGAAAAAGGCTTTTATTATAGCTCAATTTAATTACAATATTTTTTATTAAAATCAGTCATATAAAATAATAATTTGATTATATAATCTGTATGTACCAGTATCAGATTTGTTAACAAAAGAACTGATGAACTGGGCCCTAAGATATTTCCCTGAGGTATATTATGTTACTAAAAACTATCAGGACCTCCTGTATGCGATTTTTCATTAATTCTTTTTTTTCTTTATCGTTTAATGTGCTGTTTACATAATAGTATTAAGATGTAATAAAAGTGCCAGCGAGACTGGACGATATTATGCAACACAACATTTTGTAAAGAATTATGTAGGATGAAATCAAACGCCTGTGAGAATGCCAAAACATAGCTTCTTCATTAAAAATAGCATTAGCATTACGTACGTTATAAAAAAACATCTAATCCAGTCTAACGTAATCCATGTGTAAGGTTGAAGGTTGCAGCCGGTTGCAATGTTATGACACCTAATATAGGTTGAGCACGCGATCCCGTGCGGTTTACTTTGCCACTGTTTAATGGTCTGGTGAAACGGCCGAGCGTGTTGAATGGCCGATTTGCGATTGATGCTATTAATCTACGTAAAAAGCACAACTCACACTATTATACAAGCAATTTCTTTATTTTTTGTTGACTGTGTATGTAACTTGTTCGTGTGGTCTGGTGTACCGTGAACTAAATATTTACATGATAAGTTTCTAATAGAGTGGCAATTTATTAACATGTTCCAATTACTTAATAATGTGAGATACTACTATTGGGTAACATAGCTTTGCTTGTGTATTCTGCAACAGCAGAACGTGAGAAGCGATTAAATACAGCGATAAAACTACAACAGCATTTAAAATAAAACATGGTTGCTGTGAATTACACCGCAATCTGTATCCACAAGCAATAAATGTACCAAGTGTTAATTAGTTTACAGTTCGTGACAATACAAAAGTTGTTAATTTCGTACTGTCCACCAGCCAGCAGGTTCCCGTAGGGCACCGACGAATATAACAAACATTTCATTAAAAGCTGGCTGCAATTACGACAACACTCGTAACACATGTTTGTGGACAAATAAAATGCATTATTGGATATTACAGAATGACAGCTGAATTTTTAAATGGTGGTAGCCTCTACAGATACTCTACATTAGAATTTTCAACTATCGCGTTGCTATAATAACTTATTAAATTAGAATATCCTTTGTAAACCTACCTGAGACTAAAACAAAAGCAACCGTTTTTGCTGCAGAAATTGATGGTAGACTAGATTAAAAAGAAACTCATCCATGACATCAGCAACCAAACAAAAACCAATCAATAAAAAATAATAAAAAAATTTCAAACAAAATCTATTTCCACATGAGTATGGTTGAAAGTGTACGGCAATTAAATAACGGGACACAGCCAACAATGAGTCACGTTCACTTATTGAGTAAGTACATATTTCCCCAACAGCGGTCCATTAATCAATTTTTGCATTTTTAATTCGCCCCTCATTATTTGCCCGTGAATTTCATTTCCACTGTTGTTTTACCATTTTAAAATTTAAGCTCTGACTGCCCTCCAAAACGCACATTTCCAAGTAATTTACAATTTATCATGTTCGCCTGCAAATGAGCAAATATTTTTCGCGTGTAATTAATATATGTAAAATTTTTATTAAACTGTGGTCAGTGTAATAATGGTAAAAGGTTTGGTTTTATAATATTAATTAACGAGCTATGCACTATGACTTTGGCGATTGAAGTAGATATAGATTTATAAATATAAAAATTGGAAACGCGTCGGTAAAATTACGGCTTTAGAGAAATAATTTTTGGTTACCATAGACTTGATTTATTCAAAAATATATTATTAAACTCTAAGAGAGTTTGAATAATTAAAAATCTACCTACTTATCACGAGTAGGTATTTAATTTTACTACTTATTACCTCACGAAAACCTCTTCCTCTTTGTTTCTTGGTTAAAATCTTGAAATGTAACTAACATATAACTATTAATATTATTCATTTAATAAAGTTTAAGTTTAAAATGAATCGAGATTTTCAGCTTTATTCCAAATAAAATTTGAAATCCCAAGGGACATTGCGCAAAGCGGCGTACTCGTTCGCAGTAAAATAAAACATTTAATAAAATGTGAACCACTTCACTTCCTGCCTCCACTTGTGAACATTGTAGCTCAAGTGTTGTTCACAATTTCGAACTGAAACTGAAACTGAAACCTACTATTTTGGAGAATTGTAACTGAATTTAAACGTCTTTTGTTATTGATAGGCACTGAATACAATGACTGGTCTAAAGCTGAGATGAGACTTAATTAATGGGTTGCTTTTGTTCGCCCAATTGGGTGATGGTTGTATAAATGATCAAGAATTCATCAATTTAACTTCATTTGGATGAATTTGTGTTGTATGTATGTAGACTCGTTTCTATAATCGTAGGTTTGTCGCTTGTGATCTTATTTTGAAAAAAATATGTCTTATGTTTGTTTTGTTCTTTACCGACGATGATCGCCTGATGGCTCTGCATTAGTCTGTACTTTGTACGTTTTATGTTTTTTAATTATATCTCATTTACAAGTTTTGTTGTTTATATTGATCTGCGGCTATCTCTAAAAGTTAACTAAGATTATGGGCCCGGCACGCTTCTTTTGTGACATTGACCTGCTAAGCTGGTAAGCTACAGTATGTTTTTAGTACATTTATGATTATAGCAATTCAATAATGAACGGTAATGGTTTAATTAAATTTTAAATTAGCGATTGTTGATCTATATTAACTAATAATAACCTGTAGATTTCTTTCTAACAACCCATCGTTATTTTTGTTCACATATTGCACAAAGTAAGGAATTTTTACATAATAATATAGTAGCCACTTCTAGCACAAACTTACGCTGATTGGTCGCACCAATATTCGTCACTTTTATCGTCAAATAATCGACTGAAAATGGGCACCGATTTAAAAGGCTTTAAAAGCCAATTACATAAACCAACCGAACATAAATTATTACTTCGCTATAGTGCTAAATGTTCAGCTAAATATTAAACGCTCGTCCATGTATCGTATTTCGCTTTACATTTTTTGAAGCGGCCTCTTTGTAATTGATAAAGGCAGACGCGGCCACCGCCCATGACATGTTGTATTTATGCGAATTTAAAAGCTTCCGACTCGCGAAGCTTAAATCTGAATTAATCCCGCGTTTTTTGATCACCCCTGTCGAAAATTTAATGGTCGTTATTTAATAATCAATCTGGTACACATTTTAGACTGGGCTCGTTAGTGACGTATTTTTGATGGATATGTGTTGTAATTGTGTACTCTACTGATTGGACATTGCGAGCCATAAATGTAAATATGTAATTGTAATTTTGAAATGCTTTTAAATCAATTTCTGACTGTTGTCCGTAGAAGTTAGGCAAGGATTATTAAAATTTGTGTATTAAGATAAGAATTAATAAGCTATATTATTCATTGTTTAATTTATTTGTTACTACGTTAGCGTCTAATTCCCTTAATGTTATATGTCTGCTTATCCTTCGCACGTTAATATGCGTACACTGTGTGTGCAGATAAGTTCACGAAGTAATCTTCCGCCAACTCTAACTCAGCGCTAAACACCTTAATAATCATGACAACTTGTTTCAACGTGGGCACAATGCTAACTAGTCAGACGCAACTTTAACAAAACGCAAACATATGTGCTATTTCTACATTTTAAATGCCAAAGAAAAATATCCCTTATCGTTAATGTAATAAGGACGTTAAATAGTTAAATAGGTTGTAAAACAATGTTGGCACACGTGTACCCAAACTTAGGCTAAGTTGGAGCTGTCAAATTTGTTTAGCGGTAAGGGAGGGCCGCTTAAGTTGTGAAGCAGGGCGCCGCTGGCGTATAACTAAGTGCTTACTTGCCTACAACTAAATTGTTACATTTGAGTTGTAAAATTAATGCTGCGATTTATGCGAGGCGCAAAGTTATTATTGGTTAGGTACATAACACAACTGCTTCCCCAGTACTTGAGCTCAGGTTATTAAACTATTCAGCGATTTGTTTGTGTTAGGAAACCTCTCATAAATAGTTAGGCGAGTTGTTTACGAGAACTAGGCAAGGTGAAACGATCGAATTACACAATAGGCATTACTCGGGATTCCCTGGTCAGAGTTCGAAAGAAGCCTTGTAGGTGTGGCCGACGGCTAATTACGTAAAGAAAAAAAAACAAACCGTAATACAATACGTTTCTTTTTTTAAATTAAAAAGTAATTTAAATGGTTTTATGTTGCCCAAAGAAGTTTTTAAGAAATGTAATTCAAGCGTTTTGATGGTTTGTTTACGTAAAAGTTAGTGGTGAAAGAAGCCATAGAGTTTAATTATTAGCCAGTGAAAATTCGCCTTGCTTCTTTGAAAAAAATATTAATTAAAAATGTATTTTTGAGAATTCAATATCGCGAGTTGTAGTTAATTAAACACATTTCTTGCAAATGGATTTTTAGTTAAACAAATTAAGAAGAAAGAATAAGTAATCTTAATAAGCACCTACTTTTAGGAGGTATAACAACATGTGTCTAAACGTACTAACATACTAAATCTAAACGTAACTCTGCTATGAATCATTATGTTCCTTCGATGGTTATTGCCTCATTCTTTTCGAACCCTTTTCCCATAAAAATCTATGATATGTATTTGAAAACACCTGTGCTGGCTTGCTACTTACTTATAAGCTGACGACAACATTGTAGCCATTTTCATAGCCCGTTTATACGGGTTTTTTTTTGCTATTTATTCAACACGATGTATTAGTAATAATTTTGAATTCATGTTTTTTTCATTATATATATTCATTAGTTTAGTGTTAGTTTTACTATTATATTTATATTATTTTTAAGACATGCTTTTTAATGTATTTTAAAGTTTTATAAACAAGAAAGTGTTTCAAAACCATATTAAATAAACACTTGTTAATGTGCTGACAGTTTTTACGTATTGCAACGCGTTTCTCTGTTTTATTAATATCACCAGCTAGCACCAAATTTATCTTCGCATCTATACTATACTAATATAATGCAAAAGTTACTCTGTCTGTGTATCTGTCTTACATTTTCACGGCTAATCCGCTCAACCGATTTTGGTGAAACTTGTTATAAAGTAGGTAAGCTTGAATCTCAAGAAAGACTGCAAATTTTTTCCTCGATAACTAACATCTACTCAGGTGGAGTCGTAGATAAAAGTTAGGTGTACAATGGCATCAGTACATCAAACCCTGCATAATTGACACACCTTATAATTTTTTATAGCCTTCTTCAATCTTCACAAGTTTCGCGAAAAGTCCACGGCGCATAAAATAAAATCAGCAAGCCGATAAGGGTCGTTTCGTACAGCGTCATATTTTACAAAGTGCCCTAAGTTCGGCAGTTAACTCACACGGTTATGGCCCTGTTAACACGTGTTCACTCTATATTGTTTGTGATTCACGTAAACTAAATCATCGTGTTAGAAAAAACTTCGGGTAATGTCAGGATCGAGTAAAAAGGTCGTATATAAAAATTAAAACAGGGTGCAGTTCATTGTATTACTGGCGTTTAAAAAATGGTTACATTGTAGTTTATTTTCTTACTATTTTACATAAATGATATTTGTATTTTGATTTGTTTTTTTTTTTTTATTTCAATTACCTTGTTTAAAGAGATCATGATAATTGTAAACGATATCAAGAAAAACAACCAAAAATAAAATTTAGACGTTATAAAAATCTTATTTAGCTTAAATTTTTATATATTTTTAAATATTAAGTTTTATATGAAGTTTCGGAAAACAAACATAAATAAGCTTCTAAACATTGCAAAAGAAATCTTTTAGATGTACCAAAACTTCCTTCGATGTAAGATGATAACGACTTAAAATAAAATCCTCGTTAAATGGAAAATTCCGGAATCTCGGAGGAATCATTAGAAAAAATAAAAACGTCCGCCAATATTTTCCGGTAAGCTCGGAAACGAGCCAAAACGTATTTACACGGACGAAGAAAAAAACAGAAGGCGCAGTAACTTTGGTCCCGTATGAAATATCACAATACAATACAAGTTGTGTATTTTAAAATGGAATGAAGTCCAGTACAATATGTGAGATCTTCTTATTAGCATTGTAAATATTTTTGACGTTTAGCAAAACATTTTCTGATATTATAAAATAATAATAAATGTGGACAAAATCACATACATTGATCTGAACCCAAAGTAATAAGCTAAAGCACTTGTGTTATGGAATCGTAGACAACGAAGGTACGACAAACTCCTAGACCCGACACAATGTAAAAAAAGGTTTTCTACATTGACCCGTCTGGGGATCGAACCCGGGAAGTTAGAACTAGCGACACCTTGAAAACCAGTGTGTACGCCACTCGACCACGGAGATCGTCCGTAATTTCGTCAGTCGTTTCATGAATGGTTCTTGTATTATTAGTAGATAATTTTCACGATATTTATTCGTTGTTTTTGTTTAATATGTCAGTTTTTAAATAAAACAAATACAATAATAATCAATAGCTTCACGGAGCCCTAAAAATAATAGCGGAAAGTTTTATCAGACGAATGCATGGTTATAAATGGTGCACGTGGTACGGATAGCCTGAACAAATGGAGCCGCGCGTTCATTCCTGGAATGGTTTAATTAATGTCTATTTGTTAGCATATTACCTGCTAGAGAATTTTTGCGATTTCATATTTTGTTGAGTGAATTCGAAATATGTATCCTCTCTTTTTACATTTGTTATGCTATTCTTTAAAACTAATCCACTCACTCGTACTCGTTAGTAACTTTAAAATGGCTTGCAAATAACATTATGTTATTTATTGTGTGTCTGTTAAGCGTACATTTTTTAATAGCTAAGTATTATGTTCACAAGTTTATACATTTTTCTGACACTATCCTGTG
This sequence comes from Diachrysia chrysitis, assembly GCA_932294365.1. NCBI lineage: Eukaryota > Metazoa > Arthropoda > Insecta > Lepidoptera > Noctuidae > Diachrysia > Diachrysia chrysitis. Next base: position 8,638,072 of record OW028649.1, on the reverse strand, counting down.
GCGTAACAGTACACATTCTGATCCTTAGAATATTTATTCTGCAAGATATCAATTTTTTTGCATTTTTTGAGAAAAGAAGTAAACTATAGAGTGCGCATATCGAGTAAAATATGTGTGTTAACAGAGCGCGCCGTTTTATTAAAACTATCTCAAACCTAATATTAACCTAGTAATATCGAAACCATGGATATTTTCGCGTCTGTCGTCGCACGGAAAATCACCTAGAAACAGTTAACGAGCGTAGTACATCTAGCTAAAAATTTGCTTACTTTTGGCAGAAGGGGCTACTACCTATGCTCTAAGACTAGTAACAATATACGTAAAAATGTATCATACATTAGTATGTTAACATACTATTATTATAAGTCTGTGGTATTATACATGTGTGTTATACCTTCTCACTCTAAAACTAACATTTATGTCAGTAACAACATGAATGTTTAACCCCTTTACTATCGCTATATATCGCACACATGATCCTTTTTCAATTAAGAGAACATATCAAAATGTTTGAAGTTGGGTAGCTACTCGTGGGTTGTATTCTTGACAAAATTTTCATAAGACAGTATAAAGCGTCGCCCGGGGCGACGGCGGTCCCGCTTCAGATCACTTTGTAGTATTAAACAGAGCCTTTATCGGAACAGTGGACTCACTGAGCACCGGACAGGGGTAGAGGAATAGAACGTAACCGTAATATCGGTTACTTCAGTGGTTTACTTAATAATTTAATAATGATATGTACTACCTACTATAGTATAAATAAATAAATACATTAGATTTAGTTAGATTGTTACAAAAACGAGTGGCATAAAAAATATGACAAACAAACAAAAAACAAATATGAATTTTAGTACTATTAACGTAAAACTCTTATGGCTACGAGTATTGAAACTCGAGTGCTTTGTTTCATTTGTTTTTTGAGTTTTTGATACAATCGTTTTTGTAACCGATATAGAGGTCATATTTTTCGTTAATACAACAATAAAAAGCTCACCTTGCTTAATACGATATACTGTTTTCATGTTTCTAAACTGCATGATTTAAGCGATCATTGCAATACTTATTTTATATATCATGCGGTTAATACATATTAGATGATTATTATCATAGAATATAGAGTACATGAGATGTAAGGAAAGGGCAAACACTTCCTTTGCAGTTTATTAAATAAAAGGATTTATTGACACGCCTAGCATGTTGTAAATAGGCACGCTATCATATTTTTTTTATATTAACTTCTAAACTTAAAGAGACCGCTAAAAATCACATTATAAATGTGATTAATATATTTCTGAAACTCAACCAGTTACGTTTCCTTTCAGCCTTCAAGTATCGGTAAAGACGTCGAGTCGCCATGAATAAGTGTAGTGAAGCGTGAACGGCTTGACAGTATCATATCTGAAGGTCTGCCGAGAGCCGAGGGCCAACTGCCGAACGCCGAGTGGACGCCAAATCAAACTTTATTGGACATTTTTCATTTACCTCGAAAACCCTTGTCGGAGTATGCGAAATACCTGTGTATGAAACATTCTTCAATAATATATAAGAATATTTTTCTCTTTCTGTTGTCATCGCTTTGTTGTGTAAAAGCCTTGAAGAGTTTTTGCGATAATTGTACTGATTCTACCAACGCCAGATAATTTTATCCGAGTAATAATTATGAACTTTTAATAGCTTTTCCATACAAAATCTGAATTTTATTAAACGAATAACAATTATGTGGCCTTGGCAAAATCAGCCAAAAACATTCTTACTTTATAAACCTAACCTATGTTATATACTGAACACATTTGTTTTTAAAATGTAGGTAATGTGTATTGTTGGTATATAAATAAATAAATAAAAAGAAATAAGTAGAGACAATAATAAGAGATAACAAGAGACATTTCTACCAGCATTAACGCTGATCGAATCGCTCAAATGTAAGGAAGTGACAGGTCCAAGTCACGTGACATTCCGAAAAAAAAATGTCTTTTCCACACATTTAATGTCATTTAAGCGATTTCTATCATCGTTAACGCTCGTCGAAATGTCTCTTGTCTACGGGGCAGGATTTGTAGATATTGTGACACTTGTGATTTATTTTACTCAAATATTCCAAATCAATGAAAATTATACATACTATCTACTGAGAATACAAAATGTACAACATAGATAAAAAATATAAGTACATACAAATACACAAACAATCCAAAACTCAGACACACATATCAGACATTACCCTTCTATACAAAGGGTTCCATAACTCCATACGACCATTCTCAGGATGTTTACTACAAAGAAAAATGCAGTGAAATAAAATTACTAAAACGTGAACGATTTCCTCGTGCGGACGTTGGACGATTTCCGAAATGTGTCCACAATGAGGGCCGGAGTGGACGCGAGACGCGAGGACGCGACATATTTCATTATTGCTAAGAAATGCCTCCAACTCCATAATGGTACGACTGGTAAAACGGTACAGTCACACACAATTTCGAAATATTTTTTTTTCATTTATTTCTTTCATTATTTTTTCCGCATTAACGCCTGCGAAGCGAATAAGTAGTTGTAATATTCAATAACAAGTATTCGCTTCGCAGGCGACAAATAGTAGAAAGGAAAAACTTAAACCTTAGGTAGGACTCGAACACGCGACTCGTTCAACGCAACACTCGCTTTACTGTAGAAGGAGAAATATGAACATCAGTTGGTGACATCTGTAGCTTAGTTGGTAAAGCGACTGGTACGTTTAACCAGTAGTCTCAGGTTCGAGCCCTGCCTGAGGTTCAAAGTTTTTCTTACTACTGTTTGTATTTAATTACAATGATTTATTTATTAAAAAATGATGCATTCTTCTTGTTTAAAGCAATAAATTAATAAATGTTATGTGAAGAATTATTCTATATAATTAATAGGTACCTAATTTATTCGTTTTTCAAACTGTTTACTCCCGCGCATTTTATCGCTCTACTGGTCTTTAATCCAATAGAAGTCATCAATCATCTGGTGTAACTTACGACAGCAAATAACTTGAAATCAAACAAAATTTTGTGTCATATGGAAGACGCTAGTTTTAGTGCAGTTGTCAATAATTGCGCTATATACAAATTCATACCAGTTATATAAAAAGCTTGTATTTTTTGCGGTCTATCAGTCCACTTATCAAGTAGCCAAGGGCGTGTCAAATAAATTACAGCTAATAAAACCCCTTTCAATAACTTTATTAACACTTGTGTGCGCGAGCATACAGCTGCGTCTGGCGCGGGTAGAGTCCACCCTCGACTTCCGGTCACTATATAATAAAGTTATTCTCGTTCTTTCGATAAACTTCACTTTGCCCGGCTATAAATTACCCGGTCACATTCGCGGAAGTTGTCCCGGATCGCCAAATATTGGCTTAACTTGAAGAATGGGAACAAATCTTGTCCGGGGATTTGATACGAATTATGTTTTATATGTGACTTCAAACAAACGAGATAAGGATAATGTTGATTTTTTATTTGTAATTGTTGTTGGGTTTTTGGTATTTTGTGATATAGACGTATAACAAAAACAAAAATTAACAAATTCACTAAAAAATACATCTTAGTATGATACAAAAATAACTTCTAAAATTACATGATCATAAAGTCTTTAGTCAAAAGGTACAAAATCCATTGTGCGAAAAAAAAAAGTGTGTGCGTGTAACCTTTACGCGCGATTGAAGTAAAACTTTATAACCTTGTTATTGAATATTATAAAATGTCGCAATTGTCAGAAAATTTATTTTTAATTTACTTATTTTAAAAGTAATAAATAAACAAGTATATTTAGAGATTTTCAAAAAATTTTGCAATTTAAAATAATGTTTTTAAAACTGTTGAATTTTTCATTCACTTTGCTATTCACAATTGATCCGTTTGACAATTTGAAAATAAATAATCCTAATTGATTATGATATTTGCCACTAGCTGGCGTATAAGTCAAGAAGCGTGTAGTATATGACATATACTTACAACCAATCAGAATTATTATTTTTAAATGGCGGAAGCGTTACTTCCGTCAGAAAAAAAATCTGAGTTACTCCCTAGTCGCGCCTAAAGAAGTTTTACTTCAATTATTATTTTTAATTTTTAAATGGCGGAAGCGTTACTTCCGTCAGAAAAAAAATCTGAGTTACTGCCTAGTCGCGCCTAAAGAAGTTTTACTTCAAAAAAAAACACTCATATTATTACTATTATTTACACTAAGTAGAGTATAAACGAATAGAACTCAAATTACGCAAAAAATATTTTTGTACAAAAAATAAATAATAACTATAGTGTTACCAAGTATTATCAGTATTAATTTCCCCCACAGTTTTGAGTGCCATTCGCAAAAAGCTGTTTGTTGTCTTTTTCAGTCCATCGTTTTTCTCTGTGGTGTTCTTCGCTAAATTGGTCGCCGCGTGTAGGCCGCGTAGCGGTTTGACGTAGATGCCGCTACGCCATGCTACAGCGGCTGCGTAGAGCTATGAAACTTACATTTATACACGAATACTTTTATTTTAAAATGTTTATGTGCCCAACATATCTGTCAAATATTATATATTATGATGTAAAATTTAAGATTATTTTGTGTTAATAATATTGTTGTAAGTATTTTATAAAAAAAAAAAATGTAGTGTATGAATAGAAAAGGATTTATAGTTGATTTAACGTTTCTGAAATAATTACTCAAATCATTTATTTTACCTGTTCTATAAATCTTACTCCGAACACAAAATTAACTCAAAAACAACGAAATAAACGGTGAAACAAAGTTGTCAGGCGCGTCTATCGGTTCACAAGCGTATTGTTTGCGGGAGATATCCCTGGATCTGATGGTGCGGCACTAATGCCGTATGAATGAAATTTACTGTCAATATCTGAGGCCCGCATGCGGCTTTGTGACGCAAACTGTCCTCTTTTATACCCTCCATTATTCCTCTTTTTATTTTTCCCTTTGCATTTTTCAGTGTATTTATTTATGAGTCGCCGGTCTTTTATTTTATGGATCCGGTTTCATTGGCTATTTGGATTCTATATCTGAATGAATCGTCCATAGTTTTTTGTTTTTCTGGCTATTATTCAACCATGATTATTAGTCATTAATAAGAAAAAAATAAAATCGTTTATTTTTGCAAACGTACAGAAATAATAAATATACAATAAGTATAATATAATAATGATCATATTTTGTTTCTATAAACCACCTTATCCTAGCTGATATCTTTATCAGTTTTAATTAAAATGTATTAAACGTTAAATCAATATCAGATAGAATCAGAGCCAAAAACGCACTTGTTACGTAATAATAATATATTATAACAAAAAAGCAGTCTTCCTAAACTTACTTGCAACACTTTCACAACCTTCCGTGTCTTACCGAGCATTTATCTTTATATTTCTATAAACGCAGCATTTATCTACACGAATGTCGGGTTTTACCTCAACTGACTGTTAAATAATGATCACGAAACCCCACGTAGTAATAAGCACCCCTATAATTTGTCCTGGATTAACGTGAGACGGCGCGAGGTGAATCCCGGCGATTAGTCACAAGTATCGCGGGATTCAGGCAACGGGATCCCGGCTTATCTTCCCGGTAAGAACGTACAAGCGACGAATACTGATCGTCTGCCTCAATTAGGTATTCAGGCAAAGGTGCGGAATTATCCAGATTGTGTATTAATATCGACGTGAAGGTATTACGGGGTAAGATAACAGTTGAGCTTGTTATCAAAATTTGTACGCAATTTATGTACCTACTATATTTTATAGACTAGTGTAAACATGAAAACAAATACCAATCTGTACATATAAAACAAAGTCAGGTTAGTTACACCATCTATAGGTATAAATGGTGTAACTAACCTGAATTTGTCTGAAAGACATCGTGAAAATCAGACCCGTTCTTAAGTTGAAGAACGGGTGGACTGATTTTCACGATCATTGACTTGTCTGATTTGTCTCCACCTCGAATAGCAGAATCACTATGAAAACATCGGGAAAAGTCGGGAACGCGGTCTACTTACGCAGGTAAATCCGCGGGGCGCCGCTAGTACTTACATACTTCTTGAAACTGAAATCTTTTTTAAAGGCTTTAGTTAAATATTTATTTAGCTCGCAATATGGACCGAGATTTTTCACTTAGCAGTTTTTGTTAGCAAATAATTTCTAGACTTCTTAAACACAAATTATCTCATAAGTACAAGTAATTTTCCGTATCACATTTTCCAAATTGTGTCTCTATTTAACCAAGCCAAAATATTATGAAACAAATACCAAAATTACTTAATCCTAAAACTCGAAGAAGTTTAACCGTAATTACAATATCAACAGTTAAATTTTCTCGAGGTGAGCGTCGGCGTCGGTTGAGCAATTAATTCTGTCGCGTCGGGCGCAGGTCGGTTGCGGTTCGATGCCCGCGCCGCGCCGACCCCTGTCTTTACCGCGTGCTGCTCGTATGCCCCAGCGCATCTTGTGCTTCTGATTGCTACTGTTTATTAATATTGCTGGTTGCTGTAGATGTATATTTTGGACGAGTATAATTTTATTCTCTTATATATATTTTTTTACATTTACTATATACGTATTGTGTAATTTAACTTACCCACATTTAAGATGTTGTACCCTTTATAAATAATTTTGTCGCTACATGAAACTTAATGACACTGGCTTCTGCAACACAATTTTCAGAAGTCAGAAAATTCTAATGTTTTTTCAATGTAATTTTTTTGCCAATAAAGAAAATTATCATTATTATTATTTGTCCTTAGGTGCCATACGACAACAACCATACACATCTTTGTTTGAATTTTACAATAATTGACTTTACTGTACTAGGTACCTACTACCTTAAGCATTACACTATAATACATTTAAAAACAATTTATGATTGTATACTTTCAAATTCTATGTCGATACTTTAAATGACTTTTTTTAATGAAGTAGGTATTTTTTTAATATTATTTAAATCTTTATTTTTGACGTCATACAATGCAACAATCATCATCTTCCTCTATATTAAAAATCAAATCCTTCCTAATCACATTTTTTTTCAATCCCTTTAACAAATTCCACGACGCGCGTATGCTCGGAGTAAATACCGCTGAGTTAATTAATATGACGTTGACTGATTCATGCGTGCTATTAGTGCGGACACATCGCCTAACAGATATCCATATTTAAAATTTATCGATATTCGATAACATCTAAATTTAACTTGAATTAATAATATTGTTACTAAGCATTGTTAAAAGATAAAAATTGTTATTAAATATTAAATCTTTTTTGTGAAAGTTACCTATTTGACATCATTTAACTAGGATATACTACGTTATATAAAATAAGATTTAGACTACATAATTTTATATAAACGTTTTAATTTATTTACGGCTCTTGCTTTAACTTCAACATTATTATCACTTGCAATAATACCAAAATTACAAATAAAATCTATCATGTCTTTCAACTGTAGGATCGCTTAGGTCTCCGGCAAAAAGGAAGGGAGAAGCAGACCGCCGAGTTTAGGTGGTAGGAGTTCAGCACGCTCTTTCATTTCTCCACGTTGGAGGAAGAGTATGGCAAAAAAAAGTTACTATTCACCATATAAATACAACACAATCACAGACGTCCACGCATATCATTATAGGGTAGGCGTCCACAGGCACGATAATTAGGGCGCACCTCAGACGCCGCAATTAATTCCAGACGGCAGGTCCCGCGCCGCTGCGGTGTGCGCTGTCCCCAACAGCCGGAATCTCGACACTCTCAGAATACACCGAATTATGTGGCTCTATTAGCTTATTGACTGTTATATTGTAAACCAATATTGTAGTGGTTTACGTAGCTTTGAATTTTGATATGTGGATGGTATTTTGTGAGGGTTGACGGTTATATCTTATATCTTTAATGTTAATTTAATCTTGCACTCCATACAAATGCCATAAAAGTATAGTAAACTTTACACAGTCTAATTAAATTACCTGTAGAAGCGGCCTAAATAAAACGATAATAATTAGATTATGATTAAATAATTTTAATTAAAATATGAACCTTAAATAAAACGGCGCATCTTTTTAAAATTAATTGCCGAACCAATTATTACGGGAGCGAACTACATGTGTGCCCAAAATATCAATTAGGCGCGTCCCCGACACCACGAACAAAAGATATAGCGTCCCTAATGAATTCGTAATCTCAGTAATCTGTTCAATGAGAAATGGCGTATTCCAAATAGCGGCGCGCCGGCAAACAAATTAAACCTTTCCCAAAAATGAATTTATCACGTAGGACGGTTTACGCCTAACTATCAATTTGTACCTCTTGTTTGAACAGTATGGCCGTCGGGTGCTTGTGCCGTCTTTTATTATGATCGTCTCTTGTTTGGCTCAATATATCATCGATTTATTTGGCAGGTTTATGTTTTGTAGTTTACTCATTGATATATCTGTGTGCCTGCTTTGAGTAATTGAAAATCGATTGTTGCTGATATTTTTGACAGACTTGGTAATTCCTTTTTATGATGATTATTATAATTTTGTAAATACTGATTACTGCTACTACTAACTGTACACAAAATAAGAACAATAATTTTAGTTATTTAAATTATAATTTCATGATAAATAGCTAAAATACTTTATAGCCAACCTAAGATATAACATGTAGATATAACATACATATAAAATTATCCCTATCCCAAGAATCCTCAGGGACTATTAGCACCAAATGTCGCATGTTTGTCGGAGCGAAATGCGGAATATTTTAATTTAAGCGAAGTCCAGTTTGAGCGGCCATGGCCGGCGGCAGATGTCGCCTTCCTGTGATTAATATGCAGGATGGACACTGCCGAACCATGCCGAATCTAACTCTGCGGTTGTTTTCCTACGTTTTGATAACAATTTGTCCGGGTATCGGACGCAAATGCCATTAGTGCGATCATTGGTGTAGCTCGAACACTCGTTGAAATGTGTTTTGTAGAGGAGGGACAATAGATATGGTTTTCGTTTTCGTGATTTTAGTCCGTTTATAAGATAAATAAAACAAAGAGTTTATTCAAAATAAAATATCTTACTTTTAAAGTATGAATTATGAACCGCAACTTTATCTCCTTCTTTTCAGTTTTATATTATTTATTTAAACAAATTGTAACCATAGCTTTCACTTTCAGAATTCACAGAAAAAGCGACTTTAAGGACCAAATTTTTAAATTACCGTATAGTGTATAGTGCACTCATCCTAAAACATTGTAAGTATTGTAATAATGTATTACATACTTAACATGACTAAAATTGAAGAGAGCGGTGTAACGCGACACGTAACGTGCTGTGTTTAGTGTTACATGTCAAGTACATAAATTAGCGCACCGCGTGTCACGTGACCCAGTGCTATCACCCATATGGACTGTAACTACATATTGATGATAGCACTGGGACATGAAGTATTTCAAAATGTAGTAGTCGACCAACTTCGAGGTCGAGTGGCGTACACACAGGTTTTCAAGTTTCAAGTTCCCATGTTCGATCTCCGGGCGGGTCAATGTAGAACACCACTGCATCGTCTCGGGTGTGGGTATTTGTGGTACCTTTGTTGTCTCTAATTCCATAACAAACACACACTGCTTTACCGACTTACTTTAAGTTCAGTGCAATGTATGTGTCTCGTCCATATTTGATTAAAAAAAGTCTTGTCTTGATATGCTTAATAATACCTTTGAGAAGTTTAAACCAGAATTAATATAAAAAATCTAGTTGTACTTTATGTTAATTAATGAGTATTAATGCGATTTTATTAAAAACTTTCTTTTAGACAACGTAAATAAAAAAAACCGGCCAAGTGCGAGTCAGACTCGCGCACCGAGGGTTCCGTACAAACCTGTAGGTATATAAGTAAAAGTTTTATATTATTTTTAAAGTTTTATAGTATTTATTTATTTTTTTTTGTTAATCGCATAACAACGTTTGCTGGGTCAGCAAGTCTAATATATAAAATTCTCGTGTTGCGGTGTTTGTTTCCAAACTCCTCCGAAACGGCTGAACCGATTTGCATGAAATTTTGTGTGCATATCGGGTAGGTCTGAGAATCGGCCAACATCTGTTTTTTTTTTTTAATCGCTGAACAACGTTTGCTGGGTCAGCTAGTAAGTTTATGATTATTAAAAAAAATATACTATGTGATGTAACAAAAAATTTAAGATTTTCGGAATTTTTCCTATATGTGTACTTTATAACGTTGCTTCATGCCAAATTTCAAGATTCCAGGTCGTCTGGAAGTATCCTTTAGGTTTTGATTCCCTTGCGAGTAGTTGCGAGTTTCAAAATATGCGGCTTTAATTGCTGTATCTTTTGATTGCGTTGACGTAGAAGTTTGATTTTGTTACAGCTTAAAGATATTATAGACTTGAGTATTTGTTAAGAATTTCAATATAATACCACTACGCGTTCATGAGTAAAGGGGTAATAAGTTTAAAATTATTAAAAATATTTTTATTATATGATGTAACTAAAAATTTATGCTTTTCGCAATTTTTCCTTTATCTGTGTTATAAGACGTTGCTTCGTACCAAATTTCAAGATTCTGAGTTCACGGGAAGTACCCTGTAGGTTTTGATTCCCTTGCGAGTGTCGAAAATTTGCGGCATAAACGGGAGTATCTTTTGATCGCGTTGACTTAGAAGTTTGATTTTTTCACAGCTCCAAGAGACCATAGACTTGAGTATTTGATATGAATTTCAACTTGATACCTCCACGCGTTCCTGAGAAAAAAGGTCTTGACAGACAGACAGAGAGACAGACAGACAGACAGACAGACAGACAGACGGACAACAAAGTGATCCTATAAGGGTTCCGTTTTTACCTTTTGAGGTACGGAACCCTAAAAATGAAATCAACTAAGTAATAAAAAGTTGCCATGCTTTTGGTGTGGCCCCCCACGTACGTAGTTTTACTCTCAGCTGACTCCGAGTAGGTAAATAAAGCAGACCCATCAGAAAATTCAAGACATTTAGTTACAAAGTAACAAATTACAGCTATTTCTGTAACGATACTGTTACGTCCACCCGGTTATCGGATGATACATTATGGAATAAAATGTGAGTTAAGACTCAAGTTTGCACAATAAATAATTGTTTCCACAGACGTAATTGCCGTAATTTCATGAATAATTACCGCCACAGAGCAATTAAATAAATTACAGACGGAATAACGAGCTCCTTTGGGCTTTAGTTCAAACTTAGGGAGCGTGTTGCACTTAATGTTCCTAACTCTTTTGAATCACTATGAATAAATAAATTTTACAAAACGAAAAAAAAAAAATAAAAAAAAAAATTAATGAGACCAAAACTTTCAGATCTTTAAGACTTTATTTCAGTATTGTGAACAGTAGGTATAAACTAAATGTATTTTTTAAATAAAGACATAATAAATAAATATCCGAAAAATATCGGCGATACCAAAATTCAAGATGTATTTAGATACGCTGCGACAATATTTTGACGTCGCAATCGCTTCCAAATACAGGGGAAAGAGGGGAGAGGTAAGGGGGGCAGGGACGTCCCCACATGGCCAGTTAGTTACGCCGCGAATTATAGGGGCCATTACGATTCATTAAGGCCAGTTAGGCTTAAACCGGTGTTTACCCACGCACACACACACACCCTACACACAAGCCTTCGTTCGCAACAGTTGGTATTGTTTTAAGCGTGTCGGAAAGGGACAACGATATGAAAGGGTTGCAATTTGAAATTTTAAGCTACAGAAATGTGGGTGTAATTAGTGGGCAACGTAACGAGCTTAGGGCCTTGCCAACTGAAGTGTGAATTTTTGATTTTGGTCAACTCGTAATTTGCAAAGAAAATTTTACCTTAATTAGTCGCAAACTGAATTAAATGGTTAACATAACTTGGAATTTTTGTCAGCTTTATTAAGCCCTTGGTAAAAACAAAAGATACCAAAACTACTTTTTTAAAATAACCTGTGACTTGTCCATAAAACATTAAAAAAATAATAATAAATTATCCCCGTGCTCAATTATAAAATATGTAATTGAATGTATAAAAAAAGGGCAGCATTCAATTCCATTCCATTTTGGAAACTATTCTAAAATATATGATCAAATAATATTTTAGTTCATACGAACACATGACAATATTATGATATTTTATTCATAGTTTATTCTCTATTAGATACGGTTTGATATGTAAATACCGGTATAACCTGGTGCATAGCTGGAGGCTTGCCAGTATTGACACTATCGGCTATCGAACGGCAAACTCCAACGATGCTTTCCAGTATCTGTATACACTCAAAACGATGTCAATAAACGCTCTATGGTAGTTTTCTAGGAACAGAAAATATGTTTTAATAAAAAAATATTTTATTACTGCGCCTTAAATAATTAAGTACTTATTTGTCTTGGTTCTAAATATAATTGTTCTAAAATAATAAAAAAAAAAACTGTCTTAGACGTATTTTTTTTAATAAATGACAATTTTAAACCTGTATTTCATATAAGAAAAGAACATTCGATTTAAATCTTGACACATTTAATAAAAAACTAACCGACCAAATTCAATCACACGATTCTAAATTCAAACCAATCACAATTTAAATTTCCACAAAATCTTGAATTTAGAATCGCAAAATCCGGTACAACATCGTGTAAGCAACTGTTATAACCCGATCATGGTGGAATCAAATCGAGCGTTTGACCTGATCCAACGCAATCAAAGCGAGGTTACGCAAAATTCAACCTTAATCCCCCGTGATAGGAGGAAAATGGAACTAAAAATAGGCTTGTAACTGTAGCATCTGCCAATTTGTAGCTGCATGCACGTCGTTGGTAAATAACCGACGCATCGTTTGCCGATGCTTTTGACAGCCCGAAGTATTGAGCAAATATCCACTATTTGTATGTTCTCTGTTTTTACGGTGCATTTTTTTTATTTATTTTGCCGTTTGGCTCACCGTTCGTGATTTATTGGGATTATTATTGCCTATTAATGTTTTCTCGTTAATTCGCTGTGTAGATATGATTATTTCAATCAATTTGTGGATTACGGGAAATTGTTTGTGAAATATTGTGGTTGTGATTTAGTTTCACTTATAACTTTGTAAAACACTGTCTGATTTTGTTACAATTATCTTTTTGAGGTTTATCTTTTTGCGATACACAATAAAATATTATAATATTTTTGTGTTAAAAACATAGAAATCACAGTCAGATACCTAATAATGAATAGGGTTAATTACATAAAAATAAAACACGTGCAAAAATTAAATCCCTAATGAACACCCCAAACCTAAACAATCCACCCAAAATCGTCGGGAGCAATTTATTTTCAAACCCAGACCCATTAACAAAAACGGGAGAACGAAAGAAGTACGAAAAAAACGCACATAATCCGAGCCGAACTAAGCCCTGGGGCTATCTAATAACATTTATTACTCGGCTTCCGGTCCCCAGTGTCCACTTCCGGTGGCTGATAAACTGGCACCATTTTTGCCGCCATATTTATTTATAGGTGGCGGTAGGCGATAATGTCGAAGCTTCGACTGTGTTGCGGCCCCGCGGTGGGCGCCAGTTACCGAAACGTTACGGACCATTGGCGAGCCGTAATGTAATCGTCGTTACATTAACTATGCACTTTGAGTTTTGGATTAATTTATATAATAATGCTTGTTATTCAGTGCTTAGTACAAATACGTTAACTATAAATCTAGTAAGCATTTTCCAATCACACCTACTCATATTGATCCATCATTAAATACGTCGCCGTTAAGTATCATGCCATCTCTATCATTTAAAGGTGTAAAGTAGCGACAGACAGACAGAAAGTTAATTTACGTTTCAGTACTCGGGGGTAATTACTTGATTTCTATAAAAGTACATTTTGAGGTATATCATTGAGTAATTAAAGCTTTTTCTACGAACTTAAACGGAATCGTAATTGGATAAAATAACAACATTACTAACGCAAACTATCACTGCAAAGAATCTGTGTTAAAAATAAGTACGTAGTTACTTTTCGCAAGAATTATATTATATTCATTTCATATAAAGAGCAAACTAATAACATCTTAATTTACTAGGGTACCGGTAGAATCGAGCACCTATTAATCATATCGATCGGAAAGCAAGTGTTGACGAGATTTATACGTTCGCAAGTTTTGTGCTGCGCTGACTCGTGAGCCGAACTAATGAGTACGATCACGATAAATGATTGAGGATCACGATGCACGATGTTTGTGTGAGTTCCGGTAAATATTGACGGTAAATATTATCTTGCTGAAATAATAATATGTGTAAGAAGTCATGCGCAATAAAGCCGAAGGCATAAAAATCAATTAGATAAGATATTGTCTAACTCATCAATCAATTAAGCAACTAAGTAGTTTCTTTTGCACGAATTTATTTATTTAATAATAATAAGTATTTTTATTCTGCTTACAAAGCAAATACTTTTGACTGTCCAATATTAACATCGTTAAAATAGAAACGCACTGTAATAAAAAACTACTGTAAAATAAATAATAGCTTGCTGTAAAGAAAATGTTTATTGGATAAATAAACAACCGAACCGCTTTTGACTGAAAAATAGCAACAAAAACATCTTAAACCTACCAAGAAAACTCAATTATATAGCCCACAAATTCTTGTTTGCGTCATATTACAATTTAACAGCGTGTTTGTTTGAAGTGGACAACTAAATCCGGGGTATAAATCTCTGTGATCCTTGCCGGGTACGAAACATGGAGTGCCCGGGGGACTTGTATTATACATCATGGCGTCTGCTTGAGAGCTGAGGAATGGACAATCTTGAATGAGTTTAGAAGAAAGATGGGTAACCGCTTTGGAAACACCTTTCTTATGCTTAACATGCAATATCAAATACGGATAATTCTCAGATATCAATTTACCTTTTTTTATTCCTCAAATTTAATAAATGGTACCTATCTGATTGCTACTGATTTACGTACAGGTCAATATGTGCTTTATTCATTAAGATTTTCTAATGTACATACTAACACGGCACAACAGCTTGAACTGCCATTACCTTCTTCATTATTAAATAAATCAGTATGGTATATGCTAGTAATCGACGAAAAACATTTTGAACGCGTTTTTTTTATAATAATCTTAATTAAATAAGTAGCAAGCGATGTCCTGATTAAATATAACTTTGTCTCCAATTAAAATTGCTTCCGATTGCTACCTGTAAAATAAATACTAAACTAAATAAACACCACAAACAACTACAGCCTGTCAGCATCTTTTCTAGAAAACCAAAAAGTTTTCATTATTTTAATCCTAAAAAATGGGCAGAAAAGTTAAAGTTACAAATCTAACCTTTTCTAGATGCGCGGATCCACAATGTACTTTCTATGGAGAAGAACCGCCAAAAAACCTCAATAGGTTACTCTTTTATAAATAACATTTATACAATATTTAATGTAGGTATATTATTAGTCAAAGATATGCGTCAACAATGTAGCCGGCAGTAATAGCAACGGAAGAAATTCAATGCAATGTATTAGGTATGTCAAACACACAAAATACTTTTGTGTTTATATCCACAATTAACCACATCTATAATTACACAGGTAACCTCAAGATTTACGATGTGCAGCCAGGTGTGCGGCTCCCAGGAGCGGCAACCCATCCATCCCGTGGCCGCAGTGGACGGGCCATATATCCCCCGCTGGCCTCCACTGGCCCTTACCGGACATTAGCCGGCCCTTGTCTTTGCCGCTGTGATTTACGTGCCTGAAAAGAGATCAATCGCTTGGGGGCAGCTCTTGGGAGTGTCTTCAATATGATTTGTGGGTATCGTCAAGTAGTTTTATAACAGTGGCGAGATATGACTGTTTGGTTTTAGTGTGACGAAAACATTTGTTAAGTTTGTAGGAACACAATAAATATTATTTAATAAAAATATACATATAATATCGGCCTATAATTGTCCCTCTGCTAGGCACAGGCCTCTTCTCATGTAGAGAAGAAACGAGCATTGATGACCACGCTTGCTCATTGCAAGTTGGCTTCAAAATAAAAATTTTGGAATCCAGGATTTCTGACGATGTTTTCCTTCGCCGATCGTCAATGATGTCTTACAATAATTGAGAAAGTACATATAACTTTGAAAAGTCACATTGGTACTTGTCTGTAATGGGTTCGAACCTGTAACTTTGTGCACACAAATCCGTTCGTGAAACCTCTAGGCCACCACGACATTTTAATATGATTAATAATATATTTAAATAAATACATAACATGATTGTTATGACTTGTGTGGCATTCAATAAATTTCAGTAATCCAATAAAGTTTCATGGCTAGAAACATTTCGCTTCTATAAGTTGCAACATTCGTTGCCTACAAATTTAAACTATTCATTTATTGTTTTATGTGTTAATTCCCCTTTTAATCATATTCTTAACAAAAAATAAAATCTCATCCCAATATATTTATCTTTTTCTTTCCTCAAAACAAAAATTAAACATCATGCATAAATTGATCTTTACTTATCGAACACTTTTATAGACCGTATAAAAGTTACAAATAATACTGTAAACGGTTCCACCAAACATGAATAATTAATTAACAAAAATCTATTCATAAATTAAAAGTCAACTTCCTGATGCGAGGTTGTCTCGTACAATTTATAAACGTCAAAAGGTTGACTGCTGTGAAACCTTCTGATTCATAATTAATGATAATATCCGCCAGATAGGGATTTTTCATCCGATGAGAAAAAACGTTGTCGACGGAAAATAATCGCAAAACGGCCGTAGTCATTTATAATGCTGGCTGTATACAGAAGTCAGTGCCGTGGAAACGGTTTATCACCACATTTTATGAACAAACAAAATTCTACATTTTTTTACCACATTACCAACGTCAGCTTATTTCTACACCAGCATTTCTTTTTTTAGCCTACATGACCTAGTAGCATATACAACAATAAAAATAAAAATATCATCTATTAAAACAGTATTAAGGTATTAACGAGGTCACGTCAACCCAAACTCAGAAATAATTGTTAATCTCCAAGGTATTTATCTAGAAAATCCGTAAATCTCTAAAACCCATTCTAAAAACAACCGGTTTATCCGAGTCATGTCCAATGCCGCATGACATCGGCTTCTGTGCCAAACCGGAAATACAACCTTTAAAAAAAAGTGCTCGCAACCGGAAGCGACGGGCAGGAAGACGGCGACGACAGCGCCGCGTCGCCTGCCGACCGAATTAAAAATTAAACGAGTATCCGCTTCCGGATTCCGTGACGTTTGCTCTGCTTATTTTTTTATATTTTAAGGGTTATTTCTAAACGATGTTTATTTAGATTATGTTTTTCGATGTTATTATGATAAAGTGATGTGACTGAAATATATAGGAATGATACTGTATCTGATAACTCCAAGATATTTAATTCTTTTACCGAAATTCTAGTATCGAAAATCGAACTATGGTAACACAGTCGATAGGTATATGATAATTCATATGATTAAGAGTTAGATGCAACGGGTTCTCTAAGTTACTTGTAGCATAGGTTTGGATTTTTTTTAGATAGTTTTGGATTACAAGGCATTTGAATTTCTAGCAACTACAGTATTTATGTCCTACGAGTGCAATTAAAAGTAAATTAATAAATGTATACCATGTCGATACTTTAGATCTACGACGAGTCTATGTTTATGTCCCTCTCCTAATATGGTAGTCTGCATAGGAAAGGTAAACGTTCCAAAGTGTACCCCAATAGTGCCACGTTTAGTTTTACGTACGAAATGTTGCTAAATAATTAAACGCATAACATGGGTGCCATTATTGTAGCCTGTAAAACACACGTCTGTTCAGCAAAAATATCTCTGAAGGTCACATTTATTGATCGCGAAACCCGTTTACCTCCCACCCACGCTATCTCTAAATTAGCACTTATATACATCAGCTATTACGTATATACTTTACAAGAGTGTGTGTACACTCTCACTAAAATATTTTTACATGTAATTCAAGATTATGCATGTCTGTGTGAATAGTTCTTGTATGTGTGTGCATTGAATCTCAGCACACAGCGATACTCGTCTGTCTAAGCGCCGTGTACTTACAGCTTCATTTATATTATACTGTAACTGAAGAAATGTCTCACTCTGGTCCTCGAGAAGATTTTGTGGGCGTGTCACAGTATGGGCGGAGCTTGAGATGGACACTCCTTGAAATCCTCTTTTTTCCGTACCGTTGTATCTAGGCAAGCGCGGTCCACCTTAAGGAGACCCCTGACACTTCATCTAATTTTGTTTTTCTCTCCTTATATTTGAGCATAGAGCAGAACAACGCAGGTCTTCGTGCTCTGGCCATGTTTATGTAAGCGGAGAAACAAAGCTCCGAACAACTTTAGTCGTTATCACGTTTATAAAGTTCTCGAGACAATTCAGTTTTATGGGGTGTTTTGCTTGAGATAAATTTTTATTTCTTTTTGTGTAGATACTTTTTGTTTGTTGATGATAAATTCGGAGACGTTTAATACTGAATGGAATTAATATTCAGTAACATTCTTAGATGTAAAATAAAATTTCGTTATAATTCGTGCTCAGATGAGCTCAGATACATTGAGTATTGAGTTACAGTTACCTACCTACCTATAGACTTTACAACCATTTATTATTATTATTATACATAGACATATAGGGACGAACAAATAAAACTATTTTATTCTACCACAGCTAAATATTTTTTCCTAATCCAATCTTATACGAACCATATACTTTTGTGTCAAAATGATGGATAGTGGTCCATAAATAGATGAAGCTTATCTTTTACAGGGTTATGGAAAGGGAACGGACGGCGGACGATGAAAGAAAGCGGTAATGAGTGATGGATGGAATCTCTTTGCTGATTAGTGGCGAGATATGACGGAATAAGATACGAGTAGTTACATGAGTGAAGAGTAAGATATTATGTATGATAGAAATAAACATTTATTTGACCGCAGTACGCTATGAAACAAAATTACAAAATCATAACAATAGAAGTAAATCTCACCTTTCATATTATCATACTTGCATTTACTAAAAGTGTTTTAATAAGTTCTTAATATATATTTTCTTTATATTATATTTATTTAACAATTTATGCTAACACAATTAAACAAAATGGAAACAGCATTACATTTATCAAGTTACAAATGTACTGATTATTTCAATAGAAAAGTCTGCCAGCACAGCTGCGAACAGGAGAAGTATATTAAGGTAGACATCAGTGTATTCATAACGTTAAAACTTATATACTTATGTATGAAAATGAAAACAAAACATTTGTAGGTAGGTTCTTATAATGATTACCTATTTAATTTTGTAAGTAACATGTCTCTTGGTAGCGAATGTGCAACTGGATGAATTTGAAAAAGTGCTTTTCCCATGTTAAAATACTCAATAAACGGTGTGTTTAAAAAACAATTTGTATACATAGAATTCTAACATTCGTGATTACTGCAAATAATACATTATAACTACCTCAAGTACACTCAAGTTAGTGTTCCTATACAAATGTAATACAATGAAACAGCCAGTGGGCGTTATCGGATTCCTTTAAACAGGAAAATGTTTGAAGCAACCCTCGTATGCAGACATCACTTGAGAACTGTTGCTATGTGTAGATATCCGGACTAGACCCATATCAAACTTGTCTAAAATACATGTTTAATTGTATTAACAATGTTATTTAGTACGGCCCTGTTAGAAACAGGATTTAAAGGACACTATACGAGGTAATTATAGGATAATTATGTCAGTCTACCCGTGATCATATCACCTGAAAAGGCATCAAAAAAAACGTTAAGAATATATATTAAAATGATAAATTTTGTTTAGCAAGAGTTTTATTTTAAGAAGATATACTTTGAAAATACTATAAATGTGTGGTAATGACACGTTACTCTTACTACAGTTTTTATTAACTTTGTCGCTGTCCAAAACATAACTCTTTTTCAAAACTATCACAAGATAATAATTACAATTATGAATCCGTGGTTTATACCCACCTATCATGTAAATGCGCTACCAATTAGGTTAATTATCAATTTATAATATGTTTTATAAATATTTTAGTAACTATTATTTAAATTGTATTTTCCATAAAATGTTGATAAAATATTTTAGTTATTAGTTAAGCAAATACCACATTAAAATTTTAACATATTTACTGGTAAATTGTTGGTATCATAATTGTTGGTTTCACCAAATTACGCGTAATTTTATTTTACTCAAATAGTAATCAATATTATAGCCTTTTCATCGATTGTTTAACCTACTAGTTATATAGTACTAGTTATAGGGGAAACCGATACTGTTTAGTGATCCAAATAACTACAAATAAGGATGTTTACGCGAATTTTAGACATTGAAATAAAAGTTTTTAAACGGATTCTATCGCGGTATATTTAGATTTTAGCTCCCGACGTTTCGACGTCTATTCCGTCTGTTTCGACCTAGGCAATATGAGCTTACTGTGTCTTGAGGTCCAAACCCAAGACCAGAGCTGCAAGACCTCAAGACACAGTTAGCTCATATTACGTTGGAATAAAAAAAAACAGATAAAATATGAAGGTAGAGGGAGCAACATCTACTATGAAGACAAATATCACCTTAGTCTACCCGTGACCATGACAACTGCAAAGGCGTCGAAAAGTCGGGAACTTAAATCTAAATAAATTGCGATCGAATCCATTTAAAAAGTAGCTTTATTTCAATACAAATTAAGACATTTCCATTGTTCTACTCATAACTTAGTTTTCAAGTTGGTATCGTGTAGGACTTGTTTAATTAATGTCTAACTACAAGATTTTATTTACACAGCCGTACTTTAAAGCAATTAGCTTTGCAAGTGAACATTGAACGTGCCTGTCATATATAATCAACTCATATCTTGGATCTGAACTCATTCAATTCAGCACTTACACCCCATTATAACAAATTATCGATGTCACCTACATTACATTGTGTTCGCTCAACCCTAGTACACACGTTTGTGTGCGTGTGATGTCCGTGCGACAAGGGCGTGTGTAATTGTGTGCGTTATCTGAAAGATTCCACTTCATTTCCCGCGACCCGCGTATGACATCACATGATATTTACATAGAGTATATTATGTGAACGTGTACCTACAAAGCTGAATGCTCCACATATTTTAATGGTCTACATTGTTCATAGATATATAATTATCCAAAAAGTGATGTGCAATTCGGAATAAGAAATTGCTAAATGACATACATATAGATATACATGATGCGCCTTAGAAAACTCCATGTACACATACCTACAGTCCTGAAATACACGACGAGTAAAATATATCGCTTTAGAAATGACTACACTTGTAATAATTCTCCTTTAGTAAATAAATAAATTTCTTTATTTGCAATAAGTATTGGTGCAATTCTGTCTTATTTAAATAATATGTTATTTGCTACTTCTATCGGTAAACTATAATTGAGTGTTTCTTAATGACGTATCATTGTAATACCAGCGACATTTCTACGTCCGTTAATGATGATAAAAATCGCTTAAATAACATTAAATGTATGTATGTACATTTAATTTCGATAAGTCACGTGACTTAGTCTTGTCACTTAGCTAGAGGGGTAGTAGTACCAGAATATCAAGACATTTAGCACTTGAAGTGTATCAACTGTAATATATATTAATAGAGCAACACTGATAGTAGTACCTAGTTGCTACTTTATAATGTATCTAAGCTTTCACGTAGGGTATAAAGAAAAAAATCGGTAAAGTTTAAATGTTTACACGACATTAACCCTCACGATATATTTTTTACCTTCCCATACTTAAAACTTACAAACATTTTCATTATGACGCTTTTATCGTCATTTAGGAAATGAGAGTCAGCTCCTTTATCTAAATGGTTGTATGGGGACGTAAAAATGACGTAAAGCTCCCGTTTAACAATAAATAATGAAATAAAAAGTTATGTTCCGTGTACTGGTCGTATAAATTTGTGTGTCATCAAGCCTTTTACATGTCATAAGATGCATCTGTAGTATAGTATTCCACAAAGTATATTACATAACTAACTCTTTTTCTTTTTTCTACAGGCATATTTCATTACCAGTTATATATTTATTTATACTTTAAAGCACACTAAATGCCATATGACATTCTCGACCAGTCAATCAGTTTATTTCACCTAAAACTCTGCTAAGCAACTAAAATAAAACACAACTAAATTCCTACATAAAGTCTGCATTCTAAACGCCAAAACCTAATTACGTCCATAGTTATACAGCAGTATTAACATAAAACATACAATACAAGGAAATAGAACTTCATAAAAGAAAAAAGAAAATACGCCACAATGGCGGCAACCGGCAACCTTAGCCGGCAACCTTCTCGGTATGTAATGAAGCCGTATCTTTAATAGCCGCGATAAGGGCGCTAAATGTTTGCGCACACGCCAAATAATAAGCGACTCGATCATTTGCGAGGGGTGACGAGAAAAAAGAATTTGGGCTTTTGATGGCACTTGCTTATCGAAAGGGAATGTGGGAATTGAATGTTGCGTGATGGTTTCCGTTGATGATCATGTGCTGTGGTCATGTAATGGGATTGGTTGATGAGCTATTTAGCAACAGCTGAGTCATGCACGTATACTTAAATGAACGATGGCCGTCTTTTATTTGAATTATGTTGATGTCACGGAGAAGTTATGATATTATTATTTATTTATTCATTTGTTTGTTTCATTATTTACAATTTTAAATTTATTTATAAATCGTTTTAAAATATAATACGTTAATTTAAAATTGTAAATAATACGACAAAAAAAAAATAGTAAAAAGAGAAATTACTGTACTAGAATTATTTATTTATATTTTAAAAGGAGATAGTAAGCTTATGAACTAAACAGTGTCTAACAAAACACTACAGACTGTTTAATTGTGAGATCAATAACAAATAATATAATTATAGGTGTGTCTACATGTCCTACCTTCACAAGTGCGCTGATATTTAATATAGTTGTTTTCATTATAAATTTGACTGACAATTTAAGTGTGTTATTGATTTTTTATAAAATAAAAATTATTCATTAGAAAGAAAACTAAAACACCAGAAGTTTAAACCCAGTTAACTATGAAAATATTTTGTGAATCAATAACATTGCAAGTTCCACTTCAGTTCAAAAGTTTCCCAAAATTAGTACCTATTAAGTGACTTGCAATATTCCCAGAGATGTTTACTTTGTTATTCGTGTTTCTGATTAACCATGTGGTCGAACACACGAACATTTTTGCGCTTCCCCGCCGGCACGATCGGCTGATTGGCAGTTAACTCCCCGCCGCAGATAACGCAGATGGGTAACGTCCCAGATATCGCCTATCGTTCGACAAACTTCGCTCTTTATGGTTATTCCCCCATAAAGACAACTTTAAGTAAAAACAACTTTACAACCATCGTTTTACGAGATATTTTTATGTCACGCGGTTATATTTACCGCTATTATAGCTATTACTGATCATCATAAGTAACGTAATTGTTTTATCGGACGTCATCTTGGTTTATTATTAATAAAACGAGTTGGTTGGTCGTTTTCTATAGGATTATCGTAATCGAATATACCTAATAAGGATGAATCACGATTGAGCCTCGTAGTGATTAGTGCTTATCTGATTTGATTATCTCTCTTTTAAGCTTTAACCTCGATTGACCTTTACGATCATTGAGTAAAGAAAAGAAAATTATTGCTACATTATTTTTTTGTTAATAACATAATGGGCATAGTGTCAATAACTATACCTACTTTTTATCCATCAAAATCAATTTATAAGTTAATGCAAACACTTAAAAAATATTGAAAGTAATTTAGCTTCTTCAGCTACTGTTAAACGAACAGCCGAATGTTATAGTTGAGGGCGTCATCAAAACTAAATTTGGGCAACGAGTCGCAATCCCACATGAAATAATAGGAGGAATGACGGACAGAACAAACTTCACACATCCCCATAGACGGTTGAGTAACACTGCCCTTTTATGCTGCCAACATGTTCGCTAACATTGCGATACAGAATATCTAAATATATAAGTGTACGCCAAAACCAGTGTGTACGCCACTCGACGACCTCCACGGTGGAGTCGCGTACACATTGGTTTTCAAGGTGTCACCTGCTCTGAGGTCCCGGGTTTAATGTAGAAAACCACTTTTCTACATTTTCTCGGGTCTAGGTGTTGGTGGAACCTTCGTTGTCTCTGAATTCCATAACACAAGTGCTTTAGCTACTTACTTTGGATTCAGGAGCAATGTATGTGACGTTCTCCACATTTATTTATTATTTACATAGGCATAATCAATGTTTACCTAAACTTTATACGTTCATGCCATTCATGATCAAAACTGAAGATTCAGTGTTGATGTTATGTTTGGAAAATGTTTTTTTTTTTGTCAAAAGACGTAATTTTAGTTATAACAAAAGATTGAACACAAATATTATTCTCATGAAAAAAACAAGAGAAGCCCCCCGCCCATGTAAACTGTTACAACAAACGATAAATATGCAGACCAATATAAATTCCTGACAAATCTAAACTACATAATATTTCTCTGAACAACTTAAACAATTTTGTTCAAGTTGCTCGGTAGGTATATCAAAGTGTCTGTCCATATACCCACTAAATCGCTAGATTAAGCACGCGGCGCGGTAGGGACGGGATCACTTATAATTGTTATTTTATTCATAGAAACAACAGTCCTTCGGGACCGTGGATAGGTGGGCAAATATTTTAGCTCGTCGAGTACCTTTTAGTGGATATGACGTGGTATTATGTAACTCTACAATTATAACGTTGCATTGTGTTATGTTGGGGCATTTTTGCGTTGTCTGCTTTAGCTATACGCTTACTTTTAATTATTATTATTATCTAACGTAATTAAGGTCTAATTAAAAGTAGTAAGTAGTACTAAATATAAATAGATTTTGTGAGTTAAAATATAATATGTGTAATGTCTCTCGCATAAGTACATTAAGTAGTTAACTACCTGTAATTATAGATTAAAGCGTGATAAATAAAGGAAACCAATTCATTTAAATATTCTCTTCAAAATATCGGTAATATTCATATACACTAGACAATGTAAAGGTTTTCTACTTAAAACAAACTTAATGGTTAACTAAATTGGAGCACCCGCATAATCGCTACTTAAACTTCAGCACCAGGTAATTCTAAAACTGGCAAGTCAGCTCTGAAACCAAAAGATAACCGTAGCTAAACCGTGTTGGTACAACTACCGCGCAATCATCCCGCAAATCCCGTATCATTAAGTATCGCTAAGAAAGCGATTCGCGGACTGTTACTATGTTAATAACATAGGGGAAACGGTGATTAATCAACTTGACGTTTAGCTAGATCCCCGACGTAACTAACCTCAGTGGTAGTGGCAATTTATGCATTGGTTTGCTAAAGGTCTACAGATCTTGGGCATATAAATAAACGTATTCATTAAAATTTTGATTGCAGACTGCATTTGTTTCGCTCTATTTTGTTTTAGAAATCCTCTGACAGGGCTACATATTTGTAATAGTAGTAACTACCACAAATCTGTAGCTCTTTGTAATTGAGTTTTATATATTGTGATTCGTGACGCAATTATATTCCTGTTTTATTTTTGTCAATTTTGAGATCTCCTTCTGCCTAGCCTTTTCCCAAGCTTTGTTAGGGTCGCCTTCTAGTCTTACGGGGTCACTTGAATACTGTGTATACTTATTCATTATTATTGATATAGCAATGTTTATGTTTGGGTAGTTCGAAAATGCTGTATTGATAAAAAGTTATCATAGACTATGAACTAAACCTATCGAGTCTGCAAATAGGTATACGTTTTAGGAGAACTGTTTAAAACAATAATTAAGCAATTTTCTCTTCTTTAGTTCATAAACAATCTGCATTTTCATACAAACACTAAGCATGATCCGAGCTCGCAGCGTCCGAGTATTAATAATAAATCTGTTTTAAAAGCGATGTTAAACAATCAAAACGCTCCAGCATTTTGAGCACAACTGAGCATTTATTTAAATTATAAAGCCGTGGAATACATGTAAATGCAACATAACATAATGTGGATAATCCCGCAACTCGTGGCGACGGTCAAAAGCTGATATTTCTCCTTTTAATCCCTGTCAGATTATTTAAATTCCCACCTGCGGGTCCTACTCACCATTTGCCGCCGCTTTTTATTTTAAACAAAAATAAAATATAAAAATATTCTCGTATTTGTTTTGGACGGGTGGAATCCTTTAATTTTCGGCACGGCTGCGTGACGGTCCGTCCACTGTCCGCTTGCAGTGTTTGGGTCGCTTTGAGAAAAAATGTTTTCATATTCCATGCTTATGTCATGGAATGTAAACCGAATTTTAATATTTTATTTTATTGTCATAACAAAATTCGCAAAGCGTTTGTTCGAAACTGCGTTGTTCGGTTAAATGTACAGTCAAAGCAAAGAGTTGTCATTTTATTAAACGAATTAAATTCCTTTTTGTGGACAATAGTGTAATATATTAGCTTCATAACAATTGTACAAAGCTTAATTTTTTGTCGAGATTGCGCTAGAGGCGACTGAACTCGTTAAACAAAAGAAAAACTAGGAGTTAGTTGTCCAAAGCGTTGCCAACTCTGCTGGCTGTTCTACATTGAACCAAAATAATAATGCTAATTGCTTTTCTATTTTATACCAAATATTTTTAGAGGTTTACAAAACAGGATCAATTTAGTAGTTTACTACAAAAATTTAGAAAAAAAAAATAATCAGCCAATTAACGATTGTGTAAAATAATATAGTTTTCTTATTGATTTCTGATACGTTGAAATATACTTATTACTTCACAAAATACATTTTAAAAGATAATAATTATGTTAAATAGATACAAAAGAAATAATGTGACGACTGCAGAACCCCCAGTAAGTGCAGGACAGAGCCGTCGCGAACGGCTCCGAGGCTGGAATGTAGCAATTGTTGCCGCTGGCTTTATCCCGCTACTGTCGCGAACAATTTTATTTGCTTTACTATACTTTAAATTCTTTCCCTCACTCGTGATGCTTTATGCGAGTCGTTCGCGCACGCTCAGCCCACTCTACTGCGAGAGTCGCGTAATGAAAACTTTTTGAATTAACGTACCAGTAACATTCGATGGAGTTTTTACCATTTGCCTTTGTATTGAAAATAACGCGACGTTTTAAGTTGAAATTTATACTCGTTTTAACTCTCGTAACAAGCTTTTTGTCGCAATATGACGTTACAGAGCGTAAATATAACTCGCTTTAAATTTAATTCTGTATTTAAGTTCACATATAAAATGTCAACCGCAAACCAATCCATCGATCTTTAAATGAAAACAGGCAAACCGATTGTGGCGGACGCACCTCCATTGAGCGAGGCCGTTCAAAGCGAGACCGCAACAAGGCAACCGATAAATCACACGCCAACTTCAAATAGAAATGTCATATTATTTCCACAAAAGATTTAACTCCAAAATAAATTATATTTTCCCCCTTTTCGTGGCATTGTTCACGGACGTGTGGAAGCCGCACCGCACTCTGCGATATTTAAAAAACCATTAACTGCACGCTTTTGTATAGAAAAAGCAGTAGAAACAGTGGCAGCCTCGTACGCTCAGATGTTCGCTTGTTTGAATAGCTAATTGTATTAGCATATTGTAACTACATGCATACATGATTGACGTGTTTAATATTTATTTAGTTGCTTGAATGGTCGTTCTTCTTTTGTAGGGGTAAATAAATTACATGAAAATATAGAGCCTCATTTAAAGACCGCTCCCAATTTTTGTTATACAATAAAAGCTTAAATAGTGTTAGTAGTATAAAACCATATATTTCTCACAGTTCCGAATCAATTTAATAAGATTCATGAGAAATTAAGATCTTTGGAATGAGAAGCTTAAAAGTTAAACAGGTCAACTTTAGGCGCACGTTGCATCCATAAGAAACCGGACTTTGAGAAAGCTGTAATTAGCAGTCTCGAAATACGTAATAATAGGTGGGGTTGTCAAAAGGCTTATCGAGGACCTATGATGATAATATGCACCCTTTAATATTATCCTCAAGACTTCCTTATGTAATACCTACAGTATTATATATACATACAATAAAACACACGATATACGTTCAACACTGAATTTACAACTTTTTTTTCTATCTTACAACTATCGTTATAGGTAAATTTGGAAAGGAATTTAAAGAGAATTCCAGGAACGAAGATATCGTTCATTATCGCAGCTTATCACATGTTTACCCGGTATTTTCCAGGGGCACGTGCTTAGCACAAATTTGCGATACCTCGCCATAAATCCATTCTATTCTGATTTACAGCCGCCGACTAAATGTTTGATTTGTGCTCGTAAATCGAGATGAGCGCATGTCAGGCACACAGCTGATACTTTTTTGTTTTTAGGGAAATAAGAGATATGCCAAAGCGAACGGAACAGGTATTAGGGAAATTTATTTATAAGATAAAACATTACGCACACGTATTTCTGTATTGAAAAATGATTGCCTCTATCAAAAACAAGAAATATATATAACAACAAATTTAAAGCATAGAACAAGTTGCTATTAGCGATTTTGATGCTAGCTTTGGGACTATACTAAAATATGCTATGGACACTATGGACTGTCAACTTGGCTTCGGTCCATACTTACCTTATACTAGAATTTTTAAATGTTACTGGCGAAAATGTTCTACACGGTTCCCGTTAAAAAATTATGTACCTATATTTTATTTCTTTGTCAGCGGTAACCAGTCGACAAAAATAGCAGAATTGCCGAAAAGTTAATCTAATTCATCAATAATAATATATTTAAACCTCTATTCTAAATTAAAACAAAATTAAACAAGATTCTCATTTAATAATTTAACAATTTTTCGTATTCAATTTTTTTATGCTATATTTTAGGTATAAGGTTTTAATTAGTTAATAGTTTTTTTGTTTTATTTGTAGAGGTTAGTTCGCTATAAGATATGTTATTAACTATAATTATTATTCAAGTGATATTTTTTTATTTGAAATTTTAAAAAAATATGACTTAAATCTAATTTACGGAGATTACTCTAATACCCTATGTGAATGTTGAAGTTGCTAAACAGTTGACGTCTTAACCGTATGAAGTTTAATTAACAACTTAATTCAACGTAAATCTCCTGTTCGTTGGCTTGTGGGGCCTATTCAAAACTACTAAAGTGTGCACGCGATAACGCACGGGTAAAGCTCTATCTTAAAATAACTGGGTAACTATTAACGTCTTAGTAACGTCTAAGTAACTATTAACATCTTATAAATTAAATAGTTTATAATTCGTTTGAGATTTTATACTCTGGTGTAAAAATTCAAAGTGCCAAATAAAGTATTATGCCGGTTGTTAGAGCAAATAACGCAAGACCCGCATACCGTATCCCTAATGTTAGTTTAAAAATCGAATTAACAAAAAAATCGAAAAATCGAATTAAAAACATTAATTTAAGCTGGTAATTAATAATTGCGTAGTATCGTAATTTAAATAATTAAGGACCTCATTTATAAATTATATAAAAATCTCGACGGTGTTTAGCTAATGATTACCAGATTCTTATTTCAATCTAATATATAAAATTCTCGTGTCTTTATTCTCGGCTTGACCGATTTTGATGAAATTTTTTGTGCTTATCCGGTATCTATGAGAATCGGCCAACATCTATTTTTCATCCCCCTAAATGTTAAGGGTAGTCCACCCCTAAATTTTTTTTTTATTTTTAAGCAAAATTTTTTGTTTTTATTTTTTTGTGACACAGCATACAAAAATACATACAACCCTAAATTTTCATCCCTCTACGATCAACCCTTATATTTTATTTGTTAATTAAAAACTTTAATTTTTTTTGGTAATTTTTTATTTTTAATTTTTGATGACTTACAATAAAAAATAGGGTAGGGTAGGTAGGGTAGGGTAGGTAGGGTAGGGTAGGTAGGGTAGGGTAGGTAGGGTAGGGTAGGTAGGGTAGGGTAGGTAGGGTAGGGTAGGTAGGGTAGGGTAGGTAGGGTAGGGTAGGTAGGGTAGGGTAGGTAGGGTAGGGTAGGTAGGGTAGGGTAGGTAGGGTAGGGTAGGTAGGGTAGGGTAGGTAGGGTAGGGTAGGTAGGGTAGGGTAGGTAGGGTAGGGTAGGTAGGGTAGGGTAGGTAGGGTAGGGTAGGTAGGGTAGGGTAGGTAGGGTAGGGTAGGTAGGGTAGGGTAGGTAGGGTAGGGTAGGTAGGGTAGGGTAGGTAGGGTAGGGTAGGTAGGGTAGGGTAGGTAGGGTAGGGTAGGTAGGGTAGGGTAGGTAGGGTAGGGTAGGTAGGGTAGGGTAGGTAGGGTAGGGTAGGTAGGGTAGGGTAGGTAGGGTAGGGTAGGTAGGGTAGGGTAGGTAGGGTAGGGTAGGTAGGGTAGGGTAGGTAGGGTAGGGTAGGTAGGGTAGGGTAGGTAGGGTAGGGTAGGTAGGGTAGGGTAGGTAGGGTAGGGTAGGTAGGGTAGGGTAGGTAGGGTAGGGTAGGTAGGGTAGGGTAGGTAGGGTAGGGTAGGTAGGGTAGGGTAGGTAGGGTAGGGTAGGTAGGGTAGGGTAGGTAGGGTAGGGTAGGTAGGGTAGGGTAGGTAGGGTAGGGTAGGTAGGGTAGGGTAGGTAGGGTAGGGTAGGTAGGGTAGGGTAGGTAGGGTAGGGTAGGTAGGGTAGGGTAGGTAGGGTAGGGTAGGTAGGGTAGGGTAGGTAGGGTAGGGTAGGTAGGGTAGGGTAGGTAGGGTAGGGTAGGTAGGGTAGGGTAGGTAGGGTAGGGTAGGTAGGGTAGGGTAGGTAGGGTAGGGTAGGTAGGGTAGGGTAGGTAGGGTAGGGTAGGTAGGGTAGGGTAGGTAGGGTAGGGTAGGTAGGGTAGGGTAGGTAGGGTAGGGTAGGTAGGGTAGGGTAGGTAGGGTAGGGTAGGTAGGGTAGGGTAGGTAGGGTAGGGTAGGTAGGGTAGGGTAGGTAGGGTAGGGTAGGTAGGGTAGGGTAGGTAGGGTAGGGTAGGTAGGGTAGGGTAGGTAGGGTAGGGTAGGTAGGGTAGGGTAGGTAGGGTAGGGTAGGTAGGGTAGGGTAGGTAGGGTAGGGTAGGTAGGGTAGGGTAGGTAGGGTAGGGTAGGTAGGGTAGGGTAGGTAGGGTAGGGTAGGTAGGGTAGGGTAGGTAGGGTAGGGTAGGTAGGGTAGGGTAGGTAGGGTAGGGTAGGTAGGGTAGGGTAGGTAGGGTAGGGTAGGTAGGGTAGGGTAGGTAGGGTAGGGTAGGTAGGGTAGGGTAGGTAGGGTAGGGTAGGTAGGGTAGGGTAGGTAGGGTAGGTAGGGTAGGGTAGGTAGGGTAGGGTAGGTAGGGTAGGGTAGGTAGGGTAGGGTAGGTAGGGTAGGGTAGGTAGGGTAGGGTAGGTAGGGTAGGGTAGGTAGGGTAGGGTAGGGTAGGGTAGGGTAGGGTAGGGTAGGTAGGGTAGGGTAGGTAAGTTAGGGTAGGGTAGGTAGGGTTGGGTAGGTAGGGTAGGGTAGGTAGGGTAGGGTAGGTAGGGTAGGGTAGGTAGGGTAGGGTAGGGTAGGTAGGGTAGGGTAGGTAGGGTAGGGTAGGTAGGGTAGGGTAGGTAGGGTAGGGTAGGTAGGGTAGGGTAGGTAGGGTAGGGTAGGTAGGGTAGGGTAGGTAGGGTAGGGTAGGTAGGGTAGGGTAGGTAGGGTAGGGTAGGTAGGGTAGGGTAGGTAGGGTAGGGTAGGTAGGGTAGGGTAGGTATTTTTAATTTATAGGGCAAAACAACGTTTGCCGGGACAGCTAGTTTTTCTATAAAGCTTTTGAATTTAACAACTTCTTAACAGTTGCTAAACACCGTCGAGATTTTTATATAATTTATAAATGAGGTCCTTAATTATTTAAATTACGATACTACGCAATTATCAATTACCAGCTTAAATCTAAAAACATTAAGTTAATTTCGGCTCTTTTAAACTTTCCTAAAAATATAAGTGTTTTATAGTATTACGTGCTAAATAGTTCAGTAGTATAATTTGCAAAAGGACGTGGTGTCGGCGCGACTCAAATAAATCCGCAAAATAGGCGGCCGTGTCGCACTGCAACGTCGTTAATTCGCCGATTTAAATCGGAAACACGCGATAAATTCACCGTTTAGCCCTTTTGAATTCAAACCAACGCTATTTGGAAGTACAGTTTGTAGTTTTACTAGCAAATTGTGTAGCATGAAAACCGCAATAATCATGGATATTGATATTTTTAATAGTAACAATGATATTTGATTTAATACAATTAATGAAAAATTGAATTTAAGTTGCAACTTTAACATTTACTTCATAATAGCAATATTTTTAAACTATTACCTACGTTATTATTACAATGGATACAATATTGCTTTTGGTAGCTAATGTATGATAAAAATAAACGTGTATAAGTAAATTGGTAAGTTATTGAATAAATACTGGCAAAAAGGATAGTTAATATAATTGTCAAAGGTAAAAAAAGGATATTTTTTGCAAAATAGATGTTTCCTTCAAACTGACAAATTAATAAAAACCACGTCAGATCGAGTCCAAAATACATTTATTATTCACAGGAACGAACGACAATCTTTCACAATTTCGCCAATTCAACTTCATTTCGACACTTGAAGTAGACAACAATATAAGCCTAATATTATATTGATAGGTTTGATTCGGCCCCTCGGTCGCTTTTTGTTCGTTATTTATTGCGCGAGAGATACAGATAGAGCCGGCGGCGATATCATGAAATATTAAACGCATTGAAAGTGGCATATAGGAAGATGAGGTAAGAAAAAACGTTTGCTTTCATTTGACTGTGTGTGGTAAACATTATGTGGATTTTTTAGTATTACAATACTGAGAAACATGATCTTCTGTTACGTCATTGTTCTGTAAAAAAAATATTTGTTTTTTTGCGAAGCTGTCTGTCAGGTAGCTGTCAATATTGTGTCATGTAGAGGTACTAAAACATACTGCACATTAACAGCATGTAATATTTTATCTTTATAAAAGTATAGTCGGGTTGGTAACACCATTTATACCTCGAGAACGGGTGGACTGATTTTCACTTACTTTGATTGGTTAGGTTCATCTCGACAAATAGCACAAATACGAACACGGAAAGACACGAAAAAAACACGTTGTCTACTTTCGTGGGTGAAACACCAAAGACACAGGTAAAAAAACAAAAACACATTACCAAAGGAAATCATTATTAAGCAAGAGAGCATCATGTAGGAATCTGAACATGGAAGACTATACCCCGGTTTCTCAAAGGCTGATCATGAAAATATATAAATCATCTGTCAAACCTCATGTCAAGCGCTGTTATTGGTTGTTAGTCTTTTGTTTCACCAATCACAGCTGTGATCAGAAGATTTGACAACACATTCAATTATTCAGCCTTTCAGAAACCGGGTGTAGTTCTGTTAATTTTATCCAATATATATATTCAAACACAAAATCATATATTTAACCAAAATCTAGCTACAAAAAAAATGTATTATTCCACAGCCACATTACTCTTTCTAAAAGTTTGGCAACAAAGTTCTCCGCCGCAGTTGTATCACGTTTACGAATCATACCAAGTTTATTCGCTCACTTTTATCGCATTGGAGGCGCGTTAGAGAAAATGATTTATACGATTTATCATAAATAACTTATTCCGACTCCATTTGGAAAACTATTGTTGTTCCTACCCTGTTTAGTCAACAAAGGATATTAGATTTCTAACTTACATCTTAATAGCCATGATCATTGATTTATGATTGCATTTTTTTACATTTATAACACCTCATCCATTTTTTCGTAACTGTTCCAAAGGTGTAATCTAGTTTGAATATATACAACAACGTTTGTTAACAAAATCCATCAAACATCCCTTAATAAAACCCAAAAGAGTTATTGAAACGGCCGTAATAAAGTATCGACAGGTCCCTCGCAATATTTCTAATATCATTGTAATCTACATATTATTCCAATAAGTGGGTTTTCCTCGGGCCAATATTGCGCTCGGGAGTGAAGTGGTCGACCCTCGCGGTAAGTTTCTACCTTTTATTGTTTTATTTATAACTTTGTGATTGATGACGGCTGAAAACTTAGCTTCATAAATATTGAGAGAACTCACGCTGCGAAATAGTTGAGGAGAATCTTTGCAAGCGTCGCGGTAGTTTCGCTTCGTATTTGGTTATGTTTTGTGTAGTATACATTAAAGTTGCATTAGATTTTGTGGAAAGCGTATTTTTGCTATCCAACTCTGTATTAAGTGAAACTTTTTGTTCTTCTTGAAACATGTTTCCGCAATAAACATTTTTATTTATTAATTTAATTTTATTTATTTTTTGATCAAACATTTACTACCAAAGAAAATAAAATGAACTTTAAAGTGTAGTGAAAATATATAGGTACCTACCTACTTTAAATATCAAGGCTTAATCAGCCCTAGTATGAAGGTCGGCGAACAAACACGTGTGTATAAAAGAATCGTGTCGGATGACCACAAATATTGCGTTATCAGTCGATCCGGATATCCGCGGCGCAGACGACGCCCGTGCACTGGACGATTCAATTTGCATAAGCGTTTGTCGTTACGTGTTGTTTAAATGTTATAAAAGCTACATAGATTTTTATTGAAGGTAACTTTGTATTTGGCTGGCCTGTTGGGCTAGTGGTTAGTGACCCCGTCTGCAAAACCGGAGGTTGTGAGTTCGATTTCCAACGAGGACAAATCTCTGTGTATTGAGCTTTATATTTTTTTCTGGCCTGGGTGTATTTATCATAGTCTATCAGTTGTATGGTTGCCATAGTACAGGCTCTGCCTAATTTGGGATCAGATGGCCATGTGTGAGTTGTCCCAAGATATTAAATTTTTCAGCTGTCTTATGCATCACGATTTTTTTAGAACCACTTAAGAACCCTGACAAAAATTGGAACTTCTTTTTTCAACACAACAAGTTCTGCACTACATTTTTGGCACAAATGCAGAAAGGTTTAGATCACCCACTTACATTATCATCATTAACTACGTGGTTATAAATGAAAAAAAACTTACTCGCTTAAAAATATTTACAACATAGTTATTCGTAGTAACAAATCCTCCCATTATCGATAGCTTCCAAACGAATCCTTAAAACCCAGCACCAATTAAACAACTGAACACTACAATTTTTCACCAAGTACTGCTCGTATTTTCCAAACATACAAAATGTTTGGATAGCGGTACATTTGTTTTCTTTTTAAAATTCAGCCGAGCACAATAACTGTGGTCTGTGGACGGAGGTTGCCTCTTCAATGGTTGTGCGATTAGACCCCGGTCCGTATCTCTGTTGCTTTAATAGTTCGTTAGATAGGGTTAATTTCTGGTTGGTCAGAAGTCAATACTATACTTTCTTTTAAGTATATATTATTATACTGGTGGAATCTTTAGACTGCATTTTTTGGTATGTTTTTGGGAGTTTGGTATTTTTTTGGAATTTTAACCTAAACTCTGAGATTTCAGAAAGTACAGCAAATTGTGTACTAAACGTGTTTTTAGAATGAAGTCCCATTAATGTTGACAGAGGTAAACACATAAAATAATAAACAGTTCTTCGGTCTATCGAACCATCTTATTCTACTTCCTCAAGCCACATAAAAATGTAGTACCCACTTGTATAGAAGCAGGCTATCACCATAAAGGTGGCATGACAATAGCGTTTGAGACACGCCAGGGTGGCGGCGTATCTCTCGAATAGTCTCCATAAAGTGGAATTCACAAAGAGACGTCCGCGCGGCCCGGCGGCCGATATCACAATGCGGCAAACGACGCCGGCGCTTCCTGTTCCGGCCGCGGCGCCACTGTCGCACAGATTTATGCCCGTCGCTTCCTCCCGCCATATGCGTGGTACTACCCTCGCTCATTTACACAAAACTCGAGTTTTTCAAGCACCTGTGTTACGAATGACGTCGGATGTCGGGGTTTTTGCTGTTTAGCGGTCGCGTGAATACTTTAACTGTTTAAACAAAACATTTTAGGCTAACAACAGGGAAAAGCATTAAGTTTGGGTTTTAAAAATTCTTAATAATTTAAGTTTTTAATTAAATTTTTCTTAATTTTTAAGTTACACATTTATGTAGCTTAAGTTGGTCTAAACCATTATGTATAATTTTTAGGCTAAAATAGTTTAACTTGCCAAAATATGTTTTTCAGTCTACTTCAGAAAATTTTAAAGACAGAAATGTAACTGATTTTGGACCGTAGGTATTAGTGATCTGATTGACACCAAGGTACATATGAAATGAAGAACAGAAAAACAACAGCAACAGATGAAATGAATGATGAAATCTATAGAAAAAAAATAATTATGAACCGGTTCCGTATCCTTATATTTTTTTTTAATAAAGACATTACATAACTTACAACCCTATTAAAAACACACATGCATTGCTTAAAAATGTTACAAAATATACATCCTAATTAAAAATTGAATTTTGTTAAAAAGTCCGCCACGTCTCCAGCGGGAAGTAACGAAGTTAATTTAACGCGTTTACGTTAATAAAATATTCGTGGACTGGGCGAAAAGGCGTTCGCAAAGTTAACCGGTGTGAGGGTTAAACCGCTATGATGTTATGAGCTTAGATTATGAAGCCGTAAACGAATTTTGAAGGTAAAGTCTACGAGACGAGATGTGTTTAGTATTTTGTGTGTAGTTTGTTAAGCGAATGGTTTACCCAGGTTAACCAATCGTTATTGGTTAATAACTTGGTTGAACATCAAATTCGTTAATATAGGCTATGAATGTCAGTTCGTTAGATAGTTTTCTTATCTTCAGACTTGTCTTCTAAATAGAAGACAATCAAATGATAGTTCACAAGTAACTGTTGTTGGCGATATCGATATTATTATAACACAATAACAATGACGCATAACAAATCAGAAATTTAATAACCGAACGTATTTACCTACCAATTTGCAACAAACATGATTAAACATTAATAATCACTTTCAAATACCGTCTGCCGCTCATCACTTTCTTTACACATCTTGTCGCATTAATAATTACTAAATAATTACTCTTTGAACACACGTTACGAATTTGAGAAAAGGATGGAGGCACAAAAAGGGAGATTCTCGTACATAATTAAGCGTCGGCCGCGAACTTGCTGCGTCTCAGAATATCTTAACAGTTGTACCGCTATCACGTCACTTTAGTCAGCTGCCGGCTCGCTACGACGAACTTACTCGCATTTGAAATTGGATGACAATCAGTAAGAGAGGCATGTTTGTTGTTAGTACATGGTACATTAAAACATAAATCAAAATTATAAGAACTTTTAAGTCAAATTAACAATTTATCTAATTTTCTATTAATCATAATATTTGAATGGTCTTTTGCTTCAGTAATATCAACGCTAATTAGAAAGTAAAAAATAGACTAATTGTTTAAAATACCTAGTTGCTACATTAATTATTATTAAAATAAACATAACGAGATCAGTAAAATATAACTGAAAGCATGACATGACATGCGGCAAGAAATTCTTCATAAAATTCGGCGTAATGCGACCGCACACTTTGCAGTTCGGAAGCAAAGTTTCATATAAATTTTGTACAACAAACCTTGGCTGACGTTAACTTCGTATCTTTGTCTGATCCTCACGTGGAGGCAGGTGGGCGAGGGGGGTGTGAGGGATGAAGTATAGAGAGGGGGGACTAGTGAAATTCCAACTAGCTTTGTGAATCAATCAGGAATTAATTGCGACCCCTTCGAGTCTAGTGGAGTCGATTCCTACTTGTAAACTCAATGCCGCATATCGTATTACTTTTAGTCGCGGTAGGGTTAACTTAAAATCTTTATTAGTACGGTTAGTATTAAGTTACAAGTGCGTAAGTGTATTTTGCCCTTGTATATATGCCTGATGTTTTCAAAGCTAAAGTACAATGCATTGCCTAGTTCGATAACACTAATGGCGGCAAATAATACTACACCAACTGCGAAATACACAAAAGGCTCGAATTCTGGATGGAACAAAAAAATCTGAGTGAACCAAAACACTTTAAATGTCTTCTAACACTCTGATGACAGGCACTAACCAGTCTAAAAACAAATAAATAAAATTAGGAAAATACGTACGTTTTTAATTATGAAACATTTAAAAGTTTAATTAAAAAAATTAAAGCCACTGGAAAATCAAATCTAAGTACACAATAATATCGTAAGTGAAACCGAACAAGTCTGGAAGTTAGAAACTGTAACTTTACGAGCGCAATTGTTTAGATTCGGCGATACGGACCGCGGAGAGCGGCGTCAAAGGAAAAGTTTCAAGTGGTTCGCAATACAATCGTTTGTGTCGATGAATGCTTGGTAATTACCGATGAAATATTTATATTAAATGGTTTCAGTTCTGATATTTACATGTAAAAATAATAATAATTATTTTTTGATTAAAATTTAAACAGTAAACGGCTACATTATGTGATAATAACATGTGGAAAATTGTGATGTATAAGTAATAATGCAGCTCACACTGTCCACAGATTAACTTAAGCGAATACAAAACTATACATATAATTTGTATAAAATATAAGTTGTGGTTACGAAATATCTTTAGACGACAAAAATATTGAGAGCATCTCACAGAGAGTGTGACCTGTTTCATATATAATTAATTTTTTAAAAAAGGAAAAGAAAAGTTATATTTTTTTTTTATTTTCTTCTTCTATGATTTTATGTTTTAATTTAATGTAAACACGAACCATTCGTTTTGTTCATCTATAACTAAAATACGTATAAGAAAACTTTATCCTGCAGTGATACCAGACCATGTTTTAATATTTATAAATTCTACACATTTTTTATTTCAGCACCAGTTAAATATAAGGTCACGGTTTCATTAGCTACTGAACTGAATTTGTAGTATTCAATTGTTTTTTATGAATTATTCAACACTAGACGTCAATATAAGTAATGCACGTATGTCGTACACTCAAGTTTCTAACAGTGGAGTTTCTACACGAGTCCATCGCAACGGCATTCCTGTGCTCGAGTGGTTTCTAGAGAGCTACTGTCTACCTGTCTACTACCCGAGTTTACCCGCTACCCGGCACCCGGTCGACACAAAGCGTGCCATACCGTCTGTTTAGTGGATGAAGCACTTATGTCATTGTATTACAACTAGACCGCAACATATTCGAGATTCTTGGGCGCTCACTTTGTGTTGTGATTCTGAGCTTCGCGTAGAGAATTTCTATGTAGTTTTAGGTATCACTACAAAGAAAACTTTTTACGTAATATACAGATACAGTCGAAGAAGATAAATGTTTCGTTTTATTTTGTATATTTGGTCTTTAATAATCATTGATTGAGAAGCATAAGTGATGACAATTGTGTTTGCATGTATTTTTATTAGATTATATATTTTATAGAAAAAGCGTAAAATGTTTAATTTTTTATTTTATTAATCGTACATATCAGGTTCCAAAAAGCATCAATTAAGTAAAACAATAGGTGGACGCATTTTCTTCCCTATAGTAACTAAATATGATTAGGATTACATTACATTATATAAATACTTACAATTGCACCGTCCATATAATAATAAGTAACAAACACGCCTTTGTTTATTACGCAATTAAAGTCTTGCAAATATCAGCGGGCAGTGCGTCACTATTCTTGCCAATTATTGCCGACTCTTGCCCCAGTTAATTGCAAGTGGGATGTAGCCCTCAGCGCGACTGGCGGCGTGTTGCCCTTTCCCGAAACTCCTTGTTTAAGATAAGGGTAGTTTGTTGTTCAGTAAAATCTTCTTTAGCATAAGATAACAGAGAGCAATTAGCATCTTTGCCGCTTAGTGTTTAGTGCCTTAAGGGCGGATTACAGATTTGGCGATGTGACTGTGATATATGGCTCGGACGATTGCGTGATATATTAAGTTGGAGACTTCAGATTAATGCAAAATGTTACTAGTGTATAAATAGTTGTTAGGTTATAGGACACGTAGGAGAAGAAAACCTAAAATTATATAAAAAAAAACCTAGATAATAACAAGGCTTTGTGAACTTGCTTAACATACTTTTGTTTAGTATTACATAATATTTTTTTCACGTCTTTACATATTAAGTTTAAGCCATCAATTTTAACTTAAAGCTGGGGTAAAATAGAATTAAGAGTTCAGAAAATCATCAACTCAAGTTGTCCGTATTTTCTTTTATTATTGTAATTTTGTTTGTTATAAAATTTATTTTCTACTACTCTGATAACAAATCTCTATGCTATAAATATTTAATTTGCTAATTACGTGTGATGACGGTTAACGTGTAAGGTAGAAACATCTTAACGATACACCACATAAGTTACTAATTACGTCACATTAACTATTCAACACCTAACTATTCTTGTGAGGTTATTATTTATTCATATTCCTTAAAAAGCAATGTAAAAAAGTAAAGAAGAAAAAGAACGGAATCCTGATAAATATAATAAGGAATGGCCAATAATAGAGTGATCAAACTTTTAACGCTTCACTTATTGCGTTTAGGGTCGCAAATTCTCCCCTAAATTTCTCAATTTTTTTCTAAATAAAAAGTAATAAGAAGGTATAAGTACATTCACAATTTTACAAAAACAAAATTTCAATTTTAATACTAAATCAAAAATTATTTGAGCACTATTTTCAAACATGTTGATCCATTAACAACTTCAAAGGAGTTACACCGAAACTCTATATCTTAATAATACATGCACAAACAATTTCTTAGAAGCCCTCAGAGCTCTTAGTTATAATAATTCAAACCACGAACAGTAACAGGATAGCAGGTAGCCAATCCGCAATAATTTTCACTCAAATCTGACACAAACATGACCGATATTCTACTACCAATTTGCATGTCCGCCTCTTTGAATAAATTAGAGCCACCTGCCCCTTGGTACCTCTATGAATATGTAAGACAATGGCTTTCAAATCTTAGGCTCCAATTAGAAGGGGTCATTAAACCCTTAGTTAATTACATCTGCCTGTTACAGAGACGAATTGCGAATATATGCGCCCCTCAGATTACGGTATTGACTGAAACTTAATGCTCTTGGCTGTAGACGGACATCTTAGTACCTTAGTAGTGCACAATAGCTGTAAGGCTATACATAGCGGTCTGTCTACCTGTCTAAATGTTTAAGATTAATATACGCACATAGAATAACAAATCCAAACTAATAATATAAATGCGAAAGTAACTCTTTCTGTTTGTCTATTTCTCTTTCACGAAACCGCTGAACCTTTTTTATGATACTTGGTATAAAGTAAGCTTGGTTCTTAAAAAAGAACATAGGCTACTTTTTGCCGCGATAACCGACACCCACGCGGGCGCCGCGGAACCGCGGAACCGCGGCCAACAACTAGTGTGAGTTAATTGAATGAAAAACGATGATTTTTATTCATTTTACAGACGGCGGTGGTCATTACAGTACATTGGCAGAGTCATAAAAAACGTTATGTACTCAATATTATTAGTTAAAGCTACTCTACTACACATACAGTAAAAAAAACATATCAACATGGTATAAATTCAACAATATAAACAAAAATTCAAAATACAAACAAAACAAGCATCTTAATTACTACCAAAACAAGTCACACATCTTTGAGTAGGTAATAGCAAGTCAGTGTCGTATTTGCACGTGCATTGAGTAGATCAGCCGTTCAGTTTAGTGGCAGATCGGCTGGCACTTAGCCGGCGGTCACTTTAATCCGTTTATAACGTTTAATCGACTCGGCCGACCGTCGCGTCGATACGACCACTTCAACCGATACCCAGCTATATAGAATTTCCAGTAACCGAATAACACTGTGACGGTATAAAGTGTGTTCCTATTAATTTGGTCGCTCGCTAACGAACATCATGTTCGT
The DNA here is from genome assembly GCA_932294365.1 of Diachrysia chrysitis. NCBI lineage: Eukaryota > Metazoa > Arthropoda > Insecta > Lepidoptera > Noctuidae > Diachrysia > Diachrysia chrysitis. Next base: position 8,596,143 of record OW028649.1, on the reverse strand, counting down.
TACCATAAAATTGAGTGTACTAGAAAATATGGTGGTAAATATTTTGTTTTTATTTGACACTTGCTTTGTCCTGTGTGAATATAATTTATCGCGGCAAAAATATAGCATAGCCTACCTATGTCTTATCCTAGGATTCAAGTTTACTCCATAAAAAGTTTTATCAAAATTGGTTCGGCAGTTTAGCCGGGAAATCGTAACAGACAGACAGAAAGACAAACATACAGAGTTACTTTCGCATTCATAATATTAGTATGGAATACAAGGATTATTCTAAAATATACAGTTACGCAATACAAAATTTGTTCCGCAGCTTATTTTTTATTTAGCTTGTGGTATTCCACTTCTGGGCAAAGGCCCTATTTTTATTAACGACACAACTAACTTAATATGTTTTTGTTTAAGACAAGATGCAAATAGAAAGGCTTATACTTTTGAAAACACGAAACACTATAGATTTAATACAGAAAACTAAACAGTTTAATATTATTTACAAATTTTAGCAACTTTACGTACGATGTTCGCTAAGCAAATCCTTTACCTGTCGAATGTCTCTTTACATTTTATCTTCCCATTTTTTTATTTTACTCATAACTCAAAACACACTCGTTAATTACCGTCATATTTTGCGGAGTTTTTTCAGCTTACAGTCGCACTCAAAAGGCCTTACAAGCGAAATAACTTACGACGTTATATAACGAGCTAATTATTCCGACGTGTAAGCGTACGAGTGCTATAAATATCATACGCAAACACGGTTTTAGCGACGGTCACGCTGCACCTTGTTTGACTATGGCCTAAAACAACATGCGTTTGCGACCGCCGACTAAATTTGTTACTGCCGGTCATTCGCTGACTCAGTGACCATTGTACTACCGCTGAGAGTTACCTTACTTTGCATTTTGTGTGATGTATGTAAATTATACGTTAAAATTCGGATATGCGGTTATCGAACTTATCATATATGTAGATAAAACGTCATAAAGTTCAAAATAGAAAAGGTAAGTAAAGATATTTGTACCATCTAAACTAGGTATTCTAATTGCAACGATAATATTTCATACAAGTTCTTGGTTAAATGTTTTTATAGACAAAATTTAGAGAGATGAAATCATATCTACATATTTCCTTTTTATAAACGTACAAAATATGGAATAAAAGATATTTATCCTCCAAAGTTTTTTCATTTCAGCCGAATTCATTAAAAATATTCTCACCCAACACTTGTGTTACCGACTGTAGAAATACGTGACTAAGCTTAAACAGGACAGAAAGCTGAAATACTTTTTATTTAAAATAATATTTTATTTGACAATTAAATTCAACGAAATAATTTTATTCGTATGAAGATATTATTTTAGGTGATGTTTATCTGTGTCTATGTTTATTTTTGAATATATTTTATTAATTGTACATCCTTTGTTTATCAAATAGATTAATAATAAAAATAAACAGTTGGTCTATGGGTGGGTTGTTTCCATTAACAATTAATTAAATTGAATATATTTATTTGAGGGTTGGTTATAATATAATCATATCACCGCATTATTTGTTTCAGGCTTTGCTTGTGTGATCTAAGGTGAACTTTGTGAAATAAAAGATACTTGTAATGTATATTTTTTTGCGTTAATATTAAATTAAGGTTTTTTTTTAATTGTACACATAATACTATAAAATAATTTAATACAAGATATAGTTTGGTACAATACTCATATTATTACCTATTTTATACCAATATACGTACTACCTAAATTTCTCCAAAATCTACAACACTAATAAGAATAAAAAAATAGGCTTTAACTGATAAACAAAGCAACAAAATACCAAACAATTTACGGACTGTTTAATAATAAGTAATCTGTATACCGTTAACCGGCTTAATACACTTGAATTAGAACCAAAATACCGCATTAACATTAACCATACACTTGGGTATTTAGTCACGTTATCAAACACACGTTTGATACGCAAACCACGCAAAACTTGAAATTCATAGCGTTCGGCGTCCGTTCGTCGATTTTGGCTAATGTGCGTCATGTCAACATATTGTTTGTTAGAAGCGCCGGTGGACACGGCCTAAGCAAACAGCCATTACTCTCGCCGACGTGCGTACCCGCAGCCCTCGACAATTATATCGCCTACATCACGTCCTACCCCTATCACTGTTTGGACATTACTGGTCATTTACTCATTTGTAATAATCGCGTTTTAGAATATCGCGTTCAATTGTTATTGCGTTTTAGAATAACGCGTTCAATTGTCCGTTGGGTTTAAGTATATCGCGTTCAATTGTTTATTGCACCTATTTGGGATGTCGTGTTTGTTTGATTGAGGCGTAATTTTGAACAAACACGGTTTTAGCTACACGTTTACATTAGAATTATATGAAGCGTGTGTAGCCGTAGTGTTAACATAGACGTCAACGAAACGCTACATATTTATTTTAAACCGATTTCAAAACGATGAGGTTCTTAAATCGATGTTTTTTTGTATTTTTGTTTCGCGATATCTCCGGCAATATTGTGGATCGATTTAATTTTACCATCACAAAAGACAAAGTTGTAGTCAGCACATGACATGTTTTTAACATATAAATCTTACATGAAAAATGTTTAAAGAATTACTAAGAATATCTTTCTATTGATACAAAACGATCAATAAATAAGTTTAAGTTAAAGTCAATAAGATGACAGCCGCTGACTTTATCATAATATAGTGTGATATCAGAAAACAATAAGGCGCACACTCATTTGAGATGCAGCGCACAGCGAGGAAGCAACGCTCCAACAGTCACCTAGCAGACAAAGCGGATCGCAGCGGGTTGCACCGGCGGTAGTTTTATTACGTATGTTGCAACAGCAAAGAGACGGTCTCCTTAGCATTATTGCCAGTACGAATGAAGGTCAATCTCAGTGTATGTTTTGTTGCCGAGTAGTTCCAAAAGATGGTAGCAACATTATCATTTAATACTAGCTGTCCCCCGCGACTTTGTTCGCGTGTTTTAGTTTCAACGGTTTTTCATTTTTGCAACAATTTTCATTTATGCTCCGCTCCTATTGGTCGTAGCGTCATGTAATATAGCCTATAGCCTTCCTCAATAAACGGACCATCCAATACAAAAATAATTTTTCAATTCGAACCAGTAGTTCCTGAGATTAGCGCGTTCAAACAAACAAACAAACTCTTCAGCTTTAATAAATAATATTAGTATAGATTAACGTTTGTGCTGATGTTTATAATTGACGGAATTTAGTTTAGTATACTAATGTAGCTTAAGTTCCCAATTACTAACAAATCCATTGATAATTCTCTTACAAAAAAATAATAATAATAATTGTAAAAAAAAAATCGTCAATTGCTGTTGCTTTGCTTTTGCAAGGTATATAATAAGGCCACGGGCTGCATCAGGCCGGACCAGCCTGCAACGACACGCGACGCGCACCGAATGACTGATGACCCGCACGTGCTTGATGCGTTTAGTTTAAAACGGAAAATGTTTTGTGTTGTTGTAAATGTTTCTGAGATGTGATTTTCAGAGAATTTATTAACGTTTCGGTGTTTGAGTATTCAATATCTATAGAAAAACAGTTTTGTTTACGATTAAAAAGTTTTAGGTATTACTTGTACAAAATAATCATAACTCTTATACAATTTAATGATTATGATATGCAACACAAAGACATATCTTAAGTGAAAACCACTGCAAACAGTTCATGAAAAAACGTTACAAAATAATCCACTAAATTATTAAGTAAACAAACGAAAAAGTAGTCTGTCAAACACAGACCCTTCCTCCCCCGAGATCGGTGTAAGTTGCCCAAACTGACCCCAAACTTAACCAGTAAATACCGAAGCCACACAAACTATCAAAAACTTGAGCACTATTCCCACTTGTGACCGAACGTTGTTTAAAACGGACGTAACTCAGCTGTGTACACTGGGTAGTTTCAATATTTAATGTATTAAGATATTAATTGATGTACTTTGTCTCGAAGTTATCGCTTACAAAATAATTATTAACAATTATATAAAATTGGGGGAGACCTTTGCCCAGCAGTGGGACACCTAAAAGGTTAAATAATATATATATATATATATAATATTTAACGTAAATTTGTTTTGGGGAAAATAAAACAATTGACTATTAACAACATTTAACATCGGTAGGACAACAGTTCACTTTATTCAATTACTTTTGATCTATGAACTAGTTATTTCTAGGTATAATAAAGATACCATCTTATAAACATAACTTTTCAAAATGTAACGCACATGTAGTATTTACATAAAGCTCCGAACATCATACACTAAACAATATTCCCCAGAATATTCAACAACATCTCCAGAGTTAGAAACATTTCACAATTTCAGAGCTAACCATACGAAAACAGTGCACCAAATTCTGAACCTGTCAAAGAATCCCCCTGCAGTATCAGACGGCGACTGAAGTAACAGAGTCGACTCCGGTATTGCACGAACCACTTTCAAATTGAATTAATCATAGTTGGGATTAGTTCCCCTTTGACGACCTGCGGACCAGACGTGACTGTCTTGTGTAACCGGCTTTCAATAACTAATTATAATTATTGGAACTTTGGCTACAGTTATTTCGTTTAAGGTAGCGTTAATCTTTGGGGTATTAATTGAATGTTAAATATTTTGTAATATATTATAATCATAGAAAATTTGCAAATAATTATTTTTTTAAATTAAAGTGGAATTATGTGTCATCTATAGGTACCATAAGTTGTTAGATGGTTATTCTTGTGATTGAAAATGGCTTTAATAGTATGTACTGATCGGGTGATTAGACAATCCAATATGAGTCTAAAATTTCGTACTTCACAATTATAAGATTACCTAACCTATGGATTTTCTTCCAGGTTCTTCTACGAGTCAATAAAGTTTAAAGATTACACGAAAATGCTAACTTGAAATATAAACTTGTTGAAATTGTTTTTTTAATTTTAATATCATCTAAATGATTTACTCTACCATTACTTGGGCCGACAAATACACAAGACAAACAATAGCTACGTCTAACAAACCTAATGCAACTTCAGTGTACAGCGGAATATTCATTCTAATTAAAAATAAATTAATATATAGAGAACCCTAGAACATTCTCGAACTAAATCTCTATCAAAATAAAGCTACAACTCTAAATATGAGGGTACGTATTCTCAAGATATCAGTAATAAATTCCCGCCAATTACAAAGTTAGCTCAACTACCGTTGGTCAGTACTCGAAAGGCCAACTAGTTAATACGTATCCCCGGGGAATCGAACTCCGGACGTTGGGTAAGTAGCAGATTTATTAAGAGGCCAACCTAAATGCGGGGAGAACTTGGCTTTAAAATTAAATCACGCTTTAGTTTGAAACTAAGCCTTCTAAATTCGTACTTTGTCTGTTGCAGATACGGGCTCTCAATTTAACTGGTATTTATATTAGGATTGTATGGGATTCAGTTCTGTTTGTTGATATTCTAATAGACGGCATTCTATTGTTGCTTGACGCTATTGTATTAATGAATGGGGATTTGGTGATGTTTGAATGAATATTGTTGATAGTAGAATTTTAGACAAAAACGACTTCGACATACTATTTATGTACATTATTTGATTACGTTTGTAAGATGTTTTAAATTCACACACAAAATCAGATCTAAATTTGAATAAACATTTATTGTCACAAAAAACAGTCGACAATTTATTTTCTTCGTATTATTGTCATAGAACGCATAAGTACGAATTTTATACATAATTGGCTGGCCGCCCCGACTTTACATGGGAGTTATGAGATGTTCAAAACATTTCTATGCTGTTATTTTTTATTTTCTTTTATAACAACATTTTCCGATTGGTTTCAGTCGTTCGGAAGTGTCCAAGGGAAATCGGAATCATTTTTATATATATAGATTCAATGAATCAGTAACTAGTGCCCTGTTTTGCACGACAAACCAATTAAAAAAATGAGACAATACTGTTACCTTATGTAATTTCGTATTATCATAATTAAATTTCAACTTTATTCGCGTTCGAGTAGTAACAAACATTTTAAAGTTATGAAACAATTTCTCAAATCCAACCCTTTTATTTGCAGCAGACTTACAAAAGGCCAAAAGGCTAATAAAGAAAACGCGAACAACTCTACGAAAAGTATTTCTTTCATCGAAGTCAAAGTTGCGAGTCGGGAATTTCCTGCAAAACGGGAGGGTTAAAACGGAACCGCAAACGACTTCCTTTACTACGTGTAACTGCATTCAGACAAACGGGTTTGTCATACTCTTTGTATTTAGATGCTAAGACTTTCATCGTTATCAAGACAAAAAATAGGGTAAGGGATTTTGCAATAAGGTTCACATTCGTGTAGTTTGTAATTATTCAAAAACACAACAGATATTCTATTAGAATTAAAAAATATGTAAGATTAGAATCACCTTTTAAATAATCAGTGCATAATAATAAATGGAGAGGAAGTAATAAGTCTTCTTCTTTTTATTTAGTTACATAATTTTATTTATAAGTTTTAATTTTCATATTATACATCAAGTTTTTTGTGTATAAATGGTTTGTAGTAACTGTAAATAACTGAATAATTAATAAATATTTAACTAAAGATAAAAAAAAATGGGAAGCAGAAGTAGGAAGTAGGATAGGATGTAAATGAGTAACCATAAACACATACACAATTTGCAGTATTATTTAGTTGCATCAAAAATTTAGTCTTAATAAACAAGCTTCTGCTAGTTTAGACAAATTTTAGGTTCTCCTAAATCAAAAAATTTGGTGTATATTGCATACCTCGGGTCACGTTACGAACCTACCGTTATTAGTTTGTCTATCAGTTATCGCAACTAAAACACAACAAGTTATAACAAGCGAACAACATAGTATAAACAAACCCGATTCAATATTGATTTCAGTTTAGCCAACAATATAATCAACCCCAATTTGTCTAAAGTTCTGACGTGGACTGAATTGATTTACAACTATTTATTTATTGAGGTTAAGATTCTCATTTCGTGGTTAGTTTATTAAGTGAGAGATATATATAGCTATAAACCCTATACCATGGTCAAAAGACGGGTGTTAAAACTAAGTTCATTGGTAATTATAGTTTTGATTTAGTCCGTTTAGTTCAGACAGTGAAATCAACGATTCATATTAAAGCAAATCAACCTCATTTTCACTTAATTTTGCAAATTTTGAGCAGTAATGAAGCTCAATTGATTCTGTATTACATTGGTATATTAAATTATGTCAAAACTAGGCAAACAATGAACACTGACAGTTGTTATCTCAATATTAATTTCCTGTGAATGAATTTCAGTAAGCGAATGTCTTCGCTACTTGTTGACGAGCAAACGGATGTATTGCCTATAAAACTATGTTTGTATACGTGTACTACTTATGACTAAATTACTTATGACATCATATTATTATTTACTCAGTAAGACCATAGATTTAAGAGTTAGGTGTGCATGGCAAACTGTGGAAACATTCGTGGCTTTCTTTATCATTTTATAAAGTACCTTAAACAAAAAGAAAACCTTTATTGCTCACAAAAAGGATATTTTAATTTTATAATCACTTGGCCTTATTTATAAAAATCTCGACGGTGATTAGCAACTGATTGTCAGATTTTTATACCAAATTTGAATTTAGAAATTGCTTAGCTATTGCTAAACGCCGTCAAAATTTTAATAAAAAAGGCCATTCTTGTCAATTTTTTTGTAATTTTTATTTTACTTTACTCACACACTACAACTTTACCGAATATGAGTCCTCCTTGCGCGCCATATGTTTAAAAAAGCGTACAAAATTTTCTGACAATGTGTATACTATACTATATATTAATACTATATTATATATTAATACTATATTATATATTAATACTATATTATATATTAATATACTATACTTACACACGATTGGGTTATGGCATCGAATTCCATAAACGTCCTTTAACGACAGATGATATCGTTGAGCTGTTACAAAACCCTATATTATTAATACGTGTGTTTCTATAGAATCTCTCCTTCCAAGATCGTACCGTGTACGTCAAATGGGCTTCATGCTATCGGAAGACAGCCTTGTAACTAGGATCAAATTTCTGGTTTACCTGGATTTAGATTGAAATATAGACTCGACAGGCTTTACTGATTGACATGCGGCTTAGTTTGCTTTCACGTAGCCTGAGAGCCCATTACATTAATGTAGAATTACCTTCAAGATCTACGAAGGGAAGAATTATGCTTTAAAATTATAACAATTTTTATAGATAAAATTATCCAATTTTTAGTCATATAAAATATACTTCGGTCTTAAATTTTTATTTTTTCTTATTAATTGCGATGATAAAAATCGATACAGTTCATAAGAGGTTAAATGATTTTCTCAGAAAATTAAATTAAATTTATTATTGTCAAGTGAATATAGTGGTAAAACAGTCTACAATTATACAAATAAAAATCAAATAGGAGTAATTATTGGTCTCTGATCTTAACTAAGTAGTACTTAGTTTCGGACATTTTGAGACATGTTTAAAGTTAAGCAGCAAACATAAGTCAGTAAGCGGCAAGATGAGAGAATTTCATTCTTAATCTGAACAGTGACAGCTGTTGTCTAAAAAAAACCATTGTGAGTTTTGTGAAAGATGTAATTAAAAATAATTATCCAGAGCTTATGATGGAATTATTTTGTATATTAATATACTCATGGTAGTAATAATTATTGACTACACTTTGTATTACTCTTAATTTTATATTTATTTTGGAATTTTTAGTTAAGTCTTATTACTTTATAGTGACTTCTATTTTATTATTATATTCATGATAACTATTACCTGGTCATAGGAGATGCTCGATTGAGCACTCTACTCAATCATCGTACTGATATGACGAATACATTCTGCCACGTGATACGTACAACTATAAATTGATGCGAGCTCCGAGCGTGATTTGCCCTAATGAAAGTCAAACTGGAGACGGTCAGGACATGCATACATTTAGATACCGAGACATTTGAGTGATTAATTATACTTACACACTATGTAAATATTTATGAGTTAAGTTGTGAGTGATTTTGTGGAAAATAGCATATTAGAATATTTGAAATCGCACTCCGTTATAGAAAAATAAAGAATTTCGATTAAGTTCCAATTTAAAACGACGTAAAAATAACATCCGGCTTTTTGCGCGTATAAATGTAACATTTTATTAAAATCATTAACAGCGTATCGTCGCGCTTCGGTGGGTCGCATAGTTTTAATCCAAAAGTTAATATTTCAATATAGCATGTAGATGGAATCGTAAAATTCCCCAATATCGTTCACTTTATAACACTGTAAAAGGGAATACACACTCGACGTATAATCAAATACGCCGAACGTCAGAGTCGAGTTGAAATAGAATTTTTTCGCTCTTAAAAATTGCGATCACGTTTCTAATATAGTGAAAACAATATTCTAGTGACCGGGTGATTTCTGCACAGATGCTTGCCCTACCAATATTATGTAGGTGGGGCAAACTTTTTCATAGCTTTGATATATGAGTGTCCCATAAAATATGGGGAAATAATTTGAGTTACGTGCAAACTAATACTTTACAATTTGAATAAATAAAGTAAATTATTATTTTCTATATTTATTTCGATTAGCATTTTAATGACATTTTTTTATCATGTTCGTTTTTATTCCTTCTGCCCGATAACGTCGGGATATCGTAATTTGAAATCGCATACATCGGCTGCTCTCGCGGTTTTAATGCGTGAAAGGGTCGTTTGAAAAGCGCCATGTCGATCGAACGATATAAAAAACCACATTAATCTACACTTATCTCGACGATATTATTTAATGACGCGTCATTTCGCGGTTATTTGTAACTTTTATGGAGGGAATAGATCGTGTTCGGAGATGCATTTTAGATACGACTCTTTATGTCGAGTATTAAATTATGCGTAAGTGAAATTTCATTATACTCGTATATGATCGTTTTGGATCGCAACTTTTTATGCGATTACACATGTAGGTAGTAACATCTTTATGTTACATACAACAAGATATCAAAATTACTACTTTATTACATCCATAATTACTCGTACATAACAAATTACAGATTGTCATGCTATAAGTAGAACTAAGAACCTAAATAATACTTAATTTAAAACTCATAATATAAATCAAACGGTACCTAATTATAAGTAATTAATGTAAAGATTAAATAAAAAGATGGAGATTAAAAATTGTTTAATAAAGTTAAAATAAAACCTCATCTTCTCAATACCAGGAACCGTGCCTAGAAGGCTGGCAGTTTTAAAACGTTGAATGGCAATGCTGATTCTTTATACACAAATAAAGCCACACAATCACAGGTAGAATCGATATAAATGTTCAACGTTCAAGTAAAAATCTCATATCTATAAATGCCAGCTTAGTGCGAATCTTCATTTGTAAATAGGTAAAGTTGCATACAAACAATTTTCCTTAAGGACCGCAAAGTAAGCAACAAATATCGTTTATCACGCAATACGATTATTCTACAAAGAGTCGGCGGCGGGTCGATTTGCATGAAATATAAAGGTGACCGCACACATAGTTTGTGTTGTTTATAGCGGTCAGAAACGCGGTCGTTTTGTTTGCTCGCCCCTTTTGCATTCCTGTCTTCGTACCTTTATTGTCTTACTTTCCGCTCATGACATCGGAATAATATATTTATGAAATAGATAAACAAAGGGAGGACAGCGAAATTGTAAATTAAATTGTTGAGTAATGCTACTGTCTGCTTAATGCTTGGTTCTCTTTTATGTAGTTAGAAAAACAAATATTGTTTGATAGAAAATGAAAAATATTATTTTAAATAGAAAATTGTACCAAACTTCTCCATGTTTAAATTTATAAGAGTACTTCTTTTACTGTTGAAAAATATAACTGTAAACGTCTAACTGAAAACAAAAGAATGATTCGCATTGTTTAATATTCTGTCTGTATTCCTCGTTTTACATTTCACACCTCAATGACACCTTTTGTCTGCACCGTCTCGCTTTCATTATTCGATTATCATCGAGAACTGTCAATTGGCTGTCATATTTCGAACAATCGGCACTCGATCACACTCCTCTTTCTAATGAGGGACGACACAGTGAAGTCCGAAGTGGAATTATTAAAAAACCATTAGATGTGGGGCAAAGACCGTGATGGATGGACTCTCGAATCCGATCCATTTCAATTTCAACGCCCCGATGTCTGTATAAAGGGTGAGTATCCCCGGAGTATGGTAATGTGTTTCAAGTCGCCCGCAGTCCGATTCATCTGCACTTGTTGTCTTAAAACGTACAGAAAACATTTGTGCAATATAGAGATACATCGTGACGTTTATAATGTTGCAATAACGGCGGGAACATTACTCACACGTAACCAGGAGTGATGAGCTGATAAATCATATCTAGTTGCCGATTTATATCGCTATAAACGAGGAGGGATTGCGGCAGTAAATAAAAAGTACTACCAACTCTTTATGATGTTTTATATTTATAGACTATTTAACATTTATTTCGTGTACCCCTTTTTACATCGCTTTGAATTTTTGCTTATTTTATTTAAGATAATAATATTGTTATCATGCCAAATACAAAAGTACTATGCCATTTACAGGTTGATACGAGTGGGCTTACCGTGTAGACTACGACCGCGTAGCGCGGCTACGAGATTGCTACGAATGCTAAAAGCCCAGGCCGTTAACTCGACTTGACTGTATAAAATAACCATCTGGGGAAACCACCGCTTATCCCTTAGAAAAACTCTCTTTGTGAGGATAACTCGCTCTACATCCCCTCTTATGATATGTTTATGTACTTTGAGATTTTATGTGGACGTTCCAACGCCGAGCACGAATTTTATTGGGTTTATAGAATTTTATGACGCCATATTCCATGCAGTGGCCGTTGTTTTTCATTGTCTATTGATTCTGATGCGAATAGTGCGGCGATACGGTTAAACTGTCGGCGTTTAAAGCCAGCGTACAGAATTATGAAGTGTGTGAGTAATAAATTCGATAGTGATACGAATGTAAAGTAGAGTTAACAAAAAAGTGTCAAATAAATGTTAAGCCGGGCGAAGCTGAGGTAATCTGTGTTCAAAACTGTGTTTGAAGCGAGGTTTAACAGTTTGACGGCGCACTTAATGTATTTATACCGGGCACCGGCCAGCGGCATCTGTGGCTAATGATATCGCTGGACCTGCACCCTGCCCCCCTCACTCTCCCCCGACGTCTCTCCCCCTCCCTCGCCGGGCTCCCGATAGACCCCCACGACTCGGTCATTAGTTAAACACGCACAGCCGCCCGCATGTCGCAAGTTTATCTTTGGCTAAACTGTAGGTATGTGGACTCGATTAGCCCTTTGATCAAATAATCCGGCGATAAAATAGAGCTTGAGGAAATTAAATTACATTAGATGTCATTGTTCGGGTGTTCTGGCTGTGAAATGGTTTAATGACTGATAAGGCGGCCCGGCTTGGCGGGTTTGTATTTTATCGCACTTCATAAGGCCGGAAAATGTGTCTTTATTTATTGATGAAAGACGTATATCTAAAGCTTACTTTTTAATTTTATACTTCAAAATACGAGATTACGTAATACATTAATTATTAACTAGAATTTCTACTTAAAAAAATAATAATTTAATTACCCCAAATTCAAATTATTATCGCATATTAAATATGAATTAAGTTTGTTCAGTCGTAAGGTAAAGTGGTCAGCTGGAAGGCAGAAGACGAGCTCGTTACTAACATGTGGCGCGCAAGATAAACCGGCCGCTGGTTTAATTGGCGGTCACCAACCACGGTCTCATTTATACTGTATCTCTAACAAACCCGTAAATATTACGAGTAAAATTGAAGGAGAATTTAATTTAATTACTTAATTATTTAAATATGTATTAATTTTTTTATATAAATAAAATTGATGAAGCATTTCATTTCATTTCTTTATTATTTAAATATGTATTTTATTTTTCATATTTAAATATATATAGGTATGCCTTTTCTATTTTGATATTGGCCGGTGTACTTTGAGAAAGAAATAAAGATTCTAAAAATATAAATTAGTGGCCCGTCACGGCTTCACACGGGTTGTACATTTATTTTTTAACCATTTAAGTATAAAAATAAATAGACTTTACGCCTATGTTAATCAGGGATAATGAAGAATTCTAATGATAAAGAATTTTTTAAATCGGTCTTTATGTTTTTGAGTTTCTTCGTTACAAACATGCAAAAACAAATGTGTGTCTTTATAATATTAGTGTAAATATGGAAGTTTGTACTGAATTACACCTTCGATTCCGGTATATAGATTTTCATAAATTTTATACTATTTTAGCACATATATAGGTACATATATAGATACTTTAAAATTATAATGTAGGTAACAGACGCAGACGAAATAGTGGTCACTTTTGATATACTACAAAGCTAAATCAAAATACACACAAAAAATTTTTTTAAATGACTTCCGCTCTGCCTACCATATTTAATCACTGTATCGCGGGTAGTTTCACAAACATTCAACACAAACATGAAAAAAAGGAAATCCGAAATTAAATTTGATTTTCAACTTCAACACTCACACAAAACACTGCTAATCTTATCTATTCCAACATTATTAAAACAAAACACTGTAAAAAGTCTGTAAGGGTTATATTAAACGATCTTAAGTCGAGGGTGGAGTGTGGTCACTCGATTAATACTAACATTAATCTCAGCTGGCCGTAGGGGACTTTAATTTATGCGGTCATTCTGACAATTGATGAGGGAGGACATTGTAGATATTTTAAACTGACGCAGGTGAACTCGAATTAATCTGGTTAATTTTTATTTGTAGGACAGAAACGTTTAATTTTAGAAGACTAACTGAAGTTATTAAGTTAGTTTGAATGTTTAATCATAATGCAGCCCTAGCTTTTTTTCTTTAAGTAAAGGATTAAATATCAGTTAATTATCAGTTAATATGTAGTTAGTGTACAACTCACTCGATATGTAGGTATGTAATAAATTATACTCGTATTTTATTTGCATACCCATGGCTATTAATATTTTGTACTCGATTTGTATTTCAATAGCAACCTATTCATAACCGCACTACCTAATGTAAATTAATATGAAATTATTAGTAACTAATTAAGCATACAAATTACCAATAAATCAAACAATGCGAACCTAATATGCTGTTCCTATTGAATCACATCATATGAAATCATACAAAATACTGGCAACAAATCCGCAGAATTTCATTAAAGTTTATACATTTTGCAAATCGCTGGGTGTACCCTAATGAGTGTTGGTGAACGGTCGGTCTGCGAGCAAGGCATGCGTGAACCGCGTCCGCTGCTCGTGACGTCACTCTCGTCCGCGCGACCGACGCGCCCGACACGACCGACGCGAATATTAATTCACTGCCGCATCTAGCAACATCACTTGCACCCGTTCGACTCACTCACCGCTAATTGCGTGGAAACTTAGTCTGCGACTGTCGTGTCAAATCTCGCTCACTACCCTACCATTATACACAAATTCTTATTTAAATACAAATAAATTTATTTTCTCATCACAAATGCAGTACATAGGTACAATACTGGTCGATCTAATACCATGCAACATTAGTGTGAGACCTGTGTTACGGGTCATCAGGCCCCTTAATCTTATAGGTACATTTCGCTTAATACATTAGATATAGCAATAGTGAAACTGTAACGGGAAAGAAAAAAATTAAAAAATAAATTAGTTAAAAATTAGATGTAACTATGGATATCATAATTTAGTTTAAAAGTCTAAATTAAGTGAGTGAGAGTGTAATTTAGCAGACAGTAAAGATAATTATTGACCACTACGAACACATATACATTAAATGTAGTAAGAAGCATGTTACCAGCCATTTTTCAGTCATCAGTCAATCATTTTTAGGTACTATCCATTATCAAATGGAATTGTAAATCAATCGTAACCACACAACTTCATATAATTCTATATACGTACGCATTTATTTGAACAAACAGTTATCATCAAAAATTTGGGCAAACAGTTATCATCAAAAACTAATTAAAGCCTCAGTATATTAATTTTGCGCCGAAAATTATAAATTTCTCGTTGACACAGAGGGGCCAACAAAACTAATGCGGAATAAATTTTCAACTTAATTTAACTAGACAAACATAAAGGACCAAAAGGGACCGACTTCATTTCAGTATTGAGGTGGAAACGAATGATAAGCTAGTTTGCTGACGGTACACGTACAACTATAAAACTTTATGGTATTCATAACTTATACTGCATTCATTATAATTAGAATGGATAAAACACACATTTTAAAATATATCAATTTTTAGATTTGATCAAAAAAATTGCGACAAATTAATTTTTATACAAAAAACTGCTTGTGCTTTCACGCTTTTTTGCGATAAAATAATAATAATTTAACGCTCTTTTTATTTTAAATAACATGATATTGACATAAATAATTTTATTTTAAATTCTAGCTACATTTAACATAAAGTCCATAATTAAGTTTATAATTATACTCTCTTAAAAAATCATATAATTTATATTTCTGTATAGGGACCGCGCGCACAGCGTCCCGTAATATTTTGCGCTCGAGTGTACACGCACAGCTGTCTTTGTTCGCTCTTCCGTTTAACATCTAAAAATATGTCAATGTCATTTTAAATTTTAAATGTGTAAATATTATATATGGCGTTTAGTTAAAAAGTTAATAAATAAAACATTTTTGTTTTTCAGTTTTGATGAATTGTCTTCTTATGTATGTGATAAATCAAAGACCCGACCGCGTCTGTCTGAACTTGATAAACTCAAGGACTACCGAACGAAATTTGATTTAGTTTTAACCAATTGATAAAGTGATCCAAGAGGAAGGTTAGTGTGTTTATGTATTGAAAGAATTGATATTTAAATATAACCATAACAATATTTTAAAAAGTTGAGTTCTTTAAGTCAAGAATTTTATTTCCATTAATACCAATTAAAAAAATTTGGTATTGGTAAATCAAACAGGTGCTTCGTTCAAAGCTCATAATTTAATCAACGCACACCGTCCATCTGTGCATCTGATGGTTGCAGTTATTAAACCACAGACTGTCATGTTCAATTTACAACGTAACCCCATGGAAAATGTTGAGTGTAGGTACGGCAGCCATCATGATTTCTGCGGTCAAAGCGTTAATAATACACCGATTAGTCGTATGGGGGACCACAGTAAACGCGCCCGATTTCAGAGATCTCGAAATTGATAATTACTGCGATAGTGTAGCTGTTATGTTGGCTTTTGAACGTTACAAAATTATAATTTACGCGTTTATATTAAAACTCTTTTATCATAAAGAACTACAAATGACTTCACATTCAGACTCTGGTTGTGAACGCTGTCTTTCCTGAATCTATACTGCTTACTATGCTATGGACTATGGTGGTGGATTCTATCAATGTACAAATAGAGTAGATGACTTATATAATAGGGTATGTAAATCAAAATCTGATTAGATCTTCAGTTTGATAATAAAAAATTATTAAACATGTATCTTTGTTCTTTAAAAACAAAAAAAAAACGTTAAGTAGATAACGCGAATCAAAGTTTAGGAGAGGCGGCTAACGACGTCATGCTTGCGCACAAAATGCACGATATTATCAGGTCAGACGACATTTCTAATCCATGTATCGTCGTGAATTTTTTGTTACGTAAAAATATAAAAACAAAAAAAATAATAGTCATCTAACGCTTTGTGAGCACTGCTATTTTAATATATTTCACACAAAGATAAACGTAGACATAAACGCTAATTGCAGGTATTATATGAGTACCTAATAAGAGGAAAATCATTTAATAAAGCCGTCTCAAATACGAGCACTGCTCGGATTCCTTACTTATTAGTATCTACCGGGAATAAACCAAGTTTTGCTACACAGTCTCATTCGGCACTCCACCCGGGGTCTTAATTAATATGGCTAATATGATTAGTTGTTGTTCTCTTGCAATACTCTGTAAATGGCTTCGTATTTCCAATGTATGATTTTGAGCTGCTCTTGTGAATAATAGATATAGAGACTAGAATAGATACTTGTGGTTATAATATTGCATTGCTTTATTCATGCACATTTCACAGCTTATTGATTAAATAATTTCCATAGTTTTAGCAAGGGTATTGCTAATCGAAATATTTAAAGAGATTTGTGGTACCTAATTGCTGCATAATAAAAATCATTTTTTACTTTACTTCAAGTAGACCTTTTCAGGCCATTTCAAAACATCAATGAATCGAGTTGCGCATTGCTTCATGTCATTCCTATGGATTTCTTTTAAAAATATACAAGCTGCTGATGGCTTAACAACAACATGCTTAAGATGTTAAGAAACCTTCCTAAAGTAACTTATAATAATAATACAAGCCCAATAAATGACTAAAAGTCAACAACAAAAAAATAAGAAGTAATTACAGAGTAGGTAAATAAAAATTTGAGTTCGTAAAATACAGTGAAGTAACATTTTTATTACAAAACGAATGTCGCTTCGTGCCCGGGGCGGGCAGTGGCCGAGCGATTAATACGTCCATATTACACACACCTCGGGCAAAATCGCCGCACATGACTTATATCTGTTTTTAGGTAATTAAACTACGAATGACAACCGTAATTACCATCAGGTTTTACATCGTCATTTAATGAAGGATGGATTTTATTTTCCAGTGTTGTTAATACTTAACTCTTAAATGTTTTATTTTATTCGAACGAAGCCTATCTGTATCTGTGGACCGGTACCAGTAGATTTATTTGATTGATGACATATTATTTTTATTTACAACATTATCTACATATTCTACAATGTATTTATTTCAAATAAACTTAACTATATATACATACACAAAAGAAATAATAAAATAAACTAATTTGATTAAGTTAATTTATTATGACTCATTTCGTTTTCTATTTTTTTTTCTGGACTATAATTTCAGATGAGTTAGTAAACTATACATGAGAATTGCTAAATAATGCGTGAATGAATATAGTTATACACTAAAATAAACCATGACAATATTTTTATTACGCAAAAGTAGCGTTTATCTTTTGAAAACGAAACCTATTTTCAAGGTCGTAATAAAGTCTACCACTAAAGAGACTGTCACGAATCAAATTTACCAACATTTATTTTGACATACTTTGCATTTACTCTTGAATTTTTAACTAAAGTTAACCGAATTTCGCTTGCGAACCCAAATTAAGCAAAAAGGTCAGTTAATACGAATTCTTTTACGTTGCTGCGAAAATTATAATAATTTCAGGTCGTGGCTCGTAAACTATTAAATTTTCCACGTATTGGTACAAGTATAATACACCGTGGTACAATATAAATTCTTGCTTGGTATATGCCACATTACAAATTGCATATTAATTACGCAGTACTGATGCTGTATGATTCTGCTTGAATTCTGCGAACACAAAATTAACTGTACAGAGAGAGAGATTTAATTAATTCGGAATTATTTTCAGTGTTACATACATTTTATTATTGATTATTGAAATAATTTAGCGAATATTTATTAAATGGAATTTAATTAATTCGTGGTAATAATTGGCTGAGCAATTTATTTATTATAACAAACAAAAACAGAACGTAACTAAATCACTGTTTACTGTGAGACTATATATCATGAGCTGAGACTAGTTTGGGAATTAAGCTACAATTAAATGGCCGTAAATTCCAAGTTTGGGCCGGGGTCACTTCGGGGAGTGCGGCGGCAATTTATCAATTATTTACGCCACTTGGTCCCTGCGCGCCGTCTGCCGTCACCTAACCGAGAACTGGCTCACCGATCTGTTGATTGACACTGCAGATGTTTAAAATAAACACGACTGGGATTTACGAAAAAACATTAGTGAATTTATTTTTTAATTGTAATTAATATATGTTTATGTAATCATAATATAAAAATGTATGAATTATGATTTATATAAGTCTGATTACATTGTGCAATAAAATAAATTCTTATTTTTATAAATTTTCATAACTATCTTCAGCTACTATTAGCCTAATGCATTATAATTAGGTATTAGACCTTTAATTTTGTTCTGCATACTTATTAAAAAAACAGCCCGTTTTGAAGCCATTATTCTAGCATTATTTTCAGGACTTAACAACCCCCATGTCTAAAACAATACATGTAAATAAACAAAAGCACATCTGAGTTCCTGCTCGCTCGGGTCCCGCAATCAGTCACTTAGTGTTGTCCCAGTCCCGGGGACACAAGTCCGTGGTCACCTCATCGACCTATGTCAACCACAGTTTCGGGATCCCTGTCTTGAGTCAAGACTCGAGAGTCTTAAGACATGGCACAGATGCTCCCAGGATATATGAGATACATTATTTGTGAGTAACTCTAGAATAATACATATCCAGATGTGTCGAGTAAAACCAGCGACGATAGTAACAAGAATAGTGATGCGTTACAAGAGTCTAGAATTACATTTATGATAGAACAGGTATTATTTAAAAATGGTTAATTTTTCATTACAATCTCATCATTTTTCAATATAACTGTGTTGTCGCCTTTGTTTAAAATTGTTAATTACTGTGAGCAGTATCATCGCATTTTTAATTTGTTAAATTAACCGTATGAAACCGTTTTTTTTTTTCTAATGTAAATAAAACCTCTCGATAATTTTAAAACTGGCTAAAATATAAATTAATTGTAATACTAACACTAATCAGTATCGGTATTCATTTTATATTGTAATGTTTGTATAATAATATAAAACAAACCGGATCTATAATTTCACCCAAATTGTTGTTAAATTAAATCCGAGTTACGAACTTTAATTGCATTCCGAATATTTGTATAAGTCCAATAATATAGTTGGAAACAAAAGAGTAAATAAATGAACGTATTTATCAAACATATCCTCTTCCGATTTAATAAACTTGCGTGATCCAATATCGGTAAATATTTACTCCGAATTTTACCTGTACGGTAGAGCGCACATCAAGGGTAAAATTAAATCACGGATTTAATCATTTATGCTTAGAAATAAAAATGCTTTTAGTTTCAAAATCTTTCTATTGATTTGCTGTCGACTATTTTACGCACCGTATTGTTTACTCTTTATAGGTACTGCCTTTATGCCTAAAGGTACGGTAGATGGTTAAGTTACATGCAAAAAATATATTAGCACATAAATTTAAAAAATAATCGACTGCAATGAAATTTATATGGGACCACTTTTAAAGCATACCATAGATGTCATTTTTTTATTGAAACGCAATACCGCTTAACAAGAATTGAAAAATCTTTGATTTTTTAATGCTTTCCTTGGTATGCATTCCTTGGTACCTACATACGTCCTCTTTTTTAAGTCGGTTAAAAATAAGACCGACGAAAGATAGCTATTCCTATAGCTATTGATGTTGTCAATTGGTCTAATTTAATTCGTGAGAACTTATTAGCGAAAGCGTAAGTATGTCAATATACCTAATTTCTACGTTACCCTCTGAAAGATACAAGCTGTATATTTATAGAAGTGATCAATACGAAGGCACTGTCTGGAAAACTGGTAACATCTTCGATGAAATAACCCAGATAGTTTGATTCGATTAGAAACTTGAAGAAAATTTGGTTTTCTGATATATCAGTTCATGAAAATGTTATTTTATTTATCATTGAAGTCATTCATCAATATAAATAGTTTGCATATTTTTTTTGAGCATATCATATTCTTATGATTGACAGGGTTAATGACGAAAGTTCCACTTCAAATACATTTGTCGTTAACTATCGTCTGCCTGCGGAAAAATATACCTGCAAACATAAAATCTTACAGATATGATATGTAATTAGATATTAGAGACTAAAGGCCTTATTAATAAAAATCTCGACTGCGATTAGCGATAGCTTAGCAGATTCTATATTCAATTTTTCTATGGATAATTTGAAATTAGAATCTGTTAGTCCGTTGTTAAGCTACATCACGACTTTTATTAATAAGGCTAATAATGTTTGTAATCGGATTAGTGGTTCCACAGTTTACCCTTGACTAACAATCGACCTACTCTTATAATATAAATTGTGTACTAATAAGACATTCTAGCTGACCCGAGGTTTCACCCGCCTTCTTCCCGTTCCGTAAGCCTATAGAACTCGGGAATATTGTAGCTTTCTACTGGTCAAAGAATTTTCAAATTTAGTTCAGTAGTTCCAGAAATTACTTCCTACAAACAAACTCACAAACTTTACCTATTTATAATATTAGTATAGATTACATAGTTTACTCTCCAAGCACGTAGGCACAAGATGCATAATATTTATGACATCCACATAGGTTAATTAAGACGCGGAGAGCTGAATGGGCCGTATCTCCTTAACTGCAAGTGTTGCCATGATTTACGAACACCATTTGTAATCCGTTTTGTTGCACCTATTGTTTTACATGTACTTTCGAGTAATTAAACAAAACTTCAGATGTTTTTACAACAGCTGTACTCTTGGATAATGTATTTATTTTCAGACTTTTTGATACCACACAAATTTTAACAAAAGAATAACATATAAATACTACTATACTTGGGTGATAATTATTCTCGCAACATCTCATAGGCACAATACATTTTCAACAACATTTTGATCAAAATTCATCCTCGTCACCATCAGACAGCCTCAGGCATCAGGCAACATCTTGCTAAGATATTTTCTTATTAGAGGATAGGATATTCCTTCAGTAACATTACTTAAATAAAAAATACTAGGTATCTACTGTTGAAATTAGTCCAATTCAGAGGATGTTGTCTTTATATGATAAAATATTTATTTTTAACTTTGAGCACTGAAGGTATTTGCATACCTATTAAGTATATTTGTGAAGGCTTTAAGAGCAGATTTGATCTGTAAGCGACGGCCCGTCAGCTGTTAAGCCGCGATCTTTTACGAATCGTTCAAACAAAGGCGAGGCGTCGGAGCTAACTTAAGCCTTTGTTCGTTAATTCCTTAGAAGAACACTGCGCTTTCTTGGTTGTTGTACATTGGTATCTACAGTATTACTGTCTCAGTTTCTTATAGCTTTGTTTATTTATAGGATAAGTGAAATAATTATTTAGTATTACTCATAAACACTATAATTATATCACACCATCTTTGCAACCGCTGCATGTCCTATCTAGTTGTTAGAGAGTTTTGGTGGTATGTGTATAATACCATAATATTAAGTGATTAGTTCTAAGTCAAATATATTCATTCCTAAATATAGACGTTCTAAAAAGCCTATACCGTTCGATAAGGTTCAAACCCTATATTTTTTTAACAGCCTTTTTCGAAACTTTTCAGTTCCATAATTGACTTGTACGATTTAATATTGTGTGGAAATAAAAAAAACAACCCAACAACTTTCATCAAAATCGTTTCAGCGGGAAAGTGTAACAGACAGAGCTACTTTCGCATTTTTAATATTAGTACGAAAATATGGATTTTCACACGACCTCTCTTTTAATATAGTACTTACAGAAAACATTAACCTTAAATAAATATTTAATGATTAAACTCTACAAATAATTTTCACAATTATTTTATTTAATAATTATCTAAGTGTAATTCTATTTTTACTGCTGCATAATTCGTAAGCAGTGTAATAGCACCATAAGAGCCCCGTATTGTCTTGACGTCATCAGTCACGAGAAGCGAAAATGTAACAATACCGGATTAACAGTTGACGCCTTTATAAATATTCATTTTGAGAGTATTAAATTCGAGAGCCGTTAGATGCTTCGTTTTGTTTGTGCGACAGATGTGTCCTCGAAAACTTTGCAACCGAAATGTTTGCGCGAATATACCGAAAATATTGTAATCCTTTTAATTAATTGTTGAAAATTATGAAACAATTGCGATACGCTTATTAGAAAGATTAATAATTTTAGAAACAAAATATATATGTGGCTATATTACTAAAATTAGTTTTTCGTCAAAGATGTCTCCATGATTTCTTTCTTTATTTAGCTACTTCTCATCAGTCAAATTATTGGTTTCTATGAAGTTAGTTTCAACTAATCTTCACAAACAATGTTAGTACCACTATATATAAGCTAATAATCGGTATCAGTTATACCCCCCGTAAAGTACATTAGGTAACTTGTGGTGGCCATAGTGAGGTAGTGGAGCGCACTATCGCGGTATCTTCACGCTTAGCCGAGCAGAAGCCTTCTGCTCGATCACACGCGTCGATCGCTTCACGCACTTCAAACTACACAAGCACAACACTATTCCGTTCTTTTTTAAAATTTTAGATGCTTCTAGTATTTTATTCTTGATATTTTAAATTAGGAAGCAAATTATTTATGTAGGAATTAAACAGATAAAATTGTAAACCCAAAAATATATTATTACAAAGCTTTAACCACATATTAAATAAAAATTAAATAATGCAAGACTTACATTTTAAAACACAATTGAACATTTCAAAAATAGAAGTATGTTATTATATTTTTAACCATTTGTTTTTTAAAATGTTTTTTTTTTATCGGTGATCAATCGTTTTTTGATAGAAACGCAATATCGTCCGCTCCGCAGCTAAACACTATACGTAAATATAGGGTTTATTTTCCAACGCCAGATAAATTTATTACATAATAAAATTACTTATTATTTGAAGTCTAACAGATTCCTCGGATAAAATTATCATGCGTTGGAAAAATCAGCCTATAGTACAATTACATTCTGATTTCTAAGGTTCACGCGAACGTTATAATTTAGATTTCGTTATAGTTTATTATTTAGAATATTATTACATCCCTTTGAAATAATTGGCTTGTTTTATATGCTTTCTTGAATAATATCGACACGACGTATTTCTAACACTAAACCAAACCTAACCTATAATATCGCGATACGCATTTGTCTATGTCTGTTGTCCGGCCTAATTACAGCAATTAATATATGATCAGTTGTACGTAATTAATACGATTATGTGCCTCCATAATACAGTATCATCGACTAATATCAATATTGAATCAAGCATCTACATCAAAAGCAAGCCATTTATGAGCATGCACGACCTCCGATATTGTTTACAAATAATTAATCGTCGAATGCAACTGTGGCTGTTGATATTGGCGTAATAAATGCTATGCCATATTCCATCCGCATAAATAAATATATTTCTGCCACTTATATACAAAATCCCACCTTATCTACCACAAAATAAAGTTCAAAATACCATATTTATTCCATCGATACAATAGTGTACTGTAACACGTTTACGAACAGTTTTGAACGGTCGTATATACGAATTTAAAAACGAATTAATTTTATTCATTGGGAAATAGAGAATATATTGGCTTGGATTAGTTAAACGATCTTGCTTGCCACTAAACAGCCTAAGTACACAATACGCACATTAAAAAATGAGCTTTATATGTCGGACGTTAAGGTTTGGAATTGTTTTTGTGGTTACGTAGATGTGGTAAATGTGATTGTGTATTTTGTAGGGGTGATACAGGGTGGTGGATTCGGTGCAACGCGTGCCCGTGAATAATGCGTCGCTAACGGGCGATTAATGTCCAGCCACTGATCGGCCGTTTTTACCGTGATTCCATTCGATTAAACGAAAAATCAGCGGAAATGCTGTCGGCAATTACGGAACTAACATAAATAATTTCATATTTCGTTACACCTCATACTTGCCAAACATGACGGTTTAAAGAGAATAATTTATTACTGTTAAATGTCAATCAATTTATCAGCTTGAAAATTTATTTAACAATACATTTATGGTACTTAAGTTACTTAATATTCATAAGGTTAACTGAAATTCTTCATAAAGTTAATTCATATAAAATACTCTTTGACTTCTTACTTATTCATAAACATCACTAATTGAGAGGTCAGATAAGGCAGGTCAGGTGATAACTCTCTTTTTATCTTGTGATACGTTTATCAGGAATGACCTTGCATCTCAAATACCGAACAAAATAATACAATTAAGTATAATTATATCATCTTAAAAATAACTACATCGATTGGGCTGAAATTTTATACATATGTAAATATCAAATCACTAGATATAGAGCTTATTTAACGATAAATTAGGACGGTGGTCATAGAAACTCTCTAACAAAACAACGCAATATCTTTAAGTTTACAGTGCGCTGACTCGGGCGCGACCATTAGTAATTTTAGTTAACAAATATGTTCTGGCAACACCTAACAATGTTTGACAATACAAAAATTGTATAAAAATTGTGCAATTTTGTTACAGTTGCCCCTGTAACCGCATACTATATGGTTCGTTTGACTGATACGGCTATTGTTTTTGAGTCAAACAAATTTCAATACAGATTTATGACATACCTACGTACTTAAATTCCACTCAATTCTTTCTAACCTAGTCCGTTAATAGTGTGCGATCCGTAGTTCTGTGTTTTTTTTCGCTTATTTTATATACCGATCTTTTCATCATGAATTTCTTTGTAAATTTACTTGTTCCAAATGAAACTAAATTATAGCATACACCTACTACAAGTTAATAGGAATAATTGGCTTTATACATGTAGTTTGCAACTGGATATGAGCTTAGGATTAAAGTAGATGCCAAACTGTAAATCAATGAAGCCTGTCTAGTCAGGTTAATCAAATGTATCCACTGGGGCTTAGATATGCAGGAGGTATCGTCGTCAACACAATTGTTTTTGTGATAAGAGGAACGCATAACAACGTAAATATAGGTTGATTGACTGATTTGTATGTGTTTTTTGTAAGTATTCATGTAAATTAGTTTAAAGTCTATTTGAATTATTGTGCCAACTAATGATTTTTTACTTGCAAACAACAACAAATATCAATTTTATTATAGTGGTATTTAAATTATTAGGCAAATTTTATTTTAGACTGGTTTTTTTGACTTTATCAACAGTACTAGTTTTCGCTACAACTATAAATTTTTTAACTGGAACTACCTATTTAGTAAGCATTGCAGTTGTTTCTTCTATAATTCGTGTTTGTATTCTTGTTCGGCATATAGGTAAATTGCAAACGCAGTATAGGTACATAGGTCTCAGATATCTCCGACTAGAAAATAAATAAACTTCATTTAAAACTTAGGACACTGTACGTACTGTACGTAGATTTAATCATTGCAAAGTGTAGGGAAAACACCATAGTCCACAATCCTCTACACTCGGCGGCAGTTAGGAACGGATGGCGACGATTGATCTACAACAAACTGTGGCTGCGAAACGGTGGTCACGACACTCAGCATTAAGGATACAGAAGCGAGGAGGTGGACCAATCATTGTAATATAAATACACTTTTTAATTTTTTTTGACACCTTTGTCTAGCAACGGCAAAGCAAAGGCCAAGAAAAACACTTTAAATTCAAAGTAAACTTCATTTTAGTATACTATGTTTTTTTTTATTTCTTATGCCTTAAGGATTTTCTGTTAACAAACACTTGTGTGAGGACCTGTCCATCGTAATACTGCACCATGTGCGCACATTCCTGGCATAACTGCTCGCTATACGGACGGGCTCATTGGAACGAGCTTAATACGGCACTGGCTTA
Organism: Diachrysia chrysitis; assembly: GCA_932294365.1. NCBI lineage: Eukaryota > Metazoa > Arthropoda > Insecta > Lepidoptera > Noctuidae > Diachrysia > Diachrysia chrysitis. Next base: position 8,569,549 of record OW028649.1, on the reverse strand, counting down.
CCTTTGCAAAGTATTATGCCAAGGGACTGCTGTTAGACCGTGTATGATTAGGTAATTAGATCAATTACTTACGTAATAAATACATTTTTAAATTGACGTTGGAATTTTTGAAACGTATTGAATACGAAATAACTGTGGGAAATAACATGTAGGTGTAATAGAATAGGATAAAAAACAAATATCGAAAAATTTACATTAATTATCGAAATAAGTATATTGTAGAATACATTTTGTTATTAATGACCAAAGTAATTTTTCCTTATTTGTTTAATTTTTTCGATATTATTTATATTTATCGCTATTTCAAAATATTTAAGGGATGATGTGCAAAGAACCATTTTGAATTCAACTTAAAAAAAAACACCTACAGTAGCACCAAAACAAACTCAGTATAATGTCTGCCATAAAGTATTTCCCCTTATTGACGGCAGGTACGTTTAAAAACAAGGTTTTTTATCATGTAGACACAATAGCCCCATAAAGAGACATCCCGTCGACAGTGAAAAATGACACTCATCATTTCAACACCATTTTTATGAGCACAATTTCTTTCGCATAAAAATAAAAATCGGCGCGTCTTTATAAAAACATCTCTTCAATTGTCATTCATGGCGGCGAAGCGCGTATTTGTCACCCGCCATGTCGGTCGCGGGTCGCGTTCCAAATATAAAAATGCAATTTTAAACAAAAATCCAGCTGCTGGTTTCGAACCCTCACAATAAAAAATAAATGCGTGGCAAACGTAGAAACATGCGCCAAACTTTTATTTGGCCAGATATTTTTTTAAGTTTCGCTATGGAACAAAACGCCTAGGAATATGCATAGGTATTATTGCCAATACTCAATTGTTTCCTAAAACTAGGAGTAAGGATTTAAGATTGTCCTTTGAAGTTTTTGTTACCTACTGTTTAAAACTTTTCTGTAGTCACTAGATTTTCTTTTTTGCTGAAATGGTAATATGAAGAACAATTATTATTTAAATTTTTCCTGTCGCAAACAACTAAATAGACTTTAATCTGCGACATTTACATATTTTAATATTTTATCACAGTCATTTTTTTAACAAAAAGTTTATTACTTTTACGTAGGTAAAAAAAGTATGAGGTGTCTTCTACAATTGCAGCGGGTTTATTCTTAGAACCCAAACAAAAAAAAGCCACTCAACAATTGTTGTGGCTTACTCAAACAAAGTCAGACATAAAGACCTGTCACAATAAAATAAACTTTACGATGTAATTCTTAAAAGTACCAATATCAAATACAAATACAATCACCAATAAATTTGATTCGAAACAAAATCAAATCGCGTTTGTATCACGAGAGGGTTCTGTACATGAATTTTGTATTCACTGCGTCGTCAAGAAGACATCAGGAGGCAGAGTAGCAAAATATTATAATAGCATAATGGTGTCAGGTGGCGTTGTTCTAAAGGGACTCTGTTTTACAAACACGGTACAGGTAGCTTAGTGATGCGCAAGATGTCTATCGATAATTTATACCTGCAGCTTTTAATGCATTATATTATTTTTAAATGCATATTCCTTAGTACAAAAACACAATAGGCATGTAGCGTTATGTCAGTGTATATTTATCTGAATAAATAATTTATAATTACTACGATATTTTTTTGATCCTAAAAACCAAATCATGACAAACAAGAATAAGAAATCAAAACATGAATCTCGAACAAAAATATCAGGCGCATTTAATATTGCCATTAAGTCAGAATCGTAAACCAAGTTTCAAATGTATTTTTTTTATGTAAACCTATGGTAAGTGAACCGCTACTCATGGACATCTGCTACATCAGAAGTCTTGAAAATTACTAGCCTTAAAAAAGGAAAAATTCTTAATGAACCCTGAGTCGTTACGGTGCGGAAAAATAAAATGCACATTAACAGCCTAGATATCGATAAAATGTGTACAACACAAATATAGAAACAGCGTAGTGAAGCGTCGCGACACAACGTCGGCAGGCATCTCACACACTAAGCGGGGTTTAGGCTCGTGATATGAAAGCGAAGTGACGTCATCTCTTCAGGCAAACATCCGCACAAGTTTGTACGATTCCACCGAGTTTTATTGCTCGTCGGATTGTCGTGTGCTTAGTTTTATTGCACTCTCGGTGTTTAGATACCGCCTCTGCGGCGTGAATGCCAAACAGCTCGGAATATTCATGTACCGAAATCAACGCGGCTAACCCCAAACCAACACTTTTTATTACTGTTTGCAAACTATCAACATTCGAGCGTATCGCCGTAATGTATTCAAACCTTTTTATATGTAAACAATGTTGTATGAATTAATTTAAACTCACTGAAAACCCCAATGTTATGTTTACTCGGATAATGGTGATTAGGTAAAATGCACGAAAACGGCAATTAAGAATGAAAAATGATCATTACGCTCGTTTATAATTAAAAAGCACCCACATATTCATATGCGTACTAGTCTGTTTGGACTTTGATTAATATTGGACTTGACAGGTCGGTAGCTTTCAAGGTATGACGGCATAATCATTCATTTATTAATGCGTTGCTACTTTTAGAACACAATGGAAATAAACGCACAGGAAAAATTGACGATATTAATGTGAAAAACATTTAAATAAATAATATTAAATACACGACAACTTCAATAATAAATGTTATTTTCTAACTTCCATTTAAAATAAAATAAATAAATAGAAAAGTTTAACGTGAAATTTACCAAATAAAAACATAATATGAAATATACTAAAAGATAACAACCATATAAAATGAGGGTAAATAAATGTAGCGGTCTGTTTTATAACGATAAAAAAGCTAAACAATAAACACAGTAGATTAACCCATTGCAATGGATATGGATAATCCATATCAGTCAGGTTTAAATCGCGGCCCACGAAAATGTCAACTTGTAATCTATGTAATTAAGTGAATGTCAGGGTGGGTTTAAAATAGGGCTGTCACACAGAACATTGTCTATACAATGATATTATTACATTAGGCTACCTCCGATAATGTGTGCGTACAGTAAAATAAATAGATTTTTATGTTTTTCACTGTTACTTTATAATAATCTAACAATGAAATCTTAAAAGTGTACATCGATTAAACATTCATAGTTATATTTTTTAAATATGTACCTAATTATACAAAAAAAAATAAACTAAATGAAATGCATATTTTATGTAAATGTAAGGCGATTAAAACAGTAATTCCATCGATATTTATAATATTAAAAAAAATCAGTTTGAAAAAAAAGAGCACGCATACCGAAAAAAATACATATTCATCGTTCCATTAATAAACTTGTGTGAAATTCTTCTGGTTCACAACCCTAGGTAAAGCCACACGGAGCGTCTCGTCGGCGTCGCCTCGCCATGTAACACGATTATGATACGAACACAGGAACACTGTAAGTGCGTGAGACATAATGCCTGACATTATTTAAACAACACAATAAAATTGATTACGTAACGCGTTGATTATAAAGTGAAATGTTAAAGTTGATTGTAATTTGATTTAATTTTGACAAAATAAATGGAATTATTCTGTATAAGAAAAAAAATGCAAATATTTCTCTCGAGTTTGGTCTATAGTGCACAAAACGTGGAACACTCGTAGTCCAGTAAAGCAGTAAAATTGTACCTTGATTCTAGTGAAAGATTCGAAGGCTATCCTTATGCACTTATGTTATGGACACCAAAAACACCCAGACCCGAGACTATGTAGAAATGTGGTTATTATACATTGACCCGTCCGGGGATCGAATACGGGACCTCAGAGCTGGCCTTGGAAACCGGTATATAGGTTTTGCCGTAGTCAGGTAAAATACAACTTTTGAAGTTGTTATGCAGTTGGTTACTCATTGTATTCAATACCTTCCTGTTACTAATATTATTCTTCGACGCTATGTGAACAATCAACTATTTAAAGACGTGAGACACGTCGTCTCTCGAGATTCACTCAAAGTTCGCGAGTTAATTCTTGCTAAATGAATTATTCCTTCCCGCCGAGGTGGCGCCCCCTATTGACGGAGCAAACTCGCTAAATAGTTTCGTTCCCGCTGCTATTATTGTTGAGAAACTGTCGCATAAGTTGGATGTTGAGTGTGTCTGCTGACACAATAGTTTCCTAGTTGGTTAAATTACCCCTAAATAGAAATCTTTGGTGCAATATTTTGTTCGAAGTTTGTGTGAATAAGTTTTTGTAGCTAATTTTGTAAGCCTTTATGGCTCTATTAAAATAATGTTGGGAATTTTTCCTTTTTATTTATCAATAACATGTTATTCGGTTTTTACATTATGTACCAGTAGGTGTTATATTTTACATATTGAATCAACATTCTAAATTATCAATTAACTCTAATGTGTACAAAAGGACGGCAAGGAAAACGTTTTGGTCCTTTGAGTCAGTTAAGTCAAAAATACTAGAACGACATACACTGTGCCTTTTTTGTATTTACAAAACTGTAAGGCAATAAAATTATAATGTGTTAATTATTGTGTGTTTATGTATCTGGCGATATCGATATAACAACGTAAGGTGTATTATGTACACCTAAATCAACAAACATCTTGTAAGCAAAACTATTTGATTAACAACATTGTTCGTTATTGTTTAAAAACTCATGTGAGTAAACAGTGAGAACCCAACAATTAAATCTAACATATACTTAAGTAAACTATTAATAAGGACGTACTTAAGTGATTTAGTAACTGCAATCAATTATAGCTCAATTAGCAATTCATTAGAATGGGTGCACGTAATCAAGTACGTCAAAGCATTTCTAAGAAGGAGAATCATATCAAATCCTCACATCACGTAGCATTTGTAAAGCGGCTTTACTCTAGGATCCCTGCGACGTTTCTATAACCTGAATACTCAATTAATATGCTAATAATATGGAGGATTTGACAAGGGAGCGGTGCAAGGTGCAGTAAAACCGAACTCGTGTTGAAATAACCGTCTTATCCGACAGACAGTATTAATTTAGCTGCTGTTTGTTTTATTTATGTTATTTTAAGCGTAAAATACCACAATTGACGCGTGGTATTACAAAAATCCAATAACTAAATAACATTTGTGTCCAGTAAAACAATTTAGCAGTTTTGGAAATTTTTAAGTCATGTGCGGTTTTAAAATTCCATTCGTAAGGAAAAAAGCAGAAAGAAATATAAACATGGTACAATAAGGAATTTGTCAAAGTACAGATAGACTTGTGCTCCTTTTTGAAGTTCAAACAATCAAGAGTTATATTGTTGTTAATAAATTATAAACGGTATTTAATGAATTAGGGCCCAAATTGTAGAATAATAGAATAAAAACAAAAATAAACGTAGATATTATAATAACATTTCAGGAAATAATCATTTTATATAATTAAGGTGTTTCAGATAATAAATAGTTTAATTAAGCATATCGAGTTTGTAAGAAAACAGATATGTAATAGTGCAATTTGTATTACCGACAACGTGGACTGGTTGTGACGTAGGTCGTCAAGGTCGAGATGCGTGCGTACACTTTCGCCACATTGCGTCCACACACCAAAGTAGAGCACCTTTCACCTCTACTGATTACCTAACATGGTATTTTGTACTTGCTTATTTTGCACTATTCTCCAAGCCTTCGATAGCTCAGTTGGTAGAGCGGTGGACTGTAGAGGTGTAACGATTGATATCCATAGGTCGCTGGTTCAAATCCGGCTCGAAGGAATCTTTTTGTTTAATTTTGTGCAGTAATTTTGCATTGATTTGTAAATAATTATTTGATAAACTACCACAAGCCTTCGATAGCTCAGTTGGTAGAGCGGTGGACTGTAGTTGTAAATTAATTGTTATCCATAGGTCGCTGGTTCAAATCCGGCTCGAAGGAATCTTTTTATTTTAATGTCAACCCTATATTTCGTACAGATTTGTAGAGATTTATTTAAAGAAATACTCCAAGCCTTCGATAGCTCAGTTGGTAGAGCGGTGGACTGTAGTTGTAAAGTATGTAACTATGTACTTAATTGTTATCCATAGGTCGCTGGTTCAAATCCGGCTCGAAGGAATCTTTTGCTAATTCAATTTTATGAAGATTATTTCTTCTTTTATTTACGAGTGGAATGTTAAGATAACAAACCTAGTTTTTCGGGGAAAGTTAGTTCTTGAAATTGCTTCTGTGGAGTTATAGATATAGTTTAGGTTTTTGTAAATTATTGGGTATAAGTGAAATTGGTTTGTCATTACATTGCAAATGTTGTAATCGAAATTGTGACAGATGCAGAATTGATGATATTATTGTTTAAAATATTGCACATTTCTCGACAGGTTATCGCAGTCATCAATGATATGTATTAAATAAAGTATTATATTTTATAAAATTACTTCGACTCTTCCAATCATGAATAAATGTGGTCCAAAGAGTCTAGTTATTCATTTGAGTTTCATACTTGTGCCTTCAAAGACAGAAGGAATAAAAGGACGAAGTATATTTTATGCACGAGTATTAAATAATAGTATTCTATGTTCCATTATTTTTACCCAAATAATATAGCAGTTATTTGTACATAATGCAATCAATTTTATACCGTATGTGAATAGTCACATAGTTGTAATTGCGGACTTTTTGATTAAGATTCTATTAATGTATAAAAACTGATTTGAGTGTCTCTGTCTAAGGTCCCCACTACCTGTGTAGTGTGTACGTAGGTGACTTTCACCATGCGTTTAATACTGTTACATAACATATCACATTGCATTTAACAAATTTATGCTCTACTTCAAGCCTTCGATAGCTCAGTTGGTAGAGCGGTGGACTGTAGAGGTATAACGACTGTCATCCATAGGTCGCTGGTTCAAATCCGGCTCGAAGGAGATCTTTTTGTTAATTTTTAAACTGTATCTTTGTACTGATTTATATGTAATTATTTAATGAAACACTTTAAGAATTCGATAGCTCAGTTGGTAGAGCGGTGGACTCTAGAGGGAATCAATTGTAATCCATAGGTCTCTGGTTCAAATCCGGCTCGCAGGAATATTTTGCTGTACCATTATTATAATTTTTTTATTATCGGAGATATTGAAAGAAGCGAACAAGGCGAGTCGACGACATATGTTTTGATGGAATATGTATTAGAAGATGGTGATTTCTTTGTTTTACTTACAGTGTCGTGTAATTTTATGACAATAATTACCCGATTACTATTTAGAATAAAATATTAAAAGTACGTAACAATTTAAAGAAATTCAAGTACGCAGAGTGTAGACGTTTGAACTGGGTTCGCTAGAGAATATCAAACAAATAAAGATTGAAAATTAAACAGTCTAATCGCCGATTTGTTAACAGTGAGTTCCACATGGGCAATTAAAAAATCATACTTTTTATGGCGATCACAATTAAACTCCAATCAGTATCTATCGCAAACATTGGTACTCGTACATATTATATTAACAAACTTTGGAAGAGCCCACTATCCTTCTAAGCGCTCTACCCTCCTTTGTTACGTTTAAAGCCTCTTGGTACGATTAAAGTAGAGCACCTTACACGTCTCGTTTAAGCTATTACTTAATATGTTCGTTTGCAGTTACTTGTTATAAACAAATCGTCAAGCCTTCGATAGCTCAGTTGGTAGAGCGGTGGACTGTAGAGGTGTAATAATTGATATCCATAGGTCGCTGGTTCAAATCCGGCTCGAAGGAATCTTTTTATTTTTCAAACTTTTCTATTTTAAATAAAATAACATCTTAAATTCCTCGCTACATTAATTAACAACTCCTAACTGAGGTACAATTAGTTTTGCCATTATTCATAGATTTTTAGTAGAAAACTATGTAAGAAAAAATGTAAGACAATTGTTCAAAGTTCAAACAAAGTTTTACAACTAAGCTTGCACTATACAATAGTCCCCTATTATACGTGCAAGATTTTGTTTCTACCCTTAATAAGTAACGTCAATATCAGTATAAATGGGTTTTATATGTTTTACCAACTCTTTTCAGACCCATTTGATTATTCCTGCTTTTTAAACGATTTATTTCTTTCTGTTACGCTGAATTATATGTAAAACATAGAAATACATATATATAATTATATATTACAGTATATATAATTATATATTACAGTATAGGTGTAATTTAAAAATTACACCTATACTGTATAAGACAGAAACTGTACCGTTTCACTATCGCGTAATAAATGATTACACATATATGTAAAATGAAAAAAATAAAATAAAAAAACATGTTGGAAATTACAAAAAAATCCTTTAGAATTTTCTGGTATTTTTTTTAATTATTTTGATTTGAAAACCCAGCGAATGAATAGCTTTTGAAATAGATATTTAAATTTAAACCTCGGTCAGTCTCAATGAGTGTTGAGTGCGAAACCCCCTTCAAAGTAGAGCACCTTTCACATCACGTTTTATACTATTACATAATATGTTTCTTTGCACTTGCTTGTTATAAACATATTATCAAGCCTTCGATAGCTCAGTTGGTAGAGCGGTGGACTGTAGAGGAATAATTACTGTTATCCATAGGTCGCTGGTTCAAATCCGGCTCGAAGGAACCTTTTTTATTTTTCATCCGAAATTGTTAACTGTTTTTATTAATAAACATTTCAATAAGACTGCGCTACCTAAGAAGAGTAGTTACAATTGCCGTTATCCATAAATCTATTCTTAAAATCTGAGTAGGAATCTTTTTAAAAATTGCTCGACTTAGGTATGTTTATAGAGGCATACTACATATTTGCAAAAAAGGTCCGAAAGGACCAAAAAGAGTGGAAATAGTACTATTGGTCCTGCAGTGGGACTCTTTACGCTTTACTACTGCGACTTGTGACCATTAGGTACCAGTGCCAAGAGACAAACTTTGTAATCTCATACACAAAGCATACACATAAGATTGCAAGATTTTTTTCCTCATTTATGTATATTCATTAGGTAGATACAATAATTGTTTGCAAGAAATAAAACTAAGTTAGCTAATATAACTCTATACCGTTGACCGTACGTGTCATTCGGCCAGTTTTAATAATAGACAATTTTTGTATACGAAACCCCCTCCCAAGTAGAGTACCTTTCGCGTCACGTTTTAATGTATTACTTAACATGTATCTTTGCAGTTACTTATTATAAACAAATCGTCAAGCCTTCGATAGCTCAGTTGGTAGAGCGGTGGACTGTAGTTGTAAATAAAGTAATTGATATCCATAGGTCGCTGGTTCAAATCCGGCTCGAAGGAATCTTTTGGATTAATTTTGTGCAGTAATTTTTCGTTGATTTGTAAATAATTATTTGATAAACTACCACAAGCCTTCGATAGCTCAGTTGGTAGAGCGGTGGACTGTAGTTGTAAAGTAATTGATATCCATAGGTCGCTGGTTCAAATCCGGCTCGAAGGAATGTTTTTTTATTATTTTGCCAACCCCTTTCAGTAACCATACACATAATATTAACTAGTGTTGCTAAACTAGCTAGGTGATAGCATGTTTTTTTTCAATGTTGGAAAACATATTATACAGGTTGAATAATGACTCCATTTTGGACATTTATTTATTTATTTATTCTTTTTGCACATAAAAGTATAATAAAATAAAATATAAACAAGAGTTGTATAGTGACTAATATGTACAAAAGACACTAAATATTTACACTTTAAATATTTAGAAAATTTTGCGTAAACCTATAACGTGGTATACTAGTGTTGTACAGGGTTGCAGATAACAGTAACAAACATAAATCAGATCATAGATTTTAAGACTTCATGCATGAATTATTTAAATATTCAAACAAAAAGACCTCCTTCGAGCCGGATTTGAACCAGCGACCTATGGATAACAGCCGTTATTTCCTCTACAGTCCACCGCTCTACCAACTGAGCTATCGAAGGCTTGAATATTTTGTTGAAATTTAACACGAGTACTTCTTAGTAGGTACTTTTGGGTAGATAATTATACAGTTTTTAGTTATTTTGTTACTACTGATTAATCTTCGTAGGATAAATACAAATTTTATCTACCTCACAAGTCTCGTAAGAGAAGAATGTTTGTAGTGTCTGATAACAAGTCATAATTTACTGAAAATTTAAACAAATTCGGATTATTTCTTCATTGTTTAATAAATAATCCATATCATATAAGTAAAGTATATCATAACATGTACTGTATAATATTGCTAACAGGCAGAGAAATTATCAATATTTTTATCGCATTAAATGTGACCTATGTAAACATACAATTAAAAAAACCGGTCTGATGCAAGTCAGGCTCGCAAAAGAAGGGTTCTGTACAGTAGTCGCCAAACTTCTAGATCGCTCTGAGGTTGATACGTCTGCAGTAGCGTAAAACAGGTACAATAGATAATTATCCACATTTATACTAATAGTGTTGATGTTAATATTAAATTACAGTACTTTGTAAAGTTATTCGTACGTAACTTTGTAAAGAGTGCTTAGCTTATCCTGCGCAGCAATCGATCGTTGCAACTTCAGAGCGATCTATAAGTTTGGCGACTACCATACCATCGTACAAGATTTATGCTGTTAAAATCGAGCAAAAGAAACATCCCTTGTATGGTGACCTCTTTAATTTTTAATTCATTCAAATTTTATTATTATTTGTTGTTATAATGGAAAGAGTTTCACACTCTGTAAAAATTTCAATTCTAGCTGTTCATGAGAAACAGTTCGCTGACAGACAGACGGACGGAAGGACGGAAGGACCAATAGACAGCGAAGGCTTAGTAATTCGGTCCCGTTGGCACCCTTTGGGTAAGAAACCCTAATTAAGGTATTCTTAGAAATAAACAAAGCAACAATAATAAATAGCTATAATTAATATTGTCTAAATATCTATTTTTAAATCAAAGCATAATGTTTTTGTTTCTGACACAGTAATGTACCACCGACCTTCTTCCTATATAATTATTATTTACCCTTAGTAGGAAAAGATAAGTAAATTTTTTTAACAGATATAGGTACAGTTCGTTTATTCATTTGATCTACATAATAGTTAAATAATATAAAAATAATTACAACCAAATCATATACTTGGGTGAAAAGAGGTTCCCGAGAAATAATTTGCGATATTTAAAAAAACTTTTCTGTTTAAAAAGGTTTCTATAATTTCAAGTGTCTCATTATCGATTCGCTAATTAAAACAGACTAATTTATAGTCTAACGTTTATTTTCATACACACAGACAGTACATACTTAATGCTACCATAACAAAACTTTGATCAGCACGCATTTTCAACGACGCGACACGTCCGGAAACAGTGACGTAGACGATACTGCTTAGACAGCCCACCTCTCAGTACTCCACAACACACAAAATAGCGACTAAACACATTAAATCAACATATATTGAAACATTAAACCTAGAAATCAACTTTGTTGCGTGTACATAAGCAGCGATGAAAACAAAACAAGACGGGTTATAATAATGTCGCTCAAATTGAAGTACGGTCGAATCGTGGCTAATTTGAATAGAAACTGTCGCGTCGGGCGCGATAGTCGCGCCGTTTCCGACCCGTCCGTATCGGACGAATGAACGACCCCTAACGAGTTCCCAAAGAATTTGGGTTGAGTTACATGACTTACTCACGTGATGATTGCGGTAGTTCGCGGTAGTACTAAGAACTGAGGTAGTAGAGGTAGGAGTGTACTTGTCACGTAATTTAATTATGTTTTAGTTATAACACGCGTTTGTTTTTATTGCTTTACGTGCATTACTATGTTGCTGACAAAGATTTTATTATGAAGAGCACACATTATTTATCTCCGTCATTTATCGTCATTAATCAATATTACTTTTTATTAAATACGTTCTAAATAAAATAAAAAATACAATTAAAATGTGTCGTATCTTGAAATCATTCAAAATCTTTAATTAAATACAAATAGTAGAAAGAAAAACTTAAACCTCAGACAAGACTAGAAACCTGCGACTACTGGCTCAACGCGCCAGTTGCTTTACGAAGCTACCGAGGTCACTACCAGGAAGTTTAAAATATTATACATATAACATCTATGACAACCTAGTCTGGTAGTCAAACGACATTTTATTAATTTGAAGAGTTTAGTAATTCAAACCATAATGTCCGTTTCATTACTTAGAGAATCTCTTTAAAAATACATAACTTTCAACAAAGAATATAAAAGTAACATGTACATTAAGAACACCTGCTAGCTAATGATTCCCTCCGTTGGAATAACTTATCTGCATAAAAATGGAAATGTACTGGGATAGGCAATGAAAAATATTATTAATAAAGTTAAAGCTTTATTTAATGGATGTTATATTAAAATATTATATACCTCTTGTCTTAAATTTGAGTACTTTTTAATGCTTTAATAACAATTTAATTTTTCTCGTTAAGGTTCAATAAATATCTATACACTTGTTGTTTTATGCTTTTAAGATAGCATAAGACTGTTTTGGCTCTATAAAAAATTAGTTCTACAATTAAAATATCACAGTCAAGTTGTAAATGTTGTAAAAATGCCCGAAAAAATTGAGGCCCGCAAACTAATTCTGAAATCCTTGAAATAAAATGCTTAGAATTATTAATAAACCTTCGTGATATGCTACTCCTTAGACTTCTATCCATGGTAAAGGCGAACATCAAGCCAATTTCGAACACAGACTGGTATCAAAATTCACACGATAAATTGACAGCAATCATATTAAATGCCTCCTAAAGATCAAACAGGCACTTGTCAAATAATTCAGGGGCGGCCCACCGCTTAGCATAAGGTCAAACTGACATTTCAAACAACATTTACGCTGACGGCGACTCATAATGCCGTAAGGAAATATACGTCACGCAACACCAATTTTAGTGATGGACAATATCGTTCAATTATTTATACGTTTCATAAGGTCGACAAGATAATGATGGATAAGAGTTCTAGGTATTGTAGGCCTACTAAGGGGCGTAGAAGTTATATATCAAGAAAACATTGTACCAATAATTGCTTTCTTAAAAATATTTGTGTTTTAAACATACCTAACATGATTTTAAGAAAACACTTGATTTTATTATGTGGTTAACCTCACTATTCAGGTCGAAAAATACTTAATAAAAATAACCTTAAACACAACAATAGGTCTATATAGTAAAAGTGAAAATTAAATTACATCTTTATCAGATATTTTTTTAATTATCGATAACGTTTCGGACGGCCCTATCCACCCACCTTTTAGCATAAACAGAAGGGTAGCAAGTACTCGAGACGGAATAGCCCTGTCAAAGCCTTCACTAAATTATTAATACGTAACTTCCAAAGAATGCCTGATTTAATTAGAAAAGTAATTTCTAACTGCTGTTCAACATGAAACGCTTACGCTACGCTAAGGACGTGCTAACTATTGCGTTTGGTGAGGTCAACATTATATTTTACAATAGTTTATATTATAAATGTCTGCGTCATATTTATGTTCCAGTTATTACTCATTTTTAATAGGCGTTTTAAGCTTTTGTTAGTTGTAAAGTGGTTGGTTTACAGGTCAACATGGTATAATATAATAATATTTGTAGGTACATTTTTTCTTACATGCTTCGATATTTTTTACCTTATTCGTTTATTATTGTAATATACTCTGCGTAATAAGGTGGTTTTGCTACGGTAGATATATTTACCTTTAGGCTTGGTTACGCAACATTTCTTAAATTGATTGTCAACTGAAAACATTTGCATAAACCCTTTAGTTTCACAAACGACAGTCGTTAAGTCTTGTGTTCAAATCGTTTACGTGAAATGTGTTCTGTGTGATCTTGGAGTCGGCTGACTGACACTTTTCATTGTTTTTTTTTTAATTAACTTAGCATGAGAATTCCTGCAGATCATGAAAAATCCTAGAATGATACTGTGTTATGTTATATAAGAATATTAAAAAAAAATAACTCGGTCTTCAAAAGAATTTGAGTAACAGAACTGAAAATTATGAAATAATATTTTTATGGTAGTAATTACAAAATCTAGTAGTATTGGAACGCATGCCGTTGGTGTTTCTAGTAATTAAAATATATAATGTCCTTGGCCAGAACAGAAACACAGTAAACTGTGAACAAAAAGTTTTCAAAGGCTTAAATTCTACTTAGTAGGTAAATGGCCTAATCTACCGTAAACTTACAAATCGCTTTAAGTCGTATCAATCAAAAATACTTCCACTAATTTACGAGGGTACCTAATTAAGTCAATCTTCCATTAAATCCCCCTTTCTTAGCGACTCGTCTCGTCTGAACATAAAACGCGCGAAAACCTAATGCCATTTCACGCCGGAGTAAACCTTTCTCTTGGAGTTAACGTCTATTTAAACTCGGCTTAACTTAATCGATCGAGAAGGCCCTTAATTATGGCTTTATCTTAGCAGCGATGAGGATCGATGCCGACGGCACTGTATTGACTTGAATTGGCAAAGTCGATGTTCAACCATATGATACTAGAATATAAATCGTCATTTTCTAAACCAAAACAACTTATTGTTTATTATCGTGAATTTTAGTTATTTATTTTATATCATTCTATGTGTTCTTAAACATTTTTTTTCATTTTCAAAAAAAGTCACCCTTAACTAACCACTGTAAGAAATTCATAATTAAACCAAATAATTAAACTGTTACAAAAGATTACCAAAGCTTCTTATTTTTAATCTTTCACTAGATAAAAATCTTAGATACAGATAGACAGGTCTAGAGAGTTCTCAGTATAAACCATAGATTACCGACTACCGAGAGGTTTGTCTCTGCGAATTAGCGTTGAACCGCTAACTTGGAGTGTCGCCGCCATATTAATATTCATAATCGACGCTTCTTGCCGTTACGTTCAAACGTGCGATGACGCTGGATATGTTAATTTAATACGACTTTCTTGAGTAAAATTAATGCGCGTATTAATATACATGTTCGTGTGAATTAGTTTAGACTTCGATGAGTTTCTATGTCAATAGGTGTCTATTGTTAAGCTTCCACTTGTCTCGAACTCAAACCAATTGAACAGAATTAATAATTTAGGGAAAATTCCCGTTCGTGGCTTTAAAAACGGTTCTAAAAGTAAAACCTTTTTTTAATCATTAAGGTTCCGTACACCTTGAAAAAATAAGAGTCTTACAAAAACAAAACGAACAAAGTCAAAACGAGTCGAACTCAACTCGCGACAACATCGCCGCCGCGTCAGATCATGATTAGGGACTCCTATTGAGTCTGAAACTAGTCGGGCGATCCCGAGAATATGCGTGAGTAAACCGTTTTGTTTTAAAATAATTAAAAACATATAAATATCTAAATTAACACTGAGTTTCATTCGTAATTATACAATTTACAACAATTATTATTTATTATCTCTAAAATAAACAACAAAATCTTTTCAGCTCCCTTTTTAAAAGCAGCGTTACTACGATAAAAATGGGTGCAAAAAATCAGCCATACAGCTTCGTCCTATGACTTGCACTTGCGAGCTACCCGCAGGGACCACAAACCCTAATTATGTCTGAAACAATACTCCGCCTTATTTTTACCCATTTTGTGCTCAATCATAATTACCTGAGACTTCCTATGGGAAACATTGTTACGGAAAATCATCGCCAAACCAACCAGCTGTTTTATTGTGATGAGGAAGTATATTTACCCTTGAGATTTGCTTAGAATTAGATACGCATTTGAATTTATCACACGGCGGCCGAGAGGTTCGCATTTAGCCATTCTTAGGTTATTTTTTCATATTCGCAATATAAGGTAGTTGACTGAATACAGTTGTATGAAAAGACAAAATCTATTAAATCCGTCAGTTAGATAATAAAAAAACATTAGACACGTATTGTTTTTTGTTTTTTTTTTTTTTGCGAATCAAGAATTTAATAAGTTGATAAAGCGTAGATAAATCAAAGTTCAAGAGTATGAGGTCATGTTACTTTCAAATCAATGTATCGTCATGAGTTTTTGGTTAAGTAAAATTAGAAAAAAATACGTGTCTAATATTGGACATTAAGAAATAAGTTGATAATCTACCCTAATATGTAGGTAGGGAATATTTTCTAGCTTTCAAAATATCATACATGAATAGCTGATCATCAAAAACATCGTGATGATCACTAACGATCTGTTTTTATTTTCTTTTTGTATTATATACATACATAAATTTTTTCTGAGTCAATGATTTTAAGTAAAACTTATTAACTTTTGTTCAGTAATTCACACACCGCTATAATAGTACCTACCTAACGTATTTAAATAACATTGCAAAATTCCAATAAACCTCATTCATTAAAGAGTTCGATTGTTAATTCAATACATACGAGCAATAAATGTTGTACACAATAAAAACCCTCTGAAATCAAACAACAGCTCAATAAAAGCGTACGCAATTACCTGCGTCTCGTATATTTATCTTTTTCAACGATATAAATGCTTTGTGGGGCGAACAATGGCTGCGGGGCGGGGTGGCCGGGAAGCTTTATAATTTTTTAATTAATGCCGTCGAAAATATCAAAGTCATTGGGCGTTCTGCCTACTAGTGGGGAATGCTATTAAATTTTGATAAAGTTTTTTTTCACGTAGCATAAAGCGTTCCACTCTTTTAGGGTGCACTTCGGTCACCCCATTGTCAAATAAATATGTCTACATTGTACCCTTTATGTTAATTAAAATCAAGCCTTATCCATACCAAATAAAAAGTGGTTTTATTGGATTTCAATATTACACGAATTTTGTAATTAGAAAACGGGTTTATTAGGTTTAATTGAACCACTAATTAAAATTAAGGACAGTAATTAAACGAAGATAACATTTCAGTTATTAAATTATCTACAGGTATTTATTTGAATATATTTTGTACTTTGATCTCACCCCTTGTTCCATTTTTACACGGCTATCTTCGTCTATTAATTATATCTACGCCATGATATTTTTGTTTAAAGTTAAATCCATTCTACAACCAAACAACCTAATTTTTAATTCACATAGACTAATAAATATCTACCCTCACATAAACCTATTAATATAGGTTCCTTAACCCTTAACAATTAAACAAAAAGCTTATCATTCATCTGGAATTGATTCATCCTGTAATTATTTGCTATTCATATCACGAAAATATACATAAATTGCTGTCAAAATCATTACAATCTTCACCCAAAAACAAAGTTTACTGAATCGAAAAATGTGTTACAATTAACAGGAGATATGATGCGGGAACCCCTTTTAAACCAGTTTTCCTGTGGGTTTTCCTAATGAGTAATTTTCACGGTGACAGCACGACAAAGCCACGAAACTCTCGACTGACTTCCAAACGATAACTTCATTGAACATGAAAGAATGGAATCGATTTGTTTGTTTTCAGAGGGTGTAACATGAATATTATTGTGTTAGAATGTTGCATATATTAGAAAAATATAATAAAGTTTCCATTCAGTACCCAGTCATCTACAAGGCGATTATTATAATTAATTAATTCAAATTCATTTGTTCAATATAAATAGAGCAAGTACCTACAGACTGCACGGATAGCCGAGTGGTATAGGTCACCACGCCAATTACCTCTGTGCGCGACGTGCCACGGGTTGATCCCCGCATGGGACAAGCATTTGTGTAGTGCAGACTTGAAACAAGCACTAATGCTTGTTTCAAGTCTGGGTGTTCTTTGTGCATGTGATTTGAATGTTTGTGAAACCCCCCGCGATACAAGGATTAAATTCCTTAGTGCGGGAGTCGTTTTTTATAAAAAGATAAAGATAAAAGATAAAGTTTACATGTTACATTATATGCGCTTTATTCTATTTAGCTGATTTTTGACAGGGTCATCGAAAATCATAATAAACAATTTATCAAATGCTCAGTCTCTAAAATCGATAATGCAATGTCAATTAATGTAATAATCAGTTAAAAATACAATGTCTAATGTAAATAGTAGTATAATATGTTACAAAATATGATATGTAGTTACATATTTTACATATAAATTTCAATATTTGTTAAACCATTCCAATTAGGTACAATTATAGTTATAATTTCGACTAATAAAATACTTATACTATAAAACACCGAAGCATAAAGATATAAACTTATAAAGGTAATAAGCCTTTATATTTATAATTAATTTTTAACTCGTGGGTAATATAATAATTATATAGTCGTCTCAAAAATGGAACGTCCATCCTTATTCATTTGTTTGGTGAACAAATCACGAATTTCCTGAATTCTTTAATAACGGTTAGAGATAAATCGACGTCCTTATATTTAATGCGATTTTATTACAGGCTTTAAGCGAAATTAGCGTTATTGAACAACGCTCGTGCAAATTGCCTTCCTATAGAAATATATGGTAGGTAATTGATTTAATAGGCTTCTTTGTTCGCGACTAATGGACGGACACATTTTGATTCAACCACAACCTACTATACAGTATAAACTATCATTAATTTATGATGCGTTGTAATAAATCGAATGCAAAATTCATCGAGAATTTAAAATAATTTTACTAGCATCGTTATAACTAGGTCGATAATTAATTATCCCGTTAAATATTAATTTTAACCGCTAAATGTGTTAAAAGTGGTTTGGAGCGGTTTGTCATGTTACAAGTTAACAGCCGATGAGCCGAACGACCACTATAATAAAAATCAGTTTGAATGTATTGTATGACGAAGCATCACTTAAAATTGTGTGATCGATTTCACCATTTTGAATTTTATTTATCAGGACTAAATTTGTATGCGATGAAGTTTTGAAGAACACATAAAAAGGTTATATTTTATAAGAATACAAAATATAAAAAATTAGCTAATATACGATAAAATTTAAATTCTACATTGCTATTATTAAATTGCAATAACAATCATAATTTCGAGTAGCATGCAGTTTTAAATATACTAATTTCAGTGTAGCAAGTCGGCCTATAATTATGGCGAACACGATAATCGCAGTTGGCAACAGAATTGCAACTGGCGTCCTACGAATAATTTAAGTTGTAGTTAAATGCCATAATAATATACAAGTCAAGCAATTTCGCGTATTCCGATTTAATCACTTTTGAATGCACTGTATTTGAAAAGTTCTTCTAGAAAACTGTTTCTCAAACTGCTGTTTGAGTCGGCTTTCTTATTCCTGAAATAATTTTGTTTGTAATGAGTAAACTGAACTTTATTTTTCGCACCAAAATCATTCGACCTGAAATCAACATCACATGAAAAAGTGTTTTTTTTTTCAATAAAAACTTTTTTGTACTAGAAAATTTTAAGTAAATTAGACAAAAATATATTTTGCCATAACAATAACATTAAAAAACTACATTCAAAGGTGGAGGTTCTCAATTTAAGTGATTTTTTTATGATTGCTACGCAATACATTCGGCAAATAGTAAATTGATTTCAAAAACTATATTCGTTTTTTTTTCATTGGTGGAATGTTCAGTTGTTCAGGAGTCCTTATGAGTGCTCCCATTTAAATTTAAACAAAATCGGTCTAGCAGTTTGGCATTTAAATCAAAATAACTCGAAAAGAATAGGAAGGCCGGTATTCTTTACTTTGGTAATATCTAGCAGTACTACTTTAAAGTCGGTTCTATTTACATGTTTCCTAAAATTCTTATTTAATTTAATATTATGTTTGGAACATGGCCGACCCTCCTTTCACTTATCTCTGCAAGCCCAAATAACTTTTTACCAATACCAATCCTACATAATACCTACACAAGCATCGAATTAAAACATTTAATTGTTTCATACAATAATATTATTATAATTCCTTACTTTATTTACCGTAATCAAATACAAATAAGTAGGTAGAAAAACTTAGGCCAGTTTTACCGTTTCAGACAGTTTACAAACAATTCATTCCAAAGGCGAGCAGTATTGAAAGGCGTCGTCGGGACAAGTCTGTGGAATGCGGCGGTATTTTCTACGTCCGATTTTCTTGTGTTCTGCAAATCAATTGACTGTATTGAATAAGATAACCGCGTTCTTTAGAGAAAAAGTTATCTACTTAAGATTGTACTCGTCTTTCAATTGTTGAACTTCGTCATAAAATTTCAGTCTAATTCATTTTATAATTAATTACTTCAACCTCGATATGAAATGATTATTTCAAATATCCTTGACTACGGGTATTAAACTCATTTTTTTTTGCTATGGGGGAGGTTATAGACCTAATTAACTCGCAATTGTTTTTGTGACACAAATATTATTTTCGTCTGGGCCTACCGCGATGTCTCTTGCCATTTAGGCTCGTCGCAAACCAACCACAACCACCGGGCTGTGGATTGGTGGCCCGTTTGCCCCGAGCCTTCGAGGGACATTGGTCCATAGTTCGGATGTGTGTCCAGCTCATATCTATTTTACCGTGGCAGTTTTCAGAGTGACGTATGAGATTTTTGAGGTGGAGCGGAGATGGCGGGACGAGCTTGACTCCTTCGATCAAAATTTGTTTAGCAACGCACGAGAGAGTTGAAAGGAGGGTAGCCTTTGCCCTGCAGTGGGACAGAAATTGCCAGAGAAAAAAAATATTTTACTACTAAAAGCAATTAAAGTTTTTTTGAATCACCATAATTAGATGTAATCTTTAAAAACCATTTAATTCTTTAACTGTATAAGTAAATGTTTCATACGATTATTTTCTTGTAACTTAGGTGCATAAAATATGAGAATGTAATACATGTTCCTGTATTATACCTACACCGTGATATTTGTTACCCTTTCAGTCGGTGAGTCACGTTTCAATCACATATCAAACTAAGGTTCTATCCGGGCGATATTTGAAGAGGGAACGCGTGAAAATTTACACCAAACTAAATTATTCAAAGTACATGTACGTGTTTACGATAGCACGATTGTCGCACTTTTTTGTGGCTTCTCTTAGAAAATAAATAATAATATATGGGTCAAAATAAAATGTGTGCTGGCAAATTGGTTTTACATGGTTTCCATTCGTACCTCTTCAGACAGTTTAAATAAATACAGTACACACAAATTTATGAATCTACAAACTGACTAAAATATTCATTGCAGATTGTCTTTTGTTTCACAGACAAAATTATAACATCCTTGCAATATTTCAAGTCACAACTCTTCAAAACAAAAGAAGTAGGATGAGCTCCATTACCAAAATGTATGCTTTCTTAATCTACAAAGCGTGTTCACAAGCGACAAAGGCACAATGTGAACAGCTCTCAACAAAAGGGCTATTACATTTTATTGCGTGCAATCGGCACCAGTAAACCTCGAGATAGTACTCCTGCCAACAATTAAAGGGAGCAGATAAAGCCAACGGATTTTCACGACTCCTAATATAAAGATATCTGTGTTAAATATTACGTTCCATGTAGTTAAATTCATTGCAATTTACTTTTAAGAATCGTAGGTTCCCTTACCCCTTTTAAATCCTATATAAATTGTGCTTAGCCGAGTAGAAACTTATTTAATTTGGAAGCTCATTCTCATCTCACTATATACCCACACTACAATAGATGTGGCAAATTTTCGAACGGATGAT
This sequence comes from Diachrysia chrysitis, assembly GCA_932294365.1. Classification (NCBI taxonomy): domain Eukaryota; kingdom Metazoa; phylum Arthropoda; class Insecta; order Lepidoptera; family Noctuidae; genus Diachrysia; species Diachrysia chrysitis. The sequence goes on along the minus strand of OW028649.1, from coordinate 8,548,096 downwards.
AGATAGGAAAATATTCAAAATGTAGACGGATAAATAAATAATTGTGTATTGAATTAATATGGGCATTACAGTATTAAGTTCCAACGGTGGCCGTATCATTATGTTCTGTGTCTAATATTTAGTAATTATGTGTTGGGGGGCAGGCAGTCGCTTTATGTAACTAAATCTAAAGTAGTTTGTTAGTTTAGGAAAAGTCAAGACCGAAAATGGTGCGTTAAACATAAACAGACTAAAAAATTTGGTTTTTCAAGGAAGCATAGTTCTCATTATGTTTATTTTTACACGCTTACAAAGTTCGTTATAATAGACTTCCTTCACAAAATTTGTTATTGGAGATCCTAGGTGACAATATAATACTCAGATGTGTGATCTGTTGAGAATATTCTTTTTTAAATTCATGCTGCGTTAGAAATAGGCAAAAACTCGGGCGTATAGGTGTCGATTTGATAGGGCTTTGTGAAAAATATCTCGCTCTATATGCGGAACGCACCGCAATGTGATATGACGCGTGCCTCGCGGTCGCCGATAGTGATGATTTATTTTTAAACAATATATCGACGACTATACTACAATAGAAATATTTTAAACTAATTCTAATTAGGTAGCTTATTTTTAGTTTTACACTGTGTCTGAATCAAAAATCACTATTTATTTAGCTTTAATCAGAAAGGAATGTCGAATTTCTTTAACGATAAACGTTTGGCGTGTCAATAAATGTCAATTCATTCTTTCATAAAAGTACAATTCGAGAATGCTGAAGTATTTTTTTATTATGCGACACTTTATCGTATATTATGGCACTAGCTAATAAACATCGATACAATAGCACAACAAAACATCACTAGCACGAATAAAATCGAATAGAATCCATGAATAGGCCGGATTGGTATTTGCGCTGGGTACAGGGTGGCTTCTGCGTGAACAGGCGCGTCCGCAATCGCGTCCCACTGTCAACACGCTCCCTTGCATTGTTTAATATTTCTACTTTTTTTATAACTCATGCGATATTCAAGTTTTCAATTACTTTCAATCCCGCTTTCTGTTGAACGAAGTGATAGGACTATATCGTAGAAACATTTCTACAAAATGCATACGCCGCATACCTACATAAATAAGATTCAGTTGATGGTTGATGTATAAAGCCTTAAGGTGTATTGTAATAGACCTATAACTAAAACTAACAAATGTATCAGTATCGTTGAATTAATAAAAAATGTTATGTCAAACATTTTCATGCAACCTACTTGTCTTCATACTCCTTACTCTTCCAAATATAACGTATATTTTTAAACAAATGTATTTCTGACTATTTCCTCAAAGATCAAGGTATATTTATATTAAGTTTTTCTTACGGCAACACCTATTACTTACCTACTACAAAGGTATGGGCAATTACATTGCACATTAGTCTCAGGCCCGCAAAACACATCAACAATTCAACAAAAACAAACGTGAGGATTGCTACTGAGCGCCGATAATTTGTCAGGTGCTACTCGACCAAAGAACAGACGTAGAAAAGACGTGACAAAGACATTGTCTATTATTTATTTGAACGTTTACCTATAACTTTGACAAATTATCTCTAATCACGTTAAAAATATATGGAGTTTTGTTGATAATGTATCTACGCAGCACTTGGCATGCATAACCGATCATCAAATAATAATAATTATAAATATTTTATTCAGAACTACAGTTTTTTTTTTAACCTGCCAAACTGCTCAGTGATTTGTCGGCAGGATTAGCGCTTGTTTAAACATATTTATCAACGCTTAAAAGTACACGAATTGTATAATTTACGTAGCTTTTATTAATTTAAAGTGACAATGTCGCCTCTTAATTAAATATATGGAAACAATACAGAAAAAAAAGTATTATTATCTATTTAAAAAAAGTGTAGGTATAACACATATTATGGTATATCACCTACATAAAACATGGAAAATGAAAATTATATTTTGTTATCTAAGGAACATAATCATTGGATATAGCTATATTATCTTTTTACTAAAATAGAAAAAAAGGTGTGTAAATAAATTGTCTATTATATTTAAACAAATCTGTATAGATTTAATTTGATGTTATTAAAATATTGTCTCGTAGGCAGTAACTCCGTTCCGTTGTTCTTTGGCCCTCTCCGTGGGAACGACCCACACGGTGGCGTGCCGTGCGCCGCTAACGTCTTCTTTAAGGGGGATGAAATATCTAAACGCGAGTCTCTTAATGGCTTTCATTTATTTCTCTCCCGAATCTCGTACTGAGCGCTCGTAATTATTGCGTTTCCAGTAGGGTTATTAAGTTTTGCTTCGGTTAAAATGAGAAATGGCCGCATTTATTCGATGTTCAACTTGATACCTTTGAGTAGGGCTGAGAATTTAATTTTAGATGATGATATTATGACGTCATTATTTTAATTGTGGTTCTCTCTGGCGGTATTACGATTGTGCTATGAATCTGAGACGACTTGTGGTGTGATTTTGTTTCAATCCGTTTAATTGCCTAGGTAGTTGTTATATAATACCACAATTGGTTCAGAAGTTCTATGATTCCTATCAAGTATTAAATATTATAATGTATCACACATAATTATGTCTAAAATGAGGCACTTTCTATATAATTGATTGGACATAATAAATGATTATATAATTTGATGAATTCAAAATGAAAATCAAAATAGCTAAAACTCTTAAGAAAAGTTACAATTTCTACTAGACGTACTCATGTTTAGTCAATAGGTTTACTTAAACATATAGACAAGTATTTAGTTAACCGTGATCAGTAACAAATGGCAAACTTAGTAGAGATTAGATCGGACGGGCAGCGCATCTAATTGTCCGCCTAATCCGGGTCGATAGCAATCAATCGTATCTTTTCCCATTCAACCCCTATTTCTTCTCAAGAAACCACTTATTTCTGGTATTGATAAGTACTTAGGTACCTACAGTAAGATCTTACCAATACATTTCTTATAGGTTTAGGTAAATCAAGTCACTTTACAAAATTTAGTTATAATTTAAAAAAAGAACTTATACTTTTTTTACTTAAATAAATGGCATCATCTTAGCCTGTATCTTTTACACGACACTCCTTTGCCTAAATGATATTTTTCTCTTGGTAAAAAGATAGCTTGACAAACCATTTATTTAACAAAATCATTGTTAAGTCGGATCGCCAAAGGACGCAAAACTTTTTTAATTCAGACAAAATCCCACATCATAGAGAAATTCCTGCAAAATCAAATCATAATCTCTTCTTTCCATATCCATTAAATAAACATATATGAGACATAACAGTGTTCACAAGATAACGACGTCAGTATTTCATTGTCAAGCGACGATACAAAGTTTCAACTGAAACGCTCTCATATTTCGCAAGGCTTTTGCTTCAGGCGCTTGCAAATTCTGAACTTTGTCGAGATAACACGCCTCGGCTAAGCCTACCGCATTAAGCTCCTCCTTCGGCCTTCCAATGTTTACTTTTGGGCGTGTTGTTTAACAGCCTCCAATATTTATTATATTAAGCGTGTTAAAGGAATTTCAGCGTTGTTTTAAAGCTTTGTCAGCGGATCATGATTTGCGTAGGAAAATCCTGTTGTTTAGCCTATCTGCAAACTGATAATAATGTGCATATTTTTATTATTATTTCTTTTAAGATTTATTGTTTTTATATATTTTTATAGTTATACAAATTGACATTAGTGGAAATAAGTTCGGAATTGTTAACTTAAATTACTTTTTTTTTTTTTTTACTGATGATTAACTTATTAGCTTACTAGGGTGTTTTTGTCTAAAGTAGACCAATGTTGGCAAAGTTCAATGTTAACCGAATCATAACATTCGCCATCTCCGAAGCCAATAATGATGTACCTATAAATCGTAATATAATTTTATCCCTTGCTATAGCCCGCAACTATTTTCGTATGGTCTTATAACTAATAACAGACAAGTATACTATGTATATTATATTATAGTGTGTAGTGTACACACGTCAAGCCGCCAGTTATCCGAGGCAGGCGGGCGATTTGCGCCTGCCTCCAGTTATGCCTCGCGCGCGCCTTACACGTTGCAACCAAATTTCTAAGTCGCACTGCTGGTTAGATGCTCTACTTTAATAATAATGTTAAGTATATAAAAATAAATATATTCAAGCAATGTTATAAACGCGAACGTCAGTGAAAACTATTGAATGGATTTGGACCAAAGGCGCACATACATTACTTATAATCTTTTGTACCTAACTGTTCTACGTCTAAATAAAACTGAAGCCATATAAAATGTTAGATATTCTTGAAGAGCATTAAGTTGAGCAATAAAAAAATATCTTCTAGTTGACGTAAGTATAAGTAGTTAGTAAGTTGCACAAGAGACATTTATTTAATACTAAGATGAATACACTAAGGATGTAGGAAATATTATAAATCAAAATTCAAGTGAGAAGTGGAGCATATTCTCCAAGATCGTAGCAACACAGTGGCCTCAACTCCAAATGCCCGGACGCCGCCTCGAGGCACGAATGCCAAGACAAACCAAAATCTTATCAAACGCCCGCCATGTTGGTCTCGTTAATAAGCAAAACTGCACACAGGGGTAACTTACCTGAAGGCTGTTTGTGGAACATTGCCGCGCCATACGTAAACACTGCAACCTACCTAAGTTATGACCATGGACGCTAGTAAGACGTCTACTGCACCTACAATGCTAACACGATTTATTGGTCGATTCAATAAATAGCTTACTAAGCTCGGCATAATTCTGTTTCAAAAACATATTTGTATTCAATGTTTATACGATATTTGCTGCCTCTACTTCGGCAGCCATCCTGTAAATCAAATATTTGTCTGAAAAATATTGTTACATAAAATAGATTAGAATGAAATCAAGCAAAGAAAAAAGTTTTTATTGAATTTGACATCAGCAGTACCTACTTAATTAACTCTTTGTGTATCTAAAGAAGGGTAGTTACGAACACAATAAGAAACCAAAGAAGGACCACGAGGCCTTAAAATGGTTATTTAAAAGAAGTCTATAAGAAGTACTTAAACATCCTCATCATCCCTTTCAAAATTCTAAGCACAATAAAAATATACACATCTATCGTCGTAAATGATGTTAAACAAAGCGTAATGTTTAATAGGATGTTGAGAATTGTGACAATTCATCCCGCAGCTCGCACTTTGCGCAGAAAATTTCGATTAAACAAAATCGGGGCGGCAAGTCCCACGGGAGCGGTTCATTTTATACCAATTAGTTAGCTACAGGCAGTGGATTTGTCACGAGTGAATGAGTACCCCTTTCGCACAATCTTACACGATACGACTTTGAAATCAAATTAGTTGAAAGATACCTTTGAGACCAGTGTTCCAAAAATCAATGAAATGGAGAGTCATCAGATTTCCACTAAGATCATTATTCGACTATTCTTAGAAAAGAAATATCCTCTGTCAATATTTTACAATACATTCTGCAGGGTTAGCTAGGTTAAGGCTTTTTTCATTTATTCATTCAAATTAGCCTGCATACACATAAATAAAAAACTTACATAGCTGATTCCATACAGGTAAACATTACAGTACACCTACCTACGTAGATAATTATTTCTCCAAAAATATATAATAATAAGTAATAATATAAAGAAATGTAAAACAGATCCGACTTTAATGAATTTTATACGGGTGATCCCATATAAATTTTGATTAAAGTCAGTTCCTTTTGTCTGTTCCTGAGGATAGGAGCTATCGATGACAAAAATATTTTTTGAAATAAATCTACTATTGCCAGAAATATCGCGTAACGAACACAATAAAATCAATGAGAATACATAAAAAACCCGTTGATTTAAGCACCTACTCCTTTTAAAGTCGGTTTAAAACTTACCACCAAAATCAAACCTTTTCATAAAATCGTAAGTAAATCGCATAGCATAAACAACACCGCTACTAAACCGGGTTCTCGGGGAATCAGCAACAAAACGGCCATCCAGCCAAGTTCAGACAATAAACAGTCGCAGATAACGGAGCGAGTTGCGTTCACATTGTCGGCTAACTTCGCGGGCAGACTGCTTAGAAAATAAGTACCTACCTGATACCAGGGTTTATGGAGCGAAGTAAACGATTCCTTACTCCATTCATTCAGGAAAATGTGATCCTCTTTTGTTTTTTACAAGAAAATATACGCTCATTTGGATTTGTTTACATAGAATTATATGTGCCAACCTAGAAACCTGTACCATTATCGGGTACTAGGTTAAGAAGAAGAATAACTTATGTATATATGTTAACAGTCTAAATAAGTTATTTGTTTAGTTTTCTAAAGTCAAAAACTCTTGATAATATTAATCAGCATGTGTTGTAAACAATGAAATAAATGTCAGAATTATTTTAATGGTAAGTAATATTAACGTTTCGTTTGCAATGAGAGGCAATATAAGCTTTCGAGTTTGTGGTAGACTCATTTACGATTAATTTAATACCAAGCCGGCAAGCCGCGTTTATTTTACGTTTTCCACTAGAAATATTACAAACGATAAATATACCCCTGCAACGGTTGTCAAAATTAACTCGAGCAAAGTTTGTTCTTTAAAAGGGGAGACTCAATATATTCCTTCATCCAAACACAATTTGTATGCAATTATACAATGCTAAGCTCTATCAGATGAAAACTAACTAGAAAATCTCGAACCCCATCCCATTGCGGACCATCGAAAGTTCGTTAAAGTAATGTCACTCTATCTCGTCGTCCCCTCACGAGACAAATGAGACAACATTACTTTTATTAACGAGTTAGAAAGAGAAAGAAAATACTAGATAATACCCTATAATCACAGTTTTGTTTTCCAATCGCTGCTAACGATTATTGGCGTGTTATTCGGGTGCAATTTTGAAATTGCTTTAGTGTTAAGACAAGTCGTTAGGAAGTACAATAAAAAGTGAGGGCCCGGTGATTAGTTGCGAGGTGATTATTTACTCTTGTTGCTTTGGGAGTTTTCCTGTCAGAAGCATCGAAGCTTCAATGTTTACCAACATTAAAAAGGATTCGGTTTAGAATGTCGTCTCACAGAGCTTATTTATGTGCAACTAGCTGCGCGCAACGATTTCAGCTGCGTGTTTTATGAACAATAGTGATTAAGATGATGATGAAATGATGAAAAGTAGCCTATGCGCAATTCTAGATAGTAAAGTATAACTGTGAAAAATTTCATCCAAATCCGTTTAACCGTTCTAACTCAATAGAGTAACAAATAACTATACATTAAGGTTTCTTATTAAAGAACTGAAGCAAAACAAATAAGAAAATACAGTTCCGTTTTTTATAATAATTTATTCTTTTCTCTCAACCTAACTTCCATTTTCAAACAATTTCAAGTATCAACATTGGTCCAACTCATAAATATCTTTAGCTCAAAAATATAAACCAGCAATTGAAACTACTACGCAATGAAAAACAAAGGATTTTATGTAAGCTGGAACGACTCAATTAATTCAACAAGGCGAGATAAAATAAATACACCGACTATAACTCGTTGTCACTACAAAGCTCCGTGATTGGTTGGTTACTTTTAAATTGCAGATTGGCTGCTAATATGCATATCTCTTTTAGACCCACTTACTATTAAAAACTTGAATACTTAACTTTATTTAAATAAAGTAAAATAAAAATATCCTGAATAGCATTAATTAGTGATTTTAGTTAATCCCAAAATATGAGAACAGTCGAATGTAGTTTCAGTGCAAACGCATCTCAGTATCTACCTACCTATTACATATACGTAGGTACTAAAGATTCTATACGATTGAATGATACAAAGCATAAATTACACTTCTTTTAGTACAATACAAACGCACAGTTATTTATCCCGATTTCATTTAAGTGTGCCTTTCGTTTTGACTCTCCTCGGAACAAAAAGTCACTCTACGTTAACCGCAAAATACGCAAAGTTAAGCTGTTCCGACATAAATTATCCTCATTCTGAAAACAACTAAATTATGCGAAGAAAAAAGTAAAACAAGTGGCTCTTTATTTCGGATGCACGCTGGTCTAATCCAATTTTAAAATGTTGCCAGACCATACATATTATAAAACGAGACTTTGTCCGGAGCTTAACGTTTAAATTAGTTTATCCCCCTAAAACGGAACCGCGAGTAAGGGTTGCAAAATTTAAATTACAAATAAAAGCACTGAAAAATATCTACGAGTGGGTAGTGGCTCAATAACGATGTCTTTTAATTAAAGCGGAAGGGGTAATAAAACGACTTAATTCAGAATTATGGTTGAAATTATCGTGAAAGACACCCAAGAGTTATATGAATTTTGCACGAGTTCTCGTCGCTGAACAAGTCGCTGAGATGGCACAAATTACTTGAATTAACTATTATCATTTGTTTTATAGGTACTTAGAACATTATCTATTTAAATTTAGCCTAATATATTTAAGCAATCTAAGGTTGACACTTCTTATAGCTATCGCCCAAAGGGTAGTATAACGATATAGTTTACCTAAGAATTAGTAATTCTTTAATGGTACTATTGGACAATGAAAAATTAGGTTCCAAGACACAGTTAAGTAAAACTATGCAGCTTATATAATTTATAGTATTTTAATTATTCTGAATGTATCAAAACTGGTAGCAAGACGAGTACCTGAACCTAAACTCCAGATCAGTGACACCGATTTAGTAGGTAAGCTCCCCGTACGTCATGCTCGACTGGTCGGGCCACTCAACCGAGCCACATGGAGCATATTGAAATGCCGCCCGACTGACCGTCCGTCCGTCCGTCACGTAGCAACTACCCCGGAATCTTCCCTTTACTGTCGCACCTATTTGACTTCCACGCTTCAGTGGAAATCTGTCAATACTCATATTTTAATATTCGCATATCCCAAATTTACGACAAATCTTTTATAGGTTGAATTGATATACGAAAATAATGTATTTGTAGGTACTTTTTTATTCTTATTCTTTCCTCAGTGTTTTGAGAAATGACTCTTATTTTAGTTATAAATATTATATCTATGTTAATTAACCACCACCATTTTCCAAATTCAACTTTTCTGTTGTTAATTTTTCCCATAAAACATGTATATAAAATAATGGATTCCTTTAAAAATATTAGATTTTCTGAACTTCTATCGAAATCCAAATATTTTCATTATTAAATCTTCAACTCTATGATACATAAAATTTCAAACACGGTAATAAATATAATTGTACTAGTTATGAACTCTACTACCTATCCAATGAGTATCTCTCGAAAGCATTATGTCGTTACAATTTCTGTTTATTGTCTTCGGTAGTTGTAAACTAATCTATTAATTTTGCTAGCTTCCACCGCACCCCCTCGGGTAACAGGAGCGTTATAATATGTATCGTCATAACTAGCGTATCGATGGGTACTGGGCTTAAAGTCCAATTGAAGGTAATCCCCTTCCTCCTTCCTCAGTTGACCCGTATCCTTTCCATCGTATCTTGGATCTTCGTAGATAGTTATAGTCTGTTTTCTGTGCGCTACTACGGGTGCGTTTTGTGGGACTTCTGCTACAGGATTCGCTCGGGACTCACCGTAGCCGTAACCATGGTTAGGTCCATAGCCATAGCCTCCTTCGTGTCTAAAACCCCTATCATCGTAATAGCCAGGGCCGCCGTAATCTCTTTCCCATCCTGGATCTCTCTGCCAATTGGGTTCTCTCTGCCAATCGGGTTCCCTCTGCCAGTCCGGTTCCCTCGCCCAACCTTGATCCCCTTGCCATCCAGGACGATCCCATCCTCTTCTATCGTCCCACCTTTGCCAATCCCAGCCAGGTTCACGATGATGAGGAGCCTGATACTCATGCCGATCCCGAATGTGATCTCTAGCATAATTATTTTGGTTGTTACGATATTTGTTGTGATTTAGAGCATCGTCTAAATAATACTTCTTTCCGTAGTCTTGATGACCGTGATTCTTAACTCCTGTGTCGCCGTATCTGTTGTAGCCCCCACCATTGTAATTGTCTCTTACATATTCTTGGCCGTTGTTGTGAGAACCTTGATAGCTTCTACCTCCTTGATTGTCGTGGGAATTTAGTTTGCTGTTATATGCAGCTCGGTCGCCTTCATCATTGAAGTCGTCAAAGAAAGTACTTTTATTGGATGACTCATCCTTGTGGTATGAGTTTTGGAAGCCTTGCTTGTGATGTCCTTTCTTATGCCCTCTCTTGAAACCGGTAGTTTCACTATCCTCGGCTTTGTCTTGCTTGGCTGTATACCCCTTGTAAGCATCACTCTCTGAAGCAGATTTTGTGTCGTGATCCTTTTTTAAATACTTTGCTTCGTCGTTAGCTTTTGAATATTGGTTTTTGTGGTTGTCATTTGTTTGTCTTTCTTCTTGATGTATTTTTTCTCCTTTCTGCTTATCATGCTTGATGGATTCCGCGCCTTCATCGTGAGAGATATCCTTAAGGTGTTCTTCTAATGCATCTTTTATTGCAGATCCACTAACGGTCGATATTAATAACAGCACACAAAGTAACAAACTAAAACAGTATTTATAACGAGGGATCATTTCAACACCCGATAAAAACGTTAGATGTTGTCTGATGAACGGTATAACACATAATAGGTTGGTCATGAATGGTATAAAGAGTTTTATATCGTTGAAAATCGTGTTGGACTTCACGGCAAATCGGGGTACAATGACAGGAACCACAGAAGCTGTGGTCCGAACAATGAGTCAAACAACTGGCTGGCACGTCCATGACATGACATTATTGAACTAGAAGCACGCGGACGTTCCGTAGGACAAACCGATCGAGGTCAATAAAGTCTGAATGGGACGTTGACTGGAAGGTCATTGAATCATCTTACTTTTAGGTGAAGTTATTACTGTATCGGTAGTGCATTTGTAACCATGGTTCAATATTACCTAACGCTTGGTATTTGAATATTTTACTTTAAATCCGATGCTCGTTTAGTATAAAACAAAGTCGGTCCCGCTATCTGTACGCTCAGATCTTTTAAACTACGCAATAGATTTTAATGCAGTTTTCAGCAAAAGATAGTGATTCAAGAGGATGGTTTATAAGGGCGAATCGCTTGTAAATAATAAATCAGCCAATTGTGTTACGCTTAATATTATGCTTATACCATAATAAAATTGATGGAATCCCGGTTATTATATTACTCAAGTTTTAAAACATTCATCGTTAATTTACAACTAACCCAATTAAACTTCAATAAATTAATTAAACGGAAAGCAAAATACCTTTACAGAGGACTTCGAAAATAAAAAAAAATTGTTATGTTGTCAAATTATATTTAGTTCAATAATATACAAATATTAAGGAGTTTTAAGAGACGCTTTCTATTTAATAAATTTTCTAAAATAAATTACTAAAGAGTGAAGTTAAAATCAAATTGTAACTTAATATTTTTAAAATACAAAATACCATTAAAATTTAGAAAACAATACTTCATTCTACTTATTCTATTTGTGTTGTACATAAATAAACTGGAACTTTTACAAAACTATGGGATTTCTAATAAACTATTTGTAGAGTGCATGAATTATTACACCAATAGCAAGACATGTCCTAAAGTTGTAGATCCGAAAAGGTTGTGATCTTTATTTCCCTGTGTTCATTTATTTATTTAATGCTTTATGCACAGTGTACCTAGGCGGACTTAATGCCAGAAGGCATTCTCTGCCTGTTGACCTTTGGGTGATTACTCTGTAACTCCATGATTCAAACGACTGATTTTACTAGCGGATGAATATTATTATCTAGTAAATAAAAATTCAACTTTTTTTTTGTTATATCACGTGTTGGTACTCGTCGCTGATTACTGATGATAATCAGCAAAGCAAAGTCATTTAGAATCAGCTATTAAACTTTATAAAACCAAACCTCTGTTCCCAAGTGTGATTAAAGAAAACTGTAGATGTTTTTTAACACAAATATAAACAACGATTTAAAGGAGGTCCGTGTACTCATTACACGATAAAATATAAATGCTTTAAAATGTGATTATACTAATACAGTTTGATAGTAGTTCATAATTCACCAAATAAAATTATGAATGTATCCTTTCGATCGAACTTTTTGTAAGTAATGTACACGGAAATTATATTATTAAACTTTATTTTAACCAGTTAAAATATAAAAACAAAATACTTGATGTAAAAAAATGAAATGCTTTCGTTCAGTACTACAAATACCGCAAATTTTGACATATTATACTTATTACGAGGCAGGTCACTTGTATTTATTATTTAAAAACCCCAAAAATAACAGGTAACGCGCCAAACCATTTACAAATATTTATTGGCTTTTCTCTTCTAGTCTTTTCAGCTAGTAGCCGGTTTATGTGATATTTTTAAATGCCAATAAACTACACATAATGCCCACAAGATTTACATCTCCATATAAAATAGTACACATTGATAACAAATTTTAAAATCATTGTCTATGGTTGGGCGCATAAAATTGAACTGTATAAGTATTATATCATTCACGCAGTGCCATTAACATCTTTGAGAGTTAGCCCAGCAATCCTTGCCTTCAATTCTTCGACTAATTTCTCTCTGGGCACTTCGTCTTCTTGCCGTGACGTCACATTCCTCACTTTGACCACGCCCCGTTTGAGCTCAGACTCTCCTAGTACCACAGCGAGGGGGATGCCGTTGTCCTCACAGTGCTGCATTTGGTTTAGCATTTTAGGATTTTTCTTGTATGACTGCTCAGTCTGGGAAGAAGTAAAAAGAAATATGTAGCTCAAAATCGTTAAATATTTATTTCCTCTTTTATTTATTTTAATATATTTTTTTAATATCATAAGAAATTACAATCTTTTCCTTGGAACATGCTGAATTAATATAATAGATAAATAAACAACGTGTTTCAAGATATATATTGAAATTAATAAGACTCAAAATTTATTAAACACTATTTCTACATTTGGCCCTCATTACTATTAAACAGGTATGCTAGTAATGTCGTCGTCAAACTAAGTTCTAATTAGTGAACTAGTCAATATGTAAGTCTTCAGTCGTACTCTCATTATAGATTTATTTATTTACCGCTTCTCTGTCTGTCTCTCTCTCTCTCTCAATTTGTGTCATTGTATATAAAAATGAAAAGGAAAAAAATAAGTTTACACGCAAAAAATACTGTTAACAATATTACCTTAATACCAGCATTCCACAACTCAGCACAGATCTTCATGCGCTCCTCCAGGAAGTTCTTCTGCGCAGACGCAACATACACATCGATATCGTTAGTACGCACGCTAATGTCGCCGGCGGCTAGCTTGGCTTCCATTACAGAGAATATACGCTCTACACCGATACTGACGCCGACGCACGGGACCTAAGTAAGAAAGAAAGTTTAATTGGTGAGTAAATATTTAATATAATATCTTGGGACAACTCATTCACGGCCATCTGATCCTAAACTAGGCAGAGCCTATATTATGGCAACTACCTGATAAACACACTTATATACATCTAAATACATACATATTATAGAAATAACACTCACACAAAGAACAAATGATCATGCTCGTCACAAAAGAATTACAAAAATCAACCTTACTGGTTTCAAATAACAATAATTATTAACAACTATGTGGGACCCATTTTAGTTAGCAAGTTCCAAAATAAAATATTTTCTTAAACAAGCTGTGGATAATGTTGTGAGTTACACATGTTTACATAAGTATTTGTTAAAACTTTTTTTATTAATGCCTTTTTTATTAATATTCAAGAAACGATTCGTTTTGCTAACGATTCGTTTGTATGACCAGCTTATGCTGGCCAATAAACCTCGCTACCGCAGTGGTCGAAATGCTAATAGTTTTTTTTTTATGGGATATAGAGCAAACGGGAAAATGTTTAACATGTAGGTAATGAACAGGTATGGGCCTCTGGATCTCTCTACAGGAATATGTGCGTAACTATATCGTCATTAATGAGACGGAATTTTATCTACAGCGGGTGCAGGCTATCTGTCTATTTAACTAAATTCCAACCGATCATAAAAACCAGCATGGTTTGAGACACCACTACTATTACTGGGAACTTGCATTCGAAGCCATAACAGCGACAAACCGGTCAGCGTTTTAATAACAATGTAGGTATGTTATGTAACAATATTATAAAAATATTATCATCTAATATGTTATGGATTTAGTTACATTTATATTTTATAGTACCTACATAACAACGAATATTTTAGTAGGTACATATTTGTTTTAGGTTGAAATAAACTTTGAAAGCATAATTTACAAAAAAAATGCAAATCAATGTAATTTTTTTTCACTTATTTGCATTACTAGCTGTTGCCAGCAGCTCCGCCGGACAAAAGTAACCTATGTCCTTTTTTAGGATCCAAGGTTACCCCGTACAAAGTTTCATCCAAATCGGTACAGCGGTTTAGACAGCCGAAAAATGAAAAAAATCTATAATATCTAGACATATAATAAGTTTGATTTTACTTAGTCCAAACCAAAAAGCATCTTATAAGAGTTGTATTAACTGATGCGTATAATTATAAACGCATCAATGAACTTTGTGTATCATTATTCATACAAAAAAAAACATAAACATTACATTTGGTTTGCTAATCGTAAAATCGTAATTGTTATCTGGCGTCTCGTTACACGTTATTGTGAGCATTCATTAACATATAAAATACTGTATGTTTGCTTTAATTTCATAGACAGTTATAGAAAACAGATTTTGGTCGTCCTGTGTGACTTATTATACACCTATATGTACCTATATGTAAGCCTAGTAGCATACATACATTGTACAAATAAAGTAAGTTAAATTTAGAATTGTAAATAATTAATAGAATGTCATGTTATTGATAAAACGTGTTTAATATCTAAGTAAACGATTTCGAACGTTGATAAGAAGAATTCTTAACAAATATATTTTTGGTATCTCTGATCTTATGAATATGTACAAATACAATGTTAATTTCTGGAAAGATGGTGAATTGATATTTGAACTTTCAGTTTAAATTAAAATTATGCACGATTTTTTTTATGCTGAATATGCACGAATCACCCATGTGAAGTATATTGAAGTGAGGTTTCTTTCGTTTTGTAGTTAATTATTACCAAAACTTTTAGGTACGTTAGTACCATATATGTCTAAGTATTTATTATGATGTCATATTGTTGAGCTGGGTATTTTTAACAGACTTCTAAAAGGAGAAGGTTCTCAATTCGTTAGTATATTTTTGTTTTGTATGTTTGTTACGCGATATCTACGACATGTGATTGTGGGTTCCTTTTTACATTTATTTGTAATATTTATGTACCTACTCCTAATCCGTCACTTCATGGATCGTTATTTCATGTGTCGATAAACTTCAACGCTGTTCATAACTGTTACAACGTAGCAATAAACATTGTCGCGCCCGAATAATTTCAGTTAATTATCTACTAGTTTTTGTATTAAGCGCTAATTATATGTTTTTAATATTTTTTTTACTAAAAGAAGACTGCGGTTTATTCCAGACCAAAAAAATTTACGTAATGTAAATAAAGAACAAAGCTCTCATAATTATATATCTACCTTAGTGTCACTTGTGAGTTATATTTCGCTCATGCTTTATTAATACACATACAAATAACAGAGTATTGCAAAATAAAGCAATTGCAAATAATTTTAAGGTGTGTCAATATAGCATGGCTTACTTAAATCGATACTAGGGAATTACTTTTATTAATTAAACCCACCACGCACCAGACACAGAAAAAATGATCATGCTCATCACATAAAGACTTGTCCTGGGTGAAAATCGAACCGACGACCTCCGATTTAGCAGTCAGGATCACTAACCACTAAACATACAGTACAGGCCAGTCAATTATTGGAGAATGATTGAAAATATACCTGTTTATTTTTGGAGTCAAACATCCCAACGAGGTTATCGTATCGGCCGCCTCCAGCGATCGATCCTACAGTTTGGTCTTCATTGCCGATTTTAATTGGCTCTGAAAGGAAACGCATATACCCTTAATAATAAGACAAAACCTCACGTAAATGGCGCAAACCTAGTGTTGATTAGATCAATTTCGTAGAAACGAAAATTTGCTATTAAAATAATTATTTAGAATTATCAAAACTGCTTTAATTAAAACATTATTGATGGTACACAGAATTCATATAATTGTTTAATGAACCTCAAGAGGCTGATTTGTATCGGAGGAAGGTCAATCAACAATATTAGAGTGAAATATATTGCTTAACAAAGTATCAAACAAGGTTTTATGTAAAAAATGTTCTTTATATCCAATATCAATCCATACTAATGTTTTAAATGCGAACGTAACTCTGTCCGCTTTTACGGCTGAACAGCTAAATCAATTTTGATAAAACTTGGTATGAAGTAAGCTTGGGTCCTAAGAAAGGGTATAGGCTACTTTTTGCCGTGATAATAGAATCACACGCGGCCGGGACCACGGGCAATAGCTAGTGTAAAATAAATTAGAACCTCAGAAATCTTTAGCCATGAAATTGATGGAAAATTGGCTTTAATATGCTTTGCATTTAAATTTCATTTCATTTCATTAAAGGAACATTTGCCAAGTTAAAAATAAGATTTGTTACTTACGTGTTAAAACCGCTTCATAAATAACACCAGTGTAGTAATCTAAGCCTCTTGCCAAACTTAGATCGAAGAGTATCTTATCCCTAATACCAAACAGTTCACAGTACTCCAGAAGTAACTTGATTCCTTCAAGACCTTCCACTGCAGCCTTAGTCTTGGACAGTTTCTCGTCTTTAAGGAGTTTGTCAGCCAGTTCTACGCCGCCGTTAAGACGAACATATTCGCCGATTCTGTCGGCCGCATCAGGAGTTATTCCTTTCTCATTTATCATTTCCGTTCTCACTTCCTCCCACGGCGACTGAAAAAAACGGTTTATGGTTAAAAAGTTTTTAAAAGCTTATAAGGAGACTATAATGTTTTTTTTAATATATATATGTGGACAACGTCACATACATTGCTCTAATCCCAAAGTAGATAGATATTGCACTTGTGTCATGGAATCAATTAATATGGAGACAATGAAGGTACTACAAACACCCAGGCATGAGCCATTGTAGAAAGGTTTTCTAAATTGACTCATCTGGGGTTCGAGCCGACGCTTAAACACCAGCCAGCCGCTTGTTTGTTGCTCTTTGCAAAAAAAACTTTTATTTATTTTTGTCCTTTATGTACTCTTACGTCAATTTCCCTTTCAGAAAACATGAGTTTTCTAACTAAAATCATTCACAAGTCTAGAATTATAAAAAAAACCTTCTTAACTCCTTAAGATTAATATCTTCACCTTATCTAACTTATCAACTGTTGAGCAAGTTGTCCTAAACTTGTCAGCAGGCACCCCGCAAGCTTCGAACATGCCATCGAGGAGACGGCGGTGGTTCACCTTCAACACATACTGGCCTATATCCAGAGACTCCAGAATTTCCGTCACTACCTTCAAACATTCTGCATCCGGAACCATTGGGTCATACTGACCTGCTATGTCAAAATCCTGAAATATAACAAAATAATTAATAATATAAAGTAAAATAGGTAACTAGGTAATGGGTGTTCTGATCGCAAATTAAGTAGCTAAAGCTTCTACACAACGAAGGTACCACAAACATCCTGAGACAATTTAATTATAGAAAAATGGTTCCCTACATTGGCTCGTCCACGGATCGAACCCCGGAACTCCGAACTAGCGACACCTAGAAAACCGGTGTGTACGCCACTCGACCACGGAGGTCGCCAAAAAGTCAGTGGTGATAAAACAAATTAATGTCAACCTTACTGCAAAGGAAATAAGGGCAATTTAGAGTAACCACAGGAGAGTGATTTTCTTAATGCAACATGACTCATTTTAGGTCAGTTCCTTTTATTAGTATGCACAAGTAATGATAAAATAATGTACATGGGTTTGCTTAATGTAAAACAAACAATTCTCATTCTGCGCCTGAAAAAATCCTTTTAACTGAACATGATATCTCATTTACACAATAATACAACAACAAACAAATGAATTAACAAAAATACTTACACACTGATAAAACTCCCTGTATCGCCCCCTAGTCATCGCGGGGTTATCGCGACGGTACACCTTCGCAATATGGTATCTCTTTAAAGTGTTGATCTTGTTCATAGCCAAATACCTAGCTAATGGCACAGTTAAGTCGTATCTCAAAGCTAGAATCTCACCACCTTGGTCTTTCAAGTCATAGATCAGTTTTGAATCTTCTCCATATTTTCCTGTTAACACTTCCTGAAATTGAAAATAACCTTTTAATAAATTGCCCTTGCAAGTAAAATACATAAACAGAAGCATATAAAGTACATTAACGTTAGTGCATATCAGTATAATGTTTACTAACACATTCAAGCAAAAATCAAGTAGTACAATAAAACACAACTTCTTTTTGTTTTTTTTTTACAATTTAATAACTATTAAATTATGTGAAATAATCTATAATGGAAATCTAATGTAAATAAATTTATAAAATAAAATTAATGGAAAAGTTTATATTTCATAGACTCGTTTATTTCATTTGAGTTTTTAGTAAACTAATCTATTGTCGTACTATTCTGTCTTTCATAAAAGCTTAACTTTCGTTACTATATAAATAACAGAATCAAAAATCAAAATCAAAAGTTTTTTATTTCTCATAAACCTCAAAAAAGGCGCTTATGAAACGTTAAAGTTACAGAACTAAATGACTCTAGGTGTGCGGTTGCAAAGTGTCCTTCCTATGGAGAAGAACCGGCAAGAAACTCCATTGGTTACTCTTTTAAAAATAATACTAATAGGTTACTCTTTTAATAATATACAGAAAATAAATACTAAACCAGACCTTCAATTCAAACACAGGTGTGTCAATACATTCAGCTCCATGTCTTTTGAAGACTGTAATTATCTTATCCAGTACCCCATTCCTTATAGTCATCTGCTGTGGGTTGTAGTCTCTTGTACCCTTTGGAGTTTTGAGGCTGAACTTCTGTGGGGCAGCATCCTCTGGGCTCAGCTGTGCTTTTAATGCTAACAACTTTGCTACTTCTTCTTGGATCTAGAAGAATATAAAATAATTTAAATTATAAGAAAGAAGAGGAATTCTGTTCGATGATTTTGTGCTTTGGGTATTATTTCTCAAATATTTACATAAATAAAGTTTAACAGTTTCAATTATTGGAATGCCAACATGAAAAACATAAAACATTTTCAGTATAACAAAAAAAAAACTATCATTGGACAGTTAAATGCCTTTAAGATGAAATAATGACTTCACAATATGTTGATTACTCTAAAGTAAAAAGAGAAAGCAGTAAGTAGGCCGCCAGTACCTTGCACTGAGATGATGTTGCAATACATTTTGTGAAACTAGTGCTGACTACTGGGTTGTGCAACCTCAACAATGCAGCTTGGTTCTTTAAGAACCTCAACACTTTG
This sequence comes from Diachrysia chrysitis, assembly GCA_932294365.1. NCBI lineage: Eukaryota > Metazoa > Arthropoda > Insecta > Lepidoptera > Noctuidae > Diachrysia > Diachrysia chrysitis. The sequence goes on along the minus strand of OW028649.1, from coordinate 8,528,643 downwards.
TAAGACATGCTTCACTAGTTCTATCTCACCGCATTCAATACTATGGGATCTCAACACCACACCTTTGTCACAACCGGAAAAAAAAAAGACAAATTTATGTCATGAATTAAGAATATTTGAAATGAACTTTGACACATTTCTAAGAGGTTGTGGTGATGAGATGTCCATATGTGGAGATTCAAAACTTAAAAACAAAGGTGCTACCAAAATCCAAAATTATAATATGTACACAATTTTAATAAGTAAATATTTACAAAAGCAAAGAAACTACAACAGTATGATAATACATCACACACCTGCTGATCAAGTAGTGTCTCATCTTTCACTTTTTGCATCGCTTTAGGAGGATCTAATTTAGGGAACAATGATACTTCAGAGTCATTGAAGCTCCGCATATGGTACCACCACCTCTTGATATATTTGTATTTTTTAAAATCTATATTTATTCCTAAACCATTGAACAGGTCTATGTCACTACAACTAGGCACATAGCCGCATATGTAGCTATTATGATATAACCAGTCATCAATCTCTGGTAAATTGTAATGCAAATTTTTCTTCTTTCCCTACAATTGAAATAATTCGCTTTACTTGACAGCATGATGCAATACAAAAACAATGAATCAATATGGTACTGAATAACCTATCGGAATTTATAGAATTTAGCTTACCTTCTCAGTCGATTCTTTCGCAGCTTTTAATTTTCTGACAAGATCGCCTTGTTCTTTTATCTTTAAAAGTATAGATTCTTGGGTATCTGCCATCGTTTAAACTTGAACTTAAAAAAAAATTAGAAGATTGGTCACTCAAGGCCTTTAAGTAAAAGTACTTCTTGCATAGAAATAATTACAGACTCTTGACTGTTAGTTTCATGCCTTTCATTTTTATATGCAGCAAATAGCAAGCAAGTAATTTTGCACACTGAGAACTTTAGGTTTGAGGTTATACAACTTGACAACAATGAATTTGGTAAGAACATAAAATACCACTGCGTCTCCTTTTCTCTATTACAAAACTCGCTACTCTATCTCTTTTTTTACCAGCTAGAATTCGATCTTCGCATCCGCTCTCCAGTATGGAACGCAGTTGTCTTGACATTGACATTCGTGACGTATAAAAATAAAACACGCAACTGTTTTCTGTGGTCAACTGTGGTGACATAAATGCAGTAGTCGATAAAATTAAATCAAATCAAATGGTACTTGATATAGATACCAATTATTACACTACTAAAATACTCCTAAGAAGTTAGACAGTGAACTTTATTTTATTCATGAAATACAGAAACGGAAGTTTTCACTGCTGTAAATAGTGGGCCAATTTGTAATAACTCAAAAAGCCAGTTTAACAATGTGCATACAACTTTTTATGTAACTTGTGATCTTTTTCCTCCAGCTGCTAGTCTCAAGTTAAGTATTTCAATGTTTTTTCTTAGTATTGTTAACAGAATTGATAAAATTATCAAGCTCAACTACATCAATCACATAATCAACTAGCTGTACAATTTTAGTCGATTTAATATGTAATTAGTTATCAGAATCTGTTTCATGTCGACATCATTATTTATTTTGTGATTGTCACTTTTATGTCAATGTCAATCTATGAATCAATGCTATGTCAAAAAGCTGAAATTATTCATCGACTAAAATAAAATTAATTTGATTTTAAAACTCTATAACATAAATATATAAATGAAATAGTGCAATGGATCGGTTTGAATATATTGAGGCTCGATTATTCGAAGGAGAAAATTACCTCAAACGTGATAAAAATGTAAAGATATACGACGGAGATGATAAGGTTGTTTATTATGTGATTTTGGTTCCTGGATCTTCATAAACAAACTGTTAAATATTTTAAATATAAAAATATACCCATAAATATTTAAGTGCGTAACACTCGGGGAATGAGATCCTCATTTTCACCAACACTACAAATATATTCCTTTGCCAACAGTTGGTTGTTTAAGTATTTTTTAAGAACTTAATTTCTGGTTTTAGACGCAGTTTACTGATGGAGAAGTAGTGCTAACTACTCACAGAATCCTATGGGGAAAGCCAGGAGATATACCAAGAGGACTTGTGTGCCTCTCTTTACATTTATATTATGTTTTCTGTATAGAAGAAGAGAGTGGTGGAGTATTTGGTCTTGGTGGTCCAAAGAGAATTATATTGCACCTAGGACCTGCACTTCCAGGTAATCTTTTTTTCTATGTATTATTCATTGTTTGTTTATAAAATAAACTATTTATTTAGTTAATAAATTTTAAATTCAAGTAGAATTGTTAAGTTTTTTAGTTACCCAAACTATTATAAATTTCATAGTGATATGATTTTATTTTTATTGTTCAGTTACAACCTGGTTAATGTGTAATGTATTAAAAATTATGTGCCATACCTAGATATAAAAAAAAAAACAAAATGTATTTAGCCAGTAATGCCCAGTAATGAATATCTCTATTTTAGGTAAAAGGCCAGGCCCAGCTGTTGTCAGTCCATTTCATTTTGTAAAATTCTCCTTCAAGGATGGGATTGATCAGGCATTTTACAAAGCTCTTACTGATGCTGTAGCTGCAAAAGTATGGGAAAGATCCACACCAATAGCTTCCCCAATATCTGCAACTAGCCCAAACTCATCCCCAAAACCTTCAGTGACTCCTGTAAATTCCAAAATTCGTTCTGGAATAGTAGGCATTGAAAGAAGTATAGAAGAACATCACAGAGCAACTGATGAAAGTATCACAGTAGCATTTCAAGATCTAAGAAAACTAATGGAGAAAGCTAAAGATATGGTTGCAATTTCAAAAAATATTTCTAATAAGATTAGGGTAAGTCAGTATTAATATTTTATTCTGTTAAAAATTACTTTCTAAACACAATAATATTGTTATTGCCATTTTATTTTAATATAGGTAATGTTTTACATGTGGATGTATAAAGATATATAACTAATTAATGCAGCTTTCAGTACATTTAGAGAACTTGGCAAAAAAATATTTTAAGTTATAGTAGTAATATTTAATTATGTTCTAAAAAGTTAATTTCTTAATTATGTTCTAAAAAGTTGATTTTTACAGGACAAACAAGGTGACATATCTGAAGATGATACAGTAAGATTTAAATCCTATCTAATGAGCTTAGGTATTGATGATCCAGTTACAAGAGACGCATTCAGGTCTGATTCAGATTATTATTTGGGACTTGCTCAACAAATTTCTGATATGATGGTTGCAGTGCTTATGGTAAGATATTATTTAAACAATATGTAACAGATTTTTCTTTTTAATGATTGTGAAGCAAGTACTTTGTGAGAATAGACCCTTTACATTTCATATATTATATCTTTTGTCCTTTGTATTACAACACACAAGCATCCTCCAGAAACTACAAAAAAAATAATAATTAAAAGATACCTAGTACCTATTGAACATAGCACTTTGACTTAAACTAAACTTATAGTTCCACAAACATAGTTCAGAGTAAACACTGACATCTAAACTAGGCCTAGCCTGTATCTAAGACATTAGTACTTCCCATATTAATAAGAAAAACGTTTATTTTGTGTATTCATTGACAAATTCTTGAACAGTTACTTTTGTTACAATAACAGAAGTACCTACAATTTGTTATTGAGGGTATAGGTAAATTTTTTTAATACAGCTTCTAATATGTACTCAATAACATTTTTGGTTGTGTACAGGAGACTGGAGGAATTATGTCACTAGCTGATGTCTGGTGCAGAGTGAATAGAGCTAGGGGTTTAGAACTCATATCTCCTGAGGATCTTTTAAATGCTTGCAAGTGAGTTCATGATAATACCAGAGATTAATATAAGTTCTACACTTATTATCAACAATATTATTCTCGGTAATGTCAATACAGGTACATTTTAGGTTGTGTAAGTAAGTTTATAACTATTGTGAGTTGCAATAACTGCTCATGAACTACCTTGTTGGTCTAATACCGCGTCAGCCGTGCACGAGGTCTCGGGTTCAAATCCAGAGTCGGGCAAAACTAGTTACTGAGTTTCCGTACGTGTTGGTCTGCCGTTCCATCGGACTATGAGAGTGAAGGAATAGAGTGCAACTGTGTTCGCGCACACACTCGTGCACTAAAATATCTCCCGCGCTGATGGCTAATCACTGTTGAGAAACCGCCGTGACCGAAATTCGATCATGGAATAATAATTATTTTTATTACAAAACTGCTCTGATTAGTCTGTCATGCATCGCCTATATTTTCGCGGTCGCGTGACAGTCGTTATAGTGTTTTTACATTACTTATTGTTTTCTAGATTGTTGCAGACTATAGGTGCCCCAATGTCGTTAAGAAAGTTCCCTAGTGGTGCATGTGTCCTACAACTAAATAGTCATCAAGACGAAGAAATAGCTAAGACAACTAATGAAATGGTATGGTTTTCAAACTTGATATCAATAATCACAGTACCGACCAGTAACTGTCCTACTATTAGGCAACGTCATCTTTATATTTACAAAAGGAACAACCATTTGACAATAAGACACTGAAAATGTTGAATAAAAAATTTTTTTTTTTTTTCTTTATTGTTAATTTACTTCGAATATTTTTCTATCTTTGCAGCTTGAAGAAAATGGCAGTCTGACGCCAGAAAAATTGTCACAAATAGCGAAGGTATCCGTCCTACTAGCTCGCGAGCGTCTGTTTACTACTGAGCGCCTTGGTTTGGCATGCCGAGACGAATCTATTGAAGGCCTGGCATTCTACCCCAACCGGTTCCTCAGAGAAGGCTTGTAGCCAAACCTATTATATAAATATTATAATGTTATTATGTTAAGAGTTTATTATAAATATTTCTAATAGTAAAGAGTTTTTATTAAGAAATGATATGATTTAATAAGAAATGTACTCAATCTGGAATAAGCACACTTGTGCTGATGTTTCTTGCAGGTTTGATAATAAAAATGATACAAAATATTTCAAGCACATACAGGTTTTATTATAAGCATGGCTTCAACTTCACAAAAGCTAGCTTTTTGACGAAAAGGACAAACTATTTCTAGACACGTAATTATAAACCACACCATATTAAATTCCATATCTGTAAACCATCTCTCAAAATATTCTCAATCTTACATCAAAGATAAATAGATACTATACCTACTACAAGATATGATGAAAAACATTATTTTACTTAATAAATACATTTGAGTCACACAATTAAATGTATCAAGTGTTACATTTGTAACTTTTCCAAAAATATAAAAATAAATCTAAGTTAGGTAAGGTAGGAATATTTAAAAAGCTATTTAGACACTTGCACTGAGTGATCACAGTTACATCAAACACTAAAGCGGTTATATTTATTGATTGTTACATTGATTATAGTAGTGTAAACTTCATTAGCTTGTAAGCATCAAAAATAATATTTTAATTAATATTTCCCAAATCAGTACAACTTAATGTAATTTACTACAATACAAATTTTAATACTGTATTTTGAGACTAGTCTAAAGCCAAACATTAGCATGAAACCAAAATGTGCCAGAAAAGAAAAAAATTCTACATCTACAATATTTTTTCTTTTCGGAATGTTTGATAAAAGTTGTATTTAATACTCAATTGCACTCTTGAAATCCTTTGGTAGTTGATTTTGCATACTACAGCGTTCCCAAGCTTTGAAATCATCTAAAGCACGTATATTTTCAACAAAGCATTCAACTCCCCTTAAAAATGGTAACATCATTTCATCATTGATGGTTTCTGAGAGACGATGCAGGAAAGCTATATTCTTGGAGAGACTATCCTTAATCTTCGTTTGTAATGGTCGTTCAGTACACTCCAGTACACCAAGCTGTAAAACATGAATTCGTGTAAGTCATGAAACACTCAAATAACATCATAACTTTTAACAAACAGTACTTTTGATTTAGAAATGTCTCCTTTCATACCCTTTACTCCTTCTTGTCTATGTATATGTATAGGCTATTTAATTAAAGTATACATAGCATGAGATTTATTTAAAAAAGTGTTTTAAATCAGCTGATTTAAAACACTTTTTACAGCTAGGGTCACAGTATGTAGGTGAAGCCATATCAAACAAGCCAAAACAACATGATATTGTGTTGTTTTATTATGGAGTTCCTATGGTCACCTTCCAGCTCTATCATCTGACCAACTTGAAAGTACCATAATATTGTATTGTAACCAAATTTCTATAAGTATATAGTATATTTCATCACACTTCAGTTGTCTAAAAGTGGTTTCAATTTACTTCATGCCTTGCAAAATTTAAACAAATCAGACATACATATAGCTTTTAGTTAACTTGCAATTAACTGTTTACTATTCAGTTAATTCCCAATTTTATAGACACAAATTTTCTTACGCCTCACAATGTGGAAGATGGGTAACTATTTTATGAGGAAATACATAAATGCCTGAAAAAAATAAAATTCTTACTTTTTCATCCACTGAGGACAGTTGTAATCCTAGATAAAGATTCAGACACTCTGACAAACTCTTCACTTTATCAGGCAGGCGACCAGTTTTGTTCCTAGTTATGAGTAGATCTCCAACCTAAAATATTTATGATAATCAACTAATGTCTATGGAATTATTTTCTATTACTCTTGAATTATTGCTAAATAACTTACCTGAGTATCAAACACTGAATTCAACTTAACATTATGTTTGTGATACAAACAATCAGAAACCTTCCTAGAATCATGTACAATCTTTTTAGGTGTCTCACTTTCCAGCAGTTTTTTTAGGCCAGCTTCAAATGCATGATACTCCATAACTTTAGTGTCAAATATATAAATTTGCTGAGGTGTGGACAGAACCAGGAAAGGCATTTTACATTTTCGTCCCATGCTTGCTCCATCGGTACTCAAGCCTATGTAGGTGTACTGGCTCAAGTCTTCCACAGCTTCATGGAAACTCTTATCAACCTGGTTCACATAAATATACTTCTTAGATATCTTAATGATATCTTCACAATCTTTTTCTGATATTTTTAAATGCTTTTGTTCTGTAGGTTCCTTAAGTTTTACAATGTCCCTTATGTCAGAGTCATAATAATGTAAAACACCATCACTTTGATCACTTTTTGGTGATTCTTTAACATTGTAGAGAGATATTTTAGATTTATCGTTAGTCATTCCATAAAACCGGCCTTCATGAATTTCACTGTTCTTTGTATGAACTTGTAACAGTTCACCTTTCATGTATAAGTTATCCATTTTGAGAAGAAGTCGATAAAAAACAACAGTGTTTCAAAGTTGTTAGTCCTTTTTGACAGGTTTTTCGGTTTTCTCCGTTTCACTATAGGCTCTATAGATGTAGAGACCGAGCGTTACGTGTAGCACTACAACAGCAACTACTGCGGAATACACACTGCTCGTAATGGGTTCCAGTCGTAAGATGCCATCGAATAACACACTTTTCGCAGAGAAGAACGAAAGTACGGGTACGACGATAATGATTAGGCAGTATTTTATTACTGTCTGAAAGACTTGAAAATCGGGTAGTTCCTGAAAGTAGGTTATGATATTAAAACTAAGCGTATGACAGTTTTTTGAATGAATAAATTATCCTTCGAAATATTCCTTGCACTTACATTTGCACGTCCTTCAATCATCATAAAAATGAAAACAAAATAAAATAATTAAGAACTGAAGAAAAATTTAATACCGACAGTCACAAGCTTCATCGGTCACAAGAATGAATGAACTTTAATAAAATCCATGGACCATGACGACGACGCGACATGAACATGACATGACACATGAACTAAACTCAAATCGATTGAACTGGTGAAGTTTAATTAAAAACAGAGTTTATGTTTAATTAGATTAGTTTATTTTATTATTACATACAAAAGGTATGTACTTATAGTTAAGTTTATTTGAAATAAAGTTGTTCCATTTATAGAAACAGCACATTAAACAACAAACTCGTAAGACCGAGTTGACGAACAAAGTAGGTGCTATCCTCGAATCTGATATTTCTGAAATTCTGATAAAGATCTGAGACTTCTGAGAGAGAGTACTGCATTCATTTTGAGAAATAGGTAGGTACTCATCTGTATCTGTAATGCCGGTAAACTGCGTAATTAAAAATATATATATATTATACTTGCGCAAGTCTGCCGTAAGTATTACGTATCATGCAATAGCATTTGATAGCAAAATTTGTTCAATTATGGCTGTCAAATTACATTTCTATTGAATTAGTAAATTAGTAAATTTACTGTTTGACAGTAAGAAATAATTGTCACGCTTTATATAAAGCAAAGCAAGTTTGCTATATTTTATCTTGCAATCGCATTTGAGTCTGATTTGACAGAAAAATATGCTAATGTAAAGAACAATTAATTAACCCAAGGATAACTTTGTTGTCAGTCTGTCAAGAATTTCTGTCTTAGATAGGCACTCGTATATCGGTATATCGTATACTTCAAAGTATAAATATCTACTTCGCGTCGATCCCGAATCATGAAATTCGGTATGATGCTACCTAGAAGATAGTCGATGACTAGATGCTAGGTCTAACGTCACAATTAACGGATAAAATTGAAAATTTGTAATTTTGTTACAAAAAAACATACTTTTTTTGTGATTACAAACTTATATCTACAGTTGGAAATTTAATAGAGGTACAATTACATCGATGTATGCGAAACTTAACTGTGCGGTAACTTAAATGTCCTCTCCATTGAAGTAACCGCACAGTTAAGTTTCTTTTTGGAGAATCAACCATGACGATCAGCAAAATTTGCACTCGGTGCGCGAGTCAGATTCGCACTTGTCCGGTTGTAAAATGCATTAAGCCTAGAGCACAATGCTCTTAGGCAATAACTTAGACACATAAATGTATGAAAAGTGGCGTGTTGGTTTTTCCATGCATGGGCCTAGGTGCAAACTATTCACAGTTACTGGTGACCTAATTCGTTTCAATTTTATATATCATTTAGTGATGTATTATTAGCACTTTCGCTGCTTCACGGTGAATGCACATGAACATAAATGATGATGAAAATGTAAATAGGGAGGGGACAATTAATTTAATAAGTTCCAAAGTAAATAAATATGGGTGTACCAGGGAAAGACCGGCACAATTCCATATGAGTTTCGACAACGATTATCATCTTTGTATTGCTATAATGTTAGTTAAAGAAATTAATACAATGTTAAAAATACAATTTGGTGTTATATTGGTGTACTTAGTAAGTAGTGATAAATTGATCTATAATAAACTGGAAATGACCCTTCATTTTTTCTGTTTGGATGACTAACGTGTTATGGCTTGCACTCGTTCCGCAGATTGGATCGAATAGTACTTTACTAAACTTTAATGAAATACAAAAAAATATTTTACAGTGGAAGAACCAGAATTTGCTCAATTTTAGCGAGGTTAGAATCTATGTATCTACCAGTATAAATAATTTCATGTTTAAACAAGGATTTAGGTATTCATTGTGTTTTTCAGATTGGAGTTACAAGTAACGGTGGTTTTGACTTTAGCGATGTGAAAAACAAATTAATTCAATGGAAAACTCAGAAGCTTGCTGCTCTTTGCCCATCGAATGCGTAAGTCTTTAGTATGCAATAAAACAATTGGCCTAACAAATGTGATGCTAAAAAATCTTACCAGAAAGAAAGAAGGGTCCTTACAACCATCTATTGATTTTTCTGTGTCTTTCCTGTCCGTCCAAAGGGTGTCTACATGATATTGCTATTAGCTATAATACCGCCATTGCACAGTTATTATCATTGTGTCATGATTTTTTGTAACTTTTCTGGTGTACAATAAAGAATTCAGCCTAATTTTGTACTTACCTAAAGGTTAATTATGTTTTCAGCAAACAACTTCAAAACTTGTTAAATATTGTATGCAGCACGGCACAGCCGACAAACGTGACACAACGTGATGCTTGTATTACATGTTTTTCTCGAGTAACTTCGATGCCTGAGGTAGAACAATTGTCATTCATTGGCTGAATAAAAATAACACGATGCGGGTAGTAAAAAGTTTAACTTACAGGGACCCCAAGAGTTAAATGCTCTCAGCGTATGCGCCGTGCAGTATTTTACTGGTTCATATGCAACCTGTGCCGCAGCCCTCATGGTTAGTATCCGAGTTACGTAATAATAAAACTTGTGTAACGAGATGTTTTAGTCTTTATTTCAAAAAAAGTTTATTTTCTGTTCTAATAGTACACACACTTTAACGAAAGATAAATATCGAAAAAAACTGTGTTGTTTACAGGCATTGTCTACTTCAGCTTTAAATGTTCAGCCTTCTGGGTGTTTTATGGGATATTGCGATTTTGTCCGTTGTCTTAGAAGAGCTAATTCTGTAAATTTGGTATGTGTTTATTGGTACTTGCTAGTACCGTAACAATAAGCTTTAATTACTTTTTATATTAATTTCTATTTTGTCTCGCAAAAATATTAATGTTTATTTAATTTTTAGATAACACAATGTACAAGGGAAGCTAGAACTGGTGTCAATATAACAGTAGATGCCGATAACGTTCGATTTTTCAATAATGTTACTTCGTGTATATTAGCAAAATCACGATGTGGCACATTTAATCCAATTACCGGAGAACCTCAAATACCAGGTTACACTTCTTCAGGAACAAGGGTTAGTAACGCTCTTCAGCTTTCAGAAGCAGGTGAACTCAGAGTTCTTGCATTTTCTGCTAATACTCCAGTCACCAACTCTTTTTGTACAATAACCCCTAACCTAACTCAATCAAGTTGGCTTACCAATATCTGCTGAGTAATTAATGTTAATATTTTTTCATTTGTAGTTGTAATTATTCTCTGCAAGCGGCTGATCATTTTTATAAGTTTATCTTTATATATTGGCCAAAACGCAGTTTTCGAGATCGATGGATAATAACTTACTGTCATTGTCAGATTTCACCATAGAGAATACAATAAGTAAACTATTTCACCTTTATTTCACTGACTCTTGCTTGTCTGTCAGTGTCATTTAAATCTGAACACCGTACTTTGTATCGATGTTACGAATGTAGATTCAAGTTAGTTTTATGAATAAAATTGTTTTTAAATGAACAAGTTGTGTCTTTCAGTCTTATTCTAGAAGTATTTGCTGTTCTGTAAGTAATTTGTTTTGTATTACTTAACTTCTATTTAAGGTATTTTTTGAGATAATAGTTTGGGACCCTATAAAGACAACTTTTTAAAGTTAGCTGAAACTCCTGGAAACTTTAAATATAACACACATATTTTGTGGTATACTCAAAAATTTAACACAGTTATTTGACTTGAATCTTACTTTAAAATGTTGTTGATTCATAATGTATTATTATTCTATCACTTATTTGTTACAATTATTATGATAACAAATTCTTAGTTTATGATATGATCAACAGAAAACAGCACATCAGATAAAATTTTATCTATGTGTAAGCAAGTTACTAAAAAACATTGTTCTAAAATTATACAATCAAATATAAAGGATTATATTTATAATTGTAATTAATTTCTGTTTTAAAGACCCAAATGGTGCCAGTGGGACCTTATATCAAAGATCTCTGTATCTGTTGTCTGTATGTCGTCATATGTATGTTAATTTGTATCTAATACTAGGGAACTGGCCCTGCTTCAGACAGGTAGCACACCAATATAGCACATGTTACTTCGGGATCAAACTTTGCATTTATCAAAAGAAAAATTAAATCATACTACCTATAGTAAGAAAACTTGTTTGGGCCCTCTGCACCAGTAAGGCACCAGGGGTGCCTTAGGACAACAACAACAACAACAACCTATAGTACATCAGCAGCTCTTGGTAGAGAGTACTATATTCTTAGATTTGCAGGTACTGTATCAACTGAAAATGTTCCTATTACATGGTAAATAAATATTAGTCTGTTAATCTTTAGGTCTCTCCTTCTATAATAGAAAATATTCTAAAGACTATTGTGTTGTTCCATGTAAATTTTTTATGTATTAATGTTAGACTTAGGTGCGAGTACTAACACCGTATGAAATGAATAGTAGTAGTTTATAAAGCTTACGAAAATAGTAAATAAAAATTCATTTTAACTTTAATTTTTAGATTTATTATCAGTAATTGATTTACTAAACTTGGTTTTAACTGTCTTGGTTTTTTTCTTTGTTTTCTTCATAGATCGGATAGAATTGTCTGAGTCGGAGTTATCTGACATTATATTTGTTTTAGCATTAGATTTCTTCGACTGTACTGCAGTTGTAACTATGGCGCCTTTTTTAAAACGGGACTTAGCTTGTCTATTTTCTGCATAAGTTCCTTTCTGTGTCTGCTGGGTATTACGAGGTATATCAGTAAAACTAGTATTATTTTGGTAGGGAGAACTGTCAGACTTATTTTTTAATCTGAAACAATACAACATCAACTGTAACTGACTTGTAGCACACATTATAGTTATTCATAGTTAAAAAAGATATCATTATTAGCAGCATTTAATAACACAAAAGATACCTAACTTCAATATTTTTTATTCAACTTAATACTTACTTTCCTTTTTTCTTCCATGGTTTAGATAATTTAGTTATAGGTTCTAATATATCATTCATAGAATTTGGCACTTTTAGTGTTATCTTTTTGGTTTTTGATTTCTTTTTCTTTTTTTCTTCTTTTATTTTCTGCTGTTCTCCTTCAATTTCTTCTAGCTTTTTTGAACAAGATCTAAGAAGGTAACAAGCAAAGCATTAATAAAAAATTAGCTAGATTTTTCTGTGATACTTGAGTCAGAAAGGAATATTGTATACCTTAATAAAGCCTCACTGTCAGTGAAATAAGAATTCATGGCAAAACTTGATATGCCCCAAGACAACGGACCTTTTTCTTCACTTTGAACTCCAGTCCATATATTTCTTTTTAGTGTGCTCAACTTCACCTGAAGTTCTGAAGGTTGAGTACTTCTACTTTTCACATCTGATAAACACCTGGTAAATTTATTATTATTAGTACAGAAATAAATCGTATTCATCAATGTGATATGTCACCATTTGGATTCTCTAGTAATGCTATTGTATGATAGACTCGTATGTGAGTTATTATTTACTCTTGCTCAAATCTTACCTTATTCGTCTTCTGAATATGTCGCAATTTATGTAGTTGTTCGTGGGTTTAAAAAACTGTTTAAAGCAGTTTTTGATTTTTCTATCTAAACTGTCTACTAAAGGGGTAATAAGTAAGTTGCATACTTTGCTGGTGGTAAACACCTGAATTGATGCCATGATGCGGGATTCAGTCTCGATTTCTCTGTAGTAGTCTCGTTAAACATTGAGACACTTCTCGGCCTTCTACATTTTAAGGTTTTCTCATGATCTGAGTGGTATGGAGAATCACTTGTCTGAAAACCAGATTAAGATCATATACATATAGAAGATATTTTTACAAGTAACTATGTTGTATTGAAAAGAGTAAGAACCAATATCCTTTGCGGATATATGTAAGCATAATCTACTATATCGTTATTTCTGCAACCGGCACAGCTTCCTATATCTAACGTATTGCCATAAAAATAATTGAACTTACTGGAGCTTTTATTATCTTGAGTTCAGGCGGCATTTTCTTTTTTCGTCTTGGTTTGACTTTGGCTGAAGATTGTATTAATTTGTGAACTCTCCTCATGGGACTATGGTTGCCGTCATACGATTCAGCGTCCGAGGACATGTCCGTCATGGCATCTGATGTTAAATCTATAGTGGCCCTTGATACCTGGAATTTAATATACATTTTAATAAAAAAATACTATTTTCATATTCGTGTATTGCAACTTTTTTATACCGACCTGTAAAGTTTCTCGTTTCGTTTTCTTCTTTTCGATTCGTTTCATCTTTTCTAATTTAGGACGTTGCTTTCTAGGTTTCTGAGAAATCAAATTTTATATATTATTTTTTATGAGCATACTCATATACCGACTCTACCTACATATAAGTACCTTAAAGAGTGGATACTAAAATACAAGTAAATACTAAATGTTAATTACCTCACTAAAACTTTTGTTAATGTCTGGGAAAATTGGCGAAGGAGGTGGTGCAGGTTGTTTAGTGGTTTCTTTTCTGACGCCAGCGTCAGAACTACTGCTCGAAGTATCCCCTTCATCGCTGTTGATTTGTTTGATTATTATTAGACAGTTAATATAGAGCCCTTATCCTTATGTACGTATACAACACAAAATTTATTTCCAACTTAAATAATTAATATTTAAATTGAGTACCTTGAATAATCAGATAGATCAATATTCGTTGGCTCATCTGCATTCGAACCTTCTTTTAACAGTCTCGTAACAATTTTAGTCCTCAATCTCTCTTTACTGGGATCCTCGTCGTAAAAATCTAGTAATGTCTCACAGAAAGTTCTTCCTAAGCTTTCATAGTCTTGAACGGAAAAATGTGTAGACATTCTACTGCCTAACTCTGATCCGCCAAACGAAGCTTCCATTGTATAGCTGTTCGATACTCCTAACATCCATACTACAACTCGGCCAGTACCTTCTTTACTCCTTTGTATTCGAAATTTACAGTTTTCAAAAGAGAACTGCAAAATTGATAGTGGTTAAATATTGTAATAGATAAACGTATAATGATAACGTCATTTATCATAGTGACTTGCTGTTTAAGTACCTTATCTGCAGCATTTTTGTGTAACATCAATGGAAATACTTGCTCTTGTAAACGTTTATCAGATGTTTTTCGACTCTCACATCCATAAATGAAGACATTGTGTTTTCGAGAATGCGCATGGAGATCTACATACATTGCAACACCACATTCCTCCTGTAGTCTGAGGTTCAATAAATTATTAGAAAAAATACTTATAATTTTGTAAGTACTAAATGCTTTTTACTAACCTTCGTATCATCACTTTCGTATGCCAGACTGGTGGGTATGTTTCCCGTATAACAGTTCGATATTGCCTATTCAAATCCTTTCCGGACAGTGAACACCGATTGTTACCGACAATTACCTGTAATAATAGAAAATTGTTTATTTTATGTTGTTCGACACGTTTTAGTATTGTGTAAAGTAAATATAGACATTTGCTACTCACACCATCTGGATTTAGCATTGGTACTAATTTGAAAATGAACTTTTCCCTCAATTCACGAGCTTGATTCGAGTCGCCTGTTAAATAGTCCATGAAACCTTTCATCATCCATGATGACGGTGTTTCTCCTGGATGTACCCTAGCTGTTATAACAACTGCCCTCTTTTTCTGTAAAAGAGAACATAACCAGTATCGTTTATATCTTCGAGCCAACAGTACTATAACAGTACTACATTAACTTAAATCTATCATTGCACGCATGCCTAATGTAACAGACAAGTGACTTATTACCTATATACATATAAAACAACATACTTTTTTTATCTATGTACCTATATACCAAAAATGTTTCAAGAATAAAATAATCAGAATAAAATTCATTAAAACAAAAGAATATATAAGTAACAAAAAAAACGAAAAATGGATTACCTTTTGTTCTGCTTCATTAGGATTTGGCGGAGCCGTAACTGTCAAATAGTAAACATTATTTCCAGCTAATGTTCTGCAAAGAAGCCTTAGTTTGGCGTATGTTGATTTAACTGGATGAGATTGTAATTTTGATAGATATTCTTGCAAGTCCGAGTATGTGTAAGGATAACAATGTGCTATGTAAACGGCATCGTCTGTATGTGGAAACTCAACGTTGAATGTTAAAGTATAACTTGGGAACTGCTCCTCTTCTTCACATCTGTAATTTCAATAACCAAACATTAATAAGTATATACAGTAGGTATGGTATGTAACAAAACCCCTGTCCGATCCAATAAAGGCGTATTCCTGGATCAACATCAAACCAGAAAGAAATGTCTCGCTCAGGCGGCTTCTTTGATGCAAAACTATAAGTACTTAGTACACGTGAACTTTGTCGAGCGATCAGTGTTGCCTTTAATCAGTTTTATTGGAATTTAATTATATTCACCGGGGGAAAATAATAATCTCAAATCTAATCAATAATTACGTATATGTGTACGCAGTAAGGTGTTAAATAATACTCATAAGGATTGGACAGGGTTTTTGTTGCATGATGTATATTACATTTAGGAAAACTTGAATCATCAAAATATTGAAGGTTAATAACTCACGTCGAATCATTTTTATAGTATGCGATGTTATCGCCGCATCGCCTCCAACCGATCGAATGCAACTGCGCGTCCTTGGTTGAGTATAATAAAGGTCGCATGCCCTCGTTGTATAAGCTTTCGGCTTTTGATAAATTCACTATGGAAAACCTGTAACATTTTGCGTGCGTATAATTTTTAGGGAACACACGTAACGTAATAACGTTGAATTATCAGGCAATATTACCTGTATGTCATTTGCTTTTTTGTATTAGTGACCCTAAAATAGAACCATTGCATATGTCTGTTCGTATAGAGATCGGTTCGTAGATGCAGTTCGTAATAAGCCGATGTAATACGTATTGCTTTTGCTAAGTTTCCACTTTCGAAGCGAGATTCAAATTGCAGCTCATCCTCGCCGCCAGCGCTTGAACACGCTGATAAAAATAAGCGAGACCCTCCTACTGTAGAGCGACTAAACTGCAAAAGAAATGATTGAATCATAATTGCACGGATAGCCGAGTGGTATAGATCACCAGGCCGATTACCTCTGTGCGCGACGTGCCGCGGGTTCGATCCCCGCATGGGACAAGCATTTGTGGATCATTATTAACAAAGTTGGTATTTCTCACGATCTTTTCCTCATATCAACTTGTTTTGTAAGAAATGCTTGTTCCCAGTCTGGGTGTTCTTTGTGCATGTGATGTGCATGTTTCTAAAACCTCCCGTGACACAAGGATTAAATTCCTTAGCGCGGGAGTCGTTTTGTTTAAAAAACCCAAAAACTAAATTATTTTGTTTACAAAATGGCCTGTATAATCAATCATATCACTAGCTACTCACATAATTGACGGCGCTCATGGGGTAGTATTGAAATATTACAGTCCCAGCGTCTTCCCCGACAGGTTGTGGCTGCAGTTCCTTTCCTGTAGATATGTAATATGGTTCTGGCGATGCTGGACTCCAAACTGTATGTGGTATTTTTTCCTCTACAACCTAAACCAATTGGATACCATTAGACTTTTCGTTAATACCCTGAGAAGAGTCTTTATTGAGACAGTTTAAACTAGATAACTAAAGGCATTACATAATTGCAATAAAAGTTTTATATATAGCCTCTTCTTTTATCCTTCGACGCTTATAAAGTCCATATATAACTTTAAGGTACCTATGTATGAACTATAAATGAAGTTAAGCGATAATTCCCGACATTTCGTCTCCTTCACTCATTTAGTGTTTTCTTTACATTAATAGGTTGCACGTTAATATCCATCGTAGTTCATTGAACAAGATGAAGTTAAGGTTACTCACTTGACATTCCGAAGGCCACCGAGGTGCTTGTTGAGGACAATCAAGCTCTTTTGGAAGCGCAAACAAATCCCTTGGTTCTCTTAGCTTAGCTGTCGTTCGAAATGTTCTTATATCTGTGTTGATTTCTAATTGATTGGTTTTTATATTATTTTGGAGAAAGTTTGATATAAAGGTTCCTGCAGCAAAAAACACGAAATATAAGCAACTAGTTTATTCACTGTTTTAAAGTATCATAAAAATGTAGCGGAAAGAACGAGGAGGACAAAAGCTAACTTATGCGTAGGTATTTAAGTTTGACTATGTCGTATACTATCAAAATTATGTGTAAGTAATATCAAAATTAAGTAATATATTGTGACCTAATTTGTTGGTTTAAACCGTCGCTAAGAGTATCCATGGCAGCTTGCGTATTTTGAGGCATTTCATGCTTCACGAATAACATCAATAAGCACGCGAGTTTTCGAACACAAGTTTTATGGCCTAGTAGATATTTATGTATTTTATAACACTATTCTTCTTCTAGAAAAATAGTTACAGTTAAAGTACAAAAAAAACGTAAAGAGCCGTTTTTATAAGTCTTTAATAACACTTTGCATACTTAAAGAAACTTTTAATTCGAATGAGAGTTATTTACTAAATCGAAGGCACCAACAACAGGAATATTTTTTTATGATAATTTTGAAATAAAGCAAAAAAACTAATTAGATATTTTAAAAAGGTTGTAATAAAGCTATAAAATTAAAATACTTTTTTAGTATTTAAAACAAAACAATTCAAATATTTTAGCTACGGTAGACGTAATTTACCTTTACTGCAAATAGGGAATAATGTAGCCTGTAGCGATTTAACTTGCTCTATGTTGCCTAAGAACAAATTCTCTTGCAATACAGGATTTATTGAAGGAAGTGTGAGCGTTACCGTCGTATTCTCAATGAACTCCTTTCTTTGTTCTTCTCTTTCAAGCATCATTATGTTTTCTTGAGCGCTCTCGTGCTGCTTCCACCATAACATATTAACAAAGTTCACGAACGGCTACATTCGCTATTCGCTAGCACAGATTAATCTTCGGCATGTGTATTTTTATGGGCGAGGATGTCGAGCGTTCCGTCACCATGGTTACGCAATTGTTTGAATGTTAGTCGTCAAGTTTAAATTTTAGGCGTGTAACCTGGTGGGTTGCGCGGCGCTCCGAACTGAACTGACGACATCAAAAACAGGGGTACACGCTTTCGGTTATTGGAAGACGATTGCCCCAGTAATGTCATGCTTCGACCGTATAAAGCTTATCAGGTGATTGGTGACGTCAAATGGTTATTCATGCCAAACTTTGGGTTTATGGAAATTTTGATGTCGCAAACTTTGATGGAGGTCAAATTTTGATTTGATTTATAGATGTTTTACAAGGGTAATCAAGTGGAAGTTCACTAAAATTATTATACACGTGGATCCAGAGATTTTATAGTTTAGATAAAACCCAGATAGTATATCAGTACCTACCTGAATGATTATTCAGTTCAATATAGTTACATTAAATATATCGGCGATGAATGCAACATTGTAATTATGTCGTGGTTTAAAAAACACTTATTTTACCCTCACACATGTTTAGCATTACATACAATAAGGTGATTAATTAATTATTCACCTACCTGAGTCAGTGACGTCAACGAGATTGTCCGTTTCAGCCAACTCTTCACCATTTCCCTTCATGATTATAAGTAATTAAAAAATAATTTAATGTACGTCACACATAATATTGAGGAAAAAACCTTTGTTCAATATGAAAAATGGTATCCGATTACGTAGGCGTGTGTCTGGCGAGAGTGCTTAGCTGTTACAAATTCCAGTCGGCACTCAGTCTAGACTAGACTGTATGTGGATAGGTAGAGGTATGGTGTCAGCTGTCTAAACGGTGCATAATAACGCCATTACATAGGTGTACGCTCTTCGGAGAAAGCAGGTGATTCAGTATTCTATTTTACTTCAAAGGTTTGTTTGTAAACTTAAAGCTTGCCATTGTATTCTGAAAATCTGAATTAGCGAACTTGTTAATTTATTCAACGTATCTAGGTATATCATAACGATTCTGTGAAGGCTTAAAGGTGATTGCACTTCTGCGAAGCAGGTGGTAATTTATGGCGCTTGTTAAGCAAACTTTGTAACCTCTATCATGGCCACAAACTTTCTTCTAGGAAAAACGTATGAACTTCACTCAATGTTATTTCCAGATGTTAATTTTTTTTAGCTGGACATGAGTTTATAGAATAAAAATATTGTATCTTATAAGTTTTTGCACCGCAAGTATATTTTGAAATTAATTTTGCTTTACTGGGGTTAGTCAAGTGGTTCTCCTTATTTAACAGATTTTTGACGGTGTTGGAGGTTCTACAAACCAAACATCTTAATAGAAACGGATTGTAACTAGGCTATTGTTTAAATGCATACATAACTAACATAATTTAAAAAAATTACATATAAAAAAAAACAATTTAGAGATATTATGAGTGAATGAGTAAGCGCAGGCGAGGTGTCTCTGAAAAACCATTAGTAGGAATGTCCTAGAATAATAGGCATCATCATGTTTATTACCTAATTTATTATCTTTAAAAGAATTACTGATGCGGAATAGCTAAACGAGTTCTTTAGACTGAACTTCGATCGAATCGAAAATTATTATTTCGAAATATATTATTATGATATTGACCTTTAACGTTATTTAAGGGTGAGTCGGGAACTCACCCTTGTTTGTCGATATCAGACTAGAAAAATACCATAGTTCTATTGTCGTCAGGATCACTTATGACTTTTTCCAAGAAGCAATATTTAGATTCTTGAAGTCAATGGCACGATAAATCAGTATGTTTTTATTGCTCTAGGGTTCAATAGTGATGTTGGAGACAATGAAGTAAGTACGCCATTGTAGCCTAATATTACATACCGAAATTAGTCTGAAGTCTTACCTAGTTTTATTGTTAAAATTGTAGTTTTTTTTAACTTTTGTTTTGATATTTTTGGCCAAGACTATTTATCCTGGTTTTAAAATACGAAAGGTTCTAACAAATGAAATCAAAGGTTTATTTATCGGTTATTCAACTGTTGTTGGCGAGGTTGAACCAAACAGAACTCACTTCAAAATATAATTTTATCAGCCTTAATTATTTATCAATTAATGATTTATAGGTATGAAAATCATATTTCAATGTAGGTGTGTAATCTGTACAGTGTACATTACACTTAAGTTGTAAGCCACGGTTACCTAGGTAACTCATAACGTAAAATCGATCTAATACCAATCAAGAACAGTACCTATTCGCAGATTTTCCTGGTAAGATTTATTATTCCTGTAATAAGCTAAGCTAGATTTATGTTATCTCATTAGAACATCTGCTTTTCGTTTAAAATACGTAGTTGTCGTTAGCCTTTCTTTGACATTAAATAATTTAATGTTGCTGTGCTATTTATATAAGTATTTTTCAGTTAATGTAGTGAAATTATTACCGTAGTTTTTTTGGGAGATTATTTAGTCGTTTCTTTTGTTTTATGTAATAACTCCCACATAATCTATATTATGAAGTGAGTGATTAAAGGCTATGCAGAGCTTTTATAGATGTTTTACAAGTGATGTTTAAATTCACTTAATTTCAATAAGGCGTCGCTATTTTTGTAACCATAGATGATGTAAGGTCCATGCAGATTTAATTAAAATATCGACAACACACTACAGTTTTGTAAAAGCGTCGCAGGCGCAACTGATCTGCTTCTTTTGTTTTTAGCTTACTTTCTTTTTTGTTTTTAGCTTTACTCCTAGCTCATAATTATTATTTACACAATAAGGTTCGTTTATCGATCGTCATTTGGTATTTTACCACTATCGAAATATTTAGATATTCATAACATATTTGTCTAGCTCAATATGAGAATGAGTGTGCCGTTTTTACAACGTGATATTGTTTTTAATATATTATTAAACATGAAATAAAAAAATAAATAAAGTACCCAATATTTGTAGACTTATAAATTACGCTTGCTAATAATGACAGACATTTAAAATCGTGAATAGATTTAATTATGGTTAATTAAAATTTAGGACGCTGTTGGCGTAGTTTGTTGACACGCGATCATTGTATAAAATATGAACTAAACACCAGTATGTTGTATTATTTGTCCATTATCTATTTAATTTTGACTGATAAGTTCTTTATATTCGTCCTCCCTTAAAGTCGCTTTTTGGAATATCCGATATTTCAAGTTTTTCGTTACCCGTTTTCAGCACATTATTGTCTGCAGCTTTATTTACTTTTATGGGTTTGACGATATCGTAAGTCAAATTATGAATTATTAAGTTATTTCTAGCCCCAAATACCTCAACTATTTGTAAAATAAACCGATAACGATTGCTTAAATCAGCATAAAAGTAATAACAGTCATGAACTCACGTTATAAAGTCAATTCGCCAAGATTTCATTTGAATTTCAGATACGTATTATAAAATATGGTACCAAGTCCCTACAAGGACATTAAACTCATTATAAGTAATTCTTGGAGTCTTTCGTGTCACAGTTTGGATCAGATCATAAAATATTGTAACTATTTTATGGTACGAAGGGACGCCATAAACTTTTTGGAGTTTGATTTCTGCGTGGCTGACGCTACCACGATGCTATAATGTTACGTAGACAGTACCTGCTCAGTCATGATTTAAGACAGATTTTTAGTTTACGATTAAAATCTATGAGATATAATTAGAAAGTTCTGAGTTACTAAGTAGGTAAGTACCTACTTAATATTCTTTTTTTTTAATTTAGCCTAAACTGTTCCACTGCTGGGCAAAAGCCAAGTCCTTCCATAGTTTCCTATTTTGAGCCACCTCAAACCAACCCACGCTTAACTTAACTATCTTAAGATAATTTATTTAATAAATAATTGTAATACTTTAAAAATTGTCATCAAATACATTTCTTAAATACGAGTATAATTTAGTTACAAATATTTAAAGACAAAAATTATACGTCTATAATTTTATCAACTGTTAAATGGAATCCCTATGTCCACCATATCGTTCTAATAACGATATCAATTCAGTATCGTGTTTCAATTACTGAATGTTCACTTGAGTATAACACATGAACTACGTGTCAAGTAAGGGTTGCGGGGTGACTGGCCGAGCCCTGGCACGGCCTGGCGCGGATCGATTCCTTACTAGACGACCGATCTTATAGTCTCTTGTCATTCATCAAGACTCGTCGACTTGTTTAATGTTTCGTGAATATTCATGGTCCTGTACTTTCCTGAAAATTAGGAAGTTATGATTATGTAAAGTTGATGGAATTTGCGTGGTAAACAGTTTATAGGTACTTGATTTATTGAGTATCAACTGAATAGTAAAATCTTTGCTGTCTAGAACACTCAGTACCTGTAAGAGAGATTTTCGGTGATCTTTGCTCAGTCTGACCGTGGTCTGACCTGACTGACCTGAGCTTAGAGTGGATGAGTTAGATATATTTTAATTTTATTTCCTAAGAACATTTTTAAACTGAAAGTAACTACCACACGTAACAAGAAATAAAATTAGCTTCCTATAATTAACGTCTTTATTTAAAAAACGACCACATTATCCACACAATCTTTTATTCATAGAAATGAAACAAAGGGTTTACTTTTCAACTTATTTCTTCAAATAGTTTCGTACAACTATCATAACAGTGGTATGGTAATGATTCACTGTGACTGTGATGCTTATAAGTTTTGCTTTTATTTATTCTGCCTATTATGTACCTCATAGTTTGAAGATAATCGACTATTGCTAAGTCGAAAAAGTTTTAACTATGCCGTGCTCGTGCTTAGATTACATTTCCTAGATTGATTAAAGTAAAATTAGAATAGCAACAACTTTAGTTTCAAACTTGCCAAAATAATTTCATCAAGTTTAATGACGTAATGTTGCACGAATTTCTTAGATCTTGTAAGAGATAAGCGTCAATGTTACAATACTTATCTTTTACAAAATCGAGTACCTATTACTGTTGTTCTTAGGTAGTCGAATTGATATAATATTTGCCTTTTTGGCTTTTATTTCTTTACGCATAGCAGTCGGCTAAAGTTGTTCCAGAACTGTGTTAAAAGGTAACGACTTACGGGTAGTTATACTTTAATTCACGTGGTCTTTGTACAATGTAAATACAAGTTAAGTATAATGTCAGATAAATTATGTTGTTCTGACATCATAGTTGTTTGACATACATACTAATGAATATCAGTTTAAACACATTTTCATAGTGCCCCCAGAAATTCTTATGTTCTATCTCCGTTTTAAAAAAGTACTGTTTTTTTTGCTTAGGTATAGTCAAAATAATCTGCGGAAATGGGGCGAAAAGTAACAGTGGCGGTGACCACGCTGAACCAATGGGCGCTGGACTTCGAAGGCAATTTGAACAGGATCCTGCAATCTATTCAGGAGGCCAAAGAATTGGGCGCACTTTACCGCACGGGACCAGAGTTGGAAATATGGTAATATATTATAGTCTTTTGTCTAACCTTCTTGAATTTTCTATTAGGATTCTTTGTATGGTTATAGATCGTGGTAGGGTATCTGAGTCTTGGGAGACGTCAGTACAAATTGGACACTATACGGTTAGATGAGACAGACACAAAAAAAAGATAAGCTCAACTGTCTTTCAAGTTATGAATCATTTTCAAATTTTAATCTTTTATTATTCCATTTTATGTAACAAAGCCTTACATTTTTCAGTGGATACAGCTGTGAAGACCATTTCTATGAGCCGGATACGTACCTCCACAGTTGGCAAGTCCTTGCTGAGCTGCTAAAATCGCCAACATGTAAAGACATGCTGATAGATGTTGGAATGCCTGTCCAGCACAGAAATGTTCTGTACAACTGTCGAGTAGCATTCTTGAACAAAAAGATATTGCTGATCAGACCAAAGATGTTGTTGTGCGAAGATGGAAACTATAGGGAGAGCAGATGGTTTTCAAGATGGACCAAAGTAAGTTTTATAAAATTTTATTTAACAGTTAATTTATCATGCACTAGCTGTCCCCCGCGACTTTGTCCGCGTGTTTTAGTTTCAACGGTTTTTCATTTATGCTTCGCTCCTTTTGGTCGCAGCGTAATGTTATATAGCTTATAGCCTTCCTCAATAAATGGGGTATTCAACACCTGAAAGACTTTTTTAAATCGGACCAGTAATTCCTGAGATTAGCGCGTTCAAACAAACAAACAAACTCTTCAGCTTTATATATTAGTATAGATTTAAAAATGTATTTTTGTTCAAATATAAAATAACGAATATCCTAAAATTGTACGATCAAATTGATCGTACTGAGTGACCATATGGAATAAACCGATTGACATTATTATTTGTGGTGTAATATTATATTTATTTGTCTTATATTGTACAAGTCCTAATTGTTTCTTAAGGAGCGACAGACTGAAGAATACTATTTACCTAGGATGATATCGGCAATAACGGACAAGGCCACAGTTCCTATCGGGGACGCAGTCATCGCCACAAAAGATACGTGCATAGGCTTTGAAATATGCGAGGAGTTGTGGAATCCACAAAGGTTAGACCAATTATAATTACTCATTTATGAAATAAAATAAAAAAGTTGGCCTTGGATTGGAAAATTGTATTGAAAGTTAAAAAATTTCAAACGCCACAGTTTTTGTCACGTTCGCTTTATTGCCTTTTTTAAATACAATTGGTGGTTCGGTAAAAGGTGTTTCTAAATACACTAAAGTCCATGTACTGAAACGTCAATCAGTTTTAAGTCTCCGTTAAGTCTCATGCTGACTCTGTCTATTTACGGTGTAAAGTTGCGACAGATAGACATTTAAAGTCGAGTTAAAGTTAAATGGCGTTTCAGTTTTCGGGGGTTAGATATTAAAATTGCTACTACTACTAACTACTTGTAACCAAATCAGTACAAATAACACTACCATATATTCTGCTAAGCAACTTAAAGAAATAAATCAATTACAATGTCATAAATACATGTAAGAGCTTCAACTTGTTACACTTTTTATTCACTCACTAGCTCCATAAGTATAGCTCTTGGCCTGTATTGTACTTTTTCCATTTCTGTTCCAGTCGACACATACCTCTCAGTTTGGACGGCGTGGAGATCATATCAAATGGTTCCGGGAGCTATATGGAGCTCCGCAAAGCTTACGTCACTGTGGACCTAGTAAAAAGCGCTACATTCAAGAGTGGTGGCGCGTATTTGTTCAGTAATCTAAGAGGTTGCGATGGACAGAGGATTTACTTTAATGGATGTTCCTGCGTAGCTGTGAATGGAGATATCGTTAGTAGAGGACAGCAGTTTGCTTTGCACGATGTGGTCAGTATACTTTGGTACACACAGAATTTAGACAGGTTACCTTGATTTACCAGATTATATTCCATTATTTTTAAATGTGTATTCAAAATAGGTTTTGACTAGCGTCAGTAGTTTTTTAATATTTTTCTGGGGTTTGTATTCGATGTTTGCATTATGACTATTAACGGGTTAAATATACTTAGGGTTGTTTGCTTCAACATACAATGACATGTCTATTATTGTTAAATATGGCCGCTTGTATGAGAATTTCATACTGATTTAACGTTGACGTACGGAGTTACGATAACAGACGGTTTGAAACAACCCACCCTTATTGTAGTAACTCGAATGTGTATCTAAATCTTTATTCAAGCTTTAGTGTCTTTTATTCACATTATCAGTAATATTAATCTTTATTTTCAGGAAGTGGTGACAGCGACTATAGATCTCGAAGATATTCGATCCTATCGAACTAAAATTAGGTCTCGATCTCACTTGGCAGCCTCAAACCCACCGTTTCCACGCATCACAGTTGATTTCGCGCTATCAGACGATGATGATGTGCACCTGACTATCAGTCCGCCTATTGAATGGCAGTACTTGACTCCTGAGGAAGAAATAGAACTAGGTATGATGGCCTGAAGCGATATTCGACAAAAGCACTTTTTTCTTTATTTCTAAAAGTTTTTCAATATTCAAATTTTTGATCTTTTTAGAGATACAATGTTAACAACTTGTAAAGGCAAATAATACTAATTAAAAGTAAAATTTAAATTTCATACAAAAAAAATAAGTAAATGTAACTTTTAATTTTCTAACTAGGTCCCGCTTGTTGGCTATGGGATTATCTGAGGAGGTCCGGTCAAGGTGGATTCTTCTTGCCATTGAGTGGTGGCGTTGACTCCACTAGCACCGCTTGCATCGTGTTCTCAATGTGCACGCAGATATGTGACTCTATACAAAAAGGAGGTTTGTATTAACTTTGGTATCCAGTGTTATAAAAAGGTAACTAATTGAAAAAAAAGGAAATTGTATCAAGACTGGATAAAAACGTAAAAAAACCCTGATTGAACCCTAGCATTCCAATACCTAGTTGTTGAACTATGTTCAAATTAAGCTCCGATTTTTTTTTATATTCAAAAATCTGTTTGTTTCTATCTCTGTCCTCTACATGTTGTAATAAATTTTCTGGTGACTTCATTTGTATGTACAATTTATTTAATCCTGTATACTAAAAAACAAATGTCTATGTGGTAAATATTACAGAAAGTCAAGTATTGTACGACGTACGCAAAATTCTCTGCCAGTCGGACTACACGCCTTCTGATCCCATGGAGCTCTGTAACAGACTGCTTGTAACGTGTTATATGGCTTCTGAAAATTCTAGCCAAGAAACTAAACAGCGTGCGTCTCAGGTAAATTGTTTATTATTTTATTTCTATAAAAGCTAGATTGCGATATAATTTTGGTCGAAAATTTGGTTAAATTGATTATATGGCACTGATTGTAAGTAAGCCCAAATTATTTTCGGATACTTGTTAAGTAAACATCTGTTATAAAAATAAATAACTCAAGGATTTTAATTCTTATAGCTTACTTAAGGCCTTTATCGATCGAATGATAAATACAGTGCTGTCTTAAATTCTACCTCAGAAAATGAGGGTCTCTAACACCAGGTTTCTAAAACGCTGATAACTAAATCCGCTGTCAAATGAACTGTTCACGACTGTGATTGGGTGACCAAAAACCCAACAACCAATCACAGCGCTTAACATGAGGTTTGACAGGTGATTAACTAATTTTTGTGTTGATTAGCCTTCCAGAAACCGGTTCAAGTCTTTAATGCGTTTTCGTAATTTTGCACAAAATTTTTTCTTACATCAAATTTGTCCATAAAATCTATTTTCATGCCAAAGTTATTTAAAAACAAAAGTTTGAACGTTTGAAAAAGTTATTTAAAAACATGATTAAATGTATATCTACTTTAAAACTCAATACCTTATAACGTTCCTAAGTTATTTTTATATAACGTTAAACTAGAATTTTCTAAAGTATTAACAAAAACTGCATCTTTTTACTAATGTTTCAGCTCGCAAGTCAGATCGGTAGCTATCACTTCCCGATTGTGATTGACGCGGCTGTGAGCGCAGTTATTGGTATATTCACTGCTGCCACCGGCTTCATACCCAAGTTTAGAGCCAACGGGGGTTGTCCGAGGCAGAATTTAGCATTACAAAATATACAGGTAACAGGAACAAATGGGTCATATACCACCTAATTCGTAAAATAAGTATAGATTTACGTTATGTTAAACCAATACTTTCACTGCCTGTGTGCTCTAGCCATTACACATGTTTTTTATTTGCGCATTGTCATTTAGTTACGGCAAAATTCCAAAGCTAATGCAATAATAGAAAATTTTACTTTAAGGAGTACAGTTAATCCACATTTATAGTAATTTCTCACGTTCAAAATTATATAATAATAATAGCACATTTATTTTTTGTCGTTTTGTTCAACTTATACCTACATTCTTTTCGAATTAGTCAGCTAATTCTACATACGATATCATTGTAGGCACGTCTCCGCATGGTCCTCTCATACCTATTCGCCCAACTCATGCTATGGGTGCGCGGCCGACCAGGCGGCCTGCTCGTACTCGGCTCTTCGAACGTCGACGAAGCTCTTCGCGGCTACATGACGAAGTACGACTGTTCTAGTGCTGATGTTAATCCTATAGGCGGGATATCGAAGACGGATCTCAAGGCATTTTTGCAGTATGCTAAGAATAGGTAAGTCATGTGAGGTTTCGGACTTTATTTTAAAAGGTTTCTGGTAGTATTTTGTACTAAAACCCACAAGCATTCGGCATCTAGAGGATTTTCTTTCTTTACCTGAATGCTTTTGGGTTTTAAAATTTATATAGCATTATAATGAACACTCAATACCAATTTAGGTTATGAAAAATAAAAAAAAAGACATTGGCTAAGTACCAATCAATAATCTCAAAAAAGTCAATAAGTTTAATCAACAAAACGTTCTCTATAGATTCTTCCTACCATCTTTATCGGAGATCCTACAAGCCCCGCCCACAGCTGAGCTGGAGCCACTCACTGACGGCCAAATCACGCAGACAGATGAACAAGACATGGGCATGACATATGCAGAGCTCTCAGAGTTCGGAAGACTTAGGAAGACACAGAATTGCGGACCATACAGTATGTTCCAGAAACTCGTTCATTCGTGGAGCGATAAGTGTACGCCGCAAGAGGTGATTATTATTTTTTTTTTACGATATGTTACTCAGCAACCAATATTTATGTCATTGTTAGGAAGTAAATACTACTGAAATATATTTTTAAATACAGGTGGCAGAAAAAGTAAAGCATTTCTTTCGTTGCTACGCGATAAATCGTCACAAGATGACGGTACTCACACCATCGTATCACGCCGAGACGTACAGTCCCGACGACAATCGCTTCGACCACCGCCCCTTCCTCTACCGGGTGCATTGGAACTGGCAGTTCAAAGCCATCGATGATGCTGTAAGTATACTTAACCCCCCTAAATGAACACTCTATTTATACATTAATCTGTGGTACATTGTTTAGGATACATTATACGGCCAATAAACTGCAAACCACGTGACTGTCACGTGACTCACCCGAATACATTATCTAGAATAGTATTGTTTATTCATATGCTAATTGCTACTTGATGAATTCTAGACGTGTAATTTGCTTTGTTGTGTTGCTAATCTATAGCTAATTCCTTTCCGAACAATAGTGTGAGGCTAGCCGAGGTTTCAGTTTACAAAAAAACTTTAAACCATTTATAAGACTCAATTTATGTGAATGAATGTTGGATAACTATTTTTTCCGTGTGTTATGTAATATTTTTCTTTATAAGGTGGCACAGATGACAAAAGACAAGCGTAGTTCCAGTGACCGTCAACTAGACTCCAACCAACTGAGTGCATCAACTTCAAACGTCAATTCACACTTCATGCGTGGCGATAGAAAGGGTGTACTAATTTAAATACATTTTCTTGTAAAACGATTCCAAAATTACGCTAGATAGGTACACTTTTTATGGCAAATCTGTTTAATCGATTGACTTTTATTATATATCAAACTAAACAAACTTTTGTGTGAAGATAATTTAGCTTACGAAATAAGACAAACATCAGAGCAAAGACACAACAACAGCAGAGAAAGGGTTGACTTAACTATGATTTTTGGATTATTACGAGTGAATGCGAAAAACAGTGACTTGCTTTAGGTTTAGGTTTGATCAGATGGATAAAACTTTAGTTAAGTTCCTAGACGCTTATCTAATAAGTCCATAATCTAAAAAAAAATTAGACACGTATATTTTGATTTTTCAAAATAAGTAAACACTTAGTAGTAAAAGCGAATCAAAGTTCAGATTATACTGCTGTATAATAATGCAGAAATAATGACGGCGTGCCTGCGTACAAATCGCACTAAATTGTGACGTCGAGTGACATTTCAAATCAATGTGTCGTCGTGAGTTTTGGTTACGTAATAATAAAAAATACGTGTTTAACATTTTTATATCTACTTGACGGGCATTATTAATAAGCCTCAATTTATTTGCTATTTAAGTAGGTATTTGCACTGTCGCAGAATGCGTAGTAATTAATTTAGATGTTGTGATTTATATAGTTATGATCAGATATAATCATATAACACTAATATGAAGTAAAATGAATATTTTATTTTTGGTAAAAGCCAAAAAAAAATGTATTTGTTTAAATACGTTTGGATTATTTATAGGTTTGAATTTTACAATTGACACAAATATGATATACATGGAATGTATTAGGATAAGATTTTAATTAATTTAAATAGGGATGTTGATTGGGTGTAAAAAGTAAAAATTTATTTAGTCCGTTAGTTAGAAAAAATTAAAATAATACACAAGTATTTTTTGTTTTTTCTAATAAGCAAAAGCTAAGTAGATAAAGTGAATCAAAGTTCAGGGGTGTGAGTTAATGACGTCACACGTTCGCACAGCGCTATTGACGTCACGTTCGCACATAACGTGCGATCGTGAAATAATGTATTGTAGAGTTTTTAGTTAAGTAAAAAAACATTTTTATTAATATACTTACAAGGGAGTAATAAAAAAACAATTATCCTAATTACGCTTTGAAGTGCCTTTATTCATAACTTGAGTCATTAACATTTCAATGTCCCTTATCACGCTTTGATTCTGATTCTTGTATGTCTCAAATATCTTATTTCTAAATAATTTCAATCATGTGCTTTAGTTTAGCTAATATTAGAATTTTACTTCAACAATAATATTTTAATAATTAATCTAGGTATAATCAGACTATTTTATTATAATAATTACGAAAATATTTTTTACGAGCTTATTACTGTAATATTTTATTTGTAAGCGCAACAAATTTACACAAACTGGTGTAGATAGCTTAGTTTTAGTTAATAAGTATCATTTTATGACGGTTTTACGTACAAATCATTGTTAAATTTTGTATTTGCTGTAATAAATGCCGTTTAAATATGTGTTGTTTTTATTCAGTCAAGGATAAGTAGGGAAATTACTGCATTTGTTCCAATATTGGTTTATGTAGAATTATTCAAAAGTAATTACTATTCGTATTATTTGTTTTAGAATTTTTCACACTGCGTATCTACTATCATTAACGTTATGTACTGAAAATACTTATTAAACGATAATAATTTTAAGACATACTTAAATGTCTGTATGTCGCTTACGCTTTATTATATCTTAATATTGTAAGTGTTAAGTGCTGTACTGGCCAGCACTTAACGGCTATTTAAAATTGAGCTGCGTTTAAATATTCGGCCATAATAGTTTTTCAAGTCTCTTGCATTCAAGCTCAGGTAAAAAGGACTAGGGTATTAAGATTATTTACCAATGATTTTATATTTCGCGCCTGCAGAATTCAAGTCAGAGAAGAAATAAATTACGTCTTTTCAATCATAGAAATATACATTAGTGTTTTTTGTTTGAAAAATGCCTGCACCATGCTACAACGCCACATGTATAGTATATCTAGGTATGTGTCTATAATAATGTAATTTTAAGTAAATAAAAAGAAATAATAAAACCAAGATTTTGAACATTAAAAACAATTAATTTATTGCTTGTTTAAGTATAGTCACAAATTATGTAAGTAGTCCGAACAAATTGGGTAGTGTCTCCTTGGAAGCCATCTTTAAAATTTCTCTTCTTCTCACTTTTTGATTTCATCTACTTGGCCAAACCTGGAATATTACAAAAAAATAACTTAAAACAATATCAATTTTCACTCCGCTTATAAGATTCTTTAAGAACAATATATTTTAGTCTGTTTATATATTTAGTCTTTAACCTATCTAATTGCGTATTTGACAAAATTTTATTAATTTTATAAAAAAAGTATATAGTACAAACAATGTCGAGTTGTAAAAACGGCAAATTAATTACTTTCATATTGAACTAATTACAAGCATTTTAATATTAATCTAATTAGACAGAGAGAGCTATACATACTAATCTGGGGCTGCCCCATGCAAGTCGTCGGTTTATGAAAAAGAGATAGAACATGCGTCATCTACTTTAAAAGCTTATAACTTTTGTATTCGTGTATATTTTTTAATGTTATTTCGCAGTTCTGCTTTAATTTAATACTATCATTAGATTATAATTTTTTGGGGGAATTCGGTAGATAAGGAAATCGCCTTTAAAAACCAAAAACGCTGTATCCGAGCTATGTTTGGACTTCAAGTCACAGACAGCTGCAAGCCAATGTTTTTAAAACATAAAATTTTGACCCTCCCATGTCTATACATTCTTAAGGTAGCTTTATTTGTTAAAACAAACTTACATTTGTTTCCTCACTTATCGGATGTAAAAAAACGCAACAGACGTAAAGATGATAGACTTTGCTTGCATAATTCCCGAACTACCCTTATGTGGAGAAGTATTTTCTGTATGGCGCCAAAAATTTATAATAAAATACCCAATGCGTATAAAACACTAACGGTTAATTTGTTTCAAAAGAAGCTTAAGGAATTTCTGTGTAAAAAAGGGTATTATAGTATAAATGACTTTTTACAAGATAGTCATATCAGAAATTGTTGTACAAAAAAAATGTTTTATATAATTAGGTATTTTAGATTAATTTAAGTAATTTGTACGCCTGATATGGCAGGACATGTTGATACCACAAATTTATTGTAACACCACATTTTTAAATGTAACACATGTTTCATACAAATAAATGCATCTTTATCTTTTATCTTTATCTTTAATATTTGTGATAAATAAATTAATCGATAGTAGTCAAATAACCAATTATTTAGAAATTGTTTAGTATATTTACCAAATTGACCGGGGCCCCACTTCCACAATCCGATTCCCGCTTGAGCTGCTTTGTGTACTATATTCTTGCCTGTTTCAACTATAGCCACGATTATGTTAGGTTTGGATGCTGTAAACG
Source organism: Diachrysia chrysitis (assembly GCA_932294365.1). Classification (NCBI taxonomy): domain Eukaryota; kingdom Metazoa; phylum Arthropoda; class Insecta; order Lepidoptera; family Noctuidae; genus Diachrysia; species Diachrysia chrysitis. Next base: position 8,495,383 of record OW028649.1, on the reverse strand, counting down.
AAAATAATCAATTAGTAATGAAAATCAAATTATTTAAATATAAGATAGCAAAGAAATTTGGGAGAGGCATGTCCCAAATTCGATCGTTAGAGCTACTGGACATGCCTCCTCTTTGCCTCCTCTTTGACTGCACGGATAGCCGAGTGGTATAGGTCACCAAGCCAATTACCACTGTGCGCGACGTGCCGCGGGTTCGATCCCCGCATGGGACAAGCATTTGTGTGACCCACAAATGCTTGTTCCAAGTCTGGGTGTTCTTTGTGCATGTGATTTGAATGTTTGTGAAACCCCCCGCGACACAAGGATTAAATTCCTTAGTGCGGGAGTCGTTTTTAAAAAAAAAAGAAAAAAGAAAGAAAGAGAGCTAAATGAAAGGTTCTTACCGTCGTCAGCAGGGGTCGATCCAGGGTCGGCTGTAAAATATAATGAAAATTGAAGAGCATGTATAATATTGAATATTACATCTCCTATTGGAGCTTAAGATTGGTATTATCATTCAGTCTTTAATGAATATGAAGTGCGCTGCTGTATTTTAGTCCTATTGTGTATTTTTGCTTTTCAAAAAGCTCTGATTTTAAAAACGACTATTTGTCAAAATATTTTTTCAATGTTTTATTTTGTTAACTGTATTTTTATATTTCTATACCAATTATGTAAGAGTTAACATGTTTTTTGACACCTTTCATTTATATATTTGATTATAGCATGTTGAAATAACTGTTTCGCATCTATAGCTATCCCTATCACACTTGGATAGGGCGACCAAACGTCGAGCGACAGCGATAGTTTCATCAAATACTTTTCAAATTGCATAAGTCTTTACGCCTTTGTGTGTTGTCTTTACGACTTGTAATTGATTAAAACTTCTCTAATATGTTTTTGAAGCTAAAAGGGCGTTAAATGAAAATCCACTGTACATCTATTGATATAATCACTTTCTAATTACATTGAACAAATCTATAACATTTATACTGACAAAGAAACATGTATTTTTGTCGATGTGGTCTAAAAGAATTGCGGCCATTGACGCTGACGATTAAAGCCGAAGCGTCTTCCTTCGCCGCCGTGACATCCACGCCTACGCGGGCTAGGTGTTGTAGTCGTCGTACTGGCTGCTTAACACATAAATATCTGATTCAGTCGGTCTATAAGTTACAAAATGTTGCCCAGTCGACCGCACATCACCTTTACATTCATATCGCCTTTGCGATAATGATTTAATTATATTATTTCTTTTTACAAAGAAGTAGAGTTAATTTTCGTGTGATGTGCGGTCGTTATTAAGTGCCTAATTAAGGAAAGTTTTCATGAAATTAGGAGCGTACCTACTCGAGATAACTGAAATTTCCTTGGGTTGATTCCATACACTTAAGAGTATTTTTTATTTTATAATTACACTACAGTATTTAATATTTGCTCAAATTTTAAACAGATATCTGTTAAGACCGCAAAATACATAGTAATGTATTTTGCGGTGTAAGCCAGATGAGAAAATATAAAATTATATGTAACACAGGCCCGTAGCTCCCGGTTGACACGAAAATCTTAGCATTTTTCAATACTGCTCTATCTTACTGTTCAGTGCCCGGGCCCAAAAGATGAGTGAGTTTCCTGTTCTACTAGAGCGCACTAATCTAAAATGTTTGTAATTAATTAGTAGAAACTTACCAGTTGTCGGTGGGGCAGTGGAACCGTCAGCTGTAATTAAATTTTAGGGTTAGGTATTTAATGTAGGGTTAAGAATATACCTATGTTAACTTTAGGTATGTATCCTAGTATTTAGATTTTTCAATGGATGAGCTAATGAATCTAATAGTTTGTCCTTACACTGTTTAAGATGGATTTAAGGTAGACTCGCTGTTATGCTTAATAGTACGAAATGAAACAAAATATCTACCTTGGGAAGTGTCGAAACAACCTCAAGGGGCACAGCCTCTTTAAAAGTCTAAAAACAACGTTTTGCTTTTAGATTTGCGGAAGTCATTTTTAGATTGTATTATATTACTTGATTGCTGAGGTAGTTCATTCGACATAGGTAGTATAAGACTGTCTACATTAAAGTTTATACAAGAGCTATAGATTCGCTACTGAATTTGAGATTGCTGTTTAAATCAAATTAAGTGAATGCATTAAAATTCCTCAACGTTGGTCTTTGTCCCGTTCCAAAAACTTGCATGGCGTGAATGTAAAACAGTTGCCGTCTATGAATGAACTTGTCTATTTTGTGTCTAGAGAATAACATAGCATAAACCATAATATCCACTGATATCGGTCATATATGTCATGCTATAGGGAACTATAAAAAAGAAAAGAATTTCCACTGATCGTAATAAAAGTGAATGTTGCAAATTTACACGAAGTCCATTTTTAAACTAAGTAATTTCGTTTTTTTTCTTAAATGTTGATTTTGCTCACCTGGAGCTGGTGACGGCGATGTTGCTGCCTGGTCTGGTACGCTGGGGGCCTGAGCGCTCTAAAAATATGAATAAATTAAAATATAGTGTTTGGAAAACAATTAAATGTAGTGGAACAAAATCTTAAATATCTAGACCTAGTGCCAAGACTGGCCATCTTTATATAAAGATGGCCAGTACCACTCAATAGATACGAACAATTTGTAGCATTCAGTCCAATTAGGACTATTGAATTAGATAATATGATGTGCCACCAAGTAAAGAATTAACCAGATAACAAACTTAAAAAAGAAAACTGATATTGATATGTGAAATTCTTAAACATTTCTCGTAATTTCATACATAGGAATCATTAAAGCACTTACCACATATGCAAATAATGCAACTATTACAAGAAATGCGAAAGCAGTCTTCATTTTAGTTTAATTTTTCACTTTACTCAAATATCTAACTTCAGGAAAGAACAATTTAGTACTAATGCTTTTCCAAAGTTTTCTGCTTTATATATGATTTCCTAGCTAAGAAAATGAATACACAATAATGAACAAATAGAAAAATCACGCAAATCTTAACAATTAGAACTAGCATTGATATTCATGTGTCAAGTTGTTTGTCACTAATTACCATCATAACAGCCGACTAATTTTTGTTAAGGGATCACTCACTGTCGGATTTTGTTGTTCTATCTCGGCATGACGATGTTTAAAATAAAGGTGTGTTCATAGTTTATTTATTAGTTAATATAAATTGAATTGAATCTTGGGACAACTCACACACAGCCATCTGATCCCAAACAAGGCAGAACCTGTATTATGGCAACCAGACAACTGATAAACATACTGATATATTACATACATATCATAGATAAATTACACCCAGACACTAAAAATAATCATGCTCATCACACAAAGATTTGTCCTGGGTGGGAATCGAACCCACGACCTTAGGTTTAGCAGTCAGGGTCACTAACCACAAGAACGACAAGCCAGCCCGATAATAACAATGTAAGGCAGGTATATATTATAATTCTTTAATATTCAAAGTATAAAATCTATTTAAGGGCTGAATCTTTAAAACTGACAAATATATTATTTTTTTCTTCTTTTCCTGGCCTTTTCCCAATTTATTTGGGGTCGGCGCACAATGTTTTCTCCTTCCATTCCACTCTATTAGCCGTCATACTGTTTTAATTTTTTCGTCATATACATTCACTTATTTTTGTGACATATCTATCTCACGAAATCAATCCACCTTTTTCTTTGAACCACATTATATGTTACTAGAAAAAAAATGTTCATCCTATTCCTGTTTAGATTTTTTTGCTCGATTTTCAGAAAGTGATATTTTGAGGCTGAAAAGTGAACCTGAAAAAAAAATTACTTTCGGGAAACTGGATGAGGAGGTTTTTCTTTAAATCTTTTAGTAAAAACGTAGGTACAGTATCGTCCCTATAAGCACATCCTAATATATAGGATGGTACCTTGTCATGTATATGACCGTGAAATTTAAACATCTTTAAATGTTCGCACTTAAGGCCATATTGTTTTTAGGCGTAGATTATTGTTCTATAATGTTTTCAAGTGGATACCGATTAGAAAACCAGAAAGATGTAGAAGTTTCTAGAATTAAAACAAGATTTGTTTTTTTCGTGTGTAATTAAGGAAGGTACAAATAAAATGAAATAATTAACTACGACACGATACACCGAATTTATAGGAAATAATTACACCATTGATTTTCTCAAGAAAAAAAATAAAATTTTAATCTATGTGCAAATACATTATATAAATAATTATATTATTATTATTATATTAGATACTATTAATAGTTAATAGACATAATTATATTATGTTGCTTAATCCTTACTAATATCATAAATGCGAAAGTAACTCTGTCTGTCTGTTTGTCTGTCGCGCTTTCAAATTTGGTACACAGATAGTCAAGAGCCTGAGAAAGGACATAGGCTCCTTTATGCCGCGATAACTGACATCCACGCGGGCTGAGCCGCCGGAAACAGCTAGTATAACCTACAATCCAAAAAAGACAGTAATATGCGTTTTTGTACATAATATCCAATTTGAATAGATTTAGAATCAAATTGTTTCGTTTTTCCCGTCGTCTCAGCATATGGATATCGACTATTGCACATAGGACATGGTTTCTGTGTGTATATATAATTACTTCTAATACTGAAGTCAGCTTAAGGTGTTGAAGTGGTGTTACTAACAAAGTGTCCCCCGTTTAGGTTTGGTAAAGCCAACTGTAACTGAACTGTGATGTAGACGAAGGTGGAAGCCGCGATTCTAAGCATGAATCCTGTGTCGAAAGAAAACATGTCGTATAGAGAAACTCTTGCGTCCCTCAATTCTAACGTGTCGAATATAGTTTTCGTTAATCTGAAGAGGTTTTCTGTAAGAAAAGCGATGGCGTCATTATTGAGATTCTTTTATTGTGACTATGAATACGAATCATGACATGCTCAATTGTAAACATGAAAAACACATAACGTAAGCAGCTATTTCGTTCATAACGTATTTTGCGATCGATTGACTTTTGAACACGTCTTAAAGTTGAGAAAACGGCATTTAAAATATTTTAATTATTGAAATAACACATTCATTTAATTTTCAATTTATCTACATATCCGCTCTTAAAGCACTTGAAATTCACAAAACTAACTTACAAGCAACTAAAAGAAGTTTCGAATGATGTTTGACTTACCAGGAGTGTTCGGCTTTAGTTGCACATAAGCGCATATTAGTTTAGTTTGTCCTATTTGCTTATAGAACATGTCTGATTGCGAACTAATTACTAATAGGTGAAACCAACTAGCTAACGACCAGGAAGAGATAACACTCGCCCGTATAATCATTGTCTGAAATATAAATTATATATAAACAAAAAACCTTTATAATTCAAGCAAGTAGAAATAATATGTTAGACTATGTAATTGTGTGTAGTAAATATCAAATTTTCGTGGTTTTATTTATTATTTTAATAGATAACATTTGAATGAGTTTGTCATAAACAAATGTGACCCTTATAAGATCACTTGGTTGCCTGTCTATCTGTCGCTCTAGATTTTTTTTCTCAGAAACGCGCGGTTCTAATGTTACAATGGATATCAAATATTCAAGTCTACGGTCCCTTCAAGTAATAAGGAAATCAAGCATCTATATCTACGCTATTATCAAATACAGCTATTTATGTCGTTTTTCCCATACTTTTCCGAAGAACTTAACACCTATGGTGTTTACCGTGGAATTGAATTAGTTAATTTAATTTGTTTAATCGCACAGTTACGTTTATTTTTGGACAATTTAAAGTGACAATCGGCAACATTTGTACAGAACCCTTAGTGTGCGAGTCGCACTTGTCAGCTATTTTTTTTTAGACTAGCATTAGTGATAGAATTTTTACTTACTTTTTAACTAATTCTATGTTAAGTAGAGAATCTCACAATTTTTATTTTATTTGAAGAGGCTGTTTTTATACTTACATCTGAATCTTGCATGTACAAGATGAATGTTTGAACAGTGACGACAGAGCCCATTACGACGGTAAAAACACCTAGTACAAGCTGAAAACATATAAAATGTTTAAAAACAGATATCATATTAAAAAAAAAAATTCAAAAAAGTCAGGGTAATCGAGTGGGATTCGATTCGATTTATACAATTATTATATTAATAAAAATTGATAAAACTACTTACGGGAAACCTGTAACAATCTTCTATTTGTCTCAATTGATCAAACATCATTCTGAATGCGATACAAAAGTTTTTAGGGTCAGATCTTTCATGGAACTTAACATTATCGTCGTACGTATCCTTCCAGAATAGATTATTGAACAGTAATTGTTTTGGTATGTAATCCATTTTCATCTTTGAAAGTTTTAGTAAAGCTACATTTAGATATCGCACCCTTGTTGTAAGAAACGAACATAAATAAATAAAGAAGCAAAAATCGTCGTAAGCGAAAAACAACCAAAAGAAATAATAACTGCCCACGACATGGATAGCTGTAGAAACATTAAAAATGTAATACATGTAGGATACAACGACCACTTGTGTTAATCCTATTAAAATAATTAATATTTGAAATAAACTTATCGATAGTTGTCGCATGAACTCAGTTTCTTTAGCTCCCAGTAAGTTATCAATTTCTATACATTTCTTGATTAAATTCAGACCGCGATACTTGTCGCCGAATGTAATGTTTGACAGTAGTAAGTTGGCAAATATCGTGAAATGCATGATGGCAATGTATTCGACTAGGCTCAAGTATTGTTCTTTAGCATTTGCAAACCATAATAGGTACGTAGCACAGGCGTCGGCAACGATCAAAATAAAAATATTGTACCACATTGTATCCATTTGCCTTTCCACAACTTTGCCTTTCCTTATAACAAAGCGACAAAACCCAGTTGGTTCTAATATTCTATAAGTATTTAATCTTTTTACATAATCGTTCATTAATATTGTTTTATCGTCTTCACTCATTTTTATAGACACGTCTTGATACTTGAAAATTGGAATGATGACTATTTTGAAACATAATGATTGATGTTTTTATACAACTTTATTGAATTAAACGTGTCTCAGGGGTAAAATCAGGCGCGAAAAATTATACAGTAGGGACCATATTTACCTAAATATTGTCTGATTGGAGTACAATTTCCTATTCATTGTCCATTAGCTTAATTACAAGGTTATCGTTTATTCAATGCAGTACTTACGTAAAATTCGGGTACAGGGATATCTAGCTGGATCTAGCAATTAACACAATCACGAACCACTCTGACAAAAGCTCCCGTTGAAGATGATAGATGTTAATAATTAGCATACCTTTTTATTAATCCACAGATATCAAGATGTGAAAGCAAATTAATATCCGGATTTTCTTCAGGAGTATTGTCATAAATATATACTTTTATCAATTCTAATCATGGTTCTTGTCAAAAGCATGTAATACTACAAAGTATTAAGTAAAACAACAGGAGTTTTATTGATGATATATTGCTTATCAATACAGAGTAACAGATTGTTTGTTTCTTAAAATACAGTTTGAAAATTGTATCGAAATGCTAATAAATGCAACAGACAAGTATGTATAACGAAGGCATTGCGCTATCACAATTGTTACGTACCGCCGTCGACGCATCGACCAATGATAAGCCAATATAAAAATTCAGATCTATTCAATCTTACCAAATTGTACAAAATACTTTAACAATAATCTTTTTTAAAAATCTCATAAATGCTAAGTAGGTACTACTAACATAATTAGGTAATATTACTTCCTCAAAATTTTACTACTATTTTCTAAATTTAGACATATTTACAATTCTTTAAGTACCTAATTTATCCACAAGCTTCGCTGTGAAAGCGCAAATGTATCAATTGAGCATCATAGTCTTTTAAACCCTCTTTTAAAACTCGGAAGCGCTTCATCAAGGCGACTTTGACGTATCATTAAAATTATAACAATTGACGCATTAAATAACACATTTACACAATACATAATTCTCACACACACTCACAGCACAAACTGTAACCGATCAATATTTTAATTTAAATAATATAAATACTTCTAGAAATGCAGTTCAACTTGGTACGACATGTCGTAACGCCGCATCGGGGCGCCACTATCGAATTTAAAAATTTTTGACTTTATAATAAGTACAAAACAAAAACAAACATAACATTTTTCTATAGTTACAATACAAATTAAAATTGTGACGTAATTTGTGTTATTAATTTGAGAAATAATTAGGAGCTAGTATCACTAAAACGAGGAAAGAGATTCCTTACCGTGGATTCAATTTATACCAAAGCAATAAGTCTTTGATATTTGCTTATAGATCGGACAATAAGTGTCATCCGACCCATAAATCGCTTCATTTCAAGTCAGCATCATAAACATCTTATCTAGCACCATCCACTTTAATTCAACTCTCATTACAATCTCACTTGTCCACCCTGGCTGGTTTGAAATGAAACTTACAATCGATTTCTATGAGACAATCGGACTAAAGCTATCTTTTTACTCTAACTTAAAAATAAACTTAAAATAATCCCGTACCATCACCAAAGATTGCACATAATACCCGATACTTTGATTTTTTAATTGCAGTCATGCCTAACTACTTAGGCTAGTGGATTATTTCACGTTGACTGTTAAAAAATTAAGGTATTTTTTCAATGGAACAAAACATGGATACTGTTCCGTTATTTGATACACAGTTACACACCGTATAATATAATATGTATTTTCTTAAAACAGGGAATGTCTACTACAATAATAGTTTGGAAGACAACATCGATTACATAACTAAGAGGAATTTCGAGTGTGCAGGCTCAAATCGAACTAAAATAAGAACTGGGTAGTTTAGACAAATATTGTATACGTTTAAACGGACGGAATAAATTCGTTATGTTAAGTACATTTTTCAATATGCCATATTCATACAATTTGATGAAACCATGTTGTTGAAAAAATCCGATACCTTAATTGGTACCTGTTCTTGGAGACTTGTATTCATTAGAGACAAAATGTTCTTATGTGTTGGACATACCATTAAATGCATGATAAACTTAAAGTTATTCGTATGCCTGTTTTGATCCATAGCACAAATATGTCCTTAATGATTGCAAGTACTAATTATAACAGTTATGAAATTATCGTTAGTGTACATTTAGTTGTGTACTGGCATTGGCAGCTGTCCCAGAAGCTGGTTTGCGAACGTTGCGTTTGTGAACTTGAAGTGTCGCTTGTCGTAAAACTTGAGCAGCGCTGGGGAATAAGGGTGCTGTTTCTTTAGATGCATATAGTGTTCTTCTGGCTCTGATGTTGTGTGTCCGCATTCTTCACAGACATACATCTGGAATAAAAAAATATTTCTTATTAGTCATTTGGTTGTGTCGTGCTTTAAATATCGACTTAAATTGAGTGCTTTCAATTATAAATTGACGATTTAATGAGCTATATAAATTAGATATAATACAGCAGACATTGTGATTATGATAGTTACCTTAGTCCTTCTTTCTTTGTACGCGTAAGTGTGTTGTACTCCGTGTACTTTAAGGCAGTGAGATTCCAGAGAGCATCTTTGGGTAAACGATTTTTCGCAGAGGTTACATTTGTAGGGTCGGACACCGGTGTGCGTCCTTGTGTGCCGTTTTAAATCGAAGGTGTCGTTGAACCCTTTGCCACAGAACGTGCACAGGTATCGTTTAACGTCCGAATGACACTTCATATGTCGGTTCAACAGTCTCTGTAAACTGAAGTTCTTTGAGCAAACTCTGCAAACGAACTTCGTGGGATCATCTTCGCTAACTAATACTTGTTTGTTCTTTTCCTCTTCTCTTTGTCTCGCGTTCGCTTCCGTCGCCAATGGATTTTTAACTCCGTGTCCACCATTTATGAATTCCAACGGGAGCTCTGCTGGTAGACCCAACTGTAAATAAAACACACACATTATAAAACACGAGTTCTAATTTTAGAACTGTAAAGATAGTGAAAATATGATTCGAAAAGGGTATTCTGTCATAAAGATTAATTCATTATTGAATTATAAGGCTAAGCTTATATCAATTGTGACACGAATACGTAAATTTCAAATGCAGTAAGTTAAAGCATAAGTTGATTTAGGCTCGGCGTAATAAAAAATATTTTATTACAATTTCTATGTCGTTTTTATATTTTTGAGACGACATAGAAAGGAAACGCATTAAAGCTTCGCCTTAAAATCAAATAATGCTTACCCTTTGTTGCAAGATTTGAATTTTGCCATCGCCGGCAGAGGATTTCTTGAGACTTACAGCAGCAGCAGGACTGAGGGAGGCATTCTCGATGTGGCTGTTGCCGTCGAGTGAGTTGTTCCCGCCGGGCGAAGGCAGCGATGTACCCGTGGGTGAGTCCAGGTCCAAGGCGGGATGACTAGTGAAGGGGAAGCCAGGCGATAGTATTTGCTGTCTTTGTTGAAGTTGCACGTGGATTTGTAGTTGTTGCATTTGACCTTCACCGTGTTGCAAAAGCGCTGGATTCAGTTGCATCAATAAATCTGGCCGATCTTTTGCAAAATTATATGAGGAACCCTGGTTTTCTTGACTGGCGAATGCTAAATAGTTAGCCTTTTCATAGTATTGTCTACTTAAATTAACTTGTTCTGCTAATGATTCAATATCAACGGGATTGTGAACTGAATCTGGAGTGATTGATGACGATTCTCTTATGTCAGAGTCAGTAATAGATTCTACGTGATTGTTTAATAAGCTAGCAAAGTCTTCAGCTGAATCTGACAAGTTTCCTAAGATACCTTCATTTGGCCCCGGGAATGTCAATGTATTAGCAAATTGATAGTTATCTATTACATCTTCACCCATATCAACTACCATGGACTCGTCGAAATTACTTCCGTAATTACCAATAGCCCCAATATTCTCTAATTTGCTTTCATAGTCAATTTCTTCATCTTTAAGCGCTAACCCGTAGTGTGCATTTTGCATTAATGAATATTGTTTACTTTGTTCAGGGAAATTCGTAGCATTGTCATTATTTTCACAGTCCATGTTGAATCCATTGATAATGTTGAATTCATTCGAGAAGTTGCTATTGGCATTGAAAGAATTTTGACCGCCCTTTGTAGATGGTCCTAAGGTTTCATAGAAAGGTGGAAGACTGCCAGTGGGTGGACTGTTAGGACCGTAGTTAGACCGACCGTCACGACCGTTACCACCGCTTCCTGAACCACCTCCTATCGCACCACCGCCACCAGATGAAGGCGCAGTACCGCCACCGCCAGAACTAAAGCTTCCTGAACCACCACTACTTTGCGAACTACCACTTGAACCGGTATTACCGGTTGATCGACCATGACCTGCCGCGGCATTGATAATGCCGGGAACTTTATTCGCTGGACAGTTACGAAGGACAAAAGATGGTCTAGCCAAAATTCCATTTGCAATTTTTGAACTACTTGTTCTTCTCTGTTCCCTTATTTTCTTTTCAGTTTCTTCGTCTTCTGATTCACCACGCTTTTTAGCAATAACGTAATCGATAGGTTGGTCTTGCTCAGGTTCAGGCGTCGGCAATGTTGGTGGAATGCTAACGTCACTTAGTTCTTTTTTACCATCACGGAATTGTGATTGTGAAGGTGTTCTTTGTATGACCGACACTTTTTGGCATGTGACACTGTTATCAATGCCAGGTGAAGGAGCTGATTCTGGTGACGGGGTATTTCTGGATGGTAGTACTACTGGATCACTGTCTAAAGAATCTTTTTCTTCCTTTATAAGAGGTTTATCTTCGGTTTTCTTTTCTTCCACCACGACTGGCAAGTATTGTTTGCGTTCAGCTTGTGTAAGCACGTGTCCTCTATGGCTGCCGTAAGGGACATCGCCTCCAAGTATTGATGACACAAATCTAAGTTCTTTTAAACGTTTATCTCTTGTATTTTTCACTCCATTGCTTTCGCCGAATACGTCTCGATCTGAAATAATGAAAATAAATATATAAATGACATGTAATAATAAATAAATAAAATAAATTTTAAGGTACGTAGTCGTTGTTATAATGAATCGAAAAGATTAAAACAATTGTTTAAAGGTCTAAATGAAAATTATCTAAATAGAAGACAAAACGCGTTATAAAATAGTAACTATTCGTCCTCGGGTTTTTACTAACGTATTCATGAGGCGTCGGAGGCATAAGGCCTCGTTGACGTCAGTGGTATGTGCCTCCATAACGGTAATGCCTTCACATACACACTCACGCCAGTTTATATATAAACGTGTGTGTGTGTATGATGGTATATGTCTGTCGCATTATTGTAATTAGCGCGCCAGCACACAAAGTGACAAAATCAATGTCGACCCAAATCTGCAAGCGATTGACCAGTTTTAATTGCTTAATTGGGATCGATGTTGCTTGACTATTATCATACGTTAATTGAAATTTAAGCAGTTCAACGCTATAATGTAAAACAAGAGTGAACTTGACTATTAAAGGAAGTTAAAATTCCGGTAAAAAAACCGTCTATTATAGCAAAATATGCGTAGGTAGTCAGTGAAAGTCCCAAGGTTGGCCCAAACGAGTTTCTTTGCCCTTTCTCGGCTTTTGTTAGGGACCCAAGGACGAAGCCTGGCATTGTTGGGGCTCTTTTTTGTATGAGCTTGTAATTGTATGCGTCTGCGCGGCCGGGCGTGAAACGTGGACTCTCATTTCGAATCTCATCGTCCATAACCCACGATTTTGTACTGCTTTCAATTTTAAAAAGAACATTTTGGGTTGTGTGTTGACAAAGTTTATAGTGGCACTTAAGCCTCGTAAATATTTTATGTTTGCTTTTTGTACGCTACGCTCATTCGTGCATCGGTTTCTTAGAACTGACTATAAGCTGTCCCTCGTTATTGGGCAAGCTTTGACCTACAAGGGACATTGAATAAGTTACTTTAATGTATTTTTGCAACGATTACCGTTTATACTACATATACGTATGCAATGAATGGGGTAGGGTAATGAATAATTATTAATTATGAAGTACCCATTTAGGTACAAAATGTCAGTTTAATGTCGGAATTAAAATAAAAACAAAAGTTTATTTAAAAGATAAGGTTTAAAGATTCCATTGTTTATTTAAATGTTAATTTAATGAACTGCACAAACAGTAATTTGTTTACTGTTAATGGCTTCAGTGTGGGTTTATTAGTAACATCGAATCCGAAAAACGCAACTTCCTTTTTTTTGTAGAGCATTAAAATTCTACAAGAATGTAAATACGTTTCAAAGACATTGCTGTGCAAAAAAAAAATGCCGCGACTTTGGAATAGCTCACGAATTTGGAATAAAATCCGCTGCGGATGGAGTGGAATGCCGTGGCCGGTACACTTCATATGGCTTAGAGCAAAGATGGAAATGATAACTTTTAAATGTACGACAGAGATATATTATAGCGGTTTGAGGTATGTCTCAATGTAAATTAGCAACTTTATGCCAATGAAAAATTGTATAAAAAAATTATGTTAATTTACTGTAATTTATCCCGTATGATATTATTTTCTTTTTACAAATATAGTAGATAATCTTTTAAGTAATAAAATATAACTGGAATAATGGATGGATAATGTACTTAAATTTATTTTAGTACAAAAAAAGGAAAAACTCGGATATCATTGATAATTCATTTTAATGGCATAATATGTAAGTAGTTTTCACATAACCGCAGCGTAAGTTGGTTTTGTAGATGTGTGCAAAAGTTAATAATATTTAATTAGAAAAAGCAACAGTATCATGCCCTCTAGACAAGGTTGTGTTAGTATCAATTAGTGGAAAATATCAGTTGGCTTTGTATACTGCATTTGTTTTTTTGGAATTATCGAAGCATTATGCGTTGGCCTAAATTATTAGGACCGGGATCTACAGTAGTAGTTAAATTTAGTCTCTTTTTAATCGACTTCAAAAACGGGGTTACGTTCTTAATTCAATTGTTTTTTTTTTTTATATTTTTTACGCAATATCTCCGGCAATTTTGGAAATTATTTAAAAAAAAGCTTTTTTCCATCCTCACAGGTGCTCCATATCGGTGGGGATCGGCCTAAGATAAGCCTGTTTTGGACAAGTTCCAGTGATATTTGCGGTGTTTAAATGAATGTGTGTTTTTCCTTAGAATCGATGTCCATAAATTTTATTAAAATATTTCTTGTCGAGATAGCTTTTCTTTGATATTAGCAATACAAAACAATTGCTATTTATCGATTATAAATACTAAACAACCACCTGAATACCTAATAGCTCCATAATATTAATTCTTCAATAAACAAGCCATTGAACTTTGAAATAAAATGACTAAACTAATTTGTATTCTTAATTACTTCGCTTTAATAAGGTAAAATGCTAGAGGTCTATTTTCGCGTTGTGCACTGGCATTTCGAAACCAGACTAACTCCATGATTAATATGCCAAATGGATCCGCAACAGGATATTAATGCACTAACAATAATGACTTCTAGAACAAACTAGCTTTAGCCCGCTGCTTTGTCTAAGTAGTTGTTGGAATTCTCCAAGTATTAGAAGTCTTTGTTAAATTTCAATAAGATCTATCAAGAAATTCAGCTGTGTTGCAGTAACATACAAGCAGACAAATATAAACCCGCAAATACATTGATAGTCAAATGTTATCAAAGAAATGGAATTAAGAATGAATAGAATAAAATTAATTGCGAATTACCAAAACATAGCAATGAATTCTGTGAAGTACATTTTTTTGCAAAAACGTCGTACTAATGTAGAATAAATAGGAAATCAATCGGTAATTTGCTTCAATGTTATTCGCGGTTCTATAAGAAGTTATAAAGATGTTAGTGCCGTATTTGATCACATGTTACCGACACTTCATCGCATCAACAACTTAAAGTCACGGTTATACCAGTATTAAGGTGATCACCGTTAGCGATTTGCGCTGACGTCATTTGCTGATTGAAATATTCTTAATGTAATGCGTCATAATTATAATTCTTGTGAATATTTTTCAAGAGATGAAAACGTTTGTACTTTGACAAAAAATATGAGAAAAAACTGGCATGTTTGTGTAGTTAAAGCATCTGGATTTTTTATTTAATATCAAATTTCAATACTTTTTTTTTATTCGGTATAATGCCCCCTTAATGAGTGACGGTTGGTGCTCTTGTTAGGACTAAATAATAAGGTATTGAATATTTATGGAATAGTGTTTTTATTACCTTTATTTGTGATTTTTATTTTTAATAGATATCGGTGAATAAGACTCGTTAAGGATAATTTACGTAGGTAGCCTAAGCCCAACTGATGAACTACAAAAATCTTTAATTCTATTAAATAAACATGCTAATAAAATTTTGCTATTATACATTTTTTTTTTGCAAATTATTATTATTGATTTGATTAAATTATTTGTCAGCTGAAATTTTCACCTGAAATTTAAACACATCCTTAGGTTCTCATATATTTAAAACAAAAACAAACAAATGAATCATGTGTGCGCTACACATTTAAATAGCGCGGTTTTTATTCTAAAACGGTAAGTCAAGGTCTCGTAATTACCGCGACTATATCTATTCAGTTACTCGGTGTTTCCTGCCGAGAAACAGTGCGCTTTAACCTTGAATACGAACACTCATTATTTGGCCATTAATGGCAGCCTTCTCCGCATCATATTTTGGCAATAATTAGCGATTCTCGAGCGGTTGGCCGAACTCTTTATATAATTTGGAACTAGCTAAGCGTGAGCCATTTGTGTTCTTAATGATCTGTGATCTTTAAGTTTTTTTTCTCGTTTATAAACAGAAGTGCCATGCTTATCCTAATCGCTATAGGATAACCTTATATATTAATATGTTGCCAGCAAATTATTGGGCAGGAAAACACAATCAAACTTTTCTTTTTTTTTATCAAATCGGCAGAGTTCGTTTTTCTATCGCTTATATTATTTAGTTATCAAGTCAGTAACAAAGAAAGTATTTGACATAATGAGTGCCTTATTGCGATTTCACGGTCGTTTATAAGTATTTGGACACAATTATTGAAGCATGTTTTGGGTAACGCATACCTGCTTATTAAATTACAATTGTAATAATATCAAGCAATCACCGCGTAACTATGTAAAGCATTAATAACCTTAACACATTTTGCGGCTTGCACCATTACGACTCATGTTCCTAGTAATTATCGACACATTAATCATCGACAAAATATTATTCTAAAATGATTAATTATGGGTTGTTCAAACTGTTATGTTACACTGTTACAATTACGTGTGTAACAAACAATAGCCAAACCTTCGGTGGTACTTGTCTATGATCCTTGTATAGTAATTGCATTAACACGTTAAAAACAAAGACTCGACATTCTTTTGTTGACTTTCAGTGACGTATTTATAACCTTTTTTAAGGATTCTATTCTCATAAACTCTTCACTTCACGGTTACTAATAATTTTACGATTTAGACAAAAAGCGGTTAGAGTTACAAAATAGTAAATAAATTTAATGGTCATCTACAGAGTAATTTATAATGTGCAAATTTTATATGGTCATGGTCTTTGTGCCGTTTTAATACTCTTTAACTTGAATTACAACCTGAACTATTATTAGGCACACAGGCGAACACACAAAGGCACACATGTAAACGCGGCAGTAAAACTTGCCTGAGGCATTAATAAAAACTAGCGAGGCAGCGGGGCGGACTAGTATGACCTTGCGGCCGGGGTTATCGGACGCTGTTAGCATTTAACGCATTATAAAACGTAAGACAGCTATGAAGAACCGCTCCGGACACCACATAAAATTCCGTTGAAGCCTTTTTTTTTCATAAGTATATGTACCGATAGCACACGGTACCTACATCGCAGCGTCCGCAGCCGCGGTGGAGAATCGGTTAAAAGGTCGCCCCGAAGGACATTTTTTTGTTTTGAATTATTTATCGTGGGCGCAACCGCATGTGGACCGTTCAAACCATATGTAAGACACTTACAAATCTGCAAAAATTCCGACGTCGTTTCTAAAGTCAAGGCATCTGACTTACAATCCTGTTGAGTGCATAAGAACAAACGTTTCCGATGTCTTGTTTAAAAACAAAATGGTAAAAACTATCATGAGTAATGTCAGGTATTAAAGGAAGGTAGAAAAAGCTGTTAATGTATCGTGATTGTTTTCCCGAGCAGCCTTTGTTCGGCACACGCGTTATCTAGCCGTGAATTGATACAGTCCAATATACCTACCTACGCCCAATACGCCTACAAATGTAATTATTCAACCTTCCGTATATTTTTGAATAGCACTTGTGGAACACAAAAAGCGATTCTAATACGTCGTCTCACCGACCAACGGTCGCAAAAACTGTTCAACGCTTTATTATTATTTTGATCACGGCGTGAATCACAACCAGATTTGGCGAGGGTTAATGACCCAAATATGTTTAGCGAAGTGTTCAAGGCTAGCACCGACTAATTTGCCTAGCTAATAGAAAAAAATCCGGTCTCCTAAAAGTTGTTTGTTGACTTGTTTTCCGTCAATGTTTCTCGGAGGTAACACAATCATTACTGGTTGATCCGTTAAAGCGATTACCGTTATTCAAAAATTTAAAGGGCTTTAATTAGTAAGAAGGCCTTAATTAAATACTTTATTCTTGCTGGTATGACAGGCAGTCAAATATTCCTCAAGAAATTTTCAAAACTTTTCATTACTTTTCTCCTTAGAAGGATTCGTGCTATGTATAACCCAGCGCGGTACACTTTACCTATTCGTGCATATGCGTATATAGCAGGTACGAGATCGTGGGCGGTCCGCAGCAAATTGCTCCAAAACACACGAAATGATTATCTTTTATTGCGCATGACACAACAATGGAGTAGATGGCCTTACGATCGAGATTTAAACCTCGGTTGACTCGCTATTTATTTTAAATATAATTTTTAAACGTCAAGCTTTTCCTGAGGCTCATACGCCATTAACAAAAATACTTTAACTCGAGCATTTAAAAAAACCGGCCAAATGCCAGTGGACTCGCGAAGTGAAGTGAAGATTTTCGTAGGTACCATTTTATAGAACCCCTCTTTAATTTTGAATTTATTTTTATTGTTTATTGTTATAGCGACAACAAAAATCCACTCTATGTGAAAATTTTAACTGTGTACCTATTACGAGTTCGTCAGATACAGCCTGCTGACAGACAGTAGAGGTTTAGTGACAAGGCCCCTTTAGGTACGGGACCCTAAAAAGGCCTATAATGTTTTAAGTGACGATAAATGTTTTAGTTTTTTTGTAAATGTTTGAGATTAATGGATAGATTCCATGACGAATGTCGTTTTATCGAAAATACCATATGAGCCTTCTATATCGTTACTTCCATTTGTATGTAATGGAAGCTAAGTTCAGTTATCATATCTTCTGACAAGAATTGTATTTACGTTACGTACAGTTGTCTGAATGGTATTTAAATGCTAATGTAAAATAGTGATATCATCTTTTTCACACATAGCGCAGTTTTTTTTTATATTCCTAAACAGGTGGTTTGTTTTTAATGCTGTTACATTTAATATTTTTGTTGTCGGTATTTGTAAGTTGATTGAAATCAGTTTTAGAACATCCCTTACCAACGCAAGATGTAAATGTGTAACAGTATGTATTGAGAGGGAAGTACAAAAAATACATACATTGTAAGTATATATGTACACGTATATTATCGCCAAGAAACAAATGCAAGATGAATTTAAAAAAGGTGCAGTGCTTTTTTTTATCAACTTGGAGCGTCCTTTTAAAGGTCACGTTGTTCTTTGACACAAGCTTATTATTTTATTTCCTTTTTTTTTTATTAATTATTACTGTATTTGTATGGTCGGTTTCCAGTAGAGCAATTCTACAAGTTAGGAACATAATTTCACTATGTTTGCGCATGCGCCATCAATCGCGACGGCGAGACCGACGCCACTACGTCACACGTCTGTATTTGTTGAAATTACCGTTTAACATGCCAATTGTTGACGAACATAACCACTAATGATTTTGTACGTACTTATGATTAGTTTTTTTTACGAAGCAACTGTTAGATTATGGCTTAAAGTTTGTTTCACAAAATCAGAAATCTCGCACATTAAAACTAATGATTAAATGCTTTTAATGTATTTCAGTGTAATTAGATTCCCGTTAACGTCTAGAGCGCATAAAATCTTAGAACTACTTTGCGGTTTATCTTTGACGGCGTTCTCATAGAATTTTATAATATCAATCACGCGAGCATCGACGCCGAGT
Organism: Diachrysia chrysitis; assembly: GCA_932294365.1. NCBI lineage: Eukaryota > Metazoa > Arthropoda > Insecta > Lepidoptera > Noctuidae > Diachrysia > Diachrysia chrysitis. The sequence continues at coordinate 8,476,187 of OW028649.1, read as the reverse complement.
TTTATTGTTTCCGCAATACAGGCGATTGGACACAGTCTGTGGTCGCACCACACTCCACTACCCCTCAAACGACAGCTAATAGACGCTTTTATAAGGAAAAAACATCTGTAAAATAATCTGCATAGCAACAAAATTAAGCAGTCAGAAGTTGAAAGTGTTGAGAAGCTGGCAGGTTGGAAAGAGGTTGCCTTAAAACGTTAAAAAATAATTTAAAAACTTTTTTTTTAACCTAGATTTGCCTAATGACTGGACTATGTAGTACAAGACTACTACAGAACTACTAAACTATTTCAAAGAATTATCCATGAATCATATCTCTTCGGGAAATAATGACTTATTCTTATTGACCTTTTAGCAAAATTGCAAACAAAATTTTAGAATAACGTTCACTTCCCCGTAGCTAATTAAAGCTTGAGCCCGTATATTCACGATGCATATAAAACAACATTAAAAATAGCTTTGTAAAGTATATAGGAGCAGATGTATCTACATAAGAGGTAGTAACGAGTTCATTGGCAATTAGAGGCCCGTATACTCGACTCGATGTAACCATATTCTGTTTAAAACACATGAAGTATTTACTAGACATGTGTATGACTGTTCCTAGAACAAAACACGTGCGGAACATGGTCAAAAAAAAAAAAAAAAGAAAAAAAAGATGGGCCCTTGGCTAACCGTCACTTAACGTGACATGTCGGATGTTTGACATAAGTAAATATCCTTGTGGCGTTTACACGTACTTGTTTCTTCTTATGTTTCAAAATAAGAAATGTGTTGGTGTTTAATACGTAAGAACGTTTTAAGTGCCATTCATCATAAGAATACCTTATAGGTTGAACCTTGACCGACTTACTTAATAAGTCAAGGTTATAAGGTTCAATTAAAGTATTCTTTGTTCTGATTTTGAGACTAATATAACCCCACATTAGATACATCAGAAACAGAAGCTTGTATCAAATATCTGCAGATCCACTCGACTAACTATAATGCGGAAATCGAAGCCGCAACCGTGGCGTAGAATTCCAATCACTTGACCACAGAGCCAACTGTGTTAAAAAAAAACCCCCTACTAACTGCTTTTTTAGGTTCGTTGGCTGTTATCATGGCATGACCATTTATTTTTAAATAAAGCCTTTCGCCAAAATAATGGTAGACGTAATCTTTCACAGAAACATCCAATATATCGGCTTATGACCCATAACGTCGCAGGGGGTCACGCAAATTCGGCAATAAGTAATCAAGCCGTCACAAAAACTTGAGTTAAATATAAATGTTTACAAGTAAATAGCATTGCTATCGAAATACCATTAACAATTCTACGATCCAAAGTCGTTCCGAGAACAGATTTTCTGCGCCTATTCTGAATGTAATCGCTTTTTTTATGATCGCCAATCTTTAAAAAGGCAAAACCTTAAAAAGGTAGCTGCAGTACAATGGGTAAGGATACAATAGCCACGGCCACATGGCGAAATACGTTTCTTCTTTTTTTGGTAACTCGTAAAGATGCAGATTTACTGTTCACATATATTATGGCAACACGCGATAACGAGTACAACTTTTGTTTTTGTTGTCGGACTCCTTTGTGGTCACAGATTTTGGCAATGAACACGGTTTATACTTTACTTACGCTCGTTTTTTATAGGATTAGTAGATTTAAGTCAATACTCAGTAATAAAAACACTCAATCATTAATATATTTAATTAATCTCGAAAAATAAATATGTTCTTAAATTGGCATCGAAATCTGAGTCGTGATCCTATCCACAATAGTCTTAATCAGAACATTAACCTATGTACTTGTTAAGGAGTACAGTTGAGTGCATATATCTTCAATAAGGTCCCTTGGCCTTAATGTGAACGTCAACAGCACATGTTAATTGATGCGCACGATTCTGAAGCGCTGTTTAATTAAACGTATTAAGTTTATTTACTCTTATTATTTAAAACTTGTTTTGTTATTTTATTACATAAATCATATTCGGTTTGTAAACTGTTATTTTGTTTCATTTTTCTGTGTCTATTTTAGCCTACTAGTCCTAACTATAGTTTTCATAAAAGTTAGCTAGAAGTAACATAACTCTTTTCCCCGAATAATTACTGTTGTTCGCGTAAGCACGGCAATTTTCTTATAATTGAGTTACACTCAAGAGTTGTATTTGTGCGTAGTACATTGACGTCTCTCTACACACACCAGATTGGCACACGATCGCTGACGGCAAACCGCAGGGTCATTCTTAATTATTCACATGACGGTTGTATGTAACGTCACACCTTATTATCGTCTTACATCGATAAAATATTACTTACTTAATAAAATTACAATTGAGTAGAAATTGCAATAAAATTTCAACATCGTCGGAACAAATCGCTAATATTAGGATAATTTAATTACTTGTGATGTTTTAAAAATGTTTTAAGAATGTGGGTATTGCATAATTCATTAAGTTTTCGGTAACGGCTGTTGTTAATGACCGGCGAAGGTCGCCAACTGTAACCGTACGGTTCTCACGGCGTTCTGTGAAAGGGGGGGGGGGGAGGGTATAGTATTATTACTAATATTTATTGTCATACATAATCAAACCTTTCATTATAAATAAAATTGTTAGACGAAATATTTTTTTTATGAATGGTGCAGGCATCCCGTTGAAGTCTTTTGTACTAGCCGCAAAGGAGCTACGAATTTTTTATTTTATTTACTGTTATAGAAATAATTGATGATTTATTAATGTAATATTACTATCAGTTATATTAAGTCTATAGATAACAATTTAAATTAATGTCATCCCTAATCCATTAACAAGCTTTTTCTAGGACAGAATAGGTTAGGTAGACTGTATAATAAAGTTATAATTCTTAGCCCCTATTTATCGTTTGCCAATAAATATGTGAACATAAAAGGTAGTACTTTGCTACCGGCTTACCGGCCCTATTTGTTCCCCATCTTATTTATAGTGCACTTCGCCGCAGGTTGGGGTCGCGCGACCTTCGCCGACTCATCCGTGCCCTTTTACCCACAGGTGCCAACACACCTGTAATTACTTCATTCGTACTCTATTTTTAAAGCATTTTGAAATTTAAAATTACGCAGCAAATATATCGCATGCGGGTTAAACGGTAAACGTTGACTCATTGTTTTGGCTTATAGAGAAAATGTTACGTTAAGTTTAACATATTCCATAACTTGGGATGTTTGATTACCGTTGAACTTTTATGGCTCATGACTTGGCGTTGTGTAATTATATGTGAGACAATACAAGTACAAGTTATGAGTGAAATTAAATGTACTTCAATTCTGAGTTTACTGACAGACTGACGGATTTTGAAGAGAAGAAAGAACAAAACAAGCGTTAAGATTTTGTAATCAAACCCGTAGCAAAATTAATGCAAATACTGGACTTATACGTCACACGAGTTAATTATATTGAAATGACAGTCGAGATTGCGGTGACTAACCTAAATACAAAGCGAGCGGCGATGGCGGGCGGCCGGAAGTCGCGCCATTGTCCCGCAACCATTGACACCTCGGTACCTATCATCCGGTCAATTCCCGTACCGTGTGCACCTCTCAATTAGACGAAAAAAAGTTATATTTTTTTTGTGTCCCTAATTTTTTATTGGACATCAACCAATCACAGAACGAGATGTTGTGATTAATTTGAATGATGTAGCATAATTCTATGAGTAAACCTTAAGTTAAAGTCATGTTAAAGCTTTTATTGGGAAATACAGTAAGAAGGAAAAATGAGCGATGAACGATGGTCATTAATGATGATAATAAAGTTGTTGACTTAGATGTTAAAAGTTCAGACTAACGTCACATATTAAGGAAACAGATGTAGCTATTTAAAAAGAAACAAAAAAAAATATGCCGGTGCAGTTCATTCTGTCGGTAACCTTTCCAATTTTCTTATGAGTGTTCTATAACTTGATAAAGTTGGGAGACCAAATATCTCCTAATTATGAAAACCTGATGTTCTGTAAGATGTATCTACTCCCGTTTTTGCAAAGTACCGTCAAAGTTCTAAATAATGTAATAACAAGTTTAATAACGAAACAAGAAGCTGAATGGTTGATTAGTACCTATGAGAGTAAACGATTCATGGAAAAAACGCAAAAACATGACAGTTATGTCAGTGATTCACGCTTGCTCACTACCTGAGACCGTTAAAATGTGTAGTGGCGGGTCGCCCATTACCTTATACGATTTTGTTTATTATCTTAAACTTCTGCTTAATTGGGTTAACCAATTTCTAGTATAAGACCAAAAAAAAATAACGGATTAGGAACGGTTAACGAGAATTTGGAGAATCGACTAATCTGGAGGTTCTGCTTAAACTCATCCTGATTCAAAAGCTTTAAAGGTTTAATTTACAGTTCGAAGAAAAAATATTAATAAAAGTAAAGAATTTCAATCTCAATTTGACAAAGCCAACGATAGATTAGGATCACGCAAGACACACAAATGATCGCAGGTAGACATTTGTTAGCGAAGCGGAGCCGAGAACTGGATTCTGTTCAAGTGCGAGTATCTTTTTTTTGGACAAGCAAGTGGTCGTTAAGAAGGAAATGATAAATAAAAATAAAACGTCGTCGGACCAAATGACAACGACGCCGGCGAAGAAGAATATAAGAATATTGTTAAAGTGTTTATGAGGAAAGTGAACTAACAGGCAAAGTGACTAAGGAATAACTTGTTTCAAGTTGCAACAAAATATCTTAACAACAGCAGAAAATTGTATCTAACATCTAATTTTGTTGCTATAGTATTTAGATGCGATTAGAATCAAGTTTTGAACGAATACAAAATTTGCAAGTGCAAATTGTGGACACTTACCGACGCAGTCTTTATCCTTCTTGGAGAGGAGTGGAATGGGGCCATCATCAAGCGGGGAGCCAGGGCACAGCGGGTCGGACTTGCTAGCGAGCAATTCCTGCCCTTCCTGCAACCCCAGTTGCTGCTCATGCAGCCGCTTCTTAATTAGGAAGATTTTCGGCATCTTCGGGCGCTATTCAACACTACACTCGATCCTTCTGTTCGTCTATGTCACTTGGTCTTTTAAAATACACAGATCAGCATCGTATCACACTGCACGTTAAGTTTCCTCGCGTTGTTGATGTTTATTTTGTGCGTATAAGTTAGCGGCACATGTGGTACCGTTGGCCGCTGCGAAAGGACTGAGAGCTAGTGTGCGGTGCCCGCGACACCGTTGCCCGAACAGGTCCGCCCCCGCCCGCGCGGGCGCCGCCGCCTGGCCCCGTGCGTCCGCGCACCGAGCACACCGGCACCTCCGCACAACCAACCTCCTTGCACACAGCCACACGCACCAGTAAAAGTGCTATTTTGTGTATGCGACTTGTTTTATCTCACATTGTTCTAATACTTTGGATTTTTTTTAACTTTTTTTTTAAAGATTCATGTTATTTTACTACTGCTATATGTTATGTTATTGGCTATTTAACAAAGCTAAAAAAAGAATTACTCTGTTTGGAAACAAATCAATACAGAGATTGTTTTCATTATATCTTTGTACACTTTTTAAAACCATACTTACAAAACTTTAAGTTATGTATTAACTTATATCCAAAATATACGTAATAATACTCATCTTTTGTAATTTTAAAATGTAAAATGTACATTAAAATCTGTGTCAGCTGAATCACCAACATGAATTGTTTAATAACATCGAGACCTTTGCATCTTCATCCACTTAAGCATTTTCAAAAATTACCATGACATTGATTTTAAACTGGCATAATATTACATGTTCATTGTTGGAAACTTATAATTGAGCCTTACATATTCATGACTTATTAAAATGTAGTAATAACATTTTATTTTAGGTAAGGACCTCACAGGGTTTGTTGTCGGCAGCCTTTCAATTAACTGGAAGATTTGCAAAACAATAGAACGTGAACGGGCCGAAAGCAACTTGTACAGAACGGATTTACAAAATATGAAATAACGCCAATAAACTTTAACAGCTTCAGTTGTTTGAACGGGCTTTGGGAAAAATGTTTTTGTTATGTTCATCGTAGTGGAAGTGTCGGCGCCTTTGGAATTCATATCACATGTTGATGACGCCATCCTTTAGGAGAACATTTTATTGCATAGCTTTTAACAGTTATGGTTGTACACAATTAGTTTGTAGGATGCCGCATCCAGATTACTCATGCTATTTTTATTTTTCTGAACACCTTAGTACAATACGTGTGCTTCCTTCTTTTTCATTTATGTTTCCGGCAGTTTCCAGTCCAGCGGATATACTGGCTTACTTGCTTACACTAAGATGGTGTGCATTTAACGCGTTTGGCTTATTATGATGATGTTTGCAACAAATAAGATTTAACAAACAATTTCATGGAATGAGCCGAGAACTAGTACGGGATCGGATTCTTTGGGCTTACCGGGCCAAGAGATTAAGAGGCCCGATATTCTTAAAGTAATCCCAAGAAAACGGGTCTTAGTATTTTTTTGTAACCACGACTTAAAGAGTAAAAAAAGAGAGTGATTATTCATTTAAGACTTTGAAGAATAGTTAAATTACACGCTTTAATGAGTATGCTCCTCTCTGAGTCAGGTAAAGTTCAGTTTCAAAGTAGTCTTAAGTTTAATCTATAATCCCCTGATTCTATTTATTTTAGTAACGGCTCTTTGTTATATAAAATGAACAGTACTTAAGTGATCAGATCAGACTCGTGCCATTGGAGACAATAGCAATAACAGTTGTCTTGTAGCGAATTAGAAAAAAATCTTAAGTTACCTCTCTACTGTCTCAGTGAAGATTACTGCAAGTATTCCTTGGTATAAATCTAACGGAAAATGCTTTACTTTGTTTTCATATTCTATACACTTTATTAAATGGCTGAAAAACTACTAGCTACTGATGTATTGCAAATCAAATGGATTAAAATTTATTAAAAAAAAATAGGTTTTGTGTGTAAAAATTATAGTCTTAAATGTAAAAAATAAGGTCAGTTCTGTTTTGTCATAGAGATATACAAATTTGTCGATAATGTTATGTTATATTATCATCTAGCAATATTTATTAATTGCCCAAATATGGATGTTAAAACATGTGCTTTTGAACTTTTCCATAAGCCGACCCTTATTACATGATAGGAAAGCATAGTTTATGCAAAGTTAAAATGAAAGAAATAACCATGGATGCCTCGGGACCACAGCTGATTCAATACTTTGATAAAATGTAGAGATCGTTAGGAATCCAATCAACGCTATTTTCATGGTTAAGAAGCCTTCGTTTTAGTGATCATAAATCATTATTTTTTATTAAAAAATGAACCTAACGACTCCATAAAGTGGCAAGGAGTTGTTTACACAAATAAAATAAGACTGTAATACGCTACTGAATTGGTCCCGTCGTTCGGGGTTTCATAAAAAATGTTAGCGATTTGCGTCGACTGCGTGAGTTTTTGTCGATTCTTGTAACAAATTGTTAAAAGCTTGTAATTAAAAGGTTTTTTTTCCAAGATCTGGCTAGTGGTAAATTAAGTTTACTTGATTTGTGTACTAATGAACATCTTTATATACTTATTCAACCTTAATTTTTTTGAAATAAAAGTAAAAAGCAAGAGACTCTTTTATAATGTTCTCAGTAATTCTATTAGATGCCTTGGAAAAGACTTCCCCGGTTGTTTAATAAAAAATCATAGATAATATAAACAATTTTATTTTAACTTTTTAAGCTGTATATCATCTAATTATCGATTGTTAAAGTGTGACTATAATGTAGGGCAGTGCGGGTTGCTTCGTAATCTTGTTGCTAGCAGCGACTGCACGTGTTTGGGAGTCGTGATCCGCAGCATCGTGCGAGTTCTTTGCCATCGCCGTGATCATACCAAGGAACTATAATACTCCTATATAGATACGCTGAATCAGTCAGCCACTCCATGTAATGTAACTCAGCTGAATCCGGTAAGACTGGAAGCCGATCTCGAAAGCTTCCGATTCCCACCTTGAAAGGAGGCGAAGCAGAAGAATTATGAATGCGCTTAATCTATATATTGCTATAATTATTGATATTTCCTTGTAATTTCTTTAGTTTTTTCTTTCTTTCATTCAATAGTAGCTAAGGAAGTAGAATGCTAGAAGTCCATTTTTAATAGCTAAATGCTTATTATTTAGAAAGCTTTCGCTGCCAATAATTTAAGTAAAAATTTCTTCATAGACTTCACCTTATTATTTCCGAGAGTGTAATAAATAATTTCCAAGATACTTTTCTTCATAGATCGCGGCACATTTGAGCGACGGGCGGTGCGTGTGCGTCGATTGCGCAACGATTGGATGCACGGCGCGCGCGCCGGTTCCACGTCGGTAACCAGACTCAAGTTCTCGGCAACGTTAACCTCTTTCAAGTTTAAAGAAGTAGTCATTAGTATTGGCACTAATGCTATAGAATTATTATATTTATTGAAAATGTTCTGCAAGCGATAAAGCAGACTATTTCAATTACGGTAAAGTCCAATTTAGTTTTATCAAAAATGTAAGCTGGTAAGCTTTACTATGCTTGACATACACCTAGTTTAAATATTTTTGAGAGATATTTAAATGAATTATGTATGAAGGCTGGAGTGGCTGCGAATTTCCGAAATACTTTTGTTGAATGAATTAGTGTAAGCTTATCTTAAGGTGAACAATAATAACGGTGGTTTACGAAAACAGTTAACTTTAACATATTTTTTGATATTAAATCATCATTTTTAATCCGCAAAAAGGTAACAAAATAATTGAATATAAAATAAAGATTATCATAAAATTACGTCCAACGAACTCGTATTTCTCTCTCTATTTTAATGCCCATCTATCTTTCTCCTTTCAGACATATTTCTACTTGACATGATCGTAAGTATATTCTATAGTATATAGGAAGGTTGGGTTGAAGTTGTTCAGTTGTATCAGATAGAATGCCAGTTCAATTCTATCCACGGCGCTCACAATGATATTCTCCGGCGTATCCCGGCGGAAACTCTTTTTGCACTTGACAGGCGTTCACGCATAACCATTGAACGAACTCGATCTTTAACGCCCGATCTATTGTACGATAAAGTTACATTTATACTGACAGTGGCTAGGTTAAAAATACGGTTCATTACACAAAGTTGTCAGAGAATATTTAACTGTCGATATTCAACTGTTTTCTTTGGTTTTAAGCTGATTTCAAAGAACTTCTATTTTGACCGTATACAATTTAGCAGAATAATTTTAGAACTACCCAAAAATTAATAAGCAAATTCTTGAATTAAATAACAATATAATTTTAGATATTACCTAATATTAAGGTTAAAAGTCATAAGATTTTTGCACCAGATCGTTAATGTCGACAAGCTTATCTAGGAACATAACGGGTGCGACTGTTTGCAAGCTGTCGGGCTTCCTCAGATTCCTGACGTGACGGAAAGCAAGTAAATAACATCCCGCAGTGATAGCAAAGCTTGTCTTTCATCAAGTGCGTCGTATATAGATCGCGGAACAACGGTACCGCCACCATATATTCGCGATGATTGCCCCCAAGCACGCGCTTCACAGGGGAATAAATTGCAATAGTATTAATGTTTGGAACCGGTCCACTGATTACAACTCGACTGAACACTCGTATTATTCAATTGGTCGCACGAACCGTTTTGTTATGAAGCGATGCGCTCCTTCATTTATGTAGCTTTAGAAGCTTTACATGGTTTTAGAATACGAAACGTCCATATTTATGCGTTCATCTTCATTAAAAAAAATTGTTTTGACACTGGGTTTTAAGGGAACAATTTGAGGTTATAATTATGGAATGATAGAATTTTCGTCAACTGTTTTAACATCAAACTTCGTGAACTTTAATAACATATATTAATATATTATTATAGTTCACGAATGTAGATGTACGATATGTAGACATGTACATACGTAGATATGTACGATATGTAGATATGTAGACATGTAAATAATATTAATTTCCCACTGCTGGGCACACGCCTCTTGTGTGGAGAAGAAGCGAGCATTGATCACCACGCTTGCTCACTTGCGTGTTGGAGATTTCAGATTCCGATTTTTGGAATCCAGGTTTCCTCACGATGTTTTCCTTCACCGATATACATAATATTAGTATAAATCATCTGTTAAAGTCTTCAATCAATGACATTATTTGACAAATTATTATGCTAAATAGGCGTTTAGACTCTTGTCGTAATTTCTGTAGTAGTTGTTGTACCACATCTTAGCACTAATACTACCAATAAAAGGCCAAAATTTATTCGCTGATTAAAACATATACAAACACACTTTATTCACGAAACAGAAGTAATAAATATTTTATTATTACGTATGGTATTATTATGCGAAATTTTAATTAACAACTGTTAAAGAAATTTTAAAAGGTTCTGAATAAAATATATTCTTTGTCTTTCACAATTATTTGAACACGTACTAAAACGGAATAATATTTATCAAAAATGTTTTTTAAAATTGATGTAAAATTTACGTTTTGATTAAAATATAGTTTTGGTGCGTTATCTTAATTGTACTTAACGCAGACAGAGACTAAAATACACACATTTGTATGTAAGGTTTTATTTATCTGATAACTTGATAAGGGATAATTATAGGACATAGTAGTGATCTGTGCTGCGTTATCACCCGCAGCTCTGAGAGGCGAGAGCATTTTAAATACATAACTAAAAGTATTTTAATTTAATAGAAATTAATATTAAAGTCAACTATAGATTTGTACAAAATTATATCTTTTTTAATTGCCCTATAAATATACAATATTTTATAACACTTTCTTTAATTTTTAAAACTTAAAGTGCTTCTTTTTACAAGATTCGTATCAATGGAGAACTATTACCAATAGGGATGTTTCCTGGGTATGAAAAGTTAAAATCTATTTAGTCCGTCAGTTAGATAATAAAAAAATATTAGACACGTATTTTTTCTTTTATCAAAACAATAAAAAAATACAAAGATACACCGCTTTAAAGTTTCGGAGTGGGGGCTTATGACGCTACGCCTCGCAAAAAATCGTAGCAAGGAGTGACGTCACGCGTAACTTTAGTTCTCTGTATTTTGATAATTTTTTGTTTGCAGGAAAAAAGAAAAAATACGTGTCCAATAAAATTCATTAATCTACAAGACGGACATTAAAAAAAAAATAGGAAACAGGCCCATTTAATTGGGTATATTAACATTTAAAAGTAAATAATTATCATTGTTAGAATAATTAAAGAAAAATGTCTTTGATTATTTTATTTCTTATCTGTTTTTATGTAAAATTTTATTATTATTATTTATTAGACAAAAAGTTTACACAAAATAATCGATAGTGACAGTATCACAAATAATAGTATTGCTGCAACAATGTCTTCCTTTCAAAGGCCATGATCTAAAAATACCAGGTAAAGTCGGTTTATTTATAGAACATTCATCGATATAGATGTTTATAACAGCAAAAGGTTGTTGAATTATGAATACCTTAGGTATAGGAAACAAAAACCGGTCAAGTGCGACTCGGAATCGTGCATGTAGGGTCCCATATCATTTTATGGAGTCCCCTTAGTTTTTATTTTTTGTTGTTATAGCGGCAACAGAATAAATACGGTTCATGAGATACAGCCCGACAGACAGACGGACGGTTGGATAGTCTGACGGACGGAAAGTGAAGGCTTTCAGTAATAAATAAAGCCTAATTAAGCAAGTATTGCTCTTTTTTCACGGGCTATACTCAGTATTGAGAATACCCGGTCCTTTGAAAGGCTTACGTGGGGACACAGGTCCAACACACAGTGGCCTTGTTGAGAACTTTACTCTGCAAGTATTGTATTATTATAATGTGTAATCTGACATTACAAATCTAAATATTTCCACATAGTTCGAATCTCTGCAAAATTTTTGTTTTTTACTCAATCAATCTGAAACGGATTTAAAATAAATTTGATATACATATTTGTGAGCTAACTTTATTGGATTCGTCCCGGGGATTAGCACATAGGGTTGCAATACTTATGAGTGTGATGTCATCAAATCCTGCATTGCGCAAGTGAAGTACAGTTGACGTGTCACTCGTCATCAACCGTTAGAAAGAAACATAAGAAAAGCTCCCTTATTCATTACGGGAGTATTATTTCTTGTCTTAGCCAATCTATCCAATAATGGAAGAACGATCTTCATTTTAAATATTAACCTATAATGCTACTTGCGTCTATGCATCCATGTGGATCTTGTGACATGAAACTGTCAATCGTATTCAGATATAAGTTTGAATTAAACATTTTGAAAACATGTCGTATGACTAATTGACGTAGTTTAGAAACATAGAATGTACTGTGTTACATTATTTGTAAGTACCTATTGCGTGCATACGGAAATAGGATGTATATAATGCATGTTTATGTCCTGTGGCCTAAAACGCGGAATCTATTACAACGGTACTCCGATAAAGAGCTTAATTTATTCATTAGTACAGACGGCGAACATTGCATTGTTTTGCTATATATATTTTAAGTTTTAACTGCATCTATGACTATCGCTCTAACAATATCCATTAGGAAACAACCATTGTGATGCTAACTCTGCTATAAGTGCGATGAATCATGACCTGACTTGCATAAGTGCATTAGTTAAGTTTTATGGTCTTTAGATAAACCCTGTGAAATCTCAGGCCTTGACATCGGCAGTCCGCACTTTTGTGATGAGAATTTTTGCTACTCCTTTTCCGTGCATGCAGTTATATTGTGGAACTCACTGCCGCCTGGTGTTCTTACACATTATATTGACCTCTAACACCTGTATCGAAATGAAAATTATGTTGTTGTTTCCATAAAAAATTATGAGTGTAATCTCCTGAGCTCGTGTAGAGGTCTTCGACGTTCCATAAGTTCCATTAAAAAGTTCAATTGTGAGAACTCTTCGTTACGTGAATTAAACGTCAGGAAATTCTCAAGCTATGTTCACGTGTAGCTAACTACCTACGTATACCGGTTGTCAAAAGGCTGCGTGGTGCGCTGGCGGCGGAGGGGCGCGGTGCGGTCGCGGGGAGGGGGCGCCGGGTACAGCGACCGCAATAGCGATGGTTGCCGCTCCGCAGCCACCATTGCCAAGATCACGGACCGCGCATGCGCGGCGAATGTCAGCCACGTCACGACCGAGCTTCGTGCTATCGCGATTGGATCGTTCGGATTTAGAACTCAAAATACAATCACGATTAACTATCGAAATTTCTTGTTGTCTGTCTGTACTTACTTTAAAAACAGCTTGTTGTCATTTCCTCTTCTAGAATGATAATCCCTGTCGTGAAACTTATGCATACAAAACCATTAAAATGCAGCTAGTTAGAAGGTCTTATTCAAATAAGCTTAAGAATGTATTCATGTACCTGCTATCCGGGACTATTGCTTAACAGGAGTAATTTCGAGATATTAAGTCGTAAATAATTTACTTTTCTAAGAGCGTTTTGACTAGATAGCTCAAGTGTGTGCGATAACTTCTTTTTCCATCACTTACATTCTTTCTACAAGCACCAATCAGGCACCGTTCCCGTTCCCCAAACGAGTAGCTATTATGCAACCGGCTCACATAGGCGCACGTTTTTTGCCCGCCATCCCCACGGTAAACAGTGTCCCAAGACTCCTGACGAGCTTCGGTCCGCGTCGTTGCCTTGTATGTATAATAGCCCTTGCCCTATCTTTATATGGGCCGAGCCGTAGCCTCCCGCAATCCTCATTCAGTTCACGTAAGGTAGCGGCCCTAAGGACCGGGTTTTTGTAACAGCGCAACAGGTAGAAAGGAAAGGATTGCGAGTGCAGAGCGAGACCACATGACATCATCTTCAAGTCTGTCTCGCTCAGGCCGGCGCGGGCGCAGGAATGCCGGACGATTTGTGCTCGCGCATAATACAGACGGTTCGTGCGACCAGTGTGGGTAGTATGTATATCTGAGCATAACCAACACACACTGCCCTAATGCGTACGGGTCATGTAGCGGGATTTACAGAGTTTAGCCAGTGAAATTTATATTGAAAGGGAGTCTGATGATTTTCGAACATTATCGGATTTTTTTACTTCATCTGTTCTATTTGTGTGAAGCTTTTGTTTTTATAATGATATAATTATAAAATATTCGTTTTGTCTATTTTTTTTGAACTGCCGTTATCTAATATTCGTTCAATCATGAAATATGAAAGGATATGGATAGTTTAACCAGACAAATGAGAAAGTAAAATATTGACTGTGTACCTAATTACTTACTGGTGTAAGTGCTCTTGTACGTGTACATACATTAATGCAGGTGTCCTATGTCCAAAAGGAAATCATTATTTGCAGTATTTTAAGATGCTTTACATCGGCGTCCGTCAGTTCGACACCTTTATAAAGACCACAGGACCTTTACAAGCAATCGAACAAGTTTGGAAACTCTTATTCATATTAACTGTTATTCATATTTAGTTTTTTTTTACATTGGATATGAATATTACTATAACGATTTTCTATCACTCTTATTAATAGGTTTCATAAAATACCACAAAAAAACATGTAAACGAAGATTTTTTGCCAAATACTCGCCTTCGCATAGTTTGCAAAAAAGACCAGCAAACGTGACTTCTTTTATTTATACGTTAAATAAATAAAGAGACGTTGCGTCTAGAATATTAAATAAACAGTAGAACCGGTACCCGACATTTAAGTAAACATTGTTAAAAACTTCATTTCGAGGCGATAATTGAAGAGAATCCTGTTGAATCAATTTACAGTGTGACCGACGTGGCTAAAGTCGTTTGGAAGTCAAACGATGTTGCTTAATATTACGTATCACAAGTTAGTTGTTGAGACTGTTTGTGATGGGTTATGCATTAAACGTAAAAAAAGTTCATGCCATTACATCCATTTGATAAGAACGTATTGATTTTAATTTAAAATAAAACTTTTATCTGTACCTCATACAGGTTTTGAGGTGCATTGTTTTGGTATATTTAGGTTTATTGAAAAATACTTAGAGCGGATTTTTCCAACGCCACATAGTTTTATTTTTAAATTTGAATTTTTACAGTTGTTCTATACAAAATCTGACAGATGTCAATTTTATTCCGCGAATTAAAATTATCTGGCGTTGGAAAAATCCGCCATTAATAAAATAAAAATTCGTTGTGCCCACGCTGTTGTACCTGCCTATAAATATCAGTAAATACCAAGTTTTTTACTAATTATTTAAGAATTTAGATAAGTAGACGAGTTCAACTTGCGACACCGCTGCCTCGCCGCTGCGTCTGAAATTACTAGTAGAATGCACGAGAATTAACAGTACAAATCCTTTATTAGTTATGAATTCGCCTAATAATGTTATTATTTAAATGTTATTTACATGTGAGCTTTGCTTTGCTACCGTTTTTTTTCTCTCATACTCATAGGAGAAAAAAGGCGTTATCTAAATGCCTTTTGATAGAGTGTGGTTATTATACAAACTGAATGCATCCTTATCAACAGTTAGCTTAAAAATACACGTCTTTTATTTACAGTTATTTTTAAATAGAATATTGAGCATTAACCCCAATAATTAAGCTACTACTAATACTTAGCCTAGTAAGTGCATTGTAGGTTTATATCAGCTATCAACCTAATAATTTTCATAACCGTATTGAAAACAATGTTGCCCAATGTTGTCAATTCTATCCATAAAATATTAAACTGCGGGAACGGTTAACGACAGTCTTTTTATATTCAATTTTAAAGAGCAATTTCAATAAGAATTTATATTTTTACTGTTTTACTCATTTTAAATTCATGTGTAAAAAAAAATGCCTATGTTCACAAGCTTTTTATGGATAGTCGCATAATTCCATACCTAGTAAGCGTTGTATTATATTATTATGCCGAACAACTGCTCAGAGACTTAACGCGAAACACTGAAGTGTTCAGTAAAAAATCCGCGAAAATGTCTTACATAGTCAATGTATAAATGCATAGCATAAATAATATTTAATACATGTTAAATTAAGAGCATAATTCGTGTACGGGCCATTCTTGGGTAAATATGTTACTGCTGGTCACATAAAAAGTTTCCTCCAAGATCCGGTCCCACTGGTCCGTAAGATCGACGACCTCAGATCGCCGTTTGACTTATGGAAATAAGTTTTCTTGCCTCATCTGACTGATAGACTGATGCTAGTTCAATATTTTATATATTAATTTTTGTGGGAATGTTTCTGATTGGTTCGCCCTATTTTTGTATCATTAAGTTATGATGTTAACATATTGTATGCTGTATATTAACTTTAAGTTATGTATTTTTAAATATTTATGATATCTATTTAATATTGGAAAGTAGTAGAACAGAACTGTTTTTAGCAATTTAGGTTAATGGTTTAAGCTATTTTCAAATAAGTCTAAATCTACGTTGGATTTAGCCTAATATGAAAAGAGGATTTGGATTTAGTGTAAGTTAAACTAAATTAAAGTGCATTGAAGAAATTTGAAGAAGCTTCTAGTGGTTATTTCGCATGCAGCTCCTTTCTTCGGCCCCTGCGCACGCGCTTACATCAGTGACGATAACGTTATGAGACTTACGCGACCGGTTACGAGCAGGCAGACACCGCAGTTCCACTTTTGTTATATTCTCCGACATACCTACATAAGTTTATGTACTTTAATTTCACATCAGTATTATCTTGATCTGAACGTTTCTAAAAAAGTCAGTACAGTTTTAGGCGAAAAAGAAAATATAAAAGATTTTGTAAAAAAAAAACAATTGATTAAGTAATTATGGGGTGATTAGACTCTTCTATGAATGTAGAAATGAGAGGTATTTGCCCAAGTTAAATAGGCTTCTAATAATTTAATCAATTGCATATGTTTCAGTGGCTGTAAATCTCCAGTAGATTACTTGAAGTAAGCAAACCATGTTTTATTAGTTTTTATCTAGATTTAAGAAATTAAAACAGCTGCGGAAGTGGTGTGTTACAAGTATTATTAATTAAATAGGTACGTATACGATTATGGGTACGTTTCAATTATGAAAAAAAAACCCCAATTGCTCAAAAACTTCAAAATATACCTGAAACAGTATAAATTCCCGTTATTTTATAATTCAGTAATGCCTAATAACCATAGAAGACGCAATAGAACGTGGATCGACATTACCGGGCAGCACCTTACTATTACAAAGCAAGCGATGTTGCAATTCAAGAGCCGAGGCTGCTTTAGCGGTCGCGCTCGGCGGTGCAGCACGATCTGGCGTTCCGCTTTGCGCCGGCGCACGCCCCCCCTCCCCCTTTTCTTGCTGCCCCTCGCCGCGGCCCTGACCAAGACACAGACCCCACAGAGGCGAAATGTTACGAAATTGAGTACCTATCGAGCAAACGAGTTTTGCGTCTGTAGTGCAGGGCTGCATGGCGGCGATGTCGTAAGTGTTCAATGGGAATTGGGAACGGTAGTCTAGTTCACTACGTTCATATGCCAGGTGTCTCGGTTCTGTTTTTAGAACAACTCTCTCGACACGAAAGATGTCTTAATACACTTTAATGATTACGTTTTGATTTACGACGGTCAAGGGTAGAATTTTAGTTATTATTTAAAGAATGCTTAGATGCCTCTGAGTTGCATTTGTAAAACGTGTAGTAAGTCATGATTTACTAATTGAACTGGCAGTTTTATTATGGTGTGTTTCGCCCCGTAATCTTCCCGTAAGACCGTCATTACAAGTGTGCAATTTATCTTCTGTACTCATTACGTGGATGCAATAACTTTGATGAGCCTATGTTTATTATTTATGTGTTCGTCTTTTAGATATACTGCTATGTCCGTAGGAAGATCCGTTGGTGAAACATCTA
Source organism: Diachrysia chrysitis (assembly GCA_932294365.1). Lineage (NCBI taxonomy): Eukaryota > Metazoa > Arthropoda > Insecta > Lepidoptera > Noctuidae > Diachrysia > Diachrysia chrysitis. Next base: position 8,458,368 of record OW028649.1, on the reverse strand, counting down.
GTGTTTATTTGGTTAGATATTTTAAACACACAACTTAATTAGAATATCGTTAAATTTCAGCGTATATATTTGGCTTTTAGATTCTTTGTTCAACAAAAAGGTCTTATTTTACTTTATTTTACGCCTCTAGAAATTTAAAACGAACTTCAACTATAGATATGTAGTACAAGCCATAAAATGAACAATTAAAATTTTTACACTATTACAGAACATAAAAATTGTTGGCCCTGTTAAAACAGACTGCAATTAAAATTGTTTGAAAGAAAGTATCTTATATGCACATTAAATAATGGGAGTGACTTTAGAATGACTGTTTTTATTGAGAACTAATTCGAACTAATTACGAATGCCGACTTAACAAGGCTATTTGTCCGTCGGTACGATTAACTTTCGTGTCACATAACCCTTGTCTTGTAACTAATCTTTATTTTCATCAACCACCTGCGGATGAATTTTTTCGCAGCTTTTAATGATATCAGATATAAAGAGAGTGATGCCAACAATTTTGATTCCCCGATTGGAGTTAGTATTATAATTATATTTATTTTAATCACCTGGAATCGTGCGTGTCTCGAAAATTTAAATAATTTTACTTATAAATAAAAATGCAAATTTTGAAGATTAATATTTTTAATCGTAATTTTAAAGCGTGTTTCTAGTGCTGTAAAAGACAGAACGGTTGTCACAGTTACAATAATGGATATTGTTATATAGATACACAAGCGACCGGCCCGGGTTCGCATTACATTTTAACATTACATTTTTTTTATATTATATGCATGTATTATACATATAAACCTTTCTCTTGGATCACCCTATTTATTGCTGAAAACTGCAATTAAATCCGTTGCGTAGTTTAAAAGATTTAAGCGTTTAAACAGACTGCGGGAGTGACTTTATTTTATATATTCAGCTTTATTTTATACCATGGAAAGATTTTTTTTTTCATTATACGTCTCGAAAATTAGAAAATAATATAGGTCTTTATCTTAGTCCTAGATCTGCTGTTTCCTCTCTTAGCAAGTTTAAATTTCCTTAAGTGTTTTCTAAGTCACATCCAGTCTCTTTGTTGAGGACCACACAACGTATAAAGTTGTATAAAAATACCGCAATATTTATGTAAATACTATCTAAATATGTAAACAGTGACAGTTCGTTAGCTCATCGCCTACGTCTGCGACAACCTGTTTCCCTTACTTGACATTTAAAAATAACGTGGGCGGACAGCTGATGTACTCTATGTTTTTCTTTCACTGAGGCAACAGCATCGAAAACATAATGCCAATAAATTTAATACCTGTCTGTAACACCGTATAAAGGCACAACACTTAGGCTTTTATAGAAATTGAAATTTCTTCCATTTTTGATGTATAAAGGCTGTTTACTTGCAACTTCTTTCGAATTTAAAAAAAATAAAAAAGTTGTTTTTAATTTCATAAAAACAAAAATACAATCATTTTCATAACATAAGCAGCTGATTAAAATACAATAGGAAGAATTAGCTATATTAAACAAAGAATAATCACAAACATTCTATCGTAACATGCGGTATTACTAAAAGCGGAGTGAATTCCAAAAAGAAGTAGGTATGTTGTTAAAAATACAAAATTGTTTGAAATGAAGAGCAGAAGTAACAAGAATATAAAACGTAATGTTTAATCAACCGAAAGTATAAATTAGCACTCAATTCACATACCTAGTAATAAAAAATATTAAATTTTTAGTACGTATCTGAGCCACATATAAATGAAGCTTCAGCACGATGAAATATTTCTATCTAAAGATTGTCTTTGGATCGCTCAACAAATTGCTTAACAAGCAGCTGTTTAAAGTTTCCTTTACATACGAACTAAGATGCTACTCAGAGATAATTAACCTTAAATCGCGTTGTCAAACCAAACTCAACCCTGCACAGGTTGAGTTATCATCGCGTGTTTGATTATCGTCGCGAATTATACGCAGGTGCTGTTGTAGAATATGATTTTGTCAAGAATTTTGACAACGTCAGTCTGCAGATTGCCACTAATAATTGTTATGACTTCATATAATTTTTTGCACCTGCGTTCGGCAATAAATGATAATGTTAGGGTTATAAATTGGTTTGTGGATCGACAACCTCGAAAAACATGCTGCGATAATTTATTATATGCGCTAAAAGTTTTTTCTGTGTGTTTTTACGATCAGCTTTATTTAAATTCTTTATCTATTTCTCCTTTTTTTTTAATCCATTTCTTTCATTATCACAGCCTTCAATACTTTACATATTTTTCCAGTTTAACTTTAATGTTTGATCTTTAGGTATTATTAATGTTATTTAATATCTACCGTAATAAGCATTAATAAAGCGACAACGAATTATACACATTTCTTCTGTGGGAGACGGTAAATATGTACTGCATGATGTTTCTCCCTGATTGCAAAGTGTAATGTGAATTTGATAGTACAAAATTACTGTATCTATCATTAGGGACCACAGCGAAGACGCAGGTTCCTGTTATTAGTAGACAAACAATGTTTGCACCTAGATGTTGCATTGTAAGGGTTAAATTAATTTAACAGTTCGAGAAAATCTTATAATGAAATGCGGGTAATTTTGTCGATAATATTTAGTGTTTATGAGTTGTGCTTGTTTTTTAACTCTCAGTTATGAAACTTTTACGGTGTGGTTAAAATATTAGTGTAGATAAACGTATGTATATGTAAATGACAAGTTTTATTGGCTAAATAAACCGATGTGCCGCCACGCAACAATGAAAACCCAAAATATAAATAATAGCAACCAACAAAAAACATCTCTGAATAAGTAATAATGTTTTCACGTACCTGTCGCGAAGATTTAAGTGAGTCACTACTTAAACTTCAATTGTAGAGTTCAAAACAGTTGGCAGTAACAAAGAGGCAACATGCATATTCATGTCTCGCCCCCTTTACCGGCGTCCAGGCTAAATTGTGCCGCCGTTGACATCGTTTCTGTACGGTTTATTCTTAGAGTAAAAATAAGTAAACTATAGAGTGCGTCTAACAAGTATAAACTGTAGGCACTAGTATGAACAAGTAATATCGTAAAATATGTGTGAAAAACAGATCGCGTCGTTTTATTAAAAGTATTTTAAAACATAATTATTAGTTATTTCAAAATAGAATTATTAGTTATTTATTAGAATAAGATATTAGATTGAATCATCACGGTTTTAAAGTACCTACATAGACCTAATATTATTACCCTAATAATATTGAAACTATCGATATTTTCGCGTTAACGTATGTCGTCGCACGGAAAATCACTTAAATCAGTAAATGAGCGTAGTGCTTAAGACGAAAATTTGCTTAAGCTCAGCACAACAGGGTACTAGCAATGCGCGCACTCTATACTTGTGTTTGCATACTCTAAGGGCTCATTCGAGATGCTTTGACAGTACAACTAAATAAATGCTTTGTTTACTGTTTTAGACCGTCCGGTGGATACTAATCGTGTTGTACGTATATGTGGGCCAATGTTACATTTTCAGATAGCGTTCTATAAATGCATTTTTTAATTTTATGGTAGGACAGCAGTGTAGGTTTTAAATGATAACTAATAGGTTTCTTAGTTATTTATTGGAATAAGATATTAGATTGAATTATCACGGTTTTATAATACACTAGCTGTCCCCCGCGTCTTGTTCGCGTGTTTTAGTTTCCACGATTTTTCATTTTTGCATTTTTTTTTCATTTATGCTCCACTCCTATTGGTCGTAGCGTGATGTTATATAGCCTATAGCCTTCCTGAATAAACGGACTATCCAATACAAAAAGAATTGTTCAATTCGAACCAGTAGTTCCTGAGATTAGCGTGTTCAAACAAACAAACAAACAAACTCTTCAGCATTATAATATTAGTATAGATAGACCGCAGGTAAAGAGATTTTTTCCTCATCATTAGTTTGTGTGTGTTACAGTGTTAAAAGTTTATCCATTAGCTCTTTTTTTTCTACTATCTTATTTATGTGGAAATTGTACTCATTTGTTTACAATGTTAACGAAATTTAAAGCATCAAGTAATCAAACTAAATCTACTAGTGTAAAATAAAATACCTACGTTTGTGGCTACAATAAAGTGACCTTTCATCAATTAACAATGAACTAAGTAAATTAGAATTAAATAAGAAATGCAGCAATTCAACCTTTATTACGATTGTACGATGCATAATTGTGCAATATATTAAATTGATTTTACTTTTTAACACTTGCTTTTAAAATTGTTGTCGTTGTATACCAAACTGTCTTCTTTACTTACTTGTTTAGTATCTGATATACTGTTTAATTATACCCTATGGGCTGATTTCACCAACGCCATACAAAATCTGTAAGACATCAATTTTATTCCACAAATATAAATTTATCTGGCGTTGAAAAAATTTGCCCTAAAATGGCATTCTACTTATATTAAGATTAAAACTTTAATATAAGATGAATGCTGGTAGTAAATGAAGTAATAATAAGACATGTAAGGCAAATAGATACCCGCTCTAAAATGAGCTGCCCGACTGCGGAAGTCTCTGTGAGACGTGTTCCTTCAGATGAGCTAGGTTGGCAGAGCTCAATCAAGGACAATGCGTGAGTGATACCTTTGTTTTTGTAAGTCCATAGGCTGCTGTGACCGCTTACCACCAGGCAGGCCACATGCTTGTTTTCTGCCTTAGTAGTACGTATAAAAATATATATAGAAATATAGAACGCACCATACAATCTCAGTTAGACAATATTTTTTACATGACATGAAAAAAGGCGCTCAAACTATTTAAAATTACGATCGTTATTTAAAATTTAAAATCAGGACCGGGATGGTTGGCGTTCTTTAGGGGAGGCTTACGTTCAGCAGTGGACGGCAATTGGCTGATATGGAACTGTTTATAAATCACGTATTTTTTCTAATGCCCAAATAACAACGCACATAAATTGGTCAGACAACAATAGAATCGTGTAAAACACTATTTCTAATTAGGGCATCGCCTTTTATTACAATTCAAAACGAGACTCATTAATATTTATGTTATAAGTATTGATCAATCAAATTTAATTTGAAATTGTGTTAGTTGGCTTAATTTGAGCGATGAATTATCGCATTCTTTTTTAATTCAGTCCTATCGAGGAACTCTTTGCATCAGTTAATCCTGTTATCCTGTTACCTTTGGCATTCGATCTTTCTGTTTTCCATCTCAATTTTTAAGAATAGTAATTAATAGTCAAAGAAGTTAAGTTCTCATTCATGCCATGACCGTCTAAAATGTGTCTATTTTTCTCTTGTAGTTTGAAATGTACACTATACCAGATGTACTCTTTACCTCTTTTGTATACCTTTAGGTAACGCTCTGTATATATCTAGATGCATTTTTTTTTAATCTGTAAGTGATAATCAAACTTTTTACTAAGGCAGGAAGAAGTAAAGCCTAGTATGTATCCTTTAGCGTAATGATCTGTTCGGTATCCGGCTTTCCCCATCTTGCTCATATAAAAAAGTGTACCGTTTTTTATATTTAATATAATATATAAAAATAGATATAGTAAATGCAATGGTCATTGGCCAGCTATGGCAACGACCTGTGAAGGGATCACGTACAATGAATGACCGCCGATGACGTATGTGGTGACGAAACGGAACAATTGCGTTCTTGTGTTAATTATAATAGTCACACCTTAATTTGAGCGTTTTTGTGTACACGCTTTTGATGTGTCGATGTCGACTGAAACGTTTGGTTTTCGGCGTCAGTTTTATTACCTATACCAAGTTTAACAATATTTATAATATCTGAGTACAACTCTGATGCCATATTATGGCAACCAGATCACTGATAAACATAACATATTTCTAAATTCATTCAAGTAATTCATAAATTACAACAGACACAGAACGAACGATCATGCTCATCACAAAAAGATTTGTCCTGGGTGGGAATCGAACCCACGACCTCCGGTTTAGCAGTAAGGGACACTAACTCCTTCAACAGGTCAGTCAATCATCACTAAGTTGTTTAATACGTACCTACTCTGACCTCTGATGAAAATAAAAATGAGAACTAGCATGTCTATTTTTCTCTTGTAGTTTGAAATATTCGTGAAAGGAATAATAATTATGCCATACTAAACATACAAAATACCTATTAAATTTATTGTAGTCTTGGCTAAGATTACGGCTTATTCATAGCCGTAATCTTTAAAAAAATACTTAAAAAATTTTAAATTTTCGCGAAAATTGCTAAAATATTTATCTGTTTGTGTAATTACGAATGTGTGAGTTCTTGTTGTCTTATTCCTTAAATAATTAATATAATTTCTTGATATTGTAAAGTCCCCATACTGAATCTGCAAGTTAAAAAACCCAAAAACATTTAACATTTCCTGCCTTCAACCTAGGTTATTCTTTTAGTATTTCACGTTCATTTACAATGTAATAATATATTATTTAAACCGGTAATCGTTAAAGTGTCACGTTTACGTTGTAAATAGGACATGCAAATGAGGGATGCGATAAGTTATGTCACTCGGGAAATAGAGCATAACGATAGGAAGACAACTTGTTTCTGCATTTACATGAAAAATAGAGGAAGCGGTTTACATATTAACTTATTTTTATTTAACTGATAATATCATTTGTTGAAGTTTGTAGATGATTATCTGTTGCACGCGGCCCCGCCCGCGTGGATAAAAAAAGAATAATGGAAAAGGTAGCCAATTTCATCCATACCTATAACAAGTTGCATCGAAATCGGTTTAGCGGCTTAGCCATGAAACAGACAGACAGACATCTAGAAAGAAAGACAGACAGACAGACTGAGTTAAATTACCTCGTATGTATGGATTTATTTCAAAATGCCCGTTTCAAAAAGTCACGGAAAAAATAAAATCTGGCCAAGAAGTTTGTTATCAGCAAAAAAATATTTTGTTTATTTATTTTATCATTTAACAAATCCGCTGGATGCGGACGGCGTGATCCTTGGAGGACGCCTATGTTAAGCAGTGGACGTCTTTAGACTGATATGATATGATAACTCTAGAGTCATCATATCATATCAGTCGAATATCAAATCAGTAGAATATTAATCAAAACCTGAAGGAGAGTAATCGAAATTATAGTAAGTTTTTTAAATACGACGACCTCCGAGGTCGAGTGGAGTACACACCGGTTTTCAAGAAGTCGCCAGCTCTGAGGTCCCAAGTTCAATCCCCGGCCATGTCAATGTCAAAAAAAATGTAGAGAACCACTTTCCTACATTGTCTCGGGTCTGGGTGTATGTGGTACCTTCGTTGTCTCCGAATTCCATAACACCGGGTGCTTTAGCTACTTACTTTGGGTTCAGCAATGTATGTTATGTTGTCCAAATTTATTTATTGTTTTATTTAAATAAAACTAGAAAATTAATCGTCTAGTGACTAACTACATGCACTTATATTTGTCTTTAAAATATGCAGTACACGTAATCAAGTATCAATAAATATCAATCACAGTCACCTCTACGGATAAAAAACTGTAATAATTGATCGTACAAATCTTTGGTCACACCTGTGAAGCTTACGTATTTAAGGTGCCTACGTGTCTATTTAAACGTAGCGTTAAGTGCTTACAATATTATTATCTACCGATCCGATTAAATGTTTTTTATTCTAAACCATAAGATAAATATATTGTTTGTGTTTTCATTTCATGTGTTATACCTACTTAAACGTCTGGTCAATAATTATATATTTTAAAATTTTTATACTCAATTCCCAAATGTTCCCCCAGTTCCGAAAATTTGGGTCGAGTTGTTTCAGAGTAGATTTTCCATGCGTGAATCAATTCTCTTCGGCCTTTTTTGTTTGCGCCTAGCAATAGGAATGTTGACTGGTTATCAAAAGTAAACATCTATCCAGCCAGGAACAGGATAAAAAACACGCGTTTTTCGCTTTTTCTGGCTAGGCGGGGACGTCACACCTTCCCTCAAAACGTGATAACACGTGACGTCATGTGTCATTTTTCATAATGTACTTCCGTGATTTTTTGAATATATAAAAAAAAAATGTCTAATATTTTTTTATTAATCTACAACACCAACATTAAAAGCATTTTTAGACAACATTCGAATTACATTTTATTTTTATTCGAACTTTCTCAATGAATTGAATACCCACCTAAATCTATCCATATTAAGATTACTAAGTCGAGGTCCGAACCCCACAGGGGGTGCCCTTAGTGAACGTTGCTGACGTAGTTAGTTTTTCTATTACTCTGGCTGGAGGCCCTTAAGGTTCTCGCCAAAAGTCCGGTGAAGCAGTCAAAGTTTGCGCTCAGGCTAACTGCGTAAATCAATTTAAAAACCTAAATCTATTAGTCTATGCATACGTTTAAATAGACAAACTAAATGAGTATTTAATAAAAAACTGCTTTCTTTTATTGCCAGAATCAATTTAAAAACTTAAAATAGCAAGTAATGAAAAGTTTGTAATACGTATAGTTTTACGCCCGTTTTTTCAGTGAAACACATTAAAAAATTACTCGGCTACTAGGCTTTGTATTATCTATACAAAAGTCTAACTAGGCTGACCACTTCGGTGATAAAAATCGGCCAACTGTGAGTCGTCATCTTATTCTATCCTACGCGATTAGTTACAACTGTCTTATTTTCCACTATCGTAGAAGTATTTGTGTATGTAAATTGAATGTTTGTGAAACCCCCCGAGATACAGTGATTTAATTTACTAGTGCGGGAATAGTTATTAAAAAACAAGAAATATGTATTGTCAAATACTTTAGTGAAAATACCGGGCAAATTTGGTTTTAGTATTATTACTCTCGTAGTGGCCAATGAAAACACAATGAAAATTTCATCAGTCAACCATCTCAGATACAGCCCGCTGACAGTCAGACAAACGGACAGTGGAGGCTTATCAACAGATTTTTTTGGCCCAATCAAGTACGGAACCCTAAAAACAGTAATGGTTGCAAGCAGTGCACGTTCGCACGACAATGACCGACGGAAGCGGCGCGCGGCAGCGAGCGTCCGGTGTCACCTGCGCCGGAGCACTTCCCTACGCGACCTGAAATATTTCCAATTTATATGTTATAATGAACTAAACGACAAACTGGTCGAGAAACATCTCAATCTGCTAATTATTGAAAACACATAAAATTACGAGTAAAAACAAAAACAAATCTACTAAATCGATCGTGACACATTTTTATAGGGCCTAATATCACATTATCAATCACAAAAATATTTTTTGAAACCGGTTCACAATTACCGATAGAGATATCGCGCAAAAAACATACAAAAAAAATACCGTCGAATTGAGAACCTTCTTCTTTTTGATGCCGGATAAAACCTTCGTGGATTTCCAAATTAAATATGAAACATGTTAGTAAAAAGAAACCCAGGAGATTTTGTATGGATTTTGACAAAGATATTTTATAATCCTTGATTTCAGCAATTCTGTTCTTTTTTCCACATTGTTTGTGTTACACAAATATTAGTAGGCAGTACAATTACTTGTTATATTAAAAGATACATAAATTGTAATAATTTTTCCCCTATAACTATGAATATAAATTACTTGCAACATTACCTTAGCAATACAAATATTTGGTTCGCACTTCCTCCTAAAACGCGACTCTTATTAAATAGACACTTATAGCCACACTACTATACAAATCATCAAGTGTGTCAGTTGAATAAATTATAATCATTTGACGTAAATAGGCCGACGATCAGAATATGATATGTGTTATGTATTTATTATTTGAGCTACTTTCATTTTTTTTGTCATGTTTGCTGCGATGTATTAGCATTCAATAGAGTCGTCTCGAATGGTTTGTAGCTTGAGGTTTGGGTATTTATTATTTAATTGTAAGACAACGCCTTTAACAATGACAATATATCAATTTAATCGTTTTATAAAGTATGTAAGACATTCTGATATTCTTTTATGACAAAGATAATTATAATTATCTTTTAATTATTTAATTGGTCATTACTGTTTTTCATTTAATTAAAAAACGTCTTTGAACTATAGTTCAAAGACGTTTTTTTTTTGGGATATATCTGCTCCTAGACCAATTCAATAAAACATAATTAATTTACTAGTATCTCACTAATCAAAATAGTAAGTTCTTACAACTTTAACTTTCATGGCAACATCGTCAAAATACTTGAATATTTAAACCCCATAATTAAACACAAGGTTTTGACCAAATCAAACCAGATTTTTCGATAATCTGACAAAAGCCGATTATTTTCATCCGCTTAACCGCCTACAGATACAGTATGTTGTTTATTGCTTGCGGCTAATCTCCATAAGATATCCTCCTGTAGGTGTCGTGGATGACTCAAATAACAGTAAGGTGATCCTTGTCCAGGCCGAGACATCTGCAAGGTCTTTGAAGTTTCATTAGTGACTTCTTATGCAATCGTTTTTCAAAATATCTCGTTTTTCAATCCTAAAAGTAAACGTATGCTTTGTTGTCACGCATTCACAAATTATATTGCATATTTTTTTAATTTGTCTCTTAAAGTTTATCTCTGTACATATTTTGCTAGAGTAATTAGAGAAAGCCCTTGATCTGATCTATGTGTTTGGTTTTGGAAGCATGAAGGAATAAAATAAAGAAATACAATATCTATCTTCATTTGTTTTAGTACATATTAAACCTTTCATGAAAACATGGTATAATTACATACCATGTTTTCATGACCAATATGATATGTTATTTTTTTCGTATTTGTTGGCACAAAGTTACAGCACTTTTGAAGCCAACTTAATAAATATGTATGATTGAAGATGACTATAAACATATATTGACACATAACTTTTAACATTGACTGAATATAGTAGTGTGCTTTTCACATTTATTTGAAGTAAGTTCATATATTTAAAGTTAAAAGAGCTATCGGTTTCAAGTTGTTTTTAATTGTATTGTAATATGAATACCTTACTTATGTTACAAAATTGTATGTTTAACCTTTTGTATGTATGTATATTAATGGCGGCAAACATTTTTTTTTCTTTGATATATCAAAGAAAAAAAAATGTTTCCATATTTTCTCAGTCTCACGACTGTTTTATGAGTCACATGTTTAACCAAGTTTGTATGATGACCACGAGTAATTAAGAACATGGTTTCCCATGAAATCTTATCGTTTAAAAGCTTGGTTAGATTCTAATCGCGTAAATTAAAAACCAAGTTCAAGATATCTTAGTAGTTTTAACTTAAGAAGCATACTTACGAATACGCTGCTTCTGTGTAGTTAAAATATTCATTCATGTTTGGAGTTTGATAAACTATAGAGTGCGCCGAACATAGTATGAACTGTGAGCACCAATACCTATAAACAAGCGTCGTCGTAAAATTTGTGTCTAAACAGAACGAAACGTTTGATTTATTATCTGAAGTTGAATAATTAATATTTCTTTTGGATATTTTGCATTTATTTCTTAATTGACCACCTCTTACATCTACAGCCAGCTTACTTATACCTTTCCATACTAGTATTTAAAGATGGAGTTTTAATATAAAACAAGTATCAGAACAGTGCGCGACCAAACATTTCGATTATTTCAAAAACAAAAAAACGGCGGCAAAGATAAGTCTGTGAGTAATAATATATGTTTTTATAATGACAAGCTGCCCACCCCGAGACTTCGTACGGATGGTGTGAGATTATTAAAATATTTCCCTACGTTTTTAAATTTTATTTGATTAAAACCTTGTCCTTACCCCAGTAGCTCACATGCGCGCAAACATGCGAACAAGATCCGCGCGCTTGAAGTCTGTTAAAAAATAATAATAATAACTTTTTTTCACCAAAATTGCTTTTACATTGTTCACAAAATACCTATGTCAAACTTACAAAAAAATCCTAGTTACGAACTCTGACCTCTAAACTAGGTTGAATTTACCTGTATCTTAGAGGTCAGTGTACCTTCACCGGTTTACTTACAGTATATATAAGTCTACATATAGTGATTAATACAATTTTTATAATATCAATGCAATAGATTTAGCATTAACCCATAGGGTCAGCATGCAGAGAAAAAGTAAAAATGAGTAAAGTAAGTAAAAAGTGTATGTATATATATGTGTTTGTGTAAATCGACACAGCTTAGAAATTAAATCATTTGCAAATGTCGTCGTACATTTGCGGGTTTGCGTATTCGTGCGAATGTGAGTGACCGGCATTACAATAAGGATCAAAACAAAAAAAAGAATTATCCGATTTGTTGCTGTTGTCCGGAAGTTATGGCGTGATCAACGTAAATCGCAATATAATATTTTTGTAAACATTATTAGTTTACACACTAAACTATCGTGACTCAATTAAAAATTGAAATAGTCGTAGATAAGGTGGGAATCCGACACCACAATTTCCATTTTCCTGCAGATAAGCTCATTAACATAAACAAATAAAGAACTAACATAAGGATATATCGTAAAAATAGTACCTAATGAGTGAAAATGTTGTTTGATGCGGGCACCCACACGACGCGACGGAAGTAATGTATGTGCTGATATAGTAATAGTCTACCTACATTGAACTAAATAAGTACGTTGTACGCATTTCAATTAGGTACTGCGTCTTCATAAGCCTTTTGTTTGAAGTATGTGTTTAAAAAATGGGAAGACGTGATGTAAATTTATTTATTATATCTTTTGCCCGCGACTTCGTCCGCGTAGAAGTCGAAAATGGTTTTATGTGAGTTCAACGTTTTTTGAATAAAATAAGATTGAATTTTTTAACATGTGTCAAAATAAAATGTTATTTAAATCAAAAGCCTATGCAAATCACCCCCAAAATGACTTTTTAACCCCGTTAGGCGATAAGTTTAAATAAAATACGAAACACTTCTTACATAATTTCTGTTGAACAATGTTTATGCAAAATTTGCAGAAGATTGCACCAAGAAATCACGTTGTCCCATATAAACTTTGCCTTTGTGTTTCACCTAGAATTTCGGAAAATCCTTTCTTATCGGACGATGTCACCACCGACGTTATACAAGGAAACACACCCTCCAATTTTCGGGTCTCTACGATCAGTGGTTTAGGCCAGCCTTTCCCAAAGTGGGCGATAACGCCCCCTTGTGGGCGCTGCAGGCCTAAAGGGGGGCGGTAAGAGACTCAGAAAAAAAAATCAAATCTCCGCTAATATAGCTCAAAATAATTAATTTAATTCGAAGTTATAGTGGTTTTTAAGTTGTTGAAAATATGGGGGAGCTAAAGAATAATTTATTCTCAAAGTGGGCAGTAGACAAAATAAGTTTGGGAACCCCTGGTTTAGGCTGTGCTTTGATCCGTCAGTCAGTCATTCAGGACAAAGCATATAATTATGTATAGAAGATGTACAAAGTTATGACGTAAACCTTGGTTACTGGCTGTAAGATGCGTGACATATTATGTGTCGTGAGGAAATCTGATATTTTCAGAAGATATATATTAGATTAGATATATATTTTTTATTATTAATTATAGATTTATTAGCTTGATAAATTTATGATCCTTTTCCATCAGATTCTTTTGTTTTGCAATTCGATAGGACGATATATCACACCATACGGGTATGTAAGTTAATATTTCAAGCCTTTTATGTCTGGCTTAAGGTAAACGCTTAACTTATTAATTTAAAACCTTAAAGTGATATTATAAGTTTATTTATCTTAAACGTACTGTTAATCTGATATTATATTAAGACTTTTTTTAAAAACAATGTCAATTTATTGGCCAGTATTTTAGTGTTAGGGTTTAACGGTAGAGTTATGAATAAGGAACAGTAAAAAATATCCTCGTTATTTATTGTGAATTGCAATAAATAGTTTAATTATATATTAATAAAACAATAATTATAATAACATTTATTACAACAGGAAAATACATTGTGCGCCGACACAAAATAAATTGGGACAAGGGCAGGATGAAAATGAAGCAATTATTATAACAATTTCCCGATGTATTTATTTGAGTATATATGTTATAGGGTTAATTGGCAGCTCTTCGATCCTTGCTAGTAGCTTATTACCTCGCAAACACACACAGCATAACTTGGCAACAGGCCGTGATACTAACTGTAAACTGGACTTAGCCAGAGGATTGTAAAAAACTTAATCGGTAACAACTGGAGCGAATCAGGTGAGCGTACTAATTGTGGAAAGCCAATTAAAAACAATATTGTGCAATATTCGATAGTCGATAGAGTCACGGAAAGAGATGAAGTCACTTACCCTAAATCGTTCATGACAGATGTTATTCACCGGAACAGTAATTGTTAGAGATGGGCCCACGCACACGAATCTAATGGCCACGAGATGACGTTAGCGTATGAACGACACAAGACGTTTTTAAAAATCAAGAGATTTGAATATTTTGATAACAGGAATTATTTTGTATCGTTTTCATTCATACAAACATGTTTCACTAGCTCTTGATATATATATATATATATATATAAATTATAATATAAGCTATATATTATGTAAAAGGAAAAATAAGTAAATAGGTGACCAAATCTCGTCAATAAGTTGTCAAAACTGAAATAGGTGGTTGTAAATATAAGATTTGTTAAACCAATTTACAAGTATTCAAAGAAATTTAAAATTAGGAATTTAAATTGCCCCCCTTGTCCCACTGATAATTAATTATAGTGTAGTTTTGTGCTAAGAGTACACATATGAAATAGACAAATATAATAATAAATATAATAAATATAATAAAAAAAGATATCTAATATCTCTCAAAATAGTAAGACAAAAAAAATTTTTTGAAGACTCCTCCCACAAATAAAGTGTAAAAGTATAAAAAAATCTAAGAAAAAGTTTAATTTAAATGTTAATATTACTCAAAAAGTTACGCGTAGATGACAATAATGATGTGTAATTTAGTGACCATTACATGTTTAGATTTGCTTCGCTCAAATAAATTTGGAATAGAGCGAACGCCACACATTCTCTCGAGCTCATGTTAGATAAAGCTGCCATTGTCAGATGGTAGTTTGTTGTATGGTCATTGTTGGTCGAAGTGAGCGTTTTGAAGTTGTTGGATTGTGGCGAAAAGAGGTCGCGGGGGCGCGGGAGGGGACGGCCGTTGACCGACGACAACCTTATTGCGTCGAGCCATGAGCCAATGTCTAGGGTAAGGTCCTCGGACCCGAAGTAGAGTGGATTTTTCATTGGTACGTTTCCGTGGGCGGCTCGACACGGTTCGGTTTTTTCAACGTTTGCAAAAAGAGGTTGCATAATTTCAGAGTAAACGAGTTGCGATTGTTTACTTAGCTGAACATTGTCACGAATCTGTGACGTGTTTTAGTGTGAACTGTAATAAATTGTAGTTGTTGTTTTTGATTTGAATATTTATTTTTAATGAGATAAATTAGTTAATTATATTTTATTTAAATTAGATTTTAGTACCTAAGTTAAACTAATTAATTATTTTTTATTTAAATACGGTTACATGATTTATTTAAAATTCTCCATTTATCTAAAGTTAGAATTATTGTGCAAGATATTTAGAGTCGTTAACGAATAATGGCTCTTTAAAGTCTAAAATAAAAATGTGCATTTTAACAGTTTTCCTTATTTTATTTTTATTATTGTGGCAACCATTTGCAGCTAAAACTTTTTCAAATTAAATGATTAAAGCTCACGAGCTTTTTACATGATGGTGATAGTTTGGCCATTCGCCTCAAGGCTAGATGTTTCCATTCGAGAGTGTAAGAGAGGGTAATGCCCTCCAAAGTTGTTTGTGGCAAAAAATGGGGACACAGAGACCGGCTCATTTATTTTGGTTAAGTTATGAATCAGCGTGAGAAAAATAATACGAAATTACCAATTTGATTTTGTTATTTCGATTGCCTACCTAAAATTTTAATGGTAGCTAGGTAGTAGATAAAGGTAGGCTTTTGTTCAAATTCTTAGAAATAAAAATAATTATAATTATTTCAACTTTAATTATTTATAAGGATAGTTTTGCTGTTACTTACAAAGAAAATATGCTAAAATTATTCAGCTATGTATTTACATAAACACTGAAAAGCCTGCCATTTAAAGTTTAATTGTAATAAAAAACTTTTATGTCTAATAAATGACATTGGACCTGAGCAATAGGTACTGCTCAGAATTAAGTGCACCAAATGCTAAAGTTTGAAAACGTTTCGAATTACAAAACACCATCCATTTTGTGTCACTTCAAAATTAAAATCGCATAAAATATTCGTGTTTAGTGAATACCCGATAAAGTTGCACACGATTTTTAATTCTGTCCTTTCCACATTAATACTGTAGGTATAGCATAAAATAGGAAATAAAGATTTTCGAATAAAACATCATATTTTTTTTTTATTCATTGTTGATTGCAATTTTGGCTGTTTGTTTGACCGCAATACCTCAGTGCAAATTGAGAATGTGTATTACATAGGTGTACAAGCACATAGTGATGAGACATTACAAATTCACAGAGCGACCTATTAATACAAGAATACGCCAACGACCTGGAAATTGTATTCAGAATGCAAACCAAACCAAAGTTCAGAGATTGTTGTAAACAAGAACGTGCCGAAAACCTTGATTTTGATTCGGGAAGTCAGGGGCGAGGTAGGCACACTTGACATTGTTAACGTCCTTATTTCAATGCAGTAAGATTGATTTTCGTAATTCACTGCTGATGGTCCACCCCAGTCAGTCTGTTCTTCTAATTCTTCTTGTGGTACTCATCTATCATTGCAAAATTATTTTATTCTTTAGTATCTTGGAACAGTTGTTTAATGAAACAATTTCAGTCAATGAGTTTCGTGAGTTAACTATAATATATATGCCTTATTTAAGTTAAGTAATCATTATCTAACATAAATATACAAATAGTTTTATAAAAGTATACAGGCAGGATAACAAGCATAAACAAAAACAAACACTCACACATTATCAATATGCTTGCAAATGCAAATGTGTGTTTAACTTTAAGGCAAAATTAAATTCATGAGCAGCCAATATAAGGCTTGCTCATAACAAATCATATTTTAGATTAATGTGTAGCTCGATTAAATTTGACATAAATGGTCGTTTGAATTTTGTTCTGTTTAATCGATATTCAATTTTAATTCAAGATTTAGATTTACATGCAATCCTTATCTGGTTATAGATGGTAAACGTTGTGATTTTGTGTGATATATGCTTACATACGCTATTGAGTATAGGCTAGAATGTCATGGCATTTATTTTTCTACAAGACTATGTTAATGGAGCGTTATTGATCTGAAAATGAACCTGCAAATGTAGTAACATTCTTTCTACATTTATTATAATCGATTTGCTCGTCAAAAGTCTAACTGTTAAAAATACGAGTGAACTAGCGATGCAAATCGAAAAGTTTGCTCCTTTTCAAACTTTGCATACAGACCAATGTTATCTTTATTGTATTATTTGTACAATTTTGTTAACAATAATGTCAACTACTTAAGTAAAAGTATCTGTACAACTTAACCACGAACTATTTTAATGTTATTTGTTAATCTCACTTATTATCTTTATTACTTTTGCTGTAAAAATATGCTGAGTTGCTGACGTCGGCAACAGAGAATAACTAATCTACACAGTGATATCCTTCACAAGATATGTTACCTTCGTAGTTACCGACGTTCTGATCGCACTGGTATTATGTCAAACTGTTGTCAAGTTGCACTAATAAATAGTACAAAAGATAGGATAAGAACATAAGTAAAAGATATAGAGATAGCTATCATTGGTAACGTCCTAATTGGGAGGTTTTTGAGTCCTCAAAATGTGAGCGCTAATGATATAATAGAGAACATTTTTGTACATAATATCATCGAACCTGCATTCCACGAGTGTGATGATCATTAATTAATCCATTATCCATTTTTTTCTTATTTTTTAGCCAATTACAGGCTGGTTATAATAATATGAAATAACTGGCGCTATATTAGATCAACGACTCACTGTGATATAAACAAAAAAAAAGCTACTTATACTTCGCATTGTTGTTTTTGTATGTGTAAGCGTAGTCCACGCCTTCTTATAAGTACAAAAGTATTTGATGCAAAACAAAATTCTAACAATACTAGTAAACAATTGTACAAAAGGACATGAAAATGTACAAAAGAAAAAGAAAGGCCTCTATATTAAACAAATGCTATTGTTTGTGTAATGATCTCTTTCGTTCTTTCATAACTTATTTTGCTTGGGTACACCCACATTCAAAAGAATTTAAATAAATAGTCTGTATCCAAGTTTATTCTGCATTTAAATTAAAATTTAATTTATTGGCCGAACACACCGGCTCTTTGTAAACATTACTTCAAAATATTTTTTCATTAATCATACAAACCAGTAATTTATTATTTTTACTGTCATAACTTAAGATTATCAATCCACAGCCGTCAACTTATCATATGTCTTTTGTTTATATTTGTAATTTAATAATTCGTATAAATATCTGTATCTGTATTCGTATAAATATTTTTCTGCACTTCAATCAATACCTACTTTGATATGTATTAAATTAAGATTTATTTATAAATCCATTCTCATGCATTTTCATTATAATCGGTTTCTATCTTTTCCTCGTTTCTGTCGATGTTCGGTTTAATAAAATCTTCATTGAGATTGTAATAAAATTCGGATGACTACAAGGAAAAATAACTGTTAACTTACCTACGCTATGTACAAGGAAAACAAAAACAAAAATGTATTCATGATGGAACATTTTATTAACGTCACTCAAGAAGGCTTGTATTGTGATAGGTAGGTAAATAAATATGTAATCTTCTAAGGCCGGTCAAAAATGTCTTGTTCGAATGTTTGCGCGCATGTATGTGACCAGGGTTAAACAAAAAGGGCCGTAGCTCGTAGCATTATGTAGAGTTTATTCAATTGTCTTGCTACGTATTACTTGTTCATAGTAATTAGTAAAGAAAAGATTCTGACTAAAAGCTTTAGACAGTGCGGAACAAAAACAACTTCAACAATCTTTGTAAGATTCTTTATTATTATAGTTAAAAATTTAATTCTTATAGATGTGTAATTGCAGACAGGTTTTACAAAAATTCATTTCACATGCACAAAGAACATCCAGATTTGGAACAGGCATTTGTGGATCACACAAATGCTTGTCCCCTGTGGGGATAGAACCTGCAGCACGTCGGTTGCAGTGGTAATTGGCGTTAGCCGTGCAGACTGAAGATCTGGTCATAATAGCCTAAACACGTCAACACTCTGTGAGTAAGCTCTTTAATTAACGCCCGACCCTTCGGCTCTGCCTACAGCAAGACAAGGTAATATTTCACTTACATTTTAATAAAAATCATGATGACGCGGTAACCAATTACTGAGCAATATTTCGCCGTCGTTTTGATTTGGTTTATTGCAATAATAATAAGCGTCATTTTGGTCCCATGAAATTATACTAACGATACATTCATAACGAGCAAATTATCGATCATTATTTTACAAAAATATGTATTTGATAATCGGTTTTCCACACGCTGATGTGAAATAATTGAATAACGTTTTAAACAAGATCCATAAATCGATAATTGCTTTAGTAATAACACGCGATAAGAATAGAGTCTTAGTTAATATTGTACGAAGTTTTATTTATAAATAGACTCGCACACATGGAACCTTTAATTACTTCTGTGTTGTGGTTTGCTGAGTATTAGCGAAACTTCTTAGTAAAACAATTATGTTGTACCTTTGAGTGGGATGTGTCTAGCAATAACTTTTGTTAGCTCCTAAGTTCCATAGACTCTTATTAAGTGAAGTATGATATTAATGTCGTTATAAAATTTAGTCTTTGATAGATACTTTTATGGGTATTGTATTTTTCAATTAAAGAAATT
Source organism: Diachrysia chrysitis (assembly GCA_932294365.1). Lineage (NCBI taxonomy): Eukaryota > Metazoa > Arthropoda > Insecta > Lepidoptera > Noctuidae > Diachrysia > Diachrysia chrysitis. Next base: position 8,438,515 of record OW028649.1, on the reverse strand, counting down.
CAATTAAAATATTGAATATAATATTTATTAAAAAAATTCGGCTATCGTTCTGTAAATAAATTTTAATAGCTGTTACTATAATTCTTTATAATGCCTATCTATTCTCATATTATAAATGCGGAAGTAACTTTTTCTGTCTTCCTGTCTGTCTCTTACGTTTACCGCTAAACCGCTGTACCGATTTTAATGCAAATTGGTAGTGGGTAGCTTGGATCTCAAAAAAAAAATAGGCTTTTTACCGCGATAACCGACACCCACGCCGGCGTAATTAATTAATCTAAACTTACCTCAGCTGGTCCCGATATTCGGGTTAGCTATTTGCATAATGACTGTCAGACATCGTATTTTCCTCGCAACTTCAAAAACAACGTCTTAAATAATAAAATATCTACCAAAATTCTTGTTGGAAATACTATTGAACTTAAAAAATACCAAGTCTAATATGGGGCAAAAACAGAAAACAGTAAATAATTTAACAAAAAAAAGTGTTGAGTAACCCGTTATAATTGCTCTTCCTTCAGCTTTTAACATAATTGAAATTATATAAAATAATGCTTATTATTTATTAAGTATACAAATATATTATTATGATTTAACGAGTTACCGCTAGATATAACTTGTTTTAGTCAAGTCTTCATGACGTAAATTCCTTTAATAAAAGAGTAAAGATATTTCAACTGAGTCTTTATGATAATGTAAAAGTATTGTAATTGGTTAACTAAAACCAGTTAGGAATTTCCTTATCTTTGTTTTATAGGTAATTGAAAGACAATGAATAAAGATGGCACGACCTTGAATTTTTTTTAATTTGTCGTTGTTGAGATTTTGGGTCAAGTTCGATGTCCAAAATTTACAAACTACATACAAATAAAGAACAACAACTTAGCTTTTTTATTTTTCGAATCTATTACAATTAAGTACGTCAAATAAACTTAACTATATATACATACACAAAAGGAATAATAAAATAAACTAATCTAATTAAACATAAACCTAAAATAAGAACAACAAAGAAAATATTTTTGTTGACTGATTAAGATTTCATAATAATAAACTAAGTAGGTAGTTTAAGATACATCTATGCACTAATTATATGCATCTTAATTTATACATCTTAAATGCAAATAATTTCAAAGAATACGTATTAACATAAAAAAATAAAGATATATAATATAAAATTAGATTTTATTTATGTACCATATACGTTAGAACATATTTTGTTGTATTTGGAGTTTCTAATGCATTATTAATAAGTTTACAAATCTATAAAGCAGTTGACGTAGTTTCAACATTTTGGTTTTCCCGAGAACAGCGAGAGAAAATAAAACAATCATTTATTATGCTTGCAAATACTCAAGAAATGCCATAAATAGCACTTATATTAAAAAAACGAAACAAATTCAAGTTATTTCACACCTTATAGGTGTATGTTGACGTGAAAATATGTTAATGTCTTTCTTAGTAACAATAAATGGCTACAATTATATTTAAACATACAAGCTTTTATGTACAGTTGATAATACAAAATGTACGAGTGTTACTTATGTCTTCATAATTATTTCCGCCTTTAAGTAAAAATTAATAAAACTGGAATATTCATATACTTTATAAAAATAAAAGAAAGAAATTTGTTCGTTGCCTTTGCGTGTTGCACTACTTAATTTTTCAAAGAAATGTTTTTGGAGCTCAAAATCTCGGTCGCGTAAGGACATAAACAACATAGTTTATATGTTAGCAAATAAAAACTTATGCGATACACACACATTCACATTATTATCAAGATCGTGGAATTTTAGACTTTATCTTTATGTGTATAGCGTTGCAAATGACTAATTGATTGAAAAGCTACGGGAAATGTAGGGTTGGCAAAATAATAGCCGTTATTTATCATGGAAAATTCTAGAATATTATTTACTTTGTCTATGTTGATAATGTTAGAAAAAAATTAAGTAATGTACATATAAAAATATCGCTTGATGAGAAATACCGTAACTGCGTCATTATGTACTATCTAGATATATAAAATAAATCTACTTAGAGATAAAAATAATACACAACATAAAATTTGCAAAAAGGACAGTAATTTTATTGTAGTCATATAATAATATTTATCAATCTGAACTAAAGCTAAGCCGGCTATTATAGGATGCAATCAGATTATAATCTATTACGGCAGTGACCCTTTACAGGATTCTTGTTTCGACCTCTCTTAAAAAACGCAAGTATTTTAATAATAAATTAAATAATTATTTACGCTTAATTTGTTTTGCCAGCGCTACTATTTCACAGATTTTCCTTTCCATGTGTTTGAGGCCCTGGCGTGTGCAGGCTAACGGTATCGCTCACGTGTCTCCGCAAAGCCATCGACCCTCAGCGGCCTCCGCGCAATACCCACTATTTAAATACCAAATAACTTATAACACAAGCTAGAAGTATAGAAAATTGTACCTTAATGTTTACTAGATATGGTGTAAAATGATTTGCTGCAAAGATGTAACTTGTTGTAAAAGTCTCATTCAAAATACAGTCGCTTCAATTGATCGCTCGAATATAAAGCCTTACATAACCGATATTAAAATGTATTGCTCACATTATACAGTTTAAAATCCAATGAACATATTCTCAAGAGTAAGGATCAGTTAATCTAGTTATTCATACATTTATGTATGTATATATACAAGCAAATGAAAACGATAAAAAGTTATTTGTAAAATTTCCACAGTAAGTATCTTCTTAGTGACGTATAAGAAAACTCGAGATGTTATTTTCATTTAAGGTTTTGTTCATATTGTAAAATATACAACAAAACTTTTTTTTAGTTGACCAAATCATGACAATTTCTCAACAACTATGAAACAAAAACTATTAATAAACATGTACGTTACATGCAGTAACAAAAATAAATTCTCTATATGATTTAAAAAAAAAGTATTTAATTACAACTTTCAGACATCCCTTTCCTTTGCCGCTTTCGTTATGAGTGATTAAAATTATTTTTTCGGGATATTATCACAAAACAATTTTTATCTAATACATTTTATGCTGCGAGATAAAATTAATCTTTTGTAATTGTAAGCAATATATAAAACGTAATAAAGTTTATTTTTAATTATCTTTTCTATAAAATTGTTCGTACTTAAATTATCCGAGAATAATAATAATGCAGAGACGTAGATGGCGATTTTTATTTTTGCTCGCACCTTAATTACGTACTTGTATATTGTTTTATTATTGCTGTACATTTGTAAAAATAAACGTTATTCTCTCTTTATATATTTTACTTTGAATAACTATAATTACATTTTGCTTTGCTATCCCTTCTTTGCAACAACTAATCAAGCGTGTATCTTTCTATATAATATGGGCATATTTTAGCAATTACAGACGTGATAATTAGTTATAATTGTTATTAATGCTGGAACCATCATTTACTTCCTCTCTTTATCTACACCATAGGGTCAGACCTAATTGCATTAGGTATATTGCATGTTTATTTCACATAAGTTAGTCAAGCACAAACTTTTTTTGGAAAAGGTGATAAACCTTCTTGGTTGGTTTTTTTTATATTAGTTTTTGTTGTTGTTATATTTTTAAAATTAGACACTGTGTCTATTGTTCTATTTTAACTTTTCCAGTAATGTGCCCTTAATCTTTAATTGATTTTAAAGCTTTTTTATTTTATTTTTAGAAAGAGATTTACGCAGTTAGCCTGAGCGCTGGCTTTGACTGCTTCACCGGACTTTTGATTTTAAATCTAATACTACGGCAATGCAAAATTGATATTAGTTTAGCAGGCAGAAGATTCAGATTTAAAAAAAAAATTGTCACTGGAAGGAACTGACTGGAATCTTAACATTGAGAGTATTTTTTTGTACTGTGTGTTGTTCGTGTGCCTGCTAAATTAATTTCAATTTTGAATTGGAATTGTATTCGAATTAAAATTAAATAGGAGAGTAAGGGAACTGGTCTGCAAAAAGAAATTTCTTAAGAAATAAGCAGTACCTTTGTATCTATATTTCCGATATGTCTAAGTTACGTTTACCTTTTTTTGTATGTGTACATAAATAAATAAACCTGTAAAAGTGTTTTAAGACCAAAAATGTTTTTATTCTTATTTTTAATCTTGAAAAGGTAATTAATACAAATTTCCTTTTATATACAAGTAAATTAGCCTTTCAAAGGTTCATGGAATTCATGATTAAGGTATTACTAACATTTTCCACTCCAACAACCGTAAGTAAGGAAGCGGATACCTTTTTATTTTATCCGACTCCCGTACTAATATAAAAAGGACATTCTTAGTAGTGCCTGAAAGGTATTTACGAATTTTCTGTAAACTGTTTTGAGTGGATCAAAAAGACCGCCAAGATGTACCTATAGAAATAAAAACATATTTAATAAACTTATTAAAACCTGCAAAAGCTGGATAGAAAGCGTAACTTTATTATACTTTAACCACATCAGTGTTTTTTTTTGTAACCCGTTCAATCGGCGTATGAAGTAGTGTAAGCCTTATATGTACTGGAATAGTTTCCGGTACATCATACATTTTTAAATAATTAATTATTATAAGAGCATAAAAACAAAGTCAGTTTAATTCACGCATAAAATTGTAAGTCCACAGCGTGTCCATATTGATAAAACGTAAAGTAAGTATAATAAAAAAATCCTATCGTAAAACATTGACTTGATAAATTGGAATTAATATAAAATTTCTCCTCATTGCTTGAACCAGAAGGTAAAATTAACAATTATAATGTTTATCTTAGAAATTCTGATCTGTTAAAATATCAGCAACACTTTCGACGCACGTGTTTCACGTGCGACAGGTAATGGTCGCTACCTTAGGGCTTACAACTTAAATAAACTTTCCTTTTTTCCCCATTTCACATTCGTGTCTTACATGATTGGTATCTTCCATCATCTTTTTCTTTACCAGACGTTTAAATGCAGTGTCATGTGGGAGGCTGGCACTTTGTTAGTGGCTATTGGGGTATCTTTCATCATCTTTGGGTTTGCCAGACGTTTAAATGCAGTGTCATGTGGGAGGCTGGCACTTTGTTAGTGGCTATTGGCTATATAGCCCAATCTGTGAACTGCTAGAGTATGGTTTATTTTTTTTTATGTACACAATTTTACAGAAACAACATTATAGAAAAAAGGTACAAAGGTAATGTTTATTTCTTATGAATCTTTACCAGCAGACCAGCCATAATAAAAGTAATACATAATGACAGTCAACAGTGTGCTACGTAATAATAAGTTTACTAGAGTTATACATAGAATAATCATATTTTCATGCTCCTTCGTCAAAAACTCGAGTTTTGTAACAGTGTACATTTAAAAAAAGAAACTATAGGTTTTTATACTGTGAAATATAAAGATAAGTATTATGTAAAAATTTGTATAATTACGGATCTTTGAGCTGCTCAACTATGTTCTTTATTAAAAGTCAAAAAACTATAATATATAGTAGGTTATACACATTTTGTCACTGTTATAAACAAATAGGTCTAAGTATATTTTTTATCTGAAATACAGCATAATTTCAGTTCAACTTTGTAGTTTTCAGTAATACCTGTAAAATAAATTTCACTTTGTGACAACCCTGTTCAAGGCCAGTGATCACGTTTTGTAAATTATCTATATGTGGTGTCTCTATTTTTGTACTTAACATGATTTAAAATTTAATTTGAGCAAATCTAAATATTATGACGATATTGAACAGTTTTAAAAAGCGGTGTTCTTGATATATTAAAATTCTCATAAGAAAGTAAATGAGGTGAAGTTTATGTCAAATATAACAATGAAGTATTAAACAATTATAAAATTACACGTTATTATGATTAATCATAATTTTTATTAAAATATGATTTTAACTTAGATATAACAATTGCTATTTTATCATGCTTGTCCTAAGGTGTCACCGTCAAGTGTCACCTTACATTTTATTAAATAAAAATATAAATAATATAAAGTTTTTTTTATAATCATCTCGTCATATTGCAAATGACTAAATTTAAATTAATGAACAAATCTGTATAATAATATGTTACTGCAAAACCCCCAACCTCTGTTAAAGCTTTTCCAGTAAAATCTAAGATTTACCAACTATTCATGGGAATAGCCCTAAATGCTCGGTGATCGTAGTTCTTTCCTAACTTTTACCACCATTCACTCTTAGAAACGTCAGGCACTAAAATCTCAACAATAGAATCCGTTTCAATATAGTTTTATTTCAATGTAAAGGTATGGTACAGTCAAAACTTGGGAACCCCGACTTACAGCACCCCCGACACGGATGGGTTAGGTTTGAAGGGTTAGCGTCAGAGGTTGGGTTACTTCAGACCCCAAAAAAAAGTAGCGCCACTTTGCGGGGCTTCGTCGACTGACGAAGTCTTTCCAACATTTTCCGTCGGCCATTGGTAAAACTTAGCATACACCAAACTCTAGTTTGCTACATGATGTATATTCTTGATACTAAAATCAAAGTTATACCAGTGTACGAGCTTTTACAATAACATATATATGTCTAATGTATATATTTTAATTGGTCATTTGGAATGTCGTCAAAACGTATATTAAGGAGTCAGTAATAAGGCACTTCGTTACGCATCTTCGCTATGGATCTAGTACCTCGGGGAAGGAAAATTTGTTGATATTAACATATCTAAAACAAATGTCTTATTTAAGGCTATAAGCAACTATATTCTAATACCGTATCATTTTAACTAGTTAATGGTTTGTTTTTTAAATGTGTTTAATTAGTTAAGTTCGTTATAAGATATTTTTTCCTTAATAAATAAAATGAAAATTTTATCAATGCAATAGTTATAAGTATTATAAAATAATTTTAATAACCATGTCCAAGTTCATACGTACGTTAAGTTAAAGTCGCAAGAAAAGCCCCAAGGTATTTTTCATGTGGTAGTGTCTATTTGAATATAAATAAAACCTGTGTTCTCCAAACATTTTTATGCTTTTATTACCATTGCTTAACGTCCATTAGGTACAACATACATATTATACATGCATATTTATATCATTAAAAAGTTTTTAATATATTGTTCCATTTCTAAAGACCTTAGAAACTATGATATCTTTTATTTACAAACCTACTTAAATAATGAATGACTGGCTCTATAATTTAAAGATTGACATTGACTCTACATAAGTTATAATAAACACTTCACCTCATTGTTAAAACCTTGAATAGTTTGGGAAAAGCAACATTAAAAATTATAATAGTTTTAGAATTTGTGATAGATAATATGTGATTTTAAACACGTGTGTCACGTTTTTGAAGCGGTGGTTAGTAGGGCTTACAACTAACAGAAAAAAGAGATCTTTCTCAAAAATTACAATAATAGTTTTACTGTAATTTATATTGTAAATTTCACATGTAATATGAATGGGTTGTAGGAAGTCTATTTTTAAAATAAGTAACACTACCAAGAGACCTCTAAAACCTTTAACGAACGATGTGTGTACTGTGTTTATGTAAAAACAATTTCCCTTTTTGAACTAAATTAAGCTTTTAGTCATAAGAAATACATTTTTTAGTTAGTTAGTGTTGTTGTTAAGTTGTTTTTTAAATACTTTATTATATTACTTAAGTGAATCTACTAGGCAATTCATCTTGGCTTTTTTTTCTATTTAACAGCCCTGGAGAAGGATTCAGTCACGTTTCACTATGTCCATTTAAATTTACTTCGGCTTCAGCATAACAACTGTTTGTCGAGCGTTTTCGTAACCATTTTAGCTTAGACTGGAGGCCTTCTATTACCATTAGTGGTTGCGAAAACATGCTGAAGACAATTTTTGTCTGAATCGATTTGGAATAAATCTATATGGGACTAACTCTGAAGAATATTTGTCTTTTTTTAAATTAATCCACAATTACCAGAGATATCGCGTAAAAATCATACGGAAAAAACATGCATGCGAATTGATAAGCTCTTCCTTTAGAAGTCGAATGGTTGTTTTAATAGATACACCTTAGATAGCAATGGGCAGTAAACTCCGCTGCCCAGAAACATATCTAACACCAGAAGTGGTTGGAGTTGCGCTGCCTTCCTTGTCTTTTGATCTTATACAAACTCGATGGAAACACTCTTGTAACTAGAAATTTTGATGAATTAACTTTTTGATCTAATTTACTAGCTTTTGAAATATCGTATATTTTAGTGTGTTATTGTTACATGTATGATTAAATAAACCTGCTTGCTATGTAACTGTCACTCACGCGTTTTCCATACTGTGAAGAGTTTCAAGTGTTTCCACACGTGCTAGTGTTTGCCGTTGTGTTTATAGATTAGGAACTTGTGGTATTAAATTTTTATCAACTTAATTTGATAGTATAAATATAAAAGTATACGAACTACGAATACTTTTATATTTTTGTAACAATAAATGTTGCGTTTCTGCTGTTATTTAAATCGTCTGAAATTTAGGAACAGCATTCGTTAGTTGTTTTTCTTACGTATTATTGTATTGTGTTAAAATCCATAATTTCCTTTTTTTATCTTCTTTAAACGACACATTGCTTAAAGGAGATTTCTTTCATCTCAACGTATTTTAACAAACCGAGAACAATACATTAAAAAAAATGATAATATAATTTTATCATAAATTGTTCATAAATAACGTTTTTTAAATTCAAAGAGGTATATATGAAACTTTTATTTGCTCTATTCTTAGGTATACAATCAATTAAATTGAAAAAATAATAACTATTTATAAAAACTAAAATTATTATATGCTAAAAACGTTTAAATAATTTCAAAATATTCGATATAAGCTCATGTTTTGCTGAACGGGTATCGTAACCAATCGAATTGTAATTTTGTCTGCATCCTTGGTTTAAACTTATGTCAGATTGCATAAAAGCATGTCGTATGTGTGGAAGAACGCATGTTGCAAGTATTGTGATTGATTTTTGACATTCTTTTTTTACCTCTGCTACCTAAATGTTTGGTTTGGTCCTTAGTAGAAAGTTTAAAATAGAAATATGATGTTTTATTTTAATTGATCTATTAAATTCAGTTTATTAGACGTCCTTCTCAAACATCGTTAGTTCCCCAAAAGAAGAGGCGTGTTGTATACACCTATATTATGCTATTACCCCACAGAAAATTCTTTAGAAGGAGGGCGGGCTTGCCATTTATTGAGTTCAATTCAAATAGTCTTTTACAATAAATGTAAATGAATAATAATATACTTCTAAACCGTAATAATCAACATTCTACATTGTCATTATTAGGCTAGTCACGTGTGTATTACCGACCCCATTCGTATTGATTTCGTCTATGAATGCTTACGTAATCAATTCGGAGAACAGTCAAATGGAGTACCTGAGCAACCGTCAGAATAGTTTGTATAGTAACCTGTTGGTTCTGGGTGTCTCCCCAAGTCATTTATGTTCAGAGTATATAAGAGTTTAAGAAAAGCAGGGGTGTAAGTTACCCGACGGAGTAACGCCAAGCTTGCTATAGTGATCCCGCGGCTCTGGTGAGGGCAAGGACGGGACCGGGGTGTTTTTAGTCGGTGTAACCTCCGGTTTCTACAAACTGTTTATCAATACAATAATTAGTTTGTCACCTGTCAAACCTCATATCAAGCGCTGTGATAGTCTTTTGGTCAAGCAATCACAGTTGTGATCAGAAGATTTGTCAAAAGAATAAGTTGATTATTCTTTTAGATAACCGGTGGTTAATCCGACATATCCCCACGTTGTGATCTCGGGGTGGGTTGAAGTCATTAGATTTTCACCCCGTGAAAAGATATAATTGTACAAATGAACCAACTTCAATGAAGTTTATATGGGACCACCCAGAACCGAAGCATTTTCTAAAGCGTTCCACAATTGCCGTATACATCGCGTGACAAACATGAGATAAAATCATACCTTTTTTAAGTTGTAATTTAGTTATATTTAGAAAATTAAATGAATTAATAACTGAAGTAAAAATCGACAACGACTACAGGAAATAAATGGAATTAATTCGGTCTAATTTGGCAAGTTTGTTTTAATATTGTTTTTATAATGCTATACACATTAACTTCACGGCTATAATGTTAATTAATGTAGCGAAATTATGGTAATTAATAACCGGTTTTAATTGGAAAATCCCTCATAATCGAGTATCATTAGCTGATTGATTGAAGTACGGTAATTATTTTAAATTGTTTTTTTAACTTTCGATTCTATGATTCATTGTTTTATTTATATTACCTATTCTTTTATAGTAAACTATTTCTTTTTTATCATAAATGCACACTGAATGATGCAAATAATATCAAGGGGCCACAGTTCTGTGCAGACAATTTTATGCATTTTTTTCTGCCTGGCTTTTCCCCAAGGTGACTCCATCACAAGCACAGTATCCTTAGATAAGACTGATTGTCAGAATAGTAATGACTTAACAACAGACTACTAAAGATCAATGTATGACAGTCGCCACCAGCGGCTTAACGTGCTTTCCGAGGCACGGAGGGGTCACGGTATGTATACTATTTAGTCACCCATCCATGGACCTACCGCGGCCAGCGTGGCTTTACCTTTTTTACTCGTTAAACCTTACGGCTCACACTTAGCCGTGAGCCATTTAAATTTATAGTTTTTAGTACATTTATTCTTAAATATCCAATCATTGTACTTTAATTGGGTAGATGATCGCTCAGGCTTTTGTCTTGTAGGCACGCAAACACTCAATGAAATCTGCACTCGTGAACGGAACCTGAAATCACTTATTTGATTTCCTTACATAAATTTAATCTAATAAAACAATGACGTCATTACTTATTCAGTCATACACTAATCGTTACTTTCTTACTTCTAAATTCACAAATTGACTTGCAGAGCATAAATGACACGTGATTGATCTTATACAAAAGAACATGTGACGATCGAATGTTATTACATCAGAAACATATTTGTTACCCAAATTCATGAAGCGTCCGATTTATGTTGATTTCACTTTTCGTCTGTATTCATGGAAATAACCCAAGGGACTGTTGCGCCACTCCTGCGCCGGTTACTAAGTAAACATCGGTCATTTATGAGGGTTTCAATACTTTCTCGTAAATTTTAAGTGATTTAATATTTTTTTACTGTTGACTAAGTAAGGATACGTTTTTGTCTTGGATTTTTGACAAGCAAAATGAAGGCCAGGAAAATGGTCGTAGCTTTCGACGGTATTTTCCATTTTTTTAGTAGTATATTGTATGTGGGTGATAAAGATAACAGTCCACTTGAATAATAGAAAAAGTCGCAATTGTTTACCTGGTTGATTTAGTTCCAAGGTGAACAAATGACACAAATTTTGTCTCCGGGGTGATGTCAACCGGGTAACGCTTCCGATGTGAAATTAGGACATCAAAAAATCTTCTTTGTTCACCTAAGTGACATCACCCAGGTGAACAAAATGGAATATATCCTTTCGTCGGTCGAACTTTATAAACCACAATATATCTAACATACACGATTTTTTTATATTAAAACTATTTCAAAAGGATCCCGTTTTTTAATTATATTTATATAACTAACTTTTCAATTTCTTCAAAGATTGCAAAAGAACGTTATCGTTCGTTTGTTTTTAAATCAGTTACAATTTTTGATAGTACCATTGCTTGCGGGAATTTAATTCAAGCGTACGGTAAGTTTGTTTAAAACACTATCGATTAGTCGGTTTAAGGTCACGGAGTAACTAATTACAATTCTGATTGGTTATTCAGTGAACGTGGAAGGGCGGAACTAATTTGGTGTAGGTTTAGAAAGTATCCTGTGTTACATAGAATGGCTGTTCCAATCTCATATCCTGTGGTAGGAATGTTTTTGAGAAACAAATGATGAATATCACTGATGAATACCACTTTGTACCACTGTTACGTAACGTATATATATATTTTTTGTGTTTATTTTTGTTTATAGTGGACAATAAAGAATAAATCAATAAATCCTAGAAGAAATCCCGTTTTATTTATTTTTAGTAATTCAGACTCATATACTCAAACAGTAGAATTGCTATTATGTGAATTTGTCAACAAGTCGCTAAAAAAACTCAAAATAAAAATCGATAACAAAACAAAAAGGACAGTGATTTATCATTAACTTATGGCGGATTTATCCAACTCCAGATATTTTTTAATCGTGGAATAAAATTGACGTCTGACAGATTTTTCCAGAAAACTGTCAAAAATTTTAAATTATTTCCTGTATAAAACTGTTTGGCGTTGGAAAAATCCGCCTGCATACCTAATTGATACGTGTGCACCTTAATTTAGGTCACGATGAACACAGAATTGCTTATTCGACTGGTGTAGACAGCTGATCCTGCAACTCCCGCATTACAACTTAGGGAGTAGGAATGGCTGAAAATCAGCGCTGTGATTGGTCGTGCTCGTCCCGGTACAGCATTGGCTGAGCCATCTCTTTTTGCTACTGTATTCAGACTGATATTTAATAATATGTACGTTGTTGTTTTTAGTTTTTTTTAGTAGCAATAAATGTCTTTTTAATATTTTTTATTCCTGTTTTACAGCGGCTCATCTCTTCCACTTCTTTCCAGTCTTCCGCGCATATCTGTCCAGATGATCACACAACCTTCGCAGCGTTCGACCTATATTTGAAGTATAAGAAATGTAAAGTCTATAATATCGGGATAGTTGTATATGCACTATCGAAAATCAGCACCTGTAAAACCTGATTAAACATTAAACCGTACTAACAAGTTTGCTTCGAAATAGAGCAAAATAACTTTATACACAAACCATTGTTCATATTTTACACAATCGATAGTGAATGCCGATACAGATAAAATCATTGTAGGTTAATGTCATAGCAGTAACATTTTTGTGTAGTGTTTGATAGAAGTTATTTTCCGTTGGCTTAAAATATCTACTTGTAACTCATAGGATTAAAGGAATGCCTGACCATGAATATTTTTTTGTTCAATAAGACATATTTAACTGTAGGTAGGTACATAATATACCTACTTACGATTATATTAGCAAAACAAAAAGTTGTTAGAAAGTAATTGATTTATAAAAATGTAACTTTGTACCTTCTACGAAAAATCCTTTAATTAAGTGTTAAATTCAAATGTAATGTGTTGAAAGTCTTCTACGAAAAATATAATTATTGAATGATAATAATTTTTAATTTTATTATATAAGCATAAGCCATACAAAAAGACCCCGCAACGCAGGTCTTAGCTGACATGAATGTACCTGCAGTAGACTACATAAATAGAAAATGTATAACATAATATTGTTTGTTATTGAACCTAATTTTAAATTCACCCCAGTAGCGTATACTTGTAAAACGATTGGCCTTGGGCTTACAACTATTGACGCACATAATAAAATTCTTACACCGTAAATCACAATAAAAAAAAAGAAACACCGTAATACTGGTCATATTGACTTACAAATAATTGTTATTGATGACTGAAAAGTGAGGACATTTTGTTTTCAAATTCCTGTAACATTGAAACTTTTTGGTTGATACTTGAATTTAAAATGAAAACTGCTTGCATAAAAGTTTTCATGCGTGATTTAAATTTCTTTGTTTAAATGTTTTTTTTTACATACGACTCCCGCTCTAAGTAATTTTATCCTTGTGACGTGGGGGATTTCACAAACATTCAAATCAAATGCACAAAGAATATCCAGCCTTAGAACAAGCCTCATGGATCACACAAATGCTTGTCCCATGCTTGGATCGAACCCGCAGCACGTCGCGCACCACTATACCACTCGACCATCCGTGCAGTCAGAACTAGCTGACTCGACAGTTGTTTTGACCTGTAAATTTTTGACATTGCCAGACAGAACTGGATCCGCGACTACTCGTTAGGCGCACCAGTAGTCGCGGGATTGAGTCCTACCTGAGGTTTAACTTATTCCTCTCTACTATTGTATTAAATTACTAGTACTCCGCAGGCGTTAATGCGTAATGATAATTAGAATAAAAAGTCTCTCTCTAGGTCCAATTTGAGTAATCACGGACGGAGTCGCGTGAAAAAGCTAGTAAAGAATAGAAAATAAATCAGATATAAAACGTTTAGAACGTATAGAACGATTTTTATTTTATTGTTATTACATTATTGTAGTCCATGTTTTTTTTGCTAATGATTATGAACTGCACTTAGCTATACTAAGTGCCTAGCTTAACCATAGTTAATGTCCTCTATTGTGGCACTAAAGCTTGTTTTAAACCTAAAGCCTACTTTCCCTGAATACTAGTAAGTAACTATTCTAGAAAAGACAGACAAAATAATTTAATTTAACCGTCTCATAATTAGATCAAGAGATAAAAGGTTACAATAAAACCGAACGTTAGCCACTAAACACAGCCTATTAAGGCTCGCAGTTCACACGACGACACAGGTGTTACGCTTCCATTCATTTCAATCTTTCCCACGGCCGACTTATATTCACCTATTGTGAACATCCCCCGCAATTCATAAACCCCATTCAAAAGGTTGGGGGTGAATCTCGTACAGGTAGTCCCTACAAGGTGTTATAAGAAATACGTTATGACCGTTGACGATACGTTAAAGGTACAATACAGTAGTCAGCACTTATAATGTATGGAGTTTTGTCTGAAAAGTTTTTATTGTCCATTTGAAAGATGCTGAACGGTAGCCGACGGTTGACGATTGTTTTTTTTGAATATAGAAGTGTTGAGATGATTTTGTTTCCGTTACTCTAGCTATAGATTCGTACGTAATAATCATATTTAATTTAATAAGGCTTGTAAATGGGAATGAAAATCTAAAATCTATTAAGTCCGTCTGTTAGGTAACAGGACACGTGTTTTTTTGCTTTTTCAAAATAAGAAAACCCAGTGAAGAAAAAACAAATCAAAGTTAAGGATTAGGGGCTAATAACGTCAGTAGTCGTTGTGAGTTTTTAGTTACGTAAAATGAGAAAAATTACGTGTCTAATATATCTTAATTTTTGATCTGACTGACATTAAAAAAAAAGATTTCTATCCCATCATGAAGGCTTTGGTGGATTGATTTATGTCTGATTATCAGAAACTGAATCTGATCCTTATTTACCTTTATTAATTGCCTTCTGTCACTCTTTGTTTATGATTGATTATATACGGTAATTAAAAATATTTAAAAACTCTTCTTGTGACATTTATTTAGTGTCTTTCTAAAGCAATAACGAACAGTCAGTCGAATGAACAAACTAATAGATTTAATCAAAGTTAATGCACGCACGTTCATAAATTCACGACAATTTTATAATTAAAATGGTTTTATCTTTTCCACTTATAAATTAATGGTTATTAATTTTATTACATTATTATTAATAAAATCTGTCTATAACTTATAAGGCTACACATACGTCACCAGCATCTAACCACGTGTCTTCAAACCGGTAAATATTTTAATTAAATTTTCATATATGCAGTTTTTTAAATAAATATTCATATTTTATGCTATTAATATTAATTTAAATTGGGTACAATAAGATACGATATGGAATATAGCATTCCATGGTTTGTTGCATGAAATTTTTATAAAGCACAAGTAAGTTCTCAACAATGGCTTGTCTAAACGGAAGTGTATCGGAGCTAACGGGCGGCGGCCATTAACTGCCTTTTAAGTAAAATGTACGCGCCTAATATTTTATTCGTAAATAAATTGACCTCGAATATAATTATGCCTATTTCGTTAGATGAAGTTAGTATTATTAAATAAATATGGTATCTATGATAGCTTACCTATTTTTAAACATGTTAGATAACGATTGTTTTAATGCAATTTTTTATTTTTGACCGATTGAAAAAATGTAAGAGAGATTTTTAAACTGACGTCTTAAATTTGAAAAAAAAAAAAATGTCTACTTGTACAGATAAAAATGAATCATATCCATTAAAACTGGACGTCAATAAACTTCTCAGCCACTATAGGCAGTTAAAAATTTCAACAGTACGAAGGCGTGACATAAATTCAACGTCGAGTAAATATGATCCAACAATTATTGTTTACGCACTATAAATCTCTTGGGCATCCATGTTGTTTTGCGGCCGAAACGCCATAAATCCTTATGTATCGTAAACTTTAATTTAATAATTATGAACGTCATGACGCGGAAATCATGTAGCCGGTCGTGATATATAAAATGGGAATGATTCGCGTGGAACAATGCTTCGGGTTATCGAACTGCAATAACATTTCGGTGAAGGTCCCTAGACGGCGAGGTCATTGCTAGATGCTGGCTCGATGAGTGATTTCATTCTAATAACGAATAAAATTCTAGCTGAGTTTTATACATTTAGTATAGGATTATAAACAGTAGATCTGTTAGTAAACATTGTTTTGGAGGCTATTAATACTCATTTAAATTAGATACGAAAATAAAATAGTGTTAAATTCCAAACAATTCGATCCTTAGTTTACAAATAATTTTAAATAAATTAACTAAAACACGAAAAATTGCCTACTTATTAAATAAGTTTCTGGTAAGCAACCTTTTCTACGGTTTCTGAAAAGCTGATCAACACAAAAATTGGTTTGTCACTTGTTAAATCTCATGTGACGCGCTGTGATTGGTTGTTTTTTTTCAACTTTTGATCAACCAATCGCAGTTACGATCACTAGATTTGACAACAGATTTAATTGACCAGCCTTGCAAAAACCGGGGTTAGTGTTATAAATGAAATATTGGTCATTTACTAACCTACATATTTAGGTATTATTTGTGTAAAATTTAAGTCCATAGCTACATATAATGTTATTATATATATTTTGTATAAAGAAACCATAATATTTTCTAAAATGTCAATAGCTAGCATTTACTTTTTTTTTTCATCTCAAGTAGGTAGGTATATAACTTAAAGATTATTGACATTTTAATGGCAAAATATTTTTAATCTGAACTGATACAAAAATAAAGTTTATGCAAATGTATGTTCGAGTCTTAGTGGTTTTAATTACTTAACCTACCGTCTACGTAATTATGTTGTGCACTTATTAAATATCACTGATTTTTAGTACCTTTAAAAAAAAACAAGTAACTTACTAATTACAATAGTCAGGCAACGACTACTCGGTATGAGTAAAGGTGGTTTTTTATAATCACTTTATTTCTAAGGAAATGTTCTACACTTTAATCATATATTTAAATAAATGACATTTCAATTTGCTTTTTAAGGCATGAAGTATTAATGAACAAGAAAAGAGACATATGCAATGGCTGACTGCAGCAGGTGCAGATACGAGATAACTCGAGTAATTGTGATCAATCTTCGCGGCTGCCAAAGACAGAGTTATCGATATTTAAAATCGATTAAAGTATTCAAATACTTCCTACACTTCCTATACTTACACAATTTATAATGATATTTTGATACCTGAATTTTAATTTCGATTTGCAAATCGATTACTGTCGAATGAACGTAACATGTGCTCAAAGTATAAATCATATACTAGCGGTTTAATATAGTATAGTCCATACTAATATTATAAAGAGGAAAGATTGGAATGTATGTGTGTATTAATGTAACGAACAAAATTTAAAAACTACTGCGCCACAGATTAACATAGGCTGTAGAATATATTAAAAGACTAGCTATCCCCCGCGACTTTGTTCGCGTGTTTTAGTTTCAACGGTATTTCATTTTTGCAACATTTTTCATTTATGCTCTGCTCCTATTGGTCGTAGCGTGATGTTATATAGCCTATAGCCTTCCTCAATAAACGGACTATCCAATACAAAAATATTTTTTAAATTCGAACCAGTAGTTCCTGAGATTAGCGCGTTCAAACAAACAAACAAACAAAAAAACAAACAAACAAACTCTTCAGCTTTATAATATTAATAAATATAGTATAGATAGATGTCCACCCACGCGAAGCCAGGGCGGGCCGCTAGTTAAATATAAATGGTTAGCATACTTCACAGATCAAAGGTACACGAGTTCGGTGCAATATTAAGTCCTGTGTTTCATGGAAATTAAAATTTATTGCCGTACGTGGCATTATGAGCACCTCGCTCTGTCTGCCCCTTCTCTTCCCTAATTGATATACGTACGTATTCCTGGCTGGTTTGTGGTTTGCATTAATAATGCTAGGTAATAATTATATTGTAAATGTTTAATGTCAGGCGCATAAAGGTTTTGGTTATTCAGACGTTTTGTTGTTTTTTTAAGTTCGACTTGGTACGCTGAGAAGGTCCTTAAGGTTTTAAATTATTACTAGATTGAATTGCAAATAATTAAGTAATTGAAAATGATGTCAGATAGAAGCATGCTTGTTCTATGAAACTCAATTTTTTTATTTTAGGTTTTACATATATGAAAACGAAAGAAACTATTCGAGATTTTTTTAATATCTATAGTTTTAGTATGTATTAAACTAAATAATGTTTTAATTACAAATATATAAATGTATTATTGTGACAGTCACTAACTTGGATGTTACAAACATCTTAATTTCGAACGAAATTGTTAAGATCTCAACGAACAAGAAAAACAATGGGGTGTCAAACTTACCAAATATCTCACTACACACATTAATGCGCATTTTAAAAAAGCCTCTGGAGTTCTAACCCAAAGATAATAACGTAATTATGTAACATGGCAGCGTTTAACCTCTAAAGGTGAATATATGCGGGACTGAGATAATATTATGTACCTATTTCAAGTTGCCTGTCAAACGTGCACTCCCACTTAAAAGCATTCAAATTTGTTATCTTAAAGGTCGTTTACGAGTAGTTTTTGGATTACATTGTATAAAAATATTAACTAAAATAAAAAATAAAGATACATATAGTCGAACTTAGAGCCTCGTCCTTTTTGGAAGTCGGTTAAAAAGTTACTGGATAGACATACTTTTTATAACTAAAACTCAAATAAGAAGTAGCACTTCATTTGGAAAAGTGGTAGGTACTAAAAGTGAATTAATTAAAAATAATTAATATTTTATTTATTAATAGACAAAATATAAATGGTATCGAATACTGTTGGTAAATTAAGCAGATGTTAATTGGAACTCCTTAAAGTAATTTGTAATAAAAATATGATGACAATGTTGCGGTTTGCTAGTTAATGTTATTTTAAATAAACATGTTTATTACTTAAGCTTAATTACGTAATTTAATAAGTAAGTGCACTCAAAGGTAGGAAAAGGCACATTTTGAAAACATTTTAAAAGGTCTAATAGCTACAATGTTTACTTAAAAACTGCTTAATGTTCGCCTCTTCATAGACATAATTTAACGACTATGTTTTTCACATGAAAAAGGATTCTTATGTTTGACCTTATTAAATATATGTAGATATATTAAATTGCATTAATTACAGTATATCTTTATTAGTTTAGCGGTAACCGCACAGTTCTTGGTCTATATGTTACCAAAAGTTTCATAAAACTTTTCCAGTCGTTGTAAATTAAAATACAAGACGAATAATCTGTTACGACGCAACTTGCAATACATAAAATTAACCCGCAACAGTATACAGTTACTCACCCGTAGTACAAATACGTAGATCAGATAATAACGAGAAATAAGATCGCAAACGTCCTTAGCATAACTTTTGCTAATCTAGATTAGGTCACATCTGTACGAAGCCTCAAGGTTTGCGGTCAGACGTAGGCGTATAATTACTATATTCGATGTGAGGTGCTATTGTTCTGACGTGACATTTTGAAACGACCTCAATTATACAAACAATACTGAGTTTTGATTCTAACTTGCTTTTACTAGTAATGTGTGATTAATTGTAGATTTGACCTAGGGCTAAACGTTTCTTTATATATTAGAAATATTGCCTCAGGCATACTTAAATAATGCTTTATAGTTAAGCACACAGTTATAGGGGCTAGTATGTTAGTACCTACTGCTATTTACGGTAGGAAAGTTTGATAATATGTAATAATAAAAATAGAATCTTGGAACACCCGGCCATCTGATCCCAAACTAGACTGAGCCTGTATTATGGCAACCAGACAAATGATCATCATACTTATATATTTTAAAATACATAGATATTATAAATAAATTACACTCAGACACATAACAAATTATCATTGTTCATCACACAACGATTTGGCCTAAGTGGGAATCGAATCTACGACCTCCGGTTTACCCGCTAAGGTCAGTAACCACTAGACCAACAGGCTAGTAAAATATGTCTCAGAATAACCAAAATATACAAGAGAACAATTTACATTCCGCGTTAATATAAATTATTTATTTCTGTTATTAAATACAGAAATAATTTGTTTAACAGCAAATGCTATGAAATTTTTGATGTTATAAATTAAGTTCTTTAGTTGCCACCATGTTTGTGCTCATATTAACTGTTTTAAATGCGTGGATTTATTTTAATAGCTTGTAATTTTACCTCCGTAATACGTACACTGACTTTGAGAAGACTCTGGCAAATTGTACTCTTGAGCGCACATGAATCAATGCGTCTGCGTAATTAATAGATGAATTAAACTTATTTACTCTATTTGCTTTACATATCCTATGATAAGTTAAATTAATATTTGAAGGAACCTTTGAAGAGATAAATGAATTTAATCATTCTTATAATATAAACAAGTTTTAAATTATAAATGGTTCTATGTACAGTCAAAAGTTACGTATTATCCAGATTTTTTTTACAAAGATTAAATGTAATTAAACGGTTTACATTTATATTGAATACATTGTTCCACTCAAGATACATATTATATATATCTTGAGTCGAGTCGCTTGTCGCTTTGAGTTGAGTCGAACCCTCTCTTTAGCGAGCCGAGGGTGATATTAAATAGGCGTACATGTGGGGACACCTGCAAAATAGTACACAATATATTTACAAACAAACAGAGTCAACTTAAAGCAAGTTTGCATTTAAAGCGAATGTAAAATCTAATATGTACGGAGTAACATTGCAAAATGACTAAGACTGACATAAGAAATACTGGTAAACAATGATGACGTTTGACATTAATTTTATAACGCTTATTACAAATTAATGTTTGTAGATATCCGTATGCGAAAATGAAAAAAAATATGAATGTTAACACAGGTGTACACATACATTGTTGTATTTTTATTATAGAATCAATAACAAGGTAAAATACATGTTACATGATTTAATTATGTAACATAAAGCAATAAACCCGTGTTTTTTTGCAAATAAAGCATTTTTACACTCATTGCTTTTAAGGTATAAAATGATTTATCAAAATACTAACTGGACAAAAATCTGATAATTTCATAAATTTAATCATGTTTCATTAGTGCATAATAAACGCATTTTGAATATTTTATTTTGTAAATGTCGAGCGTTAACCTCAAACTTGGATATTTCTTTTAAACTGGTAACAAAAGGAACATTTTTTTTTATATAAAATAAAATAATTTTAGAAATTAATATGTTATTATTCATATCAAAATTCTTATTTCGTCGCTCTATTTTTTGATATTTAATAAATAATCAACGATAACGTTTAGGTTTCTTTTTAATAAGTTCTTCCAATTTGTCGGCCTTCCTTTTCGTAAACTTGATAAAAAATTAGGACCTAGCCATGTAGAGTAATAAAGGAAATATGTGTAATCATTGTAAATTTACTGTATCTGCTTTTCTTGATACGAAAAACAGTTGTTCAAAATTATCACGTGTGTTCTCACGAACCAAAAATATTTTCGTGAAATCATTGGTTATTCAACTTTAAATTGTCAAATATGTTGCTATTTATAAATCTTTTTGTACACAAAGTACTTTATATAAGAAAAAAATAAATTACGACACCGCAAACTATAAAGTAACGCCACCTAGAGCCTACAAAGTTAAACAAAACCCGACACGCAAGCTTACAGCACACAACAAAATTAATGTGCGGATGTATGTGTCTACATTCAATTCTAATCACGCACACAAATGTAAAGACATAGAAAAACGAGCATTACGTACACACACAAACACGAATCGTTACAGCCTCTTACGTGAAGAACGTAAGCGACTGCGGAACTCAAGATGGCTGACATTGGCAATGGCAGGTCGTTGACCCGGCGCTCGCGCAGCCTTCAAAGCTTAGATCTAGCATTAGAGTGGTTGTTATTTTCTATCGTGTTTTTATTTTATTATTGGACTGTTTGGTACGCTGAATGTTTTTTGTTGGTGCAAACAGTGAACAATGATATTTCATTTGATCAATAATTGCTTACTTATTAGTTTGTAAGTGAGTCGAAATTGTCTATGCTTATGTTCATATTAAACAGCCGTTCACTTTACGGGCATCATAAGTTATTATATTAATTTATCAGCGTAGTAAATTGACGTTATTTAAAAAGTATGTTATCGTTTCAATTCACGCACGATTTCGTCTGAAACTCCTGATAACTATAATTTACTGCAATAATAAAATGAATTTTAACAGGTAGGTATGTTATATATAAATGTGACAGTTGATTTAATTCTATTTATGGCAAACAAAATTGTTCTGGTTTGATTATTTCATGATTCGGCAAATCAAATATTATTATATTTATTGGATATTAAGATCACTTAATCAACCAATACGTTTATAGAACAGACTTGCTGTATTATTCCAAGAAAATAATAAGAAACTGTATTTGTTTTATTTGAAAATTTATAACCAGACAAAAAAAAACGTAATTTCATAACCGCAAATGGATGCAGTGTTACAAAACCAAACATCCGGAATCCGGGTAGAAAAATGCAAAAGTTAGAAATAGCAGAATAGATAGCAACATGAACATTGAACGCTGATGGTTGCGGTAGTGGCGCCGCGGCGTGGCGGGCCGGCGCAACCGCGGAATGTAGCTCAAACTAACGGTGCGTGCGCGCCGCGAAAAAACTCAAGTTCACTATCACGGAAGATTGCGCGGCGTCGCCATTACGCGGTTACGTTGTCGCGTCGGCTACCAGGTATTATGCCACTATGTAACTATGCATTCATTGCATAACGCGTGCTATTTAATATAACACGCATTTTACATCGAATCTGCACTTGTTGTTTATGTATTTGTACTATAAACATGTTTGTTAACCGACTTTAGAAAAGGAGAAGGTTTTCGTCATTTGTATTTGTCGGAGTCTTTTTTTATTCTGTATGTGTTTTTCCCGATTATTTGAAGACGCCTATACCGATATGGAAAATATTTTTTGTTTTAAAGGGTATACTTCTCAGGTGGACTTATGGTCATCAGGTCAGGATCGGATGATGGGATCCTACAGAAATCATGGGAATTCATATTTTTTTTTGAAGTCGGTTTTAAAAAGATTTTATTATTATAGTTTAGTGGTCTTTCTATGGCCGACGGATTTTTTTTTAATGTTATTTATGTCTATTATTTCATAAGTAGGTAACCCTTAAAATAGCCGTTCTTACGGGAAGAACCCTATACATTATGATTACGAACGCTATACGAATGCACGTTACGCTATACATCAATGAATTATTCAGACTGAAATTAATGGTGTACAGTACTTCGACAAAATAATTCTTTAAAAAACATTAAGAAGTGTAATCTGAATGAAACATTTTATTTCTCTAATTAAATACATAAACAAAGTCAAAGAGCTCTTAACAACCTTTTTGCGGATCTTATCTTTATCTTAAGTAAATACGAGTACATTAATGAAGTTACAGAACCTTTTTGCTGTTCACCGTTATCGGGAACAGAGGTGGCATATAAAATGCTAATTGTATGGGTAATAACAATGAGTATTATACAGTTCACATTGACATTAGATTCGCTCTCGTAACGACTGGCTCTTAGTTACGAGAGGCATCCGGTGGGCTTATGATTCATGGAAATCGTTTTTGAAAAAAGATGTTAGGGTCCCTTAGAGGTTTTGAAGATTAAGTACCCAATTTTATGGACCGTTAAGTAACGATTACGACAGACTTAATTATAATCTGTATGTTGATTAACTTACTTTACTTTGATTTTAAAGTCATTAGTATATCTAATGAAAATTGGGATAAATGTTGTCACTTTCTTTGCAAGTAAACTAACTCTCGCAGGCCTATCAATTCACTATAAATAAATAAGTCAGTAAGGAAATGTTGACACAAGCGAGCTCAAAAAAAAATTTATTATGTGACATGTAAAAGTGTTGATATTATCTTTGATGATATAAATCATTTTATAACCTATCACACTACCAAAAAGAGAGCTACTATTTATACTAAAAACTTAGTGTGAGGAAAGCAGATACTAATAGTACCTAAACTATACTACTATGCTTACTAATATTATAAATGCGAAAGTAACTGCGTCTGTCTGTCGCACTTTCATGCAAAAACTGAAAATGAAATTTGGTACACAGGTAGTCTAGAGCCTGAGAAAGGACATATGTAATTTTTTTCCGCAATAACCGATATCCACGCGGGCGAAGCCGCGGTAAACAGGCAGTAGTATATAATATTCTGGAAAAGAATTTCCTGCTTTTTATTTCACGAAACTAACTCATGCTGTTTATTTTAAGGTGTCGCCAGCCCACTTTTCTACATTGTTTCGTGTCTGTGGTACCTTCTTTGTCTCTGAATTCCATAACACAAGTGCATTAGCTACTTACTTTGGGTTCAGAGCAATGTATGTGATGTTGTCCACATTTATTATTATTTTACTCAAATTACAACTACAAAGTCAACTATTAATGTTTTAACACACTAACCCAAGGAACCTTGCATCAATATCGAGTCGTTCTTGACTCTGAACATTATCTTTCATCTTCTATTACCACAGTTATGACGTGAGAACCCGATTGTTTCGACTGCTACAACTGTGGGTAAATCGGCGTTTACTTTTAATGTTAATTGAGACTACTTTGTATACTTTTATGTTGTCTTCCTTAGCAATATTGCATATGCTTAGGTGCTGTTAAAGTCTAACAAAAAAGGATTTTATCCCGCGCTTTACTAATCAGCTTTGACTAGAGTGGCAAATTCTGAACAGTAATTACTATTTTTTCTTCACCTGCCTAGCATTTTTCCCAAGCTATTTTGGGATCGGCGTCTAGTCTTACTGGATTCAGCTGAATACCGTATTTTACATGGAGCGACTGCCTATCTGACCTCCACAACCCTTTTTACCGGGTAACGCATTATCCCATAGTAAGACTTGTTGTCAGAATTGAAATTACTTAACGCCAAAGATCGAAGTATGACAGTCAGGACCAACAGCTTTCCGAGGAATGAAGGGGTTTCGGTATGTTTACAAATGGTAACCCATAGACGGACCAACCGCAGCGAGCGCGGTTTAACCTTTGTGCTGGGTCTAACCCTTACGGCTGACACTTAGCCACGACTCCTGTTACTATTTCTATGAAGGTATTTATTTTTATTTGGTTTGATTAGAGTATTCAGTCTTGTACTGTGCTTGTATTGAAATTTGTACTTGTATTAGAACCATACCAAACAGGACCTTATCCTTTAGCCTTATCTCTGTATGCATTATTGTGTGGTAATAAACAACTTAAAAACATACTCAGCTCATCTAAATTCATATCATCATCTTCATTAAGTTAAAGGATTATTTTATACATAAAAGAAAATAACATAATATATTATACAACTTGCTTTGCTTAAGTTTTAGATCATTAATAAACTTCACGGTCTCCTAAAAGCAGAAGACGGTGCATTAACCTCAACTTAACATCACTACCTTGTTTTTAAAATATTGCATTTCATACTGTATTATTTAATTTGGATATTTGGTTGTGACGTCAGAATCAATATATGAACAGTTGGAAAATGTATTGGTAATTTTCGGTAACGTACACCATTATTTTATATAACTGTTATTATGATTATAATTTAATATCAAATCATCAGCTTATAAGCGTTCTTTAAGTATGTCTAGGGCAAAAATACGATTGTTATTATATTATGTAATAACTACTAACAATACGGTATTGTTCCAAAAATAGTTTGGCGGTGTATTTGTTCCTAAGTATAAGCATAATGATTATATGTGCTGTATAAATAGTTTTGGTGGCTGACAAAATCGACAGCTTCGTCATAATAATTTATTAATTGAGATGCGCTCTGTTTTGACACTAATTTTACGATTTTGCTTGGTCATACATTGCCTACAGTTCATACTCGATATGCGCACTCTATAGTTAACTGATTATTTCTCTAAGATAAGCATATTATAAATAATTTATAGTTAGGTATTTTAAGTTGTACGATAAATAAATGGCAATGAATCTTTAATTATGTATTTTTGCCTTTAAAGTTAAGTAAGAGAACTGAGAGACTGATCGTCTTGTCGTTCAGGATTAATATTTTTTTAAATGACATAAAATAATGAATGGTTAACAGTGTAGGCAGTGGTTAACAGAGTATGTACAGTGTATAAGGTTTACAAACCATTCATTGCAAAACAGCAATACATAAACTAATTTCATAATTCAAATTATTATTGGTTTATGGAATTACGTCGACGATTCGACTAAATAAAACTATTTAGTTCAATATTATACTGAACTTGTATTTTTAATAAATGATTTATTATAATAATATGTTATTTGCACTAACATTAATAAATAAATAATCTCGCATATATTGATTTAGGTATGTTTAGCATGCCGTTAGGTGTTAATGTGTTTTGAATTCATATTATTTATGCTGTTTAATATATAAGGACATTAGTAGTGGAAGATTTAGAGAACTTACAATCTGAATTCAAGTTTAGTACTTAATAATTTGATAACAAGAAAAATACACCTTATGTACTTTAAAATAAAAGGTATGAGTAGAAAAAGTACCTACTAAGAAGTTTAAAACAATTTCATTAAGTAATTTCTTTGGGAAATTACCTATTAGGCACCTATAATGATCTCAGTAGTGTTAGGTGGCATCCTATGGGTTAAAAAGGAGAGGAAAGCCCAAAAAGAAGTGGACGGATGGCAATTGATTGAAGATGAAAGAGAATTTGAAAGAAATATTTGTAAATGATATCATGACGAGTAATAGGGTAGAATGCAAGAATAAAACATTTTGCGCCAACCCTAATTAATTTGGGCAGTCTTTGAATTTACACACGAACATTTAATTTTATACACTGATTGACATTTGATCAATGATATTATTTATAACGGGCTGCGGGAACTGGCTGGAGGCGTGTAGCGCAGGACCGATCCTTGTGGAGATCTTTGGGGGAGGCCTATGACCAGCAGTGGGCGTCTAATGGCTGAAATGATGATGATGATGATGATTATTTATAAAAATGTCGATTTCGATAATGACGGCGATTCACATTGAGTAATGATAGACTTTATGAAATCGTTAAAAGAGAGCTAAGCAAAAAACTTAATTTGTGAAACAATCTCTTTAATTTTAAAATTCAAATAATAACTCAATGCAGAGTTCCAATCCAATCCCTTTTAACAAATGACTGTGCTGCGACCACCTGCACCTGTCACCAATTTACAACCATAAAATAATACAAATCAGGTGCCTTGTTTTAGAAGATTCATTACCACTGTCCAATTTCGTGATACCGCGTTCTGGAACACTAAATGCCATTTAAAAATCAACCCAAATATAAGGTGGAGAAAATATGTTGTTGCGTAGCAGGGGTCGTTCTAATGACCTATATTTGTAACATATGTGGGTCGAAAAGGCAGCTGATAGTAGGTCAGGAATGGGTTACTAAGGCAATAATTTCGGATGCTATTATCGAATATCGGTTTGCTTTATTTTTGGGAGTGAAGGTATTGCTTCGGGCGCAACATGCTAATAAGGTGTTCGGTTTCTCAAACGTTTGCACCTTGTGTTATCAAATCTTGAACATCTAAGCATAAGTTTATTGAAAAAACAGGTTCAACAGGTGTGGGGAAGAGTTTCGCTGATTTGTTTTCGTACATATTTTTGGAAACATCGCTGTCAATGTATGAAAATCACCTTGATTTTCGAGCAAGTTTTGAAAAAATTAATTAGATTTCAGTACTCTTAAAGTGTTGTATCTTTTCGTTTTCTATGCTATATAAATACATCTTCTCCTTCGATATCAAAAGAAGAAGATATAAAAAAAACAACTTATACTAAGAAAATAATATTAATATATTTTTTGTTATCATTATCAATTCTAAATACATAGATACAGCATAATATATCATCATTTATAAGGTAATGCCCATTAAAGATCTCGAGTCTAACGTTTTATCTAGCAAAAAACTTACCTGTGTTATTCATAGCCCTATGACAGACTAGAGGTGACACGATTTATTGAATCAATAATACCTATAAAATGAATCGGTAGTTAATATTACAAGCCATTTGTCAAAACACTATATAAGTTCATTACTTTATGGATGAACTAAAATTGATTAATAAAACGATCTTAAATGGTTTGTTTGTTTCATTTGAGTTGTGAGTAATAGATCATTGGATGAAGGTCTTTTTTATAATCCTACTAGCGACCCGCCCCGGCTTTGCATGGGTAGACAATAGATTAATAAATTATATATCCATTTATAAAAACCATATGAAAATCAGTTCACTAGTTTTGAGTTTATCGCATTTAGACAGACAGA
Organism: Diachrysia chrysitis; assembly: GCA_932294365.1. Taxonomy (NCBI): domain Eukaryota; kingdom Metazoa; phylum Arthropoda; class Insecta; order Lepidoptera; family Noctuidae; genus Diachrysia; species Diachrysia chrysitis. The sequence goes on along the minus strand of OW028649.1, from coordinate 8,409,987 downwards.
CGCGGCGGTGGACTTTGTTTTATAATTTGTATAGAGTACAGAAGATACAAGATTCCGCTGCTTTAAAATGGCTTCCTCTTTTTTCTTTTAAAGCATCCTGATCGTTACGATTTCTAAATAATATTTACATTTAAAATTATCAATAGAAAATCAGTAGCAATTATCAAATCTTCCACAGTAGATATAGGCGAATGCTAGACAGAACAATACTAAAACTGCAATAAATAAAAAATATACAGTCGGGATATTTTATTGCTAGTTGAAAAGTAAAAAAAAATACTTTACCATCCTAATCCGCCCAAACTATTTCTTCGATTTTATTATGGTCTAAAATAAGACCTAATTTTATGATACTATCTATCACTACAAAGTAATAGCAAGTCTCGTCTAACACACAGATCGTCGGCCAAGCATCTGCGGCGTAGGAAACGCATCGCCATCACGATTCCACACCTGCGGCGAACTCCCACGCTCGTGCACTATTACTGTACACGACTGTACCTACTGTTTGACTTTTTGCCTTTGTCTAGACTTTGTATCCCACGATGTACCGAGAAATGGGGCAGGACGGATTATTGAGAAAAGTTGGGAAAGAACGGAAAGTTTGATAACCAAAGTTAGGTGCCAGAAACTGGTATCTCATTGGAAGAAATTGACAGATTGAATACATACGAAACTAGCGGATTTTTAAATCGCGAACACCCATATTATCACTATATATAAAATTGAGCAATTATGATATAATTAGGGTCGATACAAAAAAAAAAATTGCAAAATATAAATTTACATTGAGCAATATTTTTAATGAATTAGTTAAATGCGCCTGTTCTTTAAAATACTAATATAGTGAAACATAAGCCGATTTAATGAGCAAAAAATTAAATAAAAACTAATAATTGATTTGTAACTACACAATAATAACACTGAATACATTACAATACAGAAGTTAGGAATACGACAATGTTACATAATTTTTCTCGACTCAATAATCGACTCAATATGATATTTAAATGCCACACAATATAGGAATTAATAATTGTTTATTTTCCTTGCATGAAATAATTAAAGTCTAATTGATAGGTAGTAGCGTCAAATAGGCACAATAGTATCGCGCAAGGTGCATGTATTAATAGGTTGACATTTACTTACTCGGAGGTGCACATGCGTCTCATTTATTTACAGATCCACAGGAAATTAAAGTTCAAATATTCAGCGGCTGGATCGATAGCCCAAGTATAGTCATTTGAAGACTGAATAATAGGCTAGAATTTGTTAAAGCTGATACCGTCTAACGAACATAATATGATCGTAATAAAAAAAAAGAAAACATAAATATATATAAAAAATCTTTAACATATATTTTTTTTCATTTAAGGTCCTTTAAAAAACCGTGGGGTTTAACTACTTAATTAGTATACTTACATATAACCAACAATCGTTATCCTGTCCATTCGACTTTTCACGCGAATTTTTTGTAAATTTTTATTCACAACCACTACAAAAAAAACAGCAAAATCAGTCGAGCCCTTCTCAAGTGATGCTCCGTCATAAAAGTGGCAATTGATTTTTATTACTAAAGATAGATTATAAATATACTAATTGATAGATTTCAATCGAATGCTACTAAATTATATCGCCTCGAGATAAGCATCAGAAAAAGGGCTTTTGTTATTTTAATAACCTTCCAAAATTTGTCGATACGTAAGCCCTTTGGAATTCGTGACAAATCCCTACTACTGATTTCGGGGTTAAAGATATAAATTAATTTAATGACGAGCACCGTGATCAAAGATTTATATCACAAAGTGGATTGCCGTGCTTCAATATAATTTTATACTTTATGGCTCTACGGGACCACCTTGTAAAGATAAAAGATGAAAGATAATACATTAATTGTTTCACTTAAAAGTACACTCGAAAAAGTAACTGCACTTATATCGCAAAATAATAATTTTAAATTGAATGAAGTCCAAATTGGATTTCGATTTTTTTTAAAACCATTTGGTTGAATTACTTGCAATATGTTATTGATAGGAATCTTTTTTATGGAAATAGATCCTCGTGGTTTTTGGAGATCGATTTTTCTCACGGTCAAATCATCAGGCGCTTTCACTAGTTTTAGGGATCCGTGTGTATTAGTAAACTCGCGTATTCAATTTACCCTGGAAAGTTTGATGATTTATTTTGACATAGTTATGGCTTGCACCTTTTATTGGTTACTTACAATGTAATTGCACCTTTTGTAATGTATTTTCAAGAGTGTTATAATGTAGAATAATTTACTTTATTTTTAACTAGCTGTCCCCCGCGACTTTGTTCGCGTGTTTTAGTTTCAACGGTTTTCCATTTTTGCAACATTTTTCATTTATGCTCCGCTCCTATTGGTCGTAGCGTGATGTTATATAGCCTATAGCCTTCCTCAATAAACGGACTATCCAATACAAAAAGATTTTTTAAAATCGAACCAGTAGTTCCTGAGATTAGCGCGTTCAAACAAACAAATAAACAAACAAACAAACAAACAAACAAACAAACAAACAAATTCTTCAGCTTTATAATATTAGTATAGATTTATACTTACTTATTTTCTTTTCTATTTAATTAGTTTTCTATTTACTTTTGTATATAGTAACGTTCAATATTTAATCATGTAATTATTTATTGTGTGTAAATAGGTATGGGTAGTTTTAAATTAATGGTTTACTAGCCGCAGACCCGACTCGCACTTGACCGATTTTTTATTAATATCCTTCATAGGTTTTTGCTTTCAATATTAAACAAAAAACTTATAAAAAATCCCTTTCGATTTCCGCCCGGCGCCATCTGCTATTCTTGTCATGTGTTTGTTTAGATTACTTTTTTTACTTTGTCCGGATTTCACCGGAACTTGGCTCTCAATGAATGTGGTTTAACATTAAATTTTGTACATTATAAGTGGGCTTTTTATTCACGTATTATATGTGAATGGGATGATCGGTTGGAAACGATGCAAAAAACAAACGAAATTATGGTTTAGGATATAATGATGTGTTAGTTTTTGATTTGATTTTTAAAATACATATTTATAGTATATTAGTTATAAGTAATACGTCCCTTACGTCTCATGCTGTTTATGTCACAATAAGATTTAAAGTATTGGCAGATAGACATTTAAGAACGTCTTAAAGTTAAGTTGCGTTTCAGTATTCGGAGGCTAGTTTTGTAAAAGTCAAAGTTTTGTATATATCTAAGAGAATATTTAATTTTAAAGATAAGAAAGATAAGTATTCTGTTTATAATGTGATTAGTTACGAACTACTGCCAAATCGTTTTATTGGTTTGCAAAAAAGGTACTATAAGCCGTTATGGCTTAAAGTACTAGTATGGATTATTCTACTAAAGGCGTGAGGAAATAAGGGAAAAACGGCTAAATTAACCTTTTAAATTTATTATAGCATCCTTTGTTTTGATTAACCAAAAAAAAACGCAGGTAGTTCTCGCTTTTTTTGGCATATAAACTAATTTGTTGGAAGGGCTTAGTAAAAAAATTCGTGCAAATTCGAAATAGGCGTTAGATTACCCAGTTAATATCCTTGTGGTAAATCAATAATATACTATACCTAGGACTATCCGTTACCGTTGGATTTTGTTACTACATACATAACACAATTTGAAAGGCTCTTTTTATTGCTAAACTAGCTCTAGTCCGCAGCTCCACCCGCTTGGGTATCGACATGTATACATATAAACCTTCTTCTTGAATCACTAAAGATAATAACTAAAACATTAATTACCGAAGTCTAATGCTGTCTCTTTCTCTTTAAGGTCTGTAGTAGCGACAGATATACTTTTTAAAATGTCTTAAAGTTTCGGGCTTACCGATTCAGTTTGCTTCCAACCGTCATATCTAACAAAGAACAAAGCCTTACGTGCCGCTACGCCTTCATTGTTGTATCTTGTCCCTCTTTCACCCTTCCATACAACAGTTTCAAAGAAAGTTTTACGACCACAGATAATATAGTTTCTTTGCGTAAACAGGTAAATATTTTTATTCCTTCAAAGAATGTTATCATCAAAAACACCGACGGTCTTAACTTTCTTCGACATTGTGTAGCGATAATATTGTGTAAGCATTTTTGTCTGTTCTTTCGTTTGATCTTATTTATTTGAGCCGTTGTTTGTATTTAAGAATTCTTTTAGGTATTTTCTTGGTATTAACATATAATTATGTATATGTAACTGTTAAATATTTTTTTGTATTCTGAACTCTTTTGTTTTTATTTTCATTATTGTGTGTAGACACCGATAACTTTATTTTTGAAAGTATTCAGAAAATTATCAAAAGGTATCTACTACACATCTACATAATATGGTATCGTTCTTTGTGCATGTGATTTAAATGTTTGTAAAATCCCTCGCGACACAATGATAAAGTTCCTTACCCCCGAATACTCAAAATCAACTTAAATTTAGGACGTGCTTAAATGTCTATTTGTCGCTACTTTGCGCCTTAAAGTGACAAAGACAGCATGACACTTAAGGGCTTACGTCTTAAAACTGATTGGCGTTCCTGTATTCGTTCATTATTCCATGAGTCGTTTTTTTAAACAAATAAAAAAGTAAGATATACATATGTACTTTATTTTTTACAATGGAATTAAAGTGCGTAAATTAATGGTGTTTGCCTACAATAGCGCGTTGTAGCTCAAATCTATCCCATCTTTAGTAGGTCGTGACGTCGGTAGTTAACAAGTAAGTTAGAAGTGGCTTAAACTGGTTACTCTTGCTAACTTACTTGGTGCAATAGTGGTCGACGAAAAACCACCTTAAATCTTTAAATACCATGACTGTGCTGCGGACCTGTAGACAGTATTGGATATTTTTAATTTGTACGTAGGTACTGGATTAATAATAGGCTTGTTGTCTACATGAAATAATTGGGTAAATCATAATACTGCAAAATATTTCAATATTTTACGACTTACATAAATTTTGTTTAAACTTTTTATATTTTTAATTCTAAATATAATTATATAAATATCTTAAAATAATAATTATTTATAAATTACCTTTATTACAAGTTATTTTAGACCCTAAAACCACCCTTCATTAGATATATTTTTGTTAATTTTATGTATATAAATCTTATACAGTAAACAACTTATACAAATGGATTATCGATTATGTTTATTTTTCCATTCTTGACTGTACAGACATCACGGCGCCATCTTTGAAGTCCGCCGCTAATTACAGATGCGTAAAAGAATAAAATATACGATCATAAAACTAGCGCGTTTGATATAAAGAAAAATTTGGTACAAGGTCAGTGTCGCGTCATCAGTATCAAATGTAGCACAGAGGTCATATGCACAAAGGTTTGTGGGTTCAATTCCAGTTTCCCTATATTACAGACAAGTTATGTAATAACTTATAAGCTTTAAAGGCATCAATTGGCAATTATAAATAATTATTGTTACGTACCTTTAAGGGGAATACATACTCAAGACTTGTTAAAAGAAACAAAATATATTCACAAACAAAAAAAGAGTATTGAAAAAAAATGTGATGACAATATGAACGACTCGAAAGCTCCTAGTTCTGCAAATAATTGATTGAATCAGTCATTCATACAGATCGGAAATTGCAATTTTTATTCATCGTGACCCTAAAGTTAGCGATGCGAATTTGTGAATATTACAAGTCACACAAATATCACATCACCAGATGAAATATAACCCTTGCACACAAACGTGAAAATTTAGTTTACAATAAACGCACTGTTTCCGTAAAAGTGTGTAACATAGTGTTGTTTCCTGTCCCATTGATCAAATTGATGTGTGTATGGTGACCATGATAAAAGTTGATAAAAACGTGTGACTTTTTTTATCGGACAATACTTCCTTACTTATAAATATATTTTTTTTTGTGAAAAATGACACTTTTTTTATATGGCCCAATTATGTAATTATGAAAATATTTTCTATTTACTTAAAAACCATAAACGAAATAAGCCCTGTTTGAAAATTAATTAATCTGCATGAAACATACATTTTTGAATACTGTTTCGCATGATATTGATTAAAGCGTCACTACAACAAATTTAAATAAAAGATAACTCAACATCGTAAACAAATATTTATGAGTTGAATTTACATTCATAATAGGAGTTTACATTATGCATGCAAACGCAAAATGTACAATTATGGAGCATTTGATTTACATTTATCATGAGAATAAAGATCTTGTTAGGAAATGGTAGTAGCAACTATAACTCATAAACTAACAATTCACAAACTATTTATTCAAATAGCCGGCAACATTCAAAATCACATTAATATTTCTGTATTTTCAGATTTAGTCTTGGAATTATGGTCACCCTACAAATAAGGTTATAGAAAAAAGGTTTGTTGTTGCTAGGAGCGCATCTGTCGAGATTCCCACGGAGGCCCTGTAGGAAAGGATTGCACCCTGCTATGCCTCAAGTGATCATAATATACACTCACTATAACTTACCTGTTTCCGTTAAGGTTTTGCCTTCATGACATGGCGTATTATTTTACTATTAACTAAGATATAAAAGATTATTATTAGAAAAGTGTTAATATAACCTTTTTAGTAGCGTTGTTATTACTAAAATGATGATCTAAGAGAATTTTTATGAAGAAAAAATTTTTTCATAAAATTCCCTTAGAAAAGACATCAACGCGTACCTTTAGTGCTTCTTTAATGTTACTTTAATGAAAGCGCTTTGTTTGTTATCAATTTGGTTATATAAATTAAAACTTCTGCAGAGTCCAATCTCAAGCCATACAAGGTAAAGCTCTTATTTATTTTTGTTTATAGTGGAACAGACTAAAAATAAGGCCAGACAATCTAATGGTCAGTGTCATTTTGGGAAAAAAAGACACAAAAACAAAAAGCTCTCTCGAACCAGTTTTCCCAAAATTATTTGCATCTGCTTTTTAAATACCGGATGGCACGAACAAGAGCATTAAAATTGCTTTTTATTATACTTAACCACTATCTTCGTTGCTTTAGGAAATGACTGCGGTACGTAAAACATGGCTACATTGTTTTCTTACTGACATTAGCATGAACACAGTTTGCAGATTTAGGTAATAATATATCTCGATGGTCGTTGGAGCTTGTTTTCTTGATAGGAGGGCAACAGTCTGTAACACAAACTCATTTCGTTATACTTTTACTAATTAATTACTTTTGGTTAAACTTCAAATACTACAAACTACTAGAGACAGGACTCACAGAACATATAAGTTAATAATATATATACTCATATACGTTGATTATAGCAACAAAAAATGACATTATTGACTGGTTTGGTAGTCTAGTGGTTTATGAACCTGACTGCTAACCCGGAGGTCGTTTCCCACCCAGGATAGAATATTTATGTGATCAGCATAATCATTCAACTTTGTTCTGTGTCTCAGTGTAATTTATCTATAATAATAATTATGTATGTATTTGGAAATATGTAAGTATATTTATCAGTTGTCTGGTATACAAACACAATACAGGCTCTGCCTAGATTGGGATCAGATGACATTGAGTTGTGAGAAAAAAACATTGGTTGTTTACCGGGTTTAAGCAGAGCGAGTGGTTAAGCTGAAAAACTTGCGTAAACAGTAGCACGTAGGCATTATGTCACTTGGTCTAAAGATTTATTATAAAATACATAAAAAAAAACTTTTAAACGGTGTATTATATTTATCAAAGTTTATCCTACTGTTTCATTATCTTCTTCTTCTTTGGTAAAAGGTAAATATTTTTTTTAGAGTTTACCGATTTACACAAATTGCTTGACAGTTGGTTTATACTCAAACTTCATGTGTTCTGTGCCGCGGCTGCGCATTAAACTTTTGCGCCGATTTTGCGCATATTGTCTGGTACAATGGCTAACCCTTCAGTGGTTTGTGCAAGCCACATGACTTGCACTGCTTGCATTATCTTGTAAACCGCAGACGCAGATTGCACAGATTGGACACAAACGTAATAAACGTATGTGTTTTTTTTTGTGCTTTTGTGTTTGTACCGCATTGTAGCCGGCAGATGATTTTGGTAATACGTGCTTCTTGAGTCGTTGTACTTAGGGTTCAGTGGGCTCTATGTTAACGCGGAATCACGTAGTGAAATCGTGATCAGACTGTTATCACAAAAATAATGTGATAGATTTTGTATGGGTGTCTTATCGGCTCGGTGCAATCGGGCCACCGATCACAGCCACTTATGGTCAGAAACAGCGACTTAGCACACTTTTTTTTTTTTTATAAATTTTGTAACCACGCACCACGCACGTGTAACTACTAGCTACATTAGAAAAATGTATGAAAAAGAGTGCAAATCCGCTGTCGCTGGCCACCGATGGCCGTGGTTGGAGGCCCGTTTGCCCCGAACAATATATAAAACGAAAAAATATGCATTTGTTTTACAGTTACATCCCCCTGGGTAAGATAAGTTGATTGAAAGGGCGCAGCTACTTAAAATGTAACAAAATAAGTCAGGCACACAATTAATATTAAAAAAACTCAGTCAAAAAGGAAATATATTCATTCATTGTTTAATTTATTAGTCGAAGTAGAAACCTAAATAAAATTGTGTCAAGAACTATATACAGAACCGTATCCTTCGTTTCCGCGTTAAACTATTATTGTATCATAATCAATAGTTTCGCAATTGACAGGAGCACATTGCATATTTATTTTGAGTGAAACGCAAATGTTCTCAAGGTGCAAACATGAATTGACACTTTTAAATGATCAATCATTATTTACTTTTATCTTCACAGTGTATTCAAATGAACACATCTGTATCTGCGAATACATTGACGGAGTGTGCAAACAGTTTTATTTGGACACTTGAATAATCTACTTAATCGAACTTTGAATTAGGCTCATTTACAATTATTATACCATATTTCATTTGTTGGTATTGCATATTGGTTATTGGTTGACTTGCTATTACATTTATTGAGCATTCATAGTGTTTCTAAGCCATGTGTAAAAGCGAGTTTAAGAGTTAATGACAATTGTCACTATCTTAAGAATTAAATATATATTTATTATGTTGTTTTTTGAAACAGTTACAAATAAGACAATGATCGAAAAGGGTGGAAAGAGGAAATGGAGCTCTTTGGCCTGCAGTTGGAATTTCCATACTAAAAATAACTTTTTAATAAGAAATAATTTATTAAATCTAAGAATAATAAGTCATCACTATGAGAATTTATGATCATAATTTATATTCAAAACATTTTTATTTTTTTTGCTAGGCGGATGGAAATAACTATGCATGTAGTTTATTTTCGGACATAATATAATGTTATTATAACTGTGAACGACATACTATTAGGCTCTATCTAACTCTAAAGCCACGTCTGTGGCGCCTGTAGCAATATGGGTGGATTTTTTTGGTTCGATCCTGCGACCTCTCAATCACAAGGCCGTCAACCTGACAATTAGGCTATTGCCGCTTATTAAACAAACCATTACAATATTATTCAGAACAAAATGTTGTTAGAAAGTAAATTAGGGCTATTGCCTAAATGTTTTGCCAAATAAAAACAGTAGAACAAGTTGGCCACACCCCTAATATATGTTTCCCAACAATGTTCTGTTAAAACCGGCACCTACTGCAGCCAAAGCTTAAAAAAAATTGGCGTGATAATTTTAATTAAATTTTTTATTTCGTCCGATTGAAGACTCAAACCAATAAATATTTGTTAATTAGATTTTTTAAAGTTTGTCAAACGTGATTACACCTGTCAAAGATAAGTGTTTATAAATATTTTAATGTGCGCAGATTTTATCTGAGTCTTGTTTGTGTAATGCGAGGTAAAACCGGCTGCGGCATTAGTCTAGTAGGCAATTAACTTTTTGGTAATAAACATTCGTAATGTTATTATAGCTAATGTTCCGGTTAGCCGGTTCTATCACTCTGCTAAGCTAGAAGCAGGATTGGCCCAAGATTGAAAATTTATTTCTTATCTCGCCACGAATACCTACTACATTAATTTTTATTTTAATAGAATTTCTACTATTTATTAATCTATATTTTTTGTTGATTTATTTGGCGCTGAACCACTGCTGGTTTGATTGGGTTTCTGGGAAAATTTTGTTAGAACTATATAAATTTTTGTATTGAGTCTGGGTTTGTGGTGCGATTAGACAATTTATGTACCTAAAAAAAACGTAACAAGGAATAAATTGAAGGCCTAACAGCTCAAAAAATAACAAATATGACTATGAAAAACATGCTGAAACATGTAAAGGAATCGGTGCGGCAAAATTTACATTTTACATGAGTAGGTAACATTTTGTTTTAGACTAATAAATTATTGTCAAATTAGTTATAATTTGGTTTACACTCGCACAAAACATACAATTAGATATATTTGCCTTTTTATCATTTAATACTGTCCAAATTCATTTACTGACCATTCTATGGTAAATGGTGTACTCAGGTACCGCACTTACGTCAAGTTGAAAGACCGATTAAGATGTTTGAGTAGCCTTAATTACCGTACAAATACTCCATCAGCATGTGCCACGTATTGCAATATGTTTGTTGTTGAACTACGACTGTGGGCCTCTTAGTGCGTGCAAACATGTGTTCTGATATTAGTTGCCTGAAAGACAAATGGTTGATTTTGAGAATGGTGTATTCCTGACCTGCGATGCTATTCACTGAACATCAAACACAGCGATGAATACGTTGAAATGTCAAAGATCATTATGATATTTGTGACTTGGTTATGACGTTTGACAGCGCCACGTTCGACGCTGAAATTTAACAGAATAGCACCCCTACCCTCCTAGGCAAGTGACATTACTACAATCGTAACGCCGATGGAATCGCTCAAATGTTTGAAAGAGGCAAGTCAAAATCACGAGACTTATCGAAAATAAATATCATTTCCATAAAATTTAGCGCCCTCCTATCATCGAGATTTTTTATTATCTCACTGAATTTATAAGGTGGACCTTGACTGGAAATGTGAAAGGTTGATTTAAGGTCGTGAATTGCGTGCGTATTAACTTACTAATCTATATAAAAGCATAGAAGACAAATTTGCTAAAGATAACATTGGGACCAATAACAATAACCAGTCTGGTTTACCCCTCATGAACATATTGGTCTATTTGTCAATTGAAAAAAAAATCCTTATACACATAAATAAACAGAAAAGTTACAAAAATATAGAAGCACTTTTTTAAATAATAAGTGGTTTTTAAATTGTCTTGCAGAAATAAAATGACAAACAAAAACGGAATTAATGATGACGGAATTTTGCTTCAATAAATTTACAATTTCAGTTAGTTATGGGTATGACCAAGCAACAAACTGCTATACCAAAATTAGTACTTTAAATATTTATCTCATTTAAATAGTAAAAAATAGTAAAGACGAACATCAATCGAGAGCTGTCTAGGAGTTGTTTCAATGATGTTTTTTGCCGCACACAATTTCCGCGACTTGACTTTGTCCTTTGCAGTGAACAGGTGCCTCTAAGTAGCGTTTAGAGTAACGTGGATATGCTAGGGGAAAACGTTTTTTATATTATGTAATATTACGTCACATATTTCAAAGATAAAGTTATCGAGGTAAATAGTTTATTCAATTTAATTTATAAAAAAAAGGTCTAGAATAATGATTACGAATCGTAAAATGAATTATATTCTCTGAGAGGTTGGTAAGTGTATTTACCTGGTATATGAAAGTAGTGGATAACTACATAATACTATCGATTTACTGATAGCATTAATTACAAGTAATTTGTGTATACATGATGTAAATGTATAACCTACAATCTAAATAATTTGGTTGAAAATAATACCTTTGTATTTTTGTATAATTCACAAATAAGATTTCCTATGTGTGGTTATCAAAACCGCCATATTAAAAGATTTTCTGTAATAAATAATAAATATATGTAAAATAAATTATAAACCAATCCACGTTATTAATACGTCTACGGCAGCGGGGTGAATGGCCTCCCTTGTCCTCTACGAGAGCTATAAGTCTTAGAGGCCTCTCGCAAAGACCACAGCTTACTTTGTTACTTTACTGCCGCACTTTGAACCAAGATACTTTCAGACGTGAAACCATTCAATACTTAAGAATAAATATGATAGTCGATGATATTTTACAAAGAAAGACACGTCTAGAGAATAGAGAAGGATTTACCACTTTACAATGTATCTATCTCTTTCTTATATAAATGACGTGGCCATACCAAAATAGTATTGATATTTAACAACTACGAAAAGCTTTATTTTCTTCGTCTTGAGTAACACAGAAATTATCGTAACTATTCTTTGCAGTGTCAAAAATAAAAAAAATAAAGTAGTTTTCAAAATCCTTTTTGTCTACGAATACGGTCATAAATCCGAAAAATAAAAGTAAAATATATTCAAATATCAGCATACCTGTATTATTTATTTATGAATTACAAATTTTATTTGAAAATATTGTCTCACAACATTTCTGGCACCTAATTTTTACTTCTACAAAAAATATATTAAAACAAAAAATTCCAAAATTATTTGATGCATTTTGTTGCTCTTCAAAACCGTTAACTTTTTCGGTTTTTGAATTCTTTCAAATGGCAATCCAATACCACAAGCAATTAAAGGTAGTTACTACTTAATACATCATAATGAAAAATAACATAAAGGTAGTGTTTTATTTGCAACGATTTTACGAGGTTGTTAACGAAAATTCTTCTACTTCGGTAAACGGTGTGTGCTTCTTGTACGTAACTTTAACAACCGTAGACATATTTAAACAATATTGTTTTATTATTAAATCAGTTTAAAACAAGTTTCTCTAAAAAGTAAGGAATACAGTAAAGTTGGTGTTGGATGTGACCATAGAAATAATAGTAATTCTGACCTTAATTTGTTATCTATAACTTATTATATAACATTATATCTGCCTAGGCTCTCTGCCTAGCCTTTTCCCAGGTTATGTTAGGTTCGGCTTCCAGTCTTACCGGATTCAGCTGAATACTGTATTTTACATTGAGCGACTGCCTATCGGACCTCCACAACCCATTTACAATATAATATTATATGTAAGTATGTATATAATATTTATTTATAATAATATATACATATTACTATTATCTAAACTAGGTTCCAATATCCCTACGTCTTGCAACTGCGTAATCGACATGACAGATGAAATATTGGTTACCATTATATATTATAATCAAATAAGTCCATGTCCTTGATCTCTAAACTAAACGCACAAAACAAAAAACATCCAGCAAACTAAAGATATATATTATTTAAAATCAATACTACTATACTCATTTCCACGGGACTTGCCCATCTATCGTATTTATCACCCTTTGAAAAACCTATCGCTCCCAGTTTTTACAGCTTGCCATATTACGTCATCTTCCTTTAAAAGCTTATCGGTCTATCAGATAATGACTTATCGTTTTTTAATCTTGGATGCTGGAAAATGAGTAAAGGCTTTGGCGCGCCCTGGGACTGGTCTCTGGGCCTCTCCGGCAACTCATTGCTGACCTACTGGCGGAGTATTGACCCCTGCGACGTTCACTCAAACAATTTTACGTATCATTCATACGTATGTTTTGTTACCAAAATATATATTACACCTCTTTATATTGTATGTCAGTGGTATTAGAATGGCAACGGCTTAATGAATTTAAATGTTGTACCTAAGTATTGCAGACTTAACTCCGATTTTAAATTAGATGATCTATTTTAAACACGTCACATTTTCAAGATTTAACAAGACTACACCTTGAAGTTGTCTGGATTATTTAGCTTGCTTTTTAACCACGTATGCTTATTTTTTCTGGCCTGTTGGTCTAGTGGCTGACCCTGACTGCTAAACTAAAGGTCGTGGGTTCGATTCCCATCCAAGACAAATCTCTGTGTGATGAGCATGATCATTTGTTCTGTGCCTAGATGTAATTTATCTTTAATATGCATGTATTTAGAAATATATAAGTATGTTTATCAGATGTCTGGTTGCTATAATACAGGCTTTGCCTAGTTTGAGATCAGATGGCCGTGTGTGAGTTGTCCCAATATATTATATTATTATGTTATATTTTTTTAGATATCCTTTTGTATTTCGATAAAACTATGAATCACTGTATAAACTTTTAATAAAACACATAATGTATCATATTTTCAAATGTTGTTGACAAAGTTAACAAAAACCTACTATTGTAATATTAGGAAAATTCTCATGTAGGTCATTAACCTTATGTGTTTCCTACTATGATGAAATATGACACATGTTTTTACATTACATTGTATATTATATTAAAAATGACATTCATGAATATTAAGCTTGCTCTATGTGATATTAAAATTAGGAATATATATTGCCCGTTGACAATGCTATAAAGTACAATACTACCTTCAGTTAAGACTTCCTAGCGGGTACATTATACCTTTAGACCTTTAAACATAGATAAATAATATAAATGTATAGTGTTAAAAGTGATTGCAACTATTTGTACTGGTTTAAAACGAGATTAATGTTTATTTTTGTTCATGTAAAACTCACAATACATGCAAAGATAACATTTCTTTTCGTGTTTGGGAATTCCTCAGTTTAACATGACCTCAATCCTTTAATTCGTTTTCTTGTAATCGGTTACATTTAATTAACATTTTTATAAGAGTTTACATTACTAATTTATGTTAAGCTGTACTGGCTGATGTCATGATTTTATTGACTGTGACATCATAATATCATCTTAATTCAATAAATCAACTTGGCATATCGGTCCACAGTTGGACAGGCCTCTCCAAAGTTAACTTTATACATTTTTTAATACAAAAAAAAATATATGTTATCTTTAATGAATGTTATATAAACGGTAAAGGTGAGCCTCGATACTTATTCTGGATTTGCCTTTATTTTGTAAAAAAAGTTTGGTTACGTCAGTGTGAAGTAAACTGCCTATAGAGATAGGCAGTTTATGGATTAGGATTAGTATGAGATGGATTATATTATAGCACTTTTCTTCAAAATTTTAAAGAGAGTTGAGAATAGCACTGCTGATTTAAAGATTTGGTGATTTATAAAACTTTTATTGGTCTGTATTAGTTAAATGAGGGACCGATAATTATGTGTTGCCATTTTTACCTTTCATTATTGGCAATGTTGGGAGAAAATCGTAATACATAATTATAATAATCGGTACTACGGAAATTAAGTCTAGTTATGCGATCATTACTCTCTCACATTCAACCACATCGGAAATAAAAACGCCTTCTCAAGTATAGCGTGACTCGCAATGGATGCTTCATTTAATGTATGAAGTATTTTATAAACATAATTATAGTTTCATTAAGCATCTTCGCGTTTTTTCCTCTCGCTTGTAATAATTGAGTGGCCACAATCTGAGGGCCTCATCATGACCTACATTTATGTCGGAGTATTGACCTCAGATCTCAATGTGCCTATAATATTACCAGCCCAGATTCTGTAGTACATTTTTAAGAAACCCTGAGGAAGTAATTGTATGTATGCTAATAATAGCCTATACTCTGTACGAGTTTTCATTCCAGGCCTAAACCAGTTTCACTGAGTCTGTCATTAATTTGAAACCAAAATGTTGGTTTTAAAAACTGATATTATTATTTATGTCGTTCGTAAATATTTGTTTGAATATCTGAGGAAGGTTGTCTGAAGAAAGAATGAGAGTACTAGTCTTCGCTTTGTCAAGATATTGCCCAAACTGGTACGAGAACAATACGTTTGACTAATGGGAACTTGAATGTAAGGAACTAAAATGATCTAAATGAAGTATTTACTAAAAATCTTATTCTTGTCTATAACGCGCTTCATACAACATTTATAGCTAACCCGGCAAACGCTGTTTTGCTAGGGTCACCACTATCACCTAGGGGTATAAAAATACCTACCAAATATACACGAAAAAAAAAATCATTAAAATCAGTTTAGCCGTTTCGGAGGAGTTCGATAACAAACACATGACACGAGATTTTTATATACTACCTATTAGAAAATTAATAATGTGACGAAACAAGTAAGAAAAGATATAGATACCTGTATAAAACGTGCATTGTTGAGTTTCCAGTACCTATATTTAAATTGAAATAAAATTAATCTTAAGTTTCACATTTAACTTCATAAATATTTTTAGTAAATAACTCAACAAACCGCGGCCACATAGTGTGCGTGTGTTAATTGATTTGTTAAAGTTCTGTATTAAATCAATTATTTTTAATGTAATGTGTAATTCTTTGCGTGCTCTACTGCATTTTATAACCAAGATTTAACATCAATTAAAATTAAAAATAGCCGTCTGAATATATTTATAAGTAAAGAACTCTTAGCATTTATATAAGCGTAACTTTATTCAATAAATATTTCTTAGAATCTTATTTGATTGTTGTTATAAAACTTGTAGTTAGCTCTTAATTTACGTGTGGGAACTTCCATAGATCGTAAATACGATGCAATACTGATTTTCTTTGGTCCAAAATAGGAATAACGAACTTAGTCACGCCGACGTTAACAGACCCATCTTATTTAGACGTTCCAGTTTTTGTGATGACATTACATATTTGTGGTAACTATTGCTAGTAGGTGTACCATGTACAAACAGTTTAAACAGTCAGATAGTGGTTTGTCACGTCGAGTTTGTCTTGGTTCGACGAATTTAGCACATTTCTGTGTCGTCGTGACGGCGGGGTCGAAGACATCTGTCACTTTGCTTTCTCATTAGAGCGTTACAATTCTGAGTGTAATGTAACGTCTGTATTGGACGATTTTATGTATTGTTTTGCGCTACAACGATAATGTTTTAAAAGAATATATTTACATTTAGCACGTTATGATTTGAGTTAGTGGGTAAACTCTATTTTGTAGACAAATAAATTTGTATGTTTTCTGTATACATGTATTTATTACAAATATAACATAAAATAGTATGTGTGACTAATCTCTTATATTGTACGTATAACACTTTATCGTGGCACAAACACTGTAGGAACTTAAAATGTTAGGTAGATGAATTACTAGCTCAAACTATTCCCTTTTAAACGGTCGACACCTCTTTATATTTAATAAAAAAACTGAAAATAACTTAATTAATTTTAAGATACATGTCTTGCTAGTCATTAAGAGCGACCTAAAGTTTTAATGTACTGCACGTGCTATTAAAAGGAACTTGTTACAGTCAATACATGGGCGCTGGCATTTACAAAGGTACTTGTTAACCAACAATGTAGTAAGGCTAGTATTTGCGGGCTAGCAGGATGCGAACCGGTCCTGTGCCCTGAGCAGCCCTCCCGGTAAAAACTAACATCCTACCCGTCGTTATGGACTGTTCCTTTAGGCTGTTACCTCGCTGTACGATAGATTTAAACGTTTTTCTTCTATATTTTCCAGGATACAGCTGATTTCATAAGCTTCGTGTAACAAGTGCAGACTGGCTAATCATGGTTGGACACAAGGATTGCTGTTACAGTAGGTACAGAGTGGATACCAAGTCTATTGATTTATTTATTCTTTATTGCACATTTACAAACTAATAAATAAGATAAGGTACAGAGAAGAAGTAAGCACAAAAAGGCGGCCGTTTGCACATAGAAATTTCTTTCAGGCAACGAAATTAATCAAGCAAGAACTACATATAATAATTGAATCATATACAAATACAAATTATAAATAAAATATAACAAAAATTTACAAAAAAATAAAAGATATTATTAAATTCTAAATTTTATTACAATTTAAATTCTAAATCATAAAAATATTTACATCATAATCTACAAACACAATATACCTAAAATTAGGTTTTCAGTACCTACTCTATACTAAAATAGCCACACGCATAGTAAAGAAAAAAAAGGGATTTGTCTTTTGATCGATCAGGATTTTAATACTAAAGTAAAAGAATTAATACACATATTTGTCTTAAAAATCTCTACAACAGGCTAAAGGATAACAGATAAAAACAATTGCCCTTATGTCAATCAAAAGTCATTTAAGGGTTAATAACTACTTATCAAGTTTACTGAGTCGTTTACTTAATTGACAAGATGTTTTCAATGTATTCTCTGTGAAGAAGGAAGCGAAATACGTTTTAACATATAAACTGCATGTTCGCTGTCAATAAACTTTAATTAAACAAAATATATTTATTCAGTGAACATAACACGCCGATATTGATTCAACAATAAAATTAATGCACAAAATTCTATAGTACAATGAAGCCGGAATACATTTGTTTCAATATGTATAACAGAAACATTTATTATCAGAAATATTTTATTTATTTATGAATACGTAATTAATATTTTTATTCATTTTATTATTTTATTTAAATTTTTATTATTCGTAATCCTTCAAGTTCACACCTGATACATTCACATTATCTTAACTAGACAGGTTGATCGATGGTAAAAGCATGTAAGTAATGAGACGTAACTATCTTGTTTTAAGGACCTCTATAAATATGCGAAAGTAACTCCGTCTGTCTGTCTATTACGCTTTCACGGCAAAACCGCTGAATCGATTTGGATGAGGCTTAGTCTGGGGTAAGCTTAAATCCTAACAAAGGGCATATGCTACTTTTTGCCACGACAAACGAAATCCACGCGGGCGCAACCGCAGGCAACAGCTTGTCATACATATTTAGAAGTGCTTTCTCAAACTAATTCTATATTGTTTTTAATATTTTTAAAGTTATCTGTTATAAGTTAACTAGCAAAGTTTAAAGTTTTTTTTTTAAATTGAACACAGTATAAATATTCATAATTTATTAATTATTTAATTGTGCCTATTTTGATTTTATTATGTATATTGATTGCTTTGCCTCATCTATCTTGTCGTTTGAACAGGTTTTCCCATCGGGCTGTGTTCTAAGTTATGTTTATGACTTCCAACGTAGACAAACCATTAATGAATTATACACACAAACCTTCCTCTTGATTCACTCTATCGTTTGATAAAAACCATATAAAATCCGTTCGGTTTTTTTGTGTTTATCGCGATCAGACAGACAGACAGACGCGCGCGCGCAGGATTCTGTTTTATGTGACTTATAAATACATTACATAAATAGGTGACAATTCACAGAAGTACGATAAATTAAGTCTAAAATCCCTACGCTCAGAAAATAAGTGCGGTGATCAATGCTAACTTACGAGTAACTCCTTATTCCTTTGTGCAATTGGACAATTACAGACTGATATCATTATACAAGCATAGAATCAAGAATGACATAAACAGTGCATTACATTACAATCTAACGTAGGAAGCAGGTTCTTTAAACAATTGATGACTGTAATAGAAATGATAAATGGCGGCGGTGGTAATAACAGCGCAAACGACATCGAATCACATAGTAATATAACATTGCGCGGCATTACACAAGCGACGGTAATTTTGCGACGTAGATCGCGGCCAAGCGAGCCTCTTGCGTACTTCCAAACATAGAATAAATAGCGCGCAGTTAGGTCAAACTGAATAATTTTGTAGGCCTCAAGAGAGAAAAAGACGCTATCGTGTAAGATAATACGATAATTTGGTATAGATTCTAAAATATTGGCATAAGCAAATTAATTGGTCGGGAATATGTAACAAAGTGATTTCTGAGGTTTATGCCAATGTTACACGTTTCAATATTGCAATAGTTAGGCTGTTTTACACCACCGCTTGTGCACTAGTCTGGATTAATAATAACACAGTTTGGGTCAATGCTTGAAAGTTTAGTATTTAGGTATAATTTATTATACAAACATAAAAATAAAATAGTTTCTGCTTTTTAAAATGATGATTTAAAAATGTATCTTTAAGGTATAACACAATATTGTTATTTCACGAAACAGGTAAACAAGATTACGTAGGTAAACAAGATATCTTAGTTGCTACCTGTTTTTATAACTGGGATAGCGTTATTGGTTAACTTTTAATTAAAGGCTTACTTTAACGACGTAAAGGAAGAAAATGGCGTAGTTAATTTGCGATTAAGTTCGATGAAATACTGATAGCAATAGATATATACTGATACTAATTAAAAAAACTATACTGATACTAATAGTTATACTTATATATGATTATAGCACTTTACAGCGGAGTTAGGGTAAGCCTTAAAAAAATTACGAATATCGATATTTTTATCGCTATCCATGTCGAGACCTCTGGATTATTCCAAACCTGACCCAAAATCCTGACCCGGGTCGGAGCGGGCTAGGTTCCGGCCCTGGTTTCATACACTTTTTATTTTTTACAAGCAGTATGTTTTCTGCCTACACGAGAATTACTATACCTACTCTATGTCCGAGGTGGAGGCGCGGCGCGCGGCGGGAAGTGCGCGGGAGTGGAGCGAACCGCTGCGCTGTCACGGTCAAGGACAGTATTAGCAGCAATGGACACTATTATGATCACTTGTGTACTGTTTTATACTACAGTTATGTTCATATGTTGTTCATGCCTTATTTTATTGGTATGTTGATGTTTTGACTCAAGAGTATGCTTCAGGGTACATTATTTTACATACTTACACGCTTACACGTACACACGTATATTTGAATGTTGTCGTTCAATGCCTACAAATGTCAATGTGTTTAATACGTGTTTATATATGAAACTAAATTTTTGATCATGTTTTTGATTTTAATTAGGTATGGAATGTACGTATTTAATTTAGATTACATTCTATAATTAGCAGGAATCTAGTTTTAAGACGGTCAAATATAAAAAATACTTGAAGTTTTTACTCAATTTGAACTAAACCTCATATATGTCAAGATGCAACAAATAATTTATCTGCTTTTCTTTTTACTTCTTGCAATATTTCGCATTTATGCAATATTTCGTCATGCATAGTTAGGAAATAACTCTTATTTATTATCAAACTCTTATTACACTGGTAATTACAAATTTATTAAGATTTAAAATAGTCTAAGCCCTTTTGCGTAGCTTTAATTAAACCCTTACCAAGCCTTCATCATGCATCTTTAGCCAAGTTTTGGTTTTAATTATATACAGACATTTATCAAGATCCGAAAGACGCGAATGTTAATTAAGTGTTGGCCATAAAATATAGGTATGTGCAGTATTCTTAATAGTTTGTTTTGACTTATTCTTAAATCATTTTTCTCAATATTACTCTACTCATAAACTAAGAATCCAAAAAACAACTAGTTATTTGATTTCAAAAACAATACCTATATATTAAAATGCTGTTGTTTTCCTGTCATGTTTTTACTGTTATTTTTCTAAGAAAATAGTTATACATTTTTAATTAAGTCTCATATCCTTAACATTATAAATTAAAATAATACAACCGTACTTACCTCACAAGTCTCTATCATTTAATAAGAAAGGTGTTTCTGGAAAATATTGAGAGCCAACTGTTTTTCGCAGTACTTTTAAGAACTACTAAGATTTAGATTCAATATTAATCAGACATAGAATAGGCTCTTTTAAAATTGTTTAGCGATTTCTATCATCGTTAAGGCTTGTCTGACTACAAGCCAAATGCCAATGAATGTATGGAAATTATATTTTATTTCGATAAGTCACGTGACTTGGACTGGTCACTTCCATACATTTGAGCGATTCGATCAGCGTTAAAGCTTGTAGAAAGGTCACTTGGCTAGAGGGGCAGATTAAGGGTATTTTAGGGACTGATGGCGTCACAACGCCAACTCTTCTTAGCGTATTGATGATTTAAAAGTATATTATGTATAGTTAATCTAAACCCAAAGGAAAGGAGACAAGGAAAGTTTTCATCAGTTTAGCCTTCCCTGCCTCTGTCGGCAAATTACAAAAAGAAATTGTAATATCTACACGAAATAAATACCAACAAACTAATCAAGAGATGTTATTGCACAATCCATTTATTTATATTACAGTCATAAATTATATATCTGCTATTAATATATTAATGTAAAATTATTTCAACAAAGACGTATCTGGATCATTCATTATGGTTTATGTGATTATTGAACAGGAAATTCGCAATAAATTGCGAAATAATTTCAAGAGATAGGTTTAATGTTTGACCGTAAATTTACCGTTAATAAATTTTAATCTATGTTCTATAATATGACTTGCATTAATGATAAAATCATCTTCGAAGCTCTGTAATTCAAAAATATATTATACATCAACTTTGTGTGGACGACGCTAATTTATCGATGACAAAATCTCATAGTCATAATACTGGTTAAGTAAAGGCTACTATTCCTAGACTTAGTTTATATTGTAATTTTCCAAATAAGGCGAGCAGCATTATATCCTCATAAAATTGATAAATAGTACAGCTACTTTTTAAATTGCAAAATGTTAACACCTAACAGATAAAAATATCTTCTATTTGAAATTCTTTCATTAACGCATACTCCAAACTCAGATATGCCATCGATCAAACTGATGATTTGGTACGATAGCTTAAGATAAATATCTGTTGAATATTAACCGGCATCAGACTCTCTACCGTTCGGAGCGATTAGGTAACGCTTGGATTGAAAAACTGGTAGACGGCAGAGGCAGTTGTAATAGAATTCTTGAAGTCTCGGGCGGTCCAATTATACTCTGTATGGGCAAGTCCAAATCCAGTTGTAGTTGTGCTCATCCTGAAACGGTAAACATCCATTAGAATTGTAAATTCTTTCTTTTTGTGAACGAAACGTTACACTGACGTCATTAGATGACTTCTTGATTACAGCAGTTGCTCAATGATTTGTAAATAATCACCGGTGACTTTCCTTATTGCATGACGATTAAATGTTATTTTTGTGCATATTGTTTAGGAAAGAATTAATGAAAGAAAGATATTACGGAAGGATCAATGACTTTTCTACTTGCTACGGGGGTGTATCAACTTTTGAACTAAGTTTTACCTTTTTGTCATAGCAAATTAAAAATACATTATGAAAGCAACTATACATTTTTACCCGAAAAACCTCATGGATTTTTTCGCTCTGAGGAAAGCGAAGGGGTAGCAGACATACCAGGAAAAACTACCAAAGTACTTCATCGTTCCCATTATTGGAAGCCAAGATCTAAAAGTTTGTCAAAACGAGCAATTTTTATCTTTTTGAATAACTTGCATGGATACTCACTTGTTTCAGCTATGTAGAGTTTATGAACTCCTCTTTTTCTATATTTCGCCATCATATGTAGAAATGAATAGGTAATTTTATCTTCATGACATTCGATCACGCGGCTTCTCTTGCAAGTGTATGAACCTGTTTCGAATTGCTGTGACTGATAGAATTAACATTTGACGGTAATCGTTACGTAGTCTGGGAAATTTACGAGAGTTCATTGTTATTATTCATACAAATTGCGCTTAACTGTTAACTAGATTTTTTACGGCGTTCACATACATTCTTTAGTTGTTTTTTCGGTAAATTAACGTGAGTAGTTAGGCTGTCCTTTGTTCTACAAGTACAAAATCTCTTGCAAAACGTGTAATTTTCATTTATTTATTTTTTTCAGCTTTAGCTCAAATAAAACTGGCTCTATATCAGATGTACTCTTCACTCCTTATGTATATATATAACCTATCGGTAACACCTTGTATATCTATCTAATAAACATAGAGCGAAATTAAATTTTGTTATAAATAAACAATTTTTTAAAGCATAAGATAAGTAACGTGTGCCTACGTTAATAAAACAGAGACTACTATAGCTAGTAAAGAACTAAAATTCTATAAAACAAATTTAATACTTACTCAATATGTAGTCAAACATATTTATGAATTATAAAAAATAAACCATGGAGCTTTATACTTATTCTTGGGAATCTTGAATGTATCTATAAGTTCTCGTATGTTATTTACATCAATGAAAAACTTAGCTATATAAAATGTAGATGCAATTCTTCATGCTATAGTGACAATGCAAGTTATGCAAGCCACATCGTCCGAACAGGCGGTTTTAACTTACCACACAATTTTCAATGAACAGCTACAGTAGACCACAATAAGATTACTTGGTGAGATAAACTAAACTTTATCAACTATTGTTTCACAACTGTAATACTCCAAAAGTTATGTTATGTACTGGTAGTAGAATATAGGAATCTAAAAAGTAGTTCATTTTGAACATAAGTCAGAAATCAGCTTGAATAAGAAAATGTGTGAGTGACGCTCAAATCAGCTTGGTTGCATTTATGGGCGTATATTTTTTTATTTTTGCAGCACCTTACCCCCAAATAAAAGTTAAAACGCCATTTAACTTTAAGACGTTCTTATATATCTATCTGTCGCCAGAGACAGCACGAGACGAGACTTAACGGAGATCTTATCGGCCATAGGATACCTAATAATTCGTCTAATATTTATTTATTTATTTATTAATCATGGAAGACTTACAGCTAATGTAAACAGAATAAAAAACAATATGTGAGACTGACAGCCAATTAAAAGTCTTCACTTCTAAAAAATATGACGAACTTATCAAACCTACTAGAAATTAAATCTGAAAAATGTTACGGGCTTTTAGATAAATTTATTTTATATTTAGATATTTTTGTTCCAGAAGTTTGTTTTTATACAATAACATACCTACTGTAAGTTCCAGCTTTTTATGCATTCTGTTTGGTATTCAGTTTATACAATATAAATTCTGTTTTTATTTCAACTAACAATATGGCCATGAACTTGCGCAGAGTTCGATGCGTCTAGAGACAAGAATTGGTATTGCATGTATCAATCATTTTAAACGTTGCACGTAATAATTGCATGATTGTAAGCTATTGATTGGATAACTACTTCCTACAGTACCGAGTTTAAATAAACGGCAAACATTCGGAGTTTAGTTTTACATAAAACTAGCTGTTTCCCGCGACTCCGCCCGCGTGGATGTAGGTTATCGCGGCAAAAAGTAGCCTATGTCCCTTCTCAGGCTCTAGACTAGACATACAGATAGAGTTACTTTCGCATTTATAATATTATGCGATTTTTTAGAACAGGAAAGAAGCATTCACCTTCGAATTCTTTTTCATTTTATTACTAACAAGTTTTGATAAAACAAGCTGTTACTTCAGCAAAAACAATCTTTTAAAAAGTTTATTTTCGACTTATGTCATCACATCACATAATTATATAATACTAGATGTTTCTCACGGATCCGCCCACGTGGATGTCGGTTATCGAGGCAAAAAGTACGTAAGCCTATGTCCTTTCTCAGGCGCTAGACTACCTGTGTAACAAATTTCATTTTAATCGGTTCAGTAGTTTTGGCGTGAAAGCGTGACAGACAGACAGAGTTACTTTGGCATTTATAATATTAACTAAGGATGTATAACTAACACATAAGTTGTACATAATATATAATCTTTCAGCCTTGGATTGTATTGTAAACCACAACTTATACTCTAAATGGAAACCACCACAGGAATTGAATCATTTCTTAGTAGGCTTTGGCGACATTTATTGGAGGAGAATAGATTCGGAACGGGCTGCACCAATGTGGAGGTGATTTATGTTCTTGTTTTATGAGTTTCTATCATTATACCCACCAAATTTTTCACGAATTTGCGCCAATATTAGTTACTTATTAAAAAAAACTAACAAGTATATCAAATACCTTAGTGAATACCAAATGATAAAATACAAAGGTACCTTTTAAAATGTTTATAAAAAGATTGTATTTTTTTTAATTCTTGAAACGCTTCTTCTTCCACACTACAACATCGGTATTTTTCCACTGAACTTTAATATGAACATAATATGTAATTACCATATGACAAACTGATACAATGTTTCGAGTTCTTGTTCAAAAGGACTTGTATACAGAAATTGTTTTAATGAACTTGTCGGTAGTTATTCTTCAAGAGGCGCGGTGGGCGTTGAGTGATGAATCTCTGTACAATACAAATATGAAAAACTTACAAAGAATTAAACGGGTTAAAATTAATGTTTAAAAGAAATAAAAGAAGAACGAATCAAAATGAAAATGTACAACACTTTACAAATAAAAAAATAAATCGAATCTTTTTTTGTATTGATAAATATTTTAATTCGAATTAATTTAATTCTTTATTGTATGTAATATCATCCTTAATTAGATTTAAAACTCTACAGGAAGGTTGTTTTAATAAACTAGGTAAAGACTTTGTGAAGAACGTAAAATAAAATGAAAATGAGGACATTAAAATAAAACTTATTCAATTTTAATGTTCTCAATTTCAACTTAATGGCACACAAGTCTCACTTTTATTGTAACCGCAAAACCTGTAACGTGCCTTTGAATTAAAAAAATCGTTAAGTACCTCACAGATCAATTTTAAACGGTTTTATTTACAATTGGAGTTTATAAATACGTCGTATAATTACGACTGCGAGTGCTCCGACCCCGTTTGAGGAAAGATAAAGACAAGTCCACGCACGGGATACGATTTGTCAGCAATTCATCAGGCCGTTTTTGTTACCATTTAAAACGTGCTGTGAAGGCGTTCGTACAAATGGGTTTGCACAATAACCAACCTTGAGTTTGAAGTTCATTAATCGTACAAACACTTAATCCATATTTAAAGCTGAGCTTTTTACAAAGAGTATGGATAACTCGGAAATTTTGTGTATTTAAAGAGTGTTACCGAAGGTTATATCTATCCAAAAGATGTGAAGAGTACATCTAGAATAGAGCAAGTTTACAGAATTTCAGCTCAAAACGGGGTATTAAATAACTGAAATATTAAATTTTTGGCATCAATTAGGTATTCAACACCAAAATTGAGGCGTAATTATATTACCAATAAAATTGATATATCCTCGTAGTGCGGTGACACGTTTGTTACGATTTTTTGTGTCAAATTTTGTGTCAAACAAAGACATTTTGAGCTGAGATTTTGTAAACTGACTCTTTTGAATATATATTACCATTCGGTAACACCCTGTAACTCTGCTAATACCTGATGTTAATAGAGTGAACATGACGGGGAAGTTTTCTATGTTGCACTAACAAAAAGGCAGTGTTTTTAATTTACCTGAAGTAAGTTCACTTACAGTACTAATAAAGTAATATCTTTTCATCATCTCTTATAGCAATAAGCATAAATTGCATCCTATGATAAAAGACTTCAAAGAAATTATAAAATAGATTTATTTTGTAAAGTTAATCTTAAGGAAGAACCCAATAAAGCTACATAAGGCAGAATGTAGTCGTAACATAAATTTTAAGGTGAAATTAATAGCTTCTACAGTTAGGCGGTTTATAGATCTATCGCTTCATCATAAAGTTTTCTAGTCAGCGCTAATAAGTATCGCCGCTAAGTCATGTTGGTTCTTAATTAACTGCAATATAATATATCCACTACTCGCAGTGTCTGTGGAACTTTGTTGTGATTAGTGGATTTACGATGTGGTTCGTAAGTAGATTCATCAGCTTCCATGTTAAACATTATATATGGTCTTATACACTAATGTATGGGGATACAAGGTTGTAGTAATCATTATAAGATTATTGGAATATCCGGACTATGATTTTCCCATTTTAGCATTTACCTGGAAGTGACAAGGACTACAGGAAGGATATTTCGATGTTACATATTCTGTAAATAATACGAAATAATAAATTCACATTTATGCGAATAATCTATGCGTAAATGAAATTTTGTAACATTATCAAATCAAGTGTAGTTTAATATATATTAAAAATATATTAATATACAAAAACAAAAAAAAACATACCACCACCACCGTAAAAGAAAAATCTATACTAACATTATAAAGCTGAAGAGTTTGTTTGTTTGTTTATTTGTTTATTTGAACGCCCTAATCTCAGGAACTACTGGTTCAAATTAAAAAAATCTTTTTGTATTGGACAGTCCGTTTATTGAGGAAGGCTATAGGCTATATAACATCACGCTACGACCAATAGGAGAGGAGCATAAATAAATATTTTGTAAAAATGAAAAACCGTTGAAATTAAAACACGCGAACAAAGTCGCGGGGGACAGCTAGAATCTGATAAAATATATACAAATTAATTAAATCAAAGGCAACAAAATCCCAAATGTAGTGTTTCGTCAGTCTGTAATTGGATTAACGTTCCTACATATGTTTATTCCTTGAACGAACTTCTTATTTGAATCGGACAGTATTAATTGGCAGAATTGATACTGATGCAAATTTCACTGCGAAGGAATCGAGTACCATGAGGCAAATAGTCAGTAGTATCTACTTTTGTATTTCAAGGCTATTTTATTTTGCTTAAGATTTTAGATTTGCCCCAACTGCATGGATGATCAAAGGGAGCCTGTTAACTGAAAGCAATTTAAGAAAGTCATTCTAATTGGAACCTAATCGAATTAAAACGAACCTAATCAAATGACTGGAATGTTGGTCCAGTGGTTAGTGACCCTGACTGCTAAACCGGAGGTCATGGGTTCGATTCCCACCCAGGACAAATATTTGTGTGATGAGCTTGATGATTTGTTCTGCATCTGGGAGTCATTTATCTATAATATGCATGTATTTAGGAATATATAAGTACGTTTGTCAGTTGTCCGGTTGCCAGAATACAGGTTCTGCCTTACTTACTAGTTTGGGATCAAATGGCAATGCGAGCTGTAAAAAAAAATCCTGTACAAACTGTTGTCTTACGGGTGCGATAAGCCAGTTTGCAAAGTCATGGTGACAATTCTAATTGCACAATAAATTAGTATACATTGTTACATATAATTCTACAAAAAAACATGCAAATGAAGGATAAACTTACAGTTATTATTTTGAGCCAACGTTGATTTGCGCTGCTATGCAAGGCCTTTTATCTTCCAAATGTATTTTTACTTTGCGGTTCTGCGTTTGCGCGTCCAGATCTTCAAATACATATGAATTGCTTGGTTATTTATTATATGTTCCTTGTCATACACAAGTATGACGCTCCCACCATACATTTTGTTGATCACGATGTTTTCCCAGCCTCGAGGCGGGTGGGTCTAGTCACGATTTAGATTATACGTAAGAGAAAAGTGCTGATAACGAATGATAACTATAACTTAATTTACATTGTTTTGAAAAGAAAAAAAACGAGTTTGCTTTAGACCACACGATTGAAGTAAAACTTCTCTATATACGAAACCTAACTGGCTATAAGAGAAATAGAGAAAGAAAATGTGTGCTTGCACATTCCTCTCTTGCCCCTCTTTTTCTATCTTCACTGACTTATATCTCCCTCTTAACTTACGTTCGCGTCACCCGATCACTCTTTTCGTAACGCTCTCGTCACGCATTCACCAGATTACTCTCCAAATCAAGCGTGCGAAAACCTATGGGTAATAGGCATGGTAATAGGTATAATGTAAATACAAAGAAGGACAACATAGTGAGGAAACCTAAATTCCAGAAATTGAAATCTGAAATCACCCGCAATGAGCAAGCGTGGTGATCAATGCTCGTTCCTTCTCTATATGAGAAGAGGCCTGTGCCCAGCAGTAGGACATTAAAAGGCTGGTATTATTAAGTACGAAGTGATTAGCTGGTAATGAAATCTGACAAATGAACATTTCATGAAAAAAAATATCAGAAACTTCAAGTCATTTTCAACGCACCTACTTAATTGTTTTTTGTGTAAGCAAAGTACAATGAACTTGCAGATTGCACAATATTTTACGTTGCTGGCCGAATTTAAAGTCTTACTGTTTGATTTAAACGACTGTCTATTGTGAAATTGTTTTATGTAGCTAATTGGTACGAAACTTTTTTTTAAATACTAAATATATTTTTTTAATTTTTATTATTTTGAATTTTATACTTAAAAGAAATTCGTATTGTTGCAGCATTTCGAAGCATAAACATAAATTATTACTTTTTTAATAAGAAAATAAGACTTCTGTTAAATTATTACGGCTGAAGTTAAGCCGTTGTACGATTTATTATAAGCAGATAAATGCTTGTAATTTGCACAGCTGCAGTGCGTTGCTAGAGGCTTCTGCGCATAATGTATTCGTAGGTAAACGATTGACGAGCAATCGTCCTCGTTTACACATGTGTTCTTAATTGACTGGAAACTATCAGTTATGTTAATTTTCGCGGATACATTTATCGAGCAAATTAATTTGTTATTTTTCTTCTGGTCTTGTGTGTTGCTTTGCTGTTTACTGTCGGTGTTTAATTACGATGTGTGAAAACACATGTATGAAGTTAAGTTACTGTATTTTATGATATACTATTGTAATGTTGTTCTTTGAATTCTTAAAAATTACTAAGAATAATTAATACATGATATCCAGAAATGTTCCTCCTATAAGTATGTAATCGATCACATATTTTTTTTATTACTATAGTAATAATAATGTCTATAAATAATTTATAGACATAACCTTTATATTATCTTTTTAATTCTTCTGCAAATATTTGTAGTAGGTATATGAAATAGGTGTTCAGCTGAATAAGGTAAGACTGGAAGCCGACCCCAACCTAGCTTGGGAAAAAGCTAGGTAGAAGAAGTTACAGTTTAAAATGATGAACATACCATCTAAATATATTTTTTTTAGAAAAATGTCCTAATCGTTGGTTATTTATAAAGAATAAATATGCGAACATTTACGAAGAGATCTCGCCTAGTTTATGATATCAGTATGCATCTTTTAACTATGCCGCATAAATATGTACAAAATATTACACAAATTGTGCATGAAACGTACATATTAAATTACAATGTACATTTTATATTACATATTTTACATGTAGTAATCGTTCAGTCGGTTCAAATACATATGTTTCATGGTCGGCATTGTATATTACTTAAGCCGTGTCTGCAGCGCCAGTTTTTTCACAAAACATTGTTAGAAAACATACATTTTGAATGTAACGTAGTTCGACTGTTTCTATACGTCCCCTAATATGTGTTTTCTAACAATAACATTGTTCAAAAACTGCCACTGGCAGTGGATTTACACACTTTATAAATATTGTATTCAATGTTGTGTAACTTAATGTTGCAAATTTCATAAAAAAATACTACATGATTAAGATACAAAAAGCTATGTAAAAAAGGTAAATTATAAACGAGAAAAGCTGTTCATATAGTATAGTATAGTAGATACAAGATTCCTTTAAATCTCTACAAAATTATTTTATCGTATCCGAAACCGAACCTTAATTCGGGACACTTGGCCAGACGAAGTGATGGCAGGTGGAATAAGGCAGTGAGCAAATGGTGGCCAAGGTTTGGTTAGGTTAGAAGAAGCGTCAGTCGTCCGGGAACAAGGTGGGTCGACGACATAATAAAAGTTTCGGGTCGAATCTGGATGAGACTATCACAGGACCGGAAAGAATGACACGTGTATCGAGAGGCCTATGCCCAGCAGTGGGGCGACAAAGGATGTGGATGATGATGATGATGAGTTACATACATTTACATAAATAGTAAGCCAATTCCATTACAAATCTTCACAAAGTGTTATTAAAGTGCATTTCTGTCTTTCTTATTCATTCAGTTAATTATTTGTATAAAGTTCATTATGAGTATGTAATATAAAGGTAAAGATTAGATAAAAAGGTAAAACGTATTCGCAAATTCTAACAATAAATGAAAACCGGACGAGTGCGAACAAAACGGCATATCTTTATCTCCCTAAAGAGTATCCATATGGAGTCATTTTAAAGAGCAAAGCTTGAGGTTTATTTTTACAGTATATCACAAATTATATTATTATCATTCAACCCATTTACGCCCTTGAAAATATGACCTTGAAAGCGGTATAGGAAACAAAACGGCATATCTATTCTGAATGAAGGCGGTCCGTTGGTCGTGTTGTAACACGAACGCTAGGCCAAGGCCGTGTGACATAACGCCTTACGTGTCGCGCCGTTAGCTGCGCGCGCGCACCGCTACGCCGCCGCCGCTGACGGCTTTAACGACGATCAGTGCTTTTTATGGCAATGCAGTTTTCTTGATTTTATTTTAGAATTTAGATTCTTTTTTAGCTGAAAAATAATTTACCTTGTAAATTAACTTTATATAGTAGGGGCTGGTTGGTGGTTGTGCTGGATAAAGAATTATGGAAGGAAATGGGGAAAGTTTATGCCCAGTAGTGGAACAGCATTGAAGGACAAAAAAAAAATAATATTTTATCAAGGAGTTGATGAATTATTGTTGTTTTCAAATTATGCTTTCGGAAAATTTTATTTTTTGTTATGTAACTACTTAAATATTTATCTTTCTAAGAAAGCTATTAAAAGATACGATAATCTTAGTGTTATCTGTTAATTAACGTGAATCTATAAATAAGACTCGTTTGTAACTGTTTATGGATCTGTTTCGTAAGATTACACGGAAGTAGCTAGTTTGAACAGATCTATAATTATGCGTCATCCAGTCGTTGTGATATTGGTATGCATCATTTTCCGCTATGGTAATCATTTCATAAGAATATGACTTTTATAGGACCTTAGACATCATTTTTAATGCTCTTATTATTCTTTTTGACGATTTGACGATCTCGGTGGTCGGATGTGTTCGCCTAACACCGGTTTTCAAAGTGTCGCCAGCTCTGAGGTCCCCGGTTCGATCCCCGTCCGGGACAATGTAGTAAAACAACTTTTCTGCATTGTCTCGGGTCTGGGTGTTAGTGGTACCTTCGTTGTCTCTGAATTCCATAACACAAGTGCTTTAGCCACTTACTTTGGGTTCAGAGCTATGTATGTGATGTTGTACACATTTATTTATTGTTTATTTATTTTTTTTCTACATTTTGCGTTAAACTTTTATAGCACTAGGCATTTAATGCTTGCTGTGTAATGTCAAACCCATTTTATTAAACAGTGTTATATCAAAATGTGTCTTTGAAAGCCTCTATTACTGACTCTATTCATTGATACCTGTAATTCCTATATTATATAATTTTGTATTCAGGTAGATTAAAATAAAATTATATTACGTTATAAAATTAATTTGAAATAAACGGTAGAGTGTATTGCACTTATCTACCAATGCTTATGCCGAACGAATTATCTTTGAATGCAAATATTTTCCTATATATGAAATTAAATTACTCCTTGGTTGGCAAATTTTGTTGTGTAAAAATATTTTCTTTTTATCTTAAGTTCTGTTAGTTTGCGTTGTTTTCGCATATTTAATTATTTCTGTATATCTAAAATACCTACATGTTCACTACATTTTTAAGGGAGTAACCTATGGGGTTTCTTTCCAGTTCTTCTCCATAGAAATGACATGTTGAAACCGCGCAACTAGAGTCAGTAAAGTTTCAAAAGTGCCTGAAAAGGCTTAATTGATTTTTTTTTTTGATTTTGAAGTATGATTTTAGGATTATTATTTTTACATAACCGAAATCCTTTTTTTAAGCTCACAGTTTGATATGCATTAACTCATCCTATTTATGTAAATCATTTAATATACTAATTTATTTTATTGTAATCTTAAAAGCATCTACTAATAGCTTTACCAGGAAAATTGGGTCAGTGTGCAATAAACCATTAACATTTTTGTATAAGATTACTAACATAAAGATAAAATGACGCAAATAACATAAATACGTTGTATTTACCGCTTAGCTCGAAAGAGGAAAACTCAGCAATTAATACCTACGTTAACGGTATAAATGTGAACTAAGTAATTATGTTACAAGTGTATCATTACACTGTTCCGTCAGCAGACATAAGAACTGGTAATTAGTGATGAAGCCGCAACATGATACTGACACTTTTACTATTTAATAATATTCAATGTTATATTTTTCTTCTCTATATGAGAAGAGGTCTGTGTTCAGCAATGGGACATTTATAGGCTGGTGTTATTATCTATTATTATTATTATACAATAATATATATTCTATTTTGCAAAATTACATTGTATACTAAAATTTGCGCAAAATAAATGGTTTGAATATATTAGTATTCCAATCTTAACATGTTAATAATATACATCAGAATTAATAAAGATATCGACGGTGACTAACCTATTTAGATATTCTTAAGTTTTTGATTATGTTATGGTTAAATTATTTAGGTATGGCTATTTAAAAGTTATAGGAATAATTATTTTATCTACTAGCGTATGACTGCCCGCGGCAGAGCAAAGATAACTATTGAATTATTGAGATATCTAGTAAAAACAAATGAAATCAGAGTATTCTTATTCACTACGTTAGTACATTACATTGTTAAGCCGGTTTATTTCAGTGCGCGGTATCGCGGATTACCCCGCACTGCAGATGCGTCTGTAACCGTCCATCGCAATCAACAGTGAGTCGAAATATGTCCAAAGTCAGTTAAATATGGGATTGATTTTCAGGACTGACACGGACCAGGACGCATCGTGGAAGTGCCTTGGTGCAGGGTCCGTGGCCGTCGGCCGTGCGATGTAATCCACGATTTCACGCTCCGTAGGAAACCGGCTTTAGAGTACATTGGTCAAGAATATTCGACGACTACACAAACATTAAATATCTTTAACTTAAAACTCTTTAAACTAAAACTCGACTTTGCAAAGAATACATTGTAAGACCAATAAAACGGTGGGAATGTTAGTTTGTATGGTAGGACAAATAGAACTAGTTACACTAGCGACGAGAACCTAATAAATCTTCATAATAAACCGCAAATCCACATATTGCACTGTCGTTACGTCTCCGTGCGGTGTCGTACTGCACACGACGGGATGTACAACGGGACCGCCAATCAGAGATTACGCGGAAAATAGCGTATCTTCAACATCACAAATAGAGAAAAAGTCGCGACGTATCACACATAAAATTAACAAGAAAATATAACGTTGTAACTCTGCTTAAAAATGTACCTACTAACGTCGGCCGCACGTTAGAGGTAACTTTATGGAATTCAAGACGTCTTTATTTCAATGCAGTAAAGTTGATATTCGATTTTAATTTTCACTACTGACTTTTAGTCTATAGTACATATTCAATGCTAAGACAATTTAGCGACTAGGAATTTGTATACGGTATTGTTTACCAGAAGTCTGCTATTATATTTTCCAGTTATCTTAGTGAGGATCTGTTTTACAACAATGTGTTAGCAGAACAGTTTTAGAGCGGCTTCCTTTTAATGTTATTGTCTACCTTTTCCGTGAAAACAAAATTCCATGCTGGCCTCAAAAAATATTTGCAGTTCTTTAATAATTGTTTGGTATATAAAAATTATACATATCGCAGAAGAATGCTTAAAAAAACTGATGTACATACATCTGTTATAAAACGTTACCAAGTTTGACTGGCCTATTGGTCTAGTGGTTACTCTGAGTGCTAAACCGGAGGTTTCAATTCCCACCCAGGAGAAATCTTTGTCTGATGATATATCATGTTAATTTGTTTTGTGTCTGAGTGTAATTTATCAACAATATGTGTGTATTTAGAAGTAGGCTCCCTAGTTACATACAGGATCTGATGGCCGTGTGTGAGTTGTCCCAAAATATTATTATTAGTACTCTTTTTTTATGTAATTGGCATGGGTGGAGTCTCGGAGCGAATTAAGCAGATAGTTCCTATTTCACTCTACACGTCACAAACTGTCCCATTTAAAATAATCTTGCAAGTTTAATAAAAAAAAAATATAAGCGCAGGCGTTACATGTAATTAATTTCATAAAATCTAATAATGTATTTTATTCTTTGGTTCCTTCCTCATATTTATCTTACCTTTGAAGTCACGAACTGAATGATCGTATTAATGTTCTTGTTTCGCACCAACCTTGTAACAATGGTTTATATCATATAATCGCGTGGGCCGTGTGAGTAATGCTCACGGCTTTATTATGGCTCCTCCTTGAAGGCCTTAAGTACCACTTACAGTAACCTTGCTGCAACACTTAAGTTCGTTAAATTACATCAAGATCGAAATGGTAATTTTGTTAGTAGATTAGGTTGCAAATATGGAGTCAATTTAAGTAGAGATTTATAGGAGGTAGGTATTTTGTTATTGATCGCAGTAGATTATAATTTATGCGTTCCCAACTGGTTACTGGTAAAGGCAAACGAAATGCGACGCAAGTCGTCAGGTAGCCTATACACATGATATGATACGATAGCTGACGTCCTGCGTGGTCGAGTGGCGTCGTCAGCTCTGAAGTCCCGGGTTCGATCCCCGGACGGGTCTGGGTGTATGTCGTACCATCGTTGTCTCTGATTCCATATGAAAAGTGCTTTAGCTACTTACTAAGGGTCCAGAGCAATGTATGGGATGTTGTCCGTATTTATATACCTACACGTCTGAAAGATACGTCAGATATTACATTGATACATAATACGTACAGTACATAGGTAAGTACAATAACTTAGAATGACTCCAATCTTCACCGCACAAATTGAACATAAACGATATTACTTATGTTCTTACTAAGTATCGATTAACATCCTTACGCATATTCCAGTAGAAATATTAATTTATTAATAAATAATAAATTGAAAATATCTTTAGATCGTTGACAAATTTGTAAAGCTTATTCATACAGTTTGCAATAACTTATTACTTTGTATTTCATGTGAAAATTATCATCTACATAAAACTGACAGTTAAGGGTTTATAGCTGTATATTCAATACAACCAATTATATTTTATGATTTTCTTTTCATGTAGCTTATAACCTATTACCCAACTTTATTGAATAAAATTTACAACGTAAAATATACTTAGTTTTTAAATGATTTCCTATTATGCTGTGAACATTAAATTAACTTATATGATTGCAAGGATAGCTGAGTGGTTTACATCATTGTGTTATTGCGTGACGAGCCGCGGGTTCGATCCCCGCAAACGACATACATAATGCTGTGTGATCCTCAAAATAAAATGTCTGTTCCAAGTCTGGGCGTTATTTGTGTATGTGAATCGAATGTTTAAAAAAGCCCCGCGATTTAAATAGTCACAGTCAGCGAGACGATTTAAAAAAAATACAATTGGTCTTAGTTAGCTCGTGTACATGTTGTTGAATTCAAGTCTGGGCTTAGTCTAGAACTTACGGTATATGTAATAACATAATGTGGGTAATTGTATTGTTTACATTTATTGTTCTTAATTTCAGATAACTCGAGACCACCTTAAAAATATATACTTTGTAAAAAATGTCTTCGAGTAAGTTCGCTGTGATGTTTTAAATGTCATATGTGATATTATGTGACGAGAGACCTGGGAGAGACCTGCGAAGCCTAATTTCCAGCAAAGGTTTGATATAAATAATAATAATACCAGCCTATAAATCACCTACTGCTGGGCACAGTCCTCTTCTCATATAGAGAAGGCACGATTATTGATAACCACGCTTGCTCACTTGCAAGTTGGCGATGTCAAGTTAAAATTTTTGAAATACAGGTTTGCTAACAATGTTTTCCTTCTCCGTTTGCCGAGAGAGTCTTAGAATGATTAAAAAAGTACATATAACTTTAAAAATGTCACATGCCTGTAGTGGGTTAAAACCTGCAACCTTGTGCATACAAATCCGTTCGTTAAACCGCTAGGCCAAAACGACATAAATTATAAAGGTTGATATAGACCCAGTAAATATGTGTTATTATTTTTTTATAACCATTTCTTTCCTTCCATCTACGTCTGGGCCTACCGCGATGTCTCTTGCTATTTAAAAGGCATACATTACTTCAATTTAAAAACAAAAATACATTATTGAAAAATCAAAGCAAACAAATTTAACTTATTACGCAATAACAAGCTTATTATCATCTAAAATAATGATTTCCGGTAGGTAAATATTATTCCATTTCATACAAGCTTAATTGCGTTCGTTATCCGGGTAGCACTTCTAATAATACTCCACATCCAGGAACGATAAGCCGGTTATCCGTCCGGTCTAACCTGTACCCCTCTCCGCTAGAACAAGAGCTATTTCTTTATCCGTTCTTTGAAAAGATTAGAATCTGAATTGCCTTTTTAATTTACAAGTGTTGGTACATGAAAAATAAAAAAACACATTGCAGTTATACCAATTCGCTTGCATTTAAATTTGTATGAAGTCATCAGGTTTTTTGTTTAAGTTTTGAGTGGGTATACATGGTCATACGAAATTAGGTTTATATTGTTCAAAATGACGTATTGGAATTTTTATTCATGTTTCAATCGGAATATAAAATGAACTCAGCGTATTTATAAAGTGTTTTACCCAAATAACCCACTGAATTAAAAAGTTAAGGATAAAATTACAACAACGTTAATAAACTGTTCAATCTCGAAGTAATTGCGAACTTTAAATAACGCCTACGCTTTAATTATGTTATTTAGTTCAACATGACACCAAGAAGTCTCAATAACTAAGGGTTTACGGTAGCTGCAACTACTGTTATCAAGACTAATGAAACCGCGATAGAAGCAGCGCAGATAAAGATGCAGCATCAGATGTCTGAAGATTGCGGCAACACCGTCTATTACGCGTTGCTTTATTAGCTTGTATAGTCACTACTCACTAAACAGTTAATTTGTAGCCGTTTTACTTGATGTGCATTCGCAACTAAATGTTTGCAGTGCGCAATGAATATGCATTTTATGTGGTTATTCTAAACCCAGTTATGTGGAGACGAGTCTAGAATGTTCACTTGGTTTATAATGTGTCATGATTACTTGATAGTATGATGTTGTAAACATAATCCCACCAAAAACATTTTCATGTAAAATGTTGCCAAGACGAGCCCATATGACTCGCACTGTCAAAAAGTTATCAGATCTCATGTAGAGCCAAGCTTCTAACACTACACGCCCTAACTCTACAAGGCCTAACTTCACAAACTCTACACCTTAGTCAAAATATGTGGCTTGGCCATTTCGCTACATTCACATCGGCGTAAGGTGAAAAATTAATTCACTGTTCATTACTTTTGTGTTATACAATAGTTCTTGTAGTAACGAACGGCCAAGCCACATATTTTGACTAAGGTGTAGAGTTTGTGAAGTTAGGCCTTGTAGAGTTAGGGCGTGTAGTGTTAGAAGCTTGGCTCTACATGAGATCTGATAACTTTTTGACAGTGCGAGTCATATGGGCTCGTCTTGGCAACATTTTACATGAAAATGTTTTTGGTGGGATTTCATTTCTTTTTGTAAGTTGTTTGTAACAAATTTTTTTTTTTTTTTTTTTTCTTCTTTTTTTGGGGTGTATTTCTGACGTAAGAGGCAGGAGACGTTCGCAACACTTCTATTCATTCATATCATTTATATGATCTGATCTGAAGTATATGTCTCAATATATGTCGATTAATTTTTTTTTTTTTTTTTTTTTTTTTTTTTCATAAGGAATACCTATACATATATATATATATCTAGGGGAACCAAGTTTTAGATTATTAGATTAGACCTCTAGCGTCATCAAAATTTAACTTAAAATTACAGGTCTCATACAAACTCCCATCCCCTAGTTTAAGGGGTTGGGGGATGAAAGTTACAAGTTTTATAATTTTTTTGTTGTTTGTGTGCTAATACTAGCTTACATACAAAATTTCAGCTTTCTAGGACATTAGGAAATACCTTAAGAATTTTGATGATCATCAGTGAGTCAGTGACGAAATTAGCGGTTTTTAGATATAAATAAAATCTGAAGTATAAAAGCTAATGTAATTAAAACTTAATATGTTCAATAAGTCCGCTATTGACAATATATCCCGAAAATTTTGTTGATCTAGCATAATCCAAACCCAAGTTATGAGGGTTCAAAAAAACGACGAAGCGCTTCGAGAAAAGGTAGGTAGTGCCCGTGCACTTCGCTTGGCTCGTCTTGGCGGGGGCACTACCGTGCCCCCAGATTCTCCGTTACTTAGATATTATCAAAATCGGACCATTTTAAGCGAGCTTAAACGAGAAATATAGGGCTTATAGCAAAGTTTGTGGTTTTATTTTACACTCCAATTGAGAA
The DNA here is from genome assembly GCA_932294365.1 of Diachrysia chrysitis. NCBI lineage: Eukaryota > Metazoa > Arthropoda > Insecta > Lepidoptera > Noctuidae > Diachrysia > Diachrysia chrysitis. Next base: position 8,370,182 of record OW028649.1, on the reverse strand, counting down.
AACCGCACTTATAATAGGTACTCCAGAAACATTACAGTATTAAGATAAAATAAACGGCAAACGAAATAACGCAACGATATTAAAAAATCATCGCGTTCGGTTGAAAGGGAATACATTCCTTCTCTTGGAATTTAATTCTTATAACTATCTACCTAACTAATCAATATTTAAGTGACTGAAATGAAAAATGTCTAGTAACTTAAGCTTTGCACATAATCCGATCTTTAGATATAGTAGGTACTATTTGGCATGCGACAGCTGTCAATAGAATGTAAACAACAAACAAATAGATAATTAAGTCTCCTCCAGACACTTAAAGCGCACTTGTGGTTTCTGAAGACGACTAGCCGAAGGTAAATGGGTAGTCATTAGCCCCGTTTAACCCAGAATACGACTTTGTAAACAGTTCTAGCTACCGCAACATGGTTGTTGAGTCTACTCTGGAAATAGGCTGATCATATACACTTTATTCAGGTCTGTAACCTTAGGATCTCAATCAATACCTTCGTGTATAATAGCGAATTGGAAATAGAAGTATACCTTGTCTAATTAGACAGTATTGTCACACTGCAGGTCAAAGGTCCTCTTTCTTTTTTCCATGCTGCTTTTTTCACTTCTGTCTTGTGTTAGGGTGGGCCAGTCCTTTTAGTAGGAGCAAAGTTGGTCCCTCTATCTTCTTCTCCGTTTTGTTCAGAATAAGAATGATCTGAAAAAGGGACTTTATTTGATTTTTTTATACGCAAAACATTTAAATTCCATAAAATTTTAAGAACATTTTATCCTTGATATTAACCTTACTGATTCCGTAACCTGTCCCCAAAAGACATGATTGTCCTTGTAGTTACAGTCACGGTAGCGACTGGGTTGATATTTGGCGATAAGAACAGTTAGTTATCGATTCGGCATTGTCTCGTCCTGGCATTCGAAGGCACCACGCCGCGCGTGCTTCGAATTTCGTTGCATCAGTCGTGAGAACCGCCGGTGAAGTAACGCGTGTAATGGTAATGAGGATCTGAACGCGAAGTTTGATACCAGCAAACATAAGTCACGCTATTATGTTTAAATTTCAAATTCTCCAAACAATGAACTCTCGACACTTAGTTAGGTACTCCGTTTTTATTATTGATCGCTTTGCAATCAATGCAAACAATACTGGCATTTTTCTCCGAAAACGGTTTTACCGTTAAAATATCATACATTCAAAATGATTGTTTTATGAATAAATGATGAATACAATTTCCATTTATACATAGGTAGTGTGAAATTAAAATAAGAATTAAGAATTCCAGTCTGCTCTAGATTCGGAAAGCGTCAGAATCCTACCTACAAGGCCTTGGCCTAAAAATTTACGCTATCGAATACATGAATTTAACAAACTTGCCAAGGTTCATAGAGCACGTGCAGCATAGCAGCAAGAGACACATCCATCTCAACGTGACCATTAACGCGTCTAGAATGCTGAAGAACTCCACCTTTAAGTCTCTGACCCATTTAATTAATCACAACAATAATAATTAATTTATATAAGCAGCAGCCCTCCTAGTTATTTTGTTTATTGAACTGAGTACATCACTATCATACAAATTTTTCAACTTTAAAGTCACATGCCGTCGACATTGACGTAAGGTAGCACACAAATTATGGAAGAATGTTAAACGTGGTCAGAATTATAAGTAAAAGTAGGTAGGTATGCTCTAGTATATTGTACCCTGAAAGGACAAAATTTTGCTAGTTTGTACGTGATGGTATCTATTACAAATTTGGCTAGCGGTGATGAACTTCACACACTAGACACGGTACGGAAGCCGCGATCAGATTCAGTACGCACCTTTGTTCAAGCCTATTCATAGTTTACACTTTTTATGCGAATACAATACTCAGTCTATTGTTAAAATACTATCGCTTGTGAAGGTCACTTCAAATGTTAAAGTATTTGTAACAATGGAAAAACACAATATCACGTACGAAATAATGCCATCATTTATTTTAATTCATACATTGACATTGGCAATGATACCATCTTATCACATAACAGTTGCAAGTTTTTATGGCTACATACAGGATATAGTGTTATTTATTTTTATTTTAGTCGAGTTTCATGTAACGCCACTTCCCTATTTAAATGCTTGTAAATTTAAATAAAACCTTCAGGTTCTAGTGACTTTATTTTTATCGGTATATTTGTTTTGTTATTTTCAGAAAGTATTTGTACAAATAATTGAACGTTGTCTTTTGTTAAGACGGTCCGTGCCGCATAAGATTGTGTGCAAAGCTCTTTATATGAGCGGCAAACATCAGAAACTAAGCGCTCATAATAAGAGGTTATTTCCGAATGCCGTCAAATTCTCTCTGTAAATAAAAGCATTTAATTAAAAAATGTGTATAATTAAGAAATAGGTATTAGCATCTTATTGAAACATGCAAATAGGTACTGATAATGTACTCGTTTTAATACAGGTTCCTATCTGCAAGTCTAGTATAATAATATGGTATTTTCATACGGTAACATAATCTTTATCACTAAAATAAATATTTAAAGCTTGTCTAAGCCGTTGTAAAACTAACTAATAAACTGATATTCATTTGTTTACCAATGTAAAACCCTTCGGGGAATTATGCAAAAATTGTCTAAATTACCGCAATTTCGTGCAATGCTCCGTTTTGTAAGAAAAAGGTTTACAAACAGTAGGCTATTTCGGTTTTAACGCATTGTTCAATTAACTTTTAAATGTCCCTTTGAACAAAAGGGTGGAATCAAAAGAAATACTTTTGCTTTAACTTTCTTTTTCACTTAACAACATTTTATTGCATCTAAACTGTTACAAATGTGGACAAAAGTGGTGCATTTGAGTATTTATGTTCAACAGTTTAAAAGAACTATGCTTTATTGCCACGTCAAAGAAATTCGTACCGGTTGAATTGTTTTAAAAATAAAAGGATGGAAACGGTATTGGATAACATGTTTAATGTTTTTTAAAACTTTCTCTGTACTTTTTGTAGTCTAAAACACCATAGCATCATTGCATCGTTCACTTGGTCTCTTATAGAGGTGTCGGAATTTAATGCTACGTGCTATGCAATCAACAATCAATAAATAGGCAATGGCCTCTCTCCATTGCTGGATCGCTGGAAGTAGCGACATCGTTTTTTTTTTTTTTTGGAATAGGTTTACGCATTTAGCCTGAGCGCAGGCTTTGACTGCTTCACCGGACTTTCAGCGACATCGGTGCCGCGCTTCTTGCTCCCATTCCCAAGAATGGCGCCCATTTCATCTCACTATCTCTTCTGTGATACATCCCATTTAGCTGTTAGTAAGAAGAAAAACGTTAAAAATAAATTAATACTTCATGATTAGGTATGTTTTAGTTTAAATGTGAGCAAGACCGTCTGCCTAGGGCTCGCAGACACATGTTTCGTTCTCTTAAAGTTTTATTAATTTAAGACAGGAGGCCCACATTAGAAAGGAGAGTACATATTATGGTAAAAGTGTTTCGCACTGTAAGGAATATAATAAAGAAAATAAGTAATAATAAGAAAAAAAAATGGAAAAGTAATAAGGAAGTGTAATATAATCTCTGTGTGATATAATCTCTGACGTTTCTGCATACGTTAAAATGCATCCTACCCTTTAATATAAAATTCTGCTTCATATACATAACTTTACATAATGCAATCAGTTCGTGCCTTGTTTGCTCGATAACTGAACGACGAGCCCAATGTAGTTTATAGATTACAAAAATTAGTGAAGATAAATATTGTCCCCAAGCCTTGTATGGTCCAACCACGCGGGGACTCCAGCAAACTTAAATCTTTCGCAGACATTTTTGAACTTATAGGTACATGAATACTTGAATAGCTTGAAGATTCAAGAGGCCCAGTAGGTATTATCACGTACATAACTCTACAAGGGAATATCTTGAAAATAGCCAGTCATAATTCATCTCTGTCACACCCGCAGTACTCTCTATAAGTGAAAGAAGATAGGTGATAGAACCGGCTCTCACATAAGTTGGCCAAAGTGAAATGACCGCTGTTGACCATTTTGGCGGTTGCGTCATCCATCGAGGTTTGAATTCAAAGTTTTTATTACAATACATGACACGAATAAAGGTAGAGATTAGATGAAAAGCAAATTAAAGGTTCTAATGGATAAATAAATGTAAAAGCTTAATAATTAATAGATGAAAAGATTTCTATACAGCAATAAGCAATTACACAGTGAACACATAATAATATTGAATTATTTATAATGTAAGTACAAGTAGATAAGTACTTGACAGATTGTATAACCATAAGATACTCATTAGTGTAAGTACAATCTTCACAACTAACATTTAGAAATATACAATGCCAAAATGTGTAATCTAGGTAGCTCGCTGACAATGACTACACTTAAATTCTTTGCCATAAAAACCGTGTTTTAGCTACGAATACGTTCAAGTTCAACAGCAAACACGCTCTAGACGCGGTTAAGGAAGGATGAAGCCGACCTACTTGTGGTTCCCTGACCTCCGCCGCAGCCTAGCACAGCGTGCGCTCTCGCTTGCTCATGTACCCTAACAGATTATGCTATCTCTGTCACTCCCGGAATATTTTCGCAAACGCATTTGGAAAATGGCGCAGCGCAGAAGCGCAGAGGCAAGTTGACGAGTTGCGTGACAATGAGATTTTATGGGTTAAAGCTATGACTGTTTTGTATTTCAAATGGACTCGTGTTATTTTATTTATCAAGATAACAAATACTTTGGAACGATTGAGTCATAAATTATTCAGATCAAAAAAATATGTCAAAGCCAAAAATGTTGAAACAGATTTTGTAAAACCTGTCTGAAAAAAAGATAGCCAAGGTTAAAATGTAAATAAAAATTCGCAAACAAGTTTAGATGATGTAATTTTTATAGTAGGTACCGTTTTCAGGGTCCATCGTCTATCATGAGTTTAAAACTATGAACAACATATTTTTTATGACGAATCAATGTCCATCATTTCAAGTTTTTGTATGTTGCCCTAGTCTTAGATACCTATACCTACAGAACTAAACATTGGGTTGAAAAAAAACTATTATTACCATTGTTTTTTAAATCATTGTTTTGCGAGTCGTTTTAAATTTATAAGCAAAGGAAACAAGAACGTATATAAAGACCGTATATAAGACCTATATATGTATTTAAAATTATTTTTTGTTTGAACTTTTTACTTCACCGTAGTTCTTGACAAAAACACATCATCATTATCATTATTCTAGCCCGGATTGATCTAGTACTGAGTAGGTAAACGAACAAAAGTAGCAGAAAATGACCTATTCTCCCATTTCCTGCTATTTTTGGCTCTCCTGCACGTCCCTCATGCTTTCCAGTTAAGTCAGCGATGGGTACATAAAAAAATATCTTCTAAACAAGGCTAAAATACTTTTTACTTACGAATTCTAGACTAATAAAAACCAGTTCTAACAACTTCAAACAACATTTGAACAGGTGTCTATAAAATAACAAGATTGAATTCCAATAAAATGGATAAATACTTTGTTAAATCACTGCGAAGGTGAATGACACTTCTGGTTCAAGAGCTATAGCCATTTGCGAATTGCCTACTGTCTGAATAGTTTTAATAAGACAGCCAACATCCGGCAGTTTGCTGTATGAAATGTATTAATTTCGGAAATCAAAATATAAACATTTTGATTTGAATTACAAAATCGATAAAATTGCGTGCCGAGTGTTTGTTCCTGAATACCATTGTGTCACGGTCATATTTAATATTTATAGAAATGCAATTAATTATTAATTTATTCTACAAAAAATATTCCAGATTTTGCTCATTTCTTTGTTATTTCCTCTTAATCTTTCAAATTATGTAAGTATTTTTTATTAAATTCCATTTCAAAGACCATTTTGCAATTCTAACCACATTGTGTTTACAATATTGCGGCCAAAACCCATACTGCTGTAGGAACTATTGCTTATTGAGTAACTTGAGGTCAGTCTGAATGTGCCAAGTTCAGAAAGTGCGTTAAGCCAAGTTACTAATATACTTTAAGTTTACCTATGTATTGTAGATTAATATTTGATTAACTATGCCTAACAGCATCAAAGAGATTGAGCTTCTGGTAAAAGTTTTTGGTTCAGACTATTTACTATTTCTTTCTACAAAATTGTTAGAAAAAAAATAGGACCTATTGCTAAAAGATATTAGATCAGATCAATTTAGGTACTCTTTGTGTAAATTGGTTCTACCAAAAAATGTACCTATCCTCATAGTGAATAAACTAGCAATAAAAATGTAAATTAATTTTTTTCTGGGTTTTTCAATAAAAAAAAATCTGGCTTGTTAAATAAACGTAACATTTTTCAATTATTTACCGCATAAAATCTTGTTCTGAAGATTTGCACATCATTCTTCATTACTTTGCAAAAACCAGTTTCAAAAGAAAGACGGCATGAAACGCTTGCAAATTTATTCGACGTGTTTTCAATCAAACCTCTTCGGATTAAGGTGACGCAACCATCTTACGACAATCTCAGCTTAACCGCAAACGGGGCAAAGGCTAAAAGAACATAACTTAGCCATATAAAGAAGTACACGAGCGCACTGAATTTCATTTTCTAAAACCCGATTACACGGGCGAGGTGACGCAAGGCAGCGGAGGTCGGCCGCGACACAACACTCGAAAACGAAAGGTGTTCGAAACTGAAATCGAAGGGAGTGATCCCGTTATCCTGTGCCGGACCGCGGAGATGGAAAGCTCCCGTTAAAGCGTTAACGTCATGCGATGCAATCATGCAACAATGACTCACGCCTCTTGGTAGTCGCACAGTCCCCACGCTCGTCTCTGCTAGGCACTCCTTACAGCTCTAACTGTACTCCCTTACGTCATTTTCAAGGACGTTTTGACTTAACCCACATCGCATGTGGGCTGATATTAAGTGGATTTGTAGGAACAATATCATTTTCTGACAGTTACGTATTTTCGATTATAACGGTAAGCTTCCTCGTAAGTCGTAAAGTTGTTATTGTGTTGCGATTAGGTCACACGTCGAGGTACGTGATCATTTTCAGTGGAAAAAAATGTAGGTAGAAATGTAAACAAGTTGGTAAATAAATACTTTGGTCTCATTCCAATGTAGGATACGTTTCAATCCATTTAGCGCTTTTTTACGTTTTTTTTTATTTTGAATGGACGTGTTGCACTTATCTTAACTGTTCGTTATTACGAATAATAAATTGAGTAAAGAAGAAATAAGACCTACAACACAATAAATAGTTTTTATCGAGTATTTCTCAGATAAGCGACTGGATAACTGCAGTATAATGATACTTTATTCGACGGCTAAAGTTGGTGTTTAAAACCAAAACGGAAAAAACACGAGACAGGATGAAGTCTTGTAACCTATGAATGTTATTTATTACATAGCTATCGAATAAACATCGAGGTCTGCTTACAATCTGAGAGGATAGGTAGTATATTTTATATCATCTAGTAGGTACATAAATTGAATATTGGAATTGTCAATTAAAACCTCACCGCGCCAATACAGAGGCAGTTTAAAGGAAAATTATGATTTTTAGCGTCAACTGGGCTTGACTTTTTTTTTTGTTAATTAAGCAACACAATTAAAAAATACAGCCATTTATGTCGTTTACGATCAGCAAACTTTGTACGAAACCCTCGGTGCGCGCGGGTCAGACTTGTTCCATTTTTTATGAAATGCTAGGTGACCCGACCCTCGATGTCCAGACAACTTTGACATTTTCCGCGGATTTTTAAAAAAAATTCTTTCTTACAAACCTTGTCCTGACAATTTTATTACAAACAACAAAAAATCTAACATAACCATCGACAAACTTCGGCCGAGGTGATGGTCCATCAAGCACGTGGCAATTAATTTACATTATGTAAGATTTACTTTAAAAGATGAAATTGTCTGTGCAATAAACCTTTTTTTTATCAATTTATTTAAAACATTGAAATAGTAGTCATAAATAAAATTCAACGTTGTTTAGGATGACCGTGGGCTAAATGGAGCGACGACATCAGCAAAGTGGCTGGCAGTGGTTGGAGACGACGAGCTGAAGATCGAGTTCAGTGGCGTGCCATAGACGAGGCTTATCCAGCAGTAAACGAACATAGGTTGATGATGATGATGAAAACAAAAATCAAGGATTCATTATGCTGGCATAGACCGTTTCATAACTTCATTACCTGATTGTTACTTTAAACGTATATTCAAACCAATGATTCATATAAAACTTATACCTACCTATATACGCATTTAAAACGTAAACTGTCCATTCTAATGTAACATCTAAACACTCGAATAGATTTGCGTTGTCCACACAATTCTTTCTCGACACACCGATGGCATTGAGTCGTGTGTCCCACTTTAATGTAACGGTACTCAACGAGTCCTGACCAAAACACACCGACGCGGCCGAACGCGAATATATCCGCTAATTAACCTGTTTCACACTCGGAAACTCATTACGAGGGCTTTAACCTTCATAGTTTTTCACATAATAGGTAATTAAATCGTGTAACAAACCGGCCGGCGTCTAGTCTGTTATTATATTTAAGTGCCTTGGAGGTGAACAATGAACAGTTCTAGGTTATGCGGTGCTTGTGTGACGCGGTGTTTTAGGGTTACCTAATATATTTTGATCAATCCCTCATTCTAGTATGTATGTAAGTCTTAACCCTATTGTGGTATAAACAATCAAACCACGTTTCACTTACTATATAACATTGACAACCTTCACCATAATAATGAAAGACTTGATATACTTGTTATGAATCAGAAATTCAGTAAATGCATTTGAATTTCATTACTGCTTACCTACTTATAAAAACGTAGTTCTATTGATTAAATGTTAAGAACTTAAACGCATTTCATCAATGTTTGATTCGTCACACAGTTTATGTAAATAACTCTTTAATTGGACATTCACCTGTCCCTATAAGGGGCGTTATGTCCGAAACCACGTAGAGCAAGAAGGTCATTGACCACAGAATCAGTGACGCGGTGACGTAGAATGTTTTTCCCGGCATTTCATAGTTGTAAAAAAAAGTTGGCGTAGGTAAAGGAAAATAATAAACAAATTAAAGGTTGCTGAAAATTATCTAGATAATAAATATATGTATTGATTATATTAGACACTGATATTTTGCTATGAAACGTATTATAAATATCATAAATAAATGGAAAACACAAGGAGTAAAAAGCAAAAATTAAAAAGTGTAGTGTACTTTTATTCAAATATTAAAACATTTCGTTAAATTACTGTAATTAATAGTTATGAAGTAAGGCTTTATAAAACTAATATATAAGTCAAGACTAGTGAAATTGAAATTTAAAAACGCCTGAGCTTAAACTATTTCTAATCGCCAGAAATGTATTTGCTCACAGAATGTTGGCAGGCGCTAATCGCTTTTTACCAGTCTTTATCGTCTTTTCATCTATTACCTTACTACCAACTTGAATTTAACTTGTCATTGTTACGGCTACATTTCTATAACACTATTCTAGTCAATGACTAATGGCCTTAATTATAAAAATCTCGACGACGGTTAGTAATTGATTAGCAGATTCTTATTTCAATTTTCCTATAGAGAATTTGAATTTAGAACTTTCTTAGCAATTGCTTCACACCGTCGAGATTTTTATAAATAATGCCATAAATGTCTAAATATTATTTTCTTTTACTTTGGCAAACTTCACTCACTACGCCATCTACCAGTCAACTCCCGTACTTTGAACTGTTCAAAATAAGAGGTACCTTAAGTTTCTAAATTTCACTCTGTATGCTGTTAAAACAATGTATGTAGTATTTATATCCAACGATAGATGTCGCTGCCATAGATTTAACATTTAAACATTTCGTACTTACCTACTGCTTACAAGGAAGATAAGCCACTAAAATCTCTGCATTTTCTTATCAGCTGTAACCGTTCGAGTACTTCTCTTTTCCTTTACCGTGCTAAACATCTGCACACTTCAAAAGCTTTTTGATAAAAAGACAAAATTCTTCTTTTTAACTTACAAAAATGTTTTTTTTTTCTTATATTTTATTCCCCAGCAGAAAAAAGGCCACCTTTATATGGGTACGAACTAAAGATAGTCCTTAGACTACATTATAATATATACTAGTTTAAAAATATATATATATATATATTTATATATATTTTAATAAAAACATCCGATTTAATAAATGAAACAATAAATAATATACCTAGTTAGGTAATTAATTAATTGTCAAAAGTAGGTACGGAAAAAAATAATTTGATCTGCATTCTGTTTAAACATAATACGGATATAATATACCTACTACTCCATATTGATTCATGTTTTGTAATTTTCCAGTAGCTAATAATATGCATAAAGAACTACGTTTAAATCGTACGCGTGTTATACAGGTTTCTTGATGTCTTCAACTCTTAGGGCGCAAGGTGATCATTGTAAGGATAAGGCGGCCGGATCAACGTCTTTACTTACTCGTACAAAGTTAGAGTAGCGTATCCTATTCTAATATTATGTTCTAATGAAACCTGGACACATATTTGGGTACTAAACTAAGTGGACGACTAGGACTATAGGTGTTCTTATTATCGTGTCGATCAACTTCAGTAAAATTTTCCAAGACCAGTACTCAGCCAAGCAAACAGCATTGTCCGTGGCCTTGTACAGGTCTCCGTGAGTGCAGGTGGTAGGGCATGCTGGGCAGCTCATGAAGTGGACCATCGTATCAGAGTAGATGACACACTCACATGGCTCAGGTTTACTGTAACCCGACCGGCACATATTTTCGAGACGGCCGACTTGGGTCCGGAGTCTAGTCAAGGTCTTCCACGTCGACCATGGTAAGCTGTGGCTAGGGGGAACTTTTTCGGCAATTAGGATGGGTGGTACGTTTGTGGATTTGTTTTCCCATAGGTTGAGTCTGGACTTACGAACATTAGCACGCAATGGTAGAAGGTCTTTTATCAAGTTATGTCGGCTTTTGCGCCTTTGTGGTACAGGACTATAGGTACCTCCTTAAAGATTAATTTTTAAAGAGATTTAACAACTTTCCTAATATGCTTGTTGGTGATAATGATGATGGTTTGGCCTGAGATGTTTTTATGCATTAAACTTAAGTACGTACTTACCTGTCTTTTTAAAAAATTAAATAATTCGCTTATTGATTTACTATTAGTTACATAGTAATAAGTACTATGTAACTAATAGTAAATCACAACCTTCTATATTTGCCCCATAAAACCGTTTTCACGGGTTGACTGTGAGATCAAGTACTATATAGATGTATGTACTTACCTAGTAAGTATTCTTCTTTCTAATTAATAAAAAATATCTTGTCACAGTGTTTGTTATCGAACTCTTCCGAAACGGCTTGAGCGATTTTTATGATTTTCTTGTTTATATTTGGTAGTTCAGAAAATATAAATAACAACAATGTTGGTCCCTGGCACAACAATGTTGTTCGGGTCAGCTAGTTTCTACATAAAATCTATAGTTATATAATCCTAATCCGTCTATTTTAAGTAATACTTATGCGTATCTTATAAGTAACTTCTAACTAGGTGACTTAACTGCAGTAACTACCTAAGGTAAGTTTTGGACTGCAGATTATTATCGACTAACATAACGAAACTATAAATTATGTTATTTGAGTTACATAAGTATAGTTTTTGGCCTGGTATTTGGTACAAATCAGAGTTCAAGTGAAAACCTGTTATGAAATCTTGAAGGTAAACAACATGCAGTTATATTACGCGGAACGTATTTAATTTTATCTGAGTGATTCGTCAACTCGTTCGATATCTCTACGGCCCATTTAGGACGATTTTCAGAAAATCTAAATAAATTATATTTTTAGCATTCTGCAACTCGCCCCATGTTGCTTTTTGTGTGTAACTTAAAATTTTATCAACGTTTGGTACAGTCAGTAAGACAAGTAAAAATATAAAAATTTACCAATACCTATGCGCATCAGAGTCACAGATTTCACAGATTCATCTGAATCCATAATCAAAACAAAAATAATTTTGTAAAGAATTGTTCCACATCCACTACATAATGATTATCCTTTTGTCTTGCTGACCCCCGGTTTCTGAAAACCTGGTCAAGTTAATCAATGAAGAATGTTAACAAATTTTGATTATTAGCTCTCCATATTCTCTGTCAAAAATAAAAAATACTAGTGAAAGAATTACTTCGATACGTCAATTAGTTTCCGATTTAGAAGTAAAACAAGTTGAACCGCACGACGCGGGCTGCCGGTGACGTTGTGACGTCATTGTACAACACGCTCAGTCTGGCTCACTAAGTACGCTCGCGGTCGCGCGCCCGTACCGTCGAAATTATACTTAAATACTTTTAAAAGTGTCCAATCCGAATACTAGGAAATCATGTGTTGTGCCTAAATGTAAAGATTGTGGTATTTTGTAAACTTTACCTGAAGGATCAGCAGTATTGGCAGTCAAAGGTTTCAAAAATATTGCGCATTTGCTACAACAAAATGGACATACCTAGTGTGAGCTCTGATCAGACCTAGTGTGAGCTCTAAAGTAAAACCGACCAAAAAAGAAGTTTTGGAGACAAAAAAAAATGCAGCGTTACGGATACACGTAGAAAGAGCTATCGGCAGACTTAGATCACAGAATAAATATTAGTACTGACGCTTAGATTCTTTGAGTTCATGTTGCCACACGCTTGGGTAGATCTAAAGCAAGTCGACCTGCTAGATTCAGTGGTGATTTCTGCATGTGGAATAGTTAGTCTGCAAAGCAGTCTATTTCATTTAAAGTAACTTCCTAGTGTTTTAAGCAAAATACATTTAAGTTTATTTTATTGTATTAAAAATATAAGATTTTGAGGTTACGTACGTTCCATTTTCCACCAATGTTTGTGTTATTTATAGAGTTTTAATAAAACTATATTACACTAGCTGTCCCCCGCGACTTTGATCGCGTGTTTTAGTTTCAACGGTTTTTCATTTTTGCAACATTTTTCATTTATGCTCCGCTCCTATTGGTCGTAGCGTGATATTATATAGCCTATAGCCTTCCTCAATAAACGGACTATCCAATACAAAAATAATTTTTAAATTCGAACCAGTAATTCCTGAGATTAGCGCGTTCAAACAAACAAACTCTTCAGCTTTATAATATTACTAGCTGTCCCCCGCGACTTTGTTCGCGTGTTTTAGTTTCAACGGTTTTTCATTTTTGCAACATTTTTCATTTATGCTCCGCTCCTTTTGGTCGTAGCGTGATGTTATATAGCCTATAGCCTTCCTCAATAAACGGACTATCCAATACAAAAAGATTTTTTCAATTCGAGCCAGTAGTTCCTGAGATTAGCGCGTTCAAACAAACAAATAAACAAACAAACAAACTCTTCAGCTTTATAATATTATATATATATATTAAAAGTATAGATTAGGATAATGTTTTGCCTAGTTTACCTTTACTATAAATACGTAATAAAAGTGTTTGCCTTGATTGGACACTTTACTTCTATAACGCAGTCATCAGTAGGTAAGCCTGTCAGGCGAGGCACCAATCATAGGTCACTTATTCTTTGAAAAAAGACCAGATTCCTCTATCTTTATATTGTGTACTTTCGGCGGCAACGAAATCACTATTTGTTGATAAATAATGCGCAACCAATTAATCCATCTATTTTAGGTAGATTATCCGATTGCCCTTTTTCGAATCCTTCACCAATTTTATTAATCGAACAATATTTACTATTATTAGACTATTAACGTAATACTCGGACGAAAACACAACAAAATACTGCGCAAGCTATAACACCTACTATAACCGCTGGCGACTTGATATTAAGCTGGGCGCAGCCCGCGCTTGAGCTTGCGGCGTTGTGATATGACGTCACAAGCGGTCACGTGGCTGTTAGCGGGACTCGATATTTTTCGAAACTTTGAATCCTTATAAAATCAAAACTACTAGGTATTTTTGACTACAACAAAAACTAGTGTATTTGTATACATACAGGCTTTACTGAGACAAAATTTCAAGCGATTTGGCATACCTAGTAACATTCTTCATTGTCAAAAAAACTAATCACGACTATGATTGCTAAACCAAAAGACAACCAATCACAGTGAGTGCTTAACATGAGATTATTTGACAGTTGATTAACAAATTTTTGTGTTGATCAACGTTTTAGAAACCGGGTGTGACTGTACCAAACCTTGATAAAGTTTTAAGTTCCAGACAAAAAGCAAAGTGGGACGAGTTGAAGAATGAAAATATTACCTATTTATTTTGTTGTTATTTTGTTTCGGCAAGTCGTCCTAAATGGGCCGTAGGCAGATAGGACGAGTTGAAGAATCACTCGTTTTCTACTATACTACTCAAAGGTTCATTGTATAAAGGCAAAACTCTATCCTAAGAATCTCCATGCTTAATATTTGTATCTAGATCGTCGTAACAATTAATTGATGGTTCAGCGGTGTTTGTTGGTACTACACCTGCCCCCCTAGACAAGTGACATTTCGACAAACGACAACGCTGATCGAATCGTTCAAATGTATGGAAGTGACAAGTCTTACTCTTAGTCACGTGACTTATCGAAACGTAATGTCATTTCCATATATTTAATGTCATTTAAGCGATTTCTATCATCGTTAACGCTTGTCGAAATGCCACTTGTCTAGGGGAGCTGCTATCATTCACTGGTTATAATATTATTTAGATCTCGATAAGTACCAACATAAAGCCTTTATTTGTATCTATTACTATACACTACTACTATTATACTTTATTTGTTACTATTGCTAATTAACTTCTTCTATCTTTTCTTATTCGCCTTCTCCATTGTTTTTTGGTGAAAATGTTAATAGATACTGATAAAGCGATTAGGCGCTGAGCTGGGGAAAAATCGGACACAGGAAATTTTGCCCGGAAAAACAAAACGTAGGTAGGTACCTATGGGATCCTATATGTGTGTTCTATAGACACACGCAGATGAGAATAATGTATCAATGACAGATGCCATCTCTTTTTCTCAACGGAAATAAAGGCTTCATTGATAACATATTTATGTAGGAACATAGTTAAAGTAATAACATCGTCATAATCATTATAATTAAAGTCAGTAGCATTACCCAGGTAACTCCATGCGCGCAAACATTCGAAAAAGGTTAGCGCTCTTTGATGTCTTTTAAAAAAAATCATCTTGAAAATTAAATCATTTTTCAAAAACGAGTTTTAGGAAAAAAACAGTAATGCATATTAATTTATTAATATTGTGTGTATTGTTCAGTTTGCGCTACATCATTTTTGTTTTACATTTTCAACAGTACTAGTCAGTCTAAAATTAACTTTAAATAAACTAGCATAAAGTTGAAGTTTGTTTAAATGGAAATGGCAGCAATTGGAACAAGAATTTAAACAGACTATAGATAACGATGTACAGAACCGAACCGAGATATCGCTTCAGTTCGCAGTTTTGTTTGACACGGGCTTGGGATGGCCGGCTAAAGCTGTACCTGACCTACACCTGGTTAGTGAACAACACAGCATTTTTAACACCAGCGCTTACTATGAGCTCTCAAAGCAGGACTGTTGGCTTTGTGGATGCGAGACGCCGCTACGCGCAATGTAGTGCGCCGTCTCGCTTACACAACGGCAAAGCCCATATAGTACTGGCACCGAAGCGTATGCGATATGCAGTGGCAGCATTTAAGAGTTTGTTTCCCTATTTTTGAAAAATAAAAGTGTTAGTTTTAAAAAGCAATATCTTGGTCAGGCTAATATAAGTTGCACTTTCCATGACATATGTTAAACGTATGTCATGGAAAGTTAACAATTACAAAAGTTGTTTTGATAAATGCATGACGTCGACAACTAAATGGCACTTTAATAAGAACTACATTTATCAATACAAGTTTAAAATAAATGGTCCTTCCTACGCTTGAGAGATAAATAATAGCAGCTAATAGGCAAGTTTGTGCCCGAGATTTATACAAACTGGGCATAAGAGTAAATACAAAATACGAAATGTATATCTTATGTCGTATCACTTTTTTAAAATCAGCAAAATACATTGTTGATCTAAATCCACTTTATGTAGTCGATGACATATTATTACGTAATAAACATTTAGAAACTCGTGTTTTAATTGTATAACGTCATTAATTATTCAAAGAGCACTGGAAAAGTCCCGAGATAGTAATAAAGTAACAGGCTCAAGGGAGGCATTAACATATTCGAATAAGTCCAGAGTTCTTGTAGGATATCTAGACCCGACATCGGCCACATCTAAATCTTTTTTATTGCGGTTTTACAGATTGTTACCGAAAGTCTGTATCTATCCAAAAAGGGCAAACGTACAAAAAGTACATCTGTTAAAGAGACAGTTTACAAAATTTCAGCTGAAAACGAGTTTATTAAATAATTCATATCCAATTATTTGCATCATTTATTTGACATAAAAATCATAACAAACGTATCACCGCACTAAAAGGGTGAATATCTTATCACTAGCTAAATGTTAAGATACAACGCTTGAGCGATCTGGTTATGATTTTTGCTGTAGAATGTTTGATGCAAAAATTTAAAATTAGATATAGTTTGAATATTAGATAAAGGATGTTAGGTATACCCTGTATAAATTCTTTCCCACAAATGTAGGGACCAAAGTCGACGGCGCATCAGCTACAGATTAGAAACCTTCCTCTTGAGATGTTTCCTTAAACGCGATAAATAAAACTAACATGTTTACATACAGAACACATCAAAGGTATGTTGTATTATGCCCACTTCGAGCACCTAATAAGCCGCTAAGTAAGGTCTATACCTTGTTGGAAGACCTTTAATAACAAAGATAAATTGCGGTCATAATTATCTTAATAATATTACCAGTAAGTAATATGACGTCAATCAGAATATCTCCTTATTCCTCCGTCAGAGGCACGTAGCGCTAATTATGTTGCAATTGTTTATTTTTAATCTGGAAACTTTTATATTTTTGCAGGGCTTAAGACCTTTGTTTATGTTTTTACCACTAGGTCTAATTAATGGAACTTTCCGTAGCTTGCGTATTAAATAAAATTCCACGTATTTTGTTCTCTCCTGGAAGCTAACGTTTTTCTAGATCGTTTATCCATTCTTGTGATCAGTATATGTAGGTAACATAGGCGAGATTAATTATTAATTCGCTTTGGACTTGAAGACACCTACCTATATCTAAATAATAAGACTTAAAGCATTATAGCAAAAAGACATTTCAATAAAAGTGTAAATAATAAATTAGCAACAAAACCCTGGCATCAAACGATAGTATTATACCATAGATAGATAAAATTAGTTTGTAATATACTTTTGAACTAATATTTAAGACGGGACAGAACATTTTCAACAATATTACAGCCTTGAACTGCGTGCTGTTAATGGAATTCTGACGACGCGCAACGTGGAATATTTCACGGCTAAGTTAGGGTTCGGAGTCCCAATGTCCTCTTTGGTGTTAAATTACAAGCCGAGTAATGCCCGAAATTAATAATCTGTCCGTCTTTTTGTCTACTAAAGACATGAATTTAACATTATGGAACAGTGGGTGTAAATTTATGGCTTAAGATATTTATGTCTCATTATACAGAATACAATTTACTTTACATAAGAAACATTAGGTTAACAATTACTATTGGCGTATAGAACGAGTGCAGGAACTGCATCACACAACAGCAATGTAAGTATACAGGTTGGTCTACCTGCAAGTATACCTGCTTACCATTTCAAAATAGAAACAGAAAGTGGAAATCATCTGTTAAAAACATACCGTTTCTATCATAATTTTCATGAAAGACCTTCAGAAATTACACGTCTAACGTCTTGCAATCTCTCAAATAATTATAATTATTCAAAATGTCTAATAATCAAATTAACGTAAACTAATTTGTCATGATGTACATTTTTGTTAATTTCATGCAGATGTTGTCAGGGTTAATTGAAGCCTCAAATTTTCACATCTTTAATGTAAAAGTTATGAAACTGTTGTTTTAAGTAGTACTATATGGAATTGTGGATAGAAGATCTACCGTCTAGACAGCAGACGATGGACATGAAGAATGGTAATTCATGGGACAAAATAAAACACATTTTTTCTTCGTATTTGTAATTAAAACTAATCTAAATATAATCTAAAGGTTTACTCCTAAAATAAGAATGGTGATTTTCATTTTTTTGAAGTGAAAACTTCTTTAGCGGCGTTGTACACTTTTCTTGTATATGGGTAAAAAATGTTAAACTCGCGTCAGGACACGTGACCCTGATCGAAAATTCGTAAGACGGATGGAGAGTAGACGGCCGGCGCGGCGTAGGAAAGGAAGTATCCCCCTCTCTTTCTACGGCGCGGCGAAAATGTATGCCTGCGCTTGCCGTTTCCTTTAGGAGGCGCAGGGTGCTTGCGCGAATGTTCGTGTGTGTTTAGAAATATATATTCCAATAGTTAATAAAGTACTAGCTGTGCACCGCGGTTTCGCCCGGTAAATAGTTCTCGTTCCCATACGACATAATTATGCTATTCGAGACAGAGACAAAACCAATGAATTACATCGATCATAAAAATTGTTTCACCCAGTCTTGAGATATCGAGATAAGATTTTATTGATAAAATGACGGTCAAATATTGTGGTCAAGTTGTAGGCTGATGTGTATTTTAGTGGTCGGGCCGGTATCAGACGAACAATGTAAGTAATTATCTAGTACCGAAAGCGGTGTGTTATTTTTAAACACCAATAACATACAAATTGCATTAGTAAAAAACATGAAAAACCCGATAACTGTTGACGCAGAGGTTTTAATAATATATTTTTTGAAGCATTCTCATTCCAAATTACATTTAAACACAAAAGTTGCAGATATTTTTTGTAAACCATTTATAAACCCTTTATTTTAATAGCTTACTCGATTGGTTTGGTTAAAACATATGATAGGTTGAAGGACTAGACTGAAGGTCAGCATTTGGCAGGTCATTAGCATTCGGGCATAAAAGGATTTACCTAATTTTAAACGAATAAGTACTTTTTGAAACATTGACTTTATTGATCACAGCTAGTTATATGCAGCATAATTAAAAAAGTACAATAAGGTAGGACATTGTTAAAACCAAAATTAGAATTCCAAATTATATGACAGCACACGTGATATTAAAATCGATCAAATGTTGGCCAAACGGATTTTTTGGGCATCAATATCTAATTCAATTTCACATATTTGGTAACAAGGAGTTGTTGTTTTTCTGGAAGCAACGAATATCATTTTCGCATTACAAGCTGGTTTCTCATTCACATCGTCGTACACGAAGGCTAAGTTAAAAGATAGGCCCGGGGGAATCCTCTTACACCGAGACAGGGACAAGTTCGTAAACCTTATTTGTTCCAAATCAGGAATGAGTTTGAATAGTCTTATGTAAACTGGTTCCAAAGTAATGTTACTGAATTTTAAATGCTCTGTTGTCATAACCCCTCGTTTATATTCAATCCTGAATACACTCGGGTATGAGACAAGGCGATTCTCGCATATATAAGATGCAGTTTTGCGGAGTGGGCTAGAAAAGTACTTTGATATTTCTATAAACCTCTCAACTTCAGATTTAAAAGCTTCGCTGGAGTCATATCTTTCTGGAGTTTCTTCCACGAGTTCAGCTTTTGTTTCTTCCTTGACGGGCTGTAGGTTGGCGATGACTGACTCAGATGGTATGAGCGTCTGCAAAGCTTGGAGAGGTCGCCCTTTTCTATACGGCGGAGACTTAACTTTTCTCCTTTGTTTTTGATTCATTGCAATTTAAACGACAGCGAATTTTAGTTTGTCAATGTTACACAAAAATTTTGATAATGACAAGACGACATTTAATTTGGTTTTTGTTGCAATTAATGTCCGAAAATGTCAGACAAGATTGATTTTCAAAAGAGGTGTTTACATTTCAGTAATTTTATCTATGACAATTTTTCATGACTTCGCAATAGCGCTGTGACAAGACTTATTACGCGAAAAGCGAAAAGAGTACAATTTCTTTATTTAGTAGCGATTTGTTACGTGCCAGTGCCAGCCACTTATTTAAAGTTTTACAAGGTTTTATTCCACTTAATAATATGTTTTGCCTAGATCTTACTATCTATAGTATGATATAATATGATGTGATCTAGGGACGACTCACACACGGCCATCTGATCCCAAACTAGGCAGACTGTATTATGGTAACCAGACAACTGATATCCATACCTACTAATATATTTCTAAATACAATACATATTATAGATAAATTAAACCCAGACCCAGAATAATTGATTATGCTCATCACGCAAAGATTTGTCCTGGGTGGGAATCGAACCCACGACCTCTGATTTAGCAGTCAGGGTCTCTAATCTCTAGATCAACAGGCCAGTCAAAACTTAACTTCGTTATTTTGCCTGTTTTGTGCATTCACTGACTCCACCATGACCAAACTTGTGTTCATTGACTACGTGAATGTTCTTTTTTTTGTTGGAATATAACGTACCTACATAAATGTGTTGGTAAATGTTTGAACAAAATTAATGTATGCCAAACATGTAAACCGCAAACTATCTTTATCAGTGGCTCTATCATATTATTATAGCAGATATTCAATTGTTTTCCTTGAGTGTATCTGGGTCTTGACTGTTATTATTGAACTACCATTTATGTAAGCATGATTCAAGTCTAATTATAATAACCAGTAGATATGTTGATCACCACTATCTGGAATTTTAAATTACACGTGTCTAGTTTACCTTTAGCAAAATGTGGAATTGTGGAACTATTCCTAATTAAAACATAAAACAATATACCTACTACATAATATCAGGAAAAAATATCGAGTACAAAAAAGTCACTAACTCACTTTAATAGTAGGTATTTTATTTTTGTATAAATATGTCTAAAAAGTGTAGGCATGTGTATGCCTCACTTACATTGTTGTTTAGTCCAGATTATAATCTACAGTGCATTGATCCTTGTTATTTGGCCCTTGTTTTGGTTTCCGCATCCGGCTTAAAATCCATGGCCTCCAGATTTGTGTTCCAAATCTGGATGACCATATGTTTTGTTTGGAAACTTCGTTACGTATGCAAGCCTCGTTGGAGTAGGTTGTATACATTTAATATGTAACAAGCGTTAAAAACAAGTTAGGAAAGACAAAAAGTTTGTGTGAGAGGCCGTAACTAACATCTAACCAAACTCTTCACTATGTTTTAAGGACTTTTTGGGCGAGATTTTTTTTTTTTAATTTGACTTGCATTATGCATAGTTTTGTAAGTATGATATTCGAGCTTGGTGTGAAAATATATAGGAAATAAAAATAAATGTTTTCAGATTGATGTCAAGTATAATATACACAGTTTTGTCGATGTTAAATTTTCTTGAATTAATAAAACATTAACTACGATGACCTTAGATATAATGTATTAAAATGTATGCAAATTTAAACGAAATTCGTTTTATAACAATGCAAACCTACTACTACCATTACTTAGTAATAATGTTTTTTAAGCATATATTTGTCCTATTTCAAATGAAAATGTTGTATATTGTTATTATTTAATATGCAAGCATTTGATTCTTTGAACCAATCTGCAATGCAAATTCTCTTGGCAAGTTAAGCACCTAGGTTTACGTCTGGTGGAGGTGACATAGGCTGCTGTAACATCTAATATAATCATAAATCAAGTATTTATTATTGAATTTATTTTTATTTTATTTTATCTTATTTATAAAACTTACAGCTAACTTAAGAACAGAGTATACATCAGTAAAGGAAGGCCAATTACAAGTTAGCACAGTAGCATGATAAAAGACATAAACAGTAGACAGGCAGTTATATACTCAGTAGTTAATAGTATTTTTAGAAATAATGATATATTAGATACATTTCCAAAAATGTTCAAGCCGTTCCGTAAATCAAGACAAGCAGACCCTTTTTTTTGTTTCGGGGTGAAAAGACTAATGACTTCAACCCACGCCTAAGCACGACGTGGGGATATGTCGGACTCGCACCGACTAAAAACACCCGAGTCCCGTCCTTGCCTTTGACGGAGTCCCGGGTTCGCTAAAGCATGCTCGGCGAAAAGACAAGCAGACCTGCTACTCTAATAATAAAAAATGACTTACAAAGATACCTTTACTTAAAATAATAAATGTGGACATCACATACATTGCTTTGAACCCAAAGTAAGAAGCTAAAGCACTAGTGTTATGAAAACAGAGACAGTGAAGGTACCAGTAACACCCAGTTTCGAGACAACGGAAAAAAATGGTTTTCTACTTTGACCCGTCCGGGGATCGAACTCGAGACCTCGGAGCTAGCGACACCTTGAAAACCTGTATGTACGGCATTCAAGCAAGGAGGGCGTCAAATTTTAAAATTTAGTCGTCCATATCTTTTGCATGATTTATTTACAACTATCTAATTGTTTACATAGGGTATATATCTCCAAATATGGTTAAAACGCTTAAGAATTTAGTTTTTGAAGACCAGGTTCACCAGATTTTGATCTGAACAACATATAGCGACTAACAAATTGTTTTTGTTTTCTCAAATAATAGGTTAAAACTCAATAAGCACGCTTGAGTTTAATAAAAAATACTCAACCTTGTCATATTATTTGGAAACAGTATATTTAAGCACAGAATAGTGATAAAAATAAGGTAACGCATGATTATTTTAAAGCCTATACTTGAGGATACTAAAAGTGAACTCAATAAATCATTTGTTCCAACATATGAGCATATAAATTTCTTTCGAACCGCACTGCGGTGCTAACCTGTCTACGTACTTAAACATGTGCTATTTTTTTACTGAGGTTATATTTATACACAGGAAAACCTAAAGACAAGTTCGGCAACGTTGCATGTTGTTCTACAAACAAGTTATGGTAGGAATATTTTTAACAACAATCTACTAATATACTTAGGTATGTATATCTAATAATACTTTGTTATTATTTGAATTGTGCTAATCTTGTTCCTAAAGCTTCGCTGAGAAAAAATGATTAAAATGTTCAGAGCTATGACAATACTAATGCCCTTACTCTTCAACTAATTTTAATTCCAATACGAAGCAATAGCGTAATGGTTAGGGTGACGGCCTTGTGATCTTGAGAGGTCGCAGGTTCGAACTCCACCCATTGCACTACTGACGTGAACCCACTTCAGATACAAGCATATTTAGCTTAGTTCGAGGGGTTAACAAGATTGCTAGTAAAGTGAATTCCACGCAAATACCCAGTTAAATACTGTTAATAGAAGGAACTAATTGGGAAGCTAAACATTGGCATTTTATTAGAATATATTATATATATATAATTCAAGACTAACCCCCCAGGTGATGAACCTAGTGTCTGTATAAAGCTTTTTTTTTTTTTTTTTTAAGAGACTTACGCAATTAGCCTGAGCGCAGGCTTTGACTGCTTCACCGGTCTTTTGGCAAGAACCTTAAAGGCCTCCAGGAGCAATAGAAAAACTAACTACGTCAGCAACGTTCACTAAGGGCACCCCCTGTGGGGTTCGGACCTCGACTTAGTGCGTTGCTAACAATCTTAATAAGGCAAAAACAGCAAGGGAGGGCTGGATCTAAGTTTTTATTATTTAAGGACATATTTTTATTGCTAGTTTGGCCGGCTCGGGCCAGCTTGATCTAGGGACGGGGGGGTATTTACGTTACAATTATTTATTCGCGACGGGCCTCGCCGGCGAGGACGTAATATACGGCAGTTGTGTTTTGTATTGCTACTGCTAGCTAACTCGAATGCTTCTTAGAGAAGCGTTGTTTTATTGTCGGGGTAGGAAAGAGTATGTCTGGGCCGTTTGATTTTAGATGTGACTGAAGGTCGGTAACGCGAGGCTGCTACGAACTTTTGTATTTTATTTTTTACTTAAACAACGTAGATTCCGAGTATACAGTTGACGTTACCGATTATATAATTAAACAGGTCATATATACATAAACATGAGGGCATCGACAAACAATCATTAGCCACCATAAAATACCTACTAGCCTAGCCATAAAGTAAGGAGGTAATTTTAATCCTAATTAGCTTTATGTAGATAATGTTGGTGGTATGATCAGTATCAGTTCAGTAGGTATGCATTTATTATGACGTTTTGAACAATACTTGTGCCAGTAAGAGAGAAGTATAGCTGTATTTATTTTTGTATTACGGCTTTAAAAGTTGCCAATCTAGCGCACTTACTATAAACTCTTACTCGAACTCGAGAAATCTTATGTCGATATTCTTTGTTTCGATAATGTAAAGCAGTACTGTTGTCGTGTAAGCGAGACGCCGCATCGCGCAGTGTAGTGCGTCGTCTCGCTTCCACAACGGCAACGCCTTTAAGAGTTCATGGTACAGGTTGAGGACTTACGTTCGTCAATTACTTATTCGTTAATTTTACAGGGTTACATAGGATTGGTGTAGCTAAAAGCTAGGCTTTCTTCATTAAGAGTTGGATTCCCTGGACTCAGGTTACTACTACAGATAATTAATTTATGAAACTAGCTATATAACTTAATTACAAATATTCGCTCCGCATGCGTTAATACGTAACAAATAATTAAAATAATTAAAAAAAAATGTTTTTTTTTTTTCGTTTGTAATGTAATCTTTATCTCTTGCACATCAGCTGTAGTGCTACGAATAGTGTTAAATACCTAAATCTTTTTATAATCAAGTACTTGAAGGTACCTACTTAGGTACAAAACTAATTTTTGTTTTTTATTTTATTTTAAGGAACATATTTATTTATTTCACTTGTGATATTATAATTTATCGAATAGTTTATTACTAAACTCTCAATTTCAATACTAAACTCTCTTATGAAAAATAAATATTTTCTCCACGCTTGCTAGGCGCTACTTTACCGCTAAATCTCCTCGACTTCAAACGATAATGACATTTTTACGGAATATTACCACAGTTATTGTAATTAATGTTATTTTACTGTTACAAATATTATCTAGAACTTCCTACATGAATTTCCGAAGGTCAATAAGTAGAATGTAACGAAAACCTCCAGAAGTATCAAAGTTATATGAGTAAATAAAAGTACATTATACACTATATATATATACGATTTGAAAAATTATTTCAGTGTTGGATAGCCCGTTTATTGAGGAAGGCTATATGCTATATAACATTACGCTGCGACCAAAAGGAGCGAAGCATAAATGAAAAATGTTACAAATATGTAAAACCGTTAAAACTAAAACACGCGGACAAAGTCGCGGGGGACAGCTATAATTAATATAATAGTTTCCATTAATTCTTACATATTTAAAGCAGTGGTCGGCAACCTTTTGGCAGGCAAGGGCCACAAAGTGGCTAACTAAACCAAACGCGGGCCGCACTTGGGATGTAAACCCTAGAAGCCAAGCATTATAATATTTTTTTCTAGTTAGAAGAGGTAGTTACCTATTTGACGCATTAAATATTTGTTTGATTACGGAAAAAAAAAACGTTAAAGCACGTTTTTTTTTATTTCGGTGGCTGTCCTGATTGCTTGTCAATGTGAACTGCCTCTTACAACAAGAACTATTGATAGTGTAGTTAAATAGTAACTTTTATTTAAACCCTGAATAGTGATACTATTATCACGAAGTGATTTTATATTTTTATCTACCCAGGTAAATAACTTGTAAGTTTAAAAACATCTGTCCCAGAAAAACCTTGCAACTTTCGGTTAAATGTTTAACGCCAATATTTTTTCATAGAACCTCTCTAGCTCGTCTTTCGTGCGCTTTGAAGGTATGCACCAGTGCCACCTAAGTGTTCGTAGTAAAATGAAGTGCTCAGATGCCTGCGTGTTCCCGCCAATAATTTAAATTTATCAGTGCAGTGTCATGGGACAACATATTTCTCATTTCCGTTTATGGATCTAACTTGGTTGCCAATAAGCAAAATAAAATTACAAAATACTCGTGAACGCGCGCCTAATAATACTATGTTTATTTGTGTAGTATTCTTTCACCCTATTATAAATGGTTTTCTTGTAATTCTAATTAATGTCCTTGTTTTCATTTCTTTGTTATCATTTCGTTGATTTGGTGGACAGTTTTGTCCACCGAAATGATAAAAAGTCCACCGGAGTGACAAAAAATCCCATTTGGGTGCATAATTATATCATTTCGGTTGGTAATTGTTTCATTTCGGTGTAAATACAGGCCAGTAGATTTTTTCCCTGGTGGAAATTTGTATGGGCTTTCCACCCTGAAGAAAGGAAGGCAGGGCATGGTTTTTACCGGCTAAAACCACTGGAGTACTTGTCTCTACACTTTACCAGCCGGTTAGTTTAGTTGCTAACTACGGCGGTCTAATTTCTTTGAAGTGAGGGAGAAAATATAGTTTCCACCCATTTGGTACATTAAAGAGGCCCACGGGAAACTAAAACAAGTTTCTAGTGCTGCATCGCCCAAGCACCACATTTATTTATTTACTTTTGGTACTACAAACAGTCATTCAATTTTATATATTTATTTAGGTAAGCCTGTCTTTTATTGGTATAAGTACATACATTTTCAGTAGATTTTAATTTCAGTGGATAGGTTGTATCATTTCGGTGGCAAGTTATTTGATATCGGTGTCCGACTGATTCATTTCGGTGGCATCAAATTTTAAACACGTATATCTCATACGTTTATTAAAATATCTTAACGCCTATAAGTTCTCACATTAAGGATATCAAGAAGAATAAGAAACTTAACAATAGTTTCTTAATTCAGTATAAAAAAAACTCTACTACAGTAGCTTTTGTGTAAAAGAGTAACAATCATCCATACATCCTTACAAACTTTCGCGTATGTAATAAAGGATTAGTATGGATTTACAAAACTTTCAAGGGCCGCAAGTAAGACGCCCGCGGGCCGCAAGCGGCCCGCGGGCCGCGGGTTGCCGACCGCTGATTTAAAGTATTGCATGACCTCCACAGTTCAATGGGGCCACAGAACAACGAAATTCGGAAAGTGACGTCCGTAGTTAAAAGACGGCCCGTAATCATTCAGAACTAAGTTTAATTAGAGCGTCAAATATTAGGGAACATGGCAGACACAATAAAAAGAAGTCTAACAAAACTTAATAATAAGAAAAATCAGCAGACGACTCCAGCGAGCTCAAAAAAGTGACTTGTTAATGTACTTGTATATCCTAATTGCATAATACACGATTTTAATGTTAATTTAAATGAAAAATAAATTTCAAAAACAAAAAAAACATCTTTTTAAAAGAACTAATTCCCGTATTACGTGTAAAAACGAACAATTATTCAAACATAATTAAAAATACCCAAACTGATTTACTTTTAAATCTTGTTTTCCAGCATATTTACCTAGTAATTTACATCTAATTGTCTTTACTTGTGTACTTTGTCTGGAAACTTTGCAATTGGAAACTATAATGCTATTAAAAATATCCCTCACAATTTCTTCACTATAAAAATTATACTTTTTATAGAACTATAAAAATTTGATTAACATGATATTCTTGAGTTATTTACGAGGTATTTCAGAGAGAGGCAGATATTCGATAGGTTTGCTGTCGCATCACGTGTATCCTTCGGAGCCCCGCCAAACATGCTTTAGTGAACCCACGCCCCCGGCAAAGGCAAGGACGGGACCAGGGTGTTTTAGTCGGTGCACCTCTGACATATCCTGACGTCGTGCCCTCGGCATGGGTTGAAGTCATTAGATTTTCAACACGTACGGAAAAAAGGTGTATCTGTCATTCCCACCAATAAGAGATAAGCCACTGGCCTGTAACAAGCGAACGTAGCTGATTTTTCAATCGTGGTAGCCCTCATTGACAATATACTAACAATCAACTATTTATTTATTTTTGCTTTAATGACCTCTAAAAATTACGAACATAAGGCGGGCTTAATGCTCTGCCAGTCAACCAAGTATTTGATCCAAGCTTTCGATTAAGTATAAGATAAAAGCAATAAATCATCAACTTAATTCATTTTAATGCTTGATAATTTTAAATGTTATTAATCTATTTCCAATCTTATGCTGAAACGTGATGTTTAGTCCTAATATGTACATGATGATAATGTTTTCTGGAGAACTAAGTGATATAAGTTAAAATTTCCATTATTAGTCAAAATCTCCGGATGTTGTCCAGTTTCCCATCATCATTGTCTAGAACGAGCAATTCACATACAATTAGTATTTTAAGGTTAATAATAAATGATCTTATAATTAGATGAATGTATTATTTATAGCCATCTACCTCTTTTTCTTTTTTGCTTGCTGGACAGGGTCCACAATGATCTCATAGTTTTAAATTTTCATCTATTTACAAGATTGTGGACACAAATAAATAATGATTTTCATACTGCAATTTTAATTAAATTGTTCTCCATTTATTCCTTTTTCCTTTTGTCAACTTTCCTTATTTTATTTAAACTTTTAATATTTTTTACAATTAGTTCACAATATGCTGTAGATCAGCAGGCTTACGCTTGAATTAATTTGAATTCCAATACAAGGCCAATACATAAATCATATTAATTTAGCTGACACGTGATTCAGTATTCTTGAAAAAATATATTGTCAATGTTTTGATTCCAGTTAGTTCCTCCCAATAGTCATATTGAAACAACGTACATATAATGGAACAATGTACATAATAGGTATATTGAAATAATTTGGAGCAAGTGTTAAGTTCAAGAGTACGAAACGTCATAATTCCAATGTCAATCGGTCACATCACTAATTTCATAAGGTAACATTAATTATGAAACTGTATAGCGATCGTTTGTTTTCCAACACGAACAAAACATTCAAATTACTTATAATATCAAAATTAAATCGTGTTAGCTAGAATTAAATAGATAGTCCTATTATCCCAGAGACGGTAGGATGAGCCGCTCTGCAGAGTAGTTCAGGGAAACTTTATTTCCACATCTGCAAATGCTGAGGAACTCGCGCGACTTCTGGCTGTGGGTGAGTGGGAGTCACATCTCTGGCTTCACGCACTGCCGTCGTCGAACTTAGGCACTTTGTACGACGATACTACTTTCCGCCTCGCTGCTTCACTAAGCCTAGGCGCTTCATGTTGTTCTTCGCATTGCTGCCAATTTTCAGCTATCTACTTACCAGTGGCAGCAATGAGCTATTACTATCTTATTACTGCGAAGTTATCAACAGCCTCTGAAACTACGGTCTGTGATGTAGCTTGAGCGCGGGTTGCCTGGCGCGGCACGCGTATGTCATCAACATTATTCGACGTGCTTTTCTTGCTGGCAGCGTTACAGCTATACTGGAGCCCAGAGACCTAGCACGCGACTATAGCAAGAGACCGGATGGCATGTCTTTATTTCCTTAAAACTTGAGTAGGCCTTTACTATGGGACACTACTTGTGTCAATACTCTTGCTCCAGCCTATCTTCGCAGTTCGTCGTGGTGCTTGATGACATTTGGACCGGGGGGTCTGGGTACGCACATAAAACATGATTAAAGATCTGGCCAAACGTCTTGTTGACACTTCGCGTTACCCAAAGGCTGGCTTTTACCTTGGACAGAGGATCAACATTGCCATACAACGTGGCAATGCCACTAGCCTTTTGGGCACACTTCCGCTCAAGAGCGATGTGTACGATTCGTTTGACGCCATAATATTTTAGATTTTATTTAGTTTTGTTTTTTATGTGACTTAATTTTGTTTCTAGATATAAATTTTACTGTATGCACATGCCTATAACATAAAAAAGATTAAAAGAGAATCTGCCTAAATTTAGTTAAAACGAACCAAATTAAACAATGCAAATTAAGTACTTAAATTGGAATTGTGACGTTTCTCGTTATTTATTTCAAATTATTTTAAATCAACATATATAAATATTGATAAAGCAAAGTACAAGTGCATTGCACCTAATGTAAATCGATTCAAAAGTCAACGTTTTCGGGGAAAGGAATTCTAAATGATAGAACCCATTTAGTATTTCTAGATTAATTCCATGTATGTTTATTTTATCAATGTTTATTTTTTACAAAAATGTATTATGGTTGTATATCAGATCTGTATTTATTTATAATAATGTTTTTTTTTTTCAATTTAAACTTATACTTTCCGTTATTAGAGTAACATATTTTTGAAAAATAAATATTATGCTTTATTTTAATGTAAACAGAAAAATAACATTAATTATAAAAATGTTGCTTAAAAGATATTTTAAATAGCCAGGACATTATTCCTTTTACCACTAAGCATGATGGGTGTCGGCAGAAATCAATCATGTATATGCAAAGTGCGTGTCCGAATTAAATGTGTAATGCACGTGTTATGTCTCACGTACGTACGTTTTATGAACTAATACTTGTCACTTCTTATGACGCTTTAGCCCGTTATCATTACCAAGTCTTTTTTCGAAGAGCTATTGTTTTTTTTTTTTTGTAAATATCTAGGTACATCGTAATCGTTTTTCTTATAAACAAACAAAACGCATTGTTATGAATAAAACGTATGAGATTATCCTTTCATTCTCTTTCTAATTTCATGATCTTTAGTTCTTTTGGTTTAATATCAAATTATTAATGTTATAGCTATCTACATACCTTTTCACCATTTTTGTCCGTTATGTCATGAATTGTATTGCGATAGATATACTATGATTGCGTCAGTTATGCGTACCGTATTGACTAGCAAAGGCCAATAATTACTGTGCGTTTAAATATCAACTTCGGTATGATTACTATCTCTTACCACAACAATGAGGTCTACCGAGTTGAAAAATACATACAGTGAAACATAGAACCTCCTCCTTGTTTGAAGTCGGTTAAAAATCTACTAGCGTCGACAGTGTTGAGTAAAAATCTGTTCTCACACAACCGATTTGAACACATGATGCATTAGTGTTTATTATTAGTTAGACGACACGCTAGACGCAGACTCCATTAAATGTACGTCCACTCTAATTGATCACATCTTAATGAGTATCAACGAGACAGCCAATAAGCATGAAAATTGTTAGAGCAGTCTATAGTGCCAGTGCAATAGTAATTTGGGGATTTTTTCTTTTTACACACAATAAAAAAATATAGGTAGGTACAACACTACTGGAAGTGCAGCTGGTAGTGTAGTCCTTGCCAAAAAAATGCTTATTTGAAGTATGATAGTAGAAATTACACTTACTTAAACCACACACTAAAATAAAAGTTTGTGCAAATTTAACTACAAGCGCTAATCTTTATCGATGTCGATTCCGACCAAATTAAATGTGGCAAACAAAGTATATTGCAGAGCCCGCACAATCGCGGTGTGAAATGCTAACAAAGCCCAATGCTGACTCTGTACTTGTAGATAGCGCTCAGCGAATTATATTAAACCTTTTTTGTTAGTATTACGTTAGAACGAAACAGTTTACACGCTGTAAATAAAATAGGATGTTGTTTTGCGGGCTGGAAAATAAAGCTAGAGAATTGCTACTTATTTAAAAGGGTAGATTTAAAATATTTTGTGAAAGAAACCTTTTGGTAGAGATGTTTCTTTTTAATATGCATATTCCTCTAAAATCGGTCGGGTTTCTTTTATTTGCTTACCGTAGGTTTATAATATTTCTGTTATCATACCTTTTTAGGTACATGTTTTCCTTAAATAAATGTATTGAAATTTTCCAATACACGAATGCTAAATTAAAATATAATACAATACTCTTGTACTTTAAGTAAATTTTGACTACGTGATTGATCGTCAGTATTATCTACATATTGTAATATTAAATTT
Organism: Diachrysia chrysitis; assembly: GCA_932294365.1. Lineage (NCBI taxonomy): Eukaryota > Metazoa > Arthropoda > Insecta > Lepidoptera > Noctuidae > Diachrysia > Diachrysia chrysitis. The sequence goes on along the minus strand of OW028649.1, from coordinate 8,338,430 downwards.
TACCTACAAAACATTTGTATTGTAGGTAAATTTTAACTACGTAATCTACTTGAATATTGAAAACGAATATTGAAAATAGTTAAAGAAACATGCTCGGTCATGCTGTACAAGTATATTCGTTTAAATTTGAAATACGTAACTAAACTATGCCTCTAAAAAAATATGTCGAATTTGTTTTACTTTTACCCGACTGCCAAGGGAGGGTTATGCAGCGCTGCCCAACCACAAAACTTAGTCAAAACTCAATTGATTTTAAACGGCACACTATGTTGTATAAATATTATTTTTAAAAGCGGCTTTTTAAGGTGTATGAGAAATAATATGGCAGAGCTTCACATTAATATTACATGAAGATGAAAAATATTTCTATGATGTAAAGATGACTTTCCGCATTGTGCAAGTCATTTTACTTGCACATAACCAGTAATATTACGTTGGACTGCATAATGTTAATAAATTGTTCTAAAAATCCTTTTAAGAACAGTGTGTGTTCTCTTATATATTAAAGGACCTTTTTCAATTCCCAGGGGGTTAGATGGTACAATTTAATTAACACTGAGCTTGTATTTGAAGTGTTAACAATTTTATATACTCTGTATTATCTTAATCTCGTATAGCTTGTATTTCTGTAACATTGAAAATGGTATTAAAATATACGGACACTTGTTTTCTATTAGCCATTTCAACATACTTTGTAAATAATTAATCGAATATGGATATTAGTTTTAACAATTATGTTTCATTTTAACCTACGAGTCAAACATGCGTATTTCATATTTATTTATCTACCATTTTTCAGTAAACGGTCTGGATAATTCTGAGCTAATTATAGTGACAATATTATATGAAAAATATGAAACGAATAACAGACTTTGCAGTGTTAAAATGTTCGTAAATGAATGTCTAGTTGTTGTTGTCGAATGCGCGAATGTTTTTAATATCCCACAATGAATTGCAACAGGAATTACAAATAGGTAATTTTAAAATGCTAATCGATTTATTAGCTATATGTTGCGACTGAACTACATTACAAATGTAGTCTTCAATTGTCTTTAGTCAAACACACTACACTTAACATTGACAATTACTAACGTTAATAACCGCAAAATATATACACCAAGGCTTGCAGTCTCGACATGCAGAGCGATAACGACATTCGTTGACTTTTCGGGGTTTACTCTTAAAGCTTTGAAGAACGATAAGGTCATAATTTTGCGATTAAGTCTTATAAGATATTGATAACAATTGGTTGGTTTGATATGTATGACCTTATCGCCCTTTACGAGTTAGGGTAAGCCATTAAAAGTTAACTAATATCGCTATCGTTATCGCTTTCCATGTCAATACTACAGGAACAATATCAAACTATCTTACCAAGAATAAAACGAAGTATCACTGCACGTTAAATTAATGTAAGTAAGAACTAAATGTAAAGTGTATGTGAATTTAAATTATAAAGAATTGACTAACCTACTTAGCCACGTATAAGAATTTTAAGACGGTAACTAATGCTGAAAAATCTACATTTTATATTGAATAATTTAAAGAGCATATCTCAAAAGATGACGGTGACCCACCACGTGAGATCTACGATGGATATTGCGTTGTAATTGCAACGTATCGCCTTGCTTTATAAAAGGCGTCTAGATGCATCGGACCCGCGGATCAACAAGGACATGAGGAACACGCAAATACACATTACTTTTATGTATTGTATCGTATCATACAGAAATTACGACTCTCCTTTGTTTATTACAAAGAAAATATAGTGAATTTTTATTAAAATGTATTGAACAGATTTCCTACATTCTGCATTGCCACTTACCAAATTATTCAAAGAAAAAATTCTGCAGTCATTATACAAATCACGACAATTTACATAATGAAAAACGTTTAGAAAATTCATTTAATTTGCGTATTAAACTGAATTTTTTAAGTTTATTTGCATAATAAAGTTTGTTATAAGTATCAGGCCGAGTTGTCGACGTTTGACGTCACGCGCTTGTATATAGAGAGTTGCGCAGGAGTTTCATAGATAGTCAGTGGTGAGACACGTTAAGTGTCGTTCGGGGATAGGACCATTATTCGTCTACCCCGCTAGTTGGAGGTGATTCTATAAGAGGTAGGGAGCCATTTTATTATTTAAATATAGTGATTATTTATTGGAAGTTAAAGTAACTGTTTTATAACATAAGGAATCACACTTTGGTGCCTTAAAGTGAGTAACTTTGATATTTTTTTTTAATTATTTTATGTATCTACTTAAAAAAGGGCTAAAAATGTTGGCTCGTTGTAAACTCGGCAGTTTATTTTTTACTTTAAACTTTATTTATATATGTATATATAAATAAAAAATTAACGAAACAAACTAATTTATATTAAAAAGTGGATCAAATTTAACTGTCTATTTAAAAAGTTTTTTTTTTATTATTAATAGACACTTCATTTGGGAGCTTATCGTTAATCAAAAATTTTCAAAATGACGTGAACGAAAAGTCTATCTTTAATTCATTCTTTTTAACAGCAAAAGAAATGTAGTCACTAATAAAAAAAAGCTACAGTGAGTTTTAACGTCTAAATTTGCTTGTTGTGTGCTTTAAAATACTATCCGTAACTAACATTTAACTGTTCTGAAAAATGATAAGGCAACGAAGCGTTTTTGATAAATCCTCTAGGTAATTATTACATCAATTGTTATTTAATTTTAGTTTCCCTTCAGTCTCGTAAGGTATAACGAAATCAAATAATAATAAAACAATTATAATAACTAGATACTTCAAGCAATATCTATACGCAAACAGCAATATTATGCAAAACCTGATTGATCTTTATTTAATACATTCAAATAGCCAGCCCTGCATAAATTAGGACGTATTTGCTGAATATACGACTGACATTAAACAATCAATGTAAATTTAGCATTAATTAATATTAGCAATTATAAATCGCGATTTAGCTCAAGGTTATTGAAGACTCTAGTGACAAATTTCGCTTGTTTAGGCTTTTACTGGCATTGCCAAGGTTTTCATCTGTTGTTCTTGTTCTTTGATTCGGATCACGTTTGCCTTTTGTTTGGCTTAGTTGTATATGTAGGTATATCCTAAAATGGTTACTAGCTAGTGTCTAGCCAGTAAACTTTAGTGAGACTATCCTTGTTCTACGAATGTATACTTTGTAGGATATATACTTTGTAGAAGGTCACGTCATTTAGGTTTTAAATTTTAACACATTTTTTTAATTTCGAGATATTCTTATTCAGTTCTTTATTTTTTTTCCGAATTTTAATTATACAAGTTTTTGTAAGTCTGATAGTCTGCTAACTTATCGATAAATATTCTCGTCATTTTTTCAAAGAATTACATTAGTTGTAATGAAGTTTACATATTAGGTAAACTAGAATCTATAAATAATCTGATAAACTATCTAGGACTTCCAATATCAGAACCAATAGACGAGCACAAGTATTATCAGTTCAATGCTTACATTTAACATGCAGATTATTCATAATTAATTATTCAACACACGTTTACTATTCATTTTAAATAAACTTTAAACAAACAGTCGTATATTTGTTTAAAATTTACACCTATTTATATATATTTGTTTCCCTTATAATTGGAATCGTAATATACTTATTTAAACCTGTAGTCAGGCACGTAGTAATAAAACAAATAAATTTTTAATTATAAACATACTTATTATGTTCCTTCTTTGCCAAATGTGAAGTAAATGCAACTTATATATAATGACTCGTGTTTATTAATATACATAAACAATTATATTGATTGTGTCTTGTTTATTATCGGTAGTAATGCACCTAATTGATCCATAAAGATTTAAACCGGTAAGGTACGTAATCGTAATCAATTCATTTTTAATAGTGCTTTGTATATAAAAAGATTGTATAGGAATTAAATAATAAAACTATGATTATTTTAACGCTTAAGCAATAAATATCTAGACCTGTACCCAATTAGGTGTACCTACTAGATATAATTATATATTTTCTAATATCACCTTAACCTCTAATTTTGTCTGTCCATACTTATAAATAAATTGTCCAGGAAAGTTTGTGTTTATAATTAAATCGATAACGGTTCACCTGTGCGTAGTTAAGTCATTTACCTACAGCTAGTTAAAAAAAACTTTATTTAAATAGTAAGTTAAACTCTTTATTTTAACAAATGTCTTGATTTACCTAGTTAAAATAAAAAATCTTCTCTACATGCGCTTACGCAGGACTTATGGAAAAGTTATCTAGATTGTAGGTAAATTAAAGCTGATTATTGTATTCTAGACTTCTAAAGAATCACGTTTAAGAAAAGTGCTGTTAATAGAAAAAGATAACGAATAATCAGAAAGTGATAAAACACTATGCGGATGTTATTCAAGATGTTTTTTCTTTGAATGGACCTTTAGCAAACTAACAGTAGGTACAACAATTTCGCACAGTAAACAACAGCAGAACAATTTTTTACTACTTTCATCTAAGCTCACCTTACTAGGCAGTCTAAGCACTGACTATAGACGGTACATAGTGCCTCATAACTTAATATAAAAACTACGGACAAACTTGTTATGAAAGGGATTCGAACTCACGACATTTACATTCAAAGGCCAGTCGTTTAATAGATCTCTTAGTTATCCAAAAAGGATCAATCATATTTGTTTTGTCCAACTTACGTTCTTATTACAAAGTTATAATACCTTTTTTCTTCCTTGTGTTTTCCTATTCATAAATTACAAAGTTTACTTTGGAATTCAACCAAACCTAAAATTTTCTGAATTCAATTTACAATTATAAAAACCAACTTAGATAATTTAGTGATAGATGTTAGGTGCAAAGAAATGAGGAGACTTAAAAAGGAGAAAATATCAGTTCAGAGACAAGGAAGGTTTAAACGCAACCCCGTATGAATGTAGTCACATAACCCCGGTATTCTCAGTGAGGGAACGGGAACAGGTCTTGGTCCAAATGTGCGCCAAAAAACGGAGTCCCAAAAGAATATCTGTTTTGTCATCTTATACTCATTTCTATTTTTATTCTATTCAATAGGCAAAAAACCAACCAAACATGAGCTACGCAGCTGCCGAAAGCGTGGTGCCCACCAGCACATGGGCTGCCACCAATCTGTTCTACCTACTCCTCGTACCAGCTCTGATCCTCTGGTACGCTTACTGGCGCATGTCCAGGCGGCATATGTATGAACTCGCAGCCAAACTACACGGACCACCTGGCCTGCCCCTACTTGGAAATGCTCTGGAATTCACTGGTGGATCTCATGGTAAGTTTGGTGCTACCAAAATAACGAAAGATAAAAACAACCCAATGAATGAATGAAAAGTTAAACTTAATATTTTATCAGCCGTCCGTTTGTCTAAACTGTATTCGGGTCGTGTTTCAGTCTCGAAATGTACCTGATCTCTTTACTTTATTGTTTCAACAGATATCTTCAGAAATGTCATTGAGAAGAGCATTCCTTACGACGGTGAGTCTGTCGTCAAGATCTGGATTGGACCTCGTCTTCTGGTGTTCCTGTACGACCCTAGAGACGTAGAATTAATCCTTAGTAGCCACGTCCACATCGACAAAGCTGAAGAATATAGATTTTTCGAACCCTGGCTTGGAAATGGACTCTTGATCAGTACAGGTAAATAATTTAAAATAAGACATAATTTAACAACTTAATTTATCAAAACAAAATTTTGCATACAAAACGGATTTAATATAAAAATAACTATATTAATAACATTTAATCGCATTAAAATTAATTATATTTTAAAAATCCCAAAGATGATTACTGTCGGTAATTGAAATAAAAACAAAAAATCTATTTTTAAGGAAAAGTTATATCGGAAATTCTAATGTCAGCGTATTAAATTACAAATATGGTTGTTACTTTAAATAGACGTTGCATTCATCATACAGTGCAACAAAGGACACCACTCAGCCATAAACCGCATTTGAGGAATTACGTACTGCCGCATAATAAAGCATCTTAGAATACTATCAAAGATTATGTTGTTTGTAATTTACCGATCATTGACATTATATAAATGGGAGGTTACACTTTAATTTCATTCCGACCGTTTGACATTGGAATTGTGAGGTTTCGTTCTCTTGAACTTAACACTAGAGCCAATATTATGTGTCCATTAGAAGGAATCAAAATACTGACAAGAATGCAGAACTACATGTTTGCTAAATTAATATTATCTTTATAATTAATTGTAATGAAATTGAACTTAATTCAAGAGTAAGCCTCATTTGAGTTATAAACTTAATTCTTATTTCACGATTTTTGAGTGATTTGTTGATAAGCACAAGCCGAATAGTATAGATCAATTGTAAATCAATGGCGCTTGCCATGGTTGGTCTGTGCATTCCCTGTGTGGTATTAACATTCCCCAATTATTTTATAATAATATTTTTTTAAATGGGCCCCGTAAATCATGTAAAGAATCTGCATTATAACATAGTTTAGGTCATTATAATTGCGACTGTATTTTTGCAAACACAGTGCACCAGCACTATAATCCTTCTTCCCTTCGAAGACGGCTTTCTTTGCTGCGATACGACGATTAGGAGGACATTATTCTGATTTTAATTTTATTTGCTATCAGGTCAGAAATGGAGGTCGCACCGCAAACTGATTGCCCCGACTTTCCACTTGAACGTTTTGAAGAGCTTCATCGACCTGTTCAACGCTAACTCTAGAGCTGTTGTGTCTAAACTGAAGAAAGAAGCTGGAGAATTCGACTGCCACGATTACATGAGCGAGTGCACAGTGGAAATTTTGCTAGGTAAGTCATAATGCTTTATATTGTTGTACTTAAGTAAACATTTTAGGGAATTTTACCGGTGAATATTTTAACTGATGAATATTTCCATTATTTAAAGTGCCATTACCTTAATAATAAATTCGGTAGACTATTTCACCACAATTATTTTACGTTAGTATAATTGATAAGTGTAGTTAGAACTTTTTTAAATCAATATGCTTACTTGTGAGGATAAAGAAATAAAGGTTATATTTTTGTGTTATTAGGTATGATCACAAATATACTTAAAATTAATTAGCTTTAAAAAAAGTTTCATATAATAAGTAAAATGCAGGAAAACTCTTATCCTCTTGACCATGTTATTGTTTGTATGCCAATGTCAAATATTATGTGCGTATGCACATATAATTGCATACTAAGTTGCAAAAACATTATAATATTATATACCGACTGTTATAAATGGTAATAAGACAATTGAGATTCATTAATTCATAAAATATGTATGCAAACCCTATTGTATTCAAGGAAACATAACCTTATCAATCGGAAATAGGTGTTGAAAAAAATAAAAGATTTACTAAAAAAAAATATTATTAATTTCTATTGAACTCTGTATCTTTATATTATATCCATTAAATACACGATAATGAACTGATATAATTAATATTTACACTGCTTATCGTTGTGCAGTGATAAACAATTCAGTACTATCTCCCTGCATATTCTATGTAAAAGATAATAAATACAAAACTACAGATTTGCTACCTTAGCAGAAACTTATCTAAAAGCTGACACACTCTGTTAGAAGTCCATTTCTTAAGTACGTGCACTTAGGCATGCTGCAACATATTCACCTTTATTTACCAAGAGATTTACGCGTGCAGTGAATAATTCCAACGTTAGAATAATTATAATTACAAGAGCATCTCTAAACAAAACGCAATCGAATTTAAAGGTTTCCCGAATTCGAGAGGATGGGGTGCTCTATTTGACAGTGCATATAAATGTTTGTTACGCAACATCTCCGAGATTTCTGGATCGATTTTGAAAAATATTTTTGTTCTTCTTTAGAAGAGGTCTCATATACTTTTATTAAATGCGGTTCCTTTTTACATTTATGTCTTAGAAAATATTTTGTATTTGTTTCACTCATCGAATACTTGCCCAACAAACCTATTTAAAGGCATTTTACTGCAATGCAAGCGCTAATTATTCTGCTGACAACCTTAATTAACCTAATACATTACGTTTAATTTAACTTTGCCTTTGTGCACCTATCTAATGTTATTATAATGCCTTGAAGACACACGAAGAATACAATTCTTTATATTATAATTTATCATTCTTACAAACTTTACAGCTATACAAAAATGTCTTGAGAATACATAACGCAGATATTAATAACGAAATTTTACGGAAAACACCCCGAAACTTGATTGAACGCATTATAACTTAGTGGAAATTGTCTTAATTCTCAAGGTGTTTACACAAAAATAAAGCAGGATAAAAAGCGATTTGTATGTAATGTCACGTAGTTGTCCACTCCGGTGACAACACGGCGGCCCTCACATGGCGATAGACTGTGTTCTTGAAGCAAATGTCCCGAGCACCTATTAAACTGTTTGCGAAATATACAAAGATTACCTTCGTGATTCAACTCGCCTATACTATCTACTAAAGTTCTCAAAGCTATCCTTCTTATATTAATAAACGCGAAAGTTTGAGATGAAATTTAGGATACATTTTTGTTAATATTTTATACAAAATCTACCAAACGAATTAAATTGAAATTTAGCACACAGGTCTTAATAAACACATAAGATACATTTTATCCCAATAAGTCTACGGGAACGGGAACCACCCGGATAAAACCGCGGGGCACAGTCTTTACTAGGTATTATGAGTCGTATTACGTATAGAGAGTTTGTATCAACATCGATCTAATGCATATTGCATGATCGCATAATGCAGTAAAGTAATTTTGTGCATACCCCAGCTTTTCAAACTACGCAAATCTGCACTGATCACGTATCACGTAATAATCTTATTGCGTGTTATAATAATAGTCATTAGAAGGAAATTGAGATAAAATACTAAAATAGTAGTACGGATTATATATATCGTGTTATGGTGGCAATTAAGTTTCTTTTTTTACTTTTCCTGCTCAGAATACCTAATAATACCGGCCCATAAATGTCCCACTTCTGGGCACAGGCCTCTTCTCATGTAGTGAAGGAATGAGCATTGATCACCACGCTTGCTCACTTGCGGGTTGGCGATTTCAGATTCCAAATTTTGGTTTCATAGTTTCCTTACCATTTTTCCCTTCACTATTTGTCAGTGGTGTCTTAAAATAATTAAGAAAGTAAAAATAACTATGAAACCATCACATTGATACTTGCCTGTAGAGGCTTCGAACCTGCAACCTTGTGCATACAAATCCGTTCGTTGAACCGCTAGGCCACCACGACATGCATAGATAAATAATCTTATTAATCTTATTGTATATTAATTGATAGCAATTTTTGCTTGAACCAAAACCTCGGAAGGAACGCCTTTGCGTATATATTTTTGTGAAAATGGGTTAATTAAAGTCATTTTCAAATAGCATGATAACTAATGTATTTAATTTATGTAACTAATAAAATAATTTAAGTACAGTAAACCTAAATACTGTTAGAATTAGATTATATATAAAAATCAATAAATTTGTATTTGCGTTAAAAAAAATAAAAGAGACAACATCTAAACATGCGTCCTTAATGGTATACCATGCTTATGTTCTATCCGTTATTAGTTACGGCTTAGTGATTTGAGGATATTCTTCAGATATTATGCGTGTCTTTATTGCACAAAAAAAATGTGTTCGTGCATTATTCAACATAAAATGGTGCGAATCATGTAGACCTACATTCAAATCACAAAAGCTCCTTACTGTACCTAGCCTTTATATCTACGAAATAGCTAAATTTGTAAAACGCCATATTTACCTCTTTGATAGTAAAACCAACACAAATAAACGCAAAATCACACACGCTTGTTTAAAATTACCGGTACCTAGAATTGAAATGTTTAGGCATAGTTGTCTCTACATGGCACCACTAATATATAATTCCTTGCCAAACAACTTAATTGACTTACCATTCAATAAATTCTGTGTTTCACTTCGACAATGGTTAGTACAAGAATGTTTTTACTCCGTTAACGAATACCTAAAAAAATATTCAACTCAATCCTATCACTTACAGTAAAAAATCTTATAAGTTATAATGTCATTAGAGTAAGGTTAATAAATATAATTTTAATATTATAATAAAGGTTATTTCACATTGTTATTTATTTATATTAATGTATAGAGTAGACTATAGGGAAGTTGTTATATATTTTTTAATTTTTTTTTTATTACATAATTGTATTTTTTTTTTATTTTATTTAATTAGGCTGTCAAACTTCTGTGTTGTTACATGTTCTATGTAAAAAATATGTACCTAATAGGTTTTATATAATTTTAAATTCAAGTTTTTGATAATTGTAAATTTGCATGCTGAAATTATACAGCAAAATGTGTCTTGCTCTTTATAATGTATGTTCCATCCTCTGTACCACATTTTATGGCAAATAAAGATATTTTGATTTGATTTGATTTGATATACAACACGATACACGTGTAAGTTATAGCGACGACTTCTCAAATAGATTGCATTGTATTTCTGCATACCTCGAGCGAGAGTTCAATTGATATCAAAAATTGGTTCGGTCATTATATCATAGAGCCGAATTTTGTATGGCTAGTGTTAGTAGAAGTATGATTGAATCATTGGTACGTGCGTGGTACCACTGGGTACTGATTCATAAAGGCACGTAGTACTACTAGAGTCAAGTTTGGCGACCCCCCACGTGCTCACGTGCTAATGGCCCATATTCGCCATTCCCGGCTACAATCGTACGCTTCTTTATTGCTATCCTTGTTACGCAATTGTTTTGAATTTAATGGAGGTCAAGAACTCTTTCTTTTTGATGGACTAAGATTAGTCAGCTTATTAGATCAGTCCGCATTAAGATTCCTTTTCTAGATTTCAGAAGTGTGATTGTGCAAGAGACGAACGAACCATCTACTACATGTCGAATTTGTTCCTAAGGAATTTTGGAATGTTGATAATATGTATATCAGTTATAATCAGCGATAATATGTAGAGTTAGTCTCTGTACAAATCTTTCCCATTCAGTAATTTATGTGTCTTTAACATAACTTTTCATTACAGAAACTGCGATGGGTGTCAGCAAATCAACACAGGACCAAAGTGGATTTGAATACGCTATGGCCGTTATGAAGATGTGCGACATCCTTCATTTGAGACACACTAAGATCTGGCTCAGACCAGACCTGCTCTTTAACTTCACTGAATATGCTAAGAAGCAGACAAAACTCCTTGACATCATCCACGGACTTACCAAGAAGGTAAACACAACATAATTGTTTATATTTCAGATGTATTCAGTAGTTCTATACAAAATGGCCTATTGAACGATTCTGGAAACTAGTAATCGATGCGACCATTAAAGGTAACAGAATAAACTCGCATTATAATGAACCGCCCATACTACATAATGAATTAAACTTGTATATGTACTGATGCACTTATCTCGAACGCTTTCAAGGTTATCCGAAGGAAGAAGGAAGAATTCAAATCCGGCAAGAGGCCCACTATCTTGGGTGACACGAACACCGCTGAAGAATCAGCAAAGACCACTTCCGTCGAAGGTCTCTCCTTCGGGCAGTCGGCTGGGCTTAAGGACGATTTGGATGTCGACGATGCCGATGTGGGTCAGAAAAAACGTCTTGCTTTCCTTGACCTGCTCCTCGAGAGTTCACAAAGCGGTGTTGTAATTTCCGACGAGGAAATTAAAGAACAAGTCGACACTATTATGTTCGAGGTAAATATAACAACTAAAACACGTTTAGTAAATAGACCCCGCACCCGATTTCATTTGTTGAATATAAAATAACCAATTAAATATTATGTTCTATTCAGGGTCACGACACAACTGCGGCTGGAAGCAGCTTCTTTTTGTCCATGATGGGCATTCACCAGGACATTCAAGACAAAGTTATTGAGGAGGTTGACAAGATATTTGGAGACTCCGATCGTCCCGCCACATTCCAGGACACTCTGGAAATGAAATACCTTGAACGTTGTCTAATGGAAACTCTTAGAATGTACCCACCAGTGCCCATCATCGCGCGTCATCTTAAACAAGACATTACTCTTCGTAAGTAGTTTAATATAATTTTTAATAACCTAGGATCCCCACATCTGGGCAAAATACTACCTCCAGTTTATCTTTATATTTAAATAAGGTTGTGATATTAAAATAAGATCTAATATAATACCTACGTTTTTGTTTTGCAGCTTCTTGCGGTAAGAAAGTGCCAGCGGGCACCACTGTTGTAGTGGCGACTTACAAGCTGCACCGTCGTCCCGACGTGTACCCCAACCCTACTAAGTTTGACCCTGACAACTTCCTGCCTGAAAGATCTGCCAACCGCCACTATTACGCATTCGTTCCCTTCTCTGCTGGTCCTAGGAGTTGCGTAGGTATGTAAAGTAATCTCCTACCTATAAATATCATTATAACTGATTTTTTGGAAGAGGTCTACTGCAGTTAGTATGAGCGCAGGCTTTGACTGCTTCACCAGACTTTTTACCTATAAATACAATTATAACGCAGTATTACGTCTTTAAGATAGCTTATTTTACTTAACCCTTATTTGTTAAAGGTCGCAAATATGCCATGCTGAAACTGAAGATCATACTATCTACAATTCTAAGAAATTTCCGCGTCCACTCGGACATAAAGGAGAGTGACTTCAAACTGCAAGCTGACATCATTCTGAAGCGTGCGGAAGGTTTCAAGGTTCGACTGACGCCGCGCAACAAAACCAAAGCATGCTGAATAGTACATAATTCCTAATTTTAATCATTATGTAAATATGGACGAATTCGGTTCTCGCATTTTTGTTAATACTGTGTTCATAGCACGGAAGATATTTTGTTATTGTAATTGTCAAGAAAGATGTTATATCGGTGGCAGACCTTATACCCATGGGAAGGTGTAAATGAAGGAGATGCAATACTGCATGTTTTGCTCAATAATATTTAAAAGTTCTTTGTAAATAGACATTTATAAATTAAATCCCCTTCGTATGTTGAATGTGATGAACTAATAAACATTTTACTGAATAATAAATCTATATTTTATTTCTAATAATAGTAATAGTAGATAATATTATGGCCCCTAAATAATAATATAATGGTAATTTAATAATACTAATAAATATCTGAAAAAAGGTTAAGTTAAATATTAGTGTTGTGATAAATGTGAAGCACGGAGGAAACTGCTGTGAAGCTTTCGAATGTCTTGAACCGTAGCTGTTCTACCAAGTGCATCGCTGGACAAGTCCCAGTGAGAGGCCTTGTTGTCCGCCGCCTTGCACTCTAGTTGAATCCTGTAAAAAGAATCATTATAAAACCGTCGAAATTGAAAGGTTTCTTTACAGAGCACTACTTTCAGTTACTTACCACAAAACATCCAAAGGAGTACGTTTGTGAATAGGGCACATGCATGGCAGGAAGTCGTGGTGTTGCCTCTTGACCCACCAGCTAGAGTGACATAGTTTCCACTCAATAGTTTTCATTTTAGCTACGGTACATGTTCCAGCTTCTCTCAAAAGATTGAAATAAGAAGCCATTAGTTCTTGACCTAAAATAAATTAGTCATGTTAAATTGTCTCCATAAAAAACCAAGGACAATTACTAGTCTGGCTCGTATTCCGAGAGTTCCGTACATTTTGCTGATCGTCACGACTATTTCTCCAAAAAACAAACTAAATTTTGCAGTTAAAACAATGTTTTCTCATAAATTGTTGTATGTCATAGTCAAATTTTCAATTGAAAATATAAGTAATCACAATTGTTTTGTAACAGTTGTTGCCCTCAGCTTCCCTTTCGTTTAATTATACTTGAGAAAAGGAAAATTTGTTGTATGAAAATCTGTAATTTTTGAATTTAGTAAAATAGCATCATCCGGGAATCAGTAATTGTTTTATTTTTGATCCACCGATATAAAACAAGGGGGTTATAAGTTTACGTTTGTGTCTTTCTAAGGCATACCTGCATGAAAGTTCCGAAATCCGGTAACTTTCTTTAAAAAAATGTTTTGTACTTATATAGGATAAATCGAAAACAAATAGTTGTCTTCACCTGCAGATATAGCAGTCATGAGCCTTGACTGTTCGGCTTCCTCTTCAAAAATCTCATTATCAGCTCCCAAGTAAATAGTATCAATTTCAGGTTCTTTACCGTCATCTTGGACGTCTACATCTACGTCAGCTTGCATCTAAAAATACAGATTTTAATTTCTATTACAGAGGAACTCGAAAAATCCTGTAATTTTTTTTTCAGACGTTCCTCAATGCAGTAGTGTACCCTGTAATAATTAGCAATATTTATTTAATAAATATTTTTTGCACAAAAAGGTGGACTTAATGCCAGAAGGCATTCTTCCCAGGGTGACGCAGAACAAAACGTGGTAGATGCACAAGTATAAAATTACAGACAATATATTGAATAATTATTAATAGACACATAAATTAAGTATGATACGTTAGTTAGATATAAAAATATATATATTATACATAAATAAAAACAATGTAACATTATTACAAAAGAGAAGGGAAAACAAAAATAACGCGACGTGATCTCCACCAAACATTTTTTTATAAAAGTAATCATGTAATTTCTTTTAAAACAAGTAGCGGCTCGTTGCCAGTTGTAGTAATAGATTTAAATAATTTTCTAATACATAAAACTAACTAAGTAAAAATAAAACCCACAGCAATAAAAAGAAATGCTACCCCAAAAACTAGGAAATGTTTCTTACAGCTTGAAATCGAAAGCCCATAAAGCAAAGAAACGCTTCAGCCAGATGTTGAGTGCCCAGTTCAGGCCGCTCTCTGCGGAGATGTAGCTCGCCGAGTAAATGTAAGGCTCGACCGAGCTGTCTCCGCAAGCCGTACTCCATTGCCATAGCACCCATCTCAGTGAGCAGCTTGGCTGCAGTCTCATGTTCTCCCAAACTGAGAATGTAAATATTAACTCACAATCCATGAACAAAGTCCATAGTAATATTATAAATGCGAAAGTAATTCGTGTCTGTCTGTCGGTTACGCTTTCACAGCTGAACCGCTGAAACGATTTGGATGAAAGTTGGCTTGGATCCTAAGAAAGGACAGGCTACTTTTCGCCGTGAAAACTGACGTCCACGCGGTCGAAGCCACGGACAACAGCTAGTTACACATAAATGAAAATATTCGGTTTAATTTTGGAAATTAAGATTTATTTTTAATCTAAAAGCGAAGGAATCTTTGCATTTACCAGCTGAATTTATTTAGTTAAAGAAATTAGCAAAATTTTTAAAGAACTTTGCGTAACTGTTGTACCTAAACATAAATTTTATTGGGGAATGCTAATAGGCTAGTGAACGCGAGTCCTTGTTAGTAAATCATTGTCCAAGGTTCTCACCGTTGCATAACAGCTGCTAGATGCATTCTAGTTTCGCAAAGCCCTTCTACGTTTTGACTTCTCTCATGTATTTTGAATGCTCGTTCAAATGTTTTTTGTGCGTTGTTTAAGTTGTTCATCATTAATTGGCAAATTCCAATCTCTATGATTGCCTCCGCAGTTTTTGCGGTCTCACCAGCTGAAAGAGTTATGTTATATATCATTAAATCCATACTAATATTATAAATTTGAAAGTAACGCAGTCTGTCTGTTACGCTTGCACAATTAAATCACCCTCTTATTTAGATAAAATTTGGGATGAAGATAGCTTTAACTTCAAAAAGGAGCTACCTTTTGCTGCGATAACCGACATAAATGCGCGCGGAACCGCAGGCGAAGTATAGTGTATAAATAAATCATCAGTTTAGATATACCATCTTTGGCCCTCCTTTCAGCCAATCGAGATAATCTTTCTGCTTTGGGTGTGTCTTCTTTGCGCACCGCTCTCGCTTTATTTAGAAGAACCCTATGTAGTTGTAAGGCAGTAGCACCAAATACAGTGTCATGAGGAACATCTTCGCCATCTTCAGACTCATATAACGGCCAATCCTGTACTCATAGCAATAAGTTAGCAACAGAATTCTCGTTTTTTTTTTATGCGTGTGTATATAGAAACCAAATTTTCTACTATATGTATATAAGATATACCTTAATTCAGATAAAGCGTTGACGCATAAATCTAGTACGACCAGTATAAGTATATAAATTTTGTTCTTTAATCTTATGGTCTAAGAAATGATTAGTAGAAAAAAAAATACGTCGTCTTGGTAATTCTAACTATAAAACGAATGATTGCAAGGCTTGTTAAACAAAATAGTTAAATGGTCATAGTTCCACGACAGCACATGGTGAGACCGGACGTCGATATAATAATTTTTCTTTTTTACTACGTAGTGTCTGATTCAGTTGGGGGTTTCTCTGACTTCCAAATGCTGACTTTAAATACTAAATTATTGTAGTCTATATGTCCTGGAAGCGGACAGTTTGCGAGGAATTATGCTAACAGTTCATTAAATATTCTGCCTTAATTTCGCAGGGAGATAAATGAAGGTAAGAAATCCATATTACATAAGGATTCATTTGATTTACCTTTCCGATCGCCGAATCTCTGACTTCTGTCAAAATAAGAAAGGGTTCTTCTGGATCTGCTCCTGGAACTGAAAGAGTTTCATTAAATAGGAGGCCATAAGTGTGGAACACACCAATATGTACAAGCCTCATGGAAGGAAGCAGCAAGTCTATTCAAAATGTTTTAGAATACAAAATAAAAATCTGACTTCTATGGTTAAAAAATATCCTTAACAAATTGAAAAAATACTACAAAAATAACTTACATTTATCTAGCAAGAATTTTCCATATTGGTATTTACAGACACCCTTTAAGCGACCACCGTCAATTAAGTATTGGCTCGACACAGCAATGGCGGCTTGAAAGAACTTTTCGGCCAACCAAAGAATACCTTTTTCTCGTTCAGCGTAATACACGGCTAGCTTTAGTAAAAACAGACACTCTTTCTTGGTGTTGTCTGCAACAAAACTCCAAATATACTTCACAGGACTGTACACGACAAAAAGGGTTAACATTTTTTTTATTTTATTTTACTTTTGTGTATTATGATATCATAAGTCGGAGACTGAGCATGCTTGACAATAGTTTTAAAGCTAGCTTAGCTTGAGAAACATTTACCTCTATCACGACTTTTTTCAGCCTGCTGTAAAACTTCACAGATGTGTTCCAAATAATCTTCGCGCTTTCTTAGATCCACGACAATGCCGATATCGTCTTCATTAACAAGTTGAACGTTATCATAAATCAGATCTTGAAGATATGCTGACGATTCAGAATACCCTGCTTCTTTCATTTCGAGAATGAGACATTCGTGTAGAGGATATTTGCGCCTTGAAAACAGACAATCAGTTAACCATCACCAATGCAATATTTGCAAACGTAAAATAATATTTAGTTATTTTTTTAAGTTAGCTTTATTTGCCCTTTGGCCTTGTCACAGGCTGCGCGGGCATCCTTCACTCGGGGCAGTCGTGGTAGATATTTTAGGTTTGTATTAATTAAAAATTAAAATGAAAAGCACAAATAAAAAAAAAACTATACAAATAATTATTGTTCAGCACACCATTATTATTTTTTTAATGTAGAATTAAATATTATCTAATGAGCTATTATACAGCCATTATTAAAGTTAAAAATGACCTTTTTGTTTATTAATTATTTTGCTTTAGGTAAGACTATTAAAATTTTAACTATGTAACAATGCAAGTTATTCACGATAAGTGTACATTAATTAATTGTTGTGTTTTATGTGTACAAGAGGATTCTTCAACAATCTTTATTAAAGCGACCTGGATCTTTTTAGCTAGCAGTATAGTTTTATGTATTGTGCAAAGTATTTAGGAAGCGGTAAAGGGTGGGCGAATCGGCGTGCTGTCTGATATGTTGACTTTGAAAAAGTGCTACTTTGTAGCCTAGTTTGAATTAAATGAATTTTATTATACTAGATATAAGACCCTAGGTTACAAATATTATATAGGAGACATTTTTAACAGTCATTTTGTACCTTCGTATACCGTTTGCATCAAGAACGTCTAAACTAAAGAGAACTTTGCTTCGAAAATTCTCCAAACTTGTTTTAGTCATACATGCCATCAGTTTTGGTAGGTGCCGCTTCTTCGGCATAAATGTAGGTTTGGAAGCCATATGATTTTTGATTTCGCAAAATATCTTATTTACAAAAAATAATTAAAAATTGATGATTTATTCATTGAATAGATAACGTTTGATTGATAATAAACCATAGCTGTCAGAAATGACAACCATTTTTGAATGTTACGTTTCTTTTTTTGTAAAATGACAAAATTTTAAACGTACAAGCCACATACAAAATAATTACAACAAGTAGAATGAATATTAATTTAAATTCCCGTGATTGTTAAGCATTCGTGTTTAACGTTTAAGTAACGAAAACCTACACTAGTCTATAATTAATCTTATTAAAGAAATAAATTTTAAAAAATTAAAAAGGTATGTACACAATGTTTCAATTAGATAGTTTTGCCCTACAAGTATGTGATAATTCAACACTAAATTGGATGATTTGGGAGGGACATATATAATAACACGATACAATAACAAGAGGCCTTGTTAGCTTTTATGAGTACCCTTGTTACAATTTATGGTAAATATATTGTAGGCTCGACGCTATTATTACCTGAGAAAAGATAGACGATATGATTCGACTCACTTGTTACGTTTGGCCTATTAGTAACTAGTACTATTGTTAAAAAATATATCAAAAGTGACGTCCGGCGTGACCGCGTACTAGTTGGTCGTCGTCTAGTTGGCAGACGCTTAGTCCGGTTTCTAGGCCCTGGCAGTATAAACCTGATACGTTTTTTAAATGTATTTTAAAAATAAAATGTTATAACTTTATTTTGACCTTAATAAAACGACGAAGGTCAGAACGTCGCCGGCTCTCGCTCTATATGTTATGTATGTTATAATGTATAAGTATGTAAGCAGAAACCGCAGTATATTAGGGATGTTGACGAGGTATGAAAAACAAAAATCTATTTAGTCCGTCAGTTAAATAATAAAAAATAATAATAAACACGTATTTTATTCCTTTAACGCTTTAGTTCAGCTCAAGTTCACGAGTGGGGCTTATGACGTCACGCCGTGGTAAAATTGTAGCAGGGAGTGACGTCACGCAAAACTTCCGTTCACTGTATTTATCATTTTTTGTTTGAAGGAAAAAAAAAAAAATACGTGTCCAATAAACTTCATTAATCTAATTCTAATAAAAAAATATTTTAGTCAACATGCCTATTTTAGTCAACATGCCTATTTAACTCCCTGTGTATTATTGTTATTCAATCCATAACAAAATTACATAATATTTTTGTGTAGTTAGTATAAATATAATATTTTACCTTGTTACTTATTCTCGCCATTTGGGGAGAAATAAAATAGCCTTCAATGGGCATACATTATAAAGATATCTCTATCACGTACGTGCGCACGCGCACTGCATGTTGCAACTCCGTTTATTACAATCCATATGATTGTATCAAACTATTCAGTATATTTCCTATTTAGTTACATACCACAAATTTTTTATTTAGTGTATTAGAAGTCAACTAGCGTATTTTGAATTGTGATTAACAAAAGTAAAATTTAAATTACCTGGTGGCCTAGCGGTTAAACCAACGGAATTGTATGCACAAGGTTACAGGTTCGAACCCACTACAGGCGTACCAATGTGTACTTTTTCAATCATTCTAAGACACCGTTGGCAAACGGAGAAGGAAAACATAGTGAGGAAACCTGGATTGGATGGATGGATCCAGAAATTGAAGTCTGAAATTGCCAACCTTGTGCGCCCAAGTGCTCGTACTTTCTCTACATGAGAAGAGGCCTGTGCCAGCCGTGGGACATTTATGGGCTGGTATTATTATAAGTAAAATTTAAAATATTTTGTAAATAAATAGTATCGTACGTAACTATCAAGTAGAGCACAACAAACCGTGAGTTCCCTTTTAAAAAAAACGCTCACTACTTTAAATTGTTGACATAATACTCAGCGGCTGTGTATTATTTAAGAACACCTAGTGATGTGCTATTTTAAGATATTGTTGTACCTCTCTAAAGAATAATACATGTAGTTCAAATTGGCGACTTGACAGTTTTCGAGAAAACTTATTTTTTATAGAGAAAATTAATATTATAATCCATTGAAACGCTAATACAGTCGGTTACGTGACATTGATGGCTGTGACGACGAATCACCAACTAAGCAGAATGTGACGTCACATGATGCTCAATCAGTGCCGCCCGCGTTTCAGTTCTTGTCAAATCTATCGAATCTTGTCATCAGTAACTCAGAATAATTTTACAAAAATAAAATATTTACAATTTATTTAATGCAAAAAACATTTATATTTTTTTTTCTATAAACTAGCAAATAAAATATATTTTATGGTTCATTGTTGCACCGGACAAATAGCCAATACTTATAAGGAACTTTATCATACTGTGGTTAACGAAAATTGACCATAGTACAAACTCAAACTGATATAAATTTAAATCTTATACTACCTATTAACAAAAGTACCTAAGAATTAAATAATCAATGTAAAAATGAAATAAGCAGAAGGAAACATATTAAAAAATATCTGGCAAAATATTTTAATAATGTTTAACAAGTTCATCGTAATTTTTGTCAAAGGCGGGACACGTGCCCTGAAGACAAACAATTATTGTGCAAAAAAACAAGTCAGCCTTTGTTAGTTCTATAGCATTAAAATATGTACATTCTAATATGTTTAATAAATAAATAAACCTTATACTACATACTTATAACTATATACTTGTCATATACACCAAAACATGGTATACTGAATGATAATTGGTATTCAGTATGCCATGTCTCTGTTGGAGAATTAAAGTTGTTAATAACGCCTATATTTCAATCAACCCTTAAAATCACAGTACAGTGTTCTGTTGTACCCTACTCGCAATATTTCAGCTTAAATTGATGACTAGACCTATGAAACCCTTGTATAATAAATACATTTCGCTTCAGAATAAAAATCACAACAGTCCTTTTTTTGGGACCCTAAAATAACAGAATAAGCTTGGTCAGACTAGATTGTTCAGTTATAATAAAAAATTGTCCTGATTGTAATAAAAAATCCCAACACTTTTCTGGTGATACTTTCGGAATACACAGGGTGCTACAAATGCGTGGTCATATTTAAAATACTGCTTCTGCTCATAGAAATAAACAACTTCTATCAAGGAAATAACAGATATGCACAAAAAAAAATTGGGCTTACCATACAAAATGATCACCAGCTGATCAAAATTTGTGTTTTTTTTTTCTTTTTACTATTTACTTTGTTGGCGAAATTTATTCATTTCCATTTGCAGAAGCAGCATTTTAAAAATACCACCACGCATTTCCCTTACAGACTGTAGGTGTAGCATTATAGGCAATGTTTTTTCATGAAAAAAGGAAAGCTGGTATTTGTTATTCTAAATAAAATTTATAATAACAGTGCATCTAGTAGCCCTAATACTTACTTTTTATGTGAATTGAGTAAATTCTTAAATACTTATACTGATAATTGTGGTCAAATCAATGCTTGTTGTAGATTAGAATATTCTTTATCGTGCACCATGTGAGATATAGAACAACGTCGTTGTAACTTAAACTATTTAGAGACAGTTGCTAATGTTAATAACGATAAGTATTAAAAAGATGGCGTCATATATTTTATATCCACCACATTAAACTCTCTTTTTCTGCCTTGTGATCACTTTTACTGTGAATTTGTAATGACACTAAGTCAAAACATTTACCTCTGATTATTTCATTACAGTATGCAGTTGTTTGCGTGAGCTTGCACCAATAGCCAATTCTAATAAAACTGCCAGCAAATTGGGTCAGCCAGAGGTTAACGCTCTACGCCCTAATTTCTTTTCAAAGGATTAAAAGTTGAACAGCATAAAATACAGTATAGTTCGGGTTCATTGAAAATTTCGGAAACTGGTAAATATAATTTGATACTAACAAAACATACCAGTTTTATTAAATGCTGAACAGCCCAATGGGAGTAATAAGTTGCAGAAGGTTACAACCTACGTTTACAACAAAAATGGAATACCCAAGTATCTACAAATATACGGACTGAATTTCAGATGTATTCAGTTTTATTGTTGCGCAGTTACAAGCAATTAAGTGAAACCTTATGTTCATGTCTACGTGTGAAGTGAACTGCTCACATGTAACTTTTTAAGTGTAGGTATATACTAAATATATGGTTATACCTCAGTTTTCTAGATATTACACGAAGATCACGGGGTCATTCCCGATTAGTATCAATATACCAATCGGGGCATGCTTTCATTTCTAAGCTGTGACGGTTTTCTAACAGACGATCAAAGTGCGCGAACCTTGTTCGAATGTTTGCGCGCATGTGAGTGACCAGGGTATGTCTAATCATACCCTGAATATTAACTAGGACAAATTTGATTGGCCTTTTAAATTTTTGAGTGACGGACGCATCTTCAGGACTTATAGGTGTCCATAGGCGGCAGTTATCAGTTACCATAAGGAGAACCGCATAAACATAAAAACATAAAAAAATTCACTACCTTCTTACGGACTTCAGATCAAGCAGTCTAATGGCATATAGAGTGTTATGGCGCAAGTTATCCAAACTGTGTCTCGTCATTATTACTGCCGGCTTTGGCATGTAGTCCCTCCTCGTAGGCAAAGGTAAAGCTTTCGAAGCCATACTTGATGTTTATTAAATACCAGTTGAACAAATCACTTAATTATACACGGATCACCACTTCGATACCAGGATACCACGATAGCAAAGGCAGATACTGACTTTGGTGACAATATGAGCAATTTGCAATTGACGTATATTTTTTTGTTTTTATTCGTGTTTGTTTTATTTATAAAGGATGTAGGTGAGAAAGCTAAGAAAGGAGTTATTAAAGAATTTGATGTATTCAACTTTTTATAGCAGGTAGTTATATTAATTAAATAAAATACACGAGTTTTACAGTAAATGTTATTTTACTGAAATGAAATGGTACCAAATAATCATTATATTTGTTTTCGACTAAAAATAACTATTTAGTTAATACATGTGGTTATACTTATAAATTATATGTTTAACGGTACTGATCACTATGCCCATCCAAAATTTAAATGATTAATACACATCCAATGGAAACTTTAAATATTTTTCTAATCTTCAACCTTTCTAGATGGCTACAACCATCTCTGTGTATTCAAGCATTTTCCCCTTTCCTCGCCATTGGTCTAAAATACAGCAGAACTAAACTCACGACTGGCTCTGTCTCTTTCACATTTCTGCGACGCCTTAATTGTATGCTGCGAAGTTCATAGAAGTAATCGCACTTCTTATAACCTTTCTCGGGATCCGATCACGTAAAATTGTCTAGCGGAGATGTCTTTTTGCTAGGGACATTTGTGAACATCTTACAGGAGCATGTGTCGAGTCCAGTCGTTTTGCAGTCATTTTCTCTACCTGAAAAAGCAAATTATAAACTAAGATATTAAAAAACATTTTTTTTAACTTAGCTCTTAATATTCTTACAAATTATTTTTAATTATTTGTTACGCATTAACGCATGCGGAGCGAATATTTGTTATTAAAAAAAATAGTATAAATGTGAAAGCTTGTAATAATGTATCTATAAACGGATGTTTGATACAAATTCATGACAAATAGACCTATGGGTCAACAAAATATGTCACAGATAGTTACAAGTTTAACACATAGGATTGTTATTGTTCCAAAATGTTTACGGGAACGAAAACTACCAGGTTGAAACTGCGGGGCCTGGATAGAGCCTAAACTTTCGTGAGGAGTATTCATGATTATTTGAAAATACGATGTTTTACTCACGCACATTCTCGGGATCGCGCAACAGCACTGCCGCCGCGTCAGCTCATGATTAGAGACTCCTATTGAGTCTGAAACTAGTCGGGCGATCCCGAGAATGTGCGTAAGTAAACCGTCGTATTTTCTAAATAACTTGCACTTCCAACTAGCTGCTACAGCAATAAAATGAAGAGGATAAACTGTAGGGTGACACTCTTTCTACGTGCTTTTAAGAATAGAATGCTGTCTAACAGCATTCTATTCTTAAAAGCAATTTAATTTGCAAACCGAGTTTTAGCTACTAGAGTTTAGATGACACTTTGTAAACCAACTCGTCAGCTGGGCAATATATGAAAGTGCCGCATGTTTTAAAGTGCACTTAGGATCTTTACAGGCTTGTTTATTAAATGATATTATTAACGTCATGTAAATAGCAAAGGGTGCTCACAAGTACTTTTATATGATTTAAAAACTATGTGCAGCAACAATTCGTCGATTAATAAGAGGAGGTGATTTTAGGACTTGCGATTTCCATACAAAGTCAATTTATCAATACAAGAAGAGAGTGAAATACTGTAACTTCTTGAAGAAATAGGATGACATGAGTATGAATGTTTACCGGCATTATTACAAGATTATCTAATGCTCAGGTCTATATCAAGCAAATATATGGGTATTACATACATATCAGTACTAAACAATGTAAAAGTAAATTACGTGACCAAAGCCTCTGACAGCGTCAACCGGAGTCTTATGTCATAAACAGCTGATTTGATGTTGCCTGGGTTACTGTAAAGAGCGTCTTGTCAACGTAATCCATAATACTTATTGGAAATATTATTTGTGTGTCTGTTTTTACGGATCAAAGATATCACAGCCGCCGGCAGAAATGTTACTTGAGTATTGTGACGTAACATTACTAGTAAAACGTAAGTTCAAAGGGTATAAGCTTAAAAGTACACTAGTCCTTTGATTGAAGCCGTAGTTTGAAGCCACTTGTGACGCAAGGTTTGACATTCGATTTAAAAACACATTCACTGTTTACCATTATGTCAAAATGTATAATACTGGCCAAAATCAACTCACCCAAAGAGGTTTTGTTTGAGTAGTAAATCTTTTTATGTAAGTAGATTATAAAGTTGCCAATAGCCTAATAAAAACTTCTTACATTTGGAGTATCATTTCTACTATAATGTAAGAAGTTTTGGGGAGCTCATGTCGTTAGAGCTCAGTATTAAGCCTAATAATAAGAAGTGTTGAATTATTTAAGAATCTGCATACTTGAGCTGAAAGGATAGAAACCTGTGACCTCCTGTGACTATATTGTTTTCCTAATACGGAGTCTTTTAACGACGGTCCCACAATAGATGTTGATCTAATTGATAATATAAATAATGAAAGAAGTTGAAATTAAATAATTGAGTTACGTTTATTTGCGTCTAGTTTAATAAGGGTCCAATGGAACCAAATAGTCTGTAAACAGATTGGATATATAGGTTCGTATATTGGGAAAGACCTTGAAATGGGGTAACATTATCACTACGGGCGGACGGTGACACACGACCTACGGCCCAGAAAACAAATTACTAGTGGAGATGTTAGGCTGCTGACACACTTTTTTAATATTCTAAACATTTTTACGTGCAGTTTCGTTTAGTGTTCCCCATAAATAATAAGCAAATATTATCTATTTTTCAGGCAATAAGAAATAGACTGAAATTTAATAAAACATATTTATTAAATTTTAAAGCAAAAAAAAATTGTTAAGTATGATTTTCTTCAATATCCTATAGTGTATATCAAACCTAAAGTAACTAGATGGTTGTCGTAGCAGATGCTTAGATCATCATTTTTAACATAACATGTGAACCAAACTGTTTACTTTATACCACAGAGTACAGTAATATAATAGGGAACTTTCAATTCAACCTTTGCAAGGGGCGGGTGGGACTGGCGCCGAATAGTCGCGCCCGCCACGCAGTCCAACTAGTGCGATCAATTCTACCCTTGTTCCTCTAATCGCCGCATTATAATGGATTTATAGTAAACACTGATAAATCACTACAAAAACAGAGGACTTGTCATTTATTGTGTTGATAAGCGGAATCTGTAGCAAATGTTTTGAAGTACAGATATGGTTTTGTATGGATTTGTCAATATTTGAAATAATTAGGAAATAAGATCAACATGACTGTTAAGGATTAAACCTACCTTCTTTTCTGGTTTAAGTTATGCTCGCAAAGTTTTAATTAAATAATACCTAATTAAAAAATTAGAAAATCTGGTGAAATTATTTACATACATGTATTCATTTAGGTACACTTTTTTAAATCTTACGAGTTTAGTGACCAGTTTCAATTCTACGATTTGTTACTCCGAACCGTTTTCAAACAGAATGGTTATTAACCAACTTTATATCGTTATAGGTCCTTAACGGTCATTCGAAATAAAAAATGATAAAAATATCTAAAGATGATTTCCAAATACCTGTTCAATGATATCCCACTTACCATACTTACATAGTTCGTACTTTTTTTTCTTTTTACAATAGCGCCAGCCCCTCTAGACAAGTGGCATTTCGACAAGCGTTAACAATGATAGAAATCGCTCAAATGACATTAAATGTATGGAAATGACATTTTGTTTCGATAAGTCACGTGACTTAGACTTGTCACTTCCATACATTTGAACGTTTCGATCAGCATTATCGCTTGTCGAAATGTCACTTGTCTAGGGGGGCTGGTTATCATAAAGGTCGCCCATATTGAATTTTGATTCAGTGTTTAGTGACACTAGTAGGATAAGGGACGAATCGATTGACGTAAGAATCATCAAAATCAACCCACGCGTTTGGTCTCTCAAAGCACAAACATACATATCTACATAGACAAATAAATACCCTCCTCGCGTCGCGCAGTCAGGTAAAAATTAAAGCTCAAATTTAAATTTAAAATCGTTTTATTTCTCTGAATACTTCACCAGCATAGTTCTTCAAGTTGGCGTTTTAATATGATTACATCATTATTTATCGTTCGCTTTATTAGTTATTTCCCAAATGTTTAATTATTTATTTTTCTTTTTTTCGTGACGATTCTTTGGAGGATGAGTACCAGTGACATCTTCATTTTTGTGTGTAGGATTTGAATCTACTTGCTTAGCTAGGACGTTTGATTCTTCTCTAGCTGGGGTTGCATTGGTACTGGCTGCTGCTCCATCGCTACTCTCCGTGTTACCATCCTCTGGTTTATCTTTCTTTTTCGCACCTTTTAGAGCCGCTAACATTTCTGAAATTTCTTATGTATGATATACATCATTACTCATTAGTGGATTTCGTGGGCAAGATTTTCGTAGAATATATTCTTTGCAAATTACCAACTGAAGTTTAAATTTTAAAATTCAGCACATCAAAAATTACTAAATGATTAATAAGAATTACTCAAATTTACTACTATAAATTACTCTCTGAACAGAGACAATTTATAAATTGTAGCTAAGAGCCATCTAGGCCATGTCAGTTTTGAACAAAAAACGCATCATACTAGGTCCATTTATTTAAGAGCTACGAGACCACAGATAGTACTTTTTGCCACTGGGGTTAAAAATGACTACTACCTATTGTAAAGAAGTTGTAGTAATTTTATTTAAAACACGTTTTTTGCACCCCCAATATGAGAATTTTTGGTTCTGTTTTGTGATGAAATATGCTATAAGTCCAATACAATATTTCATTGTAAAGTAAGAGAAAGATTAACATTTACTAGCACTGATATAACAGGAATGAACTTCTTTTCTCAAAGTGTATCTGTAGAAGTACGAGTATTTGTGATTACACGCAAATGAATGCATTGTGAGAAAGTAACAAAATCCTTAATTTTGTCAAGTCATTGTATGAATGGAGGAAGAGCTTTCAACAGATGTAGATGCGCGGATTACTGTTATTACAGTAATGGAACATTTTCACTGGCGAGTACTTTGACAAGACCTTATTTTCTTTGTAATTTTAGGAATGACCCAAATATTTCTTTGGTCTAAATGAAAAACGTAGAAAGCTACTAAATTATTTTTAAACACATAGCTTAAATCAAGCTATGACTTTGAAGGTCTAGATTTTAAGAAGCGTCCACATAAATATCTCTATATTCTAACTTTAGCTGTGCCTTGGAGACGCGAAAATTAATTTAGTCACCATCTGCGACCTCACAATTTAAAGTTACAGTTAATTAAGTTTTGAAGCACGTTTGCACAATAACACCAAACTTATTAGTTACATCAGGAGTAAGGCCTATGAAAATACTCCTTAAGAACTCTTACCTCGACGGAAATTTGCTGAGAGCGGCATCTCTCTTGTACTTACGTACTTCTAATTTACCCGGTCATTGCGAATGACTAAATGAGTTTCTAGGTCTTTTCCATAATAATTATTTTTCATTTTCGCCAATGAGTCGTTTGTTTGACAAACATGTATACAGTGATTAGATTACATAACATCACTTGTCATTGTATTTGGTATTAAAGAGTGTTATGTTCAATGAGGTTTAGTTTAAAATGTCAAATGTAGGTAAGCGTTTTATTCATGTACATATGTACGTATGTTGGCACCCGAACGGTGCCGCAAGCGTGTCGCAGCATGCTTTCCGAGTGTGTGTCGCGGAATACGCCCGCTGTCAACTGTCAACAAACAGCAGCTGTGCGCGGCAATAAAGACTTTAAATACTGTGTACACGATTTATTTTCGTCTAAAGATTGAAAAATCCGTTCTGATTCGAAGCGATGCGTGCCGTGTGGGTGGAAATTGTAAAATAATACAAACGAACAAAATCCATATCATTTTCAATATTAATGGTAATTGATCGCAATAGATAGATAACCGCCAAGATCCAGAGCTAACTTCAAGAAATTAAATTGTTATAGCGTAGGTAATTGGATCGCTGTCACTCTCAAATTGCTCAAGTCAACATTATTCAACATTATACAGGGTACCTTACATAATTCAATAACAAATTACTTGAGAAAATTTCTGAGCCACCTCATCTTTATGTTAGGAGTTTCATTTTGTAGGCCCAGAAAATATCTAAATTCTTCTTATATATTTGCGGTCCGTATAATCTTTTTTTGTTTGACAGGACAAAAACAGTGTAATTTAATAGATTGTTGACTTAGTTCGAGCGAAATGAGATATATTTTCCTGTTTAATCTTGTTCGATTCATTTGTATCCGGATGCGGATAGGTTAATAATTTTCCCTTTTCAGATCATCCAGCTCTAGGTGTTTAAGCTGAATCCTAAATATATTTCATAGAATTTCCAAACCCTTCTGCAAATATTTTATCAAGCAAATACATACCAAAGAAAAGTGTAAAATTTTGAAAAAAATTGCCTAACGTGATTAATATATATATATATATAAATTAATTTTGTAAGAGTGTGAAAGTGGTGCTAATATAAACACCAAAAACCCTGATAAATGTAAATTGTCGCTACCTTCTATGTGTTTAGCTGATAACATCATAATTTACCCGCAGTTTAAAACGATCCCCACGCAATGCAATTTGTCTTCATTACCATTCTAAATCGTTTGGAGACATCAATCTTCTCTGTGTACATTTTACATAAGCTGTGATGAGAGGGAATGTATGCCTCGTATATCTTATTAATCGCCCTCTCGTGTTGGTTGCTCGCTGCATTTTACATTGAAAGTTTAAAAAGCTTTTTGGGTAGTTGTCTAGGTAGACTTCAAGTCTGTACGAAAGTTATTAATGTCCTGTAATTAGGACAACAATTGCGATTACATAGTTAAAGATAGGTGCGCTGCTCTGTATCAACTTTTTCTATCTGCATATCTGTCTGTTCTTAATTCAGTTTAGGTACATTAAAAAGATTCTTTTTATAAACACAATCCCTACTAATATTATCACAGAACAGACATTATAAATGCGAAAGTAACTCTGTCTGTCTGTCGGGGTTTCACGCCAAAACTACAGAACCGATTTAAATGAAATATTGAAGCACAGATAGTCTAGAGCCTAAGGAAAGACATTGGCTACTTTTTGCCGCGATAGCCGGCATCCACGCGGGCGGAGCCGCGAAAAACAGCTATTATATTATAAATAGATATGGTCAGATACAAATATATCGTGAAAAATACCGTCAACTAGGAATACCGCTATTTTACTCGAAAAACTTTCAGAATTAAATGGACAACGAAGCTGGATACACTGGATTCTGAACAAAAAATGGCAGCAACCAATTTATGTTGGCATCACAGTTTCAACGGTTACCCGGGTAGCTACGATCGTGTCAGGGGTGTCAAACTAACACGCTTCTGCTGGCAATATAAATCTCCCAGAGATATCTTTATATCCCTCGATCCCATCGGTGACAGGCAAAGATAACTCACTCGTTTCTCGCTTCATGTGTCCAGTATTTTATATCAGATGAAATTCTTCATTTAGCTCACAATGAAACTAAATGAAAGGATCGAGGGATAATGGACCCTCTAAAGATATTGGGATTTAAAGAAACTATCGTAACTATTTGAAACCCCTTCCGTTTGCAAAAATAATGAGAAATCTTATTTTATGATATGGAATATAGAAACCGTACACACGTATACATTTATTACGTTCCATATTGTTTCATGCCAAAGTTTAAACAACTGCTATAATGCGGCATGTAGTACATATATTAAACATACCATTTTGGCCAGCATTTGTGTGATCCACAAATGCTTGTTCCAAGACCGGGTGTGCTAAAGCTTGTAAAAAAATACCACATGGAAAATACTCAAAATCTATTTAATATATATATATATATATTATATATAATATATAGGTCAAACCTATAAAATAAATCAAATGTGGCTCTACAATACTCTAATATCATAAATCTATATTAGGATTTGTGGCCAACTATGATGTATGAGAGGCATAAAGGCGAGCGAGCACACCGTGCCGACAACCATTGATAAACCACAACTGCATTGCGAAACAGTACCGAGCTATGCTACTTTACAATTACTAGACGTCTAAAATGGCCAAAGAAAAGAGCACGTCGCACTCGTCCAGTCGCTCAAAGCGGGAAACATTTCTTTAGATATAAAGCTTTACTCTGACTTAAGACAGGGTATTATACTCAGTAGGTCTTATAGGTACTAATGGTGTTCAATACTTACCTAATTCAATTGAAATATCTGTTAAAGGGCAAAAAAGATTATGGAATCTAGAAAACCCTTAGTTTATTTTTTATTTTTTTTATTGGTAGGTCAGTTTGGACTTATATTTTCCAATTCTTTAATAATTTAAAAACCATTCTTAATAAATTCCGAATGGTATTCCTAAATAAAAACTTTTTTCGTGATCCCAACAAGAAACATAACATATTCAACACCATCCCAAACTCAGCGACACGTACCACGTTACATTAGTCCCTTATCGCACAGCCAATGGTGCAAATATACGGCAATTACCGGGGTCATTGGTAGCTTAATGCACTACATTAGGCTCACAACAGCAACTGTCGAAGCCAGCTAGCTTGCACAGTTAATGTAAAGAGTGCCAATCAATTAGAGAGGTTATTAAAAGCCCGACTAACAAAAAGGTCAAACAACACGAGCCGCTTTACATTCCTGTATGTTGTAAAAAGTTCTATAATTTATTTTTCAATTTCTCGAAGGATTTCAATTTCAATATTTATTTTCTTTGCATAATGTGAAGCTTAGGTGGTAACTTAAAACTATGAGCTCATTGTGGACTCTGTCGGGCACACAAAATTAAAATATTGGATTTGGATTAAGGATTTGGATACTAAAAACTAAACATAGGCAAGACTTTAACTAAGCCTAAAAGTATGCTAACTATAGTATTTAACATAGGCCAGGACTCATATCAAACCACGGATTACTCAGAGTAATTTGTGTTGGATAAATAGTAATAAGGCCGTCCTCTATTCCGGCCAATATGTTAGCAGATCTCGGTCCACCCCTTTAATAAAACACCCCGATAATATTTGTGTGGTTTTATTTGCTATACACGAAATATTACATTTTTATGCCCTGCAATTTATTTGCCTACTGTAAAAATCACATTGCTAGAATTTTGGTGACAGAAAACTCAAATATTTTCTTTGCTAAGAGAATATATTACTTGGATTTATGTGTACGTTAAAACGTTTCGTTTAAAGCCATTGCAGAGGTATTTATTAGTATCAAATGCAAGATTAATATGGTTCATTATCTGTTCAAATAGATTGCTAAAAGTACACTTTGCCAAACTCACTTTCAGTTTGCCAAACTTGATTTGCTTTCAAATGTTATAAACCTGGGCGCATTGACGTCATATCGAGGCCATAACAGGACAAAAAGACCAACCTTCTATTTATATTTTACAAAACGAACAAGATTTAAACTGCAATAATGTTAACAACAATTTATTTTTAAACCAAGATTGATAAGATCCGCCATATCTGCTTGTATAAATAGGTACAAAGATATGCATAAAGATAAATATATATAAATATATATTTGCCGTATCACTTTTTTATAAAACAATAAGGTCTCAATTAGGTCGGACTATTTTTTTTATTTACATGTCACATAGATATTAAAATTAGACACGCACTTTTTCATTTTTAATTAAACAAACGATGAAGAAGATACAGTGAATGGAAATGTCGCGTAACACATCGTCACAAGCCACTCCAGAACTTTAAAGCGCTTTAACTTTGTAATTTTTCATTGATTTGATAGAAAAAAATACGAGTTTTAATTTTTTTGTTTATCTGAAGGACTAAATAGATATTTCCTTCATACCCAGTCCGCTCCCCTATTGCTAACAAGATAGCAATAGATTGATGAAGCACCCAACTAACCAATATGAACACAACGAGATCCCAAGAGACGGGCGACAGGTTGATAAGGCACTTGCGTAACTTCTCTCCCGTGATTTGACAACCAGAAATGTATTCATTTCCATAGATATTACGACATTATCATTTATATGGATTCATATATTGGACGCTTTTTCGCAAAATTGGGTACTGGAACAAGATACGAGTCGTTAAGTATTTCATGGTGGATGGTAGGACGGAAGAGCGAGTACTGTGTAAGCAGGAAAGACTCATAAATTGTTTACTATAAAACTTTTGTATGAATTACACAGTCAGCAGTG
Source organism: Diachrysia chrysitis (assembly GCA_932294365.1). Classification (NCBI taxonomy): domain Eukaryota; kingdom Metazoa; phylum Arthropoda; class Insecta; order Lepidoptera; family Noctuidae; genus Diachrysia; species Diachrysia chrysitis. The sequence continues at coordinate 8,305,424 of OW028649.1, read as the reverse complement.
GGCATGTATTGTACATAAAAATGTATATGTAAGTATAAATATATAGATATGTCGAGATAACATGTCGAGAAAAGAAATTCCTTTTATTTTTCTAAGTTTCAAAACAATAAAAATATATTTAAATTGAAAGATATTTACAAAACTATATCCTTTAGGGTCGATCTTTCCAACGCCAAATATTTTTTATTCGTGGAATAAAGTAGACGTCTGACAGATTTAGTATTAAAGAACTGTCAAAAATTCAATATTATTCCTTGGATAAAATTATCTGGCGGTGGAAAAATCAGCCCTTAATCCGTTTGCAAATATTATACTTTGCTTTCTATATCTGATTAGCTTTTTATTTATGCCGAAAACGGCAGAATATTATGGATCGAAATCTTTGATACCACTTCATTTTTCTACCCGACACTTCTTTATGTGCTGCTCTGGGACGTAAAGCGAGACAAGAAGAGCTAGTATTGCAGTAAAAGCATGTCTCAAAACGTATTGTTTTAGAGGCGGCAACTTCGTCGGAACCTAAAAGCTTTCTTGCTTTTCAAAACAGAAGCAACACTACAATCTCTGTTTGTAGTGGCCACATTTTATTAAAAGAATCTCATATAAAAGCATTATTTTTATAAAACAAATTCACAAGCAAAACAACTTTCCATACAATATCAAATTCTATGAACACGACAACAAGTAATGGGTATATGGAATAGAGGCTAGACTGGCTATCCCTTAGTCCCTTGTGTATATTTATAAAGGAATCCTTTTTGTAGCCGTCAACCCAGATTAGGGTTCCCCAATTTACTTTGAGGATACAGAACTTGATTTAACGAGAACGCGTCTTTGAAAGACCACATATTATGTTTGAGTTCGACCCTTAGATACAGCTTACATACAATCTCTGTAATAAATATATGTGAGTGAAATATTTCATGTAACACAAGCGCACAATAGCACACAGTAAATCAAGCCAACACTTCAAAGACCTAATAGTATGGTTTGTTTCAAATGGTAATAACATGTCATGAACTAATAAATCTAAAGTGGTTCGGTCTAGTCACCATGCGAGAATTTAGTCCACATTAAATACATTCTATTTTTATTAAACATTTGTTTTTTATTATAGTGATATGTTTAAAGTCATACGACGTAAAAACTAATCAGACTTTCATCTTAGTCGTATCAATGGTTCATTAAATTCTTTAGGGTTCCCTACCTCAAAAGAAAAAAAAGGGAGCCTTACAGGATCGTTTGTGGTATGTGTGTATGACTGTCTCTCATTTTGTTCAGGAACGCGTGGTGGTATCTCTTTGAAATTATTATAATACTATTCGATTTATTTATGCAATAAATAATCAAGCATCTATGTTAACGCAACTAAAAAATATAGCCATTTATGTCCTTTTTCCAAACATTTCCGGGAACCCAAAAAAAGGTATAGATATGATTAGAAATTTAATAGCGTCATACGTCGATGTGGAGATACAATTTTTACAACCGCACCGTTAGGAATCTTTTTTAGAATTAACCGTGACGATCACCAAACTTTGTACGAAACTCTCAGTGTGCGAGTCAGACTCGCACTTGTTCGATTTTTTAAACGCCTAGCCAAATCGATGCCTTGATTTATTTATTCAGGGTATTTTTCTTCACTTTACTTTTAGTAAGGGATGATAAGCCGTAATCTCAGCCCACCACAAATGTATAGTTCAATTCACAGTTTAGTATTCGATTTCATTTCCAATTGGATGAGAGAGAAATTTGCTTATCGGTATACATGCAAATTAGCGCTGGCAATTATCTTAGTTGTTGAAACGTGCTCGCTTTGTTAACGAAGTCATTCCAACAGAATCTACATTCACTAATGCCATACATAAACTTCAAGATTAAATATTTTTTTTAAATTTACGTACTATTATTTAGATAGTATTTATACTGAAATATATAAAAATTAAGTAATATAGAGCGCGTAACAAAGTGTAACACTTATGTGTATACAAACATACATTCAATATTTTTTTGTATTAATTTATAATCACGAAGTCTAACAAAGAATAAAACAACCAACCTATTTTTAAATCTTAGTGATTTGTGAAATATAGCAATATGACTCATACTTTTTGGTACCCGTAAGTCGGGGTAATAAAGCTTTATTTAAAATCCTTTGCAACCGTACTGGCCGTGTTATATAAGTACTTTTAATCGTATCTTGAGAACTTATACTTTAAGCCGTAGGTTTTCGTACATTGAGACGGGTTTATCCAGCCCGTGAACGATGCGAAAAGTAGCCGCAATAAAACAAAAACTAAGATCAAGAATTGAAATTTATTTCGAAAGTTCTTAGCTGCGGCTAACATTGGAAACTATTCTACACGACAGACAATTTATTGTTTATGCAATCCCATTGAATGAGTTTGTCATGAAATATCATTCAAACTCATATAATAAGACCATGACGTTTCCACCTTAATACACATATAGGCTTAAGGGCACTTAATGCTCTAAGGCCACTAAACACCTTAGAAACACGAAGCTTTAAAATGATGTGTTCAACACATATTCATTGTGCAGTAGCACATAGTGACAACGCTTTATCAAAAAACCTTCCACAAGGCATTTTTTTTCTGTTTCTACCAATTTAGTAGCCAATTGTATAAATCATTTTAACACTGTTATCCTGTTTACCAAATGGTGGGCAGTAAAACATTTTTCGGTACGTGTTGTTGTCAGTGACTTTAATACACACCTAGTTATAACCGGCTTCAGTTATAGTCGGTTAGAACTAGCTTGACCATTCTGTTTCTAACCTTAGTATAAACAAAGTAATTATTCGTTGCGGGTTCCATAACAGGCAATCTTTTCCCTGGAACACGCCGACCTTAAATGTCCCTGAGGTATTCATTGGTTATTATTGTAGATCCTTGCTTACAGGAGTTGCAATAATAGGCATGAGTGGCGGGGTGATCCCAAAAAAAAATCAAAGTTTGCACTACTATAAGTAATATCAACATTTTAAATAACGAAATATTACTATAATATTACCCGGTGATATAGTTGTATGTACCTATTTAAGAATAAAAATGTAAGTGTAATTTTATTGTAACCCTCAGAATTGTACAAACTCTCCAAGCAAATATACCTACTATGAACCCTGTGTCCTTAAGGACCAAGAGAACAGAACAAACACATTCCATTTTCACTAGCAATAGTCATTAGGACAAATACCGATCACCTATAATGCACTTACGTGACCAATTTACTGAATGAGTTGCGTATTAAGTCGAGTGAGTAAGGGAGATTAGTTCACAAACCACATAATAGATTGGACTAACATGATACCCACTGAAATAGGCATTATCCTTGCAATTAGATAATATATAGGGGATAAAGATTAATTGGTGGATGTCACGGCAAAGGTAGATTGTAAGTATCAGTATAGTGATTTATGACAGAATTGCGTTAAACGAAATAAGAAAACGGTTAATTTATCTTTTTGTAATTTTTCTATTAGGAATTATATAGAATGATTGATATTCTTGAGATAGAAACACGCAAGTCTAACTAAAAATTGTTCTATTTAAAACAAAAAGGCACAACAGGCACAGACACAGTACTTATTTTGTATTAAAAGATGGCCATGACCGTAATTAAGTAAAATAAAGATAAAGGGAATATACTTATATAAGTGTTATTTATTAAACTAAATACATTTATTTTTGTTTAATAATCGTAAATTTACTGATAAAACACGCATGATAATAATTCTGCCTAGTATATGTATTATGAAGATAATCATAGGATTTTATCAACGTTTAATATTGAACTGTAATCCTATAGATTCTAGGTTTAAATTTGATGGAAGTTTAATATACTGCATAATAGCGTGTGAAGTAATAATTAAGGGTTGTTAACACTATTTCATAAACATTAGGTACAGCAAAAAGCTTTATAAACTTTGAACTATAATAGTTTAAGTGTAGTAAATACAGTGCAGTGCAAAATATTATAAAAGCTACTATTAAAGAGTATTTTTTTTTATTTGGGTCTTTTAAATTATCCATTATTTATTTATTAGTCTTCGAAGTTATTTATCTATAATTTTAGACTATTAATGTGTTAAATTATAGATAGATAAACTTATTAAATGTTTACTGTGTTGGATATTTTATACCATCTAAAGCCGGTTTCTCACGGTGCGAAATATCGCTCGTCCGCGACAACGCCGACGCGTCTGCCCCGGTCTTACGCAATCCACTACGAGTCGAAGGATACCCTAAGTCCATTCCAATTAGGTTTCATTCTCAATACCACTGCGAGGTGCGTGGATGTGGTCGTCAGCCGGGTGGGGCGATCCGTGATATCGCGCACCGTAGCAAGACGGCTTGAGAAGGTTTACTTATCTTCTATATTAATATTTGTAGAAATTAATATTAATATTTACTTACTCGAATAAAAAAGATTGCTCGATATAAATCAACTGCTATCTTTTTTGTTCGAAATAGTAATAAAGACTTCCTATCTTTCGAAAAGCCTATAACATGTAAAACAATACCAAAACGCAGTGGCCTTTAGAAATGGTTAAATATACAGTAACTAATTGAATAAGCACAAGGAGCTATTGCAATTTCGGTAGGTAAGATTTTTCAGTCACTTTTTCTTATACAACATCAACTACAAATTATAACATACATTTTCTCATTTATCTTCCGTCGTAAAGTGAATTTTCATTATGAAGCGCGTAACCACTCAATGATTAATGAACGAAATATAATTCAGGAACATTTTTATTCAACCTAAATGATGTATTACATCTTATGACTGGTATTTTATTTTATAACGAAAGTCGGAGGACAGCTTTTTCACATTGTCTAGATTACAGTAAAGCATATTTAGATAGCAGGATATTTTTGACGTTTATGACTTTTCAAACTCAGGTCCTATGAAGAAAAAAGATCAACTGTCAGCGTAGGCGGTCTTGGCTCTCATTTGGTACAGCTTCAAAAGATTTTGTCGCAAAACGTCTCTTTTCCAATCATTTTGTGAAAGAGACACTGTGAGAAAACGACCTTTTGAAAAAGAGTCAGTCAGCGAAAGCGACTTTCTGAAAAATAAACATTTTACAACCAGTAGACATATTGCGAAAGAAACGTTTTGCGACTAAGTCACGCAACTATCTCATTCGACGCTTTAGCAAAAGTCGAAAATCATGTCTCAAGCTAAAATGTAAAATAAAATAATTATTTAGCAAAAAAAGTCGGCTAGGGTACACAGTGTACTCGTAGGTAGGTACATACCTATTTGTAAAGTTACACAGGGTATTAAGCCTGCTGCTTTTAGACGCTAATGTAGTATATTACTGTGTATGTTACTTAAATAAACCCTTGAGGTCGGTGTAAACTAGACGCTGGTACATTAAGAGTCTGTTTCCATTTTCATTTAAAAAAGTACATTCAACTGTACAACTACAATACTATTCGTGAGTACTTTGTAACTGACAATATAAACGGTTGAGACTTTCTAGGGGTATAATGATTAGTGGTTCAATTCAGTCCTAAATACACCAATAAACCAGTTTTTATGTGCTATTTAGTTTCATATAATATGAGTAGTAGTATTTTCTTTAATGTAGGTTAAGGTTAGGTTCCTAACTATATTGGTGTTGTGAATTTTATACATAGTCATTTAGCTACTACATTCAATTACGATACGAATAGACGAATAACAAAAGGGAATCCGATTAGGTATATTTTTTATTTACTCGTCACATAGATAATAAAAAAATATTAGACACGTATTTTTCTTTTTTTCAATTAACAAACGATGAGGAAGATACAGTGAATGGAAATGTCGCGTAACGTTACTACGTTTATAACGTTTAAGAAAAATACAAGATTTTTTTTCTTTTTTTATTATCTGATGGACTAAATAGATATTTCCTTTTCATACCCAGTGCTATCCCCTATAATAGACATCCTCTGACCAAAGAAACAGATTAAAGGATCCTTCATAGTTGTGAATTTTTATAACATCATCAACTTAAGCTATGTATAAATAGATATACGAGAAGGTTTTACTTTGGCATAGCTTCAGAATAAACTTAGTAGACAGTAAAATTATGCAGGATACTCAAGAAAAACTTTCTTCCACAAACAAAATAAGAAATCCTTTCGTGCAAGACGTAACGACATGCAAATGTTTTTCCAAAGAGTTTGTTTTATAGCCAACTACTGTTTAAATTACATTAAAATACCTTTTATTTTTATAAATGAACAAACTCACTAACGTAATTTCCGAACTGTCAAGATAAGTCAAAATAAGTGACTCGTTCAAAAATGTTCGCTACATTTTTGCTCGCGGTAAAAGTTTATTTAATCGGGTAATGACTTATGATTTACATGAGTTAGTATCTGATTCGTGTTTGTGATTTGTACAAAGTAAATATATATGAATTTTATATAAGTTTATATTATCTTAACAGGATATTGTGCGAAAACACCTTTTCACTTCAGTGCGCCTACATTAAAATTACAATTCCTATTCACTCCGCGAACCTACGTTGCTAACGTTGTTCACATTATTATATACACAAAAAAAATACATTTCCATTCGCTTCGAACGTGCTCATTTTACTATGAAAATGACCATACGACAACAATTTAAACATTTTGCTAACAAAATGCTGGCGTGAAAATATAACAAATTGTTTTTATAATTTAGATATAAAAGCAGATTTTGTGCGAAATAAGATATCCTTTTAATGGCCTTAAAAAATTGTTCAATTAAGTATATTTTAGGAATTGAAATTATTTTATTTATAAGAACAGGTATAACTTACTTAGTATGTTAAATTTTTTGTATGTTTGTTTTCCTGGCGATTCCCAAGAAGAAAAACATATTAAATAAGGGTAATAAATTATTCGAGTAGGTCAAAACATTACCATTATTTCATATATGGTAACTTTTTCAACATAGTTTGCCATAAACAAAGAATTATGGAGTACATTTTTCATACTTAACAGTTAATCGTGATTATAAGTAAGCAGGTCAACCTATTTCTTATCCATGAATATCAAAGTCAGTTGAGAGCTACTTTAGTTTATAAGGTACACGTAACTTATGAGTTCCTGGTAGCAACGTAAAAAATACTAATAATGTTACTATTCCACAATGAAAGAAAATCTTTGGATATATAATAGGGACCGGTGTGTTTTTAGCTGCCTTCGCGGTCTTTAATATTATTAAACAACAGATACATCATTTAGGCTTCTATATCCAAAGATTTTTATATAACATATAGAATATCGTACTTTAAAATACAACAAAAACTTGATTTAGGATATGATTGATAAATTCTGAAAATTGTTTAACCTCGTCAAGCGGTTATAAATCAAACAAATAAAACTTAAACAACTAAATTATCAACCAAACAAACCAATAACTGCTAACTTATACAGTACTTTAGCTTCTCTGGAGAAAGAAGAAACTTATACTGTTCACTGAACCCATATGTCAATATTTTAAGATGTAGCTGCCTAAAAGCCCCGTTTCGGACCGTTTCATCAAGATGTGTTGCATGTACTTCACTGTACCAGTCAGAGCAGTTGGGAGACGAGACTTTCTTAATTAAAAACGCGAATTTCTTAGAACGAAGCCTAATGGCGACAGTCAAAGTGTTTCTGTGAAGGTCATTTTATTCTATATACGGAATAGGATATATATTTGGTTGAATGATCCGGGTAAGTTATTATCTTAACAAAGTATAATCAATATTATGTATATTCAGAATAGGTTTAATGGATTTTTCTGAAAGACTGACTTGTTTTCTGGGAGACTTTTCTGTTCTTTGATCAAAACTCAAAGATAGAGATAAAGTAACTACTTTCTATCTACTGTTTGTCTACTTTTTTCATATAAACTCATACTTCTTGCTTCTCTAATAAAATACGGTAACAAACTGACACGTAAAAATAATGATAACAGAGTTTAAGAAGTAGTAAGATAAGTACTGTATTCGTTGAACATCATTTATTACAGCGACCCCATTTCACCTTTTCTCTGAAAATGATTTATTAAACTGAATAAAAGAACCTCAGAAAATACTAGTTACAAATCACTTCATAAGTACTGTTTATACACTTATTCGTGGCCAATAACTCTTATAAGTTACTAGCTGTCCCCCGCGACTTTGTCCGCGTATTTTAGTTTCAACGGTTTTTAATTTTGCAACATTTTTTATTTATGCTCCGCTCCTATTGGTCGTAGCGTGATGTTATATAGCCTATAGCCTTCCTCAATAAACGGACTATCCGATACAAAAATAATTTTTCAATTCGATCCAGTAGTTTCTGTGATTAGCGCGTTCAAACAAACAAATAAACAAACAAACAAACAAACAAACAAACAAACTCTTCAGCTTTATAATATTAGTATAGATTAGGTAAATAACGTAATCTGTAATATTTATTATTATTATATTAACGCTTGTAATACGCTTCTATTTCCGAGCCATACGTCTAAGCAGCTTTGATCGTATTGGCTCATCATACATCTATATTAATAAAAATGAATGTTGCTAAGCGCATAACTCGCGAATGGCTTGACTACGGCCCACGAAATGACTTAAGACCTAGGCAGTGCTTTTTCTGCCTATCTAGGCAGTGTAGAAAGGTAGGGTAAGGTGTTTTTGACAAGAGTAATTGTACATTTCATGTTGTTAATCCTAGTGCGGCAGTGCGTGTCTACCGATTTTGCGGTTCACTGCTGAAGGAGACGAAAAAATGACCGCAATATTTGCCTTAAAGAAAAAATTATAAAAGTAGTGCTTACTTTTACTGTACAAAGCATCATACCTACATAAATAAATACATAGTAGGCTTGCACATCATAATGTAATAGCCCAATGACTTAAATAATACAACTAGTAATAGGCAAATAGCAAGTCTAAATCTTTATAGAATGCCATTATGAAAAACTCTTAGGAAATATTAAATGAGTAATGACGCATGATAGAGCTATAAAAAAAAACCTAAAACTTCATGCCCAAGAAAATTATTAAATGTTCCACGTTTTCAAATCCTAATAAAAATATACGTGGTTGGCAATAAAGAAAATAATAACATGTAGTGTATAAAAGCGTTTTGAAATCATTTAACGCATTTTAAGAAGTCTTATTTGTTTCTTAGATCATTCCGTGAGATTAAAAGCGATAAAGCAATAAGGCTAAATGGGTGACCTTGACACAATAATTGGAATAACTTGGTCTTTGGCAACAAGCTAGTATTTCCATTTAGGAACGAGACGGAATGGGACAGACAGCCTCCTCATAAAAATTTTATTATTATACAGGCTGTCCCAGAAAGTATGGACATTCATGAATCAAGGATACATTTTTATTTTCAAAGTAGTTGAATAGTGCGCCTGTCGATGCTTGAGAAGCAATTAAATTATTTAAATAATTACTTTCATCATTTTTGACATTTCAACGCTATTAAATACAAATACAAAGGAAAAATTAAAACCTCAGACGGGACTCATTTAACGGTGACTTCGTCTGATAAACGTGTTAAAACCATTAGTTAAAAATATATAATTAACTTCTACCTCTTCTAAGTGCCCTCACTCTCAAATCATTAACCCCCCGGAATTTCAACTGGTCATTTAGTTTTTATAAAGCACACGTTTTATTATTATTATATCTAGCCTGTATTGTCCCACTGCTGGGCAAAGGCCACCCTCCATTCCTTCCAGCGTCCTTGCAGCGATCCCGGTCCCTCGCTCCTTCCTGTCAATTCCCCGCGAAGATAACCAGTTCGTCATGCGTACATGTTTTTTTTTTTCAAATGAAGCAATACAAACCCGAGTGCCAAAAAAATGTCTCTATCGAAACAATTTTTTGGTTCGGTCCCAAGTTGATCATGTTTCATTATTATTTCGTATCATAACGAGAAAATATCGGCGAATGAAGTAAATAATTGTGTTTTCTTTGTTCATATATACACAAGATCACAAACAACATGTTTTTTAGGCTAATCAGTTTCAGACTTCAGTAATGAATGTGAACCTTTTTGAGGATGGATTGATGTTTGTTAATTTTTGCACGTATTGTTTACTAGTTGTTGCCCGCGGCTCCGCTCGCGTGGGTGGGTGGCGGTTATATCGCAATAAAAAGCAGCCTATGTTCTTTCTTGGGATCCAAGCTTACCCCCTACCAAGTTTCATCCAAATCTGTTTAGAGGTTTATCCGTGAAAGCATGACAGACAGACAGATAGACAGACAGACAGAGTTACATGGTAGGTTCTTTTGAGCTGACATGTTCAGAGAATCGGCAGCTAGTCCTAAATATATTATTAGCTTACTTGCCCAACATATAACTAAAGTAATAGTAAAAAGTTCGATACTTTCGTCTTTTATATTGTTTGTAGATATTTCAGTCGTAAATTACGAAAGTTTATTTTACTATGCCTGTTTGCTTTGATAATTACCTACTTAGTGGCTCATGTAGATGTATATCTTGTACTAGCTGTCCCCCGCAACTTTGCCCGCGTTTTAGTTTCAACGGTTTTTCATTCTTGCAACATTTTCGTTTATGCACCTATTGGTCGCTGCGTAATGTTATATAGCTTATAACCTTCCTCAATAAATCGGCTATCCAACACTGAAAGAATTTTTCAAATCGGACCAGTAGTTACTGAGATTAGCGCTAGTTTGGCCGGCTCGGGCCAGTTTGATCTAGGGCCTAACTAATCCGACACTTTTACTAGCTTGGCTTTGTGACAAGCCAAGGTGACATTGTAATCACGTATTAGTCAATATGTAGGCCTATGAGATTGCATAACTACCTAATTAAGAGTGTACCAATTAATGTTTTTATTTGTCAGATTATCTATAGTAGTCAGATAAGAGTGACTGCGATTTTAGGACTGATTCGTACCATCTTTGCGTAGTACACTAAATTTTTTTTTTTTTAGTACCACTAAAGTATGTATTTTACCTACCTACATTATTTGATTCGTAAAACTAACAACTTATGTCCTGTTTGAAAGGAATTGGTCCGGAAATAATTAAATATAATTATAATATTTCTTACTTAAAAGGAAGTCAGGTCGTCGTCAAAATATAATTTGTATCGTCTGACTTCTAACTTCCTAAACAATAAAAATTAACTTTAAATTATAGAAATTATGCTCACGTAACTTACTAACACTGAAACTTAAGAATATAGCTGTCTTTGTCATTAAGATGATTTAGAAAGAGAAGAAAATGTTGTATACAGATCTTTTTACTTAAAAGACTTCGCAGTGCCCTTCGTGACACAATACTTTAACCTTAGAGCTGAGAACAAAGTTCCCGCAGGCTAAGTATGATAACAGTAAGCAATTTTAACTTCATTATTAAACTTTGGGTTTGTAGTTACACCCGCTGTTATGTTGTTACAATAATATAATATTGTACAGGAAGTTGTTAGATAGAAGACATTGCTTTGAAACTGCTAAATATCAAGATTTCATATATAATTTTTTTAAATTTTTGTTTTTTTTTCTTATTTTTCAGTCCTGCATTCTGAAAAGACATTTTCATATTATTCAAGAATATGAGTAAGCTTAAAAGCAAACAGAAAACAAAAGAAGCTTGCTACTTCCGTTCCAAATAGAAATAAATTTATTGTTCTCTGTTTACATAGCTCTTAAATAATACCCTATATATTCCGAACGAATAGGGTAAACAGAAAGAGCAGAATAGCACTCAGAATCCTAATAAAAAGTTATTAGTTATTTTAACGCTACATTGACCAACTGTTACTTTTTCCAACAATTGAAGGTCGGCTGCAAAAATCGTAGAGAAATAAAATTATAACAATTCCAAGGAGAATTTTAGAATTTTGTATTTGACTACTATCGAATTATTTATTTATTACAAATAATAATATATTAAATTGAAGCAGAACTGCGAAATAACATAAAAAAAATATACACGAATACAAAAGTTATAAGCTTTTAAAGTTAGTAGATGACACAATCTATATCTTTTTCGCAAAACGATGACTTGGACGGGGCAGCCCCCGATTAGTACGGAGAATTTCCAAAGTGACGTCACCTGATGGTATAGCTTTCTCTGCCTAATTAGCAATATTAAAATGCTTATAACTAGATCAATATTAAAGTAATTAATTTGCCGTTTTTACAACTCGACAGTTTGTAAAATATATTTTTTTAAATGAAATAAAAAACATCTTGTCAAATCCCAATTAATTCATGTCCAGTATTGAGTATCCGCATGCAATTTGTATATAAAATATATTTCCTTATCACAATGTTATATCATAAGTCAAAATTTTAATAACACTCTTTATATTAGTTCATGTTTTACAGCCCACTATACGGTTTTTATTAAACTATTACTGAAACAGCTATCAGGTCAATCGATATTAAGCTGATGGTATTACAGACATTATTTGTATAAGCGAATGTTTATAAGAGCATCGATAGCACAGTTTACGCAACCCGATGGTATTGAGCAGGGATTAGACGGAATGAGATGAGATTTGCTGTATGACGTCAGTTTATTTTATTTCGTATATGCATGATCGTTTTATATATGACATACAGTGTCCGGCGAGTAATGCTTATAATACCGGCCTATAAATGTCCCATTGCTGGGCTCAGACCTCTTTTCATATAGAGAAGGAAACATAATCATAAAGAGTAATGCTTATATCGAATCAAATGGACCGAAATGTTCTATCATTCAGCTTTGCGATAAAAGTTCGATCCTACGTTTTTAAAATGAGGTCGTAAATAAAACTTTAATTTTTTACATAAATTTTTAACATCCATGAAACTTAACGTAAAAAGCCGTTGAAAACAAAAGCGACATGAAATGGTTATGTAATGAACATGACCATAAAGAATGATATAAATTTTGCAGTTTATCCACATTAGTTAAATTTTCCCCGCTCAATACAGGAAAGGCAGAAAAGGTAAAAAATAAAAGATTTTGCGGGATATTGAACGTATTTAGGAGAGGAGAGAGGAGACTTACTACTCCATGATATAATCTATATTTATTCTAAAATATAAATCTGAAGAGTTTGTTTGAACGCGCTGAAAAATTCTTTCAGTGTTATATATAGCATTACGCTGCGACCAAAAGGAGCGGTATAATATAAATTAAAAATTTTACAAAATGAAAAACCGTTGAAACTAAAACACGCGGACAAAGTCACGGGGGACAGCTAGTGTAAAATAACTTGCTTACCCTGGCAAAGTTCTGTTTAAATATTCTATATCTACGACAACTATGAATACTATCAACATATATCCTTTGGCATATACCAAGAGAAACATCCTTTCTCTAAGCTGAAATCAATAGACTTAGATCATAAATAGCAAAGCTCTTCCGAAACTCAAGTCGGTGAATTATGCGAATCAGAAGCTGTCTGTGTATTTGTATTTATCTCGGTACTTTACTATTGTGCTGCTTATATTAATGACTATATATAACTACGAAAATATCTATGAAAAAAAAAAAACAAAAAAAATAGGCATGTTAATATCTATATATTATAAAACAAAGTCTCCTGCCGCGTCTGTCTGTATATCTGAACGAAATAAAGTCAAAAACTACTTATAGATAGAGTGATTTAAGATGAAGGTTTGTGTGTATAAATCTTTATTGTTTCGTCTACCCGGGCGGGTTGCTAGTTAATTTATATTACAATAAAACCGCAGAAAAAAAATATACAAAATACTTAATACAGATTAAATTTGACCACATTTGGTTGACCGCTAAACAAGATCAAGCGATTAAAATGACAGCCACGTTCGTCCGTTCGTTTTGGCCACAAGATAGGAAAATGAACTTTACTACTATAGGTAACAAAGACGCTATTCCTTTCAACGTTGGATCACTGATGTGTGGTTGACTTTACAACAACAAACGGGTAAGCTATAAATTTTTTAATTAACTTCTACGTCATCTGCATTTTTTTTTCGACATATTGGCACGCGTATTTTTAATGCGGACATTTTTACAATATAAAGTATTATTATACAGTTAAAGTAGTAAAAGGTAAATATTATAAAATTGTTATTTAGAGTTAACCTATATTTATTTGTTCATAATATTATGACATATTCTTGTTTTTAGTTAACTAAATTGTAAAGCAAAGATAAGTTAAACAAGGCATGTTTGAACAATAAGAAAATTAGAACATAAATTGGAATGCAGTTTACAGTTGTGATGCTAATTATACAGCGCTGCCAACAGCAGAGCTTAATTGAATAGACACAATTTTATATATACAGTAAGTAATAAAATTGGTACGAGTAACTTATGGTTAAAATAAAATAATGTTTAGTGTTCGGAAACAAAGAAAAGAAGTAGTGTTTGAAAAGATATTGATATGGATAGCAATCATTTCTAACTCCGTCCAAAAGAAAATAAAATAGATATATGTCTATTTAGACCCTATTCAATTTAAATATTTGCTTTATTTCGTAAGTTTAGTTTCAAGATGTTTTTTTGGAAGAGATTTACGCAGTTAGCCTGAGCGCAGGCTTTGACTGCCAAAAAATTTTACCAATTTACTCAACTGGCAGCCCTCTAAGGCATTGTTCAAATCAAAAATCTAAATCACGCAAACCTACGACAAACATAAAAACCGCGTAAAGAGGATAAATACATACAAACGTACACAAACACGTTCACATACTTACGAAATAGTCAGTAGGAATTAATAAGGTACAAAAGAAAACTTCATACTAAAATCGATGTAAATAAATCTACATTCTCAGTATACCACATCCGGACGTGTGGTTTAATTACAAATCCCCCGTCGTGTGTACACTGCTACAATTACGGCAATTAAGTCGCGCCCTTGTTAATTACTGACGCACCTATCACATGTTGATCGATGTACAATTAACTGTCGGGGTTGCTCTTCAAACTGATTGAAGATTTATTTACATCTCTTGAATAACTATGTAAATATAGTTTTATTTAAAGGTAGAAGATATGTCTCCTAACAACTTGATATGACATTTATTAAGGAGACTGTCTTATTTATTTATTTTTTATTTATTTATTTATTTAGACTTAGAGTTTTTTTGTAAATTATGCGTGGGTATACAGTTCTAAACGCGGTGAGTGGCCTTAAGGTAGACTGGGCGCGAAAGTTGCCACGTTAAGCACATTATGCTTAACCCGGGCAAGCAAAGTGTCAAACAAGTCAGACACGTATTTGGCACGCAGATAATCAGTACCCTGGAAATAAACATGTGGCGATCAATCAACGAGAAAAGGAACTACACGGGTTATGGTATTTAATAGTTAAAATAATTTAAATGTATTGCATGGTTTTGTTTACAAATACTTGTTATTGTTACATAATCTGTAAGTGCATATAACCCAGACAATCAATTAAATTCTACCCTGTCTTGATAAGGTAGGATTAAAATAAAATAAAGATAAACTCTTTTTTTACTTTACATCTTTATAATGTAATCAAACGACATATTAAATTGGCTAAATCATAACGCACCTATCTCATTTCTGGCTGGAGACCCTTAAGGTTCTCGCCAAAAGACCGGTGAAGCAGTCAAAGCCTGCGCTCAGGCTAACTGCATACTACTACATATATTTGGCTACTTCTACATATCTTTGGAACATGTTGGTAGACATGATGAAAGAAAAGTAGAGTGATCATTTTAATTTTGAACGAATTTAGATGTTTGTGATTGAATTTACCATTTTCAGAAAATGGAATTCGCCTCATTTTCTGCAAATTTTAACCTTAATTGATATATTTGTAATATTGCATGATTTATCTAAGATTTCAGGGACGCTGTATATCAGCATAATAGACTCATATACGTCGTATAATACTGATATTAACGTACAAAATTTATTTCATCATTTAGTGTAGTATCAATCAAATACTTATCTAATAAAGCTTTTATATTACATTGTTCTAAAAGTACTCAGTAGTATTTAAATAACACTAACATTGACAGACAGTTACCGTTTCTCATTTATCTTGAAGTATATTTGACACCCGTGCGTTGCCAATTGTTTTCAGCTGAAGAAGTATAACTAGCCAACTTCTGGTCATGACAATAGCTTTGTTTCATTAAACTAGGTTATTTTTGCATCTTTTTATGTTGTTTATCTGTACGTTTTCTATATTTTAAAATCTAAATCCCAAAACCACACCAAAAATTCATGTAAGTTTTCGTTTTCACCGCTGTAAGAATCAGCGTGCGAAAGTAAAGATATTGCGTTGTTTTTGCAGCTAAATCAAAAAACAGCAAAGCTTAACAAACAACACTTCATGATTATTAGTACCTATTAAGAAACTGGTAAAGGGCGTCGAATAAAGGTGTATACGTAAACTTCAGAGCTGTACTTACATGCCCTTTTTAAATATATTTTTTTTGGTGTCAAAGTCAAAACTAGTCGCTTCGTAGTCGCCTTTGCTGCTACCAAAAGAACAATGATACAATAACATAAATACATTTAATACAGTACAACGTAAAGTAATAAAATAAATTACAAATCACATAAACAACGCCTTCGTTTAGGCTAAAAGTATTTTTTAAACTGTTTACGACGTCCGAGACATCTGTTAGTAGTGTGATAAATCAGAAGTTTTACGATTTTTCACAATAGTCATTTGGCTAGCTTTATTTTATTACTGTCTGTTAAGAGACGATGTGCCTACTTTAGGATTCTTTGCTATTTGGCGCAACGATAACTACCGCATTCATGACCTACATACGGATTCAGAATCGGTAGGTATGGAACATGTGCCGTAATTCAGACGAGTTCGACTGAGATATAAACTATCCGATGCTTAATATTAAAAAGGCAATAGAGCATGAAATACGCTTCTCTTGGGAAAGCATAAAGACAAAACGAAAATAGAATAACATCAATACTCTTGTGTTACTTTCCTGTTATGTAAACACCTTTGTATATTGCTTTTGGACGATTTAAACACTCGTACGGTTTACGACTTAATGTATAAACTATACCATGGATAATGTAATACTAACCTTTAATACGCTGTTATATGTAATACATATAATAGTACGCCTTTCGTCTTCCCATTACATTATTTCATTTCATTCTAGACATTGACCTCGTTTTAGTATATTTTATATTTATATGACGTCACCACTGTCTATCTGTAGGACTACAATAATTATTACCCTTGCTTCTGCTGTGTTACCTACCTTCTACTCGCGCTTGATCTACTCTCAACGGAATACTTCGCACTAACCCTACCAATGTTAGAAGTGTGAAAGTTTGCTCAGTGGATGTTTGTCACTCTTTCATGCAAATACAACTTCCGTACCACTACGTATTTGGCACGCAGATAGTCAGCTACCCTAATTAAAATATATCTGTATGGGTTAT
This sequence comes from Diachrysia chrysitis, assembly GCA_932294365.1. Taxonomy (NCBI): domain Eukaryota; kingdom Metazoa; phylum Arthropoda; class Insecta; order Lepidoptera; family Noctuidae; genus Diachrysia; species Diachrysia chrysitis. The sequence continues at coordinate 8,288,017 of OW028649.1, read as the reverse complement.
GGTATTTAATGGTTCTCGTACCAAATTGATAAAATAATTCTAATATATTGCATAGTTTTGTTTTGCCTACTTACTCGTTAAGTCCATATAACGCAGACATCATAAATTGTAGTCTGTCTTCATACGGTAGGTGAAAAATAAAACGACAAAAAACAGTTTTATAATCTCTACGTCGTTTAATTCTTATTTATTATACCTACTAATTAAGCGTGCTTCTAAAATATTAAGAGTATTAAATATTACAAATAAAATACATAGTGTTTTGCTGTGTAGTTACAAAAAACTTTTTTTCTAGAGAAAAAAAAGGTTTTTAACATTTTAGATTATGCATAATCATCAGGATTATACATAGTTTTCAATAGTGCAAAGTAGGACCAGGATGTACTTAGAATCTGAAAATACAAAAACAAGTGAATATCAAGTGTATTAATACAAAATATAATATCAAGAATAATTAATATGACTATACATATACATACACTTGTAAATGCGCGTAAGTTTATATCAAAGAATCCATAAGCTGTTACTTGGCAAGGCTTTTGGGCTCTGAAAAGTAAGTAAGAATTATCTATTTTGCTAATCAGAAATCAGAAGTTACACAATCTTTGTTGAGCTCTCACTCTCTTACGTACTATTCTTAGGTATCTCTTACGTATCTTCTTAATAAATTATGTCCCACCCCTTAAAATTGTTATACAAACCTCATCAAAACGATGCAGACATCTTTTCTCTCCGATGCGCTTATTTTATACCATAAGCTGTTATAAATAGCGTTGCTTACATCCATACTCTAAAAACAAATTAAACAAGATATAATGGAAAAAACACTTAAAGCAAAATGATCTTACAAAGACAAAGATATTATATATATACGATTTTATAGACAAAACAATATTAAAATAATGGTGACACATATTTTGTTCAGTCTTTCTATTTGTAAAAATGTTTTATGGTATTTTCTATATCCAGTATTTAGAGTAGTACTTTTCCTTTAGGAGCAATTATAATTCCACCCTGTATAATAAATACTTACGGATCTCATAATACTATCTCCATAGTAACAATAAAGAAAGATCTGCATCAAGCCGAAAAATAAGAAGGCCGAGAATGACGCCATTATCATGACGTTGTGTATCACCTGTAACAATATTTAGAAGAACTTTAATAATATTATGAGTTTATGGGCAGCAACACAGCGTGAAGGTAATAAAAGACTTGATATTACCATAACAGTAAATCCGTTTAGGCACATTATAATCGAACTGGTCATAGAGTTGAATAGTAAAGAGTTTGAGAAAATATCCTCCATTAGATTTACACATCTGAAAGGAAGTAAAAATGTTATTTATTTTAGAATATTAATAATAAGTTAGTCGTCACCGGCGTAGAAATATTTCTCATAAACTAGATAACTAACAATACAACTTATTATGCAGGACTAATTGCTAAGTCGCTCCATATAAAGTACGGTCATATGGAGCGACGGTAGGCTGGAAGCCGACCCGGACATAGCTTACGAAAAGGCTAGGCAAAAGAAGAATTGCTAAGTGGTATACAAGTAGACATAATGCTAATATTTAATGTCTTAATTATAAACTTGTTGACCCGACAGACGTTGTTCTGTTATTTTAACATGTCCCATGGGTTTTTCAGAAATTTTCGGTCAAACTTTGTCCTGACATTACAAACACATCGGTGGACCCGTTCTTCAGTAATGCTCCGTCATACATGTGGCAATTGTTTTTTATTTATGTATGTAAATGTAAATAAACGAAATTATTTAACTAACTTAATAAAAACAATCTGTCGATAAAAAAATAATAATAGTAGTTATGTCAACCAAATAATAATTATTAATATTAAAATTTCATCTAATTTTAAATTCAAATTCAATTTTAAAAGTGATTTTTACGTTTCTAAAGCGCCTTTTTGAGGTTTGTAAGAAACTAGCTCCGGCTCCGCCCGCGTGGTTGCTTTTTATAAGCATGCTTTTGTATGCTATTAAAAAGCATTTGCTTGAAAATAGCATGCTTTTGTGCTTCTGCGTAGCATGTGTATAGCCTTTAAACGTCTATAGCAAATATAAACGCGTTTTGATTGCAACTAATCAAATACTATAAGATGAGTTAAGCACCTCATTATTATTTCCTAACGATATATTTTTATGATGAAGACAAACCGGCTAGAAATAGACAACAATATTTAGTAACAAAATAATATGATTCAATTAATACTTAGTTACTAAGTATTAATATCATGAAACATACTTCATTAACTCGATGTGACGGAGTGCCAACTTCTTGAATTTCACTTTGTCGTATGTCGATGAGTTTTCATCCACAATCCTTTCAATATCGTATTGTAATAACATGAACTGAATGTGAGTAAAGGTGCAGCAAGAGAAGAAAAAGCTGTCAGGCGCATATACCATGAATACGGCTTCAGCAGCTGAAAGTTTAATTTCATTCATTACTTTGTGGACACATATGGATCTATAAATCGCTTTTTACTTCATATTTTTATATATCTGTTATGTTACGCATTACAAGACGCACTATTAGATTAAAAACTACTGCAATGTTACCTACATATTCACACAACATTCAATTTTTGGCAAAGCAAAAGGCCATGAATTTTACTGAATCCCATTTTCCGATTTAACACAAATGTTAGTTTTGAGTTATATTTGTAAAGCAATGCATATACAACAATAAAAAAATGGACTAAACGAATACATTACCTGCAAAAATTTGGTGAAAGTAAACTAACGGATAGACTCGCATGTCAAATTCATCGAACGGATAATGTCCAAGAAATGGCAGTTCCAACTTAAGTTCTCCAGTCTTGTAATACCGGGGTAGAATTATCACAAGTGATATCGAAGCAAACATCATTAAGCCCAATATTATCAGACATACTGTTCGATTAGAGATATTCAAGAACATGGTAACAAAATCGTTGGCCAACTTCTTTTCGAAGAGATCTCTCTCTTTGTCAGACTGTACGACTCTCGCTTGCACTCTTTCAATTGCCTTAATCAAGTCGTTGATGGCATGAGAGTAGTATAAGAACGAAATGTACTTAAAATTGCTGACAGTACTAAAAATGAGACAGGGGAGAAAATACGTAATTTCGACAAAACTTTTCTTTGTTACCAATGCGTTGAACAACCAGGCTACTTCTGCGGCGACCTCAATGTTGAAAGATATAAAATGTGCTGCGAAAACTGGACGACTCTTCATACGCTGTAATATTGTTCTCTTGCTGTCTTCCATATCAAGGGATAAACCCATCATCTTTAGAAAAATATTCACTCTTTTCAAACATATATGAAAGTGTTCTAACATGGTTGCGTTTGGCCTATAACTCGGACTTAAAGTGTGCCTGAAAACTCTTCACAATATCAAGTTCAACATTTATTATTCTTTTTTCAGCATACAAAATGAAGTAATTAAGGTTCTTTAATTGTATATTACTGAGAGGCGTGTATTAATGTTACAACTAACAGGATGATTCAACTTAAAATGAAGAATGTTACTAGGTATGCCAAATCGCTTGAAATTTTGTCTCAGTAAAGCCTGTATGTATACAAATACACTAGTTTTTGTTGTAGTCAAAAATACCTAGTAGTTTTGATTTTATAAGCATTCAAAGTTTCGAAAAATATCGAGTCCCGCTAACAGCCACGTGACCGCTTGTGACGTCATATCACAACGCCGCAAGCTCAAGCGCGGGCTGCGCCCAGCTTAATATCAAGTCGCCAGCGGTTGTAGTAGGTGTTATAGCTTGCGCAGTATTTTTTTGTGTTTTCGTCCGAGTATTACGTTAATAGTCTAATAATAGTAAATATTGTTCGATTAATAAAATTGGTGAAGGATTCGAAAAAGGGCAATCGGATAATCTAGGTACCTAAAATATATGGATTAATTGGTTGAGCATTATTTATCAACAAATAGTGATTTCGTTGCCGCCGAAAGTACACAATATAAAGATAGAGGAATCTGGTCTTTTTTCAAAGAATAAGTGACCTATGATTAGTGCCTCGCCTGACAGGCTTACCTACTGATGACTGCGTTATAGAAGTAAAGTGTCCAATCAAGGCAAACACTTTTATTACGTATTTATAGTAAAGGTAAACTAGGCAAAACATTATCCTAATCTATACTTTAATATTAAATATAAAGCTGAAGAGTTTGTTTGTTTGAACGCGCTAATCTCAGGAATTACTGGTTCGAATTTAAAAATTATTTTTGTATTGGATAGTCCGTTTATTGAGGAAGGCTATATAATATCACGCTACGATCAATAGAGCATAAATGAAAAATGTTGCAAAAATGAAAAACCGTTGAAACTAAAACACGCGATCAAAGTCGCGGGGGACAGCTAGTGTAATATAGTTTTATTAAAACTCTATAAGTAACACAAACATTGGTGGAAAATGGAACGTACGTAACCTCAAAATCTTATATTTTTAATACAATAAAATAAACTTCAATGTATTTTGCTTAAAACACTAGGAAGTTACTTTAAATGAAATAGACTTCTTTGCAGACTAACTATTCCACATGCAGAAATCACCACTGAATCTAGCAGGTCGACTTGCTTTAGATCTACCCAAGCGTGTGGCAACATGAACTCAAAGAATCTAAGCGTCAGTACTAATATTTATTCTGTGATCTAAGTCTGCCGACAGCTCTTTCTACGTGTATCCGTAACGCTGCATTTTTGTTTGTCTCCAAAACTTCTTTTTTGTTCGGTTTTACTTTAGAGCTCACACTAGGTCTGATCAGAGCTCACACTAGGTATGTCCATTTTGTTGTAGCAAATGCGCAATATTTTTTAAAACCTTTGACTGTCAATACTGCTGATCCTTCAGGTAAAGTTTGCAAAATACCACAATCTTTACATTTAGGCACAACACATGATTTCCTAGTATTTGGATAGGACACTTTTAAAAGTATTTAAGTATAATTTCGACGGTACGGGCGCGCGACCGCGAGCGTACTTAGTGAGCCAGACTGATCGTGTTGTACAATGACGTCACAACGTCACTGGCAGCCCGCGTCGTGTGGTTCAACTTGTTTTACTTCTAAATCGGAAACTAATTGACGTATCGAAGTAATTCTTTCACTAGTATTTTTTATTTTTGACAGAGAATATGGAGAGCTAATAATCAAAATTTGTTAACATTCTTCATTCTTGTTTAAATTAACTCCGGAGGTTTGCAAAAAGTTTTATAGCCCTACATAGTCCACAATTTATTTTTAAACGGGTTTTTTTTAACATGGGTTGTCTGGTATCGGGTAAAAAGTAACCACGTTTTCTTTTATATTCTTATTTTTTTTACGAACGCATTAGAATCTTAGTAATGTCCTGTATTCAAAACTCAGTACTAGCACTAGTTAGTTTTCTGTTCATGTAATGGTTTTTTTACAGGTCAATGTTTCAGTTGTTTATAACACTACTTGTGCTGTTATTTAAAACCTTTTTCATGTCATTTCATGGAACAAAACTAAATCATCAAATAGAATACAGGAAAAAATGGACTAACGGCTGTTTTGTCATTATCCATATTCAAATTATAAAAGCAAAAATAACTTTTTTATTCAATAAGGAATAATACTATAGACACATTAAATAAGAAAATAGTATTAGTTAAATATTTTAATCATACTGTAGACATGAAGGGTAAAACTACTGTGAAAAAGAGTAAACTTGTATTTAGCCCAGTAATTTATACCTCCGTGAATAATTATAAGGTGTAGAATGTAGGCCTTTAATAACAGGAATAATAAATAAACAGTTTGTTTTTTCAATGTCAGATAAATGGTTTTAGGAAAAATTAAATTACTAGTACATATATATGATAGTTCTTGTAAGTAGACACTCATTCTTTTTCATTTAAGTTCTGTTTGAAAAACAAAAGCTATCAATTTATCTAAGTACCACTGTGCGATTTCGCCTGACTCGACAAATGGCAGCGACAGACGAGGATGTTTTGTTCGGTGACGGCAAACGGCATTACTTTGCAGTATCAATTTGTATCACATTGATTCCGACATATAAATGCAACTATCGCTACCTACTACAAAAATATCTTTCTTTTACAAATATTTTAATCGTTTAGCATTTGTTTTAAAAGGGCGAAGTATGACCAAGATGTACTGAGAATCTGAAAATACAAATATCAATTTGAGTTTTATTTATTTATTATAAATTACAATTCACCTCAAACAAAACGCAATGTACTCACTCGTGTAAATGCTTTTAAATTAATATCCGTGAAACCATAAGCCGTTAACTTGCAAGGCTTTTGAGATCTAAAAATAAAGAATATTTCTTTAATAACATTTGTTTATTAAAACCCTATATGTTCAAGCAAGACTAAATATTATGAGAGAACGAGCTTTGTACATCCATTTAATAAAAACCCGCAACGTACAAGATTAATTCGGAAAAATCAACCAAGAATAATTCCAAAAAACACGTCGATTGTTGTTAATTAAAGTCCAAATACTTTTTTTTTGTTATGGCAGCAACAGAAATACTCACTGAAAATTCAACTGGGTACCTATTACGATTCATCACGTGCGGACAGCTGAGGCTAAGAGTCCCGTAGGCATCCATTGGTGTGAAACTCTAAATAACGTATTTTTTTAACCAAATCTGATTACAAGTGATGTAAATCCTCCTCAGCTTAAATAAAGCTCAATCGTAATGTGACTCAATCTCACAACATGATTCGACATCTCGGAGAGTTTAAAAAATAACGATATTAATTTACGATGAAAATTATTTTGTTTGCTTATTTCAGTATCAGACTATACCTAATCATTAATCTTCGCAAATAAATTGATAGCTGTATTTTACTAACCGAACTAAAACAATCAAAAGATATTTTCTTTGCGCCGCCCCTGTTTTATACCAATGACTGTTATAAACAGCATCGCCTACTCCGATACTCTGAAAAATAAGAAAGCATTAGTTCGAGTGAAAAGTAGAACAAATAATACAAACTTTGTTTACTCACAGATCTCATCATGTAATCGCCATAAAAACAATAGAAAAATATTTGCAGTAATCCAAAAGTAAGGAATGCAGTAAAAGGTGCCATTAGTGCGTAGTTTTTAATAGCCTGAAACAAGACGCAAGTTAATTTTAATATGTTAGAAGCATAAACACACCCTACAAGAAGAAGGGCCGATTTCACGGGTGTATTAATAATGAGATCAGTTGAAACTTGACTCAGTCATCGAGCATTATGATTTCAATACTCCAATTTGTATTTCACTAACATAATCTGAAACCAGTTATATTAACTCGATCACGTAGATAGTAACTTAGTACATTGGAACTCAGTTTGTATGTATCTCGTGAAATCGGTCTTAAGGCGTCTTACCATCAGATTAAATCCAGCAGCACATATTATCAGCGAACTCGTGATGACGTTGAACAAAGTAGATTTCGAATATATAATTTCTAACAAATTAACACATCTGAAAAGTCACATCAAGTACATTATTTAAGTACCATAAGAAGCATTTTTTTTTAATTTACTTTTTTTGTAAACCAATAAGCAGAAACGACGACGAACTCTTATTGGCAATATTCCATGTACCGTGACTCAAAATTACGGATTTAAATAAATTTGGAAATACCCATATTTGATGAGAACGTTTTTGTATTTATATTTATAACTTCTTTATTCGCTTAATAAATAACGATGTGAACTTCTTAGTATACTGATAAAAAGTAATGTTTATGGGTTCATAACCGCCTGTCAGATAATGGTTCAGTAGATAAACTACTAGAAGCTCGTAAAATATGTGAATGAGATTATGGATTAGCCACGGGTTTATTGGAAGTTAATACTTTAAAGAATCGTTGTATTTAAGTGACTATTAACGCATGTATACAGAACTTAGATGTTCTGAAACTAACCTATATACTAGCGAACAGAACTGTGTACTAACGAAAGGTGTATCAAATATACTAACCCTCGGTTACACCCACGTAAGTAGTTCCACATGTTTTGACAATTATTCTGCTATTCGGGACGGAGACTAATCCAACAAATCAAAGATCACGAAAATCGGTCCACCTGTTCTTGAGTTATATCCATACATATAAGAGTTATATATATACCGGATATATATCGGATTATAACAGAATAAAAATGCCCCGGTCCCGTCTCCGCTCTTGGCCGGAGTCGCGGGATTGCAAACACATTCTCTGCTCGACACCGGCGGGAGTCGGGTCCTATCCAAAACCTAACAGAACCTGAAACGTGGCGATTTTAGTCTTCTTAATAGAAAATAAAAGGTTTCCATACCTTATGAGTTCCCTATGTCGATTGACAAGCTTCACAAATTCTTTTTTAAATGCATCAACTGTAGAATGATGTTGGTCCCAAGAGTCAGCTTTTATAATTTGCTCCAAGTCATTTTGCAAAGCCAAAAACTGTATTTGAATGAACGTGCAGGAAGTGTAGAAGAAACAGTCAGGCCCATACACAGAAAATACAGTCACCCATGCTAAAAAAAATACTTAGTATATATTTGTATAATAACTTTCGTGAGGAGTATTCATAATTTTTTAGAACAAAACGCATATTCATAGAGATCGACTCGCGACACCACCGCCGCCGCGTCAGCTCATGTTCAGAGACTCCTATTGAATCTGAAAATAGTCGGGCGATCCCGAGAATTTGCGTGAGTAAACCGTTTTATTTTAAATAATTATTATATATTAATCAAATTAATTGCATACTATTTTCTTCTGCCATTCATAAAATATATTGGGATTAGCTTTCCGTCTTATCGGATACAGCTTGTATGTTACAGGAGTCGAGTATTTTTTTTAAAACAGTATTTTATTGCATTTTATACCATATTTATTTTCTTAAGTAAGACTTGGATAGCAAGATTTTGTTGCCATAGATATCTTGTTTTAAGAGTGCAGTATCGATATCCATGAATGCGAACCATTTCAACACTTCCATACCAAACCGCTGCCAATAACAAAGACGTAAGATTTATATGAGGTCGGATCAACCCATAAATCCACTATAATGGCAGCTCATACAAACCACTGATCACACGATCTAAATGCAATCAACACGAGAGTAGCGTAAACATTATTCAAAATGTATTTTCCGAATACGTGCATAAGACGCAGAAATAGCATTGTTTATCTTAATATTGGTAATAGATGCGTTTACTTGTAAGCATGTAAGTTTTATTACATACTTACTACACCCGGCACAATGATGATTTTTTTTTTACATAATTACAATTATTTTTTTAGCCTTTTCGATATTATTCAGAACTACGAAAGTTTCATCACAATCAGATTATTGGTTTAAGCAGGCACAAAGGACAACTATACAATCGTTATTTTTTTATATCTAGATATATATTATTCCTACATACTTGTATTATGCGCCTACAGATCAAGAGGTATTTCTAGGTCCAATGATCTAGAATTAGCCAAACGACAAGAACACAAGAACAGATAAGTTGGTTGGATTTCCGTGTTGCCGGGGTACATACGAGCTACCTGACTATGAGAGTAGGGAAACATAGAGCTTAAATTATTTTTTCAGTCAATCCTCCGGAGATTTCTCTGTGAATATAAATTCGTTTTTCATTTGTCAACATTCGGACAAGTTAATTATCATAATTGAAACAAAGATACTCACCTGACCATAGTTGATGAAGATACACGACCGGCCAAGTTTGTATTACAAATGCGTCGAATGGATACCAAATATTGAATGGTAGAAAAAACTTAATTTCGCCAGCAGTGTAGTAATGTGAAGCCGTAATCACAAATGGTCCCAAAGCAAACGCTATGACTCCAATAATAGTTAGAATCAAGAGCAACTTCGAAATGTTAAACAAAAACGCGATCCATTTCTGCATTTCTTCAATTAGATCTTCATCATACTTTGCGTTATTACTTTGCAACTTCCTTAGCGCCTCGATTAAGTCGTTAGCATGGTGTTTGTAACGAACAAAATAATACGTTTTAAAATTACCAAGGAGGCAGAGCGTAAGGCATGGCAATACATAAGTAATCTCCCACAATGTTGTACCGTAGATTAAACCTCTACACAACCAAATAACTTCGCCAATAACGGAGTAGTTAAAAGAAACCATGTGAATTAAAAATACCCAATCCTTTTTAAGACGTTGTGCCATAGTTTTATTGCTATCATCGCCGTATATACTCAAGCCAATTAATTTCAAGAAGATGTCAATTCTTTGTAAACCTGATTCAAACTGTAACAACATGATTGATTGTTTTACATGGGTTTTTTTTCTGAGTGTACCCAACTGTAGTCTACAAATCTCTGTATTCAATAAAGTGTAAGTATACTCGTGTCTGATTGATATACCCTTTTAACTTTAATAGTCTTCGGCATAAAAAATAAAAATCGTAAAATTAAGTAATTAGACCAACCTAATAATTACTCATAATAATCCCTTAGCTTATAAGAGGTGTTCTATTTCAAAATATATTTTTTTTGTTTTATTTGTCCGATAAACTTACGTACCTATATGGGTAAAAATAATACCTAAAGTTAATTTATGTTTTTTTTTACAAAACAATACAATTTGCATTACTTTTACGATACACAAAGGAAATATAAGTTATATTTAGAAATACATCACAATATTTTACATTTTGGCGCATTACATCGCTAGTAGCCCTTTGTGCCAAGCGTAAGCATATTTTTTGCTGCAAGTGCCTACTACTTTTACTGATTTAAGTGATTTTCCGTCGACAGCCATTTATGCGAAAATATCGATGGTGCCGATATTATTAAGGTAATATTAGGTTTTCAGATAGTTTTAATAAAACGGCTAGCTATATTTTGACACTAATTTTACGATTTTACTTGCTCATACTAGTGCCTACAGTTTATACTCGATATGCTCACTCTATAGTTTATTTTTTCTTTAACGTTTCATTACTCGATAGCGATAGTCGTTATAGTTATAGTTATACAAGTCTCAGTTTATCTAACTCTGATCAGCTATGAAACGCAAAAAAATATTTTCTACAGGAAAATAAATAAATAATAATCTATACTATAATATTATAAAGCTGAAGAGTTTGTTTGTTTGTTTGTTTGTTTGAACGCGCTAATCTCAGGAACTACTGGTTCGAATAATATTATAAAGCTGAAGAGTTTGTTTGTTTGTTTGTTTGTTTGAACGCGCTAATCTCAGGAACTACTGGTTCGAATTGAAAAATTCTTTTTGTATTGGATAGTCCGTTTATTGAGGAAGGCTATAGGCTATATAACATCACGCTACGACCAATAGGAGCAAAGCATAAATGAAAAATGTTACAAAAATGAAAAACCGTTGAAACTAAAACACGCGAACAAAGTCGCGGAGGACAGCTAGTATATCATATATAGGTACCTAAGTAGATTTTTATTTACCCTGTATTTGAAAATGTTGAAATTTTAAACTAAAAGATAATGTTATGTTAGGGTATGTTCAGTACAATTACCTAACTAACGTATAATTACTGGTTATAGAATCTTACTCTTAAAACATTTGTAGGTAAATTACATGCTAGTTACAAACTTAATTAGATATAATGTAGGTACTATCCTTCTATCATAATATATGTAAACTACTTACTACATATAGAAATGCATGTCTATGACTAACTCTTAAATTATTTATGGACAGTATTAAAATTTTAATGAGATCCTTTGATCTCATGAAAATTTGATAAAAAGTCCACTCACTGTGCAAAAAAAACCCACTAAACTAACTTTGCTATGAAAATAAAAGTAAAAGTATTGGATGTAAAGAATCCTCGGCACATAATTAAAACTGGCACTTGATTGGTTCTTTTTTCAAACTTGTAACAATTCATCACTGAAGTCATTAATCTTGTTGTTTGGTATTTACATGCCGAAGACTCGTTTTGAAGATCAAACACTTTGATGCTACTTACACCTGCTCTTATAAGCGACAAAACGTAAACGCGATCCGACCATTACTCGCGGAATGCAAATGACCTATATAACATCACAAATGTCACAAAATAACATAAATTGATATGTACATTTACAGAATGGGGTCGTAAAGTAGGCAAATCACAGGGGTGCGGCCGAACCGTAACAACAAATCTGATGTTAGCTTTGTCGTTTTGACAAATCACGTCGCACCCTTGCAAGCAACACAACTTGAGTAAATGGAAAGGTCCCATTTATCAAAATTAGGCATGTTGACTGGGTATAAAAAGTAAAAATCTAATTAGTCCGTCAGTTACATAATAAAAAAATATTACACACTTATTTTTCGTTTATCAAAACAATAAAAATTTACAAAGATACAGCGGGGGCTTATGACACCTCGCCGTGGTAAAAATTGTAGCAAGGAGTGACGTCACACCAAATTTCCGCACTCTGTATTTTGATCATTTTTTGTTTGCAGGAAAAAAGAAAAAATACGTGACGTGACCAATAAAATTCAATAATCTACATGACGGCCATTTTTTTTTTTAGGAAATATGCCTATTAACATCGTAAATTTTACCAACAAATATAAAGAAAAGACTTTATGAAACGTTGCACAAAAATACTATCAATGAAAGAGATCGAGTAATATATATAATATATAGCCACAAAGATAAATATTATAAACCCCGTAATTTATCAAAGTCAAACTTGTCAAAGTGAGATTATCTGAAAATTCTCGGCATTCTGGCATTCCTTTCGGACGATTCACCCATTGTCGTTTGGCGCCGACTTCAGCCGAGCCAGAGTACATTGATACCTACGTTAAATTTGTTTGAGTAACAAACGATTTTTTCTTAAGAAAACATTTCAAAGACTTTGTTTTAACTCATTTATTTCACGCCGCATGAACTCTGTAATACAACACTCAACGCCGTTCTTTTAATTTCAACAAAAGATGTCAAGACTCACGTTCATAATGTTTTCTGGATAAAAACAAGGTATAAAAGAAAAAGAAATACGTTTTGACACTAAATATGTTTTGGATGATTATAATCGACAAAATTATAAAGCTCAGCCCACCTAGACAAGTGGCATATAGACAAGCGATAACGCTAATCGAATCGTTCAAATGTATGAAAGTGACAAGTCCAAGTCACGTGACTTATCGAAACGAAATGTCATTTCCATACATTTAATGTCATTTAAGCGATTTCTATCTTCGTTAACGCTTGTCGAAATGCCACTTGTCTAGCGGGGCTGTAGTATTGAAAATCAACAATTTCCATTAAATTAATCGTTGCTTTGCCAAAGCAATTTGCAGCAAATCCAATAATCCCTTTAAATCTCAGTAGTCAATAATCTAGCATTATGATTTATTTCCTATTCTCAGTAAAGGTCGATGCGAATTCGCAATATATTTATAAAATCAATATTGGAACGTGAATATCGATGCGGAAGTGAGTCACTGGCATAACCGTTCTTAAGTTTTGACTCAGAAATAGAAAACAAAATGGTTGTTTACTAGGAATAATGAGATAAATTTATAAAACAATTTCGATCAGTAACGAGATAATTCTTTCGTCTCAGCTCTAAATTTTCTTCTACAAATTAACCATCAAAGTAAATCTACCAGTATCATTAAAGTTTATCGTTGGAATATATAGAAATTTATGAGAATTTGGGATTTTGTTTTGTCTCCACGAATTAATTAACCTAATAACGTGTGCAGCGAATTTTATATGTAACAAATGTTCTATACATTCATTTTCTTATCGTATTTCGAGAGACGATTATGCTTACAATGTTATTAACATGACCTATATTGTTGATTTTTATTTGCAAGCGACGCTTCTTTAGAGATAAACCACTTGCCAATTTATAGCGCATTATTGCATTGCAGAAAATTCGCAGCTTATTTAGTTATTTAATCATTTAGTTAGTAAAACTTTTAATTTAAAATTGATCATTTCATATTACTTACCACTTACTTACGATTTGAAAATAAAAATTATAAATATAAATATTACATAATTTAAATGTAAATAGAACCTCATGGTTTAATAATAAGATGTTTGGATCATGAAAGAGAAAACGCCAAGTGGCTAATATTTTTATAATCGAGCTCTACAAAACCGTAAACATTCATTATGAATTATAATAGCGATAAAACACTTGTGTTCGTTAATATCTCAACACCCCACACTCTATAAAGAGTTCGTTTTTTAAGATGTTTTATTTTAGACATTGTATTAAATATATCTACCAGTTAATAGCTTTCGATATCTAACGAAATGTTTATGCAATAAATTATAATGATATGCAAATAGTGGGATATATTTTATTGGGTAATAAAATTTAAGGTGAACAGTACCGCACTTACCGCAAGTGGATACTAAACCAGGAAAGATAGAAATAGTTAATACAAATGGATAGTAGAATTACAAGAAAATACATGTGTTTCTGTTTCAATATTAATGACTTGTAACAATGCGTAAGCATAATGAAAAGATTAATAGGGCGGATGTCCGCGGGACTTCAGAGAAAATATCAGTAGGTAGACCATGTTCGCTCAGACTGTTGGAAGAAAATGCTTGCATTGCGAATACTGTAGAAACTATTTCAAGAAATCTTTATTTGGAATGATCCCTCGATCAATGGCATTGAATAATCAAAACTTTTAGTTGATAGGAATTTTAGACAAAAAATACTGTTTGAAATCTAAAGGTAAAGAGTACATCTGGTATAGTATCAGTTTACAAAATTTCAGCCAAAAATAAGTTACTTAAATAATTGTTAACCAATTTTTCGCATCAATTATGAGCCACCAAAAATCATAACAAACGTGACACCGCATTACGAGGGTAATAGGGATATCTTATTACATTACTCGCTATAGTGGTGTAAAGATACATCGCTTTAGCGGTCTGGTTTTTTATCGAATAATTGATGCGAAATATTGGATATCAATTATTTTAATAACTCATTTTGAGCTAAAAAATTGCTAACTGACTCTACACCAGATTCACTCTTCACCCTTTTTGGATGTATGTACCCTTTCAGTAACACCCTGTATTTAATCAATTGTATATTGATTTTACCTTATTTTGTTGGGGTTACCTATTCCCGATCAGTGTTATATAATAAGTTCTTCTCAGTCAGTGTTGACGACCGGAACTGTTTGTTTCCATGCTTAGTTTAAGAGTGCATCTGGCCAGTTCAAAGTGGGTAATATTAAATCAGAATTTATCAGCTTCTCCTCTACAGAAAAATAAATGAAACACAATAAAAAAAGCAAAAAATTTATTGAACAATTTATTAAATCTCCAGCTTTATTTCAAAACGTATATTCAAAGTACCAAATCGCATTAACAATGTAACAGTTACATTCAGTAATCAAATATAAACGGCTACATAAAATTACAACGTCTGCCAAAATGCTTACGCTATTACAGGATGTAAATCGATATAATTTACAGCTAGATATGCTTTGTGTACCATTTTAAACAATTAATGTCTTTTTAAACGATTCTGTGACGTGTAAGAGAAGCGGCCATCTGTTCACAAATATGCAAACGCAAACTCATAATCGTTACATCGATGGGTAGAGAACACGTCATTAACTAGCATTTAGCATTTTGCTTGGTTTTGAACTGGCTTCAAATAAAGAGAATTCTCTTCATATCGCATTACAAATTCCATGTTTAGGTGTTCCATGCTTATAGTCCAGGATCTGGAGAACATAGATGGGAAGTAAATAAATAAATCAGGTATCAATTCAAAACTTGTTCCCCTAATCTTCGACTATTAAAAGTAACTTCAAAGAATAGTAACTTTGAACAGGGGCATGCAAACTAGTCTAATTCATACAATAGACAATACAAGACATTATTTTGGTCGACGTCATTGTGATCAATGATGACAAATGTCATATTAAGTAACATTGGTACCTATAATATTCTGAATACTCTTTACCTTACACAAAGACAAGTTCAAAGGCGTACTCACTCAAACTCAAAGTTAACCCGTGATAATACAAATAATGTATTACTTTGTGAACCATTTAACTATCTATTTAATATAAACATTCAATTTTAAGAACACTAAAACTCACTCATACTTTCTTAAATAAATACTTAATTCTAATTTCAACACAATCGGATTGGTACCCAAACAAAATTAAATAGAAAATCAGAATATAAACTAAAAGATAATAATCCTCTAAAAGTCGATATATTAAAGGCTATGTGACGTATTCAGTTCCTATCTGTGTTCTATTTCCACACAGACTTAGGTCTGACAGAAGCTTAACTAACGCCTATTCTTACAACTTATTTCCCCATCTTTTAATATAAAGTTATAGTAAATACGTCCTTTTTCTAAAACCTTTTTTACTTTAATACAAAATAAAAAGGAAATAACAAAAAAAATTGCTTTTATAAAAGTAGATTTCTTATAATACCAGTCAGTTTTAACAAAGGTTTATTTTACTGTCAATTTATAAATGTTTAGGCAAGAATAAAATATACAGGCATCCATTGAACAAACAAACAAAAACATAACGAAATGAGATCTTTAAAATACAGGGTGTTACCGAACGATAATATCTATTCAAAAAGGAGGTGAAGAGTACATTTACTATAGAGTCATTGTACAAAATTACAGCTCAAAATAAGTTAATGAATTAATTGATATCCAATTTTTCGCATCAATTATTCGACACCCAAAAATCATTACCAGATCGCCTAAGCGATGTATCTTAACATTTAGCGAGTGACGTAATAAGATATATCCCTCGTAGTCCGCTAACGTTTGTTATGATTTTTGGTGTCGAATAATTGATGCGATAAATTGTTTATCAATAGGTTAACTGACACTATACCAGATGTACTCTTCAACAATTTTGGATGGATAAACCCTTTCAGTAACACCCTGCAAACCTCAACGTATTATAATTAAATATTATATACACCAATAAAAAACTTAAATTTTGTTGTCATTCTCACTCTTTGTTCATTTCGTACCAATATATTCTTTTAGCCTGATATAGTCTTAAGCTGTAACAAATCGATAGCTATTATTCTCTTCAAAATGTATAAATATTTAATTCTAAATACAATAAATTCTTTTTTGTATAAATAAACATTAAATTAAGTGTAACAATACGCGCTAACTGTAACTAAAATACACAGTTACTTGTAAACCGTAAATTAGACTGTTATTTCACATCATAAAAAGGTGTTAAATAGACATACTTTACTATTTACAGCATCCACATGTGTAATTGGCTATTTCATCTTTAATTTCCGAGGTATATATTGAATTAATGACATATAATAATACTAGTAATTAACCGCGGTTCTGCCGTAGCTGTCGTAGTCCCGTAGATGTCGGTTATCGCGGCAAAAAGTAGCTTATGTACTTTTTTAGGATCTTACCCAATACCAAGTTTCATCCAAATCCGGTTTAGCCGTCAAAGCGTAACAAACAGTCAGACAGAATTACTTTCGCATTTATAATATTAAGTATGGATAACAATATGTATAAGTACTTCAAATTTATTTCCCGCAAATATTTTATCGTTCAACAAGTTCAATAATATCATCCTCTATTTGCTTTCATACGCAATCCTAAACACATTAGGACCCTACAATCCCATTTTCTGTACGTGTAATGCGATCATTAACCTTTCGATATCTAAATATATTCTTTTTATTTGGTTTGTTTTGTAACAGACTTAATGAAATTAAACTTACACCTTTGCAGGTTAAAATAAACATATGCACATAATTTACACGATCATTATATAGGAAGGAAAAATAGACATTTCTCTACTAAATTGGGTTAACGTAAATACATCACTTTAATGATTCTAGACATGACAGTGCAACGAACTGCATCATTCATAACTCCGCGACACTGACAGATTCAAAGTAAGTACACAATGTATTTTAACGAACACTAATTTCAAACGTCAAAACACATAAAAGCATTATAAAACAGTTTACATACTGACCGTGAACGAGACTAATGTATAAAAATAAATGTATTCATCACACTAGTCCAGACAATACGCCGCCGATCGTAACGTCTAAATGAGAAACGTTAAACAAAAGTCCAATGTGTATAAAGACCGAGTCACTTCTGTTTCCGATATTGGCACGCAGACAGAACTGAATGCCTAACTGAGAGTGTCGCATTACATCGCTCGCTCTAGCCCCAATAGTATTATTAACAAGGCAGTAGTCCTCGATTACGTATCAAGTGCGTTAATTCAAGCGAACAAGGGTGCCTAGCCTTGAACTTTGACGCATAATGTCTAAATATCACGCGGAACGAGAGCGATCGTGATCAAGCCTCGTATTATAATTGGAATTAATAGCATTAGCAGTGGCTTTATTAGGAGCATTTCTTTAGTAATGTGTCGGTGATTGAACTTGCGTCAATTAGGACCAAACCTATGGATATAAAAGTCTAAGCCACTTAAAATGTTCAGTACTTTACATTACACTGATGACTCGTATATGACGATCTGAACTATTGGCGGTTTCTGAGTGGGCGCCGGGGCTGTGATGTCCCTGATGACGGCTTCTACAGCCGCCTCCCACTCCAGTCTTCTCTTATCAGTGAGAGCATTCCCACCGGCACTGCTCAATCGTGGCATTGTCACCTATAACAAATTATTCGCAGTTAAATAGTAGAATTACCTTGCAAACTGTTGCGATACAAACTCGCAATACAAAGTTTATTTTGTAGAAACAGCAGATGATGTAAATAAAAGTTCGAAATAAGATTTGGCAACCCTTTCGCAGAAAAACTCAAAGCGTAAGCTTAATTGGCACTAAAAGAAAATAACTTTTGGACGGCAGGCATCATTTATTACTGAAACAAATGCTTTTCTGTTTTTAGTGTTAAAACTCTGGAGTCGGCAAAATTATCTATCTTACTTAAAATATTTAATTTTCGTTTCGCCTCTAGAGTTTCTTATTTCGCTATAGACAAGAATATAGCATAAATCTAAGTTTAGATTTCGGATTAAAGACATCAAACATGTTCAAGGACTGAGGTTATAGCGGAAACACGGGTATTATTGGGCAGTGCAAATACATTTTTATTATATTTTCAAAATGAATCTATTTAAGTGGGAAGCCAATGGAGAATAACGTTTAATTCAATTTTACGACTGCACTACAATCCGGCACCGCAACGAGTATTGTAGCCACAATGTACGTAACCACATGTGTAGCATGAAAGCTTTATGTGTTTTATTAGCCACATTCAACCAAACAATAACTATAGAATTCAATTCTATATCTAGACGTCATTGACGCTACATGTACAAGTCTATACATATATCCATCTGAACATATCATGAAAGGGGTAAATAAACTTTTCAGAATTTAATATTAACTTACAAAGCTTCTCGGAACAAACATCAATATAAATTATTCTATCAAGTGTGGATACAGGAAAAACCCTATCAAGTTGGAAAACAATATCGGGTCAACACTGTGACGGAAATATCGAATCTTTCGGGTGAAGGTTGGAGCGCTGACGCACTTTTATAATAGTTGCCAGTTTTATGACCACTAGATCGGAAACTATAAAAATACACCAAGACATTCATCTTATCGACTGTAAAATTCGATACCTATATTTTTGCTACTGCCAACTTCGTTCAACAATCATTGGTTTGAATAACTAACCAAAGAATAGCATTTCAAATTACTGCTCTTGTTTTGGTGTCAAGCGATAAATTGAAAATCTGACAGCCAACAGTTTCAAATTTTAAAAAGCTCCATATATTCTGTGGGCTAAAAGCGTTAGAAAATGAGGCAAGCATTACGGCATGCCATTTTATTGGCCACTAAAGCTAAAAGGGTGTATTTTGCGACATTGAAGCGGCTTCGGTGTAGTTTAAGGTGAGATCTATACGCATTAGCGAAGAAAAAATTGGCTCTTACCTAACTTGTACGTTTTACTTAGCTTTGGTTCCCTATAAACCTTGATCAAATGTGTAATTATTATAGGCAAATGAATGAATTAGATTTAGTGCATGTCAGCGTCATATCGTGATAATTCATTTGTATAACAGCTTAGATATTCGAAGCGCAAAATAAGTTGACTATACATTATAATTTATTGTGAATGATCCCAAAAGCCAGAACTTGAATTACTTTGTTTAAATCTGGCAATATACCTTGGGAGGTGAGGTCCGAGGTTTTACGATAGTCTCGGAACCGGTATAGCTTTTCTGTGAAACAATCAATGTGATTTGTAATCACCGCAAGTTCTTCATCAATAAAATATTTAATATGTACAACAGTATCTAGATATTCTACTAAAACTTTGATAGTGACATCAAACTGTAAGTATATACCTATAAAATGAACCCAGTCCTTTATTTTCTTTTATTATTAATCCACAAAACCAATTTAAAAAGAGGTTATTCCGAAATAAAAATCGGTGTTCACATTCGGCGAACAAACAACTGAAACTAAAGGATGGATTTGACCTAAATAAACATCGTGAAACAAAAATGGATGTCAGCAGTTAAGAATTTAGGGAAATGATTACATCACCAAATTTTTGAAACATTCACAAACATTGCATCATGCGGAATTCCTGATAACTAATACAAAAAATGTATTACGTTATAAACATTAATATCATAACTACTACTCTTTTAATTCAGTGTTTAATGTTTACACATTACACATGTGAGTACTTTCCAGCTTATTTAAACAAGGCATCAATCACGACACCGAGTGAGTAGCTCGTGTTTATGGTATCTACGGACATCTGTCAACACAAACCTCTGATCTCTTGACTGGGAGATGTGAATGCATTTCAATGCAATTTTGTTGGCCAACATTCAAATAACTTAGGATCTTCAATAATCTCATTTATTAGTATTAGGAATATGAATAAAACTTACCACTGTAAGCACTTTTCGAAGATCGCTGTGTAGAGCTGAGACGTCTACCCCCCTGCCTGCGTCGCCTAGCCTTCTCAAAGTGTCTGCCAACGGCCCAGACAGCGCCCGCAGCTGCTGCCATGACCTGGCATACTGCCGTCTCACCAGCTCGATAATAGTCGAAGTAAGTGCCAAGCCAATTAGAATATATACCGTACATATTAACATGTACTTTGGTCTTTCTGGGAAATACAAGAATCTATCACCAAATTGATACATAACTTTTAAATAAAACATTAATATACACTGCACCTAATACATTTCAAATACTCTGTTGACTTACTGGGAACAATATCGCCGAAGCCAATCGTGGTCATGGTAATAAAGCAGAAGTAAAATCCATCGTAAAATGTCCAATCATCTTCCCACATCTTGAATAGACCTGCACCGGCAGACAGATATAAAAATAGAAAACCTACAGCCCCGAAGGCATATAATGATCTTTGTCCGGCAGGGTTTGCTTCGGACACTCGACTGCAACATTCTGTAATAAACAAAATCTATTAAAAACCTGCACCTACCTACACTGTATTTAAAGGTTGAACCTAATACTTGGCTTCTACATGTAATATTTAAGTAAAGAAATATCCAATCTTCTGCCATCCAATCTCAATATAATATTAGCATAAGATACCTTTATTTGAACCTTAATGCTGTAATATCTTTCAACATTAGATTGAAAATTATTGCGGGCTTGTCAAGTCTTTTTGATGAAGAAAAATATATAAGATTACTGTCTACATAAAAGATTGTACTCACTAGGCATCGGAGGTAGATGCTTAGCAATTATTGACACAACGGTAGCAAACACTCGTCCTAGATCAGCGATGACTGTCAGCGTAAGAGGTATTCCAATCAGGGCATATGCGATACAGAA
This sequence comes from Diachrysia chrysitis, assembly GCA_932294365.1. Lineage (NCBI taxonomy): Eukaryota > Metazoa > Arthropoda > Insecta > Lepidoptera > Noctuidae > Diachrysia > Diachrysia chrysitis. The sequence goes on along the minus strand of OW028649.1, from coordinate 8,266,177 downwards.
TAATCTGCCCCAAAATGTCTCGGGTACTATGTTACCATAACCTAAAAACATACATTATGATTAATCAAACAGGTTAACAAAACTTGCAAAAACTTACCTAAAGGAATACTTATAGCGATAACTACTGTAACAGATGATATATATTATTATCTTTACTGGAACGTTATGTCTTTATATTATCTTTATCCTACATCTTTTTATACCTACATATTTAGTATCACCTGCATTTTAAGCAGAATTAACATTTATTTTTGAGCCTTTATTGTCCCTCTTCTAGGCACTATAATTAAATAGGTTTATTTATTTATTAACTAGCTGTCCCCCGCGACTTTGTCCGCGTGTTTTAGTTTCAACGGTTTTTCATTTTTGCAACATTTTTAATTTATGCAGCGTAATGTTATATAACTTATAGCCTTTCTCAATAAATGAGCTATCCAACATTGAAAGAAAAATTTTTCAAATCGGACCAGTAGTTCCTGAGATTAGCGCGTTCAAACAAACAAAGCTCTTCAGCTTTATATATTAGTATAGATTACTTCAGAATTCTCAAAAAAAAAATATTTAAATTGAAGCATTAGCGGTGCCTTAAGGCAACGAAGCAGCGTTGTTTTGACGAAATGAATTTCGCTGCAACACAACGCAGAGTCAACGCAACGTAGAGTGAGCTTCGGCAAGTTTTTTATTATATGCATTAATCTTACTTATATAACACCTTATTTCCAAGAACATAGAATGCTTACATGTTCGTACACACCTATTGTGGTGAGCACAGTAGATGAAAAAAACACAGCTTGCAGTATACTCCATTTTTCTTCGAGCGGCGGAAAATTATTTTCCACCTCCAACGCCAAACCGCTTGAGGATGCCTCCTCTAGAACCTATAAAAAAACGAATATTATTTTCCCTTAATATTACAAAATCCAGCTTCTTCGTGTATGAACTCAACGCAATTTTTGTATATAAAGTTGATGTTTCTAATAATTACGGATAATTGTATACGAAACTTTATAACTATATTGTTCTCTAAATCATATTTGTTCATAGCCCTTTACTTACCCTCTCATACACAGCTAGATGTTCGCTAAGCAGTTTCTCGACACCCTCACTATCGGTGCCATTGCTGCGCTCCGAGACGAAGCGTATAAGATTCCACCTTTCCGTGAGAAGCCTCTCTCTGTGAAACTCCTGCTTGGCCATTTCAGCAGGATACTCCAAAGCTCGAAAAACCTATACGATAAAAAAAACAATAGGTGTCAAAATTATTACCTCTACTCTAACTTAAACAGGATTATCTTGGCTTTCAAGTAATATTTCACTTCAACGTACTTAGAAATGTAAACTTCTCGATGCTAAAAGTTCTCAAATTCAGCTTCATATTCTGGTACTGCGTAAAATTTGAGTTTAGATTCATTTACGTCCCGAAAATTGCAAGTGTCTCCGGGATCCTTGCAAGGAGGAATATAAGGTGGTATTTCTTTTTGCAATAGTATTCCATTCCAATCGGTTTCATGAAACCAAACATGACTTTTAATATCAAAAACGCCCGATTTAAGAGAACCATAACGCTTAGTTGGGTCCACTTGCAAGAGATGCTTTATTAGTGATCTGCAATTATTGGGCATTTCTTCTGGTGGTTTATATTTACCATAAAGAATTTTATCATAAAGTTTAACAGGATTTGAACTGTAAAATGGTGGATGTCCGGCACACATTTCAAAAATTAAAACTCCTAATGCCCACCAGTCAACAGTGTATGAGTAACCCTTCGACATAATTACTTCAGGTGCTAAATATTCAGGTGTCCCACATAATGTCCAGGTTCTAGTTTTTATTACCTTGCAAAAACCAAAATCAACTAACTTTATGTATCCAGTTATACTGATTAAAACATTTTCAGGTTTAATGTCCCTGTGAATTATACGACAGTGATGCAAATATTCTATTGCTAACACCATTTGAGCAGCATAAAACTGAGACAATTTCTCTGCTAGGGGTCCTGATTTCTTCATTAAACTGTAAAGTTCACCGCCAGCCTCAAACGGTAACAAAAAATAAACGTAACCATTATCTTTGCATGTATAATCTAATGGAATCACAAAAGGAAAAGATGTGCTTTGCATCACCCTCTTTTCTCTAATTATTTGCTGAATAAAATTCTTCCGTACGATTTCTGCTTTTTCCATAGCCTTCATTGCATAATAAAGAAAATTGCTAGTGTCTCGAACTAGAAAAACTGTTCCAAACGCACCTGCACCAATAGTCTTGATTTTATCAAATTCACTTGGGTCTTTTTCATAATCTACTGGATTATTGTAATTTTTTTGAAATTCGTGTTTTAAACCATCTAAATATCTTTTATGTGCTTTTTGTTGTGCGTGATCATAGGGTAGAATGTGTATTTCGTGCGATACCCTTCTACCAACCGTCATTTTGATGAATAAATAACCTAGTCATTATTGCATTTTTTTATAAATATATATAAATGTATTTATATCCTAGAAGTAATTCTCGATTTTAAACTGTAATTTTATGTCTATGTGACAATGTCGCTAGAAAGTCTATGTTCCTAGATATGACATATCTCTTTACTTTATACATCTGAAAAGTATAGAGAATAAACATTTTCTGCAAGACCCTTTTTGTAAATCGAGCTTTGTCTTCGATTTGGCTATAATCGAACAACTATACATTGTAATCAAAGTGACCTTGGTATTAAAATTCAGTAGTGCGTTTTAATCTATACTTAATATTATAAAGCTGAAGAGTTTGTTTGTTTGTTTGTTTGTTTGAACGCGCTAATCTCAGGAACTACTAGTCCGATTTGAAAAATTCTTTCAGTGTTAGATAGCTCATTTATTGAGGAAGGCTATAGGCTATATAACATCACGCTACGACCAATAGGAGCGGAGCATAAATAAAAAATGTTGCAAAAATGAAAATCCGTTGAAACTAAAACACGCGAACAAAGTCGCGGGGGACAGCTAGTAAGTAATATACCTATTTCACCAAGTGGTACTACAGTAAGTTAAAGTTAGTAATAGTAGAAACCCCAAGCCGTTCACTCTGGTTTGGCCAATGTTGTGTTCATATAATTAATAGCTGTCCCCCGCGACTTTGTTCGCGTGTTTTAGTTTCAACGGTTTTTCAATTTTGCAACATTTTTCATTTATACTCCGCTCCTATTGGTCGTAGCGTGATGTTATATAGCCTATAGCCTTCCTCAATAAACGGACTATCCAATACAAAAAGAATTTTTCAATTCGAACCAGTAGTTCCTGAGATTAGCGCGTTCAAACAAACAAACAAACAAACAAACTCTTCAGCTTTATAATATTAGTATAGATTACAAGTGATTAAAATGTGCTATATTTAAAAAAAAAATAACCGATTTTGTACTTTACAAACCTTTGGTCATCAGTTCCACATTACCATTACTATAAAGGATAGGTATCTTCGTTACTGAACGTAACAACATAGAATATCCAAAGAAAGTCTAGGTAATGTATCTAATATGGTTTGCTAAAGAAATACTTCTACTTATTTTATAAAAAACCCAACCCAAAATAATGGTAAATCGCCATTTATTTACTATAATATAACTAAAAAATCTAATACATATACAACTGTCAATAGCTGCGTACTGCGTACAAGCAGCCTCGCGAGGCAGCCGCACGAGGAATATCCTCGGTCGGTCAGGACGTGCCTCGGCCGAGGCAAATACACGCGCTGTCCGAACGTGCCGCGGCCCTAGCTGAACGTTGTCGGTTTTTGTCGATGCACAAAAGCGCCTCAGTTAGTTTGCCGCGCACTCAATACTGTTGTGTTTTGCCTCGCTTGTTCGACGAACGACGGAATTATTTGCGTCATGGATAAAAACAGTGCCTTAAATTAATATAATTATATGGCGAATGCAGACTACTTTGGGACGCACAATGTTCTGATTATACTAATAGAGGACTAAGCGAAGTAGCGTGGAGAAACAGAAACCAGAAAATAAACATTCCAACAGCGGACTTAAAAAATATATAGTTATCTTTGCTAGGATGTAATAGAACTGGCTATAAGCAGCGTTAGGAACTTTTTTTTTTGGATGAGATTTACGCAGTTAGCCTGATCGCAGGCTTTGACTGCTTCACCGGACTTTTGGCGAGAACCTTAAGGGCCTCCAGCCAGAGCAAAGTCAAAGTCAACGTCAGCAATGTTCACTAAGGGCACCCCCTGTGGGGTTCGGACCTCGACTTAGTGCGTTGCTAACAATCTTAATAAGGCAAAAACAGCAAGGGAGGGCTGGATCTAAGTTTTTATTATTTAAGGACATATTTTTATTGCTAGTTTGGCCGGCTCGGGCCAGCTTGATCTAGGGACGGGGGGGTAACATTTACGTTACAATTATTTATACGCGACGGTCCTCGCCGGCGAGGACGTAATATGCGGCGGTTGTGTTTTGTATTGCTACTGCTAGTTACATCGAATGCTTCTTGGAGAAGCGTTGTTTTATCGTCGGGGTAGTAGAGAGTATGTCTGGGCCGTTTGATTTTAGATGTGACTGAAAGTCGGTAACGCGAGGCTGCTACGATTAGCGGGTTACGTTGGTTTTCTGCGGTGTCGAAGAATTGGATCGCGGCGCGTTTCATGAACTGCTTGATTGTGGGCAGCTTTAAGTCACAGTGCAGTTGCAAGTTATGAACGTAACCTGGAGCGCCCGTGGCTCTACGCATGAACAGGTTTTGGAGAGTTTGCATTCGTTTGAGTCGATAATCGGGTACGTGAGAGAATACGACGCTGCCGTAAGTCATGATAAGACTGACGCACGCAGTGTAAATTCTCTTCTTGCAAGCAAGAGAGAGTTTACTGCGCTTGTTCAACATACAATGAAGTCGGTCGAAGGCGAAGGCGGCTCGCGCGCGCAGCATTAGGCACGCGCAGTCTCTGTTCGACTTCACGTTAGTGGATCTGCCATGGCGCACGCGGCAGCCTCATGCAAAAAAATTATAGACCGAGGCGGCCTTGCGCGGTAAATCCCCGAGGCTGCCTCAAGAGGCTGCTTGGTCAGTCAGTAAGCGGTTAATAACATTTAATAACATTTTTTATGTTGTTGAACAAACTGGCGGAAAAAGTTTTATAAAAACACACACGAAAACGTTAAAGACACATGACAAGTTTATGACTAAGTTCATAAAACCACACAGAAGAAAAAAAGAAAAAAAAAGTGAGCGATTGCATACAATATATTTTACTGAATTCTCTACATTAACTTTTCACTTAGTTGATGTTACATGTTTATGCAATCAATCTTAAAATTCGTCTTATAAACTTTAAAACATCATAGCCCATCTTTAAATCTTTTCAAAAGTCTTCAAATTCCGTTTCATAAAGACATTCAGAAGACTTTTTTAGTTTTGGTTGAGTTATATCAGGAAAGTTACTCGTATCTCCCGGAGATTCACAATTCGGTATAAACGGAGGTTCCGTTCTTTGATGCAGCACGCTTGACCATTCTATATCACTAAACCAGGGGTGGCTTTTTATGTCGTGAACGCCGTCTTTTTTGGAACCCAAGCGCTTTAATGGATCAACTTGCAAAAAACCTCTAAGTATATGCTTGCAATCTTGGCTCATATTTTCTGGACATTTATAATGGCCATCCAAAACTTTTTCATAAAGTTTGCTAGGATCGTTTGAAAAAAACGGTGGATGTCCAGCTATCATTTCAAACATTAACACACCAAGCGCCCACCAGTCGACCGTAAAAGTATAACCTCTAGACATAATTATCTCTGGTGCTAAATATTCAGGGGTTCCGCATAGTGTCCATGTTTTTTTCTTAATAATTTTGCAGAATCCAAAATCACATAATTTACAATAACCATTTACATTTACCAATATATTTTCAGGCTTTATATCTCGATGAATTATATGGCAATAATGTAAATATTCCAATGCAAGTACCATTTGAGCTGTATAAAATTTTGCCAAATCTTCACCAAAGTTGCCATATTTCGAAATATAAGTAAACATTTCTCCGCCAGGAATATAAGGCAATACAAAGTATAAATACACATTGTCTTTAAAAGCATCATCTAAAGTTACAACAAATGGAAATTGTACACACTGAAGAATTTTCTTTTCTAGTATTAAATGCTTCACGTGTTTTCTTTCAACTACTACGCTTTTGTCGACCACTTTCATGGCGTGGTAAGTAAACGTACATTTATCTCTAACTAAAAACACTTCACCGTAAGCTCCATTCCCGATCGCTTTAATTCTATCATAGTGATCAGCAGACTTCTCGAACGTAGGAGGATCTTGAAATTTCTTGAGAAAATCTTCTTTTAGCATATCTAAATACCGTAAGTGCTCTTGATGTTGCTGAAGAGAGTATGCCAATTTAGCCATAGCCCGTCACATGCAAGTAAACATCCCATTTAAAATTATATTTAATCAATCAAATCACCTCAAAAACATTAATATTTCTATAAAAACCATTATTTTCGTTAGATCATGTTGTAGTGACATTATTTTTAACAGATGGGTAAGACGTAATAAATTTTCACTATGGTTTACTATAAAGTTTTGACATACCACAGCCTTATGGAAGTAATTTAATCTTTTCAGATTTTACATAGATACCTTCTTGGCATTTTATAATCTCTTTGTAGTCTCGAATCACTTCTAAAGAAAAATATGAATATTCTTCATTTGTCACCAAGTCAATGTGTCGTAAAATATTTGTTCTTAGCTTTAGCTACGACATTTACATATACCAAAATAGAATAAAATATAATATATAACTGATAATTAACAGATAATAAAAATACAGTTTTTTTTTTTACATTATCAAACTGTTCGGAGCCGACGATTATCCTGGTATGGGCGAAGACGCCAAACGACAGATTTATTCACCTACGAGTGGGGGTGGTTATCCACGAGCAAAACAAGAACAGTATTCACTATACTTGCGTAAGTTGCATCAAGACTTTATAGATTCATGGAACGAAAAGTCTGAAAGTAATGCAAAAATGAGTGACTTTGAAAGATACAAAGTCCTTGGAACTGGAGCCTTTGGAATAGTTTTTCTAGTAAAACATACCACTACCGGCAAGTACTATGCAATGAAAGCATTAGAAAAAGAAAAAATTGTTAAACTTAAACAAATTGAACACAGTTTCTATGAAAAAAAAATTCTATGTGGTCTTAACTTCCCTTTTGTAGTTTATATGAAGTATTACTTTAAAGATAATGTTTACCTCTATTTTGTATTGCCATTCATAGTTGGAGGGGAAATGTTTACACACTTACGTAAAATGGGCAAGTTTGAGGAGACCTCATCAAAGTTTTATGGTGCTCAAGTCATTCTCGCCTTAGAATACTTACATTCATGTGAATTAGTATACCGTGATCTGAAACCAGAAAATATTTTGATTGACAGAACAGGTTATGTAAAAATTACCGACTTTGGATTTTGCAAGTTGATACGAGGTAGAACTTGGACTCTTTGTGGAACTCCAGAATATTTAGCACCCGAAATTATTTTAAGTAAGGGATACGGTATGTCAGTAGATTGGTGGTCACTAGGCATATTATTGTTTGAAATGAGTGCAGGTCATCCTCCATTCTTTGCTTCCGACCCTATGAGAATTTATGAAAAAATTGTAGCAGGAAAGTACAGGTGTCCTGGACATTTTACAACTGAGTTGAAAGACTTAGTTGGACATGTTCTTCAAGTTGATGTAACTAGACGTTTTGGTGTACTCAAAGATGGGGTATTGGATTTTAAAAACCATAAGTGGTTTAAGGAAATTGATTGGGATAATCTTTTGAACAGTAGGATACACCCTCCTTTTGTTCCCAAAATTAAGTCACCCGGAGACACCACAAACTTTGATCCGTTTGAAGAAGAAAAAACGAAAGAGAGTCCTGTGTGTCTTTTTGAAGAAGAATTCATTGATTTTTAACAGATTAATGATAAATGTTTATTGAGACATGCATAAAAGAATAAGGATATAATTTAGTTTAAGAATGAGTTGGTGGTTAAGTTTTTTGTTTTAATGTTAAAGTGACGAGAATATGTTCATTTCGATTGTTTTTGCTATGAAAATAATTAAACGTATTGACGAGTTCCTTTATCCCATTTTGTCATTTTATTATTGTGTAAATTTTGTGTGCCTTAAGATAGCGGGTGTACCTACATCACAGATTTGAGTTTAGCTTTCCTACAGGCAGTTGGTGGCTACTTGTCCTATAATTTCATACGGCTATCTGAACGCTACCTTTAAATACACAGTATTGTGTTGTATTTACAAAACTATTAACATTATTAATTAAATTTCATCAAAGGTACCGACTTTCTGTAGGTACGCAGCTCAATTTTATTCTGTGATATACACCCGCGATTCTAACGTACACTACATTTTTCCTTTTATGCTGTCAATATTTACGATCAAAACGTGCTTTATACTCGAACAACGCGAAACTTTACCGCTGACGCAGCAAAAAAAATATTATACATATCGCCTTATATCAACCATCAATAATTACTTCAAAACATTGTCAGATGACTGAACAGCGTATTGACGATAATAAACTTGTATTTTTTGTTTTTTTTTTTTATAACTCCTTTTCTGGTTAAGGTAGGACTGTACTGGTTTCAAAAAAATGACGCCAATATTTGAAGATTTCTGAAGTTCAGGCTATTTTTCTATTGAGTAGGTATGCTTTTTTAGTTTCATCTAATTGTAATAAATAGCAGGTGATACTTACCAACCCTCCACCGCCTGTGTACAGCATAAGTGCCACGAACAGTCCGACGTGTGACAACGCAGCTCTCGGCTCGAAGCTCCCCCATTTTGACTTGGGAGGAGTACCCATCAGGGTCTCCGTCTCCCACGACACATTCTTCACGTTCTTACACATATTGTCAGGTCCTTTTCACTTTAAACGATAACTCGACCATTTCTCATTAGTTTTTCAGAGTTCAGTTCCTTTTAATAGTCATTATAATTGCTCACTGTACCTAAATAAACCACTCTGAGAGCACTGCAGGAATACAAAAACTATTTAAATATTATTTATTTTTAATAAATAAATAAACAAATGTGGACAACATCACATACACCGCTCTAAATGCAAAGTAAGTAGCTAAACCACTTGTGTTATGGAATCAGAGACAACGAAGGTACCACAAACACCAAGACAATGTAGAAAAGTAGTTTTCTAAATTGAAAACTACTTTTCTTCTCCCGTCTCTCTTTTCTTCCGTCCGGGTATCGAACCCGGGACCTCAGAGCTGGTGACACTTTAAAAACCGGCATGTATGCCATTTGATGGATGTCGTTAAAAAACAGCACCGTATTCTATCTACCATTCACTGTTATGCTAAGAAGTTGTATTTATCCAAAAAATTTAGTACCTAGTCTATCTTTGAATATTTTCAGGTTTGCGGCTCATTGTCGCATTGCAGCAAGGAACTTCAATTTGTATTGAAGTATTGAAGAATAGTAAAGAAGTTTGGAGTCAAACCCCACCTAAATAATAAATAAATCGGACGGCCCCAGACTCTTTATTACGTATTTATTCATACCAGAGCTTCTTTTAGTTTTCGTTCGCAATCTCTTTATTTCTAATGAATTCATGAGGACTATTAGACAGACAGGATAGTTTAAGTAGATAACAGAAAATATATATTTAAAAACTTTAAGGCCTTTACATTTATGCCTACGCATAGATGTATTTTGAAAATGAAGAACCCCCTATATCAAGAAGATAATATAAACACCCTCGTTCTCACAAGTTTTTTTTTTCTCAGAATAAGTCCTATTTACTATCTAATATGTACCAACATTTTAGTAAGAATGTCTTTCTTTGCCTCCGAAATTTCGGCTTTTCAAACACGATTGATGATTAAACCTACTCCAGTAAAAAACCTTGAATAGTTATAAAATATATCCACAGGGTGCTCTACTAAAATATACACGAAACTTAATTACATAATGGAATGCAACCATAACACGATGTCAGTCGTAAAACTCTGGTAACATCGAATAAAAGTATAATTAATAAGAGCGCTTTTCGCTAACCTACATAAAAGACTTCTGTACAAAACAAGAGTATTTCCTAACGAAAGTTGGACGTGACCAGAGCCAGGAATAATTTGGATAAATCCTCTACAGAACTACAAGTAAATACGTGACAATATTACAGAATAGTGTACTTAATATCAATTTATAGAGACAGGTAGCTTAGCAACATATATTATCAATTTTTATCAAGACCTTAGTTATAGTATAACTTAAATTGCCTAGTTCTTCTTTGGTTACATGTTTTTTTTTTTTTATATGGTAGAACGAACCATATTTTTTTTTTATTACAGTACTCTTTAAACACGACACCTTCTCTCCACCTACCTACATCAAATACTTGAATTAATTAACATAAAATTAATCCCTTAATGGTTTAACAGTAAACCGTAGTTATAAAATTAAAGTCGCCTTTATACATTAACCGACTTGGCAATTCTTACTAAGGAAGCGAGTCGGCTGCCAAGACCGATTCTTTACAAGAAACTATTGGAAAAATCATGAATGCCTGTATAATAATAACATGTTACACGGTAGAATGTAAAATATTTACAAAGAATGCGTCAGAGTTACGCTCATCATCATCAATGGATGCATTTTATATAACCAATGCCCACGCATTTAAATAATTATATAAACAATGGAACGATACGGTTTTGTGTTCGTATTTGTTTATATTCAACTGTTTTTCTTTGTCGCAGTTCATTCAAAAAGTTTGTTTTAGTAAAAAGGACTGAATATTTTAAAATTACTTAGGTACCTGGGGCAATACACAAGTAGGCTATTTTACTAAGTTATGTAAAGTCTGGTGAAGCAGTCAAAGCCTGCGCTCAGGCTAACTGCGTAAAGTCCTTAAAAAAAAACTAAGTAATGTTTAGACATGAAACCAAAAACATGAATACTGTCTATGCAGTTAATTCACAACTTTTTGAGCCTGTCTTTCCCTCAGGGAAAACGTGTAAGTCTTAAGTAATTTTCAGAATGCTGATGATACATGTTTTGTTGAAACAGTGACTCTGACTGACATTCCTACATCGTGCGACAACGGTGATGATGCTCATTCAAAGGAGTGATTCACAGTTATCTTAACATTTTAAAATCGTTTATGAATTTCAAATGTTTATTTGGCTATTTATAAAGTAGATAAAACAGTAGTTTGATTATTGCATTTTGCTAGTAAGAATGATAAAGACATAATGTGGAGCAACCATTTACAAAAAAATATATTTTAAAGTGATTTATATTTTATTGTTTCTATTAAATATCTGTTTTAAGAGTTTCGGTCAATAAATTAAACTTGACCCAATTTATGAAGGATAATAATAAAAAAATGACACTCTATTAATTTATGGATACAATATTGACTTTAACTCGAAAAATAATATAGTTTGGTATACCTACCAATTTAAATTTTGCAGTAATTAAATTAATCGATTTGTAAGTTTTGACGCACCACACCTCTTAAGTCTGATATTATATAAAAACGAAAATGTATGGGATAGGAATGGGGGTTAATTACTATAGAATAACCTGCAATGCCGTAGAGTTACATAAGTAGAACAAGATTTTCAGTGCGTCTAGGTAAAGCCATGAGAATGGGCGAGCGATGTGGCTTTTATCTAGCCAAAACAACTCTCGGTGAGTATATATTGAACTCATTCAAACCACTTTATTAGAAATACACTATCAAATAAAAACGTTGTAAGTTTTTATTTATAAAAAGTTTGCTTTTCGTTAAATATTCTAAAGCAATATTTAAATTATGATTTTACTTACGCAAGTTCAAATAAAATTACATTCACTTGTCCGTATAAGTAAACACAAATCTATATTTTAAGTCATTTGCAATTCTAATATTCACAATCACAACTTGTCACAAAGTTAGGAAGTTCCGAGAGATCGTGTGCCCGGCAAGACGGAGCCGACAAACATCCTTTCTCGACAGCGACTCGCGAATAACTAAAATTGTTTAAGCTTTCACATAACTGAAGCGAACCACACACAGGATAGCTTTCAGCGTGCTACACTGTATTCGCTCTAAGCCTGGCTGAAAGGTTTTAGCGACGTGCCGCATTGTATAATAATATTATATAAACTTAGTACCAAAAAGACCGTTGCGAAAATGAATTATACAATTTATCGGCAGAAGCGGTGTGCAGCTTGTGATAAGTGGTTCATAAAACTAGATTTAAAACAGTTTTTCTTTTAATTTTTTTCTTAGTTCAAATACTTAATATTAACAGAATTATAAGCTTGGAATATTTACAATCAGCAATGAACATCGGGTTAATTTAATAAACAAACGAGTAACCATTAACTATTATACTACTTAAACGCCTTAAAGAATTCAGATTTATAAAGACAACGCTTATATTTTATACAAATAGGTATATTTTCAGCGAAAAAGATATCGAACTAATTTAGACAACAAGGCCGTAACTACCTCAGAAAAGTTCATTATGTGCACGCGAGCGCCTAATCATTAAAACTGTTTCAAACGCACCCTATTCGTATTCAAAGCGCGTTTTTCGACAGGCGTTCACTAAAACTTATTGAGAAATATATGAATAGTTTTAATGGAATTACTGAACTATTTCGGTCAAACAATCAACTCCGATGCTTAACATCCCGGAATATTATCGAAGTTTTACATTGTATAACGATGACCCTTAGTTAATGAGTGGTAGCTACCCCTTACTTGCGATCGTTAGCACGATCTGCAACGACATTTCTGCTTGGTCCTATAAATGGAAATGGAAATTGGTCCTTCGATTTTAACCGGTAAGATTTGAACAGACCGAAAGGATTACCAACCAGTAATTCATAACGTACCCCTTACTTATAGGGGATTTGTTCGGCGATTGAGGTTAAAACACTCGGCCGGAGTTCGAGTGCACACATGATATTTAAAGATTTGGCCAAACGTCTTTTTAACACTTTGCGTGACCCATAAGCTGGTTTTTACCTTGGACATACTACCTTTTGGGTATTTTTTTTTAAGATGTTTACTCAGTTTGCCTGAGCGCAGACTTTGACTGCGTAACCGGACGACAGACGACAGCGAAGTGGATAAATTTTATGAAGCCATTTTTTTCGGTATTTCAATAGTAAAGAGTTTAGTTCTGTTTTAAATGTATATAAGTTTGTAAATATTTAAATTTACCTAAATAAATTGTTGTGATGTAACTCCTTACATTTTTTTTGCAACTGCATGCATCAGTTAATGTTATATTCAGTTTTCGGTCCAAAGTCTAATCTAAAGATAATTTACTTTTATACATGCATGTGCGCAAGTATTAGATTTATATGCAGATATTACAGTGACTAATAAAACAGCCCATTTATAATCTACTTAGTCTGAAAATATTAATGACAAGCAATATCTACCGAAAATACAAACACAGTGTTTTTATTTTCGATAGATATAGTCTTATAGGGTTCAATTCTTGAATCTATAACAAAAATACTGTTTACACTAATGTTAATTATTGTCTAATAAGTACCTATATTCCTCAGGGTTCTATTTTCAAAACCCATATTTTTCTATGTTAAACGTCCTATAAAAAAAAATAACACTTTTTGAAAATATTTAGGCAATTATCATTCAATACAAATAAAAAAGAAAAGTCTGTTTGTTATGTCAAAATATTAGATTTTATAAACTCATAGTTATTTGCACGATACTTCCTAAAAACCATTTTTTGTTGTCTGTCAGTCTCTCTCTCTGTCTGTTTGTTCCGGCTAAATTTCAAAAAAGCTGGTAAGATTTTACAGGCAGGTAGCTGACTATATGAGGGGTAAATTCCGATTGAATGGAATTATATCGTACGGGAACAGGAAGAACGCGGGTAAAAACGCAGAGCCCCACTAGTCTCTCATAAGGGTTCGTGGGTAAATAATAGCGGGCTTTAATAATTTCCGCATGTTTACATGGTAATTAATATGTTCCGTCCCTTAGCCGAATGTGGATCAAGTGTCCTCTTAACTATGAGGACACTTAATTAGGTATAGAATTACCTCGACGAGTTCAATAGAGGATTCAATACACAAAAGGTAATGTTAAAGAAGTAATAAAACAGCGGTATTACCTAATTTTCATAGCAAAGATAATTCGTATTAACTATCGCCATAGCGTCATAGAAATTACAAATTTAACAGTACTAACTCCGGCAATTGATTTTTATTAATTAAAGTCTTTTTATTCTACACTTAAGTGTAATCAATTATTTTATTATTAAAAGTCACTCTGGTCTTTTGCAGTATAATGCACTTATTACACAATCCCCAACATAGGATTCTAAATGAAGAATATAGAAAGGTATAATCGTCTTCAGTCTTTCTAAATGCAAACAAAAGACGCTTTGACATTAAGGCTTCCTAATATCAGCGTCTGAATACCTACAGATGAAATTTGGGATAGTGTAATAAGCGAAGAAAAAAAAAAATATCCAAATAATAATATAACTTCAAGACTGATACAGCCATGAGTCAAACATACTTTATTTCTTAATGTTATCAGGAAATATTCGATCGCGGATGTTAAGATTGTGTAGCATTGTACCTACTAAAGGTGATGACAGACCATAATTTACTGAATAACCTCAGATTCAACAATACTAAGTACTTTAAGTACCAGCATGAACTTAAGAAATTTAATGAGAAGCGGAAACGGAATCCGCTTGCGAACCTGCCGGGTCAAATGTCAGGTCCAATGACGGAAATATATACCAACTTAAAATTTCTCGTAAACCTTGACATACACAATAAAGAATGCCATTTAATTACGGATCCATCGTCCATCAAGTACTTTTCGCAAAACTGATTTTTACACTCACATAAAAAAAACCGTAAAAAAAATATATTAATGCAGCAAGAGTTCCGTAATTTAAACTTTTTAAACGTAATAACGTTTTTTAATAATAGGTAGGTACTACGGTAACATGAACCTATAGGAAGATATTATACTTGTTATAATTATAACCTTAGTACTTGCTAGTACCTAGGTACATACTTAGGTCTGTATGTATGCGCTAATTGGCAACATAACCTTACAATGTTAAAATATGCAATTACAGCAATTATATTTTTAATTATGTAATTTAATTGTTACTATGCACCTTCTTATCCATACCTCTTTAGGAATGGTAAACCGGAATGGCTAGAATATTCACTATAATTATATTAAGTATAGAATATTACAATATTAACTACAATTTTTATAAAGATAATGTCCTTAAGACCAAGAAATACTCTTGTATATTAAAAAAAAAAAACTAAAATCATAAATGTAAAAGTTTGTGACACATTTTTCGCACAAAAAAAATCGAAGCTTGGCAAACAGATGAAAACCTGAATTAACATGAGATACTTTATATTCCGATTAGTCCAGGGGAACGCGAACTGAGTGGGTTAAGCCATAGGACAATGCTAGTACAGTTATAAAACTATGGCTTTGCTTATATTTTTTAAACGATCTTTGATGCATGTAATTGTGTTAATTTCAATACTTATGAATGGAATTGCATAGCGCAGTAAACAACGGTGTTGTACAATAGGTTAATCATAACAGGGTTTAGATAATCCACGTGCTAGTCATTCTATTTAGGTAGCTATATTCAATCAATGTACAAAAGAATGACACGACACTATTTAATTTTAACCAATCAAACACAAACTGGAAACAATAAATATATGATTTCACTTGCGCGTTCCGTGCCGGTTTCGGCTCTGCTCCTCCCCTGGATCTTGCCCCTTTCAATTAAAATGTTCCACTCACCCCCTTTTTTTACTATTTTGGTGTAGTGATTCGGCCCTTAAGAAGAGGCGAGTGTAAAGATGACATTTAAATAATTATTTTGTTGTATTCGCCCCTTTCGTAAATTTCTTTTGAAGTTTAACCAAATAAAGCATTCCAAATTACACTTTTTTTAACTCCAAGTGCGCTTTTATTTCAATCTTCACCATTAAATCCCAAGAAAAGACTATTAAAGTTTTAAGAAAAAAACTTTAATAAAATATTAAATAATTTGAAACGATCTCTATTCAATCAAGAGGTATCTCATATTCAATGGGGCCAGTATGTAGACACACTTTGGCATTAAGGGGCAACGATCCAAGGGGCGAGCGGAGCCTTAACTTTTAGGTCCATCCATAGGAATCAATTTATTAATAGATTGACATTTGAAAATTGGAATTCAACTTCAAACGTTCGTCTCGCGACACCGCCTAAAGTCCGGTGAAGCAGTCAAAGCCTGTAGTCAGGCTTACTGCGTAAATCTCTTCAAAAAAAAAAAAGCGTCACCGCCGCCGCCGCCATGATTAGGGACTCCTATTGACTCTGAAACTAGACGGGCGATCCCGAGAACATGAGTAAGTGAACCGTTTTGTTTTAAATATTTATTGACCATATCTAGCCATACCTATGCCACGAACTGTTTCTATGTACATTCTCTTAAGCTTTCGGACATCTTATCAAATGGGTAAGGTAGATAGATAGGTACGTGTTATTACATTAATTGTGCAATATTTCATAACATATAAGTAACAGATAAGACTAAGAATCTTTTTTTAATAAAAATACTATGTTATGTTTGTTGCATAGGTATACTTCTGGAACTTGCAATACAATTATGAGAGATATGCTAAACGAGGAAATTGATATAGGTACCTACTTACTTGATGAACACGGAAAAGCAATAAATTTTGCATACCTATAACGATAGTGAACAATGGATTTCCTTTATTTTCGCTTGTCACTAATTCAATCTAAGTGACCTAATAATATAAAAAAGGAATCACAATATAAAGAACATAATAGCTCTATATTCAGCAATTTAATCAATTGACTTGTTATTTTAGGGAGCAACATGCCGCCGGATAAAACAATTAAGTACTAGGTAGGTATATTTTACGTATCAAGAAACCAATTGCGGCAGCAAATAATTAAAAATTTCAATAATTAAGGATCCCAATTAATATTCGAAACAAAGAAGAAACAGAAAAATAAACTCCAATATAAATTAAAATAAATTGTAATATTAGCACAAATCGAATAAAATAAATTTATTTTATACGTATTAATCAAACAAAGAGCTGATTAATGTTCACTGAATTAAACATGACACTTTACATAAGAAATTACCACATTGTAGCTGGCCTATAGATGTTATCTAGAAAACTAGAAGAAGTCTACCTTCACTTAGGATTATTGTATAACATAGACAAGTGCAACTATAAGCCCTATAATCCTGATTAATCAATCACCATCAAATACAACCTTAAAAGATAAAAGATATTGTATTTGCAAAACACGGCAGTAAGACCGTAAAGGTTTTACGTGATTATTTCAATAAATCGAAATCAAAGTATTATTTTATTTTTGCCCTTCGTTTGCTAAGTGAGATTCTAGTTTATAATCAATTCATTTTTAAGTTGTTGTAATCCATTCATTCAATTAATCAATGAGCTAAGGGTATCATTTGTATCTTTGATCACTGTGATATCTTCAACAAATAAGACCATGGGGTGTACGTGTTCACAAATTGTAGAAATGCAACGAATTTTAAATCATTTGTAGATATAATCATAGCCTACACTGGTAGTGTTTTTCAGAGATTTTATAATATTTATTAGGGCGTTAGGATAACATAAAACCATAAACATTAAGTTGTTCAATTAATCCACATTGATCGTCACATACAGTGACGTTATAACTTGTTTTGTTTTTATACGACCTCAATTTTATCAATAAAATAATCGTTCAAGCAGTTTATAATATCTTGTGTATCATTGATTATTTTGTCTGCAATATTTAGTGACGAAATTAAATTTTTCGCGGCATTCGTTTTAGATCTATTGATTATTACCCGCGCTGTTTTTGTTTTATTTTTAAATGTTTAGCCTCTAAATAACAAACACTGTGACACGAAATGTATAATTTCGAGTCACAGTGTTAACAAACATAAAAATCGGTCTAGCCATTTGCTAGACCGATTTTTATGTTTTTTTTTTGTATATATTAGGTAGGTCTGAGAATAGGTCGTAGCCTACTTTTTTTATACCCGTAGGTGATAAGGGTGGCCCTTTCCAGATTATTTTTTTACAAATTTATATGGCAAAAGAACGTTGCCAGGTCAGCTAGTATATTATAATTATTTTGAGCTCGTTGTGTAGATTTTATGTTTTAATATGCTTTAGAGTTAGTTTTATATATAGGGTGTCCCAGAAATTATAGAAGAAATTGAATTTTAACTTTAAAGCCTTTTAGATAGCCATATAAAATTAAAAGAACAATTAGCCAATAAAATGGATACGTTTTTGGAATAATAAAAACGTGAGAAGCATAGGGGCAGATATGCTGTAAATTGCCCATAAAGATTTTATAAATTTTCAAGATTATACAAGTTTTCACTTCAGTATTTTTTTTAACCCTGTAATATATACATCTTACCGTAGCAAATTTACAAACATCCGATAGGCACTCTAATTACCTTCATCAGAAAAAACTTGGTCTATGTATTACGACTCACCACGGTAGTGTGAGAAGAATTATGACAAAGGTTAAAATTCCGTCAAAATCAAAAAAAGTCTTATAACTCGAAAACGAAAAAATATCGCGGAACATACGTAGGGGTGTTTCTGATACCTCTAAGTGTCCTATACCTCTGGCCACTCGATCGTCCATAATTTCTGGGACACCTTGTATATTTTAGTTGCATTCATTTGATTTTAATCTGTAACTCCACTGCAGTCTTGTCATTATCTTTTGCTACATTTTTTTTATTATTTTGTACAACCATTGAAGGTTTTTATTTATATTTATTTTAACCCTCTTGTATTATAAACATAAATTATGTACTTAACAGTTTATAAGTTTCTATAAATATATTAAAGGCTTTATTGGCATCGCAATGACAACCTTCGCAATGTCAATCGAGTCTACTAATATACCTACCATTTGTAGGTAGCTAGTCACAGTAGACACTATCTTGTTATACTTAAAGGTTGAGCCTACATATCCATCCATAATAGGCATGTTTCCTATTTTTTTTTAAATGTTCGTCTTGTAGATTAATGAATTTTATTGGACACGTATTTTTTTCTTTTTTCCTGCAAACAAAAAATGATCAAAATACAGAGAACGGAAGTTACGCGTGACGTCACTCCTCGCTACGATTTTTAGCGAGGCGTGGCGTCATAAGCCCCCACTCCGAAACTTTAAAGCGGTGTATCTTTGTATTTTTTTATTGTTTTGATAAAAGAAAAAATACGTGTCTAATATTTTTTTATTATCTAACTGACGGACTAAATAGATTTTAACTTTTCATACCCAGGAAACATTTAAACATATTAGGTACCACCATTCTACATTATAAAGTACATACAATAAATAGGTAATTGAATATAAGAATTAAATATATATTTTTTTACCCTATCGAGGGATCTAGGTATGGCGAAGTATATTTATATTATTTTTAGTAAGTGCTGCGATAGCAAAAAGGTATAAAAGGAGCGACATTGTGCTGCCCCTAAATAAACAAAAAAACAAATGAACAATAAACATTCATGTTTCTTATAATGTAAAGGTGAACTTTGATTTTAATTAAAATCAATCAAAAACACATTTTATGGTTTTAAAAGGGCAAAAAATATATATCTTGTATTTTATAATGCGTAAATGCATTATAAAATGCGGGATATTACAATATCAAGATTAATATTCTCTACTCTCTATAAAGTTTTGTTAATATTACATATATATACATATTGATATTTTATGAGATTTAAAATCCTTATTCTTAGAACATAAATTAACTGATTAATATCTAGTAGGTACCTACCTATATTATCTAACAGATCAAACTTGAGCAATGGGAATACATTTAACTAGCTGTTTTCCGCGGCTCCGTCCGCGTAGATGTTTGTTATCGCGGCAAAAATGACTGCCTACGTCCTTGCTCAGGCTCTAGACTATCTGTGTACCAAATTTCATCTAAATCGGTTCAGTAGTTTTGGCGTGGAAGCACGACAGTCAGACAGACAGACAGAGTTACTTTCGCACTTTTTTTAAAGTTTACTAGCAATGTGGGTGGAATTCACATTACTAGCAATCTTGTTAACCCCTCCAACTAAGCTAATATGCTTGTATCTGGAGTGGGTTCACGTCAATAGTGCAATGGGTGGAGATCGAACCTGCGACCTCTCGATCACAAGGCCGTCACCCTAGCCATTAGGCTATTGCCGCTTCAAATATACTTATAATATTAGTAGGGATTATGAGCAATTTGTGTGCATATGTACTTAATTGATGACTCGTAGATTCATAACTTGGATTTATTAAAACATATACTTGAATAGGTACCTGGTACATTTATGCGACCGTATCTGTCACACAGAGTCACTCAGGGTCATATTACTAAAATAAGAATTGTTAAATGTATATTAATGTTCTACTGTATTCATCATCCATCTGCCAATTCACTTATAGGTATTTGATGTGGCAATTGAGATAGATACCTAAATTTTCATTCCGTTTTTACTTAGCAACTATAAAAGTTATTGACTTGTAATTTGGAGAAAGAGGATATTATTATGATGAAAATAAATGACGATCAGTTACACGATTATAGAAACTCTCCTCGTTAGTTTCATTTTTTTTAAATCATCTCTATAAAAACACCTTTTTTATGAATCTACCAAAACATTCAACTTAATAATATTATTATTCTATTTGATGTATAATCATAATATCTAGATTAATGTCGATTGATTTTTTATTCCATCCAATTACAATTTCAATTCCAATTTCGATTAATATGAGATTTTCCATTTTGTCGTTTACGTTATTATTTCTAAGACAATCTTTCGCGACCTTGACATTTATGTTTAGCTCTTTCCATCCCGTAAGCAAGCAGTTAGTATTATATTGTACCTATTGTATTTGTATTTGTTTTGTATACTCTGTCTTGCGTTTCGGGATTGGCTCTCCACTCCGCTCACTTAGACTCCACCTATTCGCAAACAAAATAATTATTCATGTAGTGCCCTATGCATTTATTGAAAATTCTAAGTTAATCTATAAATAATATTATAGTTAATTTCCTGCGATCGACTTATCGACGTTTGTCAGCCACTGGGCACATTTCCAAACCCATACTGACTTAATTTTTAGTTTACATTTTTATCAATAATGCATTACCCATCACTGATTAAATATAATAAAGTAATCAAACGTCATTAATTATGCTAATTAATTATGCTAATTAATTCGTGACGTCAGCAGTCTCTCATTACTTTCTGAGTATTCTTAGTCATATTAGCTCTACCATATATGACTTTCTGTGACTTAATCGTGGTCCTACATATATACCGACCGATAGACAGATATAGGGATACACATGAAAATACAGTATCTTTTAGCTACTAATACAAGTATAAAAATCATTATATTTAACTAATACTAGTCTACAGTAGATAGGTACAATAAGAAACAGGAAGCATTTTAAAATAATGCGAAATACTATTAATAAAGGCACACTCATATGAATAACAATAATACCAGCCTGAATTTTTCCAATACAGAGCAAAGACCTCTTTAAATAATGAGGAACAATAATTAACAAGTAAAAAAACATTACAATAATTAAATCATTACAATTCCTAAGGTATGCTTGTAAAAACGTCACCATGATAATTAAATAAACTCTTTGAATATTTTGCTTTTAAATCGTACATTACTTATCTAAATACTTATACCTAAATTAATTCTTTCCCTTAGTTACGCCAAAACTTCCTAACGACTTCAACAAATCAGATAATTATTTTTAGGGCTCCGTAGTTTAAAAGGAATATAGGTTCACTTTGTTGTTCGTCTGTCGCCTGTAAAAATCATGGAATTGTATTGAATTATAAATATTACTTTTTTTGAGGTTGCGGGAGATCGATAAATCTCTTCTTATCGGATGCCTACGTCATACCAAGAACTCGCCCTCCAAGTTTTAGGTCTCTACGGTCAGCGGTTTAGGCTGTGCGTAGATCCGTCAATCAGTCATTCAGGACAAAACATTTTATATATATAGAAGATATGTGAATATGATGCAGATTTTTATAGTACATTGCACATTCAATAGTATTGAATTAAGAAGCTCCTTTTTTTGAAGAAGCTTGAAAATACGTACAACTGATTAAAAACGACAAAACAAATGTCAATGTCGTTTTATCACCATCGTCTTATTCGATTGTACAAAAAATAAAACATATTTATTATAACAGGTTTATATAAGACTACTTATTAAGAAAGAGGCTCTAAAAATCAAATTAAAGATGTATCCGGCAAGAACCGGATCCCTATTGATAATTTTAAAACACTTTTAAAAAGAAAACTACATAATATTTATATCCTACCGTTACTGTTTTGCAAATATAAGGTGATGTAAAAATTGGTATGTAAAGTCTTAACACAACGTAATAATCTTCAAGATCAATAAACGAGTAAGAATTCTTACTTCCTTAATGAAAACATACTGTCCAATCGATTGACTTGTTATTGAACGATGTTTTTAACAAAAAAAAGTGGAAGTCCACTTAAAATTTTACTCTTTTCTGAAAGTTCAAGGTAGAGTTGAACATTGAAGGCTTACACAAATGTATCATCGATAACTTATCACATTACACTTCGCCAGCTGACATTTACATGTTTCACAATACTTTTTGTATGACCGGCATTGTTCCAGCTGAGAAACCTTTAATAAATGCGCGTTCGACATGCACTTGACCGGTATAGTGTCAATGACCTTTAGCAAGCACCTATGTTTTAATGATGATAAAACTCTACCTAGTAGACTCGTTCGAGATTATTCGACAGAATTTTGACCCGATTGCCAAAAACGAACTATAAAGTAAGAAATTATATTAACTTTCATTGCATAGGGGAAGCGTTCACACTTTTAATCTTTAATTAAAAGCTCTTAATTTTATTTTATACCTTTTAGTGACAAGTTTTAAATTTTAGAGCTACAATGTGATACCTACTTTGTATTTGAAAAATAATTGACTGTTTTACTTAATTTATACATTTTCCTATCCTAAGGATAATAATTCTAATCCTAAGGAGAGGATTTGACTGAATTTGAAAATCATTTTTTCATCTGGCTGCACATTAAAGCACATCTAAAAGAAACCGCCACATTGTTTTTTTAAGAATTTTATGTATTTATCCTATAATATACATATAATTTATTCAAATCAGTTGAGCCGTTGAGTAAATACTAGCGGGCATAGGGACGGTCATACATACAGGTCAAACACACTTCAGGTAAAAATAGGATTAACAATTAATTTTGTCCAACAAAATTAATTTAAAAAAAAGTGAAGTTAATTCATATCATTAATATTCGCATCGTCTGCGACCTTCACCTAAAAGGATAATTCTCAAACATTTTAATTACACCTCTAATCTGAGTAAAACTAAATTAAAAAGAAGAGAAATAAAACTTCTCGCATTGCTTTAACAACAACTTGCATATTAGAAAAATATGGTTATACACCACATAGGCAAGGACAACGTAGGTTCAACTCCTTTGTAAATTCGTTAGGAATTTAATAGGACAAGAAATCCTTTTACTTAATATCTTTACTTAATATTATAAATGCAAAAAGTAACTCTGTCTGTCTGTCTGTCGCGCTTTCACGCCAAAACTACTGAACCAATTTAAATGAAATTTGGTACACACAGTCTAGATCCTGGGAAAGGACATAAATGCTACTTTTTGTCGCGATAACCGACATATACGCGGGCGGAGCCGCAGGATACAGCTAGTAACTAATATTTATAGTTTCTAAACAAAAATTTCCTTCGATACATTTTACATCGTTCAATACATTTCCTAACGATATGATCTCAATTATAAAGTAATTATGTTTTTACAGCTTCTATTCATCAGGTAATGCCAGGTCATGTAAACATCATGATAACAAAGACAGTGTAATAAAAAAACAATCAAAGACGTTTACTAGTTACAAGTTTAGATTGTGTCATTAGGTCTGTCGGGATAACAAAGACTTCTAGACTTTGAACCACATATTAGTTTTAAGAATTCTAGGTAATAATGAGATGTTCAACCAGTTGTTAAGAAAAAAAAAAAAAAATTTTTTTTCTAGTCTACAAAGTATGACGCAAATGGAACAAGAAATAAAAAGAAAATAAACTAGACCGTCTGTTTATCACTACAGACGGTGTTAAGAATACGTTAGTGTTAGCAAAATTTCGAAGTAGATAAATTTCAATAATAATACCAGCCTATAAATGTCCCACTGCTGGGCACATGCCTCTTCAAATTTATAGAAGGAACGAGCATTAATCACCAGGTTTGCTCATTGCGGGTTGAATTTCAAATTTGATATTAAATATTAATTTTTAAACATTAATAGAAATTGAATTTCAGATTCAAATTTTTGGAATCCAGGTTTCATCACGATGATTGTCAATGATTTCTTACCATAATTAAGAAAGTACATATTACTTTGAAAAAGTCACATGGTACGATGATTGTCAATGATTTCTTACCATAATTAAGAAAGTACATATTACTTTGAAAAAGTCACATGGTGTAATAGATTCGAACCTGCAACCTTGTGCTCACAAATCCTTTCATTAAACCACTAAGCCACTACAAACTTAAAATATAACATTATATCCATAAATTTAAAATGTAACATTAATTAATTATGTTTTATTTTCTTTTAGTTACCCTATAAACTTGTAAAAAACGTTAGTAATTAAGGTACGTAAGACACATACATAGACATTAATAATATTATTACAGTCAGATAAGCTGTACCAGAGTAAGTTGTTAACCCTAAAATGACCAGGTATTTTATATGCACAGGATTATAGTATTTATGCGTAAGACATTATCGTACATAACTGCGTAAACATTTTCGAAAAATACTTACATTGATCATGTTATAATTATTTTATTGCGGACGGAAAAAGAATCAGCCAGTCAACATAAATATGTTGCCCGTTCCTGACCGCGCACAGTGTGTGTTGAGCTCTTGTGCCAAAAAGTAATAAGTAGAACGTAGTTTTATTAAATGAAAAATATTTATTTATAAATAATAATAAATAAGAAAATGTTCGCGGCATACAGTTTGGTTATTCTTTCCTTGGTTTACGCTATTAATTGCAACGATGCGGTTCTACGTAAGTAAAATTGACGTTGTTTATTTTTTTATTTATGTTTACTCTGAATAGTATACATGGTTGAAAAAATGCACAAGGGTAGATACGTTGCGTACCATACCAACCTACATGTATAGAGATTACGCTAACTAATGATAGTGTTACTTTTCCGTTTAATAGAAACTTAAAAAAAATGTCTTATCATTATTTTAATTTCCGCTTTATCGTAATCTAAACTGACCCCGAATTATTTAATACTCCAAAAGACACGTTCTTTCAAAAAATAAATATTAATATAAGGCTTAATTTAAATCTATAACTGAAATTATTGTACATTTTTACTCAAACTAGCTAGGGTTAAAAAATCCCCAATTAAATAAATAGCGCGCTTAAACGGTTAAGTTTCTGATAATAATGAATACGTATTTTTTGTATCTAAAATTGCTGAGCAAGATCTAGAGTAACTAAAAATCTTATTTAAAAAACTAAACTCCGATGTCAATTAAGCATAATATATAATAGTATGGGAATTACTTTACTACTAAGTTTATGATATACGCCTTTATGAATTACACGTCCACTTAAATATTTATAGCGTATCAATGCTAGCTTCTACTTAGTGTTAAGGGTTTATTTTCATTAATGTAGAGCTGAATCAATGCAATGCATATTTATATTTACACTATCGAGTCTAGAGTATGAGATAATATTTACACTACCTATAACTTTGAAGTGTATTACAAGTTATTGACACAAAATACAATGCAAGGCAATATGCACAAATCACCGATTACGTTTAAACTTTTAGGAATCAAATGCTATTTCAGTTCTAATCCATAACGTATTAATTAGTTTTTTATTTTAATATTTCAATAAAATGAAAAAAAATAGATCGCAAATTTAACGCAGGATTTAATGGTTGAATGTTTAAATATATAAAAATAAAGTTTAATGATGTTATATTTTCTAGAATTAAGACGCTGTAATTGAACAATTAAGCACATAAAAAATTCAAGCATATTTCCTATGGGGTACAAAACTTTGTATGTTCATGACTAGATAGATCTCTCTTTTTTTCGAATGTAAACCTACAAATTAGCAAAACACTTTTCAGCGCCATGACACAGGTATTTTCTTAGAATTTCATCCCCTTGAGAAATAACGCCAGATTTGGTTACCTAGGATGTTAAAAATTCAAACCAATTCAACATGCTTTCCATCATAATTATGAAATACCTGTTATAAAAATCTCAAGAACTTGAATCAAGCTTATTTGAAATAAATATTACATAAATATTATACATACACGTAAAAAAAAGAAGTTGAATCTATTTTTGTTACATTTTACTAGGAGTTCTACTAAAATTAAACTCTACTACAGATAAACTACGGTAGAACTGACA
This sequence comes from Diachrysia chrysitis, assembly GCA_932294365.1. NCBI lineage: Eukaryota > Metazoa > Arthropoda > Insecta > Lepidoptera > Noctuidae > Diachrysia > Diachrysia chrysitis. Next base: position 8,239,517 of record OW028649.1, on the reverse strand, counting down.
TCGTATAAATTGGCGCCTTTAGACTAGGTAGAGCTAAATAAGGAATAGGTACTAAATGGACTCGAGTCTGAACAATTTACTACTACCTACATCCAAGACACGAATCATTTATTCTGTGATTTAGTCGGTGGCTTTGAATATGTACCATTAAATCTGTTCTATTTTCTTATTGGCCCCCGACGTGGGATTTCAGTCAGTATCTTGTATATAAATATTAGAAGGCTACAGCTAGGTTCCCATAAATACGAAGATGCTTAAGAACCTGCACATGGAAGCATGGTTGTATTATAGAAACATTGATAAAGTGCGAAAACATTAGACCACGCGACTCTTTCGTCTCTAAAGTTATCGATAACTTGGATGTTTGAGGGAGTACTAGCGACCCGCCCGGGCTTTACACGTTTAGACCACAAATTTATGATTGATACACCCAAACCCTCCTCTTGAGTCACTCTACCATTGGTGAAAACCATATAAAAAACCGTTTGGTAGTATTTATCTCGTTCAGACAGAGGCAGCGGGGGATTTTGATTTTTAATAAGTATATGTATGTAACATATATTATGACACAATTGGAAGTAACTGCAATAACTAAGTTGTTTTAAAAAAGAAGACGTATTAAAATAATTATTTTTTAACTGATTTAGACCAAGCTCCTGTAACTAAATTACACAAAGATCAAAGAGTTCAGAACGACGTTGAATAAGATAATCGTATAATCAAATCAGTCAACAAACACGAATAACAGCAAATATTAATTTGCTAAAATCTACCATGAACAAAACAAATCCGAAATTTAATTATTTCATTTGTTTAGTACGAGTATGACAAGGTAATCGATACGTGAGTGGTATGGTCAATCAATCATCAACAACGCGTTGTGGCGATTGGGAGACGTGTATTGAATCCTCTGATTAAAATTAATTTAGTACAAAGGTAAAGTAAACATATAAGTACTTACAATTATAAGGAAGAACGTCTTGTTTACATGAGAAAACAAGACCTTTGTAGTGGCCGGAAAATAAAGCAATCATAAGGAACATAAACTTGTCCTGAACGACAAACAAAAAAAATATCTTAAAATTTAATTGTATTAACGTAGTAATGTACTCTTAATTTATTATTAAATTATGAGTAACATGTTCAGATTGGCACTCCGTATAACCACAACTTGGGATTTTCTTGAATGTTAATTAGTTATCGGAATGACCACAATGGCAAAGCTATTGATATATTTACATATGATTTATCGGTTTGCTTTAAGAGCCAAACAAACAAATCGTACCCAATCACTCGTACAACAAATTCGTATAACAAATGGTACCTAATCACTCAACCAATCAGTCGTAGCTACTAGCTAAAAGTCGTTTCTCTTCTTTTAAACAACTTAAGTACTACTTTTACGTACCTCTACCTAGGTACCTAATCCTTCCCCTTTAGGGAGGTTGTAAAAAATTCTTCTCTATCTCTCTTACATAGGCACAGTTATTACATCTTAGTCTGGGATTAGACATAAAAAAAGGTAAGCAGAACATAAAATATGCGTGAATGTCATGAACAATAAAATTTTGAATTTTTATAATGATGTCACGTGAAATTTTTCCGCAAAATAAAATTACCTCGATTAACTAAATGACAGATCTGTGAGAAAATTGCTTCTAATGTCTGTAGATTACGGAGCTTAGTTATTGATTATTATCTTAATGATTGATTTATTATATTGCATAGGTATGTACCTACCTAATTATGCAGTATCAATTACAAGCACTTTATTTTGTTATTTTTATTTATATTTATTAAGAATAACATTAGAAGACTTACCGACTGTCATTTTTATCATATTACCACTCTGAATCAGGGAGCATAAATTAAAACATATATTTGCTATGAAATACAAGCCCGTCCTTTTAACTTTTGATATATTTAATTAAGAATAACAAAGATACTACTATTATTTTTTTAATTCATACTCCGCTATTTAAGAAGTTCCTACACTAACTTTAGACAGATTTTTCATATAACTATTTATGCTCAAAATATACCAGCCTAAACTTAGTCAGTGTTTTAGATACTTTTGATTGCTAAACCTCCGCTGTCAGTCTGTCTGTCAGCGGGGCTGTATTTCATAAACCATATGTTGAGTATTGAAATTTTCACTAAGAGTGAATTTATATGGCAGCAATAACAACAAATAATAAAAAGTACATACTGTTATATCCCTATTATTATCCCTGTTATCTTGTAAGTCTGTACTTACAAGATAATAGGGATATAACAGTATGTACTTTTTATAATAGATCGTACTAGTAGATAGTACTTATGTAGATCCTGTGATCTACGATGGTCCGGAACCCTCCGTTTGAGAGTCTGACTCGCAAATGACAGGTTTTTTTTACAATAATCATATACAAAAATCATACTAAGGGTATAACATATCAATTAATTAATTTATACATAAAATGATGGGAATACAGGGATGATTACCAACACAATGTTAACTTAGATCCTAAGAGCAACATTGTGGAATACAAATAAATATTCAACTGAATTTAATTTAATAAGAAAAGTCTGTAGTTACTACTAAAAAACTCATAAATCATTTATAATTTCAGCTGAATACATCGAGCCCTGTGATTTTAGAAGCAAAAACTTCACGGAATGTCTCAAAGAACAGATAGAGGTTGCTCTTCCTAAATTCACGAAGGGTATCTCAGAGCTGGACGTGCCATCAATAGACCCAGTACATTTGAGCAACATCGCGATAGATGGCAATGGACTCAATCTGTCTTTCTCAAAGGCAGCTTTGCACGGACTGAGTAAAAGCAAATTGACGAAACTCGAGTAAGTTTGACTAAAAAACGTAATACTATTTTGAAAATGTTCCCTGTTCGTGAAAATGTTTCCGCTCTTTTTCATAATGTTCCCTTTGTTTCTCAAGTTATAGATTAGGTTTTCGACACCAGTGATGTAGGTAGGTAACTTCAAACAACAATTCATTTAGAGCCTCAGTTGGTACTTTGTAACCACTTACCTATAAGCAACCTAACCGGATAATTAAGTCTTATGAACATATATTTTCAAAACCTTTTATAATACATCCAGATTTTGCACTTTTTACCAAAACCTTCATGCATCTGCATTTCATGCTGCTTGCAAAGAGTATGCTTTGCTTTTTCAGCCAAGATTTCAACGAACCAGTATGGCTGTATGATTATTTCCTTTTATTAACATAAGTAGATTAACACCTTGAACCAGGGAATCCGGAAGTCAGTATCGGTCTGCGGGACGAAGTCAGTACCTATTGATGAATGTATTAGTTGATAAACAATCATCACTGCAAGCTATTTCAAGTTGAGAAACGCTAAGGAAAACACATTGTATGCAAATAACCGCCCCCTCCAAACGCGACTTAAAATGCAATAATTGTTGTATGACAAATGATATCAATACAATAGACACAATCTTATGAGTTATTGCAAAAAAACACACTCTTAAAATACAATTGTACATCTAATTACATCTAACCAGTTCCTTGATATTTCTATACATAAGTAGGTATATACCGAGCAATTGGCAACAGACTACGTTTATCTAGGTACTAATTAAAAGTAATTTATAGGTACAAACTAAAACGATTACGACAGTCGACTTTGTCCATCAATTTACTTGATGGAATGGAACGTGTAACATTGATCGTTATGTTAATAACTTTCACGTGTCAACACTTTTTGTTTGGGTACACTTCATCTTGAATTCAAAGATTTACAGAGTACCTACGGTAATATACTAAAGACAAGGATTAATCCTGATATCATGTTGTTACCTTCCTATATTTTTACAAGCTTTTATTTTAATTGCACTGTTCATAACTAAGTAGTAAAGAATGTTTATGCAATCATTATAATTGTTTATGAGTTGTCGGTCATAATTTGCATACCATATTCGACCATTTTTTGTTATGCGATTGAGCTGATATTTTGCATAGTTTATATTAATCCGGTGACAATAGAATTACTTTCGAACTGGTCTGATGATGAAGCCCGATTGTGGCCATAGGAGCTTCGTCACGAAACGACGCATGTTTGGGCTTGTACGATTTGTCTTCACCAGTAGGTACTATGATCCTAACTGATTTAAAACCTAGTATTTTTTTACAGCTAAGCAAAAGTAACCATACCTATAATAAACATACCAACAAACAAATGAAGGTAAACTAAAACCTAAATCCTGAAACATTCACACTAGGAGATATTGCTAAAATAATTTTATAGGTAGATACAAACGAAAAATAATTAGAACCCCCTCAAAACATTACTCTACTTCTGTGTCTATGTCTTTCAAGACCTACCTTAATACTGTATAAACAAAATGGTTTCACCACCGGTTTTTAGCAATTTACTTAGCATTTACTACACATGACTGATAGATGCTACATTCACATTATTTTTGCAGCGTTGATTTGGGCAAAGATAAGAGCGAAGAACGCTTTTCCCTGTCATTTAAAGGCAACCTGAGCTTGACAGCTCAGTACACCGTCGACGGCAAGATCCTGATTCTGCCAATAATAGGAAACGGCGACGCGCTAGTCGTAGCACGTAAGTTGTAAATAAGATCCCACAAAAAACATTTGCATGTAAAAATTCGCACTGTCACAAAGTTATTAGATCTCATGAAGAACTAAGCTTCTAACACTACACGCCCTAACTCTACAAGGCCTAACTTCACTAACTCTACACTTAACCATTTCACTGTCCCGTGAGTCACATATGAACATTTCAATTGTTTTACTATTGTGTCTACTTGCGGGACAGTGAAATTGATAAGTCAAAATATGTGGCTTGGCCATTTCGCTACATTCACATATAATTAAATTAATAGAATAAAGTTAATTCAGTGTTTATTACTTTTCTGTTATATAATAGTTCTTGTAGTAACGAAACGGCGGTGTAGAGTTAGAAGCTTGGCTCTACATGCGATCTGATAACTTTTTTTACAGTGCGAGTCTTATGGTCTTGTCTCGGCAACATTGTACAATATAGTAATACTAGCTGACATACAAAATTTCAGCTTTCTAGGACATTAGGAAGTACCCTAAGAGTTTTGATCATCATCAGTGAGTCAGTGACGAAATCAGGGGTTAAGATATTAATGAAATATAAAGTATAAGAGCTATCCAATTAAAACTTTATTAATAAGTCGGCTATGACAATATATCCCGAGAATTTTGTTTATCTAGTATGATCCAAACCCAAGTTAAGAGGGTTCAAAAAACGACGCAACGCTTAGATTAAAAGTAGGTAGTGCTCGAGCGCTTTACTTGGCTGAACTGCCTACCTAATTACGAGATAATATCAAAAGAACCACAAAAAAAAACAAACTGCAACTTTACTGTACAACACACGATATTACCAGAAACAAACTTCGCTTTCTCAACCGCCATTAATTGCAGAGGGAATCGAAGTCGGGATCGACAGCAAAGTAACTCGCCATAAGGACGAAAGTGGCGAGCACTTCAAGCTAGCCACGCCGAAGTACAAGTACACCATCGAACGCACCACGTTTGACCTGAAGAACCTGTTCAATGGAAACAAGGAACTCGGTAAGAAACTAAATCATTTGCGATAATGCTTTAAACGTTGTTCCCTATCTATACATATAGGTACATCGCTCTAGCTGTGCACCGCGGTTTTACTAGCGCACTTTATTCCTGTTCACGCCGACTTGTCAGGATAAAAAGTATCTTATGCGGTAATCCAAGCTATTTACAAATGATCTGTATGCCAAATTTTATTTAAATCCCTTTTGTATTTTTTGCGTCAATGTATTACAAACATGCACCCTTACAAACTTTTACATTTTTAATAAGTATCAGTGCCTGTACAACGAGCACTTGTCACGTGTAGTGCAGTGCGCCGTCTCGTTTCCACAAAGGCAACAGCTTAGGATCTAATGAAAAGCTTTCACACACAGACAGAAATAAATCTACACCAACACTCTGACAAGTTAAAAATCTGCGGTTTAAACACCCATTTGTCTCGCACATAAAATAAGACCAAGGAAACCCTTTCGACTTTCAAAGCTTGGTAGATATGGGTATAAGGGTTGGCCTGTGGTTGCAAATAAAGAGAACCAGTCACTCAGATCTACAAAAAATAACACTTTGAGAACAATACTTAGCGCTAATCAACAAATTAAATACAGGTCTAACGAGTTAATCTAGATTAGGTCAATTCTAATCCAGCGAATACATGTTTAACTGCCCTACATAATGTAGGTTCCATGTTGGTTTCAATTATTTTTACGCAATTTAACCAAATGAAAAGAGCTTTGTGTTCAGGCTTTACGCCGCAACTGTTGTTAGCCGAACTGGTCAATAGTAACAAGAAGACGTGGGTGGGAATACGTTAAAATTACGTTGTTAAGTTATGAATAAGTTTGCTATGAACCGTCAAAATAAAAGTTAATAATGCAAATTCATCCGTAACTAAAAACGTACAGTTCATTTTTTTTTTAGATAAAAAAATCCATAGCATATTCGCGCGCATTCTACGGAATTATTTCTTTTTAATGTCTAATACAACAAATTCATCCTTAAATTTACTACGTACCTAAAGGTCGAATTTTTTATGAGTGAAAACAATCCCGAGCGAACGCGAGCGAATTCGCGAGCATTCTATGGAATTCTTAGTTTTTTATCTCTGACATAGTAAACTTATCCACGTACCTACTGCTTATATTTCTTCTGAGATAAAAAAGACAAGTGAATACGCGCGCATTCTTGCAACTTAGGAAGAATTTGACGCTCCAATGCGCTTCGACTCTACTGTAGTATGAATTGATCCTTAACAGCTGGTGATGTCCTGACCTGCATGTTTAGCGTATCCAGCGTTTTGTCGGAATTTTTATTTATTTGTTTTTAAATTTTTATGGCCTTTTGCATAGGAAATAGAGAAATTCACAAAATATTAATCATATTGCAAAAGTATTATACTATCTGCTAACACGAAAAATATTGTTCTAAAACCTTCTTGTTCGCTATTTTCAACCATAAAATTTGTGATGTCTCAGTTTCGTCACTTTGAGCACACTTAGCTACACATGTACGTGTTTAGCAGTCTATTAATCAGCAAGAATTTCTATAGGCATTCAACATTCGCTGACTCGGCAGTCCTATTTGTGCCCCCACATCTAATGTAAAAGGTTGCTCACATAGTGTTTTTATAATAAGATCGTAGGGTGCATAAGCAAAAGAAATCAAACACGTACAAATACATATTTAGTATATTGCAGACGAATACGTATGCACGACATTTTTAAGTCATTATTATCCTTAAAGTCACACGTAGACACACCAGTCGTGCGTAAATAGGTATTGATACAATGTAACAGGTATCAGATAATATTAACGCAGCTCATTACGTATTTTAATTTCCTAAGATTTCGATTTCGGTTTATCTATTCATAAATCTTGATTGAAATATTTTAATATGATAAGGACTTTTTTTGTTTGCGATAATATCTATATTTCTTATAATAATTTACAATCATTAACTTACATTAGAAAGTTTCAAAACATAGGTAGGTACAAACAAACAATAATCATATCCTAGCCGTACACTTTTTCATTCAATCGCAAGTAAGTGGCTCTTGGGACTCTGGTCCTTATAGTTTCGCCAAAAAGTCAGGTGAAGTAGTCAAGGCATGGAGACCTCACGTTCCGGCTGACGCAGGTGCTTACCGGACATGGCTGTTTCGGGAAGTACCTGTGCCGGATCGGACGCGAGCAGTCGAAGGCGTGCGTGCCACCACTGCACGGCCCCGGAAGACAGCGCCGCGCACACTCTGCAGGCCTGCCCAGCGTGGAAAGAGAAGAGGCGCAATTTGGTCGCCGAAATCGGAGGACAGGGCTCTCGCTCCCGACTGTGATCACGGCCATGGTCCGTAGTGAGAGCGCTTGGCAGGCGATGGTCGCTTACTGCGAACATGTGATGGCAGCCAAGGAGGCTGCCGAACGAGAAAGGGAGGTGAACGCCTTGCTCCCCTCGCGCCGTAGGCGCATAGGGCGCCGTAATAGGGCGCTAAACGACCTCCGACCACCGTGCGGTCGGGCCTGCGGGTTATGGGGAGGGCAACCCGTCACCCGATCAGCTGACAGGCCACGGAGGATACGCACGCGAAGTCCCTCGCGAGCGTCCTCGGAAGATGCGAGGGGTGGGCACTTTACACCCACCCCTCTAGCGCTGTGCAGAGAATGCATATGCGATCCAGCGGCTCTGGCTAAGACGTAAGGTGAAGTAGTCAAAGCCTGCGCTCAGGCTCTAGACCTCTACAAAAAACAAGATGTAAATAGCAGCAAGTGTCTTTTAAAGGGTAACATTGTTGGGTAATTAGTTATACAATTTTACACGTGCGTACATTTATGCCATAATTTGTAATTTGAGGCAAAGGTCGTTTGCGCGTCTTAGTAATTTTTTTTTTGCATTTGTTGTTTCTTTGTAAATGTTATTTGAGTATATATAGGTACAAGTACAAATAATAATCTAGTGCATGAATTATTTTTGATTACCTACTTAGTTAAAAAATTAAAGCGTTAAAAAATCGATCGTCATTGCATTATGTCTGTTTGGTCGACTTTAGATAACTCCACCAGCCATGTACTTAGGAGGGACCTACCTGATGACTACATCTTATTAAAATTATATTTGACATGTTCGCAGCGGAGACAACACTACGTTTCGCCAACGAGAACTGGCAGCAATTGATGGACGAACTATCTCCGCCAGTCGTCAAACAGATCGTGCGCACAGTCGTCAAAGCAATCAACAAGTTCTTCTCAAAATTCACCATAGAACAAATGATAAAAGGATATTATGATACTCCCGAAAATTAATTTATGTATATGTTTTTTTAATATCTACATCTTACGTAGGAGATAATAATAGGTACCTATATACGATATTCATCTCAAAATATCTACTGAAATTATATTAGAGTATTTTGCCCGAAACTCTCTGGGTACCTACAAATGAAACATAAAAATGTAATAATATTTTTTTTTTTTACAAATAGAATACCTTTGAAAATTGACTTTTGACTTTTAAACTTGAATGTTTATAATTTAGTGTGATACCTGTGTTAATAAAAAAGACTAAAATATAAAATGTTTGTTTTATTAAACCAGCAAAATACACATATATACTTTTAGATATACCAACAGTAGGTTAAAGAAAGCCCTTTAGAGGGAAAGCGCCTAAACATGCGTTTTACAGACAGGTGTCTAGGGTAAAAGTCCGGTGCAATAGTCAGCCTCTTTCAAAAAAGGGTTGTTTATGATGGTCTTTAAGGACGCAGTACTTTATAATAGTATACGACCAGAAACGGTAAATGGTTGAAGCGTTATAGAAATAAATTAAAAAACATACTTCAGACAACCGTTTAAAGATAAACGTTTTTTTACATTAATTAATAGTTATTTTAATTTCTTATTACATTGCTTTTTATTTCTTCTTTTTTAAATAAGTTGCACACTGTTGACTGACATTAATTACAACTTCTCCTATCGCGGGTCTGCTGGTAGAGATTTTTTTTGAAATAAGCAGTAGGTAATTTTTTTTATATTATGTTGTTTCGTTATGTTTTGTGTATGTGTATAAATTTTTAATTAATTTATTTATTTATGGCAAGCCATGGCAGATAAAAGAAAGACAATGTCTAAATTCTTTTCAAGGTAGGTAATACTAGTACTATCTGGTTTTGTATTTGACAAATAAAACAAGGGTAGAAAAAGCATTATAATATTATTTATTTTTCTTGAGTGTGAATAACATTTTGCTTAACGATTATCCATAGTTCGGTTGTTGTCTTGTTCATTACTATTATTACTACTAGTTGTACTAGTACTTAAGATTGATTCGGTTCTTTGCAATCGTGGTTCGATTGTCGCGGCATCAGATCTGTTGCTGAATCTAAATGATGGCCAAGGAACCCCCTTTCCTTTCTTGTACCAGATGAAACCAGTCAGCACTAAAGCTAGGGCTACAATACCACCAGCTGCACCTCCCAAGCCGGCACGAACTCGGTGTGAGCGCGCTGAACCTGAAAACGACAAACCATCAACTTTATTCAATCAAAATTATTGATATTACCACAAAAATAAAATGTTTAAGTTAATATATATAGGTGGTAATTAAGTAAATGAAATAAGTAGTTAAAGTTTATTAAGTTCTTTAAGTAAATAAAGTAAGTAATACAAAAAGGCTTAAAATGCAAGAGTTAGTCGCCGTAACCGGCTTTTTTTGAACAGCTTAGTACCTTTGCGGGAAAAGTTGCAAAAACTAATACAACGTGTCGTTTTGCATTCTCGTCAAATTTCAGGAGGGACTTTTTAAAAGATTACTAGGAATATCTGCTTAATAATTAATACATACTTGTTTTTTCTAGTTATTTAAGTTTGTCAATATTTCAGAATACACCATTTTTAAAGAACAGAATCGTCCCTTTGTGTATGCGGTATGCAGTGTCTTAATGTGCGTGTGTAAAATAGCAGTTACAGTGCGGTATCAACGGGCCGCGTTTTGAAATGCTTGTTCGACAAATGCCGATTTACAAAAAATTAAAAGAACCTTATTTTATGATTGATTAGTGTCGAGAATCATTAGCATAGTTACCTCCTTGAATTAGACGAGAATGCAAAACGACACGTTGTATGTACTATGCGTTGTATGTACGTTGTATGTACTATTGTACACGTTGTATGTACTATGCGTACCTAAGTATGAAAACTTAAAGTTAATTAAAACTATACTTACGGTCAGCTGACAAAATGATAGTGTCTCTAGACTCTATAGTTTCATCATGCACAAGAGCTGCACATGTCCATTTACCAATATCATCCTTGTGTACCGGGTTAATTGTTAGCGAACAGTCGCCATATTGCAACTTCCTCTCCGAGGTGAAATAATAACGATCAAGGATGGCACTGAAAGAAATAATGTCGTGAAGGAATTGCTAAAAAGTTTGAGAATTTGAATTTTAGTTGTACTCAAGGGAAGAATTTATTTTTGCACTTTCGTGGAAACAGGAAAAACGGCAACAATTACTCTTAAAAAATATGTACTATATTACGTTCGTGTTCGTTTACTTACTTTTCTGCTGTCACTGTAGAGTCTATGCTAATACCAACGAAATTTGGCGACAAAAATCTGCAATAATCAAGTGGCCTTGGCCCGTTTGAAGTAAGACAATATATAACAACTTCACCACCGACTACTACATCTATTTCCTGTGTATGGGCAGCCAAAGGTCCAGTGACTCGAACAGACAGTTGATCTACGACTTCAATACCTAATTGGTATAAATGGCCCATGTGGCATGTCCACATGCCAGCGTCTTCTTCAGAAACATGTCTGAATGTTATTCCACAGTCACCAGTCTGAAGATTTTCGCCCGTGTACCTTGGTGAAAATAAAAAAAGGTCAGATAAAGCGTGCCCAAATAAATTTTAAATTTTCAGTAACAGAGACGAAATCATAAAGGTTACGAAAAACACACAAATAGGGATAAAAAATCCAGCAGCGGTTTCGAGTAAGTTATCAAAACTTGGAAATGAATCCTGTAGTATTATGATATAAGCTTACCAAAAGTCCTGTTCCTCGTTGTCAGCTCTTTCCACAGGAGTGAATTGCGAGCCATTAGGATGCTGGAACCAACAATACGCAAGGGACGCTTCAGCCCGACACCTCATTGTTAAACTTGAATCTTTTTGAACGAACAATGTCTTCAGTTCTGGTACTGCCCTTTCGAGTTCTCGCCTAATTCTTTTACCTTGAAATATAAAATGATTTCAGTTATCCCACACTTTTGCAACTCGCTGTATTATTTTCACTACGTGTTTTGGAATGTATCTAGACAAACATTTGACCTGAACATGTACCTCTGCTCGTAGGAACACTGACTAGCGCTTGCATGGGGGTTCTTTGTTTGATTACTGCGCCTTCCCATTCCTGGACTCCCACAGTACACCTCCAAGTGCCATAGTCTGCTGGAAGTACAGACTCTATCGTCATACCACAATGTTTTTTAGAGAATCCATCGCCATAGTAACTGTAAATTATTATAACTTATTCAAAGCAATAAATTATACGAACGATGAACTGCTTTTTGTTTAATTTCGAGATTAAATCATAACCTAGTAGTTAAAATGTAACAGAGCGTGACGCCTTAAATTATACCGAACTGAATAAATTTATCTAAGTTAGAATACAGACATGGCTTTTGTAATTTATTTTGTATTACAATCGTTTTATGTATAGTATACAAATTAAAGTATTTGTTACCAACCTGTAACGCCCATCACTCAAACCATCTACCACGTTAAAACCAGAAGCTTCCGAGCTCTTTTGGAATCGGCAGAAAGAAATATTTTTGGGCGAGTGTAGAATATTGCAGTACAGATGCAATTTATGCGTGTTGTCATCTCGAACGAAGCCAACGTCGAGACGTTCAGCTACAATAAAGCAATGTACATATACACATCAACTATGGACGCCATTTTGACTTATTTGATGATGGTGAGATGCATAAATTTTTGGTTAAACCGATGAGAAAAGATAGAGAGTTCGAGTAACTAATAACAGGTGAAATATTGCACAAAAGAGGATAAGAACAGTTTTTATAGATAGATTACTTACCACTTTGCTATGAAATAGGTATGTAGGCATGCTTTACGTAAAGTACGAAAGCCGATAACATTCGATATAAGGTTGAAAATTTCATCACTGATTAAGTAAACATAAAAGAGTCATGTGAAAGGTTAATTCTTATCCTTATCTGATCAGAAGGGCTTGGTTGCCGAAAATACTGAAGCAAAACAAAACTCTAATGTCAAGAGCACCTTTATTACGTATAAGGCAATGTCGAGGTCATGACCTACTCGATAAAAAGATAAGTAATAAGTCACTGCGGCAGTGCGCCACCTGCATTTATCACATTAGAGTCGTGTGTCACCTGTTTTATTGGAACGCGAGAGGGAGCTGATGCGAACGATTAATTATACTTAATAGGTACTTAAAATTATATTCTTACAACGCATGCGACCCATCACATCAGTGGATGTCATAAAAAATCTGATGGGTCAGTAATGAAATTAAAATTATAATCAGAAAGAAACACATGATCGCTTACGGCCATATGTTATCAACATAAGGCAGTAGCTGATGATGAAATTTTCCTTTACGACTACTGGAGTTTTCGTATGTGTGATAAGATTTTGAGGCGGATAAAGAAAATAGCTTATTATATTTAAAACAATCAAGATAGGATCGATATTCTAATTTGTACAAAGTACACCGGTCACCTTAAAATCAAAATAAAACATTTGATCATCTACTGAATATCACGTTTTCACACGTGTTTTAGATTTTCAGTTAGATACCTATCGTCTGCTTATTTGTGCAATGATAAGTATAGCATTATTGCACTCTAACGTTGATTTTACACAAAGAAATGCTTTATTCTAATACTTTATTTTATAATTAAAGTAAAAAGACTGAATATTGAGGACTAGGATGTCTCCCTTTATAGACTGGGAGGATCATTTGACCAGAATATAAAGTTTTGTCGAACAGCCTAATTGCCAACCGTGTGTTTGACATTGATAGATCACAGAACTTCTGTCATTCTAGTTTAACATGCAGCGTATGAACGTCGCTTCACTTTAACATTAAAAAGTAAAACATTCCTTAACACAGATAAATGCGCTTACCTTCGACAACGACGTTTCTCTCAACATGCACCTCTGTCACTCGTCCAGGCACACCCAGCAACACGTTCCATCTGCCTTGCACAGCTCTGGTGGTCCGGTCCAACATCACACTACATTGTCCCGATACCAACGAACTCTCGGAGAACGGCTGAGCGACCAAGCAGTAAGAGTTTTGTAAAGTCGACAGAGTCACTTCTGCTTTTGTTTGACCGTCTTGGAGAGATATAGCATCGAGTGGTAAATTGGGGATGGTACCTAAAGTGAAAAAACAAAGTTTTTAACTGAAAAGAAACTTTCGGACACAATTATCGAGCGCCACAATATTTTTTGTATAATTTCTAAAATTACTGTTTTACCTTTTTTAAATTTGCAGCAGTGGCAATTTCACATAGTAAGTATCTAAGGCTATTAGATAATCTTTTTATTTTTCTTTTTTCCTAGTATAGTACCGTTATATATAATATTTTATAAACATCGTACCTACTTTATTCTAGAATGCGTCGTGGCTCAATAAAGATTTCCAGTTATAAGAACCTAATTACAAAGATAGCCTAGCTCAGTAAATAAACAGTTAACTATTTATAGTCCAGGCAAATTGACTCATTTACAGAGATAAAAAAAGAAAAATGTTATCCAGAAACTTACGTTTTTAAATGGTTAAGAGGGTTAAAGTCAACATAAGGAAAATGAGTTATGTGCCCAAGAAAGTTCGGGGATAATTTTAGGGGTTGAAAAGGGGTGAAAATGGATACATCTCGTGTTTTTTGCAATTTCACGCGAAATTTTGTCCTACTGAAAAATGTTAAATACAAAAGTTGTAGATCTTGGAAAAATCTACAACTTTTGTATGGGTCATTTTTTAATATAACCTCAAAATTTCAGAAAAAAATGCAAAAATCAAAAAAATATATATTTTTTGTTTTTCACTTGTCAATTTCTCAAAAATAAATATTTTTTAACCAAACTTGCTGAAAGTACTCCTTTTTGTGTCCTAAATAACAAAAATAAATTTTAGATTGAAATATTAAAAACTGATTGAAAGATTCATTTTTTTCGGTCCGAAACACGTTGTTTTCAAAGTTACATTTTACTACATACAATCATCGTAGAGAGGTCATACATATTCCTTCCAAAAACATATCCAACTATCTTTACTCCAAAACGTTTTATAAAATTTATTTTAAAACTTACCTAACTTTGTGTAATTTTAATATTTGGCTTTGATTTATATTGAAATTTCTATTGATAAAATGAAATGTTAAATCATGTTAATTTCATTTTAAAAAAACATTCAATTATTTAAAAGCATGTTTTAAATAATTTTGTACAAAAATTAATTATAAGACGATTTATTTATCAAAATATGTAGAAAATAATTGAATTAATTATTTCATCGCGAGAAATGAGAAACTTTTCTTATTAAAGTAAAAGTCAATCGCATTGTATGTACTTACCTGACATCTTTCAACTACACGGAATATGCTATTACAATGATTATAGCAGTATTGTACAAAAATAAAAAATGTATTTAAATAGTAAAACATATGTTTCTTCGTGTTTTTTCCCGTACAATTCAATGGTCTTATTAGTTTTTGATTATTTTTTTTATTTATAACAAATTATTAACAATAACCAAAAAATTTGTTTTTGCAAAATTATTTTTTTTATATTTTCCAATTTTAAACATGTTTTTAAATGGAAGCTGTATTGTTTTATTATTTCATTGAAAAGTAGACGTCAATACGAAAAAAATGAGCCCTGTATGACCTCTCTACGATGATTGTATGTAGTAAAATGTAACTTTGAAAACAACGTGTTTCGGACCGAAAAAAATGAATCTTTTAATCAGTTTTTAATATTTCAATCTAAAATTTATTTTTGTTATTTGGGACACAAAAAGGAGTACTTTCAGCAAGTTTGGTTAAAAAATATTTATTTTTGAGAAATTGACCAGTAAAAAACAAAAAATATATATTTTTTTGATTTTTGCATTTTTTTCTGAAATTTTGAGGTTATATTAAAAAATGACCCATACAAAAGTTGTAGATTTTTCCAAGATCTACAACTTTTGTATTTAACATTTTTCAGTAAAAACGTAAGTTTCTGGATAACATTTTTTTGTTCTCCATATTCAACGTGCCTGGACTATTAGCAATTATTTACTCATGGATCATACCTAGGACTTGTACTTCAGTCCACCCAGTGTGCGTGTGGTTTCCTGGTTCGGAAGCAGTAAGGCGCCATCGCCCAGTGTCTGAAGGAACTACGTTCTTAACCCTAACACCGCAGCCATCACTCCAACTGGTAAACCTTAACATAAATAATTCGTAAATCAAAACTAATTTCATCAAAACGAAGGCGAAATAATATAGTAACTTTTCAGCGATAAGGTAGCCAGATTTTATTTTAATTAAATATAATATTTAAAACAAATTTTATCACATAATATTGCATTTAAAATTTGCATACAATCGTAGTGTAAAAAACCACAGAGGTTAAAACCGACGTGGAAGACCCGGATGGACTACGTCTTTAATTTTATTTTATTTTAGTACAATACCTGATAATTTATTTTAAACTCAACCTTCGATAATCGATATTGTTATCTATTTAAAAGACCTTTGCATAATATTTAAATTTTTGTTTATTTTTGTTTTCAACCTTAAGTTACACAAATACTTTAATTTCTGTGAGAGCTGTAAATAATCAAAATTAACAGATTATGGCGGTTTTAGTTACGCTTGTTGTCAGAAACCATAATACATAGCCAGGCATTTAAAAAAATCCCAATCTACGCTACCGGAATTAAATATATTGTATCGCAGGTTGTAGCTATGCGGAACCAAACCTATAATCAGTCTAGAAGATATTTAGATACAGATTTTCTATTGTCCTGTTATCAATCATTGACTTATTATGGAAGCAATGTTATCAGTAGATAGATATAGCTATTACAGCTCTCTTACACAATGGTGAAGATAATAGATAAATATTTAAGTAGGTATTAGAAATCACAAATACAACATTTATCGATCTTTATACTAGGTTAAGAATAAAATATATTTAGGGTTTATTTTTACAATGCCAGATTTTGTATGGATATCCTCGAATAAAATGATTTGTTGTAGGAAAAATCAGCACTTAAGATAAAAATATTTAAGTATAAAACTTTTTTTATCCATGGAAGGCAAGTAGCAAAGTGTTTACAACATGGCGGTGAAAGGTACGCTTATAAGAAACTTTTTAATTATGTCTGTTCTATAACTTTATCTTAATAACATTTGTAATAACTTGTCTTAATAATAAAATACCTAAAACATCCATTTTTATTGATATGTCTAAAGCCTTCGGCTTCGTAGACCACAAAATTATTATTGCTAAAACTGAATAAATATCGAATAAGGAAAAACGCGTTTATTAATTCATGGAAGATTATCTTAGCAGTCGAACGCAATGCGTTGAGATGCCAAGTTACTGTGAACAGATCTCAATATTAGCAAAATAATGATGGCGTTCCACAAGGAAGCATTAGGGGCCATTACTTTACACAAGGGTGTGTTGTATAGAGATGATATTGAAAATAATAGCAATGTTCATGAATATGAAGAAGAAATAAATAGAATATTAGTGTGAATAATAGACTAGTTAAGACACAAAACAATTTACAAATTATTAAAAAATGTAATATAAAAATATGGTTTTTAATGAAGTCCAAAACACCATTTTGTAACTAGAGGAACATATCGATAACCAATGGTTATTTAGTTAGATAAGACATCACTCTCTGCCTTTCATGGACTTGTATCCTCAATAATACGTTATTATTATTTATTATTAGATTAATAATCAGAGGTAACTCTGTCGACCCCATTTGAGTGTTTAGACGACAGAAGAAATGCATACGATCTCTATACAGATTGCACCAGCTACAGAAAGAATATAAGCCTAAAACTACGTTTAGTCTTAAGAGTTCAGAGAGAGTGAACCTTTGTTGAAGACCCACAAAATTAGAACTTTCCCATCTTTATAAGTTTTAGAAATGGTTAAGTATGGTTCATGGATTCATAAATAATTTCAAACAATGTCAGATATTTCTTCCCGTCCAGAGGTTCTAAATCCTCAGTGCAAAGATATCATTAAAGTGAAGTCGTTATTACAGAAAAAAATCTGGGTATAGCACCCATCATCTTCAAAAATAAACACACACACACACACACACACTTAAACAAAAGGCCAGCAGAAATACAAATATTTAAAAATAAACTCACTTTGCTTTTATTAGATGGTTGTTATTCCTCTATTAAAGTATAAAAAAATTATGAACCTAGATTTTATTAAATATCTACTGTTTTTTAATATGCACAAGGTTTGTTTTTAATGTTTAGTTTAAAGTAGGTTATACCTACTTTTAAATAAGTGTTTTGATTCTCATGGATATCGTTAATTTTAACTATAATTTTATTATACATAATGTTATATGTATAATTTATATTTAAAGATAATGACTTGTTTATTTCTTTTCTGATTTTTTATTTTTGCATGCACTGGATCTATATCTTGGCATTGTCATTGTAATTATTGTACCTACATTCTTACGAAATATTATTTTCTGATTCTGATTAGATAATTGTATGCCACCTTTCTAAAAAACAAAATTGTGGCGTTAAATTTCAGTTTGACATAAATTATTCGATAAATGTTTTTTAAAAGAATATTTGAAATAATAACTACCCGGAATAGATTATATTTTAAATATTTTAAGTGTTTTTATGTTTTGTGTTACCTACTGTTGTATGTATGTGTGTAATAGTTTTTAATATAATAAGTACCTATTTATTATATACCTACCTATATATTATACTCAATTATATTTACGCTGGAAACGGCTAAATATTATGTATCCAAATTTTTGCTACATCTTTATCCATATTCTTACAATTAAATGTTAAATGATCTAAGTTACAGAACAATCAAATTAATAGTGCTACTTACAGAAGGTTCACAGCGCGAACAAAAATATACGAATAGAGCCTTTAACTGCGACACAACAAAATGCAATTTAGATCGCATAAGCGCTTAGTGCATAACACGATACATATTTACATTTATTTCTAACGCTTAGCTTTGTATGACGCGGCGCGTTAGGGTTGAAGACTTGTCGAACGTACCTAAACTGCAAAGTGAAACCTCCTGGTAGTAGTTTAAAAAACAAAGCGAGTTCAATATTGCCAATAATATAACAATAAATGGCTACATTGGCGCCGGCGAAGTTATTGCAGTGTTGTGTCTTGATCTTTGTGGTATTTCTGTGTAGGCACTCATTTCACAATTTTAACATCCAATCTTACTTTGCTTATAAATGTACGGATATTCAGCCCGTTAAGAGTTGTATTACTAGGCAGATAAAGACAAAGCACCTACAAAAAACTGAACTGCAGCACTTACCTGTTATTAGGTGGTTGGCGAACATCGAAGGTGACTCCAGCAGGTGTAGTCACTTCACACGAGAGGAGGTTCTCAAGAGTTGTTGATAGCCGCATCAGAGCTTCGTGGCCCTCAGTGACATTTAAGTGTAAGGGCCACCCGATGCCCTCTTGCATCTTCAATAGATTTTTGACCGGCACATCAAACAAAGCCGTGCGGGCGCTGACATTGTGTAAACATATAACTGCAAAACAAAGACTATAAATAAATATTACCTAATAATATACAGGTACCTAAGTATTTAAAACGTAAATTAATAACGCTACAAACCAAATAACAGTAGCTTCAAATATTCCCGGCACATGATTATCATAAAGAAAACAATGAACTTTTTATTGATGCTACACAGGTTGACTCTTTTGTAAGAATGAGTGGAAATTTTCAATTCTCTGATTTTAATTGCATATCACCATCTATAATATATTTAGGTACAGCTACATATATTCCAAATAAGTAGGTACTTTATTCGCTGATTGCTACCCATAATCAATATCGATGTTAATTAAATCAACATAAGAGATGTATTTATTAGATATTGATAGATAAGTCATATAGTGATGTTGGTAATGTTATTCTCCTGATATCAATAAGGCATAGCTGACTTCATCCGGTTTTAGCCAGTAAAAGATTTTCAAATTTATATTTTCTCGTCACATGGAAATTATACTATTTAAGAATATAACATTCTTTATTGCACACCATGAGAGTTACAGCATTACAATCATACACAGCAGTGAAAGGGTACAATGGCAGTCTTATCGCTAAAAGCGATATATTCCGAACATCCTATGGAATTATCCTTTGGATGGATAAGAAAGATAGAAAAAACACTAGTAGAAGGGGGTAACAGGTGTACTATTATTTTATACTAAAATTATCTAGATAAACCATTTTATTATTATTTAACTTATAAATATCTTACATAATATACTGTTACATACATACATATTAAAAATACACACTGCATAGTACCTACTAAGAAAGATAGTTGTCCAATAAGAATGTTTATTCACCATTTTTTTTAAAGTTAGGTAAGTATTCAGTGAGAGTAATTTAAGATCCATATATCAAAAATTAAGAAGGCAGGTATAAGTATTTTTTTTTAATAACACCTCAAATCTTGCCAATATTGCCCATTCACAAGGTAATCCTTGTGAATCCGAGTACGGCCTATAAAACTCCGGCCATAAGGACATACATTTCTGATCAATCTGTTTTTCGTTTTGAGCTCTATTTTATTTTTATGTCACAGAAGAGAATACACTTTCTGCAGCAACGAAACTACAAGAAGAGGGCCTAGTGAGTTACATTTTTAATTGCTCGATCGTCGCGGTGACGACGTTTGGCTCTCCGATTGCCGATTGGTGGTGAGTTGTTTGCGAACAATCAGAGCGCCAAACGTCATAGCCGATCAGACTCTCGGTGATCTGTGGAGACGGTCGAGTAGTCGCAAGTGAAATTCATACTCACACTAACCCTAACCCCCGGTTTCTAGAAGCCTGATCAACTTTATCTGTTATCAAATCAACTGATCACGAACTTGATTGGTTGAACAAAAGACTAACAACCAATCACATCGCTTAACATGAGGTTAGACCGGTGATTAACTAATTTTTGTGTTGATCAGCCTTTCAGAAACCGGGGTAGGGGTAGGTATTACTCTATGTGAGCCCGCACCATCCTTGGAAATATAATATTGTATTTTGTGAGCGTTTAGATATGATAATATTCTATTCAGATGTTACATACTGTTAGGCTATGAAGAAATATGTACACATCCTACATTATTATGTCTACTTAAAACAGTACATTATTTTTTATGAAAACAGCTTATTAACCGCCGCTGTCTAAACAGAGAATAGATTTTTGCGGTAAAATACCGTTTGTTTCGGCGTATGTGATGAGACGTACCTACGGACATCATGTCATGTACCACAAATAATGCAATCTCTTAAAGCAACCATTTAGCATTTTTAACAATAGACCAAAGTAGTATGTAATCGAAAATTAACCACGAATGCAAGAAACTTTACAATCTAGGCTCAGCGTAAACGGGCCACCGACCACCGCCCCCGGTGGCCAGCGCCAGCGACTTAACACCGGTTATTCATTTTGTATAGCTGTACCGTATAGCATTCACCGCACAAAAGCAGCCGGTGGCGACCACTCGCTACAGCAGACAAATATATGAAAACGTGTGTTATGTCGTTGTCGCGGGCCACCGGGGGCTCCGGGCCACCGGGGGCTCCGGGCCACCGGGGGCTCCGGGCCACCGACGGCTCCGGGCCACCGAGCCGGCTCCGATTGCGCCGAGCCTTAGGTGTTCTCTGCTAAATGTAGCAACTTCACAGCAGTTATTTGACAGTTTTATCAATTAACAGTACACAGGTAATTACTCCAATCATTCAATCGAATACAAACTTATTATTGAAGATTGTATAAAAAAAATAACCAATATACCCAATACAACTGCACTTTATTACAACATTTATACTTCTTAACTTATTTTATTTTATAATTATTGGAGATCGAAGCACTACAGAACCCTAAGAATTTGATGGTATATTCACAAGCAATTTGTGTATAGTTTTTTCTTTAACAGGCAATATTGGTATCACATCATCAGCATCCTTCATTTGAGCTGTAGAGATCTGAAAAAAATAGATACGTCCAATAGAAATCTATCCCAAAACAAATACACAAGTAATAAATTTGCTATATTTACTGGTACATAACATATTTCAACACACATTAGGTTTTAAGTTAAAGGCTACATACTTCGTAAAAAAACTATTTTAAACGGATTCTATCGCGGTTAAATTAGATTATAGTTCCCGACGTTGAACGTTTTTTGCAGGTTGCTTTGTCACGGCTAAATTTATAATGATGATGAAGATGATATTTTCACAATTTTACCAACTAACCAAGTAAATTCATCTTTAAACCATCTCAACTCAATATGAATTTCATAATTATGAATTTATTCATAATGCAATACTCACTTTTAAGTCTTTAGCATATGCTTCCTTCACTGTGTACTCTCTGAGTACATATTCTGTTTCGAGCATATGGAATAATCTGGTCTCATTAGACCGCACCAGCACATCATCCACTCTCAAGAAGTAACGAAGCAGCACATACCAGTAAGACGGCATCACTCTCTGTGAACAAACATTACAATCAACTCTTTTTATTTTCTTAAACATACATTTGATATATGATAGTGTTATATGCATACAGCATGGAAACAACAATAGTACATTTAATAATCAAAATGGTACAAAGGGAAAACTGTGAATGATAACAGCAAAATTATACAATATTTTTTATATCTTCAACCGCCTTGGTATTAATGCTCATACTAATCTGGGACCACCCCATAAAAGTCTTCGTTTTGCGAAAAAGAGATAGAATATGCGTCATCTACTGCTTACTAACTTTAATAGCTTATAATATTTGTATTTGAGTATATTTTTTGATGTTATTTCACAGTTCCGCTTCAATTTAATACAATTATTAAAAATATTTATAATAAATAAATAATTTGATAGTAGTCCAATACTCAATGCTATTTATGTGGCAGGCATCTCCAATAGTTTTAGCCTTCGAACATTGACTTGATAATGGGAAATGCCATATGCCAACATTCCTCTTGACCATAGTAAATGCGCCCGCCGTACAGTAAAATCTACAGTAACCTTTTGAAAGCTATAATAGTGTGCATAATGTTTGTGTGTTAAAATTTGATTGGTGTGCATCTGTTCGGATACATTATTGTTTTGCAATATCATGGTTCGCAAGCGACAAGGTGGCATTCTATTAGTATGCCACCTTGTCGCTTGCGAAACTAGCTATCAAAAATCCCTATGTTTGGTGTGATAAGGCACCTCCTGTTCTTAATGCTCTAAGGTTTAGGGTTAATACAAAACTAGAATAATTTACAAATACTTACTATTTTCACAGAAAGTTTGGACACCCCATGATCATGTAGTTCATCTTCAAATAATGTCAAATCATGATAGAAAAGTATTTGATCTTTTTGTTTTAGTAAATTAAAATTTATATTCTCATCAGTTTCTTCTATGACAATATTACTGGTGAGTGTGCCTTTATAGTTTGTTGAAAATGTCCAATCAAAGGGCCGCTTAGGTTTCTCTGCACCTGGTCTTAAAATAATGACAATAATTATTAACAGGAATTTAATAATAATAATAAATCAGAAACAATGTACAACAGATACAATGTCAACCAAGTTATAATGCATAGGATTATGCATTTTAACTCGGTTGACATTGTATCTTTGTTGTTTTGAACCTAATATACTAGAAATCTACAGCTTGGGGATAATAGAAACAGTGACAAAGATTTTTTAATATTATAATACTAATGCATCAACATGTTACAAAGACAGAGTGTCTAAAGTTAATTGTTTTACTATCTAATTCCATTCTGATCTTACTTAACAGACATTGAGCAAAGAATCTTCTATCAGATTGTGGCAAAACTAAATCAACCTTTTTTCATTAGCTAGATAGTTTTAATATTAGTTAATATTATTATAATTACCGGGCTTCCTGCCAAGCCTCAGCACATGACACTTCAATGGCATCCATTCTGCTTGCAACACATCTCAGGGCATCCAGAGGATTAAAACATATAATTGCACCACTATTATGAGTCAACTTAAGGATATTTTTAGGAAACACCATATCAGGAAAGTGAGGTATCTGCAATTCTTTTGAGTATCTGAAATTAGAGGAAAATATACATAAGTTTTGCTGTTATTTTAGCACTCTACTGGTTTTTTTACATAGATTTGCTCATTGAAGATGCGTGCTAAAACCCTTTTCATATTGATACTGCTAGTATTAAATCAATTTTGGTTCTACAGACTCTGTAACAAGGTAAGCATTCTCAATGTTTGTGGAACTCGTGCTTTCTCACAGCTTCAGATTAAAACATTATGCACTTTTCGAGTTATGCATTAAACGAACAACTCACATACAAAACTGGCAAAATTGATCATCATCGCGTTCACAAACGACCTTAGTCGAACAGACGCTGGGTAATATACAGCTTACATCGTACGATATAACCCACGGTCCAAAATGAATAGATTGCGAATTACTCTTATATCTTCCAGCATCAACACTGTTTACCTAAAAATAAAACAAAAAGAAGTAAAAGTTATTCGATGATCCTTTCCCGGCATTAGATACTGTGTGTTTATCAGTCAGCTATTTCATTTAAGTATATTACCTCAGGGTTGAACATTGTTTCAAATCCCTAATACACTTCTGTAATAAACTATGATTTTGTAAATTAACTATTGTTTTAAATAAATCAGATCCCCCACAAAATAAAATTGGCATTGACAGATAAAATATGACAGTAATGCTTGATCTTGACGTGATGCCGTTTGTTTGGTTGGGTGTAGCAACCCTGTGTAGCAACAGACATTAAAATCACATGGACTGGGCTTACCTACAGATTCGGTTTGCATACAAAACCGCGAGCACAACAAATGGCCGCCTTAGGGGTGTCAATATTAGCATAGATAAATCTATAATATGCGCAGGTATCGGTATCGACATATATTATCTAAGTCCATATATTATCCAAGTAGCACCGACCCTAAATAATTTAATTGAGAACAGCACAGGGCGGTGATGACATTTTAATTAAAGCTTTGTACCCTCCCTCATAACGCACCTGTAATGGAAGGAATTATAGGATTTGTGGGTGTTTTAACTAAGTGTTCCTAATAATTTGTAGTTATTACAAAAAATAATATATAAAAATATTATAAATTTAAAAAATACTATTAACAATTATTTGTTACGCATTAACGCATGCGGAGTGAATATTTGTAATTAAATACAAATAATAGAAGGAAAACCTTAAACCTCAGGCAGGACTCGACCCTGCGACGACCCTGCGACCACTGGCTTGACGCGCCACCCTACTTCACGTCGCCTTAAAAAAGACGTAATAAAATAAAAGGCAAAATTTAAACTTCCAGTCAGTGACCTCGGTAGCTTAGTTGGTAAAGCGACTGGCGCGCAACTTACTTACTACCCGAACATATATATTTCATAACGCTTTCGTCACGAATTTATTTACTTTAATCGTAGAATATTAATTTAAAGTATTGAACAAAATAATAAAATATAATAATTTCCGTTCGCCTCGCCCGAACCCGATTTTTCCTAACGCATTCACCAGCATACTCCTCAAGTCAAGCGTGCGTTAAGAAGTTTTACTTCAAAATCTGATTACCATGACAGTTTCGTATCAACATTTTAATTAATTTTTTTACGTCAAACTGCACTAGAGCGCCCAGCAGTAGTAGGGCAACAGAATACAGTAATATAAAGGAGAGGCGCAGGAAAAACTCTACTGCGCCGATCCAGTACAGTGGTGCTGTAGTGCGTTTTAATTCTTAAGGAACCGTAGAAAATATACTTTTCTGGCCGCATCGTTCCGGTACAGCGCCGCTCTAGTGCGGTTAACTTTTAGTCGAGTAAATCAATGCATGTTTAGTAAAAAACATCACTATTAACTTAACGGCTAGTGGCGGGGCAAGGGTGCTTAAATCAATATGGCCGACTTTCACCGGTTGGTTCGACTGTTTTGAATTTTGATAAAATTAATCTTTTCGTATTATATAAAACCATCGTACGATACTTAAATATAATTTTTGTGTACGTTAGACTCTGTTGCTAACTATGGAAGCACTTATACCAGTTATTAATAAGTTACAAGACGTTTTTAACACGGTCGGAGCTGATGCCATCCAATTACCTCAAATCATAGTTTTAGGAACTCAGGTAATTATTTTACGTAATTTTGTTTATAAGTAATCAATAATAAATGTACACGCTATTATAATGGCTAATAAACACGATGAATTTCCTGTTGTTATATTTATAATGGTTATGTAAAGGTGTCAGTGGAGTTCTTTGTCCCCATTTTATTCAATTGAACTACACTGTCATTGACCAAGACCGCGGTTCTCCCTGCCGAATTACATTACGGTTAATGAAAGTGCATTCATCAATAACCAGGCCTAACTATCGCTAACGCTTTACGCACAGTCACGCAGGTATCTAATATCCGATCAATACAAACATCAATGACATCATGAGGTCCAATGAGTTTTTTTATTCTATTTTATAAACGGGCATAAAATGACAAATTATAAACGATTACAATTAGTTTTTGTCGTCGAAATTAATAAATATTGTCTCTGAATCTATTATTACAAATTATGCTAAAGATGCTGCACATTGATATAAAATTATACTTCTTTTTATCAATCTACATTAAACTACAATAATTTGAAATCATAAATTTACTGTTATTTTGTGTTGTTTTTATTTTTTAAAGATTGCTAACATAGTTCTAAAATTAAAATATGTGTTTTTAACAGAGCTCTGGAAAGAGTTCTGTGATAGAGAGTCTAGTTGGACGATCATTCCTCCCTCGTGGGCCAGGGATAGTGACTCGTCGTCCCCTGGTCCTGCAGTTAGTCTACAGCCCTAAGGATAGTAAGGAACATCGCACAGCTGAAGAAGGTGAGCATATTATGTGTTATATTATTTCTTAAGTATAATTAAACTAACTTGATTATTTAGAGAGCTTAATTTGTGTTGTGTCTTTTATTAAGTTGAACAAAGAAAAGGTTTAAGCCATAAAGATATTTATATGTCTATTGGCTACCAATGACAAGTCTAGAGTATTTCATTTAATAGAGCATTGATCTATCAATTGCAATGTTTTTGTTCTGGGACTACACATAATAATTGATTGTACTATTTTCAATGCCATTATAACTATTATTCATGTATTGCATGAAGTAAATGTTCTTTACTGATAAATGTGACATTTGAGTTAGTAGTAATATTATTTTACATGGATTTATTTTTATTATTTCTCTAGTCCATAGGTATATAAATAGAAAATTTATAGTCTTTGTAACTATTTAAGTTTTCTAATAATATGTGGCACTGTATTTAGTAGCCTAATTAGTATTATTTTTATTTAAATCCATGGCTAGTGCTAAGACCAGAACACAGAGTCAGCATCATGGAATCCAATTGCTCAACTTTCCCAAAAACTTACTGCAGGTTTGTTACATGTGAACTGTAATATAGCATGCAATGTATGTGCATGTACTATCAAGTATCAATCCTGTGATTATAAAAAACAATTGCTTAAAAAAACAGTTCTTTCATAATGTTACAATATAATAATGCTTGTAAACATATTTTTTGTTTCACAATATGTGAATAATATGTTGACAGCATATAATAAAACTATGTTTGACACAATTGAATTATAAAATAAATAATTGTTTTCTTGCATCACATTGTAATTAATGTTCCATGCATGTGAGGTGATTAATAACAGTGTTGACTGTATGTATGAAAGACTTGTAGTAATTTAAATTTCTAATCTCTTCTTCATTTAAAATAATTTGTTTCTGTTTTCATTTCCATAAATGTTAGACCTTATTCTCCATTGCTTCAGGTACTGTAAATTTAGAAGAATGGGGCAAATTCCTCCATACCAAAGACAAAATTTATTCAGATTTCGAACAAATCAGGCAAGAGATAGAGAGAGAAACAGACCGTATGGCTGGCAGCAACAAGGGCATTTGCCCAGAACCTATCAGCCTCAAGATATTCTCCACCAGAGTGGTCAATCTAACTTTGGTTGATCTCCCTGGTATCACAAAAGTAAGCAAAATACTTTATTAAGAACTTAGTTATACAACAGTATATGAGTAAAGTTGACCTTGAGATATATATATATATATTTTTTTTCAATCATGGCTTTCTGTTTAAATCTTACAGCCAATGTTAAGTTTTCAATTGTTTTAACAGGTCCCAATAGGCGACCAGCCAGAAGATATTGAAAACCAAATAAGAAATCTTATTATTAAATACATTGGCAACCCAAATTCCATTATTTTGGCTGTCACTGCTGCTAATACAGATATGGCTACAAGTGAGGCTATTAAAATGTCTAAGGAAGTTGATCCTGATGGCAGAAGAACCTTGGCTGTTGTCACTAAGCTTGATCTCATGGATGCAGGTGAGGCACTTCTCTGTTCACATAATATGTATTTTTTCCCATAAAGTGTAACTTCCAAATTTCCTATGCTGTGAAAAGGCTTACCTTGTCTAACTTATGATTCCTATGTCTGACCCATAAAGGGAATAACATTCGATGTTATTATGCTCAACTCTTGGCATATTTATTTTGTCTAATATTTTTAAGAAGATTAGCATAGTTAAGGACTTTGATTTTAAATTATTATTCAGGAAAATATTTCGTGTTTTATTACGCATTGTTTATGACCCCTTATTTTAGTGACATTATGTAGTATTTAATTTTTTTTTAATAAAAGATATCATCCATAGATGTCAGCAGCATTTTTTATGTATTAAATAGTTATCTACAGGAAAATGTTGTCCTGCAACTAGCAGTTAATTTAAACCATTTTATTTCATTCTCCTAAGTTTCTCGCTGATATACAAAATCCCTTTATAATTGGCATATTTAACATTTTGATGTACTAAATATGCAACCTACGATAGTTCAACACTTGTGTGAAACTTATCTTCTGATGTTGATTACTTGATATACAGTGATAAAAAAATGTTTTAAATGCCAAATAAATTATCTACACTTGTATGATAAAGTTACTAATGTTTTCCACTAGCACACATGATAGTCAATCCTAAAATAGTAATTTATTTCAGGAACTGATGCGATAGACATCCTCTGCGGCCGCGTCATACCAGTAAAACTTGGCATTATAGGAGTTGTAAACAGGTCACAACAAGACATTATTGATAGAAAGACGATTGGGGTAAATTACAAAAACTATTATTATTATATCTCTAAATAAAATTGCAGTCGTAAACATTTGGCAATTGTTTATTATTGCACCATTATGCGTCTTTATTACTTGGCTTAGGTTATATTATGGTATTTAATGTATTTGGCTTCACTACAATATTTGTGAAAAAACAATGGTAGGTACCAGCTTAAATAGAATGCTTCAAGTAAAAATGATCTGAGATTACTCCTGCATGCTTGATTTATAAATATGTATAATAGCACCAATAATTATGAGTCAACTAGACACTTTGTGTTATATACAGATGTTACTGCAGGTCACTGCCTAAATTATGCTGATTAATACCTATTTGCGTTGCCTTACTTTACTTATTCAAAATCCTACTTTAAATATTATGACGGACATAATTTATAGCTCGTTATTGTTTTACATTTGGGCACACATCCAGATTGATCAGTTAATCATTAAATTTATTTCTTGTTACGTAAATTACATAGTTATTACAAACGAATGTTCTGGCAATACAGCAACGAGATGCGTATTGCGTTATATCGAGATATAACCACACAATTAATTGATTGATTTCAATTGTTTTACGTTCAGGATTCACTCAAAGATGAAGCAACATATTTACAAAGGAAATATCCTACGATCGCCACACGCAACGGCACGCCGTACTTGGCAAAGACCTTGAATAGGTTACTGATGCATCATATAAGGGATTGTCTACCGGAATTGAAGGTAAATAACATTATCTTGCTAGAAAAACATCAGTACTAAACCTAAACTATTCAGAGAAGCATGAAACAAAAAAAAAAACATGTTTGGATAAATTATATTGTACGTATTTTCTGCATTTAGCAATAACAAAATTATCTGATGACAAGGCTGTATTTTTGTTTATTATTTTAATTTGATTGCAATGACGTATATGAAAAACTTTCTAAATTGGTGACATTGCTATTTGTGTAAATATTGTTCATATATGCAATGATAACATAGTATGTTATCCTCAAGCTTGCATATATGAGCACTGTACTATTAAAACATTAAGAACTTAAGTCCGACGTTAATAATTTTATATAGTAGCAAATCGCAAAAAGTGGGTTATTTCCTAGTACATTTGTTTTATTATCTTAAATTACTAAAACCAAGATAATTCTAAACATAATCAGAGCGTTAACATGCTCTATCTATTTGCCACACACAATCTTATTCTTCTGAGTATGATAAGGCAAAATTGTATAGTCACACAAAACATAATATCATGATGACAATTTTTATGTACGTCACAGGTTCGCGTCAACGTAATGATCTCACAATTCCAATCGCTTCTCAACTCGTATGGAGAAGATGTTTCGGATAAGTCACAAACGTTACTACAAATCATCACAAAGTTTGCCAGCGCTTACTGTTCCACAATTGAGGGTACTGCCAGGAACATCGAAACGACCGAGCTTTGTGGAGGCGCTAGAATATGCTACATATTCCATGAAACGTTTGGACGCACTTTAGATTCCATTCATCCCTTAGTTGGTAAGTTGTTGTGACAGACTATACAATGCGTAGTTTGGAATATGCGGTAATTAGTTACGGTAGTTCCAAGAAGAATGCCGTTATAATTGAATGATTTTCACTTCCGTGTAATGGAAACTTAATTCTGTGCGTGTGTATCAAACGCGTCATACGACAGATACAATTTTGTAGTAACAAACTTTCTGCATAGTAATCTGATAAACATATTGTTAAGATAAAGCATGGTTTTATAAATTATGTTTAGCCAGTATGAAGTAACATGTTTTTGAATTGCATGTAATGATGAATGTACGTCGATACGTAATAAATTAATCGGAACAGATATGAATGCGTTTTATCTGTGATGCATTACTCCTGCCTGACGCGAACAAAAGTTTGTTATTAATATCAAACATCTTATATCACTGTGGAATGGACGTAAAGAATGAGCTTTGTTTTAACTTATAATATTTTGCTTGCCATTATTTATGTAAAGGAATTCTCCCATGAATAAAGCTGCAGACTTTTAAATGAGATAGATCTTGGTCGTAAGGCTATACCTGAGTAATCTAAAGCTGTGCCTGCAAAGCCAGTTTAAACATATATTAGCGGTGTGGCATATATGTTTTGTTGAATAAACACAGTCGATTATGTTAGAACATTTCCCTAAACTATGTTTTCTAACAATGTTATGTTTAAAAACTGCTACCGCAGACCTGGCTTTGGTTTTACAAACATAAAACTTTTGCTTATATAAAAAAATCTTAAGGAATGATTATAAATAAAATTTACAATACCATATTATTTTAATCTTGTCAATCAAGTTGCTGGTATGATGATTGAATGTAATCCTTATTGATCTTCGTCGTATATATTCTAAAGATTAATTGTTTTTGCCAGGTTTGACGCGCATGGATATATTGACGGCGATTCGTAACGCAACGGGTCCAAGACCCGCTCTGTTTGTGCCTGAAGTGTCGTTTGAACTTCTAGTGAAGCGACAGATTAGGAGATTAGAAGATCCTTCTCTTCGTTGTGTTGAACTGGTAATTATATATTTCATGACGGTAAATAAAATATAATATACTCACTTCAAAACCTAGGTCTAAATCCGAAGCCAAAATGGTGCGTTTTCTGAATAATTCTAAATGACATACGTATAATTTATTTTTTATCTTTTTTAGTCCATTTCCGTCCACGTATTTTTTGTTACCTAATTGTCGCTTATTGTGCGTTCCCTTTTTTTAATTTTTGTTCATGATTCTACTTTTTTATTTCTCTGTGTGCATATTAGAATAAATAATCAGATAAATTTGATCTAGGGCTTCTAAGTGAGACATTTTTATTCGAACGAAATATAGATAAGATTTGTAACAGGTACATGAGGAGATGCAACGCATCGTCCAGCACTGCGGCACGGAAGTGCAGCAGGAGATGCTGCGGTTCCCGCGCCTGCATCAGCGCATCGTCGACGTCGTCACGCAGCTGCTGCGCACGCGCCTGCCTGCTACCAACTCCATGGTACGCACACAGTCTATACCAACATATATTTTGGGCTGGTCAGATTTGATAATGACCATCGACACGAAAAGAAGAACAGTATATTGAGCAGAAACCTGATAATTTATAGTTTTTTTCCTTATTATTCACACTGACACTGCTATTGTGAGTTTATACTCATATATTGTGGTGTTTCGTTAGGCACTTGTTCCAACCGCATAATTTTGAATTGCGCATTGTCGAGTTATTATCTATGCGGTTTTCCAACGAACACCACAAATGATTACCTAGAGTACATAATTTTTAGGACATGTTTATTTGTATTTAGGTGTAAGTACTCATTTCTTTGTTATTAATCAATTTAAATGTACCAAAACATGGTCATCGAGATGAGTCAAAATTAGCCAATCAATCAATCAAAATGCTCTTTGTGATAGCAATAATTTCTTATTTAGGTGGAGAACCTAGTACAAATCGAGTTGGCGTACATAAACACGAAGCACCCCGACTTCCACCGCGAGGCGGCGCTCGTGTCGGGCCTGCTGAAGAGCACCGACAGTCTCATCGACGACCACAGCCCCGTGTACCGGCAGAAGACGCCGCGATCCAACGCCTCACCGGTACCCACGATTATCAAAGTATATATTTATTGCTTAAGCTTGCCTTGACTCTTGTCACTTGTTTGTGGGAACTAATGCCGCTAACAAGAGGTGAGTAACGACAATTTTGTAAGGGTCTTGAAATGTAAACAATATACAGAGAGAGAAGACTTATTTTTTTTTTATATGTTCACAAAAGGCCAAGGAAATCAAGATATCATTGGAATAAAATGAGGATAATATAATTTGCAATAAGGTTTTTTAACATACAGCCTAATTTGCATGGTCGTCATCAAACATCGAGGATTCTCGTTTGTTATAGTTACTTTATCTTTATTTATGTACTGTTTACATTTAAAGACAGTACAAATGCACTCTAGCAGTCGCTAGTCAACCTCCATATAGTTGTTCAGAGAGAATATTGTAGAACAATCAGTCGTTTTTTTATTACCTGGGCAGCATTAATTATATCTGCTCATTACTACATTACAAAACAATATATTATATTCAAAACTTAGGTTCTATTAATATACCATTTCTCGTTTTGTTTTTTTTTTTATTATTGATTCATCTAATCATCTCTGATGATGAACTTCTCTATGGAGGGCAGTTAGTATTGTTTGGTGTGAACGTTTTGTACTTGTTGCTTGTGCAGTGCTAATGTAACGTCTAACCTATTTAAAAAATGATTTTCTTATTTAATTTATTTTTGGAAACTGTTTTGGTGTTTTTGTTTCTGTGATTGAAGTAACTATTGACGATTGTTTTGTAGCTCTTTCTTCGCCAAATGGGTGAAAGAGGGTCCACCCTAGTATTCTTGGCAAGTGTTTGGGATTCGTACAACAAGGTAAAATTTGAACATGCCTTATATTTGTGGGCTAGAGCTGTTTTACTACAGTATCATGTTAGCCGCATTGTCCTAATAAATCATGTGATGGCATCATCATGGTGAAGCTTTGAATACTATGTGGGCTCTCTTGTTAAGGCTAAGCTGTCATGAGTAACGTGAGTTTTTTTAAAGAATGTTTGTTAGGCTCTGCTCATGTATACTTAGCCTTATCGTCGCTGACTAACATATTTCATTAGTAAACATTAAAACTAATACAAATTTAGGATAAAATATAAACTTTATGTTTGTAACAAAAATGGTTTACAATTTATGCATACTTTATATAAATAACATATTGTGTATATTAGGCGCATGTTAAGTAGTTTAGAAACTCGCACTAGCAGTTATGTATTACGTTATAATTTACTGAATATTCACAATTCTTATTTTAGCATGTGCCGGCTATCACAGATGGTCAGGAAAACAGATCTCCCACTCAAAGCAATAATAGTGAATCTCCAGCAACCCCTCAGGTGAGCAGAGCTCAAAAGTTTTCCTAATCTAATGTTATACGTGCTGATATTTTGAATTATCGATAAATATTATGAGGTTCAGTCCACGAATTATGAATTATTTATGTACACACACAATATAATATAATAGATAATGAACATAATATAAAGGAAATTCTAAAGAAATCTCTACCAGCTGACCCGCGACAGATACGGTTGTGTAGTTATATACAAAGGCGCCATTTCGTTTTCCCAAAATGTATTCAATATATGGGTCCTATTTATTATTATTTTTATTTTGTTTAATATTGTGGTTGATCTCGCCGGATTGAATTATGAAGTATTGACCAATTTGTGCAAAAAAATATTAAAAAAAAAAAATAGCGCAGCTTGCGTTCGCAAATTACATTTTAATTAAAAAAAAATATCATTTTAATTAAAGTTATTAACTGATACGTAAGTGTAAACTTATGTTTCGTTCAAAATATCACCTGACTATAACAAAATACTTTAAAAATAAAACCTGACCATGTTAATGTAAATTAAACACTACCTTAAAACATATTTAATGCAAAAATATTTATTATGCAAGTTCATTTAAAATAAAATGAGTAATAAACAACACTAAAAACGGTAGCATAGGCATTAACTACATTGGCTTAAGATTTCAGAATTTTAAGTATTCATAGTAGATAAGTGTTAAAAAGCTTGAATATTTATGCAAAGTTGTTAGTCATGGTTACATCAAAATTATACAAATTAAAAATGGCCGATATTTTGCACCATAATACGTCTTCTAAAATTTTTTGCTTGTATCTTATTGAGTGGCATATCAAAGCAGAGGTTGGTTTAATTTTCACTGAAATTAAAGCCAGATATTTATTTAACTAATGCAACCAGAACATAAAACAATCTGGGAAAGAACTGTGTTGTTTTTTTAGTTTGATGTTATTATAAATAATAACTCATGAAAGGACAGGAAAACATGTTTTGGACAAAAAAGTTTTAAATAGATTTAATTATTTGTACTAATAACATTATATTATAACAGTTGCCTCAACTCGTCTTTGACTTCGCAACAAACTCCAACCACATAACATTCCAGATGAATGGTACACCAGAGAACAAGGTGCTGACGCCACAGAAGCCGGTCAACTTACTGCCGGAGGTGCCGAGCCACACATCGCGCAAGCTCTCTGACAGGGAACAACACGATTGTGACGTCATTGGTAAGTCCATCCTTACATTCCTACTTCCTTTTTATTGTTTGATGGTTTATTGTTCCAAAATAACAAGTCTTCATACTAAAAGTAATGTTTATTCACATTTCCAACGTATTGTAAATGGGACCATAAATAACACGCGATACAATCATAACATGTATTAATTTGTCAATCAATAACCTGATGTGTTAGTATTCACTGCATCAGTAATCCTCACATGTATCATCCAACAGTATTTTCTTATGATGCTAGGTGGACGGAGCGATGAATCATCTCTCCTAATCTCTAACACACAGACTGTAGACGGCATCAACGTAATGCAATTGAATCAAATGGGTGACTTAGTTGGTGAGGACAGTAACACGGTGTACAGAATGCTTTACTCATTTTGCTCACTGATAGACTTCCGACCACCTACCATCGATCTATTTTGCTTGCTGCTTGTTTTACTTTTGACTATAACATACCATTATTTTGACTAACCCCTTATCAAAATATTTACAAAATACTAACTTACGATACCAACAAGGATTTTATGTAATAATGTACATAAATCAATCATGTTGCTGTCATCACACAATGTGCGTCCAGTCGCAGACGAATCGGCCTGTACGCTCGATGAAACATTACTTAAACTTAAACAATGAATTGAAGTTGCGGCTACGTCTCTGGCTGGCGTGTTAGCGAGAGATTGAAGGCCAACACCCATTTTTTGTTCCCGCAAAGTATTTCTTGCATCTGGCCCAGGAC
Source organism: Diachrysia chrysitis (assembly GCA_932294365.1). Taxonomy (NCBI): domain Eukaryota; kingdom Metazoa; phylum Arthropoda; class Insecta; order Lepidoptera; family Noctuidae; genus Diachrysia; species Diachrysia chrysitis. Next base: position 8,203,472 of record OW028649.1, on the reverse strand, counting down.
AAGAGAGGAGCTATTGTTACAGGCTGCGGGTATTCACTTAACATTGCTTTAACTGCAATCTTATTTGCCTACAACGTCATAATAACATATGTTTTTGATCTGGGGCTAGTGTTTCACTATCATAAATTAGTGTCTAAGTGTTGTATATGTTTTATTAACCTTCCAATAAATATCACTCATTAGCGAATCGTTTTTATTTAAAACGGAAACCATTGCACTATTAACCTTGATAAATAAAAGTTGGTATTTGAAAGGAATTCCAGTCGATATTGACTATTTCCTTTTGAAAATCAACATCGCAAATATGTTTTTAAATGTAATTTTAATTTTTCAGAGCGTCTGATTAAGTCATACTTCTACATAGTGCGCAAGTCGATCCAAGACTCTGTACCGAAGGCTGTGATGCATTTCTTAGTGAATTATGTGAAAGATAATCTGCAGTCTGAGCTCGTCACTCACTTGTACAAGTCTGACCAAGCCGAGAGCATGCTTAACGAGTCGGAACATATTGCGCAGAGAAGGAAGGAGGCCGCCGACATGCTGAAGGTGGGTTTATTCAACTCTAGAATGCGCGCATAAATATAATTTATTCCCAATTTATTAAGTTAATTATTTACAAGGCCACCTGTATAATTTTAGAAACAAAAGTTATAAAGCCTTATTTTTAACATAGTATCAAATCCATATATGAAAAAAAAAACTTTATATTGCATGTAACCCAAATGGTAGGGTTGTGTTAAATTTTATACGAATGTGTTCCTGTAGTACAAGCAGTGTTTTGAAACACAGAATATAATTACTTCTTTTACGTCATCATTTTTCTTTTATTTACAGGCTTTGCAGCGTGCGGGTCAAATCATCAGTGAGATCCGAGAGACACACATGTGGTGATGGACGCCGGAAGACGAAGACTCTAGTCTGTGAATTAGTGAATTTGAGCAGTAAGCTCTGTACATACTTCTCTAATGTAGGAAAATTATGTGCATTAGGCGATTTTACTTACAATATATATTACACTTAGATACATTTGCTTCAATCTTAGTACACTGCAGCTCTCTTTGCTATTAATATTAAATAGATGTATTTATTCATGACATTTCGTCAGAAACCAAAAATTCTGAGTAAAAGCAGATAATATGGAAGCAAATGTATGTTAGTTGACACTTTTAAACGGCACCGCGTACAGGTAAAGCTTTGTATTGTTAAGTATTCAGTCATTTTGCGAGGTTTATAGTAGTTTATAGTATTTTTGGGTAAACATTTGATGATTAAAATCAAGTAAGTATAAAAGTTAAACGTATTTTAGTCAAAGGTTCTTTTAATGTCTAAAAAACTTGAACTCAGTTAGTGTGCTGTGTATCAGACTGCATTGTTAACTTTGTTGTGTATATTACGCTTTTGATCAGCATTTTGTCTTTATATAAATAATACTTAACTATCTAGTACAGACTGAGCATAAGTTTTTTTACATATAAAAAATAAACCTTCGCTAAACTTCTGATCATTTTGTTAAATAAGACTTGAATTTGCTTGAACTAAGGCAAAGCCAGAATTCCATAGTTATATGAGACTTTTCTTTTATGATACACATAATAAACAATGTACGAATTATTACTGTTTGGTTACATAAAATAGTGCCAATAAATTGTATATCTAGGTGCACGGGTGGATTGTAACAAAGCATAGTCCGTTTCAGTTGTATTTTATTAAATAATGCACAAACATTATGCTGTTGATTTCAGTTACCATTTCACTATGTTAATGTATAACAAGCACATAAGGTAGGCTTACATTAAAGTGTATTCATATTTACATAGTAGTTATTAATGCAGTGATATTACTCAATGTCTGCTATATAGACATTTCCATAAAAGTCGGCTGTCCTTAGTAGTTTTTACTGTACCTATAAATGAAATTTGTTTTGGTTGTTGAATTGAATGTTAGTCAGTTGAATTGATTAGATGTATATTCTGTTTGTGCCCTATACAGGGTTGGTTGGTTATTTTTTTTTAAGTAGTTGTCTGATAGCTACTTAAAGGGCTTTTTTTTATCATTGATTACACCTTAAGCTAGTTTAAGGCAATAAAATGCTTTTACAGTATATTTTAAATATAGTTCCTTGTTCATTAGCTTATAATTTCGCATGCTGTGTTATAAAATTTCATTCACGATTTCAAGTCATTTTGTGTCATGTCCATACTAAAATAATTTATTTGTTTTATCATGATTTAGCATAGTGAGTATTCCAATGTTACATGATGATGTATTTATTGTTGAGTCCAAAAAGTTATTTGCCTCGAACGAAACCAATTGAATGTTACAAAAATAAGATTGTATTTAAAAGTCTGTTAAATATTAAAATAGATTAACTGTCATGGACGCTATGTTTTTTATTTAAAATCCCTTCGGAAGGTGACCAAGAAAACGTTCTTATCGACCTCTTTTGTTATATATCCTCTATACAAGAGCCTTTTTGCAGCAGTGGGACAGCTACACGCTGATATTAAAAGTATCGACCGTCCTTTTATTATAAGATAGGTCGATACTTTTACAAAGTACGAAATTGTCGAATGTTAGGGAATGCCGCACTCACTCGCGATGTTACGTGAATATAATTGTCGTTTTTTAAAGGGATTAAAATGGTTAACATAAAAGGCTAGAAAATACAAAGTAACGTAGTTAATAATAGTGTTTATTGAATAATAATAATAACGATGGTATTTACATGTAACATACTAAGATTTAATAATCATGGGTTTTTTAATATCAACTTAGATATGCAGTGCCTACAATAAACATACGATATAGTAAATTAAAGTACAGTAGTTGTAATAAACAGTACACAAAACAACAAATGAGTTTACAAAACTGCTTATAGAGGAAAACATTTCAGAAATAGTATGCAAATCAATTATTTATAAAATTATTATATAGGAAAATGTAAAACGAATTTAAGTGATAATAACATTGATACACTAACACCGGCCATATACGGACTGCTTGATTAGTTAGCCAGTGATCAAAATAGACGGACTGCTTGAGCTGTCGAGCACTCTTGCGCGGTAACCCTCCGCCCGCGCTTTTCATTAAGGCGCTACACGAATAATTATTTCGTTTGCGAGTAGGTGGAATGCAAAACAGAGATAATACTGCTTGCTTACGGGAGGGAAAGAACTAAACATATGTCAAGGTCCCGAAAGATTGTCTTAGAAATAATAACGTAAGCGACAAGATGGAAAATCTCATATTAATCGAAATCTATCGGATGGAATAAAAAAACAAGTAATCAAGCGACCATAATCTAGATATTATAATTATGCATCAGTGTGAAAAAATAGATATTATTAAGTTGAATAGTTTGGTGGATTAAGCAAAAAAAGTGTCTTATTGAGCTGATTTCAAAAAATAAATCTATTGAGGAAAGTTTCTTTAATCGTGTAACTGATCGACATTTATTTTCATCATATCCTCTTCTATCTAGGAACCAAATTTCAAGTTAATAAGTTCTATAGTTGCTAAAGTAAAAAAGGAAAAGAAAATAGCCATAATTAATATTGTGTATCGCCTTAAACATCAACAGGGACCGCTCCAAGCAGTCCGTGTATGGTAGGATTTATGTGGTTTTGAGTAATACACAGCCAATAACAACAACAAATGTAAAATTATCACTATAAATATAATATTTTGTCATGGAAGTGAAACAGTGATGAATGGGTTGTATAACAACATAACGAGTATTATTTTTGTGATGATCCGGTTAACACATCATGTTTACTATCTAATTTAATGTACAATTAATCATGGCTTAAATTTATTACTTATGGCAAGGAATGAAAAACTTTGTGACATGTAACTAGTCTGTTATTTATTAGGTACGATGTATAGTAGTTAATTTAATATCAAAAATATGTTAATACTAATGGGCGTTTTTCTCAAGACTATGGATATGAGGGTTTAATTTAATTATTGCTTACAAATTGCTTATACTATCTCCCGCATTGTATGCATTTCTGCGCTACCTTATGACCACTAAAGCTTGTAACTACTGATAACTTGGAAATTTAACCTATACCTAACATACGACAACTATACGACACAACATCGAAGTATGAATATATTTACTGCTTAATCCAAATACTGCTACTGTTATTATTTTTTGTACTATGTATAAAGTCTACAGATCCAATGGCGCTTCATGCAAACGAAGGGAGTATATCTAAGGCATATTATGGACATTTGAGTTTATTACCACTAAAATAATTTTTGTAATTTGTTATGACGACAATAATTATTATTTTGAGATAAGTTTGGATAGTATTTGAGTAGTAAAAATACACATCTATAAAGTATGTATTGTACTTTTAAGTATGTGGCAGGAATAATTATATTTACTGGCGAAAATAGCGTTAATAACATGTTTAATTGTCAATAACGCTAATCGCTTCATACACGTGACGTTTTAATGTACACAATACAGTTATTTATTATTTTATTATTATTTAATTACACGACTAATTTATTACAATCTCTGGGAGGATAATCGACTTCTTTCTTTTTTGTAAATACAGCTAAAATATTAAACACTGGGGCATATTTATGATACTTACCCAGAATGTTGGAGATTCTTAGACAGATAGGAAATTTCAGAGACTCAATGGCATAATCGACTTTATCGGATGTGTGTTAAGATCTAATTTCGTGTGTATTAGTTCTATATCATAAAATGTGGATATTAAAAGTTTCTTAGTAGTTTGTGGTTTATATCTTCGTTAAGTGAGATATAGTGAGTCACACGGAGGTGACGAGCTTGGAGCGCGTGCGCGCGGTCCTATGCTAGGAGGCGGCTTGCTTCCTCTCCGCGTCCAGCAGCTTGTCATCAGAGCAGAACTTCTCCAACTGCTTCACGTAGTACGTGTTGAAGTTTAATCTGTAATTATATCGGGATAATTGTTAGGTTTGCGAATGTTGGTTGAATATTTAAATCTTGGTTAAATGAATATCTTTGGAATAATTGTTTAGGCTTTTAATTTAAATATTCAAACTTCACAATATTTGAAACTTATATAATTGTAATAACAATAGACAAAAAGATAAACCCTATCACCAGAGCATGTAAAGTGTTCGTACGCCAGTTAGATATCAAACATAGTACTATAACAATTATTTTTGTTACTCTTAACAGTAACGCCAGTACATATTCAGGTATTACGTGCGGCCCAAATCGGAACTTACCTAGCAGATATATTCAAGAGTTTGTTGGTGTTGTTGTCTCTAGCCATCCTTTCTATGATGGCGAGCACGGACAGCAGCGCCGCCGTGAACCGCAGTCCGTAACGCGACACCGACCGAGAGAACGAGTCCGCTGACCCACTCGTGGTCGACCCACCGCCACAGCCTACCTCCTATACAACATTAATACAGATTAAAACGAAATTCGTTATTTTATTAACCCCTTCACAATAGCGTTTGATTAACGTATGGGCTGTGCAAACGCCGCGACAACGTTTGCGTTCCGGATTGTACGAACGCACGCACGCACGCTTTTTTGTCGCACCGTCTGCGTCTGTTACGCATACGTTCTTCGAATGATTGCTAGACAAACGCTAGTGTGAAGGCAGCGTTTAATATTATTAATCGTTAGCACAAAATGTCAACTAAGGAAGGTAGCAAGCATAAGGAACAAAAGCTGTAGTTACATTAATTTCAGTTCGTTTAGACGGTGAGCAAACGATGGACAATTGCCCGCTACAGATATGACCGCTCGTGGTCATTGCTTGTCGTTTACCGCGGAAATTTTTGTTTGCTCAGCGCCCAAGTGGATTTTTACCACTCGACCATAATATTATTCCCGTTGCCCACCATTGAGGGGACATAGTCACTTTGGCTACATAAATGGTGGAAAACAGCAATAATCTAGGATCGGTAGGAATATGTCACTATATTAGATACATAATACATATTTTATATCAACAATATCAATAAATATACTCACTGTGAAATTCTAAAACAGAAAAGCCATGAAAGAACGTTTAGAAAACATAGGTTAATGATTTTGATATATCACAAATACTACATGGAAGCATATTGTATTAAAAAATCTCATTAGTTAAACAACTTTAACCCTTTACCAAGCAGCGCAGTGAAATGTTTTAACCAACAATTATTATAAGTGATCACGAACTGATTGGATTATTTATGACGTTTGACGTGTCGCCAAAGTCAAGTTCACAACGGTGATGTTCTATGATACTTGTGATTATTTACTTTGTGTCAGTGCGCTAGTGTTACAGTCGATCTACTCTGTATGTACCTCACTATAGTCTGTATTGTCATACGTCGATCCAAGCATACTGTTAAGCTCTGCGTCCACGAAGTACTTGTGCATCTCCTTTTGCCAATTAACGTGTTTTGGTAGCGTTAAAAGAAAATACAATAATAAATTAATGTTAGAAATTATACATATGATAACCACGGGTAAGCTTTGCTAGACATCAATAAAGGATATAAAAATATAGGTAAAAAAGCCGTATAGAATAAATAACCATTGCTTACAGCAAGGATAAAATAAAACCTTCACCAGATTTTCTAAGATAAATAACATCGAATATACGTACAATTATATTTACTACTTACAGTAACTATAAATATAACATTTTAATAATTATTGTTTATACAATTAAGTACATAAATAAAAAAAAAATATTGCTAGTGCATCTATGAGAAAAAAATATATCAACAAAAATTTATACAGTACACTATTAAAAAATACTGGTTGGCGATATGTATTACCTTAACTCTTGGGGTCGTATACAAAAACATTTTACCTGTATGAATGTACAAAACTGTACGCAGACGAGACACAGTGTGGTGACGGCCTTCAGCAGCTGCGGGCTGGTAAGCATGCAGTCTCCGAGGCACGACTCCAGGAAATCATTGTGACGCTCCAAGACTTCATCTACATTATGCACCTGAAAAGTAAAGATTTGTACCTACTTAAAAAACTTATACATGTACTTATACATACTTATACAAATGACTTGCTATTAGTTTCATAAGGAAGATCAAGATCAAAGATTTATTATAAAGTAAATAAAATCGACAAATTTGGTTGTTTAATCTTTAACTACATCTGAAGATGAAGACTCGTTTATTTACCATGTAGCATAGTAAATAAACGGAAAAAAAGAAAAATACGGAAATAAACTGAGTTAACGGAATAACCAAGATTTGAATTTCGGTCAAAGTTACGGTCCTTCAAGGTATACGGCCATCCCAATAAAAACGGAGATAATGCTATCTACTTTGTGGATCTCTACAACCAGACTTCTGTTGTCGTAGGTCTACTAGTGACCGGATTTCTGATGCAGTCTCTATTAAGATAAACATATACTTTGGGCTTTCAGCTGGACATACGCTTTACTTTTATTTTATACTGACCGTTATAAGTCGCAGATTCGAGCTCTAGAAGTAAGTTTTTTACACCTTACTTAAACGGAGTGGAACAAAAACAGTGAGTAATACAGCCTTGTGACGCGTGCACTGGCAAGAAGTAACGCCTACAAATTATCGCGAATCTGCTCCGCCCACTGAAAAAACAGTTGCTAAAAAACTATAACAATATGGCTGACGGAGCTTTTTACCTGGCGACGGTGGCGACTTATCTATTGCCCTTTAATTAGTTAATATAGACCCACTACATAACTTCGATTCCTTGTAAAGTAAATAGTACGTACACAAGTTACATGTACCTACTATGAGAAGGATCCGAAGGTGTATCTACATAAGTGTAAGGTCCTTACTGTATATTTTAGAATTAAAGAAATACTAGATATCCATCGTATATCATGATCAAGGTATCTCAACATATATTTCTATCAAATAAACAGAGCTGCTCATCCAGCCAACACAACCTTCAATTTATAATAAAAACAGCAGCTTAGAATGGACTGCGATATGTTTACTAAAAGTAATTACATCCGATTATGTACATCAGTACGATCTGTATGGTCAGTAATTGCGTTGGGTCAGCAGTCAGCAGTCGGTTGCAGGACAAACGAGCGACTATCGCCTCCCACACAAGCGCGCGCGCACCGCCTCATTCCAACAACAAGCTTGAGTGGCGCGGCCGCACCGACGCTATGCGAATGCGAACCAATAGTCAGTGAAGTGCTTGTGAAGTGTGATCTTTCAGTTCTACCGTTGTGTTCCTCAGGTGGGTTTTAAAAAAATGTAAAGCATATATAATCCTCAAAATAACAAGTTTATATTGTTAGTTATGGGTGTTCAAACGTGTGAAAAAAATAACGCGATAGGAGTCTCATATTTCCATGTCATCGAACAGTCCTGCATCGTGCAGTGTTTTGTGCAAACGGATACGTTTAATTTGCAATACGTACGTGAGTCAACATGAAAAGTTGCGAAGATTTACAAAACAAAAATTTCAAGTCCAAAAAAGTTAAAAAAGATGGGAAGTTAGAAAGGGAAACATTATCCCCGCAAATTTAGAGGTTTTAGATAAACTTCATGCTTTGTTCGAAAAGCTAATGTTTGTATGCGACATCAAAAACGCTATCTAATCAGAGTTCAAAATTAGGATAAAAAGTGTAAAAACAACTATACTGAAAGTCCTAATTGCGACTTATCTTTGTCAGGCAAAGATTGTGTTTATTAGGTTTTAACAGTTTATATAGGTCCTCTATTTTAATTTTAAAACTGCAAACAGTTTGCACGATCCCATTACAGATGACTATTAGATCACTTTTACTTATACGCATTTAATAATCCTTAGGTATTGTTTTAATTATTTGTTACGCATTAACGCATGCGGAGCGAATATCCTGCCTGAGGTTTAAGCTTTTCCTTCTATTATTTGTATTTAATTACTATCCTTAGGTATATTAGTTAGGCTTTACAAAAATAACATCCTTCTAAATGGTTGGTCATGGTACTCGGATTACGTTGTATTTTGTTTGTGACCGTGACACAAAGTTTTGTGAACTGAACAAAACATATGTGGGTGTCAACAGAGACCACTACATGTGTGCTGGTAGTCCAAGCCCTCGACAAGGTCAGGATGACGTCATTAATATTATGATGACGCAGGGCATGTGGGTCGGTGAGCCTATACAGAGCGCGGGAAGTTGTGCCATGTTGGCTGTAATTGATTAAGTGGTAGACAAATGCAGACAAACAAGCGACAAGCTCCCTATAGTGTTACATATATTATGTATATCAGTAAAATGAACGTATCCTGTAATATATTTTTAGCTCAATAATAATACCAAGAGAACTCTTTGGTCATGAGAAAAGAGGTTTTATGCTCTTTTGCTGTTCGTAGAAAAGGACTTCAAACTTAGTTAAAGGGAATAGGGATGATCTTTGTGCAGCAAACAAAGTAGGTACCTATGTTAAAAAGGCCACACAATGAGCCCGTTAAATTGCAAAATGCATCGAGTATCGAGACGTGTAGGCTTACGAATGGTAGACAAGTACTTACTTCGCAAAACTCGTTAGTCCAGGTTAGCTAGTAATGCGAAATCTTGTTGTGTATTGATTTCAAGAAGTAGACTTATAACTTCTATTCTATTAAATCAAGTGTGATTTTAATTTGCGTCTGTGAGAGATCTTATGTGACTCATCTGGCACCCATATAAGTAGGTTATGTGACCTTATTTGATGGAAGCCAGTAGACAGGTTGACAATAAAAATATCTTAAGTACTCATTCATCGGTACATATATTGTTTTAAAACGATTATTGATTGACAAATGTCACTATTATGAGCAAATCCATTAAGCTTTAGGTATCAATTAAACGCAATCAAAATTTTCATTAAGTTGTTATTGAATCGAAGAGAAAATATGGAAGTTTTTTTCACTTTTGTGAACGACGACGAATTGATGGACAAGCAATGACCCTAAATCGACCTTTATGTGAAACAGGTGATTAAGAAAACCTCATTGGAAAGTCATTAACGATAACCATATGGTCATACCACGGTTAAATGTACGTAATAATGTAAAATGTTTAATAAATAAACACTTACCTACAGCAAAGCAAACATACAGAAATGTTTGATGTTGTATAAGATATAGGCAAACCACTTGAGTCGGTCAATCGAAGGTTGTACAATATCATAGTGCAAAGTTTTTAGGTAAAATCCAGTTTTCGAAAATTGAGCGTCACAAACTAATAGTTAGTATACTTACTGTGACGAATATGTGAATCTAGCGTGGTAAATTTTGCTTGGAATCTTAGACATTGACTTTTATTTGTTGGCATAAGCGTTTCAAACGGTTTAAATTTATTTTTGTAATGGAGACACCAATAGTTATAGAAAAACACTTGAGATTCGATTGGCTTTTTCTAAATAATTTTAATAAGTACGTCTCTGTGAATCCTTTGTAGTTGTTTAGATATAGGTAGGTAGCATAGTTCTGTCAATTAAAGAAATGCATTTTATTTGTTCCTGCAAATATTGGAGCAAAATGTGTTCTGAAGGTATAAGATATGTTATTAACATGTAGTAACTAAGAATTAAGCTAAGAGTTTCCGAAAACGAGGGCCAAACGGCCGTGAGGCATTGACCATCACTCGTTAAAGACGGTTATTCTTATGTTAATTACAATATTTACAAATCTGACATGTCTCTAGAGATAAACATTGATGCAATAACGACTTATGATGACGGCAGCTTTCCTAAATAATAAACACGTAACCAAATGCAGAACTCGGTTCGAATTCGTATGAATTTATTAAGCACTTCCGACTTGCCAACATAAATCTAACAGTACTTTCCAAATAAGTAAACTATTTAAAGAAGAAATTGATTTAATGAAGGTGACACTTTTTGTTTAAACAATATGGTAGGTTGATATATGGATGTGTGAATATAGAAGAAGCTTGTTAGAGCCAATAGACAAATTGACGCGACAACATCATTCTATGAATAAAACACAGTTCCTAATACTTTCGTGGCTTAGATGTAATTGGGTAATTAGATAGTGAAAGACTTCCCAACATCAAAACACACACCTATCTACTCGCTACAGTCCTCTTAAAGGTAGATACAGTTTCAACAGAGGTATTTGCGGTTTACCATAGGATAATGAGCTAGATTGTGAGATAGCTATGTACAACAATTCCACTATTTTGTCACAAATAATTTTAACAAAAATGTTGTCTGGACTAAATATCAAACGTTGAACTACCAAAAGAAAAACTGCTAATCATCAGGAATATAATATATTCCTGATGATTAGCAGTTTTTCTTTACTGTATATTTACTTCTTTATTGTATATTATACAATGGCAGTATTTCTTAGATAAATTTCAACCTTGTTTGCCTAAAACTATTAGGTAATGTTGTTAGGCTTGATAAAAAGTAACCAACAGTCCATTAGAAATATACATTATACACAAATTAACCGCAGTTGTCACTTTAAATGTAATATGAGAGAACATAAAAATCTCATTACTGAGAATGCCACCACAACATACGAACATACACCTGTTATGTACACTTCATTTACAATATAAGAAAAAGTCACTACGACTTAAAACAGTAACAACAAAGATCTAGCAAAATACAGTATTTTCTATTAGGTCCATAATATAGGAATTAGGTACGCTTAATATTATTAAAGATTGTTTAAACAAATGAAAGCCTACCGTTGAAATAATAATTCTAAAAGAAAATTTGCAAACTCGTAAATTAAAATTTTCAATATTAATAAATAAGTCGGTAATAAGAAAAAGTATACATCCGTAATCAGAAGAAACGGAAGTATGTGCAACAAAAAATAAAAACAAAAATGTAGCAAACAAATGTTTTAGATGAGAACAGCGCAGACGAGCGGAAAGTGTTCGATCAAAGTATGAAGCAGCGGATATCTTTGAAGAAAAAAAAGGTGTAAAAACTGTTAATCGGATCGCAGGTCGCGCCGCTCCACCGACTGGAAATAGAAACCCGAAATGATCTTTCCAACTACATCAGGGTGTCGTAAATGATCGGTGCGGATTTAATCTTTAATAGCCATTAAGCACTCGATACAGAGTTCATAGCCTTATTACAACTGCGTTCACATTGCCAACTTTATGCGTTCGAAAATAAATTTGTTTAGAGTGAGCTTTATCGCAAATTCTTTAATGGCTTGAGACATAGTCATCTAACAGAATGCGCTTATTACACTATCCTGAATTTAGAAAGGTGTAATTGTATTTAATCGTTCTAAATGCGAACAAATCAGCTTGCAGCATGCTTTGACATTAAGGCTTCCTAATTAAGTGACTGAATTAGGATGAAATTTAGGATAGTGTAATAAGCGTTTAACGCTTCTTTTTTTTTCAAATCATGAATAATAATTACATTGTCTTATAAGGAAAAAAGCGAAGAGAAAATAAAGCGTCTGCTTTTTAGGGCGAAGCAAATTAGGCTCAAAGTTGACAAAAAGCCTTTTCTACAGGCCGCTGTTGTAATGCGCGTCCAAATTGAAATGTTATGTGCGGAACGGAAGACCTTTTTATATTTAGTTGGTCAAGTACCGGATGTGTGGTAATACAGAGATTACACTTATTTTGATCATGTATCTGTAGGTGCATCGAAATTACGATACGCATGATCTTCCTCTCATGAGAGAATTGGTCACGTTTAGTACTCAAGCAATCTTTATGGTGATGCATACTTGACCATTGTACGTGAAATACAATCTTAAAGTCCATATAGATACCTATTTATATTTTCTCTCAGATTCTCGGTTGGTCGCTGTTCAAAAAGTAAACAAGTTTTTGATGAGGCTAGTTAAAATTCATAAGAGCTCGAGGGACCGTTACCGCGATGAGTAGGTACAATCTGGTATTTGACAGAAACCTGTCCAGTTAGGTTATTAAATGTTTAGTTATAATAACTATTACAAACTACTAAGAAACGAGAAGTAACTTTATAATTAACTAGCTGTTTCCCGCGTCTCCGCCCGCGTGGATGTCGGTTATCGCGGCAAAAAGTAGCCTATGTCCTTTCTCAGGCTCTAGACTATCTGTGTACCACATTTTGTTTACATCGGTTCAGTCGTTTTGGCGTGAAAGCGCGACAGACAGACAGAGTTACTTTCGCATTGATAATATTAGGATAGGCATGTTTCCTATTTTTTTTTTTAATATCCGCCTGTTGGATTAATGAATTTTATTGGACACGTATTTTTTCTTTTTTCCTGCAAACAAAAAATGGTCAAAATACAGAGAACGGAAATTACGCGTGACGTCACTCCTCGCTACAATTTTTACCAATGCGTGGCGTCATAAGCCCCCACTCCAAAACTTTAAAGCGCTGTATCTTTGTAGTTTTTTATTGTTTTGGTAAAAGAAAAAATACGTGTCTAATATTTTTTTATCATCTAACTGACGGACTAAATAGATTTTAAATTTTCATACCCAGGAAACATCCCTATTGTGGGTGTTACCTAATTGAAAGCATTTAGTATTACCAAAATCTATTTATAAGACAAACCTATCCCGTATCTCTATCTACTCAAATTTAATACTTACATAAAATTCGCGGCTAATAAGTTGACCCAAAATGGCGGTCGTCTGCGCAGGTAAAATTACGAAGAAAAGTGTTAGGCAGGTTTAATTAAATAATAAAAATCTAAAAGTGTTTTTTTCTTATTCAAATATATATTTTATGACACCGTACTCATACCGCACTCTGATTGAGACCTAAAAATCAGTTCCGCGCATATGTCAACCTATGAGCCGTGCACTACTACAGTACTTTGTAATATTGCCACCATAAACTATGTTTTTTTTTTTTTTTATGATTGTAAATAAGACGGTATTATGTTCATGAGTCAGGCTGCATCACGGCCAAGGAGGACCGGGTGCAGGACAAGTCACTACTCATTCGAATCGCGTCATTATTCCACCTACGCACCGTCTGCTGTACACCCATATTGATTATAGAAATATTGGACGGGTAATATAATAGCAAACATTTTATCCCGATATAGAAATACAAATAAATTAGATAACCGCGCTAATAGTTTCCGTTAACATTTTCAGCTCCTATGGTCATCTTATGTCGAAATCGATTTCAATATTCAAAGATTTTAAAGCCATATTTAGAATATACGCAATTACTATAATTAATAAAAGTCGTAATCCAAGTTATTTATATATTTTCGTAATTAAAACGGTTACTAATTTATTTTGATTGCAGAGTATCGACGGAACAAAATGATTTTAAACGGCCTTTAAACGAAAATATAGATTTCAATGCATAATAAACAGGTGTAGGTGTAAATGAGTTTTTATTTGATACATGTTCATTGCATCATCTATTTTAAATTAACCGCAATATATACACAGATAGATATTATAAACAGTATTATATTGGATCACGTATTCGATTTGGACGGTCCATTCAATTGATAAAAGTATTGTTTAAATCTTGTCTCAATATTTCTGTAAGTATAATACCTTCTTATACAATTCGTAATCCTTTCTCTTAGTATTGTACTCAATTGTCTTATTCATTACCTATTCAAATGAGATTTAGTTATTTATTTAATCTACGATAATATTGTAAAGTTAAGTTTGGATGCTAAACTACAATTCTGATTTAAAAAAAACTTTCACTGATAGTTACTTACGGCAGTATTTAATGTATGGTGCGAAGTATTGTTTAAAATTTCATTGAAAAATCAATTGTACCCATATTCCTTATCAATATAATTCAAACCGCGATACCAGTCCTAAATAAAAGGCAACGTTTTACAAACGTAAGCGCAGCATCATATCGTAATAGCTTTTTTTTAAAGCAATTTCTCTATAAGTAAAGCGTGTCCGGCAATTAGACCGAAGCGCTCGCTACCGGTTGCGTGCAGTTAAAACATATACTACAACTTTAAGACCAATATGATTAAGAAACAACGGATACAGCTAATTGCTTAGTCCATTACGTTATTTTGGAATGACATTCTTCTCATTCAGTGTCAAAACCAAATAGTAAAGTTTAATGTTACGTTGGATTTTCGTCATGTGATAAATACGCATTCATTACACCAATAGAATTAGCCATTGCACTGCAAAACGGTATGTACCGACAAGAAATCAATATATGACTGAATTAGTTGAGTTTTAGAGGTATTGTGGATATGCCTAAGGTCTTATACACTGAAGAACGACCAAATTCTAAAATATTTCTGTGTGAAATGCAAATAACATGCATAACGTGCTAGGATTGCCACCCCTCATCCATTTAGCCTCAGCAATTAGAAAACGCCTTAAATAGCTATGTGTAATGTTTGATACATGGCAGCTGTTGTTTATTAAACTTTGATCTTTGGTCAGAAGATTTATAGATCAAAATAAAACGTGTTTTGACGAACCACATACGTAACTGACCTAAGTTATGTATTCCAAAATACTGACCTGATTGCTCTTTGCGTATCTTTAGCACTTATGTTCTGAAATATTTCAATATGTACTGGTACCTCAGAAGACTGAGTAAAGGAGCACTAAAATGCAACCAAAAAGAAGATACCGAAATTTTATCGCAGGTTACGATCGCGTTATACATTTTTTAATTAATTAATTTTAGTTAATTTTTAACTAGCTTTCACCTGAAGCTCCGCTCTCGTCGTTGTCATATATCGCGGTTAAAAGTAGCATGTCTTTCTTTTGAGTTCAAACTAACTCCAAACCAATGGAGGATGCTAATTTCGGTCTCTTCCAATAGCTACAAACAATACGTCGTTGGATAGGTATTTTCGAGCTGAACAAAAAATACTATGGCGCCAAGTTCGAAATGTTAGTCCGCTCCAGTGGTACCAACATTTAAAAGCATTTTTTTAAATGAGACAATATTCGTTGATGTTGATCGTTGACCTCAACAGGCCGCTCACATTAGCACAAGAATCAAACACTGACATTTAACACAAATACTCAGAGATTTCCATATGCAAAGTATCCGATGGAGTTCGCTGATAAATAAATTTGAGTAAGTGATTGTTGACGTACGGCTTTGGCTCAAGTCGAAAGTCAGCAAATACGAGCGTATTTTTAGTGTATTAGGCATTAAACATGGCTGAAACCATTACTCACTAGTACATGTAATTGCAGAAACAGAAATAGTTCCGAACAAATCATAACTCAGTAAATGAATATTTCTGTAAACATTTATAAAAAAAAATATTTATTTATTTCAATAACTGCTATGATTTTAAATTAATATGAAAAAGTTAATTTTAATGTCGTGGTTTAGTTAACAGCCATCTGGTCATTTAGGTATATATTGTACAAGATGAGTAATTATATAAGTACATCATGTACCTAGCGTATACCCAAACACTATTATGTATATAATATACTATTATTGATCTTGCGGCCATTTAGATACAATTTGGCCCAATAAAAGACGAGCAATTACATATATTATATCGATCGATTTGTTTTGTAAAGTGCAAGACAATTGTAATTAAGCACTGGATGTCAGAGGGCACGCCCATGGCTATTCTTTTACATAAACGATAAATGTCAAGGATTTTGGAAGGGTGCGCTTTAATATAACAAATAATAGAGGTTATCTGGCAAGGAGATCGTTATCTACACTGAGATCATTGCTGGTATTAAAGCCAAGTTAAGCCTTTGGATTATCAAATACAGTAATGCGTTACCCACATAAAACGTTTATATATTTAGTAAGTATAAATTGTAATTAATTTACGTAACGTGCAAGAATAAAACCGAATCTGTAAAATTTGATAAAAAGCAGCACAAAATAACAATGCTGTTTAAAATATATATTATAAACAAAATTGTTTAACGAGCGGCCTGGCTCATTTGTCTATGAATCAATAGCGATCTTGTATCGGCTATCGCCTCTGAACAGGTGATCCGATGTGGAACACAATAGCAATTTACGCATACGCCTAGAGCGACGTGGTACGAACCGTGATATATTGTATAGTTCAATGTTGAATAGTCCGAACATGTGGGGTATCTCATAGGCGTTCCGATGGGCGAACACCGCTATTGTTTGGAGAAAACGCTTTGTTAATTTTATCTTTATTTTGGATGTAGCAAGCGGCAAATTATTCCGTTAGAAAACACGTTAGGTACCTAAGTTTTAGAACTCGATTTAAATAGAACTATAATATATTTTTGTTAACGTTTCGTATGTTTCAAAATAAATATGGTCAACATAGGTACATTGCTCTGAACACAAAGAAGTAGCTAAAGCTCTTGTGTTATGGAATCGGGGACTACTAAGGTACCACAATCACCCAGACCCTAGAAAAGTGTTTCTTTTTTATTATGACCCGCCCGGGGATCGAATTCGGGAAATCAGAACTAGCGACACCTTGAAAACCGGTGTGTACGGCATTCGACCACGGAGGTTTTCGTCGTATAACAAGAAAATGTTTGCAATATTCTAGGGCTGTTTTATATTTTACAACAAATCCAATATGTCAACGTTAAACGAAATAGCATTCAACGCATTAACATTGTTGCGATATGGAAACATAAGAAAATACTTTTGGTCTCAGTTACATTCCAAATTGTTCTTTTTAAGTACACAGAAGCTATCCTTAATCGGATTATAATATGACCAAAGCCCGAGGCGAAATTGAGTCACGGTGTATTCAGAGCAAATCCGAAGATAAATATTATCCTAACTAGCCCGACAAGCGTAACAAAAGTAAACGTAGACTTTATGTAAGCATCTTTGTCACGAAATAACGATATAAAAGAAAAATGTTAAGCGGATAATACATTGAATAAAATGGACCTAACAAGAAAAGTAAACAGCAAAACCAATGGGTAAAGTAAATAACATGCGGGTGCTTAAAATGTAAATTGTGTAACAACAAAGCATACAACGTAAACATACTTCATTGCTTCATTAATGCTCCAAAAATCAACTATAGTGCAATAAAATTTACAAATTGGGAACATCATAGCACTATCGATTGTTCTCTTAAAAAAAGAACCTATATCGTTTTCTTAAGGTTTCATTTGTATTATCAGATCTTAAACAGTATTGCTTAGTTTTCCCAATTACGTATAACATGATAGACAGGGCCAATCAATCCAATTACACTATTGTAGTGCTTTAGAAATGCAGCACGCGCGCCGCATTAATTTTATGGTTGTGAGAGAAATTCGGAATAATTGCCCTCTCATTACTGGCGCCGGGTAAACTCAAACGGTTGTTGAATAAAGTAGCACAATTAAATTAAATGACCCTCACGAACAAATGCGTTTATTTTTAGACATTACAAAATTCAACAAAATTAAAAAACGAGTTGAAAATTGACAAACGTACGCAGACGTTTTATCGTAGATCTATGAGAACTTTAAAATAGGGCACGATATACTTAAATGGATTGATTTGTAGTTATCGGAACATACGAGGCACCGATTAACGCTATTTCACACTAGGTTTGTAAATTTAGTTAGCATATCAAATCAAATAGAAACTCAAGATTAGGATCTTTTCATAAATTTACACCTTTGTGCTGTGTATAAGGGTTTAGAGGCCAAATGCAAGAGATAGTTTGCCAGATGTTCAATCGCTATTCATTTTAATTAAACCAATTGTTCTTAACTGATACTTTTGGAGTACTACATACGGATACGAGCAACATAGCAATTTACTTCAATAAGAAAATTATGGGCAGTGATAAAAACAATCATTTTACGTTTCAGATGCCAGTGTAGCGCGACATGTCGCGGGACACATACGAGATGAAGTCCAACAAGTTGTCGCGAGGAAGTTCCCTCTTCGGTACGGACCCGCAAGTCCAACTCAGAACAGCTCTACTATCCAACGATTTTGCTACATTCAAAAAACTTGTCGGTTATGGTGCCGTGGATCTTGAACATGTGTATCAATATCCAGATTACAAAACGTGTCTCGAACTAGCTGTGTCTGAACCAAAGACGAAAAATGAGTTCGTGAAGCTTTTGTTACAACATGAGGTGGAAGTCAACAAAATAAACGAAACCCATTCCGCGGCGCCTATTCACTTTGCTGTAGAAAGTGGAAATATTGACGCGTTAAATTTACTGCTAGAAGATGATCGAATAGATATCAATGTTAAAAGTAAAGGAAACACGGCGTTGCTGATGGCTATCAAAAAGATTGAAGAACTGGATGACGACCGTGAGCAGGATCTAGCAAAGTATGAAGATATGGTCGAACAACTTCTAAAGGCAGGTTGTAATGCAAACAGCCCTGATCTAAAAGGTATAACTCCAGTTTATTCTGCAGCAAAACAAGGTCTCGAAAGAATAGTTACCTTGATTTTGGATTATGCTAAGGAGCCTATACATTTAGATGCATATAAAGACAGAAGAGGCAAGTCGGCCCGTGATTATCTCAAGGAAGCTTTCCCACATCTTTTGACTAAGTTTGAGACCGAAGAAATAGAACCAGAGGTCATTGACATCGACAAACTATTTTCATATCTCAGTAGGCATGAAGAAGATAATTTCATCCGTGATTTTGAAAAACTCGCTAAAAAGAACGAACACCGTCAAGCACTAGCATCTAACAATGGCATGCACACTATGTTACAATCGGCTACTGAAAAGGGTTTACACAGAGTGGTCGGATCGTTACTACTTTTCGGTGCTGATCCAAACGCTACTTGTTCAAGCAATACCAACAGACCAATAGCTATCGCATGTCAACATGGCTACTATAAAATATTAAAATTATTTGTGGACAACGACTCTACTTTGTTTGACACAGTAAATGGTGAATCTCTTATCCAAATAACAGTCAAAGGCATGCGGTCGTACGCTAAAACACCGAAGGAAGATTTTAACACATGTTTGGAAATATTACTGAAGCACCCTAAGATCAACATTAATGTTAATCATCTAGACGTAAAAGAAAATACTGCCTTGCATTATGCTGCCAGAAACGGTGACCAAGATACGGTTTTAGACTTACTAAGAAATGGAGCCTGTGTTGGTCTTCGCAATAAGTTTAATGAGCCACCGCTAGCAGATATTAATGCTAAAACATTGGAAACATTTTTGGATGAATGTATTACGACTAATGGCGAACGACCTAGTAATGACGATTACGAAATACACGTGAAATATAACTTCCTAGTTTATCCTAACAATTCCTTTGAGAACGAGCTCTGTAAAGTACCACTAATGAATAATTCTAACAATAACAACAACAACAAAGAATATGATGCTCTTTTATCACCAGAAACTGATGCTTTATTATACATGACACGCAATGCCGAACTTCGGCCACTTTTAAAACATCCAGTAATCACGAGTTTCTTGTATCTGAAATGGCAAAGAATAAGTTGTCTGTTTTATTCTAACATAACTTTTTATGCCGCATTTTGGTTGAGCTTAATCCTTTATATAATTTTAGGATACAGTGTCGAGAAAAAACAAGATTTAGTAGAGTCGTTAAACATAATTACTTACATTATCACGATTATTGGTTTATTGTTGTTAACTTTTCGAGAGCTGTTTCAATTACTGGTGTCGCCAATTCGATATTTACAAAGTATAGAAAACTGGATGGAAATAATGTTGATTTTCGTAACGGCTTGGATAGTTTGTTCAGATTCAGCGGAGGAGTCTACTAAACAACAATTGTCCGCGGTAGCCATATTACTATCATCCGCTGAATTGGTACTTCTTATAGGTCAATTCCCTACTTTGTCAACAAATATTGTAATGTTGAAGACTGTATCTTGGAACTTCTTTAAATTTCTGTTATGGTATTGTATCTTGATCATAGCGTTTGCTTTGAGCTTTTACACCTTATTTAGACAAGAGGAGGAGAATGAGGAGCAGATACGACCGAACCCGAATAACTTTGGTAAAGACGAAGAGGAAGAAGAAGACTTCTTTGAAGATCCTGGAAGATCACTGTTCAAAACGATAGTCATGTTGACCGGAGAATTCGATGCCGGATCGATTAAATTCAGTACATTCCCAATAACAAGCCACATTATATTTATAGTATTCGTATTTATGATACCCATCGTACTATTTAATTTACTAAACGGTCTAGCTGTAAGCGATACTCAAGAAATCAGAGCCAATGCAGAACTTGTAGGGCACATTTCCAGAGTAAAGCTTATTTCATACTTTGAAAGTGTATTGATTGGTAGCGGTCGATCTTCTTCAAGACCTAGTAGTTGCTTAGCGTGGCTGCCACCAAGTATTCGAGACTTGAAAATCATTAAACCTAAAACGGTTTTCATAAGATTTTTCGCAAAGCGTATTAGTTTGTTCCCATTCTTTTTGCCTAAATACAGGATAATTGTGAAGCCAAATCAGGACAACAAGATCGAAATCCCTCACGCAGAGCCCCTGGGGAAATTCAGTGATGATTATGAGGACATAGAAGGCGGCACTTGTTGTTTCGAGCGTTGTCAAAATTACAAATTAAATCGAGATATTGTTAAAAATGCTAAAATTGTTATAAGTAAAAAGACTAACGTATCCGAATTCGATGAAATCAAGGATCTGTTATCTAAATATGATACGAAAATGGAAAATCTTGAGAACACATTAAAGAAAGTGTTACAATCTTTAGAAACGTACCGTAATTAATATATTTTAGGATTATAACATTCATTTTTCGATGCTTTTAACATGTTTTTATTATATTGTTCTGCTTCGTTGTATATGTAGTTTTAATTTATAACAATATGTTAACGTAGTATTAAGCAGTATTAATTTTCGAGGCATTTATATTAAGTAAGAGTGCAGTTAAAATAAAGCTGTAAAATATAATGTTGCGTCCGAAATTTCGACAATGAATCTCATTCTTAAATATTCTAATAAATTCTTATTTGTATTGTTAATTGTAAATTGTTTCTCTTATTTTCATACCTCCTCACTTCTACCTCCTAGTGCATAGTTTAGGGCAATAGGGTATACTATATATCAATAATACGTTTGATGTCCGTTTGTTAGATAAATAAAAAATAGAAGACGCGTATTTTTTTACATAACCCACTCACGACTGTATATTATTTGAAAAATCTCATGACATCACTATTTTTTTTTATTTTCTGCAAACGCATGACTTCCTTAGCCCCCACTTCTGAACTTTAATTCGCTTTATCTATTTCGTTTATTCTCATTTTGAAAACGCAAATAACACGTGTCCTATAGATTTTTAATATCTCACTGAAGGACTAAATAGATTTTGTCTTTTCATATCCAGTCTATTATGATTATTCTTTGTGACCGGAATAGATCAGAAGGGGATTTATTTTATTAGTTAACACAGTCACTTGATGGTGACTATAGTTCATAAAATATAGCTTGATACCTGCGACGTTTGTCAGAATGACATTACTAGGGATGGGAGCGTCTTTCGTATTTTATCGATTATTTTATCTATGTCGAAATGAGTTTTATAAAAAATGACATTGTAACGACATTGAAAGAAAGAATTAAAGATGTACCTAAGTTTAAATCATAATAAGGTGAAAATAAATGTTTTCTTTAGAAAACTCCCCACTATCGGTTTATTTTGCCGTCAGGTCGGCACTCGTACTGACTCAAAAAAAATGGCGCCCGCTTGTTTCCTGCACGCGAAACCATTATTGCCAGACTAAAAAAATACGAATCTATAGTTAAAACATTATTTTATTTAATAATTTTATCCATAAATACTAGTGAAATTTTATCGATATTCGTCTGTCAGTCAGTTACACGTCCCTACCAGTCTTCAAAACGCGTTTATAAAATAAGCTAACATACAAAAAATATTTAAGAAAAATTAGAAATTATTTAAATTACCCTTGTTTTTACTGGTATCTTTATAATAACATGATTGTTTTTAAAAATGTGTTCTATTTTTATACACAAATGTCGTATTCATATTTAAAAACTTGAACTTTTTCAGAAATAAATTTAGTAAAGCTGTCTTTAAAACAGAGTCGCTAACGTCGCAGGTATCAAGCTATATTTTATGAACCATAGTTACATGTATGCTTAAAGATTCCTGCATTTGGTCAGAGAGCTCGGCTAATTAGGGGTGTCATTAGACTCGCCATAGATTAGGACTTAGGGGTAATCTTTGTAAAGGATGACGAGTCAGGTCAGATTTGAATATATTAATATTCTTTCTTGTATAAACTAAGAGTTAAGGCATTTAAATTATATAATGTAACAGTGTAATGGTACGTCCATTGTACTATTTCACTGTTTTATTTTATTGAACAGATTTACGCAGTTAGCCTGAGCGCAGGACTGCTTCACCGGACTTTGACTATTTTACTTATCACTTATCTGAATTGTAGACAAGTAAGAACCATTAATTTGACAAAGTTTTTTGAATACCACCTAGTTGACTAATATTATAGTTACTTTTAAAATCCTATAATATACAAGTGTTATGACTTACCTTATCTAAACTCTGTATGAGCTGACACCAGGAGGGTTCGATGACCTCCACACACATGTAGTACTGCAGGTGCTGGATGCAGCTCAGCATGCGCTGGCGCAGCGCAAAAGCGTCCGCGTACAGACGCGCCTCCGAGAAACGCTTCACTACCTTGTTGTACAGCCACACCCTGTATAAAAATTGTAGTATATACAATATACATTTAGTTTAAGATCCCACAGCTCAATTCTGCAGGTATAGTTCGATTCAAACTTAATGGCGGCTGTGAACACGAGTCGAGTCGCTGCGCAGTACCAAACTTATGCGCCAGCGGGGGTGCGGGGCGAGGTACTGCGCAGCGTTTAGCGAACTTCACAGCCGCCATTAAGTTTGAATCGAACTATATCTCTTTTTTTTATAATTTCAAAGATCAGTGAGTAAGTAATGCATTAGATCCGGGTTACCTATAAAAGTTTAGCCGCAAGTCAATTTATTTACATTATTGAATTCCAGCTATTTTATTTATTTAATAGATAATTATAAGAAGAATAAAAAAAAAACACCGGTTGCTAGCTCCCAGTCAGCCGCAGCGTTTGGGTTGGCAGGTGTAAACTACTGAAATCGTGACGCAGTAAGCATAGCAGACACGCGCGACTCCGCTCGAGTTTCTGTTGCTATTCTTACAGCGTCAGGCATTCCGTAATTTTTCATATTTACACCTAAATGTTTTTTTTTTAATTTTCTAAAATTTGCCTTGTTTTTTAATTTTCTATTCATCACTTTCCGTTAAATGAAGTACAATTAAAAAAATATATACAGCTGCAGTTCATTTAAATAAATTTAATTACAGGTAGTTTCGGCCAAATATTTATAAGTAACGGAACTACATACTCAAATCATTCATTTAAATTCAGTTTCATTAAAAACAGATACCTGCTGAATCGAGTGGTGGTATCTTGAATAATACCATTTTTATATCCGTATAAAATATATTATATACTATAAAACATTTTATTGTAATCTTTTAAAACTAGTGGAAAGTAGTAGACTTCAAATCACTAGACTATAATATACGAGTAGGTATATGTATCGCAAATGTTATAATGGCAAGAAGAAACGAAGATTATATTAAAGTTTATCAACATAAAACACCATGACACCATCTATATTTAGTAATAATTAAGATTATTAACACGTTTAACGCAGCTCGTGTAGAACATTTTTTTACTTCGGTCACCACTGACCGACCAGCAATTTCTAATAGGTCACAGGTGACTTATATCTATCATTTTAATAGATAAAAGATTTAAAACTATATTCAATAGGTTACAAACCTGCAAAGCAGTCTCTCCACATGTTTGCAATAGAACAGGTGTCTGAATATCATTTGGTAGCAAGCGATAGCCTTGTGGTTGAGAACTAGAGAGACGGGCCACTTCACCTCCATACCAAACGAGAACGTCTCAATGCCAGTTAGCGGAGGACAGTCTTTATTCTGCTTATATTCTGAAAAATGTACAAGAAATTTAGTATAAAACGTGCTTATTTAAAACTAGAATCACAAATAAAAAAAGTGTCATATTACTATTTACTTGATAGTGATAAAAAAATAATCTTATATAGTAAAAAACAAAGTCGGTCCCGCTATTTGTACAGACGCTTAGGTCTTTTAAACGACGTAACGGATTTTAATGCAGTTTTGAGCAATAGATAGTGATCAAGACGAAAGTTTATATGTATAATATAATGCATATTATTATAGTACAGAAAACCCAAGAAAATCAATGATATTTTGTGAGGTTTTGCACGTTAAAGTATTTAACTAAAACGTGCAAAACCGGGGCGGATCGCTAGTTGAAAATAAATAAACATAATTACCTTTTTCTTCCTCAGTCTCAATGGACAAAATCTTAAACATTTGAAATTGTAAGTCATAAGGTAGTAGTTCAATCTTCATATCCTCATTGTACGGGTCGTGGCTTGCGGCTGACAGTCTAAAATTAATAAAAACAATTTAACAAAAAAACAAATCCAACTTTCTCATATCTATGTTTGTTTAACAAAAGGAATTTGAGTGAAATATTAAGTTAATTTAAAATAAATGATGAGGAAAGTCAACTCATCTCGAGACTTAGCAAACATGTTCCTTGCGTGTTTAATTATAAAAATTTGTTGCAAATTGAACCTTACTATCTAATAATAAGGTATTACCTCAAACACAGTCCCAAAAGAGATTCCAGTTTGGACGGTATAATATCATCAATCTTCTTTGACAGTTCCTGTTCAGTCGCATCCATGAACTGTACGATGAAGTCACCCTGACTCATTAGAAAGTAATTCTTCACTGATTTCAGTCTTCCCATGAGATCATACTCCTTCAAAAGGAGTTCCAATAGAGATTTGCTGGCGTAAGCGTACGCTTTTTGTATAATGGCACCATAGTTTTGTTCTCGTAAAGAATATTTAATTTCTTCAGTGTTTGTTTTAGCTATTGGTTTACCTAAAATAAAATTATTGCTCAATATTATCATACTTACTAATATTATAAATGCGAAAGTAACTCTGTCTATCTGTCGCGCTTTCAAGCCTAAACTACTAAACCGATTTAAAAAAATAGTACACAGATAGTCTAGAGCCTGAGAAAAGACATAGGCTGCACACACTTTTTATAACCGACATCGAGTCGCGGGAAACAGCTAGTAAATACATATATTACGAGTCGCTTTTTCTAACTAAATGCGTCATCTATCCAGAAATGAAAAGTCCCAACGCCCCAGCAATTACTATCTCAGTACCCAGGATCCGAATTATTGAATCAAATTTGGGCCATGGAACCCTAAAAATGACAGCTTACCACACTGACTGATAACATTCAAATATTTTCCAGTCCTGAGAATGATATCAGTGAACTTCTCAAGGAACTTTGGCACTCTGTCTCTCTGAATACTGTAACGTTTTTCCCAGTAGTCGGCGGAATAATCTACTGGGAGCTCTTCCTTATTAATCAGCTCATTATCTTCTATCATAAACTCCTGAAAGACAATAAATAAACTAATAAATATCTATACATATATTTTTGTTTAAAATTTAATAAATAAAATAAAATAATAAAAGTTAGTACAGGACTGAATTGTGGACTGGTAAGATGTACATTGTACAACATTACACATAATTTTTATTGTAGTTAAAGTTCATTTATTTCTTAATATAAACAATTAATTGAATAATTACAATCAATTGTTGCCAATAAATCAATGTGTCAGTGAAGTATTAGTTGCCAATTAACAGTAACTCATTGACAAAACAGGATAGAAATATCACAAGGCTCATTTATTATGGGCTTATGTTGGTAAGTCTAAACGAAAAACAATTTAAAACGAATTACCTGAAAGGGATCAACTATAGTGCCTTTATGTATCCACTGATCTAAAATACAGAGATATGGTCGGCAAGCGCGCTCGGTTAGGAACAAAGATATCTCTTGGGCTCTCGCATCGCCCATCAGAGTGTTTGTTTTATCATGCAGCACTGTCAAAACGGCACCACCTCGTAACTCACTCTGAAATAACAAAATGTGGGTATGTTATTTCAAAATTTACTTAACAGCATTTTAAACACAAAATCCTCCCTTTATTTAAAATACCCTAAAGGATTTTTTTAAAACTGTTTAAAGAAAGGAATAATTAACTTATACAAACAATTGCACTATATTAAAAGATAGTTATATCATCAAATTTTCGCAACTTTTTACATGAGTTGCATTGTTGTTATAAGCATTTTAATAATAAATCTACATACCTTTCCGATGTTAGTGACAATGGCGGCAAGGACTTGCATGGTATGCATAGTGGGCAAGACAAAATACCACAGTTTTTGTAACGTAAGATTTGCAGATAAGTGTTCAGTCTCCAACTGGGCTATCATTGTCTGAAATAAGAATAGACTGTAAATATAATTGTACTACATATCTAAAAGATGAAAAATTCCATTATTTGCAGTGAAAATAGTGATATTTTACAAATAAAACATGAAAATGGTTCAAAAAATTATAAGCTAAATCTCAATTCGTTTTTTTTATTTTTTTTTCTACCTAGCGTTTATCCAAGGTATGGTATTGTCTCACACCACCCGTGCGAAGACAGGGCAGGGAGGTAGAAATAAATAGATTTCATACACAACTTTACTTACATAATAATCCTTTAAAAGTATTTCAATGGCTGCAACTAATGCATGCAACACTTGGCCAGACCACATGTTGCAGTGTTCAATGAACCGTCTCACTATAGAATAATTGGAAGCCAACGGAAGCATTTGCTGGACAATTTGTTTCAAAGCATCATCTACATCATCGGAAACTAAGAATGTTCTAGAATCAAAGGTGTCTTTAACTGGCTGATGGACAATATAGTTTCCTGGTACACCAGAGAAGACATATAGCAAGTCATCAATGATAATGTTCTCTTGAGATGCTATCGGTACTCCAGCTGAAAAGACCATCACAATTTTAAAATATAAAATCGA
This sequence comes from Diachrysia chrysitis, assembly GCA_932294365.1. Classification (NCBI taxonomy): domain Eukaryota; kingdom Metazoa; phylum Arthropoda; class Insecta; order Lepidoptera; family Noctuidae; genus Diachrysia; species Diachrysia chrysitis. The sequence continues at coordinate 8,175,569 of OW028649.1, read as the reverse complement.
AATATATGTCACAACCGCAATCCAATTAACAGTGAGTAAATAGATGTGTTTATTTATTGATTAAGATAATGTTGTATCTAATCTTATAAATAAGAAAAAAAATAATATAACTTTAGGTTTCATTATTTATTTAATGTATATATTGATAATTTTTATGTGCTTTGTTGAGAGTAAATAAGATTTGTTTTACATTCTGTTATCATCCATACCCAACATCAAGCCATAGGTTACTTAAGTAACCATTACATGCACCTAAATAACATGAGGAATTCATAAAATGAAGGGATAACTCAAGCCCACAATAGAGTATTTGACTACTAGCGAATTATTTATTTAATTGAAGCAGAACTGCGCAAAAATATCATTAAAATATCCACAAATACAAAAGTTATAAGCTTTTAAAGTGAGTTGATCATGTATGTTCTATCTCTTTTTTGCAAAACGACTCATTGTATGGGGCTGTATTGTATCAGCCCCGGATTAGTATGGAGAATTACCAAGTTGACGTAACCTGATAGTATAGCTCTCTCTTTGTAATTAGCAATATTAAAATGCTCGTAACTAGTTCAATATGAAAGTAATTAATCTGCCGTTTTTTCAACTCAAAATACTTTGCAATAAAGATTGTAAAAAATTCTCAAACATGTTTAAGAAAATAAATCTGAAACCAACTTACATAAGGAAGAGATTATTGGAAGAACTTCTTTGGGAAAGTCCCAGGACATAGCTGGGTGGTCCTTCTGCCAATTGGGTAGGTCCAGACTGTTGTACCAGTTCGGTCTCAGCTTAGTTTCCTTCTCTTCAAAGGACTTCATGACGAGTTTCTTACTCTCATCCACAGCTTTCAGAAGTTTGTCTTTGATCTGCATTAATTTAACATGTTATTACAGTGTTTAATTTAAATAAACAAATGAATAAATCACATACATTGCTCTGAACCCAAAATAAGTAGCTATGGTGCTTGTGTTATGGAATCAGAGGCAATGTAGGTACTCAATTTAATACAACTGTCTTTTGAACATAGTAATAATGTATGTTTTTAGTAACTGGTGGGTAAAATCAAGGTGTATATTATGTACCATAGACCAAGTATAATGTGCCATGTTACAAGTATCCCAAATATCAACAGATAGCAATATTAAAAGAACACCTCAATCAGTGTAAATAAAAAGGTTGTCATAGTAACTACAAAATAAAGATTAGCATAATAGGGTAGGTAATCATTATTTAAGAATAAGCGGATTAAAGTATTGTACTATCCTAAATAGTAACTGGATGAAATTGTTCAATTCAGACAAAAAATCACCCAAAGAGTATTTGTTCATTTAGAAAAATGATAAGTTTAACTACATAAAAACTTTACAAAAGTATTTATTTTAATATTATTTAATATATTTTAATATTATTATTTAGATCAGTAAGAATAGAAACATACCTGGGGTAGGTCATCCTTAGTGATCTGGTGTTTGTTATCACCTAATATAGGTTTTGGAGCCACTTTAGGTTTATATATTTTTGATTTCTTCTCATCACAAACTAACTTGTAAAAGAGTGCTATGATGTCTGCTAAATTATCAGTACTGAAAGGAAATTACAATACAATTATGTAAAAAAACTTATTCTACAATCAATTTCAGCATGTAAACAGGTAGAATTAATCTCTCCTACATAATCATAATACATAATCTGATGATGAAATTGATATAATAGAATTAATTTTAAGAAGGTAATACAATAACACTATAAACATACTTTCTGTTCCGGAGTTCATCGTATTTTTTCAAAAACGCTTTTGCATTCGAAGCTTTAAGCGCCAATCTCTGCGCGTATTCGTTCACTTGCTTTGGCGATAAATTACTGTTTCCGTAATTGGAATCATTCTGGATATAATCTAGTACTGTGTCAGCCTCCAAACTACATCTGCACATTCAATAAAAAGACATTAATAACAATTTAAAACGACAACATTTGACTACTCAAGACAGCTAAAGTACTGCATGAAATAAAACTCTTAGCTAACCCTAAAGCGTCAAGGAGCTCTTTGATTGTGCCTTGCATTTTATCTTTCGGTAATATCCAGTTTTGAAACATTTATTTAGCAAATTATTTGAAAATCGTAAAAGCTTCATTCATTTGTGTTCAATTCAATTTGACAGTTGGTTGACGGGCTTGACAATTTATTGTCTTTTTTATATTGGCAACAAAGCAGTGGTTAGAGTTGCAATATCATGTCGATACTAATAGATTAACCGAATTTCAACTTAGATTACTAAAATATTTACCACATGCATAAATTTAATACATAAACATTCTTCAATTAACTTAATTATAAAATAACAGGTAGTTAGTATGGTTATCACGCTTTTTTCTAAATGCTGGTTAACCGTGTCCTAGATGAAAAACCCCCTAAATAAGATTTATTATTCGTAGAAGCGGTTGGTCCATTTTTAATAAATAAATAAAAGTAATATAATAACTTATATTTATATTATAGATGTGTGTGTACTGTGTACCTAGCATACAGTATCTACTTTTTATTAGTTATGTTACAGCTTTTTGAACTCCCACAGCAAGATGTTCGGACAAGGAACCCCTTTTTTTAGTTGTATCTAATATAAATCTTGTAACCGTTACTGTACAATTATGAGTTCTGTCATCACCTAAACCATACTACTTTTATCTATTATCTTAATTCTATATCTATACCTATTACCTTAAATTATAATATTTTATCATTCGGGACGGATCGGAATAAGGGCAAACAATTTCGCCGCCAGAGGCGCTGGTCGTACGTGATGTGATGATGTCTCCGAATTGTCAAATTTCATTTGTTGGTGAGATACGCGGGTTTATTGAATAATTCTCTAAATATTATGCCTAATTTCTAATACCTACTTATGATATTATGGCAAATATGAGTTCCAAATGAATTGTGCAAAATTAAGTTGTTTGAAACAAACACATATTTTATACAGCGCAATAATGCGGTCATTCTCACTATTTTTATGGTAAATATTGTGTTCTTAAACTTAAACAGGGAATGTGATTTAAATTTAAACTTTTAACAAACTTTGATGTCAACTGGTGACTGAATAACGAAGCGGTAGCCCTTCTACTACCCTCAATAGCAACGACACAAAATCTATACTAATATTATAAAGCTGAAGAGTTTGTTTGTTTGTTTGTTTGTTAGTTTGTTTGTTTGAACGCGCTAATCTCAGGAACTACTGGTTCGAATTGAAAAAATCTTTTTGTATTGGATAGTCCGTTTATTGAGGAAGGCTATAGGCTATATAACATCACGCTACGACCAAAAGGAGCGGAGCATAAATGAAAAATGTTGCAAAAATGAAAAACCGTTGAAACTAAAACACGCGAACAAAGTCGCGGGGGACAGCTAGTGGGAAATAAATACATCAATAGCAATACTTGTCTTACCAGCAATAAAACTTTTGATCTACACTCTCTAGCTTTGTAGATATTGCTAAAATGAAACAAAAAGGCGTTGTGATTGCGAAATAAATATTTAAACAAAACACGCTAGGATCGTGTTTATGGAATCGGTAAGTCAAGTTTATCAACTTGTGTACATATCTCAAGATAAAAATTCGAACTATTATAAAGTTCTTCTTATTTTCAATACAAAGATTCGTGCAATTAAATGTAAAGTATACGCCGTTTAGGACTTTTTGATGGTACTAGTAGTGTCACCTACTGGTGTAGGTGTGATACTAGACTAGAAGTGTAATGCAAACACATAAATTAGCATTCTGATAAGCTTGCCTAGCTACCTATGTTGATTAACATTGCTTACCATAGGTTTCTGCCAAATATTTGTAATTTATTTATCAATAATGAACTTATATAAAAAACGACATCAAATACCTATAATGAAGGCCAAACGACGGAACCATTTCAATAATAATTGATTACATATAAATGTAAAAAGGAAACGACTTCAATAATAAAATTTATATGGGACTAACTAGGTATATCCTATGGATCCAAAATTTGGTTCTGAGATCTGTTCGCGATTGAAAAATCCGCAGACTCGCATGCGGTCCATCTGTCAATTTCCATCAATCACGAGCTAGTAGCTTGTCTCTCATTTGTGGCAATTGATAGATGTACCACTTGCTATACTAGCGAACCTAACTGATTTTTAAATCGCGAACCATTGCGGGATATATCGCGTTAAATCAGTTTATTAATGATTGAGTTCTGAGGTAGAGGGATTATTATCAAACAATTACTTTATTAAAAAAAAATCGACAACAGTAGTAGGTAGGTAAAATACGGGGAACTCGAAAAAAAATGTAGGCATATGATTCTGTTTCCCAATTAGTAGGATGTGTAAAATATATCTTAATTTTCAAATAATCGATTTTTTTGGAGACGTTTCCTTTTTTTATTTTTTTTAGTTTGAATATTTTGTCTATATTATTAGCTATGATGACATTTTCTTCATTATTTTTATTATCATTCGTAAATAGGTACATTTTATAAGCGATTAATGTCTTATTGTTATTCATGATTACACTTGATCTTCTGGATAATTGTCTTGATACCAAAGCCGTTGGGTCGTCTCAATAAGACAGGCTCCGCACTTTCACGTATTAGCCCATATCTTGAAGACTACTGAACCAATCATGATGAAACTGTAAGTTCCATAGTTTGAAGTTAATTTGTAAACCAACAAAAAATATGGTGACAACTCGATCAATACTTTCAGAGAAATGACTGGATAAACACACACTTCATCATACCAGCCTATAAATGTCCCACTGCTGGACACAGGCCTCTTCTCATATAGAGAAGGCACGAGCATTGATCACCACGCTTGCTCATTGCGGGTTGGCGATTTCAGATTCCAATTGTCGGAATCCAGGTTTCCTCACGATGTTATTATTCATCGTTTGTCAATGATGTCTTATAATAATTAAGAAAGTAGATTTAACTTTGAAAAGTCACATTGGTACTTGCCTGTAATGGGTTCGAACCTGCAACCTTGTGCACACAAATCCATTCATTAAACCACTAGGCCACCACGACTCCACACACTAGAACACACACTTACCTGCATACAAAGATACACAAAAAGAAATGTAGCTATATTTGGTTTATATTATTGGCACATTGGCTTTATTATATTTGTCTAGTTTTGTACGTATGAGTATTCACACATGCACAACAGTTGACCACAATGTAACCCACATAAGAAATTTATTTGTGAATCATGGTGACTCAACTTCCGAAAGAACATATTTTTGAAAATGCGGTCACCACTGAATAGTTTATCCAGTACCTATGCATGTGCTAACAACTAGTTAAAACGATATTATTGTGTACCTAACATATTAATAAGTTTTCCTTAGGGACCTGACAGTTTTAAAATACTAGGTAGGTATGCATAGACCCCAAAATAACATTTACACATTTTGGATTGTTGTTATTTTCTATTATTAACTTAACATCCACTTACAATATATTTTTTCGGTGTTAAGTTTACCTACTTGAATAAAAAAGTCGTAAGACCGATATCATTTATTCACAACGTAATCCGATTTAAAAAAAAAACTTATGTAGGTACTAAATCAGTGGGAAGCGGCATTAAAAAAGCGGTTCCTTATATTTTACAAATGTAGTGTCGCAAGCGTAAAACTTTTTTCTTTCGTAGGGCGGCACAACACAAAAGCTTTGACAGAAGTTCGGCGAACGTTGAAGTTGTATCAAGCAGTGACAAGGGAACGCATTCTGTTTTGATTTTTTGATAAAAAACACTAAAGAATCGGCACTTGTGTGTAAAACTGTCGATTCATGATCCAAATGGTTTTGATTGCGAATAATAGGTAACATGATAAGTCTCCTGTTTGTGTTGGCAAAATAAAGGTTACAGGACCTACCGAGTATTCTTTGATGTTCTTTTAGAAGGCTCCAATTGCTTGAATCGTAGATATTTAACACAACGCACCTGTTCGCTGCTGTTTTTATTATTTTTATGACTCTAGTTATTACCTTCTCAACATGAAGTTCTTTAAAAACAAGTCAATTAAATAGTAGGCAATAGCAAATGGTATTTTAACGGTCATTTCGAAACAATCCTTGTTCTGCGGCTTGTTGCACCGCTATAAATATTTTCACATAATCTACTTGCCTATAAAAGGGTCGGTAAAAAAATGCGAAAGTGACAAACCCCATAAACACCTGAGTTTATAGGGCCAATGAAAAACGACGTGCCTTTGAAATCTGTTTCTGTGATGTCGGACAGGGTACGCCATTCTTTTGGCTTGGATTTATGTGTTTTATACAGCTAGTCTATAAATGCCGCATTTTTATTGGCCGCGAGACGTTCACTGATTAATAAAGTGGGTGGAGACGCGGAAGATGCTAACGATGCCGCTTCCTAGAAAACACACATTGGAGGAGAGTATTATTATGTGTTATAATTAAAAATTAGTACTTAAGTATTTATATTGTTTATGATCAACATTAAGTTCTTTGTAAAATGTATTTTAGAGTGCGACCACTAATAACTTTTCTAAGTAATCCTCATTTATTAGAATGCTGTTCTGACGCTTAAATTTTGTTTAATGTTTTATGCCCTAAACAATATTTTTCAGTGGAAGAGTTAAGTGTAAGTCAAAGTTCGAGCGTAGAAGCATCCGCATTGCCGCATGCCGACTCGTGCGTTTCGACATTCAATCTGAATTACAATGTACGGAATTTACAGACTCCAACCGGTCCCCCTGTGTCCGTATCCGAGCGGAATAAGAAACAGCTTTACTGTTAACTCTATTGTTCATGGACTCACCAAACAATGTATTTTTGCCGAATAAGGAGGCGCGATTATGTCAACGGGTGTGTTCTGTTTTTAAATAATGACCAACGTTACGTTGAAGGCATCAAAAATAGCTATTGCTATAGCATTTCAAATTCCAAATGACAGTGATTTAAATATTAAACACGTAATAAAAGTTTTGAAGAAAGAAGTTGCCATTGTTAGGTTTTAAACAATGAAGAAAGATACAAGTACAATTAATAACGCCTGAATTTAAATAGTCATTTCTTTATACCTACCTGTGCGGAAAATGTTTTTATATTTCCCATAAAATACCGAAAGAAAATTTCCCTATAGATCAAAGTTTAAATATTTACTAACTTACTTATTACCTCTTCTTCAGGCTAGCCTTTTAACAAGCTTTGTAGAGGTCAGCTTTCAGTGATTCCAGTCTCAACAGAGTCCCAAAAGTTCCATAAGTAAGTACAAATAAAAGTGTATGATTTTTTTTTATTCTGAATCTAATAATCCTTTCGTCCATCGACCTTCATTGTGTTATTGACCAAACAACTTTAATGCGCGTTTAGCAAAGAATGCAATATGAATTATCTGATCGAACATCAGTTGAATATCATTAGGTAGCACGAATTGCTCCATGAAAGAAGGTACTTACTTAAGTACAAGTTGTAATATAATATATTATGTCAATAATGGCAGGTATTGCAATAAAGAGTACAACACAACACCGAAGATTTCTTAAAATGTTATTAGGCGTCCAGCTGTCTTAACCCCAACTTTACGACAACTTAAAAAATACTATTACGGAATTTATTTAATGAGCAACTAAATAGATCATAAAAACTCATGGAAGTAGTCTTAAATGTCTACCGCAGCTTTGCTGCACTACAAAAATAACATTTTATTTCCAAATAAGTACCCAATACACCAAAAAGGAGAGCTTACATTTTAATAAACTTGTTTTGACTACCTATGTACAAGTTAATCCACATTTGAACTCTGATTTGGTGGAAACGTTCGTGTACTTGTCGTCTTTGGGTAACACCAAAGGGTGTGGCGGACTCTCAGCTCCCGAGTGCTTGTATAATATTCTCTATTCACCAATAGGGATGTTTCCTGGGTATGAAAAGTTAAAATCTATTTAGTCCGTCAGTTAGATAATAAAAAAATATTAGACACGTATTTTTTCTTTTATTAAAACAATAAAAAAATACAAAGATACACCGCTTTAAAGTTTCGGAGTGGGGGCTTATGACGCTACGCCTCGCTAAAAATCGTAGCGAGGAGTGACGTCACGCGTAACTTCAGTTCTCTGTATTTTGATCATTTTTTGTTTGCAGGAAAAAAGAAACAATACGTGTCCAATAAAATTCATTAATCTACAAGACGGACATTAAAAAAAAAAATAGGAAACAGGCCCATTCTCTGCTAGTCTGCAGTCACCAACAGGGGACCAGTCTCGAAACACTCAAAGTTGAACGACGCTACACGTAGCTTTGGATTTTATTGTAGGTATCTGTTTAGGTGGTTGTTTATTGGTTTTAAATAAAAATATATTTTATCTTTACATAGTACAAAATAAAGTCAACCACGCTGTCTGTACGTTTAGACCTTTTAAACTACGCAACGGATTTTAATGCGTTTTTCAGCAATAGATAGAGTGATTCAAGAGGAAGGACTTTGTGTTAATTAAAAATTTAGTTTAGTTAATTCATTAATGTTCTGTCTACCCATACGATGCGGGTGCGGGTCGCTAGTTAGATGTAATTAATTCCAGCAGCAAATAAATAAATGTTGATCTTGATACATAGCATTTACCTTTTTAATCAAATCGCTCTTTATCATTCAACATTTCTAATGCATTGCAACCGTAAGTATATCGAAATGTATCGCAGTATGCTGTTATCATGCGCTGATACCGACCTCTCTGGCTGCAAGGACACGTAGAAACAGGGTGGCCCATTAGGAGAGGACCACCCGGCAAACATACGAGCGAACAGATAGTGTAATCATTACATTGCATTTAGGACTGTTGTAGTCATAATGAGTGACGTAAGCTATTCTAATCATTTCCGCGTCGGCACGACTGACACTGTTTAGATGGTGCGTCTGTAGGAACAGCTGGATTGCGTCAGCGGAAAGGTTGCGGTGCAAGCGGTTACATCAGGTGCCTATTGCGTTGGCGCCCCCGCAGTTACTCAACGCGAATCCGGAGGCAAACCTGTGGTCCTACGCCCTAATATCGTGAGTAATCGTGATTGACTACATATAAGCCAATTGACTAAGAACGTAATATGTATGTAATGATTGCAACCTATATTTTGTTTGTTTTAATGCAGATGATGAATCAAATTATTAAGTAACTTTTTTTAGAAGCTGATCGTAATATCAGGAAATAGCTACATGCAAGTAGTTAGTACTTAACCACTTACATTGTGGCCTGCCGTCAATAACTCATCGATATCGTAAAAATAATTTGGTGTACGTCCAGGTTCCGGTGCGTTCGTGGAAATGGTCATTTTCACGGTAAGTATGCGCTGCCGCACGTGGCCTGGAGGCAGCAGGAGTTCGGAGCGGGCAGAAAGGAGGAGGGAGGGGGGAGGTAGGCCGTGTCTGGAGTCGGTGACCGCGCATGCGTTGCCGTGCATAAGGAGCCGCCCGTCTTTGTATTCTAGTAAGGTCGCGGACTCCCCAACTAGCGAGAATGGTGCAAAACTATTCATGTTGACACTTCTCCAGTACCTGTTAACAATTGTCCGTTTTTTTTTGCCATTGTCATATTGATGAGTAACGTTGGCCACGTCAAGTGGACGTTCCATGAAATCAGTGCATAATTTATTGACAGTTAAATAAGGCCCCTTGTTCATGTTACCCGTATAGGTACTTAACCTACCAATTTATACTGGTTTGTTTAAAAAGTTTATGAAAAATACAAAATTTTATAGGACAATGTTTTAATATTGGTATCTATTCTTGTTCAACTTACAAAATGGACAGACTGTAGAAATATATAAGTAGAAGCAGGTATTTCTAGACATCACATCACATTTTTATCGGTCAAGTTGAGTCAAGTTCATTTTATGAGTGAAATACGAATTGGAAATGTGACCATGAAATAATGTAAAAAAAGCACAGCACGTCTTTTGGTTCTCATCAATTTATAAATAGAATTCGCATCTATTTGTTTTGCTCAGTTCGGCCTGAAATGTCCAGAAATCAGGATAGGTGCCATGCCATGACGGTTTTATGCGGTAGGAGTGAGGTGATAAATATTTCCAAAAAATAAATATGATTAGGTACTGGGTTGGGTATCACGTTAACATAAGTTCATATTATCTACTTGCTTACCTGTACAATACACAAGTGCGAACCACGAGCATGAAATTAGAGGTTTCTTTGACCGAATTCTTCTTTAACAAGCAACAATAACTTTTTACTAGCCTAACTAAGGTGTACCACCAACAAACGAAGCATTTGAGTGTGCTTGGTTATTTCTTTAAGTTTTTTTAATTATTTGATCAAACAGGATATCTATCTTATCAACTTTGTAACAAGGGCGATTTCGCATTATAGGTAAGTGGTCATCGCTCAAACCGTGCTAGAAGTTTGGTATTCAATCTAGAACTACAAAACATTTGCGATAGTTACGAAGCGGCAATAGCCTAATGGCTAGGGTGACGGCCTTGTGATCGAGAGGTCGCAGGTTCGATCCCCACCCATTGCACTATTGACGTGAACCCACTCCAGATACAAGCATATAGTTGCGTAGTAAGCGTATAGCTTAGTTGGAGGGGTTAACAAGATTGCTAGTAATGTGAATTCCACGCACATTGCTAGTAACATTTAAAAAAAAAAAAAAAAAAAAAATTGTTTCATGAGTTACCTATTTCCAAATATGATTCGAATGTTATTGAAACCTTTGAGACACAAGGATTGTTCAACTGCGGAAGACAATTAAAAAAAAGTATTTGAAGAATATATTTAGCCATCTAGGCTGTAGGAGGCATCGTCTAAGGGCCTACGATCAGAGACAAAGCGCTGCATCAGTATGCAGCGGGGTCGCCCGCTTCCTGCTGGCCGCGTTCCCGCAACCGCTATGGTAATTTAATTGTACAATACGACAGCGGAATGGATTAGGTGCCTCCGACACAGTAACATCGGAGTAATAGGGGAAAACCAACTCTACCTATTGTTCCCGAGTCGCAGACTAATTCGATGTAACCACGTAGGTTCTAAGTTTAACTAACCGCGGGCTTTGAGGGAATTCGTTAAGCTTTACTACCCTAATCTAATCTGGCTGATAGTATGGGTGGTTCATAATTAAAGAAAGGATAGATGGGATAAAAATATTTTTTCTTCCTTAATCCTGCTTATGATTTACTAGCGGTCCCCCGCGACTTTGTCCGCGTGTTTTAGTTTCAACGGTTTTTCATTTTTGCAACATTTTCATTTACGCTCCGCTACTTTTGGTCGCATAGTCGTTGATATTTTTATATAGCTTATACCATTCCTCAATAAATGGGCTATCCAACACTGAAATAATTTTTCAAATCGGACCAGTAGTTCCTGAGATTAGCGCGTTCAAACAAACAAACAAACTCTTCAGCTTTATATATTAAAAAAATAATATAAGTAGATATCTATAGATTAGATGCAGATTGTTATGAAATAGAACAATTTTTTAATCCTCTTTGTTCTCCTTTTATTGGCAATGTAGGTTTAAATAGTAGTAGTAGTAATATGTAGCTTATGCATAAATTAAAAGGATTTTTTTTCCGTAATTTGAATTGGTTAAGCATTTAGTACAATAAGTTAAAGTTAAATAAGTAAGTAATCCTACTTCCGAGAACACTCGTGTTACGTTGTTGCAATTTATAAACACCAAAATTCTTCGAAGTTAATGTTACCGAGTCTTTTAAACAAATAAACATCTAACACATTCGCTGACTCACAATACCTGTCACTGATGATACCGATGTCAAGAATGCTGAAGGTTAAATAATTGAAAGGAAGGAATTAAATGAAATCCTTTGGTCGTAACTCGTCAGTTAGCACAACAGTTTATTTCCATAACTTGTGTGAGTGTAAGTTCCGTCATGACTTTCCTCGGCACTTACGTGATCCTCCCTACATGATGCAAGGGCGTTGACACCGCGGTCCAAGTCGGCTTTGTGCCAAATGTGAATAATAACTATCTACAGACGACCCACACGTGTTAGAAGCACCAAATTGTATTCAGATCCTTGTTTGACATCAGAATACATTATGGGTTCGATTTAACATATTATTGGCGCCTTAAGCATTTATTATTATTATCATCTAACGGTCCTGTTCGCCGCAGCCGTTCGTTTAGAAAAGCATAAAAAGCAATAGAAATAGCATTGGTGTCATAAAACACTTGTGCCTTATGTTTTATTAAAAACAAGCCAATAAATTGTCCACGAAGAAAATTCAAGCATTCAAATTAATTCAGTCAGAATGTTTAGAATGTACATCCTTGTTTAGCCAGAATGTATTACAAGTTATAAAACAATAGAGCGCTCACTGTCCAACGCGGGACAAGTACTTATAGAGTGAATTAATATTGTTTATTTTAATATTATTATGTTTAAATAGACCGACGAAAACGACTTCCGTATTTGGTTTATGAATTTGCATTAACTATCTGCCCTCACTATTAGACTATGAATCGATTGATTTATAATTAATTGTTATCTATCTGCTAATATGATATGAGTTCAAAGAACTTATAGGTAGTTGTTTGTTGTCTATAAGGTTAGCCTTAATCGCAACTGCTTAATTGTCTTAATACCATTTATGACCTAATAACAATTAACGTTGAATCATATCCGATTTCTTGCGCATTTTGATAAAATCCCCTACACCTGAGAGACATATCTTGAGGAAATTCTTTAAAAGGCTCCTTCCTTGTAGTTATTAATATCTGTGCGAGTATCCTGAATGATGTCAACGCTCATGAGCCCTAGAATTATGGTAAAAAAACCCGCTCATAGAGGTAAACTCAAGTAGTCACTGGTGCTGACTTCGATGCGCACTTGTAAGTCGTATGTTGAATACAAATAACGATATTTGGCGGTCAAAGCGGCCACGGGCACATAGTGAAGTAAATTTATTACTTATGTGTACACGGTAACATTACACCTACGTATCATCACGTAGACGGCATGTGAAAATCAGTTTATAGCTATTGATACCAAGAATGTTGTCGTAATTGCTTCCGGTCACATACATAGTTAGGTATTTTCTTGGAAAATAATTTATACACATGTGTGAGCATCGATGTTGTTGATCAGAACTTGACTTCGTACCAGTTTCTTTAAGGAAAATACCTATCTTTAAATTAGGCGTATTAACATTTTATTATTATTTTTAATAACAGATTTTTTTGTCTCTTTTCATAAACACATTTATGACAGTATGAAAAACATTCTCATGTTGGATATGCGATAGGGAAATAAGTCATATTAGAGTTAAACGTTGATAAATAATAAATATTTAGTTATGTGTTTAATAATTAATAACCACTTATTGGTAGCTGAGTGTATATCTATCAATATTTAATTTATAGTTTCACTATCAAATTATTTATAACAGTGACATCTGTTGCGGAATAGATTCTACAATTGCTGCATTTAGTCACTAGATGGCGTTACCAACCTAGCCGTAAGAAATACTAATTTGTATAAAAAGTAACGACCGACCGAAAATTCTGTAGCCTTATGAACACTTAGCCCATGACACAAGCTAAATATAAGTTGCTAAAACGCTTGCCACTTGTATCTAGTAGGCAAGTACCTAAGTTAATAATTAAGACCTTAGTCCAAATATACATTAAGTGTTCTAACTCAAGAAACTCTTATTAGTAAAGCCCAATTTTATGCAATACCTATTGCAGATTCTATTTTTATGGATGCTTATTAATGTTATCATTTCGTACACTTATATGACTTAGTTATAAATCATATTAATATTGTAAGTACCTAAGGTATAAAAACTTAATATAACATAACATTAAGCCTCCCTATTACCTTATTACGATAGCTAAACTCTGATCTAATCACGAAAAACACATTAAATATATTGGAAGGTACTAAGGCAGTTCGACCTATCTTTAAAAGCTAAAACATGAGAAGATAAAGATATCCTGTACAGTGGACCCTTCTAATCTGGCAGCTTCCGATATGTATATGCACTGTTGGCGGTGGGTACCTACATAAAATATCGTTAGGATAGAATCTTTGATTTGTACTTTTTCGTATGGTAGTTACCTACCTACTCTTTAAAAAGACCGGGCTATAGGGGGTGGTATTTAGGGTTCTTGGGTAATACCTTCTGTATAATCTACTGTGTTATCCGGCAAATCGATAATCCAACCGGGTTCACTGTATACAGCTCAATAAAACCCTATAAAGAATTGGTTCCACCGTCGTCGTTTAAAAGCTGTGACACAGATCAAATCTAAATTTATAACTCGACTTTATGATCAAAATAATAATGTGGTCACAAACCTAGATCATTATAAATTATACAAACGATAATGACAGTGTGGAGTATACTATAAACTAATACCAAAACATATTTTATAATTCTAGTCAGTGTTGGGAAATATTATACTTAATTAACATACAGTTCCTATTGTTATGCAAGGCAGAGAAGCTTACGTTAACAGTGAGTATACTAATATGTAGGTACATCATATTTAATAGTACATAATAATATTATGCAAAAAATCTAAGTGTTATAAAAAAGGAATTACAAATTAGGTAGGTACCTAGAATAGTAATTAATGCTGCATAATTAAGGCCCTTGTTTGCAACTACCTACATCGTTTATAAAATTATTCATGGTTTAAATTTAATTTATTAATTTTAGCTAAATTAATTTTTATTAGTTCCCTTGTTAAATTACATGATAAAATTACTAAGAATAGTTTGGCCATGTCGAACTAGATGGCGCTAGGTGCTTCTAAATAAGGTATCCACAATAATGACCAAAAGTGTTTTATCACCTACTCACGTGCTTTGCAAAACTCAAAGGTTATTGAACTCGAAAGGTTAGTGAATAGCCCAAGGCATGTTGTTATGTGACAACCTCCTAGAACTTTGGACTGTTTCAACCTTAGAGCATTGACAGTCTCAACTCAAAGGCTGAAGCGACATCTATGTAGTTATCATTTGTCTACTAACCATTTATTATAATAATTATTTATTGTATGTGGTATCTAGATTTTAGAAGTAGAGATATGGATGAGAAGGAGTGTGTTTATTTCTAATTATCATCAACAATCTCATGTCCATTTTCTCTCCTACTTTTTAAAGCAATGTAACAGGTACATAATTATTAACAAAACTTTCGGACCTAACGTATTTTAACCTCCGTCGCAAAAAGGGGGTGTTATAAGTTTGACGCGTTGGTGTGTCCGTCTCTCTGTCTGGGTGTCCATCAGTATGTCTGTCTGTGGCATCGCAGCTCCTAAAAGAATGGACTGATTATAATGCGTTTTTTTTGTTTAAAAGCTGAGGTTATCATTATTTATGAAGTTCTATTCATTATGTATTTTAAAAGTTAAAAGCTATTATCTGAAATTTGTAGGGCGTTTCTTCAATTTTTATTTATTTTAAACATAATTGTTTTTGGTAAAAAGAAATATAAGCACGTTGTTTAAATTGTCTTTGTTTTACCCTTAATTCTTTTATTCAATTTATAAACATATAAAATACATTTTTAAATATACATTAAAAAAAAAAACATACATTTAAAAATATAAAATACAGTCTCCAACCGGCATCGGAAACAGGGTTCAAGCTGCCGGTTTACCCTTAATTATTATTACAAAGTACCAATAACCTAGGTTTCGGTATTAGTTCTTGGTCAAAGTAGGTACTATGAAAGCAACAAGCTAGACCTAAAAAATCTAGGCACCACAAGGTTGTTATAGTAAATATCTTAAACACTACTTATTAATTTAATTATAATTACTCGATATGATACAGTAAAAATCTTCCAAGAAACATCGACTGAGCAAAAGGACAATAAATTTTGTCCTAATTGGACATGGACTGTGGTTTACAAATTCAATCGTCTCAATAACTGGCTGGTGGGCTCAATAAAGGGTTTTTGAACGTCATCACATTTTTTATGAGTTTTATTTTCATGATTGAAGTGGTTTTGGTCTGCGGGTACATTGTAAGCACTGCGCCTCAATGCACTCTATAAAGGAGTACAGAGACATCTTATTGACTTTTTGTTTGCTCATTGAAACATCTGGAGCTTTGTTTGATCAATCTATTTAAAGCATAAAGCTATAGCCAGAAGCACACTCTTTATTAGTTTAATTATTTTATTTTGTAAACGATTGCGATTTACTTATAAACACCTGTTCTTTAAGATACCATCGTATATTCTCGGCTCGTATTTTACTGTTCGCTGTAATAAGTAAATAAATCTTTCTTCTGAGAGAATCTATAATTAAGATGAAATTACGTAGTATTACGTGTCGTGACGCTCTCGTTCCAGATAGAAGTGAAACTTAATGCGAGCACTTGTTGAGTTAGCTGAGCCGTAAACAGTTGCGATAACAACGCCTCAGTTAGCAACGTGTAAAATAAATAAAAATCAACATCAATCAACCCTTTTTTAAAGTATAGAAATCTATCATTTTCTATGATAGTTGTATGCTTGGAAGCTAAGTACCGTGGGAGTCGAGTTCCTACTTCCTAGCGTGCGGAGTTGCAGACGGTCATAACAACATTCACAGCAAGGAAATGTCAAGGCCACGCCCGTTCACTTCCTTTACCGAGAGCCTACTATATTCGCGACCCACCTCACCCTCTCAACCTATACATAAATGTATGTATGACATTATACAGTCAGGTGCACGCATCAATGGTAGTGCTACCCTTACTTTGTACTAGTAACAGTAGTAGGCAAGATTAATTTTCGTAGTTTGTTATTACCATACATGTGCGGTCGACTCTACTAGTAAAAGCAGGATGATCAGAACCTTTTGTTTATTGTCCTTCGGTAAAACATTTCTTGGTATATTATTTATTATATATTCTGATGGATTGACAAATAATATTGATTTTCCGTCGTGTTTCTATGTGCTTATTTAGGGATATACTTGTTCGATACTTCGCTTGCTGATGATGACTGCAATGAATGACTCAACTAAAGATAGTAAGTATCATTTGTTTTTTACCTATAGCTATGAAGATAAACTTCGAAATAGGAGGAAATAAAATGTGGACGCAAAATTTATCTTTGACTAGTAGATAGGTATCGATGATTCATCTTGCATTACAACCATTTACAGATTATGATGGAAATAACCCTCCAAATGCAGCGAGTACATTTGTGTATCTAGCGGACAGTAGACCGCAGATAAACATACATTTCATAATTTTTCCTATGAATTATAATGATCTGATTGAACACTGCGACATCAGGTAAGTAGGAGTATGTATATCTATACTTAGTACAATTAATAAATTATGCATTATCAAATTTTTCTTTTATCACAAAATAATCACACCTGAACAATTAACTAACAGAAAAATACCTTCGGATATCATTATTCATTACACCTCTTCAGTGCAGGATTAGTACCCGCTACCCATAAAGCCAATCACTGAGCCTCTGCGCCAATCAGTTGTCTTAATAAATTGGTATTAACGATACTTTATCTCATTGACGTCATACCAATTACAAAGTGATACCTAAGTGTGCACAGTATGTGTTTTAAATATCTGTCTAATAAATATAAAAAAAGTGTTTTGAAGGTGTGTTATTGTTATTAATATATTGGGTTATATCCACGTGTACCTACGCATGAATAATGTCCAATTGCTATAAATAGGTTAGAGGTGGGACAAGCGCATTTCTAGACGGAGAAAAATCAAAAGAAAGGAGATGTCTTTGACCTGAGGAAAAAGGCAATGTATGAAAAAAATAAGACGAAATAAACCTTTATACTTATGACTTCGGTAAAACGTAACATTTTGTGTAACTGACAATATGCGCAAACATATTATAAGTGCATCTGTTTTATGCGTAACCATTCTGCCGTTCTCCAGTAAGTGTCATTACATTTTAATTAGAATGCTACAAGGGTCTGTGTTACCTTCGCACCCACATAGCCCAACCAGAATACCGTCCTTGCGGGAGATTAAAACCTTTTCGTGACCAATACGTCCTTACACATTCTACTGATTGCTATTTTACACCTTAAATATTTTATGGAAATGAGTAACACTTTTCTGGAGTAAATTGTTTCGTAATCGTAAAAGAGTGAAATCAATGCAAGTTTGGAAGAATAATAAAGGGAATAATGTACTTAGGTGTCTATGAAATGTCTTTTTAGGTTACTGTTCGAGGGATATATTAAGATTATTTACCACCTGCTACTTATTGTTAATGGACGTAGAAATTTCCCTAATGTCCTTACCTACGTGCAGTTTGTGTACACTTACACACATTAAGGGTAATGCTTGTATAGGTGTCCCTCTCAACCTGTGTTATGTAGGTAAGTTCACCGTGTAGGTTTACCGACCCAGTTACCTTACGAACGAACTAAATACCTACTATTTATTTACCAACTATTTAAATCAAAAATTCAAGTCCTATAATTGGCAATCGTAAAAGAAAAAACATATTAACCATTAAATATCAATTCATTCCCTACACTTTTTAGTTCGATGTTGTATACAATGTGAGGTTGGCGTCCGCCGTCAGATGGCAGTCGTGTCGAAGGGCCCGGCGTAACGACGACGCCAATGGAGCGCGATTCCCCCAAGCCTTTCTTATTACGCGCTGTGATTTAAAATAACGCATGCATGGAGACGCCTAACTACTAAAAAAAACTCCATTTTAATAAACAATGCTTTATTTTTTGCGAAAAATGCTTAGATTCTTGTATTTGGCAAGGCCGGTTATTAACCTGTCGCATATTAAATTTAATCTCAATTTTAAAGTTAAGCGTCCAATGAAGGAATTATTATGGATTATTCATAATATTTCTCTGGTTAAAACGACGTTTTTGTGCAATAATTTGTAAAAAGTTCAAGATATCGATGATGCCTATAAATAGTATAAATATTTGAAAGCTGATTAAAACTCAAATGCCGAAAATTAAAAATTGTAGTTCCGGTCATTAGTGAATAAAAATGTTAGTTAAATTATAATTTTATGATTCTAGAATTCATTATTTATCTTCGTTTTATTACTAATTAATATACATGTCTATTAATGCACGTTTAAAATATTCATAGTAAACTTGGGTGGTTTCGGAATGTCAACTGGGTCAAATCCTGCACGGAACTTATGATAACTATTTGTGCTGATTCAGTGTTTCCTGTGTCATTTGACAATGTTATTGCAGTGCATCTCTACTTATATTTTGTTTTTTGTTTGAATGTTGGGCTATTTCAGACGCCAAACTATTTAACTACTTTTTTTTTTAACGGCGACTGCGTCCACTATTCATAGGGCAGATAGAGTAAGTTTAGTAGTCCATTATGTTTAGTAATGGGATATAAGTACGTATTTTAATTAAAGGAATCGTTTGTCATCCTGCCACTCCATGACATCTTTGTTCCGGTTACAAGTAAGGCAGTTTTCGTGGTCGTTGAAGCGTCAAGTGAGTCCAAACGCCTACAATTTTCCCACCGGGACGAGCCCGCACCCCGTCACCCGAAGCCTTATTACTAACTAATTAAGTCACGCAACAGATACGTTAGAAATCTCTGTGGAAAATAACAAAAAAAATGTCGAGCGACGTATGACGACATCTCGGCAAGATCGTGATTGTTTTTTTGTCACAGCACTCGCAACCATGTTCTGTATATAGGCTGTCGTTGAAAAAATGCTAATCGAGCATAAGATCACATAATAAATCACCGACGATTTACATAATGACCATCCTTCGTGTAACATATTCATGAGGCGACAACTTATTTTATAATTATTTAGGTTTTCACTGGACTTAATAACAACCGGTAACAGATAACCTTGCACTTACGAGAACTTGAACTTTGTCGCTGGAAAATGTAAGGCTCTAGAAACACCCGTATGTCGGTATGCCACAACGATAGAAGCACCGTGATGGGGATGTGCCACTTTCAGAAACTTTCTGCAGTGATGAATAAGGTGAAATTAAAATAAATTGGATGATGTTGTTTTTATAATTTGAATCGATTGTGTAGTTTGCGTCACTTGCGTGCAAGCAGCAACCATTGAAGCGCGTGCAAGGCAGCGAGAGTGCATTCCCAGCTATCTAATGACAATGACAGAGCATCCCCGCTTTCCAAGTTCATTGACAACGAAAGTGTTGCGCATGCGTGAAAACTCGCGCCAATTATAAGCGCAGGCGGCAACGGTGGGCGCGCGGGCGCAGCGGTCGTTGCGCGACGACGCGCCCGGCTGCGCGCGCTTCATTGCCAAGGCCGGCGTGCTTTCTCCACGATCTACGAGGCTATTACGTGGCACTCGGGACCGCTTGTGTAATGTGATGTAATTGGAATTTGTTATGCTTTGGTACCGATAAACGGAATTATGAGAGTGTCAGTCTCTCATAATTCCGTTTATCGGTACCAAAGTGTGTAGTAAAATTAAGTAATCACGATAGGACATGGCGCGCGGCGCGAACACCGCGAGTTGTCACTGTAATTGCACAATGCTGGAAGTTTATGTAGAATACTAATAATTCATTACATTAAAAGCGTTATCGTTTATTATAGTGTGTCACCATTAACTGGTATTTCCGTCGTAATCATTTAACTGATAAATGATGATTGCTCGTTGTTCTTGACCTAATCTCTCGATGTCATGCCGAGTACAACTGCGTTTCCGTGTCACATCATCTCTATATATTTACTGGGCCCACTAATAATAAAGCATTTGAATAATATAACATACAAGTCTTGATTAATTTAGATAGGTCACTAAACAATGCTAAATTACTACACGGTAGGTGAGCTAATAGATTATATTCAGTTCCGACGTCAGGTAAAGGCATAATCTTTGATAAAATACGGATATCGCACTGATCCATGATAATGTTCCGTTCGCTCGATGTGAACGTTATTTGTTTTTACATTCCTCGATATTTTTTATTTTACTATCTATTACCTACAGCTTTTACAATTTATCTCTTTTTTTTGTCAGAATTTGTCGTTGAGGGGCCAAGTTGCTATATGTATAAACTTTTAGATTAACGCTTCAATAAAAAAAAAGAAAAGCGCTTTGGCTGTTAGCGTGGTTATCGCTATTCGTCCAGTCAAACACAGTTTTATCATAAACACATACATACTCGTTCCACGGCTTGAAGGGAAAGTACTCTAAAGACAGACAAATATTCCTTTCTTTTTTAAAGAAACCACTGCTGCACTTACTGCTTTTTGAAAAAACGGGCTAAAAGCCGAAAATTAACATTCTGTACTTTTAAAGTATCAATCGATAGGTGAATCATAAGTATCCAATCTCTCTTACAAACATGGTAAATTAAATGAAAGGAAAACCATGAAAGCTATACCTACTTATGAAATAAAGATAACGCACTTTTTAAATTTGTATTTTTATTGATTTTCATATTTAAGGACGCCCTGTATATAGTAGTTCTGTGATATATTGAGTCATATAATCTTATAGTCTCTAAACATGCTTGTACCGGAAGCTAATGGGTGTCAGAACAACCTCAAGGTTATTGCGTAACAAAATCATTTAACTTGCACAAATTGAGGACGTGAAAAAAATAATTGATTTAATTCGTCAATAGTTATTCACGTGTGACTACAATCTCCATATTGAATAAGGTTTTAAGAAACCAGAAGAGTTTTACACACATTTTTAATTACCTAGTCCTGTTACCCTATTCAGTTGACTGCATTTGCAGTAGATAGGTTTATTTAGCATAACTCTACATTTCTTAGCGTTTCCTATCTTATATAGCAATGTACAAGATATTAACTTATTTAAGGACTATCTTTTTGTTAACGTTATTTCTTCGGACAAAAATCTGGCTACCTATTTATTAAACGTGACATCGCCTCAACACAATAAACTAATTTAAGAATGTACGTTACATGTAATCAACACTTCACTTTGTTGGATGTACAGGCAGAGTAAGACCGAAAAAGAGATGGATCGATTGCGTGAAAGATGATATGAGAAAGAAAGAGGTGAATGCTGAGAAGACGAATAGTAGAGATGAATGAAACAATAACACATATTGCGCAGGGCAGGTAGAAGAAGATTACACCTATATGAAAATACCAAGAAGGAACTCCGGATAGCTATATCGTTTAGTAGGCTGTGTTGGGCTGGGAAATTTTTGAGTAACTTTAGATAACCGTCAACAAGACGATTAAGTGTCTATAGACATCTCTTCATTACCAAACGTACACCATCCGAATAACATTTATTACGAATAGAAATTTTACCAAGAAGAAGTAGGTACAAATTTGCGTATCACTACTATGTATATCTAATCATGATAATTTATTTTGCAAAAAGAACCTACCTGATACCAACATAGTTATCGCAATAAAACATTACGTAGGTACGAACTTTATCTATTCTGCACGTCATAAGCCAAATATGTACAAACTTCCTTATTATATGGCATAACTGAATCTCCCGTGCAAGTAATCTACCTAATTAGATACAACACTTCCACAGTCAGTAGGCGTTAAGTCATAGTTTGGTATGCGATCTCATTGACGTGCGTTGAACCGGGAAATGTCTGACAACGCGGCTTGTACTATCACAATAGATATTCCAGACTTGCAGGACAATAATACTCGTTGCGTTAAACGTTGTTTACTTCTAAACGCTGTAGCTCGGTTCCCAAAAATAAGAGATTGTTTTATTTGGTTCTGATAACAAATTAATAAACATTCATTGTCTATTAATTACTTGTATGACGTCAAATGACAATACTGAAAAAGTATTGCAATGATTACATTACTATTACGTATTTATTGTGTCCCAGACCACTTATAATATAATTCGCGCAAAATCTGCAGGTGTCATTGATAGGCTATTTAAACATAACGCAGGACAATAGAAAGAGGTTTTATGTGTTACCAGTAGTTTGCGGCAGCCCTAAAAGCAAAAGTAGAATATAATAGGAAGTAATAGTTAAGCTGAGATTCGATTCTGACGCAAGCGGACGGCCGGTGTGTAACTGTGGGCGGTTGTAGGCACCTCCAGCTTCCGTGTCAGTCTGTCAAGTTGCCTATACTGCCTATCTCTCGCACCCACTACTCCCTC
Organism: Diachrysia chrysitis; assembly: GCA_932294365.1. Lineage (NCBI taxonomy): Eukaryota > Metazoa > Arthropoda > Insecta > Lepidoptera > Noctuidae > Diachrysia > Diachrysia chrysitis. The sequence continues at coordinate 8,152,483 of OW028649.1, read as the reverse complement.
AACTTGCTAATTTATTACGTCCGACAATAATACCATCCGCGCATGACGTGATTTTTATTTACTCTATTTTAAATATGCAGATTTCAGCAGTATCTTCTGGTTTCTTTGTTGCGTCTTTTAGACAAAAACATTAATAAATCAAAACAAAGTTAAATAGAGGTCACATAGAATCGTCATAATATATACACTAAAAAAAACCTAAACTAAAATTAATTATTTTAGTTAATATTTGCCATCATTGCTAAACAGAAAACAAACAAGCATTTGCTATCTTACAGCATGCTTACATACACGCAAAAAAACAAGTGTTGTTCTCAAAATACGGAAGTAAAGTACATTTGAATTGATAATAATCGTCGCATAATCTCGTATATATTTAAAGTCATGAACAGATTTACCCTATGAGATGTAACGAGGTCAAATAATGGAACTACTGAGTTTAGTAAAGCATGTCTTTTTAAGAATTTGTGTAAACATTGTGTTGTGTACAAATATGTATGTAAAACGTTATATATGGACATCGACAGATTTGGAGTGAGGAAATTTTAGAAGCAGGTTTACCAAAAGCCAATGAAGCAACGCGTCACTGGGCGTGTTTACGCACCATGTTTGTTCATTGACAAAGCCTACATTATTGCGCCTCGATGAACAGAAAACGTTCTATCTACAAGGAGGCATAAAAAGTGCTGCATAATACGAGCGCGAGCCGGACACCCACGTCGCGAATTCCCGTCCATTATCGCAATCCCACGGGTTCATGTGACGTACAGAAGCCAAACTTTGGGCGTTGCCAATGCTGAGATTTACTTTTTGTGTACAAAGACATTCTTCCCAGCAGATCAGCCGAAAAAGTATGCAAGAGTATGCCAATTCAAATGCCTTGAAGGCAGTAAGTGACAATACCATAGTACCCATAGTACTGCTGCACATAAATTTTATACAATCTGAAGAAGAATGTAGCAAGCTTAACATTTTATACATGTTTCCAAAATCTTTTATCATTAATGTTGAATATTTTCTCCACAAAACCCAAGTTTACGATAAGAAAAGTGAAATACTAATGAGATAATTACATTTTGCGGCAACACTGTTAACGCCATATGCTTGTTGATTCCCCGTTTGTATCGTAAACTCTCGTCATAACTAAGATAAATAAAGTCGTGTTATTGTTTACGGACCACCAAGCGGCGAGGTTGATGTGTAGGTGTGTAACCCAGTAACTCCCCCGCGAAGACTCCTAATCTCTGCACCTTCGTCTGTATTTTGTTAAATATTATTTTTAACCATCCTGACAGGAGTGCACCACATGTGCCACCTGACCTCACTGAGCTTTCCCACGCTGAGAGGTTTGTTCTTGAAACATTAACGCCTTAGTTAACGTTAAGCCCAAATAGCATCATCGGAACAAATTCTTGTCAAACCGTAGACGCGTTTGCATCGTCCTAAGAGACTAATAGGTTTGTTTTCGGGAGCAAATGTCTCGGCTGCAGCGAGGCTTAAAGCTTTTTTTCTGTTTACTTAAATGATCTGGTGATTGTTTTTTAATATATTTTGTCGTTCGGCGACGTCATGTGGTTCCAATCAAAGACCGTTGGGGTTTAATTTTTTTTCCAAATCGATTTTATTATCGATGACTTAGTGAGTTCAGTTCACTTTGAAACTAATTATGTTTTAAAATATTATGAATGCTTCGTTGCTTTGTGAATACGAATGGTTTTTGTACACTTGTTTTTCGTTACCTAATTATAGTTTTATATTTCCTATAAGTCTTTACTTATTACAAAAATAATTTGAATATGCTGCATTAATGTTGCAAAATGATATTACAAACAAAGCAACTGTATTGTTTGGTTTTTTTTTAGGTACTTCCAATTTGTAGAAATAAAACACAAATCACAAGTAGGTAAGTTGGTAATTTAATCCTTAAACTTAGGTTACCTAAGCCTGTGTGACGTCTTATACTACCACTATAGAAGCTAATAGAAAATAGTTCAGATTTAGACGTATTTCTTACACAACTGAGACCTAGACAGGAAACGGAACTTAGGTACTAAAGCAGTTTGTTGTAACGTTACATAAACTGGGTAATAAGGAGTATATTGCACTTCAAGCTGTAAGGTAGGTAGTATTGCACTCCCGGCTCTAAGTGCAAAGACAATTATTTACTTTCTAAATCTACAAGTGTAAATCAAAAGTTCAAAACCTTCACTGTACTTACACATTTCAGAAGCTTGAGAAAAGAAAGAGACGAAGTTATACAAACAGATATCTCCATCTCTTTCTAATACACGAATAATTACATCTTGAACACTCAGTACATAAAGCCCCAGGAACTAAATGAATGTAACTATTAATTAGCCTCGAGTCGTTATTCCGTCGGACAAGGAAGCAGCGCCCGCGCAGTCGCTGGTGACGTCACGCACCGAATTAACCCGATTCCGAGAATTGAACCGTTGTATGTCAGTGCACTTGTCTCTAACGCACGTGTGGACAATGTACATGGGTTCATGGATATGTTGTTACGAAATGATTCCTACATTTGTGTACGACTGTGCGTATTTCGCGACTCCATAAATTAGCCGAGCCCTGATATAGCGTTTTCTTCGTCTTATCGATTTTAAGGCAATTAAGTTATGTTGGCTTAAATTTGCTACGAGTAGGTATTGCATTGCCAGTAGTTTTTGAGGTCATCCATCGTTCCTGATGTGTTGAAAGTTAGAATAAAGTTTCATTACAATGTTCAGAAGTTTTTGCGAAATTAACAAACATTGTCTCTAACGTTTGCGTGGATATTAATATGATTACAGTAAAGAATTGCGTTGTGACGTCATAATTATTGTAAAACAATAGAAAAGCATTTCGATCGAAGGCAACATTTAGTTCTGTAGCTTAAAATTGGGGTGATTAAAATCATTACGGATAGGCACAAATTTAGAAAAGGGTTCCTACCTTTTATTGTATTGCATGCATATAATTTTACATAAAAATATATAGCTTTCTTAATATGTTCAATACCTAGTTGAGCTCCTAATAGTCAATAGGTACTTTGTAATCTGTAGAATGTAAGAAACACAATTCTCTTTTAACCCTCTTTATTTCTATTTACCCCATTTTACCGTAATTACATAACAAAATGGTAATTAGGCATAATTCCAGATAGGTAGAATTAGATTATGTAACTACATACCTTTTCTAAGTACCTACAAATGTCTTAAGGTAGAGTCGTAGTGAAACATTTTAGTAGTTTATCAAGCTATAACTTAATTTGGCGGTATAACACGATACTTGCCAATGATCTATTTTTTTTTATAAGCCATTATTAATCCTAAAAAGTCCAAGACCTTATTACGGCCAAAAAATACTATTAATATAATTTAGAATTTTTTGCTTTAATTTACAATATATGCTCGTCATTCGTTCACCTCCAATTTTATAATGGCACGACATTAGTAATAAATTGTGTAATAAAATACTATTTAAGACTCTACAATCTAAATTAATAAACACATTTTAAATATTCCTCTACGGTAGTGCACAAAGAAAAAATTCTCTATGTAGCGCTCAAGTTTGTAGAGCAAGTTTTACATTTAAGAAAAATGTACTTAACTGCTTATCATTTTAGTTAAAATAGTAAATACAAACTAAAATAAAAAGAACAACTCTATAACATTGTTATCTATGTTTTGGACTTCTGGAATAAAGTACCCGCATGATCAAGGATTTAAAACAAAACACAACACAACGATACAATTTTAAAACGCAATTCTACAACTTTATTTGTAGCAGCCGTCTTTAAATTAACCATGTAGGTATATTATTATAATCTATCCTTTTTCCCACCTCAAGTGCCAGTAACAAATAAATGTATTGGCTACAGCAAACTAGGTATTGAAATTCTCAAAAGTATTAAGGAAATAGCAATGGCAAAAATAATGTGCACGTTAGTTACCTATATCCTTAATATTGCAAACAACTGACACATTGAATCCCGTACATGCGAATTGATTACATCATATCTGTATTTCATATCTTCTTCCTCAATTGAATATTGTGTTGGGTCCAAACAAGTAATTACGCAACAATTGTACACATGTAGCGTTTTGAACTGATACCGATATGATTTCGCATTTAACTGACAGTTTATTGACCTCTTGCATCCCTGTTGTCAAGTCAGACTGTGAATATAACATACATGATAAAGAATTAGTTAACAATTCATTTGGTTATACTGCGATGTCGGTAATAGTATTTATCTACCTAATATTTTTATAGGAAGCTATTTTTCTCCCACCGGGTTTTATAAAAAACTTGTGTGCGGCCTCTGCTTTATTTAATTACTTATAACAAACAAATCATGCATGCGATCAAGTCAAATTTTCATGGCTATTATCTAGTTTACATTCTTTAAACATTAAGTAGTCGTAAAAATCTCGATTTTATTAGCGAAATTGAGTAGCTCCATTAAAAGAACGTAATTATCTACCAAAGATTATAACTAATATAGACAACTTTATTACTACTTACTATATAGGTATTTACAAACTGATTTTATAATGAATTATTAATGTTTAATAGATTAAGTGGGCAATAAATAATATTTGTTATGAACATTTAATAAATAAATATGTACGTTCTTAGTATTAAATGACGTAAAATCCACATTATAATATGGTAATTTGATGATATTTACCTCTAGAAATAACAATGCTATTTAGGTTATAGTGTACAGGAACATTATATTTAGGCTTTGTTTATTGTTGCTATTGTGATTATTCTACATATAATAGGGAGATATCCACCCGGATGGTCAAACAAACTACCTACGTTACTGACGCAATTGGATTGACACATCCTTATTTGTAAAACATTTGACGTTTACTTAAATTAAAAAATATATCAAATCAAATAGATGACATTCATAAACTTACTATAACTACATAATTATTATTAGCAGAACGACTGAAGATAAAAAGAGCTGCTACATATTATCCTATTTTAAAATAAGCGACTTGCATTTTCCTTAGTCAGCATTAAAAATGTATGTGTTTTAAATCTAAACTTAAAACGATTCTGAAGACTACAACTCATTAAATAAGTACACAAATAAATGTAATACGAAAAATAAAAAGCTAATTCCATATTCTAATTCCAAAACAAGACTAAATTTACAGAAAAAAAAACAACTTTCAAAAGAAGACAACAGCAAATTCGAATGTAAAAAGAATAATTGCTGCAATCTATTTATTCACATCAAATAATATGTTTAAAATTGTATGTTTAATGTTTAATAATAATAATGGTTCCTAAACGGAAGGCCTCACGCAGCGACCAACGGTCCGGGAGTCTCGTCACTCGTTCCATACAATCCATACAACTGTCTTCAATCACATTCATGTGCACGTGTAAGAACAAAAAATATCCCAATGACACGCTACTGAAAGCAGATTGTAATACTTAGTTAAATGAGTATCAATCATTGTTTCTTGGCAATCATTATCGTGCCGTATCGTATCGTGGATTACTTTTTCTTTTTGCATTATTTATTAAAACAAAGTGTAAGCAAGCGTTTATTTTATATGCAACGGTTTAAGTACTTAATTCCTAAGCTATTGGACCAAAATATTACATAAGTAATTTCCAGTACTAAAGGACCAGGACCCGGTCTTTTTGCCTTCACGTGATAAAATAATATCTGTATGATTGAAGATAAAGGTACTTAATAAAGTTATCTATAACCTGCTCCCGCGGGTCAAAGTTAATAATAATTAATCAATAAATAACAAATAAGAGAATCCCTGTTCACTTCTTAATACATGTATAAATATATGTTTTTATTGTACAACAGGGAAAATCGTGCCGATAGTCGGCCGGAAGACAAATCCCGGAACAGCAAGGAGGTCACCGGATGCGAGCCCCCACTTCCCCTCCAACCCCCTCACTTCCGGTCACTTTACTTCCGCGCTTAACCTTTCACGCATTAGGCCGAATACAAAAATAGCAGTATGGAAAAACATACGGATTGAAGTTCTCATACCAGTTTTTATGCGTAGGTACCTACTATACTAGGTAATATTCTAATGTATGTGTTTGATTTCCATCCTTTTTCCTGTTTATTAGATAATTATCAATATACACATCTATTCACAATAGGTATCTATAAATAAACTATACTTGTTATTTTTGAGTCGTATTTACCTTAGCTCGTTAGCACGTAGTAGATAAAAGTGCGAATATTTTCGCTTGATAGCAACAGGCGTAAAATATTACATTGAGCCAAATTAGGCACCTATTTTATTTTTTAAACGAAACACAATATCAAGTACCTAGTAACATAAATCTTAAGGTCTAATTCACTATGTTTATTATTAAATATTTAAGACATTTATGCCTGCCCTCTAGACAAGTGGCATTTCGACAAGGTTAAACGATTATAGAAATCGCTTAAATGACAGTAAATGTATGGGAATGACAGTTCGTTTCGATAAGTCACGTGTCTTGGAATTGTCACTTGCATACATTTGAACGATTCGATCATGGTTATCGCTAGTCGAAATGACACTTGTCTAGGGGTGCTGGTTTCTATATTAATAGAATAGTAGAATACGAAGAAAATTCTACCGTCCGTAAGGAAAACGAATAGCTTTTGTCAATATAGGAAATGGCACTTAGTAAAATGAAATAAACTATGATTATCATAACATCACATGGCTCGGAACCCAAAGTAAATAGCTAGAGCACTTGTGTTACGAATCAGAGACAACGAAGGTACCACAAAGACACAGACCCGAGACAATGTAGAAAAGTGGTTTTTACATTGACCCGTCCGGGAATAGAACCCGGGCCGTCGGAGCTAACCACACCTTTAAAACCGGTGTGTACGCCACTCGACCACGGAGGTCGTCAAAATAAATAGTCAATTACGTGCTATTTTACTCAAGCTTTTTATAAAAAAATTACCTAGTCTAAATCGAAAGTGAAGGACACTTTTCCAACTAAGAAGGAAATAAAAACAACAAAATAGGAAGTTTAATAAAAATCATTATCCTCTTTAGTATACAGATATAATCGTAAATCAGATAAGAAATATGATAGTCACGACGTTTGACGTAGATCGACTCAAGTGTATCTGACTCATCAATTAACGATTATTACTAATAAATAATACGTCAAAGTAAAATTTAATCAACATACATGCGTTGATCGGAAAGAGAAACTCATGTGTTTTGCATACAATTTGTTTTTCATATTATTTAATATCGCAATATTTTTGAAAACCTTTTCAAAAAAGAATAAAGTAGAAGTTACATATTAGCTATTTGCATTATAACAGGGGATCGGACTGGGTATGAAAAGGAAATATCTATTTAGAGTACCAGATAGATAAAAATTTAAAAAAAAACTCGTATTTTTTTTATCAAATCAATGAAAAATTACAAAGTTAAAGCGCTTTAAACTTCCTGTGACGTCACTTGTAGGTGAAAATGTGACGTTACACGACATTTCCATTCACAGTATCTTCCTCATCGTCTGTTAATTAAAAAAAGAAAAAATACGTGTCTAATATTCTTCTATAATATCATGTGACAAGTAAATTAAAAAAAAATAGTCCGATCCCCTATTGGCTATTTGTATGAAGAAACCTATGCATTTATCGATCACTAAGCTCGTGCCAAAGTAATCGTAATATTCAAGTTGCATTTAAAAGCGCAAGACATTCGACTCCATTGCGAGTACCTAAGGAGCGTCAGCAATGCATGAAAAGACAAGCAAAGAAGATTCAAAGCGATCATTGACTACGTAAGCGGTGTAAGTTACAAGCCTTTACTGTCTCGATTCGATTTAGCGTGAAAACATTTTGAAGATAAACGTCATGGGTTCGTCTTACATTTTTCTTATTAAGGAAGCCTTTATCAGTGTGGCATTTGATACTCTACATTACGCTAAAGGCAGCTGGCGCCTACCGCTTCCGTAAAATGGGCGCATTCGACTCCAATCACGGAATTCGATCTTTTGTTGATGGAGGCGAGATTTCTGCATGTATCTGACAGGGTGATCTGCGTTGTCTCGTGCGCCTGTCATCTTCATCGGTAACATGAGACGTGGGCAGGCTTTTGTGGTAGCCTTACAATAGGCAGCTTGTGCCTAAAATGGTATGATAAAGAGGATTCCGGATTGTCATGCTCATCAGTCCCCGAGACTACCTGACGTATTAATTTGCCAGGTGAAGTCAGATATCAAATATTGGTAGGACAATTTTTAGAATATAGAATAGAATATTCATCTTACTAAAAGATTTAATATTCTTGATATTAATCTTGTGGGTACAAAAATATAAAATCAAAAAATAAATATAATTAGGAACTGCAATAACAGTACGAAATCGATAAATCGTGTATTGCGAACAAAGCTGGCGCGTAGTGTCGGAGTAGTCGACATGCGCCCTACATGCATAATGCTCGGTGTTACGGCGCGTTACGTGTGCTGCGCGGGCGCAGGCCGTTATGCAAGCGGCGCGGAACCGGCCGTGAGAAGCAGCGCAACACCTGTAATACACCGCGCTGCTAAACGCGCATGAGCACGCTTGCAAGCCGCCTAACGGCAGCAAACCTCGTTATAACTGCCACTGATCAGCCATTGTGAAATCACGTCATTGAATTAATTCTACACTACCAGCCTTATAAAGTTTGTCGAAACGGTTCCAGACCACCATAATTATTGTCAATAGGTTTTAACACCACAGAAGTTACATTCCTGGCGACATGTTATGTAGAAACTTAGAGTAATTCAACAAAAATGGAATGTTTTGCCGTGACATAGCATGATCTGAAATATTATTCATAAACCACCCAGAAGCGTAACTAAATAAAACTAATAATACGACGGTGATTTGCCGTAATCCGTTAAGGAGCTTTTGAGTTATTTAATCCTTTAAATAAATAAAAGTCAACCAAATCTGTTTCATAACGCCGTAAATAAATACACAAAACAAATTCAAATTAAGCAAGCTTCCAGTTTTTGGAACTAGGTTAATTACACACTAGTGATTTCACCACTAAATTTTGATTCTAGGAGACCTAAATCTGACCTAGATATTGCAACAGCTTATGTCGTCTCAGTCATTTAAGACTCTACATAATCAAGAATTGAATATTTGGCAATATTTATGGTTTTTATTGCTCCGCTCAAAATTATTGTGATTGTAAAGCTAACTATACTCTGAAGCTCAAATATCAGTGGTACAACAAAAGCGTTAGAAATACGTATCGTCGCCAGACGCCAAAAAATACTTGTAACGTAGACGCGTATGTTGAACAAACATGTGCGATGCAGTTCCTTAAAAAACGTGGTGGCCTGAAAAAAATCAAGAAAAAAAGACACTCGAATGCTGAAGCTTGCCCGCCTGACAGGAAATATGATATTTTATTTTGGGCGTGGGATCAAACCGAGTCGATAATTTGTGTTCCGAATAGAACATCAGAAGCAACGGTGAAATTAAATTGTTGAAAACGTTTTATGTTAAGTATAATAAAGAAGAAGCGAGTCCTCAACAATAATAAAATGTCTTTGAACATATCTGAATAGGTAAGACGTCGGTGTATCAAAGAAAGTGACACAAGATAATATTTTTATAGAATGACACACATTATAATAGGAATAGTTTTTGGTTTTGGTGACAGTTTAATTAAAAAGCATCGCGTGTTGAATAATATTCTTCCTTGTTACAATTTACATGGCCCTTTGTCCTACTTTTAGCTAAACGTGAGCGGTTGAATTTATATTCAGAGCGGTTCTTGAAGTTACATAAAATATATGATAGCTGCATAATTGTGTTGGTACATGTGTAGCATTTTTTAATTAAAATATTACAACAAATAATTAAAATAATTCGTCTACACGTGACTTTACAGATGGTAAACTAAGAAAAATGTATCGATGGGCAGTACACCTCCTAATACTATTGTAGTTACCAAGGAACTGTTGTTAAAAACCTAGCTCCAGTACAAATAATTCATCAGACAACTGATATATAAAGAAAAAACAGTAGCGACAGTCTAAAGAAACATAAACACTTAGACTTGATTAATATAATCTGGGTACCATACAAGTGTAGAGATGTCCGGCGCGGGCTGAGCCGCGGGGAGGGGGCAGAGTACGAATCAATATCAATCAGCATCAATCAGCTCCCGGAAGCCTTGTAGTTGGAGCAACTGATTGTTCGGCCGCGATGATGCGTGCTACAAATTCACATGTTTATTTACCTACAAAATAGCTATTTCCCTGTTCAAGAGTTTTTACTTTACAAGATATTTTTTTGGTTCAATGACTTTCGGTAACCTTCGCGAATTTGTCCCTAACTTTACAAAAAAACTGTGCAATTAGGAGGTCGACGAAGTCTTTCTTCCTTTCTAGACATGATGGACAAAACGGAGCTCTGCTAAAATACAGTACATTTTCCTCTGTTTATTGCGATGGCAATCCTAAAACAAGGTAGGTATAGTAGATGTTATTATTTTTATTCCTCAAAATTGTTTTCAATTATTTGACGTTGATTTGTCATTGAAGCCTACATTTGCTTATATATAAGTATTACACAGTCTTTAACACAAACAATGTATAAAAGCTATATAGTGTAGTAGCAAACATGTAGCAAAGATAATCAACGTAGGTAAGTACCCAATCTATTAGATCTTTTCTGTAACATGAAATACGACATCAGTGTCCAAAGCGGTTGTTCCGCCGGTCCGGTCAGTTAACGGCACATTTAATACGAGTAAATCATTTTACGATTTCTATCTGTTACGAAGTCCCTACCCTTTATAGTACGAGAGCTGACGACCAAAACCATGTCTCATAGCAATACGGCAAAAAACCTATAAAATCGTTAGATTGTATGATTCTGAACCCGACTAGGTGTGTAGTAACGGTCGAAAGTGTAGCAACTGCGTGGGAGGCCATTTCTGCTGTGTCAAAAAAAAAAGACAGTCGGAATTATAGCAATACGTCTGATAGTGAAAATGTACATAGATTTTATAATTGTATTACGAAAAAGTTTGTTTTCAGACATTTTGCGCGTAGCATATAGCCTGAGCGCATTTTTGAAAATGTCAACAAATTTAGCCGACCTGTATCATAGCAATACGGATAAATTTTTTTTTCAACTTTTCGTATTGCTGCCATGATTACCAAAAACCTGTTTTCAGACACTTTAAGTGTAGCATATACTCCCAAAAACGAAAATAAATTGTGCGATTTATTTCAGTCCTTCAACTTCAATGTTACGGTTTCGGGTAAATTCTTTGTTAATTATCATCTAATAAATTCAGGGTCGCAACGTATTCATTGGTTTGTAACAGAAAATTCAAGATGCCTCAATACGATTTTTAAATGATATCTGAGTATCGAAAAGTTGTCTGATAGAGAAGGTGCTACACTTAATTTGTCTGATATAAATTTTTTGCACATGTGGACCACTTATTTTATCATGTCCAACAATTTTCAGACATATTGCTATGATACCGATCGGTAAAATTTGTTAACATTTTCAAAACGGTCTCAAAATTTAATGCGTTCACATTTCCGTCTGAAAATTGTTTTGTTCGCATCAAATAACCAAAATTTACTAATAAAAAAGATTTTCAGACGTATTGCTATGAGACATTTTTTTTGTCTCATTTTTTATTTTTTTAAGTGATTTTACGGGTTAGCGCTACACCACTAACGTCTGAAAAATATGTTTCCGGTATCTCAGAACTATCATTCAACTACAGTCTGCAAATCAGACATATTGCTATGATGCAGTTCGGTAAAATTCTTTGACAATTTTGAAAATTCGGTCAGATCAAATGCTACGCGGAAAATGTCTGATATTGGTATTTTCGAGTTCAGGATAATCGTATCTATCGATTTGATGCGGTTTTGGCCGTATTGCTATGAGACAAAAATTTTGGTCGTCAGCTCTCGTACTATTAATAGTTATGGCCTTTCGCAAAAGGCTCCTTAAATTATACAAACAAAATGATATCCGCCAAGAAGTCATTGTAATTAATACATATGATATAAAAATTTGTTTATAATAATGATTTGAATGTTTTGTTAGTGCGCCCACTGAGATTAGAAATTACTTCCAGTCATAAAGATACCTGAAACGTGGTCGGTACTTAAGTATGGCAGTTACGTAACTACGCAGTGGTGTTAAAGTGCTCCTTATATGTTAATATGGCACATGACGGTGTCGTTGCGCCTATAAAATCGTCTGAAGTGTAAACACACGTAAATATCGCGCCACACGCACTCGTAAAATCTATTTCTCGCGCTATTGCGGGTCGTAGGCACTATACAAATAATTTTATTCAGAGGACAATCAACATTAAAACAAAAATATCACCAGAACTGATTTATAAACAGAACGGGTTAAATATTTCATTACGTAGTCTCGTGGTAGAGTCGGATACTTGCTAGTGCCTACGTACTCAGGTAAATAGCTGTTGTATCGACCTATGTACCAGTTTATTATAAGAAGGAATTCGTGTGCGTTAATGCAGGTATTTTTGTAATCCGTTTCTGTACTTTCTTGTTCTAAAGCAAAAACAGAATTGCTGCAACACCCACGTTTTCCGAAGTGTTTAAAAATAAGGCGTCTGTTCAGTATGAAATCGTTGATGAAACGGCTAAGAATATGTTAGGTGGGTTATTCATCAAAGTCTCTCGTTTAGTTTTTACGTACAGTTTGTGGACAAAGGAGTGAGTCATCGACGTAGTTATTAGGCCTAATATTATAGAGAGCGAAATATGCGCGACGCAGCCGCCGCCGCCTCGCTGCATGCCTGTCTCGACGCAGACGATGCTTGACTCTTGATTCGCTTTGATTGCTATTCCAAGTCATGCGACGTTCTTAAGATAAACGACACGATTGACGCAAGTATTAAGGAAATTGTATGAATAGTTTATTAGAATCCGAACAAGGAAATTCTTCAATTTAAATATATTCTCCCTTAGTGCTGTCAGGAATTTCCCTATCGAATTCAAGTAGCGTGTTTTAAGTAGCTATTTAAATTGTCAGAGTTAAGCAAAGGTCGCTTATATGTTATTTAATATAGTAGTATATTTTGGTAAGGTATTATAATCGATAACGAAACCGTAAGAATTTCAAGTTCTTTTTGGAAATGCTAACAGAAACTGGATTTTGAATAATATTTACATTAAGAAAAAGATTAAAAATATTCAAACGAAAAGATATAATAAAAGAACAATAAATGGTTATCAACTAGAATCAGATATAATTATTAAATTTGATAAAAATCGTATCAGAACATCTACAACTTTAGCGTGCAGTAAAATTCTGATATATAAGGTAAAATTGTCAAAAAATGTTTTATTCTTAAACGAAGACCAACTTAAACTGGGATAAGGGGCGCTTTTTTTGAGAGAAAATATATATCCGTTAAGAAAACTCGTGTATAGACTTGACCAAATCAATAACAGCTATTTATTACGTTAATCAGATTATCACTCATGTAATAAAATTATATTCCTAAATTTTATAGCGACTCTAGCTGCGATGCAACAAGGTGCAATTCAGTTCGCATAGTGTTGTAGACTTGTCGCTTACGACAACATTATTACGGCAACGTATAACTTATGCGCTTTATATGGAAGTTAATTAAAATATTATTTTGCAATAGGTTTAAGGTTTAAAGTTTACTGACCGACCTTCTTAATTCTTATTGCCATGACATTGATACAAAAATTGCCTAATTTGCTTGTGTACCGTCCTACGTATATCTTTGGTTATTACACATTTTCAATATATGTTTTTATTTTAATATATGTATTCTTAACAACCTTCACCTGTAGTTTTCTTTCATAGATGGGCGTCATACAAATTATATCTTAAAACTACCGCAGATAAGAGAAGCAAAAGATGGATCGGTCAGTTTAATCCATTTCAATTACTATTATAAACACTTTTATTTAATCCGCATAACAGGAAACATTTATCCTGCAGGTGAAAGATTTAAGTCGCGAAACACACTATCGCTTCGAAGACGTGTAGATCAATGTAATTAATTAATCCAGGCTCTTAACAATGTAGGTACAAACAGCAACTCGTTTCTCAGTCATCCGGGTTCCATAATATACATACATAATAAAACTGATATTATTTTAGCGACGATGACGCCAATATGATGTTGTACCGGACCGGCGGCACCGGCACGGGCGCTTACGTCTACGGTATTTTAATAGTCGGAAATTTACACGTTTAACCAGTTTTCCACAAAATATGTACATATTAAAGGTATTATTTTAAATAGTATGAGTATTTTTAGTTTAAATAAGCAATAATTATGGCTTGACTTTGAACAGTGAATACTGTTGGAGTCAAGGCATAAATATAATAAGGGTATATAAATTAATGACATTTGTCTTTAAGAACACCTGGATGTTATAATTCCTATATTTTAAAATAAGTTTTATAAAAATAATGTATTGCTTACGTATATGTTTCGATTTAAGATTATCTATAACTTGTTACTGTTACATATAGCGCGATGACATAAGTATCGGAAAAACCGCTGATAGAACGGATTTCATCATCCGGTTAAAAAGAAAATGCTATATATATATATATATATATATATATATATATATATATATATATATATATATATAACATTGAGTACCTAAAATCTTACTTACATCATGATATTGTGAAGTCGGTAAATTCGGTATTATACGCGTATTATTCGCTTGTTTATTTTGCGCGGTCCTTAAGTAACAATATATTATAATAATTTCTGTAAAATGAGAGACAGCGTGCTGCTGGGGAGTTGGTTGCGCCGTTTTTTCTCCACAGCCAGAGCACTTAAGAACGGGTTCAGGGTGGGCAAATTGGGGTGCTGTCTGATATGTTGACGACTGTTGTGACTTTCAAAAAGTGCTATTTAGCGGCCTAATTTAAATTAAATAAATTTTGATTTTAAATATTGATTTTGAATAGGTGGAAAATAAAGTAATTATAAGATTATTTTATCTTTTAATGCAAACCGTTCATAAGAATGGTCTTTATGAACGGTTTGCACATAAAGATGTAAAAGTATGAACTTTTACTTATCAAAAAACTACAATAAGTTTATCAATTAGGTATTCAATACATGATTTATTTGTTGCATACAAATTATAAAAATATAACACTTACCATTTCTCTTCAAACTTACCTACACATTGTTGTACCTACTTACCGGTCCAATTACAAAGCATAATTTTTTAACCCTCAGAGTCGGGGGGCGGGATATAATTTAGGAATTTGACGAACATTGGTACAGCGAAGTAACCGGTGACGTTATCTCTCATGTGTTCAGCTGCTATTTGTAGGTAAGCGGTGGTGCAGGGTACTGGAGC
The DNA here is from genome assembly GCA_932294365.1 of Diachrysia chrysitis. Lineage (NCBI taxonomy): Eukaryota > Metazoa > Arthropoda > Insecta > Lepidoptera > Noctuidae > Diachrysia > Diachrysia chrysitis. The sequence goes on along the minus strand of OW028649.1, from coordinate 8,137,084 downwards.
TAGTTCACGAGGCTTTGCTCGTATCCGTACTTCTGCCTTCAGTCCAGTTGGCAGCCAGAACCTGGTTCGCGGGTAGCAACACCAACTGGCCCCAAAACGGGCAGTCTCTTCCCACAGCCCGCAAGCATGGACATAGATAGGACGAGTGGACAGATTCCAAATCCTGTTTATAATTCAAAATATCCAGTTTAATTTTAACATACTTCTTCTGCCTAGCCTGTGTTGGTGTTCTAGTCTTACCGGATTCCGATGAATACTGTATTTTACATAGAGTTTGACCTTCACAACCCATTTTACAGGGTAATACAGTATCCCACGGGAAGACTGGTGGTTCAACTGCCAAAGATCAACGAATGACAGTCGGGACTATCCAGGGCACGGAGGGGTCTCGGTATATTTACAAAAGGGCACCCTTCCATGGACTAACTGCGGCAAGCGCAACTTAACCTTTATTATAGATCAACGTCGTACGCCTTACAGTTAGCCACGAACAAGCAGTTAGTTACGAACCCTTCCGTATTAACATACAAAAGATAATAATTACAATGAATTAGAATTTTATATTCACAAAACTGCATTACGAAAATAGGTAGACCCTGACCCCGGAGCTAGGTAGAGAATATCCGCGTCTCCGAAGTCGTTGACTTTTCCAATAATTTATAAATTTTGCAAGTATTAACGAAATTAATACCTTACAAGTTACGTTAATCCAAGGCCAAAAACACAAATTATCACGATTGATTTATATTGATGTTCCTACTTCCTACATCGTCATAATTATGGAATAACTTGAAATTACAGACCAAAATTCTTACCATAACTTAGAAACCACGGGCTCTGTTTCCAAAGTAATAGACAAAGTGTTTGGAGTCCATGTTATATGTAGTGGGGATAGGGGTAGAGGAGGCGGCGGTCGTTTGACTCTGTAGCGCACCAAATGTTGGGTCTTCAAATCCACTTCCCCGTGTTTTTGTGGTACAACTAAGTCAGTGACATGAATCTAAGGATAAAACATTGTTTCTCAGTCGTGTTCTACATTTGAGGCGCTTACAACCAGTTCGTTCTTCTGATCTAAAAGCCGAAAATAATAACCTATCACGGGTGCCTTTTCAACGATTAATATTTGACTTAATTCATATGGCGCTAAAACACACATGGATACGTAATTCTTTTGGTCGTAAATGTGTTGAAGATATATCCATATTTTAGAAAAAGAATGAGCGTCTCCTAGCTTCAGCACATAAATGTTTTATGTACATAGCAGCTCTGCTTTTGAACGGTTTAACAAAACAAGTTTGACAAATCGGACACTATCACATCTTCTTATCGGATCGATGGTAAATCTAACTTCGTATATCAAGTACGTGGGCTTGGTAAGTGGCAGCTCACTACAAGATTAAGAACAAGGTATCTATTGCTGATGTTGCCTTACCCTATGTGCTTTGATTTTACTCCGAGGGTTAAGAATTATCATCGGTGGCAGGCTTGTTGCTTGATTTTCCTCATCACAAATCATCTGTTTTGACGTCATTTTAAGGGGTTGAATAATTTACATTGTGTACAAAAAAAGCTTGATTGTTTGGCTGTTTATTTACAAGTGTTTGAATGACGTCTGAGCTTCACATTACAGATAAAATTACCTATTTGTTATCACGATAGACTAAAATAGGTACAAGCCAACCTCTTTACTGCTTTCCTGGATGTGCTCACAAAAATAGAAATCTATTGTAAATAAAATAATTTTAGCATAAAAATCAAGATAATAAATAACGTGAATGAAGGCCAAATAACGTAGAAAGATAAATTCAGTAGTTTAGTATGCTAGACTTTAAGATTTTATACGTAGAGTAGTAGAAATAGAATCGGTGAACTATAAGTATCAGTTAAATGTGTTTAGCGGTGCTTACGTCGTTCTTTACCTCATTTACGTCCATATTTATGTCAAACACAACGTTAAACCATGTCTATCTAATGAAGCCAATATACAATCAATGGTTACAAGTAAATGACTATAGTCAATTACTGGTGAAAACAGGCTTTATCAAAGCAAACACATTTATCAGGGCATTACCCGTCAAACGAGCGGCACCTGACGAATTATAATATATTCGTATTCTCTTCATGCAATCTCGCGCACTTGCCAAATGTATCTGGTTTTCAAATGGTTGCTTTATTCACCTTACCTCCATCGCATGCTGATATCTACTTTGGCACTCCCTAGCTCCCAACCTTTAGATAGGAAGTCTCTTCCTCATGATCATGTTCGATTGAAATAGAGTAGGATCTGAAGCTAGATCTAAAACTTAGGTAGTTTTAAAAGTATTTTAAATCTATTTTTTGTATTTTATTTTATTTTAACGTAGTGTACGACGGACGTAGGACGTACGTACGTAGGACGACCGCTGGCTAGATGGAGCGTCGACATCCGCAAAGTGGCTGGCAGTGGTTGGAGACGAAGAGCTGAAGATCGAGCTCAGTGCCGTGCCATAGGAGAGGCCTATGTCCAGCAGTGGACGAAGATAGGCTGATGATGATGATGATGAAAAGTATTTTTCACTTCTATGTATTTTCTAACTTCAACTTTCTAACAGGATGGGTTTTTCAAAGGCGATATTATGTGTTTGATGATAGATACATTCTTCTTTGTTTACATGAGCAAATTGGCAGTAGAGTACGGAGAGATTTGCCAATCAAAAGGGCCGTAGCAAGCTTGGTCCTATAAGTATACTTTAAATTCTCTACTTGTAATGCAAAATACTCATATTAAACCAATGATATTATGTTATAATAACAAGGCATCAATCCAATAAAACAATTGGATAATCCACAAAAAGGAATTACGAAATTAAACTTTACCACATTGAAATAGAAGTGCTGTCAATGCTCGTGTTATGTGCACCTGACCCTATGTGCAAAGTACTAAGTGTTTGGCTTTCACTAAGGGTTCAAATCACTGAAGATACATTTACACGTGATGGAGCGGAAGCCGTCATTCAGTGCACATTTCCGATCCGAAGTTAAACGGAGATTGTTTCTATCAGTAGAAACTAATTAACATTTGCCCTTTTTGGGGTCAACAGTTACAGTGTTTCGAAGATTTCGATAACATGATTATTTTTCAATTTAAAATTATTCAACTTGCACAGGATAAATTAAAGACATAGAATGAACCCTTTTCTTGGTAGCTGGATCACAATCATGAGCTAATATAATTATTAATAAATTATTAGGTATTTGCTCTCCATTATCAAAATTCCTAGGTCTGAAAGTTTTTATAGATTAGTAATGATTGGTAGCTGTGATTGGTTGAGTGTTTGTTGCAAACTCATTACGGGAAACCCAACGAGGAACAAGAAAGGTTGTTTAATGTTTTATCAGATGCCATTAATTACAAGGCATAAACGCTATGTAAATCATATTGTAAAAAGTCCATATTGAAGCAGGTTTGCTTCGTTGTCTATGAAGCGCTAATATGTGCAGTAAAAATGTTTGTCTGGTTCGTAAATCTAGTCAATAATAAGCTATATAAATTAGACGACACGATTGGAGTCGTGCGTTTGAATGTAGTTAATGCAGTCCATATGGGCAGGAGTCACTTAATATTAGTGTGGTGTGTAATATTGTGTCGTGAAAGCCGTTGGTAAGACACGGTTGCGCAGTCGCCGCGACGCGTGACGGCGGCTCCCGAGGGAGCGGAAGTCTTGCGCACTTCCGCTGGCCGGCGCACACGCCGGAGATCCGGTCCACTTGTACTATCACGACGTTCCACCAACTAGCTTTAAATTACAATACCTTTGTGATTACACCGACCAACTCACAAGTCGTACATTCTTTAAGGGTACGAAGAATAGGGGATCAGACTATTTTTTTCTATTTTCATATAGATATTAAAAAAATATTAGATCCATGTTTTTTCTTTTTTCAATTAAACAAACGATGAGGAAGATACATTGCATGGAAATGTCGCGTGACGTCACTTGTGGCTACAATTTTTACCCACTAGTGACGTCACAAGCCCCCACTCCAGAACTTTAAAGCGCTTTAACTTTGTCATTTGTCATTGATTTGATAAAAGAAAAATTTTTTTCTTTCTTTTTCTATCTGGTGGACTAAATAAATATTTACTTTTCCTACCCAGTCCGCTCCCATTTGAGTTCCTTTGTGATAGCGCTGCACATAAGGCTCTATCATTGATTTAATCGATTTATTTTATCAGGCTGTTTTATTGTATAAACCTACGCTTATTACGTTATTCAAACTTTACATATTAAAAATACATTCAATCTCAGACCAGTTATTTTTTTGTGGCCAAGTTGTTACTATGCCGGAAAAGATTAAGTTGAAAATAATCCTGTACACGGAAGTAATGGGAAATATTTTAGATTGTAGGCACTAAAAAAATGCTTACAAGGAAGTTGAAGTAATAATCGCAAATGCAACATTATAAACCATTTATCTAACCAAAGTAATCACCAAAGTATGATACAGAAACAAACGACTATCGTTTTTTTTATTCACTCTTCGTTAAAACATTTATCTTCTCCTAAAAGCTATAAATTAAACACATGGTTTGAATTACAACCGATAAATGTCTGCTATCATGAAACTAAAGATGTAGGGGAAGGCCGTTTGTACACAACACACACTCTCGATCAAAGTTCGGCTGCAAACTACAATCCTTTAAACGGACGCACAAATTTGCCTTTTGACAAATTTACCGTTACAACCAGTGACCACAAACAAATTAAGAAGTAGATAAGAATACAAATCTAATTAAGTTTATACTCTACCTGTCAGAGGCGGAGTCTTTTTTTTAATTTTTGGCCAGCTATAAGCTGGAAATTGACATTCATACAGTATTTTACTCTAGTATTATATTACAAGGCGATGTGGTCCCTAATTAAACCGACAGAACTACACCTGACTCTACATAATATGATGCATGTTTATCGTATTTTTTATTACTTACAAGCTATTAAATGCATTGGACGCCAGAGGCTCTCTGTATGCAAGCCGTGTCTTTGCAGCTACCGTGTGGCTAGACGACACTACACCTCTAAATAACACTCTCTTAATACCTATGGTATTCACAATTCATCTCATTTACTCTACTAAGTATTAGCTCCTTTACTTTACAATATTTTTTTCATTTAGCTGATTTAGTTTCCACGTTCGACACAGCCTAGCCACTATGAGTACCAAATAGAAACATCTATAATAATATAAATTAATTTTTCTACAATAAATAAATATAAATAAGTTTCTATACTTTTTTATATACTTACACAAACCTAATATATATATATATAGATAATTATATACCCAATAAAACACAATTAATAATTTACAACAACAATATAATTTGCTTTGAATTACTACTTAGCCCTTTTCCTCTCTCCTAATTTTACTTTGCCCGACAGGATTCATATTATTGATCTTTCAACGAAATAAAGAATTGAATTTAAATTGTATTGAATCGATTCCTTAGAGCACATCAAACCCTGTAACCCGACCTCTCGTCTCCGTTACGCCGGTTCGCATAACTAACACATACATAACTAATAAATATCGTCATGAGTAATCACATAGCGTTGTAATCAGTTTTGTTAGGAATTAAAAGCGTTCCCGTGTAGACTAAACAATGAGATCAGCTGGTCCTATTGCGGTTAGGCGTTAACGTCGGCTATTTACTCGACAAAGACATCGATTCTATTCGGCCCGCCGCCGCGGTCGTGTTCCAGTCTGTAAACAAGAGTCAAATTATTCCTGACTATTGTTATGAAGTCTGTAGCCACGTCTCATATTGAACGGTGTTAAAAGTTTTATTTTTAATCAAACAACAGGTAGATGCCAAGAAAAAATGCTATTGGTACATATTTCTTTAGAAGTCCCTCAGGTGACTGAAGAAGAAATATTTTTTCTAGACCTGGATTTTGGCAGGATCCTGGAAGTTTTGTCGCAAAATAAAACCTTTTAAGTATACCTACATTTACTTCAAAGACAGTCAGACACTTGTTGTAAGTAATTATTGAACAAAAAAACTCATGCATTGTGCAATGATTGTATTTGATATTATTATTGTGTATAAAAAAAATAAAATAAAATAAGCCTTTATTGCTGTTTTACAATATTTACACATTTAAGTTTAAATGACGATCGGTGTTGTATTCCACAGCTTGTCCTTCGACAAAGGCCTCCTCTAAGAATCTCCACTTCTCTCTATCTTTAGCTGTTCTTATCCATTCTGGACCGGCCACACTTTTAAGTTCGTCCTCCCAACGCTTTGTTTGTCGGCCTTTAGCTCTTTTTCCATTCCGTGGGTACCACTCCGTTATTAATTTTGTCCATTTCTCAGTCTTGTCTCTAAGCATATGTCCTGTCCATTTCCATTTTAGTATTCTACAAACCTTTTTGGCATCCTTAAATTTAGTTGCATTTTTTATTTTATCTAATCTTACTTTATCTTTCCTCGTTACACCAATTACACTTCTCTCTATTCCGTTTTGACATATACTTATTTTATTGATTAGTTTTCCTGTTGTTGCCCATGTTTGACAACCGTAAGTTAAGCAAGGTAAAATACACATGCTAAATACTTTCCTTTTTTCTTTCATGGGCATGTCTTTATTTTTCATGACTTCACTAAGGGACCAAAATCTTTTCCATGTATTTGCTATTCTTCTTTCTATTTCTTTATGCATGGTGTCTTTGGGAGATATAAGCTGTCCTAAGTAAATGTACTCTTCTACATATTCTATATTTTCTGAATTTACAATAATGTTATATGTTTGTGAACCATTAGTCATAACTTTTGTTTTAGATGTGTTCATTGAAAGTCCTGCTTTAGCGCTTTCTTCCGATAGTTGTCTTAACATAAGCTCTAGGTTTTTGGGACACTCTGAAAATAATATCAGGTCATCTGCAAATCGGAGGTGGTTTAGTTTCGCACCGTTTATATTAAGTCCATTCTGATCCCATTGTAGATGCCTAAATATCATCTCTAGTGCTGCTGAAAACAACTTTGGTGAAATAGGGTCCCCTTGTCGGACGCCTCGCTGTATTGGGAACTCCTCTCCTGTAGTTTCCAGTCTCACCTGTGCTTTACTTTTTGAATATATACTCTTCAGTATCCGTATGTATTTTCCCTGTATCCCCTGTACGTATAATGCTTCCCAGATATATTCATGTTCCAAGGAGTCGAAGGCTTTATTGTAGTCAACAAATCCCAGATAATATGTTTTATTGTATTCCTTGTATTTTTGTAGAACTTGTTTTAAAACGTGAATATGGTCTATGGTTGAATACTTACTGCGAAAACCCGCCTGCTCTTTTGGTTGATTTTCGTCTAGGGTACCGGTGATCCGCGACAAAATTATTTTGGAGATAACTTTATAAACGTTGGACATTAAACTAATAGGTCTGTAGTTCCCTATGTCTCCTTTGTCTCCCTTTTTGTGCAGCAATATGATCGTTGATTTGGTCCAGTCTGCGGGAATGGTCTCAGTCTCTAATATCTCGTTGAATATATTTGTTAACATAGGAGCAATGGCCGGAATAGTCGATTTCAGAAGTTCGTTTGTTATTTGATCAGCTCCAGGTGTCTTGTCTCGTTTTTGTGTATTTATTGCCCTTATTGTTTCGTCCACGAGTATTTTAGGGGTTGTTTCAAAGTCCGCTATGATTCTTGGACTTAGATTAGGGTTCTTGCTTTGGTAGAGGGTTCGATAATAATCCGTAGCTACTCGCAATATTTCTGATCTTTTTGTATCGTATACATTTTCTTTAATTTTTACACTTAACATCCAATCTTTCTTTGTGTTTAACTCTTTAATGGCTTTTTTAATTCCCCCAGATTTTTCGATATACTTCTGTAATGTATTTTGTCTTTTGATTTTTTTGTCTTTTCTAATATGTTCGTTTATCTTTTTACTAAGTGCGGCTATTTTTGGACGGTTGTTTTTCTTATCTTTACTTCGTAAAAGCTCTTTTCTTTCTTGTAACATCTGGAATGTCTCGTTTGAAATAATACTTCTATTATCAGTGTTTATTTTTCTTGTTTCTGTTTTCAATAGGTTTACAATTTTTTCATACTTTTCCTGTATCGGTAGTGCTCTCTCGTTTTTCTTTCTCTTTTCTATTAATTCTTGCAAATTATGGACGAGTTTCTCACTATTACCAGTACAAACAACGGATGTTTTATCATGAAATCTTCTGTTTGTTTTTATAGGTGTACCTGTTAGTTTAGCACGTATCATTCTGTGGTCAGAATTAAAGTTTAAGTTGTGAATTATTGATACATCTTGTATAGACAATCATTAAAGAAAAAGAAGTCATAATAAAACATTTGAGTTCAAAATTCAAAGCATCCAATAAAATCATGTTGGAAGTGGTTTTCCGGCACAATTTAGAAACAGATGAGTAGTTTAATTGTCCGACATTGTTTTCATCTCTGCCGTCCCTCTTCCGTCGTTATGTTGATCACCTTGATTGATGGCACCCTTGACCGACATACCTCATCTATCCTTATAAACGTTGTTTCCATATCAATGTCACTTTTGCTCTAATTTAAATTTTAAATAAGTAACTTTATCTTGCTACCCATATTTTAAGGCGTCGATATATAGATAAGACAAGACCTTATATGGATGTTGTGACTTTAATTGGTCAAAGAGTTGATGTTTTTTAAGGTTTTAATCAGAATATCAGTGTTTTCTAAGAAAGTGATGAGGATTGAGGAGGTGGTGAGGGGAGAGGGGACAGATACAAGGTGAAGTAACGGATGAATGTCCGTGGGAACGGTCGTCACTTCCGCTCCGCTCTGCTCGCTCGCGCCTCGGCACTCTCAGCTATTTCCTTTACGTAGGGTGACCTCATATAATATTATTGAAGAATCATCCAAACAACTCAAAGATAATCTCATTATTATCCTATATTTCACTTGTCAATCTGTGTTGTATAAATTCACCCACATAGTCTAAATAAAGACACAGATAAATGCGAAGTGACTCTGTCCGTCTGTCGCGCTTTCACGCTAAAACTACTGAAACGATTGAAATTAAATTTGGTACATAGATAGTCTAGAACCTGAGAAAAGACATAGGCAAATTTTAGTCGCGATAACCGATATACACCCGGACATAGCCGCAGGAAACAGCTAGTTATTTATAAAAATCCTTTTATTACCTAAATGTACGTGACTAAAATGATGTACTTACCTACCAATTACATAACTAAAGGTATCTATAAAATTTCGTTATCCACATATTTTTCTAATAATATCTTTTATCACAACTTATTATCTCTTTAGTTTTATTTCTGTATTTACCTATGTCTGTACAATACTGTACAACATTAATATCTTGTTATTTTTTCCTGTCGTCAGGTGCGATGAAAGAAATGACCAAAGAAATGAGCAGCAGAGTTATTCGCTATGGCGGTTGTCAACTAAAGCGATAATTGCCTTAAAAAACTCTGTGAAAACACAAATTGTGTATCGTCTAACTTCGGTGACCAACTAGATGTACTGCGACGTAGTTGGTCACCGACGTTAACCGATATTGAATAGCGTATTTTCCGCTAATTTTATCCAGTAAACATCGGTTGCGTTGGCAACTGGAGATAGCAAATAAGCCTACTGCTACCTCTTTACATTCTTATTTATTTTGCTTGTAGTCTGTACCAAAATAACGTACCTGGCTAGTTGGTCACCAAGTAGTTTTCACTGAAGCGAAAACGTTTGGTTCCACTACATTTATTAACGGACCGTCTTAGTTGCACTACAGGATCATGTCGCAATGTCCCCGCTTCGTTTCTCTGGAAATTTTGCAATATTTATCAATAGCTATCGGCACACGATACTTCAGATATAGTTAGCCTTGTTTACAAGAAACGTTGGCATTTCTTTATGAGTCTGATCAACAAGAATATAATATCTTTTTAATGGAAAATAATACAGAGTTTTAAATCGTTTACTCTGACAAACTCTGTGTCCATAATTCACAGCAAGTTATAGAAGGTATCTAAATAATGAAAATTAATGATTAAGGGCTGATTTTTCTAACGCCAAATAATTTTTAGTCCTGGAAAAAATCACCTCTAAGAAACCAAAATATTAAGAAACCCAACTGTTATTAATATTGTATCCTTCCCTTTAGTATTTGAAGAACGTTATAAACATATACGTAGAATGTGTACCTACCACATCATTGTGCAACATCGTGGAATTTGTGAGCGGTTGCTAACCGTTGCGTCGACTCGCCTACCTCAAGATTAGGACAACAGAACCTACATCAAATCCAATAATATTAAACCAAATCGATAAAACGTACATACTCCTATCTACTTAGTAGAATTTATCAGTTATCGTAATAGAAGAGATAAAATAGGTAATTTGATGATAACACAATTAAACTTTACAAAAACATCCTGATAATGCAATTATTATTACTTAATGTGACATACATTAATGATGTACATACTTAGTCCATACGAATGGTCAAGCTCAAGTTATTTTAATTTTACCTAGCAATAGTTCGTCCGGAACATTCGATTGGAACATCCGATGTGGCGTTTGTCCGGTCTAAATAGCATTACGAGCGTCCAAGTAGGTATTGAGTATTGAGCAAGTCCGTTGACCGTTGTTGTAACCTGCAGTGGTCTTGGTATCGAGCGGAAGGCGCGGCGGAAGAGCGCAATCTCCACCAATTGGTAGAGTGAGTTGTCACGCCGCGTGACCATGCCCCTTGCTCTCTACAACACTTTTCTAACTCGTGCGTATGATCGTACTCATACAAATAAAAACTTTACGTAGGTAGTACCTATTTCTGTTTTAAATGTCGCTTCAGGATATAAAAATCTTAATAGGTAGCTGTTAGTTTTAATGTGTATCATTTCTATTCGATCTGCACCTAATTAAAATTAAATGTAAATTTATATTACTAATCAGGTTTTTTTACATTTGAAAGTATTGGTATTACATTCTAAGTATTATCTAATCGCCAGATAGATGATAGGTCAAAGGATGGGTTGTTTGTTCTATTTCTGGTCTTGTTATATCTTAATTGGCGTTATGATGCGGTTTTGTACCACACAGAGTTAAAAACATTGTCTTTCCCCCGAAAACTGAAACGCTACTTAACTTGAAGACGTTCTCAAATGTCTATCTTTCGCTTCTTTACACCTTAGAGACAACAGGATACTTAACGGCGACTTAAAACTGATTGACGTTTGAGTATTCGGCCATTAGTTAATCACGACAAAGGTGCCTCGCGTTTATTCTGCCTACATAAGATTACCTACTTTAATTAGTAGATCTAAGGAACTTTTTTGTTTGACTCAATATGATAGACCTAACAACGGAATTTTTAGACCAAATACACTAATACAATACTTCAATCTTCTATAAGTAAGTAGGTACAAAACAAATCGAAGTTGGAAATTCCTAAGAAAACCAAACAGAAATTGATTGAGTAATTTAACAGATCTTCAGATGTTTATTGTAAGGTAAACATTTTCGCACTCCGCGGCGATTATCTTTTTCCACACAAACTGTAGGTAGGTAGATACAGTGACCACACAACATTATATAAAACCAGTAATGTTCCTAAACATTAACATATTGCCCCTACTTTGATAAAGTAAGTGGTCTGGGAAAACCCCGCGTATACAGTAAGGACATGAATCATTATAGAAATTACAGCTACAGAAATGTTATAGGTACATTAATTTATTAAGTAATCTCTTCTTATTGAAATTTCTTTGTATCATGAGCTAACCCCCGAATATTGAAAAGCCTCTTAACTTTAACACGTTCTCAAATGTTGTCGCTACTTAACACCTTAGTGACAGAGATAGCATGAGACTTAACGGCGAGTTAAAACCGATTGATTTTCAGTATACGGCCATAAGACTTGGTATATTACTTAGGCATTTTTTTGTAATGGATTAGACGCCTTTCCAAATCACTTTCACTAGTTTTCTGTTTAGAATATTCTTAAATATCACTGGATCTAAGAATAACGATTAAATTTAACATTGTTTCTGTATAAAACAGGATGCTACGGGAATATGTGGTAATATTTGAAATAAGTACTGCTTCTGATCAAAGAAATGAACAATTTTCTCCAAGAAAGTAATATTGTCTATTCCGAAATAAAAATTTGGATCTCCTGTGATTTTGACTAGTTTATGATAAAATTTTATAGTATGGTGTCTTATATTTTAAATACGACTACGAATTTCCGTAGCATCCTGTGTACTTAGATTCGATATCATCACTGATAGGTATTCGAATACTGAAATATCAGTTTTAAAACGTCTGTAAGTCTCATGCTGTCTCTGTCTCTTTAAGGTGTAAAGTAGAGACAGATACACATTTAAGAACGTGTTAAAGTTAAAAGGCGTTTTATTAAGAGAAGTATGCCAAGCAACAAGTGTAATGCGATAGAATCACGACGCGCAAATATTTTATCAAGGCGTTACCACTAAGAGTCCTATTTTAACAATATGTGATAACTTTAGGAGTAGGTACTTACACTAAGCGGAACCTGTAGTCAACATAAACGCCAACAAAATCTGAACTCTTGTATTTTCTTTTGTGTGTTATAAATATATGTAGAGAAAGAGAAGTAACACTCCCTGTGAAGGCTCTTATTTGAGTGGTCGTATCTTTCAACTGACATTGACCTCTAGCGCGGTCCACGAGGCCTCTTCTCGGTGGCCATACATATTCATTACAACTTCATCTACATATTAATGAAGCTGGGATGAGAATAAGACGACATGTTTATCTACTCAGTTAAATATCCTGCCCATTAATATTACTGAAAAGCATTTGTACATTGATAATTATAATTACAAACGGATGAGCCCGGATCTAATCGTGAGAGTGCAATGAATATTGGTCATATAGGTACTATATTATTCTACTATACACACGTTAGACACACAAAAAATGCAATAAAACACATTAGTAAAGGTATCTTTATCTGTATCTTTGAGTGCACTCATGCTTAAAAAATCCAGGTCATTCAAATTCATCATCGTCGGATACGGATGTGGCAATATTTGCTCCTCACGCGTCACGACTAATTATTGAGTAGGCTGCCAGGCATTTAAATATACATAAAGGAAGGTACGTTCCATTTGTATAAATTGGCATAAATAAGTTGCATACGTATAAATAGTTATTAAATTACTAAAAAAAAAGTCTCTAAATGTTACCTGCTCTATCAATTCCATTAAGTAAGTTTTTATTACTTCCTTCGTAATTCGTACAGATAATTCTCGGCGAGCTAGACTCGAGTTCCGTGTGACCTTCAATTTGTCCGTCGGTAAAAAGCTGTTGTAGTCCTCCACATATGAGCGGCAAAAAAAATGAGTAGGTAAGAATAATGTGTGATCGGAAAGTCCAGAGTCATCTCGTTTATAGAATAACACTTGCGAAACCGGTTAGGATCGCGACGCCGACGCCAAATATCAACTTGTTTCCTTCCTCGTGACGGACACCCGGTGTGTACCTACCTACCTACTTAATATATATTGGATACTTGGATTTTGCGTATTAAAAAATCGAATCGTTAAATCTGCTTTTCTGGAAAACACAATTTGAAAACATCTGTCGATTAATTGATATTGTAAAGTTGTTTCCTTATATGTTGTATGTGTATAAACCTCAAGTGAAAATCGTTCATGTTGAATATAGAAATATATTTTTAGCAACTTAATTAGAATATATATTATTGTTAGGTAGTATGTTTAAGATATAAAAAAGATGTTTAGTGGAAAAAGACGGATGCAGACATCATTTATTACGTATATTTATAACATAGAGCTTATAGGTCAGTAGTTTGTAGTTTTGTAGAAAAAACTCTTCTTTTTTTATTGTGATGCATAATTATTTAGTACTATTTAGATTTATAACGAACATTCATGTATGCAAATTACGCAAGAACGCTAAATGAAAATACCTTTAATTGTTTTACATTGTATTACAGAAGCTACACTGAATGCTTTGCATAACCTATAATTGTATTTAGATTTTAGTTCCTCTATGTATAATTTACTACAAATAAAGGAAATGTATTGTAATTATTTTCAGTTAAATATGTATTACACAATTCTTACATTGTTTTTCAGCATTGCCTACGCCATTCAACGTGGCAATGCCAGCCTTCTGGGCACGTTTGGCGTCATTGACAACTATGACGATGGTTATTTTTTACCTAGGTTAGCCACTATTGGACAATTAAGTTTAAGTGGTTAATAAGCCTTCTTTTAACGTAATCTATTATTTATTATTAAATTCTTAGGTTTGTTGTTTGATTTATATAATAAGTTTTAGATTTAGTATAGTTTAAGTTTTAGTTGTATAGTTATAAATAATAATTAAAAATGAAATAAATGATTTTAAAAGGTAGAGTCTTAATATTATAGAGGTACTTGTGTAAATTTATCAATACCAACCAACTGAAGGTTCGTTCACCTTGTATCTAAGATTTTCCTTGTTAAATCTATCTCTATTTTATTGCCTGTTTTTTAACAGTGTCAACCCTAATTTCATTCGTTGCGATCGTAAAAGTAAAATCTTCTTGACAGCAAACATATTCACAAATGGTTATACTTACTCTATTATTCCAGTGAGTCCATTCTTAAGAATTTGTGAGTCTGTTTAATTTGGGACTCTTTTAATGTCCCATTCAATGGACAGATGTTTTTATTTCCAAATACATGTATTGTCTTTTTCAATAGTCAGAACTTTACCTGCACATTAACGGCAAAAAGGTTCAACAACATTTTCAAACATCGAAAATTATCAAAATCGATTAGTCATTGTCTTCAAGATTAAAAATGCGCAAGAAAAATCCACATCATTCAACTAAATAAACTTGACCATATAAAATGAGTGACATTGAAATATCTAATGTTTATATGTATATGTTATAACTATACCCAGTATTTATTTGAAGTCCAAACTGTCCCACTGCAGGGCACAAGCCTCCTCTTAGTCTCTCCTTTTTTCTTTATCATTGCTAGGGTTATTGACGGCGTCCAGTTTGTCCCTCCATCACTGTTTGAATCTTCCACTTGGCCTTTGTGTGTTGTCAACTAATAGTATATGTTAAAAGTAAATTACATCCTATCATCTAATCGCCTGACTGATGATATTAGGTCGAAGGATGGGTTGTATGTTCTATTCCTGTTCATCATCTTAATTGGCGTTATGAGGCGGTTTTGTACCACGCAGAGTTAAAAACATTGTCTTAATTAACAATCACGACAATCCTACATGTACATTCTGTCTACATGAACTGACTCTTTTAAGTAGTATTAGTATTAGGAGCAGTATATTAATGTAATTTACCTTAATAAAAAAACTATAATGCAATATTTTTTAGATTAAGTACAATTAAGGAACACCTCGATTCGACCACCAGATTCGTTTCCGATATAATTATAGAACGTGAAACAATCTTAAAGCATGTGAACAACAGATAATCCGTGATATTTTAAATTAGTCCAGATATGTTTAGTATAAAATATGTTCGCTTCCGAGAACCGACGGCATGACCTAACGCCGGCTCCCGCCTCGTATTCGTTCGTAAACATTACATTTTTAACAATAATATATTATACGTCAGCTGAACTACGCCACACGAACGAAGACATTGATGAATTAACTCTAGGTAATCTTTTGAGCAGTTTACATATGAACCGGTGTATAGGTAGAGAATGTACTTAGTTTGAAAGCGGAAGAATATATTTAAGGAAGTAGACCCCTCGTCCTGTCATTGCCCTAATAACCTACATAAATGTCAGCACATTTTGTCCTTGATACATGCCTTTAATGAAGGTAGGTAGAAGTACCTATTTATTTGAATTCAGAAGTTACGTAGTATAATTGAAGGGTACAATTGAATAGTGACTCATGTTTGTGTGTTGTGATATTTTTAATATTTTGCAATATAAATTCTACCGTGATGTTGCTTCCTTTTTGAAAAAATTATCTTGTTGTTTACAACTAATTCGTTTCAAGTAACAATAAGGATTATTATTATGGTACACAAATCAACTTTACCTTTTTACTTATTTCCTAATTGGCCATCAGATCCCAAACAAGGCAGAGCCTGTATTATAACAACTAGCCAACTGATAAACATATTTATATATTTCTAAATACACACATATTATAGATAAATTACTCAAAGTCAAAGAACAAACGATCATGCTCATCGCGCAAAGATTTGTCCTGGCGAGAATCGAACCCACGACCTCCGGTTTAGCAGTCAGGGTCACTAGCTACTAGACCAACAGGCCAGTTAAATGTCGATGTGAATGTGTTGTGTTGTGGACTGGATGGAAAAGATTTTCGGAGCACATTTCCAACTTTTCCGATGTTAGTGCTTACTTTAAAGTAAACAGGAGACGGAAGTCGTACGTAACGAACATGCAAAACCGAACGGATTTATCGATTGGAGTCCGGCAATATGGCGTCGGTTTATTTATCTTCTCTGTATCTACCCACCTTCCTGGCGCCGCACTTCCGCCGGAAACGGGCGTCGTCTCCGCTCTAACCCTTACCGCGGTTCCGGTTTCCGGCTGCCTTTGAAGTCGGTCGAAGTTTCCTCCTCGCTACCCTGTCGTCGAAGAGGCTTTTTGGTTCAGTAGATGCGATAATTACGTCGATATTATTAACGTGAGAATACCCTACAAAGTCAATTTTGAAGAAGTGACGACCATCATAATTCTTGTTTAAATAAAACTACCACAACCATCTTTTACAGAGTATAAAACACGCGGTTGTTCTACAGCAATGATTAATTCTTGAAACTTTGCGAGCTGTGTTTGAAATCCACCACTTTAAAACCTTTGAAACAATTTTACTTGGCTGGCGCAATTTTATTAATTTGACTCGTTCAATTAAAAAATATTAGCCACTTGACTGTCTGTTTCTAAGCCGCTAATAAGAAGTAGTATTAAATGGTATCACAACAGTTATGTAACTAAATCCAGTTAGAGCTCTACCTTATCGTTTTAAGTATTTGTTATAATTTCTTATAAAAAAGACCTGTCGTCTCCTTCTTTTTTCATTGCTTTGGTAGAAGAAAAATAAAGAAGAGCTCCTTAATACGAGCGATGCAATATCAAGGTAAAGCAAGAAAATTACAAAACATTATCTTAAATAACAATTGCAACGCATAGTTGTGTTGTGTTACATCTAACTACTTAACAAACAGGTAAATTACATTGACGGAACATAGCTAGAGCCACATCAAACATTTTTACAATCCATTTACGCAAGCCAGACTTTTTCTTCAGTAGTGTAAATATACTAGAAATACACGTGATAATAATAAGCTAATTTTTTATACCTAATACATATTTGATTTACGGTCTAGCGATAAAACAAACATTTCAAAGCTTAATTTACAAGCATGCCTCATTGATTGTACTACAATTAGTCTCGCGCGTTTTCTGTATAACGTTTATTCACTCACAAAAATACTAGGTGTCTCATCAACAGTTGGCATAAAAATGTTTAGTCTCATACAACCCGGTGTTTGATTTTAAAGCCAAACAATCTTCTTTTAACTGACGTGAAAATTTCAAAATTATTTTCGTTGTTTTTAAGGATTTCATTGTCAGGTTAAAGAAGTGAATGTGTTTTAATGCGTAGTCTTGACTATCACACTTTACCTCAATTTTAGAAATATGTTATGATTCGTAACCGCCGACGTTTCGCAAAGCTAGCGACGGGGTGTGTTGCAAGCTCATTAGATAACAGCACTTCCTCCATTGCACAGCGCGCCGCCCAATTTCTTCAGCGCCGCACGCGCATCGCGCCCCGCCATGGACGAAGCCTGCGCTGTCGACTTCCTGCTCACTGATGCAATGCTTCTGCGGGGATTTAGCAAATTCTTCGTTATTCTGACGCAACCAACCACATTTTTATTGTACAATATTTTCGTAAAAAATCTAGTTATCGAAACGGAAATCGTAAATTGCTTAAAAATAACAACTACCAGTTAAGACAAACTATTAAATAACTTTCGAGCAACACTTAATGTTTATCTAATTAACAAGTTCATGAAATCGATATAAACCCCATTGCACACTCGTCTGTGGAGTTGTGCAAACGATCAGTTTCGGCTCATCTTGATTCTCGGCCTAGTTCGGAGCTGCTCGCTTGATGTTCGCGCTGCGTTACGTCATAGAGCAAGCGGATTGGGTCAGCGGCGCCTGCGCCTTGTCCATACGAGTTATGTCATACGAAGTGCGTGCGTAACATGCATACGTGCTGTCTACGGACCCTTTGAAATTGTTACAAAATAACTTTACTTTAAACCGATAAATAATATATTTAACCTATTTCGAGATGTTAACTACTATTAAGATAATGATGACTCTGCTTTTTAGTCAGACTTATCTAGTAACACCTTCTCAAAATGAAAAATATTTTACATTTTCACAATATTTACAGAAAACATAATTCAATATGTTGTAACAACGATTAGTTACTTACTTCTAATAATGTTTAAAAAATTCCTACCAAACAACAATTTCAGTAATCGCGTAATAATCCGTGTTTGTCATTTTTGTCAATTGGCACCGATGTATTCACAGGTGCTCGCATCGCAACCTATATAAATATAGCAAACATCAGTATGCAGGCGCGTTGCCAATTACAGCGGAGACCTACTTTCTTACCTTCGAACTTTTACTTCCTGCGGGCCAGGCAAGGCGGCCGGTCGCACCACGCAACGAATTACGAAAGTGGCGCGAAATGCTCGGCCGACATTCGCGTACCGCTTGCGCCACCTTCAGGAAGTGCCGTTGCGGGATTACGTAGCGGCGGCGCGGGCGGCGAGTGCACCACGCGGCGCACCCCACCCGGCCCGGCACTATCCTTGCTTGAGAAACACGTACGGGAGCTGTGGTCGCGACCTGACTGTTACCACACACCTTGCTGTGCAACGCTACCGTGAACGATGCCAGTTACCATCCTTTCTCTAATAAGTTACTGAAGATTGCTCTGTTGCGACAATAGCGCACTTCTAGTTTCCTATATAAATGAATAAAAAAGTATTTTCAAATTTAGGCATAATTAAACCTAAGTACAATTATTTGTTTGTTTAAATCTTCATCACAACCAACATCAAAAGGCTATACAATAAAATGTTTTATAAATGAATAACGTCAACAAGGGTTATATTACGATAAATATCAACTAGAATGTAAAACAAGGGAACGCCTACGGCTATGAAGAAACAAATCTTGCTGCCTTCATCCGTAAAGCAGGATGTATAATCTCTCTCGGAACTATGGCGAGTTACCTAAGCCTATCGGTTTGCTTAACGTAGGTACCACATTACAACTGTTACGAAATTACTTGTTACTTGCAACATTATATTACTCAATGTTTTCTTTTAAAGGCTATCAAGACATTTTACACACTGTATAAATAATGTATAGGAGTACATTCTATTTAATGAGTTGAAGGCCTATTATCGAGAGCGGTGCGAGGGGTGTCCAATTAACAAGTTGTCATTGGTGTTTGTTTGTTGTCAGAGAGCCGCATTTAAGAATAACTGACGTGTTTGTAGCAATGTTTTGTTCTATTTGAAAAGCGAGCCCTTATCAGATGTTCAAAATGTTGCTTGATTTACAAATGTAAATAAAACGTCGGCTGAAAAAACATCGATTTACGCAAAACGTTTTTTTTTTTTTTTATTCTTTTGTGGGTGATCTTTGTCCAGCAAACTAAGCATGTTTTGTTAAGTTCCAGTCTCTTTCAGACTTAGGCAACAATCTTTCAAAAAAGGGGAATACCTTAAGTCGTTAAGGCGATATACATTTTTTATAGCCCTGAGGATTTCGTTAATTTAGCTACTACAAAAGATATGGACTTGAAATATGGTTCCTAGATAGAAAAGGAAATGGTGAAAATAAATGATAATCAGTAACAGGATCAAAGACAGTTTCCTCTATATTATTTCTTTTAAATCAGCTCTTTAAAACACATTTTTTGCTGAATGCACCAAACTATTTAAATTAACAAAAAAATTTTACACTATTTGATGCCTAATCACAATATATACGATTTATTTTTTATTCCATCCGATAGATTTCGAATAACATGAGATTTTGTATTTTGTCGCTTACGTTATTATTTCTAAGACAATCTTTGGCGGCCTTGACATATGTTTAGGTATTTTCGTCCCGTAAGCAAGCAGTTAGTATTATCAATGTCTTGCATTTCCGGATTCGCTTACCCCGACATCAGTATTCATTTTTTTTTAAGCAGCGCCCTAATTAAAAATTCAAGTGCTATGACAACGACGGACCCTGTATTCTTTCCATTCCCTCTAATTCGCTTAAAATGGAAAATTAAATAAAATAACCTACATAGGTATAACTCAGAATAGGTAATCAGGAACTATTTGACTTAACTACGCAAATTGTAGTAACTGTAGACACTAGTGATTGTACCTACATTTTTTGCGACATTCATGTAAAAACAAACGCTCAAAAAAAATTGGCGAAACTTTCCGCGAATTGTAGAGAACTCTTTTTTACGATTCTATCTCTATTTAATTATATAGAAACTAATCTTTGCTTCTATCTTTAAAAAAACGGTATGAGCAATATTCCAAGTACTACAAGTACAATAGTTTAGGTATCTACTTTGTAATTTTATGAGTAAATAAATATGTTGGTATTTGTGTTATTTAATTCAATCTTATTTCATTTTGTTCACCTGTTATATAATTTAAATTTTGAGTATAAAAATGTATTAATTTTATATATATTTACACAATATTAATTATTGCATTAAATTATGCTATTAAATTTGTAAGTGATATTATATTATTAATGTATTATTGGATATTTAGTTGGTTTTCCTAATTAAAAAAATAAATAAATCACACTTCAACAAAATTAGGATTTCCATCCAATCTTCAGTTATTAATTAGGTTGAAGGACTTCTGTAAGTACAAAAACTGGTAGATAATGGTTTTTGGCTTGTAATATAACGTAAATAAGCAAATACTTTTAAAGTTAGTTAGGTATTAACTCGATTGACAGCTTCAGTTCATTTTGTGGTAATTCTTAACTAATAATAATGTAATTAAAAAAAAAACTATCAATGGATGATGACTAGTAATTTGAAAAATAAAAATCCTGTGATGCTTTCATAGTTTAAATAAATACTTAGATAGGTATGTAGATTCATTTTTCTTTTAAGTATAAGAGAACCTGCGCCATGTATCTTTTTTATCAAAAGTTGTTCAAATAAGTTTCAATAAATACAATTTAATATGTGTTTTGTTCCTGGTAAAATAAGCTCCATAATTGAAATTTTGTTGTTAAAATGGCAATAAGCGCACCGTGTTACCAAGAGATAATAATTTCTTGAAACAACAAAAAACCGTATAAAATAAATGTAAATACTAATAAAAATGATTGATAGGCGTACCTACCAGCAGACTTAAGTCTGATTAACTTCCTTAGCATATAATCACGAAGATAACAAACACATTACTTACGAAAACAAAGTATTAAAATTGCAAAACAATTACATAACTGATTACTATTCACTAAGTATTAACATGGTGTTACCTGAATTAAATAACAAAATATTGCTCACATAATTTTATTTAACAAGCCACGCCCATTTGTTAACTAACACTACCTCACTTAAAATGTATGTTTGTATGCTAGCATTCGAATTGCAGTCGTGTCAACCGTTGCACAAGTGCCGTCGCTAACGTTACAAAATCGGAAAAAGTACGCAAAAACGGTATTAGGGCGAGAAAATTCACATCGGTTGTATTCCGTTACATTAGCGCAATTCGCTCAGTGCATAACCCCATCTCTAACACGTAATGTGTGCAACGGTGCGCACCCGATCTCGCACGACCGGTCCCGAAAGTGGGGCATCTCTTTTTGTTCAACCAAGTTATTCCGTAATTAGAAAGAGAGGGTGAGGGTTCTTATGCTGATTTCACATAATTATGCAGGAGTATACTTACATGGTTAGCATTAACTTTGGTGTTTGATTGCGAGAACACGTGAAGTTGGTAATGATGGGCTCAAGGCTGGTGGAGTTTGAATGGAAATTTGGGGATGTTTAATTCTTTAATATCGTACAAGACTAAGCCATTTACTTAAATTAAATATTATCTATAATATTTTAAAAGCTATATAAGCATGGCATAGAAGACATACCGTCTTCAAAGACGAAGAAAATGCTGCTGGAAAACTGAAAAAGCTTTATTTATATTTTTAAACCCTCACATTTAAATCCAAAAATATTAATCCCAATATTTGGAATACTACTAATTTTCGACTTACAAGTAGAAAATCTTCGTTAAATCTGCATCTAATCCGTTAAGAAACAGGCGAATCTCACGAGGTGTTAGCCAAGATGGCGGCACGCGGAAGTGTGTGCGACTTCCGCGTTGCCCTGCGCTGCGCGTGCGCTCCACTCGTGACTTCTACATACATTATTAACCACCGGCTCGTAACGTAATTATGAGACATCCAAATGGAAGACAATTATTAACAAATGTTGTATGTAACGCGATATCTGTATGTGTAATGTGACTTTATTTTCTTAGAGGTGTTACGATTGATCTATAATGGTAATGTGTGTGTTTTATTTCCTCAGTCAACCGCAGACACCTCAAGAAAGATGACTTCCGAAAATGAATTAAAATTACTCTAACTTTGATTTTTTACCGTATTATTTTTTTTCCACGTAAGTAAAAGTACTGCCTGCCATTTCCTAGGCAGTTAATTTTAGTAAAATCAAAACATTTAATCTGATAAATTTAATAGAAATCATATCATACCAAATGTACTAATTTATAAAACAAGATCAAACGTGATAAAAGAATATCGGTAACATGCGAATCATAGTGACTAAGGCAATAAAATCAATAATATTATACTTATATGTACATTAATAATCAGGTCAATCATGTTAAAAAGCAGGAAACATAATTAATCTTCAATAAATCAGTTTTAACAAATTAATTTAACGATCGTTTAGCTAAATGGACTTACAAGTTTAATTTATTAACGTCGGTATAGTTATAACCGGCGTAGATCGATGATATAAAGAAAATAGAATACCCTACGTAAATAAGCCAAAGATTAAGGTTAGTTTTTTTTTATTTTAGAACGGATGGTATATTAAAATTATACTTTTAAAATATTACGAACTGATTGGCGCAGTCGCTGTTTGAAATGTTAAACGATACCTATGTATAAACTGTGCATTTGATAGAAACAACCATATCAGTTTCATAGCACAAGAGCAATGCTGTTTTAGGTAGGATAAGTAAGCCAGCTTTCCACATATTTTATGTGGAAAGATAAATAGAGTGCAGAGACTAAAAACATTGTTTTCTACCTGATTTTCTTTTGTTAATTAATGGTGCTTTGGCCTGTAAGTAGTGTTTTTTTTTCCTTCTATATAAATAAAGCCGTAAAACTGTAGTATATGGTTTAAAGTTAAAGTAGATTACATACAAATTGGTAGTGCATAACATAAAATAAAAAAAATATTACTAGATATTGGTACCCACGCCAATAGGGAGAAAAAAGGGGAGATAACATGCAATAAAGTAACATGCACCTTGTTTAGTAACATATCAACTTCATAGGAGACATAAAAATTACCTTGGAGGATGGCCATTTAAATTGTGTCCAGTAAAAATTTTGCTACGAAATCTGTGACTTTATTGAACTGTACTGAAAAGTAGAGTTCATAAACTCATCTAGTTAACGAAGGACATTAAGTACATTTAACATCCTTTGTAGACGTAGAATTATGTGTTTTCTATGTGTTATAGATACTGTCTACATTTCTATTTCATAGAAAAATATCTATCATTATAATAAATAACCAAACAAAAATAAGCCTTACGATAAAATTTGGAAAAGTGCTCGATCCTGATTTCAGGGTACAGTAGACGTGTAAAATGACTACTCTCGTCATCTAAATGCGAAGAATGCGTGCCGTATAACGACCGAATCATGGACTAATGTGCGTTAACTACAACACAGCATGCGTATGCCTACGTAGGATCTAATGTTGCAGTGTCACAAGACATCACTCTGCCACAGAGTAATACATACAGTGGAATTAATATATGTAAGTATAAACCAAAAAGAAACTAAATCCAGTAGCCAGTATCTTAATATACTGGCTACTGGATTTAGTTTCCAGCTAACCTAAAAATGCGGGGCGCATATTGCCAGAAATAGCAAAAAACAGGTCTGGAAAGGGAAGATCCCACTGCTGGGCAAATGCGGGGAGGCTTTTGCCCAAGAGTAAATCTGCAAAAAATCTAACATGAGCTCAAAAAAAAACTGAAAAATAAAATATTTAAAAACGATATAAAATTAAATGTGGTTATGGTTCCATCAGTGACCGGAAACCTATTAGGTACCGTCGTTATGCACAAATGATCGCCATTCAGTGCAAAAGTGAGGACTTGACTAATTTTGAGCTCGAGGCGACAAATTGCGTTTAAGACCGCAATTACGTAGCATAAACTGAATAAAGGTAATCCGCTAAGGAACGGATATTATTTGACCCGCCCGAATGAATCGACTTGATAATCCATTTAATCTTTTCTGATATTCTAAGAGAGGTCGGGATTATAGAAAATACTCTTTAGGATTTCGTCAAAATATTCAGAGGATAAGTTATGCTCTACATTTTCATTTAGCATGAAAATAATAAAATTTCGTGAATATTTTTTAAATTTGTAGATAAAGGCATCATAGGTAGGTATGATGATGTCTTTTTTTACCAACCCAATGAAATTGCATTATTTTGTTTGATGTTAAGATAAGGCCATGTACGGAAGTTGATCAAAAAACAATAATTCATAATTGAATTTTCAATTATGGTCTTATCACAGTCGATGTTAACATACAATCTTAAATCTAAGTTAGATACATTGTATGCTTCACGTAGTAAATTTTTCAGTCTGTGACGTGGCGGCGCGGCGGCGGCGGCGGCGCGGTCGGCCGGGGTCGCGGCGCGCCCGGACATGCCGCCCACAATTACTGCCAATTGTGCCAATTGACGACACTGCCACCCTTCCGCTTTCTATTCTAACTAGACCGTCATCAACCTCGGCTCCAAACATCTGCCATCTGTCCTCATCACAAATGAATGTTGGTCTACCCATACCTAATAGATTTCGAGCTCTACCGCCTAGTCCTTTAGTAACTATTACCTCAGTTACATCGTCTCGCTGCCCAACTAACTAGTCTAATGTTGTGCAATAACATTACATAAATAAATACCTGTTCCTTTATAGGTATTAATTCTATTAAGAATTCCACATAAACAAGTACGTAAATCATCAAAAACGTTTGCAATTCACGCCGCATGATCACTGGTTTTACATTTCCGTTAAAGACAGCCACAGATTTTAGTAGCTCCGCTAGTAATTTAGGCGGTAAATTAGTTTTTATAACATGACTTTAATTAGCGAATTAAGGTCATTGTGTGTAGGTATCATTTGAGCAATTTAGCTCGTTTGAGATCACAAGTGTTTTAAAGCTAGTAACACACACAAGGACAAGTTGTTTGATTTCTTTTCGCGAATATAACAATTGCTTCAATTGGTCGCTGTCAGTACCCTTTTATTTTTATGATGGGTGCAGACTGGTGTTGTAATCTAACGTTATCGCACAACGGCTTATAAACAAACTTGACACAGTTCCTAAAACTTTATAGGGCGAGATAATGGAATCGAATGGGCATGGTTTTTACTTTCTGTCTAAAGGAAAACTATTTCAATAATTTAGATCAAAGGTGTAGCGGTAAAAGTATGTGCTATTTTAATTAGGGTTTTCGGTGTTTAAAACCCGCGTGATCTTCTCCCATCGACCTGTCCAACCTGTCGAGCGAAGGAACCTAGCGGATTTTAAATCTTGAACACCCTCATTTCATTTACCTCCCTCCCTCACCCTCATTTATGTACATAAGGTCGACTCCAGCGAGCTCAAAAAAGTGACGTGTAAAAGTGATTGTACATCCTATTTGCATAATAAACGATTTCATTTCATTTCATTTCATTTCAAGGTTGCAGGTTTAAACCAATTACAGGCAAGTAAAAATGTGGATTTTTTAAAGTTATATGTACCTACTTTCTTATTTATTCTAAGACATTGTTGACAATCGGTGAAGGAAAAACAACGTGATGAAATCAGGATTCCACAAATTTGATTCTAAAACCCCCACCCGCAAGTGAGCAAGCGTGCTGATCAATAATCATATATAATAATTATATATAAATACAATGCTCGTTCCTTCTCTATATGAGAAGAGGTCTGTGCCTGTATGTGATTTAACGTTGCCCTTACTTCTATTTAGAATTAGATACCGTCTTTATATTTGCAAATATAAAGTTAGTGGTAGATAAGTACCGAACGTAACGAATCTCTTTTGCGTCAAGCATCGAACCTACTTATCTCTGAGCAAAAACTACTGAGCCTACGTTGAAATAGCTCTACTTTTATGTGTTGTCTTCTATTTTGATAACAAATGACGCTTTATCAGTGTCAAGTTGTCAAATGACAATTATTAACTTAACATTAAGAAAATTAGTTACGTTGTTTCCTTACATTAATGTTATTGTTTGATATATAATTGTATAAGGAAACGTACGTTAATGTAATTAACGTCATCCGTTAAGTAATAGCATCAGTTTAAAATCTTTTTTTATTATGCATGAATAGCTAAATAATACTAAATATGTATAGTTTTAGGTCCGTTACTTTGTGGTTAATTAGTTAATACGACCAACAAACCAACATTGTGAGTGGTTTCCGTGTTTTTATCGTGCTACACGTGTCATAGTAGGTAGGTATTATATAACACTAGCTATGAAGATAATATTGTTGATGGTTATTATAAATGACTAATATGGATACAGTGCATAATTATTAAATGGTTTTATGTGCAGGAAACGGAACAAAAAAGTTACACGCGTACTTTACTTATGATGCAAAAAATATAATGTAGAGTCTACATTTTATTGCGATAAATTTCTATGCGTACACAGTTATACAGACAACGATTACCATATGTCAGTACCTATGTATGATATGGTTAGAGAGATAGCCTATAAAATAAGATCAAATAATGGGTACTCACCCAACAAAACAAAGTAAACTCCAACGAATCTTAGCGTTTTCCACCTAAACATAACCGACGAATCAAAAGAAACTGCGTTATATTAAAAAAAAACATACAGTGGAACATATATCTACCCAATTCCTTTCTGAAAGTTGGATACTAAAATTAGGTGGCATTGGAGATTTCGTCCATTGTATATTGCCATTTGTCAAATACAAAAAAAAGTTTAAAATCAAATTATTTAATTAAATCGAAATTCCCTACATACAGTACCTATAATGTTATCGCAGCGGAAATGTTTACCTACTTGTAACCTACTTGCATTCTGCACTTCAGTGTGTTTATTAGAAGTATGGAAGATAATATTTAGCTATGTTAATTGGCGGTTATTGTGTACAATATAGCGACAGCGATGACGTCAGCGTAGCTGATATTCGCTGAGTTTCCGGGACAGCTGGCCGCGGACGTCGACGCCGATAGCTTATCAGGGCTAACCGAGGTGGATGATCGATATATCGTACTGTTTGTGGAAGTGCAACATTTATCACACATTACACATGTAATTTGTCTAGTAGGTATCTATAATGTTCTAGAGTGCAAGCTTGCTTTCATTAATTGTATGCCATCTATAATATGTATAAAATATTTTACATACATACGTACTTTATTTCATAGTGTAATAGCCACTAATAGGTGGAAACTACAGTGTTTTTATAGGTATGTATTTTCCACTTTGTTCACCTTTTTGAGTCTCCTCATCTCCCGTCGGAACCATTTCAGCCAAATGATATCATTCAGGTGTCAATGAGTAAACAAAACTAGTGTAGATAATTTGTTCACAAAATGTATGTAAAACAATATTTTTAATTACTGATTGTACTAATCTAAATACGAGAGAATGTTTTAAGCTCATTTACGATATTTCATGTAGGCATCATAACATATAAAATAAAGAGTTTTAGTATTAGGAAATCTATACATTTGTTAAAAAAAAAATAAGAACATTTTTTCACCGACGATATTATTTTTATTAAAAACCTTCATTATCAGTATTTTTTTATCATTTATTTAGCTTTAATTTGAAATTTAGTATTAATAAAAATGTACACTTGATTTTTTTTCTGGAATATTTAGATTAGTAGATACAATCAGTAAAATAAAAATAAATTTGAATGTTAATTTCTTTAATATTTAAAAAAAGTAATAAAAATGTTTCCGAAGTGAAATGAGAAGACCCAAAAATCCTCTGTTCAAAAATATAGGTACCCTTTTATAGGTACTACAATGTATCACGGGTACTTCCCCCAATTACAAAGTCAACAAAAATACAGCTGTTCCGACATTGAAATATTAGTTAGCTTTCCGTGATTCGTATGCAAATTATTGAGGAAAACCAAAAGGCCCGTGATGGTAAAAAAATATTTACTTAACTCCTTGCGAAATACATTTTAAATAACATCGATATCGATAGCAAAAGTTATTAAGTTCATTAAGTATCTGTAATCTGCAGATTGGTTCGCATGTTTTTATAAAGAAGAAATCACATTGTTTTCCTCTCGGGACGGGGGAGAGTGACAGCGTGTTGCGTGCGCCCGCGCTGCAGTCGACGCCCCCCGGGTTTCTAAGCGCAACACGCGTGACCAATTGGTATCATGTGTCTTCAATTTAGATCTAACTCACTGCGAGGATAATATTACCCATTGTCAACACGATTACGTATTTTTTTAACCATAGAACTTCTTGGCGCATGTAATGTGTTTATACTCGGACCAAAACGTGTGTTTGGCTTTTTACATAATTATATGGATATGTTTTATTAATGTCTAAACAAAATACTTAAGATAACATTAGATATTATATTCTTGAAGAAAAGAACCGTCATTGTTTCACTTTATATATTCTTTAATCTGACGTATTATGCGATTATTTATTAGTTTTATCTAGCACTTATCAACTGGGTTTTTTCAGTTACTGAATTGTAATGACAAGAGACTTCTGACTAAAATAATGATTTATGGTTTGAATTAAAAGTAAAACACAGTGTTTATCGTTTACAACAGTTCCTGACTTATTGATTAAAACCTAATAAAAGAAGATAAATAAATATATCCGTCGCAAAGAAAGACGAATATAATAATAACTAGCTGTCCCCCGCTACTTTGGCTGCGTGTTTTAGTTTCAACGGATTTTCATTTTTGCAACATTTTTCATTTATGCTTCGCTCCTTCCTCCATAAATGGGCTATCCAACACTGAAAGAATTTCAAATCGGACCAATAGTTCCTGAGATTAGCGCGTTCAAACAAACAAACAAACTCTTCGGCTTTATATATTAGTATAGATATAGATAATAAGGACAAAACTGGAAGTATTAGTGTATATCATGCCACATCCGGGACACGGTAGTACATAAATAATTAATTAGAGCCTGTTTGTATCCTGAAACTCGAGGAAATTGGAGGAGCGGTTGAACAGGTGCCAAGTTGCGAGCCATGAAACGCCAAGTTGCATCGAATAATTAATCGTGTGAACAACGATATCCGGCTTGGATTCCATTCATTTTCCTCTGGCTTGCAGTTTTTCTCATCTCGCGTGACGCAATCGCGGATGTTCTAACTCTTGTAGTGGCTATTGTACTGACATAATAATTGCGTTCGCTCATTAATGGCCAAACACCTACTAAGTAGGTACGTGCCTCAACACAAACTTGGGTAAATTATATCGATAACGTCAGATAAATGTATTTAGCTATAATTTCTACTATCTAAAAATAGGCGTTATAAAACGTATCATTAAGTTTAAAATCCTTGCGGCAGTTCCTATTTCATTTGTTTATCAGATCACATATCGAAAGAAATATTGCCACACATAAATTAGGTATCAACACAGTACCTACTGTGTGTGTCACCTACAGTAAATTAATAAATAGAAAATCACAGATAAGAACAACATTAATAATAGGTACCTATGTGCATGATTTTCTTAAACTAAAATACAACATCTACATCATATCCACATAAAAAATAATTATAGTAATTAGGAATACAAAAACTACATAATAATCCTACATGCATACCTATTTAAGCCATGTGTATTTGAAGAAGCAGGTACATTACAATTAGACTGAATCAAGAAATCTTTTAGGTAAAACCTGCATAAATAAAGGCTTGAATTAAACATTGTGTTTGATCTGTTTAACTGTATTTGTAAGTATTAGTGAACGCCAGTAAGGTAGAAAGTCGAGACCTTGGCATTAGCCTTGCGCGTGGAAAACGATTGACGATACGGAAGCGCTCGCGCATTGTTTTAACGTAGATTACGTAGATCGGTGCGGAGGAGGAGGGGGGCGCGGGGGAGGCGACCGCCGAGGAAACGGATACATTATGCGACTTGCGACATACGTATTCAAGAGCTAATAGCACTTCTAAAAACTCGTTTACCATATTGGTAAATGAATTACACGGTGAATTATAAGCAAAGTGTGTCTTGTATAACAAACGAATGAGATGGCTCGGAATAGGAGATGCTAGCACCTTTTTCAATGAGGGAGAAACTTATTGCACCTTTGGGATCGGCGCAATGTGTATTTCCATTCACCCTAACTACTTAACTTACGTTATCTTAGAATAAAGGATTAGCTCATTTTATCTCATAAAATCTGGATAGAGATCCCATTTTCGGTCTTTTACTGCCATTCAAATCAAATCAAATCAAAACTCATTTATTTAAATTAGGCTACAAAGTAGCACTTTTTAAACGTCAAAATAATAAAATAGACAGCACCCGATTTGCCCACCCTACACCGCTTCCTAAGTGCTCTAGCTGTGGAGAAGAAACGGCGCAACAAACTCCACACCATTATATTGACTGTTGCATGCTGTATGTAGTATATATGCTGTCTCACTGCACGGATAGCCGAGTGGTATAGGCCACCACGCCAATTACCACTGTGTGCCAAGTGCTGTGGGTTCGATCCCCGCATGGGACAAGCATTGATGTGATCCACAAATGTTCCAACTCTGAAAGTTCTTAGTGTATGTGAATTAATTGTTTGTAAAACCCCCAAAAAACACATCACAAAATATTAAGAATCTCATTTAAAATATGCTGG
The DNA here is from genome assembly GCA_932294365.1 of Diachrysia chrysitis. Lineage (NCBI taxonomy): Eukaryota > Metazoa > Arthropoda > Insecta > Lepidoptera > Noctuidae > Diachrysia > Diachrysia chrysitis. Next base: position 8,105,808 of record OW028649.1, on the reverse strand, counting down.
ATATTCTCGCCAAAGGCAGTCAAGTTTATTAATTAAAATATAACACTATCGCTGTAACATTGCAATAAATGATAAACACAAACAAGGTACAGTTACAGAGTCAATAATAAACATTTATCGACGGAAATTGAGATTATATGTAGTTCATTATTTTAAACATTTCATTCTTGCATCAATTTACACAAACATTTACTCTCACTTGGTGTTAAATTAATAGTATTAATGTATTAAAAAGAGGCAGCTTTTTTAATTATTTTTAAACTTAAATTGATGATCAACAGTTTTTGTTACGAGTTTTGATACTCGTATGTATATTATCAAAACTCTTAACAAAAACTGTTGAAACTGTTAAAATGTCAGGTATACGAAGAACTTCCTATTTTGATAATATTTTTTTATGGATTTTTAACAACTCAAGCTATTTTACTCTAACTGTTAACTTTGAAGTTTTTATAGAAAATCACTGGTTGTAACTTAAAATTAAAAACAAAACCAATACACATGTTATGAAGTATGAACTCTAGGCATATCGAGTATGAAAAAGTAAAATCAGTGGCAAACAGCGCGCCATTTTATTAAAACTATCTCAAATCCCAATATTTCCCTAATAATATCGGAACCATCGATATTTTCTCATAAACGTGAAAAACTGTGTTCGTGCCGAAAATTACTTAAACAAAACGAGAGTAGTATTTACAGCAAAAAATTTGACTACGCTCATTACAGCGGGCAACCAGCGATGCGCGCACTCTATGTTTGTCTATATACACTATAAGGTATTAACACTCTTTACACATCAAGAAATGACTACTTTATCAATTGCAGTCTCTACAACGTAGAGCAGGCAACCGACTGTACCCTTTAACAACAAATAAAACGTCTACACACCATATTTCAACTGCTTCTGCAACTGCTTTCGATTTGTTTATAGTAAAAATAGTTTTAATATTTATTGTTTTAAGAGAAAATGTTACAATGTTTCCCCATTAAAAGTAAGTTTCAATAAAATGTGGAATACAAAAACAATTCCTCTAATATCATCAAATTCAAAAATTCACAACTGAAAGGTACGTTTGTCTCCAATGCAATTTGTCTCACATAAGGGCCACAGCCCATAGTAGAATTAAAAACTAATGATAAAACACAGTGTATAGTTATTCCGAAAGGCAGCTCCGTTCGTGTAGTGTTACAGTGACCGCAGCGCAACAAAAACAAACCAAGAGCATGTTCTCAATCGTGCGTGTCCTGCGGTCCACTCACGCTCAGGGCTTACTGTCACCAGAACAACAACGACTTTTTTAAGTATATATAAATTTAGTACTATATACTTTTATAAATGAACCTCGTTTAAACACAATATTCTAAAGTATTACCAAAATAAAGTTACTCCATACTATTAACGTTTGAAAAAAGCCCTTGTTTATATAAAAATAAATATGAACAATTGACCTTTTATAAAACCAGTCGATTTTCATGATCTCAAGAGGTTTTCACATAGCTAATAAATAATTCCGAATTTATTTGTAAGGATGTGACATTAGACCACAGCATCCGTCACCTAATTACGTTAGTAAGTTACGTACATAAGGTCTATATTTGTAACCGACGTCGGATGTGCAAATTATGATAAATAGTATCTAACAACTTTAGTGACGCTTGTTTTCAATACGCAAAACTACATTCTTGCGTAGAATCGTTATGGTAGAGTAAGAAATTAAAAAAAACAATAATACCAAGACTGAAAAGGGTAGCTAAAATAAGTTACTTGTGCGTAAAAAACGATTTCAGTAAGTTTGAAGAGAGGATAACATTTTAGCGTCCCCGAGATCTGCAATCAGTGTCTTTATCGACAATGCCGTTTTATGTTAAACCATGTATGTAGTTTTACCTAATGCGGCTTTTTCCTGAAATCATTTGCTTTCGGTAAGACAAAATGGTTGCTTAATAGCTCATACCCAAGACTTTAAAATTTAAATGATTTGTTTTAGATACAACCCTACGGCTCACGCCTTTTTCTCTGGCTGCGGTAGGCGGGGAAAGGGGCAGGAAGCCGCAGGACATCCGACACGTACAGGAAGCAGAACCAGTTCTTGAGGCTTTGTCCCTCAACAACCTCCCGGTCCCCAGGCCCCTCCCGCCCCGCCTGTCCAACCACATTCCTATAGAGCCTCCGTGCGCGAGCGCACCCTTTCATCAAACATCACACCGATAACTAATAACAATGTTTACTTATAATGACACACATCGAAAGATCTAGTTTTTTATATTTTAGCTTGAACTTTGAATTTAGCATTTAACATTTTTTTGTGTTTAACATTTTTGATGATTTAATTACTAATTTGGGTAAGTAGTACCTACCCCTAATCAGATTTTCCGACTCAAATTGTATCTACCTACTAGTTCAAATTAAAATACCGGTTGTACCCTGAATATTTAAAACTAACGTCATATCTGCTTAAATGATTCGCATAAATTATTTATATTTATGCAAACAACGTGATTTACAAAAAGATTCACGTCTCGTAAGAATATCTGTCATAACAATTTTACAACTGCCAGGAAACAACTTTAACTAATCGCTATTAATTACTTATCATTTTATGAACGTACAAGAACAATGTGACAAATAATCAATTACAAAATTATGCAACCTAAACAAAGTTTGTGGCACACAAACATCTGCCCAGACAGCAGTACGAGACTCTAAATCTAAATGCGTCTCAGCAAGCAATTTTCTCTATAAATACAGCGGGCTCCGTCGTCAAGTATATGATTAACTCCGGCGAATGTCTCCGTGAAGCGGAAAAACGTCGGCACCCAAAATAGATGCTGAATATTTCCGACTCGTATTCCTCACTACTTGTGAAAATGGTATCTAAAGACGGCCGGCGCGCGCGCAACTTCCGGAGCGCCGATAAACATGGCGGCGACGAGCCAACATGGCGAAGTTTCCGGCCGTGCTGATTCACATATGATGGCGTCTGACTTTGGCTTGCTCACTGCATATCTGCATTATGATTCAACCTTACACAACAAGTAGGTGTCCAGACTAACGTCTTTTGGAATTCTTTGTCTAGCACACATCCATAAATAATTGTTTTTCTACTCAGACTCTTATCTACTCCATAGTGAACGTCTTTGGCAATAGGACCTATGTGTAAAAACAGGAATGCACTTAACACGATGTTTCGAAAACAAGTTAAAATCGGCCAAATTTTATTGCTATCTTAATTAAATTACTTAAAATAATTAAAACCTGCAAGTAATATTTCCTGAGTGTGATTGATTACATCAAAAGTGCTTTGCATTCTCAGTGTAGATAAAGTACCATGTACGTTAACTTACGACGTTTGTGCATTGATTTGTCGCATTTATATTCAAGACACGTGTCTGCGTCTACTATCGAATACGCGTCAGTGCGTCTGAGAATCTCGTCGAACCTCGTGATTTCAATTTCTTATTTGTATGTGTACGAAATGAAATGAACTTAGAAGTTTGCACATCATACGAATGATTCATGTCCATCCATCAGTTACATTGTAAACGAATGATGGTTTTATTACTTACTGATTGTTATTCCAGTCTTTTTGTACGAGTTCAATTGTAAATACCTACAAATTATATTCTGTTGTCTTAAATATATCTTCGTTCATGACTGTCAGTACAAAATAACTGTGTTCGTTATTTTTTATTTGAATCTTAAAAATGGGTAAGTAACCTATAAAATAAACTTGTTTTTTAAGATTACATAACTCTAGACAGACCATATTAATATGCTTGATTATAATAATGTATTAATTAGTGTGAAAAAAACTGGTACTATCCTAAGAGCTAAAATAAATAAGCGTTACACACACTTATGGTGTATGAACCGGATCCAGGGACATTCCGCAAAGCAACGGTGCGCGTGCGCACTGCGCAGGCGCTGGGACGGCGGCGACAGCGGGCGGCGCCAACGTCGCATTGTACTTGTAAGTACGTGGTGCCATCAGTCCCATAAAATCTTAAAATTATTATAGGTTTACCACAGAACATCAATTTCTCTCTTGAGAGTTTGAGACAATAAAACAAACAATATTTTTTCCTTCATTTTAATCACTATTGTCCCATTGTTATAAAATTCGGCAAATTGTAGAGTGGATACGTAAACGGATATAATTTTGGTATTTCGAATAGATCAGTTTCTATAATCTTTCAAGTAGAACTTTGAAGAATCTCCTATAAAGTGTTTCTTTGCTCTTTGGATGTGAATATTGTGTAACTGCGTTTGTAAATATTCCGATATCATAAGAGTAGATCTTATCGTAATGTGTAAATATTGTAAAAGTCGTAATTTGGCAGTAGACAAATGTTACGTTACGATGAAGAACGCAACTAGGGTTGCCAAACGTACTTTTGCAGAGATGCGTTTACATATTATGTAAATACTAGAGTATAAACAACTATGACTAAACTTCGTTTATTTATACCTATTTCTAGTAAATAACTTCGCTCTTGGCATTAGAGTGTTGGCAATTATTTTATATTCTCCAGTTGTTCCTTTTTATGCCTTTGGAAAAATCTCTTGGAGTTCACTTTAGTGCCCGAAGCCACCACTTGTATTGATTGATTGAAGTGCCAATTAGTAGTTTTTTAATTTTTAATTTTCTCCTGAAATACTTAGATGTATGATACTTACAATACAAGTAACACATTTACAATTCGTTAAAAGTTTACGGTTCGTTAATAAAACTTTTAACGAAGATTAGCTAAAGTCTACGCTGTTTGACAGGCCTGATTCGTCTAGTGGTTAGTGACCCTGTCTGCGTCCCTGTCTGTCTGGTTTGATTCCTACCCAGGACAAGTCTTTAAGTGATGAAGCATGATCATTTGTTTTGTGTCTAGGTGTAATTTATCATTAATATCTATTTAGAAATATATATGTATTGTCAATTGTCTGGTTCCCAATCAGATGGCCGTGTGTGAGTTGTCCCAAGATATTATTACTGGTCACAGCCAAAAAACATTAAAAAAATCTGACTAGCTAACCGTCAAATAAAATACAATTTATTTAGTAACAGATAGTAACGACAAAAAAGTAGTCAACCCTGTGGAGCAAGGTTGTCGTACCGCGCGCGGCCGTGGCAGTGAACTTACTTTCTTTGGCTCGCGCGCAGCCTGCGACCGCCGACCAAGCGTGAATCGTGCTCGCTTATTAAAACCTTAGGACTTTGCTGTCGTATTCACTAAACGAACTGAATCTATTGTAATGAAAGCTACTTCTGAATTATTTATCGCACTATTTTGATTAGCCTATTCTTAGACATTTTGCGTACGGTCTCATACTTACTGCTGTAACTTTTTTTTATTGTTTAACCTGTTTATGATTCTGGCAGGCTTGAATTACTTGACATAAGTTCGTTAAGGTACGTAAATTTGAAACTTCTAAGTAATAAATAAATAAAAAGTTTGATCTCTAATAAATTTTGTGTATTTTTTTGTGTTTATGTTATTTCGTATCTAAGTCGGTGCAGTAGGATTAAATCACTAATGTCAAATGTTAGATTATTCAATGATCCCCAAATAGGCTATTTGCAATGTGTCAAACACACAAATGGCAATAAACACCCATTCCAAGTGAATTACAACGTACATGCATGGCAAAATGTAGGTGTGCACATTCAAACACCTGTCTAACCGAAGATGTAATTTAAATACACAAAACCGAAATCAGCATAGTCAATAATATAAAAGGCTTTGACCACGTTATTTCTCGAAAGCCTAAAGCGCAATAATTGTCATTTCCATTTTATTGGATTCAGCCAGCTCCAAAACAAATATACTTAATATATCAGCAATAGCAATCGAATAAAAAACGTCCCAAATTGCTTCGTCTATGTGCCACAATACGGAAGCGGAATATCTATACTATCGGAATATATGAAAAGGAAATATCTATTGAGTCCACCAAATAGATAAAAAGAGAAAAAAAAATGTATTTTTTCTTTTATCAAATCAATGAAAAATTACAAAGTTAAAGCGCTTTAAAGTTCTGGAGTGGGGGCTTGTGACGTCACTTGTGGGAAAAATTGTAGCCACAAGTGACGCTACGCGACATTTCCATTTACCGTATCTTCCTCATCATTTGTTTAATTAAAAAACAAATACGTGTCAAATATATTTTTAATATGTATGTGACGTGTAAATGAAAAAAAAATGACCGATTATGCAACTCACTTTACATAAACCACAAAACAAAATAAAAAACTATAGATGCTGTAAATTTCCAGCGAAGCAAAGGTACCTAGATATTGAATACAGCGACGCAAGCTTTAATCGGCGTCCGCAATCCTACTTCCGCGTAGTTCATCCCGCTAGCGACCTAGGCTAGGCTAGGCTGGGCCTCGCCGTTATCATCGAGCCCGTTACGTGACGCGCCTGACCCGGATCCGTGCCGTTCGCTGTAAACGCGCACCACATGGAAAAATGCACTAATCTGTCACATTACATACATAACAGTATAGCCTCGCGATGCTAGATATACTGTTACCGCTTTGTGCGATCTGCCGCCGCCAGTTAATTGATATCGCTTTATCCTAATTGGACTTTACTCGAATAAGTATGCACTTGATTCCAGATAAAATCATTAGATTTTTTTCGTTGTTAATATGGTGATAAAATATAGTATTTATGTGGCGTTTGTAATTCCAGAGCGTAAATGTTGGCAATTGCTGAAAACCAGTTTAATGGCAGTTGTTGATATTGCTGGTAAACACAAATTTAAACAGTTTGCACGACATCTTGATCCAAAAAATTCATAAATCGTATATCGAAGTGTCGAATTGAGAAACCTCCTTTATTCGAAGTCTGTTAAAAAAAGGAATTCTAAGTTTAAAAAAGGTAGGTAGGTAATTATTTATTTCTGTAGATAACACTCATAAAATAAAAAAGCATGAGAACTATTTTATTTTACAAAAAGTCTTAAATAAATACATAAAAAAAATATATATTACTTGAATCGTAAAAACTTTTAACATTGACCACAACTAATGTCACAGATTTTTTTGACAAGTACCGCTCCTTAAAGGTTATACTAGAGGTTATAGGATAGGTTCGTAACAAGCATGACGTGAAGATTTATTTTGTATTCATGTTTCAATACACTGACATGACTATAAATTCGATTTTTTAACTTAACTTAAAATCATATAAAAAATATATTTTTATTTTCTGAAATGTAGGCAGGTCAGTATATGTCTAGTCATCATTACCTACCTGAATAAAGTACAGGCTGTATATTTCCAAATCGACAACGGTATCATATCTAATAACACCCCTAATCCAACGATCATACAGTTCGCTAGCAACAAACCGACATAGCAAGTGGAGTGCCAATAAAATGTAATTAAAATCACAACTAGAGTGCAAGGTGGACCGCTACGTCCCCAGGTGACACTTATCAAGCGGACTGGAAGCGAACGGCAACGATGCGGTCGGCGCCTGCGCAGCTATCGTCGCGGCCACGGCCGTTGGACGACTCAATTTCATATAAAATTATTCAATTTGGGTAAATAGCACACGTGCAACCAGAAAAACCATTAATGGTACTGAAAATTCAATCTATAACATGCTACAGAATATTGTGTAGGTTCTTAATGCCAAAGACAATATCTACGTAGGTACAGTTCTTTCACATGTTAAAAATCCTACTCGAAGGATTTTTCGTTTATTGTATTTCCGATGATAAAAATAATTCGATTTAAGGTGACAAGCGTTGAAGTCAGTCGTTTCTAAACACTATGACAAACTCACATGTAATAAACTATCTGAAAACACGTCATATCGGATTAGGCGGTTATACGAAATTATATTCAGGACTGAAATAATCAGTAAGTGCGCAACTATTTTTATCACTCCAGTAATTAATTTAATAATACTTTTATCTATCTATATCTAAGTTTGCAACCAACATAAAAGGGGAAGTTAGGACTGTTTTTATTATTCGATTATGCTGACAAAGTGAGCGAAGTTTTATTTATTTAGATATACTTGCTGTTGCCAGGGGCTTTGCTCGCTTTGATATAGGCATTTCTGTGATTTATTTATTTTAAAGTAAGAATCATGAAATTTCATTCTAGTTAGAATAAATTATAATCCCACCAAAAACATTTGCAAAATTCGCACTGTCAAAAAGTTATCAGATCTCATGTAGAGCCAAGCTTCTAACTCCACATGCCCTAACTCTACAAGGCCGAACTACACAAACTCTACACCAAAGTCAAAATATGTGGCTTGGCCATTTCACATTTTGTTCATTACTTTTCTGATATACAATAGTTCTTGTACTAACGAAACGGCCAAGCCATATATTTTGACTAAGGTGTAGAGTTTCTGAAGTTAGGCCTTGTAGAGTTAGGGCGTGTAGAGTTAAAAGCTTGGCTCTTTACATTAAAATGTTTTTGGGGGGAATTCTTCTTTTTGTAAGTTGCCTATGACAACATTTTGTTATTATATTTATTTTGTCTTTCTCTTTCTTGCACATCGAATTTTATTATTTATAACAAGGATCCCTAAATCAATCGCTCGAACTATAAATTCAGGACTAGAAAATTAGGATCCCTAAATCTCATGGACGCAAAAAATTGATCTGGAGAGAAATGTAAATTTAATATAGATAGGTATCTATCTGCTAACTTCCTTCTTCAATAAAAAATATATTAGCACAACATTTAATTTTTTAAACGTACCTCTACCTGTCTTGTATTAAAACAAGATATTCCAGTTTAATACCGACTTGGCTTAAAGGTAGTTATTTATAGCGAATTCAAATTTCTTAACATCGCGGTCCATCAAGCTTGCATAACGTGTATAATTACTTACTTATAATCTAAATACCGTCCTTGCCGTAACAAACCGATAGGTACTTCAAGAAAGCATAAAGGCAAAATTATTGGTAACTAATCACGTCATTTATTAAATAACTTGGTCTTTATCGAAACGTGTTCGTTGGAAAAAACGTTGACATTCGAACGGAATAACATATCGATGAACATTTCCCGGAATTATGCTTTGCTCATTAGCATTCCAGTAAAACAACAGTACCTACGGCAATAAAATGTTAGGTGAATACTGATTTGGATTTCATATTACCTATTTACAGTAAGAATCCTAGTTAATCCTATCCTCTATTATAAGTATTAATATATGTATTGTCATATGAAGGTTTTGTCGATTGAGTTCTTGATTAAAAAACAGTGCGTAGACCCTTCTACTGTGTTCGTTACTAAAAGAACGTAGATAAACGGTAATAATAAATATTAAGAGAAGATTTAATATACCTAAAGACCATGGCGTAAAAGATTAAACATATAAATATACATATAAAACCTACTATGTAATATCAAAAACTTGTATTTTTTACTTGTGTACATCATCTCCGCTCACTCAGGCACTGTTGCCTGCCCGGTCGTAAATGGTCGACAAAAAGTATGCATATATTTGAATTTAATTTTGCGAACAGGAAATACTGAGACGAGCAGACAAATATAAGAACAAAAAAGACAAAAGGCGAAACACATACTTATTTACCTATTCATGTTAATGAAAGAATGTCGACGCGGAACTTTTTGTTCAGTGTAGGTATGTCCAGCTCGTAGTTTGTGCAAGAAAATAATATCGATGCCATATTTTCTGCAGACACAGGTAATGATATGTATTTAAAAACTGGGTGGCAGATGTATAAAGCACCAATCATAATATAAAGTGGTGAAGTTCGTATTGTTAACGAGAGTGATTTATCTGCGAACAAAGAGTGTAATATTAAATGAAAAAATATTTGCAAACCCAATATTAATATACCTCTGTCTGTATATCTGTCTGTTACGCTTTTACGGCTAAACCACGTAAACTATTTTTATGAAATTTGGTATGGAGTTTGTTTAAACTCAACTGGTTTCATGCATGACTTGCCACTCATCAAAATTAAGATAATATACAGATATACACCCTTATTCTAGTAGTAGTAATAGTAGTAGTGACAACTTAGCTAGTTTCAATTCTCTTTGGTAAAATTGACTTCAACTTGTTCGTAAACAGTTCCTAAACAACGTGATGATCTATAAATTATTGTTTCATGAAACTGTCTCATACTTTTACAGTGTGATTGTGTTTAAGTGCTCATCATGATTATAGTGTTTATTAGGCCATAAAGGAGAACGTGTATGTTGTACGCAGACTATCCTGTTATTACTGTAATGTGCACGTCGAATCAAACTGTAACTTCAATAAAAGAAGGAACTTTTTGCACTATCGTACTCTGCAATTAACTGCCTTTCAACTTAGTAATTAAAGAGTTTTTTTTTTTTATTTTGTTTATTACCCTTAAACTTGATCACAGAACACTGAATAGATATTCTAGATACCTAGGTAGATACATTATATGTGTAATATAGGTATAATTGATAATTTCTTGTAAGCTAAGTCCTTTAGCAATTTATAACTGGTTTAATATTCAGATTACTACTGTAAGTTTTTTTCGTGTAGGAACATAGTAGCAGTGCTATTACTTTTTCTTTTTTTAATCTATTTGACACATTATAAGGAAATAATATATATTAGGTAATTTAAATAGTTATAAAATATTTTTTTATTAAATGGTTTAAACGGCTTAATTTGGACACGATTGCGATGTCATGGTGTACACCTTTACAATCCCAATTGACGTCAAACGGAACTTAAAACTAGTCGCTAAGGAATTAAATCTAGTAAAATTTTATTATCTTATCAAAAACCAGAAACTCTGTTACACTACGTAATTTACACTATATTAAAATTATCATGCGTTACATAATACGAATTACTTATTTGTACTCCTCATGACACGAACAACCGTCAAGAGACCAGTCATTCAGTAGACGCAATGCAAAAACAGTCTATAAACGTAAAAATGTGACAATTGTAGGGAGTTCATCAATCTTCGCCATTTGAATGGAACGTAGGTGCGGCACGATGGCTTGACAATGACTTCGGTCATCCAGAGAAATTATTAATTGGCCCAAAGACATGACAAAGAAGCGGAAATATAAAACTTCTGCGTTGGAACCCCGCAGCGTGAGGCGCTTTACCTGACTCTTGCCCTGCCATTGTATCTGGGCTCAATAGAAGATATTTGCTTTTGAGAAGCTGTGGGAAATTGCGCAACAACCGTTGAATATTATAAGAAATGTTTGATCCATCATCTTAAAGGCAGTATCATGTCAGATAATTGAGTGCAGTTAGCGTAAAAGAAGGCTTTTATCCAACCCTTTTAATAACTTTTTCATCGAAAGGCAAAAAACTACTAAGCCCGTACGACTAATGCTAGCTAAGAGATAAGGATTAGAGTTAGTACTTTTACAGTTTACAACATGCGATTTTTTTGGCATAAGTATAATTTCATTCCATATAAATTAGCAACACACGCTGGGATGTCATATTTTATCGTCTTTCTTTTCAAATTCAATCAAATATGGCTAGGGAATTATTCATCTCTACATTTACATTATTTAGAAAAACCTCGCAACAATCGCGGTAACATTCATCTACACTTGTTTCTAGACTTTTCATGAACTACCTAATAAATACGAGGATCAAAAAGTTGTTTTGTTTAAAGGAAGACAAAATCATACCATCTACATATCATACATACCATCAACCATTTTACTGTCAAGGATTTGGGCGAACATATTTAGCCAAATCCTTGAACAAACCGTATCTATGATCTTATTCTTAAGTGCTTCGTACAAAATTTGTTGAGTTGTGAATTCACACTTCTTTGTCCCCTGCCGACGCAACGTCCAAACTGTTACAAGTGTCCAAGATTCACCTAACTACCCTGACCAGCGCCCACGGGCCGGTCTGTATCTCACAGATGAGTGTCAAACAAATCCGAGCCCGCTTCCTAGAAGGGACACCGCGGCGCCTTAAAGACCCTAAATATTTTTTGTGCCCTTAAAGATAATAAATGATGCACTTAGAAAAAAGAATCCGACCTGTTCACGAAGATAACGATCACAACGATTTTTATGGAAATGCTAGCCGGAATTATAACAAACAGGAATCCTTTTGGGATGTGGTGGAGCGAGCAGACAATGCGTCGGCAAAATACGCGTTCAAAAGTTTAGATCTACCCATCTTATTTCATATCTGATCGGATCATAATAATTGCTTTACTGACTAAACTTGAAGTGCTCCCAAATTAAACACATTCATTTGAAACATAATACATAGATAGATTTTCAAAATTATTTCTTTTATTTGATAGTTAATTAAATTTTTGGTAATCTTAACATTTTATAAACGTAATTAAGTGTTTACTATTTAGGTACTTTTTTGCAAGCGTTAATAGAGAAATTGTCAATTGTATTATATCATCGTGATAATTCGGGACCTAACTTGACTAATTTGGTAGGTATTCTACGTTATCCTTGTCGATCAAAGCTAGTATGCTGCTACTTTAATGTAGCAATAAAAATTATTTCAGTGGATATAAATAAACCAAAGATAAATTCTTTTACAATATTTGTAACCCGCAAATCGGGATACTACAAATAATTCAAACTATAACACACCTCTGTATTCGGAACTCTAACAATGGAATAAATATCCAGGCTTATTACATCCCTAGGATAAGCTTCTGTATATTGTTTTGCATTTAATCTAACGCCGGCGTCTAATAGACAATGCGCTTTGGCTAAGAATTTTAGCATTCCGTCCGCATCTTTTGTATTTGGACAAATAATGAAATGGCTGTAAAGCTCTTGAACCTTTTATTTCCTCGTTTCTTCCATGGTTTTGTAATATGAATAGACCTTACTTTCTACGAAGAGGCTTTTAATAGAATACCACTAAGGACGTATTATGTATTTTATGCCGTTAGACAAATAAAAGCACCGTAAAAACTTCAAGTATTGTGCAGGTATATGAATTATTGGATAAGTATAAGTTTTTGTGGAAGCTACTGTTTTGTATGTGACCAAAATTTTTATGTTAATTGTTTCTCTCAAAATCTTTATCTACGTATTGGTACTTTATCACTATTTAACTATAGTCCTAATTCAAAACAGGCTTGTTTATGTTTTAACATTTTTCCTTTTTAAACCATCGATAAAGATAGCTTACCGACAAAATCTAGAGACATGAGTATGTCAGATCATTGTATCCCACTGTGAAAGCAAAATAGGTAGACAAACTTGAATGAAATCTCTAAATATCAAGCAACGTCCAATGGCCACCTCGCGATGTGATGGAACTGAAAAAGAACCACTGTTTACCACTTCGTTTCCCATTCAAAGTATTGTTCGGAAGTGAAGAAGTGCTTCATACTTGGAAGTATAATGTATTCTTTTGTACGAAAGTTAATATTTTAGCTGAACGAAATTCGTTTCCATTGTGTACCGCAAACGTTACCTGCGATTGAAAAGAATAAAGGTAGGGATTGCACACATATTATGTGAAGGTTATAAATAGTGTAAATATTCACAAGAACTCGGATAATACACCATCATGCTTATTGATAGAATATTTAATTGGGTTGGGCGATGTATATACGGGTACGCCAATATGCAAAAAATACTTAACGTACTTCACATTAAAAAAACACATAACGCATACAACTATAATATGTAGGTTCATGATTAGGGTAAACTTTTTTTAAACAGCGTATTTTCTGGTAGTATCTTAAAACAAGCTACTAACAGTTTGTTGGTAAGTACTCAACACATTTTTAATCTTTTGTGATGTAAAATAAACCAAAACTCAACTAATTACAAGACAATGGAGGTTTGTCAAGCGAATGCCTTAATAGTAAGCGTGGTGGATGTAGCTCGTCACGTTGTCGACCTTGGATGACGCTAGAACGTTTTCCTACTTCACTTCCTGCTCGAATGCCATCTTAGTTTGGTTTGTATTGAACGCCGGCGCCATACACTCAGCTCTGTATATAACATCAAGCAAATATTTCAATGAATGTAGGTGTGTTACGTGCAGACTTTTGATTACCTACCACATTACTTTTTTAAGACATTTAATACTACTTACCTACCTAAAATTCTTTTTTTTTTCGCCTAGCCTTTTTCCAAGTTATGTAGGAATCAGATTACCTGGATTCAGCTGAATACTGTATTTTACACGGAGCGACTGCCTATCTGACCTCCACAAGACCAAAACCCATTTTACTGGGTTTTTCAAGTGTTTCTATTATATGCGAAAAAAAAACAAATCAGTAACACTTGTCTCTTGTCATAATTACAGTAATGGACATGGCTAGGTATATCATCCCATTTATACCCATTCAAGCAGTCTAACCCGAATGCACTTTCTTTTGTCTTACAATACAGCCTCGTTTCTTTTATGCTGAGGAATATAAACTTCCTGAGCACATGCAACGATGTAGTATTAGACAACAGTACCTACAGTATCTTCTGCCACAGACAATGTGGGAGCGCAACCACGCATAGACAGTGTTTTGCATCGCTCCGCGCCCTTGCAATCTTCCTAATGAGTGAACCCTTTCACACTCTGGACAAAGCTGGGGTTTCACGGGTGATGTGACACGTATTCATAACATCGTTCTTTGTTAATTCCTACCTACTGGAATGAAATTTTGCTCTTTAGGTAAAGTGAATGAAATTGAAAAATTAAAGAACACCGCACGGTGTTTAACATGTTTTTGTATATCAAGTTACTGAAAGTAGTATTTATCCGTTAGTATCTAAAAGTTTATTCAAAATTAAATTTAAGGAAACAGCATGTCAAAAAAAGCCTTCTGTAATGGGGGTAATTAGTTTTACTTAAATTTACCTTATCTCTACTAAAATATATAGTCAAACTTATAATAGTTTGCAACATGCTCCTCCTATGAATATAAAGCATCACGTCGCCATCCATTGAGTATTTAATTGATTTTTGATATAGATCTATTACAACTGAAATAGGTATGATATCAAAAAGTAAATCATAAAAAATACGATGATGAACATTTTGTTTTATTACAAATTAGTAACTGCAACGGTCATACATAATAAACAAAGCGACGCATAATCATAAGGTAATAGATATGCCTTTATCAAAAACAACAAAAACAGGAAACATTAACAACGAATTTCATATTTCTGTTGATAAGATTCGGTATAAAATAGGTAAAAATGAAGTAAATAAATAAAAGTTAACTTGATGAATAAATGATTACACATAAGTAAATGTAAAATGGAACCAAGTTTACTGAAATTTATATCAAACCATCAATCATTCAGACCTCTGAATTAACACCCGTTATCGATGTCAATTTTATTTTTATATCGATCCACAATATTTGCCGGAGATATCGCATAACAATAAAATATTTCGATTTGAGAACCTATTCCATTTAAAGTCGGTTAAAACTAGCGTTTGTTTGTACCTACCTATTACTCGAACGAAACGAAACTATTGCAACGCGCAGTATTAACGTAATAGTTACAGAGGATCTCATATTAAAATGAACTGAAACGCAACAAACTGCTTCAGCAATATTTTCTTGGAAACTGGAACTTTTTTGTTACCATACTTTAAGAGACACTTTATTCTACAATATGTCAACGTATAAAAAGATGAGCAAACTCTAACGATACCAGTCTACACTCTACAGAGTAACAGTAAACAGTTATTAGTCTGTACTGTGCGTGAACGCAATGTGTGGCGCCGCGTAATAGGAAGCCGCGATATAATAAAAGAGACATCCTATAAAGCTACTGGTCACATCTAACAGACAGATGAAACTGTAACGGATGAGATGAGATCTAAAACAAGAAAGTTTAATTCTGTTGCTAACCTAAGACGGTTGACTGGACGGTAAAAATAATAAATGGCCTGTTTTAGATGCTACAGGAAATCAGAACCGATTTAGGTTATGATCTCAGGCCCTAGCACGACCACTATTCACCTTTCTTCATACAAATTGTAACGTTAACGATACGAATACTTTATCGATAGCGATCGTGCTAGATCCTTTAATCTGCAAGTAAAATACTAAAGCTGCATT
Organism: Diachrysia chrysitis; assembly: GCA_932294365.1. Classification (NCBI taxonomy): domain Eukaryota; kingdom Metazoa; phylum Arthropoda; class Insecta; order Lepidoptera; family Noctuidae; genus Diachrysia; species Diachrysia chrysitis. The sequence goes on along the minus strand of OW028649.1, from coordinate 8,089,772 downwards.
GATCTAATTAATCTATAAGAAAAGTTATCAAAGTACCTACGTTTATTTTTCTTTTATTATTAGAAGCTACAAAATAAAGGGTTCTCAAAATTGGAGACAAAGTACTCGCAGGTATGTCTATAGCTTCCTTGTTCAAAAAGGTTTAAGGGTCGCGGGGCGTATATCAGAACAATGTTTACACCTGTGTGTGTATCTTAACGAGGGGCTGAACTTGCCCTTCTTCTCACGCTCTCCGACGCAAGGTGACGCGTTTGATTTACAAGTGCTATCGACGAAATTTAACTATTTTTGTACAACAGATTTTTAAGTATTTGTGTCAGGTTACCGAATGTTCGAAACAAAAGAAAACTTACCTACTTGGAACAAATAGACATTATTATTATTAATTTTAAATTAAGACGTTATACGCCTTAATGAAGAAGGCGCTTGATTCAAATGCTACATTTCTTTTGTGAGAACTAATGGTTATTTGACATTGTATATGAACTTTTTTTATTATGATGTTATATTTTCTAGGTTAAGACGGTGTTACTGGATAATTAAGCACATAAAAAATCGTACCTATTCCACTTGGTCAAAATTTGCTCTACATTGCTTAGTTTTGATCCTGCTGATCGTTAAATCATGGAAGATTGGAATTAGAAAACATTTAAATAAAATTTAACAACACTTTTGCCTACAGTAAAACTCTTAGTCACAAATACGTAGTCATCATATTACAGAGCAAGTTACGTCAAATCAACAACACTGCACGATACCTTACAAGTTCGTCCCTCGCCGCATCCCTCCTTCCAGATTGTAAACACGCGTAACAAGAGTAATTGCATTATCGACTGCAATGCCGTCACTGTCATGGACTATCTAGGATTTGCATCTGGAAATTGATTCCAAATAGACTTAAAGTCAATTTCAAAACAATAATCGAGTAGAAACAAACTAATGAGAAAACCCGGTCATGCCGTCAAAGTCTATGCAGATTTTAGACACTTGCATATTTCGTTTTATAAAAGAAACATGTGCGTTATACATTCGTAAGTAATCCCTTACCCTTTCCCTTAATTTAAATCAATTAATAACGTTGTATCTAATCTAGGGCCTATAGAAACGACAGATGTGAGCGACAGGGGGTTTAGCGGTGAAAATTCATAGATCTCCCTCTCTGACTGTGATCGGACCCTTCCGAATTGTGCAAACTGCTCGCTATGCGATGCATCTGTCCACTTGCTTTTATAGGGCTGTCTACAACAAAACCAACATAATCATCGATATGAAAAATATAATTATATTACTTAAAGCATTCGTTTGAATTTCCAAATACAAGGATATGTTTCAATGCCAACACTAGTCACCTTCATACTTCCTTTTATAATAGTAACATTGCCCAGCAACTAAGCAGTATTACAGTTCTCAGCCAACGGTTAAAGCAACTCAATTAAAGTGCGGTCACTTCCTGAAAGGAGTACAGTTTAGCAAACACAGCGGAACTGGTATTGTTTCATACCGAGAACAGTACAAGCTTGAGACATATTACGGACTTTATGCTTCCTGTTTCCAATGTGAATATAAACATCAGCTCTTTGTTTGATGTAAGTAGCTAGTCAAAGGCGCGAGGATTGACCGCGACTACACATGGCGCACAAATGTATCTCTCGCTCATTACTTTTGAAATAAATGACAAATCGTCGGAAGTTTACATAGAAAAATGAATCATCTATCTAAACAAAAAATACCTCAAATAACAACAATTAAGATACATAATGTAAAAAATTATCGATAAAATATAACGCACTGCCCTAAAGTAATCGGACTCTGCACTTTGTCCCTCACTGAGATAAAGTCGCCCTAGCATTCAAACAAGTGGCTCACACACACAGACACATAATCAGGAAGTACAATGAAGATTAAAGAGACTCGTTACACACACGCATGGTTAATGTAATAATGTTCATGTAGGTACCATCCCGCGAGTAGAAGTAGCTGAATATAAATAATATTGCGTACGCACACAAAGGAAGAATTTAAATAAAGAGTCGCGCGCTGTACCAGGAAGTAGCAGCTCACTTACCCACACATAGGAAGCGACTATATCGGCTAGGTAGGAACGCTATGTGGCGCTGGCGCACACTTGTGCGTCAACTATGCGTGGGACCGCGAGCACATGGCCTGATTGGGACATACCAAGTGAGCCCCCAGACAATATACTTTTTACGACACGTTGTTATTATAATATTATTATTAGGTAGGTGCCTACAAACAGTTTTTAATAGGTTTTATCTGAAGAACATCGTGTTTTAAACCAAAACCATAAACAAACCGATTATTTTTCAGAATACGGTATTTTTACTTCCTGCTTTTACTCGTCACTCAACGAAGTTTACAAAATATTGTACGTTATTACATGCTTCTTGACTGACTTTTGTTTTAACGTTGAATGACAAAAAATACGTTATCAAAAGATTTAAATGTCAATAAACAGCGGGTAGGTACACGAGTAAATAATTTTGATTTATAAAACACTATGCATGGCATATTTTATAAACGCTTTAGTTTTGAGTGATCAAAAAGCAGAAATTATAAAAGCATTTGAACAAGCGTTACTTATAAAATATCGCCCGCGTCATGTGCCCTCATCCATACAGATGCATTCCCAACCCGGTTTTTTGATCACGTCGATCCGAAACGAACGGAGGGGTCGCTTTGTCATGTGACACTTGTGCACAGAGACTCACCCAGGGGGTTACTCGTTAAAATCAGGGATTAATTGTCCATTCAGGGCAAGTACGCGTTGTAACATCGAGATCAATAAATGCCATATGTATAAATGTTATATTTTTAAACTAGTGCTGTTGTTGATTACAAGGGAAGTAGAATAAAAATATCCTTATATACAAGAACTTCTTAGATCCTATAAGACAGGTTAATGTGTTTTGTAAAGAACATGCATAATTATGGAAAATGGCGATGGGTTTCGTTGCGTGACCACAAACAGTTGCGCGTTGCCATCGGCAGAGGTCGACGGAAGTTGACGATTTCTTAACGGAATGTAATTATCTTCATGAGATTGAAACAAGAAAAGGACAGCAATGACTTACTAATGTAGGTATATGGAAGGATTGGAATAAAACGTTGACATCCGAATCTGGTTAAAAAGTCTTCGAAATCTCATAGAATTTATTGGAATTATGCAAAAAGAAATAGCAAGTTAGTCAAAAATTATGATTGTTACTTAAAGTACTAGATTTTTTGCATTTTATTTCTTTATTCACATGAAAAATATATTAAATGCTTACATAGGTATTAATTAGACTTATCAAGATTTCTGTGAAATAATTTTAGCATCCTCCGTTAATTATAGTTATCAAATAAAATATAATAATCTAGTAAAAGATTTTGAGTAATTGGTTACCATGTGTTGGAATATTTTGAATCAGTTAGTATTAAAATTGAGGATAAATAAAGTAAACAGCAGTAAACCTACGAATTATTTAAAATATTATTTATTACACAATATAGCATTGCACAGTTCTGGTCTACTCTAAAGGCAAGTAAGTGGCGCAATTTTTCGGCGTGACATCGTTGCCTAGTTCTGAGTGGCACCTGATTATGTAATGCGAGAACAACGACGGTAGAATCGGGGTCGCGGTCTGCGAGCGAGCGCTCGGAAGTGCGTCGAGACTCATTGAATGCTTTAGATGTTGCAACACTCGATCATTTATCGTGATTGCATGCACTAGAAGTCGCACAACATAAAACTAGCTTATGTTTTAATTTAATTACATCATTTTATGCTCTCTGAAACATAATTTAAAAAGTAATCAGCTCTTAATTGGAGGTAGTGTCCACGTAAATTTTTCTACATATATTTAAAAAACTAGTTTGCGATCCTAAGGCTGAAACAGAAACATTAACTAAATAAACACGCAAATAATGTTCTAGTTTGATAAATATGGATAAGAGTATTTTCGTAATCAATGTTTTTCAGACATCCATAACAATAAGCAGAAAAAACACAGCCAATTAACGAAAAATGATTTATGTATGTACCTATGTAGTTATGATGCATTGAAAATATAAAACGTCTTGACATTCTTGAGCAATGCTGTGTCGAATGGAAGTAATACATCTGAACCGGGTCAGTTCTCAGGAAGTGCCGCTATTTCCATACGACTGCAATTTAAATGGTGCGGTGTCCGGTACCAACATCCGGTCTGTTTGCTACGCTTTTCCCTTGTATAAACTTTTCCAATTTACGTAACTTCATACAATATTTAACATATTTCAATTGAAATAATAATAACATATCCTCAGGCACTCTACATTAAACGGGAACTAATTCAATATTTTGTTCCGATTCAGATGCAAAACAAAGCAATTGCAGAAGTTTGGAGGTCATTTCAACTAATATTAACTTCCCACAAATTTGTCTGCCTTGCAATTGGTATCTACTTTGGATTAATTTATATATTTGGATTAATATTCATCTTTCTCCAGTGAAGTACTCGACTGTACTCTCGTATTAGCGCTTGATACTGGGCAGTTTTATTTACTGAGCGGATTTTGACATTACACTGTCATTTTGTAGGCTTAGCACAGAAGGTATTACTGTTTAACAGTAATCAATGCTAAACTATGGGTATGATGAGATTTTTGATTAGAAGAGTTTATCACGTTTTGAAAATCGACCAGCTTATTGAAACATAAAAAAGGAACTCAAAAGAAGTACTGGTTACAATTGATTTGACAAATTCTCCTACAACACCAGACTTACTAATAGGATGATGTTGATGAAGTTTAACAAATACATTAGTATTATCAGTAGTGTTTATCTAGTTAGACGATTACGTTTCCGCATACAGTTCCTTTTCCGTGCGAACAGTATCGGAAGTTGGGACAGAGATTCGCGCGTCCCTCCCTCCCCCTTTACCCCCTTCGCCCCAACACGTCCGGTGCCCGTAGGCCGCCGCTGTCCAATTTCCTCTTCCCGCGTGTATTAATTTCCGGCTAAAACTATTTCATGTCGTTCATTTCCTATTAATATTCCTCATAATTTTTGTAATGCATCTTTAAGATTTTTCAAGGGTTTTACAGAAACATTGATTCTTTATAGATCTTTTTCTTTTAAGTGAGTTTTTTATTGCATGAAGAGGATTTTATACATGTAGTAGTTATGTATGGCAGTATACATCAAGTAGGTAAACGCATAGAAAAACTTATTAGTATGAAAATTTCAACCTAACTACTCCCATTACGTTAACATTTATATATTTCATATACTTTTCTAGAAATCGCTCACAACTTACAGTAAGTCATTAAACTGTGTAAGTATTATAATAATACTTTCCATTGTACGTTTAATATTTTTTTTCTTTATAGATTGTAATACCTATTTGCGATACATTGTTGTATCTTACAGAGATTCACCTACGTTATAGGCTCAAGCTTCAATGTTTTATATTATTTATAGGTAATAAGTTAAGAAATGTAGTAAGCAGGTACCTTATTGTAGTACCTAGATTACCTAGAACATTTGTTACCCATTTTCAGATAGTATTTTAACTGCTCTTACAATTAGGGTATCTTTTTCTCTAGTTTCTGCCCATGATCATTGATAATTTTTTATTGAGTCATTTTTATTATCTTGTTCTTAACAAATGCTTATATTTCAATCGCTTTAATTTAGGGCTTAATAATCGTTTGCAGTCAGAACCTGCCTGATTTTTTAATACATTATTCAATTAATAGATCTTATACCTAAACAATTCCATCTCATTTGTAGAATAATAATGTTCATACCCATTAGTTTTGAGTAACAGTTACCCGTTACACAGTACCTCGGAGTTCGGACGACCGCAGCTCTAAAGTATGGACTCACGCAATGAACTTATTTCGGGTACTTCCGCATGTGTTCGGATTTGAGTCCAGCGTTCATCGCATTCCGACTGGGTCGCAATCAACATGTTTCATAATAATATTAACTGTAGAATTAGTTATTGTAACATTATTTTTTATTGCCTACCCACATTTTTAATAAACAGACGCGCTTTAAAAGTGCGTCATATACCTAAGTACCATTCTCTTCGTAAAATGACGAGTTAATTAGTTTAAGTTTAATAAGTAACAAAAAAAAATAAACGAAACAAGTTGGTGCAATACCAACTTCATAATAGTTGTAACAAGGTTGCTAAAGATACTTAAGTCAAAAGTAATCACATAACATCAAACTTGTAACATTAGAAAAACAAAGAAAGTAGCAGCAAGTTCTGCGGTCACGGTCACGTATGACCGAACATCATGGTCTTTTATTCTCTAAATTACTGCACATAACTCCACGACGAACGTCTGCATGCCGCCAGAACACCAAGCTATACCCGCCTGTGAGCGAGAGCGAGACGAAACGAGCAGGGAGCGCGGGGCGGGCGAAGGGAGCAACAGGTAAAGATTCCGAGGCCACTTCCGTCTTGGCTGCCGAATATTTCTGTCTCGAACCGGTAGTGGGACGGCGGCCAGGGCACACACTAAATAATCTCAACCTACACGCAACTCGAACATGAACCTACCTAACCATAACTAAGACAAAACAGTGTTTTTCCCTCTACTTGCATTTTGTACTATTTAAACTAGTTTCCTAAGATGAGACCACAAAGATGAATTAATACTGAGGACTATTGAACAAGGAAGAGAACAATTAAATGTATGTTTAAAAGGTGCGATTCAGTGATTTTATGCGTGTCGCAAAGCTTACAAACATAATGCACACATTGCTGAGTCGAATGAGCTCAACTCAAACCGGTTAGCGCTCATATTGTCTCACTCTGCACCAGGAAACTGCCGGCCGGTTGCTGAGACGTTTCCTGTGCTTTGTCTCAGTGCTGTCACGATATCTTGAACTGCTCTTTGATAGATCACATTCGTGAGTTCCCAGTAAAACGTACCTATAGATAGACTAGGAACTGGCTACCTTTATCTGACATCATGTTATATTTTTGTTCGTAGGTTTAATTTTTTTTTTATTTTCAAGACTTAGAATCACAAATATGAATTATGCATTAATTATCTAAAGGATAACTAAAACATTTAATTATTTTTTTTTATAATTAGGTACCATTAAAAATGTCTTCGTATGCCCGGAAATTAACGCATAAAATCTACTTAAAAAACAAGTTTCGTGGCTCTGCGATTACTGTACAAACAAGGAAATATTGTAAGTTATTAAAAACTGGCGCGCTGACGTAATCTTGCCACACTAACTAGCACTTCCGCGTGCCCTAAGGCACAATAATAATCCCATACTTCGTTCCTTCATACACTTTTGTTATTACTAATGATTTGGCGCGACAAGTGCTAGTCTTGGGGCGTCGTCGGTCAACGTCAATCTACCCCGATCCGATAACGGTTTGCGGAAACAGTGCTCGTACGTTTAGTTAAAAATGGGACTTGGTCTGGCTCCCGAAGTTTTATCTCAATGTGTGAGGTGGCGCGGTGTGGCGGAGCGTGCGGGAGGGGGGAGGTTAGCGCGCGTCCGTCCACCCGCGCCGCCACCGCATCATCAGTCCGCGTCGGAGAGTTGCCCGCGACGCTTGTCTGCGAGCTCGATCCCTCAGATACGCTGCTGGTTTACGGCGTGCCGTAACACGACACGTTTGGAGGGACCGCCGCTGCTTCGCGTGTGCCTGGTGCTCTGTGAACACTGGATTCTGTGCTACTAGTGTTGTGACCATGTACATGTGCTGATTTATCCAGTTACCGTCTACCTATAGGATTTTGACGACGCAACCAGTTCCGGATCAGCTCAGCCGGTAAGTAGCGGTGCTTATCGCAGACCACGCTATCGCGGACTCACGCATTTCCGACCGCGCCCGATAAGGCAACTGACTGTACAATGCCTAGAGATACGAACTCCGAATCCGGCAGCAAAATGAACACAATAAATGCAATAATTGACGTAGCTACATTCCTGTACAGACGCGGTAATTCAAAGTTTAAAACTTGTTCAGACACTAGTTGCTCACATAAACTTGTAAATAAGGGGGAAAGTTTAGCAAAACCTCACAAACAACTTGTCAAAGTATAAAATGTATAACATAATAAACATTTCCAACCTAGGACCAATCTTAAGCTACGGTTTATTTATTGTATTTGTTCTTTAAGAGTAAACAGTTCAAGTTCAAGATAAAGTATGCCCGTAAACAAAAAAACGAACTAATCCGGTTATCAGAATGAAAAATGACAAATGAAACCTACAAAATGTCTTCAACAACAAGGCAAAAAGCGAAGAAAAGTTATTGTAAGCACTCAAAACATGAAATGTATGATTTGTAGATACAGTTAGTAACTTAGGTACTATAAATTATTAAACGTACACCCTTTGCGTCACCTATGTAAACATGATACGCATGACACGATGGTTATCATAAGTTGTTAAGGTTTGTAACTATCTATCTATTACAAAAAGGTTGTAAGCTACTGGAACGAATATTCTCCTTTAGATTTGGATTCAAGATATTTGTTATAAAGATGAAAAAGTTGACAAACAACTTTTAAGTCTCAATTTTCCTAGTGGCTACCAAATAATGAATTTCAACCATAGCCTCAGTGTTCTGAAATATTTATAATTGTATCAAATAATAAAAAAATAAATCACCAGCCAAAAATATACATAAAAATCTTCGGATCCGCAAATAAGAACTTGCCGATATCGCAAAACGCCTTCAAAAGTGGTTATGAAATGTTTGGGTTATCATAATTTGATAACCTACGAAATCGTAGTCTTAAGGAAAAAAAGTAAGATAAAAGACAATTCAAAATAAATTTAAATCATAATTATGATGTTGTTTTTTTAATTTTCATTAAATGAAACTATAGGAGTAATATAATAAATTCGAAACTATAGGGATTCTAAAAACATGTATACATATTACTTCAAAGGACTTGATATTGCAAAATATACCCATACACATCTGTAGCAATAAATTATGTAATGCGAGTTATCGACATTCTAAGAAAGTTGACAATAAAATATAATAACACAATAGCAAATATTGATTTGAGTAACTCGTTTTATATAACAGCATATATAATTCGATTTTACCACATCACTTCAAATGAAGGATTGTTTCAGAAATAATAAAATGCCTAAGGCTACACAGACAGTAGCATCTAGTATCACTTTCTGTGATAATATAAACAGATAAAAATATGTCATCAGTAAAGATAAGAAACGAACTATTTTTGTCAGCGAGAATATATTGAAACCGAGTTGTTCGTAGCGCCACCTATTATTGAATAGCTAAACTATTCTATCAAAAAATATGCCTTATAAAATTTTAACTATTTTGTTTGATAACTGACTTTAATATAACAAAAATTATATTATTGTTACAGACAATTATCATGAAAGTTGTGAGTCTTCAACTGCCTTCCGGGCCAAGCATGGAGCGGTTACCGCTACCGTTTAGCCCTACGGAGTTGCTTTGGCGGTATCCACTGCCATGGGCTCCTCCGCCTCCATCACCCCTCGGTGATGCAAAGGCTCAACTACCAGCAGGTCTTCCTCCAGAACCAAGATTATGGACAAGAGAAGATGTTTCAGTTTTCTTAAAATGGTGCGAGCGTGAATTCGACTTGCCCAACTTCGATATGGATCTCTTCCAAATGAATGGTAAGTAAAGAACACTCTTCTAAAAATTATCTCAAGACAGCAATATTCACTTATTATTGATACATAATCGGTAACAAAATAATAATAAACACATTGTTCTTTCCAGGAAAGGCTTTGTGTCTCTTGACAAAAACTGACTTGGGGGAGCGTTGCCCAGGAGCTGGGGACGTACTACATAATGTGCTACAAATGTTAGTTCGTGATGCGGCATTACTAGGAAGAGTTCCCTCGTCTCCAGTAACACCAACAGCGCGCGCCGCACCATACCCACCTTCTCCACATTCACACCCGCCCACTCCGACTTGGGCGGTCGACAGTTTCCACCACTTCCATAGCGCTGCGGCGGCAGCAGCTCAACAACCTAATTCTGTGACTTTAAGTCCGGCGCCATCAGTAGACAGTTCAGGAAGCCCACAAAGAGGAGAAGCAGTTAACTATGCACCAAATTATGGACCGTCTATGCCTCCAACGACCCAAGCTGCTAGTTCAGGAAGCAATCATTCCGACTCTGATGAAGAACCTCAATTCGCACCACAGCCACGGTCTCCAAAGGAAGCTCCATTGACCAGTTCAGCACCGCAACCACACCCAGCGCCCCAGCATTCCCATTACCGAGCTCAACACAGGGAATTCTTCCCGAACGATATGCCCGAATCTAATACAAGTAAGTATTATTTAAGTAAGGTCGACAATATTTCGAAAAAAAAATCGTCGTACAATATTCGTTTGTATCTACTCCATTCAAAGCGTATTAAATGATAATCGCATTCAAAATCAAAAATCAAAATCAAGCATTATTATTACGATTTACATAAAACCTTATAAACACGCCACTAATTCTTGATTTGTTTACAGATGGAAGATTGCTTTGGGACTTCCTTCAACAACTATTGAATGATCCTTCTCAGCGGTACACTAACTACATTGCCTGGAAAAACAGAGATACGGGAGTTTTCAAAATTGTAGACCCCGCTGGATTAGCCAAACTTTGGGGAATCCAAAAAAATCATCTGTCTATGAACTACGACAAAATGTCACGCGCACTGCGGTACTACTATCGCGTCAACATACTACGGAAGGTGCAGGGGGAAAGACATTGCTATCAGTAAGTGTCACATTCAAATGAAAATAACTTATAAACCACTTACTAATAAAATGCATATACTAATCTTAATTTATTATTACAGATTTTTGAGAAACCCTACTGAACTGAAAAACATCAAGAATATATCACTACTAAGGCAACAAATGAGTCCAACGAGAGTTGTACCTCAGGCTGTCGTAAAAACTGAAATGAAAGAAGAACGTTGCGAGGAAGAACCAATCGACGAAGATATGCCTACTGACTTAAGTATGGCAGCGTCGGAGCCATGGCGAAAACGTGCGCGGCCGGACCCCGCACCGGCCCCACCGCCGCATGACAAGCATCACATCAGCGCTCTCATAGGCGACAACATGATGATGAAACGGGAATCAGAATACAACGATCATTACGCACTAAATCTCAAAAGTGAAAAATGTGAACAATGATTACAAAGAACTAAAACGTGGGACACTTATTAGTGCGAAGCGCATTTTCTGCATATTATTGAATATGCAATCAGCTCCACCCACTAAAATTCTAGTCAAATTCCTCTCAGAAAGGATATTTAAGTCTTCCTCTAAAATATTAACGTACTTGATGAACAATCACTGAGAGTACTTTGACAGATTTAGGACGGTCATTGGAGTTTAACAGGGTATGGACCTTAATTATGCCTTTGTGCCAAGTGATTTTTATACCTAATAGTGTCAATTATCTAAATAGTTAGCAAAAAGGGACTAGAGTTTATTTGTGTTAAAGTCATAGAAATTATTTTAAGATTTGTGCAATGGAACTATTATTTGTGTAACTGTCGACTGAGATCTTGAAGTTACAGATAAGATCGTTGCCAAAACTCAGTATCTATCCATACTATGTTGTGTGTCGTTCGCACTCGATTAATGCATTTGCGTAATTTAATTAGTTTTATGAGTGTTTTATATTTTTTATTTTGATTTGCTAAAAAGAGAGGATATATCTAATCCGAAGATCTAAAGGGTTAAGAATTGAAAAAATATTATCATTATTGTAACGTCTTCCATTCGTTCTTTTTGGCAAACCTTCAATTGTAGCATGTGAAACGTAGTAACTATGACCTCTACCACATAAATGCGAAGTAATTATTATATTTGGCAGCTTTCAAAAAATAAGTTTACGTTGGCTTTGATTTGTTAAAAAAATATATTAATATGTATAAAAACTAAAAGACAATAAGTTGTCAACAATTTTTCGAAAATGCCTTGAAATCAATAAAACACACCCACTGTGATAAAAATTAAAGTGGTAGACATATAGTGCTGTAGGGACTTTACTCAAAGATTTCCAGCTACAATTTTCTGTGATCTCTTTTATCAATGTAGGTAGGTAGTTAGATGTTATAGAGTAAAGATAATGTCTTTGTAAATATTTAATTAAGTGATAATTAAGCTAGACTTAGGAACTGACTGTAAAGAGAGTGTATGTATGATTTGTAAAACAAAAAGTGGAGCTTTATTAAAGTACCTAGTATATCAGTAAGTTGATTAAAACTGAGTTTGTATTTTTACAATAATTTGTATTTGGCATGGATGCCAGAATTTCCAGCGTGTACACAATACAATCTTGAAGTTTCACATTAAAATATTGTGTCAGATTATTATAACTTAAAATAAATGAGAAATATTATGTCTATATTTGCGTATTTGTTATTAAAATTCCAAGACGAAAGAGTTGCTTAATTGCAATTAATAGTAAGTTTACCGCATTGCATCGACCAATACCTAGTCATTTAAAAGATTTGAAAGCTTAATTTCTAATATTTTTTAATATATTTGTTTTTACCTGACTGCGGCGAAGCCAAAAAAGGAGGGTTATGTGTTGACCTGTATGTATGAAAGTACTGTTAGTTTCTATGTTCACTCGCCAATACATGACCCGTCATAAGATTCGACATGATAACGCGAGTGGATACTTAACATTCTTAACAAAACAAAATAGCGGCAATTAAGGGCTTTAATGAACGAAATGAAATTATTTAATAATTTCCAAGACTTTCAAATGGGGTATCAAAAGGAAGGTCTTTAGAAGGAGAATACGAAAATAGTTTAATTTTATCTAAATGAAAAGCAAATTTAATATGGCAGACGTATGGCGGCATTTTCAAATGTAAAAATAATATTATTGCTTCCAATATTACAAAATGGATATCAAATTGAGGATATACTAAAAAGTAAAAAAAGATAAGTTCCCTAACTACAATGACTAGGAACGAATGCTACTTGATTTTTTTGGCTTAATTTTATATATTTTTGGCAGTCGGGTTTTTTAATGAATCACAAGCTTTTAAATCAGCTAGGCTCAGAGCACAGTAGTCACAGTACCGACTAGTGAGGGCAAATCAAACAAGCTTAAACACGATGAGATTGCGTCGTTTCGATACGTTGTTCCTATGGCTAACTTTCGGATCAATCATCAGAGCAGCTTGTCACCGAATTTCATCTCAATCGGATCACTAGAAGTGGTTCTGATTTGACCTAAACAAACCTACATACTTACTTAAAAGCTTGCATGTTTTGATTATCTTTATTTATCCTTATAAAAATTTGGAAACCTTTAAAAAACATCAAAAATATATTTTTTTCGAAAATAAAGGTCAGCTATTACATTCGTCATTTTTTCACATTAATGGCCAACGTGTTCTAATAGTATTTTCTAAACACACAAAATACCTTCATTTAGCGTTTATAATCGACTATCTGGACAACACAAGAGCCCAGAACAGTCTTCAACTTCAGCAGTCACAACTAACTGCACAAATCCATTTTTTTTTTTGGAGGCATAGCAGACCTTTTTTCGCAGTTTATCGCCACCACAACGAGAGAATATATAACGTAAGGGGAATTACATGGTTAATCGATTGAATCACCTTACAGTAATTGATTGATCACATAAACTCTTCCGAGGACAGTGTCTCTACCATGAGTTGCTATCGAAAACTTACTTCAGTCGCTAGCGACTAACTAAAGGAGCATCGAATAGTTTTCAATAACTTGTACCATGACATACTACTGTCGATACGGTATTTCTCGATGACATCTATCAAATTTGTGACTCGTGGTACCGAATTTCATATGTAATGGCTAAAAACGTTAGTCGCTAGCGATTAGATTTCGGTAGGTTTTTTACCTATCGTCTCATACTACTCATTTTAATTCTTGAAGTGTCCGCTAGTGGCGCTGTACAAATTTGCCATAGAAATCGTTTACGCCGTCGCTAGCGAGTACGTTTGTTAAAAACTCATGGTAGAGACACAGGTGGAAACATCATTATGTATTGTTAATTTAAATGATCAGTATCATAACGTAATAAGGTTCAAAATACTAAAATACTTTTTTTGCTCAAAACAAACAAACTATTACTTGTATAAGAAATCTGACTGGACTACATTATCATTTTTTATCAGACTAGAAGGGTTACTAGGTTTGCAAGATTTAAATGCGCAATAACGGCGCCAGCGAGGAAGTTATTTTCAATACCTAATTGAGCACTTGAGCAGAAAGATGGCGTTCTAGCGAAACTACATACAACGACATCTATGGCATAATCATTCGTACTACTACATTATTTTACTCTCCGTATTTAATTTCGTTCTTTTGCAACCTTATTAAGGTTTTTTTGGAACGCAATTTTTGAAGAGTAGTCTGGAGTTATTTAAAAATCTCATAAGATAATGAAAAAGAAAATAAATACAATTAAATCACAATTAATTCGCCAATATTGTTATAACATATTTTCACAAGCTTGTATTAGCTCTTCAGTTTTCAGGTGAAACACAAAAAATCCTTAAAAATCAATAATTATAAAAATAGAAAACCACAAACTTAAAAAAAATACAGATTTTTATTTTTTAATCACATATTGATCTACAAATTATACTTAGCATCTAATCAAACATAAACAAAGTACCCAGTTAAGTAATTAAGCAATTAATGTTCAGGAGGAGCATTTTGAAAAAATATGACATCATCTGCTATAATTGTAGAAGCAGTTCTAACTTGACCATCATCCATTTTGACTTCTCCATATGATAATTTACCAGTAATATAAACTCTATTACCTTTTTTTAGATATTTATATACTGTATCTCTAAGACCTGGCTTAAAAATACTTATTCTATGCCAGTCAGTCCTTTGTAACATATCTCCTGATTCATATTTGTAACTAAAATGAGTAGCTAATGGAAAGTTTATTACGGGATGTTCCTCAGAACCACGTTTCTGCGGATCAGCACCAACTCTCCCCAGCAACGTAACTTGATTTATAGCTGTAAATAAAATACGAGTTTAGTAAATTTACAATCTACTAACTAAAAAAAATTTTTTTGTCTGGCATACTTTTCTCTGTCTTTTGAGAGTTGTGTTGAGTAACAGATGAATGAAGATGCTGAATTCCAACAACTTGGCGTACCACATTCGGAATCTGAAATTACATTAACTAATGTTCAATCATACTCAATTAATAACACTATAAAAAAGCTGTAGAACTCTATGTCTTATACTCAAAATTTTATTGCAACTAATACATTACAAATTTGAACTACCTAATGTACAAAGAGCTATAGACTTACCCATTGATAGCAAGTAATATTTACTGTTAAAGCTTTGAAAATTATTAAATTCACGCTGAAATTACTTTCAATAGCAAAATTTATAATATTTACGTGTAGAAACAGAAAAAAAGATATAAGATTTACGTTTTCAACTTTAAAATAATAAAGGGTTTTATAACTTTATTTGGGGTCCTGTTAGATTTAATATATTTTGCAAAATCATTTATATAAAATATACGACAGTGTTATCATTATAACACTTGTTGTAATAATATTTGTTGTGTTTTGTTGGTAGCCGGTATTCCTGATCACTAAATTACTAGTAAAATTAGATGATCATTTTACTTACCCTGAGGGCTGGAAACATGACGAAAGTACAAGATTTAACTGGCAAACACAGAAATCAATTCCTATAAGAACATTAATCCAGAATCATGTCTTGGGACTTTCACGACAAAAGTTTTGTAACACTTAAACAAGCAACGGCTAGTAAGTACAGTACATAACCTCACTTCTTGAAATAGTTAAAGAGGTTAAAAATTAAACCATAGACACAAATGTATTGGCTTTATTTATGATTACATTTATTAGATTATTTTTCATTTCTGAGCATAATACAGCCAAAATACAGCAGACAGAAGCTTATGTCAGAAGTTTCTAGTCAGTCAGAATAATGCTAGTTCTAGACCTAGTAGTAAGTCTAACTCTAAGATAAAAATATCATAAAGAATTAATTTGATTTGAAGATATTCGCATAATTAAAACAAATAATCGCCTAAGGAAATATTGGAAAAATGGTTTTTATCTATGAAAACCAAACAAAACAATGTGTTATTATGAGTGTTACCGTTATAAATTTCGTCGCCAGGGGCGCTAGTCGCACGCGAGGTCATTCCATAGTTCCGAAATAAATAAAATAATGAAAGATTGGTCTGAGTCTCTGACAGCCGATGCGACAGTGGCGCCAACTGGTCAGCGCAATAAGGTAGCCCTCATTGGTTTTTTCTGTGGGTTTTTTTATAGAATAAAATATTTATCGACCCTAACTTTCAAGTATTTTCCATTTTATTGGATGTATAAAAAAATACTAAATAAATAAGACTAAATAATAAAAACCAAAACTTCACCCCGTTGAACCTGTAATTTATTTAAAGGAAACATTGTTTATATTTAATTTTAGGTCTGTAATTTGTATTAAAAAATACCTGGATACAATGATTTTAAAATGAGACCTGGATAAATTTTAAAAACAATTTTGTTAACCTTGAAATAATAACGGTTTTTTTGCAAAGCCGCATAGAATGTTACCATACTAAATCATATTTTATCCAGTTTTACCAACCGCTCACTCAAACAAATTAGCGTTTACGACTTGCGTCGTTCATCTCCGAATGACAGTTGTTTTGTGGTTATAAAGATAGATAGAAAATTCTATCTCTATCTCTTCAACCACCACCATAAGCAATCCGGGAAGAGTTGTTGCCTGTGAAGGATGCCTTCTGCTGCGAATGCAAAGTCCGAGAAACCAGCCTCTTCGGAGGCTTTGGATAACTCTCCAATACGACAAATTATGACGATTATTGAACACAAAATTCGTAATTTGGAGAAAAGAAAGGTAAGTGCTGTGTTACTATCAACAGTAGCAACTCGTTATATTGATAAGATTTGTTATTTTGTTTAGCGCTATTGTCCTTAAGAATCTCTAATCAAGTTTTATACTACTTAGAATCGTGAAATTTTTGCCCGTTCATGGCGTTAAATATTGTTGCAAACTTGACGCCATTTTCACACATGTGCTCATGGAATGTTGACGATACAATACTATGACGCCCGTAGTTTACACTATACCTTGTCCGTGTCCTGCAATGCAACTTGAAAACCGATTATAGTTTTATCTATAATTTTATCGTTTCATTGTCGAACTTATCGGCTGTACTATATATGCTGTATCGAGAATAAGTTTTTCGTAACAATAAACCGACTCTATTTGCACGAATATCTGCGGTATTTGCTAAAATCTTGTAGTTTATTATAAGCCAGATACAATTTTGTTTATGTATTCAGCTTAAATCATAATTCAATCTAAGTACCTACTATCATTCTTATTGTTTGTATCTTCTAGCAAAGTTATCAACAGAGAATACATCATTTATACGAGTTTAAATACATGAAAATGTAAAAAAAAATGGGTGTACAAGCTTTGTGTTTAAATATAATGACTACATATAGTTAAGTTTAATTTTTGTGGTTTATTTATAGAGCAAGCTAACATCATATCGAGACTTGCAAAAAGCAGGAAAAGAACTCAATTCCGATCAAAAAGTAGCAGTTGCCAAGTATGAGGAAGTGGCCCAAACTCTGGAGTTTGCAAGAGACTTATCCAAGCAAGTGACATCCATAGCTGTTTCAGCTGAGCGTGAAGCAAAGAAACAAGCCAAAAAGGTATAGACCAGTGTTACACTTAGTACAGATTTCCGCTGTCAGGTTTAATTCAAATTCTATTTAACTAATAATTGTTTTATAAATAGGAAGCATGGGTGCGCTACGCAGCAGAAACCAACAAAATTCGCGAAGTATTGCTTATTTTGGATTGTCTGGTCCAAATGGGTAACACCGAAGCTAGAAATGATTTTCTGAATGGAACTAATGGAGCAGTCAAACTTACAGAAGAGGACCTAAAAATTTTGGATGATCTGTGAGTATTATATTTGTATGTAAACTTTATCTTCAGTAAAAATTACATTTTTAAATCAGTGCAGACTTAAAATATTCCTAGTTAGTATGACTAATTTCTACAATAAGAATAGAAAATTTAGAAAATATTGTATATAAATATTCTGGGATGAGATGTAACAGGGTAATCATTCGCTTTTTTTTGTTATAGCCTATGATAATATTATTGCAATTCTTTCAGATACCCTGAAGTAACACCAAAACATGAGGTTAATGAGGAAGGTCAACCTGGATTTCATATTCAAACAACAAAAGCAGCTGAGCATTTATATGCTATTATTGATGGAAAGCCTAAAGAAATATTGGGCACAACTTACACTCACATTAAAGAAATTATGAGTGCTGTTCATGATTGTGGCTACTTCGACCGGTCAGTGGATAATATTACATCAGAAATTGAAGAGAGCCATGTTCTAGTCTCGGAAGTGGAGCCTGTGGAAGTCTTGGAAAATGAAGTGGAGCCTGAGGTGGCTGCTGCATACCCGCCGGCTGCACTGCCTGTGCCGCCTGCCCCAGCAGTGGTGCCTGCTCCAGCTTATCCACTTCGACCTCTGCCTCCAATCACCTTACAAGAAGTTGAACATGCATATTTTGCACAACAATATCCTCAGCAAAGACCAATTGCTGAAGTTATAGGATCTCAAAACTTTTTCTTCCTGCAAGAGTCTGAGATCGATAGTCCAGTGGGAACACCACAGCCCCCGGCGATTCCCAACCAGCCTTCTCCACCTGCACCAATTCCGACTCAGACTTTCACAAACCAGCACTTTGTACAGCTGCCAGGCGGACGCGTAGCCGAGCCAGGTATGCCGTTGCCGCCGCAGCCGCACTTTCCCCCGCATCCCGAACACGCCGGCTTCCCTCCAGGCGCCGTGCCGATGCCGGGCGTGCAACACGTGCAGCCACTACAGCCTGCTATGGCAGTACCTCCTATGCCGCCCGCGATTCCCACTGCCCCGCCGCAAATGGAGGAGCGGACCCTTGCTTCGCCCGCGGAAGACAAAAATGAAGACGAGATCAAAGAGAGTGGAAGCCCTGAACGTGATAATGGTGGAGATCGGAAAATTCACGGGCAGGGCGACGGTCAAGCCAGATATAGGCGGTTTGGTCGCGGCGGAGGTGGTAGTCGCGGGGCTCCGAATGGCCACCGTGGACGTGGAGCTTTCCAAAGCCGACAGGGAGAAGGCTACCGCGGTAGGCACCCAGGTGACTACCAAGGCCGATCAAGTAAAGACGGTTATCAAAACAGGCAATACGATGGATATCAAAACAGACACGGCAAAGACGGGTATCAGAGTCGCGGAGGTGATGATCGTGAGGGGTACTATGGCAACGGAGACACAGGCGACAGTCACCAGCAGAATGAAAACGGTGGTCGCGACAGATACAACGATAACCAGAGCTACCAAGGTGGATTCAAGAGCCGCGGCAGAGGAGGTCCGCGCGGAGGAACACGTGGCGCGACGCGACCTCCTCGCCCACAGTACACCCGTAAACCGGAGAGGGTTGAATAGTTCACGTGGATCTCGAGGGTGTGTTGCATTAGCGATATCGCCACGACATAAATGTATTATTATGACGGACAAATTCATTCGTGGAAGGCAGATTTCACCGGCAACAACGCTATGTGGTATAAAAGGAAGAGAGATTATGGTATAAAAATAAATAAAAAAAGAATAAAAAAAAAAAGTAAAATATTAAAACTTGAAACTGAATAAAAAATAAGTTACTTGAGTTTAGATGTATGATATATGCAGTTATTAATACTTACGTAATTCTAGATTCTTGTATAAGTTTGTCACGCAAGTGGCTATATTGAGGCGGTACGGGAGGGCCGCTCATAGCCGCCGTCTGTCGCTCAGTACCTCGTGCGTGCCTCGTCCTCGTGATAATTTAAGTACAGGAGATGCACACAACTGACTAAACACTGTCAACTGGGACCTTTTTCCAAATCACATTGATTTTTGTATTATTAATAAAGTTGATATAACATAGTAATTATAAATGTGTTAAGATATTCTATACATAATTGTTTCTCATAATAGTTAAATATATATTATATTATGTATGAAGCTTTCATCTCAACTATATAATTTTGCTACTATTCCTGCGCGAATTTTTTGAGTTTTGTTTTTAATTATATTGGAATTGAACAGGTACCTAATACCGAAAGCCTCTTCATATATTATACCTGTTGACATTTATGTTTTAAGATACTGAACTGGCCATAACACATTATGTATGTATGTACACTGTAAGTTCCGATCTGTACGTGAATAGCTCTATATGATTTTGCTTGTAATTATTTATCGTTCAGATAGAGCTATTATCGTCAAATTGATCAGATGTAAGTTTATGGTAATTGGATGTCCTGAATTATTTTTGTTTGTCTTGTCCAGGCTTTTTTTACATATTCCTTAACATTGTTCTCAATAGAGGCTGTGTGCAAGCAAATTAAAAGTATTCTATTAAAATTAACACGGTTACTTATTTCGCAAACTACCCTAGTACCTTTAATTATATAATGTCCCTAGTACGTACTAAAAGTACCAACTCCAAAACAGCCAAAACAAGAATAATACTGAAATCATCATCTTGTCCTATTCCCAATAAAAAAATATATATTGCTTTCATTTATCTCTACCTACTCGACATCTCACTCTTGAAATAAGAATAATACGGAGATATAGTTTTTTTTTAAAGCCAGGAATATAGGTATCAACGAGTTATGAAACGAATTGCACCTAGTCTCTGACTGTATATGGGGTGTCGACTCAGCTTCATGGCATCAGCCTTGGAAACTCAGGGGCCAGGCCTCCCCTAGAAATAACTATGATACGCCAACTGATAACGTCGAATTGATGACCCCCGTAGTGGTCGAGTGGCGTATACACATGTTTTGAAGGTGTCGCTAGCTCTGAAGTTCCGGATTTGATCCCCGGACGCGTCAATATACAATGAAACACTTTTCTACATTGTCTCGGGTCTGGGTGTTTGTGGTACTTTCGTTGTCTCTGATTCTTCTTCTTCCTGCCCTTTTCCTAATTTATTTGGGGTCGGCGCACAATGTTTTCTACTTCCATTCTACTCTATTAGCTGTCATACTGCCAGTCGCTGATTTTTCCCTCATATCATCTCTCATGCAATCGATCCACCTTTTTTCCGGCCTTTCTCTTCCTCTCTAGCCCTCCACATCCAAATTCATCAATCTTTTATTCACATGCGTTTCATCCCTCCTCATTACATGCCCATACCATCCTAAGCGATTTCCTTATAGTTTTTCTGTTACTGGTGCCACTTGCAAACTTCCTCTAATATACTCATTTCTAACATTATCCATTTTCGTCACTCCACACGTCTCTGAGTAGTCCTCAAAAACCCAATTTCCCCGACTACTATGGTAAATAGCTGTTATAAATTGATATCAGCATACTACTATATACTACCATAGTAGTCGGGGAATATAATATATATAATAATATAATATATAATAAAATAAGTACAAGGTAAGCATAATTATTTGTTTCGGCTGCGATTCCCTAGAAACGAAAAGGTTAAATATTACGGTTGGTATGGTAAGGTTGCTTAAAGAAAAGAATCACAGTAGCTAGTAATAGGTTTTATTCGATAAAATTGCCGTTATGTCTTACAGTAAGAAATAGTTTTAAAACAAATAGACCTATACCTGTCCAATCTGAACAAAATAAATAAAGTTCTCTTTAACTTTAATTACCAGACAGAACCTGTAAATTTTTACAATGCTACGTAGCTACTTTAAAACTACATATTTGTAGTTGTATTATTAAAAACCTATACAACCTAAAGCAATTATACAAAATATCTTTTCATAGTGTACTTATATTTAAAATAGAAATATAATATCGTCACATTTTGTTCATTTATAAATTATAGGGCAGATAACACCTGTCGTGCCGAAATGTATTCACTTATAATATAGAGGTATTTTATACAAATTGAATTTATATGTCGTTCCAGGAATGTGTAACTTCGAATCGGCACACCACAACACTGTCAATTAATATATTATAAAGTCTGATATTAATATATTGTCAATAAAGTTTGCCCCTTAAAGATAATTGTAGGGTGAGATCATAGAGACTGTGATGGTAGCATATTTTTACAAAACAATATAACATTGCTCTAAAGTAGAGTACCTACATACTTTAACATAGAATAAAATGTTTCTCAATTTAATAGCAAATCTGATGTAATTTGGCCATTCAAAAAAAAAACTAAAGTTGACATAACATTCCTACATAAAAAAGTAATATGATCAGATCTAGCATACATGTCGATTGCTCTAGGCTTGCAAATGTAGGTCGGTTAAATAGAATTTACTTTAATTATGTTCAGTATATAGTCGAATAAATTCTATTTTATAAACAAATAACAACTAAATGGTGGAAAGAAAAAAATAAATCGAAGGCACAGATTCACCGTACCAGATTAAAATATAACCAACGAACGTAATATAGGACAAGGTATAGTTAAAACGGATAAACTAAAAGTTTTATCTTAAAGTTGTGTATAACGTTAGACAGTGTTGAAATCTGTTGCTTCTTTACAATTTAAAGAAAATATGAGTATTATATTAAAACCGTTTGTAATGACATCGTTAGTGTGTAATTAAATAATTTCGAAAATCGACATGTTTACTGCTCGCTATAAATTGTTTTTATAAGCGAATATACAACCTTCAACGAGTTTTAAATCAAATAAATGAGTAACTTTATATTCTGTTCAAACACCATTAAAATATTCTTATTTGAAGATATTTATATAAAATAAAAATACATACAAAAGATTTTACGTACTATTACCTTTTGCAGTTACAGTAATTAGGCCTTAAAATAATAAGATATCACAAATCCGTTTGAGGTTTCAAATTTTTTAAATGAAATTTAACTGCACTAACATTTATTACTGCTCTATTATTATATATAACAGCACTATTAATTAATCAATTATTATGCTCAACAGCCCAAATATGTTCCATAACCAAACACTCGTACATTTCAATTCCGCCGTCTGTTTGATATATTTTCTTTCGAATATGTAGCATAAAAGATCGTTAAGTTCACGTATTCTGTAGTGACAGATGTAAGAGCAATATAACAACTTCTCATAACAACAAGTAAATATGTATATTTTTCCATTTTAAGGTAAGCCGACCCCGTGGAAGACTAAGAAGATAATTACCATTCTGCTCCAGATCCGTACTGACAGCCTTAACGACCCTAACCCGCAAAACAATGTCAGCTGTACTTTAAAACAAGGATATAATGCATTTGTATATAATATTTATTGCGCATTAATACATATTTGTCTTTAATATCCATATCCATTATATTTAGCTATTGTGGTAGGAATTCCTTCTACTTGTATTTTATATACTATAGATAACAGTCAGTCATAAGCTCTTAACATTTGCACCTTCAGTATGATCATATCACACTCAGGATAAGAGGGCTTTCATCATAGCTTTATTAAGTAGTCGGACTGACTTGAGTAAATCTTAGCTCTACTGGGACTTGTTTATTTTAATTCAATTATGGTGTGTAGTCCATAACTGATATGTTTGTAAGCTAAGGCCGCTTTCGGTTTATGAATATCTATTACAACACTTTTACAAATATGAGCACAGCAGGGCAACAATAAAATATTAAAAACAAAATAATCCTCATCGTAAATGGATAGAATAGGAACAGCGAGCATAAAATGGCACCGGCGTGTTTCAAATAAATTCTAATTAACAGCCAATATTTCAATAAGATGCATAAATTTAAAATCCAAACTAAGTGTTATTGAGGTTCATTTAAAACTAGAAATATATCCTGCCCGAGTTTTCGTATGAAATATAATTAAATGCTAGAACATACATAATAAAATACAAAACAATTACATACATACAGCACGATTTTCACATGTAAAAAATTTAAATGAAAATATTGTCCTTACAAGATATTTACTAGAGGCTGCACAGGCGAGTCACAGGGGCTTCAATGGGACGTTATATCATCTGGCGCGACATGGCGTGCCGCAGCTTGCGCTCCCACGACTCCGCGTCCGCCCACGAGTGCCGCACGTCGCGGAACAGCTGCACATACACACCACACGTTATTTATACCATACACACTCATCAACTTATATCATGTATGCCATGGTTGAGCTTTACTGTGTATCCGTTAAGGCTCTGGTTTAGTAGGATCAGAGACAGAGCTTAGTAGTTTTTAGTCATAAGAGGTTTAAAATTAACAAAGCTGATTTGTAGCATTTGTAGTTTTAATGCAAAAATTTATCAGTTAATGTGAAAATATTTTTCAGTCTCCTCTTCTATATCTTAAGCTAAGAGTAAAGTACATCCTGTTATCACCGTCTGCGCCAGTATTCATGCGAAATAAAATTAAATAAATCAATCAAATTCTCATAAAAGCTTTTTACCTGAGATAACCACACTTCGTCAGCCAACAACTCGTTGAGTATGACGGTAGTGTCCTTACTGGGGTTCTGCATCCTCTTCTCAGCCACTCGTTTACTGCACTCCGCGTACATTAGATACTTCTGATGCGATATCCTCGAATACAACTGCACACGACTACAACACGTGGCGCACACCAGAAACTCCTGGAAATTGATAAAGATATTGAACTTACTAAGAGTTTGTTCTTGCTACTTGACGCTCTCAAACCTTTCTATTTCAGGGTTGAAGTCACTGCTTTTTTGTGGAGTAAGTTTATCGTAGACAAGTTCTCGTAGTATCGTAGAATAGTTTCTCAACAAGTTACGATGTGTATTGTGTATTAAATAAAGTAACATCAACACGCTGAAACATGCTTCAAACAAATTGTTTTTGGGCATCAGTTTTCTATAGCATACTATACAATATTCATTGCAAAGTTTTATCGTCGATAATGGATGTAAGTGGAGCCTACCTTCTCGTAGGCCAAGCGCGCGTCGGGCTGGACGGGTTCGAGCGTGGCGGGGTTGTAGGGCTGGCCGTAGAGCAGCAGGCGCGCCACAGCGGGGCGCGAGCAGGCGCGACAGGCGCCGGCGCCCGCAGCCACGCTGAGGCCGGGCCACGTGGCCACGGCCGCGTCCAGCGCGCGCGCCCCGCCCGCCGCGCCCCCCGCGCCTCCCGCGCCGCCCGACACGCGCGCCCTCATCGTCTCCGTCACCTCGTCCACGGTTTTCACGTTCGATAAAAAGTATTCGTCTGAAATGTGACGGTGCAGATTGGCATAGGGTTCGCTCAGCGCGACGGCAGCGCGACCGAGTGAATCTTGGCTGCGTTGCTGGAGCGCTGCTGTCGTGCGGTAAAATCTCACAATGGACTCCGACAACTTGTGACAGTCGTCGTGCATCGCCGTGCGGTCGCGCGACAGCAGCGCTGCAGGCGCGTTGCGGAAATTGTATGGAACGAAACTTTTATGCGACGAGCGCGCTTCTGTCGAGCTGCAGTCGCGCTGCCGTCTCGCTGCAACAATTGCTTAAAATGAAAGCACCGATATCGACACCGATTGAGGCGCCTTCAGACAATTTTTGCAGGTACAAAAAAGAAAAATAAAATATAACGAACCAAAAAAAAAATTTTTTTTCTTCTGCGATTATTAAATGTATAATAATACAAGACCTTACATAGAATGTTTATAATTACCTTGTTCTTGGAATATTTCTGTAAGGAAGTTAGGGTCTAATGCGTGTGATATTAACGTCTGGATATATACTTCGAAGTTTTCTTGATACATTTGGGTTTCCAACATCCTTTTTTCAATAAAACCACAATCATCAACTGGAAGCTCACTTCTAACTAACTCAACTATTGTTTCCAAATGTGACTGTGACCTTATTTTAACGGGGACTTGAGTATATAACTTTTTATTATCTGGATTCCATACAGTATACTGTAAAAAATATTAAAAATAAATGGTTCAGACAAGTTTTTATTTTCATAGTATGATGCAGTCAGGCTGTTGCACGGAATTTGTGCAACACGTAAGTATTATGAGCCAAGCAGAGCCTAAATAACTCACACAGTCAATACTCACAGTCGAAATATTACGATATAAAACTTTTCCATTTTCTTCAAATGGTTCATACTTTTGGAGTAATGTCTTGCCATCGACCCTCCACATAGCAGGCCACATTTCGTTTAATTCGGATTTTAATGCTATAAATTCTCCAGACTGAAAAGAAGTATAACAGGTGTCATTAGCTTCTTTTTTTACTTTCATTTGATTGAGATGCCCTCTTTGTTCAGCCCAGCTCTACATACAAATCGAAACTTTGCAAGCAATTTGTTTTTTAACAAGACATTCGTGCATGGGAACTGTTTGTGTGTAATCTGTATTTTTCTTACCTGATAGGGCATTTCTTCTATTGGTCTGGTATTGTCTATTTGTCCACTACTGGATACTTGATGATGAGACTTTATATTGTGTTGCATATTTCTGTTCGCCTTATTGTCATTATCTGAGTTACCATATAGCCCATATCCCATATTAGCACCATGTGCTGCAACTAGAATATAGAAAAGTAATCAAGCTAGGGCTGGCAGCTTGATTTATTACTAAAACCTGATGTTTGTCCTCCATACATCTGCATTCGCTTCTGATTTAATGTGGCTAAATAAATTTACTTACATGCTAAAATGATGTTATTTATAAAGTCCTTCGAAAGCAACTGTTGTTTAAAGTCTATTTTTTGTTACTATTAACAGAAAATATGACTGTTTGTTTGTATTGCAAATATTTTGCAAGAAAGTCTGATATTAAAATTAAATAATTCGAATGACAAATATATTATGATATGTAGAAGGTAGGAATGTTAAAGGAAAAGGATAGCCAAATGATGAAAATAATCATCACTGTGGTGATAACATGTACACACTTTACAATACTTATAGTTTACATTGCAAATATTTGATTATGTCAAAACAACCACTAGGTACATAATTTTAATATTGTTGTACTGTACATGTTATCCCTATTTTGGCGAAGTGAGGGGTGCTACCAGGAATAATTAAATTAAAATTATTTAACACATTATCGGTAATATACTCATGTTTATTTTATGTTTTCTCCTATACAAAATTATTTACATAAAATATTGAGAGTTGTGCATAAACAAATAACAATTAAATAGAAATACAAAAAACTTATGTTCAGGGCATGGCCTTCTAATACATTATCTCGTACTTACTAATAGCTGTCAATGTATTATGCAATTAATTTCCCTTACAATATAAAATCACTTTCAGCTATATAGAATATGCATACACTATTGTAAGTACTAACTAATCTCAAATACTGTAAAATACAATACATTATTTTATATGTACAACAGACACCCACTGGTATGAATTCCATAAAAAAATATACCATAATTTTAGAATTATTAATGGTAGCACCCCTTCAATAGCGAGTATGACAAGAGTCACAAATTCTACAATTTACAATAAAATGGCACTAATAATGTGTCATTAACAACAATTATGGTGAAATCTTGTTACAGACTAACCCTAAGAATATCGACGTTTACTAGGATAGGTACATCACATTTCTTTCGCAGAAAAATATTTACAAATTATAACCATAGATTTCATCTAATAAAAATTTACATTATCACAGTTAAAATGTAACAAGTTTTCACGGTATCCTGCTCAAAAGGCAGTTAGCTTGCTCCTGTCATACAAGCTTCAGGGCTAGCTCTTCACCATCGCGCTCTACTTCTTAAATGGAAATCTAATAAATTGAACGCACCTTCGTCGGGCTGGTGTTGATAATAGTATTGCTGCTGCGGCGCAGCCTGCAGCGAGGTCACGGGCGGCGGCGCAGGCGGTCGCGGCTTCTTAGGCGCAGCCGGCTGAGGCGCCACTACCGCCGATGGCGTTGGCTTATTCATACTTGTTCGACCCTTGTTCTTTCCTTTATCATTTAGAGGTGTACTAGGCACATTGAGCACCGGCTTGTTGAGCCTTCTCGCTTCCTCTTCTGCGTCATAAGCAGCTTCGTCACTACCGTCATATTTACGTTTTCTATCCTTATTCAAATTATAATACCGGGGATCATCTAACTCTTTTGTTTGAGAGGGAAGAAGATTAGACGACGCGCCATGTATTTGATTAGCACCCAACAAGCCCGTCGCACTCATACTCGCCGAGGAACTCATGACTGGATTACTCAGTGACATACCTGCGTTAATCACGTTTGACGACGGCATGGCTCCATTGGCACTTTGTTGTGTGGAATTTCCATCACATTGGCTTTTATGGTCGTTTGGAGTATAGGGTTTATTATTTGTAGTATTATTAGTATTAGTTCTAGACCAAGTTGATTTTCTGGCGCCTCTGCCGGCTGGCGGAGGAGACGTGTCACGCTCTCCTTGTAAGAATTTCAAATAAGAAGCCATGAAACCTGAACCGGGGCCCGTGACAGGAACATTAAATTTTTTATCCATAATTTTTGAAGTAGCGTCTTGTGAAGTGCTGTTAATGTTCTGCTGCTGTGAAGAGGGTGCTACCGACGATGCAGTATTTGCCCGTTGTTCTGCAAGGAAACCAAGTTCTTCCTCTATATTGGGTACTACCACCTTAGGCTGTTCCTCTTCACGTGTTTCAGGCGTCGAAAAAGATGACGAGGAAGCCGAAGGTGGCGTCTCGCTAAATGACGACAGTGGTGTTAACTCCACAGAAGATTGGAAATCGGGATGGGGGCCTAGGTGGAAGGGAGGAAAGTATGTTAAGGCGTGACCATGGGGCATTGTTAGTGCTTGGTGTTGGTTAGCAAAATTTGTTGCGTGTAAAGGAGCTTGTGATCCGAAAGCTGACGTGCCAGGGAACATTTTTGGTGGAGGAGGTGGTAGGTTCCACCTCTCGAAATCAAAATAACTACCATTTTGCTGTTGGCTAGTAGTTGAACTATGTGCGGGCGGGGGAATTCTATTTGCTAAATAATCGGCCATGACTACATTTGACAATTCATTCATATTTGTATGAGGAACTGATTTTTCAACACTCTTTCTTCTTGAAGGTAATTTGTTTGTTGTTGATGTTGGGATTGCTATTGGGGTTTGATTTTTGCTTGATTTTACATCTTGTACCTGACAACTTTGTTGCAAACTTTGCAAGTTTTTAACTATACTCATAGGATCTCCACGACAACTAGAAAGATCTTGTAAAGCTACATTATTGCTATCAAAATAGTTTTGTTTATCTGGCAAACTCAGTACTCTACTGGAAGACTGACTCTGAGGAACAGATTCATCATTATGAGTATTACTTTCAGTTAAACCACCATTATTGTAATTATTACTACTGCTATTACTAGAATATTTTCTAGGAGCTTGTCGGTCACTTTCCCAACAAGTTTGACCAGAAGATTGAGTTTGATTTCTTTCATATCTACTTTCACTATAGGTTTTATTTTGTTCAAGTCCTAATGCCCTAGTTATAACTGAAGGATAAGCTACTTGACTGTTTTGAGAGGGTGACCTTGTTACTGAGGCATCTAAAGGAGACCTAGGTGCAGTATTATTTACTTTGTTGTAATGTTCACTATGTGGTTGAGGGGAATTTATTGAATTCATAGGACTATGGTACATAGGATATGCAGGACTAGATCCATGATCTAGAGGGGAAGTTTGTGGTGCAGCTTGGGAGGGACTCTGTCGCCTTGGCACAACCACACCACAATCTGGACCATTTTGAGAACTACTACTAGAATACCCCGTATCTGTACTAGAACTACTCTTAGCACGTACATGGTAATCAGATTCTATATTATTTCCACTTTGATAGTGTCTAAAACTAGAATTTTGTGTAGCTGAATATTGTGAACTATTAATTCTATTAGACTTTGTTGAATTTCCACTACTGCTACTATAATTCAGTCTACCTGGGGCATCCATTATAGAATAACTTATAGGAGAGGATTGTGGTTGAACTTTATCATTAGCTTCACAACTTTTTCTTTGTTCATTACTTAACTCTGGATAAACTTTACTTTGAGCCTTAGTCTGTACTTGTGGCGGTTTTACTGAAGGGGATACAAAATTACTAATGCTATTAGTTATTTGTCGGGAGGGTTTCTCACTACTTGTGGTTTTAGGAGACTGGGAATTATAAATGGAAGCGGATGGTCTAGAGGTTGTACTTGAAGATGATCGATAATCTTTACTAGGTGGAGTTGGGGAAGAGGTCACCGGTGGAGTTGACACTATACACGATTGCTGGGAATGAGCAGTTGAACTTGCAGAACTTGAATAGGACTTACTTCCAGCATAATCCTGCTGTGATGAGAGTTGACCACTCTTTGCACTGCTTGTACTATATGAGTTATCAGTCTGATTTCCAAATGTTGGAGATTGAAAGAATGTTGATGATGATGTTGAAGTTGCTGGCTGTTTTGTTGCCGTTGCTGGTGAGCCAGACCTGTTTGTTTGTTTACCAGCACTAGATATCTGAGAGTTGAGGTGATTATTGAGAGTTTGTGCTGCAGCAAAATGTGCATTAAAATTCTCATATGTTGCTGATGCTTTTGTTGTAGCTGGACTTGGAGATGAGGGCACAACACTTTCATGGGGTAAGATTCCAAATGGACTAGGCAGTTGGTTATTCCCTTGCCAACTCAATCCTGTAGTGCTGCCTGGAGTCGATGATTGGTCAAAAAATGATGTTCCTTGTGCTGCCAAAGTTGGATGTGAATAATTTTCTCTTAAAGTAGACAATTCTGATTCTACTGAAGATTGTTTTGATGCAACTGCAGCTTGAGCCTGAGCTATAACTTGCCGATGCTGTGCTTGAAGAGAAGAACTGTAGTGTGCAGGTTTGGGATTCGCATGATGAAACAGAGGTGAAAATACTGCGTCATACCCAACCGCTGGGGGAGATAAAAAACCCGCAGGATTGAAGGGTGAAGCAGTTGATGAGCCCAGTTGCCCTGCTAATGATGCTGTTGTATGAGCTGCTTGTAGGAGCAACTGACTTGTAGTTGATGGCACTGATTGGCTGCCTAATCCAGAGCCACCACTTGCTAGGTGGTGATGAAAATCCCCACTTGCAGCACCGGCCTGAACCCCTGCTAACCGATTGTATGAATATGCTGACCATGGTCCTACTGGATCCATTACCACCTCCGTGTTGCTCAAATGTCAATGTATGTAATATGTCAATAGAAGTCCACACTTTCATCCATAGTTTGTAACACACAATCAATTGTATTTATAGTTACTAGCACTATTTTGGAACACTGGAACTCATGTTGAATTTACATACTCTTCATACAGAGAAAACACCCCTGGAAATAAAAGGAAACCAATATTAACATCAAAACAAGGCATAATATACAACAGAGACTATGATCCTATAAGAAAACTGAAACGTTTATCTTTTTTAAATTCACATGCAAATTGGGACCAAAACAAAACAATTTGTAATCAACAATTTACAAAACTGCTAAATAAAGCTTCGACCCTAAGAAATAAAAATAATCCGGCGCTTCACTGGGGAAGCGTCAAAGAGTGACGGAACAATACAAAATCATATTTTACACTGTCATATTAGCAAGCTTGTTTAAGTACGAAGAAACATACCATCGCCTCGGTTTTCCACAACCATTTATCAATGTGGTTTCGGAGGACGCTCACACAACAGATAACATCATAAATATGGCCTCGACTCCTCGAGTGCTCGTTGCGACGGGTTTTGTCTATTGTGAAATGAAAAGCAACTCAAGTCACAGGTTGTACACAATAGATCTCTTTTTATTTAACACTTCGCAATATTAAATCTTCAGTCGTCGTTACAATAGTAGTGATGTTTCAACAAACCAATAACTTTATTTACAAGTAGAAATACGACAACGTTTCGCCTTTCACATTAATCGCCGCCATCTTACTTGTCGAATATCTGTCGGTCGGTCGAACGAACGAAAGACCGCACGCAAAACAAGCGATACAACGCCATCTATAAAGTGATTTGGTAAATAAAATGTATTAAGATTTTAGCTCAATATATTTTTTGTTAATTTAAGCAATTATACGTAGAACCCACGTTTATTTAGAGAAATTGTTTAGTAATATATCATTATAAGTTATAAGAAATATCCAATACCAAGTTATTAATCTACATTTAACATTACAACTTTGAATTAGCGGTATTTTGTGAGCGTCAAGATGGCGGGACCAAGTCACCAATTCAAAAAGTATTACATGAAAGTATTTGTACTACATATGTACTATTTGTACCCGAAACTAAACATTTGTACCTCTAAAGGCAAAGGAAGTATATCAAGACGTCCCTGGTCCCGCCACTTTGACGTCAAAGTAGCGGGACCTTCTGAAAGTGCTACTCTGAGGCAAGTAATTTACACCCGAAGACTTAGTACTACATATGTACATATTTATACTCAATTTTCAATACAATTGTAAGGTCCAAATTAATGTTATGGTATTGAAACATTGATCCCACCAATTTGATGATTGATGTTATCGCTGAACATATATCAAAAACGTTAGAAATCGTGCAAAATCTAATGTAAAAACTTAGTACGTCCTAAGTACATAAACATGGTGTAGTTTTCATGTTAATAATCTAAGTACATCAAAAGTTATCAAGCATTCATCGTCTTTATCTCTGAAGGACACATTTATGCAGAAATGAAACAACCCAAAATTGCTTTCATAATTATTAAATATATTTTGATTCAACTCAAATTAAAACTGTTGCCTTTAGTGTTCTAATGATAAATTGACTTATATATTATTATAGAAATTAAGTTTGACAAGACTTATTTTTGCGCATTATATTAAACAGTTAGGCACAATGTACGTTTGACTTTTCGTAACTTCATCTTTAAGTCATCGTAACAATCTAACTTGCCAAT
The DNA here is from genome assembly GCA_932294365.1 of Diachrysia chrysitis. Classification (NCBI taxonomy): domain Eukaryota; kingdom Metazoa; phylum Arthropoda; class Insecta; order Lepidoptera; family Noctuidae; genus Diachrysia; species Diachrysia chrysitis. The sequence continues at coordinate 8,056,812 of OW028649.1, read as the reverse complement.
TATATTCGAGGAATATGAGCTCGAAAACTGCCGATACCGCTATAATATTTTTCACAACAAGTTGAGGGTAGGTAGTCGATTCCGTTTTAACCTTTTTGATTCATTTTGTATGTAAGTGCAACAACACATTTAATAATTATGAAAGCAATTTTGGGTTGTTTCATTTCTGCATAAATGTGTCCTTCAGAGATAAACGATGAATGCTTGATAACTTTTGATGTACTTAGATTATTAACATGAAAACTACACCATGTTTATGTACTTAGGACGTACTAAGTTTTTACATTAGATTTTGCACGATTTCTAACGTTTTTGATATATGTTCAGCGATAACATCAATCATCAAATTGGTGGGATCAATGTTTCAATACCATAACATTAATTTGGACCTTACAATTGTATTGAAAATTGAGTATAAATATGTACATATGTAGTACTAAGTCTTCGGGTGTAAATTACTTGCCTCAGAGTAGCGCTTTCAGAAGGTCCCGCTACTGTGACGTCAAAGTGGCGGGACCAGGGACGTCTTGATATACTTCCTTTGCCTTTAGAGGTACAAATGTTTTGTTTCGGGTACAAATAGTACATATGTAGTACAAACAGTTTCATGTAATACTTTTTGAATTGGTGACTTGGTCCCGCCATCTTGACGCTCACGGTATTTTTGTTTAAAAATGCGTTTTGTTTATGCACAATAAATATTTTTATTTATCACCTACGATTGATAAATTTTAAACTCTAAATTTTTGAACATACTTTAAACAACGTAGTAATGAAATATTCTTTGCTTTTACATATAATTGTGGAAACAATTTATACCTACTTTGTTGTACTTTCACCATATCGCATACAGTGCGTATGCTAGTTACATGCATTTTATTGGAACGAAGTTCCTTATCACGCGCTGCGAAAGGGGGCTAGACGGAAATTATGACCAAAAGTTGTAACGACACTTTTTGGAACGAAGTTCCTTATGGCGCGTTGCGAAAGGGGGCTAGACGGAAATTATCACCAAAAGTTGTAACGACACTTTTTGCTATTGTGTTTACAAAGTCCCGCGCATCTATGACGTGTACGAAAGAATAAACAGAGTGCATATATTTTTATTTTATTTTTTCATTTATTATATATTATATATGTGTGTATATCTTTATATGTATATGTGTGTGTGTGTGTGTGTGTGTATGTACCTATATGTAATTTTTTTTTTATTTCAATTCGAAAGGAACTTCGTTCCATCCGGGTGTCCCTTGACACCTCTCAAGTTTTTTATTGCTAGTTACACCATAACACAAAGACAAGCTGTTCTTTGTGAAGACGAGTATAATTATAGTTTACTTATTGATGAGTATAGAACAGATCACTGAGACTCCATTATATCGTGACGTCAGAGGTATCTCAATACCAATACTAATCTGCGGCACCCAGGGCTGCCACACTTAAAATAGTCGTTTTGCAAGAAAGGGATAAAAATAAAATATTAGACACGTATTTTTAATTAACAAACGATGAGGGAGATACAGTGAATGGAAATATCGCGTGACGTCACTTGTGGCAACAATTTTTACCCACAAGTGTCGTCACCAGCCCCCACTTCAGAACTTTAAAGCGCTTTAACTTTGTCATATTTCATTGATATGATAAAATCTAGTTTTTATTTCTTTTTTTATTTATCTGGTGGACTAAATAGATATTTCCTTTGCATACCCAGTCCGCTCCCCTATTGCGATAAAACTTCTTGCTTTTTCGTGTACATTTTACACCTTTAGATTTGTTTAGGTGTATTTGATGGTTACTTATTATTTTGTATCTAATATTTTCCTTAGGAGTAACTTCCCTCACTGCAGGACGAAGGCCTCTCCTTTTGCGAGTATTATTGATGTACTTACATTGGTGATTTTCTTTACTGTTAAAATTAATAATTCTTTTGGTTAACTAGGATACAAAGTACCACTCTTCACCGCTTCCTAAAAGCTCTGGCTGTGGAGAAGATACGCTGCAACCAACTCCCCAGCAGCACGCTGTCATTTCGTTTACAATACTCAATAATAAAGATCATTTAGGGACCGCGCCAAATAAACATTTGGTTGAGGTCGATAGGTACCACTATGAAATTTAAAGTATTATCTATAGAGACCAAGGTCAGCAGAACGACCAGTCATCGTTGTTTCGAGCTGTCTCAGAATAAACTTAACTAGCCTGGGGTTCGAACCTTTGTATTTGCAAATACGATACATTTGGCCGCCGCGACATCTTTCATGCTATATTTATTTTAGAGTTAAAAAGAAAACAACTCCTGGAGTTCAATAAGTGTATTTATTGGACATAACTTTTTCAGTAGCCGACTATTTAAAATTAAATTGTTAATTATCTTTGGTACTTTTTTTCCATAACATATTATCAGTTTAGGAAGACTTACAGACAAAAATCTCATAATTCTTAGCTACCAGTTAGTTATGAGTGAGCAAACTAAAACATTACATTATCGTCTTCGGTCTTGTGCAGTTTCAATCAGGTTTTTATACTTATGTAGCGTTGTTGCGTGTGTATATTTTGAGTGAACCTATATATATTATTTCAGTTTAATACCATTTATACCTATATATTTCATATATCTAGCTCGACCATTTTTCGGAGACTATAAAAATATTATTTGAAGTTACATAACATGCTTGTTAAGTAACATAATCTTCTTGTTAATTTATTAGAATTATCGTGTGACAAAGGCCCTGATTCTGTTTAACACAAGCTAAACTTAACTTTTATAAGGTTATTGGTATATTTTTCACCAGTACGTAATTAGATTAGAGCTGTTAAATTAACTTTAAACTAAAATTTCGTAAAAATTCGATGACACGCAAAACGTGTGCACTGAAACACAGTGATGTTCAAGGCGTAACTAGTTTGACACATAAACAATTCTAAAGTGCTATGTTAAGCCTTTGCAGCGCCAGTTTTTTCACCGAACATTGTTAGAAAACATAAATTGAGCGTGGCCTAAAATTTACGACTACATTTTAGTTAGTCATAACAATGCTTTAATTTAAACAACAACAAGAGAATCAGCGCCAATGTAGATTTTGCAACAGTGTACATATTTAAAGTTTGCTGCACTAAAATTATAGGACTTAAGTTTGATATCAAAGTAGGTTCTTAGATTTTATACATTAGTGTATAGTAGTAGGAATAGTTATATATTATGTAAGTTTTATCTACATTGTCATAAACAATTACAAAATTAAAATGGTTCTCATGTTTGTGCTAAAACCACGTTTAGTTTAGATAACCAATCAATACATGCATATCTCGTGGGGTTGCCATTAAGAGAATACCATTACATAAACAAATAACCTTAAAGTATAATTTCACTTTATGAACCTACATTGATGTAAAACTTACGTCCTTTTACAAATTCTATAACACACTTATGCATAGTAGGTAAAAATATAAAATCATAGAAAAGGATCTACATGAATCACTATTCCTTATTTCTTGAAAGATTTTGGCACAAAATTCCTCTATCCGTGCATGTGGTATGTAAATACAAAACTTAGTTTTGTAAATTAAAATTGCTTTAGAATAATCCATACTACATTACAAAGATGTGTCATTGTAATATCTACAAGCATAATAAATATACTGGCAATGAACTATGCACATGTAGGACGGCAGGAACTACAAACAACCATTTAAAAGAGAGCAAAACTTAATTTAACTATTATGAATGAGTCACATGACGATATGAATAATTTACAAACAGTTTAGCCCCCCTAGACAAGTGACATTTCGACAAGCGATAACGCTGATCGAATTGTTATAATATATATGGAAGTTACAAGTCCAAGTCACGTTACTTATCGAAACGAAATGTCATATCCATACATTTAATGTAATTTAAGCGATTTCTATCATCGTTTACGCTTGTCCAAATGCCACTGGTCTAGGCAGGCTGAATTATAATTTTACTAGTTTTAATATAGAAATAAATATTTGAAGCAGATGTTCTCATTTTATCTAGGATCGGACGAATTTTTAACATTTATAATATTATTTCTTTCCACATTTACGCTAACACAGACATTGAAAAATGCTCGCGAAAACTTTGTTTAAGACACTAGCATTGAAATAATGTTTTTAAACTAAACATGCATATTCGTAATAAGAGAAAATTCAAAGTACTTAAATGCTGCTAATTCATACAAGCATTTCTTTAAAAGATGTGAAATGATGGTTACGTTAACTCAATAGACACGGACAGTGAACACATACTAATTTCTAGAAATTTCGAGATCCTTGTCGAACCTACTAGCTGTTGACTATGATATAATTGATATATGTAGAACTTAGTATTTATTATTGTTTTACCATAAGCTAAGTAGATCCGACTTAGACTTATTCATCTAATATAAAACTGGTTATCTTATATCTAATTTAATCACATGAAGTTTTAAATATAGTATAAAATTATGCATTGAATATTAGATATTATTATATTTTTTACCTTGATTCCAATTTCTGATGGTATATGAATATAACATACAAACATCTTTATCGTAATGAGGTAAAAAATTAAATTATGTAAGTGTGTTAAAGTAGAGAGAAATCAGAACTTAATTTTATGTCAACTTGAAGAGTATAACTTATTGAGTGAGTTCATAATAAAAATAACAATTATAATTATACACTAAAGCTTATTATGATAAAGATAATGATATAAATTGAAGTATTAAGTTATAATGAATAGTATTACGCAAGAGAATTATGACATATAAAAATAAATTTCCTAAACAAAATAACTTATCCATAAGCACCGTTGTTATAAAAATAAAATCTTTGGATCGATCTGGCAAGTTAACAGAAAAAATAATCACATTTAAAACTTAACAATAAAACTACAAATAATCAGACCCTGATTGCTAATATCAAATAAACATAACTGAGTATTCGCTTTTACAATACAAAATACATAAAAAGTCTACATAGCTGTCATTTCATTTAATTTTAAACTGGTATAACACAGGATTGAGTAAACGTTTGAAATTAATAAATTTAAATGCCTTGAGTGAGGGAATTTTCGAGTACAATGTCAAATTCATCCAGAGGCTCAAGTATTTGTCTGAGGAACGTAAGCAGACCTCTTTTGCGCAAAAAACTTTGTTCTTCATACATCTCGACGGTAACGCGCGTCATTGACATTGGTACGAGCATTCGGTGGAGCCAATGTTCACTGCAAATAAGTATTACTTTTAAACACAAACAAAAAGTGATTTACTTCACTAACATTTTTACCGACCTTATTCAATATTACCTTTTTTGCATGCCCCAAAATTATTTGATTTAAAGAGTAAAGTGTGTTTTTAGGGAATGAACAAGACAAAAATAGTAGGCGATATTATAAAGAATATGGTACTCGATATAGTACGTTTTCTTAGCACTTACCGCAAACTGAGACATATAAAAAGTTGAAATTTGCCATCCTTGCCCAAAGTGCGGCCCACGCTATTGATCTCATCCATAAGGTGGCAGTAGCATCGCCAGATGGCCCTGTGCTCCTGATCTTGTCTGCAGTTGTATGCCATGCCACAGCTCTTATTGTTCTGGCTAGTCGGTTCGTCGCAAAGACTCATTTTGAACTCGTCTTTTACTTTAGCTGTATAATGTAATGGTATATTTTTAACAAAATTCAATAATGTTACATGGTTATTTTAACAAAATTAAGCTTTAAAACTCACCAAAGTAATCCCAAATAAAGAGATTTTTTCCAAACAACCGTACAGACTTGAAGCCACATAAGAACGCTTGTTCTAAGCATTTCACCAGACCATTTTCGCCGCAAAGCAGTACACTGAGGGAATTTGCATCCTTGTCCCGCTTCGACTGATAGTGCCACTTTACTATTGCGTTTACGCAATCACCTACAACATTTTTCAGTTAGAATTGTCATCAGATAAAATCAAAGCAATTTGAGAGCGAGTAGAGCGTATATGACAGTGGCAGCGAATGTTGTGCTAAAAAGCATCGAGCAGTGAGAGTGATTTCAACTATATCCATTAGGGTAAATACTGTTATGAACATTGAAGAGCTGAAATTAATTACCATCTACCTATTATTGACACTGAACCAAAAAGGAAAACAGTTATTTTTTTAGGAAACACTAGAACAAACATGATTCTAAGTCATGATGTGCTCCTAAAGTCTAAAGTCATGACCAATATAGCATATTCGAAAAAAAAAAATAGTTCTGTTATCATTCATAGGTTACTAGCCGACCCGACTAATCCTTTAGGGGTATAATATATAGTCTACGACCTATTCTCAGTCCTAACAAATATACACAAAAAAATTCATAAATATTGATCAAGCCGTTTCGAAATCGTTCGATATAACACACTGTGACACGAGATTCCAAATCTCTTTCAGGTCCGCAATGATCATAAGAATGTTTGACCGCCTGGATATAGGTATGAGGGTTACTGACGCTAGAGGAATACAAAGAGTCGTCGCACGTGTGCTCGGACAGTACCGATCATGTGCTGGATGGTGGCGGTGGAGAGGTGCGTGGCGGTGGGCGTGGCGGGCGGCGGCGCGGGCGCGCGCGGGCTGGCCCCGCGCCGCACGCGCGCCGCCACCAGCAGGCGCTCCGTGGACCCGTCGTCCACGCCCGTGCCCAGCCAGCGGTTGCACGGGAACCTGCAATGCGCTACCTCTATAACTACCTACACTTAGAGGCTACTATCATCAGTGCCATAAAGTAACACGTTTATAAAATTCAATGATAGACATAAATTTCTAAATTTTAGCTTTACCAATTCGGCTTAGTCATTTAGTCGGGAAACATAGGTGAACACAACTATAATATAATATATATGTTGGGACCACTCACACACGGCCTTCTGATCCCAAACTAGGCAGAGCCTGTACTATGGCAACCAGACAACTGATAACCATACTTATATATATATTATGACGACCTCCGTGGTCGAGTGGCGTACACACCGGTTTCAAGGTGTCGCCAGCTCTGAGGTCCCGGGTTCGATCCCCGGCCGGGTCAATGTAGACAACTTTTCTACATTGTCTCGGGTCTGGGTGTTTGTGGTACCTTCGTTGTCTCTGAATTCCATAACACAAGTGCTTTAGCTACTTACTTTGGGTTCAGAGCAATGTATGTGATGTTGTCCACATTTACATTGATTTACATTTACATATATATTTCTAAATACATACATGTTATAGATAAATTACACCCAGACACAACAAATGATCATGCTCATCACACAAAGATGAGACCTCTGGTTTAGCAGTCAGGGCCACTAACCACTAGACCAACCGGCCAATCAAAAGTATTAAGTAAGTACACATGAGATATTTAATAATTAGCACATAAGTACCTTTATATTTTAAATACACAACATGTAATTTTAACTTACGTATAGGTGTGCCCCGTGACTTCATTCCTCACGAAAACTTGATCAAGTAACCAACGCGGTGAAAGTCCAGAGTTGTCATGTCCGATGCGCAGTGTCGATAGAATTCCCAGATTTTTGTGCTACGAACATAATAATTTCGGCATAATTTCTTTGCAATCAAAATTACTTAAGACAACAAAATATTTTAACTTACGTGAAACACAAATTCGTTTGTGTTGCGCGGTATTGGGATTTTCGGCGTAGATTCGCCGTTCGCGCCGGAAATCGAGATCCAACAATTAGCAGTTGTCTGACTAGCTTTCCTTGATGGTACGATATAAACACGATACGGGAGCTCTGGTGATCAAAGACAAAATAATGGGCATATAAAAATATACTTAATATATAAAGCTGAAGAGTTTGTTTGTTTGAACGCGCTAATCTCAGGAACTACTGGTCCGATTTGAAAAAATCTTTTAGTGTTGGATAGCCCATTTATTGAAAAAGGCTATAAGCTATATAACATTACGGTGCGACCAAAACGAGCGGAGCTTAAACGAAAAATGTTGCAAAAATGAAAAACCGTTGAAACACGCGGACAAAGTCGCGGGGGACAGCTAGTAAAAAATATGCAGCTAGTATAATATAGATACAATAGGGATACAAAACGCAAGATTGTTTTTTATGTGATAATTGTGCACAGTTACAATATTATAAAACAAAGTCCTCTGCCGTTTCTGGCAAAAAAACTCAAAAACTACAGAACGGATTTTTATATGATTTTCACCAATGGATAGAGCAATTTAAGAGGATTTTGTATGTATAATTCATTAATGTTTGTGTGACCGTTGAGAGCCGTGGGGGGTCGCTAGTTCTCACATAAGAATTATAGCATTTGAAACAGGCGCCATCTTTTCGGCCTTTCATTACAGATGTTGACCTCAAAATTACTTTAAGAGTTGATGTCAATGGGAACATCAACACTTATGTGGAACGGACCATGACATCATATTGAGGTCCGCATTTTGATAAATCATAAATCCCGCGTATATTTTCCGACCATATATTTTTATTGCATTCAATTATTTAAATAAAAAACCAATCATTACGTCATGAATTAGAACTGAAATAGCATTTGATATAAAAGTTTAAACCAAATCGGTAATTTGTGCATACTCCCATTATTATTACTTCAACTTAGATATTATAATTATATAAACTCCGGTACTTCTATCAACATCGCCTTCCCATAACAATTTATTCCCATGACTTCCCATAAAAAAGGAAAGAATAATACTACTAATAAAAACATTCGCAAAAACCAAATGATATTTAAAAACTTACTAGTAGTAGGATATGTGTTAGTAAAACAGCAATAGTCGACTGCGTTCAGCGTCAGCAGATGATAAAGAAACTGCTCTCGTTCCTCCTCAGAGCGAAGGAATGCAGTTCTCTTGTACTGGGAGCGAAGCAGCGTCGTATCAGCTAGCAGTTCTCGTAAATGTTTCGATAACAATTTCTTTTCTAGCGACAGACGAACCCAAGCGCGGGCGTAGCCGATCTCAGTTTTGATGTCTGTCATTGCTTGCACGTTTCTGTAATAAAGATAACATTGTTTTGTTTAAGTGGAACCTTACATGCACTCAAATCTGAATAATAAATCTTAGAATATTATAGTTAGGTAATAATGAAACATTAATTGAATAGTTAGTACACTAAAATTAGCCTAATCTAATTAAAAAAAAAATGGTTCTTTTCTTTTTTTAAGTGGACGATAAAGGTATTCCAAATATATTTAGTTATAATTTAAGTTATGTTTTAAAGATTGAATTAAATAACATTCCTCAATATTTACTTTTACTATAGAATTATACCCATCTCTGTTTAGCACATTTATGAGGTGACATTAATTGTGCGATAGTAAAGGAAATAATAATGGTACTTGGTAATTTTCGTCTTAAATAAAAGTACTTACCTCATATCAAAAGTCAAACTTTCTGGCAGTGGTCTTAATGGGTTGGGAGGTGCTTTTCGTTCCAGAGTCCCGGAATTACTAAGCCGATCCCGCGAGCTATCCCGTGATCCGGCTCGGGAACTGTCCCGGGAACGATTGCCGGTACTCGTGCTCTGGTGTGCTTCTACTTCGGCTCCCACCGAAGAAAGATCTGGTTGGAGATATTTTATTATTCTTAACATGTTTTTTGATATACATAGTTTCTAGATATACATTATTCGCAATTGTGCCGACGTAGAACCTAACTTTGACGATTACCGTGGTCGTGGCGTAAACACTGGTTTTCAAGGTGTCACCAGGTTGTGTGTGTCACCCGGGTTCGATCCCCGGACGGGTCAATGAAGAAAAGCACTTTTCTACATTGTCTCGGGTTTAGGTGTTTATGGTACCTTAGTTATTTCTGATTCCGTAACACAAGTGCTATATTATTGCTACTTACTTTGGGTTCAGAGCCATGTATTAACGTTGTCCATATATATTTATTTATTAAACTACCAGAATTTATTATGCAAATGTATACATAAAGTATAATTAATATAAAAAATCTACTGATTTTTTTTTGCCTGTATATTTTTCATTGAAATACGTATGTACGTAGTTTACATGAAAGAGACAGATGTATGTCAAAGTTGAGAAGTAGCAATATGTGTTTGTAAAGATGTACATAATATACTTACAGTCGAGTCTTTTGCGCAACACACACCAAGCCAAAGCTGCATGTTCCAAAGCAAGAGAGAAAGTTTTATCGCTAGCATTAAAGATTTTAAACATTAGCAGTACATAAGGCGTCATTCGCACGGTAAACACTGACGTAATACGGTAAGCTATTTATTTACATTTTGTTTCAACAAACTGATTTACTTTCTTCATGTTTATTGTATAATTATTATGTGTATAGTAGTGTTTATTTAGCTAACAGTTTTAGCATGACAAGATTAGTCCACTAACATTAGTTTATAATTAACTAATGTACATTATCAGATAATATTAATCAGGGTTAGAAATAATGGTGAACACTTTTAACTGGTTTTTTTTTATATAGCAACACATGAACACAAATGATTTACTCACCAGGTGTAAGATAGTTGGGATCGATAGGTTTAGTGGAATTGCTGCACTGCTCCAACTCTTGGTAGTTGGTGAGGTGCATCCATAGAGCAGACTTGCCCAATTTATGCTGTAAACCGTGCGACCACAGCCTTTCAAGAAGGTCACATAGTGAAGCGATCATAGTACTCTCTTCAACACCTGTTATCGATACTTCACATCCCAAACCTAAATCCGACTCTTCCGTACCCATTTTCTCTACTAGCATTCTTTTAGTTTTGCTTTTACACTCCTGAAAAAAAAAACAATAATTTATTAGATAATTATCTAAGTACCTATTATAATAGGTAGATAGATATATAATAGGTAGGTAGATAAGTACCTATTATAATAGGTACGTCGTCAAAAAGTACGAATTTTAATTTTGTACAACTATCAATTCTATCTAATACATTTGCAAACAAACAAAAGAAAATAAACCTTCTAAGTTAGATGACACATTAAAATCATAATTTACCTTGAGAAGTTTCTCAACAAACGTTCTATTGTTTTGAGCAATAGCTGCTGGCGTAACTTCAGTTGATAGTCTTCTACTAATATCGCCTAATAAAAGCTCTGGTGGACAATCTTTCACTTGCCATTTCGCATTTTTTATTCTCTTTAGACTGTTTGTTCTGAAACCGTAAAAGTAATTAATAATTAACACATTAATTGATATATTATTTTGGTAAGCCAGCAGCAACAAGCAATTTGTTTTTGTGAGTGTAATTTCGTGATTTTATTAGTGAGCGCGGACTTAATCCAACAAAAATAATTCTTTAAAAACACAGGCCATTTTGCAGTTATTTGTGATTGCCAGTAATTTAATATTACAATTAAATAACGTAGTAAAACTTCTATTATCTGATTACTTAATATCTATTAAGGCACAAGAAGCATTTAGGTTAAAATCGCGCACACTCTACATTAACTACCGATTAGAGGATAAGGTTTACAAACATTCAAAATACGAAGAATTACACATAAATAACTTTATTTTTATCATATTTTTATTTACAAAAATAGAGCCTATATTATGATGAACAATGATATATTGCATTAGAAGATACCTTATTAACGGAAAGATCTGTCAACATTATCATCTATAACTTGTAAATAATTAATATAAAATGTCCTATCATGTAGGTACACAAAAAATAAATATCACACTATAGACAAAGACATAAAATCACATATAACATGGAAGTATTTCATACTGCATGCAATATAAACATACCATGCAATTTTATAACAAAATACTGACTATCACAACATGTATAAATAACATAAAAGATGCATAAAAACTATGAATGGTCTCAGAGACATTTTTAAAATCAACCATAGATTATAACAAGGAATATTCAATAACATAAGTAATTACTTAAAATTTGCCTACTAGTCCTTCGTTGGGATTGAAGGTCGTTTTTATGCATGAAAAAAAAACAAAAATATCGGCTTATGATCTTAAAAATCACTAATTAAAAGTAATGTAAAAAAAAATCTTTTATAAAAAATAATATATTTATAATATGAACGATTCTTTATTGAATTAAGTATTAAGTAATTAAGCTACGATACTTAATATTTACAAAGTATGCAGCATTTTATTTATATTTCTACATGAGCGTTGTTTAAAATGATGTTAATATTTAGGAAGGTACTTTAGTTTTATTTACCTTTGTCATAGTTATTTTATTATTAATAAAAACTTTCTGACTTATTTTATATAAGTCACTAATAGTTATTATATTCAAGTTTAACTTAAGGTCTAACTAAGACTTTAACTGCTTAAAAGTTACACAGCGTCATTTTTATTATTTTTTTTTCAAAGACAAGACTATTTAACTTTAAAATTAATTAGAGTCAAACAGGTAATTGTATTTTAAACACGAAGATACACATGCGTTTGAACATATAATTAATACCTAAAATACTTGTAAATTTTCTAAAACAAGATACAATCACATCAAATGACAGTTGTAATTAAAATGCCATAACTATATTACCATAATAATACTTATATGAGGGCCCCACTATATCTAAATAATATTATCAAATGTACGTGTGGCAGATTTTTATTCGTGAAATAAAATTTGTCGGACAGAATTTGTATGGCAGAACTGTCAAAAATTCAAAATTATTCCTTGGATAAAATTATCTAGCGTTTGTAAAATCAGCCCTTAGGTTCATGCTATAATAATAGAATATATAAATAATTTGTATGTACTTACCTAGAAAGATAAAAACATATTTTTATTACGCAAAAGTTCTTTACTTTTCGTACTCAAGTCCTCAATAGGGAATATATACCTTATTATTGAATATGATTTAGTAGCAATATATTTTATGACAAAAATGGCGTATAGACTCAACTCAACACTCAACTATTTTTGATATGACTATACCTTATTTAGCAACTTCCAATTTTACAATGTGGTATGATATCAAATAACTATTAATTAATTATTATTTGCGTTCAACACAAAATAAAAAGTTCTTAGAACTTTACTACTGAGTATATATATCACAGGCTGTAAATAAGTTTTTTTTATATATTTTATTACAATACTTGTAAATAATAATAATTGCATGAGATTCATTTAGGTACCAATTAGAATTTGGTATTTGTAAAATAAATATGGAAGCCATAATTACACTAGTTTACAGGGTTTATATGTGTATATTGGACCTTTTATTGATTAATTTTATTTTATACTAAGTAGAGGATGAGTGAAATTACCTAGTACGTCACAGCTATATTTTTTTTCTTTTTTTTATATTAACTCAATTTTCAATCATTTTTGTTATACCGTAATTCCTATTTTTTTTTTAGTTTGCTGGTCATTATCTCTTCTCTGGGACAACGACCGGGCCATCCAGGTGACATGACATCCATTGACACGAGAAGAAGAAGATTGGAAACAAGTAGTTTTTCTTTTACAAACAGTGTATTTAAATCCTTATGGCACTAGTTCGTTAATAATAGAGTAACACAACTCGAATTGAATAACAAATATTGTTCAAGAACGTTATGCAAAATTGCTTTACCCAACAAATAAGTTAGACAAAAGCGTAAAATTTTCATTCCCAAAATTTTCGCTGATAACACGGTTGTTGAATATTTTATGGTCATTTAACATAATGTGTGACGTAATAGATTTTAAGCTACCGTAACTTACAAGAATGTAAATAAATCATTAAAAAAATAATCTGAGGTTATATCACGGTACAAAACTATGTAAACTAGTGTTAATATTTGAAGCAAATGTTACATTACACGCACTACACGGTAGTGTTAATTTTCTAACATACAATTTTTAAACATATAGTACATTATCAGGCTCAGTACAATCGCATGCTGCCATGTAAAGCAATTCCAGACTTATGGTCAGTCAATAGAACTGAAGTAACAAAAAATGAATGACCAAAAATCGCGTGTTAACCGAGATAACAATTTTAATTAGCGTTTCAAAATAATTTAAGTTGCCTTGAGCAGTTATTTAAATAGGTACAGTAGCATATTTAATGGAATCTGTTATAAAAACAACAATGATTCAAATGTAGTATTAATTATAATTCATCAGTATTTCACTATCTTGATCCAAATTGTTATCTCGGAGTGCAACGAATACGGGGCAACATGCACGCCTCGGCAGCTATATGAACATCCTTGACAGATGACGCACGCGCGAGAAATCTACGGTAATCATACAGTAGAAGCTGCACTCGCGGTTAGTTAAATTAAGCGACCGGGACTCACGTACAATACAATCTGAGAAGCGGGGGACAAGAATAAACGAGAGTAGACGAGGGTACACGACAGTAAACGATTGCCTCGGGGGTGGAGCTAGGGAAGAGTCGCGGGCGCGTCTCGCGGCGCCGATGCAAGCGGGCGGGAGGGGGGGGCGCACCTGGCGTCGGGCGCGGGCGGGCGCGCCAGCGCGGCGGCGTCCAGGCGCGCGGGGAAGGCGCGGTAGTACGCGGCGCGGTGCGGCAGGCGCTCGCCCGGCGCGCCCACCTCCAGCTCCACGCCCGCCGCCGCCGCGCCCGCGCCCGCCCACACGCTGTAGCCGCGCGTCAGCCCGCCCTCGCCGATGCGCCGTCTGCAACATTCCTCGCACCTTAGGCCACTACTACACCAGTCGTGGCACCGCCCTCAACTCCTACACTGGAAACTGCTAGGAATGCAAAATGATCCGCACTCTCCGTTGCGGTACACAACGCGTCGTATCGAGTTGTTTTATGAATTAGGACAGCCGAATGCAACGTGTGGCATCGTCTTTACAACCGTCGATGGCCGCATATGCTGCGCTGCGCTGCGCTAAATAATGGGTGGACACAATTGCAACTCATTGAATTAGTCGCCTATAAAATACGATCAGACAACAAAAGTACCTACTTTATTGGTGGATACCTGGTTTTGAATGTCATGAAAATATTCAATATTCAATTTATGCATAACTTTGATCAAAATTAGTTATTTACTGTTTCGAAAAAAAACATCGGTTTTATTCAGATTATGATCGAAGCGCGGACCCTAACAACAACGACAAAAAGGTATTTCGACGATTTGGGTTTTTACCAAAACTTCAAAAATCTATTGAATAATATTTTTATTAAATAGCCATTGTTAATAACACCCTTGTTAAATCAATTACCAGATGCATGACGTTAGTATGCGGTGCTAAGTGCCCATTTGCACCTACATGTTCAATAAAAACCAATTTCCGGATTCCCATGCCAGATTAAATCTGCATGCTTTAGTGTGTAAGTATTTAGTTAGTCTTACCTGACAGCTTTGATTCTGTGTTCGAACACTTGTAAATTGGCATCATATTCTCCCCAGTTTGCCATTATCTTGTTATCGATTAGTGTTGCAAACATTTGTGTCTCAAGGAATCGCGAGAGGAACTCTCGGTGTCGTTGAGGTTGATCCGATAAGAATGAAGATTTATCAAAATTCACCATCGACTCCCGTGACGATAGCCATGAGTCACGGTCCTAGAAATAAAAAGCCACATTAAATATAATATATAATAAAGAAATACAAAAACTATAACTGAGAATCAAAATACATAGGAAAAAAAGCAATACCAAGTATGTATTACTTATTTACCTGATCCGGCATGATTACGAAGTTCTCGTACATAAGGAAGATGTGAACGAATCTATTCAGGAACGTTTCTCTGATGGCAACATTAAACCTCAAATCTTCGTTGTATTGTTCCTCGTCGTTCAAGATTTTCTTTTTCGTTGTTGGCATCACTGTCTCTGCATCTACATCGTCTATGTTCACGCCTGAATGTAAGAAACGGTTAATAATATATTTATTTGGTTTTTTTAAAGGCTACAGTTAATTTATTAAGACTGACGGCATATAATCCATCGTTTGTTGGTCAGCGGTGAGGACCAAAACTATGTATAATATACGCTATGTATTATAAACCAAGTCGGAAAAAGCGATTTTTAAGACAAGAAACATGACGCACTGAATTTGTAACTATTTTGAATTGACGAATCTTTGTAGGTGTTATTTGAGACCTATAAAATTTCCATGGTTAACCAATTGAAGTCCTTACCTACTACATAGTTACCATTATCAGGGAAAACAAGATCTTCTATAATTCTGTATATCAACTACATGAAAATAAAGATTATTACCACTGCGTTTAACGATATCCACAATACGCTGCAGCGCATCAAGCCTCAGAGGAGCGCGCCGCGTTGGAGACGCTGGCGGCGACGCGTTCAGCGGCCGACTTTCCTCCCACTCTAACACGTCATGGAATGAATGCTTGCGTCGCAGACCACCTAGTAAAAATAGTTTAAATCTATATACTAATATATTATATATATATTCTATTCTATTCTAAAACACGCGGACAAAGTCGCGGGGGACAGCTAGTTTTCTATAACTGAGAGGTTCGAGCATAGGATTTGACGTACACTTATTTATCAATACAGTTAGACTGGCCTGTTGGTCTAGTGGTTAGTTACCGGACGTCATAGATTCGATTCGATTTCGATTTCCACCCAGGACAAATCTTTGTGTGATGAGCATGATTATTTGTTACGTCTCGGTGTAATTTATCTATAATATGTATGTATTTAGAAATATATCTGCCTAGTTTGGGATCAGATGGCCGTGTGAGAGTTGTCCCAAGATATTATTATAAAACATTTTGGTTGCAAGTCAAAGTTAGTAACCCGCCAAAACATTTCACTGCTGGTACAATTTTTTTTTCCGCATGTCATTGCTAACTAAAGATCTTATTATTTGAGCTTAGCATTAGTTCCATGACTTGCAGAAATACTGTGACTTGTAAATAGATTTAACTTTCACCAGATTATTTAATGACAAACCGTTTTCACTTAGTCTTACCAAGACAAGTGATGGCACGTTTAAAAAACACAGTGTGCACAGACCCTAGGATATCTTTAAAGATAATAAATAAAAGTGTAAATATATCATACCTGATGGTAGTGTACAACTGCTGCTCATACTATCGTTGACATGCTTGTATGATGTGCCATTTAAAGAAACGCCGAGTTTGGTGGGCTCAGTTTCAGGCCTTTGAACCTGTCAACAAAATTATATAAGATATAATAAAATAAAAACTCGTGCTTTGCGTCTCTTTACTCTAGTGTGATATTTCAATAACATTATCAAGATCCAATTCACATATTATTATCATGGTCCAGTATTTGTATTATCTATAAACATTTATATATAAAGTTAAGTATACAGATCTTTACAACCTTCAAATTTGGAAATAAGCTGCAACATAAAAAACTCTTTATGATAAATCAGTGGGTCATCTACTTTTAGTAACAGCCTATATTTTTTTTATTTATTTAACAAGTAATTATTTTTTTGTTACCTGATGTTTATCCAACACATGATTCAATTCTTCAATGAATGGTGTCCTATGGGGGAATATGGGCAATTCTTCAGGGAGTTGTATATCTGGTTTGTCAATATCTACTAAACATAAAGCTGCTTCAGAACCAAGTGCGATGCTACGAGGACCGTGTGGTCCCATGTTCATAGCTCCACTGTCTGAATGGAGACCTAACAAGAAACAAAAATTAGAATAACATTTCCATCACACATTCTTACATTTGAAACTTCCATTGTCATTGCCGAAGACTCGAGTACTCGGTTATTAAATACAGGATATACTTTGAATGATTAATTACAACAATCAACTAAAGATAATTCTTATCAAGCAAAAAGATTGTAGGATTAACTTTCAAACTTTACGTAAAAAAAATCGAGACTTTATTTTTTTAAGACCTTGGTTACTCATTGTTGAACTGACAGCTAGCACGTGTAGTCGCTTAATTAGACGCAGTCTATTGACCTCAAATAAAGTGTATTGTACTATACCCATGACAAATGGCACTGGCGCGTCGAGGAAGTGGTAGAGGGGCGCTGGGAGTATCGGCACGTAGACGTGAGCCCACGTGAATGGTAGTAACAAAGACACTATGCACTCAGCGACTAACATTAGTTTATTATAATCTGAAAAAAAAAGTAATTAGAAAATTGCGCACAAAAACAAATAAGTATTAAATTAAAAAGGACATAAAATAAGACTATTTCGTAAATTTTAATAGATTTTATCCAGGAATTTAATTTTTTTTTGTATGGTATGTTCTGGAGGAGACTTGAGACACCGCCGCGGCATACATGCCAGGTAGGATTTCTGTTTGCTTAAGTTAGGGCCCTAACCTGCCTAACCAACTGAAATCCTTAGGCAAGTTAAGGTCTTAGGTTGGGACTGGAACTAGTTGGGCAATCGCGAGAAGCGTGCGCAAAAGTAAATAGTTAGCCACATTAATAATTTGAAGACTACAAGCTTATTGCTTTATACATTTAAACAATAGCAATACTATTAAATGATACTGACCACTAGACCTCAGTAAAACTTGATGTTCGAGTAAAACACATGTAAATAGCTGCACAACACATTCAACCCCAAGGGTAGAAAACATGACCCGAAGTGAATAATCCAAAAGAGGTAACTCATCAGGTAGATTTGGCATTCTTATCACCTAAAACAAATAATCATTATTTATTTGCTAAAGATGAGACCGTACTAGGCGGAACTGCACCGCAGCGACACTACGCGACAAAATTGCTTATATAACACATACTAATATTAAAAATATTTTGTCGTGATTTCAGATCGCACCTTTACCTGTAATATTCGCTAGTCATCAAAATTGAATAAATTCATTCAATCAAAATATACAGAAATACACAAATAATCCAAGCTTTCAAAATCAACATAATAGTGTAGTATCTCCCCTACCCTACCTCTGATAATTCAACATCTTTTATGTCACAAATTTTAAACATTAAATAAATATATGCACTAACTTTATTTAACAGTAATGAACATTAACTTGAGTACAGTCAACATAAAATCAAGGTAGGATTGCTTTCTAATACATAAATAAACATGATCATTTTGCCAGTCATGTTCATTTGTCTTTAATGAGATTTACTTTGATCTTAAAACTAGTAGGAAGAGACCTAGCTAAAGATCTTGACTTGTGTTTTATTGATTGCTACAGCTACTGCTATGGTTTCTACAAGTATTAAGTCATTGAAAACTGAGATTTACATTAAAAAAAAAACCTTGTAACTAAACACATAGAATAGAATTAAATAATAAGAAACAATTTGTCAAAAATAGTTTTTTTTTAATTAACTTGAAAAGGAGTATTGTATGTTTTTTACATGACAAATCTGGATGTATAGATCAATTTAAAAAACATTTTCTCATTGATAAGGTATACCTCAGAGGTGCTCCCATATCAATTTTATTGAAGTTCTTTTTTACATTTGTTTTTTTAATTATTTTGTTAAGTATTAGCTGTCCCACAGTTAGGCAAAGAAATGCCCCACTTATGCCTGAGCCATTTCCAACCAATCAGATAATTATATTTCATTAAAATAGATATTTGCGTAGATAGCTATTTGCACTTACAACAGGTATTGGATCCAAATGTGGTTCCGAAGGAGGCACATAGAGTCGTAAAGCTTGACCGGGCAGTGGTACTGGTACTTCATACAGTAAATTGTATACATAAGACTCAGGACTTAGTCCAGGACCAGGCTGTCTAGGAAGAGATCTGAAAATATTAATCAATTTAATTTAAAGAATGCTATAAAGACATAATGTAGTCTATTTAAATTTTTGTGCTAATCAATGTTATTCCCACTTAAAGAAACATAAACTTTATGGAAGTGTAAATAAAGTTCATTTCATATCAACTTTTAGTCATTAATAAGTAAGCAAAAATTATTCATGGATACATCAGCTACTACTGTTCAAATAGATTATAAGTTCACTATTTACATAAATATGTCTGCAGTGCTCACCTGAATAAATTTTCTAAAAACAACTGGGCTACCCTCACATACGGATACTGACATATAAGAGCAATACTTTTGGCTACATATAGTTTATCTTTGGCTATGTCATAATATGTCAGTGCAGCACCTGTGTGGGGTGTAAGTTTAAATGATCTTGGAAGTGATCTAGAACTTTCCTTGCCAGATGATTTTCGGTGGCCAGGTGGAGTCTGACCACTAGATAATTCTGTGATATACATCGCCTACAAAAAGGTAACAAAAGAATTATTATTTATACACAAAAAAATTAAGGATTGTTATGTAGATCTTACACAATTACCTGTAATGTATGCATGGCACTGCAGATATTTCGGTTTCTAACTTCTTCATAGAAAATGAGGCTAAATCCATAGTATCGAGATGCATTTTCTCTTGTCACCACAAAACTATGAAACTTGGGTTCTAATGAATGTTTCTGTGTCCGAAACTGAAGGCCAGCTGGCAGACAAAGCTAGAAATAATTATATACTGGGTTAACATACAAATTTACAGAATAATGTAAATAGATATACCTATTTAGAATGAATTTTACAACAGGGACTAAGAAAATAAACAATATAATTTAACTGAAACAAAATTAACTATAAAAAAAATAGTATGCCATATACCTAATATGAATTTTATGCTAGTTATAAACAAAGACTTCGAGAGACTATTATTTTAAATAAAGTATTCAGTAATACTTACCATACACACTGCATGTTCATCAAATGGGTTGCTTGTTATATTGTCAGGGTAATGGGCTAGAATTTTTCCTTTGTAGGCACGATCCAAAGGAGAAACATGTAAATTGTCACCTAAAAGAAGTCGGATAATAAAGACAATGTTTCTTATCGTAACAAAAATATTTTTCCTAAACGTGACCTAATACGATTACTTACCGCAAAGTCTATCAGGCTCCAATCCAGAGTCAAAGTCGAGGCCACATATAGCAAAGTAATCGGCAAATCGACATCCAACAGATAAATCAGAGACAGACATATTTCTATCGACCCGTTATTTACTATTTGAGACACTTTCTCTTCCAGTCTCTGTGTGTAGGTTTTGTCTTAGCATTGTACACTAGCACTATAATCCCGTCAGTTTTCAATTTGTATAGTTTACTCACATAATTAACTACTGAGTGTAATTTTTAGTGATAATGAAATAAATACAAATTGTAAACGAAAAACGATTCACGCCATCACATCACAATCACACAGACAGCTGCCAAAGTATACACGACGACCTCAGTCTCTCCCCCTGCCCCTCCTTCCTATGCCCATCATTCGGTCATTCCTACTCTTTTTTCATAGATTAAATATACAGAATCACAGGATATTGGTGTCATTTTATAAAAGAAAATCAAACATTATGAGATCCTTGAGTTTGTGAGCTTGTATTGTTAACTTGTGGTGTATTTTTTTTGTTGTCCTAGAATGCAAGCTAAACTATTTAATCAGACAAAATATCTTTTGTTGGAAATTATACACCTAGTACCAATCTATTGCACTAAAAAGCAGTTTTATACGTATATCCCGGTGTCCCATACATTTTTATAAAATCACTGATTGGTCCCTAAATAACATTAAACAATTATAAGGCATGATGTTATTAAGCCGCAGAAGTAGTTATTTCTGTAGGCCTATTAGCTATCTCCAGTTGCCAACGCAACCGATGTTTACCGGATAAAAATAAGTATAAAAATATATATTTGTATAAAAATGCTTATTCAGTATCGGCTAACGTCAGTAACCAACTAAGTAGTAGTAGATCTAGATAAACAGGAAGAAATTTGTGTTTTCACTGTCTTTTTTCAGCAACAATGGCTTTTGATGACAACCGCCATAGCGAATAACCTACTGACCAAAAAGACACGGTTCTAGATAATGTTTTAAAAATTGTAATCATCGATTAAAAATGTCAAACGAAATAAATAATTAGTGTTTGTCAAAAGCAGTGGTTTATGTTGGGCGTGCGTTTGTAATTTAAAACGAATTGTGTAGATTTTTTTCCGTTCATAGAATATAAAGATTAATTTATTTTTTCTTTGCTAAGTTAGCTAGCTTACTACAGTGATTAGGAGTGGAGTGATTCATTTATTATAATTTACAAAGAACAAGGTAAGTATCCTCGGTAGTAATTTACTATTATTTTTTACCAATTTTGTTAAATCTTGTGTTGGATTTAAAAATGTAAAACAGACCTTGTTATTAAGTAAGAATTGTGAGTATTTTTGTTTGGTATAAGAGTATGTTTATGAAGTGCTACATCTTAGGTACATAAATTTACTTAGGTATATCCATGGGGAAAATATTTTATAATCATGATAACTATGTGTGAGTCACGAACTTCCATAGTTTTTATTACTTTCCTGTTTCTTATCAATGACAGTGTATAGATAATTCTAAATTTAATGTTTAAAGTGGTAGTGCTATATGTTTTAGTATAAGTTTCAATTAAAATAAATGAAAAAATATGATTATAAATAATGAATATGATTTTTATTTTCAAGTTCTGCTGAAATATTAAAAAATATAGGATTATTATTATTTCTGGAGTTTTATTACAAGATTTTTAATTTGTTTCAGAATGATAAGGGGAAGAGTGAAACATTTATTACACTGCACCTTTTTCATTTCATTTATATTTTTGTTTCTTGTTTTTGCTGGAGCTATAAATTTAGATGATAAAGAAAAAGAAGAAATAGATCCCTGGGAAAGATATGGAATTTATGGTGCATTGATTTTATATGCATTAAGACTGTTTACTCTACTTACAATTCCTCAAGTCCTGTGCAATTTTGCAGGATTGACATTATTCAATGCCTTCCCAGGGAAAGTAAAACTAAAAGGATCTCCACTGCTGGCACCTTTCATATGTATCAGAATTGTAACTAGAGGTGATTTCCCAAAGTTAGTGAGAGACAATGTAACAAGAAATATGAATTTGTGTGTTGATGTTGGGATGGAAAATTTCATGATTGAAGTTGTGACTGATAAAGCTATTAGTTTACCAAAGCACAGACGAGTTAGAGAAGTGGTTGTGCCAGGGGAATATAAGACTAAATCAGGTGCTTTATTTAAATCAAGAGCATTGCAGTACTGTCTGGAGGATAATGTCAATATCCTTGGAGAAAATGATTGGATTGTGCATTTAGATGAAGAGACTTTGCTGACTGATAATTGTGTGAGGGGTATTTTAAACTTTGTATTGGATGGCCAACATCAGTTTGGCCAGGGACTGATCACCTATGCTAATGAGCACATTGTGAACTGGCTGACAACACTTGCTGACAGTTTTCGTGTTGCTGATGATATGGGAAAACTAAGACTACAATTTTACTTATTTCATAAGCCACTTTTTAGTTGGAAAGGGTCTTACGTCGTAACTCAAGTAAGTGTATTAAATAATTAAATCATCATAAAAACTTAAAATATTTATTATATTAATTAAATTGCTAAATGTGTTGTTTTTCTTGCAGGTGAGTGCTGAAAAAAAAGTGTCTTTTGACAATGGTCTTGATGGTTCAGTAGCAGAAGATTGTTATTTTGCGATGAAAGCTTATACAGAAGGCTATACCTTCAACTTTGTTGAAGGGGAGATGTGGGAAAAGTCACCATTTACTTTATGGGACTTTATGCAACAACGAAAAAGGTGGATTCAAGGAATACTTTTAGTTGTTCATTCAAAACAGATACCTCTTATAAACAAAATCTTTCTAGCAATATCTTGTTACTCTTGGGTAACATTGCCTTTCTCAACAAGCAATGTTTTTTTAGCTGCTATTTGTCCAATACCCTGTCCACATTATTTAGATTTAATATGTGGGTTCATAGGGGCTGTTAACATTTATATGTATATTTTTGGAGTCATTAAATCTTTCCCCATTCATAGATTTGGACCACTAAAATTCTTTTTGCTTATTGGTGGAGCTTTAGCTACCATTCCATTCAACATTATTATTGAAAATGTTGCTGTCATTTGGGGAGTGTTAGGTAAAAAGCACAAATTTTATATAGTAAACAAGGAAATTAAGATTCCAGTGACTGTATGATTTCTCACTAGAACATTTCATATCATTTAAAAGTGTTTTTGATTAAAAATTAAGTGCACAATATACTTAATGAACTAATATCTCACTTCAAGGTGTGACAATACTCTAGTAAATCTTGAGATGTTATCAAAAGATAACATAGTTGTATACTATTAGTCATTGAGTGTTATTAGGTTTGTTACCAGTTTATCAAAATTACCTAATGTTAGTTTTTGTAAAGTGAAAGTTATTGATTTAATGTTAAGCACAATATTGATATTTAAATGTAAAGGTAAACAAGGCTAGCTTTGCTTTTATATTTAGAAGTTTTATTTTTAGATCTCTTGTTTCATTCTGACCAATTGTAATGTTTTTTTTTTGTATTTATGTGTTGTAAATGAAAAATTCAACGACTTTGTAACACTTTAGCTAGAGTGCGCCTTTTCAATATTATATTAAATGAACCTATATACCTACTTCCTGATCATTGTAGAGTTAGTGTTGTTATGGTACTTATTTAAATTATTTCGTATTTTGTACAACCATTAACTACACTAATGATAGATAAGTATAGGTGTATAAAAGTATTCCGTAAGTAGCTTGACTGTGCTTTTCTATCTCAAACATGTGACAGTGATTATATTTAAAACAGCTTTGAATTGATTTTAACGTTAGCTTAAGTACTTATTGAGTATTTATCAAACTTAATTTTAACAGAAATGATTAAGAATTTTATCAATCATTTTTCTATTTAAAGTTTATAAAAATCAATTAAAGATAATATTCTATATTCATTTAAGTTGATTTCAAGAAATAAAGAATCTGTAAACATATATTATTTGAGAAGAATTTAATTTTGTTATATTTTAACTATTTGTATTTAACCATTTTTGCTTAAGATTCCAGACAAAATTCTAAGTATATAGTTTCCATAGTAATTACTATGGATAATGTGGATTATTATGATAAAACAACAATTACCATGGAGTACTTAAAACAGCATTAATGAAATAGATAAACGTCTTATTAAGTCAAATCACATCTGATGTAATTAAACAGGTAGATACACCCTGTAGACTGTAAAAGTCTTTCCTATATTACATAAAACAAAAATATAGTGTAGGTTTATTTTAACATTTAATATTACTAAAGTTGTAACAGTTTACTTAAGTAACAGTAAGTTAGGGCAGAAAAAACCAAATAAAAATGTATAAAATTTAAAATTCTTTACCTAATGTTGCATATAAATGTTGGAAATTATTTAAAATTTGTTACTTATTGTAGTTCGATTCGATATTTTGAAATATATTTAGGTAATATACCTACAATATTCTGTCCATCAAAATTTAATGTTAGTTTTTATCTGTTAAAGGTATAATATATAGTAATTATATTTCGTTGTAACACCACACCTGACTAGTCATGTAAATATCTATGAATAAATAGTTAGCTGTAATGTGTAGTGCTGTAATCAACTGTAGGTGTAATAAGTAGCTACCAGTGTTAATTGGGGTCTGTATCTACCTAGTTTCACATAGGATAAAGGTCGGGGTTCAACACTGTTTAACCCATTGTGATGATTTAAGTATTCAATTACACAATTATCTCGTTTAATTATCATATTAGTACATGACTAAAGACATTAAAGTATGTGCCTATTATGGGCTCAGTATGTTTATTGAGTATGTTGTTAATTATTTTCATTGCTTCAAAAGTTGTAAGTGTACATTTTTTATTAAATGTAGCTATTTACATTAGTACAATTACAAAATTGAAGCGATTCAGTAATGCTATATTATAAATTATAGTCACAAGTGTTGTATTCATTAGTTTTATAGTAATTTGATATTTTCGTATTGTTATTTTATTGAAGTTCCTTTTGATATTGTTGATTGGCAGATGAATGTTGCATGTCTACGATACGAATCAAAATTTGATTCCTGGTAGGTTGATCCTACATAAAATGTAAATATAAACAGAATCTTTAAAATAAATTCGAGCAACCAGATGTTTTGTAATTCCCATATATTTTTTTATTTTGGTCCTCTTTATATTTAGTTTTAATAATCCTAGTAATCGGTATACAGCCCTACTAAACGTATTACTTCAACCTAGATATTACAGTCATTGTTGAGTACAATGAACACTTCACTTTACGTCCGAATAGTAGGTATGCCATTATTATCAATTTCCCACTAAAAGGTATTCTGCAAATAGGTAAGTAATTACCATATAAATTGTAAAACAATCTTAAATTAGCTCAAAATCCCATTTATGAGCAGTTGAGTATGGTAGGTTGTGATAAGGACCAATGACTGTTGAGTCCTTGAGTAGGTGGAGATAAAAAATACAGCGTGGGATGCTTCCCAACACGATAGCGACAATCGAAATAACTATTTGCCTACCTATGTAAGTATGATAGAAATAAATTTGTTTTAAAATTTGGATAAAACCGCTTACGGCTTAGGTAGGTATACATACCTATGTGTGGATAGTGTCCCTTTTGTCGACTGTCGAGCAGTTTAAAGGTAAAAAGGTAGATACGTTGCAGTGAAACCTAAGGCTATGTGGCCTACCTACTTAAATGAAGGTACATAGCTAATCTGTCTATTATATATACGTGTTAAACAAGCATTACAAGCATTACAAGCATTGGTGAAACCGATACGTGTAATCGTGCTTCTCAAAATTTGAAGCACTAACTGCCTCGGCTCAGTATCACGTTGGCGTTGAAATAGATGACAATTAGGGCACCTCGACTGAGTCCACAGGCAAACAGTTTTGTTGACCACTTTAGGTACAAACCTAAAAATGTTGTAACTATCAATCTTTTGATTTAATTTAAATAAATAACCGTAGTCACAGCTTTCGATTAGACCATGTTCATAGGTTGGTAGATACGGTACCTACCCTACATCTATAAAAAAGTTTGTTACTGACTTGACTTATAAAATCCAGCTATAAATACACACAGCACACATGCACAGTCGCTCTAACACCGCGAAAGCAATGTTAACTAGGTACCTATAGTGTTAATTTTCACAATAAAAACGCCCATAAACTTTATCTAAAATTCAGTCATTTAACGCTTATCAAAATTAAGCTGATTAGCGGTGTTGTCTATTACACATATTTTTGCAATTTTTTCTTACAAACCTGCTCCCGCGCTAGAAATGTAATCTAAATCATTGTATCGTAGGGGGTTACCCGGCCTATTTCGAATAGATATGATAGCCGCAGTTTTGCTATAACTCGTCAAAACATTAGATTTTAAGCGTATCAATTGTTGATATTAATTACGTAGGTAGGTAGTTACATATAATTATCTCAATATCTCGACTCGATAATATCAGATAGATATTATTTATCTACAATCTCTCACTAAGTATTTACATTATTATCCATCATCATCATCTTGTCCTGTTCCTAATTATTTGGGGTCAGCGCAATGCGTATTTTGCTACCATTCATCTCTACTATTCGTCATCTAATTACTCTCCTTTCTTTCTCATATCATCTTTCACGCAATCCATCTCTTTTCGGTCTTCCTCTCTGCATATAGGTACTCATAACTTGTTTCGATAAATGACTTTTATGCCTCATGACATATCCATCGCAAAACAAACTAGAAGATAATTAGATAGGTAGGTACACAATATTTTCATTGATTACCTATATCTGTAAAGTAAAGAGGTACTATTTAATGAACGAAAATTATTAAATATTCTATTCACACTTTGTTTTTGTTTATTTCTTTTGGATGAAATACCTAAGTACATCTTGCAGGTGATTTGATTCTCTCAGCATAGCTAGGTACCTACACTAAGCATTTATTTTTATTGACCTATGCGTATAACAATTTTTTAGGGGTCAATCGAAGTGCGGTATGAATACGGTATCATAAAATATAATAATATTGAAATACGACAAAATCTCTTTAAAATTTTTATTATTTATTTGAACCTGTCTAACACTAGTAATAAACTAATTTTACCTGCGCAGAAGACCGCCATTTTGGGTCAACTTCTAGCCGCGAATTGTACTGTATACCTACATTACCTACCTACCTATGTCTGAAGATTTTGTCTAGCTTTAAGTATTATTTTTGTTATACCTACAAATTGACTAAAGTAAAACTACCTTATTTATTTACCTTAATCCATTGTTGTTTGAAGAGGTTTTTCTTAATACTCGGACAATAAACTGAGAAGAAAATATGTGAGTGAAGTCTTTGAAAGCTTTACGTCAGGATACACATCAAACTCGAGGCTTTGTTAAGAACTCTGATCTAACACGTGGCTACTATTTCTAAGCCGTCCATCCGTCCGTTTGTTACAAGTAGAGAGTTGAAATTTCCACAGAGTGTATTGAGAGTTACAGCACATAAGCTATAACAAGAAATGTTTGCCTCGTTACAACATTGGAAATTCTCTCTAGAGTCCTGGCGAACGCGTCTAGTGCAAGAGAGGCACTGAAAATTTTGAAACTATAAAGAAATCTAGAAATATTTTATTGAAAATTATTTTGTTTGTAAATGGGTATATTCATACTACCTATATTAATATAATAATACTAAATTGTTTGAATGCACTAATCTCCGAAAATACCTACTAGTCTTATTGGTTTCTTTTTTATTTGATAGCCTTTTTTTGGGGAACGTTAGACAGGTATAGACTATTTAATATCACGTTGCCTTGGGAGAAAATCTAGGCGAGTGAAACCGTGGGGCAGAGCTACCTAGTGTTTGATAAGATTCCCATCTGCTTCGATGACTGCCATGAGGTTCTGTAGTTCTTTGGACTGCTTTTGTAAGTAGTGGTTTATTCGTGGGTTTAGGATTATTTTATATACATAATTAGGATATTGACTGGCCTGTTGGTCTAGTGGTAAGTGACCCTAACTGCTAAACCGGAGGTCGTGGATTCGATTCCAACGCCGGACAAACCTTTGTGTGATGAGCATGATCGTTTGTTCTGTGTCTGGGTGTAATTTATCTACAATACTAATGTTTGTATTTAGAAATAAGTATAATAAATGTATGTTGATCAGTTGTCTAGTTGCCATAATACAGACTGTCTAGTTTGGGATCAGATGGCTGTGTTCGAGTTGTCTCAAGATATCAAAATTAAGAATTATTAGAACTATTCTCTACCTGTATTAGATAATATGCAGGCTTATAGCCATGTATAAAGTTATTATTGTTTAATGACAGCACGTGATTTTGTGCACTATACTTCCTATTATCCTCGGTAATTGAATTTAAACTCAGCTCAACTAGATCTCTAACTAATGCTCTATATCTATAGTATCTAAGTACACATAGCTATAATAATAATAAATGTTTATTAAACCAAATTTAGGTACCTACGAATCTAGTGACATGATTATGCACAGAATATTAATGTGGAACCACAAACTAAGCATTGCGTAATTAACCTTGTGTTCCTACCTATTGCGTTGCTATTTGTAGCTATCTAGTTAAGTTCTAAGTAAGACATTGTTAAAATAATATTGTAACAAAACCAGCAATAACATTTAAAACGAGTAAGTAGGTACCTACCTACTGTACCTAATTGATAAAACAAAACAAACAAACAAAAATTGATAAAACAAAAAACATGTAACTAATTGCAAAAAAAAAACCACAAAATTCATTTGTTTGTAAAGGTCACAGCTGGGTTAAACAACCTTCAATTTATAACAGAATGAGATAGGTACTGATACTACTGATTACTTAAGTTAATTAGGTACATACTTAACTATTACAGGTGCCAATATTCTTCTGGAAAAATATTAGTTCTGAAATACATACAAAACAGCAATTTCCCTTGATGCTGTGATGAAAATATAAGAGTTCCGACTACTTATTATTCTGCGCAAGTTGCCGCAAAATCAACTGGGAGTATCGAGACAAATGGGTTGTTTTGGCGTCTGTGGGCGTTGGATTAACAACCCATCACAACTTGCACAAACAAAAATAATACACATTTAACGATACTTTCAATCTCCTGTGAACAACGTGACTATTATGAAAGCTTTTTTTTAATTTTGAGCTGGGATTATTCTCTCATAAATACAGCTCTAGAAATAACTCTGACAAACTAAATACGATAAAGACTGCCTCGTCTTAAGGGATTTGAGTAAAACATGTTGTTTAGTTTAAAATATTCATGTTCAATAATACTTCTCAAAGATGGCCGATCGCCGAAAGGCTAAGAGTAAGGTAGAGATAGGATCCTTCCCTAGGGTATTACCAAGTAGAGGTCACTCCGACAAATATAAAGGGCAAATTTTTATCCGTCGACGTTATGTTCTTAAGTTTTAGACACCTACTTAGACCTAGCTACCTAGGTAAAACTAGGTCGCCATTTCACGTGATTAGGTCAAATATTGCTCAGATAAAGCCTGTTTATTATGTAATTTTAATAAATACTTTATTGGCTGTACTAGTGCCTATAATTTAATGTAGAGCAAGTATGTATCAACATTAATAGAAGTTATATAGTAAAAGTTGTATCTTTCTATTTTTGAAATGCTACATATTTGTCCAAATTGAGCATCAAACCTGCAATCATTAACGCAGAAGCTGAATTCTCGACCACTGGAAACATCGCCTCTACAAAATAGTTCTGATATGAATTTGTATATAAGTAAGTACATAGGATTTTTAAAAATTAATCAACACAGTGCTGCTTCATTCAGAACTAAACATCTCGGTAAAATACGAATAAATGTATTACAGAATAAACGTATGTGATCCCGATAAGAATCGAACTTGAAATTAGGTAATAAACCATGCTATCTAAGCGTCCCTTGAGAAATTAGTGGTAGTTTTAGTACTGTACGTACGTGTGTATAATATTTCTCCATAGGAGGTAATTTTATGATAGAAGTTACCGTGACTTACGCCAATACATACTGTATGAAAGCAAACAATCACAAAGCTATTACGGTAAGTACGAGAACGATCGAAGGCAATCTATTAAAAGTTTATGGACAACCGACCGTTCTGATCGATTGAACAGCTTATTTTATTTGCTTTTTATGTCACAAGCTCTTAGAAAACTGTTGTATTTATAATCTTATGCATAAGTATTATGTATATTTTTTAATTCAGGTTCGTTACGAGAGCGAAATAATACAATACAATATTCCAAGTGAATGTGTCCAACTGTAAATGACGTAATTTTTTACATTCTCAATGTTTTCGAAAATTTAACAATACGATTCAAACATTGATATAAATGTTTTATAATCAATACAAATATTTTAATTAAAAGGTGTGCCTAAAATACAGGCATAGGGTAGATACCAAAATAAAGTTTATTTAAAAAGTCGAAGTAACTCACAAATAGAAATGTCTGTGATACACTTTCTTAAGTGCCTGATCAATTGAGAACTAGTGGATAAAATGATAAACTATATTTTATTCAGTAAGTATATCTGGTTATAGTACCTACTATAGTTCTGTGTTTAAATAAAATTATTACATCTATACTAATATTATAAAGCTGAAGAGTTTGTTTGTTTGTTTGTTTGTTTGTTTGTTTGAACGCGCTAATCTCAAGAACTACTGGTTCGAATTGAAAAAATCTTTTTGTAATGGATAGTCCGTTTATTGAGGAAGGCTATAGGCTATATAACAACTCGCTACGACCAATAGGAGCGAAGCATAAATGAAAAATGAAAAACCGTTGAAACTAAAACACGCGAACAAAGTCGCGGGGGACAGCTAGTATAAGATAAGTATCTTCAGACTGTCTCTTTTGGAATACATTCAAGGACATTTAAATTGAAGGCACATTAGTACTTGATACCTACTTCAAACTTTGTTTAATCATTGAACATATAATTTGTTCCTTAAGGCATCTTAACGTTTAGTTAAATAATGTAAACTGTTAACATCATTAGGCCGCGTACAGTATTTTCGCTGTATAATTATAACACACCAAATAAACATTAGCGTACGTTTGCTTTTGCCGAAAACTTTGTTCGCGCGAATTTATACAAGTTTCGGTAAATTTTAAAGGGAGAGGGTGTAGTCATTTCGGTCTACTTATAAGATTTTGTTTTACTTACTTAAGAACAGCTTGTTATATTTGTTGCTAGGGTGGATATATAAAAAACATAAGATAAAAAAAGAAGTAGCACCTAAAAAATGTTTTTATATTATAAATTAATTAATTCCGTGAAATCTTGTCTTCTACACCTTACCACTGAGTTTGTTTCGACATTTCTTCTCAGGGCAATCAGTAAGGAAATGTCGACTCCAGCGAGCTCAAAAAAAGTGACGTGTAAAAGTGATAGTATATCCTAATTGCATAATAAACTATTTCATTTCATTTTTATTTACTATTTTAACCTTCTACGCATCCTTTTCCCAAGCTATGTTCAGCTCAGCTTCCAGTCTTACCAGATTCAGCTGAATACAGTATTTTACGTGAAGCGACTACTATCTTCAATGAATCGTTGTAAACAGGTTTTAAAATAAAAAGGATGCCAGCAATATTACGTTAATTATGTCTTACTGTACATTGTGATTATTTTTTTCTAAATACCACAGGCAAACTACTCTTTAAAGGGATTACGTTAGCTGAAGCCCTAACCGTGCGTTCGTGACCCGTTTGCCATCCACCGCGCATGCTTATAATGATACACTACACTTTTCCTGTGGCTTTGCTCGTGTACTTTCATTATTTAAGGTTTTAATTTTTCTTTTCTTCAAATAACAAATTTTGTATACGACATAATGGTTTCAGATACTATTTCATTTAGTCTGGCATGTATAACCATTAATAATCGTTTTGTTTTCAATAACGACCAACCCATGTGTCTTGGAGGTTTAAATGGGGATATATGACTGCTGAAACCTGCGGCAGAATTAAGATGTATAATATTTCTACATATAAAACCGTTTTCGGCACTATACTGTAATATAAAACTTTTTTTTTATGTAAAGAATAATGAAATAATAACGCAGTTAAAAGGTACAAATAATAACAACAAAGGTTTGTTTAAGTACCTGCAGAATTATAACAAAAGAAACCCTTTCCAAAAATAAATTGACGTGTTATAGATGAACAAATATACTACAAGTTAGTAAATTTAATGATTCTTAATAACTTAAGCCTATATTAAAATTTGTATTCAATACACAAAATGTCATCTTTCAAAGAATTTATTAGAGGTATAGATGTTGTCTGTAAGTTACCTGCGCTTAATTTAATAATAGTACTTGTACTAATGGTAATCTTTGACCAAGGGCAAAATGGTAGTCTGCGATATTGGCTCGTCGGGGCTCGGCCGGGTGACTTGCTGCCGGCTATTGTGTAGTGCACGTTGACATGAGTGAGGTTCCCGAAGTGGTTGTGGAACATTGCAATGGTGTGGACACCGAGGCGGAGGCCACAGAAGATCCCGACCAGAACGGCCACGATGGGTAAGTCACAAATCTCATACCAGTAGAAAGTTCAGTAAGCTTGGGTACTTTAAGTGGTTACAAACTTTAGCTCGGTTATACAGCTAAATAGTTTACTCATTTGCATAGTTAACGTAACGCCATAACTTCATTTCAATGTGAAAGTAACATTTATGTGAAAACAATGAGTATCGAACCTATAAGTCTAAACTGAAAACTAGTGATAATAAAATTGAAAAAGTGTGAACAGCAGCAATGAATTGGATGTTTCTATTTTGTAGATTGGCCATTGATCCCAAACTGGGCTGCCGTGTTCATTTTCCGAGTGACGTCATAAGAGAAACGTGAGTTACCTTAGCGGCTTTAGTCACCTAGCTCCGCTGGCGGCGACGCAACGCCCGTGACGTCATCCTCTGTCTCCGTCCTTACCTTATCGCGCCTTGACGTACATCTGCACGCACATCTTAGCTAGCGCCATTCTTTCATTTTCTCATTCATAGTGCACAATGGAGCTTATGCCACGGACGCTAGATACAGAACACGTAATTTTATTTTAGTTCAGTAATCACTTTCTTGCAAAAGACGCAAAATAATGTTTGTTCCATTTAGTCGGTGTTATCGGAATCTAAGAAACAGATAATGACTGAAACGTAATGTTTGTGAAACAGGAAAAAATAAAATTACGTGTAAAAAAGTATTTAAGCACGCGGGATTTACAGCTTCCTTTGTTCTAGATTTTTTATTGTTTTATTTTAGATTGAATTCACGCTTGATTTATTTTAAGATGTAAAAGAATGTATACTACTCATTTTTTACTGTTTCTTATTTTTAGATATCGTCATGTAATTAGCGATACTAGTCACACGTACAACGTGCTTTAACCGCACTCTACCAAATATATATTTAGCACATAAATATTTATGGAACCTTTGAACAATATGTCTTTATCTACATAGACGTAGTGTTTCTTTATAAATGTTACCGACAATCGGAATGATTCGGTATTTTCTATAATACCTGGGCAATGTATAGGATACCTAAATGGTTAAAGTGATGTATAAAATATTATTTATTTTATATTTTGCCTATGTATTCTATACATTATCAAATGCGTAGCTGGCAATGTGTTAAAAAGTCGAGAGCAGATAAGATTAGGTGAATGTTATAAGTACATTAAAATAAAAGTGTTTTTTTTTGTTTGTTTCTTCCCGCACCAATAAAAGTATTTATCTAGCCGGTGGAGTCTATACAATCCTTAGGAATTGTATACAATACCTAGGCATTTAAAAGACAATAATTTTAGACACTGAACAATATTTCATGCATTACTTAAACACCCCAGGTACTCTACGCATTACCTAAGTATTGTATAGATTACTACTTATTTACTTGAATTATACTGATTGTCGGTAACATAAGACAATATATATAAAGCCAAACGGAAAATAATTGGATTGGGGGCTGCATAGACACTCTCCACTATTCGAGTAACTTCTTAATATATTATTAAACATGAAATACAAAGTACAGAAATAGACTTCATACATCCATAATTATAAAACTTTTGAATTGACATAAATACATGTTTATTCACGGTTGACGAGCGAGTGCGTAGCTTATAACAATATCCACATCACAAACAATACATTGTTAGAAAGCTTACGTTGTGAGCTTAGAAGCTGCTGGGAGCAATGGGTGTGGGGGCGTATTAAATGAACGAGACGAGTAAACACGTCATTTAAGAGAAATCCTTTTAGACACAACCAAAAGGATGTTCAATGTAATCTACTGTCGAATATAATGTTAACTAATGTTAACTTTAAGACTATCGCGCTGTACGTTTATAAAAATACTATGTAACGGGAATTAGCGCAAACAACATAAATACCTATAAGGGGCTTGAGGTTTCAACAAGTGCCCTTACTCTGAAATTTGATTTTAATTCTAATACAATGCCAATGCAAAATTGATACTAGTTTAGCAGACAGGAGATACAGTTTTCTTAAAAAAAAGTGCAGTTAACGGAAGGAACTGACTGGAATCTAAACATTAAGAATTTTTTTTTGTACTGTGTGCCTGATAAATGAATAACAATAATGCATTGTCATTGTATTAGAATTAAAATTAAATTGGAGAGTAAGGGCACAGGTTACGACGGCCGTGGTCGCAAGCAGACTGCTTCTAACTAATGTCATTGATTGACCACTTAAAAGCGTAACTAACCCAACACTTTAAGTATGGCAGATGTTTAACAATTGTTTATGTTATTCGGACTGTTTAAAATCAGCATTAAGTGTCGCCACACACCTATCTTCACCTTCCACCTTCTAGCCACAAAACGCCGCCTCTGCCGCTAACTTCATCTGACATACAATTTTTAAACACGGAGCCGCCACACATACTACATGTCACGCTACAAAATGTACGAAAAGTGTCCGCATTTCGGTGGCGGTTTGTGGTCCGTGTGTGTCGACTCTTAAGCTAGATAGATACTTGCGTGCTACACGACTTAGGTCTGAATCCCAACTGTTGCCCTATTTTATTGCGGCGCTGGCTTTATAACAGTACGGTAATAATAGTAAATTCGACCAACTTGTTACGCAATTTGGTCGGATTTTACATCTTTGAATGACTGTTTTGGGTAGTTTTTATATTCGATTTGTTGTATTGATTTAGCCTGTTGTCCTGTAGATATCAAGCTTGTTTGTGTGTTATATTGTTTTTGTATTTAAGTAATGTATTATATTAACTATTTAACCTTATAAAAAGCTTTGTCTAATTTATTTAGCACTCTCTACATCTAAATACCTGTTAGAAATACTTTAAAAAATAATCTCACTCTTACTTTTATTATTTGCAATTTAAACTTTTATGTTATGTGAATATATTAATATTTACTAATTAATTAAACAATGATTGTAAACCTGTCATTTATTTTCTTGCAGGTAAGTATATTGTGAACTTTCTCCGAGTTCAGAAACTCTCATGTTAAACAGACGCGACAAGTTGGAAACGGTAAGTGAGCCATATATTATATAGTTTAACTGTATTTAAACGATATTGAAAAACAATTTAAATAATACAGCTACATATCCGTCGTATATGTACTGCGTAGGTATATATCTTGAGCATAGTTTGGGATTATTTTTATTTTGTGACAACGATTAACATAAAGAATGCAACTTATTAGCGTCTCTACGCCGTGCGTTTGGACTACAAGCATCTGTAGAACTTCGTAGGCTGTAGACCCGTAGACGGTCTACGCTGTATATTATAATTGCTTTAAAATATCGAACTAGAGTAAGTATGTATAAATTTATACCACACGTATAGCGTATGAAGTTAATTCGATCGCTACGTGTGTGTTCCGAACTACGATTTGAGTACTTAATTAATTAATGGAAGCTGTAGGTGTATCGGGCATATTGAAAATTGCCTTCAAAGATAAATGTTTGTTCAAAAATTGAGTATAAAAACCTTTTTGCTATATGTGGGGACCATAAAGATATGTAGATGAAAGATATCTTATATGTATTTCTTTTTGTTATCGGAGCCGATTTAGAGGGACTTTATTCCCTCAGTACTACATTACACGTGCGATAGCATTTGTTCAAATATATCGAATAGATGAGATTGCAAGATTTTTTGGATTTTCCTTAGGTATTTTATGTTATATTTACATTATATTTTGTATACATATAGCATATGAATGTAATTGAGCGGCTTATCTGGTAATTGTAAAAAAAACCAGACATGAAAATAAAAACACTTTGTTTAAGAATATGATTATTTTTATTTATATTAAGAATTATATTTTCATTAAAATTATATATTTATTTTTTAAAATAAAATACAAATAATGATAATTAAATTTTCAATTGAAACAACAGGAACCTACTTTAAAATGTATTTATTAGTATATATTGTCCAAACTACACTAGACTTTTAATATGTTTTCTTGTAACGCATATATAATTTGCAAACGACAAAGTAAACTTGTAATCCTACATTTTCTTCGAAGATATCGTCCCGTGGTATTATGCAAGTTTCCTATTTTTTTACTGGACTTTCAGTTGCAGGCTTTCATTATAATGTCGTTGACATTGGAGCGCGCACGAATTAATTTGCTACCGCTTTTATTATGAGAACAGGGTATTATGCAGTATTAAAATAATATGTAGCTATTATGTAAATGAGACGGTGCTATATATTTGTATAGCCCCATTCCTTTCTTTATGAAGGTAGGTATGGTTCTAAAACGTTACACGGAGAGTCCGCTCGGGAAATAAGGTTTCGGTCTGTATTTCAGGACTAGCAATTTTATCAGGTATGCAACTTTTCTGCCGGAGCTGCGCTGAGAATACACAAGCGATTTCGCGGCTCTGGCTATGGCAAGGACGGGACCGGGGCGTTTTTAGTCGGTGCGAGTCCGACATATCCCCACGCCGTGCCCTCGGCGTGGGTCGAAGTCATTAGCTTTTCTAAATAACGCTAAATGAACAAAAAATGGCTTTATCAATAACTTTTTAATTCTATAAAATTATATAATTCCTTCAACTATTTATATTTATATTTTGTGAACACCGTATTCTATAACACATAATGTTATTAATGTGACATTTAATTACATTTTTATTATATTTTAATATAATTTTAGATTTGATTAGTTAGAAACTATTGTTTTGAATTTATTTCTCACAGTAGTTTTACAAGTAATTAGTCGTTGCCGAGGCTCACAAAAAATTAGTACCCATTATGTTTATAAGTAAAATTAAAACTTAATCATTTTGATTTGGTTAAATACCTATTAGTATTTTGAATATTTATTTTTTAAGGTGGTGACTTTTTAAGATTTGAGTTATGGATTGCTAAGTTAGAATCGTTTAAAAATGGTAAGCTTCTCATGAATTTGATTGTATTTAAATAAACATATTTTATTAATAGTAAAAAAATACCTTGTACCTACTTTTATTTTTATTTGTACCTATTACGTGTACATAAAGAATTAAATTCATTACTGAAAAAGTACAGTGTGT
The DNA here is from genome assembly GCA_932294365.1 of Diachrysia chrysitis. NCBI lineage: Eukaryota > Metazoa > Arthropoda > Insecta > Lepidoptera > Noctuidae > Diachrysia > Diachrysia chrysitis. Next base: position 8,018,410 of record OW028649.1, on the reverse strand, counting down.
CCCAAAGATAAAATAATTATCTATTTTAAAAATAAGACTAACGTACGATATTATCTTTTAATAATGAAAATATTGAGTAAATAATTGTATCATAGGTATAATATATGTATCATAGGTATATTATATGTATTTAAATGTTGTTTTATGTCATCGAAAAATAAAATGTATGATTTTAAAACGCGCAATTTATTATATACTTATATATTTATATTAAAAATAATTTTGATTTTGGAAAACAATAAAGAACCAAATGTAAATTATTAAAACTTTTCCGTTCAATTTAAAAAAAACCATGAACTACGCTAAGTATAAAAATACTTAGTTTAGTTGAAATGTTTATAACTTGAAATATTTTAGACAGTTTAAAACAAGTGTCAAAATCACGCGTCGTCATTTATGTGGCGAGCGATTAGATATCTTACCGTGATCACGAGCTTCGACAAATACTTAAGCGCGCTTAAAAGAGTGGGACGGTATGTGAGGAATTTAAGGCATTGGGCGCGCGGGGGCGCGGCCGCCCGCCCTGGCTCGAGCCGCGGGCCACTAGCCCGACACTCCGCCAGTCGGCTTCGCGGCCTCCGAGCGGTGGCGCGCGATCTCGCTAGCTCACACTCCGCGACACACGACCGCTCGACTCTTGTAAACACTTCGCGACTTCACGTCTCTACATAACCTGACACTATCAAGACAACTTTAAAATTACGTATTTGGATTTAAAATTTAAACAGTGAGTGTGAGCAAGTCTTGGTCGGTATTGGAGTGGTGCAGCGCCATGTGTGGTGATCACCATGCGGCCGCCGCTGCTGGCTAACCGCTGGCCTCGTTTGGTACAAACCCCACGTGTTTTGGTAAGCCACTTTTCTATTTTCCCATTTAATTTTAATTAATTATAATTTACTGCCACTGTGATAAAAGTTGTATTATTTTTATCTAAAATCTTTAAATTATGGGTAAATTATTAGAAAATTTTAGCCTTGGTTTTGACTTATGACTTATTAATTTCATTGTTACTTCATTCTTGAGATTCACATGTTATAATATTAATTATGATTGCAATAACATAGATAAGAAGTGATTATTATTACCTACTAGTTAAGTAAGAAATTTATAAAACATCTAGGGGACGAGACCGCAGTTCAAATTTCATGAAAAACATAGGAATATACCTACATATCAAATTCATTCATGAACTTGCTAAGGTTTAGACTTTACAAGTTCTGAAAACAAACTTTATAAGAATATAAACAGTTTCAAACTGTTGATCTTTGAGTAGCTGTTATTTCAACTGGCAAAAATATTGCCACATTTAAGGCTCAATATGTCAATTTTCGGTGAAAATTTTAATTTCTATTAAGAAAGTATTATTGCGAGTCAAATTGAAGCCTCCCTTTGAGTAGGTTTAAAATTACATGACCCTGTTCAGGTATGTGTGTAGTTTGTGAATAACCCTCTATAAGCAACAAAGTTAAGTAAGTTATTTTGATTATCTATCTAACCCGTGAAATGACCGTAGGTGTCCGTACCTCTCTTGTGTAGGATCGTTTTACACTTTGCTCTGTTAAGCGGGTATTAGTTTGTCTTAAATACTGTTCTAGCAACTTTAGATAGTGTTGAAATCTATAGCTACCATCGTGTCAATGCCAAAATTAGAACGATATTACTTTTATAATTTTTGACACAGGAGTTAAATTCTCGAAGCTTTAAAAAAAACATTTACAAATAGATGTTTAGAAATCGAGTGCCATATGGTAAAAAAATTTCAAAAAAATGTGTTAATTCGTTTATTTCAAATGTAATAGAATGTCATCAATCGATTTAAAACTTATTAACTGGTAACAACTTTATTAGGGTTATGATACTACGAAAGTAGCATAATAATAATGCTGTAAAATAAGTCTGGGTGGTTTTCCCATTGGGTTGAGTAGAATTATGCTGCACAGTTCACATTTAACGAGACAATATTATTCCCATGTGATATGACACTATTTTTAATATTAATAGAAAAAATTAAGGTATTATGCGTAGGAATAAATATTTTATACTTACTTAAAATACAATTGAAGTAGGTGTCTACGTATATACTATAAATACTTCGTAGCTATTATAAATATAATTATAGTACAACCATGTATACATAGGAATATTGCGTGCATGAAGGCATACATTAGTAAATCAAATCAAATAATTTATTATTTATTAAACATAGATAAGAAATACATATCTTAAAATAATATAAGAGCGCTATGTTTTGCTGGCAAAGCATACAAATTGTAGACAGTAATATTTTATTTTTTCAAGTAAAAATAATAATTGTGTTTACATAGAAATAAATACACTATAAAAGATTTTATGACACGTTTATTTATTGTTATACATAATATACTATTTACTCTCTATTCACTTTTTAACGTTTTGAAAGTGCCTGAAAAGGCCTACTTGAAATAAAAATATTTTGATTTTATCCTATTGTACTTGTAAATCTTGAAAAAAAAATGAACCATCCTCCGTTTATATGTGATTTGAATTTCATCTACCTCTGTAGTTCAAGCTTGAAAGCGAAATGTATATGTTCATCAATTAAATTAATAATTGTACTTGAGAATACTTTTGATAGAGCAAAATTCAGAACCCCACTTATAATTAATGATTGTGACAATTATTTTTCTAATTTTTTTTATAAAAGATATCCTCTTTTACGTGTGTAAAAATGAAGAAGTAGCGTAACATATTATTTAAGTTTGGATATTTAATTAATATATTTGTTTGTATACAACAAATTAACAAATCTATTATTGTGGATTCGGGTTTTAAAAATTTAGAAAACATTATTAGGATTTAGACATCTAGTACCAACCATTATTCGTGTTCATGCCAATATTATATTTTTAACACTTCGTTAAATAAAATAAACTGCGACACGAACATGATTATCGCCGACGCCTAACGATATAACAAAAATATTTTTTGACGGGCTTCTGATAATAGTATTTCGTAAGTATTCCAATGTAATGTAAACCAAACATCGAGTCTCTAAAGGTGCGCTCAACCAAATTTAAACAAGCTGATTATAAACGCCCCTCATTCTCCGTAGGTACTGCTCTTACGGCCGAATACTTTTGTTATATTTTTTTTTGAATACTTTCTCACTTTGAGTTAAAATGTAGACAGACAGACATTTGAGAACTCCTTAAAGATAAGTTGCGTTTGAGTATTCGGGGGTTAAAGACGAGTGCTCAGGTTTTCAAGTGCAAGGCCAACACGGATTAACAACGGAAGCCTTCTCATTTCAAATTCAGAAAGCTACACAAAAAATAAATATAATTATTTTATTAAATAAATTGGTAAATTCTTAGCGTAACAAATAACTGTTTAAATCAAAATAATATCTAATACGCTGCTAACAATAGGCTGGAAATAACCATAGCTATTCCTGTTTCATATCGCAGATGTAGCTGGAGATACGTTTTATAACTAAGCTATAACTATAAACCTGAATATAACTCACTTTTTCACCGGAAAGAATACGAGCATCGTTTCAAATAAATATTTACCAACGCTAAACTAAAAATGTGATGTTATGTAGTTAATACGCACGCTTTTTACACTTTTATATTTAACGATCTGAAATTATAACAATACGTCGCATAGTTAATGAGGCGCGACCGCCCGTCGTGAATTCATGAAGTGTGTTTTTCAAACTCATTTACGCTTACGATCTATTGCGTGTCGTTATGTCGACTCTAATCTGAAATTACATTATTATTTCTAACTGGAGGGGCTCGTAGCAAAATGTAAGCCGTACGGTTTGACCGAAAATACATGTTAAGCCGCGCTTGCCGCTGTTGGTCCGTAGATGGGTGACCATTTTTAGACATACTGAGACCCCTACTTGCCTCGGAAAGCACGTTAACCCGTTGGTTCCGACTGTAATACGTTGATCTTTGACAGTCGTTAAGTCATTACAATTCTAACAACTAGTCTTACTTTGGGATAATGTGTTACCCAGTAAAATGGGTTGTGGATGTCAGATAGGCAGTCGCTCCATCTAAAATACGGTATTCAGCTGAATCCGGTAAGACTGGAAGCCGACCCCGACATAGCTTGGGAAAAGGCTAGGCAGAACTATTATTTCTAAGCATTTTTGAGTGTTTTTATCTTTTTATATATTGTCTTGTCATGTTTGTGTCAATTTTTTATGATGTACCTATGGGTTAAAATACAACAATAACACTACCATAAAAATAGAATTTCATGCCAAGTCGTGTGGCTTGAACCAGGTCTAAACGGCGTATCTCGCTCGACATAGTTTACCCACATTACGTCACGCACTAGCCTTCTCCGATGAAGTTTTTATCCCAGTAATCCCCAGGAACCCGAAATAGTTCGCGTCATATCTTAATTCTGTTTAATATAATATTTATATAATATAATATATATGACACAAACAATATTGAAGCAAGCAGGGATTACTCGATATATCATTGTAGACGTTTCTTGAATATTTAGGTAAATGAGTAATGTTAATTTGGTTGGACCCTATAAATTACAAATATTATAAACCCCAACTAAATTTTTGCTCAATTTTAGAAAAGAGCTTGATTTTTCTATCATTCTGCACCGATTTTGATTAAACATGTCTAATTGTAATATATTTATTATGTCTGATTGTAATAATCATGCGCTTTAATTTGATACCGCACTTGGGTTATGTTTAAAAATATTCCATTTTTCATACCCGATTTCAGCCACCCAATGTGCCCCCCATCTAAAGTAAATGACTGCACCGATACTTATAAAACATATCTAAGAACCATCGCCACGAACCTAGCTCAAAATTGCATCTAAATAGTGTAACCCGTTTAAGAGCTACGGTGCCAGAGACAAAACACACTTAAATTAAAATAAGCATGACGATTAGAACCCGGTACCTAATTTTTGTAAACGGGAGGTTAAAAGTTATTCATTCTCTGTCCGTTATTTGATATTTGTCTTGTTTGGGCTACTACGTTATTAATTTTGCAGGAATCTATTGATGTTCCAGCCAAGTTAAACAATAAAGTAATTAAGATGCTATTTTTAACTTAATGACGGCTATAGCATCTTATCAAAGGAAAAGTATTTGCGTATTAAATAGATTATGTAACCTGCGGTTTTAATGTGATGAATGGATAATTTTCCTTCCATCATTAGCAGGTGGGAGCTGGTAGCCGCTAAATGATATCCGTTGAGTTGGTTCGTTAACGCGTTCTAGGCTACATTTTAAACACTCTCAGCGGTACTTGTCGAATAAAACGAGATTTAATTGCAGTAATTAACGTGCAAATGCCAAGTATGTAAGAATATAGAATAACGTTTTAAATTTATCTACATACTTATTGGTTTATAAATAGTAGATACTGATACAAAGTTTTATTTTTAGTACGCGTAGGTTTTCAGTACCGAAGAGTTTTTTCAATTTATTACGATTAAGAAATTTGGACTATTATGTCAGTTTTGCTTTGAACTTTTACTTAAAGTGGAAAGGTACATGATGACACAATTATACAAGGAGTTCAAACATGATTATCGATTATTTAATATACTAGCACACTTGTATAGTAAGTCACGTGTAAGTGGTAACTATTCGTTGAATAGATCGATACTTAATGGCAGGCATGGTATCTAGATTGATGTATAAAACCAACAACTTACTTAGTAGGTATAAAGTTCATATAAGATTTTACTTATGTTCTCGGTCCCCAAAAATAGATTCAGTATTTTAAGATTTACATTGAGATAGCAAAGGGTTGAACACGGGAACATGCGAAGGGTATTTTTTACCTAAACTCTAAATGGGATTCTAAGTAACCTTCTTAGTGTTGCATCGGACATATATTTTACTTGTAAGAGAGTCACGCATTCCCGTTTCACGTAGGACTAATAAATAATAATATGTTTAGAGAGGATCGGGTATTGCTTTCAACTCAATTTCTAATATACAATATATAGACATCTATTCATTTGTTCCACTACGTCTGTAAACTAGCCTTGTACCTAGACACAAAAACTGCAGTTTCGGTAACGTCAAAAAAGCTTGCGCGCTTGCTCACCAGACCAAGTCCGGAAAGTCCAAGGCACGATAACTGGACACTATTCCCTGAACAAACACCTATTCACCATGGGTATGACAAATCTTTATGCAGAGGTTACATGAAGGCGGAAGAAACACCACTGTACGTGCTAATACAATGCAGAACCGTGGCAGATCAACGCACACAAATTCTCCAGTCTTCAGCATCTGAAAAGTAATCTGAAAAGGCTGCTGAAATGTCTGGTATGGCTGGAAATAGTGCCTATTATATTTTGTAGACTGATGATCTGTATTTTTTATAATAACTTTTAAACTATCGCGTTGTACGTTTATAATAATATATTATGTAACGGAATTAGCGCAAACATGCATAAATACATTTACGCTTGACGTTTCGACCAGGTTACATCGGCCGGAATACATAATATATTTTTTATTTTGAGATATCGCTCATAACATTCGTTTACTTGTGAGTAAATTATTAAAAGAGCAATAGGATAATGCTTTTGTTTAACGACATCACATTGACCGAATAACCCGATTCAAAACACAAAAATCACGTCTCTGTGTATCAGTGCCATTTGAAAAGTAACCGATTTGTGTAACATCAGACGTTGGCTGTGAACCCATATCAAAATATAGCTGTGATGATGTTTGGAATTATGTTTGTTTACCATCAATCATTGAGGGACGTGTGCGTAACATGCCACCACCGTACGTTACTTCCGTGGCCTACTGGGCCCTGACGCATTAAATATATTGAACTCGCTGACCACAGCAGCTGTTGTTTTAGTATTTCAGTTTTTATTTCCTAAAATATAAAGTGTTTTATTGAAATTTTGTAGTTTAGTTTGCTGGCGATGACTATGTAAATTAGCTACGAAGTATAAAATGAAATCTATTTCATGGATTACCACTTGATGGTAATTTAGACACAACCTAGATTTTGGTATCAATATAATAATATTATACGGAATGTTAGTGAAGTTATTATATTATTAGGTAGTTTATAGTCTGAATCATTAGAACAATCTATACTAATATTATAAAGCTGAAGAATTTGTTTGTTTGTTTGTTTGTTTGAACGCGCTAATCTCAGGAACTACTGGTTCGAATTGAAAAAATATTTTTGTACTGGATAGTCCATTCATTGAGGAAGGCTATAGGCTATATAACATTACGCTTCGACCAATAGGAGCGGAGCATAAATGAAAAATGTTGCAAAAATGAAAAACCGTTGAAACTAAAACACGTGAATAAAGTCGCGGGGGACAGCTATATTTAATAAAGATATTATAGTGTTTTTTGTCATACTGTAAAATATTAGATACATCTTACAACCACTAATTTTGCTTAGAGGATAGAGAAAACAGGGTTGTTGTAATTATTAGCCTCCATTTAGAATACTGTAAAGCATGCCGTTTCAGTTGGTTAGACTGCTAGAATTTCCCATAATTTTAACAAAGATTTTTTAATACATTAATTTGTGGATTCCCTGTCGCTATTTGTGTCTGATGCCCACGCCTACTTCGAAAGACAAAATTTCACGGTTATTAAATACAATTTTACGATTGATATTACGAATTTGCGATCAATTTAATGTTTTAATCATGTTCGACGCAATGCCGTTCCGATTCCGAGAAATTGAACAGGAATAAGCATTAAAAACCAATTTCGTATATTTTTATATAGATTTTATATTAATTTATGTTGTTATTCTTATACAGACGTCGATGACCGACGTTAATTATCGTAGTAAATGTTCTTTCCTATCTGGTAAATCTTATCTAGTTTTACTGCTATTTTAACGAGATGAAAACGACGTGTGATAAATTATAGGGGTCTAGTAGTAGTAGTAGTCAATAGGTATATTATTTCTGAAAAGTCAGATAATTACAAGTAAAAGTTTATATTAAGTGCATGTGGGTACATGATGATTAATTCAATAATAAAGCCTACCTTAGAGATCCCCTAAGGTCAGGTACGATTAATTATTCATCAATGACGGTTAGTCCCATGGGTCCGTGTGTTAACAGAGAGACTTATGTTATGTTACTGAAGAATCGATCTCCATTACTTCCATTATAAAGTTACAAAAATCATAAATTTAAAATTCTGATTTAGTTTAGCTAAGAAGAGGAATCTAAATATAACATTTGTGTTCGGCATCTTGATGTCTAAGCTAAAATAGTGTAACATTTTATCACAATCAGATCAGTAGTTTTTGCGTAAAAGTGTAACAAACAAACTTTCAAAAAAATATTTTATATTAAGAAAGATAAAGTAGAAATAAAGTGCTACTTTAGTCATACTACAAAAACCAACTAAAAGGTTAAAACAGCAATGATGATTAATACTCAAACTTCATCAACGGTTTCAGTTATCTCAATGAATCTAGACAAAACAATACATGAATGTTCAACCTGAAAATAGTTTACACTTAGGCACTCGAAGAAATACACGAGAATGCTCTTTAGTGTCGCACGTACCTAACTGAAAAGTCACTTTGATTTGAAAACGGTCGCCTCAACGAACTTTCGTTTCGAATAGTTCTACGTGTCAACAAATTACTATATTATATAAACTGTCTATTTTTTTTCACCTACGTGTAATAAACAAGATTAATTAATACTATTAACACATACACCTATTTAGTGCATACTAGGTGTCTTATAGACTTTTCATGTTTCGCACGAAACCCTAATTTTTCTCCTAAAACATAAATTAGCCTATACTATTCTTCAGGCTATAATAACCCGACTGCTAATTCCAGAGATTAGCGCGCTAAACAAACAGTACTTCACTGGCCTCTTTCTAAATTTAAGTAAGAAGTTAAAAAAAAAAAGCAAAATAAATAAATGTATGGCTATGTTTATTTTTTTTTAAATATCTCCTTCCGCAACCAACATTTTTTGCATGTGTATTGTATATATATGTATTTAATACAAAAACAAAGACGCTTATCTTCATTAAAAACTGTTTGCCTACCTTCCATCTACAATTTTTCTGATCTGTGAGTAAGTATTACATAAAAGCAAATGGTATTGTTTGTGAAAACAACTAAATGTTTCCTTCATTTGGACCGTAAATAAAACATGAAACTGTAAAAGCTTCACGATCTCTCACGTACGACTGGTTTGAAAACAATTTACAATTTCCGTAAACAAAAGAGTAAGAAGACATCTGGATCTTCCGGTATATCTACCATTAACTCAAATGACGTATTTTTAACAATTAATCAAAGCAATGAGGAATCAAGTCGTATTGCAAAAGAGTTATCTTTGTTTCTTAAATAAATAAATCAAAATAACTTAATTGTACCTAAATAAGTAAATATCAAACTAGAGTAAACCATACTATTATTATCCATACTTAATATTAAAAATGCGATAGTAACTCTGCCTGTCTGTCTATCTGTTACGCTTTCCGTTAAACCGCTGAACCGATTTTGATGAAACTTGGAATGGGGTAAGCCTTAATCTTAAGAAAAGTCATAGAGCCACAAATACAGGGTACTAGCTATTGCCCTCGGTTCCGCCCGCGTAGGTGTCGTTAACACGGAAATGCGTTATCGACGTACAGAAGTGTACTTCTGTACGTCGATAACGCATTTCCGAGCCACAAATATAGAGTACTAGCTGTAGCTAGTACTCTATATTTGTGGCTCTATAAATATAATTAAACCAGCTAAATAAGACAAAAATAACTGCGATCGTTAGGAACAAGACTAAAGATTTCTGGGCCAAACAACCTATCCAATAATTAAATTCTGCCGTGCTTTAACAGATTAGCACCGTATTCGCTGTAACTAAGTTTTTCAATTTTACTACGTTTTCAACCGTAAATCTATTAGGATCTATTTCATCCTATTTAGATTCTGTTAACTTTTCAAGATCATCGTAGATTAAATGAAAGAAGGAAATCTTGTACATGAGATATAATGTAAAATATTATCTATACAAAATATAGATATAAAACCAACCGGCGACAATAGTTGACAAAACAGTGAAAAAACAAAAAACAAACAATACGAACAGAAGTCATATTTCATTCAAATATAAAATAAGAAGAAAACAGTGAAATAATGTAGAAAGGAGTCTACGTATAACAGATTCACTAAATGCACAAATATCGTTTATATTGTGACAAAGAGGTTTATGCTGGTGTTTAGGGTTTATTTATACTCTTTGGTTGCCAGTACGATTGGGACATTGTACACAATGTACACACTCTGTATATGCGCCCACGTCTTAGCAGTGTCATGGCAGGCAGAATACACTGATCAAAGAGACCGATCTCCAAGTGTGTTCGGAGATGTATGAGGTGTTTCCACACGTGGCTAACTACAAGAGTGGGAGGCTAAACAAAATGATGGCATTATAGGCATTGAGTTGTGCGTAGATCAAGTCTAGGGTTGCCAATATTATTCAAGCTAAATGATAATAATAAAACATCAAAAAAATATACTATTTTATAAAAAAGAAAGGTATGTTGGTTTTTGCATCTTTTTATTTTGTTTTTCTTTACAGTATAAGTATCATACTATGGGTTTATGGCTTTCGGATTAATGTAGACTGAAAGGTCAATTTTACTATAACAGTATTTTTGCGTACTATATAGGTATATTTCTTCAACAGACAATAGTATATACTAACTACGTATTAATTAATAGGTAATATATTTTAGTAGGTACGGTTGACAACCCTAGTTACTAATAAACCTGATCCTGTTATGAGTATTATTGAATTAATCTTACTTTGGCGATCCTAGATTTTTTATATAAATATCTTCCGCCTCGGGAACTAGCCGAACTCTTGCCAGCTAAACAACCGGGTTGCTTATCCCTTACCTGTACCGGGAATAATAACGTCCCTATTTAAAGAAACTAACACAAATGCCTACCTGGTAACGTGTGGACAGATCGGATAGCAGAGTTAAAGGCATTGATGTAAATAGAATTTTAGTCGTTTGGATTTCAATAGCGAATGTCGAGACAGTTTTCATTCTTATCTATCTATATCGCATTTTTTGTGCCACGTGTAATCTCCAGGTTCATGCCACGCCTACTTTATAATTTATGCTAAGATATAACGTTTCAATCTAAACAAGCAATTTAAAAGGGCAGTTTAAGTACCTACTTAATTTGTGAACCGATATTAATTTACCAATTAGGTAAAATACTTGCAAACTTCTGAAATACTTATCTACCGTAATTAAGGAATCAAGGAGCGTTGAAACTTGGCGAGCATAGTAAAATGAACAGTCGACATCAAATTTCAACAGAACTTTAAAGGTTTGTGATTTAGTTGCACTATGTACCAGTACTATAATGTCCGACGTATATGTCATAATAGGTATACATATTTTAACAACTCATTGTCAAGAAGCTAAAGGTCCTTAAAAAAAGGAGTAAGTATTTGCGTTCCAATGGAATGTTTGCGTTAGATTCTACTAGTAAAAGCGAGCTGTGGACTTTGTTTTCTCATTTTCTATTGATAAAATTTAATCAGTACAGAAAAATACTCTGAAATATTCCACATTTGTTATAGCTTCAGTAAATGGCGGCGTCAGAACTTTGATTTCAATAATGGCTCAATATACTCTGCGTTAAAAATAATCAATCATAATATTCTAGGTATAATAAAATCATAACGATCGTGACGCGCCCGATTTTTATTATGAATGATAAGGTAGTATCAACAGTAACAGCTAGACGATGGCCGATGCTTGGCGGTTTACGAGCTTGTTTGTTTGCTTAACCGTTTTACCAAATTAACTTCTTGTTTGAATGCTTTTGACAATCTCCTGTGTTTCGGGCAAGTTTAATTAAATCATAGTTGTACAGGCTGATTTATTAAAGCGATACTTATTACGTCTATATGCTTAGTAATATTATATCGTACTATTTGCTTGTGTATCCTATTACGCGTGTTTTCTTTTCGTTTGATATTTTTGTATTATATATTCCCTTCACAAATACCCAGCGCAAGTTCGTGGGTGTGGTTTGTCTATAAATTTACTTTAATCCATTATTGTAGTACTTATTTGTGTTCGATTCATAGTTGGCTAGCTACGTGTTTATCTTGTGGGCACTTTCGCTAACGTTTTGCCTGAAAGTCGATACAGTGGAGCAACGCGATGACGTCAATGTTGCTTTATGATTCAATCTGCTGTTAACTGAGCTCTCGCCCAGCTGAGTGCAGCCCGCTCTAAATATATCTTAACAATTTTACTTATGTACGTTTTATCTCTAGACGCGAAATTTTACGGTTACGTCTTTATTCCTGTCCGGGGCTGCCCTTTCAGGTAATAACGAAAGTAGGTATAGCGGCTATTGAACAAGTAGGAGCACCAAAATAATCCCGTGATTTGAAGTAGGTACCTATCAATAATATTTTAATATAGAAAATCATACTGGACTTGATCCTTCCTGCTTGAAAACAGGAAAATCAAAGGGCGTTTCATTGAAGGCAAAGTGGTCATTCAATATCAGGAAATGTAAGTACCTATTAAAAATATATTTACGGATACGTTATATAAAGAATTTTATTATTTATGTACCTATCTATGTTTTGAGTATATTTTATGGTAATAGCATTAGCAAAAAGTTTCGGACAAAGAGGGCAAAGTGCGATCGCGCATTAATATACATAACGGTCCGAAAACATTTGACAGCAAGATACACAGTTGGAAAAACACGAGGCTCTACGATGTCTGCTATATGCTTTATCTAAGGCTATATGATAGGCGTGTTGAGTCACGCTGCCAAACAGATGCCACCCTAAACCATTACATAAAGAAAAAATACTTCCATAAGCATCATACGTGCCGAGAAATAGGTGCCTATAGTACTCATTACATGACGATATTAGTGTCGTAATCATGGGAATTGTTATTTAGACTGTTTAATTTATCAAAGGCGTTCTACAGATTTCATTAACGATAGGACTGATCGGATATATGACATTGAAAAACAAAAAAAGCTCCTACTGTCTCTTCAACTCTACCAGCAGTACCTATTTAATTGTGGTTCTAACTATTTATCTGTCAATCAAACACATTGAGGCTATGTAATGATCGGATTGGTATGTTATAGGGAGAAGCGCAAAAAAATAAAACAAAAAATTAAAATCCGTCGCAATTTGGCACTTGGTTAGTTACCTACTGAACATTTTGTTATTTTATAAATACATAAATGAGTAACGAGATCTGGTGTAGCTGAATATGAGGGGCACTAGGATAACAAATTTTTACAGTTGTTTTAGAAATATGTGTAGCTTTATTTCTCGAACTGATCCTCTGAGTAACGAGTTCACTTGTCTACGTGTGATGGCGACGCGTTATTGTAAATGGGTATTGCTACTGAATTATAAAAACAATTTGACACAAAAAGAGGCATCTAAGTAATTTTATCTATACAAAATATCCTTTGCTTACCCAATCTGTTCAGTTTTTAAATTAAATGTGTTTACCTTAAGCCAGTTAGAGTCCCCGTTATCTAGATGTCAATAAGTGGTACATTGCTGTGATAAGTCAAATCGAAATGCAGGGTTCTTATCGGTCACAAAAGTGCTCACTTCTCTTACTTCGGCTTTTCGCTTTGATAAAGTGTGATAAGTAAGTAAATCCGTGAAGGTTGCTTGCAAAGGACTTTTTTCGAGAGTTTAATATATTTAGGTGAAAACTATTACTTACTTAATATCCATTTTTGAACAAGCGTTCAGTTTTGTGTTGGCATTCATATCATTAATCCACTGCGTTTATGTATTGTTAACCCTTTGGCAACGCACAACAAAAGCCTTTGATGTAACTATCTTTTGTAACTAATAATGTGGATTCGTTTGGGATCCGGTAATTTGAAGTTAAAGTGAAAGTGATATTGAATAAGGGTGATGTTTCGAGCCGTATAAAAAGCTTTTTGGAGTAACCTTCCTGACGTGTAGACATACAATAGAAGTGTCTACATGTATAGCTGCCGCTAGTGGGTTCCTCCGACCTAATTCTATATTCGTCCTTAATCAATTATTTAGTCTTAATTACACAAAGTCAGGTTTAATTTAATCCAATTAATTATTAATGTTTTTTGTTCCCTATAGGCTTTATATTAGACTTGATGGTCGTATTTTTATATGAATAATGTGACTAAGGGTTAAGGACCTATTTTGGTCAGTTCAGTAGTTCAGTCAGTAGACCTCTATTCTATCCTACAGTCAAATTACTTAAATAGTACCCATTCTATGACCTCCATTAAAAAGCTCTATAATTATCTGATTACTATACTATGGCTATTAGTAGTATTCAAAGATATATTCAGAATTTCGGAAGAGATCTTTTTTTTTTGACAAAAAGTACCTACATAAATATGAAAAGATACAACAAACGAAATATTTCCTATAAAAACGTGTTTAGAGAACGTCTAATTTGATGCTAATAGGTATGTTTTTGAACTGAAGAGTCCTTATTTATATTAAAGAAATAGCACTCTACAAAAATTTGATTCTGGCTCACATTATCACTCAGCAAAGTGCGTGCCAAATAAAGTAATAATAAAAATAAATGTTTAGCGTTCCTTTACCTCATGCCAGTATATTTTTCTAAATAACAATAAATTATGCAATCATTTGTAATAAACACTAAAATCTTTCATAGAATCTCGTTACTAAGAAGTGACTTGGCCAAGTTATAAGTAAGCCTGAATTATTAATCTACATTATACTAAGTATATTTATAAGTGTTAAGAATTGTTGATGAGCTAAAGATATTTTTTTTGCCAAAAAATATATTTTACCTGGTTAACTTATTATCTAAATTGAATAATGGGTCTTATAAAGGTTAGTAAGCACTCAGTGCTATAAAATCAAATCCTTTTAACGCCTTTCAATAGAATGGATCGAGATCTCACTCCTGTTCTGGTTCTTATAACTTTTAATTATTAATTTATCTAGAAAACTATCTTGAATTCTCCATGAATATTAGTAGTAGTAATATTTGACCTTAAAACAATATCCAACGGTAACTAGCAGATAGATAATTGTTTTTTTTTTCGAATTGAGAGAATAGGTATAACTTTTAGATATCTTTTTTATGTATTCGTTAGACTATAGTGTTTAGTTCAACTAACATAAAGGCACACTTGTAAATCTAAACATAAAATAGCGATCTTACAAATCCATTACAACTTAAACACTGTAAGAAAACTAAATCTTACAAAGCAATTAAATGTTCATAGGTAATATACTTACTTATAAGTAAGTGCCAACACTAACGTTCAACAAAGTAAATTGAGTGTTTACGAGAAAGTGCCTTGGGATCTAGTTATCTACAGATGCACACATACTTAGTCTTCCAACAAAGCTTAAAAAGAAGTTATATTTTCTGACATTTTAAGTGCCTCTTACCCTCTGAGAGAAAAATAAGTAAACTATAGAGTGCGCATATCGAGTATGAACTGTACAAGTAAAATCGTAAAATTTGTGACAAAACAGAGCGCACCGATTTATTAAAACTATCTCAAAACCTACCAACTACCCTAAGAACGTCGGAACCGTCGATATTTTCGCATAAATATCTGTCGTTGTACGGAAAATCACTTAAATCAGTAAACGAACGTCGTACATTTAACTAAAAATTTGCTTACGCTTGGCACAAGGGGCTAATAGCGATGCGCGCGGTCTTGCATGTCTATGTTGTCTATGTTTACTCTAAGCTTCTTGCTCTTTGTATCTTTCCCTTTGAATGGAAAGAGTAATTCTGTAAGTAAATGTAATAAAATGTATTAAAATTTGTTAATTTTCTTTAATACTTGTGATATAGCATTTGAAAAAAAAAACGATTATATTAAGTAGTCACGTAAAAATTTGATTAAATACTTAATTGATTACGGGTGGATTATTCCAACGCCGCAAATACGTATTTCTCATATATTTCAAGATACCATTAACTAACGATGAAAACATCGCCAAGAAACCTAGATTTTTTGGCCTTATTTATAAAAAAATTGACGGTGTTTAGCAGATTCTTAACAGATGCTTAATTCAAGTTTTCTATAGATATTTTTTTTAGAATCTGGTAAGCAGTTGTTGAACACCGTAGAGATTTTTAAATCGGGGAATCCCGCAGTGAACAAACGTTGTGATAAAGATTGTATATCTCTATAAGTATAGAAAGTAAATAAGCCCTGCGTTCAGACAGTTATTCAATGTTGCTATTGTGATATTTATGTTGTTACATTTGTTAATAAATTAGTCGTTATATTTTATTTGTGTATTGTTATTATTATCTGACAGCAAATCCATTATTTTTTTCGATCGTGAAGCAGAGATATATGAAAACGTTTATAGATCTTCCAACAATTCTGTGTCGTAATTTATACCTTTTTTGTTTGCGTACTTAATAAGTACTGGTGTCACAGTAAGATTAATAATTTATTACGCTTTAGGTATTATTTATCACTCTTGAACTTAGTTAAGTATTTATTTTCACTAAAGTAACTTGTGGGTGACTCAACGAAACCGAATATACGAAATAAATAAAATAATAACTTATTATGTCAAAACAAAAACAATTTGTTCAAAGCCTTCAGGAATACATATTTATGATTAATTCACAGCTAAAACAAATGAATCTCAAAGAAAAGTCTCCTTAAATCCTTCCTTCTCTAAATTACATTTGGTGTACGTGGCAAGTAAGAATAACAATTGAAAGGTATAAACTTGGTCCTATGTTTTTCGAAATCAACCTTATGTGTATGTCGATTAAATAATATTTTGTTTGGCTGCTTGATTAAGATTAATTGTTAAGGTATTTTTTATATTTTTACTTATCTTTAGCACACACTATATGTACACACCAATACACTTATTTGAAAATACATTTTTAAAGATAATTAATATAAATTGCCACCATAGTCAAAGTAATAAATACTTGAAAACGCACAATACGCTTATTTAGGCATTCTATATAATTGTATGTAAATATTTTGCTCTGTTGTTGGTTTAATGATGAGACTGGTAAGGCTATTTACAAATATTTTTTATTAACATTTTCATAGATTGTAATTGAACTCTTATAACTTTAAGCGCTATTAATTAAATAAGTAGTTAGCCAAGAACGGAATCTTTAGGGCCTAAGTAAATTAAATTATAGGTTATTCCCGTTAATATCTTAATAAGATTACGAGAAAAGTTTCTTTGTAATTTCCGTACGTAAGCATAGATAATTTCAACTTCATTTATCGTTAAATATCTTGTTGATGTACAAAGCGTACGAACAAAGATATTATTAATAACTTGTGATGGATCCCTAATTACTTCTCATCCGAAGTTCCGGCGATATAAAACCTTTTTGTAATTTACTTCAAACGGTACTCCAATACGTAAGAACGTACGCGTTATCCCAGGTAATGTTTGCCGACATACTTGAATGATTGCATCCACGTCGATTAAGACTGTTGACTTAAGTCTGTAGGAGTATTGATTCATTCACGTTAAAGTGCCCCGGCTATGGCAAAAATAGAATCAGAGTACCGCTGAGGGCTTGGAAGTGTCTCGCCGCGAATCGAGAGACAAGACAGGGTATAACGAGCGTGCAAACAGTCGATATAAACGAGTCAAACGACTTGTTTGCTCTCGACACATCGGCCATGCCTGTTTAGCACCAAGCCCCTCACTGCTCAAGCTTTCCCTAACGAGAGAACTTTGGTATCCACTGAATTACAAACACCTACTACGCGGAAAATTTCCTCACAGCGTGCCGAATTTGTTACTCATTTGTATACCTATTTCAAAATGATCTACTCACGTTCTCGTATATGCAACCATAAAAGCTACACAATATTTCCATTATAGTTATATGCTTGTACAAAATAAGTACATACCTAAAAATATTTGGTAATATGCGAAGAATATGCCATATGTTGTTAGGTATCATTGATGGTGACATGGGTATGATCCAAACATTAAGAAGATGGGTATTCATATATCTTTTTCTTCATAACTGTGCACACTTTATCTTCTTTTTATAAGTCTACATACATCATATATATATATAAATGTATGGATAGATGTAGCTAGTGACCCGACCCAACTTTTCCTGGGATTATTTTCTGGTTAACATAGTCTGTGTCATTAATTTAGCTTAAACTGCCTGAGCGTCATTGATTTCGCTCCGATTTGTTTCACATAACTCGTGATTATTCACTTTCCAAGCAAAGTCTTGATTTATCGCTTTTATTATTCCATTAAGAGATAACGATAATGTAAGTATATAATAAAGTTTAGAATCGAATCAGTTTCATCTTTACAATCGATTTCAAAAGGTTATAATTTCGTCCTCTGTAATGTTGTATAATGGACGATTTATATTTAAAAAAAAAAATAATAAAATATAAATACTTGATAATATTGTATTATTCAGTTTCATTGTTAATATACCATTTTAAATACTAACCAACGCTAGCTAGTGCCGATGTCTCCATTATTGTAGAGTGTAGAGTATATTCAGCGTTGACGTTAGCATTAAACAATTATTTACAGCGGGCCTTTTTAGGTTACTCTGTGTTCTATCCAATTACCTTGTTTCGTGTGTCGACCGTGCGTGTTAATGTTCCCACATTACCGTACCTCTATAATATGTATGGAATTCTACCCTTGTGTACATAATATATTTGTTTTTAACATATTCTACTGTCCTCCGAAAACGTACACTAAATAATCACATTCTCACAGACTACAATACTATTAAATTCCATACACTAATAATACCATACTGGTGTAACGATTTAACAGCTCGTGTCGGTGAGTACAGCAATTCTATCTCAATCACGGAATGCGAGTTGACAATTTCATTCAAGTTCGGAGTATGAAAGCCAAATGAAAAGCGCTCGTTAGATTCAAATTGTAGCAACTCACTTAGCTTTGTTCGTTACAAATTGATAGCCTTATCATAACAGAGTGGCGTACAATTCTAACTAACACATTAGAATGAGTAATAGCATCTATACACGAGAAATGACGCCATTTTTATACCAATCTACCATAGATGTTGCTTCGAAAATTCGCGTTTAAACTTCGTAGAGTCATATATCTTTTCTTTGTCTGCGTCAGTTAAGAAAGAAGATAGATTGGCGGTCTTATATCCAACGCTTCAAGTTTTTGTTGTTAAATTAGAGCCGTAACGGGATAAAGATATCTACTCGGACAAATTACGATGCCATGAAGAAACTAAAATTAGCTTGGATTAAATAAAACACCACGTCAAAATTGATTTTCATATACTTTAGGAGGCAGGTTATTAAATCTAGTATATAAATAAATACAAGACCGGTTTATAAAGTTTATATAATTGAAAGCGATGATTATTAAACACTATATTTAGACACTTTGTAATTAGTAGTATATCTACAAGTATCCCGGTATTAATTAAACTTTACAAAAGTAACATTCGAGACTGACGGTCAACATGAAGTTTAATTACAACAACACTTATGGCCATAACTAAAGATCTGACTTTACAGACCTCAAAACTCAAAGATACATTCATCATGTCAGTAGCAATTCAGTACGACCCTCCTAAAATGTTTCAACCTAAAATAACATCGCTTTATAATATATGAATGCAAATTGTTATTGATACAAAAACCCCTTTTGGGATTAAGTTACAAGTTGCTTTTGTTTACTGTGAAGTTGGTTCCAACAACGTTTGATCCAAAATAAATATTGAGTTTCAGTTGCCTGTGGCGTCGTGTATTTAGAACTAAGTACTGATATCGTGCCGTGATATGTGTGCCGACTTTCTACTGTAATACGTCGAACAATTCCTCGGTTCTCTTTATTAAAATTAAGATTATTACTGGTAATATGTATACTTTTGTTCCAATAATAAATCGATTTATCTTATCTAATATCGGTAGATAAGTCAAAACGTGTTCCAATTGATTGCCAAAGTTATTTGAGAAATGTTTTAATTATGTAAATAAATTGGTAAATGTCCATAAATCTGATAATATCACTTTAGGAACAATTATGACAATTAAAAGTTTAAACGATAAAACATTCATCAGTAATAATAGTAATGAACTACGAAAGTAAATAATAATAAAATAAAATAATTAAGTAAACCCTAGTACTTGTAAATAGTGTTATTAATTTCATGCATTTCAGCAGCTTGTTTGACGTGTGTATCCGTAGCATCGTAGCTCCTAAACGAATAGACCGATTATTATATATAGCCTGACGTGATCGAGATTGTTCTTAGCTATGAAAGTGAAGATCTGTGTAACATTTTAAAAAAATATCTGCAATTTTCTGTTTTAGATTTTTTCCTTTCCTTAATGATTTTCCCTGTTCATCATTGCATTCATAAGAAAACCAGTAACTCGATTACTTTGCTTTAAGTCTTTCTAATACGCTGCCGCGCTGTGGTCTGTAGGTACTATGTTTATTACCTTTATAAGTTTTTCCCTTTTGCAGATTGAACTCAAACCTTTATATAGATAATAGTTAATTAGTTGCTTGTTATGTTTGCACAAAAGGTTTACCGGTACAAGTTGGAACATAGCACAGCTTTTGAAACAATAATGATCAAACAGCAAATTAATATATATATAAAAAGATGTTGTTAGTATAACGTTCAATTTCTAGTACTTACTCATAATTATCATTGGGTTACTAAATTATAATGATGAGTTGGGTATGAGGTGGGAGGTGGGAGGTATGAGTTGGGTATCAATGACCTTATTTACATTTATGCGCCAAATAATCAATCCTAGCCAAAAAATATACTGTGGCTATTTGTCCCAATCCCAATAAGTTCATTCGGGTTCCTGAGTTTAATCAGGGATCGTCACCAACTAGATTTATTTTATTATTTTTATTTAGACTAACATCATAAATAATCTCTAGGTATATTACCGTATCTTAAGTTTATAGATGCATGTATTTTATATTTAGCAAAATAGCACCAGTTTGAGCTCAACTTTATTTGGCTTCACTGAAATGGTGCCACAAAGGCAATGCACAATGCGTCTGATTATTCTTGTGTAAAACTGTAAACAATTTCATAATCAAATTAATTGCTTTCTGCTATTGTTCAAGTGGTTAGTTTGATTCGATGAGTTATTATTTATAGTATCAATAGCAGATCAAAATGCGGTTATCTGTGCATTTTTTTTAATACACGAATAATAATAATAATAATAATAATAATCATTCATAATGTACAATAGCTTTGTATCTACTTTGGACCGCCCATATCTGTTCTTCCATAGAACAGAGGTGGATGGGCCCTAGTAGATGCCCCATCCCAGTTTAGAGTAAAGTTCTCAACAAGGCCACTGCGTGTTGGACCTGTGTCCCCACGTAAGCCTTTCAAAGGACCGGGTATTCTCGATACTGAGGGTAACCCGTGAAAAAAGAGAGATACAGATAATAATAATAATAATTTATTTATTTTCAGACCATGGTGTCCATTTTGTTAGTAACAATGTTCTTATAGACTAGTGTTAGTAAAACTTAAGCTACCCACAACAAGACATAAAAAGGATGGAAACACAACAATCACTGCTGCGCCATCCCATGACAAATAGAGCAGCAGCGACTGATGTAACTGCAGTCCAGCCGACTAGCGATCATGCTAAGGATGCTGTTGGCGCTGCCACGTACTCTACGCACCAGGGATGCGCATCTTTTTCGTATTGTAGCGTAAAAGCAGTCTATGCGATTTTCAGCAAACATCCCTGATGCACTACAGAATCGCCGCAGCCCCATCAGCACCCTGAACGCATTATTAAATTGGACTCGGAGGGCACTGTAAGACTTTTGAGTATAGTCGGCCCACAGGCTGCACGTGTAAAAAGATGTACAATAAGACCGGAAAAGTGTAATTTTTACTTCCGGCGAACACCGTGCAAACCTGCGGGCTATCATGTTCGCTCGCACTGCCAGTGACCTCCGTTCCCTCTCGATGTCATCATTGTCCTTGAGGTCAGAGGTAAGTATATGTCCTAGGTACTTAAATTTAGACACCCTACGCAAGGCTGTACCATTCAGCGTAATGTTGGGGAACACGACACCTGTGCTGTTTCCTCTGGCCTCAAAGACCATGACTTCACTTTTGAGTGGATTATATGCTAATCCGTGTTGCTCAGCATAGGCTTCACAAATGGCCAGCAGTTTTTTAATACCACACACCGATGCACTCAGTAGCACCATGTCATCCGCATAGCTTATGTTGTTTACATTAATTCCGTCTATGTGACAGCCTATCCGGGTGCCACTGAGTGCCACAATTAGATCGTTCATATACAGGTTGAATAGGGTAGGAGAGGACAATCCCCCCTGCCTCACCCCGCACTCCAACCTGTATGATTGCGACATGCCTTCTGACCATCGCACGCCATTGACCTGATTACCGTACCAGTACTTGCAGATGTTGATGAGTTCTATTGGTAGACTAGTGTTTTGTAACTTTTTCCATAGAATGTCATAGGAAACCAGGTCAAAAGCTTTCGAAAGATCAAGAAAGCAAGCTTGAACTGCAGTTTGGCGTTTAGTATAGTATTTGACAGCATGCTTAACACACAGGACTGCACTTTCAGTGGAGAGTCCGCTCCGAAAACCGAACTGATTGTCATGAAGCTCAATGTGTTTGGTCAGCTGTGAGTTCAACATGCTGTCAAACACCTTCGAAACCACTGTGGCAAGAGAGATAGGTCTATAGTTATTCCTATCTGATAGATCAGCGGTCTTATTTTTAACAATAGGTATTACAATTGTTTTAATCATCTCTTCCGGCAGATATGAATGGCTTAGACAAAGGTTAAACAGCATAGACAACAATCTCGGCAAGTGGGGTCCAGCATGTTGCAGATGTTCGATACTCAACCCGTCATGGCCTGGAGATTTACCTCTAGTCATTGATTTTATTATCAACTGCACATCTCTGGTGGTGCATCTAAAACCTAATTTTTCACCGTTCTTAACATTAATCATCGACTGCGAGGACCCCAATGGCGATTTTACAGTAAAATGTTGTCGAAACAGATCAGCTATTTGACTCGTATCGCTTACACCATCGATACACACAGGATTAGACGGTTTGTTATTAAGTTTATTCGTAGCTTTCCAAAAAGATCTAAAATCGTTTTTTGAGTGGTGAGAGGCCAAGATATCCATTTTCACCTGTTCTTGGTGGTTCTGACACCATCTCAGTCTATTCTTAAAGATTTTCTTGGCCTCATACATCTCGTTATAAATTGTACCTGAATTTGGTTTGCCATACCAACACCACAAATTAAATGTCCGTCTAGCTTCTCTGTGTGCCTCGCTAACATGTAAGTTCCATCCTGCAACAGGTTTCTTTTTCTTACGTAAATATTTACTACGTTTATTACACATTGCTGCCTCTTTTAATATTTTTACAATATTGTTATACAATCTGTCAATGACTTGTCTGTGCTGCAAAATATTACAAGTGTAATCCGCACATCTTATAAATTCCTCTGGAAAGTCAAGAAGTCTTAAGAGTCTATGACATTCAGACATGTATTGACTAACTTGATCTACAGTTCTCTCCCCCCATATAACCTCATTTACAGTTGATTTACATTCTGGTAACTTAGGTGAAATTATGCCCAGATTACACTCCATTATCAACGGAAAGTGGTCCGACCACAGTACATCATACTTAACAAACACTCTGCGCACTGACGGCACAGCTGCCTTAGAGACTATACAGTGATCAAGCCATCTTTGCGATCCGTGTGCCTCGCTCACAAAAGTGAAACAATCAAACGAATTAGAAACGCCTCTCAACATTTCTACATCAATGCAAGTCCACTCCTGGTCCGCACAAAATAAAGATAGTTCGTTATAAAATTGCTCAGTAGGGTGCGCATTAAAATCACCTAGTATGTACACACAATCAATGTTACAACTGTCTATGATAGCACTTACCGACCCGAGGATGTCCGTAAACTCGACCAGATTCGAAGCTGAGTCCACAGGCATGTAAACATTCGTCACTAGTATAGACCGCTCAGGTAACACTACGCGTATCGCACATATTCGCGGATTATTGCACGGCACCACTATCACATTAGGAAATACTTTTTGCCGCCAGAGTATTCCGAGACCGCCGTGAGGCCGTCCTCGTAACATGCCCGACGACATGTCTACCGCCGAGGTCCCTGTGTAGCTAAACTCTTCATCAATACTACTCAAGTATGAAATTTCACTGGGCAGCAACCATGTCTCCTGAAGAGCTATCAGGTCACAAGCTTTACACAGCTCACGTATTCCATTTACAGAGCGTTTGACACTCTTACAATTAAAAGTAGTGAATTTGTAAAAGTCCCTAGCCATTTAATTTTGTTTGTTAAAATGACCGTTATCAGAAACTTTTATTGTCTCTGTCGAAGATTTATTCTTGAAATATACAAAGCGTCTGAAAATTATACCGCTGGGCCATAGTTTTTCATCCAAAAACATCTGTAATTTTGATGCAGTTACATAGAACTTATAGGCGTCGTGGTCACTTTGCTTCTTCATTACAATTTTCTGTAAGGTAACATTTTCACAGGTTTTACCATAAATATATTTACAAATATCCGATTCTGACGTTCCTTTATGTATATTCGTAATGAATATGGGTATTTTTCGTTCGGCCGCTCTAAAATTATATTCAGTTTCAGCTGTACTGCTTCCCATCTTTCCCTTTAAACGATTATTCCTTATTGGTTTACGTTTTTGTACTAAAGTCCAAGCTTGTTCGTTGTGATTTTTGTTATCCTTTGAACACAACAGTACATTCGCAAACGTATATTTCTTTGAATCAGTCAGCTGTTCGCATACTTCGTTATCTGCGGCCGGCGATGACTCACAAACCTGCTCGACCGCTCGAACAGTGCTACACGTCACCGCGCGCCCCGCTTCTTCGACGATCGTCTGCTCGCGATCTACCGCCAATATTATATTTGTCGGGATATCTTTTTGTCCCACCACGGAATTGCTCTCAACCGTCATACTTTGATAATTCAGATCATCATTTGGTGATGAATCGGATTCTGGTATGTCATTTGAATCGCGAATAGAAGATTCATTGAGCTGTGACAAACCCATAGGCCCGCTATCTCGCCCGTGATAGGCACACGTACCACCTCTCTTAACATTCACATTCCTGCTTGAAAACGCGGGGACCGAGTGCAACTGCAACTGGCTTTTTACTTCTTCCTCCAATTGAGTTATTGAGACAAAAGAAGATTTGATATTCCTGATCTCAGCTTGCACTAAAACCAGGTCTTTTAACAGTTTAGACACGTCTAGGTGATCGAACGTTATAGGAGGTAGTTTCTCCAACTCGCGGGCTACAAACACTGGCATCACATCACTGTCTACTACCTTGAATAAACTGATGATGTCCATTAAGTCTCGATTTTCTTTGCCCTGTCCTTTACGCACTTTTTTCCGGTATTCGTCAGGTAAAGATTCAAATAGCAACGACTTTGCTTCATCAATTTGGTCACTGCTAAACGAGGACAAACAAATCTTCATTAAACTGTCTTCAGTTATAATCGAAATTTTATTTTGCACATATGACAAAAGCTCATTTATAACGATATTGCAACTAGCGCATTTCACTGTTGACGACATTTTTGAACGCTGTTTACGCGTAACCGGGACCACACACGCTAGCTATCGCTGCGCGCGCGAGACTGAATGAATAGTACCTACTTAAAGCTTATCTCTGTTGGTATTTATGTAAGAATTTATGTGTTTTGTGTATTTATATTATATTAATATTCGAATATTATTATTTCAAAGAAAATTGCACCTTTGGGTACGACCGACAGCTTCAGTTAGTACAAATACGGATGATCGAAAGTCGGTACGTAAATGCTACTTTGCCATAGAGCCGCTTTCAGTATAAAAGTAAACTATTCAAGTGCGCTCCACTGTACGTGTAATGGTAGAATGAGCAATTTACATGAAAAACTCAACCCTATATTTTTTTATCAAAATAGTCACTCGAATATTTCAGTATTGTGAATTGTTACAAAAACACGTTGAGAGCAGATCATGCACGATCGCTTTTCACGTGGTTTTTCACACAACTGACCTAATTGACACAATTTGTTTTTGAGTGAAGACAAATTGGGGCCCAATTTGGACAATACTGCTATAACTTACTTTTAATGAATGTGATATTCATTTTTAAAAAATATTGACTATTGATTTTATCCATACTGATATTATGTAAAAGTAATTCTCATTGTCTGTCTGGTGGTTGTTGTAGAAAAGACGAGTACCCCCCGAATACTAAAACGCAACTTAACTTTAAGACGTTCTCATATATCCATCTGTCGCTACTTTACACCTTAAAGTGACAGAGACAGCATCATACTTAACAGCGACTTAAAACTGATTAACATTCCAGTATTCGGCCACTAAAGACACATTGTATAAAACACATTTATTTTAGTATTTGTTGGGAATAGATGACTATCTGCACATATTAATAAAAGCATTTTCTTAGCGCATTAGGCAGATCAAATTGGCTACTTGACCTCTGCCTCGACGTAGCATGACGGATCGTAGTAATCTGTCATCCGTAAGTACCTTGTGATAGGCTCATGCAGTTAGAGCTTTGATTATCTTATCTAATAACGTGCATAGTACATCTGCAGTTAATTGAAAACAGGATCTAATCATTATCACCAATGCAGGGAGTATTAATTGAAACAATTATTAAGCTACTAGTGATGTGATTGGATTTGCAAGCATTCGAAATGCTTATTTAGTTTGCTTATTTAATTTCTGACATTTCTCATAACATTTATAGGTACATACATACCTACCTACGTCAATCGTATGGAAGCAACCAGTTATATAGTGATTTCCTTAAAGGAATTATTTTATAATTATCCGAGTTTTTAGTATAACAGTTATTCTTTGAGTCCAATAAAATCCTATATGAAACATTTTAAATGTTATACTACCTGACCCTACAGTCTTTGTCCTATCAATCTATTCAGTTTCATATAAAAATACCATTAAAATGTTTGACATTCACCGCGGATTTATCAAAAAATTTCGTTCATAAAAACCTTGTTATGGCAATTTAAAACACAAAAAAAAGAACCTCCAAATCGGTCCACGCTTTCTTAAGTGATGCTCCGTCATAAAGGTCCCAATTGATTTTAATTTTATGTTTATAGATGAAATATCTAAATGGGATTTCCCACACCCGGTCTACCAACAGACATTTCCAAAAAAAGTTGCCCTCAACACAACCTTTTAAGATCGCGTAAAAATATGCAAATGCGAGTACCTAAATGTGGTAGCATCGAAATTGGACTTCTTTGGACGAAGCAACGAAGGGTAAATAAATAAGTAGTTTTGGTTTAAATTGTATCTGTGGTAATGTGATGATACTTTAGTTTTATACTTCGTTATTCTATTTTATAGCGATACGATTTGTTTCTGAGATTTGATAGAATACATTTTAGTCTCTTACGACTGGTATTTTCTTTAGTGCTTATAATAAATTCGTATACCTTTTGTGAGGCGTCTGTTGGTGTGCGAATCGCACTCTACGCTTATACAATCAGTGTTATAAATATGTAAACACACCTAATATTTGAAAAGCTCGGAGCACTAAAAGACTGATAAAATGTGCATTTTCTATCAAGTACGATTTTATTGGCAGGTATTTATGTTGTCTTTTATATTTTTCTCTTGAGACTTGATGTACAAAGTAAACTAATGGCTTATTTTCTTTGTAACCTCGTAAAGTCTGTGGTTGGAAAAATGCTAGACAATTTGTACACAGTCAATTGTTTAACAAAACTCTTGTTTAATAAATACGTATACCTAATAAAGGGTTACATGGTATTCTAACCAAAATAATAATTAACTTTAGCAGTACAAGAAAATAGAACAATACATTACGTTGGGTTTTCTTGATTCTCTAGAGTAATAAAAGGTCTTAAGGAATGAGAAATTACACACAATCTCTATACGTAATTGTGCGATTTATGTTCGACGTTGGACTAATTTATATTCGCCAAATGAGTAGAAGAGTTTATTATTACATCTAATTACATATTTTGCTAAAATGATTTTTGTAAATGCGTACGTTAGAGGGTAAAACGATGTTCTAAAAATAATTATTGTATTGAAAATAAAAAGCTTTCCCAAGAGTCCACTCAGTAAGCTTTACATCAAATTTTCACGAGATTTTAGTGTACTTTATAATGGTAATGTGCTGAAGTAAAGATGTTATGCTAAATTTCAGTACGTTTCTCGTGAACACACCACTCGGCACAGCAATAATTTATCTTTATTTCGATGAAAACACGTTGCAAGCGGTAATACGTTTTGGAGAGCAAAGTATACAACAAAAATTCATTGATAAACGTCTTTATATTTATTTTGTGTTTGCGACAGTATCTAGCACGAACAAAAAGCCTTTCTGACATTTCCGTAAGTGCATTTGATCACAATTTTACCAAAAGTATTTTTCAGCAATATTCATGTAACATGAAATTGATGCACGATGGCTTTAATATTGCCTAGATAGCGAATGTAGAAAAGCATTGAGAGCCTCCTCAGATTGTCGGCTGCAATATCGTCAAAGCTTTTATTAAAATTAATATACATAATTACACACCCAATAAAACACAACTTGCATTTTAGATCAAAAGAAACGTATCTTTTCCCGATAACCGAAGATAAAGGAACGTCTTCGACACGTTTGAATAAATAAGCGTTCACTTATAAGCACTATAAATAAAGCGATTGTTTTCTATGCGCTAAATGGAATCGCTCGTGTTTTTTTTATGTACTAACCTACGTTCATTGATTTCAATTTATTTTATACTAGAATCCCGTCCCGTCTTCTCACGAATTTCAAAATTAAAAATAAATTAGGTATATAGCCTATGTCACTCGGATAGTGTAGCTTACCAACTGTGAAATATTTTTTCAAATCGGTTCAATAGTTTCAGAGCCTATTCAATGCAAACAAACAAACAATCAAATCTTTCCTCTTTATATATATTTTTTTTAAATGGAATTTGTATTATTTATTTTAAATAAACTTAACTATATAATATACATACACAAAATAAATATTAAGATAAACTAATCGAATTAAACATAAATAATATTAGTTTTATATTAATTGTGGATTATACTAATATAATATTAATTGTGGATATGACATGGTTTTGTGGTACTTAATTTTCAATCATAGCTACCAATATTGATACTAAGTTTATACCTCCTGCATTCTTTCATGTATAGGTACCATACTTACATATATATTAATTTAAAATAAACAGAGTTGTTCAGTACAAATTATTATTGTTTTCAATATATTTTGAAGTGTTAGTAACAATGGTTTAGCTAACATAATAATGGCGAAAGAAATATTTGTCATACCAACTATTTTTAAGCACTAAATAATTGCTATAAAATTATGAGCGCTTAACGTCATGGTATCGCTCAGTCAGCGTAGCTGGAATGTATAGGTATATGCGTGTGTCGTACTTAATGCCTTTGATAACACCGTTTCACAACCAGAAATCGGGACGGCAAAGGAAAGGGACTCCGCTTTCAGTCGCTCGGGTACTAAACGCAACTTAAATGTAGGTATTGTAGATACGCCAAGCAAACGCCAGATAAGTAAACCTGAAACTTTATATTGATGAAATTGAAAATATGTATAATAAAACGACAAATATTTTATCAAACACTAGCTGTCCACCGCGACTTTGTTCGCGTGTTTTAGTTTCAACGGTTTGTTATTTTTGCAACATTTTTCATTTATGCTCCGCTCCTATTGGTCGTAGCGTGATGTTAGCTAGCCTATAGCCTTCCTCAATAAGCGGACTATCCAATACAAAAAGAATTTTTCAATTCGAACCAGTAGTTCCTGAGATTAGCGCGTTCAAACAAACAAACAAACTCTTCAGCTTTATAATATTAAGTATAGATTTATCGTTTTTTAATCCCTGTAACATTTATAAATGTATTATACCTACAGCATGCACAAAACATTTTTAAATCTACAGGTATTTACAGGTAACTACAGGTACATTAGCGTGTTTAAAATACATCAAAACACCGTTAAGTGGCTCATGTCGAAACTTCTCTAAAAATGTTGGATTTTTTTATGGTTAAAAAGAAGGATGGAGTTACTAAAGGGAAATAGGGGATTGGGAAAATCAATAGCATGCTTATCGGTAACGTACATGCAGTCACGTCAAGTCGCTCTGCGCACAGTACAACACTACTCGCAATCTTGCTTCATTATTTTATTTGAGGAGAATACGTTATCTTCATTTAGCTTCGGACTGGCAATTAACAATTCAAGCAGAGACTACATTTAGGAACGAGCGACGGACGGGAAAGTGTTCCTACATGTTAGTAATATGTAAATGTTGATTTCAAACGTAAACCACTATTTAGAAGTACTTTGATACATAAATGAACGAACAAAAAGGTCGTATCTCGCGGCAATTTGTATAAGACTAAGTCAGTGCTCCTCCGGGAAGACAAAGCCGCGTGACTAAAGAGTCTAATTAAAAGTTGCTCCACCTCCGCTTCAAGCTTCGCCGATCTACCCACATCTACGCGCCACTACGGTACAAGCAAATAGCTCTCTACTGCGCATCATCAAATAATCTTTGTCTATTGAATATGTTGCCTATTACCGAAACATACATAATTAATTTTGTTCCCTCGAGATAATAAGATATACTAAGATTACAAATAGCTTTCAATTTAAACGTAAATAAATTTTAGCAATTCTGTAAACATTATGTAATAAAACAAAGACGTGTTTGTTACAACACTTATAACTCGAGAACGGGTGTACCGATTTTCATGATCTTTGTTTTGTTGATTTCGTTTCTACCCCAAAGAGCAGAATAACTATTGAAACTAAAGAGACTACTTACGTGGGTTAAACCGCAGGGCACCGCTGGTTAGCAAATAAATGATTTTTCACTCTCCCCCATGATTTACATAATAAGCTCTTGTTTGTATCATTTCATGTATCTCATAAACAAGGGAAATTCTTGTTTCTCGATTTAATTACATATTACTATAAACATGTGGTTTCTGAATTGTTTGTAGTTTGTTCGACAAATTGGGAATGTTTACTAACAACAGCGAGTACTTTCATAATGTTGGGTCACGTATCGTTTCCTGCGACTTTGTTTTGATCTAATTTCATCCGCTGTCTCTAGAGAAGGTAGGTGTAGTTCATAATTTCAGTGGTTTTATTTGTGTTCATAACACATACACTGACATCAAAGATCGTGTTAGTCTGTATACTGGCATCATGGTAGTCATTTTCTTTTTTTAATCAGCTGAAAAATTACAGCAAATTGTACCTTGCGTGGGAATATAAACAACTGACCTGATTTGCTTTTGAATACATGACTTTATTATGATAGAAAAAACAATTTATGATGCCTATACGATATGATTTCTTTTGTTGCGTAGGTCTAGTAAAAATATAGATGTAGGTATTAGGTACGTTTGACGTGTATAATTTGTGTTGAGAATAAATATGTGTTGCCATAACAATATTTATCTACTTTTCAATGGGGTCATTGTACTGGTGTAAAAAAGCAGTTAACAGAAAGCTCTACATATAGAATTGGCTGCCTAGTTTTATTTTTCATGTCTTATACTTTGGGGTTCCATAAATGTTTGAGCTCTTTGTTGGGGTTTTTCATTTTCCATTTCATCAAGTAGCACGCGATCGGGCAGCGTTTGCACGAGACAGCCGATAACCGTAGGTACACTGTAGTGCATACGAGTCTTTTGACCATTTTGGAACAAACATTTTGGAACCGACATTTTGACACAAAGTTAAAACACGTGAGTGAGATTCGCAGCCAACTTGCAAGCTATGTATATTTTCAGTAGTTAAAATAAAATTACGTGTAGATATTATGTATAATCATGCTTTTATAGTGTGCAATAAAATGTGAAAAACAACATTTACCTACACATACTGAGCTCGTATTCTGTGCTACAGGTACATTTTTATGCGCTATATTTTTATTAACGCTTCATTTTATAAGCTTTATATTGATTTATAAAAAAAACCTTCACCGAATTTTTATATAATATTTTTAAAATTCATCGTGATAGCGTCAGAGAGTCTGTCGAGCGATAAAAATACACATAATTTTTAACAGAATATTGTAAATGTTTTAAATATTTTCATTTTTAATTATGTACCTTCAAATAACTCTATATTATCTGTAACCCGTCAGGTAAAATTGGTTATAGGGATCCCTTCTTTTCGCATTGTGTTTTTTTCTCCTAATATACTTTGGCATAACTATTTTAGTATTTTGGTTTGCTTTCATCAGTGGTACTTTGTCATAATATTGTTTTGGCATACAGTTTAAGTTGACAGAATTATGTTTGTAAGCTAATTTGTTTTGACATAATTTTAATTCGAATAACGTTAAGCCTAACTAACCTAACCGACTATAGAGAAGCGACAACCTCACTAAACCAAAATAGTCAGTTAGGGAGGTAAGGGTTATTTTTTTTTATTTCGGCAAAAATTTTATTTTAATATAACATAATATAATGCGTTAATAAATTTATGGTTTATATTGTTTGCTTAAACAATTTTAGGATAAGATAAATTATGCAGAAGCAGTTATGCGTAAATATTGTTATGCCTAAATATAATTAGGAACAAAAATAGTATGCCATGTTATTGTCTTAAAATTTTATGCAAATGGATAGGAAGCCTTGGTTATAATACCGGCCTATAAATGTCTCACTGCTGGGCACAGGCCTCTTCTCATAGAGAAAGTACGAGCACTGATCACCACGCTTGCGCATTGCCGGTTGGCGATTTTAAATTTCAATTTTTGGAATCCAGGTTTCCTCACGATGTTTTTCTTCACCGATTGTTAATGATGCCTTAAAATAGTTAAGAAATTACATATTACTTTGAAAAAGTCACATTGGTACTTGTCTGTCATGGCTTCGAACCTGCAACCTTGTACACACAAATTGGTTCATTGAACAATTAGGCCAACACGACCTTATTATAACATTAGTTGCTAAGAATCTATTATACATAGACTTATAAAATACTGACTCAACAGTTTGTTATATCCTCCAACTTTTAGGGGTCAGTAG
This sequence comes from Diachrysia chrysitis, assembly GCA_932294365.1. Taxonomy (NCBI): domain Eukaryota; kingdom Metazoa; phylum Arthropoda; class Insecta; order Lepidoptera; family Noctuidae; genus Diachrysia; species Diachrysia chrysitis. The sequence continues at coordinate 7,985,161 of OW028649.1, read as the reverse complement.
AGGTTAAATCTGAATTCAATGGAAACAATAAATTCCATAGTTTGGCAATCTCAAGACCTATCAAAACAAACTATTGACAGACATCGGCAGTTTGAATGACTATTAGATAAATATTACTAGAACATAAATTACGATGGATATTTACAAGTGTCATAATATTATGATATCCAAACTAAGTTTCGGCAGCAAACCTAATAATAATATACTTGTAAGTAGATGCGGAAATTTTTTTGTTAGACATAAGATTTTTCCACTGAGCTGTGGTTTATAAAAATCTCACAAGTTGGTATATTCTTGTTAACTGTTTCCTATTGGTAGAATTGCCCAAAAAAATGACTTCATATCTTAGGGCCGACGACACGCGGTCATGATAGGCAGTTAACAGAGCATCAACATTTAGAAGCGGGGCTAATTTATTAAGGGCTGTACAATTACTATTTTTATGCTTAATGCTTCAGTACGTGATTTCCAATTTAGTTTGCTGTCTATCTGACTAAGTTTGCTGAATTTTAATACTTATCTACCAAAAATACTTATGTATAATTTGCAATACCGGTTTTGGCGAGATAACCGTATTTTTTATTAAATCAAATTCGTAAATTACGAGTTTTATTCATTATTATATATGTATTTTAAAACGTTATTTTAGTATACACAAAAAACATAAAACTAATACCAATATATATAATAAAATAAAACTGCAAGCAATGTCATAACCCTATTCCATTCGCTCGAGTTTATGAATTCAGAATTTTGTATCTTCGATAGGTATTTTGTTTAAACTGGAGCAAAAAGTCATAGATACTCTAAATAACGAAAATCGAAACTACGGTTATGTTACACAAATGTCTTGTCTGTTTTATTTATTTAGGACCTACTAGGACAACTGATAGATTTTGTATTGAGTATGTCGGTGTTTAGCAATAGCTAAGCAGGTTCTTATTTATAATGTACTATAGAGAATTTGAATTACAACCTGTTTAGCAATTGCTAAACGCCGTCCAGATTCTGAAAATGTTCTGTGGTTGACAATCTTTTGTACACTACCTACTCTTATTTAATAAATTGTAGATGGCATTCGAGGACGGTTATTTAATTCTTTTGACACGAAATATACCGTGTCGCCTTATTGATGCCACATTATTTATAACAAAATCCAATTATGTGTAGTTCAAATGATTTTAAAATTAAATTAATCATAGATGGAAATAAAAATTACTTAAATTATTTTATACAAATTAAATCTGATTTCTAATGTGCGTTCCGTTTCTATTTAGGTAGAGCCGTTTGCCCAACAGGTGACAATTTTAGGTAGGTACTGTATTACGTATTTGATAACTTTTAAATCTATTTAATGTTATATAATATTTATTTAATTTCAAGTTGATGTTATAGGGCGATAAACCTGTCTTCATTATTGTCATTTCGGATATTTGTCACCGCGATATCAAGCGTTATCGTTATCTATCGCGTATTATCAATTGGTATTATCGTCATAAACGTCGTGATTGAGTTCGGGATTAACTGAAGCATTCTATTGTTGTGCCCGTTTCCGATCAATCCTGACGATCTCTTGCTTAAATATAAAATAATTAATAATATTTCTATAACATAATTATTTAAAACAAAACGGTTTATTTACGTATATTCTCGGGATCGCCCGACTAGTTTCAGACTCAATAGGAGTCCCTAATCATGAGCTAACGCACTTCATGTCTGAAACTATGTAGTCGGGCGATCCCGAGAACATATGTGAGTAAACCGTTTTATTTTAAATAATTATGAATATTCTTCACGAAAGTTATCATACAAATTTCTATAACAGCAAAGTAAAACTGCCGCTGATTGCTGACTTGCCTGTCACACAAATTATTTTTTTATTCTCATTTCTTTTAAGTCCAAAGTCTTCAGTCAAATTTGATTTCTTAGGTTATAATTATAAATACTTGAAAATACAAGACCATCGCATTATCTCGTCGTGTACTTGTTTGACTCAACTATGATACGGAATCATTTTTGAGAAAGTTATAACAAACTTTACTTAAAAATGCTCTTGTGTATAAATTAAATGAAGATTTTTTGGATAGGTAACCGTTTATACTTACTTTGTTGCCATTTATATTGCAGTGTATGTGGTGATCGTATCAAATGCACATTGTTTAGGCTTCAAGTTCTGGATATTGTGTAAAATATTTTTATGTCATGTGTACTTTTTTACTATCTCTAGAAACTAATTTTCAAAAGCATGTCTATTGGCAAAATTTAATTGACAATAGTACTGCTCATATAACATTCGACCTTATTGGTACTGAATGGTACAATGTGTATGAACGGTACCGCAGAATTTGCTTCAGGCGAGAAAACTGAAATTGCGCGTCTATACCATTAAAATTATTTGTTCCACTAATTAGCTTGATACGCTAACGTTTACTTGCACATGGAGTTCCGATAAATGCTTCCATTTAGCATTGTTGTTTTGTTTTACTAATCAGCAGGAATATTGTATGTAATCTATACTAATCTATACTAATATTATAAAGCTGAAGAGTTTGTTTGTTTGTTTGTTTGTTTGAACGCGCTAATCTCAGGAACTACTGGTTCGAATTGAAAAATTCTTTTTGTATTGGATAGTCCGTTTATTGAGGAAGGCTATATAACATCACGCTACGACCAATAGGAGTGGAGCATAAATGAAAAATGTTGCAAAAATGAAAAACCGTTGAAACTAAAACACGCGAACAAAGTCGCGGGGGACAGCTAGTAATATTATAAAGCTGAAGAGTTTGTTTGTTTGTTTGTTTGAACGCGCTAATCTCAGGAACTACTGGTTCGAATTGAAAAATTCTTTTTGTATTAGATAGTCCGTTTATTGAGGAAGGCTATAGGCAAGGATATATAACATCACGCTACGACCAATAGGAGCGGGGCATGAATGAAAAATGTTGCAAAAATGAAAAACCGTTGAAATTAAAACACGCGAACAAAGTCGCGGGGGACAGCTAGTCGAATATAAGTTTAAATTTGCTTAGGTGTTTTTTGCAATGTAATGTTATGTCGAATATTTATTTTGTATTACAGATTACCTAATCATGGTAGGGGTAAAAATTAATGACGTACTTTTATATCCATATTTACAGCCCATGCATAGTTATTTTCCCTATTTACTCTTTCTTTGCCTGGAATTTTGGATGGCCCTCATTTTTTTTTTTTATTTAATATCTAACTCATTACTTTATCTCTGATGCAGAAAGCTATACACAGATTCGGCTGGCCTGTAGGTCTAGTGGTTAGTGACCTTGACTGTTAAACATGAGGTCTTGGGTTCGATTCCCACCCAGGATAAATCTTTGTGTGATGAGTATGAGAATTTATTCTGTATCTGGGAGTAAATTATCTATAATAATAATGTATGCTCCAAGATATTATTATTACATATAAGAGTTATCAGCCTTTAAACAGCAATTGAGTTACGTAAAGAATTCTTTATCATGATCTATATATTTCTTAGGTCCACTTTGTCAATATAAAGATAGTTTTTTTTATAAATTATTGTTATTCTGCAAGTGCTGAGTACTTCTTTAAGTAACAAGTTCATAATGAACAAAAACCATTGATGTTAAAAATATTTATTTTAGCTCGTAGATAAGTCGTTGAAGTACTTGATAAATAAATAAATAAATGATACGAAACAGAGCAATCGATTTCCCGGTTTAGTTTTATAAATAACTGGTACCATTAATATCCGGCTGTATATTGGGTGTAGTGTAATTGTTCAAATTTCAAATTCAAATTCAAATTCTTTATTTGCAGTATATGGGTAAGTTTACAAGATGTTCTTGAATGAAATTATAAATCGCCATAATCAGGCTCACGCCATGCAAATTTAAATACAAATTAGGTAGGTACAGACGAATTAAACACAGTATCATGCAGACATATCGAGAAAAATAGTCCATACAATTAGTTAAAATGTCAATCTTACAATAATAACAATACATTTAGTTATTAATCTTAATGAAAAAAATACAAAACAATACATAATGTCAAACAAAGAGCAGAAATAGTCACTAGAGAATTTTAAATATTAATATATTGTACTATATTTCTTTCGTAATATTTCAGGAATGTTAAAATAAATAAATTAATATTCATATTAACAGATTTTTATAATTTATCATCAAGAAATTCTTTTACTGAATAATATGATTTGTCTATAAGTATTTTCTTTACTTGATTTTTAAAAATATTATTATTTGATATTTTGAGTAATGAGTTTGGTAAATGGTTGTAAACTCTAGGGATCATGCAAAAAACACTATTATTCAAAAGACCAGTTCTGTTAGAAATTAAGCTGTTTCGTGATAAGTGACGTGGACTCCGTATTTAGAGCTTTTCAGCTAGAGTGTGAGACCTGTATCTGTATCGGCAGACCAAGACGAAAATACACTGGTATTGTTACATGTTATGTATCTTCATTTAGTAGAGGTGTATCTGAACGATATTAATTGTGTTTTGTGTCGAAAGCATGCACTAACCGTTTGCATTACCTACTGAAATGAAAAACAAACGTATTTAGGTAGAGTAATTGAAGGACACATTTGTGTTTAACTAAAGATCGAGATAGTGAATATTTATTTATTGTAAAGTATTAATATATGAGTTTTATTTTTTAAGGGTTGATTTTTTCAACGCCAGTAATTTATACTCGTCGCATAAAATTTAAATCTGACACATTTTGTATGGAAGAATTGACAAAAAATTTGAATTATTCCTAGGATAAAATTATCTGGCGCTGGAAAAATGAGCCCTAAGTAATTTATTCAGATAAGTTTCCCAGCAAAAAAGGTAAGTTTTCACATAAATAAAAATAATTTTATAGTAAAGCCCGAAACGTAGGCACACCTAACATAAAATACGTAATATACTTATAAAAGAAATAAAAAGCTATGTATCAGCTGCGTGTTAACTTTAAGAAGCAAATAGCCCACTAGAGAATTAAATCGGTAGCGATGAATACAAACTATTTTGTAAGACCTTTTTGTAGGGATTGGGCCAATTTCAGTCTCCAAAATGTCTTACGTCTATAAACGTCAAAGGACATTACGAACTTACTTTTGTTTGTTTGTTACAGTTGTAGACAGGAAAAGTATAGGTGTTGACTTGAAACATTCGAAGCATGATAAATAGTATAGGTAGAATACAATGCTTGGTATAGTCGGTTGATTTTGCCGACGACTGGCATGCGGAGCTCGCTGCCCGGCTTGCAGACAATGGACGCCTTGATGCCGATACAAAGGCATACCACTCGCTTATATGTTTGCTCCACACTATTTGTTCATCTTAAACTATATTAGTGCGCAGTCCACCAGACGTTTGGCCATTCGAAACGATCTGAAAAATGTGAGACAACAAAAGAACGGCCAGAGATGCGGAATAGGAAAAGTTTATTAAATTCTTTATAAAAAATCAAATGTTTAGAAAACAATATTTCTGCTGTTTCTGTAATACATTCTTTGGTATCACGTTTAGGGTTTTAATTAAGAGTGTCTGTTTGACTATTTTGCTGCTTTATTAGAAACGAAGCAAGCAGGGCTAAATCCAAACATAGGTACCTTTATTAGCGATTGAATTTAATAATGAACCTGTCAAATATGGAACGTTATATTACAACGTATATTGAAGACGCAATAGAAAATTTAATAACGACATTCATTGGGCAAAATAATAGCACCAGGATGAAACACGAAAATTGAGTTTAAACTGGGCGATTGGCCAGAGATGATCTTGTCTGGTAAATACCAATTTGTAAATACCTACAAAGGTATGTTAGATATACCGATTGAGTAATCTATCTATGATCAATGTACTATGTTTAGAGTTTGACTACATCAACTGTTGGTTCTAAAAATTGAAAAAAAAAAAAAAACAATATATTGAAAATGAATGGATAGGATTGAAGCGAATACGATATTTGTGTAAAGATAGGATCAAACCGGTGCGCGTATTGATCGCAGTCAACTTTTCCGAGAAAATAAAAGTGGTTATATGTGTAAATGTAATAAAAACTCCATTGAAATAAAATAATAGTACTCCGTAGTAACATTTGGCTTTCAAATTTGCAAGCCGCTTGTCGGAATTGTAGTGCATTTGGCGTACATGTTCAAAAGAGTCGACTAACAAAGCACATTAGTGAATGGCGTGTTGAAAGTACAGTTACTATAACAAAGCCGTTTACTCGGCTTTCGTTAATGAAATCGATTACAGAACTGTGTTTAGACGCGTTTGGGGTATCGTTAGTAATTAGTGACGCAGCTCAACGACGGACATAATTCATGGATCTTAATGAAGTAGTTTACTACACAAATGAATGTATGTACGGATGAAAATTATAATATGGTTTATACAGGGTGTCCCAGGACGAACGAAACCTCTAAATAAACTTTAAGATCATAAAACTTTTCACTTTAATATTATAACTATAAGATTCTATGGTTATATTTCATGTTAGCAAATGCTCAAGCATCCGATAGGCACAGTATATAACTATTTTAGAAAAACAAAACAATGGTCCATATCATCACGGCAGTGTGAGCAGAAATATTGCAGAAATAATAGTCGGAGTTCGGTTAAAAATCATGGAAAAGATACCTCTAATTTCCCTTTTTCTCTGGACGCTCCGTTCTTTCCAGAACACCCTGTATAATTATATAAATGTGTTCAGTTATCTAAGTATTAAATATAGTATAATAATATACATATAAGGTTTAGAAAGTAGGCGTCTTATTTGTTTAAAGATTAGACCATTCTGACTCTCATAAATTCTATTTGAGTACAGGTGCAATTAATAATTTAATCACAGAAACTGCAGCGGTTCAGAAAGGACAGCTTTCATTTGCAAAAGTTTACAACTCCAAATTAGAAATGTAGGTCATCCACCTGGAATTGAACATTCAACGAGGTTTAAATCAAGTTGAGCGTACAGTTAATTTTAAAGCTACACATTATAACCGCTGATCAAGCAGAAGGCAATTCGTTTAATCGCCATACCCGTTACGTAATTGTTAATTAGAAACTAAAATGCTACTGGAGCTCGAAACGTCAAATTGGGTATTAAGCAATTTGTAGACAATTTGAGCGCTCAAATTTGAATATGATGGTTATCTTAAAGTACTTAATATGTCTTGTATTGCAGAAAATGCAAATGTTTGTGGTTTGAAATAACAGTGTCCTGATTTATCATGGCATTGTTTGTGTAGTCTCCGTACTAAGTTAGTAGGTACTCTATCTCGTATTTCAGTACTGTCACCAATACCTATTGTACAATGTGCAACGAAAAATTCATTAATGTTTCCGAGAAAGCCACACAGGACGATATGACGAACAGTGTTGTTTCCTTTTTAAAACATTGTTCCATAGAGGATTTTCTCTTTTATCATATGTGTTTACAAAAATAAATCCAACATGCACAAACACCCATCGGGAATTTCCCATCTATGTATAGTAAAAATATCTGTGTCGCACGACATCGCTGCGGCAAAGTATTTATCAAACAATAAAAATGTAAGTAGCTTATCTACTTACTGTTTCGCCGTTTTTGTTGATATTGGTTATGAACTTTTTACGTATGGTATACTCCATTACGAACCTGACACTTCTTTCTAACTCTTATAACAATAAATAAACAATGGTGGTTTTCGTAATAAAGCTCTTAAAACGTCCTGTTTTCTATTAAGGTACTTAACTACTTAACTTTATTCTTAATGCCTTAGAGGTGGCAAATAATGGCTTTAATTTTAATCCAGATCAACTTAGTGTCTAGATATTCAGTTTGTAAGACAATGCGCAATTCTAGTCTGTATTGTGTTGTTTGTGTAAATGTGCCCGCACTGTCATGCTCTGCTGCCAGACGCTACATGACGTCTGTTTAGGATAGCAAACTTTACTCTGATTAGATTGCTATCTAATATTCAGCTGGTGTTTTGTGTTGGTAACCTCAAACGCACTCTGAACGAGCTTCGTAAAACCGCAAACGGTTATAAAATGGGTTTTGTGATTGATATAGATTCGTTTGCTTTTAAAGGTTCGCAATTACGTACGTCGTGGGAATTCTATTGATGCTTCCATACCCTTGTATGTGGCTTGTGGCTATGTGGCTACTATGTGTTCCCCTTGTCATACACAAAGGTTGAAGTTCCCTATGAAAAGTAAGTAATTAATAGTGGGTTAATTATGAAACTTGCAGAAAGCTGGTTATCTGAAGATTAGTATTATGATAGAATTTTGACCAGCCAAACTAGGATACAGTAATTTTTAATACACTCAAAGCAATATTAATAATTTCTAACAAGGACCTTATCTTTTACTGTTTTTTCGTGTCTTCTATTGCTATAAAGAGTGCATTTAGAAGACCATCTTGGATCGTCTAAGAAACAAAATCATAAAAATGACAGCTGTCTAAAGCAGACATACTTTGAAAGTCTGACGACTTGGATTAACTTAAAGACTTTAATATCATTCAGTAATTTTCGAGAAGCTGGCAGAAGTCGATTGCATTTCAATTCAGTTCGAGTTAAATGTTCTATAGTCTCAATTATAATGGACCGTCTTCAAAGTTATTATGTGATAGGTGGACTGACAAATTCTATTGATGTTTCCTATGTCTGTTTGAAGGTAATAGGGTGAGAGTTTGTATAAATGCGATTGAAGAGACATCGGAACACGCACGCCTGATTTTGAAAGACGTTTCCGTATTGTATATTTGTAGATACTTACATCTTTTTAACACTCGTACTTCCAAAGAAATATCTTAAAATTCGTCTTTCTTTAGTAAAGTTTTTGTTTTCTTTTTTGGGACACTTTATTTAGAATAATGCTTATTATATTATACATGGTAAAATAGACACCTATTGTAATATTGTATTTCTTTAAGCTTTTGGTAATAACAAGTTTTTGTGTTTTGTGTTACATCTTTTGTAGAGTTTTCCTATCGTATTCTTATCGTACTTCAACAAATTTATTTCAATAAATAATGATATAATAAAAGAATCCAAGCTATGTAAAATTTCAGCAATTATTAACATAAAAAGAAAATGCTAAAACATTTGACTCACGTAACAAAGATATGTAATTTTCTTACATTTTAACCAACTAGAATCAAAAGTAAAATCGCTTTACAATTTCAGAACAATAGCACCTATAATAATACGTTACAGAATCAAACGATGCGTATGAATTCTAAATGTTCTTATTCAACGTTTGTTTAATTGGTGCACGGTTCAAACGTAATACGTCATTACCATGCCATACAATATAAATTCGGGCGCCTATAACAATTTTGCTTTATGAAAATGTACCTAACGTTCCCTGTTACCAGTTAGATATATTATGTTAAGTAATTATTATTTCCCTTTTGTATACTTTAATGAATTTTGATTTGATTTACAAGTAGGTAAGGACTCCTCTTTTCCCTGACCTGAATATTGGATTTTTATAGCTTTCAAAATATAACGTTTTTAATTTTCCGTACATCAAATGGTTAAAACAGAACCCTTATAGCATTACTCGTGTGTTTGTGCTCCTGTCACAGCCTGCATTTGATCCGAAATTACTAGTTTGGACTTAATTGAAATTTGGTACACCTATGTAAGTCGGTGACCCAAAGACGGACGTGTAAAGTTAGTAAATAAATTTTGATAATAAGGACCACTTTTGGGGCTAAATTATTAAATATGCAATCAATATTGTGTGACATATCAAATGAAAGGGATCATCTGAGGAACTCATTTTTTTTTCATAATTTTAAAATATAAATAACGTCGGGAACTAAAATCTATCTAAATCGCGATAGGATCCGTTTAAAAAGTTGTTTTATTTGAATGTCCAATTTAGATTTAAAGTTATTTAAGAAAATAGACGATAATTTACACTTATATCTGGAAATACTAGACCTAAAATAAAAAAGGAAATTCTTTGGGTGCCATTCTGAATTTCGACATTATCTATATATTACAGAAAAACCTATAAGAAGTCCGTGGAATTTATAAAGTAAACGGAAATTTCACAATCTTGGCCCTCCTTAAAATAACCCTTTGCGCGCTCCTTAAAATCGCACTCGTCCGATTTTTTTCTCTTCATTCAAGTTGATACGCTGTACAAAATATACTATAAGCTGTTAGTATAGAAAGGTTAATGAAGGACTCATTGTTGTCAGTCGTAGAGCCCATGGCCCTTCTTAATTATGACACAAATAAAAAAAAAAATAGGTTGCGTGTAAAGTTTGTGACATTTGTGTAATTACATTTCGTGTTTTAATTACACCGTAGTTACAATGGGACTTAAATAAAAAAGGACAGACTTCACCTGGGACATTTTAGCCAAGTGTCAACAGTTTTTTTAACCATTATCTTTACCCACTAGCAGAAAATGTTGTTATATAAAGTAAAACCGTACGTTTCATGTGACGTCGACATCATTTTCGTTTCTAATCTTATTTTAATCAGTAGTAGATATATTTTATACATATTTTTTACGACGACCTCCGTGGTTGAGAGGCTTACCTACTCACCGGTTTTCAAGGTGTCGCCAGTTCTAAGGTCCCGGGTTCGATCCCCGCACAGGTTAATGTAGCAAACCACTCTTCTACATTGTCTCGGGTCTGGGTGTTTATAGTTCCTTCGTGGTCTGTGATTCCATAACACAAGAGCTTTAGCTGTGATGTTGTTCACATTTATTATTTGATTTATTATGGAAAAGAATAAAATTCGACTTGTTATCTTAAGTATTTTCTTTGTGTCGTGACTCCGTATCAACAGTCGAGGGAAACGCCTTCGTAATTCTAACTTATACATAATTAAAACCGAGGCACGAGTTAGGAGAGTTTCAATACATTCTCGTTTCCATTTGTTTTTGAGATCAGTATTAGGTAACTGTTTTTCAGCCGAAAGCTTGGCTTAAGGTTTAATAAATAATATTGTTAGAAGTAGAATAATAAATTTGTAGGTACTCGACCTCGCGGCAGTGGTGTCACGATAATGGCAACACTTTTATTTCCAAGTATTTAAATGGGATAGATGACAAATTTTTTAATGTCCTTCAGATAGATTATTAAACTTTGATTCGCATTATATTAAAGGCCTACTTGCTCGAAAAACCTAACCCAGAGTTAGTTCCTAACACGAGATTTAATTGGTAAATTGCTCTGAGTAAAAAAGATAACCAGGGCTTCTTTACGCGGGTCTAAGTGTTTTCTTATTTTGAGTGAGCATAAAATGTCTAATATTTTTCATTATCTAACTAACGGACTAGTTAATTTAGTTTCTTGCTGGTTCTTGTCCATAGGAGTGATATTTTGGAACCGCGCAACTAGAGTCATTTAACGTTTTCAAATTGCCTGAAAAGGCCTACTCGAAATAAAAATATTATGATTTTAATTCTGAATTAAATTCAAACTTTTCATACATAAGTACTTTTCATAATAAGTCTACGTAAACGAAAATAAGAAAATCAATGGGGTTGATCCCCATTGATTATCATAATATCGTTTACCTGTGATGTGCAAACTATCATTGTGTGGTTTCAGAGGCATTTTTAATTTAAGAAATCCTGGTATATTAATCATAATAAAAAGAAAACAATGTTACTAAGTATCTTACTGCGAACGTGGAATAATTTTTAACATTATGCACAAAACAGTAAGTAATGCAGAACTTATGTTACGTTTCTAAATCAATTAAACAAAGCAAATTTAAACGCTTTATGAGTAAAGCTCTGCTGCAGAGAAATTACAATTTTAGTGCCAACCCTGTAGGAAATATGTTATATTTATTTCACTCCACATTTTACTTTGAAAAATTCGTGCTGGGAATGTATTATGAGGTGCGTCGGAAAATCTGTAATAAGCTGAACGTAATAAGAATTACTTGCCCATTAAAACACACAGTATTCATGACGCTCACATTTGAAAAGGAATTTTCGTGTAATGCTTTCAATGTAATTTATTTTGGCATTTAGGTGCTTCTTATATTCTTCACACATTTGGTTTATGGAAGGAATAGCACGATTTTTGCGTTGCTTTTAGGAATACATAATGATATTTGTGAGTAGTGAACTTTTGTTGGTAATTTATGTTAGTATTTACGATTTGCTTACGCAAAGCACTCATCAATTATTTTAAGAAAAAGAAACTACACGTTATTGTAATGTAGGTATGTTTTATTTTTATATCAACACTAAGATACAGGTACTTTTTTCTGATTGGTCAAAAGATAAATCAAAATAAATAATGGCTTACCACATTTAACTTCGAGAATATATAGTACAAAGTTTTCATGCAAGCTTGTAACTTAAAAAGTTATATGTCTGAAGTATTGAGCTCCCAAAAAATATTACCTACCTTCTTCTTCACTATTGTAAAACTTTGTTACAATTTATTGAACAGATAAAGCACGCTTGTCACGGTTGTTATTTATATGCAATTTCTCCTAGCTTTACAATGTCCTTGTCGTGTGCACTTCAGCTAAGAAAATCTTACTTTGAAGGTCACATGTCGACTAAGGAGTCTTTTTGCTATGAAGACAACATGGCCTTTATAAATCTCTATATCTATGAAACTCCTTTGACCTTGTATAATCATGAGTCAGGCATAGACTAAAGTGTATGAGTCAGGTACTTACGTAAATGCCAGGTACCTTCCATTTCCAGAATAGGGTATTTGGCAGGTTTTTAAAAACATAGACAATCTATATTTTACCATCTATTACATATAGTGCAAAAAAAACGAAAACAAAAAATATTATTCAAATATCCCGCGAAAACGCTTTTCCTGACAATACGGCGCGTGATATGTCATCGTGACGTCACCTGCTTGTAAACCTTGGTTGTTGATTACTGTTGAGATGCAACTGTTTACAAGTAGTTGACGTCATCAACCATTCGGACAATCACAGCCGTTTACGATCACGTGACTAAAGTAGACGAAAAAACCGTTTTCTTTGTCCATTTTCTCTTAAAATACCTGGTTTTTTTCACTGACTAAATAGTTGGTTGCTAAATAGTTTTACTTCATCATATTGTGTGAGATATGATAAAGAATAGACTATTTCATTTCCGTACAATTTGGTACAGTATATTATTAATGTTAATTATAAGTAGGTATTTATGATAAAATACGACCTGATAAGGTGTAGTTACCTGACGTAGTTGATGTAGTACATTGTGTTGGGACTTACGGGACTTACCATATTTAATTATTACGTGTCATGCATAAAAAAAACGTTGAATTAATCGTATGATAGCACGCAACTCTATACGTTGAACTTTTAAACTGTAACTACAAGGTTTAGGTGCATTATGACTGAATTAAGGAGATTTTAGTAAAGAAAATATACAGGAAAAAAAAGATTTCTAAATTTTTTTGACTTAGTTAGCTTTAGTTTAATCCAATAGCTGTTGAATGACATGTAACATAATGTTACCTACTGACACAATGTATAAATATAACATAATGGAACGCTAAATTGCGTTCTAAAGTGAAATGTGGAATAATAAATTTCCTTGAGTTATTGCTTATACAGCATAACAATAATCTATAGATATTATTATATACTTTATTATTTACATAGTAAAAACAAAGTCGCTCCCGCTGTCTGAACGCTTAGATCTATTAAACTACGGATTTTAATACGAGTTTCAGCAATAGACATTGTAAAAACGATATTATGAAATATAGCTATTCAAAAGGGAGGTTTTGTGATTAATCTATACGAATATTATAAAGCTGAAGAGTTTGTTTGTTTGTTTGTTTGAACGCGCTAATCTCAGGAACTACTGGTTCGAATTGAAAAAATCTTTTTGTATTGGATAGTCCGTTTATTGAGGAAGGCTATAGGCTATATAACATCACGCTACGACCAATAGGAGCGGAGCATAAATGAAAAATGTTGCAAAAATTAAAAACCGTTAAAACTAAAACACGCGGACAAAGTCGCGGGGACAGCTAGTTCAATAATATTTGTCTACCCGTGCGGGGCGGGTTACCAGTAATATAAAGGTAAAAAGTTTTTTGTTTGAATAAGCTTATTTCAGAAACTATCAATCGGATTAAAAATTATATTTTTGTATTTAGTTGCAGTACAAATATTAAATGGTTTTGCAAGCCTCCAGCGAGCACATAGTCTTGCCTGAAGAAAAAGCTAGTGGAACTGCGGGGCACAGCTAGTCATTGGATATAATAAACCTGTCTTTAACTAAGCATTGTACAGTCTATACTTAATATTATAAAGCTGAAGAGTTTGTTTGTTTGTTTGTTTGTTTGAACGCGCTAATCTCAGGAACTACTGGTTCGAATTGAAAAAATCTTATTGTATTGGATAGTCCGTTTATTGAAGAAGGCTATAGGCTATATAACATCACGCTACGACCAATAGGAGCGGAGCATAAATAAAAACCGTTGAAACTAAAACACGCGAACAAAGTCGCGAGGGACAGCTAGTAAATAAATAACCAGCTTCTAACACAAAAAAGTCAGGAGATACAATCGCCTTGCTTGCTCTCTGTGGGTTAGCGATTACTTACAGACTTATATCCAGTTTATTTCTATAACGATATTTTTCTTTACATTCAACCGTAATAGGTTTTATCAATTTCCTAAAGTTATTGCTTATTTATAGTTTCGTGAAAACTGTGGAAAATGGAACGTTAGTACACGGTGCGGGCTGCGATCTGCCGCCCGCTTACCTCTTATCTTCCCTCCCTCGCTCCACAAAGCCCCGGGCACTCCTTCAAATGGCGCCATGGTAACTGAAATAGTCACTTGCATTAAATATGAAATAGCTAGCTATGAAAGTATTGTATATTGCAGAGGTAGTTAATTATGCATTTTTATGTTGTGACGGTTGATTAAAAAGAATTTTATGCAAGCTAGTAGTCAATACAATTTTTTTTAGATATTTCGTTTTTACTTAGCAACTATATAATATACAGTTGTAGTAGTATATAATATATTGACTTGATCAATTTGGTTCCTAGATAGAAGAGGATATGATGAAGATAACTGGTGATCAGTTACATGATCAAATAAACTTACCTCGGTAATTTTTATTTTTGGAAATCAGCTCTACAAAAACATTTTTTTTTGCTGAATCCACCAAACTATTTAAATTAATATTTTATTTTACTCTATTTGATGCATAATAATATCTAGATTCATGTGGATTGATTTTTTATGCCATCCGATAGATTTCGATTACCTAATAGGTATGAGATTTTCAATTTTGGCGGAGAACTAAAAACCAGTGTTTTCTGTTTTATATTCGTTGAAAAGCACATAATTACATAATATACCTTATAACCTACTGTCTATTTTTGTCACTTTTCCTTTAAAATGTTAAAGTTCTATAAATCAACATTATGAGAGAAAATTATTCGCTTAGCAGTTTTTAATAACGTACCTAATTATTCTGCTATTCAAAATATTTAATAGAGTTCTAGTTATGGAAAATATTTGGTGAAAGTTTTGGCTTCTGAAAGTCAAACAAAGTTACCGAGTTTTAGATAAAGCCGTTAGAAGTTCTAAATTAAATTAAATTAGTAAAATATAAAAGAGTAAATATTAATTTAAAAAAGGAATAGCGGTCCAGTGCGAGTTGGACTCGCTCACGAAGGTTCCGTACCATCACTACCATTAAACAAGATAGTGTATAACAGTATGTAGTTTTAATTATTTGTTGTTATAGCGGCAATATAAACACACACACTGAAAATGTCAACTCTCTACAATTCATGAGATACAACCTACTGACGGACAGACGGATGGACAGCGGAAGCTTAGTAATAGTAAGGGTCCTTTGGCACTTTTCGGGTATCGAACGCTAAAAATGATGGTCATACCATCTACAGTACCCGGCGATAAATAATGCATACCACCCATTGGAAAGAGACAAGTCACTGTTTCCGAACACTGACGACCGTCCATTAATCACCGTATTTATTAAGTGTCATTTCATATCAAATAAATACTACACTTTATGGACGTTATTTGTTTACGACAAATTAATGACACGTAAACTTTAAATATATATAGAGAGCTGCTGTAACTACTATATAAAGGATTGTCGAACAATTTATGTATTATTTAGGAAATGTATAGATTTAGTGTTGGGGTTTACACAACTCTATATTATATATTTTCAGCTAAATGCGACCGTGGACTATTGCACCTATGCAACGACTGATAAACAAAGAATATAACTGACAAAACTGAAAATAGCCGAGTTCCTTTTCAAAGCCCATTTATTTATGGCAGGGTACTTGAAAGTGTATTTGATTCGAATCTATACAATTTGCTACTTATTCTACATGGTGCTACAACTGTAACAATTTATAAATTTTCTTGTTTAATTTTCAAGTTGCACAATGTAGCGAATTAAAACAACCACCATTTATTAACAGTCAAGAAGACCATTTACTAAGTCCTCAGTTCAAGGCAGCGCTACGACTCTACGAGGAAACATACAGCTATTTAAACACGTTATACGTTTCTTTGCGCTTTCCAACGATAGCATTAGTACGTCACTTGGGATTTGCTCCAACCTTATTAAAGTTATCCTCCACCTCCTTTTATTACTCTCATTATTTACCTTCAATGCCACATATGTAAAAAACCACTCACTGACTTACTTTACGTGAGGTGTAGGATGTAAGATAATCTTGCTCGCTTGGGACGGAAATATTTTTTTAATAAACAATTTCGCTTGATTCTGAATGTTGCCGATAAAGCGGTAGGAATTTTTTCTCTAGATTTTTTGATTTCAATGCGATTTTATGCTTTGTACAAATTTTCTTTCTAAAAATAAAAAATAGTAGTAACAGTAATAGTAGTCTACAAGGTAGATTTAATTTACACAACAAATTAATACATAAAGGGTTTGTTTTTAAGATCAAACTTAAGGTTCATTATAAATATTATTTCGAATTAATAAAATAAAAAACTTTGCATTCATTTGATAATGTCTTAAAAATTAGCGTAGGCAACCGCCTAGTAGAAATCAATGCTTTTGTGTGAGTGCGTCAACCGCCAAATTTATCTGTGGGCTAACTGTTACCTATCTAGGTTCATGAACTGAATAGTGCTGTTGTAATATCCACACGTTCACTTTTTAGTGGTGGACAGGAATAAAATTTAATATATATTTTTTTTCATTATAACATATTGAAAATTTTATCAATTCTGATTTATCTCTGAAAATTTCGCCGGTTATTGAAACTAACCCTGTAGTTTTTATTCATTCATCTTTTTTTGCGTGTTCGATTCTCACAAGGGATAGCGCAGAAGCCGCCCACCAAAATAAATCCAAACAAACTTTGTTATTTATCACGTATTTTGATACAGTTATAACAATAGAAATAACTACTGTAAATTACTTCGACGTGTACCTATGACAGAATGTCATATTTTTATGAGGCAGTAATTTAAAATTAAACGGACCATGAAACTACAAGGCGCTAGCCATACGTTTAGATTTTGATGAGCACATCAATTATTGTAGGGCTGCAATCTAGCTTCTACATTCGTGACGGAATTATATTTATAGTTGGTACCTTTGTGAATTAAATGTTCAGCTGTAGCGTAGAACTGTTTTATAGACTTGCGATTCAATAGATATTTTGACGCCAAACCAACCGAAACGTAAGGGCAGTTCCTACCTGCCTTTCCTCGAAGCACTTCGTCATTTTTTTGAACCATTGAGGGTTCAAAAAAATGACGATTTAATAATTTCAAAAACCCTAATATTTAAAATTTTATGGGTGTCATTTTAATATACTTATATATAGCTGTATCCCGGCAAAAAGCCTATGTCCTTTCTCAAGCTCTAGACTATCTATTAACTCTGTATACTAAATTTCATTTAAATCGATTCAGTAGTTTTGGAGTGAAAGCGCGACAGACAGACAGACAGACCGAGTTACCATTTACTATACCATTTAGCATTTATAATATTAGCAAGGATAATTACGTACTGCATAACTAATGTATGTATGCATCTCATTGTGTTGAGATAATTATAGACCCTTGAGGCTTTAAATTTCAGGCTTGCATAACGTATGCACGGCTAAACATAATAACGCACATAAATAACAACACATTACGATCTCTAGGGGGATAAGCAGGGTAACAATTACTGTGAACGTAGGTGTGCAAAGCATTTGTATGGTACCAAAGTACCAAACGAGCGGAATATATTGTAGCAACTTTACCTATAAACATACCTATATACAAACATCATTTACATTTAATTTTAGTAACTGTACGAACTACGGTACTAAATGTACTAGTTAGTTACATATTCTGTTTGACGCCTGCAGTTCAAAGCGAATGCACTGCAGTGAAAATAAAGGATACACATGTCCCAATTTTTTCCGCTCGGACTTTTGAAGGTAGGACAATCGGAATACTCTTGGTTGAGTGTATACTGAAATACTGAAACTTCAATCAGTTTTAAGTCGCCGTTATGTGTATCCATATATATTATATATATATATAGATAGATACACTAGTACTATCTAGTATATCTCTGTCACTGTTATGTGTAGAGTAGTGACAGATAGACACTGAAAAGTTTGCATTTAGAATTCGTAGACTTGAGTATTTGATAATTGTTTTAACACCACCATGTATTCCTGAAAAAAAAATATTGATAGAGAACAAAGTTCCTTTTTTTCCTTTTGTGTTACGAAACCCTGAAATTAACTTATTTCATAGTGTGCTAATCTAAAAACTGTTTCATATTTACATATACTAATTGGTAATCAAAAATTAAGTTAGATACAATTGGTAACAAACTGCTGTGTTATGTGATAATGCTTATACATGTATGTTTGTTTTAGAACCCGATTAGTTCAGGTAATTGGCTTGCGAGTCCGTCACGCTTAATCTGCTTTAATAATGCCCAAACTAGTCGGACATGCTACCGTAAAGTTGGACCGGAACAAAAAGCTCTATGAATTATCATCATCAGCTACTATGATTCGTATTTTAAAAATATATTGGGGTAAACCTCTGGAATCGTGCATTTTGTAGGTATACGTTGTCATGGCCCATTTCTAATGCCCAGTTATGTCAACGATATATCTTGAGTACCTATTAACAATAATAATTTAAGGAGAGAGTTCCTAAAAATGGATGGATCCCACGTTCAGACCTACCTTGGGTAAGCGTTGCTTTACCTTTATTCATGAGTCACATCTTTTTTACTTTACCAAGCACACACTCTGACACAGCATTGACGGTCTCTCTGCTATCCAATCTATCCATGTATACCTGTAGTCTCTGCATCGTCGCTCCAAACTCACAATTTGTCAAATAGGATTTTCCGATCTAGTTGGGCCATCATTCGCTTAAAGCCAGGGCTCTATTCAGTAATGTTTAAATTCAAAAGTGTTTGATTCGTGTATCTAGCTTTAACTAATTGACGTTGGAGTAGTTTCTTTTTTCGTTTGTCGGTACGTATTTGTTTTTATAGACTATTCAAGTAAGATTTGAAATATAGGAACGACATGTTGCGAACTCTATTATTTTCAAAACCGAAATGTTGTTTATTTGTTCTACGGGTGCTTTTTTATAACTACACGATAATAATTTAAATTACACGATGCTTAGGCAGACTCGTTTCAAATGCAGGCAAATCTATTGCCATATACTTACACTTTTGTTTTAGAATGCAAAGAAGCAACGATGGTCACAATTCACAATGGTATCCGAACATTAGTAATAAACTTAAATAAAAACCGGCCAAGTGCGAGTCGGACTCGCGCACCGAGGGTTCCGTACAAACCTGTAGGTATAAAAGTAAAAGTTCACGCATCACGATGATCGAGTCATAGTCGTAGTTATGGTATTTTTATTGGTAAAATGAAAAAAAAAATATATATATATTAAAAATATTTTTATTATATGATGTAAGAAAAAATTGACGGTTTTCGCAATTTTTCATTTATCTGTACTATATATAAGACGTTACTTCGTACCAAATTTCAAGATTCTGAGTTCACGGGAAGTACCCTGTAGGTTTTGATTCCCTTGCGAGTGTCGAAAATTTGCGGCATAAACGGGAGTATCTTTTGATCGCGTTGACTTAGAAGTTTGATTTTTTCACAGCTCCAAGAGACCATAGACTTGAGTATTTGATATGAATTTCAGCTTGATACCTCCACGCGTTCCTGAGAAAAAAGGTCTTGACAGACAGACAGACAGACAGACAGACGGACAACAAAGTGATCCTATAAGGGTTCCGTTTTTACCTTTTGAGGTACGGAACCCTAAAAATGAGTCTTACTTGACAAGACCATACGAAAACAATGTTATTTCTTCTACAGTGCGTGATACCTTACTTGTTAAACTTTTATAACTTCGCGAGGCGGTTCACTAGCACTGGAACATATGTCGTTAAGATTCTTTGTACTTGTTGCACAATATCTTTTTTTTCGTGAGAAAACAACTTAGTTGAAGATTTAACTTTTATATTACGATTCTGAGTTATAATCAGACAAGTGAATGTTTGTATTTTGTCTAAATCTGATTAGTTTTGTTGCGTAGGTTCTATTATTGAAAAGTGAACTTTATTTTCCAGATGTAGTGTGAAATAAAATAGCAAACCTTTAAACTACTTTACTCCAACAATCCTTACTCTTGACTCAAACTTTCAATTGTAACAATATTTTATTCTCAATTAGTGACGACTGTCAAATCAGGTGAATTATGAATGAAATGCCCTTGTTGAAATATCATCCTAAGCAAACACGAATTCATCATAAACATGGAATTATACCAACAGCAAATATATAAACCAAATCCAACATACTTCAGCACCGGTCACGAGAATATGCTCGGCATCTCCAATATTTCACTAGGATTACGATTCCCGACTTTACGATGTTTTGCCGTATCCCAACCAGCGCTATTACCACAAGAAATAAGAACGTAAGCAAGTCATATTTCATCTCGGCACACAAACGTTGAAGCGCCTGCTATAAAGACCTTGGCATTATGCACGTCGTACAACGTAACGATGTGTGCAGTGCGTGGTAGGCGCTGCCATCAGCACGTTGTTTGTATGACGATGACGTCACTACTATGGCAAACACTTCAGCTAGGCCATGATGCTGAAGAACCGTCTTAACGTATTATGAAAAAATATCGTTGCACTAGTTTTGCATTTTTCCTCTTTAGCAAAGTTTACACGCTAAATTTTCAATACTCTTTTTAGTTTTGCGTGTCGACCATGAACTATTTGCTCATGCCATTCATGTTTAGTAAAAAAAGGCCAGTCAGAAAGTTGAAAGCGTGTCACTGCTGTTCGCGGTATTAGGCATGTATCCGGGAGCTATTTTCATTTACCCGTCAAACGTTCCAATGTACCTACCTACTACAAATACAAAGTTTGTGTTAAATACACTGTCGTACATTTTGTAGGTAACCACTTGTGAATTAATTATTGAACTTATGTAGTTGTATGGATATATATTTATTCCAGTTACACAGCAGTCGCAAAGTACTAAAGCGATTACAGTGTGACTTATGACAGACAGCGCACGTGTGTGATTTGGTTTGAACGTGGCGGTCGGCAACAAGCGGATTTGTGGGTTTTCGTAGCTCGTACCAAAGTGTTCTCCACTCATCAGTATAACTGCAATACAGCTGAGCCTTCCTGCATTTGACGTAATCCTACTGAAAGACCTTTAGCAGCCATTTTACCAAAATTGCTAATTTTATAAAGCTTATTTCAATCTCATTGTAATTAAAAGATACCTCTATCAGACCTTCATCAAAGAATTA
Organism: Diachrysia chrysitis; assembly: GCA_932294365.1. Taxonomy (NCBI): domain Eukaryota; kingdom Metazoa; phylum Arthropoda; class Insecta; order Lepidoptera; family Noctuidae; genus Diachrysia; species Diachrysia chrysitis. The sequence goes on along the minus strand of OW028649.1, from coordinate 7,963,332 downwards.
ACTGGTATTTCCTAATTATGGAAGCATTCGTTTTCATTTTGCGTTAGTTAGCAGAGGACCCTGATTGGACGTGGTCCACGAATAACATTTTTACCTATATATTTTATTTAACATGTAACGTCATTAAATCATTCTAACACGCAGTTAGTCGGAAATGCTCATTTGCGGTTTCATTTATTTGCGTTCCGATGTTTAAATAAATACGAAGGTAATCAATTTATTTAGAGGTTTAGCTTTGTGTGTGTTATGTCATCAAGTTAAGGTTATTCTAATTGATGTAACACGAACAATTATTATATAGTTATTTTATTGTGTTTTTCACCATTTCTTTTTTTAATATAATTTATTTTGTGATGGTATTCATTATTTGACGTCAAATTTCACATTTTTGTTATTTCTACCACAACCTGTATAAAAAATAAAATATAAGAATGATGAAAACAAAGAACGTAAGATAATTTCAAGCGAGAATGATAGTCGCTAGATACCAATTTCCGTAAACCGGTAAACTTACTGAATCGTATTCAAATATTACAGCTGCCTAATATTTTTATTGAAATCTTTTTACTGTTTGTTGTAACATTTAGGTAAGTGAACAAACTGAGATACTTATGTAAATCCAGTTAAATTGGGTATCTAGTCATTTATAAAAGATCAAGGATAGCTGTAATAGAAATAACATTGTAGATATTAGTGTAGATCGCCAAATTTGAGGTTAAGCATTACTTTATTAGCTGGCAGAGTTAACTTTAAAAATATTTGGTCTTGCACTCTTGTAAGTATATATCTTAGATAAATACATTTGAATGTTATAATAATTCTATTTAAACATGACTTCCGATTCTAGCTTTGAACATAGCAGTACAATGATCAAACAAGAATAACGGGCAAACCTTCAAGTAAATCTTAGAACACTGATACTTGAACCCTATGCAAGCTTGTTCTTTCTTGGCAGGTACGTTTTGGAACTCAATACTAGTGACGAGGTTGTTTAGAATTTGTAACTATTATATTCAAATCTCCATTCAATGCGCGCTTAGAGTTTTCCAGCGTGATTTGAATTGAAAGACGGCACACTCCATGATGAGAACAATTCCGATTGAATGCTATTCGGCACACAACTCTAGCGGCTGAATCGATTTGTTCCAAAAATAAATAGGTGATTTTATCTAAGCTACAAAGTTTCAATAAAACAAAGACTAACATTTACCTCGATTTTATGCCAGTTAACCGTGCTTGAAGTCTCTATAGAATAGAATGGATAATTTATTTTTGCCGGTAATATTAAATTACAATTAATTGACGCGTTTAAATTTATGAAACCTAAATTGTTTTGATGGAGTTACGACGCATAATTGTTTGCAATACAAGTAATCTTGTCCATGAATCTTTTTGTAATGCCTACAGCTGTTTAAAACCGTCATGGCGGGGAACAATGGCTTTAGAATCCAGGCGACGTTATCTCATCTCGCACCAGTGGCGTTGATATCCCTGTCCACCGATGTTAGGTTGGATCGATTTCCATATTAAGATAAAGCAAAGCAATTAACGGCACGGTAATGATCACGAACTTTTAAACCAAGGATGGTTTAAAAGCTCGTGATCATTACGGTGCCGTTTAATGTTTTATTGGTCTAGTCGCAAGCATATCTGCTTATCTGCGCTCTGGGATCGAAGGACCGGGAATACGGGGCTTATATTGGTCCTTTTGGTTTCTGATTGCGTTTTTGTTTATTGCGCTGAGTTAGGTTCAGGAATGATTAAAGGTTTGTTATTGCTTTAGATTCATGGTATTTTATTCGTTTTCAGAACAAGAATTATATTATGTAGTTTCTAAACACACTGTTATGTAAGTTTACGATTTCATAATAAAATATTTTGATCGTAAGACATGTAAAAATGTTTTTAACTAAAATCGAATATGCTTATAAATTGTTTATCAAAACATCAAAGTAGGTACACGAAACTTATTATTTGAAAACTAGTAATTCCACATGCAAAGCCGTCTCTATGCCGTACCTCACGACGCGTAATCCTACATAAGTCGAAATCCGATTCTTTTGATACTTTATATGGTATCACCTTATCCGCGATCTATACCTACAATAGGTTTCTTTTATTTATTTAAACTATACTGAAAAACACTATCACGTGTTGAGAATCGGCAGAGCAATCAACATTATCGTGAGTAGAGATTTATTCAAATTTAAAATTTTGAAAACACATGACTGTGTCTGACACCAGTCTAGAGACGTAACAAAAAAAATATGATTGGTTAAACATTTTTCTTTATATTTTATCACAGTGGGAGAACTTACTTAAAATTACCAAAAAAACTTCATCTTCACTCAATATATGCTATAGAGGTGGTGATTGCGCATTGCGGCGGGGTGCGAGCGAGGGCGGCGGGGCGGGCCCGCGACATGTGGAGCGCGCGCGCAGCCCGCCCCGGCCGCCATGCAGCGCCTGCGCACCACCTTCAAACGATCTCGCACTCCCACGCCCGCAGACATGAAGACTCAGAGTAGCCTCGAGGTGCCCAAGCAGGTAAGTTACAGCATTTACAACAAAATATTTTTATTTATTTGTACGAGCCTTTATACATAAGAAATTATTATTCTAAAAAAAAGTAAGATTGCCTTGTTGCCTGAAGTTTTAAATATCCAAGGAATGGGTTTTATTTATAAAGTGTTAAATCCATAACTAATTGTTAGAGACAAATCACAGTGTCACTGAAATAGTAAATGTACTAAATAGTCATAATCTTGAAATACAATAAATAGTAGTTATTTCAGACCTTAATGAAAGATGTAAAAGTAACTAAAATAAATATGTTTTTTTTTATTGAATTTAAAAAATTGAATATGATTTTGTGGATTATTGTGATTTCTCATAGTTTAACGTTTCAGGTCCGGTCGGCGTCGTTCGATGAGATCCAACTTGAGGCCGTGCGCAGCTCAGGCGCGAGTGTACTGCTATCCGTACCGCAGCCTGGCGCGCGCAGCCGGTCCTTCGACTCGGCCGGATCTGACGACTCAGGGACTTATCTTGAGGTAAACTGTCAATCCATTTTTAATGTTGTTTCCTACAACACTAAGTACATATTAACAAAATAACACACAGTCCTTAAAAATTTCATCATAATCATGTAATTGGTCCTTTGATTCGGAAAGGACCACGGAATAAGTCTTAAGATTAGGTTTACGTCGTTTGTTAAACAAGAATGAAATAGCTTAATGACCACTTAACTAAAATCGAGCAATCTTTTGAGTAAATGGGTATAAACAAGATCTTCTAATATTGTCAGCCGCAAAGACCAGGTCCTAACTTTGTTTACTGTGCGTTTTCTTGCTACTTTATCTGCCGCAGTTTATTTAACAGAAGTTACAGCACGGAGTAAAAGGACTTTGTTATGTTTAAATAAGTTTCACAAATAACAACTTTATTTAGCCATGTACGGGCAGGTCCATTGTTTACAGTGGTTACCCTAGTATATTTTTAAAATCTGTTTACCTTTTCATGTTTGGTTTATTTTAGCTGTGGCATTTTCCATCATCACACACACACGAAATAAATAGATATATATTTTTTGCAACGATTAGTGTGTTTTCTGGAATAGTATTGACAGAGCTTATAAATAGTCCTGCTAACAAACATTATGACTGTGTTGAATGATTGTATAAAACATTAATCATAGGTACATTACACAGAGGCATTACATTGAGTTGTATACGTTACCTACAAAAACGACACAGTTTACAAACCCATTAGTTACATAAATAACGGTTAAATACTTAACAAAGAATAAGCCCTTAAAAAAACCAACATAAATAACATTGAGAGCATTCTTCATAATTAAAGTGGTTTTGTTCTCGTAGGTACCGCGATTATGGTCACGAAGGCGATCTGGGAAAGGAACGCCACCACCATGTGTGCATTGTCGTCACATGGAGACATGGCTGGCGCGGCGGAGCGAGGAGCGCGTCACTCCCGAACGCGCCATCGCTTCCTCCTCCGCAGAGGACGACGACGAGGAGGACGAGAGCGAAGTAGACATACCGCAGGTGTTGCTAGCGCCTCCGCCTCCGCCGCGAACATTCTTACCGCCGCCGGTGCACTCGCCGCCGCCGACCCCGGGAGCACCCTCCTTCGAACTTCAACCACCTGTAGATGAACCTCCCATACTTCCTCAAAGACGCCGTTCCATATCGAGACAAGAGGCATTCTTTGTGGAACCCACAGGAAGTTCACTCGAGAATGTTCGAGCGTCCGAAGAGGAAGCGGCAATAGCTGCTAAAGATTCTCTCGTCCATGACATTTACTTGGCGGTACCTGAACTAAAACGTGATCGCGCCGCGTCTGTAGATTCGAGTTTTTCTAAAGTGTCTGGTGGTAGAGCTGAAGAATTAAATGGCACCGGGAACTCTCTGACCGTTCCTGGATCAGGACTTAGATCGAGATCAGTGGATATAGTGTTGCCTACGGCAGAGCAATCAAGATATAAAGCGTTAGCGTTAACATCTGTGCAAGTTACGACATCTTCAAATCAGCAGAAGCAGGAAGAGCCAGCGCAATCAATAGCATCCGCAGAAACCAGGTTAGTTAGATCTTCTTAATGTATTAAATGTGTTTATAATTTGATTTTCTTTTATTTTATTACTTAGACAAATTAATAAACACGTATATAAATTTTATATTTATTCAACATACAACAAAATTTATTCAACACATAAATTTTGTTGTGACCTAATATTTTGATCAGCATAAAAATTCCGATGACAATAATGTTTTTATCGGTTTCACGCGCAAGGAACTTAATTAGGCTACAAATTGTTATACTTTATCTCGTAAAAGAGATGTGAAAAGGGTAGGTAGGTATTGATTAACGCTAGGTTCGAGTATACGCGCACATTACCGCCGATTTATGACTCTTCTTTTACTACAGGCTGAAATGTACCAGCTGGTTGATTAAGCATGGTTTGATTGATTTTGAAGAATTAAAGTAAACTCACACAATTTATAATAATATAATTTAAACTAAGAAATTAAAACAAAATTATTTTCTAATCTCGATACTTGCCTTATACTAGACAAGATGTATTTGTAACTACAAAAATGTTACATATTATTTCATAACAAAATTAAAGAAGAGATATCACATAAACAAATCTATCGATATAATCTACGTAACGGCCCGAACCCCATTTTAATAAAAATAATAAATAAACATTCTTTTAGCCAGGCGCATTCGGCCGCTCGTTGTACAGATAATCTGGCGGGCGATTTTGTTTATCTGCCGACAAATTGATTATATACGATCCACTGAACCGCAAACTCTAATAAGTTATTTGGGATACTGTTTATACGTATATCGATACTTTGATTTCTGAACCATACTTTCTATTTTTGTAGTAATCAAAGTAAAATGTTATGTGAGATATGATCTGCTATTGTTATGATTGTAATATTCGGATAGCCACCCACTCCGATATTACATTTAGGGTCGAAAAATGTTTCTGCAAAAAGTTCGATCCGGACGAATTTTCGTCCATAATATTGTACACAAATCAAGTTTTCGAAGTAACCTCTAATACATTGTATGTAAAGAGATGAGAGGTAAAGGTTGTGGGTACAAGTTCACCACAATCTTGCCGATATTGAAGCCCATAGGTATTTCCCCTTCTTATTGATACCAGTAATTAAAACATGATCGATTTTCGCCCTCTGCTGTCTTTTAATAATTTAAGGTTTCCTTCACAATTTTGATAACTAGCTTTTGAGAAATATTTAATTACATAGGACTGGAAAGATACGGTTGTTAAGTTAGCTATTCGGTTGATAGATTTTAAATTATAATTATTTACATTGTTTGTTTTTTTGATAAGGAAGTACTTATAGAACGTAGTGTGGTTTTGTGAATGTGGCTTTGAACCGCGGTAACAACTAGTCTTTTGTGAAATAGGATATTTCACATTGTCAGCGCCGGCATAAAATCGTTTTAACAAACACGTGTACCTACGAGTACGTAGGTACATAGAATTCGTCGAAATCAAAATGCGGTGGTGGAAATAAACAAGAGAGGAATGGGTACTAAGAATACTTCAGCTCGAAGCAAACACTGGGTATTGTTAGCGAGGTTCTGTGCAGGCTGCACTGTTAAAAGACTTGTCTTCCTTTTAGAGACGCAAACGTAGATATATCTACATCAAAAAGCACAAATGGGGATCAAGTGGGAACTAACGTAACATCAAAATTAAGTCTGCTATCAATATTTTTGTTATACGCACCACACAACATAGTAATGATAAATATTTAACAATCTGAATCTATCTACTACGCCATAGACTAAAATGCCAAGTACCTTATTCAGTTTCTATAAAACTTGTAACTTGTAACTCTGCAACTCTGCTTGCAAAGACTGTATTTAATGATTTGTAAGGTTTTGTTCACTTTGTTTCTGTTAGCTAAGTTGCAAAGTTATGGCTTCCTAAGCATACTCTTGATAAGACCTAATTAAAAGTCTCCAACAGAGTTTAAACACGGAATTAATTTAAGAATAATAATGTGGCTCATTTTGTAATTAATGCGGGTACGGTGCAATAACTACTAAAGAAAGTAATTTTATTTTTAAAGCTGATTTAGTTGTATTTCTATATACAATTGGGAAGATGTCAATTTTTAACCTTTTAAGCGCTTGTCTACATATGATTTATTGCAGTGCTCCTAGCGCGCGGCATAAAGAATCGATTATTTTTTAACTTTTTAGATTAGATTTTTGTTTAACTTTTTCAATACTTAGAGCTTCGAGATAATTATAATTTTAAGTTATTGTTGTAAATAAGTACATATTTATATTTAATAATGGTTTTAGTTATACCACGCAGTAAATTGGACGAAAATAAAACGACAAAATCATGCATGTTCTCTGTCGTAGAAATACGACACGAGCGGTAGGGGCACGGAAATATGCGCGGTCAAAAGGTTAATGTCCGTCCGTAGGTAAATTAAAAATAATAGACACGTATTTTTTCTTTTTTTTTTCCGTAACCAAAAACTTACGACAGTACATTAGTTTGAAATGTCGCATAACGTCAGCATTTTGGACATTTTGTGCGAAAGCTTGACGTTATTTACTCCCAGACCTTAACTTTGATCAGCTTTATCTAATAAGTTAATATCTTATTTTAAGCAAAAAATTCATGTCCAATATTTTCATTTTATTATCTAGCTGACGGACTAAGTTTATTTTGTCTTTTCATTCTCAGTCATCTAACCTATTACATCATTAGATGAATTAACATTTTAAATAGAATAAAAAATATCATCGAATATCTTAACAACCGCTGTTCTATCCTTGTGTTGATATATATTTAAAATCCAATCGAATAAAAATGGCGTCAGTCTATTGAATTAATTATTCCTGTTACCTATCTATGTAAGTGTGTATCTAAGTTTAATTTTAGAAACAGACACCGATAAAGAATATTTAATCAATCGAGGTACAAATAAAACTTTCGGAAATCAATAAAGATATTATTAATACCATTACTTTATTTATTTGGTCGGTTATCGTTAGGTTTTATGTAGCATGAAAACAGTTCGATTATCGAAGTTAAATCGAGAATGTAGGTTATACAGGGTGTTTTTTTTAACCTGAAGGAAATGTACTCTTAATACTTTTATTTAATTAAACCCAAATAAATCTTCCTTTCTTTTTTTAAATAAATAAATAAAACTGGATTTATAGATTTTTGAAAATACGCTCTGCTCGTCCGATTCAAGGGTCTAGGGAATCGGACGGGCTAAAATGCAAAAAAATAACAACCTGAACTTTTATGGCATTAATCGATAGGGACAATCATACGGTTCAAATCTATCTAACAAAGATGGTTAATTAAAATTAACTTATAAATTAACTTATAACTTAACTTATAAAGTCAATGAGTTAAGAAAAGCACTTTTCTACTCAAAGGTTGATCGCATCACTCATCTTACTAATAAAAAATTACGTAATCGTAATATCACTGGTTATCATAACATTTTTTTTCTTTTTATTCTTTCTTATTTAAACGAGTTACAAACTAAGTTCCACAATTATATTCATAATTTAGTAATTCACACTAGAAAAGTGCGTAATCGGAACGTTCGATGCCTGGGTCGGCAAAGAGTAAATCAAAAATCTTTAAATGAAGTTTTATTTCTTTTTAAAAATAAAGGAATGTTTCTTATGAGTCCAATATGCTATCTATAATATTTAGAGTACATACTTTCCCTCCAGGTGGCATTAGAAAAATCCACTCTGTATATGAATATAGGTAGAATGATCAATGTAGAATATTCTGTGCGATTAAGTTCACACCCGTGCCCAAATAGTTCATGACATTCCACGAATTCAGTGGTTCAGTAATATTCAGTAGTAACCTCAACTTATGATTATTGTATGCACCGCGAATACCGATGCTGCCACGAGCCGTGAATCATTGCGTTAATAATAAATTATCTTCCTGTTTTATTATTAATTATAGCTGACGAACGAAACGACCACTCTGTTTATGTCCTGTATGGATATTATAACTTTTGTGTAAAATAAATAAACATGTAGAAAAAGCAAAAAATAACCTTCTTTTTATTGTTTTTACTCATTTTTTTTAAAGTTTTAAATCATGACTACAGCAGAGTCGAAGCACTTCGAAGCGTCAATCTAAAAATTTACGTAGGTAATGGTTAAACTTTTTCCTTGTTTAAAAATTATCAAATGAACGCATTCGACGGAATGATCTCTTTTTTATTATCTCAAGAAATATCAGCATTTTGTTCTTAAGTTAAGGGACGAATTTGCTATATCAACTTTTAAATTTACGCTTCGATGCGGTTCGACTCTGCTGTAGCATGGATTGACACATTGATACATACGTACCAAAAAAAAATGTCTGGCGCAGGCGGCTTTTATGATACAAAACTGTACGCAGTACACGTGAATTTTGTCGAGCGATCAGTGTTGCCTTTGATCAGTTTAATTTTAATTTAATTATATTCACCAGGGAAAACTAATAATCTCAAATCCATTCTATAGTTACGTATATGTGTACGCAGTACGATGCCGAATAATACCCATAAGTATCGGACAGGTATTGTTTTGCTTACTGTACATTGCATACCATGGTTAAAAAGAATGTATTTTTCATGAAATCTTTGTGATTGAGACAGGTTCTTAAAAGAACTTCTGTTCCTGATTCTTACTGCGTCAAGAATAAGATACTTAAACAAAAATTGCTCAATTACTTTACCTTGCAAAGGTGCTAGCTTTAGCAAAAGCTTAATAAAGTGCCTACTGTTTTACGTTTACATTTTGGGTCACGGGTAAACATGTCTTCTTTGCATACGAGATTATATTTACATATTAAATCTCATTACGTTATTCATATACATTTTCAGTTTTGGGGACAAAAAACGAGACGCGATTGTTACGTTTATTTTAAAATTAATTCGAACATGTTTTACCTACGATAATATTTGTATTGTATTACTTCGTTATACCTTTTTTAAAGGTAAACGTGAGAGTTTGATAGGTACTTACTTGATAACTTTTTCAGGAATAAAAATTATAGTCAAATGTCACTGCGTTCTTATATTATTAACTAGGTGATAAACGAGGCTTCGCACGCTCCTTATTAGGTGTCTAATAGATAAAGGAACAGCAAGAACATTAATTTGTAATCGCACAACGACCGAGGTGTTTATTTTTCTAAAAAGTTAATTATACTTCAATCAAAATAAGATATCTGGTTGCTATGGCTACCTAATATCGCCATAGTCACCCCTCTGTTTATACATCTAAAATAGTAATTTAGGTTTGCAGATGTGTGTGTGAGGTGACGTATACACCGGTTTTCAAGGTCTCGGCAGCTCTGAGGTCCCTTCTTCGATCCCCGGCTGGGTCAATGTAAAAAAAAAAACACTTTTCTACATTGTCTCGGGTCTGGGTGTTTGTGGTACAGTCGTTGTCTCTGAATTCCATAACACAAGTGCTTTATTTATTTCATCATCATCATCATCAGTCTGTCTTCGTCCACTGCTGGACATAGGCCTCTCCTATGGCACGCCACTGAGCTCGATTATTTATTTATTATATTATATTAATTATAAGAAAAATAATTTGGTATTACGGTAAACATACTTATTATAACTGATAAACATACTTATTATACTTATACGTTTAGCTTTAGTGACGTATAATCTCAAGAAAATGCAATATTAGTACTCCTACAGAATCTGAAACGTGTATCGCTATATTAATTTACTGAACCAAAATCAAACATTTCACAACGTTTACATGACAATACTAATCACATATTAACCGCAAATATGAACGTAGATTTCTGTTAGACCGCGACAAGGGATGATGTCAATATTAGGTATTTACATAAACTCTATGTTTAAGCGGATTCGTAACCGCTGTAGCCATGACTACCTACTTCTAGAATATATTATAACTAGCGACCCGCCCCAGCTTTGCACGGGTAGATAATACATTAATAAATTATACGTACTACCTTACTCTTGAATCAGTCTATTGCTGATAACTGCATTAAATTCCGTTCCGTTGCGTTTTCAAGGTGTCACCAGCTCTGAGGTCCCGGGTTCGATCCCCGGCCGGGTCAATGTAGAAAACCACTTTTCTACATTGTCTCGGGTCTGGGTGTTTGTGTTACCTTCGTTGTCTCTGAATTCCATAACACAAGTGCTTTAGCTACTTACTTTGGTGCAATTATTTTAGTGCAATGTATGTGATGTTGTCCACATTTATTTATTTATTTATATGTATATAAAAATATACCTAATATATTCCATTATATTCTCCGTATGACCATATATGTCTTTTCTCGTGTCAAATTATACTTAAACTCTTTCCGACCAAAGGATGTCACCTGAATGGCTCGGTCGTTGGCCTCCATCACGTCCTGCTACATCCGGTAACGCAGGATCTAGACTGACTAATCTCTTCACCACAATGATACGAACAAGCTTCAGTGGTGTTTGGGTCTTATTTACGTAGATTTTTGTACGTGGCTAATAAGTGTGCTTTCAGCTTAACCCACCTATATCATGTCAGCAAACTGCCAAACTGTGGGAAGAAAACACGTCAGAGATATAAAATATTGTTTGATTATAAAAGAAACCCTTTTCACGATATTTTTCTCATATTTTGTTTCACTATTACTCTTTTCACTTTAGAAGTTGTTACCCCATTTGTTATTTTATTATTTCCTGTAAGTATAGAATTTGTACTAGTGTATAATGTTATTTTTGTCTTTTTCCATCTTGTTAATCGGATACACTGTTTGATTGACACTGGTCGTTCCTTAGAGGGTGTTACTATTTAATCACTTTGTGTTTTGTTAGGATACAAGTGATCTTGTATTCATAATGAAATTAAGTTTCTGGCGCATGATTGACTGTGTAGGACCAGACAGTTATCTGTGTTATCACATCTACTGTTGTTTCACATTAAAAACTGCTTCGTATTATAACTTTCGTGAGGAGTATTCATAATTATTTAAACAAAAAGGTTTACTCACGCATATTCTCGGGATCGCCCGCTTAGTTTAAGCCTCAATAGGAGTCCCTAATCATGAGCTGACGCGGCGGCGCGGCGGTGGTGTCGCGAGTCGAACTGAAAAGAAAAACTGCTTCATTACACATTAGACATTATACACTCGATGTGTTTTAATTTATATTACATGCGTAATTAAATAAGGTTTATTTATTGTTTTCCATCCAATAATGCTTTATAAATAGAGGAGTTTACGTATGTGTAAAAGTCATGCTTCCGTAAAAGTTAGTTAAAGTAATTCTGATTTATGTCTGTTGCTAATCATTTCTTATGTTAGGAAAATTATTTGATACCAGTGTCTCAATATTAATTAAATTTAACGTCCGCTCAATGTCGTAATTATAAGACTCTTAAACAAATGACTAAACGCTTAAAAGGTATGTTAATTTGTTTGAATTAGAATTTAATGAAGTTTTGTTTTTTGGGTTCTTTATTTAATAAAACCGAGACAATTTGAAGCTATTTAAGACGCTTCGTTTTATTTTTTCGAAACAGATTTTCATTTTCGTTTTGTGTTTTTTAGATACGCGATTACGATAGTCAGTTGAACATTTACTGAATTTTCCAGATCATTGCGTAAAACCTAGTGAGAAAAGTAGGAAAAATATTATTTTCTCTATGACATCTGGGCAGTTATCACACAGTTAATGTTTTGCACCCTGCACAATTATATATTTTTGGTAGTATGTTCAAAAATTTTTGCCTGTTTATTTTTTTTCGATGTAAAAGAAAATTTACTTCACTCAAAAAACCTTTAACGCATATTATAGGCCTTTGTCAATGAAGAACAGTATTTGCCAGGACAAAAAAGGTACTTGAATTGCTAAATTAGCTATGTCGCTTCAGATTGATCAGTTGATTTCGACGGACGGGTTCTGTGATAAATCGACTCAAAGCTTCCATTAACAGGATGTTTGAGTAAACAGAAATAATTAAACTGTAGTATATTATCTCAAATATTATACAATCACGTTTATGGTACATAATTACCTACATACCTTCTAGCGATATACGTATTCATAAAATATAATATTTACACGGCCAACATTATTTCGTAAACGAAGTTCGTCATACTGCGTAAACAATAAAAAAATAAGACAATTTCATAAACGTCATTAAAATTATAAAGTAAAATGGATAAACGTGAAATCAAATTACGTTTTATTCTTTTGTTCTACGCTGGATCGCAAGCAGTTTTCCCTTATTTATTTTAAACTCAGATCTGAATATAAACGTTCCATGAAAGGAGTTTTACGTCACGGCTGTTTCGCCGGCGGCTATGCCACAGTGCTCCCCTTTTTTCGTTAATGGAGAAATAGCCGTTAAAATTGTGATTCTTTAAAAGGTAGACGTCGAAGTTACTGCTATGTTTATTTTACGCTGTCATATTTTGGGTTGAGTGTACTTTAAAAAATTAAAACTTTACATAATTTTATAGCAATTTTTTAGCGGTACCTGTTTGTACTACCGATGGATATACGTTTTAAAGAAAAGCTTAAAAATAATTACCTACTATGTATTAAAATGTTTTTTTGCTTTAACTAAATAAACATTCCAAAAAAGCTGTAAAAAGATCCTCATTAAATAAACTCAAGGGCTCTCAAAAATACTCAAATGTGGATTTTTGCTGATTTACCAAAGACGGTATACGACGAGTACTTTATTCGAGTGTAGAGTAAACATATGTATGGTTGATATTTCATAAGTCTTTGCTATGAATTTGATAACCCTCTTATAATTTCCATGTTCTAAATAATCCTCTAATAAGTTTAGGCTTGAATGACTACCTTCGATAAATAGAAACGTAATTTATAAAGAAATCAAACGAATTCTTTATGCAAATGTCAAAATTATAGCCATTTTTGGGATTTATTTAGTAAAGGATTCACCTTTACTGAATAAGCTCTAAAAATGGCTTCAATCAACAACCATCAAGCCACCAATCCTTTACATCAAATTATACTGCTGACCACGTATTGCTTTAAATATATTAACAGAAATTATTAATCTTTTCTTATTCAGCACACAATAGGCAGCAGTGTTTTGTTTTCCCATACCCTCGACAAAACAGCTGACATAAACACATCAAAGAGAATAGAATAATACTTTATGGATTGTGACTAGGGATTTGATATTGCCAATATATCTTAAGCAGGGGTGTCGTAAGTGACATACAACACTTCACTCCTGTTAACCCCTTTGAGGGTTGTTTCCGTGATAATATTCATACTCGTCTAACTTCACGATGTCTTTATTTAGCACCTGAGTTAGTGAGCGCTCAGATCAATCTAAGTTTGTGCTCTTGTGTGGTTAATTATTTAAATTGTTGTTCCCGATATAGCAAGATAATTATAAAGCGAGTAGGTAGGATGGAATACTGAACGTGGGATGGGTATTATTATTTCATATATTTAGACACAATTCTAGACATTTAAGCCGGCTTATTTTTGTGTTGGAAACAAGTCGTTCGATAGCTCAGTAATTTTCTTTTTGTTTGTAAAAATGTGATAATAACCTTAATTAATACCTTCATGCTTGAGAATTCAGACGATCTTATAAAGAATAAAAAATATATAGACATTTAGGACCAGATAAAAAAGAATAAAAGTAACCTACTTGAAATTCAGGAGCTTAAGTTCTTGAAATGTTAATAACAATGTTCCCAAAAACTGGTTATTAAATATTTTTGTTTCGTATAAAGAGAATGCTAATGAAAGAGCAATGGTGATCAATAATTCAGCGGCCACTGGCGGCAGTTGATTACCGGTTCCCGGTTTCACTCCCGGCGGAGCTCAACGGCTAATACTATTAACTCGACAAACCATCGCAAACCTCTATTCAATATTATTCACAAAAATTAAAACTATATTATACCACCTTTCCACAATGCCTTAAAGCTATATACTATATTAACTTTTATATTCTATAACTTCAAAATTTATTATTGTTTGTTTTTATTACTTTTTTTTTTCTTTAATGTGTAACGTAGGTCATAATTAAGTAATTAATATTTAAAGAGCGCATCACGCTGTTAAAATTTGGTGAGAATTAAAGTACTACATCTAAGTTACAATTGTAAAATATATAAATAAGAAAATAAAAATAAAAAATGAAATTATATTTTTAAATCAATAACACGTCACGTTCCATCCATCCATCTTTTTTTAAGAACTATGTAGGTACCTATGCAGGTAGATTTAGATGCCAGACTTTTGTTTTTGTCTCTGATTCCTGAGATATTGTGGAGTAAAACAACAGCGTAAGCTAGCCGTTACCACTTAGAGTGAAGCATTGTATATTGCAGAGAAAATACCGAGTAATAGCATACCGAGCTTTTAAAGAATAATTTATACTTTCATATCGCGTTGAAAATTAAATTTAGAAAGAATTTCTACAGAAATTCCTACTGCTATTGCTGTGAGTTTAATTTAAAGGGCATTTGACACGTTCGTCTAGTGGTATGTTTGTTCTATTACAGATATTATATCTGGTACGAATCAAGAAAGCTTTTCAGTATTTTTAGTTTATTTTCAATGATCGCTGAGTAAAAAACAATGAATAATTATGATATCAAAGATATTTTACAAAAAAAATAGATTCACAAAGTACACCCAGCGTTCTGAAACAAATAGATAAAATATTTTTTTGGACTATGGTTGAGGTGGTTAAGTGTCCTAATAAAAATCCAAAGGTAGGTTTTTTGGATTATTCTCAGGACCCTTAACCACTTCGCCTTCCGTGTAGTCAATAATATATAGTGTAACTGAGTATTTAAATAATTTATTTAAAAAAATCTCTTTCTCCTAAAGTATGTTTATAAGTTAGGTCTCGAATACATCATACAATTTAACAAACATCAGAATGTAAGGGTTTCATGCGTTAAATATTTGCATGCGTTAATTGTTAATTAACGTGTAGATACTAGAGAGATTTGAGCTCGTCTCAATCAAATTAATTTACATTGTTAAGAGGTTTATAACTAATATTATCTAATGTGACAGTTCTGTTTAAGCAATATGAAAATGAGGGAGTTTCGTTCCCATTATACTATTTTATGAGGTAGCAAACATTTCAGAATGAGAATAAGGTAATTATGACAGTGTTTATAACAAATATTTAGGTGGTAATTAGGATTTAGTAGTAGGTTTTAATCGTAAATGAAAACAGATTTTATTTGTGTTTTTTTTTTATTTTGTTTTTTCCTACTCCTCCTATTTACTACTTCTGATTAATTTCGTTGTGGGTTCCAAGACAGTCAATCGTTTCCTTGGGACACACCGAGCTTAACTGTTTTGGTGGTATTCATTGGTTACCATTGTAGATCCTGGCTTACAGGAGTTGCAATGTTGTGTTGTGGGCTAGTCCCTATAAAAATATATTTGTTGTGTGTATATAATTTGTTACTAGTAGGTAGTGTTACCATCTTAAAATTAGCATATTTTATAAACAAATTTATTCAATTAAAGCGTGGTTACTTAAAAAAATACCGCTTCACAATAAATTCGCAGTTTACGGACCTCTATTATAATACGATGGACTGACTATTTCTTACAAAATGACAGCAATTCTATGAGCTGATTTGAAACGCCACCAGTGAAGTATTTAGATAACAAATGGCTGCGTTTGTTGATTTTATATTACTTCCAAGTACACTCCCTACTGCTCTTTGACTGCCAATATGGATATATACAAATAGGGTAAAAAAAATCGGTAGATAGGAGAGGTCAGTGTCGCAGTTAATGTCAAGAGTTACGAATATAAATAAAGATATTTGCAATGTAGGTTTTGCGTTATTTATGAACTTAAACCCACACAGCACTAGAAGATAATAATATATTACTTTACTAACATATAATACGTGTCCTAAATATGTTACACGCGTAACTGATCGGATTTTATTTTTGTTGCACATTCAACCAATTACTCGATAAAGCTTGAGACCGTTGTTCAAGTATTTTTTGCTCAGAAGTTTAAGTTTGGTAGCTATCTATATGAAAAATATTGTGCAGAAATGTAGAAGTAAAAGTTTTTTATAGTCCAATACATGCTAAATCATGTAAACCAGGCAGGAACGAAGTTAGTTTCTCTGTTTAAGTTACATACTAAATATAGATGCTGCTAAATTGATGTAGGGAAGGGCATTTGCCACCAAATTATGTCCCTATACCAATCTCCACCTATAGTAACTTTGTATCATTTATAAGCTTTAAAAGTCGCGTACCAGCAGATATCTTAAAAAAACATGTAATCTTAAATTACTCGAAAATGGTAGGCATTTGCATATATGTCATGTAGAGTCATTTGTCATATCCCCTACATCCCCTAAGTGGATTGCCGGGATATAACCAGTAACCTGATTGTTAATGTATGTGATAAAAATCGTTTTACGTTTTTAAACATTTATTATAAAGCTATTATTAAAAAAAACCATTGGCTTATAGCGTTACGAAAACATTTCTTGTGTCGGACAGCTACAAGCCAATATTTTGTTTTCATATAAGCAATACGAAATCGGACACTCCCCGCACAGACGAAGACACTTTATCCAGTTGTTTCCACTTGTGATATACCGATCGCAACGTAAAAAGTTCAGTGTTTGGTATCGGTATGAAGAAAGCAAAAGTCATTAAAAAAAAAGTTTAAAACAATAACAGGCATTACTAATATACCAATAAAAACACGTGAATCATAACGCCAAATGAATATTGATAAAGGCCTCTTCAGATGTTTGACGTTCGGTGTATCGTCGCGACCTACGTCACACGTAGACATGACAAATAAAACGCATGAAACTCGATGTTCATAAAATATTCGACTTTGAACCTACGCATTTATTTATTTATGATATATTGCATTGATATATTGACTATTTTTTATGAATTACTTCTCTAAAAATGTTTTTCTAAATGGAATATTTATAATATACGTAGGAAAACCACGTATGTATTATAAATTTAGGGGCTCGTGTAAGCCGTACGGTTTCACCGATAAAAAAGGTTAAGCCGCGCTCGCCTCGCACGGTCCGTGGATGGGTGATCATTTGTAAATATATCGATACCCCGCCGTGCCTCGGAAATCATGTTAAGCCGTTGGTCTCGACTGTCATACGTTGATCTCTGGCAGTCGTAGTCATTACAATTCTGACAAACAGTCTTACCATGACATACTGTGTTACCCAGTAAAATGGGTTGTAGAGGTCAAAGGATAGGCAGAAGAAGATAAGTAGGGAAATCGAAACCGTAAGAAATGTCTACATATTAAATAGGAAGACTAAAGAGCAAACCCATTAAATTAGCTTTATACGTAATTTCGGAAATTGTTTCGACACAGGCTTTTGTTCAAAGAAAAATTCTTTGAAAGCAGCACGTATAATTATAAAACTCAATTGGTTGATGAAAAAATTTAAGCATTGATTTTAGGGAAACACACGAATTTTTATGAAAGCATTACCGTGTAATAGTTATATAGTCCATTAGACATTACACATAGTTCGTCGATAATCACGTAATATATAAAAAACCAATTTCCACATAAACGTAGCATCAACTAAAAACTGCTCGACCGATTTGGCTGCTTTTTTTTGTGTTTGTTATAGTCAGGACAAAAAAATAAATTTTAAAAATAAATCGCGGGAAATGTCGAAAATTGATAGGACAACGACTGTTGGGTCAAGTAGTTAACATTATATATGTTCTTTGATCGGGCTGATCAAAGAACAAATTAATATTATTATCTGTGTCTGATTATATTTAGGTCGCATCGATTATTAATTCGTTCATTGATATACATACAATTTTAATTTTTAATAAAATCTATAATTTATTATGTCTAATTTCTTGATGACAATGATAGGAATTTGCAAATTTAAAGTACTTCTACACTTATTAACATTTATCCTACTAAGCGCTGAAACGTAGAACTATTTTATTATACTATTATAATAAAATAATTCTACGCTTCATTGCTTCATCGAATGAATTGCAGGTACCGTACTTATATCGAATTTCTTTACCAGTATTTCATTTTCATCATTCATACGAAGGATGGGTATTAAACTTCTTGCTAATTGCGGACTTAGGTCTCAACTATCTTCAAGAATATGCGGAACTCCAGAGTGCCTTTAAAGGAATAAACAAAAGCCTATTATTGCAGTTATCAAGGTAGAAAAGAAATGCTAAGGTATAGCTTTATATTTTTTATTTTTTTTTAAACAAGTGTACGAAGATATCTTAAAGAAAGTACATATTAAGTTTAATTTTGTAGTTTCAAAGACAACTCTAAGAGTAATTACGTTAGTACTTAATATAGTAATAGGTATAGTTAATTGAACAAGATTATAATATAATTGAGTCGAGGTTAAGCGCCTGTTGGTCGGCCACTCAATTCTCAAGTTCATAGTAACAAATGCAGTAGGAATTAATCAAACTATTAACAGTGTTTGTGTTTGTTTCTGCAAAGCAGCTGTGTTAGAAACATTGGCGGTGCGAGCTCGCTTATTGTAGACGGTTAATAAACAGCTATAAATAATTGACACTACTGGATTATACTAAAGAAATATGTGGAACAGATTAACGCCTCCAATATTTTGTGAATTGAACCACTTATATTTATAAATAGTAATCGAGTATTTATAGTATTTTTTTATTACCCTAAGCATTTACAAAAACACTTTCATACCGAATTTATTTTGATCCGATAGGCGGATACTTCACATGATTTTCTTTTGTTTTGAAGTTTAGATAATTTCTTTGTCTTAAATAACGTATCACTGAAATTCACCCTATATGCGGTTATTTTACATTAAATTATTATAAGAAGAATTATTTCTTTTTAATATAAATACTAAGTACCTACATAAATGCAGAATATAATTTTACTATTCTACATATACATAGGCTACATAAACATAGGGCTTGAAATTATGTAGGTATATCAGTATGTTACTTACTCGATGTATCTCAATAACATATCTTGAATTTTCATCATTTAGATTATATGAACATAAGAAGGATAAAATAAAAGCTTAATGAAAAAACAATACTTAAACGTAAGATTCTGTAACGATTTTTCACAGTAGTTATAGTCCTTTTTGTTCAATTAATCAGCTTAAAATGTCACCAATGTAAAATGTATTTTGACACAATTCATACCGTAAATTCTTTGAGGCTCTAGTTACTGGCTATATTAATTAAAACTTTACTGTTGCTGTTTACAGTAAGATGTCGGACAGCATCTCTGGTTAAATTTATAGCTTTCATAAATTAGCTACCTCGTGTGAACCGTGGCAAGCTCGCAAACATTTTCCGCGCGATCTTACCGTGCTAGACTCTATTGTGCATTTATCTATTGCTTATTAAATTGCATATATCTGTTTAAATTGCATATATAAACAGACAGTGTGTTAATGTCACCTCTTTGGTGCAACCACGACTGAGAGAATGAGTTAGATTCCCGAATAGGGTAGTGCAGGTTACGAGGTCTAGATCTGAAAAAGATTGTGCGAGTTTTAGCACAATAATTTGTGTTCTCATTTGTATTGTACTTTTACAAGTGGTTTCGACCGTCTAAGTGCGCATCTAAGTGACTGCGACAAAGTCGTATAACTAAGATTTTTGTAAGAATTTTCTCAGTAGCAACTTCAAGTTGCGAATTGGGTACGCTTGATATATAGCAAAACCGCGCTTTTACAAAGAACTTTTAGACTTCGGCGAAAACTGAAAATACAACAGCGTAGAACTGGCATTCTTAGAAGAAATTTAAATATCACAGCGAGTGTCAGTACAACGTTCGATAACACCCCCATTGTGGCCTAGAATATGTAATTAGTATCGACTATTTACACGAGTCAGGGTCAAAGTGATATACCATTTTAAAGGAATGTTTAATGTGTATCATATACTGACGAATTACTTTAGTAATAAAGGAAAAATAAGGTTTACCTATAAAGCGTTTAATTAGACAGCAGTATTATTAATAATTGATATTATTCGTCTGTAGTTTTAAAACAGTTAATATCATAATTTTCCCTACCGCAAAAATTTGGCATGTAGCATTTAGCATTATTACTAGGATTGGAACTGGATTTTACTGTATTTTTTCTTTACAGTCATTAACATAACAACCACCTAAAAACCATAAATATATACCTTCCGCCTTTAAAACTGTATTTTTTAATGAAAACCGTTTATTTTTCCCAACAATTTTTATACTAGATTTTAAAACTGAAATAATTGAGTGATAAATTATGATGATTGCTTTTATTCTTGTATTCGTTTACTCGGATTGTGTATTTCTCAATGCCGATTCCTTCGCTCAATGCTTTATTGTATTTTTATTACAAATGATAAAAAGCTTTAGATATATAATTGCCCTTTAAAGCATAAGATTTTTCCAGTCCCCTTCCTCTCATGGAATTAATTGAACATAATGTTATACAAACTAGGGTAAATAGGATTTCAAAGACATGATACTTCCTATTTCACTATGTTTGAGGTCGGATTGAATGCGTAAGGTGCACTTAGAGTGGAGATGAGTATTCTAGCTGTGAACTGTTCTAGTGCATTTCAATTCATTTATTAAGCAATAATGGATTGAAACGCACTGCCGCAAGGGACGTCACTATATCAGACGTGTACGGAGTTAAATAAGCAGGTACGAAGGTACATTATAGATAAAATATACTTGATAATGATAGATTGAATAATCATATGACTATATTGATTAATTACGATCCCGTCGACCTAAGTCTTGACGTAGTTTCTACATTATATATTCGAACATAAATACTTTCTCATTAGCGTTATATTTATAAAGCGTATTTATTTAACATATAACTATGTTGGATTACATGTAGTACAATGTGTTGGACGTTGACGCGATGACGTCACTTGAGCACGTGGAACTAATATTAGTAACACAGCACTTTATTTTGTACCTACTTAGTTGACGAGACGGACGGACGGATATTTTTACTCGTATTTATAGTTAGTTTTACGATTATTAGCTTTAGCATTGTGTTAAATACATTGTGCTATAAGCTTTACTTTGCAAGATTCTATTAGAAAAGTTTTAGATGAGGATAAAAACTATTTATTATCATAATCGTGTGAGCTTTTTAGCATTGTTGCCACATAATCGGATATACAGGACGTTTTAGGACACTGGGCATTATAGGACTGGACGTAATAGGACACTATTAGACTATTTAGCATATTGAACTTTGTAGGAGATTAGACATTCTTTTCTACCTTGTAACAGACAATAGTATACTAACATTGCGCTAGTTTCATTATGTTGTAAACTGAAAAGAACTATAGGTTCAATGTCAAAATTCCATGTTTCTTCCGTGTTGATGTTGCGAAGATTTTTATTGTGGCCGCTCAAAATAGCCGTGTGTCCCGAAGTGGTCAGTCACGCGCATATTTGTGCTCTATATATAGCTCTATCAGTTGGCAAATGTCCTGGCTATCCCCGCGGGGCGCCTGCGCACTCCACGCGAAATGTCGCGTGCTCACGCGCCGCCCGCCGGGCGCTCCGTTATTTATTTTTGGCCAACGACATAGATTGACGCGTAAATCTAAATATCATCGATCTGACACTAAATCCGTTAGCATAATCGTTCATACATCTGCATAAGTAATAAATATTCAGATCGTTTCTTACGTAGTACTTACGTCATTGCTGCGTCAGTTTGTCTTTCATATAGAAGCTAGACAGTCGTATGCAATTACATGGCTTGCCCTCAAGTGGCACTCAGCTTGCTAACCTCATTACGTTTGACAAAGGCTTTAGGGAGGCCAAAGACACAACTTCGCCAAAACTGCAGAACTCTACATGACATTACAATACCAAATGTTATTTAAATTAGTTTCATTTGTTCTGTGTTGAGACCGTTTATAATACGTGTCTTTGTTAATGTTATAAGCAATCTGTACGACTATTTGAATAGTTGACCGACTATAATTAGTTAAAGGCCTTTTCAGCGTTTTTTTCCAAAAATCTTTTTTTTTGTTTCTTCTTATTTCGGTAAAATCTTCTCTTTCTCTAAAATCTCCAAAAGGTTAATACAATACTACTGAGATTCTCTACTGTGATTTCAAAACTATTTAATATGTAATCTGCAATTTGTTGATCCAGTAACATTACGGGAACTTACAACCTAAAGCGTTTCCTCTAGCATAATGTGATGAAATAAAAGGTACCAGAGTGCTATTACGTGTTAATGGCGGTCCATCCTATCACGAAAACGACGTTTAAGAAATAGGCTAACAGCTAGTGCAGGAATGTGGTTAGTTTAACGTAGTATTGTTCGGTTTGTAGGAGTCTCTCATTAACCTGCCGCGGCCCCTCACTACCCCATTTAATATTCTCTACAAATTCCTGCGACTACCATCCCTTTACTAAAGCAATTTACATTTTAAAAGAAGTTGATGTACTTTTTACTGTTCATCTGGTGTTTGTCTTGGTATTTTGTCCCGCATAAAAATGCCACAAACAGTATAGACTGCAGTTTTAAGTGCTTGCTTTATGATAGTAAAAATATTAATGTTTAAATTACATTTTTCTCAGCAGTCATAAAACTGCAAAACTAGCCGTATATTTTTAATTTATTTTATTACGTAAAAAGCTTTTCATAAGAACAAGGCTAAAGGTGGAATACACGTACAACACGTTGCGAGAAAATCGTTTAATTAAAGTTTACTCAACATGTTCTATAATCTTCTTAATGCTTTTAGTTGGTTTCTATGTGTTCTTGGACTTTTAGCAATAATAAGGCATTTTTAATACGTGTTTAATACTACGTCATCACGTCAACGCCGGCCGTCGCTGAAAATCAGCGCTGAGGCCATGCATCTAGCATGAACCTCAGCATATGCTGAGCGTTGGCCGTTTTACACGGGTATGACAAATATATCCCCTTTACACTATTTTGTCTTGTTGTATATAATTTTACGAGTTGCATTTGTGGCAAATATATATATATTTTTTTTTTCTTTCTTGATATTAGTTAATTCAATCACTTTAACTTATATTTTTTTTTCGGTTGATTAATGAAAAGTTTTTCCATATATATATCGATGTAAATATAGCTTTTTTACATCGACATTAATCAATATTACACACAAAAGAGTGTTTGAAGTCACTTCGTTCGAGTCATTAAACATGAATGATATTAAATATTGATTATCTTTATGTATTTTCGTGTCAAATATTTACAAATACGTTTTATGGTAACAGGCAGTACTTATACCGAGTTGAGTATTAAGCTCTTTTTAAGCATAAATACTGTTCAAAGTTCTAAAATTATTTCTACTACTTACTTCAAAGGTTAAATAACACAATATATATTAAATTATGTGTTATCATTTTCCATTAAGCAATGACAATCGACTCTATATAATTTATTATGATTTTAAAAAAAAAAATAAAAAAAAATAGCAAATTTTATTTGTAATTTTTATAACTTTATGCGTCGCATTTGACACGAATAAACGCTTTTTCTTTCTGTCTTTTTAGGAGGAGATTTACAAGTATTGGTAGGGATTGTTTTATCATAAATGTTTAATGTCATAAATAAATACCCACATAATTTAACAAAGGTTCTCTGAATATATTCTGAAAGCCATATTTGTCATTTCATCCTAAAAAGTTTAAAGAATGAAACTTTATTTATATTTATTTAAGTAGGTACCTAGCTACCTACCCATATGTGCTACAATCGTAGGGGTCAACCTCGGTCATACGCATGAGGACTTAAGTACTTGGTAGAATTGTGAACCGATGTGAACACGACTAACTAACGAACCAACCTAAATGAGGCTATCTGACTATACATATATTCAGCCTACCTATGACCTTTTCATGTAAGTAATAAAAATGCAGTATAAAGGTTCGGCCCAAATGGCAAAAAATTACAGTTTGCTAAGGCTGCAATTTATTGTACTTCGAATTTATATTCATTGCTTACAAAACTTACATCCATTAAAAAGCCATAGTTAATTGAATTTTCAGCCAAGAAATAACTGTGGTGAGAATTAACTGCCCAAGTTGAATTCAGAATTAGGTTAAAAGAGGCTGTAAACTTTTTTAATAACCTAACTTTTCCCGCGTGTTTACGTTGTAAGAGGTCTAGTTGTTGTGGTTATCGTTTTTTTTATTATAACAAAATTACGTTGTTATTTTTTTACGCCGAACATAAGCATAAGCCGTCAAGGTCCATTATAATGTAAAATATTAACGGCTGCGTTTGTATATATATCATACAGTCATGATCAGCAGTGACATGACGTCCCTTATGGGAATGATAAAATACAGCGAGCATTGGCCATCTTATATTCTGAAAGCTGTTCAAATATGAAAAAGTAAATATCTGTGAGTGCTCTACATTTAAAAGTAAAAAAAAAAAAAAAAAATGTTGGATGCGGCCACGTGCATAGGTCAACTTTTGTGAAGGTGACAGACTGGCGAGTTCGGGTCTGGTGCAGGCGTGGCTCCGAAAGTATTTCTATTTCGGCGCAAGCGTCGTGATCGTCGCGTCTGACGGCGAGCCCGAGACGCGGCGGCACGCGGCCGGCGGCGCCCGCGCATACGATCACACACTCCTTAGTTTACGCGTATGTTTCCCGTACGGAACACGCTTAACCTCATCAACTAAGAACGAACGCCGATATTTTTGCCTTCCTGTTGGCCGTGACAGTTATTGTGTAGTGAATAATACAACGGATTATGTGTGAATGTGTTATGTGACAAGGACGCATAGAGGGACGATCAACTGAACCGATTTTTTTTGTTGTGAATCCTTTCTATAACCTGTTTTAAAGTTTTATTAACAGTCCATTTTTTATGAAGTAATTCAAAATTGCGTCAAATCAATGGCAATTATATCATAAAACATACCTATATACTATCAGAGTTTTAATGACAGAGAGGACCCAACCATTGTATTATTATGTCATGATTATCTACTTCGATTAATTAAATATTCCCATTGTGAAGGCCAAAACCCTCGTCACCATATGACTAATACGGGTGCCTATTTATAGTGTAATTTTAATATACCGTCAGAAAAGTGTCGCGTTTTATTGTTTTAATTAGGGTGCATACAGGGAAAAACTAAAAAACCTAAATGAAATACATTAAAGATCGAGTTCGCGTGACTTTATAACTCGCATGATAACTATCTCATCCATGGCATGGTCAGGGATTTAGATAATGACTATGAATAAAAGGCATTCCCTGTTTGTTTAGTGACAGACAAAGCCACGCACCACACACGCCTGTGTGTGATCGCGGCTAATGTATGCGCTGCAGATACCGGTGTTTGTTCAGTGATAATGATGCCGCGAGGACTCTGCGCGCGCATGCCGCTTACACTATTCACATTCTTTGCATAATCTGAACCACGTGCTGGCCTGAGGTAGTGGAGTTCATTAAAAACAGTGACGTCACTCCTTATATTGTAGTATGTAGAGTGAACCAGTGAAGTTGATGGTGGACAGTGTTAGCGCTTGGTGTGTGCCACGGAGAGCGTTGGTTTATCGGTGCGCCGATATGTTGTTGCATGGTAGCCGGGCAGTGAGAGGGGCTGTACAACGGAGACGCTCAGGTCCCTGCGGAGTTCCATGCTGTCCTGGGGCAGGGCCGGGGGCTCCGCAGGCACCTCGAAGCCCGTACCGGCGCCCGCGCGGCCGCGCCAGTTCCAGTGCTCTAGTGGCGAGGAAGCCGGCAGCGACGGCGAAGCTCAAGGCGCGCTGCTCGCGGGCTCCTCCGCCCTGGCTCGAAGACGATACGCCGTAAGATACAAAAGAAAATCTAAAATTGCCGTCAGAGTAATCAGGTCTGTTCCTGTCAAATATCCCTGAGCTTAAGCTCTAACATAACTAGCTTAAGTTAATGTTAGAATATTCGTTATTATTTACAAGGCAAAATCTGTCTACGATTTAAGTTAGGTACTTGTATTTTTAATATAAAGCTATAGTAAAAATACTGTCGTTACTCGAATGAAAAGTTTGAGGCTTGAGGCCGCTTAGATAGCAACAATACCTAGATAGCAACGATATAAATTTGTCTGTTTAGAACGTAGCGCTGACCAGAAACTCGTCCCGCTCATACGATCTTTATTGTTTGAAGATTGAGGTCAATCGATGAATAGCCCACTTAACCCCCAACGTCCAGTGAGTACCTGTTGAAATTTGAAACTATTCATCCTTGTCATAAGGATAAAGCTCTGGAAAATTTGTGATTGTAACAAATGGAGTTAATCTTCCAAGGATCTTAATCTGTAACTTACATAGGGTAACATAATGCTATTATGAGAAAGGGATTACAATTAATCGAGCTAAGAACTCACAATGTGAACAAAGAGGGACATCCGGCAAAAAGCCAATTAGCATTCTAAACACGTGTAGTGAGTGGCGGGCGCGTCCCGGCAACAGGTACGAGACGAGTGCGGCGGGCGAGCAGACTGGCTATATTTACTACTTGATAACACCCCATAATATACATCTGTCGGCAACGAGAACTATCCAAAGATCTCCGAACAAGTTACAACACCACCAAGTCTTTATATCAGGAAGCTTACTTTAGACGGGTGTGTTGATATTGTTTTGTTTGGAACAAACAATAAATACAAAAGGACTTTTCCTTACTACCTTTCGAACTTGTGAGGTCGGCCAATAGCCGAAAACTTTTGTACGTTGAATTATTTAATACACATGAAATGAGAATGGATTGGTCAATTTACCAAATCAATTAGTTCATTGTCCTTAGGGCATTCAAGTTCAATCTATAAAGCTGATTTCAATTAATTGATTCATAATGAGTAGTAAAATTATCATAGGTTCTTGACAATCATTTAGATAAGTTAACAAAGCTGCTATTAACACCGCTGATTGATCGTAAATGCCCATGTAGTTTGTTTTTATTATACCTTAGGGCTTTGAGACTTTAGGGCGTGTACAAATTCCAGTAAGTGTGACATACACCAAGAAGATGCCCATATTTATTTAGTTCGGGGCGCGTCATATCCAATATTTCATTAGTCGTGTCAACGCAAAGTGAACTTCAGTCAAAGTGAATCGCGTCGGCCTGCAGAACGTCCTCTATCGTGATGGAAAATTAAATTGTACTACCAATCAAGTGCGCTCGTTGTACGCAATTGAGCTGTTCGGGCCACTCCAATGCCGAAATATCAAGTGACTCCCACTCGATGTCGTCTGTGCATAATTATTTATACCTGCCTGCCTCTATATCCCTCTGACGCCTGTTTTACTTAACTTCAATTAATATTCAGATTTACGCACTTGCGCACCGCTGTCGATAATGACTTTAGCACATACTACTGTATATTTAACACCTTATTAAAGCGATACACAAATTTTTTAGCTATTTTCATTTCATTTTTAGCAACTATAAAAGTTATTGACTTGAGATTTGGTTCCTAGATAGAAGAGAATATGATGAAAACAAATGTCGATCAGTTACACGATTAAAGAAACTTTCCTCAATAAGTGGTTTTATTTTTTGAAATCAGCTCTAATAAAAACTTTTTTTTGTCTTTTCTACCAAATTATTAAAATTATTAATATTTTTTCAGCACTATTTAATGCACAATCATAAAAGCAAGATTAATGTTGATTGTTTTTTTATTCCATCCGATAGATTTCGATTAATGAGATTTTTCATTTTGACGCTTACGTTATTATTTCTAAGACAATCTTTCGCGACCTTGACATATGTTTAGCTCTTTTCGTCCCGTAAGCAAGCAGTTAGTGTTATCTCTGTCTTGCATTTCCGGATTGGCTTTCCAGTCAGCTTTACTCCGCCTACTCGCAATCGAAATAATTATTCGTGTAGCGCCTTAAATATCGAGCTTTTAATAAATACCTACCTAGGTATAACATAACCCAGTTGGGTCCGTCTAGAGCGAACCTAGGCGGTCGTCAAATATATTTGACAGACTGTGACGTATTTATTGACTATAAACTTTTATTACGTTCGTAGTTTGGGGCGACAACATATAAATCTATTTTTGTTATAGACCTACTTTAGAATTTTATTACTCATTACTTCATATTTGTCATAGCTTCATATGCGCTGTAAAGTTTAAACGTATTTGACATTCTTTAATTAGATCTTGGCAATATAACACAATTAATGACGAAATAGGCACCTAGTGTTAATAATTACGATACAGTAATTATATATCAGAGTCGGTTCCTAGTTGTAGTTAACTCTGGCGTTTTAAATCACTTTTGCCCATTAACATTTCCTTTTTAAGCTATTTGTTATTGGACATATTACATATCTATTATATTATAAGTATATATATTTATAATTAATATATGTATTAATTTATACAAATATATTCATTATTATATCTATTACAACACATACCTCACTCGACATCACTGCACCTGCCTGGTAGAGAATGCCTAAGGCATTAAGTCCGCCATTGTATTCTTTTTGTGTGCATAAAGTTTAAATAAATAAATAAATACCTCAAAAAAAATGTCGAAACATCGTCAGCTGTTTTGGTCTCTTATTAAGTAAAAGAAATCAGTAAAACAATACAAGATATTGAAAGTATGGAGACTAACAAAGCTGTATTAAAATAATGGTGTAGTGTGGCCGCTTTCAGTGTAGGTCTGCGGTTTCCGGCTGAGAGGCAGTGTCGCGCGCGCCGCCGCTAACGACACACTGTATGAACATATAAAATACTCGCCGAATTATTTGCAAAAGGTTTTTGAAATTAGAATAGAATATTAAATACTCGGAAAAGTATATTTTTTTTTATAAAACAATACAGGTCACCTTTTTTTCTCTATAACAGTATAGTAATATGCTTTTAAAAGCTAAGGAAAAATTATTGCCTGTGCCTTGGTTACAAAAAAACTTTGGAGCATTTTGATATTTTTGTGGAAAACATGACATTATTATAACAATGCACCTAAAAGTCATCTAAGAAGGATACTAAACAAAAGCGGCTAATGCATTCTGTAAGACAAACCGGATGGTTGCTCGGGGTATCCATTAGCGAAGTTCCTAGTTCAAAACTTACTAAGGTAAAAAAACCTGACTAATGGCATTTTATTTATTTTTCTTTTAACTCACATTATATTTATGTTTTTACAGACATTATATTAGCAATGGATAATTCTATATCAATATTCACTAATAGCCAGTCTCATTATTACAAATTAAAGACAGTTGCTAGAATAAAAAGCCAAATAAAAAAGAGTTCGATCACGATCACCTTTTTTTAGACATAAATAAAATCGATTGCTGTAGAACTCTGTTTGTGTTTCTTCGTTTTATACACTTGCATTTTATTGATCGTAAAATTTAATAATAAACAGATAAAAGATAGTTTATTAGGACAGCATTTTTATATATGTATGTACCTATGTATGTTCCAAATAATTATGTTATGGACGAAGACAGGAGACTGTCTTGTCATCGTTTTTAAGGGAAGACTATCTTTGGATTCGTTGTATCGCTTTTTATTTACTTCAAAGGAATTTGATCAACTAAGTAATCTTTATGGATTTTTTCCACTATAAAAAACAAATGCCATGTACTTATAAAATAAATTGATGTTTACACTAAGTAACGAGTAGTAACAAACTTCCTCTATTTGTTAAGTTAACAAAACAACAACTTGATACAATGATGTAGGTAAAGTCACACAAAAAATGTTCACCTGTAGTTTAAATTTGCATAGTCATAGCCAACAGAGAGTTGATATTTATTCAAGAAATAAAAGTAAGCCAAGTTGTAATCTTCCATAAGTCATATCTTTTTCATAGACCATCAGAAATGATTTATTATCATAAGATTTTTTTTTGCAAAATCTTCTACAAAATCTAAACATAAATGTAACTCATATTATAATACACCACTGACGACGTTTTGGCAGTTAGGCTTTACATTTAAAACGCACGAAGCGTCTAGACTCTCTAGACTGATATCTGTATGAATATTTTAACGGGCCTGTTGGTCTAGTGGTTAATGACCCTGACTGCTAAATCGGAGGTTGTGGGTTCTATTCTCACGCAGGAAAAATCTTTTTATGATGAGCACGATCATTTGTTCTGCTTCTGGGTGTAATTTATCTATAACTAGCTGTCCCCCGCGACTTTGCTCGCGTGTTTTAGTTTAAACGGTTTTTTTTATTTTTGCAACATTTTTCATTTATGCTCCGCTCCTATTGGTCGTAGCGTAATGTTATATAGCATATAGCCTTCCTCAATAAACGGACTATCCAATACAAAAACAATTTTTAATTCGAACCAGTATTTCCTGAGATTAGCGCGTTCAAACAAACAAACTCTTCAGCTTTATAATAGTACTAGCTGTCCCCCGCGACTTTGTTCGCGTGTTTTAGTTTCAACGGTTTTTTAATTTTTGCAACATTTTTCATTCATGCTCCGCTCCTATTGGTCGTAGCGTGATGTTATATAGCCTATAGCCTTCCTCAATAAACGGACTATCCAATACAAAAACAATTTTTCAATTCGAACCAGTATTTCTTGAGATTAGCGCGTTCAAACAAACAAACTCTTCAGCTTTATAATATTACTAGCTGTCCCCCGCGACTTTGTTCGTGTGTTTTAGTTTCAACGGTTTTTTAATTTTTGCAACATTTTTCATTTATGCTCCGCTCCTATTGGTCGTAGCGTGATGTTATATAGCCTATAGCCTTCCTCAATAAACGGACTATCCAATACAAAAACAATTTTTTAATTCGAACCAGTAGTTCCTGAGAGTAGCGCGTTCAAACAAACAAACAAACTCTTCAGCTTTATAATATTAGTATAGATAGTATAGATATGTATGTATTTAGAAATATATAAGTATGTTTATCAGTTGTCCGGTTGTCATAATACAGGCTCTGCCTAGTTTGGGATCAGCTGGCGTGTGTCAGTTGTCCCAAGATATTATGCTAACTATGTACAAAGTATATATTTAAAACCACGAAGCGTACAGACATGATGTCTGTATAATATTTTTGTCATTGACTTACAGAGCCAATACGATCGTTATTCATCTAAAGCTATCATATAATAAGTAAATTCAGTTCAGCATATAGGTAACTCACTTATGTACGCACATATGTTTCAAATAAGTGTATTAATGACATAAAATTCGTAATGTAACACATGATGCCTGAACATAAGTATCATCTTCCTTATTGCTTTCAAAATGACATCGTATTTTTAGAAGAGTGATCTCATATTTTAACCAAGTACCAAAAAGGCTAACATCTTTTTTAGAACTCTAATAAAATATGAAAAATTCTCGATTCGAGTCAGTCTTTGTGTGTACGTGAAAACGGGTATAGGATCGTAAATAACTTGTTAATCGGATCACGGTTTCCAAAAATATTTAACAAAACTTCTTTCTGTACACAACACACATTTTGAAATACGTATATTATATGTTATAATGACTATAATCCTCTATATACTATTAGTAAGGGACGTAAACTTGTAATAGTCAGAGAATAATTGTATAGACTATTTATGAACAACTTAGGAAAATAGGTAGGTAACTTTTGTCCCTCAAAAAGTCAAACACGAAATTTTTGTCTTTATTTGACTATATTAAAGTTTTATTTTAAAATCTTATTTATCTCATTAAACAAGTTGTATCAGTAAAAAAAAACATAAAAAGTCCGTCTGCCGTCTGCCTAGCTAAGAAACGTTATTATTTATTTTAGAATTTCTTAATTTAAACCCTTCATTTTGATAAACTAGCCAAGAGGTTTGGTTAGTTTATCAAAATAAAGGGTTTTGTAAATGGTTTACAAAAATAACGAAATTGGTATAAGTTGCACTGTTTTTACAACGAATAGAAATTTATCGCCAATATTCCTCCATTTTAATTACTACTCAAAACATTTATTTAAGGGCACTTGAGTTTTTGAGACGAATCTAACGATACCTTAACTTTCCAAATTCATTTAACCCTATGAAAGATACAAGTTAATAAATAAATTTAAGAAACATAAAAACATACATGATACGCGCGGAAAACATAACCCTTCCATGGTGTCGGGTAAAAAGAAGCAATTAAAATCGGTTTTGAAAAATCGTAGCTATCGCGTAACATGCAAAAAAAGCAGATTTGAATAATGAGTCACTCCTTCTTTTTAATTACCTAAATACACAACGTTATTTATTCTTCGTGACAAATAAATAAACCTCTTATTTGTGGATTTGTACCGAGATAGATCAATAAGCCTTGAACATCTCAGTAAGTAGTGTTGCGTGCCACATCATAGACCGCTATAATTAATGGTCATGTCTTGGTTGTCTTAGGATATTATCATTAGGACATCTGTCTACAGTGTGCCTTTAAGCTTTTTGATTATTTCTGTCTTCAAACAACGTTTATGGAAAATCAACAAGTCATTGTCCGCCTATCTTTGCTGAAAACTACTTCACAAAATTCAATATTACGCGATTAGGTACCAAGATTGTTCTATATATTAAATACTAGCGCCCCGTGGTGTCACCCTCCTAATTCCTGCGGTCATGCCTCGTAATTCGAGGTAATCCATACTATAATACAAAAGCGAAAGTAACTCTGTCTGTCAGTATGTCTTTCTGTCTGTCTGTTACGCTTTGACGGCTAAACTGCCAAACCGATTTGGATGAAACTTAGTATAGGGTGACCTTGGATCGTAAGAAAGGACATAGGCTACTTTTTATCGCGATAACCGGCACCCACGCGGGTTTAGCCACAGGCAACGGCTATGTGTGAAAAATGTCATTCACATCTGTTTAGTAGTTTTTGCCTGAAAGAGTAATAAACATTAATCCTCATAAACTTTCAAATTTCAAAGTGTGGGAAGTGGGATACTGAATATGATGCGGTTTAAAACTTTTAGTTGTGATTTAATGAATTGTATTAATAGCTTGCTTTTTGTATCATGTTTTATTGAAGCCATTATGATCGTGGTAAAGGTTTAAATGCTAACCTCTATATTTGCGTAGGCCAACCGCACATCAGTGGTAACTTTTTGACTTAGTAGGGATTGGCTATAGGCTTTATTTCAAGGCCATAAAGTTGAAATTCTTAGTTCGTTGTGACTTAGTACTTTTTTAAAGCTTTGGGATTTTTTATTTAGTTGGTAAACTTATTACCTATATAGGTATCTGTCTTAACAATCACAGATTCTTTGTAATCCTGTTCTGGACATAGCCTCTGATAATGCGAGACTGCAATATCTACATATATCCAATATATTTTGTACGTTTGATCTGAGGCAAGCACTCGCTGACAAAAATATTTATTATATATGTTTTTTTTTCTTTACTAGATCTCGGCCGCGGCTAGGCCCGCGTGGTGTAGGTTTTTGCGGCAAAAAGTAGCCTACGTCCGTTCTTGGGGTCCAAGCAAAACAAATCCCAAACAAAGTTTTATCAAAATCGGTTCGACGATTTAGCCGTAAAAGCGTAACAGACAGACAAAATTACTTTCGCATTTATAATATTAAAGTATGCAATTTTCTAATTTAAATAAAAATATAGAGGTTTTAAGGCAAACGTATAATTTGCCCTGAGTTTATTCCGAGACACCTCGTTTACAATGCAGCATGAATATAAAACAACTCACTTTATTAAGAAACATTACTTTTGCTCATTAATCAAAGTAACGAGTGTCTGTCATTTCAACTGTTCTCAGCCAGCGAACCATTTGGTCGGACCATCTGCGCCTTGCTCTATAAACACCTCCCTCCCACCTCATAAAATACACTTAAAACGTCTAATTAATCCGACTAAATTAATTAATTGAGACACTGAGCCGTACCTTTTGCGTTTTTTTTCAAGGAAAATTATTTTTTCGTGACCTCAATTTTAATATTATAAGCTTTTTAGTTTCTAAGTAATTATATAAGACGGTAGCTGTATGTAAGTATCTGTAAACTGATTTTATGAGTCATACAGAACTACATACATAGTCAATAAATATGCAAATAAGGAAAGTCCAATTAACTATTAAAGATCCATAAAAAAATATCGATTTATGGAGATTACATGTAGCTGTCTACCCATTAAAAAAAATTAGATAAATACTTTACAATCAAAAACAAAATAATTTTATTTCTAGTAAGGTCATGTGGGGTAAGAGCGACTACGGGGCAAGAGAAAAAGTCGTTTAAAAATCAAAAACTATAAACTCTAGTTCCTTGGTTGATTAATAGTATTTTATATACAAACACAAACGAAAGTAATCAGTAATAATTAGTTCATCGTCAGAATATATGGTAATTTATTCATCTGAAATGATTTACTGAACACCAGCATTACTTTCATAATCTATCTGAGGGGTCCCTTGTTTGCTTACGTGGATATTTCATCATATTAAACCTCTTGCTGATCTAGTAGTTTATAAGGGGTTGATGCAAGTGAAGATATATCCACTAAGATCCAAAGCTATCGCATAACATTTTCTTTTGTCTATAAATATACATAAATAATACTTTGACAAACATTAATTACAATTAATTCATTTTATAAAAAAGTTTTACAGTGAAATTAGTAAGCCATATTTAATGACGCAATTGATCATTATGATTATTTGATGAAATTCATCAAATTATAATCATTAAACTTATTCATCGGGAAAATTCGTTCAGTTTATGTAGTAATAAGGCTATAAAAAAATACAAAGAACTTTTAATACTTAATGTAAAAAATTTGTACACCGTTTATTAATATACTAGCTGTCCCCCGCGACTTTGTTCGCGTGTTTTAGTTTAAACGGTTAACATTTTTCATTTATGCTCCGCACCTATTGGTTGTAGCGTGATGTTATATATAGCCTATAGCCTTCCTCAATAAATGGACTATCCAAATCAAAAATAATTTTTCAATTCGAACCAGTAGTTCCTGAGATTAGCGCGTTCAAAAAAACAAACAAACAAACTCTTCAGCTTTATAATATTAGTATAGATTTATCCCTATTTTATTTTTTTTACTTATAATCAATTCTTGTTCCAGGTAAGAAAAAGAGTACTTCTGAGGCGCGCATTTTAGGTATGAGTCTTTTGAGATTTACTTAGGTTGATTGTGAGTTACAAAGGCCAAATAAACTTTAAATATTATTCTACATTTCTTTGCGAAATTATATAAGTTTCGTCGCATTTTATGAAAGATATTTTTATGTTTTAAACTTGTAATAAAATCTAAACTCGGTTGACATTATTCCTTTTACGAATAAAGTTTCTGTAGATAAACCGTTTCGTTTAAATTTTTGTAAAAAAATACTGTAATTTAAGTCGGTATCTTTAGATTTCACTCTTTATTTAAGTTAGTTGTTCTGTATTTACACCAGATTTTTATTTCCTACTACAACTTAGTGGAAAGCAATTAAAATGTTTCAGCGTAAATATTATCAGCTTGTTTTTTTTATAAAATTCAAATCCACGGTTAGGACTTGTTAAGAATGTTAAATAATCTTTGTTTTCTGCCATCTAGAAATCTGTCATCCGTTAATACTTAAGTAAATCTTGTCATGTATGTAACAAATGACTTGGTAATAAAACTTGACAGGTATCAATACTTTCCGACAGTTTTCTAATATCGTCGATAATAAAGCCGAGTCACTCGTGTTCGCAAAACATTCCAAATAGGGACGTACCAAAAGCAGGTGTTACAAGGAAAATAACAACGTTAGGAATTTAATAAACGGTGCATCTACGCCATACGTATCTTTTGTGAGATACGGGATAATATTTCCTGGGGAAAACTAAGGAAAGATACATCATAACCACTCGGGTTTTCCCGTGCTAACTTAAAAGATTACTCACGTGTTACAACGAGTACCTACTACCCACAGTAAAAAGCTCCTAGGGAAGCAAGCTTTTTGTATTTAGAAGCTCGTTTGTTTTTAATACCGCGAGCTTTGTGTAGGAAAATAAGTTTATATGGAAATGTGTAGGGAACTAACATTATGTATGTCAAGTTATGTATTCTGTTAATAACCTTTCGTTAAATATTTACCACTTTAAACATTTTACTGTAATTATATTTTAAGTTTTTATGAACATGAATTTAATAAAAAAAGTAAACACTGGCAGTAGATAAAATGATAATTTGATTGTTGATGTAAAGAGTTTTTACTGTATAGTTAGAATAATAAATAAGCAATAATTTACTATTCTCACTCGTCAATGTAATGTATTGCACAAACAATCACTACACATTAAATATTGTTTTTATTAGTATATTTTTTGCGAATATGTCAGTACCCGAACACTTTCCCCAACCACTAACGAATATTAGGGACATCCGGATCGTACACCAAATTATTTCGAAAAAATCAATTAACAGTCCCGGACACTAATCACGAGCCACTTCGGAAATTTTGAATGAAGTCTATATAACAAAAAATATGTTTCAACGATAGTAAATTGAGTACCTATGCAGTATTATAGTCGAGATTTTCGAACACATTGTGGTACCTGCTAAGTTCCAAATAAGAAGTTAGATTATTAAGACCCAGTCAAGTCGTTGTTTTGAAAAACAAAACTGTAAGAAAGTAATAGAAAGTTTGGTTTTGAGCAATTCAGCCCATTTTTTTGGTATAATATTCTTACTTTATCAATATTCTTTGACAATTGAAAGTGCATTGTTTTAAACACTATTTCTTTGATAAACGTTACTGTTTGCGAAATTTTTGCAAAAACACTGTTGATCTTAAACTTTCACCACGTGCGGGGTTTTGTGGGATATTTTTTAGAACCACAAAGGGAACCTTCATGCAATAATCCAGATCACCCAGAATTTTTCCACACTGCTTTACTTTATTCCCATTTAATTTATTGATTAATTGATGAATCCAACATATTGTATACATTTGATGATGTGAGAAAAATATAACAAAAGTAATATTTTTTAACCGTAAAAAACAATTTCAATATACATGTTTGTTATATCAATAATATTATTAAACAAACAGATCACTTTAACTTATCGTTAAAAACTGTCAGGGTCGGCTAGATCCGTTTAATAGTTTGTGGTATAACTTTGAATTAAATTCCGAACTCTAAAGTCAAACACTTTTAAGATTAAGTTATATTAATAGTTGAGTGATATTTTTCTAATCTAGTACTATATTTTAAGCCAAAATCTGTGACCTAATATCAAATAAAGTTACAAATAATAAAAAATTGAGTTGTGTAATTATTGACTATTTTATTATCATAAAAAATGATCTTAAATCTCATTGATATTTTACCTGGTTGGAACTTAAACCTTCGTGCAAATAATCCGTACTAATAAATCATTCTTTATAATGGTAAGATAACGTAATGAACCAAGCTTCTACTTTATTTTATTCTGTAATCTCAAAAGTAATAGAACTTCTAAAGTTTCTGCAGATGAAATCTACTCACCGACCGACTAAATCTTGTCCTAAAACTTCCAAAGTTTTATCAATTTAGATTACACCCACAAATCTTAATATAGAAGAGACGGACTGACATAGGTACTAATACAGGGTGTACTGGACATGCGTGATCATATTTTATATACTGCTTTTGTTCAAAGAAATGAACAACTTCCTTTGAGGAAACAATTTTTATTGTATGGTGATCAAAATTAGGACGGGAGGTCCAAATTTTGTTTTTGGGATAACTATTTCTTCCTTGGAGAAAGTTGTTCATATCTATGGGCAAAAGACTATTTTAAATATGATTACGTATTTCTGTTACAGCCTGTATAAGTTAATAGAGACAAATCTTGCAAAGTCTCAATTTCTTAAATTTTGACATTTTCTCAGAACCAAGTGCAGAGTTTACACATAAAGTAAAATAAAATATAAATATTAAATTAGATATTTTACAAAACTTCGTACTTAAACTACGTACTTCGTACTTAAACTACGTACTTCGTGCTTCGTACTTAAACTACGTACTTCGTACTTCGTGCTAAAAAAGAAATGAATACTGTAGATAAAATTCGAAATTTTATTTTGTGGTTCAAATTGAATAACTTAACTGCTTCTATAACTAATAGGTTTAATATATTCTATTCACTTACTTACAATTATTATAATAAAACTTAATAAATTATAATATAAAAATTGCCTTAAACTACTTATTTACCCAACTTTTAATGTTATTATATACTGGAGTATATTCAGACTCAATATTGCATTGATGTGTTAAATATAAATAAACTTTAAACAATTTTCCGTGGAGGTAAAATATAAATTAATAAATCCTATATTTAGCTCATACAAATACCTAACTATTTTGTTTTAACATTTACTGTTTTAACTTCCAAATATAACATGAAGTTAAAACAGTACGTTGCAAAATAAATAAAGCGTATCCGGAACTGATATAAATATCACGTATACGCGAAAATACGTTCGATTTTTAGAGGCGGTTCAAATCAAAGCAGTGAGCTTTAGGTG
This sequence comes from Diachrysia chrysitis, assembly GCA_932294365.1. NCBI lineage: Eukaryota > Metazoa > Arthropoda > Insecta > Lepidoptera > Noctuidae > Diachrysia > Diachrysia chrysitis. The sequence goes on along the minus strand of OW028649.1, from coordinate 7,924,289 downwards.
CGATGAGAGCAGTGGGAATGGAAATTGCAATCTTTAGTCGGCATGTCACCGTACACACAGACGGATCTGCAAGTCAATGCGACGGTACACGCATCGATTTCAAGCTTCACGTACGTTATAAAGACTGCTAAATTATATTAAAACTAGCGCATAGATTTATATTTTGTTTGAAGGGATTAACTCTACTAGGTATGGACGAAAAAAATAAAAACCCGTCAATATTTAGGAAAAGAGCAGTAAGAAGAAGAAGATCTCTTTTATACATATCTTTATATCTATACTAATATTATAAAGCTGAAGAGTTTGTTTGTTTGAACGCGCTAATCTCAGGAACTACTGGTTCGAATTGAAACATTCTTTTTGTATTGGATAGTCCGTTTATTGAGAAAGGCTATAGGCTATATAACATCACGCTACGACCAATAGGAGCGGAGCATAAATGAAAAATGTTGTAAAAATGAAAAACCGTTGTAACTAAAACACGCGGACAAAGTCGCGGGGGACCGCTAGTGTATAATAAAAAGCTTTTATATTATTCTGCTGCTGTCTGTTGGCTGCTCGTGGCTAAGTGTAAGCCGTAAGTTTGGACTGATAATAAAGGTAAAGCCGCGCTCGCCGCATTTGGACCGAGAATGGGTGATCATTTGAAAATATACCGAGACCCCTTCGTACTCGGAAAGCATTTTAAAGCGTTGGTCCCGACTCTCATACGATGATCTTTGGTCGTTAAGTCATTACAACCAGTCTTACTATGGGAAACTGTTACCCAGTAAAATAGGTTGTGAAGGTCAGATAGGCAGTCGCGCCATGTAAAATATGGTATTAAGCTGAAACCGGTAAGAATGGAAGCCGACTTTAACATAGCTTGGAATAAGTTCATTTCGCTGGTGCTTGAAAAGCTTTTGCTTAATGATCCTGTAAGAATATTGCTTTTGTATTTGGTGAACTACATGAAGTTCTGAATACGTTGCTACGATTATGATACATGACCTTCAACGGCGAACCTTCTTTACAAATCTTAACACCTACAAATCTTTTTTACGAAATATGCATCACATATGCCTCTAGAGGTATAGCTTTCTGGAGGATTGGGGGTTGTTAAAACATACGGAAAAGCTATTAACGTCGTTAATTATTTAGGTCAATAACCGCAACTCCCAATTAGCACTGAGGTTTTCGCAACTAATATTCCTACGCATACCCATCTAAGTGGGCCGCATTGTAGAGCGAATCAGTGCTAGTTTTTATGCCAAGGTGATGAAACTCATGTGACGAAAGTCTTGGAGTTTGGCACGATTATTTATTGTTATTAGCAATCTACACACTATATAGGTAGACGAAAACAACTTACTACCGCGTTTAAAGTCCGATATAATAGGGCTCCGGAGACCCCGTGCTTCTTAATCCCAAATTCCCCAAAGAATAGGAGAGGAAAAATAGGGATACTACACCTGACAGATTCTTTCTTGTTGCAAGTATTTGAACTAACAACTTTACATAAAAGATTTCTTATAGAATATAAACGACACAAAGGCATCGATTCCCTTGTAAACTAACTAAATCAAAATAAAACAATTGCTATCTTTTAATAACATACAGCGTGATAAAAGGACGGCAAAAGATAACAACTAACTTAGAAACGTAAAACCAGTTTTCGCCTTGAACATCACTGTGTTTTAGTGCACACGTTTCTACGTGTCGGCAGATTTGTACGACAATTTTAGTCAAAACTAAATTTGACAGCACTAATTTTCGTCTGTACTTTTCTAATTTTGTACAAGTGAAAAAGATACCGATGGCCTAAAATAAGTTTAGTGTGGGTTTAACAGAATTGGGGCCTATATTTCCGTTCAAGGCATTAGTTGATATTAATGATTGGTTATTTTTTTGGTTTTAATGCAAACTCAAAACGTTAACGTTATGGTATTCTTATTATTTTGCTAAAACTATAAGATTGATTACAATTGGCAATCATTTAATTGCTTTTAATTCTATACTCCGTAATATTTCAACTTTCTCATTGCCATACCTCGAATTACTCCCAGTTCTGCTTCGAGTAAGCTTGTACTGAACCGGTGGCTTTATTCATGCTTAGTACTTTATTATTAAAACCTGTTATAGCTCAGGTATCTAACGTCTAACCCCAGCGGTGCCCTAAGTCGAAGTTCGACTGCAGCGTCGAAGGAATATTATAACAATATATACGGGTTATAAATAAATGTTATTGTTACTAGACCTAAAAATATGGAGGTTGTACATAGGGACAGGTTTTCGACGGTGACCCATCCATTCTAGGTATTGTATTGTATCGACGATGTTGAAATATATGAAAATAAACATGACAAATACATGCTCAATAAGAGTTGATAGGTATATTATAAATTACATATTTATTTGCTTTCGGAATCAAACCAAACATATCAGTCATTACATCAAAAGGGTCGGCAAATGGAAGGTTCGAGTTAAATTATTAAGGATCTGCTTTATATTCTGAAAAGCCCAAGCCACTTTACACGTTTAAAAGAAATAAAGGTTCACAAAAGTCAACAATGGTCGCCTTACAAACTCAAACGTGTTTTTTCGTTACCTATCGGATTTATTTCTAAAAAGTTTCCCCTCGAATGCGAAATTTTGTAAAGACTCATTGACGTAAACGACAAAGCTTCTATTTGACGGATATTTTATATTCTTTACATCGCAATAATGCGGAAAAAATACACAATTATTAAATAATACGATTCTTAGTTACATCACTTATTTTTCTAGTAATTTATGACAGCTGTTTACAGCATGACTAAGTTGCACTTTTAAGACTATATAGATTGGAATTAAATGACTTTGTCAATCAAATCATTATTATTATAATTATTTTTATGCTAAATTTCATCATTCTGACTTTTGTCTAAAAACACGTCTATAATGATAAGAAACTATCAAACTAGTTTCCAAAAGATGTATTTTAAATTATAAATAATAATTTAATCGATCAGAACCAGTTTTATCTATTCGAGTTTCGTTCATATTATTATAGGTGTAATCGATAAAGATCGAGTGATATTTGAACAATGGTATATTTATGATTTTTATAAAACTGGTTTTGAATGGCTTTTTAAGTTGCTTTTTTATTGTCGTCACAATATTGCCATATTCGTACGGAATCGTAAAAAATACATCATTTTTAAGGGGCCAAAATAAATATTGATATTGTATGCAATTTCATGAGTGCTGTAAAATTGTATTGTAGGAAGATTGACATGACGGCTTCAATGTATTTGTTTATAGTTATTCGATATACATAGTGTTACTGTATTATACTGAGACTACATAATTGTGTTTAGTTAGGAATAATACAGAAGGTCTGTATAATATTCGTCATAGCAAGCGTACTTAACTGCAAGGATGACGACTTTATTTACTCAATATTATTATCATAAGGATAAAGTACAGGTACCTTTAGTAAACATAATAATAATATTCGTTTTCTTAACTTGACTCTGCTTTACTACATTAAGCAGAGTCATATCCTAGTATGTAAGTACATTAGTTTAAGTGCACCTAGGTGGAACATAGTATACACGCGTAGGTAGGTATATACTCATCGAGGCGTTATCAAGTTAAAGCACTAGCTATTAAGATATTATCATTCTTGAAATATTTTATCGATGGTTTACATTATACCTTATCTACTATATTAAATCTCCATGTGTTAGAAAGTACTTCAGAAAAAATGATTTTAAAAAACCTAATGACAAAATTGCGTTAAAGTTGGCAACATGAAGTAATAAACTGGCTTAACGTTAAAATAAAACGAACGCTTAAAATGGTAAGTGTCGAGTGATGCGGAGTATTGCGGGGTAGTCGTAGGTGTGCGTGCGCGCAGAGCTCACACATGTCTCAGCACAGATCATCGGCTAATAAACATCGCGGTGACTACTTAAACAATCGCAGCGAGAAACTCGGAGGCGCGTAACTAGTGTTGTGTGCGGTGAAGTGCACCGCGCAGGGGACTGCTGTCGCGGACCCGGGCCCCGGTGCCAGCCCGCAGTCTCCGTGGTCGCGCTAATCGCTTAGTCACGGACTCACGGCGCACGCCGCCTCACTCGCGCGCAACATCTGTGATAAAATCGTACTTTACCTCCATTCTTGTGATAAATATGTGATGTTAAAACACAAACCATGGGTTTTTTGGATGGTGTTTCGTTCTCAGTGTTTAAAAAGTGCCCTAACCTCAAACTGAAAAGGAAATGCAAAGGAAGGTAAACAAAAATATGTTACAGCACGTACAGAGTTTCTGTGCAATATGAATATTGTCGGTTGTCATTTATGCAATTATTTAATTAAGACCTAACGTACATCTATCATTTACTTTAACAATGTAATTGCACTTCGGAAGTGCCTACTTTATTTATAAACATTATACAAACATCAACAGTGTGTTACATCATTGCTAAATATTGAGGATTCCAATACACAGTCAACGAATTATTTATTTCAAAGTAGGTAGGTATTGTTCGCCTATAATGAACATACAGGAAAATACATTAGTACAATTCTCTCGGTGGAAAGATATTTCACGTGTGAGTTTTATTCATGTTAATGAGCCGTAGTGTATGAACGGCACGGAGATGAGACCGGCTGTTTGTTATCTACGATAAGGCGCCGTGAGGTAGGTAATCGGGACAGATCGGAACGAACGACGTCACTCAGACAGATAACTGTTTTCTGCAAATGTAGTACAATGTCTTCATGATACCTGAATTGCTATAAATCGTACCTATATAACGTACGTAACGTTCTTATTTAGAGTTCATTGTTTCTATTATGGCGGATGCGTCTTACTGTGTGTGTACAATTACTCTACAAAATCGACAAGCGATCAGACTCAAACATTCACGCCATTAAACATGGATTTTGTACTAATGTAATTTTAATGATGTCGCTATCAGTTCAGTTGATTTATAAATATTTCTGCTCTATAATTGTACCGGATATTATTGGAATTGCTAATGTGTGTCAACAGATTGTCATCATAGTCAGGTAGTCGTTGTTTACACAATGTGAAGTAAAAACGTTAAGGTCGCTACAGCTTTCTGCTTCATTGACCGTGTCACCCTTGAACGACATCTTACTGTGGCTAACGCAGGAGAACGAGAACTAATTATCACTGCCATGTTTGCAGTCAGTGGCAATTTATCAAGCCATTCATAAAGAAAGATCTATACTTGTTATTTATACTTATCTAAATTAAAATTTATATATTTTCTACAAACCCTTAAGCGATGAACAAACAATTAAATAAGATTTTAATAAAAAATAATGTTTTATAATTTTGTTTAAAAATTTAAATGAAAACAAACAGTTTCAAATATAGGTGGACCAGACGTGTCGGGCTTAATTTATTTTACCTCTGCTAGAATAGGTTGTCGCCGCACATATAAAGTTACATTTTGATCCCCTAGTTATGTTTTATTCAGCTACATAACTATACAGTATACGGCAGACGATTGTACTGCGGAACCACGGCAGCGTGCCGTGACGTTGAAACGGGTCGGTGACTTTAATGAAGGAGTCAAATGTCAACTTTAAACCCCATGACATAGGGTATACAGTCTTTTAAACGATATTAAAGAATTAAAATGAACACAAAAAAGTTCGTTACAAGGGCTAAGCTAAATTGTTTGCTGAGTTCGGTGTTGGAACGCAACTTTTTTAAATATCTAAAGTGAATGATTTTATGAACTACTAGCCGTCCCCCGCGACTTTGTTTGCGTGTTTTAGGTTCAACGGTTTTTCATTTTTGCAACATTTTTCATTTATGCTCCGCTCCTATTGGTCGTATCGTGATGTTATATGCCTATAGCCTTCCTCAATAAACGGACTATCCAATACAAAAAGAATTTTTCAATTCGGACCAGTATTTCCTGAGATTAGCGCGTTCAAACAAACAAACTCTTCAGCTTTATAATATTAGTATAGAGCCTATAGCCTTCCTCAATAAACGGACTGTCCAATACAAAAAGAATTTTTCAATTCGGACCAGTAGTTCCTGAGATTAGCGCGTTCAAACAAACAAACAAACAAACAAACTCTTCAGCTTTATAATATTAGTAAGTATAGATGGGCAATCATGTTTGCTATTTTATAATGTTACGTCTTGATTGTACGTAGGATGGATAGGACGCTTATAGTACATAAGCGTAGCTCGTCAGAAACAATATTGAATATATTAAATGGATAAATATGATTTACGCAGTGGCTCCTTATTAAGGCACGACATGAGATGTAAATAAAATCTACCCGCATTAACATTTTGGTATAGTGTTTCGTGAATTTCTAACGTAACGATAAAATTATCTGTAAGTGATTAATTTTGTTTGCCTTACGAATGGAGCTTTTTTAAGGGTTCAGCTTTCTATAATTATACTTTGGAGTTCCGGCCCTTTGTCAGAAAATCATTTTAATTTTCTGCAATACATTATTAACTTTAATTATTTTTCTTGTTTCTTAATCATTAAAAAATACACGAGCATATTTATTTTATAAAATTGACATATCACTACATATTATAAAACAAAGTCCTCCGCCGCGTCGCGAACAGACAGACAAACTCTGTCTGTTCGCGATAACTCAAAAACGACTGCACTTTTTTTAATCTGTTTTCACCAATGTGGTGAAACCAGGTTCAAGTATAAAACTTATATAAAATTATCATATCTCAAATTATTTTTAAATCTGACGAACACCAGAGTTTAAGGTCAACCTCTTAAGCATAACCAGTTAATATATTAAACAAGAAAATAAAGCAACTTAAAAATATATATTGTATTTTATAATAGGTACTAATTTATACTAGATACCTAAATACTTTAAAAAATATTAGACATTTATATAGCAGACATTTAATTATGTAACTCAGATGTTAAAAATTTACACAAAATAATATGTCAATACTCAATTAAATTTTTATTGCATTCCACGGTGTAGTTAAGTGATATAATTAACAAATGTTTTGACCATAATAGACCCTGTATGTCATTAGCAATTTGTAAAAGTCGAAGCTTTTGTTAACGGATGATAAATGAGCAATTTATCAAGTAGATAGGTTGTAATCTTAACACTTGTCTCTATAAAATTATATTAAAAAGCTCCTTTTAATGTTCGTGCGTCACAGATGACATCAGAATGTACACTGAGTTTGAAATGGAAATAATCTACGTGATCACAATCACAAATCTGGGCACGTAAACGTACAAACGTCATTACAGAAATATCCAAACAAATTATAAAGAGAATCTTTGACAAAAGGACAAATAAACAATCTGAAATCTCCACTCGAGATTCATGTTTTTGTAATTGGCTGATAATTATAATTTGCTGTTGGTTGAATATTTCAATATTTTGTAACAGTACCATTTAGTAACACTTATTAATATAAATCTATTTTGATTCCGAACTTCTGAAAAGTTTTCTCTAAAACAAATCCTTTTTCTTATTCAAAACTAAAAAAATACTTTGACTTTTAAAATTAATTGAATTAATTAATTAAAAAGTTAGTAACGTACTTAAAATACTTCGTCGATCATGATACCTTAAATACGATTAAGTTAGAATCTATCACGACAAACAATACGTAAGTTATGAAGCGTGAAAGCCTTGCGTAGGCTATGTTTTAATGACAAAAACTTTTTTATTGTACGTCGTATAAAATTCTTGCTATCTCAATCGTAAACTAGTTACACTATTTTATTACTATTTGTTACGAATTATAATCACGATGTAAGTATATTATGATTTATGTGTGCATAACTTTTCACGAAAGGACTTGACTTTATAATATTGGTACTGAGTTTTGACCAGGTCAATGTCATCAACTACCATTGTGTAATACCATTTTAAAGGTTTATAATACATGACTAATATAACTGACATTTTCGAATGACATCATAGCCTCATAAAAGGGCTTTTTATGTATCAGAAAACCGTATGGGTTAAGTTATATGAAGGTAGAGTAATGACGCATACGCACTTAAAATGCGTGGTCTCTAAGATAAATTGAATAACTTATCAATAGTACATAAGTACAAACATGTGGGTGCGTCTGTAGCATCAGCGTTTGTGGCGAAGTGACATTTCTAAAAGCGTTAACGATGATAGAAACAGCTATAATGACATTAAATGTATGGAAATAACATTTCATTTCGATACGTCAGGTAACTTATCGAATTATTCTTGTCACTTCCTTAAATTTAAGCTATTCGATCAGCGTTAACGCTTATAGCAATGCCGCTAGGCTAGAGGAGCAGATCAGTAAAATTGCGATTATAAAAAAATACACAGCTTGAAATTGTTATTTTTTAAATATCTGCTTAACAATATGACCCAATCTTATGAGTTGATTTAATTTAACATGTTTATGTACCAAAGGAAATTCATAGCAATCAGATATTTAAATGAAAAATAAAGTTGATTTCAAATTTCAAGATCCTAAATTTCTAACAAATAATTTCGTTCGCTTAGCTAGCATAATTTTTGACGTCACAACAGAATAATTAATTGTAGTTCTTCCCCTAAATTAAATGAATGCAAAAGTACATTAAATTTTCGCACATTTCGAACATGTTTCCTTAATATCCGGAATTTTAAAAGAAAAGATACATGTAATATAAAGATACATGTAATATAAAGATACATGTAATATAAAGATACATGTAGTATACATGTATCTTTTCTTTTTTTAATTTCGGATGTTTAGAATTGACTTCCGGATATTAAGGAAACATCAACAACTTACAACAACAAGAACAATGCACTGCAATACTGCCATCGTTTTCGTAATATCACAGGTCGGTTTTGTGTCCTGTTAATCCTTGTGTCCCTGACGATCTTGACCAATTTTAAGTTTTAAATATATTTTGTCGTTTAATACTGTTCTTTACACAAAACACCAAACGACAATGATATTTTTTTCATTTTTATTATTGTCAAAAAAAGTTTGTCGTTGGGCGACAATACCTTTCTAAAAAATACAAAAAACATAAACAAAGAAAACTTAAACAACATTCAAAACTAAATTATCTATCCACCAAACCAATAACTGCTAACTTGATGACGAACACGATATGTAATAAAATTGGACTTGGTCCCGTGAGAGTATAATGATGTGTTGTAGACGTATTTCTATAAAACAGCTCTTTCTATCTATATCAGAACAAGAGAAAAGAAAACGATTGAAATCGGATAACTCAATATCAACAATATTGAGATCGATAAACAAACTGAGTGTTGGTGTCGTTTTTATTTGTTCATTGTTTACCAACACGGCTGTCGGAAATGTACCTTTTTTGTTCCGAATTTATGTACGAGCACTTTATTGTATTAACAAGTGTTACTAGTTGACCAAACAAGCTTTACATGTTAACCATATTTTTTAATTGAGGTTACTACTGAGGACGACCAAGGAGTTCTGTATTACCAAGTAGGTAAAATGGGTCGTGGAGGTCAGATAGGCTGTTGCTACATGCAAAATACTGGTATAGAACTGGACTCAGTTGAATGGAAGCCGAACCAAACATGTCTTTAAAAAACGCTTGGCAACGGAATGACAGAAAACGAATAAAGAAAGAGGGATGCACTTTGTTTGGGTTAACAAAGATAATTTGAGGTGACCAGTAATGAATGGAAAATACATGTTTGCCCTAATTACAAATAATCAAGACTACATAAGCAGAAGAAGAAACAATTACGACCATGAAATGCCGACTTTTATAGCAGACGCCACCATCATTTAGTCCGATCCTAGTGATTCTCGGTCTGTTGGCCAATAACCCATAGTTAATGAAGGAAACTCATACGTAAATGGCAAATACCGCTGCCTTTTTCAATGTACATACTTACAGCTACTTTCTAAATTGACTCTCCACTGATAATCGATAAGAAACAATCGAAATAATCTGAAAGCAATCTTGTTGATTCATGTTCTGGTTAAGAAAACGTCTACCTACTTACTAGAATTTTTGAGCAATTAAAGTGTATTGCGAATATCAAATGCAGAACCATGGACACCTAAAAACAAGAGATAAATATCTGGTGCTCACCTCTAAGAACTATGAAATACCTAAGTATTCGGCGATTAGTTGATCAAATCTTGACTTGGAGAAAGACTGAAGGCCCTTCGGTAAATAATGCTCATGTGAAACAGTACTGACTACAAAAAATATAGAATATATTACGCTCCTTATTATTATGCAAGAGCAGTACCTTAGGATGACCGGATATCACATCCTGTTCGGAGAAGATGAGTTAGTTTATGAGTAGTTAAATAAGAGGGATTTATCAAACACTGTCTTATTGGAAACACGTAGAAGTAAATATTGGCGCAACAGCAATAATTATTTGATTAAGAGAATTAAGATGATTCATTTAAATCTCTTCAAACTGCTTTATTATTATTTGCAATGTGAAAACTAAGTTAAAGTATTATGTCTATACCCCTAGAGTAATTAATGATCAATATTGTAATACCCACATCTAATTACTGTCGACACTATAAATACGACCGCTGTCGAGGTATTCACACTCGAACAAGCGTACAGTACGGACCTATCAAAGAGCACTGTTACTTTGTCGTTTGAATAAATTACGTTTTGGAGTAAGTCCTGAAGTTTCACTAGCTAGATTAAGTGTGTCATGATTTTTTAAAACGACGAGAATGTTCATTCTCCTATATATATATATATATGTAGATATATTAATATGTGTAAGAGAAGAAATACTAATTGCATACACCCTAAACTAAACGATGCAATTGAACATTTATGTAGAATCTTGCTTGTTAAATACTGTTTAAGTTCAATGTTCAAAAAATACATCAACTGATGTACCGGATGTAGCTTTACAAAAAAAGTAACCAACCTCTTTGCTTTTAAATAGATATACCAATAAGATGATAAGCATGATTTATAGAAGTTTTGTAATTTTTAAATGCAATAGCAATAAAATCGACTACGTAAAGAACGCTAACAAATACTTTTCCTGCTCGCTTCGTGTTCACGCGATGTGTATTTGTCACGAATAAGAAGATTGGTTCAGTACACACAGCGTCTTTTATTGTATCTACAAATGTTGGCTGGTCATTAAAAAATAACGATGTACCTATGTAGTCTTTATTGGCTCGAACTCAAACGTTTTACAAGGTAAATAACTCGTGTGTCGTCGTTTGTATAGATAGTATCGTCGTAATCGGCCGATTACGATCGTATTGCCAGAAGTAAGGTCTTGGTTCTCTTAGTTCCGATTTCTGTTTATGTATTGAGTACAAGACAGTTTTTATATATATATTTAAGCCTACATTTTAAAGAATTTGGTTAGGCATACTATAAACTGTTTGCTATGTAAAAACCAATAGATTCAATAATAATAATATCTTGGGAAAGCTCACACACAGCCATCTGATCCCCAACTAGGCAGAGCCTGTATTATGGCAACCACACAACTGATAAACATACTTATATATTTCTAAATACATACATATTATAGATAAATTACACCCAGACACAGAACAAATGATCGTGCTCATCACACAAAGATTTGAAAAAAAGAATCGAACCCACGACCTCCAGTTTAGCAGTCAGGGTCACTAACCACTAGACCAACAGGCCCATCAAAATATCTGATTCTCCTTCACGTTATTTACATTAAGCCCGATTTTCGCGATGCAAGTTTCTTGCTTCTGGCATACAATAATTGCATGGCAATCATGACTAACATCGTCTAAACAATTTGACACATTATTGCTCTTCAAAACCAGCTTTTCGGTTGTTCCAATGATTTTTAAGACGCAAAATATTCCTCTCAGCTGACTTTTATTGTCTGCGTTGTAAATACGGCTGTCGGCCAAATACGCTATGTTTACTCCCATTGTTAAAACCGCAGTATACGACCTAAATTGCATAGCGCCGAAGTATTTGCTGAAGGTTTGTGTCTTCTACTGACACGTATGTTCCAAGTGAATGTAAATGGATATCTGTTTGTAAAATACGTGATAGTAAGCAGTATTGCTTGGAATATCTATAAATACCTTCAGTCTGCTGTGATGCAATATCATCCCTGTACAGTGACCAGATCTGACGGGCTCTCTTAGAAAGCGGATGACGTGTTCTCCGAGGAATAGAAGCCTTTGTCAAGGAGGATCCAATTCTGTGAAGTTATTTAATAGTGCAGTCTAAGTTTAATTCAACTTGCTTGTGCTTGTTTTAGTTCAATATTACCTTTGTTATTTTCTCGAAACACGGATCCACAAAAATAACAATAAACATTAGAATTAAATTAACATGATTTATGTAAAAAAGACAAATCTTTCGAAGCTTGATATCGATCATTCTCACTCCAGTTTGCCGATAATAAAACTGGATGTATTCAGGTTCAATTGACCTTTATCCAAAATGTCACCAAAATTAAAGAAAAACCGACATTTCGGAGACCCAACTAGTTCTCACGACTGTGCGAATAAATCAACATTGCGGAAACCATTATACGTTAAATATAAGTATAACGAAAATTTATAAATATGTATTTTTTTTTTCATGTAACCTGTTCTGTGTCCCACTGTTGTGCAAAGGTCTGACTCCAGACTTCTGTCCTGAACCATTTTATACCAATCCCTAAAGAAGTGACCAATGTCTGACCACCGTCTCCTCGGCCTACTTCGTTTAAGAAAACCGGCTTTAGGAATCCGTTCATAATTCAATTAACGTGGTATATTTTAATTGAATCACTGTACTCGTAAGTTCTAGCCTTGGTGCAGTTTCAAGCCGGTTGCGTTGAGATGCCTTCGCCGGAACCGGTTTCCGTACGAAGTGGTATTAGCACATAGCGTGCAATGCCATTACCGGACCGGCTGTTATACAACGCCGCTAATTTGTTACACTAACGCCACTTGTACGTTGAACTTCAATTTACGTGTTACGTATGTTTGATAATGCTATATTTATAAACTTAATACGTGTTGAAGGACAGTTCATTAACACTTCTTTCATCAATATTGACAGGACAATATCTTTTATCCACAATGCTGTATGAAAATATGGAAGAGTTTTTTAGATCTCAAATATTATATCGATAGATAGTCATATATTTGAATTGCTTTTAAAAATATTGGTAATTATTTTAGTTACATTAATTACATAACAATTTTATGTTAAATAATTTTAATCAATAATTAATGTATCTGTCAGTTGCTTAAGAACGCCGAAATGATTTTGTAGCTTAGTGATTCATTTTGACGAAATATGAAGCAGCGAGTGAATCACAGGCCGCAATAGTACCTCTCTTTTTGTGTCGGAGGTTAAAATATGAAGCATCGCCATTGAAATTGGAAAACGTTGGGTTATCAAAGGGTTAGATTAAAGTATTATTAATGTTATAACAAAAGCGATTGTTTCCGGTATTGTTGTCGGCGATCGAGGTCGTCCACATAATTGCTTGCAACGTGGACAAATAAATAACCGTATAGAACTCGCCGTAAATAATTAGCTCTATGCTTCGTGACCACTAATTCGATGTTGGTTTATTTGAATCGTCTCTATATTAGACTTGTACATGTGACACGAATAAACCATGTTTGTAGATAATATTGTTGTATGGAAGACCATTTAAGGAAATTTGTGAGGAGGTGAGTTACGTTTAAGGTTTTATTATACCTTGTTTTCATTGGAATTTAAGGCAAGATCTTGTATTTCCGCGGAGGAGAGATACAGATTAATTCACACTTAAAAAATAGCATTAATCTTGGAGCATGGGATTTGGTTTCTCCATACAAGCGCTTTCGCCTATTTTGTCGCTGCATTATGATTAATTATAATTAATTTATAAAACATTAATTAGTTGTATGCCCCTGTTTTTGTTTCATAATTTATTATTTTTTAAACCACTAGAACCCTCCGAAAATGCCTATGGATCTCTGTTTTTTAACTATTGATGTCTAGATTCTTATAAGGTATATAAAATATCTTTTAAATTGGTTCAATATTGGAGGAGGAAATAGGCCAAAGCTCACCTACAATTGTCCTTTTTACACTTGGAAAGATAGGCAGGACTCCGTGCGATAGCGATAGTTTCTTCAAATACCAAATTTTTTAAAGTCTCCCACCTCCTTCTCTTAATAATCGATTTTGCATAGTAATGTATATGCCGGATATGTTCTCTACAACAAAAACATAATAGAAGGTCACGTTACTAATAATAACGTCAGAGCAGTGATGTGTAATTTATTAGTATTTTTTTAACAGGAAACTTTATAACATTGTATTATAAATGCTTAGGTTAGGTTTTCACCAGAGATGTGCTAAGATGGGTAGCGAGGGATGTGTTGGATAAGAACCAATAGAATCGCTTCTCCGCAGCTCCTGCGAGAGCGGCTTAAAGATGATCTCTTACCTAGAGCCTACGTCTGTAATGTAACATTACAGATTCAAGGATTACATTGGTGAGGGTCGAACTAAGAAGTGCACAACTAGATAATACTACGAGTAATAGGTACATAATTAGATAAAAATCTAATCTAATGTTACATTAGAGGGGAATGCTCGTCAGTCAGGAAGGCAGTATTGTAATGAAAGCTCAAAACCGAATATTAAATGTTAAATTACAGGCGAATGCTCGCAAATCCCTGGTGGGAACGCAGTCTTTTATGTTAAAATACAGTGTAAATTGTATGGGAAATTCTCCAGAATAAGTTGTGTTAAATGAAGTGTTAAATGAAATTAATTTAATGGTAGAATTCTCGGTCAATTAAGGAAAATATCAGATGTACATTGGCATGTCCAGGGATAATCAAATTTTACTTCTGACGTGGGGTACATGTCAGAAATTTTTACTTTATTAATCCTTAATGTCATATTTACCATTATATTTTTCCCGATTACACCATAGGAGTACCTTAAATGTATAATTTCCAATCGCACAGCGGACGAAATCTAAACTTGCACAATTTGATAATAGAAGACATCTCTAAAACATTTATTTTGTGCAACTATTCCGTATTCTGGTCCAGGTAAATAAATAAAACTTAGAGGCACTGTAAATCAAACTACATTTATTTCCAAATATTTCATGGTGGGGGGTTCACAATCAATTTACCAGTTACGACGTAGAAACATTTTACACACGGACGGCTGTGTCGATCTTGGCTGCTGTCGCGGCCGAGTTGAGGGACTCGCATCGGCAGCACCGCCAGCTGTTCGTGCTGGGCACCAGGTGCTCACTGCTCACACACTCCAGGTGGAACTGGGACGCACACAGGCTGCACTTTATGGAGGCGCAGCCCTCCATTGTACGGTTACAGAAAGCACAGTCCATCTTTCCTAATTTAACTGCGAACAAAAAATACTTAATAGAAATCTTTACCCACCTTTACGATTCAGTTTATGCACTTTTAATAACCATTTCTAGTTTTATTTGGAATACACTTACAATTATGCTATTAATTCACTTAATATATTATGTTTTTTATACGTTGGAAACTATTTTAAATTTTTTATGCGGTTTTAGGAATGAATGTATTTGGTGTGACTGACAAAATTCAACTGAAAAAAACAGTCGATGACATTGTTCTTTTCTTTTTTATTATTTTTCTTATTCTATTTTCAAAATAGAGCTTCAGAAAAGTTTGGTATTTAATTAAACTCTTTAGAGTACCATAATATTATTAGGCTAAGGTTACACAAGACAGTGCAGAATAGTAACTTTGTTTTCATAATAATATATTGAAATACTACCTATGTCCTTATTATCTTACTGTAAAAAAAATTGAAGCGTGGCGGAACAAGGCAGTATTTTTACCCCTTATTTGATTTTGATTAAAAGTGTGGCACCTAGAGCTTTGGGTTAGTTAACGTTTACAGCTCACCAATTAAATTTAAACACTTATCGCCAACTTTGATTTTTAAGTCTAACCTGAATTATATACCTTTTTTAACTATGTTTCGATATGACATTAATGAACAAGTACGTATAACAATAAAAAGGACAAACTCCGAAACAATCGTAACTCTACAGAATGTTATAGAAATTTTAACCCGATACAACATTTTGGCATATTTTTTTATGTTGTTTGAAGTCTACGAACGTTTTTATGCAATACATTTTTAGGAAAATATACGCAAATGTTTTGCACAACTTCTATTTCAATTGTTTTAAATGACCCAGCTAAAAATGTTCTGATTATACCACCTAGTAACATTTTTGGTTTTTCCTACAAAACAAAGTTTTTTTTAAAGATCGTTAAACTTAATCAACGCTTATTATGCACAGTACTCCTCCAGCAATGTTGTACTTTACATTTACACAAACGAGTTCCCACTTTATTGCTTTTGCATCAACGTTTTGTTCGCCTAGGCTTGCTACATGAAGACTCATGGTCAATATTCCTGTTGCGTTCATTTGCTAGATTAATCTTATAAAATGAAGCACTCAGCGGGCTCTCGAGAGGAGAATGGGGCAATTCGATCAAAAGTATTATCTTTATATATAAAACACAGTTGGGTTAGTGACCAATGTTCAGTATCTTTGATTTGTTGGATTCGTCTCAACCCGAAACCGTACAATAACTATTAAAACGTCGAAAAAATTACCAAAAATGGTTTTACGGGAACGGAGACTACTTAACTTTTACGTTTAATTTTAGTTTAGTGATTTCTTACCCTTTACTATCATTCGTTTCTAATAAATAAATAAATAAATATCTTGGGACATTTCACACACGGTCATCTGATCCCAAACTAGGCAGAGCCTGTGCTATGGCAACCAGACAACTGATAAACATACCTACTTATATATTTCTAAATACATACATATTATAGATAAATTACACCCAGACAAAGAACAAATGATCGTGCTCATCACACAAAGATTCGTCCTGGGCGGGAATCGAACCCACGACCTCCGGTTTAGCAGTCAGGGTCACTAACCACTAGACCAACAGGCCCGTCAATAAAATTTATATTAATAGATTTATTTGATAAATTAAAAATAAATGAGTAGGATTTAGAATATGAATAAAGTATACTTTTAAAATTAAATAAATTCGATGTTTATTGCGCCCGATATAAATGTTTAAAATGTAGTTACATTATTTTCTTTGATGTTTAGTCTTATTATTAGATAAGGAATTGCAAAACAGTATCGTTTTCTTCAAATTTACACACTGTCATTCCCCCAATGCTGAAAAGCACCTATGCTTTAGACGTTTTGAAAGTCTGTCCACTGTCGCTACTTTACACCTCAAAGTGACAGGGACAGCATGATACTTAACGGCGAATTAAAACTGATTGAAGTTTCAGTATTCAAGGAAGTGTGACTTAAACGCGTAATACAACACAAAGATATAAAATCTTTGTGTTGTATTACTTTATTAGTGGTTTTACTTTACCGAGGAATTGATACGAAAAAGCTTTCAACCGGGCAGCTTATATTATTGATTGGTATTAATCGCTCATTTGATTACGTTCTTATCTGACCCCCGTCTCCCCTCTCTGATTGCGTCTACTCGGCTATAGAAACCACCTAGTTATCACATCCTGGATTTCACAGGCTTTTAGATTATACGGAATAATGAATCAAAGGTAGTTTGAACACAAAATTCTACTTAAGATAAAAATCATTTAAATAAAGTTTTTAATTTCTAAATGATGGTACCTATTCTCTAGAAACAATTCGTTTGTCTATGATTCAATTTTTTTGATGATTGATTTCGGCTAATTTTGGAGCTATCTCCAAAATTAGCCGAAATCAATCATCATCAAGGTTAGTTTCATACACAGAGTACTTTTATATATGTGGGTTTCATACCAAGAAGAATTGTATCAATTTTTTTGTTTAACATATATATTTATTTCTTTACATTACCATTATATGATCTGTAGAAAGACAGCTGGATACATCAAGTATCAAATCAACATTGTCATTCTCAAAGTACTCTGTGGTCATTCTGATCAAATTACAAAAATATTCTTGAAATACATCAAATACTACAATAATATACAGAAATATATAATTAGAAAGATAATTATACAGCAAAATATAATAGTAATAGTCTATAAATGTGTGTAGAAATACTTGAATTCAAAGATTTTTTTCTATAAAGTAGAATAAAATTCTTTACGTGGATACTATAAATAAAATCCTAGATAAGTACCTGTGTTCAGTGTTTACGTATTGGAATGCATCATAATAGCAAATAAAGTCGTTTCGAATCTTGCAAATGAATTCTGAAGACGTTTTGTATGGAATTTCGGCTTTCCCCAACAAATGGTATTTGTACGACAGGTAGGTACTATTATTAAATATCATCTGTTATAAATAAATTTTCATTAGTCCCATTCCCAAGACTGTTTGTTTACTAACGTTTATTGTCAGAATGTATTTAATTTGATGGGCCTGTTGGTCTAGTGGTAAGCGACCCTGACTGCTAAACTAGATGTCGTGGGTTCGATTCCCACGCAGGACAAATCTTTGTGTGATGAGCACGATCATTTGTTCTGTGTCTGGGTGTAATTTATCTATAATATGTATGTATTTAGAAATATATAAGTATGTTTATCAGTTGTCTGGTTGCCATAATACAGGCTCTGCCTAGTGTGGGATCAGATGGCCGTGTGTGAGCTGTCCCAAGATATTATATATTATTATTATTAATTTATTTGTCTCAGTTGCGAATAAATAAAAATACTTTTCGGTAGAATGTTTTTATTTATTCGGGTATAAGTTAAAGCTTTTTACTTCAGCCTTCAAAGGTGTTAGGTAGGTACACAGTCTCTTAAATTATTTATGAATATTTATTTTATAGATCTACATACTTTTACAAGTTTTAATGGTGATCCTAGTTGCCCAAATTCCTTAAAAGTATGCAGATATTAATTTAAGTGGTTCTTATTCTATAATTTCTATACAATTAGATTTTTGGATTGGCGCCAACTTTGGCCTGGAATATCGCAATATAATATTTTTATAATACTTCTTGTAGTTATTGTTTAGTTATTGTCTTCAAGTTCTGTCCTGCAATTAATATGTTTTTAGTATTTCTGTGGTACAGATAAGAATTTGTTTCGATAAAATTTATAGCTCTGCAACAGAGTAGTTTATGAGTGTAATAAAAATACATTTGCAAAGGTTTCTCGTAAACATATTATTTAATTTTATCTACTAACCTATAAATATAAAGGTCTTACTGCTAGTCACAGCCCTCTTCTCATATAGAGTAGGAACGAGCATTGATATTATTTAATGCCTTTAACAAATTCCTTTTCGACCTAATTAGGATTAATACTTATAAGTCTACTACACTCGAACTTCTACAAAACATCGTTCACTCAGCACAAAATTTCCTTTTCAACACATTATAATAAATAAAACGGGTTTTTAAGTCCCAATTTAGAATTTTAGGAAAACAACTGCAACGTACCTGTGACGTACGTCCTGCGGTCCCAGTATTCTCAAACACAGCCAGTAGTGGTGCAAGCGTTGCATTATGCTGAGTGGACCTCATTGTCGCGGTTACGCCGAGAGTGCATCTGCCAACAAGCTAACAAACACTAACAATACACCATATAAACTACATCATATAAACACTCCTCTTAAACGCGTCGGATATCTTTTCAATTTGCAGTTAAAATAAACTCGTAATGTTGTGAACAATGTGAAGTATGTGATTTATATATCATGGGTTTTTCCTGAATAATAAAAATATTTACAAAACAATTGATACAATTATTTTTTTATTAAAGTGTACTTAGGTATAAGGCGGTCAAGTACCCATGAAATAGTTGAAAATATATCAATTATGTACCTATTTCTTGTTTTTTTATTTACCATTATAGGTGTATGTGTAGTATTCTCAACATTGTAATGAAATGAATTTTAAATAAGAAATAATTAACTAGAATTCTTTTGAGTAGTAAGTCTAGCAAGCAGTAGTCGGGATGACCATTTTCACCTTTGAAAATATCATGGAGTGTCTGAGAATGGCGAAGTAGCATGTCAATCTCATCGGTTATAAAAACCGAATAGCTTCTCCCTTTTACCACGACCCAGACAGGAAAGCAATTCTAATCTAGTACTAAACCCGTTATTTAAAATTATATTTGAATGTATTTTTATTTTCTTTTTTTAAAAAAAAGAAGACTCTCGCACTAAAGAAATCCTTGTGTCGCGGGGGTTTTACAAACATTCAAATCACAAGCACAATTGCTTGTCCCATGCGGGGATCGAAACCGCGGCTTGTCGCAAATAGAGGTAATTGGCATGGTGACCTATACCACTCGGCTATGCGTACAGTAATATTTATTAGTATGTATGTAGTTTTAAAAACTTCTAACATGTCTGTTTTTTGTTGCAGACGCAGCGGGGATGGCAGCGGCGGCGGTGCGCGCGTTCAGCGCTCGACGCCGGACTGGAGCGACAGCGCCATCAGCGGCGAGCACCTCTGGTCGCCCACCTCCGTGTCGGGCGACTGCTGTTACGTCGGCGATGCGGAGTGCCAGGTTAATATATTATTATTATTTATAGGATCTTTTTATCCCCGTCTTTTTGACCCGGTGGAAATCCGTGAGCGCTTCTTCGCTCTAGGGAAGGTGGAGGGACATGTCAGACAGTTACAGGCTAAAAATACATACATACATAACAGAATGTTTCTTCATATTTTGTTATCGTAGACGTGGTAGGAATGCTTTTGCAATATACTAGGTATCTCGATCCAAGGTAGCAGGAAGGCGTTTTGTTGAGAGAAGATAAGGCAATGTTCAATACCCAGGTTTCAATCTGACTATTTTTAACTGCTACAAAAGCTGTTTGTGCAATGAGATGAAAATCTAGAAGCTTTTTAACTCGTGGCACGGCGAGATCTAAAGACCCTTCAGCAAACCGTAGACATAATTATTTTTTGGAAACGAAAAGGCTCAGAGAGACTCGGTTCTTCCGTCAATGAATGAAATGTCCGCATTGAATGAATTTTCATTCAGTACCATTCATTCATTCTTATTGGCTCACGGAGCGTCTGCCGAACAAAAGACTACAAAAGCAGCTGCAATTAAAGTACAGTATACCTTTACAATTTATCATATTGTTTTAAAACATAAATCATTTGTTTCGACATCAATTGTTTCTTTAATTTGCGACTGCAGCACTATTATGCAATACCTACTTGTTTTTCAAGGATTCACAAGTATTTACTTATTTCAGATAAATCATTTGAATTCGTGTCCCTAGTGGGAATCAAACCCGCAGCATATCACACTGTAGCGTGTTGTATGTAGGTGTGTTGATTCCTCGAACCACTGCGACATTCGAGCAGTCAAATTGATTCAGCTTGGCTTTTGTAGGGCTTACTCATATTTGTTCTGTAACTAGGTGTTTGTTCATGAGATTCGTGTTTGTAGGCGCGCGTAAATGTATGCCTCTTGCAAAACTGATCCGTATAGTAAAGGCCAACTATTTAAAAGTAATATATGTTGTATAAACAATTTTAAAAAGTAAAATATAAAAGATTCCTATGGTTTGTATTCACGGAGAACTCATTATTTCTCTGTTAATCACATCTCGGGGAAAACCCTTGAGGCTACGTTATTAGAAAAAAATACTTGTAGGCGCCAGAGACACGACGCTTAATTATTTCTGATAAAGTTTCTTACTTACCTTTGCATTTTTTACTATTGAATTAAATGAATAACTATTTTAAGCAATATGGATAAAATGCAAGAAATGTATTTTGCATAAAAATTTGCTCTGTAAATCTATACTAATATTATAAAGCTGAAGAGTTTGTTTGTTTGTTTGAACGCGCTAATCTCAGGAACTACTGGTTCGAATTGAAAAAATCTTTTTGTATTGGATAGTCCGTTTATTGAGGAAGGCTATAGGCTATATAAATTCACGCTACGACCAATAGGAGCGGAGCATAAATGAAAAATGTTATAAAAATAAAAAACCGTTGAAACTAAAACACGCGGACAAAGTCGCGGGTGACAGCTAGTGGTGGATAAGGCAGCTTGCAGGTTTAAATAAGTATAAGGTTTAAGTGCCATATGGACATTTATTCTTTGTATATCTAGTAATAAAACCAAAAGTTAATACGGTTAACACGTAGTAGGTACATACCTACGTGAGCTAACCGAATACGTGTTTAAATGGATGCCTCTGCTACAGTATATTCTAGACAGTGCGTCTGCCCTGCAGTGTCACTGTAATAAGCTGGTGTTAGGATAAGACCATGTTTTCAATTTAAATCCATATTCATTTTAAAACAAAAGAAAATAGCTCTCATAAAAACCGTCTCAAATACAGATTTCATTTGTTTTTACGACATTTACGAGAAGTTTATACCTTTGTTAATAAGTTACCAAGAATAATACCTACAAACAGTTAGTAGGCACCTATAACTCAGTTTCTATATTAATGCTGGCCTTTATATAGTGCCAAATTATAGCGCTGAAAGTTATATGAATAAATTACCTTGATTGTAAAATGTACGTTTCCTGTTATTTATGATAATATCTACAACACAAATTATACAGTAGAAAATTACAGTGCAAATATAAAATGAAGGGGCCATTTTTTATTTTAAAGTCGAGCTTACAAATTGTTTTTCCGGAAATTCTTCCTTACAATAGATGACAATACATTTTTGTATGAACATTATAGGTTTATCAGACGTTTCTATTAAGCAAGGACATATTAATATAGTAAATATTTATAAAAAAAAAGTAGCCGTTAAAAACAAAAAAGTCATCATACTTTTTTACGTCACTTATTCTAATGTCTTACCGATCACGGTAAGACTTTAAAATGCGGCACATCAAATGACTCAAAAAACATTTCAGAACCACTAATAAGTGTGCAGATACATAAAAATCTCAAAAATATTGCCTAAGAGAGCATTTTGTCGCAAAATGACGACACTATTCCTGTAACCTACATGGTTCCAATCTTACGATTCCCGCGGGATCATAAAGTTAATCTAGCGCACGTTGCAAGATTAAAATGGGACCATCTTACCGCGACTAAGGATTAATAGTTGCTGTAATTTTTATTATCTCCCAGAGAACACCATAACAATTTTATTCCTACATCATAAACGTAATTTTACGTTATAAATACCTTTGCTTAACGATACGTATAATTATGTTATGCGAACGAACCGAAAAATACGAATTTGATACTTATTGTTCTCAAGAACAACATTGTTTATGATGAAAGCTCCAACAAAAGCATCATTGTATAGAAAAATAAATTTTCTTTAAATGACATTCTTATATTAAATGACAAAGACACAATGAACCCGTAAATTACCCGACGAGCTCGGTTAAGTAAATTACCTGCTGGTTTAATGAATTTTGACGTGGAAAATAGTACGTCAAGACAGATTTTCATTCTTGTTATATACCAACCTAGTAACGAGGTTTATGAATCAGTACAAAAAATATCTTATACTTTCATTCGTCCATTATTTATTTTGTGCCTATCTTTTAAAAGAATTTCTTTGTACCTTCGTGAATAAAATCTATTGAAGCTTACACCATGATACAGACAATCTTGCTTCGCGTCTTGGTTAAACCACTGTGAAAGAAATGTAATTTCCCCAACAACCATTAGCAAGTTTCGGGCCTATTATGTCGCAAGTCGGTTGTAGTCGTATACAAGATTAATGATCCAAAGCCTCTATTTGTAGAGGCGATGACCTGTCACAGTGGATGCAACAAAAGGGTTTCTCGTGAGCTTCATAAAGGCAATCAATGGCAAATTGTAGCACCCTCGACACTTGCCTAGAGACTGCGTAAATATTTGAGTAGCTGCTGCCAGCATTTTGTTTCCTAACTTCTTCAAACTTGCAGCAAGCTACTGTTTTTGTTCATGTCACCCGACCCCCGACCCAGTGTACATACTTACAGCGCCCTAATCAAAGTTTATTCTTTGTCGCCACCGGTCTGTCTATTTATATAAGTCTCCGTGCTCCGAATTTAGAATATTTAGCCGGGCGTTATTGATTGTATATTTACGTCTGTTATTCCTGTTGCTTGATACATAATATTATTATAGTTTCCTCAAGAGGTACTCGCACATGTTCGATTACTTAATGTTTACAAGCTAACGTTTCTGTTAGTTATCGATATTATCAGAATAATGCCCACGCATGTTGTGTTTTATGACGTAGTGTTTCAATATATACTCATTTCATCGAGTACGTAATACGTGTACAACAGTGGCGTACTGTCACTTGTGACAAACAGAACAAAATTACTAATGTACATTTTAATTTCCTGAATACGAACTCGCGCACTGTTACCAACAATGAAACTATCTAATATTACAATTTTAATTTGAAAACGCTTGAAACATGAAAGCCAACTAATTAATACCCAGTCTGTCTGAAACTGTTATTTTTATATTATAGGTATGTAAATGTAGCTTAATTAACATTAAAGTGAGAAGTCCTGAATTATTTATCGAAACGAAATAGAAATGGCTGGTTTAATGTGTGAAACAAATTTATTTTGAAACCACAATAAAAATGTCAGAATAAAATATGTATTTTGGACTTGTTATTCCCTGGACAGTTCGATAGAGTGTATTTATTTTAAAGGAATTTAAAAATTCAGCGTGTTTGAGGTCGCCGAGGCGTTTGCTCTGTAAACGTGGCCGGGGTACTAAAGTGACTAGTAGTAAATTTGCGTGTAGCTGTGACAATGACATCATTTTTATGCAGAATAAGAACTAAACAGAGTTATGAATATGGAGTGGGGCTGTATCTTTACAGTTTATTACTCAATAGTAAAATCCTGTTTACAGCATTAGAAGCCAATATAAAATTACGATATTTTGACTGAAATTTAGCAAATATTTTTCAATGCTTTTCGGCAATGTGACATTGGAGTTTTAGAGGTACATAAACACTTAACAGTGATCGCACCTGTTGATACAAAATGTATTTTTCCATTCCTTGAAATCAACATGTAAAAAGTCTTATTCGGCTAAATGTCTTTTCGCGCAAAAAAAAGATATTGTTAAAAGCTTTTTGGTGTTCCACAAATTTCTCAATAGACAAAGAGGTTTATATTTATAGGACCTACATGCATTTTTCAAACGATGTTACGACACTTTACGTCGCACGCGTATACATACAATCTTATTTAAAATACAAGTAACGTTATATTACTAAATTAACTTAAAAAATATTGTGGGTAATGGACGCCTTCTACGAATAGAATACATCTCTCATTTTATTTTACTTAGCCTTTTCATTTTAAATAAATTATTTACTTGCGCGAGACTGGAATATAGTTACGTCTTAGTTTATTTATTATTATATAAATTCTTCGACGGAGAGGTCCGGTTGTAGTTAATTGTAAGCAATTTACTGTTTCACCTGGAAATTTCCTTAAATTTACTTTTTTATTGATAAAACATCACGATTGTTCCACAAAAAAAGAAAAGTTTTCCACAATTTAGATAAGTAAACAATTCATTTTTAAGTAGGTATAAATACTTAACACGAACGTAGCTAAGTGTATATCCTTGCTAAGACGCAAAGACTCTTGGGATTTCAAGGGTTTTAAAGAACACTTAAACACTTAGATAAACGAAAATATATGATTCTCATCCAAGTTTAGGTTAACTCTGTGTATCTATATAGGTATCTTATTTAGAATGTCTCTGTAGTAAACACAAGGCAATTTGCTTTAGTACTCATAACATGAGTAAGAACGACTCTAGTCTTAAAACTTTTTTAGTGAATTCAGAAAAATCCTTTTTTAAAATTTGTATCGTAATTCAAATCTTTGTGAAATTGAAACACGCAGTAGGTACTGCCTTACCTCGTTTTAATCAATTTTAATGATGATTACAACAAATTATTTAGGTCACGGAATAACTCATTGAGATTAGGAGATTAATTTTAAGGTATTCATAGCAGGATTATTCATGTAATTTTATTGTTTTCAGAAACACGGGTCTCGCATGAAATGTTCGGCCTGCAAGATCGTCGCGCATCAAGCGTGCATCGATATTTTGATGGATCGCGTGCAGTTCACGTGCAAGCCGACGTTCCGGGATGTGGGCGTGCGACAGTACCGCGAGCAGACCATCACGCACCACCACTGGGTCCACCGCCGCTCAGAGAAGGGCAAGTGCAAGGCCTGCGGTAAGGTGAGGGCCGTTATTTTTATGTCGCTTACGTCACCGGTCAATGTCGTGCTGACAGCTGTCATAAGGAAACGGCTGGTTTGAATACGGAACGTTTGTTTTGGTTCAATATCAAAGTTTGGCAGTTATTTTTAAATGCGTTTCTTGTTTCATTTTAAACTCGATTTTAAGATTATTGTACAAAATTATTGTGTTATATTTTGTCATATTTGGGCGACATTATCCTGTATAACACCGGACAGTGCAACGAATTTTTTTTTTAATCTTATCCGAAATTTGTTTTTAATAATCTTTCAATTGCACGTGCATCTAGACCGCACGAATAGCCGAGTGGTATAATAGGTCACCACGCCGAATATCACTGTGTGCGTCGTGCTGCGGGTTCGATCCCCGCATTGGGCAAGCATTTGCGTGATCCACGAATGCTTTTTCTAAGTCTGGGTGTAATCTGTGCTTGTGTTTAGAATGTTAATGAAAGCCCCCAAGACACAAGGATTAAAACCCTTAGTGCGGAAGTCCTTTTATAAAAAAAAGAAAGAAAAATAAATGTACTAACAGAAATAAAAATAATGCCTGTTATAGCAAAAATCACAGCCGTTTTCGTTATGATATAGGTGTATGGGTCATGGGCCATTTTGTTGTAACCATTAACCATTCTGTTGAAAATAAGTTTTAGGTTATTTGGTTAATCATTTTGTGTTAAATGTTACATTAAGGTACAATAAGATTCATACATAATAGCTTTTAATGACCAACCGTTGCGAAATATTCCATATCTATCGTGTTTTTAAAATGGTCCTCGTTTTAAAAGAATTGCTATCTCAATAATATGAAAATTAATATGTGCAAAAATCGTTACGTATCCGATGAATAAAATTAATTAAAGAATGTAATATTGCTCATTCAATCTGATACCGCTTCGAGTAAAAACCTACTTTAATATTGATTTCAATATGTTTTACTGCGGAAACGTACACGTGCAACAATATAAATAACGATGGAAACGAAATATTTATCGAACAACAACCGAATCATCATTAAATTAATTACAAACATACATAATAAAATAAAGTGCTTAAAATACAGATTTTGGGTAATCGCTACCTATCGGCTGTGTGAAATATGTCATTTCTTTAACGATTAGTATTTAATTTAATGTATTCTACAAAAGAACTGGCAACTGTTAATATTCAAATTTCCCTATAGTATGTGAGTAGTACCTAATCTCCAAAAAAAAAATACAAAAAATCCTCATATTTCTGTGTGAATTTAACTAATATGCACTAGTAATGTGTAGCAAACCTTATTTTTCACATACTTTATGCTATTAGAATACTTACACTGTTATACTTTCTGTTTATACATTAAATAATAAATAAAGTATTATTTATTATTATTATTTAGCAGTACGGCCACACAACATGACACCTAACAATTAACGTAATTGACCATTGTAACTATCGACTGAACATTTTACGCTCATCATCATCACAATTTCCCACGCGTTATAACAGAATCAATAACAATTAGTTATTTGAGAAGATTTTTTTATTTAATTTTCAATAAAATATTACAAACTATGTCGAGTTGTAAAAACGGCAGATTATTTACTTTCATATTGAACTAGTTACAAGCATTTTAATTTCGTTAATTAGACAGAGAGAGCTATACTATCAGGTGACGTCACCTTGGTAATTCTCCATACTAATCTGGGGCTGCCCCGCACAAGACGTCGTTTTGCAAAAAAGAGGTAGAATATGCGTCATCTACTAACTTTAAAAGCTTATAACTTTTGTATTCGTGTATATTTTTTTGATGTTATTTCGCAGTTCTGCTTCAATAAAGGCAACCGTTACCGCCAGGCGCGCCAGTCGCACGCGAAGTCCAAAATGTCAAATTCCATACTTTGCTGGTAGGCTTTGACAGCTGACGCGCCAGTGGCGCCAACTAGTGAGCGCAATAACAGTAGCCCTCATTTCGTTAGCTGACTATTTCGACCATTTGATTTAAAGATCTATTCTATCAATTACTAACATGCCTTAGGGTAATAAATTAGTTGATGAATAATTAATCAGTCATAGCTACAATTAAATGAGCGAGATCAGTCTCACACTGCCGGAGGATCATTACTATGTATGAAGGTGTGTGGGGGTCAAATGTACGAGATGTCTTGTAATTACAAGACGGTGGGTCTTCTCTAGTCCGATATTATCACAGTAAAAGTGCCTTTGCACAAACTACTTAATTGAGTCTTCAATTATTTAAGAACCGATCGTGCTTTAAGTCGGACATTCATTTAATGGGGAAAGTTTTTCGATGGACCACGTAGGAATCTAATTCTCAGACCATTAACGTTCTAATCACACAGTAAAACTTAAGTTAACAAACTGTTGTTAGATGCTTAGAGACGTGACGTATTTTATTTGATTACCTCAGTTGCTATTACTGAACAACTCAGGTGGTGAGTTCACCATTTATAAAGCACTAGCTGTAGCGTGCGGCTTGACTTACGCTTTGGTATAGGTTTATGATGAGAATTAAGTATTTATTCCTGGTTAGAATAAACTTTAATTACGGTGCTCTTTGTTTATTTTAGATATTTTTATTTTTACCAGCGACGTAAAATGGCCATTTCTATGTGCCATTGTGCATTGATCCTAAGCTACATAATATGAACTTACTTCTTTTTTAACGTGTGCACATTTGGTGTATATTTAGTATGTAGGTGTAATCTCTTGTGTATTATGTATGTATACATTTCACAATTTTTCACGAATATATCCATATAAACATGCTAAATATTCAAATTCAAAGGCCACCTCTTTTCTCGTCCGGGTGCGAAATATCCAAAAACTTTAGAGAAAATTAAATTAATGAAAAAAACAAATAGGTATATTTTAAGGAGAACAGACTAATTTTGTGCCCTTGTTATTTTAATGTTTCCATCTTTCAGCCATTTCAGGGTTGAATTTTCAAAAACGTTGAAATGTGTTTTATTTGGTTTGAAAAGTTTTAATATCAAAGTTTTTTTTTCTCTCTTTAACATGATAGACCCATCATCGAAACTTTAAACCTCTAATTCACTCTTAAGGGCGTATATTTTCGAGTTTATGAATTTCTAACCAAAAGCTTGAATAAATGAAAGTTTATGATTCTTACTTTAATAATAATAAATAATATGTCTGTTCTTCTGCAGAGCAGGGGTGGTTGGCCCCTGGTAGATTGCCCAATTTCAAATTTGAGTAAAATTCTCAACAAAGACCACTGCGTGTTGGACTCCCCACGTAAGCCTTTCAAAGGACCGGGTTATTCTTTTGAAGTAATCCCGTGAATAAAAAGAGATACATAATAATATATTTATTGGAGGCAAATGTTTATACAATCATACACAAAGATCACAATGCGCAAAGTAACAGATACACAATAAATGTATTTGTATGAACTCTGATGCCCAAAAAAGATTTAACTTGAGTTATGGTATAGTGCTATAGTGGTATATACTCAAAAATGATGTTAGATACATCAGGAGTTGGTATGAGCGTGATGCAATCAAATAGGTACAATAAATAACTAAAATATATATTATCATGTTTTTAGCAAATTAATTAATTAACTTTACTTATTCAAATAAAACTACTTTGAATGGTTTTTCGGTTTGTATTAAAATATATAAAATCTAAATACAAACCGCGATAAAATCCGTTCAAAGTAGTTTTAATTCTAACAACTTTACTAAACTATACCGTTTTTTTATCCATGTCAGTGAATAATATGCAGTGTGAGTAAGGGTGTGTGCGAGGAGTTTTGAAAGTGTATATGTGATTGTTGAGTATTAAATACTAAAAAAAAAATGTTTCACATAACCTGCACAATGTGAGTTGAGCTTTAAGGTGTCAGCATCAGCGTTATAAGCGACGCGACGGATAAAAATGCTTCGTTAAAATTAAATGCTTAGTATTTTAATTTCCTGCCGCATGGGTTGGAATTAAAACTCTACGACGTAGTTTTATGTCACTGGCTAGTGCGAATGAGGCTCAATGAATATAAAAAGGAACCACAACAAAATGTAGGTGTGAAGAGAATATATACTTTTAAATGATTCGTTCCGGTTTTCTGCTGAATAGCGTTGAAACCACGATTAAAAGGTAATGAATAGTGCGGTTTTGATCGCTTTTTTTATTACTTGCTGAAGTCCTTTATTATAATTTTATTTTCTGTGTGGTTTTAGAAGTAAAAACCTAGTTTAGAAACAAGATCATTTAAATTGAACTTACGTATAATAATATCTTGAGACAACTCACACACGGCCATTGAATCCCAAACTAGGCAGAGCCTGTATTACTCGTATGGCATTCAGACAACTGATAAACATACCTACTTATATATTTCTAAATACATGCATCATAGATAAATTATACCCAGACACAGAACAAATGATCATGTTCATCACACAAGACAAAAAAGATTTATTCTGGGTGGGAATCGAACCCACGACCTCCAGAGTCAGGGTCATTGACCACTATACCAACAGGCTAGGGTAGGTTAGGTTTTCTAAAATTTTCCAATTTTCTGCGCAATTTTCATATTTTTTTCTTTCCGTAAATCCTTAGCTAATTTGACTACTTAGATAATAAAATCTGAGTAGTCAAATTTCCTCATGACGTCACAATTTAAAATGTCGTAAATTTTACACAAAACATTGAATGTCGACAAAAACGTAGCCAAAAATGTATCTCAAGAAAAAAATCTCTTTTTACTTATATTACGCTAAGGCGAACAACTCTCTAAGATTTTAACTTTGATAACAGCACTAACTGGCAACTGATAACTTTAGGCGGCGAAATCCAAAGCTGGCACCAGTTTGCTAGCTAGGTGAGCAAGCTAGTAATCTAACACAATTAGCAGGAATTAACACTCCCAGTGGACAGCAATGTGGACAAATTTTTTGATGCCATATTTAAGGTTTATGTTTAATTAGATTAGTTTATTTTATTATTCCTTTTGTATGTATATATAGTTAAGTTTATTTGAAATAAAGTGTAAATGCCTCAATTAGCAGGGAAAGACACAAAGCAGTGTGTTTAGTTAAGTTATAATATTATAACAAAGACCTTAAACTTGACTTTATTATTTAATGTCCCTACGGATTTGTACTAGAACACTACTGATTCATATTTGAACAAAATAATATACCTACCCCGGAATGTAACTTGTAATTTTGATAAAGTCTGAATTAAAATGATTTATAGCCAGTTCACATATTCAAGGACGGTAGAATTTACTTCGTTTTGCTTAGAACATGTTACCATTCGTAAGCTAAACGAATCGCAAATATAGGAACCAAGCATTAGTCTATCCTTTCATAAATCATTATCTAAAATAGTGAAATTGAACTAGTTTCGTCTCTAAGGTTCAATAAAAAAAACATAACATATATTACTCGGAACGCTTTTTGAGTTAAGGGTGAATATGCTCTATTAGCTTTAGATTGACGCTTTGGTGCGCTTCGACTCTGCTGTAGTAAGTTTACCTTAAAGCACTATTTTTTCAAAAAATGTTGCAGAAATAAACAAAAGACACTGAATAATTTAACATGCAGATTTCTAGTTATTCAATTTTATTACTTATTTTTTTTTTATTTGAAACTTTCAGTATAAGTACTTAAACGTAAAACATTACCTACCAAAACTAATTTCTACTCCGGTTCTCAGCCTAGTAATATAGTATTATTACAAAACAGGTATCTATCCTTTAATAAACATTTGAAGCGCAAAAATATCAATATGAGTGTAACAAGCTCGTCCTGTATTTATGATCAGTCGAAGTAAATAACCCCATTCACAACAATCATCAAACAATAATGTTAATTAACTCGCTAACCCAATTTACAAACTCAATCGGGTGACTTGGTTAACTAATAACATTTATATTACTTACCTACATAGTTTATTGACTGTCAATGTTTATTCAAATAATGTTGTTCGGTTACGTCTACACGTCTTACATTATTTACTTTAGGTTTTAAATTCTCATAGGAGAGATGATGCCGATGGGATATCGCCCTCACATCGGATCTATCTGATTATCCTGTTACATCGACAATAAACGTAATACACCTAAAGGAACTATTGATTTATTATTACTCAATATAAAATAGTTCGAGAACAAACAAATTAGTTGATAAACTTATAATTTTACGTATTAAATTAATGACTCTACTATTTTAACAGATAACCTAGCTAAATTAAATGTATTTATTTTAATGTTATTTTAATAGTCTCCTCGTATAAATATTAAATGTAGCAACATAGTAGTACCAGGTGGTGTATAAACCACGTGTTTTATTAAGTACGTGTGACCGCGGTCCTCTGGCTGGGGGAGCTGGCTAGCGGCAGTGTGGGCAGCCCCTTACGCCGCCACGCGTTAACTCAAATAATTTGCATTTACATATACACCACGAACATAGCCCACATCGCATGCGACACGTCACGACTCGAGCGCCGCTAGCTCAACGCGAAATTAAAACTTCATTTTTAATGACGTGTTACCATATCGCCCGGCTTGCGTACTACTTATACGACCGGCGCTGCACGATTCTGAATGAAAAAGTGTTCCCAGACTGTATTTTGTAGTTTTGTTTACATGAACACTATTCTTTAGTTTATACTTTACACGTAATTACGTTTACGTTCTGTATTTGTAACAAAGCTTACCATAATGTAAGCTTTTAGTGAATTTTTATTTTATTTTACTTGTTTACAATAAATTATCAACTCGACAAATTACTTCATTTAAGTTGATGTTGATATTGTATTGGTTTTCTCATTTACATAAATCATCATCCCTACATTAGGGATCACTTGCCTCAATGAACCAAATACTTATAAATTCTTTTATTTCCATCTGCTTAACTCAGCTGAACAAAGGCAAAATCATAGCGGTCTTATATTAAGTATGTTTCATTGGTGCAAGTGGACCCATTTTCCCATAGTATGTTGTAATTTATTTCATGTGGTAGCAAATATATGTTGCTTAATGTGGCTTATTTTGTGTGTTATCACTTCTTATTCATTTGCACGTGTGTTGTTGCATGGTTGTTTTGTTGTCAGTCATTCCGGCGCAGCTGCTGTCGGTGGTGCATTACGACACAGGACACGGTAGACAAGCCTGTAGAAGTAGACACTGGCGAAGTTAATGTGCGTACCTTATGTTACACGGTGGACGCTGGTGGAGGCGTTTACAACAGTCCCAAATCAAATATAACCTGCATTCGTCATTTTGACAACCCTAACAATTACATTTCATTTTCAACGACTGCCAAACAAAATTATAACATTTCTACATCTTTGTTACAAAAAAAAAAATATTAGAAATATATTTCAGGAATACTGGTAATTTTACTCAACCTGTATAATATTAATATTGCTCTTTTATCATTTAGGAATTCTTATTGTCAACATGTTAATGTTTTAACATTGAAAGAGGTTGTACCTAATTTGAGATTTATTTTTCAACAGTCGCTGCAGGCGAAATTGTCGTTCAGCTCGAAAGAAATTGTTGCCTTGACATGTTCGTGGTGCAAAGACGCGTACCATAACAAAGAGAGTTGTTTCAACCTTCAACGAATAGGAGAAGAATGCGCATTAGGTACAGTATTCACCCAACTTTCTTAATATTAGGTACCTACTTACATCTTCACGTAACTGATTCTTCTCAATGTTGTTTCCATAGGATCGCAATCCAACATAATAGTACCGCCGTCATGGATCGTCAAATTACCAAGAAGAGGTAGCTTTAAGTCATCATTAAGAAAATCGCCTAAGAAAAAAAATGCTTCTAAGAAGAAAGGAAAAGACTCGAAGAATGAACAGAAAACGTTTGTGATAAAGCCAATACCTACAGCGAGTGTGAGGCCAGTGTTAGTTTTTATAAATCCGAAGAGCGGTGGCAACCAGGGCGCCAAACTACTGCAGAAGTTCCAATGGCTTTTAAATCCAAGACAAGTCTTCGATCTCACACAAGGAGGACCTGGGCCTGGGTAATGTTTTTTTTTACCTTTAAAATAACACAAAAAAAATCAATGGATAGTATCACAGTAATACATTGTATTGTAAACAACACGAAACATTGTATAGTATCCTACGCAAGTCCATAATAGCTACCTACTTATTAGCTACAATGTGCACTCCAGTTTATTGCTTTAACAAAACCTATAAAACAGTATCCAAAGGTTCACTCTCTTTTAATAACAGACAAAGAGCTATAAGTTTGTGCGGTACGAGGGATAAACTACCCAACCTCCGCCATCCAACCTGACAAAGCCAATAATCGGTTTGACCCATTAAAATTTCGAGGCCGGATCTTCACTCGCCTTACCAGTCGTAGCGGAGCGCTCACCGAGATCGTCAGCCTAATGGGAAATGGGGGACCCTCTGCGTCATCACTGTCACTAAAGCTTTTTCTCAATCTGTTAACTTGCGCTACGTGCGGTGTGGGCGGCTTCACAATTTTAGTTAAGAACAAATTTACATACTACCTATACAAAGTTTAACACGGTTTGTGTTTTCTTCCGTTGTAATTTTACCGACTAGTCAATGAATACATAATAAATTTGGTTGGTACTGTTGTTTACAATATTAATAAGACTCTCATTCTATTATGACGACCTTGAAAGCTATGATAACGTTATGATAATATATTTTACTTTCGACGTGTCCTTGTGATCCCACTTTACAAAAAAGCTTATTAATTTATTTCTACTTATTTGTATCAAAAGACCCACACGAGCCAAAGTAAAGAAATGCTTGTATCGAATAGAATCTACACAATCTAAGGATTATATGATAAGAAATCAAAGATTTATGTAAAACGAATTACTCCTATTTTTGTTAGTGTCGATTTGACCCATTAAAATTTTCTCAAATTAATCGGGCCCAGTCTTCAGCCTTTGAAGTCTTGAAGAATATCGAAGTTATTCAAAATATAATGAATAGCGCTTACTATTTGTATGTATGATCCAGTTACATCATAGTGTTGTATTCTTAGGTTGGAGCTGTTCCGCAAGGTGCCAAACCTGCGCGTGCTGGCGTGCGGCGGCGACGGCACCGTGGGCTGGGTGCTGAGCGTGCTCGACCGCATTGGCTCTCGTCCCGCTGTCGGCGTGCTGCCGCTTGGAACCGGCAATGATCTGGCAAGGGCGCTGGGATGGGGTGGCGTAAGTATTTCTGATTATACTCTGCGCCTATTTCGAGACAATCTCTTAAACGGCTAAACTGTCTCTCTCGGCAGCCCTAAACGGCCTCTCTGTATAAGTGAATTATATGTGCCAAAATCATACAGTTCAAAATTCCGCCTGAGGATAAGATTTTTGCAAGTGAGGTTTTACACAAAAATGTATTAATACGTCGCAAACATATTGTCAATGCACGTCAGATCATCAGTGTTTCACCACTTTAATACAGAGCCTTTATTTCACAGTAATAATTATGATTGGCTTAAGTATTTTGTTTTGGTACGAATGTACATGTTCGGCACATCAAAAAGCACTAATTACATGTCATCATTGAAAACGACTACAATACTATGAATCGACACGCCAACGAATTTTTAAAATAAAATATTTATACACCATTATGTTCATTTTCATCGATTAATCTGACTTTTGTTTAAGTTTGCTTTACGTTATAAAAATTCTATCTGAGATGTAGGTTATTTTAAATATAGTACTTAATATACACGTAAAATAACAACCACGGCTACAAAGGGTTATTATAAAGAAACATAAACGTAGTTTAAAAAAAAACAGATATTCTACATTTCCAATTTTCAGATATATCATGTTTCGATTCGTGAATTGCTTTTAAACAAAATGTTTGTCGGACATTGTATATCTAATTCATTTTGTACAAACAAAAACCACTCACAAAAAATAAAAACAATTTTGCGTTAAAATTATATTTTTGTCACACCGTTATAAAACCGTACCTTTTATTTACATTTTATCAAAAAATAGATTAAAAGTGTACAACCGAGCCTTTGGTAGCTGCCGTAGGCTTAAATAATCGGTGTGAAAATAAAGCAAAAACCACCTAATGGTTGTAGAGACATGTCGAACGATATTATGACGTTAACGTTGCCCAAATGTCCACGCCTCGGGGACACGAGTGTCGAGTCTGACGCGTAAAATAAATTCGTTCGCACCCCGTGGGAACTGTCCAAATGCTTAACTGGGTATGACGTACGGTATTAAGTAAATAATATAAATTGCCTCACGAAACATACCTTTATTTGTCCGTTAGTTCCACATTTTCGTGTTTCGGTATTACCTTACTCTTTGTATAAATTACAACTGTTTTACATCCGCGACAAATTGTTGCAGTAAATATACATTCAGTAAATGAGAGGTCGTTGAGAATAATACCTCAAATTATCCTAAATTACGCTCCTGTAAATTGCAGGTAGATTCCATAAAAGGTGATAAAAACAAGAGTCAATTTATCTTCACTAATCGTAAGTGCTTCATTACGTCCCTTTATTTTTCTCTGGCTGAAGTAAGGGTGAACCAACTTGATATTCAGAATTTACTACCACCTCACATTTATACGCACTTACCGTCATTTATATGAACAGGGAAAAAAGGTGTACCTCTGAAAATGCAAATGTTATTATTACTCGTTGTCGCTTGACGTACGACAATATGTTTTAACGAGCCCATAAACAAAGTTTATTACTTTGTTCATGAAAATTTTAGTATTCTCCAAAACGACACACTCCGTTCTAGCTCCGGATTTCAGTAATAATCTTTCATTGTTACGATTTCCAAATGTTCCGGCATTTTCACCCTCGTCGTGTTTATTTGCCGATAGTCAAAGGACCGCATAATTTCCCTTACGACTGCAATTAAAGCTTTGAAAACGTGTTGCTGCTTCAGTATTTTAAAATAAACTTTGTTGGGACGTAAATAAGGTAATGTAATGAGAATATGTTGAAAGCTTGAAATATTTTTCATTAGATGTGATATAAAAAATAATTTGAAAAGGAAGCTAATAGTATAGTATAAAAAAGTAGGGTATAAGTATAAAAGAGCTCTCGTCACTCGTCACAATCTTTGACGGCGTCAAGTGACATGGACTGTCACGGAACAAGTCCTCTGACTCTATGAACACAGACGCGCCAACACACCCATAAAAAACACATTCTACAATAAATTTACCTCAGTAAAACTTTACATACTTAAAACGAGGAATGATGGCCTATTTGAAATCCTTATTTAAACTGCTAACATTTAAAGTTTAAAACGTTATTACGTTATTAGAAGTAAGTATTATGGGGTAAGTTGGGTAATTAGAATTACCTTCATCTCCGTACAGATTAAAATTATTTTACACTACCTTTACTCTAAGATAACAAGGTGCATACATTCCTCTGCTATGTTCAACACAGCGTAGGAAAATGAGCCTGTGTTTAACATAGATATAGCACTAATATTCCTGAACCATAATGGCATAGTTATCGTTACGTATAATGTTATAAAACAAATGTTTAAACGCCGGGATAGAGTACTAATTTACATAATATTTTGTCATCATTGTTGTTTTGGTAGAAGTAAAATTAGGGTCACGATAATGCGACCAACATGCCCCGTACTTAGTCATTAGAGACTTAATGTAATGGTACGGAATAGGGACTAAAAACAATTGTACATATTGTAATGAAGCGTTGTTTTTAGGTGCTTACTACTTACTATTACTACTACTACTTATTAATTGTAATTTAACTTTTTGAAGTAAATAAGTACCTAATTGAGGATTGCTTTTATTTAAAATATTTTTATTGTAAATTACAAACACAACAAAATAAAAGCAGCCTAATCGGTCGAGCTGCTCTTAAGTGATGCTCCGTCACATGTGGCAATCAGTTAATACTTATATAGATTTATATAAATGTTGATCAAATAATTTTTGTACCTATTTTGCTTTGTTTTCTCTCCTAGTTGGAAATAGCGGGACGTTTTAAAGTTTACACTATGAAATATTTTTTCATAGATGTTTGCTGTCGCTCCTAACCTGGTAATCAAAAAATCCTAGGGTCGTATGAAAACAGAAGAAATAATATTATTTATTCACTTTAACGTTTAATTTCTATTTGTAATAATGGTTTTCCTCTGGTTGTACAGAAATACACCAATAATAAAATTTCGCATGACTAAAAAAACTAAAAATTAATTATTGTTTATTTATTTAAGAAATTAAAATAAATTGTATGAGACTAAATTGTTTTATATAATTTAGATTTAAATCATGAATTGTTTTTACAAATAAAGTTGTTAACAACTTAACTTACAATGTTTTTTAACAAGACGTTGAAGTTAAATCAATTTTTATATGTATATGAAAAATTTTGTAAGTTAAACTAATCTAAAACATTTTAGTTAAATGTCCTCAAAAAATATTAATACAAGTAGTTTTACTAAAAATTAATTCTCAAAATCAAAGTGTAAAGTTGACACGAACCCCACTTATCATTATTTATTCAATTAAACTATACTTCAAAGTTTATTAGTATCATACATGGATTTCAATTGACCCTTCTAGAAATAATATGTTCTAGTGAATTATAATTTTTGTGATTATGTTCGTATTTATTTTTAACTTTTTTAGGTTCTGTTATTACTAGGTTTTAAATCGTTCATTTGTTATGTTAGATAGCAAAACATATCATGTTCATATGACACATTTCGATAGTATATTTGGTTTAACCCCACTTTTGTCAAATATCTAAAATATGCACTTTCAATGAAATTGAAAATACTTCTTTGGCAGTAGTTAAAATTCTAACAACCAGTCTTAATCTAGGATACTGTGTTAAAAATAATTTGTGCAGGTCAGATAGGCAGTCGCTTCATGTAAAATACGGTATTCAGCTGAAGCTGGTTAGACTGCAAGCGGAACCCAACATAGCTTGTGAAAAAAGTAGGCAGTACATCTATAGAAGAAATGTTCCAAAATATTATAAAAATCTCAAACTTACGTATCTGTTGTCGGTTTATAACTCAAAATAAACTTTTACATATCTAATGTCCCGCGATTTGTTCAATACATTTACGTGAAACATTTATTTTTATTTTCACTATTTGTATCTTTATGTAACTAAATAAAAATACCGAACACACCAGTTGCTCGCGTTCCCGCGCAAGTTTTGACAAGCAATAGCGCGAAATAGGTTACCCAGATCGCACCATCACTCTTTGTTTTCTCAAATAGTCAGCAGAAGCATTTAATATACAGTGGGCAAATACAATTTTAATAGGTAGAAGCGTTGTTACTAATAATTTAATCTTTATATTATATATAAATTAATTTGTATTAATGTATTTTTGAAAATGTACCCACACAAAATGTAATTTTAAAAATACAGTATTCGGCCTTTATAATTTAATATTGTTATATCGTAAAAATGATATAGAAAACCCTTTCTTGGTAGACACCAGGTGTCCAATGTCATGACCAAAGACTCAACTATAGTATGCCCATTATAGTAGGTACTTACATACAGTACTGATTAAATTCTACCACAGTATATTGAATGCCGAATTCCTTCAATTGTTTGGAGAGCTGACACTGCCGTTTGGATACATGCATTTTTACATAAATAAACAAAAGTGACGTAATTTAATGGCGAGTTTACCAAATCTAAACCTGCACATACATCACCTTTTCATTAATACAATCGCAATTGTTCGAGCGTCACCAAACGATGCTTGATAAACGATCGGCCACGGAAATGTAACACAGAGAGTAGAGGGTTGCCGTTGTTTTGAACCTATTGTGTAGTTCATATAAACCTGCATGAATGCTCCTGCCATACTCAGGTGGCTTTTCGGCCATAAAACACACTGACACAATGTTTCTATTATACCTATTGGTGTATTTTGTAATAACATGGCCTTTACAGTCAAAATAGCATAAACAAGGATTAGTTGGTGTTTTTATGTACGTATATCATAACGCCAATGTAAACTGACGGGGCTAGCAGAGTGTAGTATTGTCCACAGTACCAATATATAGCCATGTCGCGACCACAAGAACAAGAGAACGAAGAGTAGTTAGTGTTATTTATTTTATTTATGTTTATATCTATGTATCGGAACTAATGGTATATTGAACTATGTACTCGTACTATGATAGTAAGGACGACTTCACGTGAGAGGCAACAACGCGCAATAAAGGTTAGCTTTGTTAAAATCGCTGTCAATGTCAAAATATTCCCACAGATTTTACAATGAAGACCTATACACTGTACACACTTCTAATCTAGCTCTAACAAGATTGTATGTTATGTACCACATACTAATAAATTATAAATGCGAAAGTAACTCTGTCTGTCTGTCTGTCGCGCTTCCACGCCAAAATTATTGAACCGATTTAAATCAAATTTGGTATACAGAT
This sequence comes from Diachrysia chrysitis, assembly GCA_932294365.1. NCBI lineage: Eukaryota > Metazoa > Arthropoda > Insecta > Lepidoptera > Noctuidae > Diachrysia > Diachrysia chrysitis. The sequence goes on along the minus strand of OW028649.1, from coordinate 7,883,655 downwards.
AGTCTAGAGAAAGACATAGGCTACTTTTTGCCGCGATAACCGACATCCACGCGAGCGGAGCCGCGGGAAACAGCTAGTATAATTATATGTTTTATACTTCAGTATCCCCCGGAATTCTAATTACTACGATCCTGACATACCCCTGTCGCCTCATTCACTCTTATCACATTCTCCACATGTTCGTTTGAGATCGGTTTAAGGTAATCCTGACTGCCGTTATCCCTAACAATTCTTATTTGCAACCTTGTTTATAAACAGCAGTACCTATTATAAAAATCCAGAAAAAAAACACATTTTTTTTTTTATTTGATACGCATTAACGCATGCGGAGCGAATATTTGTAATTAAATACAAAATATAGAAAGAAAAACTTAAACCTCAGGCAGGACTCGAACCTGCGACTACTGGTTTCTCACTAATGGCGCGTCAAGCCAGAAGTCGTAGGTTGGAGTAGTACCTGAGGTTTAAGTTTTTCTTTCTCTCTCATTACAAATGTAACAAAATTCTTATTTTTTTTTCTAAATTATCCTTGGTCAATAAAACTTGATGCCCATATGACTATATGGTCTTGAGAATCAAGCAGAATTATACATACCTAAGAAAGAATCCAAATAAAATATTACAGTTAATTTAAGAAACAGTTTATCCTGCAAAATTTCTTCCTAAATCCATTAAAATGTTTGGTTAATTAAATGTAGACAATTATTTCATTGTATTTGTTTCCATTAGGGTTACGAGGACGAGCCAATATCGAAGATCTTAGCCAACATCGGCGAGAGCGACACCGTACTGCTAGACAGATGGGAACTGAACGTGGAGCCGAACACAGCAGCCGCCGGCGAAGACACGAGCAACGCAAAACCAGAACTACCCCTTAATGTAGTTAACAATTACTTCTCGTTCGGCGTCGATGCACACATAGCCTTAGAGTTCCACGAAGCTCGAGGTAAGTTATCTTAGAATATGTAGGTGGTATCAATCAATTAAGTCACCCCTATTTGGATAGAACACTCCCAAATTTTTTCAAAAAAACTCTGCAGTCAACACCAGCGGCTATTCAGAGCCCAATAGATTTGGTCCAATGAGCATATTTTTGGTCATTATTCCAACACAGTTTATAAAAAAATGTGACTGGGGCAATTTATACCTAGATACAAGAATAAAAGCAGTTCTCTATAGAGACACTGAAACAGAAAACAAAATAGTTCAAACAATGTTTTATGCTTTTGGTACCAGTTATTTTTGAACTAATGTTCCTTTTAGCTTCTTATTTAATATTTTATAAACGCACGTGCAAAATTATTTGCTTTTAAATATATATTGTCATATAAGCAAACACTTAACCCACCTCAATTTAGCCGAGAACTACTAATTAGACGTGATATAGAAATGAATAATAGAGACTAATTTACCTCTACTATATATTCACTAGTTAATTAATGCCATTCCATAAATTGATATGCATACTTAAGTACCGTCTCGTAGATGTTTCACGTGTAACTAATTTAATATTTATTGCATAGTATTAATTTACCAAATATTTGTATTTGCGAAATGCATGTCTAGATTATTATATCGCCGAGACAACGAATTTTCACTCATATCGACTACTAATCAAAGGCATAAAGTTACTCGTATAATATATTATCTTTTTAATTTCTATAAACCGTATATGAACAGTAATGAATGCATTTCGAATAACTTCTTTTTATATTGTTAGTCGGTACGAAGCCTATTTCCTGTTATTAATAAATTTTTCGAGAACTCGTATTGTTCCATTTAAATATTTTCAACGTTTGAGATGTTATCAGCCGACAACCGCAGACATTCTCGGGCTGTATTACAAGCGAATAATTGTTAAGAATATAAATTCCTTTATTATTGAATTCTTGTTAAAGCTCACACAGACGTATTTTTTTAATTTATGTATAGGCTGAATACTTTATCTGTTAAATTATAATTATAGTTTTAAATATAACATGAAACTTAAAAACCATTAAATTATAATATGGAATCTTAGGTTATTATTAATTACGCAAACTTTCATATCAGGTTGGTAACATCAGAGTGAATTTGAAAGTATTACGACGGTAAGTAATCTGTACATAAAAAGATTAACTTGAGAAAAATTTCAACAGAGGCGCACCCTGAAAAGTTCAACTCTCGAATAAGGAACAAGCTGTTCTACGGAACCGCAGGAGGGAAAGATCTCATGCAACGCAAGTGGAAGGGGCTCGCGGAGTTCGTGACCATGGAGTGTGACGGCAAGGACCTCACGCCCGTGCTCAGGGAGCACAAAGTTCACGCCATCGTCTTCTTAAACATTCCAAGGTATAACAAGCACTCAAATCCGCACAAATGCGACATTTAAAATAATTAAGTACAAGAAGATTCTGCGCATACTTTGTAAGCGCTGTCGGTAACATTCATTTAAAAACTTAGCTTCAATTTAGGAATGAATGTGACGGTCCCTCATATGAAAGTAAACTTTCATAAAGTGCGCGAAAACTCTGAGAAAATTTGTGTTTGCGGTTGGTTTGTCGAAATAGAGACGCCAAACATCTTTTCTCTCTTCTTTTGTACAGAGTAACCCAGTGTCATTTTATACACTAAATTGAAACCCAAAAATCGATAAAACTATCGATGCAAATTAACTATAACTCTAGCTTTCTCTAGAGAAAACTAATCAATAACACTGAAACAAACTTAGCGTAGACATAATATTTGCGCTTAAGAACTTAGATTCAGCGAATATTGGAGATTAGTCAAAACAAAATACATTATATTATTAGATATTTACATGTCTATATTGTTTACAGTTACGGGGGTGGGACTCACCCTTGGAACAAGTCAGGGGGCGCCTTTGAACCGTCCACTGAAGACGGCTTAATAGAAGTAGTCGGATTAACCACTTATCAATTGGTAAGTTGGTGGCAGATCGTCGCTGAATACTGTGTAGTGTACTCTGTACGTGCTTATGTTGGTAAAACCTTTTTCAAAAGCATAGTGTGCCCAGCTTATCGGAAATATCCACTTTGCTTCGGTGAACTGCTCCCGTCTCATCCTCTTACTTAAGGATCCACATTTATTGGATATTCCCAGTAGATAGATACTAAAATATTGAATTTATTTTGCCATATGAACACTTTCAGTAAATAGAAGGGTTCTACTTGATTAATGAACTTATTAAGTCTACTGATTACTTATGTAAACTAATGAAAATTTATTATAAAGGTATATTATGTTTTCTATATTTTAATCAGGGTCACGATAACCTTTTGTAATTTTAAAACCATAGTGATACTTATCCCTATCGTTTAAAATTACAAAAGTTTAATTTGCAGCTATCTTTTAAAATAACATATCCTACATAATGTCGTATAAATATGGAGTAAACTAAGAAACATATAAGCAAATTTCGCATGCAAAGTGCAAAATTAAATAACCGTCTCCCCAAGTAGGTACCAAGTAAATTGTTCTTAGAAACGAGTTCAGGGACTAGTGTTATGTAGATGACCCGAATCGCGCGGATGGTGAAACATGCTCTTTTCGCGTCGAGGATAGCTTCGATCAGCAAGTAGATTTAAAAGCACATTCCGTATATTTGGTTTAAATTTTAGTGTCAAATAAATATATAAAATATTGTTCTGTTTCGTTTCATTTGTATAGATATTTGCGAAAAAGAATTTATTACTGATCGGGTTTAAGACTAATTTTAATTTACTTCCGCATTTGTATAAACCTAAATGCCATTTTGTTTAAGCCTTAGAAGCCATGTCTTACAACTATAATTTTTCATGACAAGTCTTTTCTTTGATTCGGTTAAAAAGTGTTAAATTTGAAAGTGAGATAGTCACCTGTACATTGTTCCACATAGCCGTTACTGCAAGCGGGTGGACATGGCACCTGCATCACTCAATGCAAGACGGCGAAGATTGTGACCACGAAGGTGATCCCTATGCAAGTGGACGGCGAGGCGTGCAGGCTAGCGCCCTCAGTCATCACACTCTCTAGACTTAACCAGGCCACTATGCTGGCCAAGAAGAAGCCTGGAAGAACAATAGCACCGTAAGTATTTTATTCCAAAACTAGAGATAACTTCGAATATAGTAGTGAGCTCTGTCTCTGATTTTCATTAATGTTTTCATTACTCGACGATATTCATAAGTCTAGATCTATACTTCTCTCTATCTTCGATAAGTCTAGTATTTGTAGGCCTACCACATTTTGAGCAGTCGGCTCTGATATCACTTTGCTGATTGGTTAATCATTTTATGCTCTAAGCTGGTATCGATATAGGCACAGAAATGTAAGATAATTTGTATGGAGCTTATGTTCAATTTCTGTCTCTAATGAGGAAAATATTAGAGTAAATTATTGTCAACGACCGTAAACCAACTCATTAAGCGACAGAACCTGTCGTGTCGTGACCGAATGATAAATTATACGTTTGTTTCAGTCAAACAACGTTGGATAAACTAACAATCACAGTGAATCTCATAACCATGGCTGATTACGAGAGGCATCATTACGACAAGGAACTTCTGGCGAAGACAGGTAAGGATGATTGTACGGAACCTACGGCAAGTGTTAATTTATTTAATCAGGAGCCGTCTTCAAAGCTTAACAAGGAGCTTTGAAAATTATGTTAATCAATCAAGCGCAACGAAATTTAGGTGCGAGTACATGATTTTAATACTTGAACAGTTTTACCTCAATTCACCATATACTTAAATGTCAAAGATAAAGATATTGTTTATATAGGGTTACTGGTAATATGCCCGCAAACCACTAAGGGGGTATAGGTGAGGTCATTTGCAACCAAATGATCTGTAATGACCTCTACGCTAATGTGTTTTTTTGTTACTTTTAAAGATACCCATCTTATGTATCCGCGGTACCTATGCATGTACCGCGAATATCTTAAAATGAAAAAACCTCAAATTACTAGAAAATAAACATAAGTATAAAGGTCATCAGGGTTGCAAATGCAACAACAAAAACTACATCCACTTAGCGGATTGTCGGGATGTAACCCCGTATGTACATTTTATCACTGACTTATTTTTGTTGGCTAAATCTTCCTAAAAATATTATAGCATCTTTGCTATAAATTTTCCGGTATGAATCAGTTTAAAAGATTTTTTATAGGTACAGCCAAAGCTCATGCTGCATATTTTTACGCAAAAATATTAAATACAAAGAACATGGACGTTTAACCTCCAATAAAATTCTTCAACTTGTTACACGGTTCTTTAACTTGTGTTGTTTATTTCTCGGCTATTTTTAGCAAAGTTAAATTCAATTTCTGTTTTTTTCTCAACCAGTCGCCTAGTGACTGCTGACAACAGACCTCTATCATACAATTGTAACACAATATCTTAGTTCGATGGAATAATTTTCTCGTATTTTTAAAGTTAGTTCGTTCTAGCGAAATTCTTTGAAGCTATAAACGTATTATTTACACAAAGTATATAATATAATACATACACATTTCTGTGAATATATTGTAGACAAAACCATGAAGTATTTAGGCTAAAATATTTTGCATTTGGTATTTTTTTAGGATCTGCTTTTTTTACAAAACTTTATTTAGTTTATGATCAAGTAACACAGATCTATGAGTGTCTCTTTCAAACATATTTATCTAAATCGAAGAGACAAAATGATGACTCAAATATGTGAACCATTTTTTTTTAAATACGCCGTCATGGTTAGCTCGCAATTCATTTTAGTGTTATTTCCGAAATTTCTGTAATTAACATTTTGTATATTGCGAAAAACATTGCACAAAATTAAATTATGTAACTTTACCGTTTTTCATATCCGGAAACAATTATCAAAAACATTGTTGACAATAATTGTTGTATGAAACATGTTGTAAACACACATACGATTAAATAAAATGTGCTTTTGATTTCAAGAGATGTATGTATAATTTATTACTTTAACTGCAATTAAACACTCGCTTGGTTTAATTTAATGGATGAAATATTTTCAATAAACTGATCATAGATCATATACGAATATTAATTAATATTAATTAATAAGCTAGGTCGTTACCTAAGTTAATCCCGTTGTCATATCTCACTCTGGTGACTGGTGACCCAAGAACAACTAAGTCTTACTGGCATAATAATAAAACGGAGAATTACTCTTTTCCTGGCCAAGTCCTTTGGTCTTGTAAACTCAACGCAAGAAACACAATAAATAAACAAGCGCTTTAAGCAGCTAATGTACATTTAATGAAGTTTCGTCTGATAGTAAAAGTTTTAATGTAAAACCTCGTTGTGGCCCATTTATGGGATGACTCGTTTAAACTTGGCTGTAAATTTATATAAATTAATGATTCCTTCAGTCTAGACGCATTCATTTACCTACGGTGCGAATTCTTTAAACAATTTGATGCCAGACGTATACCTTTATAAAGACATTCGCCCATTACAGGGTTTCCAATATTTTATCATTAAAATTTACAACTAAACATTAAAACCATCCAAAAGCTGATAAATCTGAGGGCCAATCAAATGGGTAATTGTCCCGGGATATTGATGAATGGGACGTGGGAAACATTTATAAAATGGTTGAGATCATTATTCTGATATTTACTTTATGACATTAATTTCATGACGTATTCAAACCCTACTTATTGAGCTACTATTACCACCAACAAATTATATCTCAGTTTAATGACTTTAACTTAATTTAACTTGACATATCTATACTTATATTATAAAGCTGAAGAGTTTGTTTGTTTGTTTGTTTGTTTGTTTGAACGCGCTAATCTCAGGAACTACTGGTTCGAATTGAAAAAATCTTTTTGTATTGGATAGTCCGTTTATTGAGGAAGGCTATATAACATCACGCTACGACCAATAGGAGCGAAGCATAAATGAAAATGTTGCAAAAATGAAAAACCGTTGAAACTAAAACACGCGAACAAAGTCGCGGGGGACAGCTAGTCCAATATATATCTGACGTTTGTTAAATGGTGCTAAACATTAATTTGTGATTTAGACGTAATGCATGGTTTCAGGTAATATATTATTGATGTTCGTTACAGCTGAACGTGTAGGCACTTTAGACGTGAATCCCGCTGCCGACTTGGAGCAAATGCGCGGCCTCATTCAAGGCGTCATCAAAGAATCTCAAGCGTACTCTAACCTCACCGACTGGTGGTTTGTCGACTGTGAGTTATTCTTCTATTGCTTCCTTTGGATCCACTGTGTAGTTCCCTCTTGCGTACCTGGCCTGGTGTGGATTAACGAGTACGTTATTTATGTTTCGCTTTACCTTTGCATAATAAAACTGGTATACGACGAAGTAATGGGTAACAAACCGAGTGTTTGCATTCTACATGTTCAAACGTCAAAACGGGAGTGGAGAAGAAACGAAAGGCAAACATATCCCCCTGTGTCCCCGTTATTCCGAAAGTATGTCAAGTCTGTAGCATATGCTTATTTTCTGTAACTCTATTTCTGTCGGTATCTATAATACTTTTTGTTAGAATTTGCCATATAAATACCGAATCATTCATTTTACATTAACGAGATGTAGGTTTGATTGAGTGAACCAAATTCGGGCTTCATAGCTTTTTGTAATAACTGGAAAAATATTTTTGTGGATGTAAAGCTATTCAGTGCGATATTGAATAAGCCATTCTGCTTACATGTTCAATTTTTTAGCCTAATGAAAGGCGATTTTGCCAATACAAACAATATCCTTCCGCACTGAAATATTGACTCACGAAAACACGATGCTCCCAAATATATGTAGGTAGGTAGGTACCTATTCACTTTAAATTTATATTTGAGTTTAATGTATTCTAATGTTATTCGTAGCGGTGACAGCGGAACGATTCTTCCGAATCGACAAGGCTCAGGAGAACCTTCATTATCCGGCGGACATCGGACACGAGAACATTTACATCCTGGATGCGGCGCCTCACACTCCTGACACCGAGTCTACGGCACATCCCGACACTACCGCCACTGGCTCACTGGAAAGGACGGCTGCTTCAGTGTCACTGGACACCACCACTGGACTGTCTGTGTCACTGGACATTTCACAGAGTGTCGACACGCCGAGCGCGGCCGTCTCACTCGATGTACCTGAGTCCCATCCCTGGTGAGTAGCTTGTGACATTATTTACTTCTTCTGACGTAATAAAAGTTTTTTGGTGAACAGAAAGTTCTTATATAAAACGAGTAATAAAGCTACGTACGAGGCGTATTAAAACTACGCGATCTAGTTGACTAGTTATTATAGTTTAAGGTACTTTATAAAGACAGTGACATTCTTAAATAATTACTAATACCCACTACAGACCCATTTTTTCAGAAGCTATATCTTCAAAAAATCCAAAAGTATCTATGAAATTAAAAAATAAAATCAGCCGGAATATTTTATTGTAATTTATTCTGCCATTAAGATTAAAACATTTTTGCATTGAAAATTACAAAAATCGAAATTCCGTACTTAATCTAATAAGTTAAGTCCCCCTTTTTCAGTCCCTCGTAAAAAATTATTTCAACTCAAAAAGTTATTTGTGATTCAAATGAAGCGTTTAGGCAGCGGAACAAAACAGCTGAACAGCTGACGATGAAAAAATAAAACTGTCGGTAACAAAAAAATAGCAAGTGTTCGCAAATGTGAATGACTCGCTGGATTGCACCATTTAATCTATGCTCCGGTGTAATAGCAAGCGAAACTACGGCAACTCAACCGTTATTGCAAATTAAAACGCCCACTGCGTCAAACTGGAAATTCTAAAACAAAGCTGAAAGTTCACCTAGTTCAATATTTGTCCAAGTATTCCAGTACAAGTATAAGCAGTTGTATATTTATAAACTTTTGAAGTTGAGTTTTAGTTTTCGGGTTTGAGTACCATTCGGGTTCCTTTCTGTAGATTCTCATTAACGACGTTGATTTGGAACGGCGCCTGTGAATAGGGTGGCTTGCCCATAATTAGGTGTCGAAGCCTCAACTAAATGACAGCAACTGACAGGTTTCTAATAAAGATGATGTTTTAAATATTTATCTGTGCGTTCTTTAAATGAAAACGATAGTATTGAAGATGAATTTAAATATTCGTAAACATATTTGTAACTTAATTTGTTGGTTAGGTACGAACAGTTTTTTTATGATTTTTAGTAACCAAAAATATTTTTTTTTGGTTCAGTTCCTTGAGGTAGTTTGGTCAACTTAACAAACTCTCGAGATTTTGTGTAGCTTAGTAAGGATCTCGTAGCGATCGCGTAGTAAATATCGTATTTCAAATATGTATATCTGGGCAATTTTACGCGTGGCATGATAGTTTTGAAAGTGAAGAAATTGGCAAAATTTAAACCTAAATTATTTTGTTACTTGACATTTATTTATGTTTCTCTGTATTGTTTTTTATTAGTACTACTAACAGTTAATAGGCACAAACAAATATTGACAGTACTCTGTCCAACAGTGAATCGGGTCTCGGCAGTCCAGCACGATCAACGGAGGAACTGCTGTCTCCTCAAACGCCACCGCCGAGCGCGCTGCCAGTGGCCCCTCCAACACCAGTTGCTGTTAGTCCGCCGTCACCACCAGCGCCGGTCCCAGCCCCTATGCCACCGGCGCCACTCAGTCCCGCCCCAGCGCCTCTCGCACCCATATCCCCCCCACTCTGTACCAGTCCACCAGCAAAAGACCACGAACCCACCACAGACTCAATAGCGAGGTTTAAAACGTGAGTAAGATGACTTAACCGACATTTACGATGCTGGGTGTGCTCCTAGATTTAGTCGAGAATAGTTTTATCGCTTCTATAATATCGCGAATTGATTAGGGTCAGTAGATGTGCACATAAACGGTCTAGATATGGTTCCTTATAATAGACCCTCTACTTAGTACTTCTTTAAAATTGTACTTTGAGGACATGAACTTTTGCAGCACTTGTATTAATTGCAACTACTTCTTACTGACTCTTGGTAATGTTAGGGTAATAATAATAGAAATCTGCACTATTTACCTGAACAGATCACAATATGTGACGCTATAGACGTGTGTTTACTATGCTGTTAGGATACCGCACAATGTACAAGTATAGAAGCACAACGCACACTTGTTTGAAACTGAAATCTGCACTCTATCTCTTCTCTCTTCTATTGCATGCAGCATTCATGAAAAATTGTTTGGACTTGAACAAGAAGTGTTTGGCTATAGGTGAGACCTTATATAGATGATAGTAAAGTTTAAGTAGTGTAGAATATAAACACAGACTGCTTCGTAAGCTTACATCTAATTCATATGTATTTATTGTAGATACATAATGTTCCAAAATATTTTCTAAATGAGCAGCAAACTCTAAATTTAATATTTTAAATACAAAAATAATAACATTAACTGGATACTAATATTCACGAAATAATTTGGTTTCAATCAACAATGGCCTAAGAGCAGTCTGTGTTTTGTCACGGTTGTAGAAAATGATTTTTGTCTATGAAATATAGCATTATTCTTTTAATATTTTGGTAATTTGGAGGTCAAATAAGTAGTAATTAAGGAAGTCTGTTAACGATACAACATGTTATGGCTCATAGACAAGAACGTAAAAGTCTACAAGACCGAACTCGTTCCCTTAGCAATGAACGAGACATTTAAGTCACAAGACTAACAAGACATCTCATCTTATTTATCTTGTAAAACTTATTTCGGTTTTTGCAACAAAGGACGAAGTAAAAGTTCGACATTGTTTCAGAAATTTATTGGAAAAAACATCTGACGCTCTGCTCAAAGCGGCCAAAGTCGGCGATCTGAGAATGGTAAGAGAAATAATTCACAGAATAATTTCATTTTTTCGTGTTTTTTCGAATACCCAGTTGAGTTTTTAACATCAGATAAAACCAACCTTTTTATGCTATTGAAATGGAACTCCCAATTATTTATGACAGGAAATTTTAAATTGTGATAAAATCGAAATGTAAGGCAAGGTTTCTATGTAAATCACATGAATTTACTATTTTCTGTAGTCATACGGGGTTTATTGACAAATAAAATAAAAAATCAAGTTATATCACTAACAGCTATAAACCTCGATATCTTTAGATGAAAGATTTACACGCGGCGGGATACTCTTTGCTGTCAATCGACGCGAGTGGGCAGACGGCATTGCACGTCGCTGCTAGATACGGGAACAAGGAGATAGTCAAGTACCTGATCGCGTGCGCGCCTACTTCGATCCTGAATATGAGGGATAACGAGCGCGGACAGACGGCATTACATAAGGCGGCTGCTCATAAGCGGAGGGCTATTTGCTGCATGCTGGTGGCGGGCGGCGCCTCGCTGACGCGACATGACCACGCCGGCCTCACTCCGCGACACCTCGCGCTGCGTGCTGAGGACCACGAGCTAGCCGCCTATCTAGAAAGTTAGTACCTGTCAGATAACATTTATGTTCATATTTTCAGAATCATAATAGTCATAAAATACAAGATAATGTATCTTAATTCTAGATATTTTCCCTCAATTTAAGCTTATTTTGTAATTTTCGATGAATTTATGATGATGGAAGGCGGTATTGGTCTCTTGATCAGATTGCAATAAGGTGCGGTAAGCGTCAGGCATTTCGAACAATTTATTAGATATATGAAAAATTTTTCGCCCATTGCAACTCATGTTTTTCGATCAGAAGACCTAAGATTTTTAGAATGCTACTTGTTTTTGGGCTTTTTTACCTTCTTGCTTTTTGATATAAGTATGTTCTTAGCAAGGACTTTTATTATTAGTCATCGTGAACTATCTCTGCATTCATATGAATTGTTCATTAGGAATTCTCGGTAAAACATTAATAGGTGTATTAATATTTCCGCGAACCTACGTAATATTCATACACGAGTCTATAAGCCTAGCTTGGTGGTCAGCTTTTCAGTGTAACGCCGAAATCATTTGGTATACATCTATGGATAACATACATAATTAAATAAATACTTAAACTAAACTCTATAGGGTAAAGCTACCATTGCGGTTTCTCTTCTTTCACTTCCTCGTCTTTTACAATTTTAAACCACTTCTTCATCTAGATAAGATAAAGACTGGAACTTTCTCAATTCTTATGTATATGATGAATAATATGCATAAAAATACAGAACGCAGTTAATACTAAATTCCTTTTCAGGTCAGGAACATTTCCAATTGGTCTCTGAAGATTTAGAAACGGCAGTTTAATAATGACAGATGTGCCATGTTGGAAGCATGGCAGGTTACGACCGGGCTCGCTCGCATTACAGAACTATAGTGATAGTGATAAAGTGACTTTCGAATATTGTTATATACACCGAAGTGATATTCAAGATCTTGTGTAGGTTAGTCAACATTCACTTTTAAAATAATCATATTGAAAGAGTTTATAACATTAATTAATAATTATATTTTCGTCAAAAATTAATAGATTAATTATTTAATTAAATAAGACACTGTAAATGTTACAGATAAATTTACTTTAAGTCTACAATACATAAATATAAACATTTACAATACATAATAATATAATAATGCTTTTAAATTAAAATAAAATTACTCCATAGATATATTCAAATTTGTCTATACTTGTTAATCTTAACTGTAACATTTATAGTTGTAGTAATTTATGAATTTAGAATAGACACTTGTAAGGTGAATCTTTTCGCATTTTGTTTTAATTTTTTCTCTTTCCTAAGATAAGGAGTGAGTGTTTTCATGAACTATGAAATAGCTCTGAAGTAAAGTGTGTGCCTTTCCCGTGTGTTGTATATAAAAGAAGACAATGGAATGTATCCCGCACTCCAATGTGAATACAAAGATAAAAAGTTGAAATGCGAGACGTGCATACAATATGGCGGCTTTCACAAATAATTAATCTTCGCTTTCCTGGCTGATATTGAACAAGAAAAACCCAATTCGTACTTAATACCTACCAAATATCATAGTTATCGCCAAGGGGATTACTTTATATCGTATCAACATTATTTTGAAAGAAAAGATTCTGTCTGTTATCATAACTTGTCAGTCGTGAAAGCTGAACATAATAAAGTAATATCAAGGGATACATTCGCAGTGTCGACCTTTTGTGTTCTATCAAAAGAACCTGTCTAAGCACTCGTATATTTTAGAATAAATTTTACATCGCTTTACAGACGATTCGCCTTCCAGATTTCCTTCTAAATCACTTCAATTTATGAATCCATGGGACCCTAACTTACTCTAACTCTTACTCTACGGAATGATAAGTCTTGTCTTGTGATAAAATTAAACTTCCTATGCGATTTATTCATCTTATGAAACCTGTGAGGACCCTTAAGAGTACATTTGTGATAGTACAATGTTCTTATATTGTTTTGTGTTGCCAATAATTTATTTATTTTACCATTTTACATCAACGTGGCTTAGTTGTTTTGATAAAGCTGTTTACCACGATTAGGCCTAAATACTTATAAATATTGTTATGTATTATATTGTTTTTGATGCAATATTTCTCGTATAAGTGTTCTAATATTCTTATATAGTCTTCGGCAATAATAATTTAACGTCTAAGGCAAAATTTTGTATCACTGAGTTTTACGAGACCGATATAATCGGTTTCGTACTTATTATGATCTCAGTATTTGTATATGTCCGTACTACGGTGTAATGTTAATTTCTGTATGTCATAATAATGAGCGGTTATCTGTACATTGTAATATAGTTTTACTTGTTTGTTATCTCATAATACGTTACTATATAGTTAAGTGCACTCGTGGGATTTTAGCCACTAGTAGTCGTAGGCGACTGTGGTGTCCGAGTGTCCTCGGACCTCGCGTCCAATTGTTATTTATTATCTCGTCTGACTATCTCCTGAATGATTTGTGCGTTTTTACGAGTTTCGATCGCTAAGTGTTGTTTATATCTTACGCCAATACCTCTACTAGTAGATGTACCTAATAGTTTAGTGTTTATCGAATTTACTCGTACTACTCGCTGACAAGCGAACAATGAAAGACAAAGCTGTGAGAATTTTGGTCGTAATGTAAAAATGTAAGTTCATTTATATCGTAAGTGAAACGATATGCAACATAATACCTAACACTTGTTTGTGAGTTTCTTCATTTGTGATTGTAGATAGACGTTTTTGATATTTAAAGTAATTTAGAGTATTTCCGCGTTGTGTTGAAGAGTCGGGCTCACGATCGCGGGTTTTAGCTTAGCGTTGCTCGCAAGAGCTGGCGCGGCCGGTGCGCGGCGCCTGCCTCACTTCACTTCCGTTGACGCTCTTCAGCACAGAATCGATAACGTTATTACTGTAACATTTGGTAGATAATATAATAAATTATAATCTATAATACGCATATAGCGTCCTAAAATAAATATTTTATATTTAAAAGTGAACAGTTTAAACTTTAAATCGTTAGTGATACTTTTCCTATGAGATATTATTATTCTTAGTCTTGTACATACTGTAATGGAGGCCTTCATTCAAATAGTATATCGTGTGACTCTTTACACGGATCGTAGGTATATCTCATGACCAAGTTCTTTCTAAGATGGGGAAATGAATATCACTAGGTTAAACATTTAAGCTCCGATAGTGGAGCAGCTTTTGGAACGAATATTTACTAGAATAACGATGGAAATCACTATTATGATAACGATGTGTTGCATATTATTTCATGTATACCTTTATATGCCTACTATGTATTGTCATTGTAAAGGATTAGGTTACCTAACGATATCATTTGTGTTCCGGTTAGCAGGCGTTGCGTCATTTTCTGGTAGGTATAGGTCCTACGCGAGCTAGCAGAAATATGCATAGTTTCATGACACTCAAATACCAAGGTACAGACCGTGGGCGGTAAACATTTAATAGGGATGTTGACTGGATATAAAAAGTGAAAATATATATACTATTTAGTCCGTAAAATAGATCATAAAAAATATTAGACACGTATTTTAATTACTTTCTCAAAGTTAAGCGAAACGATGTTCAAGGGTGGGGGCTATTAAACAAAATGTACGAGATTGTGACGTCATGCGACATTTCAAATTAATGTATCTTCGTGGCTATGTAAAAAAAAAAAAAATACGTCTCTAATATTTTTTATTAATCTACTGGACGGACATTAAAAATATTAAGTCAACATAACTATTGCAGAGGGAAGTCTTTCGTAGAGATTCTTTTACATGTTAATTTAATCCGATTAGATAGAATACTGAGTATCCGATGAATTATATTTATAATAGTTGATGAATATATTTTTATCCACTTTTATAAGTATGTATATTTTATTTTGATTAGTTAAAAGCAGTTCCCAGTCGCATACAGCATTCCGTTAAACAATTATTATTATGCCTTTATAATATTATGATATTTTTTTCTTTTTTCAATCGTTTTTACACTTACCTTATTAATTAATTTAATTATAAAAATTAAAAATAAAGAAAACAAAATTCATAAACATAAAATTATGCCACTATTTTAATAGGTAATAACTAGGTATAATATAAAATTTGCACAGGTTCCTCTAAATACCTTTTTTTTAGGGTTCCGTGTCAAAATATGATGAAATACACAGAAAAAAGATGCCAAAACATAATCACAAAAATAGATCATTCCCATTTCTAAATGCTTATTCACTTTCTTTAAAAAGTTTTTGTTTATTTCTCATCTCTACTGTCCTGTTTATATATCTATGCTATAATAATATCGTTAGGTAAATGACTACAAAATATATTTTCAATATGTAGGTATCTAATCTAAAACAAACTGTTCATCATTCTGACATTAGTTTTCCTCGTATCCTACTTATAGTTTTATGTAACTTAGGATGAAAACCAAACTTATTAGTCAACATACCCTATGTCGCACAGTTGCCCACGCATTGCCTACTTTCTTACTTTTAAAAAAGTAGTTTGTTTTTCCGTGATATAGTGGCAAAAGGGACGGAACCCTAAAAAGTAATCAAACACGAATTCTCTGACATTCGCTAAGATACATTATTTCAACAAACTTTATAATACAACATTAATATAAGCCTACATGGTTAGTTATAAAATCCTTTGGTCTATTTCATCAGGACTTTGGACAAACTCATTAAAATGTCGATAACCAATCAACAATTTGCATTAACGTGTGACGATGTTGTTACACTTAGCCTATATTTAGATCCACCTGTACCTAAACAAACAATGTATACCAATCACAACATCGCAACACCGACCGACGAACCCACACCCAGTGGTCTATTTAAATTAATGTTCCTTTATCGTGTGTACTTATTAAGATTAAAATGTATTTTAGTCTAATAAATTTTATTGTATATTATGTAAAACACCGTCATGTTTTTCGGCAGCGGCATAATAAACTTGGCACGATATCTAAGTTAAGTATGTACTTGCTATGAGGTTAATTAAATGATAAATAACTAATGTCGTTTGCTTCTAATTCAACGTCGAAGTTTCGCGGTAAGGTCTTAAATATTTATATTTCATGCCCACATTACATTGTCCCGGTATACCTTTGTTGTCGCTGAAATTAGTTCAATACGTTATATGAACAGAAACAATATTTGTTCGTTACAAACGTACCGTATTTATTAGCATATATTCATACTAGCTGTCCCCCGCGACTTTGTTCGCGTGTTTTAGTTTCAACAGTTTCTAATTTTTGCAATATTTTACATTTATGCTCCGCTCCTATTGGTCGTAGCGTGATGTTAGCCTATAGCCTTTCTCAATAAACGGACTATCCAATACAAAAATATTTTTTCAATTCAAACCAGTAGTTCCTGAGATTAGCGCGTTCAAACAAACAAAGAAACTCTTTAGCTTTATAATATAAGTATAGATAATAGACTCAAAACAAACATGTTGTAAAGCAGTAAGATCTTAAAAACAAAACATTGTATGCTGTATCCCACTTTAATACTTTATTACTAGATTTGTTAAGTTAATATTTTACGATCAAAACAAAGAGTTATTTAGTCCAGAGTCCTTCATAGAATGTTAAGGAGATATTATGATAGTATGACACTGCAGTATATTGAGGTCGTCAGCTTCCCTACAATCTTGAGTGCGGTGGGATTATACCCCAGTCTCCTGATCTCCTTGCAGACTTGATCTGTGTATACCCGGGCATGTGATGCATGTATAATATCCTTCATCCGATACGTAAGTTGGCGAGTACATGAATTGCATAATGATATAATGATTAACAACTAATGCCTGACGGTTTTAGATCTTATGTATCTAACCATAAACAAACTTCTAACTTTTTATCGAGCTTCGAAGTTTTACAAAGATAACAAACACTGTATTATGTTTTGTCTGGCCTTAAAATCGAATCCTTAAATATCCGCTCAGTTATCTTTTCTATTAACTATAAGAGCGATCTAATATTTTTGTCAATACTTTGTATACGATTATCTTTTCTAATCTATCCAAAAGAAAAGTTTTAGCCACCTTTAAAACCTCATAGTTATTACATATATTGATAAGTGCAATAAATAATAAATTATTTTCCCGTATTACGTACGTTTTAGCAGGTTTTCAGAATAGTGTACCAAGAAACATCGTAATTATCTTATCTATTTAAGTAGGTAATTTTATGAATTGCGTGCAACCGTTGCAACGTGCACTTTCTATTCAATTACTATGTATTTAGAACCAAACTGGATATTATAATGTAAACTATTGAAAAATTAAATGGTTATAAGTAAAACTAGAGTTTTGAAAGCACTCATTTCAATGTAAGTCATGATACTTATTTTTGCACTCAATAAAGTCACTATTTTAAATAAAATTATTTAAATCAAGTACACTGAAAGAACAATAAATAAAGTACTATCTAATTTGAGTTTTATTTCATCCCATAAAGTGTTCAAGAGTTAAGTCAACATACGTGCTAGACACCTTAATACTACCCTACCTACAATCCAATAAGAAAAATTTAATACTAAATGGTAAATATAGATCAATACAAGCTGTCCCCCGCAACTGTGTCTGCGTGTTTTAGTTTCATTTATGCTCCGCTCCTTTTGGTTGCAGCGTAATGTTATATAGCTTATAGCCTTCCTCAATAAATGGGCTATCTAACACTGAAATAATTTTTCAAATCGGACCAGTAGTTCCTAAGATTAGCGCGTTCAAACAAACAAACAAAACCTTCAGCTTTATATATTAGTACATAGATTTTATAGATTTATTTTAGAATTAGTATAGATTTACATATAAGTGTAACAGCTAATGTAAGATCTGAGATAGTGGTACCCAGTAACATTATACTAAACTTGTTCAAAACAATAAGTGAAAACATTAATTTATACATATAGGTGTAAATACAACTAATTAAAAATCAATTAAGATCGTAGATGCTGTCTTAATTTTTTCAGTGCCATTAAGGCAACAAAGAAGAAACTTCCGAAAATCTCATTTGTTTGAAAAGTTATATGGAGTTGATAATAAAGGAGTTGCTGAGATCATGAAGGAGTAGAACCACCCTGTAATTATAAAGTATACTTTAAAACCCTCCATTAAACCAAAATGGTGTTGTCTAATTTGTAAAAGCAGTTATATTTGCACAAAATGAAGTACAAAGTTAAAATTTATAAGTTTTGAAACAGGTACTTTAAAAACCTATTTTTAAATGTTCTGTCTTATTTCATGTACGAAATCACAACACCTGTGATCACATTGTAAAATCTACCAAGCATTATAAACGCTGAAGAGTTTGAGTTGCTAGTAAGTCTTGACAATGGTCCTTTTTGGTTAGTGAGAATCTAAGCTACTGATAATGATTTCAATGACAGATGCAGGCAATGTGGCTGATAATAAATCTCTCTAATTCTTAATGACTTTTTACGATTGCTGACGCCTCGACAGATTGGAACGTACCTACGTATATGGGGTGCTACCGTACCGGTATGAAAAATTTATGCGAAAAATTAGATATCAATTATTTAATGTAGGTACTGAAATTTTGTAAACTGACTATATACCAGATGTACTCTTCATCCCTTTTAAATAGATATAACCTTTCGGTAACACCCTGTATAACTGTAATTCTCTTTGACTCCCTGTTATATACAGTTACAATCAAAAAATGATAAAGACGATTTTCCTATACTCACTACCAGTAAATAAAATACTTCAAGCTTCCCTAGCTAAGTCTGTATATTTGAGTATGTAAATGCAGTCAACAGCGTAAGGTAATTCCGAGACCCCTGGGTGCAAAGCTTAAACCCATTTCCTTCTTAATTTGCATTTCAGTGACTATTCAGCGATAAGAAAGCTTTTTGTCAACCTTCACGTAGGTTTATATATAATTCAAACGAGGGGAAATACTCAGTAATGTTTTAACAAAACGGTATCTACCTACTTAGCTTTGTTCCCAATTGCAACTTACCTAAAGCTCATTTCACCTTCAAAATAAATTAATTTGTTCCAGAGTTAATTGTTCCTTAATCCAATTCAGCCATAAATATAATATTACTGAATCCGACGCAATGCCCTTACACAATTCCGCTAGATATTATAACTTCGTTACGGTCGTTTTTCTTTTATTAAATATATAAAGCGTTTAATTTCATTTCTAAAAATATCCTTTATTAATTAAAATTGAAGCACAAAAGTACTATATAATCTCCGTGTTATAGAATAAAACAATTTGCTCTTATTTGATTTTCTGTTCTTAAAAATTTGGGGAATGGTTGTCGTCTGCGGATTTACTAGACCAGAGTTTTAATCCCTCTTATTTTTTATAGATGTACTGCCTTGTTTATTCTCTAAGCATACTTACTGCGACTGACGCGTGTGACTAACGTGGAAATCTGCGTCCTAAGATCAAGAACCAGCCCCCCTAGACAAGTGGCATTTCGACAAGCGTTTACGATGATAGAAATTGCTTAAATGACATTAAATGTATAGAAATGACATTTTGTTTCGATAAGTCACGTGACTTGGACTTGTCACTTTCATACATTTGAGCGATTCGATCAGCGTTATCGCTTGTCGTATTGTCACTTGTCTAGAGGCCCAGATGACATCCGTGGAGTTCATTTTAAATGGCTCTACTGGTCGCCTCATTAATTAGTTAACAGCATAGATAGCATAATATATTACGTAGGTGACAATATTGTTACTTAAGATAGAAAAGGGGTACAAAAGGAATCTAGAGAAACAGAATCTATTTAAATTTGTCAAACCCTTTAGCAACATACACTTAACAAATCAAAGGTAATCGTTTGCCTACTGACTCGAAACAACTTGTCTATTTGTCATAGATCAAACAAAATATTTCAGTGAAATCTAATATTACATTTACAGTCCATAAATAGATACATAAAAATATATTTTATAGCCAGCTTCATGCCAGATCTGAAGAAAATTCCAAATATTCCTCAAAGTATTATTTTTTGCAAAACATTATTTTATAGTTTTCTTGAATCCTATTACTCTTTGTGTCAACAATATCACGCACAATATTCCTCTTTATTGCGTTTTTATTTCCCAGGTTAGTGGACTGGTTATTATATTTGGCTGCAAATATCTGTGAAGGTCGAATAAAACCCACATGTTGGTGTATACCATATACCTACCTCTACCGACATTTAATCTTTGCTCAGCTCATAAATAAAGCCAACTCAAATTTAATAGCCAGTTCGTGCAAAAAGTTGTTATTAAAATTTATTTTCCCTTCTGGAGGTAAGTTGGTATTTTGTTTTACTAAGATTAAAAGTAAAAGGAAGCAGCATAGACTTTTGAAAATGTTATAGTTCGGTCCTGAATTATAAATTATAGATGAAGTTCAAGGATTCTTTAAGGTATCTATCATTTGTGGTACATTTTATCCCAGATATGGGCGTGGGTTTTTTTTCTTACACACGTTTCGATTAGCTACTCCAAAATAAACCTACAATCCTACATGTAGTATGTAAAAAAACTAATCAAAACGCATATGATTATGAATTATGACTTATGACTCAATACTTAGATCTCAGAATACGTTTACCAATAATAAGGTCACACAACAAATAATCGATTAAAATTCCATCGTCTCAAGCTTACTCTGTTAATTATGTAGTAATTTAACAAAGGGCTGGGCTTTTACCTTGGATAAAGAATAAGCATTGCCATGTAACGTGGCAATGCCGCCAGTCTTTTGGGTACACTTCCAGTCGACAGCGATGTGGATGGATTTTTTGACGCTATTTTTAAGACTTTAGTTTTGTTTTAAGTGTATTTATAGTTAAGTTTGTATATGTTTAAAATTTTAAATAATTAATTAATAAATATTTGAAGCACCCAAAAAAATAAATGAGGGATAATATATTAAACAAATAGGGATGCACTTTCAAAACCAAAGTTGAAAGCTTTTGTAGTAACTTACAGGTAGGTACTTAGAAATAGACAGAACTCAATTTGCCCGTCTTTAAATATTACGTAAACATTTTGGATGAAATATTAAATGTAACCAACCGATTCCTAAAACGAGGAACGAGGATAAAGACGTAATGACTTAAGTTATACTTACTGCTAATTTCTAAACGGCATGAATAATTAAGAGCGGTCGGACATTTATTGGGATGTAACCAATTTATCAAATGGTTTAAGAATTATGATGTGATAAACCTTTACAATTGGAGATCAAGCATTTAGAAAATACCTAGGGAATTTTTAGGACTTGGGGCTATTTACAGTTTATTGTTTTTTACTTAACTCAGTTCATGTATTTTCATACATTTATTAGGATTTAACCGATTTATCACATGGCTTAAGAATTATGTTGTGATAAACCTTTACGATTTGAGATCAATCATTCAGAAAATACCTAGGGACTTTTTAGGACTCGGGGCTATTTACAGTTTATTTTGTGTAACTCAGTTCATGTATACCTACAATAAACACACTTTATAAGTCTAATAAAACACCCCATTATCCCAGATTTATTATTTTTTCAATAATTAGTTCAATTTATTAATCAGTAGTTTCCTGGACCTACTAGGGCGATACGTGTGTGAAGAGTAATTTTAACAAAGACACCACATTCGGGTCACTGAACATAAAACCTCTTCCGTGTTTTCTCAAGTAGCTTACATAAAATCTACTACCGTTTATGTAAAATTTTTCTTGTTTTAGACAAGAAGAGAGCTCGACCCGCGACCTTTTTCTTGGAATTTTATCCAAGCTCTTTAAAAATGCATGCTATGAATCCTTCACTACTTAAGACGTAAGATACGCTGTTTAGGGAACATTTTAAAAAGAAATACATTTGTAGCCCTTCTTTTTATCGTGAAAAATGTCCTAATGGTGAGTCGACTATAATATTATAGATGTGCCTACTATAATACAGCAAAAAGTACTTACCGTACTCGAAGAAATTCTATACTTAACGCATGCTTCACTTGCTGTTTATTCTATACTAGCTGTCCCCCGCGACTTTGTCCGCGTGTTTTAGTTTCAATGTTTTTCATTTTTGCAACATTTTTTATTTATGCTCCGCTCCTTTTGGTTGCAGCGTAATGTTAAATAGCTTATAGCCTTCCTCAAAAAATGGGCTATCCAACACTGAAAGAATTTTTCAAATCGGACCAGTAGTTCCTGAGATTAGCGCGTTCAAACAAACAAACAAACTCTTCAGCTTTATAATATTAGTATAGATTTATTTCATTTTTTGTTCATTTGAAAACGTACGGGCTAGATCAATATAGCTCTAAATCGCAACGGTTTCGCAATGTACAGTGATGGACACTAAATATTCAATGCAGATCACGTCCCGTCAGTTTTGCTATCACCGGATTGACCCTACAATATTTAACCCTTGTTAAACATAGAATATTCATGTTTTACGCGATTCGAAATACGTGAAATTTATTGTAAAATAGAAAAAATAACCGCATCAAGAACATTTTGGAGTGCCATGAAAGAGATACCATGTTCAGCAGTGTAGTAAAACATGCTCAGAAGAAGATAGAATAATGAAGCTTTCACTCTGAAAAAAAGACACAAGAAGAATTAATTGGCGAAATTGATAATAAATAGGTATGTTTGTAGAAAATAAACTACTAAACACAAATTTTAAAGGACTTGTGTGTTTATCCTAAATACACTCGTATGTCAAGCCTACGTTCTTGACTACCTACATTGATGTCAGACGTCGATCAATTAAATATTCATGCGATGTTCCTTACGGCCTAAATAATTAACTGACTTGTCTGTTTCCTTTGTTGTACACAGCGGTGAATTTACAATTTAAATTAAATATCCTGATTATCATTATCAACAAAGAGAAAACCAGAATATACATTAAACCTTACAGTCTTTCATTTCAATATTTATCGGTACTTCATAATTAACTAACAAATCATAACGTATTTTTGGTTAATTTCAAACTCAAACTCGATTCTTTTATTGCGTTTATGTGTCTTAGGTTGTTATAAAACAAAATAAAAGAAGTTCAACATTAAAACCGGTAAGAACACAGCATCATAGATATTAATATCAATTATTAACTAATTAAATGTCGGGGAATGGTAAGCTCATAAAATCTTTTTAGTCCAGTTCCTCGGGGTTTTAACCTCGGAGTTGAACTTCAATAAATTAAAAAGTTGTGAAAATACCTAAACCTGGCAACTTAAACTACCTCTGGATGGATCGACTTATAAGCATTTAACAGTTAAGCAAGATTTGAATTATTGTAATAATGATGTTATCATTCTTATATTTTCTTTAAATCAATAGCATAAATTCATTCAATGTAGCAAAATTACTACGTTTTCAGGTTTTATTTTCAATGCCCAGAAACTATTTCATGTTTGCAAGACTGACAATTTTTTTTTTTAGTTTACTTGCAATGTTTTTTAAATTCACGCAATCTTGTTAACCCTTCCAACTTATCTAAATATACTTGTGTCTGGAGTGCGTTCGCGTCAATAGTGCAATGGATGGTGGTCGAACCTGCAACGTCTTGATCACAAGGCTGTCACCCTAACCATTAGGCTATAGCCGCTTAAGTTAAATCAAACAAAGAAGGTCGCCGGTCGGTTTAAAACGAACAGATACTTTCAATGAATAAAACTTTTTATTTTCTTGATAGATACTTGACTAGCAAACTGTGAAACTATAATACTGATACTACATAAAAAAAAAACATTTAAATTATATTTTGACTTAAGAAAGAAGACCATTTGTTACGAAGGAAGGTAGATGAGGAATAGTCCTTCTAAAGTCATCGATTGTGCAACAGAAACTGTATCCGATGTCGACACGGTCTGGATGCCAGTTGAGCCAGCTGAAGGCGCTGTTGTTGCGGCAACGGTCAGTGCAGAACTGAAGCGAGCGAGCCTCGGCCAACGTGTAGTGGGGGTTGTTGATGCTGATGAAAGCCGTTCCAATTTGACGGGAAGCATCGTATACCACCTGAAAACGTAAAAAAAATATAGAAATCATTCTGGGTAATTTCAACAGATATTTGACAAAATACTATAATTTTTAAACTGATAATATTAGACTCATTAACCAGGAACGCCAATCTATCGAAAATCTCTAGTTTTGCTTACCTTGTAGAAGTAAAGT
Source organism: Diachrysia chrysitis (assembly GCA_932294365.1). NCBI lineage: Eukaryota > Metazoa > Arthropoda > Insecta > Lepidoptera > Noctuidae > Diachrysia > Diachrysia chrysitis. The sequence continues at coordinate 7,859,100 of OW028649.1, read as the reverse complement.
GGCACTGGGAGCTGGTTGCGTTCACGGACTAAGTAGATGTCGACGAAACGGTTGCTTGGGTCACGTAGCTGGGTCACGCCGAAAGTACCAGTGTAGACAACTGTTCTGTAGCCAGCCACGCCGATGCGATTACGAAGGTTCTTAAATAAAATAATAAATGTATAACTTAAAACTTACTTAAACGGTCTAATGAAGGAAATATGCCAATTTCGTACCTGTTCAAGCCAGTTCCAGTTACCAGCGTTGAAAGGTTGCCACTGAGGAGCAGCATTGATGAAGTAGAATGAGGCACGCTGACCGGTGGCGAAAACAAAGTCACTCTTAGCGGCAAGGTGGCCACGAGCCAAAAACTGATGGCTGGTGACGTATTGGTTTGCCAAAGTGGTTCCAACATATTGAGCAATAGTCTCTTTCTGTTGAACCTGAGTGTACATAGTGTTGACGGCAACACCAGGGTAGAAACTTCCAGCTGTAAACGGAAAATATTCAATAAAACCTCTATTGAACTGAAACATAAGCTCACACTCTCACAATACCTTACCTAACCAACTGGGTCTGGCGACACCTGATTGGTGAACAGCATTTTCAGGAGTCTGATCATACCAGACATATAAGACTTCCATACGGTTTTGGTTGAAGCATGAGAAGTAGAGGGTGTGGAAAACATTGTTGACGATGAAGCCCACGCTACAAAAACAACAAATGATACTATGTACGATAAGATGATAATCACATTTTATATTGATTGATGATTTAATTTTAATCAAAAAAATGATTAGTCATTTTAAACAAGTGTATGCTTTGGCGTTGCTCTTAAACACTTCAACATTTAATTTAGGATAATAAAATTCAGATCATTTAGAATATGTACATTTTAAGGTACAACTACTAACCGAATAACGAGGTTGTTACCGAAGCAACGGGTGTTGGTGCCTTGAGCCTCGTGGAAAGCGTTTGCAGAGCAGGTCAGGTCGCCAAACGCCCCATTTCCGTTTAACCAGCCGGCACCATCGATAAGAGCATTGTTTAAACATCTTGCAGTCTATAGCAAAATAAAAATATTAAATCCCTAGTTTTAAAATCATCGAATTTATTTCTTTATGTCATTTCATTAGATACTTACAGCGACATTGACGTTGGAGGCGATGTTGGGGTGGCGGATAGTGCGTCCGGAGCCAGGGCAAGCAATAACAACTTGTTCGTTGGCGTTGAGTCGGATCTGACCACTGTTACCGTTGGCAGCAAGGTACCTGTTGTTACGGATATATACAGGCTGTGGCTGGCCGAGGTCACCGTTCACTCTGATGGTGCACCCTAAAAACAAATATCAAAGAAGTGGAATCCATCTAAATTTACTACGGATGTCACACGTAGGGACGCTATTTGAAGAAAAACTCTTTAGGTGGCAAGTTTTTTCTTTTAATATTACAAATAAAAATCTTAAAACTCATCAGATGTGCTGGGCTCCTTACTGCTATAGAGAAAATCCTGATATCTAACGCGCACTACACACTTTTAAAACTAGTCGTAAATGGGTTAAATTAAAGGCATAAAATATTTACCACTTCGGGCATCGACACCAGCATCGGATGAGTTTGCATTTTTGTTCTGTTCGTACTCGAGGTAGGCGTCAAGGTAGTCTTCGAACTCTTCTTCGCCGAGGATCAGGGCCAGCTGACCTGGCTCCGGTATTTCTGTCGGCAGCGCTGCCGCAGCAGCTAAGAGAGCTACAACCACTATCAATGACTGCATCGTCGTCGATGACACACCATACACTAATCTTTGAATTTCCAGACTTCATTTTATAGGTAGGCGATCCTGCCGATTAACGCATATTTTATCAATAGTCGCAAAAAAATAATTAATCTTTAAGTTCCGCAGGTTTTCCCCAAAGGTTTCACCATGTTTTCAGAACGAATGCGTATTATAAAATCCTCACTACTAATATGTTAAGAAACGGGAATAAACGCCAAAACGTGCTATGACGTTTAAACAGGTTACGTGACCATGGCCGCTACAGTTAATGAATTGCTTTTGTTTGGCTGTCGTTTCAGGAACGAATATATTACCGGTTACAAAAAAAAACATTTTGGAAATAGAGAATCATGCAGATTAATGCTTGTTATGCAATACTCTAACTGCGACGTAACCGGTAATTAGTCAGTGTTCATTTAATGTCAGAGCTTAGGCCCAGTGTAGTGCTCAGATTGAGGGGGCGCCGAAATCTGGAGTCTCCTGCCTCCCGTGCTGTATACCTTCAATAATACTGTGCTTTACGCATGTCGTTAGAGTCGATCCTCCACTACACAGCGATGTTTGACGCTGACGTCAGAGGCCACAACGGCACTGTGCACTGTGTTATTAGAAACACATATCAGACACGAATCTTTATTCGTAGATAAATTGGTTTCAAAACATGTTTTTAAACTCCCTTCGGCAACATTGCGATTTTTTTAATATTTGGCTTGCTTTTTTTTCAATATTATGATATGAAGAATCATCAACAACATAATAGAGATGTTTCCTGGGTATGAAAAGTTTAAATCTATTTAGTCCGTCAGTTAGATAATAAAAAAATATTAGACACGTATTTTTTCTTTTATCAAAACAATAAAAACTTACAAAGATACAGCGCTTTAAAGTTTCGGAGTGGGGGCTTATGACGCAACGCCTTGGTAAAAATTGTAGCGAGGAGTGACGTCACGCGTAATTTGCGATCTCTGTATTTTGATCATTTTTTTGTTTGTAGGCAAAAAGAAAAAATACGTGTCCAATAAAATTCATTAATCTACCAGGCGGACATTAAAAAAAAATTAGGAAACATGCCTATTGTAAAGTACAAGTTCAATTACCATGCAATCAAATGGAAATTGAGTCGGAGATAGTTTGTTATTTTTTAACGTCACTTTTTAATGAACTCAATCATTGCAACTTCATCATATCATCATCCAATATATATCGAGTTGGTTCGTATCGTCTTAGCTTGTTAAAATCCAGATATACTTAAGTAAACAACTTTCCCGTTTACGGTCTAAAATGAAATTTGTTTATTATGATACTGTAGGTACTGATTGCACCTGACCTACTGTTTTAAAATCAAGGCTTTACCACATATGGATCTCTAAAATCTTTAAACAGTTGTATATTTCTAATTCCTTATTAAGTATTGTTGAATTAGATAAGATATAATTAATTCGGCTGCGTCACAGTTACAACTATAAGATTATTTATTCTGCAAAGGCAAAATTATGTATGGTAGGTGTATGGATTTTTTTTTTGTTTTATTCTTGGTTATGGTCTAAATAATCTTCTGCTAGACATTGAAGAATTTATCAAGTTATAACATTACTTGGGAAAAAAGAGGACATAAATCTTAAATATTATAATGTGACTGTAGCTAAGTTTGTTAGGTTCGGAATACATTCAGAAAAGTGTCACATCGCCCAAACAGTTTTCTAGGCAGGTCTTTTAGAAAGTCTCTTTGTGTTGATAATGTCCAACGAGATGGTTTGAGTGAGATAACAACGCCATACTCCCCGGTCCTTTAAGACCTTTTGAAAGTTTTCCCCCAAAAATAAAAATAAACAAAACACTGAGGCGCAAAATCCCAGTAGCAGGCAGCAATGAGCTGCTTTAATTAAATAAACAGTATGTTTTTAAAACCCACTAAAATGGGTTATAGAAGATGACCTCTGCAATCTATTTTACTGCAACTAAAGGTAGTAACTTCATGAAAAATAAAATAGTATGTAGTAGATATCCAGCTAAATCTGGTGAGACTGGCAGCCAACATAGCGTAAATGTTTTTTTTTAGTAGAAGTTATTGTTATAAAAAACGTACATTTTACAGAATTTAGTTTCACTATCTAACTTCATGAACAATAAAGGAAATTAGAATAGAAGATTACGTACATACTTAGAGCTTATTTTCGGTTATCAATATTGTAGGCAAGTGGTGACTGATAAGATTATCTGATCGTATTTATTAGATATATAATGTTATCGAACTATTTCGTGAACAGAGGTTGCTATTCATACGTATTTCGCTATTCTGTCTAGCGACATAGGTAAGTACAAGCTTGAATAAAACACAAAATAATCTTCATAAATTAAATAATATTATCATCATTATTTATATCTCATACATTTCTCATGTAACGTAGGCCCTTCATTCACGAGACGACACAAGCCTTCAATACCTCACGATTCTAGTCGAGGTGGCGTTTACATAGTTTTAACGACTACAATATTTTTTTTTTTTTAAGTAATGGCACATCTTTTTATTAGATAAACTTTTTTATATATATTATAAGCTAAACATTCCACTTTGAATTGTTAAAATTCATGTACCGTAGGAATATTACAAGGTTATTATGTTTTTAACACCCCAGAAACCGCACTATTTCATGTTTACAGGATGGGCCAAAATGAAACAAAAATAAAGTTAGGTTTGAAGGTTGGTTCAGATACATTTAATTAATAAAAGTTTTTATGTTCTTTGATAGTTACCTGACTAGCAAAATGTGAAACTAGAAATAATCAAATAAAAAATTACATTTTATTCTTCAAAAGTATAATTTCAGTTAAAATTATATTTTGACTTAAGAAAGAAGACCATTTGTCACGAAGGAAGGTAGATGAGGAATAGTTCTTCTGAAGTCATCGATTGTGCAACAGAAACTGTATCCGAGGTCGACACGGTCTGGTTGCCATCCAATCCAGTTGAAAGCGCTGTTGTTGCGGCAACGGTCAGTACAGAACTGGCGCGAGCGAGCCTCGGCCAACGTGTAGTAGGGGTTGTTAATACTGACGAAAGCCGTACCAATGCGACGGGAAGCATCGTACACCACCTGGAAGACAAAACGTTCCATATGAAGAACTAAATATGATTTCCACTTATATTTGCCTAAATACTATCATTCATATAAAGCAGAGTCGAAGCACATCGAAGCGTCAAATCCTTCACAAGCGTATTTAGTATTTAGGCGTCTTCGCTTCTTTGCTTACGTTCACACGCGATTTTTTTCACTAAACACTGTCAAAGCGCATCGAAGCGTAAAATTCTTTCTTGCTCGCGTTAACTCGCGAATTTTCTCACAAGTTTGAGCATTACGTTCTTAAGTTTTTTAATGAATTTGCTACATCAACTTTTAAATTGACGCTTGGTTGCGGTTCAGCTCTGCTGTATGTATTGAGCCTTAGATTCATTAATTTTAAACGAAAAAAAACTGTTGGACATGAAAGTTTTGCGAACCTTGTAGAAGTAAAGTGGTACTGGGATCTGGTTGCGTTCACGGACTAAGAAGATGTCGACGAAGCGGTTGCTTGAATCACGTAGCTGGGTCACACCGAAGGTACCAGTGTAGATGACAGTTCTGTAGCCAGCCCTGCCGATGCGAGCACGGAGATTCTTTGACAAAGCAATAAATTAGTTTAATTTAAGTAAATATTTACTTTTACATAGTAACGAAAAATATGCCTAATTCGTACTTGTTCGAGCCAGTTCCAGTTACCAGCGTTGAAAGGTTGCCACTGAGGAGCAGCATTGATGAAGTAGAATGTGGAACGCTGACCGGTTGCGAAAACAAAGTCACTCTTAGCGGCAAGGTGACCACGAGTCAAAAACTGGTGGTTGGTGATGTATTGGTTGGCCAAGTTGTTTCCAACGTATTGAGCGATGGTAGCCTTCTGTTGAACCTGTGTGTACATAGTGTTGACGGCAACACCAGGGAAGAAGCTTCCAGCTGTAAGCATAAGCAGACATATTCAATAACACCTCTATTCAAATTTAAAATTAAGCTCACACTCTCACAACACCTCACCTAACCAACTGGGTCTGTCGACACCGGATTGGTGAACAGCGTTTTCAGGAGTCTGATCATACCACACATATAAGACTTCCATACGGTTTTGGTTGAAGCATGAGAAGTAGAGGGTGTGGAAAACATTGTTGACGATGTAGCCCACGCTAAAAAAAACAATAAACAATCGGATTTAAAATATTTACGATAAGATAAATTTTATACTGATTTAATATTTAATTTAATCAAATAAGATAAAAAAGTGTATGTTTTGGAATATACACTTAAATTCTTAAAACTTTTATTTACTGCAACCTCAATTCATTCCTGGATAATTTAACATTGTACATTTACACAATACATATACGTTTAGGGCACAACTACTTACCGAATAACGAGGTTGTTACCGAAGCAACGGGTGTTGGTCCCTTGAGCCTCGTGGAAAGGGTGTGCAGAACAGGTCAGTTGACCGAAAGCTCCATTTCCGTTCAACCAGCCGGCGCCGTTGATTTGAGCGTTGTTGACACATCTTGCTGTCTATGAAGAAATAAAAATAATTTATTCTCAAAGCTATCTAAAACCATTGATTTTATTTCATTACTAGCTACTGCCGGCTGTTCACGGTTATCACAACAAAAGCGTAACACACAGACAGACAGAGTTAATTTCATGTTTGTAATATTAGTATCGAGTATGTATGTTATTTTACTAGATACTTACAGCGACATTGACGCTGGAGGCGATGTTGGGGTGGCGGATAGTGCGTCCGGAGCCAGGGCAAGCAATAACAACTTGTTCGTTGGCGTTGAGTCGGATCTGACCACTGTTACCGTTGGGAGCAAGGTACCTGTTGCTACGGATATATACAGGCTGTGGCTGGCCGAGGTCACCGTTTACTCTGATGGTGCACCCTAAAAACAAATATCAAAGAAGTAGAATCCATCTAGATGTACTACGGATGTCACGTGCGGACGCTATATAAAAAAAAGCCACTTAAAAAAAAACTCATTCGTTCAAGATTCAAAATCAAAATCTTGGAACTTATCAGAATTGCTGGGTTCCTTGCAGCAATAGAGAAAATCCTGAAATCAACCACGCTTTCGACACAATTGTGAACACTTGTTGTAACTGGGATAAAATAGAGGCATAAAATATTTACCACTTCGGGCATCGACACCAGCATCGGATGAGTTTGCATTTTTGTTCTGTTCGTACTCGAGGTAGGCGTCAAGGTAGTCCTCGAATTCTTCTTCGCCGAGGATCAGGGCGAGCTGACCTGGCTCCGGCATTTCTGCCGGCAGCGCTGCCGCAGCAGCTAAGAGAGCTACAAACACTAACAATGACTGCATCGTCGTTGATGACACACCCTACACTGCTATCTTTCAATTTCTTGACTACATTTTATAGGTAGGCGATCCTGCCGATTAACGCATATATTATCAATTTTCGCAAATTAATCATTTCATAAAAGTTCCGCAGGTTTTCCTTAAAGTGTTTCATCATGTTTTTACAATTTATGTTTATTATAAAATCCTAATGATTGGTATTATTACCATATATTAAGGTACCATACCTTAATATATGGTAATAATACCAAGGTAATAAGGCCAAAACGGTATGAAGTAAAGCTGTACTTCATACCGTTTTGGCCACCATGTGCTATAACGTGTAACGCGCATGTAACGCGAGAGCTAGTCCTGCTGATCGGGCTTTTGAATGAAGCAGCTTTTTGCTCGTTATCTCGAACTAATTCTAATATTAGAATTTAAAGAATCTTCAAAATCAAAAATACCCCTCAAATTGAAAATGAGTCTGTAATTCTGATCATTTTGTAGTATTGTTTTTCTGGATTTTGATACCATATTTTTTGTATGAATTCAGTCATTGTGACTACGTCATAAAATCATCCCTTATTTATCGTGTGTTGGTTCCTATCGTCTTCTTCTATTCCAGGAATACTTTATAACTTTCCCGTTAACATAAGGTCTAAAATAAAATTTGTATGTTGTGATTCTGATCTGAATGCACCTGACCTACCGTTTTAAAACCAAGTATCAAAGCCTTGGTTTTAAAACAGTAGGTGATATGGATCTCTAAAATATTTTAGCACTTGTATATTTGGAATAACTTGATTAAATATTGTTAATTAGATAAGATATAATAATTGTTGCGGTGTACAATTTACATATCGGTAATAAACGTCGCAGATACACCTATAAGAGTGTATTCTTTAAATGCATGTATAGAAGTCATATTATTTAGACCATAACCAAGATGTACCTAATCTGCGTTGGACTAGGTCTATAGGGCCTAGTCTAACGCAGCTCAGATACATCTTGGTTCTAGTCTAAATAATCTAGTTTAACTATCTTTATATCTAGTTCTAACAAGATCAATTCTTCAAAGTCTAGCAGACTTTGATAACTGATCAAGTTACATTGCATAGGAAGGAAGTGATAAGATTTGATAGCTTCAATAAAATATAAAACATATCTAATACTAAAATAATGTGACTTTCTGGTAACAAAGAGGAGATTGCCCTATTTTCTTTATTTATTACTTATATACGCTAAGCTTAAATCTTATTCCACATATACGAAAACAAGATCACTAGGAATATAAACACGACTAGCTAAAACAAAATTGGATTTGGAAATAAATGAAACAAACTCATATTTCTCTAAATATTTTATTTAATTGTATAAGTACATCTACGTGTTCCTAAATGCATATGACTATATTATAATTGATAACATTTTTATTGTACTTACAAACAGTTTAACCGATGATTAATTTTCCCAGTAAAATGGATGATGAAATGTTGCAGAGGACACATTAGAAATCGCTCCACGCCTAAAATATGGTATCTAGCTGAACCTTGGAAAATATCTATACAAAAAATATTGTTTTATAATTAGTAGGAACGTTTTACAGAATTGTTTCACTATCTAACTTCATAAACAATAAAGGTAATAAGGTCAAAAACAAAAAGGAAGTCACAGTTTATTTTCGGTAATCAATTTGTAAGTGGTGACTGATAAGATAAACTGATCGTATTTATTAGATATATAACGTTATCGACTGTTACGTGCACAGTGATTACCATTCATACTTATTTGTTACCTATTCTGTCTAGCAACTCGGGGTATATGGTTTTGATGTAGCTAAGTACTAGCAAAATCAAACACAGAAGAATTAAATGATATTATCATCTTTTATTGTAGAGTATATCATACATTTACTCATGTAATATAAGGCCGTTCTTACACGTGGCGATGCAAGTCTCCGAAATCCAACGATTTTAGTCTCCAAGCAATAAGGATGTGGACAATTTTTTATTTGTTTTATCCGTCAGGTACTTATATATATGTATATATATACAGTGAAAAATATTAGACACACAATTTATGATGATACATTGATTAGAAATATCGCATGGTTTAACGATTTTGTATAACTTCATGACATAATTACCCCCCACTCCTAATCTTTTTTTGATTCGCTTTATTTCCTTAGTTTTTGGTTATTTTGAAAATGTATAAAATACGTGTCTAATTTTTTTTATTATCCAATTAACGTACTAAATAGATTTTTACTTTTCATAGCCCACCCAACAACTCTATAACCGCCATACAATTTTTAAAATCATCTGGGCTTGGATTCCTTTACTGGCGGACACGGTAACTCCATAAAGAAAAAAAAATATCCGACCTCCTTTTTTTTCTTTTGCCTGCTATGGTCTTGAGTAAATTGATGTCAGACATCGATCAATTAAGTTTTCATGTGATTTTACTTACGGCCTACTTGTCAAACTAATAACATTTCTCACAATCACTTGATTATCATCATCAACGAAAAGATATGTACCTACTTAAATATTATAATAATTTGAAAGATCTTTCATTATGAATATTAATATCGTTACTAAATATAAACTAACAAGTCAGATCGTATTTTTTTTTGACAATCCAGGTGGTCCAAATTCCTAAGGGATTTTGCAATAGTGAAAAAACTTAAATGATTGAATTATTTAAGTTCAGTGGAATGTTCAGCTCAATGAAGTAAAAAAAGGTTTAATTAAAAAGTGGTTTTGGTTTGAAAAAAAAAACATTGTTAGCTAATTATTTTGCAAAGACATCGTTACAAGTTAACTTTTGGGTAGTAGGTATATCGCATAGGTAAGAACTGAAAATTATTTACTCCAACCTAAACCAACACAACTTAATGGTTGACTAAGGAGTAACCGTTTACATAGATTTAAATGATTGCAATTATCATTGTTTTTTAAGCAACTTTTTTTGTAAGTAGGTTTTTTATACATTTATAAGTTAAACATTCCACTTTGAATTATTAAAATTCATTAACCGTAACAATATTAAGAGGTTTTCATGTTTTGAACGCCCCAGGAACTATTTCATGTTTCGAAGTTTGGCCAAAATCAAACAAAGAAGTTCGGTTTAAAACAAACAGATAGGTACTTTTAATTAATAATACTTTTTATTTTCAAACTGTGCAACTGAAATACTGATAGGGAAAATAACATTTTGTTCTTCAAGAGTATCAATTCAGTCTAAATTATATCGACTTAAGAAAGAAGACCATTTGTCACAAAGGAAGGTAGATGAGGAACAGTCCTTCTGAAGTCATCGATTGTGCAACAGAAACTGTATCCGATGTCGACACGGTCTGGTTGCCATCTAATCCAGTTGAAAGCGCTATTGTTGCGGCAACGGTCAGTACAGAACTGGCGCGAGCGAGCCTCGGCCAACGTGTAGTGGGGGTTGTTGATACTGATGAAAGCCGTTCCTATGCGACGGGAAGCATCATACACCACCTGGAAGACAAATCATTCCATGTGGAGAACCAAGTATGATATCAGCTCATGTTTGCCTAAATACTAATTTTCTTATACTGTTAATATTAATTAGATAAATAAATTAAAAAATATTAGAGTCAGTTCATACTACCGTAGAGTCGAAGGGCATCAAAGCGTCAAAATCTTCCTTACTCGCGTTCACTCGCGAATTTTTTCACTTAGAAGAAGTTTGAGCATTACTTACGTTGTTAATAAGTAATGGATGAATTTGCTACATCGACTTTTAGATTGACGCTTCATAGCAAATTCATCCTGAACAACGTGATGTTCAAATTTCTTCTAAGTGAAAAAACTCGACCGCGACTTTATTAGAATAAGGATGAGTTTGCTACATCAACTTTTAACGTTGCTATTTGCCTTAGACTCATTAACTTTGAACAAATCTGTCGGAAATATCAAGTTTTGCTTACCTTGTAGAAGTAAAGAGGCACTGGGATCTGGTTGCGGTGACGGACTAAGTAGATATCGACGAAGCGGTTGTTTGAGTCACGTAGCTGGGTCACACCGAAGGTACCAGTGTAGATGACAGTTCTGTAGCCAGCCCTGCCGATGCGAGCACGGAGATTCTTTAACAAAGCAATCAATGAGTTTAATGTAAGTAAATATTTACTTAAACAAAAAAAATATTTACTTATGTTAAATTTGTACCTGTTCAAGCCAGTTCCAGTTACCAGCGTTTAAGGATTGCCACTGAGGAGCAGCATTGATGAAGTAGAATGTGGAACGCTGACCGGTTGCGAAAACAAAATCACTCTTAGCGGCAAGGTGGCCACGAGCCAAAAACTGGTGGTTGGTGACGTATTTGTTGGCCAAGTTGTTTCCAACGTATTGAGCGATGGTAGCCTTCTGTTGAACCTGTGTGTACATAGTGTTGACGGCAACACCAGGGTAGAAGCTTCCAGCTGTAAGCGGAAATATTCAATAAGATCTCTATTAAAGTAAAAAATAAGCTCACACTCTCACAATACCTTACCTAACCAAATGGGTCTGTCAACACCTGTTTGGTGAACAGCGTTTTCGGGAGTCTGATCGTACCACACATATAAGACTTCCATACGGTTTAGGTTGTAGCATGAGAAGTAGAGGGTGTGGAAAACATTGTTGACGATGTAGCCCACGCTAAAAAAACAATCAGATTTAAAATAAATCTATGTACGATAGATAAAATTTATATTGGTTGATGATGCAATAATAATCAAACAGAATATCTAAGATTATTCATTCAAAGGTCAGTATGTTTTAGATTTTCTTTTTAATTCTTAAACATTTCTAATTTGCTGTGACCTCTATTCATTCCAAGATAATAACATTGAGATCATGTAGAGTACATTTACATAATGCTTAGGTACCTATATACGTGTAGGGTACAACTACTAACCGAATAACGATGTTGTTACCGAAGCAACGGGTGGTGGTGGTCCCTTGAGCCTCGTGGTGAGCATGTGCAGAGCAAGTAAGTTGGCGGAACGCCCCATTACCGTTCAACCAGCCGGCGCCATTGATTTGAGCGTTGTTTACACATCTTGCTGTCTGTGACAAAATAAAAATATTTTATCCTCTGATTTTTAGAGGAAATGTAAGTTAACTATAGAATGCGCATTCCGAGTATGAACTGTAGGCAAAATTAGTGTCAAAACAGAGAGCGCCGTTTTATTAAAACTATCTGAAAACCTAATTAAATTATTACCCTTATAATATCGGGACCATCGATATTTTTGCATAAATGTCTATCGTCGCCCGGAAATTCACTTAAATCAGTAAACGAGCGTTGTACTTACAGCTAAAAATTTTCGCTCGTCACAAGGGGCTAGCGATGTGCGCACTCTGTGCTTGTCTGTGTTTACTTTTAGCGCAAATCTTTTTAAAACCATTGATTTTATGTCATTACTAGTTTTTGCCCACGGCTCGCGACATCGCGACCATAAGCCTATGTTCTTTCTTAGTAGCTAAGCTTTCCTTATACCAAGTTTCATCCAAATTAGTTAAGCGGTTTAGCTGTGGAAGCGTAACAAACAGACAGAAAGACAGACATATAGAGTAACATTTGCATTTATAATATTACTAGTTGTTGCCTGCGGCTCTGTTGGTTATCACGGCAAAAAGTAGCCTATGTCCTTTTTTGGGATCCAAGCTTACTCCAAACTAAGTTTTATCGTAATCAGTTCAGTGATTTAGACAGCCAGACAAACAGAGCTAATTTCGTGTTTATAATATGTAAAGTATGGATGTTATTTCACTAGATACTTACAGCGACATTAACGTTGGAGGCGATGTTAGGGTGGCGGATAGTGCGTCCGGAGCCAGGGCAAGCAATAACAACTTGTTCGTTGGCTTTGAGTCGGATCTGACCACTGCCTGAAGGTAGAAGGTACCTGTTGCTACGGATATATACAGGCTGTGGCTGGCCGAGGTCACCGTTCACTCTGATGGTGCACCCTAAAAACAAATTTCAAAGAAGTGGCATCTAAATTTACTACGGATGCCACTTACGGACGCTATGTATTTAAGAGGCAAGTTCATTCGTTCAATATTAGAAATAAGAATCTTACAATTCAATAGAAGTGATGGGTTCCTTACTACAAAAAAAAATTTAACAATCAATCGCTTTCATTATTACATTTGTTTTAAATGGGTTAAATTAAAAGCAGAAAATATTTACCACTTCGGGCATAGACACCAGCATAGGATGAGTTTGTACTTTTGTTCTGTTCGTACTCAAGGTAGGCGTCAAGGTAGTCCTCAAACTCTTCTTCGCCGAGGATCAGGGCCAGCTGACCTGGCTCCGGCATTTCTGCCGGCAGCGCTGCCGCAGCAGCTAAGAAAGCTACAAGCACTATCAATGTCTGCATCATCTTTGATAACACACCCTACACTACTATCTTTCAATTTCCTGACTACATTTTATAGGTAGGCGATCCTGCCCATTAACGCAAATTATATCAATAGTCGCAAAAACATAATTAATAATTTTCAGGTTCCGCAGGTTTTCCTTCAAGGGTTTCACCATGTTTACGCAATTAATGTGTATTATAAAATCCTGCTGATCAGTATTGCCCTAATTATTTTAAGGAACACGAGTTCGACCAGGTTAGGTCGCTGCCACCGATATAACCTGTGTTCCTTAATATGTTGCTTTTGTTATAGTTGATAATGATCTATTTATCGGTTAAAAAAAAAAAACAAAAATATATTGGGAATTCAACAAAACAAATGAAAAAAATATCTCTAATTTCATAATTACATACTCGAAAGAATTTCCAAAAAGGTATGAAATACCGCTTGTGTGAGTGCTAAATTAACATGTAACGTAACGCGATAGCTAGTCCCGCTGATCGGGCTTTTGAATGAAGCAGATTATTGCTTGTTATCCCGAACTAATTGCAACCGTCTAACTGCGATCTAACCGTTAATGAGTTATTGGAAACACATATCAGACATGTCTCATTATACGTGGATAAATTAGTTCCAAAACTTGTTTTATAACTCCCTTTGGCAATTTTGCGTTTTTTTTATTAACATAACATAGCTTCAATAACTTGACTTCTAACCAGTATTTCGATTTAAAGAATCTTCCAAATGATAAATATAGTGAGTTGCAAGTTTAAATAAATTCACTATTTTTTTTTACCAAAAATTTAAACAAACCTATACAATGGAGATAATAATTTAAATGGAAAATAATTATTGCATCTCAGCTAAAGTTTATTTTTTATTTTTTTTAACGCAAAATTTGAATGAATTCAATTATTGTTTGTTCATCATAATGTCATCTTCCCATATAGATCGAGTGTTAGTTCACATTGTCTTAGCTTTTACAAGTCCAGAAATATAATTTTATATTATTATTTTCCGTTAACTTAAGTTAACGGAAAAGTTATAGGTCAGGTCAGGACAACTCAGGTCTTTATTTTAGACCATCAGCTCTGGACTAAAATTTATTTTTTATTGTGATACCTACTGATCTGAATGCACCTGACATACTTTTTAAAACCAAGCAACCATCGGTTTTCAAACAGTGGGTGATATGGATCTCTAAAATATTATAGCACTTGTATATTTCTAATAACTTGACTAAGTATTGTTGAATTAGATAAGATATAATTAATGTGGCTGTGTAAAATGTACTTATCGGTACTTAACGTTAGAGATACACTTATAGTATTTTTTGTCTTTAATGACATGTATATGTACATACATAGCATGGGAAAGAAGTGATGAGATTTGATAGCTTCAATGAAATATAAAACATACCTAATACTAACATAATGTGACTTTCTGGTTACAAAGAAGATATTGCCCTATCAGGCGTCACCCGGGGCTTTCTCGGCTTGTATTTAAGACAATTTAAATAGGGTATAAATACTAGAATTCCACCAACTTTCTCTTTATCTTTTCATAGCCTAATAGGTAAATAAAGTTGAGAGAGGGAAGTTATTTTTTTCTTTGTTCTATTATACATTTCGGGTTTTGCCGAAAGGTTAAATCTATCCAAAATTTTTTGCTCAAAATGAGTTAATTAATTAATGGATATCCAATTTGCGCATCAAAAGAATAAAGAAAGAAGAAAATAAGAAGCGACTTAACTAAACGACATAACTAACATTAAGCGAGTGATATAATAAGATATTGACCCTCGTAGTGCGGTGATAAGTTTGTTATGATTTTTACACGACTTTTAAAACAGCGGTGTTATTCTGTAAGACCTCATTCTAAACTTCGAATCTGAATCCGCTGTGAGTTTCTTGATTGGCATTCCAAAAACTCGGTTGATAATTCGAATTTACACTAGCGCTACCCTTACGAGCGTGTCAGCGAGTTGAACTAAATTGTCGTGAGATTTTGACAGATAAAGTATGAGATGACATAAGAAGTGGGATGCAGTAAAGGTAATTCCCCCGTCACTTCGCACTCGAACCCGATCGAAATCAAGGTTATGTTGAACTTTATGCGAAGTGAGAGTGAATGGCGAAGTGAGATGCGAGTTGTTGTATGAATTTTACAAAATCGACGTGCAGGAAATAAATGAAACAAACTTTTAAATTATTCCTATTATATATTTTATTTAATTGAATTTAACAATAAAGGAAATAAGATCAGAAACAAATATTGTAATCAACATTATAAGTGGTGACTGATAAGAGATCGTATTTATTAGATATATAACGTTATCGAACTGTTTGGTGAACAGTGGTTGCTATTCATACTTATTTGTTACCGATTCTGTCTAGCCACTTAACATGTAAAATTTAGAATGGCTTTTAAATAAGTATGTAAGGAAAGTACCATCAAGAATCAAACACAAAAGGGTCTTCATAAATTAAATATTAAACCTACTCATCATTTATTGTAGCTACCTAAGCCATAGACAAAGATTCGTGCATTTTCATTTAATATAATGCTATACACTGTAATTTATTTATAATTCATATACATATTTTTTTTTTCACAATTATGAATTTAAAAGCGTAAATTGGGTAGAATTTCAAATATGGAAAATTAAACAACTGCTCCTCGAAATGTCAATTACGGCGTCAGGATCAGTAGTCGTATTGGCTATGTCCAGTTCATAACACGAGCGATTTTCAAAGATACAAATCACGGCCAAAACGCTAATTTAGTCTCAGCTAATGTTGGCGACCAACTAGGATGTAGTATAACTAGTTGATAATCAACTTTAGCCGATAAAAAATATCGTTTCCATAGTTTTTCATATCAAATGATTCTCGCTAGAGTTGTCAGCCAATGAGGCCGCTGCTTTATTCGGTTGCTAGCTGACAAGAAACATTTTCATAAAGATAACTTTTTCAAACATCTGGCTAACAAATGAGCTAGTAGGTACTCAGAAATAACTGCTCTTTATTCGTCTGTGGACACTTGACCTGTTTGAGAGGAAAGCCCGCAATACACTTTTTGCTGACGACTCTCTTTGAAGTGAGATTACTGGATTTTGTATTGTGTTTGGTTTCGTTCGTGCGAATCAACGTTTAGGGCTTTTCAGTATTCAAGTATGTTTTGTAAGTTTCTCTATAATTTCTCGAACGTGTCATGTGTTTCTTCCATAAAAATGCTTTAAATACACTCATACATTTTAAAAAGTATATGCATGGTAAACATCCGCTCTTAAGGTGAAAAAAAGTATAAATTCAATACAAATACATACACACCTACTGCACCTATTCAAATTATTCACCCATATGACCAAAACAGTAAACTATTATTTTAACGTTGACGTATGATAAACTTGACATTTTAAGGTTAAGACTTTTACCTGTACGTGTTAATCTAAGTAAATTATATATTTATAGTTTATCTAATATATTATATAACCTGTGGATAACGTAGTGAGTTACGCACTAATTTTGTTACTTATGCTACTGATGTGTCGTTAAACATGTTAAGTGTGTAATTGTTTGTTTACCCCAATAAATAAAAGACATAAAATAAAATAATGAGTGTAAGTTGGACCGTAGTTTAGTATAATAATGACAATAAAATCCAAAAAGTAGTCATAACTTTGCTTTCAAGTGACTGTCAATCACGTTAAATACATAAAAACATATCCAAAGGGCGTGGTATTATAATTATTAACATCAACTTGACGATAAGTGTTAGTGATAAGGCGTGACCAACATGCTTAGAGATATCATAAATGATCCATCGAAATTACTGTCATCATCATAAAATCCCCGATAATATATGCAATCGTATTCTTCTGCCTAGCCTTAGGTACCTCAAGTACTGCCGGAGCTGCGCTGAGAATGCACAAGCGATCCCGCGGCTCTGGCTAAGGCAAGGACGGGACCGGGGTGTTTTTAGTCGGTGCGAGTCCGAAACATCCCCACGCCGTGCCCTCGGCGTGGGTCGAAGTCATTAACTATTTAACCCAAAAAAAAAAGGTACCTTAAGTACATTACATGGTTTTTCTAATCATGATACCTTCCATTAGCAAGAATAAAACATACAATATATTTTTTAAATAGGTACAACTTTATTCAAAGCTTGTTGCATCAATTAATTTTCCGTTCTCAAAACCGCTCTCCGCGCGCCAATCATTCATTATAAGCAGGCAGGGAACCTTCATAACTTTAGAGGCGCAGCTATATCAAAATTAATTAAAAACGTATCGATGGAAACTATAATTATTCTCTTAAGGTACCTGTATTGTAGAGTGGGGAAAACTAAACAAAAATTCTGCTTTAAAACCTTAGGGTGTTTAATATTTAATAGCGTGTTTTGATTAAAACATCAACTTTTTTTATTCTTATATTAAGGTACCGCTTGGTATCTTAAAAACTTATTAAAACGTTTAGTTTCAGGTAATAAACCTTGAACTTGTAATTAATATTAACCTAAACATTAGGTCTACATCTACGTACAAAAGTACCTACCTATCTTTTGCTTTTGGCATTTTATATTCAATCAGAAGACATACTTAGTTCTAATTTTATTATTTAAGTAGATATATTTTTATCTGTAGTTAACAAAATACTCTCCACTCTCCACTATCTTGCTGTAGAATTTCAAAACTATATCTGGTTTTGATATTAACATACCTACTTAGATTTTAATAAATATCGTTTAATTATCTTTTATAATAGTAATAATACCAGCCTATATATTCCCACTGCCGGGCACCGGCTTCTTCTCATGTAGAGATGGCACGCTTGCTCACTTCCGGTTTGGCGATTTCATACTAAATTTCTGGAATCCAGGTTTCCCCACGATGTTTTTCTTCACCGTTTGCCAGTGGTGTCTGTCTGCATGCAAATCCGTTCGTTAAACCGCTAGGCCTTGATGACTATTACTATATACTGATCTATTACTTGTTTTCAATCATGTCATATTTTAATTTTTATCAGTTATATTTTCCTCGATAAAAGCGACGTAAATGTTATCAATGTGTAGAGACAAAAGAAACTACAAATGGTGCACCTAAAATACTGATACTATAAGATGAAGATATCTGTGGAGAAACAATTTCCTAAGTATTGTTCGGACACACTATTGGGCACCGAGAGAACACTTACGTCAGATATAGTATCAATATTTTCATCACAATGCCAAGAATAATGTACTGTCGAACGAATTTGTTCCCCTCTTCATCTTGCGATACAGAAGAAACATTTTCTTGAGGCTATCATAAAAATGAGCTTCGTAGAGCGAATGCTTCTTGTTGCTATCGGAAGGCGATTGATTGTTAATTGTGAGCTGTTTTCTTTGAGTAGTTATGATTTAATAAAGTAGTGTAAATCATGTAATTTACCTTAGATTGTAGTTATCATAGGTATTTAATAAATCTCGCCGAAAAGACATTTATCAAATGGCTCATAATCAAAATACTAGCACTATTGTTAAGCTTTTTATTGTTATATAAGTATGATCCAATTATGTACATTCTTAGTCGTAAACATGAGATATTTCATTTCTGATAAACCTTCTATTAGAAATAACACGACTTATAAATTTATGAATTAAGTCTGTGGGCATAAGTGACGATATTCAAATGTTTTCCAGGTCCCTTTACCGAACTGACTGAATTTTATTATGCTACGTACCTAAGGAAAATTAACGGTTTATCAACACGATAATAAAGAAGACTGAATTAAATAAATATAATTATTATCTAAATATAATATTTTTATATCGGCTTCACATCTTCTTTATTTTCATATAGATAAAGATCAAAGTTGTAAAATCAGTCAATATGAGCTTGTGCATGATATGCACGTGAAAACAAAACACCAATTAATTATCTTTGAACAAAGCATTAATGATAAAAATACAAAGGATTATGATTTAAGAACATAATTAATTACGAGATATCAATCTGTCAGAGCTAAAGACCTTTTTTAGTAATTTATAGGCCCGTAACAGTTTGTTAAGATTGAACAAAGACTTATTATATTATCGATAATATCACGGTAAAGTACACCATTAATAATATTTGTAATACTTATGACTCTGTGGTTGCTTAAACATGTTGGCGAAGAGAATCTAGCACGATTATGAGTTTTAACCCAGAAACAATTCTGAATTATAGACATACCTATTTGTCGAATTATCTCTCAAAAATGACAATTATTTCATCGAAAATCATTTAGGTTACTTCATACTTCTTCTGACTAGCCTTTTTCCAAGCTATGTTGGTGTCGGCTTCCAGTCTTACAGGATTCAGCTGAATACCGTATTTTATATAGAGGGACTGCCTATCTGACTTCCTCAACCCATTTACTGGGTAACACAGTTTCCCAAAGTAAGACTGGTTGTCAGAATTGTAATAACTTTACAACTGTCAAAGACTTTCGATGACTAAAATAGTTTTTTAAATAGATCTGCAATCCCCTGAGATATTGCGTAGCAAACACACAAATACCGACGAATTGAAAACCTCATCCTTTAGAAGTTGGTTAAAAATAACCACCTAATCGCTGGCCTGCCATCTCAGTGTTTGTATTCTCATTCTTTGGATCCGTCGATCCATTCCTACAACGAGACCAAGCGTTCCAACTCTGTAGGCTTTTGCGATCCCCATTTTAGGTTCGAGCGCTACCTCTACTTTATCGCATTTCTCCTAATTTTGCTGAAAAATAGGGTTACCTTTTCTTGTGTAACTATAAATATATGTCGCGTCTTTTCTATAGATATTTTGTAGCTTACCTTACCTTATAGACTTAAAAGTAGGTCCATTCAACATAGGCCAGGCCAGTCGTCGAAGTTTCAGCCTCTATCAGTAACGATAGCAGCGTACAGTTTGTAAAACGCCATCACTTATCAACTATTATAAATGTAATTAGGTACATAGTACAACTGAATGCACCTCCTCGTGTTTTCAAAACTTGTACAATGGCGTTTTAAAATGGAAAATGTTTGGACTGGTTTCTAAAAAAAATGCAGGGAGTAGAATGACGTCACTAGTGCTTTGTTCACGCACAGCATTACGTGGCGGTGTAATGTCGTAACAGCTGTACTAACGATATCAGAAACACGCCCACGAACCGTGCCGCTTAATTCGAATGTCGCGCATTTCAGGATAATCTAGCGCTTTACCTTCGCACGTGGTGACTAATCGAAATCGATCGTTATCGATACTGCGCCCAACCGATTACATCATTTTCTCTCATGCCTTAATAACAAGATAGGTATAATCTTTTGGACATTAACCTTCCGTCCTTTAAACACCGTTTTGTGATCAATAATAAAAATACCTAATTATTTAGGAATATAACGGTTTACTCAGGCACATTCTCGGGATCGCCCGACTACTTTTAGACTCAAAAGGACTCCCGACTCCTTAATCATGAGCTGATGGCGGCGGCGTATGATTCCTTTTGAGTCTGAAACTAGTCGGGCGATCCCGATTTCTAAATAATTATGAATTCTCCTCACGAAAGTTATTATTCAAAGAAAAATACCTACTGAAGTAATGATTATCATTATAGCCTATCACAAATGCATTGGTTGATTTCTTAACTAAATATCTTTATGAATAAATAGGTTAACGAAACTTTGACTGCGCTACGCTATTAACTTTCAGTGTAATACCAGTCTCATTCATGAAATGTATGAAAAGCAAACTCACGGTATAATGCAACTTGATAATGTTCATATAATATTCTACTGTACATTGTTATAAATTTCAAATTTACTGTAATGTCGGAGAACCGAACGTGAAGCTTGCTTAGCAGTTTCATTACGCTGAAATTGGTATAACAAATGGTTCGACTTTATTTTTACAACCAATTTGAATAGGGCGGTCTCGAACCCAGTTTCATTTCAGAAATCAATTAATCTTTTCAATAGTTTCGCTAACATATTGTATCTAGTTTATTAGTTTGTATTTGGCAAATAGAAGCTGAAAACACTATGTTAACAGTACATTGTGTGTGAATATATGTCTTTTGCGAAGTGTAACAATGATTTCAGCAGTCGGTAAAGTACGGGTGTGAACGTGTCTAGAGAGTAAAATACAAAGAGGAGGTAATACCTTCTCCTCAACTTTATATGACGCTATTGTGTGCTCCAGTTTTTATCGAAAATAAATTGTTGTGCAGCACATTTAGGAATCGTTTGTATAAACTAAGTTCCGTAATTTTTATAAATGTTTATGTGAAGATAAAATCTGACCTGATTATTTATCTATACCTAACATTTTTTTTCTTCCCACAAGCTGAATTTTTATATTATTCAGTCACATTTAAATGAAATTAGTTTTCTTATCTTAAAAACCGATTTCCGCTGAACTCCATGTTGAACATAACTTTTGTCCCTGATAAGAATCATTCTAAAGACCTGTCAACTCTTCACGCAGCTATCTAAGTACATAATATTTATACTAGGTAATGTAAAGAAAATTTCAATTACACTTTTAAATTATCTCTATTTATTTTTGACCCCTCCAAGCCAATAACTAGGTAGGCGAATAGGTTGATCTATAAAAGTTTTTGTGTTTAGTGACAACCAATATATTTTTAATCTCTAGATATAAGTTCTGCGTGATTTCGACAACAATCAGACCTTATCAGAAAAATATATAAGGATCGACCAGAGCCCTTGATGAAAAACTAATACTTTGATGAAAAAACTAAATATTTGCTGGTTATTCGGAAATGTTATACTTATTTAATTCTATAGCATATAAATGAATAAAAAGCTACACTTAATTCGCTTTGGATAAACGAGATGGCTTCTCTATCTGTGCCTACCAATTTGCTAATCGGATCGTTTCCGGTCAGTGCATGTAACTCCCTCACTCCAGGCCACTGAGACCCACCACCTAACCCCACACCACTGCATAACGTGCAATCTACAATACTTCCTCATTAAATACGCTGTCATGTTCTTTTTAAAAAACAATTGCCAACACCGCTTTTGGCAGTACGTATGCGAGCGTGCTCATTGAAACTATGCGCCAAAGGAGAACTTTTGCGAACTAATTTCTTTATAGCACACACACAGTATCATTTTAAATGAAATTAAAAGTTTATCCGTCATGTAGCCCCAATAAATAATTTTAGATTTTATGTTGGTATTAAATTACCAAGTACTTATTTGCGTTCTTCAAGAATCTCTTTTTCGAATCCCTACCTAGGTGTGTGTGATTTTAAAAACAAATCAGTTGCGACTATGAATAAACCAGTTAAACTCTAAAACTGAACAAAACTGGTATGTATACCGAGATATAATTGTCGGTAAGTGGAAAAGTTTAGTTTTTATTCTTCTTGTTGATTCGTGAGCTTTTCCCTTTGTGAAAATATATTGCAATAATTTAACAATTCACTGGATTAACGACGCTGTAACAAATCTATAATGGCAAAAGTTTGTTTGTTTGCCTCGAGACACTTATATCCCAAGTTGGTGACTTCATTTAAAACTTCCACCAACATTAATTTGACGTTCAAACAAAATTTTGATGTGAGCGGTGTGTACATAATACGAAAAGGGCACGAAACAAATGAACAATGACTTCGCCTAACAAAGAATACCAAAGAGGTAATAAAACTCAAGCATTTTATAAATTGAGTCTCTCAAATTGACTCGATCTATAACTCCTCAAGTACCGTTGAATTGTACAAAATTGACTGAACGTGCATTCAAATAAATTGAACACAGATGGAATAAGGAGACGTAAGCTCCAAGCGGAGACTGGGCACACAATATCGAAGCATAATACCGACTTATTTAACCAACTAGGTTACATTATGACTTGATAAAAAATCCTAAAAGAATGCGTAAACTGAATAAGTATACAGTTTAAATATAGTAATAGCAATAATCTGTTGTTATCATAAAGTTTTTAAATATATGAAATCGCCCTGTCATCACTGTTAGTTTCGAAGGACGATCCCGGACTTTTGAATTGAATCATTAAACTTATGGCAGCGGCTTGTTCCAAACTACTATAAATGGATAAAATTAAACCCACGATAAGCTTAATTGGTGACCCGACATAGTTTAACTATTTTAGATTAACCGATTTATTATTATAACAACCAGTAGATACAGGTCATATAATATCTAACCTATTTATCGTAGAAGAATCAGGTGAAAACAATAGAAAGTGTTAGATATTAGGTAGCCCCAAAGTTATTTAAAATATTTTTAATTAAATTATTTAAATAACTAAAAATAAGTAAAAGTAAGTAACAAAGATTGTGTCCAAGTCTCTTATCGAGTGTGCGCAAATTATGGCGCCAAAAATATGTAAAAACTTACAGAAATCTACATATATGGATATGGCGAAGTCATTTGAGAAAAGGTCATTGAATTAGTTATATTCCAGGGCAAGGGTCGAGCTCCGGGACCGGCTCTATTATCCAGGACCCATATACCGCTCTAACTTACCTCGGAATACGAGAAAATTAGCTCGTTTTGCTCACCTTTACTAGCCCTATTCCGAATGGACCATTACACTTACTTTCAGCCTAATGGGACGTGAAATGGCTGTCGTAGTACCTACTTATCACTATGTAGAGGTGCGGTACTAATAAATACATCCGCATAAAAAGTTAAGTGAACGTAACAATATGGCAAATATATATAAGTAGGTAGTTAATTAATTAAATTTCGACAGTACTAATTGGGTACAAGATAGACAGCTCCTTGCCCAACTCGAAAGTACCATAATATTGTATTAACGCCGATCGTATGCAAAATTCCATCTCAATTGGATGTCAAGAAGTTCTTGATGACTTGATAATTTCTTCTCCTCAAAATGACTTGCTGTTTCTTAGTAGAGAAAAAAATAAGATAATTACTGACGTTTAAACTACTTGTACATGTGTAAGTATTATTTACAATAAAATACAAATAATAGAAGGAAAAACTTAAACCTCAGGCAGGACTCGAACCTGCAACCACTGGCTTGACGCGCCAGTATTATTTAATCAAACAAAATTTTCTTCGGTCTTTAGTGATCGTTGCTGACGTAGTTAGTTTTTCTCTGGCTGGAGGCCCTGAAGGTTCTCACCAAAAATCTGGTGAAGCAGTCAAAGCCTAAGGGAACCACGGGAACTAAGTAGAGCAATTGAAAAAAAATGCGTCATACAATACTGTTGGTCGGCAGCAGATTTCTTGCTAGTTTCCTACCCAAACCAAAAGCTTTTCCCAAGATAAGTTCTATCTAATAAGATAATGTACAAACACTTCCGCAAAAAAGTGCTCTTGGACATGTACTTAAATGAAATTATGTAATTAAAATAAAGGTATACATTTTGATTCATTATAAAGATAAACTCAATAGATTATAATTATGAGAGCCGGCGTTAGCTACATAATCTTATAATGTTAATGACTTTGAATATTTTATTAACTTAAGATTCGAAATATATTTCATAATATCATGGTCGACGAGATAAAATAACACAACTAAATTACATATAAATAAATTTATCTCCGTACCATACAAGAATAAAATAAAATTTATATTCAGATAGAGATAGAGGATTAGGGAAAGCACGAGCCATTTAAAGAACAACAGAACAACTACGAAGTCAGCAAGTTTCCGTTAGCTCTTAGCAATAAATATGTGGCGGCTTACAATAGGTACTTTACGTGGAGAAGGGTTTCGCGAGAACAAGCCGTTAGTTACCTACATCCTTTTAGCAGTGTCCAACTGTCCAAGTAAACTGTAAAACAGATGTTTCTTTGTTTTCGTAACAATAAAAGGATGCGTTACACATACTTACGTATATTTATTACTTAGATATACTTATAAGTATGTAGGTACGTAACTTTTGTTGCTATCATCTCATAGTAAAATAAATAAGTTTGTACTCATTATCAATCTAGACCGTGGCAGATAGACCTTTATTATTCGGATATCTAAAAGTTTAGAATTTATTTTTGAAGTAAAACTTCTTTACGCACGCTTGAGTTGGGGAGTAAGCTGGAAAATTCGTGACGAAAGCGATACGAAAAGTGTGATCGGGCAAGGCGAACGGAAGTTGAGTGCGTTAGCGATATAACCTGCGTTGGTGATTATAAATTGTGTTAACAAAGATTTTCTTTTAATAGATAAGTAGGTATGTACCTAAGTACTTAGTTACTTAATAAGGATATAAAAAGAGCTGATCCAAACAAAAATCCCCTATCATAAATAAATCGTTATCTAATTATAGATTATATATACTTTATTTTAAAAGATTAAACAGTTTAAATATTTATTTAATTAAAGAGACTGTTGAATATAACAGTCTGATACTCTCTTGATGGTAATTAAACAAACTTTGACGCCATTATCTTCATATGGGTACACGAGAAACTTCATTGATTGCACCATTTGCTAAGACGAAGGGTCTCATTAAAGTTAGGTAATTATTTATCTTCAAAACTCTGTAGCGACGAAACTTTCAGAAGATCAATTTCGTACGGAAACGTGAGAGGCACCAGAATGGAGTATCTACCTATCTACCGACGACAATGTCAGACATCGAACAAGGTGGAGATAGGTAGGTACTTAGGTATACAGGACTACATTTAGTTTAGTTTAGACACAAGAGAAACTCGGTGTTCTGTGGGTTTCAGCAAGCAAATTCAAGAATATTTTGATTAATAGTATGATCAATTTATCTATAATCATGCAACAATTTTATTCTTAATAAGTAGAAGGATCAATTCGAACAGCAGTCATTGCCCTCTGTAGGTTAGTTGGCAAAGCGACCAGTGCGTTTAATCAGTAGTCGCGTAGACATTTGCAAATGATTTCATTTCCAAGGTGTGTCGGTTTTTTAAGAGACATCAATCCTAGTTACAAAGAACCTTGTTCGAATTTTGCGCGCATGTGTGTGACCGGGGTTAGAGTACGAGTTCTAGACGACGCGACGATCTTTAATATCTCAGATACTTATCCCTAAGAAAAAGATTTAACATCTGCCTAATCTAATCTTAAAATTACACTTGCACCAAAATAATACGATGGGTGTAACTCTCCTATCAGTTAGCTTAACTTATCACAGAATAAACAAGTTATATAAGATTCTTGATATAATCTAATATATGTTAGATTATTATAAGAGTGATCCGATCCGCAGATAATAAGATTGTGTACCTATGCCTATTTGTTCTCAACAAATTTATATTTATTTATTATATATACACCACATTACCTAAAACTTTTTTATTTGTGATAATGTTAGGTATATTTTCTTATTCTGGTCTATTTTACCGACTTCAATCCTATCATGGAAGGACCATCTAACTCAGCCTTTGCCCTTTCCCAAAGTGGGCGATAACGCCCCCCTGTGCGCTGCAGGCCTAAAGGGGGGCGGGAAGAGACCTAGAAAAAAAATCAAATCTCCGCTGATACAGCTCACACCAATTAATTTAATTTGAAGTTATATTGGTTTGTAAGTAGGTGACAAAATAAGGGCGCTAAAAAATAATTTATTCTCAAAGTGGGTAGTAGACAAAATAAGTTTGGGAACCCCTGATCTAACTGTCCATAAATTCAAAACTAGGTAATAAACCGACTTTGAAAAAACAATTCCCCAAGTTTTAAGCTGGTAATTCCTAAGGAAATATTTGTCGTTCCTACTTGGTAGGAAATTAGACTTGGATTCTGTAAGTTGTTACTTACAAAGTCCTAAATCGACACGGAAATTTAGAACCAAGGTAAATTGTGCCAATGCTCTCGCAAATCGCACTGAAACTGATAATATCAATGAAGATAACCGTAATCCGCCGCGTAATGAACCATTTTAAACCGTGGTTAAACAAATGAACCCCAAAGTATTCGTCGTCTTAAAATTACCCCTAATGATCAGTTAAATCATGGTTTCGCTGACGGTATCAATTTACCTTGTTTAGTCAACTAATCTACTTTTGCGAGAGGAAATTAGGTATAACCCTAGGTACTTATCATTTTATATTATGTAGGTAGGTACTTAATTTTCGTATCCAAATTTGTACTTATGTACCTACCTTTTACATAATTTGTAAATTGTACTACCGATATAAATCGACATTTTGAAAACTATGTTCCGCGAATGCTACTGTAATTAAAATCGTGATCTCATGAATTTTGAAAAATAATATTTATAATTTTTGATTTTGGTAGCTTTCTTTCTTCCTTCTTTGATTATAGAAATTAAAAATTTTAACGTTTAAATATTTATACGACGTGTCTGAATAACGCGCAATCTGACTGAACGGTGATGAAGACTTCGCCACTACTATTAACTAACATGCTTTGTGCATAGTTTTGATGAAGCTGTTTACCTACATATTTGTGATAAGCTTTATTTCAGCCTCGGTATTTAGAACGTATTGCTACAACATTATATATTTAGTAATGTCAATATAGAAGCAGTTGCATTAATAGGACACAACAAGTATGAATAAAAGCAGAGAAGTTAGATCACTTCTACTCTTTCGACTGTATTGTATTATGTCATCGAAGTATGTACACACAGGTATAACAATGTTTAAAAAAATTGAAAGCCTTTGCTCTACTCTAAACCTTTGCTCTGTGGTCTTTCATAGAATTTTGTAATCTGTGGCTAGTATTGACAAACCAGTCACCCCGCGCCGCGCTCCGCACCCCTTTACTTCTCATCACGTTGATTTGACAGTTACCTGATTGTTAAGAGCGTTCCATTTATAAAATTAATGTTGTTGTTCATCTTGTCATATAGCTTCCTTTTGCACTTATTATATTAAAGTACTCGTACGAAACTGCAGTTGATAATGTTAGTCATGCTACAAATCTTGACAAAGTGTGATGATTTACTAGGATTGATACGTGTAAAAATTCACTGAACTGAAAGTAATGCTTTTCGTTCTAAAATACTTAAATTTAATTGAACGGCTAGAGATAAGCCGGATAATAATAAATAAAGAGTGATTCAATAGTGTATTAATTTTAATCAAAAGAGACCAAAACTAGCAATGGCTGAAGAACTTAAACCAGTTAACGAAGATGATTTAAAACTACTGAAAGAAAGAATGAATTTAATCGTTAGTGCAGATCCAGCTCAGTACCACAATGAATATTCATTGCGAAGGTACTTAAGAGCGTTTAAAACAGTGGACAGCGCATTTCAGGTGACTAACAACTATTCCAACACTTTCCTGTAAACAAACAGCTTGGAATAATTTGCCTAATTACCTACTTGTTTTCATAATAGTTTTCAACCTGTCATTAAGTAGTTGTAATTAAGATTACAACTTTGATTGCAATAAGTTGCAGATCAATTATAAATCCTTTACTTTTTATTCTTTCTACCAACCTTAGTAAATGGTTTGTAACTAAACACTTTTCAAATCAAAATCAAAAACTTATTTATTCTAACTAGGCTACAAAGTAGCACTTTCAGATCGTCAATACAATGGACTGCACCCTGATTCGCCCATCCTTCACCGCTTCCTAAGTGCTCTGGCGGCAAAATGCATTGTATCGGATTTTATTTGTTTTAGGCCATAATAAAAACAAACAAATGGAGAGTTGAGTATGGAGTCGCTGATTTAAGTGAGAATAAGGAGCTTATAGCAAAGTATTCTAATAAGGCAAGGGTACTTAGACACAGGGATATTACTGGCCGACCTATAATATATATTCCAGCAAAGAACCACAGCTCCAGTGACAGAAACATTGATGATTTGACTAAATTCATAGTCTACTGCTTGGTAAGTATAGATACTATTGTTGTTTTATTTATTTGAAAAAATATCAAAACCATATTTGTTTTACCATCAGCTATTGTTTGAAAGAGATTACTTATTTACAGGTACCTATGTACTGAATGTAACCATTAAAATTTTATTTTATAATGAGTTACCTAGGTATCTTCCATTGTTATCACACAAAAGCTTAATGCAATAATATATTCAATCAATTTACTATAAAATATTTATATTAATTGTCTTAGCCTTTCCAATTTAGTATTATTGTGACTATTTACTCTTAATCTTAAAACAAATTATATACATAATTACAGGAAGATGCCAGTAAAAAATGTTTTGAAGAAGTTGTGGATAACTTGTGCATTGTCTTTGATTTGAATGGTTTTACACTATCTTGCATGGATTACCAAGTCCTAAAGAACCTAATCTGGTTACTCAGTCGACACTACCCTGAGAGACTTGGTGTGTGTCTGGTCACCAATGCACCTGCCTTCTTTTCTGGATGTTGGACTGTTATAAAAGGATGGTATGATCTATTTTAGTTTATCTTTAAATATCTCTATTCTATTTGGTTTATCTGCCCACTTGTATAGATAAATATGTTTAGATATGTGTACTCCAACATGATAATATCACTGTTCACATTCATCTTAGCATTTTGAATTCATATAATCTAGTCATGAAAATACTACTTACACCATAATGTTTATGGTTAAAGAAATTTATTTTCTCAAAAGATTTATAATTAAAGACTTCAGAGAAATTACTTATAATTCAAAAACATTAATCTGATTGGCAAAGTGAGTTATTACTATAGTAGCTTGCTTTTTTTATTACTAATTGTATTGTTAAGTGCTTAATAATATTATTTGTAATAATTACTAGAGATAGGGTTGTAGCAAAACTCCTTTAGTATGAACCAATGATAAGAAATGTATGCAGTTATTTAGCCATATAAATATTTAATTATTAACAATTAGCATAATAATTATCAATTACTAACATAAATATTGTTTTTACTTATAGGCTTGATGAAAATACCTCAAGGAAGGTTGTTTTCATGCATTCTGAGATGGACCTGTGTCAATATCTGATACCAGACATTTTACCTGACGACATGTAAACTACAAACGGATTAACGGAATGAAAAACAAATATGGATGTTGTGTCTAGATTAAGGTATATTAAAATTATGCATATATTTCAATTATGTATATTTTAAATAATAGACACTATTCACTTCAAGCATTAGTTTGAAGTACCCTCAAGTACTTTGAATTGTGCAGGAATAAACTAAATAACTTTGTTTGCACATGTCAATGAAATTAATGAGTTAGATACAAATTTACAGATTTGTCGATTAAATATAACATTTCTTGATTTAGTAATCAGAAATACGAAGGTATTTACTTAGATTATAAATATGTCTTGATAGAGTGTCACTCAACAAATGAACTAAAACAAACATGAATCGCCAAGAATCTCCATCCAACTACGTATTACACTCGCGAAATAACATTCCACTTTACCAGTGTGCGTCGTATAATTATACCATAGTCGCAGACAGTTTGCGACTATTTTTTTCGATGTGTCCTCAGCTTTGACAGTCCATCTAGACATATTTATAATCTATAAAGGGTATTCAAATAAACAAATGTTGTTAACATTCATTACGTTGTTGTTGTGAGTCGTGCTTAAATTTTATAGAAGGGGGCCCAAATAGTACTGGTTTATCCCAAAAAGCATAATACGTCATTGTAAACACTAATTTAATTAATTGTATTTATTGTAGGTTAATATTTTGTTTGACCTTTTTATTTAAGAATTAAATAATAATTACCAACAACAGTAAATCAATTATGCTCTTACCAATTATTAGGTACCGAATGACCTGTTAATTTTTTATACTGAGTTTATGATAGATAGGTACCTATAATTAGGATTTTGTTTTTTAATTTCAGCAAGCAAGACAATTTGAAACTAAAACTAGTCGACATTATAGTTTATGCCCATATGTGTTATTTTTACGCTTATTTTATGAAATACCTACCTAATTAATAAAATTATAACGCCAAAAAGTCAATTAATTGTAAATGAGATTTTTTTGTTAATTTGCCAAGATTTTTGTCGTTATACTTTTAGATTTAATTAATTCTTATGTTGTTTTTATTGTTTGTTATGTTTGTGTTTGATATAGTGTTGTATACCTACCAGGGATGTTACGGATATGAAATTTCGGATACGGATTGGATACGGATATACAAATGATTATTATACCGGATACGGATACAGATACGGATATGAAATTATTTCGGATTATCCGTTAGTTTCGGATAATTTCGGTTACGGATATAAGATTTTTAAGGAATTTCAGAATTAAAATATAAATAGCTAATAAAATGGTTTTATTTGGTAGGATAAAAAATTAATCAAATGTTAGTTACGTTACGAGTATGATGAGACGACAACAGAAGAAAACAAACAATGCGCGCATGTATCGGCCGCTGCCCCGCCGATCAACAAAACAACCTGTCACAACGTGTCGCAATTAGGCTCCGCCCCTATCCGCTATTATCCGAAACTTTTATTTCGGATTCGGTTACAGTTATGGATATTATTTTATATCGGATATCCGATAGTTTCGGTTACGGTTATGGAGCTCCCTAACATCCCTGATACCTACTTTACTTTCTTTATTAAGAACTACAGTCTACTATTGAGCTATTACGAGTAAATATAATAAAGTAACATTTGACAACTTGTACAGAAACGAATAAACTATAATTATGTGTTATTGCTTTGACTTGCTAATGTAACTTCCAAAACCATTTACAAATTATTATTGTTATTTTCCTACCCACGATTTATGCAAGCTCTGTAAACATTGTCCGTTCTTACTTCGCAATAATGTAAGATGACTAGGTACTTATTATTATAAGTATCAATAGTTTTAGATAACTAATTTTAATTTCTTTGTGGTAATTTAACTAAGTACCTGCTGGAATGCCATCTTTAAAACATTCGAATTAAGCTAAATATTTTCGTTACTATGTATGTACTTATTGGTTAAGTTATATTGAAATGTATGCTATTATATTATAATAAAATTTATGATCATATATATAACACAAAGTTCTTTATTTCTCAAATCGCAGGTACCTGAATTCTATTTACAAAAAACAATTTGCTTCATTTTATAATAGGCTATTTGACACTATGAATATTTTTGTGATTATTTGCTTTAAATGCATAAAATGAGAGTTTTTCATGTGAATCACATCATTTTTATTAAAAATTAAAACAATTAATATATCCAAAAACACAAAAATATGTTTGGCTATTTGTTTCTCGCGCCACACATTGAGAAACGACCCGGATTGGCTAATGTTATAATGACGTCATCCGCGCGTAAACATAATGTGTGTGTTCCGAAATATAACCCAGTATACTGGCCAGTGCTCATGACGTCATGAATCCGACGCCATATTGTACTGGTGTGCCGCCATATTGTACTGGTGAGACAAGTGTGACGTGTATTAGTAGTAGATCATAGAGCTGTAAAAGTAACGAAAAAAAAACGTACCCGTATGTATTCGTTACTATACATTCATATTATACTATATATTCACTACAAAGAGCAAGCATCATCTCATCATCATCAGAATCACTATCAGATGAGTCAAATTGTGTTTCAACAACAACACGACATATTGTCACAACTGCTGGTATCTCCATCCTTAGGAAATAGATGATAATCGAAATTTTATAATATAGAAACTTTAATAACTTTTGGAGCAAAATTGTTTTAGTAAACTAGCTCAAACACTATTCTCAATATGGCGTCAATTTATGACGTCAATGCACTGGCCAGTATATTTCGGAACGAATCAACAGTATGGCGTCGATTCATGACGTCATGAGCACTGGCCAGTATACTGGGTTATATTTCGGAACACACACATTGTTGTTTGAATAAAGCGTTTCGGCGGCTTATTTGAATTTTGAATTTTTATTTGCAATAGGCTATTTGACACTATGAATATTTTTGTGATTATTTGCTTTAAATGCATAAAATGAGAGTTTTTCATGTGAATCACATCATTTTTATTAAAAATTAAAACAATTAATATATCCAAAAACACAAAAATATGTTTGGCTATTTGTTTCTCGCGCCACACATTGAGAAACGACCCGGATTGGCTAATGTTATAATGACGTCATCCGCGCGTAAACATATTGTTGTTTGAATAAAGCGTTTCGGCGGCTTATTTGAATTTTGAATTTTTATTTGCAATTTTCTTACGAAATACGTAATTTCTTTTTGAAAAAATTTTATGGGTGAAATTCTTAACCGTAACCAAGTAATTCAAGATAGAAATTATAAATCTGTCAAATAGCCTATTGTTATGAAGACGTGATCTGCATTCAATAGTGACAGTGTACTCATTTCAGTGTGTTTTACTATTTTATTTATCAATTGAAATTCTTTGGATTATTTTATTATTTCCTGTCGCAAAATCTGCGAAACCGTTAGACAGTAACAGATGTTTTGATTTTGATTTGCTTCACAGTTAGGTAGGTAGGTATATGAAAGGGAATTGAGAGTAAATAAAACAAAATATTTTTAATAATTATTTTACTTGACTTAATAGTTTTACAAAACAGTTATACAAACACTCGCTGTACAAATGTGTAGAGTTTATTTGAATGCAGCATTTCTATGTACCGAGCGACAATACGAGCAAAACAGGCTGACGTCTAACCCGTTGTCCTAGGTGAACAACAAACGCGGTAAAGCGACGAGGAACATATCAAATAGTCGTTTTATGTACTTGTGGCCTAGGTTGTCGCTTTTATCACTATGCGACGAAACGTGTCGAAATGCCGACTTGTTTTTTGGGCGAAGAGACGCGACACAGTGTGCAGTGAAAACTCTCAAACCTGATTTCTTTAGGTATATTTTGTCTTCCTTCTTTGTTTACGAAGTTATTGTAGGGCAAAGTATTTAAAATATTAATTTTTGAGTAACAACAGCATTAGACATGCCCATGGTTTAAACAATAATGACCCGAGTTTGCCGCGTTTGTCACTCACGAATGACTACAAAATAAGACAAGTCGCCTGAAGTATTGGTCGCATTACGTGGCCTCCCGCTACGTGTCGCGTCCCGTCGCTCACCTAGGACAATGTCATAGTGAGGAAAAGGATCTAGGTGGGTGATAAACAAATCAAGTACAGAAAACGACATTGATAAGGTCCGTTCTTTTTTATTTAGCTATTAATCACCTAAATCGTTTTCCTATTCAAGGCCAGTATCGGATTACATTCTCTTTTCAAAATTCTGGAATTCATTGGTTACAGATTGTTGTAAAATTTAAAACTACAGGTAGTCTTTTGTCTTCATAAATCCTATTATAGAATACTTACTAAAAATTAAGATTTATCACAAAAAATACATTTACTTAAAACTTAATGGAATTAAAATACCATTTGTAAAAATGTTTTATAAATACTGGTACTTAAATTTCACGCACATCTTAATTGAATTAATTACCAACCAGAAATAAGAACCTAAAATTATTTATTGAGAATTTTTATTCAGTCATAAATGCCTAAAATTAATAAGGGTTTATACATAATTGGCACATTTTCTTAGTGTCACCACTGTTCAGTGTATTCAGTTTTAAGTATAATGTAACACAACAAGCTGAGGACACAGATATTAGGATTATAACATATATCTACAGATCATTATTTGACTAATCACTGCTTCATTGTTGTTACATATACATAAAAACCGTTATAGCCTTTTACAATTTTGATTCAATTATCTATTAAAATGTTTAGACGGTTGTTTTAATTCACTTAATGACTAGTACTTTTAAAAGGAATGTACAAAAAATATATTCAATTAATAATTGGAATGATTTTGTGACGATTATGATGTTAAACAAGTAAGCTAATCAGTGATAGTATCTGGAAAATAGGTTACACAGTGTAATGAAAACGCGCCCGGGGTAGGAACATACGAGGAAATGATATTCACATAAATAATGTGATGTGCGAACTGAATGTCGACGGCATGTACAAAGTATAACGCCGCTGTATGTACCGACTAGTTTATTATATAGCTACATTAATATAATATATTTACAATAAAACTACAGTGGATAATGATATGAGGATGTAAAATCTAATCGTAGCCGAAATTATAGCACTAAGGTACACATAAACGGCTTAAAGGTAACA
Organism: Diachrysia chrysitis; assembly: GCA_932294365.1. Taxonomy (NCBI): domain Eukaryota; kingdom Metazoa; phylum Arthropoda; class Insecta; order Lepidoptera; family Noctuidae; genus Diachrysia; species Diachrysia chrysitis. The sequence continues at coordinate 7,823,556 of OW028649.1, read as the reverse complement.
GAATAAACTGTATTAATTATTGAACTTGTCTTTATTGCTTGTATATTCTAAACTGCTTCAGTAATTGCTGTTGTCTACATATAAAAATGATATTTTACATGTTAAGGAGTCTTTATAGTTACTTTCTACCTGTTCTCTCCCATCTAATTATACCATTTATTTCTATTTTTTTAGAATGATGAGATACTACTAAAAATACTTTTTAGTGGAACGTTAAAGTGGCAGTGGACGGCACCTACGATTACTCGCGCGGTTTATGGTAAAAATATGTCAATTCCATTTTTATAGTGAGATCAATTTTTACTAAGATCTGTTTTATTGTCGGAATTCGATGTCCTCTTTGTTCGTCCTCGTTATAATGACAGATCTATTTAGCCAAAATTTTACAAAAATCTATCAGAGCTACTAAGCTGACATTATTGTAATCACCTGTATTATTTTTAAAAAGCCACAACTGGCAATTTTCGCTATGGTTGGTTATTTATGAATGTGCGAGTAACGCGGCTGAGGTTACAAAATAAATATGATTAGTTGAAATCTATGCATTAGTCGTAGTAGGTAGTCGAAAGCGGGCGCTCGAGTTTATCTCGCCGCGGGATAAGTTCTGTTCAGTCTCAATTTGGTCCGACAGCTATTGTATCGTGAGGCCGCCGGGACGAGCGAGCAGGGCAGCGAGCAGGGCGGCGAGGCGGTCAGCGCGGGCGCGCGGGGCGCAGCAGCTGCAGCAGGCGGCGCAGTCAGTCGGCCAGCACGCTGTGCGCGATGCCGCCCAGCTCCTCCTTCAGCACGCGGAACGACGGCCGCTCGTCCGGCGAGCGCCGCCAGCACGCGCGCATCACCTGCGCGACACCTCGTCAGCGTGAACCACTACCCCGCTACATCTTATTATACAAGTGCGGTGCTCGAACCGCACCTTGTTTGATCCGAATTGGACTTCCAACCAACAGTCCAATATCACGAGGTGACATATATTACTTACACAGAAATAATAATAATATCTTGAGACATCTTACACACGGTCATCTGATCCTAAACTAGGCAGAGCCTGTGCTATGGCAACCAGACAACTGATAAACATACTTATATATTTCTAAATACATACATATTATAGATAAATTACACCCAGACACAGAACAAATGATCGTGCTCATCACACAAAGATTCGTCCTGGGTGGGAATCGAACCCACGACCTCCGGTTTAGCAGTCAGGGTCACTAACCACTAGACCAACAGGCCCGTCATAGAAAATAATGATATATCAAATATTTTGCTTTCGATTACATTTGGTGTTCTTTTTAACATTTAAAAATCACAAGGTACTCACATTGTACATTTCGTTGATACATCCCTTGGGTTTTTCCAGTACCTGACCTCGCTGAACCATGTCTGCTACCTCAGAGTTCTTCATTCGTCCATAGGGCACTTTGCCGCAGGTGAATACTTCCCACATTAAAACACCTACAAATAAAAAGTACCTATGCTTATTTAAACTGTCTTTACGTGTTTGCATACATGTGCGCTTGCACGTGCCAGCTACATGGTATACATATATGTATACGCTAAATAGCAAATCTCTTTGTGTCAAACAATATATTGGTATACAGTTCGACTCGCGACACCACCGCTGCCGCCTAGGGACTTCTATTGAGTCTGACACGTCGCGCGATCCCGAGAATATGCGTGAGTAAACCGTTTTGTCTTAAATAAATATATTGGTCATTCGAGTTTGCCCAACATCTAGCATGAATAAAGAAAAGCACTGCAAAACTGGCAAGTTGCAGGTTTTCTAGTTGGAATGATGTTAATAAGAATTTGACTAACCAAAGGCCCAAACATCGGATTTGGATGAGAAACGCGTGTAGTTAAGAACCTCTGGTGGCGCCCATTTAATAGGAAACTTGGTGCCGCCAGAACTGGTATACTGATCGTCCAACACATATCGCGCCAAACCGAAATCTGCTACCTGGAAATTACACAAGGATTATTTTTTTGGGTTTGTTTAGAACTTCATAGAAAACAGATTTGAAGGATATGTGTGAGTAAACTTACCTTTACAACATTTTCATCTCCCACTAAACAATTTCTTGCGGCTAAATCCCGATGAATATAGTTATGTCTTTCTAAATACGCCATTCCTTTGCAAACCTGCAATGAAATACATTACTTACTTAGTAATTGACACCCAATGTCACCTATATTTTGAATGGTGGTTATTGTATTATCATTATTACAGCTTTCCGATTTTCTATAATACACTGTCTTATTGTGTCTGTCTCTACTACTATATAACATTATCTACATATAAAACACGCGTCGGTACGTAGCCTATTATGTAGCCTCATTGAACACTAAATTGTTTGAAACTTACGTTTTACAACTTTTCTGTTTTTGATTGTGCATAATCTCAGATGTAAGAAGACGTTACCTGTATGCACATATCGAGCAGTACGGCGGGCCCGAGTTGGTCGGGCGAGGTACGCCGCAAGTAGTTGAACAGCGAGCCGTGCCGCATGTACTCCGTAACGATATAAATGGGCCGGTGCTTCGAACACACGCCGTATAACTGCACTAGGTTGGGGTGCTGTAGTTTGCTGTAAATATTTAAGGTTAAAATTAGTTTTCACTTAGTTTAATACGTAAATATAATTAAATTGAACAATAATTTTGAACGAACTCATATTCTAGGGTAACAATCTAGTATGAGTCTGTTAAAAATTTCGCCGTTCCTAACTCCTTGCAGTGATCATTAAGGATCATGACGACCATGATCCCAAATCGATAAGTGAATAAAAATATTGTGATGGAATAATGGTTCAATGGACAGATGTACTTGATAAAGTTACGTACTTCTTTAGTTATTCTAGGACAAAACTGACGAAAAATATTGTAAGGAATCCTGGATTTATTGATATGAAATAACCAACTCGCAGTAGCTAAACTGTGTCTATGTACAAGTTAAGTCTTTAAGATTTTTTTGTGCTATACGAGACAGGTGCGGTGTTAATAACCATTTGACATACAGTAAGTTTTATATTGTAACCATTGTGGAGTTAAATAGAGAGTATTGTAGGTGCGGTACACACGTCATGACTTTGGCCTCGTCGATGAAGTCGTCCTCGGACATGGTGCCCTCCTTCATCATCTTGACGGCGGTGTCGATGCGTCCGCGCCAGCAGCCGCGGCGCACCACGCCGAACTGCCCCGCGCCCAGCTCCTCCAGCAGCACCAGCTCCACCGGGTCGATCTCCCACTTGTCTGCAACACAACAAACATTGCAATTATTACTATGTAATTGGTAAGTGTCGTTGCTCAACTATATCTATACTTAATATTATAAAGCTGAAGAGTTTGTTTGTTTGTTTGTTTGAACGCGCTAATCTCAGGAACTACTGGTTCGAATTGAAAAATTCTTTTTGTATTGGATAGTCCGTTTATTGAGGAAGGCTATAGGCTATATAACATCACGCTACGACCAATAGGAGCGGAGCATAAATGAAAAATGTTGCAAAAATGAAAAACCGTTGAAACTAAAACACGCGAACAAAGTCGCGGGGGACAGCTAGTACTTAATATATTAAGATGAAAAGTAAGTTTGTTTGTTTGAATGCACTAATCTCAGGAACTACTGGTCTGATTTGAAAAAATCGTACTTTTTTTGTTTACTTTACAAACGATTTTTTTTTACACAATTTAATGCATAACCCTAATATCCAATTAAATATCGATTTATTTCTTATTAAATCCGATATATTTAAATTAATAAGAGATTTTCCATTTTTTCGTTTACGTTATTATTTCTAAGACAATCTTTGTTTAGCTCTTTCCATCCCGTAAGCAAGCAATTAGTATTCACTGTCTAGCATTTTCGGATTGGCTCTCCACTCTGCAGGACTTCGAATACTCGCAACCGAAATAATTATTCGAGTAGCGCCTTAATAACTCTGTAACCTGTCTTACAACGAAATAAATTATTTTTATCTTGAAATATTGCGACCAACAATAAATTTGTCATGAAATATCATTCAATAGAATTGCATGAACTTAAGAGGGTTAAGTTGATGATTTAAATAATTATAGTTCAGTAAGTACAAACGTACTACGGCCGCGAACTGTAATTTGTTCAAAAATAATCCTGAAACTGAACGGAAAATTGCAAAAACCCTGACGCTACCACCTTAAATCTACGAAAGTGATTCAGGAAAATTTTTTTTGACCGCTGCGGTGTGGCCTGACTCAATGTGCGTTAGCCTTTACTCTTTTTCCTGTTTTTATGCCACATTATTTTACAGACGGCGATAAAATATTGCGTCCACCTAAAATAGCTCGTGATAAACACTAACAGTTATACTTGTGAATGATGCTTATACAATCATTTGGTATAGTAATCGCTTCTTTTTCCTTTACACTCAAAATAACATTCATAAATACAGTTCTGAATCATTGAATGAAAAACAGTCATGAATGTGCACATAGTTGTTTTCAGTGAAGTAGCATAATAGGCATGTTTTCTATTTTTTTTTTAATGTCCGTCTTGTAGATTAATGAATTTTATTGGACACGTATTTTTTCTTTTTTCCTGCAAACAAAAAATGATCAAAATACAGAGAACGGAAGTTACGCGTGACGTCACTCCTCGCTACGATTTTTAGCGAGGCGTAGCGTCATAAGCCCCCACTCCGAAACTTTAAAGCGGTGTATCTTTGTATTTTTTTATTGTTTTGATAAAAGAAAAAATACGTGTCTAATATTTTTTTATTATCTAACTGACGGACTAAATAGATTTTAACTTTTCATACCCAGGAAACATCCCTATTCCATTTAATATTTTTTTCATTTTTTTTTGTAATATATTTAATGTCTACGAAAAATGCAGTTATTTTAATCGATTAGATAAATTTATTTTAAAAATATCGTTATCCAATCTAATAAGCTAGCATGATTCTTATGTCTATAAGTAGAAACAGTACGTCAACCTATTAACTTCATGCATCATAAATGAGAAAATACATTTATCTTTATTTAATTACAACGGCTTTAGCATAACCAATTACAGTAATTAAAACTATAAAAGAGACAATAATTATTATAACAAATATTAAAATATACCAAAAAATAAAAACAAATCATGTCACTTGCTACAATAGTGATGTTAACTAAAAGCTTTTTTTAATGACGACCTCCGTGGTCGAGTGGCGTACACACGCCTTTTCGAGGTGTCGCCAGCTCTGAGGTCCCGGGTTCGATCCCCGGCCGGGTCAATGTAGAAAACCACTTTTCTACATTGTCTCGAGTCTGGGTGTTTGTGGTACCTTCGTTGTCTCTGAATTCCATAACACAAGTGCTTTAGCTACTTACTTTGGGTTCAGAGCAATATATGTGATGTTGTCCACATTTATTTATTTTTATTTATAATGACCGTCTTGCAGATAAATAAAAAATATTAGATAAGTATTTTTTACGGAAAAAAAAAGCAAAAAAATACTTGTCTAATATTTTTTTATTGTCTAACTTACGGACTGAATAGGTTTTTACTTTTCATACCCCGTTAACATAGATATTGTAACACCCGTTGAATAGAATAGGAAACAAAGAAAATTGTCTTACTATACAAGGATAAACGCAAGTACGTAGTCCAAATACTTACGATAACTTAAATTTAGTTTTACTTGTCCCATTTTACTTCCAATTACGTCACTGAGCGTCACAATATCAACTGGCTTCATATTTACAGTAGTTCTCAAGGCCCGGTTAATTGTAATTAGTGCTATGAGTGACGCAAAATGTAAGGGCTTATTGTTCCGATGTTTTGTTTACCAAATGAGACTGCTTTGATGAGCAACATACATGTTTGACGCTAGTAGTTTTAACGTTTCCGAGAAACACAACCGACGCGTTAAGGAAAAGAACCTAACTAACTAATAATACTTTCCCCATTTTACACATTAATACAGAATGCGCGAATCATATTTGTGGGAAAATTAATTATAAACTGTTCATAGGTTTTAATATAAGTATTAAAATAAAACATCTATGTAAAGCCGGATGGTAAACGTTTTTCGATACAAAGAAGATCGAAATACAGAGTTCATTATAATTATACTAGTACATGTGTAAATACTTATAATAAAAATACTTTATTTACACTGCCACATTTCATATTTTTTATGTAAAAATCCAATCAAACTATTTTCGTTATATTGATAGGTCGGTTTCGGAGCTAAAAGGCATTCCCTTTTGGCAACGTTCATGAAGTATTCTATTTATTCCTCTATGGCTGCCTATCAATTAATGATGAACTTTATAGGCATACATCTGTCAAAAGTTAAATAAATGGTTCGAAAATCTAGACGTCGAAGATTGTTAGTATCGTGACGTAACAGCCGTCAAATTTCAAGAGACCGACTGTTTTATTGCGAAGTTTTAAATCAACGGAATAAAATATTCATTTTCTTAAAAAACATTATAAGAAGTAAAAAAATCCTATGTATTTTTTTTTTAATAGTTTCAATTGTATCTTACCATGTGATAGTCCAGCGGTGGGCGGCGCGGGTCGATCGCAAGGCGTGGTCTTGAGCCGAGAACAAAGTCCGCCGCTGTTGTGCTTATGATAGTTGATCAGCTCGGGTATACTCGCGCAGCAGTGCTTGTCGGACAGGTAGAACTCGCCGCGACTGCTCTGCTTTATGTGGTAGTGTTTCGTTTGAGGATGGTAACTGTAACCATGGTATGAAGATTATGAAGAATTAAATTTTAAAAAATATGAAATTTGTAAAAACAATAGTAACTATAGAAAGATCTAGAATACATAATACTAGGCTGTATTATATACAGTAAAAACGAATTCACACTATAGTGGCATTGAATTAAAGCGAGACTTACTAGGAGAAATGAAAAAAAAAACAAAGAAATCGCTAGTATTAAACGTAGTATATAAATTAACCTACTAGTTGTACCTATAAAATATCCAGTTTATTGCTAATTTAATTTATAGACTATCACCATACGTATACCACAAATTAGTTTTGTGGTTACAATGAGCTGTACAGGTAACACGGTTCTACAAAAAAATAGCATTAGCTATTTATTTTATTACTACATTTTATAATAGAAGTGATATTCATTTCCACTGTTAATAGTCATAGATTTTATCGTTTGCGTATTACGTTTCAGTATGGAACAACCTCCATATCGAAACTGAAGCCATGTCAATCGTATAAAGAAAAGTATGAGGTCCTTCAACAGTTTCCTATACCGAGAATCTAAATAACAGTCTGGTGCCAAAAAAAACTCCAAAGAGGTTTATTGGTTTATTCAAATCCAATGTTCTAATCCTAACATTAACCAGTGTTAGAAGATCTCTAATTATACTTACACTTTGGTAAATAACGAGAGCGTGTACATGCCCTTGGTAGAAGAGTTGCGGACCACGAAGCAGCCCTCTTTGTCCTCTTGCTTGAGTAGCGACTCAGCGCGCTGTCGAGACATTTCTCCTACGTACCATCTGAATTATAACAATAAATAATGTAGGTTAGAGTATCTGTCCAGTAAAATAATAACCTTTAAAAGAAAGTTAGGTGGTCTTTTTCCATACAAACGCTGTCGCCTGTTTTCTCGCTGGTGAGTTTTTATTTCGATGATACGTAAATTAAAAAAAAACGAAATAAGCATTTTTTGAAATTTTAGTATCCCCTAAAAATCTCTCTCTTTGCTATTTTGAGCGTTTTGAGAGTTTACGAATTTCAGAACTATTAATAAAAAAAGCATAGTGTATAGTCTATGTTTTTCTTATTCAATATATTGAATAACTTTTAACTTGCTTCAATATTGAAAAGGAAATTATAATTTGTCCTTGTCACACCAATAGATAGGCAGGACGCCGTGCAACAACTATAGTTTTGACGTGATAACGTCTTTAAAATCGTTTTAGTCGGGTGACATGTTCAGAAACTTGTGTCACACCAAAACCTCACGAGCGCGATCGCAGGTATAACGAGAGAGAGACGGACCGATCTCCCGTCTCATCTCGAGCGCTGCCAGTCATTCCGTGAAACTTGTCACGCGGAATCCTCACGAGCGGAGGCTGGCATAGCGTTCGAGTGAGTGGACCGATCTTCCGTCTCTCTCACTCTAGCGGCATACAAACGAATGGAGATTTTCTCGTGCGGTTAAGTTTTCGTTGAATGTTTAACAAATTTTCATAGTTTGTTTCACAACTATGAAAATTTGAAATAATTGTTATCTTCATTAATTCCTTACTTCCCAAAAACTTATATCACCAATAAGACGTTATCACGTAAACATCTCGATCGTAAACCTACTTTACAAACAACCAATTTTTTTTAAATATCTAATTTTCAGTCTATCTAACCGCCTTTCCTCTTAAGATGTCAAAAGACAGTCTAGTTAGTAAGTTTTTAATGTCGCATCTTAAACAAACACGTTTGAAACTGGACCCGCATTGTAGTTTAATTTTATTATATACTAGCTGTCCCCCGCGACTTTGTTCGCGTGTTTTAGTTTCAACGGTTTTTCATTTTTGCAACATTTTTCATTTTTGCTCCGCTCCTATTGGTCGTAGCGTGATGTTATATAGCCTATAGCCTTCCTCAATAAACGGACTATCCAATACAAAAAGAATTTTTCAATTCGAACCAGTAGTTCCTGAGATTAGCGCGTTCAAACATACAAACTCTTCAGCTTTATAATATTAGTATAGATTTTAATCATATCGGAAAATGTCGAAACAAACAAGTAAACAAATGTTATTTCAGACGAGACAAGAAACCTTGGAATACGTTAAACATTTGACACACTGGATTGGCATGACGTGGTAGTAAGTATTTATACTGAATATATCAGTAACGAAAAAATTGTTCTTAGCTATTTCCACAATAGTCCAGTGTTTTAAAATAAAACTTATTTTTCCTTTTAATGACGCAATTATATAATTAGTAATTACTGTAGTTTTTGTACTAATAAGGCTGTAAACGTGTTTATGAATGTTTATTTGTTTTATTTACACAAACCGGGGAATTATTCATTATGCAGTTTTTGGTACGAGGGGTGTGACTAATAGCCTATTTCTGCTTACCTCGTTTAATATTTATCAGGTAGGCATGAATCGACACTAAATATCCCCATGATAAATAAGCTAAATAAAAACACATCTGAAAATACCTATGAAAAGATCACTTTGAAATTATCTTATTAAAGATGAAATACAGATTGAGCGAAAAAAACACCAAACAAACATGAACAATACGTTTAGATATAATGTATATAGGTAATGTAATTTGTGCTCTGATAAAAAGAATATTATGATTCATAAATGCAATTTTTTTTGTTAAAGTATGCATAATTATTCTAAGAACCAATGAGCTGTGCAAAATTTATAAACTGTAATACAGTTAGCATGCAATTTCACTAGTACCTAAATAAGTACTCATATAATTATACAATAAAAATATATTATAATATAGGTACTTACTCATATTTCTGCAGGCCAATTGTTTCTTTTTCCTTGACATAATTACTGGGAATGTATCCAACGGCTCTGCAAACAATATTTAGTGTATATCAATACAAATTATGTTTTCCAAAATTATAATTTTGTAGAATAATAATAAAGCAAATTACAGGAAATAAATTTCTTAAATCGAATTATAAATGAAAGAGATTCGTCAATATTATTTCGAACTTTTTCGGTTTAATTACAAATAGTACCAGGTTAAAACCTCTTTAAACTATGAAGTTATTAAAGGTTTGAAGCTGTTTTTAGATAAACCTCTTTTTGCAATAAGAGTTAATTTATATTTTAGTAGACTTACCCGTTTTCATCTTTAACTTTCCACCAATGATCTTGAGAATCGTCAATAACTTCGTATTCGGCGCCCTATAACATAATATTATTAATGTATAATTTGATCAAATTTTATACATATATTTAAAAAAGACTTCAGATAAATGGCTGATTTAACGAAAGCGGATGGATTTGAAACAGAGCTATAGATGAGTCAGGGATTTAAGGAGCTCTTTTTTTGAAGTCGCTTATAAATAAATATTATATACTCACACTTAAAAGTTATAAATATCATGCAAAAGCTATGTGATGACTTCAAATAAGTATAAAATAAACGACACTTTTAATTGCTCTATTATAGTACTCGTATCTGCTTAGTTTTGGAAGTGACGCCTACGGATTTAAATTAACGTACTGGGCTCTTGATTAATAATGATCATTATCTACTAGTGTCAAACATGTAAATAGATTGGAAAAATATTATCTTTTGAGCTCGTCACTTAATAACTTCCCACAACACTTAGCAGTTAGTAATGATGATTCGAAAATGCTTTAACAATGGGATATTTAAAGAGCAAATTTACCTTTAAAGTAATAGAACTAATATTTTTTATGATTAAAGCCGACAATAGATTACAGAGAACCCATTACGTAAAATACATATTTATGAAAGCTCTAATGACATTAAAAAATACCGGTTAAGTGCGAGTCAGACTCACATACGAAGGGTTCTGTACCATCGTACAAAATAAACAGTATGTACTTTTTGTTATATGTTGTTATAGCGGCAAAGCAGAAAGAGTTAAAACATACACTCTGTGAAAGTTTGAACTCTTTCTCTATTACGTGTCATGAGATACAGCCCGCTGACAGAAACACGGGCGGACGGACTGGGGAGGTTTAGATATAGGGTCCCATTGGCAACCTTCGGGTACAGAACTATAAAAACTAAAATTGTATGCATGCTGAAAAAAATTCTACTCACTTTATCCAATGACAGATCTCCACTTTCAATTGCTTTAAATGGGTATAATGCTACCACTACTTTGGTCCTTTGTTTCTCCTGAAAATAATTAAATAATTAAGCAATCTGTTATGCTAATTTCAGTATTGACAGTTGATTGAATTACAGAAAAATAAGCAAATGGATTCTTTTACTTTAACCCCACGTGTAATGTGGATAAAGTGCTGTTTTTGTTAAAAATCTTGTCACTTTAATGCTGTTTTCTTTAATATACTAAAACAAAAACTACGTGTTTATATGTATTGTACCAAAGTATATTACATATGGCTTACCTTTGGTTTAGCAGATGGTGTGCCTGGAGGAGCGCCACCTCCCCCGGGCATCGTGACAGCCGCCGTGACGGCTAAACAAACAATTAATTAATTAATTTCTACTTAATTTAAAACATTTTTATTTGGATCTCCAACAAAGATTACCCTTTGATGCTTTAAAAAAGAGTTATACCATTTCTTATGCTTGAATAATTAAAGGAAACCACATCATGCTATATTATATATATACAGCATATAATTATTAGAATCTAATAAGAATTAACAGTGTAACCAAAAATATCGATTGTATGTGTATAATAGGTACCTACTAGTGGACTTGAACTATTTTTTAATAATACATAATAATTTTAATTTTTGTTAATTTTGAGATTAAGTATTGGCCCTACAGTGGTATTACAGGCTGTATTATTACCATATTTAATCCAAATAAATAACACAAGCCTCTATATTAAGTAAATAATATTAGTAGAACTGTAATATTTATTAAATATAAATCGTGATTAAAATTTTAAAATAATTTTTGTATTTAATAATGAAAAATAGGCAATAAACCGTTTCTTTATTAATTTATTTTTAAGAACATTCCCTTTTTAGTTTAATGCTTAAAATAAACAGTGAGTCGCGACACGTATGAAGTTCAGTATCCTTGAATTATTTCGAGAACAAGTTATATACCACAACACAAAGTTGTATATGTAGAAACATAAGCTATTGATTTTTTGAGTTATGTAACATTGACTTGGTTACTAACTTATTAAAAGTATAAAATTATTGATATTCGTTTTATTTTTTGTAAGTAGACATGATTAAAAACTTTGGAAACTGAGAAGTCCAAAATATTATGTTTTGTGCAAACCGATTCTGAATGAAAACCATTCACAAAAATCTTGTATCTTCAAAAAGTTAAATAAAAAAGTTAATATATTAAGACATGGAATTGCCATTGAGATCATGTATTTCATATAGGTATATGTATTCTTTTAATATCTCATTTGTAAATAGGCGATAGGCTAATTAGGCAATGGCTCAGAATTTGGCAGAAATTATCATAATAATGTTAGAACTAACATGAAAAATAGTGTAGTTAATGAGTACTTTAACAAATATTAACATTATCATTCATTTTGACAGTTGTTAAAAGTATGACAGCCATATAAGAAATTAATCTTCTTGAATTCACTTAAACAATATGCATGAGACCAGGAAACGTTTTAAAGATAATTATTCATGCATAAAATTGTTGTTTAAAGACACGATAACCTTAAAAAAAGGATGAGTTGAATTCATAAATAACATTAACCAAATTTACAGTTCATCGAACACAATAACAAACCAAGGCTTATTCTTATTGTTAAGGCACTAAAAAATCATGACCTATTTCCATGACACTGTATGAAGTATCCCAATACACTTTGAGGTATCAAAATCACAACACAGTATCACTTTGCGAACATTACACAAACGCATTACATTACACCTGACCAAGACAAGAAAGTGAGTGCAACAAGACTAGTGAACGCAACTGTTGGCGACGAGGCCGAATAAAATAGAGGTCAGACGAAATGTACCGTACCCTCTAGTGCCGGGAGAAACGCTGATAACGATAGACATGGTATTTTGGACTTCTTCTTAGTCACCACTGGTTCGTCTTCGGACTTATTCGGCAACATGGGAACGGGACTTTGTGACCGGACGTCCGCGCGCGACACCTCGCTCCGACTGTCTACAACTACGAACGTGTCCAAGTACCGCGGCGAAGGTAAAGCGTAAGACATAATAACACACGATACGGTAAGTAAAACGTGATTAAGACAACTTTTTTATTATTTATTTTGTGTATACGGACGTAATAATATTTGCTGTTTTGCATATCAATTATAAATGAGCGTGTCAAAAACATACTAAGTATAAATTTAATCTTACTTTTATTTAACTTAGTTAGATATTAAAAGATACTTAGAGAAAGTATCAGTGAGATATATATTTTTGTTTTTTTTTTTTCAATTAATGAGTAGGTAATAATGCAACAGAAAATCTTAGTAACTATCTCGGAGCGCTCATGTTATTTTATTCAATAAATGTCATTCGCAGATTATTAAATAAACTACCGAAATCTGTTCGACTGTTATTAACAAGATACTATTGGAGTTCAATACCTCAAATTAATATTTACGTCAGACCATGGCGAACAAGGCCTTATAGTTGCCGAGACGAGGAGCGAGGGCTTCAAAGATGGTCGCGCTCGGCCTACATTCACCATTCGATGCGCGCGCGCAGGCGGTGCGCGCGCTCCCTTTCACTCACTGACCTCTTAAAATGTGAAAACGAGACAGCTAATGTGTACGTACGTCATCAACGTCAATTGACTCGCTTAGAGATTATACCATCTTCCAACAGAAGCCTTGCGATTGCATATGTATTTGTGTATGAATACAATCTTTTATTTTGGAAGGTTAATGTATGTAGTGTGTAGTATAAACAGAATCTGTTCTAAATATAGTTTTTGTCGTGATATTTTGCTTTCTCTTACATTCACCCAATTTAATTTGGGCATAGATTGCACGCAGATGAACCCTGAGCAAAACAAAGGTCCTGAAATAATTTGTTAAATTCGAAAGGCAACTTATAGATTAGATACGTACGAGCAACGTCGTTAGACAGTCGATTATCCGGTTGCGGCGCGAGCAGTTCAATGGTGGGCTCTATGAGGGTCCAGAGGTCGGCGGGAGCACAGCCGGGGGCCGACCGGCGCTCGGCGTCGCAGCAGATCCAGCGCCGCGCCGTCCACGAGCCGCGATGGTAGCAGCTGCGGCGAGCGGTACCTGCGCACACTGCACACCACACCTAAGCTAATACTAAAACTACTTAATATTCATTAAATAATAATATTACAGGTCTGTAAAAGTCCCACTGCTGAGCAAAGACCTGTTTCCATAGAGTAAACGAACGAGCAATGATCACCTCGCTTGCTCACTTGCGGGTTGACGATTTTACATTTCATTATTTGGAACATCATGAGGAAACCGTTCCTCATGATGTTTTCCTTGACCACCACCACAACTGACCTGGCAATTCGTCTTAGACTTTTTGAGAATACATATAACTTGAAAAAAGGCACATTAGTACAAGCCTGTGTTCGAACCTGCAACCATGTACATACAAACCGGGTCATTGAACGGCAAGGCAACCTTGTTTTAATTTTGATTAAAAAGTTATTATTTTACTTCTTAGAACTTTTATTTGTTATTGTCTTCGTTAATAATGTGCATTACCTACCACAGATACCTAGCATTGTATTTAGCATTATTTGAAAAATACAAAAAAAGAAACCAAACAAAATAAATAAAAAAATAATCTCAGAGTATATTATAGTGTTTTCTTCTTTCTTTATAAGATAAAAAAATGAGGGATAAATGCTACACCTCAAATGAGTAAGCACCTTTATGTTATGTAAATATTACAGTAAAAATACCAATGTAGGCAAACATTAAAATCTGGATAACACCAGTCCATAAAAAGGTATTCGTGCTTTAGTTATGAATCACCGTTCAGATAATAGAGAAGGGTCATTAAAATTATTTTTATGTTGTGGTTTTTGTTTGAGACAGACCTTTTGGTTATTAATTTCCTTGTCCATAACTCAAATTATACCAACGCAAAAAACATGCAAAAGTATTTGAAAATGTAAGGAACCTCGGATGTAAACAACAATAACTTTGTGTTAGGGTTTACCCACGTCAAACGTTATAATTGTCATTGTATAAATGTGTTTTGTAGTACGTACGCACCCGATCTGATTCCGTGGATCCACTGCAGGCGTTCCTTATGGTCACCGGCGACGAGGTACAATGTGTAGTCTGTGTTTTGTTCTGAGTAGCCCACCTGATCATATACACGAATGTTAAATACGATCTTTTTAATTCTTCTATTGATAAAGGGTAGGGTCGATGAACTTAATTTTTATGAATGAGCGGGAGTTATTCTGGGGACCGTAGTAGATTTCGGAAAAACTAAATCCCCAATAATGGCTAGGAAATACAACCTGGTGATTTTAACAGTTGACGGTTGTATTCTTCTCAAAAGCGGAACAAGTCTTTGAGAATTTAGAATAGGAAAAATTACTACATTACGGAAGCCGTATTACCTTACTTGCGCAAGCAAAGTGATGGAATTTCGATGGCGGAAATTGTACAATTATTGCTCCCAAAATGATAATCTGTATTACCTATCGCCATAACATCATAGTAAACAAATTTGATAACAATAATTGTACAATTTTAGCTGTCAAACCCTATCGCTTGGTTTTCGCAATTTAGATTATACCGGCTGCGGGTTGTACCAACTGTTTTACATTAATTGTTGCGGAATTTCATGTTATTATGCACGTAACTAAATATGTATTTTATTTACCTGAAAGGGATATCTATAAACTGGGCTCTTCTCACCGTCACCCTCAGGTATATGTTTGCTTAACTCTCCAAGTTGTGCCTCCTCGACAGTGTGGATCGTACCGGTATCAATGCGACCGCGTTCCTTTCGTTTCTATCACATACAAAAATAAAAAGTTTATAATCAAATCAAAAAGTTTAAACAGAATTAGACATATTGTACACAAAAAATATCAAGGAAATACGAAAATGGAAAGATATTGCTATTGTCCAAAAAATACATCAACCTTGAGCGACATGCCAAAATCACCACCAATGCGGTTTATTGGCGAGATCAACTTAGTAGACGTGGTGTATTAACGTCCGAAATATAAAATTAATGCATTCATAGCCAAGACGAAGAAAATATGTAAAAACACAACCTTCGTTCTGTATATAGATAGATACAACTCTGTTCTAACCTAATTACATAAACTAACTTAACTAATCTGCTACTCCGAAAACCAACTTAAAAGTTTCAAAGTTGATATCGGCTTATGTAAAAAACTTTCACGTAATGAAAGCTGGAAACTGAGGGAATATAGTCGTAACACATTAGTGTGTCGGGTCGCCAACCACGATAAGAGCAATGACTGGGCTGGCAGGTTGGCTCCCTGCCAACCGGCTAGCGAGCAGGCCTCTCTAAGTAACACACTACACCAATTACCGACATCAAAACCTGTGCTGTAACACGTCACTGTATTTCCCATCAAACTAATAGTTGA
This sequence comes from Diachrysia chrysitis, assembly GCA_932294365.1. Classification (NCBI taxonomy): domain Eukaryota; kingdom Metazoa; phylum Arthropoda; class Insecta; order Lepidoptera; family Noctuidae; genus Diachrysia; species Diachrysia chrysitis. The sequence goes on along the minus strand of OW028649.1, from coordinate 7,807,309 downwards.
AATGTATAAAGCTCGCGTATTACACTCATAGAGCATAGGTTTGATCGCTTTACTTATTTTTCTTATACGTAATTCGTTATAAATTTGCATGGCGAAATAAATCGACGAAATAGGAAGAGCTATACTAATTTATAAGATCTATAATTACTATATTTCAAGCAAATTTCAATCTATTCTAATCCACTTTTTGGGAAATCGTAATTAGTTATCAAAAAAACAAGCTAATAAAATTTCATTAACAATTCATACGTGTCAGTTCTGTTTCTGTTAGTAAATTAAAATACTAAAATATCGAAACGCTACCGTGGGCAATATAATAATTAAATATTAACAGCCTACTGTCCTGAACCGGTTTCCTTGAGCTGAATAATACGACTTTCAGCTTTCTCTGAACCTTTGTTACATATTTTATTTATTTCGATGGTTTCTACAAAATAACTTAATGAAGTACAGGGTAAACACGGACACAATTTAGATTTCCTTCATAACCAATTTAACATTTACAACAATTCTTATTATTATATTGAGCTAAAAACATATTTGAATAAACATTCCTGCAAAGTAACAAGTTTTACAATTCCTATCTATTTACTAGTTAGGTAAACTTGAAAATTATCTAATAACGATCTGAAAGCGCACAACGCCGAGCACTCGGTTGCATAATGAATCAAATCATCTAGTTGATTTCCTGCGTCGGGATATACAGCTTCGCTTACAGCAATTCCCGATAAACCAATCTCCGCTACTGTTAGTCGATCTGAATGGTCCCTAGTGTTCGGTTTAGTTACTTGTTCTCCCAAATCAATGTCGAACTATTAAGATGAATTAATACTTATTTGATAAGTTTAAATGAAAACGCAGTCAAACTAGTTAAACACTCGCGCTGGTTTTAATTGCATTGATTAATTTAGTAGGATGTAATGTCTGAACATCGATCACTAATAAAAAACTTCTTTTTTTAATTCGTGATCGATCTGTCAGAATGAATTTTGTAAAAACGGCAACTACTGAAGTGGAATCATGTAACATGGAATACATTTTATTAAACCTTTAGAAAATTGCAATTTCTGCGCTAGTGGATACAAAACAATAAAATGCAAGTTAGGGGTGTTAGAACAAACATTTTCAAATGAAACTAAGTGTCCCGTGCGAGTGTACTCCAACAATTAACGGGAGTCACGAGGGGTTGGTTCTCTATGAAATTGCTCACATAACGAGGGACACCGCGGCATGACTGTACATACATTACTATGAGGGGTTGACGCTGTGGGGAGTGATTGCTAGTCTACTAAGCGCAAGAGGGCCGACTTCACACATTTCATTCATTCTCGCTACACTGTTCATAACTTTTTGGAATAAAAATGTTTCGGGTGTATTAATGTGTTTCTTAAAATAATACAAGATGGGATGGCGATAAGTCTTTAATTAAACTGAGATCTAATGGAATAAATAACTTAATTTATATTTGAGTCGTAAATATTTCTGTGGCTTTAAAATAATAAAAAAAAACTCACTTTAAAAAACAAGGAAAAAGTATTCAATGCATTTTTCAGACTTTTTACAACTTCATGTGATTGAGAGAGCAAACAAAATAGCCGCAGCAAAGAACTATTTTCAGTAAATTTAACTAATGAATGTAATCTATATTAATAAAAATTGCTACATATCATATATAAAGGGACATCACTTAAGAATTGCTCGACCACTCGTAATTATTAGGACAAGGTTTGTATGAAGGAAAATTTGCGGAACATCCGCGGGAAATATCGAAAATTAAATATCAATTTTTAGATATTCACATTTGTACAATATTTGTGATTGACGGGACATCGACTGTTAGGTCACCTAGTAAAAAATAAAACTAAGTTACGATAAAAAGTTAACTACGTAAAATAAGTTTCATTTATACATTAAAATTGTGAACGAGGTAAACATTATTTAAATAGACAGGTTCTTAATCAATACACTGGGTTTGTTCTTAAAAACATAAATAAGGGACCACTTACAAGTCCAGAAAATGGCTGGAGAAACTGACCACAGTTATCGCCGTCCGTATCGGACATCACAGTATTCACATGAGAACTTAATACATATATTGAAAACAAAATTAACAATTTTTAGTATCCAATACCACGCAGTAATTAAACATAAAAATAAATTCCGTATTTGAAACAGTAAAAAAGTGGTTTTAACGTAGGTGGAAAATGAAAAAGGAATGCTCACGGATTTGGTCACCACCGGTTAGATGTCTCAATAACACCAAAAGGAAAGATATTAGAAATATAGCACTATGAGGTAAGAATCGTGAGTGTAACGTTATTTATGTGATATTTATGGTGAGACTTTTATGTGATTAGGTGTAAGTGATTGGTATTTTACCAGCGCTCGAGCGGATGCGGTGCGGGCCGGCGACGGGCGGTGTTGCGGAACTGCCGCTGCCGCCGCCGGGTGTCGCGCCGGACGGCAGACACACCCAGCTCGCGCATGCGCTCCCACCCCACAAATTTACCCCTATGTCCTCCAGCTTTAATTTAAAACTTCGAACCCTAACCATCACCTGCACGTTCTAGAACTTTTAGGTTAGATAGATGAACCAACTACGCCGTTTTGAATGTTTTGGCAATAAATCATATTTAAAAGATTTTATTACTAATCTGATTGATTAGTACCGTATCAATCATGCTGTAAATTTAGGCTTCAATTATTATAGCGACAGACAGTTTAGCCTAGTATTCTTTAGAACACTAATAAGTAATACAAATTTGTCATTTACAGACATTCATTATATGATAAAAATTACACAGGCTTTACCATCGTTGGCTAAATTGGTAGTTGAGAGGGACATCCTAAATCAACATTTTACAAAAGTAAGTATGTAAATAGTTACGGTACCTATTAGTGGCCCGGACTGAATTATAGCGTCATTGTGCGTGCGTTGGTCATAACTAGTGAATTAAAATATGAGGGTTTTTTCTATAATTCGCAGCGGAAATGAGACGTGACTTATGTACACGAGTAAGTCGCCCGCGTAGAATCGCAAGTGGGAATCCAACCAGCCACTGTAATTATGATGACCATCGCAATTTAATACAGTCTTCCTCATAATAATACAGCTTGTTTCCACACAGGCGATTTTTTACATTTATTTTTTGTGTATTTTATTATTTACTCACATGTAAGTTTTTAGACATAGGTAACTCCCATACCAGGTACTCAAACTATGCTTTCAAGCGATTTTGATAGAATTTATGTCCTGGAGGCCTACCTCTTTGTTTAACTCAACGTGCGTCGACATAGTATGTACATCAACTCCATTAAGAATTTGTTGTCTGGCTTTTGTGTCAACATAAACTCGAGACACAGATCGAGGTATGTGATTGCTTCTTATTCCGATAACAATTTGTACCGAGACAGCAGAAAAAATTGGCCATTTATTCTTCACTAAGCCATGATGTATATATATAACCTTAAACAGCTTTTGTTTTTGGAAAAGTTAGTTACAATAAAGGGCCTCCGTGAAAGACGATACCTAAGTAGTCTACCTAAGTAGTACCTAAGTATGTCTAGCGCACCCCGAGCGCCGCACAACAATGTTATTCTTGCTCACTGATCAAAGGACATGCATGAGCAAGCATGAGCTGCATCCATATCGTAATTACTAATTAGCTCACACGGAAAGAAGAATTAGTAAATAATAGTACTAAAACTACTTAATTGGGGTTAGACTGACCACGTTTGCCGTATGTCTGATGAACCGTAGGTCAAATTTACTACGCAGTGGCCCCCTGATACAGCGACGCAACGCCGCAGCAGACCAGGAAGGGAATGGTGGGACGAGCTAGGCAAAATGAAATTAAATTATTTAAATTAATCCGCAAGACTTCACTCTAAGAAGAAAAATCTTTTTGATCGCAAGCATTGAATTTTAAGCTAAATTATAAAATTTTGTTTGATACCTGTAATACATTATTTCCCCTATTACATGTCTTCAGCTTTTTTTTTGGTATCTTTACAAACGATGAAATCGATTGAGAAGGTCAGCCATTTTGATCCGTGAAGTTCAATGGACTATCGCAGTCGTTACCCACATGCTGCATCCTTTTGAGTTACTGACGTATTATGTAAGTTTTGCTTGTTTTGTATTACAACACACGCATCTAATTATCATAGAGCGACAGTGTAGGTACCGTTCCGTAAATATCTGTTTTTAGAACAAACAACATGACACGATCCTTATTGTCAAGATCCTTACTGATTTTCTGTTTTAGAATATGAATAACCCTTATTTTATTACTTCTATTTTCTGATCCACATTATGCCTGCGTTTAGTACGAAGTACAGGCGAATATTACTCATACCTGGGTCAAACTCGTTTAGTCAACTCGCGTTAGGAATTAAAATCACTCGCTATTCTTAGGTACGATCATTTCCAATGGGTTATTTTAAAGGACTAGTGATTATATGTAGTTTTTTATGATTATCTGAAGATTTGCAGACTTGATTCTGCGTTTTACAAACAAGTAATATAGTGCTGGCAGCCTTGCGGTAATTGTTTTATGTGGACAAATTTGCAGGTCGTCACTATAACGCGAGTTTCCTTATGCATATAATAAAACACTTGTCGCAAAACAGAATATAATCATACGACTATTATATTAATGAGTACTTCAATGGGATGGAACTACTTAGTTTGTCGATATCATGTTTTTTCGCCACTTAAACAAAAACTTGTACTAAGTAAGAAGCATGTTAATAACAGAGTCGCATTCACGTCGCAAGACGACGAAACAACATGTGCGCCGTAGAATACTACTTTAAGGGTTACCTGCATTTTTAAAAAACTTTTTTACAGTGCAGGTGCTGATTATTAACAAACATTTATAATTATTTCTCCAACTAGAACTCTACCCTATTGATACAGGAATTGACTGCCTGGACTTCTACATAGGAAATGAGAGACAAAACGTCAAAAAAATAATTACTAACTGTTGGATACAAAAAAAGTATCTATTGCCACAATTTATTTTAAATCCCCTGCTAATTGTGAGATTCTAAAGATTAGATATATTTTTTATGAATGTTAGTTACTTACATTATGATATTAAATTATTATAAATCCAATGTTGTCATGATGTTCATAAATCATTTTAGGAAAACATTTTTCTTTACTATAGGGGCTTATTGATAAAGAAGGAATGTCATAGTTCATTTTGTTATTTTTTTAAGGATGGCTTACACACTAATTACATAAACAAATGAAAAAACATACTTATATACTTATATTGTAGGTATTTATTATTAAAACAAAGGTTCATAGTATATAATGTAAGTATGGTCTACAAAACTGGTTTATGCAGTTTGTCTGTGAAACAAACATTTAATATATTTGTTCAAATATCACACAAACTTTAATAAATAGGAAGATGTGATTTATACATCTTATTTTAAATCTTAGGACAATTCACATACTGCCAAATTGTAAACTAGGCAGAGCCTGTATAATGGCAACCGGACAACCTTAATTAAGAATATTTATATATTTCTAAATACATACATATGATATATAAAAAACACCCAAACACAGAATAAAATTATCATGCTAATCACACACAAGATTTATCCTGGTTAGGAATTGAACTACTACTACTAACTCTAGACCAACAAGGCAAACAAAATGGTTTGATTATGTATCTTTTTACAATTTACATGTTAGTATTTAATATAATTTGGTGAGGCACTTGTTAAAAATGACTGCTCTTTGACAGGAAGCTGGAAGCGTTGTCAGTATTTTATATGAAGAAATTACTATCTTAGCTACATAACCCGTTTACTGGAGGTAGAATATCAAACACACTATCATACTAACCGGCAGCAGTACAGTAAGGAGGTCACATGTTTGCTGCAGCAACAGTTTGTCTTAATCCAGTAAAACTACGAAAGTGACGATTTTTCAAGGTGTTACTCTGAGATACAATTCCTCCGACTGGTCAAACGAGCAAAATACTTTTCTACATTATTTTGGGTGTGGGTGTTTGTGGTACCTTTTGTTGTCCCCGATTCCATAACACAAGTGCTTTAAGCTACTTACTTTGGGATCACTGTATGATGTTATTCACAATTATTATAAGAAAATAAAGAGGAAGAGCTTTTTGTTAAAACGCACTAATCTCTAGAACTACCCGTTGGATTAAAAAAGATAATGATAGATATAGATAAGATAAGATGTATGATAGATTGATTCTTGACAAATAGTATAGGCGAGATTACACACAAAACTTTAAACTATAACACCCAGATGCAGATGAGAGGGACAGTTAGTGTAAAATATACATTAAGTTTGATTGTATTTGGTTATATTGAATCGAGAAATATTGCCTATTGTTTGTAGACATCATCTAAGCAATCAATTAGAACAATTATAAGTAAAAATGTATGGCCAAATAGCTTAATTTTACTAACTATAATAAAATACAATACATGGATTAAACAAATAGCATAAAATACTTACTTGCTTTTAAGAAACTATGTCCTTGGCAGCACAAAATAAAAAATATTTTATTACATGATTAGCAATAGTTAAAGTTATTAGAATGTTGATAGGCAGCCTGTCCTATTTATCAATATCATAAACTCAAACGTTTTTAGATATATGTAATTAAATTTCAATGGTTTAGAGGCCATTACATTATTTGACACAAGTAATAATTAGATCATTAGTATGTATATAATACTATATCTCAAATACTCTTTGTCTTAAATAATTGGACAAATCGATTACTGTTGTGACTTTAATATAGTATAAAAATTTTGCTTATGTTTATTAAAAAAAAAACTAATTTACCTCGCCATCAGTGTCATAATAAATAAGCGCTCGACGAGTTAGAACCAGCCAACGTTCCTTGTAGTTGACCGGTGTGAACAACTTTTTATTTTGAGACCTCTTGATCATAAAAGTTTCGAGTATCACTTCATCATCGTCCTTTCTAGCCATTTTATCTAAGGCTAAAACATGTCAAACACTTTTCTAAAGAGAAAACTAACTAATTAATGTCTCAAAACACCGGTGAAGCGAAATTAAATTGTGTAAACTGGTACTTTCAAACATTAAAATCCATCACAAATGAATTATCCCGAAATCGAATGATAGGTCACTAGCAAATTGTTGATAAACCTCAGTCCATTAACTGATTACTTGATTAGTCATCAATACACAACACAGTCAAGTCAAACGAATACATTCCTTTGCATTTCACAGTACGATATTCACTGTGAAATCCGGCCAAAAATAATGTCTATTCCGATTTCCGAAGCAAACCACCACTCGTAGAGTATATTTGTTCTGTGCAAACCACGAATGAATTTATTTATAGTCTATATATTTTTTCTGACTTGGGAACGATATTGTTTAAGCTATGTTTCTATTTAACATTATGAATGTGATAGAGGAGGTAGACTTCTTTTTTGCCTAAATTTCATTATAATCTGAAATAAATACAAGATGAAATTTTATTACTTACTCATAAAAATTATGTAATTACTATTAAGAATCCTGGATTTTAGAATAGTTTGTATCTTCTTAAAAGAATTCGTTTGACTATAATAACCCCATGATTATTTCATATTTACAATATTTACTGAGATTATTTTGTCTGTGTGTATAACTTAAAAAACATTAAATAAAAACAAACTAAACTGCACAGTACAATAATATACTTTTTTTTAAATTACTAGATGACCCGGGAAACTTTGTTTCGCCATTTAAATTTGGCCAAGAAATAAAATTTTGGGTGGGCCACCCTATCTCTTAGGGGTTGAAAATTTTTTATGTTTCAACCTATTCCAAGATCTAGCTACCGAATATATAAAAAATTAAAAAAAAAAATTCAAAATTTCAAAAAATCGGGCAAGCCGTTTCAGAGAAGTTTGGTTACAAACACTGAGAGACGAGAATTTTAAAATATAGAAGATTAATCTTCAGCGGCCCAGTGGCAACGCCGGCAACATTTACAAGTTCAATTTGTCAATTTGACACTGTGATTTGACATTCACATTTCAGTCTTTCAACTGTGACAGTTTTTTACAATTTGTTTTCTCTGTGCTGTGAGTTACAGTCAGTATTAGTGTTTTATCTCCAATAACAACTTTCACGCAACAGCCAACAACAAACAAAGTTTCATAAATACAGTTTTAACAGTGAGTTTCCTATTATTTGGATACTTACATCGTATACCAATATTCGAAAGTACCCACATGAGTTGTAAAACCGTGTCTACAAGTCAAGCTGTTAATACACAGTTCAAAGTTTAAACCTTTTGTGGGACTAAATTTGCCTGTTCCAGTACATTTCCTAAACTAACGATGTCTTCCGAAACGGCCCAAGTTAGTTCGTTGCCATTGCCTCCCATGCAGTATATAAATTTTTATACTGATGAAAATGTTCGAAGAAACCGAGCACCGTTACCACCGCGACCTATTCACGATTCATATTCAATGTTTGGACACACTTTCAATGCGGATGATACAATTATTCGATCACTGGAAAGTCAGGTTAGTACATATTGCCACAAATGTATGCCATATTAAACTGTTTATCCATTTTCTTCAAGAAATCTAACTTCGTATTCTTCTAGGGTTTTCGACGATTATACCCTATGCACTTTGAGAGGAGGAGAGAATTGAAGAAACTGAATCACTCTTTACTTGTAAACTTCCTGGATTTATTAGATCTATTAGTCCATTGTCCTGATTCTCCAAAAAGAGCAGAAAAGGTTGAAGATCTTAGTTTGTTGTTTATTCATATACATCATTTACTGAATGAGTTCAGACCTCACCAAGCCAGAGAGACTTTAAGAGTAATGATGGAGTTGCAAAAACGTCAACGTGTTGAAACTGCCACAAGGTAATAAACAAATATTTTGGTATTCATAGGTACCTACATAGTGTTCTGTATAGAACACTATATTAATTTTTATAATATTATGCATGTTTCAGAGTAAGAATCAATGTGCTAAAATTTTATATATTTTCAGATTTAAGAAACATTTGGACAAAGTTCAGGATATATTGCAAAATGCTCTTCAAAGTTTACCAGATCAGAATGAAATGGAGTCCAACTTCAAGGTGCCTGTGGAAATACTTGAGCATATGGATTGTAGTTCCAATGATATCTTAAATCAAGACCCTTGTTATGAGCTAGACCGAATCATGTGCAATGTTGTTGACAATATGAGATAAAGAACATGTGGTATAATATAATTATTGATTGTTAGATGTAAGATTTAAATATATTTTTTCTTTTATTTAAGATTTTCTTGTATTATACAAATATTGTAGTCTATTATTTAACTTAATAATGCATAAACAATAGATTTGCTATATTATAACACTCTTTCGTTTAATATTTACGACATTAAATGAATTAGTAATACGTAAGTGCACCATTGCTGTTCTGCAAACTGTGTTATGGTGCAGATCGGTAGTACTATTGTTAAAGTTAATCGTTATTGCTATGGTTGAAGAAATGTTGATAATAAAATTCTAAATTTCAGCGCCTACTAATTTCATATAGGCAGTCCGACAAATAGTGTAAAAGAAATTTAAACTACAAGAGTTTCATGTCATCATTTATTTATGTTATACCTATAAATCATCAACAACTATAAATGCAATCACAGTTTAAATTGGCAATTATACATTAAATATTACTATTCACGGTATATAATTTTAAAAGGAAAATGAGGAAATTGTTATCTATTAATTGCATTGCCGGTAACTCCTGTGACTTAAACATGCCTCTACACTATTCATCGGATTGCCTGTATAAAACTAGCAAGCGCTGAAATTTAGAATTTCATATCAAAAGTACTTTTAAACCTTTTACCGCATCTGATTGTGCTTTTTGCATGTTCGAGCACATTGCCGGAGCATTGCTATGGTAATGTTTTCATCCTTAGATATCAAGTAATTTGCTTGTATTAAAAATACACCTGTCATTCTGATATCAGGCTGACGGCTCATAATTTTTTTTGAAATAACCCTTGTTTTTTAAAAGCACATTGCTTTCATGTGTAAAGAATCATTATTTTTTGACGTACATCCCCGTCATTCTGATATTCACGTTATATTGAGGCTTAACAACGTAAAACATCTATATTATCAGTTGGCTTCAACATGCTTTCTAGGGCATGATTGGTTCCATGAGTGTTTATTACACTATCTAAACTGCCAAAGCTTTATTTGTTCGCAATATGGAAGACTTATTGTGATTATGTCTTCCTAAATTCAGGAATTACTGAATTAAGGATCTACATTTTGGATTGAGTAGTAAGCAAATTAGTTCAATGGGGTTAAATGAAAACAAAAGCTATTATTAAATTGTTTATTCCGGCAGTGGAATTCCATAAGTATTCTGTAATTAAAAAAACAGTGTAAACTTCTTCTTGGTCATCATAAAGGAGTTCAACAAAAATCTGAAAGAAAAGCCAATACGAAGAATTTATAGAGGGTTAATTGCTAAAAGCTGACTGCATCTGTAACTAAGAGAGGTAAAAAATTAAGTATTTAACATACTTACATTATTACCAGCTGTTGACCACAAACTTCTTAGAGAGACTTTTCTAAATAAATTTGCGTATAAATATAATACTTACCTACCTAAAAATGTCTAAATGCTAAACCAGTTGCTCAGAAGATATGACTGCCGAAGTGCCAACTTAATTGTAATTTGAATCCATGTTACTTACCATTCTTATGAACTTCTGGAACTTTATACATATAGGTACTACTAGAATAAAAAAATCTGCTTTCTTCTGTGACGAACTAATTAAAATTGACTGCACCTTCATTAAGATATCTTCTACGCGAACTTAGAAAAAATACCGTGGACCGATTACTAGAAATACAACCGACACGACACCTACAGCACAACTAAATTGCTATTCTTCCAAAATAATTGTCTATATTTGTAATCATAAAAGTTTTATCGACTTGGTGGACGCTAACGGCAACCTAAATTACGATAAATAATGGTTAGACACGATCAAGAGCACCTCTAGCTGCAAGAAGTCTCTGAAGGCTTATATAAAATAGTTGATGTTTTTTATTTGTGTCATTTTGCACACGGAGCTTCAGAAAATACATTTTACTGCTATAATTTTACAGTAAAATATTTGTCATTTGAAGTTTTTTCTCATTGAAAGAATTTTAATAATTATTGCGCCTTCTGAATGGCGCTCCGTTGTTTCTAAAGTCCCGTCTACCATATCCCCCTCTTCCACCCCTCCCCCCAGTATTATTCCCAGAGAACCTTCCATTGTTATTTAGTCTTGAACTGTATTTGCCAGAAGGTGGTGTGTACATTTTTAAATTCCTGTCGCCACTACGTGAGCGCTTTTCAGGGGATTCTTTTTCATTTTCATTGTCAAATGTTATAGGGCGATGTCTTTTCTGTGCTGGCGGTGACTGTTTTATTTCATCAGTACTGGTTGGTAGCTTTTCCTAAAATAAAATAATTACAAATTTAAGATTAAAAAAAAAGTGATTACTGTGATTTTATGATGATATTAATAAATTATTAGAATATAAAAAAATATATAAGATACCTCTTTTTCAGTTTTCTTAGACTGGAATGAAAGTTGAACTTTACTCTTAAAGCTGGGTGGAGTGCGGAACAAGTCTCTTATCAGAGTGTTGATGTTAGAAGTAGTCTTTAAGGCAGCTATTTTTAACTTGTTTTCGTCTGAATTCGCATCTTCACCTTTTTGGCTCTATAAATTAAATAAATGCATAGTCAATATAAGAATAATTAACATACTAACAATATCAAGTTTTTTGTTATTCACATACCTGTGTCACTTCTTTTAGCTTTTTAATATATCCTTGCGTAAGTCTAGCAGTATATTGCAGACGCAAGCGTAAGGCTTTAATTTTTGTGGCATCTGCGCTCAATGCTTCCGGCGCTTTGCGGCACAATGAATGTAGCCCAAACAGTGCACACTCTACATGGGAAAATTGAAGAGATGGCGATGTTTTAGCTTCTTCAAGTTTTTCTTCAGTTTTTTCACCAGTATTTTCTTCACCTTCTACTGGTGCCTCTGGCAAATATTTCTGTAAAATAATCTTATTTAACATATCTGTCTTAAGTACCGTAAAACTGGCTTTTAGGGTTCCATATCTCAAAAGGAACCCCTGTCTGTCATTTTTACTCAGGAACATGTGGTGGTATAGTTGAAATATATATCAAATATTCAGATCTACGGACTAATGACGCAATAAAAAAAACTCAAGCAATTAATAAAAAACTCAATATATGTCAACGCAATTAAATAATACAACGATTTATGATGTTTTATCAATACATTTCCGAAAAACTCAAAACCTATAATGGGGTACTTTCAGTAGACCCAAAATTACGAAATACAAGGAATGCTAGGAATATTGTCTCAACTAAAGAAATAAGACCACCAAAAATTGAAAATTTGTAGTTTTAAAACAAAAAATACGTATTTGCGATTACAAACTTAAATATTTGATTTTAGAAATTTTATAGTGTTGTACAAAGATGCACAAGAAAGCCTTTTTTTTCCAAACATTTTTAGTTTTTTGGAGAATTAATCGTAACGATCAGCCAAACTCGTACGGAACTCTCGGTGCGTGAGTCAAACACGCACTTATCCGGTTTTTTGTTAATCACAATCACAACTCAGAGGAGATGACTTTTTCATTTACAAAATTATACATATTCTATAAATTTAGGACTTATCATAACTTTTCATATTGAATAGTTTTAATGCAAATGTGACCTTGGTACTCACCATTAACAAATTATAGACTGAATCAATTTTTTGTTGTGCATTTTCCAGTTCACCGCAATGTTCCGTAATCTCGGCAAATAGCTTTAACAGTTCAAGCTTTGAATCTGTACCACCTTCTGCAGTTGTCACACTGTCCCATCCAGTGATCACATGGTCACAGAAGAAGTTTACAAACTGAGTAGAGTCTACCTGTGCCTGTCAATACCAAAATGAAAAATGTTTACAAAATAGCTGTTTCGTATTCACTTTAGTATTATACCCTAGATGACGGTAAAGAGCAGTGATGGTAACACAAAATGTTTAAAGTTTGTGTATTACTTAGTGTTAATTACTGAACTGATTTTATTCTGTAACATAAAAACATGTACACTATACAATCTTTTTGACAACACTCAAATCAATAATACTAGATAATATAAGATCAATATAACACTGATTTTGATAAGTGTTTTTTTTTTACATCAGTAACGCTTTATATCAGTCATTTAACAATTTAAAGACGACATTAAGACAAAAAACATTATTGCAAGCAGGTTGGAACTACAATATACTATACAATAAACTGTTGATCTATTTAGGAGAATACTTACAGAGAACAGCGGCAATGCATGCTGAGAGCACTGAATGATACGGTCCACATACTCAGGATCCTCGGGATGCCAGTCATCGGGAGTAAATGCTAAAGCAGCCAATATTTGAACAAGTTCTTTTTTTCCTGCTGGAGTCTTTCCCAATTTCGACCATGTCAGTAATTCCATTATATGCTCCAATTCTTCAGCAACAACATCTTGGATCTGAAAAATAGATATAACATAACTTTATAAGTAACAAACAAATAACCCCACACATCATCCATTCATCACTACTATTTGTCATCTCTGGTTCATCATCTCTCAGGGCAGTCAGTTAGGAAATGTGGACTCCAGCGAGCTCAAAAAAGTGACATGTAAAAGTGATTGTATATCCTATTTGCATAATAAACGATTTCATTTCATTTCATTTCTGCATTCATTTTTATCTCGCAACATCTTCCACACAAGAATTGTATTACAATATACTCCACATAAATTATATATTACCTCTAAAAGTTTCTTGCATTCAGAAATAATCAATTCTTCAGCTTCCTTATTGATGACTTCTCTACCTAGTTGTTTCACTTTGGTAGCTATAAATTTAATGCACCTTTCCCGAACAATTTCATTAGTGACTTCACTGTCCGCATTTTGATGTATTTGTGAAAACATGCCTGTTAGTGCACCTTTAGGGTCAATCTTCAAAATTGCAAGCAAAGAGTTTGAAACCACATTGATTTCAGTAGTGTCCTCTGATTGTAATAGCTGTGCTAGGATATCAGCAATTCTTTGAGAGTGCTCCTTGTGATCCTTACAAAGGGTTGGCAAGTCCTTGATAGCTTGTTTGCGGATCTATAATTTGAATTATATCCATATTAAATTGGTCCATAAATTTTACTATTTAGAAATTTGGTAAATAAATTATGCTTATACTAATGACTGATATTTAAAATGTTAAAGAGTGATGTAAGCACTGACTATAAAAAATAAGTAATTTTTTAAAATTTTACTTTTCAAATAACTACTGTAATCATTCAAGAGAAACTACTACTAATAGAATGTAAAGAAAATTGTAATAAGTTGAAACTAATAAAACAGTAGTAAAAGCAGAAAATAATTGAATTGGTAGGTACATGTATAAGCACAATTATTGAAGATAAACTACGTAAGCTATAGATTTTACTTACGGCTACATCATCATCCTCGCACAAATCGAATTGAGCTTCGATGGCTTGATCTGCTAAAGTAGGAAAGCTGTTGAAAAATTTCGCAATGAACTGTGACGCTAGGCGCTTTTCTTTGTCAGATCCTTTCACGGCGGCCAATATTTCTAGGTATTCCTTTTCGTGCTACAAAGAAAATAACATGCGTAGAATCGTATGTTGAATGGTAATCGATTAAACTTTAAAAAATCAAGCGTAAAAAATAGGTTACCTTAGATATGTCATCTTTAGCGTCGGCTAAAATACCATAATTTTGGTATAATTTTTCAATGTTATCTGCTGACATCTTATCTCGTTATTTAACCAGCTTTTATAAATAGAACATATAACTATGTAATATATAATTACACTGAATTAAACTCAAAATGAGTCAGTCGAGAACCGCAGATTCACAAAATTACAACCAACAACCACACATTTACCACACCTGACACAAATACATTGGCATTTATTTAACAACCAAAGACTACTGGGTAACGACCGACCATAGATCTAGAATATGTCTATGGTAACGACCAATCGGCAATCACCAAAGAGTCGAGTGTCGACCATAGACAATGACAAAAAAGCGTTGTGTTGCTATTATAAAGCCGTGTCTACCACCCAAAATTCTACCATAACATTTGTTGAAAACATAAATTATAGCTATGGCATGCTATTATATAAATCTACTATTATAGCCTAGCATGATAGACTGTTTTTATTCGGCAAAACGTTAAGGCCACACCCTTAATTTATATTTTCTAACAATGTTAGATAAGTTTAAAACTGTTAGGACAGACCCGCCTTAACTTTCTGGTCTTGCTATTCTGGTGCCTGTAAAATCCGACAAACCGAAAATTAAGAAAGTATACAATAATATGTGAGCAAGGTTTCTTGATCCACAAGTTTACAATGAAAAAAATAATCGTTTTACGATAAAATGAAAGTAGATAGTTGAAAAAAATAACAAATGATTTTCCTTAAAAACTCATTAAAATACTCGCAATATTAAATAAAGAATCTAAACTCAAACGCAATGTCTATTTTATACTGAATATTTTTGGCTACTACATACGGCTGAAAGTAATAAAAACACTGTCTAATTAAAAAGAAAAATATGTAATTTAAGTAGGTCGGTATTCAAGTTCTGTTGTAATTATGTAAATGAGCAAGAACGCCGTGGGTTATACTATGAGTTTTATTTTTTTTTGTTAATATTAGACTTGCAACGCTTGCAACGAATATTCGGCATTTACATGCTTGCCTTCATTTTGGTACCTACATCACTTCACCCGAAACCGAATATTTAGGTAGGTACGATACGGCGGAGTGTACCCAAAGAAGTGTACCGTACACTATTGTAGTGCGCAAGCTTACGTACTCTGTTCATTGCTGATAATAGCGGCCACTTGGAATTGGATCCGTTAAAAAACGACTCGAAGTAAGAATATTATCGAACCGAATAGGCATGTATGCGCAAACGTCCTTACAATTACTAGGATGGCCAAACCGAATAAAAACCCTATAAGTTGGGGAGCCCCAAGTTTACATTCAAACATTGGGGCATTTAAAGTTTTGACTGAAGTAGTTTTGAACAGAAGCGTCAGTAAAAGTCACTTTTGAAAACCAAATATTTGTACTTCGTTTTATAAATGTAAGATGGTAATGCTAAATACACCTACTTATAAAACATTCCTATTTATTTGACACCTTCCCGGTAGACCAGCAGGCTCTCTATACAATTGCCTAGGTTAAGTATATACATGTGTTATGGATAATAAAATTCACAATATTACATACGGACTTTGCTTAGCCCATGTATTTCTACACATTACTGCCATATCACAAAGCAATTAATCAATAGTAAAAATCAAAAAAAATATTCGAAATTAGTATCGATTACTACGTCGCGACACTACTACTGGCAAAACGAACAACACTACGCGGGGAAGTACCTGAATAAACTTAAGCAATCATGCATATTTTAAAAATATTCTCTATGGCGTCGCTGGTCTTTAAAAGTAATGCAAATGTAGGTAATCTATGTTTAAATAATAATATATTGTCCAGTTTATAGAATCAATAGTTTCCTTTTAATAATACTTACAAGATACCTACCTACATATAAGTTGTTGGTAGCTACAATTTTTAATTTTGGACTTCCCCGAAAACATCTGCATAATATACCGATTGTTGTTTTCTGACCTAAATGCATCTTTTATGTCTTTCTTAAGGTACGTGTTACCTGTATCACTGATTTGGAGCAGCTTTTAGTGTTATTTTCTGTATCTACTTACCTACTTACCTATCTCTAAATCCATGCATCGACAAAAGGGTAATAAAACAATGCAATTCATTGTTTAAAATTGTGCGCGCCCTTGTTCTATGAAAAGTAAGGGTTTTCCGAATATTAAATAAGTACCTACAATGTAATAATAAATAAAGAGTTACTTCATGTATGTAAATATTTTTGCCAAGATAAATTTGTATAAAATTGAAGTATTTTGCGATTGGTATTTGAAGTAGGTACCTACATAAGTACATAGATATACCTACCTAGTTGGTTAGAAAATAAGGTTACCTAGTACGCTATCCAATTTGTAAAAAATCTAATTGAAAACTAGCGAGCACACCAGACTGAATTGGATTGTTAGGCTCGGCGCAAACCTATCGTCTGTCCTAAATCGGACAAGCGCCCTTCCAAGCGCACTAAATCGAAAGATAATCTAAATTGGATTCCGATTTTCTAATCAGGATTTTCTTAAAATTGCGTAGTAGGTATTTATGTAAAATGTCATAATCAATTATTTTTCTACCATTCTACTTAGTTTCTAAATGAACACCACGGTATCTATATCGGTAACTTAAATCTAACACAATGTTAAGGTTGTTTTCAGTGCAGGAAACGCAACCGGATAAATGGTTACGGCAATAAAGACACGTGCACGTTTTTTATGTGCTTGATTGTTCAATTAAAATATTAGGTATTCTGTTATTCAATAGTATACCTGCTATTGTTAGCTAGGTTACTTTCGTTACCTAATTATTAACCTCTTAATATTCGGTGGGCAAGGAAATTAAGTAAGTAAGGATATATTTGATGGGCCTGTTGGTCTAGTGGTTAGTGAGCCTGACTGCTAAATAAGAGGTCGTGGGTTCGATTCCCACGCAGGACAAATCTTTGTGTAATGAGCACGATCATTTGTTCTGTGTCTGGGTGTAATTTAACCTTTATGAGAGAAATAAACGATATATTATTATATTATTATTATTAATTTATCTATAACATGTATGTATTTTGAAATATATAAGTATGTTTATCAGTTGTCTGGTTGCCATAATACAGGCTCTGCCTAGTGTGGGATCAGATGGCCGTGTGTAGCTTACACACGGCCATCTGATCCCACACCAAGATATTATTATATATTATTATTTACAAATTTACAATAAACGTACAGTGTGGTAAGTTCCTATCTATCTAGTACCTAGTAGGTACTAGACAGGCTACCAACTAGCATTCTAACACCCAAGGAAATAGAAAGTAGGCCAATGAACTCGTTATGAATCTGATGTAAAGAATAAAATTAAAAATCAAAAACCTACCTAGGTAATAACAGTGTCAATGGGTTAAGGTTTCAAATAAATGCCTTGGTACCTACTTGTAACTGACTTAGGTTAGGTACAGCCCCTTTCTGTACATATTGTGCCAATAGGGAATATGCACAAAACCGATTTTAAAACTTTTTAAAACTTTTCATCGAATGCTATTTCAGTTCTAATTCAAATAAAATACAAAAACTTAAAATAGATCGCAAAATTAACGCGGGACTTTTGACTTATCAAAACGCAACGCCATTGGTCGGACTTAAAATGACGTCACGATACATGCTGCATTAGTGAAGAGTGGTATTGTTCCCGTTGACAACGACTCTGACATTATTTTGACGGTACACACTGAGCTTCGGAGGCAGAGGTTTCAAATGCTAAATTTTCTTTTGTGTGATTTAATAACTATTTAAAACAAAACGGTTTACTCACGCATATTCTCGGAATCACCCGACTAGTTTCAGACTTAATAGGAGTCCCTAATCATGAGCTGACGCGGCGGCGATGGTGTCGCGAGTCGAACAGGAAACTAGTCGGGCGATCCCGAGAATATGCGTGAGTAAACCGTTTTGTTTTAAATAACTATGAATACTCCTCACGAAAGTTTTTATACAAAGTGAGAATTATTGGTTATTTTAACATATCGAAATAATGTATATGCAAATATCGCATTTTTATTATGATGTAGGTACTTATACCGTGGATAATGGCTAATAAAAACTTATCATAGGTAGGTAGGTACCTTCCTTAAGTAAGTACTTAGCAAAGTTAGCTAATCTAAACAGTTATCTTAAAAACCGTTTTCAATGTTAGATAGTTCAATGTTAGTTAGATAGACAATGTCACTAGTAAGGAAGGCTAAAATTGAGTACGAGGTGCCTCAAGGAAGCCAACCCAACCAAAAGTTCCCATTATTTGATAAGACGATCTCTGTGGTCGAGTGGCGTAGGTACGCACCGGTGTCGCTAGCTTTGAGGTCCCGGGTTACGATCACCGGACGGTTCTATGCAGAAAACCACTTTTCTATATTGTCTCGGGTCTAGTTGGTAGTGTTTTGTTGTCTCTGACTCCATAACACAAGTGCTTTAGATATTTACTAGCATCTAACTACGGTATACTGTCTAAGTTAGAACTTAAATTGTTACTAAAAATGTAACTCTACTTTCTATAGTCAAACCGTTCATACGGTTTTTTACACAGAAATCTAAATAAAGGCACTTATTATTTAAATTTCTTAGGACTTTAAATAATAAGTGCATAAGATTTTCTTTAGGACAAATGTACCATACTTTGGGTTCCGAGAAAAGTATGTGATGTTTTCGTTGTTTATTTATTTATTATTATCCGAGTCACTTGAGCTTTGGGGGGTTCTCCGGTTACGCCCTTTGCTCTGCTTATCCTCTTTGAATAACCTAGATTTTGAAATAGATAATTATCTAAATCTGCACATCGATAATTTTGGACGCATGATTAAGAAAAATTATTTAGTTTAAAAATTCAAGGCAATCGTCAGACATAAGATCCTGTACTTAAAAAAAAAATAGGTAGGTAGGTAGGTAACTAACTTATTATTTTCAAATAAAATAACTGTCTTTGTTTATGATCATTCCCACCCAAGTTCACAACATAATAAATCAGAATAAATAATTGTATTTCTTCTATAAATCGTTACAACCAGTTAATTATCCTAAATTGAATTGTAACAAGCATTAACGATATTGTACAGTGGTCTTCGAACTAAGCATTGCTCGTATCTCGGAGACCAGTAATGTAGTGGTAGGTAGGTATTATATGTCTTACATCCACATGTATTTGTACATCAATTATTTTATGCATGTGCATTTATTTATGTAAGTAGGTAGGTAGGAACCCTCCCAGGATACAGGTTTTTGCCTAGTTTGGGAGATAGCATAAAAACCTACCTTTGTTTCTTTTAAAGTGAAATAAAATTAATATCTTAATAGGTAGGTGTAAATAATTCTTATTAAATATTTAAAAATATCAAACCCCTATTTGGTTTATATCTACAACGCGAAGCAAGGTATTAACGGGTAGGCAACCTATTATCTATGCTTTTCCATGCTGTGCCAATATGGGTAGGTCCTAGCTCGGTATGTACTGATCTAGAGGTAACGTACCTACCTACTACGCTAAACGCTTTTGTCCTAAAACAATTGGACATTTTGTCTTGCAGGGCCCTAACAAGTAGCCACGGAAACGGAACTAAGTAACTAATAAGTACCTATGTTCAGAAATTATCAAATAATACCTACCTACTTACTTAGGTATCCAAGTACTTACTTCTAGATGTTTTCAATACAAGAACGAAACCAATATATAGGCAAACATCTTAAAAAGAGTTGTCTTAATTATTTACCTTTGCAGTAATTTTAATTAGGCAAATGTAAAACGAGTCTAAGTCGCGGAGCGGCGGCAGATCGGGCGGCACGGGCGGCGCGGCGGCGACCTTACGTGCGCCGAGCGGCCGAAGTGAGGAGCACGCGGGTAGCGGGCGGAGGGCGGCGGTACCGGGGAGGGCCGCACCGACCGCTCTCATTGGCTGCGCCAAGCTCCGCCCACCGCCGACTACATCGTCCCTCCCGTTTTGTACTCCGGCGAGCTCGCTCACCGCACTAGTTCCGCTCAGTCGCGTTCGCTACGCCGCGTGTGGTGTATCTTACTTCGTGTCACCTGTAAACAGAGCGGTGGTGTTGTGACAGCGAGTGTATGTGCGATGCTCGGACGGTGATCGAAGCATGGTGAATTACGTTAATCCGCTCGCCATGTACCAAGGCAAGGGCGGGCAATACGGCAGCGGCTGGTATGGCTGGCAGCACCAAAACTTTGAGGAGCAACAGTGGTGTGCTTGGAATGGTGCGCCAGCGGGTGGCGAGTGGGCGCCGGACCCGCATCACTTTCCTAAGCGGGAGCCGGGCGAGCGGGAGATCGCGGACATGCCGTCGCCAGCGCGGGGCGACCTAGCCAGCCCCAGCGAGGGCTCGCCTGGGTCGCGGCCCGCGCAGCCGCCGGCCCCGCCACGGTCCCCCTACGAGTGGATGAAGAAACCCAACTACCAGACACAGCCCAATCCAGGTTTTTATCTTTTTTAAATAACTACGCCATATCACATGAAACACTCACTCTCTAGGTTGTCATTGACGCAGATTTTGGCAGCTCATTGGTGTAAAATTACAAACAATTGTTTAGAAATACCCACTATTATTAATATAGGTATTCAACCGATTCGTATTTTAGTGATGAATGACTGCTTACGAGTTGCCTGCGAGTTAGGGAAAAACTTAATAGATAGATCTAGATCCTAAAACCTTATCTGCTTTCTTTAAAAAACCTGTGAAAATACCTACATATTTAGTTTTGCTTTTGCATCTTAAATACCTAAAGTGTTTGTAGATTGTTTACATTTAGAAATATGGTAATGTTAAAAACGTACCTAGTTATTTTTACCTACTAGGTACCTATAGGTATACTTACATAGGTTCCCAATTTAGCTACCTAATTAATAAACGTGACTCGAGCAGACGATATCATTAACCTCGGTAAAGCCACAATTAGGATAGGTAATTCTTATGAAGATATTGTGAATGTAGCCTGTAATACTTTATTTACACATTGTAAAACTGATTATAAATATTGTACTGATTATAAAATGATGTATATTTATTATTGATATTATTCTAATAGGTAGGTACCTAGCAGTTATTCGTAATCGCGGTAATCCTGCCTACTATTAATTATACAAAGAAGGGAATTAAATACTTATTTACCCTACCTACCTACCTACCTATTTGCTGAAGGTTAATGCACTAGGAACCTTGGTCAATCAATTTATAGGTTATAAATTAGGAACAGACGTAGATATCTTCCTAGATATACCTAGGTAGGTAGGTATTACTATCTTGACTAATAGAGAAAGCTAAATAAATATAAAGGTATCCTAAATGAACAATTTTACCTATCCCTAAGTACTAAGTATTATCCTGTGTAGAAAACCCTGGTGTAGTAAGTAGGAACAATTTAATTTGATAATGTAAAATACACACTGTAAGTAGGTACCTACCTATTACAAATTGTAAATAAAGGTAGGTCCCTAGGTACATATACGTAGGTACCTACCTATAGGAATCCATGTTATGGAATCGGAGACAACGAAGGTACCTACCAAAAACACCCAGACCCGAGACTTGCTCAGTAAGACTTTACTAAGCAACATGAATGTAAACCTAATTTTATAATCAAGATTAAAGTTAATGATTTAAGATTTATCTAGGTACCCCACAGATTATGTGTTTACGAAGAGCGTTACATAGTTTTGTCGTGTAGTGATGTGAATATTGCACCCCGTCGGGAAATGAAAATGATACCTATACCTACTTATTATAAAAAGATTGGTAGGTACCTACCTATTTATATTGACAAAAGCACCTACATTTGTACCAAACTGCCTAAATAGCTGTATAAGTACAAATAAATAGTTTATTCAACCATACAAACATGACCTACAACAGAATAGAAAATATACGTACCTAGGTACCTATTTGCAACAAACTCGCATTATAGGATAGTTTTCTAGAGGTTCCTTCGGTCATTGATCATTATTATATTAGGGTTAATTTGTAATAGATATTTTAGCTCTAATCTATTTACAATATCACCGTCAAACTTGCCGTGTAAATGCCGGCATTTCTTTCATCAATGCTAAACGGCCAATAACCATAAAAGTTTACCATTAAAAAGGCCGACGAAATGTAAATTACATTGTTTGTTGTGTTTAGTTTTAGACCACCTGAATATCTTTAGGTTTTTTTCTTGGAATTTATTTCCTTTTTGGGCAAACAATAAAATTAAAAGAGTCAATGTTATTGTCTGTGTTATTGTTACTGGAAAATCCCAGATAGGTATTTTACCATACCTACATTACTTTCATAAAGATAGGTAGATTCCTATTTCTACACAGCTACAGTTATTATTTAGCATCGGTTTTTCCAATCCTCAGGGTGAATAGGTGTTTCCTTTAAAATTAACTGAGATAATTAAAATTGGTTCATAGGCATTTGGCATTATATTGCTAACATAAACATTAAAAATAATCTAAGATAATTTAATTATGTAGAGGGACTTATTATTACTAGGAAGGTAGGTAGGTATAATAATAGATATCTAATTTAATACCTACTAAAAAAAATATTTGTGCATTTTATCCATTTTTTTTTACAGATCTAGCTAGACCATTAATCACTTTTTAAATTTCCAACTGTCTATGAACATGAAAAGTACTTAATTGACATAACGGACAATAATAAAATACCTAATATAATCTTTATGTTTTGATTGTTTTGATTTGTCTCTAGAAGTCTAGGTCCAAATAATTTTAAAGAAAACGCGGAAGAAGTCGACTGCAAAAGCTAGTTTTTAATAAAAGCGAGAATAAATAAGTAACTATTTAAAAACGTGTCATGAATATACAATGTGTAAACTTAACTAGTCATCTGAATATCAAAATAAGATGCGGTCATTGAAACAGTAAATGTCAAACACCCACCAAATAAAAACATGTTGACGGGTAATATAATCATAAAACACTTAATAAATTAAAATTAAAACATAAGAAGAAATATTTATATCTTAAAAGATGAAGTGCAAAATCCTATAGAACTTGTTTAGCTGGTGGGTAGGTATCAAGAGTTCAAATATCAAGGAAAGTCACAACGGTCGAAGGATAACAAAGTGTTATTTCTTTATGTTAAATCGGGAACTGTGATATCACCTTCTGTTAAATAAAAAATAATCAATCTAAGTTTTTGAAGATTTAGCCTTACTAGAGATTATTTCTGGCGTCACGTCATCCTAATCGATCTGGCAGTTTTGGGCTGGTCAGATCTGAACATAACCATTGACCTGAAAGAAAAAGAAGACGTCATCCTAATACATACATTCACGCGTTTAATTTTATCGTGATAGTTGTCGCTTCTAAATTGTTTACTGGATCCCGTCCTATTTCTGCTTGTATTTCTAAATTCTTAGCAAAAATCTGGAATTTTCGCGAGACCCCATAATCAATACCTATCATAAGTAGATTTATAAAAAAAAAAAGATCGGGTGTCGGGAATGTCGGGTTCGCTTCCCACCCAAGACAATTGCAAAATCATTCATTCTGTGTCTGGGTACAATTTGTCTTTAATATTTAGGTATGTATCTAGAAATATATATATATAAGAACCTATGTACTATGTTGTGACTATCAATGTGTGTGTGTATGTGTCAGTTGTCTGGTTACTATAAAGTAAAACATACAGGTTCTGCCTAGTTTGAAATCAGATCCAAGATAGGTATAAGAAAGGTATTTTTCCCTGAAAAGATATTTAAAGATTAATTAATTAAAGATTTTTACCTAGTAATTCAACAAAGTACCTACCTAATTAAAATATGTTAATCAATCTTTTTTCGTCTTAATTATTGATTTTTCGGAATAAATTATTTAAAAAATTTCAACAATGTATTACCTATTCTGAAAGAAAAGACCATCATATACCTAGGTATAGGAACCTATTTTTTTTTTAGTATAATATACCTACCTACCTCAATATTTTTATCATATTTCTTGTACGAAATTTAGTTTGCAAATTAGTATTATAATATTATTTACATAGTAGGTAGGTATTTTATGTTATTTATTTACATATTATAAAAATTAAACTTTAAAAACAAATTAATTAACTAGTCACTCTTATTAAACAAATAGGTACAATGCTTTGGCCTAGTGCTAGTTATATTTGGTTACATAATACCTACATAGGTAGGTTTAAGTAGCTAGGTAGGTATAGGTATTTAGTATTCGGCAGCATAGTTTTCAATAAGTACCTACCTATTTGTCATTTGAATATCATGCCAAACATGTTTGTTAAAATACCTATATATGTTATGTCTGGATCGGTTTACCTATGATCTTTATAAGAACTTGTTTCGATAATTTATTTTTACATTAAATTAACGACAAACGATTTGGTATAAATAAATAGGGGAGCGGACTGGGTATAAAAAGGAAATTCCTATCTATTACCAAAAAGATAAAAAAGAAAAATAAAACTCGTAGGTATTCTTTCTTTCATCAAATCAATGAAAAACGATTAAGTTAAAGCGCTTTAAAGTTCTGGAGTTGGGTCTTGTGGCGTCACGTGTGGGTAAAAATTGTAGCCACAAGTGACGTCACGCGACATTTCCATTCACTGTATCTTCCTCGTCGTTTGTTTAATTAAAAAAGAAAAATACTTGTCAATTTTTTTTTTAATATTTATGTTACGTGTAAATAAAAAAAAAATAATCCGCTCCCCTATTATTTTAAATAATTTTCACACAATAATTAGTAAACCTTTTTTTTTGTTTTTTAGTAATCACAAGACAAAGTTTTTTTAGTACTTACTAGGTACCTACTACAATCTAAACCAAAATTAAATTAAGCATTGCTATCTTTTACTAACTTCAGCTTATGAAATGGACGGCAAATATAAATAATAACTAACTTGGAAATGTTAAAAAAGTTTATGCCTTAAATATCACTGTTTTAAAAGCACAGGTTTCTTCTTCGTTTCGTAAATTTATATTAAAATTTTAGTTCGAACTTAATTTGTCAACTCACACTTTCTTTTTATTATGTAGGTAACTACAAGTGCAAAATATACCGATAACCGAATGTTGGTTTAGTTGGTGTTCAGCAGAATCAGGGCCAATATATAAAGGTTGTTCACGCAAATTGGAGTGATTTCATAACGACGTCATAGCGTCCATCCAATAATTCCGTTAAAAAGGAATGTTTTATCAGTGAACTGTAGGTTGGCAAGTAGAACGAGATCTGAAGGCTAGAACATGACATAACATGATGAAATATCTCCATAAAAAAATAATAAGTATTAATTCTATTTAGATAATATTTCTGAAACTTTTGTCATGTTCTGTTAAAAACAAAACGTAGTTCCTACGTGACTTAACATCAGTTTTACCATTATCTTTTGTATAGGTAGATAATAATATCACTGTTTATTTTATTTAAAAAATAGAGAAAGATTAGATTCATTTAGGTAAATGTTAAATTGAAGCAATAAGCAATTTGATTTTAATTCCTATTGGCTAAGTACGCCGCTAACGCCACCAACATAAAAATACCGCTTAGACGCTATGTAGGTAACGTGAAATATGATTCTAAAGTTCCATATCCATCATACTTAAAAAGTCGATCTTTGGGCCGAAATTAGGTACCTATCTATAAAATTAGGTATTAGGTTAGGTAGGTACCTACATATTTTGTAAACAAATCTACAACATTAAATTTTTACTGCTCTGTAACAATTCCAAACAACGAAAGTTGGATCCACGTCGCCCTAACCAACTGAGTAATTTTGTCAAGTCGTCGCAATTATCACTGAGCATAAAATTAGATGTGTTATTTTGCGTTTACTGAAATGGGTGTGTGTTAACGCGTGTCCTGGGAGCGGGTGCACGGAGCAAGCAATTAATCCGGGCCGCTGCGGCGCGGACTGCCGGCTCCCGGCGACAATCACCGCCAACGGCGCCCTCGGGACCCAACTGAACAAGTTAAATCTTTGCCAACTTGCTCTTCGCGACCGCTCTACCGCAATTTGATATTGTATCCCCATTGCCAACTTGCTGCAGAAAACCACTGACGTTTAGTTCGATTTTAAAATATTCATCCGTCTTGTAAAACGTCTCTATTATTAGACGCAATGATGAGTGATATGACACATTAAACAAAAAGAAAGTGAAGGCTGTAATGCTTATGCCAGACACAGCAGACTTTATAGCGGAAATAAAGAATTTCACGCAAATACTGAGCAAGTGTTACTTAACGCGTTAAAAAACAATTAATAGTTCAGTAATGGTTGTACATACTGTTACGTTACATCAATACAATGTCAAGTTTACACATGTAATACATGTTTGTATTATGGTTGTGTCCACAATCCCGACCGGCTTTCTGTGTACAAAACCGTCTGCCTCTATTTATCTTCGAGTCGTGTTTGCACAAACTTGGGGACATTCGACGAAATAAATCTCTATTTGTCTACATTCACCAATCCCAACTCTCGGCGGGAGATTACTGTCGACATTTCACGCTCGCTGAGATAAATATATTATGAGTCGGGATTGACAAATGGCTGTCGGCGCACAAAACATGAATGGGTTTTGAAAAATTATTTCGGGCGGTGTTGAAGGCTCTCTCGACTCTCTTGTTTATGTGGTGTTCGCGCACCAGGGAGCTTGCAGAAAAACTGGAAGCTGACAGTAGGCGTACATGATTGTTATCGTTGAGGGTGAAATTATGGAGTCCTTTCTTTTTTTGTTATGTACCTATGGGCGGTCCAGCAGATGTCTGTTGGATAATCAATTAGTTCAAAATAAATTTTTTGTTTCCCATGATTTTGCGATCATGTTTTGAATACAACACCTAATTTTGTTATTTATACCCCTTTAATACTTTCAAACTCCCTGCTCAAAGCAGAGAGCTCAAGTTGGCTGTAACCTGTACGTAATAGGTCACAGGTAGATTAAAGTTTTAAATAACCTATGTAAACAGCTTTTTCTGACTTTTACATGAAAAATAATACTTATCAAATGATATGAAATAAATAAAAAACGAAAAATATACGATAGATTTACAACTGTCTTACCTCAAAAAATGTGGTGTGTAATACAGAAATTTGTAAACATATTTTGAAAATTATTTTATCATGTTATTAAATTTTGCGAATATTTTTAAAGATTTAACTTTATCATTTCCGTTTTGACACAACACCCGTATAATCCTAATTAAATACATAGTTGACGTTTTTTATCAATTATGGAGATACGATTAATTAAACAGACAGTTACCCCCCAAAGTCACGTTGTTTTTTTAATTGAGTTGACGTCAAAAAGAATATTGAGAGAGAAAGTTTAGATTTGCAAACTTAGATTAATAATAGTAAAAAAAAATTAAAAGACGCCTGCTGCCAATGTTTTATAGGCAGACATTGGACAATGAAGAGTTAATATGGAATGGCACTAACTTTAAACATGTACCTAATTACAAATTAGGTCTCAAAACTATCCCTAAAACTAGTTTCAGGAACAGTTTTGGTCTCTAAATGTAAGTCATACAATACGCAACTATTTATCTACATTTAGAGAAGCTACCAATAATTGGCGGGTACGGTCCCTGTCGCCGACATCGCGTCGGGCGCAGGATCGAGCCCTAAGTGGAGGTAAAACAGGATATAAAGTTACTTCCAGCCACTTTATGGCCCGCCCTCCCCAAACCCTTCTGACAAACACGCGCTCCTCCCTCGGGAGGATAACGGTCATAGAGACGGTTTTAATTCACCCTCGCTTTATATACTTAAGTTAAATTCCTAGAGATATTGATAACATATCCGAAAATCAACACCAATCTTCAAAATCAGATTTGAGAGCTATAAGCCGCGTCAGTGGCACTTCGTCGAAAACGTCAAAAGTTTTCATTTTGCAGTATTTATCTGCGTGATAGACGATAGTGGCCGCGCCCTCGTCCATCAAAAACACATTACAGGCGCTTACAAGAAGGTAACCGCGATATGACAAGCGATTGAGTCAACATGTTCAAAGACACCGCTATCGGTCCGAGTCGCGATAATCGCGCGTTAACTGAAAGCGGGATTTCGGCAGGCCGACAAAGCCGCGGGCGTCGCTGATAACTGCCGATTAATAGTTTTCCTTTCACAATTAACCGTAGTACATGTTCGACAAGCAATCCGCGGTGTTCGATAATTTATACACGTGTAATCTTTTATTTATCAATAAATTATATATAAGTATTATAATGTTCAATTTCAGAGATAGACAACAAGGGTAAAGGTAGACATAATCACTGTACACTTGACTTATTAAACTCATTCTTTCTTCAAGTATTATCTATTTTCTATATTTACCGAGCTGAATGTTAGATAAACCCTCGTTTTCCATAATGGTTATATTGGTTATATACATCTGCATTTGAGCTGATCCAGTATATAACCCTGGCCAAGGCCTATCTAAAATCTTATCTACTCAGACGAAATGTAGGTTTTCAAAACAATTACATTCCAATTAGGTGCTCCACAACATTTTGGGTGCGCGATACAAGTTTATCTTCACGTAAATCATCGTTGCGTTATCATAATACCTATATTGTAAATGCTACAAGTGCTACATGTACTATAATTTAAAACAATCTCAAATAGTGATTAATGTATAGTAATTGTTATATGAAGTGATTTACTGTGGGAAAAACGGATGTAAATAATGAAAGAATACGTTGTAAAAACGTCGATAGATTAAGACTTGAATTGTTTTACGATAGAAATTGATTGATAATGTAACCTCATTGTAGAACTGAAACTTGCACACCCTTGGTACAACCCTTGTCTGTGGTCTGGTCCCTGGCTCTATGGTTATCTGTCAGTTGGACTATCAGGCCTATGCACCTATTTGTCCATGATAACCGCTGACTAAACAGTATTCGCCGCCGCCCTCCGGCGCGCCCGCCCGCATTGTTTGCCTCTAACAAACAACTGAGTATTTTTTTTGGTTAAATCTTACCATGATAATACAGGTATTTACTTTATTAGTTGCATCATAAATTTTGTAATTGTGTAATCAATCTTTTATAATATTAAATTTTCATACTATTATGCTAAGATTACCTTGGATTCTTTTTTGACATTATACCTAGTAAACAAAAAGCTAGTAAGCAAACAGAACCTGATATATAACTATCAATTGTTTCTGTTAATGTATTATGTAGATAAAAACATAGATAGTTGATAGGTAATCACCCTTAAAAAAAAACAATTGACAATGGAAAAACCTGAAACTATGATAACAAAGTTGACCATTAGATATTACTGTCTACTTATTTTTTCTAAAAAATTTTTAAATAAAAAGATAAGAAGGTGTTTTCCTAGGCCTTAAAATAAAAAAAAATAATACATTTATTTCGGAACTAAGCTGAGGTCACTTTTTAAAACACATATGTGGTATTATGCTACTTTAATTCCTAATCGATTGATAAAACTGGCTGTCACTTTCAACAGTAGAAATAAATTTAATGTTATAAGATTTTCACTATCTTTTGTATTTAACATAATATCTCTGGCGATTTAAAATTATATTCGAACATACACTGTGATATTGTATCGCCGTGTTTAATAAACTGATGTTTTTTAAACGTGTTGGAACTTGGTCGAATTTTTTATTACGTAAAGTCCGATGAAGCAGTCAAAGCCTGCGCTCTAGCTAACTGCGTAGATCTCATAAAAAAATAGTTTAGGATGTTAGTATGCCGGAGTAGTTAGCGTCTCGTATCAGACGCCGCATCGACTGTCCCGATAGAACACATCTCTGTTTGCCATACCAGTTATCTGCCATCCCCTTTTGTTTGCACCTCTAACAGGAAATTTATTTAAGTAATAATTTTCTGTCATTCAGGCGGGCAAAGAGTTATCTTGTAGATTTTGTGAAGGAAAACATGTCTCTTTGTAGCCTTTGACCTCTGTAAATCGTTAGATAGGCGTTATCGTTTTTATGATGTTGTAAATAATATTACAATATTGTTCATCTATGATTTTAGTAGAGTTCTAGCTATGTAGTGCAGCTACATGTTAGCTTACCTTTGTAATTTGTTGTTAGGTTTTAATTTTTATGAACTTATAAATTTGAATTAGATTAAATTGAATGTGGAATGTGTATGTAAGCAGGTAGTTCTTAAATTAAATTTAAGAAAATAAAGCACAAAAGTGAATTCGTATAAATACCTACGACTGTTCTTCAATTAAATGTTTTGTAAAATATCTGATTCCGCTGATTCTGTAGCGAGTGACAAACGTAATTTATGAAGTTCTTAATACCGAGATAAGGAATATTTACACACTTCGAGTAGGTACACAAGCAGACACCTCACCTCTGTCTTAGTGTTATGTACATAGATATACGTATCTTGGTAATTTTACTCGTTGAGACCTGTTGAGAAATCTACACTGCAGATAAAAATTGTAAACAAAATTTACATTTTCGACACGAAGAACAAAAAAGTCACAGAATTCCCCATTACAGACAGATTTAACGACTAATCTGTGTGTCTACATTAGTGTTGTAAAATTAAAAGGCAAATATCACGAAAATCCTCTACGATAGTGGGTTTTTAAAATCTGTAAACTGCTTACTCACCTTCAGACTCACATGCATAGAATTCGCCTGTCCTTGTGACTAAAATCAGGTGTGTAACACATCTAAGTACCTAAATCTTATATATTAAATTATTTATTGATATACGAAAAGTAACACAATATAACAAACATATAAAAGGTACCCAAACATTAGATACTTATTTCTTAAGAATAATCTTAGTAAAAAGGTTTAATGTGTTTATGGTAATACTTTGACTAGGTAAGAATAAGCGTTTTCCGTATAAAACAATTATTATTCCATTGACAACTACAAACGTACAAATAGGTAGGTAATGTGTAGTACATTTCACTTGTAAATTATCTTTCGTAGCTAGTATTTGCATTGTTAAACAAATATGCATTAAATCCTACACCTAACAAGACTTATTACCATTCCTTAGTGCCATTTATCATCACTAAAACAATTATGTTTCGATATTGTTATCATTATGCGTAAACAATTTTGATGGAAATAAATATTTTATTTTCGACTCAATATTCGATGCAATATACTTACCTAGTATGACATTTGACAACTTTCGCTTTTATGCGGTAAAAGCGTAATGTATTGCATTTTGCCTTAATAAACTTTAAAATTTCCAAAGTAGCCTTCATGGTTTGAATCTCTTAAGAGCCGTGTGCCTTAAAGTATGATTATAATTCTATCCCAAACTCCTCCCAATACATATTTATGTGTGAATACAAACTATAGTGTATAAATAGCAGTTGGTTAGTGGGTTTGTCAGCGCGGTCACAAGGTGTGGTCCTACGATCCGCGTTAAGCCGCGAGCTCTGCGCGTCCCTTGATCCCGCCGCCTAGATTTACCTTATCGAACCCTCGGGATTTACTCCCTCTCCCCATAACGCACGGCGGCTGCGTGCCTCGTAACGAGAATATAAAAGACTTTTCGTGAAGTAAATCGAGAAATTATGTTGCACTAAACTCGAATACACTTGCTTTTATAGTTGGACCGCTTTTAAGTAATGTAAAATGATTTTTGTGAGATTTATGACTCGCCTTTCACTAAGGGCACTGAGCAAAAAAGATAATTCTGAAGTCAACTGTTGTGTCTAGTAAATTTTAACACAGCAGAATAAATTATCATGATTTTAAAGTTTAAAAAAAATACAGTTAGGATATTATTCAAATTATCCGAAAACATGCATTCGTTTTTGAATTAATTCAAAATTATAAAATTTCATTATTAATTTATTTGAAGGTGATTATTAGGATACCAAAATAATATTTTTATGGGGGTCGCCTATGAACACCCAGGTGATTATATTCGCGGGTGATCAAACGACATTAAAGATTCCCCTATGAAGACCCAGGTGATCATAGTGGAATTGACCGAGTAAACGTGGTGCTCAATCCTTAATAAATTCAGTTTGTCCTTCTTGGTGCGGTGGGTCAACTACAGGCCATTATTTAGTTTATTTAGCGCAGCTCCTAATAACGTTTACTAACGTTTTGTTAGGTTCATATTATTATATGTTGGTAACTCACGTGTCTGGATTGCATTCTACCTCTGATTAATATTTTTTTGTAATCTATTCTTGATATTGATACAGTTCCACAATAAAGAGACCGTTAATACCTGATTCCTATATTAAAAAAACGATTCGTTTTGCAACGGACGGTAGGATTTTTTTTCGTTTTGCTAGAAAATTATATCGTCCGTTAGCAAGACGAATAGTTATTTGAATATAGGAACTGGCCATTATTTACATGTGCTCATGACGGTACGTTCGACCGACTCTTGAATGATACATCCCCAAACCGAACAGCGTTAAATCTTTATTAATAAGTCGTAAAAAGTCATCAAAAGAAGTTTTATTTATAGTTTTATTGACCTGATATTTTTTACTCACATGGCGAAAGAAAACAATCGGTGCTATAAGTGAGGTATTTAACAATTAAAACTAGTTTGGTTTCTATACACAAATTTTTACTAATTAGGTCTGATTCCGCCTTTTGTAACAATTATCAGAATCTGAGGTAAAAACTCTATAATATTTAATAGAAGATGACATTGTTGCAGGTAAAACGCGCACGAAGGACAAGTACCGAGTCGTGTACAGCGACCACCAGCGACTGGAGCTCGAGAAGGAGTTCCATTACAGCCGGTATATCACCATCCGACGCAAGGCCGAACTCGCTGTTAGCCTCGGACTATCTGAGCGACAGGTAAATAGTTTTAATAATCCTCACTAATATTATAAATACGAAAGTAACTCTCTGTCTGTCTGTCGCGCTTTCACGCCAAAACTACTGAACCGATTTAAATGAAATTTGGTACACAGATAGTCTAGAGCCTGAGAAGGACATAGGCTACAGATTGCCGCGATAACCGACATCCACGCAGGCGGAGCCGCGGGAACCAGCTAGTTAGTAATAAATAATAAAAGAAACTAATAACCACTACTAATTTAAAGTAAATTAAAAGTATGGACTCACTGTAAAAACTACGCTTTCCATTTTTCATTTTTGGGCGCGAGATGATTGGTTAAAATAATACAGAACTATCTTTGATTTATAACTTACTCAATAATAAAGCCTACCTATTACATAGTGAAAGAACGATTCTGACAAAATCCTCCCGAAAATAAAATATATATATATATAATACATGTAGGCGCAGAAAAATAGGTGCAGTAAAGGACGGACTAGTTGTGATGTGCTAGTTAGTGCGAAGTATTGTTTTCTGGTTTTACAATTCTCAATAAGCTTCATTTTCTAATACCATGTTCAAAGCGTAGATAGCTAACGAGTCGCCCGATAGGACGCCAAATACAAATCTGCCTAAAAGATAATATATTTGGATTTACACGATAGTTGCGCCTAAAGTACTTATAGCTAGGACATAATGTATAACTGATACTAGGAAATACCCTATTACTGCTGCACTGGCCAATATTTATTATTTAGCTTTATTCATTTCGGGTGCTCCTATAGTTACGACAACCAGGTTATTAAAATCAGAATCATAAGTTTTGCTACTTTGTTGTGTTTATGCCATTTCTTTAGACATCTACGCGGCCGATTTCTATAATCTTTTTCAGCCTAGCCTTTGCCTAAGCAATGTTGGCGACGCCGTCGGCTTTCAGTTTTACTTGATACACCTGAATACCATGCTGAGATATATATTTTACATGGAGTGACTATTTACATTTTACTAGGTAACACGGCATCCATATTTTATGTCATATATTTAAGTACTAACTTAAATTTTCATTGGCGCAGGTAAAAATATGGTTTCAAAACCGACGCGCAAAGGAGCGTAAACAGGTGAAGAAACGCGAAGAAGTTGTGATGAAGGAGAAGGGGGACCATGCGTCGCTACAGCACGCGCAGCTGCACCACGCCACGATGCTGCATCACCAGCAGATGATGAACGGCATGATGCACCATCACCACTACCACCAGGGCGTGCTGCAGGGCGTTCCCGAGCCGCTAGTGCCCGGCGTGCCCCCCGTGCCTCTGCTGTGACCTCACCAACACTACTGTGGCCACAGTGACAACTTCGCGTAGTGACATTATCGGTGTTCCGCAACACCCGAGCTCCTCGCACTCAGGACGAGAGCCCCGACCGGGCGACAGTGCATTCACAGTATACTACGAAAAATGTGTGATAAATTCAGTGCAATCTTGTGGGAATATTGCTAATGCGTGTCGGATTTCGACATCATTGTAAAAACTATAAAATACTCCAAGGTACTACATGGTTAGTTACCTAACGGCTGTAAGCAGAGACACTTAACCAACTTTCTGGTGTTAAGGCTTTTTCTCTAGTGAGATACTCAGCAATAAAATCACCTACGAACGTAATGTCTGTCATTAGTGAAACAGTCTTGCCACCAGGAACGTCCACTTACATTATGTTTTAGTGCTAATTCTAGATAACTAAGTGTTCACGCCTTATAGCTATTTTAGTACCTTTCCTTTAAATGGTACGGTTTAATGTAATGTATTGAATTTTGTCACTTGACTGTAAATATAGACGTAACTATATTTTTATATTATTATTACGATTAAGTATTATTACATTGATTATTTTTAAATGGTTTATTTCTCAATGCTACAAGTGCCTTCCCAGTGATTTTAAGAAGTAGCTTGTGCGTTCACGAATTTTAATGTTTATTCAAAAAGACTAAAAAATTAATTTAAATAAGAATTATTCAGTTCTTTTTTGGTGCCTTTGTTTTTGGTGCAAATTGTTTTAATCTAAATGTATTATAATTTCATTGCGAATCTCATAGTTATATATTATGTAAGTACATTACGTACAGCAATGAAATTTGCTATTTTATGGCATGATAAATTATCGCATTTGTGGCCTTGAGAAGTAGGTGCAAATGATAGTTTTTACGTTGAATGAGATTATTCCTAGTTATAATTGTTCTGTAAATAATAGCTTAATTTAGAATAATTTATTCTTATGCCAATTTCTATAGCATTACACGATGAAAAATTATCACTCAATTCACAAACGGCATCGCCTTGAGAATTCATATTTGAATGTGTAAAATCATGGAGTTGGAGGTTTTATAATAATTTGACATAAATAGTAACATTGATTGAGTTGATTTGTTAAATGATGAGTTACGATATAGGCATTATTTATTGATTGATACAAGCCCAGTGCGTGCAACGTGATCGTTTATCGTTTTGTTTTGTGGTACAGTTATGTATTGTGGTGCTATTGCTTTACCTTTTTAATGTGTGCTTGAGTTAAACATCAGTTAAAACATTGTGAAGTAAAATAGTAATTAAGCATGTGTTTGTGAAAATTGCGTTGACGTTTGAATTTGAATTGTTTGTGACCACATGATTTGTTAGAACTACGCAGCACCATCACGAAACACATTTGATAAACTA
This sequence comes from Diachrysia chrysitis, assembly GCA_932294365.1. Taxonomy (NCBI): domain Eukaryota; kingdom Metazoa; phylum Arthropoda; class Insecta; order Lepidoptera; family Noctuidae; genus Diachrysia; species Diachrysia chrysitis. Next base: position 7,770,985 of record OW028649.1, on the reverse strand, counting down.
AATAAATTCATGTTAATCTACTCCGTTGTATCTTTTCCTAAACCTTAATTCACAACAAAGATGTGTGAAGTAAGTATTGTTTGAATAATTACGATTCGGCACGCAGTTTATTGCGCAGATTCAAAACGTAGGTTGCTTTGTTTTTAAGAACGAGTTTAAGTAATCACAGACAGATTTGCCGACGGGTTTTTTCACAAATAAGCATTATTCTGCGTCATATCTGCGTTTATTCATATCTAAAAGGCAATACCTACATACTGTTAATATAATTACAATGGGTTTGGGGAAAACTGTAACAAGAATAATATTATGCACAAAGAACGCTCGCTACTTTAACAGATATAGATACCGCTTAAGTCGAGAGCATACCATTATTCATGTACTTATTTTTAAAAGCTTGGCACGCATTATCTTTTCTCGATAAATGTCACAGACATGCCTATCCAGACAGCATCAAAATTAAGAAAAAAAAAGGCCAGCGCGTGGATAGGGCCTTATTACAGATATAATAGGAGTTTTGCCTAGCTTTGATTAAATAATAATGGTACTATTGGCACTTAATGAAGCTGAAACTGCAGATTTGACGAAATACAGCGGTACCGTATGCTTCTTACCATTAACTTAACATAAGAACGCTTTCCACGTCGCGCCATGATTTTCTTTCAACCTTCAATCGTTAAGGTAATTTACGCAGTACGTGGTACGCATAATAATATGTTTTTGTTATAAAAATGGTCTAGCTGTGAACAGAAACCTTAATTTAAGACCCATTTCAGGGCAACATCTACCTGACAAAATAGTTTTTTTTAGAAAAATATATTGATTCAGAATTTATGGTAAAATCGAGGATTGGGTTTGATTACAAAAGCAGGAAAAATGTCGTGAATTTTTACACTTTTCTGGGTAAATGTATTTTAACAAAAGTGATTAATATTGGCTAAGTAGGTGAGTAAGTTTAAAAATAATAATAAATGTGGATATCACATACAGTGCTATGACTCAAATATTAGTAGCCCTCATTTGTGTTATAGAATTCATAGACGACGAAGTTACCAAATATAAACACTCAGACCCGAGTCAATGAAGAAAAGTGTCTTTTTTTACATTAACCCGTCAGGGGATCGAACCCGGGCCTCCTCAGAGCTGACGACGTCTTGAAAACTGGTGTGCACGCCACTTGAACAAGCAGGTCAACAAAAAGTTATGGGCTAGTAAACACATATTTAGTACTTAGGTACCTAATATTACTCTAATTAGAGGGTGTTTTTTTTTAATTTTGGCGCTTTACGAAAATTAATACCTATTTATAGAGTTGTTTCCAACGAGCCGAAGTTTCATGGTTGAACTAAAGCTTAAACCTGTAACCAATGTCTCTCTTTACAGTCTATCGTGAACCTTAGCTGTAGTGCTCAGTGTACGCATGCGCGGGAGGAATAAGAATGCGCTAAATGTTGAGTAAACCGACGCTTATTGAGGGCATTTTGAGGGCAGCTTCAAAGAAGCCGAAGTCTTGTATCTCGCCGCCCACAACCGACATAGCGCCCCACACTTCCTACTGAGGAAATAGCGGGCATTCCAATGATATTAAACCTATTAAGTATTTCAACGTTCGTACTGTGAAACCTCTGATACCAGGCAATCAATATACTTACTTGCATATATATTTCTTAAAAAAAACGTGTAATGTAGGGTTGTATAAATATTAAGTAGATTTTGTAAATATTATGTGATAACCTTTCAGGCAGTTTACTTGCTTGGTCTCAAAGAAAGCTCTGAAAAAATTATGTAGGTACGAAACATATTTATAACATACAGAACAAAATTCAATCCTATATATTTTAAGAGCATGTTGACTTCTAAACCTATAACTATCCGTGCCGTCAAAATTCTAAAAGGTGGTAGTTAAAATGATGTAACTACGTAGGTACATACATAGAAAGGTATGTTCTTTTTTTGTTTTGGAAGAGATTTACGCAGTTAGCCTGAGCGCAGGCTTTGCCTGCTTCACCGGACTTTTGGCGAGAACCTTAAGGGCCTCCAGCCAGAGCAATAGAAAAACTAACTACGTCAGCAACGTTCACTAAGGGCACCCCCTGTGGGGTTCGGACCTCGACTTAGTGCGCTCCTAACAATCTTAATAAGGCAAAAACAGCAAGGGAGGGCTGGATCTAAGTTTTTATTATTTAAGGACATATTTTTGCTAATTTGGCCGGCTCAGGCCAGCTTGATCTAGGGACGGGGGAGATCGGTATGTAAAGTCTCCTACAAGTCTTCTAGTCAAAACATTCTCTGAATAAACGTAATATCTGAAAAATGCGTATTGTATCGCAGACAATCTTATTATTATGCGATATTTCAATCTATCAATTTCAACTATTTCTAGCTGGATTGTATTATTTAAATCAGGTATGTGTGTCATATAGGTACGTGCTCACATTGAATCGCTCCGTATTAAGCTAAGAACTCTTAACATTATGGAATTTATTGTTGGTATCTAAGCGCTAATGTAGTGGTAATTTACTTGTGCGTTTGGACTATAAATATGTATTGAGTTGGTGCTTGGTTGGACCTTTGAATTTTTTTCTTTTTATTTAGAAATTAAAAAAGGTTTAAAATAACCAAAAAGGTTGTATAACATTTTTATGCTTGAATAACTTCTTTTTAATATTAAATATCAAAACGCCAACTGGCACAGCTGATAGTATAGTAGTACTAAGTAATGAAAAAGCAGGCATCTACAAATAAATAATATATTAAAAATTTATTTGGGCATTTGAATCCCGAATACTGAAAAGCAAATTAACTTAAAACCCTATTAAATGAATATCTGTTGCTATTTTACGCCGGCGACTTTAAACTAATTGACGTTTCAGTATTTGGCCATTAATTGTACAAACACAAACACCAACGAAACGAAACGCAAAGAAGGGACTCTGCAACTGCAGAGACCCTACTTACCTATATCGTACTAGCTGTCCCCCACGAGTTTGTCCGCGTGTTTTAGTTTCAATGGTTTTTTATTTATGCTCCGCTCCTTTTGGTCGCAGCGTAATGTTATATAGCTAATAGCCTTCCTCAATAAATGGGCTATCCAACACTGAAAGAATTTTTCAAATTGGACCAGTAGTTCCTGAGATTAGCGCGTTCAAACAAACAAACAAACTCTTCAGCTTTATATATTAAGTAGGTATAGATTAAGTTAGAAGATGGCAGGTTAACTATTTCTTAGGACGTGTAGGCCCAAGCTTATTTGGTTGCGACGCGCCGGTGACGACTGAGTTGGTTACGGCACAGCACTACTAACTAAGAACTACTAGCAATATAAAAGAAAACAATAATCATGCAGATACAGATGGTATTAACTGAGAAATGATAATGAAGGATAGCATGGCTCAGACTAAGCGCCGCGCCGGTCCTTTTTTGTTTGTCAGGTTTAAGTAGTTACAGAACTTTCGTAATGTGTTGCAATCTGGAAACGCAAATAGTTACGTTAATTAGCTATCCATTGTGAAAACATTTGCTTATTATTTATAGCAAGTAATTTCTCACTTTATCAAAATAATCACTGCCTTAATTAATGCCTCATTGCGTAGAGCTAACAGAAACTGCGCTTGTAGAAAACAGGTCTGATTCCTTTAACTGCAGACCATGTGTGTCCATCAATTATAAATTTTCCGGGTTAAGCAAGTCTTAAGTCCATACACATACTTACAAGGGTATATCAATCCGCCTAGCCTTCCAAGCTACGTTGGAGAAGACTAAAGAGGTATGGGGAAATATGTATCATACCCGTGCAAAACGGCCAACGCTCAGCATATGCTAAGGTTCATGCTAGATGCATGGCCTCAGCGACGGCCCGCGTTGACGTGATGACGTCGACCGGTGTGAATATGTAGTAGGGTTAGCTTCTTCTTATATATTAATAAAGACCTGATATACCTACTATATCGTACAGAAATATATACTCGTTTATAATAAATAATAATAATAATACCAGCTTATAAATGTCCCACTGCTGGGCACAGGCCTCTTCTCATATTATAGAGAAATATAATATACTCGTTTGAGTATGTTTATTTCAGTAGATATATTGTTTTATACATATTCTAAAGGCCGACAAATTTTCCACCAATAAATAGCAACATAACCAAGTGATTATTTCTGTAGCATATAATGTTGGTTTTACATAATCGCCTGATAAATATTACGATATTCACTTGGTGAATGTTTTAGGCTGATTTTTTAGTTTAGCTATGAGTAAGCAAGCAGCGATATTACTGATTCATTATTTCGGTTTTTAGTCTTAAATGATGACTATCATCGTGCATACAATAGTCATTACGAATCATTTGTAGGATGCGTAGCCATTTCCTGTCGCCATGCATTTGCACTCATTCATCCGGATGAAGCCGTTTTGTAGTGTTTTTTATCTGCGAATTAACTAAAAGTATTATATTACTTGCTGAGAACCAGCATGCTGTTCATTACTTATGACTTATGTCCAGCCCGTCATGCACTACCACCTAGGGTCTACACCCTCCAAGAAGTGAATAACGGTCAATGACCGGAATGATTTAAATGAATCATTAGCACGTAAAAAAAGATAAAGAAGCCTTTCGTTCTATTATGTATTTCTTTTAATGCTTCGCTAATATATAAGGTAGCGGTAATATTCAAGCGCTAGCCTGACGCCGAGTTCGCAGTACCTACTCTAATTGTGATTATGTGAATATAGTGCCGAATTGTGTTATACTGTGTCGGTAGTTTGCGTACTGTCAATCATAGCGCCCGTTTTACCACAAATCTAAAAAAAGACAAAGAAAAGGTACTGAGTAGTCAGTCTTTTCAGAGGTTAAGAATTATGGGTAGAAGACATATATTATTTAAAAGAATCTGCTCTACTAGCTTGAGCAAATTTATAAAATTGTGTACAGTGTAAGTATTAAATTAAAAATAGGAAATGTCTTCGAACTTTTCCTATTAGACCAAAATTTCTCGACTTTTTGGGACTTTAAACATGACTTTATTATATTGCCTTTGGTTGTCTCAAGGTTTGGTGTTGCAAAACTAAATCGCTCTTTGTGGTAATGCGCTTATTACACATTTACATTATCATCCTGAATTTTGGATCCCAAAACAAAATCGTTCCTGAATTTGATAAGGTGTAATCGCATTCAGTCTTCCAAAATGCAAACAAAACAAATGTTTTATCATTTATGTTTTCAAAAAATCCTAATCTGTAACTGAATTTTAGTTAGCCTGAGCGGAGGCTTTGACTGCTTTACAGGACATTTTGGTAAAACTATAATGGCCTCCAGCCGAAACAATAGAAAAACTAACTACGTTAATAGCGTTCACTCAGGACACGGACCGGGGTTCGGACCTCGACTTAGAGCGTTACTAGTAATCTTAATAAGGCAAAAACAGTATGGCAAACTTCAGCATTGCAGCAACTGAATTAAGACGAGGATAGTGTAATAAGCGCATATAGTAGTTAAAAAAATTTACTAACGTGAGTATTAAGCTAACTAATTAACTCTTGCAAGTAAGCTAGTGAAACGTAATGTGGACTAAAAACAAGGAAAGGAAAAAAAGTTATCATAGTTACTGACTGCTAGTTTGAGATAAAAGGGACATTTCGTGCGTTCTTTAAACCTGTAATCAGTACGAAAAGGAACATAGGTAACTACAACTTAAAAAACACACATAAAAAATCGAAATGGTAGATAAATAAAATGTTGACAGAGCAACATATTCTAACCTTTACCAATAAGACACCTATTTCAGACTTCATTCATAAATATTATATTTTGTAGATAAATACAGTAAAATAAAGTAGCATTATAAATACCTACACTAAAACAGTTTATTACTAATAACTGTATCATATTACCAGTTTCCTACAACACAACAACATAGTGATTAGAATTACTATGTGAATAAGAGTGTCATAACCGTAATAAGAGTGTCATAACATGTAATAAATAAGCCATATTTTGTAGTACATCATCATAAAGAATTAAATTAATGGACAAGATCGAATAGGGCAAAAAAAATAAAGCAATGCACACCGCTATACATACAAGTTGTATGTAGGCTGTCTGTCCTTGAGTAGGAGTTATTTAACATATTATTTAGGTGGCTGTTAATTCGTAGCTGCAAACATGGCCAATGTCTGTGGTTCATCAGATGAACTAATATTTTTTCTAAGCGACATAAATTGATCAACTAATCAAAGTTTAATTATTCATGTGTGATGTTAAAGTAAATAATAGCATAAGTAATTAGGTGCTTAGACTAAACAACAAAATATGAATGTCAATCATGAGATGTGTGTGTCCTTCTGACTCATTAAGAGATTTTCATTCTTTGTTTATAGTTGTCGGTCTATTTCTTGTTGTCCGTAAAGTCCTATATAAAATAGACATTACAGCTATAAATAACGATGTGTACTGTTCTCCGACCACCGCCGCGTACCCACAATGTACCACAGAGGCCGTTCTTCAAACAAGGCTTCGTGTGTTTGCCTTCACCCTGCGTTGTTTGCCCTTTGACAGCAGTCTCACAGGTCGTTAACACGTCACGTCTAACTGGATGCAGGCGAAGGAACAGTAATCATTCTATTAAATCATCACACACGTCATTAAGCTATACAAACAGAATATCTCATACCGGAAATAGTACGAGTAACATCATGCGTGTCACATTCAACGAAACGTAGACTTGTAAATTAGTAACAACCTTGGACCAAAACTAAAAGACTGGCGCTTGATTCGTTCCAATAGTTACGGATTTACAATCAAACATGATTTCCTATTTATTTGATAAATACAACATAAAATATGAATAACACGTAAGTAGATAAATAATCAGTTGTTATCGTGTGCATTACATTTAACTAGGTGGGTTTAATCCTCTTGATTTGATATCTTGATAAAGTCTGGATTATCGGCGAACATGAAAGCGGCTAAATTAATTTTTAATCCAGCTTTCCCTCCGTGACTTGGGCATATCTTGTCGACGTAGGCACACAAGCCAGTGATACGAGCCGTACGATATCAAGCGTACCGCCGCACCGCGCACGCAGCACCTCCATACATCATAAACTATATTCAAGACGTGTTCATTAATTAAAACTCTAACATAACGACAGGCAGAAACGTCTATTTCTTATTACGTAAAAGAGCCTTGGCCAGCGTAATCGACCGCCATGTTATTATTGCCTTTATCATTTTAAAGTTTTTATTTAAACTTTGCATTAAAGAAATGTGGTAGCATCAGCTTAGAATTTATAATGAATATAGTTCTATATTGAAGTAGAAAAAAGAGAGTTTCTAAGAAGAACGCTACAGATGCTAAGATTGCTATATTACATTATGAATAAAAGACTTGGACACACCGTATTTATGAACTCCGAAGATCCTAAAAAAAACTAAAAAACAACGGAGAAACGAATTAGAATAATGTATTTAGTAATAAGTAATGTAATGTAGTAGTAGTCAAATGTTTTAATTAGTTATATTTTTATGATTAAATCATTATTATGTAAATTCGTTTCCGTGCTAACATTGCAAACTGAAACGTTGCATTAATGCTTCCTGTCCGATATGATAAACGATAAATTTTGGCAAAATATAATACTTATTGTATCAATTAATGACATAGCTCTAATTGATTATCCTTCGTCTGCTTTTAATGATAACACCTTATTCAATAAATGTAGAAACTTAATGTGTATTAACTACTTAGTAATTAATAAATTTTATTATTTGGACAATAATATAAAATTATTATGAATACATGGCAGTCTGTGTACGAAATGAAAGTAGGGTCAGTATGTTTTAAAGTAAGTATCATAAAGTTAGGTACCTATTAAGAGGAAAAAAACCAGTAAGTATTATTGTTATAATCAAATCTAAATCTTCAAGTTATGAATGTGCAGTGCGCGGCACATAAGTTGACCTATGCGCTGAACAGATTTGTAAATGTCAAGCAAAGTGCGGTAAGAGTACGGTATCATAAAATATAATTATGTTTGAATACGACAGAATCACTTTTACATTTTTAACACTTTTCTTAAAAATTTTATCTGCGCAGACGACCGCCATTTTGAGTCAACTTACTACCCGCGAATTGTATGTAGGTATAGAAAAAAATATCGAATACAAAGCTAATAAAATAAGCTAAGTCGAATTACTTTTAAGATAAATTAGTCGGTTTTTCTCAAACAGAATACATTAAAATGCCGCTTTCGCCCAACAAGTTTCCTTGAGAAGTTGATACATCTGCAATTCACACTGAATTTTAAATGAGGATTTGTAGATAGCTTTGCATTGTAAAATCCGTAAAATATGTTGTTTATTACAAATCTTATTAATTTAGAATCTTCATATAAAACAAAACCACACCCGCTGTCTTTAGGTACGCTTAAATCTTTCAAACTACGCAACGGATTTTTATGAAATTTTTAGCAATAGAAAGAGTTTCAAGAGGAAGATTTATATTTTATAAAACTCAATTAAAAAACCATTTTCGACTACTACGCGGACAAAGTTGCGGGCAAAAGTTAGTGTATAATAAAGCCTACTGTCAAATATCTAGTTGGCAGTTCGGCTGTTGGTCTGTTCTCTTATTTTGGCTTTCTACATGTAGTATTTTTAAAACTTTTACTATGTACTAAGAACTAACGGATAAATAGTAGATATAATATTTAATTAATCATAGTACGACCACAGAGACGAATGGATTAAAAAGTAATACTTTGTACCAAGAATAAATTTTATTCGAGGCTCAAAAACGGGTCACATTCGGAGTGGCATCGCTTATTTAGGTTTTTAATAACACGAAGCATGAATATGTGATGCGATTTGACGCGGCCCAAGATTTATATTTATAGCACTTTTAATTTACGATGCGTTGTAAAATACGTCGAATCTCCGTCGAAACACCTTCGATCGATCGTTTTGGTGCCTACCTGACGATGGCATCGTTATACATAACACGTATATATATATACTTAGAGTATATAGTTATACATACACCTATGGCAAGTATAGTAGTGTTATTATTATGAGAATTTAGCTGTGCCTCGTATGGGATAGTAAGAAAATAAGGAGACAAACAATTCGGTTATGAAAATCTCTTTTGCAGGTTTTTTAAGGATAGTGGCAAGGCATTTTTTGCCTATTTCATTTAATTTTTTCTTTAGTTTTTCTTTAAGAAGGATTTAACTAGGATGAAATATAAAAATACTAATTTTGTCTGTTTGATTATCCGCAATCACAAAAATAATTAATGGCGTTCTATGGATCCTTGCTTGTGGACTATTCTCTTGTTTTGGAGATGTAAGTACGTAGCGTGTCTATGTACCTACATACACAGTCACGCTACGTACTATTTTAAATGCACATCAGCGAAATTAATAATAAAAAAAAAAAAGTTTAAATAAATTTTGTTACTAAGATATAAGTTTAATAAGTGACTCAACATTAGTCTTCAGCGAAATAAAGCTGAATTGTTTTTACTTTTAATAAAATGATATATGTTCTCATTTTGAACAAATTTAACAAATGAAACGAAGAAGAGAAAATTTACAAACAACAATCAAAGAATAAAAACAATATTGTTACACAAATTATTATGTTAGTAATATTTTGAGTATATTAGTTAGTATATTATTATTAGTTAGTATATTTCAGTTTTTTTAATTTGCGTAATCAATATTTAAATATTTTGCTTCTATGGACTTGTACTACCTATACGTGGTTACATTTATTGCTTATGTCATATAGGTAAGTACTGTATATTATTAATATTATGATTTAACAATTTACTGAGCTTTTTATTATACTTACCTATATTGAACGTGATTTTGTTCTAAAATCATATCAGTCAATATAATCTGGCTTTGCGAAGACCAAACAAAGTGCTTTAGAATATTGTCGGCTAATCGTCGTTTTAACATCCCATAATAACGTATCGAATAAGTTTATCGTCAATGTTGGTAGTACTGTTAAAACTTTTTACTCTATTGGCCTTATTAATAAAAGTCGCGGTGGAGTTTAACAGCGGATTAACAGCTTTTAATTTTAAATTCTCCATACAAAAAATGAATATAGAATCTGCTAAGCAATCGCTAATCGCAGTGGAGATTTTTATTAATAAGGCCATATATGTTTAACCTCAAACTCTAGTTCATTTGGCATGCTCCCTTATTTAATTAATTATTATGTAAACTGAGAGACAGAGTGCTGTTGGGGAGTTTGTAGCGCCGTTTCTTCTCCACAGCCAGAGCACTTAAGAAGCGGTGAAGGGGGCGATTTGCAGTACTGTCTGTTAATATGGCTGACCTTCAAAAAGTCCTACCTAGTACCCTTTGAATAACTGAATATTGATTTTGTAAAAATATTTTTGTTAATTTATTGTGTTGGACTAAAAACGTACGACGTAAAAGTGTACTTACGAAAGTTTTATTAATATCCATTTTAAAAGGGTTGCAGTTCCATTTTTATTATTAGTCAGGCGATACAAGATAGAATTTAAAAGCTTGAATTAATGTTTAAGTGCAAGTTTTTTTATAAACGTGGCTAAAAAAGGAATAAGACTGTTATTTTATTCAGTCTATTATATAAATCTTTTATTAAGAGTATATCGTGTAGTGTAACCATATTTAAAAATAAATGACATGTGTAGAGATCTAAAACATTCCAAGTTAGACTTTTGCATACAAATTAAAAATTCTATTCTATACAATACTTTTGCTTACGCTTGCAAGTTGTGATATTTACAGGCCCTAGTGAAACTTAGATACCTGCTTAGGTAAATAGCTTACCTACATGTGTTCGAAAGTACAACTGATAAGGCTAGGTATACCGAACGTTTAACGGTTCGTTGCAAACAATTGTTTTAAAACTTAAAAGTAAAATGCCGACAACAATGTTTAGTTGGTACTATGAAAAAAAACAACAGAAATGGGCGTAACAGTTTAGCACGTGATCATTTGCAAAAACTTGGAGGCGGCAGCGGCGGCTCAAAGGGGAACCGACGTAAAAGGGCTTCCAAGTCAAAATATGTACAAACCTGACCGTAATGGCCTAAACAATAAAAAATGGATATCTTATTTAAGTATTAACAATAAGCTGGCCCGAGTTGCTCCTAACAATAGTGGGTTTTACGAGGTCGTAAAGGCATCGTCTTTGTCCACGATTCGGTCAATAAACGTAGCGAGCAGAGCCGGGGTGTGCGCCTATAGAAACATAATTGTTTAGTTGAATTTAGGATCGATCTCACGGAATATGTTAAATACGTCAAGTTTTACCCGACATTTATGCATATGATTTGGATTATTTACTTTTTTTATTACTCTATGTAAAATATATTAAGATACCTTAAGACGGATCAGGTAGTTAGCTATCTACTAAAGAAAATGTTTCTAGCTGCGATAAGGCAGTTTCAAAACAATAATTTTACTTACTTGTACAGATGCATTTAGACCCAATAAAAATAAAATATGAGTAATAGACTCTGAGCCTTGAATATCCAGCTACTTAGGATTCGATTAATATTATTAATTGAGACCACTGTGCGCGACGTGCTGCGGATTCGATCCCCGCATGAGACAAGCATTTGTGTGATACACAATTGCTAGTTCCAAGTCTGGGTGTTATTTTTGTATGTGAATTGAATGTTTATGAAACCCCATCATAGTAGAGACACCCCGCGATACGAGGATTAAATTCTCGAGTGGGTAATTAGGTAGATGCTATGTAACAAGAAAATGTCCTAGTGTGTGGTGGCCTAGTTCAATGAACGGATTTGTGTGCACAAGGTTGCAGGTTCGAACCCATTGCAGGCAAGTACCAATGTGACTTTTTCAACGTTATATGTACTTTCTTAATTATTCTAAGACATCATTGACAAACGGTGAAGGATAACATCTTGAGGAAACCTGGATTCCGACGATTAAAATCTAAAATCGCCAACCTGCAATGAGCAAGAGTGGTGATCAATGCTCGTTCCTTCTCTATATGAGAAGAGGCCTGTGCCCAGGAGTGGGACATTTATAGGCTGGTATAATGTAACAAGAAGAAATTAAATCAATACAGTTAGTTTATTGGCAGCACTACTTCGCAGCTTGGCAGGACGACTGTTCTAGGCAACTTTGAGAAGTGCCAAATAAAATTTAAGAAATCTTGATTTTTATTGAACACTAATTTAAAACTAGGTAGGTAATGTATCTATATTATAATAGTAAAGTGTAAACACACCCTTGGGCAGCTTTGCGCTATAAAAGTAAGTAAGCCTAACTGAAATAGGATATAATATAATATTCTAGTAATCGGCAATATTATTGTGAAACTTTTAGTTGTATGAAAGTAGGTTTTTATTGAATGCCGTGCAAACGCAAAACGCAATTACAATAACTTAGTAAAAAAAGAAAATATCGGGCTTACTAAATTTGAATTTAGTTTTTTTTAGCAATTGCTTTACACCATCTAGATTTTTATAATAATAATAATTTATAAATAAGGCCATAAATGTCTATATTGATCTATTTATATGCCATCGTCCTATTTCAAAATCCGGTGAAGCAGTCAAAGCTTCAGGCTAACTGCAGTAAAGGAATGAAATTATCTCCCACACGTCGATACTTTGACGTACTTGATACCTACCTGTTCTATTTAATTTATATTTCTAGGTACTTAAAGAACATCTAAAAAGTTCTTATCAACAAAAATCTTGGTTCTAGACGCAGATGAATCCCGCTGTCTTATACAAAGCTTTGAAACTACCTGACAGTCGGCCGCGCCATGCAGTTACTGTATTATGTACGCACCAGTTGTGAAGTCAGAATCGCTCCTATTGTCTAAAATGCTGCGAACTACGGGAATTTCCTTCAAACGTAAATACCCATTGTATTATTTGTTTAAAGAAAGCCGACACAATAAAGTGCGGACGAGTCGGCACGTTATCGACACTGGCACAGATAATTAAATTATTTGTTATGTATATTCAAGTGAAATAATCTTTTTAGTGGGCATTCAAAGAAGGCGGAATTCGGGGTTACTGTTGTTTGTGTGTAAGCTTAATTGTTCGTAAACAAATGCTTAGAAGATTATCTGGGAAGAGTTGAGCAACTGTCAATGGGATTTCTTGTTATTTTTTAAGAATTTTAGGTTTAAGAGTATCTTGTTGCTAACCAGAGTGAAGACTGGGTAGTGTTTTGTTTAATCTATTTATGGCTCTTTTGAGTCTCCTTGAAAATACATAAAGCACGGTATGAGGAGTCAAGTTCAAACAAGCGGCGATTAGAATTATGCACCATGTTGCGGAGGCCTTGTAACATAGTCGCTTTTCTTTGGATCTTAGGTACAACTTGATAGTAGCGTATATAAGATTTTATTAAAAAATAAACCTTTATATGCTATGTTATTATAATTATGTGTTTATATTTGATGTTACTCTGTTCTTCTTTTCGAAATTTTACATTAGCAAATCGGGCTCAAGTTATGTAATTGAACAAGTGTAGGTACATAAAAATAACAATAAATAATATCTTGGAACAATTCACAAACGACCATCTGATCCTAAACTAGGCAGAGCATGTTTTATGGCAACCAGACAGCTGATAAACATACTTATATATTACTAAATACATACACATTTTAAATAAATTACATCCAGACACAACAAATAATCGTGATCATCATACAAAGATTTGTCCTGGGTCGGAATCGAACCCACGACCTCCGGTTTAGCAGTCAGGGTCACTAACCACTAGACTAACAGGACAGTCAAAATAAAGAATATAATAATTTTTGAGACAACAGCTGTTTTGCGCTACTAATTTATATGTAAGTAAGTACTTTACAATCGAACGTACAGATTCGTTTACAAGTACATATAGTTACGTCAGGAAAGGAAACCACTTAAATTTTAATAAGAGCAGCGATTATGCGCCATAAAATGCTGTAAATATGTAGTTAGCTGGGTTCCCTGACTGTGGGCAATTTGCGGTGCTCCGCCCAGCGCGTGTGAGCCAACTACCAGTATCAATGACTATAATTGCAAATCAAGCCCTTACTGTACAGGTATATACGGACTTAAGCGCCAGTCGCTATAAAACGTCTGATAATTTAGAATTCAAAAGGATTTATTTCTAGTAAACCTATAACAGGCGCTTAATGAACAACGAATGAAAAAAGTAATTCTTATGAATAAAAACCATCAAAAACTCATTTAGAATTAAAATCATTTCATCTCTACCGTTTCGTTAAGTGTGTACCCTATCCTAGTTTGTTATTACATAAAATACACTGAAAAATTAAAAGTATTGGAGTTGTTTCATGCAGGTATGTTTAAACATAAGTAGAGCCTACTGCCATCTATTGAGCACATTGAACAGTTAGCTATTAGGTCTGAGAAATATTCAAAAAGGAACATTACTATTATATCATTCTGCATTTATTAAAACAAATGAATAAATTTTTGTAATAAATATATATAATATTTAAATTATTGGTATCGAAATTAACGAATAATAATAATGTAACGCAGACATGGTGCCGTTAGAAAAAGGAGCGTCATTTCATAGATAAGCCTAAAAAAAGTCTACATTATGTAATTATTAGGATAGAAAAGCTTTTTCTAGAGATACTATAACATACGTTAACAGGTTTTAATGGTTTGCCGCATAAAACCGGTATTTATTATGATCAGACCATACAGATATAAAATATTTTCTGATAAAAGTAATATAAGCTATACATCTTTGATAAGGATAATTTTGTTTAAATTGGGTACTACGTCATACGTTGCAAGATTATTTATTTTTAGGCACGGTCGCATGTGACGTAAAAGCCAGTTAATAAAACCTAATATCATACTTACCTAATGCTATGAGGTGTTGGAGCTTGAATGTTGTGCGTGTAGCTACGTAGATCTCAAATTCATAGGCTTTTAGCTAGCCTTTTCCTAAATGTATTAATTATAATACCAATTGAGGCGATATGGGCCCGTACGTCAAGGGGGTACTCTTGAATAAAAAAATCTCATTCTAATACAAAGCCAATGCAAATATATTGTTTATTTAGCGGGCACACAAACAAAACACAGTACTAAATATACTGTCCATTTTTAGTTTCCAGTTAGTTTCCATTCATTGGTATTTTTTTTTTTAGGAAACCAAATCACGTTTCTCTAAACTAATATCGATTATGCTTTGGCATTGTATTGGTAATTAATTGAAGAGAAAGGGCACTGCGCAGTACGGGCGGTACTGCGCAGTCTAACTTCATAAATGACGACTTAAGGTAGTGACTTTATTGCTGCGTTTTCAGATTTTCGGGGCCACAAACTCTTTTAAAAAACCCACAATAAATATTCTCCATGAATTCTGTTGTTGGAAACATTCGTGGGCAGCATTATTCATCTACGAGTGACTGAAATTGGTTCGACTGCCAGTCTCATCCGATTCTAAACGATACATCTTTTTTAATTTGGTTTCAATGGATCATTTCTCAGTAAAATCGTGAGCATTTGCAACAATTTCAAATTTACATAAAAATCTTATGTTATTTGAGATTTAATTACTTTACATATATTAAAATCATATTTGCAACCGCGAGAAGTAACGACAAGAAGATTTGCGACTTGTTACCGCCCTGGGCGTAAAACTGCATAAAATTCTGACTCCTTAAAGTAAAGTTCTCCAGTGCGAGAACACCAGGTACTCTGCCTTCCGCATCCAATCCTACCCACCTACCTTATTCAGGTCGTCGGTGCATCACGGTGGAGGGTGTCTTATACATACTACGTTTTCTTGGGAGAGGCCTATGTCCACTCAGTGGACCGCGATAGGCTGAGTTTATTGTGAGATTGTCTGATTGAAAGAAAAGCACAAAAGGCTTTTGTGTCTTCACTCTAGATTGAAATTCTAGTACAAATTTGTATAATTGCAATCAAACTGCGAGTAAATTACCTAGATAATACCAATTTAGTTTTATTATATGTATTTAAAATTAAGAAATGAGTATCAATAATTACTACCTAGTGTAAGGCCAAAGATGTTCACTTGAATGTTGCTACATCCGTGTTGTTACAATGTATGTACCTAGGCACTCTATAAACCCTACTTTGTTGGCTATAGGTAATAATAATAAGCAGAGCTAGGATTCTGGTGGTGTAAGAGACACGTCCGACTTAATATTTATTTTCTAAAGCACACTACCATCTTCATAGGAACCCTTTATATTTATCGTCCTGATCGAATCTCAAACTAATCATTTTGTATCATTACCAGGTATAGGACCAGCCAGAGTCTTTCAAACACCTCTAGATTTAAAAGTAAAATGAAACAACTGCCTGGAAGAAATTGCCATGTGCAGTAAGGCCGCCATTTGTACATACTAGGTATTTCTCTATACCACATATTTTATTAACTTATTTGTGTGCAACAAAGAATAATTAAATAAAAATGACGAGCGTTTTTCTTGCCTCTTTTTAATCTATATCTAGAGACAAAACCTGGTAAGAGTTTGGTATCGTATTTTTTTTTCTGATTAATTAAAAAGATTCATAGGCTTTCGGCTTGAAGTAGGTTGAAACCAAGATGAGTGTTGGAGTAAGTGTGATGTGACTGAAGAAGTAGATATAAATTAGTTTGAACAGTGCTGTGCTTATTGTAATTATTTTTTGCGTAATATCAACAATTAAGGGCAAGGGTCAGAACAATATTACTGAAGTAAGTGAAGCAACAGCTAGTCTAGGGTCCTAGCCCTTGTATAATCACGATTTATGACTTCTTGTTAAGTATGTAATTGTATGTTGTTATATTGTTGTTAGCAATTAATTATTCTCAACTACTTAGTATTTTGTTTCTCGAATTTTCATACACACGTAAAATACGTCATTGGATTTGTTGTTCAGATTTTCCGTTTTTTTAAGGTTTGTAACTATGTCCAACAGAGAAGTCATACACACTTAAAATCTAATTAATACTATCATAACTCTTACGTACTCTAGTTTATCGTTACTTAAACACACACATGCACACGCACATAGATAATATATCCGCTGTCCACGTAAACTGATATATAGAGGGTAATATTACAGCGCGGCCAACAAACAATAAGGTGTGATAAGCAGATTCGGCGGCTCTTTTCATGTGTCGCCTTTGTCCGACTTTAATCCGCCGCCGAGCCGCTTGCTCGATCGCTCGCGCACTCGTTCTCGCCCCGCCTACGCGCTACGGGTTACGACCGTAGACCCCTACACAAACGAATTCGAGTTGTAAAATTCTTCTACATATTTTTCTATTAATTGGTGATGGTCCCTTAACATTCAGTAGTATGATTTTAGTAATAAATATTTATGTTATTGTGATGTTGCCACAAAACGATCATTTATTTAAGACGATATTTTAATTTGTTGTTACAATATAGAAAGAAAAAAATATACATAGAACAGAGAGAAGTAAACTCGACTAGTTTTGATCTATAGATTTGGATATTGTTTTTAGTTAGGACATACTTGTATAATACTGCTGTTTAACAGGCTTTGCAGAAATCAAAGACAAATTGCTTTACAATCCATAATTATATTATAAATGCGAAAGTAACTCTGTCTGTCTTTATGTTACGCTTTTACGGCTATACCGCTGTACGAATTTTGGTAAAACTTAGTACGAGATAATCTTGGATCCCCAGAGAGGACGTAGGCTACTTTTTACCGCGATAACCGACACCCACGCGGGCGGAGCCGCGAGCTACAGCTAGTAATACATATATGTCTAAGTAAATCTTTGTTTTAATAACATACATTTGTATTCATAGATACTACGTAGGTGCACTAGGTACATGGCTAGATATTAAAATCAATACTCAGATATATAGCTATTTAAATCCAGTAGCTGCATTGTTATGTTTCCTTCAATTTACGTAAATTACTTAAGTGTTTTACAATGAGCCCTAGATCTGCTAATTACTTTATGTTGCCGCATATTTCATAATCTTTGGTATCGCTTTACAAACCATTGTAAATGGGTATAATAGATATCTATTATGTAAGAAATTAATAAATGAAACTTTTCATTTTTACTTTGGAAATACCTACTACTTCTTTGGAGTATTTATTTTTTTAATATTTTACTTATTCGTGTTTATTTTGTATTGTGTTTTGTTTTATTGAAAAAGTGTTGTTTGACAATAATTCTAAAACTTAACGTTTTTAACATGCTCTTAATTACTTGATATAAAACATGGTTTAACCGTGACGTATCAGTGCGCAGAAACGGACAAATAATTGCACGATTATTGTCAATTTTGGGTAAAAAAGGTGTTCCATTTGTCTAGAAATTGTTAGGAGTTGCCCAATTTTAGTTGCCAATATATCCTTTAGTTATTTTAAACGTAAATTGTAACAAAGTCTACTTATAAATGCCGTCAATAAGAAAATTTAATGTATGCAGTGATCGGAGATTTGTTTCTAAAAACCAACTACGCCAATAAGAAAAATGAATAAACATACATTCAAAATATATTCATGTAAATAAAAAGGACATAACATGAAGTCATAAATAACACCAGAATCCTGCTCCATTACTCACCGAACGACATTTTAATGTCACATCCAAGTTCGATACTATCTACATAATTTGGTAATTCCATCTTATAAATGTACGTAGCATTCATATATATATTTGGTCATTTTAATAAAGCTTTTATTGGTGTTTAATTAACGCTGCTGCGTGAATTCGACCGACAGATAGACAGACAAGTCATGTGTGTCAAGGCGAATCTTTGTTTATGGTGTTTACCTCGCAGCTAGAGTTGCCATATCTAACAATACGAATTTACGGACGAGTTTAATTATATTGAAAAATTTACTGTTAAAGTCAGTATTGTGACTACTTATAGTTTGGAGTACTGTAATTATTGTTATATGATATAAATTAGTAAAAAAAAGTATCGCAAAATCAAAAAAGAATTATTTCATATTTTTTTTACAATAATGTTTAATGTTTCGACTGTCAATTTTCGCTAGTAGTTTGCTGGTGAGAAGTTACCAATCTGACTAAAGAAAACTGCCGTATGTTTAGTATTAAAATAATGTTGATGTCCTTGTAAATCATATCCCATGGCGACACTACATGCAACGAATCGTGCTCAATACCGACTCTATTGAGTCGCTAAATCCCAATAAAAATGGCCATTCACCGATTTCACGGTACGTATATAATTAGATGAGACGCGTCTCCGCTTAAAACTAGTCGAGTTTACCACGGAACAATGATTGGTGCGTTAGTACACTCCATAAAACGAGGTGACGCCGTTTTGTTCCAAGCTGCCTTTTTATTGTGTACAGTATAAATTTATGGAATCATCATCGAGTTGTATGGACTCTATTCGTTCGTTCGGGGTCCATAAGACCATAACCATTACGGGTTGTATTTTGATACACATTTATTTACACTTGTTAACGCGCTGTAGATAGTTAAAATTTCATTGGAATTTTATCGCGACCTTTGTAGGAGTAAACACAGGTTATGTGTGCAGTTCTACCTTTTATTACTACTTTGGCACCACATAACATTGTCGCTAATAGAAACATAAAGAAATGATATAAAACTAGCTGTTTCCCACGGCTCCGCCCGACTGGATGTCAGTTATCGCGGCAAAAAGTAGCCTATGTCCTTTCTCAGGCTCTAGACTGTCTGTGTACCAAATATTATTTAAATCGGTTCAGTAGTTTAGGTCTGAAAGCGCGACAGACAGAGTTACTTTCGCATTTATAAAATTAGTAAGGATTTATAATTAACTTTCATGATCGATCAATTCAATTAATTCGCGTTCAAAAGCGTTGCGCTAGGAAGAGAGTCGGGTTTATATTTTATGTTTTATTAAATACAGTTTTACAGAACACCTGCCATGATTTATTGTAGTGGCTAGTTCGTTGCTTCGAATCCACGTTATATATTTTTGGAAAAGGCGGCTGAATAACTTGTTTTATTTAGATTTAGTTACTTCTAATGTGTCTTTACCTAAAAAAGTACTATTTCTACTTGCATTTTACTGTTTCCACATTAATACTGCTACACCCGGCTTTCCTAGCTCTGTTCTACTACACTTGTTACTCGATTTACCTAAGTAACAAGTGACTTTTTGAAAAGCTTCTGCGACTGAATAAATGAGGTGCAGCAACGGGAATAATTTACAAGAGTTTTATTTTATTATTACGTGTTCGTCTTGTGATTGGATAGACCTTACTTAGTTAAGTATAGCATTGTTACGTAAAGAACCATAATATTACCAAATCTTATAAGGCACACATGAGATTTGTGACTCCACAATTGAAGCTCCGCAGAAGAATTGCTGTCGCAAAATTCGATCTGCAGCTAAATTTTCTCTAATTTGTTATCCTAGATATAATCAAACGGATATACTAAATAAATCCCATTAAACAGTGGTGTCTTATTTGTGGAGTTTTGATAGTAGTGATCTAAGATCGGAAAATAATTAAGTTTTATTTTCTAGCGATCACACTTGCACTTCTTAAACGGCATCTAGGTGTGAGATTTTACAAGTCTATGGTAAGGCGGAGAATGCCCATATGACGTAATTTAATAATGGAAACTTTTGATACAATAAAATACTTTTTTTTCATTTTTACTGTATGCTTGGCTATTTACAATACCTATAGGCTAATTTCATATTATATTATAATATCTTGGGACCACTCATACACGGCGATCTGATCCCAAACTAGGTAGAGCCTGTATTATGGCAACCAGCACTGTTAAACACACTTATATATTTATTTATTTATTATATTATTTATATATTTCTAAATAAATACATCAGAGCAAATGATCTTGCTCATCACACAAAGATTTGTCCTGGTTGGGAATCAACCTGCGGTTTAGCAGTCAGGGTCCCTAACCACTAGACCAACAGGCCAGTCAAATAACACATACCTAGTTCCTCAATAGTCTCCATCGAATTCAAATTAACCTTCTTGATTGACTGATATGCTAGAACAAACATGTGCTACTAATAAATCAGAGTAATTAGATTGACTACCCACCCAGTAATACACACACATAATGTTACTTTTTAAATATAATTAGATATAACTCATACTAACATGTGGTTCGGGAAAAGGCCTTTGCTGGCTGAGGCACTCGAGAAAATGCTAGTCAAATATTATAAGTAGTAGGTACTACTTATAATATTTGACTAGCGTTTTCCGGATAGATAGGAATCTAAATATGTAGTTAGAACTTTTAGCCGTAACGCCAGTTATATATGAAATGCCTTGGTAGGTACTAATGTAGTAATGTACTAATGTAGTGTGGTCAGGGTCGCCAATATTTTCAAGCTAAACATAGTGTTTTTGGAATAAGGTACCTACATAAAATATTTTCCACTCTAAATAAAAAAATAAGTATAGGATTTTACGAAAAAACTATAAAAAGGAAAGTATATTGGTAAATTACATGTAATATTTTAAATTAATTATTTTATATTAATTATTATTTAAATTTTTATAATAATATATTTTAAACAACATTATTTTGTAAACTTTTTGCATCTCTTAATTTTTTTGTATTTATACCGTAGTTGAACGCTCCTTTCAAATAGTATTTTAAACAGTATTTTTGCGTACTAGGTATATATTTCTTCAACTGTGTATAGTAAGTACATACACCCGAAATATAGTACAATACTATATAATTATAGTAAGGTTGGCAACCCTAAGTGTAATAGGTCACGAAATTAAATACTCTTTACGTTAGCCCGGTTTTCGTCGCAACTAAAACTGCGTAAAAAGTTCTAAATTGTTCTTCTCTTAGTAGATTAAATAAGTATTTTAAAGAATTAATTAAATTATAATAGATTCTAAAATAGTTTAAATTATATAAGCGGAAAATTTAAACTTAACCTTGTGTTAAATATCATTTTAAAAGTCATCATTACTACTCTTTACTCTTACGTTTCATTAAATACAAACAAAAAAATTATGTAGAGTCATGATTATGTATGTGTGCAAAGTGCGCTAAAATATATCTCGATCTAGTTTTTTTGTAACGAAATACATTATGATGATTTAATGTTAGTAATTTATAGGAGTGAGTGATGAATGGGTAGAGAATTTCTTTAATATCCTATAAACTTATATTTAAGATTAAGTGCGTATTTGGCACAATCAAACGAAAATTAGGTACGTGTTTAATATATCAGAACAATCGTTATGTTGGTACACTAAAATGTATAAAATAAATATATTCGAAGAACAATAAACACGTTGGCATACGGCAGCTGTATATAAGAGGCATATGTGTATAAGTATAGCCGCGGGCGAGGGCTCGTTATTTTCTGGTCAATTGCCGCTTTACTGCGCCCGCGCATCCTCGCTTCCAATTATTGCCCAGCCGCCAACGCTATAAAATTAACATACACACCAAAAGAACCCAACCACCACACTACAGGTCCTAATTTTCAACCTAAATGCTTTATAAATAAGATGCAGTTTTGAATAGTTGTTTTGGAACATATAGTATATGTAAGTAAGTCAGATGCAAATTATGCTTAGGTAAAACGTGTTTGTCCGTCCCGAGTTTTATTTTTTACAATTATATCGGCTTGGTTACTTGGAAATGCATTCACGAGAAATCGTAGAGGGTTTCGTGATGTTTAATAGGCTTAGATTAGAAGTTAAAAGCGGGGCCGTGGGCCGGCGGGCCATTAAATGGGTTCTCAGGACACGGCCGCATGACTTAGCTCTCATTAGTCGACAAGTCAGTCGAAACAAAAAAAGTATAGCATATTAACTTATAAATATATACATTATTTAGTTAAAGAATCGTGGGATCTGTTTGACGTGAATGTACAGGAAAACTTTATATAAGTGTACATTTTAGTTTTGGTGTCGGGTTTGATATTTATTATTATGATCTTGGCGAAAAATTTATTAATTGATAGAAATACGTAGGTATCCTAGGTACCTAACCGGTTTTTTTTTTGTAGATTTCATGTTTGTTTAAGTATTTATTTATTACTAGCTGACCCGTGCCCACTTCGTTGGGCATAATGTTAATAATCCTTTTTTAGTACATGTCATACTAACGATTTAAATTATTTTATTAATATTAAAAATTAAATTATCTATACTAATATTAAAAAAACTACTTTTTGTAACTTAAATATAAAAGTTAGACATATGCTGTCGTTGACTTTTTTGTAGGCATTTTCAAGCTCCACATCTTTTCTCTAGAACTCAAAAATATATCTTTCATAGTTAAGGCAGCGTTCGTAAGAAACGCTTTCATCCGACCGTTTTTTTTTTCTCTGATTCACTTTGCAAAACGGACTACCACGTAAAAGCCTTTTTATTTTTCGGTTTTTTATATAGCCTATGACACTCAGCAATAATGTGGCTTTCTATTGGTGAAAGAATTTTTAAAATCGGTTCAGTAGATCCCGAGATTACCCCTTACAATTTAACAAACACACAAACTTTACTTCTTTATAATATTAGTATAGATAGGTACGCCTGCTTTATAATAGAGTTAACTTCATAATTAAGCAATAAGGACCCTTAAGTAAATACTTTAAATTAAAAAACGGTACTACACCATTTTAGTATTGTAAATGTAATTTCGCCAATAACTCGACTTCGTAATGGGTAATAAATGTAGGTAGTTTTGCAAGAGCAATTAAGATGGAATGCCGACAAAGGGCTCCGGCGCTTTGAAGTTACCGACGGCATGCAGCATCCGCTTTCTCCCGTAGATAACGCCGGATGTGACTTGGCCTTGCGTCTGCGCAACGGCGACTCAGCCATAGCTTTTCACGATTACTTGATACATTCCAAAGTGAGGATAAAACAGCTCACTTAAAGTTTGTACAACATAAAAATAAGTGCATGAGTCATCTAATGAATGTTGGATGGGTACTGGCGGTATATTTATTTACACTTTGACCGTCTACTAGCGACGCTGCGATCATTACCTCACCACATAAAAGTTAATTAGCACAACATTAGTCTTATTTATGTATCGTCTGATTCATGCGCGTATTATGCTACTGAAATCGTACAGAATTAAAAGAAAGCTAATTCTGATATCCTTTTAACGGCGTATAAATTTATGCAGTTGCATTTATTTTGTAAGCTATGCATTTTCTAGCAGAAGTTTGTCGCAAGGAGGGGAGTCGAAAACTCGCCAGAAGGGCGGAGAGCGGGGGCGTTCGGTTCGGGCCAATAAAGGCGCGCAGTAAATCCACGTAATTTAGAGCGGTCGTAAATTAAAGTTCCGCTATAAAGTCGGGCCGGCCGCGTACCTGCCGCGCCCGCGCCGCGCCGCCGCCGCTCGCGTCACGCCACCGAAACCCGACTTCGACTCGTAAATCAGCCGCTGTGTGAACTCCGCACATGTCCAAGTTCTGCCTCCACAAATAAATTAACATTCTACTTTAGTTACATAACAACGTCGCTGGCTACAAAGTACGTTAGCTACGTACTAAGTATAAGCTGTAAGATTTTCAATA
Organism: Diachrysia chrysitis; assembly: GCA_932294365.1. Taxonomy (NCBI): domain Eukaryota; kingdom Metazoa; phylum Arthropoda; class Insecta; order Lepidoptera; family Noctuidae; genus Diachrysia; species Diachrysia chrysitis. Next base: position 7,746,440 of record OW028649.1, on the reverse strand, counting down.
AGTATCATACCCAAAACTAAATTTGGAACTGGAAAACAAAAACACTAGATCGCACTATACTTTATGAAATTAATAGAACCAACTATCTGTATATATAAAAATGAATAAAGATTTCCCTGTCACGCCATAACTTCCAAACGACTGCACTAAATCGGATAATTCTTCTTTTGTTATGTACCTTATTGTAAGGAAAAGGGTTTTATAAAATTATGTAGAGAATGAAAATAAAGAAAAACGTTAAGAATTCTATTGAAAATTTCACACCAACCGTGCAAAGATGGGGCGGGCAGTTAGTACTACATAAACAAGACAAAAATATTATAGAATATAGGAGAGCACATACAATATACTTAAATAAAATTTTCAATTCTTTTCTAATCTTGAAAAGACAACTTAAAATTAATTAAAATTTATCAAAAAACCAGCGTTATCAAGGCAAAAGTTATAATTTGTGACGCTCTTACATATTTACATTGACGTCGCTTCCACCGCTTTATAACTCTCTTAATGATCAATTCCAGCAATTGATTACGTTACGGTAAATTGTAAGGTGGCGATGCAGTTATTTTTTAATTAGACACCTACGAGAGGATTAAAATCTGAATAAAATAAAAATATTCTTTAATTAATGATAGTTTAAATGGAACAAAAATTATATTTAATTTTATGGCAAATAGACTATTCTATGGCTTCTTTGTTTTATTGTAAAATAAAAAATATGGGATATCGTTTTCTACAAGAAAGTGTTTAGCGTGCTGTCTACAACTTACTTTGTATTTGATTTTGCAAACTTAACTGCTTTTATACTGAACCAAAACAACGACCGTTTCAAACAAGTTTAGATTTTTTTTATAGAGTTCCTTAACGTATGATATTAGGTAAAGAATTGAATTTACTAAGTTTGGACTTTAAAAGAGGCTGACCCCTGTGTTTGTTTCGACATTTCTTCTCAGAATAGCCAGTTAGGAAATGTCGAATCCAACGAGCCCAAAAAAACATATTTTATGTGACTTAAGTGATGATTTTTTATCCTAGTTACAAAAATAAATGATTTGATTTGATTTGATTTGAATAATAGAATAATACGATGAGTAAATTATTTTGCTTTACGACACACCTGCCTATGCAATTTTCAATTTTCAATCTCAATTTTCTTACCACAGAAACATTTAAAGATCTGTGGTTTTCACCATCCGATCTACCCTGTATTTAGCGTACCTATAGAAGTATGTCCCATACCAGTACGAAGTGAACGGGTATACATTAGAGTAAACGAAGACAAGCTCGTTCCGAGCGTAAGCAAATTTTTTGCTGTCAGTACTACGCTCGTTTACTGATTTAAGTAATTTTCTGTGCGACGACAGACGTTTATGCGAAAATATCTATGTGTCCAATACTATGAGGGTAATATTAGGTTTTTAGATAGTTTTAATAAACCAGCGCGCACTGTTTTGACACTATTTTACTTATTTATATTAGTGTGCCCTCTAGGTATAGTTTACTTATTTTTTCTCTAAGGGTTCTGACTTGATTTTAATTTAGTAACATTTAACCGGTACCTTCTAATTATATAAATATAATATATATAAGTATGATATGAAGAATTGTATTTCGTCTCCAAAATTAAAGTCAATTTACTAAAAAAACTCATGGTAAAAGAAAATAATTTTACATTCCTATATATATGTAAAGAACTTATCTTTTTTTATACAGTTACAAGATAATAATAATAGTTCAACATAATAATTCAACAATCCTTAGTGTCCTTACGTTTGTTATAGGTGCAGGCGCCATAAATTCACATTGTAGAGCGCTTTAAAATGGATAATTTTTGTAAAATCACCAAGATGATTTAACTTTATTCAAGATATTAGGCATTTCTTACTGCTTATACCAACATTAATTAAAGGCGACTGTTTGAGGCAATGATACGGACACTTAATTACTTTCTGCGCTAAGACCTGCAGATTTGGTCATTGCTTTAACTTGTGACACGAATAAAAACTTAAGTAGTGTGTGTAATTTTTTTTTTGTGTGTGTAATTTATTGTAATAGGTTTACAAGTAGTAATCAACAGTAATTATTTCAGTATGTTTTTTGACTGGCCTGTCCGGTCTTGTGGTTACTGACCGTCACTGCCAAAGCGCAGAGATCGTGAGTTCGATTCCTACCCAGGAAATATCTTTGAGCTATGAGCATGATCATTTGTTCTGTGTCTGGGTGTAATTTATCTATAATATTTATGTATTTAGAAATATTTGAGTGTGTTTATCAGTTGTCTGGTTCCCACAATACAGGCTCTGCCTAGTTTGGGATCAGATGGCCGTGTGTGGGTTGTTTCTGGATATCATTATTATAAGTATACTTATATCTTTATCGGTAATAGATTCTTATACTAGATAAGAATCGTTTGTTGCCTAGTTACCAACTATTTTTAAAGAGTTAATTATTGAGAACGATTAGCCACAACTTCACTAGTTAGGTAAATAAAGTACTGAGAGAATCCCAATGTTTACTTAAGGATATAGATACCTACTTTGACTATACATAAACAGGTAACGCACGTAAATATAAATCCACATACGTATCTCTGTTATCAATGATCTACGTTTGACTTAAGCGTTTTATTATCTTGATAAAGACATTCTTTACGATTATCTGTCAATGTTATAAACGCTAGGAAAACTTTAATGGCTGTAGGTACACGTGTGGCGTGTAATTCTATACCTCCATATATGCGCGTGTGTTTAGTCGCTCAATACCCTTATTGGATCGCACCCCATGAGGCCGGGACGCGGGCGGACGTCACTTTACGATTACTGACATAAAAGAACACATTATCTGTTTTATCTTACCTAAAGTCCCTAACAATGAGATAAAGGTCCTAAGTTTACCCGTAGCGTGTAAATAAATTATCTGAAGTATTGTGCAGGCCGCGCTAGGATTGTCTAAAGTAAACTTGGATATATTGTGGTCCCGATCGTCGCCGTAAATCACTCACGTCCACATCACATGTTACGTAAAAGGGTTTTATGGTGGGACTTGCATCCATGACGAGATAACATTTAAAATGTCACTAGGTAATCATTATATGGAGCTGTTCTGTACACATAGTATTAACAGTATTAAGCTAATATCAACAAAGATGTGATCTAAATGTGGTTTTTCATATTGACATTACATTCAGAAAATCTCTTGCTATGGATAGCGTTAATTACGGAAGAGATTTGTGAAATTAGCGTTTTGTTCTATTAATAATTCAGGAAATCTAATTAAACACATCCGTGTTCTTTCTGAATGAAGTTCCCGTTAGTAATGCATGCATTACTTATTACATAAGTAGTACGGTCTATACATAAGTGTATCGAGTGCAGGTAGGTAGTGGCCGTGCGTGGCTGGAGGCGCGGGCGGCCGGCGGCGGCTCGCTCGTTCCGTGCCGAGCTTTGTTATCTGCGATCAGGCCCCGCCCTGGCGGAGCCTGCTAGCAACATGGCGGCCCGCACGCCGCACTGCCGCCACTCGCATTTATGGTCCTAATGAAAACCACTTTAATTAATTCACAGCAATCACATGAGCCGTGCACGCCGCACTTTTTATGTTTATTGTTTCCATATCATTTTAAAGCACAACATTTTGATTTCTCAAGAGTGTCACTGTCATTATGTTTTGTTTACCAAATGACTGCTGTGTTTATTAACAGAGTATTATTACGATTGTTCAATTGTTATTATGTACGAAACTTTTCACTTAATGATATTAAAATCATGTTGATAGCTTGGATGTTTTTATGAGGCTTTGTGGGTTATTTCCTACAAAAGCGAAACCCACCTATTTTATTACCTACCCATAGCATTGTAATAAAAATGATACCTAATTACATCACAAATATATTATTATACCTTCGTAAAATAAACGCACATTTATAAAATCCTAATATGTAGGTATATGAATAAGTTCGTATTTATCCTTGTGCTACGAGCCTACGACCTACCTAAGTAACTTGAGTTTTAATGCAAATTTTATGTAGGTACCTATCAAAGTTGGAAGATTCAATAATTATGTAAAACATATTCAGGATGGGTAGAGAAACAGTTGTGGACTGAATACATTAAGTGTAAGACTTCTTTTTTTTTAAATGATAACTTTTTGTGTTTTGTAAAATTTGTAATTAGGTATAATATTAAAATGTAAGTAGACACTTAGACCTGCAGGGTTATTCGCTTTGGCGGTTATCAACTAAAGCGATTATTGCTTTAGAAAAAATACAGTGAAAAAACAAATTTCTTATCTTCTAACTACGATGACCAACTAGATCTACTACTACATAGTTGTTCACCGACGTTAGCCGATACTGAATAAGCACATTTATACTTATTTTTATCCAGTACTCATCGGTTCGGTTGGAGATAGCGAATAAGCCTACAGAAACATGTAAGTATGTACCACACCTATGGACCACATGGATGTTTGTCTAGTGCAGGAATCGAACTTGTGCCCTACGGTGCCGTAGTTCCGCGTGTAGGCCGCTGTGTTTAGCCTAGGTTTATGATACAAATAACCAGATTTGATTGACAATTAAACAAGGTAGAGTGAGGAAGTGTCTACTCTCTCTATACCTACTGCATTGTATAAAGCTACGAATAATTACGATGTCTTCTATTATCTGGACATATAAAGAGATTACAAAGTCTGTCTGTAGTATGTACTGATTGATTTAATTATTTCTCAAGTCTAAACCTGGTGCGCCTCTAAGTTTTTCCACAAGATCTTTTTTACATTTCTCAATTTATTAAATTTTATTTTTATTAACTGAACAGCGCACATTCTAGACCAATCTCGTCTAAAAGAATTATGTAGCGACACTGGAGTATTTCACTATAAGTAAATTTACTTAGGTATTCAGGATTATTTGATGTTAAAATGAAACCTACCTAGGTACCTATAAGTATTTATTGCAATTATATTGATTTGCCTCAAAATCAAATTTTTTCTCAGGCGCTTCGAAACCGTTACGATAGCTTTACCCTTTATAAGCTTTTACTACCTCTATGGTATTTACAGTCTAAATCCACTGTTTACTATTAATTCGTGATTAATAAGACGGAATCGTGAGCTCAATTAAGTAACCATATTTTCGGCAACTTCACTTACTTAGTCATAAATATATCTATCTTACAATAGGTACAAATAAATAAAATGGAAGTGTCTGTTTGTAATATTAAGATAACCGCTTTTTACTACATGCATATGAATGTATGGTGGTATGGATATACCAAAATAACATATTATTTTTATTTTTTATCTCTCTATCTGTCTGTCTGTTTGTTCCTGCTTATCTTTGGAATGGCTGGACCAATTTGGACGTGTCTTTTATTGGCAGATAGCTGATGTAATAAGGAGTAACTTAGGTTACTTCGAAAACGAAAAACAAACTAAATAACTTATTTGTTAAATTCCACGCGGACGAAGTCGCGAGCACAGCTAATAAGTATATAATCTATAATCTATACCAATATTATAAAGCTGAAGAGTTTGTTTGTTTGTTTGTTTGAACGCGCTAATCTTAGGAACTACTGGTTCGAATTGAAAAATCTTTTTGTATTGGATAGTCCGTTTATTGAGGAAGGCTATAGGCTATATAACATCACGCTACGACCAATAGGAGCGGAGCATAAATGAAAAATGTTGTAAAAATGAAAAACTGTTGAAACTAAAACACGCGAACAAAGTCGCGGGGGACAGCTAGTATAATATTATAAAGCTGAAGAGTTTGTTTGTTGTTTGTTTGTTTGAACGCGCTAATCTCAGGAACTACTGCTTCGAATTGAAAAATTCTTTTTGTATTGGATAGTCCGTTTATTGAGGAAGGCTATAGGCTATATAACATCACGCTAAGACCAATAGGAGCGGAGCAAAAATGAAAAGTGTTGCAAAAATGAAAAACCGTTTAAACTAAAACACGCGAACAAAGTCGCGGGGGACAGCTAGTATTAAATAAATACCAATTACTTAATCATGATTATAGGAAAGTAAGTTTATGAGTTTATGAGTAAGGAAACCTGGATTCCAAAACTTGGACTCTAAATTCGCCAACCCGGAAATAAACAAGCGTGGTGATTTGGTGATCAATGCTCGTTCCTTCTCTACATGAGAAGAGGCCTTTGCCCAGCAGTGGAAGATTTCTAGGCCAGTATGATATTATTATATAAGTTAATTACATGCTTATGTTGCATAATTCTGTTTAGTACCTACCTACATAATTAGGTATGTGTGTGTATGTGTAGAGTAGGTATAATAAACAAAATTTAGATTCTATACGATGCGTTAAACCGTGGTGTTATTATTTTAATTGAGAAATATAAATAAACAAGCAGCAGCTGAATCAAATTTTAAATCGCGTCGCGGTTTATAGGGTGACCACAATCGCGATTTTTTGTCTGATACTTAACTAATTTACTTAATAAAATTTACTACTCATAATAGTATAGTTTTAACAGGAACACTGAACAATTTTGATTTATAAGTAATAAATTTTATAACTGTAAATGTTTGTATGACTAATGGCCAGTTCCTATATAAAACAAATGATTCCTTTTGCTTAAGTAGGACTTTAGATTTTTCTTCGTTTTGCTTAGAAAAATACCTATCTATCATCCGTTTGCAAAACGTTTTTTGAATAGGTGTAGAAACCAGGCATAAATTACTGATATTACCAACGCCAGATAATTTTCATTCGTGGAATCATATTGACGTCTGTCAGATTGCATGGAAGAAATGTAAAAAAATTCAAAGTATTCAAGAATTGGTAAAATCATCCCTTATAGGATTGTTTTTAAATGTTACAAAATTACTGCACACAGCTCTCTATTTAGGTTTAAACACACTATATCCGATTAGATTTTCAATAGTAAAAAATAGTAAGAAATGAAAACCTAGATGAAAAAATAAGTAGAAACTATACACGTTGGTACCTACCTACATATGTAAGTGTGCCATGCGACAAACTCAACAATTCTACAAAAATATGTCATGGTAATCCTATTCGGTGTTGTAATGGTGTGCGGGTTGAGACGAAAGATCTCCCAAGCGGCCATTTGTCGCGGGCGAGAGCGCGGCTGATCCCCTAGGCGTCGTTAGCGCGCGTCAACGTTCCAACGCTGATTTATTCCTCACTATTCGCGGTTATTCGCATTTATTCGCACCGCGCACCCGAGCTCCCACAACTGACACATAAATGTCGCTTTTGTTTCTCTTTACGAAACGATTTAGATGTTCTTTCCGCGCGGGGACGATTACTCCGTAAACCTTGAACCTTTGTGACGATATGTGGGAAATGGGAATGTTGGTTGAATTATACTTAAGTAAAAGAGGTTTTAAATGAAAATTTTTGCACTTAAATAATAAAAATTATTACGGTTAAATTACTAACTAATTTTTTATCGCCGGGAAACCTTGACTATACTTTCAATTACCTAGGTACTTAAGTATAAGCTAGTCGTAGGTAGCTATTAGCGATAAAAGCTTATTATGCGGATATAAGTAGGTAGGTACTTTATCGACTGAAGGAAAAATGCTCTTATAGGTAGAATGCGTAATATATAGGTAAAATGCTCTGGAATATGTTGGCACCTACAAATAGTCCATAATCTATAAATATGAGTGAGATATACGGGCGAATTTAATGTCAGAACTTAGGGATTACCATAAATGTAAAAAGAAACCGACTTCAGTGTAATATGTATCTAATATATATATCTATAATATATATCTCTGAAGTACCCTATCCATGCAAGAAATGATTTTTTAAATCTATCCATAATATCGGACTATTTTTTTCTTATTTACACGTCACTTAGATAGGTATTAAAAAAAATTAAGACACGTATTTTTTTAATAAAACAAACGATGAGGGCGATACAGTGAATAGAAACGTCGCGTGACGTCACTTGTGGATACAATTTTTACCCACAAGTGACGTCACAAGCCCAGAACTTTAAAGCGCTGTAACCCCCCGTTCACACTAGTCGTAAGTCGCATACGACTAAAAGTCGAAAGTCTGATGTACCTGTTCACACTGCGTCGCGAGTCGTATACGGTATAGGTCGTAGTTTATGTGTAGCGAACTAGGAAGCAGGGTGGGGAGAGAGGTAACAACGCGCTCGAGTCGATTAGATGCACGACTAGTGTGAACAGCAACAAGCAGGCACCTATGCGAGCACGATTCGACGCGACTTTAGTCTTACAACGGGCGCTGGCCCGTCGGATGGTTTTTTGAGTCGTATTAGACTAAAAATCGCGTCTCATCCAATGTGAACAGCTCCATATAAAGTGTATGGTGACCAGAGCATTCGACTTTTAGTCGTATGCGACTTACGACTAGTGTGAACGGGGGGTAACTTTGTAATGTTTCATTAATTTGATAAAAGAAAAATACGAGTTTTTTATCTATCTGGTGGACTAAATAGATATTATGTACTTCCTTTTCATACCCAGTCCGCTCCCCTATTGCCGAAGATATCCCTGAAGAAATAGGTACACTTACAAAAAATACAGTCGAATTGAGAACCTTCTTATGAATTCGGTTAAAAAAAAGTTATCACACGCAGCGGTAGGTGGTAACTAGATCATTTTGTAGTAGGTAGTACAGTGGAATCTAATACTTTCCTAGCTGAATTGTTTACGTAGCGCATACCAAGCATAGTTGACATAAAAATATTTGTCTAGTTTGTTCAACGATACTGTAATAACACTCCCATTAGTTGACCCCGTAATGACCCGAAGCTCCGTCGTCCGATAGTCAACAGATAACACACTCGTCTGACGTTTGTTGTTACGCTAGTACGTTAATTATACCAAATGGCATCTCCGACTACGAAAATAAGTATTTCTGATGTTAACTCATTAAGTGATGAACAGTTTGAGTCAGTATTTGGTGGTGTTATAGAGTTATGTAAAGATGCTGCTGTACAAGTGAAGAAGCAGCGGCCTTTTCAAAGTTTAGAGCGTTTGTGTGACGCATTCCAAGCGTATTTACAGGAACTCAGTCTGGAAGGTAAACTTTATTAGCCATATCCCAAGTTTATATGTGTCGTGAGTCACATATGAATATTTCTACTGTTTATTTAATGTAGGTAGGTTGTCTGTAATCAAGACGAAACAAAATTTGTTTATAAATTTCGTCCGTAGGATCCATGGAATAGATTAATAAGGTAGGAACCAATTCCATACACGGTGTTGCGAGGAATTGTTGCCAGTTTATTCAATTTAAACTTCAAAAATTTCAGCCGGACATAAAGGGAATTCAATCTTATCCGTTGTCCCAAAATTGAACAGATTTTAATGAAATTGATATGGATAAGTAAAGCTTGAACAATCGGACGCTTTGGGCTAGTTTTATCCCGGGAAGACACCAGAAGCCAAAGTGCGCGTAAACTGCTACAATTTTTTGATGTCCCGTAGTTTAGGTGAAACATGAGTAAAATGAAGTTTGATTTTCTGTTAACTAAGTCCCTGTAGATAAGTAAGTACCTACCTAACCAACCCTTAACAATTAAGGAACGTAGATAAATAGATTCTTACGTAATAGATAGCTGTCTATTTTTTTTAGACGTCAAAGTAAAAGACACAGGTTTTAGGGAAACCTCTTTGCATCTATTTACAAAAATTACAAGAAAGTCGACAACAATGTAAATTATATTGATATTGATACCTACAGATAAAGTGGTAGTATTAAAGCTACATCCAGACCTCGCCGGTCGTTTGGCAGACCTTGGTCAGCTGACGCAGGAGTCCACTGAAGAACAGAAAGCTGCTGGACTTGATAAACTTACTCCAGAACAGAAGCAGATCTTAGAAGAAAGAAAGAATCGGTAAACATAACAAATATTCACATTCATTTCACCTTCTTCTTCTGCCTAGCCTTTTCCCAAGCTATATTGAGGTCAGCTCGCGGAATTTAGTTGAACACCGTATTTTACATGGAGAAACATTATTGCCAGCTACGGAATTGGTCGCCAGAGCCCAGGACAGGAGCCCTTCAAAAATAAACCGAAGACACCTTAAAGGTTTTTCCTAAGAAATTATCTTTTTGCCTATTACCCTAAATAATTTCGACTTTAAAATAAGCCTAAGTTATATATATTATATAGTCTGCTACCTGCCAGTAAAATCTCATGAAGATCAGTTTAGTAGTTTTGAAGATTAGCCGGAAGAAACAAACAGAAAGTAAAAGAAATAAAAACAAGGTTTTATGCATAGGTATCGCGCAAATGCCGGTATGAAATAATAATAAAAAAAAAATATTAGAAACAGACACTTCAATTTTATTTGCTTTTACTATTAAAATTGGTGATGATAGGTATATAATAAATATTAGCTATTACCTAAAGAAGGTAAAGTAGAGTAGATACTTGAGCGCGCAGGTAGGGTAAAATGTTAATGGATTGGATAGAGAAATGGTAAATGCTTATTTAAATACAGTAACATAGCCCTATTAGGAATTTCTACTAATTCACGTAGATACATGGACGGTAATATCAGGAAAAATAATATGAAGGACGACCCTGTCACTCAAAGAAAACAGAAAACAGGGCTGAATAGGTAAAAGGTAAAGAAATAGCTACCATCATGTTAAAAAAATATTGTTAAGTAGGTATCTACCTATTATTAATTACTTTTTAAAAAGATGACTAATCCAAATAGGTTCTTATTTTATTCATGTAAAAATAATGAAAACACCTTATTATTATCTACATATTTGTAACTAGCTGTCCCCCGCGACTTTGTTCGCGTGTTTTAGTTTTAACGGTTTTTCATTTTTGAGACATTTTTCATTTATGCTCCGCTCCTATTGGTCGTAGCGTGATGTTATATAGCCTATAGCCTTCCTCAATAAACGGACTATCCAATACAAAAAGTTTTTTCAATTCGAACCAGTAGTTCCTGAGATTAGCGCGTTCAAACAAACAAACAAACTATTCAGCTTTATAATATTAGTATAGATTTATTTAAACTACTTACTACCAAGTTCACAGCAATATGATTTGAAAAATAATACTGGATAGATAATAATATAGGTAGGTATGTGGTACCTCATGTTTGCGGTAAATTATATTAGTTTTATTGTACTAAAAACACATTAATTACTAAAGGTACCTCCTTTAGTAATGTGTTTTTAGTACAATAAAACTTATAATGAAAATAAAACATAATTTTCCTTTTTTTCGAAAATTTACATTGAAGTTTTGTGCTCGTGACGCCATCTAGCGAGTACCTGTGAAATATTTTGTCAACGACAAAGTTATAGAGCTTTCTATGTTTACCGCTAGATCTCGCTGTTTACAAAAAATATACTTCCCATAGTTTGAGGTTTATGTGTTTTTAGTTCATAGGTTTTTAGCATTTAGTAATTTTAAGTTTTTGCAATTAAAACCTGGCGTTTATTGAAGCCCTTTTAAATTCCTACTAGTTTCCTATTAGTCGGTCCTCGTGATTCAGTATTCCAGCCATACTATTACCTACCGCTGCTTTACGTGGTAGGTATAGCCACATTAATTTTAGGACTTTATTTTGACTTTGAACATTGTTTCCAGGTACAACAAGAAGTTCGGCTTTCCCTTCATAATTTGTGCAAGAGAAAATAAAGTTCAGTCTATTATAGATGGCCTGCAAGTTCGATATAATAACTCATATGAACAAGAAGTAGCTATTGGCATTAACGAAGTGAAAAAGATATGCAAACTCAGAATACTCGATCTTGTGAAGAAATAAAAGAAAACGAGAAATAAATACAATTCTAAAAACATTTTAAATGTGTATTATTTTCTATGGGGATTTTAAAATCGCTTGTTTTCGTACTTTATTTTTCCTAACTCAAATTGAATTTACAATATAATATCTACAAAGATTGAATAGCGTACCTATTTGAAATATATTAAAATTTATTAGTACTAATAGTATTAGATAGGACGATTAGGATTTTTTTAATTTTTTTTTTCAATATTACAACAAATAAATTAAAAGTTTGTAATTATTTTTATTGAAAAATTGTAGCATATTACAACACAAATCTAAACTAACAGGCTCACAGAATGCCTAAGGACCGCTCCATTATTGCATGGGGCAGGCCAGCCATTTCGCAGAGTTCTGGTGTGTTGAGAATGTCCTCGAAGCCAATCTCCAAGTGCCTTCCAGATAACACGTCATTTTGGAAGTTAGACCTCTGAAGGAATGGGAGGTGACCAATCTGTAATATGATGTAAAAAGAATTTAGATATATATTAATTAAATATGAAGATTTTAACATGGGCATGGAATGTTTCAGATATTTTAATCCGATGCAAACAAATTTTGACTTTGATAAGAAAGAGACATGAAATTTTTGATAGATTTATCATTGTTAGTCATAAAAAATAGCCTAAAAAAGTTTGCTTTAATATCCAGAGGAATGGTTAGAAAATCCATATTATTTTTTTATTTATGAATAAATCAAAACAAATATTTTATATAGGTACATATAATTTTTTATCAACAATATACAAATTTATAGGAATGTTGACTAGGTATGATAAGTAAAAATCTATTTAAACCGCAAGTTAGAAGGAAAAAAAATATTAGACATATTTATTGCTTTCAAATCAATGTTTTTTGTTACATATAAAAAGGTAATGCGTCTAATATATTTTAGTCAACATCCCTATTTACATAAATCCACAACAGTAGAAAAAAAGTTTGAAAGGGAACTCTATTTCTTTTTCTTTCACATTTATTGTGTACTTTCTTTTACTAAAATGTAGTGCCCCATCATCTTTTTTGTGTTATATTGCCTCTGGTGATGGTGATGAAAACATTCTCCTTGTTCTTTTAAATATGCCCATGCCCATACCGCCTCATGTTCTTGTCAAATTAATCTAAATGTGCATGCAGCTAGTACATACAGACAGACAGTTTTTTGCAGTTGTTTGCAGCCTGTAGTTTATAGGCTTATAACAACACTACCACAAAAACAAAGTTTTTAAGGAATATGGTTATTTGTCCTTTATTTTAAAGCAAGACAATTATTTTTTTTCTAAAGTTGTGTGATGTCATCAGTAAAATATTTTTTTCATTATATCTGTTGGTATTTATTGGTTTCTGTCCTAGAGTATAAATAAATAATAATACACTCGTTTACTGATCTAAGTGATTTTCTATGCGACGTTTATGCGAAAATATCAATGGTTCTGATATTATTAGGATAATTAGGTTTTAAGATAATTTTAATAAAACGGCACACTCTACACAAATTTTACTTGTTCATTACTGATACTCATTGTTCATACTTTTTCTAACGCATGAAGCCCTCAAAGTGGGCCATTTTATGTGATTCATAAATGCTGTCATTCCAACTACCACAAAGAGGAACCAATAGTATTTGTTTTTTTTCAATTATTAAATAATATTATATTATTATGTATATTATTTATACATTTGACAAACCTTGCTAGTAAACTTCATTTCCATGGTGAGTTTAAGTGGTGCATGCAATCCTTGGATGTTACGGAGCATGGCCATATTCATTTTTTCTTGATTTAAATGAAACTGAAATAGTAATACCAATTTGTAAGGTTTATGTTGCACATTTTATAGAATAATGAAAGTTGTTTATTTGTAAATATCCTTTATATTCGTAATTGTTCTATAGGCAGTTGGTTCTTTATGGAAGTGTTTTCTTTACAAGCTTGCAGGCTTACGTATATTAAATTAATAGACAAATGGACAATTGACATGTTCTAATGATACAAGTTCTCTATTACTGGCAGTTGATCAATTTTATAATTTAAAAGTCATTCATCATCACAATTCAGTGTTTGAATTTACTTACACTTCTCTCAGAGACTTCCAGAGGATGTGACATGCCAAGCTTGTTCTTCGTAGCAGCCAGACCCGCTACAAGCGGATTTGGCACGCCAAAGGGACCTTCCTGCGGCTCAATATTACTAACATGTTCAGGCTTTACTTTAAGTGGAGGCAGGTTAAAACTCTGAAACAATGATATTGCATTTAACATTTCTATCTGCTATTGATAACCTTAAAGTTAATTTTATGTGAACTTACCATTTTGAAAGCTTAGGAGATACAATTAATAATTTTAATTTAGAAGATTTACTCAGTTTATTATGTTAAGTAGTGCTGTTTTAAAAGCGTTTCTATAAGCCAAGCCAAGTAGCCGGACGATTCTGTTTTCTGACTGACAAATAAATAGTTGTCAAAATTTGTTAAATCACGTCCACAGATAATATTTGAAATGTGTTCATTTTACAATCATTCCCACAGATTAAAGACTAATAATCATTCCTGCCACACGACACTCCACAATTAAAGGTTTATATTACAAGAAATACCTTTATTTGTTATTAAATTGTCTGATATTAAAATAGTACTAATAGTAACAATGAACGAAATATACGAGAAAACCCTTGCTATGCAGTAGAATTGCCTATTTCTATGCTATAATAATCTTCACGTGGCGTTTTACATGTTTGTTGTTAGATTGTCAGTTAAGAAAACTATTATTCTGATTTTTGGAGTGCCTTGCCACTCATCTAGTCCAGCGGTCGGCAACCCGCGGCCCGCGGGCCGCTTGCGGCCCGCGGGCGTCTTACTTGCGGCCCTTGAAAGTTTTGTAAATCCATACTAATCTTTTATAATATACGCGAAAGTTAGTAAGGATATATGGATGATTGTTACTCTCTTACAAAAAAGCTACTGTAGTATAGTTTTTCTTTATTTAGAATTAAGAAACTATAGTTAAGTTTCTTATTTTTCTTGATATTCTTAATGTGAGAATTTATAGGCGTTAAGATATTTTAATAAACGTATGAGATATACGTGTTTAAAATTTGATGCCACCGAAATGAATCAGTCGGACACCGAAATCAAATAACTTACTTTGAACCTATACACTGAAATTAAAATCTACTGAAAATGTATGTACTTATACATAGGTATAAGTACATACATTTTCATTTCATTTATTTAGGTAAGCCTGTCTGTTATAGAACAGACAGGCTTACCTTAATAAATATATAAAATTGAATGACTGTTTGTAGTACCAAAAATAAATAAATAAATGTGGTGCTTGGGCAATGCAGCGCTAGAAACTTGCTTTAGTGCCTCCGTGGGCCTCTTTAATGAACCAAATGGGTGTAAACTGTATTTTCTCCCTCACTTCAAAGAAATGAGACTGCCGTAGTTAGCAACTAAACTAACCGCCTGGTAAATTGTAGAGACAAGTACTCCGGTGGTTTTAGCCGGTAAGAACCATGCTCCTGCCTTCCCCAGGGTGGAAAGCCCATACAAATTCTCACCAGGAAAAAAAACTCCAGCTGGCCTGTATTTACACCAAAATGAAACAATTACCAACCGAAATGATATAATTATGCACCGAAATGGGATTTTTTGTCACTCCGGTGGACTTTTTATCATTTCGGTGAACAAAACTGTCCACCAAGTCAACGAAATGATATCACAGAAATGAAAAAACAAGGACATTAATTAGAATTACAAGAAAACCATTTATAATAGGGTGTAATGAATACTACACAAATAAACATAGTATTATTAGGCACGCGTTCACGAGTATTTTGTCATTTTATTTACAACCACTTATTTGCAACCAAGTTATATCTATAAACGGAAATGAGAAATATGTTGTTTCATGACACCGAACTGATAAATTTAAATTGTTGGCGGGAACACGCAGGCAGCTGCGCACTTCATTCTACTACGAACACTTAGGTGGCACTGGTGCGTATCTTCAAAGCGCACGAAAGGCGAGCTCGATAGGTTCTATGAAAAAATATTGGCGTTAAACATTTAGCCACCGAAAGTCGCAAGGTTTTTCTGGGACAGACGTATTTAAACTTACCAGTTATTTACCTGGGTAGATAAAAATATATAATCACTTCGTGATAATACTATCACTATTCAGGGTTTAAATAAAAGTTACTATTTAGCTACACTAACAATACTTAGTTCTTTTTGTACGAGGCAGTTCACATTGACAAGAAATTAGGACAGCCACCGAAATTAAAAAAATGTGCTTTAACGTTTTTTTCCGTAATCAACTGTCATATTAATGAAGAAATATTTAATGCGTCAAATAGGTAACTACCTCTCCTACCTTGAAAAAAATATTGTATAGCTTAGTTTCGAGGGTTTATATCACAAGTGCGGCCCGCGTTTGGTTTAGTTAGCCACTTTGTGGTTCTTGCCTGCCAAAAGGTTGCCGACCGCTGATCTAGTCTAATAAAAAAATAGATGATGCCAAATCTTCAATGAATATCTTATATGGTACACCTAGTACACCTATATGATAATCGGTAGGTGTAGGTACACACCCACAGAGTACTTTTATATTGTACACACCTCAGAGCAATAACTAAAGGTACACACCTACTACGACCGGATCACAGACCAAATATAGGTACAGTACGATGCAAACTTAAAGGCGGCTGTGAACACGAGTCGAGTCGCTGCGCAGTACCAAACTTATGTGCCAGCGGGGGTGCGGGGCGAGGTACTGCGCAGCGTTTAGCGCACTTCACAGCCGCCATTAAGTTTGAATTGAACTATACTCTACCGACCGAGAGTTCAACTGTCAATTAGTCCTATGGAACTAATGAGGTATTTTTTCTTAGTAGGTTGTATCTGCTGAATGGATCCTTTTTTGCACCTGTTTTTTTCATCGTCTAGATCACAGACTATAGTGACTTTATAATGTTTGACAATATTATTATATTTCTGTTATGAGGAGGCACTATAAATTTCTATTGACGTTTTGATTAATTTTTGTCTGAGAAATACAACAGTATTTTTTTTCTGTTTAGTTTTGGAAGAATTGTACTTTTGTTACGAATATGGCTGCTTCGTGTACACGAGCCTGCGGGACTAAGAAAGAAATTGTTATTAAATTAATTTTGTTTTTTAGCATATGCTCATGGCAGTTAATTAACTAAATTAAAGCTTTTAATCTTACATTACCTACATTATAAACGATGCTGTATTGTGCACAGAACTTGATGCTCAGATTGATTCTCATGCGTAATACATGCGGTATCTTTAAACCTAACTTCGAAGTACTTACGCAATGTAATGTACAATATTTATGTTTAAGGATCCGGAAGAAATTATGAAACGAAAGTTTCGCGCCAAATGCCGGTTTCGTGCTGTAGGTCGCTTGGCGATGGCGAACACTTACTGGCTCATAGAGGCTGCGGAACAATATGAGGGCGTTGAAGATGTGAAAAGACGTGTGGCCCAAGCCGTGCGCGGGAAGGCCAAGAAGAAACGACTGCTAGCAATCACTGTAAGACCACAATTTAAAATAAAACTTTTGACAATGAATTATTGGAATCTTTAAAAACAGAATGATAGTAACCTACCTAGGTACGTAAATCATCGGATCGCTGTGGGTGTTTTGGTCAAACTATAGAAACTTTCCTACAATATGTAGTTTGCAGCAACTAATCAACATCATATGCAGCATCTAAAATCGTCTAATTAATTATTAGCATACATAGATAGATTCGCAAAAATTTTGTATTAGTTACATAGCCGTTTATTGAAATAGAATCCTTAAATAAAAATAGTTTTTAAATGATCGTTTTAACATAGGTACCTACCACATGTCTATTATCATAATTTGCATCTGTGACTGTATTTAGAAATTAGAAATCGTACAGATCTTTAAAGTAGGCAACTCTTACTTCTGAGTGATCGTCATGATGATTTATTGATAAAAATACAACACTTGGCAGGACAAAGCCCTGTTGAATAAACCTGCTTCTGAAAGATCTGATCAGGAAAAGAAATATATTTACCGCATCATCGGTGGACTTAAATGTTTCAAGAGGTATCCAAATGTGAGTAAAACCAATAATTTAGAAATAATAACTATCTATCAATAGCCAAAGCTAAGTATCTGTAATAATTATGAAACTTACATAGGTAAGTAACCAATCGCCAGAGTTAGTGTTAAAGCTCATTTAAACCGAAAATAACATACCCAAAGACACTTATTTGGAAAAGCACAAAACTCACCGCCGAAGATTCAACCTGTTTAAAGCGGTCAAACAATAAACAATCAGCTGGACAGTATAAATCGAATAATAACCATATCTAGGTTGCCAGCTCTATAGTAGGAACTTTTACTGGACACTGACTAACACTAATTTCTAAACCAATTACACAGCATGTGAAGAAGAAATTAGCAGCAGTGACGTATTTCAAGTACTACGGCCCAAACCGTGTGATAGTACGTCAGCACCATGAGGCACACGCACTTTATTTCATTGTAACTGGTGACGTGGTCGTTAGCCAGATGATATTCGACGAACTGCTTCAGCAGGATGTGTCCGTCGATATTGGTATCATGCATCCAGGAGACATGTTTGGCGAGGTCTCTTTGTTGCACAATATTCCAAGAACTGCTACATGTACCACTGCTGGTAAGGGTTTTAAAATTACAATTGGCACGTTATGCACCAAGTTTAATAAATATTATTATGTTGATGAATTTAATTGCAATTCACCTACTTTTTACTTATCGGTGACCCCTTTCCAATTCCTAGTTCAATTTACCATAAATCTTATCGAACAAACAGATTATGTATCTTAGAAACCAAAAATGTTTGTTTTGCTACCATTACCATTCTACGTGGCAGTCTAAATTCATTCATTATCAGGTCACTGTGAGTTGCTGGCACTGATGCAGGAAGACTTCAAGAATGTTCTCCAAGCGTCCGTGCAAAAGCAATGGGATGAAGTGCGTCGTGCTATGTCTGCATTTACTTACTTTGATGCACTTGATGAGGTAAATTGTTAGATAATCTTAGACGTAACTTATGTCGACGAAGTCAGTGTCTTATATTCTTGTAAGTTATTTACTAAAGCTTTCCTTAGTCACACCGTCGGCGTCACTTAGAATCGTAGAAAAAAAAAAACATTATTTTCAGACACTATATTATATTGTTTTCAGGTGGCTCGACGCGAGGGTTGTATCGTGGCTAAAATGAAAGCATACAATATGAACGAGACTATAATGGGTGACGGTATGGGCATACCTAATTTCGTTTACTTCATCCTCTCTGGACAGTGCCAGATGATTGAGACTCTCCAAGTTGCTGTTACACACAGATTGGGACACACTTCCTACGTCCTCTATGATCCATACGTATGTTATATTATAACAATAATGTTTTTCTTTTATTTATATTTGATTCCTTAATCTGGAGGCAAATTAATCTCAGAGTATTTTGTATAACCTGTAAACCTTACACCCTTAGGTTCCTAAACAAGATAGCGATCAGGATATTGATGCAAAATATTTTGGAGCTTATAAAAAAAGCAAAGAAAGTCAACCATCTGAGGAATCTGCAGTACCTTCTTCGTCCATTCAAGTACCGTCGAAGGCTGTAGAAAGTATAATGAGACACACCTCGGAAACTTCAAAACACAAACGGTCCAGTTCGATAAAACGGGACAGCATAGTAGTAGTAGCAGAAGACAAGGAAAGCAGAACTTTGATGCCTGTTCCTGTTACGATAACAGAAGATGAAGCCACATCTGTGGCACAAGAAATACCTCGTACAGCTTCCGTTAAATCGACATTGCTATTGCAACCCTCTGAACACCTCCGAGAATCAGTGAGGTGAGTTTTCAACGATCGATGAAGGTATATAAAATAATGTTTTATTTTTAAGTAATTATATTAACTACAAGTCTAGCACTAAGTCATTTTAACTACAAATTTCCGAATTAGGTATATTTGGACAATAGTGGGCGCTCAGGTGAAGTAACGAATTTAAGGGGCAACTTATTGATATTATCGACAGTTCATTTTGTAATTGGGCCTCTTAATATAATTGCAGATTCAGCGTCGTACACCCCGTTTTGCCACCACCAAATCTTCGGACTTATTTTATGCAGGTCGTTATATTTAGTTCTATCTGTTTGTAGAATAAATAATTCGTAGTTTTTAAATTAGCCCCGCCAAACCATGTGATGATGTGACATTTAACCTAAATGTTTTGAAAATTAATTGGCGTTTTCAATTAGCAAACATTAGGTTTATTTTATCTAAGAATATTTCGTGTATAAAGTTCTTGGTTATTTATTAAAAAATTCTTTGACTACGTGATGATATTTAAAACACTTATTTTAAAGAGATAAAAGGTATAGTGCAGTGTTGATCTCTTATTACAAGCTTTTATTTACCTTTTACTGTTCGTATGTAAGCAATATGTTTGTAAGTAGTCCTTCAAAAATTTTAAAACATGATTGGACCATTTGTTGGTCTGAATGGTGAAATTTTGCATACTTATATTAATCCAGTGACAATACAATATTATAATACTTTCGAGCTGGTCTGATGATGGACCCGAAAGTGGTTATAGGAACGCGTCACGAAACGCCGCAATCCCATCGTGTTTGGGCTTATTTGATTTATCTTCACTCGAACTATGATCCTAGCTGACTTTAAAAAATACATTTTTAATTAACTTTATTGCGCACAATACATGTTCAAATGACTTCTCATGGCAGGTGTGTCTATTCTACCCTGGCTCAACGTTTGGGTTTGGCGAGAATATGCGCGATCGTCGTATTATAGCACTAACACCCGTCGATTGCATGCTTTTACCTAAGATATGGCTGCTACAACGAAACACTGCCAACATCTGGTCACGTATTGAACATTACCTGGAAAAGAAGGTACAATATTTTATCAAATACGTGTATGTGGATTTAACTAGAATGTAGTTTTGTAGGCTTGTAGCGCCTGACTCTTTAGTTTAGTAGTAGTTGTAGAGGGCTAGCTATTTGCTTTGTAGAAGCATCATTCAGTGAACAGTTTAACATTATGGTCATTTCTTGTATTTACTTTAGATCAGTAGGTAAATAGAAATGGTTCCTAAAGTGTTACGAAACTTTTGCTCACGTCCAAATGGATTTCCAGCATAAAAATATGCTTAGATTACATCCATCTATTATCCTTTCGACAGAATTTGTCTAAGCTAAACCAATGACATATCTTTATGCGCTTAGGAAAACTCATGTTGTTTTTTTGTTATGTAACAGATACCGTCTAAAAAGCAGCTGTTCCAAGAGTTCGTGGCAGAACGTCGCTGGCAGGAATTCCGCGAGCAGCTTGTTACAGACGTGGTCGCGAGATCTAAAACCGTCAATTGGACTTCCGTGCATGACGTGCCATATTCTATTCGTATGGAAGAGATGCTAGATATTTGATTTGTTATTTTTTTCACTCTTATTAATGATAAATCTAATATGAATAAAGATTTCGAAACCTTATTTTTTCTTTGTTCTTTAACCTAATTATTATTATTGTTAAGGAAATATAGATATACTTACTCTATATTTAAGTACAAGTGTAGGTGTTTAAATTTATTACTTTAAAGGAATACTAAAACATGATTATGGATGATCCAATCCAATTACATTTTAAACCGACTTCCAAAAAGGAGGAGGTTCTATGTTTTACATGTATTTTTTTTCTTTCAGTTATTTGTCTGGTATCGTTATGCAACCGCATACAGTGTATGCGGTTATATTTGCAAATATAATGCAATATAATTTGACCATTGTGTATAGCATACACAATGGTCAAATTATATTGTTAATGTTTATTTATTTAACGATCGTGCGATAAAACAACAAATAAGGCTTCATAAACCTTTTTAGATTTAGATGTACCCAAATGGAACGTGGGGGCGGAGGCCCATGTGTAAGTATAGCAAATGAGAACTGTGACTGATCTACATATTTTGGTCAGTAAAAAATAGCAGAGTTCACATGGTACCTACAGCCAGAATGATGATTTCATTAGCAAATAGCAATACTATTATCAAAAGCAATTGCATGTTATGATGTTGATGTTAAAAATACTGCTACAAATATCTGAACGTTGACTGTACACAGCACAAAAAGATTTCTGCATTATACGTGGCCACGAATGTGTTCGTGATGGTAGGGTTAGGTAAGTGTTAAGAGCTAAAAATAAATAGATGTCACACGGCCGTATCATCGGAACACATACAGACACAGGTATCTAGTACCTTAGAGGTAATAAAAAGTATCTACGTAGGTAGAGGTAGGTACAACACAGTGCCTACAACTTATTGTATAAAATTAATAAACTGTTTAGTTTTAAATAAAACATAACATTTAGGGGCTTACCAAAAAAAGGTACCTACTGGCAAATATCCGTTCAAAATTATGAATAAAATAAATACTATTTAAAAAATGAACAGTTTTCATTGATGGTACTAAGATTCGAATTCCAACAAATATGCCATTAGGTATCTATGGATGAATAATTTCTCCATATTTAATTATTAAATTTATTTTAGTAGGTGTTATACCCACGCATGATAATAAAATAGGTATAATTAATTTAAGGAATAGAAATAACTCCAACGCCCAAAAAGTTTAACAAAGACTAAAATAATCCTGAAATTAAAGTTCCTTTGCGCATGCGTAAATCTGGATGTTAGGCGTCTTGTTACCACGGCAACCGGTTTTGGCGGGAAGCAGCCACGCTAGCGGCGGGCGCTGCGCAGCTAATCCAGCGGAGATATACCATCAAACTGTACGGTACACGGCGTGAACGGAGTCTAAACACTTTACACATTCGACCGCAGTGCATAGCGAGGAGCGACCGCCGCGTTTACCGACGACAGCCACGGCTGATCGAAAATTGCGACTGTTAACAGATAACGTAAATAAATAAACTAAATATCTATTGTAGTATTACTTGAATAAGTACAGTCTTAACGATTAGATTAACCGCGTCTAATAAGTGTCGTCCAATTAAAGTATCTACTTGTTGAAATCAGGACCTGGCAGGTGAGTCAACTATTACTTTATCTGTTTATTAATATTAATCGTCCTTAGTTAAGGAGGTATCTTTGGATCTTCAATTTTTAAGATTTAACTTCATAAAATAAAAACTAGTTGATAAATTATCTCTATTTATATAATTAAGGTAAGCAAATAGATACCGATTTCACAAATGTAGCAGAGCAATACCTCAAAAATACTACAACAAGCTGTTGTTTGTTGGGGATCTTAAATAAGTACAACCTACCCAAATATAAACAATTATAAATCTTAAGGGGAAAACTGGGAAAACAGTTTTTCCAAGCATAATGGCATGCGACAAGCTGAAATTCATTATGGGATAATGTATTCGTATTGATAGTTTACCTACGTAGGTACTATCTATACATAGTATCTAGTTATTAGCGTCGCCAGTGGGTGTCTAAATAATTTATAGGCTGTAGTATAAATACTATAAGCTACAACTTTAAATACAAGATAGTAATGATATTATTTATTTTAATTAAACTTTAAGACAAAAATACAAAATCAAAATACTTACATTTAGAAAAGATATTATTTCGAATATTACTACAGTAAACTGGCATCATAATCGCTATACATACATTCATCATAATACATCTAATCGCTATGTTAACTACGTAGTCTTTTATAATGGAGAAATCAAGAGGATCTAGCTCCTACATAATAAACATTCCGTAACATAAAGGAATTTTTCGTAGAATGTTCGAGTCGAAGTTAATTAATTAAGTTCCATTTCATCAATCGCCCTCAATGGCAACATACTAGTTAGGTACATACAACTACCTATAAAAAGACTCATGTTATGCTTTATGAAATAAAATTTCTAGAAAAAAATGAGATAAAACGAATTTCATTTATTGCTTAAATTTAACTTTGTGATTGCATCGATAGGATTAACTTTTAGGTACACGTTTATGTTAATCGCCAAATAAATCGTTCATCAGCGATAAAAATAATCATAACATTATTTAAATAAATAAAACAAAGTGATCGAGTCCTTCACTTCTTCATTTAGCGCATTGGCATTCACATGTCAATCAATTCTCGAGTATTGTTACTCTTTATTTGTCAATGAATTACCAAGTATTATCGGAGATCTAACAACGTAAAGCGACAATATCGTCTTCCGCATCTAAGATCATACTAAAAAGTTAAATCATAGTGTAGTCTTTGTAACTGCCCGCTTTGGCAAGTGAAATCACCCGATATTGAAGTAAATTTGATTGATAAAAAACTATTAAAGGAACTGTATATTTATCATTGACTTGATTATAATAGCAACCTTCACATTTTGACCTCTCAGCAAAATGTTTCCTGATGATGTTGTTATGAAATGCATGAGCTCGTCGAGTTGGAATCGGTCGATGACGACATGCGCTGCCCCAGCCAGCTACCGGACAGGTTATCGGCAAATGAGCTCAATTGAGACAACGCTTGTTCTGATAAAAGACTGTTATTGGATAACTGAAGCTAGACCAACGTTTATGTTCAATGTCAAATTAATTAATACATATATCGTTATTGACCTAGGATCTACAGGTAATTTGCAGAACCTATTACAACCAATCAACAATACTCTAAGGATGTAAAGATATTTTTAATATTCATAATAAATATCTTATGGCGTCTTAAATTTGAGCACGACAATATTTATTTTCCACTGGATCATAACAACGGAAAAAAAACGAAAATATCACGCAAGGACACAAAAGTCGCTTTACCAATGAATAGAGTAACATTAAATAGGTTATCGTGCGACAGAAGACGCATTCATGTAAAAGTTTCAATATTCGCGAAGGTTTCAGGACGCAGCGAATGGCCCAAATACGATTTTATTCATTTTTCACGACGACAGTGACTCGTACGACCTGGCACTGAATTAGCTTTTCTTTCAGCCGGTGACGACTCCAATATAGTCACGGTTTTTATATACTTGCATTTGATGGACGTGTCTTGTAAATATGTTTTGGTTTGTTGTATTTATAAACAATGACTCCATCTTTAATGATTTCTGTAAGTAATTGCCGAAGATAAATCAAGTAAGAAGTAATTAACTATGTTGATTGGTATGACATAATTTTATTGTTACTTTTTATGTCATATAAGGTACTTAAGGTATAAGGAACCTAGTTTTTAATTTTTACTAAAATCTTCCATACTATTAAGTCTCTAAATTACCGTTTAGAAAGTAGTAAATTAATAATGTATCTAGCTGGTTTACTTATTTCAATAGTATGTTTATTTATAGCCTCACCACTGGACACCTGTACATCGATTGAATCCACGATTATCCGTTTCATTTACTTACAGATTAACTTACTTGTTTTCTGAATAAGTAATGCAGAGCAGATACTCTGTAACTCACACCTAATAATTCATCATAATAGGCAAGTAGGCGATCGATCTACTGTTTGAATAAACACGTTACCAATATAATGTGTAAAGACGTATTTATTTCACGGTAAAATAATTGTTAGTGGTTCGTATTGATATACATTATCTACCTACACTAAAAGTATATCGCATTACTTAAGTTTAAAATCCCTTCAAGTCCCGCAATCAAAATCTTAATTAAACACTTGATTTTGTTGCCACAACACTCCATGAAGATATTACATTACAATTATGTTTTATCACCCCGGGCCGGGGCCCGAACAACACAGCGCGCAGTGGTTTAGTGCTTACCGAATTATTCTAAGGAATTTGCTTTCACGACGTAATTATTGTCAAGCTTGGAATTTTGTGAATAATAAAATAAGAAGAATTACGTAAAGTTCTAATAAGATATTTAAAATAACTTAATGTCTTGTCCTGGTGAATGAACTTGATGAAGTGCTAAGAAGAACATCGTTATTCCTTTTCATAAAGACCGTCTAATAACTAATCTGAATTTAGAAAAAAATATATATGTAATTGTATAATCTAGAAGATACAATATCCTTCGAACGACCTTTAGGCTTTAGCTTTAGTTATGATATATCCCGGTGAATAACCTTCAATTGTTTTTGACAAGCTTGAGTAATTAGTTTACTGTATTTCCTAGCATATGGCACGTAGGAATAAATCCTAACAAACCTGTCACTCAGGCTTTAGGGATGTGGGCGAAGCGCGAAGGCGTTCTAATGAGTAACCCAACTAGTTTCACCTTATAGGATCGTGTACGATGGCAATTGATTCAGCGATAACATACATATGATCGCCATTGTTTAAAACTAAGCACTGTGTATTAAGAAATTTAAGCATGTTCTGTACATCATTTCAAACCATATTTGTATAAATAACTAAAGCGATTTATAATTAAATAATACTATTTAACATATCTTGTTTTAGAAGGATACAAAGCTTTCTCAAACGAAAGTTATTAGTCACGTAATTATTGATTTTATGCAGTCGTCGCGGAAAATTCTTATAAAAATGGTATGATAATACTTTAGACAAAGACACTAAACCACATACGACACCGGCAATTAATCAAATTTGAAACAGTTATGGTACATAAAATACTATCATCATGCGCAAACAACTTGTATAATAATATTTACTAAACATGAAATCACTAGTTTTATTAGGCACAGCCTAATAAAACTGGTGATTGCATGTTTAGCTATTTGTACTATTAAGTACAATCTAAAGGAACTGACGAAAAATATTGTTTGACGTAATACACATTTTGTTACACTATATTTATGGTCATGGTAAAGCACCTTATCTCTGTCAAGATACTTGTCTTATGGTTATTTGGTACTTCGCATAACACATAAATTTGTAGTTACAATATTTTTTACCATTTCCTTGACAAACTGTAATCTGTGGTTTAGCTAGCTTTACTTAGGTTCTACAATGCCGTTTAAACAATTTAAACAGGTTTCCTGAACAGGACTTAAAGCTTTTTGCTAGCCAAAGAAATTTCAGGCAAAAGAAGTCAAACGTTTATTGCGATGTAATCATTACATATTAATTACTTTGACGAATTTTAGTTCTTAATGTATAAAAACCAGATTATACTTTATCGAAATTTTATTAGATGAACCATCCAGCACCACATATGGATGGAATATAATATAAGTCTCAGTTCACAGTCGACTTAGTTGTGTTGCGGACAGTAAGCAATCCGGTTTCAAAGCTTATAGGTTCAACAACCACTGCGTATCGCGACTTATGTCACATAAGACGCAAAAGGAGTAACAACTTTCTACACTACCTAGATTTTGCGAAACAGCTAAATCTGACCATACAAGGCTATACGTATGTGGAACGAAGTTTTTATTTTCTATCTTGAGTTCGTGTGTATTTATTGTAATCGTGACTTCGATGCTAAACTCTACAACTGACTTTTCTGGATATACATTATGTAGATTGTCTGGCTGGTCTGAATAGACCACTGTCAGGCACAGACATTGATCAAATGCCATTGAGTCTGTGCTTGACAGTAAAGGCACAAATTGTATATGACATGACATAGAAAAATAAAATATTAATCTTATTTTTTCTGTGATTTTACTTATAGGAGTACGGAGTGAAATTTATTTTTATGCACGCGATGGTGACACATGTGACCTACATGATGCCTGCATGTTTGTCATTAGTAGGTACCTAGTATTCGTGTGCTAGCATAATTAAATGGCGCAGGAACTGGAACGACTCTTTGATTACTTTAACTTTTTAGTAAATCAGTGGTTAGATTAGACCGTTTAGTTTTTCGTAATTACAAAACCTTTAAACTAGCAGTAGAACGTCACACTGGAATTTTCTAAATAATTTCTTCCTTGTAAATAGGAAAAAGTATTTAGCCACATCTCCGATAAGGTGACAGGGAATACTACCATAGCTATTGTAGCTATACCTATAGAAAATATAATGTAAGGCCATAATCCTACCTGTTCTAAGAATAATAGCAATGATCTTGCACTATACTACAAGACCAAAAAGAGCTTGAATGAGGAAATGAGCCATAAGGTCTTTAAGAAAAAAGTTCGCTGGCTTGCGACCTCTACTATTAAGGCGTAACACCTTAAGTGCAGATATTGAGTCAGGGCTGACGTCTTCCGGTCAGCTCGGATATTTTTGGAGTAATAATTGTTATTAATTAACGAGTTTAGATATAAGTATAATATTTGTTAGGACCAGTAAAAACGCAAAAACAACAACTGTTTTAAAATCACATGAGAAACTAACTATAGGTTACATATTTTGTAAATATACTACTCTGTGTAAAAAGTATCGGGAATATGTCAATAAAAAGACCCGCGTAAAAAAGGTCGTTCTAATTTTTTTACTGCATGTTATGTTCCTCAACTCGCCTTGGGCTTATTAATTTAATATGACCCTTAATGGATTACCAACATAGTACGCAGTTATCTTAATCTGTCTAGATACAATACATAAAGAGATAACCCCTGTACACCTCTCATAGTTGCATAAATGACCAAAATAGGTAGATGACGCCATCGCAAGAGAGATCCACGTGATTGTATGTGATGCGTGAACAAATGAATACGAAAGTTTAATGGCTTTTATTTGCAAAAAACAATGTTTTTACAAAAGGAACTTATGGTTTTCTGAATTGTAATTGTATTTTATACATCTTAGCTAAAAATTAGTTACATTTTTTATGTTTTCTAGGCATACCACCTAACAATTTTTGCCAAGTCCGGGTCATCAATCAATAATCCCTTGAATAGACTTAATAAAAAACAAAACATGTTTTCGCATTATATTACCAATTTGTAATACTGGTTTCGAAAACATTTTTACCTAATTATTGCTTAACAAGATTCCTCAACGTGAGATATTATAAATTAATTCTTAAGGAGATGTTGTAAGTCAACTTAGAAAACCAGATCATTCGGCGTCGTAGTGCCTCTCTATATTTTTATGTGAATTGAAATTTAGATTTATCATGTCAATACAATATACTGATACACCATCATGCTTTTAAGAAAACACCACGAGTATTCCATCTGTGCATTGCACTTACAGACAAAATGCCTTTATGATAAGGGCCTGTATACCATTCTAATTCTATGTCTAACTGATTTGTTCCATACCATTGCTCCTGCCTTAAGAAATTGCTCGATGTAAATATTTTTTACTGAGCATTTCTATATAACTGATTTCTGTCTATCATATTATTGTGCTATCTGTGAAATCCTGTAATTGGCTTTCCCTTACTAATAAATATTCAATTCTTAAGTTACATATCTGCTAAATATTAGCTGTAAGTTTTCTAAATAATTATTATTAATTATATATTAAGAGCGTTTCTTAGTAAACAACAACAACCTTATTACTATATATACAACCTTATTTTATAAAAAATAAAAATAAAAATAAAATATACTATTGAAATAATTCTGACATCTTGTTTAATTGTCAATATTAGTTTTATGGAGGATTGATAATTTGTTTTTTTTATGAATTTATTAATATGCGTATTAAATAAATCAAAATCTTACTTTTGTATAAGTATTTAAGTTTTTGATTAATTAATTTGTAACGTATGTTTTTGTGGTGAAGTATTTTAGGTAGATGAAATCAGCGTCAAAATCAGCAAATATGAGTTCTACAGAAAGACCGGTAAAAACAATTATAAATTGGCTCCTTTACTCATAACTTATTTTTCCTTTACTGAACCACATAATTATGTATGAAATTATAACAAGGTGTCAGGTGTCCTTGTGGCCGGTTTCGTATAGTTTTTATTGTACTATCAGTGATATTATATCTTGTGGAAACTTAATTACTTTGACACATTCATGAGAAATATTGTTCAAACATGTATACACTCATGTGTTAAACATAATCATGTTCTCATTTTTATGTTCTAAAATATGTGTAGATACATCAAAACCTCTTTCTTAATAAGAATAGTATACCTAATATCTATGTAAATAATCTATTCCTAAAATCTAAAATGCGAGGTTAGTGACTCGTGCTTTTGTACTTTTTTCGTTTAAAGATTTTGGTTGGTTTCTCTACAAGTATATATGAATAATAGTAAAGTGTTTACCTACGGAATTTTGCGATTTTAAAAAGTGTTTGGGAGTATTTAGTTGTTTTCTATTAAAAACTTTTATTTCAGAGCATTGCGAAACCTCTAAGGACTGCTCGGACTTCGTCATCGATATCGAAGGGGCTCTTTCCTTGCGAGGGTCCGATGGGCGTTCGGCAGAACCCTTGGACTCCAACTACACGTCGTGGGCCGATTGCCGCCGAAGCTTCCAGTCCCGGACCAGCTGTTGTATCACTACCCACACTTATAGGTTTGTGTTAACAGCGTCCAAAATTTTCATACAGCAACTCTGCAAGATGCATGCATTTACTCTTACAAGCACGTGGTAAACTTGTAATATCCTAGATTCTCACGATACTCATTAACGTAGAATGAGATTAATTTTGCTAGAAATAGATTTCTTACAATGTAAATAATTCGAAGGGAAATACCAGAATTCTGGAAAAATTCGTTGGCATTCTTAAGTACATAACAATTGTTTAAAAAGTACAATGAAATACCGTGACAATGTAGTTTATATAGTTGTTTGCGAGGCTGTGTACACAAAATGCCACAAAGTGTCACACAGTAAATATATACAGAAGGTCCATTTTGTATTGCGTTACTTACACTATACAAAGTGGTACTAGGTTGGGTACACTTAAAAAAGAGGGACTTGCTTGGCCTTTGCGTGTGATGAATGGCTTAGAAAATGCAATATTTTAGGAGTATTAGTCAGATCAAAAAGTAAGTAAAACAGTACCTACGATTGTTTTGATTAGCCATCTACTACGATGTGATGAAATAGATTAGCTATTTGTAGTTTATTGTCAATCTAAGATAGCGCTTCAGTGAAGCTCGTGACTGCGTCGTGGAATGAGCGTGGATTAAAATCCCAAGTACTTTTCAAAATCTATCAGGTATCTTAGACGTGGCCCGTGAGTCATCAACCTACCAGTCGTAGGTTATGTATGTGGTCTTTTATGAAAGTTGTCCTTTTGTAAGTGTATTTAACTTTGTCAGTAACAGTATGGTCATTTCTTTATGGTCGCGTGTATTTCGACCGGCATTATTTATTGTTCACGTCCTCTCGAGCTCGCGCTTACGTCACCCATCCCACTCCAATAGAGGTTGTGTTTTGAGTTGTGAGATTATCGCCTGCGCACCGCGAACACCGGCCTTGCCCGTTGCCTGTTGATATACAAAGTGACATCATGTTTATAATGTTATTCGCCAAATAACAGCGCATATTTATTTTTACATTGAATAGTTCCTAAACGTATCTACTATTCCGATCATACCGCATCGACTCTCACGTGTTATTGTTTCTATTGTTGACAAGAATGCACCTATAATGGTTCATCATTTACATTCTTTGCATGCGCATGACAGGTAAGTAATCATTCAATTGGTGTAAGCTGTTCTTTTAAATACTAGGAAATGTTATAGTTACATTTGTTAATTTTCGTTTTGTAAGTAACGTGGGCGAAAACATTGACCCTGTTCAAGGTGAGCTCTATCAGTGCGTGTGATATACAATATGGTTTGACATTGACCAAGCGTCTCGTAAGTGCTATATTATGTATTGTATTTTGCAGTGTTATGTTTCAATCTAGATACCTACTGTGTACTAAAAGTTGAGGCCTATTAGTATTATTAGTTGATCTTGTTTACTATTATGGTTAAGGTAAGTTTCCTTTACTGTTTTGACTGCGCAGTTTCTAGGTCTTACGGCCATTTGTGGCGGTCAATATTATTTTTTTGGGGTAACATCGTACTAAATGTAAAAATTGATTCAGCAGTTTAGTCGTGAAAGCGTTACAGGCAGAACTTCTTTTGAATTTATAATGTTAGTGGCATACATAAGGAAAACTAGTCGATCAGTTTCTCTCCTGGGATCCTTATTTATTCTTTGTAATAATGTTTATACTGTTCAATGAAAAAGTTATTTATTTACTCAGTAGGTGCTCATGTTGTTATGAGAGTAGATCGACTAAAAAAACTTCCTAAAAACCGGAAAAGTACGGAGTCTCATTCGCGCAACGAGGGTTCCGTACAAAGTGGGCTGATCGTCACGGTTAATTCTCCAAATACAAAGTAAACTTTGCGGATAATAAAATGTTTTCTCATACATCGATGTAGGTACGACACTCACAGATTCCCAACTGAAAATAAAAGTTTTTAATCGCAAAACCGTTTTTTTTTATGTTACAAAAATACAAATATTTTTATTACGATTTTTTTAACTTGTCACGACCTAATCATGTCTAATTTCGTGATTTTAGGTCTACGGGAAGTACCCTATTGGTTTCGAGTTTCTCGGCAATGTATAAAAAAACGACATAAATAGCTGTTTTTTTTTTACTTGAGTTGACTTAGAAGCTTGAACTTTTAATTGCATCAAATGACCTTTGATGCAATTAAAAGTTCAAGCTTCTAAGTATTTGATATTAATTTCAACATAATACAACCAAGCATTTCTGAGAAAAAACATCTTGACAGACAGACAGATGGACTAGAAAGTCAACCTATACGCCATAAGGGTTAATTTTTTCTTTTTGAGATACTGAACCCTAAAAAGCAGCTAAATTAAAGTCAAGTCAGACTTAAAATCGTTGTAATCATACCTATATGGCCTTATTTATAAAAATCTCGACGGCGATTAGTAACTGCTTGGCAGATTCTAAATAAAGTTTTTCTTTAGAGAATTTAAATTCAGAATCTAATAATTCGTTGCTAAGCATCATCGCGATTTTGATTAATAAGGCCATTTAAGATTAAAACGATTACTGATTTGACTTTAATTTATGGTAGTGCAAGGCACTGTGCCAATAAAATATTAAATGTCATATGTTTTACAGGTAAACCGCCCCAAGAATCACGCAGGCCACGAGCTCCAGCTTTTACATTTGGCCAAAAGTTGGAACCCCCTGGTACAACCGTTAAACTTGGCCCCGGACCGGCTTCGTACAATACAGAAGGAATGACCGCTAAAGGTGAGTTCATTAGTTCGTTTCCAACTTCAAAGAGAAATCTGTTGACACAATTGTACCCGTTTAAGTGAATCGATGGCATCAAAACCATAAATGAATCGCGTGTCTAATGGTAATTTCACCAAAACTACTAACCAAATCGTCTGCCTACGACAGTCGCATGATTTGGGCGTCAAAGCGGTCGTTTACAGAGCCTGTAAACTAAATGTTTTTTAGATATATAAATTTAACAAAATTGTTAGTAAGTTTACAATAATCATATTCCTAATTTTGATTAAACGAAGGGTTCATATTTGTCAGGCAGTAGGTAACTCTAACTCTTGTATGAACAACAACATGTATTATATTGATTTTATATGGATAACCGCGCCCACTTGGCAGATGCCTTGGAACTACTAGAGCGCATCCCGCCAGACGTCTACCGCATAAAGTTGTAGAATTTACTTATTCTTGGCTGGCTTATAACATTCGTGGGAAGTGGTTCAATTGTCTTTACTAGATAATTGCTTGGGTTGTATGAGCTCGAACTAAACAGTTTATTTTTCTTTAGCCAATTATAGTCTGCCGCCCACGGATTATAGGCAGTATTTAGTTAGTGAAGCTTTAAATTATTGTCTACAATTTAGTAATTTTCGTTAGTAGTTAATTACCTACGTATCTATTTGCTAACGGAATATTCTAGAAAAGAAATACAAAGGTTTACAGGAGCACAAGCAGCCCATGATTGCATGTTATAATAGTACAATACCATAACTGGCTGACCTGTTGGTCTAGTGACTAGTTGGACAGTGATTTGTCCTGGGTTCGATTCTCACCCAGGACAAATCTTTGTGTGATGAGCATGATCATTAGTTACATGTTTGTATTTAGAAATATGTTTATCACGTGTCTGGTTGCCATAATACGCTCTGCCTAGTTTAGGGTCAGATGGCTGTGTGTGAGTTGTCTGTTCCAAGATATTATTATTATTATTTAAAAGTTTTTAACACCTCACGTAAAACTGTAGGTCTGAATGGTAATGAAATTAGGTACATTTATTACCTCCAATTACCGATGTCTTGTGTTTAGATTACTACAACGTTTGTAAGGTATCTAACATTTCTTCCAGAATGTATTTTAAACGGGACGCATTTTCTTTATGTCGTGATTCATGCTGCACAATGTAAGTGGGTCACGACTGCAGTCCGATTTGCATAAGCGATGTCGTCTGCAGTTATTTCGTACTTGTTTACTTAGGTACTCATAATATTTTAAGTCGTTACGTGATTCTTGCATATTTTCCTTAATAGAAAAAAATATTTTTATTGTAATAAGTATTGTTTACTTGCTACCCATAAAAATGATGAAGTCTTTATATAATTACTATAAATAACAACTATTTATTTTCCAAGTAGGTGTAGGTAATATCGCCGTTAGTTAGCTTACATTTAGTACTTTATTATATTACGGATCTATTGCTTAATGATTTAATCCAAAAACTTATTTATTATCTGGAGCTGTTGACTGGTGAAGAAATGTTGGTTTTTCCTTGATTAGCGTTAGTAGACCACAGCATTGTATAATATGATGTCAATAGTAATAATTGTGGGTAAAGTTATGAAGCCATTAAAACTAATAATCGAGTCATGGGATGAATTATACAAATCATATAACGCGTTATATGTTCTTAATTGGACAATTGATGTGGCATTGGATGTTCGTAACGTTACTAAGTTCCTCCGGTGCGGCTGCATTTGGTCGATGTCTCCAAATAAGTCCGTATGGGCGAAGGTGATCGGGGAGCGGTGAGTCAGCAAGTTGTCGTGTAGGTGCCGACGGACCCTCACTGTCTCGACTTCTCGAGACTCGGCTCAATACAAGCTCAGTCGCGCATCCACCTCGCTTCACTCGCCACTCTACCAGGGAACCTAGAGCTTGTTTTAAACAAGTTGTGTTTAGGATTAAGTGCTAGAGATATCGAGTGCAGTGTATAAACTTTACTTGGACGTGTGGATTCCTTAGGTAAATAATTCAGATTTCTTTAATCATGCTATAATTTTATTCATGTTGTTTATGGTCAAATCAAGTTTCTTGAAAGTAGGTATCAAGTGAAAATTTATCGGAAAGTTTTTTATTACAACAGAACTGAATATTCGCAATATCAATATAGGTATTATATATAATATCGGAAAATATGTGAATATTTAGGATATTGTTATTTGTACCTATGGATATCTATTAATAATTTAGTACTTTAGTTATTATGCAAACGGTTGGTTTTTTGTGTGGGATATAGATTTTTTTATTTAGTAATTTGCTGACCTGACTATCTTTGTAGTGTCAATCTATATAAATTATCTACGGAATTATTTGCAAATTTTCGTTAATGGAAACCTTGTCCTGACAATTAAAAACAACGAAAAAAAAAAACAGTTAAATCGGTTAACCTGTACTTAAGTGATGCTCCGTCATACATGTGGCAATTGATTGTTATTTATATCGAATAAAAAACGGGATTATTTAAGCTAATTACACAGTTTTCAAATAGGTCATCAGTATCAGTACGTTATATTTAGAATCTTGTGTGTAGATCTATTTATATTTATTGCTTATATTATTTTAATTTAATTAATATAAAAGATTACTTCAGTTTCTAATAAATATTTAAATAACAAGTGCGTAACAAGTTTCCTGTTTGCTTTAATAAAAATGTTTTATGGTATAAATAGGTTTGTATTATTGGTGATTGATAGCTTATTCGTTATAGACTTACTTATATCATTATTAGAGAGTAAAACCCAAATATTACGTTTTCAAATTAATTTTCAAGACGTATTGGATTTGTTTTCAGAATCCTTTTAACTACGGGGTTTTATTTACATTGTTTTTGTTCAATATGGTATTAAAAAGTAGGTAATTTAAATGTAAAGAGATTGCCTACGCAGATAACAGATCCTTCCAGAATATTCTAGTGCTCTCTATAAAAATAGGTCAAACTGCATATTTTCTTACTGCAAAGGCTTTCGATATTGATCAGTAGAATATAGAATAGTTACGTACAATATTCCGGTTGGTCGAATAAGCAGGGCGCTCCGCGGCGCCCGCTGCGTCGCTGCACGGGCGTTGGCCGCCGCCGCGAGTGGCGCCGACCCCGGCTCCCTGTGACTACGAGCCCATTAAAGCTGTTCGGGCAGTGTACGACCACGCTCCAGCCTTCTCTATCGGACTTCGAGTAGCCCCTCCGCAGCCCGGCGGCAAAACGCCAGGTTCCGTCGTCTTTATTTAGCATGTTGCTGTTTCATCTAGCTTTGACCATGTTTTAGCAAGTTTTTGGTAGCCATTGTGACAAATTTGATTTCAGTTCATTCACATTTTGTAGCAGATGCTCGTTTTAGTAGATAGGAACAGATGTAAGTTGACCTTTCAGTGTGAGGTAATTGATTTTTATTTCGTAGTTTTGATTTGTGCTTAGCAAATGTTTATTTGTTGTTCAACCTTATGTAGTTACTAAGTGCTTGCAACGATATTCATAGCTATTATGCATAATGTACGGACACATTTTCATAGCTTCACAAGTCTTTTAGCATCGATCGTCTTGCACATCACATCACGGTTATTTATTTCAGTTGACTTCTTTTTTATGCTTTGTTATTTATTAGCTAGTCAAGCGGTATTAGGCCTATATTCCTTTTATACTGAAGTTGTGATAAAAATGGTAGTCTATGAATAAAATTACCAATGCCGTTTGGTTAGCAGTGACGTAACAAAACCTCACTTGCTCATCGTCATAAATATTTCAGCAAAACAAACATTTTAGTTCTCAAGTCCTTGTTTTCACTCAGAGGCTACGCTTGTTCTAGCAAGGACATCTATTAGCTTTTCTGAGAATAATTTTATTTTGCTCCGTCGTTGCTTAGTAATTGAAGCCTGATGTCATTTTTATTATTCAATCATTCGTTGTTTTTGTGACACATTGTTTTCTTACTCTCCGGATTTATATACCTACTTCTAAATAAGTTTTAGCATCGATGAGTTGCTATGCAAGTTAGAACTGTTTAATAGATCACTTTTATATATTTACTGACCTGATAAACGTTGAACTGTCGAACCTCAAATCAAGTCAAGTTTAGAGATTAATTATTACATATTGGTCGACTATTCACATAAATTGACTTTAAAAAAGTTGATCAGGCTTTTAGGATTCAGGAGCAAAATTTTTTATAATATTTTTACTCCTGCTCATGGGAAAAAAACATCTCATTTTCAGCGCCAAACACATATTCTATGCCACCTGTTCTCGGCGAAGCAAAGGAAGGTGGAAAACGCGCTGCGCCGGCGTACAGCATCACCGGGCGCGGTAAAACACTCGAGTCAAAGGTCCTGCTGCCGGGCCCAGGCACATACACCACTGACAAAGCTTCCACGGTGCTCACCAAGCGGCCTCCCGCTTACACTATCGCACCCAGACGGGAGTTGAGGCCTCCGACAGCTGCTGTACCCGGTCCCGGTGTTTACTGCCCCGAGAAGGTGATTATTAGTTGTAATATTACAGATAATATACTCGTTAAACATTTTTATCAAATGCAATTTCTCATATATTCAAAATTATCACTAATTTTATCTCTTGATTGTTGGCAATGATATTTTTAGGATGAATTTAATAACTGCCTTATCATATTTCTTGTTACGACCTTACTTTCCTGCTTAAATCATTG
Source organism: Diachrysia chrysitis (assembly GCA_932294365.1). Classification (NCBI taxonomy): domain Eukaryota; kingdom Metazoa; phylum Arthropoda; class Insecta; order Lepidoptera; family Noctuidae; genus Diachrysia; species Diachrysia chrysitis. The sequence goes on along the minus strand of OW028649.1, from coordinate 7,708,842 downwards.
TCTGTTTACTTGTGTGAAATAGTCCGAGTCGAGGCGCACCAGATGATGTCAGCATGCGCGTGAATTTTGTGCATAAATTAGTTTAAGAATTGAACGCTTCCTAAATTCATTCCACGCGGAAGCTCACTTCAGTGCCAGTTACGCCTGCGTTGGGGTTGGATAACTAGTGGGCGTGTATTCGCAATATACAATTGACAACATCTGTAGCCTTCCGCCTACTAATATCGACTTCGATTAATGCTTTAAAATCGCGATCCATTATGTATTCCTTAGAGCATTTGGACCGGAGATGGAATTTCACAAATTAAGCATAATTGTGAAAATTAAACCGTCTAGTAACGTCTCGGTCATAACGAATTACCAAGCTGATTAGAAGCTTGGTCTGGAATTCAATCTAAGGTTAAAATGCTCTAGTTGTGTTTTTACTGACATCATGACATTTACTAACCCGGGGGTGGGTGGGCAGGTGTGCGTGAATCTGCCGTGGGCGCCGGCGCATACGTTCGGCATCCGGCACTCGCAGTACGCCGGCCAGGCGGAGCACTACTCCGCACCAGAAGGAATCCCCGCCATCTAACCGACATCCACCCGTAACAAGATTTACTCATCCATCTTTATCATTCACCGTCACGCTTTGTGGGGGCTAAGACCTTTCTACTGTTTTAATGTATTTATTTATTTTGTGATGTATATAAAATTGATTATTAAAATATTCTTCTAATAAAATCAGTTTAGTTAATAGACAAATAACTATGACATGAAAAAGCTATATATATATATGTATATATATTCTTATATTGCCAATAATATTATTACTGAGGCATATTTATAGTATTTGCATGCTGCCACTTCTACTGTACGGCCAATAATAAGGTACATGATTGTTGTTTATCTTTTCTATTTATATAACTAATATGTATTTATGAATTCTAAAAGTAAACTATGTGTAGTAAAAGAACTAAGTTAACAGTTTGTTATGGCAACGAATCATAAATTTTCATTGTCGTTTCAGGGTGACAGTACATCCGTTCGTGCGAAAAGTATAAGAAGCACATTTTCAAGAAAAATGAAACTCGAAAAGTCCGAACACGCTCCTGCACCTAATGCTTACTGTCCTGAAAAGGCAGACAGGATACTTAGAGAAAAATCTCCAGCTTTCTCATTTGGAACTAAAACTGAAGTGATTAAAATACATAACGCACCTGCTCCTAATGTTTATTCGCCAGAAAAATCGATTAATTCACTCAAAAATGGGCCGAAATATACTTTAGCTGGCAAAGGTAATTCTGAAAAAGTTGAAGTAACTCCAGGTCCGAACTACTATAGCCCACAAAAGGCTGATAAAATACTACATGAAAGTTCCCCGTCATATACGATGCGTTCGAAAGAAGTTGTTGAAAAGTTTGAGCAAACACCAGCCCCAAACGTATATGCTCCTGAAAAGTCTATGCATATGTTGAACGGGGGACCCAAGTATACTATTTCGGGAAAAGGAATGTGTACCAAGTTGTCATTAACTCCAGCGCCAAATAGTTACAGCTATGAAAAGGCTGATAAAGTTCTACATGAAAGTTCACCTGCTTATTCATTTAGGATTAAAGAGCAAACTGTCATTAGAAGTGAATCGCCAGCTCCTAATCTATACGCTCCAGAAAAATCTATTCACATGTTAGACAGCACTCCGAAATTTACAATGGGTGGTAAAGGACACTGTGAAAAAATTGAAAATACTCCCGCTCCTAATGCTTACTGTCCAGATAAGGCTGACAAAATGTTACATGAATCATCTCCCGCTTATTCGTTTCGAGTAAAAGATAACATCCATAAAACTGAAACCACACCTGGTCCAAACGTGTATACGCCAGAGAATTCCGCCAACATGTTTCATAGCTCTCCAAAGTATAGCATGGGGGGAAAAGGATATTCGCCAAAAGTCGATTACGTACCAGCGCCTAACACTTACAGTCTGGATAGGGCTGATAAACTTCTTCATGAATCTTCGCCCGCTTACTCATTTAGATCGAAGATTGCTAACGACAAACCTAGTGATACCCCAGCACCAAACAATTACGACCCACACTTATTAGACGGCACGCCTAAATTCAGTTTGTATGGTAGAGGCCACGATGCCAAACCATTTGATACTCCCGGACCTAACGCTTACGAGCCCCATTTGCCTCATGACACTCCCAGGTTTAGTATGTCAGGCAGAGCGCATGAATGCAAAATATCGGATGTGCCAGCACCTAATGCATACCATCCGCATTTGCCTGATGATGCTCCAAAATATTCCTTTACTGGAAGAGGGCATGATGCAATACGCTCTGAGACTCCTGGTCCCAGTTCCTATGATCCTCATTACGCTAGTAATTCTCCAAGCTATTCTATGTCTGGCAAGGGCCATGAAGGAAAATTACCCAATGTGCCTGCTCCAAACTCATATGATCCTCGCATGCCTGACGGTACTCCCAAATACACGATGTCCGGCAAAGGAACATCTGCCAAACCTTCTGATGTTCCTGGTCCAAATGTTTACGATCCTCATTTACCATCTAATACACCTAGATTTACAATATCTGGTAAAGGGCCAGACGCAAAGATTTCTGATGTTCCTGCGCCTAATAAATACGATCCTCATTTTATAGATGGTTCTCCAAGATTTACCATTGCTGGTAAAGGACTACCTGGGAAAATTGATAATAATCCCGCTCCTAATGCTTACAACCCTGAGAAAGGTGATAAGGTATTATTAGAAAGTTCTCCAGCATATAGCTTTAGAATCAGACATCAACTTCAAAAACCGAGCAATACACCTGGACCCAATGCATATGACCCTAGTAAATATGATTACATGTTAGATGGTGCGCCTAAATATAGTTTCGGATCGAAAGGTCCAGCTGACAAACTATCAAACTATCCCGCACCTAATGCTTACAGTCCAGAAAAAGCTGACAACGTCCTTCACGAACATGCTCCTTCGTACACATTCCGACCAAAATTAGATGATAGTAAAATATTTAACACACCTGGTCCTAATGCTTATCATCCAGAAAAGGCCAACAATGAAATTTATGAGCATCATCCTTCTTATTCTATGTCTCCAAGGGGCAAAGATTCTAAAGTCAACGATACGCCAGCACCTAACGTATATAGTCCCGAAAAAGCTGACGGGGTTCTTTTGGACAGCGCACCTAGATATTCGTTCAGAATAAAAACCCAACCTCACAAACCAGATGATGTTCCTGCACCAAACAGTTACAACCCAGACAAAGCAGATAAAGTATTGTTGCATAATGCACCTCAATATACATTCAGGATCAAAACTGATAACGCCAAGCCCGATAACACTCCAGGTAAGTGACAAAATAATGTAGTATATTTATATCATTTTATGAACTGTTATTACATTCCATAACATATTTTAGCACCAAATTCATACAATATCCCAACGCCCGTTCAAACGCCTTTGTATACAATCTCGGGTAGACATAAGGAACCGATAGATGAGCGCCTGAAGGTGCCTGCTCCTGGAACGTACAACCCTGAGAAGGGTTACAAGTTCATGTTGACTTATTCTCCACAACATACATTCGGTATTAAAATACATACGAATAAATTTGCAGACACTCCTGGTGAGTTAAGGTTTCACAGACAATTAAAGGGCTACCTAACAATATTTTTAAAGGATTTCTGTAACAAAGCATGAGAGGCTGAATATAAACTAATCAGGCAAATATAGTCGTAACGAATACAAAAATAACCAAATTTGCGGTGGGTGTAAAAAATAATACCATAATGCTAGAAAAAATTATTTATTTTTATATAATTAAATCATAACAAAGAACCTGGAAACATTTGCTTAAAGCTAAATAAATTGATAATGAGATGTTTACTATTTTCAGCTCCGAATTCATACCGCATTCCGTCTGTGTTGGACACTCCGGTATATACGATGTCTGGAAGGCACAAGGTACCTGTAGATGATCGCACGCGAGTTCCAGCGCCTGGCACCTACTCCCCAGAAAAGGTATGTAAGAATTATGGTAAAAAAAAAATTGTTGGTTAGAATATTCGTTTTAACATAGACTGTGCAGTGATATTTAGTGGAAGGTGTAAACGACTTTAAAAATAAAAAAAGTACTTGGATACTGGATAGTGGTGAAATAGGCTTGCTACCGGACTATATATTTTAGTAGTTTGTTTTTTTATACCTTGTTCTTAGTTATCAAGAAACACAAAATAACCATGACGCGGAATTCTAATTAATGTAATTATCATATTTTAAAAGTATATAATATATTTTACAGGTGCAGATCAACAGAACGCCACAAATAACATTTGGCATTAAGCACTCGCCTTTATTGGGACAGCTAAGACCATTACAGCCGCAGTACGCTGCTGACACACGAGTCACTGAATCCACAAATACACAAAAGATAACCGTGCCTCAGAGTAACGACCGTATGGAGAATATCAAGAGCATAAACAACCAGAATGTAATTGATATTAATGAGTCCAGTGAAATATACAACACTGGAGCGCATGTGACTCAAATCCGACACGATAATGATGTCAGAAGCACAACGGTTTCTCCCGACCCAATACAACACCAAGAAACGTTAACGCAAGAAATTGTTTGGGTTCCTGAGAAGCCTTTACGTCGCGGGTCTTACACCATTGATAAAACCGATGACAACGGATACTCTGAGCACTATGAAAATAGCGAGATAATTCCTGTTGAGAACGGAGTAATAAGAGTAGCAGAAAAAGGAACAATGGGAGGTAACTGCACTGAAGAAACGAGCAGCGAAATCATTAGGCGTGAAGGATTTGAACAAAATGTTGTAAAAAACGTAAAGAATGCAACTGCTCACGAAAAGAAGCAAGCGGCTACTGAGGAAGTGCGAACAAACACTGACGTCCAAAAACTTGCCAACGGTGGTATTGCTAAAACAACGACGACTACTACTACAAGGAAAGTGGGAACTGCTGCTAGAACCGCTAACGAGTCCACTGCAGTGACTCGCACCGCTACTGTGGTGACATCACGCGACATTGGCGTGAAGTAACTCGACCTTAAGGAGCCTTGTGGCGTATTTAGCTCTAGTATTGATCCTACCAACGTAATACCTACCTAACAATAACTTACACACTTTTGGTGGATTAACTTTTGTTAGTCGCATGTTAACTTTCTATATATACTATGGATACTAATGCTGTCAGAAATGCAAGCTATATTTATTAATGATTAATCGATTATTCTACGATTCGCCTTTTTATTCGCACAATTTATATAAAGGCGCGATCACTTGCTATAATTGTTACCGTTTCTTTGTAACGTTATTTAAATGTTATCATAAGCTAAATATTTTCGACAATTAACTATAAGTACTAATATTGTTAAACATTGATAATTTTATTAATAAAGTTTTTATTACAATGTTGTTTTTATTTTTTGCAGTTTCTAGGTAAGATAGTGCCATAATTTAGGTTACTCTTGCAGCCAGAATGGAGGAACGTTTACATTGCTATTTGGCGTCCCTCAGGCGTAGCTTGGCCCCTCGTCACGCACATAGTATTTAATATTCATTCAAGTAAAGGTAAAATCCTTTGGGGATAATAATATTAGCTTTAGAGGTATTTCGTATAATTTTGTACGTAGTTCAGGTGAAGTTTCAACGAACGGATTATAATAACCATGATATTGATATCATTAAATAGTAAAAAAAACATCTGTTTTTCCTGTAACTTCAATTGGTATGGATTTTTTAAAGGTTAATTAACAGGAGACTTAAATTAATTTAATCTAAACAATGTTCTGAAGGTATACAAACATGGCCATACACCTTGTATGGTCGTAGTGGGTGGTGCAAAGGGTACGTGTGATACCTACCTACTGACACGATGTACTGTGTAGTATGGTAGTCTACCTACGGTAAGCATAACATTAAAATGTTAACTTATATTTTGATGTCACCCGTATAGATGAAAACAGACATAATAAATTGAATTAAACAAATGTAAAGGGGAGCCGACTTCATAAAATTTATATGGGCTCTGAGGTATTATCGATAACAAAAATATTTTTTGAATCCATCCACTATAGCCGGAGATATCGTTTATGGAACTTAAACAACACAAAGCTTCACATTTTTAACGGTAAAAATGTAAAGCTTTGTGTGGTTTATCACGAGACTAAACAGCGCTACCACAGTTTAATTAATAAGTAGTTCCTGTTCTAAGTGCTTATTTTATATAAATCTCAGATTACAATAAGAATGTTCCTAGTGTTATAATTTGAATAATATGAAATATATTTGTATACAATTTCCAACAACAATTTTAAAAAGCAGAATAAACACGTGTTATGAATTACAGAAAAGACAACAGACATTTTTATATTTTCATTGTAGAAACATTTATAATCAAGCTGTGTTAGACCCTACAAATTCATCGATATTTACTAAACCCAACCAAGAATAGCGTCGTACTATTTGTCTAAAACAATACTGGAATATTTTCGGCCACATATCGGATAGCCCGGAGGGACGTCAACAATGAAACAAAAGAACCCAGAGATTGAAGGAAGACCAAGAAAAACATGACACGCTGGACATACCACACACGATACCGTTAAAATCACAGACAATGACTGCAGTCTATGATTAAAATCATGTATGGAAATCTTAGGAGGAAATACATGCAAAAGCCACAACTAAAAAAATAAGAGAAGTATAGAAACATCTAGTAGAAACAAGATTAATGCAATTAGGAATTAGCCTGGAAATCATCAATCATCTTCTGTGACTTCAATTTCCTTTCTAGAAAAACAATTGAACGTGGAACTAAGAATATAAAAACAGTTAGGTACCTACTACGCGCTTACAGTAAACAACAACCTATATAATTTTTATACAGTTATCGTAACAAAAATATTTACAATGTTTTGTTATTTTTTATCTGACGTACATTCTCGTAATCAAGCGGATGTGTCCGCGGTGGTGCTCGCTTCGTAACGGAAGCTTTACGAATGCGAGTCGGATAAGTGGACAGTGAACTATATTGTGCGCCCACGCATCACGCTGCGAATATTGCACCCTGTATCGCTACTCCATGATGGCTAGATAAACTAGAGTGTGAAAAGTGTGTTGAAACGTCAATCACTTCAATCACTTCTCTGATAAGTTGATAAAGTATTGTAAACATGACAACAGTAAAAAGTATACTTACACAAACAATAAAAAGTAATAATAATTGAGAATACCTAAAGGAATATGCTGGAATATTGTAAGTGTTATTTTGTCAAACCAGTGATTGTGAGTTAATTTTCGTAATTCGTTATTGCCATACCTTGGATAATGAACGTACGTGGGGTATGTGGGTGTATATCTCTATCTTACGTTGTATGTGAAACTCCGATTATCACTCAGCGTTAAAATGTTCTTTATAATCATTATACTATCACCATAGTCATCGTAAAATAAATCTTATTAAGGGACAAAAATACATAAGTATAGTTCTGTTTTCCGATAGGCAGTATACAGATACAGATAATGGAAATAGATTACTTATCCGGGAAACAGTTTAAATTATTTAAATAAACTGCCAAGATAACAGTAAGGGCTCTTACACACGAGCGGCATGTTACCAACGGCAGAAGTAGTTGCAGCATCGACACGCGTCGGCGGCAGCTCTCGACGCGTCGCCGAACTTTTGCCATAGAAATGATCAAAATTGGTTGTGTGGAAAAAATACAGCTACATTTTTGACAAATATTTAGTAAGATATTTAGTTACGTTAAATTTAACCTTGTTCTGAATGCTTTATCATTTGACAGTCACATGATACTTGGCATAAATTAAATGCTAGTTTTACTGAAGAAATACATAAACACAATAATGTATATAAATAGACATTATTTAAATTTATTATTCCACAAAGATTTTTCATACATGAATAGGAGCTACGTTTTAGAATTAATAAAAGTGTTTTTATTGAACAGAAGTATGCCATTTTGTTTGGAAGTGTCGACATCAATGTTAATCAATATTACAATCATGGTTGCGAGTGCTAACGTCCTGTCTTGAACTCTCTGGATAGAAACGGTAAACAAAACGAAATATTATGGTCTCACATCTCGCATTCGATACTAACACAAACAAAACTTAGGTACCTATCCTTACCTAGACTCAATTACGTGGGTGCTTAAATAATTGCTTACAAGTGACAAAAAAATAACAGTTTATAAGACAAATAAATTAAGAATTAAAAGTCTAAAATATTATGACTTACGACTATCACAAAAGTCCGATGAAGCGAAGTCTAAACAGCTTATTGTACTGCGGTAGACCTCTTGCAAAAAAAAATCAATGATTCAAAGGTCAATTTTAATTAAAATTGAATGGTTAAAAATACTGTTAACTTACTAGGTACTAAATGACGATAACGAGTGTAACAACAGGCTTACTAAAAAATAAGTCAGTAAACCTTTAAAATTATTTCAACTAGTAATAAAAAGCATAAATCTATATACTTATAATAAATCTGTAGAGAGGTCAATTCTGTACATCAAATATATTTTCAAAATAACTATCAGGGGGTGATTAGTGATCGATACTGATGCCAAAAATGCAATCAGTAAAATTTTTGTCTGTCTGTCTGTCTGTCTGTCTGTCTGTCTGTCTGTATGTTCCTTATAGAAACGAAAACTACTGGACGGATTTTAACGAAACTTGGTACAATTATTCTTCATACTCCTGGGCAGGTTATAGTATACTTTTCATCACGCTACAATCAATAGGAGCAGAGCAGTGAAGGGAAATGTTGGGAAAACGGTATTTTTTAAGCTTCCGTCGCGTATGCAGCCTTAATGGTTAAAGCTACATAGAAATCATGTATGACGGAAATGTTCTACATAAAATTATCTAAAAAATATCCCACAACAGCATATGTCTATCTTTTATGGTTGACTCACAATAACACGTGTAACTCCCGATAGCTTAGCAGTTCGGAGATTTCTGATTATATTTGCTTACTCTTACGTTTATTATACTCTCACTCATCCCTAATTAAAAAAAGTTTACATTATTCCCTATTCAATAAAAAAAGAATCATAGAAATAGGTATAGAAACACCAAACTTATACATGAAATACGATAATAAGCCATCGCGCCGTCGCGCGTGAATACTGAATCATGCTATAAGGATTATTTTTGTGTAACGTGATATATTATATTTCCCTACTAAAATACGAAAGTTAATCTGTCTGTTACATCAAAACCACTGAACAGTGAGGAAGGACATATGCTACTTTTTTACGAAAAACGACGGAAACGCGGACGAAGTCGCTGGCAAAAGCTAGTAACAAATAATATGAAGTAGCCGTCATTCTAAAGTTATTTGATTTCACCCGCAGCGCTACCCATTTATTACAATACGGCTCTTTTAGATTATATCACAATAAAGCCGCCATTATCGTTACCTTGACTTCTATTCAACTTTTTTACAGTAAAATTTTATTAAACTTTTTGCCGTAGGTCAAAGGAAATGATTGTAGCTCGCTCTGTAATTAAATTGATTGTTTATCGCCAGCCTGAAATAAATAATGATAATATTTTTTACACTGCAATAAAATGCTTTGAATTATTATATGAATTATTATCATTAAAACAATGTGTTGAAAGTTCTTAAATTGTGATTTTCTTTTGTTGATTTATCATACTTTTATTATTATTATTTTTTTAATCTAAAAGAAAACCATGTTTTTATTAGACATTCTGTTTTATCTATCGAACTCTGTTAAATCAGTTAAGTTATTTTAAAACACATGAATTGAGGCTGGTTACCACAGACCACCGAAATTCTCTCTGACTACATTTTACAATAATTAATTGGTTAAATTCAATTTCCATAAATTTACAATGTAACATTTAATTTACATATATTAATGATTAAAATAAAAGATTCCAATTATTCGTGGTATAAACTGAACTCAAAATAAAACCTATATAAATAGGTTGTTTTTTATAATTTAATGGAAGTTAGATAACTTCCCATGAGGAAACAACAGCGTAGTTAGGTCATTTCGTCCCCAATTAAGCTGGAAAGGAAACAGAAATCGCTGTAGAACTTGTATTAGTTTGATACCAATTTAATTAATAACGAATGTTTGAACAAGTACCTATTTCTTTCCAAACTTTGTTAAATAATGCATGCAGTTTAATATTGAGTAGAATTGCATTGAAACACAATCAGATATAAATTATATCATTCAATTCTTATATATTTCTAACCAGAATAAACTTAGTCGCATCAAAACTAATTTTAATTTGGTATTACTTATGGTTTTTTTCATAATAATAATAACATAATAATACCGGCCTATAAAGGTTCCTCTGCTGGGCACATGCCTCTTCTCATATAAAGAAGGAACGAGCGTTGATCACCACGGTTGCTAATAGCGGGTTGGCAATTTCATTTTCCTGTTATTGGAATCCAGGTTTCCTGACGATGTTTTCCTTCACCGATTGTCAATGATGTCTTTAGAATATATAAATTAAGAGAGTACATAGAATCGCAGATAAGTAAATTTGAAAGTCACATTGGTACTTGCCTGTTAAGGGTTTGAACTTGCAACCTTGGCACACAAATCCATTTGTTGAACCGCTGGACCACTACGACATTATTATAATCAGGTACAACTGAAAGATAGAATATTACATGAAATTGCTTTTAGATGGTCTGCCCAAATTTTTGTGTTCGTCATGATTAGTCTTGATGGTACCGCTATCATTGTTATCAACGAGCTATTTTAAATATTGATAATTACTAAACCACCTTCGAAACCATTATCAAATGACTTTTACAAAATGGAAAGTCAAATAAGGAGAATAGGTGAGTGCCCCTTCTGTTAGGGATTTTATAATTATTGGACTTGTTTTCTGTTTCTGATATCTTGCCCGAGATACATGTCATACATGTTTTGTTTTTGCTTTACATATCTTGGAAAAATCCTAGTAGTAGTAAGTACTCGAAAACTATGTCGTAACTCTTAAGTCACCATATTTGAAGTAACTGTATCTATGTATGAATAATTTTAGATTATTGAAACAATTGAATACGTAAAATAAAATATTATAATTTGAATGTGGATCGGATTTCAAACGTACACAAAAGCTTGTGAGTCGCGGAAAAATATCGCGATAGCTGCTACTTGTTACTATATAAATTAAAGAAATTAATAATGCATGTTTGGAGGACAACAAGTAAAGTCAAGCTAATGATGTAAAGGTACAATCACGCGACCCACGGCCGGCTGATTGACGTAATAGCACGTCACTCCCTCCCCTCCCTCCCTACCCCTTGCACCCCTCGCCCCACACCGCGCACCCTTAGTGCCACCCCACAATAAACCAAATTAATGTTTGTCCCCGATAAGCATGTTTAGGTTCGACACCGCACACTATCAAGCTTATCACTTGATCTTAGTTGCAGTGTATTTTTACGTTCTAAAAGTAAAAATAATTTTATGATATTGTTTGTGTATTATTATTGTTACTATACACCTATTTTACCTTACAGTACCTACTCACCTTCACATAATAATACGGTTATACTATTAATGATTGCCTTATTGTTGGCAAAAGCTATTCTTCATAGACAGAAAGATTTATCATCATTATCTCATCCATCATCTCTTTTTATTTTTAAACTTGATTTAAAAAAACATAACGTTAATAAGTGATAACAATATTATAACTTATAATTTAAACTGGCTTGCAATAGGGTTTAAATAGAGAGTAATAATGGCAAAAGCAACATCGTAAACGTTTTCTTTACATCGTAACTTTTTTACTTCACATATTGTGATCTGTCATGTGTGAAATACGAGTGGATTTTACAGGCTATGTTCAGGTTTGCTCGACTAGTTTCATGCTTGGGTCCTTAAGCTCTTATGTATGAGTTATTGCGGGGCAAGGTTGAAAGCTAGCACCAGTGCTTTTAGCGTGACATGAACATGAACTGTTACCTCATATATCTTCTCGTAGTAGTAGAAAAAGGGTGCAATTTGTAATATTACTAAAAGAGTTGTTGGATGCCTGTTTTGTAGGTATTTCACGTACCGTGCTATTCTCTACAAAGTTGGCATCAAATGCTGCGGAGCTTCACGTCAAAAACGAAATAAAATATATGTTTTTTAAGCAAAGTTTGTTAAACAATGTGCCAAGGCGAGTTAAAAAGGTTTATTTTTTAAACGAATCGAAAAATTTACTAAATTATAAACCGTTGTGACTTAAAAAAGATTAATTTTATCTGTCCTTCAAGTTAAAGGTGGCTTGTTTGGGTTTTACGCATGGAATGTCGCCTATAGTAAAATAAAGCCATGGATTAGCAATTATTTTTTTAAGTAGTCAATTATTTCTTTGTTTTTGTTATAAGGTATTTTAATTTTTACTTTCGCTTCTCTATTTATTTATGACATGGTATCTGGTTATATTCTGTAACTTTATGTGAAATCACAAGTAATTGGTACCTAATTAATTTACGAATATTGAATCCGGCAAGTAATATTAAAAACTGCAGGTCTTGTAATGCAGGCCTCCATCGCAAATAGTTGTGACATTCTACGTAAAACAAGCCAGTGGTTTTTGTTAGTATTTATTGAAACGCATTTTGAGCAAATATTTTTTTTATTACTGCTGACCAATATTTATACTGTTGGTATCAATTTGAGACATCTATATTCGTATAAGGAAATGGCAATCAGATACTGTTCCATTTGCAAAGAAGACGATGTTTTTATTTAGTCGATGTGTGTTCTTAGAAGTATTGACACTATATTATGCAAATAGGTTTGTGTAATACCGTAATTGTTGTATATTAATATCCCAGTAAATTGTAGTACAACTCGTGTATGCGGTGCTATATTGCAATTAGTAACTGCGTCAGCCTGCGTGTATAACTACTTACTGCTATTAAATAACTACAATTACAAAGCATACACTTTGCCCTTTATCTTTATGTCATTACAAGTCTTTTTAATTACAAAGATATTAATTTCATTAAACATACAACGTTCTCTTTTTATTTAATTTTAATTTTACACGCATGATTTAGGAGTATTATAGTTCGTCCTAATATGATAAATGTTACTTTATTCAATATAATTGTATACTATTTGAAGTAGATAATACAATTTAAAAATGCATTAGTTTTAGACAGATATTTTAATCACATTTAATATGCAAAAACGAAGTTAAAATAAGTGTGAAGTGTATGTGCGTAACGTAAATAAACATAGGTACTATGTATTCTTTGGAACAGATTTACGAGTTAAGTTGCTACCAAAAAACGGCAAGGTTGACATTTTGTTAGTTTTAATTTATTATAATAAATTTGTACATTTCGGTGATGTGTGAAATTAACTTAAATAAGCTAGCGGTAAGTTACCAGGCGGCATTCGTACACGCGACGCGCGACGGTTCAAGGATATGACCACAAGCAGACCAGCTGACAACGGTCCGCGCTCACAGCAATTGTCATTTAGACCAATTTGTGGAATTAATGCCCAATGGTGCTACCGCTGTACATATATGATTTAATTAGTGTGATGTTTCGTAAGTAATACTTTTACGCTAACTTCAGTACCTATTCCACCAACACAGAACTAAAACCTGTTTACTTTGGAACAGCAGTAGTTTTGTGAGTGGTAATAATTGCTGTCTGATTCATAAATACTAATTGATTTATATACATTTCGTATTACAACAGTATGTTAGAATTAAAAAATATATAGAGTTTTAATTTAGTAAATTGAAAATAAATTAAACGCCATCCTGAAAGGTACATTGTACAATTTCAATTAAATATTTGGCTCTTTAATTCAAAATTATACATTATATATATTACGTTATATAACGGACACATGTCCGTTATATTACTGCATTACAGAACAATGCAGTTTAATGTAAAACCATGTAACGAGATACATTAAAAATAATTACAAATCCCAACCATTATCAGATAGCGTTATCATTATCGCAGAGTAAACATAAATCCAGAGATAGCTGGATTTTGCGAGATGTCATATCGTGTGGACTCTACAAAGTATATTTATTTGTGATTGCACTATCTAAAAACGATAACTGAACAACTGCGTTTAAATTATACATGTTTTACTATATTGTTTTGTTAAACTGTTGGCCTAGAGTCAGCCTTTCCCAAAGTGGGCGATAACGCCCCCTTGTGGGCGCTGCAGGCCTAAAGGGGGGCGGGAAGAGACCTAGAAAAAAAATCGAATCTCCGCTAATACAGCTCAGACCAATTAATTTAATTTGAAGTTATAGTGGTTTGTAAGTAGGTGACAAAATAAGGGCGCTAAAAAATTATTTATTCTCAAAGTGGGCAGTAGACAAAATAAGTTTGGGAACCCCTGGCCTAGAGATTGGATGAGCTGTGGCAGCTTGTTAGTTGATCACTCAATCAAACCATAGAACTCTATTTTCCACGATTGAATTCTACAAATGACGTAAGAAGATAGTAACACATATTCTTTTAAAGGAAAATATCTAGAGTATTCCGATACTGATCTAATATTGATATTGATATATTAATAAGATATTTGTACAAAATACAAAAATTGTATACGTACTTCTAGATGTTAATTAATTTTGTGCTAATAAATCTAATAACCCAACAACGTAACGAGTGCGTAGTTTTTAGCCTAGACTGTGTTTTGTTTAACAAAGTTCAGGGTTCTGTACCCAATAAAGATAGCAATGTATATTAATTTATAATTAAGAATGTGTACCCTTAAAATATTCTAACAAATAACGTTAAGTGACCTCTAAAATTGGTTTTATGCGACACTTGCGTGTTTGTATGGCAGACGGTGTTTGTGCGTGCCGTTGTACCGCGTCGTAAATTACTGCGTAGAGCTTAATGGCTCAGAATGCAAGTATTTTCACGTACTAAATTTATGACTCAAAGCTGTTATAAATCGCTTTTGTGTATTTCCAAATGTTACTGAAAAAATATCCAATTTACTTTATTGATACACACATTTATCCAATAGCAAGTTAAACAGTTCAATTATTCTCACTTTATTCAATGTTTAACTTATTTAGATTTAGTCAAAAGTCATCAAAATTTTACTACTTACTTACATAAAACCCAGCCTAATGCCAATTCCCATTATGCAAATAAACGTTCAAATTACTTAAACTTGTTTTTGTAATCTGAATTTATTCTTATGGATATTTTTATTTACATTAACGATACTATTCAAATAATTTGTTTGTCAACGTTAATGTTGATTAAGATTTCCTACTTATTTTTATAACAAAGTTATCTCTCGAATGTTAAAACTCTTCCGTCTTCTGACGATTTCGTATTTATTCATACTATAAATTGTAGTTTCTACTATTTTAATTTGGTTTCTATATGGAATCCTAAGAGTAAAAATATGTAACCTATAGAGTGCGCCTAACAAGTATGAACTGTGTGCACTAGTATGAACAAGTATCTGTGTCAAAACAGAGCGATCATCATATTTTATTCGATATTTTCGCATGAATTAACGTCTGTAGTCGTACGAAAAGCACTTATTTAAGTAAACGGGCGTAGTACTTACAGCTAAAAATGTGCTTACGCACGGCACATCGGGCTACTAGCGATGCGCGCACTCCTTGTTGGTCTATGTAAAGCCTAAGAAGGAATGTTTTAAATAATATCAAAATTCCTTTCCAGAGCTATGCTGAGGTCGGCTTCCAGTCTTACTGGATTCAGCTGAATAATGTGTTTTACATGGAGCGACTGCCTATTTGACTTCCACAACCGATTTTACTGGGTAACACAGTATCCCATGGTAAGGCTGGTTGTCAGAATTTTAATTATATTACCAACTAATCATCTATTTAATGTTGACATACATTGACAATAGGTAGGTACGTAACTAGATACTGTTATCGTATATTCTAACAAATGATGATTCACTAGGATTCACAGATAAACTTTTGACAGTCGTCATTAATTTTATGATGTGTTCATGTTGAAATGTCATTATCATCATCTATCGAATTATTTATTTATTTATTACAAACTATCTAATAATAGTATTTCATCATCATCATCATCAGCCTATCTTCGTCCACTGCTGGACATAGGCCTCTCCTATGGCACGCCACTGAGCTCGATCTTCAGCTCTTCGTCTCCAACCACTGCCAGCCACTTTGCGGATGTCGTCGCTCCATCTAGCCCCCGGTCGTCCTACACTACGTTTACCGAGACGCGGTCTCCACTCAAGAACACGTTTTCCCCAACGGTTGTCGGTTCTGCGGCATATATGACCAGCCCACTGCCACTTCAGCTTACTAATCCTCTGGGCTATGTCGGTAACTCTGGTTCTCTGCCGGATCACCTCATTTCTGATGCGATCCTTTAGAGAGACACCGAGCATTGCCCGCTCCATAGCTCGCTGAGCGACTAATAGTATTTAATTCAAGCAAACCTGTGACATAAAATCAAGCAATATACACAACTACAAAAGTTACAATCTTTTAAAGTTGATGTGACGCATGTTCCATCTCTTTTTCGTAAAACGACGACTTATACGGGCAGCCTTAGATTAGTATGAAGAATTACTAAGGTGACGTCACCTGGTTGATGGTCTAGCTCTCTCTGTCTAATTAGCAATATTAAAATGCTTGTAACTAGTTTAATATGAAAGTAATTAATCTGCCGTTTTTACCCCTCGACAATTTCTAATTTTTTTTAAATGACATAATAAAGTTCAAATAATTAGATTCAATCAAGTCTTAAGCCAATCAAGGCTCATTAATAGTTATAATTAATAATTTAATTATGTGGAGTACTCTGAATATAATGTCAGGAAATTTATTAATGGCTCAGAATTTAGCTCTCTAAATCTACAACATAAAAACGAAAACGATTATTGTATAAAACTACTTTACCTTTGAGAACGTGGGTCAAGATCAACATAGCTTTTATGGATGTCAAAACGTACGTGATCTTGATGCTACTCATAAATGTCCATAAAAGTATAAAACTACGATACAGTACACGGTATTGGAGTATACGTCAAGTTAGAAACCTTCGGTACTATAGATACACCCAACATTTTTATCAACATATATTATACAAATTAATGGCATTTGCAGTTTAAAAAAAAACAATATTTAATTGTTAACTGCCTTTTCGTCTATTATGTAAATAACTTTCCTTTGCTTGTTGCCAATCCAAATTTTAATCCCTACCAAAATTATCGACTGACGATTTGTAAATTAATAATTTCTACATTATGGTGAAAAGAGTGTACGTATACGCTTTAGGAGAATTAAAATTAAAAACACGGTTTTGCAAATACCGTACCTACTTGGAATTAAATTCAATTTACTGGAAAAATTAACGTTTACCTGTATATATGAGGAAAATACTATGTAGGTTTAAATTATTGTATTGTGGTATATACGTCTGGTTATATTTAAAATTAGGTAAAGATTGAGTAGAATGAGTTTTTTTTTATTTTTAGCCGTTTATACATAGCCCTTTTTACAATTCGCTCTATTAATTTTAAGGGTCCAAAATTGTATTAAAGAAGTTAGAAAAACGAGATATTAGTGTTAGTAGTCTAATTTTCTTACATATTTAAAACTTTTCTTTATTAATTAACAACTAAAGGATCTCAAAACTTCAGACGTCATTATAATTGTTTATATTAATTATCAAAATGTTTATGCTAGCAGTTCCGTGAACTGTGTTGAGTGTTGAGTGGTGACGTCATTATTCGTTTTTTTAAATAATAAGTTTGTCTAATTAGTCACATGACCAACATAGATAAGACATTTGGGTCTAAGTCAAATATTATCTATATAGAAGGAAACATTCCAATGACTGAATAATCTTGAAAAGAACAAGTATTGAATAGCTCCTTTTTGTACTGACTTAGTATACTTTTGTGACTGCACGGATATCCGATTGGGATGTGCGCGACGTGTTGCAGGTTCGATCCCCGCATAGGTAAAGCATTTGTGTGGGTCTGGGTGTTCTTTGTGTATATGACTTGAATGTTTGTAAAACCCTCGCGATGCAGTGATTAAATTTAAAAGTGCGGGAGTCGTTTTAAAACAGTATAATTAGAAAACGGTGAGAATAAGTATTCATTATTACTTATTCATGATATATTTATCGCCATTTCAAATCTAAACTATGCAAATCTCTTAAAACAAAGCCATTAGTATTAGCTATTATTATGTAATTTAAAACAAAATGCAAGACAAATTTCACCTCGTCTAGACACTATTTTTCAGTAAGTACATGCATTTAATAGCTTAGGCGTGCAGTGCAGTACACCTGTGTAGCAAATATAATTTACACACCATGGGGTTCCAACATTCTCTCGGGGCCTCGTAAATTAATTAGGTTGTACCGTACTTTGTTAAATTAATATATTTTCCCGTACTGCAGCTTTCACTACCTAACTGAATGCACGGTAAATTGTTTTAGTTTGACTTCGATCTGGTTGTTTTACAAGTGTTTATTTGTCTCTAAGATTTCGATTTAATGATTTTATAAAAATAATAATTATTTTACATATATTTTGTATTATTTTTTGTTATTATTTACGAATCATCGATCAATCAGGTTCTTTCAATCTGCATCAGTTTTTTATACATGTAAGGTATTTTTTATTTAAGTAACATTACGTTATTGCTTTTAAATATAATTTTGTCTGATAAATACACTCTAGTAGTGTGAATATTTTATGATTCCACAAATTAAAGAAAGCTTTGTAATGTCAAAATGTCTGGAGCTTGACAAAATGATTGAATAAATAATCTTTAATTAGTATAAGTGGTGTGTATTCGTTTTCGTTAAGTAAATTTAACAAATAATACTTAAATACTCCACTATTGTGTTCTAAAGGTATTAAATTTGGTCTATGATTAATTAAAGTTACGGCCATAGGGGTGAATCGCATAAGCGTTTACGACGATCCGAATTTAAATTTCAAATTTGTCAAGTGCCTTTAAATAAAGTTAAATGTATTGTAATGAAATTGTACGAATGACTCAACAGAAAACAGTAAATAAAATGACTTAACCCCGAATACTAAACGCAACTTAACTTTAAGACGTATTGAAATATCTGTCTGTCGCTAC
Organism: Diachrysia chrysitis; assembly: GCA_932294365.1. Lineage (NCBI taxonomy): Eukaryota > Metazoa > Arthropoda > Insecta > Lepidoptera > Noctuidae > Diachrysia > Diachrysia chrysitis. The sequence goes on along the minus strand of OW028649.1, from coordinate 7,689,664 downwards.
TTTACACCTTAAAGTGACAGAGACAGCATGAGAGTTAACGGCGACTTAAAACTGATTGAGGTTTCAGTATTCGGCCAAAACATAAGTAGATTTGATAATTTAAATAACATCTTTTGAAAGTCGGGTACCATAAAATAAAATTACTGAACTCACTTTGCAGTCAAAAATCTATATGAAAGTATGCATTGTTTATCTATACGAATAAATAAAATTGAACTGTTTTTTTGTAATATTAAAATAAATAATTATATACGGTACATATACAAAAAAGAAAAAATGTCTGTCTGTTTGTTCCGGCTAATCTCTGGAACGGGTGGACCGATTTGACGGGACTTTCACTGTAATAAGGATTAATTTAGGTTACTTCGAAAACAAAAAAAAAACTTAATAACTTTTTGTTAAATTCGACGCGGACGATATCGCGGAGACAGCTAGTTTACCTACTATACGAACATTTAGAAGGAGGTTCATGGTGAATCACAACTTTGACATGTGTTTCTCATACTCGAAGAAAATATCTAGTATGAGAATATACATTACACTTTGGTGTAATGTATTGTTATATATTACACTTTGAAAATGTTGTGCCGTTATTGCGTGAGTTGGATTACCAAACATCCACTTTGCCTCTTGTGTTGATATTTTTATAGCAAACATGTCCAATGGTACATACTGCGTATATTAAATAACCAGAAAGTACCTATTAGTTACAAATGTATTTATTTATTGTTTTTGACATTTTTACATTATTTATATCTTAATATTTACAAACTTAACTATATATACACTTTAAACAAAACTAAACTTAACTAAAAAAAAAACTCTAAAAAATTGCGTCAAAAAATTCATTTAATTCAAAAATTTAGTTACAAATTAGATAACTAATATTCGCTTTGGCGTGTTATCTTCGTCAGCTGGAATTTAGAATTTTAGCCAGCATGGCGTTTTAATCATAAACTATTCGCAACGAAACCTTAATCAATTTTGCCTATTTGTGGTGTAGTAATTTTACGAGCGTATGTTACATAGTGCCTTGCTGTTTTATCTTGTTTGCCGCAGCGCACACGCGAGCACCGCGCTCCTTACCTCATTTGTACTATGACATTCCGTCGGAGTTGATGGCGCGAATCGGCCGCGTCACACACCCAACCCTATACCGTTGCACGTAACAAATAGTTTCCTAACTTTCGTCGTGACTTAATCGTACCTCCCGTACGTTTTTCTCGTTTATAAACAAGTTTCGTTCGACATCGGTGATCACAGTGTTTTACCATGTAATAATAATGAAAATGCCCATATTCTGTTAACAATTACTTCGCGTACCTAAGCTATAAATCAAAATGACTCAGTGTTTTATAAAAAATTAAAGTGTTTACAGCTATAATGTTCCAGTGTACAGACAGCTAAACAGTGGAATGTGCGTTCTTAGCTGCGTTCAACTGGATACAAGAGCTTAAAAATAGAACAACTTTAAGATTCCATGTGGTGGATCAAACAGTTCTCTATTATGGGAGATACTGATTGCGTCTTCTCGTTATAAGTTGCAGTGTAAAATTTGTGAGCAATATGTCAAACAGCTGCGTTCGTCGTTTGTTTACCGCCGTGATTACTGTTGTGTGTATACATAGCAGTCTCACTCAGATCTCGACCACAATAGCCAGTACAATAGATGGTACCAATTGTCAAGGTTTGATCATTTTTATCATTGGACACCAAGTGGACCTTCTTTCTGACACACCAAATAACTGTTAATGTCGTTTAATGGTTAACTACATAACAGGTTATGTTAGATATGCACAATTAATAGTGACAGACTGGTCACATTTCCTTTTGTGAGTAACTAATTGAATGAAGATTGTAAGGCATGTATTTTACTACAAATGGATATTGAGACATACTTTTAATACACAAGCAACATTCTTCTGCACCGTTTCCTTGTCTCAGTGATCAGGGAATATTCCAACCACTGGTTTTCAATTTATGTATCACAACTTAAAATACCATTTTAACCGGATATTTTTATCATTTAAATGGAATTTCAAACAAAATGCTTTCAGAGAAATATAACCACAACACACAAGAAAGAGGTCAGATGTATCTGTACCGTTCATTAGTACCTATACCTATTGGCAATAGCCATTATAACCAGTGAATGCATATTTTTTTTTAATAAATATTAGAAAAAAACATATATATTTCCATTTTAAGGTCACATATATCTCCTTTTAAGAAACTCAATAATATTAGAAACTTTCAAAAAGATAATATTTGGACATAATAGTATTCTGTTCTTTGATCCACCCAAATTGATTGGACTCAAGGTAAGGACACAATAGAATGATACCAATTGAGAACCACGTGTTGGAATAGGCCTCTGTAAGGTTACTGACAAATAGTCAGCTAATAATAAATGAACAATCTAACAGCATTATTTCTTTTTGACACTTTTCCGCGAACCTAATACCTATTGGCATTTTGAATTTGTTTAATAATGGTCACTAATTTGTAACAAGCTTGCTACTGACATAGAATAGCCCAAAATGAGGAATGCTGATGTATATAGAAGATAGCTTTGCAAGGGTATGTATACAAATGGATAATTTGAAGCTTCATGGATGCTGTGTGGATAACAAGAGTCCTAACAAATGCGCACAGTGATTAAACCAGATTATATGTTATTTAAACTTGTCACTAATATTGAAACCATACACCCGAAGCTATTTAGAAACTGTTTCTTATTTGATGCTATAATATTAAAGAAAGCGTTGTTTGTATTTCAGAATTAAAAATAGTTTGTATTTTTCAAATCACTTCAAAAATTTAATGTGTCTATAATAAAACTATACATAACAAAACACTTGGTGCAGAGCTACTGGCGTTAGCACCGTAAAATTATGTTTAGTTTAAATATATAGAATATTTTGACGTGCAAAATGCTCTAATATTAGCGATTGTTTGTGTAGTATGGATTAAACGTTTATTGATAACGTCAGACGTTGCAATCGGTATTTTTTTAATAAACAAAGCTGTGTATTTTTGAATAGGTAAATTAGGACCTACTTAGTTTAGATAACAATAATAAGTTCCACGATCTGATGACGTGAAATAATTGTCTAATTATATTATAATATAAACATAATAATTACATGATATAAAACAACAGCTGTTACACTAATAAAGAATACACATGTGTAGAGACATCCAATACTTTGTGTTAAGCCGAGGACACGACTCGATAAATTTTATTTCAAACAATAGATAATATGGTACTACGCACATGATCGAATTTACATTACAAATTAGTCTAATTTGGTCTTTAAAGGTCAGGTTCCGCATCACTAAACTATAAACTAGCAATGTAGATAAAATACTAAATGAGAGACTAAACAAATTCTTGCGCAACCTAAAAAACAAATGAGGTTCATGAAATTAAAAACAAAAAACTGTGTGCCAATCAAAATTTTATGATATTTGTATTTAAAAATAAAAAAAATCATTGAACTATTTTTAATCTTTGAACGCCTGTCATTAAAGCCATTAAAATATTAAAGAAGAACAAATATGATTCAATTTAATTCAATTTAATTCAAATTTAATTCAGAGAAACAAGATAGAATCTTGAGAGTTGTAACTTCTGGCTTATTACGTTGATGGCGCCTAAATTTTAACGATGCTACTGACACTTTGGAAGTTTGCCCAACACCAAGCTGAATCAGTTTCATGTTATACTGACAATAATGAAATCATCATAATCATAATATGCGTAACAGACTGATATATGATTATCGAAGCGTTCGATTTCTAGGTATCACGTATTTTATACATAAGTTATCGATGGCCGTATCGAGGTACGAATTATTTAACAGCAAGTTAATAGTGTATTCTTAGTTAGACTGTATCATCCAGTACATAGGTTCTGGCAGTAGCTCCATTTAAAATACAATTTTTTAGTTAAACTGGAATCCCACGTTAATATATACCTTGGGAAAAGGCTAGGTATGAGAAAACTTTAAAAAATCCTGAAGTGTTTGTAGCTAAAGTTTATTAGTCAAAATTAAAAAATAAATCATTAAATACGTCCATATAGAACAAAAAAAAAACAAACTAGAAGATTAAATCCCTGGAGGCTTCTAATATCTTTCTGCAAGAGAAGAGACGAATTCACAATATATACGTCATAAAGTTATAAAACAATTTTATTACTATTTGCTTGATTATTATTGATTGACGAAATACATCTTTGTTGAAACGTATCCATTACGTATGTATTAAATTGAATGCGGGCGTTATCTTCCTCGCGAATATCTGGGCTATGAAATCGTTAAGCATGTTTAGTGTTATAAATAAACCGATTCATGAGCACCTTGACGGGGTTTACATGGAAATCCCCAGGAACACAGAGCAGATCATGTGTCGATGATATCAACATCCGCTTCTTAAAATTAACTAGGAAATAATCATTTAGGTGAACATACTTTAACTATGTGAGACCAAGTCTTAATTAAGTCACTGAAACAATTGTCCTCCACCAATTTTTTTTTTAACCTACATATTACCGAGACTCCTTACGGAAATCTTGCAATAATCATAATTTCAATGCAAATCATTATTTCAACCCATTTTACCTACTGTCCGAAGTTTGGTCGAGGTAGCTAGATTGAGATATTAAAGTGCAAGTGTGTACGCAAAAACAGTTGCATTTACTCAAAATTATTTGTTTAAGTTTATTAGTAAAGTTAAGATGTGCATTTTGCGGTGATGCACATCTCCACGACACGCATTTTACATCCGCCGGAGTGGTGAGTGGCCAGTTCCACAATTAACTTGAAAGAAAAACAAATATAATATGTGACTCAGCTGCTGTACCGTATTGTAACTTGTCTGCACTGTTTGAGTTTGTCTAAGAGGGGCGCCGTCGTCTAGGGTTATCACTGATTCACCTCTTATTATTTGAACCTAGCTGTCGCCCGCGTGTTTTAGTTTCAACGGTTTTTCATTTTTGCAACATTTTTCATTTATGCTCAGCTCCTTTTGGTAGCAGCGTAATGTTATATATAACCTATAGCCTTCCTCAATAAATGGGCTATCCAACACTGAAATAATTTTTCAAATCGGACCACTAGTTCCTGAGATTAGCACGTTCAAACAAACAAACAAACAAACTCTTAAGCTTTATATATTATAGTATAGATATAATGGAGGAACATTGCAAGGCCGTTTAAGTTATATTTGCTTGTATCTTAAGCAATTTTTATGGTTTTTTACTATTCCCCAACACATGTGAATTTTACAACAATTTACGCTGACTTAGCATTATTGACGTCATTATACTTGGACGCATTTCATTGATTGTTTTTTACAAATTATTCTTAGGGAAGTGTTTTTAAAACTACTGACGGACCGGTTTCTAAGATGTGTCAAATGTTGTTATTATCAAGGAAAAAAAATAGACGAAACACAATTAGAAACGAGTTTCTAAAATTGTTTTAAGTCCGGGGGGTCGTTTTGAATGAATTTTAATTTTAATACAATGCTAATGCAAAATTCTTATTCATTTAGCAGGCACACAAACCACAAAAAAATAATATCAACATTAACAGATTCTTTTTCAAGCAAACTGAATCATGTGTCCGCTTGACTAATATTAATTTTAAATTGGCATTGTATTGGAAATAAAATGAACTAAATAGTAAGTAAGGCACAGGTTTTTAATTTTACAAAATTATACCCTAGTATTTTTTTTACCAAGGCCTTCGCCTCTTTTGTCCTTTTATCGACTTGTTTTATTACTTGGTTTTTTTAATAATACCGTATACCCAGGTGAGGACAGCCTTACTTAGAGGCCATGAGTCAGAAGTCATCAATGGCGTCTCGGATGAATTCACGATATTTTACGAGAAACATACTCTGTGACTCATTGATTGTCTGTACCTACAGAAGTTAATCATACCATTGATATTTAATCTTCTTTTGTTATTTTCTCACGGTGTTTAATATTTATTTGTATTTAAATTATATTTGACTGACAGAAAAAATAAATAGAAGCAAGCGATCGCAAGCCATTTGACCCATAGGCAAAATTCTTAAATTTTCGTTTTTTTATCTAATGATGAAATAAATAGAATTAATTTTTAGGCCAATGATAGAATACTCTTACCTACATTTAGAAGAAATAAAAAAAAATATTCAATTAAACAAAATTTTGTTACGTTTTGAATTCGGTTATTAATAAAAAACAGCTGCTATTTCCTCATTGTATTGTAATAAATTATAACCTATATTATGTAAATATAATTCTAATGTTTAAACTGTAATACTGTTAAGTTTTATCAAAATTAATTCAGTAGTTCATGCCTAAAACAGTTCCAAACATCCTTTCCATTTTCATTTAAAATATTTGTAGGATAAAAAGGAATCTAATAGGGATGTCAACAGGGTATAAAAAGTGACAATCGATATTATCAAGTCCCTCAGTTAGATAATAAAAAAAAATATTAGACACGAAACACGTATCCGTTTATCTAAAATATAAAATTGAAATAAATAAGTCTGGGAGCTTGTGACGTCACGCCATGGCAAAAATTATAACACGGAGGCACGTCACGATCAATTTCCATTCACTATACTTTTATATTTTTTGTTTTTTTGCGGAACAAAAGTTTCTACTATTATTTATTAAAATACCTAACGGAAATTAAAAAATAAACATTTAGTCAACATCCATAATAAAAAACGTAAAGTGTGCGTTTAAAAGGCCATCCCTCAAGGTCTGTTCTCGAGGGTGGTGTAAAACGCGATTAAATCAATTATCTTGGTTCGCCCGGTAATTGCGGCCATAGATCACTATAGTCGACTGTAACGGCGAGCAAAGAGGTCAGTGTTAAACTGTTCGTTTACGGTTTGATATGATGATGGATTTGATATATCCGTTTTGTAAATGATTGATAGACGAAACATAAAAAGGTCAATAAACGATGAAAATATTTAAACAACTTATTTAAATAAAATTCCTTTTAGGTGTAAATTATATGTATTGTTATGTACACAAAACAATTAAAGAGCGTACGAAAAATATGATTTCGAAGTATAATGAGCAAATCAATGTGTATTTTATTAAAACAGTGTTTTAAAATTTTATTATTTATTTACTCTAATTATATATATCAGAAAATATAAACAACTAGCTGACTGAGTGGGTGTTGGATCTAAGCTTACACCATGCTAAGTTTCATCAAAATCGGTTCAGCGGTTTAGACGTGAAAGCGAAACAGACAGATAAAGTTACTTTCGCATTTATAATTATTAGTAGGGAATAACTTTAAATTGGTGCGTTAGGAGTCTAAAATGAATATAAGATAATAAAAACAATAACATCAAAATAGATGCCGCGTCAGATAGTACCTATTTGACAAACAAGCAGGGTTTAACATTGCGTGGGAACTTCTTGGTCTCATTAAACAAAATCATTTATCGAAATGAAGGTCACACGCACTTGTTATCGTGAACCATTGAGTTTGTTTATAGTATTTAAATACAAATTTTTGACATTGCTGATTGCGGTGAAGGAAAAACTAGTTTAAAAAAATTACGTTTTAGGTTATGATAAAAAAAATACGAAACCCTAACTAATAATCAACAAATTTGAAATATATCATATTATATATTATTTGAAATCTAGTCAAACTAGTTTTACCTTTTAACAAGTTTATTTAGAATTCTATTGTATGCGAGACTTAAAACGTATTCTCCTCATTGATAGTTTTTTTTTGGTTCAGACTAGTTTTTTAACCCATCTAAGTAGTAGCTCGATTGATGAAGAAAAACTTTCTTTTATTCTTTTACGTTCCTTATAATATGTATTTTCCCATTGCAATGCCATTATAAAAGGCCTCCTTCCAGTAAAGAAAACTAATCAGCTTTGATCAATTAGCTCCGCTTCATTTAAATACATTTACATTGTTTTGGTTCTATAAGTATCCACATATAGCATAAGATTAGTTATTGTATGGTTATGTGACAAAAAGATGAACATGTCCACTTGGACAGTGACAGCGATAAGTACATGACAAAATTTATAGATATACAGTACGATAAGATAATGACTTATATTTATACACAATTATATAATTATAACATTTAGTTATATCTAGTGTAATTTTGGCCGAACTCGAACTCCTAAACGATTAGAAAAAGAAGAGTAATAATGTGGGAAAGACTAAATTACAAAATATTTTTCATTATTTCACTCTTCGTGTTGGATTTATACGGGACCCAGTTTGACCCCTAAGGAAGTCTAACTTATTAAAGAAATAATTGTAAAATGGAATATTAAAAAAAAAAAATAAAACGTATATTACTTACCGTAATATACAAAATCATAAAATTGAAAACTCATCAATTTTTTTAAGATTTTTGATAACTTACTTATACTTATTACGTAGTAACATAGCGTATTCGACTAATTATATCGTTTCATGGGCCGCTAGTCTCAATGACGATCCGAAAATTGCCAAGTTCATACAAACCGGTCCAACAGCTAAGGCTTATGTTTTGTGTGGGTTGCGGTTATCAACAAAAACTGCGATACGACGACGTCGCAATAGTTCCTACATTATTCCACGAAGTACCCAGTAATTTACTAATAAAATGAATGTAAAAAATAATAGTACTATAGGTACGTGAGAAGACGCAGAATGCTTGAATTAATGTCTTGTCGTCAATAGGTACCTGGCTTGTAATTTTTGCCATGCGGCCTCAACCGTCGTCCAAGGTTGTCTCGGCGTTTCTATATTTAGAAATCGAAACAAAGTCTAATGATGTAAAGTGCTAGTTACTTTAAAATAAGAATGTAACTCCCCATTCTTTCAAGGGTGACGTCATCGAATTTCCGTGTACTGGGCGAAAGGTGGTGACGTCAGGAGACAACGATCGACTCAAATATTTCGTAATTAGTTGTAATCAGTTAACCATGGTTCACTAATGACGGCAAACCAGTAACTTCCACGTGCCGTACTTGTTTTGGTAAACATAAACATTTCCAATGTCTCTAAACACCTTTTGGAATTTATGCGATTTGATTACTATACTGTATCTTGGCCTCGTTATTAGTAGAAGGGAATAAAAATACAACATAAAACCATTTTTTTGAAACCTTTATGAATGGTGTCATTATTATCTACCAACTCTACTATCAAACAAAGTTACACAATAAGCCTCAGAATATATCCTGCTTATGTTTTAATTATAATGTTTGTATGTTTGCGTGTTTGTTACCTCATCACACGAAAACTGCTCAACGGATTTTGATGTAATTTTGCACACATGTAGTTCAATAACTGGATTAACACCTAAAATACTTTTATCCTAGTTACGTTTCGTGTTCCCGTTGATTATTCTGTGTTTCCTTTACACTCCACGAACGAATTCGCTGGAAAAATTGTAATATTTTACGAAAATCTATTCTTAGAACAAATCACGTTGTAGCAATAGATTACAGAAATCTCGTAGAACGAGCATTGACAGCTTAACGGATTAGATAAATGGAAAAAAGATTTTCATTTTTAACACCTGTTGGGACAAGTAATATGTTAGGCGTTGTGTAAGGGCAATAATTTGTCAATGTCCTATTTTGGGATTAGTTCCTCTACTCCAAAATAAAAATGGAGAGCCTTCTTTGGGTATTTTTTAAGTTTTGCATCGACCTGAAATTTTTAACAACATCACATCATAAAAAAATAAACTGCAAAAGTTTAAAGATTGTTAGATAAAAGAATATCGAATTATTTAAAAAAAAATATGGTAATGGCATCTTGTTGCTGAAAAGAAAAAACCTTTTACACCAAGGAGGAACTATATTAATCAGTATTTAAAAAAAAAACCAAGCGGAAGATAACTTTTTTGTTGTGTTTAGTCATTCCAAATATTCTCGGGAGAGATTCCTTATAAAACTCAGGATAACTTTCTCTGTCAAGAGACAGTGAGTCAGCCATTTTGTAACTTCCTTACTGTCCTAATTTGTTACATTAATTATCATTTTTATGTAGATAGAATATTAAAACATAGTATAGCAAAACCTGCTTTAAAATGGATGTACCATTTTAAAGCAGGTTTTGCTATGAAAAAATATTTCTTAAATACAAATTCATACACAGATATAAATAATATCAGCACGTGACCTTTCTTATCAGCTACAAGGTACATATTTACTTACGATTACGGCTAACTTCCTACTTATTGTTCGACAATTTACATATATCTTCTTTAAAATTTAAAAGAAATGATAAGATGGAATTTTGTGCAACAATAGAATGCAGTTGTTAATTCTTAAACTGATTATCACAGAATGTCTTTGCGCAATTGGATAGTTATGGTCTGACTAAAGTTAGAAATAGTGAGTTTAAGAATCACTAAACACAAAATTTTCTGGAAACACAATTGTTATGATATTACTGGAAAGAAATTCGTCAGTCTTGAAACGTGGCTTTTCAGAACATGTTTTACTCAAACAATTGTTCATTTTCATTGTTTAATTTGAGATGGTATTCGTTTACACGAGACGGCGCCGCCAACTGCATAATTTTAGCCAAGGTTGAGTCACAACAGTTAAGGCAAGCTGGGCCTTTTCTTGTGAATATCCTATAAGCGTAATGCATAGATTATAAATATGTCTAAATAGAGTGTCGCTCAACAAAGACCTAAAACAATAGTGGTGTGCGTGACAGCTACGTATTACACTCGCGAAATGACATTCAACTTTACCAGTGTGCGTCGATATAATCGCAGACAGTTTGCGACTTTTTTTTGACGCGTCCGTAACTTTGACAGTCCATCTAGTCATATTTATAAGGTAAGCTGTAATGTTAGTATTGGCAATGTTTATATGTAATAGGATTAATAGGAAACTGCGTCATTGAAGTGTAGGTGTGCCAATTTATAAAGATCATAATGGATGTAGGGATGACATTGTACAGTGTGGGTAGCTTCTTGATGCCTTGACCAGTAATATCTCATGCCAGCCATGTTTATATCATTTATCTTTATCTAAGACTCATAATGGAATCTTTTAAAATGTAAGACTCTCTTATAGTATCTTCCTTGGTGTTCATTTTGTGTACATTAAAATTAATAGTTCTTTTATTAAAAAAATGTTATAAAGTAAAAACAGGAGACGTATTTACTATGAAAAAAATACAGGTAATTTATTTATATACACAAATATGTACTAATAAATATAATAAAACAAAGTGCTGGTAGTTGGTAGTTAATTTACTACCAAATATTAACAAAGACGTATCAATCAAATATTAGTACGCAATCCTAATAAAACTACTACAGGGAAATAAACTTTTCCTATATAGGTAGGTACTATGCTATGGATAAAATTGCTTTCCCTAATGGCCAATAAAATTAAACGCAGTCTGTTTTATTACACAAATCAATGGACAATTTCAACAGATGTCGTAAATTGGCTCTTAACAAGCTTATTATCACGTCTACCCTGTTAATGGCTTTTCATTATTATGATAAGGAAGGATATACCTTAATTGATTACATATAAATGTAAAAAGGGACTTTATGGGACCACCTCTGAGGTTACCCTATCAATAACTTAACATTTTTGATATTAATCCACAATGGCCGGAGATATCGCGTATTAAACATAAATAAAATGATATTTTGAAAGTATCTATACTAATATTATAAAGCTGAAGAGTTTGTTTGTTTGTTTGAACGCGCTAATCTCAGGAACTACTGGTTCGAATTGAAAAAATCTTTTTGTATTGGATAGTCCGTTTATTGAGGAAGACTATAGGCTATATAACATCACGCTACGACCAATAGGAGCGGAGCATAAATGAAAAATGTTGCAAAAAATGAAAAACCGTTGAAACTAAAACACGCGAACAAAGTCGCGGGTGACAGCTAGTTTATATACATAAAGCATAAAAAATTAAAATGTCTAAAGAATAGAACTTGTCGGAGATTTTTTTAAACCGTCTGTTATCGTCATTCCGTACGTCAACGTTAAGTCAGTATGAAATCCTCATACACGTGGCCTATTTATTGTTAAAAGACATGTCAATTTAGGTTCAAGCAACCAGCCCTTAGTCCATAGAACATATGTATTAATGAGCAACAATTATTTAAATATCCTAAATCATCCAACGGTTCATTCATCTGGGATCAAAATCCAAACTCATATTATGAATGCGAAAGTACTTGACTTTGTCTGTTTATTAGGCTTTCAAGGTTAAACCGCTCAACCGATCTTGATGAAACTTTGTAAGAAGTAAAATGAAAACTCAAAAAAATATGCTACTTTTTGCCGCGAGTCGCAAGCAAAAGCTAGTATCGCATATATACACAGTTTAATTAATTTCATGATAAACTGACAAATGTCTAGACAGACAATCAACATAGATGTTTTTACAAGATTCGTCGTTTCCCCGCTAATGGTTTGATCAGTTTGGTAGCAATCCTAACATATCCGATAGTTAAAATATATATTATAGCTGTCCCCCGCGACTTTTTTCGCGTGTTTTAGTTTCAACGGTTTTTTATTTATGCTCTTCTCCTTTTGGCAGCAGCGTAATGTTATATAGCTTATAGCCTTCCTCAATAAATGCGCTATCTAACACTAAAATAATTTTACAATTCGGACCAATAGTTCCTGAGATTAACGCGTTCAAACAATCAAACAAACAAACTCTTCAGCTTTATATTTTAGTAATATAGATCTTATATAAAAAAAACATTATTAAGAATAATCAAGCAACTATTCAAAACTGGTGATAAGGGAATACTAACTTAATATTATTAATGGAAAACGAACTGTCAATTTGCAATTGTTTTGTCTGTACGTATTTTTATTATTATTAATTTTAATAAAAATCTGTCAAATTATTCAACGCGCTCTAAATTTAGATTAAGAGGGAAACTATTTATAGTTATTTGATATTTTATGTATTGTTTTTTTAATAAAACGTTTAATTATATTTTGATATTAATAAAGACCATGATCAACAATAATAACTACGTGAACATGGACTTCTGTTATGGATATTAATATGTCTTATTAGGTCACACTGTTCAAACTAATTATTATACCATATACCAGCAAAAAAAACTATATCCTGTCAATCCATGTGTGTCGCAGATGGGATTGTTCCTTACTTAGTATGTAATATAGGAAATCATTATAATAAGTATCATTGATTTGGCATAGTTGCGACATTATTTATAATTAATAAAATTTATTATATTAAGGTGGCTTAGTTTAGAAAAGTCTAGAGTCAGGAGATACCTTTGCCTAACTTTAGGACAGTAAATACGTTACTAAAAACAATGTTATGGTTTATAATATTAATATAATAATTTTTAATTTATTCCGCGGTAAAATAATAAAATAATAATTTTCTTTCATAAGTATTCATTGGCTATAATCATTAGGTACTTAAATTGCACGTTTATTCTTTTGTTTAAAACAATAGTAACGGTAACATTCGGTACCTAAACATACCGGAACACATATAGACTGTGACGTCATAGCCAAAATGGTTTTGATTGTTTAAGTAGCCGTAACGGAGTACGTAATCACAATTTACAGTTCGCTTGCTAAGATTGCGTTGTGCAATCGAAGTACTTTGACATTATTTAGTACTATAAAGGTGTGTCCAGACCTGACGAATGCGCCGTTCGCGAGACGCTTGCGAACCGGGCGCGTGTTGCTCGCGTGCTGTTACAGCCTACTTTTTGTTACAACTCGTGCGTTCAAACCCGAAAGAAGCTATGTAGCTTCTTCGGGTTTGAACTATGAGCCTCAGTTGTCAATTTGTGTGTAGCTTGCGCGCGACTAGTACGGAAGCGGCGGATTCGAGGCGCATTCGCACAGGTCTGGACACAGCTTTACAATTCTGTACCGATGTAATGGGTGTTATAAATACAAGATGACTGGTTTATTACATTCCTGGAGCCTTCTACACGATACATATAATGATCTGTAGAGTAGACTGATAGTGGTTTATTTTAAGCCTATTCATACTCTGTTCCATTCAATGTAAAATCTGCGTAGTAAAATTCAATAGAATTAGACCTAATTCAGACTTTAAACTGATAGGTAGGTTCTAATGTTAACAATAGAGTTAATTGTTTAACTTATTCCCGGCAATGAGTTACATAAACGGTGATGATGTTAATGAAAAAGATGCTTAACAGGTTCGCTGTCCAGACATTAGACACAATAGTTAAACAATGGACATGAATCATATGAGATACACGGGACAGGGAAAAGGTTAAGTTTAAGTTACTTATGCATTACACACAGCTGAACACATTATTAATTTACTCAATCATAAATCAAAATTCAATATACATCAAGTATTGTTTACAAAATTATGATAATTTTCGTATAACACAATTTTAATAGACAGACATAAATCATAATTTAATCATTGATAATGAAATATGGCCATAATTCCATACGAGGTGGTTATCGTATTTCAGTTGTGACCAGGCATCATCGATGTAAGTTATTATTAAACAAGCAATATGTAAGCCGAAATAATTTGACTTTTAATGCGTATTGTCCTGACATTAACCTATTTGTTATAACCTAGTAGTGGTTTAATTAAAAAACATTACGATTTGAGGCCATTTACTTAACGCTTTTGTGACATACCCCTTGAAAATATTTAGGGAAATAATGTGGGTCACAAAAACAAAACATGAGAGGTAGAGTAAGTGGTAAATACATAACAAAATACAGATTTTATTGCTTTGCAAAATATGTTCAATAACAACCTTGCCGCAAATCGTTAGTTAAAAACCTAGAATAAAGATAAGCATTAATCGCCTTATTTATAAAAATCAGCAGTGGTATTCGCTATGGCGGTTGTCAACAAAAGCCATTGTTGCTTAATAAAAAAGACAGTGAAAATACAAGTTTCTTATCGTGTTACTTCGATGACAAACTAGATCGACTACTACTTAGTTGGTTACCGACGTTAGCCAATACTGAATAAGCATTTTAATACTTATTTTTATCCGGTAAACATCGGTCGGGTTGGCAACTGGAGATAGCGAATAGGCCTGGACGGCGTTAAGCAATTGCTAAGAAACTTCTAAATTCAAATTCTCTATAGAAAAATTGAAATAAGAATCTGCTAATCAATTGCTAAACATCGTCAAAATTTTTAAAAATAAGGCCATAAATATTTAAAGGCGTAAGAAAAATAAAATAATAAGTTCGATTATTTAAAGAATAGCGCATTTAATTTTCTTTTAGTAGTCTTTAACTACGGTCAATTTACTGATTATGGAGCTGAAGGAAGTATCTTGTTTTACAATAATTTTAGCGACCGGATGTCCATACTGATATCTTAACAGAGACATCCTGCAAGCTGTTTGAATGCGCGTTCTACCGGACGTCGACCGTTGTCGTTTAATATTTTACATATTAAATTAATAAACTTCATTAGAATAGCGTAGAAGCCAATGATTGCAGTTATTAATAAACGTGCCAATGACCTATGTTGAGTCAACTTCGATTGCTGTTTAATTATTATTTTTTGTTTTTACAAGCTTATTATCTTTTATACTTGCGGTTGCTTATTTGCAGAGGATCTAGATTCCAGATAAAAAAAGTTACTTTTTTTATCACAGTTTATGTTAGATTCATTATCCCTCCCGTTATTGTAAGTCAATGAAGGTTAATTAAGTGACGGGAATTATAGCCCAGAGTGTGCTTGCGACCACGGCTAGTGCAACCTGATCGAAACGTATTTAAAGGTATTTTTATGCATGTTCTCGTTAATTCCCGTCACTTAATTTAATTATAAACATGCAGCGCGATAGTTTAAAAGTTAGCAAAGAAGAACAGGTATAATAAATAGCAGTAAGAGGAACTGCAACTGTAGCACTGCAGCAGGGCTTCTCTCATAAAAGTATTTTAAAAAGTTGGTATTTTTTATTCGAATCAACAACTTTGTGCATATTGAACTGGTCATTACGCAAGTAGGCCATCAGAAAATTCTATTATTTGTATAAAACTCTAATAAGTATATCAACATTTATATTACCGTATATTCTGTAAGTCGTTATCGGCATAAACAGCTGCGATAGATAGAAATACCCAGTGTTCACTACATAATTCTGAACAAACAGGAAAGTCATAGTATGTGGAACAACGCTTCCATTCATTAATATATCCACTTTATGACGTCCGAAATATTAAATCGTATGTATTTCAATAAATAACACCAATTAAGATACAATAATAATTTATCACACAATTAGTCGCACTATTGCATATTATTGCATTGATTATTGCATATTATATTTTTTCAAGCAATAAATTCTGCCTCTTTAATAACGAGTATCGAATCAAAACGATAGTTAATAGTTTATATTATTATGATCTTAGGTCTTACTAAGGTCAAATTATATATAAAAGGGCTCGTGTTTAAGCCGCACCGTTGAACCGAGAATAAAGGTTAATCCGCGCTCGCCGCGGGTGGCCCGTGGATGGGTGACCAATTGAAAAACACCGTGACCCGGAAAGCACGTTAAGCCGTTGGTCCTGACTGTTATACGACGATCTTAGATAGTTGTTAAGAAGAAAAGCGGTCGAAGAGACTTTCGAAAATTAGGTATTAGAAGAATCTATCCAACATTTTGAAACCGCGCAACTAGAGTTATTTAATGTTTTTAAAGACCACCATTTTTCATAATTTTAACAAACAACGACTCAGGTAATATGGGATACTGTGTTACCCAGTAAAATAGGTTGTGGAGGTCACATTGTCATTCTCCATGTAAACTACAATATTCAACCTAAACCAGTAAGACTGGAAGCCGACCCCGACATAGGTTGAGATAAAGCTACGCGGAAGGAAAAAAAGACACTATTTTAATTTTACAGACATGGTAGGTAATCACGAATATTGAAAGTGTACTTTCATATTTTAGAATAACGCCGTTATTAATTAGGTTTTGCTAAATGCATGTTGTTGATTGCACCTACGAAAGCACAAGCCATTTTAAAATTGTATTACTGTACTATTAAGTATGTATATTCAAGCTAACTATACCTGACCTGGTGTAATAATTAGAGGATGGAGGCTACATGAAACAGTGGTGTTATATGTAAAACATACGTTTTGCCTTGTAAATAAAACAGCCATGACATCGGGTAAGGTCAGTGGGCGATCCGTGGCATTGGGCCCAACACACTCCCCTGGGACATAACGCTGTTGGTTTTGTTATATTACATTAATTTTGCACATATAACGGAGATCTATTATTTCAACATTTTTAAATTTATTTTCTTTCGTATATTCTTTTATTTTTAATTCAATAATTAATAATACCTAAATATAAGATTGTAGAAAATCTATGGAGAATCTACTAGTATTATCTAATTATTTCCCTATAAAACGCTCTGGTTTGGGATTCAAAACGGCAGACCGGATTTTAAAATAAATATAATAATAAGGTTAAGATATGGCAGAAAAAAAAAATGTGTTTGTGAACAAAAACTTTTTTGTGGAAAACCAACAAAATCTTAATTTAAAAAAAAAGATGGCGTCGTTTTCTATGACTAAATAAACTACACGTTTTCGGTCAAATCTATTACATAACTAGTAAGAGTGTGTGACCTTGGCCCTAACAATTTGTTTGAAATAATATAAATGGTTTTGGGTTCCCACAATTGCACGAGCCAGCAAAATTCCTAACTATAGCTGCGCATAACAGAATTTTCTATAAACACCTATCATATGATATTGAGAGACATCGTCACAACTTGCACTTAGCGTGATGAGAAGACCATTAATTTGTTGATAAGTAGAGCTGCGGGGTCCTAATCACTTAATTGGTCGCTGTTTCCAGGGTTTAATACGATCAATTGTTATCAGCGAGGGACATGACGTTGCGGTTCATTTGCTATCCTACTGGTAGGATTAATTTTCCGAATGTTGACCGCACCTGTGTCACGCCCTGGACGCGAATACTGCTAATTAAAAGTGTTTTCGATAGGTGTGCAGTACAAGGCGCGCGCCCCGCTGCCGCCGCCGCGCCGGTGGCTCACGTTACAAACGCCATTAGTATGATGATAAGCTCGTCAACTTGCTACAGCCCGACTGCGTCCTTCAGTTACCAACTAGATGATATATAACCTCTCGATTAACGCGTTGAAACACTAAACTCACCCTTGTAAGGCCATCGATATTTGCTTATGCATCAACATTAATAAGTTTTACCCTTCGATGATGATAAATCGATAAAGAAACGGTTAACTTAACTGGACTGTTTTGTAGGAGCAATGATACATGCGTAAATAACAGAATTATTTGTAGATATTTTAATAAAATTTTAACTTTTCAATATTAGACCTGAAGTTTAAGTGCTAGCTAGATACATTCCTACACACACATATTAATAGTAGTATTTGTTCATATATCATGAATTGTGTAATAATCGTTAAAGGGTTGCTCACCTTGTCGCTTTCAGATGATCTACAACTGAACGGCCCTGTAATTAGTCCATGTCAAAGCGAAATAATATTGCAGAAGGGACAAAACTATACGCTTACATGTAAAGGAAAAACAAAAGTGCAACTTATGCAACAAGAAATACCCGAAGAAGTAATCGGACCGTTTTTTAAAGACAGAAAGTATAGGACCATACAGACTGGCGAGTACAAGTTCGAAACCGATCTTGAGTTGCATAACATTGACCAGTTTGCGATTGGCTATTACGCTTGCTTCGACGATACGGTAAACGGTAGCGAAATACTAAATAACCTTATTGGAGAACCGAATAACACTGAGCATATCTCTTTCATTTATATTTACGTCAATGGTGAGATTAATTAAGTATTGTAATTGAATTCAATTGTATATACCGTATGTGTTTGTATCTCATGATTTGTAATACAACTTTTAGGCTGCGATAGCTTGTTTGCACCCATGCGGGAGGTTATCGTTCCAAGAAATCAATGTAAGGTCGTAATTGAATGTAGACCAACAACACCAGATATTAAGGTTGAACTGTTATTGGTACGTATACATAAATATTGGCTGTCAATAATAGATCATAAAAACGTATTTAACAAGTAAAACCAAATATGTGTATGTACTGTAGGTACGAAAACATTAAAAATATATTTTAAAACAAGTAAAATGTAATAAGATGTTAAACATAAATGCGCTACATAAAACGCTTAATGCAACTGCATGATATTATTTTACAATACTTTATTAACACAAATATGCTGTCGTTGTGATCTAATGACGCAAAGTTCGTTAATTCCTTAACTAGTTCATACTATAATGGACTGCTGTTGGCGAATATTAGGAGGTTTCTTAAAGACTTCTATTTTCGTGGGGCTTGCGTTAGGAATAATTTTTAAATGGACAAAATCGCAAAGTGTTTTAGTCAATATTAACTAATAAAGCATTCTATTCATACAAAATGCTAACCATGCCATTGTAATAAATATTAGAACTTGCAATTAATAAACACAAAGTAATTAAACCACGCGTGCTACATTTTCAAGTGCAGATTTAAATCACTTCAGTAAGCATGGTGTCGAGAATAACATAAACTTTTGATTTTTGAACTGAAAAGATTAAAAAGCACGTTCTCGGAACAAATACTAACAGCGATGACGATGAAGAATAGATTTAAGCTTTGGGGTATAACAATTTAAGAAGTTTAAAAATATACAAACGCAACTAAATATGAAACGAGTAATATAAAGAGAAATCACGGAAATAGGGGTTTCTAACCTTGCGTAACGAATATCACTAACAAAAGCTTATTGCTGAAGTCAAAGCCGAGACACTAAAGCATGAGATTTAATAAAGCTATTTGAAATAAACTTATAATAACATTCTTAATATTCAGGACTTTCCAGAATCAATTTATCAGCAAATCGTACAATATAGTCCCAAAATCGGGTTCGTCATCGATAGCGACACGCTTTCGGAACCTCTCGGATCGTATATGATATATCGCATCTGTGAGTTTCAGGGACGAAACGTTCGCCACGAAAAAGAAGTTTATTTTCAACGTAGGTGAATAGCAGATGTGTGCGTTTTAACATTTTTATTATAAATATTTTATACCACATTCACGAGAAAGGGTGTGTTACCGCCCGTTCATTGCGAATATAAATGAATATTAACTTTTTCTGAATGTGGATTTGTTGTGTTTTTCAATTCTATAAGAAACCTGATATGGGAAAACATGCACCTAGATAGATAACTTATTTCTAATTGAAAAGCATAACAATTTATTTAAATACCCGTATTTACTAACCAAAAATTTATTTGGCAATTACTACAATAGTCGCAGAGTAACAAGACACCAGAAGAATCACTAAATTATTCTTCAAAGATTGGGTATTTAATGAGAACGTGTAGTAGGTCTGCTTACAAATGTGAAGGACGACGCGGAAATACTGTCGAATGGAAACTTATACGTAGTAAGTAGTGCTACAATATAGATGTCACCTAATAAGGTAGCGTGGTGTGATGGTTTCATTCACTGGACCAAGTACTCTAATTAATACTCAGTGTTCTAGATGACTTTAATACTTGATGTTTTGTGTTTACTTACTAGCTTGAGCTTACTACTCTATCTGTCGTTCCTACTTCTTTGGTGTGTTGCTCTGCGTAACTCTCTGTATGCATGCACACATTTACAAAACTTACTAACACTATCTAATTTATTAATTTAGTTGATTGTTTAATGTCATGTATTTAAGGTGGGTTTTTTAATACTATACTTATCTTTGTTTTTTTTTTTTGTCAAATTTGCCTGGTATGACATTTTGAGTTTGTTATTATCACTGATCGTTTTTGATACACTATGCTAAATTATCAAAATAATGAATGCTGCTTAATCTTTAAAAAAAATAAATATATTTTAAACGTATCGTTTTCTATTGATTGATTTAAAACGATGCAAAAAATAAAGCTGCTTAATTTTTTGTTCAAAATGGCTTTGTGAGCAGTTTTATCAAAGTTAATTTAAACTTAATTATAAGATTTTTTTTTATTTTTTTTACTGTGTATTATGAATTTTTACTCTATGTAGTTCCAAAATCATATTTAATTATTCAACCACCGAATGCTCAAATTAAACGTATCTTTAAGTCGTTCTGAGCATAATATCACTACTTAACACTTGGAAGTGATAAAACCGCATGATACTTAGAGGCGACTTAAATTGAATTACTTTGAGTATTTGGCAATAAGATGCTTTTATTTATACTTACTATAATTATTGTCAGATGAAAATAATACATTTAATGCGATTAAACTAATGATGATGATGTGGTTAACAATTATTTTATCTTTTCAGACGTTAGGGTCCCCCCTGAGCCAAAAGTTATAGGCGGAGATGTGCGTTTTCTGGCAGGAGAGACATTTACAATTAATTGTACCGTTGAGTTTCCACCAAATTCTCTTGTCAACTTATTTTGGATTTATCCACCAGGAGTATCAAATGTGAGTTAAATAGCTTTTTGCATAATTATTTTATAACAGGACGACATTATTTTTTTTAACAATTTAATATTTTATTGAATTGATTCTTAAAAAAATATGAAGATTCATAAATCTTTCAAGTTTTAAATTATAATTATTGTCATCTATCAGCGATACAGAGAGGAATCTAGAGCCCTATTATGACGTGTTAAAACTATGTCGTAAAAATGTATTGAGGTACTTTGGGTTACTAGAAAGATGATGCCCACAACATTCAGCTTGTTGTTCATATGTACCACTCATAATAGAGGAAAAAGATCATCATCATCAGCTGGAAGATGTTCACTGTTAAACAAAGGCCTCCCCCACAGAACGCCACAACGCACGACCACTTTCCGCTTGCATCGGTAAAAGATACTTAAAGGTAGTTCTTATGTGTTGTAATTCATAATAATAAGATTAAAATATATTTTAGGAATCAATAACAGAAACAACGAACGCATATGAAGTGACGGGCGGTACAGTGTACCGCAACATAACTGTCAGTAATGCGACTAGCCAGCATGGCGGCCTTTACTCTTGTGTCTCCAAAAACAACTGCGGTGAAAAGGCGAAACCCTACACCAAGACATACTTGGGTAATAAAACCTCATATCATAAAAATTAATAACTGCTAACTATAAAAAATCTATACAACTAAATAAAATTGAAATGTCTGTTTGTTATATTCAAATAACAGCTTTTTACTACATTCATATAAATGTAAATACGGTACATATACCAAAATATATCTTTTTACAATTTTTGTCTGTCTGTTTGTTCCGGCTAATCTCTGAAACGGCTGGACTGATTTTGACGGGACTTTAACCGGCAGATAGCTGATGTAATAAGGAGTTACTTAGGCTACTTAGAAAACGAACAAAAAACTAGATAACTTATTGTTAAATTTCACGCGGACGAAGTCGCGGGCACAGCTATTTTTTTTACCGGATTTCGGCAACTTTTTTTCGAACCCGACTCCTGAAATGGTACTAGTAAGCTGTTAATTGTGATATAGGTACTTATAGCAGTTAATAATTTGTGGGTTACATTCATATACTTGTTCTGTATAAAGGTTTTTTTCCTCATCTCCATTCATTTTACTTTAACTACCATTCTAGGCCCATTTTCATAATTTTAATTTGGCTCTGCGAGATATAAACCCTTACATTTTCCATTGACCTTATACTATGCACTCAGAACATCATTTTATTATTCGGAGAATTAACATGTCAAGGCTTATTTTTATCACCAAACATAAAACACATTAAAGTATGTGAAAAATTAAAAGTATAACATATAATAGTGTTTTGAGATAGATCTAATATGATTTATAATATGGCTGGTTTTGGCCTTATATTAAATGTCTCATATTTTTTTTTCGTCAAATCCTATTTTTGTGATTTCAAATAATAGGTTTCATAATGAACTTACAAATATATAAAAATAACTTGTATGTTCAAATGTAATGTTTGAAAGAATTCATGTTCAAACTAGCAGTCGATTTTTTATAAGTATCTAACGCGCTGCCGGCCCTGGATTCGCACGGGTGTTGTGAGATTTACAAAACATTATTTTTTATCTTTTATAAAAACCTTCTCATGTAAATAATTAACACAACAATTAAATAATTAGCGAAATTGTTCCATCCGTTTACCCGTGATGCGATGACCAAGGATAATACAGATTCATTTTTGTACAGGTAATCTATATAGATTTATAATGTAACATTTTATTTTAAGTTAAACCGCAACTCAAGATAAAACAGGTGAACAAAAAATTTATGGAATCAAGACTTAAAAGAATTGTGGTCACCACGGAATTGAGAGATTATCCTGAAGCGAAGTATTACTTGTAAGTGCTGTTGCATTTTTTTTATTACGTTTAATTGAGCTCGAACTTTTGATTATATTTCAAAGATTTTAGAGCTATGTACCCTAGAAGCCCTTATTAAACTAATACTGGAGATTTTTACAGATGGGTATTGAACTCTGCAGGACTATAGGATAAATAAAAGTATTTTACAGCTTTAACATAGTTTATTTTAATAAAACTGCACAACGACATGATAGCAACAGCGGCGCGCGCGACCATACAATATACATACATACATACATTTTTAGTTAAATATGGTAGTATAGGTAGTTTCTAATTAGGTGGCGCGGCTCACGTAGGTACTTTGTATTACCTAAACAAACTCTTTTAAGTAATTTCGAGCAATCTTGTAATTTTTAAAAATTATACTATAATGAGTAGTTAGTTATATTTACTGATTTTTGTTCCAGCTTGCTCAATAACGTTCCACTGCCTAAGGATCCTGCAAAATATCTAATTAAACGAGCCCGCGGGTCTTCAGGAGACGTTAGCTTGACTATTTATAACACCAAAGTCAATGATAGCGGTAATTACACTCTCGTCGCTTCCAATGGCCATTTGAAAAATGCCGTATCATACGATATCAGAATAATTGGTGAGAACGTTGCTATTATTAACTAAATGGATAATTTCGGCATGTGTTATAAATTGTTTTATTCCGAGAATATTATTAAAAATCTCCAATATCCAATGACAGTTATCGATGTAAATTTAATTAAATTGTGATTATAAATTTCTGGGATGATAAAATTAATTTTCGTTCCTCAAGTTTAATAAATTCCGGTAAGTAAGAAATTTGTCATCTGTCGTTTTTTTATTTATTCATGACGCAATTATAAATAAATAAGTTTGTATTTTAAGACTACGGAGGTAAGACTAGTAGATAGGTATATGCTAAAAGGTATTAGGTAAGTTAAGGGTATAATCCAAGATCATTAATACAATAATCTGCTTTGTTCCACAGCCAAACCGACAATAGACTTTGGACCCCAAGTGGACAAGAAGTATATGGAGAATGTGATAGCATCACTGAAATGTGTCGTAACCGGGTATCCCCTGCCGGATGTCACTTGGGTATTCTCTAATACCGAGGAACAGACACAAGTAATATATATATTTAATTTATTCATATTTAAATTGACTGATGATATTTGTATATTAACTTTCGCGAGAAATATTCATAATTATTAAGGAATAATAATGATGAATATTCATGGATTCATTATTTGGGAGTCATTGGATCATCCTATTGTTCTGGAAGATAGGTCGTAGCTCTAATACGAATAAAGAGATGAAAATCAAACAAACATTTATCCTTTGGGATACATTTCTTGCCCTTTTTTGTTTTGGGCAATTTTGCTCTAAAAATGTATGTTAAGCATGTGTAAAGTCAAAATTTCAATGATCGATAAATATATTATGTTCATTTGTCTGAACTTTAAACACGTATTTCCCTTTGTTTGTTTTCTTAATAATAGATGGAATATAGCATAACAAATATTTGGAAAAAACTAGATACATAATTCATGTTAAATACAAACAACTAAAACGACACGTGACAGCCGAGAACGTGTTAAACTAGTTTTGTCTAAGTAAAGCTGTTCTACCAAGAATTACTAACTTACTAATCTAATATGGTACGCGAATAAGATACGCGAAAAATATTAGTAGACACTCTTTCACGACCAAATCATGGATCCATACGAATTGAAAATGGACGATTGTCCAAACGAATTAACTGTACGATAATATAATAATTCCTTTTAATATTGCCTTATTTTTGTCCGTTATCTATTCACATTTTACAAATTCTAGATATATATAGGTACTGTATTATTTTTCAGCCAAGCACAAAAATAGTAGTGGAGTCGGCGTATAATTTAACGGCGTATTTAGACATTTCTGTACATGCTTCTGGAAACATATCGTGCAAGGCGTCCAACTCTCTCGGCGAAGCCATAGAGACCAGGAGACTCCTCGTTTACGAAATCTTTGGAGGGTTCGGAATCAAAAATGCAGAGAACACTTGGTTCTCCCAAAACCAAAATGTTATTGTCACATGCGTTGCTTCTGTATACGACTTTTATAGCGTTACTTGGTTGGGACTTGACGGAGAAAACTTAAACGGAACAGGTTAGGGTAAAACAAATAAATATTTTCTTCACTTTCGTGGTATT
Organism: Diachrysia chrysitis; assembly: GCA_932294365.1. Classification (NCBI taxonomy): domain Eukaryota; kingdom Metazoa; phylum Arthropoda; class Insecta; order Lepidoptera; family Noctuidae; genus Diachrysia; species Diachrysia chrysitis. Next base: position 7,664,082 of record OW028649.1, on the reverse strand, counting down.
CAGAGGATAAATAACTACTGATTATTATTGATTCTTGTTTAAGTTTTTCTTACAAAAAATAAATAATATCACTTGTATTTCAAACAGGTGCAGTGGAAATCGTAATGAGTCCGTTTTCACGTATTGCCAAATTGACGCTACCCCACATTTCTGTAAACCAAAGTGGCGAGTACGTTTGTCGTGGCAAAATGTTTGACAATACCTACAGAGATGAAACGATAAACATTTCAGTAGCAGGTATGTACAATTTTACAAATTTGAGTAAAAAAAGGTAATGAGGAAAATACTGTTATTGACCATTCTGTAACACTGTGTACACCTATATAAGTTATAAAAATATACATTTATGTAAGTTTTCAATAAAATACCTTTATTTTTACCCGGATGATTTACATGACAAGGTATCAAATCAAGTAATTTCTTCATTTGTAATTTGGTCTTAAAATTGATTGATGATGCTAAATTTTCCTACGTTTCTCTAGCTATTCAACCGCCAGTAATAAAAGAGCCCATGGTTGACAAAAACGAGGAAGTTTATCGGTTCCAACACATACAATTTAATTGTCAAGCCGAAGGAGTGCCCCCACCGACACTAGAATGGTACAAGGTAAAGTTTAAATCTTAATTCATTTGTTTATTTTTATATTTTTGTCTTTAAACATGAAGATGACGATGCTGTTTGTCATTGAATTCTTTGTATTCTTATTAAACCTAAATATTATTTCTATACCAACATCATCGTCTCGCTTCGCTTGCTTCTATTACAGACGATACATCAGTAATTTACAATTTATTTTTTAACTATACAACAAATCGCCAGCTTGTTTACCTTTTTTATATTGCATTTTTTAATAACTTATGTTTCAGGATGACGTTCCCATAGTAAACGATACTGATGGACGAGTTTTCTTTACAAACATTATAAATCGCACCGTTGTCAACTCCACGTTAGAATTACCGCCGATGACAGACGACTACAAAGCCACCTACGAATGTTTGGCCAGCAGCGACGGAATTGTAGCAAAAAGGGTTTATAACGTGGCTGTTAACGGTAAGCATTTCGTCATTAACTTCTTGTTCTAAGTATTTTTGAGCTACTCAAATTTATCAAAGAAGACCATAAACCATGACATAGATGATTTCTTATTTAACGGTTTACACACGCGTTTCGGTTCCAACCGCAATCCTTAATCATGAGCTGAGTAACCTTTAAGTAAGAAATAATATGAATTCATTTTGCGTTATAAGTAACTATAGGCACTCACATGACAAAGATGCTTTTGCTTAAAGCACAAAAGCATCTTTGGTTAAGTAACACAATATGAGTTCGTAATTTTGATGTTCTTTTTTTAAAGTGTTTTGATCCATTTGATTATTTTCAGCAGAAGCCACATATACAACATATTTGAGCGTCATCATAGTAATAATCTTCGTATTGATAATCGTCGTGTTGTATCTAACTTGGAAGGTTCGAAAAGAGAAGCAGTTTAGGCGGGAACTAGCCGCTGCTGGGCTTTTGTATTTCAAAGAAGGTGTTACGAAGTCTCTAAACCCAGACTTAGGTATTGACGAACAAGCAGAACTGTTGCCGTACGACGAGAAGTTTGAATTTCCTAGAGACAAATTGATTTTCGGTAAGAAGTTTTTTTAACCTTCTGAATCGAAGTTTTTAGGACATTCACGATTCTTAGAATAAGTTTGAAAAAAAAAAACATACTAATCTTATGTATTGAGTTTGTTTCGACATTTTTTTCAGGGTAGTTAGAAAATATCGACTACAGCGAGCTCAAAAATATTTTTTACGTAACATTTAAAAGTGATGATATCATTATCCTAGTTATAGAATAAATTATTTCATTTCATTTATTTATTTTTATATATGAATCCATAGCTAGCTCATATGCTAATCTGTAGGTATAATGTTTGTAGGCAAACAGCTAGGTGCAGGTGCATTCGGTGTAGTATACAAGGCGGAAGCACGTGGAATCATCAATGCGGAGGAAACAACCGACGTAGCTGTTAAAATGGTGAAGAAAACAGCAGACAATATGTATATCAAAGCATTGGCCTCAGAACTCAAAATAATGGTGCACATGGGAAAACACATAAACATTGTGAACCTGCTTGGAGCGTGCACTAAGAACGTTGGAAAACGTAAGAATTTGCTATAATTTATGTATAGGTATAATTAAAGCTATTTTTGGTATGTGACGCCATCAGCGTAATTGTCAAAAAATAATCAGTGGGTGACTTTTCGACACTCAAGGTTTGTGTCTACTAATATAACAATCGACTAATGGTACAGTCGTGATAAGTTGTAATCAGAGGGAAACTCTTTTTCTAGAATTAAGAAACTCATTGTAGTGTGTGTTTTTTTTATTTGCCTATCTGTTTGGTAGTCATATTATTTCCTATACATAAATTGATTTAATTACATAGCTGTTATTGAAAGCCTAAAGATAATAGCGAGTCAAAAACACTAGGTATTGATTTACGATATACAAATATGACGTGTAAGTACCTATCTTAACGTTTTTCTGTAATGATCCTACGCTCATTAGAAATAATGTATTTATATTTACGTCTTATAAAACTGGGTCTTATAAACATAAATTAAGTTGTGTCATAGAGCTAGGATCTATGATTTTAAATTCCATAATTATTTTTCCCAATATATGTGACTGATATCGAAATGAGTACAGAGCGATTTTTAGCTAACGTAGGTATACTATTGAAAACTGTATCTAGAATTTCTGTAACCAAATGTTTTTTTTTGTGTTTTGCAGGTGAGTTGATAGTGATCGTCGAATATTGCAAGTTTGGTAACATCCATAATTACATGCAACGACACCGAGAAGTGTTTATTGACCAACTAACAGATAATAAGGAAAAAAATACTGGCCGAGTTAACAGGGGGTTCTCCTGCAGTAGCGGCAGTACTGGGTAATTCTATATTATAAAAATAAAGTACATTATTTACTAGTATAATAAATTTAGTGAGGAGAATTTATAGACGCGGCGGCGGTGGTGTCGCGAGTCGAACTGTGATACCACCGCCGCCGCCGCGTCAGCGCATGATTTTGGGACTCCTATTGAACCTGCAACTAGTCGGGCGATCCCGAGAATATGCGTGAGTAAACCGTTTTGTTTCAAATAATTACATTATTTACGTTTTATGTCATGGCTCACCTGCTTCATAAAAAACACAATTACCAAATTATCTTTTGATACCAGAAGATCGCTCGACGACCTGGAATTGTCGAAGCTATAAGTCAGCAAAAATTTTTATCGAATACAATTCTCAATTGTATATTATATTTCGAAACTCAACTTTTGATATTACCCCCTAAAAACTGCTTATACTTTTCAGGGCGCAATCAGATTACTTCGCTTCGAGTACCCAAGATACTGACCACACCTGCCTAAATACTGCTAACACTAATAGATCTGCGAGAAAAGGTAATTATATTTTAAATTATTATAATAAGACACTTTATAATATGAAGGTAATTATTTGAAAAAGGCGGACAACTAGCCTCAAGGGGTTTAATATTACTCTGAAACTTGAGATAAGCAGGCAATGTTTATTAATTGACACTGAAAGCCAACCGAAATATAGTTGGAAATATTTTAGGTAACAATGTAATAAACAATAGTTCTGGCCACACCTACTTAAATACTTAAATACTATATGTAACTATATTTACTACTTGTATGAGTAATTATTGAATCCTTTAATTATTAATACACAATTATTTTTATTGTTTTTACCAGACAACATTAACCAAGCGGAAACTGGAAAAGGTAAATGTTTAGGGCGTATTTATAACACTAATATACAAACACGTAGTTATTTTGAAGCATGCTTGTACAATATACATGCATGTTAATACATATTAAAATATTGCACGTTATTTTAAAATTCATAAATTTAATAAATCTTCAAATACATATTTACGTCTTTGTGGTTATTATTCTCATTCAATACGATATTAAATTTAAAATTATCTTCTTTAAAACAATAGACAGCACGTGTACAGTGCATGCCACCATATCTTATACAAACTTTTATATACACACACAATATGACTCGTACAACGGTCACATAAACTGAGCCAATTTGTCATACAACACAGATTTTGTTTTATCACCATTTATTATCTCATTTTTGCTTGCATCTGTTATCGTGCAAGTGTGATGTACAGTGTATATACTTAACAAAATTATGCTTATAACAGACCTTTTAGTACCTACAAATAATACTTCACTTATTCTTTAGAAAACCTCTCCTCTTTTTAATAATTTACTTTAAAGAGTATATCATTACGGACATATTATATGAACAACTTGCCGAATGCAAACGTTACCATGTTTCTTGGGGTTCAAGTTGACCTTCTCCGTCATAATTTAGAATTGAATTTTAGTATTTATTCAGTTCTAACTTGACATAGATTTGCCTTAACACTGTGTCTTGTTTGATTATTCTAAGTGGTTTAAAAAGTTGATTAGGTACCGTACTTATTTTTATGAATGGAATCAAAGCTTAAATTAAAATTTCTAGTTTACCCTTTGCCTTGATCTCTTGTAATCTTTTCTAAAAGATAAGAGACTAAGATCCATTTTACAGTTAACGTACTTTACTTAGAAAATAAGTGCCCATGTAAATTTATTTTATTAACAAATGACTATGACTAATGGCTTTATTATTATGTACAAATGACCTACAAGGATAATATAATCTAAACACGATGAGACATAATGCACTATTAATAGATTACCACGTAGATAGTTCATGTATGAATAAAATATAGGATATCCATCAAAATAATGGATGATTAACTAGTGATTGGCATATTGGTTACGGGGTTGCATGCTCAAAACCATGACGTGCCTTGTTTAATTATAATTGATGTAGCTTTCCTACTGCAGCACTAGGAACAATATCTACTTTGCAATTCTCGTGTTTGGAGACTTCTGTTTAAGGGTATTTTTACTAGCTGTGTTTCGCCGTTTCTTTCGCGTGTTGATGAGAAATAGTGATAATGATGATAATGAAAAGTAGCCTATGTGCTATTCCAGATAGGAAAGTATATATGCGCCAAATTTCATCCAAATTCGTTCAACCGTTCTTGCGTAAGGCAGTAACAAACTTTCGCATTTATAATCTTAGTAAGATTTTTACCGTCTTTTATGTAAATTGTCGTTGTAAATTAAATTGTAGAAACTAAATCATATTGTTTAAAATATTTCAGTGTCAGAAGGTTACGTGCAACCCGAGTGGCGGACTAATTACGAGAGTGACTACAGTTTCGACGGGCGCAACCCACGACCTCTGACGTCACGCGACCTGCTCGTGTGGGCCTTCCAGATCGCGAGGGGCATGGAGTACCTCGCCAGTAGAAAGGTAAAGCATTAATCATTCATACTCAACTTCGCTTCATTGGACCATTTTGGTCCCAGAAAGGTTTTTTGCTTAATGATTGAATTCACATACTAAATCAGAAGCTTTTGAATTTACTGACGTTTTTTCATACGAACTGATATGTAACTAAACGACGATTATGCTTATGGTAATGACGATTGTACATTACAGGTTCTCCATGGGGACTTAGCGGCAAGAAACGTTTTATTAGCCGAAGACAACATTGTCAAGATTTGCGACTTCGGTCTCGCAAGGAGCATCTACAAAAACGATGAATATCAAAAGAAAGAAAACGTGAGTAATTCTAAATGTCTTTACAATAACCTTACTCACCGCCAAGGTCGTTTTAAAGTAACCAGAAATTCAATAGATGTTTACATGACCATTCAACATGACTGCGAGTAATTGTATAACAGATTATCATAATGATGTGCAAATTTTATTTGTAACGTCTAAAAGTATCTTATTAAAATTGCAAATAAAATTGTTAATGAAAAGAATACATAGTTAGTTTTAAAGAAAAATTTAGCTTTGATCATTTTAATACTTTCACTGCAACTATGAACGAAAAATTCGTGCTATTAACGTCAAAAGTCAGTTTTAAAGTGTTATGAGCCTTCGGGATGGTGAATTAAATGTCACTTCAACTTCAAGCAAGCAATACAAAAAAGTAATATGTATTTTTAACCTGCTGAGCCTTTCCCAAAATTATATTATTTCTCCAAGTCTCACGAGTAAAACCGATTTACTTGACGCGACTGCCTTTCTCAAGCTAAAGTGTTGGATATTAATGAGCCGTAATTGTTAATTTCAGAGTCTTCTCCCGGTCAAGTGGCTGGCCATTGAGTGCATGACAGACCGCATCTTCTCAACGCAGTCTGATGTCTGGTCATTCGGTATTGTGCTGTGGGAGCTGTTCTCACTTGCCAAGACGCCATACCCCAACGTGAGCCCTGCTAGCTTGCTGCTTTGGCTTTCTGAGGGGTACGTTAATAATATTATGCAAGTTAATTCTCAGGTAATGTTAACAGAAAATTAATAGATGATCCTAATAGGGTCAAACTAGTTTAGTCATAGTCCTTATTGAAGCCGCAGCTTCTTGTTCTTCGATTCTAAATTAATTTAGGGTTAATCTTCTTAGGTAGGTATATGAAGAGGATACCAGTGTTGATAACCACGCTAAATAGGTAGTTGTTAATAAAACTTACTTACCTTGTGAGGTAAATAAAGTGAAAAGCGATACCATTAGTTTTTAAACCTGTAAATCTGCATTAATTTGGTTCCGTAATCACTATACTAAAACGAATTTACATTTTATTGCAAAAAAAGACCACATAATAGTATTACGAATTAGAGGAAAATGTACGTTGCTGTAGTTACCGATAAGATTGTTCTATTGTTTTTTAATTACCGTATAGTAACCGTCTGGCGAAGCCGATGTATGCCGATGGTCGGCTGTATGACGTCATGCTGCGGTGCTGGGAACAGAAGCCAACCTCAAGGCCAACGTTCTCACAACTGCAGGAAATGATCGGTGGCTTCCTAGAGGATAACGTACGAAACGTAAGTAGTCCAAATCTTAACTTGTGATAAATTCGACTAACCCGAATACAATAAAAAAGTAAAGTTATGCATGATATATGAAAAGTAATGGTGTGCTTATTCTCCCAAAATTGTAAAAAAAAAACATCAAATAAAAAGGACCCATACCATGCTTGTGCCAAACAACACAATATTGGCAGCACAGCAGCGGCTTACATTACTACGCTGATTACTTTAGCCTTCATAAAAAAGATTGATACGCTATCGTATTACTAAAGACGCGAACGAATTTTGAAGGGTCAAACACATTAAGAGATCTTAGCGATTAACTCATACTCGATGCTAGCGCCAAACTGCGCCAAACTAAAATATTATGCCAACGGCGCAGCAGCGGCCGAGCTGGACTCTAACAACGTTCTCTTTCTAGTTAATCATAAGTTTAACAGATGGCGCTGTATGTCAGTCCTCAACACTTAGTAACATTATTATGGGCTTATTTAAGCGACTTCGAAAAAGAAAAGGCCCTACTCATCAACAACAATATAGATACAAGAAGCTGTTACTCTGTTAAAAAAAATGTTGACTTTGAATAACCGTTTTACGAAATTAGTTGATTTTTTAAAATATGGTAATGATATTCTCTCAAAAATCTGGTATCAGTTCAACGGATGTAAACTATGCTGCTATAAATGCTGTAACACATGTGATATACAGAAATAAATCATATTTCTTTGTCTCATATCGTCGTCTGATGTCCATGATAAATAGCAAATTATTTCAAACAGCACTACGTGGACCTGAACTCCGCGTACATGGAGATGAACGTGGGGGCCGGCCAGGAGGACTACCTGGCCATGGTCTGCGCGCCAGACTACAACAACCTGGTGACGCCTAGCCCGCATCACTACGCTAACGACAAAAGCTTCTTCCCAAACACACCTACACAAATAGGTAATTATATTTATTAAATAAATAAAATATACTTCCCACTAGATGAAAAAGCATAACTTAAGAACGGCTAAACCGATTTACAAAAAAGAAGGAAATATCGATTTTTTTTATTTAAATTTTGATACAGGTTGAAAGGACCACTACTGAGTCAGCTAGTTTTAAATATAAATGAACAGTAACTATATCAGATCAGCACATTTTTATACAAACATTTTAGATATTATAGCGATGAAATACATTAGTGATGGTTAAGCTATACACATCATGTATTTACACTCATATATTTACAGCTACGTCACTTAATTTTAATGTTGTCTGTGTCACTTTAGATGCAATGTATATCTGCACAATGTTTTCAGAACCCCTTGAAGTTAAGTTACGTTTGAATATATGATATAGATAGAAGCCTAATCAGTAGCTCCAAAGACGAAATAAAAAAATATTTTAGGGTAGTTAGTACCTAATCATAAATGTATTTTTTTTTAATTTAAATGCATATCTTCCCTGTAGTAAAAGTAAATTGTATGTTTCCCAAGCAGCTGAAGCTAAAAAAGGTAAATTACTTAGTATTTGTATTTGAGTTTTGACCAGAAAAATTAAGCTAAACGAAAAATACATTCACCTATGTATTGTGTTTCTAAATACAGCTATTAAATATACATACTGTGCAAATAAATGTACTCACCTATTTAGTTAGATGGATTGGAAATATCATTACTTTTACGCTGAACTTCCAAGCTTTTTCCAGTACTGGTATTTATTTATTCGCCCTGATAACTTTGACCTGAGACATATACATACCTACCTACATATAATATAAGATCATATTACATTTGTATTTCTTTTCATCAGACGGAACGGATAACACTACATTCTGATTACACACACAACAAACGGTAAATCAACGCATGGTGTTCTCTTTGTAACTAACAATGGAAACTGTGTTGGTACTCATCTCACCATTTCAACACAACGCCTTACTTAGAAAAGTTTATATCTTCAATGTATATATTGATAAAAAAAATAAGTTAAAAATTTTCTAAGTAATGGAATACACGTAAATACTAAAACAATAAAACACACATTTTAATGATTGTGATCCACTACTAGGTGTAGCATGGTTTGCTTAAGTCACGTCAAGTAATACTGTACTAATATTGAATCACGTTTCCAGATGAGGAAGGCTATCTACAGATGAGTCCGGCCACAAGACAAAACATATTCAGTCCACGAACGCAGGACACTAAATTTGATTTCGACGCTCGCAAATTTAATCCGAGGGTATCGGAAGGTAGCTGTGGTTCCGAGCTCACGCCGATGCTCACATTGAACAATCTGCCGGCTCGGAGCGGATCGGAATCCGACCACGAAGGAAACGCATCGCCTTACCTCAACATGTGTCCGAGAATTGATGAAGAAACGGACGACGTCTTCGAAACTAACCAAAACAATGCAAAGAACGTCCAAAACACGGCTGTCACTAACCCCACGTACATAACACTAGATGTCGACATTGAGAAGAAGCCTAAAGATATTATTAATTCGTATATAAACGTACCGAACGGTCTAGTCAAATAATTACATTTTGTGTAACAGAATAAGCTAATCTCACGTACTTTATAATCTACTTGTGTAACATTATTCTCATTACCAGCATAAATGTTACATTTTATTACTGTTATTTTTGATCTCTTATATTTTCTTTGATAAAAATACTATCATTTCTTTGAGTAGACTTTATTTTTTGCTTTCGATGTATCCTTTATTTTCTTTTCCTATCGCTTCCTGCACGTCATTTATTTTGTCTTGTTAATTTTACTGTGTAGGCTTATTCGTAGTTGTATCTTCATACATGTTAATAGGTTCGTATCATAGGTGTAATGTGTGTACAAAAATGTTTTATGTTTTAATGTGGACTGAATGTTGCTGGTGACCTACTTGTACGACGTGCAGCGGGTACCTTTTTGAATATTTGACACTCGTTATGTTATAGGTAGCCAGATTTGTTCTTAGTATAACTTTATATGAGTACATTCGCAACACAAATGCTATAACTATAATGTTATGCTATAAATAACTCATAATTACGTACTAATAAGTATAATAACATGTTTTATTTTTCGAATACGATGGTTATTGGAAAGGTATTTGACGTTGATCTGGCAACACTATTACATGCCAGTGCCATAAGTTTCGAGGCGTGTGTTGTATGTGATATTTTGATGTAGGAAATTGTAATTGGAAGCGTTAGTAAGAATGAGTCAGTATTTACGTTTTTTAAACCCACCAGTATAATATAATATTGTAAATACGATTTAAATATTCGTACATTTTCCGAAAACATTCCCATAATGTGTTTTATTTTTAATGGGAGCAGTTGAGCAGTCCTATGAAAATTTGTTTAAGAAATATTGAATCCTATGACCATCCCAGATAATCATAGGTTTTCTTTTAGCGCTGCTGTCCCACTGCTGGTCAAAGGCCTTCCCAAAGTTTTCTATAGTTCTCTATTTCACACCACCTCAAACTGACCAATATAAAATGGCAATATATTTTATTTTTGACTTGACTGTTAAATTTTTACGTTTAAATAAAAAACTATTAGATGCATTGAACATCAAATTCAATATGTTAGGTACCTAAGAGTTCTACCCAAGTTTTATTATCTAGATTCTAAGTTAAGAATCTATATTAATAACACAATTATTCTATATTAATAATGAAATCATTTTTGATTCAAATTGTATCGCCATAAAAGGCAGTAGACGCATTTTACGATGTTAAAAAGTGGAAAGAAATATTTAATTATAATTTCCCAAAATTACATTAATGCTGCTTTAAAAAATAAATTCGTGGATGGCGATAATGATTGATTAGAAGTCAAATATATATTTATTATTCATGTAAGAATACAGATCGACTATTTTATTACGTATACATTGACTGCTATATTTTAAGAATTATATGTATATGTATATGTATATGTATATGTATATGTAGGTATGTAGTATCTTTGTAATGTGTGCTACTTCCAATTTGTACCCGTGTTTACTTTTAAGTAAGTAGGATCCTGTTGTTTTTGATCAAATTATATTTTTGTTGTACAAATTATGTAGATGCCATATATAAGTAAACTCAGTAAAATAAAGCATGGAAATATATCAATGTGATATTAAAATAATTTTCTTTTGATTGTTTTATTTAATACAGAAAAAAGTCACTGTCACGTCTCTGCCTGGACAGTCATTTCGTTTACCTGTATAAAGTTTTGGATGGTACAGTTGGTAGCGTAAGACGGGCTCGACAAAAGTGTAATGCCTTGTTAAGAGGCTTTACATTTACATATACTGACGAATGGTCACTAGGTAAAGGTCAAACCGCACTAGAGCGGCAAAGCAGCGAGAGACGCTACGCGGCAGTAGAGCGGCGGCGGCGCGGCCAAAATATATTCTCCCGCAGACAACACCCCGCGCCGTACCGCTCCACTGCAGTGCCGGTGTAGTGCGTTTTAATACTTAAGAAACAGTAGAAAATATAGTGTTTTGGCTGCGTCGCTCCGCTGTCGCGCTGCACCTCTCCGCTGTTCTGCTCTCGTGCGGTTTAACCTTTAGAGCAATCGCTATTCCGCGGCGAGTCACCGAGTCGCCTGGGCGACTGGCGACCTAGTGCGTAAACACCTATATATGTTTTAACATTTTAGTCGATAGTGCGTAATGATAATGTGCTCTAAGTGGTTAGGCTTTTGATACAGAGAAATGAATAAAAAAAAACACTACGGTCGGCTTGGTCTCCTGGCCCTGGTTGCCGATGTTTTAGTCGCCGAGAGACCAAGTCGCTGGCGACCAAGTCTTTGGTGACTTGATAACGGCTTTGGTACTTATTTTGTTAGAAAGAATTGGTACAAAATTAGTCTAACCCTATTTTGTACCAATTCTTTCTAGCAAAATAAGCAGTGCAGAGTTACTTTAGCACAATAATGGGTTCAATTCGTACCCTACGATCTAAGTTAAATTAATTTTTAATTCTGTTTTAAATAATGCAAACGCTACGTTTTATTCTATATCTTCCTCAAAAATATAAAGTAATTGTGTATGTTAACAATTATGTAGATGTCTATATCTATAGAGATACATTACATACATTAGGGTACTTCTAGGTCAATCAGGTACTCATCATAGGTCCCTCTATATCTAATAGAGGTAGAGGTAGGTACCTACACTTGCTTTTAGCTACATTCTAGATTTACCAGACTGAAAATATAATAACAGTTATTAATGCTAACAAAACTTTTCAAGATGAATCTTCAATATTTATTCATTGTAATTGAAAGCTCACAATTAAATAGTTATAAGTCCATTTCTTGTAATTACAAAGAACTGAAAAACGTTAACTAACTTTCGAATGAGACTCAGATGACTAAGAAATCCGGAATGACAAAATGATGTAATAATTTATGTATGTACCTAGGTATTATTTAGGTACATATTTGTCATTTATATTCGTATACAAGTACCTAATTATTTGTGTGTCTGAAAAACAAAAAATTCCTTGCATTGTCTTTTTCTTCTGCGTGATATCCCATACTTTTCTGGTTCGAAATGTACGTAAATGTTATACTCATGTAATATTTTTGCGGTGGTTTCTAAATCCCGGAAACCATTGTATAAATTGACTGCTTACCTTCCCACAAGTTATTAGAAATCAATACAGGAAAAATCGCCTCCATTATATTCGGTGCCTACTTAATGAATGCGGGTTTATCATGTAATACACTGTATGTTTACCTACTCATGAAAAAGAAAACTTTTTGTCCATAGCTTCATAATGTTTTAAAATTAAAAACCAAATGAGTTTCCCTGGTAATGATATACATATATAAAAACGAGCTGTATATCGCATTAGGGCGTCAAAATTGAGCCAATAAAATTAGGACATTTGGTGTAAATTTCTCTTAGTTTATTTCTATTTCTATCACTTTCCGACTCGTACATTCTATATACTTAATCTATTTCATTCACTAATTACATGTAAACCGGTAGAGTTTTTCAACGTCTCGCAGTATTCATTTGCGTTGTCGTCATATGCTCTCGAATCATCATTTATCCTGGACGTAACAAATGTCAAACATCTTAAATTAATTAACAAACTACGTGAAATTTTTGATGTAGGTAATATTTTTTCTCATGAAAAATGCGAGTCTATTTTTGACGAGACAGCATCAATTTCACGCATTACTTATTGACAATGTATTAGAGTTTACGTTTTACAAGGCATTTACACCAGGTGGTTTCATCTTTTATACGGTCGTTACGTCAACAACGGTACAGGTTGACGTACTGCCAATGAACTCAACATAACCAGGTAGGTACTATAGAATAACACGTCAAATGCAGAGCTTCCCAATTCTAGTGTTACTGCACTAAAATATTTGTCAACTATCTTATCAAGTACCTACATATCCTATTCTTATTTTTCGGTATTATTTAGGTCACGACATGTTTTCGCGAAAATACCCACGACGTACGTAATATTCAAATTACCTAATGAGATGGTAATGAGTTTTGAGCATTAAAGGCCGAGTATTGTTTATGTTTAAGCAAAAACAACGCGTTAGTTTATCTAATAAGCACAAGGACGTTTTAATGAAGAGACGCAAAAGACAGGCCTATTTAAAACATGTCGCAATTCTTTTTGAACTTATATTAAAGTTTCAAGGAAGTTTTTACTGGATTTAAGAACCGTATCTTAAAACACTGAAGTTAAATTAAACATTCAGAAATTACAAAATCATGGGCTTTATTTCCGTTAAGATTGAACCACGACAGACAGACTCAGTGATTAATTTAGATAATATATGTCGTGGCCAAATCGTAAAATTCATCATTTCATGATATGGTTGGACTTTTCATGAAATAGAGCTGTTTCATGATATGACCAGCTAAAATTGACCATATCGTTTAAATGTCAACGTTTGATGATATTTCAATCCACGTTTGGCCATATCGTTAATGTGGAAGTTAAATAAAAAATCCAAAATAAAAAATACCTAACTTATTTAATATATTTTTCTTGTAGGTAAGTAAGTACAAAAATAAATTGTTTATTGAAGTTAACTACGGTTACATATTATATACTACTATACATACTGTATACTGCTATACATAACTTGTACATTATTTATTCTAATATGTTTTGTATCTATTTTCTATTTTCGAATGCGTACCGACACACTACATGTTTTAACTATGTTCTACTCTATTTTCCCTATTTTTTTTTAATTACTATTACGATTATTTTTCCTAGAAAAACTTTTCCCTAACACTAATCGGTATTTGCAATAACCCAAACAGCTATTTAGTTAAAAAAATGCGAGATTCAGAAAGTACGTTCAAGGTCAGGCCGCACTGAAGCGATTATTAGACTACGCGATATTCGGTTTTTACTAAGTAGTCTATCGTACTGTCTAACTAGACAAGCTAACTATTACACTGCGCTAAATATCGCACGTTAACTCATTCGCACCGCTTAAGTCGCAAGACAGTTAGGGCGAGCGAAACCACTCTTATTGTCTAGTTAGACTGTCTAACTGTCTTTCTCTTATTACACTACGCGTGGTTTTTCGAAGTGGTGGTGGATCGAAGGACAGTCGTTTTAACATCCAAAAAAAAAATTTGAATTCATATAAAAATACTTAGGTATTGCGGTATCATTTTAGTGGATTAGATTTTACCAAAGTTACATTAGGGGGCCAAAAAAAAAAAAACTACTGAAGAACGGTGGGATGTAAGGGAAGTACGTTGGAAAGTAGGAAGTGGGCTTTTTAATGCTACTATTTGATACCTCTTGTTTTAGGCATGACACAACATGTACAAAAAACGAAAAAGACCCAAACACTAACTTATCACACTAACACCGTTATATCCATTTTATGGGAAGTCTAATTTAAACAGATGCAGTATTATTTCTGTAAAAAATACATAATGTTTCATTCGAGTTTCACAGACAGCAATTTAATTGTAAATTTGTGTCGTTCCGGCTTTATTCTAAATGTGTTGTTAGAATGACAAGTGGACTACGTTTGTTACTCTAGCTGGCACAGTTTGGTACTATTCGCTATGTATTCGCTATTTTTTTGGTAAATCGTAATTTCTGGCATGTTTGCACGACTTAATATTCCACACCACGTACGGACAGTCCACCGCATATTAGTGGTAACTTTTTGACATTGACAGCGTATTTATTTTAAAGTAGTTTGGTTGATTTTTGTAATTCATTGCTACGACAGATGTGTTGCTGACTTTACTTCAAGAAATAAATTGAATGAGACAAGGATTTACATATTTATTTTGTGTTTAACATTGTATTTTATTATTCTGCAAACATACTATTAAAGATTGACTCCACAAGGTTCTCCACGGCTTGTGCACCCTGTTAAAAAACCAAATGATTGAATGATTATTAGCGCAAAGATACTAACAGCTTACTGCATATCCGAGTGGACTAACTTTATTTAAACACATTATGCGTCCGTACTATTAAGTACTTAAGTCTGTATTGTAAAGTTTACAGCTAGTTTCAGCATTTCCGATGGCAAATACCTCTGTGGACTTTAACATTTGCATTGGTAGTTATTACACGTCTTTTAATATGATTTTTATTTTACACAAAAATGGAAAAAGAAATCTTACTCTGATTGGATTGGATGTAATTCTAAATAACAACACAAAACACAACAATATTAATTTAATATAATAGTAATATAATAATAGTAGGTAGTTAATATTAGTTCAGACTGCGGTCTACCGCAATTTGCCTGAGCGCAGGCTTTAACTGCTTCACCGGACTTTGACTAATAAAAAAGGTTATAAAGTTCCTTTCTATCAGGAATCTATAAACTCGTAGTTTTTCAGCGAAGCGCATTGCTGGGTCCCTGCCATTTGCCCCACGACAGATCAAATACAATGCACGTTGCAAGTAAAAGTGTGTTTATCCATCTTTTACTACTGCAGCGTTGAGCGTATCTTATCTTACATTCTACGCAAATCACAGCATGTTGTGGATACATTCTCATAATATGCAAAACTTGTAACTAACACAAAACTTAGCTTGAGTTCGTTTTCGGGATCCGTATCTTAAAAGGAAAAAAGAAACCCTTATAGGATTACTTTGTTGTTCGTCTGTATGTCTATCTGCCAAGTTTTTTTCTCAAAAATTTGTTTTGCTTTTGGGCTGAAATTAATATCAAATTTCAGGTCTACGAACGAACGACGATAAACTTTCAAGCTTTTCCCCAAACATTTCCGAGAAAATCAAAATCTAGGGTACTTCCCGTCCACCTAGGATCACGAAATTTGATAATTTATAGTTTTTGTGATTACAAACTTGACTATAGCAAACTTTGTACGTATCTAACGTATCCCTCGGTGCTCGAGTCAGACTCGCACTTGCCTGATTTTTTTAAGTTTTTGTTAGCAACCAACAACCTTTAGTTTATGTATTTAGTCAAGGATTAGGTACTTACTTCAGCCCAAGCATTCACTACAGCCACCGGTAGATTCTTTAACATCTCAGCTAAATCTTGGATAGCCTGTGAAATAAAATTCAGATTATACTTTTTATAAATTAATTTTCAGGAAATGCTCAGACATAAAAGATTTTGAGATAGCTAACAATAATAAAAGGTAAAAAAACTTTAAACTGGTTTTACCATCTCGTAGCCAAAGAAAATAAATATCTGTTATTAGATAATACTAGAGTCTGGTTTTCACAGTTTTATTTCTCGGAAACGTTTTGACGCAGAATCTTGAAATTTTACCATAGTGTCGAATCTTCTCGCAGGTTTTCCAGTAGTTTAAATTTTTACATTCCAGTATTTTATTTTAAACTAGGTTTGCTTTTTCAAAATTTCAGAGTGAGGGAGGTGAATCCCGTTTTATTCTGGGATCGTTTCGTAGAATTTTTCTTTTACCATGTCGTTCTGATAGAGATCCGTGAATAGTCACGCAGCATCAGCATTGAATTCATAAAAAAATTGTGAAATATTTTTTTGGTGTGAATAAGATAAATTTGTTTGGTAGTTACTCACTGAGCTATTGAATCACTAAACAAGAAGAAAGAACAAAGTTTTTACTTTTTAATTTTTTAAACCATTTTAAAATCATTACAAATTAAGATTACTTCGTTTTTTTTTAGTATATACTTAAGTTTGTTAATTGTTAGGAATAACAATGTATATACTATTAAAAAAAACATGATCATGCCTGTCACTTAACTACTAAGTAATCTCTACGATACTGTAGTTAATATAGCTTTCTTTACTAATTGTAACTTACTGTTTGGGGTGGTGTTGTAGGTTTTGTTGTTGTCGTGGTAGTCACTTCAGGGGCGTTGGTAGTAGAAGTCACTGAGGTACTAGTAAAGGTCGTGGTATCAGCCACTGCTGTTGTGGTATTTATATCATCACAAAAAACAACATCCAACACAAACGCCAACACAAGTAACAGTTTTGTGTATGTCTTCGCCATAATATCTGGTCACAACTGTACTCCTCAAAAACTAATATAAAAATATGTTACTTTGACAACCAAAACCAACATTTTGTAGTTCATGACGCATGTAAAGAAATAAATATTTTGGAAACAACGGTGTGAAATTTTTCATGGTATTACTTTAACTGGAGGCCACACAGAGTTTTGCTGTAATGAATATTCAATTAGTAGCTCAAGACAAAAGTTTGGAGTGTTAATTCAATAAAACATAACCACTGTGTAATATAAACAAAGTTTGAGCTATAGAATAAAGTAGTACTCCTTTAAATTTAAATGTGTTGGTTCTTCTACGAGAATAATTTCCAAATAAGTTTTAACGACTTTTTTAAGTATTAAATACCGTCTAGTCTAAAAATAAAGAAAAAATATTATATTCTTTAAATAGAAAGTTAGGTATCACTCAAATAGATTAATATTTATTTATACATAAACTTGAACTTAAAAAATAAACGGGACTGTTTTTGTCTCACAATTGATTCACTTTTGGAGATATGTTTTCACTTACTATGAATTTTTGTGAGTTGAAAGAGTTTAAATGACGTTTGATTACAAACGTCATTTAAAGAAAAATTGTAGCATCTGATGATCTGCTTTTTTATTTATTTCCATAACTATTTACTGTAACTTTTGCTATTGTACTTAACTATCGTTTTTTGGATTTCCCGCTGTCATTGGCTTGGCCTTGATTGATGTTGACTCTTCTCCTTACTAGTACTACTACCAACTTTTCTGCTGTAAATTTTGGAGATAAATCCTCACCTACAATGAATTCTTAAGTAATTTCTATCTTTATTTTATTTATTACGCATTAACTCACGCGAAGCGAATACTTGTAACTGTGTATGAAAAGTCAAAATATAATAAAGCCGTCAGTGATATAGTAAAAAAAAATGTTTTTTTTTGCGTATTTCAAATAAGAAAACACTAAGTAGATAAAGCGAATCAAAGTTCAGGTGTGGGGGCTAATGACGTCATACCTGCGTACTAAATGCACGAGATTGTGACGTTAGGCGACATTTCAAATCAATACATATTGTTGAGACTTTTTGGTCGAAAAAATATTTATTTTTTTTAATAAACCTAACGGACATTAAAAACTTTATTTATCTACCCCATTAAATACAAAGAGCAGAAAAAAATAATTAGAATTTGAGGCAAGACTCGAACACGCGACTTCAATTTTTCCTATTTACTATTTGCACTTTCAACCTTTTTAATCATAGTTAAAATCTGACCTGTAGAGAATCAATCAATCCAGTATATTAAAACTTGTTCATTTTATGTTATTGTTTATATATATCATTATTATTATTATTTGTATCTCTCTTTTTTCACGGGTTACCCTCAGTATCGGGAATACCCGGTCCTTTGAAAGGCTTACGTGGGGACACAGGGCCAACACGCAGTGGCCTCGTTGAGAACTTTACTCTAAACTGGGATGGGGCATCTACTAGGGCCCATCCACCTCTACTCTATGGAAGAACAGATATGAACGGTCCAAAGTAGATACAAAGCTATTGTAAATAATGAATGAAAAATAAAAATTTAGGTTATGTGTAGGTAAATGTTAGTGGATTGGTTATTAGAACTAAATCGGAAAACTATGGCACCTGCCTTCTAATACATGTTAATGCAATCAAATAGGCAGGTGGTGACTCGCCAGCTCACCAGATGGGCCCCCTAACATATCCGCCCCGATAGGCAGCAGGAGGCAACACCAGTGCGAGCGGCTAGGGGTGTCGAGCGGTGCGGCCCCGATTTCACCATCGCGGGTCACAGTAGCGGACCCGGAGCGGGTTTCCTCGCTATTACGCCATTAGACACTTCCACCCCCGAGCATATAGCTCTAGCGACCCCTCTCTAGCCAGCCAGTTAAGGCAAGAAAGAGCTGGGAGCCCTTCTAAGGAGTGACTCCCTGGAGCACTCAGGTCCGTTGTGTCGCTACTCACAAACAGCTCGCCACAAGCTGCCCTGCGGATGTATGCTCCTACATAGACCTTAAGATACATTTTTCATTTATATCTCAAAGTTGAAAAAAAGCAAGTTAATATGCCCTCAGGTATTGCGTTATTCTCATGATGAGGTAACGACTTGCCCCGATTATTATTAAAGTATCATTAGTCTAAAACTAAACATGTTCAAATAAAAGTGAAATTGTTTTAAGAGGATTTTCAGAATTTATTAAATGTAGGTACGTATAAAAAAGACGCTCACGTTAAACTTAAATATAATTGGGTCATTTGTCTTTAATTAAAAATGTAAACCCGGCCTGTTTATAGGTCCGAACTTAAACTTACCAATGAAACAAACTAGTAAACATACCTATTATGTAAAGTAAGAAAATATTTACCTAATCCTTTCATACTAGAAAAACCACATATATCCAACGTAAAAAAACCTTGTTTGTTGTAGGTAGGTATCAAAATTTGCATGTTTTTAAATTGGAGTTTTTAATTTAGTTGCAAATGAGTATCGTCGCTGTGAAATGGTTTTGAATATATTATTATCTGGTCGTCAATAGACCTCTTTTTTGTCATTTGCTGTTTACTAATAGTTCTTACAATTTGAAAAGATGGTATGTGAGATAACCAGCTTTTCAAGCAAAAGATATTTGGAATATTCTAATAGTATTCCATGTTTATTTATTGAAAATTAAAACACCATTTTATAAACACAATTATATATTTATTTATTTCTATCTAACCAAACGTCCGAATTATGTTGTCCATAGCTTGCGCACTCTGTAAAAAAAATGAAATAATAAATAAGTATGTTACATGTAGTCGATTTATTAAAGGAAAAGGTACAGTTATCTTTTGTTTAATAAAGTAAAAAGACAAAACATATTCCTAGCGCAAAAATGACAGTATGTGGGTGGAAATATAGACACGTAAATGTTTAGGACTTTACTGACACTTCTAATAAAAATAAATTTAATAAAGCCAGAGTAATAAATAAAAAATAAAATGACAAATAAATATATGGAAGTAATACAAACATGTTACTATTGTAGGCAAATAATATGTTTAAATTGAATTGAAATGTTCTTTACGGTAAAGAATGATAATTCTAAGTTGAGTAATGTTGATTTTATCTGTAAGGTTTATTCACCCTAGCACTTAGATATCATTTTTATTTTGTGGAAAAACACATCACATATATTGTTGAAGTCCGTGGGTCAACTTATAGTTGGAATTCACTGTAGTCAATTTACATTTTGGGCAGACGAGACCCTGAAGCGTTTCAGACCATTTAATTTATGACACTGTATCTCTCTGTGACATATAGAAAATGGGGTAGTTGACTGGGTATGGAAGAATAAAAAAACAGAAAAAATATCTAATGAGTCCGCCAGTTAGATAATAACAAAAATATTAGACACGTAATTTGTGACTTTTTCAATATAACAAAAGCGAATCACCGGAGTGGGAGCTAATAAAGTCATTCTTGCGTATATAATGCACGAAATTGTGACATCATGCGACATTTAAAACATGTATTGGCGTTTTTTTGGTACGTAAATATATTTTAATAAACTATAATAATAATATACAATAATATCTTGGGACATCTCACACACGGTCATCTGATCCCAAACTAGGCAGAGCCTGTGCTATGGCAACCAGACAACTGATAAACATACTTATATATTTCTAAATACATAAATATTATAGATAAATTACACCCAGACACAGAACAAATGATCGTGCTCATCACACAAAGATTCGTCCTGGGTGGGAATCGAACCCACGACCTCCGATTTAGCAGTCAGGGTCACTAACCACTAGACCAACAGGCCCGTCAAATTATCTGTCATCAAACTATCTGTCGGACATAAAAACAATAATATCTACCCTATCGATTGGGGTCTCTGATTCTGCTTTCTTTTGAGTAGGACGCCGGAGAAAAATTTCTTCCAATGCAGGTAGGTAATTTAATGAATTTAATAATTGGCAATGAAATTGTTACTTACATATTTGCAGGCTTCGATTAACTTGAGTGGAATTTTTGTGATCAACGATGCCCATTGATGAATAATCTGTAAATAAAACGAAAGTTAAGGAAATCACAATCATCCTATTCATATATATATAGTTGATATTAATGTTAGGCTATAAAACACACTGCTATCAACATGTTTTTTTTTGAGGCAGCATATTCCCTGTCTGGTATAGGTTTACAAATTTTTATATTAGCATATATCCTTACTAATGTTATAAATGCGAAAGTAAGTCTGTCTGTCTGTCTGTTGCACTTTCACGACACAACTACAGAACCGATTTAAAGGAAATTTGGTACACAGATACTCTAGAGCCTGAGAAAGGAGATAGGCTAGGCGTTTTGCCGCGATAACCGATATTCACGCGGGTGGAGCCGCGGGAAACAGCTAGTATAATTATAAATTTGGTTGAAAAATGCGCAAAGATCAAATAGCATGTTCGTTTACTACCCAACTTGTATTATTTTATAATTTGAATAACAATAATTGACACTAAAATACAGGCTCGATGAGACAATCCGAATAGGTACATTGCGTCGCACTTACTGTTTGTTGTATGGGTGGACGAACGGAAGCAGTAACGGATGCCGTCGCCGCCGTAGTCGTCGCAGCAGTGGTGGCGGCTGCAGTGGTAGTAGCCGCAGTGGTGGTGGCATTCTGACAAACACCAACCCCAGCGAAGAACGCCAACAAAATCAACAAATACAAGCAAGCCGAACCCATTATCGTTTGCAACTGTAACTGAAATCACTCTGCATAACCTTATATACTTACGTATTTCTGACAACCGAGACAGATTCAAAGGAAACAATATTTAGGTTACATAATGTACAATTTTTCATGGTAATGCATTAAGTGAAGGCCACAGTGCTGTCTTATGAATATTCAGTGTGTACCTAGTTTAAGTAGATCAATACAATAAATAGTTCAGGGCATAAACGCGTGAATTGCTCAAGCTTATACGCATATCTACATTACAATTGAGACATTGACATTCTGGTTTTTCTTCCATTTATCTCCACTAGTCGTCTTCTTTATTTTCATTTAAGAATAGGATTTTAAGAATATTGTAACACTGGATAATTACATCCGGATAATAAAATCTGCCAAACTGCAGAACAGTTTGTCGGCATTGCTTTAAATTATGTGTTGTGTTATCTATGAATTAATAAATAATAAAACTGTTTTCATGTAAATATTATTTTATAGACGGATTTTATTCATAATTACAACAATAAGCTTAACAGATATCTCTATTAATTAACATGCTCTTGATTACCAAGAAACAGGCAAATGCGTTCTTAAAATAACCTAGTACGTATCAGCTTAAACCCGGATGTTATTCTTGGAAATTCAAATGTGTATGTAGAAGTTTAGTAAATGTAGGCTTCTTCTTTCTATAAGAATACCATATAAGAATTCCATAATCTAGAGTAAATAAACCAAAGTTCACTATGGTTTAATTTTTCCTACGCCAGATAATTCAATTCAATTCGATTTTTAACAAAAAACTAAAAAAAGGAGCAAATATAAACAAATAAATAAAAACATTTGAACAACTTCCTTTTTATAAATTAACGAATAAGAGTCTTTTAAATATGGACTAAAAAAAACTTTTATTTGTGTAATAAAATTGACGTCTGACAGATTTTGTATTGAAGAACTGTCAAAAATTCAAAATTATTGCTCGATTAAAATTATCTATGGCTGAAAAATTAGCCCTAACTCGTGTAACAATTACATCCTATAAACTTTTCTCATTCTAATTTCTAAAATTAATACTAACCATTTGTAAACAGACACCTTAAATCGTTTAATTAGGAACACAATAGTTCGTCCAATATTATACGAGTGAAATGGCAACTGCATACATACAAAATGCAAGTAGAGTCGACACAAAAGAACATTGTGCGTTTCACATCGTTACGAGGATGTTGTATGCACACTGTAGGTACATGTAAAAACTACACTACCTTATCGTATCCCTGCAGGCTAGACATATATGATTCAATGCATTCGCTCCATGTTTGCGAACACCGTACTTCCGTTTAATATCATAAATGCGAATGTTTGGATTATTTTATACTTAGAAATTTGTTGCTTTGCCCTATATCTACTCTTAGGAGTCCAAACAATACAAAATTAATTTAAGAAATATAGAAAAAAAAAATACGAAGCTACATTAACATCAATCAACTACAAAGCAAACACTTATTTATATTTATTAAAGAGCATTTTTTTAAATATTAATCAAGATGGAAAATTATGTTAAAATAAACTTTGCTATTACCTACATAAAATAGAACCGGCCAATTCCGAAAGAAAATAATTGTTTTTACTTAAAAGAGCTTTCTTTTTCAGAATGAACATTGCTTCATAGAACCTATGTGCTGTAATCCTCTTCATTAAAGTTGTTTAATCCCTGAAATTGAAACCGGTGTATTGGAATAACGTTTGGCATTGTTGCTCAGTGTTGTGTTTGCACAACAAGAACATGAAAACACGTAACCAAATGGATAAATGGAAGCTTTAATACGTTGTCCACAAAAATTATCTGAGTTGAGTCATTGCTGTAAAGCTTTTTTGGTTGAATTTTTTTATGGAATTCGATCTACTATCTTGATTTATTAACATAAATTATTGTACAATGAGCATGGTCTAAATAGGTATAAAGAATTTGCATGGTCATGATCGCATTCGACAATTTTTGTTTTAATAATTATTGGCAAATATAATCTTTTTCTTTACTTATAAATAGTTATTTCATTAAACACAGATTCTTAAATTAGATATGTCGGGGTCGGCTTTGGCTGAAAACCATATTTTACGTGGAGCAACTGCCTATCTAATCTCCACAACATTCTTAAATTAGGTCCTTTAATTTTAAATTCCTATTATATATATTCCGTTTATAGTTTCAGTTAAATGACTACTAATGTGCTTGAAAAGTGTAATAAACATAATCACTTTAAAATATTAACCAGGTTTTATACCATAATAAGTAACACGATGTTATTTTTCACAAGCCTGTTTAAATACTAGTTGAGACAAATACTCATTTAAGTAGAACGAGAATCGAACGCGCAACGAATCGAATCTAAGCGCTTAGTCACAAAGTTACCCAGTCTGTTGAAAACACCGACTTACAAAGCAAGTGCTCGCAAAAAGCTTTCTAAATCTCTGAAAGCAAAGCACTAGAAATGCTTTATTTTGCAAATTTACTAGCATTGAAGAACTCTATCAGTGTAGCGGGGAATTGTAACAAATTTAAATCAGTAGCGTGTTATGTTTTTAACTATTATATTTAATTGAGCAATACCGTGTAAGTAGTTGTGTTTAATTGATTTTTTATTTAATCTGGATCTTAACAAAAATGAGAGTTATAGTTAAAGAATCTCATTATTGAGTAGCATGGAGCATGGATCTTGATAAAAAAATGGCTATAGAATGAATCAATAAAAATCAATAAGGTTTTAAATTATAAAACGTCGATTTTTAAACATTGTACAATTATTTGATACATAATTTATTTATATTTTTTTAATAAAACGAACCTATTTATAACTCAGTGTTTTTAGATAAAATGAGTGACTTTTAAAGGGTTTGTATAAAATTTAATCGATAAACGGAAACGGTTCGGCTCTTCAATTGAGTACGTACTCAAGTAGCTATTGACCTTTTTTAGCTTGGATTGGCGGCACTCTCCAACATACATAATGCGGGGTGTGTCTATTGAAATCTTAAACCTGGCTTTATTCCACACCCCCGATTGCCCGAAATTGAAAGACTGAAATATGAGCTATATTTTATACTTTAGAATTTTGTGTTATTTCTTACAATAAAACCCAAACTAGGACAAATTTTAATATAGATTTTACTAAAGTTAATAGGTTAGGTTAGGTTATTTCAATTTCAGTAAGCGTTTAGTCTAGGATTCTAGCAATTTAATTTTTGCTCCTTATTTTATGAATAGAAATTTAAGAAATGTGAACAAAAGAATGTTTACGAAGGTTGTCTTGAGGAAAATTACATTACAAGACTGTTACTAATTCAGTGGAAACGAGTTTTAAACTACTGAAATAGTGCCACATGTTAGACAGAAACAATCCCAGAGACATGAATACTGTAAGAACAAACACTGGCCTTTCTAGTCGTTATGTGCAAACTAGTCTGTAAGTTAGGACCTTAGAGTAAAAATAAGTAAAATATAGAGTGCGCATCTTGAGTATGAACTGTAGGCAAGTATGAACAATTTAAAATCGTAAAATTAGTGTGAAAAACAGAGCGCGGCGTTTTATTAATATAATCGATAATTTTGCATAAACGACGAAAAAACACTTAAATCAGTAAACGAGCGTAGTAGTTAAAAATTGCCTTACGTCCGGCTTATAGCGATGCGAGCACTCTTTGCTTGTTTATGTATACTCTAAGGTTTTGACTATGATTAGGTGCGAGAGTTATTTTGTCTAACAATAGTTCATTTGTTTTAGTTGCTTAACGTGTCGTACTAACTTATATTATCAACTAGTGATTAATGCGTAGAATAATCCCGCACAGAGATATCTTAGCTTGTTCACTGATCCGATTCACGTGATTGTAAGCCGCTTTAATTATGTTTTCTTTCATACAGATTAGGACTAATTTGATCACAGATGCTCTCGAAAATAGTTTCTTATATGGTATCAAAAGTTTATCTCGATTTAAAAGTTAATTGCTATTATTCTTTCACCATTTATGCATGTTTGCTATTGCTTGCATACGAATGAATACGGAGTCGACATATTTGTTTTTCACATAAAGGCGTGTCCGTTATAGTAACGCCGGAAAATAAAACGAGCACAAAGTTTCAACAAACTGCTCTATGGATGTAAAAATATGTATTTTCATATGTGTTTTGTGAACGAACCATCCATTTAGTTCTACGTTCTTTGATGGCAATAAGCGAATATTTTAATAATACTACGTCTGACGTATAAACATATGATTTTATTGTACTTTATTGCGTTTTAAAGTGCGTATACTTTTGGATTGGAGTGTTCTCAATAAATGACAACGAGATCCGCCTACTGTTTATAGAACCTTTTCCGATTTTGCTCTCTTTGGATATGACTGTAGACACTAACTTTATTAAATATGTTTGTAGTGCATCAAATAATTCTTATAAGAAAACAAATAAATCAGAAATATTTACAAATTATTCTCTAATTATGTCATTTTGAACCATTGACAAAATAACTACACAGATAGCCGAGTGGTATAGGGGACCACGCCTCTGTGCGCGGCGTGCCGCGGGTTCGATCCCCGCATGGGATAAGCATTTGTGTGATCCACAAATTCTTGTTTCAAGTCTGCGTGTTCTTTGTGCATGTGTTTTGAATGTTTGTAAAACTCCCCGCGATACAAGGATTAAATTCCGTTGAGCAATTCATTTCTTTTAAACATCTCCTTTTAAAAAAAAATGCTAAATAATCCAGCTACTACTGTTTAATAATTTCTTTGGTCGTAACTTTACAGTACCTACCTAAGCTGTGTTTACGCTCGAGACTTCAGGAAATGAATTATTTCAACAATAACAATATAGTTTATCAAAGGTTTAATTACTGTTTTGGAACTGGAGTTTACCGAAGTTAGAAAACGGTTATTTGTCAGCAGATGTTAGCGTTTATGTAACTGACCTTACTTTATATCATATATAGTACTACTACATTATATATAAGCATTATGCACATTGAATTTGAGCGAGCAAATTAGTCATTGTCACTCAATTCCAACCTGATTAGCGTAGTGCAGATGCGCTTAGTTTTTAGTATATTATTCTATTTGTAGTTTTGGCATTTGTTTTGATGCACATTTCAAAACAGTGTTACTTTTTGTGACTTAACTCTATATTTATATTTACAGTTCTTATCGAATAGATATTAACTTAATGAATTAATAAAATAATTTAGTTTAAGTTAGTTTAAAAGATACTCAATGGTACTACTATTGAGTTTTAATGTTAAGTTATGTTTTCTTGCAACATTTATAATATGCTCTACTAGATGAGCCCCGCGGTTTCACTCGCGTTCTTCCTGTCCTCGCACAATATAATTCCAGAAATCGAAATTAGTCCCTAAATTGTTTTTGCTCGAAGCACTTAATAATGTCAGTTAGAAAATTAGCTTAAGCTACTCCTTATTACCAATTAGCTATATAGTCAGGTACCTGCTTATCAAAATCTGACCAGCCGTTATGAAGATTAGCCGAAAAAAACAGACAGATCGATAGGCAGATAGAAAGAATAATTCATTAAATTGATTAACTGGTTCAATATGCACTTGATGCTTTCAATAGGGCGCTACCGCCTGACATACCCGCATTTTATAAGTACCTGACGCGCTACGTATCATTTAATGCTTCGTTTAATTTACAAGTTAAGGGTCCATTTGATGTCTCTTAAAGAACGTTTAGCAGTAGAGCAGTTTTATTTCTGTAGTCGGTACGGAACTTAAACTAACAAACAACATTAAAATCCCACTTTTTAAAGATAGTAAGTACTTCATAATTTCACCTCACAGCACTCTCTCGGATAGCGGTGAAATAGAATTACCAACCGTTTCGGCGAAAAACTGCACTGGAATGGCTTTTAACGT
Source organism: Diachrysia chrysitis (assembly GCA_932294365.1). Taxonomy (NCBI): domain Eukaryota; kingdom Metazoa; phylum Arthropoda; class Insecta; order Lepidoptera; family Noctuidae; genus Diachrysia; species Diachrysia chrysitis. The sequence goes on along the minus strand of OW028649.1, from coordinate 7,635,987 downwards.
TTTTTTTCCGTCGAAGTTCCGTCGAGTCAAAAGTTAAACCGCGATATTGAATTTTATTGTACCCCTTCAGCGGTTACTGAAATCCTGATAAGTGGTTCGTTATACTTCCAACATTAAGACGATAAGAATCCATTAAAAAGGTTTTTGCCATTTGTAATTCTTAAGAAATCTACGTCCACGATAATAACGTTGCCTTTAAAAGTAGAGCTCAGCGTCGGATAAAAGTAATGGGATTTGACCCGTTTTATATTTAATGTAACTTGCACATAAGTAATTTGCGTATTGTTTATGTTGTTGCATAGTCGCGGAGTCACAGAGGCTTTCTCACTTTACTAGAATATGTCTGTGAAGATCCATGCAATTTAAATACGGGATTGTGGTGGGTGTGCTCCGGGGAGGCATGCTCGACTCGCATCCGGATTCAAACCGGAGCGCCAGCTAAGCTTGCTCATACTTACACGAGAATCGCCTTATTATTATAAACCGGTCTCTCTAAGAAACAAAAGGAAACTTATCTTTACAAAACAATTGTCATTATTTTTGTTATTTACATAAATACAATACAGGCTGTGATAACCCATGTGTACTCAGTACGATGTCTATATTTTGCATAAATACGCACTTGCTACTGTATATGTATCGTCAGTATATTATTCATGTTAATGATAGCATATTATTCATTTACATTTAAACAATATTGTTCTCTAATAAATAGGTTACAGAATATGAGATATAGAGTAACATTAATTAATTAGAGCATTGTTATTTAATATCAATTGGAACCTTATTCGGATCTATGAAAGTTTCATTTCCCCTCGTAGTTGCCATAAACAACAATTGGAAACTGAAATCGATACTACTTTTAATAGACGATCCATTGAATGGAACAGTCCAAACAGAATCGACTACCTACAATACCTACAAATGGAATACAACTGCTTGTCATGCTTACTCTATGGGCCGCGCTCGTTTAATTCGAGGCGTAACACAGTTTGAACCGTTCAGGATGCTCCAGGAAATTCTACTCGCCTTATCCTTTCACGTAGAAAATTAAATGTCTCGCGGTAATATCCGCGGGCCTGACTCTGGTTTTGGCAGTTGATCTACCCGGGTGTCGTACCTAGAGGCTTCCGAAACGCTGTATAAATAAATTGTTTTTACCTAATTCTAGAAACGGATTTCCGCCAATCGATAGTCGTTTATCTGTTTGAGTACTTTGCGAGGTATTTAGTTTGGCTTTGATACTGAAATTAATTGAAATAAGCGGCGTGACTGAGGGCTTCATGTGAGACTGGATTTAGTCAACTGATTACGTTCCATAGATAACTTTAATCTATTGGCTAGCGGGTTATTCAAAAGCTTGTCTTGAGCTTTTTGAATTACAAGGCATACATGTATAAACTAGCTGTTTCCCGCGGCTCCGCCCGCGTTGATGTCGGTTATCGCGGCAAAAAGTAGCCTATGTCCTTTCTGATGCTCTAGGATATCTGTGTACTGAAAGAACGTATTGTAAATCAGAGAAGTATGTACTAATTACTTACTTCTATAATTTGAGGAAAGACGTGCCTCAATGAGGTTATGTTTTCTCATATTTTATTTTTATAATTGTTAGCACCATCACTAATTAATAGGTTGCAACGGCAGCTGTAAGTAGGGTAGTTTCCCAAGATTGGCGTGTGGGCTATTTATTGACATTGGAAATAACACGCGATCGCACAAACATTCGCTAATACAGGGATCAAAACCGCAACCCTTCGCTCAGGAAGCCAATAATTTATTCAAAGCGTATTACAAATTCACACTGAATTAAATAAAAATCTACAATTCCAATACTTATTTATTAGATCATTTAATCCCGCTGGATAGCACGATCAAATGATTTTCTAGCTTTATATGCCTACGCAAAAACCTAGACGGGTGTATTGATGTACTTCAATTACAAATATACATTTATGGCGGTGTCACACATAAAACACTAAGTGGTCATATATCAAGCTGGTCAGTAGCAATACTCGTTTATCTAGTTCAAGTACCTTTACATACATTTTTGTGATACTTAGAGGGGTCATAACCACAAATTCGTTACGGTGCGTTAATCAAGTCAATGTATTGTATTTTATTTGCAAAAATGGCTTTTTGTATATATTATTCAATTTAGTATACTGCGATAATTTCTTTTTAAGAGGACACAGATAATGAAAAAATATTGAATTCGTTAGGGATTATTTTAAAAGCTATTTAACTAGCAACAGAATATAAGAAAACGTAATCTCATTGAGGTTCGTCGCTTTTTTCATTGTGTAGATATATTGTATACCCACCATATTAAAAGAGAGGAAAACACAAAAATGCTCGATGCCGACATATTTTCCTTGATTTAATATTGATACTCCGTATTTATCTAATGATCAACATAAGCCGCTACTTATTTGAAGTCACGTCAAAGTCTCCGAGATCAAAGAGGTGATTGTGTCGCATACAAACGTCTTTGTATCAGTACAAATGGTATTTACTGCTTTGGAATTGTTCCTTGTAATCGTTCAGTACCTTCAGATTAATTTCAACCAACAGACTTCTGGATGGTACTTGAAATTAATTAAAAGTACGCTTCAAGGATTAAACTTTCGTCTTTGTTGAGTGGTATATTGTTACTTCGTTGAATTGAGATTATTAAAAAGCTGTTTCTGTTGAGGTACACAGTCAATTTCCTTAAGTATGTATAAAGACTAAAGCAACGCAAATGGATTGGCAATAACTCTTGGCCGAGTTTGAATAACGTCATACAGGGAATAATAATCCTCTTGCTAAGATAGGGGACGGTGACAGTACCTTTCAGAACCGCTTAACTGCATTCAGAACTGTATAAACTGGTGAATATGAGATACAAATGACGTCATGGCTTCCTTTCATCTTTGGCATAAAGATAACATAAGCTTAGCCAGTATTATGTAAGATCCTGAAACCAATGCAAACGATAATATAATTAAAACTATATATATTACTTTTGTATCAATTAATTTCGTGACTTCTGTCTGTAACTGTAACACTGTTGCTAACCCAAAAAATATAATATATATATTTTTTAATCATAAATGTACTGCAACACATTGAAGAAATTTTAATATACTCTCTCTTACACCGGACGCCATCGTGTGAGCAACTTGCTGTGCGTTTTATTTGCAAACCTATATTAAAATTACAGTCTACTTTATTCGTTTACAAATCAAACAATGAGAGAAAATAAAAAGTATGAATAAAAAGCTTTTCCGCTATAGCAGTCAATTTTCATGTTACAATAATAATAACGATTTGATGCGCGAATATTATGTCATGTGGATGAACTGTGTCAAGGAATCATCACTGTTACTCTGAAACTGGGTAGTATTAGTTATCATATAATACTGGTTACCAGGCGAAGTTTCCAGTCAGTGTTTATTTCTTATTGTATGTTTAAGTAAAAAAATAAAAAATGCGTGTCTAATATTTTTATATATTATATATGACGTTTTAAAAAAAATAGTCCGCATCCTGTTAATTTTGTGCCTAATTTCATAGAAATGTGTTAACAAACATCGATTAATCTTATGAACTTTCAAGTTTATAATATTAGTAGGATATTTCATAACAGGGCAGTTATTCTAATTTAGGATACCTAATAGGTAGTTGCTATTGCAATTACCAGTCTCCCACATTACTGTACCCATACATAAGGCTATAATGGACAACGGGCTTATCCTGTTTGTTTTTCTTGCTCACCTCGCTTGGTATATGATGCAGTGCGGATGCTGCATTTGCATAAAAGCGTCCATTATCCACAGCTTCAAACAAATAAAAAATCAATATCCGCCAGTGCACGCGTTTGTATACACCCAGTAAATATCACTCGTTTTCATTTCATGATGAACTAACATTTTTCGTGCTACGTAAACAAAACAATAATTGTGTTAAATGTGTTATTTTGTTATGATTTGGTATAAGCTTGTCAATCAAAAGTGACGCACTAGTTTCCAAAACCAAACAGCATTGTTTTATGTCGAGTGAATGAAAAAGTAATTCCATACGTTTTGCATCTTTTAAAATTTTGTTTTTGCTGATCTGATTACGGGCAGCGTAACCACACGAGCATGTACGAGTCAAATTCAATTTATGTGTTAACTACGAAACAAATTTCGTTCTACTGCGTTTCAGAATGGGTGAGTTGTACCATAATGGAAATACTTTTATTTATGTGTGATTAATTACCTTTATATACTTATTGTGTAATATATTTTAGTTGTCTTCGTAGGATTTCTGTGTGGACCAGTGTTGTGTCTTGTATTCATCAAACGGGTCAGCAGGCGGACACAAATCAAACGGGGTCGCTGCGTCTGTCGCGTCAGCACTTGTGTATAATGCCTTGGACGGTGACAGGTGATAATTTATGTTCCCAGAAACCCGTACTTATGAAACGAAGGTGAATGTCCTCATCTTGTAATTTTAAATTCAGTCAAATATTACGAGTAGGTTAATTTGCTTAATAGGCTATAAATATTATACAGTTTATCGCCTCATATATTTTCAATTAATTGGCTACGCTGAGAACCGTAAAGCTTATTTTAACGATCAAATGAAAGTGCACAAATACGTAAATGAGAAATTTAATTCAACCTTTAACGGACACTATTCAGTTGCATATGCACCTGACATGGATCGGAAAATGAGTTATTTTCAGGTGGCTAAATTTCCCATGACAAATCACTCAACCACATTTACGCATCGAGCCGAACGTACGTACATTTATATAAAATTAGTGAGTTGTAAGAGCGGGTGGGGCGGCAGCACCTGTTTCCGGCCACCGACGGGGCACTAACTCAGCGATCCCGGATCCGACCGACGCTACATTTAATTCTTTGTTATGAGCCATGAAATAGGCGGAACGAGTCTGAGAAATTGTCACAATGAATTGGATTCTTTTTTTACTCACGATTGAAGAGATGTGTCGCGAGATGAATGAATTTCACTTTATTATTATATTTGGAACCAGTAAGAATTTTCTCGACTGACTCAATTTACTTATATTTAATTTTCTCAGTATTCTCATGTGTATAAAGAAAACGTCAAAATATAAAAGAAAATAAGTACTTTGAGAAACTTTTTCATTGTTTTCTATCGTCGATCAAATTCCACTGAGAAATCAATCTACTATTTCTACATTTGCAAAACACACTTCAATATCATATGTCGTATTCGTCGAATCAAAAAATGAATTTATATTTTTGAGATGTTTGCGAATTGAAAGGATCAAATATTTGTTTTTTATAAAGAGAAAACTTAAAAAAGTAAAATCTTCGCTACAGCTCCCATAGACATTTTTCACCACGCTCACTAAGCTAATTAATTAATAACTGTAAGAATATGTATATTCTAATTTTGGTCCGTTAGAATTATGTATAAAATCCTAAAAGCCCAAAAGTTACCTTCAAATATTATAGATCCAGGTAAATTCCTCCTCGGTCAAATGTTAAGTCCGTAAAAGCCAAGCTCACGAAGTAACAGGTCGCTACCTATGAGCTTTTAAAGCTGGACTTATTCTGTCGTGGAAGCAAGATGGTGCTATGTGCAGTGTAGCGCGCCGTCTCGCTTGCACGATGAAAACAGTCCTGCTTTAAGAGTTCGTAGTAAATGCACTGGTCGCTTATTCCATGGCCAACCCCTACGCTGCTGCGGTTTCTGCTTCCGCCTGCTGCTGCTGACTATTAACTTAATTTCAATTCAACTTTTTTCTTTCGTTAACGCTCATATTGTTTTAGTGTTTTACAATTCTCTTACAGTTCAAATTCAACAAAGGAATTAACGAAGAACTATAGACATGTTTTACATTCTGTGTTATGCATTGCGTGTTTAGGCTATCGTAAGGTGTTTAACTTAAGTTAGATAGTTAAAGAAATGATAACAAATGACGTAATAAATAGAAATACGTCTCACTAGATATAAATGCCTCAAAATGGTCATCTCTAAATGACCATCCTTAACGTTGTTAACTTTTCAATGGATTTATAAACAAATGAATGTAACTAGCTATAAGTTATATACTCTCGTGTACGATATTGTTTACGAAGGCAATATAAAGTTTTGATGACAAAGAAAGTTAATGATAGAAACAATAAAGATGAAGAACTGGATCAGACTGTGGGCAATAAGAATTAAGAGTTGGCTGCGGGCTCGCAACCGCTGAGGCAGTACGGCCCGCGTCTTGACTCCAGGTGGCCGGGATATGACTTTTACAATACACGATTATTTTACCTTATTCTTATTTATATTCTGTTTGTAATAGACAACACATTGAAGACTGGTAAAATGACGACTGACAACCAGTAAAGGAAAATTTAGTTACGAAACCTAATTTAATAAATTGTAATCGTTATCAAGGTTTGGAGAGACACAAATACAGGCTTATATAACAATCTTTATCAACAAATTAGAGTAGGATTAGCCTATCGTACCTATCCATAGATCAAAGATTATTACGATTGGAGATGATGAAAGGATTTTTTATTTCTATTCAGTCCGTCAAATCGTATTCGTAAATTACTTTCAGGAAATAAGAAAAATCCTTAATCGAAGATTTTAACCTTGCACAACTTTCGAGAAAAAATGTCTCGTTAGTTAGCTAAATGAAAAAAATAAAAGTAATAACCCCTTACATACGCGGGTTAGTGATCCCGTCACATTGTTGGCTGCACAATAAGCATCCTCGACTGCATATCGACCTCCGTTTGTCCGGCGCACCCAGAGCGACTGGCCTCGGTGCAAACCAACCACTAGAAATAATTTTATTTATTCAATTCAGCGCCATGCAGTTCCACCATTTAAAAACTTCAAATTGTATTTATATCGAAATCAAATAATATATTTAGTGTTATAAAACCGATATTAATTTAGTTTTAAGCAGCAGCTTTATTCACCTCTTAACTATAATTAAATTTGAACAAATTATGTACAAAATTATTAATCTTTGTGAATATGCATGATGTTTAGGTGCTTCGTTATTTAGTTAAACCGTCTTACCCCTAGACATAATAAAAGTAGGATATACAAATATGCTTATAGCATTTGAAACAGGCGCTTCATTCAGATGTCAATGGGAATAATAACACTTATGCAGTAAGGTGTGTGACGTTCTATTAGGTCTCAGGCCTATGGCGATGCGTTTTGATAAATAATTAATAAATAACGCGTGTATTTTGCAATCTATTTATTTTTTTCTTTTGAATAACTTACTAAGTATTACGGTATGAATTAGAAATGATATAGCATTTGATGTAAAAGTTTAAACTTAATCGGAAATTTGTGCATATTTCCTAATTTGAAAGCGCCATATCAGCAATGATCGAATACGTCAAAGTTAGTTCTATGCGAAAAGTGTCACACGCCATGCAGTTGAATACCTAGCCAATGACAGTTAACAATTATAAAATGTTGGCGACCTAAAGTAGAATAGTTTTATTCATAAATTTTGAAAGAGTTTGAATACCAACTGTAACAGGTTCATTTGTAGACATACCTACACTCGCACACCGTAACTACCTCTTTTCCCTAGTTGACTCATATTGTAGCAGCCGATTGCAAATGTAAAAAAAAGCAACTGAATTTCGATTTCTTGGGAAGCAACGGAATGGACACTGCGACGGCAATAGCAGCACAGATTTTGTAACTAATTTAATTTATATTAATTCCTTTTTGTTTGAGCACAAGCGATCCTACTTTTATTTAAATAAGTTATTCGTGTTTTACCTACGCAAATGTTGGCGTTGTAGCTTTGACCTTTTGTAAATATCACATTTGCATTGATAATTTGTTAATCTGATAAATTAATATCTTTTGTGACTTATTAAATGCATTATATTTGCTAATGGTTTGCAATTGACAGTCACTGATTAATTGTATATTATGAAATACAAACTTTAAATGGAACATTGTTTATGGGCGGCCTTATTTGTCTGTTAAATAATAGTTAGTTATATTAATAAAGTAGATTTTAATCGATTTAATAAGTGGAATTTTTGACTAGATTTTGCTTCTGTCTGGACTCGTGGGTGTTCAGAATTAAATAATGACCTATATATTATCAAATTTTATTTATACCATCTCTAGCAATAGGATCCCTTGAACACAATTATTTTATATAATAACTTTGGTGAGGAGTATTCATTATTATTTAAAACAAAACGGTTTACTCAGGCATATTCTCGGGATCGCCCGACTTGTTTCTGACTGATAGTTTGACTCGCGACACCACTGCCGCCGCGACAGCTCATGATTAGGGACTCCTATTGAGTCTGAAACTAGTCGGGCGATCCCGAGAATATGCGTTAGTTGACCGTTTTGTTTTAAATAATTACAATTATTTTAGTATTTCAGCTACAAAACCAACACATTTGTTAACCTTCTGTATTTTAGAAGGTTTCGGGAAATGCTAATTTTATGTTTAAAATACTAACCGAATCGGCTACTTTGAATCTTACACACACGAGTACATGAAACGTCATATGACTAGAAAGAGCTAGACTTCTACCACAAAACCCACAGGAAGAAAGCTTATTATTTGCCGGAAACGAAATTTTCCTATTCTTTCCATTGATGTAAGGTCGACTAAGAAAATGGAGAGGCCAGTTGTCTTTGATACTTTCCTGACAGGATGTTAAAATGCATCTCTGAATAAAAATGTATGCGCTCAAGTAAAAGCTATGAAATGACGAAATGATTTTTTAAGATTCAGAATGGCTATGGATTGACTAATTTCCTAATAATATTAAGTAAATAGATGACTTATTTAGCAAATACAGTGAAAAGGTACTTCTTAAGAGATCGATTTCGATATCAAGCTTTATTATTAAATACTAGATCCCCACCCTTATCGCCTAGGGTTATACAAAATAGCCTACGAACTATTCTCAGACCTACCAAATATACAGAAAAAGTTTCATAAACACCTGTCTAGCGGTTTCGGAGAAGTTCGATAAGAAACACTTTGACACGAGATTTTTATATATTAGACGATTAACAGCTTCATGAAAATTAGTTATAATTATGTTATTAAAAAAGAGTAAATCACACGGTAGTGTAGGAAAAAGGCATCAACTATTGTAAATCGATGCGCTTACACATAATAAATCACAATAAAACTGATAGTATTTACTAAAAATTAAGCTTAATAACGTAAGGAATCCACAAACACGTACCACTAAAATGTATTTGTAAATAAGTTATGATTTGCTTGATAAATACTCTGCTCTATTACTTCAGTCGGAGAGCGTAAACGTATTTATCTCGCAAAGGTAACCGTCGCCCGGTGTTCAATCACATATCTTATTGTATTTTATTTTGTCTTGTCTTCGATTTACTTGAAAGGACAAAACATGTTACTTGGTACTATTTATTACGAGTGTATTAAGTATTTACCTTTGTTTTTGATCACGGTTTTCCCGATTGCGGATTGTGGCGGTCTTAAATATATTGGGGTTGTAAAACCGATCGTTATGTACAGTGTGTTCCAGGAAAACTGTGTGTAAAGGCCTCTATATCTATATTCAGCAGTGGTTCACCTAATGCTTAGATTAGATTACGGAATAGTTTCACGCATTGTTTTCCCTGACGCGGGTCGGAGCTGTGAGGTATATCAACTGCTATCAACACTTTTTAGATGTGCCTCACTCAATGCCGTTTTCTTTCTTTATTTAAACATCCCTTTAGATGACTGAAAAAGGCTTTTATGAGTAAATTTATAAATATAATTTTAAATAAATAAATAATAATAATTAAACAACATTTGCATAAAACTACGGACCACAACTGGGGGAAAACTACGGACCACAACTGGGGGAAGAATTCAGTTAAGCACATATTTGTTTGGCTATAGAACATAGCAAACAAATATTTAGAACTTAATATCAAAGTAGGTAGGTATCTAGTTAGGTAGTAAAAAATTTATTATTAGTTTTTAAAAGTAGTTTTATGTTTAGTTCTAAATATAGAAAAAATATCACGTAAGCACATGGTTATGTGGTAATTAAAAGAGTAATTGTTAAAGTACCTGTTATTATAATTATTATTTATAGTGTATAAAATGTCTGTATAATATTCAAACAAAGTGTGCGATTGTCTCAGTCGCTCGTTTGACTCTTTATGTACTTGTTAGCACTCAGCGAAATTAAAACAATATTGTTTCTTACTTTCAATTGCAAGTTTTATCCAAACCAGAATAGTATGAGGCGAAAATTTTGATGATTTATTTTTGATAGATATACCTAACGACTTCTTCTTCTTCTTAATATGCCTCTCCGACTAGCGAGGGTTGGTCAGCTCTATATATCTTGTCCTATATCTTGCGAGGCTAAATAGTTCTGCAGCACTCTCAACTCCACTCCATTACCGGATATTCCTGAGTCATGATTAACGGCTTAATACACCTTAATATTGCCATTAAAATTTGATATAGGTATTGGATTTAATTAAACGATATTAATTATACTATTTAAATATTTTTTTACTATACATTTGGGTGGAAAACCAGCAACACAATAATCTAGTTCATTGGTCGAAATATTAAGTAATCCGATAGAGTACTGAGTATTTTGTGTTACTGTGCGCTTAGGGCACATTACGTGGTTCAAACTGCGCAAACCAATTAGCTAATAGAGAACTAAACATTTCACGGGAATTCATTAAATTGATGACTTTAGAGATGTTCACTTCGGGATTTTTTAATTAACTATATATTATGTATGTACTCACTCTCCGAAGTATAAGACGATCTTAAATGTCTTTATGCAGCTACTTTAGACCGTAAAATGACAGAGACAGCATGACACTTAACGGCGACTGATATTTGAGTTGCGGTTAAGTGAAGTAAATAGTTTTTAATAAATGTAATAAAAAATGTGTTTTTGTTTTGTTTGGTTTATACAAAAGATCTTAACTTGGCTTAACCTTTAGGTACTCACTACTACTACAATCATAACCTTAATGTTTTATTTGACCGGCTTGCTGGCCTTGTGGTTAGTGACCCTGACTGCTAAACCGAAGGTCGTGAGTTTGATTCCGACCCAGGACAAATCTTTGTTCGATCATTTGTGTCACAGAACAAATGATCATGATTAGTGTCGGTTATTGCGGCAAGAAGTAGCCTATGTCCTTTCTCAGGCTCTAGACTATCTATGTACCCAATTTCATTTAAATCGGTGCAGTAGTTTTGGCGTGAAAGCGCGACAGACAGACAGAGTTTCTTTCGCATTTATAATATTAGTAAGGAGTGTGTACTTAATGTATTTAGAATATATAAGTATATTCATCAGTGGTCCGGTTGCCATATAACAGGCTCTGTCTAGTTTGGGATCAGATGGCCGTGTGTGAGTTGTCCCAAGATATTATATAATTATATTATAATGTTACCATCTTATCTACTGTCAAGTTCAAATGTCAAGTAAAATCACAATACACAGATAATTTGTTTAATTTGAAACGTTAATGTACACACAGCAAACAAGATAGGTTTGCAGGCCTCACTAACATTGATATTATATTATAAACGTAAGTGTGGCGTGCAAACTTATTTAGTTTGCCGTGTGTACTATCTGAAACTTAAGTAATATCTGTATTCTGAATAAGGAACTAATTATGTATCTTGTTCTTTGTATCATATATTTAATTTAGCTTGGTACTAAAATCTGGTGTAGGTACCTATTATAAAGTCATGCGACAAAAGTTGGTGTGTTGATGTTTATTTTTTTTATTTATCGATTGATCTCAAGAATACACAAGTAGAGAGTGCATTTGAGTTGTGCTCCCTCAATTAAAGGAGATCACAGCATTCGCATTTAGACAATAAGGTGAACAAACATTTTGAAACTGATCATAAAACATATAAATAAACTACAGTTGAAGTAATACAGATAAAAAGTAATTCAAAGTAAAGAATTTTGGTATTTATATGGAATTTAGTAATTTTAATTCCTTTTTGTATTTAAAAATCGCAGAGGTTATATCTAAACCGCGCTTATACATATGCATAGTCCTGTGAGGTCGTCAATCTTTTACAATTAACCTTTTATAGGTTTTAAACTAACAGACGCATATAAAAACCTCATTATGTTAATGTGTACTAATTACTGAATGTATTGTGTGCAGCGTTAATAAGTGGATGTGTTCATATTAAACTGCCCGAGGCCGAACAATGTTATTACTGACAGTGGTGGTCGTACCCATTGCTTTTTAATATCTACACTTTAAATCCGAACATCAAATAATTAAAATATATCAGGAAAATAAATTAGTTTTTATTTTTTCAATATGCATGATTCCTATTTTTTTTTTTAATGTCCGCCTGGTAGATTAATTACTTTTATTGGACACGTATTTTTTCTTTTTTCCTACAAACAAAAAATGATCAAAATACAGAGAACGCAAATTACGCGTGACGTCACTTCTCGGTACAATTTTTACCAAGGCGTGGCGTCATAAGCCCCCACTCCGAAACTTTAAAGCGCTGTATCTTTGTAAGTTTTTATTGTTTTGATAAAAGAAAAAATACGTGTTTAATATTTTTTTATTATCTAACTGACGGACTAAATAGATTTTAACTTTTCATACCCAGGAAACATCCCTATTCTACACATGAAACTCATTGGTTGTGATATATGGTATTGTTTAGTGAATTGTATCCTGTAAGATCCATCAATCAACGCAGTTTTTCGTTTTTTTTCTCGCGTTTGTAAGAGACAAAAGACCACGTTACATACATTGCTCTAAACCCAAGTAGCTAAAGCACTTGTGTTTTGGAATCAGAGACAACGAAGGTACCACAAACAACCAGACTCGAGACTATGTAAAAAAGTGGTTTTCTGTATTGACCCGTCTGGGGATCGAACCCGGGACTTCAGAACGACACCTTGAAAACCGGTGTTTATGCCACTCGACCACCAACCGAATTTTGTAGCCAACTAGGAGAATAGTTAACCGAACTTCGGTTTTGGTCACATTAAACACTTCTTCGATAAAACTTAGTACAAAATTAATAAAACAAAAGCCAACGTAATTAAGCTTTATGTTTATAAAAGTAATTTACTAATGTAAAAAACCTGTAAAACATTTCTCATAATGCGAGTTCGGTGAGTTGGTTTCCTTTGAGGTGTAAGGCAAAGTTTTGGGTCAGGTACGAACAGCGGCGACACTATCACATTAACGAGTCACTTTGTTCTCAACTAGCGACCAATTTAATTAGCCTTCCCAATCTTTATGATAGTACCGACGCAAATCGAACACGAACAAGAATAATATATTACCGGTTCTTACTTCAGAAGTCACGTCCGCAAACAACTTAGTTTTTACAAATAATATTTATTGTACGTGTAACGTTTTCCATTGTATGTATTTTTGTTGAGAAAGTTTTCAGATCATGTTATTTTGATATTATTTTAAGTTTTATTTTTCAGCAAACTTTTCCGTTTTCAAAGATTTTATTTTTATAGTTGTTTCTATTTTTCGCCCTAAGTTGGAATGTTTTAAGCGAATCGGACTTTTATGTCACTGGGAATGATAAAGAATGTACAGTTCTGTGTACATCAGAGGTAATACTTGGATATTGACAGCGATTTTATTTCAATACAATAAGGTTGTATTTCGTGATTCGTCGGTTACTATCAGCATGAAGTCTACTGTACATAGTAGGTAGTAAGTTAAAAGGCTGGAAGATTAGATCAGAGATAAATTATAAACAACAAACAAGTCCCAAAACTGTACTCATTTCAATAAATATTTACGATGCATATCGGAGGCTATAATACAATCGTTTTACGCCATCGCAGATTTTGATTAATTGAAAATCGTGAATCGATAGTAACGTACACGGACGTTCGGTCCGTCGGACGCTAAAAGCCACACCCTAGCTATTAAGATAAATTTATTGTCGTTTGCCGCTCGGTTAGCAGCGTCGGTGTAGCTGTTACTTGGGTCCCAAAGGCTATACAAACGGGACTAGCGATCGTACAAATGTATTATAGTAATGTTTATTGGCGGCAGAGTACGTCCAATGGCTTCGTTAATCAAAGGCGACGGTGGCGATGCTGCGGTAGCCGCCGCCCGCGGGCGCCACGCGTCGCCAAGCCTACATAAATCCTAGCACAATTGCTAAGATCCAGGTCGAATTGTGAACGTTGCCTGTATATACATCGGCGTGAATATTACACACTATTGTGGAGTTGTTACTTGTATAGATTGTATAGTGATAAATATCGTAGAAGCTACGAGTACCTATTATATTCACAACACCAAAAATGTATGCGATTATTGTGAGTTTGTTTTATGTTACCCGTACGATTACGAGTTTTATGTTTCAATATTCGCATGATATTTATTCAATCCATTTATAATTCAAAAAAACAAAAGAGTGTGTCTAATTTTAAAACTAACAGGTATAAAGTTGGGATAAACGTCGCTACCTGTTATCTAGAGTGTGAGTTTTATTTGTATTCGCAACGCGAGAGTTGATGGTAAAAATATCCGGTTGCTATGCCTTTGTCCAGCTACATGTCACAGTTAATCATTGATGTCTGCTTCGAAATGTTAGATACTAAATGATTATATTTAGGAAAACATGACTATCTTATAACTTGTTATAATTATGTTATTAGTTCCATTAGAGTATCTCTATTGGTAGTTCCTTAACAAAACATCAACATAAATCTACTACCCATTTACATAGCAGCTTTATTTAAAGTATACGTAGCTATATATACAACCTTAAAATAGAAATAGACCGCGAGCATAAATGAAGAGAGTGCTAGTTCAACGTTCGAGATCGAAGGTTAATCCCATTCTGTAACAGTTTTCGATATACGATATTTTACGTAAAAGGGTCGGGTATGCTAAGTGGTCGACAGGCAGGACAGAACCACGACATGCGACATGTTTGCGGCTGTCGTGCGGTCGCACGCGCCCTGTTCCCCGCACTACCGCGGTGTACAAACACCTACCTACTACGTACTTATAGTACACAAGTGCGAGGTACACTGTTCAACAATAGTAGGTACGTATGTACGAACGATGTGTGCCAAAATTGTTACGCTCGCGTTTATAATTGACCGCTAACATGAACGAGTGACACAGTTATCTTCTGCTTCATAGTCAATTTACTCCAGATAACTGTTACAAATATTAGTATTTATTAACACATTAATTATGTTTGTACTCAATAAATCGTACAATAATAATTTGATAGAGCACGACTGGTTTCAAGATACATTTATTGAATACAAAAATACTTAAAAGGATTAATTTACCTTACTTACTAATAAATACGAAAGTTTAGATGGATGGATTTTTGTTACTCAATCACGCTAAATGGTTTTGAATTAAGTTTGATAAAATACTTTTCATCATCAACACGCGGGTAAAACCGCGGGGCACAGCTAGTATTGTATAATATACATGTCTTTTACTTAACCATAGTGTCTATAATCGCTATACAGAATAGCTAGTCAAAGTAGCTAGCACAATAACAAGTACACACTTGTCTAATAGTTACGTTATAAGTACGTACAAATGTGGATACAAAAAGCGAATGTACCACGTTTTTATATCTGAGCTAGAGATTTGATCATTAACACCCGAAGTTATCCCATCTCGGATATTAAGAAGCAATTTACGTGCAACATTTTATTCCAATCTTTTATTTCCGAGTTTTTTTGCGATGTAGAATTACACAAGAGAAAGGGAAAACATTACAAACCACTTTAGGGACTCATAATTCGTAATAAGTGTCAAAATAAAAAAAAAGTTTATGACAAGTTTATTCCATCACCTACGTTTACCATGTATTAGGAACATTTTCACAAGATTTTTTATTCACATTCATGAAAGTGATTTATTTACAGAATAAGGCTTCCGGATATTAAATTTGGAGTGACAGACATCACAATATAGATGTGACATGAAATAAAATGGTTCAAAAATAATATTTGCGACATTTTTATTCCTATCAATTAGATTTTAAATATCGATGAAAAAGTTTATTTTCGTTTAGAAAAGTGTGTCAGTTAAGAGTAATATATTCTGTAATGAGCACCTACAGGAAATTAGGCTTTCCTCAAAACGGAAACGTGGGGTCGGGAGGTAACCTTCGCGTTTGGCACAGACAACGAACTCCAATATCTCATCACATTAACCTCGCTGTAAAACATATCGGATAGATTTTTATCTCGTCTCGATCAATCGTAGTATCGGTTTTCCATAATCATAAAATAACGATGAAACGAAAACGGTTATTAATTTGCGATATTTTTATGAACGAATAAAATATCGATTCTTAACGACGCTCACAATCATTGCTTTTGGGTTTACAACTTGTTAACGATGATAAGTGATCTTAGCAATCAAAAGGCAACGTATTTTCTTTAAAAATATTCCTCCATTGTTTATTAAAACTGTTCATGAATGCAATTCCTACTATAAATATGGACCCAAGTTATATTCAATAATTTTTTTTTGTTTTTTCAAATTGAGAGATAAACAATAGCGTAAAAATTCACGCTCTGGTTCTCTACAATC
Source organism: Diachrysia chrysitis (assembly GCA_932294365.1). Taxonomy (NCBI): domain Eukaryota; kingdom Metazoa; phylum Arthropoda; class Insecta; order Lepidoptera; family Noctuidae; genus Diachrysia; species Diachrysia chrysitis. The sequence continues at coordinate 7,619,406 of OW028649.1, read as the reverse complement.
TGAACATACGTACGTTGTATCAATAAAATTGTTCCGCACACAACGTATATTTGTTCCCGTTACTGTTAACCCTAAACACATTTGCAGGGAGGCAAAAACGGCTTTTGTTAATATTTAAACAATTCAGCAATTTATAAATTGGATAACTAAATTGTTCCTAATATCTGTTATGAGCTGATATGCGGTAGTGGACGGTTAATGCGGGTGTTGGACGGGTGCCGGACGGGTGTCGGCCGGGCGTCGGACGGCTGTGTCCGACAGGCAGGCCGCTCCATTAGCCACTACACACGTGTTGCTATTTGTGCGGAAACCTCGTTATCGCGCCCGTTGCGCCACTCACACTACTTTTTCTATACAAAAAGAAAGAAAAGTTATCAATTTTCGCGAATGTAACACGCCTGAAAAATAATCTCTTTGTGATGGTTTTTTCGAGATATTGTATACACATGCGAATCTGTTACTAATCTACTAAGTACTACGTTATACAATTTTTGTACCATTATCTAGAAATTGCCTTAAAATACTTAGGTCATCAAATAGTAGGTAGGTATATTTATTTCGATTTCATCTGAAGAATTAACTTAAGATTAAATCAAGTTAGGACTTTGGTCTATTGTAAATCTAAGTTATCCTTTCACAAATCCAGAAGGAAGAACTAAGTTAGTATCCTGTTAGTTAGACTAAGTTTAGTTCTAGCTAGCGAGCAAGGGTACAAATACTGATTTAGCTGATTTGATCACAGTTCCGTACTTCTAATACTTAGGTTGCTAAAGGACTCTTTATTGGTATCAAAAAAATAATAAATAAATGAAATGTATATTTATATTTTATGATATAAAATCCTATTATAAATATATCACACCTACATTTTGTTTAACAACAACTAACATTCAACATATCGAAACGCTGGTAACAAAAAAGTCCCTAAAGTACCTAAAAATTCGTCTTTGTGACGCACCCAAACTCGAACATATAAATAAATTCGGCGACTTAAGTCTAGGTCATAGATTTCGTAACAATAGCTATATGCATTCGATCTGTATCTAAGTTAGACAGTACAACGGACTTTTGGCAGTCTATAAATACTGTTCCATTCATTCTCTGTCGACGACCGGTCCGTACTAAGTATAGTTGGCTAGTCAAACGTCTTTTCTTTTGTTATAGCTTTATTTTTAACCAACTTAAAAAACAAAAGAAAATCTATAAAACGTGTATGTATGCGTAGGTATGCCATATCAATAAAACTGAAAAATTTAATAATTGGATTGAGGTCATTATTTTATTAGCAATAAATTTGTAATTATATTCCATTAGCAGTAGTAAATATAGATCTTTAAATGTGTTTTGAATGGGAGATCGGTTTTGTTTTATTACGTCTTGTAGTCTAAAAAACAACAGTTATATATTAGTGCTCGGTAGGTACTTGAAATTTTAATATTAACCTGTAGAGCAGAATAAAAAAAATTGCGTTATTTTACCATAAGAGGTCGTTGTATCGTCACGGAGCGATGTGATAGACATATCATTGCTTCTTGATTCCTTTGGGATTTTTTTCCATTAGGAGATTACAAATTTTTCTTCTTCAAGGACTCTGTATAAAAGATATAAAAATTCCAAAAAATGGTAATAGATTATCATAGTATTGGTATTACGTCGAGAAAGACGGTTTTTAATTTAGAATAAAATATAAAATATTTTAGAAAAAAAACAAGCTTAAGAATGCTGCGTATATAGGTTGTTTTATTCTATAGAAAGTAAAACTCGGTCAACAACATGACAGTTAGCGGAGGTAACTCTGCATTCGACGGGCCGACTATAGAAAACGGTTCTTATAAAACCATTTTTTTTTATTACCAAGGTAGAAAAATCAAGAGGTATTTCATTAATCCTATCTCTATATCTATAGGTACATACAAATATTGTTCATTAATATTAAAATCACTTTTGTAATGATACCTACATTGAAAAATCAAGTTGGGTATAAATTTCATTTATTTTATACAAATACGAAAAAAAGAAATTACACTGTTAAATCAATCGTTTTTTTGTATATATTATAATTCGAATTTATAATTATATAATTCCTTTTCGTAAATTATAAAGTGTAAGATTTATACATATATCCAATAAAGAATAAATCATTGCATAAACTACATCCTACCTATAACTTATATCTTAATAACAGTCGAGTATTATTGATCCAACACTTATCTAAATACCAGAATATACCCATCTAGCTGTACCTGGCTTATTTCCTAGACGAGGATACACATCAATAGCAAACCAGCTAGGGATCGTACTAACGACCCCACGATTGCTCGCTCAACACTTTAGCCTAGTTACTCTACAGCACAGCTTAAATAAATTTATACCCATCTCCGTTGACTTGCAATTTGAGTGGGATCAGTACCAGCTGATAAACTTTGTTTTTCTTTCATTGCCAGTTTGTGTAATTTATGTTTAAAAACTTGGCTTCGAACTTTTACAAGTCTAGTTGTAAATGTATATCAAGGATTTTGTTGTAATATAATGCTATTCAGAAAATCACAATGTAAAAATAATATTACATCGTTGCTTGCGATAGTTATTTACGAAATCAAAACTCTTTACTATCACAAAAAGATGACTTGTATAGTATACTTAGACAAGCATAGAGTGCGAGCATCGCTAGTAGCCCGTTGTGCCGAGCGAAAGCAAATAATTAGCGGTACGTACTATTTCGTTTACTGATTAAAGTGATTTTTCGTGCGACGACAGACATTTATGCGAAAATATCGATGGTTGGCGCTGTGTTTGACACAATTTTTATGATTATTTACGTGTTCATACGGGTTTACTTAAGGTTTATACTCAAAGAAGACAACCTTTATGGTCTTAGTCTTAATAACTCTGTCGATAATTTTTTGTATGATGAAGTTAATAATTTTTACGTATTTATCTGAATTTTGGAGATAATTGCATAACTTATTCGCTCTAGTAAAGTACATATAAGTAGGTATAAGCGTTAACAATAAGCCTTCAAAATATGGCATTAATAAATTAAAAAATATAATAACACAAGTTAATGACGAATTAGACATTTCTCTTTTGCAATTTCGTTAGAGTAATTCTGAAATAAATAAATCTTTTCGTCGGGTTCTTGTTAAAATATTAAATTCGTGTTCAGAATATATTAAGTCAGCCTATTTTTGTTATAATGAAGACGTACCTATTTAGAAAGCAGATTTCTCGAGACCTTCCTCGTTCATTTAAAGTGTGTAGTTACAACAATAATGTTAAGGACTGAACAGACTGGCTTACCTCCAGTTTTCTTAAACAGGTATAATTCCGAAATGTTTCCTTAAGGAGGATATTAGTTTACACAGAATATTGGTGGAATAGCAAGGGAAAGTATACGCACAAGGACACATATGGATGGAAAATTTAGAATGAGATAACACGTTCTGTTTGTTATTTCTTTATTATTTTTTACGCATCAACGGAGCGAATATCTGTAATTTAATACCAATAGTAGAAAGGAAAAATTTAAACCCCAGGCAGGAATAGAACCATAGACTACTTGTACAGCGCACCGGCCACTCTACTAATTATAAGAACAGTACGTAGTTAGTAGTTAGTAGAACAGTAGGTCACTCATTAATTTTCAAATTTAAAGTTTGTTATTTAAAATATTTTAGATTTTTTTTTATTTTCTGGTTGGACTAATTTAGAATTCATAAGCATTTTATGCACCTATGATTGTACCTACCAAGGCAGAGAAAATGCTGGTCAGAATACTTACTAATGTCAAAAGAAGATCTCAAAGAAGATGAGAAATAATATTGCTTGTCCTTTACATTACAATAAAAAAAAGACGAGCATATAAATATAATTATAAAACAGAGTTTATGGCATAGACTATGAATACTAGAGGCTAGTGAATGCCATGTGTTATGTTAATTGCAAGAGATAGGTGGAAGCAGGTAATGAGCAGTATGCGCCAACTTGGCTAAACTTAAGCTTAGCCGTGTCACACTCTCGAAAATTTGTGTAGAGCAACTGACACCTAAGTAACTCGGAGGAATCACACAGCAATTTGCATAACGAGGCGCATCAGGTACTCTAGGCTGTTTGACGCGCTAATTTAATACAACTGTAAATGAGGAATGCTATCTACATCAAATTACCTATACATGGCACAAACAGCTTGTCAATAAGACTGCATTATAGCACCGACATGACACCTATATCTAAGCTTTGATACGCGAATACACCTCAGCAGTATCCAGGAGGTCAAAAAAGTATAGAATAAGTTCACAAAGTTTTATATAAGATAATAAAGGTAATACCAAAACTTTAACATAATTTCCCTCTCGACTTCTAAAGGATTACGTAATTTAATGCTGTCAGCAACTTCAAGACATCTGCCTAATCAGGGCCTTCAATGTGGATTATTAAAACCAGCTCCGACGTTCATAAAAATCTGTATTAACTTGTACAATATAAGAACGTAGCGGATTGGTACATTTTCAGAATTTGTACTTACTTAAAAAGCCGCGCCTCATTTTGGCGGGGCGTCGAAATCTGTTATGTAAATATGAGAGCGTGGAACCGGAAAATAAGTTTGGTGTTGTGCCCTTTTGATTTGCAGCAACAGTCGGCCAGCGTTGAGGGTCGGCAGACTAAAGCGACGGTGACGACGTAACAATTTTATATGCGCACAACTCACCACTTTATGTTTACTAATCAAACCGCCATCCTACATTCATTTGCCTCAGGAGCGACCGACGATAAAATGTAGATGAGGCCTTTCTGATAAGCTTTAAGTATTTTGTACATTTACTTTGTAATTATATACAGAGAGGAATAAATGATCGGCTTAAATTATTACATTCACCTTATTTGATAATATCAGCAGGTGGAATCATTTTGAAATAATATTTAAATTTCTGCGTCGGACGATTTATGCGAGAGTCGTTAAAAATGGAATCGATAGGTAAGTACTAAAAATAAAATTAGATTTGCTCTGGACGATAGAATTGCTGGTAGATCGAGTAAAAGCTGAAGGTATTTCTACTTGGAAATGATAAATTATTCTGATAAAGATTTCTCTTCAATCAATAGTCTATGTCTGGCTATGACACGGGCACAGCGCTCGCGTACAATATTCTTAGTGATCGGTTCTTAGTATTACTGCACTGTTATGTAATCTTGTACTTGAAATGACAACAATAGTGCATTTCCTATTGTTAGGGTTGTTTCATTTGTGATTTATTTCATATTATTTTATTGGATAATGTACTATTTATACATGAAAAAATAATAATGACTTGATAACAGTCCTTATTGAAATGTTTTTGCAATTCTAAGTAGAATAATAAATAGGAAAAGGATTCAATAAATGAAATAAACAGTACACGTTACTATCTCTTCTAACCCTGTTTAGTGTTATAGACGACTATATAATCAATAGAAACACAATCCCAAGAATACAGTCACGGTTGTCTCATTGCTTGTATTACAAAATCTACAAGTGTTACAAATATTTCCACAACACTACATCACCTTAGAGAGATCGAACAAGTGAATTCCTTAAGTTCTTAACTAAATTCCACAAGAGCGGGCCTACGTCCCGGGAATACCCTATTGTGACACAAAATAGTCGCGCTCTATACACACATTTGACAGTTGTTGAATAAAAAAGTTGTAATAGTGAAAAGTTTTGGCGAAACGTGCTCACAAAGAATATTCAGAGTGCTTTATTTTTCTGTAGCACCGTGATATGTGACGACACTCCACCGCCAGGTTATTTTTCTTATTATTTGGAATATTTTTACTTATGTGTGATCTTATTACGCATTTCTATGGTAATACATAAAGAAAATCATATTTGTTGATATGAGAAACTGCTACCACAACTTCTTTGTGAGATTTCATGTAGCCTCTCTTTGACGCTGTTATTATTGACACTTTTGGCTTTTAGTATAAATCTAATAATATTTCGTAAGCTCTAATGAATACATAGAATACGATGGGTAGGTACTGTATCTTATGAAAGGTATTTCAATGGTTCAGTGGTGTCGACATTATAAATTTATGATTAGCAAACATTCAATGAAATACCTACTTACAAATATATATAAAATAAATTTACCTACTTTTAAATGATTAAAGTATTTAACCCGTTTTTTATGAAAGTTAACTTGTGTTCAAATTATATTGTATTTGTAAAAATCGATTTACTAACGAACAGTTGCATAATAAAGCCTACAGTTGGATTTATATTCCATACACATGTAACTTAAAAATATGAGAATTACATAAATTACAAGTTCAATACTTTTAATACCATCCATTTCTAGATAAAATATATATCCGAGTATTAATCACAGTATAATAAAAAAGCGGTTAACAATCAGCTAAAAGCCTGCCTCATAGCTGGTCCGCGACACATGTCAATCAGACGATGCGACGTTGGACATCTGTCAGGCGTCTTTTTATCGTGACCCTCATCTTTACAGAAATTAAGTTCGTGCATCCATGTCGCTGCCAGAGTGACACGCCCCGTATTCCCGATCGCTCGCTAATGTGCCCACATCACATCGCCCCTAACGCTAACATGCCACATACGGCATTTGCACGTTACATTCCCGTAATGTATGTTTATTTACACACGTAATTTAGGAAACTCGATCTGTTGAACTATTATTGAAATCTATTAGTGGTAATAATAAAAAATAATATCTTCATTGAATAACCTTAAATAAATTTAAGCTAAAAGTTCTAAATAAAATGTAAATGTAATGTAACGCAAAAAAATATTGCCTCGAAAGTAAGCTGTTTTGTTCACGTTATAAGATATATTCTTTTGTGTCATAGAGTTGTGATCCCAAGTCCTGCACACTACAGTACTTTTTAAGTTATTCTGGGTAATACGGTGCATTTTAATTTTAACATCTGAATAAAGAAACATCGGGCAAAATGAACTCTATAGAGATAAAAATATGAAGACGAAAAACGTTCAAGAACCGTCTCCAGTTGAAAAATATAGCTCATTAAGGAATGTTTAGCCAAGCTAATTTAACTAGGGGCCTTAGACATCTCCGGGGAAATTACGAGCTTTGTGCGTATGTACTTTCAAAACTTTTAGGACGTCTTTGTTTAGAGTTTTGATGATCAAGAATTTAATTACCTAGTACATTCAACTATCTGTAAAAACATTTACAACATTCGTGAAAGTAAGTTATGATTGGGAAGCACACGGGGTGCAATACAAAACAATAACTGTGTGCACGAGGCAGATAAAGGTAAATCGGTTAGGTATTTGAACGAATGAGACCGGTTGCCGGTAATTGTACCTGTCGCGCGGACAAATGTGCTGTCCAACGTGTGCCAGATAGTCACTCTAACTGCCGCCATTAGCCCGAGAGATAATCTTAAATTACTATCCGCACACTCAATTGTTGCGTCACGCCCCAATGTGCACTGTACTGAAATATTTGCGTAAAATAACAGCGCGCGATAACGCCTATGGGGAGCGCTAATTGACATTTACGAATATATCATTCATTAAAGCATAATGTAACTTATTACAATTACGGGCGTGTCAATCTTGATTGATAACAAACTAACGCGGCCGTAATTAAGTGTAGAGGGAGGACATGCGTACGCTCGCGCGGGATAATTGTAAACTCGGAGGGTTCTCACGCTTGCCTCGTATTCCTTATGGTTAACAACTGAGGGCTTCCGCGTGACATAGCGACGCGCCATCTAGATACAACCTGTTATCTTCACACGTTTCCCCGTTATTTAGTGCCGAAGTACACTACTTAGAACAAAGCAAAGCGTAACTTAATATAAAGCATGTTGGGATGTCCACAAACTTAGGGCAAGTTTCAAAGGCGATCCCTCGAGTCTCCTTTATGCAAATCTCGGGTAATTTCTTTGGTGAGAGTCACACGGGACCCTTTGCCAAGATTGCGTTGACTTTTCAACCGTGAGATACCTGCCTTATTTTATATTAGTTTACATAGGAGCGGCCCGTCAAAACTAGAAACAGGTCAATCCAACTCATTGTAACAAATCTCAATCCAATCTCCACAGTTGGAAACTTTATACATGTACTGGGGTTTAGGGGCGGCTGTAACTTAAATATCAAACTATGTTAAAGAAAGGAACTATAGGTAGTCTAAAAACTATTGTAGGTAATTAAATGCTCCACGTGCGATTTATTTCTATGTACAGTAAATAAATAAACAATATAATTAAGTGTCATAATAAATACTGTATGCACAAAGTAACAGGGACGTGATATGTCATGCTCGTAGCTTTCGAAGACAGTGAAGCTCTCCGCATACGTTGCCCGAAGTAATTCCTTAGCGGTGGACGCCAAACGTGCAGACGCTGTAAAATATTACACCTAATTAATTCCAACAATGGACTTACAGATACTGTTTGAAAGATAATCCCCCGATGAGAACTATCTCCATTAAAATAAAGTAAGCCTTTTGTTATTAAGACAAAACAAACAAATAATATAGACGTAAGATGTGTTAAGTAATAGAATAAATTCTAGTAGCTTACTATTATTCCTTTTAAATTGTCATAAATATAAAACTTGAGCCCTCTCAGTTCAAATATTAATGTTTGGTCTATGAAAACAAATCGTATATTTTTCTTTCTTTTTATTATTATTAGGTAAAAAATCTGAAATCGCCAACCCGCACTGAGCAAGCGTGGTGATCAATGCTCGATCCTTCTCTATATGAGAAGAGGCCTGTGCCCAGCAATGGGACATTTATAGGCTGGTATTATTATATTATATAGCTAAAAAATACTAACAAATATTTATTTATAGCTTTAATTATTTATTTGTAGAATACCATTGCCATCTGACAGATTTTGTTAGGAAGAAGATATATAAAAGTACTCTGTGGGAAGAAGTGTCAAAATTTCAATATTATTCCTCGAAAATTATCTGGCGTTGGAAAAATCAACCCTAAAACGCATTAATCTACAAAATAGTTTATGTTTGAGAATATACTTAGTATAAATTTACGTAAGAGTATAATTTTATACGGTACAGTTTTAAAGAAATGATTACTAAAGTAATAATATAACTTTATTTTGAGAAGAGTTTTATAAGTATAGTCGTGAAGTAGGTTTTATGTAAAGTGTAATCCATAATCTATACATATAAAAGAGAATGTATGTGTGTATGTATGTTCACCTAAAAGACCGAAACCATAACGAGAACCGTTAGACCAATAATTGATATGAAACTGCACACATATAAATGGCGACATGACCACTCCGACGACCATAGTTACGTTAGTGCCAGATAGGTGGCGATAATCGCAGAGATTTTTTTTTTAACTGTAGGTCGTATTGACGATTTTCTAGTATTAAAATATATTAGAACAAAATATTATAATTTATTTTATATTAATATTTTTTTTCATTGTACCTAGCTTATTATAAACTATAACTTTATTTTGTTAGGAAAAGTTCCCGTATCCCGTACAATGGAAACATTTTCATTAAAGTTTTCTAATTAATGGGAAACTCAATGTTAACTCAGCTTCGATCAATACCTACTTACATTACACGTACAGATAGGAATGTTTGCAGTATTGTTCTAGGTACATATCCTCCTATCTGTTATATTAATTTCCATCATAGTGATACCGACCATAGCTGCAAATCACATCGTGTCAGTATTAATTAATCCGTAATAGAGCCATATGAAAATACATTCACAGATTCAGTTCGTAAACGTCGAAGTCGAGTTTGAAACGGTCAACATAGCACAAAAATAGAAACGTACCTACGACCTCTTGACCCCTGTGTATAAACGATTACACTTTGTAAAAATAAAGGTATAATAAAATATTAAATTTGAAGTAATTCTGGGACCTATTTAAAAACAAATATGCTTAAAGTAATTTAACGATAAGTATAGATAGCAATTATTTGAATAGAAATCTCGCAATATCTTTAAAGGCACAACGCTTATTTAAAAAACTGAATCAAGACTTCATTAAGGAAAAACGTGTGATTCCTAATCTCTAAAATCCGTTACCAATACTCCCCATGTATTATAAGATCTCAATATGCTTTGAGAAGCAAGGAAACAGGAAACCAATTTAATTACGTTTACTAAGTTGACGCTCACACTTGACATGCCGCACCACGTTGCTGCTTAATGCTCCAATTAGCATCGATGCATCTAATGTTATTACGTTCACAGTTCCTATACATATAAACCTATACACATAAATAGCCTCGACGGGCAGACAAGCCATCTCATTGCTTCTTATCAGAAGGTAAACATCCTGATGGCTAAACCAGGTCCTGGTCATCGAGAATGATCGTTACAGTCACGAATTTACCATAATGTTGTGTCCTGGATGGGGTGATAGTAGCGTTGTGAGTATACTTTACTATACAGCCCCTTTATATTACCTCGGAATCATATATCGTTTTGTAGAAAATTATACCTATATTTTCGGGTTCAGAATTTATAATTGTTTTGTACTTAATTAATCAATCATGCATTTCTAGTAAGTATCAAATTCAGCCACATTTTCAGTCGGAATATTAAGCTTTACGCCTTCTTTTTTCGGTGTTTAACATAAAATACCTACGTTCTGGTAAAGTATTCTTAAATACTTAGCAAAAGCTTCCATTTTGTTCCCGTAGGTACAATATAGAAGACGCCTCATTGGTCATGTGGTCACAAGAGCGGTTGCCAAATTCAGTTACGACCACTTTTTTGGAATTGTGCCCGGTTAATATCAGTTACTTTCCTTATTGCTTTAAACCAAAAAATCTCATCATGTTTCAGATACCTTTACACATCTTAAAATAAGGCAGATCAGATCGTAATTTGCTTTGATCCCCACATCCTCCAATCTATGTATATCTTAACACATTTACCCGATGCTTGACCTTTTTGAGACGACCCACTTTTTCTACTCTTGCATGCGTGTTTCAGAGAACCCCAATTAACCAACCACGCAATAGAAAGCATTTGATTTAATTAGTAAAATAATTGCATAACGCAATACCCTAAATATGTACATAATTGAGTAATTAAACGCATGATTTCATTATCAGCATCACGCCAGTGTTATCATTGGTAAGCTACTATTAGGCCCCAAGTAAAACGCGGCCACGCTATTTCCATCTATATAACCTATTACCAAATTTCCTAACAGAATAAACTTAAATCTTTGCTACCGATCTGAGGATCAAGCAGGTTTGATCCTCAGATCGGATAAACTGATTTTTGAGCGGAACGCAAAGGTGATTGCTGAATTAGAGTTTTGGTTAGGACCATGATTCTAATTCGCCATTCAACCTTTTTGATCCTTTTACCCGCGGCGTACTCAATGCTTTGTCTCAAATATAATATTTAATTAAATTTCACTGCATATGTATGAAAAGTGAAAGCTTTGAAGTAATTTCTTTTGTCTCTCATAAACAGAGCACTAATATAGAGACGTATAATTTACAACGTAGGTGAATGCTGCACCGAAAGTGCCACCATATAATATGCTTTATATTTCGCTCCTTTATGTATTATACCGCATTATTCATGACAACATAAACGCACTGAACTCGACTACACACCACACCAATTTCGCTGACAGTAAAAATTACGTCACAATATCTTTTTATATCATTACCGTCATATTTTATTATATTAGGTATCATTAAATAGGTGCTTGCCTAAATTTGAAATGTGAATACTCCCTAAAGCCTCAAACTCACTTTAAAAGAGAGAATGAAACTAAGCTAATTTTGAAGTTTATTATGTTTTGAATATTAATTAACTTTGAATTACTTGAAAATATATATTTTAATAAATCTCATTTTGGTTTTATATTGACTCAATAACTTAATTTTTAGTATGAAACTACAATTATTCAGTAGATGGGAAAAATAAAAATAGGCTTTTCAGTTCCAAACATTTGTGTTTTTACGTTACTAATATTTTTGAACCAGATAAGTTTACATTGAGAGTGTGATGGATCATGTTATATGGAACTCTTAACATTATTATTCGGTTTATATCAACATCAATTCAAGTATTCGTATTCTTACAAAAGCTAACATTACTCTGACAAAATAAATAAGTCGCCCTCCCAACCCACGTCAGCGTCTCAATTACACGACATAAATATCGTACTTACTATTCTTTCCTATAACATCACTCCTAAGTGGCTTCTTCAGAGAATGGCATTCAAAATAACCTTTTCTTTTATTCGTATATTACGAAAGATTAAACCAATCCTTTTAAAAATACATCGAATTATAAAACGACGCAGATCAATATTACAATCAAACATTGCGTGAAAAGTTAACCCTAAAACCATTGCGTTAGCAATCTATCACTGGCCTGCAATCCATCTCCCTCATTGACTTGTATACGGGAATAAGTAGCTAGCATTTAAATCTAGCTATAGTCATAAATACCAGGGCGTGAGACCGGCGTGAGAGCGGCGATGCGGCAACGGAGCGGCTACCGACATACATTGATTGAGTGCATCTGTTGACCAATGATCATTCATGTTTCATCGACCGTCCGGCCATGCGTCAATGAGGAAATGATAAGGTGGGTCACAGAGATAGCACAGGGAACACATTGCACTTGCTGCTCTGTTTCGATCCGATACGTTACAATCATGTTATGTACGCAGTCGTATGTAGGTATATAGGAATTTATTCTTTAATCATGTGATGATCCGGTTTCTAATCATCATTGTTTATTTTATGTGAGATACCCCCGAATTCTGAAAAGCAACTTAACTATAAGACGTTCTTAAATGTCTATCTGTCGCTACTTTACACCTTAAAATGACAGAGACAGCATTAAACTTAACAGCTACTTAAAACTGATTGACTTTTCAGTATTCGGCCATTAGTTGTTTTAAGAGAAACCATAACATGTTAATAATTTATTTTTATGATCAAGCAATTTCTGTTAATTATGTGCAACCAGTTTAGGAATATGCCAATCATTCCGTATAATATTTCGTAGTCAAACGCTTCTGAAGTTTCCAAATTAAGATTGTAGTGGCTATGGGCGCATACAGCTTTAGTTTATAGGAGCAGCCATAGAATGGCTTCCAACTTCAAAGGCCCAAACTTCTCTGGAAAACTTTTGTGTAATATTTAGTAAAAGCCTAAAATTCCCGAGGGCACCTTAGTTCCTAGAACCCCGCTTACGACGTCCCCGCTAGAGGAAATTAAGCCTTAAAACATTGTAGCAAAATGGAAAAGATTCTAAGTAAAAAGGTTGTCTTATTTTATTTTGTTAAAACTCTACACATTCCTATATAATTGGACTTTTTAAACTTACAAATGAATATCAATCAGTTTAAAAGGTCGTCCTGCGTGCAGTGGTCCATGAAATTAATTTATTAAATCCTAGCGTTTATTGTGATCGATTTCACTATGGGTAATGGTATAGATACCTGTAATGTGGAGTTTAAGAGTGCCATACACAAGCACTTTTAAAAATTGCAATTTTGTAGTGAGAGTGCAGTACAGAGGTATTTTTTTCCTTTGACTTGAAAGACTTTCTCAATTCGACGTTATTTTTTTTTGTACGTTTGTTACCCTATATCTACGGCACTTGTGGATTGATTTAAAAAATATATTTTTTATCACCGATAGGATACACCTCAGAGGTGATCCCTTATAAACATTGCAGTCGGTTCCTTTTTACATTTATGTGTAACCAATTATTTCTCTTGACATTAAAACTCTAAGGTATTTACGTAAGTAATTAGTATTTTAACATGTGGGTATCTATAAAATTAATTGTGCCATCTTGTACGGGTCCACTAGCAATGCTGTCTGCGTGGCTGAGTACACGCTAAGAAGCAAGTTTTGTTACCGACTTGGTTTAGTTATTTAAGTGCTCCGCTATTTTCCTCACATTTAATCTAAACATTCAGAATGTCACATTCTTATGTATGATTAGTTTATGATTTCAAATCGATTCTCAACTAGATCAATTTATATATTATATGCCTGTAGCGCGTCTAAGGGCGCCCATACTCGGCCTGCGCTAGCTGTTAGCCAGTGATCAACATACACGGACGGACAGATCGAGCTGTTGACCGCTCTTGCGCAGTTACCCTTCCTACCGTGCTCTTCATTCCACGTCACGTGTGCCTCCCGCTTGCTTTTTGTTTTGTCGACTACTCGAAGAAGTCAAACTTCTTCAAGCAATCAATGTATGTGTGTACATAGAAGACTATAGTTCACTATGTAGTCTCAAGCAGTCCGTGTATGGCTGGCCTAAAACCAGTGTTCTTAAATACATACCTATATGGTTCATAAAAGTCACGAGTCCATGACCTACAGCAAAGAGAACGACGCAAGGAGGTCATACGTACAGCTGAACCCTCCTTCCGAGCAAACAGTTATTTGTTTTCAGTTGGAAGACACACGATACACCTTATTACGTTACAGACTTATATACGTGTCTCCGTAAATGTTCCGTTCTAAAAACGTGCTAGGTGGGTATAGGCAAGTATCACTATCTTATGCTCAACCGAAGTATGATTTCACTAGCTGATGCCCGCAGCTCCGTCCACGTGGGTGTCGGTTATCGCAGCAAAAAGTAGCCTATGTCCTTTCTCACGCTCTAGACCATCTCTGTACCAAATTTCATTAAAATCGGTTGAGTAGTTTAGGCGTGATTGCGTAACACACATACGTACAGAATAACTTTCGCATTTATAACAAAAAGTAAGGATTAAGATAACGTAATACGGATACCTGGATGATATTGTGAAGAAGCCTGTTCATATAACTTTATCCTTATTTTTCACTGAAACTAATATACTTATAGTCTTCAATCATCATAACAATATGGGAGCTGAAAATATCAATGTCGAATATATATGCAGAATATATCAATGTCGTCTTATTAAGTTTCTTATTAATTATGAGTGATTCATGCACCTATTACAATAATAAATTGCTTGAGTAGTTAGTGCAATTACTATTTTCAAAACTTTTAACTAAGTTAACAAAGACGAGCTTAAGTTATAATATATATTTTAATAAATTTGAATACATGACATACCAACTTTGTATATTTAAGGTTATACATCGTTTGAGATATACTTAAACTCGAGATGTTCGTCGCCAAAAAACTCTTGTCGTTACCATTAACATTTTAAATGTTATTTTCGAAGTTTATAAGGAAAATACTATAACAATAAAAGTAAAGTGTACCTACGTACCTACTTTTACTTCATACCATTTACATTATCACCTAATCTGCTGCGTCAGATTTATTATTAGGGAAGATTATTTTTTGCAAATATCTGATTCAATTTCACGCGATTATAATGAGAACATTAAGCGTTCAACTTCATTTTACTACTTCACTCTCTACTTTCTTTTGTTTTTGTCATCTCAACACAAACTCAAATACAAAACTAAGCCAGCAATTTTAATATATTCAATACTTCAACATTACTCAAGTAGGTACCAACATCGAAGTTGAATTCGATATAATGAGGTTTTGGAGAATCGGAATCGTTATTTAAATTAAAAGAAGTCATCTTAATTGAGATATATTTGATTATAGGGCTGTGTTCCTTGAATCATTAATTTAATAACACGAAATTTAAAATAAAGTGTAATTTATGTTGTACTTAATGAAATGTTACGTTTATTATTTATTGTATGCCATTTTTGGGTTAACACGAGTCTGTATCATCGGTGCAGCGATACGGCAATGATGCGTGCGAGCCCTCACGGTTGGCGTCCGGTCGACGTCCGGCGCCGGACGGGCGATGATGATAATCTCTGCCCGCGGGACCGCCTCGATGATCACTCACTTGTCATTCACGGCTTACACGAAGCTGTGGATATAGGAATCCAAACCTACAGATGACTATTGAAGGTAAACAAATGTCAACTCTATCCGTCGCGATTCTAGAGATAAATTTACTTGTCTTTATTAATAAAGAAGTATTTATTTTAAACGCTGTTATTTATTTTGTTCGACATTCAGTTTGTTTATCAATCATATTACTTAGTTCCTAATATTGACTCTCTACTGTCTTTGTATCTAACTAAATTTTATTCTCTCTACAAAATAATTATATTTAAACAGCTTAAGCAAATATGTTTAATTAAATATTAGTTTTGTTTTGTTTAAGACACACTAAATAATAATTGAGTCAGGGACCTTGTACCTAACATGCGAATATTGTTCCTAGCTTTATGTATATTTGAACCGCTTAATGTTAGTTTGAACAACAGTTATGACTTACAACCAGGGTTCGACC
Organism: Diachrysia chrysitis; assembly: GCA_932294365.1. Taxonomy (NCBI): domain Eukaryota; kingdom Metazoa; phylum Arthropoda; class Insecta; order Lepidoptera; family Noctuidae; genus Diachrysia; species Diachrysia chrysitis. The sequence continues at coordinate 7,603,105 of OW028649.1, read as the reverse complement.
GTAAGGATGGAAATTTTCCTTCTGATTATTTCATTGGGATGCAAGATGGTGAACCCCGAACTTAATAACGGTACGGGTTGGGTGACAACCTTATGTTTGTAGAGTGCCCTACAGATAAGTACAGTCTCCAACAGCAATCATAAACAACACAACTATTCTTATTTTATTTTCATCAACATAAAACACATATTTATATTCAGCATAAATATAGAAACGTCTCATACAATATTTCCGAGAGCAGTTTATCACATATAAGTGTGAAATTTTACAGAGCTCACTTGTGTTGTTGAATATACCAACAATAATGCGCAAAGTTTTGCTTTACTGGGTCAGGGGGTTTCTTGAGAGCTCGGGAACTCGGATATACCTACTGCGTATGTATGAAATAATTTTGAGATGTACACACGGCAGGATATTACCTCTTTGTGAACGACAAACTTTTGTGGGTGGCTTTATCATTATCCTTCCTTTAAACACCTTCAGAAGTTCTTGATGTAAATAAACACTTCAACTGAAAACATTGTCCGCGTTAAGTAGCAGAGTCAACCCGTGAGTACTACTTAAACAAGAGTAATTCCGCTAAACGAAATTACAGCGAACATAAATTTCTCAATTTTAAGAAAAATTTGGTATCGCACCTGTGCCACGTAGAAACGAAAATGAACGCCATTATCCCACACCATAATCTTAAATCACTTCGGCTTAGTGTTTCGATTACAGACAAAGGTTCGAAGGAAACCCACATTATGATGGTAGTTGAATAATTGTATAGATAAGTGGAATTGATGGCCTCCGCTTTTGTTCCTACTACACCCTTCGAAATTTCGTAATTTTCTTGGATTCTGAACTGAGAAATGTATAAAACTAGTTGTCGACTTTATCAAAGTGGCCCAATAGTAATAAAAGTTTTATACATGTAGTTTATGTTTAAAGTCAAATGGACACATAAGCATTTTTAGACAAAGTACCCATGCATTCAAAGCTAGCTCACCATACTAATAACATTTACTTTGGTATATAAAAATACATGTAAATACCATATGTACTACGAAATATCATAAATATGCAATCTATTTTTCTATAACTGCTAATACTATGAAGAGGTAAAGTTTGTAAATTTGTTTGTAGAAAGTTATCTCTGTAACCACTAAACTGATTTTGAAAATTCTACCCGTACATAACCGAGGCGGGTCGCTATAATCCAAAAAAAAAAAAAAAAAAAAAATATTTCACATTACAGTTACTTTAGAGAGAATAAAATACTTAGAAAATTAACATATTTTCCTTCTAATCTTGGACTACACGATCTTCTGATTTAAAGTACTTTCCTAAATACTGTGTTATACTTAAATTTTGATCTTCACTTATTTATGTAAGTCTTCGAAGATTACAAACATTGTCCTGATTGAAATGCTCATTTACCTGTGTACCATCCCAAAGGAAACCAATTCAGCTTTGGGACCCTCTTTAGATAATCTATATTGAGAGATTTATTATACCCATAAACAAATATAAACAACAATAAAAGTCACATTTATACTAAATGAAATGAGTTTTGCTCTTACGTTACAAATATTTACTAAAATGAAGTAAAAAAGTATGTAAGACATTATCTTTTACAGATACAGTACCATAATACCAAGCACCTATTTTAAGAAAATTCTATGTTTTTTTTGACACCACACTCATTTATGAATAAAATGGTAGACTGTTAAAAATCGTAATTATTCGTAATAAATCAGCCAAATGACACATTTATTTAGCACATCTCATATCCGAAGTAACGAGTTTCATAACTTAATTTGTGGGAATGTAGGCACATATCATACGTTGTTGGCTTCGAGTGCAGTACACAATGTGGACTCCGTAAAGGCGGGCGAGGCCGGCGACCGCGCGCAAGCAAACAGCTCTGCCTGATAACCCTCTAGCTTCCCTACTCCACTATTTGCCTTTCACTCCAAAGGTATCCTGTTAGCCCTCTTCTGAAATTTATTAGACTTATTCACAGAAATTGCTATGTTCCACGTTCCACCTAATATCATTCGAAATTAAGAACGAAAACCGGAAAGTGCTAGTCGAACTCGCGTATGAAGAGTTCCGTACCAGCGTACAAGTCCCCCTTTATTTTTTTATTATTTTGAACTTTTTACCTATTAAAGTTCATGTCATACAGCCCGCTGATAGACAGACAGATGGACAGACGGACAACGGAGGTTTAGAAATAGGGTCCCATTGGAGTCTCCGGCGTTGTTGATTGTGCGTCAAATGAACATTTTTCCTTTCTAATATGTACACCATTGTGAACATTCTCTTATTCCTACAAGTAACTTAGTTGTACCAACAATCTGATTTATTGCTCCAACTTGAACCACTTCATAATAAAATGCAAAGAAACCGCAGCAAAGGATATTCCTGCTGAGAAACAGATGTTTACAAGCAATAAAAATTGCCCGATGGTTATTGAGCAATAAATAATAATAGAATGTGAGAGTCGGTCTGGCGATGGCGACGCTGCCGACGCGGCGGTGAGAACGCACACAACTTTTCTCGTTATGTCCTTTGGAGATGTTTTGAGATTTGCAGGAGCTCGGCAGTGCATCGGGCACAATGGCTTCTTTCTTACCCTCTTTGCGGGAACACATCTATTTGGACTTTTTGTTAAGGCTCTGGAACAGTTGGTCGCGGGGCACGTACACTCGTGTCGCAGACGCGCTTAGAATTCAATATCCCTATTTCACGTTACCTTCTTTCACACTTACATAAAACAACGATAGGTACTTACTTGGGTTTTGTTTATCCTATTTGTTGATGTTTTAACTAAAGCGATATTACATACACACACTACACATGTGTTGGGGAAACTTCACCTCTTTGACTACGTACAATTGTTTGTTATTTATTGCAGTAGGCAGCTTTACGTGTACACAAGTTTCGCACACTTGTCACGGATAAATTGTTTTGATCTAATAAATGGAAAAGCGTTTCAGTGGCTCCATCTGTTATTCCTTTGAGTACGAAGGTTACGGTGCATGATTGACAATGATAAACGGCTTTTAAATCTTTCTGTTCATAACAATTTAAACTTGTAAGAAACTTTTCACAATTATTTAAACCAGGCTCGTGAACTATGGATTTAGAATAAAATAAACACTCAAACCTTGTATGCAAAAGTAATATCATTAAAACTTCATACTACGACGCTTTTTATACGTTTTAATATGCAGCTGAAGCTCTAACTTTGCAATTTAATTACACTATTCCAGTAATTGTATTCAGTCCGGTCACGGCGCGGCAGCTCGTTCACAGATCGCTACTCGCAGCCGCCGCATCATGTTAATACGCCTCCCGGGGTACATTATCAAAGTATTATCACCCATACCGAAGATGTAAACTGTCATGAGGGTGTCGCGTACCAACAAAAGGGTAAGACATTTTTGTTACTGGCTGGTATATAAATGACATAGAAAATTAAATATTTTAGCCTATTTCTTTCGTTGCTATTTATATCTGTTTCGAAATAACAACGAACCCGATTAAAAGTAAACAATAAATAAGTAAATAATCTGTCTAGTAGCGTGGTCGTATAAATTGAATGGTCCATAAATCCTGTATGAAGGCATTATATAACTGTTTGTTCATAACCGATTTTTATTTATCAAAAAATTCGTGTTCGGTAGAGACGAGAATCGCAGTTTTCACAAGATATAGTTAATGAACAGACCGTATTGATATTTAAGCAACTCACGTCTAGTACTCCTCGTAAAACGTTTATACGCTTACATAAAATACGAGTTACTAAAATTAAAGACTCTGTTTAATACCCTATTCAGAACATAAACCGAGACGTAAGTAGGTTTATCTCGTTTGTAGAGATGCTTCAGGGGCTAATTAATTTTTAAATTAAACGCATTGGGATTCAACTACTCGAATCACGTAAGATTTCGTGTTGAGTTCGTTTAAATGTCTTCTAAACTTCAGCGTCTGATAGTAATTAGTTATGTTAGTTTAAATATACGTTATTAGTGCATAACGGCCAGGTCGGGTAGAGTAGTCGTGGGGCGGCGAGAGGCGGGGCACGGCACAGTACATATGTGCAAGCTCTTGCTTCATCGCAACATGCCACAATACGACTTTCCAAACCTTTCTCATTTCGTTTTTGTTTCGCCTCGCGTCGTTGTTGCCGCGGCCGCAGATGTTCCTACGAAACCGACGGCTCATCTACGGATTAGTACCCGTTAGGTTTTCGTATTATGTGCCCTATATTACAAATGGAAACTTGGAACAATTCAGACGATGATTCATATTAAAGTACATTTATTATTTCTTTATTCAACACGTGTTGCCGGACCGGACTGTTACGACTTTTCTCTCCATCTCTGCAATCAACAGCACACCGTTAACAAGGGTTTAAAGTTAATTGTACCGGCAAAGGTTGATTTTCTTTTTAATTTGTGACCGTTTAAACAGAATCAGCATTTGTAAATTTACGGTGTCCTTCAAAAATTGAAGAGCTCAGGTAAGTATTAATGAGAGGCCACTCGTGTTACAAAGTCTGGCCGGCGCACTCCCACCGAGAAAATTACGCGAAAATTTACATAATAGAGAATCCGTGGCTGCCCTAGTCCTTTGAAAGTCGGAGCTGCGGGTCCGCTTCGAGTGACACCGTCGTACATTAAATTAACATCTCTCTCACTTTGTTTGCGAAGGCTACACCGGACGGAACCTAATTTGTGATGATAAAAAGGTCGCACTAGCCTCTACGTGTCGCTGCATAGTTATGGAAACTGAAAGGGTCATCAATACGCTCGACGGCGATGAGCTCATTAAACGAGGACTGGTGAAAGCGTGCAGAAGTACAATAACACGGGTTCAACTTTTATTATTTGTAGTTGCCAATCTGTGGGATTTCAGCAAACGTGCTCAGTAAATTATCGAGCAAAACGTCTGAATCAGCGGAACTAAAAACGTAAATGCAGCAGTAGTCGCTGTAATTGGGTAACCGCTGCGCATCATTAGGTAATTGCAGCTGCGGCTCGCCCGCGCCACCCACAACGCTACGCTTTTTGTTTTCGGATTCCCTTATTCTGCCCGAAACATGGGTCACACACGACATGTTTGTTTGATTTGTTGTAGTTACTGAACATAAATGTTAGCTCTCATTTAGTTTTATTGCTCTTGTTATACTTTGAAATATTGAACTCGTTTTCGATCGGTGTTAGTTTGTTTGTTAGTGATATAATTTAAAGCATAACTTCGTGTTAATGTATCATAAAGTGTTAATATATACGTTTTAAATTTTCTATATTTGTTTATTTTGGGTAAAATTTCAATTTCATTCTCAAAAGAAATATGCGATTTCAATTTTACATTTCTTTTTCGTAAAGATTTTTCATAAATTTCCTTCATTAGTATCGAACGTTGTACACCATCCACAACAGTATTATTTAAGCCGCTCACGCCGCACAAACTGCGCCTTGCACCGACACCACTATTAGATAATCGTTCAAACGCCCGCTGCGTACTTAAATTACGTTATTCTCTTTCTCTAGTATGTATCTATTTAATACAAACTTATTTACGTCTTCAATTACAGCATTCGTGGAAGCTATGAAAATTACAAACATGTTTGTAGCAGTTGTGTACCTAATTCCGTAACCTTTTTCTTTCAATTTTAAACCTAATTATATCATTATCTAGAATAAGATAATATATACATATATAGGTTTTAAAGTAATGTAGTAGTTCTTCTAAATGTTAGGTTTTTCTGATAAATGTTCAATTACATTATGTTTACATACAATTTATTCCTAAAATAAAATGCTCAATATTTTTATTGAACACTAGCTGTCCCCCGCGACTTTGTCCGCGTGTTTTAGTTTCAACGTTTTTTCATTTTTGCGACATTTTTCATTTATGCTCCGCTCCTATTGGTCGTAGCGTGATGTTATATAGCCTATAGCCTTCCTCAATAAATGAGCTATCCAACACTGAAAGAATATTTCAAATCGGACCAGTAGTTCCTGAGATTAGCGCGTTCAAACAAACAAACAAACAAACAAACAAACAAACAAACAAACAAACTCTTCAGCTTTATAATATTAAGTATAGATGAATAAGTAACCTCGTTGCAATTGTTTATTTTAGTTGTGTGTAATTGTTATGTTTTTGTTTGTATTTTGATACGTACATTCGTATGCTCGTTTAATTAAGTTTAAAACTTGATGTTATTGTGAAATAAATGCTTTTCTTTTGTCCCTATTCTTTCACAGCATTGCTTAATAGCCAGTGCTGTTATTTCAACGCAAAGAATATTTGCGATATTTTTCCCGAAAAATATAGTATGAGCATACACCTACATATTTTAAATTATTAGGTATAAATATTATGTCACGAATTTGTTCACAAAATAATCCAGTAGTACCTACTTATCCAACCTGGAAAAACATATGACGTGCCGTTTGACAGTCGCGTTTAAAGGTTAACTCGATCGAAGGTTAAATATTCATACACAACATTTGAGGATAATATTGTTCCGTGTTTTGATCGTGTGCTAAACAAACATATCTATATATTTAGAGATAGCAGTTTTTTATTTAAACATAATATATTTATCTAATTCTAAGAAACTTAACTAATACGAAAAAAATAACGACATAAACGAATCTAATTTAAGTATGAAAAACAAACCTAAAATATGGCATTAAAAACTTGTCGACATCGCTGTCCACTGGGAGTATTCCCAAAGGGCCGGCGACATTGCCACGATGTATGGCAATGTTGAGAAGGCGTTTGGCTAGATCTTTAAAAAGCATGTGCGCACTCGGACCCCACGGACCAAGGGTCTCAATCCCAAACGGCTCGAATACATATTTAACTTTAAACTAGATTGTTATACTTCCGCCGTTTAAGGTTCTCAGCAAGCACTAGCACAGCACGACGACCTAAGAATGTACTATAATATACTTATTCATATTGTCATAATGAGTTGTGGAATTTCTAAGCATTAAATGAAGTCATTAATCTTAGGCGACAGTTACCTACATCTTCCAAGCAGATATCAAAGAAATAATCAAGTAATTCGTAACGTGAATCCGTATTAATCCCAATTAAGAGAATATTAAAGCGTGATATAACGTCGCTATTATTAGGCCTAGACGTGGCGAGTCTGGACCAAGTTACATTAAGTTTGCTGTTCAGCTTAAGTTAGCTCGCCAGAGTCGGTCTCGCTATTACCCCAGCCCGCAAATGCTTTATACATCGTGTGTACGATCTTACTCCGTTTGTTTGTAGATTAGTTCAAATTGCCTTGTTCAGTTCAATGCTTCGTGTAATACGTATTGCAAACAGCTCCTTTTAGTTCATGATGTCAAATGGTATTATGTTTTGGGGCTTAAGCCGTTTATTAAGGCTGAGTGCATGCGTGCGGTCCAATTCACGGATTATCTTGTATGTTACCACTTTGAATGCTATAATTTGTATTTATTACACATGATCATTTGAAATTTTGTATTTATTCTCATATGTATTTTTTTTTATATGTCTTATTTAAGTTTCTGCACTTCATATATATATATTTCAAGATTGTTTAGTTTTGAATAGACATTTTTGATAAGTGGTCGATGATACCATTTATTTGGTACCAGGTTCATTAAAAACAATAAAGCAATTTATTATTTGTTACGCATCAACGCATGCGGAGCGAATATTGGCGACCACTGATTTGACGCGCCAGTGGCCGCAGGTTCGAGTCCTGCCTGAAGTTTAAGTTTGCTTTCTATTATTTGTATTTAATTACAAATAAAGCAATTTATATAGGTATCTACTGGTTAAAATATTTATGTACAGACCTACTACAGTGTACATTCATGATATTCGAATACCTTGGGCAATGTAGAACGCGGACAACAATGACATTTAAAAAACTCCTCAGGGAGCATACATATAAGTAATAGGTATGTAAGGAACCTGAATACTGACATATAAGATTACATAGTATGTCACAATTCATTACGCACACTGCCTACGCGTACAATGAAGTTGTCCTAAATTATGAATAAAGACGAAACACGTACACTAAATACGATAAAAATCAATAAAATCATTTACTAAGGTCATAAACCGTAGCAGTGTAATTGGAAATCACAGTAAACAACACCTGTAGATGATCCGTCCTGCAGGACAGTCGGCACTTTACGACACGAGAGCAACGCCCGCGCGCCGCCCGCGCGCCACTAAAACAAAAGCGATCGTTTTATCATACAATTTATAGCGGCTCTTATGAACTCACAAAACACTTGCGATCGAGGTACAGCCAATAAAACTCGGTGATTATTCTCCCCCCTAAAATTGATCCAAATCAATTTATATTATTTACACGCGTTGCACGGATATAAATTGAGTTTTTGTGTTTTATGTTTTCCAATTACCCGCTCGACCCTTTTCACATTGAAAGTGTCCCTGTGTTTTATTTTGAATGTTTGTTGCTATGAGTAGGTAGTGAATCAGATGGGGTTTCTTATTTAGGCAACTTGTAATAAATAACATGACAGGAGAGTCACGTACCCTTGTTAATGGATTTTAATAGCAGTCCATAATTTGGTATTAATTAGGGAAGTTACTTTTTTGGGTGTTTTATTTTTAGTTATCGATGAAAAAAGTGAATTAAGAGAAACGAAAGACGTGTTAGTTTATAAAATACATATATTATATATTTTTGTTATTTAAATATTATTATTAGTATTACTTATAATCGTACAGTCGTTGAGCGCACTCTTTGGGATAATAAATGTATTTTCGTTTTTAATTATTATTTTTTTTCGTTTTTAAATTTGGTGCTCTCGGCAATAGCGAAGGTTGTGATGTTTTTTGTTATATTTAAAGTAAGATATTTTATTATGGTTGTATAGAATTCAAGTCGAGTATATTACGTGAGGGGATATGATTGTATTATAAGCGCTTGTTTGTTTTATATCAATTGCGTGTAAGTTCAGTAGTTGGCTCGGTGAGCACGACGTCTAGAACTCGTTTAATTAAAATGGAATCTACTCGTCTAGTGCAGTTAAGCCCGTGTTTGCTCTCCATCTGTATTTCCTCGCCACACTTGCCGGTCGAGTAAACTAATATACTATGTAAGTACTAATATTATATAATGCTGGTACGTGCGTGTCATTAAACTGTAATAGCGTTTTACTATTTATTATTTTGAGTTATAGAGAGTACTGCTCAGGTGCTGTAAGTTAAACATATGGTTACTTTCTAAAGTTGTTCTTTCCAGTTTCTTACCTTTGACTTTCAACTGTAACTTACTTAGTCCATATTTTAAATTTCCTAGTTGATTCTTAACTAGCAGCTTACTTGATAAAGCGGTTAGGAAGAAGAAAAAGGAGACCTTACCCAGCTGTGGATTCTACCTTAGCCAGCTATGGGCAAGTACAAAAAGAATAATATATAGTACCTTAGAAAGACATTACATAATTTCCATTAGCATACCAAAGGTTATTAAAAGGGTAGGCAGAGCTCAATGATCTAATACACAAGATACGTTACCTTCATAGTTACCGACTTTGAAATCTGATCGCGCTTATTTATGTCAAAATGTTGTCAACTTACACTAATGAATCACTATTCATTATAAAGGTAGGATAGACACGTAAGTAAAATAAATAGCTATAACTGAAAACCTCCTTATTAAAAGGTTCAAAATGCGAGCGCTAATTCCATATCTGCCTCATTTTTATATATAACTAGCGGCCCGCACCGACTTTGCACGGGTGATGTGAGATTTTCAAACATTTATTTTATAAAAACCCTCTCCTGACAATAATAAACACAGTAAAAAAAATATTAACGAAACTGATCCATCCGTTCACGCATAATGTTATGACCAAGGGAAATAGAGACTCATTTTTATATATATACAAGATATACCTAACATTAGTAGGGTAGTAAAAATAAATAACTTTAAATCTATTATACCTACATGACGGGCCAGTTGGTCTAGTTGTTAGTGATCCTGACTGCTGAACCGGGGGTCGTGGGTTCGATTCCCACCCAGGACAAATCATTGTGTGATGAGCATGATCATTTGTTCTGTGTCTGGGTGTAATTTATCTATAATATGTATGTATTTAGCAATATATAGGTATGTTTATCAGTTGTCTGGTTACCATAATACAGGCTCTGCCTAGTTTGGGATCAGATGACAGTGTGTTAGTTGTCCCAGGATATTATTATATTATTATTATTACATAATAGTTTCTGCTTTTACACTAGGTTCACATGGTTTCGCGGATCCCTGTTTATTTAGCTAATCTCCTTGTTTAGTCAAATGACGTCATCCGATGTTGTCGCCATGTTGACTCAAACAACTCGTAAATTGTAATTTATTGTTTCAAGGGCTCACTTTGTATGTGTTAAAGCACTAACTGTACCTAATACAAAGTGAACAGTATAGCTAAAGTTTAAATACTGTATTAGAATTTTTTTAGCAATCTCTTTATGAAATTAGGTTATTTTGTAGAATTATCATAACAGTATAAACATACTGTATGTGCACTATGCGTGCTATAGGAGAATCCTATGTCCAACAGTGGACGAACATTGGCTGATGATGATGAAGTGTTCGTTAAAATTTACAAATTTTTACTATTACACAACGACAATACATAAATTTATTTTTATTGTATTTTAATATATGACAATGTGACGTGTTTAAGAAAATGACGTGAGGTAGGTAATAATTATCTTTTGCTTGACATCTATCCTCTCATTCAGATGTACAGATGGATAAAATCTATATATACCCGCGTTAGCAAAATATTAAAGCTATACAAAGCCACCAAAAGGTTTTTTTGATGTCGCGTTTATAATAATGAACTTAACGAACATAATTATTGCAAAAAATAATATTTACAACGAATAATCCCCTGTATTTGTTACATCTTTAAAAAATATAAGCAGCTTTATTGTTATAATATATATAATTAAAACAACGAACTAACTTACACTATAAAGAAACCAAAATGGCGATATAAGCTGCCAATTTAAAATGTACAGTTACCAGACTATTTGACACAAGAACAAGTATTTCTGTATTCCGGCGTGATATACCTGTAATTGAAATTTGTTTGTATACAAATGTTAATCTTTTGCTAAAGCGAATGGGCCATAGTGTCATGTGTAAAATCAATCTAATGACTGAGATGACAATGATCTACAAATGTTACCTTTACTACTCAGGAAATAAAGTAGCTTTTAAAGTAAAGAACATACTAAAATGTGGTGTTGATTGTACACTCTAGAAAATGTATCTAGTCTTCGCAAGCTTTTAGCATAATCATTAAAAATATCTATCACATTTCTAAACTAAAAACATCGTGGAATATCTTGTTTTATCGCTTCCTCTGTCTGTCGGTGTATTGTCTGTATTTCCTCTAGCAAACAATACATTTGTCGTATCGAAATAAATCCCGTTGTTATGTAAAACAGTAAACGGTTCCAACAATAAATCTAGCTCCAATTGATTGAACAAACAGAGACTAAAACTATCATTATCTAGGCGCATTCTTAAATTGAATTCATAGGGCTGCCAACATCTTGTTTAAATTACTTTGGCACTATGTAGACTTCATAAAAAGAGAGTATTTTCTTCGACTTACAACATGGATCTAACTTAATAAATCAAAATGAGATGACAAAGTTCTACGGTCCAGGTACTGGATCTACTTATATTTTTAATTAATATGTTCAAGACATGTTCAATGTACACTTTTTAATATTTCTGTAAATTAAGTCGTAGCGTGTTTTACAGTGAAACACAGAGAGCATACGTAAATGATAAATTAATTACATTTTAATTTAGAAGTTTTCATTTATTAGCTTTGTAGACTCATTTCATTTTGTTAAATCTTTCACTATAAATTATATTAAAAAGTCATTCAATATGCACGCCGTCCTTCTAAATGGATAAAACATTTCATTTCGTGTCAAAACTTTCAGCCCTAGATGTTTGCTACGACATCTACGGCCATGTCGTAGTGTCGTAGCATCGTAGCGTCGTAGCAGCTAGGAAGGGGGCATTGAGCAAATGAAAACATAGATAAAATCGAGCATTGACGGTACTCTGTGACATTCTCACGTAAACACTTTTAAGTTATTTCAATAGGAACTTAGAATTCAATTTAATTGTTGAACTTATTTCAATATTTTCAGGAAATATGTTTGTTTTGATTGTTTATCATACTGAACAAGATCGACAGCCCGAAGAATATTGTAAATTTTATATTTAGATTTTATATTATCACCATTAGTTTTAGCTTATATTATCATTATTATAGATATATTATCATTTTACATAACACCTTGCTCGGAACAATAGATCAATTTGTCTTTCGCGAATAAACGCAATCGTTTGTCTAACTTATTAGAGTTATCGCGTATTTCGCACATCGGTATAAATCAACGATTGCAGTAAAGTACGTCGAGGTGTCAATGAGCGACATGCGGCAGTAACGGGCGCGGCGGCAAACACCAGCTCGAGTCTCGAGCACCGCCGCGTACGCTCTAGTACGAGCCGAGCCCCTTACACCCCCGCGCGTGTGTACATTATTAATCATAATAATGGCACCTACTCCTCAACGGGTGGCTTAATTTAATTAATTAAGCAGTACTAAATATTGTAGACGTAGAGCTAACCGAGGACGATGAAATGTTAACAATGTTATTGTTCTAGTGGATTAAATCCAACAGTAGCGGATGGCTCTAATATTAATTTGAATGTTTGGGTAAAATCCTCAGACAAGGTCGTTGGCGTTACGATGTATTAATTTAACGGAGCGCGAAGTTTATCCAGAGTGAGACCATGAAATTTGATTTGATGTATTCTCTAGACAGATTAATTTAAAAGTTGTATAGCCAATTTTATTTCGAAGTTTTCAATTCGTCGGCTTTTAATTATAATTTGATATTGAAAAAAATTTTGCCTTCATATTTCTGATTTGTTTTCAGTTGAAGTTACAATTGTAATAATATAATAAGAATAATCTATGAATCCCAATCCTTGAAGCAAATACTAAGTTTTACTACGAAGCTGACTGTAATCAGCTTAAGAGACTCAAGATATGATCCACGTTGAACTTTCCGAGAAATAAGATACATGCCACGGCATTTATCATCATTATATCGTTTCAATTTGTTACAGAAAATTACATGTTTTTATTTGTTAATATAACTTAGACGTTTTATTTAAGATTTTATTAATATAAAAATAAAATTAATTAAGGGTATTACATCAATTTTTGAAGTTTCTCAATTGGATTCTGTAGTCGTAATAAACCACTGAAAAAAAACACAAAATTTTTATTCAATCGATAAGTGTAATAAAAATGCATTTAAATTTTACTCTTTCAATTTTCGCGCGTAATTTGAGGAAAACGCTGATCGCAGTGGATGCCATATTGCTCTGTGGTCATGACTTCAGTGTAAACTGTCTAAACAAAGCAAATACGCTGATCAGTTGACACTGTTTTGTTTACACAGCCGTAGGACGTAATAACATGGAAGCTACTATTTCATGTTCAAAAACAGATTAAAAAAACTTTAAACTTTAAATTAAATTTTAAAATTTATTTGGTTTTCTTTTATGAACTAAAACTAACATTTACCGAATGCTTTTTGTCTAAGCTATCTCAATAATATATTTTTTCACATGAAGTAAATTACCTTATTAAAGATGTCAAAATTTAACGTCTATAATAATCATTTCAAATTAATAAATGGAAATAGAATAACAAATACATCCAAGTCTTGGTCTAATATATATATAGGTATATATAGTATATAAACTTGTTTTGGGTTTTCAAACTGTAGGACACAACATACCTGAGCTTAATAGATTTGTTGAGAGCACTTGTAATGTATTGTATTCACAATGCTTCTATATTTATCTCCTAATCTTAATGACATAGTTAATGGATTCTATTTATAGACTAAAGTACATTTTGCGGGAACCTAGGGAGGTTATAATAAATACCTACTACTAATAACATTACGTTTAAATGTAAAGATTTTACGCGTTTTCTTTAAACTTAAAGTTTTGTAATGTGTAATTCTATTAAATCTTAGTTATAATAATTATTAACTTAAAAAGAAAAAAATATTGTAAATTTTCGTAGATTTTTCATACTAAAGATTTAAATATGCAAACCATGAATTCCAACTAACGAACTATTCTTCGAATGTAACACATAAAAAAGATAAGATCTTTTGCATAATTCATCGCTACGTTATCACATTAAATCAAAAGAAAATTCTAAAGTTATTTCACTAATGTGGCCAGTCATCATCAATAAAGAATTTATTTAGAAACCCATTCCGGTGCTTTTAAACCACAAATAGAATATGATATTAAGTGAGGACTAATGGGTTGAAATGCGACTGAGGTGAGATCGGTGGCTCGAGTTATAATCTCATAAGGGACTAACGGGAGCAAACAGCTGAGATTGGCGCACGTCCACAGCCATCCCACTTGCAATCTAACTACGATCAACATGGACGATTTTACGCAATAATGCATGATATACGATTGCCCACTTTCACCGCTAATTAATGTAGCGTTAAGATATGTGATATCTAACCCTTGCGAGCCCACTAACAATATTAAGTGCTTCGTGTTCGTGGTTAATTTATTTCGGTGGAACAATTATTTCAAAAGCACTGCTTAATTACCGTACTTTTCGAGCTTGACACAAACAGTAATTACGGTTAATTCGTTATTCTATTTCGGAATGATAACAACTTTCTTTTACTTTACTTTTATTTTAAATCGATGTCATTAATACTACTTTGACCATTGCGATCGCTCTACGTCATTTTACGGCGACATCTACCATAAATCTCTTTATTCAACACCAAAACCGTCTGTGTTGATGGAGGATAAAAAGATTTATGGTTGGCACAGTGATAACTTTCTGAAGCGAAGTAATAGGAAGAATCATCTTGCTAATGACAGGACATGTTACAGAGTTGAGCTAAACGGCTGGCGTCTGGAGGTTGTTTTGCGTATTCATGTAATAGTTGGGGAGGGCCGTGTTGGATAACATAAATTTGTTGTTGTGTAAACAGCGCGAGGCTCGGCACCGGTGCGGCGGTGTGGTGGCGCTCGACGAAGACGGCGGAGGAGGCGGTGTTTCGTATGCGAGGTGCGAGACTCGTTACGGGGATGTGCGCCCGCGGGGCATTGCGACGTCTCAATTATGTTTAACTTCATTGCTCAGATTCCGTCATAAGCATAAGCTCCAACTTGTCGCAAACAAGTATATATGTGTTGCGCACAAGTCTGTTTGTGTAATTAATTTGGTTTCCCCTATGGTTGTAATTCTGCCACTCTACACAACGTAATGTTGTTGTACCTACAGTAATGTAATCTACACGTTGTTCGTTACGAACTGTTATTGGAACAACACACTAAAGTCAGTGTTGCAAAGCAAAATGTATTTGATACCTAATAAATAAATCTAAATGTAGAAGAAACAAGAACAAGAACTTAAATTAATAATAATACTTCCACTTTCACATATATTATGTAACACGTGTTCTATTCGTTTTTTATTAAACCCATTTTATAATCCAGTATTGTGTCATTAAGAAATTGATTACATCATCTAAACATGGGAAAGCAGCTTTGAAATGAACATAAATCACTTCATTTAAAAATTAACAAATTCGTTACAAAAATATATTGTCTAAAAGTTATTTGTCAACAAGAGCACTTACATGAACTCGTTCACGGACCAACAAAATCAACAAATCATTTAAGCGTAAGTTATGTTGTTACTGTAACTTTCAGCACAACTTAGTCCGGAGCATGTTTAGCCTGATTGGAAAGTCGAGTTGATGCGATTAAAAGTTTATTGAATAACGTAGCTAACAACGTTTCCACCAGCTGCAACGCCGCGGTTTCCGCTGGAACTTGGACTTCCAGTTTGACCTTATATCAATTACTGTACAGCCAGAGCGTTAACAGTCTTATCAAGTACCAAGTATTTCTATACTCGAATGCGAAACTTTTGAACGCAACTATTTGTTTTGAAGTAGAACTTTGCATAACACGGGGTTGAGTATCTCCTTAACCAGTTTTGATTGCACTCGTAAACACCACCGCCGCACGTAAATCCAAACAAAAACATTTAATCAACGCGCGATGAGATGTGTTCAATCGGAACGGTTGCTAACGAGCGCGGTACACGTGCGTACTCCTACAATAATGAAGCAGAAGTAATTTCTTAATAATTGTTGGTGAGAAAGAGCCGAGGAAGTTGTCGGCTGGAGGCGAGACTTCAAAGAAATTAATGAGTGTTAGGAACTCGCGACGTGCTACCGCCGACTTGATCAGTTTGGACGCGAGCCGGAACAAAGTTCCCGCAAGAGCTTTAAGAAATTTCCTGCTAATTGTAGACGGACCTCAATTGCTATTTCAAATGCCTTATCAAACGATTCAAATTTTATTCAAAACAGCGAATAAATTTGTCGTCATCGCACGCTTTACTATCTGAACTTATGAATTATTCAACGCAATTATTGTGGGTAGAACTTAATTTTAAGTATAATTTATAAAACCACAACAAACAGTATAATATTATGGATCTTTTGTTCAGTGACTTAAAAATTACATTTTGTTTAGAAAGAATTAGCAGCAAATAAAATACATCGTCCGTTAATTACTGAAAATGAAGCTCGTTTCATCAAACTAATGATAACAAATTATGCATGTACACTAATGTGAAAGGCGAAGTAAAAGCACTGTTGTTTCAAGTAAATATTTACTTCGACCACAATGCTAAACACTGTTTTTGTTTAGAATAAAACTAACCTGGGCCTCTAGACAAGTGACAATGCGACAAGCGATAACGCTGATCGAATCGCTCAAATGTATAAAATTGACAAGTCCAAGTCACGTGACTTATCGAAACAAAATGTCATTTCTATACATTTAATGTCATTGAAGCGATTTCTATCATCGTAAACGCTTGTCGAAATGCCACTTGTCTAGGGGGGCTGAACAAAATCTTCTTGGCATTTCTATTACATTATCGTTAGAACTTTCTAGACTAAAGTAAAGATGAATAGAATAAATTAAATAATCATAATGTCAGTAATATGATAAACTTACAAAAACAAAGTTAAATGAACCCTAAAAGACATAAAGAACTAATTCTATTATATAACAAAATAAAATATATGGCTAAAATGGAATTGTTAACAAATTTAATACATAAACAGTCGTCTCAAAAAAGCCTATTGTAAGAAAAATCTGTCTACTAAAAGAGTAATTTGTATCACACAATATAACGCTGTACCTACCGTTTTTTTATTCAAGTCAAGTTTACTCATTCCCCTACATTTTCGCATTTAACGAAAACAAATAACATTGTACCGATTATGAAACAACAACTATGAATACTGTCAACGTTTTTTGTTTTCTTCCGCGAAAACACGAAGCATTTTGTACTTCCTGTTGCTTGGAATAATATGATTCCTCTTGTATTATAACTTTTGCGACTACGTCAGGTTTAGTTACTCTTGTAAACCGAATTCTTAGTTTTGCCTTTAAAATTCGTGCGGAATATGTTTCAGCTTGTTTTAAACAAACTGCTTGTATAATGTACCTAACTACTTTAAATAAAGTCGTTACAGACGTGGTGACAGATTTACTAGAGGTAACAGATGCAAGTCATCTCTTTGAGATTTACTGTTATGATAAATGTACTATGTTCATCAAGACGTCAAAATAAATGTCCAAATAAATATTAGTACAAAAAAATCAAGACTATATTTGTACAAAAAAATAAAACTTGGTATGGTTGTGATTCAAATTACGAATGTTTGAACCACAAAACAAAAGCGAAATTTTTGTTCTTGTTTAACTGCTTTTTGTATCACATTGAAATGTATAGGAGCGATTTTAAATTATTTTTCCTGCTAAAATAATAAATTCCAACTAAATTATTTAAGATGTTATAACTTTGGTAGATAATCTACCCTATTTTTAATCAACGCTTTATATAGTAACTACATGAATGATTATCTACTTAATTTAGGTTAAGCTAGTCCAAAAAATAACAGTGTATCAAAAATGATATTCAATAAAAATTCTAACGGAGCAGATTAGAAATAACTTTTCCACATTTCGCGGACGAAGTACGTCAGCATCTCTACGATGTGTGCGGCAATAAGGTATCGGATTTATTTTGTAGTAGCATCCAGTATGCACATCGAAATATATTGTTGAACTGTTGCGTAAACACACGTATATTAATAGCCTTAAGATTTTTACTGTATAACTATTTACGAGGAGTGTCGAGCTAGATGCTTTAAGCTTAAAAACTAGGAGCTCAATAATTTTATTACATAACATATGGACCTTTTCAAAAAATAAGTTTACATAAAGAAAAATGACTGACTTTCATCCAAATGCTGCCCAGAAATGAAACCACCTGAAGCGTGTCACTGTTAGAGGAGGGTCAAATAATATTGAAATAAATGAATAAAAAAATAAATCGGTCCCAGAGGAAATAATTTATAGCGTCCTAAATATGTTAAATAAGATGTTTTCAGGTTCCCTGTTCATTTCTGGTACGTCATATAATATGACGATAATTAAGTTTTTTTATCACATAAAATTCAATTATTGTGGTATTTAAACTATAAAAAGTAACATAATTAATAAATCAATTATGAAAATAACAAGTGTATTTTATTAATAAGTAGTTTTTTTTATTTTTGTTCATTTGTTACGAACAAAAGTGCTTAAGAAAGAGCTTTTTTGCTCATTACTAGAGGCATAGATTTTGATGCGCTTTGAGTAGTTCGCCTAAGGAACACTATGAAGTATATTTTCATCCTGGGCCACAATTGGTTTTAATTTCCATAGAACGACTAGCATTCTCAACGTATAAGTACAGTTCTTTTCTGCTATTTTATATATTTAATTTTGTCTTATAAATTAATGTAGCTAGTATTTTTTAAATGATTGTGATATATGTGTAGGTACTACTATAATAAATCGTCAACCGTACTAAGATTATCTGGTAGGTACTTTATAAAACTTTCAATCACACGTGAGCTTTACGTGTGAGGGAGTGGCTACATGGTGGAGGTCCATTAAGGCAGCATACAAACTGCCCTCGGCGGGGCAATGCCGTGATTAACGTAATGCGATTGCGGCCGGACCGGCTGAGCCGCTTCAGCCCGCTATGATTTCAAGCACGTGCTATTGATTATGTCCCAACAGAAACAAACGTAATGCCTAATTGGCGAACAGCTTTGTCGCTAATTCACGAAATAGTTTTCCTGCAATATTTGAAAACGCGTTACGTACCAGGTAGGACTCAGACAAATAAAGCTTGTGGTTCAATTCAATCTCTGACCGAGTTACAAACAAAAATATTCGTATATTTTCATTTTTCGTGTACACCGAGTAGATTTTTGATTTAAAATCCAGAAAATCCTATCCGATCCAAGAAAGCTACCATAACTATATTATTTCTCTATATATAAGATTATCTTTAAACTTACTTGAATTGCTAATAAGCGAAGCAAATAATAACTATTTGTGTAGCTATTATATATTGATTTGTAAATGTGAAAGATTGTTATAATTATAATTTTTACATTTGCTAGCACACACTGAATATTTTACCGATCAATTAGAGATATAGGACTAAAGTAAACTAAGGGGTCAAAGCCAGACAAGTTGTCTTGATACAAGATTAAGTGAGAACAATATATGACGCTTGGACTGGATCAAGACAGTTCCACAGAAATTGTAGACCAGTTGGACAGACACTAGACGCCACACTTGAGCAACCATCTCGTTACTCAATCCTATTTTAAGAAGCTCGACGACCCGACATCGGTCATTCAAAAATAAGTCCACTATTTAAGTATACCTATATTATGTTATGTTATAAAAAAGTTTTATACTATTAATTGTAACATAATATTTATAATACGATTAATGTTTTATGTTAATAAATATAAGGGTTGTTCTTTATATAACAATATAAAAAGTGTTTGCAGTAAAAAGGAATCATAATCACCGCTTTTGTATCAAATAAACGTACACACATTTTTTTATAGTAACTTTCGTGAGGCGAATTCATAATTATTTATATCCTACTAATATTATAAATGTGAAAGTTTGTGAGAATGGATGTGTGGATGTGTGGATGTGTGGATGTGTGGATGTGTGGATGTTTGTTACTCTTTCACGCAAAAACGGCTGTACCGATTTGGTTGAAATTTGGTATGTAGATAGGTTATTCCCTGGATTAACATATAGGTTACTTTTTATCCCGGTCAACAGGGTTGAAAGCGTTTAAGTAACGATAATTGTTGACAATGTCGGAAAAAAATAAGTTGTCTGGGAGCTTTTAACGAAAACGCTGCCTAAACCCTTTAAGATATAACAAAATAATGTATTGTGTAATTGTGTATCTTATATAGATCTACAGAAAAGTAAGCGATACTATATGTCCAGCTCTTAAGGATAACATACTACATCCATTTAAATACTTAAAAAAAATGGGCAATTATAAAGTGCTAACTTGGAAAGCTATTTATACAAATACGTTATTAATCCTTATAATTTTAAATAGATTGGTTGTCTTGAGCATTTCATGAAGATTATTTTTTCCCTTTACACCATGCGAATTAAATAAATACTTTAGGAGATATAGCAAAATCAAATAACGCTCAAAAAAAATAATTTCATGTCGCTGACTGAATGGCACGCGCGGGCGGGGTGGGTGGGGGATCAAGTCGCTCATGGCTGAGTGCGCGACCCAGTACCAGTACCTATCTATCCTTCTCAAAAATTTTCAAATTCTTCAAATTCAAATTCTTTAGGGTCCCGTTCTTACATTGGAGGCGTAACCTTTAAAAAAAGACGTTATCTTATTTATTCTTCGATTTTGTTATTTTTGCAATAGGCTGCTTTTTATCAACACACCACGCGGGCGAAGCCGCGGGCGGAAGCTAGTACACACATAAATAACACGCGAATTTCTACGTTCAAGTTCAACTTTATTCTAAACTAGCTGTCCCCCGCGACTTTGTCCGCGTGTTTTAACGGTTTTTCACTTTTGCAACATTTTTCATTTATGCTTCGCTCCTTTTGGTCGCAGCGTAATGTTATATAGCTTATAGCCTTCCTTAATAAATGGGCTATCTAACACTGAAATATTTTTTTAAATCGGACTAGTAGTTCCTGAGATTAGCGCGTTCAAACAAACAAACAAACTCTTTAGCTTTATATATTAGTATATATAGATATATAGATATGCCACAATATACTAACTACACAGTGCCATTAAAACATCGAGTTGGAAAATGTTTAGATTTTACGACTGTTTCAATCAAATTATACTGACCACAATTTGTTAAACCTTTCAAAACTCAACGTTCAATTTAGAATTTATGAAATCATATTACGCGAATCGATAAATGCTTTTGACGCGAGCATTTAGTGCGGTTAAATGGCATGCCAGCTTTTATGTGTTGTTTGTTATAGAGCCATACTGTCTTGATAAACTCGACCACACGTCTTTCCAAGAGTAAATGGAATAAGTAAGCACCTAAGAACACGAGAGAGATTTCTCCGTCACAGAAACTAAAGCAAAACTTAATGCTGAAAGCTAAAACTACAGACGGGAATGCACTCGCATCCAACTCCAAACAAGAATGTTATTAACAAATTAATAATGAGACTTGCGCACAAATTCTGCGTGTCAGCATACTAAATGCGGACTTGTACATAGTTAGTGAGACCTGAAAAGTTGCTCTAAATGTTAGTGAATAATTGCCCCCGGACTTCGTTAGCGAAGTCTTGTGAAATGAGTAAAGGATAATTTTCTTTTTGTTATTGCTGCAGGCAACTTGATCGCGGTGGTCTAGCTAAGATTAATATATATAGGTACATATTATTATATATCCCCATACTTTTACATATAAGTCGTTAATTAAAGCTTACACTGGTAGGTTTAATAGGAAATTTTGTCATGAAATAGAAAAAAGTGATAAAAATACGAAAACTTTTAATTTCCAAATTGTTTTTTTATATAAAATATTTGTGCTTTTATCAATTTAAAATAAAAAAAAACTTCTGTTTCATCTATCTTTTATTCGTTTTTTAATAAAATTACTCTGTTTTACAAATTTTAATTCTTTTAGATTTCTTTTTGCGAATTGCTTTATTCTGCTTTGTATGTTTCGTGATAGAGATGGTAGATAGTGTATGGGCATATAAATTCATAGAACTTTAGACAGTTCTCTTGGCATTATCCCAGATGATATAATGTTAGATATGTCAGATACCAAATTGTCTTCTGATGTTAGATAAAATAGAATTGAAAATTTCGTATTATATAGCAAAATTATGTAGCTATACCTAAATGTCTAACTATGTAGTATAGTCCTGCAGTCAAACCACTAACGGCTTTTACCAAGGCCAGATAATTTTATCCGAAGAATAAATTTGAATTTCTGACAATTTTATTCCACGATTAGTAATTATCTGGTCTTGGAAAAATCAGCCCTAAACAGTTTTGAGGCAACTTATTAATATAAATTGCAATTATTTAAAAGTAGAAATAAATAAATAATATATCATTGCAAGAGTTCACATCAGCAATTATTTAAAAGTAGAAATAAATAAATAATATATAATTGCAAGAGTTCACATCAATACGATAATTTTAAAAGAATAATTAAACGATAAACAATTAATTTGTATAATAATTAATACTGTAAGAATTACTTATTCGGAATTCAGTGTTGAAATACCTACGACATAAATTAAACTAATTTATCAAAAAAGAATCTGTAGAATTTCCAGTTTAATCTGGGAAATTCTTTTAACATGACCTAATTTGAACCCTAGTCAAAAAGCTTCAACTGAAAAAGATTAATTTCATTTGGCTTCCAACATTATTTTGTTGAAGTAAGAAAAATTAAGTTTCTATTGTTAGGTACTCGTTTTGTGTAATCAGTTCATACTATTTCAAATGGATTTTAAATTAAAATAAATGTATGTCTGAAGATGAAATGTATTTTAGTAAGAAGCGCTTCCTGCTAGGTACATGGCGAGCTGATTACACGGGACCCGTCGCAGAGCACTAAACAACTTTCACTCTTGCCGTCACCTGCAAGAGACTCTGTCCTTTTTATATTTCGAATGAATTAAGTTTCCGTATAAAAAATGAATTATACAATTTATTTAAATTATATTGTAGTTATTATTAGAACTTTATTACATGAAACTTTTTCATTTACATTTAAAATTTTTGAAGACCTCCGTGGTCGAGTGGCGTACACACCGGTTTTCAAGTCGCCAGCTCTGAGGTCCCGGGTTTGATCCCCGGCCGGGTCAATGTAGAAAACCACGTTTCTACATTGTCTCGGGTTTGGGTGTTAGTGCCTACCTTCGTTGTCTCTGAATTCTATAACACAAGTGCTTTAGCTACTTACTTTGGGTTCAGAGCAATATATGTTATGTTGTCCACATTTATTTATTCATAATTTGAAGATATTCAACTTATAAAACT
This sequence comes from Diachrysia chrysitis, assembly GCA_932294365.1. Lineage (NCBI taxonomy): Eukaryota > Metazoa > Arthropoda > Insecta > Lepidoptera > Noctuidae > Diachrysia > Diachrysia chrysitis. Next base: position 7,579,505 of record OW028649.1, on the reverse strand, counting down.
ATGCATGCAAGTTACAAGTAATTCGATTCTTCACAACCATCCACTTGAAATCCAAGTACAATGGCCAATAAAGCCGCAGGATTATCCCTAACAACAATTCCGAATATAGTAGGTCAACAAAATTCAGTCAAAGTCAGCTAGTTTTTATTCGCCATTAATGCCACTTTCAATGAAAAACACAGCTATATACGATAAATCCAATTAACCTTTTATTAGATTAAAACTTCTAAAAATAAAAGACTACGGAAAATACAATCTGATGGAGTTTTATAACACACAGGCATGTTAAATTCCAGGCCTTTTGTATCTTCTCTTTAACCTTAAGTAAAGGTTACTAATTGCTACATTGTTATGACTTCGTTGTATTATTAGTTTTAGGAAAAAATCTTTTGTCCGTTATTAGCTACCCATAATTCAAGTAAAGAAAATAAATTCCTTATTAAATATAACAAATAACGGCCAAAAGGCCGTGGGTGAATTCTCTTTTATAATTAAAATTATAATCTAGCTAATAAATGAATGGAAACTGTAATGTAACAAGGAAATGAAATTTCGTCAAAGAAAAGTCTGAAGTCTAAACCAGACCTGCAGGGAAATTAATGATTATTGGTTAGAGGAGAGAAAAGCGGCGGCGAGCGGGCCTGGACTTGGAGAAAACTAATGCTGCCGCCAACGGACCCGCCACCCTGGATATCAGACAGCTTTGTTATAAATGTCATAAAGTTTCTGACAAATGTGGCCGGCTGTATGTATATCATCACGGCGGCATTCTACGAATGGGTGGGTAGATAGAAGTGTGTTATCACACTCACTTTTCATATCAAAATTTTACTTTAGTGTAACTGGTCAATCAAAAGTGAGCAGTCACTCAAATAGATACCTAAATAGCCACGCACAATTTTTTAGTCATTACATAATCCCCTTAAATTAAATTTTAATTCAATATGGTTTTTAAAACAAATAGCATGAATCAAATTATTTTTCATAAAGTCAGTGTATCTGTTATATTTTTCTAGTGAATGAAGTCATTAACCTTTTGTACCTGATTAAAATGTCAAACAACCATCTTGACAAATCCGGAAGCCATCAAAATGAAACTAAATTACAATTTTCGTAAATAAAAAAAAGAAGTATCAAACTGTGCCATTTTCGTCCTATCTTTTTGTTCATGCATCTCTGAAAAGCTATCAGACGAATTTTAATAAGACTTTAATTGCTGCAGTACTTAAGAGCTTTGAACTAAATAATATTTAAATACAAGTTGGTTATTTCGGTAGAAGACTGAACAATAAACTTGCAGTGCCCATTTTCCAAGTAAATGGCAAGAAAATACGTCAATAAAACAGTGTTAGGTTACAGTCTTGATATTTTTGTGCTCGCAATTTTCAAGGTGGTTTAAGATCAGATGTTCTTTGATATTTAGACAGCAATATAATGTTAACCGTCTGTCCATATCATTCACGCGTTGGTAATTAATTTAAAAGAGGTTAAGGGTAAACTTTAAATGTCACTTAAATTCTTAAAACGCACTGTCTTGGTGAGATATCTTTCTGGTAGTATAAGTTTTTGTCATAGAGTATACATAGACCAACATAGAATGCGCGCATCGCTAGTAGCTCATTGTGCCGAGAATAAGCAAATTTTTTGTTGTAAGGACTACGCTCGTTCATTGATTTAGTGATTTTCAGTACGACGACAGACGTTTATGCAAAAATATCGATGGTTTCGATATTATTAGGTTTTGAGATAGTTTTAATAACACGAGACACTCTGTTTTGACACAAATTTTACGATTGTAGTTGTGAACACTAGGCTCACAGTTCATACTTGTTAGTCGCACTCTATGTTTATTTATTTTTACTCTAAGGTTATTGTAGTACCTACCTACATTTGGATTTTGTTATCGCAGACCATATCATGAGCAGCACCTAGTAGTTCATACTTTTACAGCTATATTTCAAACAAAAAAAGAAATAAAAGATAACATTTTTCTTTTCAATTGTCTAATAGAGAAAAAGTTTTTACTCTATTCAGCTTTCAAAAGTTCTTCACCCTGGCATTTTTTGTATAAAAAAGAATTAGTTCCATTGTACTTTATTGTATTGAAAGTATACAATTTCACGCGAGGCTATTGTTGGTGGTATTACAATCAGGGGCTTATATCAGGTGGGTAGCAACATAACTAGAATGTTTATCAGATTAAATCTATTAGCCTTCTCGAGTTTCCAACGACACCCAAGGGAGGTACACTACCACACGCAGCCAAAGACAACAAAATCAATTGTTAAATCTATGTGTATTATTATGTTGTTATCATTATTAAGGAACAGATTCTACTTATTGTTATAATATTGTTAGTTTTAGTATTTATTCTGAATTTACAAAGAGTATTTCCTAGCTGGAAATTTACATCTCACGTGTTGAAATTTCCATGCACAAATTTATGTTAAAAACCGCGTAACCTGAGAGGCTCGAAAACCAATGAGTTTAAAAGTGCACTAATTAACTGTTATTTTTAATTGCTTTATTATTTCTAGTTTCGAAATAATTATACGAATTTAATTTTAAAAAGCATTACACTACATATCGTACTTACATAAGTACGAAATGTAGTGTTAATACCTAAATAAATTGAACGTTTCATTGTTCATAGATAGACACAATTTCTACGATCTGGTTAACAGGAAAAATCATCGCCCTCCTGCGTCTATTTGTCTTGGGGTCGTAAAGTATGTCTTATCCTCCCATTCATCAACGTCAGCCGTCATCTATATTATTACGTTTGTTATTACGCAGTACAACTTGTAATTGAAGTTGGAGTAGTAGTTGACAGCTTGGGAATCGGCTGGATCGGAACTGTGTGCTATGCTCTCACAGAAACCGATCTGAAGTAGGTACCAACCAACATCGTGTTACAGTGTTTTGCTGATAAATAGAAGAGAGATTTTCACTCCACATATAACGGGTTATATAGCGCAGTATATTATGGGAGTGTAAAAAAGGTCGGCAATACATCAGTGACCTCTGCTGTTACGGGTGTTCATTTACAATCAGTGACCCGCACGTTCGTTCGTGCATTTTTACTTACAACTCATCTCGTTTACTTCTTATACATCTGTTTATCTCATCATCATTAATAGACACAGAATAGGGACGCTTTATAACTTTTGTACCATATCTTAATATCATCTCATCGTTTTTATTCCGGTTTCTTTATTACCTCTTCAGATTTTTTTTTTCCTGTTTAACATTTAAAGTTTATTTTGAGAAAGTATAGCGTACCATCTGTTTTAACAACTTCTACTCAGTATTCGCTACAGGAGTCCCCTATCGTTGCAGTCTTTACTTGCAAAGAGTTCACTGAATCTGTTTTATATTTTACTTTTATGTTCTATATACGAAATACAGACACCTAACGTGTCTGTATTTCGTACATTATCGTGTGAAGCAAGCAAACACGATGCTTATATTTTTTCCTCCTCTGTATGACCCCGGTCACTCACATGCGCGCAAGCATTCGAATAAAGTTCGCGCGCTTTGATGTCTGTTAAAAAACCGACACAGCTTGGGAATTAAATCATTTGCAAATGTCGTCCTACACTTGTGGGTTTGCGTATTCGTGCGAATGTCAGTGACCGGCATGAGAGTAGGCCCTTTCCCTTCAGGGACATGGTTAGGAAATGTTCTGTTAGTGAATACAGGTAAAAAAACATACCTTAAAGGAATTAACATTTTCTAGCTGCAATTTTCTTCAGTGAATTCCCAAAGAACCTGACTCATTAACCAGTTGCTTTAACGTGAATTTAATACGAAGCGTAATATCGCTATAAGTCTAAGCATGTTCACAATTCATTACATTGTTCGCGGCGCGCTCGGCTGTCTGTGCGGCGCGGCTCGGCGGCGAGCTACGAGTACTCCGCTGAGCTGTTTCCCAGCCCGCCTGCTTAATTGGGAACGCTTTACAACTCGTATTCAATGCCCTGGGTTAGCTTTCAATTTAGATGTTCACTTGTAAACGCCACTTCACTTTAATACTTGATGATAATTCGAGGTTTAATTAACGTGTTTACTGGATATCGGCTATGCATGAAAGCTGAAATCGATTATCAAGGCAGTTGAATTTTGTAACAGATTCTAATGCATCATTTAGTTGCAGGCTCGACCCCAGTCTGTCTAATTTGTTACTTATTATATGACAACACTGTCTAGACTTTTGTTAGACAGCCTTAAAATTGATACGCAGTAATAAAGTTAATAGATAATACATTCAATGTTCGTTCCTTCTCTGTATAAGAAGGGCTTTCGGTCAGCAGTGACTTGTTTATAGGTAGATATTATGGAAAGATTATGAAAAAAAACATTATGAGCTTAATTAAAATGCCGCACTTCTTTTACTTTATTTGCGATATTAGATATTCCTTTACTTATTATTTCATTCTCAATGTTATTACCAAAGTAAAATTAAGTAATATATTTAATTTGAAGCGACATTTTATATCCAATAAAAATACTGCTCAAAATATAAATAATATTATTAGATAGAAGGTATAAAATCCAATTACATCAAAAGAGCTCAAACTCCCACACCTCAACCCCACTTACCGGGGTATCTTTATCTCTGATACTATTTTTAGACAACAATGATAATAAGTATGAGCCGAAAATACGACCTGCGCTAACGTGTACTTAACATATTTTTGTACCTCAAAATACCAAAAAACCTCCTTATTTTGAGAACTAGGCCGCCGATAATGTAAATATTTTTAATTTTAAGACTTCTCAAATGTCTATCTTTAAAGAGATAGAGACAGCATGAGACTTAACGACGGTTCAAACTGAATGACGATTCAGTATTCCTCCAAAACTGTAATTACTCCAGCTAACTGTAATTTATTGTGTATCTAGGATTATTAACTTCATTTTCCGCTAAAAATCATAATACATTTTAGGACCAATTTTCAGTCTGACGAGATTCATGGCACATGATCATGTAGTAATTCTACAAAGAACACAATTTAATAAGGGTATCGTATAAATGTATGTACGTAATACTTTTTGTTTGTAAGAATAATAATAACACAAAGCTTAGTAAACAAAACGCGCTTTCCAATACGTAGTCCGACTTAGATTGATGGTTCTATCAATTAAAAACTCCTTTGCTAAACATCTTTCTCAACGTTTTGTTAAAATATATCCGTATTTGTCTGGCGTTCGCAAGATCGGCTAATAGGGACGTTCCGGGTTAGTTATTTGGTTTTGCTAAAATAAAAATCACAGTAGAACCCATTGTACTATTACACTAAGTTAAATCGTTTTATCTGACGTTTTATGTTGACATACAACAAGGGTTACCTACAGCTGCATACACATCACATAGAAATAATACAGCTACACATATAAATAAACAGACGTAATGGTACATAGCCGTCCTACTCACATATCATGTATTTATGAAACAGAGACTAATAAATAATAAGTTTTTTATTAAAAATGTACTTTACACAAGCTTTCAAATCAGCTAGGTTGAAAGTAATAGTGAAGACAAATCAAACGAGCCCGAATACGATGGGATCGTTCCGTTAGAAAGTTTCTACGGCCACCTTCTGTCTCCATCTTTAGACTAACTCAAAAGCACTATAATTGTCACCGAATAAGTATGCAAAATTTCATTTTAATCGGATGTCAAAAAGTGGTTCTAATTTAGCCTGCAAGATTTGACCCGAACAAACATACCTACATACATTACAAAGTTAATAGACTAATATATAAAATAAAAATATACCTTTATTAAAAGTTATTCTATCTAGAGATACACTCGGCTAAATTTCATTGAAACAAAATTTTACCATATCCAGGACTAGTTTTCAGTTAATTGATGATGCCAATAAATATGTAACATAAATCCACGATATACCTCTTGTTATTTTGTAATTATTATTTTGTAAGTATTATAATATTATTTTAATTTGATATCCTGTAAACTTCGTATTATAATTTAAATTATTATTAATTTTATTTATTTACTGTTATTTATTTATAAACATGTGTGTAATTCGATATAAAGGTTAGGGAGAGTTTTCCATAACAACTCTGAACTGTTTTCCGACAAAATAAATATTATATATGTTTAATGTACTGTTTCCACGTGTAACTTCGAAAGCTACACGAACAAATGCGTACGCGAAACATATTCCTAAATACATTTCAGTTTTAATTAGGTCACGCGAAACTACGCACGTACATTTCAAAATGGATTAAAACGAACACATAGAGGTAATTACTTTTTTAAAGTAGAACTTATACTGTGAAAAAACTAATTGCATGCGTCGCTTGAAAAGCCACAGTGACATTTTGAATGGGAAGTGCTAAAACAATCTGCTTTAAGCGGTCGTTGTGGTCTGCTGTGGTCGTGAAACAAAGCATTGTGTTGTGGGTGTGTCGCAATGTCGCCGGCGACACTCACACGTTAACCACAAAACGCCACCAGACGAGATGTCAAGGACCCTTACCGTTAGATTTATATTTATTTTATAGACATACGTTACCTGCAAACTTGTACACTGTTTCTCTTAAACAACGCTGTCATATACAGCTAATATAAGGACGTTTCCACCTGTTACAAAAACTTTTCTTTTATACTTTTTTTGTATTGATTTTTTTCGTCCCATCTTAACTTTTATCCCCGGACATAGTAGCTATACAATGGGTATACCTGTATATGACTTCCGCATCCCAATAAAGGTTGCAAAAGCGAACGTGCTCTTACAATTCGCCCAAGGGAAGAGGCTCAAAAGTCACTCAGCAGTAAAATGTCACCTTTAAAAATATACTACTTACTTATATAATAATACTTAAGGAATTCCTTATGTTTTAAATAGGACATATTTTTTATAAATCTCTGTAGTTAAGAAGTAGGTAACTTAGTTGCAAATTTACATTCATTTTCGAAGGCCTTACTTAACCGTTAAACGTGAAATGAGTTTCTGACAATACTTGGACCACCCTTTCTATTTTCGTGGAAACTGTACGAGTTCATAATAAGATAGTTACTGTTTAAATAACCAAAGCTGCATATCAATTGCAACTTGTATTAACAACATTGGAATAAAGCGTAAAGGAAATGTATACATTTTCCCAATAATGCCGCACTTTCCTTGGATTTTTCTATATCTGTTTATTATTTAAACATCTTTGGTGCACAGTTGGTACCACATACAAAATAATAAAATAACGTGTAGTTACTTCCGAATTAGTACACATGTAGATACCTACAGAGATTTTTTTACCAAAATACTCCAGATTTTTAATTTTACCATTGAGGAACTGTGGCACGACGAAATCTACTTAAAAGGCAAGCTTTTAAACAAGTTATTTAGTCCCCGTATGAAGTGGAGCAACGAAACGCCTTTCTGAATGTGTAAACATTTACACAAATTGAAGATTTAATGGAATTTCAGATTGATTGGGTAGAATATTTCATGAAACTGCAAAGAGTATATTGGAAAACCTTTTAATGTCAAAGGACTCTTAGAATTTAGATTTAATTATACTCGTACATATATGAGTATAATTAGTAGTACGACTTCCAGATTATAGGAATTACCCAAAGTAATTTCTTTCGCAAGTGGCAACACACAAGGTCACGGAGAATCCTGTCAAATTATAGTTACAAGGACGAATACGATACTTACACAGAACATTTTAGATTATTATTTATATAATACAATTTTATCGCTCCGCTAGTCCAACGCTTCAGATGAAAGCAATTTTAACAAGTTGATCAAAAGGTAAATTTAAATTTATAGCTTCACCGTTTTACTTTCTGAGCGGTTCAAGATGAATACTTTTTGAAAAGCTCGCCACCTGTTTAGAAAAACCTCTTTCAAAACACAGTTTGCATTAGTAGCAGATAATAGAGTAAATAAAACAATAACTGTGTAATTCCCCGTTTCTATACGATTATTTATTCTGTCAGATATCGAGCTAAATAAATAAGTCGTATCTTTTGAGAATGAAACTAAAAAAATATTTTTTCCTCTATGTAAGTAGGGGATTACATAATCCCTTATAAAATGAGTTGCCGATAAAAACAAAAATACGGATTAGTTAAGATTAGTCGTAGTCTGATTTAGTGTTAAACTTTGACAACAGTAAAAGCCAATGGGGAAAGTTTCCGTCTCAACTGATCGTTCGCGCCTGATACTGTAACCTACATAAAAGTAAAAATAGACGATACCGCTATGATGTAGCAACAATTCGTGCAAAAAATCCAGCAAATAAAACATAAAGTTTGCAGTTTGTTTTCCGGTTCCATTATTCTTATCACTCTGTTACGGTAGAAAAGAAGCGAAGGTGCGTACCGAACTTCCTCGTCGGAGACCCGACTCTGCCCGCTGCTCTAACGGCTACTAAACTTAATAACATAGCGAGCAGAAAGAGTATATTTTAGTAATTCCGGGTTTACTTGGCAGGATCTAATAGCCACCGAAGGCAATGTTTAAACGCCCTCCTTAGTTCCGTTTCTTTTGTGTAATTACTGTGTGTGCGGGGTTCATATACGTAACAGAAGTAACTGGTAGTGCTATCTGGGTGTAAGGCTACGGGTGTGGAATTTAAGTGATCTTATTTGGTGGCCGGCGAGCCGATTCAGTAGCGCCCGTGCGCCCTGCGCGTGTTGCGAATCGACAATTTCCTACCTACCTGCCCGATCTTTTTGCCTAATTATTACTTGGAAGTCTATATTCAGCTCTATTTAATTCTCAAGTCGTACGTTGAGACAGTTTTAATTTTATTTACTTGCTGTAGCAGCGTGCAATTGTTTTATTAATTTGTATTCAGTTGTGTATACGTGAGCTTACAGATGCATAATTAATAATTAACGCCGAAAACTTTGCTTTTGTTGTTCATGTACTCTTGATAGGTATATATTTAGTACATGCACCTAATTAGCATATAAGTATCTCTTACAAAACAAATGTTGTTTTTATTAGCAATAACGGAGCTATGTAAAATGCCTGAAGGCGAACAGGAAATTATGATACGGGAAAAGTTTTGTGTACACACACGTAACATAATCTAGTATTGGGTAGACGTAAGTCGACAAGCATCGCCCTTACCAGAATAAAGATGAGCATTTTTATGGCATAAAAACATTTGCAAAAAAAACGTTTTTAACTGTAGAGGCTGGTTTACATTGAGTAAGTTACGTACTTCAAATTTGAGGCAAGATAGTGTTGACTGTTCATCCAATACTGCTAGCTTTTAATATTTACAAGTGATTAGTAACAGATGTCAGTAACAAGGAAAAGAAAATACTTTTTTTGATTATATGTTTAATGACATACTCTAGGGCGATTTTGGGTCAGCACTGTCTTGAATCAATTTAAAGTCAGTAACACATGAAACACAAATTAACTTTAAGTCGTTCTTAAATGACTATCTGACGCTACTTTACACCTTAAAGTGACAGAGACAGCACGAGACTTAACGGCGACTTAAAACTAATTGACGTTTAAGTATTCGGCCATAACTCACTCAATTTAAATGTCGAATTACACTTTTCAGTCTAATTTCTCACAATTGAATCCTTAATATACACCCCATATTATAATTCTTGTTATTAAAATATACAGCGTTTAAATTGTTTCCGCTCCGTGCGTATGTCAAAGAAACGTAATACCAATTAGCGTCTTTTATTAAGCTCAATTAGGTAATAAGATTTGCTGAACGCGCTAATGACTTTATTGCTCTGTTTGATAAGTATTTTAATATCTTCCATATTCTATATTTAATGTTATAATATTGTACAAAAACATTTTCTCATTATGATTTAGTGTTTATTTACGTACAAATTGAGAGCGAGCTCTAAAAGTTTTGTATTATTGGAAAAAACTTTTAAAATAACTAGATATCTTCTAAAGGCAAAAGTATCACAATCCGTTATAAAACATTATTGATATAGACCGTCCTCGTCGGCGGGAACTCGACCCGGACAGTAGTTGGTCGTCAAGTCAGTTGATTTTATTTTGCCACCGGCCGAGTTCGCGGGTAAACGTCGTTACCCGAGAAAAGTTTAGCTATCGGGATCTTCCATTATTAAAGTTTTATCCAACTGGGCCACATGAGAACACCGATATCCATACGAATTTCGCAACCGATATCAGTTCCATTTGCGTTGTGTTGAGCCTTCACATTACACACACTATGTTACCGAGTCCTTGTTTGATGTTAAGCTTACTCAATATTTTTCTTGTTTACAAGATTCATAGTAGAAACTACTGAGTGTACAATCAATGAATATTATAATTAGTTTAACCTACAAACAATAATGTAACCACAAGCATTCAAAGCAATCACCATTATTATACGTGCACCTACTCGTAGCTTTGTGTGGAATTGATTGTATAATATATGATTAATTACAATATTGAATTTATGGTAAATGCATTGACGGGTCATTGCATTATCGTCACCATCTAATATACGATGCTACTTAATAAACCTAATTACCGTATACCGTACAACAATATGTAGGTATCTTTATTTAATAAGGTTCATGTTTTTTAATACGTAGTCTGATAAATATTCTTACTAAGTAAAGAATATTCATAAATAAAACGCAAACAGTTGTTGATCTACAGTTAATAACACCAATTAAAGCTTAAACAGAAAGTTGTATTGACTTATCAAATATTCTGAGTTCGGTACCGTGAGCATTGCAGATAAATAGAATTTGTGTGCAGTTTAATCGGTACCAATAAAGAGCGCGCTATTGGCTATTATTTTAGGAATTAATAAAATAATGATAAATTATCATTTATTCAAGAATTTCGACGTAATAAATTACCGCTAAATGTTAGTTGCGCCCTATATAATACACTATATGATACACAGACAAGGAGTTTCCAGTAACGTTTTTGGGAACACTCCCAGTGGACAGCGATGTGGACAATTTTGATGCCATATTTTAAGTTTTGTGACGTAATTAGATTAGTTTATAAAATATGCGAAGGCGATTGTTGGTATTGACCAGGTCAGGTTGGTGTTAAAAATATGAAACCCAGCTCTAGAAAAACATAATATTTTTCATATTTTTACATTTAAATTAGACAATCAATTGTCAACAGTATGAATTCGACATTTATGCAATAAATAAAACCACATACTTATTTTCGTATTTGCTGTCGATATTCAAAGAATTAACGTAATCGGTGCAGATTTAAAAGTAAAGTTTTTATTTGGAACAAATTTAATGAATTTTATTTTGAATGATTTGAAGCCACGCAGTGCAAACGACAATCAATGAATAAATTAATTACTGTAACTCCCATTATTATGTTAGTAATATATGTCTTCAAAAGTTAAATTTGTTAAAAGTTATGATGTTTGAAATATAAGAATTCGACTAATTTATGAAAAACATAAAAACACTCATATCTCAGGAACCACGACACTTTAAACTTTAAATCAAACGGTGGCATTTAACCAATTGTCCCCTTAATTACCTTAATTTTTTTGTCGATCTTTCTACCAGATAACAATATAACGTAAAAAACGAGCTGATTAAATTATATAGCTATTGTTTCAGCCCTTAGCATTACACAATGTTTTTATTACTTTTTTTTTATGTAAAGGCCAACCAGTACGCGGAAGTCTCAAATACGATGCGTTAATAAAGGAAAATATACAGGCACATAAATAAAATTGCATACCCGGATGTTACATAATAAGTGGGACTAACCAGGATAACCGTAGTTGAGAATTACGTAATTCCTATATAAATCTAACTCGGCTTATATTAGATTCTTAACTAGCTATTTATTAAAATAAAACGAAGTTATAGAAGTATCTTTACAATTTAATGATTATATAGATTTTTTTTCTTCTTCATCATCATCATCATCATCATTATTTAGCCTTTCGTAGTCCACTGCTGGACATAGGCCTCTCCCACTTTGCGCCACAACACCCGGTCCTCCGTCTTTCGCATCCAGTCCCCTCCAGCGACCTTCTTCAGGTCGTCAGTCCATCTGGCGGGGGGGGCGTCCCACCTTACGGTTGCCGAGACGCGGTCTCCATTCCAGGACTCGTTTGCTCCAACGGCTGTCGCTCCTTCGGCAGACTTTTTTTTTTCTTTTTACCTTTTTTAAAAGAGTAACCTATGGAGTTTCTTGTCGGTTCTTCTCCATAGGAGTGACATTTTGGAACAGCGCAACTAGAGTAATTTAACGTTTTAAAAGTGCCTGAAAAGGCCTACTCGAAATTAGAGAGAATATTTTGGTTTTTTTATTTTGATTTTGATATTTCAAAATGCCTACCCTGTGCTTTATCACAAAATAATCAACTACTACGTTCGGAAGGTACACTTAACGAAAAAAGTAATTTAAATAGTCGACTCTAGCTGCTATATAACAAAGTGCAATTCATATCGGAAGTCAATCTGTTAGGACTGGAAGCCGACCGCAACATACCATGGTAAGGCTAGGAAGAAGAAGATTTGGAAAAGATACCATTTGATCTTAAGGACAGTTTGTCGACGAACCCATCGAATGGTACCCAATGGGGTCAAAACATAGACTTATACTACTACATTATGTACTTACCTACCGGTATACAATACACCGTGTACCCGTAACACAGTGCCCGGTAGTTTTTTTTCATTCCAAAGGAACTGTATTTGATTATCTGAAACTGCAACCTATGAATAAATTGGGTCAGAATTTAATTTAATCTAATTCAAATGTTTGCTTATGTTATATTACAATCCCTGTTTTGATTTCACCATTTGATTGTTTACATTAATTCTATCCAAATATGTTATTCTACAAAACAAATGATGGTACATTCATATCAAGTATCTACTGTTTAATTTATTTCCGGAAATATATTAATAGTAATTCACTCCTACATTTAGATCGAAATTACTGTATTGGTAAAAACTAGATACACATTCTTTGTTAAACTATTCTACTATGATAGATAGAAGGTTTGGCGAGTCAAACCCAGTCAGAAATAAGTGAGACCTTACCTAAAAATTCGGGTAAGCAATAATATATTTATAGCTTTTTTTATATTTTTATTTATCCTACACTTACATTGCCTTGTTATCGAGATTGACTCATCTGAATAAATCATCATCTATCGGAAATACTTCTAAACCGACTTTACTAAAACCTTAACTCATTCCTAAAGAGTCGATCAGTACAAAAGATTGGATAAAAACATCGGTTCGCTGATCGTCTGTAGCGTAACACGGCAACACGTAAGTAGTGAGCACAGGATAAACTCATTGTATAGAATAGGATCACGTGCGGTGAGTGCGGGGAAACGACACCGGCTTATTGGATACAAGGCGTCTTACACATCTTATTAACTAAAGCCTTTTATAATTACGGTTTATAAGAACACATAAACATAAATAATTAAACAATAAAACTTGAACTGTTGTTCAGTGGTACATTAATTAGAATAAAAAAACATATTGTATAAACCAATATGACGTGTGAGATACCTATATCGTAAAGGTAATATTAATTTTAGGTAATTCGTTTTGATAAGCTGTTTTTGTTTATTGATAAATATGTAGATGTATTATTGATAATATTTTTAGCTGAATTATATATTTAGTTCTTTTCCAAGTTTAATTTCACAGCCGTAAAGAACTATTTTACGATTTTCTCTCTTTTAAAATTTAGTTGGAAAACTTGCGTAGAAATTAGACCAAAACGGTAACAACACTTAACTTTATTCAGTTTGTAGATAAGAATGTTTTGTAATCCGGTACGATAAAGATTATTTAACTTGCGGTGCCTTTTAAGGAAACTTACAATAAAATGTTCTATTCTTTCCAATTTCGGGTTGTTCTTGTTCACGTTTAACAAGTTATTGCGGTTATCGTGTCCTCCCATCTTTTCAATTGTCGTCCCCTTCACCTCTTCCATCTTTTAGATACGACCCATGTTTAAAATATTTGGTCTCATTTTACTTGTACTTTTTTCGGCTGAAATTTCAACCAACAATAATTCATAGTGTGGGATTTGCTGGTTTTATAAAAAGCGCAGTTTAACTCTAGGCAAATAAGTGTTACCGATATCTCCCGGGGAGAATAAATTCTTCGAGACATGCAGAGCCAATTAAAAATTAATAGATAGGAAGGTGCTCCGTTATTAAAATAATAAAGCTTAAACTACATTGTGCCGGAGCGAATTAATATCGAAGTAGGTACGCAAAAGTTCCCTAGACACTTGTGTAAACCGTGGTATTATCCGGGAGGGTCCTGGTGTCGTGTCTAAGTGTTTAATTACTCCGCCTTTGTTGTTATAAACAGTGCCACAAGCCGACGAGGCGCTAGGCCAGCGACCACATTGTGGCGGTACACGGACATAAATTGCTGACCGGACCCGCCTAAGCAAATTCGCCCGACCCCCTCTAATCTGACACTTTTAAATGGATTACTTCGAAAGTTGGCGACACAAACAATTGACGATATAGTTAACGCCGAGATTTCAAGATGCAATCGCCAGCTTATTAGCTTGAAGTACACGAATACGGGGAAAAGTATTAAGTTTACCTATCACAGATGTAACCAACAACTGTGTTTATCCGAAACCTTATATTCCTCGAATAATTGTTAAATACGTATCGCTCTCTTGGCAATTCCTACTGTTTTACATAAGTACGCTTAATATCGTACCTATGTACATACCACAAAATAAATGAACCACTTTAATTTTCTTCAAAAACGAGAACAATACATAACGTCTTTTTACCAATCTAAATCAACATTTAAAAATAATAAATTTATCTGACATGGACATATCGAAACTTTTTACAAAATGAAATGTTCATTTTTTTTAACTTTATAAAGACATTTGAAATCATTTCTTTTTATGGCATAGCTCTTGGTAGTTGAGAAAAAACTTCAGTTGAGACATCTTAATTTCAAAATTTATAAAGTAAGATAAACCTTTAACTGAGAATAGGTGGGTAAAGCCGCAGTCAGTAGAAATAGTTCCCTAACTTAGTTTCTGTTCAGTCTGTCGCTGTCGCTTTGTATTTTTGAATAGGCTATATATAGAAAATGTTATCCTATGCATTTGGAAATAACGAATTCAAATATATATTTATTAGAATAGCTTTGAAGCTGATGAACTACCTTTGAGTAATCAGAATTGGACCAGTATTTTGGTATCAGCACAAGCTAAATATCTATGTTGATAACAAAAACAATAGACGATCCATCCGTGGGTCTAATCTAGATAGATTATGTTGTATGTTCACATGACACGATAGATTTGCAAGGGTCAGCCGCGGCAAGAAATAATAGGACATTTATTCTAATATACATAGACAAAGTAATCCCCAAGAGCTACAAATCTGCTACTATAAGATGGCAAAAAATGTT
The DNA here is from genome assembly GCA_932294365.1 of Diachrysia chrysitis. Taxonomy (NCBI): domain Eukaryota; kingdom Metazoa; phylum Arthropoda; class Insecta; order Lepidoptera; family Noctuidae; genus Diachrysia; species Diachrysia chrysitis. The sequence continues at coordinate 7,564,102 of OW028649.1, read as the reverse complement.
GGGAGTGACACAGCAGTATAGCCTACGTTAGCTGGGATCACGGAATGACTGCCGACTAACGGGACTCAACGAGATAATCCCCTGATTAGAAAGGTCGGTACCATTGCCTTCAACTTCAAAACGTTCATAGATGTATAAGTACTCTCTGTATTATTTATCGTGACCACAATTATGCCAATTAGTTTTTACATTGATATTTTGTTCCGTGTTTCGGGTGCGTTTCGAATATTTACTATCCGTGGATATAAACAAATAAATTCATTTTGATCATGATGAAAATACTTAATGAGCTTGCTATTGCTTTAATTTCTTAGCCTACTTTAAATAAGATCCATCCATAGCATATTTACTTGTACTAGAAAGCAAAGCGCTATTAAATTATCAAACATAGCAAACAAGGTTATTCACCTAACTTGTGACGTTTCGCCGCCATCAAAACTATTTATTCTTAATTGTCTCTCAATTGGTTCTACTAACCTAAATATCTAAGTAGAGTTAGATGTTCATTTTCTCTAAAGTGCGAGGGGGAATAGGCTCTCAATACCGAGTGAAGTTCGTTCCCTACGTCAATAACTATGTTCTCTTAGTGTATATCAACATTAGGGTTATGGCCCTTAGAGGCAAATCAAGCACCTCGCTTTATAGCTTTTGTTTTAACTGTGTAATTAACATTTATTCACAAACTTTTAAACCACTATATCATAAATGTCCACTATAACTTTTTAGACATGATGTTTTGAGTCCAGTTTACTTTCGAATGAACTTTATATTATTTTGGTTAACAAACATCCTTGCTTGATTTAACCCAATACTTAATAACAAATTAGGTACGAGTCGAAAGAAAAATAAACTGTATCTATGAAAATATATATTTTCTCTTACTTTGTAGGTGAGAATTATAACTAACTAATGCACATTTATATACGTACTTAACTAAATGAAAATCAAATTACAATGTTTTGCAGATATTTCTAATGGATAGTGTAGCATTCTATTTGCGATGCCGACAGCAATAGAATTATGTCTCAGGGACAACGAGAATTGTTCTTTAAACCTTTTATCTTTGCCCTCTTTACAATGTTTAAAATAAAATCGTTTTACATTTAAATGTGTTAAAGTTTAGTAAAAATAATGACTAATAAATGCCAATATTGTAATGTTTTCGAATGTTTAACTGCAGTGTTACGATAAGACAATGCGGTGGAGTTTTATCAACAATCTCTAAGTCGTTAAAACAACCGTTAAATAAAGTTAAATTTGAATCGTTACGTTTGACCGTATTTCTTTATTTAATCACGAAAACCTTTGAATCACTACACATATCAATACGTTTTCAATTCATTTAATACAGCTGTGTAAAAGATAAAATACCGTCTTTTTATTACTTTTTTATACAAGGCTTCTTTTTTAATCAAACCGTAGAAATGAAATCCGCTATAGGTATGAGTTGTGTTTTTTGGTCTATATCGATGTAAAGGACCTTTATAAAAAAAAATAAAGCTTTGTTGCAAAAGTATTAGTTAGGTGTTAAAAACTATAATTGCATATATTTTGGTTTTAAGTATGGAATTTCTATTAGATATATTTTTCCTTTTTAGATCATATTATACTTTCAGTTGCCTTTTTCTTTATGAATTCAATATTCCTAGAGGTCATTAATAATTTTTAACTGCCGAAATGTCAAGAAGATTCTGCATATGGATCAATCTATTACAACTACACATTTCTATTTCAATAACCATGCTTATTATACATAAGTACGTTCTAGTAACTTAATATGAACAATGTTGTGTTATTTATCCATTTCTATAATAATTACTTTTATGACATAAAATGATAAAAAGATAATGAAATGGTTTAAATACTCGTATTTATTAATAAGAAATATTTCTTACATATTTTTTGTCATAACTCAGTATAGCTGACTAGACTAACAATAATAGACGTATAGGTACTAGAGAACTCGCATGGATTAATCAAATTCATGACTTTTTATTCCTTTGTGCACTACTATTCATTGGAGTTGTTTGGCCGTCATGTCGTCGGCCGCAGACGTGCGACAGAGCCACTGTCCACTGTGCGCTCAGATCGAATCATTTATTGGCTCCGTTGTTTCACTTTTCGGCTGACGGCGATCTAAATCTGCAAAAGCTTTGATTGGCCGCTGTCAGAACTGGAATAAATCGCCTACACCGCCACACTGTGCCGGCTTCAAAGGCTCGTTCAGGCTACGGTTAAAATTGGACATTCAAGAGAGTTCCATTCTTTCGTATTTCATTGTACCGAAAACGGAGCAATTTCGGCAATATCGGTCCCTTCTAAAGCAGCGAATCGTTACTGAAAATTTAACAGAATATAACACTTCTTAAACTGAAAGCAAAGTTGAACAAAAAAGTTTATTTCGTTTTATATTGACAATAAAATTGAATTAGCCGACACGCGCAGGCTTTCTAGGTCTGTCGGTAATCCTATTTGCGGTGCGGACTCGCGCCAGTTGCTCCTAAAAGTTGGGTGCGCGTTACCAACAAAACGCTGCTAACGCCTCGGGAGATTGAGACTGGCTGGAGCAACTATATTTTTCTACATATGCTACTGTTTACATAAAAGGTCCTAGTTTTATTTTAAAAAACAATAGTGTGTTTTTTGTAGTAATTAAAAACTTATTTATAATTCAAGCGGCAATAGCCTAATGGTCAGGGTGACGGCCTTGTAATCGAGATGTCGCAGGTTCGATCCCCAACATTGCACTAGTGAGGTAAACCCACTCCAGATACAAGCATATTTAGCTCGGGGGGTTAACAAGATTGCTAGTTACTAGTAATGTGACTTCCACCCACATTGCTAGAAAAAACTTAAAACAAAAATAACCATTATCACAATTTAATCAAGCATACGAAAAATGAGTCCCAAAGTTCAAAAGGCCTCGTCGATTCCATTAACTTAGTTCTATCCCGATAACTTTTATTAGTAATTACATTTCCTGCGATCCAAAACACGATGAAATCCCTGAAGATACCTACTGAATGCTGCAGCGTCACTTCGTCTCGCATTATAAAATATGCAGATAAGTTACGGGAATTGATTCAAGGCACAAAGGAGGCGAGCGAACTGTCTATAGGCGGGCGCCGAGATTTCGGCAGTAATTTCCCGTGAGGGTACACTCTTATCTCATGACACTGAAAATATTTTGAATAACACACGTTTAAGTACCCTGCTTAACTAAACACCGAGCGATGCACCGACAGATGTTGTATACCTACCAGCTTTCGTTACAATGGAACGTTGCAACATTTCTGCGAAATTATATGGACTGAAATACCTACGTTAAAAGCACTATTAATGTATGTATTTCATTTACCTCTGCTTGGTTCATTATCATTTTGCTATCAGAGATTTACTTCTAATGCAGTTCGAGGAAAACCATGGATTTGGCTAAAGCAATGGTATCCGTTTTGCCGACAAAGTCGAACTAGTATATTAACTGCAATTAGTTAACTAAAATATATGGTTTATATTTTAATAACAGAGATTAAATAGGTACTTTGATTTCGTCCACCCCGTCTCGTACAACCTGCATTCTACAGTTCTTAAAAGAGGTAAATGATTCCATGTTGCGACATTTTAACTAACCATGTAAAAATATAGATGAAAACTATATTTTTCGGAAATTATTAATTATAAATTAGTCAATGGTCACTAGCACACATGTAGCCATAGTGAAATTAGCAAAAAGTATACCTTAAATATCCTGCTAAGACCTACATGTAAATAAAAGTTCAGTTCACAATAGGATAAGTTTATACTATAATTTACATAACTACAAATATGCCACATCCATTCCCCAACTTACATAAAACATTTTCCAACGTGATCGGTTTATTGGCACAGTTTTGTTATGCCTCTCGGATTGCGAGTTAATCCTGCTTTTGTGAATCTACTAACGAACTACGTTCAGTTAGCATTGTTAGTAAGTAATACGTGAACAATTACAGTTTCGAACAGAGGATCATGGCTCCTGTTACAGGCAAAGATGAAAGGAAACGGAGATTTATTTGTAAGTGTAAATATTCTAAACAAAAGTAAAAAAGCCGTGTCCAATATATTTTTTGGTTCATGTACTAATGATGCTGAGCGTCCATTCTTCACACTATTGTGACTTTCCATTGAACGTAACGAAGTCAACTTCATAATAACAAAATTAAACATCTGTGAGCAAGTTCGTTGATTCGAGATGCAATTTAAGTTGAGATTTGTTTACAACTTGTTGGTGACAGTTTAACAAAGCCCAAGATCATTCTCTACTCCTCCGTTAATCGCATTTTTTTATAAATAGCTTAACGCGTTAATTGTATTTAACGCTAAGTTGCCTTCTAATCCCCCTTCATTTTCTTAAAGTAATCGAGTTTACGAAATAGCTTTCCAACAACTTTGAACCCGAGACCTCTCGATAAGCTAGTCAACTCTATTTGTTTTTAGTAAATAAGCACAATTAACCTACGCCATTTTATTTCATTAATTAGTTTTAAACATTAATTACTTCTTCCTTCCATTACAAATTTTGGTCGGAGATTCAGCATAAATACCGATTTTTGTGTTATAGGTACTCATTACATAATTTAAATTGTTTAAGTATCTATCATTAGTTACAGTAGCAATTATTTTCCACCGCAAAAGTTAACACAAAAGTATTTTAGTTTATATTAAATGTTTCATGTATAAAGCAAATGTTTAATAAGTACCTATATAAAAGACTAAATTAAATTTTGCTTATTCAGTTTATTAAAAATAAAATGACGTCTGAAGTCTGAGTTTCTCGAAATATTCAAATGGCTACGAGCAACTTTAGCGTTGAAGACTACTTGATATAATAGACTTACTGAACTATGTGTTTGCAGAACCTAGGACATTGTTATTCTACCCTTAAAAGTCCCCGCAAGTAATTTGCATGGTATAGGTGTCAATCAGGTGGTTGTTTATTCTAAGGAGAGGGGTGAAACGGATCGTGCGCGGGGCGCAGGGGCGGGGGACGGCGGAGGTATTCGTTTGCCGAAACAAGGCCGAAACCGGAGAGTGCTCACAGAACTCAAACACGGCACACTATAATGAATTAAGTTAGCAACTCGCTTGGAGGTGAACCTTCCTCGTGTCACACTTACGTGAACCGCCTGCTAGCCAAATATAGCTGCATCAAATTAATTTTCACAAAACCTTGATACCTAAATGAATTTTAATGCATAACTGATAAATCGGCTTGAAATATCTATACATCACTTATTTATCTATCGAGAAACCTGTTTAAATTCTCATCGGTTCGTCATTATCTATATAAAAAGGGCGAACGATAACAAAAATCAACGACAATCGCTAACGAGTCGCGTAATGCGATAACCATCAATTATGGACATGTTGATTGAATGATTGGTTCGAATGCGAAGCTGATTGAGACTCCGCCAAACGTGAAATTAAATAACTGCTGAAAACATTCACTGAGAGTGTCTCTTATTTTGCGATTATCTTTTTTTGTTTATAACAGATTTAATTATTTCATTTCAATTTTGTTTCAACAAATTGGAGATACTATTTTTGTTATACAACCATTTTTTTGTCATCAAATTACTACATCCCGTTCAGATCAAAATAAAACAGTAGTGGAACAGAGGCGCGAATATCATTCACGGATTTTTTTATTTTACATAGTGTAGGTACGCTGGCTGGTAAAACTATTCAAACCACAGCGAGTACATACAAACGACGTGTAAAACATGGAGAACTTGACAGCGATGCAGAACGAAGCGCGGCTAGGCGAAGTGCGGCTCAGCTGCACACAAACGTGATTGCTGAAGCAATGCGGAACCACTCCATAACACAGAATAACCACCTGATTTCCAACCAGTCCGAAAACTGTCAACTTAGTAAGGAACTAATCACAAACCCTCACGAAAGCATTCCATGTGAATTGAATATAAAAGTAAAGAACAACACACCGTTCCTCTTTTAAATTTATTCAATCAAATCTCATCTAATCTTGTAAGTGTACACGGTCAATTAAAATTTAATAATTCAAACAATCCAACCTCTACTTGTTAACAACCTGTGTCTCGAATGAAATTTATTTCACAGGTCAGGGGAAAACATTGCCTTTTTGGGAGAAGATAACTCAAAATATAACGGATTTGCGTAAAATATGTGAAACCTTTTGTATGCTAATACGATCCCATTGTTCGGAGATTGAATTTTCGGGTTATCATGCTTAAGAATTATTCATGACAGATAGGTTGCGATTGTTATGATTTTTCACCGCAAGGGTTACGGATCAAAAAGATTTTAAAATCGCATTTCGCTACGAATATTATAATATATATATACGCATTGTAATGACTGTATCAAATGCAACAGCGTGCGAAAACAACACGTCGCTAAGATCAGAAAATGTACACATCCCGTACATATTTATATTTTGTGAGCTTTTCATTGCAGAAAAATTCATTTTTCTTTGTGAAAATCAAATGTGGTGCAAAAACGAACGAGGCGAGTAGAGTCTGGAACTCTGAAATGGAAATATGTCTGCCTGTTGTTAACCATACCGAATATTTCACGAACAAATGTCCAAACTTCACTATGTGATTTTAATTGTAAATAAGTGAGTGATAAACTGATCTAGTTGAACAGATCGAGAGAGGAACGGATCAGAAAGGGCATCAATTTCGGAAGGCATAGCACGTCCCGCGGACAGCGGAGAAATTGAAACTTTATATTTGAGCGCACTTTATCTGACCGACGAACCTGGAACCTCTCTAGCGGAAAATCCTTAGTCGAAATAAAATAAAACTCCAACGAATTTCCTCAATACTTTGTACGACTGGAACAGGATTCACGGTATTCACTGCGATTTGTGCAGTTTATTTATTCTTGTTGTTTTTTTTTCTGTCACGCTTAGCAAGTCGCCATTGTTCGCTGTTAACCTGGACCATTTACATTAATGTTGGTTTTTATTACAAACAAATTCGGCATCAGATTAAAAAAGCAATTTATAGGCTTTACACTTTTTTTCAAATATGTACGAAAAACATTTACAAAATAAGTAGATATGGATAAAAACCCAGCCGCGAACAAAACATTTCATTGCGAAATATTATACCCTATTTACAAGTCTTTTAACACGGCGCTGCTAATGAAAATATGGCGTCGGAACTCACAATATTGTGATTATTTGACGCTATTCTGACGCGGAACGTTGCAATCGAAATATTGTTTATCATTGCGGAAACAGACAAAACTCCGGAACAGTTTTAATTTCGCTTCAGAAGCTGTTTTGACTGTACAGTTTGCGAGTTGGATTGTGTGTATACAGTTATACTATATTTAAAAATAGAACTTTTCAATAAAAGCTTTTGTTTGCGCACTCGTATGTTTGTACGTCATATAAAGTATAATACCGGTACGAAATATATATATTTTCACTAAAGCACTCATTATTTGTCATAAAAACCAAACTTTTTACTGTAAGTTCAGAGATTTCGCTTATTTACATTAATAAGCGAAATCCTGTACGACAATTTTGGCTATAATAACGTGAACTGATTACTGACTACCGACTAACAAACGACTTCTAAAAACATTAATCATCGCTAATCTACACTAATATTCATTCATTCATTCATTCACTATTATTATAAAGAGGAAAGATTTGTATTTATGTATGTTTGTAACGAAAAAACTCAAAAACTACTACATTATCCCTGAGTAACATAGACCATTTATAACAAAATGTTTAAAAAATAAATGTCCACCCGAGCGAATCCCGGACTGGCCGCGAGTAGGTATATATAAATAATATACCTACTACATCCTGGTGACGATATCTCTTTATTGTAGCTACACAGCATATTGATAATACTGGGTGGCGCAAAAGTACTGGCACTAAAGAAAATACTTTTTTTTTTTTTATATGACATTTTCTGTCATTCTGTTGTTGAAAATTGTGTAGTGAACAAATGTAAAATACACTGAAAATAAACATGGACCGTTTTACTCCCCAAGAACGTGGAATAATTGTGTCAATGTTCTTACGGAATAATTCATCAGTGATAAGAACACAACGTGAATTTCGTCGACGATTTCCCCACCGTCCGGCACCGATTGGTCGCACAATTCGACGCTTTGCCACACGCCTTGAAGCAACTGGCTCAACATTGGATAGACCTAAGTCTGGGAGACCAAGAACAGGCCGTTCAGCTGAAAATATCGATGCTGTGCGCGAAGATGTGGAAGAGTGTCCAGAAACATCAACGAGGCGACGTGCCACGCAATTGGGCATTTCCAGACGGACCCTGCAGCGTATTTTGGTGAAAGACTTAAAGATGTTCCCGTATAAAACTCAAATGACTCATCAGCTGCTGCCTGCTGACCACCGAGCTCGTCTAGATTACTGCCAGCGCGTCATAAACCTCAACCTTGAAGAGGATGATTTTCCTTCAAAATTGGTTATGAGTGACGAAGCGCATTTCCATCTCTCAGGGCATGTCAATAAGCAGAATACTCGGTTCTGGGGCACTGATAATCCGCGCATTATTCAAGAAACACCTCTACACCCACTAAAAGTTACTGTATGGTGTGGCATCTGTGTTGACAGAGTGATCGGACCCTATTTTTTCGAAGACGCTGGAGGCAATGCGATTACTGTCACTGGAGAACGCTATAGAACCATGTTACGTGAGTTTTTGATACCCAGTTTGGACGAATTGGGGCTGGAGCACATCTGGTTTCAACAAGACGGCGCTACGGCACACACAGCGCGCGACACTATGGACTTAGTGAGGGACGCTTTTCCAGGCCGAGTTATCTCTCGTTTTGGCGATTTGCCTTGGCCTGCAAGATCACCCGATCTGACCAGTCCAGACTTCTTTCTTTGGGGTTTTTTGAAATCTCGGGTGTATGTGAACAAGCCACAGACTCTCGCAGCTCTAAAAGAAAACATTCGTCAAGAAATAACGAACATATCGCAGGAAGTGTTACGGCAAGTTATGCAAAATGTCATAAATAGGGCTCAAATGTGTATCAACTCTGGAGGTCACCATTTAAAAGACATCATCTTTAAATCCTAATGGTACGAAATTTAATGGCACAAATATACATTTAAAAAAATCTAAATCTAGTTTTCTAATTTAGAAAAAATGTTATAGCTGAACCAAATAGGGTCTTTACTTTTGCGCCACCCAGTATTTCCTAGCTCTAATAGAATATTCTGATAGGAGAAGCAATAAAAGCACACACATCTCCCGATTGATACCCAATTGGAGCGATGCTTGATTTTTAGTATAGCCTTCGGCAATTTGATAGGCATTTGAATAGGAGGGACTGGCGATAGGTAGAATCAAATTCAGAGCTGACCGTAGTTTATCTATACTTTAATATTATAAAGCAGAAGAGTTTGTTTGTTTGTTTGTTTGAACGCGCTAATCTCAGGAACTACTGGTTCGAATTGAAAAATTCTTTTTGTATTGGATAGTTCGTTTATTGAGGAAGGCTATAGGCTATATAACATCACGCTACGACCAATAGGAGCGGAGCATAAATGAAAAATGTTGCAAAAATGAAAAACCGTTGAAACTAAAACATGCGAACAAAGTCGCGGGGAACAGCTAGTATCTTATATTTTGAGACATTTCAAACACTGTGTATACCTATATTACACTTATTACTACAACTTAGTCCTATGCATATAAAATATTTCTAAGTGTTTTTTTTATATTTTTTTTACTTCTACACTACACATATTAATACTACTACTGAATCTTATGCATGTAAAATATTTTATGGATATTTTTTATTATTTCAGCAATGATCATACTTTTCCCCTTACATTTTTAACGCTCATTCTTACCTTATTTACATAAATACTTGTATCAGTATTACGTAATTAATGAAGTTTTATAAAATAATAATTCAACAGTTAGTTAAGCCATTTGTAACTCAAGAACGGGAGATCCAATTTTTATGATCATTGATATCTTGGATTTGTTCCGTCCCAAATAGTAGAATAACTAAAAAAAATTAGAAAATTCACAAAAAATCATTACGAGAAGGGGAACTACTCATGCGGGTAAAACCGCGGGGTGCAGCTAGTTTCGAATAAATCTGCGTCTATAGTTACAGGCACACTAGAATAACTAGATACTAGGTATATAACACACGTCAATCGGTCGATACCCCGAACATAACATTACACGGCTCTAATCCTCTTGTCATGTTAACTGAACATGAAGACTGGAAGCAGGCATTAGTCTCAGAAGTTTAGAACCTACCCCACCTTAGATCCGCCCTAATTTTATACCATTGTTAGGCTTTATTCTTGCCGGTCTTGCCCTTTTACGCGGAGGTTTTAGTAGTTGTCTACATCACTTTATACAATATTAGGTTGGAAACCTTACAGATTATCATAATAAACACGTTTGTAACTTACTAGAAAAATATTTTTTTTATTTGAGAATATATTTTAAGAATATTTTTGTAAATATGTATAAAGTATTTTAAAGAATGTAAAACACAAGTAGGTCTTATGAAATTGTCTTTAGTAAGTAGTCAATTAGGCAAATACACCAAGATAACGTTTTTTTTTTAAGTTACTTGCAATATGGGTGGAATCCACATTACTAGCAATCTTAACTCCTCTAGCTAAGCTAAATATGCTTGTATCTGAAGTCGGTTCACGTCAATAGTGCAATGGGTGGGGTTCGAACCTGCGACCTCTCGATTGCAAGGCCGTCGCCCTAACCATTAGGCTATTGCCGCTTAACATTGACTTCGTAACCTTAATCTCAACATAAATCATACATTACTTTCTCAGAACAGAAAAAAAGTAATAAATTTACCTGAGGAACAAGGCTTGCAACACAAACAAGACCGTGCACATCATATTACTGACGCAACAATTGTTTTCGCTCATATTCGTGACGGTTGATACGCTATAAATATTTACGTGGAGTTTACCATTGTGTGCCATAAAGAAGCGATTCCCGTGAATAATTAGATTTTTGGCGGCAATAACACCACTTAATTGAGCATCTTCTATCTCGAGTAATTAGGTTCGTTGTAATAAAAAAACAAAAGACGACCTTTGGAACCAGGTTTGAATATAATAATGAAAAGATTAACGAATTAAAAAATAAATATTAGATATATATTTTTTGTAATTCAAATGAACTTGATAGTAACAAATAATGCAGTGTTTTTATCAATTCTAAAATCGAATAAAGCTTCAATTAATGTAACCTTCTCCATGAACACTGTGTCTAATTTTAATCAATTAACAGCAATATGTAAATTATATTGTAAACCTTATTTACTTATTTCGAAGTTTCTAAATTGTACAGAATATTTTGAAAGCTTATTTCGTGTAAATCTCGATAATTGCGCTCAGTGAAAGAAATTCTTAACGATAATGAGTCCGTAGCAGATCGTATTTTATACGCGCGCAGCGGTAAGATGTTTTGAATTATGAGTGTTCGGGGAATACTCTGTGTATCCATTCTAAAGTTTCTGTAAGCTACGGAACGATGTTGTTTACAATACTGATAAAATCATCCTTTAGAAACAGGGAAGATATACAATTACCAGCAATTGCGTAATTTTAATTAATTAATAACTAAAAAAATACTTGAATATATGAAATATATCTTTACCATACAGATGCTCATTTGTTTTATTTATAGATATACTAGCTGCCCGCCCCGGCTTCGCACGGGGGATGTGAGATTAACAAAACTTTTTTTTTTCTTTTATAAAAACTTTCTTTTGACTATAATAAACACAAAAAAAAAGAATTAGCGAAATTGTCTAATCCATACGCGTGATGTCATGATCAAGATAAATAAAGATTCATTTTTATATGTATACCAGCTGTCCCCCGCGACTTTGTCCGCGTGTTTTAGTTTCAACGGTTTTTCATTTTTGCAACATTTTTCATTTATGCTCCTTTTGGTCGAAGCGTAATGTTATATAGCTTATAGCCTTCCTCAATAAATGGGCTATCCAACACTGAAAGAATTTTTCAAATCGGACCAGTAGTTCCTGAGATTAGCGCGTTCAAACAAACAAATAAACAAACAAACTCTTCAGCTTTATATATTAGTAAAGATAATATGTATGTATATAGATGAGTGGCAAATAATCAACACTCAAACGAGAAGTATTTGACAAAGTTTGGACTTGACCCATTTCCCTTATAAAATGGTATTGTAATGTTGTTGAGTCCAGACGGATATTTCATTAGCTGACCGGTGAGTCGGCGGACGTCGCCGTGACCCGGGCGAACTTCACAAACATCGGACAGAAACTCGTTAGCCATCCCCCGCCCCTCACCTCACCACCCCGTTACTATACAAATGTCTCACACTATCCTGTAGATTGGTACAACTTTATATGATAAAACAGCAATTTCCCATTTATATATCATAACATTCATAACATCACACCTGTATTTTGAGAAGGGTTTACAATGGAGTATACTTGCACTTAACCATTGCAATAAAATGTAAGTTATAAAATCTGAATTGTCAAATAAATTATTATAATGATAGCTTTTCTTTTAAATTACTATCATATCAACAGTAAAATCTTATTTCAGACACAAATTAGATCTCTGCTCAAATGAGTAGAAATAAGTCAAGTTCGTAACACTAACAAAATATACTTACTAAAAGCCTAAAATAAGTACCTACAATCTATTTCTAATTTAATATAATGGGGGTAACAAAAATAGTTTTTTAAACAATTAATAGCTTTTCATGATAATTAATCCTAAAATATTATAAATGCGAAAGTAACTCTGCCAGTCTGTTGCACTTTCAGGTCTAAACTACTAAACTGATTTCAATGAAATTTGGTACACCGATAGTATAGAGCCTGAGAAAGGACATAGGCTACTATATGCCGGATAACCTACATTCATGCGGGCAGAGCCGCGGGAAGCAGCTAGTAACACATAAATGTAAAAAGCAATCGTCTTCTATGTTTATGTGGGACCACCTCTGATGAGAAAAATAATTTTAGAAATAGATCTACAATTTTATTACACGCTTAAAAAACACAAAAATACTATGAATAGAAAACCTTCTCCTTCTCCTTTTAAAGTTAAAAATTAACAGTGTTAAAAATACATATTTCTAAAGCCAATACCTATATCGTTAACTTTCAACCTATTTAGAAACTCACATAGCAGACGCCTGTAGTATAAGAATAAAGTAAAATACAAAACATAAACTTTCAAATAATACAGCCGACGCAAGTTAAAGTACATTAGATCGTATATAATACGTAGGTACGTAGGTACATATATATCTCCAATAAAACGCTGCCACTCCATTAAGTAAATTGAAAAACTTTTCGATGATCCGTTTTCCGACCACATCACAATGATTATTTAATTGTCTAACAGATATACCGTTTTAATTCTAATTAATAAATGTTTTGTTATAAATCGGGAAAGCCTGAATATCTTTTGAGAATAGATAAGAGAAAGTTCATAAAATCACCAAAGTTTGGAGCCTTACGCCCCTAATCCCTGTCCAAGTCGCTTTTCAGTTTTATACAACTTATCTAAAATACATGATCTTGTGCAAGTTCTTAAAATAGTAAGGCTTAGTCTATCCTTCCTTTTCATTTTATTTCGGGAAGTGGTTTTAGTTCGCCTTTTATTTCAATTAGAAATCTTTCAAATCCGTAGCAGACCATAGGTATTTTCGACGTATTATGAAGCAGCTTCTCTCTCTGACATATTCAGGGATTCTGATGGAACGTGGCGCCACATTAATGCTACTTCAAATGTAACTGACATTCCGTGAGCGCGAGCCCAATTTCGAACTGAGATCAACTTCAGCTAGCTAGGACGGTTTGTCAAACCTATTGAAAATGGGTGAAATTATTCTACTATTTGACTATTACCATTACAAAACCCAAATATGAGTTTTTATTTATTTAATACTTTATGCACAGTGTACATAGGCGGACTTAACGCCAGAAGGTATTCTCTACCAGTCGATCTTGAAATGTCCCTACTTTATTTAAAATATCACACCGCAACCGCTTTAAAAAAAACGTACATTTGTTACAATACATCCTCTGGTTAGTTATTCCAGCATCAGAGTATTTCTCGAAAAACGGTTGTTAAATTGATCCGTAGCTAACAACAATTCCACCGAAGAAAATACGTGGCAACAAATCTTCTCCTCCGGAAAAGGTTCTACTAACCGAATCCAGATTCCAGGTGTCGGCGGAACAATGCAATTCCCGAACAAATCGCGTCGGGGACGCGGCGGGAGCGCGCCGAGGTATCTCGCCGTGCCGTCGTCGCGTCGTGTCGCCGTCGTCTCGATGTCGTCCCGCCACCGCCTTCACCCCGTCTCTGCAGCGGCTGCCTTCACGTCCTCCGTTTCCAGTCCACGACTGACAGCCAACTAATATCTATCTAGTGAACTATGAATCGAATATGGAGAGGATATAAACTGCTGAATCGTAACTATTATTTGTTTAATAGGTATTAAACATGTGTGAGTATCTCTATTGAGATTTTGAGACCACTTACACTTGTAAGCACGTACATTTGAATTTAAATAACTACATTTTCGAAGATAAACGACGTGATCGGTAACATCTCAATCAATCAATCAATTCCTCGTATTGGGAAAAAAAGAGAAAATACTATTTATTTTCGGAGAGATAACACTGAGCTGTCCAAACAGAATCTATTTTATCGACAGCAATAAAATTGGCAATATTCTCTTGCTGGCCATAGATAAAGTTAAACAACAATATATTTGTGTAACTATTAGTTTTATAAGCCTAATATGTTCTGTGTCAGTAGTTCAGTACTGAATAAGATAAACAATATAGGTAAGTGGGAATAAACAACGTTATACATATACGAAGTTTGGTAGTTATGAGCGTGCGTCCATCCCGTGGCTGAGTAACTTTGTTGAAAAGAAAGCCGGTGCAAAAGGAAAAAGAAATAAAACTGTTGGCTGACGAATTCGACAGAGATTTATCACCTCCGCGAGGTTTTAGCGGTTACTAATTTACCTACCGGGGAGACGGCTGAAGGACGATAATTCATTTTTATACATTTTCATTTTATTACACTACGAAAGTCTCTAAAGGGCAAATATTGTTTCCTTATATTATTATACTCGTGCCGTGAATTTACTAAAACAATGAGCGATATTTCATGCATATTAATATTGTAATTTGAAATATGTTAAACTGACACGACAATGATTAATATGAAAACATATATATCGCGTTATTTCTCTAATAGTTCTATGGATTAATTAAAGTGATCATGTCATCTGGGTTCTTTTAACAATATTATGTTTGTACAAGGAAACATAATATTGTTTATAGCTTGTTGAACATGTTAACAAAATACACTATAACTATGTCCTTTATATATTAAATAGTTGCTAATTCTGAAATCCCTTACCCGCAATAAGCAAGCGTGGTGATCAATGCTTGTGCGTTCTCTACATGAGAAGATGCCTGTGCCTAACAGTTGGGCATTTATAGGCCGATGTTATTATTATTATTAGTTGCTAATTTACTCTTAGCTAATTGCTAAATTATATTTTTCCTTCTTTCATGAATTATAAATGAGTGAAAATAAAAAAATGATAAAAACATATTAAATCATTCCTGATAAAAAAAATACATTAAGTAGCTATACCAGCAGGTAAATATTTACTTAAGTCATTGCTCAGTGTTTTTATAAATGAAAACATTAAATAATTCATGATTATTCGGAACAACTCACTGGGCACATTGTTTATTGTCGGTAGATAATCAATATTTCCCATTTCACAATACCACGATTTCAATCTTTGGGAAATCAACAAAAATTTGCATACAAAAAGCGCTATCTGTTTTGCATAAATCGATTTACCTATCCTCTTTCGAAAAGCTTTTTCCTTCCCAATTTCAACGCCAAGTTTATTTGTAAACAAAGTAGAAATTGCTCTGGGGTATTACCAAATAAAAGTTTGGAATGTGGCAGAAAATTATTCGAAATTTAAGTTTTTTATGGGCGGTGATAAATACAAGCGCGACGGTAACACGTCATTTGGTTATATTCAAGAAGTTTCTAACCAGACGCCCAACTGACTACATGAACAACGTAAACTTCTCATGTTTTATTACTATAGCTTAAGTTAAACAATCTACGAATACATAAAATAATATTAGGTCAATATACCAACAGAAATATTGATCAGTGCATTTTAGCAAAACATAGTAAAAATAAACTATACTTTATATAGCAATCAAGACAAAAATCTTAAAAAATTATGTGTAATTTTATCTTGCCTTAGAAATTAAATAGAACAATAATAATAAGTAGGTACGTTTAATGCAATACAGTACATATATATATGCAGATTTAACTCTGCAGATTTAATCAAGCAGAACAGTCCAACAAACCGAATTCCACTCACAGCTGTAGAGTATTCAGACAGGACTACTCTCAACAAGCTAATACAAGGATAAAATGTCAAAGTGCTTCACATTTCATTTCAGCCCCCGGGAATGTGGACGAAATAAAAAATAATATGGATAGTCCCGATATCCAAATTAACATAGAGCACCAATGAAAGAGCAGCAGAGTACTGTAAATGGCAAGAGTGTAACAGAGACGAATGTTGAAAGACACGAAACAGTTAGGAGGAGCGCGTATGAACGATTTCATCGTTTTTTAGGATTCCTCAGAACGAATCAACTAAAACTGTTTGAACTGAATTAAATCCGATTATGATTATGATTTATTAGTTTAGTAATTAACTGTTTAAATGTAATTGTGTTTGAGATGAAAATTGACATTACTGGAGAGAGAAAACAAAACTTGATTATTATTAAGTATCATCTTTGTTTAACTATTTTAAATACACAAAAAAAAACTACACTTACAAAAATATTATGCTTAAAATTGTTATGTTATTGGTGCATCATCCACCGGAACTCAACATCTTATTAACATAAAAGATAACGACTTTAATTAATCCAAAATAAAGCTTACTTCGTCTTGTTTTATGTGGAACAATCGACTAAAGTAGTCGTTGATTGTTCATCATTCAAATCAACCACAAGGGAATAAGAAATATTAAATATGAAGAACTGTACTAATTTATAAGATCTGTTATTTACTATATTTCAAGCAAATAAATAAATTCTATTCTATTCTATTCTATTCTAAATGGTAATACTTAATACCTGCAAAACCTCCCACTGTTGAACAAATTCGCGGCTGACTGTTTTTTGTCTCCTCGCTAACGAATCACAAGCTCATGGGCTTTCAGCGCGTCGCTCGTAACGGCTATTGTTTCGTGCCAGTTAGTTTTTTTACTTGCTTTGTCCGTTTCATACTTTTTATTCTAACAACTATCGATCTTCTGAATATCGGATATCGAATGACACTTCTCAGTTGCAAGCTTTTGTTTTGCGAAATATGAATACCGTGTAACGTTAGGGCTGTAAACATATCTTTATGATTTTATGACAAATAATTTGTTGTTCTCACCCGCAATAAGTAAGCGTGGTGATCAATGCTCATGCCTTCTCTACATGAGAAGAGGCCTGTGCCCAGTAGTGGGACATTTATAAACTGGTATAATTATTAATAAGTTGTTATTGACTTATATGCGTCTATTATTTCCGATTTTTTATGTTTTGTAGATCTTCATTTCTAATACAACAAGGTTTCCAAAAATTTTAAAATCGGGTGAGAAACATACGAAAATTATGAGCTTTCTTTATTTGATTTAGGCGCCGTTTTTTAATGGCGCCTAAGCTATTAAGTATCTCAAATTAAGCAATGCAACAAATACTGCTTAAAAAACCAACTTTTGCGAACTATAAAGTCAACATTAAGACATTGTTGTATTTAAATTCAGTTTTTATACGTTTATACTATTTAAATACGTATATTTCTAATTTGTAACTCTTTCTTTTACCTACATCAAATGAAATCAAAGAATCAAGAAATCATTAAAATATACACCTCTGTGAAAAATAGAACGTGAACTATTCTCACTCGACCTATAACTTTTGTTGGAACCGAAGAATTGTTGGCCATGATTGATCACCGCACATCTTTGTACGATTTCAACTTTTGTATATTTATTCAATGTATTTGGTCAATAAACGTCACGTAGCTGACAACAAATAAATGGATAATAAATAAAACAGCTGTTTGTTTTATCTTAAATTAATTCGACTTGGGAATACTTTTTTGATTGGTAAAAACACGTGCTCATTGTTTTGTAGGCTTTACAAGTAAAAACCAATAAGAATTGAATTAAAAATATACGAGTTGAAAGAAGTGGCAATTAGTGGTCATACATTGCCAATACCCCCTGTATTGGCAATGTATGTAATGTTACTCTTGAATGAATTTTAATTCTAATACAATGCCAATGCCGAATTGTTATTTAGCAGACAAACCACACAAAAAAACAACAAAATACTGACAATGTTTAGATTCCAGTTAGTTCCTTTCATTGATAGTATTTTTTTTTAAGAAAACCGAAATAAAATTTTTGCGGGCACACGTGTCCGCTAAAGTAATATGAATTTTACATTGAAATTACGTATATTAGAATTAAAATTCATGCTAGAGTAACCCCACAGATCACTTAAGTGTGAGTTCCTCACGTAGGTATTTACTCCATATAAAAATGATACAACGATGATGACAATGATTTGCCCTGCAGCGGGACGATCAGGGCTAATAAGAATAAAAAAAAAATACAGCACAACAAATTAAAATACACCGAAAATATATAAATCCTCCTCCTATCTACTTACTCCTTGTTTTTCTACATTCCGGACTATCCTTATTCAAGATATCACATATCATAAAAGGGTTATGCGAATCAATTTCGTACAGTTGGGTACAGTATAATATTGTGCGTGCGTCACCGTTTAACACTAAAAATTCGTAAGCTTTTCGTTAAAAATATGAAAAGTTAACAAGAGCACTTCTACTCATGTAAAATGATTCAAAAAAATATAGAAATTTGCATACAAAATTAATTTAATACCATTCTGAAAGAGCGTTTAATAAAATAGATTCTGTTTACTTCCACGAACGTTATTGATGTGGCGCCACTTTATGTCTCACATTAATATCACACCAATTATGTTTCCGGAGTTAATTGGTAATGCATCCCTTTCAAAATTACATGCCGGAAAATTATTCATTCACATATTTCCGCTCATCAGACAAAGACTGCAAATATTAATTTATTGAACGAAATAATGATGACACATACACGATCATTACATTAGACAATGAAAAAACCATTTTCAAGGAATGGTACAAAATGAGTAACTACAATCGTATATAAAAAGATATTAAGGAAGTTGTGAAAATATCATATTTAATTACTAACACCACTATAAACCAAAGTTGGTCATAAACCTTGAAACGTTACATTTATAATTGGGAATAAAAAAGTTATATGCTGCTCAATAAAAACAAAAGACAGAAGCAGAGTTGATGTTATGCCGTGCTATAATTTCGTCACTCAGGGCGCACAGCAATCAATGTGAAGCACCCAAATTCTATGAGTAATGCTCACAATTTTGTCACCCTCATTGCCACCCGGGACGCTCACTTTTTATTTCAATAAATGCCAAATGCCTGTCACCAAAATATATATCGGTATTATACGCTTTATATTCTAATGAAGTGCTTTTTATATTAATATAGGTACTTGTTTTAGTGTCCGTTAATTTAAAAATACCACAGACAGATAAGATAATTATTTTTATGCCAATTTGAATTATTCGTTAAATCATTTCCATAATTTTATTTTTAACACTTACTATTATGGACTCTATTCAATAGCAATAATGTTTAAAACGATTTTCGAGTCTATCTTTAATACTCGCTTCATAAACTTACATGTTTGTAAAAGTACAAAAATAAATCATAAGAAAAACAAGTCACATCCAAAAAATTCGTATAATTTAACCATCTATACCTCGGTATCATAATTAATTTGGTTCATTCCACTTGTCGACTGCAGGCTTCGAAATGAAGAGGCATCGGACCTTTAACGTACACGTTCCCTACAGATAATTCAATTTGCTGGGGTGACTCACCCAATTATTATATCAGCACCAACTCATTTTAAAGACTACTCACTTCTAATTTACTGTAATTTCATTCTGGCTTCCCATTTTATTATTTTCGTAAGTATTATAGATATAAACATAGAGTCTGATTACATTTTCTAATCAAACTTTTACCACATATTAAATTTCGTGGAAATTAAATAAACATGGGAGTTATATTTGTGTTATTGTTTCCAAACTTTGTATCATTAAATTATTAAAACAAATAACAGTTGGGTATAAATCATTATTAAGCCTTCAACTAGCTGAAAGTAGCTCAAATAAAGGTTAAGAACATAAACAAATAACTCCCTATTATATTAGTTTTCATTCACAAATTGTTTACCTTTAAGTGTATTTTTAAGAACGTGATATATAATTTTTTAATTCTCCTGATATTCCGTGCGCTTCATGGCTTCTGATATTTATGGCTCCTGGTATATGTTTAAACCCGTGACCACGAATGGGACAACTGCCCGCAACCACGGAAGCTCAATACTTCGCAATTTTAAACTTAAACCTGCCAGCCCATAGGAAAAATATCTGTTAATCCCACTTTGATTGGACATAATTCAGTATTTTAATGATCCTGTATTTAAAGATAAAAATATTTTCATTAATTTACATCATATTTGAATAACTTGAACTGAAAGACAACCAGTCTTAAAAACTTATTGCAATACAAGTCGCCTGTCTATTAGCGCATAAAACCTTTTCTCACAGACGACATTTACAAATGGCTCGGCATGATAAGCTGCATAAAGAACGCACAGAATTTATAAACATTATTAGCCTCTCGTTTACTCTTAGCGCAAGAAACCCAGTTTGTTTGATAATCATCATTATTTGCATCTCTTTTACTCTTAGACCAGGAAAAAGGCGTCATTTCCCAGAAAATAGAAATAAATGAAAGTTTCGGTGCTAATTTCGTTGTCATAAAGTTCAGTGTACCTATACTTCCTTGTGAGATAGCGAAGATACTTTACAGGGTGGCAGTGATGAATGCTTTGCACTCTACATTGCATTTACTGTTCCAATATTAGGGTTGAAATTCGACGCAACATCAAACCAAACAAACAGCCTCTAAATGTTATCTATATTATTTATTTAAATGAAAAAGTTTGATTAAAAGGTTAGTGTATATGTCGCAGTAAGATAGATAAAGCCGTAATATAGTTATATCCCTAGGGATATAATTATATACCGTAACATAGTTATACGAAAGCGAATCTTTACTATCTCACTAGGAATAGAGTTATAAAACGGTCCAAGTTTTGTGATATACTTATATTACTAGATTAAGTTCAGTGTTATAAATATATTAGGGTATTCAAAGTCATATCTTTTTTGTTTAGATTTCTTTTTATTCATAATAATCAGTAGCTTAGAATCGACTTTGCCAACCCCGACACATTTGGTTAGGTTGGTAGGTATTTTTTTTTTCTGACCCTTAGAACTGACTTTGCCAACCCCGACACATTTGGTTAGGTTGGTAGGTATTTTTTTTTCTGACCCTTAGTACCGACTTTGCCAACTATATTCCTAGTGAGATAGTAAAGATTCGCTTTCGTATAACTATGTTACGGTATATAATTATATCCCTAGGGATATAACTATATTACGGCTTTATCTATCTTACTGCAACATATATAAAAGAGAATAAGATCTAGAACGAATTTAGCTTTATTACAGCTATCTATTTCAACGTGGAGATGTGAATCAAACTCTAGAGCAGTTCAACTAAGTTATCTTTGAAACTCTGATGTACTATTTCTCTGAATAGAAACAGCATCGGAAGTTGTTTCGACCTCTTCTCACAAAACTTTTGACTCGTTATACATTTGTAAAAATAGACGTTTACTTATACTTATCATTAGCAACTTCCGAAGAACTTCTTTCTTTTCGTTTCACCCTTCTCAGCATGGATTTATTGTTTGAAGGTCAGATTCATCCTTATCCAGTCTTGTAATCGATCGCTTTGGATTTCACCACTTACACTACTGTAAACCACTCAGCCATACATTTAGATTACATGGGTCATTTCACTACCAAAACAGTGCTTGAATAAATAGTACTTCCTAGCAACAATAAAACATTGACTGTTTTTAGGATTCTGTAACCGAAAGGTGCCAACCAGAGTCTAACTAAGTCTCCGCTGTCCATCCGTCCGCCTGTCTGTCATCGGGCTGTATCTCATGAACCATAATAGCTAGAGAGTTAGAATTTTCACAGAGTGTGCATATCATATTTCACAGATTGTGTATAAATAAAAAAATCCTTCACGCACGAGCACGACTCGCTTTTGGCTAGTTTTTACTATATACAGAATACATAACACAACTTAATCACTTACGCAATAATATACCATAAATCTAATGAATCGTCTTGATAAAGCGTCGTGAATAAGCACAAATGAATAACATACTATCTCTATTTTGGTATTCAGTTACAGATTCAGACGTAACAGTTTTATTATTTCATGAGGAAGCAAAGTGAGAACCTATTTGGCCAGCATGACGCCTTCAACCTTGTGACAATCTAGTATTGTTATTGGATCGTTCGATTTCGTACTTCTTATCGTAACATTGTTTCTAAATCTTATATTTTTATCCTACATGACAGAAATTGTTTCGTTGACACATGATAATTTGCATGTTGTATTTTAACAACAATTCGAAGTCGATTTATTTCTCTTCAAATATCACAAAGTAATAAAATATAGTACCTAATGTTGTCATATAAGTATCCATAAAGTAGACACATAAAATAATGAAGGTACCTATTATCGACGACCTCCCCGGTCGAGTGGTGTACACACCGGTTTTCAAAGTGTCGTTAGGTCTGAGGTTAAGGGTTTGATCCCCGGACGGGTCAATGTAGAATCCAATAAAACCACCTTTGTACATTGTCTTGGGTGTTTGTGGTACCTTCGTTTTCTCTGATACCATAAAACAAGTGCTTTAATTACTTACTTTATATTCAGAGCAATGAATGTGATTTTGTCCACATTTATTTATTTATTATTATTTATATTTTATTTATGAGCTTACTTTAGTGCCATTAGGAGAATCGTCATTAAAATTTTAATCTAATTATATACCCAACTAAAAAAAGTTGACGCTAATCTGAAAAAATTATAAACACACTCATATAAAATACACCTTAAAGTTGTTAGTTAAAGAGGTTTCATATCTCAGTGGTAATAAATTGAGGATCTTCTCGTAGAACGATGACAAAAGATATAAAATAAGGTTATGTCACAATGTAAAGACGTAAATTCAACCCTTATCTCACGGTAGCGTACCGTCAATCGTTGCTTTATAGGAAACTGCATTGAGTTACGAAACATACGTATGTATGAAGAGCTCTTATCGTAAGTTTATAACCTACTCACACGATGTCAAAGTTATATCAAATCAAGAAACACTCAATTTCATTTGTTTTTATTGAAACATTTTTTGTATAAATTAAGAACATTTTATTTTTATAATGTTGTATTTAATTTTGTGATTTATTTTTGAAAGCCCTCTAGAATTATTTTCCCGTCATTTAATTTTTACTTGGTATAAGTATTTCTATCGTTCTATCGTTGATGAAAACAATAAACCTACACTCATTTGCAACAAAAGATCCGAAACGCTTCGAGGCAAGGCCCATTTTCAATGTTTGTTTTATGTTGTATGCTTGTTGTATCCAATTCATAAAAATATAATAACGCCTTTTTTCCTTTCACAACAGTACTTGATATTCATTATAAAATACCTTTTGTTTGATTACTACATTTCCGAGCAGGCCAAGAAGCATATTTAGAAAATATAAGAAAATATTTAGAAAAATATTTGAGTAACTTTTCTGTTCAAATATAAAATCATCATAGCCATTTTTAACAATAACATTTTCTTTTATTCAGTCCCTTTTTATGTTTGAAACCGTCAGGTGCAGGTATAACCGCGGGTCATTAGGACGACTCGTAGCTCCTCTACGGAGCTACGGCGTAGCCCGATCGACCCTCAATCAAGTCCAATATCACGATAGATAAACAGATTTATTAGTATTTAAATAGTTTATTATTGAGTAGTATTCAATACTTTATTTGCTCTCAACAATGTATAAGGTCATATGTGTGACAATTGTGGACCATGTCGGGCACGGCAAGAGTAGGAGAGAAGAGTCAGTTAGTTGTGTTCTGTGTGTTTAAAATCGAAGAATTGCAACTAGAAATATATTAATGTAGCTAAGTCTTAAGGTTTTACATTTTGTGATTAAATTAATATAATATTATTTTAAAATGTTTGACACTCTACGTAT
Organism: Diachrysia chrysitis; assembly: GCA_932294365.1. Lineage (NCBI taxonomy): Eukaryota > Metazoa > Arthropoda > Insecta > Lepidoptera > Noctuidae > Diachrysia > Diachrysia chrysitis. The sequence continues at coordinate 7,539,637 of OW028649.1, read as the reverse complement.
AGGTACCTATTCGTAGAATTTGTGAAATCCAATTTAACGTGCATTGCAACGTGCGTGAAAACGATATAAAATAAACTTTTCTGTTTCAGCATGCATACACGGATATTACAGTCAAAATTCTACAAAAGATGTGTTGAAAATCGACTTGATGGATAAATCGACGGTCCCTACGTATATAAAGACATGTCGGAAATGGCATTTTTTTTTATTGTTTCATTGGCTTTAGATTATCTATGCGCACATACTGACATTTGATTTTTTTTTTAATTTTATTTATTTACCTTGTTTTACAAATCGTATAAAAGAACAAGTATTATAAATACAACGATTATGTGTCGTAGATGCGGACATCTATACATATCTTTTTGTACGGTGCTTTAAAACGCGTGCTACTCGGTGCGAACGCGGTCTTGTCAAACTTATCGCCATTTACGGGAGTTCCCCGAACGAGACAGGTCGATGCTTGTTCGTGTGATGAAACAATTTAATGTTTTGATACAGTTTAGATTTAGTGGTGTGTTATTTAGTTATAAGTAAAATAAATAGTAGTTATAAGTATAATAAATGTGTCCCATCGATTCCTAGAAAAGGGCCACACCAAAAATGAGGCGGATAGCGTCCACGCATTAATAGAGCGAACAGCAACAAATAAACTAATTTACACACCAGATGAATGGTACACACTGGTTCGTTGGGCTAAACAGAATAGTCCGCCATATACAGTTGTAGAAGTAGACCAAGACTTAGTCTTGGATTTTAAAGCTTGGCTGCATACTAAAAACTGGGCAAAAGATACAAATTCAGAGAAAATTTCTTGGAATAAGGTAAGAGAAGTAAAAGTGCAAGGACATAATCCAGACATAATCGAATTTAAGTACGACTTTTCTGAAGAAAATTATAGAAAACTTAACTGTAGCAATCATTTGAAATTGACTAGAGGGAGGAAAAAGAAAGAACAAGAACTAATTCTAGAGAAGGTGTACAATAATCCTATTCCTATCACTGAAGTTAAATATAAAGACTTGATTAGTTTATGCGATACGTTGATTATTCCAAATAAGTATCATGACTTCTATAGAAACCTTAAGCATAGTGAGGAAGAACAGGGCAATGACGAAGAAAATTGTTAAATTTATCTTTACTTTTTTATACATTTTGTTATTTAACTACTAAGGGAACTTTATTAGTAATAAGATGAATCAGTCTGAATAAAGCTGTGATGATTGTTAAATGTTACCAATTAGGTATTAAAAATAAGGCACATACTCAAACAATGCTGTGATGATTATTTAATTTTACTAATTAAGTCGATAGGTAGTTAATTAAGCTGAGGTACCTACGTAATAAAACTGTGATTATAATTAAATACTAGGTACCAATTGCATTTTGCTAGAGATGATTAGGCTGAGGCACAAGCTTAAAATTTAAATTTTTAATTACTAATATTAGACAACAGTGATTTTTTATGTTTACTTTCTACTTCAGTGAGTCTATAGGTACCTATTAATTAGATGCTAAGAAGATTATTTTTTGATAATAAATAATGTTTTATTTATAAACCTTATTTAATTATAATAAAACATAAACCTGATAATTTTAAAAGACATGTCTTTATTTACATTACAAGAACTATAGTCCTATCCCGAATGACTAAAACCACGTATAAAGTGATATGTCTTCATTGAAGTACTTTTTATATCCATGGGTGACGATTTCAGGATGTTTAACGTATTGATTTAAAAATAGTAACATAATCCTACATTTTCATAAAACATTTTATTTAAATTCTTTATCAGACACTGTTTTTTTGTTTCCTGCGTATAAAAAGGTATCATAGACATGACTGACATACTTCTATTTTATTATCGGCGTAGAAACGGTCATCTATCAGTTTTTACAAGAAAACGTAAAAAAATAAAATATGTGTAAATAGCATTATAAAGCTCTTAAAACTGTTAAAATATTGTAGAAAGAAAATATTTATTATTGGTCATAGAATTATTTCTAGGGCGTGTTGAACACAAATTACGCTCTCCTGTAAACCTCGGTTTTTGACTTGACCTTATGTACGTAGGAACCGTCGAAATAATTGGTAAAATTGAAAAGCTGATTGTAGGTCTGATTCACACAATCCTTAGAATTGTATCAGACATGTCGAATTATGGACAGTGAAGTGAGTGCTGCAAATTGTGCCGTCGAGAGTCAGAAGTGCGCTTGTATGTACTACTCGTCCGATCGATAGCGCACTAATGAGCCGTGACATGCTGTTGACAATCGACGTGTGTATCGAATCCGTCCGGCTGCGTCCGGCGCGCCGGTCTGGCGTTCCGGGCCGCGGCACGTGCCGTGCCATTCCCGCGGCTTTCAGCCCCGAATGCTCGCCCGAATACCAATTAGCTCTCTCACGCAAAAATTAAACCGGTACCGATTTTGATGCATGTCTAACCAGTTACCGTTTTGTTCGTTACATCACGATATGGAACGGAAAACGTTCCGGTTCTTTACAAATTCTCGTTTTAGATTCCATAATTATCTGTTCTGTTTTTGTATACAAACAATTTCAAAATAATCATTTTGACTAAATTATGCTAATCACTTATTTACAGACCAAATAGACTAAATATAAAAACGCAACTGATTGCGCTGGGATATAAATGAACAGAACTTAGTTTGTTTACTGAAAAGACAGAAGAGTATATAAAGCCTATTAGTTCACGTTCCATCAGTTAAGGACAAACGACAATTGTGTATCTTGAAGGCGGACAGCGGTGGACTCGCGCTCGCCGCACCGCCCGGCGCGCGGCGCCGTCCGACGGAACATTACTCAGCCGCTATCTGATGGCGTCTGCTAATTGACTAGAAATACAGATAAACGCTATTTTTACTTCACCATAAATCTTCGAATGCCTTTTTTGATTAACGGGTCGATCATCTTTCAGTTTCACGTCTACAGGAATGAGTATTTTATACAAATTAGGGTAATGTTGGCAAACGTATAAAAAAAGAAAACAAAAGGGTTCCAAAGGCAAATTTTATTCATGGTCCAACGTATACACAATGAACGGACCCTTTCAATGTAAAATTTCGCATTATTATGTTTTTCAATCGCATATATTACAATATTTACAAATGGATACATCTCACTTAATTGAACACCGAGGGCGGTTAACTACTCGCGAGAAAGACGAGCGTGGCGGCGGTGAGCGCCAGGCGCGGGGACGACAGCGCGTCGCGCGGGCGCGCTCCGGCTCCGGCGGCCCGGGCGCGCGCGCTGCCGCCCGCCTCGCCGCGGCATCCGGCGCCGCCAGCCCCTACACTGCCCAGGCTTCGTCCTCTCACTTTCAGAGGTGATATACAAAAGTTTTCCTCTGCAAAATCTTGCGTCAGAGCCAGTGGGTTAGCGAGAGGATCCCGACCACACTCGCAGGGCAAGTGATTGCCTCGAATCACTATATTGTCAACCTCGAGAATCACTGCCTCCGGAGTCTCCAACATATGATTACCAGTAAGTTTGAATGTCGTTACGCTATTATTCTGCACAAGAGATAGTTCTTCGACGGCGTCGATTTTATTGTTACATATTTCTAAAGTATCGACCCTCTGCAGACCATCGAAGGCGCCAACTCGCACGACGCCTAAATCTGACTCTCGCAGAGCTAGGCGGCCAACGCGCACCAATCCACGGAATGTATCGGGCAGCACGGCGGGCAGGTCCATGTACGCGAGCTCAAGGACGCCGACCCCTTCCAGCCCCGCAAAAGCTTGGGGTTCAATGGATCTTATTCCTGAGGGTAGTTCGATCTGCGCAACGTCATTAAGCCCCGAGAAGGCATGTGCTAAAATGCGTTTAATAGGATTATTTCGAAGGGAAATGAGCTTTATGAAATTGGTTCCTGCGAAAGCGTATCCCTCGATTTGAGCGATCCTGTTGTGTGTGAGGACGATAGAAGTGATGTTTTGTAGAGCGGCAAACGCGAACGCGTCAACGGTGGTGAGCGGCGAATGTTGTATGTAGAGTTCGCGTAGGCGCGGGAGGCCGCGGAAGGCGAAGGGGCGGATGCGAGTGAGGTTGCAGGCGTCGAGCGCGAGCCGCCGGAGCTGGCGCAGGTGCGCGAACGCGTCAGAACGCAGCACGCGCAGGTCGGCGCGCGACAGTGAAAGCTGCGTCACGCTCGCGCTCAGCGCTGACGGCACGCCGCGGAGCGTCGCGCTGTTGCACACAACCTGCCACAAAACAATACTAACTAAATAAACAACTCACATTGTAATCAACTTTATATCCTCCACAAATATTTGCCGGCACAGTAACGGCAAACAACAATCCAACAAAAATGATTAAAGTATCAGTTTCGCCGTGTCACGATCTAAGCGTTATTTCCATTGTTTGCTCAGTCAATAAAATTAATCCTTCCCAAAATATCGTCATCGACGTATACCGCTAGGCCGAAACCCATATTTTGATTGAATTGTTCCAAACTTAAGCTTCGGACATAATCGACCAAAACAAATATCAATTTGATTCAGCCCTGTAGGTACAATTATATAAAGCGTCGACGGCAAAGCTTCAATTCAATTTACTAGGTTCGCACTAATTCAATATACGTATTACCTATCGGCTGTTTGTGCATTTCATTAATTGCTATTAATACGCCGCACGTTTTCCGAACAGAAGATTCATGAATACACTTTTAATATTTTGAATCAGGAAAATATATTGAAGTAACGAGCGGGCTCGATTAACTATAAATTAAGAATTAATTGGGGCTTATACATTTTGGTATGATCATATAAACAGATTTTAGTTTAATAGGTAACAATGATTAAATACTATTTGAGTAACCTAGACTCTTATTACCACTGTAGTTTTAATGCGTTTAATTAGATCCAAATTCATTGATTGAATTTTATTTGAAATAATAAGTTATTACAAATATAAGTTACCACTACAACTACTATTAAAAAAAAATACCCAATGGATTTATGAAATATTAATAAAACAGCTTATTTATGCAATTTTTTTTGCAAAGCGACTTCATGGTAATATTGCTGCGGTCTTTTTCAGATTGCAAAAATGGGCGAATTATGACGAAATTCACAAATTCAAAAGCTGCTGCACAAAAATTTGGGATTCAGGAATGCTTGTTGCGGATTCCTCACGAACTCACATCGGCACGGAAGCTGGCTCGTGTTGATTGGTGCAAAAAATGTAAATGTTTAACCGTGGACGTTCAAAATTATGCCGAACATATATTTTGGATTCAAAATCGTGCACTTTTAAATCACATGTATAATTATGAGAAAATTGAAGCATTTAGAAAGGTTAGCATACTCGATATTTACACATTCTAAACAAAAATAGCAAAACGCGAAAAAACATAAAAGCATTCTTAAAATAGCAACTATTTCTTCACTCATCAACTCTACATATATAACACATCAGATACGTTATGTTCTCTATGTTGCACAGGTCTATTGATCTCGTGACTGTACTAGAGTTAGCCGTGTGTGCGTTTAGTTTGTTATTTTTCAATAAGGTTAATGTAAGGGAGGATCTTGTGCTTGTATATTTAACGCGTTAAACATAACGTAGCAAACATGGCGTTAATTAAGTAGTTCTCATGGTTACCCCACGGATTTCTCAAAATATTTATATTGTGACGAAAAAAAACGTCGTTTTAAAATGGAATAGTAATCTGCCTTAAAAGCTAGGATTGGGGGTGAAGCGTGAAGATTACAAACTTCAATGCCAATGTGATTTGATAGTTTCCGATACGTTTGGTCGTATAGCGTAAAATAGTATTAATTTTCGGAGGGATACGAATCTAACAAAGTAGTGGACTGTGATATTACAAATTGAGATTCAAGCCAGGATTAATTGATTGATCGCAGTATACATATACCGTTTTATACCTAATACATACCAGAAATAAAATGTGTAATAACATTCATCTAAAGATTTCAGTGTTAATGTTCTTTTTTATGTAATATTTGATCTTAAATGGGCATTTAATTTCAATAAGTCGAAAAACACTTAACGAATTCCGAAAGTTGAGGAAGTTGTCTGAACAAATGCAGATGAATATTCTGATCCGGATTATCATAAGTGAGCGAATGGTGGAGGTAAATTTACCGTGAGACACGGCGTAAATAACTTTCGAATAAGACAAATATTTCTGAAAAAGTACGCAATTATGAACCAACAATTAATAATATGGAAAAATGAAGACACACAAATACTTTATTTTATGTAACTGAATACTTTTGTAGTTATTTTCCTTTTTAACGGAAATAAACGTTGGCTTATCATAATACAATAAGATATATTGAAAGTTACAAGGATTTTGTGACCTCCACTTACTTAAATCTCAAGTTTTGAGTTGATATCTTCATCATTTCGAGTATGCCTCAAAGAATTTTTCAGTCCCGGTCTTTGTATAAATACAGCTATCATAGTACTCGGAAGTTCGGAAAACCAACAAACGGTCCGACCTAACAATACCGGTCTGTTTTTGGGTTTCAGAGGTAAAGACGCAGTTTGTTGCCTAAAGTCAGAATGTTTTGTTAAAAATAGATTTTCCAGTCATCCTTTGTAGTTCAACTTATTAAATTCAGTTTTAACTTAAATCTTCTTTAGTAAAATATAACTTGAGAATACATTACTAACCTGATTTATGTGCTGTGCTACATGTAAATTGACAATATTGTTTGTGTGTCGTAATAACTATAAGACTGAATCAACGCTTCAAACGTAAGAAAACCAAATCTATGTCTATCTATATATATATGAGTGCTAAAAGTACAACTACGCAGTAATTATTTATATGAAATTATATCTTCTTTATACTTTGTTAATATTTATTAATTATTCAGTTATCATTTACAGTCACTACAAAACAATTTATACAAAAACAAACTTAAGCTATATTAAAATTAAAACTTGTAACAAAAAAAAAACGATGTAACTAAATAAAAAGAAGAAGACTTATTAACCATTACCAATCAAAATTGTTTAGTAATGGTTAATATACATCAAAAATATTATTAAAATATCTTTTATATTATATAATATGTACCTGCGACTGCGACAGACATATGCAGTGCGTGGGGCACGGCGGCGTGAGCGCGGGCGTGAGCGAGGGCGTGTGCGCGCGCCCGCCGCCGCACAGCGCGCCCCACGCCGTCGCCGTCACCAGCCAACGCAACACCCATCTGATGATAAAATACATCATTACTTATTATCAATAATTATGGTGAAAAGAATAGTGACGTCACATTATGTAGTCTCTCTCTAATTAGCAATATTAAAATGCTTGTAACTAGTTCAATGTAAAAGTAATCAATCTGCCGTTTTTACAAGACGACATAGTTTATAATATATTTTTTTAAATGAAATATAAAAAATCTTGTCAAATACCCAATTTAATAATAACGGCAAAAATACATCAGAAAAATATATACATTGTAAATTTTATAAAAAGTACCTACTTGATACCTTTTTCTAATCCCTTTTGTTTTAATGAAAGAAAGGGCTAGAGCTATACTGACACATATCACCATCTCTTTTATGACGGATTTTGGGTTCAATAGTTCAAAATATGGCGAATTTGTGAAATGGCTTTGACCTTGTGAGTGAAAAATCGCACTAATTTGCAATATTGACAGTATAAACAAAATTAATTATATAGCTAAGTTGTATATATTAAACAAAATACAATGTGTAAGGATTTTCTCCAAAACATTTTACGAAATAATTAGTTCGGAAACAAGAACTCATTTTGCGGTCACGGTATCCGTATCCGGGGCAACGATTCCATCCTTGTTCTGTACATAGCTTTAACTCTTTTTTCTGCGAAAACAAACCGAAATGAGTGGAGTCGGTATGTCATACAATCGGGTTCCGGGAATCAAATAAAAAGAACAACTCAGGCTATATGAGTTCAACTTGTGTTTTAATACAATCTCTTTCTTTGACTGGTCTCCAATCAGATTGAGAGCAACCGAAAATTTGGTAACGAGGATATTAATATCTATGACTGATCTAGATTCTAAATCGCTACCCATTTGCATACTAGCAAGCTCATAGACGTATTAATTGGACTGTCGAATCGCGTCCGTAGATCAGAGTGTTTAGGTTCAAAACTCCGTACGTAGCTGAACGTGCTAAGTTAAGGATGGCAACGTGTAGATAGATATTAGTTATGACAGGTCGGTAGCCTATCGCCACGGAGGACGACCTCTTTGATTTTGTATATCTATGTAGGTAGGTGTGTATAAGGAACCAGCCTGATAAATCCCGACTTTAAACTAATATTTGTGACAGTACTATATTTAGGACAGATTGCCAAAATTATATTTTTACAAAAGAAAATAATTTTTAATTATTTTTATATTTGGTCAAGTGTAGGTACTTGACCTACGCCTTGTTCCAATGGAGGATAAAGCCCTGTAATCAAACGTAGTAAGATAATTACCTACATAAATGAAGTTGGACATTGAACTATCCACACAAAATTTGTCGTCTACATAATTGAACACACAAATCGTACAGAGCACGAAAATTAAGTGACTTGAAGAAGTTATTACTTCATAAATTCACTTAATTTTCGAGCTAAGGTCAAGTGATCAAATTATTAATAGCTGAGTAAAGCAAGTATTATCAAGTAAGTGAAGTACGATCTATACATATAAAAGAGAATGTATGTGTGCATGTATGTTCACCTAAAACTCGAGAACCGTTAGCCCAATTGATATGAAACTTTGCATATATATAAAAGGTAACATGACCACTTTGACGAAAATAGTGACGTTGGTGCCGGAAAGGTGGTGGAAGTGATTTTTATATTTAGAACAATAGGTCAAATTGTAGATTCTTTTAGATGAAGCGATTCGCACCGGACACCAGCAAGTTTTATTATATTAAAAATAATAGAACTAAAAATAGCAAAACTAGTTAACTATATTCGTGACAGTTCAACTTTGAATAAAATTATTCACAGCCCTTTTATCCCGACAGTATGAGTTCGTGTTACATTAAACCCGAAGTCACTTTTAAAGGCCACGAAACGTGGATATCTAATAAAACATGTAGACTGTTTAATTTACTACAGAGCCCAGCAAACCTATGTTAATACTAAAACTTCCTAAAGTCGAAATTAAAACCCAGAATAGCATTATAAACTAGAAGGGATTGTTACCGAATATAAGATATCAGCCCAAGCCAAGTGGCATTTCGACAAGCGTAAACGATGATAGAAATCGCTCAAATGACATTAAATGTATGGAAATGACATTTCGTTTCGATAAGTCACGTGACTTGGACTTGTCACTTCCATACATTTGTACGATTCCGAACGATCGCTTGTCGAAATGTCACTTGTCTAGGCCCTAGGGGCTCAGTTCTCGTCATCTTAGTAGAATACGTAGGTTAGGTGGTACTTATAGCTACAAGAAGTAGTACTTTGTTGTACTAACAAACTATGAAATCCAAAGTTTACAAACTTCTTGCGAGTTAAATGTATTTAGCTTTCAATAATGAATCTTAACGCAACAGTTTGAAGTAACTTTGCCATATGAAGTCCTTAAGTTTATGGTAGAGTTCTAGTTAGCATTAACACAAGTTAAGCTTGTTGTTTTATTGGTGATGTTACCTGAAAAATGGCAGCTAAAATGTTAGATTGAAATTCAATCAGCAATTCACCGGTCAAGCGCGATAATTATGGTAATGCCCATTTAGAATCGCTCGTCGAGGCGAGCCATGGGAGAGGCTTATGTTCGACGGCTGAATAGCTGTTTAGCGATTGACGTCATCTATGAAATAGGAACGTAACTATATGTTCATAAACTGTTCCAGGTCATAATCATGAGTATAGAATACCATTATAATCTATTTACAGAAGCAGACTTTAATTTTCAAATATTTGCGTTACCTATTTATTTTTATTTATACTGTAATGGCATGATGTCTGCGTCTTTGGATGTGTCCTTTATACAAAATATCATTATGTACAAACTAGTTGATCCGTGTTGTTACAATTTCCTCATCACGAAATGCCATGGCCGTACTAAACGCAAGCTTTTATCGACTTGTATGGCCCGATAAAGGCAAATTGAGTATGGTTGTTATAAATAACAAATACAAAAAGATATTACGTGTGCAAGCGAACGGGTAGTCATTTTAACAGAATAAATAAACATCAAACATTTCCAAGTGTTATTTTTGCAATAGCAACCTTCATTCATAAATTTTAATCGAATGAAAACAACGTGAAATTGAATTTGTATCTGGCAATAAGATCTATGTAGTCTACAGCTTTGATGTGACTGAGTAGGCGTCTGCCCAGAGGTTTAAAAACAGTGTCGTCTTACATAATTAGCAGTCCACCGGTAATTTGATTCTTAATTAACGAAGAATAAAGGTTACTTCTGTTTGTTTATTTTTTATTCAGTGGAGGATGTCAATGACTTTCCTGATATCGCTCACAAATCACACCTGACGTTGTATCAAAACACTCCCTAACTTTGTCCTCAAAATTTTAGGCTCTCCATATATCATGCGATATCTAACTACCTGCATGCCACTGGCGAGTTATGATGCCAAATATTTGTCGTATCGTTACCTACCCACATAGCTTACTGAACCTAATAAAAATGACCTCAAAACTATATTGCGCAGTGCCGAAGTGTTGGTTTTTCTGAGATTTCGGACGATAGTTTGAACTTCACTGGAAACAATATACATTATGTCCTATGTGCGCACTAATATATAAAGTTGCGTTTAAACGGCTTGGTTTAGCTTCAACCGAGTACTTATTGCAGTCCGTGCCGGCCTTCTGCCGATAAAAGCGTCTACAAGACGGCGATGTTTATATCCCCTTGATCTTTGTGGAAAATCGCCTAACGCGCCAACAGTGCAGGTTAACACGGATACCGCATGGTAGCTTGCGCCGTCCATACGCGCCATTTAATCGCACCTTAAGCATATTGTTTACCTGAGTTTGAGAGCAGGGGCCATGGGCGGACGCAGGCGGGGAGCCCCGCCCGCCGCGTGCCCTCACCGGCACCCCTCCATCGCACTACAAAGGCCTGTCAACAAATAATTAAACAGTTACTTCATTTACTTCCGTGTACCTACGCACTAATCGCATTACTACGTCCGCAAATTAATCTGGTACGACGCCACTCGGGGCTTCCGTCTGGGGAGCTGATAGCAATAGAGACTATTTAATGCTTTATATCTTTACAATTGTATTTTCCTACACACTGGATTTTATGTAGGTACGTTTGTTGACACAAGAACTAATTAATTAACATTTATATCGTTATTTTATATCGACATAATATGAGATCTAGTATTCTCGGTACACTTATAAAATCTACATGCTAATCACTACAAAAAAACATGATACAAAACCAAATTGGGCACAAAAAAGTTAGGCAATCATAGTAAAAAGGTATACTATATCAGGATATAGTCACTTTTTACCAGATAATATTTTCCAAATTTTACGATAAAAAGTCCTTTACTCCCTCGGGTGTCCATGGGAATATATCGAGTTGTTTATAGTGAACGAGAGACCACATAGTGTAAATGGTTTCGTCACGGATCATTTTCTATAGAGGGCGAAGTGGTTTCAGAGGTTTACTGCGCTTAGGGTCAAGGGTTGTATGATGAACAAATCCGTTTAAGTCTATGTTCCTTTTGCATGTGAGATTTCCATGTTCCCAGGATTAAGAGCGGGAAAATGTTCCAAAAACAAATACGTAACTCAAACTGTTTGGAAACAAAATCGGTCTTTTCACTTAATTCAGAGCTTTAGCAATAACAAGTTGGATTAAATATTGCTTTAGCACACAATTAGTAGCAAGCTGTTTACCCTTTCTTTTGCGCAGTTTGTAAACTGTTTCCCCCAGTTAACTTTACAAGTTCCACTGAATAATAAGCCTCTAATGACTCTATGTTTTATTATTGTTCTATTTAATTTGTTTTCAAAGTAAAACGTTATCTCTTTTTATTTAAAAAACATGGGTTAAATTTAAGTCAACATTTTAATTTAATTGAAATTGATACCAGTCTCAGGACAAAACTGGAAACAGCCAAATAATGTAAAAAAATATATTTGTGTTTGAATCATTTTTCCTTGTGAAAGAAAAACTATTCAAAATTCAATTATTCTTAAACGGAAATTGAAAACGTCGAGATAAAAGGGCTCTGTAGCCGAACCTATTCCTCTAGCTAAAGTTTTTGAGTTCTAACTGTCTCCCGTTATTAGTATGACAGGTGGTGTGACAGTAACCCTCCACTCTATTTGAATTCAGCACATAGTTTCAAACAGTAATGGGTTTAGCATATAAAAAGTCTACTTATACAGACCAGTGATTCGTGATTGGGTCAGCTCCGTCTAATTTACCTACAATAAAACGTTATTCTTACAAGCTTATTATAATTTTAAAAAAGTTTTAGATACTTCATTTTGGTGTATGCTTGTCAACCGATTCGACAAATCCAAGATAGTTCTGCCCCCCTAGACAAGTGGCATTTCGACAAACGTTAACGAGGATAGAAATCGCTTAAATGACATTAAATGTATGAAAATGACATTTCGCTTTGATAAGTCACGTGACTTGGACTTGTCACTTCCATACATTTGAACGATTCGATCAGCGTTATCGCTTGTCGAAATGTCATTCGTCTAGAGGGGCTGTTATACCTAATTTTAAAGTTAATCGACACTTTGGACGATATAATGTATAATAAATTTCGACTATTTTATTTTTCTTTTTTTACGTAGAAGCAGAGAATTACCCGTTTTTGCTACCTTAAACTTAAGTAGGCGTCTACCACTGACTGGTTGTTTTGCCTTTTTAACAACATTGCAAACTGTTTAATCCATAATTGCTTTGCCTACAACCAAACCGCACGCGAACCTACGTTTTGTCTTTTTAATTGTTACAAGTTTAATTTTAAGAGCTGCTGTATACATCATCTTGATTTATTCGTTGTAAAATCTAAACATTTAGAAGCTTTTACCGAGAAAATTGTTTGTTGAAATTTGCAAAGAACCTAACACACATTTACTTTCTAAAATGTAGACAAAATAAAGTGGTGCGGACGGGAACATTGAAAGACCAACGATAACGTCTTACACGTGATGACACACGTCTAAAGAGGTTCCTTGTAATACAAAACGCTTTGAATAATGTACGTGTTGCATGCCAAAAACTTAAAATTGTACGAGTATGTTTTGGGCTTCGCGAGATTTTCTACAAAGAATAGTCCCCCGGAGCGCCATTACCCCGCCCAGCGAAGACGCATACGCTTTTAAACTAAACCACGCTTAAATTGCTCGCAAAACAAATTATACTTACTTTTTTTACGGCGTACACTAGAGGATAGAACATCGCCACCAATCATGCAGCAGAAAGCAATTTACGAGATAAATAGAATATTATGTAGAAGAAAATTGAAGAGAAAATTAAAATAAATTCGAACAATATCTGAAAAGAGAGTTATTAAATTTTTTACATACATTTGTATGCAAGACATTTATTTTGCCAGTTTAATAAAAAAATATATATTAATCCTTCCTTACTAATATAAATTCGAAAGTAACTCTGTCTGTCTGTCTGTCTATCGCACTTTCACGCAAAAACTACTAAACCGATTTAAATGAAATTTGGTACACAGTCTAGAGCCTAAGAAAGGACACAGAATACTTTTTGCCGCGATAACCGACATCCACGCGGGCGGAGCCGCGGGGAACAGCTAGTTATATATAAATACCCCAAAACCACTATTAAGTACCTTAAAACAACAAAAATAAGTTCTGTCAATAAATAAGCCACTTAAATAACATTCTCTCCAAAGTAAAGCTCTTTTAATCGGCTATTTTATCTTTTTCCAAGTAAAATGACAGTGTTGGTTTAACATTGACATAAATCACGAGCGTTATCCTTTCCCGGAGCATGTTTAACTTGACGGTCACCTGCGAACAAAGGCAATGATTTCTTTTTGGTCCATTTTATCGGTTGACCCTAAAAACGTGTTATTCTAACATTTTCCTCGGATGTTTCGATATAGGAGTTAAGCTACTTGGTTAACTAAAAAAAAACCTTTTTCAATAAGAAACGTGTGCAGAATTTTAAAATATGCAAAGGCTTTTAAAAACGGTTAATTTTAAGTAAATTTTCAAACGTTTTTAAAGAGTAATATTATGTTACTTTTTGTGATCAAAAGTTGTACCTTAATACCAGAATTCTTATTCGCCAATTTAATACATCGAATTGCTACTATATTCAATATCTTAAAACTGGAAATTGAAGCTTAGTTTCTATAATTAATAATTACCAGCCTATAAATGTCTCACTGCTGGGCCTGAGCCCAGCAGAGGCCTGTGCCTCTTCTCATGTAGAGAAGTAACGAGCGTTGATCACCATGCTTGCTCATTGCGGGTTGGCGATTCAAAATTCAAAACGATTTTATTTCAGTTTTTGGAATCCTGGTTTCATCAAAATATTTTCCTCATCGTTTGCCAATGATGTCTTAGAATAATAAGGAAAGTACATATAATTTTGAAAACCTTTAGTACTTGCCTGTAATGGGTTTGAACCCGCAACCTTGTGCATAAAAATCCGTTCGTTGAACTGTTAGGCCACTACGACACGTGCTTAGTCTATTTCTTAAGGAATAGTAAGATTTAGAATTATCTTAATATTACTTTACACATACTTATAACTATATAACATTAAACCCATATTAAGTTATCCAGGTAAAATATAATCTTAACTTTCGCTTTCTTAAAAGGATTTTACGAAGTAAATTTCGTATTTTATAGTCGTATATATCCCGTTTATTGCAAGATAACGACTTCAAACGATTTTAAAATGTCCATAAAATACCACACGATAGCTTCCATAACGTGTTGCCTTCACCGAAGCACTGGGTGTAAATATGAAATTGAATATGCAAACTGTTTCGAATAATTCTCTTTGAATACACTCTCTTTTTAGTGTAGTGACTTACTGACATTACTGATATACAACTGTCAGATAAACAACAGGCTGCGTTTTATGATTTGTATGATACAAATAAGTTTAGACTGTTTACAATGCACTTTATCTAAAGTTTAAAATGTGATCGTCATTTTTTTTTGCGTCGTTCTTCTCTGGCTGTGGTCAATTTATTGGTTCAGCATTTACAATAATAGTAACTCGTAACATACTGAAATATTCAGTTATCTGAGAAAAGAAACATTAGAGAAATCATTGTCACTGCCTATTCCAACGGGACCGGCCGTAACTTTATGTATTAATGTGTGGAAGAAAAATAAATTGGCCAACAGAGGTGTTAACTGTGGCTTACCGTATACGATGCGACGGACGAACATTGGTACTGTCACCCGAGAGGCTTATTTATATCACGTAAAACAATTCCTGCACCTGAACACACTAGTAAATATTTAAAAAGTTTCCGACTCAAAATACAGCAAGATCAACATGTCATGACTTCATTGTTTTATTATTAAAGATACTTAATTATAAGCAAGGATTTAAAGCTCATCGGGGTGGATTAAGAGAATACCAGACCGAATCCGTTGGTTAAAGTTATTCATACATATTTACATATAACGAACGGTCAGGTTAACGTCATGATGAATAAAGCTATTGTGGTAAAACTCAGCTAATTGGTAGTCACATTCTTAGCAATGTAATTACGAAAGAACTTGTTACGCAGGATGAACATAAATTTAAATTCAAGTTTAGTTCAAATTTAGTTAGGTGTGATGCTCAATATATCTTACTAAATTTTATGTGTACTCGTGTAGTGGACAAGTTTAATTGGTTCCCGGCTATGTACGATCAATCATAGGAGTGGCGGGTCATGTCGTCGCACCGACAGCGCTAGCCATGATATGTGGACGTCCGCTATCCCTAAACATTTTAGGTAAATATAATCCAATCTCTTTGAATTTAAAAAAATGTATATCAAAAATATACCTACATAACCGACGGGTTTGGACGAGTACTCGACAACATCTAACAAAACGTATATCTGTGTTCATGACAAGTAAAAATATGCGAAAATACTTCAAAGTATAACGTTATAAAAGAAATATCAACGGATACAACGTTCAACATATAAACATAATAAAGACTTTTCGAAACGGTCACAGCTTTGTAAACAAACAAAGGGAACATTCACATAATGATGTTGGTATATCAACCTATATGAGTTAAACAAGCCTTATTATTACTTTACAAGGTATAATCAAAAATATTCTGTATTTATACATCTTAAAATATATCTGCTCTCTACCACATCGATAATAAAAAAAAAACAAACGATTATTTTCCACGTTACCAGTCTCCGGGACGGAAGGTAGGTAATATGATAGTCTAAATAAGCGCTAGAATTTCCTTCAGCACAAGTCTTTAGTAAAATCTTGCCGAACAATGTATAAGCCGTCAGCAAAGACTAAGTATATCTATTGTATATGATGTGTTCTTTAAAACACGGCCCGGTATAAATATATGGTCACACTTTTCGTATAGAACTAGTTTAATAAGCAATACTTGCAATTGTATTTTGTATTATATAGTTAGTAAGTTTTGGTCTTAAACTATGTTGATCGCACTGTGAGTTGCAAGACCTGAAATTGTACATTATGTAGGGTTCGAAGAGACGATAAAGATAAAATTTAACCAGCCTACATAAGGTGATAATGTTATCGTTGGACGAAGAAAACTATGACCTCTATGCCGGAATTTTAGTACTATTACCGTAAAAGTCTTGCGTTTATTGTATTAAAATACGAGTATTTTTTTCATTTGCTTTTTTGTATTATTTTGTACTGTAATACCTACTTATAATTTTTATAACCGTTAAAGGCCATAGTTTTTGTTTGTGCAACGATCTCCTTGTATAGCTACTGTCCTCCTGGCTTAATTATTAATTTATTAGTACGATCTTAATAGATCTGTGAACTACGCCGACGATACTTTATTGCACAGATAAAGTTCATATTATCGCTCTTGTAGATCACAATAGTTGTTAATTTATTCCTTTATGTCAGCCAACTTGGACCAATTAAAATACAAATTATAATTTGGAAACTAATACTTAAATACCTATACTAAACCTTAATAACTTTTTCATTTTATATCTCTTTAAAGTCTCGTGATTATATTCCGATTTAGTAGACTTTACAAATCCTAAAGTTTATAAATAAGTTTTAAAACGTTTCTATTTTGACTTATAAATAGCTACAGAATTCAATTTCGCGTATATATATTCTCATTTAAAGTACCGAAAATAAAACGGCTGTCAACGTTTTATTTTTGTTTTTCTTACCTTAATCTTTGCAGTTTCCCGGGATTTCCTACTTATTAACTGGAAGTCCAGTTAATAAGTAATAAGGAGGCTTCTGTTTATGATTTGACATAAGTATGTCAAATCATAAACAGAAGCCTCCACTCAGGTTTGTAAATATAAATTTAGCAACGGCGCTGTAAAATGCCGCGCCGACTTTTATGTGTTCCACGTTACAAAGGTAAATATAGAACTTTTATTTATTTAAAGTAAACAAAAGACCTCTCGAGATATCCAAAATTCAGTATTTGAGTATATTTAAGTAGATTGCTATTTACGTGCAAAAGGTATCTAATAACTAATAGATGTAACCAGAATATTTGCAATATTCTTTTATATAAAATATGATGGGAATAATAAACAAGGACAGCTGAACCGGATTCAATGGACTCTTCAAGTCAACAATAGTAGCCGATATTTCGAATCTTTATGTTTCTAAACCACGCTTATTGATGCACATCACAATACTATTACATAAAAATAATAATCTTTAATAAATAATAACATAAACTAAAATATTTAGTCGCGTTTTAAAACTCAATAATGAACAAAGAATCCTACTTTTAGGATTATAAATTCTTTAAATACTTAAACAGTATTACTGCCATAATACTCACACTGAAACCTTATGATACTTATTATCATGCGACATTATAAATTTTACTCTAAAACTATATTGCGTACTCAAAACTTTTAACATTAGTAGATACATATCATTAGAACTTGAACCTTTTGTATTATTTAACTAAAATAAATTAAGCTATTTTCAAAATACATTCTTAAATTGTATTGTAACGTTATTAAGCTTTTAGGGATCTTAACGAATGGCTCATATCGGGCTCTGTATAGACATAGATTTCAGAAACTTGACAAACTTAGGTTGTGGTTTGGCCACTTTGTAATTTACGAGTTAAGTATTGCGCCATTGTCTCAAATTGGCTTGTAATTTAGGGTATGATTATACTATTAATATTATGATTATGTCCCAACTTCATCAGTAATCTAGTAGATAAAATGAAATATAGATATTATGGTTAATGTTGGGTACAATAGCTCTCTATAATGGACTACTAAATTATCTATGAAAGTGATATTCATCTATAAACTGTTAATAAAAGAAATGGCACTAATGCCGCGTTTAACCACCTATTTGGCTCAAATAACTAACTACCAATAAGTTAAAATAAAAAACAAACGAAAAAAAATATTTTTGTAATCGTAACAAACAAAATATATGCTTCATAAAATTAAGCCGTCTACTGCTCATTTGACCCGATCAAACCCCTGTAAACTTTACTTTAACGATCAGACGTCAGGCAGGACTACAATTTCTGTGTATTTTGCAATTATATCGATTTATAAACTATTTCTTTGGTTCGTCCTAAGAGATTTGCTCAAAGTATACGAAGGTATAATTATTTCATTTCTATTCAGCTTTGGTATCACGATTATTAATCATTGTTAACAATTTCAGCCACTCTATCCAACTGCAGTGCATTGGCCAACACTCTTTCTATCGTTTTCTGTCTAGGACAGACCAATCTTTAGCAATGAAGCGAATGAGCCTGGCCGTAGTGAGCAACGCCGACGACTCTATCGAGCGAGCTTTAGCATCTGCTACCCTAAAACTAGGTAGCTACTATAAATTGAATAAAATAAATTGAATTAAATAATAATGCTGTCTCATCATTATAAAATATTTTTTAATAAATAAATACTCTAGAATCAGCAGTCAATCACCGCTCAGTCTAATGTCAAAACTCATATAATGTTTTACGTTTCAAAGCGGAATGTTAATATAACTATAAATTATTTAAAAAGACTGATATAAACATGAATAATATGTCAGAATTACATGTCTAAATAAAAGGCTAATAGAATAAAATAGGTAATAAACAAATTGCGAATGCGTGATTTCTTTATTTCTCTTAAAGTTACGCTTTGGCAACATTGTATTCGGAAGAGCAGGGAATTATTAGCTGACACATGTAATCTCATACTCGTCTTGTATAAGATTATATGTGTCAACATATACCACCTCGTTTATCTTGGGATAATGGAAAACATTCCGCGGTTCACGACACCAGTTAACGAAAATAATTTTGCCCAATTTTACCTTTTGCTACGTTTATTTCACCTTTATACGTTGTATAACGAGTAAAGTGTTTTTGTCATACGTTTTGGATATAATTGCCACCTTGTCAGTACTTGCTAATTAGCGTGTTGGAGTTATAATTGAAATGTTTAGAAATCGAGTTCGACGGACAGGCCCGCATTGGCAAAGTTTATGAGACTGGTACAACTCACGGTAGAATGGAGGGTTAAAGTGTAATTATAAGGCATTTAACTGTAGACAATAGTTTAGAGTAATATTAATGTTTCAAATGAATCACGATCCGAATTTACGACATAAATAGTGTTCTCTACCGTAATATGTCATTATATGATAAAATAAAAATTAAATTAAATTTGGACGACATCACATACATTGCTCTGAACCCAAAGTAAGTAGCTAAAGCACTTGTGTTATGGAATCAGAGACAACGAAGGTACCACACACACCTAGACCCGAGTCAATGTAGAAAAAAGGTTTTCTACATTAACCCGTCCGGGGATCAAACCCGGGACCTTAGAGCTAGCGACACCTTGAACACCGCTGTGTACTCCTCTCAATCAGAGAGGGCATGTCAAAATGGGACATAATATTTTTCGGTAGGTCATTTTTTTTTACAAATAAAACAGGTAAGAGATCCTAATGGTTCAATCTATCGAGTAATCTTGTGTTGAATGCAGCAGATTCTTGCTTTCCCTAATACAAATCTGTAAGGACATGTACGGTTAATGCGCTGTCCGTACAGCGTACAACACTGTCAGCGCTAATGTCTCTCGGTACATGTTGTAAACTCTAAACCTATAAGACGGTACAAGTATAAAGCCTTAACTGAGGGAAAGTTTAAAATGACTGCATGTTATAGCTTAGTTTTATGATGACATTCTACTTTTTAATATATACTTTTACTATATTCTGCCAATTAATAAATGTAGGTAATGTAAACTTCAAGAAAATAAGGTTCGTATTGTTAGTAAGCCCTGTTGAAACGTCCGATTTAAATGATCCAATAGATTGACTCGCAAAGATTATTATCGTTATCAAAGAAATCGTTACTGTCCTAGATGTTAGCTTTCACTTTTTTCAACAAGCGTAGATTGAACTGACTGGCTGGGAAATATGAAGTTACAGGGGCGGTATTGTTTGCCATAATCCATAAGAAGCGTAACGTAGCATAGTACAATAGCTATTCCCACATGACGAATACGTTGTGTAGGTACTTGTGGAGATCTAAAGTGACGTGATTGTTCAGGGTAGCCACTACCGCGAATTCGCTCAATCGACTTGCCTGTGGAGCTCACAAGCTCGCAAGATAACTAGGTTACCTGGACGCGTTTACGCTCGCCCAGAGACAAAGAGCTACCACAATAGAAACCAAGGGTTGTCTATAAATAAAAAAACTACGTAATCGACAGTTTTCAATTGAATGATACTTATTGTCACTCTAAATTATTAATGAGTAGTTTTATTGTAAGAAAGCTTACAGATAATTGTAAAATTAAGTCATAGTAAATGTAATTTTATGGGGTTTCCTACATATTAAAAAACTCTAATGACGAAAATTGTAAATCCATTGACAGACAAACATTACTTTCTGAACATAGACTAAATTTGTCCGTAATTGGCGTAACAATTTTATTAAATGTCTCTGATAAGTAATATTTTAATTACTTAAAGTAAAATAACTTGGCTTGTCAAGCTACAAGGCTTGACGAGCCAAGTTCTTACTAGCAATGTTCATCCGTCCTTCATAAGAAAAATTTGTTTGAAGATTTAACGAAGGTAAAGGCTCCATTGGCTCTTAAAAATAAAGTTAAGGCAGTATAAAAATATTTTTCATAAAACGTCAAGTAACTTGACACTTTACGCCGCCGTGTATATACACAGCTCGTTTTTCTTATTTTGTATGTGTGCGTGAAACTTACGTATGAAGAACGGCGACGTGTACAGCGCGGGTTTACGACGTATTGTCGCGAACACAACACAAATCTTCCCCGGGGTGCCACCGCCGGGCGTAGTGTTCCCACCTCGGGTTCGCGCGCGCACCGACCGGTCCCCATTATCATTCAGCCCCGAAAAGCTTTTAAAACATTCTTAATTTTATTGGAGTTTAGAAATTCTGAATCTAATTCAAGAAATCTGCTTTCAACAAGAAATGTAATAATCAAACATTCATGTACTCGTTTTATTAACTTCGAATAGAATAGTAAGGTAAGTTTGAGTTTTTAGTTCCCCACTGAAAATAAAAGTATAGCAAACTGTTACTAGTTTGTACGGTGGTAACTAACTTAGTTGTCAAAGTCCACAAAGTAGGATTTCCTGTTTCTAACTGTTGTTTTAAGTCTTTAAGGAAGTTAGGTACATGTAGCCAGTCCATTTCACGAATACCTACTCGAAAATGAAATTGGAAGTGGAACGTGACTTTGAGGGACGACCACTACATACATAGGCACTAATGCTAGACATTAGCCCACGAAGACCAACCAGGCTTCTAAAATAGTTCTGACAGCGACATAGTTATGACGCGAATAACTGATGGACGGCGTCCTTTCTTCTCATCACTTGATTAACATTCAGAGTGGCTCGCGACTCCCAGCTTGGCATTCTTGTAACAATACCCGAGCACAAAATAAAAGCTTTGCACGTTCACTCGCTGAAAGGCGGACTTCCCCAACTTACGTCATCCCAGTTTTCTGTACTCGTAGAACTTTATCGAAAACAAAACACTGGTACCTATTGTCAATTGTGAAGGCTCTTCATACATACTTTTTTGAACAGTGCAAGAGTTATTTATCAGATGTTGGAACGATTTTGTTGTGAAATCAAATTTATTGCAAGGAAGCCGGTGCGTCCTCGCGGCGTCAGAGACGCATCAAGTTGTTTCGAGACAGTAACTTATCTTGCATTCTCAAGGAAAATACGAGGCGGAAAACGGAATGTTGGTCGGCTAAACATAGGTAAGAAAAAGCTTTCTTTTTTAATAAAAGCCTTAGGTGGAAATATGTAAACGAGTTTAAAGTAACCGGTCTGTGAGCCACAAGAAAGGCGAGATTCCCTCACGCTCGTTAATTTTAGTTAGGTATTTAATTTGTTCTGTACATTTTACCCCAAGCATTTAACCTATGACGTAGAATCATAAAATTCGTTATTGCCTATTCCCTTCCCTTTATTGTTCGCGCGTTTAGACTTGCCATTGTCACCCGAAAGCTTAT
This sequence comes from Diachrysia chrysitis, assembly GCA_932294365.1. NCBI lineage: Eukaryota > Metazoa > Arthropoda > Insecta > Lepidoptera > Noctuidae > Diachrysia > Diachrysia chrysitis. The sequence goes on along the minus strand of OW028649.1, from coordinate 7,516,950 downwards.
TAGCCGCCATTACTTTCCTCTGTCGGCGCATTTATATTTTAATTAAAGTAATTTCTCCAAAAAATAAAACAATTTAAGTAATATTTACTGTAGTTCTTTAGACAATTCTGTCAAAATACCGTTAATTTACACACATAAATTAAGGACATACATTATACATAGGTCCATTTTACATTTCTATGCGAACTACTATTGCAGCAGCGTTCTGTGTAATTCTATTATATTTAAGGAAAAACTTATTGGAAATCTAAGTATCACTTCATTCATACTTTTATTATATATTACTAAGAAGTTCACAGAAATTTACACTAAGTACCTCATATTGCGAACTAAAATAAACTGGCATGATGTTTTACTTTGACACAAATTCATTGAATATGTTTGAAAAAGAATTTAATTCAAAATAGTTCCTAGTTCCATTTCTTAGTAATTGAAACATACCTATAAATTAAGTACCTAACGTAGATTCTTTCAGTAAATCAGTAATTTACGCCCATCAATTTAACTCTGTAGTGGAAAACAGATAGTTAAAACAAACGACGGTCGTCAACTGAAGCTTAAATCTAACCATTAACATTTTTCTTTTCCGACATTATTTTGTTTATAACGGAACCCAAAACCGACAAATACAACAGTCGTTTAGAAGGCACCTATCTAAAATAAAAATGCAAATTAGAGTAAGACGAATTGGGTTAGCTAAGACGTTTTATATTTCTTTTTTCCTTGTAAATTAAAATAATGTGATGTATTCAGAGGTTAGCTACACGTCGGAAACACAAAAGCTGTTCTTGTTGTAATATTTAGAGCTAGACTGGCTACAATTCCCTGAAGTCTAGCTTAATCTGGTGTGTTCTTGATATCTCGCACACATGTTCTTTGTTCCGCGGTACGAGATAAATTCACCCATGTTTATTTAAGCAGTCTCAAGTAATTGCTTAAAGTTTTCCTAAAATGGTATTATTGTGGTTAAATATTCTATAGTGTTGCAGAGTCATTGCTGTAATTTATCGAGTTGGTTTGCCTCATACCTGAGCTCTCCGTCTGTTTGGCATAAACGTAACTATTTCTTAAAATGGGGTAGATGACTGTTTTATTTTTAATGTCCATCAGATAGATTAATAAAAAATATTAGACTATTTTTAGTAACCGAAAACTTATGACGATACATTGAATTGAAATTTCACATCACGTTACAATTTCGTGCCTGTTGGACGCAAGTATGACATCTTTACCCTCCAGTCCTGAACTTTGATTCCGAATATCTAATTAGTGTTTTCTTATTTTGAAAAAAAATTGTGTCTAATATTCTTTAATTATCTAACTGACGGACTATTTAGATTTTGACTTTTTTACTCCTATATACGATATGGCCATTTCATATTGGTAATCGCTTAGCACTTAGGCAAGGATAAAGACATTAATTTAATTTCCGTGTTAAACAGTTATTTAGATTTTCCTTTAAGTTGTAATAAAAATGATTTATTTTAGTTTTCGATCTAATACCTAAATGATAAATATTAATTTACTTCAGAATATAATTATAATTAAATAATACGGAACAATGAAATATATTTAAATAAATTTAATACTGATCATTAAAAACATGTTTACCGTAATACTCATTATAACTCAATTTTCTCCGATGACTCCCACGCTAAAACAAAGCAGGTACTATACCAAAATTAAGTAACGGATCTCCTTTAAAAATCCTTTTTTCTTTGTTATTACCCTTATCTAATAGTACGTTAAGTAACTTAAGGTACCTTTGAAAAGACAAAAGTGTATGCCGGAGCTTATTCAAAGTGCTCGTAACACACGTACCCAAAACATACATAAGTATACAATGTGAAAACCAAAACCTTTTTGTTAAGTTTGGCTAAAGCTAAACCAAAAAGGCTAATACATTAGATTCCAACCATTATATTATGTATAAATAATATTATGTACTCGAATCTAGGATTAAAATAGACCTCTTTTATTTACCCATTAAAGGCAAATACCAATGCGACTTTATCAAAGTGATATGTACTTTCTTAATTATGCTAAGACATCATTGACAATCGGTGAAGGAAAACATCGTAGGGAAACCTGAATTCCAATAACTGGAACGCTGGAATGAACAAGCGTGATCAATTGTTCCTTATCTACATAATAAGTGGCGTGTGTCTAGCCGCTATTATTATAAACATATACATTTTATATGTATCTATTTCTCAGAATGTTTCTTATATGCCGACGATCTTAAATTTGGATGAACGATTGAACCACCTAGAGACAGAGAATATTTGTCGAGTGGTGTAGAATAATAGAATGAAACTAAATACAATAAAATGTTACCGTATAAAATTTCATAATACAACAAAAATTGCAGGAAGTAGAAACAATATAAGATAGAGGAGTATTGTTCGACAAAAAGGTTACTGTCTTACCTAACATGGAAAATATCGTTGGGAAGGTATCTAAAATGTTTGGATTCGTCCTTCGTTATAGTAGTGGTTTTCGTAGAATTTTAATATTAGTTTAGCTAATGACAACATCTTAATAATTAATTACTAACGTTTTATTGTACATGCGATGTTACACTATAAGTAATCGTTACACCTGTGATTGTATATAGTCAGCAAGTATGTATGTGTTAGAAATTATTGGCAAACCGAAAATAAATAAATAAATAAGCTAAGCTTTTATATAGCATTGGGTGCACAAGCTTTTTCATATATATTTATTTAGGATTGGGAGGCAAGGATGACATGGTTACACAAACAAAAATCGCATAACTACATTGAATAGGACTTGCAGCCGGCGTGCATGTATGGGAATATTCGGCAAACGAATATACGAAGAGTTTTGTAATTTACACGAACTAATAGAAAAAAAGCAAGATACTTTTGTATGACTGGTCTGTGGGGGTCGACAAAATAAAACTCGTTTAGAAAACATAAACTCGACGCACGGCACACGCTGCGCAAGGCGCGGTGACCGCTTCAAAGACGTGTCTTTACTTTTGCACATATAACTTTATTACACTCACATCCAGTTCCGCTTTCAGAATTAGAGGAAAGCGCTAGAGCGCTTGTTTTAATTAGCAGCCGTTCTCCTGTCTCAAGAGTGTGCATAGAGCAAACTTTTACGTTAATGTTCCATACATTTGGTACGTTTAAATTTTCAAAAATGTAGTTTTTACTTATTTTAAGTAAACATGATTTTAAGGCATCTTTAAACATCGTACAATGACTTGAAAATAAGTATTCTTATGTTATACGACGTTAAACGTACGCACAATAAATTTCTTTGGGCAATTTATGATTCTATACAAAACCGAATTCTATCTTGTAACAGAAATGATGTAAAAATAGTATAACATTAATAATAAGTCAGCTTTCTCGTTAAGCATATGCGTAAAACTGTATGTGTGAAAGTATCAGAATTCTCTGAGGTGAAATAAAACCCTTATCAGATGAAAACTTTTGAAGTGGAAATAATATAATTCATTGCATATTTTATGCGTTGTTTTTATTTTTTCGCGGTTGGAATAACATTTTGTTTGTTGTCATTGCGAAATATTTATGTCGGTCTGATATTACATGTCTGTATTTCACAGTTCATAGTTAAAGTGAACTAAATGAAATCTTTTGGGGATCAATATGCAGATCCCTGCGTTCAGTTGGCATTCCGGTAATAATGATTAAAACAGAGCGTTTAATTAAGGCAACTGAAATCAAATTAAGCTATGAATGTAATGGTTATAGTAGCTGTGTCGGAATTACGCTATTCTGTTCAAATACGATGAGTATGAAGCGTGTTTACATCAGTTTGTATAAATTACGATAATTCCCCATAGTGATCACCTATGTTAGGTATGTTTTGGTCGAATAAATAATTGCAGAGGGCAATACAGTACAATTCTACTGTAGAGGTACCAGTGTTGTTAGCACATATTGTTTCTGCAGTCTCTAGGCTGTCACAAGACGAACTAAATTGTTGTTTTCATATTGCAAAATATGCAAACGTGAAGTTATAAGTTTTAAATATATCGTTATTATAGCTCCGCGATTGGTACAGGTGAATGATAAATGATAGCAGAATCAATCACCTTCATTTTTACAGATCAATCACAGTTTTAGATTTCATGCATTAGATACATCATTATAATGTGTGGAAAGACCTGTGGTACGATTATTTATCTTAAATTTTAGATAATGTTTTAGGGTCGTTACCAAGTAACATTTCTGTAATCGATAATCGAGAGAAAACGGATATAATCCATGCGTATTCAAAACAAATAAAAAATCACATAAATGCCTCTTGGCTAAACAGAATCCTGTAATAATATGATGATTTAATAAGAACATAAAAAAAGAATATACATTTCGAGCGGCAATTGTTTACAGCGACTACAAACAAACATTTTGTGTTTCTGTATTTTCTTTACACATGAAAACAAACGAGAGCTTTAATTTAACCTTTGTCTGCAGAATATATGAAGCACATAGTTAAATGAGTATAAAAAATTCGCATAGATCATCCACGAGTGACCGCTTACCCCTGGGTACTGGCGACAAGGGGGCGGCTTTTCAAATCTCATTACTAGCTCTACCGCTGCTACCGCATACCGAATAATCTATCAGCGATCGTTATTAAATTAAATAAATAATTACTAATAAAGTATGCATGTTTTATCGTAGGTAGTTAGTGGGTCGTAGAATTATGGAACGAGAGTTTAAGCTTTTTTCAAGGAATCGTTAGGTATATGGGCAAGACAGTTTATTTTTTTCATTGCAATGTTAACTTGTTTTTCAGTCAAAGTATTTATAATATTTTGCAGTTATATCAATTTTACATAATGATGGTCATCACGTTAAATATTGATCGTTTTTTATTACTTGCTTGAATATTCTGCTTTCTTATGACCGAAGAGCTTTTCAACAAGAATATAATAAGACCTTACTTAGAGCGTAGTATGAAGCTCTTCGAATTCAATTAGATTCAATTCAAATGTAAAAAAGCTCCTCGACGCGTTCGACTAAGAATGGTTCCTAAAGCAATAGCTGAAATATAAATTGTAGTAGTTTCAGAAAGGATATTTGAAAGGAGCCGGCGCATCGGGGTACATATGCCTCGCTGGATTTCGAGAATAATCTGCACAAAGCTGTACACGAAATATTAAACTTTCAACAGTTTAGGGGACGTCTCTTAACGACGTTAATAGATAATGAAGCTAGCGCACCATGTACTACGTATCTACATAATTTTAAATACAAATATATTTACCATCCTGGCCTAGCAATAAAAGAGGACATGCCGTTTCCATTCAGAGTAACATCCAGGTTAAATTATACCGGCGCTATAAAGGTTGGCTTGTGGATTTTCGCAATTATGGAGGAACGAATTTTTTACTGTCCTGCGTAATGAGAGAGGTGCAAAAACTCTAACACCGCTTTGTGCTACACATCTATTAAAATGAGAGTAGTAATAGTGAACGCTACTCCTGGGGCTCAGTACACGATTAATGTGTGTCGCCCACATGTAAATCTCTACAAGCACACCAAATAAATGTTTTGTAAAATATTTGCCCCCGACGGAATACAACACCTGATAAATGATAGCTACGGGCGTTTTATGAATATGTGAAACGATAAAATGTTGCCGACGTCACTAGCAGAGACAGGTTTTGCTTAAAATACGAATCGACTACACCTGCAAATCTCATACTGTATTCTTCATTTCAACCTTAATAAATTTTAAAAAGAAGCACTTATACAGAACATATTTCTGAATTTTAAAACGACAACGGTTGCTTTTACATTTCTGTAATATGCTCTGTGCATATATGAATTGCTCGAATTGTACATTACCAAACATTTCTTACCATAATTAAAAAAGAGCATTTTTCAAACACTCTAGATTATAACTCACGCATAATGTACCTATAGATCAATTAAAGTAAATAGGTCACCACAGCATTCATAGGTTATGGGCCAAAGTTATTACTATTTACGAACCACATGTTCGCGCCTATTCGCATGCCTTCATTACGAATGTATATATCTCGTGTTGGAAATACTATACAACATCTTGATTTAAAAAAATCTCGGCCCAACGCAGCTCTTTTCAGTTTTTATGTTTTCGCATTTTACTGTACGCCAGGAACAAGCATTCCAGAAGCTAATAAAAAAGGCAGGAAGAAGGTCGCTCTGACAAAAAAGTTTCAAAGCCCCTAATGTCGACGTACAAAGACATATTTAATGAACGTGAGAATTTTAATTAAATCACAGTCAACACGGCCGCGTCATTAGGGACATGTTTACTTAAGACATTAGATGCCTGCGTTAATGACAATTTACTCTAATAGATGCCGGGGATAAACAAAGTTGTAAAATTACACGATGTTTGTTTTAAGAAATAATAAGAATAATTCGTCTAAATAATGACTGTATTAAAGGGCCATATAGTCATCTCATTATTCCTAAGTCTATTCAAGAAGTAAATATTAAAATATACCAATATTAACATGACATTAAAAAACTTAGTAATCAAAAAATGGAACAAACCGACATCATACAGGTAGTATTACTGCGACGACGCCGGTATATAAAGATGGCTGCTAATTATCCGGTACAATCAACGGTCGTTAAGGCACATTACCAAGCTAGGCAAAAGGATTAGTCTGCCCTGTATGTTAAATTAACCACAATGTATTTACCAAACGGAGAGATATCGATGAAGTAAACCGTTTACTTATAGGAAGACAAGAACTGTTCATTAAGCATAGAAACAATAGAATTTCTTTTCAAGGGCACAATTAAAAAGGGCCCTTGAAAATAAATTATATTCTCACATTTCTATCTATAATCAACAAGGATTCTGATAATGGGTTTTGTAAGATGTTAATGTATAAATATTTAAATATTTGTATGTTCACGCCAGTTCGTTTCTCGATAAATATAAGGTTTGTCACAGCAATAAGAAATTTCTATAAACAATAGCCGTTCTAGAAATAAATCATTACTTAAATCTATATTTTAAAAACTTAAGTAATTATAATTGCTCCAAAGCTTCTTAGAGCACAAAAATATGGCAACATAACCTCTTATTTTCTAAGTAGAAACGACAATGTTTTCGCGTGTGATTCTTTTACGATATTTTGTGCTTACGGATCTCAAAAACATATAAATAGATTTCTGTATAGAAACCATTGACGTTATATCCACAGCATTAAAGTATTGAGAATATTCGAGATGGTTTTAGCTAAACTAAACGCGAAACATAACTGTAAAACATGGTTTTGACCAAACATTTAAGAATTTGATCTTCTGCATTATGTGTAATGATGGATAGTTATGCAAATATAAGGTTCTTATAGATATAAAGGTTTTTTGTAGATGCAGCTATATACACAAAATGAATATAACTTTATCTGTTTACAATGAGTAAATATTTTTACACTAGTACTCGTACATAATTTACTCGCTAACAACAGAAACAGGACCAAATTTCATCTACATTAGGTTAGGCCACGGCTTGCAATATGAGAGTAGTTTCCCATGGGTGTCAAAAAAGGTAGAGCAAGTACCAACATCCACTCATTAGTAAAAACGACTAAGTAGTTCCTTCATAAATGATGAGTTTTTGCTACCACAAGTACCGAAATACGACCTTCACAATCTACCTAAAACCGAGCAAAAGTATCCTTGAAATATTACCTACTTTACTCATCACGCGATTATACTATTATCATTCAAAAACTAAACTTTTTATCAAAAGGAATGAATTAATGAATTCTGTAAAATATTTTAAATTCGAATAAGCGATTCGCTCGTGCGTAACCTTGGAACTGGAAGACTAACCAGCAACGGCTTGTCGCCGAAACCTTTTTTTAAGGTTAATAAATAAATTCCGTCCTTTATATTCTTAAAGGTTTGTACCATTTGACTTAACAGTTAAAAAAGAATAAGGATTTAGGTTGATAGTGTAGCCTACATTTATCGTTATTCGTATATTGACTAAAGATAGTGATGGTACAAAGGTATATTTTATTTGTATAAGTCGGCAAGTCTTATACTGGTAATTAATATCTCTGAACACTTATTAGTATTATTTCAGACACTTATTTATGAGTCCATTAACAGTACCCAGCTCCAACCTGTAAATTTTCATTAGCGATTCTTGTCCATCCAATGTTTATTTAGAAGAAATTGCTTTCAGCAATAAGACCTCCAAAAAACAAAGTAATAAATACACATTTAAACAGAAGGGTACTGTGTAAATATATATTTATGGCTCTGATTTTGGTATGGTAAATAATACAGCAAGATTCGTCCAAATGTCCACTTTTATGACAAATAAAAATCTTATCATTTCATCTGACTTTAAAACAAGAAAAGTAACATTAGGTAGGTGTACTTATTTGCTTAAAAATATAGAATAAAACGATATTGGTATCCATTTAGGTCCTCAACAAGACTAAGACTTGGGAACTAGTAACCTAGTGTGATCATATAAATTTACCGACGTGAATATTTGTAATAAATAAAGGATGTTTAGTAATTAAATCACATTATAAATCAAGAAACGTTTTGTTTAAAACAAATGATCTTCACCATTTTTTTATAATGCTACCGCTAAAACTATAGACGGAAGAATGGAGAATAATCAAGAAAAAATAATTATAAAGATAATTAAAACAGAGACAACCTAACGCAAGTTTTTTCGTTTGTGTGTTAAAAGTTAAGACAACGAACTTGAATACCTCACAAAGTTGGACCGAGACTTCTTCCTTTGGCTTGACTTATTTATTGTAGAACTGGATTAAAACCATTAATTTTCTAAATAACCGGTTGCAAAAGATCTGGTAAATAAATGACGTTTAAGTACATAGGGCAATGAACAACACAATAGTACCTGCCTGATTACGATCCGATCCTTAAACCCCCAGACCTCTACGACATGCTCTAAGCCGCTTACACTTAAGCAGCTTTACTCAATCAATTCGATTATAACGTACTTAAAACAAAAAAATAATTAGAAATAGTTTCTTTTGTTTAATTCGTATTCCGTAAATTCACAGCGATGTACGTTCTAATTAAGGCGAAGCAAAAACTAAAGTGAATTAAATTCCCGACTGCGTAAAGAATGAAAAGGCCAAAAATAAATTTAGCTAACAATTCAAGGCAATGAGTAGCGACAACTCGGAGAAGGCGGCGAAAGGGCGGACGACGCATAAGTCACTGTCACAACCCGCGTCCACCGACACTTTTTTGTTCTCCAGCGCGGTTTGCTACCAACAATGATTAAATATGTGTACTAAGACTCACTCTGAGACGTAATGACCGGCGGTTACACCAGAGTAACGGTAAGAGTTAAGAAGTGAAGTGCAACCGCAAACTTTCAACCTACTTCGCACAGCAGTACCACTTCGACTTGCAATTACTTTCGGATTAGCTTATTTCTTTTGCGTTTAACTTCGAAGAGCTACTTCAATAATAATATTGAAACAAAAACATTCACATGGTAAAAAATTAAAACAATAGAAAATAGGAATGAAGTAAATTATTATCTAAATTCAAAAGCTCAAAAAGTGTCATTAAAAATGCGATAATAAATAATGTAAATAATCGGTTTTATTTTAGTATCGCATGTTTCTAATAAAAAATGGTAAAAATAAATAAGGTAAAAATATTTTTTTCGAAAGATTTATCTTTACGGAATTCACTTAGTACACTAATATAATAGTAGAGCATTACATGTGAAAGTCCACAGGAGATTGTTACAAGCATTGAAATGCCGATCAGTAACCCCGAAGTCTTCACTTAACATGCTCTATGAGGCACGAAGGGGTCGCATCTGTGGATAACGGTGAAAACCCAAATACGACCACATTGCAATGTTACGAGCCGTCTTATTTATCGACTAATGTAACACTGAGACAGACCATAGGCATGTTTCCTAATTTTTTTAATGTCCGCCTGGTAGATTAATGTATTTTATTGGACACGTATTTTTTCTTTTTTCCAGCAAACAAAAAATGATCAAAATACAGAGAACGCAAATTACGCGTGATGTCACTCCTCGCTACAATTTTTACCAAGGCGTGGCGTCATTAGCCTCCACTCCGAAACTTTAAAGCGCTGTATCTTTGTAAGTTTTTATTTTTTTATAAAAGAAAAAATACGTGTCTAATATTTTTTTGTTATCTAACTGACGGACTAAATAGATTTTAACTTTTTATACCCAGTTAACCTCCCTATTGTGAATTAGATATGTATATCGAATATGTATAACAAATTACTTTAATATTTAATTATATATTTAATTTAACCCTTCCAATGAAAATAACCCTTAAACACCTTACTTCCCACACAAAACATTCAGGAATTACGTGAGGACGACAACGGTCATCGTAATTCATTCTACCGCTAGATCCTTATACAAAAACGGGTTTTGGCACTTGAGCCAAAATAACGCATTTAACGCTTATTCCGTTAGTCGCCCCTTTTATGCTACTGTTTTATAAAAAGAATACCTGCAATGCGTGATGCATTACTTACATCCTTATTCAACCAACCGAATAAGATAAATTAGCTTACGTCCAAGCCCCAACTCTTTAGAGAGATTACCGTACCTACGAGTAGATGCGACATTGCTTCTATTCTCGACACCGTTACTAGAATAAGTACATGAGTTGTATATTACACATGTTTAATCATTTTTAATAGGTTAACCACTCAATTACAATCTTTTAGCAATTCTAAATTCAGACTAAGATTTATGTTGTTTTACAAACCTCTCTTCCTGACTTAATACCTTATAAAGCAATACTTGGTTTACCTACTCGCAAATACATACAATTTAATACATATATAATTATAACTCAAAATATTATATTCACTATTTCCACTGACGGATTATTACGAATTTTAGCGGTAAACTTTAAGTTTTGAGTTTAAATGCTTGTAACTGAATATGTTTTTGCATAATAAAATATTATTGCTTCACTTCGGTATCGGGAGAAAGTTTTAGAGACATGAATATCGCATGCCGATCGCTAGATTCGGAACAAATATCTGAGGCTTGCAATATACCTCTATATTATGTAACTGTATAAGAATCTAACCTCTTATGATTTTTTGCAAGACTCAGTACGAGGCTGAGGCTACTTCATAAATCCGCCCATGTCGGTCGCCTTAGAAGTTTGTTACATTTTGTACACACTAGTTTGTAAATCACTACAACTATCTCGATTAGCACATAATGAGTTACATTCCAGAATACTAAGCAAATAGTTCAAGTACTTTGCGTCACAACACAAAATAATTGCTATAAAATATACCCTGTAAATGTTACGAAAAGCAAACGTAATTTTAATGAAGTACATTAATAAGGTAGGTGGGGTAGTTCTCCGCAATCCCGGCTCTCGGAAAGAACATAAGTAGAGATTGTCCGGTATAATAAATTGATGCCCCGCCAAAAGGACAATGGCGAGTTTTGTCGTTTACGAAGCGTCAGTCGATGGAGCTGATAAATTATTTTACGGGTTAACAAATGTTTACATAAAAGATTTTTATAAAAAAACGTGTTTTTTTAAATTACACGTAGCATTCAATGGTTAAGTACTCTTCTTTATGTCATTTGTAACTATAATATTCGTGATTGGAATTTGAAATGACTCATTATCTCAAATTCATTGGTTTTATGGAACGTACTTACCTGTTGGCTTTTATGCAAAGTACGTAAAGGCAAAATTCAATCAATGCGGTTTTAAACTTACTAATTAATATAATTTTATAATACATTTTGATAGTAGAAAAATAAAAAAATGTAGCGTTATATGATGGAATGAGCATAAAGGGAAGCCTGATTAAAGTTGATCAGTCCAGATTGAACAAAACGCGCTTTCGAGCATGGCACGTTTTACTATTCTGGTGAGAACAAAGCAAAGTGATTCAGAAACCTACTTAAATAATTAGCTGGCGTTTAAAAATGTTATAGAATTCTTAACGAATAAAAATAATTCAAATTACCGTCAAACTTTCAGGTTGCCACGTTTAATTAAGTGAATACCTTTGTCGAATGTTATTTTTTATAAATAGGTTTAACCTCATTTATTTAGAAAAATATTTAAACATTTTTTCTAGTTTCTGAGACCTTCGATCACACAATCTTGATTAAAAGCTTTTGAAAATATATTGCTTAAAGTTTATTGGAAAATGGCAAAATAAAATTGTGGCCACAAGATGTCCATTTCATATAAGAAAAATTTGACAATAATGCCAAGAATGGGAAAATACTGCCCTTTTTGTTTTGCGATTCTTAGCCAGGAGTCGTACATTTTTAGTCGTAAGTGATTAGATGCAATTAATTATAACGCATACACTACAAGAATACAAGTTTGTTGAAAATATGCTGGTCTCTAATCTAGAAGAACACCCACAAACCACGTCCGTTAGATAAACTCGTTCAAACCTGGCTTACTGTGCTAAGAATTTATCATCCGTATTTGCACGAAATATTAATTATTTTATTAAATTCTCCGTTATACGCATATGATTAATTATAAATATTATATTCACTATTTCCAGGGTTTATTACGAATTTTATCGGTAGTTACGACGAATTTTATGTGACACGCGGAAAGTTTTTCCCGAAAAACGTTCTGACTGAACTGATAACAAGCAAGCACACAGTTTACTTTTATTAAACTACGGTAGTCTGTAATATAATCGTAATAAAATATTTTTTAATTATGTTATTAACACTATAGTAAAAAATATAATAAAATAAAGATAAAAGGTTACAGTTGTATTTTAGGACAAAACTTTACTTACTAATGGCATAATCATTGCTTCTATATAAACTGTTACATTGGTGAGAAATAGAAAAAGAGGTTAAAAATTAAAGGAGACTTTTATTCAAAAATAAAAAAAAATATAAAAGTTTTTCGATTTTTTTATAAAGTAGCCATGTAGCCATTATGAACTTAGGTTATAGTTATAGTTATAGCTTATAAGGTACTTTGAATTTTGAGCAGCACCAGTTATACAGTTCCAATATGTCAAAACACCTTATCGCCGGACGCAGACTGTCCCAAAAGAGGACATTGTCGGAAAGTCCGATGTCACCCTGTCGGCCGGACAAGTGGGCTCGGACCGCAGGGTAAGCTGGTTCGGGCCAGTGACGATACCGAGCGTCACCACCCCAGATTTTAGACTTACGAGATTGTGAGATTATTATCCCACCATATGTCAAGCCTTGCCGGTGTATGTACCGACAAGGCTTGCTTGTGAGCATAAAGACATTGACTACAAGCACTTTACCAGCACTCCATATTTCATGTCACGTCATTCTCTCTTTGTGAATATCAATGGCTTATTACGGTGTCAGCCTTCTCTTGCAATTCGTTTCATTATATACCATGTTTTATGTAAGAATAATGTTTCCTGTCTTTTAACAATACGTACTGTGTAAGTCAATCCTATATCAGGTCATCTCAAAGTAGTAGTGATTAATGACGCTATATAGAATACAGACCTTTGTTATGACTTCAACTAACAATTTAATCTGACTACTACTGGTAGTAGTGTTGATTATAACAAGAATGTATAATTATTAATTAATATAGTGTAAAATATAAAGGATATGGTACAGTCAAGTAAACTAACGAAAAATACGTTCATCCTGCAATTATTAAGATTCTGTTAAACTTCACTACACAAATAAGAAATATAAGATTAATTAATATAAAAGTGATAGTGTAAAAACATAGAGAAAAATTTCAACATCGGTTGTACCGAAGTGCAGCAAAAACATAAAATTTACTTAAAGACACTACGCAACTGTGGTTACATAAAGTGGATAAAGCAAAAAAATCTAGATACTAACACAAAAGATCTAATCCTAAAAAAAATTGGAAGATTTATTCTTTACTATATCCTATAAGTATAAGTAATATTTAGGCTGTATGTTTCATTGATAAATAAATAGATAAACATTGTAAGGTTAATATTTTTCGTAGGTACATAGTTTCCTCCCTAATTATGTTTATTACGGTAAGGAAGAAAATGAAAAAGCTATCAACAAAGGAGTATTCCCATTGGTATAATATACCTTCTGGTAGCTTTCGATCAATCAATTGATGGAGTTATAATCCCTTGGAAAAACATTTTCCTCCTAATTTCGTACCGAATTATTCTACATTTCGGGCTCATTAATTAGAGCTTTCTTTCATTAAAACATATTTAATTACAGTCTTTCATTACATTGTTAAACGCTCTTACGTTCTTTTCTTTAATTAAACTGTAAACCAGGTTTAATTTTTTTATAAGAGATCTACTGTAATCTATGTGAAATATACTACTTAATAAACACAAAAGTGCATAAAATATACACAAATTACTAAAAACAAAAATGTTTTTTCCTATATTCGCAAACAAATAAATCATTTGATCTTCTTTCTACATGAAAGTAGTTGGACTAATGTTTAGTCATTCAAAATTCTCATAGGTCGTACAAATTGAAAACCTTATTTATATGATAACCAAAATAGGTATATAGCTTATAAAAATAAACAGTCTAAGACAGACACATAATAAAAGAAAAGGCTCCAAATTAAAACATAGTTCTAACAACGACAGAAAAAAATGTTAATAAAACAGTCACATAATTAACTTTAGTAGGTACTTAGTTAAATAGATCCATCGGCAAGAAACATCGCATCCATTTCGTACAAAAAGTTGACAAATAACAGTCATACAGATACGAAAAGTTCAACTCCGCGGGGACTAAAAATTCTATTAAAGAAAGTGCACCCTTCCGGGCTACGCGAAACATACACAAAGATAATTTAACATAACAAAGTTCACCTGTTTTTATGTTAATATTAATCACTTGAGTTGTCACTGTAAAGTAGCAATAATCATGCAATCACGCGCGTGTGAACATTACGCGTTCGCGGTTTTCAGCTGAGGCCGTCGCGAGGGTACGCTCGTGACTAAATCCGTAGCACGCGCCGTAGCTGCGAGAAGCCAACTGTCGTAGGCACGGAATACGCGCTGCATTCCGCTACAGTTCGCGCAGTCGCAACTCTTGCAACGGCTACGTCCGCTATACATTTAAAAAAATATGTGAACAATCAACTATTTTAACAATGGTATTATTAGTAATTACAACAAAAAATAAATTGTTAAAAATACGGTTACTTGAAATTCTCTCGGTCAATCTTCTCGGTTATTCAATAAATGTTATTTTAGGACTCTTCCTTAATTGTAGGCTGTTAAATGCATACGGTAATTATTTTTAAATAAAAAGAGCAGAGTTGATGTATATTTTCGTAGACTAATGTGTATATTGGGTATATTTTATGCTCAACTCCCATTTGTTTTACACTTTGCTAACAGAAACAATAGAATGTTGATGTTTAAGAGGCTATCACGTCGAATACAATCACCTCATTTTAAGCGTAATTAACATTATTTGAGGTGATTATGTTACCGACGTTACCGTATATATATATATTTCACCTACTTAGTAATGATAGGACCTACGTGTTACTTATTTTATGTTAGAATAAAATTATTTTATACAGAAAAATAGATAAACTAGGTATCGAATTTATAAAAAGCTCATATTTATTGTAATTGAAATACAAATACTTAAATTTTTATTGCGTCGAGTCAGTAGGTACTAGAAAGTGCTAAAATATTATAGTTTTTTTTTTGTTACATAGTTAAAGCTGGTGCGTTGCCGCCTAGTCCTCCGAAAAAGGTAACGAAGAAGCACTCTGATGATTTTAGCATGTAGAAACCTGGCACGCTTCTCCGTCTCTCCTAGAGACTCCACCAAGTTTACTACCGAGTCAAAACAGGACGTGGTTGCTGTCAAGAAAGAAAGAAAGTTTGTTAAAAAACCGGACAATTGCGTGTTTGAATTTTACTGATCTAAACAGTTAATTTTCCAAATAAATTTGTGTTTTCATTATTTTTAATACCACAGACTTCTGTTAGGTTTTCCTGTAATCTAATGGTTAAAAAATTGGCCCCGGAAAAGTCAAAATGGACAATCATTTAAATGAATAAATTTAATCCTATTTATTTTAAAATTATAATAATATATATTAGAAAAAGATCTCAAATATATTTTATTATAATTCCTGAATCCTTTCATTTGTTATATAGCACTCAATATTCTTATTTACCCCCTAAAAGTGGTCCCTATGTTTAAAGTTCATTAATTTACCTTACACGTCGGTCTTTGGGTCACAAAGTTACATTAATACCCATGTGTGTCAAATGACTCAATCGGTTCAGTCGTTTCGGAGCTCATCGGCTGTGGCAGACGGACGGACAGACACACGAGAGATTCTATATGGGCCGTTTTTTTCTTAAGAGGAACAACCAATTTCATTTTTTAATTAAAAGCAATATTACAAAAGCAAATTATAGCAATAATATAATGGTAAAAATACCTTCAATTTGCCTAAATAATGTTGGGCTCACCTTTGATTTAGTACCTAAATATAATTGATAAAATGAACCTACCAATAACTCATTCAATAACTTAGATATTATTCTAAATAGCGCCCGACATCGATTGTTCTCTGATTAGCCTCTTTTAAGTCTTCTGCTACGCTAACTCAGTTAATACACACAGCGTGTAAAGAAACCTACACAAATGTCAAAAACGTCATTAAGTGACATGTGAGATTACCACATTATCTTTCTCCCTTCCTCCTTGACACTTTTATATTTTTGTTTCGGTGTTTAACATTTTTATTTATTGTCGAGTGTCGATTTGTTTGTCTCCTTTACAGTTAGTTAGTTACCGGTTCTGGTTAGCACTATACCAGAAATATATATTTTCAAATAAAAATGAAACCCAAATCTGGTTTAACGAGATTCTACAATTGTTATATACTTCGTGATAGTAAGATAATTAAAGAAGACTTATGGATAAGGGATGGCAAAATTGAAAATCCTGAACAAGTATTTTATGAAGAGCAACTGCAAGCTGATGTAACTGTAAACTGCGAAGGACTGCTGATCGCCCCAGGGTTCATTGACATTCAAATCAATGGTAAGTGCTAAATTTCTTAATTACTAAGAAGCTTTATTAAATATCATTAGGTAGTAGTAAAGTTATCCTACTAAATTTTAATAATTATAATAAAATTAGTTAGTAAACGTTTATTTGTTAATTATTTATTTCTTGGAAGTATCTTTTTCTGTTACTTACATTTACTTTACCATTATTTCATAATAATACCAGCAGTTAATCATTATTCTTGTTGATTATGTTTTATACAAAGAGTTTTCATTCCTGCAAGATTCTTATCAGACCCAAATCATAATAAATGGTTTCATAGTAATTAACAAAAACAATACTACTCCTTGCTTTATAGGTGGATGGGGCGTAGATTTCTCATATGATTCAGAAAATGTTAAAGAAGGTGTTAGAAAGGTATCAAAGGAGTTGCTTGCTCATGGTGTGACCTCATTTTGCCCAACAATGGTGACTTCTGATGTGGAGAAATATCATAAAATACTGCCTTTGATTAAAAAGACTGAAGGGGGGAAGCATGGGGCCACTGTGCTTGGGGTGCATTTAGAAGGGCCATTCATCAGTTTAGCTAAAAAAGGGGCCCACATGGAGGAGTATATCAAAACACCTGTTGAGGTTTGTAAATTCTTTATTACTTTAGATAAAAAGTAACTGCAGAAGATTAATTCTATAATATATAAAGAGATAATAAATACCTTTAAATAATTGGGTAGACTAATATTTCTTTTAACATCAGATAGATTATTAAATAATATTACACACATATTGTTCCCTGATATTATATTATGATACATATTCCCGGTTATTTTGATACTGATTATAAAGTATTAAAATAATGTAGGTTTCATGATTACGTATTTACCAAAAATCAAACTTT
This sequence comes from Diachrysia chrysitis, assembly GCA_932294365.1. NCBI lineage: Eukaryota > Metazoa > Arthropoda > Insecta > Lepidoptera > Noctuidae > Diachrysia > Diachrysia chrysitis. The sequence goes on along the minus strand of OW028649.1, from coordinate 7,499,021 downwards.
GTTTACCTAACAATATTTTAATGGAACCAAGAATTATATATGATGGAAATTAATATGAGATCTTTAAATAATTGATATTGAATAAATTGACTGTAAGTTAAATATAAAAATAGACTTTATCAACTTTTTGAAGCAAAATCTAGAGTGGGATTTTTTTGTGGTCTTCACAACCACAACTATTACCTACCAACTATATAATATAACTGATTATGATTCAAACTCCTTTTTTATAGCACTGTAAAACAACCAGTATTACATAAAAACAATGGTTATTTCAAGTATAATAATCATCATGCACTTAATAATCTTTGTAGTTAAACAAAATGTGTTTGGATTGCAACATCATTATCAGTAAACATTTATCACTAACCTACTTAAGTTGAGAATAAATATTAAACAGATATTGAACCATTTATATGTTACTGAACTTTTATCAAACACAATATTATTGCGTTTATTTATTCATTGTTCATGTTCACCTTTTAATCTCTCTGTGCTATTTATTTAGGCAGAGTATAAACAATATTATTATGTACAAATTAATGTAGGTATACAAAAAACATCGGATATTTAGCGAGGCCACAAGTAGTTTATTTGGGGATCCAAGCTTACTCCACACCAAGTTTCATCATAATTGGTTCAGCGGTTTAGTCATGAAAGTGTAGCAGACAGAAAAGACAGACAGAGTTACTTACACATTTATAATATTAGTATGGATAAATATAGATGTTCCACATTTTATTAGTGACTAGCTGACCCCCGCGACTTTGTCCGCGAGTTTTAGTTTCAACGGTTTTTCATTTTTGCAACATTTTTCATTTATGCTCCGCTCCTATTAGTAGTAGCGTGATGTTATATAGCCTATAGCCTTCCTCAATAAACGGACTATCCATTACAAAAAGAATTTTTCAATTCGAACCAGTAGTTCCTGAGATTAGCGCGTTCAAACAAACAAACAAAAACTCTTCAGCTTTATAATAATAGTATAGATGCTGTGCTTTAATTATTTTTTTTATTTCTTATCAGGGTTTAAAAACAATTGAAGAAGTGTATGGGTCATTAGATAATGTTGTTATAATAACACTTGCACCAGAACTACCGGGTGCCACTACAGCCATTAAGGAATTGACTGAACTGGGAATCAAAGTAGCCCTAGGACATTCCACTGCTAGTTTAGCCCAAGGCGAGAAAGGAGTGGAGTGTGGCGCGAATTTAATTACACACTTATTTAATGCTATGCTTCCAGTAAGTATTAAAACATTTACTTTTATGTTTAAATACATATTCTTCATATTATTTTAGGATTTATTAAATTACTTAATCAATACTGTTAGTTTTTCTTTATTTACAAATTGTTGAAAAACCCAAAAAAATAGGTATTTAGAGGTTTTAGCAACAATTAATATTACCTATGAGGTTTTGAATTCAGCATAAAAACGTTTTTAACTCAGTAAGCAGCAATAAGTAATTTGATATTTATTACCTACTGTTTAGCAAGCCAATATTTATTATTTATACATGATTTTATGTGTTTGTTTTTTTATTTTGATAGTTCCATCATCGCGATCCCGGGCTAGTAGGATTGCTTGCTTCAACTACAGACAAGCAAGTATTTTACGGCATCATCTCGGATGGTATACATACCCACCCAGCTGCACTACGTATCGCAAGCAGAACGAACCCTGAAGGTATTAAACTATTAAATAATGTATTTTATTCTTAGTTTAATTAATTTAAGTTTCGTTTAGTTTGTCTCCCAAATTAATCAATTAACTAATTCCAGAAGTTTGCTAGCATCAGTCTTATCATGAGATACTGTGATAACCAGTAAAATATGTTGTGGAAGTCAGATAGGCGACTGCCTATCTCCATGCTCAATGTAAAATACAGTATCCAGCTGAATCCGGTAAGACTGAAAGCTGACCCCAATATAGCTTGATAAAAAGCTAGCAAAATGAAGTTTGGTCATTTTAAATAAATACAATCAATCAATTTAAGTGCAGTGTCTGCATAACTACTTATACAAGGTGTTTTTTTATGGAAATAGGTACCTACCCTAAATACTGAGGATAGCAAATTATACTCAAAGCAATCATTTCTTTGATAAAAAAAACACTGCTTTCAGAGATTTAAAAGTTTGTATCGCCCGAAAATCTTAAAAATAAACATTGTGTATTTTTATGGCATCAATCGATAGGGCCAATCATAACAATCACATCTCTCTATCAAACATGGTAAATTAAAAGGAAAATTATGAAAACTAAATTTACTAATTCAATGTGTCTTTAAAAATATATAGCACTTTTTTAGTCTATGGTACATCGGATTTAGATTTTATATCTAAAAGTTCAAATCTTAAGCAACTGTAAACTAGTTAAGAAATCGGATTTTAGCCGGTTCGATTCCCGGGCGTAGCAAGTAAAGTTAAATGAATGCCGTTTTTTGTCTTTTTAAATATAAAGGAATGTTTCCTTTGAGTATAATTTGCTATGTCCAGGATTTAGGGTACTTTCCCTCTAGACGGCATTAAAAAATTCCAGCCTGTAAATAGGTACTTATATTCCTAGCTGTTAACTGGTTTCGTCCACTTTCTCCACCAACAAGAGTTGAGAATTAAAATCAAAAAGGCTTGTATAAAGAATACTATAGTACTTACCTAGTTATATTTTCAATTTATCACTTTCAGGACTGGTGTTAGTAAGTGACGCAGTAGCGTCTCAAGGACTTGCCGATGGAAACTATCGTATTGGACCTCAGCTTGTTACCGTACAAGATGGGCGTGCATACGTCACCGGCACCAAAGTACTCTGTGGAAGTACTGCCGCACTTGATGCATGTGTTGCAACCTTCAAACAGTCTTTAGGTAAGACCTACGTCGCACGCATTTCACCTGTATAGTGCGAAAGCTATTAATTGTGGTTCACTCAGGCTAGGCACTTGTCCTATTTTCTCGCTCAAGAAACGTACAATAAGATCCCGTAAGAAAAGAGATATATAATATTAATCGTTAATCGCTAACTGTTCACACTGCATTTGATTTTTGCGGCGACAAGAGCTATCAAAGTGATACTCGCTGCGCGATCAAAACACTCACAAAGAGACCAAAAAGCAGTCGGTCTACTCTACAGTGCTGATGTGAGTGCACGAATTTATAACAAAATATTGTTGTCTAGTTCACACACTAGCTTGTAGCCCAGCGACAAAACTATCGGAACACACTCGCTTGTCGCTGCTTGCAAACTCGTTTCTAGTCCATAACTCGACTCACTTATTCTTGACGGTGGGCCAAGTGCCTTACTAATCTAATGTAGGTAAATGGATCATGAATCGTTCGACTAGAGCCCTTTTCCAAATGACCCTCAAACTCTTTCCGACCAAAAGGTTCCCATCTGGATGGCCCGGTCGTTGGCCTCCATCACGTCCTGGAGGGTGCAGGTGGTAGTGCAGGACGGGCAGGACAGAAGATGCGCCGGGGGCACCATATTCACATAGGATACGATACATAAAGGATCGATGATGCCTCACTTGCTCAGGTTTATTTTGTAGCGACCCACTTGGGTCCGTAATCGGTTGAGAGATTTCCAAATAGGCCACTGCGGGTCTTGTCCTAAGGGCAGTTGTGTTGGAGCACTCGGGTCCTTTTAACAGTTTTATCGATACAGTAACATATTTATTTAACCAGTGTAATGCATAAACCATAAAAACACTTATTTTAGTTAGCTCATACTTTATTTCAGATTGTTCCATTGAATACGCCTTAGAAGCAGCGTCGCTTCATCCAGCAAAGGCATTGGGCGTCGACAACAAAAAAGGAAAATTAAACTTTGGATTTGACGCTGACTTTGTTATTCTAAATTCAGAAAATTTCAAGATAGCGTCTACTTGGATTGCCGGTGAATGTGTATTTGAATGTGATAAAAAGTAATCGATGTGATAATAGTATAGGGTCTGACCAGTATGTTTATAAAATGAATTATATTTATAAAATGTGAAATTATTATTTTGATCAATTATTAAAGATTTCTTTACCATCTTTTGTTGACACTTATTTAAACGTTTTATTTTATGAAATCATATTATTTTACTCTTTTCTTCAGGCAACCGCAGGCCACTAGGTAGTGCAGTGGCTTGCGGTACCGCTGTCTCGTCTGTCTTCCTTCCTTCAAACAGAAATATAACCTTTCCTTGGCAGTCAGAGAAATACGAGAACTATTAAAATTGCACGGGATATTATATCTTTTTATCAAAAAAGGTACACTTATATTCATTAAAGGTACTAGTGTTTGTTTAGTAGTCGTATATTTATATTCAAACACTGGCTCGACAATGCCCACGGATTGGTTATAACTCCACTTCTTCACACCAGCCTGCGGCCATCAAATCCGCCTATGCGCACAAAGCCGTGACACACGAGACAGCGTATTGGAGCTACTCACATAATCGCATACACAATAGGTACCAATAGGTACTTCCTGTAGGAAAAAAACTCAATTCTAAGATTACACCCGCGGTCCTAACGCACACGAAACTCATGCATGTGCGGTGTCTAGAGTGACTACCAACATGTAAGTGATTTTCAATAAAATCATCTGCTCCTACAACCTCGCACAGCCACTCAAACCCGGAGTGGATTGTACACAGAAGCTCAGTAGTAGACGTGTGACAATCTGTGAGAGCCGCACTTTGCACTCGCAATTTATCAGTTTTATGCTGAAAAAAAAAATACGTACAACACTTGCCAGGACCTCTCCCTACGTGATTGGGTATATGCTTGAATAGAAGAGAAGACATAATTAATTATTGTCTAAATCAGGGGGTCCTAAACTTTGTCTACTGCCCACAGTGAATAAATTATTTTTGCGCGCCCCCATTCTTTCACCTACTTAATAACCACTATAACTTAATTAAATTAATTACTGCGAGCTGTATTAAGCGCAGGCCACACCGCCAGCTAGCGGGCGGGCGGGCTAGGCGGGCGAACATCGTTTCACCTCTTTACATACTTCGGTTCACACCGCGAGCTACCGACTAACCTAACGAGCTAAGCTAACGAAATATCCGACGATTCCAGCGAAGCTACCCGTTCACCTCGTTGGCGCGCCCGCGCTTCGCTAGCTTAGCTCGCCCGCCAGCCCGCTCGACGCTCGCCCGGTTCGTTCGTCCGTCCTCCCCGTTTCGAGTAGACTAGTCGACGCTCGTCTTTCGAATAGCAGTGTAGTGTTTACGTTTGTGAACGATGAATATGTCATATATCGACGAATAGAACATCGAATAGAGTATCGAATAGAATCGACAGATAGAACGCTAACCTCTCGCTCTCACATCCGCGCCCCCCGCTTCGCCCGCTCCGCCCGTCGCTCGTCTGTCCGTAGTTTTCGGTGTGAACCCCATAGTTTAGCTCGCCAATATTTCGCGTAGTTTGTATAGTTTCCTTCGTTCGCTTCGCCCACCCGCCTAGCCCGCCCGCCCGCTAGCTGGCGGTGTGGCCTGCGCTTTTGCGGAGATTCAATTTTTTTCTGGGTCTCTTACCGCCCCCGTTTAGGCCTACAGCGCCCACAAAGGGGCGTTATCGCCCACTTAGGGAAAGGCTGGTCCAAATGAATATAGAAGAGTATTGACACTTGACGGTTTCGTAATTTTTAACCTATTTATTTCATGGACATGCCTATTTTGAACATCTTGGTCCGACGTTATTTATCATAGGGACATGAATAATTTAGATATTAAACTCTTTTTTAGTGGCATGGAAAATCTTTATTGAAGTAAATATATTTATAAAGTCAGTACAATTTAAGTTCAATAGTTTCCAAAAATATTAAAGTGCAGGTTGCTGATCACCTGGCAATGTTAAATATGATTATTTCTTAATTAAAATACAAGCTAATATTGAGAAAACTGTAATATGTGAATAATAACATGTATATACCTAAATAAAATCATGACAAAAATATATTTTAGGCAGGCTCTGAATTACACTGCTCTGCTGTTGTTATCCTGGCCACAGTTCACGTTAATAAACTTATAATTATTAATAAACCGCTAACGTCACATGACAATTTGCAATCACCATTAAATAAAATCAAAGTAAGAGTGCAAAATGGCAGAAATTCAAATTCTCAAGTCACTTCAGCGGTAAACAAATTTGGTCAAAGTAAGATGTGCAACCAGTTTAAACAAATAAATTCTACATCTGTCCACAAGTAAACATCGAACTATCAATCAGTAACATTGAATATATTTTAGTTTAATAATCAAATACACTCAATTCCTCCACGTCTTATGAGTGGACAGAGAGAACCAGTTGGGCATCTTAATTTTACAATAAAATAATTAAACATCAAGTTACAAACCACGCAATGTATATTCATATTGTATACAATATTTCTAGGTGTATGTATGTATATAATGTAAATACATTTTCATGAAAAACAAAAATAATATCATGGAATATTCAAAGAGCCAAAATATTTGAGATTAACTCTACCTTGATACCATTAACGTCTAAGATCTAGGCACAATGCAGCAGAGACTCCTGTATGGATTACATAACAATTTTCGTTGACTGTGGGGCTACATAGTACAATTACAGTCAACACCACCACACAAGGTTATACTGAAGACATTATATAAACTGCCATACCTTTATATTTATGTAACATATTTTATGAGAAAGATATGTTGAATAAATCTGGACCTATGCAGACAAAGCTTATGTGTGTTGTGCTATTGCAAAACGAGCAGTATATTATAATGGTTTCAGAGCCAGTGGCATTCCCATGTGTTGATGCTGCTGGCACCCCTTGCAGCTTGCACTCTGCAAGCCGCTGTGAAGGCAAACAACTACATCTAATAAAACTTCAACATTTAAATTTTCAAATGTTTACGGAGGGTATTGTCTGTTAGATATAATTTCGTGTTTGAAGTCCACATCCATACTAAACACACGGTGGACTACAACTAGGTTTAAAATACTTTAACAGAATTAAATTATTGAGCAATATATTCTTACGAGAATATTAGTAGAGGTTTGCTCGGCTGCACCAACTCTACAGAATAATTCATGTTACTCCTAGTATCAAATACCAATGCATACTCCACAAATGTCATTTCCGCAAAATGAGAATTAAATAATTAAATTAAAAATTATAAGGAATTAATGAAATCTTTGGATCAAAATTAAAATATGCATTTGGAACTTGCACCTTTCACACAATTACAATAAATTTCACGTTTCAACATAAAATGACAAGAACATAAGACAGTGTAACTTAGAATATACTTAAATCTACCTTGAAAACAAAAGTAATAGCCATTTCAACAACATCTAAACCAATGAGGAGAATAAAATCACGGGAGTTGCAGACAATTTCTATGTAAACTAAATTGATTAGGTATGATATGTTTTGTTGTTTACTGAATAATTTGTGAGATGAAGAAATATCTGAATGGCCGCTTAAGAGAAAAAAAATTATGCTTATAGTTATAGAATCAAAAAATAAGATCACTACAATACGTAAATACCAAGATTGTATATTAAAATATTTGTACTTTTACTGACTAAAGGAAAACATTGGCAACTGCTAATAATCCTACAATTGTAAAAAAAAATAATTTGTATAATGTAGACTGAAAACGGTCATCTCAAATTCGTTCACTCTAAGATGTGGAATGCAATTAGAATTCTTTAACAATATTAAAAGGTATAATAATATATTAAATTTTTTATAATCAGCTCAACAATGTATATAATCTATAATAATTTAAAAGCCTAGATCCAAACTGTGATATTTATTGCACAAGCACACATGTGGCTTAAAATTCCAACGGGAATAGAGCTCACAACCTTATTATTATTTATGTTGTTTTTAGAACAGTGGAGATTATATTGGTTAAGTAAGTGGGTGAAGGTTTAAATTAAATTATCGTTTGAGCATGCCGTCTTTCAAGTATATATTGGAATCATTTTAAAGTAAAATAATCAGGTATAATAGAAATTATCTTAATCCCACCCACGGTTCAAAGTTGAACAAAATTGAATTGTGAGTTGTAACGCCACAACACTCCACCGAAACCATCGAGCTGTGTTTGGTGCCACTAATAGGCAATACGCCCACCTCCAATAGGGAGGGTAACATTAGAGCTCACCTTGTGCGCTGCGAACCCTACTTCTATCACATTACTTGGCACAGAGTTTGCAAACATCCTTGCACTTGACAGCATGTGGGGACTCACATAGCTTCACTGCCATAACAAGAATATATGCAATACTCAGTGCCATATAAAATGATACTACACAACTACTGAATTAATTTATTGCTGGATACATAAGGGAATATAGATTCAAGAGAAATATCTTTACCAAAAATTGCTTTAAAGTGTATATAGGTAACTTTTAAGATTCCCGAGAAAGGCTACTGTAATGTACTCTAATGATACAATTATTATCAAGTAATGTCAATGGACAATAGATACCATTTGACTGCCATTCATCCATGACATAGTGCTTACTCGCTACGGCAAATTATACAGCCAAGCAGACGCGACGAATAACCGCCGCGGCCCGCGCCAACCACTAATAAACATCTCTAAACAACACCACCATATAGGCAAACTTGTGATACTGTATGTGTGTATATCAATTGAAAAATACTAGTACCTACTAAACATTTCTACGCTGATCCCTACATAAAATACATGGCAAGAAAAGAGGAAAGTGTCGATATCACCAAAAATTAACGTTAAACGGTGTTGATATTGACAAGGTAATACTTTTGAAAATAAAATCAATAATGTTTATCGATGGAAAATTAAATATTTAAATATTATAATTCAATATTCGACTTAAATTTTTTATATTGGAATTCACACATAAAATAGTATAATTTGTAAAATTATCCAAAACTTATCACACCACCTTTTAATAATTTTATGCAACCCTAAAGCAATATTATTAATAGCGTCAAACGCTCCCTTTGGGGCAATAATAAGTTCTATTTCGGTTAATTTTACTTCACTAACACACAATAATTTTGATCAATGACAACGAATTAAAATTGAACATTATAATATTAAAACCCTGAATATTAATAAAACAAAAAAATTGGCAACAACTAATAACTATTTTTACAAATATTATACAATAAAATAATTACTATGTGCATGCACAAATATCGTAAGAAAATAATTTGGCAGTAAAAATTCGTAAATCTAAAGGCCTAAACACACTGGCCAAAAATACTATTTATATAATATAGGCCCAGAACATATAATTAAAACAATAAAACGACAAAATCAGAGTATTAATCACACCTGCTCATCCGCGAGGGGTATGTAGACTCATTTTAAACTAGTTAAAATAAAGAAAATAAAATTCCCTAATACTATTGGGACAAAAATCCTGAAACAAATAACTTAAAAACAATATGAAAAATAAACCCAAAAGTTACTCACTAATCAATAGAGGATTCAGACTCAAAACGTCAAAATTCAACTTATCACTGGCTTTCAAAGACCGACGTTGCTCCATCGCCCCACATCGCAATCTTTGTTAGTGTCTTTCAAAATATTGAGTCATGTAAGTCTTAAAATGTTGGTTCATTATGTCTCTCTATTATTGCTCATATCACATCTAATTTTGCGTATCGAATATTGTAAAACTGTTCCAATACACAACAAATACATAAAATAAATACCTATTTCTAATTAAGTACACATATTTATACATGTTACTCTTCAGTTATGATTTTATTATTCAGTTTAAATTATATGGCTCAGCAATATGAAGAGAGTGCCTGACTATCAACTAATTAATATTTAAACTTTAAATTACAATTTAGTAACACGAGGGTGTTTTTTTTTTTTAATGAAATGCGTTTTTTTTTTTTAAATTGTTGATAAATCATTTTAAATTGTAAACAAATGAAACCAAAAACATTAGAGAGCATTAAAACAGACATAACAATATCGGTAAAATATCACACTTAATTTTAGGTGGTCTGGTTAAGTACTATTTCCGAAGTGCGTTTTGTGTAAAACATAATAATGGTCATGTACAAGACAATGTATCAAAATTCCGGCAACTTTATAGTATTTTGAAAAATGTAGCATATTGAATAAACTTCATATTTTAATACTGTATGTACCATCACTAGAAACAACAAATGTTGCATAATATGACTATTTTAAAGTTATTCATAGAACAATTAATGTATTTTAATAATATTTCGTGTAATATAATTCGTTCAAAGAGCCTAATTATTTATATCTGGAAGACCATAGATCCCTGGAATTCGACAATATTGGTTAAAGGTAACATTGTATCTGACCATTACTTCTGTATTACATTGTTGATACCATATTATAATAATGGGAATTTCATATGACGAAGTGTCCCATTTTCCTAAATGCTAATTTTAGGAAACCTAACAAGAGATAGTAATATATGATGTATATTGTGATTATATCTAAATATGGTATCGTTTTTATAAACCGCATTTGTACCTACTATCTAAAAACTATGAATTCTCAATTTTGAATATAAATATGGATAGTTATAAAAATATATAATTTGGCGAACTGTATTCTCATTGAACATATAAGATTTTATTGTGGCATATTCGTGTACATAACAAGTAAACCATTTTTGCTATAGTTTCCATAATGCAATACTACAAATAAATTCGTATATGGGTGACTATTTCAACAAAAAATAAGTGCTCTAATAAAATAATTAAAGCTTGCATTAGAATTATTTTAAGAGGCTCGCTACATACAAGAAAATGCCATATAAACTAATTTTCTACATCAATTTTTAACTATCCAAATTACATAATTATGTTGTACAATATTATTGCAAGTTGTTTTATAGCGGTTTTCTAATATACAGCATGCATTACAATGTTTCATTATTAAGGTATTTACTTACAATAAACCAATTCTTAACAATGTATACTGTAATGCCTACTCATGAAAATTCTTTTAAACATGTAATAGGCTCTTAAAACAAGAGTACACGAAAACATTTTGTATAGACACAAGAAATCTGTAAATGGTAAATATATTTTAACGGACAATATATAATATTGTATACGAGATTAACCTAAACTAGATGGCACGTTATTATGGTGTCGCCTCCTTTGGTCATGAAAGACTAAAAATTTTACTTTTCATATTATAAACTCAATTGTGCGTTCATATTTGTTCTTCAAAAGCAAATAACTGATCCAAGAAAATTAATAATATAAAAACAAAACGTACGTATATTGGGCTAACATTCGAACAAATTAACATATTTTTATATGAGGCGACACTCCCACGCAGTCCCCTAATTGACATGTTTAAACTTCACTCGAACTAGGAACCATACCAGCTGCTAAATTTAGTAACAAAATATAAGTCCTGTCGATGGGAATTATTCAGTTAAATTTGGTTATGGGTATTCTGTGGCAGAATGTAAGAAGTTCCGGATATATCTAAAACTTGTCACCTATTTTATATGAAGCCTACTATGACTTATCTATGAGCTTATAATGTCCATATATTAAGAGCTACTCCAGTTCTTAATCAGGATACTGCTAGACATAAAATAAATCCGAAACTTTTTGATCCTCCATGACCAAATATAACAATTTTTTGTATATAATCGGACTAAAACGAAAATAATAGAAGTTGAAAATTATATACTAACCTTTGGATTTCCATTACTAGACTAAATGCAATTATAAAATAATAATGACAGATGAACAAAATCCAAATAATACGCAAGTATTCAGTACTTTGGAAATGATAATGACTTAAATCTATCCATAGCAGTGAATAAAGATATAGTGTCTCTCTAAATCTAGAATGCCATAAAAACAAAAAAAACACGAAGCATACTAAAATAGGATCACTATATATCACTGCATATGGATAGCGAGTTAAAATATCAGACTAACATGAAATTTAACACAACATAACAAAATAAGTAGTCAAATACTGGTTTAGCAAAAAATGTTAAGCTTTGTAAAAACAGCAATTAATATAAAATATAGGGAATAAATGTGAGATCTTGTAGTATGCAGACTTACAGCCATCGAGTTACTCCTCAGACAATATAAAGGGTGTTGAGGACTAGAACATGATGATTATTCTTAGCCAGAGTGACAATATATCCTTCAGATGTAATTTTTAATCCGCAGCAGCGTGACACCTAAAAACATATTATTGATTTTGTAATTGTTCTAGTTACTTTGAGACTATTTTAGTAGAATTAAATATATTCTATTGACACAATTAACATTAGGGAAATATATTTTTAAGAAAATAATATGGCTAAAATGATATTAACCTTGACATATGGGCACTCAAATTCAGTGACAAGCACGCCGTCACGAGAAAAAACGGCAACATGGAATTTATTGCCATGAGAATCGCCGATGAGGACGTCACCAGCATCCGAAACGTCGATGCCGTTAGGGAAATTAGTAACGTTCTCGCATCCAATGCGACGTAAGAAACGCCCTTCATCGTCGAAAACTACAACGCAATGCCCTTTGAAATCGCAGACGTAGAACTCCTTGCCTAAAATATAATAAAAAATGAAAATATTTCGAAGCAATTTTTAATGCTTACTTATATTTTAATATCACCAATCTTACCACTGATAGCAATGTCAGATGGCTCCCTCATGCACTCACTGCAATCAAACCAGCTCATGAGATCACCCTCTTCAGACAGTATAAATACAGTAGGTGTCACGCTGTCCACTGCGACAATGAGACCTTCGGCAGTTACTGCTAATCCAGCAACAATGTCGATAAATCGCACCTAAAAATATCAGATTTAATTATAACAAAAAACTAAAGGATTATAAATATATAAAGGATAAGGCATGTAAAATATATATAAAGAAGTATAAGAGCCAATTATTTGATTCTGAACATACATGTTCAAAACGAAATAATACTTACTGCAATTTTCTTTAAGAAGTGTCCGTTTTTGGTAAAGATTTGCATGCGTGACCTTTCGTTACCACGATCACAGACGACGAATTTTCCGGTGGCTCTAACAACCGCTACCTTTCGGGGGTACCATAGTTGACCTTCTTCCTTTCCAGCAATGCCGAAATTAAACTTGTAAGTACCAGACTTATCAAACACCTAAAGAAGGATATGTTTAATTAAAAAAAACGAACAAATGGTATTTTTTATTCTATGTGCAAAATTATTATATCCATACCGTGATGCGATGATTGTTGGTATCGGCCACAATAATATCTTCGTCGTTTCCAAGACAGAACCCGTGTGGAGAATTAAACTGCCCTTTGCCACTACCAAGTTGACCAAACTTGAATCTAATATGCATGGGTGTGGCTTTAGTAGCACGCACGAGTGGAGCAGGGGGAGGCACAAGAGCCGCCTCTTCAGCGGCAGTTAGTAAAGGTCTACCTGGAGATACTCCCCGTGGGCCACCGATTCCTCCAACACCACCAACGCCTCCAAAACCGTTCACCTCTGAAAAAAAAAATCCTATATATTAACATTTTTTCTGGATTATATGTAAAATTATTATAAAAAAAATTTAGGACTCACCAGTATTCAGCCCTAATTTAGCAAGAGCCTGCAGATTATTGTATGCCTGAGGTGAATTAAGATCACCAGCTAGCAGTTCAGCAAGCGTGAAAGATGGGGCGGGAGATGCATGAGGAGGCGGTGGTACTTCTTTTTCAGCAATGCTGGCTAACTGCTGCAAGTTATATTCCACCATAGACGGTAAAGGCACGCCGCCAACACCACCTACTCCTTGGACGCTACTGATATTAACGCCGCCAGTAATTGCATTAGTAACACCCACTCCAGCTCCAATGGCCGGTACCCCGCCAACTGGCACTCCTACCATGCCTCCCACAGTCACTCCAGTAACACGGCGTACGCCAGCCATTGGGTACTCATCGAACACGGGAGCGTTAGTCACAGACACTGCTGGAGAATGGGAGTTTGATGTGACTGACACAATAGCAGAAGACTCACTGGCGCGTTTTCTTTCCTCTGCTCGAGTAGCTTCAGTGCGGAATGATCCAAAAGTTTCTTCAGAAATAGCATCAAACTTATCCATCTTAGTAACGAATTCCAAGGAATAATCAACATCGAACTCAGGTGCGCCTTCCAACAAACGTGCAAACTGGGAGGCGACGGTCTTCTTCAACATAACGATTTCTGTACCATCTCCGCGGCGAAGAAGTCTAGCCGCAAATTTACAAGCGCAATCAATTCGCTGAACAGTTTTATCGACACGATCAAAAAGATCCATTACTTTAAGTTCCCGTTCCTTATGCAAACGCTCGAGCTCTTCAAGTGCTTTTTCGCGGCATCTTTCAAGAGCAGCTTTATAAGCCAGAAAAGCCTCGTTGATGACACCTTCGGCTTCATCTCGTTGACGTTGCAAATCACCAAGTGCATCATCAAGTCTAGCGGAAGCACTACCCGCTGTTGCAGCACGAGCATTAGCCTCTACAATAAAATTCCTCAATTCAGCTCGAAGATTAGGCTCGACATCGACAATTCTCTCGCAACGATGTTCACCAACTTTGTGATCCACAGTGAGACATTCAGTGCATGCACCGACTTCGCATTCGCAGCAATAAAATTTAAGACTTTCTCCAGCATGTCGAGCGCAAAATATTGGTTTATGCACAGCAGACTTCTCCTTAGAAGACCTTAGAGCATCAAATGGCACTACTCTGTGATTTTCGAAGCAACGCATAAATTCATGAGCTGAATTGCAGTTGGAACATAAGAAATGAGAACAATCAGTGCACCTGGCAACGGCAGGTTCCTTACTCTTGCAGCAGGTGCAAACAACAGATTGATCCATGGCAGAAACATCCAAAATGTTGGTAAGCACATAATCCGATGGGAGGGATGCAGCCCCACCTCCAGGTATCTGAAAGAAATAAATAAATTGGATGTGTATGGATTAATTACTATAATCTCATTCAACATTATAAATTGATTATAATTTTGAGCAATTCCTACCTTGGTTTCTTGTTTGCATATTGGGCATTCTACAGCCAAATCAAATTTTAATGAATCTCCAGCTTCATTCACCATCAACTTGTCAATACAAGCTTCACAAAATACATGAAGGCAAGACAATACTCGAGGACTACACAGCTTATTGCTGAAAAAGAGAATTAATTAGTTATTTGTTTGAAATATTCTTAGCAATATATATGATCCTACAAAATAATTTTTGATTGACATGTTAAAAAATGAATAACTCACTCGCAAATTTTACAATTTTGCTCTTGCTTTCCATTGTCAGAAGACTCCAGAGAACCTTCATCTCCCAAACTAACTAGACCACCCCCATAAAGATCCCCATTCATTTCTTCCATTTTAACTTACAATTATGTTGGTGTATAATGAATATATCCTTGACCTTACTCAACAAGAATCTGAAACAATATGACAATCTTTGACACATTTTATTAAAATGACAGTTTTTTAGTAGCCATTTGCTTTTCAGTAAATGCATATTTCTTAACCAGCTCTTCAAAAAGAACAGTCAATGTAAGTAAAAATATTAAGCCATTCCAGCTTTTTGTTACAATTATCTGTCTATGTAACAAGGAACCATTTACTAAATTCTTTTTTTTTTGCGAGCCCTTGGCATGGGTTGAAGCTTGAAGGCATTAGCAATTCAACCCATGCCAAGGGCTCGGCATAGAGATATGTCAGACTTTCACCAACTAAAAACACCCCGGTCCCCTTCTGCCTAGGCTGCAGTTGTGGGATCGGTAGCGCATTTTTAGCATGACTCCAGCTGAATCATTTACTAAATCCTGCTTTTTATTGATATTTATTTAAGGGTAAATCATTTTGTTTAAATAGTAAAATGTAACTGTTTTGGATTTTATAGAAATAAACAAATTTGTTTTATTTTGTTGTGGTAAACTATTTTCATTGGGTTTTTTTGTGGATTTTGACTGGTGACAATCTTTTTTTATGTTAGTTTATATAACAAAACTTATTTTGCACATAAAACCATATTTTAAGAAAATTACTCACATTTCTTTAATAAACACTTGTGAGCTTTCAGTGACTTGTTCTTAAGTACATATCACAAAGTACTTATTACATTAAAAAGGTAACATTGACTAAGGATTTATTTAGCACCATTTCAATGTTATCCAAAAAGACATTTTGTCTTACATTAGTACAATGTAAGAAAATAGAAAAACCTGTTAATTTGCATGACCATGCAATATAATTAATGGAATAGGTAGTTAAAAAAACTATTTAAATGCATCTAGATAATCTGGATGCAGATAACACATTAAATTTAGGATATGGTATGATGATTTCACCTACATGGATTTTATGTAGGTATAAACAATTTAGAAATTTGTATGGATTGTTGATGTTCATTATCTTAATGGTAAACAGTAAGTTTGTTGAATTTTGTGTGGAATTAAAAAAATAACTGAATGCTATACTAACATGACTGATTATTAAAAAAGCTCAGTATCTTTAATCATTAATACACATGTGAACATATCATTATTCTAAATAAACTACAAAGTGGTAGGTATTGTATTTTTTTTAATTTGATATAATATTTATAGGCATAACAAAGTGATTGAATTCAATAATTGGGTAAAATGATTATTTTTATTATGAATAATCAAATTTCTCACATGCTTTACTGTCTTTAATTTTTTAACAATTTGTAGTACTTATCTTTATTGTAGTTGATTTATTTTATAATCATCTTATAACAAAAAAGAAGCATTACATAGAAGGATCAACCATTACATAACATCTTTGTCTTTTCACCTACCTTTGCCACACTGCTTAGCAACAACTTTATTTGTACAAAACACATGATTATTATATACAATTTATAAATGAATTATGCTTAGTTTTAGTTATGTTGAATTCCCGAAAGTATCAGAATAAATACACAAATTCAGTCAATACTAATACATAATTCAATAAATTGTAATCTTACAGAAGACAGCACAAGGACAAGAGCTACATTTTGAATAAATACTTGTACTTTAAAAGAATCAATAACATAAAACAATCAAAGAAATAAGTTGCCAAGTGCTCACTCCTACAAAATGCATATTTGTGTGACTAGTTTTTTTTTTTAATATACCTAATTTAGGTAAACTTTAAATTACATTCAGATCCCTAACCTAGAACCGAAAGAAGATGATTATTATACATTACAAAAGAAACTGTCTTATATAAAATGATATTATGAAGTATGATGCAGGTATTAGTTCAATCCTATTAAGAATCAATAATTATTTGATAAAATGTAATTAGGTATTAAGTTAATACATAAAATTTCAGAGCTTATAACTTAGTGAATACCTAGGTACTTATCCGCAAAATTATGGAATGACAAAGGACTAAAATATTATTGATCTTGATGTAGTATTGGCAATCAACTAGTGAAAAGTAACAAAATATAAAGGAATAAAATATTTGCCGCCCAGGATAGACAAGGATTAATACATAAAAAAAGACTATCGGCAAAATTTTATGCGGAGGTATTAATAATTGATTCGCGTACCCGATGAAAGGACCATGTTATATCAGTAATGTTCTAATTACAAAGAGACCGTTACATTAATAGAACAACACCAAACCCGCAAAATTGCTAAAATATTATCGTCAAAATGGCTTCATATTATAGTACCTATGTACATACCTATCGTACAATAAACGCAATGCACCATGCAGACAATGGCGAAGGTCGATAATCGGTATAAACACGTTTTTACCCAAATATGGCCAAAAATATCCATATGATATTTATATTTAATGAATCTTATTAATTAAAAATGATTTACTAACCTGTAACAGTTTATAATTTGAAGGAAAAGCTGATAATCTACGCGCAGAAAGTTCTACCACGCCGTAACTATGAGAATACTCATCACTTTGTAAATAAATAAAAAATGAGCATCAAGTCTCAACAGATATTTTTTTTAAATAAAAGTGGTTTCTTCGACGAATTAAATTAATGTTTTGTCACGTTCTCATTTTAAAAAGGCGAATACATCACGGTGTATTGATTTTCTGCGTAGTTGGTTGCGCTGTCTGTGGCCTTTAGTGTTACCAACTGAAAATTGAAATATTTTACTTATACGTTGCCCAACAATAATTAATTATGACTTCTAACAAACAAGCAAATTACATTGTTCTTGGTTTTGCTTTCGAATTCTGCTGTAGGTAACTCAATTAAATATTTGAATATTGATTAGAATGAAATACTACTTTTCTGATTAGAATTAAAAAGTAAATAGGTTTCGTAGTACGATTTAAAATATTGATATGTACCTTGGCGCCTTCATTTTAATTTCTATCACAATAATTTAAAATATTTCTTTACTAATTTCATATTAGATTTTCTATAAAACTATCATTCATTATTTTTCCCTCACATTAAAACTTTAAAAAATCTGCAAGAAAAATCAAGATAGTAAGTTAATTGTTTAATTATTTCCTTGTTTTTGTTAGTTTTACTTTATGTACTCAATAAACTATTTAATTCTAGCAAGGCTTATACATTTAATTTTGACTATATTATTATATCTGACGATACATGCGGCACATAATTAATTATAATCTCTGATTCTGAAAAGGTTTTAATGGAGTTTTACCTATGATACTGACTTTCGTACTTTCTAAATCCAGTTCATCAACATAAAGGGAATTATTTAGCTTACTTAACGACTTTACAAACCATAAAAATAATCTTTAGGAGTCTTTCACGAAATGGGTAATAAATTAGGTATCCAGTAAAGATTTCTTCGTCGTCAGCACCACGCTTTCTTCCCTTTGAGTCTACTCAGTCCTTAGTAGTATATAATACCTACTAGCTAAATATGTGATTTAGTACTTTTATCCGTCCAGACTCTATCGAAATATGGATACGGATATACTGTGAGATAACCGGATAATACATTTGTGATACAACACCTGTGACCACATCACTAATTCCATGTGGACAAGACAATGACATTTACGTCATTTACAGTGATGACAAATTGACATATCACAACATTGAAAAACCTTGTGGACATTCTCGTATTCGTTATTCGCTAGAGTAATATTGTTCTTATTAAAAAGTGTATCGCATTCGTTGTTAACCACACATTTTTACTATAAGTTACTAATATGACTTTCATACCGAATTGGGAGGAGTTTGAAAAGTCTGCAGAGATGTTGTACATACGGGATCCGCTGAACACTCGATACAGTATCAAATATTCCCATTCCAAAGGAGTTTTTGTTGTTAAAATAACTGACAACAAGAAGGTAATGTACTTGACTGTGGTACTTGTATTAGACGAACAGTGAATTACACAATTTCAATCTTGAAGATTTGTCAATCATTACAATTATTTTATAAATAACAGATATTTTCAGTAGACCAACCTTTACCAAATCAAAACCGAATTCGTATATAATTGAAGAGTTTTTTTTTCTTTACAGTGTCTTCAATACAAGACTGAAGTGCAGCAAGATGTGAGGAAGATAGACAAATTTATATCAAATCTAATAAGGCATATGGCATCAAATGACAACTGATGGCACCTATATTATAAGCTTAATGTATTATAATAAACTTAATATACATACATTTTTTTACTGTTAATGCTATGTATTCGGTTTTTATCAAAATTAAGTGTAAATGTGGCTTGATACATCCTAATTTAAAATAGGTATTGAGATGTCAAGGATCAACTTTTTTTGTTATTGAATACTGGATCAATATTTTAGATTAAAACATAAAACCAATCAGGTTGGCTTCATGTGTGGCTTATGTTCCACGGTAGAACATAAGCCACACATGAAGCCAACCTGATTGGTTGCGCTGGGTAGAAGTTCTACCCAGTGCAACCATATGGTTCCATCAGGTATAACTGATCCAACCTGGCCCTAATCAGTCTCTTGTTGGCCCAGGGCCTGTTGCATGGTGAACTATGACAAAATGCTAATTAATTACTCTGCACTAAACTCCCTTCAACTTGTGTACTACAAGTTCCCTACTATCAATTTTAAAGTATCCTACTAGTAATTAGGAGACCCTAATTGAGAGTAGGGCAGTAATAGGCAGATATTGTGATTTCTATGAACTATCTTCCGAATTTTCTATTACGACCAATTTACGCCTGCTAAAGTTTCAAAAAAAATTAAAAAATACTATTAATAAATTCTACAGCACTAAAACTATTGTGACTTTAGTAAAAAAGAATGGGAGATAAGTTTAGATATTCAGATTTTTCATAATCCCTAATATTGCTCGTACTTCATTTTTAGGGTTCCGTACGCAAAGGGTGCCAATGGGACTCTTATTAATAAGCCTCTGCGGCTGCTTCCCGCCCGTCTCGGATCTCGGTCAGCGGGCAGGCTGTTTCTAATTAAATGAACCATACCATAGTACTGTAATAGCTAGAGGTGAATATTATATTTCACTGAGTTTGTACTGTTGTGTTGCCGCTGTAACTACAGAACCTATTAGAAGTGTTTATTGCTCGATCTTAAAATAAAATTATATTTAAAAATTAAACAAGAGACGTCTTTTTGGAGAAATTTGGTCAATTTTAACGGCATAAATTTTACATATTATTAATCTGAGAATGGAACGCATCATGCGCGAGTTCGACTTGGCCCACAGATTAGATTGGATTAGATATTAGTAGCAAACTTGGCCGGTTTATAAATAATTTTCAATTCAGTCAGTTTTTTAATGATTTGGCGCTCCGTCAAGCAATTAGGGTTCATTTATTGCTCTTATATTATTACCTATGTGTTAATGAAATATTTTCGTCTAATGAAAGGGAGCAGTCTGTATTAGAGCAGAGGATGGCCGTAAATAAATAGTTTGTGCGAAAATGATAAGGAAAGAAACTGCTGAGATTGGTTGAAAAGGAGGGTTCAATTTCGTTAAATGAAGAGTTCCGTAACATCTTACAAGATTTATGCCTTTAAAATCGAATAAAAAAATCCCAAAAAAGTACGTCTCTGGAGAACCCCTTTAATTTTTTATTTTTATTTTTTGTTGTTATAACGGCAACAGATAAACTTACACTCCAAAAAAATAAATTTTCTAGCTACAACGGTTCATGAGATACAGCCAACTGAGAGACGGTCGGACAGCGGAGACTTTGTAATAAACGGGTTCGGATAAGGAACCCTAAATAGTAAGTATTGAACTAATAAGTAACTACTTTTTTAGACAAAGTTAGGTAAAAGTGGTAAAACGTACCATTGGGACCAAGGGGTGGCCCATTTCATGAAGTCATAAATGTGAATTTGAGATATTGGCACTTGTAGGATTTTGATAATTTTATCGTTTGGTTCTTACTTTACACAATTAGACCATAAAATTACCGTCTCTTCGACATCCAAATCGGCAAAACATTATTGTGCTCGCTCCTGTGTGGTGACGTAACTCTCCAATGAAAATAACTTTTATGTCACCCTGGCCTAATGGAGTGGCTGTAAGGCCGGCCGGTCGATATGGATATATCAAAGAGACGGTCGTGTTTTGGAATAATTGTGTAAATAATGAACCAAACGATAAAATTATAAATTATATTGACTTTCGCTAATAAAAAAAAAAACGATCCTGTAAACCTAATATAAGGAACACAGAAAGTGATTAATGTTTTACTTTTTATTCAATACATGGTGTTTTTAATCAAATTAGCAATCATCAAAGAATATGTATTATTTTATTCACTATAAAACGCTGTAGCGTTCTCTCTCTTCAGAAATCTACAGTAATTTTAAATACAAAACACATGTTTCGACGTGACAAAAGTGTCCCCAGTTGTCACTCACGTCGTTACATGCGCGCATCTCTTAATATCCACGGACTTGATATGAGTGGCGAGTTGTTGGCGAGTGACGAAATTGTCACGGAGTTTAGGGCTAAGCGCGCGTTAGCCCTAAACTCTATTGGTTTAGTGTAGTGTGGTGTAGTGACACTATAAATTTTAAAGGCAGGCGACAGACGCTTTTGAGAAAATTATTAAAAACAAATTCCCGTTTATGAGAATTTGTTTTTAATTCTGTACATTATTACATATATTCTTTATATTACTACTGTATTCTATACAAACTATGTGCGCTACATATATTTATGTTAGAAATCAAATCCTACTACCATAGACTCAATGTTTTAAACACAATCGATTCGTATTTTATGGTGTACATCTCTATATTATCTACAACATCCACTGTCAAAAATTGTTGATGGACATTGGACATGTTATTTTACTGTCATGCAGTGTGAAACATAAATAAAGCATATTAGTTTTTGTAAAAATCATGACTTAATACTCAGGCCTAAACTGTTAATATGAAATAATAAATAAAATAAAATAACTGCCACTTACATATTTGTTTTAATTAATGACATTATGGATGGTTTAATTCACGCGGCATTGGAAGCTGAGGTATTTCATTGCTTTCTTCTATTTATTATCCAAGCTTACTTTTAACACTCCTTATTTACAGTTTTGTTTATAATTAATTATTTATATTTCAGGTAATACTTAACCGGGCGAAACATGTGAACTCAAACTTATCACATTTTAACAGTGGTGTCCCAGACCACAAAATGACTTGGACCCATGATAAAATGCACCTTGCTGAATCTGTTGATGAGTCTAGAATGAAATTCCAACGTAATTCGTCCGGCTCTGCTTCCAAAGCGACGGAGAAGTTTGATTTATTTAAAAAACTTCATGAACTTTACAACGAGTTAAGTAGGGATGAGACATTACAGGTGAACTATGTAAGTATTATATATTTTGTAGCTATATACTTGCTTTTTATTGCCCTAATTATATTTTATGGTTATTCACTTGCTGTTAAGTTATTCAAACAGTGTTAATGATGAACTTCTTGATTTATAATCAAGCCCGTAACTCCATTGTTTAATTCAGTACCAATTATAAAGAAAGTCAAATATAATAATACTTATAATTAACTAATAAAATGCAATCAAGTGGCTTACTTTATGTTTTATTTTTCTGAATTTGTGTTGAAAAGCTTAATTTGTGTAATGAACTTACTACCTCGCTCACAATATTGCAACTAAAGCTTTAATTAGTCAATAGGGCTTCAACTAATGAACGGGTCACAATTTTTATTTAAGAAGCACCATTTCTATTATCATATAATTTGTATGTGATTTATTTTTTCATTTACAGCAAGGACTAAAGACCACATCATATCTATTGGAAAAGTTATTAGCAATATATAATCTTAATACATTAATAATAAATCTGTATCCAGGCAATAAGGGATATTCTTTATCTTTAAAAGTAAATGGCAACTCACAATATTTACACCCACCTGATGGTCATGTAAGTATCCTATTCTTTAATAATACTCCACATTCGGATATAATTTAGTTTTGATATCATTACTATTTATTATATTGTAAATATCATGAACTGGTATGAATAAATTATTAGTTTGCAAGAAACAGTGTTTTACAGAGATGTTTGGCAAGGTAGTTGTCTGTCAGTCCTCAACATATATTAATGTATGTACTTAGGAGTTCATAAATATAAATCATAGAATAACTTCTTAATATCCTTAGGTGTAGGTAGAATGTTAATTTTTAATTAAGTATATTCAAATAATTTGATCCAAGACTATTGCTTCATTGTACAGCTGTACTATAAAAAAGATAAAATCACTCTCACAATTTTTTTATACATACATTTTATAGACCACTATTTGGGTGGATTTAATAAATTAATAAATATTAAAACCTACAAGCATTAGTGCTTTTTTATTTTTTTTCTTTTATATTCTCTATTCAAAACAGTTTTTATAATACATGGTTTAAAACATAATTTTGTTTGTTATAAACAATAATGTGTTTTTAGTCATCAACAAATCAAGAAGAGACTTTAATAGAGACTCCACGGTGGCCATATGAAGAGGAGGAACTATTGAGTTACATAGATAATGAAGAGTTGCCCGTTGTGTTGCTAGACTTGTTGGAGACTGAGCACTCTTGTCTGTTTTACTCAGGATGCATAATAGCACAAATAAGAGATTACAGACAGGCATATCCTAGTTTCCTCTGTGATACTCATCATGTTCTCTTAAGGCCCACAAATCAGGTATTTACTTCATACTTATTACTTCTTTTCTATGTTAATCTAGGTTTCTATCACTATATAATAATGTTTATTTTTATACCCTATAATATACCTACCTACATGTTTAAAAATACCACTATGAAAATAAAATATAATTTGTTTAGTTTTACAGTAGAGTATCTTTTGATTAAATTTAAATCAAA
The DNA here is from genome assembly GCA_932294365.1 of Diachrysia chrysitis. Taxonomy (NCBI): domain Eukaryota; kingdom Metazoa; phylum Arthropoda; class Insecta; order Lepidoptera; family Noctuidae; genus Diachrysia; species Diachrysia chrysitis. The sequence continues at coordinate 7,474,688 of OW028649.1, read as the reverse complement.
ATGTCCTACACTGTAACATATATTTGGTCAAATAAATAAATATTATTATTAATTACTTGGTTGTGATTTAAAGTGCTTTGTACCAATAGTTCTGTGTCTAACATTTGATGTTATGTCTTAATTTAAATTGGGTGCTATATTATCTTTAATTTGCGTAAATATTAGTCATCATAAGGTACTAAACTTTACTCCACTGCTGGGATAAAGGCTTTCTCAGTGCTTTCCACAGTCAATAGTTAAAAATATGTATGAGCTGCTACTGTAGACCTGTAAATAACCGAATTAATTTTGGTTTTACAGTAACTTACATTTTTGCAATTGTTTTGTAAATGTACCACATAATTAGCTTATAAGGTAACTGGTTTTTAATTACATAAATTGAAATAGTCAATTTTTAATAGTGTTTTAGATAAAATAGTTAATATACATTTGTTTTGTATCTTAATTATGTACAAAATTTTACATATTTTTGATCAATTTTGACCTTTATCCAACAGAGCATAATAACAGATGCAATGTGCATTGGTGGTCGTTGTGGTTGGGCTGGTGAGGAACGGGGAGCATTAGAAGCAGTGGAAGCGGCGTTAGTTCACGCGTCCGCTCCTCCCCTTTGCCTCGACCCTCGCCCCGCTGTTGGCCTATTGGCTGCGAGGTTACACGCTGCACCTAGACTGTTCAACACGCCACGGATTAGGAGACAAGCTAAGAGGTTTTCACAGGCTAGTATAATGGGTTTTTGTATGTAGCGTCTTTTAAAAAAAAACTGAATTTTTTATCAGATCTGATATCTAATTTTTTGCAAAAATTATGGTAATGGTTAGTATGGTCAATAAGTGTAAGATTAATCATTGTTTGGTTTTAGGTGGCAGTGAATCGAAAGCGGAAATTAGATCAGTTTACACATTTCCATGGCTTAGAGTTATTAGACCTAATACATCGTCAAAGAGCGAAGAATAGTAGACAATCGGTACCACATACGCGATTAACGTCTAAGTATCCGAAGAAACCACCAGAGGTAATTTATACAACAAATTATCTTTTTATGACTTAAATTACATTCATAATTACGTTACATAAAGGTTTTTGTTTCTTAAAAAGGAAAGTCGGTCATACATATGGATGATTTTCCTGGATGAACATATCTCCATTCTTATCAAAAAATAAGTAAAATATAACACAGTAAACTTTTCCATTTTTAAAAGCTGGTATAATAAATATCTTGCTCTAAAATCAGTATATTTCGTTTTTAATGTGTCTTGAAACGCTGCACCTAATTTCATGTTTAATTTGTTTATAAAAATGACTTAATTATTTGGACAGGTGTTCAAGCCTATAGAGCCACCAAAAATGGATATCCTGCCACTGGCTGTGCCGTCCGAACCGGGCGGTCCGCTGCGGCTGGCGCGCGCGTACGAGCGGCCGCGGCCCACGCCGGACTGCCAACCGCAGCTCGTGGAGGAGTACATCCTAGAGACTGAGAAGACCTCGCCGCACGCCGGCGCCGGCTTCTTCCACATCAAGCTCTCGATACTGCAGAGGCCGTCCGACCAGGAGTTCCTGGGGGAGCTCTATGTGGACAGGGATCATGTTGAGGGGGAGAGGAATGGAGCGGCGTGTCGGTTTACTTTAGGTATGTTCTTGTTCCTTTATGAACATTTATGTGATGTGGATTGAATGTTGGTGCAACACAGGGATTAATTTACCTTGTGGTAGCTTTTTAGTCGTATTATATCGCTACTAAAATATTGGAGGTTGACACACATTGTTAACAATGATATTGACACCATCCATATGTTTTATCATGTCATAAAAAAAAGGCCGATTATCGTATTTCGTTGTTACCACTGAAATGCAGTAAACTGTAAATCACAGAGTTTTAAATAAGTTGAACATTACTTATATAAAAACTAATTTATATATTTAATACGATAAAACTTACCATATTATGTCAATTAGTTTACTTGAGAATAAAGAACTAAATAATTATAAGCTTTCTACAATGCACTTCATTTTAATATTATGTCTTGTCAATTGACCTAGAAATTCTAGATTGATATATTTTATCTTTCCTTGTAATATCAATTGCATAATAAATGTAGGTAACAATAATACATTATCAGTAAACAATATTCTGTCACAGGGTCAAGACTTCAAGCAAATAAATACATACAACAATTTACTGAGATATTCACTGAAGAAGGTCGCAAGTCTGTTAGGATTAGACATATAGTGCCTGGCCAGCTACCAAGAGTGTCTTTTACTGGTGGAATGAGAGATTTGGTAAGTATATAATATGCTAGTCCCTGTATATATATAATCCAACCTTTATTTCAGACACAAACACAATTGTGCTATAGCATCCGCCAGTTTCTGAAAGGCTGATCAATACAAAAATTAGTTAAACACCTGTCAAACCTCATGTTAAGCGAATTTTGCGATTAAATACAAGTTTTACGGAATCCTCGGTGCGCTAGTCAAACTCGCACTTGTCGGTTTTTACTTGGTGAAATGATTTTTAAATATTTAAAATGAAATGTAAAAATGTAATGATAATTATTCTTACAAGTAAGGTTTTACCTAGTAAAACAGATCAAACTAATATTGATGTTTTCTATAGGGGCAGCAAATGTTACTGCAACAGCGTTCTGCTGCCGCCAGCGCCGCTACTGTACAGACTCACGCTACCACAGTGCCTGTTGTGTAAGATTCATATACTTATTCATCATCATAATTTTCCTTATTTCTTCTACAAGAGATGGGTAACTTCTGGTAAATAACGTAAGAGCTCTAGGCTAAATAAGTCGGGGCCGTCACATTTCTGGCACATCTATTTATCGCCTGAGCGTCGGGTGTGGCGGCTACATTATTATTCAACTATTTACATAGATCAGAAATAGATGAATGAACTTTATATCATTTATTTATAGATATTTTCCATAATTTTGCTATTATGTTTACCGTCGGGGCATAAAAGTTGTTAAAATGTTAATCTCTTAGAAGGAACTCGCGTTAAGTGTAAATTGTCGTGGTATTTACCCATCATACCAATTTTATTCACCATAGACTACATAGCTCGGACCTAACGTATTTGTTTTTGTTTTTTTACAGGACTTCAGCAATACAAGCGACGACCAATACTCATACAAATACTCGTCAGCTACCTATACTTGTAAGTTATTATAAATATGTTAAATCATATGTTTAAATATCACTTGTTTGGTCTTTGTTGTCAGCCCCTACATTTACTGGATCTATCTATGTTCTATTACATACCTAAAATAAAAAAAAAAACTATTACGTAACTTATAACTTTTAAAATAATTCGTAACAGTCACAAAAAAAACTATTTAAGCATAAAAGTGGACAAAGGTATACATATAAACATTAATCTAACAGCAGGCGCAGTTACAGCAAGTAGGTAATGTGGCAGCGGTGGGCAATGTCGTCGGCAATGTGGGCAACGTTGTGGGCAATGTGGGCAACGTTGTTGGCAATGTCGGCAACGTTGTGGGCAATGTGGGCAATGTCGGGAACGTTGGCAACGTTGGCAACGTTGTCGGCAACGTCAGCAATGTAGTGGGTACCGTGAGCACAGTGGTTGGGAATGTAGTGGGCAACGTCCCTGCCACGAATGAGACTGCACTCAAGCAACAGCCCTCACCTACAACTCCAAGGCTTTCACCTCAGGTGAGTTGATGAAAGATTTTTAACTTTAATATTTCAAGATATTTTGGATTGAGATTAATAGGAACGCACTGCCAACAATATTGTATAATGTAACTTCATTTGATTCAACTAGTAAGAGAGAAGAGAAGAGAAGAGTAACTTTATGGGTTTCATAGCTACGTTTATTATTTACGGTTTATGACCATATTATGAGGTCCAAGGTTATAGTTATAAACATATTAATATGCTTTATGTGATTATTTTATTATCATATTTGACGACCTCCGTGGTCGAGTGGCGTACGCACCGGGTTTCAAGGTGTCGCCAACTCTGAGGTCCCGGGTTCCAACCCCGGCCGGGTCAATGTAGAAAACCACTTTTCTACAGTGTCTCTTGTCTGGGTGATTGTTGTAACCCCGTTGTCTCCGAATTCCATAACACAAGTGCTTTAGCTACTTACTTTGGGTTCAGAGCAATGTATGTGATGTTGTCCACATTTATTTATTTATATTAATAGATAGTTATTCAATATTTTGCAGGCATCAACAAATCAGTTACTTGCCCAGCAACTGACAAACCCACCGCAGCCACTCAACCCTCAGAAAATGCAGTCAGCCATCATTCACATACAACACCCACTCATGTCCAATGCTGGAACATCACAGGTATGTATTGTATCATGTAAATAAGGAATCTTTAAAAACTAAGATTGAAATTGCGTAAAAAAAAAATGTGGTGACAACAGATAAGTTGTCGTGAAAACTAATTGCAATCACTCATATGAATAAACTCCAATTACATGGTTAATAATACAGTCTCGTTTCACCAAATTTTATAGTGAATTTTATGTCTGCTTTGGCGGTAGCATTTATCTTTGTCGTCGTATACATAAAGAACTCTCTTAAACATAAAGAATCATCATGATGTTTCTTAAAATTGTCAATGTTTTTATGGTTATCATGAACCACTTGCGTTTTGTTTGGTCTGTGTTAGTTGTTTTTTGTGGCTAGGTCCAAAGTATCCAGTACACGAACACGACCACCACGCAGCAGAAAGCGACCATCACTAAGCCGAGAACAACGAACCCCGCCATCAGCGCTCTTGTTACTAGTCTAATGAACTCCGCACAGCAGTTCCAGCAAGGTAACTATTCAGTTTTACAAAGTACATTTGATATAGTTTAAAATAATTTTGAAAAATCCCTTATTTGTTAAAGCAATAAAGTCCTGAAAAAAAGCAAGTCGTTAGAAATTCCAGAAGCTATAGTCCAGGGGTGGCGAACCTTTATGGATTTACGTGCCATTTATTTAAGAAGGCCATAGACGTGCCGTCATAAAATAAACTTTACTACCTAACACTACATTTTGATCTGTATTGTAATAAATGTTAAATTTTTACTTTATTGTGACTATTATAACAAACCGTGCCCAGAATATTGTGTCGCGTGGCATAGGTTCGCCATCCCTGCTATAGCATGTATATTAAACCTGCTAGGTTTTATCAAACATGAGAGTTGAGATTGATTAGAGAAACAAGGATGCTGCTAGCACCTTCTTTTTAAAAAATATAAATGCAGTGAGATTTTTAACACTTCATGCAATGTGATTGTGTCAATAAAAGAGAGAAGTAGTGCTATACAGTCCGCTATTTCTTTTTTTTATAGTTAACTAAGCAATTACAGTTACTGTTTAGTAGTTCGTTTTGATAATTAAAATATGTTTTTGTACACAGCGGCAAGCCAGAACGCGGCAAAGTCAGCAGTGAGCACAGCAAGCAGCAACGCCACAATCCTGAATCTCCTGAACAGCGCGCCGGCCGCCATGACGCACGCGGCGCCCGCGCCCGCGCCCGACGCGCCCGACGCGCACAAGCTGCTCGGCCGCGTGGCCATCGCCGGCGCGCGCATCCTCGCCACCACCGCCAGCCACACGCTGCCCACCTACACGCACCAGGTACGTGCCGACACCTACTCATACTGTGATGTAGTAGTTGTAAGGTATATAATAAGGTATCTTTATTCCAATATTGTCAGTGTATTCTCGGATCTCAATCGTTACTTAAATACTAACATTACTCGTTACTTAAATATATAAAACAAAACGATTTACTCACGTATATTCTCGCGAATCGAACTCAAACCACCGTCGCCGCGTCAGCTCATGATTAGGGACTCCTATTGAGTCTAAAACTAGTCGGGCGATTCCGAGAATATACGTGAGTTAACCGTTTTGTTTTAAATAATTATGAATACTCCTCACGAAAGTTATTATACAAAGTACTTATTACTTGTTTTTAGCGACTATGACTCCACTTGATGGTTAATATGTCTACTGTTTTACCAGTCAGGGAACAGATAAAAATGTAAATGAAGCGTATATATACAAAAGCGACTATTGATGTAAAGTGACAGCCAGCTATCGTATTAAAAAAACATAAATTGATAAAATAATAACGCGATTGGCGCTCATTACGTCATCTGCCTACTTTTTAATGGTCTTACCAGTATATACTTATATTTGTCTAATGGTTTGCCCAAGCTGTTCAGACTCTTCAGTTTGGCTCGTGACATAACCTCCTGATAGAGCTTATAAAATAAATATTATATTGTATAGCATTAAAAACGAATATTAAAATCATTTAATTATAATATTTAATAATGAATATGTTAAATACGTTAGAATTGTAATTCTAAATAATGATCGAATTTTAAGTACTGGTTTTAACGTTCTCAAATAATAAATTAAGCTTTTGTGTTGACTCTATTATTTGAACAAATGGTATATACCAATTGATTAATATGATCACCGTCATTAATTGCCCATTTACTGCCAAATCGTATATTCCAATGCATCTATTACTTTCTATTCAATTATGTTTAATATTTTAATTCCACTATGACGAAAATAATGTAATGTGACGCGCCTCTTCCCTATCTAAAATTATTTAAATACATTAACATCTTTTTTGATCTTCACAAACTGCAGTCCATCTATTAAAGATGATGTTTAAACATATTTAGACATCATATTTAAGGAGAGATTTATTATTATTATATTTATTATGTCCAGTGTAAAATGTATCCTTATTATTTTAATTTTGTTTGCGATAGGGAGTTGGTGTGCAAGTTATGAGCGGGTATGCGCGCGACAATGAAGCGACCAACGTGTCGAGTAGTGAAAGCGCTCTTTTGGAGCGATTGATTGGACCTGACTCAGCGGCCGCACCATCTTCACAACCACAACCTGTATGTCATTTGCAGGTAACAAATCATACGATCGAAGTCAACTCTAACTCATAAGCTATCGTATGATCATAATAAAGAAACTCGAGTTAACTTAAGATCAGTATTTAAATTTAGTTACTTTAAGATTTTTTGTTCAATAGTGTTAAAAACTCAAAAAAAAGTAAAGAAAAATAAAGTTTATTAACCTGTTGATTTAAATACAGGGTCTTAGTTTAGCATCGCTTCAAGGTCTCCAAAGCATCCAGGGTCTACAGAATGTACAGGTGCAGATCCCAGGGTTGTCTGCGCCGATTTCGTTGTCCCTCAACGTGTCGGGTTCGCCCAGTGGGTTACTGGTGTCGGGTTCTCCAACGACATCTGTCGTCCTTACCAACCAACCTTCGGTGCTCTCTTTACCTATAGGTAAGTGATATGAAAATTTGATTTAAACGAGAATGGGAAAGACAGAATAACATGTTTTGTTTCGTCTTTAAAGTCTTTTCAGTAAAATTAGTTTAATATCTTGCCACAACAGAATGATGATTGCTTTTTTGGATCTTATTGTAAAGACTTGTAGCCATTCTTTTGTTGTAGAAAACGGTAATTTGAGTACTTTAATTTAGAATTTCATGCTACTATCATTTTATAAGTCTACTACTGCCGTACTTAGCAATATTTACTCGTGCATCAAACCATTTTTTTTTGTATATGGTAAGATTGATATATTAATGTGTATAAATTGGCAGTGGTGTTCTGGGCGAGCTCGGGTTCATGTTGGCTGGTAGGCCTTTGCGCGGGAGTGACATGTTGTCATAGGTTGTAAACATAGACGATGATCTTTTATTTTTAATTGAAAAACTTACCTAAAGTTGGAGATAACAAAAATTAGGAATTGGTGTGCACGTAAGGTGTGCATGAAATTAATAAGGAAAGAGAACGGTATGACGAATTTCTTACTTTATACAAAAATTTTAGAGAAAATTTCTTCATTCCATCGTTTGTAGCGATCAGTTCAAACTGGTTGAACTTACCTGACACCGCGAGTGAATCGCGCGCTCCGCCACTTGTTCAATGTGAACACAGATAAACAATATTAAACGTTTGATATTGTCGCGAGCTCGCAGAACGCGCCAGTCGCTAGCTTGCCCGCTGCTTTCCCCGTACCTGCGTTTTGTACGTGAATACTTGCATATTAAGCTGTGAGGCCTTGGGCGCGAGTGTCCGTGAACAAGCAGTGACGCGTGTGTCCCGCAGCGCAACTGATGCCGGGCGGCGTGAAGGGCGGCGTGCGCGGCGGTGGCGTGCAGGTGGTGCGCGCGCGCGCCGCGCCCCGCCCGCCGCGCCCCTCCGCGCCCGCGCCCCCGGACCCCGCCGCGCCCGCGCCCGCCGCGGCCGCTCCGCCCGCGGCGCTGCCCGGTCAGTACATACCACTTTGATTTTCCATTGAATTTTATTTCTTTTTTAATAGACAAGTAATGAATAAAATATTCCGCAAGAAGCACTAGTCTCGCATTAGGTCTATCTGTCGATTTACACCAATCACATGCCAGTAGCTTGTCTCTCATTAGTGGAGACTGAGAAAATAAAAACACCTGATGCGACATTTTTTGATTTTCGGTAGCCCCTATATAAGCCCGGTAGGCCCAGTTTCGTGTCATGATTACGTCTAGTCGGTCGTTTGGAACAAAATATCTAAATACATTTCTGTGTTTTACAGGCACGGCGCAGTTTATAAGTCAGGCTCAAGCGCAGGCGCTGAGCGCGCAGCAAGTGCGGCGGAAATCGAACGCTGACAGTTCCTAGTGACGACTCACGTTCGCCGCCATAGTGAATTGTACTGTAAATATTATCCTTAGCTAAATTATTGTAACGTTAGTGAGTGCCGTGCGCAGTATACACGCTGTGATGCCACATACGTACCCGGCGGCCATTATTAAACACCGATATTCGAGAAATAGACTTAATTAGATACGTGCGTTAAGCAATTAATAGTGGATTTATGGTTGTTTTAATACTTTGACTCCTGTTAAGAATAACGTTGGTTAAGTTACGGTCTGTTTACCGTAAATGTTTTTAATGCATAACTAGTTCCAATATAAAATCTATTTAAGAAATATCCTCAATGTTGCTATCTCCAATAATGTCTGAAACAACGACTGAATTTTTATAACGTAGCAATGTTATCTCTTGCAAGTATATAGATATTATTAAATTTATTCGTTTTCATCACACTACATGTAAATGGTCTACAATATTGCAAATATTTGTTTTTAATCATGTATTTGACACATTTATTTTGTTCGAATTATTTATTTACTATTTTCAATCATGTATTTTTATTATTAGAATGTCACAAATTATAATATTATATATAAAATTTTATTTTTAATGCAACATTGCTAGTGATTGGATCATGACATGAATTGTGAGTAAAGTATAAAGTGTTACTACATAGTTGAATAAGAATGTTGATAAATCCGGATATTATTATCTTAGTGGAGATTTTATACGTTGTTAGTGTTGTTTTCTGCAACAGTACATGAGAAGGTTGTATGAGGACGTGTTAATTAAACAAATTTATATCGGTAGCAGCACATGGTTATTGAAATACAGTAAAATTTAGTAAAGTATATACTTAGGTGTGACGATCTTGACTAATATCCACACTGTAGAGAAATTTCGTAAATCAGTATTAATAGGCAATCACTGTTCGCATGACAACTCAGTACTGACGTTTTCGGAACATAATGAAGTACAACACTTAGCAGTGATTCAAGAATCTGTGTTAGATAAGTTGTAAATATGTACTATATAGTTTTGTGTAAGCATCACAGCTACGAATAGTTGGAATTTTATTTTATGTTTTTAGTACGTTGGTGTATATAAAGTTTGTGTATAGTAATGAAATTTGTTTTGATACGTGTTACAGCAATAATAATCGGGTTCCGTAGATACTCCTTGTTAGAAAATATATTATTTCTGAATACTCAGAATTGAGAATTTATTTACTATTTAGTTTGATTGGGTGATGAGAGGAAACAGTATATCAGTTAATATAATCAAAGAACAATAATTATATTATTGTGCTTTAATTGATTTCACAAACTGTATTGTCATACCTGCAATATGCAGCTCGCTGCATAAGAATATACTGAAAGATTAATCTGACTGCAGATCTAAATACGTAATATTTTGTGGTGTTATTTACAGCGTGTTAAATATTATGTTCTATAAGTTGCAAGATATTAAATTGTATATAAATCTACGGGACCGTCAATGTTGCAACTAACGAATAAAATATTACAATGCAATGTAGACTAAAACCTAATTGTTCTTAGTAAATACATAATTGTGGAGGACATCAGTTCATGATTGCTACCTAGCGTTGTCAGAGACGCGGGAAATTCCTAGATAGAAAAGTTCCTTGACCTGTACGTAATAGTATTTGTACTACAGAGTATTTGTACTACAGAGTTTACTTTTAGGTCAAGTTAGTTTTTGACTTTAAATGTTTGTTTCTTTTTGGACGTAATTCTCCTACTTCAGAATAGCCATGATTCATGTTAATGTTAAAGCTGTTAGTATATTGTTCATTCATGTTATCGCAAAGTTCTATCTCTGAGATTAAGAGTACATAATTTTGAATTAATGAAGATATGTTGGTACCTGCCCGTAAAGCAAACGTTCGCTTGATTTCATCACATTATGAAAGGCCATATGTATATATAACATAATTATAGTTATTAAACTCTTAGGCTGCTTCCTGATTTGTCGGTGCGGCAGCGGTGCGAGATCGGTAAGCTCGGTATACGCTGTGCTGCACGGACAAATCAGAAAGCGGCTTTAATATACAATGTTACCTACATCATGGTGGGATTGTAATTTGGTTGTGTACGTAAGTCTTGTAGTGTTTTGGGCAGTTATCAATTAAGGATTGTCTGTTTTCTGCATATCTTCGCCACTAAGACGAAACATTATTTCCATGTTTTTGCTTAAACTTTAATGTTTTGGTGGCAACGACAAAAGTAAAGTCCCACGTAATCATAGTAAATATAGCAAGTATATTTTAACTGAAGGAGTTTTAAAGTATTATGAACTATAAAGTAAACTTTTACATGCTTTTAGGAAAGTATTTATTGCAGAATAATTGTAGAACTATACTATTTAAAACTGAAGTAAATGATTTTGGTTAACTAGTGGGTAAACTATTATGAAGTCCTCTTAAAATACCGGGAAAATGTCGACGGTTATTTAGTACAAAACGATATATAATATTTACTATAACAAGTAAAATATTAGTATACTGAAAAATATTCTCGTCGACATAAAGTAATATTGTTTGGGTATTATAGAGAACTTTCAAACATGTATGATAGATAGATATGTAGATTAATGTAACTAATTTAGGAAATGTTGGTATGAAATAAAACTATATTGACTATTGTTGAATCCTATATAATCTTGTTGAACCACAGATACTGACTTCATTTAAATATATGACTGAGGCACAATACAGATCATTTTTCTATTATATTTGCATACGTGTAGAGAGGGCTTATAACTTTTGTCATTGCCACCCGTGTAAGTTATCATTAGTGGTTATTGTTACGATATTTGCACACGCACAATCATATAAAATATATTTATGTACTAAATTAATATGTTACCTGCCGAAATATTGCAATAGGCATACCAATTCATATATTTTATTCTGTACAGTTTTTATGTACGTGTACGTAGCGGTTTTGCTCTATTTACTATTTATTTTAGTTAACGAGATGTGTTCATACTGGCATTCTATGACATGCCTAGATAAGGAAACTGTTTTGTTTGTAGATATTCGTATTGCCTAGGTGTATGATAGATTGCGTGGACATATTTTACTATTAACACAAATATTGCATAAGTCGAGGTGTAGATGAATTACTGTGCGTTTTGTTGATCTCATTTGTTTACGGACATGTAGCTCAATATGTAGACGATTGTAACATAAAGTTTATTTGAACATGCGAATGTACCTATACTTTAAGAAATAATAAAATAATTATTGTATATATTTTCGAATGGAGATTTTTATAAATAAAACAATATTATTCAGTTCGAGGATGTATGAAGTTTTCAGTGTCAACTAGTTCGATTTAAACTGCATTGTAAATATAATATTATTTTAGATGACATGTGATAATGCATTCAGTCGTTTATAACATAAATGTGTACAATAAAATTTTTATGATTGCGTTGACATGGATTTTGTGTATAAAATTGATATTGTAAAAATTAACTTGAATACGTTGTTCAAAGATTGACGGTTCGAACATAAATAAATAACTTTTACACAAAATATGCTTTTATTGCAACTATTTATATTGCAAATCGTTCCAAGATCTCTGCTATCAAATATTCATTTTTATTTTTATGATTGGAAATCTTCTTTAAAATAGACTCTTTTCATAGAAATAAACCAAGAAATATAGTACACAAACACATTTTTGTGTTTATTTACTATTATGTTTACGTTTTACCTTTAACTTCCTTATTAATGGTTTATACGTAAATATCAGCCCAGGTTAATTTATTAACAAAAATAGGCATTAGTTCAGTTTCCTTATTCAATGGGGTGTATAGTATAGGAAGTAGAGAGTATAATTTTATTAAAAAAATAATATCTTTATTCGGGGAAATATACTTCTCCCATTTAGAATTATTTACCAGTCAGCGAGGTTCTTAGCTTCATGATAGACTGTTATAGCGTCTTGTAGACAGCCAGGAAGCCAGTATCAAACCTGACAAACGGTTTAAGTGATATATTTTAACTAATATGTTTTTTTTAAATGTTCAATAGTACTCACTCGTTTGATTGTGAGATCCTACTGAAAGTTAATTTCTTGTACACATTAAGTTTGATACAAGCACTCTGTCTGAAAGCGCGGAACTAAAAGCCCAACTCAATAGTACCTATAACAATTAATGATCACAACTCGAAATATGTGAGTTGTTGTCGGTACACAAATACTTATATTTTTGTAAAAGCCATGTATCTTCTTTTTTATTGTTATTGAAAACAGTTACTAAATTTACACATTCCGTGCAAATGGATAAATAGCAATATAAATTGGAAAAGGTTAAGTACATTTATTAATTAAAGTCACTCTGATAATTATAATTGCTGTAAAGTACCTGTAGAATAGGAAAAACAAACTACACATTGGTTTGGTTAAAAAAGTATGCCTTTTTATTCTTTCAAATAGTCTTCATCTAAATTTTATAAGAACATTGGACACAATGAAGCTTTTTTACCGATAAATAAGTATAAATAATTTCATATTCACATAAATCTTATTTATACATACATTACATTTATTTTAATATCAGTCCTCTCAAAAGGTCCATTCTCTCCCTGCAAATTAATTTTTATTATTTACACAGCGATAGGGATTCGCATCTACCGTACATACATACATCAACAATTAACAATTAATAGAGACTATTTACAAAATATATTTCCACAAACACTCACGCGATCATTCTTCACCGTTTACACACACCTATTAACATTCACACCATTTGGCATATGGATGGCGGCACATCACTAGCAGAGTTCATCCCAGGCGAGCCACCAGGCCCCTCGACAGTCCTCGCGCTTCCGCCGCCGGCGCTCGGCGCGGTCTGATCGCTTCTTCACGAAGCGAATGTTGTATGGGTCTTCTGCTAATTCTGGGTATCGTGCTACGTCGTGCACGTACTCTCCTTCGTAGCCTGCTGCTGATCCAGCCTTTTGGATTTCGTCCAGTTCGGCTGCGGACCAGTCCAGCGAGCCACCCAGTCCACTTCGCAGAGCTTCACGCTCTCGGTGCCACGCTTTCCGCACAGCTGCGGCGCGCGCGTGATGCAGTAATCTTTGTCGCTCGCGCTCCGCACTTGTGCCGTATCTCAAATTCACTATGCTCGTTTTACCATGTATTTTGACATCTGCATATGAACGTCCTCCTTCAGCAACGTCATGGAAGGTGACGTTTAGTTTTCCTTGCATCCGTTTTAATTGTTGTTTGTCGTCTGCGGCACGCCATGTGTCTTCTTTAACGAAGTAGAATACATCTTGTTGATCTCCATGGACGACAAATGAAAATGGTAGAAGATGTGATCGGTTGAACACTGAGGTATATACGTCACGGTATATGGCATTCGCAGACGGCACAGTTGTGACGACAGCACGTCCACGTGAATTCCGTGAGACAAGGATACCTCGACCGAATGGCGGTTCAGAGTCTGAACCAATTCGTTTAGGTGCCAGATTTAAGGCGTCAGTCTTAAGCGCTGACATAGCCGGTATAGACAGGCTTCTAAAGTCAGCTATTCTCTTATTGGACATATGTGATAGGAAGCCTGATTCAATGGTGACCGTAGGTAGCAGCGACATGGCAGAAGGCAGGCCTGGGCTGCTGTCTGCTGGCGCGGTGCCCCACACTGGACGGCCACGAGGAATGCTTGGCAATACCGAGCCGCCGGGTAGTTCATCAGGATAAAGTTGTGGAGCTAGGCTCTTCGTATCATAACCAAGCAACTTCAACCACGATAAGTGATCTATAGGACAAAGAAATAACATTATAATAGTTGTTATATTATTTATAGATTGAACAAATAATATTTTTGATATAATATTGAGTTTTTACCTGTTGGTTTCTTGTTCTGCGGCCTCACGTTGATAGGATCGTTACCATTGAATCTGTACAAATGTAATTGAGTTGGATTGTGTATTCTCTCAATTAGATTCTCCCACAACGGAGACATCCATTGTCCAATCAGTGGATCGTATACTTTTCCATTTGCCATGTGGACTAATGATGTAACTTGATCCAAGAGTCCTCCACAGAAATCTACCGGAAGGTATAAGTAGGGGTTTGAATCGTATACAATATGACCATATGGTGACCTCATGATTTCTCTGATTCCTTCTCCATATTGATTGAATATCATGACCGGTGTCCCACATTGGTCAGTAGCAATATAATATTTATGTCGGGCCACCTGGAACAAAGAAGATTTTAATTATTATTTTTCTCAAATTTTGTTATATGCAGCGTAAAAATGTTGTCATTTGAGTTTGTACATACCTGAGTATAAATCAGGTGACCTCTGTCATCATACACTAAAGTCATGAATCTGTTTTCACGCGGTGAATAGATGTGACTAACTTCATGAGGTCTGTCTTTATTCGTGTAGAAGAATTGAGTAACGTTTCCAAAGTTGTCCTTTCTAGTAGAAAGCCTATAAAAACCAAAGATTTGTTAGAAACTTACGTAGAAATACAGTAGTAGGACAGCAATACATTAAACACTTTTAACTTCATACCTGTCAAGATGGTCATAGAAGTAGCGAACATCAAATCTTCCTCGTTTTGTTGCTCTAATCAAGAGTCCTTTAGAATTGTACTGGAATCTTTCCTCCCTGGCGTTTTGTGAAACCAGGCCACGGCTATCATATCTATATTGACCTTCACCGAACTTGACAATTCGATCCATGTCATTATATTCCATTGGAATTGTGTTGCCTCTGTAGGTCAACGATAACATATTACCGTTGTCATCGTATCTAAAGCCCCAAGGTTCTTGGGCCTCTACTCCTGTAAGCTGACCGTCACAATCCCAAGTATAATTCTTTACATTTGTGTACGTATTAACACCAACATTTCTAGTATGTGTTCGTGTTTGAGATATTCTTCCATGTCTATCATAAGAAAATTCCATTCTGAACACTTCCATTCGGTGAATGTTTACAGTCACCTCTTTTTCCAAAAACTGGTCGTTTAGTAAACGAGAGAACATTGCAATACCATCGTATACCGATGTTTCGTTCCATTTCTGTTTTGATACAGTAAATTGACCTAAAATTTCTGGAGCACCAGTTTTGCTATTGTATACAATATGGTGCGGAATTAAAGTTTGACCACCAATCCGGCCTTGGACGGAAGTTATACGGTAATTGTTATCATATTCATAGATTATTTTGGCATTGCTAAGTCCAGTTTTGGCACCATAATCAAGCCTTTCTTCAGTGAGTAGTCCACCAACGTAAGTAGATTCCCATCTGTAGTCTACGTCACGGTCAACATGTAATATTTCAGAAGGTAGTCCGCTAGTTTCAGCGTAATGAATTTGTGTTTGACCATCGCCATGAATGACTTCAGAAACTTTATTGGTGGTGAAATAACGGTACACCACTCTGGCACCATCTCCCGGGAATACTGTCTGTAGAAGTTCTCCTGTATGAGCGTAATGTTGTAAATATTTTTTTGAAGAACCAGGCGGTGCGTATGTAACTCTTAAAAATCCAATAGACGGTTGCACACTAAATGAGTGATTAGATCCCGATGGTAAAATAACATGCGTTAATCCTCCATCTTCGTCATACATGTATTTGAAGCTTCGTTGACTGGCCAAAGTTATCTTGGAGACAAGGTTACCTTCATTGTAATATATGAATTTAGTACCATCTTGGGGACTCGTTATCTCAGAAAGCATTCCATGAGGATCATAGCTGTAGCTTTCTTCACTGTCTCCCCATTTCCAGCCATTAATTCGGTAGAATCTATCATAAGAAATGTTGAGAGGTACTCCAGCACCATGAGGGTCAAATGAAAGCGGCAGTCCAGCAACATCGTAAGAAATAGTAAACAATGGATTTCTGTCTGCGTTAAAGAACGTTTCTCGGCTTTTAAATTGATCGAACTCAATAATAAGAACCCTGGAGTCGTTGACCCATATTTCTCGGTTCAACGTTTGCTGTGGATTTCTCACATCACCCACTAGTGTGTACAAAGAGTACATGTTGTTGACTAGAGCGTCGCCGAATGTAGTGGTTTGATGTGACCACATGTGAAGCATTTCTGCTTCTATAGGCAAAGCAGCTTCCAATAACGGGTGTTTAGCAGCTGCAATACTCTCAAACTTTCCAGCCCATGGAGTTTCAAGTAATAAAGTATTGTTTGTGTATATACGACCTTCGGTTATTTGTTTACCATTATTTATGGTTATTTGCTTAAATGATTGACCATGTAATACATATTCACATTTCTTGGCGACTCCGACTGGTATGGTGCTAGAAGGATTTGATACCGTAACAGCCAGTCCGTAATTTTTCGCAAGACCAGATGTAATATGGACTTGCTCACCAGATGGCATTATTATTTTGGTCACTCTTCCAAGTTCATCGTAATTGTAAATTACAGTGTCACCACCCTAAAAACAACAAAGTATTGTATTAGTTTTCCTTATAGTTATATGCCTACTACAAAAATATAGCTTATATAATACAGATTATATAAATTAATTTGGTTATGTTTATATAACTCACCCCAGATCGACTGTTAAGTAATCCAGTACTAGCATCGTAGTCAAATTCCATATCGGTCGCTCCTTTCTCAGCTATTCTTGTAAGATAACCAATGCCAGATATTTTTAGTTCCAGTTTATGATCTTGAGTGTTTTCTATTGAGCTTACAATATTGCTGTAATCTCTTAGTAACTGTATTTTATTTCCAGAGGCATCGGTTACTGTAGACAATTTTCCGAAACTTGTATTCTTTGAATACAAGAACGAGTATCTTGTCTTTCCTGACGTCAAGTCCTTGGTGGTAATGTGCTGACCATAGCGGTTGAATACATATATTTCCGATGTTGGTGGATATGGTATTCTAAATTCTCCGTTTTCATCATGAGTTGGCAAATAATGTTTTAAAGCCAGTATATGAAGGGAACCTGAAACAGTAATGCAATTAGTTGTATGCTACCTGTAAGAAATTTTAAGGATTTATTTTGTTAAATTAAAGTACGATATCGTACCTTGATCAACAACATTCAGAACTCCATCCGGCGTTACAGCAAGAGCTGAAATCGTTTGAAATTTGGCATTGGATGATAGTAAAGTTTCTGTGCTCGTAGGTGGTTCATCACCTGCAGCAACACTCAGTCTACATGGGCACCCAGCATCGTCTCGAGAATTTGTTGGCACAACCGTTGCAGAGGCAGACGAGTTGCATTCACAGCTTAGTTCCTTCAAATTTTCCTGTACTTTGCCAGCAAAGTGCATAATCTTTCCAGATGGGTCTATGGACTTGATGGCATTTGTTTTCTTAGAATCTGCCTCGGCAACATACAAGATACCGCTTGGAGCAAAGGCTATTGCCAAAATTGTGCCTAAGTTAGAATCTTCCCTGAAGTCTGGATTTGTTCTGTTAGTGGGCTTTGTGATTGGTTTTCCATCACTTCCAATACGGCAATGTGAGGGTTGGCCAGCTACAACTTTGATTTTCATATCAACTGTCAGTTTCAGTATGATTCTGTCGTCAATAAAGTATAGAGATCCATCAAGCGGTGATAAGGCTACTCCAGTAGGCCACTGCAGTTGTGCTTCGTAAGGCGGTATGGCTCCGTGGCATGGAACAGGTGACCAATGGTTGTGGTGACCATGATGACCTACTAAAGTGTGTATGATGCCATTTGGATCCACTGCTCGTATGTTGGTTCCATCTGCTATGTACATTGTTCTGTCAGCGGCAATTGCAAGACCTGGTGACAATTTATAATGGTTAGCAATTTTTACCGTCATGTATTTGTTTGAAATTTATTGAAAAATTTCAAAAGTTTTTAGGAATGTAGTGTGTAAAAATTAGAAACAATTATTTTGTACCTTTCGGATGAGCCAACTTGGCTTTGATGGCAGGACCTTCATCACCGCAATTAGAATCATCACCAGGTACACATCGGTCTCCATTACCAACAACGGCCTCAGAATTAGTCGCAGGATCACGTACTTTCTCTAAAGTTATCACTCTTCGGACTTGGTGTCTTTCAGAGTCTGATATGTAAAGATATCCGTCCGCTGGTGATATACACATGTAGTATTGATATGCAACTTGCGTAGTCCTGAAAACAAAATTATTGAAGGTAATGACTGCTAATTTTATATGGTTACCTAGTAGAAACTTTACAATTTTATTAAAACTTACTGCAGCTGGAGAACGGTGGTAACAACTCCCTCTGGGGTGATACGCCGTACAAGATTGAAATCACCGACGTACAAAGATCCATCGGGGCCAGAGGTTAATGCTGTTGGCGTTAGTAGACGAGCATCTGCTGCTTTGCCATTGCAGTGGTCAGGACATTCCAAGGATCTTTGAAGGCCAGTACCCATTACGACCTATAAAAAAGATTACTTAATATAATCCAAAATAAAAAAAAATACTTTATGCTGCCCGAGTTGCTGAGTGCTGGTGCGGAATAATCTAACTTCAATGTCATTGGTCGACACGCCAAAAAAAAGATTCTCTAATCCTACTAAGTAGAATTTTTACCTGAACAGTTCTGGGGTATTGTTTCAAATGAAGCAAAGCTCCGTCGCCTTTCTGCAGAATGCCTTCATGGAAGTTGTAATGATGATGTATATCAAGTCCCCAGCCTCCGATGTCTGAGATGTCCACGTCAAAACCGGCTAGCGTAGCCGTCTGCGTCTCCCACACAATTGAAGCACACGACGTGTATTCGTATCCGATTGATATTTTGGCTTGTGCTTGCCCGTACACCTGGAATTCGGAAATTATCAAATTGATTAATTTTAATAGTAATTAGTGAGTAAATCAAACTGAAACTTTCTAAGAATACGAACAGACAAAAATGACTAAACATAATCTACCTTTTGTTCATTTGGTTTAACATAGGCTCAGGAAATAAATCAGGCAACGTTTAAGTTTACATTTTAAGAGAAATATTCACCTTTTGTTTATATACGTTTCGTTTGTTCCATGCGAAGATATGTGTTAGGTCAGGATCGGCTTCGTAGCTGTGCGTATGCAATGATCCCTCGATCTCAACGCGGACATGTACCCGGATTAGTGATGCCGGTACAATTCGCCGAGTGAGTTGGACATGCACGCATGAAAGGTAACCAGCGGATTGGGACGAGCGGTACGTCAATTTCACTAAGGAACCTGGTAGGCCGATGGACTCGCTTACAATCTGAAATTGAGAAAAAAGTAAGATATGACTTGGTTCTTGATTCGATATTATTTGGTAACTAGAAGTTTCTGCTGTTGATCAATCTGTGTGATTTCGATTAGTAGGTCTTTATATAGAGGTAATTTATGAGTTCTAATCATATTATTATTAGAATTTAAGTTATAGTAAGATATTTTTATTGATCTTGGATGTACAGTCAGAAATTTACCTGGGCTTCAGGATATATAACGGTCGTGGTGGTAGCAGACGAAGCTGCAGGTGCAGCTAGTGGTGGTACCGCCACCACTTCAGGTCTCAGTCGCTCGTGATCATGTGCAGCACAAGGAGGTGTTTCAGATTCCCACCATTGTGGAATTGGAGACCAGTCGATGCGAGGTGGAGCCCTGATGGTTGTAATTAAAAATGTTGGTATATTATAAAAATTAAATTTACACTTTTTAGCAGCTATATCATCAATTAATTAAAGACAATCTATTAAAATAAATTGGGATATTGTTCTGAATATATACGGAGTCAGTCTTTAATAATTTCTGTACGAGAATGATGGTGTTAATAGAAACTAAACGTCTTCCTTTAAATTTATCTTTGGGCTAGTAATCTAGGCAACATCGATTCACAACGTTCAATGCCGTCTAATACATAAATCTCTACCATAAACCCTAAAGCATTTATAGTGAAATATAAAAAAAAGCAAAAGTTATTATACCTAGGGGTCGGTACTTTGACGTTATCATCGCTGAGTTCCATTTGCACGGGTGGCAACACGACGATCTGGTTCCATGGTACGAAAACAGTCTTTCGCAGCGGCTTGAAGGGTGATCGCTGGAACTGCAGGGTCACGGCGCCTCCTCCGTTCACCAACACGTCAAACCTAAAGTCCAGGCATTTTAAAGTATTTTCAGTTGATGTTATAGTTTACCTACTTAGATTGTAAGTAATGTTTTTGAAGCGCATAGGTACAAAATTCTGTAAAATTACTAAATTCTAATTTAAGTTCTAGTTTTTTTAGAGAAAAATTAAACTGAAAAGCTAAAATCGAATGAAGTATTTCTGAAATAAAACTATTTTTAACGAATTTCATCGCGATTCATTATAAAATTGTCCCAACGTACCTATTGGATATAATGTAATATTCACGTAAAGCTTAGAAATCATAATTTTTATTCGGTTATACGAATTAAATCGTTATAAATACAGGATAATGTTTAAAAATAATTTAAAATTCTTCATATATATATATATAACTTGAAGTTAGTATACGATCTTATTGTTTTGTTGCCAATCTAAATTGTTTCAAAGAATTCTACTACTACAACTGCAATGTCATAACATCGTTCTAATTATAGATTTGGTGGATTTACACTACTATAAATAAGCAAACTGTAAGGTCTTCAAATTACTCGCTTCGTCGCTCTCGTGGTTATAATTGCGGTCTCTGTTTATATGCGGACCTTTAGATGCTCATTCAATTGTTCTCGTTTAGATTCGGTAGTGGTTTTCCCTTTGCAAAACCAAAGCGATGTGCGCGATTTTAATTGTGGTAGAATGCAATTCAGAGAGTGCAAAAAGTGAAATAAATTAAGGCTTATTTCATTATTTTACGAAAATAATAGTAGGTATAATAATTCTAAATCCCGCGTAATTTTTATTAATATAGTTATCTATATTTATTAGCTGAAGGTGAGCGTTGGACATTTTAATTAGAATAAAACAAATTTATCGATAGTACCTATGCACCTATCTAATGTCTAAATTAATAAAAATGAAAATTTATAAAAGTGGTACTCTTTTAACAGAATAACATCAAATAATTGAAACAGACCAACGATAACTGGCACCGCTAGTACCTAAATATTTAATAAAACAATACAACTATATTCTCTACAACTGGCGAGCAATAAATGAAAAAAAGTCCGTTCGATTCGTTTCCTGTTTATCTTTTTTAATGAACCCTTATAACAATTTTCTTTTCATTAATTTAAGCTACGACGGACAATATTTTTTACCTTTTCTCTTTGTTTCTTTTCACCATTAATGAGAATTTGTTATCGGAACGTGTTTGGCAGGGGTTTAGTTTGATGATCAGCACTTCTAATAAAAGGAAAAAAATGAGACTTTTCCTCCAGTTACACTTTTTTAACAGCTCCGTGACGTTATTTACGATCTCTACGAAAAATAACAAATAATTAACGACGATGAAATACTTTTTTTGAATTTAATTCGGAGAATTTTCAACAAATTCGTGCTTCATTAATGAGAGTGTAAAATGGTTTAAAACTGACATAATTACAAATGTTCTTTGTATTATTTTTGTTTAGGCTATTTTTGGTTTTGAGATCTGAGAACTAGTTAGGTATTCAAATTATTATTCAAATTTTACTTTTAACTCTTCTTAAATGTAATTTACTTTATTTATTGGAATAAGTTTTATTAATCAATTTGTTGAGGATATTTATTTTTCTTCGTAAGTTTAGTAAACAAAACTTCAAACAGTTACTATAATCGATTATAAAAAGCTTGAAACGTCACGTGTTATTTGATTACATGTTCAAATAATACCAGTTTCGTTCCGCCGTAAAATTCGATTTTACACTCGATACTTTTACATACAAACGTGTAAGAAATATCGAAGACCGTGTCCGAAAATTAATGACCATTCCACGCACATGTCTATACAAATGTTAGTATAGTTATTTCAACAAATATTTCTGTTTATCACGCAATGTTTACCAATTACTTTCTTAAGACAATTTTATACCATGACTCAGGGATTATCGTGACTAATAAGATTCTATTTTTCACGTGATAATTTGTTTTAATGATTGTTGTGACATGGTACGTTTGTATGGTACATTATTGCTGTATATATTAACGTTTATGAGGTAACGGTGAATCACCCTTTTAACCTGGCCAGATTTGTGGTTGAATAGATATTTTATTTAACCTCTATTTATATAATAAATCTTTTGTCTATGTACCTAAAACTCATAGGTACCTCAGTGTTGGGTGATACAAAATCGATGTAAACACAAAACGATTGAAATTACGTGTAATAACGTTAACCTTCAAAGAGCTTTTCTTGGAACTAGAAAAATAGTTCCAGACAATGTTGATTCTTTGAAAATTATGCTTTAATTTGTAAGGCTGTTTATTTATGTTCTAAATGAAACCAACAAATTTCGAGGGATCACTATTTTGGTATAACTTTGAGGATATTATAGACATTAACAATGACATGGAATAACCTACATTATATATCAAAGGTCGCGCGCAAGGAAGTGACGTTTTGATTCCCAAAGGGTTCGTCAAGCGTGAACTGTCGTACAGACACCAATTATGGTATTAAGTTCCATAAAGCGAAACCAATCTTACTGTCACTATCTAAATAACAGACACATACGAAAAAAAAAAATTACCGAGATAGAAAAAGATTTTTCTTTAAGTAAATAAACATCGGAAATATTAGTCCTTAGTTTAATCATAATGTTGATGTGTTTACTATTGCTTTTTGTATTTAATATTGCGTTAAATATCGTTTATTTAAACACAGAAACTTGGTGGTCTTTGGTTTTTTTTCCTCACTCGTAATAAACTCATTGGTCTCGTAAAGAAGCCTCTACCCGAAAGTAGAAACAATCTTAGCCTATAACCAGAAAAGGCATCACACACTCACTACACACATACCTACACATTAATCACAACTGCAAACAATGATATTATACACAAGATATGTTACCTTCATAGTTACGTTCGCGGTGGTATATGTCAAAATATTGTCAAGTTTCAGTAATGAATAGGACAAAAGATCGGATAAGCATGTATGTAAAAGAGATAGCTCTCATCAAAATCTTCGAAATTAGGAGGTTTTTGAGTCAACATATTTATCTGCCTTATTTTTATATATAATATCATTGACTGCTAACAGTTGTTTAGTTTTTATGTAATTATGTATACACTTTAATGTTTAATTTTATTTATTTATGTATACACTTTAGTGTTTAATGTTTTTTCAGCGTTAATCGTCTAAGGCAAATTGTAATTTTTATAATCTTAGTAATAGGCTATATAGGATTATATTTTTTAAGTTCTATCTGATAAAGTGTTTCTGTATCTGTAATAGCTGTTATGTTTACATAGAAAAGTATAATTACTGTTTTTACTTTTGGTTATAGAATGATAAATTGATTTTAGTAAATAAGTTTGTTATAATTGAGCACGTTCACAATGTTCACATATTCCTATTACAATAACGAATAAAAAAATCATACCTATTCAAAAAAGTCCAACAAGTCAACACGATCGACGGTTAACTAGGTCGCATTCTACATTTGTAAGTTGTAAACATTGAATATGATATATTGGACACGCAACAAAAAAAACAAATTGAATTAAGTGGTTTCTTTACGTGTGCCGCGTGTAACGTAGAAGCTACAACGATCATTACAAACTTACGAATACTACTTAAGGTATTTTTTTTTTTTTTTTTACTTTATAGGTATTACTTTATAATTTTTGAAGTATCTACTTACCTAAATACATTTAGGTTTCATACCGAAAATCTTTGCCGTATTTTAGCCGTAAATTGAACATAGACGGGAGAGAAAAGTTAGAGGCTTACGCAAATGACGAATGACGAAAAGCCGCTGACAGAAAAGTATTATTATTAAAATACAAGTAAATAATAAACGTGACTAATAGTTGTAATGCATCTCTAAACAAAAAAGTATCGAATTATAAATTGAAAAAATTCTATCGCAATCGGCAACATCTTATTGAATATCATTCATACCATAGTACATATTAAAGTCTTGAGTTTTGGAGGTCGGTGTTTCGTCTATATATTTATTGGTCTTTAATTACTTACTTACTTAGGTTAAGGTTCAAGCACCATATAGGTAGCTGTACTTTACTGTTAGTACAAAAAAGTAATTGATTGTTTTGTAATTGTATTACTAACCATCCACCCTGTCTGGTGAGCGTGAATCCGAAGCGTGCTTCTCGGTCAACGGAGACTCTGATGCCGATGATGCCAAGTCCTTGCGGCGACACCACCTGCCCCCTCATCACCGACACGCGGCTGCACAGACCACCTCACGTCAGTTCGGGCCACGGTGCCACAGCACACGGCATTGAGGGATACGATTCACACCACTACTCAAACTTTACTACTAAAATTATTTAAATTTGGAGTTCTATTATAAGGAGTTAATGTTAAAAAAAGAGTAATTTATTTTATCTTATTTCAAACATAATAAAATAAAAACAAAAGAGTTTGTAATATTAAACAAATAATTAAATTTTTAAGATTTTATTAAAGAGATTTGAGATATAGATATCTACAATAGGGAAGAATATTCTAATGTGTGAAACGTATCGCCCAATGCACACCTTCGATCATAAAACTTTGAGCGAGGTCTCGTGCTATGCTTAATTTCATAGTGTAAACGCTGTGAGAGTGAAGTAAAGTATGAAAATAAAATAAAAACAAAATAAATAAGAAGTCTTAGCATTGCACATTCTCGTATTAGGATCAGCTAAATATCTAGGGCACATTTCTGTTTACATTTTAAATATCTGACCATTAGTTAAAAACAAATTAAAATTTCAATTAAAATAACATAAGAAAAAACGTAAACGGAAATCTACCTAGAAAGGTATGTATGCATGTAACAGCTGCCACACAAACCATAGTCAATCAATTTTGTTATATTACTTCATGTTTGAATGTTCGTTTACATATTCATGACGGTTGAAATTGGTGCAAGAAATGTTCGCGAAACTATTAATATTGAAATTAATAGATATCTATATTTGTTTTTGTTGTAATACTCAATAAGGACGCAATTTATAAATAAAAAGTTTGATAGAAAATGGTTTTTACTGTTCGGCCAACGTGATTTTAATTTTACATGTAACTCAATGCCATCGCCGCGATTCCCGCAGCGATTGCTGGCAGGGGGCGCAAAAAGCGTCTAATACACGACTTGAAAGCTGATATCACAGACGAAATTTTCAACGTTTTAAATACAGAACGGAATATGCTGACGCGTATAAAAGCAAAAAGAGATTTTAACAGCGTTTCGTTTTAATTTGCATAATCAAAAATAGCTATAACAAAGTTTGAGTGCTTCAACCGTGCAACTAAAATCTTGCCTGCAAACAGTTCATGTCAACTAAAATTACTTTTATATTGGCTTTCACAGTGCAATACGGATATGTTGTGTGGTATGCGATATAAAGTGTTCTAATATTCGTTTCTAGCAACAAGTTATACGCATGCTTACGGAACTTCGTACTTAAGTGGAAATCAAAACATTTTGTACTAATTCAAAGTTTAAGAAGTTAACGCAAAGTGAAATTATTTTACAATTTAATTCTCTTCATGAGTTTTCTTTCTTATCACGATAGTGCTCTGAATAAATGCTACTGCAAGCTTCGTGTCTACAAAATGCGTTCGTAAGCGAAAGCTCATTAGCTAAGCTTCAAATACACGTGTTTAAAAAAATGTTTATTAATTAAATCCTAGCAGCGTAAAGAAGTTAAAATATAATATATAAATATCTCGTTTCAAGTATATATTTCACCTTTTTAAATTAGCTGTATTATTACTTGAAAGAACAGTCATAAAATATTCTACCGTGCGTTAGTAGGAACTATTTATTTTGCGGTGACACTTCTGAGCTCAAGTTATGATAAAAAATGTAATCCTCTTCATCTCTTTGTACGAAGGCCGTATAAAAATGGCATACGAGCCGTATAATAATGCTATAAGATACGCTTATAAATATTATACCTAAAAAGAAACATTTAAAGTAGGTAGGCACCTCCCAAAAGGTATCTGTAACAACTTACAGTAAAATTTTAAACCATTATTATAATTGTTAGTTTAGAAAAGGAGTATCTGAAAAGAGGATAAATAATTAATTAATTATTGATATGTTTCATTTAGACAGTGAACATGAATTATTCAGCAATATTTCAATTGGTAGATAGTTTTAAAATAACATGACAATTGTAAAAGTGAAAAACAACAAAAACTCAAAAATGTTTATTAACATCGCTTTAAGAATTGTCTCCATGCTGTTTTTTAATCAAAATGCGGAAGATTCACTTTTAAAGGCTTGTATATGGCTAGACAGTTCTTTAAACGATGAAACAATAATCAAGAAAAATACGTTCTTTGCACCAATTTCAAAGTGTAATAAAATATCGTCAATGACTGATTAATGGAAGCGATGGTTGTAATGTACAATGTCGACAATTCTGCTATCATCTTGCTGTGAAGTAGTAGGAATACATTCAAATAAGTTGTGTTTTGGTTAGTTACAAAGGGTGAGGATCTAAACACATAAAGAGCTTGGGCGAAGGGTAGGGGGTTGGTTAACAGATGAAAGACGCAGACAAAGGGTAAGGAACACATAAAAGGGTAAGTTTATTTGAAGCTTAATTTGCGTGTTCGCTGAAATTTTGCTCAATTGATAATATACAATTCGCGTTTCGATTTGTATATTTTACAAGCCCTACACCTATCGATTGTGTTAAAACGTTTAGCGTGAAAGCGTAAATGATTTTCCTAAGTTTCATATAGTATAACAAAATTATTTCATAGTATATAATGTGAACTATAATATAAGCACAGTAGACGAGACAAATAAACAATACAAAACACAATTGTGACTGCGGCAAATCATATTTGAACGCGAGAGACGCGAGACGCTCACGGGCTGTTGGCGGTGCTTGATTTACGCTGAGATTGCGAGGATTTTGTCGCAGTCACACGAAAACATTCAAGACAAACATACAGATGTTACATACACATAGAGAATGAAACGAATACAGACAAAGGATTGAACGAAAAGTGAAAAAGCGTCAGTGGTACCGTTCGCGTGTCAGCAGTGAGACACGCGAAGGTCACCGGCATCACACTCATATGCAGGAGTCGCAACAAAAGGGAAGAGGTGAACAGATACTGAACACTGAGGGGCGAGGGCGGGCTGACTGACACTTACCATGGTGTAAAGGAATTCCAGAACTCGCTAGGAGTGGCGGACACACGGCGGCACAGGGACACAGAAAGACAGGACAGATTACTACACAGATACCTACATCCCTCAGTGCAACCCCACCCCGGTTTTGCAACCGCTCCGGCCGATTGCACTCGTCTATATGGTTACCTTGCGTTTTAACACTGTATCTACCGATCAAAACTTTAATTATTACGAATCAATTCACAGACGAAGCCCGTTTGCATTAGAACAACACCACCACTAGAAACGATTGCAATTAATGTTCATTAAAAATTAATTTAGAAAAATTTGCAGGTTGCACCAAAGATTGAATGTAGAGAGTAAACATGCTGGATGGTGAATGCATGGAGGAACCCCGTCATGTGGTACCTATGTTAACAAGGGCTAATGGAACAAATGCCAGAACGCAATATAACCACTCTAGACTTTTAAACTTAAATAAAATAGTGAAGCGGCTCGTGTTTTAATGCAAACAAACTTTTTGAGGCGCTTTTGCATATTAAGCGAGGTGGGTTGACTACTTTTATTATTCAGTTTTGCTTTGTCTTATTTATTTTAGTGATCGTTCGAGTTTTATCAACGCACACGGTATAAAGTAGGGCAAATAAAAACTTTGAGAATTCGTTTACGAACTTAGATCATGAAAAACGCATGCTTTTATAGTACAACCTTAAAAAAAATACGCTGTTTAAACTTTTACGTTGCAGTAATAATTATATAGAATTTAGTAAGTTAGGTAACGCTTTCATGATTCAAGTTTTTTCTTGCTGTACCTTATTTCAATAAAGTTATTTATATACTGTGAAGACAAACAAAACTGTTCGAAAGCCTTTGAGCGCTTGATTTATTTCTAATTTCATTTTGTTATTCATAATACGCTTTTGTTTTATTTAGACAAACAGGTAGGGTTAGACACACACAAGGGATGAACATTAGACAATACACAACACATCGGATCTGGTGTGAAAACAAAAATAACTCAAAATCAAAATCATAAATTCAAATGTAAAACATAACCATGCTAGGATCGCAAATAATAAATCTTTATTTTTTTTTATACTTGAGAAAACAGAGGAAAATCAAAACACTTCCACCAGATGAGAAAATAAATTGTAATTTATAAAAGTATTACTGTCAATTAAATTAAAATAACCACACCAAATCCTCGGAGAGGTTTAGGAAGATGAGCGGGATATTATATGGTGAAGGTGCTAGTTCCTAATTAATTTTATGTCGTAATGAATTTTGTATCTTCTTCTGACGGTTATACATTACAGTACGGCGATGATATCACGGATCTAAAATCATTGTAAAGTGCAAATATAATTAATTTATGAATTGTGCAAAACCGACAGGTCAGTCCTAAACCAACTGGTGCAAAAGATATCGTTAAAATTTCTATGTTTACTGATCCTATAATGGTCAATATTTTGTTAGAACTAACGACATCTTTTACGTACATGAAGTGATTTGGTGTTTGTTAAATAAATATATCATGTTTTCTTACACTAGACATACCTTTCAGAATACTCGTCCATGTGTGCGTAGCTCTGGACAGAGTTTTCTTCGATGAGGAATTTGACGCGTTGATAAAAGGAGGCGGTGACCGATGGCGGTTGTTTTCTAAGGAGCACTTCTACGGGATCGTTGGAAGCTAGGCACATGATGTGCTCGGCGCACTCAGGTCGACTGCAGCATTCCGAGTCCGAGCAGTCCGTCATGCCATCTTCAAAATGGTAGTGCCATTGTCAAGTGAGAGCCAATATGTTTGTTAGTTTTTGAAAATTAATTTGGTGTTACGTTTGTTCCTAGTTTAGCTGTAAAAGAGAGGCACTTACCTTCGTCATTGTCTTCGTTGTCATTGCAAGAGAGTTCGAGAGCAATGGAGCAGTCGGTGCCGGCCCAGCCATCAGCGCAAGAACATCGGTATACTCCATCTTCCAGAAGACATTGGCCATGACGAGAACAGCCATTTGGACAACCAGCTGTATATATTGAACAGTTAGTCAAACAGATAATAATAATTAATTATTGTTGGACGAAACACGCAGTATTTTTAAATACCTTTGATTACTAGCTACAAACTAGCCGAAAAACCAACTAGCCGACAAACATTAATTTAACCAGGGTTACATTTTGTCACCTAGGGGTATAAAAAATAGCCTACAATCTATTCTCAGACCTACCAAACGTACACAAAAATAATAAAAATCGCTCCAGCCGTTTCGGAGGAGCTCGATAACAAACACTATAACACAAGATTTTTATGTAGGTATTACTTAGATTATCTTATTATTTAGTATTTTCAAAAACCTTTGATTGAAATATATAGGATAAGATGCTGTATAAGGGGCCGAATGTGAATAAAACTTACGCAAAGTACAATGTCGGCCATTCCATCCTTGCGTACATACACAAGTGCCGTTCTTGCATTGGCCGTGATCATGACAGCGTGTGTCACAGGGCCTTTGGTCACAGATGGAGCCCGTCCAACCATCATCGCAACGGCAAACACCTTCCGCACATACACCATGCGGTCCGCAGTCCAGTGAACACACGACTGCAATTATTAAAGCAAGTTAAAATTAAGTAGTCTAAGTCCAGCGCATATAAAATATTTAATACGTTCATAATGTTTTACCTTGAGAGCAATCATCGCCAGTGTAAAGAGGGTCACAAACACATCTTCCTGCATCAAGGTCATAGACACCACGTTGGGAGCATGCTGGAAGACAACGTTGTACCCTCGCATCACGTTCACTGCAGGAGGGACCTCGCCAGCCCGCACGGCACACACATCTTCCACGCACGCATGAGCCGTGACTACCGCATGTCGGATCCAGGCAGTCCTCTAAAATAGTAAACATAAATTAAGTATAATAGATATAGGTATATGCTTTTGTTTTGGAGAATTCGATAATTGATTTAGTAGTTTTCTTGGACATGCAATGTTACCTTCATCGCACTTCTGTCCTTTCCAGCCAGCTTTACAGTGGCAATGGCCGGCGATACATTGACCTCTTCCGGAACAGTCGGCAGGCTCACAGTCGTGTGCTGGAACGTCACATTCCGGGCCTTTCCACCCTTCCGAACAGTGACATACACCACCTGCATACGCACCGTGCCCCGAACAAAGAACTGGGCATACACCTGCGAAAATAATTGTAAGTAATAACTTACGCACGTGCTGAGTGAATAATAAATATTTTTGTTTTGTATAAACGTACTTTTCGAACAGTCGTGTCCTTCATAACCATCCACACAATCACACTTCCCAAGATAACAGGAACCATGGCCAGAACAATCGTCGGGACAAGAATTTGTAACACCTTCCGCTTCAGATACGATCATTTCAACGTTGTGGGGTTGCAGCTCGTCGTTATATACTGATATAAACCATCTTCCCGTGTCCAGATACTGCAAGATGCTAACGTTCACTCTCATATCCGTTGACCTTTTGCTTATCGTGTGGTTCCATTTTTGAAGCGGGCTAATCGTGCTAAGAAGTGCATCCCAATCATTAAGACTACTTTCAAATGGATTATCTCTGAAGGAACTTCTCCTGCGCCTTAGTCTATGGTCAACTCGACCACCACGTATAAATTCTACAAAGTCGTACTGTGTTACACTAGGAGCCACATTTCGTCTACCATATACGGCGAAATTAGCTCCCCAGGGAACCGTAAAGTTAAGGCTAACGTAGGCTGGCTGTTTGTTGCGGAATTCGGAACTCCAAAATTGGTAAGCAGGTATAGTTGCACTGTGTAACTCGTCGAATTCTCTAACTTCTAACGCAGGCGACCAAGGTGGGGGAGCGGCTTGTTGAGCTTGTTGTGGTATCACTACTGATTCTAATGCTGCTTCTGCTGTAGTTGACCACCCACCTATAGAAGATGTTGATATTGATTCTGTAACAATAAACACCAATTATTAATTAAAGGAACTAAATAAATAATATATAAATTGTCTAAATTAAAAACATCATTATTAACATACCGTCTGAAGGTGATGACGTTGATAAAGCATCTCTTATTCCTTGTGCGTGTGTTACTGCTTTCACATCTTGTACCAAAATGCAATTTGAATTGTCTATATTACTTTTAATTGACGATAACGCTGAAACAACAAAACAAAAAATAAATTAAATAAATTATTGAACCATCTTATTTACTTAATGTATTTTTTCACCACCAATAAAAAAATTATGTCCAAGATTGAAATCTTATTCTCGATCCCGGTCATCCAATTAAGTTTCCGTTAAGTTTGTATCTTATCAACGTCTAGCATCAACAATATCCAGTAGCCAACTCGTAATTCTATTAGGTACATTTCACACGACGTTGCTTTGGGCGTTATATGTTACGAAACGCGACACAATAAGAGACGGCGTTTTCAAGTTTAAGAGGTGCATGAATGCAGGGTAGGCGACGTGATGTCCCGTCGGGTTTTAATTAAGCGAAGCACGGCTGTGCTGCATTTCGTGGCGGTGTGACGGAGCGATTGGTTCCGCTGCCGCGGGCCCGCTCTCTGCCGGCACGTAGGTGGCTTAGCGACACCCAAACACTTCTTGTTCACGAGAATGCTGTTGTCTCCAAATTATGCGACAGTAACTGGCTATCGAATCGATCATAGAACTCAGTGCTACGCGATCTAATTTGATCATTCTTCACGGTGTTAACTACGAAAAGCACGGGCTTAGATGACACGAGTCATCAGAAATTACTATTTATTTTGAATCTACTGAAGCGTGAAACAGTTTCTTTTTTGTTAACAAAATTTAATAAAAGTTATTTACGTACAGATTTATTTCTAAAAGCCAATAAAATGTTTGTACTTATGTATATTTTCCCTTTAATGGTTGGGATGAATACTCAATAGAAACTGCAAGGGAGCAATTGAATGTCAGTAATGTAAAGAGAATTTATTGCGTTCATTTATTAGTTTTGTAAGAAGCTCACGATCGTTCAGGATTTGTGCTCGGATGGGGATGCAACATTTATTTGTTTCGGAGCGTGCGCAGGATGTGCGCCCAATATATGCCGCGTTGCGTCAAGGGCAATATATCAATCCTTATACAGTTAATTGACGGAACCCAGATTTTGTTCGGCTAATTAGCATGTTTAGTAATTTGTCGAGGGATATAAAGTTTGATTAAGTGATGTAACTCGTTTATTTTATGTTTAGTGCTCGAATTCGTGCACATAACCTCGGCGGTGTCGGAGCAATTAAATTATCTCGGGTTTCAACTGTTGCCTATCTATCCCCGAGATTTACTCTCAGATAAGATCGCGAAACGTTGACGCCATTTGGCCGCTTGCGCTTAGGATTGGACAA
Source organism: Diachrysia chrysitis (assembly GCA_932294365.1). Lineage (NCBI taxonomy): Eukaryota > Metazoa > Arthropoda > Insecta > Lepidoptera > Noctuidae > Diachrysia > Diachrysia chrysitis. The sequence goes on along the minus strand of OW028649.1, from coordinate 7,441,428 downwards.
TTTAACTTTACTATGCCATATCGAGGGTAGATAGTTCAACGACAATAACCTTTATCGGCTTAACAACCAATAGTTAAGCAGGCAATTTATATTCAGCGATAATGCTAAACGCGTATGTAGAAAAGGTTTTAAAATCATACTTCAAATATGAGATATATTGAATTTAACGACATGGTGCAGTAAGACATGTCTAGCGCGTTGCCCCGCATTAAATATTGATGGCATGGAAATACGTATATATCTTTGAGCATCAAATTTATATTAATATTGATATTTGGCTGTTGGTAAAATTTTAAACAATGGAATAACTTTGTAGCTCTATATTTACGACTAATTTATTGCTATCAAGCTTCGATCGAGAATAAATCTATCAACTTGCAAACACGGTATAACAGAGTTGTAACGTTAACAGTGGTTTGATATAAACGAGTAAAGATTAGGTATATTTATTCTTCAAAAGCAAATAGAATATGACAATGTGGTCGCGACTTTTCCGATGATCCCTCATAAAATCTATAAATTTTCTGTATAGACGACAGCGGGTAGGAAATGGAGGGTGCTTGTGACGAGGTCGCCGGTCGCGATGCATGCGACGATTGTGTGCAGATGGACGATGTTTGCTATCTCTACTATTTTTCGAGTTAATACAATTTATTGTAATACGATTCAGTATAGATTGCATCGTGCGTTGGGGGAGCGAAACTCGTTTGATGGAGTCCTGGGGGACGGACGCGCCGTCGCACATTCTCGTATTAGTCACGTGATAAATCTTCCCGTGTTCATGTGCGCTGTCTCCTTTCATTACACGGGATATCCAATATCATTGTCCTTGTTACTTGCGCATGTTAACTGCGTTCGCACGAGGTCGCGGTTTGTTTGCCCCATTTTCTTAGTGGAGACAAACAAATCTAAAATTTGATTACATCATAGGTACTTAAATCATGTCATTAAAGCAGTCACTTTATAAATAAGTGAGATTTTGACTTCAACTCAATCTCTTTGTGACTTGGTTTCACAAGACATTTACGAGACTGGATAACATATGAGATACCATCATAAAAATACAAACTTGTAACATGTCAATTAGCATATATTTTACAGGAATATAATTTATTCACGTTTATATTATTGTTCATTTGTAGGTTTTTTTCTGTATCAGTATACATTATTCAGATCTCCTAAAATTTGAACTCGTATTACTGAACTTGGAAAATATTTTTATTCCCCTAACCACTTAAATTCGTGTATTTTATTGTAGGAGTTTTAATACAGGTTATTAAAGCAATGTTTTCTAGGCACTGTTTGCTGTGGCAGGGGAGCCCTATGCCATGTTCACTAGTTGAGTATTATTTTTATAATAAAAGTATTACGGACTGCGTCAAACGTGCGCGCGAACCACTTGAAAAGCGTTAATGCTCGACATAGAGTGAGATTTAATAAAACATTTGGGGTCCTCACATTTTCAATTACATTAAAAAGTTGAAGGTGCTGTATTTGCCCCCATTCATACAACATACGAGTAATGAAGGGTGCAACAGATGGTTTACATTTTTTCATTACATCACTAAAACTACCGGCGCAAACCATGAGATTTATGTCGGATTAAACTACAGACCCGCTTTTTATTTGATACAAATCCGGAACGCCAGGAGGCGTGTCAGAAAAATATTTTATTGTGTTTTTGAAACATGATTATAATGAAAGCTTGGTAAAGTATGGAAAGTTGTTTGAAATATATAAATAGGTAGCGTTTAACAGATTCATTGGTTTAGATATTATCGTAAGGGAATCTAAATGTGGTAATTTCGAGGCGTGTGTGTCGTTGTATTAGAAAAAACGTATATCGTTTTGAAGTGGACAGGTCGCAGCCGTCCGTCGATATGGTACATGTTGCCTTATCTCCTGGCGGTATAATTTAACGGGCTTCTAAACGAACTGAGATTCGATACGATAAGCCTCATTGACTTGAGACACCTCACATCGACTCGTTTCATTACATTACTTTCAAGAAGCATCGATTGAATTTATTTTATTGACCCTTTATTAAACTGTTATGTGGGGTTAATCTTTGTATATATCCATAGATGTAGTAAGGAAATAAAAGGTAAAATTTTGTCGATTGTACAAAAGTTACTCTCAGGTTTTGTCGAAAACATATTGTCGCCGTGGCTGACGAAGAATAAAAATTCGATATTATTTATAATTACTATTTCTAGAATCATTTTCGTTAATTTTCACTTTAAGTAGTACGAATAAAATAATTAAAGATTTTAAATAAATTGACGTATTTACATATTAAATGGAAAAATTTGCTAACTACTACAGAATATACGAGCTATTCTGTGGAACAGAAAAAAATGTTTTTTTTACAAAATATCTGCTTTCAACTAGCTCGTTCGTTGTAAGTTTGATTAACCCGCCTGCCCGCCTGCTTGTAGCTCATACATATGTATGTAAATAAGTTTTTGTCTCAGTAGTGGCAGTGGAACGTTGCCGAAACAAGTGAAGTAGTTAGTGGTTCGTAGCGTGCTCCGAGCGTATTATATAGTGTTTGATCAAACTGTTTAGTAGAACGCCGGCTTAAGTTAAATTGAAACTATAGTTTAGACCGTAGAAGCGTTTATAATTACTATTCTAAATAAACTTTTAAATTATTATTTTATGTCTGCAAAACTTTTGTAATATAGCTTGATTAGACAACAATTTGTTGTAAATTGTGACCTTAAATAAAATTTTATTTGTTTATTATAGTGTACTAGCTGTGCCCATTTTACTCGCCTTGCTATTTCTCAAGGCAAGTGATGTGATGTTAAGAATAAACCTTTCTTGAGAGTTGGACTATCAAATGCATTTTTTTTATATACGACATGTAATTTCAGAGATTCGCGCTATCAAAAATAATAAATAATAATAATCTTTTTTGCTTTATTGTTTTAGATATAGAAGTATAATTTTAAAGCTACAAACTAAAGTAATATGCACTTCAAACGAGTTATAACATCATTTACAGCTTTATAATTCTTGTAACATACTTACAGTCAAGATCACTTTATAATAAAGATATTTCAAAGGCAACTTGGGTGCGAGTACTGTTAAGTAAACAGTTTACAAATAGACAGGATAATAAGCAGCTGGAAGACTGCATGTTTATCTTCCAATCCAAGATTAGAACAAAGATATCTTATTAGAAAGTGAACACTACATATATCTTTTATAGCTATGTAAAGTATTACGACGCGCTTGTATTGTTATTGCAGTTAAACAAATACCCAATTACCGGAAGCAATTTAATTTTGTATAAATGATCATTTAAGTCCCTAATTGAGTCCCTATTAGGGACATAATTTGCCATCGCGGCCACCCTCGCCTCCATTTTGAAAGACGTCGCTTGAAGGGAAATAAACAAAAGTCATTTCCCGACATTACAGCGAGTGAGCACTTTCAGCGTAAATGGCAGTGCGGCTGTGCAACCAACGACATATTGTTTCTACGAATGTTTCACTGTTATACGGGATTCGCGTGTCGTGCCCCAAGTACGTGCAACCCTACCAACATACGTATACCTGCTGCTATAGCCCGTGCTACTAACATCCACTACCACTTACGTACCACGTTACGACTTTGACTGCCTTTTAACTACACTAAATTAAGGAAACATTTATAAGCTTTTTAAATACTGTTCTGCTGTTATTGCTTTATTTGAACGTTAGTATTATTCCCTCCTTAGTTCAGTTAAACGTTTTTCCTTAAAGAAACGTGAGGAATTTGTGGAACTTGAGTCGCCACATTCGACTCTTTAGCTTGTTTCCTTTTCTTATTCTGCCAAATAACCTCTCCGCGACAATGTCAGTAAAAACACATTCGTTCTTCACCGTTGTTGGTCTCGAATTTCTTAAATAGCTTCTTTGAGAGAGCTTACGCCGTTAAAAGAATTGAGTTTTACACTTGTTTCTTAAGGTTTAAAATTTTACTCGATAATTTCATGATGACCTAAAGCTTTAATGTTTTATGAGTGTAGAATACACTATAGGGATGATTGTTACTGTAATAATAAGTTACAAAGAATACACAGTCATTATCGTTCGAGTTGTTATAGTAATTGCGAGGGCTCGGCAGGGTAAACGTATGTTCGAATATAGGCCACAAGTATTGCGTCGTCGGTCGCGACCCGTGACGGGCTTCATGTATTTTTGTTTAGCCTCGTGTGCCTGCGGTTTGGGAGAAGTGCTGGTGATCGCTTACAGATAATAGCATACTTTACTTAATGATATCTGTGTAGAGTGGGTAATCTTCGTATAATTCTTGTATATAATCTGTCTCAAAAAATAATATTTATAGTTAAAATTCGCTTCAAATCTTCTTTAATGTAATTTTTTTAACCAAAGTAGTGTACCAGGTTCTTATGTAGTTCCGTGTCTTTCCGTCGTTAGCGTAAAATCCTTCCGTTACATGTAGGTTAGGGTTGCCATAAGTGTGAGGACTCAGACCGGGACATTTCAAGAAAAACTAGTAAAGGTAGAAAAAACGGAACTTTTATTACAACAATAGGTAACTTTAAAGGTTTAGTCCTTGCCTAAACACAGAACAACTTTTAACACAGCCATTCAATGCCAATTCAATAGTTCTGATAATTTTACAAAATATTGATAAATAAAAATATTTTTACGAAATCAACATTAACTAAAGTAAGTACCTATCTGTCAACATTTGTGACAGTGTGGGACAGTGTTCCCTATATCCCTAAATCTAGTTTTACACGCGCAAATTTACTTAATTTAACAGAAGTATTTTATTAAAAAAACTGAAACTAAAGTGTTATCAAGTTCCTTATCATTAAAGAGTTTTATTTATCGCGATTATGTTAACTGTATAACGTGATTAATATTTTTTACATAATAATATTCGATTTTTTTTTTATTTTCACGCTTCTTAGGTCGATTTCGCTCAAGAAGTATCGATACCAGGTATCAACTGTATGTATAAAATCGATATAAAATATCAATACATTAGAAAAATCGATCTTGTATCAAACATCTCTAAGTCACATAGTGAGCTTGATAGCGTGCCAATGCGCTCTTGCTCTGTCAACGCTGAGAGTCTGCGATCTCGAAATGCGTTGACACTGTTAACGTAAATTCGTGAAACGTGAACGAACAAGTGTCAGCGCTTACGTCGTTCTATCCACGTACGATTAGCCTAGCTAGTTAGAGCGCGTTTATTGGAGGTATATTACTGTTTACCAAGTCCAGCCCTCTATTAAATAACTATAATTTTTAAACCGGGACAATTTACTTATCGGCCGGGACGCCGGGACACCATGCTTCAAACCGGGACATGTCCCGGCGTACCGGGACGTATGGCAACCCTAATGTAGGTACATTCTGTGCGGCAATAAGCATTACATGCAGTTGAGAGAATGTGCCATTCCATTAGATATAAAACGTAATGTATTGTTTTATTATACCGCAAGAAAGGGATTAGTTGTTCGTCGTTAAATCAAACAGGGATTTATTTTTGCGATTTATGAAGCATTACGTATGTATAAATTATGATTGGTCGTTTGGCGGGTACGCAGGGATTGCGAGTGGCTGATGTATTCGTAGTGAAATAACATGGGACGTGGAAGTGTAAGATAATTTATAACGGCTGTAACACGGGCGCGGGCCCGAGGCACGCAGCGCGCGTTGCCTTACGTTAGGCGCATCATTTATATTTTTCTGATGTTTGTTTTGTTTTTTACGAACCTCTCTGTGGATGCCGGCTACGAGATCTAAACAAAGAATATACAAGACTAATGGTCAACGTCTGTTTTCATCAAAACATTGATGTTTAATCAACTCATTTGAATGCATGATGTGAATATTTGAATTTATCACCTTTCGTAATTGACTTTTGGTGATGGACAAGTTTTTTCTATTATGATTCGGTCATATAACCATAAATACATAAAAGTATTTTTATGGATGTTTTCCGTTACAATGATTTCGAATTACACAAATAATTATTTTTGATGCGTATGTTTAGACATGAGTTTACGACGTCTATTGATTGATTCTCCATATAATAAAAGCTTTGCATGTACATAAAACATTATATAGCTAAATAAGACAGCAAATTTATTATATTTATTGGAAATCAAAACACTACAAATGGATTGCAATTTGTAGAAGTCAAAGTAATTTTTGCTACTGTTTTTGTGTAGAGTTAAGTCCGAGGGACTATATAATCTTGTGTAACCCTCGAGGGCGATTCCTTTGTCGGTTTCCAATCATACAGTACGAGAACTTGCCCCTTAATTGGATGGAATCCCGCTTCAGGCACGATTCGGCATTAAGGGGATAAAAGCATACGAGTGCAATTTTACATTGCTTTGTAATCTGGTAAAACAATCAGATTGGTAGCGCAAGGATTAGGCTCAGACATGTAATTAAGCTAATAGTTTTAGTCTGTGTTTGAAACAACATTCGGAATGGAAGGCAATATTTTTTGTAGGACAACAAAGGTATTTCAACCGCCAACATTTTGTGGTTTTGTTACACCACAGCCGGTTCGGGCCATAGCTAAATTAAATTATTTTTTAATCAAATATAGGAGAGCTGTATTTATTAAAAAGCATACCGATACCTGTATTTACTAAAACAATTTATTTTATCTCGGTAACACCGGAATGGAGTTAGCCCCACATGACGTCATTATAGTAACAATAAACTTTTGTCTCATTCCTCCAAACGAAGGCCATACACTACCGCTAATGGATTGTGAAAGAATAATGTTATGAATATTCTAATCGGCATTCCGAGCGAGTTAATAAAAATACTGTCTTAACGAGAGTTCCCTACGTCCCGCTGTGATTTTAGAAACAAACATGTATCGTCAATGTAACTCGTAGTTGGATATTTCAATATTAAATAGACAGCCTACACGGGCTTGTTGCTGTCCAGTTTAAATTGTCATTGGGAGTCAGAGTTCGTTAACTGTACAGACTTTGATAAATCATTCAGAAATGTAGATTGCGGTGTAGTCCCACTGCAGTTGTATGTATAATGCAGATATTATGGATACTTTATACTTAACAATAAATTTCGAAGAACGAATAACTTGGGTCTGGCTCATAAGTATCAGGCCGCAACTTTTCAATCAAACTTAAGTACAGTAGTTATAAGTTTCCGAAGTTGGGAATTGCAACAAGCTTCTTACTTAATGGACGTAGACGTAGACGCATGGATAACATAATAAAATTAGTTTGTATGCCACAATAACGTAACAATATGGTGTTTGATTAATTGTATCGTAATCACTGTTTTTGGCAGCCCAAAGTGACTTTCTAGACTTTGTTTTTTTTTTTTAATTTTCCTCACGATTTTAAGTTATCTCTAGAATTATTTGATTGATAGTGTAAGTATTTTGTACCGGGTTCGTTGATGAGCAATTAAGTCATTGACTTGTAAAAACTTACCTATAAAGTAGGCGAGCATCGCCGCTAAGATGACGCTGAGGCAAATCATGGCAATGGCGAGACACTTCCACGTGCAGCGATGCTGACACCGCTTGTCTATGTGGAAGCGAGACGGCGAGTATACGGGCACGGGGCTCGGTTGGCTGGCGCGCAACGGGAACACCGGCATCACCAGCGGCTGGTTGGCGAGCTGGCAGTGCCCGCTGCCCAGCGTGCCGCCGCCCATGCCACTCGACATCGGCGCACCGCCCAATCTGTGGCACAACATACTACAATTAAAGCTAAAGTCAGCTGTCCAAGTCAATGCTATTCAGGTTGGATTATATTTGTCTTTGATTCGTAGTCTAGATGTAGAGTCAGTTGAATCCGCACTAAAAATAACATGTCGGCTTTTAACGAGCGAAAATATGTACTTAAAATAAACACGTAATTAGATTTTTATGACCCTAACTTTAACTTTACTTATCTTTAGATCATTATAAAGACGAAATTTTGTATGACATCCTGAGTGATCCAATAATATTCTTTGTTGTTTGTTTATACCAAATTTTATGGCTTCTCTACTTCGCAAACAACGGTGACGTTTATTAATTGGATTTTAAGAATTAGGTCAATTTTTACTTTTTAACTAAAAACTTTGAGGAACGAAGGAGGAGCAAATACAAATAATATGTCAAAACTTATAAAAGTAGGTGACCTAAATGTCGGAAGTAAATTGAAAAAAATGTTGGAGTTGTATTCCGTACCGATATTAAATCGCCTTATGCTAGCTTAATAAAAAACAAGTTTCCGTTCAGTGTTTATCTCAGGTAGATGTGAACTCGTGGTATCGATGTCGTAACATGTTATGCCCAACTGTCGGTGAAGCGAATCTCTGCCTCGCGCCATATGGCGCATCTTTTATTAAAGTCCCCCGAAGACAATCAAAACGTATCATTACCGGGAATGCCGGCAAAAAACGTCGACCGAAGCGTTTAAACACGTCCGCCCTGCAGACCATTAATCAATTATCCGAACTTCACTGTCACGACTAAATTTAAAGGCCGGAGCTGAGAACATATGACTCGGTCCGAGGCGCTCACCAACTGACGCCACTATAATGACCTCTCGCATAAAGGAATAAGCAAAAAGAGAATAGAAATAATTGGAGCAAGTTTAGCGAGAACGAAGCGTGACTCCTAAAGGGTTTGTTTCGAAGAGGCTCTTGACTGTAATTTTCTTTTGAATAGCGGCCGAGGAGCCCGAGGAACGTTCGGAAGGACGAATTCATTAAAACGTGTACAGAAATCACAATGCTCCGGCACGCAGACTTTGGCCTTAAATGGCTTTTAAAATGTCCGCCGCCTTTGTATATTATGTGGACTTTGTATATAATACTGTAAGTTGATCATTTTCAAGTTTTGATGCTCTACATTTGCGGGTTCTTGTGTGAGTTTGCTTTTATTACGTCTTAAATATTCATATAATAATTACATTATAACCAAGCCAAAATTTACTGATTAGTTATTAAGACTAAGAACATGTTTGCTTATACATTATAATGATTCATTCACGAAGCAATTTGATAAAATTGCTAGTCGAACGCCTTTCTTATAGAGACGATTTTCTTTTCGTTTATGACATGAAGCTAGGTTGTGGTTTAGCATTGCTTTAAATTATTAAACCTATTTAAATTAATAAATAAAAATTAAAGAATGTGCAATTAACCATAGAATTTAAACAGGCCATTAAAATATTGGCATTACTACTAGTAACTTTACCTTTTTATATTATGCTCGTTTTGATTGGAAGTTTTATTGCTTCGAAAATAGTAAAGGTACCATTAACAACAGTTGCTTGTTAGCATAAACAAGGAAACAAATGCAATCAATGTTAAAAATAATATGTCATATCGAATAGTAACAGCGCTTTAGTCGTGATTGCAAATACTACCGACATTTCCTAGATAACTGTTAACAAAATTGTTTTTTAAGCCCATCATCATCATTGGAATGGATTTTATTGTTTATAATCTAAAATTGCAATTACCGACCGGTACGCATAGCGACTGAACGATACCGAAATGAGGCGAATGCTCTCATTTTGTTTTTGTCAGAAGAAATTTGTGGTTTAGTAATGAAATCTTGCGCAATACCGCAATGCGTTTGTTTCAAAACGGAAACAAGCATTCTATTTTACGAGCCCAAAAGTTGCTCTTTTAAATAAAGAAGATCCCGCGAAGGAGAGACCCGACTAAGACAATTAACGAGGCCGACGACAGCGTTATTGTAGGACAATGCTGCGATATTTCAAGCGGCAACGTGGCGGACGGACGGGCGTTTGGCAAGATTTTGACGAGCTTTCGTCGCGCGTGAGCTCTTAATGAAGCGGTAAATAATGAGCCGAGGTGTAGCGCCGTGCGAGAGCCGTATCTAATTAACGTAAGTACCCATTTTGTATACACGAAAAGATGCATCACATATAAGTACAATGATTCGTTATTACTGTAGTCAGGCATGGATAGCCGTCATTGGAAATAACGGTCACTGTAATGTATAAGAATGGCACATTAGAAAAACATTGGCAGGTAAGTGTAGGCTCGTTAGTCGTCCGAGGCTCGCCGCTGTCGCACAGTTTTTATCGGCGCAATCGCGCGTGCAGCGGTCACTTCTAGTCTCGGAGCGAGCAACGCCGACCTCTAACTCGGAAACCAGATGAAACAAAAAGAAAGAAACGCAGGCACGGGCCGTGAGAACGCATCTCCTTCGCCGCGGTCGCCCCGGACCTTCCATTTATCTTGCACAGTCGTGCGGGAATGGGCCGGCCAGCGATGTGCTTTTATTGCATCGCGCCCCTAAATATAGGCCTGTGGAGGCTAACCACAACGCTTTTAGCCCTAAAATGATTGCTTCGTTCAACTGGTTTAATGGTGTGAGTCATGTAAATAAAAGTGTTTATCATTTCGTGGTCTAGTCCAAGCCATTTGATTACACCTTATTAAGATAAGATCACACAAAAATTATTGAATTTTTAAGAAGCGTATACTTAAAAACTTCCTGCGATTTGTATATTGAACTAATGCCAACGTTTTATGAATTTTAGCGTTAAGGAAACATCTCGCATTATTAATGATTAGCTGTTACGCGAATGTAACGATATAGTTCATCATTTAATTAAAATGTCAACACTTAATATAAAGTTTATTTACAGTGTAACAGGTGGTATGTGACCGGTTGTGGACATCAGGCCGAAAGCTATTTGCGTAAACTGTTTGCAGATGACTCTTGTTCCAAAAAACTTGTATGAAACACGACATATGCAATAGACACCATATTGTTAAATGTTATCACCGGACAGTGACTTGTGATCCTTATGTTATGCCACTTCATTGTCGAAATAACTTTTTTTTTTTATTAAAATTTACGTGAACGACTGTCCACAAAAATAAAGAAAAGCAAGCGGTCCAATAATGCGTTCGCAATAGTCTGAGCAGACTGTATATATAGATAACTAGCTGTTTCCCGCGGCGATGTCGGTTATTGGGGCAAAAAGTAGCCTATGTCCTTTCTCAGGCTCTAGACTATCTGAGTACCAAATTTCATTTAAATCGGTTCAGTAGTTTGGGCGTGAAAGCGCGATAGACAGACAGAGTTACTTTCGCATTTATAATTTTAGTAAGTATAATATTAAAATGAAATTTTTGTAGCTAAATATCAATATATAATATGAGATTTTAAGTAATACCTACTTGTAAATGAAGTTAATTTAAACACGATTTATAGTAGGTACCTACTTTTCCTGTTAAACAGAAATCTCTATTTTCTTTATAAGAAACTTTTAAAGTCCAAGATTTATTTGATCGTTGTAATAGGTGTGGTTGCGTTACTCAATTTGAACGTTTTGTTTTCCTTTTGTGGACGATTTTAAAACGCCCCCAACATTCTCTGGAGGGTCGAAAACCGATTGGAAGATGTTATCGACTTTATTTAATACGAGTAACATTCTATAATAACGATATCGACTCGGTTTATTTTAAGATACCTTGGAACTAATTGCCCCTTTGCTTGAATGAAGAACAATGAGATAAACTCAAAATAAGCGCTTCGAAGTTGGGCGCGGCTTTCAATGATGATTGTTTCGCATAATTCATATTGAACGCGAAAGGTATTCTCTAAGAATTAACAATGAGGGCTATAAGAGACTTATTCAAGTGTCAGTTATAAAGAAAAAAGATTAAAAGGTTCCCGAATGAAACACTTTGCGGATCAATCGATACAAATACGTTGCCTTAGTTCTAAGGAGAGCCCTCGCGGCACCCTCCTATTGCAAGTCACGGGTGTAAATTCAAGAAAGCTCCCCAATTTAAAACGAAATGTATAACAATAGCATCACCCCGCTATGCCAATTTCCTCCCTCGACGAACGTTTTCACTACAAAGAAACTGAATAAAATTATCATCCATACATACTGCTTACTATTATTTAAAGCGGAAAGTTAGATTGAAGCGTTCCGAAACGAGGAATTTACACGGCCGAGAATCATAAAAAGAGAAAACGAAGGAAATTCAAAATAAACAGAGAGCTAAGAAGTGGCGCTCATACATCTCTTCGAACCGCAGTCAGCCACGCCTGGCATCTGTCCACTTAAATAGCTGCCTTATTCGACACTGATCACACCCAACGGATTAATTAAAAAACATTTGTCAAAATGGCTTCTCGAATGAGATTTTTCTTCGATGAATTTAATCTATAGCCATATTAATTACATGTTGAGGTAATAAAACAGGCTAACTATGACAGTCAATTAAATTTATACAATCTTTAGATCGCTGGATGAGTTCATAAATATAAATTGATATAGTAATTGATTTCCGCGATGGTCATGTTGGATTTTGTGCTCATTAAGTTTGAAGCTGCAGTAATCTGTATCGGTGGACCGAAACTATGAGTGTGGTGCACATTGAAATGATACAGCGATTTAAATACGGTACATACGCTCGGATTCATTGAACTCGCAACTCTTATTAATAACTCTCATAGCGTGATGTTTGTTTTAGTCGTCTCGTGTGGCGGTTAGGTAATGCTGAAGTTGATTCATGAATGGGAGAGCGGCTCGCGGCTCGCGGCTAGCGAAGTACGCGCCCACTCGAGTATATTTAGCGAATATCATTTTCCTAGAAATATATCAGACGGCGGAAGTTCCAACATTTACAGTTAAGCTAGAATTAAAAAACTAAGAGCGGATAGGAAAATCACTTTTTGTTTTGTCGTCAGTTCGTCACTGAAGGCTTTTAAACTCCTATAGGTAAAATAAATATGAATAAAGTGAAATTATGTCAGAAACATGATTTACAATTTGCAACTCATCTGAAATTTATCTTTATCTCGCAACCACACTAGATAATCAAACACGATATCAACTCAGGAGCTTACTGGGCTGTGTAAATGCGCCCTAGGCGGGACTAGGCAGGTTTATCGTTGGAAATGAATGGAAGCGATATCGAATAAGCGGCCAATTACTGGTCGGCGGGTAGACTACGAGAGCCCGCACGTAAATAATCGTGCTCACGCGCAGAAACCCGATAGTGATAAACAATTTTCCATTAGCCAAGCTGTACAGCGGGGGGCGGACTCACTGCTGGTACCTACAATTTCCATACCTAACGGAGACTCGTATGCGATAGCCTTTTATTACGGTGTTTGTCGTTTGAAGATATTATTACGGTAATACCCGAGAAATGCAAATTAAGTACTGCGATAAATACCAAATGAAACAGCCTGAACTTAAATAGTAACATTTAGCCAAACGGCCGTGATTTTAAGCGGACGATGCATACCAAATCCTTAATAGCCTAATTGTTTTCAAGTCATAAAATTTTCCTCTTTAATTCCGGTGGAGCAAAAATGTATTTATAAAATTAATTCCATCTTATCTTGCCCATTGGCATATAAATGCAATACGTATCACCTTGTGCGATCCGATTCTTAAGGCATGAATGTCCTAAACTAAGCACTTGCTATTGTTCAGCGAAACGGAAAAACGGTTTCGCAGGAGGCGTCCCTCCGCGGGCGCTCGTATTTCACCCGGAGTTCAATATTATTTCGACAGTCGGCGGCACAAAGAGGCGGAAGGCCCGCGCCGGCGACGCCGCGCGCTCGCCGCGGGCACCTCTCGCCTATCGCTTCACAATATTGTCCTCCCGCCAGCTGCCTCGGGTTACACTGTAAATATTTTTCGGTGGTTGCCTGATTGAAAAATTTTATCGCATTCCACCCCCGCCTCTCCTGATAATAGCTTGTGCGAGCTCTCGGCATACATTGATATGGGTACTGGCAATAGTACGCTTGGTATGTGTTTACCACATATGACTACGGTGAAGCTGTCCAAAGGGTAAGGAATTAGCAATTCGGGATGCTTGTTTTAAAGTCGTAAGGCACAAAATGGGTTTTGTGTTAAAGCAAGCATCCTATTTGGCATACTGCCATTGATGGCGAGTATGTGATGTCCGTCGTAAGCGATAATGTCCTTATGGTCCTCTCTTAAACTTTCCTGTAACTTCTATCGATTTTAAAACAACATAATGTGCTGTACCTGCAAAGTCTATATTATAGTAAGTATAGGAATATCATAATAATATGTAATATTTGGAAAGACCACAGTCCGAAAGTTGTGTGTATAGTGCAATATCGGAACCAACACGCGCCGAGACAATGTCTCTCTAATTATATTTGTTTTGGGCGGCTGCGAGGCGTGCGGATCGTCGCTCGACGCCATTATTTATACAGAGGAAGATACAAATGAGGATCCATTACTGGATTTCCTCGATTTGAGCCTAATGAAAGACAAATAACTTCGAGTTCAAAGCTATCGATAAGAGCATTTGCTTTAATTTGAACTACGCGATTGCTGAGGGCGATTCGATAGCGATGTTTAATAGATACAAATGGTAGGCAATTATTTGTAAGATATAAAACGAAGATTATCGTTAAAGAATAATGCATTAAGTATTTCCCTTTTAAGATTTGGTAACAGCAATAAAAGCGGGTATCGAATATAAACTACCCCACTTGTCACAGCGGTAGAGACAGTAACTATTGACAATGTAACAGTAGGTCGTGAATAGGGGTGCCTGAACTTTCGTCACTATAAATCGTAGTAAGATCAGATTCAATTTTCGACTCAAAAGCGGACTGCGTAAGATCAAATATGGATTGCGTTTTGCAATTCACACTTGGACACAAAAACCGCTGAGATGAGTTAGGGGCGCGAGTCATTTGTTGCACTACATTACCCATGTCCCAGCCAACCAGTAGGACCCTAGCTTTGAATTAAACACGATTGACATTTTGTTTCATCTACATTTTTTGCCTATAACGAACCCCTTGGCCCGTGAAATGTATTAAACGGCAATTCTATGTGTAATATTTTATCAATTAAGCACGGTCGGTTTCAATTTCATGATTATAGCGTGCCATTTGAAACTACCCGCAATTTATTACTTGCAATAATTTTATATAAGAAGAAAATGTCACAGTTACATGTAAAAGCGTGCAATTTACTGAATTAGCAATTCACATTTTATAATTGTATTACGTTGGATGTGGACGGTATACTACCTACACAGACACGGCGGTGCCGGTGAGCGCATTTGTTGAAGAAGTAAACTGGAGTAGGTCACTTACTGTAGAACTTTATGTCCATATTTCAACAGGATGGCCGTAGCTTATAAATTATTACGAATAAATGTGGTCGGTACGTCCGTCGCACGGTTGACCAGGCCACGCCAAATGATAAGGGTCATTCGTTTGCTTGCACTAGCCCATTGAATTGCAAAACAGTTTACTTGCGCGGTGAATATTTACACGTTTAATGGCTGTGACGTCTGCTAATGACGACTGCATAAGATTGGCATTTAGAAACTGTGAGAAGCCAAACAGGTTGTCAGGACCGCTACCTGCGTACAGGCAGGGACACTTAAATGTGTATCTTATCACCTTATATAGACTTTCAAATACCTTTCTACTAGAGTGTACCTATAGAGTGAAATAATTATTTTACAAATCACAAACAACAGAAAACACTAGCTGCCTACCACAAAATTTAAAAATAAATATTTTCTAGAAAATAAAGCAAATGTTTCGAATTACGAACGGGTCATTAAAATTATGTAGTAGGACAATTTAAATTTAAAAACGTATTGAAATGGAATTTAGAGTAAGTTAATCAAACGTCGTCGGTTAATAAAAATGCTAGTCGTTAAATAACCTCAAACGATTACAGCATTTAGAAGAAAAACGATTTGCCGCTGCAATAATATATTCAAGTTTATAGACGATATTAGTGTCGGGGGCCAAACGAAGAGCTATGAACTTTAGAGAAGTGGCAAAAAGTTATGCAGTAAAAACAAGTTAAATCCTCGAACGGTTTTTGTTGCCATGTTATAATGCGATTACAAAGTAAATGTTAAGGGGAGAAATTGTATTTGAAAAGACTAAGGGTACATTTGATTCATTATTTATGTTGCTACTGTTGAGAATACTGGTAAACGTTTAAGCTTTCCTGTTTTTTTTTTTTTTTTTTTTTTTTCACAGTCTATCCTTCTTGTTACAAGTTCGATTTACGCTTGAAGTAAATACTGTACCATTTTACCAAGTAATTAATGAATAAATAATATTATTTTGATGATCACTAACTATGTTTATACCATCGGATGATAATA
The DNA here is from genome assembly GCA_932294365.1 of Diachrysia chrysitis. NCBI lineage: Eukaryota > Metazoa > Arthropoda > Insecta > Lepidoptera > Noctuidae > Diachrysia > Diachrysia chrysitis. Next base: position 7,425,274 of record OW028649.1, on the reverse strand, counting down.
AATCACGTACTTTATGATGATTCGAACCAAAATATTTTTAAACGGAGCTTTAGTCATATCTAATAGATTTATCAATCTCTATCAAAGTTTAAATGGTTTTTTACGGATTATTAATGGTTGTAAGATTTAAATTAAGTATGTACCGTTTCTACATAGTCGCTAGATAATTACGAGTTTTACATGTCAGGCGCGTCGACCGGCATCGATGAGAGTTAAGCAACGTCTTTTTTATCATATTTCGTGTAATTAGTCACACTAATCTTTCAAGTCTTACAGAGATCACTAATTTAGTCCTTATCTTGTTTAATCGGAGATCTTAATTCAGGTATATCTACGCTATACGCACACGCTGCTTAGTATTTAATCCGAACGTCACGGTGGCATCGTTTATTTTTTTAGACGAGTTAAACTTTATCAGGGTTCCACGGGTTGTAATAATGTATGATATACACCCTAAGATCATTGACCCCCAATCAGAAGGGATTAATGTGTTTCAAGTGTTCGGTGTGTTATTGGTGTCTCTAATTACGTTTATGGGTCGCTGAGAGTTATGGTAATGTTCGGCAGCCTTCGTAGATGGCCGGCCCCGGCGCTGTCGTGTCACTGATACTTACGACTCTGAATTTAGGGTCTGTAGGGCGAGCCATTCGTTAGTCACGCCCGATGACGTGTACCTTGGACAAGACCAAAACTGTTATTAGAAAGATTTCGTCGTCAACCTTTTTAGGTGCTTGTCTTAAAAGGTTTTTTATACTACGAAATTATATTGGACGGCGGTAATGTGTTTTATGTAGCGGACAAATAATGCTTTTACTGAAATGGGACGGAGGTGAGTAAAAAGTAATTGAACGTCCTGTTATCGGAGGGACAGTGACTCGTCACATGTTAAACGGAAAGGTCATATCTTTTGTAAAGTATCTTCCTTTAACTGCACTTGCGGCAAAATGCATGAATTTCCGGACACAAACAAAGGCACTCGGCACGCAAGGCATGCAATGCCGCGAAGCCCTAAAGGGTAAAAAAAGACGTTTCGTGGTAAAAAGTGAGTTAGGGTGCAGCTTTGTTTGTGTATGGCTCGAGTTAAGTGTTTAGATAAGTGCAGCTGAGAGCGGCGAGCACGTTTGTTATCTCTCGGGGAGCATAGCAGCTCAGACAAATGGAGCCACCCTGTGTGGTCCGCTATTTGGTCGGCTCTCACCAAATATGTGCTCTTGAATCAAAAACTCGCCTCGGATATCACCAAGAGTCGTGGAAACATTACATTGTGAAAAGTTCTGTTTATCAGGAACACTAGAAGCCACTCAACATAACCAGTACTTGGTAAAAATGTGTAGTACGGAAAAGATTTATTATGTCATGATTTTAAAACAAGAATAAAATATGATGATGGTATTAGTATTTGTTAGGTTTTTGTAGTTAAGTACAAGTTTTGGTTAGTATGTTAATAGAAAAGAAAAATAATATTTCGTTGACGTCCTTATAATAGGATATAATAGCGTCCGTTTATGCCCTAAGTAAAAGCAAGACCTGAAAGTAAAAAACTTAAAGCGCATCCTTGAAAACTTACATACACCTGCAATGTTTTTAAATTGCTGTGTTGAGGGTGCATTAGTAATGAAAGGCTGATAACTAATCTCTCACCGGATAAGCAACTTTAAGTCAGTTATATTTTAATTTTCGGAAATTGCTGAAACCCGATATAAAAATCAATAAGCGTCCATCTTGTAAATACTTGAGATCATATCTGACGTTATCTATTACATTCGCCATGCCATATACTCAAAAATGCATTAATCTGTTATAATGACAGAAAAACCTGTTTTTAACACGCGTGACATTATTATCTACTTGTTATTTGTGTAACGGTTAATATTGCTATTAATTAAGATATAAATTAGCATATACGGCAATCAGACATGCTTGTCTTAAGTTACGGAGTTCTTGATCACCCATTATACGTCGCGACTTATAATTATGCCTGGATCTCCCCTAGATCACAAATAATCACAATGTCCCTGTTAGTGTCGTGTGAACTGTCTACAGTATTTCATTTAACCAGCTGGCTATCCCATAACGTTCATTTCACTCTATTGTTATACTATAAACCAACATATCCTTCTCAATTATAAAATATTCAAATAAGGAGGGAAATAAATCCTCGCAAGGAAACGTTGACATTACATACATATACTGCGGGACCGCCAGCCGCCTATTCATTACAGTTATTTATAGGAAGCAGTGTCAAAGCGAGGTTTGTATTTATTCGGACGGGACAACCGTTTATTTATTTTTAAAACGGGTTAGGCTGAAATACCCTATTCCGATAAGCGTCCGGTGACTGCCGGTGCAACCGAAATATCTGGCGTCGACGCTGATTCCGCCGATACCCCGATGTCAGTGTCACCTACCTATATGCGCCGTCTCCGAGATGACGAAATATCGCCACGCTATTATTAGAACTTCATTATTCGACGCGTTCAATGAACCTCTCCAAGAGATTCGTGGTACTACCTGCCGTATAAAGTAATATCACGGTGCCTTATTACCATTCACATCGTATCTAATATAAACATACCGATCGACATAAAAATTTACACAAGTCATAATTTGACCGGAAAACAATTTCCGAAGCTGGCATTCGTCGTAGTATTAGAGATGAACTCGATCAATATTGAAAGGAGACAATAGACATCTCTTATTCAAAACGGAAACTATTACAGTCTCGCCATTGTGTTCGGTGCCTCACCTCGACGAGTGTATTATTCAAACGAAAAGTGGTTTGTTTACAAACGCTAGAAGTATTAAGTATAGGGGACAGTCGACGACAGAAGGAGATTATGTGTATGTGTGTTGGTAACTAAGGAACGTAGTAGATGTCGATCGCCGTCAACGTGAAAGATTTATGTCCAACTTTGTGACAGTGGTATCGTCGGCGACGATCCTGGATTATCCTTTGTTGGAGATGCAACGTCATACATTCGTGATAAGCTTTGTTGTGCTCCACTGACAAATGCTCGATATGGAACAGTTGGATCGAAAGACAATATTATGATTCCATTATTTCATCACATTGTTTACACAGTGCAGGCGTTTCATATCCACTCGTATTTTGAATGGGTTATAAATATAGATACCGAGTGAATCATCTGTTAAATATATTAAGGTACTAAAAATACAGTTTTAATGATAGTTTACTAGCGGTATTATGTCGATTAACTGCATAGATAGAGTTTTAATACAAACACATTACATGTGTGACAAAGTATAACAAAGTTGTATGACAAAGTTCGTTGTACCATTTGCATTACTAATTTAAATAGTCAAGTTCCATTACGTATCATTGCTCGAATAATTACGCATATTGCATATACTCATCTAGGGACTACACAGTAATTGGTCCGTTTGATCAGACCAATTATGAGCGATTGAATCACAAAGATTCAGTTTAATGAAATGATTGTGTCGACATTATGCATTAAAGTTAAAGGAAGATAATTGAACTTCCTGCGTTTGGTTGCGATTGGTTTGAACATGCCGTGCCGTATTCAGTGCCCCTTTCATAGCATCTGAGGACAGCGGTGCTGGCTTGATGGGGCGTTTCCTCTAATTATACGAACTATTAATAAGATACTGCACCAGTTACAATAAACAATCGATCACAAACACGCTAATGTGATTGAGAGCTAAAGGAATGTTCTCAGGGTGAAGTTCAAGGGTTAGGATGTGAGCGCCTTGAATATCTTCAGATAATATTCTCGGAAAGGAAGTTGTTATACAACTAAATGAGTGCAATGATGTAAAAAAAACTGAGTAACATTATAACAGAATATAGGTTTGTATCTAAGTATATTCTGATACGTATTGTATTTTGGATAAATATTTTGAATAAAGCAATCAAACGTTCGTATCTAAGAGACTATTACTAATTAACGGAGCTGAATCTTAGTCTGCCTATTTGTTGCTACCGTTGTGTATTAAGTTTATAGCGTCTCAGTATTAACAAATACATTCAACAATACATCGTCTGATTTGAGAAATGTTGGACATGCCTACACTTACATACATGTTCCATTCATTAGAAATTAGATGCTGTGTAAACCCTGCCTGAGGTTAAACAAAGGTAGAGCTAACTGTGGTAAAGCCAGTAGTGATTTCAAGCCATATTAGGTGGACTACACCCACAAATGTAGTTATCGTTTATATTTTATAGATATGTATTTCGAGTTCTGGAACAGATAGCCACATAAAATGGTCTTGTTCTTTATAAAAGCATAAAAAAACATTTTTTGCATATCCTAAGTGTATACAAAATAGAAATAAAATAGATCGGTGTAATTATGTAATTATGTAAGTATAATTCTGGTTTTCTCTCTCTGAGTATCAGAATATAATCCAGCTTACAAGGTAAACAGTACAATAAAACCACGTTTATTTTCACTCGGTTCTTATCAAAACCTACAAATATTTGTCTGCAGTCTGGGTCTTCATGTGTGAATAGGCATGACAGTGACACGGATTTTTTTTGTTAGTTATACAAAACGTAAACATTGAAGCTTGAATACGATTTAACGCTACATTATAAGATAATACGGAAGCAACGCAGCTAACCAACCAAGCGTGATTGAACCAATGCACAAAGCTATGTGAAGTTGGTAGAAACGTGTGCGATTGTCTAAACGCCATTAACTAAGTTGCAAGTTTGTGTTGGAGTTTGATGGGTGAACTGTGTTTGCGTTGTCCGGACCGTATGGAAATCATTTCTTGCTCGGCCGAACTTCCCGGCTCCATATATGCCCAAATATTTGCCGCCAGTTTCCAACTCCTCAGTTTGGCGATCGTGTCTCTGCAGACGTATGACGAATTTGCCCATGTTTACATACCGACGTTAATTACAAAACTTTGACGCCTTTAAGTAATTTTGGAACTGATTTTCAAAATTGTATACAATATACTGTTTGTTAATATACCAAAGTACTTTTGATCGATAAGCGTTTAGAGAAAATCAATGTTTAATGGATAATTGAATTTATCTAAAGTAAAGGTTATTGAAATTGTACTAACTAAGCATTTGATAATATCGTTTGGTTTAGATGATAAGTAAAACACATCAATCATGTAATTTTGTCAAAAAACTACAATATACTAATACTAAGTTTTGTGTGTGTTTTGGTCATGTCTTCACAACCTTATTTTTTTACATTTGTTTCACTGCATTTTCTGTTTGATTAAACAGCAAACTGATAACGTGTTTAATGTAATTCCTGTTGAGACATGTTTAGTTGCGCTTGCGTGGAAACGAAAGCACATCAAGCTAGTCGAGGGTTACCTTTGAATGTCAATTTCCTTGTGGAAGCGTGGCAACGGCGATGCGACGGCGAGGCGCGCCTAAGCATGAAGGGCGCCTCGATGCTATCTGCCTGCTATTGTTGCGTGCACTTAACCGTCATATAGTTTGCCTCGTTGTTCGGCCCTTGTTAACACATTGTAAAGGAAATTACATTCTTTACTCACCGTTAGTACGGCGTCAAATGATGTTTCCGTTATCTATCATCGCTCTAGCGTGTCAAATCGTTATCATTAAACAAGTCAATAATAAATTTCATTTCTGACCTGGTTGGTTACTTTAATGGCCAGACGATGCGATTACTTATGAGTTACGACAGGTGGAAATATTTTTATGATATTAAAGTACGTTTAACAACAATTATAGAAAGCCATTTAATACAAAGTTATCGTAACTAGATAACGGTGGAAGTGTGTGTTCGTTTCCATTACAGTCGGAATATTACGTATTGATACTGCGGTATTAATAGTTGGGATTCGCCCTCGAATCTGTTGAAATTAAGCTGCGGCGATTGGGGTGTCGCAGATGGCAGTAACTGCGCTATCTGCGCTGCCCGCCCGCCCGAGCGCGCGCCAAGTATAAAAATATGATTTATGGCGGCATATAGCACCGCACATCCGCTCGGAGCGTTTCTGGTCCACCACCATTAGCACACACCATATGCATATTGTTCAGTATCCCTTACTCGCGGAAAACTACTAAACTACATTTTGGAATGAGAATTTCTTATTGTGAGAACTCCGATCGGAAACCCCAAAGGACACCCCGAATAAGAGCCGCAGAATTAGTTTTGTGTAGTGCCTTACTTTAATAATGTTCTGTGGTCTTCGGAGGTTTGTGGGGGTTCAGGGAGGCCCGTGTTTATGTAGTCGTGCGGTATATGAAATAGATGTTTTCTGGCTTCAGGCTCTTTATTATTACTTTGAACTGCGGCCATGAATACAGGGGCCCGCCCTTTATAGAGCTGGGGTCGGGAAGGTAAACAAGTGCCGTCAACTGATTCAAATACTCAATTGAATTGTACATTTTCCTTATTTCGTTTAGATTTCTATTAATATTCCTATTAGATACGGCTTATCATTCAGTATTAACTTGTTGTCAAAACGGAAGATTAATTCTTATAAGAACTGTTTTGTCTTAAAAGGGACTAAAAGTAATTTAGAATTTATCACAATGGTCATGTTTTAGAAATGATTACGGGCTTCTTGTCGCGTGGTTTCAACGTCGGCTTTATCAAAAGCTTCGTAATTTATGTGAGTTGTCATCGGCTCGACTAATGTGTTTTATCTTACTGTTGTTGAATATTTTAGTTTTGTGTTCAATGACTGTAGAAATGTTACTTATCTTGAAAGCTTAAAGAATTTTATCTTAAGACTTAATGTATTCTCAGTTGATTAAATATTAAGAGTTAATTTTATAGTCGATATAGATGCAGCTTGTGACACCTCGATCTTGTTTATTAAGAAATGTTACGTTATCTATTGTGATAATTACTAAATCATAGTGTTGTGTTTAGATACTTCTTACTATACTACTGACACTATCGTGTTAAAACTCAACTCTAACATATTTTAATACGAAAGCTAAGGGTATGGTGTTAGTAGCATACTTACCTTATGATGTTAGTTGATGGTTGTCTGGCGCGAGATGGAACTTACCTAGGGTCTACGAAGGGTTCGGCGTAGATGTTCCTGACTGGCTGTCTGCGGGGGAGGGGAGGAGGCACCGGGCTAAACCCCTCCATCATCTCCTCCCGCTCGCTGTACTTCAGCGACTTCATAGTCATCCTGTCGCTTTACCAAGTTCACTTCACTAATGTTTGATCTCCAAACCCAACATTTCACTATAGCGTCTTATCACTTACATGGTTACACTACAGAAAATACGTTTATTTTGTTGTAAAAAATACAAAAATCCACTGAAAAGTTTAAATGTTTGTGTTCCACATTCCGAATACACTGTTTTATCTTGATTATTGTTTTATAAACTTTACTGAAAATAGATAAATACGAAAATAGTTAGAGAAAGCTCGTTACGCGGGCCCTGTTCCGCGACCCCGGTATAGTGGTTGCCCTGCGGGTGCGCGCGGCCGACTGACGGCCGTTGCATCTCCCGTGAGCCGGCCGACCCGCCCCGACCCTCGCCTGAGCTGAGCTTACAACTTGAGCTTTTGTCATTTTTTGCGCCCGCGCCGAGGTGCCGTCAAGCTCGTCGAGTTATTAGACTCGCACACAAAAAACCCGAAACATACGCAAGATGAGGGACGGCACTAGACCTGACTCTACCGTATGACGGCACACCCGTGTTCAACATGTCGGCGTGCGGTTGAATTCCCATTGTATCTTAAGAATATTGTGTAAAGTGTGAATACGATCTGTGCAGTAGAACCAAGGGTGCCTTTTGTGATGTGGCGCGACGCTATTCATATTTTTTACAAATTTTAGATTTAGCACATTTATGTTTTTTTTATGTAGTTATAAATAATAGTAACACATGGTTCCGTTTTTATCGAGTCAGCACGCGAGGCAGGGTACAAGTTGCATACCGAGTATTTATTTAAGTAGAAAAGATTTTATAAAGTTTAAAAGATAAGCGAAGAAAGCTAATGATGGCATTAGGTCGCGTAAAAGAATGCAAGGTAATCGAAGTAGAGATGAGAAAGGAGAAAGTATCTAATCGATACGATTATCGAGTGGATGAGGGGCGGCTTAAACGGACGTTAGGGTTCCGTCAAGCACCAATAAATGATAACTAATAGAATAGGTAACAGTTTATATTGATAGAGCTTTTGTTTATAATTCAAACCTAAATCTTATTAAGGAATATATTATGCAGTCAACTAAATTATAGAATCACTGAATAATAAAGTTTTCTTTAGAATTTAACAACCAAGTTAATAAGATGAAGAACAGTTGACGCCAACGCAAATGTAATTTTAGTGAACAAAAACAAATGAATCACTGAGCTATTAGGTAAATGTTATGGAACCATAATAATAAACGGCGTCGTACTAACGAGCAGCAAGTAAAATCTCAATAGGATTGAGTATCCACGTACTCCGCTGCATATATGCATGATCGTATTAGTTCAAAGACCTGCAGCTCCCCTGGTGCGGGGCTGACGGGCCGTCGGCTTGATCTCAGCACTTTGCATCTCTAACAATTACCCTCACAAACATTGTTCGCGACAAATACGTCTGGCGAACACCCGTTTACCCTTTTTGTTCTCTAAAATGTTTGTTTTTAAAACTCGTTACATACCCTCCGCGCAAATTTTATTTACGATCGCCGAAATTGAATTACGCTCGTGTGATTTATTGAATGTTTTCTAATTTAGCGACGCGTTACTGTGTGACTAATAAAAAATTGCGAAAAATTGTGATTCTGCAAAAGCGTAGGTACTGCCAATAGAAAAGGATGCGGTAAAATTATGTAAAAACCTGTCCTATGGGCCCGAATTATCCCACAAGGATAAAGAATAAGAATATAAAAGAGGCTTAGAGTTTTCCATACGGCTCTTTGAAGAAGCAACGAACGCAAGATTTACATACATACATACATGCGGGTAAACATGCTCGTTGCCGAAGTGTCTTTGCGTACCTGTATAATAAATTGATTTAAGCGCCTCCTGACAGATTTAAGTATGTTTTCACAAACATTAGGGAATTTAAAGCCCCAGCGACTAACTTTGTTTCGTAATATCGGCTGAGGTCTATCGATAGGCCAGCCATTAAGCGGATTTTCAGAGTTTTCAAACTGAGAGCTTTTTATTTAATTAAGTTCACGAGATGGATTATATCTTAATTTAGTTTTTTAAGTGTAATCAATTAGTTGGACGTTTTTTTCTAAATGAATGATCGAGCAGAACAGATAATGTTTTCTGTCTCTAATTTACTATTTATATATTTTTTATATTCTGACTATTTAGATTTTTTTTGTAATTAGTTTATATCTAAAAATTAAGTAACTATTAAAAGTATTAAGGACTTTTATTATTAAATTAAAATTAACCTTAATACGATAGAAAGAAAACACATTGTTGAGAAAGTATATCAAAGTTGATGGATCCCGGAGTTGGTGTACGAGCATGCTTGAGCAATAGCGGTTGTTGCATATAAGGCAAGTAGGAAGCGGGCCGCGTCTCAGCCGAACGTTTTCCCATGCCATACACTGACTGATGTATTTCTGACCGCTGATCTATGTACGCCTGTTCTTGCACTTGAACTTGCGTCGCTCGCGCGCTTTGATTCTAACTTACGACAGCGCACCGTACATTACTCCCCACTAACCGAAGATAAGAGTACATACCACTTTAATTTGAACAGAAATAAACCTCACAATGGGCTCGTTATTGGTCCCGAACAACTCCGAAGCAGTAGTCGTAACGTAAAAACAATGTTGCATAACAACACTGCACCAATTACACAGCATTGTTTGTATTTCAAGTGCTCTATAGCACACTTTAACTGAACAGTTGTACACTAATAAACATATTTTAGTCAGTGTATTTACACTAACATTAACAAGGCGCCCGTTCGTTTGAACCGTATTAATCTCCTCTGGCTGGCCCAAATAAATTTCGGCATCCGTCAGTCGACTACTCTACAAAAAGTTACTCAGCTATTTTAATTGGCGTAAAACTTTAGGAATAACGTCGCAGTAGGAACAACTGTCAATGATAGTAGGATACGTGCTTAAAGTTTTTGTGACACGATTCACACATTCCATTTTTTTGTTTTTTTTTCTTATCCTTGTTGGTGCTAACTATTTTCAACGGTGAATTATATACGAGCATAATTATAATTAAGAAGAAAACTAATATCACAACTCGAGAGCGAGATTTAATTAAATATTTCGAGTTTTAGAGACCGTGCGAACAAACACGTGCAAGAGCGAAGAAATTTGGATTAATTATCGCTATCTGCTTGCGTATTTGTTCATTTTATTCTGTTACGTTAGCAGCCCTAGGCAGCATCCCTGTGTGCGTGCTGCGAGGTGAGGTGTGTGTGTATGTGGAGCACGTTTCATAAGATAAAAGACGATATTGATTCCGTGACGAGCCGAGAGCGGGCTGTGGGAAACGATTCCTGTCCGCTTAATAGATGCCCCGAGGATACGAGTACTTCGACGTGCACCGTTGAACCTTCAGAAGAACACTCATTAAAAATATTGTTTTAAGTGCGAGTACGTTTGATACCGAACACTGTAACATTCGAAGTTGTAAAATTAGAAACGGGGACCCAAGTATATTAAGTTTCTGAGTGTAATTAACGAGTTAAGGGTACCGCACTGAGCACTTTATTCCTAGTTTAGCGACGCGGTCGGGAGGCTGCCCGGCCGCAGGACTCGGCCACATTCTTGTCGGGTAATTACGCACGCCCGTCTCGTTCCCAAGCCTCAGCTCTAACATTTTATGCCTCATTTCGTAATGTATGATTTGCTGCATACATTACTTGATATAATTATCGTGGGAGCAATCTACGTTCGCGTGCGAACAAAATCATATACTGGATGTCGATGATAGCTGTTGTTTACGTATATTGTCAATCAACCGTTCTCATTCCTGTTCTACGATATGGATGCCTTGTATTTTTTATTTTGTTGATGCACAGAGCAGCTATGAGCAGATAATATTTTTCTTATTTATATTATGGAGTATTTAATTGAAATAGGGAAAAATTAAGGAGAGTTTAAGAAATGTGATCAATGGAAAACAAATTACTTACAAACTTGTAAATTTGTTTGTAAGTCTAACTTTGTCCACTTTATAACACTTTGGAATTTAATGCAAATAATAAGATGACTCTAACAAGGCTTGAAATAGAGATCAAACGGTTTTTGATTTGGTAAACGATGATTACATCCGACAACGGTTGATTTAAGACGGGCGCGGACACGTGGCCTCGGCGTCGCCGCGCGCCGTGCCGAGTGGACTCCCGACTCCGTCATTCAAAATAAACGCTGTCTTCGCGAAACATGTCGGAGATAAAAGCCACTAGTCGTTACTTTTTACTCAGCTATTTTTTCCTCTTTTGCCCGCCTTTCCACGAGTTTTTAACGGTTAATTTGTCATTAGCCCTGCATCTGTCAGCACGCAGAGTTTTGTCGCCTGCAGAGACCGGACAAAAACAAAGCCGTTTACCTAAAAGTTTTTTGACATATTACCACTGCACCTGAAGAGCTCTCGACTGCTGCTAAAATGAAGCGTACTTCAGTAGTAAATTGCGTTCGCCGCGGTAATTAATTTCACTAAACTATTAAAACAAACAACGCTTCAAGTTCTTCAATAAATCAATAAATATTGTAGGGAAGACGTGCCGCGGCGTTCTGAAATATTGACTTTCAGATAAATAATGATGAAAAGAGAAATCAATGTAAGCGTGCTTAATGGCAGCGCGGCATCATTAATGATTATAATGGTCATGGAATTGTTTCTACGCGTAATGGCGGGAAGGTAGGGGCGGGCCCGGAAATTGTCCTCTTGTCGGGCCACCGTCGCATTAGCGGAGGACATTAGGCCACCACACTACGCCGTGCGTGACGTATCACTCGTGACAAGTAACATACGGTGCGCGCCAAGACGAGTATGAAAAGTACAATGATTTGACAGAACTTTGATAGATTCGTTTAAAACGCTAGCGTGTGAACGCGTACGGCGCGCCGTCGCAGTCATGTGTCATGGAATCTTAGTAGAACCATTAGCGTCCGACGAATCTTCCAGCAATTTAGTTTGAGCACATAATTGCGAGAACAAGTCGAACCTAATTGATGTCCGGGCTTGAGTTCAAGTTGCCGTTGATACCTACACCGCTGTTTCTTGCATATGGCTCCACATCGTTAATAGCAACCGTGAGACTGTACTGAGACTAACTCTCCGGGTTTATGTCGTGCTATGATACGATTATGTAAGGTTATAGCGGTTACGGTGTAATTATACATGGTGTTTAACTTAAAATGAACGTGTGTTTTAAAACGCATTGTTTTACGGCTTTTAAAGAGAGTTGAAGTGTAAAACTGAATGTTCACTAAAATAAAATTTGATTGCAGACCCCAGGCAGAGGTAGAGGAAGGCTTACTGGGTGTTAATACTCTTCTTTATTCGTTTTAAGTGCTACATAAAGTGTGAAAATAACAAGTCTGTCTGTAACATTGATTGCCGCTAGTTTTATGAGTTTTGTTGATGAATGAAAATTTATGCAAAGACGTAAAATTTTAACATAAAACGTTCGTTAATGAATGAACAATAAGTCCTATCAATCTTTACCATGTTGGTTTAATTGTACTAACATTAATTTTTACGGACTTTTCTGGGTATGTTTTTATATAATTATCTTAATTTCATTTAAGAGCTTTATAATTAAACCACTTTACAACTTTTTATTAAGCGCACTCGCCACTTCTACTCTGCATTGAATAACACAAGAACTCTCACTCCAAAGCAAATATTTAGAAATATATATTTTTTATAAAAAATCAAATTATTAGATATTTTAACGAAATACTTCTTTCTACATTGAACATAAACAATGTAGAATAAAAATCATTTAAAACTTAAATTAACTATCACTTATACTTTATTTTTTAATACGTCTATAATAACCATAACTATTATTTTTACCGTACAAGAAAGTATAAATTAAATAATAAATCTTTATTTTATTATAATACAATCTTTGAAAAACATTGCTAATAAATTTTCGTGACACGAGAAACATGTTAGCAAAGCTTTTTTCCCAAGAATGCAGAAAACATTTAGTTTGCACATATGAGCCAAGTGTTTGTTTATAACGTGACTAATTGCTGCAAGTATAACAAAATGTAAATGTTTACATGTTGAAGTACAGTACCGAGAAAAATTATAAATGTTGTTACTTTTAGTATGTATGTTTACAGACAATTATACATATACGTGCAGTAAAAATAATTCAGGTCACAAAATTATTACTTTAAAATAATGATTAACTAAACCATAAATTTCTTTAACATAGTTATTTTGGCATTCAAGTTATGCTGCAAATGTGGCAGTTGGCAAGCGCACGTCGTTTACCCAATAACGCCACATGAAACTATCTCTGGGAAAGGACCAACTATCTCGAATACTCTATCAAGCATTCGGTCCCTTAGCGATTGATCTTTAAACAGATATTAATCTCATAATAAAATTATGCGTTTAGAATGAAATTTCCAGTTTTCATTTCATGCATTCCCACTACTGGAAATGTAGATACATATCAGAGCTTACTAATTTTATTTACCTCACAATATTCTTACTGTAGTGTAGTTATCTGCATGAATTAATCAACAGATCATAGATCACATTTGTATTCATGTAAACAGATAAATATCTTACACGTTTTATTATTCCATAGATAAGGAAATACACATAACAGACAGTCCATCAATAACTCACGCCCTGACGTTGAAAGGCACCCTTACGAACTCACTCACACGATCTGACTAAGTACTCCGTCATTCCAGGAATTTTAGAACGATAAAAACACATTTAGGGAAACAATAAACACCAAAAACAATAAAGAAAAAATTAAAGTCGGGCACAGAGCGAGTGGTCGGGTGGATTGCGCCGCCAGAAATATTGGTGGCTATCACGCTACCGAGGGTCGGGGACTCGGGGCTACCTGCTGGTGCATGTGGAGTCGGGCACGGGTGGCCGGCGGCACGGGCCTACAGATCGCGGCCGCGCTCGGGGCGGAGGTCAAACGCGATGTTGTGATGTACGGCGTATCGGTCAGTGACCGCGAGCAAGTCGCATCGGCACGGAGCGCACCTCACCGTCGTCGGAGGTGTTGTGGCGAGTCACCGCGCGGGAGACAACGAACACGCGCGCCACGGCCGCCCTCCGCAGGCGATTTGATGCCCTCCGCGCGACGCCGCTGCGCGCGCATCCATCGCTGATGGATAATGCCGCCCTATCCTATGTCGAGCTATCGAGTTATCCTCCACGGGTGGATATCGTGCTTAACCCTGTCAGTTTCTACGAAAGATACGAGAAAGCTCAAGTTAAGTGTACGTCATATGTGTCTTATTCTTCTGATGACTATCAGAATCAAAATTACTTTTCTTGTTAGAAGTGTCTAAGGAAATTATTTTGTTAATAACAGGGTAAATCCCTTTGATTGCATGAGTCTAGAAATTATGATAAATAAATTCATAATAAAAATCTTAATCGACAATAGACATCCCTAAACAGATTATAATTGGAGCATGCGTGGTGCGAGGGTTGAGGGTAGCAGGAGGACGACAGCGGGGTGCGACAGAGGCGCGGGTGGCGCGGGTGCGCGTGTCGCCCGCGGCGGCGCGACGCTACGCCGACGTGATCTTGACACCGCATATGCACAGCTTGTGACGTCCCACGTCCGACAAATTTGACCGTTGACAACTTGTATCACCACAGTACACCAAAAATAAGATAACAAAGATGATTGACAACTTTTATCAAGTCTTCATACAAATAAAAATCAACAAAACTGTACCCTTAAAAATACAAAATTTAACGCCTTTAAAATTGACCTTACATACAGTTTAAATTTACCCTTCAACTTTACCCCTAGAATCATTAACATTATGTAAAGTTAGTAAAACAATCGATTGGTCTGGACACTAGCCATAGCTACGTAGGCTTTAAGGAGGCTTTGAGCTTTAGAAACAAGATGACGCGACTCCGGACGTGTGTACCGAAAATCCTTGGCGCGTGACTTTAGTTCACGCTCTATCGGGCTTTAGGTATGTCTTATCTATGTAACAATCTAAAAACAACATAAAAACATGAATACCTTGTTACTTGGTGGTTAGTGAGCGCACCGCAGCGTAAGATTTTGACGTGTAAGATGACACAAACTTGGTATTGTCTACATGAATTATAACTTGACATAACAAAATGTATATGCTTAGTACAGGCGGTATAATTTTAGTAAGGATTTGTATTTAAAAATATTGTATTTATTTAATGCCATTACGTCTTATTTAAGGTAGAGTCATAAATAGCTCTGTAACATCATAAGTTCGTGTTATTACGAATACAGTTATAGCTGGTAAAGCACAATATTATGTTATTTATACGGTAGCTACGTTGTTAGCGGAGGTAGTAAGGTTTCAAGCTCGCCGCAGCCCCCGCGACTCGCGCCGGATAAAGGGTTTTGTTTTCTTTATAAACAAGCGCGAAGGTGCTGCTAACGACCCCACGAACAAATACGAAATTCGATCTACCATTACGAATACAAATGGCTACCCTCCAACCCACCACCGTGAAGGCATTGTCTTACTGCAATCTCTATCACAGCTTTCTCGTTATGCTCAACAATTTATTCTAACTATTGTTTAAGACTAATGATCTTGTACAATCTATTCGATTGACTACGCCTGCTTCAATTTGAATGTTGGACACAGAATAAATACGTTTCAATAACACGAAGATTGATTTCTGTAAAAAAATCCGATGTCCTTATCGCTATATTGAATCCGTATTAAAAAGGAAATGAAGAGTAGGTATCGGTTCCACAAAAAAGTTGAAGTGCCGCTATCGCTTTGATCTCGGGTTGGTATTGCCTTCAATTTTTGCCGAAGACATTTAAATTCAACGTTCTTTAAGTACCTACCTAATTCTGCGAGTACTTCAGTTTTGGAAATTGGATTGTCTTAATCACTGAATATCTCAAGAAGTTTCTTTGATCTTAATAACTCTTATTATCAGTTGTTCATGTAAAAGATACCTCGTGATTAGTTCGTTTTCAGTGGTTAGATAATTCAACGTTCATTGTTATATAAACTCCAAGTCATAAACCAACATGAAGACAACTTGCAGACAGACGGGTAAATAAATCCAGAAACCGTTCTACATTCGCATGATTTTATAAAAATAAGTTCAGAAACTTCATGTAGCAAACAGCTCTATGAAAAATGTTATTCTATTGTCTCTGTCTCCTTTGGAACGGGCTCGCATTTGCAAATAGTCTGTAGTTTACCGTGCATACAATAGAGCGAAACTTGCAGCGATCACACTATCCTATGCAAGTGAGTACGTCAGCGATTCTTCAGGTATAACAGTTTTATGTAATGGCTTGTGCCACGACACAAATAAAAAAGATGTCTGACAAAAAGTAGACGAGGAACGTAAATCGAAGCATTTCTATTGAGGACCATGACGTCGCATAAATGTCGTCCACGAATGTTGTTTGTCACCGCACGGTCGGGCTGCGGGCGTGGACCTCAGATCGCGCGATAGTGCCACGCAGCGGATGGAAGACTTACCTACTCATAACAAATAATACTGAAAAATTGCTTATTCACAACTTTGTTTCATCATTACAATGATTGGGGATTGGAGTAATCCGCTCACGTATGTCTGTGTACCCATTTGCTTCTCTGAATCATGTAACTGACGAAGTTCTGTTAGCTACTCGTATGTTTGTACCGATTGAAGTCACGTGTTGTTATTGGCACAAGTGAACTCTATATTGAGCTGGAGATTGAAACCGTGTGTTCGAGATAGTTAATAGTCTATCGGCTTCCAGCAATTGGAGATTTTCCTACAATCTTGAAATAAACATTCAATAGATGCCTTGTTTTCTTATTTTCATCGTAGTTCCACACTGAAAATTTTCCGATCTGACGTGGGCAATAACCAGATAGGTAATAATATGTGGAAGTTAAACTCTAAAAAACATCTGGTTGCCTCAAAAATAAAAATAATATAGAGTAGTATTGCGCAGGAATTTGAAATGTGTTGCTTTTACTGACCGTTGAAAAAGCTTGGACACACATAGGTAGATGTAGATTCTCTCACGTGCAGGATGCGCCATTTTTTAAAGTTCACTATCTAAAAAACATTATCTGATGGGCCCGTTACATCTTACTCATACTTTTAGCCTAATATGTACCGTTGCAAAAACTTCAAACTGGGTTACGTATCAAATTGCCTTTAATAAATTTATACTCATGTTCTTTTTATTTATTTTCCACAAAATTGTAATTTACACCCTGATTTTCCACAACTTTTTACTCACTATACATACAATTCAATTGCGATCTTAGTTAAGACTTACTTAAGGTTAATCCGAACGTAGTGCTATTTTCAATCCAGCAGAGAGCTAGCATTTAAAGTAACAAAGTAATTACCAACGGGAAGTAGGTCTCGCGTCACTTCATTGTATGGAAGCTGAATGTGCGTGATCTTAATTCGAAACGTTTAAAACGCCTTCAGAGTTTCCGCTAAATATTTTGCCACATTTAATACATTGTACTTGATCGTGCTTCCATTCGACTGAACTTTATTCAGAAACTATTTTTATATTTTTATAGAAACAAAAATAAAAAACGGCTCGTATGTATACAATGACATTAGCACTGCAAAATATAGTCCTATTAAATTTATAAAATATATTAGGGTTACAATTTATTTTTTAAGGTTTATTTAAGTTTGTTCTTCTTCTTTAGCTTAGGGAACAGTAAAGACATCGTCTCAATCGGTGCAGTAGTTTTACAAATACGGACAGTTAAGTGTGTTACAAAGTGGAAGAGCAATAAATGTTTGACTTTTAACTTTTTTTTTTGTTTAATGATCTGATTTTATTTTTGTTTAAAATTATCTTGTTAAACCGTTTTCTTAAGGTTAGGGTACATTAGTTTAAATTTGTTTATTGAGTTACGACACGCTTGTAGACCGTCCCGTCGCACCGTGGTCTCGCGTGACATATCAGGTTACAATCACATGTTCATAATCTGGTAGTCTTACAAGCAACGAGAATGCGACCGATCGTCAGATTAGACAGGGAAACACAAACAACAAGTATTTAATGAACTTTAAGCATGTTCATACATCACTGCCATTGTGTTATAAAAAGGTTTTCAACAAAACGTTAAATTATTATTTTGTAAAATACAAACGGTAGGTAGGTAAGGGAATATTTACAATACTTACAATGAAAAGCCGCTTATCTTTGTGTATTTAGCGGCTATTGAATTGCAAAAGTATGATATCATAAAAAGTGAAGTATCGCATAACAATAGAAATAGAATAAAAAAGTAACGATAAAATAATCCAGACGAATTTAAAAATGGAATGCTGTGTTTTTTTTTCTATTTGGTGTAAAAGGAAGTTTGTTGCCAGTATTTACACCTTAACTTTTGTAGTTATTAACCGACTTCCAAAAAGGTGGAGGTTCTATGTTCCAATGTATGTATCTTTTTTAAATAAATGTTACAGGGAGCATAATAAATCATAATATTCTCTAATTTTATATTTCGCTTGCGGCTTTAAATCTGTTTACGTAGTTTAGAGTATAAGCTGTCCCATTCTATAACGTAAACATATTAAATCCTTCAGCGCTTTTAAATTCATTGACAGAATAGAGTGTTCGTTTATCGGCCACATTTTTCTTTTAAACCATAACATGTATTAGTAAAACTTTAAAAAGAACTTTCGTTTATGTTAATAGGGTCAATGTTTTAATATTTGTAGAATAAAAAAGGACGTTACAATGGTTGATAATCTTCAAAAGTTTAATATAAAATGAAATGATTTGATTTTAGTTTACGCCAAACAGTGGAACAAAACAGCGTAGGTAGTATAAACGGCTTTGGACGTTTAAATAAACAATGTTTGTGTTTATTTTAAAAACTCAAAACATCGTAGATATCGTAATACTCGGAGGGTTAGGTTGAGTTACTTATTGGGTATCACAAAAAAGTAGACGAGTTTACAAACACTAATCTCACACACCCAAACATTTAGTCTAAGATCATATATTAATGGGCTTAACTTAACTTTAGTATTAGCGTAGGTATTGCACTAGAGATGTAAAGAGGTTCGTCAAACGGTTGTCAACTTTTCATTATTTAAGGTAATGTTCCTAATATTAATTGCTGTCGGGAAGGACGTAATGTGTAGTTGACATGTGACAGAACGTAGTAGGCAAGGTTGTTTAATCAAGAGCATGGGATCTTTTTACAGTTTAAGTTATCTATTCTTATTTGTTTTTGGGGTTTCTGAATTACAGATGCAAATATTTTTTAATTGCAAGCTTTTTTTGTACTCTTTTGCCTGTGCTTTGTGATTTATTGTATTTTATTAAAATAATAACTAAATTAATTAATTGTTGATACCCTTGGTACACGACAGGCTAAATGTAGCAATAGTAATTTCTTAGTCGCACAGCAGGCCAGATGTTGTTGTCAGAACGTCACGTTGTGGGATCAGCTACACGCAACCGCGACGTTCAAGTAGCACACAACACGACGCAGAGCAACAAGTCACTATTATATTGTTTATTTCGAATTATATTCATAATTTTTGGTCTCAGGGACGGGCCGGCCTCAAATTATGCTCGACGCGGATCAAGACAAAATGAGCGTACGTTGGCGTTACAATTTATGAGGCAACGGACTATTGTGCCGACACTGATTACTCTTTATGGAGATTTGACGTCCTAACACGACGCGCCCTACATGCTCCGTTTACGTACACCAACGGGTTGTATGGACGTAAAACTTTTATGCTTCCACCGCGTTTTACAGCGGGCCTTTTATTATTTAGTGAAAGGAACGACGGTGATGTCATAAATCTCCGCTCCTGCGTGAACTTTCGCCTCTTATCTCGGCAAAGAAATTATGGAACTTTCTGGCTTCTCCTAGACAAAGTGTTTGGCTTTCGGGATCTTGGGTCACTAAAAGCTTTTCACAAATTAATGACGAATTTGTGCAGAAGTAACGATAGAAATAAATAAATATCTTTCATTTATAAGATTATCTAATTGAAATTGAGTGGAGGGATAAACGTCCATATGTCAGCGAAGGCATTTAGCGTCGTCGAGGCTACGTTTTAAATGACTGCAATCATGAAAACGTGGGCATTAAATATAGTCGCTTGTACAGAATAAGTCATGTATCTGTATCGCTGTGATTCATTAATCTTGTAGTAACTAGGTTCTGTGTGGGTTTAAACGGGCTCTATATGTAATTTAATTACGTTTAACGTCATCGGTCACCGCGGTCGAACCTCTTTAAATCATATCGAACTCGAAAATGAAGGGTAGAGATAGACTGGCAGACAGCGGTAACTACTTAAGTGTCATGCGCTTTGTTGACTGCTTTTTGTCTCCCTTTGTTTGTTGTATTGGGATTTGTTTGATCTTAACATTGTAGCGCGAATCGTTGCTGCATCAGCAGTATACGAAATAAATAGAAATATTCTGACTTTCAACTTACGTATGTAAGATGTATAGTTGTAGGTAACCGATTGTATTGATAGGTTTTTGGTTGTTATTGTAAGATCATCAGATAGATTTCAATAAGTTAGTGGTACAGACATGGTTTTTGTATTCTACAGAATTTAGGTGCGCTTTTAATTTACTTCTAAGTATCATACCTATATCTAATTATTTTTAATTTGATAGTGTGGGATGTTTGATATAATAATATAAGCTTATGTTACATGTTAGGCCCTAATATATTATTATATTAGATAAAAACCCCCATTAATATTATTATAAATGTTAAAGATTCCCGTATTTAAGTTGATGGGCACATTGTAGGATAATATAATAGGAATTTAAGGGCTTAGGTGATGGCCCGACAATATGCCGCCGACGTCGCCGGAGGCTCACACAATTAAACAGATAACATAAAATTAACGAAGCTGACTCGGAAATACACTCACTTTATTATCTATAAAAGTCACTAATTAATTAATTGAATAATGATAAAGTGCTTTCTTCTGTGGTGCGGAGCGAGCTGTGGCGGGCCTCTATCGAAAAGCAATATTGCGGCGTAACTTGGTTGTCATCACGTTTACCTTGTTAATGCTTTTATCTCTGATGTGGGTCATATAAAATACACTCTCACCGTATAATACAATTAATTAACGCATCATTTATGCCATAAACGACTGCGCATCATCAATTTGTTCTTATCAAAAAGGTTTTATTTCCACGAGCTTTAAGCTGTGGCGTCGTTAACAGCTTAGCAGAGCGTCGCTTATTATTTAGTGGTGTTAGAAGCTTGTAGCGCTGTAAATCTTCGCTCCTGGCTGTGACGGCAGTTAATGCAGTCTACCTAGGCTTCAAGAGATAAGCTAACAAGCCTCTTTGGCTAAACAAGAGGCGGCCAAACAATAAAGGAGAGTTAAGCGTCGTGAAATATGGTAGAAACGAGGTGCGATAACTCAGCGTGCTCGCTGGGCTCGCTTCTTTTCCCCTAATTAGCCATTCAATTCCCGTAATCTTGTTTACTCGTCGGGGCGGCTCGCGCTGCCCAGGTGCGATAATGGCCGAGCTATTTGCATGCCGCCATATTGTTTCCCCATGTTCGGCTCGCAGCCTCCGATCCCGTCCGATGCGACCCCCCGTTGTTTTGGCCGGGCTTATTGGATCCGCTTGCGATTACTTTGTATTGATCCCGCCGTCCATTATCTACATTCGTTTATTTTCGTATCACAGTAATGATACCGACTGATGTCCGCAAATCCAATGAATCCACCCCTTATGTTGTTGTACAAGTACGAGTAATTAATTTGTAGTTGATATTGGTTTTATTGATATTATTCGTTGTTGTTTTGGGTTCACCTCATAAATACCATTTTGGTAACGCGTACGTATATTAAACTAATATAAAGTTCACGTGCACGTGCACGACGCCGCCGCCGCCGCCGCCGCGCCGCCTTCAATGTAACTTTAGTAAACTACAACTTGAGTGTAACTTGTGTAATCTGACTTTCCCAAATGCCCTTTTACGACTGTTAGTTGCTTAATTAAATTATCACGATGTATTATTCCATTAAAATAATTAACGAAGTTGGAAGCAATGTTGTTATGAGACACAGCCGTACGAAATCATCAGTACCTAATTGATATTATTGAAGTAGTGTGAAGCAAGCGGACCGTCCCCGGCGGCAGGTTTAATATGAAGCTCGATCGAAAAGCTAATCGTAATCTCGAACAGTAAATTGAAGGCGATCCGTGCAACGAGGCGATGCCGGCACATCTTCTATAAATACATTACTGAACACGCTTTATTACTCCGCCATCTTCATCCAATCCTATTAAGTGTCTGTTCGCGAACAGCTTTCCTTCCTTGCAAAGGCGTTCAGTTTTAGGATGGCCATTTTTTAAAATAGTATTAGGGTTCAATAATGGCTTTAGCACGGGGCGCCCCTGAACGTCTATATTATGTGTTGGTGTGAATTTGGCGAGCTCAGTCGATATGCTAAACTGAGGAGGCGGTGGTCCGCTCGCCGCTGACGCCGCGTCTGCCCGCAGCGCCCGATGAGATGCGATCATTTAACGACAACGCTTCGGGAAGATTTTCCTTCGAGCGGTGATATTGGCGATATTACGTCCTCTTCCCGTGGACCACGTTTTATAATTTAGACGCCCGTTGCCTCAGGCTGCATAACATTATAGGTATTTTATGAAAATGTTATTTTGCATGTTAACCATTTGAAAGGATTTCCGTCCGTAAATTCGTAATAACTTGGTATTGTTATTAAATTCCTGGAAAGTTTGCGGGTCACAAATTGATTTTATAATTTTAATATGTGTGTAAAGACCACACTGATCAAATGTTTGCAACCGCCATACAATTTAGATGCGGGTGTGATTTATTGTATGGAATAACTTTAAAATCGGGTAGAATTATATTCAGGGTGGGTATTAAGTTAATTACCATGCTTTATCTGCTCATATCGTTGGACCTGTATAATTAGGGGTGTCAACACAATGCTTCCAAGCGAGCACAATATGTCTGCACAAACCACATGTCAATTTAATTTGACCCCCGATCCAAGATGGCGGGCTACCCTCGCGGCGCGGCGGCGTCTGCTCGCCCGAATGCCTGTGGTTTACGCCTGTTTACTAATTGACGTGTTTTAGAGTAACACTGCATGGTTTCTGTCAGCATACCGACGAATACATTTGAATTTCTAATTTAGTAAAGTTTTAATTTGGGTGGTTGACTTAGAATCTATATTTAGTATTCCGATATACATTTAACGTACTGTGAAGCTCTACAAGTGATTGTTTATCGATAAAAGTATTGATATTAACTGACGTAATAAGGGGAACTTTAAAATAATATAAGTATTTAACTATTTAAACACGTTACCATATTGATTTATGTAAAAAAATACGTATTAAACTATGATAATAAAATTATTTGCTGTTGTTACCCGGGATTTTGAGTATCAATAAATACTCTACAATATAAAGTAGGTTTTAATCATGTTTATGACCGATGCGGGTCGCACTGCCTATATGTCGCGATAGTGTTTTGTTGGCCTGAAAATAAATAATCGTGGTCGCAGCGGTTTGTTTATTTAACGAGCTATTAAATGAGACATCCACATTCTAAACCTTAACTAAATTACATTGTAGAAACGGCCGTCTTTGTATAATTCATGGATTCAAATAATCAAATAACCATTAACTATAATAATAGTCACCTAAATCAGTACCCTTAGTTTATAGTCGAAGGTAAGAGTTGTAAATATTTTATAAAGGACGCAGACACTTGCATAGTTTATGAAGAGAGAGGTAAAGACAGCTTACATAGTGGCGACTGAACCAGCTTTGCCGACGATTTAATTTTAAAGATTATTTATTAGCCACCGGATTAAAAGCCATGTCTCCATTCTGTTAAAAAAATATGAAGATGTTATTTTACAAAAACAAAGTTTTATATTTCAGCAGTAGCTCAAGGTCGATTTCAAATAAATGTGGAGTCAGTCGTGTGCGCTACTGGATCATTTTAAAAATCATTTCTTTTTATATTTTTGGCGTTATTAGCATTAGAAATCAATCTTAATTAATATTTTTTATTTTCATTAGTTAAGATTCGCCTTTTATAGCTGACTCGCAGAGTTTGTGACTGGACATCTGGAGATCGCGTCAAGGTCTTACGTTTATTGAAAAACAAAACATAAGTATATTCTTTTATTGTTTTAACTCCGCGAACTTAGTTAAGAAGTAGGAATATTGCCTCACTTTAAATAAGACCATTCACGAATCTGAGGGAGCTTGTTTCGTATCGGTTTCGGCAGTTAGAAAACAGTTGCTTAAAGGCAACTCATATTTTTATTGTTTGACCTTCTCCACTACTTTGTTTTTATTATGATATTTTGTAATAACCTGTTTTACATGTTGTGGCCACAAGATAAAACTCAAAAACTAATACTTTGATGTCATAACTAAAAATAACCTAATCCCGATACTAAATTTCTTTTTCAGGCCATATTGCTACTTTATTACGGTATAAGTATGTCGTCACAGCGCCGGTTATGACTATTTAACTGCTATTAAAATCATATTCTAAGAAAAGCCGGTACAATTTGTTCCCGTTATAATATTCGGGAGCACAATATTTTCGCGCGAGCAACACAATGGCGACTGTTTTTAAATTGGGAGCGCGGAAGCCCGTCAATAGACACGAATGACATTAAATTGGTTAAATTGCTTTGCCGAGCTTGGTTCTGCAACTCCTTTGGGAGGTGTCCGTTCGTCCGTCCCGACGCTCGATGCTACACAGCACTCAATCGATTCACAGCTCATCTATTTTTCTCGATACATGTTTCCGTTTTGTATTATCAACATTGTGAACTATTTCGAACCGGATCCGTTTAGAACAATTTACAACTTTACTTTGGTTTACACCAAGCTACATCTTATTTATGTTATTACATTCTGTGGAATTATATGTTATTTTTTATGTAAGAAATATATAGACCGTTATTTAGGCATCAAGTAATCATGGTAAGGTTTCACGTATGCAGTGGTGTATTCGTGTGATAAAACAAGCGGTGAGCTCGTGCCGCTCCACTAATTCAGTGTAGAATGTAGTGGTGTGGTATGTCTATCAAGCTGACAGATACGAACAGGGCCAAAACCAATCAATCAGTCCGCCGGAGCGTCGCGCGATAATTGAACTCTTCCCTCGAAGTACTGCGATTCAATAGATAATTACAATCGCAAACCAAAAATTACACGCGGCATTTAACCGTAGGACCCTATTACGTTTCACAAAGCTGGGTCGGTCGCATTCGATCGGCGATCTTTGCCGGACGGAGGATTAACTCGCAACGGCGCACAATGAGGGCCTCGAGAGGAGACGAGTAGGGAGGGGATGTATTAATAATGGTCTCCGTAGTGAATGGAGCACTTACACGGTCCGGCGGGAGCTGAATGTGTGACTATCGCGTTAGAGCAAATCGAATCGGTCAGGTTGGCCGCTCGCACGCGCCGAATTCGCCGTTTAACCGGAAACTCGGCCCAGGAAGAAACATGTTGAAGGGTAAAAATCACGAGTCGTTACGGCGAAATGTTGTTCAACAACTTATAAGTCAAGTGCTACAGAGTACGATATAAGTTAAGTGTGCTAAAAACGGTCAGAAATAGCATTTCAAAAGAGGTTAAGGTTAGCTAAATTGTTAGAAATAGTTCGTTATATATAATTTAAACTACTAACAAGGGCTTCTCTAAAACATTATTTCAGTAATAAACGTATTCCGGAAATAATGTATGATAGATGGGTTGTAATATGCAAATGCCCACAAATTGCTTTTGACAATGATACTTAATTGGACGAGGTATGCTCATGGGTTTGCCCACCCCTTATCCTTTATACATATTTCATTATGTAACCTTTGTCCATAAAATCGTACGGCTAAATACCAAAAATATTTTTATAGTAACTCCAGATACACAGTAAAATTTTCTAAATAAATTAAAAGTATAAAAGTTTTCGTTTATTCAGGAAAAAAGTATTTATTATTCATAAGACATTATGAGGCTTCTTGAAACTTATTAGAAAAAATACAGGCAATTTTCTGATGCAAATCCATCAATGGAAGACAATGGAAAAAGTTTAATGCAGGCTCCACATTGATAACGACGGCACTGAACTTTGTTTTGCTTAATATTTATCAGTCATAAACGTTATATAATACCTGTGTTTAGGTTTTAATATGGTAGAATGATTTGAAATGAACTTGGCACCAACGTACAGTACAATAGTTGTTAGAAATAGGTGTCCAACATAGTTTACTATCAGATTAAGGACTTTTAATATTATTATTAAAAAAAAACGATTAAAAAATACTTAATTTTAAACATAAAGAAAAACTAAGTTTTATTGAAAAGTATAATTCTTTGAGATTTTTGTAATGTATATGTGCTGAGAAACAAAAACTTCTTTAATTTTAAGTTTTAGATTAGGTACCCTGACTTGATTATTGAATTATTAAAACTTAGTTCTGCGGTTAAGACTTAAAAGTTCATTCTCATGTAGGCACAAGAGCAAATACGAGTCGAAGTTGAACCCTAAAAGGTAGCTATTAAAATACTTGAAATAATGAGGTTTTAAAACCTAATAGTCCTCTCTGGCTAATTTAAATTGGCTGAGACTATTTTAAAGTGAATGTATCATAAAGTGTTGGAGCTTTCTTAATTGAATATTGAAAATTTAGTTTATTTTATAAATTGAAGACATTAATTTGCTCAGACTCTGTATGCACTTCAATTAAGTGAAAATAAAATAAATTTATTTTAGTGAATAGACCAGATTTATTTACGTTAAATATCTAATATTAGCTCTAGGTTCATTGTAAATGTGTTACATATTTCATCTATGGCCACAAATAAGTTTCTACACGAATTTTAGTGTGAGTTTTGTGTTAACATTTACCCATTCACATATGTATGGACTATTCATAAAAATAAAGAGCCATTTACATATACAATTACACTCCAAAAGTGCAGAGTAAAAGGTTTTTTCTATTCATGAGTAGAAACTACAGACCGTACGTCGCACGTCACCACGATCCTTATAGGTAAACTAATTTTGTGTGTGTCTTGCGTCCTCTACTACCGTATTCTTTAAAGCATCGACTCCAAGAAACTGTAATGAATGTCATTATACGTTTACCTATTTCCAGACTTTGTTTGTATAAATGTAAATGTGACGTGGAAAAGAGAAGTTCCATTGAAAGTCGATTTTCGAAGTTGTTCGTCGGTGGACGCGGCGGGCATTCCGAGCAGGCGACGCGACGCCACGGCGAAGAACCACTCTTTGCATACTACACAAGTAGCGCCGTACTGAATGCCACCTATGTCATATAAGCTGCTGTTTTGTGTATTATTATGTGAGCAAAACTATTTGTTTATCACAGAAGTATACACGAATACAAAAGTTAAAAGCTAAAAGCAAAATGTGACGTCACTGCCCGGTAGATTAGTATGGCGAAAACAATAGTGACATCATATTGTGTTATAGCTCTCTCTGTCTAATTAGCAATATTGAAATGCTTATAAATAGTTCAATATGAAAGTAATTAATCTGCGGCTTTTACAACTCGACATAGTTTGTAATATATATTTTTAAATGGAATAAAAGAAATCTTGTCAAATACCTAATTGTTGGCTAATACAAACCTTAAGGTACCTCCAGTGCATTCATATACTGCAGGAACAGGAGTAAGTGGCCTATTTTTATCCGGGAACACAACAATAGCCTGTTATCTGCGCGCTGTTGTAAGTTTTGTAAACTGTCTGTAGTTAAAGAACATACACCTAAGGCTTTATATGAGAACAGTTCTTTATGCAAGAGATAATAGAACCGTCTGAATGGAAAATGATTTAAAAGCTTTAACATTCCTATAAGTATTTTAATAAATTCATTTTAAAATCTCACGAAAAGTGTAAGCTTTTTGGGTTATGTTTACGAACTTTAAATTAAACCTGGATTTATGAACCATAGTTTCTTAAAAGATAATTATTACTGACTTAATGAGAAAAGTTAACAATTGCTTACTTTATTAATTACAGTGGGAGAGAATCCTAGGTAATTTCGAAGCAGGATAACTGCGGTATAATGGGCCTGTTTCCTATTTTTTTTTTAATGTCCGTCTTGTAGATTAATGAATTTTATTGGACACGTATTTTTTCTTTTTTCCTGCAAACAAAAAATGATCAAAATACAGAGAACTGAAGTTACGCGTGACGTCACTCCTCGCTACGATTTTTAGCGAGGCGTAGCGTCATAAGCCCCCACTCCGAAACTTTAAAGCG
This sequence comes from Diachrysia chrysitis, assembly GCA_932294365.1. Lineage (NCBI taxonomy): Eukaryota > Metazoa > Arthropoda > Insecta > Lepidoptera > Noctuidae > Diachrysia > Diachrysia chrysitis. The sequence goes on along the minus strand of OW028649.1, from coordinate 7,396,865 downwards.
GTGTATCTTTGTATTTTTTTATTGTTTTGATAAAAGAAAAAATACGTGTCTAATATTTTTTTATTATCTAACTGACGGACTAAATAGATTTTCACTTTTCATACCCAGGAAACATCCCTATTGAGTGGGTGCGTGCAACCGATGTATTAATAAAATTGAATTGCAGCAGGGAATGAAGACATACTACGAGTCCTGTTACATTTGGTTGAGTATCGACAGCGTCGTGAAGAGGTATACCTACTAAAGCTAGAGTTTTTTCCGGTAACATTGCCGTAATTTTACGGACGCCGTATAAGCTTCGAATGAAATAACTGAACTGTTGAAATATCCTAAATACCAAAAAGTTATTATTTTAATTATTTGTTACGCATTATCGCATGCGGAGCGAATATTTGTATTTAATTACCAAAAAGTTGATACTGAAAAACTCTTCTTATTTCAAAGAAAAAACAAAATTTATTTATTTTTTTATTTATAGGTCTATGTACAAATGGTACACTGTTTATCCTTATAATACAAGCAATATACAAGCATATGATACGATAGACACAAAAAATGGTACTGTCGTTTTCATGACGCTCGTCTTTACGGTATTAAACAGACTATGGTGGATGGAGGTTTTTTTTGTATCGGTGAAGTGACGGCCAAATTAGAGTAAGCCTAATCACGTGTCATCACCGTCAAAACAGCTGTCTTAAATAGGTACTACGTGACGGTACCGTTACGGAACGAACCCGTAGCGTAGCCTAACATAAAATATCTAGCGACATAGCTCAAAAATTTCTAAAGAAACCAGAACATTCACGAACAGTTCCGAACAAGAAGTACACAAAAATTACAAATTGAATTATTAATAAAAATCTTAGTCCACGTTGGAATAACAAATGCAAATCACCTAGCTATGTCGGTTTATTAATATGTAGGCTTGTTAATTCTAAAACTTTGTCGGTATGAACATTGATTTTTTACATAATATTGTTTTTAGAGCGCTTGGACTGTTACGAAACTGTAGGCGACTTTATTATTATTAAAAAATACTTCTTTTTTGTTTTTAAACTGATGTTTTAATCTATACTAATTGTTGAAATTATATTATAATCTATGTTAAAACTTCGTGCCTTTTTCAAAGACTATAGAAAACTCTCTCTACTCTGTGAACGTCGTCGAGTTGTACATGTTTAATAAATTTAAATTCATTCTAAGTAAACCTGCTATTATTTCTTTCATTGCACCATTAAATTTATCAGGTTATGGGCCCAGAAGCCTTGTTAAATGTGGACACAGTATAAAACAGTGTATTAACTGAAAATATTACACCTTGGCAAAAATATAACCTCAAAGTGTGCGCCGGTTTTACAGACTGTGAAATATCATTCAGTTCGTCAAATTATCGTTTGAAAATGTCGTCAAGCAATCCTCTCGTCATGATCGAAAAGTTAACTGGCCGGGAAAACTATTCCACTTGGAGATTTGCAGTAAAAACGTATCTTCAACACGAGGAATTGTGGGACTGTGTTGAACCTGAGCCCAACGTAAAAGTTGACATCAAACGTGACATCAAAGCAAAATCTAAAATTATTTTGCTTGTGGACCCTGTTAACTATGTGCACATACAAGATGCAACATCTGCAAAGGAGGTGTGGAACTGCTTGGCAAACGCTTTTGACGACTCTGGGCTTACACGCCGTGTGGGTTTGCTCCGAGACCTATGTACGACAAATCTCACTGGATGTTCAAATGTAGAAGAATATGTAAGTAAAATAATGACCACAGCGCACAAACTCCGCAACATAGGCTTTAAAGTGGTTGACGAGTGGCTCGGAACTTTGCTACTCTCCGGTCTACCAGAAGGATACAAGCCTATGATCATGGCAATCGAAAGTTCAGGCATGAAAATAAGTGCAGACTCCGTTAAGTCAAAAATTCTACAAGAAGTCAAAATGTGTGAAAGTGACACAACTGCATTCGCAACAAGTCATAGTAAAGGTTCCAAGAAACCGTTTAGAAAGGGACCTCGTTGCTACAGCTGCAATAAATATGGCCATTTCGCTACTGAGTGCAAGTTGAAGCCTAAAAAGAAAAGTCAAGAGAGTTCAAGCTATGCAGCTGCTTTCATAGCTTCTTCGATGAACCCTGATGATGATCTGTGGTATATAGACTCGGGTGCTTCAGTACATATGACCAAACAAAAGAATTTATTGCAAGATGAGAAAGTGTCACTTATCAAGACAATAAAGGTAGCAAATGACAAGTCATTATCTGTTCACAGCACTGGACAGCTAAGTTTAGATGTGTGCAATGGCAAAGGTCAGTACAATAAAATTCTGTTTCGAAATGTATTGTATGTGCCAGATTTGGCAACAAATCTACTATCGGTCAGCCAGATTATACAAAATGGAGGTCAGGTGAAATTCAACAGTAAAGGCTGTGTAATATTGAATAAAAATATGGTGTGTGTTGCAACGGCAAGCTTAGTCAACAATATGTACAGGCTGAATGTGAAAACTGAACATGCATACTTATCTGATGTTGACAAGCAAGACGCTTACCTCTGGCATCAACGCATGGGCCATTTGAATTTTCAAGATCTGGAAAGATTAGTAGATAACACTGAAGGTGTCAATTTTTCAAAGAAAAATGATAAAATAACATGTGTAACATGCTTACAAGGAAAGCAAACACGCTTACCTCTGAAACAAAGTGAAACTAAATCTACAAAGTTACTTGAACTGGTGCATTCAGATATCTGTGGTCCAATGGAGACGAGTTCGCTGGGTGGTGCAAAGTACTTTATGACTCTAATAGACGACTACTCAAAGAAAGTCTTTGTTTATTTTTTACATAAAAATCTGAGGCTCTAGAAAAACTCAAGGAATTTAAAAACCAAGTGGAGAAACAACTAGAATGCAACGTACAGTGCCTTCGCTCTGACAATGGCCTTGAGTATTGTAACTCCAGTTTTTCTGAATTCTTAAAAAGTGCTGGAATAATTCATCAAACCACCACTCCATACACTCCTGAACAAAATGGAGTTGCCGAGCGTATGAACAGAACACTGGTAGAAAAAGCAAAATGTATGTTAATCAACGCCAACTTATCAAAACAATATTGGGCTGAATCCGTACATACTGCTGCTTATCTAATCAACAGAACTCCTACTCGATCACTGGAATATAAAACACCAGAAGAAATGTGGTCCGGACAGAAACCAAACGTTAACCACTTAAGAATATTTGGATGCAAAGCAATGATTCATCTTCCTAAAGAAAAGAGAAGAAAATGGGATCCTAAAGCACAGGAAGCAATATTCATTGGTTATTGTGATCATACAAAAGGATTTAGATTTTTGTTACCTGGTTCCAGAACAGTAATAAAAAGTAGAGATGCAGTCTTCCTTGAATCCACAATACAGAGAAATTATGTTCCGCTGGATTTGTTACAAGGCAGCTCAATGTGTGACTCATCATCTGAACCAATTGACAAGCACACATCCGAAAGCTCAGACTCTGATAATACTTTACTGTCCACAAACACTGAATATTACTCTGAACCAGATGACACTGCAGATGGTGAATACTTACCTAGTAAAAATATAGAAACGCCATCTCCGTCACGGATAACTCTGAGACCCAGAAATAAAGACATGTTTACCAAAAATAATCGAGGAGAAGGTTACCTGTGCTGCAGCGAAGATACTCCTGTGCCACTGAATTATAACGAGGCAATCACATCAACCGATTCTGAAAAATGGAAAATAGCAATAGAGAAAGAACTAGAATCGCATCGTCAGAATGGAACGTGGGTATTGGTAGAAAAGCCCAACAAAGCGAAGCCAATTGGAAGTAAATGGGTTTTTCGGGTTAAAGATGAACCAACAGGCCCTCGTTACAAAGCTCGACTATGTGCAAAAGGTTATGCTCAAAAAGAAGGCATTGACTATGATGAAACATTCTCACCAACGGTCAGGTATGACTCTATCCGTGTGTTATTGTCCATTGCAGCGCAAGAAAAGTTAGAAATAATTCAATTTGATGTGACCACCGCGTTCCTCTATGGCGAGTTAAAGGAAAACATATTGATGACAGCACCTGAAGGACTACACTGCAAGCCAAACATAGTATGTAAACTTGTTAAATCATTATATGGCCTAAAACAGGCACCCAGATGCTGGAACGCCAGATTTAATTCAGTTCTTAATAAATTTGGCTTTGAGAAAAGTAAAGCAGATCAGTGTGTTTATATTGGGATAATAAATAACTTAAAATGTTATCTGTGCCTCTATGTTGACGACGGGCTGTTGTTCTGTAAAGATAAATCCACTATGATGGAAGTAATTAATGATTTACAAACAAACTTCGATCTTAAAGTATGTCCTGTATTAACTAATTATGTTGGTATGCAAATTGAAAAGCATAAGGACCGTATTTTAGTACATCAGACTAAATACATTGACCAATTGTTGAGGAAATTTAATATGCAGGATGCCAACCCCAACTGTGTTCCAGCTGACCCAAATGTGAAGTTGCAGAAGGCTGATAATGTACCAAAGAAAAACTGCCCTTACCGAGAAGCAGTAGGATCACTAATCCATGCAGCCACTGTAAGCAGACCTGATATTATGTTTGCTGTAAGCCAGGTGAGTCGATACTTACATTCTTATGATGACTCCCACTGGAATGCTGTAAAGAAAATATTAAAATACCTGAAAGAGACAAAAAATTATGCACTATGCTACACATCCGACTGTAACAGTACTGATTTAATTGGCTACAGTGATGCTGATTTTGCTAATGACATAGCAACCAGACGTTCGATAACTGGCTACGTATTCCTTAAAAACGGAGCCGCTGTTACTTGGTCATCTCAACGTCAACAGACCGTGGCCTTATCCACGACAGAGGCTGAATTCATGGCTGCCTGTGCAGCTACCAAAGAAGCTATGTGGCTAAGACAGTTACTCAGTGATATCAGTGAATTTAAGCAAAAATCTGTATGCATAAACATTGATAATCAAAGCGCTATAAATGTGATTAAAAATAGTGAATTCCATAAACGATGTAAACACATTGATATAAAGTATAATTTTGTTAAAGAAAAATACCATGATAAGATTATTAGTTTGAACTATGTACACACTAGTAATCAGTATGCCGATATTTTTACAAAAGCTTTGCCTAAAGATAAATTCATTCCTCTGAGAAACAATATTGGTATGTCAAAACTTGTTATTTAATTTAAGAGTCATTGTAATGTAATGTCAATTATTGTTGTATGTGAAATAGAATAGGTAACTGTTTCAATACTGTAACATCATAACTTTCTATAAGCTTAATTATATGGAAGGCTCGAATTTGGTAGGAGTGTTGAAATTATATTATAATCTATGTTAAAACTTCGTGCCTTTTTCAAAGACTATAGAAAACTCTCTCTACTCTGTGAACGTCGTCGAGTTGTACATGTTTAATAAATTTAAATTCATTCTAAGTAAACCTGCTATTATTTCTTTCATTGCACCATTAAATTTATCACTAATATTATAAAGCTGAAGAGTTTGTTTGTTTGTTTGTTTGTTTATTTGTTTGTTTGAACGCGCTAATCTCAGGAACTACTGGTTCGAATTGAAAAATTCTTTTTGTATTGGATAGTCCGTTTATTGAGGAAGGCTATAGGCTATATAACATCACGCTACGACCAATAGGAGCGGAGCATAAATGAAAAATGTTGCAAAAATGAAAAACCGTTGAAACTAAAACACGCGAACAAAGTCGCGGGGGACAGCTAGTATCTAATAATTTCAACAATATTAATATTTCAGTTTCATTGTTAGCTTTCATTCGGGCAGAAAGTTTAAAACTAATAAAAGTAATTTTGTAGGCGTTTTACATTGTTTTATAATAATTTATAAACACATGTAATACTTTTACGTGTCTTAAGTTAGTAATTGAATAATGTGATCGAATGAGGTGTTAATATATCTTAACACTTTTAAGGTTTATTGAGGATGTGCAGGTTGTGAGGCCAGATGTTCTGTGACCGGCGCGTGCGCTTCCGTTTCCGCAGCGACCGCAGCCGCGCATGCGCAGCTAACTTACAGGTGGCCACTACTGATCCATATACAAAGTTGATTGATTGAATTTACATTAACCTACTAAATGCAGCTATAAATTATTTTTAACTAATTAAATGAACGTTGAATATGTTGATTTATTGATGCAATAAAATAGTTAAGCCGGTGATTACAAAAAGACTTTAAAATTCACTCCTGAAATAGACCACGCCCGACTTTACTAAGAAATACTCTCACAAATTATCAAGTACCACAAATAGTTGCAAACCGAGTAAGAAAATAGAAGCACTAGATATCCTTAGTTCCAATTAAGACTAGTTAGTGTCTGAATTCTTGTCGTGTGTGGTATCTAATGACAGTCGCTTCTGGCGGCGACAACACGACAATAACTGTGATATAAGAATGAAGTACACTACATATCGTCGGTCCCACTAAATAGAAGTGAATAAGAGCAAAAATTTCCAGCCGCTATTGCAGCGGGTCCGTATATGTATTGTTGCAATTTCAGAAATTCCCATTATCGTGGAGAGTAAAAAGGAGAGAAATAAGGAGAGGCGGACAATAGTATACGGCTACTGCTATACAATGTGATAAAGCGGCGTCTCCAGGCAACGCTCGCCGCGTCCAGGCCGGCCGTGTGTTCGCACCCCACTACATACGTATGTCGCATATTGCTATACCTTGCAACACATTTCTCAGAACAATTATTGCGTTGCGCACATACATTCTAGAAAATGAAAAATTCTATGAATTTGCAATAGAATTTGCACATTTACGTTAGCACGAACTCTTAAGTGCCATGTTCTCGTTAGCAATAATTATTACAATAATAGTTAGAAATTAGAATTGATTACAAAACTAAATGTAGCTTTTATACTTAGTGTAGGATTGACATCGTGTGAACGATGGCAGTTATAATTGCGGCACAAATATAAATACGTCAATGAATTCTGTCCATACGAGAGGAAATGATTTGAATGGCCGAAATAACCACCGACTGCGCGCTACCTCGGGAAAGCTATTTCTGTTCCATATTGACTGTTCATATTTCATAATGTTATACGCAATTAAATTATTCTGAGGCCTTTTAACGAGCCGGTGCCACCGAATCTAATGGGCACATATGGGAAATATTGAATGAGTTTGTGACTGCCTAATTAGGCCTGTTGCGAGTAACGGCAGTAAAATGCCTTATCTTAAAAAGTTTAATTCTCAGTGAAGCCACATAAGTTTAAGAATGTAGGTACTTGACTGTAAAAGGTGCGCCTTTTTAAAGTCAAATACATTAAATCTCCGTTTGTCTCTTTAAGCTTGAAATAAACCTACAAACACACAAAGCGATTCTTTCATTCAAAATAATTCCTTTCTGTGAATGCTTACAAAAAACTACAAAGAGGCCGCATCGATCTCTTACCAAACTTGGATATATGCGGCTCGCAAACGCTTCCATTTCTAAGCAGATAATACCGTCGATCGATTCAGTATACGGCGTTCTAATAACATTCCGGGGCGATATTTCACACACCTCGATCGCGACTGTGTACATCACTTAGCCCAACACAATGGTACACGGACGATTTATTGTGTACAGTCTGTACCCAGATAAAGCACAGACAATGGCCTATCAGATGGCGGACGATCAACACGTGTATGCTTTTAGCCCTAGACTTCGACACCCAATTACGTGGCCGGCAGCGACGGTATCATTCATCACGTACAAACGAGCGCTTTTTTATTACAAGCTCGCCCAAGGTGAGGGAAAAACGGAATCTTACGAGTAGATGATACTCGTCTAACTTAGTTCGGGTGTGGAGCAATTAGGGACAAAATTACTTGCGCCGAAATATTTTTAGTGAATTTAGTATGGAAAGCTAAAATAAAGATTTTATAATAATATCTAGGGACAAAACACACGCAGCTATCTGATGCCAAAGAAGGCGGAGCCTGTATTATGGTAACCAGACAACTGATAAACATTCTTATATATTTCTAAATACATACATATTTTAGATAAATATAAATATAAACACACAGACACAGAACAAATAATCATGCTTATCACACAATGATTATCCTGGGTGGGAATCGAACTCACGACCTCCGGCTTAGCGGACAGGGTCACTAACCACTGGACCAGCAGGCCATTCAAAAGTAAAACGTTAACATCACATGAAAGTTACAAGAAAAGTAGGTACGATGTATGTTTTCTGTAATGAATTTATGTTCATTTATAAGACGGATATGTTTCGCCAGTAACTTTAGCTAAAAAGCCAAAAATAGAAACCTGTATCTGTGTAAGGTTTTCAAACACAGATAGACTACCTACAGGACGTATACAGTTTATCCTGAATGTATCCTAAAATGTTTGGAGATAAGATAACCTTCAAAATGTATTTTCCAAGTTGCTATTTTTTGTGTGTGACATAATCTGGTAGTGTGTTAAAAACCACTAAGAGCATATAAATAGGTTTTACTGCCTTTTAGACGGAAAGCTGAAAGTATGGTCTGCCTATAAAGTTTTATATCATCATTATACCATCAAAGTTTATGATTAGACTCGTCCAGTCAGACATTGAAACGACGTCTGCTGCGCAAAACTGTTTGAGAAACAAATAATAAAATGATAGAATGTTAAACTACGAAAAAATAAAAAATTTAATTAGCTTTAGATCCATGGGGATATTACTGGTAATATGTGGGCAGTTCAGTGTGAATGTATGTTAAATTTGTACAAAAGTGGTATTTTAACGAGTAAAGCATTAAAATTATCATTCCAATTAATGCACCGCGTGTGACTAATTAGACCATTTATATTAACAAAAACTTAACAACCGGTATTTGTCGTGTGCTCATCGCAGGAGGGTCACAGCCTAATCGTGTAAAGAATTTCATAAAAGCTATAAAACTCGCATTGTGACATAAAAGGTGAAGTTGAAATCGTAAAAAGCCGGGGTGCAAACGTTTCACCCCCGCAGCGTGAATCCATGACGTCATTAAGAGGCACGCGCGCGCCCCGCGTCTCTACTTCACGGCGCGTCCGCCTACCGCACGCCGACTTTACATTCACTTTTCACACACCACTAGCTGCGGACAAATAAAAATATACTCACAAACATAAAAAACGCTGTAAATTTTTCATTTACTCTTTTGTTTGCAGCTACGCACATGTATCTAGTAATCTTGCGATATAGGTCACATGTGTCTCTGAACAAGACGAAATTCGAGTAGAGACGAATTAAGATAACTAAAATTGACATTTTTAGCTTAAGTCTTTTACCTGTAGGTACGTGTGTATCTAAGTAAATTTATAATTATATAAATTTAGACAGATGTGTCATTGTAGAAAACAACTTTTATACATTGTCTCGGGTCTGGGTGTTTGTTGTACCTTCGTTGTCTCTGAATCCATAACACAAGTGCTATAGCTACTTGGTTTAGGTCCAGAGCCAATATAATTTATTATGTGATGTCCACATTTATTATAGAAAATATATATATTACCTGCGGATAACATAGTGAGTTTTGCACTGATTTTGTTACTTATGCAACCGATATTTTATTGTTGTTTTCTCCAATAAGAAAAATACATATGAAGTTTGAATGATTCTGTCAAGTTCAATGTACACTCGACAAACTAGATAGGTTTGCAGGTCACACTAATATTTTATATTATATTTTATAACATATTATATTATATTATTACGCTTATGTAAGCGGAATATAATATGTAATAAAAATGTTACTGTCTAATATAAAATAAAATGTTAGTGTGGTCTGCAAACCTATCTTATTTGCCGTGTGTACCAACTTCATGCCTTTGTTACCTAAGAGACTCGTTAGATGAAGTAAACACAATTTGTGAAAAGGCTGATAGGTTAATTTACGTCCGTCTCTACCTTGCCATAAAATGTACGGACCGGTTCGTTACAAGTGATTATGTATGATACCGAGTAAGATCGTTTCGTGTCCCTTCTTACCCGTGACATTTAACTGCATGTTTTATGTATGTACATTGAAATTGATTAATTTATAGTTACATCAGTCATGGGGACGAGCATGTGACGACCCGGGCTTCGAACCGTGACGTTACGATTACGACACGACTAAATGACCTACACAACATTATACAGCTAGTAACCAAACAAAGATTGCGTTACTGTGTAAGCAATAATATTGTTATAGTTTGAAATTTACATGTTTATGTAGGTAACGATTATTATAGGATTGTAAAGTGATCCCTTTTATGTGTTTCGAACCGTGTAGAGATTTGAGTGTACTTAGTAACTCGTGAATGGTGAGCGTGAAATTACCTAACTGTGTGTCTATTTCTATTAGGTGGAATTCAATACGAATGTTATTTTAAATCCTATTAATGTTAATATTAGGAGTGTTGAGTTAATAGAGTGTTGATTCAATCATGTCGTAACGGTTTTAGATACCTATACTTTTAAGATAAATTACATGTTTCTATTGACCTTTGTACGGTTAAATAGCACCTGCTTGATAAGTTTTTCGCGTTAGAAATTAGATTATTAGTAAGATAGTAAAAATATAGAATTGTTCAAACCTACATGGGAAATTTGTCTTATTTATCATGTAACGAAAAAAATATTCTATAATTATTTAATATAGTTACATTATGTTTAAATCTTCTGAATAATAAATGATGACAACATCACATACATTACTCTGAGCCCTAAGTAAGTAGCTTGCACTTGTGTTAGGGAATCAGAAATAAAGAAGATACCACAAACACCCAGATCCATGACAATGTAGAAAAGTGGTTTTCTGCATTGACCCATCCAATGATCAAATCCGGGACCTCAGATCTGGCGACACCTTCAAAACCGGTGTGTACGCAACTCGACCAAGGAGGTCGAAAAACTGTAACATCTTAACATATTGTAATAATTAACTGGCTAAATCCTGCAAAACATCAAGTGTTGATAGAGCACATTAAACTAATATTAATTCCTACCTTCATTGCAAATATAATAACTTTCCTAATTAAAATATCCTACTGGTAATATCGAGTTCGGGTTTTACGTGTAGAATAGAAACACGAAAAACATTACCTTCATGAATAAGCCGTTATAAATAGAGATATTGGTATCCTTACAAATTGTTCAGAATCTACGCACGCTTATTAAATTAACCCAATTATTTTTGTTAAAGTATTTAAATGAAGGATTCTCTTGGTAATTTATTAGGATTAATTTTGCAGGGAGTGTTGTTTGATACCAGTATTTCCTCTGTAAATATATAAAGTGGTTACTTTGATTCTATAGGTTCATTACGATGATGTCTTCGAAAAATAAATTGAATTATTATTTCTGTTTACTTTAACGTTAAAAAAAAACATTTTAATTTAAATATACTGATAAAACGAACAATTTTACCATAAGAGCTCCAAGTTTATGATGATACATTAATGTTTTATTATTAAAATGACACCCCAATCCCATTTAAAGTATTTATCGTTATCAGCCTTCATACGACTCAATGTTCAACTTATTAGGGCTAAAGTAAAAAGTCTTCAAGACCCGAGAAGATCTATTCAGTTGTTTATTTTATTAAACCTGCTTCACCATGGTGTCTACCTCAAGTCGACGCTTACAAATCCCAATTTCATTGCTACGCTTTGGTGAGAAACCACTTCGAATCTGCTGGACGTGTACAGCGCCTTAGAAATGGCTAAATGTTCAATGCTAACAAATCAAGTTTCCTTTGTGCCTTAGAGATCGTCGTTTCGTTTGCGTATGACAGCGTTTTGGTATCCTCTGTTATTAAGGTTGCAGAATACACTGGTACATATCCACTTGTATTCAGTCGCATCCGGTTGTATCGTCCCCGGTCGGTACGGATTCAAGCTAATGTATGAATTGCACATCTGCACATATCTGCTAAATAAATATTATTATTGCAATATATTTCATATCCTATGAAATATTTAAGAACGGATATTTTTTTCTGTTATTTATTTAAGTTTTTTTACTATCGTGTATTTGTTTGTTTATGTGGGTTTTATAAGCACCGATACCTAGATATTATAATTTAATTAAATCGTTTATTTACTCTATCGATTACTTGAAAACAGCAGTCTATTATCACAAGAAGTTTCATGGCATATGTTCTTACGTTTTTTTAACATACTATTAAATATTTTTATTTAAATTAAACTACCCGTATAAAATGTAGTCGCGACGACTAACAATCAATTTTGTTTTGTCGTACAAAAATAATAGTCGGTTCGACGCAGCCTTTTCCCCTGTGACATCTATCGAGGCCGCATCGTGTGTCACAATGCCGATAGACATCAGTTCCCGTCGCTACGTAATGCTAAAGTGATTTTTATTACATTCGATTCGGTTGCTTTGTTCATATTCCAAGCCCTTGTGTGACAATAAGTCTTGAAAGAGCATCAGTGTGGAAAATAGTATCAAATATTCGTACATTTATTTAGAAAATTGGATTGGATGACACAGTTATTAGGTAGCAAAATTATTTCTAATACCGAATTTTTTCAGATAAAATTGTTTGGATCTGTTATATATTGTCATATTTCAATATTGTTCTGAAGCGTTTCCCTCGCTTATAAACAAGTTTTTCTCTTATTTAAAACTGCGGTTCCCTAGTTCTACATTTTAACTCTTTCGTTAATTAAAAACACATTTTTACCAGGTTTAATGTTCAAGCTTTTTTGTGTTCAGAAATGGAAGCATACGTTTGTAGGTCAAAATAAATTAAAGAAAAGTTTAGCAGATGTGGTTGCACGTGTGCCAACAGCATCCTAACATTTGCGCCGTTAGTTTAATAAGGTTTCTATAGAAAGTAAGTACATCGGAATGACCATAAGGTGCATGAGCACGCGACCGCATCGCCTGACACCTTGCACACGGCTTCGGTCTGTCATTACCGCGGCAGGCGGTACCTGATACTAAATATGCACAAGCTATGTTACTTGCCTTAATACACCTACTCCAATTTACGTACCGACTCCTAGATCTATATAGGATAACAAACTAAAATTAAACCTAATTCCTTGCCAAAGCGTGTTTAATCCACGTACTCAGCTTTCGTTAATTATATTATTTTAAACATGACATCTGCAACTTCAAAGCGCGGCAGTAGAAATAGATACTCATCCGAATCTATGGTTAGACAAGTAATGTCTGGGGTATAGTTTGAATGGAGGTATATCTGAAAGTGGCAGCTGAACATAAAGGAATGGAGAACGGTGTGCCTCGAGATAGGCACTCTGTGCAGGCTTGTAATTTTAGATATCGAGCCTCCCCCGTCACCCGCCGAATCCCCCGGCTCATCCCGACTCCGCTGCGGATTAGAATGAAAATACAACGCTTTATTATCTTTCCTTTGACCGTATGTCTTACCTTCGCCAATCCACTGTTTTCCTTCGCCTGTCGGCCAAAGGTGAGTGAATTGTTGTTTTTTTGTAATCTGCCCTCTTTTGTATTCAATTATCTTTGTTGCGAGAAGAGATCTATCTGAAATGTAAATTCGAACTTCGCCGATACTTGTGAATAGCAAAAGATTTTATTTAACTCTACACCCCGAAAAGTATGCGTTTTATAGGGTTCCGCGAGCACGGTGGATTTTTATTAGAGACACGTTTTTACCGACAGTAGATCGTGCTACAGGCGACATTTATCTTCGAGGCGGAGAGGCAGCACGGGGGTGTCTTTGTAAAACGTTTGCGGATGAAAGATTTTCCTCTTTTTATTATTTCACATGTAATTTATGACACTTCTAAAGGTTTGCGATTTTCTAGAATAAAGATACTTTTGACTCATAAAAGAACAATTTTATTGGAGACATCACTTTTTCAACTTTACGAATTACCTACACAAAGATATCTTTATATTATTTTTATTACGAAACGAAAGTGGCAACTGGGATTTTATTCTATCTTATAAGTAGAGAACATCTCTGCGATTTAATGCAAGCGGAGTGCGGAGATCAAAGGGCCTTATGCATTATATTAAAGTTTTATTCGACGCCGGTGTGCGGCCGCCGGGCCCGGCAATTTCCTTTTCAATTACGCCTACTTGAAATAAAAATACAATTTTTATTTGGGCCCTGGTAATTAAAAAGGGATTTTGTAATGAAAAGGTATACCTCCAGTTCCGGGCGCTCCTCTCAATTTCACTTCCGTTTGTTTGTTCCACGGGTGCCACGCCTTCGGGGGCCAAGCAAAGGGTTGTCGTGCCGCGCGACGTGGGGGTGTGTTCTCAAACAGAGCCTAAATCACAAACACATTAAGGAAATGTCTCTAATGGTACTCGTACACTTTCTGACCACGCGCGACGTGCAGTTAATTCCTAAAGGCGTTTCTAGTTGGTAAAACAATGAGTGACGACAAAGACGGAACGGTATCAGGCGGATGTGCGCCTGATTGCCAACACGATGTCGGCAGGATCTTGCTTCCTGTGCCCCGGATACTAAACAATATAATACAGCGCTACGTATTCTTCCATGTGTAATAGACTGTGTTTCACTTCACTATTTCCTTCTATATTATCTATTGAGGGAAACACTTAAGATATAAACTACTTGATTGCGGTCTCTGTTTATAAATAACTTTGCCTGGCTTTACGTTTGCGTTTTAGTGTTAGAAGGTTTAACTTTATAGCACTGCTAAATATAATACATTTAGTACGGTTACCATGAATATTTGTTCGCTCAAATAAATCCTCTTCCCCTACATTTACGTCAGCTTAGGTCTCAAGGACCGATGGAAATAAACTTATGAATCATAAATGCCACCGTAATAATTTCGTGTGACTGCTCGAGATAGTTCACTACACTCTTTAATGTTAATGTAATGTTTATGTAGAGGGTAATAATATAGGTATAAGTCCCGGTGCCACCCGACAGTGTGCACTTTACCCTCTCCGGAGGAGATTAGCCATCTGAGCGGATTAAGCAAAGGTAGACCCATATAATACAGTATTTAACTCGTTTAGATGGCAAAAATGTTTTGTAACTCTGGGAGACGCTTATCTCGGAGTCAGTACTTAGGCACAGGAAGGTACACATTAATAGAAGTGTTAAAGTTTAATTATGCATAGTTTTTATTTGCCGTATTTAATTTATTATGTTTAGCAATGAGTAAAGTAAAGTATTTAGTTGTGTAAGCTACATTAAGGTTCACGATAAGGGGAGCCATATTAAACTTTAATTTAGAATACAATGAAATACTCAGTGGGATCTTGAATTTTATGAAGAGATAATGTCCTCGAAACGCTAGCGACCCTCTTGAAATATTCTAAGAAATTTGCGATTCAAATACGCAAAGCCGTTTAAAACGCCTAACAAATTAAAGGCGGACTCGTTAAAGCAATAATTACTGATTACATTATGAAATAATATCTATCTCGCATAGATGTGAGAAATGGTCTTCATTGCGTTATTACATTTATTTTAATTAAGCATTATGTGCTTTCGTTAATTTACATTATACCTACATATAGGTTTTCGAAAAGCAAATATTAAAAAGAGGTATATTCTGAAAATCTAAATAGGTAATATAATACGAACCTTTATGTATAATATTCATATTATTTGCAGTGGAAAAACAGTGTAGCCACAAAAGGTTAATGTAGGAATCACCCATGTCTGAATCAAAAGAACGAGTTTTGCAGTTGTGAGTGAAGCAGCGTGTTCATGTTTTAATATTTTACCGTAAGCTTTGCGCTGAATCGCCGAATGCGCAAACAAAGCTGCTACCTTAATAACCGCGTCGCGGTACTACTGTGTGCGGCTGAAAGCTCTCATAATCCGACCTCTGCACTTCGTCGAAAGAGAACGCCTAAAGCATTTTAAAAATTCGTTCCACGTTTAGATTAGCGCCGATAGAGATAAGTCTACTTGTCATCTTAGTCTCAGATATATTTTAGCCCGAAAGTCCGTCGGAAAGAAAAATAAGCAGGCAAAAGATTTAATCTGTAAGCGTTTCCCTGTCTGTTTAAATAGAAGTCACAGGAGACGGTGAGCTATCGGCGCAGCCCGAACCTATTTGCCGAGCCACAGTCGCGCGCGGTGCGGCGTGGCGCGGCGCGGCACTTGCACCGCTCGCCCTAACTTCCCTTGTTTGCAAACTCAGATTGGATCTTGCGTTCTACTTTCTACAGGACATTCGCAATCTAGTTTTATGACTTTAAAATGTTAACGCGACTATTCTAACGGCTTGATCATGACATCCATCAATTTTCGTTTTTTGATATAAACTGTTAAACATTTTTTTTATGGCTATTATAGAAAACAATTGTGCGTATTGCCACAATATTTTGTTGTTTTTTATTTGGTTTATTCTGTTTAATTTTAAAGGTGAATTTTAAGAAGTACCTGGTCTAGAGGATTGACAGGCGGAACGAGATTGGTGACGACACAGTTGGGGTCCAGCTCAACAATAGGATTCAAAAGACGTTTCCACGAGCAGAACGCAGCGCGCCGCGATGAATGCATAAATGACTTTGACCAATTGATTTTAACACCGCATTGTGCGCTAACAGAGAGCGATGTGCGGTCTTTTTTCTGTTTACATATTCGGTTTAACAAGAACCGACATTTGACCTGGCGTCTTTAATCAATGTCTCTGATAAAACACATGAAACTGGTGAAAGTATTTTAGTATAGGTGCCTAACGCTTTTAGTTTAAACATTATCGAAGCGTAAACTCAGTGTCAAACCTTCACTTCTTCGTAAAGATTTATTTATACAAGTTTGGTAAACGTAAACACTGAAAACATAAACACACGCATTTGTAGACATATGTTAGTAACAAGTGCACGCGCAGCGGGTGTTGTGGGCCCGACGTGGGGAGGGAGGAGGGGTGGCGGAGTGGAGAGAGGAGGGAGCCTGACGAGCCTTTGTTTAGAACATAAAATTATACGACACCAATAAATTTTTGTTTACTCGATAAATGAACGTGTCCGTTCGTATGGGAGTGCGATCGGCCCTGCGTGACTTGAGGATATGCATGTAGGCCTATAAAGATAAAAACCATGTGTGATGTGACAGTATTTAATAATCTACTAGAACTAAATATGAAACGAAATCAATTTAAATCTTACTGTTCCTTCCATTTAAAAACACAATTTGTTATTTCAGATCTTTATCTTAATGAGAGCCGTTTTGAGAATAAATCTCTTAAATAAACAAGCATTGTCAAAATACTCGACTCCACAAAAGTTTAAACGAAGAAATGTCAACTCTTTCTGAGATAATGCCATTATCTGGTTTACCTGAGGAGAGGCTTTGGTTAACAATGGCGACGTCGGCAGATGTCTCCGCAAAACAAACTTCACAACAAACCTAAATCATCGCGAAAGATAAAAAATGTGGGATTAATTATACCACATAGAGTCGGTCGCGGTGTGCGACAATAAATCGTCATCATTGACGTGAATCGCTGTTCAAAATGTTAATGCCAGTATTATGCCGTGACAACAATGACGTATTGTGCGATGATTCGGGAACGCACGTTGGACACACAGTTTTCAAACGTCATATTGTTTGGAGATTTTTTTTTACAGATGCTTTCCCTAATATTCACGTTTAATATCTTTAATTTGTAAGATTTATTCATTTTCGTAGCAATGGTCGGTAGCTTGTTATTCCATTACTCATTACCTATATGTATACTTAGGTATGTCTGCCATTATTAACAATCACTAGGTATATTAAAATATATCCTGATTTAAAGAATAAAGTTTAAATTTAAAAAATGACAAAAATAAAAAAATTGGTTATTTTAGAAAATTGTTTATCGTATATACCTTATTCTTATATCTTATTCGTGTATACCTTATTGTCCGTATTGGCCAGTGTCGTAAAAGGTATTTTACTGTAAACAGTTTTTGAATTTATA
Source organism: Diachrysia chrysitis (assembly GCA_932294365.1). Taxonomy (NCBI): domain Eukaryota; kingdom Metazoa; phylum Arthropoda; class Insecta; order Lepidoptera; family Noctuidae; genus Diachrysia; species Diachrysia chrysitis. Next base: position 7,378,908 of record OW028649.1, on the reverse strand, counting down.
TGTAGGTGACAATAAGAAAAGAAATATTACACATTGGTTTAAATCCATGTCGTCGGTATCTATTATTTGGTATCACAGTCTCGAGCCACTATTTACTCATCGATCGCCGGAGATTTGTACAATGTTGGCGGCGGTTTCCGGGCTTCTAGTACCTGGCAATAGATAAGTTGCAATACATTTTCGAGCGGATTACGAATCGTCCTTGAGTCGCCTTTATCCTTTAAAGGAACCGATATTGTTGCTTATGCACGGCCGCTCCGCGAGCCCGGCCTCTTTCTTAAGAAGGATTTCAGAATATTTGATTATGCGACATCCTTATCTGGCTTTTAAGAGCTATTAATATTCTCTCTTTCCAACGCAAGAACCGCTCACAAATTTATTGTGACCAATGTTATTTGTTCATGCATTCATCGATGAAATTTAACATACAATAACACTACTTTTTGTGCAACCTTTTAAATTAAATGTTAGGAAGGAATAACTGCATAATAAGCCCAGTAACCAGATTTTTGGAACTGGCTTTTTTGAAAAGTTGAACAGAAAAAGCAAATAAACTATAAAAAGTAATTGTCATTAAAAGCCCATACCAAAAGAATATATTAAAATACATATTGATTCATCAATACTTCCTGTTTCATTACAGGTTGCCGGGGGCACAAGTTACGGTCGTGTTATTATATTAGTTGAACTCGAGCATGTTCACAGATGTCGCCATGTTTGCAACGGATAACTATTACGATGTTGCCTTCGGGCGACGCACGAAAACATACGAATAATCGTGGTATAATAGCACAGCTGTTCGGCAGTACGGAGATATTCGCTTCATCCCTATAAATACGCCGCGCAAAACACAAAAGGATTTGTCTCGTTAATTCACGTGTATTATTTACGATTCGTTTCACCTCTTTAGCGGGCGAGATGATAAGATCGAGTTACGATACAGCCAATATTGTCTCATATTTCTATTGTTGAAGGGATAATAACAAAAACTCGTCTGCTCTCAATTGTTTGGTAAGTAGGCGGCCGACATTTATGAATATTGTGAACGAGATACACATCTCTGTAATTACATATTTTTACATTAAATTGATTGTATCAAATCAAATAATCCTGAGTCAATAGACTAGTTCGAAGTAGAAATTGGGGCGCAAATAACAGTAATTGTCTACAACTAACTGTTATTTGAAAGGTCGCTTAATCACTCAAGGGCACGGAGACAGTTCAAACACAAATATTAATTAATGCGGCTATTCCGGCTTACCTAATTCGAGAAGTTCCCCGTATCTGAATTAACAATTAAACTAGCAGAAGTGTCGAGACCGGGCAGGGGCGCGGGTCCGCTCCCGTCGCGCAGTCCGACTAAAACTACTATCATAGTTCCGCTCTGCCCAAACATTAATACCAACGGAATACTTAATCAAACACCACTAGCCGATCAATAAAAATGTATCTCTAAATTGGGCACGCACCACAGACATTTAACATAATAAATCTAATTGGAATTAGACGGTATGCGAGGCGTTTTGATAGAGGTCCCACAAAATAAAACAACTGCATGCTTTATTTTTTATTAAAATAACAAAGTATGGGTATAAATTTCATATTGCTGTTAGTTTAAACTCTAATTATTGAGCAAATATTAAAATCCCAAGCCGTAGGACACTTTATAAAGGTAGGCAGGTATTACGTAAAATTAATATAATCGTATATTTTTGAAAAAAAAAAGTTTTGTTTGTAAATACGGATATTGAAGCAACTATAAGGAATATAGTATTTAGCTTTATAGCTGCTTACAAATTATCATATTAAGCGTAGTCATTTCTACATCCTAAACATCTTTTTTGACGGCTTTTTAATTTATTTTAGAAATTTAGACAGACCAAAAGGAAATAAAATTACACCGTAACTGTAATGTAACAGTGCGGTGTTCCAAACAGGACCAAGCGTGTGCCTGACGAACCGTGCAAAATGATAATTAAGAGAAACCGCTCAGTCATCGTTAATACGATAGCCGGCCATGTAAATTACAACGGCAGCGCGGTGTTTATAACAATGCCCGACGTCGATGGCTTTCATTAAAATTTAATAGAATGAAAACAGAAACATAGACCACCTATTTAATTTAGAAACTGACATTTAAGCTTTAACAAACGTCTAATGTGTGTTCATTCAAAAGTTATGTTGACTCTACTATTCGCCGTTCAGTTTAAAAGTGTAAAATATTTGGGTGCAAGGAGCCTTTTTTAAAAACCTTTTCATGTCTTTTAAAGAATGTGAAGTTGACAGAGGTAGGCGATGTTGATAGCTGCCATTGCGTCGCAGTGGGAATGCGGTGTCGGAGGGTGCTTCATCCATTGAGCACAAGTACTGAGGTAATGTTTGGAAGCAAAGGGTCGCTCATGTGCTCATCCGCAGTTTATCTCCACACTATTCGACTCAAATTTTGTAGGATTATTGTTTACTTTACCTTAGTTTTCCCGTCAACATTACAAAACTTTGGAAATTTATTTTTGTCGCTGTTCATAACAACATGAAATTTATTTGATTGTTAATTAGTTATTTCCTCCGAATTAAACACTTAGTTATATTTACTATTCAACTTAATTCCATATCTCAGACATTGTAAAATAAATGACCACTCTATGTAGTTCTAACAATGCAAGGTGTTAGGTACATCAATTGATGTTCCATATTTTTCAATATTGGTTTGCACGGTTTCTCAGGGTTTTCTTCAAAGGAGTGCAGTAAGAATATGAGAGTGTAAGGTGGCGAGGGCGCGCCTAGTGGCTCTGGAGTGTCATTCCGCTAACACATTGTCTAGCGTCATTGTCTGCCGGCTCTCGTTACAGCGACGTTCAACTTTTTATTTACGCCCAAGTGCACTCTGCCTCTGTCGCGTCGAGAGCTGAATTAAGGTTCTCGGCGTTGATATGGGATCATTCAACCCAAGAATATCGAATTACGCGCGTACTGGGCGCTTTGTTGGTTACTTGCACGTGATATTCCTTTTGTACTGGAAAGTCGGAGTATATCCACTCCATATGTTGTTTTACGAGTTTTGATCTAAAATCAATGCCCTTGTAATGCATTCCCTCTGTAATAAGCCGTATTCCTCTTGGGGTTTTTATTATTTATGTTACGGTAGATTGAAACCGTGGCTCCGAGTTCTAATTAATTATTATCTGTCGTAACTTTGTGTACATGGATGATTCTACGACAATGGAGAATGTGTTTTACTAATTTGTATGAAGATAATTATACGTTATTAATTAGTTGAAGTTTAGATATATATGTTATTAATTGAAGGGGGTTTGTAAATATTATTCTTGATTAGGAAATAAGTGTTTTTTTAAAGCTAACCTGTCTACGTAAAATCTATTATACTAGTATACCTTAATTAGACGCATCAATAGTTACGTACTTAATAATCATTTTAATTTCAAACTCTTCATAATTTTTACAATAACAAGAGAAATAAAATCTTTGTAGTGAATCCTAAGAATGTTTAATTTATTTTTTCTACGTGAACACACAGAGTGAATAGTGGACTTATTACGCGACCGGCAGCGGAAATTGAATCTGGAGCTACGCACTTTCCGGTTGCCGCCGCGCTTCCGATTCTCTTGCTCCCCGCCTACCCCCCTTTTATTGCAAGTTTTAACTTGTTTACTGGGATACCTTTACCTTTTACCTGTACTATACGGTGAAGCTGAAATATATCGCAATAATAGGGTGAATTTATTCCTAAAATTAAATGGATTTTCATAAATGAGGTTGGTATTGAACTGCTCTTATTTTTGTAATGCTGATCGATACCTATTATGGTCCATTAAATATCTAAATTAATTTTAAGGTATTTTTAGTGAAGAGTTTAAGAATATGACTATAAGGCCCATTTGAACACAGAGTTAAATGCTAACACGAGGTTGAATTGCCAGTTTCTCATACAATATTGACAATTTAACTTCGTGTTAAAAACTAACTCTGAGTTAGTCTCAAATCAATCAAAAGATCATTCAAACTATGCATTTAAAATACAGCAATATTTTAATAGGAACGTGACAAAATATTTGGTTTTAAATAAATAATTTATTATAATAATAAATAATATGGCACAACTTGTAAGTGTCCCACAGCTTGGCAAAGATCCTTTTCATATAGAGAAGGAACGTGCATTTGCTACCACGCTTGCTCACTTGCGGTGTTGGCGATTTCAGATTCTATGTATCGATAAATATAAATTAACAGTATTTAGCACGAACAAAGTCATACAGGTCACCAGTTATAACATAAATAGACATAGCACCGTTCACCTTAGGCGTCTCAGTACCGTTCTTATTAGTGGTTGATCTTTGTGGCCTTTAGTTCCGTTAGACTCTTAGTGTGAGGACCATTATGTTACTGCGTGCTGCCTTTATTAATAATGTCGCTAACCGAACACTATTCTTATGTTTAAAGATTTTAATTGGTTAGTTATGTGACAACTCTTGAGTAAACATCAAAGATCTTGCAAATATTATGGCAAATGACACTATCAAGTATTATGTTCTCACCCAATTTATTTCGATTGATTGATGCGTATATATTTGTAAATCCATGGGAAACAATAGGGTTACATTCGGAGTAGATGAATTTTCCACGCGCATGGCGATGGATGTTGGCAGTTAGTAAATTTATCCGATAATATTCAGCCATAAAAGCAGAAATGCAATATAATAATTGATTTGTAAATTAATTTTTAATTCGACATTTATAATAAATAAGCGTGCGGAACGTCAGTCATTGTTTGGCATCTGGCGAGCCAAAACGATCGCATAAATGCACGCCATTTCACAAATTGAGATCATACATCATTCAATACACATTCAATTTGATACGAACAATGTTTTCAGTAGAATATATCTCAGCGGCAAATTAAAGGTTATGATTTCACTGTTGCGTATTTTTCATGATGTATCTCAATTTAAATCATTACTAGCTTTCGGTAATGGCTCCGCTTACGTGGACGTAGTTTATTGGGGGCAAAAAAACAGTCAAATAAATGTATATTATAGTATGTATGTCCTTTTTTGAGTTTCAGCTTATTCCATACCAACTTTCTTTAAATCGTTTTAGTGATTTAGCCTTTAAAGCGTTACAAAAAGAAAGCTGAGGTTTTGATTGACTGAGTTGGTAATATTAGTATGAAACATAAAAAAAACAATGTGAAATTATTTCTTATGTATTCTCGGCTTTATAGCTAGTAGGCACACATATCGATCAACGTTGTAGCTAAGAACCAATTCAATTAAAGGTTGCACCACTTTTTGTTTTACTTTGTGTTTGTGGCTGATCTAGTTAATTCAATTTGGTTCATCCTAACCTTAGGGTAAAAATTTATTGTGAGGGGATTTCTAAATGTATGTCTATAAAAAGTTATAAGATATCACTAAACAATAATTTAACGTTATTTTCTGCAAGAAATGCCAAAATTGGCTCTACATATTTATCCAGGGTTTGTTGTTCCCAAAAAAACAACCCTGATTTAACCTAGCGAATGTAGCCTAGGGCCACCTGTTGATTATTATTTTTATCTCTATTGTACACTTAAATAAGCAATTTTTATACCTAATAAATAATATACTTACAAAATGTCGATCTAAAACACATACAAAAATAAATGTTTTATTGTTATACGTCTCAACGAGCAATAAGTTCTCTTTAGTCGTATAACTAGTTCAAGTATCAATAACAAGACAATCCAGACAAATCGATGGTTGCTCGTTGAATATGAGTGGCTGTGTAATCGATACGGACCAACTACTGTTCAGCACATAGTTACACATTATACTACAATTTCGACTGCTACTACACTTTAAATTACTTTTTATTAAGATGATAGTCGCTGGTTGACTAACAAGTTGTGCTTTTGGGCGTAAGCACATTATGTTTTCAGTGTACCTACTCTTAACGGTCCAACTCACTCATGTCCTTGTTGACTTTATCGTGTCCTTAAAGAAAAAAATAATAAACTGTAGAGTGCGCGTATCGAGTATGAGATGTAGGCACTAGTATGAACAAGTAAAATCGTAAAATTTGTGTCAAAACAGAGCGCACCGTTTTATTTAAACTATCTTAAAACCTAATATTACCCTAATAAAATCGGAACCATCGATATTTTCGTATAAACGTCTGTCGTCACACGGACAATCTCTTAAATCAGTAGACGAGCGTAGTCCATTCAGCTAAAGATGTGCTTACGCTCGACATAAGGGGTTACTAGCGATGCGCACTCTATATTTGTCTATTATATGTTTATTCTAAGGCCGAGTCTAACTACGACTGACATTGACACTTTGTTTCGTACACGCTAGGAACATAGGGATTTTAATTATTAAAATATTGAATATATGCATTATATTGTATACCTGTTAGGTAGTATACGCCTAATAATAAATACAACATTGCGCAAACAACTGCATGTGTAGTTAAGAGGGTTATGAAACTGGCCGAAGCAGAAATAAATTGAAGTGAAATTTATATTACTCGTTTTATCTCACTGCTTCAAAGTGCATTAGTGGTCATGTCATATTCTATGTATTATGCAGCTTTCTCATTCCACCTATCAGAATATTAGATGGGGATTATGACTTAGTTACATGCACATTAGATATTACTAACATTTTGATGTACACAACTATATACATAAGCCACGCTATTAAGTGCACACTTGATCGTAATTAAGCGACTTCATAACAAATCATCTAAGTTATTACTTGGTTTTCGTGCTAACCCTACGTTTACTTCAATATATTGAAACTTCAGAGTGTTTGTGTCGGGTATGACAACTTCACAGCTTCGCTTCAGCTCTATATCCGGCGGCATATTGACGTCATTCAACATATTGTGACTATTTTAGCGATCCTTACGTGAGCCATCAATTCCACCTATAGATAGCAATTTATCACTAATAAAATATTTCCGATGTCGGTCTGTGAACGTAGCTGGAAATCGTCAATTTCACGGAAATCGAGGCAATGTGCTCTGTCCGGCCACACTATACTGTTCAAGAGAGAAGCTTCCGAGTGCGAGCGAAAGTGCCGATGCCTGGCAGCGCGCCAGAACCCGCCGCGTCCGTCAAAACACTACTAAATTTAATAATTCCACCTAATTTGTGAAATATATATAGCGCGCGGCGATTATTAACATTTTTGTCATCGAAAGGATTAAGGATAACCAATTAATTCGTGAAATAGTCGGACATATTTATTTGACAGGCAATAAATATGTAAACGTTTTATAATGTATGTTGAATTCTACGAAACGCAGATGTTTATGACGACCGACAAATTATCAGGTTGGAAATTTGAATAAATAATTATAGGTTGGGATGGGGCCTAATTTAAACGTAATTGGAAATACCAAATGTAACATTGTAGAAATAAAGGATGATACCGTCGCGAAAAATGATAAATCTATTGATAGAGATTCTTAATTGCGTTAAAAAATTGGCAGACACGTTTCTGAATTTCGATTTTCATCGGTGCTTTAATTTAAATTCAAAGCATACAGCGATGTGTCGCTGAGTAAACAGAATATGTTTGTTTGTCGAGGCCGTGCCGGGGACGGTCAACACGCGGCACCCGATGTACCGATGTGCCGTGCTCACTTGTCCACGGTACTTACCTACTTGCTTTACGAATCATATCAACACTTGCGTGTGAAACAAACCACTCAACAAAACATTTAAAGCACATTCGTACTTTACAAAAAATTCAACTTCATCACACTTGTCAGTTCTTTCTCACGTAGGTAGTACTTCTGTTTGTTTTCGTTGCTTTTTGACGTGATCAAAAATAATAAAACTTAAGTAAAAGGAAACTTTAATTATGATAAAATGATTTAGATTTTTCCTTCGAACATAGTCTCAATATTTTGAGCAATTTTCAATTTATAGATCATAAATTATTTGATGGGATCGCAAAATATCGTTGGCGGTGACAGTTGCCTGTGTTTACGTGACAACATAACAAATTTCCAATCAGAGTCGACGGTGCGAAGGAGATTCTAATAACATTCAAAACTCGTCCCGCGGGAGTCGGTGTCAGTTTAATTACAGGCACCGCGGCGGGACACGCCGTCTCTGCCGGCATTACAACGGATTTTTTTCTGCGGGACAAAGGACGATTAAAAAAGTTCGTAATGAAAGTCCTCCGCCAAAATCAAAGGGGTGAGCCTCAACTGAAAATACCCGCATTTTCATGTACCTGCTAACTACTCTTATGTATTATAAGGACATTATGTTTTTATGGTCACATAATATAATCGCAAACATAACAAAACAAAAACAAAATTTATTGCTAAGTTGAATGTTGTGTGTTGCTTTAGTTTAGGCAATATTTGTATAGGGCGTTTGTTAACTAGTTACAATTACTCCACATTGACCAATATGACCGGTGAGCAATATGATTCAGCGAAATGTCGGTGGTACAATGCACAAAGTTTGTTCAGGACATTTTGACAACCGTAGGCTGGGTAGAATAGAGGCTCGCTTCGGGCGTCGCGAGCGAAAAGATAAATAATTCGACGCATACCATAGAAAGCCGGCTTAACTAGCTATTACGAGAAGAGCTAAACTTTCCACAGTGACGTCTCTCCGCCTGTCACAATGTTACGGACGCTATTTTCTGATTAACTGTTTTGAGCTATAAAGAGAAAAACTGTTGAGGTAGGCTCTATCGTTTTGTTTTCTAGTGTGCCATTTATAGATTTTCAATAAAAGGTTTTCAGCATTTGTTTCATAGTGATATGAGGCTTAATATGACAGGCAAAATACCTCAATTCTATGACATATTTTTTACATTCTTTCAGTACGTCAGCCGAATACAAAAGTTTGCAGGTATGCTGCCGGTGTGTGATATTTTTTCATTTGAACTCAGCTTCGTTAAAATCCTACCAATGTTGTGTAGGCTTGTTAGTTAACTTTTTGCGTATTGCCTACTAAAGCTCGTTGAAAGCGAACATCAAAGAGATGACTCACAGAGATATATCGGTTTAAATTATTTTGATGAAGTTCATACTTGCGGAGCTCCGTCGACGATATTATCGAAAATAAAATAATAGGTAAAACAGACCATACCGCCTGATGTGAGTACCTGTAACAAGCAAAGAATTTTAAAATGACAAAAGTGTTTAAATGTAATGACGAAGGTGCTTACGGGTTTTCAGGTAATCATTAACATAATTTGAGCGGTGTAGATGTGCCTTGTGACCCGACATCCACATGGTAATGGTGTTTCGAGTGTAACAAAATGGGCGCGTAACGCTGAAATGCCGCCCACGAGAGGGCTTTGTGTGCTGCAGGAAGAGAAACAGATAACAGGTGAGGATGTCGGCACGGAATTGATGCCGTTATTTGAAAAACGCCCTGATAAGTCCCCTCCGGTCCCAAATAAAGGTTGAATTTCCAGGCTACGGATAAAGGTTTCAAAAATGTTCACCTTCATTTAAAGTTACGAGAGCGTTGATTAGAATTCTCTTTATTCATTCAAATGCCCGTGCAAAGTTGATTCTCAAACGATGGGACAGTTTCTTAACTTGTTCGCCTAAGTTATTTCTTTTTAGGTTTTATTTAATTATTTGTTCAAGATTAATATAATTTGTGGTAAGTAAATCTATTATTTTGCAAATATTTTATTTAGTATGTTAAATTAATGGAACTTAAAATTTTTATTAAGGTTGAGTTTTTTTTAAATATTACACAATTTAACAATTTTCATGTCATGCCATTGATAAACAAATATGCCTACCGAATTATAGTAAGTCGCATCTATTTTCTCGTAAAATTCAAACGCTAATTAAAAAATAACATTATCTCGCCATCGTTATTAACATACACTAAAACGAGAGACTAGGTTTTAGTGCGATTAGAATATCAAAGCAATCTCGTCTAATGAATATATTGTATAATGGAATGATAGAAATAGTATTTGGGATCAATATGCTCTAACAGACATGTATGTAGGTACTCGAACCACTGGCCATCGGTTTATTTTCGTGCCTAATTATCGGTAGCGTCTAGAGCTTAACAACAAATATTTACGTCATTTGAATGCGATGTGGAGAGCGTCGTGAACAGTTTCAGTTATTGCAGCCTGTAATGTTTACAGAAACTTGAGCGCTGTTGACAATGTAACAGCACATTGTTATTGTGGCTTATTGTTCTAAAGGTTATAAAAATATAAATTTAAATTAAAGAATTAATTTATAAAAAAATAAAATTGTTGAGTATAAACTAATGATATTATTTAATATTGATATTTTAGTTTGGTTTTTCTTAAATAAAATTATATATTTCGTTAGTCGAACTTTAGATCGACAGCTTTGCTCACAATCACTAATACAAAGTTTCTCTCTTTCTATGTCCGTGTGGATAACTCACAAAGCCTGTTCTCACGTCACTTTAATCCCGGTTTTGTGATGACAGCGCGAATCTTTCACAACTTACATTGTTATCTAATCCATAGCCATTCACTTCAAAAGTCTTTGAACAATTTACAGTTATATACCTCCATAATTTGCAGAAAACGATGACAGGTTATTACCGTGTCGAATCGACCCTTCTCTAGTAATATAATACGTATAATATGATGTGAAACCTAAATCTATACGCAATAATTCTGCGTTGAACTTCAAGATTATATTCAAATGCAAATGTTAAAAGCAACATAATTTAAGGAAAAATGCCTGTGGCATACCTAAGTAATATATTAGTGAGTGCATAATGCACGAAATGTATGCGCCGACGCAAAGTTTATTCCTTTCCCGGAGAGGTGCGTGGGTGCGGACCCCTTACAGGGATCTTAGTAGCTTACTTTATTGTTGGATAAGATATTTCAACCGTTGAAATTATTTGCTTTAGATATGTAGAGTTCTGAGTAATCTTTGATATAAACTCATTGATCTTATTTCACGGAAAATTCTGTTCCGGGAATCCCGTTTCGGAGTTAATGTTCGATGTTGGTTGTTTTATGTCTATTAGGTAATGAAAAGAAGATCTGATTGATGCAGTAGCTGAGTGATTTTACTTTTTTGCGTGCTTTATCAGATACAACTTTGTAAGGATTTTTTTTGACGGACAGTGATACTTTCAGAACTTACATGCAGAAACCAAATACTGAAGTACAACATTGCTCATCAAAACTAAAGTTTTTCATAGATTTTAAAAGAGATTAACCATTGTGATAGGGAAACCAATAACGAAAGATCGGAACTTTGCAAAAGCGTTCAAGCTCCCAATGCACTATAACTTCTATTGCTTTGGAAACAACTAAAGGAACTATAAAAGTCCCTTAGATACGAAACACGTTTATTGTGATACCGATGTTATGCACAAACAACTAAGCATATAACAAGATAAAGGACAAAACGCCTACTGCACTGCATAAGTTTACTGGTTCATTCTACTTATAATCAGCGTTCTTGGCCCAGTGTATCCTGTAAAATGATTGGACAATTAGATGTTTATCATTATAGGTTTTATTTTTATACAGTTAGGAGCTTTCTATCAACGTTAGCAATTGCAGATTTTTTTTTTTTTTTTTTTCATTTAAACAACGACTTCCGCACTAAGGAATTTAATCCTTGTGTCGCGAGAGGTTTCACAAACATTCAAATCACATGCACAAAGAACACCCAGACGTGGAACAAGCATTTGTGGGTCACACAAATGCTTGTCCCATGCGGGGATCGAACCCGCGGCACGTCGCGCACAGAGGTAATTGGCGTGGTGACCTATACCACTCGGCTATCCGTGCAGTCCATTGTTACTGTACAATTGTTACTTGGCTGAGGGTATAGGACGATAGATGGATTTTGTTGAAGAATTAATGATATAGTTATAGATCAAGCCTAAATTAGTTCTGCGTTTTACTAATATAAATTATTTAATTTATTCTATTTAAATAATTTTATTAAAGCTGCATTTGCCTCCTTCAAGTTTGATTTAGCAGTTGAATGTGAACGCCTACGCAGTCACGAGCCGACGCTGTCTGAGTCTTGCGCTGTACGCAAACGACAAATGACACGGACGTTCCCAGAACAAACTACCGGAGTTATCTGATACAGCCTCTTCGTGACAAGCTCTGGCAATACACTTGAACTCAGTACGCAACTCGTGTCGAAGGTTTTTATCAAGCTTTGTATAATTTATAGTTGGTTTCTCTGTCTCTGTGAATCTGATGTAAGCTTTTTTTTGTGTGTATTTTTGTTTTATGTACACCCAAATCATATATACTAGTAAGAAAACTTTAATTAAGTAGGTACCTAAAATTTATTGTACGTATTTAATATTATACATATATTCACTTGATTGTATCCGTAGTTTGCTTCTAGTAGTAAGACTGCATGTATACTAATACTGATATTCTCATATAATCAAAGCTTTTATCAGACATTTTATACACACAAATCTTTCTCTTAAATCACTCTATCCATTGGTGAAAGCCATACGAATATCCGTTTAGTAGTTTTAAGTTTATCGCGTTCAGACACACAGACAGACGCGGCGGCACGGTACTTTGTTTTATAATATGTACAGATTTATTTTTTATTACAGGACAAATAATGCGGAAAAGTGTATGCTACATTTATATTCCTCATTATGATATTATTAAATCCTTTGCATTTTTTTCCAAGTTGTTCTCATTAAGCGAAATATCACGCACATTCGTACGTAATACGCGCTTATATCCGTAATAGGGTAAGTTGCAATTACCGAGCAAGTACTACTTAAGTCCCGACCCGTTGCCGTCGGGGATTCTTAAGCGCAGTGGTTAAGCGCTTGGTTTATTGCGTTGAGGGCTGCCGATACGAGCCCTCGATGCTCAGAAACATGGCGGTCTATCTAATGTATCTCAAATGATTCCCTATAGAAATCATAGTATGGATTATGAAAAACATCGTGAGGTGTTCATTTTATGTTCACAAAAACTTATAGAAAATTTGTATTAAAATAATATTTCATGACTAAAACTGCACTTATTGCACAAAATGTTAAAAAATAAACATGATAACTATGTATGACCCCTAAAAAATTGACATTGATATCTAATGTTTACCTGAACCACATTCGATCTTACCTAAATTATATATATTTTGTAGATACCCCAAAAATATTGAAATTCACATGAAAAAATGCCAGTGGTCAAACGAGGGGTTGTGGAAACATAATATTTGATTCAGAACAAATTAAAAGTGACTGATGGGGTTCATCTGTGATAAAGGTAACAAGCTCGTATCTGTTAGAAAATGAGAACGTGACAAAGTTTGAATTTCTCTCCGCTATATATTATGCCCAAACCTATATAAACAAAATTTAGACTGAAATGAGTCAATGTTTGTCAGGCCATCCCTTTGAAGTTTCAGCTTACACATACTTTTCGGCCTAAACTCTGAAATTATATGTGTAGGTATATTCATATGGAAAATAGATTCTTTGAATAATCTAGGGTCACATTTTTTTGTTAAAGTAGTAAAGATGTATTCACTTTATTTTTTATTCATAGACTTTGTGGTGAAAATTCGATTTTAATTCTAAGCAAATGTTTTTCAACGTACATAATGATATTTAAAATAAAAGTCTTAATTAACAAATTTTAAATAAGCAAGTCAAAAATTAACAAAGTCATTTCTTTATTTTTGATTCTTTTATTCTTAATTATATTTTTCCTGTATAACTGTTCCTCTGATGAAAATATTTTCTGAAACCAACATATTATGTCTTTTTAATATTATTACGTTTAAATTAATACTTTTAATTTCATTAAGAACCTACATTTACGCCCGCTTTTATGATAAAACAATTGACATCTGATTTTATCTTAATGACGAAATCGTAAAATTCTTAATAGAGCGTTCAATATTTATTGAAAGTAGTAAAATACACTTATTCCTTACTTGTCGCTAGCTAGTTGGTTCCCTTGGGTAAACAATTTTATTATTATGACTTCATTTATTGCGTTAATAATATTATCCACTATTGAATCTATGGAGATTATTATCGACAGTTTTATAAGGCTGTTAACCTTACGCAATTTAAATTTAAGGCTATATAAGTTTAAGGATAAATTTGTGATGTCATCATAGAAGGAAACCAAATCTCTTCAAGTGGGTGTTCGGTTTCGTTGAGAGCACAGTTATGGCCAGTATAGGAATCACGTACCCTATTATACCTATTCAAAATAGCAATACAGTATGTACTAAAACAATATTACTCCGAAGACCACTGTTTTGTTTGCGATGACTGGACTTGTGTTCTATTCCGAGCCTCTGAAGAGACACTGAAAACATGACTACATAATTACATTTTTTTGGCACCCGATGATAGGCGCAATATGCGATGCAGCCGGCTCACGTACGCTACATATCCCCAGACCCTTTCATATCCGCTCCATCATTCAAAATACAGTGCCAAACATTGCAGGTGCACATTACTGGGGGCAGAGCGCGAGGGGGCGCCACTAGCCAGCTAATCAACCAGTCGGAATGTGAAGAGCCCTCGTCGGTTACACAGCGCAGATACCATGCACCCATTAAATAGCCAAGTATTAAACTTGTTGCGAACACGTCACAATTGTACACTTGAACAGAAAAAAACAACCTCATTTTCAGTGAATGTAGGTACTCTGGATTTTTATAATAAATTAAGCGAATAAAACATTTAACTATCGTTATGAAATGTTTTTTTTTGCTTTTTTCTGCGAATTCAGCGCTTTGTTTCGTTTGTAAAAGGAATGTAAAGTTAGCACTTTTCAAAGCTTTCTGCGAATAGCAACGATAACATAAAATGTTGAAGACAAAAGAATCAGATTTTATCAAATTTTCGTATAAAATTTACAAACATATGTATGGCAGTCCATCGGTCTAAAAATATGGACTTAAATTTTCAGAAGCTTTCGTATCTGTACAAAAAGTTTACATAGTATGAAAATGAAAAATGGTGACCAAATGAACCGTCGGAGTTCCATCGTAGCATAAACAGGATTGGAAGGGCGCAATTTGGTCGGTATTCAGAATCGCGGCGCTGTAAAAGCGCGCCATATCTAATTATCGTCGGGTTACAGCGGAGCTACCATGAGTTCGCAAATATTTCCACTCGAGAAACAAATTCTGCTTATTAGCCGTCTATAAAGGAAATACTATGTAAATGTTTAAAATTTTACTTGAATAAATTTAGGTTTTAAACAAAATTTAATTTTGTATTATTTATTTAAAAGCAAGTTTATTTTCACTTATTCTGCGAAGTACGACCCTCTTGAAATAAACTTTATATCAAAATAGTAAATGAATTTGCTTTAAAGAAAATTAACACTAAGTACACCTTAATGTTTTAGAAATTAAATAGGTATCTCAGGAGAATCTTGTTTAAAATAAAATATTACTAGAGGACTATCACTTTGGCTATATATTTATTTTAAGAAGAGCAATATTTAAAGCAGATCTCAATCCCAACACAAATATTCTCTACACGTCTGACATTGATAGTAAAAAGAAACCCCTTTTCAAATGTAATTGACAACATAGAACACGATAGCTTATTTACAAGTCTCTCTCGATATTATTGTAATATCTTGCTCGTTTGAAAGATTCAAAGATCTTTGGGTAAATGATCGCTGTGAAATGTTATTGAGTTTGTTCCACTAGCTTATGCATGTAGCATAGAGAGCAAGGATCTTTTTCAGTTTCATTCTAAAAAGGGAACCCTTAAGGTGATTTTAATTACCCCGACCTTTATTAGGAGAAAATGGGACGAGATTATTATATTTTAACCCATGCATAAACGAGGGATTACCCGTAAGGCTGGTTGTGGAAGTGAAGGATGGATCCTTTATTTTATACCCGCGGTTTGGCCCGGATCTGTCCGCCTTTGGCCGGAGCTTCTATGTCCATTAATGATAAAGTAAAGTGCCCTTAATAGCTAGTTTGTAGAAATCGACCTACTTCATATTTTAATGTCGAAATAAAATATGTATGATTATTTAATACAAACCGAATTCTGAATAATTTCTTGACAAAAGTTTTTTTATACATATTTAGTTTTTTTATATGTATACTTACTTTATTTTAAGAGGCATGACAATGGTACCTACTTGTAATTTTAAACTTGAGTAATATTTATCAATCCACCAATTTTATAAACTGACTAATGTTTTTTATCAATTCAAACCAATATGATAGTATACCTACATAGAATATAATATGTAACCTTCATAGTTACCTACGTTCAAAATCTGTGCGCGCTGTACCTGTATGTCAAAATAAAGTCAAGCTGCACTTATGAATAGAACAAAAGATAGGATAAGGACGTAAGTAAAAGAGATAGATGATGAACATTGATAACGTCCTAATTAGCAGGTTTTCGACTCCTCAAAGCGAGCACTAATAACATAAAAGCCTCATTTTTACATATTATATCTTTGATTCAAACACTAATCTTTGTTTTTATCGACATCCTAAAACTAGCCAGTTAGTATTCGAGTCGTGAGAATAGTGAATCAATAGTTGCGTGCTACACCAGTGGTATGGTAACTAAGTTACTGGCGACGTTTTTGAAGCTTTTTGCAGAGCGTGCGCCCGTTTCATAGTTAATCAGGCTAATATTGGGTGTCAAGCTGGTGCACTAGTACTGACCAGCGAGGGACTGGTGAAACTGCTAATTGGATTAAAAAGAGAGTGCAGGGGCCTTTTCAAGGAGCTTTAGCGTGTATCTGCGGGGTAAAGTATGGCGCCCTTTGAAAGAAATAGTGAGAGTGGAGGATATTGCAATTGAAAAGTAATACTTATAACTTGTTAAGTAGCTGTTTATTGCTCGAAGAAAGGTATACACTTTTTGTATTAAAAATGTACAGAAACACTGATTTTTTTCAATAAGTGTTTCTAAAACAGACAAGATTATATTTTTGGAATATTATAAATAAATTAACCAATAAAAAAAAATACAGAACGTAATCATCCACACTAAAACTCCCCAATAAAAAATAAGTCATTAAAAGACAATCGTGTCATCCCATAGATACGTCATTATGGCAAGTCTATGAATTACTAAACACCCTATAAATATTTATTAATATCGATGTTTATGGCTTAGGGGAAATATTAAACTCCGAAATCCAACCACTCATCTGCCTGCATCGTGTCGCTCTAAATTATTCAGATTCAATTATTTCCCGTGTAAAATACTTTAACTGCGGAGCTTTTCAATCAATCACTCTCCACCAATTTAGTGTGAGCGTCATTTGGCAAATTCGATTGCGTCTCTCATTAATGGCGCTAGTGAGAGAATTAAACAGTGTGACGGGTGCCATTGACGGTTGTGACAGAACGCGTACGCCTATCCGCCCGGTGTCGATTTAATTAATCTCCTAAACTAAATTTAAAATAGGTGGATGTAGGATGCACGCGAGCTCTCATCTGACTAAATTAAACCCAGTATTATTCAAGAACAAGGGACATAGCGTCGAGAGTCCTCGGTATGACAGACGTCATATTTTCCTTTCATACTTCTTGTGCAGTCGTGTCAATTCAGATTATACTAAACGTCAGCAAACTTATGTATGCTTGTTTTGTGTATTAATTCTAGATAGACTAAATAATTAGAATTTATTATGGTACTGTCTAAATTGCTCTCTAACAAATACTCTGATAGGTACCTACCAAGTTATTGAATTTATATTTATTTCAAATCAATAATATTACTGCACAATTTTTAAAGTCTGTTATTCTGTTTTTATTTATAATAAAAGAATTAAATCACAGTGTCGGTCGTTTTGTTAGAAGCTAATGAACTGTTAGTATATCCTTAATTAATTGAGAATCAAGACGCACGCCTAGCGTGCCTCGAAATAAAAGCATGACCACGATGATTGACATTCAATTACAGGCGGAATGGTTAAAATTCTCTCCCCACTACACAAAACGTCCCGAAATAAAATCATGATATTCGTGGAGTGAGAGCCGCAGGCGCGTCGATATCATTATATTCAGGTTCCATCCACAGCATCCACTATTTAGGAAAATATATGTGTCGGTGCGCACGTTTAAGCACGCGAAATTCACACGGCTCGCTTGCCGCCACGCGCGAACGCCCCCACCCGATCTCATTACCAACCCCTCGACAGCGAGCTATTGATCACCGTCAATATCACGAATATTATAAACATAACACATGCATACATTAATTACAGACTTTTTGGTGACAAAGTTTCACTTTTCAATTTACGGACTGAAGCTCGCTGACAAGAAAATAATATACCTATTTACCTGTGTTCCTGTGTTTGCTTGGGTTTTTTAATAATCTACCAGCTATAGAATGGTATTCGTTGAACAAGTATGCAATATTATGATATCTTGGAAATTAACTTTGAACACTCTGAAGTGATAATACAGTAGTTTTTTAATAACAAAGTTATGAGCAATACCTTATAATTTTATTATACCTTAAACGGAAAATCAGCCCTATTTTACTCCACTTATTAGGAAGACATAAAGTTACAGGCTTAGATAATGATAAGAGCTTTTAACCTATTTAAAATTCTATACTAATTTAAATTGGAACGTAATCCAGATTTAGACAAGGTGACTTACTTACCAAAACATAACTTATTAAAACATGAAAGTATATGAAAGAGCTGAGATTGATATTTATTATATATGAAGGTTTAAATTAAAATACTTATATATATATTAGGTACATTAGCAAAACTAGTCGCTCGGCCTTTCGGCGATGGGTATTTACTTATGATTCATCTTTTAATGATCTTAGATGAGACAAGAAATAACTAAAACGATGGCAGTAAAGTTTTATATAACTAGTTGTTTACTTATAGTATTTATATTATATGTATATAACAGTTTGATCAAATAAATTCTTTTTTAATATTATCAGAAAGAAACCATAAAAAAATAAATCAAAAAATGTTTAACTGTAGATTAAGGTTAGAATCAAAAGTACTTAATCATAAAATTAAATTAAAAGCTAAAGCATTATAATAATGGAAGAAATTGTTAATGTACTTAATTTATAAGTAAATGTTAGCTTTTAAGTATCAGTATAAGTAAAACAGAAGTTGTATACTATTGTTGTTTTATTTGTGTTGTGTACAGTGTAGCAGTTTAGTGGTGACTTTGTAAACTTGGATCCTTGAGAAAGTACCTTTCTCTTAAGCCGTGCTCTCGTATAGAAACACATTGCTCGTAAAACTCTCGCAGGCGTTCGGAGATGTACCTACTACCTACTGATAAAGTAATATGAAACGACACTACGTTAATATTTAAAACAATAAATTAACTTTTTATAATTAACTATTTGTATAAACTAGTACTATTTAGAGTCGTGAATTCTCATAAACTTTTATTGAGCTATCTATTGGCCCATATTCTAAGTAAGAGGTAGGTAAACTAGGATTTTTATATTACATATGGCTTTTTATCTTTAGTAATTTAATAAAAAATATGCTTCATTTTTGAAGTTTGTTTAATACACATTTCCATTTATTTCCAAGAATTATAGTTACCTAAAAATTTGTCTCATAATAAATGTATGTGTACTTACCTAATACATTGATAATGTTCTATCGTGGGACAGATACCTACCTTAACCGCAATAATGTACCACATCACTAAACTGCAAATTGGGTCAATCATAAAGTACCTGTGACACAAATAAATAAACAAGGAGAGAGTTTAGCTTCGGACATAGGCAATTGGCGAATTGGTTCAATAGTCGCCCGAACTGGGTCGGAAGCAATTTAAAGTTTTTACCAAATAAATACTCAGAGTCAAAAATTCACCCATGCTTACAAGTCTACGAGACGTTCCAGATTGAAATAAACTAGGACGGAATTATTAGAACAATATATAAATTAGGAGCAGTGCTCAAGAATGAACAATAAACCTAATTAAGTTGGCTTGAAGTCAAGTAGTGTATTCTAACAGAACAAGTTTATCTAATTATGTGGAGAACAGGACTGGTTGTTCTGAGCAATTGGTTTGCGCGATCCTTTTTATCGTCCATGCGTGCCCCGTGCGATAGCTTTCTCCCAGTTTTATGACATTAACTTCTTGCACGAATTGGAAATCGGACTTACGTGATTGCTTATGTGAGTTGGTCAAACACTCTCAGGTGTTTGTTAGGGAATGATACGTGATCTATAAAACTCTCTATGCTTGCCCCAAATAAATTAACCACGGCCAGGGGACGAACAGTTAAGTACATAAAATTCGTT
The DNA here is from genome assembly GCA_932294365.1 of Diachrysia chrysitis. Lineage (NCBI taxonomy): Eukaryota > Metazoa > Arthropoda > Insecta > Lepidoptera > Noctuidae > Diachrysia > Diachrysia chrysitis. The sequence continues at coordinate 7,358,647 of OW028649.1, read as the reverse complement.
ACAACTAGCTTGCTCTTTGTCTTTTAAATTTAAATTAAATTCGTAGTATAACATGTTTCTTAAATGCGCCTGTTATTATTTTTTCCTTTTTTGTTAGCATTTAGTTTTATTTCGACTTTTATTTTAGTTTAAATGAGAAGAGAACCGCAATATTTTTTGAAATAGTAGGTATATTTTGCTAAAAACAAAACGTTCAATATTTATTTAAACCTATTATTATTTAATAATATTTAGTAAGTATAATATTATATCTTAAACGAAATAAAGACAGACAATTATGATGTTTCACGAACATAGTATTTATTAAACATGTTTTTTCACGACACGTATAAGATAACTTGCTCTAAAAATATTGTTTTTGTTATGAACACAGTGAAGTAAAGGGAAAACTCTTTATATTAACTTAATCAAACACCATAACTCTTCGTTCTGACCTAAAATTGAATATTGCCGTTGCGGGAGGCACATCTAAATATTATATAATTCTGTAGCAAGCAAAATATAGCAGTAGTGTCGACGTAGCACTCGGAGTGAACAAATTAGATCAGTTGACTCGGTTTATCTAAAGTTTATCTCCCTAATGCTTATCGTGGTCATTGGTCGATTTAAATTTTATATCTTTGAAAAATGGACAAACGAAGTTAAGTTTATATATTCTAATATTATCAGTTACACAAAAAGTCTTTATAATTTAAAGGTGATATACAATATTATACTCAACGTATATTTTAAGAATGGCAACCAGCGCTCTAAAATATTTATGCTAATGTGAAACAGTCAGATTTTTGATACACTTTTTGTAAAGGCAATAAAATAAAAGCGAGAGCGTTGTTAAAACACCCTTTGAAGTCAGGGAATTTCCAACGGGCACCTAACAAAATTGTTCTTTTAGCCTTCATAAATGTGCGCGTACTTTCGACCCAAGCTTTTTATGTACTGGGAAAGTGAGTCAAAGCGTGACAAAGAGACTGCAAGCTGAGTTTTCAACAACACGGCCCGACGTTATACAGATGTCCAGAATTTAAAACGCCTTAATAACAGGCTTTCGTGTTTTCAAGTTAAAAGTATTGTTTGTAAAATTTTGGTACGCACAGGTTGTTGGAAGTAAAACCCTTTCAAAATAATTCATATGAACAAAATTATATAATCTTAACACTTACACGTTCTTTATTTAATAATAAAAATATCGATAACTTTTAAAACAATGATGATCTTGCTATTAAAATGGTTGACGAAGACTTCCAATTAAAATATCGAAACCAAATTATGTTTCACATTGCTCGAGCTTAGAAAGCAGGAAAAGGGTAAAGACGATTTGTCAAAAAACTGATTACAGTGAAATCTGTCAAGGCGACAAGTCATCAAGCAACTGTCGTGAGGGAAACCCACCCCTTGAGCACCACCTTACTCTGATAACGGGTTTGTTGACTTACAATACTTTATAAGAGCACTGAAATAGAAAATAGGCAATTTTAAACTCCAAATAATCATTTCCCGATTGGAAATAATTATTTGATTATTATTATTATAAGAAGGTACAGTTATTCGAAGTATTCTGTTGGCTTCAATAACTTTTTGTTGTTGTTAGGTAGGTAGGTAACTACTTGTTGTTGTAGCTGAAGTTTTTGTGTCTAACACGCACAAAGTTTAGCTTTTCAATGTTACCGTTGTTTTTTTAGGCAGAGATTATATATTTCAAAAGACATATTTCTAGTTTAAGGCCTTTTCCAATTTTCGTGGTGTTTACAATATTTTATGGACTAGAACTAGCTTCTGAATGTAGTATATTATGTAAAGATTTCTGAAATATATTATTATACATAACGTTTTACGAGTTATAGAGAAACTTGGTATTCAAACAAACGAAAATTCGTCGTCAACCAACTATCTGTTAGAGAAACAGTAAATTATCGATTAAAGACTTAAGTAAAATAGTTCTCTATGACTGCATTATGGAGATAGTTACGAACCGAACCACGATTCAGTAATACTCTAAAATATTGTACCCAAGTAACTACTTAATCTTAAATTTATTTCTGAATGGATTTTTAATCCGAGTACAAACGGCGGCTGTGTTTTAAAACAAAATTGAAAACATTTGGTAGGCCGTGACTAGCTTTCACTGGGTCGTTTACTGGGGCCCTTATAGCCACAGGCAACAGAGGGTAAGACCAGGGCGCCAGTGTAAGCAGGGGTGGCAAACGGGCTGGCAATTTTTAGAGCCAGTTTTTTTGTTTGTTTGGCTATGGTCTTTGTACATTGAGCATTTAGCTTTGCTGACCCCCCTGCAGCGATCAACTAAGACAAGCGAGTAATGAGAGTGGCTGTGGACTTTCTTGAGGCGAACTTGAGACAAGTTTATAGCTGTATTGTGTACTAAAGCAATAGGTCTCATAACCTTATTCCCTACTAGTATCTCGTGAACCGCAATAGTTAAAGAGCTGAAATTTGGCACACAATGTGTATTTATACATCGGCTATAACAACAAACAATAAACATTAATTAAAAAGGGCTCTCCCTAGAAACGTGTTTTCTGGCGTTATATGCTCCTAGGAATGGCAACAGGTAAACGCTTGAAATGCTTACAGATATTGTGTTGAATTAAAAAATAATTACAAAAAAAAGGGGTACAAGAGACGTGTTTGATTTAAGTTTTTTTTACTCGATTTTAACAGCATAAATCTTGTGCGATGGTACGGAACACTTTATGCGCGAGTCCGACTTGCACTTGGCCGCTTTTTTCATTTGGATTACAATGTAAAATTTGCCATGGGCTTGCTACAGCTGTATATTTAGGTCGAACAATAATAAAACCTATAAAATAGGTACATTAACTTGATAGATTACACCTACATATACCTTAAGACGATGATATCTATTATGTATATAATTACCTACATGTATGGGGTACAGACATTAGCTATCAGTAGTTTTTTCGGAGTGACACGGGGGTATGCCGTTTTCCGGGAAAACGAGCTCACTTTTTTATGAACATGGGTTGCTTAAAAACTTTTTTCGTCACCGATAGAAGCTAATGATTAGAGAGAGAACTGAGAAGACTATTCTGTAGTATATATTTATTTATTTATTTCGGGAAAACAAACAGAAACACATTATGTCTTAATAATAAACATTACAGATACTAATGTATAAATGTGTAAATTGAATCAAAATGGAGCTCAGTAAAAGAAATTGTATTCATGTTAAGTTTGTTTTTATTATTCGAAATCGATATGCTATTGTTGATAAGTATGAAACTGTTTATTTCTTTCACTTCGGTATAAGGTAACTTATTTTTTTTATAAATTAAATTCTTTATTGTTTTTAAAATGATGGGTAGAGTTAAACTTACAAGTAAAATAAATATTAGACTTAAATTTCGCGTCACCCTTGCGGCACTTTCAAGAAATTCACAGCGAACGTAATTCGGGAAACATAAAGATTATATATAAACCTAATTACCCTATCTCATAATTGCCTTGTTTTGACGTCTACCCTTTGAGAGGTCGTCGCTTATTTCCCGAGTCCTCTAAAGATATTAATAACCATCTAAGTCGTGGCTGTCTTTCATCCCGCATCTCGGTCGTGTACTCGCGCCCCCCTCTAGGTCGTGTTTTTCGCTAATACCCTTTCGGAGATGATAAGATGATGGCTTTACAAGCAAGCAGTAATTACGCCCGTCCAATTACCGCTCGTCGACGCCTGTGCCGGGGATGCCGCTTATTGTTCAACAATTTTTGTTTTTAGAACTAATATTTTTGTCATATCTTTGTTGCCTGCAAATTGAATAAGCTTTTAATGTCTTTTTAGACATCTAATTATTGAGTCAATTTGTTTTCTTTAAGTTTTCATCAACCAAAATGTACGAAGGCATTGGACTTCTTTTTTTAATTATATTTATCATGTACCTAAAAACAAAAGACACCGTTGACCTGATATAAAAGTAGCGTTGGTGCGTTGTGAAAAGTGTAAAGAAACTGCACCTGTCATGTTAAGCATGAGTCAAGCTTTTACAACGATGAATGGGACCCTTTCAAGTGTCTGTCTTAACCCTCATACATTCTAAGCGCTAAAAAACATTAGCACACATGAGTATACAAACAATAATGTGTATTACATGAGTCATAAAAAACGAAGATAAAAATTTAAAACAAACAACTAAAAAGAAATTAACAACTCATTCTGTCTGTCGTATTATCTAAAAGAAGGTGACGCAGCGAGAAATTAGCAATGTTTCTCTAATCTGTAGAGCTCTAGAATCAAAGTGGAGTGCGTTAAAAGGAAACTATAATTAGAGTCGACAAGTTGCCGGTGTCGGTTGTAGTGCAGGCGGAAGCGGACGCGGCCGTGGACCAGGGCTACCATCAATTTAAGATTACTAGAGACATTGGGACGCAAAATATAATTTTCGTTTCTCAAAATATATATTTTTTATTATGTATTTCGGAATATTTTACTTTGTGGCATGTAATATAAACAATACATGTAACATTTTAATAAAATCTATTTTTTGTAAACAGATCTGTATTACGAAGATGAAAAAAAGGAATCATTTGCCGTATCGCATAAAAAGTGTCAAGGCCGGCTAGGAATATAGATTGTTATTGGTATTGTTATACCCATTTCGAACTAGTATAGCTTCTTATAATAGAAATTGTATTTATTGTAACTGGCATCAATTTTGTCAAGTATTGTTGGTTAGTTTTGGCGCAATATGTATTTTACGAGATGACTTTGGCGACCAAAAATGTGCAGCCATGACTGACTTAATTGAATTCAGATTTTTGGGATACAAAAATATCTTATTTTAGTTTTCAAGCGTATAATTATTTATTGCCACATATATTGCACTAGCTGTCCCCCGCGACTTTGTTCGCGTGTTTTAGATTCAACGGTTTTTCATTTTTGTAACATTTTTCATTTATGCTTCGCTCCTATTGGTCGTAGCGTGATGTTATATAGCCTATAGCCTTCCTCAATAAACGGACTATCCAATACAAAAAGATTTTTTCAAATCGGACCCGTAGTTCCTGAGATTAGCGCGTTCAAACAAACAAACAAACAAACAAACTCTTCAGCTTTATAATATTAGTATAGATTCCCTGCGCTACATACATGTTATGTCTGAGCACAGGGAAGGTAAGACAGTCCGGCTTTCCCGAAGCCGTGGTCGCAGTAGCGCGGACTCAGCGTCCCTTCATTGACGCACCGTTCCCTGTAATTTCAACGAACGCTGTGCACCCGGCGTTTGCCAACTAATTTGTCATCCGAATATCAAATTACGCATGAAATGGCGCGTAACAGTAGACTTGCCGCTCGAATATCGGGGTTTTAAAATAAAATTTAATTCGGTCTGGTTGCAATAACGCAGGTAATTGCAGCCACTGTTCGCTGACAACTAATTGGCAAGTAAATTTAGTGGAATCGTATAATTGAATACAAAACTGTTGGTAAAATGGGCTACCTATTATTAGCTATCATTGTTTCCGTCGCCAGATAAATATTTTGACTTTAATTATGTATGGAATGTTAAGTGCCTAATTTCAGTAAGTGCGTGGGGTATCGAATTTATGTACTGTTCAAGCTTTAAATATTCCTAATTAGCGATATTTTAAATAGTCGATACTTCTCTGAATATTTTTTTGGAATACTTAGGTCATTCTTTTTGAAATTAAGTGTATTAAGATACATTTATCTATTCGATTTTGATACATTTGTTAGAAAAAGATGTTGTTCGTTGAGGTAAATTATTATTAAACGATCGTTACATAATTTTTCGGTATCCCTGTTGTAATAACGATACGCCTTCAGAATTTGACAGGCGATGTGAATCCATTACACTTCATCTATATCGTCAGAGGGGTCGGTATCTCCACAGATTTTATGGTGCGCTAAGTGTACGCCATTTTGAAGCGCCCACGTGGTCAAGGGGTGTTGCTAGGGAAGCATACTCAGTCTAGGGGAATGTCAATAACGGCGATTTTTATTGCCTTATTTTCATTAGCTGACGGCATCATATTTACGAGTTTTTTCTATACAAAATGAAAAAGAAGAGTTTTAGGGGAGGTGAGTGTCCCTAAGATGTTTTTATAATTTATATGATTCGTAAAACGTATAACATACATACTTGTACGCCTATAACAAAAAAAAAAAACTTTATTTATACGTGGTACTATAAAAGGAAAGCGCGCAACACGACGCCTCTGTCTTGTCGTAGGCCGACAATCGTTACCATAGCAACCGCACTTAGGGCTATGGGTTTTTCCAACAATGAAATGGCATAAGACGTAACGACATCTAATTAATAACGTCTATCATATCTCTATTGCTCGGCTTATGTGTTCCGAGGGAGGGGGATTAGCGTAAGAGGATTGAATGAGGACGCATGATTTGTTCCGGTACCTCGTTAATGAGCGATTTTTGCTATTACTTTCGTGAAATGATTTCCTTTTGACGAGTAGAATGTTTAAAATCTTAAGCTTCTGTTTACGCGGCTTGGTTGATGTTTTTTTTAAATTTCTTTTTTTTTTGAGTTTTAGAAAGAAACCAGAAGGAATATGTTTTTTCTTGTAAACCTTCTTAGTATTTAAAAAATACTTTACTAGCGCTCCAATTTTAATTTTACACATCTTTGAATTTCTCGGATTTTCTGTACTATTATATGCATGTACTATAGGTACCTACATATTGACTTTCCACCTTATTCTTGAATCACTATTTCTGAAAATTGCAATAAAATAAAATATGTTGCATAGTTTAAAAGATCTAAGTTTACAGACAGCAGGAACAACTTTGTTTTATACTATGTAAAGATAACTTAAATAGACATTAGTATTACTTAATCCTTCATCCATATTATTACTTTTAAATACATAGGGCTGTGTCATGTTTTGTCAATATTGTCTGGCACAATATGTATTATTTATACAAAAGGTCGATAATTAGGGACACAGCGGAACATCAGTCTGCATCAACGCTTGACATGTTTCATGTTAATTGGATAGCAAAGGACAATAGCGGGACTACCGATGCACACTGGAGATGGGGTGTCGTGCAATTATTATGACATATTGTTCCCGATTTCAACCATTCAGCGTTTTAACTGGACTGTATTAGTACCTACCTGGCTGCTTTACATATTCGTTCACGTGGCAACATTGTGTGTTACCTCTAATTGAAATATATGTGATGTTATATGTAGTTCGGTGGATGATAAAATGCTTTAATACAATTAGGGATTGCCATCACCTTTTTAAGTGACGCACACCGCGTAATATCGATAAATTTAATCAACCTTAATAACATTATATTGAAAATTCACCGCTGAAAATGTTAACCAGCACCGGATACATATTCCGACCGACCGTTACTGCTTCGGCAGAATTTAAGTTTTAAATGGCGCTCTGTAATAAATTTATTGTCCGCTAAAAGATTCAATTTGATAACTCTATGCAGTGCGCACGCATATTCACCCTCTAAAAGCGCAGGCCCGTGATAAAAGCAATTAAAACTTTAACAACATCAACTGCCGGGCTCTTTCCGATTTCGCCATGTAAATATATGAACTTCATTTTACCGTCCACTTCACAGCTGAACAGTAATGAATCGATAAACGAGTTGCAAAAGTAATAAATACGTTTTAGTAACTTTGATGTATAAAAAAATCCAACAAACTCATATTTATAAAGATTTGCAAAACAATTCGAGTTGTTATTTACAAAGTTTTCCATTTCGAAACAAATTTGTTTTTGGCTTTTATGACAGATAATTTGTCAAGGGTAGCTTTGCGCGAGTCAAAGATAATTTATCTGTCTCAACCGCTTTATTTATTACAACGCGTTCGCATCTTCGTTGAGCCCTTAAAGTTAGTGGTTAATGGAGCCTCTTTGAAGCTAGTACGTCAGTCACTACACGCGAAGCAGGGGCGGAGGTCGCGGTGAGCAGGCCGCGGAAAGGGTGAGAGGGGGGAGGGTTAAGGCTGGACGTCTGCATGTGGTCAGCCGCCAGGCGCGCCCAACTTGTCTTATTTTTTGCTTCCCTTAAGTAAGTGACGGGTTGATGTGGAACGGATGAACAGTTCCAACGTGTCTTGTAAAGATACTTTACTAGCTCCCCTCACAAGGAAAACTGAAAGCCTAATACGTAGACCTACTTACATACTTGTAATAAACAAAGTAATTCGATACGAAAAATGTTTTACATATTTGTGGTAGGTAGGTACGTATAACACGTGTATATTAATTATCACACATTAATTATTTTATTACATTCATTGTTTTTCTTATTATAATCTTTGTTAAGGGAGGGCCCTTGACATTCATCAACTGGTGATTATACTTATGTAGGGACATACGGCTTATCTGATACTATTTATGTTACCTTTTGGAGAAAATTGAACTAAATTGTCAGACCTTATGACAATGGCTACTTGGGCCGTGATAATGACAGACCCCAAGTAACAGGTGGCCCAAACTATCACCAATTTGAAGTTAGTCTATTTTGGGCACGCGGCGAGTGCCGCTTAGACGAAGCCCTTCAGAATTTGAAAAAGGTCAAATTAATTACTTTCATTAGAAAAAATACGTCATTGTTAATTGGACAGTCAGCCGCCGACGTTGTCTTTAAGCGTCAGGCAAACATGTCATTAATTTGAGTTCGAAAACTACTTAAATAATCATAGTTAAATATTTAATTTTGGGTTGGACTTGTATCCTAGACATTAATGTTACCTAGCTCTATTGATGAATGTTATGATGGGACTGAAATTTACCGATGTTACCGCGACAGCCCTAATATAGGGTTGTCATCAACTCTTTTGTCCGTTCTAATAAACAATAAAAACGTAATTAATAAGTAAATTAAATTAATACAACAAGCAGTGGGAATCCGTTTGATCGAGGTTGCTTTGAAGAGGGAAGAATTATGATTGATGATAGGATATGATTCGTTTCCACTTAACACATTGTAAAAGGGGTTATTTTATTGCCCCCGCCGCGTGTTCCTGTGAGGTCAGTGACTAATGAATGAGATGACTCAGCAGTTTTAAACTAGTTGTTTTATGAGGATCATATTATTGATAAGCTTTTGAGTTTATTGTTTAAAAAGCCATTAAGTTTTTATTACGTTACGGCCATTATCATTAAATTAGGTACGAGTAGATTCATACAAAATGTACTTGGTAGGGAACTGCAACGAGTCAAAGTGTGATCGGGCTAATAAATGTTAACAGACCTTAATGAAAACGTTCATAGCCCAGTTTGTTAGCGCAATGTGGACTAAAAAACAAAAATTAAAGCACTTCTCTAGTAGGGCCTGCACATGAAACGAAGTATATATATAACAGTAACAACGGTCTTGTTACAGCAAATATAATCAGTAGTAATATTAGAAATGTATTTTATTTATTTTGCCAATTAATTTTATAACAAAAAAAATAATCGATTTACAAATAAAATTGCTTTATGTATTTATTAAACGCACAAACACAAAACATTGCAAATATCTTAAGCTAGACAAAACACAAGCGAATATATCACATTTCTATCTAAAAAAAATGCGTTTTGAAGAATGTATCATTTCATAAGATGTATAAAACAAACACAGAGACCCACTTGGACCAATTCCCTACATCTGACAACTAATTTATAATATAAACACGTATTTTATGCAGTTAATGGCAAGCCGTCACATTCCTCCATTAAAGGGGTTCCAACGCAACCCTTTGAAGAAGGTTTGTGGCGTGTGTAAGATTGCATTAGAAAGTTCAGAGCATCAAAGTCGCATAGTCATTATAATATTTCCAGCAGATATAATTTCAAGGATATGAAGGGGAGCCCGGCAGTAAGAAAGTTTTTAATTGCACGATATTTGCGTGAAGCTGATAAGAAAATTGTAGTGATTCCTATGAAAAACTATGATATAGTTTGTACCTATAAAACTGGTTAAGCAAAACGAGTAATAAATTAGGACACGGAATTAGGAATTAATATTAATTTAAAATTTAATTTTATATTTAATATACAAATTTAATTTTAAATTAATAAAATAGTGTAATTTTTGTCATAACTTTGTATATTTATAAATATATTATCTGTTTCTTTTAACAAATCAAGAAACCACGCAAGTACAGCGTTTAAAGATAGTTGATTAATTATTTAGGGTTCAATTTAAAAGCTAACCGATTCAGAAATCGTTGGCTTGTATCGTGAATAAGCAAAACCGTGAGCAGACAGTATCGTACCTTATAATATATTAATGATCAACCCATTGCATGTTATTCTGGCAAAATATAAGGGAGACCTATCAATAATTCCCCCATTTATTATAAACTTCATCATTTTTGAAATCGAGCGTAAATTAAAAATGTATAAAGGTAAAAATGGTTCTGCTCATATTTAATTATGGGTACCGGTTAATTTATAATTTAGTATCACTTTAACTGAACCGTCCACGTAGTAGGTATGCCTATGAACTAATAGAAAAGAAAAAATATCTGACAAGATTATCGGAGCTATAAAGATAAAAATGAGTTTGCATATTATTAATATCTACACAAAATTAAATAAGTATTGTTAAGTTTAAAACGACTTGGCAGCTTATTGAATGCTACTATTTAATAACTTCAAACGTTTTAAAATACAAAGTGAAAAGTTATAACAGATTCGCGATTCTATTAAAAAATAGGTTGCGAAATTTAACGTACAAATACCGCCGTCACTAAAAATGCTAATTTTAAAAGATAAAATTGCGTTTCAGCATTTCGCTTAACAAAAAAAGTGGAGTGGTTTTGGCGGTAAATAGATTCACTAAAGCATTTTACGTGTCTCGGTGCACGATGCGGCACTGTTCCTCCTACACTGCATTCACCTAACGTTTTGGTTGACCAGCAAACCTTAAACTGTTACTAAACTAGGTACAAATCCTTGTTTCGTTTTCTAGGATTCCGAATTATCTCGCGCAAAAATCCGTTTGCAGGTACATTTTTCCATCTAAATTTATGAAGAATCGTCACGTGGAAAATTCTTGCAACGATATACAGTAATAAAGTTTTCAGTTAAAAGCTTGCAATACTGCATTATGTGGTACCTACACAATGGCTGCTATTTATCACTTATGCACTTTAACATTTTACTAAAAAGAAACAGAATGCATTTCAATAAATAGTTCACGTTATTAACGTCTGACAACTTATTTTCATGAAATACACAAAACAGAATTGTTATTAATATAGGTACGGACAAAACAGTCAAAAAGCAGGTGGAAATAAAATGGCCAAAAGCGACGTAACAATTTCACCTTCGTCGTAAACAGGCCGTCGGTTCAGCGCCTAAGCTATTTCGCCAAACTCATTTCAATTCAATATCCAAACTTTCCGGCTTATGCCTAGACTTTTTCATCTTATCACATAGTGCTGAAGCCAATCGATGGCGACATGTTGAACGGAAGACAAACTTTATGTATTTTACAACTAGAAACATTGACTACACATTTTTTTTCGGATTTCTTATAGACAAACGGAGAAATAAAAGAGGTCTATGCCATTACTCATTCAGCTTTAACCCTTGCCCATCTTTTTTCATGAATATTCTGTTTTCCAGGAACTAGGTGCTAAACATTAATCCTTTTTATTGAGCACCGATATTATACATATAACAGTAATATTCGGCCTCTCTCTCACCATTTATTCTTACTTCATAATATATTTACGGGTAAATTTTATTTTGCTAACATAATCGTCGAAGTTCTAAAACATTTTAATACTTTGGGTTTTGTGGAAGTTTGACGCGTATATAGTAAACACACCAGTCTACGTCAAGTTATTAGATGATAATCTTCTTAGCGGCAGTTGTAACATTATTAAACAAGAACAAACTCATTAACTTAGCATTTTATCTAGCTTACGTTGCGGTATATACGTTATTCATTTGTTTTCTGGCAAATTGGCGACTTTATGTGCGGGTTATGCGAAGGTAAGCAGGTCAGGGCATGACATCAGAAACCTCAAGGGAGGTAACTTAACGAAGGAATATTCTGAGAGTCAAAGCACGTATATCGTGGCTAATGTATTCGGATAACGCCAGGAGCGAGTGTGGTGCACCACGTCCGGCCACGTTCATAGGTGCGGCGTCGTTAATTACATAAAATTGGAACGTCGCGAGGGAGGATTGACCTGCACTTGCATACCCACAACGCAAATATTCCTCAATTTTCTGTTATTTAACCAGCAATCTAGATAAAGTTAAGTATTTGAATTTCATTTAAATCATTCAAAGAATACACTTTATTAAAAAAAACTATCTTATTTATGAAGCTTGAGTTTATGTTGTTAACAAATGTGTTTCACAAACAATTCTTTTAAAGAAAACAACATAAATCAATCAACGAACTAAAAAGTTAAGTCTACCTTAAAAAGTGGGAATATCAGTGACAGAACTTTAGCGTTCTTATAAGCAATGTCACATGCGGCGACGAGGTCGACGACCTTACTAACCTAACACTTTTCCATTCTCTTCGCTTGCCCGTAATGCATTTGCGACGTCCATCCATCCTTTTACTTATAAGATTTTGTTAATTAGATGTTCTAACAATGTAAGTCGACTTAACAAAGCTCTTTTCTTAATATAAATAAGCAAGCATTTAAACACATATCTAGTGTAAACACAGTTTAATTGCAAAAATAAATCTAAGCAAATTACAGAATTTAAATATTCTAAGAAGCTTAAAAAATACCTACGGCGAGGCTAAGTTAACCACTAATTTCCTAGCTCTGGCGCTTAATAAAATGAAGTAAACAGAACTACGATTAAAAATGTAAATTAGAGTACATTCTCGATTCTAAAGTTTAAAGTATTTTCTCGCGGATAAGTTTAAATTAATGTGGACCGTCACAAGCACTTTTACCGGCACGGCGACCGGGAAGTTCCATCAATTTTTTATTAGCTTCGAGATTCTCTTTTCAAAGAATTTAAGGGTAACAGCGATTATATTTAATTAGAGACCACACTACTGCTCTTTATTGAATTTGACACGTTGAATTCGGTCTCGTTGCTGTGGCGTATTCTGTCTTTCCTCGATTCAATACGCGTTGGGAATGCAGAGTATTTTCGATCCTTTTGATGAAAGCTAAGATTAATTTTGAAGGGCGGTTCAAAGGAAAATTTAGAATATAAGTGCATTAATAAAAGGTTTTCAGGATAGGGCAATCTATAGCATGATATGCTTTTATTAAATTTGAGGGCTTTTATGTGCATATTCGGTGGCTCTTTTTGGTAAAAGCTTTTGTTGAAGTATTGAGCTTTTTATAGACTGTTTTAACGTTGTTACAGTAAGTGGATTATTTATACGACCTTTTGTTTTGCATTTTTTTTAAACGGTAGTAGTGATTTTTAACATTTTCCGTAAGATTTACTTATTAATTACTTATCTTTAAATTCCAAATAAATGAAATATGATGACGATCCGTTTGACACTAAGTTTCGTGGTGTATTAACCACATATAGCACACATAATATACCTAAGTTTAGAACGTACCTTACCATTAAGAGTAGACGCAGTAGACATTTAATAAAATTATGCTTGCCGCAGCACGTTTGAATTCAATCGGATTAACGGACGGATACCGTAGTTTGCTGTGCGTGGTGCAAGCGATGTTCAGATCATTCAGAATATAATTAGAGACGAATGGAGGAGGATCGAAGTGCAATAAGAGAAAACGTAATTCTTTCTAAATGCACGCCTTTATACTGGGGAAACGTATCTGCCGCTTTGTGAATGACTAAACTCATAATTATAAATTTGCTTGTATATTTGAATCAAGTCAACTTGTTCTAGATATAGCTCTCTTTTTTTCTGCAATTGCTACAGCTATGTTGAAAAGTATAAGTACGTACCTGTGGTGACTGGAGCTGGAGTGTCCCGTGGTGGAGCTGGAAATCGGGGACCTGGCAGGATAGTTGCCGCCGTTCGCTCCCCCCTCCGACATCACGAATTCTGCAACAAATCGTATACTTAATAATATATCGTCATATCACACACCAGGAATTATTAATCACATTTAAGATTTTTTTCACCGGCGACGTGGATGCAGAAGACAGGATAACGCTGACTTTCAGGCTTATTAAAATAAGTGATCAGGGGAGATTATTAACTTGGCAACCTTTGATCACTTATTTTGAAAAGGGTGAAAGCTTCAGATTGTCATCTTCGAGATTCGTCTTTGCCAGCAACAGGATATGAAGGGTTAGTAAAACAAGGGTTAGTAAAACACAGTTCTATGTGATAAATACGTGATATTGTTTAGTGTTCATGAATTTCTTGTTAATTTTGGACTACAGAATAGGGACGTCTGTCACATTTGTTTTAGTTTGCCACAAACTTCACACAAGATAACCTAAGCATGGGGAAAGGCCTGAAGTTGACATGAAATTCTCGTTATTTTAAAATATTTATATTTTATGCCTTATAGAGAGAGTCAGAGCTATTATTTATTTTAAGATGACCAGTACCATTTTCATTAGTTATAGTTTTGTTTACAGACAGTCATTTATTTTTGTTTTTAAGTGTTACAGCTACTAAAATAAATGAGTTGGATCAAGAAATACTTTTAATAAACCAATAATAATAAAACCAATGGTATATGATTTACTTATTTTGTCTGGCAATAGTTTAGCCCGAGGGTGTCTCGGTCTATTTTTCGTGATGACGCGTGTATAATGCAAAAATTCGTGCAAGTCAATTTATTCACATCAAAAAATAAGTAAAATAACTTTTTTTTAAATTTACAATTATTTACGTCATGTCATGTGGTGTTTGAAGAAAGAAGATAGTTGTTTGTTCCTATCTATCACTATAGCAACTCCACTACGGCGATAACGCTGACACACAACTTCCTTGTAATTTACATTTAGGATATTGCTTTAGAATCCAATCGCCAAGTAATCGGTTAGGAAAATAATTGTTTCCATTTAATCGTTAATTTTTAATGTTACCTAGGAATTAATGTAAAAAAATAAAATATTAATTACGACGATGCATAAATACAGTGTTTCCAAAAGAGTATATCTATCCAAAAGGGGCAAAGAGTAAATCTGGTATAGTTTACAAAATGTCAGCTCAAAATGAGTTAATTAAATAATGATATCCAATTTTTTGCATCAATTATATTATTTGACGCCAAAAAATCATGACAAACGTGTTACCGCATTATGAGGAATAATGTCTTAATACAACACTCGCTAAATGTTAAGATACATTGCTTCAACGGTCTGTTTAAACTGACTCTTTACCAGATGTACTCTTCAGCCTTTTTCGATAGATATACCATTTCGGTAACACCCTGTTTATGCGGAATAATGTTCAGATACCTCAACGTAAATATTTCTGATAATGTTTTAACACTAAAGTAAAAATATATTTTACATTGGTACTTGGTGCGAAACTTGCCTCTCATAGTAAATACTTTTCGAATGGAAATATTTTTCCTACAAAAGATAAGCCTTCATACAGTTTAAAATCTGTTGTTTTATTTACGAAATCGCCATACCAAACAATTTAAACTTTGCCTTACATTTGTTATATAGGTAGTATTATCAGGGAAGGTGCAAATAAAGCATTAACGATCGTTCGATGGTTAACTACCTCTATTTGTGGGCTATTTATAATTATATCCATAGCATTCATCAGTTTGTTACTACTATTTAACAAACCAGTAAATATTATGACAAATAATTACTTTAATTAGGAAAAATAATATCCTTTATATTATTTTTTTATTTGATATAAACGTGTCCATTTGTACCCATTTGTTAAAGCCTTCTAAAGACGGTCTTTGAATATTGCTTTCGCTTCTAATTGTGTTCAAGGTTCATTGGCAACAAAAACGAATGTCCTTCACCATTTCAACGAATTTCCTTAAATCGATTGTTTTGATTTAAATGACATAATTAATTTAATTCGAGTTTTGTGCAAATTTGTTACAGAAACCAATAATGTGTTAGGAGGTAAACAAAAACGTTAATCGTATGTTCTAAATAATACTTATTTCGCCAGATGTGAGACGTAACTAAATCTCATCTCTCATAAAACTAGGTTTTAAGTAATTTGATTTAGAGATATGGTTTTTACTTATTCATATTAAAATTGATGAACTGGTTGAATTTAAAGAGTTGATGAGCATTTATATGTAAGACTACAATAGAATGCTGTCAGTCTCCCACCGCTGACCGTTATCTCACACCAGTTTTTTGCGCGACAAGCGGCGGGAATGCGAGCCGTAAGGCGCAGGACGTGGACTCGGGCTCTACTATCAATCCTTCTGTCACGATATCGACAGCGCATTTGTTTGCTCTCACCATTTTTGTCTCAGTGTTTCCTCGTTCCTCGCTATATTTGTGCTGCGGGCGTGCGGCCGGCGCCGGCGATCAATCTGCCCGCGACCTGAGCATGACGGATGGTAGATCGAAGACCGTGCTCGCCGCTCAACGCTCCTACGCCTCGCCAACATACCATACATTTTATTGGAAACCGTTTTTGTCTGACACTCTGATTATACTTGATGTTGTCGCAGCGATCTAATGAATTATTTACTTTGTTATCCTAGTTCCTGACTGATGTTTATGTGAGTAGCCTATTTTTTGTGAAAAGAAATTTATCAATGATTTGTGGAAAGAGGACTCTGTTTTACTTTTTTCATCTCTAAAAAAGCTTTGTAGCCGTGTTAGTGAATTGCTACGGAATTTTTCATTTACTTTTTTTAGTAAACCTATTTATAAACTATGAATGAAAAGACTGGAAAAATAAGACATTCTAAAAAGAGAATATTAGATATGATATGCCATCAAGTAAAATCGTAGTGATGACACGTGTAACATGTACCTTCTGACAAAAATCACTTTAAGTTTCTTTGGTATTATGTCACGTCCATTTTATTGTAGTTAAATGTTTGACAAATGCTTTTGGAGGTAGAAGATGACGTGATGGGTTGATACGCTGGGGCCCCTACGTCGGATGCCGTCGAAATTCTGTAAATTATAACTTCCCGCGTTCCGTTCTGTTTATCATCTTGCAAATGTATTACGCAGGTTCCGTTTGTGTAATATGTAAATACGTGTCTTGAGCGGAAGAAATGAAAACAAATCTGGCGGATCCCTGTTATTCATTACATAAGATGCGATGTTTCATTATTAATTTATGCCGTACCCTTAGACAGGGATGAACGACCCTCTTTGATATAAGCTGTAATATTCTTAGGATTAGGATAGTAGTATTTTTTTCATGATGGGAATAACATTTTCCATCATATGGGGGTTAAGGAGATAAAATGGCAGCTGCTTGAGATGCCACACGAGTTTCCTTGGCGTATTTATGAAGTAAATATATTATGTTATACCAGTGTTGGTTAGTAAGTAACTTGTCACGATTTTGTTTATTTTTAGTTTTCGTACCTCAAAAGGAATAAAGGAACCCTTATAGATAAATTCTTTGCCAGTCGGCCATGCACAAAAAATAATATTTCTTGTATCAAATACACTAAGGTCGGCTTATATGTCAACGCAAATAAAAAAAACCAGCCATTTCTGTTTATTTTCCCATACATTTCTGAGAAACTCGGACGACCCAGAATCACGAAATACCTACACTATGATGCTAGCTCTAACGTCACAAGTAACGAAAAATCTCCAAAAATTATAAATTTGCAGTTTTGTAACATACAAATAGGTTTTTGCGATTACAAACTTATATTGACGGTTGGAAATTTGATAGTGACATAAATCGATGAGAGTGCATTTATTCAACGGCACAGAGAAGTGTGTTTAAGAAAAAATTAAACGCATTAAATATTAGACGCATTTTGAATTTTATTACTTTGAGTTTCGTCAAACACAAAAAAAATGTTAAGACACCAACGAAAATATTTAGACATACAAAAATACAGTAAACACATTACTAAAACAATCTTCTACTTGTTTACACGCCCCTAAAGACAATAATACTAAAAGGTAATAATGTAACATAGTTTCTTCCTCTTAAAGAAAATTCGTAATCGGCACAAAATGAAAATTGATCGCCGCTAACTAAGATAAGTTTGGAAAGTTATGATGGAATGAAAGTGCTTCCGAACGACGACGGCGACGGGCAAAAAGGTTCCTTCTACTCTGGTTTAGCTTCACACTAAGTAATTATTGTTCAAACAAGAAACCTAACGAGTGAACTCATTAATCACGACCCATTAATGTCGCTGCTTTGTTACCTAATGGACACTACCCCGTAATAAAAATAGGTGTGTAAAATTAAACTGTGTCGTAGGTAACTCACCTACATTCAACACTTTTCGAGTATTTATTAATAAGAAAACGCTACATGTATTCAAATTAGTTTCGCTAATAAGATAAGTAATAAGATTTCAATGCTACAAATTATTCACTCGTATAATTTATGTAGGTTCCTGTGTAATTTGGTGTAAGTAAAAACCTTTCTGTTTTCCGCCAGCTTCTAAGGAATTATTGTTTATTTGTAACAATTTCATTTTATTCAAGAGGGTTCTACTGAATAGGTATTATGGGATATAAACGGCAATAGCAAAACTTACAAAACGCCTCCCGGTAAAGTGTCTCGTGCCGCAAACCTTTATGAATACCATATGAGGACCGCTATTTTTACATACAAAAATCGGCACGGAATCAAAGTCCACATGTCCGTTTCGGCCTACCTTAATTTTCCTACACGGCTCGCGCCCTGAATACCAAAGACAGGAAAGGACATCAGCTCCCCGCGACCACTACGAGATTTCCATACAAATTATGTAAAAACCTGCATCCAACTAATATCGTAACTTCCTATACAAGTATTACCCTAATAATGTTAAATTATTAAATTTAATTTGTAAGAAACGTTTGTGGAAACGCTTTACCGTAACGTTGTTGAGAAGCCGACAATGCCAGTGTAATTTTGCTTATTTCGGCTTAAATTACTTGATCCCGTTTACGGCCTTTGAGGATCGTACCGAGTTTTCACAAAGTTTGTGTCTAATTTATTGTTTACCGTCACTTTCTTGTATTTATTTAACGTAAGTTAGTTGTTAATGTTTGAATATTACAAATTAAAAACCAAATCTGTTATAAATTAGGGACAGAGAAATGTGTGTAGGAAAACGAAATTAATTAAAACAAACGCTTTAAAGTCTGGCTTTTGACTTCGTTTAAATTAGTGCATTTTATTCATTGGGAAAAAATGTTAAGGATTTTAGGAACTAAGAGGGAGTGAAACAAGAAATATACTGAAGTGTCACAGTCATCAAAATTGGATACAATTATAAGGAGCGCGGTCAGCAATACCATTCACGAGAGTGCGAACCTTTTTATTATTTTTCGTTTATTAAGGGCAAGGTCGTTTTCCTTCGGGGCGAGCCTTACTGCTGATACGTAAGTACTATCAATTTTTTACGAGTCCCGGTCAGTTTAAATTGGTAATACTTTACATAAAATATTACTTTTAGGCAGAGTTTCTAATAAATTTGTACATACGATAGTACGAAATAGGTAATAATTACGACACTTACAAATTATGTTCTTGGTAAGTATCTGTCAGTATTTCGCACACAAACATACCGAGCACAATATATGTATAGATTACATAGGCTTTGTTAGATTTCGCGAACTAACTAATGACGCGCGGTTATTCAATCACAGTAAGAATTTAATCTCAACTTAAATGAAGGTGATTCCCTTATAACTTTCCAACACAGTCGCTAATAACGAAACTTGTGGTTAATAGCGTCGGGGAGACGAGGGGCGGTGCGGGCGCGGGCGCGGTTGCGGGCCACGGGGCGGCTGCTTGGGAAAATTTCGAGACAATTCAATGGGAAAATCTGCCTTTGTGAAACTTCTATTGTAGTTATTATATTCTAACTTCATATTGTAATTCGTTCGAACAATTTCTATTTACGGGTAATGAACCCACAGTTAAGCTCACTTATGTATCGACAATATTACCCACTATAACGTGTTGTTAGAAACTTCAATGCTGTGGTAGAAGGCTAGTAATGAGATACAATAGACGTACGTAGGTAAACAATAAATATTTAACGTGACAGTAACGTTAGTATCGATAGAGCCATGGTGGGTCATAAATGGAACACTCACAGATTTATAGATACATATAATGTATACTTTTAGCGAGAGCAGGCTTTCAGCGCAACGCCGCGCGAACATATCGAATCTTTATGACGTCATTAAACATATTTTTACGAGGACACCGCCGTGTTCTATATTATTACAGCGAGGGAGAGACGCGTCACACTGGTATTTCATTGGTCAGTAATTCGCGGAAGTGAACCTTCCTCGAAATTGACAACACTCGTGCAATAAACCATTTATGTTGTGATATTGCAACGGCCCCAGTTGAACGAATTCCATAAAGTTCGCGTTGAAACCAATTTTATGAACTCCTTATTATGTTCGTGGAAATTCTACCAAGAAATGTTTTTAGTTTGCGTTTACTGAACAATCAAAACCTATAAATGATAATCCTACCAACGTGTCATTGAGACAAACACAAAAAAAAGACAAAGATTTCATTTTATACTATTACTTGAATTGAATAATGTAATTTCCTAAGAAGTGAGCAGTACCATTGTACATTTGCTGCGTTATGGTTTACAATTTTTTATGTATATACCTACATTAATAAATAAAAAATAAGTTCGGTTCATTATATCTCTGTCTTTGCAAACAATAAATAACTCGGAGTTACTAGGAAATCACTTTTCCTTTGTATTTAATTTTGTTGTGCGGAGTTCTTAGTATATTTACTTACATATTTATTTTGGGAATGGAACCTTTGAATTAAAAACAGTGAGTACTTAGGATATTGATATATACTGTAGGAAAAATACCTGAAATAAAATAAGTTTATTTTATATTACGGTGGTATTTTCCAACGCTAAATGTATTCATAATAATCCAAGGAATAATTTTGAATTTTTGCCAGTTCTTTCATACAAAATCTGTCAGACATCAATTTTATTCCATGAAAAAAAAATGTTAAAAAAACCTCCATAAAAAAAAAAACAAAAAGTGAATAACTTACTAGCTCTAAACAAAATACGCGAGGAAGCTGACAAAATGCCACATCAATTCACCAAATTACTGAGTAATTGAACCGAATTTCAGAGTGAAGCTCATGTAATGAAAGCAGATAAAGGGAAGGGAAGAGCGAGCGAGGGGCTTATTCAATTCGTTCGCTAGTTCAATCTGACACTGACTTAAGTAGATAGTTAAGATTTAGCCAAGAAAGCACCCGCCGGCACCCACTAATGTGTACTCAGAAAGTAGTCTGGCCTCAAGAATTGGCCGCTTAAGTACCTACGGAAACTTACCATCCATTAGTTACTTGTGAGAACACATTATAGTTTAACTTTTGTTTCTCTTACTCACTGCCAACAAATAGCGACAAAGCAGCAAGGTGGTCTACCAACAACCGAGATGTACAATCCAAATAAGCTTACTGTATTCGATATGGCTACTTTAAAAAGAAACTTAAAATTCTTTGTTTAATGTAGTACGTGTTGACACAGTTAAATGCGAGTGAGTGGGGTCACTCAATATTGCAATAGCCGATACCGCAACTGCTGTCAACAACCGAAACGTTTCAGCTAAATAACTCCACGGAGACGCCAAGAGACCGCGCACTTTACTCGATTGGATTTGAGGTGGACTCTCCTTGTGACCTCACTACCACTTGTGTTCTAACGAACTAATGATTTTTTAAAACACAACTTGGAATATGCTGACATTCAACAGGTGTTTGCAGCTCTTTTTAGAATGGATGGGATAAAGCTCGTATCCATCTTCCACTCAGCAGGGTAATAGCGATACTTTGGGAATACATACATTCGCACCAAGATTCACATTTATGTTTCGACATTTGGGTTGAGATATGATATTCTAAGATGAATAGTGGCATGAAATATATTTTACGAGCATTCTATCTATGAAACTGGTCATAGTTGACAAAAAGACGCAGAAAATCGGTATGCCAAAAATATGTTCCTTTTAAGTTTATTTACGGAATATCTTTCCATATTTTTCCAAGGATAAGAAACTGATCCCATGCATATCTGATTCGATCTTCATTCGTATGTTTGCGTAAAATCTTCTCTGTAAAGGAATCTACATAATCAGAATCAGCGAGACGCTGTCGAAATACGAAACCATCTGTTGTGTACGTCGAACTTACATGTTCTTTGCATGTGATAAAAAATGTACCTAGCCCAGCGCAAGCGCGAATAAACAGATCATAAAATTCCAAAACTGATCGGTACAACCCATTGGCGGTAAATGTTTATCGCCTTAGCAGTCTTTTGCTTGTCAAATATCAACAAATAATGCTTATAAGGAAAAACGAAATGGAATTCTTTCTCGCGGGTGTCTAAAGATATTAATTTTGAAATATGAAGAACGGTATCGCGAGAAACCAATACCCTAACGCAATAAAACGTATGAAGCGAGTATTATTCGCATGATCACATTTCCTAATAAGTTGGATCCCACAACGTGTTCAATGTGGCGAAAACTAATACCGCCCATCTCGCCGCCGCCGCGCCGCCCGTCACTCCCGCGTCCGCCCGGCCAAGCATTTAGAGCCTCCACTCTATTATATTTTGTTTAGTTCCTTACAAAACAGATCGACCCCAATATATTGAATTTCGAAAAAGAAAATACCCAAATTTATGGGAAACTATTTTTCCAATGTGTTTTGCCTCTCTTTTCCATCTCTCAATTTAAATTACTGGATACAAAACCAAATGTTTTAAATTTGACTTTATAGGTTTCTAAATGTATGAGGGGCTCGTGGCTAAGTGTAAGCCGTATAGTTTGACCGAAAATAAAGGTTAAGCCGCGCTCGCCGCGGTTGGTCTGTGGATGGGTGACCATTTGTAAACATACCGAGACCCCTTCAGGTCTTGGAAAGCACGTTAAGCTGATAGTCCCAAATGTCATTCGTTGATCTTTGCCAGTCGTTAAGTCATTACAATTCTGACAACCAGTTATAATATACGCAACTTTTAGGCAGTCGCTCTATGAATATTGCGGTATTTAGCTGAATCCGTGAGACTAGAAGCCAACTTCAACATATGTTAGGCAGAAGAAGGTGTCGAAACGTATAAAGTGTATAAGGTGAATACTGAATAGTAACAAATAACCACACCATTCTTAAATAGGTGCTAAAATGCATTCTTAAATGACTGCTAACAAACGAATGTATTTATTAATTATTTAAAACAAAACGGATTACTCACGCATATTCTCGGGATCGCCCGACTAGTTTCAGTCTCAATAAGAGTCCCTAATCATGAGCTGGGCGGCGGCGGTGTCGCGAGTCGAACTAGACAATATGCGTGAGTAAACCGTTTTGTTTTAAATAATTATGAATACTCCTCACGAAAGTTATGATACGAATGTATTTATTATTCACTAACTACAAATACTGCAAAATACTTTTCTTTAAAGAATTCTATTAACCGTTCGTCACCGGTCAAGTAGCAATCATTTCAAATGGGTCATATCGATTACGTCGTTGCGTACCGTGTGATAAGGTTGCGTTTCATTGCACTTTGTAATTATACCGTTGGTTTCCGTGAAATGGGCTATAAATAACAATTTACCCGCAAGTACACCCACGATACAATTACCTTGGCTAAGAACTTTTTTACAATAGCATAAAACGTAAACCATGGTATTCGTAAGTATCGATTGTACATACATTGTTCGTAACCATTTATTCTATCAAAAAGTTTTGGTTTTCACTATCCATATTACGTATTTTAACAATCACAAATGGGGTAGATGACTATTTTTTTAATGTCTGTAAGATAGAAAAATAATAAACATTTGACACGCAATTTTTTAATTTCTACGAGTTAAAAACTCACGAAGGAGATACATTGATTTGAAATGTCGCATGACGTCAGAATTTCACGCACTCCTGAACTTTGATTTGCTTTATTTACTTAAAAAGCAAAAAATACATGTCTAATATTTTTTTATTATGGGACTAATTTGATTTTTACAATTTTAAGTATTTACTGAGATGACGGTCCCTGAAATACCTACTGTGAAGGTGGCTGTCTACAATGTTTGTGCACTAAATCCTTCCAATAACTTTAACTTGTTTTTCTTAAAGCACTATTTTTCCGCCTTAATGTTTAAATGTTAAAATGGAAACAAAACTACAAGTTTCCCACAACAATGCCAGAAACACATTATGCTAAGTGTAAAATGACCTTTAAGTTAGTGTCGGATATTACAAGACTTATTTATGACGACTCTATTATAGGGTGCGACATTACGTGATTAGTTGGCGGCTGTACATTGTATAGTGCACGTGTCATTCGTCACAGATTTCAAAGCATGAAATGACAGAGCATTACTTTAGTGGTCTGCGGTTAGGCGTGGTTCCGACAGCCCTGACAGGGTGCGGTCACTTACGATTACAGCTGCGGTGATAAACCAAACCGTATTAGTTATTACCTATATTAACGCACAATAAACCACGCTATTACCGTTCCGACCTATGAAACTTTTTATTCCAATCATAAAATGTATCAGACCGTTATCGATATTAATCCGGAAAATATCATTCAAATGTATACGGACATTTGCCGGCCGTCCGAATGCTGGATGGAATTGAAATATCCAGATTATACGCAAGTTACCTCTCAGCTTTACTGATTACCTCAGATAGACGACTTTATGCCACATGGTACGACAAAGATTTCAGGATTAAATTAAAACGAGTACCAAAAAATAAATGCTATGATAAGATAGCTATATAAGATGCGCTTGTAGTTAATTATAAAGTAAACCTAAGGAAGAAGTTTTTAAATGGAATGATTTAGCAGATATTTCATTAATAATGGATAGTGGAACACTTAAAATGTTTTGATGTCCCCCAGCTGTGAATACAAATGCCCATTTCCGTCCACGCAATGCTCGCATTAACGGAGTTGGTCAAATTCAGTCAATAAGTGCAGGGACTCTACTTGTTTCATTATTTTACATTGTTTTACGACGTACGGTATATTTGACGGTATATATCACAAAGATCAAGAAATGGAAGATTTTTTCAGTTTACGACTGAAAATATTAATTAATCTTTGTTTTGCCTGGGGGTAAAGAATTTGAAATATTTTTATAGGTATGCAATGGAATTCTATAGATATGTTTTAATTTTGGTCATAAGTGCATAACTCGAAATGTATTTCTTTTAAACAATTAAATCTTAGAGACTTTCTAATCAGTATTGCTATTCGAATTTAAGCATACCACGTTTAAATTGAGTCGTTATAAAATATTTAACTTTTACAGCGCAAACAAGCAGATTTACTTTTGAAACATTATTTAAGATATCTCTTTTCATGTAAAAAATGTACCTAGTATCATATTTGCCTTTGAAAATATAAATAGTTTACATTTAAATGCGCGCTATTTACTTTATAACATACTTGAAAGCAATATAACTTAGACTGATGTGACTAGTAAATGCTATTAAGTTAAAACGTGTTTCATTATTTTTCTTATGACCACGGAATCCGGTGCGGCTCTTACTGACACAATTCAGGCTAATAACAGTTTTTGTGACACTAAACACGAAAAAAGCTTTCCCCGTTTAACGGAGCGTAAATGTGTACTCCATGTTACCGCCACCCTTAAGCAGACATTATTAGGGGGGTGGCACACGGCGGACGTAAAATTTTGTAGCGATTTTTTCCTCGAATACTGTTAAGCTATAGACTGTAGGTCACGTTGACAACATAACTTGTGTCGAGGGCCAAATATTTGGGGGAGAGCTAAAGGCAATTTTTTTGCAGTCAGGCTTTTGTTTATATGTTGTTTTTTTGTTTTGGTATGCAATATACGCACCTCTACCCACCGTTTTCATAAGTAATGGCATTTAAATGTACCTCTTTTACGTTGTTTGACGTTTCTCACTATTCCTCTTGTTCCTTGATCGTATAGTTACCATAACATATAGCCATCTGAAGGTTAAGGGCCTTGCATAGCGACTTCTAGGATAACAATGAAAGAATTCAGGCCAGATGTTGCAATAATCAGGACGTTAGCAAAACATCAGAGCAAATACCTAAACATTGAAATAAATTGAACATTGACGTAGCCAAATTTAGAGCAAAAGCTTTCACATACATATCTACCAAATATTGTATTTCAACAGCGACCAAATTGTTTAGCCAATTATGTGGCTTGCCCTTAATGAACGAGTCAAATTCTCATTAAAGCTACTATTATAGCTTTGTAACATTAAAATATCGTTTGATTGTGGTGCATGACTATTGTCAATCCTTTTAAATGCTGCATTAAACAAATAAATTATAATTATGAAGTTCAAAACTCAAGAAATAATAATAAACTTTTAGGATAAAAGTAGACAAAAAAATGATAAGCCACTTCCCAATTTCGTTTAAAGCAAAATTTGTTTGCTGTTGAATTCCTATAAGTTATTAATTTCCTAGACCTCCTGCCAAAAGCATAGCATAACTTGTAGAACAAAAATCAAGATGAAAATTTCTCACAACCATCAGCAAAGAGGAATACGACGCAAGGAGGAGGTGACAAACAAATATATTGTTTGACCTTCAAATTACAATTAGAACAACTAAATATTACTGAAAATATACATTTTTGAGGGTTTGTTATGTTTGCAATCGAAGGCCTGCTACAGACAGGCTTCCTCAGAAGTGCACAAGTTACTTTTAATAGTAATTAGCAATATTTTGCAAGGCGGTACAAAGGCATGTCGCCGCGGGTCGCCCAGTTTTGGGACAAAAGCGTCGAGCAGCGCCCAACGCACTACAAAGGGCTTACTTACGGTTTAAATGTCGCCACCCTGAAAATTTGTTTCATTAAGCGAACTGGCCTAAAATTTCTTTTCCTTTTACACCGTACTGGAATCCTGTAACTGGATTTTACGTCAAATATTTCATAGCTCTCCGTTTACCAAAGATATACAAAGGGTAAAATTGTCAGGTATCGGGTTGGAACACAATGTTTTTTTTTAAAGACCAGTTTGTTCAGTTTGGGTTTGTTCAAAGATTTTTGGGCTTAGGCACGTCGAATTCATGCTTTGATTTACTGTAGGACATGTTCGTTTATTCAGTTAGGATTTTATTTTTATAACTGCCTTGTATAGTGTAGCAGTTTGAATGCGATCACAATTTAAATCAACTGTGCCAAATAATATACAGTATGCTGATATAGGTACTACTAATTTTACCGACTACTTGTTTGTGAGGGAGACAAATGTTTCGCAGGGGAGATTTATCGAATGATATGACGTCAAATGTACACTGTAGTAGTTGACATCATGTTAATAATGTACATCATACAACTACATCTTAAACAAAGCTCGTAGATTAAACCAAATAATGCGAGGTTTGTCGGCAGTAAAATTGTTGATAGTGATATAAACAAAGGCAATTTCCAGCAACAATGGATACCTGTGTGTAAGGATAAAAGGATAGAGGATTACCGCCATCAAGAGCACAGCAAGTGTTGTTCTTGATATAACAGCGTTAAATAAAAAGCTGTTTTCTGAACAAAGCCGTACGTGCGGCAAATTATTTATGTATTGCCGCGGTCGGTCTAATTACGAGAGGCTTTTGTTCTTGGAGCCCTCCCGGCTAGGCCACACTTTACTGGCCATACAACCTCCCATATAGTATCCGACTGAAGGTTGCTTAGATAACAATAATATAATGAGCTTGCGGTCCCCTAAGAATCAAGCCGCCGCGTTTGTTTTAGTTTTAAACGTTACTTTCTGCACTTAAGTTTGTTTTTAATTTAATTAACTTGCGGGATTTTATTAGTCTTGGTCTTTCAGTGTGGACTCTGTTCTAGTTCTCCGTAACCAGTATAAAAGCGGCAATAGCCTAATGGTTAGAGTGTCAGCCTTGTGATCGAGAGGTCGCAGGTTCGAACCCCACCCATTGCACTATTGACGTGAACCCACTCCAGACACAAGCATATTTAGCTTAGTTGGAGGGGTTAACAAGATTGTTAGTAATGTGAATTCCACTCACATTGTTAGTAATCTTTTATAAAAAAAAAAAAAAAAAAAAAAAAAAAAAAAAAAACAAAAAAAAAAAAAAAAAATGTAGTATAAAGTACCTATTTCTGTCAGTGACAACTTTGAATTAAAGAGCAATGTTGAGGTTTTTAAAGCTGTTATATATTCATAATACTTTAATGCCTTCTGCGATCCATTAGCTAGGACATTACTAATAATTTCCCCTAATAGCAGCCACAATTTGAAATATGAATTTTCGAGCAATACTGATTAAAGAGATGCAAGTGGCACATTACCGGTCGTTAATGCTTGGGGGAGTTCCACAGTGCACGCGCTTCAATTGTTGAATATAACGATTATGATCATTATTTGTTTAAGATAGTTATGTTTCACGTCTTCGACTTTGGTTTGGACTAATTTATATATTTATTTATAATGTTTTTATTTTGTTTATTTTAATATCAAATTTTTATTCGTATATACAGTCACCACAAACTATTTATACAAAAACAAAAACTTAAGCTATATTAAAATTTACGCTTATAACGTAAATAAAATTAAGTAACTAAATAAAAAGAAGACTTATTAACCATTACCAAGCAAAATTGTTTAGTAATGGCTAACAAGCATAAAAAAAACTGTTTTTATTGTATTTTTTATATCTGTTTATTTAAGAGTTTATACACACAATTATAAAAAATGGGAACATCATTTATTGACTTAGTTACTTATTTATTTAATTTCCGGAATAAAATATTGTTTTAGTGTATCATAATTATTATTGAGGGACCAATTAAAATACATTATTGTTAATGTTAAAATTTTGTAGTGTCAGTTGTAAACTTACCAAAGTGTGTGTACACAGTAAATTAACGTTAATTATGGCTACATCGGTCCCTCTCTTACTTGTCAGGGATTAATAAATGAATACATCTAGTGCTTTGTAGAGAACTTGTATATATTCATGACTTGATACGAACACCTACAAGCATGCTACGGGCAGACAGTGTGACAACAGATCTGACTTTAGGCGTAAACTATATTCTAACGACTAGGCGAAGGCGATAGACGACAACCCAATTAGTTTGCAAGGAACAGTCGCCTGCGGTACTCCAATCAACAAAATATACAGTTATTCATCTGCATTTAGACTAAAAGCTCTAATTAATTTCTGAGTTAAATCCGAATTGTCATTTATCCTTAACCGGTAGACATCTTGTTACTTTTTAGGTCAAGGTCAAATTAATTTGAGTTGCGCTCACGTTTACATCTTATGCTCCACACCGCTTCGGCCCGGAAGCCTTGACCTATAAGTTTAAGAATTCATTTGATCTATTTAAGTTTTATTATGATTAATGTTTAGTATTTCCTCTTGTTGCGTCTTACAAATATACATTTTACGTTATGGCTGTCGTTGTACCAAAATATAAAGTAAAAAGCACTCTCTTTTTTTGACGTAACTTTACATTACAATACGACATAATTTTGACGTCTAGTAGCTATACTTAAAAGAAAATATAATGTACCTATCATAAATATATATGAAGCGCTAACATCTTACGCTCCCCCACAGCAAGTCATGAGGGTTGTGCAATCAGTTCCAAGGAAAGTAGGAGCATGCGATATTCACGCGTAATAAATATTAGAGGAGTTGCAGTGATTGCGAGAACAGGTGCCGACGAGACGAAGGCATGGACATAAACTGCCCCCGCTCTTTATTCCGACGACCATTTTGAAAATTTGCTCACTTCGCACTTTTTTAGTATGCACTCGGGGCAACGTTTTATTACTGGATCCGGTTCTTCTGTCGTATCTTATTTCAAAGATTCTAATATAAAGGTGTTGTTTGATATCAATTGAAATATTTTATTCACGCTCGCGGCTCTTTTAGTGACGTCATGGGGATGTAAAGGTTTTTTTTTTTGTGAAATATTATTTAAAACATGGTGATTTATTCTTTATTTTTACTAATTTAAGGTATAATTTATTAATATTCATTTGATTTTTATTTGCTTTTTTTTCACGTGTTTTTTTTTTAATTATTCTTGTTTATATACAGTTTAAGTTTTAATCGATATGAGTTTAATAATTGGTTTGTTGTAATAATACACCAAAAAAACAAAAACCGGACAAATCTTATCCAAACGAAAACAAACAAATATTATTTTAAGTTTATATATCACGGCCAAAACAGAGTATATGTAGGTCTAGCGAAAACCTTTATATTGGCAATGGAAATTTACACTACAGAGGCGAGCTTTTTTTAGTAGACGTGGGCTATAGTGGATTTGTTTAGGCCCACAGTGCACACTGCGAGCGATGAGCGATGGACGAGCGAAGCGTGAGCGATTGTCACACGAGTGATGCGCGAAGAGCTGTACGGGGAGGAAGCGAACGGCCGGAGGGCCCGCGCCGCCCGAGCCCCCCGCTATCGATTGCCCCAGTTGAGAGCGGAGCGGAAGTAATGATAGAGCGGGATGCAACCACTGCCGATCCGATGTCCAACTCCACCTAGTAACTCTAGTGCACAAATATTTATTCAAGATATTATTTAATCTTTCATTTCTTTTGCTTAATGCAATTCCCGATAGCTCCTTTAAAAAAGACCACTAGCAATATCTAATGTAAATTACTCGATATTTGGTTTTATTTCCTGTTACAGTTCTATTTCCTTTTTTATAAACATCATCTCATTTGCATATTCAGTCATAATAAAATGAAAAGCCCCACTAATTCCGTCTCTCTAGATAAATTAGGCGAAAGTTTGAACCATCAAAGTAAACAACTTCACAAAGTAGAGCGTGGAAGTGACATCCTGCTTATATCTATCTGAACGGATCCCGTAATAGCTTCCTCAATCTCGGCGTCAAAGTTCTCATAAGGCGCTTCTTAACTAAGGCGTTAAGGAAGATAGTTAGTAAGAGGCCTTCGGCAGGGTCTTAAAACTTGGCCGAAACTTGCGTAACTCGATCTCCACGATCCGGCGTCGGGCATCAATGGACGATAACTCACAATACGTTATTAGCATAATAATCATAATCGCCTGACCGACAAGGGCTCTGTCACCGACACCCTAGCGCCGCTGAGTCTTGTTGATAACTCATCTCCTCTGTATATTTTTGATCTAAGTGAGCATGACTGTCGAGAGAGAACGGTCCGCTTTCTCGTTTCAACATCAAAGCCATTGTTGTATAAGTTGCGTGAAATACCAAAATGGCGATTCGATGTCCATCGTAAAACGAAGTTCATAAGCCGATGATGTTTAAGCGCTCGCGTCCATAATCAGTTATATCGATTTTACGATAAAATGCGTCCAACAAGAGTCTTCTTCGCGACTGTAAATTGCAAAGGAATCTGAGCCGACGTTCACATCCAATGATAATAAAGTGTAAAAAGAGTCGTCGTTTTAACGTCCACTTTATGGGCACTTCCGTAGGTTCGTATGGAGGTTCAGGAAGCGCCCAGATATATGGTGGCTGTTAAAGTCCTCCGCCAATCGCTCGAGCTCTTTGTCGTCATCCGATAGCTTGGATGGTGTAAAAGCGATCCACAGCGATCCATAAAACTGCTTTGCGACAATTTTTACATGACTGCCATGAACCTAAAATACTTTTTACGCGGATTCTGCCATCCAAATTTATGACCTACGACCTAACATATTGATATGGAGATTGGTGTAGCAGATGATCTACAAAGACCGTAAAAGCCTTGAAATTGAATTCCTATTTAAATTAAAGTATGATAAATTTATTACATTTTGCATTTAGGTGTTCGTATTACATTAGTATAATACAACTTTTAAATTAAATTGTAACTGTTCACCTTAGGGCGTTCACGCACTCACTCGTATCCGAATAAGAGTGGGTGCGTGAACGCAACCTAATATCAGAAGGGTTTCATTGGACACCTCCCAAGCAGGTGAATTGCAGTAGGTTGCCGCTAGCCGCGTCGCGCGTAATTCTATTAATAAATATTTATGTTGTCGTAAGCGACAAGTCTACAGCCCTAACGCGCCGCGCCAGACAGTGTTATAAAGTTGGAAGAAATCAACAATTTTTGCTACCATGCCAATTGCCATTGTGCGCGATGTGCTGCAGGTTCGATACCTGCATGGGACAACCATTTGTGTGAAGCACATATGCTTGTTCCAAATCTGGGTGTTCTTTGTGCATGTGAATTAAATGTTTTTAAAACCCTGCGACACATGGAATAAATTTAGTACGGGAGTAGTTATTAAATAAACAAAAAAAAATGATTAGGTAAATATTACGTAAGTAATTAATTAGTAAGTAATATAATTGCACTTTGTTTCGTTGCAGCTAAAGTCACTATTTCTCTAGTATTATTAATTATTATAAATTACTGGGATCAGTACTTTTGACAGGCACTCGTAGTCGCGTTTTCCTCACGAATTCTTAACTTCGCAGCATCGGTTCAATCGTAAAAATGGTATAAGTTAATAAAATTAAACCATTCCCGCTAAGTCAGTTTCTAAAATAAACATGACTATTTGCTTGAATAAAACCGTGCAAAAGAGGGTATAACCCGATCAAAACAAATAACTTATCTTAATTACTTTTTATTAGATCCACACTAACGATTTTATTGACCCGCTCCTTTAACTCCACAAAAGTAGGTATAAAGTAACAGAATCAATAAAATATTTTATTGTATAATTAGAACAGTCTCCACCTAAAAACAGATTCAGTGTCGTAAAACGAAGACTCCTATTTAAAGTAGATCGGTCTATAAAATAAACTTGAGAATCCAATTAAGAAATGAGCAGGCAACGGATTTATTCCGGTCTTTCTTTATTAACGTACATGACAATAAAGTGGGATATTCCAACTTTGTGTTGTTGATTCGTGTTCATGAGCAATTAAAACGAACAGTGACTGCTCTATTAAAAGTAGCTAGTACAGTTGTGTAGCTCGAATTGTGCTTTTAGAATAATGATGAGTTATTATCGTTTGTCGTTTATATGTAGTTCTCGAAGCTACATGTAGTGTGTTGACCGAAACGAATAACAAACAATGAATTTTTCCTTTATTATGACTTTGTGTTCCTAGAGCCTTATCTATTCCAGACTATGTATTGTTAAGTCACATTATCACTAAAAACCAATAAAAAATAAAAATATTCAAACTTCAAAAAATTAAAATTTTGAATTACTTGCTAGATCAAAAATGAGGTATAACATAATAGTAAAAATATATATATTTTTAAGCAGCTAAAGTATATAATATTTAGAGAAGTTCTAAAGCTACTGCCAATTTAAAAAAAATATGGTATGGTGTCATATTATTGTTATGGTCGTAGAAATATTCGGTGCGGCTGTCGAAGGTGTACCATCGCTTTCCGTGAGACCAACATTTCCTGCGGCTATTAAAATTTTACGACTGAGCTGGCGAAATGAATGCCAGAATTAGGTTAAGGAGTAATGTGGGTTCGGCTCGCGTGACGTAGATACGCCCCATTCGCCACCAATTTAATGGTAAAAACAATACAATTCATTTTTCTTTGGAGAAATTGAATTCGTACGTCTATTTAATAGCTTTATATAGGTCGTATTGGTTGCGTTAAATAAACAGTTTCAATGTTTGTTGTCACCTATCAATGATAAGAATGCAACTTAATGTGATAAAGATTTTTCTATGATTCCTAAGTAAACAGTTGGTGATTTATTGTAGGAGAAACGACAATTAGCTACCTTACAGTCCAGTATTCTCTTGTTTTTAATTATTTGTCGATCCAATCTTCGAGCTAATATTGAGCAGTATCTAACGATTAACTTCCTTAGATTTATTTTACTGCGTCCAATAAACTAGTTTAAAACGAAGAGTTTGTTGAAATGTGAACGATGCGATTTTAGAATCTTCATTAGGTAACTTTATGTTTATCTCGTTGCTATAGTTTTACTCAGGATTCTTATCTGTACCTACATACAATAATCGTACTGAATACATAAATAATATAAAAAAATATAAAATATACGTTTTTTTTAAATTAATACGTACAATTGGATTTTTCTTTGAAATCTATTTTATATTTAAGTAGGTAACTAAAAGGAATTCCCATATGTTTCGATTTGAGTTTTTGTGCACAGTAAAATTTTAATTCACAAGTAATATAAACAAAAATTATTACAATTATATAAAAACAGCTTCATTTATTGTGACTGAAGTATTGAACACGAGTTACATCGAGTAAGATGTTGCTCTTCTTCGAGTACTGCAATAAATCATTCTCTGGTGTCTTGTACTACTTGTTACGTTACAAAGGTCCCTTATACCGACAACCGCATATTAGAGGTAACTCTTTGACATTGACAACACCGTAATTTTAAAGCAATAAGGTAGATTTTTCTTATAGCAGATTCAGAAAAAAATTAATTGAATCGTTCAGTATCAGTTGAATGGTTACACAATACGTAAACCATCATATCTCTTCATTTAAGTCTACTTCCAATATACGATTTTCATACTGACTCATTTCAATATCATGTAAAAGAAAATAGGGGTGCGGACTGGGTATGAAAAGGAAAAATATATTTAGTACCACCAAGTAGATAAAAAAAGAAAAACAAACTCGTATTTGAAAAATGTCAAAGTTAAAGCGCTTTAAAGTTCAGGAGTGGGTCCTTGTGACGTCATGTGTGGGTAAAAGTTGTAGCTGTTAATTTGCACTCACTGAATAATCCTTATTGTTTGTTTAATAATAAAAAAATACGTATTTAACAAATTTTTAACCATCTATGTGACGAGTAAATAATAAAATAATTGTCCGCACCACTATTTCTTACAACTTGCTGGCTAGGTAGTTAAATGTCAACTTAAATAAACATTGAAAGCTGCTTACATGTTTTTAAATAACTAATTAAAATAATTCGTACGTTCCCAGTCAGGCCGTCCCTTAAGCTATTAAATACTAAAATTAGACACTAAATACCTGACTTGAAATCACATACACGATTCAATGTCACGATAACGATAAAGTTTTAATTGGTATTAATAATTAATATCTATATACTCATCATTAATGGAGTTTTAGATTCAAAGTAGCTGTTTAAATATAGCCATGACCTTTTGAGAGCGCTGTGAGACATTGGGAATAGAATAATATGGTACGCAATAATTTTAAGGGCTGTTACAAACTGCCTACTTTCCTTTTCTTACATTAATTTATAGCTATGTTTTTATATAGAACAAAGTTTTCTAAGAGCATCTTTATACTATATATTTAATCTTTGGCTGGAAAAACGAAAATAATACCTAATTTCCATCAAAAATCTTGCTTAAAAACGTGATGGAATAGTAAATAACGTCAATTTATCCTACTGTTTTATGAAAATTTAATATACGGCCCAAATAACGACGGAGTCTGTAATAAACGCAGGAAATATTATGTACACATTCAAGGTTATCGGTGCTGCTAACATTCTCGTCTTGTTACGCGATAACATTACGGTGCATATTTGAACATATTTTTATAATGTTAGGGTTCAACGAAACTTTAATATTTATAGGTGTTCGTAGTAAACGAAGTAATATATATATATTGTATATTACAACAACACATATATTTCTCTGATCCCAAAGTAAGTAGGTAAAGCACTTGTGTTATGGAATTAGAGACAACGAAGGTACCACAAACACCCAGACCCGAGACAATGTATAAAAGTGGTTTTCTACATTTACCCGTCCGGGAATTGAACCCGGGACTTCAGAGCTAGCGACACCTTGAAAACCGGTGTGTACACCACTCTACCAAGGAGGTCGTCAATATATAAAAATAGTAATATTATTACCAACATTTGTTACAACAATTTGGAGAGATGATATTAAAAACGCCTAAGAATATTCTAAAATTTAAATATATGATGTTATAAATAGAAAAAATAAAATATAATAAAATGTGGCCACTATGAGACCTTACCCTTGTTCTATATAAGATCTAACTGTTACCTATCTAGGCTGATAAAATGAATTGTGCTCTTGTAAAATCCACACTTTCGATTGTTAGTGGTGGACAGGAATTAAAACCTTTGTACCTGTTTGCTTTTTACATTATTTTTACTGTTTGTCTGTTGTGTGTACATAAATAAATAAATAAATAAAATATTATTAAAAAAAATAGTATAATTAAATGTAGAAAAATAAATAAAAAAAACTAAATGTAGAAATAGTAAAAGTAAATATAATATAAATAAATGTAGTTATATCGTAAATATTATCTATTCTGAACCATCCCTGAAAATTTGGCCGGTTCTTAAAAACAAATCCAGTATACTATGACTATGATAGGAAAAAATCCTATCATAATGATAATATATAAACTAATTGAAATAATACAATGCTCATTGCATCAAATTAGAATAGTCGTCAAAATAGCGTAGCAATTAAGTTTTAGTATTAAATAAACGAAACTTATCTCTGTGTAAATTGATTTAGTGTTGTGTTGAGTTATTAGATTTATCACTTTGACAAGTACTGATTGGTTTGCTTGTTACTACTATAATTTATATCGAACTTCATTCAAGATAGAGTTGCGTGGCGGACTGAAACCATTACTCAATTAAATAATTATGTTATTTTATATATATTGCAAGTTTAAAAATAATTGACTGTACCGTTTTTCATTTACTGGTTAAATTTATTTCTTTTCATTTGTTTTATAATGGTTGTTGGTGCCATCATGTATTAATAATGAACAACCACCATTATCAACAGAAACTTTGAATTAATTATTTAATCACGTAGGTTTAAGTTCTGATGTACTAAAATATGTCAACAAAATATTTTAAAGCAACCGCTACAACTAATTACTTGATATATGGTCATATTAACAACATGTATTCAAAATAATCAAAACGCAAAACATTAATCAATTTATCATTAAAACTCCGTTACCCAATTTCGTTTTTATCGAGCCATGTCATCAGGGGAAGTATGACATTAATCACAACTAGCCTCTGAAATGTACACAGAGGGCCTTTGTAAATAAATGCCGCGAGTCATATAACATTACGCACCTTCCGATAGATTTTCAGTTATTCGAGAGCTGCCGGGACCGCGGCGTTGGCATGCGAAGCACGCGTCCCTTTCTTTGTTTCACCCGCTTATAACGAGATATTGTGATTCCCCGCCATTACGACACCGCATACACAGATGATGCGAATATCAAACACCGCATTAGATACACGTTTTCTTATTAAGAAGAGGTATACGCTGAATATTAACAACTTTATTGACTTTCTTTATAGTTATTGGCTCCGATATTTACACGTCAGATGTTGTATTGATAAGCTAATAAATTTTATGGGGAACTGTGACCTAGTTGCCTATACAATGTACCGTTGTCTAAAACGATTTAATGATTTATGGATGTGTTGTGTGTTTATGTGTGATGCAGGGGTTGTAAAACTGTCGCAATTTTTGTTTACGTACGTATTCTGAATGAGATAACAGAAAAGGGTATGTTTGTAATGTTAGAAAATATATGTAAAACGTGCCCTTCCCTTCGTTTTTATTATTTCCCTTCTAAGAATGTATTGTAAAAATGTTTATTATCTAAACATGTACTTATCAACTATTACCTACTTGAATTAAATGCTGCCAAGAACAGAAAGAGAAAACAATTTAAAAATATTATGAAAGAAAATAGTTTACGTCAAAACCGGAGTCCCATAAGCCGGAGGTAAGCTTCGCCGTGATATTTAATATTCGTCACAAACACCTTTAATCCTGTACAATCGGCCACAAACGACGAAGACGGTTCACTTGGCTCAAGCCTATGTGGTTTGAAGCACTGCATGTGCTGCGTAAGACACCGACTTTATCTTCTTAAGAATAAGACACAAGTTTGTATCTTTGTGTTTTAGTAATTAAAGGTAGGTAACATAACAGATGTTAAGAATAAATAATAAAAGCAAAGATAAGAGAAGACTACGGAACCGCTGCATATTGCACGGAAGAGTTGCTTTTTTCATATTCTCATTCCGTTTTTCTTACGTAAATATTCGCCGTGGGCGCTGCTCGTTATTTATTTACGTAAATGCTGCAAACTCAGTTTAATTTGTAATCAATGTTGAATTATTCTATTAGCTTGGAAGATGTAAAGGACTCTCATTAACTGCTCTTAGCGTGTGGTAGCTTTTTAATGTTTATAAATTGGTCTTACATTATTTTAGTTTAAGTATCATTAACTAATTATCTGCTACATTGTTTTAATCTTTGTGTCTTTTTAACCGACTATTCTATAATATCTATGCACTTTTAAATTAATTTCCTAAGATAAAAAAGGGAAGGTAAAATTTCTTTTAAAAGTGAACCCTTCACCATGTACCAGGAAAACATAAAGCTATGTATATCGATACTTCCAGTAAGAAGGTATCGTTGTCTGCGGTACCTTCAAGCACCGCATTAACTCGTTCCAGTCAGTTGACTTTTATAACGGCTCGATCGTTTACGTTGTTTTTTTATTCCAAGATATGTAACAGTCCAAGTGCTAAGTATAAAATAACATTATCCTCGTGTCTGTATTTGTCGAAAGGTCGGGCCAAGGTGTATTGAAGTATATTGTTAAGTCGCCATCTTGGTTTGAGCTTGTGACTCTAGCGAGTGAGACAATTACGATAGGATAAGAAAACGTTTTAGTTAGTACAGAAAACCTTTTTCTAAAGGCCCCGTATTTCAAAATCTAAACAGTCACTTAAGCAAAAGGAATGTACCTATGTTTTACTATCTTATTACGCTTTACAAGTGTAGGTGTGTATACACAATCTGTATTTTGTTTTGCTTCAAACTGTCTACCTACCTGTTTGTAATTAGAAATTGTCACGCAATGTTATAACAACCTGTCGCCGTACATATTTTTTCAATAGCGCTACTATTTACTCTTCATATCTTCTTCGAAACAGTAAATCAATCAACCAATAGACTACGCCGGAATTTTCCCACAAATCTAAACAAATATTTATAATAACGCTCATGTGGTGGCATCCAATGTCGCTTACATGGCGGGCGTTACGCCGCGATCGTTATATAACACAGATAAGGGTGAAATCCTATCTTATTTGCGCCCTCGGATTAAAATTAAATTTTATAACGCGTCAGCGGATCGCGCTTCACCGACATCGCTTATTGTCTAAAACCTTAATTTAATTTCATGTGAATTCGTAAATATTAACATCGTTTAATGTAGGCAAGCAAACAGTAATTGTTTGAGCCTCATTCGTAAGATACGAGATCTTTTGTAAGAATTAATTACAAAATATTGATAACCGCGCGGTGTTTTATGACTTCGGAACAAAAGGCCGAAGTAAACGAATGACTTAAGAATAATATTCTCGTAAATTTTATTAACTGTCTGGATTCCTTTTTATTTTTATCGTGACGGGAAAAGTTCATTCATCCTAATTTGTTTAATAAATTATACATATAAGAGCGCAAATACAATATGAAATTAGCTGATTAACAACATTGTGAGAATTCTTTTTTATTCACCTAATAAGAGTTCATTAACCCAAAAATTAAAGCAACAACCCTTCATTAGTTCGGGTAAAATACAATGATTAATAATAAACACGAGGATACTCAACAAAACATCACAACGCCCAAAAAGATCACTATATCTAGTAAACGGATACCCAATAAATACGGGTAACCTTTGCAAGTCGGATGTCGGAACGATAATAACATGTAAAGACCGAAAGAGGAGGAAAATAAGCCAATCACATTGCATCACAATCGGGGAATCCCTCAGATAATTTATCTTTACGCATATCTCATATATAAATATTATGATACAGTCAGTTTGTTTCGTCATACTTGGTTAGACAGTTGACTCATTTATAAAAATATCATAAATAGTAATTTTACTTTAGTAAAATTAAAATAAGCGGATGTTCCACAAAGTCAGTATTCATTTACTAGAAATAAAGATATGAAAATAACTAATTTTGAAAGAAAAATAGTCTTCGTTGAAATATCGATATATTTTAAAATCAGATTAAATTAATCTGCGCCTAAGCGGAGCAAGGGCGCGTCGCTAGTATTTCATAAATCAGGCATCGATATGAGAAAATCTGATATTACTGGAATGTCGCGCGACGAAAGCGGTGTTCGCGCTTTGATGAGCGTCTTACTAAGCCTTTTCTAACTTCATTCCAATACTCATTGGACATGAAAAGATAAAGCAAAAATAACAAACACATGCAGTAAAAATAGCAAAACTTTTTTTATAATTATATTAATACAATGGTGTAAATACAGAATTAAGTTTTACAAATAACTGTCCAAAATGAGAAACAAAAACAGAAAAAACAAATATTTATTTTGTTAAATCCTCATATCAAATCTTAACTATTCGGGACATTATTCGTTCTTTGCGTCGACTTCCGCAATAGATATGATAAATAGGTCATACGTCTTCCGTTTTATTTACCTAGATGTGAAGTGAATACCAATTCGCTCCCGTAAACTTTAACAGTTCCAGTTATACATATTATTATCTAACAGGCGTTAAATGGGGCAGCTAATACATTTAAATCATGTTCTAGTGTTGCGTGACTTTAAATGTTTCCGAAACGCGTTATTTTAATTCCGAAAACGTTTGAGTACCGGCGGGTTTTAAACTTGAACAAATGTAGAAAAATATTAGTGGAAGCCAACGTTTGGCCTCCTTAACTTGGTCGGATAGAATTTTTCTTTGCATTTTCAGGTGAACACTGAAAGGCTGTTTCCGTCGGGAACGGTACACGGAAATGTACTACAGGCGGTGACAAAAACGCGAAAGCTCAAGCCAAACTAGTTTACAGAAACGAAAGTAGATACCCGGAGGAAACTGATTTAAAGAACAATTACTTGTTACTTTACTAACAAAAGTTTCGATCAAATTGTGATAGAGTACCAACTTGAATATTTTATGTATTTAATTTTCGTGGAAGAACGACAAACATCGGATTCAGCTTTCATTTCGTGTCTGACGATTAGTAAAGATTCCCTTCTTTCACTACTCCTCTGGAATACTGGCTGATTTAAATCATAGATTTTATAAAAGTACTCTTCGATTTTATTACTAAAGTTTCGAACTAATTATGAGCTTTGCACAATGTAACCGCCTTACTAGAGCAGAGGAGCGGTATAACAAAGAAACCTTTATTCAGAGGGAATGTT
Source organism: Diachrysia chrysitis (assembly GCA_932294365.1). Taxonomy (NCBI): domain Eukaryota; kingdom Metazoa; phylum Arthropoda; class Insecta; order Lepidoptera; family Noctuidae; genus Diachrysia; species Diachrysia chrysitis. The sequence goes on along the minus strand of OW028649.1, from coordinate 7,317,391 downwards.
CCCCGTATATTATATTCTTATTCTGTAGTTATTACTGGTAGTTACTAAGATAGAAGATAAATACGAAGATCACGCGATTCGTTCGTCTAATTGCATCCAGTGGCAATTCCTTGTGTCCCCCACAAGTTCACTGTTTACAGGTCCAGACTGGAAGAAATAGTAATAAACCAAGTAGATATACTCGTCATATTTTGTCAACTAGTGAGAGATCAACAAAAGATGCAAAGTACTTAAGCATTACCTTCCTAGTTAATTACTGAACAATTTTGACATTTTATTTCGACTACATTGTGTTAGGTAATATTGGTGAAAAAAATTACGCTAGACGGTTTAATACACGCAAAAAAACATTATGTAACCGTACATATTATATTACATCTATCGAATCGGCGCTTAACATCGAATTTCATCTGATGTGGTCGCCTAATTTCGTGAATATATAAAATAAAGCCTTTCGTTCTTCTATTAAAGGGTGTCAAAACAACGACACTGAAAAGGCCCACTCGGCCTTATAAGTGTCCATTAGGGAGGCGAGACTGATATCATGTAACTCTATATATTTGACATTCAGCAAGGGCTTACGAGAGAAAATGGGCCTGATAACGATGGCTCTTTTAGGGTTATATTTATAGTTAGATTATACATACTTACACAACCTTATTTGCTGTAACAGATACGCGTAACAGCCAATATTCACAAGTGCCCTTCATTATGAGTACGTCCTCACTTTGAAGATTGAATTAGGTGTCACTAGGAGGCCACTAAAATAACATTAAAGCGACCAAAATTTGGGCGTAAAAGAAGTTTCAGCCTTTTGTTATTGAAGTTTGAAACAAATAACATATCTACTCTATGTGGACGTGTATTCCATGTTAATATTGATTTGTTATACAATAGATTTGCTCTTGTTTTATATTTAAACATTATTTTATTTATGATAGTGTTAGTGCATCTGAAACGTTTAAGAGTTAAAAGAGTCTGCCCTCTTGAGCCTACATAAAAGTCGGTAAAAGCCAAACATATCTTTTGGTATTAAAAATACAAACAAATTATAAGTGGCTCGTGCTGTTAACGTCATCATTGTCGTCATTTAGCACATTTTTTCATACTGTAGTACACCTACAAATGAAATATGTATACTAAAAATCATAAAATTAAAGTTTTCGATTCAAAAAACACAAAAACAATAAAAAAGCCAGACAGCATAAAATATAATAGTCATAACGATTAAAGTTCAAAACAATAGTTTTTGGCAGGTCTGGATGTTAGCAAATGCTTGTAGAGTACCGACTGATAGTGGGTCCTATTCAGAAAAGCCAGTGGTTTCAACGTTACCGAGCGTCAGCTCACAGATATCACAATTCCACTCACAGTAGAATTGTCGAGTAATTTCACATTTATATTACTGTGTTGCGGGAAAACTGTGACTCTGTTGAATATACATACACATATAAAAGTAATATGGCTGTAACTTTGGAAGGAAACACGCTGAGGATTAATTACGTGGATTTTCTCACATTCTTGCCAGCAATCTTAAGAAAGTGCGGAATTCCTTGAAAACAAATGTCTGTAACACCAAAAGTAAGGATAAGGATGAGACAAAATAATTTACTAACTTGATGAAAACGTGGCTTAAGTATCACCTTTATAAATAAAGACCTCTATTTTCAAGAACCTTTTTGTTAAGAAAGCTGAATACTTAATGGCGTTTGGCTTTATCTGACTTAATGGTAACTATATTTAAGGATCATAAATTCAAAATTCGATGCTTTCAACATATTTATTCACGATCACGTCTCCAACTTACTCGTAGTTTAAGATAGTTTAATACGCAATGTCAACGCAGACATTGCCAGCTATTAATAAAAGTTACAACCGACCTAAAAATCGCAAATGATTTTTCAAAAATACGTTTATTATTTAAATATTTATAAAAAATATCCAGTAAGTTAAAATAAATGAAATTCTCGAAGAATTAATGCTTAATGAATGTCATAATTATTTGACATCCATTTTGCTTATTGATTTAATACAACAATATTCTAATATTTATATTATTGATTTACATTAAAATTATGAGTAATAAATAAGTTTCTTTCTTTAGATGCCAAAAGATAAAACTATAAAATTAGCAAACGCTTAACACTTAGGACTTAGGTATTTAGGTAGTCACAAAGTTTTCAAATCAACAAAAGGTGGCGTTTAAACTTAGCCTTTTGCCAGAGCTTTCAATATGACGATCCCTCATTTGCCTTTTGCATAGTAAGGTAACACACTAACTCTGCACTTTATACGTACGGCATAACTGTATGCTCAGCCAGTTTCGTTATAATAATATCTGCTTTAATTTCAAGACTGTTGATGTCGGTATGCGCTATAACGGTTATCTCTGGTGTTATGCTGGAGCACAAAACATTTAAGTCGCAGTTTGTGGCTTGCGATAAGCTTCGTACCCTGCCATGACCTTACATCCGGCCTCCTCTGTCTAACATTTACAAGATACAAATGCATTACACGTGTGTGTGTATGTATATACCGTGAACACACCTACATTTATTTTTATACTTACACCTACATACTAGACTTAAATGGCTTTGAAAACAAATAATACCCACGTCGGCCTACGCATTGGCATTTTTATCATCATACTAATAACTAATTAAATGTTTTCTTTGATATTATTTACGATGAAAGGGTCTAATTTAAGTCTTCTGATTATCTTAACATAAATGGTAAATAACAAGAACATTAAAAGCTGCTTGAAAAAAAAAATGACTTGCGCGATATATTTCATCTGTTACAAAAAATATTGTAGGAGTTTAAAATACATGATCTAATAGCAATCTATTTGTTATTTTAAATAGCTAAAATCATCGTAAGTACTAATAAATTAATTATCTAAATAATAAATTATTTATTAGTAATTTTTGAATCTCTTGTATTATGTATAATGTGTTTAAGTTTGTTCAAGTCCAATAAAAAATATTAAACAACGACCAAATGTATAAATAAATGTCTACATTTATATGAATAAAATGTGACAATAAAATAAGGTCTAGTCTAATTTAGAAACAACTCTTAGCAAACAGAAAAGTATGATCGTATTATGGTGGTATTTTTCATTCAATTGTTTCTCCATATTTAAAAAAAAAATAGCTGTTGATATTTATCTGTATATATAAAATTTTCTCCTCCGTGATGGCTTGACCGATTTTTATGAATTTTTTCGTGTATATTCGGTAGGTCTGAGAATAGGTCCTTAACTATTTTTTATGCTCCAGTTTTTTTATTATTTGGCACAATGAAGTATTTCTTTAATATAAGATAATGACCGAAATTCTTATATAAATTACAAAACAATATATTTTTAAAACAAATGTTTTTGAACGGCGTGGCGGAAAATGCATAGCAATTTTGGACCAATTTATCAGCATTGAAGTATTGAGGTGGCTTTTAACGGTGGCGCATAAAATGTTGTGTTTAAAGATTGATCTGGCACGGTAATGCACTCTTCACTCTCAACATTATAGAGGCCACCAAGGTGCTAGATGTCAATCAAAACACCTCAATGTATAGATTTTTACGTAAAACTAACATACTGTAGATAATGTATATTTTATAAACCATTGCTTATTAATATGTTAAGAGCTGTGACAAGAGATTATAAATTTATTTTACGAATAATTATAGTTGTACATAATAATATGCATATATTATTATTTACGACTATTATTACTATTATGCATAGTTGACTGACGTAAGTGTGATTATAAAGAAATTTCTATGTACAAACCTTAAAATATTTAACGATAGTTGTTGATGCTTGAATAGGTATTTAATGTAATCCTAAACAATGACAAATATAGAACCGTTAAGTAAGCGTATCGGGACGGCCAAAATCGATAGACAAACTGTCCTAGCGGAATAATCCCACAATTAATACGAATGACTGACTTTCAGCTGGTAATTAAATTATAACGTAATTGGTATTTGGTTTAACTGTATCTGTATAACGTAGGCTGAAGTTATAAACCAATCCACTCTATACCATAAAAAATACACAATTAAATTAAAAATACATATCGTTACATTAAGTACATCATTTTGAGATAATATCAAAAATATAAAATAAAAAAAGTTGCTGATTAAATTCAAATTAAAAAAGTGCCTTAATCTAACACATTAACGATGTTCAATAAAAACTACATGTTACACGTTATGCCAAAGTCTAGACAGCAACAATACAAATATTACAAAAATACCGACTTGTTTGCGATCTGAAGTTTTGACTCCGAGGCATATTTCGAGCGAAATCCGACTAGTAAAATGCGGAACAACGCGAAGAGAGCTCATGATTAAGTCCGGGGAGCTAAAACCAGTCGAGTATTTTCGAACCAAATACTTAAGACTGTATAAAGCTGTCATTGTGAACATGAAATTTGCAAACTTTAGGTATTTGACGGGCCTGTTGGTCTAGTGGTTATTGACCCTGACTGCTAAACTTGAGGTCGTGGGTTCGATTCCCACGCAGGACAAATCTTTGTGTGATGAGCATGATTATTTGTTCTGTGTCTGGGTGTAATTTATCTATAATATGTATGTATTTAGAAATATATAAGTATGTTTATCAGTTGTCTGGTTGCCATAGGTCTGCCTAGTGTGGGATCAGATGGACGTGTGTGAGATGTCCCAAGATATTATTATTATTTTTGCTGTTGAAGTAATTATCACATAAAAAAATAACATTTTAAAAGTCAAATGTCAGTAAAATTTTTGACTTTTCCAAGTAGGTTGACAAAATGTTTCTTTAACCACCTCCTTACTGTACAGATAAAATAATATGTTCAAGGCGACGTGGCTTAAGTACACATTTGCTACGTCGCTGTCGTCGCCATCGTGTTATGCAAGTATGCAAGAACGTGGAGTATTCATCCTTTGCTCTCTGATCCGTACAAGGGACAAATGTTTTGCACGTCCCAAATCCAAGATCCATGAAAACAGGACTTTTATCCCTTTTATATTAAGAATTCCGACTAAATATAAATGGTAATAAAAATTACTTGTAAGTGTCGAGCTAATGTAGATTTTTTACTCGTGAATAGTCACGCAATCCCCGATGGGCGTTCCTTCGATTGATTGCAGCCACTGAACCGTGTAAGTCGTCAGCAGTACGGGAACTATGCCAATTATACGAAGCTCACGACACCTCCGGGACTGTAGATTTTTAGCACTATTTAGGATAATTTGTAACCGTGTTTAGCAAATTATTTAGCACTTTTTTTCGAGGGAAGGACAGCTGTTTTAACCGTGCACCTAAAGTCAAGACGATTAACGATTAGATATTTTATTCACTCTACCACTCAAAGGTTTGCTGTTAGAAAACTCAATTTTGAGTTAAGCTCGCCTATGTACATAAAATTTATTATTATGTTACTGTTTTATGTGTTATGTGTACAATAAAGAATTAAAGAATTAAAGAATTAACACGCGTTTGCATAGATTGACATACAGTAAGTAGTAACGATTGGCATGCACAAATAAATATTGTAAAGTGTTACCTCCGCTCAACAGTATGAACAAATGCTAGGACTAAAAGAAATGGAACCCTTCAACTGAACAAACATTGTGCATGTTTATAAAAAAAGTTGTTCGATGCGTTTTATCCAACGTTGCCCTTTCCAATACATAATACAAACAACACTTCATACCTACGTTATATAGTTACATCCTTTAAATAAGTTCAAATTTAAGCATTTCTAATATTTACTTTTTGTCAAATACAGTTTAATAACAACTACAAGTTAAGGTTTTTGATCCCTCAACACGAGGGGTTGGAAATAATTTCATACCGTATAGGGTTTCCCTCTAGACAAAATTATTATATCTGCTGCAATTGTGAAGCAGACGAGAGCTACTACATACCGACGTATAACAAAGAATTGTATAGAAACTCTCTCAACTGGAAGGACCGTCCACTTTAACAAGACTTTAAGTGACTGGATAACGAAGGCTAACTGGGTGTTTGTCTCTACAAATAGAATTGTAAAATTATATACACACAGGCTGTTACAGCAAATTGTGTGACAATAGCGACTCATTTATTGAAGGACTGCTGTCTTTTTAATTATACATGTACGAAACAAAACACGACCAAAACAGCTTTTAACAAACACGGCTTGTTCTACATTCAAATACTTATGCTTTGATAGTGCTGATAAAACAACGTTTAAAAAAATGTCTGGGACAGTATCTGAAAGTAAAAAACAAAAACATTTGTATAAATTATAAAGTACACGAAGCCAGACGTAACACCTACCTTTTTAAAATAAAAGGAAAACTGAACAGTCAGGGTTCTGTCGCGTCGCGCGTCGCCACGTCGCTCCATACAACGACACTCACCATTAGTTTACATACAAATGGGTGTCGTTTTACATAATCCATCGTACACGATGGCTGTAATTTGTTGCGAACCTTCTGAATAAACAAATTGATCGCGTTCATAATGCATATCGGGCGGCGTGTCGTGTGGGATAATTAAAATAAAATCTCTATCGGCGCTGTACGTAATACGTCAGTCTCGACTAACGTCACCGGTGTCGAGTACTGATTGATCAACCGCGCCAGATATATCGTTTTAAGCCGAATAAAGCGGTTGTTTAACGACTACCGTGTTATTATAACGGGTAAATTTAATGCTTCTGTTAGTTTATGATGACGACAATGTAGTTATTATATTCTTTATGTGGTTTTTTCAATTATTTTCTAGCACTTAAGGTTCCAAAACTTATTACACGTCAAGGCTCTGCTTTGTAATAAAACATTTAGACTGGCAATTTTTTATTACCAAAACTTGATTAAATAGCTTATCCACACGATACAAGAGTAATAAATAAAAACGACGTCAATTTATTTTTTGATTGCTCAAAATAGCACTTTTATACAGTTTACGAACGCCGACAATTCGTTTCCGAGTGATGAATGTCTATTGATATAATACAGTGGCAGTGTACGCGTTGAAACGTAAATACCTATGTAAGTACCTGTGTGCGAAATCCACGAACAAACGGCTAACGAACGCGAAGCAAGAGGCGATACGATTTGTCTGCCGCTGTGAAATTCATGGATGTAGGAATGTGGTAGAGGCGGAACGATTCAAATTTACATTTCATTAGCAGTTCACTAGCTGTTGTAGTGAAGCAGTAATCGTATCTTTCAAATTTAATAAATAAGATACCTGACGGACTATTTTAGTAGCTTAAAAGTTAAGGTTCAATTAAAATTGGATGATCATCGAGTAGGTTCATGCTAGAGTTCCTAAAACAAACTGCACTTTACCTCAAATTAGCCAATATTTGAGAGCGCCGGTTTGGCTCGTTGCGTGTTTATACAACACCCTCTATACAAACTTCGTTCTACAACTATGTACTAGCACCAGCATATTGGGGTAAACAAAAGTGCTTACAATGTACGAAATTCTAGTTTAAAATAAGTTTGCGGTTTAACATACTATCGAGTTTTTTTAACTTTACAGAGTTGTTTAGTTGGTATAGTAAAATAAATAATACATTCTTAATTACGTTTTTCAGCATATCTAAATACGTTATTCAAACATAGTCTGACTAGTGGGCGCGTAGTCGACCATAAGCCGTAGTATCTTGCTACATATGCTACGAATTCCGTAGCAGATAGTCCAGACTGCCGTTACAGCCTATACTTAATTAACTACTAAGGGAGCTACAGAACACTCAAAAAAGGAATCCATATCATAAATATATATAAGACATATAAATGACAAAATTAATTATTACTTTAATTATTTGTTACGCATTAACGCATGCGGAGCGAATATTTGTAATTAAATACAAATTATAGACCACTGGCGCATCAAGCTAGTGGTCGCAGGTTCGAGTCCTGCCCGAGGTTTAAGTTTTTCCTTCTATTATTTGTATTTAATGACAAAATTAATATTATAAATGACTAAAACATTGAAAACTGAGCCTGTAACTAAACAAATCTACACCATTGATTTGTTATTATTAACCAAAATCCATCTGTGCGTCATGTGTCTCAGTTTAGTTATTAGTTTTATAGTGCAGGTCTTCATACCCACAGACAAACTGTGCAAACGGTTTTGTGGGTCATTGATTTAGTATTTATGGTTTACTTTAAAAATACTTAATAAATAGATAAATAAAAATGAAATAATAAAAGTTTATGTTTATAATTTTCAAAGGTCTATAGGTAATTTTATAGTTTAAACATGTCCAAAAACAGTATTAAAACATAAGGTGTACTCACTTTAGTAAATAAATAGAGATTTGAATACATCAAAAGTATTATTGTATAAAGACTGAACAAAGCTGCGGTCATGGTGCATATCTTCAATAAGTTCAGAACATTGTCCGTGTTATGTATCATCCCCGGACCACAGTAGTCATACATTGTGCGATAAACTCTTTTCCTTTATTACGAATGCAGTGCATTCGTTAGTAGCTCGGCGTCGCGAGTCAGTATTTGCGCCGCCTGCAAGTGGCGATATTTCAGAGCGCCCAGAACCTGTTTGTGAAAACTTTATTCACGTCAACAACGCGCTGTCTGTCACCTACAACACAAACTCGCCATTATTACATTCAGAAACTCGAAAATAAATCTCACAACAACTCACTATAATCCGAACAATTGAGCCTATGTTGAGATAGTTTTTACACTCGTTTAGACATTTATCTTTTTAGAAGACGCAGAGCTTTCATTAGTTTCCATTACTCAATGGTAACATACTTATTCACTGTCCAAAATCTTTAATATAAATCTGTTTTTAAGCTAGCTTAGAATAAATTGTACCGAATGCTTTACTAAGAATAAGTTATATTAATTATCCTCCTTTCAGTTCTGAGATAAACAGGTCTAATAGAGTTTATTTTTAGCAGCTGGGTACAATCAGTGTCAATGTACTACAGAAACATTCATGTTTCTGTAGTACATTTTGATATTCATATCACAAATTGATCAATGATTTACTTTATGTACCTACGCCATTATAAGTACGTACTTGTAGTTACATCAAGTACGTGTAATATAAGGAAATATTTTTATATTATTAATTTTATCGAGTTATTATGTTATAAAAGTGCATATTATTTTAAGTAATGGTTGGATAAACATATTAATCAAAACTTTAATATTCAAATACGTTTAAAAAATGTTTTTTTTTTTGTTTCAGTTATAAAAATAATTTAATTTTTTTAATTTGGCAATATTTTTAATTCATAGGTGGTCATTCACTGATCATTGTGTTTATAGTCATGGTACACAATGACCAGTGTGTGTCGTGTGTCGGCAGGCTTTTGGAAGCTCGGATCGAGGCGGGCACGCGGCTGGCTGACTCCGATCGTACGCGTCACTATTTTACATATAAATGGACGTCGCTCCATAATCCGTCTAACACAATGGCTTTAATTTGTTTCCTGAATGTGTACGTAGGCAAATGAAACTTGAAATTGGCGTGAAGGTACGTCGCGTGCGCTGCGCTCGCTCTACAGGGTAACCGCAATACAGAACGGTAAATAAGTAAGTGCAGCGATGAGTGTTTGCTCTAATTTCGATACGACAGTAAAAGCTCCGCTGCAACATCGGATTGTTTGACTCTCGTAAGCCAAACTACGTGTGTTGTTTAGTTTGACTTAGCTAACAGAGAAGTTAAATTAGTACGAGTATTTCCGAATGCAAATCCCGTGCAGGCTGAAGTAGTCGGTCGGCACCTGCGCTGACAGTTTGCGTAATAGCTCGGAACCACCGAATTAATTTACAAAACTCTGACCTGTCTCGAACAAAATAGTTTTTGATGCCAGTACCCAGTTTGTTCGCTCCACTATGGCGTAACCTCGAATAAGTGGGTTAGTTTTTGAATAAATATTACGTGGAATTTGTGTTTCCTAAGGGGATTATTTTAATGAAACATAACATGTATTTGTTTCTTTGTTAGCTGAAAATAGTTTGCATAATGCCACGTCACTAAAATAGTTATTGAATTAAATGCGGCTCTTTACTGCCAAACTTATATTATACTTTTATTAAAAAAGTAGCATGCCTACATATAACATGACATGTATAAACAAAAATTATATTAAAAATTTCCGACCGTGTATTAATTAGTTTACGCCCGTAGCTGCGTGAAATGCCATTCGGATACCAGGAATTTTAAATTTTGGATAAAGTTGACAAGGAAATACGACGATATTTTACTTTAATATTATTCGAGCGAAAACTACGGTGAGTTAGAATTGAGTTACACCTGAAATAGAGGTAAGATTAATTTTGTCGGATGAAATTAAATTGTATGAAACACTTCAGTTGTCGATGGTTGCCTGGTAAAGAATAAGTCCCCTCCTCTCCATTAGTGTGATGTCCGACGGTTATAGGATTATACAAACAGCTGTCATCAACTTATACCTACGCATATACTGCCTAGGCAATTTGAAAACATTTGCTTTATTGTACATACAACGTACAACAATGTGTATAATTTATGGCAATACTAGTTAATTAGATAAAAGGTGAGACTTGAGTCTACAAACAACATATTATGTAATAATAATATTATTACGTAGATACAATGTATAAATCATACTGGAAAATAATTGAACTATCTACTTTCTAATATCTAAGCTTGTACCTAATATTTTTCGAACAATAGTCTCATATTTAGAAGCAACAGAAGAGACACTTCAACTAAAATGGTACTTCAATCATTCGTTCGTCGTAATTTTAATTAAAACGTCTTGTTTAGTCTCATGCAATAAGTGAGTACCTACTTCATCTAAGTCGAGATACGTATTCAGTACCATTGTGAACACGTAACTACGGCATGGGCTTGTCAGCTTGTGCATCATTTCAATTAAAAGCCGTATTTATCATTCTATTATATACGCCGACAGGTGAATTGGGATAAACATCAACATGTTTATTATAATAACGATCTCCAGCGGTGCCGCAAACAACTTTGAAACTGGCCCAGCCACGCAGATGGGGATGACATCTCTTTGAAGATAAAGACGAGAGATAATTTTGCAATTTTCGTGCCGAGAGGTTAGCGATATGTACCTGCCTGTCATGTTCCTCAAATTAACTTTTGATGGCAAGCAAGCAGAGCAACTTTCGCGTTTGTGGTGACGAAATTTTGTAGGCATTTTGGCTGACGGCAATGTAACGGGAATTGGTAGGCAAGTACAATTTCCAATTTCGAACTTTGATCGATGTCAGATTATATAAATTTGTATTTTCAGTCAGAGCGAGTCCGCCAATGCTTTGATTATATCTCAGTGTGAAATTGCCATTTCAAATAACAAGTTTTATTCAGAAAAAATATTAATAAATGTACGTTTTATTTTTGTAATCGACTGTGTTGGGTGTTGTATTTAAATGGCTGTTAAATGATTTCTCGTTTAGTTCTACATCTAAAGTAAGGAACGATGAAAGGAGGTTGTTTTTTGTTATAATCTCCGCCGACCCCAGCTGAAGGGAGCCGTGGTCACGCGCGCCCACGCCATTCATTCACCATTCAATGAGCTAAGCCCACAGCTTCGCTCATCCCACTTTTGATATTATTTTGTGACCCAATACATAAGGGCAAAACTTATACTAAATAGAAATAACATCTGTTATGTTATATTTAGGTGGGCAAAAAAAGGAGGATGTCGACAAAAAACGACACTTTTCTTAAATACCAGACATGCTTTTATTTACTGTCGTTATAATCACTGCCATAGCAATTAGGTACGACATATAGCTTTTTTATAGTCTTATTGCATACCATGCGCAAACAAAAACCAAAATAAAGTGTTTGTTAATCCAATATTTTTTAAATATCTAAATAAATAAACAAACCAATAGTTTATTGTGTGTTGATTTTGAATAATTGCGTCACCACATGATAATCACATAGATGTTTATCAAAACGAACACGTCAATGTGACAGCCCTAAACCATACATTTGTCACTATGATTATGTCAAACACAAAAATAATCCCGTCATCTATTTGGCGTGTGGCGCACCCCTGCTGTTCGCGACTTGCAAATTTGGGGAGACTGAACTACGGCCGGGAACAAACGGCAGAAAGATTATAAACTGCTCTGTATAGGTGATCAGACGTCAAAGTCGTGATGTTTTGAAAAAAATTGTCGAGGGGGAGGGTGGGCAGCTTCGGTTGCCATGGTTAATAATACCCGCGCCATATAATACACCAAACATGTTGGCGTCGTGGGCAATTTTCCCCAAGTCGCATCGGCCGTTGCTCTAGCAACAGGTCGCCTGTTTTATAGCGAAGCTTTTTATATGATTTCTTATGCTTATAACGTCTCTTTACAGTTCAAAAGAAATCAAAAGCATTAAGTTTCAAAAGGTGAAATCGCTTTGAGACGACTTTTTTAAAACGTCAAGAACATTAATATATTATTTGTTATATATCGATACAGTATTTACAAAGTGATGCGTGTAGTACTAAGAGTGTCTTAGTATTGAAATGAGCAATGATTTTATTCGTCGAATCGTTTTTCTTTGAAACAGTACAAACAATTTTCACATGTCAGCCGTCTTCATTAATTATGAATCAAATTCAACGTGTTAGTAACTTAGAGGAATAAATAAGTAAACTATAGAGCGCGCATATCGAGTATGACCTTTTGGCACTAGTATGAACATGTAAAATCGTAAAATTAGTATCAAAAGTGAGCGTACCGTTTTATTAAAACTACTTCACTATATTAACCTAAGAATATCGGAACCGTCGACATTTTCGCATAAACGTCTGTTGTCCCACGGAAAATCACTTAAATCATTAAACGAGCTTAGTACATTTAGCTAAAAATGCTTACGCTCGGGATAAAGAGGCTACTACCTATGCGCACGCTCTATGCTTGTATGTTTACTCTAAGGTTAGTTTTGGAAAGCACCGCACGTGTTCACATAGTTAACTGTTAACACGACACTGGGTAACTGTTGTCTGATATACTTGCTCAATTATAATCCATAAATAATTTATAGGTATGCCTCATCATATTTTAACCTTTAGAAACAAGTTTGAAATCATTTACCAACGTTTTAATCATTTCACGATATTTGTACATACCATTGATTTCTATAATTATTTTTTTTATTAGTATATAGTAAGGCATATACAAGGGTCAATAAAAAATAATAAAAATAGTAGAATTGCCGATAAAAAATGCCGATATAATATCAAAATGTATAATTTATACTCTTTTATTAATTTATGCGTAACACACATTAAATTGATGTGCACACGAAAATATAAACTTATTTGGTTGAAAATGTAATTAATGTACCGTTTTCTGAACTACTAGAGCACATCATAATACATGTATATGAACAGTGTCTGTGAGTCTTTAGAAATAGACCCGCACTGCACGATCGCTTGCGATACGACCGCAGGGCTATTTAATAACATCACTCATGCATAACCGAGCAAAAGTAATTAAAGCGACGTCACCGTCACAACGACCATATAGTACTAAAGCCTTTTCAGTAAAAGAGGGCGCTGAGCGCAATTCCAAGTTACATTTTAATCAAACAGTGACCACGCCCGAGCCTGTCATGTCGCCTATTTATGAGTTGTAAAGGGGATCCTTCCGCAGTTCACTTTGTGCGGGCGTATGGTAATGGCGTGGATATGGTGTGACGCGCTCTGACATGTGTCGGCTCCGGAAAATGAAGTCCGAACGCGAGGGAATGTTTGCACGCACACGCCAATAACGTGCGAGAGCAAACGATTTTACGTTGCGCAATTTGTTCGGCGACGTAATTAATACCTGCTTTTTTTCTTACTACTTACAATCACGAAATTTTAAACTGAAAATCTCACCATGAGCTGCCTTTACTACAAAAAAATATAGAATATCAAATATAAAATATAGATTATCGCGTTAAAAAGTAGCCTATGTCCTTGCTTGGGATTCAAACTTATCCCATACCAAGTTTCATCAAAATCGGTTTAGCGGTTTAGACATAAAAGCGTAACAGACAGACAGACCGAGAGAGCTAATTTCACATTTATAATATTAGTATGGATCAAATACGAACATAGTCATACAAAGTAATAAAATTATATCTTCAAAATATGATAAAAATATTTTTTGAATAACATACCAAATAACCGCACAACATTCTTTGCGCTGGTCATTTAATAGAGGCAATTCTTAAGCACGTCATTATATTACGTTGATGACGTCATAAAACGCAGTTACGCGTTCGAGGGGACCGAATTAGGTTCGCAAAACCACGTCCACCTTCTAGGCAGTAATGTTTACATACACCATTATTAGTTTACGTAGTTATATTTGTTACAAAACTACGCTAAGTAGACCGTAAGGGATTTGTTTGTTAATAAATTGTTTATTAGAATCTCATCAGCTGTTGAATTTAGGTATGATTAAAAAACTAAACACAAAATAACCTTGTTCTGGGGAATAAAAACACGATTACGATTCTTGCTGCTTATTTTCTCATATTAACTAAAATGTATAAAGCTTTAGAAAAATCGAACATGACTTACATTGACTGGGTATTTTCCTGTTACCAGACATAGATACCTTTATGTGTTCGGAGTTATTTTCACTGTTATTGTAACTAATGAATACACTTTAGTCAATAAGATAGTGGTATGAATATTTATTCATCTATGTTCTGTTAATAAACGTAAGAGCCGTTGGAACCTGTTTTAGGATTTATTCGTAAAAGGAGGTAATAGCGCGGCTCATTGCTTTTTCACTTGGTTACTCAAATGTAGATGGATGAGGTCGTCTTCGACGCCGCCCGAGACAATTGTCAGTCATCGCTCAGTGTCCCCGCTAATTGAAAATTCTCGTCAGCTTCATTTAAATCTCCATCGACAAGACACGCGACCGTTGGAAATTAAGCCCAACTATAATTCAATTGTCCCACACCTTTATCATCTAATGTCGGCTCGGCATCTGCGTGACTGATTTCTACAAAGAGCATTTGACATTTTGAGTTGTGAAACAGAATTGTTTAATTTGTTCTCGCCGATTACAAAGTCGATAATCGTTATTTGCTTGCACAACAATGGTATTATAATGTTTTAAATATATTATTCAAAACTTCAAAAAAAGGAGCTCCTCAATTCGTATGTATGTAATGTAGTATTATTGGAAATGCATTATATTCACATAATATGATAAGCTAAAAAAGCTTCTAAGCAATAATTATACAAAATTTTATGAGTGTACGTATATATGTATGTATGTTTGTCCATTCATTTCCCCGAAATATCGAGAAAGAAAACATTTTAGAAACTCGAAACCATTTTTTTTGGCTTAATTTAACTTCAACTTAGGAAACAGTGCAAGTATCATTAAGATTGGTTGAGTTCTTTTCATCAAATTCAAGACCTCGAAAAAATTTAAAACCCTGATTTTGTACCTACTATTATAATGTTCGATATGTAGTAAAATATGTTTAATTTAATGCAAGTATAACACTAGAAATGTTATAGTTGCATTAACTATAACAAATGATGGCTAACGTTTTAATAACACAATTAAATAACACGAACGATATTTCAGTAAAATTGGTTATAATGTAGGTAGAAAACACGTAGTAAAATAAATTCGTTGTACCAATTAAGGATCCCTTATTCCTAAATACCCTTTCAAGTGGATTCGCGGAAGGAAGAGGGCGCGAGCGGAAGAAATTCTCGATAACAGGGAGTAAAGAGTGGAAAATTATAAAACGTTAGAGCCCAGACACCGTCTTGAGTGGATAATATTATGATTATGATCGTTCGACTTTGAAATAATACGCAGGCGTGCGCTCTGCTGTCGCCGTTGTTACGTCTAGTGCGAACATTATCATATTTAGTTGGTTCTACAAGCAACACGGTGGTGTTTCAAAATGTCTAGCACAAAACTTGCATTATAATAGCTCATCATTAAACTATGAGTAAATAAAATATGTTCGCATTTACATAATTATTTTGACCTTTTGTTCACATGTTTGTAGATCAAACCTAAATAAATAATATGTATGTATAGGTATAACAGAATATTTGATATCTATCTTTACTATTTACTAAAATCTTGAGTAGTTAAAAGTAGTTTTATAAGAAAGCTACTAATAAATTTTCTCGCAACATGAGCATAGGAACCTACAGCGTCTTAAGATATTTAAATATCTTTTATATAAAAGAACGCAGATGAAAATATCTTGTGATGTGAAGATTTATGACTAGCACTTCATTTGCTCACAGTTCACCCAGGACGTAGCAGAATTATATTAAGTGTGGTCCAAGGAAAAGTTTTGTGAAAGAAAGGGACAACTTGCGATTCCATTTTTATTCATTCCATAGCGAAATCAACATTTGTAGAAAGCGTAGATATGGGCGTAGGGCGACCCGTATTAAAATATTTTAAGCAGGCTATGAATATGCAAAGACACGGCGCTCGTCGGCGGCGGTTAACGATTTGCACGTTTTTGGACCAGTTGCTAATTGCAAATGTGAACGAACACTTATGGCAAGTGTAATTGCTTTCACTGATACCAGATCAGATAGAAACACATTGTTTGATTTTGCCTCGCAATAGCCCTCTATAAATGAAAACTAATTTACTTTCATCGGATAGCCGGACCGCGCTAATTTCATTTCGTTTGCGATTAAAAAGTAACTGCGGGTTTCATTAATTTTAATGTTCTGTGACAAAACAAAAACGTTGAGATAAAATTTTATTTTCACTTTTTGCTATCACTGTTCTTTGTAATCGTTTTCTGAAATAAACCAGAGTTCTTTTTTTATAATAAATAAAAACATCAACTCACTATCTATTTTATTTAACTCGTTAGAGTGGTAAAGCTTTGTACGGTCTCAAAGATGTCTGGTTGTAAAAGAAAATCCATTTGGAATATGAACGCTACATGACCTGTAGGTGATCCCGGGGGAGGCCCACAAACCCCGCATTACCACTTACCTACAGCGCTTGAGAAATTCCAAATTTTCAGGTCCAAGGAGGCTTACGATATATTTGTACGTCAACTTTGAAAAGGATACTAAAAACTTATGCGAAAGTACCTAAGAATTAAGTGGCTGAATTACAAGATAGCGAGATATCTCTATAAAATTACTTATATAGGTAGTTTTCTTTTACATTTTGGAGTTTTTTATACATAACTAAAAATTAAAATAAAGGAATTGCTAAGTAAAAATTATATTTTTGTATTTTCTTCAATGTTCCACGTGCACCTACAGCTGGGTTAGGAAAAAATAAGGAGAAACTCTTACTGATCTTACAATAGCTTTCTAACGATACATTTCTTTAATATCGCCTATTCAATTTATTTGAACCAGAGTGGGTACCGTGCACTGTAAAGTGGAAGTTGGTTAACAAGATCAAGCACAAAGTGCGATACGCTGTACGATTAGCTGCTTGTTGTGAGTAGCTGGCTTCTATCTCGGCCTTTTCAAGTGTGATTAAGGTTGGATTGAGGCGAGCAACGAACGTATATATTCAATTAATGCTACTCTAGACCCAGGTTGGCCAGTCCCTCAATTTATATTGCATTGGATCTGAAAATTGCCCGTATTTGTACGTACGTACGCCTCCTCATGCCGCGGGCGGTCGTGACCGTGCGCCAACAAATTGAAATATTGCCATTCGAACAGTTTTGAGAACATGGTTTTAAAAATTACCAACGGGTATGTAAAATTATGATTTTTTCGTTATGGCTAATATTTATTTTATTAAAATTTATTTGAAAAATCATTTTAGATTTAATCTTTTGACACAATTAATTGGTGCTTTCTGGCCTAATTTATAATAATTATAAGTACTAGATATAATAGACTGTGGAAACTTTAATTTAAAAACAAAATATACTAATCAAAATAACTCTTGCATTAACACTACAGTATTCTTTTGTAATAAATAAATAATCTTTGAAGCAAAAAGTATTTAGAAACAAAAACATGCATGCCACCAGTTTTGTAACCGGCCCGTCATCAATTAGGCAAACTGTATTTACAATTTATGTAACATACATAAGCCGACAGTCATAATTGTACCCAGCCGTAATGTTAGTCAACACGCTAACTATTAGTACAGTACAGTAACAACATCGAACGCGACAGTCACCATTCGTTACTAATGTCGATCATCCAGAGACAAACGTTACCTTGTAGTTCGGCCGGAGATCAAGGGATTACGGAGCATAGCAAAGCGCCAATAATGGCTGTCTTCGAACATCAATACAGATGCGGATTTGTAGTCATGCTTGGTGGGAAACTCTCTTCGGATTATAGTCTTAAGGTAGCACTGTACGTCTTTACCTGAACTTAAACTTGATCGTTGAAAAACTATTTAGAAAATATTGATGTTAAGTGTTTTACTTTGGTGACTGAATGAATAAATTTTAGTCAGCGCAAAAAATGTATTAATAAATTTAAACGTGCAATATTTTTTTTTTTTTTGCAAATATTGTGTGCTTCTTATCAGTTAAAGATTTTATAGATTATAAATTTATGTCATAAATAAAAAAAAAATCTAATGTTATGAATACACTTGTCTCTAAAATTGGCAATCCCTATTTAATGTTTTTGATGCATAAATGTGTCAAAACGGATTTTATAAAATGTATATTAATAATATTATTCTATATTGTAATATTTCTACCCTTGTTGTTGTGAACCATTATATAATTATTGCAACATCTGTAATTACCATGTACAAAGAAATAAATAATATTCTATACCTTTCTATTAAAAAAAATAGTAGCAAAATATATAGTATAGAAACGAAAAACTAAAACATGAAGTTTTATTTTTAAGTTAGGAAGTTTCATAAAAATAATATTTTTGTTATTCTGGAGGAGTTGTAACAACCTACAAAATAAACGTTTATTTTATTTCTAGCGGCATACTTTTCTAGGCTGTGCTTAACAAGAAAGTCTATATTTAAGAGCAATTAATGTTGACTGTGAAAATAGACTTCCAAACACGCGGAGTTCATAACAAACTATTCAAATTGCGTTTAATATTTACGTACAAAAATGTTTCTACACTTTATGAAATACCGGAAAAATATTTCGCTGAAATAGCTTTTCGAAAACACTATTAAATATAGTGATAGATATAAAATTTGAACACGAGAAGCAATCTCAGCAAATGGACGCCGCTTAGCAGGCCATTTTGCCATTTCGATGCATTTCCGTTTGGAAATTACTATCATTTGTTGAAAGAGGGACGAATACCACTAAACCGGTCATGGAGCTGTTCATTAATCAACCGAAGAAATAATGTTTCGTAAAATATGCTTATTGAAAATATAAAATAGCTTCTCTTTAGCTTTTAATGCAGACATCCCGAATAAAACGACCGTGGTAACACGGTCACACGTCGCTTCGACGTTTTTCTTTTAAATTCTAAAATCATGTAAAACAAGCTTACAAAGTATTTGATGATTATTAATCATCTTCCATTCGCAATACATGACAGTCCTCTGATTATGTCATTTGATAACCCCTTTGGGTTACGATGTTTTTATACCTCTACTCATTCACGCCAATCGTGGCATCAAGTAGTACTTGGCTATTGACTGTCGCTGTTTAACTCGCTTAAAGGGTTACGGAGTAAGAGCCCTACTTTAAAACCATCATAAAGTGTAGATTGTAAAATGTAATATACGTAGACATAATCGATTCGGGGCTTGGGGCTGACTACCGCACTTGTCACAATAATCTTCTGGATGGCTGAGTATTTACACATCGAAACCCCTTGCTTTGAACATCAAACCACTGGTTCTGCATGTCATATAGCACCTTTTGAATATCAATACGAATTCGTAACTATAGTCATTAGATTATGCCCGAGTGGTTTTAGCCCATTTTTTACAACAGTTCATTCGTATATTAAACAGAAAGTAAAGGCTATAAAATGGCTATATCCTATCCATTTTAGCAAAAAATAAAGATAAATAAACTAATGTCAAAACACTTGTTTTAATACAAAAACACTTGTTCTATTGTCAAAATAGTCTGTAGGTAACATAGCTTTTTAAACGTGTATCGCCATAAATCGCCATTTTGGTTTCTTTATAATGTAAGTTATTTCGTGGATTTTTGTTTGTTTTTGTCTTTTTAATACATAAATTGTAAATGTATTAATATTCGTAACAATATAATAAAAAAAAATAAAAAAATTATGTATTCCAAAAAGATTTAAAGAATTATTCGGCGTTTTTTTTTTCATAAAATTTAATACTATAGACGCGACATCTAAAAAACCTTTTGGTGGCTTTGTTTATCTTAAAATTTTAGCTAAAACGAATAGGGTATAGACAGCTTAATTTACCCGAAAACCACTAAAGCTTTCTTAGAATTCAGGCACGTTCCCAAATGAAGATTAAACCTAAACCTAAAGTTCTTTACAATAAGTTTATTCAGTGTCGCTATAAGTAGGACGGGGCTAAAGGTCAGCGGGTAACAAAATCGTCCGCATCCCACTTGAAAACTTAAAGTAATTTGGATTTTTGAGATACACGGCTGCGATGGGGAGGGTTGTAATAGTAAATAGGGCATGCTCTCGCGACCAGTTTCCTAGAACACTGGGATAGAATGCACGTTTCACGAGCCAAAAAAAGTAAATGAGTTTGAATACTGAAAAATTGGGTCTCATCCAGTTTTCTTAAAAAATGTGTCATTCAAATAATTCCGAAATAACACGTAAGTTACATTTTATGTTTTATTCAAGACGTTTAAAATAAACACCCCGGCCGTATAAAATTGTGCCGCGCGGCAAATCTTGGTGAAACTGTCTATAAATCTGACCATAAAAGTAAATCCCTGCAATCAAATCGCGAACAGCGAAAAAAGTAAGGTTGTTTGTTGCTATCTCCGGGAACATACATGAAAATAGCTGAGGAACTATTTCGTAGCCGGATAAAAAGGTTCTCAGACCATGAATATAAATATGTACGGTGCGGCCTTATGTCGCTTAACTGCGCTGTAGGGCTGCGGAGCGCGTTAACGCTAACACCTATTATTTTAGCCCACTTCGTACCGATATACCGTTCATTTTTACGTCTCGACCCTCATTATTAACTCATCTCGCTAAAAAGCAGCAAAAAAATAAAGGTTTCACAATTCAGCAAAATATTTCATAGCATTTACGCGGTTGTATATTTTAATGTAATTACTTCCTAAAGTAGGCAATTATGGTAATTTATTCTCAATTTATGTCAAAATCTAAATATCTTTAGTGGGTAATTGGATATTGAAAGTGAATTGAAACTTGAAAGTGTTTGTGAAACGTATTTGTGCGCAACCCTAGAGCCTACAGGAGCAAACAGCAACTGTATAAAGGTTATAAAAATGCAAGAAGCCGGAAATGAATACGCCCCTGCGCTACGTACTCGAGCACATAGTCAGTGGCGTGTAGCTCGTGTAGTACGCCGCGGACGTGGGGACACGGACTCTCATCAAAAATAAAGGCAGTGCACCCACTATTTCACACAAATTGGATTGTTTGAAACGGCACGTCCTAGACTTGCTTCGTAAAATACAAAAATGCAAGAATCTTCATCATCAGTTTATACCTCCTACACTAACCCAACGATGCAAAATTTAAGATACTAAAATATTTGACGATGAATCAAGCATTTTGAAAAACCAGAACAACGGTAAAGTATTTACCTCAAGTTAAATACACTTGTCATATTTCTAAGGGTATTTTCTCCGAAACCAATGATATAAAAATTTAAATGAAAAAATGTTCTTGGAAGCATGTCGAGTCAGTACTTGTTGATTCTCAGTCACGACTCCAAGAACAATGTTGTGTAATCATTGTTTTGCAAACTCATTATAACAACGGGAAGTTATAAATAGTTGTAGATGTGATTAGGAAAGCATTACAGTTACTTGTATAGCTCTGCTTACCGACGCCAAAAGAGGTGTTTGTTAGATTTATTACCTACCATTTCGATTTGTTTACTCAGTTGTTCAGATCCAATTACTTGGCACTGTTTCTGTACTTAATTAAAGGGACGCTTGATTACTCGCCCGCTGTGGGGCTTTGTATAATTGCTATTGTTTAGCAAATGAAGACAAATGAAACTTTAATTTAATGACACTGTCTCATTCAGACGCACGAAAGAAGAAGACCTGTGTTCGCGCTCAGAAACCTCGTTTTAAGTTTAAATTAGGTATTGCTGACTCACCCCTCACCATCACAGATCGACCTTGCCATTACCCATGGTTCTTTTTTTCAGTAAGTACACGGACGACCTACAAATGTTTTTTATAATGGTTTAATGAAAGTTTTTATAAAAACCAGTTTTGCCAAAACAGACTTACAAATACTTTATTTATTTTTTTGCTACATTCAAATGAGTTAAATTCAAAATTCTAATTTGTTATTTTCTAAATTTACTTATCAGTTCTATTTTATAATGATTGAAAAAAATAAATGTTTTTAAAATCAAACAAGTTTCGAGAAATCTCATTACAGTTCAGGAGTGATCTTAGCACTCCCATGCGAGCACTGAACCGTCTGCTCGGAAACAAAAGCAATAAAAAATGCAATTTTATTCAAATTTTATAGACTTGCAATTGAAATCGTTGTTTAATTGCAATACATGCAATACTATCGTCCATTATCAACCTTATTTTTTCAATACATAGTTTTGAATTGTTATCTCTTTTTGTCATTAAGGTAGGTTCATTCTTGGTATCCGAATTAGCTTTTAAACTCATCTAAAAGCTGACTTAAAGTCTTAAATATTTAAATAATAACACTTAGTTCAAACCTAATCTGGTCGTTAAAACTGCGAACTAATGTTAACGTTATCTACATTTAACGGTATAATGATGACATGGTTGAGCGCGTCCAAATGAGAATAGTTGTAAAGAGTACTTTAATTACCTAGCGTTCTTGGTTATTTGTTTGTGCCCGTCTCAAGGTTTTACTCCCGTAGGGGCGGTAACTCGATTCGCCATCCGCCGGTGAGTGAGTGGCATACTTTTAATTGGCCGTAACTGCGTTTGCCTGCAAGCGTTATTGAATTACCCGCAGAACAGCGCTTGGGGTTGTGGAGTTACTAAATACTGTTTCTACTCTCGTGATATAAATATTTGTGATGTTCCAGTTTTAAGTGTATTAATTCTGCTTTTGAATTTGATTTTCTATTGGTAAATATCTGTGTAAATATAATTATTAAATATTTGATGCGAGTAAAAATATACTGTATTTCTGATGTACGCACGTTTTATTTTAAAAAATATTTTGGACTGTGTTGGTTTTACAACAGGGCAATTAAGGTCAGTAAGTCATTCAAAGTCAAACATAGACCAAATATATTAACTTACCTTTTACTCAAAAAAAAGGTGTGCCTGAATAAATAAACACACACGTTTGTATTGTGTAATCGAACTATATCTATTACTTATATGAAAAGTGAAAGTAATAAATATTTGAACAAAAGCTAACATTTATTGCAATACCATAAGCACGGTCAGTTAGTAGGGGAAACCTTTGAAACCTCGTCAACAACACTCCCAAGAACATTTTTGAGTCGTTGGGATAATCTAGTTGTTCGAGAACGTTGTTTATAACTCGTGCAATGGCGCGGAACAACTCGCTTAGCGCAGGCGGGAGCGAGCGCATACGCTGAAGCGAGAGCGGGCCCGCCTATTGGGCATCGGTCATTGTGTTAGTGGATTCGCTCAGGCAAGGCTCGCAGTAATTACATCAGGGAATACGCTCCTACGGACAGCTACCGACGGTCCCTGTTTTTACTCGGACCCGTTACCTATGAACGAGGTAACTATGGGTAAATATACTGGCTGTTACTTGACGACGGAGCTCACTGTTTTCACAGTTAGCCAGGTGAAGCAAAACGCGTAGCTCACTTCAGTAATAGGGTTTAGGTGCTCATCGCTTCCTAGCATTGATCTGTTCACTGCTAAGACTGCCAATTATAAATTTTAGAAAATTACAGCAGTGTTTAATTTATTCTATCAACATACATTTGATTTCGAAATTAATGTATTTACTATTCAATTCACTGAAAAGTAGATATACAAGTGAAGCAATAAAAATCCTATTTAGGCAGGAGCCTACTTTTAGCTGTGTAGACATAGTAAATAAAAGTAAAATTATAAGACGGTCGGTCTACAACAAAATAAAAAGTAAAATGAAGCTACTAAATAAATGCATAAACCGGCCAAAACGGGCACATAATAAAAAGTGAAATTACTGGGGCGCGGACAGGGAGCGTTTTCCGGGTTTCCGACATCAACACATAATTCAGCGCAAGATTAAATGCCTCTTGGACTCGCCGCCGGAAGGCCAAGGCTCCATTAGACAAGGCCAGGCCTGTAAAGTTGGCCTTTATAAATGCCACTATCAACTAAACGTGGATAGGCAATCTCCGGATGAACGGACTCGCGCCGTAAAATTAGTACTCCTTTTCCTAGCTTTAATTCAAATTTTATTACTCGTTTTTGTAGACCTTTGCATAAATTATAACAGTTACTTTGTTGGGATTTAATTTTCATTTCCTCATATTTTCGGGAGTGTGACCCAGCTTTAGATGTGATATTTTGTACGTTGTTTTATTTGCGTCTGTTTATCACAGGCACAATGTACGCAATGATCTCATCACAGAGCATGTTGGGTGCTTTACATCCATAAGCGAGACCTCTAACCCGCTAAAGTTATCTAGGTTCCTTGGTAACATTTTTATTAACTCAGTAAAATTTTCTGCGTTTTTATACCTCTACGAGTGCAGTTGAAAAGTCAATAAATACCTATATGTATTTTAATCTTTGTAAAAAATGATTCAAAAATAAATAATGGCTTGTATATCGGTGAATATTAGTGATTACTATAAAGTTGCTAGGATGCCTTTTTTTATAAAGTAATCTACCTATTTAAGTGACAAATACAGTGCAGATAAAAAAAGGTTCGTTAAATTAAATGACAGATAATAAAAAATTAGGATACTTGGCGTTACTGATGTGCATGTTTAAGTATTTCTTGTTACAGCTGCTACGAACTGCTACGGCGACTACGCCAAAACGTATAAGCACGCAAGTTGGATTGTAGGTTACGATAAGATATCGATCGTCAAATACGAACGATTAACAATCAAACGTGTATGTCGGATGTTAGCAGGTTGTTGCCATTCACAGTGTGCACGAGTCGCCATGGTGAGCCATTCAAGTCGATGGGGCCGCCTTTGTCCCCTTAACTCGGGACCGCATACAAAATCAATGGCCAGCATTTGCTACGCAAGACTAAACTACACTGGAATCATGGTGTAAGCAGATATCTATCGCCGATATTGTCGCGCATATATCAGACGTGGGTCTACATCTATTGGTTTCGAGTTGTATTAATAAATTGCCTAACACTTTGAAGTAATGTCGATATTATTTAAATATTTGCAGAACCGATACGAAAGAGTTGCAAATTAAAAATATAACATAGAAATACGAAACTTATTATAATATAACAAACATGCGTGTAATATTTTTTTTTTTATTTGCTTGGCACATATTTCTGAGCTTTCTTAAGATTCTGTCCACATTTACCACGATGAGTTATTTGTAGACTTAACGGGTACGAGAACTAAAATTTACCAATTTTAATAATTGTATACATACTTCTATATAATACATATTATAATATATAAGTATGTACCTATATAAGTATTATGTGTTTTTGTATTATTGTAGGTAGGTATTCTATAAATTTACAGAGTAACTAGCTTATTTATCACGGGGATATAATTAAGCATATAATTTATGGATATAGGTAATTAGTAAATATATAAAAAAAAAAACAAATCATTTATTCATTAATTTGCAAATATTATTGTTATGTACTTACTTTTATCTGATACTATGCTCCGAGCTCCATTCAGTTCGACTGTCTCATACCGAATGAGTCGAGTCGCCCGGGCATCGTCCTTTTATACTAAAACACTTGTAAAACTACCCTCAGCTGTCATAGACGAATTTAAACAGATTTGTTTCTTGAATTATACTTTAGTAGGTACTTATCTATTGGTAATTTCTTTTTTTTACACATTAGATACATTATAAATACCGTTCATTTTAAACGTATTGTTTTAAAACAGACATATTTTACAGTTTGATTTAGAAATAATCACATCGGTACATCTTTGAAACAATAATAGATTTACAATTATTAGATTAATTAGAAATCGCTTGAATAATAATTTGCTGAGCAGCTGATGTGATAACGTAATTAAAGCAATTATCACTATCGTGTTATAATTCAATTTCTATTAGTGGTGAAATAATATTCGCACTTCAGTAGTTAATTTTACTTAATGATTATTAATTTGAGTTTATACTGGAAAGAGATATTGATGTCACTCTAATTTAGAAAAATAAATCGTAATTATATATTTTTTTATTCAACTAAATAGTGGATTTAAAATATTGTTACGTTTATATAAATACAAAGTTCTAACTTCCGCAGGGATAGGTGTAACTTGTGGAGACATTGATTCTCAAGATCCAGATAAAAAAAACTCTTAGATCATTTCTTGCAGATAATTAGCCTTTAATACGGCCAGAATTCTGTCAAATACTGTATTTCACCCTGCATATTAAAGCGTTTAATTCGCCATTTGGTTTTCTATTGATGTGTACTCAGTGACACACGAGTCATCAAGACGAATCTAGTGACATATCATCTATCAAAATTGATTAAGGCGTTGAATTGTTACGAGCGGTCATAGAAACGGATATACATATAAACATACGTACATACAGGTCAAACACATAACTCTTCTTTTTTGGGAATGAATAATTACCTGCTCGAGGTGGCCTTTATCCGTTCATTAGTAGGTTTTATTAATTCCTACCAACTCGTTTTCCCCCTGAGGAGCGGTGTTAATTTTCCATAAATATCCGTTTACACATTATTTGTTTTTCAAGGAAATCTTATCCTTACGATCTCACATACACGTTCTAAGATCGTGGGCAACGCCCTCTTAATGTAAACATATCTTAAATAAGAGCTTCTAATCTCACAAGCACGAATGGAAATTTACATAGAAACAAAAAACCAATTACAAGTTCCGTCACATGGGTAATGGTGGAGTATTTCTCCTGGGGCGGTTTGATTCGCTAACGTTTGGATATTATACGTTTTATTTCGTCTATCTAATGCTCATGTTTATTTAGACAGAGTAATAAAACTCCTGTAGGTATTCTCTTTAGCGTCTTAAATTACAAAACAAACATATCAAATGTGTCTTTTCAATTTAACTTGTTTGCTTTTATCATAGGATAAAATGTTTTTGTTGTAAAGGATGATTGTTTTAGATTTACTCTGTACGTACCTACCTAATTTATTTTTCTTTGTTTTTACCTGAATATAGCCGCGATACTTAAAAGAAACAGGACTATAAATTGTGTTAAACAGAATAGCCTTTAAATTCGATATGAATTAGATACTTGCACCGGTAGGTTTTGTTTCAGTTTTTAAATAACACACGAGTTTCCTATTTATTATGTGTTCCTTTTAACGAATACGGCATGAGTTTAGTATTTACACACACACATAAAACCAAAACATCGTTTCCCAAAGTAAAAACTTCAAAATTTTGTATTACAAACTAAGCTAGACGGCCAACATGTCTAGGCGAACAACAAGTGAGTTTTATTGGCACACTATTATTGGTAGCAGACACATGACAAGCCGACGTAGGTATAATAAGACGTGTAATGGACACCACTAAAGTTTCCTCATCCAAGTTTGCGACAAGCCGCATCTAATATGGCCTGAAAGCGATCCAGTCAAAATCCAGCCAATATCGCTAGAGAATTAATACATGCGTTCACTCGTGCCGGTAACTTTGAACTTTGCAAAGCATATCAACGTTTCGAACGAGTATTTAGTAGACATGTATTCTAAACAGTAACTAAATGTTACTGACTGGCCTGTTGGTCTAGTGGTTAGTGACCCTGACTGCTAAACCGGAGGTCGTGGGTTCGATTCCCACCCAGGACAAATCTTTGTGTGCTGAGTATGATCATTTGTTCTGTTTCTGGATGTATGTATATATACATTATATGTATTTAGAAATATATAGGTATGTTTATCAGTTGACAGGTTACCATAGTACATGCTCTGCCTAGTTTGGGATCAGATGACCGTGTTCCAATTGTCTTAAGATATTATTATTATTAATAAAAAAAATATACATTTATAAAGAATTTGGCACAACAAATTTAATTTCAAAATATTAAGAATAAAATTCGTTCCATAGCATTTAGCCTTATGATAATATAAAGCTTGTTGAATAGTCGCAGGGTTAAATTTACATAATCTCTACAAAAGAAACGGGCAACATTTTAATCTGTCCTCGTAGGAATCTAAATTAATATTACAGTGCAATCTCGAAATTGTTTTTTTCCTTTGTAGACAGCTATTGATTTATTTGCGTAATTTGTATTCTAGACGCATCGTTTAATATTTTAGGGTTGAGATATAATTGGATGCACAGCGGCTGCATCTGAATGCAGCCTTGAGTCTTGGCGGCTCGCCATGACTTTGCATAATTTAATGTTCGACTAATAAATACATTGCATTCAGATGTCAAGAGTGTTTTTCGTTGTACAAAGTTTAAAGTAAAGTCTGTTTTCGAGTCATTGAATAGTTATAGTTGATACAATTGTTTCTGTAACTTTGTATTTACATAAGCAGTTATAATAACTAGGAGTATTTGATTTTTATCTGTAAATTCTAGTGAATAATGACATTTTAAAGTTAAGATATAAAACAAATAGATTTGACTCTATTGCTGACAAAAATAGTTTTTAAGTAAATATTGATATAACAATCAGAAATACTTTTCAACAATATAATTATTAAAAACAATCAATTAATTAATTCAGCTTATATCATTACACGATACGATAATGCAACTGTACATATTTAATTCGCTAAATTATTCAGTCATGTCCGTGAAAATTAACCGATCAAATAGCGCATCACATTATTTGTGAAAGCTTATTATTATGCACGCTGAAATAATGAACCACGTACCACCCATGTATGCCCATAGCTGGCCAACAAACAAGACCGTACTTAATTTTTAATTTGAACATTACTTACGGGGATTAAACTCTGATCTATAATTATTTTAAGGTCAACGCAATATACGGCTACATAGTGTAGGACTGTAGGTGTCACAGGTGACAGCAGTAGGTATGGCAGGGAAATCTATTATGTATGAAAATTTTAATTAAATCCGAATGTGGCATGAATTTTCCACATCCACAGTTAGAGCTTTAATTGAAATTTGTGGGTTCGCCGAAACGATTACTGAACAATTGATATTTTAATTGTTTATGCAAATAACGCACCAAGTAGGTATGAGTCGTCATGTTCGCATTAAATTACCCGCACAAAATCTTTTAAAAGCCATTTCACCACCTTAATTCAGTTCTAATACTCCGTCTGTAAAAATAAAAGACCCCGTATTCCTTTCATTGTAATTCTATTTCTCAAAGATGACTTCTTACAACGCAGGAGTAACAGGCAAACTGAATTGATTTCAATATTCCCTCTACACTTTTCCTTTAGATATTTTTCGTTCCTGTTCTACATTTTACATAAACTAATTTCCTTGGCAATATTGGTCTTGCGACAGTTCTGTAGGCACGGGCGCCTCCCTCAAAAAGAAACTCGTCGAGTCGGGCCTTCGACGACCAAATCAAATCACTCGACCTTATCGATCACCCCGAGAAAACTTACAACTAAATTTATTTTATACGTATTTGTAGAAACAGTTGACGGTGAAACTTGATGTACTGACAGATTTGTATCGAGTGAAATATATTATAGGCACGAGACAAAATTAATCCAATAGTGCTGCTGATTTAACGCAATTGCTGAGGTTGCATCCCCTTCGCAGGCCCACAGGGCCAGTCACCCTTCACCGAAGGGGAAACGTTAAAACGAGGATATGAGAATTTACTGTTTAATCCAGCTGCAGGCCAATTTGTTAATATTTCCATTCAATCCACTTAAAAGCATGGTTGTATGTAAATTTGATACGTAAACACGATATCACGTGTCCGTATAGACTTCACCGAGCATCGAATGTTTTAAAGAAATTGAAAGGGAACGTGATTTGAAACATTTTGTAGAAAATCGAAACCATTTTAGACAAAATTGAAAGTAAACCGGATAGACGTAAAATTATCAACATTTATAATTTTATCTATAAAATGATAAATAAGTTATCAAAGCTGTTCGGATCAAGATGAGCATGTAAACACAAGCATGTTGTTTGCAGTGTTTGATGTGGTTGGCGCGGGCTAGCGCGCCCTTTATCAATTACGGCTAAACAAGAAAAATGACCGTCCGTAAGCCTACACAAGGCTAATTAAAGCAAGTAGGTAAATTTTGGCAAGCGCCGCTGTCCCCGCACCCCAACACCCGCGATCCATGTTCATCCCTCTCGGAACAGGTGGTTAAACTTTTGCGTAATTTCATTAAGAGAGGTATATATTTTGATCAACACGCAAAAACTCCACTTTTATAAGCTTCGGCGTCCAAGCTGTCTTACATCCGTGATTAATTTTAATTATATTTATTAAATTTTTTAAAGCAGACATTAAAAAATGTTTATGTTTTTTTGGGCTCGTTTTTTATAAGTGCGCCTTATTTTTATATCGACGGGTCATGGCGTCTTTACCTACTGTATTTCAAAACATCAATAAATCATTCACGCTAGATTAAATAGTAGTTGACCTCTCCCTTCGAGGAGCAAACACCATTACGAGAAGTTTAGGGGTGTCGAGAAGAAAAAAAACATCACACTTGGTATTACTGGTATGCGCTGATTTTAATGTAGTATCGGTGAAGGGCTAAATTTATATCCATTAAAGAGTATTATGGGATGAGTTAAAGCGTTTTGTATCGTTATTAAACGAAGGAGTTTTAATTTATAAAAAGATTCATTGCCAAAGTCTTCTAGCTAATTATCACATGATTAAAAAATATTTCTATGTTATGCACGTATGAACATAGAAATAATTTTTAATCATAATCATTTAATAATTTTAAAATACGTCTAAGAGACGGCGAAAAAGTGAAGATGGCTACTAATGTATTATTACTGATTTTTTGCACCTTTTAAAGTTTAACCTTAATCTCTCGTTGTTTAATTAAAACCTGTTTCTAACAAAAAATATTAACTATCTACTTATTACTTTTACCTCTAGAATCTAAATTGACCCAATTCTCAGAAAATAAAAGCATTAAAATTTCAGAAAGTTTAACCCTTCAGCTATGAAAGTCGTTTGAAAAATTATAAGTATTTTTAAATATTAAAGATGATAAATAATTGTTAAATATTAAACCAAGTTAACTACTTATTGATTGCTGCGGTACGCTATTAACTTCTACGTATATCTTGGAAACCAATCAACCGATTTTGATTAAGTAAACTTGCTTTTAAAATTGAAAGACAATTTACACAATAAAAAGCAAATTAATGACTTGAATTCTATTCATTTTAAAACGGGGACAAATGTACATTCACTTATAAAATATGGTTTATCTGTTTAGAAACCCCCAGACTCACATTACCAAACATTGTAAAATTCTAACAATATTACAACATGCATGTTTAAGAAATGGTATAAAATTTTATCATATAGGTAAGTACCAATATAACATCTAATATTAATATCAACCGTCTGGAATTCGTAGGTATGAGTGAGGAATATGATAATGAGCTATATAGTAATATTTCAACTCCCACAAGGTTTTGTAAGGCCTTCACGCGTGTATACATAAATATATGGAGATTATTTGCGTAATTTTATCCACCTGAATGGAATATGTACAGGCAATGACTGAGATAATGCTTGATTACATACAAGTAGGTTTATATTAGCGCATTCGTGGAAGCTTTGTAGGTACCTATTTTTGTAACTTAAATAATATTTAACATACACGGTATTTTAACTGCCTTATCCAAAGAGCACACCCGTCTGTTAATATTTATATTAATGTATTTTAAGTAATAACCTCAAAGATTTTGTTTTTGTTATTAAATTAAAAAAGTAATAATTATAGGATTACATTACACCTACACTGACAGCGCTTTTAAATTAAAAACATTTTCGTAAAATAATTTTGTAATCGCACTGACCATTCCTAAATTACTAGTACAAGACAATATAAAATAAATCAATTTGCCTCTATTTTCCACAAGTAGACAAGTGACTGACTAATAGATAAATTATTGCTAAATAGACCATCAAAAGATTAAAGATACAACCTCACAATCTCATTCGCTACCATCCATGCAATTAGAATATCCTATGAAATACAGTACCAAGTTAAATTGTATGACATTAGCGGTAAGCTCCAGGCTATCACACGAGCCTGATTAAAACTTTCTAATAATAAATTTTATGAAAATAATAAACATACTAATTTCTAATATGTAGCTAATAATATCTGTGTATTATTTGTACTATTATCACATTTTTGAGACGAGTTCAGAATTTATTCATTGTACTATTTAAATAATTATGTGTCACTAGTTCTATTCGCGACACATCCGAGTCAGTCGTAAATATGACTTTATACATGATATTAATAGTTATTAAACTGTCAATATCATGTCTAAAGTCGTATTACATTAAAAACGCACATAAAATGTAGTAAAAATGTTAAATCTTTTCAGAATATGGCTCTGCTGGTGTGGCCTTATCGAGGGCTGGATGGAGGCCGAGCTCGGCGCCTACACGTTAGTTTCTCTTCAGTGTCACCTACTTTGCATCATAATCGAATTTCCACAAAGTAAAACAAAATCTCGTCGCCACATTAATATTCAGCGATAGGGCCCGACGCATCGCCGCCGGATTGACGTTTAACATGCAAATTGCAATCTGAAAATCTAGCGAAATTGTGTGCCACTAAATATTTTCGACATTATTAATTCAGGACACAGTTGTTTGAATCGGCAGCTAGAATATAATTTAAATGTTAAACGAATTTGTGCCACTAACGCTAAATTAGACTGGGGCGCTAGCCGCCGGGAATTTAACCGGACAGGTGAATCTACGAAACATACATTTATTCATTTTGCTTTCGCGTTCATTTTGAATGTTTTTAGTCATATTGGCTAACTTGTCTTCTCAATTTCTAGTTTCATAATTAGTTTTGAATTTAAAGTTTCTGCTAGCAAACAATTTATGAACACGCCTGACTAATAATTTTAATCGTTTGCTTAATAATACTATTAAAAGACAAAGTATATTAGTATAAACTTAGTGTTGAACATAATTAGTACTTTCGTGGTGGCCTAGTGGTTCAACGAACGGATTGATATGAACAAGGTTGCAGGTTCGAACCAACTACAAGCCAAAGTGACTTTTTCAAATTTATATGTACTTTCTTAATCATTCTAAGACACCATTGGCAAACGGTTAAGGAAAACAAACCTGGATTCCAGAAATTGGAATCTGAATTTACTAACCTGAAAAAGAGGAAGCGTGGTGATCAATGCTCGTGCCTTCTCCACGTGAGAAGGTCTGTACTCAGCAGTAGGACATTTACAGTCAGGTATTATGATTTTTTGAAATAATAAATACTGGACTAATCTTTATTATTGTAAATTGATGTTTTGAAGCAATATTTTTTTTAAATTACTGGCCTACATGATTATTTTCCAGGTTTTAAGTAAGCCATTTTCTTTTTTTTTATATACGGTGCAACCAACGCAACAAAAGAAACTCTCGTTAAGGCATCCAGCGCCAGACAAAAGGCATAATGTAGACTCCCGGTGCACGAAACGGAATAAATACCAGACTATCCTGGTAGTAATTAGTAGGATTTAACCATGAAAACTTATAAATAGTGAGAAAAAATATACTGTCTTAGAAGATTATTTTAAATGCCACAAGATAAAAAAAAATATTTGATTGTGGTATGTGATTCACAATAAGTAACTTATTTATATTTCTTTACTTAAATCTTTACTCGATACAGCAAATTCTGTATCTATCTTGTTAAAATGGTTCCCATCTACGCCTCTCTAAGCAAGGTTCAGTTAAGGAAAAACCCGAAAGCAATACATTTATACCTACGGTACGTCACAGCGGGTCATTCTAAAAGTGCGGTGCGATTAAACTAAAAGAGGGGAGACAAGACGTCTCAGCTGTTCGCGGCCCAGTGATGGATACGGAAAATAAATCAGGTCGCAGCACTCTGCGATGACCAGATGTGCTCCTGCTTAATGTATTACCTCAGGTCATTCAGTACTCTCGACTTATTGCGAGCCGGCCGCTAGTAATAACACACGATGACTTACCGCTATCGTAAGTCTTGCGTTTAATCCTTTAGAAAATTATAAATTACATTAAATATAAATACGTCTACACAGCAGAACTTTTTTTATAAATAGGAAAAACCTTTCTATTAAGAATCAAGGATTCAACGAATGCAAAAAATTAAAAAGAGTATTTCACAAAATCTTGAAGAAAATATCAAGAATACATTAAATTGTTTCACATTTTCATTAATTTATTTAAGTTATTATAATTTTCTGTTACAAAACTATTACACTAATAGCTACAAGGACGCAGAACTATCCCGTACTGTTATTAAATATTAAATCATAAAATTACTGTCTGCAATTAACGCATGTGTTTTATTAACTCCATTAATCTGCATATCTCCCCTTAGAGGTAGGAACCGCTCCTTTAGGGTGTTCCCTTAAGTTAATTTCGCGAACCAAAACATAGGCGTTTCTGCTCAGTGCATAATAAGACATCTCCCTAGTGCAAGATAATAGTATCTATGGTTGGTTATAATACATGTGATAGATATTACATTAAATCCACTTCAACTGGTTTAAAGATCTTGATACGATACTTATGGGACTGTATTGTGTGTGAAAGGATTCTATTCGAATCACAATTGGGAACAACAACAAAGCATTGTTGTTTTAAAGTCTATTAATATTAGCAAGCAGCGCAGCCACTTTAAATATTCAATTGTTTATAGTTAATTTGTTATAAATCAATCCTGTTACAAAAAGTTTTGCATATCTTGTTCCTGTTATAAAATTGCCCTAATACACAGAACTCCCATCCCCATAGATCATATCATTGAATATCCGTCTTTTTCAATTGGAATCGTCTACCCTTTACCGAGGGCGTTTTTCCCTAATAGGTTCGCAAATTTTCACTTCAATCGAATCTTTTAAATAAAACTCAGGAACACGACACTCCTAATAAGAAAAGTTATAGTTACTTAAATACAACGAAGTTAAAACAATACTGTATTCCAGTGGGTAAACCGTTATAAATAGCCTTAAATCCTTAATTAACAACAACCCTCCAGCTAAATAAACAAGTCGAGTAATCAAACTAATTACAGAAGGTTTACTTCCAAACATTGTTCGTACTTACATTGTACTGTAATAACAGTCCCAGCTCGAGTGCAGCCAATACACGAGATAGGAACAACACGATATTCGACATCAATAGCATCACCTATCGACATATTTATATTCGTAAACCGCAGTTAACAAAAAGCCGCGGTATATTCCCATCAGCTAACAATAAATAGGAACCAGCTTCGACGGTAACGTAGAAATATAAACGGGAAATGATTCATTCCGAATTTCGACATATGCACGAATTGAAAGGTCGGCTGCGAGTGACGTATTTTTAATTACCTTCTACCGCGTCGTCGGATCGGCTCCATATTGAATTTCTATAGTGGACAATAAATAAGTCGAGAGCCACCTCGGTCTCACGTTCCCTTTTAACTATCGAACTCGTACGGTATAGAGGCGTCGTAATTAAAAGTCAAATCCATCTATGTTCTCTATCCTGTAAAGAGAAAGCAATAAAAACCATCGGTGCTCAATTACAAAAGTACTCGTTAGTATCATAACAGTTTTCAAATTTATTGATAATATTATTGCAATACGTTTGTACGTTTAAAAGATGTTCGTGATGGAAGTGATAAAATGTTCCTGATATATTGGGTTTATTAAAAGGTAGTCTGGTTAGGTAAAAAGTTAGGTATTTTAATTACCCCAATCTTGATCGAATCTCCGTGCTAGCTGATTGAATTTCCGGACGAGGCTATCTCTCGTATTTGCGGAGCGTTGCGGGCGGCGCGCCCGCTCGCTTCGGCTCACTGGCCTGTGACGTCATGCCGTCGATTACATTTTTTTTTTATTTGCTACTGTAAGCAGGTTGTTCATAAAGTCTACTCCTGTCTTTTTGTTGTGGCGTCCATGATTAAACGCGATATTAATAGAGTTTCTTTTCGTCGTTTTTTCTGTTGTGTTTGGATAGGTTACTTTTATATTATGTTTCATAGTTAGCTTGTTCATTTTCATTTGTTTCGTTTCTGTTATAGGTATACTTTTGTACACGGTTGTATTTATCTGTAAAACTTGAAAGTTTGTTTTGCGTTAAAAACGGAACTTTTAACATAAATATTGTGTTATCATTTTCAATTTCGTAAGTTGAATCGAAAGGTACACAGGTAACGAATATTATTACGGTGAGTGTTGTTTCTTGTAGCCAGACAATGACATGGGGTTCAATAACCCTAGTTACGTTAACTATTGTCATAGGTGTGTTGTAGCTTGTGTATGCTGTGTCCAAAGACACCCACCTACGCAGATACCATTATACTGATAATGACAAGTATTATTTTTTTCGACGGATTTTTTTGTTTAACAGTGGCCCCGATTCTGTTAAACCCACACTAAACTTATTTTAAACCATCGGTATATTTTTCACTTGTACACAATTAGAAAAGGACAAACGAAAATCAGAGCTGTCAAATTTAGTTTAGATTAAAATTCTAATACAAATCCACTGACACGCAGAAACGTGTGCACTAATACAAAGTGATGTTCAAGGCGAAAACTAGTTTGACATTTCTAAGTTGTTATCTGTTACCGTCCTTTTCTCACGCTGTATGTTAGTAGAAGATAGCAATGGTTTAATATTGTTGTTTAATTGGTGTACATGGGAATCGGGTCCAATTTTCTTACCTATCAATAAATTAGTACCTACATATTAATAATAATTTGAATACATATCAATAATTTTGAGACTGACTAAGTTAATGAGCGCATCTCGAAATTATCACTTACCTATTGCCGCACTCAGAGATGTTAATGGTTACCTTCTTAATACTTGGACTCCTTAGTATCGATTTAAGTAAGACTACTCTAAAATTTGAGTATGATAATAACAAATCCCTGAAGTAATCACTGACGTCTCTGAGTGTGGCAGTAGAATAAATAACAAATTATTAAAAAATTAACAAGTTAATTTCTAAAACGTTATTTTATACATTGAAAAGTAAGCAACTGATTCTATTGCATTTGTTTCTATAGCATGTTAACACGCAAGATATTTATGTGAAAATGCTAATATATCCAACTAAACTTATTAAAATCAGAACTCACAAAATACGCAGCTGGATAGGTATATAACAACGCATTCACGATTGAGATACTCGAAACGAAACGTTAGCAACGTAATCGTATACTTCTGGGGTTCTATGATTGATGTGACGGGTAATAAGGCCAACAAGTATTGCAATTTGTTTACCCTTATCGCTTTAATATACTTTCGGAGCGCACAAAGACAGGTTTCGGTATCGTATTTTATACCGATCAACAATGCCGACCCCGACGTTCACCGATAATTGGAGAAAAAGTCCCTAAGGAGCCAATTTTGCTGGCTGTAAAGATGGTGGCATACGAAGAAATAAATTATAAACGATCCATCACTCTCCTATGTTGACAAATATAGCGCGACGCATTTAATATCATAACAGGAAATACTTAACCAATAGGTTTTTTCACCGGCCAGCGGTAGCGTGATAGATTTGATATTATTACGAAAATGGCCGTGTTGTTGCTTGTCGTAGTCATGTTTCCGTACCGATCATTAATTTCCGTGAACAAATTAATTTATAGTGTGTTTTTACTTTGTCATGATACTAATAATACGTAGTCGTGGTATCGTCACTTATTGAAATGCTGACTAATTAATAACTTCATTAGTGTACCATAACCGCGTTTTTGTGTAAAAATACACTCGTACCAATACCACAAATAAAGTACCAATTTAAATTAAACCTTCATGTATTAAATTTATAATATTTTTGTCTTATCATCATCAAAGGCATAAAATAAATGAAATAAAATTTTGAAACAAAAAAGGATAAAACATGAATGTCAATAAAATAAATGGTAACCAATTTATTACTTTTCAATTAAAAACGATCAACAAGACTTGCACTTTTCACTTGTTGTAAGTTAGACTAATAACGTAGAAGTTGGTACTCAGACAGCGAGAAACTTAATGAAATGTGAAAAAGTGACTATTACAATGCAGTCTGTCCAATAAATACAAAAATAACCAGACAATAGCAGTGCCCGTTGAATAAAAATATAAATAATAACTACAGTTAACGTTGTTAGTTTAGTACAACAAGACCAATAGATATAGTGGTCTTGTTATTAAAATGTTTGTGAGCGAGAAGTGAAAGAGATTGTAGAGTAATCATGTTTTTTGTTGTTTGTTTCACCTCATTTTATTAAACATATTTAATCTATTTAGATTATTCTTTAATAAAAGAACTTATCAAATCTGTATCCTAAATGCGAATTTCTTCTATTTTAAAAGTGCTTAAATCAATTGTAGTCACTTATCTTAATTAAATGAACTCTGATATAACTATGAAATCCCGAATTCTTAAGTAATTTATAGGTTAAAGGCATTTTTTACAGTTACTTTTCAAAAATCAACATATTTTTTTTATTTCAAGTAGGCCTTTTCAGGCACTTTCAAAACGTTAAATTACTGTAGGTGCGCGGTTCCAAAATCTCACTCCTATGAAGAAGAACTGGCAAGAAAGTCCATAGGTGACTCTTTTAAAAAAAAGGTAATATGTTGATACATACAATGTTAAAAAAAATACAATTACCTTAAAAAATACGACAACAACTATTTTCTGTAAGTAGGTATTTTATTTTTGTTAAACAATTTATTCAGCTACAGAATACTCGAAGAAAAACAATACTTCAAATATATGTTAATACAATAAAGCATATATGTAAGTTTTGTGAGTTTTTAGTGTGATCAATATAGGCTCGGTCGTCTCTCGGCACGTGTCAGTCATAAACCTGCTTTACAGGGACGACAACCCCGCCCTACGGGTGAGGACAGGGGGATAGTCGCAGTAAAAAAACGGACTAAGGACTTTACGAAGTTAGGTTTTGTCAGTCTTGTAAAATATATTGCGGTTAGACGTGACTTAAGCTATGTCTGTAGAAATAGCTCACTTAATTCATTAACATTAAAATTAAATAAATAAGAGCACATTTTTCAGGTATTTTATTTTATTTTAGTTTTTAATTAGGAAAACGTTTATGTTAATAATTATACATAAATATAGAAAATGATTATAAAACATTAAAGGTTCATAAATCTTTTTTTTTTTTTCGGAATACTTATGTTGGTGTTATGTAAAAGATTTGTAGAAATTTGTATGTTTAAAAGGTATCACGTGAGCGAACATTCAATTTGAATTCGTAGTTCATAAACTATATGAAATTCACCCTCAGCTATCATTTTATTTCTGACATGATAACATAATATTAAACGTAAACCTGCCTCATAAGATAACACTGAGGTACCAAGAATTTTCATCGCCGTCGTCTTGCAGCCGCCTTCGCAATATAAACGCGACGCTCACGCAATAGAGACAACACTCCACTCATACGCCTCCTAACCTTGGTTAGAAAGAAACGACAGAGATTTCACAAGCACGCCTTTAATTTCTAAAGGTTTTATTGCATTCCCCGCAAGCTCAGACGCTTAAACTTTATTGCTCTGGGATTAAAGTAATATTTGCAGCGACTAAATGATGTCGAGGCAATTTCATGATATTAAAAGCTGTCTATGTTGGAGTTCAGGTCAATAGTTTGGTGTTCCGTGATAGTTTGCGTGGTATAATCGTCGGCGAACTTTCTGTCGTTCACATTCTTGGGCAACGACGTGCGATAACAATACGTTCCTTTTCAACTATTTGCGGTAGCTAAATAGTTTGCCTCCTGTACTTCGTCACCGTTAGACGTGTTCACTATACAACTACTTACACGGGTGACTGAACTTTGTTAAATACCTTATGTAGGTACCTACATACTCTGTTTCATATTAACTTTTGTATATGTATTTAAAAATACGAAACCATCTTTTATATTATGGTGAAAATAATGTGATGTTTATAATCTCGCATTAGGTACTGCCGTGATATTAAACTTGCAATGTTGCTACATTCCGTTGCACTTCTGCTATGCTTAGCAGCAGTGCAATGGAGGAGTTTACGATTGAATGAGCTGGTAAAATTTTGCACCGAAGCAGCGACAGATAGGTATGAAAGAAGCCCTGCGAGCGGTTGAAAAGGGATCGGAAATGTGAGCCCGTTGAAGTGCATTCGCTATTGGTGTCGTTTCCGGATATACTCGCAGCAACAGAGATACATTTCATGAACTCCACACGTCGGAACATTTATTTGATAGTCGGTACAGTGCAGGTGCCGAACGTTCTTAGCGGCTACTGATACAGAAACGGAAATATTTTATTACTTGGACAATCTTATCAACTAAAGAAAAGGTTTTTCTCGATAAAAACAATAAAAGTTATTTGTTCAAACAGTAGGTACAACTGCGTAAACTAAAAATATTATTTCGAGTCACGTCATGCAGGAGCCTTTAAGTTGATATAATATACGGAAGGGTAGCCACCGATCGATCTGCTCACACCCTCCAGATATGATTAGCTGCTAATTGAATCCCGGGGTGAGATCCGCAGTTTAGTTTTCTAATTTACGAGACTTTCCTTTGCACAGTGAAGGGTTGAATTTAATTATCTTCACCTAGACGACCCTCAACTAAAACTCGCAAAAAATTGATGAAATTGCATCTTCATTTGAGAAAAAAGCTTCGTTAACCTAAGGGATCTCACTGTTCTGACTTTATAATATACTGTAGCAGACATCGCGTAGCTCCGTTACGCGCGTAGACCTTTTGATTCGTTACGGCAAATTGCTATTTGATATCATAAAAAATAAAAGATCTTTTTAGCAAGACCTTTTAAATATTAATTTTTAAAGTCCTCACGGCATAGGAACTTTTCTCAATTTATGCTTTTCTTTTATTGTTCTGTATAGTTCGTTCGTAGTACAAAAAGTAGACAAGTATATTTGGGTTCGTTAGGCAACTCCATGGATATCTTTAGTCTTCTTTCACGTAGTTTTATTGCATCGCTAATCGGCTAATATTTTTTGCATGGAATTTGGTGATAATCACTTTCAACTTCAACTTTGTATTCAGACGGCACACGCCGCACCCCTGTGTTGCGAATTTGATAATGAAAGGGCCCCACTTGTGTGCTGCAGAGATAATGTAAATAAGTATGCAAATTATACACCAAGTTCCATTCAAATGAACCTTTGCGGCTCTTTAAAGTTTTCCTCAAAGCTGAATCTAACAGTGTGATATATCTACTCGCACAGAGAGCCACCCTGCATTTGAATATTTTGAAATAAGGAAATGACGTACAAACAGACAGGGATTCCTGTCGGGAAAACTTTCTCCTCGAATCGTATTTATGATGTTATGAGTTTGCAGCAACAGACACACCGAACGCATTCAGTATACGGACGAGGAGGCACATTATTAAAGTCGTGTAGGTATAGTGCAATGTATACTTCAGTGATTTACTCGAGTGAGTACTGTAAACATGTCTAGACCAGAACGTAAAACGGTAAAGTTTGGTATACAATACATTTGAACTGAAAAATTCCTAGTGATTTCAAGTTACAAAAGCATTTTGGAGGGACAAACAACAATTAGTGTGCATCATTGACGGTTCATCCGCTTTCTCATTTCATCCGACATTTGCCACGGAATGTGTAAAATATTTTCGTTGTACCGAAGTGAAAGTGCCGCGTGATAGCGCCGTGTGACGTGTCGTGTCATCAATCATTTATCCGCGACTCGTTCAACGATACCAAGAAAAGCTCTAAACCAACGCTATTTTGATAATGTATCACATTTTAAGACCAATTTTAAAGGCTGTCCCTCCCTCTTTTATTAATGCCAAGAACGCGTGCATGAAAATAGATTGATTACAAAACTGGATATGAATTATATTTTGAATTTAATTCGATAATTAATAATAATATATCTAAAACGATATATAAACTAAATTAAATAAATCGTCAGATTCGTTCTATTAGAGAAGTGAAGTACCTAAGCAACCACACGAGCCAGTCAAAGCTTCGGAATGATACAACAAAAAATAAAAACATAGCTTGTATCATGTTGCAAGTAAGTGAAGCGTTGATATCGAAGACGTGCAGTGCGCATTTTGCTGCCAGTACCTTGCACTTAACTGTGATACATATTATATTTCAGATAAGTGCGATCCAATTTGTTCAAGTCCCGTGAAACGGCACCCAGAAGAATGTATGATAAACTGTCATTCAGATGCGGCACTCTACAGGAACGCGAAAACATTCCAGTTCGGTAACACCATAAATTGGGTTATCAATCAATATTACTTTCGTATCTCCAATTTATGTTGAAATTGTTTATATTACATACACGAACCGACATTGTTCCTGATCATTGACGCTGGGAATGGGTAAGTATTACCGTTTTGGTTAAAGTCGTTTGGTTCGTACCGCCGTCGATATCAGCTCGACTGTCCGACTATAAAGGTATACTGCCGTCGTAACTTGGTATTTTCTTACAATCTGGGCAAGTAGCAAGCTGGGACAGCGCTCGTAATGGCCCAATATATCAAATAGGATTAAGTGTAAATGAGAGTAGCGCAACCGGCTGATACTTTGTTGTGCGACATGACTGGAATAGATACTGAGCTATTGATTTTTTATCATCACGAAAGAAATAGAACATTTTTGTCTAAACGTTTAATATATATGCAAAGTGTTAGGACTGGTCGAATAGTGACTCAAGTTATACCAGAGCAATCTTCTCTGCACTCTACACTGAATTAGTTTAGCGATACGAAAACATAACAAAATGGAGTCTGCAAAGTAGCCCGAATAAATCGCATTTGTGAGCGACAGTAGGGCGCAGGAACCCGCGTCGAGACACCGCCTCCTACCCCACGTTGCAAACATTTCTAGTTTCCACCTGAGTGACGCGTCGTTCGCTCTATCAAAATATGCAATTTACTTCTGGTAAGCTTGTTACTCTAGGAAACTTATTCATATGTGTAAATATGTTTCTCGAGCAGAAACTTATTTTGAACCAATAAATAAATATGATCGCAGAATTTCAAAACAATTATACAAAACTTACTAACAAAAGTCTCTCACAATACTTAATTACAACGAATATATTTTCATTAAACAATATGCTAAGGGTATTTGTAACAGAGCTGGCTATTATATTGTCGCAACTGTCTGCATTTAGTGTAACTACCACAAAGTTGGTCGTAAACACAGTCCAGTGCAGAAAGAGAAACGAGTTAGCTGGTAATGAGCTTTTTGCTGGATATTTTACACACGATTAATGTGGACGGGGTGGATCACAGTGGCGACATCTCGGATATTTCCCAGACGACGCCATCTACCGACACGAGTTTCTTTCTTGATTAAAACTCGGAATAATAAACGGCGAAACAATTTTGCCTCGTCGCCGCCGCCCGTCCCTCTAGGACAAACTAATATTGAAGTACGGATGAGCACCGCCACGGCTCCAGTCATTTTAAACCCTTAGATGGAATTACTGTTATTAAATATTTAGACAGAACTATTTGTTAACATTCAACAGTATCCCTTTATTAATAACACATTGTGATTATTCAGAAAGTAAATAAGGGACAGGGTTTTGAAAATATTAAGCCGTTTTTTTGAATTTAATAACTTGATAAAATGTAACAAGAAAAAATTCATATCGAACTACATATTTGCAAATTTTAGAATTGTTAGCAATTATTAATGTACAATTTATTTTTTCTGTGTTATTCGTAATCTATTTTTGCAATTACTATTTCGCATATTTGTAGATACCAAAAGGTATATAGATACTTGAATTACATAATTTCCATCTGTAGATAATAAATAAAACAGTAGGTATTCATTGAGAGAGCTGAGTAATTTGAAATTATGCCCGATGAATGGTCCCTAATAAGTGTGCCTCATGAGACATTTTTCTTTATATTCCCTGATTACTCGAAGACGCATAGATATATTAAAAAAACTTTTTTTTGTTTGTTCTTGTTCCCAAATTGGTGCCATGATCATCAGGTCAGGATCTGACGATGGGATCGCAGGTAAATCGAGAGCAAAGCTCAATTTGTATCCCTATAAAAATTGAGCTTGTGCAACTTGACACACAACTTGAAACAAGCAATACGTCCCTACGTATTGCTTATTTCAAGATATTTTTATATTGATTATTTTCTAATTTTAAATGGTCACTTGCTGAAGTCGGTTTTTACATTGATGTGTAATGAATTATTGAAAATCAAGTTTGGATGATATCCACAAAAATATTAAAATTAATCTGGAATTTCAAAAATGTTGGCATAAAACCTTTTTCAACTTCTGATATATATTGGCAATAAAATTCCAATATACAGTTAGGTACTAGTTATTAATGTTATAAGGTACACAAGCCCGTGTTGAAAATTGGAAAATTTAATAATTCAGCAAAGTTGGAGCGAAACCTACTCAGTTTTATGTTCTCGCCCCAGCTCATCATTAGT
Organism: Diachrysia chrysitis; assembly: GCA_932294365.1. NCBI lineage: Eukaryota > Metazoa > Arthropoda > Insecta > Lepidoptera > Noctuidae > Diachrysia > Diachrysia chrysitis. Next base: position 7,272,519 of record OW028649.1, on the reverse strand, counting down.
GCGCATTTTGTTACTAATTTCGAAAAGCGATCAAATTTTACAGATCTTCAAATCTAAGAAACTTTTGCGTTTATTTAATCTTTGAATGAGCACTGATTAGGGTCAACCACCCTATTTTCACTAGTACTTAAAACTTACTGAAGACAATATTATGAGAACAAATTATTAATATGTTTGCGAAAGGTTTTAATTTTGCTGAGAATTAACTTTTTATCGCATGAATTTAATTAGAAAACATCAAGTTCATGAATATAATGTTATATTTATTTAATTGTTTGTTGTATTTTATTTTTTTTTTTTTATATTACTGTATTGTATTTTATAGGAACATTTTTAATCAGTGTTTAACAATGTAACGAACATTTAGTAAAATGCCATTGTCATTGATATTCAACTCAAATATGATTGTCATGAGTCGATTTTTTCCCGTGGGGGAAAGTTTCAAATAATCCTGATCCATCGTTACACAAAACTTGTAAGTTGTTCGCGTCTCAACGGATAATCGAGTTTATACTTGGAGGTCCGCCATCAATCATTTATCCCGCTTTCTCCCGCGAACGGATCTGCACCGCGCTACGCGGAAAAACTTTAAAGTGTTCCAACTTACTGTGACGTATCGCACACTCGCTTGTTACTTGAATAATGTCTTCCTCGAATTTATTACTGTGGACTTTATTATCTATTATTGTAGATATCTTGTGTTACTAACATGAGTTCGGTTCACAAGACACCTTCGCAGTAATATCTGTCTCTTTATTCGCGCATGTGCTGTACACACAATATCACTCCATTTCATATTTATGACTTGTTGTAAAAATACTGAATTCGCGTGTATATAGTACCGTAACTTGAATTTATTTGTACTGTAATGTGAGTTTTTAGTGTAATGTAGGTACTTAAAAATATTTATGTCTAGTGTTTATTTTAAACCGAAAAAATAAGGTTAAAGTGTAGTCATACATATTATAGCTGTTTTAGGAAGAACAATAAGAAAATAAACGATAAAGACTGTTCTTACTATTGTTAGAGTAGTCGAGCACAGTTCAAACTACGCAAATCCTAGCAATTCGTAGGAGATCGTCTAGAGAACTTTTTAGTGTTGAAATGTATTTCAATACACTTTTAAAGTCACCTTATGCCTTTTTAAAGTATTTTAAACAATAGAAATAAATTATAATGCCAGTTGCGAAACATTTTTACTAACTTATGTAGCTTTTAACGAGAAATTAAAGCTTGTTTTTGTTACAATAAATAATTTTATTTATCTGTTGGTTATGGTATCTCAACTCTTATAAATAACGTTTATTGCAACTCGTATTCTAAAAAATCGACAAAACTAATCGAATTAAAACAAGAAACCGGAACCTAACAAAATATAAATAAACAATAAGACACAAAAACACATTAGACTAAGGTTAACCTCGCAAATATTATTGACGATCCAATAAATCTGGTATCAAGTCACCTCGAGTGAGGCAAATAACACAAGTAGACACGAATCTATACGGATACCGGTATGAGTGTTTTATGAGCACTCAAGTGCCTTCCGGACTGGGATGTTTAAAACTCGCGAGAATCGAGAACATTCCACTCACGGCACGACAGTGTAGGATTTGATCTCGAACGTCGTCTTTATGAGCGGTTAAAAGTTTATGAATATGCTTACAGCTGTAGATTTTACTTGTCCTGTGCTGTTTAAGTGTGTTGAATAAAAACCACTTATCTCACCTTTTATTTTAATACCTACATAAAGATTTTCGTATCACATACATTTTTAAGTATCATGTCTGTCTATTTTACCTACCTACCTACATATAGTACAGAACCGCAGAGCTTCCTTATTATTTTCTTTGTAACTTCATGCAGGTACTATTTTATTTCTGTATGAAATCCACTACTATGAAATCTAACTGTGAATCTTGTATGAAAGGAAAATAATGAAAATCCAAAATCCTAGACTCAAGATATCAATGATGGAAGTCAGTAAAAGAAATGATTTAACATTAGCTATCTACTTCTGTCAACTGTGAAGTCCAAAAACACAGATACAATGTTTATGTTCTCAACATGTTTAGCGATAAACGTTTTAATGAATCGTTACCGTACAAGCTACCCATAACCTACCATAAAAAGTTTTGATTTCCTCGTAAACGTGAACAACTGCATTGTCCCTAAAAGTCCGTCAAACGAAATAGAAAATACTAACAATGAACATCCAAAGTTATATCAATTTTACCACGACGTTGTACGGAGTAATAACATTTTTATTTCACCATCAAGAGAAGAAATAAACACGGCAACGTATACAAAGCGGCTGACGGGTATAATGAAAAGCAAAGAACTCATCATACGCAACAAAATGTTCATAGATTATAATATGTTACGTCACTCGGTGAACTGAAAAAACCGAAGAAAAGAGTATTCTATAAAATGGAAAGACAGTCCATTAAACAATTTTCTGAAGGCCATATTATAAAAATGATATAAAAAATATGTATTATGATGTAGGAATGTCATATATTTTCTTACTATAAAAATATTAGTGTATATTTTTATCTAAAATTACAGACATTTCGTAGTTACTTACGTATTTGAGCTACTAATGAAATATATTAATCTTGTTGAAGAAATAAAGTTAAGTAGCAGTAAAAATGTAAATATTAGGTGCCTAAAAGTATGTAATCATTTTTCTTATTGCTTTTTATATTACATGGCTCATTTAACATGTTTATAAACCATTGTTTGTTCCACATATACTGTAAATTTAAGTGAAAATATATTAAAAAACAACCTCTAACTCTATAAACATGTCTATACATAATTGTTTACAGAGTAAGAGGTTATATTTTGGAACATAGAAAGTATTATCCAGCTAACCACAACCAATTATGTGTTAGAAAGACAATGTGTAATACAATATTGAAAACAGTAAATAATACAAAAAAGAAACAAAAAGATTCCACAATGTTGTGTAATAACAACATAATATAGAGCCCAATTAGCTTCCATAACAACGTATGTACGCAATAACACGGTAAACATCGCCCTCGCATTGTGTACTACCACGTCGAAAAGCCGTTTACTTCAACCGAAAACATTATTATAAGCCAACAACTGGTTTTTTTTCTCGTTTGCAAACACTGCTCTAAAGCTCTAACAATACGGTGTCGTAAAAATTAAATTACAACAAATCTCCAAGGAGGTTTAAATTTCAAGCAAGAGAACGGACTCGAGATACCGACTCTTCTTACGAAATAATATTGTATCAACAATACAAAGTACTCCGCCTTCACAAATGGCCGCCCACACCATGAATTAATATTAAACTATACCGGTTAGCAATCCTAACACTAATAAGAACGTCAGGTGAAATCAGAGCTGAAACGCTAAAGTATAGAGTACATACCTGAAATTACTTTTAGCAGACTAAATAGAAATGTTAATTTGAGACTGTAAAAAGTATCGCAGGAGCGTAGCGCGACAGCAAATTAGAGGGAATGGAATATAGTTTACTTTAAGTTAAACTTATTACGGTCCTCGAGAAACAAGCAGTGGGAGGCTCGGCCGGCGCGCGGGTCAAGTGCCCAATTTGTCACCCGCGCAAACTTCCGACTACTTCGGCCGGGCCTGTTCGATTCCATTAAACTTTCGAGACCTTTTGAAGCTATTTTCTTGTTTGAATCAAGATTTGCCTAATTCATTTCGGTGTCTACCTACTTCAACGACTCCGACTTTGGTTTAACGATTATAAATATGTCAGTTGCATCACTCCTTAAATTATTAAGTGTATATTTTGTCAGTTGTAATACGAGGGGTATATTTGAATTTCAGTGACCTTACCTTAAGTGAGAGTACGAAATCCAAATAAAAGTCCCGGGGACGCTTACAATGCGCTATCATAAAAATTAAATTACGGTAAGAGTTTCTGTGTAAGTGCGCGCCATTTCAGCGGGGCGGGTTAGGCGCGCCACATCAAAGCGACTCATCCTGCGCCCGGCTCTCGCCCAAATCAAATTTAGCAGCTTTCTTTCTTTCTTCTCTCGTCACGGTGCCGTGGCTATGTATTTGACCCATGCTTTATTAAGTACCTGACTCTATAACATTTTGCGGTTCAATATAAAGCTGGTTGCAGTAAAGTAAAAATTATTAAAACGTAACAAGAGCTTTGAAGCTAATGAAAACGTAAAGTATAAACAAGGGGAAACATGAAACGAGGAAGTTTACTGCGCGGAGGGTTCCGCGCCGCCTAGACAACTTGTTTGTCTAAACAATTACTTAGTGTATTGTTTTCAATTTTAAAAATACTTTTAAAACAATAGGTATAAGGTTTATTTACAGTTTTTATTAAAAGTTTAAACACAATAAATAGCTTTATACCCTGTAATTAACACTATAACATATTTTTTCGTTCTTCAAATCCTAATAATAAGTAAACTTACGCTTACGTATGAAACAATGTTTAGGCAACCCTAATTTCAGCGACAAGTAAAACACACCAAGAATTCTATCGCAATATAATTGTATTTCCTTAAAGAACCCTAAAGCCGTCAAAGAGAGAAGTAAAAGAAATTAAAGTCCAAGTTGTTTACGTATACACGCCTGGGGCATAGATCAAGTGGCTAATTTGTCAGAGAGGCAACTTGGTGGCACCGGCGCGGCGCGGCGGTGTAGTGCGGGCGATGCGATTCGATTAAACTCCACCCAAAGTACCAACACAAGAACAAGGCCTACTTAACACGCTTCTACATTTACTGCGGAAACTTAATTAGCTAACTCTTAGAGAGTCAGCAACTCTGTGTGTGATATGAATCTTTGGTAGGTATATTATTATTGTGAGAAACGAGTTATTTCAAAACCCAGACATTTTAAGACAACCACTTAATTTACTTGATGTTCAAAATGCCTTCAGTCAACAATCGTCTGAGCAACATTGACTATATCTGAGCTAATATTAAAGTTTCTTGTATTACATTTTTAAACTATAACGATAAAATTAAGAACAAAGCATGAGCTCTTTAACACGAAATCATTCTACTATTAAATTTTACCACATTTACAGAACCCTTATCTAGAAACTTAGATTAAAGGAAAGTTTGTACGGCAAGTTTGTACGTACTACTTGTTTGTACTACTAACGTACTACGTAGTGCATATCTTTGTAGAAGATCAAACTAGTTTCTAGTATAATTTTATAATTTAAATTTTTACGGAATTGACTCTTACTATTGCAACATTACATTTCCAATAAAAAAAAATATTACAATAAAATGATTTTATACAACGTGTCGTTTTGCATTCTCGTCAAATTCAAGGAGGTAACTATGCACGTGATTCTCGACAAGAATCAATAATAAAATAAGTAGTATTTTTTACATTTTTCTAATTTTCGGACTTGTGTAAGACAAAAATTTCAAAACGCGGTCCGTGTGATATCGAACTATAACGGCTCTTTTACAAACACACACATAAAGACACTGCCTACAGCATACGCAATGGGGTGATTCTGTTTTTTTAAAGTGTTGTTTTCTGAAATACTGTCAACTTTAATTAATTAAAAAAACAAATTAGTAGGTATTATTTATTGAGCAGATATAGTAATTTTATTTGATAAATTATGTCTTTCATAACAGCCCCTGAAATTTGACGCAAAACGACACGTTGTATATCATAATAATATTTTTTTATCTAGTTTAATTGGCTGATCTAAAGATGATTGAAATAAAGAAATCAAATTCAAAATTAAAATGGAATAAAATAATTTACGAATAGAACGTATTTACACACATTTTTATCCAATATTTCTTAATTAGTTTGCCGAACCGATTTGCGCACTATTCACATTATTCAATACTCAATCTAGAATGTCATATGTGTGTCTCAAAACAATAATAAGAAACTCCATTATAACGAAATTCGGTAATAAATGAACTTATCAAATTTTAACATTACTCATAGTAATGGCCGTCTGCCCTTCTGTCACCTTTTCATGCTTATATTATACAAATACACTGAAAACCTTTTTGCACGCAATATTTCAGTCACAACTTAAGTTTCTATATTAATATACGGCTAATCTTAAAAATGACAATGTTTAAATAAATAAACTTGATAGCAAGTTATTTAGAGCAATGTTTAAATATAAAAATACATGTTCTAATTGAGTTAGACCAATTGTATGTTACCAGAAAATTTCTCTGAACTATTTTCTGAAAACTTGACGTTAAATGAAAGTTGTAAATAACTCTTTACTATGGAAATGTACAGTACAATATATTTTTTTCTCGATATAATCTGGCACGTGAACCAAATATCTTCTCTATAATTTACATCTTCTTGAGTCGATAAAATGTTAATTTATTTTGCCTCCTTTTGTTACCTGCTGTTTCACATACACAATTCATGCCCATTATTACTCATCAGCGTATAATATTAATTTCTTTAATGCAATCATGTGATTCTACGTTAGATTTTTAATCTTTTCTAGTCAAAATAATAATAAAAGTAGGTATTTTTTTCTATAATCGGCTAATGTCCTTAAATTTTCGTGTTATATTAACCAGCCTGTAATTAGCACTTACCTTCAGACAGATACAGTCGGTCTTGCTCAGCAGGCGGCTCGCAGGGGCGGTGGCGGAGAGTGACGTGCAGACTGGGTCCTCTAGGTGGCACCTCGGGGGGCGCCGGCTCTGGTGGTGAATCGCAGTCGCGCTCGCTAGCTTGCCCGCCATTATTTGGAGGAGCTGTACATAAAGGTTATATGTATGTAATAAAGACAAAAAAACTTATCGTGAAGCCCGTGGTTTGGTAAAAGCCGTAATTATAGGCTGAAATCGATTTCCGATCAAAAATTTTAGGCCGCGCTTTCCGTGATCACACCGGTCACTTACAGCCGGTTCACACTAGTCGTAAGTCGCATATGACTAAAAGTCGAATGCTCTGGTCACCATACACTTTATATGGAGCTGTTCACATTGGATGAGACGCGATTTACATTTACATCAGACTTTCGACTTTTAGTCATATGCGACTTACGACTAGTGTGAACGGGCTGTTACAAGCGCGCAAACATTCGAACAAGGTTCGCGTGGTTCGATGTCTGTTAAAAAACCGACACAGCTTGGAAATGAAATCATTTGCAAATGTCGTCCTACACTTGTGGGTTTGCGTATTCGTGCGAATGTGAGTGACCAGCATTAGATAGTCATAGTCTCTGTTTGTCAATCAGTTAAACAAGTCATAAAATATCCGCGATAATTCGATTTGTCCGACGATTGTTAAAATAACATTACGAAGTTTACTTTACAATAAAAAATAAATAAAAGTAATTGCATACGTAGGTAGTTTGACAGGAACAGAGTTATGTGACAAGGATGCTATAAATATGTTAATGTTAATGATAACGACATACTGGAAGTGATACATTAACAACCCGGTCCCAGCGATCCTTCGGTATGAATTGACATTCCCAAATATTCTCCCTATGGGTGTCGTAACGGGCTTACCGAGTAAATATTAGATGAGCACCGCCATGCACACGAATCAACAACGTAAAATGTATATTTCTATATTACTCATTATTATATCTTCTTTCTAAATGATTATAATATGCTGTTACATCCTTTTGTTTTTGCTATATAATGTGGTGATCCGTATAAGTCAATCTGACATATAACTCGTTATTAAAAGAACTTCAAATTAATAAAATCTTGATGAGTCATTTTATAAAGCAATAGATTTTCTGTAATAAAAATGTGGTATTAGATATAAACAAAACTAAAATACCTAATGAAAAATATTCTATTAATAATTTACATATCTCAATACAATACATCATTTATACCACTACCAACAACAAACCAATTTTTTCAAACCAATCAACCATCGAGTCAATATTTAATAAGATTATGACGTCACAATGTGTGTCGCGCGAAGCTCGAATACAATTCGGTCGTTCATTGTCTACACGTACGTGCCAGTCACATGCGTCGGGATAACTATGCCAGGCATCCTTATCAAAGGCATGCACCCACCTCCGTATTACGCTTATAATAGGTACACTACAGAATGCCTAGCTACAATAACTAAACGGAATCCGACACAGTATGTGTACCTCGTTCATTCCTTACATTTCGGAGAAGCATTATATTAATAACTCTGGGAGTCGTCGTTAAATTCCTTAAGCTTAGATATGTATTGCATTGGGAGCAGCAGAATTGATAGCAAATCTACTGTGCATGTTTGTAAACATATTATTACCTACAGTATCTACTCTACAATCATAGTACTATTTTTATGCTGGATTATTTTATTTAATAAACGTAGTTTACTTTAAAAAATAACTGTTTATCAAATACATACAGACATATTTCATATTATATATTTTAACAAAATGTTGTCTGCCTTCGTTGCTATTTTTAACAATAGCGTATTTAAAATATAATAAGATATCATATTAAAATTTTAATGAATTGTAAAAAAAACTTGTTTAAGTTTCAGAAAACTGTAAATATGTAATGCGTTCAATGGTAAGCTTTGTTATATTTGTTACAACTCGTATGTAGGTGCATGGACTATGCCTTTATTTACTAAGTACAACTGTCTAAAGGATTGAGAGATTAGTAGAGCTGGCAACCAATCACTCCTGAGTGCAATTAATTTAGTAACATCATCATATTTACTATGTATCAACTACAGACGAGCATTAAAGTCACGGTCCGATAGTATTGAAACTACTCAAGTGAATTAAATTAAAAGATAGACATTGCAATGAGCAATACATTAAAATTCATGTGTGTTAAAGCTTTTTTTTATATATTCTCAATTAAGATCTAAGACATATTTAATGACCCTTATTTGTGTCAAAGGTATAATGCACAGTAGAACGCGTACCTTAATAAATTCAAGAAAATCATTTTTATTTTATATATGTTATCGTTGCTTTAAACATTAATTTATCACTAATACAACTCCATCAGCTGATAATGGTTTCAAAAGTTGTGCGAGTGAACTCGTCTCAAGTACAACAACAGTGATTGGGATAATCTATTTGGGTTCTTAAACAAATACTGCAGGCATATTGCTACTCAAACAACTTGTTTTACTTCTAAAGGTTTCCTGTTCAAATTCCGTTCGTAATGGATGAAAGGTTCCGGAAATATTCGATGACTTATTGAATTTAGACTTGATTATATTTGAGTGTGAAACTCGGTAATGTAATACACGATTATTTTGATAACTGTCATTACATTTGAGTTAACTTGAACAACACTTTAAACTATTTAAGAATAGCGTATTGGTAGTAACTTTAAAATGTGAGTCTAAACGCTAAGGATTTGTAAAAAAAAAATGGATAGTTAGCACTACAGTTATATAAGATGGTATATACCGAATATTTTTACTCAATTCTAAGTTAATCTTATTTTTATTAAATTGACATCATAATTTTACCGTTGTTAAGACAGATGCGTGCATTGCGCGCGTTGGCGTCGTGCGGGAAATCGTCAGCGCGCCGGCGGCGTTGTAGAGTACCACCTGTTTCCGCACTGAAGATCTCCTCACCTAATATACAAAATAATAGATTTTTTGGTATCGCAGTTATAGATAGTATAGACTATTTAAATACTCCGGTGTAAATTAATTAAAGTTGAATGTGGGAATCAACTGAAGATTCCACTTATATGCTTATGATTGAGGCCTATGTTGTTGTGTAAAATTAGTTGGACACGCCCAAAAAAAATCTAAAAGAAATACTTTATAGGTACAAATAGGGTGTAATTTATCTATAGTATTTATTTATAACTATGTAAGTATGTTTACAGTTGTCTGGTGGCCTTAATACAGGCTCTACCAAGCTTGGGATCAGATGGCCGTGTGTGTGTTATCCCAAGACATTATTATAAGTTTTGTGCGTAATGTCCTGTAGTAACTGTTTCCTGACAAGTAACAATCCTGTATTTGCAAAAGTCTTAGGATATAACAAATGCGGTCCACGCTCCCACATAATGTAAACTATTTAATTTGTGTCCAAAAAGTTTCTACCTTTAGAGTTCCGGTTTCTTCTGTAATATCTTCGGTTGGTGCTCTCGTGGGGGAAGGGCGATGACTGTCGCTGCGGGCTGCTGGCGTAGCGCGGCAGCTCCTCCCCGCCTTCCGAGCCGTAAATACGACGCTGCTCATCTGTGCCAAACGTAACAGATATTTCATGATGTGGGAAGACTTATTGTATGACATTAAAAGAACTCCAAAAGGATCTGAATATAGTGCAGATGAAAAAGACGAAAACACGTACGTTAACAGAATTAAAAATCATCCTTCTTCAGTATTAAATGGTTAATTTAATAATGGTCGACGATATTTTCTTCATCCATAAAGTTTCAAAACTAAATGAAAGTGTACAAAACCACTTATTCATTTAATAAAACAAAGTATTGAAATTCTCGGCGCGGACAAGATTAACACCACATTTTTTACATGAAAAAGTTTGCAACTCCGTTCCCAGTTATGTTATGACTAAGTAATAATTTTCAACACTTTATACAAATAGGTCAGTATAAAAGTTAAGGCCGGAAAGTTTGGAATTTATGAGGCGGTTTGTTTGGGTAGGTAATTCTATACAATAACAAACAAAATGTGTACGTAGCCGGGCGGTGCGGGCGGCGCGAGTCGGCCTGCGGCGAATCGAACCCGCTCTACTACTTCGCCAAACAACGGATCGACACACAAAAAGAAGACACGGCATACCTACTTGTAATTTAAGTAAGTATAACTTTTCGAATAAATCAAATCTGTTACAAATAATTATTTAATGAAATATAATTAAGAATTTGTTCAATCAGTTGCTTCTGTCAGCAAAACTACGAGATCCACAATTACGAGAAATCGTAAGTAATTTTGTATTAAATAACTACAATGTGGTAGGTATTCAATACAATAATCAAAAAATAAACCTTATATACTATGGAATGATCATAAAATACCTAATGTACCTTAATAAACTTTGACATTGATGTAGGTGAATATAATAGTCGTTAAAGAAAGTTGTCCAGCACTTAATATTTCGAAGCAAATAGTGTTTAGTTTTATGTTTCTTTAGAACATTGATAAACTACTTTTGATTTATTTATAATACAACTCAATTTAATAGTGTTTATATAATTACTAGCTGAGCTGTCCCCCGCGACTTAGTTCGCGTGTTTTAGTTTCAACGGTTTTTCATTTTTGCAACATTATTCATTTATGCTCCGCTCCTATTGGTCGTAGCGTGATGTTATATAGCCTATAGCCTTCCTCGATAAACGGACTATCCAATACAAAAATATTTTTTTAATTCGAACCAGTAGTTCCTGAGATTAGCGCTTTCAAACAAACAAACAAACAAACAAACTCTTCAGCTTTATAATATTAGTAGGTATAGATTTTAAATTATTATTTTGAACATGGGTATTATGTCTTACTAGCAGTTTCCCACGGCCCCGAGTGGATGTCGATTATCGTGGCAAAAAGTAACCTATGTCATCTTTCAGGCTCTAGACTATCTGTGTACCAAATTTCATTCAAATCGGTTCAGTAGTCTTAGCGTGAAAGCGCGACAGACAGACAGAAAGTTACTTTCAAATTTATAAAATTAATCAATAGACATTCTAGCTATATAACTAAGACAAAAGAAAAAATAACAAAGTTCTACTCAATATTTATACCCGAATACCGCCTACACGTGGAAACGATGAACGAAATCGTGAATATTAAGCATTACCTATACGAACTTCAAAGAAAATTACTAAGCAAACTTGTAACTACATCGTGCCTATCTTGTTACGAATGAGTATAAAAGAAAGTTGTTGAGCGAAAGAAAATGAATTAAAAATACTCGTTCAGATTGGTAAGTTTCGCAATACTTTGGAAATTTGTTGGCAACGTTAACACAGCTCTCTGTAACGAAACGTGAATAAATTGAAAATAAGCAGAGAGACGCAGTCATTTGTAACTTTAGGGAAAGCATTTTAATATTTTTCGAAAGTTGACGATAAAAAGATGCAAAAAGTAGCGTAACGTGGACACGAAAATGTTATTACAAGGGACGGTAAAACTCAAGGAAGTTAGTTAATCAGTATAGCCGGGTACGTTTATGATGTGACAACAGGCCCGTTAAACCCCGCATGTACACAAAAACAAATTGTAACATTCTAAAGTCTCAACTGAAATAATATTAAAGGGTTTGAATGTAACATTTAATGAAAGTTAAGTCGGCGGTCTGGTGTGTAGCCAACGGCTGTATGAAACTAAACACCTTGTTTTAGTTTACTCAACGATTCTACAAACTCAATTAGCATTACAACCTCTGCAAGTCACTTTAGGCGAAATGGAATTATGTAGGAAATAACGCGGTTTGGGTGGATCGACCTTACACGAATATTTTCCGGATAACATTTCCTATTCCACTGTATATCGTCGGAATTTGGTACGGTTTACGATTATGATATATTTAAGTTAGTAACGACAACGACCTTTGAATAAACTGTGTTCCATTGTACCTTTCATATGAAATCTAGCATGTAGTGTTCAAACGCGGGTTTCGGAATACCATCTATCAATGAACGTGATTAAATGAAGACATAGATTAAAGATATTAACAGCGCAAAACGCTATACAAATAACAAAACCTTTATGTATGTAACCCTTAAAAATATAAATGCTGATATGGAGATAGAGCATTTATTTTAATAATCAATTTAAGCTATGAAACGTTTATCAAACGTTAATAAATAAGAGGGATTAAAACATTCGAATATCGAATGCCAATAAAACCAAATCTAGAATCATAATAGCTTTAGTTTAAGGGTTAACAGTAGATAACACATATCAAAAATTCGTCTCGAATTGCTAAAAAAATTTTCAACAATAAATTAAATCAAACAATATTGGTTACCATATGTTATTGAAAACGTTTTGTACTGTACCTAAACAACAAATGTTTTATTTTGCACTCAATTTGTTTAATTATTACCGAATTGGAATAATAGTTTAATGTTATTGCATTATAAGTGTTGAAACAGAGTATTTGAATAACGCTGGACAATTTGTTTGAGTGAGTGGTTGCTTTACTTAAAATAAATATTACTAAAATAGATACTTGTCCGCCGTATGGTAATAATATTCACACATACTTTAATACTCCTTTTATTAAAGCGAAAAATATCTTTTAATATTCAGTTTGTTATTATTTCAGACAATTTTCCTGATAAGTATTATAAGATAAGCGTTATTATTTTGCTCGCAGTTTAATAAATTTTGTTATTATGAAGTGCAAAAAATTTCTACAAACAACACAATATTTAGCCAAATGCTATTATTATAAAACAACGTCCAAACTAACGCAGATGTTAGTAAAGTATATACAGTACAATTCTAATCCACCTGTCTCTTAATAGAAATTTAAAAACATCATATAAAAAAATAGGTACAGATCTACGCAATAAATTTTAATATACTACTAAATGGTACTAAATTAATATATATATAAAAGTATCGACGAATAGTAAAGTATTTTTTTCTAAAAGAAGATTAGACTTTTTGTGTACCTACACTGAATTAATCTGGGACATATTATTTACGCTCAACTATCTTTTCGTTGTCTGAACGTATAAATATTTTACTATCAGTCTACCTTTAATCTTTTATCGACCTTAATACCGTTCTTAAGGTGCAAAATTGAATGGCAAGCTATCTGCTTCGGAGACGCGATGCTTCCCTTTAGTAAACAACTCAAGATTGAATATGAAAATTTAATCGACTAATTTAATCGAAGAGAGATAACCATGTGGCCGTCGACGGCTGAGTTATTAAACGTCTTCGCGTAGGCTGGCATTCAGATTGTAAATATGAATTCCTGATAAGATATATTATAACTGTGGAACTGGAAAATATTACTGAGAAATATTATTATATCTTCTAAGTACTGTTCATTGGAGAGGTCTCAAAATAGATTTCTAATATTCGTCACACATTTATTGGTAAAGAATAATGGATATTTTTATTTAATTCCAGAATAATTCCTGAAACTTCATTTGCAAAGCGCCAGACTTTGACAAGTTAGGTTGCATTTTAATGCTGAGTGAAGGCAGTGGTTGAGAGGCACGCCGACCTTAAAATTAGCATTTTCAAACTTGTACCAGCCTAAAGGCATTCTCACTAAAGTTTAACAAACCATAAGTTCTATCATTAACTGAAAATGAAAACTGTTTTTGTTTTCTAAAGATGTAAAGAAGTATAATGTTTAATACATACATATAGGATAGATTACTGGTTATGAAAATTCAAAATCTAGTTAGTCCGTCAGTTGTATGATAAAAAAAATATTACAGACACGTATTTTTGCTTTGTCAAAATAATAAAACACTAAGGAAGATAAAAGAAATCAAAGTTTACGAATGGGGGCTAATGAAGTCATGCTTGCACACTTGTGACATTTTAAATAAATGTATCGTCGTGAGTTTTGGCTTCGTAATATAAGAAAAAATACGTACCTAATATTTTTATTAATTCTAACAGGCGAACATTAAAAAATAAATCTACTCCATTATTATTAGTAGCTTTTCGAAGAAAGTGGATACTTCAAACTTCTATTTAAAAAGTTCTATTCTAATTGGAAAATATACGCAATTTTTTCAACCAGAATTACATTCTTGGTAAAATATTGCAGTTATTTTGATTTAACAACCGAACTAAATACTAAATCGATTTTAATTCCATGAATATTGGACCACCTCGATATTATCCAATAGCAAAATAATTACTCATAAAATAAAATAATATGATATCGCGTAACAACAAACAGACGATTTGAGAACCTCTTACTTTTGAAGTTGTTTAAAAATATTTATATTAAATATAAGTATAAAACTATTAATTAATAAAAAATTAAACATATTATATAAAAAACTTAAGTAAGGAGAAGAAGGTTAAAGAAGGCTACACCGGTAGGTACTTTTACTGCAATGTGAGCAGGTATATAATTTTTAATGCAAGCATTGTTACGCAAACTTTTTAAAACATTTCCGTATGTACTTAAACAATATTAAAAACTTTTCGCATAATGCCAAGCAGTTGTAATAACATTAACAAACAGTAGTGGCCGTGAAGAAACTCGGCAGCACTGAAGCTTGACGTGAACTGCATAAATAAATGGAGATTCCGCGGCTATGAAATTCATATTTAAAAAATGTTAGCTGAGTAATAGTCTTCTTTGGGGAAAAATAATAGATTCCGTTACTCCGGCGATGAAAATGACCTGAATTAAATTTTCACATTCAATCGTCGCTGTTTGCCCCTGAGAGCGATCGCGGGCCGCCGCCGCAGCTCCCCCGCCCCGCACACACCCCGTAAACGTCTGTTGTTTCTCATCATACCTATTTTTATTTTTCGGCAATATAATCGCAGACAACATGATACATTACGTATAAATGAGTGATGTTTTACCCCCGAGGAATATTTATACGAAACTTCTACTTAACCCAAACTTTAATAATTTGAGAGATGTGTCTATCATTTAAGTGACGTTTAACAAATAGTAACTACAATAAAATAATAAAAAAACACTAGTTTATCAGCTCAATACATATGTATAAAATTGTATCACAGTCCCTTTTAAAGAAAACAATATAAATGTACCTATATATAGCTATATATGATTGTAAGTAAGAAAACCACATCAAGGGATTGTATTATCGAGGTTTTCCACAGTAATATAACAAATCTAATAAGATTTCTCATTTTCAATTTAGTAGATAATAACTTTGAAATTCGAGGCATCTTGGCTATAAAGTTTAAGTTGCTAGGAATAGTCTTTGATCGTCGTCTGCAGTCATGTGGTACAGGATTTTAAGTTAGAAAGGATTAAATTAATTACATACAAATTGCTTAAATTTATTATTGATTAATTTCAACTGTGTTTATTTGAACCCTTTGATTTTGGATCACTTTAATTTGTGTCTCAATCAACCAACTCCAATTCTATCCAGATATCAAGTTTTGGAAACTTTATCTGATTACATATCTGTAGAATGTTGTCTAGATTATTTAACTTAGCTATTAAGTCGAGCCAGATAAAATATTAGATCGCAGTGAAACCACTTAGAGCTATTTCCCCAGGATTGCGTGATAGCAACACTTAATTTACAAGCTCCATTTAATTTGAACTATTTTGAGGCTCAGGCAGGAATTTAAATATCTGCAGATAAGGAGCTCACGCGAATTGTGCGCCGCGCGCCGCCGCCAGCGCTCCGGCTAAATTACGAGATTAACGAATTAATGCTTCACTAATTTCGAGTTTTTCTCAGAAAAAATAAACCCTCGCGTTAATACATACATCTTAATTAACACCTAAAATGTTATCTTTGATATAATTAAATATCAAGCCTTCTAACAAGCCACAAACATCCAAATACGCGTTAATTTTGGTAAACATGTAACTACATAGTAACCATATAATTAAAATATATCTAACACCCTATTTCGCGAAATTGCGAACCCAATATTGCCCGCTTATCTCAAATAACGATATAGTCCTCGTAAAATGTAAACACATATGTAATAAAAGTACGCATGTGTGTGTTAAATGCGAATTCGACGAATTTAGAATATTGGAACTGTACAAGAAATCTGAATGAAATAAAAACAAATCCGTTGCTAGGGGCGCAAAACTAGTGGGAAAAATAAAATAAACATTGGTACTTAGTTTGTAATACTTTTTTGAAATAGAACGTGGATATGAGGGCCGGGAGCAAAGTGCAGAGATTAGACACGGGGACCATCAATTACTCGTAATCCGGGGCACGTGCGAGCCGCTCATCGCATCGCAAACCAATGGGGATTATTGAAATTTTCTATACAAACGCAACGACGTTTTATGTTTTTGTCCTCTATGTCAGGATTTAAATTGAAACGAAAATAAGATAACAAATTATGCAGCGAAACGCTATTCCTATTTGATTTATCCCTCAAAATGTTCTTGATCGTATAAATTAGATGGAGGCAAGATCGAAAATGCCTAAGAGTATGAAATGCATAATTTCAAGTTACATATTTATATAAATTAAAGAGTAAAACATATTAGTACTTCATTTTTTACTCTAAAACACAAACTCTCCAACCCAAAACCACAAATCCTAGATATTTTTTAATTAAGCAAAACAAGTCAGACGCTTTATGTTAAATGTCGATAAATTGCATTGAATGTGACATTCTAGATAGATCGACACTCGCACAACACAGTCATAGCTATTTTCCGCAGTCTTTGGCAGATACCATAGAGGTGCTTGCATCAATCGTGACATACCGCTTTCGCTTTAGGAAATCTAATGTGCTGAAAATTGTGGCTCGGTAATTATTTCTCCGACTATCGTATACTCTAAAAGGATGTATGGATGTGCCTATTTCACACCCATTTTGCATGTCCGAACAGTTATCCGAATAATCCTCCTGCAGATTGGATTTGCTATGATATTTGAGTTCCTATGTGCCTCAGTGCCTTCCTGCCTGTGTAGTGTGTACCCCTTTGATATGTTTCGTAAATCCCAGGCTTAATACACCTTACCTATCGAAGTAAAATAATGAATAGACATATTAATTTATTTAGAAAAAAAAAATGTACACTGCGAACGAAAGCTTAATTACAGAAAAAATTACAAAAGATACAAAATCTACTTCAGAGTTTTAAATGCGTACATTAGGAGTAACATACCTAATTAACATGTTCATAACTACTAGAATATACTGCATTACTTGAATATATCCCATTATATCTATAAAAGTAAACAGAACAAAATTAAACATTTCTTCATTACTGACATACCCATACTGTTTCAATTATAACAGTTTTTATCGAGAATGGCGAAAAGATGGCTACTAATAAGTCTTAAATTAAATTCAATTAAGATTTAACAGTGCTATTTATTTATATAATATCTAAAGGCATTATTTACCTTCTAGACCTCATTTCGAAGCCTCAATATGCGAGAACACACATTATTTAATTTATTATCGTCTCGTTTACCTAACTGGGTCAACAAAACTTCTTGGAAGCTACACTATTACTAGTTGAGTTTTGCTCATACTAAGGCTTGTTGTACTTAGTGTTAGCGCTGCGTACTTACTGTTCAAGCTACGAGAACTAATGTGTTAGGTTCAGAGGATGTAATACGGTATATAATTTAGCTATTAATAATGTTACGAAAGATCCTCAGCTTGATTTTAGTTAAAATATTATAAGGGCATAACAAAAATAAATTATAATATTAAAGTAGTTACGTAATAAAAATATATCCACAACATTATTTTTTTGTTTGGAATTTAGATGTAATCATTTTTAATAAGAAAATATTTAGAAGCTTTGAAACTCTTTATACATATTAAAGTTAGAAAAAAGTCCAGTGTACCTTTGTTCATTCATAAAAGCGACTGTCAGTTGTTTAAGAGTTCTTTTGTAATTTTACAAACCACTGTAAGAGACACGTATGTTACATGAACAAAAAAACTAACAATAATTACATAGAAGGATTCAACTTTCAACGTCTGCTGCTTTTGTTTTATTTGACAACTTTATTAAATTAATGTGTATGAATTATATTAACAGACTTACAGTGCAGCAAATAAAAATAATTTTAAAATTACTCTTTTGTGCTATGTAAATTTATCGTTTGACTTTTGGTCGACGCAATGTACAATGAATTCAGAGTATACAAAATAGGATTTTTGTTTTTAGGTTGAATTCCTATTACACCTGAGTTTATACCTAAGAATACTTTGCTGTCCCAGACGAACCATACATGTTCATGGCAATGTATACACTTAGCAGACGATTATTTGTAATTAAATACAGGAAAATTATTAACCTTAGGCAGGACTCGAACCCGCGACTACAGGTTAAATGCACCAATACTGGTTAAACAAACCAGTAGTCGCGGGTTCTTATGTCCTACCTGAGGTTGAAATTTTACCTTTCTACTATTTTTATTTAATAACAAATATTCACTCCGCATCGCATGTGTAAATGAGTAATAAATAATAAAAATTAGAAGACGATTATTTGTATCATTTTAATTATTGTTTAAGATTTCTTCGTTCAGGAAGCGTTCACATAAATAGCATAACTTGAGTGATAATAAAATATGTAGAATAGCAAATCAACCCGCCTGTCCGCCAAGCAATCTTGTAAAATATTCAATCAACCTCGTTGGTAACTAAACAGAATAACCAATTAGATAGCTTCTCGCCGCCTAATATTCATTACTTACACAAATGATATTATACAGAAACCTACAACATTGTTGGATTGTTATAAACCAGAATTATATTTGTTGTAGGTATCGATAGAGAGAAATAAAATTAATCCAACGTCAGTTTGTAAATGGCTCAGAAGAAGTTTAAATCACCTAAATTTATAGATACAGTACGTATTGTAGGTATGCTTGCATGGGAATATTGTGAAGAGAAATACCATTTACTTGTCATTTAAAATATCTAAATTGTAAGTGTGCAAGTAATGTAAAAATCAGTTCGGTTCAGTATTATCTCCTTCACGCACTTAGTGCTGCCATCACAGCATCAAAAAAATAAGTAATTATATTTGAATTAGACAAAAATAAATAATAATATAAATGTTTATTGCCTAAACGAGTATATCGAAAACATCCTTCCTGCAGACAAACATTTCGTATCATTGTTTAGATATGTACATACAATCGTATTATGTACTACATGATGTAACATTAATCCCCTATATGTAAGTATATAACAATACTATTGTTACGAAAACACTAATTAGCATCAATACGCATTCGGTTGTCTTGGTTTGATTGCATGTACGATTGTACGCGCATCGCTGGTTTAAGGATGTATTCATATAATACTTAGGCATATTAGGTATGCACGCGTAAGCACGTCGAGTCGGTCGATATGTATTCGCCCTTACACTGTATTCCTGCAATCGAATAAAGTTTTACGTTGAAATTCTTTGCTCCCCTTCAGTAGTCTACGACATTCGACATCCATAATTGTATGTAAAACAATCAGTTCTGTGGTAGTGAATAATTTCCAAAGGGTTTAGACTATTGAAATACCATAAATAGAAGTAACTTTCTCTATTAAAAACTTTACTACTATTAAAGATGATGCATCATGCATGAATGAAGCTCACCTAAATATTTCTATTGCAAATTATAAACAGAACATTTGAATTTAATATATTATTATATTTTTTTAATGTTAAGAGTGCTTTTGTTTTGAGTAAATGAATCTCTTTTACTGGAGCAATTTAATTCGACATTTTACTAACTTACCCCTTAATCTCTTAAGGCTAACACAGACTACATAACACGGCGATGCTTGCTCTGAAAGCTAAGCCGTCTCGACTCACGTGTACCAAGTCAAGGATGAATTCGATGAAACTTTACCTGACTACTATTTTTTAGTTTGGTTGAACTAGAATGTATTTCGATCTACAAGTACCTATATATAAAATTAAATAAGAAAACTTATTGTTACAGATAAATTTACCTAAAACATGTCTTATTAATGATCGGGTTTGCAAATAAAACATAATACAATGTTAATGACCCGTTAAAGTTACTTACCTGTTCCTGCGGTTTGTGGAGTCAACTACGAGTTTTCTGGTAAAGAGGGTAAATGAGCTTGTCTATGGCGGCCTCTCGTGACCTGCCGACGAACAATATGACAAAGAGAAGTGCGGCAACATTTACAGAGAAAATGGCCGTGGGGCAGTCAGCCGACCCTCCACCCTTTGTTTCCTTAGAGCACCGGCCGCGCCGCACGCCGCACGCCGTCATCTTGCCGAACCTTCCGACGAAATATGTACATAGCGATTTGTGGCCTTTGTCCTAACATATTAATGCGAATTCCAAAACGTATTTATTAACTTTTGGTGGGCCACAACGTATTTAAGTTTACAACGTAAATTCCGACATTAACTTTGTTGTTTATGTTTAGCATACGTTAAGGGAGCATATTTAGTGATTCATACATGTATAACATGCAATTTAATAAAAGTTGTGAAAGAATGCTTATTTTTTGTTAGAGCCGAGCATCGCATCCGTTGTCTGAGGGGAAGTGAAGTCAGGACGCGGCTCGGAGCGGCGCGGGTGAGGCGCGGCGCAACGAGCGAGACGCACACCGCAGGAATTTCTAAATCTTCATAAGATAATGGATCGCTCCACGAAAGAAAAGGACCTCTCCGGCTTGGAACTTTGTTGAATTCCTGACTCGTAATTAATAAAATTACTTTTTGGGAGCTTTCCTCGACTTCAAAGAATTTTAGCATAAAAGAAAAAGTTAAGTAGATGAATTATTTTTGAATGATAAAGGGAATAATTTTGGATATTTATACACTTAGGAGCTGAGTTATTCTGAAGATTTTTATCGTCGTTTTGAATATCATAGGCAAACAATACGAAATGCTGAGTTGAAATAAAAAGTCATATTTTTAATTCGCTTTTAGCCAATTACGTGTAAGCTGTATGACTTTAACGCACAAACAATTAACAGCTATATACTCATAACTATGTTCTTGATTGTACACGATTGTTTTTATATAATTGATTGTTACGTAACAATCATATCACAATATAAAGTTCTTTAGATACATTAAATATATCTCATGTTCTTGAAGAAAGCTTTAAGTTGGTTGCTCTCAAGGGTAAATTGCATTTAGCGTGGACTATCAAGAAAGTATTTACCCTGCAATTGAACTCTACGAGATTTATAGGATTTCTCTCGACGCATATTCTCAAGAGCTCTTTTCTTTTAATTTCTTATTCTTCGTGTATTTACCTGGGGTGCTTCAACTGTACAAATATTAGTCAGCACTAAAAAGTATATCACCAGTATTAAAATACTCGAGCTAGATAAAGCATTTTAGGTTTAAAATTATGATAACAATAACTCTCGAAACCGTGTTCGATAAAGTAGAATTTATTGGAAATTGTCTGGCTAACACAATTACGAAGTATTCCAAGGGTCTTTAAAGTACATTTAGTTATATAGTCTACTCAAGTGGGATGAAACTGTTAATTTGTAGCGAATTTCACTCGATTGTATTAACGGGAGGTCGAAGTTATCTGTCAGTGAAGCGGAGTGGCGATAAGAGCCCGCATGATAGTCGGCGGGTCGCACGACAAACGCAGCGGTCGCGACGTGTCGCGCGCACCGATCGTATCAATCCTACCGATCGTACTGCAGCGACTGCTAGTTTAATTTGCGAAGCCACATAAATCCCTGTTTGATGAGGGTAGCGAGCTTTCATTAGATACGGACCCAATGCTTCACGGCAATCGCAGTTGATGATAGCATGACATTGTCTCTTGTTGGGACTTCGTGGCTTATGTATTTATGTCATTATCTTGGTAACTAGAGATCTTATGTGGATATTCCTTTTGTATTAAAGGATAATAGATAAATTATGTTTCTAGTAGGTATACATGTTAGGTGTAGAAAACTAATCAATACTATTTATAATAACTGGGTGTTATTAGTCACCCATACGTGCTAGGTCTTTTAATCTTTATTGAAGTATAACTTTATGATAATCAAATAGTCTCTGTCTTGCATCTTAACAAATACAATATAATCATTAAGAGCACAAATTCACCAGTATTAGCTTAATACTTACGCAACATAAAAGGTACAAATAAAACTTCTAAAAGAAAAACTAACAGAACTAGAAATAAACATTATAACCAAAACACACATTTTGTTGAAAAACACGTAACACGCCTTGTTAATGTAACCGTAAACCATCTTTATCATTTATGTTACCATGTTCAACAAATAACAACTTTGGTAACTCATCATTATGTGACACATCAAAAAGGCTTATAAAGTAATCAATCAATTGGTTAGGTTTATTCACTATGTTTATGGTTAGGTTCCGTTCATGCGACGTGTCAATGTGCTGTGCCACCTCGTGTACAAAGCCACCTGTCACGATGCGAACATTTATCACAATTCTACCGAATTTCCTCTAAGCTAACATACAAAGATATCGGCTACAACGTAACAGTACGGCCGGATCACGTTATCAACGATTGTTATGTAAATATACGGATTAAATGTATCGGCCTAAAATATGTGCCAAAGCTATTTATGGTAACAGCTTAACAAACGGATTTTTTAACAAACGAAAACGTAAAATATCACTATTAATACGCTGAAACAAAACGCAATTCCGATTATAAGTCACACAATGAGTGTCCATCCCATCCAGCTCATAGAATTTCAACGTTGTTATTGTCTTACTCACACTTGGCTGGCGTGCAGCAATACAACAAAGGACGCGTACACAAGCTTAATTGAATAAACCTAACTGCTTGTGATTCAGGGAAGGTAATATCAGGTGCCTCCCTCGCTTTTGAAAAACAATAACCGTGGAACATTGCGCGGAAACCTTTATACAAAAGAGAGTCGCTCAATGAAGTTGCACGCCGAAGAATTTCCATGCAATAACGCGGCATAGCCTCGGCGAGGATTCTTGCGGAACGCGGCCGGAGATATTGCGTACTTACTGGGCTTGCCTCTAATAACACCGCCGATACCGTTTGTGTAAGGAGAAAAATACGAAATGAAATGGAAACTACCAGACGCCTTATGGTTTCCAATCTCGACTAACATTACATGAAGGTACGAGAGCTATTTCGCATTTTAATATTCTATGTCGATCGAGGATAAATCGTAAAAGTTTCGTGAAAGGCAATCGAGATTCCAAGAAAGTAAGAAACTGAATATTAGTTGTGCTTTTGTAGTCTAATGAAAACCGACTTTTATTTGGAATACAAGTTTGACTTTGTATTGTGCTTCCCTTATTAAGTATATTTTATTAGTTCAAAATTAATTTCAGAAATAAAAGCGATTGATTCCCTGCCAAAAAATTAGTTTTTTTGCTACGGTACTTCATTTTGAGTAACATATCGATATTTAACATGTTTGCGTCGACATTAATACAGTTAGTCTAATTTTATTTTAGTGAGAATTGCCAGTAAAAACCTTCTAAGTATCCTATTATGCCTGCCGACTTTACTTGTTACATATGTATGTTGGGAAAGTATTCACACTTAACGAACCACAAGCCGGGACTGAAGTTGGTCGTGACTACCTGCGCCTTCGTCCTTGACAGCTCCTTAAGACTCCTCAACTTAGCGTCTCTTTCTACTTACTTAATTTTTATTAAGACAGCCTAAGTTAGTTATTTCGTATGCTGCCAAAAATGCTTATGTGGCAAGACCAAAAAGACACAAAAAATTATTAGATATGCTATGGCATAAACAGCTATGGTGAAATGCACCATAATTTTTTTTAATTGTCTATAAAATGTTACGCATTAAACATTACAAAAAAATTAGTACCTACGTAAAACCAAATAGGTTTTGTTAATAAAAAGTGGTGACCAAAAATGCCACACAAATACTGGTCTTTTATACGGCAACTGTATCTGGGGAGAGCAATTAACCCATCACGAACAGGAGCGGTAGACGGACACATCGATTACCAAATTGTGAAAATGTATTTATGATCCGATGTAGCCGTGCATTAAAGCTCTGCAAATGCTATCACGCGGCGAGACTAATCACATTAGTGCCCATCGCAAAGGTAATGCTCGCAACAACCTAAAAAGCCGCCATTTGCATGTCAGAGCGGACCCCAGGAACGGACTCACACTACACTGCAAAGTAAATTATTCACTCTCATATGAATCTCATATCGGAGATGGGTAACTTTGTATCTACTGCGCTAGTTATAAATAAAAGATTTCGAGCGAACAAAACATACTTAAAATTCACGTTCAACGGACTTTCGGAAAAAGTTTAAGGTAATAGAAATAATATTGAACTGTTTTTGTTTCGGTAAAGTGGTGGAACATGTAGAATAAAATAACGTGAATAATATTATTTCAAAAAAGAAGAATGCGTTTTTTTATCTTTTAACTCGTATATTTTTATAGTAGGTACTGGATGAAAGATATGGTTTTTATATTCGTTTTTTATATCACTTATAATTGGTACGCAATAAAGGTAAAGTAGAAAGAATCGTAGTGATGTACATTCATTTTATAATTAAATGGACAGCCAGTTTCAGTACGTTACTTACCCGAGCTCCGAAACTTAAATTTAATTAATGATCAAATTATAGAAATTGTTTCAATGCTACATAACAATATTGTCTCCAAATAAAGAAATCCGACGATTTTATTAAAGATTAACTTGAACTTAAGTCAATGGTACTTATTATTAGTTAACAGAATGTAACTACAGTTTTCTATCCTTAAGAAACGTCTCAAGAGGTTTTACTATAAAGGTCAACTACTAGAAATAAGTAGGTAGTTTGTTTCTGTATTACGTACTTACTTTACAATCAGATAAAAAAAAATAAAGCTCAGCGTAGATTACCTACAATAAAAAGATACGAATTTCTTATTGGTTCCTATTTTACTTCCTTTACCATGAAATAATATTAAAGACATTGCTTGTTAAGGTCGTAAACCTCTATAATATGTATTTAAATATATAATCATGTAGCTTAATATAGATTATGTTTAATAACGAAATCAAATTACCTTCGGAGCTCGAAATAGATTGTAGCGTTTATATACCATGACCGAGAAACGTTGTATAATGTATATATAGACTGTTATAGACTTCTATTGAAATTAATATTAACGTTGTAAGTCACAAAAACACAATAGGTAATCCTTTTGTTCGAGACGTTAAATCACATTAAAGATTTTCCTGCTTGTTGATAGAAAAATAACTGAAAAAAAGCTTGCTGTAAGTACCAATAATTAATAACCTTAGAGTAAACTTAAACGGGCATAGAGCGTGCTCATCGCTAGTAGCCCCTAAAGCCGAGCGTAAGCACATTTTTAGCTAAATGTACTTCTCTCGTTTACTGTATTTAAGTGATTTTTCGTGCGACGACAGACTTTTATCCAAAAATATCGACGTGTCCGATATTGTTAGGGTTTATATTAGGTTTTAAGATAGTTTTAATAAAACGGTGCGGTCTGTTTTGACACAAATTTTACGATTATACATGTCCATACTAGTGCCAGTAAGTAGTTCATACTCGATATGCGCGCTCTATAGTTTACTTTTTAATTCCTATAAGAAATTAACAAACATTAAGTACGTTTCAAATTTGAGCAGGCTTTTTACCAACATCAACATTATTCACCGTTTAAGCTCATATCTAAATACATTTCCCGCTAAATGTTAGCAAGCATGCTCGACGCTCGTGCTTCGAACGTGCCGCTTTATCAACACAGCGGCAATTGTCGAAACTAATATGTAGCATGCGGGCCCGCTCGCCGTTATACGGCATCATCCAATTAACTGCATATTTACACCCCGTATGAGCACTGAGCATTATTACCTACCCGTGCAGTTTACACGGAATATTGGTGCCTTTATACTGTTGTACTTAGCAGCTGCGGCTCGATTCAAAGATATGTGCCAATATTTACAAACACATTCGCGTCTGTTCTAATAATTACCTTAATGTGTGTTTATGGGGTGTTACGTAATGACCATGACTGTTCATTATTTGTCTAGTTCATCAAATATCTGTAGGTATGTATATCCTTAATGTAATTAAACAGCATGACATTATCACTCTAGGACAAAAAAGCTTCTTACTGTACATAATTACGATATAATGAGAATGTAAATTCGTAACACTATTATAATTATTCTTGTTGTTTAGTATATGTACGTAATTAATTAAGTAAATAGGGAATATTTACTTAATTAGTTTTTGGTTGACATAAGAAACTGAAATGTTTTGTCTTAAATCTATACATATAATAAATAATGATAAATAAATGTGGACAACATCACATACATTGCTCTGAACCTAAAGTAAGTAGCTAAAGCATGTGTGTTATGGCATTCAGTATAATAATAAAATATTTTTATGAGAATTTTAATTTACCTTAGCACTTATAACGAGAAGAGGTCAGAAGCACATTTAGCTTTCTGTGCAAAAATAATAAAAAAATATCAAAATACAAAACAAATTTCAGCGTGATCTGCAGACTTTGGTCCATATCAAAACCGCATTCAAAAGAATACTTTGCATAATACCTATATTGGGATTAATTTCTTGCAAA
Source organism: Diachrysia chrysitis (assembly GCA_932294365.1). Classification (NCBI taxonomy): domain Eukaryota; kingdom Metazoa; phylum Arthropoda; class Insecta; order Lepidoptera; family Noctuidae; genus Diachrysia; species Diachrysia chrysitis. The sequence continues at coordinate 7,245,353 of OW028649.1, read as the reverse complement.
TTGCTAATATAATACAGTCCTTGACATATGCAGTTGTCATTGGGATGCTAATTGCATTCACAACGCTCTACTATCCACTAACCAAATCCGAAGTGATTATGACATATTCGGACCAAATGTACTGTATAGGGCTATAGCTATAATGATGATGTTCCATTAAGTCAAATTAGGTTAGATGATACATTACAATATTACAATAGTATCGGCTTAACTATGTAAAATAGACGCAATGGCTGATTCGTGATGTCGTAATGAAGATCGACCACAATACATACTGATTGTGATAAAGTACAGTAAATGTATTGAATACACATTATCGTAAATACATAATTATAGTAAACTAGCTGTCCCCCGCGACTTTGTTCGCGTGTTTTAGTTTCAACGGTTTTTCATTTTTGCAACATTTTTCATTTATGCTCCGCTCCTATCGGTCGTAGCGTGATTTGATAGACAGACAGACAGACAGACAAAAATTTTACTGATTGCATTTTTGGCATCAGTATCGATCACTAATCACCCCTGATAGTTATTTTGAAAATATATTTGATGTACAGAATTGACCTCTCTACAGATTTATTATAAGTAAGTATAGAAGATAATAAGCCAAGTGGTAAATAATTTTCATAGTTGTCCAATTGAAAGAAACAAAACACAACTTAAAATATCCAAATAGACTCTGATCGCGATATAGTCTGTCTGTCTGATCACGATATAGACAAAACTACTAATGTGTTTTTCAGCCATGGATACAGTGATTCAAGCAGAAAGTTTGTGTATATAATTCATTAATGTTTAGCCCGTGTAAAGCCGGAGCGGGTTGCTAGTTTTTATAATATAAGGAACCGACGGGCCTGTTGGTCTAGTGGTTAGTGACCCTGACTGCTAAACCGGAGGTCGTGGGTTCGATTCCCACCCAGGACGAATCTTTGTGTGATGAGCACGATCATTTGTTCTGTGTCTGGGTGTAATTTATCTATAATATATTTATGTATTTAGAAATACATAAGTATGTTTATCAGTTGTCTGGTTGCCATAGCACAGGCTCTGCCTAGTTTGGGATCAGATGACCGTGTGTGAGATGTCCCAAGATATTATTATTATAAAGGAACCAACAATACCTATTCCTTAAAGTACATCATATTATAGTAATCTAATAAGTGCCATATACCATTTTTAATATCTAATACAGTCTATTCAGAATACATCAAATAATTTCATAAAGCGACGTCTCATATCGCAATAAAATTCAAAAAATATTTAACGTATCTAGTCTGAAATCTCCAAAAGCATTATTTTTCCAATAAATCGCTTGTCATTCGGAATTTAATAAAATCTTATATTGAATAATGGTTGCCCACTTGATGCTTTGAAGGCTGTTTATTGAATAGGACGTACTGGGCTCCCATTCGTCGTGTCATAAGTCACACCCTCGGATTTTAATGAAAGACTATCCGAATAACGGCTGAATAGCTAGTAATGCCTTAAAGATAAAAGTATGAACTAAAACAATCCTTACTAATATTATAAATGAGGAAGTAACTCTGCCTGTCCGTCTGTCGCGCTTACACGCCAAAACTACTCAACCGATTTTAATTAAATTTGGTACACAGATAGTCTAGAGCCTGAGAAAGGACATAAGTTACTTTTTGCCGCGATAAGCGATATCCACGTGGTAACATAGCTGCGGGAAACAGATAGTATAATATAAGCCTGATACTAAATTTATATATGACTGTAAGTTCAATTAACAAAATAAATTAATTATTTTTAATCGGTTATAGATTACTAATAAAATCGACATCATTTTCCCATCAATTTCACGCTCTTAAGTGTTCTGTCAGTTTCTAGCGTAAGTACATGATTTTCGACGAAGGAAAGGAAAAGAAAAATTTAAAAAGGCGTCTCTTGTAACTTTATATTCCTTTAGAAATAAGGATCTAATCTCTTTACTTCCAAACGAAACCATAACTTCACAAAATAAATGAGAAGCTTACGCATTTTGTAAATACGATATTACTAAAAATATCTTGTAGTACAAACAGTTGATAAAGATCTACATTCGAGGGAGACATTAAAGGATTCATCTATGAGGCAAGCCAGGTCAAAAAGATAACGCTATCGTTGTCTTTATATAATATGAAGGTAAAGTAAACTAAAAGGCAATATCTGAGCCGCAATAACATGAACCTTTATGATATTCCTTTATGATAATGTTGTACGATGAACCTCGCAGTGTTAGCAGATACTCACGAAAAATCAACCTTACTGCTCCTACACAAAGGCGTTTTCAAAAGCTGAATGTTGCTACGTATGCTGTCGGCTGTAGGTCGTGCTAGGTGAATGTATCCGTGCATGCCGCGGAAATATGAAACTGCGCTAAACTAGCACAAGATTTAGTATTGGCGGTACAGTGTACCTGTGTTCTATACTGAGCTTCCAACTTGTTTCATGTACTAGCTCAGAACTAGCGTACCTACTCTGTTCATCTTAAGACAAGATTTTCGTACAGTAATAAGTAGTTTGTTTCGGCCAATTGTGTTTTGAACTAAATCTAGATATAATTAGACATATAACATATCCATTATACGCATTCTCATATTAGACAAAATTATACATAGTTGACTGTTTATTCGTGAATAATCATTAAAACCTACCTTGAACTTATCTAGGTTTATGCAAAAGCAATGATAAAGTTGCTAGAATTTACATCAACCCAATTTGCTTATAATGGATACACATGTCGCTTTAAGACCAAGTCTATGAAGAATAATATTTTGTATGTAAAACATATTCACACAAAAGGTTACATAACATTCAAATCAATACAAAGCTTGGACCAACGACTAGCATTTATTCTCATCGGGGCGACACACGAATTTTCGTCATAAGCCCGATCTAAACCTTAATCGATATACGGCCATTTAAAAAACGCCCCTATTGTGTTCGCAGTAAGGTCCTATTCATAGTTACACGTGTGAATCGTTTCACAAGGGTTATTATCATGACTGAAGCTTTGTTAATCCTTTCTATTCTGTAGCAATCGATATGTAGAGTTCGTGCGTAACATTATAAAATGGGATTTAAAGTGAAAAATACATGAATATTATTTTATACATACCCAATGAGTTTACATAAAACTTCTGTTAATATAATATTGTTTGGTTACAGGTAGGTAAAGCAGTCGGTGTATAACTCGAGATGAAAGTTTTTTTTAAATTAAACTTTTAGAATTTTTGATGTTAGTCTTACATTTTTAAGGGTTTTGAAGTCTCTACGATATTAGATTTGAAATCTTAATTACAGGCATTTCTTCATCGAGCGTTCACTGATAGATTATAATACCTTGCCTACTCTACAACACCTAAACAAGTGTCGTAGCTATCTGCTACACTACGACGTAATACTACGACGCCTACGAGCGCAGGTTACAATGCACGAGCTACGAGTTCATTATACTCGTAGTACTACAGTAAGATGAAAGGCAAACACGTGGCTAAATGCCTTTCTATAAAATTTTTGTCTCAAATTGATTTTTTATTTATTTATATAATATATTTATGATTTTGTAATTAGTGTATAAATCATGTAAGTAGTTATATTAGCCTCATGTACCTGCTAATAATCACTATTAATCCCTTGTTTTTTGTGAACATACTCATTTACACTACCGTCTTACTACAAAAATGGCTGTAGTAGACATTCCAGATGCTCCTGAATACAAAGCGCGCACGAAACTACAGTCTAAAAATATTTCAATGGGAAACTCGGAACTCCGCTGTGCATCTGTATGACTTCATTAAATCCTTAGTTTGCGTCACAGACGGACGAAGCAGAGGCTGCGTCGGGTTTACGTGTAAAGTTTTCCTCATAAGCTCACCGCAGGGCGCTCCCCTATCAATTGCCGTGATCCCGCGTCCCCGCGCCTCTACTCCCCCTCCCCCTTACCCCTCTGAGCCCCACTAATGATCCCACTTGTTAGGGCTCAGCACGGACCTTCGACCGTGTCACTTGGTGAATAACAAATTCCTAGCTGATCCCACTCCGCCATAGCCACTACAGCTTACGAACGTAGGTCATATTAAGTGTGGGCGAGCCTTGATTTTCATATTTTTGTTTCATGCCAAAGTTAAAACAGCGCTGTTTGAACTCGTGTTGTTGTTTGTTTTCGTTGTCCCAAAACTTAAGTCAGAATAAATTAAAAAAGGTTATTCCCTAAATAGCTTTTATATAATAACAATGTGCATATTGCTAGTTTACGTTATTACAAAAAGTGACGTAAATGTAAAAGTTTCGGTACCTATGTACCAAAAAAATTTAATAACAAGCACTCATTAGATTTCTGTAGGTATATATCCCAGCTTAAAAAGCAATATTAATATAATGATTAAAGAACAACGCGCCCGTACAACGTAAATTTCATTTTTAATCTCAACATACTCTGACATTCAATATCGGAGATTAATTACATGCAAAACTTACTGTCGAACTGTTGCGTGGCCTGAGCGAGGAGCGAGGCGAACACTCGGTCCGCGAGGGGCGGGGGTTTGGGGGGGCGGTCGTCGTCGCTGCTACTGTAGCGGTCGCCGGCCCACTCCAGCGAGCGCTGGCGCCGCACGCCGTTGCCCGCGCCCGCCAGACCGCCCGACAGACCGCTCAGGGAACCGGCCTTAGCTCGGCGACCTGGCCGCTCCATCCTCGATGCGTTTAAAACATCTTGTCACCACATCTGTTGACAATGGTAAACAATTGTTAAAGTTGAAGTCGACATGTCGATTATGCATAAGAGTGGAAAAAAAAGTCCAAATGAGTATCGTACATTTGACACACCCTACAAATGTGTATGTATCTAAATAACGACCATGAAAGACGTGAAAAAGTATACACCATACAAATAAAAGCATAAACCTTAAAGCCTCAAATCACAAAACAACGGCGACATTTTTCATGAATGATTTACGCAGCTTTTGTTACAAACTCGTTAATACCAACCTTTTTTAATTATCGAAGGTGAAAAAGTGTAACAACAAAGCAAATAATTTTTCCCCTAACAATGAAAAACGATTTACATTACAAAAAGTTGAGAACTTTTAGTTAGAGATCTACAACTGCCCGCCAAACCATAAGCCCTCGCTCAAATAAAAGAAATCGACGCGATATTTTATCAAAGCAGTTACAACCTCGTGAACGGAAAAGAACAACTGTAATAAAGAGCCTACAAGTCGTTTGGTTAGCGGCCCAACATAAATAGGAAGTTTGCGCGAGAGGGCGTGCGTGTTGGACGCCTAATCCAGTGGATTGCGCCGCGGTGTCGCTCGCGTTCCGTTCGTTCCGACATCATTTCTCGTATTGACTTAATTTGTACAAGCTTCAGTTCCGCTTTGTACTTCATCGACAATTTAAAATACAATTCCATCTGAGAACTAGGAGTGTGTACATAACATTCAATTACATTACAAGATCGATTTCTGGATTACTTTACGCTTTTATAGTTTAGACAGCAGTGAATTATAGTATTTGCTGTGAAGGTAAATACAATAAACCACCCTTAATGTAAATGGAAAGTAAATACGGGTAATATTGGTAAAACGTCAGAAAAGTGATTTATTTTAATAATGTTGTATCATTCGTTTTACACAAATTACAGAAGCTTAAATAATTACATGTCCCTGAAGCATGTAAATAGAAGTTTTCAAATGCTGACTCTTGTCTGGTTATATTTTTTATAGCATTTTATTTATCTACCATAGTCTCGCCATTATGTTACCGTTGATGAATATTATTCAAAAGGTAATGTGGTAATGTGAACGCAGACTGATATATTTAATTGTTGACTGCATAATGAATAACAGTCGCTTGGCTACATTTTTGACTGGTCAGATCTAAAAATAATAATAACCATAAACACAAAAAAGAAGAAGAATAGTTTGTGTAAAGTAATGGTTACTCCTATTTGCTGTCTTTTAATACATAATAATAATACTTTATATACATTTCATAATTTTATTCAAAGTAAGTTTGATAAATTCCACTTTGTTCAGTTGCTAAAGTAGATTTCTCGGTGTAAACAAGGCGATACAAAATAAGTGTTATTTGTTCACCTTCGTACTAAATCATCCTGTTGAATATTTGCGACTTTTTTTTTAATATTCTAGTGAACAAAGTGGAATACACCTTAAGTTTTTATGACTTATCCTGTATGCGTATTTTATGCGTCGTTCTAGTTTGAGTAAAATTGCTTAACCCCTAATATATTTAAAACAATATGTAGGTCTATTAATCATCAAGAGCAATCTAAAGTCGTTTCTAACTTCAAAAATAGAACGGCTTTAACTCACAACAATATAGTATAAACAGAGCCTCAAATCAAATACAATTAGTAACTCTACTTAAAACTCAATTAAGTACAAGTAAGTCTACTTAAAAGAATAAGTAGAGCATCTTAAAGATAGAAGATGAAATCTAATGAGTTTTACGTTTAATGTAAATACGAAGTGGGTACTGTATTTAAGGCTGGCAATTGTTAAGGTTTACTGCACTCATTTCTCATTTCGTATCGGCAGAATAAACAGAGGCGGTTTCATTATAGATTCGCCGACATTCCACAGAGTTACAAATTGTTTAGACATTATTGAGATTGAATAAAATTCTTTGGAAAACTTTGTGCCAATAACTCAACTGTGTTTATATAAATCTAAAGTTGTGTTAAGATGTAAACAAATTGGTAAAAACATCTGAGATTCATAGAAAATTATAACAAATTATAACATTTGTTATTATAATAATTTCATACATGGAAATCTATAGTTCATTACATGCAATCAATAAAAGACATTTATTACATTAAAAATAAACTCAACGGCGTCGAGATTTAAAGGTAGCCTTCAGATACAAATATTTTTCTTAACACAATCGTATAGAAGACGATCCTAAGATTAGTCCTTAATTACGTTCGTAATTCGATTTGGCTCATGTTTACTAATTACTTTTTCCGTATCCAGCTATTAATTGAACATTAATTAATGAGCGTCTACTCGTCACCGGTACATAGACTGGTACTGTCTGACGGACCGCTCGGTTTAATATAAAGTAGGCTGTTTACCCGCCCGTGTCACAGCGTTAATAAATACGCCGCTTCCCTTCACAGACAAGCATCTGTTTTTATTCAATATTTACTCTTATTGTGACGATGGAAATATTGAAATGGCAGCTCACAGCTATAGGTATTGAATTAATATCATTTTTATCTGAAAAATTCAGGCACCAAGTTTATGTCTTTGGGAATGTTTTGGGGGTGGCAAATACTTTCAAAAAGAGCTAATAGCCAATCAATGATAGAGACTTTAAGAAGAAGGTGTTCCAGTTGATATCAAAATTAGACATTAAATATATTGAGTCAAAGTTACTTTCACAATTTCTTTTAGTATTTTTTCGAAGATATATAGAGTACGAAAAACTGCTGTCAAATTACCTGTTTTTTCTAAATATACATATACACATACATATACACGTCTTGTGGGTACAAGACGTGTATATTTAGGAAAACTTGATAAATTATTGACCGATAACAACTTTTTCATCGAATAAAATATTACGGCATGAATTATTAATAGTCACTAACAGTTTTAATAAGTAATGTTAAAGACGTAATAAAAATCTGAAAACTTTAAGTTCCATTAAGTTAAATATGTATTTGAATTAAACATAAGGGTCGCTAGAGAATAGTCCTACTGCTGAAATTTCATTAATAAATTAAAATTTTAGGCTTTTAAAAGTCAATCATCGCCACTTTTCATGTTCTTTTTGTGAATAGTTTTTCTTTTATTCGTTAATCTTAAACATTTTCTTAGTTTTAAAAAGTTTTTTAATTATAATTTGTGAATAAAATTTTATACCTAATAGATGAATTGGAGTGTATTTTTCGTTTGTATTATATTCAGGGCACATATCTACGTATTTTATATATTAAGAATAATTCGTTACAACATATATCTCTATACAATAATAATTGTTCTTCTACTCCATTTTATGGTTTTAACCACAGGTTTTAACACATGAAAAAATCATTAGTAATAACATACATGATGTCCTTATTCGCTTGAACTTCTGTGGCAACCGTAACCATGAATAGTTTTCACAACCCTTATCCACTATAGCCTAATTAAATACAAATAGTGAAGAGAAAAGCCTAAACCTCAGGCTGGACTCGAACCTGCGACTACTGGCTTGACGCGCCTTACTTTAAACAGGTAAAACTGTAGGGAGCACTTAGTACTTAGTGACTATTACAACGAGAATTATGAAGGTCAAAAAGAATCAGGTTATCTATTGTCGAGACAGGTGTAAAACCCTGATAACTGTTAAACCCTTGAGGAGTTTTATGTTTCTCTTTCCCTTGTTTTCACGGGCCATCAAACACCCTTTGAAGAAAATCGAAGGTGACCGACCGAACAACGAAATGAGAAAATAATTATAAATGAAAACCAATTTTTTTTTTTTGCAATCATTGTAATTTTATTAACCTATAACTTCTACTTGTAGTATAAGTTGAATATTGAATAAATAAATAAATGAAATCAAGTTTTAAAACTAAATCACAAGGAAAAATTTTCTTTGATGATGCAATGTTTTGCAATCTAGCAATTAATAAAAGCAACTGTTATTGTTCTATTAATTATTTTTTTCCAATGTTTGATTTTTAGGATACTTACTTAAGTCAAATATGTTTTTGTAGCCAGTTTACATCCTTGATGATTTTAGATTATGTTTATGACAGAGATAGACATAAAAAACCCATACTAATAAATACTAGTTCTTGCTATACACTATAAAATTTAAATGCAAAGATAAATATGCATGACCGTAAAATGTAGCCCAACGTGGAACCTTTTTGGAACTAACATTTATCTTAAAGTATTCCTGATACTTATAAGTATTATTTTACAGACTACAAAAATGGCCTATATTCTATCACAGCACTAAAATAGAGTTGCCTTAAGGCTTTTTCCCATCAATCCATGCGGATGCTCACTTTCTGCATAGCTGTCAATTTTCATGCAACTCTATTTATAAACTATCGTATTTAGCGATTTTAGAAAAAAGAACACATTACTATTATATTATGTTTCATCAATTTCAAGAAGTTGTTGGAGAAGATATTTTTTTTTTTTATTAAAATTATGTTATTGGATGCGAAATGACATTTATCGTGTAAGATATTCTGGCTGAAATTAAAACTTTTATTACGATCTTTATTAGGCATGGATGTTTTGATGCTGACACTGAAATGCATTAAAGTCATAGATATTTAGTGATCTGATTTTTTTTGTTTTTATGTGTTACCTTACAAGGCTGACTCAGAGCACCATGCAAACAGCCTCAATAAAAAAAACTTCGAGTCAACCAAAACAACTCATATTAATATTGTTTTTTACCAGTTGTGTCGGAGTGGTAACCTTAGGCTTGTTTTCTCACTGCTATTACGTTTCAAGCTTTTACTAACGTCCACGATTACCGTTTCTATGTAGTAGTATTGTCGACGACAAACTAAACTTTTGAGTAGGAATCGACTGCAGCACAACCAATCTCAGCATACGTCGTTCTATAAATAAAAGATATTAGAAATAGTGTTGTAGCAAGGATTGCGGTTCCGCGTCACGTATAAAATAAGCGTCAGACCAATAGGGAGCAAGACAGCATGTGAATTATGACCGGCACGCCTTCCCCGTATTAAAACTGCATCTTACAAAGCTGACCTTCTTAACTCGCACTTTGCATACTCGTGTACAAACTTAGTAAATTAACCGCCGTCCAAGCTCGAGATCATAATCTACCGCGATTAACATTTAGCGCTTTAAGCGTGGTACTTGCTTAGTTAGGTGAATATGAAAACTTTAAATTAGGTATTCTGCAAAGTTAGCCACATTTCAATAGTATATGAAGTATTTTAATAAGGTCCTCTATATTTAGAAGAAATATTACTTATCTAGATTTTTACGTACACAAAGGTCATGTAAAGCAAGATTACGACTAATTATAACTTTTAATTTTATTTTTAATTAGTTGAGTCTATATATAATTAAGTTCGTTTGTGTATATATCTTTTTTCCGATTATAAATATTAATAATTTGAAAAAAAAGTTATAACTTTTAATGTAGGTATAGGTACTTACATACGTTAATTAAAAAACAAACCTTGGAAATACTGACAAGAGATTAAATAAATAATAATTGGGAGGCTAAATCCTGGTTAGTTTTATTTAATACGTTGTTTTGCTAAAGAAGTTTCGACCTTTGCTTGGTCATGTAGAATAAGGTCAAGTACTTGAATTCTTTAATAAATGTTTAGCACTAATCTAAGTCTTAGCCTTAAACTCATAAATCTGTTAAGGCTTTACAAAGTTATCACGTTACAAAGACCAAAGTTGTACTGATATAATTTGATTAAATTCTTTGAGATCATGCCACGAAATAAGACAAGTGTATACTATGGCTTGAACATAAACTACTAACGAAAAGGTCTAAAATTAAAAGACTCGCTTGAGAAAAGAAGAAAATTAAAGATTAACAAATAGCATTTAAACAAAAAATACAAATAAATAATAATCACATTAAATAATGTAGTTTTCAACGTTGTGCGTAGGTTTCATTAATAAATACATGCAATTCAATGAATTAGTATGACTCCACGTTCCTAACAATCCTCGTAGCTAATGAATTAAATTTTTCCGGATCATGTTATATGAGGTCTTTATTAGATCTTTATTCGTAATAAACAGTAAACTGATATAAATTCCACGAAATAATTAAATCAAACTCGAAACAAATGAGTAAATCTGGCAATATTTTCATTGGTAAATTGAATATCAATAACGGATTTCCATGATACTTGAGGGAACAAAACAAATCAAATGTTGTAAAATAAGTTTTGCTGAAACACTTATGGCGATCAGATTTTGAGGCAAAACACAATTTATACTCGAACGTGATCAAAAACCTACATCAGTTGGAATAGTTTCAGTTGGATCGCGAAGTCCCAGCACGTAGGGAATAGGTCGGCATCAGGCTCGGCCGTTCACGCGCGCTGAATCCATTGCATTTACTGCACTCGCTCATTTTTGGGCAATCTTGACTAACGGCGCAATGTACACGAAACTTCATAAATTTCCTAATTGAACGTCTTATTAGGTTTTCCACAAAATATTAATGCTCTAAAGGCTAATTTCATTATTTTCAGTTATTGCTTTCGACAATATAGTCATTTATATACGTTTTAAGCAAATAATTGAAAATTAGTAATAAATTAGACAATCGCTATAATATTTTAAGCACAATTAATTCTCATTTTGACATTGAACAGAGTAAAACGATTAAAGAGAACTACTTTATCATAATCAAAAACTAATTTTTTGAGTTTTATTAGTAACTCAATGTTTATTTTTAATATAATAAATTTTAAAATTAGCCTTTTAGATACCTACCACGTTGTACAATCACATAAGCACTCGAAATACCAACTAGAAACACGAAATATAACTATGTATCAGCTTGAATTATAATTCCCGAATTAAATGTTGAAAATTAAATTTAAATTTATCCCGATTGATACGTATTCTGTTAAACAGGTACTGAACAATTTTGCCTATGTAAATTATGTAGAGATTCACGGCTGACTGAATACACGAATTAACCAGGCACTAGGGTACGTGACGCGTATTGTATCATCAGACAGATGAAGGCCGATACAGTTAGGCGTTAATTAATTTATGACGAACCTATAATTAGATGTCCAATAACATTACTGGGCTTAACGCGGCTTTACGTGTCGGCCATAATTTATAAGAGCCATGATTATTGATGGGCTCGATACACAACTCATTAACGTATTGTTTAAGCTCCATAACTTCATATCTCAATAGGAATCTGTGGCATGGCATGTTACGTTTCTATCAAGTAAATTGTTTGAATAAAATATCAACTAGTGACATAATTTACCTATACAATACGTAGTTAGATAATCATACTGTTCCTACATATATTAATATGATGATTCCACTGTTCTAAATTATGTAAAACCAATCAAATGATTGTGCATAATTACAATGTCACGGGCGACGAATGGAGCAGATCCAAATAATTGAATAGTTGTCTGAGTGAGCCGACTTAGCGAAGATTAACACAATCCAATGAATGTCTCACATAGTTGTCTCGCAGGACACTGAAGAGCATTAGATTAACAAGGTGAATATTCCAACTAACTGTCGCTAGTTAATATAGAGCTGGCCACTTTGACTACAACTTTTTAACGAGCGCCGCTGTATCGAGTAGACTGCCATTAAATACTTAAACATTTTACTACTGAAATGGAAAACGGCAATTTCAAACCCAATTTTTATAAAGAAAATCATTTTGCTTAATTTTATTGAACGTTTGGCCCCGTTAATGATATTTTTCGAACGAAGTCGTAGAGGACTTTCAGCTTTATAATTAAAATTATAGTGATTGCCCTTGAGTTACGATGTAAATGGCTTTTATAATAGCCACTATCTAGCAGAAAGTTTGGTTTAATGTAATGATACCAGTAATATTAATTTCAACTTGCTGATAGAGACTTGCCTCATTTCAAGCGAGCATCGATACAAACACCTACCTGCCGTCGAAAATAGGCCTAATAAACAACTACAAAAATCCGGAAAGTAGAAGGAAAGGTCGTTACTAAACTATGTATAGAGAGACTCTAAGAATAGACTGAGCAAACGTAAAAATATCACCAACCAATTTATTTGGATATATTGGAAAAAAACAGTCGATCATTCAGCAGTACTTATAAATAAAAAGCCTCTCACACTCTCCCAGATCTTTAATCATTGGTAGGTAGGTTGGTAGGTATATTTATCATTTTCACATCGGTAAGTTGTCATAACCTATTTGACTTCTTCTACAACGTGTACCAATTCGCTACTACTCATAAAGAATCTCTGTATATTTCTGGTACATATATGTCAGCCTGGATAACATAACTTGTTTGAGGCAAGGCAAACAGGTCTATATAAACGTAATTGCCTTCAAACATCTTACACCACAATTGACTCCCAACAGATATCATAGCGCAATCTCATTAATATAAACATAGGTACATACGTTAATACGTTGACGGGCCTAATCTGCATGACTATTGAATGGAACGTCGCTATAATTGGTTGGATATTGTCAGTACTGGTACATAAGTATGTAGTATAGTTGGTATGACGCTCTAATGTAATCCAGTGAGGAGCTAATCTGATATCGAGGCGGAGCAGGCGCGGGGACCACGCCAGTTTAATTGGGTTGCGCTTAATCCCCACAATGCAACTTTAGACTCATTTTCACTGTCCAATAAAGCTGCGCGAGCTTTATATCATCCTTAAAGCTTTGCAAACAACTATAACTGAACGCTGCAGTTTGCATCTACGCTAGGTGCAGAGTCACCTGTTTTTTAGGTACCTACTGTAAATCATGGTTTTATATACGTATTGTATTTTTTATTGTGACATATATTTTAAAGTATACGAAAATAACTGCCTAAATCTTTCAACACACGTAGTACCTACTTTTTAACATTTAATTAAATAAAACATAGTTAGATGTTTGACTTGCATAAGATGTAAATTACACTGATAATATCTAGCATGAGCTAGCTGAAAATATCTTTAATGACATTGCAGAAAAGACAAACGCCACAAAGTACCTACCCATGCAAGTCGACCCGAAAACTCGCTTAAGATATTGCATTATTTACGTACGCCAATCCCTAGTGAATATGGGGAATGTTTAAAAAAACACGACGAGGAATAATTGAATGTTTTTCGTTTTCAGTATTTAGCAATTTCACGCTCAGTAAATGCAATAATCTACGCCACAGTAGATAATTCAATTCCAGCGTAAATACATGGCCCGTTACCGAATTTCCTTTGAGAGACGGAGCGTGCGGCAGGCGCTGCGATCCGGCACGTTTCTCTGAACTTCGGAATTCCAATTTTGAAAAGTTTTCCAACAAGGGCCCGATATTGACAGCCAGTGTCAGAGGGCCACTCGTCGAGGGCAGCCACGGCCTTAAAAACAACTTCACACGACACAATACAGCCTATCTAGCCGGACATGTGACACACACATACAGCCTACAAACGGTCGACTCTGCGGGGTACACGGAACATGAAAACCCAAAGAGGAAACCTCGTAACCCTTGTTTTTTATTTAGACTATGCACAAAGTTGAAACTGTTGAAACTTAATTGATCAAAGATTGGAAGGTAGGTCTCAGAGTAGACTCAGTAATTTTTACACAGCATTTTACACAGAGAAGCAGTAAATTAAATTCTGATAAAGAAGTACAGACTTAATACTAAGCCATAAAAAGCTAAAAAATATAATAGCAAAGAAGGCTTTGTGATTGCGTGCCAAGTACGGGATAGCAGCGACCATGCTTCATTTTTTGCTGAAAAGAAGGGAACCGGAAAGATTAACTTCTTTTATAATTAAGTTTGTCCCCAGACACCAATTTATAAACGGTGTGCGTTTCGCTTAGTATAAAAGGGTATCTAATGAAAACCACGGCCGTAAAACTGGAAACTTAAGATTTATTTAACAACCTCCACATGGAGTTTAATGACTTGCAACATTTTTAAAGGAATTAAGTAAAACAAGATATTTTGAGAAAACCAAGTAAGTAAATTTACGTTTTGTGATTTTTCAAAGACTTCGAATAAATATTAAAACATCAATTCTGGAAAGTAAAACAAATATTTATCATAGCAAGATAAAATTAAACCTAAAAAACGATTTGTTTCTGAAACGGATTTTGGTTTAGAGCGCCATCTGTTAAAATGTCTGTGAACTTCGCTAAGGGAAGGTGTAGTCAACGCCATCTGTCGCAATACTTATGAACTACGATGCCCTCTATGAAACAAAACTTGAACCACGTTTGTTTCAGCGTTTTCAACACACAACAGAAACAGGCACGAGTCATGTGAACCGCTTTTAGTGCTTTTATTTTGGGATTGAGATTAAAAATAGATAAACATTAGCTTAAACAATAAATAAAATCAAGAAAAATTTACTTAAAATTGATTAAAGTAAATTAATATAACATTGTAATTTTCTTTTTTATCAAATTATGTCTACGGAATGTGTGCTGACCTTTTTTATTTTTGTTTACCTTTTTTACTATAGATTATTTTGTGTTACGACAAACAGAATGGAAACGTTACATATTTTCTGGCAGGAGAAAAATATATTTTCCTTTTATTTCTATCTTTTTGCTTCCCTTTTTTTTAGCATGAGAGAAAACAACCATATATTCTAATCGTACCTACGCGTAAAACCATGGGCCGCATAATATGGTTTTCCTACATATAATTTTATGACATAACTTCAAGATTGTAACGACGGGGACATGGCCACATTTGCCATTGATCATAGGGAATGAGGATGCTCGCTGAGGATCGAGACAAATGGCTTAAACGTGTACTAGGCGAACATGAAACACGAGGAGGTTTAGGAAGACAAGGAAACTATAGCCATCAGAGCATTCAGAACCGTATATATTACGTTAATGCTTGCTTTTCCATGGATTTGACTAAAATTATTAAATCAGAGGTGTGTGGAATTAATTAGGGTACCTACTTATGGTGTTTTCCAAAGTATTGCTTAAAAAATAAGTTTAAGTCACAGTAATTCTGTGAGAGTAAGCTCGTTACTATAAGTAAAACATGTATAAAGTACTGAACTCACTTAGTATATAGTAGGTTGGTATGGTACCGGTGCGTTGAACCAGTAGTCGTAGGTTTGAGTCCTGCCTAAGGTTTAAATTTTTCCTTTGTACTACCTTAGTTGTTTTGTAAGCTCAAGTTTTGTAATTCATTGTTTCCATTGTCTGAATTGTTATGTAGATATTGTATGTGCCATATTTTCATATAGGTCTCGCGCGTGAAAGCGAATCAACGTCAGCAGACAAAAATAAAACACAACCACACACGATTTCGATAAGTTTTGGAAGAACGGCGATTGTTCGAAACGCAATTTGAACAAAAATACGCTCCTATGTGGGCTTACTCGAACAGATGTTTCAAATTGACTGATTCCCAAAAGCTGTTAAACCAAGCTTGAAGGTTGTAATAAAGACCGCAGGCCGGCTCGAGATTAATTAAGATAGAGGCTCGTCGAGCTTCAAGAACATTTTCACTGACCACGACTTTTACTTCGTTTACCCACACATTAAGGTTTTGCGAATATTTATAGCTTGCATTTAGGTGCTTGCAGAGAAAACAGTAAACCTAACTCTATCTCTTTTTTAAAATTCACTCTGCATCTTTAAAGATAGGTAGGGACACGCCTAAGTTATCAAAGGACTTAGAGACAAATGGTATAACACGTCATTCTTTACCAACAAGGACTATAATTATATGCGGCTATCTTGTGCGCTTTATCAGCATTATTTCAGTACATCATTCAAACTCATTTACCTACTCAAATGCAGATAGAATACCTTGATTAAATGTTTGAATAACACCGTTTCTATTGCTGGTCGTTTAAATTAAATAGATAAACATCAATATAATAAAATATATAGTCTATGAATATCTTCGTTAATTACTTTGGCTGCTACCATCAACATAAAATAGATAGGCACCAACATATTATTGGAATTATTTATGTCCATATGTGACAGTCTGCTTAAGATACCTACTGTTTAAATAGATACAGATTGTTATCGAAAGGTTATATGAATTCAAAAGGGGAGAATAGTCAGTCTGGTATAGGGTTTGTTTACAAAATTTGAGCTCAAAATGACTTAAATTAATATACAATTTTTTGCAACAATTGTTTGACACCAAAAATCATAACAAACCTTTCACCGCACTACAAGTTACTCGCTAAAAGTTAAGATATATTGCTAGGTTGTCTGGTTATGTTTTTTTAATGTCGAATTGAAACCAAAGACTTCAAACTGTTCCACTCCAAAAAAATTGTCTAAGATAGAAAGTAAGTACTAAATTATTATTTAAATTATTAAACTATAGACATTTTACATGTATTTTGACGTGACAACGTCTTATAAATTGGTTTGCCGGGTGACACTTCAAGAAACTGGGTAACGCTCCGCTCACGTTATGCGCTCACAATGAGAGCGAGTGAGAGGCACGCGTCCCTTCCACTCGGGCATGGTTAGCCCGCCTAAGAGCGAGAGAGACAGACATTGACATTGACAGTCGTTGTCACGTAAAACTTTCGCCCGTATACCGACTTTACAGGCAACCAACGATTTTTTTTGATATTAATTATTTCATTAACTCATTTTGAGCTGAAATTTTGTAAACGGACTCTGTACCAGATATACTCTTCACCAATTTTAGATACACATAACCTTTCGGTAACACCATGTTTAGGGACTCTATTAAATACATATTTGTAAAAGCTTAGGTAAACAAAACACTACATATCTCTCTATCTACATTACAGCTTCAATCAAATAAATTACTAAGTAAATATTTAAATTGTTAGACATATTCACAAGTCCCTAGATATCTGGCCTACATTTATGAGAACAAGTCTAAACAGGCCCATAATAATCCTGTCACCTATAGATAAAGGAGTCCCCTGGGAGTGGCGGGAGCACTCCATCTTTCGCACTATCCGTCAAAGTCATGGAGACAGCCTTACTTCGCGAATACAAATAGCTTTACATTCGTAAATCTTGTTTGAATGTAATTGACACATATACAACTTGTTTTTTGTATTACCACTGAAGAAACACAATGTTGTTTTTAAATTAATTTTCCATACAATTGTAACGTAATTAAAAGTAAATTGACCTTTTAAAGCGAGACACAATAGATTTTTAATTGTTTCCATAAAACTCAATCATGACAAGTTAAGCTGTCTACTGCGCCTATGTACTTTTTTTAAATAATAATGTTATATAACTAAAGGATTACGTGACCAGACATGAAATCTGAACTAAATAAAATCATATGAAAAAATAAATCTCCCAGAAACAAAGAAAAATCTCCTTTCATTTTCTTCATAATAACATCTTACGTAACATTTTTAAACCCTTCGCATGCGCTACCTATGATCTCTTATTTTCATACAAAGTGTTCAGTGACATCATTGACAGCCGTGAATTCAAATGAAACATTGTATGGTACAAAAATCTCCAATTTATACTTAGTAATATTTTAGATTCTAATTAAAATGTAAATATAAATAATAATATGTAATTTACACCTAGTTCTATTATACATTCGTTAATAAATTGTAATTACATGGAACTGCAAGTCAGTACATTTCCTGAAGGTTATCCTTTCACTTAAGAGTTCGCTTAAACGATAAAACTCCTCATTTCCGCTACTTCGCGCTAAATAAGCAGGAATAAAATAAATCTCATGTATGCTAGTTCACATGTTCACACGTATATTACTACGCGCGCTAAAAGTGTGCTAAAGAGCTTCATCGCGCTGTCTCGCAAAAAGATTTAGGAGAAAGAAGCTTATTTTTGGTTGGGCTGACAGTGCGATAGTGTAAGGCCCATTACAGGCAAATTATGGCGGCCATTATTGTCCGCGTGTCCCGCGCTCACCGCCTTGAGTTACGTCCGCACTGGGTCAATGGGTTTTATATAAGAAATCTTTTCTAACGCGTCCTGTTCCACTACAAATAAATGTAAGTGTCTCAGTGAACCAAGTCTTCTATAATACGTTTGCATGTAAACGCGGATTCTCGTTAAAACTGAAGTATTAAGGCAGAGTCTAATTGTCACCTGTGTTATTACACAACAATAAAAATTAACTCTATTGAGTTCATTGTTACTTCCGGGAAATATGACAAAACATTTTGGGGGAAAAGTTACTTTAATATGATGTGGGTAAGTGTTACACGTAGCACGTAATATAAATAAATAAATTATATCGAAACACCCGTGGCGGGCTAACGGGGAGTCCCAGTGCGCGTCGGGCTTAAGTTTGACGAAGTTAACCCATTAACAAGGTCACTAAATCATTCGCGTCACTACTAAGTTCGCTTGCTTGTCTCGCCAAATTATTTTAATTACCGTTACAAGTTTATCGCGGAACTAAACGGAATTACGCGCAACTTAGCTATGAATATTTCCTTGTAGATACTAGCGTTACGCAAGCGTTTATTGCTCTTTCAGCGAATTTTAAAGTTCGATTTGAAATAAAATACTCAGTCTCAGGAATTTTATTGCTGGCTTTCTATTAAGCTAACGACGTAAGCGGCAATTATCCTCGTTGATTCAGATAGTTGTCCACTGATGCGCAAAATAGAGCCAGCTTAAAATCGGACTTGGTTCCCAAGGCGACTACAAAGCGGCATGCGGCCGATTACGGTCAAATTATTGCTATCATTATAGTCCGTATTTCTGTGCGATACTGGGTAATCACGGCCGGTTGTCGCACTGCAATTCTGCATCTTATTTACCGGTACATAGGACCCATCTAGTAACTAACGTCGGCGCTCGACATGTTTAATGATACCATTGGTCCTTTGTAACCCGCCACTATATTTTTTACCTTGCATTTAACTTTGTTCAGCATATTCAGCGCGGAACTTTTAAAGATCTTAGATTCTTTTTTTTTTTGCCATAGGATCTAATTTACCTGCTTGCTAACAGTAAATAGTAAACACTTTTTAATATGCGATTAGATTGATTTTAACAAATTATTAATAATGTTTACGGAGAACAAAAAGCCAGAATGATAACTTCTTTTATGTCCTTAGAATACTTTAGTTACTTAGGTCAATAATTTCCATTAAAAATAAAAAATATAAGGCGTTGAATCTTTGAAACATTAGAATCTTTTAAACAGTTATTTTTACAGAAGTGAATAGCAATTATCTAACTAAAATATCACCTTAAGATTAACTTCTTTATCAGAAATCTGTCTGGTAAAACTTCTAGCCCTAATTTTGTAATAGAACTGTCGTATTTCGAAGCTTATTATATTATTCAATCTTACTTTCTACGGAGGCTTCGAGCTCTAGTACAATTATTATGTAATAAATAGGGGTATATTATGAATAGCATGCATTATGACAATGCACGACAAAGGCTTTACGTTCCTTTGTCCCGACGACTTAATATTCCGCAAATATGGATAGGTAAGCGGGTATAAAAAGGTGATTAGTACACTTTGAAAAATTATTCCAGGAAGAAATATTAATATCGGAATAAATAAGTAAAAAACCTGTTTACATATTCTCGAATAAAAACCAGTGTAAAGTTAAGAAACGATCCTTAAATTTCCATCAGGTATTTCATTAGTTATCAATTATTACTGTTACACTTTGGTTTGTACCACATAGTGTTTCATTAGAATTATTCATGAGAACGGAGCATGAGCTCACTGAAAATAATGCCGACGTTTGAACTTAAACAATCTTCGTTGAATTACAACATCGGTTCGTGCCGACTGCAAATACGAGTGCTTAGTTAAGACTCGGACACAAAAGCTGTGTGTGATTTGTCAACCGTCCACATACTGAATAATTTAGACGTACTGGATAATTCTCCGAAATCTTATATGTTCCTGGTCGGTTCTAATCCTAGTACTTAGAAACTTGGAATGTACACACAGCAAACTAGATAGGTTTGCATGTCACACTAACATTTTATACTATATTATACATTAACATTTTTATTACATGCGAATGTGGTAAATAGAATGAAGGGAATGTTACGCAATTTTTCCATCTACGGACCTTGATATGCCAAATCCAGTACCTAAGTCTGTTAAGACTATAATTTAACATCTAATTCAGTTATAAGCCTACAGTATATAGACAATTTTTACCAACTGCTTTTAATAATGTTATAAAAGTCCTGGTAGATGCTTGAAGTAACTGATTAAAAAACCTTAAATGAAACTATTTAACATTTGAATCAGCCTAAATAGCGATGACATTGCAAGTGTTTGCTATCAAACTTAAACCTTTAACGTTACCTTTATGCATTTAGTGGGTGAGCACACGAAAGGCGAAGTAACTGCCGATTGCCACGCACTACTTAAGCACTCACGGTCGTTCTAAGTGTAACCTTCTCCTTTAACACTCAGAAAACACACATACGTACGTGTAACTACGATATATCTAAAGGAGAAATGTGTTTTTTCCTCTAAATCAGTGTAATGTGCTATTTTGTACCTTATTAGTGTTCTGTAACGTCTTATAAAAATATATATAAGGTTTACTTTCTTTCTGATTTGCGCCATTAAAAGACGTTTATCGAAGTCCCATTCATTAAAGAATCTGGAGAAATGCCCAAATAAACGTAGCGAAACTTTATTTCGAAACGTAATAGTGAGCAATAGGAAACTATTTAGACTCGGGTATACGATTACTGTATATATATAAAGTCAAATGTGTAGGGAAGCATGGAGTTATGTGACGCAATTACACCGAAATAGCTCATTCAACTTTGTTGAAACTTGACACAGATATAAATCATAACTTGGGAAATTATACCGACAGCGCGGATGACACTTTTTTATTAGTTATTAATATTTTTATGCGAATACGTAGGTGTTCCACATATAACTGGAGTTATAAGTTTGGCTTATTCGAGTATTTAGAGCATTTAACAACCATGTATTAAGTAAGAATTCGAGAAAACGTAGGCTGAAGCTTTTTCCTTTCGCTTTTACTCAAATACATTTTGATAAAAATGTAATCACGATCAAACTGTTGCCTTGAACAGTATTTTATAATAACTTATATTTCAGACGTAGTATAAATAAATAAGAAAATCATACAAGCTAAATTCAGACATTTTTTTTCAAACTAGTAATCCACAACTCTATAAATCAAAATTAGACCAATAAAACAGGTACTTACTCACAAAATAAAACAAAAGAATAAAAGTTACTAATCAAAAGGCGAGAAAGTTCAAAAGATAGTTTGAAATCGCGTTCGGTCAGCGAAAGAAAATCACTGGTCGTTTAGGTAACGAGGTGGCTTGATTGACGCCCAGCTGCCGGCTTGATTAAACTGATCAGTTTTTGCCCCTTATGAAAAGAACTCGATCAATGTAACTAGCTACCAAAGATGAACAACCCCTAAAGATGTACGAGACGAGTGATCGATAGTGTATTACCGACTACTGAATACTTGAAAGCATATAAAGTCTGGTATATTAACCGAAGTTCTGAAAAAGAAACTTACGTATGTACATTAGGGCTTTGGTATTCGATTTGCGTTATAACTTGTAAAATAAGTGGGTCTTCATATTGTAGGAACCTTTCTTTATGCCAAGGCACGCTAATCTATAAGGGTATACACACATACACATACTTGTGTGATAATGTTTAAAGATATATACAAATAAAATAAATGTCTATGTTAAAAAGTTATTTGCTAAATGTATGTTGTTTTTTGTGCTAGATGAAGAGTTGTTTGCTTATTGTGAGACGCAGAGGTGTTGTATTTCACACCCAAGACCCAGAAAAACAACAAACCCAATGTAATAAAAGTAGATCTTGATTTTATATTAATCTTTGTAATTTCAGGATTTGTATTTCGCATTCGCACAGCTAAACACAGCTTTCTTTGTTTAATCATATCAACCATTTTATAAATTCATGCGATTAAAATTACTTGTGTAACTGTTTCGTGAGCTATATTCTGAGTTGAGGTTAAATGGGCACCTGATTTCCTTAGTAAATTAAAATGCCTTGTTAAAACATTTTCAATTCCTTTTGCAGCGTTTTTAATATTATTTTTACTTGGTTTATAACGTCGTAAAAGATTTCTTATTTAAATATCTTTTGAATTTGATGAAGTTTAGTTGTATTTTACACTGGTGTTGGACTCTTACCAAATAAAGGTATATTTTGAGAGCATATCCAGGAAGATCGAGAATGTGATATGTGATGTTACATTATTAATATAACAGTAAGTTGGATGCGACTGGCATTAGACGGAGAAGAAAGGCAAAATCAAAGAGAGGCCCAGCAGGGGGTTTCACAAAGCTGAAACATATGACAATCGTAGTAATTGATGGTTTTACAATATAACAATATAGTAAAATGATTTACCAAATCTAATAATAACCAAAATAGCTGTCGGGTTCTTAATTATTAAAACCACTCTGGGAATCATTTCCGAGACCCGACATAAAACCACCATTTTGTTAAAAGTGTTACAGTTTGCCAAAAAAGTATTTGTACAATTGTATAAGCCTATGAATCTCTGAATAAAATATGTATTGTTTTAATATTATATTCGTCCATTTGCTTTTATAATCCATTTTATGCACAGTTTGTATGTTACTGTTTTAGATTCTTGTCAGGTCTACTTTAATTTTTAAATGCTGCTGCATTCATTAAATAACCAACTCGCAAAGTGCAATCGCCGGAAATAGACATTATAAACACGTGTTATTTTGAATACCGAATACGATACCAGTTTTACATTTTGTGTTAAATGTGTTTTTTTTTTCTTTTAAAAAACGACTCCCGCTCTATGGAATTTAATCCTTGTGTCGCGGGGGGTTTCACAAACATTCAAATCACATGCACAAAGAACACCCAGACTTAAAACAAGCATTTGTGGGTCACACAAATGCTTGTCCCATGCGGGGATCGAACCCGCGGCACGTCGCGCACAGAGGTAATTGGCGTGGTGACCTATACCACTATAACACACACATTGTATGTTGATATGTAAGTGTACCATGCTTTTACTATTTACTCATAAATACCTACTTAAATACAAACATATGAAACCTTACTTCAAAGACTCATCCCTTCAGACACAAAATAATATTTAAAACAATACGGTTTAATACACGTTAATCGTAACAGAATCGTGGACTGAAAACAATACGTTTGTTGAAGTAACAAAGTGTGCCGCCTAATGGAATAGGGTTCGATCCCTTTAATGTAATTGGATCTGTCAGCGGCAAACAGGCAAGCAGGTAATTACTAACTGCTACTAACGAAAATAACAGCGTTCTAAGACACTCGATGCCCCGAGGCGTTGGCGCGGCGTCGGGGACTGGGGACGCATTGTGTGGGAGCGCAGGTGAACGAGGACGAATGCATTCTTACATTTATCGAATTAAAGCAACTACTACACAATTTTTGTTGTTTAATAAGCCGAGTAATTCAGAATATGAAGTTATATGAAACACTGAATATATCGGCCTTATTTTTTATCTTTATTTTTTTACAGTTTATAAGCAATGTGGGTGGAATTCGCATTACTAGCAATCTTGTTAACATCTCCAACTAAGCTAAATATGCTTGTGTCTGAAGTGAGTTCACATCAATAGTGTCATGGGTTCGAACCTGCGACCTCTCGATTACATGGCCGTCACCCTAACCATTGCCGGTAAAATTGATTGTGAAACTAAAAAAAATATCCAAATTTATTTTATTTTTGTTTAAGTTTAATTTATTTTAAGTACTCTAAAAGATTTTCGTACGTTTATCAAATGACTCATGTCTCATTTTTATATAAATACATACTAATAATCTACTATTTTACTTAATTAAAAGATATACACTAAATCATTAAAGTCCTTTAGAACATGTTTAAATTGAATATCAACAATTTGAAAGTATGAGGATTACAGCCCGAGGCTATCGGATTAACAAGCTGCCACGCCATTAATTATCCCCGCCTGCTTAACTCTTTATGCTCCTCCAGCATTTAATAACTTGTAAATGCTACGTGGAAATATAATAACGAAAGTTAGAATAATTTTGCGAAACGATCCTTAACATTAACTAGTTTCGATACGATATTATGTTACGGGAATCGCTAATCGATTTTCAGATGAAGAGATAATTGACTCAGAACAATTTCAACCTTAGAGTATATACATAGACGAGCATAGAGTGCGCGCAACGCTAGTAGCCCGTTGTGCCGAGCGTAAGCAAATATTTTGCTGTATGTACTAAGCTCGTTTACTGATTTAAGTGATTTACCGTGCGACGACAGACGTTTATGCGAAAATATCGATGGTTCCGATATTATTAGGATAATATTCGGTTTTGAGATAGTTATAAAAAATCAGTGCGCTCTGTTTTAATACTAATTTTACACAATTTTACTTGTTCATACTAGTGCCTACAGCTCATACTCAATATACTCTATAGTTTATTTATTTTTACTCTAAGATTTCAACCTACAAGAGATAATTTACTTTTTTTTAATAGCAGTATTGTATACTTCCCGACAGTTAAATTGAACCTTGCATCAAATAATAGTAGTGTAAAGAAACACAAAATAGAATTTGTCGCCTTAATATTTTTTTTTAATTAACCTTTGTTTTTTATTATAAATAAACATAAGATAAAAATGTAACAACATAGAAAATCATTAAGTTTAAATAAGTTTTGTTATAATGAAAGAGTACCTACAAACAATGAACCTTAATTATAACTTTAATTATGTATTTTAACTAATAGACTTACAAGTCTAGATTTCTTATAAAAAATTTAAAAAATATAGGTTATACTAACGGTCTAAACACGACGTAGAATAACGAAACTTTATTTTATATAAAAATACAACTACGTAAACTTACCGTACAAATATAATTGGACCCTACATTCCCTTATTGTGTTTCATTGTTCTAACCTAATTGCTATAATACCAACTTCGGTTGTTATGAATTGAACATTACGTCGTATCATTTCTACCGCTGTTGGCTTATTTATCAATTTCCATCTCAAACGTTATCCGTCCTTCGAAAATAATGAGACTGCTTAAGTTATCAACCAGTTCTTAATAATCCTTTATAAACTCCAATATAATTTGAATCCCAAATATAGCGTTACATCAAAAATTAAAATAGCCGTTTTATCTTAATGTCGCACCTGCTGGTGAAAATAAAAATGATATAAACTGTATTTGGCTAAACCCATTACAAATGTTTTTAAGTGAACGTAAAATAAATACCTACTTTTACGACACGGCCCTGTAATGTTATATAGAGGGCTATATAACATGACACGCGTCAAAATTGCCACACACTTACGTGTTTATAACACAAAATGTCGCAAAATGTCGCAAATTTCACGCGAGCAACCATAAAGGGTTGGTAGATATGTAATTTAAATGTCCCTTCTACTTTTAGTTGATGACCAGAAAAGTTAAAAGCAGACCCTATCGTTATTTACGGGACACTATTCGGAGCACAGGCTATCAGGCTATAGAATGAACTATGTAACTAATAGATAGCCTTTGGAAGAGACTTTTGAAAGCACTGAGTAAGGCGTTAAAGCTGTATACCATTTATAATAAACATCTTCAACGATGGGAAGACAAGCCATTATTCAGAATGTTGTTTAGTTCGGTTAGCTTCGGCATCTCACATTGGGCCTAAGCCGAACATGATATAAATCACACAACAAACACAAAGAGCAAAGTGTTTACCATAAAATCGCATACGCGTCCCTAAATCATAACACAATAAAATTTATAGCTAACGGAAGGTCCGGCCTCAAGTGCTGATAAATCAAACACATTTTCTTCGTGTGACTGAAACGGAAAATCTTTCCGGCAAATATACCAAGCGAACCCGTTATTTACCTTCTTTATACGAGTACCTCCATACATACGAGCCGTGATACGTTGTTTTCCAACTAAATACTAACGTAGCTTCGTATCAAAGTCGATACATGGACGTATTTATTGAATCAGGGGCCACCACTACGTCGCGGGCATATTTTCTGAGCGTTCATTGTTTTCAAAAGTGCTTGTTAATCATCATCAATCGATGCTCGTATTTTCTTTTGTTTCATAATTGCCGGCGCTTTAATTCCCTATTTAATTTGTAAATTCCCGTAGAGGCCATTATGTTACAAATTTGCAGAGATCCGGTGTCGCAAAAAGACGCAATCACTCTTTAGTGAATACAATGACGCAAGTGATGTGTTTAATTAAATTGTTAATTTAAATCTTTTATTTAAGTGACGGTTAGTTTTTAATCTAATAGATATTGTATATCATAATTTTAAAAGTTGAATAAGCTACCTAAAGTAAATATCTTTAACTAAGTGTTAGTGAAAAGAGAGCTTTGTTTCAATAAATTTTGAACAATAGTAAAAAGTTCTTAAATTTAAAACCGTCCTAACTAATTTTCTCCAAAGTAAACATACCTTAAAGTAATTACTTTTAATGTGTTTGATTTTGTTGTTGGTTGAGTGATTAGGTATAATGTTTGTCATTAATGTAAGTAGGTATTAGCGCTATAATACCCAGTGTTATTAGAAAAAAATCAATACTTATATGCTAGTCAAAAGGTTTATTTTGATATTTGAATAACCTTCAATATTTCTTCAGGCCGCTACAATAAAAATTTCATATCTTTAACATGTAACTAACAAAGAAAGGTAGGTAGTAGAGTTATTTTAAATAAGTCCTTGTTATTGAACTTATTTTTAATTAAAGAAAATTGCCAAATAAAACATAATTTATCATTATTATAGAATACCAACACGGCAAGGACATCGCGTTATAAAATAAGTAGACATAAAATATTTTCCTTAAGATCTCGGCGTTCATTCCCCAAAAGTTTACAAGTTTAATAAATTTCAGCTATTAATCGGTCGCCCCGTAAAAACTTATTTGAAAATGATAAATAAAATTAACAAAAATGTAGGAGTAACACCGTCGCGGGGCACAAAATAAATAATTTATTAAGGACAAGTTAACAAGGGTCTCATAAAGAAGGCAAAAGGTCGGCTATTTGTTTTCAGCGAAGGATGGTTCACCCCACTTTGTTATTTAGAGTTTGTGAGAGTTGCTGAGACGACGGGGCTCGGTGCCCACAAACAACCTAGATCGTAGACAGCCAGTCGTGTATCAAGTTGTTCTTCTGCGCTAGTGCTGCCGCCTGCTGGAGAACATTTGTTACACGAGTTCTAACTGTTGTTGCTGTGATCGCATTAAGTATGACACTTTGTACTATCCTTCTTACTCGCGGTACACACAATCTTGAGTGCTTAAAATAAAAACGATTTCTATTTAGACGTGCGTAAATAATAAAATGTATTTATGTTTTAATGAAGTAACGTAAAAATGTCGAAGAGAATCTAATTAAAAGGCAAATTATAATTAAATTAATAAGACTTTTAGATGAATAATTCAAAACAAAGGTTTGAACAAATAAATATTTTTATCTTAATAAATTATACGAGAACATTTAAAAGTATTTTGCTCGAAAACCCGCCAACAGACAAAAAATATGATTAAATACTTTCGAACCTATTAAATACTTGCCTATACATGGCGATAGAACTGCTTCATATTTTAGCGACACGCCTTTAAATTGTTCAGAGAAATATCAGAAATATAACCTTCATTGAAAGTCCTAACAGTTAAAAATCATTGGTACTTGTTAGGTATTCATTTAAACTTTTGAAAAAGTCAAGTTTTAACTTTAACATGGCAGTTAAAGAGACCATTGTGCAAACTACAAAGCTTTAGAAATCTCACCTTACATGAGTCGTAAAAGATAACTGGGGTTAATGGTTACTGTTATATCGGTAAAACCGAATAGAGCTCGCTAATTTAAGATACATAGTCTGCAGTCGTAACAAAAGGTGTTAAGTTAAGGCATTCCAAACTACAGTTCACGTATCAATTGCTTGTTTTTATATCGTACAAATTATAGTTGAATAATAGCTAAACAATTTAATTAATCAGCATAGACGAGAGGGGTGCCTACTCTAATTCCTATCACAGTACAATGGTGCGGGTTTGATCCACGCTCGGAATCAAAATATTAAGTGATCCACAATTTTTTTCTAAGTTTTATTCCTCATAGAGTGATAGAATGAACTTGTTAGAGAGTCGTTTATTAAAAAATATAAGTATAACTAGGTGACGATCATCGTAAGATTTTATGACTACTCTTAGAGTAAACATAGACAAGCATAGAGCGTGCGCATATATCTAAAAATGTACTACGCTCGTTTACTGATTTATGTGATTTTCCGTGCGACGACAGACGTTCATGCGAAAATATCGACCTTTCGATATTATTAGGGTAATATTAGATTTTGAGATAGTTTTAATAAAACGGTGTGCCCTGTTTTGATACTAATTTTAAGATTTTACATGTTCATACTAGTGCCAACAGTTCATACTCGATATGCTTGCTCTATAGTTTAATTATTTATTCCTTTTAAATGACTACCTAACTAAATTTGGTTGTCTTAACACACCTGCAAAAAATATTACACTTGAGTTATTAAATAAAAAAATAGCAAGTCTGATTTATGTGTACATTTGCATATATATTCGAAATTATGTTAGTTATTACTCAGAAATTGTATCTTGTTATTACGCAACCGTAAACCGAACACGGACGTAGAATGTGGCACGAGCGTCATTGTGCTCACAACAGACTGAATTATTGCGAGGACGCGACAACTTGTACAAACCTCTGACGCACAACACACCCTATACAAATGGTTTCACTACGAACTAGGCGACTGTTCGATGTTACATTTACAAACAACTTATTTTTAAGGTTACTTGAGTGATAGGTGAAAATAAATTAATGACGTAGGCCCTGAATTAGTTCGTAAGTAAAACACGAGCTGTTATTTTAGGTATACTTTTAAATAGGAGGATATCGGAGAAACGTAAATGGTTTCTCTTAATACATTTATAAAACCCCTTTTATAACTTATGGCTTAACGATATAATTAAAAACAAATAGTAAGTATTCAATTTAAACTTATATTATAAATACTTATTCAGTTAGTGACCTCTAGTTATTAGTTGGTAAAGCGACTGTTGCATTCAACCTGTAGTCGCAGGTTCGAGTCCTCTTTTAGGTTAAAAGTTCCTTTCCCCTATTTGTACAACAAAAAAATAAATTAATTAACGATATAACTTAACTTTAAATTGTTTCTTAATTTTTGTTGTTTATACATGCAAGGAAAAATAAAAGTCTGCTCATGAGCGTGGTCAATGTAACTTGACCGAGATTAATCAAGTTAATGCTTATTAATTCTATGTACGAATTGTAATATAATCTATACTACGACGAACAAGAACCGTCGAGTTAAGCTAAAATGAAAAAACAATAGTTGGCCAAGCCATTAACAAAGACATAGCTTGTTCGTTCCCACTATTCCCAGTATACCCTGAAAACATACCACTATTTGCTTCCAAAAGTTTGCGCATGTTAGGCTTCATATAAACGCACCTACAGCAAAGGAAAAACATCAAGTGTACAAAAAATCACCGAGTATTGCACTCACTCATGAAAAACGTAGAAAAAAAGGCTTTCCGCATTTGCATACTAGTACATTTATTTTTTTTGTACCTTCAATTTATTTCGGTTCAATAGTACCTAGGTATATGAAGGCTGTAGTTACACGCAATGTTCAATAATTAATTTAGGCGCTCAATGTTCTACGCAGGTCGGTAGAACGTACTCGAACCTACGTCATTTTGCGGTGATAAATATAAAATAATTAAAATTTTAGTGTGATATAATCTTTACATAGTACAAAACAAAGTCGATCCTGTCTGTACGCTTAGATTTCTTAAACTGAGCAACGGATTTTAATGCAGTTTTCAATAATAGATAGAGTGATTCAAGAGGAAGGTGTATTTGTGTAATAAATGCGTACTATCGTAAAGAGAAACAGAGAAATTCAAAGATTTGTAATGGTAAAAATTTTACGGTGCTAAACCGGGGTGGGTCGCTAATTACGTATTAAAATGCATTTTCGACAAATTATCCGCTTAAACAAACATATTCCATTTCGTAGTTTAATATTTAAGTGAGAAGAGATGTCCTCATAAAGCACTCGATCGTATGAAATTGCTTAATGGGCATCCTAACATCGATCGCTTCAGAACGGAGTCAATTAGTCCCGCAACGTTCAAAATTTCGAAGTGGCCGAAAGATACGCCGTGATTCGAGCCAGTAAATGCCTCTGGTTGTTCGATACTAAATTACTCAAATTGTTATTTGCGAAATTGATGTCAGGTTTCATGGAATAACCGCAATTAGCGTTCGAGTAATTCAAACTTGCAAATAGGAAAGTCTGCTGGAATATCACAATCTAAATTAACTATGGCATTTGAAATGGGTATAATTGAATTTTTACACCATTCAACTTCGTAATTGTTTATAAAGTAAACCTAATTCTCGGGCGTAAAAAAGTTTATTTATTTATCAAATTCCATTTGATATTATTTCTGAAGAATACAGGGTCCCATGTGGTTTTGTGTAATCTCAGATGTGGTTCGAATAATAACGTATTGTTTTAACTCCACTGATACTATCTAAACTTGTATTTTACTTCTCTCCGTATGATTCCAAACAACAGATGATTATTGGACTTTAATATAATAGGTACGTTTCATAATTTAGGTACTTGAGCAAGAATTAATTACATACTAATTTAGGTTACATGTTTACTACAATCACAATGTTTACTAACGTCAATATCTGAAAAGAGTTACTACAGTATTTAAAAACTCAAAAATATAAAACAATTAAATGTAATTAATAAATTATGTATGTCATTAAAGATGCTTTTAAATACAGACGACTTTATTGCTAGAAAATACTACGAAATCCATCCTGAAAACAAGTTTCGCTTACACGATATGGGTGTGTTTTCGCATCTCATTATATCGTCGGGCCCGGCGTGCATCGTCTACAGTAAATTCTTGAGCTCTCGTTTGCGTAATACCGCCATTGTAACGGCACACCTTTGAAGATAAAAGCTTCGCATGTTAGCTAGTCCGTTGCCTTTTCGCGGTCTGGTAATCTTGAGCTTAGCAAAAAGTTAAAGCTACCGAGGAAACTATTTTTAATTTAAAGTGGAAATTAATTTTATCTAGACTGTTACGAGCTACTTAGATTGAAATTTTAATACGCGAGAACGGTGCGATTACAGCAACAATTAGTTGTTACTTTAATAAGAAAGATGTTATGCCTAGTCTTCATAGCTTTTGAAATAAAGAGGGTTTATCTGCAGAAGCAAATCAAAACAAGATTAATGTTTTGTGGTTGCCGCCGCGATAAAGGCTACTTCATTAATTTTCGTGGGTGTCGTAAAAGACGCCTAAAAGATTATGCTTGGAAGATTGGCAGCGGAGGAGACTTGTGTAACTCATATTACAAACTAATCCGCATAATCGCTGGGTACAACGGTCAGTCGAGAATGGTATCTTCTATCCATGTTTCTTCACTAGTCTGTGGTATATCAGTTATTTATTTTGTGTACGAGATCGACATACATCTTCAGTTGTTTGGTATAAGCTATCGTTCCACATGTTCTACATAGTCGTCGCACAACACTAAATAACTAATTCCTATAGAACAATATCTGTGTTCGAGATATGTGAAACAGAAGCCTCATATGATCTGTTCGAGACGTACAACGTGTATTTGGTTTAACTATTGTATGCCGATGAATAGTAATAACCCGCTTCTCCGTATTGTTTGATTCCTCAGTAAACCTAAGCTGCTCGTTCAAGTGATATACTAGGTAACATTGTTACAAGGAAATACCAACCAAAGTTCTTCATTTTTAGATTAATATAAAATTATTATTTATGCTACTCGAGGAAGATTATAATTTAAATTTATGTTGCACTGTTTAGTTAAAGTGTTTCCTCAAATTTATATGTTAAGCAAAAGTAAACATCTGAAATTAGCCGAGAATTTGCGGAAGACACGGGAAGCGTCCAACGACTTTCTATGCTACGAGCTTCTTGAGCGTAGCGGTCGTAGCAGCGTAGCGTGGGAGGCACAATCGTAGCGTAGTAATATGGATGTTGTTTCAGAGTTGCCTCTAATTTAGGTTCATTATCAGCTTTCGTTACACTGTTCGCGCCCTGGTACCTGTCTGATCCTAATAATGTACATTTTGCATTATTAGAGGAACAAACTCTGCAAACTGTGAACAGTGTGCTCCCGTAACATAATAACTTAATTAAAGTTAGATGTAACTTTACGGTTCTCTAATTATATTATCATTTCATTTAGATTCGAACCTATTGAAAATATATTAGCCCAGTGGAACCTATCAGCTTAATAGTTATAAATACAAATAAGTTTGTATACTTGCAGTAAACAAACTTAGTAACAAATAATGGTATTTAGTTGTAGATATCTGGTCAAAAAAAAATCGTAATCATAGATGTGTGCCGTACTTTTGTTTTATTTTTACATGTTTTAAAAACTTATGTTAATAATATTATATAAGTATAGTCACTAAATGATAATAAACATGTATATAGCCACATCCCTAGGGTCATTTCTAGGTTGCTAATCCGTACTTCTGCGTCAGTCAATCGGGTTAGTTTGGCTGCGTTTACAATTACAACACCCATGGGGAGTGATACAGAGACCTTCCACCCGACTACAATACGTAATTACGCAAAGGTTCATCTCAATGCCAGTCCAGTGGAATACAATTGAAAATGAGTATTTTGTACCAAATTAATTATACACAATATTCTATTTAAGTATAGCCACAGTATAGTAACCGCTTATAAAACTTCAATATAGATAGCAAAAAGAATAAAATAAAAAACAATTGACTAATATTAAAAAAAAAACAAACGCACTTTCTTCAAAAATCTCGTAAATATTCATACGCTATCTAAATCTATGCCCCCAAAGACTTTGCTTAACCGACCTTTAACTCCTTACAGAACAACAATACATTTCGTGTTATATCTGTAACTGAATGCATTAATAACTATTATATACCGCAGAGCCTACTATTACACAATATCGTATCATGTCTTATCTATAATTCAATTGTATGGCGATTAATGTCATTCGAATCAAAGATGTTTCTATACAGACCTTTGAGTGAGTGTAATAACACTTATATAATATTAAAGGAGCTTGATTATTGATGATGCTTCTAAGTACATGACATAATTACATAATAAGAAAATAAGGCTACATCTTCCTTTGTTTTTAGGGTTCCGTACCTCAAAAGGAAAAAGAAAGCCTTAAAGGATCTCTTTGTTGTACATCTGTCTTTCTCTCAGTCTAGACAGAGAATATTGACAGACAGGCGTCTATCAATATTCTTTTTCTCATTGTCTCAGGAGCGCGTGGTAGTATCAAGTTGAACTTAATATCATAACCAGGTCTGCGGACTCATGACGCAAAAAATAAACAAGCATATGTCAACGAATTTTAAAAATACAGCCTTTTAAGTGGTTTTTCTAATACATTTTCGAGAAACTCAAATTTTATAGGGTAGGTACTTGCCCTTGACTCAGAATCATGAAATTCAGTATGATGATTCTAGGTCTAACGTGACAAATAAAGAAAAACATCTAGTAAATGTAAATTTGTAGTTCTGCAACATAAAAAAAGTATTTGAGATTATAAAGTATTTGAGTGAACAAGCTTATATTAACGGTTGAATATTTGATAGTGCCAGACGATATGAAAGATCATTTCAACCGCACAGTAAATTTTAGAGAATAAATTCTGACGATCAGCAAAATTTTACGGAACCCTCGGTGCGCGAGTCAGACTCGTACATGTCCGGTTTTTTTTTGGTATAACGTTGTCCTACTTCCTGAACATTTTATATAGTTACATAATATGTAGTAATACATAGTTTTGCACATTTCTAATTCCATTTATTAATATATTAGCTGCCCGTCCCAGCTACGCACGGGTTATAATGAGATTTTCAAAACATTTCCAAGCCTTTTTTTTTTTAAAAAAACCTAGTCCTTACAATAAGGAATATAACGAAAAAAGAATTATCATATTTAATTTGTTGAATATTGTAATGGAAAGGTTCACTTTAAAACATAATATACTTAAAACCTACCTACCTATATACCTATTTAACAAGTTGTACTTAATTAGAGTAGTTAACCTCTTCTGTTTATTTCAAGTGATGAAAGAAGCTTAATAATAATATTAAAACCTCATTTCCATTTTAACACGATTAAAAACGCAAAGTACGACCCTTTACTATTAAAACGAAATTATGTGTATTTATCATCACACCTTTAAGGAAAACGGGAGAAAAACAACAGAACTAACATGCACAATAATATGCTAAAAAAAAGAAAGAATTTATGTTGTTAGTAAAGATAGACATTTAGTCAGATTTGCTTTTATTGACGTCGTTTTTATTTAAAAATGGTATAAACCTTTTGAAGGTTATACCTATGTTCTGACCGGATTTCGGTCACGGCGACCTTGCTCAATAGAGATAAGCCATCTGCGCGGGAAATATTTCAGTGCGCGAGTGTACCCGCGAACCCAGTTGCACTCTCTATTCCTTCACTATCAAAGTCTGATGGCACGGCAATTCGACACGACTGGAGAGGAATGAGGCGCAGGACCAATGAGTTTACGTGCTTTCCGAGGCACGGCCAATCCATACTGAGCTGTACTGAGTATTTCTAAACGAAACACCCAGTAACTATTTTTGGGTCGACCCGGGATTTGAACCCGAGACCTCGTGCACGGCAGTCGCGCTTGCGCTTGCTTTACTTTAAATCTTAGTCCATCTAAAATATTCTCCTAAAAAAATGAACAACACGATCACCCGATTACCAAACCAGCAATGTGTTACTGATAATAATCGGTGAGACGTGTGATAAACGTCATGCACGGGGCCGGTGGCGCGCGGCTGCTAAATAATTCAGCTATCCACCGACAAGCACGCCCACCGCTACTTTGAAAAGGGTAAGAGCGACCCTACCATCTAATGACTGAAACGTTATACACCAAAACACGACTGCTGTTTATCCAACTAAAAGTATTGCCATCTATCTGCTCTACAAATTATCGCGTTCAAACCCTCAAGGCCAATTTGTTATTCGCTCAATATGGCCCCAAATATTCTGTTTGACGGTAAGGTCTGTTTGCAACCTTGAATATTTGGACGTTGGCGGTTATGTAAATTTGAAATAAATTTGATGGGACAACTTAGTTCCAGTGAAATCGTTAGATAAATGATATTTGTGTCGCACTGTTGTTAAGTACTTTAGGATTATTTCACCTCAATAGTATTATTATGTGAAATCCAAAACCCCTTGCATATATCACACGAATTTAAACAACGTTCCTCCAATATTAATTATGTATTTTAAAACCTATAGCCGAGATTATGCCATAATTAATCTGAAAAGAAGGTGTGTTCGGATTAAAATTGTTTATTTTTTCGTTTCTATGTTGACTTTCTTTTTTACCCGAAGGTTGTCTGGGGAAAAATGCCTATGCATTTTGTACAAAAAGTTTCCAATATTATTAAATAAAATAACATTAAATCAAAAAAGAGACTTTAGGGTATGCTCGCACTTTACCACTATTGAATAGGAAATCAAAAGATGAATAGCCAACGTTATTCTCGGTAACAATACTGGTAGCACATAGCGGTGATATGTGCCTTGATATTCAGTTACTCCGACACTAGCGTAGATTGTAAATGACAGATTTTTTGCAAGTCCGGTCGTTAGCGGATTCTTTCACTGACGTTCTAACATGATCTCCTATCGTACGTTCCATTTAACAATTTCTTGTGTCGTGATCGGTCAATCAGTGGGAAAGGAATCCTTTTTTATTATACAGAAGTGTTTGTGTGTGAATTGGCCAGCTTTTTATTAAATTATCATGATAATCTTTGTTTGTTTAGTTAGTAATTGCCAACCAAGGCATTTCTTAACCTTGCTGCGTCTTTAAGAACAATTCAACTTTTATTCGTCTTTCCGTCCTATATGTATCATAATTGGACTGGCCTGTTGGTCTCACTAGACCAACAAGTCACTAACAGTGTCTCTGACTGCTAACCGGGTCGTTGGTTTGATTCCCACCCGGGACAGATCTTTATGTGATGATCATGATCATTTGTTCTGTCGGGGTGCAATTTACCTAAAATATAAAGGTACGTATTTAGAACTATAATATAAGTATGTTTATCAGTTGTCTGGTTGCCACAATACAAGCACTTCCTAGTTTAGGATCAGACGGCCGTTGACCCAAGATATTATTAAAAAAAATGTTTCTCATAGTAAGTAAACTGTGTTATTTTTGTAAGAAATAAATATTTTAATCACAACCCTGACTGAAATGTTAAGACATTGCATTTATCCTGGAATATCGCTATTATTCTTCCGAAGTCACAATTTGCTTTAGCATCAAAAAGTCATCGATCCCAAACGACGAACGTTCATAACAAGAAGACTAAAAGTTTGGAAGTCTGAAAACTAGTCTAAGCTTATAATATCTTATCTGTCTCATAGGGTTGCGAAAGATTGTATTTTCTTCGATAAAATATTACTAACAATTTATGAACCCGACCGCAATGTTTATGGACTAGCGATAAGTTACTAACCTTACAGTACATAATATGACATATTTTAGGGAACAACAATTTGTTGTTGTTTTTTATGCTATGTCCTTGTATAGTGTCATTACAATATAAATACCCATTAATATTTATATTTAAATATATTTAGGACGTCTTTGCCCTGCACTGGTCCGATCACGACTAATAATAATACTTAGGTACTTCAAACCTACGAATCGAAAAAAAAATACAGTTTATTTAATATTGGCCAGGTTATTAAATTTCTCATCGAGCTTTTCTAACGATAAATGGCCAGGTTTGAAACAAATACCATGTAAATTATATTTTTTCTTGGTTTTTAATGTTGGTTTTAGCAAGTCAACTCTAGGCTGACTCTTTTCCTACCAATTTGGTCGTAGTACACTCTACAATAATTTAATCCTTGTTTTCAAATTAATAACTGTTTACATGGAAACGAGAGATTTGTAACAATTTATAATACCACTCCAATAAAATTAAACTTAGAACTAACAACTTCTAAAACATCTAACATTGAGTAATCACTTTCAAAACGCACTTACATAAAAAATGTATCATTATATTGTCACCTATATCATTACCCACTCATATATCATAACGTATTTATAATTCAGTCGTAGGAACATAAATATTGTTGTGAGCTAAGTATTTCACTCAGCTCCGTAATATATTAGATGGAAGCGCTGGTGACGGGTACCTCGCATGATGTATTTATTGCTCACTCAGCATACAGCGGTCGCATCATTCTTTAAGGTGTCCTTAATTCACTTACAATTAAAT
This sequence comes from Diachrysia chrysitis, assembly GCA_932294365.1. Lineage (NCBI taxonomy): Eukaryota > Metazoa > Arthropoda > Insecta > Lepidoptera > Noctuidae > Diachrysia > Diachrysia chrysitis. Next base: position 7,207,216 of record OW028649.1, on the reverse strand, counting down.
TAGCGTCACCCGATCCTCTTGGCGTTAAATAAATTAGGACGACGCTATTAAACCGAGGGGAATTTGTTTTGTAAGCTATTAGTTAAATGAGAACGTCTTAGATATTTTGGTTGAACTCAGAACCTGGGTGTTTCGTCTTTATTTATCAACCGTATACTTATAAAAGATAAAAGGTTATTCTTTTCGTATCTTTCTCAATTTTATTTTAAGATTACTTTTTTACTAATCGAGTCTAGTCAAAATAGTTGGAAGCAAAGCACATTTTAAATTATCAACAAAGTAGGCACCTACATAGACACAACTTAACTTTTCTCTTGATTAAAATCGTTCGAATTAAATTATTAATTTGTCTAGACTAATCGATTATTCAGTTGGAGTTTGTGGTCTAAACTACTGTTAGTATAATTAGCAAGTTTTAATTCTGGTCCGTAATTAAAATAACGTTGTTGGTGTGATTTTCAAGTTTCGTTATAAAACAAATAAGCAAGACTTGTTTGGAGAATGTGCAACTAATTTATAATATGCAGAGAAAATCCTGGACAAAAAGGTTAAGATTGGTCGACGTAGTGAAGTAGCCACTAATAATTCACGGCACGTACCCGAAAACAGAATTATCCGCTGTAGTAGTTTGGGAACTCTGCCAACTCTCATCATATTAAGGCGAGATGATAATGAACGCGATGTTTCTGTTGCTATTTTTCACGGTAACTTCTGCCTGGCGCAGGAAATTTTGACAACCAAAAACTTTGTTAAAATTTCCACAGTAAATATCTCCACAATATCCAGTGGCCTTATCTGAAAAAGCAATATAAAAAATAAAAGAAAAGGATATTGCCAACATTGACGTTTATTCGAATAAACGTTATCGTTCTCAGTCAGTCGAGTTGTTTCCACGAAACCATCAAGACTATAGACATTTTTCGATACCCGCAATCCTTACAAACCTCGGAGTGAACGACGCTTTCAAAGCCCAGAAAGCTTTAAAGCCTTCACAATTGTCACCAAACAAAGAAAAAAAAGAAAAACCTCGGGCCAGCTATGCGTTACGAAAACACAAGCGTTTAAAAATCAAATTAACAAGAACGTTGGTTTTTCTAAAAAATAGATACCTGAGAACATACTTTTTTACTTCCCATGAAACCTTACCCTAATACAATTCAGTTACGTAAAAATATTAATTGAAACATTTTCAAACCCAGTATTGTTGAGTATATGTATAAAATATGGATTATCCTGAGCAGCTTGATGTTCGGAGTAGAATAAAATAGCTTTTGTCGTACATATTTCACAATCTAAATGACGCAACCGTGAACCGTTCTCTTTTTATGTTTAGGGTACGGTAGATTCTGAACCAGGATAAATATTTGTATGGCTTACAGATATTGGCTTCGAATCTACATGTTTACGCATGTGAATCGTGTATGTAATCGCACCTGGAGCAAAGGGAGCCCTAATGTGCAGTAAAACAATATAACGTCCGTAAAGTTCAGGTAACAATTATGAATACGTATTCGGCCGAGTATACACAACATTCATAAACGTATTATTTCGTGCAACAACGGCAATCCGAGCAGTTACAAAGCTATTAAATACCTTGAAGTCCCTACCTAATTGCTTCCGAAGTCGACAAGCTCTATTATTAAAAATGTTCTGAATTGAACAAATTGTCACTCGTTTTAAAAGTTAAATTAGTTAGGTTAGTCGTTTCCCCGTCCATAGTTAATAAAACATAAGACTTAGCTGCCCTAATGAGGTGGGGTTCTTTGTTTTTCTTAGTGACTGCATAAGTTGTGAATGAATGTGGGATCAGCGGGTGTCGGATCAAATCGCACTTCATTTGTCCGCGTCAGGCGTTCGCCCGCGTGATGGATGGCAGCGGCGCGGCCGTTGCGTTGCCTGCTTTTAATTGATACCGTCATTTTTGTACCGGTTGCCGCCCGCGCCCGCCACGCCCGGGACCGCCTCCGTCACTACTCTTTCCATTACACAATGCCGCAGAATGCTTCCGATCGTTTATCTTTTATTTCGATGAGATATATCTTTCGGGGAACCCACTCTATTTCTGAGCTTGCGCGTGTCTATTATCATTGATAGGGGTAATTTATTTGATATTTTATTCCACTTGTGATCCACATTGAGTTTTGAATATCCGTAATAAAATCTGTTTAGATACAATAGTGTGAGAATATGAACGATGAAATGCTTGAACATGTTCCATTACGTGTTACATAAAAACAAGGATGTTGGAGTAATAGAGTAAGCTACGCAGTGAACGTAAAAATTAGATCCGTATTTAACGCTACGCTCTACGTGTTCTTACAATTTCTTTACAACCGTGCTAAGTTTTTACGCGTTTGATGGTCTAATTGACGTGGCTAAACTAGTAAAGGCTTAATCTTGTGCCCAAAGAGAGGTAAACACATTCAAAATTAACACATTTCTTATATAGCTGTTTTTTTATCCCCTGAATTAATAATGTAGATGAGAAATGGCAGTATAAACACAACAAGAGTAGATTTCTTTGTACTCCACTTGGTATGTCGGCGGAGCGCACTCTACCCGGGGCTTAATCGTCCAAAACACTGGCACAGACAGGATCCACTCCTATTGTGACCGAAGTTCGAATTTAGAAAAAGTTTAAATAAGACGATTAAAAGTCTGCAGTGCGCTCTGGCTCTAAGTATTGTAAGATTTCGTATAATACTTGTTGACCTACTTTCGTCCGTTTGAATTTACGCCTTCCGCGTAGAAATTAAGCTTTAACTTTACACACTATTATTTCTCCATTGTTAGAGCTAAAGTTACTATTGTCAAACATACAATAAATGACACACTTTATACATGACTGTGAATTGTTACTCTGCGATACTCTTTCAACACAAAAGCAACGAAAGTGTTGCCATTTAATACACTACTCTAATATCAATGTTTTGGACTAAAGTAATAACAGTAACAACTAAAATACGGTATATATGCACTAATATGATATACTGTATAATAGACGCAAAGGACAATACTGTTAATGATTTTTCATATATTTATATTAAGGCTAAAAAGCATGACCTCAAAAATATATTCTTTATATCATTTAACACATAAAATGGTTAACCTAATCACTTACTGTTTCCAGAGTTTTTTTTTTAATTGATCTATTCTACACAGTTACAACGGTTCTAACAGTTCTAGGTAAGGTTTAAGAAAACAATTCTAGCACATTTTATTAAAGTAGATTTCTGCCACCTGGACTGTTTACCTGCAACTGCTGCGATACAAAAACAAAATAAACAATTATTCAGAATGGCAGGCACTAGCAACGATAGCTACGACTCCGAGCTACGACGTAGCAGCCGTAGCACGTAGCAGGAAATGGAGTTACTCTCCTGGCGGGCGCAGGACTTCTGCCAAACTCGGTAAATGGTAATGAGAATGCAATTTATTTCAGTTTTTAGCTGAGTTTAACGTTTTTTGAAATTCCCTAATGTTGGTTGAAATGATATTGCTATTATAGAACTTTGAAAAAGATCAGGCTCTTTTAAAACGACCGGATCATTATACCTGGACCCTCGGCCTTGTAATCGTTTCGCGAAATATATGTAGATGCTATATTAATCAATCGTTTGTAATAGACGCAAGGGCCGATGATGATAAACGCTTTATATTTTTACCAAGATCGTCACAATAGAACAAAATATAAATAAAATCAAGAACATTATAATGACAATTACTTTAAATGACATTATCTATATAAAATTGAACGGACTGACCTCTGTAACATAAGATAATTACATATTTTTTATAACTAAATTATAGTAATTTATCGGCATTTAATTTTGCGATAGCTGGGCAAAGACCCCCTTCTTATACACGTCCAATTCTTAAATTTTATCTATTAATAAACACAAAATGGTCAACAAAATACCAAGTCTTTTATCGACAACAGCTAATCTACTCACATCTAATAAACCGATCATCATCATTATCTGTGAAATACGATACTTTATGCTACAAAGATAATAAAATAGTAATCGCGTATTAAACGATTTTGAATTGCATATATGTAAAAATGTACCTACCATCAAATAATAATAGTTCAAATTCGATTGTAAATTTGGAAGCCATATTATTAAGTACTATATTTACTAAGCAAGCAAGCATAGTATCATCTTAAAGGAGTAACCCATACTGCACAAACCATTAAACTTTAACACGTTCTTAAATGTATATCTGTCACTACTTTACACCTAAAAGTGAAAGAGACAGCACGAGACTTAACAGTGACTTAAAACTGATTGACGTTTTAGTATTCGGTCATTAACCATCAGTGTTACCTGAATAATTATGAGTCACTCATAGACCCTAAGAATATCATGAAGTTCGAAATAAATCGAAAAGTATTCAGACAATTTTTTCAATTACATCCAATGGGCACCTTTCTTACAAATTTTTCGTCGAGGCGCTAACTCCCATTTATGTGACCTAATTAAAGCGAACTAATATACTGCAATATTTATAGCAGAAATTCTTAGAAATATATGGGACCATTAAACTGATAGGAAACTAAAAGAAGACTTATGTTTCATAAATATTGCACTAAATCTGAAATATATTGAAGACCGAATTGATTCAGCTTAGTGCCTCGTCTGTGCAACCACTGCAATATGATTTTCGCACGAGACAAATATTTTACGATCAACGCTTCTTCTTTGTCGAATAAATTCATTTTAAAACTTACATATTTATTTTACATTGTTAAAATATGTCTTCCTGAGTCATAATTATAATTAAATTTTGATTTCATTTTTACATGTGGATTCTAAGAACTATTTATTAACGTTTTAATATCTAAATTAAAATAAAATTTGTAAAATTAGTAAAATTTTATTATTTTTGTTATAAATAATTACAACATTATTTAGTGCACATTATGTAACCAATAATAAAACAACACAAAAGTAGTATTACCAATTTTATAGATAAATAACACTGAAAACAGACAGATCATGTAATCGGATTCGACTTGTACGTATTGATCTGATGGCATTGAATAGTGAAGCGACGGAGACGTAAACCTTTTTTTATATTGTTTTGATTCTAGAAGATCGGTTTGATTGTTCCTGATAAATGTTTCGATGGAGATTTACTTGTCAAGCTGTGTAAGAGACATTTGTTGGGATCACGACCCTATCTCGAACCAACCATGAATTCTCGAGCTCTCATTTGCGTAATGTGATTACAAAAGCACATCTTTCGAGATAAAAGCGTAGGCTTTCTACGTAAGTAATGAATTTCGCAGTCTCCACTGAGAAAGCTGAAAGCCTCATAATTGTAACAGAACGCAAGCAGAGACCCATGATCATGTTAACGCTGCTCACATCACCGCTAAATTAAATTGACAGTGATTTAACTTCACGAGGATTTGTTTGTATTACAACTGGGAACAAAGTTTAATGCTCGTAATAAAACGTCTAATACGTAATAAACAAATCTAATGTATATCGTACATAGATATAAGAATCAAACGAAACAAAGAAAATCTGAACAAAAATAAAACGTTTCAACAACAAACCTGCTGTTTATAGCTATTACTTAGAAAATCGAAGTGTGCAGTTTTATCCGATCAGATAAGATGGGTACAGCTGTCGGGGAGAGCCAGTGGTACCTAGGTTGTCTACAAATTTATTCACACTCCATTAATACGCGTCAACCGACAGCCGGCGTGATAGATTAGTGTACACGTTTATACAGAGCTACCGCGCACACTAAACTGGAAAAAATATCCGCTCTGCTCTGGTCGAGGAAAATCTAAAAGTAACATTAATCTGAACGCCCCACTCTAACTCAATTTTAAAAGACCCCATGTTTATTAAAATATTATCTAATAAAGTGTTATACTCATAATGCCGTAACTGTAAGTAGAATTCACGGAATGTTTCATAAAGTCAAGGAAGTTAATAAATCAACGACAAAAATGTCGGTTCCTATATTATGAAAGAAAATATATGACAGCGATGAAACGAAAACATGAGTCTCGTATAATCACTCGCATTTAGATTCGTCCCACAGATAACAATGTAATTTGATAGGTACGTACTATCGATTCTACAATCGAAATATCAACTCACATTGCAGGGGACTATTAACAGTCGTAAATTGTGTAACGTTTTTTACTGCGGCCTCCGGCAAATTGCAAAAGGGAAGCAGCTGCGAGTTGTAAAAAGTTCGCACAATAAACGTCTTCCCGCCACCTCTCTGAGCACAATTAAAACATTCATTTTCGTCTACACGTATACAAAAATAACATAGACTTTAGAGCCGAAACAGACAAATTACTCATGAAAATCTCGGGCGAAAGTTGAATAAATGAAAGCGGTTATCACAAATTATTTAACTGCAACATTCGGCACGCGGCCAGCGTGGTGTTCGGTGAATTTCACTAAACTATTCAGGTCGAGAAAACCACAGTCGCTCAGTTGTTCACAGCTCTAACTTAAACTTTTGCAGCGAGAAAAAACTTTTAACGTCCCTCTGATCCGCTTTCATATAAAACTAAATATTTAACTCAATAACTGTGAATAATTTTATATTAATATTCGTATGCGAGTTCAAATGGCGCAAATGAAATATTTTAAACTTCTGGAATGGAATTACTGTTTGTTTACCCGTTGGCGCTTGATTCTTTTACCGCATGCTCCATGGGGAGCGGTAAACATGTTCACAAATACTGGAATTCATAATAAAAATACATGGGAAAAGGAAAGGACATTGAAATTGAAGGCAAGCAAACACAAATCTGGATTATAATGTATAGAATGAGGTAAAAGGGATACTGAGAAAGAACGGGTTAACAAACCTTACAATGGCTTGAACCTACTCTGTCAACGGATTTATTACAGCTATGTCTCTAGACCTAACTGAAGGGAAAGATTGATTGCTTCGTACTAACCAGTCCGTCTACGTGCAACATAGGTAAGATTGAAGTGAATGATAATAATAAAATGATCGAGGAACCCTACTTAATACTTTTAGGTCCACTAAACGTAAAAATATTTCATTAATTAATATTTTATAACAAGGTATGCATATACACAGCAATAAAATTAAAGAAATGTATAAAGAACATACATATTTTTAGACTCACCGACCTACCAATGGGTACTAATGGACAATATCCTTCGGTTGACGTTGACACATAATTAGATAATACATAGAAGTAAATAAAAAACAAACTCGACAAGTCTGTTCGGTCACTTGGCCAGACGCTGTTATTGTCAACTGTTTTTTATCCTAAATTCTGCTCTGCGTAACCGAAGCAAGTTCGGGCTTTGTATAAGCCAGAATTTGGAACAGTATTAAGTTATTTACGCTACGTGCGTTGGCAAAGCATCCTGTACTAGTAAAGTGTCAAATCCGTATATCACGATGGCACATTAACTATGAGTACTGGTAGGTATATTGCTAGCAAGACACGTGCACCCTTAAATTAAACCTAATAATTATGATATATTATTGTTTGATGCAACTTGATCATCGCTCGTAAGTCCATCATTATAACTATATTATATTATTATGACAGATAATTATATCAATTTGAAAATAAATCTATTAAGCTTGCTGCATATTTATATTTATTTGCATAAATCATTTTGAAATAGCAATGTAAATACGTTAACATTTTAAATTGAAAATACAACATTGTTTGTGCACATTGCGTCATACAAAAAATACATTCGACATATAATGTTATTTTTAGGGATGATTTAAAAACACTGTTCTTTATAGCAAAAATGTTGTGTTTTTTATTTAGTTAAGCTTAGGTAACTCAAGTACCTTTATATTAATGTGTGTACAGAAGTCGTTGTTTGCCTTCAATCAATACTTTTGTATAGATTGATACATATAACTAGTAAGTGATAAACTAAACGTTTTATTACAATACGAAGCTTTTAACATTGAACCAAACTTTAAATCGTTCGCCTACGCCTCTAACTTGTGTTCATGCGGGTTTCAGTGCTAAAGAATAACTTCCGTCAAGGCTCAACGACCTTCACGATTTTCAGGTAGCTAGAAAGTAACTTGGTAAGCCAGGTATCGTGGGATAAAACAATGAAAACCGGGTCAAAAGATTAACTCGATTTTATTAGGGACTTTAGCTGACGAGGAAGTGTTAACATTATAGTTTCTTGGTATTTCTTACCTGTAGTCTTATAGTTAAATACCTTAGAGAAAATAAAAACTAGAGTACGTATATCGAGTATGAACTGTAGGCAATAATATAAACAAGTAAAATCGTAAAATTAGTGTCAAAACAGAGCGCGCCGATTTATTAAAACTATCTCAAAACCTAATATTACCCTAATAATATCATTACCGTTGATATTTTCACATAAAGGTCTTTCGTCGCGCGGAAAATCACTTAAATCAGTAAACGAACGTAACACATTTATTTTTAAAAATTTGCTTACGCTCGGCACAAGGTGCTACTAGCGATGCGCGTGCTCTATGCTTGTCTATGTTTACTCTAAGGAAGGTACATAGTTGACTTTTATTCTTTTTTTATGGCTACTACTTCTTTTTTACGGAACATAATTTGTTTTTAATCTCATTACTCACGTTTCAGCTCACGTAAAGCTGCCAACATAAAGTTTACCGCGTCCAAATTGGAAACAGCTCTTGTCGCTACAGTAATCCATTTCTTGTCTGCCATTAAAAAGTGTTTAGATGATCATACTGTTTAAAATGAAGTTGTACACTTGTGCTCGGAATACTAAATGAGGTGTGTTTGCGAAGCACACATTTGCCGTGATATTTTTTATATTGTAAGAGAATACAAAACAAACCGTTTTGACATTAGAAATATCAAAACGTATTATTTCAAAGAATTATCTATAATGTTATTTAATATTTTTAACGTCATCAAACAATATAGCTATCAATAATATAGGTACATAACCTATTCAATAATTACATGTTTCTTTAAACGGAATGTAGAATCCTTGATTATTTAATATTAATTATCGTCTGTTTAACCTCTATTAAAAACATTAATATTGTACTTGATTGTAAATGTCAACATATATTTATAAAACGTTCCTAATTTATATTTAATGAATGTAACCCTTAGATGTGGTACCAACCACTTGTTTAATACATCTTACTCCCACGAGTATGTCCTTGGGTCACGCTTTATACCTACTTTATTTATAATGCTACTATTCCCTCTAGTGCTATTGTTAGTATATAACCACAAACCATAGAACAAAAGGAAGACGACTCATACAAACTTAATAAAAAAAAAACATACTATGAACTGTAAAAAGTCTTAGGTTTGTAAAGCAAATATATTAAAAAATATTCTAAAATAAGTTCGTATTATCGTTAGAGGACATATTTTTGACATTAAACGAATTGTTTTTTGTTTACAGGTAACTTGGGCAAATGGAGGCTTCGACTTGTAGCCTGTTTGCTCAGCGGGAACTTCTCTACGAGTTGGGCAACTTTGGAAAACTTGGCATTGAGTTATAGATTCCCAACTGCCTCCCAAATACTTATTTGTTTTGTTCACTTTGACCGTAAACAAAGATATCTATTTTGAGGTATTATATTTATATATGATGAATAAAACGTACATGTTTTTTTTCTTCTTCGCTCCTTTTTATCAGATTTAACTGTTTCACTCGAAATCGTACTGAATGTCGAATTTAAGTTAGCCAAATCTTAGATCTCTGAGAAATGGCAAATCCTTAAGTAACCATTAACGTTTTTGAGTACGGCAGTAAGTATAATTTCTGTTTTCAAACGCGAAGGGAATTCCAGGAAAATCTAACTGACATTATAGCATAAACCGGAGTTATACTATTTCATTAGAATTAGAGGATTTCTAAATTTCCCAACCTACATCAACCTCGCCGCGCCCTGCCCGCACTTGTCAGCGCACCGCATGCATATGACTCGCGCGGTCAACGTTGGACCAAACTACTGTGTAATTTTGAGTTTAAAACGGACATACATACGTACTGAATTGAATTGAAAACACTTGAACATGAATTCCATATCTGCTACATACAATATCTCACAAAGTCCATTCGCGAGCACATAACTCTTTGATCTCATACATTCAGTTCACATAAAACCACTTGACCTGAATAAAACACCGAAGTCACATTTCTCAATTGGTAGTTGCATTTTATGTCACTAAAATAGGTCAAGTTTTTGTGTAGGATCCGCTCATGCGTGCGTGATCCACTATCTAAGGTCTCGAATAGATGAGGGGCTCGATACGGTCCCACCATAAAAAAGGCGGGATGTAGGCCGCGGGCACACTGGAGGCTCGGCGCTCACGTCCCGTCACCTTTCGTCCCACTTTATAGACTTGTGTCTCCCAAACCGCAATTTATTCCCGCCCCGTCTAAATTACCACTTACATTAATTACCCCTACATATTTATTGTAATAGTGTTTCTATGTGAAGTAATGTGATATTAGGATCGCTATAAATGAATTCTTTTGGAAATGATTATCGTTGGGACATGAAATTTACATTGTTTCAGGAATAGCCATCGGAGAATAACAAGGGAACCATAAATAGGTATATTAAGTAAACATTCAATTACCCTCGGATTTTGTTGATAAATAAATAAACTGAAACATTTAAATATTTAGATACTGCCACAGAGATACTGACAAACAGATTTTAACATTCCCAGAAATGTATTAAAATCCGAAGCATCTTATAATATATATAAACTTGTAGAACACAATACCTAACCCATTAAAACAGTTTCTCTAAGAAGATTGTTAGCCCTTTAATCTGAGATTTTAGTCCGGTTTCGAGGCTTTAATCCTAAGGGACCAAGACACCGAAAATGTTGTATATGTTGCGTAACTCTATCATCTCTGTATTCATAGGAGTAAGTAGACGCCTATTGGCTGACCCATGGTTTGGCAAAAACTTAATTTTAATTTTTTAGGTCTCTGAGAGTAAGTACCCTAAACCTATTAATTGTCTGAGCAGAAACTATCCTACTACAAAGCTATAGATCTATCTTCTTCTTTTCCCAAGCTATGTTAGGTTCGGCTTCCAGTCCCACTGGATTCAGCTCAATACCGTGTTTTGCATAAAGCGACTGCCTATCTGACCTCCAAAACCCATTTCACTGGGTAATACAGTATCTCATAGTAAAACTAGTTGTCAGAATTGTAATGACTTAAAGAATTTCAAAGATCAACGTATGACAGTCGGGAGCAACGGCTTAACGTGCTTTCCAAAACACCGAGGGGCCGACGACCCGAGGTATGCTAACAAATGGTTTCCCATCCACGGACCAACCGTTGAAACTGTAAGCCTTACACTTAGCCACGAGCTCTTTCTCAGAGCCATGAACTTACATGCATGTAAAATAATGTTCAGTAATTCGAAATGAGAAGATTTACAAGTGACACTTGAATGGATGGTAGTTTGCATTGGTCATTGACGTATCTACCATTTATTATTTGAAAATAATAATAAAAGTATGTAAAATACAGCATAGTAATACTAATTACATTATATAAACCTACATTAGAAGATTTCTATGGATATAGTTGCGTCAAGGGACCGAGTAACTCTACCGAGCCACTCGATACGATGTAATTAGTCACCGACGGTTGTCCAGGTAGCCTTTAATGTAATTATGTAAGTGTGTTTACTTAAACACGAACACTTTTAAAATTATTACATTGGTATCTTCCATCGTGTCCTTTATTTGCACACGTGTATTTTACGACGAATCGTGTAAGACTGAAATAATTATTTAATATTTTGCGACAACTAACATATGGCAGACTGATCCCAAACTAAGCAAGTCTTGTATTATGCCAGACAACTGATAAACATTACTAAATAAATTTATCAACATTTATTTAACGTTAAACTCTTAAAGAAATATAAAATGTTTTAAAATGGCCTTCTACTTTACTGCTGTTCTAAAATTGTTATATAGTAACCTGACATGTCATATACATGATAAACTAAATTATTTATGCTAACCACAAAACATTGCAGAAGAGCATGCCAGCAACACACACAACAGCACAGCATGCCAGAAAACTACTTATCATTAAAACGCAATTAAATCTAGTTAAGTAAGAAAAACAAAAGATGCTCACAAAGAGAGAACGGATTATACCGAGTACGTAACGTACAACTAATTCGGTTTTCTTGCTTTGAGGTTTAGAAGGCACTCCAGGTCAACTGGCCCCGACAGCGAGGGACGCAGCACGTAGCCTATACGAAATTATCTGCCCCGAGAGAGGGCGCCCCGGGCGACTCGAGGAAAATATAAAACGAAAATAACTTGCGCTTACCTAAGCCTTGTGCCAGAGTTTTTTTACATTAACACGGAAAGGCTGCAAATAAAATGTTTATTTTAAATAAACGTTTGCTCCGGCATTCTGTACGTGAAGTTGTTCCGCTGTCTGTTTGCACAAACGCGTCATAAAGGTAATTTGCTTAGTGGGCTTTGTTGCTGAACGAGCTCTAATTATTTCTGAAGTCGCACAACACTCCGTCAGAGCAACTCCGATATTAAACCGCAACTGAAGATTTCTGCGTATTGAAAACTTTAGTCGTTGTACTAAATGCATTGTTGTTCGAAATAACCGTTCCAAGCAGTATAGTGGGCGACTTACGCAACTAAACATTGAAAATAATAGTTCCAATTCAGATCCTGAAAGCGGGCGCAGAAATCAAGCGGTTAGTACATTAAGTTGTGCAAGTTCTGTTTGTTCTATACACATGTTCGTTGTTACTGCGGACACGCATTTGTAGTAAAAGCGTGTTCCCGCCATAACTTGGACGACCTCAGACCGCACGATATTAAAACTATAAAGTGCCGCGCGCGACCGATTCGCCCGCCCCTCACGACTCCCGGCGACCCGAACTTTTTGTTTTCACCTTACGTTTAATCTACATTTTATTTAGCACTCTGATTTTTATTACGCTTGTAAACCTTTATTGAAAAACTGCTAAGCTTTCTTTATATTTTCAGTTAATGAAAAAGAAATGTAGGTCAAAATGAATTTACTTATTTGAGACGGCATAAGAAAAACATATTCAAATGTAAGATGGAAAAGGATATGCGTGTTTATGACGCTCCACGGGGACTCACACGTTGAACTTCCCAACGTAAGTACACTGGAGCAAGAAGGGGTGAGCATAAAATGACTAAGTTATCGCTCTCAGAAGACGTATATAGTCGTAAAAGTCTGAAACGGAGCTACTCATATGAAAATAATCAAGACTGAATCGATGTTTGGTGGGTTTACGTTTGGTGACGTAACAATGTCGATTGCTACGCTCATTTGTTTCGAGTAAGAGGTCTGTTACAGTAATTGGGAGCACAACAAGTGTCGTTAGGGTGTTTATTGTTCGGGTGATGGACGCGAGGATGTACTTACAACCTACTACCCCGAATTTTAGTGCTATGAATGTTGGGCTTGACTTCTATTTAGTAAACTTAAACATCCTAAAGTTTTATGGACATTGTAATAAAATGTAAGGCTACCATTACTTACTAATTAATGATAGTATTATTGAAATTTTCCGACACATTGAAAGTACGGACCCAGAATGGTAATATTAATTCCAGTGTTACATAACGAAACAAAGGTCTATTTTCAATCTTTGAATTACATTCAACAATGAAATTTTAAACAGAATTCAATGAAACCTTGCAAAAAACGACCAGCACCAATACTTTTTTTAAATTAATTGGGATATTATATAAAAAATGTTGTTTGTAGTCTGATCGTACAACGAAATAGCATTCGAAATTATTTTTCTTAAAAATTACGACACCTTGTAAAAAACGTGACAGAGTTATGACATTTGTCTGGCCTGTTGGTCTAGTGGTTATCAACCCTGACTGCTGAACCGAAGGTCGTGGGTTCGATTCCCACCCAGGACAAATCTTTTTGTGATGAGCATGATCATTTGTTCTGTGTCTAGGTGTAATTTATCTATAATATGTATTTAGAAATATATAATAAACATACTTATGTAAGAAGTGTGTTGATTTATATGTATAAGTGCCTATAATTATAGTTTTAAGTTAATATAAAAATAAATAAATAAAAGTTTTACATATATAAAATTATTCCTAATATACAATTGAGCCTTTTTTACTATAGAACAATAAATAGAATATAAGTTCTCGTAAACTACAAAGGCTATAAAACAGTTTACAAAAAGTCTTAACAATATGTATCTCGTTCAATCCTCTGGTCACTATAATGGTAGGTATCAATCACTATTGTCAGCTCGTTATATAAATCAAACTTTATGTACTATTTATATCAGTGGTACAGTCAGCGTTGCCTGTATTCCTGTTAGGCATATTGTCCACCGAAACTTAACAATACGTCTTGTTTATCGGGGCCTGAAGTCGATACTGTGAGATTTATCTAATCGAGAATTCCGATCGAGAGAAACCTATAGTAGCGCTGCATAAGCAAACACTTTCAAATATTAGCTCTATTTATATCTCTGTCTAATGTCAAACAGATATTCTTTATTTATTTTGTTTAGTTTTCGACGAGAGTATCTAAAGTAATTGCGAATGTACCTCTATACTTACTATAATATAATAAAGCGAAAGAGTTTTGTTTTTTTGTTTGAACGCGCTAATCAGCTCTAGAGCTACCAGTCCAATTTCAATGACTTACATATTGTAGTGTAGGTACATATAACCAGCGTAATTACTTACTTGAAAAAAATGTAAGTATAAGTTCTGAAAAGTCAAAGTTGTGTAAATTATATGTCATTTAAATTACAATTTATAAGTACATTCAAACTTCTGAAGTAACATGAAACGTTTCCCATTTTAAGTCTTGAAGTCTCTACAGGCTAATTTATTGGATGTCAAATATTACTCAAGAAAGAGTTTGCCATATCTATGGCCGCTATCACCAGAGTGAAATATAGAAATATCTTCGACAAAATGGGTAAAACAGATAGTCGGTATATCATTCGGTTCTTTTTCATGTCAAATGGCAATGTTGTTGAATTGAATGTCATTGACCGGGCTACACAAACGGCGAGTGATACTCCCCGACCCCACTCGGAGTAGGTACATATACTTGTATCGTACAAAGACCTTCCAGTACCTGAGCTCAAAGTTGGTAATAAACCGTGACTTCTGAATGCTAAAACGTAGACGCTCCGTTGAACTTCGCTTCTGATAAAAGTTTAACAAGCGGCTCTACGAAAAATTATCGTCAGACTAAACGGAGCACTTTGCTCCAATAAGTATACTTCGACAACTTAAACAATTGTTTACTCACTTCACATATATGATATTTACTCTACAGCTTCTGTTACGCATGAATAAATGTAAACATGTTTGGGTTGTGACTCAACACGAGATTACCTACGAAATTGATATGTATCCGAGGATCTATTTATCAATAAATTACGCAAAACGTATGTCGCTATTATATGTAGCTATTATTTTACCTTAGGATAACGTGCTTTCATATCTCATTTTATAATGTTGGTACATAAACCAGGTTGCGAATAAACAGGACGAAGAATAAATCATATTAATTAGAGCCGCTTTCTGGAACCTTCGTGCTTCCCCATTTTATACTTTCAGGTATTTTGTGCATTCTCTCTAATAATTTTCCTATCTATTCCGATTAAGTAGATTAAATCTGAGCAGTTGATTTATAACGTTACGTTGAACTCTTACTCCAAACAAAAATTAAATGTTTTTTGTTTGTTACGCAAAATATAACCACGCTTACCACGTTATACAGCTATCGTAAAGTTGAAGGGCCGTTGTACGGTTGCCACCTCCGCTTGTTGCAAGAAACTAATAAATTAATACATAAATTACAAAGAATTGAATGTTTATAAACGTCACGTAACCTCCTGAAATCCCTCCATTAGACGTTGTTTACTTAGTCGGTGCGCAAATCTTGAGAGGTCGACTCACGAAAATGCCCCATGAATATGCGATGACACAAACCGTACACAGTTTTTCCATTTAGAGACCATAATGAAATCTCACGCACGCGCTGTATTTGTTTTTCAATCAGACGTAAGTATATTCAAAGGTTTAAACAAAAACAATGTTGAAGTACCTATTTACCTGTGTACAAATCTGGCAAATAAAGCATATATTTAACATTTACTTTTTTAAAGTAAATGTCTGTATTTTATAGTTTAATTGCAATAACATCGTTTGTTTTCTTAAGTACGACTTTTCACGGAATACGGTTGAAACTTCCCCGAAAACAACTTCATTGTCAATTCAACACTTCATTTCAAGAAAATAACACGATTTGTTCGTATAAATAATTGATGTTCAGTGTAGCACAGGATCAAATGAGATTCTAAATTTTACAAAATAACCGAATGAAAATTTAAAATTAATCAAACACATTTTGTAGTGGGAGCGCGAAACCGGCAAAAAAATAAAACGCGATGTATGTAAACAAAAATGTGTGAATGTACATTGAGTACTCATGCAGGTATGGGTTAGTATGACTAGTTAACGAGTGTGTACTCGTAGTGTTGTCAGTGTCAACAACAAATATTGTAAACAGGAGCGCGTGAGAGGCGCGGGTACGAGCGGGCGGGCCGAGCGTCCGCGCGGCTGTAGCGGGCGGCGCGCGGCGGAAGCGCGATTTGTATTTGGCGTCGTCAGTTTTTCCGCCAGCCGGATGCACTGCGCGCTCAACACTGCCGTCGAACTAACGAACCATTTGCTACCGAATCATCCAACCGAAATATTTATCTAATCGTTTGTTTTACTTTGTACCATTTCACTTTAATCATGATTTGAATCTACCGACACACATTTTAAAATATGTGATTTGTTTTATAATTTGGTAAAAATGAATTTATGACCTGTGTTATAAATGCAGACACTTGTATTACACAACACACACACGAAACAATGCTTACCCCGATCTGACACTCAACGAACACACTGATAAAACTTAACACATTTTTGGTTGCTTATTCTATACTGTCGAAAAAACTAACCTCCACAACACAGGGAAACTATGTGAAACATGTACCATTTTAAACCAAATTGTGCCGCAAACAAATAAATAATATATAAAATTTAAAAAGCCAAAGAATATAATATGTACACTACAGTATTCTGTATTTCTAACTTTTAACTCGTATTATGTATCTTAAATCGTCCAAAACTTTTTCAGTACATCCTTTGACAAGGAATAAATTCTTCTTTCTGAAACACCGAAATTTGAATACAGACCATTTATAAGTTTTTTGGCTTTCAGTAAAATATTCGTTAGACATTAATAACAGTCATTTTTCGCCGTCTTAATATCGCTGAAAAAAAACAGTTACGGAACACAATCACGTTTCACCAACTTATTACATTTTCTGTTATTTAAGAAGACGATGAGGAACCCAATGTCTCTTTGTAAAGGTTTGTTTACAGTGACTTACTAATTCATTTGTTTTTATTTAAAGCATCCTATTCGAACTTGAACGTGCCAACTTGTGTCGGCAAAAAAGCAGGTATTTTAAACCGCTTCGCATCCACACGAGCCATTGTAGGTGGCTGAATGCCAAATGAGTTTTGTGATGGAGTCCCCTTGTGAAAAGGCAGATTGTGAACGTGTCTCCTTGGCTAAATAACGTCTCGGCAAGGCTCACAGGGACAAAGCACTCAAGGTATGTTTGTGTTTTGTCACTTGTCAAATTGAGCCCCAATTCCTAAAACTAATTATTCTCCTCTTCGGGAATTGTAGGCGAATGGAATGGTCCTTTAGAAACTATCCATTTCAACGGATGCGTGTTTCAGTCACAGTTGACAATATGTCATTGCCATTTACCTAGTATAAACTAATATAATTGTTTGTTAAATATTAACAACAAATCAAGGATGATAATATTTATGCCTTTTTGGAATTAGGTAAGAACTATGACTTATTCCAAGAATAATGTGATAAGTATATTTTTGATCCAGATAATATAAGCAAAAAAATATGTTATCTTAAAATAGAAAACATTGTGCATTTTACCTAAAAATATATAATATTAACATTCTAAATGTTAAGAATCGAAGAAAGAATTGGGTTCTGACTTTTTATTTTGCCTAGCCTTTTTCCAAGCTATGTTAGGATCGACTTCAAGTATTACCGGATTCAGTAGTTAGGTTTTTTATATTTACATTTTATATTACAGGATTCAGTAGGTTAGTAAATACTGTATTTTAAATGACCAACACAACCGAGGAACACAGTATCCCATGGTAAGGCTGGTTGTCAGAATTGTAATAACTTAACGACTTCCAAAGATCAAAGTATGATAGTCGGGACCAACGAATTAACTTAAAAAAAAATATCTTTAAAAAATATATTAAAAACTATCTTGTCAAATACCTAGTTCTACTAATAAACTCTAATTAAACCATATATCTTACCCATACACTTAGATACTTGAATATCGATTTACAGTATTATCGTCATATACCTCGATCTTTAATTTATTAACACATAAAATAACACATTATATTAATGAAACACCTGACGTTTCGGACGTAAAAAATAAAACCATTAACTCACTACCACGAATCCTGAACAATAAGTACTCAGAGAAAATTAATTGTCGTTACAGAACTAATTAAAATGAAATATAATGCTAAGATAATAATTCAAAGCAAAAATTATGAAGGTTCTTTGGAAAAATACGAACAGACTATTAATTTAAATGAGGAAAATATAGTTGTTATGAAATCAAAGGTAGCGGATGGTATATACAAGTTTTTCTCGTTCATGTCATAAAAACTAGAGCTAATTTCAAGCGGGTGCAGTTTATATTGTGCAGGTGAACGTCCAATTTTCTGAAGTACATTAAACCTTATTTACTTATACTTACGAGCCTGTTTATACCTATGTACAACTACTATTGTTATACACATTTCAATTATTCCATACTGCACAGTTTTCTTATACCTAAAGTTAGTCTCACCGTCAGTTGTTTTTGTTCTATTATCTTTAGCTTTTGTAGAGCCAGTTAGAGGTATTCAAAGATATCTTATCAAAAGTTTAATTTCATCCTCCAGTTACTGTTAGAAACTTAAAACACACAACAGAAGTACAAAGACGTTTTTAATGTATTATTTATTTAAAATTGTGAAACTGATAAAGCTCGAAAGTTAGCAACCACACTTTAACACGAGGACAAACTTGAGAGTAAAAGCTTTATATTAGATACAAAGTAAAACTACAAAAGATTAAAAGAACAAAAAGTGAACAGTGTGTAGAAGTGAAAGGCTCTTAACACCGGCTCCACTCAGTCCGCATGGAATGCTTGAGAAACATTTAAATTAGTTTCCTGTTTTACTCAATTTGTAATACTTCGGAATTTAATGGTTCTTTATTCTTCGGGAATTAAAAGTTAGGTGTTTAAGGAACTTAGAAACTGAGGTAAGTAAATTAGTATTTCTACGTAGTTGTGTTATTCCTCAGCCGGGAAGTTTACGTTGATTAAGATGAATTTGTTGGATAAATTTCGCCGACAGCGAGGGAAAAAAATAAGCAAGATTTGCACGGGAATATAAATTGAGGTGGTAATGCCAGCGAGCGCAGATTTTATATTATGCATCAGTTACCCACTGAACTAGTCGTATGTATGTGTTTATGTTGATTTTTAAAGCGTTGCAGCTACAACTCTCAGAACGCTCGCAAAACTTGGTGAAGTTTGTTACCTCCGGTACAAAGTATCATAAACGTATATAATTTATAACAACGATGAATAGCGTTATCGCCCATGTATCTTCACAACAAAAGTTTTAACAAACAACGAACATGCTCTGCATAGTCCGCAATTTACTTTCCGCGATCCTTTTATGTAGCTACAACTTTATTAAGTAAGCTGCTGATTTGTTAGCATTTGCAATTATAATACTGTAAGCACACACAAATATCAAAAAGGAAAAAACTCATATTTTTTTTAGAAAATCTTGTCAACCTTATATTTAAGAAAACATAAACTTACCTCGTGATAAATGACCACTGCCAATGCTTATTTAACTAACTTATTTATTCACAACACTTCACAGTTCAAACAATGTCACAGTTTTTTAACCTAAATTTATAGATTAATAGACACGACTAACACATAAAAAAGCATCTTATATACATAGTTAAGCCTAACAAGAAACATTCAAGTCTTTTATTATTCGTAATTGACTATCAGTTACTGTTTTTGCTGTATTACGATGATTGTTGGTGGATGTCACGCAAATGTCACGTATCTTGTTATTCACTTGATCGCGACGCGAACAGCGATGTTTTCTGAAACAAAAAGAAATTCTCAGTAATATAGAAGCTTGGGGTTTGTAATTGAGCTTCAAGAATACGCAACATATACTGTGTAATTCCTTTTGGTTTAAAATAGGGGAATACAAGTATGTATGGTTACGTTAGGTAGGTACATTATTTTGCAAATATGAAAGTTTTTAGAATTGTCAAGTCCAGTCTTCAAAAATATATTAAAAACTAACTGCAATATTAATCAAAATTGTACGACACACACGCGTGTTAGACTAAGAAATCTAAATACTTAGAACAAACACAAATATCAATAACTGCAGATTTCAGTTGGATATTCCACATAATTATGTTTAATAGTATTATCAGAATTGTTTAAAGGACGTTAGAATTAAAACACTAGTAAAGTCATAGATACTACATAATGCAAACTAGGACGAATCCTATCCCCGCACTAAGGTTTCATACCAACTACCGCAATCTGACTTAAATTATGGTAGTCTGCTGTTCTCAAGACAATAATTAAATATGACAAACTGGCGGCAAATTGTGGGTTTTACTCCAGCGCTTACAGAACACTGTTCATGAAATTTATTTAAAACTCTTAAGGCTGGGTTAAATACAGACAGATTTTAGTTGAAATATCGTTTAGTAACAACAGAAAGTTCGCCGAGTAACAGAGAATTTTGAACATAAATTATCAAACTAATTAATAAAATTAAATCTTTAGAAATAACGGACTAACCTTACCATTTACTATTAAAACCTTTTCTATATAATGAACGTCAATCCCTACCTTTTTAACTCAACTTTTTTGACTATTTAATAGTTAACGTTTAAATAATTTAACGAATATTGGACAGTGACTTCGAAAAACAGAAATAAAAAGAAATGTCCAAAAACAAGTGAAACAGGATACATTGTGTTTCTAATTTACAATTTACAAGCTAATACGCGCTATCAGAGCGGTAATAACGAAGTTTGTTCTCCGTATTCTGTTAGAGCATAACGACCAAGACAAACTTAGTGCACAATAATCTGGTGGCGCGAACACAACACGAGGCGACTGAGTCCCAGCATTTCCATTATTTACCGTGGCGGTTTGCGCTCGCTTCCACACAAATGAATTGGACAATAAACCGGCAAACATCCGTCAACTTTCCTTTAATGAAACTTTTTGATAATAAACACTGGGAAGGTTTTGTCTTTGATCACTTGCCCTTCTTTCGAAAAAATTAAGCTTGTAACAAAGGTGCGGAAACAATAACAATGGCATCTGCTAACTTTCCTTTCGAAGGTACTGAGTCGGATCAGGACAGCGCCACTTTATTTGTGTGATAAACGGTGGAATTTATCGATAAATATATTAAAGAATTAAAATCATGTGTAGGTAATATTGAAAATATGGGTATTTTTTAATTTAAAATTATAATTCATTTAATAAATAAGTACGATAACATATAGTACTTTAAAGTTCAAAACTTGTACATGTTGTTCCAACACTACGACTCCAACTTGTATTTTTTTTATTATTTGTCTCACTGCATGGCAAGGCTTTCTTCTTTCCATTTTTTTTTCTAATTATGTAAAACACGTTCAAATACGAAATTACGAAAATTAAAATTTGTTCGTAACTTAATTTCAATCAGTGAAATTATGTGTATATGAACAGTGGAGGTTATGCAACATATGAGCGCACTCTATTACATGGAACTAAGCCATAATTGGCAAACGTACCCCCTCTGCACATTCATTACGACGAATTTCCAAGAAGGTGAAACACTACGTGCCTTTTATTGAACCAAACCCACAATTTCGACGATTTTACTCAAAGAAAAAACATTAATGTAAGCAAACAAATCCTTACGGGAATGTTGTTTTTACGATCACGTTCAAAGATACGACATCGACTAATCAATACTTATAACATAAAACTGGAGTTCACATAACAGTCATAAAATTCACGTAAACTTGAAGAATCTATAGTCAAGAAAGACAACAGCAATCAACACAAAAGTAAAACTATTTTCGTTCGTAAGTTTAATTTAAGGAAATAGTCGAACACGGAAGTTTCCTTTCCACTCGACACGCATCTATGAGTGGTATATTTACTTATAATATTCCAACACGAACTGCATTATGAGATAAAACTAACTTAAATATTTTCCAGTTATGCGCAAATATAGATTACTTTTTCCCTCAGTTTCAACAACCGTTTCAGTTACAGTGCGAGATCACTACGCAGATATTTGAAATAATTCGGAAAAAAACAGTCCGTTTTCAGGAAAAGTTAAATCCAAACGGTTAAGCTACCGTACCTATTGTCAATCTTCAAAATCAAAGTGTATAAAATAGTTAACGTATGCCAAACCAATTTATAAAACATTTGAACTATACAGTTTATTTATTACTAAAAAGTACAATAGCAATAGTTTCATGCTACAGTACAGTACTTTTCGTTTTAATCTGACCGGTCCAATATCAACTGTCATAAGACACTAACTCATTGATATTCGAATATCTGACAGAGACACCATAAAACAATGACAAAAATCAAAGGTAATATTCGTAGGACAGTATGCCTTCCACAACGTGACGCTAGAGAATTGACTTTGCGTAGTCACACTTCAGAAACGTGTGTCAACACGATATAAATATTTACAAATTTGGAAGTCATGTCATACGTCGGGATAGCTGAGCGTGATTCAAAGGAAATTTATATGTGTGGGAAAGCTTGGTATCGCACGTGACCGCGGTGGGTGCACTCGCCAGCTCACCGGCTCGCGGAGCCTGTCACCCTTACCCTCGTCAATCAAATTCTTGCTGCAAACTATGTTCCAGTTTCATCACTCAACACGGCAAATCTCTCAATGAAATTCCACATAAACGGACGCTGCATATTACATCAGCATCTAAATGTATTGCATTCCGCTTCTCATTTCCCTAAATAGTAATCTATGTAATAGGATGACCTATTTCAGCAAATAAAATCTATGTTTATATTTATATCCGTTTACATAACTATTTCATTTTAAATACCTTCGTATTTCATATACGTAAACTTTTGAATGACTTCAAAGCTTCGTCACAACGTCACAACGTCTACATACATTTGTAGCCTAGTTATGAGTGAAAATTGCAACAAGAAGAAAACAAGTGTTTCCTTTTGTGCTTCGTCGGCGAAAGCAAACAATAAGATAATTCCGTTAAACATGTCCCAAAACAAGTTAGAATCACTACGTTATGCTGCTGTTGGCAAAAGTTTCGACATTTTTACTGTCTACGGAAATCTTTACTTGAGACAACACGAAATAGGTAACCGTGTTTCGCAGCCTTATCACGTGGATCTTGACAAACTACCGGACAGACAGTGATAAATACTTCGATGTATTGTTATCATAATCAATAATTGATGATGTTCTGACTTGAGCAAGGGCCCGTCTATTTAAATTATCTACGGTTTTCCGGTAACCAAAGTATTAAGTAACTTTTAATCAATAGAATGAGTAGGCTAAAATTTGATATTCTTTGCAAAGTTATTGCTGGGTTTCAGTTTAATATTTAGTCTGGTGGTGTTAGTTACCTGCTGTTTGTTCGATGTAGTTGCCTGAGGGTAATTCGCGGAAACGACAATGATTGTGTTCTGTTAAACGTAATCACGGGATTCTATTGTGTCTATCTTTAAATCTGAAATACCCGTTATTATTATTTACGTTTTACGGGAATCATAGATATAATTATTAATTATAAGAAAACGAAATAGTTTTAAAGGTATTTCTACTTTAGACTGAATCCTTATTAATTGTCTACTATAAATCATTCAATCATCATCAATCATTAATGTTTATTTTTTAGAGCCTAAAACCTAAGTTGACTAAATTTTCTCTTATCAACAGAACAATTAAGTGTTTTTCGAAATTAATATTAATATACTTCTCACAAGTATTTTTTTTTCATTATTTATTTTATAATATAATATAATATATTAATTTATAATTTTATTAAATGAAATTTTATTAAACACAGGTACCTAGTTACATATTTTTATAATGAAATTTACATTGACAAATAAAACACTTTAGTATCTACAAGTCAAGAGGTGCTCTTAACCAAAGGTTTAGAAGGAATTACATTGAAATATAACTGGTACATGCTGTCTTAATACACAAAATTCCACTTCACAAGAAATATACCTAACATGCAGTGCTCCAGTCGGGGAATGAAACATAAATGTTATGGGACCTTTGCACCAAACTTGTGACCGAAGTTACTGGCAAAACACGTTAATGAAATACATTATGCAACTATACATATACTGTTTTAACATGTTAATAACATTCTTGCTAACTAACTTTTACTGAGAAACTGTACACGTTATTTAATAAACAAATTACGATTGTATGTTTGAATTAAATTTAATTCTGGCGATATTCTGTAAGTTGGTCCTTTTTTTTATTTCGCCTAAACTGTCCCACTGCTGGGCAAAGGCCTCCCCAAGTTCTTCTATAGTTCCCTATTTCGCACTACTTATACCAACCCTCGCAGTTGGTCTTAAAGTCCTTAAATAAACGAGGACATTTATATTCACAATTTTAACTAGCTATTCTAGATATCTAAATAGAACTAAGCTTACCGCCTGATCCAATCAATAAAAGTTGAGTGATCTTAGCGTTATCGAAGGTGTTGGATGAAAGGCGTTTTCCCTAGAGATGCTTTGAAAATATCATTGCGCGCCCCAGTCAATCAACCAGATCTATTTATATAACACTAGTTAATACTTATTCTATGATTTAAAATGTACGATTTATTGAATCTTAATCATGAAAATTCGCGATACTATACTATATACCGTGAAATTATACATTAATGTCCTTTGGTTTTGTATAAAATATGTGGTTATTTGAAAACTAAGCCATTTAATTACATAAACCATGATCTTAATGAATAGTGGGTAGGCATACAGCCTTCTTGTATAAAATAATAGTCCCGCCCCCGCTACACACGGGTAGCCCAACAATAATCAATTAAACACACAAACCTTACTCTTGTATCGCTCTATCTATTGTTGAAAACCATATAAAAATCTGTTTAGTAGTTTTTAAGTTTATCGCGTTCAGGCAGATAGACGGACAGCTTTTTTTATAATATGTATAAAAGATTAGAGGTTCTAAGTTAAAACTTTATTGCAAGTAGTACATGCTATTTATAAATAAAATTGCGAATTATTTTTTTGCATAAGGACATTAATGCAATAATCGTTGCTATTACTAGAGTAGGTAAATACATTTTTTACATTCAACTGTGATTTTTAATTTAATTACACCTTTTGATAATAAAGTTGTACTTCTAACAATTTAATGGTCCAGTCGTAAAACTATACTCAAGTGAATGTCTGCAGGGTAATAGAACCGTTTTAAGCTCTGTCAACATAATAATAACTCCAACAGCCCGAAGCAATATATTACCGAACAAACATCGCTGATATAATTTGTTGACATCCTGTTCACAACTAGTTAACTTAATGGTTTCCTCTCCTCATAGCTTATATAACTTAGTACTTTGTACATTTGTTATTATGTCTGTACCTACTTAAAAAAAAACTGTACGAGTGCGAGTCGGGCTCGCTCGTGTAGGGTTATATACCATGGTTGAAATTATGCCGCTAAAATCAAACAAAAACTCAAAAAACACAATCGCGTCTTATGTATGGGGCTCCCATTAATTGCTTTTTTCTAAATTTTAAAATCTCTAGCTATTACGGCTCTTGAGCTGACCCGATGAAAGACAGACAAACAAATGGACGGACAGCGGACAGGCTCATGCAGTGTCGGATCGGAAATTCGAACCAAAAATCATGAGCTTCCATAATTCGCATGCGGAGCGAATATTTGTAATATTTGTAAATGCAAATAAAAGAAGGAAAAACTTCAACCTCAGGCAGGACTCGAACCTGCGAACATTCGCTTGACGCGCCAGTCGCTTTACCAACTAACCTACCGAGGTCACTGCCTGGAAGTTTAAATTTTGCCTTCTATAATATATGATAGATATTCGTATATAATTATAGACTTTCTCAATAATTTAAAAAAAATGCCCTGTGTCTCTTTTGTATCAACCATGCGATAATTATAAAAACCCTTAACTTAAGCACACACCATAGAGTTACAGGAACTGGTGGGTCATAAATGTTATAATTCGTCGCAATGCATATCTGGGGCAATAATGAGCAAAGTTTAGGTTCCGACCCCAGTGCCGACGCAACTGATCTTGTGTGCATTGCAAATGCAACTCGACCAAACTTTAAAATGAAGTCAAATCTGGTAGCGAACTAAGCTCTGCATATGAAGCAGCAACTGATATGTTATTATAACGACATGATCTGGGACCATTCATTTTATATTAAACGTTTAAAGGGTTAAGTAACCTATGAGAGCCTAGTTTTAGGTACCGGGATAACTTGCAATACTTTTCCGCTTGAAAGGTGAAAGTGACTGGAGAAGTACCCCGGTAGATTTAATCTGAACAAAGTCAAAATACATTTATTTCCAGGGTGCAGAAAAGGTTAGGTTTTGGTAGGACAGTAACACAGTAAGTAATGGTAAAACTCTGTCTTTGTTAGCATGTTTATTTAAATGCCATTATGTCGCTTTTCGCAATTTGTTAAATCCTAAAAACAACTGAATCAATATGTAACAGCCCGTTCACACTAGTCGTAAGTCGCATATGGCTAAAAGTCGAAAGTCTGATGTAAATGTAAATCGCGTCTCATCCAATGTGAACAGCTCCATATAAAGTGTATGGTGACCAGAGCATTCGACTTTTAGTCATATGCGACTTACGACTAGTGTGAACCGGCTGTAAAAGTTACGTGTGTTAGGGAGTAAGAACACTGTTTTAACTACAATTACAGTTGAAAAAACCTGATAAGGTGTATCCATATAATACATTAGGATTGTAAAACAAAAGCATGGCATATTCTGAATACATCTAAACGAATATAGAACAGCGTTTTTAAAAAAAAACACCCGCAATACTCAACACTGCGCACTCTCTTTACATTCATTTAATATTTTTGCAGAGCATCACGTTGTTCCCTCACGTAGTATGGGACATGACATTGCTATCATAAAATGAACGTATCTCTTAGCAACATTTACGTGAAATAACTGAAACAGGTCAGGGTCAACCCTGACTGTTGTGGTGGTTGGTTTCTATTTGCTTACAAAGTTGTATGTTAAAATCTAGCGGAAGTTAAGTTGGTCAAATAAACTTTTAAAATGTTCGTATATTCAAATCTCTACTGACCAACGATAAAGGAATATGTCTTCCGATAAAAATATTTTATTTTCGAAATTCAATTTGTGTTGTTGGGCTACATTAATTCGATTTTAGTTTAAAAAGTTTAGGTTTGGCTGCCGATAGAACACAATACTGATAATTTAGTTTTATAATCCTCATTATAATTGTGTTAAACATAATTAGTCTGGCATCGTTTCTAATTTATTTGCAATTTTGAACGCACTGCGTCAACGAATGTAGAAATGCTAGGATACAAATTAAGCAATATGGTAATGAATAATCGCCATTACCATACATTACGCATGCTGTTGGTATACCAGAGAAAATTAGAGTTTGGTATTGTGCTTAATAATCTTTACAATTGCGTATTTTGGAAATAGAGGGCTGTTACTGCCCGTTAAGTAATCTACAAAAAAACAAACACTTACCCTCGGTTTCTGAAAAGCTGATCAATTTAATTTGTTATCAAATCAACTGATCACGACTGTGATAAGTTGACCAAAAAACTAACAACCAATCACAGCGCTTAACATAAGGTTTGACCGGTGATCAAAAATTTTTTGTGTTGATCAGCCTTTCAGAAACCGAGTGTAAATACGTGACGTAATCATCACAAAGCTTAATTGACTAGGTTTATTTTTAAAGAACATTAAAAAGAGAAAATCTGCAAATTCTCAATTTCAGTAGCGTTTGTCGATAATTTGAATTCTGAATATATGGAGCACTTACTATCAATGGTCCACGCACAATGGCTATACGATGAATACAATGGAATGAATATGGTGAATAAAAAAGAATAATACTTCGAATAAAACCCTTATTAGTTCATAACTATCTACGGTTACAGTACAAAGGGTTTCCGCTCTTTTGGGCTTACAAAATGGTTACTAAAAGATAGGTTAATAACCAGATAACGGCATGGATAGAAACATGAACCTCTTTATGAACGCTTCAGTATAATGTGAAATTTGACCGAAGAATCTATGAAAATAATTTAATTAAAAATAATATCGAGATTTGAAACAGTTCTGCCAAAGTGTGCATGGGCTTATAATGATTGGTAAAACTATTTACCACAATATATCAGATTATTACGAACTGTGATCATTTTCAGTTAGAAAAGATGGATGTCGACCAAATCTCATGAGTTTGCATTAAGATAGAATAAAGAATAGCGACAGATGTGTCCAAGTCCCGGCATTTGGCACTCACTTCGACTATGTACTACCATCGCCTTAATATAAAGACTATAAATGGAATATAACTGGATAGTTTTACTGTTTACTACACTTTTGGCCCGACTTTGTGCTGCAGAATCCGAATAATAGAAACTTTATGATGTAAACTAGCTTTTGCCAGCGACTTCGTCCGCGATTCCGTCGTTTTTCGTAAAAAAGTAGCATATGTCCTTCCTTACTGTTCAGTGGTTTTGATGTAACAGACAGATTAACTTTCGTATTTTAGTAGGGAAATATAATATATCACGTTACACAAAAATAATCCTTATAGCATGATTCAGTATTCACGCGCGACGGCGCGATGGCTTATTATCGTATTTCATGTATAAGTTTGGTGTTTCTATACCGATTTCTATGATTCTTTTTTTATTGAATAGGTAATAATGTAAACTTTTTTTAATTAGGGATGAGTGAGAGTATTATAAACGTAAGAGTAAACAAATATAATCAGAAATCTCCGAACTGCTAAGCTATCGGGAGTTACACGTGTTATTGTGAGTCAACCATAAAAGATAGACATATGCTGTTGTGGGATATTTTTTAGATAATTTTATGTAGAACATTTCCGTCATACATGATTTCTATGTAGCTTTAACCATTAAGGCTGCATACGCGACGGAAGCTTAAAAAATACCGTTTTCCCAACATTTCCCTTCACTGCTCTGCTCCTATTGATTGTAGCGTGATGAAAAGTATACTATAACCTGCCCAGTAGTATGAAGAATAATTGTACCAAGTTTCGTTAAAATCCGTCAAGCAGTTTTTGTTTCTATAAGGAACATACAGACAGACAGACAGACAGACAGACAGACAGACAGACAGACAGACAGACAGACAGACAGACAGACAGACAAAAAATTTACTGATTGCATTTTTGGCATCAGTATCGATCACTAATCATCCCCTGATAGTTATTTTGAAAATATATTTGATGTACAGAATTGACCTCTCTACAGATTTATTATAAGTATAGATTACACTTACATAGTCAACTACGTGTTTTGTGGAAACAAAATAAAGGCAAAATTCTACTTTGTACTTTCCCCGTTCGCTTATACGGTTATTCTATGGAACTTATGAAAGAAGTTGTTAACAGGTACTAAGTTTGCTTGTAGCAAAGTCATCAAAACATCTTTCACAATGTAGTACATAACACTGCATTTATCTTCTGTAAAAGCCGAAAAAGCGATATATCGCCAAACATAGCCCCCTAGACAAGGGGCATTTCGACAAGCGTAAACGATGATAGAAATCACTCAAATGACATTAAATGTATGGAAATGACTCACTTCCATACATTTGAACGATTCCATCAGCGATATCGCTTGTCGAAATTTCACTTGTCTAGGGGCTCAGATCTCAAGCAATGGAACGAATTGATTGGCCCAATCCTGATTTCAAGTGGCAAACCTCAAATATCGTTAATATTCTAGTAGAGAATCTACACAAGACGCACCGGAAGCTACAATACACTCGGAAATGACAACCGTCTCTCTTCCACTTCTTCGGTTTCAGTGCACGGAAGTGAAAATGTCGCCGTTTCCGAGTGGGACGTTTTCCCAATCATCTAATCTATTCTATGGCGTAATAATCTTTTATTTATATTTCGGCCAAAAAGTAGGGTTTCGCTTTTTTTTCACCACGATATTTTGTTGTTATTAAAGTCTTTGATAAGTAACTTCAATTTACAATGGGTTACAATATCCATTGTAAAATATTGCTCAAACATATGGTCTTAATAGAAAAGCGTAAAATAATCTCGAATATTAACAATACCTAAATGCATTGAATGTGCACTTGTGCAGCAACCCACATGAAAAATCTGAACTTGTGTAAGTAATAACCGGACGACATCGGAACACGAGGCCACAGCCACCTAACTTCCTCGGGTGAGTCACAACGCGCTCTGTATAACAAACAGCTCTATCCCACATTCAGCTTTCATTCTTAGATTAGGAAACGTCAACAAACCATTTTCTTTATGTTATAAGGGTATGACTAACACAGGAGTGGTGCATGATGTCTAACAGTTATACGTTGTGATTAGCTCACATTTGGCACAGCGACGGAGGGTTTAAAGTTGATAATATGACTCTGGATTGTGACAGCTTGCCAGGCAATCCCATTTCTGCAACTGCAGCAATGATTTCCCCTTATTTGAGTTATATAACGAACCCGGAACGAAAAGCACGTAATACTTCGTACGATGCTCCATTTGTTGCTTCTCTGTACAATCAGCGTTGGAGGAGTGAACGATTTTATAGCGTTTTTTTTTTCAAAAATCTAAATTTCTTATCGGAACTTTCGAAGTAAAACTTTCATCTATTCTAATACTGAGAATAGCAATTTAAAACGAGTCCTTGAATATAAATGTGATCGAGTTTTAGAAGTCGTCAAACCCGGAATAGTTGGCGAGGACGTGAGTGTCTCACTTCTAGCAAACAGGGTTGACAGGGACAAAAGACTTTCGTATCAATGTATTAAACTTTGAGAATTCAACTTATGTAGAATGAAATAAGAAATCTCCTTGTTAAAGATTGTTTAGAAAAAAAAAATTGCTGTATATGCAAACTATTGAGTAATTAATTTCTTAGATATAATGTACTTTAAAGGATCTAAGCAAAAGCTATGTTCCAAAAACTATGTTCGATCAGCTAAATAGAGAACTAATAATTTAATTACAAAACAAAATAATTAAGTACATTATTTACTTATTTAATATAATATGGCCTCTCAACTAAATTATATGGGCGATAAATTTTGACATTCAAATACCTTGTAAAAAACTAAATCCAAGTCAAGTATTAAAAGACTTTTTAAACAGGACGGCAGATAACAGTCCAGGCAATTAAGCGCAGTATCCAATGCGATGGCAGCATTCCTATTGCATTAGCCAATCCGACTTGCCTATAGTGCATTGGATTAATGCCGGCTGCCTGACTGCCTAACGCGTTATTGCTTTTATAATTTCCACTACAGTTTTGTGATACAATAATGATAACTAGATATGAAAATGTTATTTTTAGTTCCGGAATATCAATATACTAATATATAAAGCTGAACCGTTTGTTTGTGTGTTTGTTTGAACGCGCTAATCTCAGGAACTACCATACCGATTTGAAAAAATCTTTCAGTTTTGGATAGTGCATTTATTGAGGAAAGCTAGAAGCTATATATCATTACGCTGCGACCAAAAAGAACGGAGCATAAGTGAAAAATGTTACAAAAATGAAAAACCGTTGAAACTAAAACACGCGGACAAAGTCGCGGGGTATACAGCTAGTATTTAATAAAATAGTACCGACTGGTATTTGAATGCGAATAATAAATATTTCTTGTTTGTCGTTAGTAGGTATCTAGTTTTAAATAACTTCCATGATATTTTTATTTGGTATTTCAAAAATGTTTTCATTCACAGATTTTTGTATGAACAACGATTGGAGCAAAGTTTATTAACAACAAACATAGATATTTGAACGTTTGTATTAAAACCTTTTAAAAATAAAAGTAGACCGAATCACTCATATTCGTATACGGGGAATTAATAAAATTAAAAATTATTTACATTGAAATTTATATATATTTCTTTAAAATTTATTGCATAAATGTATTTTCTTATAAGTAGTTTCGTAGAAAACGGTTGAAAAATGAGAAGGTTTACCCTTTTTTTTTAAATTACGAACGTTCACTTATTATAACGCGGATTTAAAACGAACCAAAAGAAGACCAACATTTATTCCTGGCCCCGCTATTGTGCATCGTCCGCAAGACTATTGTGTATTAAGTGGAAAGCAAAAAAAAAACACAATAGGCGAGCAACGCTAATTTTCAACTGGCGTGGCTATCAAAGAGACAAAGATATTCCACAAAGTTGCACGACTGACAACCCTAGTTGAGGATAAGGCCTAACATTCAATAGCCCAGTAGAAAGCCCACCCAGTAGAAATTCTACATACAAAAGGAAAACCTTGAATACTTAGATCTAAGATTTCCGTAAGGCACATCCTTGAATGTTGGTTTATCGTATTCAATGGACAAGTCTCGTTAAAAATAGCATGTCAGTCAGTAAGTAGATCGTTCGTCTATGTTTTATTCAAATTTGTATTTTGTTTACTGCTAAAAATTTTAAGAATGCATGGAATACGGAACTATAAAAAAAGTTCGATAGCAGAATAACTATTATCTTTTAAATAAATTTTATTTTATAATATTGTCATGTAACATAATTATGTATTTGAAAACATGGATGTGTAAATATTTGTACAATAGGTATTAGCTGACCCGACAACCGTTGTACTGCCAATCTATACAAAACATGTTTTTTTTTATATGAAAATACTATGTAAATTTTCAACATTTCCCGAGGATTTTTCGCAAATATCCGTTCACACAAATCTTGACCTGAAAATTACAAACACAACAAAAAAGCAGTCAAATCGATTGAGCTATTCTTAAGTGACGCTGCGTTATGCATGTGGCAATTGATTTTTATTTAAATACATTAACAATTTATAGTATATTCTACGACGCTGATTTTTATGACAATGATTAAATTTTTCAGAATGATGATTTTGTTCAGTTACTTTTATTGTATCTTTCGAATATTTTATTTTTATGTTTATTTCTGTAGGTGCATTAATTATCAAAAGTAGGCCAGTAAATCCTCGCCGAACGGTGCAAATTTAAATTGCGTTTATTCTTTTATATGTATTTTTGGATTCATCAGTTCAACAACTTTGATCCGTGAAACATAGGAAAATTTAAACTGCCTATAATTTCGACTCGACAATGTTTTATTAAAAAACGCAATAATTCTATTTCCGGGTAATTTTAGCGGTAATAAAAGTCAAAATTCTTTACGAGAGAAAGGGCAGTTATGATAACCTAATAACCTCAAAAGGTTCGGAGAGCTCCTTTCATGACAAGACGCAATTTCCACATGGAAAGTCAAATGGAAAAGCGTAACCAATCTTAATGTCTTCGCTGCATGCACGTACAACGGTCGATTGCAAAAATTTTCACACGTGATAATAAATAGAGAATCAGATATCACGAACCGACCGGTAATCATGACGTTAGCTTTATTGAAAGCACGCCAATTTCTGTTCGGATGCTTTATTGTTTCTTAAAATTTCTGTACACGTACATACAGCGTAGCATTTGTGGAAAAATTCCGTATATTTAATATATTTTGCAGTTCTTACTACATACCTAAGTCTTATGTCTTTAATGTGAATGTGGACGGAACCCTATTTGTCATAACTGGAAAAACAAAACAACGTTAAACAGAAACCGTAGCTACTTCTGAAAGAAAATGATTGTATCAAATTTCCACATGTTTTTGTTAGCTTTGACATCGCTTATAAAATTACTTTCTTGCCATTTTAAAAGGCATGGTAATCTTGTTACTTATTTTTATACGGAACATGTTTTTCTTCCCTTCTCTGGTTCCAGCAATAAAGACCATTTATTTTTATGTTGGCAATGTCAAGAATTAATGTCTTACGCCTTTTATGATCAAAAAGTTTTTGAGTTGAGATTCCCCAAACGTACTTATATACAAATAAACATGTACATATATATATAATGTAGTGTCACCGCATTAAACCTTTACGTAAGTCGTAATGGGGTGCCCGTTCACCTGTGTGCCTTTGGGTCGCAAAACTTGACCTAAGCTTAAACTCAAGGTTAAGTAAAAATATATAATTATAGCGTTCATGTGCTCCAGGTATAAGTCAATAAGAAAATTTAGGTTAATTACTACATTGCTTCATTGTAGCTTAATTTGCTGAAATGAAAACTGTTTAAATAAAACTCTATGCAGCAACAAAGGTGGTTAAAATTATTGGGGTATTGATATACAAAAAAACCCGGTATTTTAAAATATGGACTAGAAACTTAAATAGTATGAAGCTAAATAGAAAGAAAACAGCCTGAAGCAGTGTAGGAAGTGCTTTCATAACTTAAAGTGTTTTATATCGTCGTTAGGTTGCACGTCCTGAAACTACGGATGAACTATGGATATCCATTGTCCCCAACAAAGTAACATGGAAATTACGACCAAAACTGAATGGGCTTTGGGTCGGCAGCTTTATTAACATATTTACGAGTACCACATAAGTCCCGTATTGAAGGACGTTGACTGTTTGATGCCTAAAAACTGCGTAAATATTTTACGTGTGTGACGAAATGCTATAAACTGTCTTCGGCCGTTCAATATAAGACCTAATCTCCTTAAACATTCTACTATGTTCTCTTAGATGTTTTATTGTTTGCAGGGGACCGCGGTAGTTGGCAGCGTGTTCCCGCCTGGTCCCCGGTATACCGATGGTTTAAGCTGGTAAAAGTCCCCCTCCGTCTTCCTCGGGGCGGAGGTTCATAAGAATTTCCCCAGCTAAAAAAAAGTTAATTTATCAAGCATACTACATAACGCGTAACTATTTGTTTATAAAAATATATGTGATATGCTTCAACGTTCACGAAATATACCTACTATATTTGCATATAAGCTTTGTATGTAAAGCATATGCATAGTATAACTATATAGTATTTTGAATGTGTTTATTCTAGAAGCATACTCAAACAACGCATTTGTTATTCGTAGGTTCACAACCATGTCGACCCACCACCTGTCATATTCATGAATTTATCATACTAACAACCTGTCAATAGCTACTATTACACAAAGACCACACCTATGAAATAAAAAGTTAAATTTTGAATCGCATTTATTGAGAATGGAAAGATTAACAACGAAATTGTTTATAGAAAGATATCAATGTATTACACAATGAATCTGAATACAAAAACAATATTGTGTTTACAATTATTAAAACACGTTTTCTTGTATATAACATAACTTTTGACAGTGATTTATGCAATACAATATACCTGCCAAATAATTACGAGAATACCAAACAAAACCAACACAACAAATTAGCAAACTTCCAGAACAGTTTCTACAGAACTCTTACAAAAGAACGAATACTTAAAAACAACGATTTTCATTTGCAAAAAAACTTCATAGACAAACGAAAAACTCTGAGAAGTTCATATTTAATGAAAAAACTTTTCAAAATTAGGCTGTTCTTACGTCAAAATGTTAGCATACCAGTTCAGTGTCTCGCAACTGACTCAGCTTGTGTCATTTCGGCTTTCACCAAACTTATATGGCAATATCCACGTGAGCTCTCAGTTTATGCGACACTTAATTAAATTAACGAGCGTGCAGGCACGAGTCGTCAGCGGTGGCGGCGACCGGCTATGCGGCGCGACGTTCGCTCGCGGCGGAGTAGCGACCAGCACTGGCGCGCGCCCCGCGCCCCGCGCCGATCATCCCTTAAGTTTGAACCTCGCCACAGGGTCCTTCGCGCCCGCACCTCTAAGGTGCAGCTTTCCTTACACTAAACTGCTGACTGCTCCGCTGAACCCCTTATTAGCATACCCCACGCAAATGAAGCTGCACCTCGCTCTAAGCCTACATAAGGCGGGTTACTTTTCCGAAACTCTTGCTATGCAAACGAAATGCATTTTATCTCAGTACTATTCTTCTTATCTCTACGCGTACCTAAGCGAATCGCGGGGAAATGTGTATTTGTAAAATGTATATTTTTCTACTTATGCTGTACCTACCAAACGCTGGCAACAGATAGCGTCTCATATCTTTGTTAAAACAATGTACTCTGCTATTTTGTTCTTGTTTGGAGTATAATATTAAAATATGTACCTATTTTTTAAAGAAATACATTATTATTATTTGCATGTACCTACTTTATATTTTTTCTTAATCAAAACTGAACAAAGAACTATTTAAGAAGCATGCACCGCGTTTAGAAAGACCGCCCATGGCGCTGTTGCTTCGCCCGCCCAGCTTTGAAATCTAATATTTTACTCAGCATGTTATGCTAAACATTTTCTTGAAGAACTATGCGTTCTACACGATGAACTCAGGAACTCGAAAACTTTTCTCACAATAACCGACCTAGATAAAGTATATGTTAAATAGTTAATAGAACAAAGTGTTATTAAAGCTAAAAAATAATGATACTATTTGTGACAATATATTTCATATTTATGAAACAATATTCCAATTAATTTCGTTAGTCAACAAGGCAACGCAATCATAATTATAAAAATTATTTAATACAAGTTACTTTATTGAGCGCCAGGCCGTTGACCTACATAGACGGACAACATAAAATTGATACGAGTGTCCGAGGTGCAGAGTCGACCTGGCGCGTACTCGGCAGACAGTCATCATGTCATCACAGATTGTAAATATACGCATGTGTCACGCCGTCTCTTAGTTACGTGACAAAATACGAGTCCATCTTAATATTATAGACATCGTCTCAGAAAAGTAGGTATTCGATACACTTATATAAAATTTTCCAAATTCGTCACGCTGTATAACTAAAACTAATAAACTTTGAAATTGAAAAAAAATCTGTGAGTATGGGAGACAAAATTCCAGCCAAAAGTAGAATAGAACTGAAAATTTTCGTAATAAGTAGCCCATTTTAGAAGTCCAACATCTCGGGAACGATTAAAAAAAAGAGAAGCAATACTAAAACAAGTCCGAAAATTACGAGTTTGACTACCGAAAAAAATCCCGGTGGATTTGCAGCGACATAATTGGTATTATACTACTCAACACACTACTATTTTCCTAACAACATAGCAAAAAATCAGCTGCCTGCAATGTCTTTGGACCTAAAACTACAAAATTCAAGCCCTTAAAATAAATATTTGTGAACCGCAAGTATCTTGCCAAACTATTGTATTTATGTTCGACATTATTTTACGGTAAAATTGTTACTTAGGTTCTTCGATCGATAACAATGACATTAATGATAGGTTATACTCAAAGCGGTGGTTATTAGGTATTTTTGAACTATTGAACAAAACAAAATACCAATAGTATATAGGCCACTTACCTTCATTCAGATATCGTACAGGACAGATTGCTCCATTCCTTTAGCACGATAACGGCTAATAAGAATATCACACCTGTACAATTATCACAGCACTATGGCGAGACATCGGAAGAGAGTTAACTAGGCCGACACGTAGCTCACTACACACGAGCGCATGCTTCACTGTTCTCAGAAATAATCAAGCAAATAGACTACAAGCATTGCTTTACATTCATTTAACTTTTGATTTATGTATCTAACTTAAGGACAATACCATCAATACATAATATAGGTAGTATCTAATGCTTTCTCTTGAATCGTAAAAACTGTTCCACTTTTACAATTTAGACGTATTTTATTCGATGCTAACCTGAAGTAATATTCGAGCTCACAAAATTCCAAGTGTACATTTTATTGAGTAGCTTTATAAATTTTTACGACGATTTTTATGGCATTTCGCACAATGAAACATTACCCGGGGAACGGCGCCCAGAGCCGCTGTAACAGTTTTATGTGAGCTCTATTGCCTGTTTGTTTAGTTCCACTTGTATATGTACCTGAAGCGAGACTACAATATATCTACGGAGCCGTGTGTCA
This sequence comes from Diachrysia chrysitis, assembly GCA_932294365.1. Lineage (NCBI taxonomy): Eukaryota > Metazoa > Arthropoda > Insecta > Lepidoptera > Noctuidae > Diachrysia > Diachrysia chrysitis. The sequence continues at coordinate 7,168,876 of OW028649.1, read as the reverse complement.
CTCGTGGCGCCCGCCAATCGGTGCTATAATGAAAACAAAACGTCTACTAAGAGCTGGCGCGTTACTAAGAAATATGAACGACTTGCTACACTGAACTTGTTCTATAGCTAGGCTAGGCAATCGAATGTCAACATTGAACATTGATTGAAGTGCTACACAAGAATGTGAACAAATATGAAAGAGCACAAACTTTGAGTTCAAGTTTATAAATTGGTATCAAAATACTGTTTTCATTTTGCTTTTGTAATCCAAGACCGATCTAGTATGCCATGCCTATTCAGGCTAATATGTTCAGTGGTGTATAGCAGTCACAATTAACCCATTTTATACTCATTGACACTTTGAGTTAAAATTCTACATAATTTGTACTGATTGTCAAAAACATTTTTGTTACACTTGACCCTACATACTTAAAATACGGTTGTTCAATAAGTAAGGAAACGTTTTGTCAGGTACTTGGCGCCCTTCTTCGCTGCCCCAAAAGGTCGGAAGCCACGATTAGCCTGCGTTTGAAGTCTTTATAGCCAGTCATTTACAGAGTAATGTGCCGCTCAAATTCAAATTTCAAAAGAGCGGTTTCACCAAATATGTCGTTACTATAAAATAAAAATATATCTTTAAGTTCCCTTTACATCGCTTGTATTATATTTTAATAGGTATTCAAAAGGGTATAGGTCTAGAGTGTGAACTTGTTCTATAGTCTAGATCTATTTATCTTTATGAAACTTAGTGTAGGTAAATTAATATAGACAACGCACTAAAAAGTTAAAGAGACGTAGTCGTAATACGTTTATTTAATGTAATAATTTTATTCATAGAGGAAAAGGTCGTGTATATGGTTGAATTTTAATAGACGATGATGAGGCTCGGAGCGTGGAAGAGTAATTACGTCGGTCATCCGACACAGGCGATACCCGCGCCGCCTGCCTGCCTTGTACGCAATGTTATTTACATTTTTTAATTCAAAGCCCTTCACCAATTAGGATTTTATTGTACTCATGTGTAAATAAAAACGCCACAAGCACGTACCAAAAACACTTTATGTCACTTTGCACAGAATTTAAAATTCTACCGCCTATTTTCAGTAGAAATAAAATTAACGAAAAAAACTTAAATTTAAATTGCTTGTCAGTATCAACGTATCAACATAATTGAGAAACGCCAAACCGGGCGATGGAAAGCCGGTCAAAACATATTACGTGTATAAAAATTTCTCCGATAACGAATTCGGGGGTGCACCTGGGACGGGCATTTGATACAATATCACACAATATTTTTAATATTCGCCGGTGACAGCACGCACGCTGCCTATGTGCGGGCGGCCCGGAGAGCTTCTGTACTTGATATTTTTATGGCCCTGCCCTCCCTCTATATTATCATGAGTTACTGCAAAGTAATTTAAATATGAATGGTGGTTTAACAGTTCCATGTAACCTGTAAGATGAACTGTATATGTTTACTGCCGCTGAGCTTTAAACCTTAGGTACACAAAACAAGGAAAAACAGTTTTCAAATTATCTAAGTATATTTATTATACAAACAGAACGCGACGAAATTAAATTGTTACTTAAACAATTTTAGTAATCCAATCTATTTTTACACCTCAATCATACTTCATCACATCGCGATAAAACCGCAGGGAACAATTCCACAACTTTTAACTTTATTGCTTACAACAGTCCTAATTACGAAGCCGGAATAACAGACCCTACTTTCAAATTAATGCGACGGTTAAGCATCATTAACTATTCGTGTTAAATTAATACTTATATTTGCAGTAAAATTTTTCTTTCATGACTTTTTTGTGAATTCATAAAAAAGAAGCGCTCGTACGACAGGAAGTCATGACACAACACTATTAACAAGAGCAGTTAACGTCGAGAGTTATTAAAGTATGTGAAATTCCCATTTTCGTATGTGGCCTTAATGTTGAACATCAAACGAGCGCACAACTTGTGTCGTTTAAACGAACTTCCCCAAAAATTCCACCACTCTAATTTTGTGCCGTAAAATATTTGACACCGCTTGTCGGCCTTGCGGATTCCGTAAAAACACTCGATAAGATTACAGAGCTGAAGGCATTCTCTTCCTTTTTTCGGTGGCCTATTCGTAATGGATTTATCAACGTTAGGTGCCAACTGGAAAATGTCTAATGATCCTGACGACTGATGCTCGAACTTGCTAAAAAGTTTCTAATGTTAAGGCATTGTAATCGGTTTTACAAAGTTCTAGGAAATGTAATAATGAGAAAACTTAATCTACTTTTTAACGAAAAATTATGGCGAATATCGGTCCTACAATGATGTTAAGGTCAACCTCAAGGCAAAATAGCAAACGGGAACGGGATGTAAGTCTCATGTAAGACACAAGACAAGACACAAAATCGGTAACGCAGGGTTAATATATACATAAATATAATTATAGAAAACAAGTTATAAAATATACTTATTATAGATTTTACAGTCAATCTTTATACTGAGTGAACTCGAAATAAGATTATGCTTATATTTTTATAAGATACACATAATATTTGTATTAGGTATCAATTTAATATAAGAACCTAAGTCTTGATCATTTCATTAATATAACAGTAACATAAACAACTAAAGTAACATTAATAACAAATGAAGATAATTAACCGACATTAAACCGAAAAACTTGGTAGAACTAATCGTAGCGAATTTATCAAGCATTTAGGGCATGGTACGCGACGTCTAATATTTAGGAGACTAAATAGTCCTAAGCAATTGCTCGTCCTTTTTTAGCTCTTGACATCTGTTTGGTCCTAATATACAGGACTCATTAGTAATGTAGGTCCTTCATCCCTCGACCAATAAACTAGAGCAATGAAGATACGATACTAGAAGCTCTCAGAATAGCCCATGAACAGAAATGAGTAACAGTAAAAGTGGCCAGCGGTAAATTTATTCACTCATAGTCCAATATAATTTAAGCCGATTCTGGTAATTACATCGGTGAGGCCAAATTTAATTAAATATAAGGCGATATAAAAGATACGTTTTATTACCAAAGTCGTTTAACGAAGGGCGTGGACAAACACGTTATTAACATTAGCGTAACAAGTTTCGCCATAATCTTAGTATACGTTTCCCATCTCACTTTTTTTTTATTTTTTTTTTACTAACTGTGACTGAAGTCGTAACATAGAAGTCAATGTCATAAACATTAAAGCAACATATTTAACAGTAACTTAAACTAGTTGCCTGCCCCTATGATTTTCTTTTTGATGATACATATGCTTAAGAGCATTAGAGCCCTCCAAATATATCTATTTCGATCGCTGTTTTCAGGAGTGTAGCGTACAAATTTAAGAACTATGGATGAAAGTATAGGGGAATAGTCTATATTCTTATTAATTTAAATTATAAAATAAATATGTTTTTTTTCAAATTGGATTAATATTGGAAATGGAAATAGGCGAGAGCTAAACTTCGAGTTGTAACTTTTTATTTAGGCAATTCAGACCGATATACAGTTGTCCTTGTCACACTTGGATAGGTAGGCCGGACGCCGTGCGACAGCGACAGTTTCTTGAATATCTAATTGTTAAAAGTCTCTGACATTATTTCCTCTTAAGGAAAAATTTCATTTATAATTTATCGATACCCATACTAACATTAAACATATAATGAAATCTCTACTTACGTATTTATTAAGTAGGCGCAATTCTTATTTTTTGTTTACATAGTGAGTAACCTTCGCACAGTTGTCTTCAAATACCAAGAACATACTAAACTGACCTCGAAAAATGTAGTTGGTATTAATCTGTGAGATTAGTACCTACAATTTTTTTGAGTCAAAACTTGAAAGTATGTCAAACATTTAAATTTGTTGCGCATTATCATGTTGACATTTAGCGGGCACACTGCTCGGTAACGACTAGTCGGTCCCGAGTTGTTAAGCCGAAAGGGTTCGTATATTATGATTGTTATAGGCAAGAGGACCACTTTATTGTCCTAATGTTGTGCCTTTTACGTGATCATCATTTAACGCCCGATGGGTGCGGGCGACCCTGCGACCGTAACGATGTTATAGTTTGGAATACATGATTAAATCATACATTCTCTCGCCTTTGTGCAAAGTTCGTCGGGACAAAATTATTTGGAGATAAAATATTTATGAATTGAGCTGTTTGTTACTAAACTTTCCCTCGGGCTTCCAATAAAGCGAAAGTACTAAATAATTGCGACAAACAAAGTCTTTCTGTCAAAGCTAGTTAGAATGATCGACCTAAAAAGACAGTCACAAACAACCTCCAGCAATTTCGACTCCCAATACTTTCATTAGCCTTTACAAAGCCAATAACAGTTGAATTGTACACGCAAGCTCATTTTGTTGACTCGTATCGATTGAAAAGTTGAAGCCCAATCACTCAACGAGGCTCCACATACAACGTAATCAACACGGATATATTACTATAATGTTTACACACCGTCCCTAACAAACGCTATGTATTTACATTTTACTACCCTGCCTATATCGGTATCCACCAATGTACTCGAATATTCGATTCACGCAACGTGAATAACTAAATACCATTATACAACCGTTATTTTATTAGGTAGGTAGATGTGTTTGTATCAAACAAAGAACGTAAAAACATCTTGAAGTCATAAATCATCCTAACTGGAACGTTTACATTAAAGTCTTTCAAGATTTAAACGAATATCGAATTATTTATGTCACGCGATGCCCCGTCATTGAAATGAACAACGATTTTTACAGCAGGGCCGAACATAACATTATCAGATGACGCCTCCCCGGGGACAGTAAATATTCCTGGACGCCGCGATTAGCCCGCGCCCGCGGCCATACAAACATGCAACACATTTAACGTCATGGCTATGTAGTCTATGTATGTACAACCACTCGAATGTAGGCGACGCTGAGAACATTAATCGACAACAATTACGTTGATCCATTACGCATTACAAACTCCTGCGAGTAGCTAACAAAGACTCCGTACCGAATCGAACCCTCATTAAAGTTTAACTCTGAAGGATATTTCTCCGCAGTAGGAACAATGATTTTTCCATGTCCTTTAGGGCAACAAGTTGATGAAATATTTGCTCAATCGGTTGTGTAACATAGTTTCATTTATTTCACTTCACCCCAGTCACTCAACTGAAATAACAACACAGTACGTCGGACGTGAATCAGCAATAAATTTCAATGGCGATACGTTCGCGTATACTCTTATAACTGACGCATTCATATATCATTAATATGTAAGTCTACTAACATATTCTTTTGCCTCACATTTTGACGTAGGTACGAGTAACATCGTTTCATCAGGTATTTCTTAAAAACAATTTCGTAACAGAGAAAGGTTCTTAAAAGAAGATTAATAATACATTGCATTGAACAGTTCAGTTTCTTTTTTGTCTTTTGCCCTCGAAGGAGAATTACAGCTATTTAACCCAAGTTAAAAAGGTTAAATAGGATTAGATAAAGCCATTTAGACCACTTTCATGATAGTAGTTGATATTAATTGTAGTATATAAAATAATACGCTACCAATAAAAAAGGGGAATTTTGCCTAGTATTAAGTAGGTACATGTTACCTTATTATATAACTAGCGACTCGCCCCAGCTTCGCGCGGGGGCAATGTAAATCTATGTCTCTATGTAAATCTTTGAATTTCTCGGGCTTTACTATACTATAATATGCATGTATGTACATATAAAACTTCCTTTTGAATCAACCTTTCTATTGCTGAAAACAGCATTAAAATCCGTTGCAAGTTTAAACAATCTAAGCATACATACAGCAGGAGCAACTTCGTTCTATACTATGTAAAGATACGTAACGTAGGTATATAAATATAATAGCTATCGCTTCGCACAAAATAATATTGTTTTAAACCGTAGGTAAAACCTTTCTGTTTAGAGCCCTCCTACAAAAAGGACCGCTCTATTACTCTTGGGAGTCCTAAAAGCCGAGAAAAGGTGACTATGATAATACCAACTACATTTGAATGACCGTAATAATCCAACTGTTAAACGTGTTTATTTATTTTTCTATATACATGTATAATGTATATATTTAGGTCTTGAAGCCCAAAAATCTAAAAAGACACAGTAGAATTTACTTATATAACTATATCTTTATAGCTTTAGCGTCGCACATAAAGGTCTAGTTTCCTTCTTAGTTTATGTTATTGTATAGTGTTGTTATTATTATGTAAATATTTTTCTGTAACAATTATGTGTGTAATAGAAATAAAGATTACATAAACAGATGAAACTGTCAACAACACAATCATTGACAAGTATTATCTAACTGTATCTGTTATTTCCTGATAGTAAAATAGTCAAGTGTTTTCATTTAGTTAATTTTGTTCAGATAAGTTTACATTAGGATGCGGTGTCGTGCGCCGCTCATAGGTATCCTAATCTACGTATTCATTTAATGGTTGACTGAAGTAGAAATCTCAAAGATGCCGCAGGCCTTTAGTCTGGCTTCACCTAATTGATCAATCTGAGGGGAGCGCGAGATGTTTAGACAATTTGCCCTTAAGCATGTAATCAAAACATAAACATCATACAATGGGAAACTAAACGTCACCCGCCGACTCATCGGTGAAATTAGCATCGAGCGAGTCACTTTCATTCAACAACAGGAACGAACCATTAATCTTATCCAATGTGATTGCGGTCCGAATTCCTCTTCATTATTCAATCATCCGATGACACGTAATCTGAAGGTTCTAGTAATCATGTTTACAAATTAAGGAGACGTTTCAATTAGTTAAGCATTCTGACAACTGCTGTGTAGGTATATTTGAAATCATATTAATAACGAGTTTTCTTTCCTACCGCATTATTTACAATTATTATTAGTAATGTATAAACCATTTTCAAAAAAAGTAGGTAAATGTCGGTGTGGTAAATTCAACCCCAATCCTTTATCTGCTTTTTTATTCATAAACGAATTTAGTCTAAGTAACAGAGCACGAATTCAAATCATCAAATGATATACGGCCTTGTTCAACATTGTACAAAATTTCTTAAAGAATTTGTTCAAAAGCTATATGCAAAACTCACCGCGAAGTATCAGCCGGCTGGTACATAATGCATAAACATCGCACCTCCGGCTCGCTGCAGAAGGCAAGGGGCAAGAGCTCTTGATATCTTGAGCATGCTTCCACTTAGCTTGCTGCACGCGGCCCGTCCGCGCTACACTCACTCGCCACCACTAGCCGACCTAATGTATTAGAATCAAATGGATGTGTACCACCGCCGTTTATCGGAACAGGTTACACAGACTATATTTGTATATAAACAACGTGTTGTTTGTGATTGTTGCGTTCAGATAAATGGATTGGTCTGTGAATAACAAACAATGTGAAAAGAACAATTTTACTTAAAATTCGATGTAAATAAATCGTACATTTTACATCGTTGATAAATTCCCGGCCAAAATAAATATTTTATATATTCGATTCAAAGATTGAATATTGCTATATTGTTTCCTAAATTTCTCTGAAGCTCGTTGAGTTTGATATCAAATATCCAATACAAACATTATCGAAATAAGAGTGTTCTACAATACCTACAGTCTACACTGCCTATTCCTATGGGAAATAAAATCGTGATGGGTTATAAATATTGTTTATTTTCTTTGAACTAAATATTGGTTCATATTCTGTAATAGATAATTAGATTCGAAGCAACTCATCTCTGATATAATTATTCAAAGTGACTCGACGTGACTGATTTTTTATTGCAATTGTGTTGGTAAAATAGTAGGTACATACTACATTAAAAATAACCGCTTCTTTAGAATTCTTAATTTTTTACTCTTTACCTTCATAAAATATATTGATATATTTTTGTTTTAATACGGAATTACGAAATATAATTTAATAGAACGCCTAAAATCACAAAATAAAAGGTAACCGCGGAAAACGCGTTCGATATTCAAATTCAAACAAGCGATGTCTGCGGTTAAATGTAAGTTTCTGAACCGAACTAGAGCATAAACAGTGCGTACTTGAAAAGTGCATGAGCGCGAACCAGCTGAAGCGTAGAGTGCCCTCAAGTGTTGTAGGGTCGTTAGAAGCCGCACTGCACGCTGCACCTCCTACTAGGATTATTTAGTTAAGCATCTTTTCACTAAACCTTAATGAGACTTCTTCATGCTTCTATGAACTTTTGAATTTTGTCCGTTAGAGATTTATTATGAATAAAAACACGTGAAGAAAAATTTTGTTTCTTTGTGATTGTTTTATAGGTCAACTTCGCATTAATACTTTATGTTGAGGAAAATTTTACATTTATATGGGTCACGTTTTAAGTATTTGGTTAATACATGTTTTTTTTACAAAATATTTATTTATTCATTTATTTTTTCAGTTTAATAAGAACTTAATTAATGAACGACAATTTAATGATTTTTAGACTTAATTGTATTTTTAAATATCAAACATGATTTTCAAATACTATTTAATAACTTTCCATTTCTTACAGTGTGCTTTAATTCTGTCTTCCATAATAACTGGGACTTTTCAAACTAAAAAGGACTAACAATGGAACTAAATAAAAACTTAAATACAAATCGCTGCATATAAAAAAAAACCCAGTCAGAATTCTATATCAGGGCCCAGGGGTGAACAACTTCATAATATTTACTATATATTATTATACTCTTTAAGCCATCATTGATCTTCACCCATAAAACATTTATTTGCAAAAGAAACACTTAAAATTTAAATAGAAAATATTTGTATGAAGCCAGTATTTTTTACCTTTTAATGGCAGTTGATTTACTCTACTGGTGCGGAAATTTCCTGGACGGGAGTCAAAGAATTCTTTGAACGACGTTTTCACTGCATCTCCGGTGTCTTTTTGTTGTACTGTAAAAAGCTCTCCAAACTAAAATAAAATGGCCTGACATGTTGTTGTCGCTTTACTTGACCGACACTTGTTAGTTTGCTTTTACCAAGTATTAGTGAGCATTTAATGGCAACAATTTTGTAAAGACTGAAAATGGCATTGACGATTATTTTTAGGAATGGTTTTTATTAAAGGATACAAAATATAAACCTACACATAGAGTCCTATAGAATACGCTATACTTATTTTGCCTTCTATTTCTCACTAAAAACATCTCAATCCAAATCGTTGTTGCGAATCGTATTGCAAATAAAGTTCCCAACAGACGAACGAAGTGAATAAATTAATTGGAATTCGCGGCATTAACATGGGAACCCGGAAAATCCGAATCGTTGACCGTCTTCGACCCTATCCCTTTTCGTCACTGTTTAATTTACTCAAAACTACTCCTATAACACCTTTTTTCTCACTCTCTCTTTCTGTAAAAGGTTTCGGTTTGATCAATTGAAATAGGGAGTGATACCGACAAGACGAATATTATTTGCACTTAAAACTATATTTAAAGGTATCTGAATATGTATGGGCTTTAATTTATTGAGTAATAACAGGCATTGGCAAATATATAATTGCATTTATCCCAATTGTTTTTTTTTATTCTTTACTTTAAATGTTAATTTTTAATGCACTACTTTTACCATATGATGTAATAATAATTTGGTATAAAGAGCGGGGCTTCCTAGCACAGGTAGGTCCCTACATAATATTAAATTTCATAGTTGTAAAAGTTGACAAAATAAAGCTTTTTTTTTTGTTTATATTACAGACATTTCACGACTCTATAAGTATACCTACACAATGGACATTTAAGTAGAACATAACACTATTAAAGTAAAAGTAATTAGTCTGCCGAAAAACAAATTTAAGGAGTCTATACTTGGTAAATTAAAAAAATAATAATAGAACTAATAATGTACATACCTAGGTCGTCTACTTGTCAGCTTGTTGCATTAACGATGATGTAACGGTTGCATTATATAGTACTTACTAGTGGAATGAACAAAATAAAGCACTATGAGAAAGCTTTTACAATTTATTATAAAGCAAAAAAATAATACTAAAGTTAGTTACATTTTGTTATATTAACAAAATTGAAACATTTTAAACAAATTTTGTATAATTTTGTAAGCGGAAACAAGTATTATGTGTAGGTAAAATATTCTGCAGCCATAAATATCAATTGTGCCCCGCGTGCAATTAAATTACATAGCCCCCACTAATGTTCCACAATTATTTTAGCAGCTATTAGTTGCGAACGAAATAAAATGTTGAAATAATTGGCTTATTTGAGTATTTATCGCAAAAGTTTTTAACTTTTTATTATCAACCGTAAGCACGTTGGTTGATGGGAAAGGCAACGTACCTGTCAAAAGAAATCAAAACACATATTTTTATCAGAGAAGATCAAATTCCTAACCACTATTAGTGTGAAAACATATTTAACAAATATCCTGGTTATAAGAAGGTTCTAGATGTTTTTTTTTATTATTATCAAAATTAATTACATTTGTTCAACTTCAAAGAAGCCGTGTCTCTGTAGCTTTGTACCCATAAATTGTTTGAAACTGTACGAACCTATATCAGAACCTAAACTATGCTATAGGTACACATATCCTAAACAGTAGACACGAAAAGAAACCAGCAAAACCTACTTGACAATTACACAACGAATGATAAGACAAATGATCATTCCTGCGGTATGCGGTAGACGTTATTTATTTTGGCACAACAAAACCCAACTCTACGTGTCGCGTTTCAACAGAATCTCGCAGCTGAAGAAAATAAAAAAACGTACGACAGACGTTTTGCGATCAGATCACGAACATTCAATTGGGTTATCGTCAAAACATTGGAGTGCAGATATCCGTGACAAAGGCGCAACTGGATATAGCCGCCGAGCCCTATCGCGCGGTGTCGTCGCTTCCCGCCGCGCACCGAAAGCTTCATATAGAGATCGGGAGTTCGCTTGTATGTACCCGATGTAGTATAACCCCACAGTATTCGCTGTATCGAGTGTATCGAGAACAATATTCGGTCGTGTATCGGCAGTAATTGGCTGGGAGTGGGCGGATCGATCGCTCGATGTGACACAAATACCTCGTTCCGCGACGCAATCACCCTCAGTAATCCACTATCGACCTAATTGTTTCTTCTAATGACAATTGAGACTCACTTGTTACGATTTATCCGTTGTTCTGTTCACAGGAGGAAAGTCGATAAGACAATAGCAATCATATTTTATTTTTATGGACCGTGAGAATGAAACATGCATGGTAGTTGGGCTCTTCAAATGGTTTATGATATAGCCGCGCATGCCCGCAGCAATCTCCGAGGATTGCACTTGACCTGCAATGCAAAACGCTCAACAAAAGCCGGCTCCACGGACGCGGGCGAGCACAAAACAACATCCGGATGTTTCTGATCTAAAGAACTCAGCCTTGCTCAGGCACACATATATTCTTAGGATCATAACATATGCATGTAAGTGTTCTAAGAAAACACCAGTGTATGAAAATGCAACAAGGATCTGGGTCATTGCACACTATGCTTTCCGGGTCAATGTAAGAGCTTCATATCATAGTTTTCACTTGAATTAAAAAACGTGTATGTAGATAGATACCTGTAACAAGTTTTCTATCTTATCACACTACAATGTAAATTATTAAATCATCTTGCGTAATAAAGTTTATATTTTAATGTAAATTATGTTTACAAATCTACTATGATACACTGTAAGCCAATCCTTAATTCCTCACAAATCGTGTTTTTTTATAGCCGAGATGATTTCCCGACCTTCTAGGAAATGTAAGAATAAGAGGGCTTTATTTCGACTTATCTTCGAGTACTTACATGCAGGAAGTTTGCAAAAAATATCGAGACGTTTGAAGGAAAATCCTTTATTTTTCTATTGCGCAGATTTTCTCACAATACGTATTACCCTAAATATATAAAAACTTTTATAAGTCTATTTTCTATGGGTGTGTCTGTGAGATGTCCCATAGCGTGCGCGTGATTAAATTCATTAATCCTATTATCATTATGAATTTAACAATTGCACCAAATAAGTATCAGTCATTCACGAGAACAAAAAAACAAAACAGTCAAGCACATAAATAGGTATCTGCGTACAAGATTACGTGTTAAGCTTTAGCCCAGCCGCTGAAATTGCATTTATTCTTTCAATTGGTTTGTTCTACACACGTATGTGTATCCGCACAATTTGATCAATACCTTTGGATTGGATTGTTCTGCAGAGTGTGGAGGTACGAGCAGCGGCGGCGGCGGCACTCGGGCCGTAAACATCGCACGGCGCTCCATTGAAATGTTGTCTCAGAGGGCTATGTTTTATTGAAAAACTTTTCGCGTTGCTCTTCAATACTCAGAGCTCTACCCGACACATTGTCGCCAGACTAGTAACGTACCTACTTCAGCGTCTATTTTATTGATATTATTCCACAACTTATGCATTATTCATTATAATTTAAGATTCCGGAAGTATCTAACTTTTCCAACCGGTACAAACAAGAATTAATTCCATCGTCGTTATCTGCCCAATTCGGCATGCTTCAATGTAAACAGCGGAGCGGGCGCAAGGTGGTCTGAGTAAATCGCTCCATTAGGCAGTTAAAAGCTCGTCGCTATCGTCGGGACATAACTCAGGCACCCGTCTCCGCGCGGCCCTATAAATTACGCCTTTGTGCGAACGGGGCGTGCCCGCTTAAAATATGTACGACATTGTCTTCCCGGCGCTACTCCCCTTCTCATATCTCCAACTGAAATCCGCTGAAGGTCACCTAACAGTAAATTATCTATTCGTACGTTTTGCCAGCCGGCTGAACTGCGTTATACTTAATCCAAAACTTTTATGTAGGTCGTGCCCGTGTCAGAATATGTAAGTAAATGTAACAGGAAGAGGAGATCTGCCATCATCCGCATTTGCGGACAATTTATTTATTTCCATGGTAATGTAATGTGTCGACATAGATCAACGATGACAGTCAAATTATTATATGGAGAAATTTATTCAAGCAAACTGATGCGGCAGAGAAAATTGTATAAATTATTACGTTTTTTAAAAAGCCTTTCTTTTTTAACTAAACAGTGACTATGTGATACAAGATCCTCCGAAGCCCTGAAAGCTAGCCACTCTCTTGGAAAGCTTATAAGAAGAACAATAAAAGAAGGCATTATAAAAAATAATACGTTTCAGGTGAAATTAGCAAAGATAAAGTAGAAATAAATTTTAGGAATTATTTTTAGTACAGGCAGAGTTGAAAACTCTTGAATAAATTTCAATTCTAATACAATGCCAATGCAAAATTGTTATTAATTTCGCATGCCTACAAATGAGACACAGTACAACGAAATTATGTCAATGTTTAGATTCCAGTTAGTTCCTTACATTGAAAGTATTATTTATACTGTACTATATATTTTTTTCAGAAAACTGTATCACGTCTTCGCTAAACTAATATCAATTTTGCATTGGAATTGTATTGGAATTAAAATTAAGTAAAGAGTACGAACCTTGAAATAAAAGATTTGTTTTGCTAAAACCTAGTCTTTTGTATAAAATATTCGTCACTAAAATCAAAACTGCAATTACTAAATTTTAGATTAACAAAACGTTACAATGAAAATATATTTTTGCAAGTGAGAAGTAACAATGAGTTTATGAAACAAAAAAAATCATGAAATAGTCCATAATTTACGAGGAGCAACGCCTCCGTTCGCGCGCACACAGGACATTTATTAGATCTACGAGGTAGATGATATCTGTGTTTGATTGCTGGCACGCTGTATAGGAACTCTTTAGTCTTCAACGGAGGTAAATATTTGAACTACGGTACCTGTTTTATGTGCTTTGTACATACCTAAATGCTAAACACAATAATATAACTAATAATTTAAAAAAACTTTTGATTAACTATTCGAAATGTAATACATATAAAGACATTAAAAATAATGAAAGCAAATTTTTATTCTCAAAATATACTTGCAGGTAAGCTTCTGGAACTATATTTCTATTAAATAAACTACACTCGATTATCACCTGAATCATTTGAAGAGCTATCTTAACGTTGAAAGGTATAAATAAGTAGAGATTTCGGTTGTTCTCGTGTCATTAGGCCTTAACAAGGCTTTTGGAGTCGTCGAGGCAGTGATCGAAGCTCGGTCAAGCGCGAGAGATAATACTCCGGGCTGCCCTTCCTAGTAATAACCATTCAGCGATTGGAAGCCCGAATGGAGCATTATTATGTTTATTTTTTTGTTCCGCATTAAACTGTATTACAAGCCTGTATTGGTTGATAGACGTTTTAAGTGATTTATCGTTTCGTGTTACATAATAATGAATTATTGTTATCAAATTTAGGTAATGGATAGAATTTTTTAGTTAGCTACTACATCTATGTATTGTATCTATGTTATGCAATTTATAACGGTTGTTTACCGCTACTGTACTTAGTTTACCTACCTACATGCTGAACTATGTCATGCAATGGTTGGCTTTCATTACCCTTTAAATATCATACAATACAATACCTTAATACTTTGAAAAAATAAACCTAAATAACCTAGCATTATTAAGTCCTTGACAATATTTTCACTCCATTGAGTTTCATACGCTTTCAATCTTTCAAATATTGAGTTATAAGCTCAACATCAAGTTGTGTGGAAACAATGTACTGGCATTGGCTGCGCACTGTATTGTTTTCAACTGAATATCATTACAGATATATGACTTCGGTCGCCGCTGATACATCTACGGTTGAAGCCAAGTCGAGTGTGACTTATTTTCTTTGAAAAATACATTGAACATTTAAGACATTCAATTTATTTTTAGTTTTATGTAAGACGTTGTTTATTTGACTTTTTAAAGCATTTAATAAATAAAAACCAGACTTCAAAGAAAGCCTAGCCTTGTTCAAACTCAACCTAGATTGATTGAATAATATATGTCTCTATCTGTTTAATATACTATCTAATTATTTATGCGATTTCGGTGTTCGTAAAACTTTATCGATATCAGTTTTCAATTGTATAGCAACCGAAATCCCGATTTCTGAAAAATCCGTACAAAGTCTATTTAAAAGGAAAACTTGATTTAAATTTTATTGATCACGGTCAAAACCTCTTGCTTATTTTATAAATGATTTATTTATAATGTGGTGGTTAAGGGAACATATAGTAAAGTAACAAAAACTTTTACTACAAAATGCGGAAATCCCGCTACAATTGACACTTACAACACGTACCTCTAGAATTAATTACTTGTCAAACTGCGAACTGTGTCGTAGTGGTGGCAAGTTGGATCGTACCAAAGTCGATAGTAGTAACTCCTCGCACGTGGTTTGAGTCACAAAACGCTGTTAACTAAGATGTCACGATTTGACAATGGCACGAGATAACTTCTGTGTCGTTAATATGAAATGTCTTGCCTACGTCCTGTGAGGTCACGTTTGTACTAAACAACTATACCATAAAATAATTAGGCTTGCGGTAAACAAGTTTAACAAATGACGATTATTGTGTTAAACTTTGTTTTAAGCTCTGGTTTACTTTCAATGGCATAATTTATAAATAAATGTAGATAACTTCTAAAATATGGCGAAGAAATCTACAAACTACGTAATAGCAGTTTTTCAATATGAGCTGGTTTGTCCTGAAGGTAAGTAAAAAAGTTCTATTATGTTACAACATGCGCACGACAAACAAATCACTTCAAACATAGATCTAAAAAGGAACATAAAAAGATTTCGTAGTAGGTACCTATTTCACAAGTTTTGTAGACATTGACGATTGCCAGTATTGCCACACGTTTTGTGAATATTTTGAACGTAATCCATACGTGGAAACCTACTGGTAACTTTATTCGGAAAATATTTATGACGACATAGAAGACGAAATATCAAAACCTTACCTTTCTAGTAAATTTGTGTGAAACCAGTTTGATTTCAATGAGTTAATTAAATCTCCAATATTATTAAACAATTTTCACAATTATCTTTTACCATGATAAAGTGGAGATCAAAAAAACTGATGTGTTAATTTCCGCAGCTAAGTTTAGAACTTTTTAAACCAAATATACATTTCTTTATGGTATTGAGTAATGACGTTATATTTAAAAGAAAGATTAAGCAGGTTTTGGTAAATCATCAATATATTCGACATAATTTATTTGCACTTTGTAAAAGTAGTTGTCAAGTGGATAATGGAATTAAACGCCGATCAATCTAATATTTTATAGAGCCTTAAATACGATTCAACGCAAATATCGTTGCCAACCAGGCTGTGAAAATCTATGTTGACATATAAAGGCACAGATATATATTTCCGTGAAACTTCAAAGGCAGAGCGAACACGTCAAGGCACCGTTGATGACATTACAATTTATCGCTGCAGGTGGTTTAGCTTTGAGGTCGACATCAAATTCAACCGATTAGATGCGCACATATAAACGCAAAACTGAGTACACTAATCCACAGTTTCTGAAAGGAAAAATGATTTAATCAACTGTCAAACCTAAAATCAAGTGATGTGATTAAGTAACAGATTAAATTGGAGTTTTTTAGGAAATGGGAGTTAATTTTTACGCGCGTTTACACGATCGAGTATGTCAATCATTTTAAAATCGCGTCTTGTTTGTTTTTGTCTGTTTAAGGTGTGAAGTAGCGATAGATAGGCATTTAAGAACGTGTTCATTTGCGTTTTAGTGTTCGGAGAAATTTGTATTACTTATGTGTATATACCGTGTTTTACTCGACCGGATCGGATGTGCTACTAATGTGATTTTTATATGTAGGTAGTAGCTTCCTTTTTGCCCCAATCACAATGGACGGTGATTACAAAATGTTCAGCCATCATGGTGTTGAAGGGTATATTTTCTCACGGCCGTTCGTTTTCGCGCATCGATGCTAAACGGTTCATTAGGACGCACAAGTTCAACAATGAACGATCACGAATGATTGTGGCGGAAAAAATCTTACAGCACTAATGACGGGTTAGAGAGAGATCAATTTAATGGTTACTATACTTTTGCAATATATATTTTTTTTTTGTGAAAGTCAGGAAGAAGGACTAATGGACATATTAAATAAGTGGTACCTAGTGATATAGTTTTTCTTTTTGTATCAGAATGCAATACAAGGAAAATAAATTATTGTAGATTTTTTTCAGAAATAATTTATTAAAGCAATAAGTAAGGAACAGACTAAAATCAAACAAAAGGAAGGTGTTTTCCTTTTTATATAACTATGTTCAATTGCCTACGTTTAAATGGGCATGGGAAAGTGGCGGGCCTACCTATTTTCATAAATATAAGTATAATACCTGCCTGACGGGAAATTTACGTTTATCGTGTATGTTTGATTGTGCTACAATTTATTCAACATTGTTATTACGATGAAGCACGAACAATAAAGATCCATTTACAGCAAAATGTTGACACGTTCAATGCACGATGCAATACCTACACTGTCAAGTTATGTGTAAATATTCATAGTATTTTTAGCATCACTGCAAAATCAAAATCGAACAATTAAAACTGTATTTTTATGGTAGGTAGATAATGGCAGAAAATTGAGTACAAAGTTAGTGAAATATAACATTTTAAGAATAAAATTGGACCAATTTTTATTGTATTATAAGTATGTCAATATTTTATATTACTATTTTTTTTTATTAATTTATAAAAAATACTTATATATTAGATATGTTTCAAATTTATATGTAGTAAGTATACAAATACGTTTACGTACTCATTTTCCAATCAGAGTTGTACGTACAAACATGTTCATTAATAACTCTTAATAGTGTATTGAACCCTCGGGACGGCCTGGCTCGCAATTAGCAGGTATTTTTACAATTAAATTACCATCATAAAGTACAGTCTAATTTGTAGTTATGTTGTACGCTTTCACTTCGTGTAATTGTGAGTAAAGATTAAAAATGCAATGTTTTACGGTACTAGAGTGCACCGTAGGTACCTACTATGTAAGCAAGTAGACACGGCCAGCTAATACTTTAGCTTTATCAGGCGTCGGCACACGGATGTAAATAAAGTTGGTGACATGAACGGGAGAAAGTCACGCTATTCCTTACTTCAGACGTTGAATAGAATGTTACTATTTATGTCTACAGTTGCTGATTTCCAATGAGCAAAGATAACTTTGTTGAATTTACCACATAAGTACGTTAATTTGTGTCTATTTCCGATTCCCTAATAGACCAAGGAGACTGGCATGACCCAATGAAAGCCTACGTGCATTTGGTTAAACAACGCTAAAGATTATGATTTGTTGTATAGATCAAGGAAGCTTAGTTATTTGGACGTAGAAACACTTATAATAATTAGGTAACCTAAGTAAACTTGTGCATTGATTAAAAGTTTTAAATACCTACTTGAATTAAAAGGCCCAACCCAACAACGACGCTTCTCTCACAAATAATAAAAGCTATAAAAAAATACTTTCAGCAACACGTATAAAATGTTTTTACTTAGGAATATCTTGTCTACATATCTACTTAAATAGGTATTTTGACACCGAAAGTTTATTTAATCATTAAATAGATACATTCCTGTAGGTATCGAAATTCTACCTGTTATGACAATCGGTAAACCGAGCTGGAATTTAGAGAATTTCAATGAAACCGCAATCTCAGTCGAAATCATAGATTTGCTGGCGTTAGTACTTGATCTCTTACCTGCAAACTTCAATATTAATAGATAATATTTCGCTATAACAGTCCAGTTTGATACCACAAATACGGGTAGTAAACACAAAATTTCGAATGACGCAAAACAGGAGAAGGCACGCAAAAGGGACGAAGCTTAGATGCTGGAAGATAAATTATGATGATAATAGTTTTTTTGCGATATCTAAAACTATGAAATAGGTCATAATTATGAGGATAGATAATATTACCGTGTATAAATAAATAACACTTCAAAGCTATATTCAATATGGTGGGCCGTATAGAAATAATTTTAAACAATTTCTATCAGATATACTAAAGTAAGTAGGTACTTACCACAGACCTTCTGTCTGTATCTGTAGTAAGTACTAAAAAAACTTCCTACTTAAGAAAAAGCGGAGCGGACTGGGTATGTAAAGGAAATATCTATTTAGTCCACCAAATAGATAAAAAAAGAAAAAAACTTGTTGACGTCACGCGACATTTCCATTCACTGTACATCCTCATCGTTTGTTTAATTAAAAAAAGCTCTATTAGCAACGACTCATATAGATAATCCTAAGTAGGTAAGAACCTAGGTATAGAAATAAGGTTTATTGACTGCCGTCATTTCTTAAAGTTTTCGTGTTTGTCATCAAGTAGGTATCCAGCTGAGCCATATTACAAAACCGTATAATAGTATCGAAACTAGCTGTATTTTATTCCTATCAATCGCACGTATCCCGCGGGAGAAACAAATAAAAACTTTTCCACTTTCAAACCGAATAGATGGCGCTGCACTGAACTAGTCGAAACTATCTCTTATTGTATTATTGAAAACACATAATGACGTCTTAGTAGAAAACTAATTCAATTATATAAATACCTAATATAAGCATGTCTACGAATAAGATGTAGGTATATCATACATGTCTTTGTTATTCTTAACAATATACTGCATCAGAGATACCCACTAAATTATTTTAAATATTTCAATGTCAAAAATTTGATTATAACTAACTTTTATATAAGGCTCCTAATTTTCGTTCTCTCTGAATGCCCATCGTTATAAATTTTCTATATGATGAAAAAAAATGTGCATTATCGCATATTTTATTTAAAATAACCTAAATTATTGGAACGTCTATTTTAAACTATTAACATAAAATATGTATCGTAGCTCCATGACCTAGTCCGTAGAGGTTGAATGTTGTCGTAGCCGCTCGCTACAAACGTGCCTACGCTCGTAGCAACCTGATCCATATCAAAGCCATCCCATGAATATGAAATCAATGACTTTGATGCTCGTATTTTATACTAAAGTTACTGCACTGGATAGTAAACGATTTGATGAAAGATCGAATTTAATATGAGAATGACATAACCAAAGGACGGCCTATGACTAGCGGTGGGTTACAGATGATGATGAAGATTAAGGAAGAATAAAAGGTTAATGTTTATGCTAGTAAGTTATATCTAACTGCAGACGATATTGTTACCTGCATACTAACGTGCAAAAGAAAAAAAAAGATCTAGTGCATTAAAACAATACATACATATTCACTCTTTAATAAAGACTATAAAACATACATTACAATTTATGGGACCGATATAAGTACCAAAAGTCAAAATCAAAAATCAAAACTAATCTAAACTCCCTTCAGTGACCTAATTACATCAACCTTCTACGTAAATCCACAATACCCTTTACACGGATTTCGTATCAGGTGAGTGGTGTACGATCTCTTTGGTGCAACAGCTGACAGGCACCAGGCTAAGGTATAACGCGCACTTAACACAGATAGTAAGACGAGATGTATCTGTAATGGATTTAGCCGTACTAATGGAAGTGAACCGCAGGCTTAGCGTTGCGGCCGACACGTGCGACGCGTACCTCCGAGCGGAGCCACATCCTGCACAATAGTGACATCCGTTCAGTAACATCCGTGAAGTAATATGTATCTTCGTTTATAACATAACGGTTAATAATTTTGAGATGAAACACAAAAATATTATTTGGTTGTTGATTTTTATTATAAGAAAATCGATAGTTCCTGTTTATTGAAGGTTTGCGGCTAAAAAGCGAAGCCGGAGTCAGCCACTTGAAATTGGTAGAGATTGCCTGTGACTGGAAGATGAAACAGACCACCATGTAGCGTTATCCAAAACCCATACATATTTAAAAATTACTTTTTCTCATCATATTTAAAAATCATTTTTTCTCTTAACATAACTGTTCTTACACAAACTTAATATTTACAAAAAAAAATATGAACAACTTTCCTAGTCGTGTCAATTTACCTACATCATTTACGTTCATAAACAGGGAGGTTTTTTTATGCCACCTGTAGGGAAAGTTCTCGAAGTACAAGAGATAGCAAATTCTACTCAAAGGAAACATTTCTTTAGTTTTAAGAAGACACAAAACCACTTTCAAAGGTTTTCGAAAATACGCTTGTAACACCAGGAAATCGAACATGCGAAAAATTTGCACCGTGTACTTTTTTAAATAAATTAATAGGGTCAATAATAAGGGTCAAATTTATTATTTTGATAAATTGTAAATTTGAACCATTAAATAAATTTATATATCTCAACGTATGTTGTATTTACGAACCTACATGGTGTTTACCGTCAAACAAATTAGAATTTAACACATTTACAAAACTACATTATTAGCTAACCAACAGGTCTACCAAAAACCGGAAACATGGCTAGTGGTCTACGAGACAACAAACACGTTCAGGGATCTCTGGTAAAAGCGTCAAATAAAGTATCGATTTAACAGCCTTAACTTTCTGAAACCTTAATTAATTTCTGTAACTAGTGACATAATACTTGTCGAATTTAAAGTGTACCTAGTTACTTTTCTTAAAATAATGGCAATTTCGGCGTTAATTGAAATGGCAAAGTGGCAAACGACATTAAAATTTGTTATCACACATTACCTTACACCCTTTTATCATAAGGGGTTTTGTGTTTCTGGTTCGTCACCACATAGATAAAATATCGCAATATTTTCTTTACCTGTACTATAAGACGTTACTTCGTACCAAATTTCAAGATTCTAAGTCTACGAGAAGTACCCTGTAGGTTATGATTCCCGTACGAGTTTCGAAAATTTGCGGAAATTTGCGGCATACACGGCTGTATCTTTTGATTGCTTTGGCTTAGAAGTTTGATTTTTTCACAACTCCAAGGGACAGTAGACCTGAGTATTGGATATAAATTTTAGTTTGATACCTTCACGCGTTCCTGAGAAAAACGGTCTTGACAGACGGACGGACGGACGGACGGACAACAAATTGATCCTATAAGGGTTCCGTTTTGTCCTTTTGAGGTACAGAACCCTAAAAATCAATATGCATCACTTTTTATTAGTCTTTACTTATTTAATAATGAATAAAAACTAATAAAAAGTGCATTATTTGGGTTATATTACTGACGATTCACTGTGGGCCTATTCATTTTAATATTTAAAATTAATTTAAATATTGATTTACATTAGGTACACTGTAATAATACTTTTACACTCTTCCAATAGAAATTTAGAAAAGGTCACTGTAAAAAAAAGTGACCCACTGTTGCCGCCTCAACCCTACTTGTTTTGTCAAATGCTATATATGTTGAGAATTTTAGGAAAATTATTCTACATCTAAATTATAATGTATCTATAGGTTCAGAAAAGAAACTGCATCATTACGCTTAAACTTAGTGTTTATTCTTGGCTAGCGTCAACATTTTCTGTCTGCAAGCCCTTGATAGAGGCAACTGGAACATAGGTCACGAGTGTGAACAGTTTGTGTGCAGAGTCCTCATCATCATTACGTCTGCGGGACAGTCTGACACGGACACGGAAGGGGACATTTCTGAAATACAGACAAAAAATAAGTCAGACAATTTATATTTACATATCCACTAAGTAACAAGTATTTACAAATTATTATGATAACTGAATTCAGTCTCATAAATAAAACGTGAAAAAGAAGGTTGTGTATTTAAATATTGGGGTGACCTTTGCCAAAAAACTTACTTGAAAAGAAAACTATTGGGAACATACACTAGTCAAGTTGCACTAACTTACTCAAATATTAGCTTCTATTTCTTAAACCAGTAATTATAAACCAATAACAGTCTTATATTTATGCATCTAATAACTGAGAGACAACAGAACAGGACAAGCCACATTTGTTTACTAGTGTCAATTACGAACCATGGGCTAAATCTAACAGAAATAAAAACAGTTTACAATTTTGTTAGAAGCATAACCAAAAAATGTTTTTACCTGACACCCTTTGACCAAAGGAATTTGTTTAGGCGAGTGTCTACTCGGACATCAGGAGTTCCCATTTGTTTCTCTGCGAATTTACGGATTTCCTTAATGGCACGCGGAGCGCGTTTCTTAAAACCGACTCCATGTAACCGTTTGTGTAAGTTAACCGTGTATTCACGAGTTACTACTTCATTGATCGCAGATTTGCCTTTCCTCTCTCCCTTAGGTTTTGCCATTGTGATCTGAAATAATTTCACAAAATAAGACTTGCAAGACTTAGACCGGTATGTAAGAACACTTCTTATAGCTAAATTTAGATAGTCCGGTATTTATATTACATGATTATTTCGGATTATTATCACATTTACACACACCTTGGAGCTTCGTGCACCAAACCAAATCAAAAAAGAAACGTCAAAGTCAAGCAACACATGTCAAGCGACTTTGACAGCGGCTCCGCAAATCCGAATCATAGATAAAACTTGGAAATCCACTATTTTCCATTGAAGGTCAATGCTATTTTCAAATGATTTTTAGCTTTGAATAATATACTGTAACAAGACAAAAGAAACAATCATCATTCTTTCAAAGGATACACATTTTAAATTCGGTTTTAATATCTGAAATAAGTTATCGTACCTTTGAAGTTATTATTAAAATAATTGCTGTAAGATTGTAATATCCTACTCTACGGAGTCGATATTTTTATATTATCTATAACTTGCAACATTTTATAACACGATGTAAACTATATGATTGGATGGAATACATAAGAATACAGAAGAACGTATATACCTAGTACCTTTTTACCTAGACCAATGTTTATCA
Source organism: Diachrysia chrysitis (assembly GCA_932294365.1). Taxonomy (NCBI): domain Eukaryota; kingdom Metazoa; phylum Arthropoda; class Insecta; order Lepidoptera; family Noctuidae; genus Diachrysia; species Diachrysia chrysitis. The sequence continues at coordinate 7,145,184 of OW028649.1, read as the reverse complement.
AAGTAGGATACGCGAACCCCTAGGGATTCACCATTCGACGATTCGACATGAATTCGTGACAAGTTTTCGGTACGTAATGATGAATAACAAGTTTTAAATTGCAATAATAAGAAGTTATAAAATATAATTAAATTATAACTATAATAATACGTAAAAAAATGGCACTATACGTCCGATATTTGATACAGCCTCAAGCGCATAAAATCCGAAACAGAAACACTGACAATCAAATTGTCAAAGCCCAAACCCTTTTTAGTAAGTATCTGCAAAACTACTGCAACAACAGGTTAAAAAACGTAAAAAAGTTACCTACCGGTGAGACCCGACTGTCAACAATGTCATCTTACAAAAACAAACACAACTTTTGTGTCTTTTGGGGTTAAGTAGTGTATTATTGTTGGGAACACAAGGCAACGGTGACTTTCGTTGTTTATTAAAATATATTTATATTAAGCGTCGTTTTGTAAGGATTACAAAATACTGATATATTATTTAACACGAAAATGGCTGATATATATAAGTAAGATTTGTAAAAACTCTTCATCTTTTCAATCGCAGTAATACTAAACTGTTGTCTTGCAAGGGTACATTTTCATGTTGATAATATTTTTACAGACTTATACATCCAGTTAAGTTTTTCAACGACTATATATCAAGAGAAATTCGTCCTGACGGAAGAGTATTTCACGAACAACGAAATATAAAATTAAACGTAAACTCCATAAAATCTGCTGATGCCTCAGCCGTAGTTAAATGTGGAAACACCACAGTCGTTTGTGGTATCAAATTGGTAAATATCCTTAAGAAAGTTTGTTTTTAGGTATTTAAAGTATAGAGTGTATGTGAGTAATTAATATTGCTTTTTTATCATTTTCCAGGAACTAGCAACACCAAAAGCAGAGGAGCCAGATTTAGGGTTCTTAGTAACAAACATAGAACTTCCACCTTTGTGTTCATCAAAATACAGGCCTGGTCCACCTTCTGATAATGCACAAGTCACAAGCAACATTGTATCTGATATCATCATTAATTCAAAATGTGTTGATCTTAAAGATCTTTGCATAGTATCAGATAAATTAGCCTGGGTATTATACTGTGATATGGTTTGCATGGACAATGATGGCAGTTTAGTGGATGCTTGTCTTATCTCACTCATGGCCAGTTTAAAAACTTGTAAGTTGCACTTGTGGCCTATGTTAGATGCCCAACTAAGATAGTAAACTCGGTATTATAAAAGGATAACTTTATTTCAGTAAACCTTCCAACAGTAACTTATGATTCTGAAACTGAAGAGATTGCTGTAGATACAAGTGTAAGATCAAAACTTAACATACATGGACTGCCAGTAGCCACAAGCTTTGCCATGTATACACAAGACCAGAGGTAAAGAAAAATATACTAATTATATACATTTAAAACCTTAAATTATGTATATTAATATTACTATGTACATTACCTTTTTTAATATTTAATTATAATAATATTTTTTCAGGAACATTATATTAGCAGATCCCTCATCATATGAAGAGGAAATGTGTGGAGGGCTTGGTGCTAATTTAATCATATGCTACAATAAAGGTTTGATTTGTGGCTCTCAAAAATTTGGTGGAAGCAACTTGTCAGCAGAGTGTGAAGGAAAAGCACATAAAGTTGCTAAAGAAAGAGCACAGATAGTTGAAGAAGTAATTGATGTTTGTATCAAAAATTATGAAAATGAGACTCAATAAATGATCTTAAAAAGGTCTGTTTTTTTTGCACAAATTCCATCCAATTCAAGCTTTTACCTGGGATTTTTTGGCCAAACACAATGAGATTATGTCATTGGTTACATACCTTTTGGCTTCATCATCAGAGCAGCTCAAAAGTTCGCCTTGTAATGTTTTAGTGTCCCTGAACTTTCATGTAGTTAACACTGCAAAATTTCAGCTCAATCGGATGTCAAGAAGTAGTTTTAGTTAAGCTTGTAAGATTTGTCCTAAAGCTTTTATTAGGTGCTTTATCTAAGGCAATTAACATAGATAAATACATTGCAAGTTAAATATTATATAGGAATAATATAACCTCAGAAGTAAATAATATTTTACCCGTTTTTGCAACCATTGATGCTCCGCTCCTATTGGTCGTAGCGTGATGTTATATAGCCTATAACCTTCCTAAATAAACGGACTATCCAATACAAAAATATTTTTTCAATTCGAACCAGTAGTTCCTGAGATTAGCGCGCTCAAACAAACAAACTCTTCAGCTTTATAATATTAGTATAGATTATAGTGAAGATTATCTCATGTTATGTTAATACACATAATATATAGTGGCATTTATCAGTTAGTAGATAGTACAATTTCAAATCCAAATGTACATACACACACACACAAATACATTATTTGAAATTTGACAATAAATTCTCGAAGTATATTTGAAATTGAATTGCACTTTGTGTAACGTTGTCCAAATGTCCGATTAAGATGATATGATAATGATAATTTCTATATAGAGCTGAAGTTAAACAGATTGTTCTGAAACTTACTATTTATTATTTTTTTTGAGTATGGCAAGATTCCCAATGTGACAGTGGCAAGAAACATTCTGATTTCTGATCCTGGTAACATTCGTTTAAAATGTCACCACGTCTTAAAATATCAAATTATGTTATTGAGGTAAACTATTACTTTTTCTACTTATAGAGGTGGATGTAGTCTTTAAAACTGAGTTAAATGAGTGATTTTATGCACACACTTTAATTACTATACATATTTTTTACATGGGTTTGCTTAAAATGTTATTAAAATCAGATACGTCATCATGTCATCGTCTCATCACAATATTTGGGTTGATATCTTTATAAAATTATGTTCTGTCTTGTTATTGATGCCGGTATTATGTTTTTAGAGGCTGTCTAATATAGACACGAATGAAAGTACAGGATGTCTGTACGGCCTCATGTACGATGGCACATTGCTCGTGGTTGGACTGAGCTTAGAATTATTTGAAAATGAGAAGAACACGTATAGGCAGTTACTGCTTAACCTTCCCGCCGAGATAGAACTATGTGGCGTCGTGAGGTTTGGTGAATCTTTCACAACAGGCACTACTATGAAAGAAATACTCCAGGTAAATCATTGTTTTCAAAAACTTAATAAACTTTAATATTCATTTCATGTTCAAACTTTTTCACTGCATAGCCAAAGCCAAACTCACTTAGATTTATACAGTTGTTGAAGCTACAATAAAACAAAATTTATTAGAAATCTGGATGAGAGAGAGAGAGAGACATTCATTACATTGATTTTTATAATTGGGTGTTGGTAACATTAAACGTTTTCTTATTTTAGGATGTAGATGTTACAGACAACCCTCTAGTGATAATAGTCAATGAAAAGAAAGAAATGAAAGCTCATTTTCTAGTCCATGATAAGTTTGAAGAGACTAAGTATGAAGTACTCAGCTCTGATGATATGTGGAAACAGTTTCTTCATGTGCGCTTGAACACTATATTGCCACTTAGTTGTGAAGCCACTATATCAGGTGTTAAAAATGTGCTGCAGAACAAGAGGAAAAAGGTAAAAATATTACAGTAAATACCAAAAAAAAAAATCAGTCGCCTATACACATATAAAACCCAAATAATTTATATATAATTTATAGACATGCTAAAAAAAATTGTTTGTGTGTAAAATTGCATAATTGTGTATAATTTTTTTTTAATAGTGTCCCTTTATAGAAATAGTGACAAAAATTTAAACAATGCCAAACTGTCAAGATTATTTTGTTAACTTGGCTGTTAGGAGTTAACAAAATAATTGTGTCAGTTTAATTTATAATGAATTTGGGTTGCACCATGTTCAATAGCCTATAGGTATTAAGCTTTTTGCTATTGAATGTCCTAACATTTAGGGCATTTGGTAGGACATTTGATAGCTAAGTACTTAATAACTCTAAGCTACTTAACATGCAACATTACTTGATAGAGAGGAGAGAAGAGACAAGAAAAAGAAAAAAGGTTCTTTATGGACCCTACCCTGTTGGATCCTTATTTTGGAAGTATGTTTTTACAGATTGCTTCAGGGCAAGTATCATTCCATATTGATGGGACATCAGTGTATTTGTTTGGTGTAGCATCAGACGTAGGCTTGACTGGCACTAGTACAGAGGCCACTATAGGAGAACTTGTTGATTCTATGAGCCCAGAACAGCCTAAGAAAAAGAAACATAATGCAAATGCTATAGTGAGTATGTTTTACATTTCAGTAACATTAGAAACTAGTGCACATTACCTAAATTAACAATGAAATGTTATGTTTTTAGGAAATAGTACCCATAAATCTGGTATTGAAGACAACAAAGGATATTTTGTCTGATAAACTCGTCAAGACTGCAGTTAAAATGATGACAACTCAAAGAAAGCGTAAGTAACTACATCATTATAATTAAAAAGAAATTTGTACTGATCAAACAACTCAAACATTTCACTGATCTTCTACTATATATATTATTTTTAGCTGCATTTTGCATCAGTATGCCTTTGAGAATAGACACACTAGCCATGATACATCGCAACACCAAACTGCTGGAGCTCTACACAGTTCTCGTGGAGGCTGCCTGCAGGTCACTCAGATTACTAGAAAGTGTGCTCTTAGAACAACTGGGTCAGTATACTCCTCAACAGGGTATAATTACTATAATAATTGTATGCAAACTTATATAAAATATAAATTTTAGGTCAAGAAGGTATTGGAGATGGTGCAGGTTTGCGTTTGCCTGAAACTTTCCACTTCTTACCACAAGAACTAGGGCATTTTGTCACTAAAGTTGTACCTAAAGGTATACCAGATGAAAGTATGGGTAAGTTTCAACTTTATTGCACTCAACAAACTTCTGCCATACTCAATGCAACCAAACAACATTACATCTTAATTTTAAATTCCAGAGAAAGAACGACGCTTGATGCATGAACAGTTAGGTATTGTGCAGACTAAACCGGTATTTCGTAGAGGGAATGCATACTCAGACAAGAGTGGCGGGCGTCTAGTGAACCCTCACGAAGCGATAACACAGCAGCCACTGAAGCCTGACGTAACTGTTGCACTGGTGCGGGGCCGATACACATACCATCATTACATGCAAGATAACTTCAATGATGATGGATGGGGATGTGCCTACCGCTCTATGCAAACTATATTTTCATGGTTTAGGTAAGTGTTTTAATAATCCTACCCCAAAAAAAAACTATTTTAGCTTTCACAGTCAGAAAATATAATAAATTATCTTCTTTTTAGGTATCAAGGATATACAACAGTGGCCATACCAACTCACAGAGATATTCAACAGTGCCTTGTTAACATTGGCGATAAGCAACCTTCGTTCTTAGGTTCAAAACAATGGATAGGTTCTACTGAAGTCATGTTTTGTCTAGAAACACTATTAGGTGTGCAATCAAGGATTATTTTCGCCAATACTGGAGCTGAATTACAAAGTTACGCCCATGATCTTGTTCATCATTTCCAAACACATGGAAGTCCGATTATGATTGGTAAGTTTTGAAAGTGTGAATATCTTTTATGTACTTGAAAGACTGACTTCCGATTCATAATATCGGATCGGGATTCCGTAAATACATCACAAACTGTTTATTTACGTTCGGAATAACAAGGCTTCGTTGTGAGACTAGCCATTGAGTCAGACATTCTCTCAGCGAATATGGACGACGATTTTTTGAATGCGATTGCATTATTGCTGAATTTAGCATAGAAGAAGGAAATAAGTCGCCGTAACTGGGTGCATCCCCTTAACACCCAAGGATTGCAAGATAGTCAATATTATATAAAAACAGCCAAATTACAAGCCAATCCAGATATTTATTTTAAATATTTTTGGATGTCTATAAAGTCATTCGACGAATTAATGAACAACTTAAAGAGGACAGGTTACGCGTACATTTGTGTGCGCGGGAGCTCTATAGATAGGGCGTTTCGTACGGATAACAAATGTTTGATGCGACTCATACAAAATCCAAGGCAGACTTGCGTTCGGAACCGCTTTCTTATGCTGGTTTCCGAACGCATGGGCTTCGAAATACCGAGTGGTAGAAAATTTCGAATGGTACGTATGTGATAGGTCCATGGCTGTCCACAGATTTGTATGGATTTACTGCGTTCGGTAAATTATAATTATTGAATAATAATGTGTAATACCAAAACTGCACTAGTCTAAAGCCTCTAAAGGCTAAAATTTAGGCTTTAGTTCAGGTATTTTATTTGTAAAAAAATGTTATTTTTCTTTGGTTTAATTGTTTTTATATTAACAGGTGGTGGAGTGCTGGCACACACAATTTTAGGGGTGGAGTACAACTCCGCCACGAATGACATTCGCTATCTGATCTTAGATCCCCATTACACAGGGCCAGAAGATTTGTCAACTGTTATCAATAAGGGTTGGTGCGGCTGGAAGAATTCAGACTTCTGGAATAAAACTGCTCACTATAATCTATGTCTGCCTCAGACAAAACCTGCTATTTAAGAGCTCAATCATAATAACATTTCAAATTAATGTTTGAACATAATTTTCCATAAGTCTGTTTTACGTATTTAGCTGCCAATAATTTGTACTATCAAAGCTGTGATAAAGGCTTCATTCAATAAGCCCTTAGATTCCATAAAAGTGCATTTGTTTACAAACCACCAAGGTTAAACTTGGATAAAAAGAAAATTATATTAATGTTTAATTCATACAAGTATCTAGTGAAAACCTTCACATAGTACCTACGCATTAATACAAATTACACAAACATTTGGAAATTGTCTCTCTCAGTTACCGAACTGAACGCCAAGAAAGTCATTCTTACTCATTTGTAGCTAGCTAGTTTCATGCTCTGGTACTGAATTTCACGACCACTCATCATTATTATTATAATTTGAACAACCACTCATTATTATTATTATAATTTGAACAATCGTCTTTATTTGGCACGTTCTAATTTATTTATTGATCACATTTATCTTCTTTTATTCTAAATTCCTCCTAATATTATATTTTAAACGCTATAATCTCGACGGCACGTGATTAAATTGCTAATGAATGACTATTATAAGCTCAACCTATTATAACCTACCTGAAAAATTGTGATTACTTGATCAAAAGTTTTTAATAATATAGGTTTAGGTTACAATTAGCTGGTTTTTATACGTGTTAAAATTATTATTTTTGGATGATTAGTTAGTTTGCATCGTACGGTTGGCTAGTATAATTTTACAGTTGTCAGCCAACAACACTACAACTTTAAAATACACTAATTGTTAATTATGTACACTGAACATTGAATTTGAATGATTGTTTTATACTCCTTACCATTGTGAGCCTTTAATTTGCTGTCAATTTATAATTGTGACAAAATATCAAGCATGTAAGTTAAATGGAATTGTTATATTTTATACTAAATAAAGTATGAATTATTTATTTTTTAGTTTTTATTATGTCATAATTTTAATAATTACTTACACCAAAAAGCACAAATAACAAAACACAGAGAAAAATGATTTGGATTGCATTATATGCAATCGTTAGATGAATTTCCAGCATAAGATTTTTTTTATTAAAAAGTAACAACGTAAAATAAATATCAACAGTTTATTTACATAATAACGCAGGACATAATTATGGGACTTACAAATTACTTTTACGCCTATACAGTACTTAGATCAATACAGATTACATACATAATATACAATCCTAGATCACAGAGAAATACAACAATTAATCAGAAAACTATTTTGAGACTAAGAAATCAAGGCACACTGTCACAATTGAGTGGAGAAAAACTACGCCTACGTGTTTACTAGGAGCTTATGGAATGTCTTCCAATCTAAGTCAACATAATAAATTACATGGATATTTTTAAATGTTTGGATTTATTATTTTTAGGTCAACATTAATCATAAAGCGGCTTATATTTTTCTATGCGGTAATCCAATGCTTCAACGAAAACAAACATACAATCTAAGGAGATATTGGTACATTGATATTATACCACTCACGAGATTATTTGACAATTAAGGTGGATTTTCTGCGCGCTGTTAGAGCCTAAAATTTATTTAATAAAAAAAAACGGTTATATCAACGACTGCTATGAATTTAACCACGGCAAACTAGATAGGTTTACAGGCCACACTAACATTTTTATTACATATTATAATCCGCTTACATTTTATATCATATTAAACACTAACATTTTTATTACATATTATTTAGCTTATGTAAGCGGATTATAATATGTAATAAAAATGTTAGTGTTTAATATAACATTTTAGTGTGGCCTGCAAACCTATCTAGTTTGCTGTGTCTACATCGATAGGGCCAAGAAATAAATCCATTATAGGGATGAGACGTATTTACGCTACCAGGTTTACACTTCAAAATACGGCGCCCTGGTAGGATAAGATGTATTACGGATTGAATTCCTATGCAAGTATTTTCAAATTGGGACGCCGTGGCTGGACACGTCGCTCGCGTCGCAGCTTGCAATCAGCGCAGGGTCCGGCGTGTTAACACAGGGAATTTTGATAGGTAGGTATTAAAAAAAGACTCAAGTATTTTTAAGTACGGCTATCTACTTAGAAGCTCTGGTATTGAATTTTGTAAGTATATCCCATCCCTAATCTATTGCTGCTTGCTTACTCAACCAACTTGAAGTCTATTTTAATATTATGCTCTGCTAACTAATCTCGGACTACCCTCCAGTTAGTTGCTGTACCATAATAGACTCGCGTTGTAATTATTTAAAACTGACTATACGACCTGACATTAACTTTGAAGATAATACGGCGATAGTTAAGGATAGTGATGTGATTTTAATTCTGCGTTTTGAATAATACGTATTAGCAAGACTGAAGCCGTATATGCATAGAATGAACATGAAATCTATATTTTAAACGTTCATTGTACGAAATTAAATGATCTATTAAACAAAAAGTAGTTGCCAAAAAAATCAAGCTATACAATATATTACAATATCATTTTAAGAATATAACAAATAAAGTAAGATTTCTACATGTTTAAATGATTTATCCAAAACATTATGTATTTTCATTAAAAACTGTGAACTCATTTTGACTAGTTTCGCTATGCAGTTCTTTATCTAATTTGCAATAACGTTTATGTACAACTCGATTTTAAAGTATTTCTAAATCACAGTGGCGGACTTGTGGAAACTTTTTCTGGAAAACAGAAAATACAACAAATTAATATAAGAAGCCAGATTAATCAAAGTAAAGATCAAGAGGAACTGTCAAAGATATTCTTACCCTTAGTTTCAATTCTATCCTGTCGATCTCTCCTCCGAGCATGTCCACAATATTTTCACCATGTTTTAACAAAAATGCTTCTACATCATCAATTGTCTCCACTTTTTTCATGTCCTGAAAAAAAAAATGATTTAATTTTATAAAGTTTTGACAAAACATTTTATAAGATGTATAGAACTCGAAATTTCACACTGCACGAACGAACATTTAAGTTTTGTGTTGCTAAATCCTACGTAATTCAATTATATACCAATGGCACAAATTACTACTTAGTACGGGATAAAAATGTATGTCACTTTGTTATACCCGCGCAATCCCAAGCTACTTAAGTACTTCTATTTAAACATGTTAATAGAATAGAATTTAATTTCCATAACGGACATGATGAAGTACTGACTACTGACAAATAGTTTCCGGTGAAATGCAAATTTAAAATAAACACAATAAATACGTTTAAATATGTACATAAATAATAGGAATTTGTAAGTGTATGAATTATCAAGATAGACCCTCACCTCTATAAGAGCATTTAAATCATGCTTCTCTAAATACGACCTTGTAAGAGCTCTGCCGTCGAAATCAACTTCAGCCTGCAATAAATGGATATTGAATATAATTTCTTATTCTAATATTGATAATTATTTTAACATAATATGAAAATCAGTTTACCTTATATCTTATTAGATTACTGCCTATGTCTATGCCTTTAACGTCATGAATGGCCCTTATCATAAAATCACGCTCCAATACGCTATTAATTTCGTCCAATTGTTCTTGAGGTATAGACCTGTTGAACGAAAAATGATCTAAAGTTGGTTATCCAAGCATGAATGATTTTAAATCAAATTCTTTTTTTTTTTGTATTTTACGGTTACCGTCCAACTAGAGCCCCGACATTCGTAAGGATAATGAATGACGCAACTCCGCCAAGCAGGGATCCAACTAATATGCTTCCGATAGCATCGAATATTGGGTTCCCTGTGTACTGTGATAGGGCCATACAAGCGGAGGCCATCACCACGCCCGCTACAGCTGCAGTGTCTTCTAACAACACCACATTTACTGACGGATCAGAGCTGCGCATTACTGAAATTAAGTTATAACACTCATACATATTTATAATTCTATTAAATACGAATATTCTAAAGCACTATTTGTCGTTTTCTACAACTTTGTGAGTAGTCGTCACTAATTGGCTTGCGCCCATTCTTGTTGCCAAGTATAGGAACATTGTACATGATATGACATCCTTATTATATCATAAAACTTTTTTTTTCTTTAAGGTTTACTGTCTAATGTAATTCTTATCAGCAGATTAGTCTCTTTGTTAGACGAGGAAATCGCATAGATTTTCTTATAACGTAGCAAACAATTTCATTTATCTCTCGAGTTGCATGTTGGACATCCGAATAAACAAGATAGTAGGTATGTGGATATAACAGATTACGATAAGAAATATATATGCTTACTATATTCATATAACGATGTATTCGCCTCCTTAGCGCCTTTACGGAGAGAATTTAGAGCCACCATTAATGTAGCGCCTTCAGAAACTACTGCGCCTCCAAGGACAAAATACGCCTAAAAGTAAAATTGTTGCTTAAAAATTAGGTAAATAGTTACTCTTATTATTATACAAAAACGTAAATAGATAAAATAAAAAAATAAAATTATTTTTTCATTGATATTTTTTTACATACCCAGTAAAAATCATGAAGGGGTTGAGGGTCTAATATACCTGTAACCCCATGGTAAAAAGACAAGCCACTTCCTACGCAGAATATCCCAACACCAGATATTAGAGAAGAAACATATCGCATATTTGTGTAACCATATGGATGGGCAGGATCCGCCATCTAAAGACAGGACATTTAATAAATGACATTTTCACATTTGTTATAGAAAATAAGTTTGCTTTGTGTAACTTACTAAGAAGTATTGTTGAATATGCAACATAAAGGTACTTACTTGAACTGATTTGTGTATTCCATATGCAAGAATCAGTTGGTTCACAGTGTCCGCAAGAGAGTGAATACATTCAGAGAATAAACTGTGTGACCCAGTATAAAACCATGCACAAAGTTTAAACAGAAAATTGCAGCCATTTCTGTAAAGAAATTTAAATTAATGTATCTGTAATTAAATACAAATAGTAGAAAGAAAAACTTAAACCTCAGGTGGGACTCGAACCTGTGACTACTGGCTCGACGCGCCAGTCGCTTTATCAACTAAGCTATGGAGGTCACTACCTTAATGTATCTGAACAGCATGAACACTTTATTTTAAACATAATTGTTCAAATAACTTACATTCCAACAGCTGTTAGTACAACCCTCCCAGATCTAGTTTTTAAGCCTAACTCTTCAACTCCATGTTTGAGACGTTTGTGGCTCATTTCCCTTCTGTAATTTCTAAGGCGCCTTTTTACAGTAAATACATCTGTAGGAGAAATATTTACATGAACCATATTGCAAAAAAGTCTGGTCATAAGCCCATATTGTGCCACTGCAGGGCAAAGGATTCCTTCTTTTTCCACTCATTTCTTTTATACTCTAGAATACTAAATTATATTATTATAGTTTACAATCAAAAAATTTTTTATTATAAGGTTTTATGTATTTATTTTTTAACTATACTACCCAATACTGAAAGTTTGCAAGTAGGATATAAAAATCTATTCAAAGCATAAAGTGTAGTAATCATTACCTTGTTCATATCTTCTCCTGTCTAATTCTCTTCTTAACAGCTCCTTATCAAGAGCTTCTTTTGATCCCCATACCTATTAATTATTTACATTTGTGTAATACTTATGAAAGGAGAATACCAGCCATATGAATATTGGACCAAGTGTGGCCTAAAATATTGCAACACAGTGCATAATGCCCCTTAAGCTAACACTAGTCATTATACCAAAGTGCATCAAAATCTATTCCAGGAGTCATGATAAAAAACTGTTATCAAGTAGATACTAAACTTATTGTACATTATGAGAAAAAAAAAAACTTTCTTATCCTCATGTCTAAAAATTTACAACCAGCTATGAAGCAAGGAACCTGACATCATCTAGGTGCTTGGCAGAGATCAAAAAACATACAAAATTCAATCAAACAAAAAAATGTAATGGATACATATTGTTCATTTTACATCTTTAGGTCAGTGTTGCTGGGACCAATTTCTTTTTTTAAATATTTTATTTCAATATCTTTGACCCCAGGATCATATTTCAATTTGTTTTATTTCTGGGCAGCACTTGGTCCAAAGTCTGGCATTCTCCATTGTTTTGTTATATAACAAAATATATGACCAAACACTCAAATGCAACTCAAAATTAAGTTGCTATTAAACTGTCATGCTATCTCTGTCACTTTATGGTGTAATGTAGCCAATTATATCTTTTAATAATACATATTTAAAATTTAAGTTTTGTTTAAGAAGCCATATAGACAGTCAACTTATATTTACCTCAAAAGCCTTTGCTTCCACATCCTTGCGATAATGTACAGTTATTGGTGGTTCTGATTCATATGGTGATCTTCTTAAAACTTTTGGCAGTGACTCCAAATCAGATTGCTTTAGTAAATATTCTGTCATAGCCCTCATTGGTGTTATAAAGTTACGCTCAGTGTATGAAGCAGAGAAATCAATAAGCAGTCTTTTTTTAACTGTAAATAATATTATTGTTCATTTGTTAGTAAACATTACACAAAAAAATACAGCCTTACCTAATAATAGATATCTAATCAAACCTAATTTTTAAATTCTATAAATGAGCAAATGGGTTATCTAAAGCAACATTTTTTATTACTTGTTAGACTCATTCACTATAACTCGTAGTAAAAGCTAATATAGACATGACAATTTTGATCATTCATTTATAGGATATTATGTAAACAAAATAATATTTGGGATCCATAAATAAATACTTTAAAGGTAAATTATGGAAATGTTATAGGAATTACATAAAAGTTAGCTAAGGCTAAGAAATACCTGGAGGTGGTGCAGCTTCTTTAACTGGTAATTTATTTTTTTCTATTGTCACCTTAGTTATCACTTTATTTTCATCAGATTCTGTTTTGACTATTATGTCTCCAGTTACACTCTGTTTTATTACTTTTTGAACAGGCTTTGCTTCTAGAGCTTTTTCCGGAATCGGGGCATTTTTGGATTTAGGTTTATCAAACAGATATGTTGCAGTGCTCACATATCTCCCCAAGTCTTTGCTTTCGATGCAAAATTCATGTCGTAATATTTTGGGAGGTCCAAAACATAGTGTATGCAAATATTTTATTTCAATGGAGTGTCTACTTAGATTCCTATAGAAACACTTAGCGGCTACCGAAGGCAACATGATAGTTTAATGATTCGAGAAGTCCAACCTTGAATGCAATGGAACTGTCACATCAATAAATTGAAAATACTAATCACATGAATTTATATGTTTAAATATACATTATTCTTAAAATGTACGTAAGTTTGTCGCCTAAACACTAAAATTAACGTTAAACATAGTTATTTTATTTTGAATAATTCGTCGAGTAGAAAGTCGTGATGACTGATGACATGCATGAGATCATGAGGATGACAAATTTGACATTGACATATTTGACATATGCTTCAAAGATATCAACAAAATATCATAGACTAAATATATTTGATAGAGTTGGCTTATTTCAACCCATTGATGTAGGATTATACTCTATATATCTATGTTTCAACCCAACGTGTCGGGATAAAACTAAAATAATTCGCGATTAAATCCGGAAAAATAGTTGCCTTAAACCTCAAACTCATTATTTCAATTTATCGGTTTGCAAATGACCATGCAAATAACAATATTTCTTCAGGGAATTATTATGGAAGGCTTACGGCTCTTAGTGGATCTGTAGATTGCATTAGCTGGTATTGATAGATAAATAAAGGTATTATGGAGAGAAAGATATAATTATTTTATACAGAAATACCTGCAATCTAATAGTATTAAATAAAGATCGCTATCTATAATATTGATTGCAGGTATAAGTATTTTCGGCGGGTTATAAGTACTTTCTATATAATAAAAAAAGTAGTTGGAGAATACTCTATGAATAAGTTCGTTGGTAAATGTACATGTTATCCAAAAATTAAAATTACAAATGTTTTCATAGACAAGCTTCAAGCTTGTTTGCCTACCACAGACTACTGTCAGTCAACAACAAACAAAATGACAAGCAAATTAGCAACCAAACCTGAGTCCTGAGTGAAGTATTGAAACAACCTTCGAGTGAGCTCAAAGCAAGCGAAGCGTCTTTTAACGTATACTTATCCCAAGTGCAAGAAACAAAATAAGTTTTAATTTTTAAGCCTTATTTTATCCAATTGGAAAAATAAAGACTTCTTTAATGCGACATCATTAACGTTAAATAAATTTCGTTGGTCCACTCCGTAAGAACAAGAACTCAAAGCTTGAAAATGCCGGCGAGCAACATTGACTCCTACCTGCAGGACGCCAGAAATAATTTCATAGCTGAGCGACCCGCTACTATTTGTACCGATGCCAATCAATTGAATCAATCAATGGGCCAATGTCAAAACGTTCACATATCCACCAACTGCTACTATGGCTACCACGACCTGAAAACTCACGAACGTAACCACGTTGACACTGATTGCGAAATGGTTGAATTGGAAGTTGTTCTTGCTGACAAAGCGACGCCCTTAACAATTTCGAGGAAGCGGAGCGCTGATGATGAAGACTATCCTCAGAGCAAACGTCTTCGAGAAGGTATGTTTGTTATTTACTCACTATTATTGGAATCTAACTGAATTCACTAAACTATTTCAATGTTAATCTGTATGCTGAGTTCAGTAAGGTTTCATAACCTTACAAATGGTTTAGAAAGTATGCTTTTTTACAGAATTGCATAAAGTTTATTAAGTACATAGAGCAACAAGAATGTTCTGAAGATTTCTTTGCTTTGTAGGAAGTCTCCCATTGCCATTGTGTGTAGATGGTACCTACTGCTATAGTTTGAGTTTATTATTTTTTATAGTTTTGTTGCAGTTTCACTTATCGCAATATAACACATGGTAATTTAAAGTTATTAACTCTTTTATTGCTTTAATACTTAAGATATGTTTGAGTCTTTCCATAAAAACTTATTAAAATATCAATTTCCATGTTTTGATTACAATAGCTTATACATAAGTCTGCCAATAAAAGGGTAAATACACTTAAAATTATACATACAAAATAATGACTGTTAAAGAATTTATTCATTAACCATTTAAAAACAAAAATAATTTAAGATTTAAAATTATTAAGCAATAAGTTTGGAATTTAGATAGTCTTCAAATTATATTATTATAATTATGTTAAAACCTAAGCCCTTGCTCTATTATATTTCAACTTCTTTTGATTACCAGGTATTATACATTTTATAATAGGTAGCTAGATTTATTCTGAGATTGATTTATTTCTTGTTTGAGTACTTTATACAGGTGGAGACAACAACATACTTGAAATATTGTTATATAATGTAGACTGTTTTCTATATGTACATTAACTGTATTTAACTTGCAAGGTAATTGACCACACATCCATGTTCTTAACACTTTGAAATTAACTGCACCTTAACTGCAAACTAGTAAGGTTGATTTTCATTATGTTTATACTGATGTGCAGTCAACCATCCCTTTTTGCATCTAAAACATTGACCTTTTATATTCATTGCTCAAGAGTTTAATTAATTTTAAGTTAGTATACTGAATAAATTTATGCAGGTATATATATTGTATTTATAAAAACATGTGAGTAGGCACAGGTTTATCTGTTAAATAAATAATTTCATATTTAGGGTTGATTTTCCAATAAAAAATATTTGTGGAATAAAATTGATGTCTTGACAGAGAGATATTTGGAAGACCTGTAAATTAAAAAAATATTGCTCAGACAAAATTATATGGTATTGGATAAATTAGCCCTGAAGTTAAAAATTATTAACTTGAAACTTTATTTTAATTGTGTACACACTGGAAAACAGATAGATGGAGACTACTCAAATTAAGCATTCTATGTTGTGAAAACACTAACAGATATTAATTTTTAAAAAAGGATGATATTCTGTTAGCCAAGCCTCATTCTATAGGATCTTTGTTAGTATATAAGGTCACATGCACTTGTTTAGTTATTAGTTGTTTAGCCCAGTTCCATAAAGATTTCACACTTGATTCCAGTTGCAATAAAATATTGTCATACCAAGAATTCATTACAATTCTAAATTTTGTTCCCCCTTATGTATAAACACTGCAAAACATTGTATAACTATACTAACCATATCCTTATCATAATTATATTCAGTGTTTACTTGTAAGAAAGTTTTTTATACTGTATTGAATTGTTATATTAAGTATTAAAAATAGATACATGAATTATTATTAAACATAAAAGAATCCGCTTTTAATCCGCAAAGAAAACTGCTGTACTCACGCAATATTATCGATCCTGAATACAAAGACGAATGAATGAATAAATACCTCGATCAGGTTCGAAACTAGTTGGACATCTGCGATAATATCGTGTGTGTTAGAGATTCAGTTTTAAGCTGATCGCACATTTGACCGCTCCGTAGACCGTACACGCCGCATTTTTCTCGCCGGAGGCTATTTCTTCCGTTAGGGAAACCATGTTAAATGAGGATTTACTCGAACTTCGTGGTGAGTTATTGGAAGACCTACGAAAAACCTGATAGACCAGAAATTATCTGTTTCACCAGTGCGGAGTGTCCATACATATTTGCAAATGATAAAAAAACAGCCACGGAAATACTTCCATGTCTCGCTCAAATCGTTAAATTTTCACCTCGTAATTAACTCACCTTCCATAATCTGACGCGCTCGAGCGTTTCCAACTATCGATTCTTTAAGCTGTTCTGATAGACTATTCTAGACGCGTGGCTCCACATGGAAAGCTTATACATGAGCAGATTTAACAAGATAATTTAGGGTTCCTCTCTCTTCATGAATATATAACGCTCCTCAGTAACTAAAATAAAATCACCTTTTGGGCTCCTACTATGAATGTCAACCGCACCAAATGAGCCGCATTTTATGACGTCATCAGCATTCCTAATTCTAGATTCTGTCAGTCACCTACCGCATTTTATACAAATCGTTAAATGTTGCGGCGCGGAAAAATGTGCGACAAGCTTTAACAATTGTAAATATATTTCACGATAATTTTACAAAATATTTAATATCATGTAAAACAGAACCAAGCTGTCACTGAAAAAGTTTAATTTATTTATATGATAACACGATTACACTAGTATTAAATAATTATGGTGATTGTTTTTGTTGTTGTTGTATAATTATACTGAATTGTTTAGTTTTCAGTTTGTGGAAGATAATTATTTTGAATGAGGGACTTGTTAAAGCATTATAATAGTAATGAAGAGATAAGTATAGCACTTGTATAAAGGGGATATTATAGTTAGATTTAATTTTTTACAACACATCATTAAATAAAAAATATTGCTAATCGTTATTTATCACATTATTTAATGTGACATAATTATTTAAAAACATAACGGTTTACTCACGCAAATTCTCAGGATCATCCGACTAGTTTCAGACTCAATACACCACCGCCGCCGCCCAGCTCATGATTGGAGTCCCTAATCATGAGCCGACGGGCGGCGGTAGGGTCGCGAGTCAAACTGAGTTCGAGTCTATTGAGTCTGTATCTAGTCTGGCGATCCCGAGAATGTGCGTGAGTAAACCGTTGTTTCTAAATAATTATGAATACTCCTCACGAAAGTTATTATACAAATTTAATGTGTCCCTCAATTAAAACATTATTAGTTTTAGTATTCAATTTCTGTTTAGATCAGTTAATAAGTTGAAACAGCAACAATACTTGGCTTGGGGGCTTCCTGAAATGAAACTTGAGGCCCAGTGTGATGAAATTCGAATTTATTTCAGAGGGTATGGTGCCATCGACTTCCAACTACAATCCATGTTTCCTACGTCCGACACACAACAATCCAGACATATCTCGTTGTCTCATGGTCCATATGATCTAATCTCTACTTCAATGACAAACATTAATTTAAGAAATGTCCATTTTATCTGCAGAAGTACAAAGAGAGAAAACCAATGAACCTGAGACAATCGAGTCTGTGAAATTGGATACAAGTACAGAAGATGTCATGGAGTCTTTATATTGGAACATTCATGGAGGAAATATTTTTCATTTAATACAGTGTCTGTGACTGCTATAGATTATGTGAATATTTTGTGATATTTTTAAGATTTGAGTGATTGGGACATTAAGGATTATTCATTATTACTGTGTACACAATAAATATTGGCATAATATGACTTGTCTAATAAAATTGTAATAGGTAAAGTAAGGGTCTTTTTTTTAAATTATAAAAAATATATCTGTTAAAGGTTATTTATTAATATGTTATATATTACACAAAGTATTTATGTAAAAGATAAGTAATTCAATAATAATGGGGTACATTAATAACACATTGAACAATAATAAGTCATCGGAGAATCGTCACTTCTCAGTTCAATCTGAAAAAAAAAGGAAATAACTAATTATTTCTATTTACTTTGCTTTTCTGTTCCAGGTGCAGTTAAAGAAGCTCTAATTGTTGTATTTCTTTTTCAGGTTACGCTCAAACAAAATCAGGACCTGAAGTGGTCTAGTTTGAGTGTTTGTTACGTTTTTATAATGTATTAACTTCACCTTTTTGTTTTTCAGATGTTTCTTCCATGTGCAGCCTTGTTGGCACACGGTCAAGTCCAAGCCACTCAGCTTCCGCCTTTAATGTAAACATACCAACATGTTACACATTATTTGTAAGATTCAGATTGGTGTTTAGTGTATTATGACTTAAATGTAGTTTATATGGAAACTTAACTGTGATATATGTTATTGTACCTGATATTGTAATAAATGATATTTGTTAAAAAATTTTGTTTATTTATTTATAAGTTTTGATAATTTTTTAAGTGAAAATGCAAGATTTAATAGTTGTTTCAGTTTATTAAGTCCCATATTACAAATTAGAAAAATAATTTTCAGTAAATGTGTTATAAATATTGATTCACATAATAAATGCATGTTATACAGATTTCAAAGTTTACAGGTAGGCTACAAGGATGCTATAAAAGTAAAGCGACAATTAATAGAACCGTTATTTTCCTTCATTTATAAGTGAGTAATAACTTGAATATAAGCATCCATCACCTTTTAAGAAAAAAAAAAAAATTACATAGATATTATTCTAAGAGATCAGAAAAGTGCAGTTTTACAGTTAAATATATATTTTATGTACCAAGTGATTAATAAGGCAGATTTTTTAATTGATTGTAATAATCGGCGAACGGACACAGTGGTTACTGATGATTATTAAACCCGCTGCATAGTTTCCTAAATCAAATTTCAGAAAATGGGTTACCGGCTATTACATCACAAATAATGGCCCTCCCAATCAAGAGGCTAAGTGCGGCAAAGCCCAAACATACTTAACCGTTAAGGCCTCCGTATAGTCACGATCTCGCAAAATCGAATAAAGCGCAGCAGCGGGGTCGCAATACGACTGCAAGTCATAAACTACGAATGAATATGAATCTATTATATTGGAAACTAATTGGAGCTGATCTATAACAGTAAACTATCATGGTATCTGTGGTGTTTTTACATGGGCAAGTTATAACCTCTTTGCTTGTGGCTAATCTCAGGTGAGTTAAGGCCGATTCGTCCATTTTCTAGTACCCATCAATGACTCGGTTCATAACATACTGTAAACGTTAGAAAATTGTTATAAAAAGGTATTTATTCACTACGATTAGCACAGTTGATTAATGGCAGGCATCTACAATACAGAACGTGTTGCATTACCTCAGTCGGAGTGACTTCTTCAGTGTCTACAACGTCAGGGAGAGCTTCAGCATTAGCACTCGCTTCTTCATGTCCAGTGGCTCCACCTTCTTCTGCCTCCGTGTGACATGTTTGGTCAGCTTCTGCCAAATCTCCATTATGCATTTCTGAACAATTAATGAGATCGACTTTGCCCTCTTGACTCGAACGAGGACTATTGTCATTCAAGTCAGAATTTTCAATGTCCATGTGAACATGTCCTGGCCACAAATCATAAGGACAAGCATTTATTTGGTGCAACAGGCTGTCACTTGAACTAAATAAATTTAAAGAACCTGCAACGTCTTGCAATATAGATGATTCTGATAACTCGTTTGTAAGCTGTGTCGGTTCAGTTTCGTTACTTGCTGGTATTATCAAGGGCAAGTTTTCAATTATGTCGCCTGAAATATCACAAACTCTCATACCCTCGTATTTAGAAAGCAATTCTAGAAGTCTCCTTTTTGCTTGTTGGGTATACCTTCCATCGACAACATTGCTCAGAATCAGCGATACCAATATTTCTAAAAAATCAGTCGTACATGTCTCATCGCTTTTTAGCAATAAGAAGCGAACTATTTTATTATCCAGTTGCATAGCATTCCCACACACATTTTGTATTGGTAGCGAGTTACATTCATTGTATGCAGTAGGTTCACCAGATGTTGTAGAAACCGATTCTTGTCTGTTCTCTTCGTGCGCACTTTCATTTGTTTGACTTTCAATTATGGAACTATACTGAGATAATACATTGCGTATCGACTGTAATACTTTTTGTCGTAAACCATCCGAACTAATCAATTGTAATTCTCGGAACAGTTGGATCAAAAAATCAGGATGAGATTCATTAACATCAATCAAGGCAGTCACTTCTGAATATATGTTTTCTCGCAGAAGATCAAATAGTTTTGATGTGGCCTTGTCTTGAACTTCACGACTTGTAGAAGCTAAATTAGGATTTGGCATTTCAGATGTACTGGCAATATTTATATTGCTCATTTGAGAATAATCCAAAGTAAAATTTCTTCGATTGGTAGAATTCTTGGCTGGTAATTTTGAAGATGATTTCTTTTTACTGTTAGCGGACGTATTTAAGTTATTGGCATGTGCCTGTATAATCTCAGGTATAGGATTAGTTATGTTCAAATTTCTAAAGGAATTGGATAGGGCTTCTTGACGATTTATATTGATATTAGAAACGTTAGCAACATTGTTTTCGTCAATATTTCTTGAATGGCAAGCAGATGTTGCGTCGCTATCTGGGTTCTGATTAACATTCAATACGTCTGGGGCTGATGAAAAGGATAAAGATCTTTCGTAGGCGACGTTTCGCCGCGTGTGTCTATTGGGTACGTCATCGTTATTTGCCTGCGATGACTGAGGACCGTTGTGTGAGGAACTAACAGCGTTGGTATTTCTTTTTGGTGTGATACAGGGTGGGGTAGCTGAAGGTGTGCGATGAAGCGTGTTATGTGATCTTTCTACTAAAGGATGTGGGTTATGAGAAGGCCCCACCCCTAAATGTCCGTCAGCGTTTGCCTTGTTATTAGCGGAGAGAAGATTTTGACGAGAATAACTGAAAAAGATAAATATATTACTTATTTTTTAAAATGTTTAATAAAATAAATGAATCACGCAGATGGTAATAACACTGAAAGGGTCAATTCATATTGACGCTTAGGAGACTAGAAGCAGAATTCAATTAAAGTAAAATATCGTATTTTGCGAACGTTACATATCAATATTTTTTCCTAGAACCGACCATAGTTTACGGTCTGTTCGTCAATCTGATTTAACTCTTATGTTAGTAGAAAATAAACAAACACGTCATATAAGAATCACACAGGCATGTATGATTAGTCTTATACAAAGCATGAGAGTCATTCTTTAAATCCAAACGCAAATAATGAGGGCAAAACACAATTCTCACCCTTAATCATTTTTTGAAGTTGAAGTAAATTATAAAACATATAAATATATATATGAGTCTTATGTACTATAAGTAAGTAAATATAAAATAACAATTCAATATATTATGTACGTTTTTTAATATCTGAAAAGGAAAAAGTGTGATAAATAAAGATAGAAATATCAATTCCTAATATTGTAATTAAGAGTTCATAATGAGTTTACTTCTTACCTGCGAAAGTTATCCCAATAATTATTAGCTCGATTTCCCGGTGGCACTTGGTTATTTAGCGTATGGGAAGCTGTTTCAACACGCCAACGTTCTTCAAGCTAAAAAAAATACTTAATTAGAAATTGGAATAAGGCTAAGTGGGCTATAACTTAAGACTCGTAAATCTCAAAAGATATTGATGTTTATCACACTGTCATAGCATTAATTAATTAATGACATATAGTATGTGAAAACTCAACTTACATGGTTAAGTTGGTCTCTAAGTTGGTGTATTTCGCGCTGTTGCATGACAAGTTGCTGCCAACACCATGCACCCCAAAAACTGCAACCACAGCTGCAACCACCGACCATACCTATTTTGGAAACAATATATTACTTAATTAGGCCTTAAATGTGGCAGGGTGAACTTATTTAGATTTAACTTTAAAAATTATACAAAATTCTCTATATTATGTACATAACATTTTCATTCATTATGAATCAACATTTATAAGTAATGAAAATTGAATAAATAGAAAAGCTTCAAGTAAAAACTTACTATAAGGCATCATCATATTGAATGGCATTGATGGAGGGAACGACAGTTGTGGCGTCCCCATCAAACGTTCCATAGTCTGAGAGTGACTGTTCTGGGTAAATTGATTACGCATATCCTGAAACATATATTGGTACAATTAAATTAACCCGCTAACTTTTGGTTTAGAGATGAAAAATCGGCCCAGTTGCAAGTCGGACTCGCGCCTGAGGGGTTTTGTGCCATATATTACGCCGTTAATATGGAGAAAAAAAAACTCAAAATACTAGTCACTTGAATGGAGAGTGGGGATGCTCCTTTATTTTTATTATTTGTTGATACAGCGGCAACAGAAATACACACTACGGTCTACCTATTACGGTTTCTGAGATGCAGCCCGCTAACAGACAGATGGACAGCGGACATTAAAGGGTCCCGTTGGCACCCTATGGGTACGGAACCCTAAAAGCAACTGTCATCAATAGTCTTTAATGAGTAAAGCATTCCAGCTGCTTAGCTCAATTAATTTGCTGGCTTAAAGGATTTACTCACGTCCGGATTTTTAAAACATCGTATACCGTACTTACTTCTGAAATACTATAGTATAACATGAAGTAAGTTAATATGTTACCTGGTTAGATTTATTCGTGTTCCAACCAGGAGGTGGCACATGCGGGTATGGCATGTTTCCAGGATTTTCGCCAGCTATAAAAGAAACAGATCAATGAATACTTAGTTTTTACGCTATATATTTACTATGAGATTTAAAATATAGCCCTGAAGTAAACCTACAACTGTACTGTCACAGTAGATATTGCAATAGCACATTTAATAAAAATTCAAGACTATTTATCAAAAATATTTTATTACGTTAATTACTTAACTTACATGAATAAGTTATTTATAAATTAGTTACGTAATTATTAACACTACTATTGTCAAACGCTATTTACATATCTAATTTTTACTTTAATTTTGTGTCCCGTTTTTAATTATAAAATATAATTTTTATATAGTACTGTATCAGTATCCAAATATTTAGTATCACATTATATCATAGACCTTAAATAACTATTTAAGTTTTTTATAAGTAAGTATGGAATGTGACTTACTGTTCTGTGAAATTGGGGGGACCATGTTGACATTTGACGCTTCTGCTCTCGGCTCGTGGCGTAAGTTTTGATTCGCATTATTAGACTGTGTTACCTGAAAATATTATATCTTTCTTCAATGTGTACTTATTCAGGTAGGTTAAGTAGGAGGCTATTTTTCGTATGGCAAAAACAAACAACATTCAAATACTGCAAGAGGAAGGACTTCATCCAATTTGGTATGATCTATTAGTTGGTAATTTTATAAAATAAAGCATAATATATATTTACTTACACTATTTTCATCAGGCTGTCTCTCTTGAGGTTGTCTTCGACGTACCCTATTCCTCTGATTGGATTTGTTTCTAGACGCACTGTAAAGGAGAAATTACGATGTTCAATTGCTTTACAGACTTTATTTTTTGAAGTAAAACTTCTTTACGCACGCTTGAGTTAGGGAGTTAGCTGGTGAATGCGTAAAGAGAGCGTTACGAAAAGTGTGATCGGGCCAGGCGAAAGGAAGTTGGGAGGGAGATCCTCCCAATAAGTTAGTGAAGATAGAAAGAGAGAGAGGTGCGAGCACACATTTTCTTACTCTCTTTCTCTCACACCCAGTTACGTTTCGTATATAAAGAAGTTTTACTTCAGTCCTGTGGTCTAAAGCACACTCGCTTTTTTTTAATTTCGTTACTCTGGTTTAAGAATTATGATTGTATAAATATAATCTTTATTGATAGTCAAATATTGTACAAAGCTAGATGTTTTAAAGAAATATGATTTAGATATGCAAAATACAAATTTAGTTCAAATATCATTAAAACTTTAATAAGTAGGATAATTTTTTGAAAATAAATAGGTGTAATACATATAAAATATAGTATTAACATACCTGTCTGTGTCGCTTCCATAAGCACTGCCCATGTGCGGAGGTAACGCTGCGACAGACCTTCCACCTAAACCACTGTCTCCACCACCCTAAACATAAATTATAGGTGTTTATATATTTTTTGTTTATGAGTTTAATATAAGATTACATGGAGATAAAACAAAATATTTAAGACTCACCCTGAAGTTTTCAGTTTCCCTAGAGTCTTGTGAATCTAGTTGTATTTGTTCTGACCTAGATTCCGGTTCACTGATGTGGTCTTGTTCACTATAACAAAAATAATGAAATTTATCTCATATTTCGTTTTTTTTTTTCTTGGTATTAATCTAATAACTATTTTTTGAATGTATATTTGAATGCATACCTATTATATGATTGATTGACGACTGAAGCTGTACGTGATTCTTGTTTCATCTGTTGTGGTTCGGCAGAAGAACATAGCACTTTCTGTGGAATACACAAATGCGCAATTAGAAATCTGTATAATGTTAAAAAAAAAAAACAATTATATATTCATGAATACATGTACATTTGGCTACATGTAGGTAGCAAAATCATTAACTCAGGAGACAGTTTATGACAAAAAAACTATCGAAAATGATTATCGTGATAGCGCATAATCTTTTAGATGTGATTGCACAAATTATAAAACATTATTTATATCATTTTACTGCTTTTAAAGTATTAACTAACCTCCTTATTAAGTAAAGCTTCTAGTTCACGTTGCTTGTCGGCTAGTAGCGCTCGCAGTTGCATTTGTCGGCGCTCGGCCGGTCCGGGCTGACCGCTGGGACCCGCACGGACTTCTTCGTTCACTTTCTTTTGTTTACGGCTCACCTCTGTGGAAAATATAAGTTTCATCATACTCACAAAAGTTACAATGCAGATATCTTCAGTGCAAATATGTAATGTTAGAGTTGACAAGTGTCATTAATTGTGTCTTCTAAAATAGTAGGTAAATAATAAATTTTAAGACAAAATAGTGAAACGAAAAAATCTAGTGATAAATAAGCGTCTAAATTGAGTATGTAATATTATTTATATTTCACTGAAACTAGGTTCTGGACTCATGTGCTGAAGGGCTGCAGAGTCGTAGTCGTGAGTCGTATACTATAACGTATGCATATTTGACAGTGTGTATATTCATGATGAAACAAACACTCACCTTTGTTAGATATCATATCCTTAATTCGCGCGCGCTCTCCCATTATCTTTTCTGTTTCCATCCGCAGCTCTTGCGCTAACTCTTGTAATGAAGCTATGTTGGCCTCGTGACCTGCGTTCACACCAATATGATTTTTTTGATAAGTATAGGAGTATGTTTATGGCATCAAATAGTAACTTTATAGGTTGTTCGAGTCATTGTTATGTACAGCTTAAATGTCCATCAGAGCTATTCGTCATAAAAATTATTACATTAAATTATCTTTGCGACCATTTCAAGTTAAATTTTTACAAAATTTAGATAGTATTGATACACATTACATACATTTCTCTGAAAACCCAAATTAAGTAGCTAAACAAGTGCTTTAGCTACTTAATTTGGGTTTATAAAATCTTTTATTCTCTTTGTTATAAAATCAGAGACAATGAAGGTACCACAAACACCTAGACCCAATACAATGTAGAAAAGTGGTTTTCTACATTGACCCGTCCGGCGATCGAACCTGGGACCTCAGAGCTGGCGACACCTTGAAATCTACTGTGTACAGCACTCGACCACAAATGTTTATTTTTATTATTAATTATGTCCAAGATTAATAAGAATAAAGTGGTATTTACTTTGTTGTTGCGCATGAAGCTGTTGCGGATGCTGCTGTTGATGCTGCTGATGCTGCTGATGTTGCGGATGTTGCTGTGGGTGTTGTGGGTGTTGCTGTGAGTGTTGTGGATGTTGCGGATGTTGTGTGTGCTGCTGCGAGTGCTGTTCGTTAGTGAACTTGTGTCGCTGCGGCAACGAGTTGCGTACGCGGCACATGCTGCCGTCGTTAGACCAGCCACCCATACTTCCACCGCCTTCCGATTTGCTGTAATAAAACAATACGTCAATTACTCACTCTCGATAACACATTTACTTTGTATGTATAAGAAATATTTAGAGAATGTGAAACTGTGTTCGCGCATACACTGATTCATTGTCATATCTCCTGTGCAGATGGCTTATCTTGTTGAGAGAAGTCGCTATGACCGAAATTAAAACTAACATTATTAGAGCTAAAGAAAACAATGTCGTACTTGTCGTGAATATTAGAATGCGTTGATAATTCTCTGAATGAGTCGTCGTGGCCTGTAGAAAGATGCTCTGCTTCATAATTTTCGACAGATCTCATCAAGTCTGCAATAAAGAAAATCAGTTTTTTAAATATATATATTTTTTTGTTAGAAAAAAAGCACATAACATAATATTAAAGAAGTATTAAACACAACAAATACCTTTTGTTTTCTGAAGAGCAGTCTTGATAGCCTTTATTTCCATTAATTTGTAAGGATCTTCATTTTTATTGTTGCTCGAAGGTTTATTACCTAAACAGGAATTAAGTTAAATTATGATGAACCTCTTTATTTGTTAAAGTTTAAATTTTCTATTTAAAAATTATAGTTACATTTTCTTGGTATTTCCTCATCACCACTGTCTTCGCCTGAACTGGAGTAAGTATTATGTGCTGCTTCAAGGTGTGTTGCCATTTGAAGCTTTTGAAACTCTTGAACCTAAAATTATACGAAAATATTATATCGTGTAGACAGAGTAATATTTCAGAAACCTTTACGTAATAAATATGAAATATAAGAGGTAATTGAAATCTATACCAAACTTTCCATGTGTTGTTTCTTCATCTGCAGTTCTCTAAGTTTCAGTTGCAGTATACGGCTGCGTTCATTGAGTAGCACTTCGTCGTCATCCACTTCACTGTCTCGACCGACACCAGCGGCTTCCTATTACGTTAAAAAGTAATTATAGTCTACTAAATTGATATAACCAAAAACCACTTATTACTGAAATAATTGGAAACATGCACAAATCACCAATTTGGTTGAACTTTTGAAAATAATACTGTTTCAGTTCTAATTCATAATTTAATTTAAGATTTATCAAAATGCAACACCATTGGTCGACCTAATAAGACGTCACGACACGTGCTCCATAAGTGTTATTTTTTCCCTTAACATCGACTCTGACGTCAACCTCCCTTATGAAAAGCCGAGAAGATGACGACTATTTTAAATGCTTATGTGATAACTAATTATTATTTTGGCATAGTTAATAGTATAATATAACATTTTCTATTATGATGTTATATTTTCTAGTCTTAAGACTGTGTGACTGAACTATTAAACTCATAAAATTAATCGTGCATATTCCTTATTGTCTGAATAATGACTTGCGCGGATATTACATAACAAGATTTGCAAAGACAGGCTAATTTTGTAGTTTTTAAATCATGATCATTCTAGTAACAGGGACGAATCTACACCGACATATAGCTCTTTCGATCGTGATTGATAATCCAAGGCTAGCATTTACTTGGCGTCACAGATAGAGATAAAGATTTAGTTATTTGTGTAGTATAGCAAAGCAAATGTATATAAAATATAATTATACAGTAAAAGTATGTTACATATGAGTGTAAGTAATTTTTACTTTATTTATTAATATCAGGCTCGATATACTTATATCTTATTGTTTATACTAACCTCACTCCCAGTAACATTGGTATCTCTATGTGAGAACCGATCATCTTGGCTGTGTGTGGAATGCGCGGAGTGCCCGCGGTCCGCATCCACACTGGTCGCCATATTTTGCTGCACATGTAAAGCCTCCGACGAATGCGGCAATGTCGTTGCCACACCTATTTGATTGGCAGCGTACATCCGATTCGGATGATGGTAATTTCCACTCAATGTTTGGTTCTGAAATTGTCATGTCAAAATATATTCCAAGAGTGAATTATGTTTTCATATCTGTTCTTTGTAAGATAATTTAATGCGATGATGACAGCCAATTATGTGTTTTGGCACTACCAGATTTAAATATTTTTGATTATACATACTTGTGCTCCACCAAAATTGTCATGTGATGTAGATGGCTGCACTTCTTGAGCTTGCCTCTCCCTTTCTCTATCTCTGTTCATTTCTTCTAATTGATGCTTAGCTTCTTCCTGTAATTAATTATAAGTTTGACTTACTATCTATCAATGTGAAATTTATATAATCAATCGTCTTATAACAATATCTGTTACTACTATTTATTTTTATGTAAAACTGCCTGTTAGGTTGTGTGTAACTCATAACTGCATCTCATTCATCATCTATCTAATAACTGCTCATTGAGGAAATTCTTATGAGTCCAAACACGCTATATCTGCTGTAAGTTTCTGAGAAATTAAGGATTCCGCACACTATTTGATCCTAAGGCATCAGCTTAAGGTTAGCATGGCTTGGAAATACCACCGAAGTAACAGTACACCAAAATTCTAATCAATTGGATGTGGAAGTTAGTAAGACACTTTTGTTATGTTGAAAATGAGCTGATGATCATAAATAGGCATGTTTCCTAATTTTTTTTTTAATGTCCGCCTGGTAGATTATTGAATTTTATTGGACACGTATTTTTTCTTTTTTCCTGCAAACAAATAATGATCAGAGAACGGAAAATTCCCGTGACGTCACTCCTCGCTACAATTTTTACCAAGGCGCGGCGTCATAAGCCCCCACTCCGAAACTTTAAAGCGCTGTATCTTTGTAATTTTTTATCGTTTTCATAAAAGAAAAAATACGTGTCTAATATTTTTTTATTATCTAACTGACGGACTATATAGATTTTAACATTTCATACCCAGGAAACATCCCTATTGTACCTAAGAATCATATTAATTACGTCAGGTTTCGTAATCGGACCATTCGTTTAGGAGCTAAGATGCTGCAGACAGAAACGTCTAACTTTAACACCCCTCTTTTTGCGTCGAAAATTTATAATATTAACATCTTGGGACAACTCACAAACAGCCACCAGATCCCAAACTAGGCAGAGCCTGTATTATGGCAACCTGACAACTGATACTGTATTTAGAAGTATATTACTCACTGAAATATATTACATACATACATATTATAGATAAATACCCTACCAAACAAATGATCCTGCTTATCATACAAAGATTTATTTATCCTGGGGGGAAATCGAATGCGCATGTTCTGGTTTGGCTGTCAGGATCCCTAACTACTAAACCAACTAGCCAGTCGAATCGAATATTTTACATTCTCCATGCGACTTAGAACTAAGCGGTAAACCTGCGAGGCGCAGATAGTAATATGTTTAGACAACTAACCTGATATTTGAGAAGCCTTCTTTGTTGCTGTTTCAGAGCTGCCAGACGCATTTGCGACAGTTCCATTTTATTTTTTATTTCATTCTGCCAAAGTTCATTGTCACTGTACGTCGATCCGTTACTTTGGGCAGATACAGGTCGCGTTACCACATCCTTTTGAAAAATAAGCTCATATTAAAGTAATTAGTACTAAAAATAACTATAATGATGATAAAAAAATGAGGGTAACACAAAAACAAACAGCTGGTGTGCAGTATCTGGTTAAAAGTTTTGATATTAATAAATTTGTATATATTACAGACTGAATTAGTTGATAAACAGCATAGATAGTAAGATAGCATTACAAATCATTAACTAAACCTCTATATGTATTTCTTTTTAAACTTTAGTCAACCAAACAATACCTATATCAGTGTCTGTAACATACACAAACATCTAATTATTGTTATGACACAATCACGTACTAGAGTGGTAAAACAAAAAGAAACCAAAGCTATAACTCTATTATAGCTAGGAAGCAGCTTTGACGCAAGTAAGTATCAAATGACATTGGCGGCTGTGGTATTAGGTATTAGAGATGGTTATTTTCTGCTTCGAAATTGCATCCACTTCATGCTATGGATTTTTCGGCTCACAACAGAGGGACACACTCCATAGTTCACATTGACAAACAAAACCTGATCGCTGCGTTTATTTGAATCGGTCTTTTTATTTTTCAGTTCTTCTATTCGCGTTATTTTGTCCACACAAGAAAGAATGTTTTTCCGCAAGATTTCGTTTAATTCTTTATCATCTTTCCTGATATCAGACTGTTCTTTAACTTGTACAGCTTTACTTTCTTCAAAAGTTTCTGAATTATCAGGAGGTACTGATGTTTGTGTTTCAACACCATCAACTCCTTTATTAGCTTCTTCATGAGAGTGTCCTTCTTCTTCAAGCCTAATATTATGCATAGATTTGTTCAACTGTTCATTTTCTATGTTTGTAACTTTTTTCAAATTGTTGTTGATAACATCAGTCGTATTTCTTATTTTGTTTGTATTATCAGGGCTAAAAGTAGTTTCTTCTGTTGGCTCATTCTTTTCTCCAACAGAAGAGTCACTTGCCTGTAACTCTACGATAACAACTCCATCTGTCTCCTCAGCAGGCACTTCAACATTATCAACTAACATACTTTCAAGTTTAGTTTCACTTTCTTTTAATTTCATTACCATCTCTACCAGTTCGTCATATTCTTCTTTAGTGTGTTCGATAAAAGCCTAAATTAAAAATAGTATCAACCAATGTTGAATGTACTAATGTATATTTATAAACATAATGGAAATACTTTACATACCTCTTCCTCAGAGTTACGCATAGTATCAACAAGAGACGAAGTAACACGTATGTATTCTCTTATTTGTCCAAGCCGACGCTCGACCGCCGCCGCGTCTGGACAAGCAGCAGCTATAGCCTCCCCTAACGCTCGCGCTGATTCCCTATGAACCTAAACAAAGTCACATGTTTGTTGGACTCATTGCTATTTTATTAATAGTGTTTATTATAATTATTTTTTAACTGGAATTTAAATGTATATGTTTCTCATGAATTGAATGTATATGTCACTCAAATTCCAGTTCAAACCATGTGTCGTTTAACTAAACTAGCTAATGATGTGAATTTAATTCTTTTTTAGAATTACTACAATTATAAAATATTAAAACACTTTCAGAATACTTACATGATTACTCTCATTAAGATTATTGAAACTTCCTTGCCCCTGCTCATACATATTGTTCATTAAATTGACTGTCTTTGTCCCAGTTCTAGAATTTGAAATTGGTGGTGTAGTGTTATTGTTGCTTGCGTGGCTTCCGTCAAAAGTGTTGCGAGAAGGATTCAAGTTCCTTGTTAAATTATTTCTGTTTTGATTTGGTGCCTATAAAATAAATTTGGTTATTAATCTGATAAAAATACTATTATTTTTCGCATATTTATTAAAAATAAACAAAAGAACTTACATTAAATGGTTGTGAAACATTCCCAGTTACAGCATTGGGTGTAGTTGGATTCACAATCATAACAGCAGCTGATGCATGGTTGGAATGTGGGATTAGGCCTAAGAAATATATCAAACCATAAATAAATGCTTTGAAATATGTATTGCATGATGAAATTACATTTGAAAGGAGCACAACTTTTATATTATACACAACAATATAAGTATTAAATAATTGTAGATTCTAGTCAACTCTAGTGGTATATGAAAACAGTAAATTTACCATTCTGCATCTGATGCGCATAAGGGTGCAAAGTATGGCCAGATATTGATGAGCCAGTACCATCGTCGTGTTGTTCGGCCGAGATATTTTCGCGATTTTGCACGTTCAGGGGTAATGCACGTGGCTGCGGTCGTACAGGCACAAATCTTCCAAATCCACTCTCAAATGTTACAGAGTTGTCTAAAAAAACACTCAATTCAATGCAGGGTTCCAAACCCAAATTTGGTTATATGAATAAAAAATATTAGCTTACCTAAATCCGTTAATTCGTGATCTGATGATGTATTATTTGTTGGTTTTCTTGATTGACTGTAGTTAGTCCGAGTGTTGTATTCAGAGACAGGCACCCAATCAAGAGATGTCTAGAAAATAATTTGTTTTTCATTGATCACATGTCCTAAAAGTTCTTAAAATATATGTTGGACAACCACTGAGCGCAGAACACACACCTTTGGTGCACTAAATTTAGAAAAGCAACCTCCCATAAGGTATTAGTAATGATGCCAATTATTATCACTATGTTAATTACAATTTTTCATAACTTTATATGAAACCATTCAGTATAAAAGTATAAAAGAGAATTCACACCAACATTATCTATGTCACAAACTGTAGTATAGCTTGGCACCAATTCAAATTTCATGAATCTCTCAGGTTTCCAAAAATAAACTCATACGAACTTCACATGTGTTCAAACTTTACTCAGAAACACATTCGTTGTTGTCAAGAGTTTGAATACATTGCATTGTAAAAATTATGTATCTTGAATTCAGTGTGTAGTTTAGAAATAAATTATAAATAGGTATACGTAAATAATTTAGTTATTCTTAAATATTTTTTTGTAATAAATTTACTATTGTGCAGTTTTGGTGTGTGATACTCGGAAGTACAGTACTTAGTTTACATAAAATATATAATTATTTAGTTCAGTATAACAAAATTATATGGAAACTGTAAAAAGAAGTGAATAATACTTATTTCTCATGGTATATCAGAACTATATCACAATATGACTTGGTAATTTTAAGTAGTGATTACAGATAGTGGTTGGATCCTTAAACTCTAGTAAAAAGAAGAACATGATAGTTGTTTGATAATCCTCAAGTTAGAGATGCCACAGGACTTCAACATTTTAGAAAGTGCACATTTTCATTCATCTATAATTTTATGATGAGGTCATAATACATGTTATGTAGATGTTTAAGTTAAGGTAATAAGGATTTTATGTTGTGTATTAAAGAGCCAAGATATCCAGATAAATGTGGTGTTTATTTGTTTCAAGTCTGACATATTTTATACAGACAGGTTTGACAAGGTATCTTTTGTCATAGTTATAATTTTTACATAAAATACAGGATATTCTCACCGTTACGAGATTGGACGTCATGTCTCTTCTGGTTGGGGTGACTGCTTCTTGAGGAACATTACAATTGTTTCTTACTTTTGTCTTGGGTATAGTTCCCGTATGACCTGGATGCCGCTCGTTGTTACCAGGAGCCATAACATTCAGTTTCTATTTGCTGACATTTATAAGATTCATAGCAATAAATAACTGTTTATAATGATAAAAAATGACGATTGTATTAAAATAGTAATAAGTTACAAATATTTATTCTAGACCGATGATAATTATATAAATTAAAACTGTCCACAAAGCTTTATCTTCAACAAAACCTACGTACACTTAAGCCATATTTTATTTTACTTTTTTTCTAGCATATTGAATTATTTTTCTATCGCTTGCTTGCTTGCAGAATCTTTTGCAATTGCAAGGTTTTTTTTTTTTTATTTTATTCCCAAATCTCTGTATCAGGCAGGCAAATTATTGGCTGGCTAACTACTTTTTTAAGTTTGGCCTATTGCACATTGGGATATTAGCCCAATTCACCGATTGCACTAATAATTTAAAATTTGTTGCAATGATGAATAAATCTGATAATGTACTTATTAAGAAAACACTAATACCATACTATTTGAGTAGATCAACCATAATAATTGAAACCCCTTTAGGAGTCTAAAGGAGAATAAAGAGTCCCAATAAATCTTAATAAGCATACAATAAGCTTAGTAAAAAAACACTATTGCTACTACTAGACACATCTTGTATTGTAGGTTTTAAAATGATTGTTGCTACTGAGGGCTGATTTTTCCAATGCATGATAGTTTTATCCGAGGGAATATTTTTATGTTTTTGACAGTCTTCCATACTAAATCTGTCAGATATCAATTTTATTCTAGGAATAAAAATAATCTTGCGTTGGAAAATTCAGCCCTTAGTACCTAGATATTAAGCCTCCACTACACTATTTGTGATTTTTTTTTGTCGAAGTACTTGTCGAAATTAACCGAAGTCCGAAGTATGTGACTAGTGTGACTATACCTTAGAGCAATGACAACAAAATACTCGTGGAACTTCGCGAGGAACTCAGTTTCACCGACAGCGTTAGAACTTTGGTAAACTTCGAGTCCTTTGGCTTTAAAATATTATCACTTTTCTGACTAATAGGGTAAGTTTTCGTACACAGACTGGTGAGGTGTTGTAAGTTTGACCTGTCTGCACAGATTAGTAATATGTAGGTAGCTACCTGTCTGTCTGACTATGTAGATTGTTTTGTAGCAAACAGCGGCCTCCCACTCCCCTCCTTCTATAACCCTCTTCGGCAAGCCTATCCCCTGGGAGCAGCAAGCCTAATACCTGGTTGTGATCCTTGATCGGAAGCTTACCTTCGTACCTCACATAACAGCGGCACGCGCGCGAGCCGCGTTCGCCCTCGGCCGACTTCATTGTACGTTGAACAAGCGTAGTAAACTCTCTCTTACTTGTAAGAAGAGAATTTACACTGCGTGCGTGAGACCTATCATGACTTACGGCAGCGTCGTATTGTCAAACGTATCCGATTATAGATTCAAAACGATGCAAGCCCTCCAAAACTGTTTCAGGCGTAGAGCCACAGGGGCGTACGTTCGTAATTTGCAGCTGCGCTGTGACTTAAAGCTGCCCACCATCAAGCAGTTCATGAAACGCGCCGCGATCAACGCGAGTAACCCGTTAATCGTAGCGGCCGCACGATACCGACCTTCAGTCATATTTAAGATTAAATGCCCTAGACACACCCTCTCCTACCCCGACGATAAAACAACGCTTCTCCAAGAAGCATTCGATTTAGCTAGCAGTAGCAATACAAAACACAACCGCAGTATATTACGTCCTCGCCGACGATGCCCGTCGCGTATTTTAAATAATACTAACGTAAATATTACTCCCCTGTCCCTAGTTAAAACTGGCCCGAGCCGGCTAAACTAGCAATAAAGCTATGTCTCTAAATAATAAAAAGTCAGATCCCGCCCTCCCTTGCTATTTTTGCCTTATTAAAATGGTTAGCAACTCACTAAGTCGAGGTCCTAACCCCGCGGGGGGTGCCTTTAGTGAACATTGCTGACGTAGTTAGTTTTTCTATAACACACAGATATGTGTCTGTCTGTTACATCGTAGCTCCTAAGCGAGAGGACCGATTATGAAGGGTTTTTTTTAATCGGACTTGATCGAGATGGTTCTTAGCCATAATTTATGGAGATCTGGGGGGTTACTCTTGAATGAATTTCATTTCTTTCTCAATGCTAATGCAAAAATGTTATTTATTTAGCAAGAACACAAACAACACACTGTACAAAAAATACTCTCAATGTTTAGATTCCAGTCAGTTTCTTCCATTGACAGTATTTCTTTTTAAGAAAACTGAATGTAACTTAGCCGGCTAAAGATATCAATTTTGCAAAAAATTAATTAAATTGAAAAGTAAGGGCACTGTTTAGTAGGTATATTAAAATTGATTAGAAATTAAAAAAAATCTTACATTTTTAATGTAAGTGTAATAAGTAGGCTCTTGCGCCTAACGTGAGGCTAGCGCGCGAAGGGTGCACGGGCTATGCACGAAAATAAACGTGCACGGTCGCGGGGCTACCGCTAGTAAATTCGCCGTTAGAGACTCTAGTCGCGCATGTTGTCTTCGAAATGTCAAATGCCATATTTTGTTGGAGGGATTTAAATATTATGGCAAATAAGAGTTATGAATCAAAGACTATCAGTGCTTTAAAAGTCGAGTTAAGAGCAAAATGAAGCGGTTTGAAAGAACAGAAGCGGTTTGTTTACTGTTTACAAACCTATATTTTTGTCCAAATTATGCTTATTTACCGAGTTTAGTGCGCGGCATACCTACTGTTTATTTTATGGTAGGTATATGTGGACATGTTTTTACCTAACATTAAATACTTACAATTAATATATTTACTGGCGAGTGGCGGCAGATGGCATATTTTACCCACCTCTACCAGCGATGTAGAGCGACGGAGCGTGTCGAGCACAGAAACGCTACCATTGCGTGTTGGTCGGGCTTGGCGCATAAAGTATATCCATCGCCCCTTTGTGAATAATAGTCATGGTCTGCTTGTATACAAGTGAAACGATGGAAGCACATATTATTTAGAGAGACGTTGGCCCGCGGTATTTGACCAAAGTATAGAGGCAGCGTCGCATTTTCGATTTTCGTTCGACTCTCGTTGGAGTCGTTCGTTGTACTTGGTAGTATAGTATACGTATAGTTTAGTGCGCGATTGACCCGCACACTGGCCGCGCGCGCTTTTTCGCTGTGATCGTGCTCAGTACGGTATGCGTGAGCATTACTCTGTCGAAGTAAAGTACAACTGGATTCTAAAACACTTTGACGTTGAGTTTGTGTGCTAAAGTTGTGTTATAAATGTTGCAAATATATAAATTAAAAGTTCAGTGAAAATTGTACAGTCAATATAAAAGACTTACTAATCGCTGTTGTTGTAAGGTAAATAAAAACATGCAAGTGTGCTTTATATTTCTTTTTTAAGTGCCTTTCCGATGATTGTATGATTAATTTTTAGATTTTAGTTTTGTTATTTGAAGCCGGTGTTTGATATCTTTGACTGTTAATTTTAATTATAATTGTAAAACCCCGCTCTACATAGTTAAGAGAGACCTACAACACTAGCGATCCGCCCCGGCTTCACACGAGTAGGCAAAACATTAATCATTTATACAAACAAACTTTTCTCTCGAATCACTCTATTCGTTGGTGAAAACTATATGAAAAACGGTTAGGTATTTTTTGAGTTTACGCGTTCCGGCAGACAGCTGAACAGACGCGGCGGGGACTTTGATAATAACATAAAAAGGATATTTTTTTATAATAATATTTATAATTTATAATTTGATTGCATTAAAATGTTTTAGAAGGCAGGTGCCATAGTTTTCCGATTTAGTTCCAATAACCAATCCACTAACATTTACCTACACATAGCCTAAATTTTTACTTTCCATTCATAATTTACAATAGCTCTGTATCTACTTTAGACCGTTCATATCTTTTCTTCCATAGAGCAGAGGTGGATGGGCCCTAGTAGATGCCCAATCCCAGTTTAGAGTAAAGTTCTCAACAAGGCCACTGCGTGTTAGACCTGTGTCCCCACGTAAGCCTTTCAAAGGACCGGGTATTCTCAATAATGAGGATAGCCCGTGAAAAAAGAGAGATATATAATATACCTAGATAAAATATAGTAGTAGATGTATAGATATAGAAGATATAGATGGAGATAGATGTATAGATTTTACAAGGATTTTTTAGAGCTAATCTTTTAGCTAGATTAGCGATATTAGGTTTTTATTACCCTTTTTCAGATGGTCGTAACAAATAGGTATGTATAAAATTAACATATACGCAAATAACTTTGTAAGTACCTAACTAAATGTAAACTTTACAAAACTATAAACGTAAAGATCGAGCCTGCCTTGATACCAACAGAGTTTAGCAAAGAATAATAAAAGTATAAAACTCAAACTGGTTTTTGTAACATACGTTATACATTTATAACTGCAAATGTACCAGTTCGTTGTTTGTTAGTTTATAGTTTTATATGTATACGTAAACATGAATTAAAGTTTTGTTTAACGTCTGAACTAATAAACAAAACAGCATTAACCTGATTTAGACGAGATATGTTTTTGACGATTATATTCATCATTGTAAATAAAATACATGTAGGTTTCTACCGACCCAAAATTTGAACTTGTGCAGTCTATATAGGGATATAGAGTGCACAAGTTCAGAATGCAGTAGGTAGAAATATAAACTGTTACCTACGCGGAACAAGATATTATTTTCATAAAATGACTAAGACTGTCCCTACTGTAGTATTTTCTCTTCAAGAGTATTATTTTACGTAGTTGTGTAGTATATTTCGGTTAGCGTTCATTTATAAAGATTATCGGTGACTCTACCAAGGCTCTACACGTTGTCAAATGAAGGGTTCAAATCTAAATGCGTTAAATGCCGGTTATTTATAAAATAATTTAATGACAACAAAAATACAAGTGAATGCTACTGACTTTTTAAATTGTTGATGCTGAAAACGAAATCGGCCTTTTTATCACGAAAAAGAGACGCTGTAAATGTAATTGTTACTCGTGCGTCCTAAAAACTTTGTAATTATAATAATGGTACAATAATTAGTAGTAACACTAAAAAATAATAACACGTGTCTTTATAGTTATAAAATTCGTTACCTATATAAACTGTTATGATGGCACTGGCGGGTGGTGTCGTTTTGTAGGGTAGGGCCTGACAACCGCCGTGGGAGTGCCGACCTATTTACCAGATTTTGAGTTGATGACAGTTTAATTAATATTATAAAGCCTCACCTTAATAACACTGCAATACCTCTGCAAAGTGCTTATTCTTACAATTAATTAACGAGATTGTCCTACAAACAGATTATTTTTTTGGTAGATTTTAGTTTAGGTTTCAAATTCCAGCAATTCATAATTTATTTGATCTGTTTCATATTTATAAAGAGAACTTCTAAGTCACAAATATAGAAAAAGAAGCATCTTGTTTCTTTAAAAGCATAAAAAAAATAATATATAGTGTTTAGGTAAGTAGAGCAAAACAATAAACTTATCTTTCTAGAATAAGGTACCAAAACGCCAGTAGGTACAGCTAACTTACTACTTACCATGTCTAAAAATCAAATCAAATTTATGCATCATAACTGTAACTTACTAGTTTTATTTATGAATTCTAAGTGAGGAATAGACGGACAAGTTTTTAAAGAGGTTACCCAAAAAAAGGTTTTACACGCAATCACAATATACCTATGTAGACCAAGACTTTAATCGCGTGGGAGTTTATCATTAGTAAATATATCCTTCCAACTTTCATTATTTTTATGGAGTTCGCATACGGGTGGTGATGTCAGTGGTGACGTCATATTCGTACCACGAACCAACCGGTTCCACGGCTGCCGCCGCTGTCCTCCAATTATGCTAATACCGGTGCCGTTCCACACCACTCCTCAAGCTTATATGTCGTCAACAAAAACATATATCTGAATTAGTTCTAAGTAGCATGAAGTCCTCAATCCTCATGTATCTTAATTTAAGATAACTCGTGCAATTTTTGGGGTAGGTAATACATTTAGCAAAAAAATATAATTCAGGAAATTGGTCAGGGTTTTTGTAGATAGATACTTACCTACTAACAAAATTGAATCCTATAAAAAGTGATTCAGTTACACACGTGAATAATTAATGGCAGTTTGATTCTTTATTTAACAAACCACGTGCTGCGTTTCACATGGCTGCTACTTTAGTGTCGATCAAATTATTAAAAAAAGAACTGTAGCACATTTTGTAGTAATGGCCTCACGCACGACTTCCGTTCGATGTGCTAATAAAAACTTTGGCAGTTATAATGACACCATGGTACCATACACAATGTAGTTTACGTTATGTAACATGAAACTTACTTTTAGGTACCCGTGGCTTATTACTGTGACTTATTAATGTAAACAATGGCTTGCAAAAGTTTTATTAACTTTTCTTCAGTTCCGATAACTTATGAAAAGAAAAATACATGACCAGAACCACGATTTCAATTATTTACGTCGTTATTTCGTTTTCATAATTTGGTCTCGATCAGTTTACGTGCATCATATTTATGGAGCGCCTGTACTCATATACGTTCTCAGACGGAGCCCAAATACTTCCCAGAAAGGGCACTTATTGGAAAGTATTTGGGCCAAGTGGCAAAATACTGAAAGTCTAAAACGTCAATCAGTTTTAAGTCGCTGTTATGTCTTATCTCTTTCACTTTAAGATGTAAAGTAGCGACAGATAGAAATTTAGTTAGAATATTTCAGTATTCGGGTGTTAATCTCATAACGGGTGGTAATCTCACATTTCAAAATGTGCACTTGTCAATAATTATGTGCACAGTTTTTTTTAAAAGGTTTAAAATAAAATACCTATGTATATGCATTTTCCTTTAGATTTGAGTTTGACTGATTTAAATACAAAAATTTGTATAATTAACACATTGTTAACCAAGCCTTGATACTTGTAACATCGATGTTGATAAAGATAATCAGTATTCAAAAACTAGAAAAGTAATATAGTACCTACATTATTATATTCATAGGGTATTCTCTTTAAGTTCTAGAATTAAGTTTTTGTGAACGGATCGCAGAGCCTAGGTCCTACAACACAGGGAATCCTAGTGTAGGATCTAGGGCATAACCAATAATGTAAAATTTTCTAGTAATAAACGATTTTCATTTTCATTTTCATAGGTGAGGAAACAAACAAATTAACAAACCAATATGTAAATTTTTCTAGCGAAGATAACGTTATATTCAGTATGTAAGACAAACACATACACATTAGGTTTATTATGTAATACATTTTAGATATGTTTATATTTGCTGAAGGATTAAAATAATATTTTATTAACCCTTGTTGGGCAACCTATTTTTTGGTTTATTGGTGACAAGGAGCAATGCGTTCAACGATTGGTTTATGACGAAGAATTGCTGATTTAAATTAATGCAAGATAGAAATTTAAACAAAAGAAAGATTCATAATGTTGATCATTTACCGTTTTATAAGAGCTATTTTTCGATAAATGTCTGATCTCTAACGAATAAATAATGTCCTGCTTAAACTCTTCATCATTCGATAAAAATGTAGAGACTGTCCATGCTAAATAACATACACGTGTTTATACTTTGAATCATTCGAAATATTTCATTTTCTTATTATCTTCAATTAATAAACCATGTTACAAATAACTGCTTAAGTTGAGAAATACGTGATGTATTTATTGAACACCCACGATGTGTCATTGTTATTTAAATCTTACAAGTTTGGTACTGGTACCTTTTAACAAAGTAAGAATTATGATGGTTGAAAGATTAAAAATCATTTTATTGTTCTAGTAATAGAATAATTTTCAATAAGGCCTGAGTTGCACTACATTTGATAAGTTGGATTTGTTCGAAATTTGTTTTTTAGAGCTAAAAAATATAAAGGCCTAGTAGTCTTTCTAGAATCTAGACTTTCTATTATTTAGTACTTACGTTGTAGGTGAAACAATACAATGTATGGCCCAGATGTTCGCAGCGTGACGGCGAGTTCTTATCGGTGCAAAGACGCACCCACCTACACTCTCCCCTGAGTATTACAATATGTAACGTCGCGTCGCGCCTTGGCCGGACACGAGAGTTCAACGAACTGCCAATTCGCCATCTTTTCCATTTATTTATTCTAATTACCATCTTCCGTTGTAGTGAATTTATGTTCCAAATTTTAAATCTTTTCTGTAGGGATAAAAATTTATAAGTAATACCTATTCAAAGCAAACCCAAGATATACTAAAAGTCTATAAACTAAGTATAGGTACCTTACCTTTAATTATGTAAGTAAGCAGTTACTGAAATTTAAAAAAAAAATAACTTTACGCGCATTGTCTTTACATTTCTCATACTTAGTATAAAATAAAGTCGCCCCCGCTGTTTGCACGCTTAGATCTTATAAACTACGCAACGGTTTTTAAGCAATAGATAGTGATTCAAGAGGAAGGTTTTTGTGTATAATGAAATTCATTAATGCTTTGTTTACCCGTGCGAAGCGGGGGCGGGTCGCTGGTTATATTAAACCTCTTTAAAGAAATACATACCTAGTTTTATTTTGTATCTAACAACTTGAAATAATTAGTAACAACTTATCGTCTGTATAAGATTTTTTTTCTACATGTATTTTTAAATGCAACTATATAAAATGATGAAGTAACGTTAGATATAGGTTTTATTTAAGAACAGCTTCTACTGTTTGTGTCGTGTGTGGTTAAAGGTTATCAATGTTATCATTGACGGTTAGGTATAAGCTCTCTCATAATAAGTATTTCAAGAAAGAAAGTGTAATGTAGAGTCACTGTGTTACATACAGTCAGTAGTGTTTTTAAAGATTCGTAAAATATAGGCCGATTATCTAGTCGAGAGGTGTTCAGTGTTGGTTTAAAATTAAGGAAAAACCTGCCAAGTGCAAGTCTGACTCTCGCATAAAAGGGTTCCGTACTATCATGCCAAATGTATGTCATTAAATTCGAGCAAAATGCTCTGTTTTATGTTATATTTTTTTAGTTGTTATTGTAGCAGCAACAGAAATACACACTCTGTAAATATTTCAGCTGTCTACCTATTACGGTTCACGTGATTTGAGCCCGCTGACAGAAGGACCGACGGAGAGCGGAGGCTTAGTTATAGGGTCCTGTTGGCAACATTGGGGTACGAAACCCTATAAAATTGAAATTTATATCTAGTTATGGCTATCAAACATCAAACTCGGATTTAAGCCTTCTAATATATTACGCTACTATTTTACTACTATTAAGCTACGTTGGGGTTGGCTTCTATGTAGTCTCTCCAATTTCTGCTTTAATACTTAAAGATTAAAAAAAATACATAGAAAATCTAGCCAGTATACCACTGGACTACAATATCTTCGCAATTAAATTATATATCATTTTTTTAATTTGGTAATGTCAAACGTGACTGGAAATTAAGTAGTCATTCAATTGCTGTTATGTATTGTAACGAAGCTATTTAAATGCACACTTCGAAGAATTGCAACTCTATTAGCTAAACATGTAGCTACGTTGTTGGTTTGTTTAAATAACATTCGAATGTGTAGCAGGAAAATCGAAAGCAGAACGTAACCTAACCCTTCGTCAGCTAAGTGTAGCTGTAAATACAATAAAAGTAAAACAGAAAAAATTGATATACATTTCAACATGATGATACCACCACGCGTTCCTGAGAAAAAAGTTCTCGTCAGACTGACAACAAAGTGATCCTATAGGGGTTCCTTTTGAGGTAGGGAACCCCAAAAGTAAAAGTTGATACACTTTTAACAGTACATAATAAAACACTGCTTCGTTAAACCAAGCTAACAAATTGTAACGAAACGATGTTGTTTTTGGCATTTTCTGAAGAGGTCCGTAATTGGTTCATTGTCGGTCCAATGTGTTGTTGTTCACAGGCGGCAATGATAGTGGCATCGTTGTCATGGATGAATTTAAAATGACCGTTTACATCATATTTGATTGAATTATAGTGTGATGATATCTGTGAAGCGACTCGCGCAGGCGTCGCATTCGGTCACAAGTCGGTAACAGGCCTTCGCCGATTATAGCGGTGACGCCATCCCTCCCGGCAGCACTACACAATAATATAACAACTCGTCTGGGCCCTAAGCCTTGTGCCTTAAGACTCTGCTCCTTAAACCAGTCTCCAATCCACCGGTCAAGGCACGTTCAAGGTAATGTTACGATATTGTATTGTAAATAAGCATATACCCAGAACTGAATTAATGTCCCGATTGTTTAGTATAAGATGGTATCGACATATTTTTAATAAATACATTATTTAAAAGCCTGATTCACTTTGTATACGAATAAAGTAGGTTCCTTGTATAATGTTAAGTTTGCCATTTTGTCTTTCTATAAATAGAATAACTGTCACCCTCATCGTGAAGCATGCTGGACATTATAGCTCTGCGTGAATCCATAATTACAAACAAATGTTCGGCTTGTTGCCACACGATAAATCTATTTCATAACTAAAGTAATTTTAAACAAAATATTGTATGTATCTAGTTATATGGTTTTTAAATATTGAATAACGAAACACTATACATAGGTACATATCCCGTCAGCTAAATAAAGGACTGCAGGCTCACCTACTCTTGAATTCATTTCAATTTTAATACAACGCTAATGCAAAATTAGTATTACCTAATTTGATAAGACTAAATTGAATTAATTGAAGACTTTTTTTTAAGAATTGACTGAACTAACTGAAGTCGTCATCTTATTCTCTGTCGTCACACTCTTGGCAGAGTGTGAGTCGTGGTCGTCATGACAGGGGTGGTGGCGAGCTTCATAATTCGTAGCCATTCCTCTCGTACTGTTGATGAATAATTTTAACCCTGTACAATATATAAAAATCCGCGTCATACTTATTCATTCATGCTATTACACTTTAGCTTTATTGCGTAGCTAGGTCAACCAACGATTCGTTATTGC
Source organism: Diachrysia chrysitis (assembly GCA_932294365.1). NCBI lineage: Eukaryota > Metazoa > Arthropoda > Insecta > Lepidoptera > Noctuidae > Diachrysia > Diachrysia chrysitis. The sequence goes on along the minus strand of OW028649.1, from coordinate 7,100,314 downwards.
CTTGTTAGTGTAAAGAATATATTATATTCTTTTTCATTTCAATAACCTTGCACCTTAGGTTTAATAAAAAAACGATTTTAACCTTTCGGAATTCAAAAGCACTTTTTAAATGTCAAATAAACTGCACGCAAAGCACCAATTCTGCGCCATGATAGCAGAAAGGTATTCGGTTGTTTACTCCTTTTTGGTCGCTCTGCTAATCTCAGATCTGACATGATGACAATAATATACCGTTGACAAGATTCGTTTACAGCTATTCCACCACACGCAGACGATTGCAATTTGTTATTAGGTATGCTATGCTACTAAAACGACTGAGATCACGAGCATTGGTCGTGCTGGTATAAAGATCAAGCTGGTTTTTAATTGGCTGACTTTCCTGTTCATGCTAGCGGGTGTCGCATTATATTTTTACCTTAGTTCCACAAACGAAGAGCAACAGCCTAGATACACGTAGACATTCTTGCTTTCTTTTATTTCCTGATTCGCCATAAGACTAGTTAGAAGTTAGTGTGCATGTAACTATGATCTCACTTAGACAATAAAGCTCATAAGATGCGCAATAATTCACAGAGGCTTGCCATCAGTTCATTTAGTTGGCACAGCAATTCTGTAAAGTTTTCCCGTTTTTACTAGGGATAGTAGGACAGTAACTGCGAGAATATAATTTATTTGGAAGCACCTAGATTCTTATGCAGAGTGTAAAAATACCAATTTCAGTACTGAAGTCTCTGCACTCTGCACATCAAACTACATACAATGATGAAATATAAATGCTAGGAGATTAATTTTATTTTAAAAGAACTGCTTTTTATAGCGCGCAATGTAATGCACGCAACCGACTGTGCCTGTGTGTGTGTTTTGTGGGTAAATGTTTGTTTGGAAGTAAGTTTAGTATTAACACTTATACTTAATCCGTTTTAGTAAAAAACTAAAAAAGATAATAGACACTTAGACCTTCAATATCTTCAGATGGATTCCAAGGTGTGCTCTAGAAGAAAAAAATGATCCCAAAGGATCTTTTTACACCCGTTATTAATTTATAAAACCATTACGTAATTTAAAACCAGGCATGGTAAGTTAAGTATATGTTTTTAAATCGGTTCTGAAAGTTACATAATTTCAGACTTTGTTATTTATTCATATTTTTGAAGTGTACATATGAATTTACTGACTTGGAAAATTATTATTCAAAGTGCTGCAGTTATAACATGATAGTTATATTATTATTATAGTCCCAGTGAATACTGAAATTATTTCGTTTACCCGTGGGCCGTGCTATAAAGAGGTCAATTCTTAAATTGGGTTACACTGCCGTACTGAAGTTCCAGCATGGTGTTCTACTTTCTGTCGCTTACTTTATCGATTTTTCTTTCCACTTCGCATGATAGTGTGGTACACTAATACACAACGACGGGTATACATAACTCACCATTCAACCGGGGATGTATAAACAAGTGGCTTGCCAGTCTATAGTGAATTAAATTGGCCCGACAACTGTGACATCTCCACTCAATCAATTACAACGACCTAAGTATCTTCTTATATCACCACGCGTTGGGTGAATGAACAGTAAAGAACGTGGATATATAATGTTCTAGGAGGCTATATACCTGCCTACTTCATACTGATAATATGCTGTTTCTAAATATATTTGTCACATGTTTTCTTTAATGGAGAGAAAGAGAAGTACTTGAAGCTATTCGTAAACAGAGGCGTAACTTTTAAGACATTTTTCCATGTAATCATGATTATGTAATATACTTATTAAATACAATAATTTTATTAACTAGGTACACATAAATGTAAATAAAACCAACTACAAACTGAGTATAAGTATCTACAATTAAAATAGGGAACTATACGCAATTTCATTTACGAAATGTCATTCTTGTAAAATTTTCCATTCATTTTGAGTTAACTACTGACTACTGCATCGATTTTGATAAAATTTATATGGGGCCACCTCGGAAGCTACCTTATCCAAGCAAAGTCAGAGTTAAAGCGTAACAAAAATACAGAATACTAAAATAATAAAGACTTAAGAGCAGACTTTAAAAGGAGAAAGCGTTTGAAGTAGTTAAAAAAGGATATAGAATCATACTGGCACTTTTATCATGCTTTGTGTATTGTGACTCACGCAAAGCACAGTCAGATTTTCAGTGACAGATGAATAAAGAATGAAATATTATAACTTATACGTCGTTTGTCTTTCGTTAAGTTGTTGTCGACCACATGGTGGATTACTTTAAACCTAATTCTTTATATGGTACTGGTTGTACCTACGTTATTGTTATGTATGACAATAATTGGAATATGGCTCGTCATAAGGACGGATTTTTTGCTTGAACTGTTTAGATAATACATTCTTATAAAGTGTTTTGCATGCTTCAAGTTACAAATACCTATGTAGGTAGGTACTAACTTACTAAGTAATATCTACTTAGTATGTAATATTATGATGTCATTTTTATAATAGTCTTGCTTAAAAGAGACTTGGTCTGTGTTCTTGCTGATAAGAGCCCGTAGCTCTGTTTTGTTGCATTGAAACACAACAAAACACAGATTTCGTTGGATTTATGACCTACTTGTTGATTTAAACGATCTGATTATTGCTTAGTTCCTAGGTATTTCTATATATACCCATTGAAAGTGGTTATATTATTTCAGGTTTATTACAGCGAATGGTTAACTTAATAAGCCTTAGCGATGGTAAAACCACAGAGTTATGCTTGAGGGGACACGATGGGCCCCGGTAATGAAATTTTATTCTTTAATGTGGCTTCTTTACGTAAATTAAATGTCCGTTCATGTAATTGGCAAAGTAACTATGTAGCTTAGTGTAGAATACGATAAAATGTTTGATCGGTGAACTAACATTTGATAACCATTCATCTGTATCTATACAGAAATATGTGGGTACAGTACTAAATAGTTAGTTATGTACTTTTTATTGCCTTACCTGAAACTCCTGAAAGCCAAAAACAAACACATCAAATGGTATTGAAACATTAGCACAAATGTTGTAGAGTCAAAAATTGCAGTTTTGTCGTGACCATAACGGTGCCCAACTATGATCGCAGACTGAAATCAAAATCCTATGCGGTGCTGTTGCGTTTGCGCTACTCTCAAATTTAATAAATTATATAAGTAATAAAATAATTCAGTACGTAATAAAAGTTTATTAACCGTTTCAACGTTTCTTGCCTCCATTATTTCGCAACTTTCCTACATTTGCCGAATTTCGGCCATCAACCTTGCCATGCCCTCTAGAAGTTCAATTTGACAAACGAGTCCCTAGCACGCATACGAACTATTTGTTAGTAGCTTAGCATCAATTTTATCATTTATTGTTCCATTTTTATTATGAAGAGGATATTATTATTAGAGGATAGAATTCGACAGGACTCGAGTTTGTCTACCGAAGCAAAATGAATATCTATAATCCTTTCCTCTGACTCATCATCTATCTTGTTATTCCTTAATTTGGTATGATTGTTATTTTGGATATACCTATGTACCTAAGTTACCTACATATCGTGCACTCTTTAATTATAAACCCTTCGATCAAGAAGACACTATAAACCTTGTTATAGAAATGGTAAAAAAAGGATTCTAATGGTCTTTACCAAGAACTGTGCCAATCAATTTAGCCCCTAGCGATTGTCAGCTTGACTTAGATCACATAGGCGTAGGCCTCACCCAAATTGAACCATAACACCGGGTTCTCGTTAGGAACCGTATGAAAATGGCAAATAAATATTTGAATACTATTTCCAGTCTGTGTGGTTTGTAGAGCGGGTTCGTTGAGTTTGTTTGACCGTAGTTCCCGTTTGATTTTCAGAAATCGGTTTAATGTCTGTTCGGTTAGATACCTTATTTAAACGTTACATAATTTTAACATTAAAAGGTTTGGTGATATGATATGTATGTAATTCAAATGAAAAATTTAAATAATGAAATTTAATATCTAATAGCATGAGTAAAAATTCCAATTCGAATTGGCGGTTTGCCACATACAGGGCAAGCAGCTGTCGTGTGAAAGTATGGGACGGTCATGTTTATATTTCTCGATCGTAACCCAGTTACACAGACAACGATACCCTTTGGTGAGGAGTTGGCGACGAAATATCATGAACCCAAGTCAACAATTTGACCTGTTTCGTCTAACAAGATAATGAGAACCGATTTAATAAAAACGTGTGGTGTGTTTTTTATTTTCTTTTAGGTATATCGATGCTGATTCATAGAATGTTTACTAAAAATGGGTATTTTATACTCGTAACACTTAGTAGTAAAATAAATTTGAGTATTTCTACGAAAAGTAGAGAACTTTTCGCAGCGACCGGCAGGAAAGGTAGAGACAAAGGATTTCCGAACCCGAAATTCCGCTTTTACCCTGTTCAGTGCTAACTTATTTACAAAACTAAGTAACTAGGTTTCTATTGTAGCTTCAATAAAATTGCGGCAAACAGATTAATTAACTTGTACATTCTTCTTCATTTTATTGTGCAATCGAATTGTAGTTCTGTGCGGAAGACGGGGTTGTTAAAATTCAACATAAAGATAACACAGGGTCATTGTCATAAACTATAGGTTTGAATTATGTAGATTATAGAAACTGCGCAAGACCGGATCACATCATCTGCATACTGCAGCCATCAAAATACTTGATTTGCTAAAGATGTGCATGCTCTACATTTTTTAACAGTAATCCAATTTAAAGTATACGGTACCTACTTATAAATTTTTTATCTACCTACTAAACGATGGGTTGGGTTTTGTTGGAATTTAATAAATCCTTTACTTTAATGTTTTTTTTTCTTTTTAATTTAAGAACCTCTGTAGTGTTCTAGAACAGTAATAAAATAATATACCTATGTAATTTATTTTTTCAAAAATCTTAGATAATGACTCGCAAAAAGATCTTCGGGGTTTAAAAAATCCTAATCAGTTTGAACGTAAGTATGTAAATATTGAAAGGTCGAGGTCATTGAAGTAACCACGTTTATGTTCTATAATTATGTTAGTACCTATCACTCACATTTATTATGGTAATGATAACCTATGACATAATAATATAGGTACCTACATGTTTTGGATATCTAGGTGGGAGGTAGGTGTAAGTACCTACCTACTGTCAGTCATTCTACAATTTTGAGAATGACAATAAGAGTCGTTAGATTCCGTTTTCGATAACTAACAACAGTTCTATTAGGTATCACTAACATTTTGCTGAAAGTAATAAACTAAAAGCAGTAAATATGGCAGGGAATAGAAAATATGCATATGACTAATTCTGTTTGCATCAGTCTGCTTATTAATCGTCGCCCTGTAGGTATCCATTCACCACGCGTCCGGCATGCATGCGTACTTTTTACGAGCCCGCTTGTCCACTGTTGTGCTCAGGATGAGATCACTGCAGCCGTCATCTCATGGCATCTATTTTAATTCTACATAACAGTTGGCATTGGTTGTGTCACAACGAGACGCCAGTGATGTAAGCGTTTAAATAAGTGACCGTGGCCCCGATTTACAAAACGCGTTGCATCGATTGTTTGAGTTTTTTGTCTCTCAATAAAATTCTCACAGACACGTGGCTTCTAAACAGTCGTACTTTCTGTTAATTAAGTACTCTAGTTTTAGGTTGTTAGATGCTATGATAGATTATGTTTTAATAACACTTGAAATTAATTAGTTATAAACTCGTGTTCATATGGGTACTATAACTACTTACCTACTACTTAATAAAATATCTACCTACTGTGATGTACTTAAAATGAATATACGTCTGTTCCAGATGCAAGATACCTGATTAACTCAACCGTTTCAAATTACGACAAAAACCGCCAAGATGAAGCAACTCGTCAATAAGAACCTTATAACGCTGAAATGCGTTCTCTTCTGCTTTCTCTCAGGTAAAGTTTTAAATGCTTTTACTATGTACGAGGTAATCATAGGTACATTCATAAAGCGTTCATATATCTATGCAAAAAAATTTAAACATAAGATTCAATGTTTGAAAAACAAATAATAAATTCAAGATCATTATGATGACGCATTGACTTGAAATATAGGTATTTCAAGTCAATGCGTCATCATAATGATCTTGAATTTATTATTTGTTTCCAAAAATTCAAAATTCCCAAGACCTAGGTAGGCCTAGGTCTTGGGAATTTTTATATTAGCACGTCTCTACTATACGAAAAAATGCAACATGTTCACATGGCTTTAACAGGTTTGATTAAGTAGGTACTAAGTTTGCGATAAAAATGCTGACGTAAATCACTTCTTAGTACTAATAAATAAACGATGCCATGTTTATTCCTTTCTTGGGCAAAAATAAAACAAAATCGTTACCTACTGTTCACAATTCAGAAGCCAACAAAAACTAGCCCGAAGAGATCATATGCGGCATACGACATACATAACATATAATTGAAGTCGATGTTGCAAGCTACCTTCTAAGGAGTGTTGGCTGCTACCTATGGAATGATTTAGGGACCGTTCACCTCGGACTTGCCAGTGTGCTGAGATCGCGGCCAATGTGACCCATATGCTCCAACAGCTTACCATTCTCCACTCTCGTAGCGAGATGCTTGCGCGTACGCAATTCGATACTTATTTAAAAACTCTTTTAGATTCAAAACATACGACCTCGTTTATCAACTGTTGTAATGTTGTTATTGTTTATGTTTAGGTGTGGGCTGCATATTCCCGTTTCTACCACTACACATGCTGTCAGTGGGTCTAGACAAAGGAGAAGCTCGGCTAATATCAGCTATCGCACCATGCCTCGCACTACTTGGCCCGGCCGTATTGGGGCCTCTCATTGATAAGTTAGTATTGTAGTAGTCAATATTTGTGTCTTTATATGGCTAGAGATCAAGGTTTGATGGTGACGAATCGTTTTCGCTTTGCATTATACAATAGCTTGTTGTTAAGTGATATCACTATTTGAAAGGAATCAATTGCGATACATTTTAATGGAATAAGAACACTTTTCAGACTTAAATACTGATATTTTTTTATCCCGCTGTGGAGAATCTGAGGGGGCGTGCTACAGTCTTTCCGGACAAAGCATCGGAATGCTTCCCCCTTCCCTTACCGGGGACCAGATGGAAACATTCTCAAATTTCGTAGTCCCTGGCGACTGAACCTCAATGCAATGTATTTCGTGTCTTAGAATGTCGGTGGGCCGAGGGTCGACCGGCGGTGGCTCAGGTCCTAGCGGGTCAGGACGTCTGCTGCGCGTCATAACCGCCGCCTGCCTCATTCTCAGCGCTGTGTTCTACACGCTGCTTCTCACTGTACCTTACACGGAGCGACACGAGGTATCAAAAATCATTAACCGGATTTACCTACATTTAAACTATAAATTAACTAAATAGTAACAATTTGAGTAGGTGGTCAGTGGTAAAGTAAACAAGTCAACATTCATTTTCTTTATTCATTTGTTTTTAAATATTAGACAAAATGCATTATTTATTTTCATTGTGCCTGTCGCAGTCAATGTTGGTGACATAACTCTACCTACTTTCTCAGAACATATAACTTTACCGAGTTTCCCCACACTAGCCTATTCTAAAAAACGTAGTCAATATTTGTATGTTGGTCATTCTTCGTATTTTTAACCGTGACTAGACAAAATGTGGACAGCTCTCTGGAAGTCCTCAAAGCATCTTTAACATTGATTACCTGTATTTAACAGGCTCGTCGCCCTCAAGTGCTGTTCATGTGCGACGAAGATAGTGCTTATGTCATGCAGGAAGTGTGCAAAGAGGACATGCGCTGCAACCGATGGTCGGGCGAGAAGGTATGGCAAAAATATCAAAGTTACAAACTGCTTAGACTCTACACTTGATTAATTACATTCAGTATTATTTGGTTAAGGGGGTGGATCTTACCAGTTATCAGTTGGATAGCTGGCTAGATCCACTACGGGTATCCGACCCCGGACTGAGAGCAGTCTAGGGACGCATACCCGTAGATGTTGCTGTCCCATTCATTCTATTCCCGTGAGGGTAACATCCTCTAACCCCTTTCCTTTCAATGTTCCTGTCTATACTTTGCAACCTATACATTCCCTATTCGTTATCTATCTCTAATATCGTTATATCTATAAAATCGTTTTATAAGGAGAAAAAAAATGCTACTTTGAATTATTGAACTTCTATCAACGACAACGATTATTTGTGGATACGCTGCAGTGTAAATCTAGTCCGATGAAGTTTATTTAATGGAACGGATATGAACAGTTTATGTATGGCTAGAGAAGCAAAGTTTATACAGAGATAGATTAGGTATTATTGGTATTTATTTCTACTTCTAACTTGCAGTCAGGAGTCCTGGCGGTGACAGCTTGCGAGTACGGATGCGCCGATGAAAACATGACGTGGGTCAAGCAACCATTTACCACCACGTCTACAACCACAACGCTAAGCCCTATGTACTTGAATATCGCCAATGCTACGGTACCTACAAAAACAATTTTTCAACATTACCTTTTTTGTTATCTAATTATAAATGGTTATGTAACATTTTCTTTTAAACAGACGGAATCAGCCGTTACTGAAGATGAAGAGCCGATGCACTCAATGCCATTTGAAGTTAACCCTCCTCACTTTTGCTATAACGGTCAATGCCTGGTCTACATGCAGCATCAAGCAAGGCTTCGTGTGCCTCTATCTTTGATAGCACCTGAGCTACCCGAAGATAATAGCACCGTTGACTCTGATTATGATGATTGGTGCACTTATAGAACAGGTATGAAAAAAAAATTTTTGGGATGACAACACCACTAGTTAACTGATTACCGTGGTAGTCTGACAAAAAAATTGTTCTTTTGTTTTAGCTGGTCCTTCAAGTTGCCAGGTTCCGCCAAATCGTCTGGCAGAAGTAACAACAGACGATCAGGAGTGTAGGCCAGCAGTACGCTGCCAAGTACTTGACCCTTACGATGAACCCGACGGTGTCCTTGCCGATGCCGAATGTCGACTTGTGATCGGAGACCCGAGCTACACGTTTTGGACTTATTTATTCATTAGGTCGGTTATCACCCTTACTTTGTGTTTCAGTCTATCTTTAATACGCTACCCAATAGTACCTACCTCAAGTATCGAATGGGGTATGACTATTTTTTTTTAATTTCCGTAATATAGATTATTAAAATAAAATAGTAGGTACATGTCTAAATAGGCACGTATTTTTTCTTATTTTACGATCAACCAAAAACTCACACATTATTTCTGAAGGATTAATTAAATTTTGACTTTACCTAGATACACAATCATCTACCACATTACCAGTGTCCAATTCTGTAAATTATCTACTTTAGTAGTTAGCTTATATCGAACTAGGTTACCGTACCTACTATGTTTTTAACTTTTTTGTTCTTTGTAGTAGGTACTCAGGGAGGTATATAATTATAACATCACCGACTGCAATTCCCGGTCAAGACCACATGCCTAATAAGCTTTTTAGTCCTAGTTAAATCACTGGATGCTATTTAATATGTAGGTCCTGTACAGCTAGTTATTTACACAAATTATAATTTTAAAAAAATGAATGTTACTTCTTGTAGCTACCTACGAAAAATAAAAAAATAAATCATGAAATACATTTTCTTACATTAAATCTAAGTATTAAAATATTAAACCATTGCTCTATTAAAATACCTAATGTAGGTATTTAAATAGTGCAGTGCATTTGCTATTGATGATTATAATATTATTATAATCAGTTTGTTACCATTTCCTTCCCGATAAATACATATACAAACAACATTTACATCATGTAATAAAATGCTTTTTCAGGATTCTAGCAGATATTTGGCCAACAGCAGGCCTGGCTCTTCTCGGTACAGCTTGCGTTATTGCAACAAGAGAAACTTCACTTGGACGAGGCGATGTTGGTCGACAGTTGGCGTTTGGCACCCTGGGACTCGCCATCTTTCCGCCACTGGCTGGACTGGCTGCAGAAGGAATGCCCGACAATCCTTACCTGATACCATTCGTTTTACATGCAGTGTTCATGGTCGTTGGAGCTCTTATTCTACTGTTCGATAGGTGTGTACACATTCTCGCTTACTATGTCAAGGGGTTTTAACGTTTTACGACAGTTAAAATTAGATTGTATAGCGTGTGACTGGGATTTAGTTAATAACTGTGAGTTTATATACTCCGTAAAACTGCTAAACGTGACTCTATCGCTTTTTATATAATAATGAATCACTGAGTAGGCACCTTGGATGCGTAGGAAGCGATGATTTACTTTGCATCATTGAATCTCTTGTATGACTCACAACATATCAGTGCATAAACACAATGTATTCTCCAGCTTAATAAATAGTCAACAATTCTATAAGCAGACCGAATAAACATAATGCGTGCATGTGAATGCGTATATTGCGCTTATTATAACATTCAAGTTATGTTATGTGTAAATGAATACCTACTAAAGAGTACTAACCTACCTAACTAAATGAATCTATAAAATATTATTGTACTTCGGCAACTAAGTATAACATCCCATAATGGTAACGATATGCTGTGCTGATGTTTTAGGAACTTTACCTTATTTATAATTATTACAGTCACATGCCGCTCTCCACCCCCGAGTGGTGGTGGCACACAGCGACAGGAGTGCTGGCCATGCCCATGAACACGGTGCGACGGTATGGAGCTGAGACTGCTGCAGTTTTCGCTGTGGTTGCACTACTTGGAACTCTGTGGAGTGGCATTGATGCCTACCTGCCATGGTAAGGATTCTATTGCACTCCAAGAAAAGCTATAGACATCTACACAGATGATTCATCAAGACATCCATTTGGTCACATGTATAGTCTAATGCACAGCACTATATATTATTGATGTACCTATGTGAACGGACATAAGGACATATTTTTGATCTATAGGTTCTATATAGACCTTACGCTCAAAAAAATATTTTGATTCCTTGACAGTGCCAATATATTAATGAACTCGACTATACCTGCCATTACAGGACAGTGCTTGCACTGAACGGCACGATAACCGAGATGGGACTTACGCTGACAGCAGGAGCCCTGCCGGCCGTTCCCGCACTCTGGTGGGCCGAAGCCCTTGTAGACTACATCGGGCATTCCAACGTATTTATCATGGCCTTCACCATTTATGGAGTGCGATATACTGGTGAGCCTGAGTAAAAGTAACATAAAAAAGGTTTAAGAATTAATTGTAGGCCCAGCCTATGAATAGTATAATTTATGTACATAATAATATAGAATCCTTCGATTTTCAGGTTTGGCATACAGCGCTGACTACTCATGGGTGGTAGTGTGTGAGGTCCTGGAAGTATTCACATTAAGCTTGGTCTGGGTGACAGCGGTGTTATATTTCAGGCACTTGGTACCTCGAAAGTATACAGCTACAGGACAAGCTTTGCCGGTCATTGCACATTTCTGCATTGGTATGTACCTAGATACTACATTAATACAATATTTTGAATATTTCCGTTGATTTTCTTTGATACAAAACTATTCCATATCTTTTTAGGTCGGTGTATAGGGGCAATAGTAAGCGGCATAGTATCGCTAGAGCAGCCACTAGAGTCAGCTCGCGATGTGTACCGTGCCCTCGGTGTGGTGGCGTTGCTGTCTGCGACGGTGTACCTCGCACTATATCACCTGCTCTTAGCCCCAAGATGTGGTGCCGCTACAGTCTCACCGCCTCATCACCTTTTACAAGGTAAGCTCCTATATTCCACAAATTGTGGCTCGATGTTGTTTGCTTAAACATTACAAAAACATGCCAGAATTCATTTGATTAATACATTTTTTTTTTATCAATGTGCTAATACGTTTCTTATTTATTAAAGCTTGCTCTATAGATGGACAGCTAAATGCTAAAGGTATGAAGTCGCCCGGTATTCAAATTAAAATTGCATAATTACCTACGTAGTTGTAAATATACCTATTAATATTTTACCTACGTATCACTTATCTATAGGTATATACTTAGATATTATTTCATACAATAAATTATTGGGAACAGGGCAGGGAGATGATGATGAAATATAACAATTACTATGAATACTTATTTTTAATTTCAGGTTTAAATTCGAACGGAAATTCCAACGGCAACTACTCTCCCATGCGAGTCTACCACGAAGAACGTTCCCGGAAAGGCCAGTTCCGTTACTAAATAATCCTTCCAATAAATTCATGTAGGTACACAAAACCAGAACTCGCGCCTTTGAGTTGAAATAAACTTTGATGTCATGCGTATATGGAAACCATATTTGCAACTGGGTAAGTTGCAAATATGGTTTCCATATACGCAAAAGGAATTTAAATAAATTAAACATCGTCAAGTGTACCTTTCCTGTAACTATCAATGCAAATTGATATTTTTTCATGTTTTTAAGTGTTTCGTGCCTAGCATAATACGTTTTTATAAAATAAGTATGTGTCTATCATAATAATTAATGAGTAGATGTAAGTAAATGTATGTTTCAAAAATCTCACAAATAGCTTAAAAAGCCAACAATGAGAAGAATCAATATCGGTGCTTATAGTTGATGGATGAACCAAATTGCCACTGAAATAGCATTTCAATTATCACTTGAATGGGGGATCGCTAGTCTTCACATAGAAAGATTGATTATATGAAAAAAAACGGCTGTTTCAACTGTTTTACATGACCTCTGTACCAATACATGAGCTTTGATCACAAATCAAACATCGTACCTACCTATGTAGTTAGATAATTGTGGATTATTTTGATATTTAACTTTATTACCAAGGTTGGTTTTCCCACAAAATTAAACTACAATAAACTAGAAAATGTTCTATTCAGTTAAACTAAACCTTTGTGAGTGATCTATAAAAACATATCCGATAGACCACATAAGTAAAGAATTGTGATATTTAAATGCTTTTTGTATGATTAGTAATCAGATGTTGTACTAATTTATTATTGAAATTATTGTCCTACAAAGTTTCCGGTTTGCATTTGTACGTATTTTATATTATCATAAGTTTTTTATTAAATAATAAAGTGAAGTCACTGCCTCAGTATGTTACTTTTATTTTATACCTAGGTACTAGCCTTTCCCGCGTACTTATCGGTCCTTTTTTGAGATCCAAGCTTACTCGTTTTATAAAAAATCGGTATAGTTGTTTAGCCGTGTAAACGTAACAGATAGACAGACAGACAGTTACTATCGCATTTATTATATTAGTTCAAGTTATGATTCTAGGTACCACCGCAAACGTCCGATTTGCTAGTGCTTCCGATCGCCGTGACTTTGATATCGTCGGACGTACTTACCTATTTGGTAATAATGTGCGACAGAGATTTTAGCGATTGCTGTTGCAAAATATATTTTTTTATGGAATACTAGCTGTGCCCGCCGCTTCGCTCCCGTCAACTGACTACCTACCCTACCCTACTCTACCATTTTTGTTTTGTTTTTAAAGCTTCCCTGTATTCTAGCGAACAAAACAAAAAAAGAATTAAGTATTCAAATCGGCCCAGCCGTTCTCGAATTTTAGCGAGACCAACGAACAGCAATTCATTTTTATATATAAGATTAAACATAAGATCCAAGATTCTTCTTTCAAGATTTCTTCCGAGGGAAAATGTATAGTTTTATGGATAGGGGAAACAAAAACTAAATGTAAGTTAGGTATTCTATATTGTATCGCACAAAGCGAGTGACGGGCCTGGCGCACGACTGCGGAGCGTAGAAACCGAATGAAAATAGCCGTGCGTATGCAACGCTCATCCGATATGTTTAATTATCCAGTAATTAAGCACGAAATGTAGTGTGGACACTTGACAACATATATAAAATTGTAGCGTTGTTTACAGAAAAATATTAAATGCCGATTATTTATCAGAAGTGCGTCAGCTCATCAGTTCCACGAACATTACTGCAACAACACGTAGTTGTAGTTCGACGAGCGTTAGCACACCACAGAACAAATATACTGTAGCACACTAAGTATGAAGCATAAAGTACTCTGTGTATGAAGCGTTTAAGCGAACTGAATATCGCGAGCAAGAAAATCGGCTAGTCTGAATATCGCGAGCAAGAAAATCCGCTAGTCGCTGGTCGAGTGAAGTCTGTCAATTTCCACCAATCACAGGCCATTAGCTTGTCTCTCTTTGGTAGAGAATGACAGATTGACCGAATACGTCACTAGCAACCCTAGCGGGGTTTTTGACTTCAATATTTTAAGCTTTAGTCGCACTTTTTTTTTTCTTTTTTCGCGAAGGGACACTTTTGTACTTATAATTATTCTGTTACAGGTATTTAATAAATAAATTTGAAAAACTGTCTAATTTGGAGAAAATAGGGAAATAATAAAAATGCGTAATTATGAAATACAACATTCTTGTATTTCTAATTCTGAAACAAATTAGCATTTAACGATAGATCAGAACTGGCGACCTATCAACTACCACAATAACATTAGCAAATAATATGAACAAATCTTTTTGCATACCAACATGTATGATAGAACTATGTCGGTATATCTTGTACACCAAATAAGCCTGAGCCATTTCATATTTACATCATTTTATTTTTTACGAATACAAATCTTATCAAAAGATTTAAAAGCTAAATTTGATATACCAAATGTACTTTACATAATATACTATAATACTAAATTATAAATCGTTATGTTTTCGCTATTTATTGTAATTTAACAGTAAACTGAGTCACCAGTTTGTCAGATATCACAAAATCATGATAAAAAATATATATCTCAGGAACCCATTAAACCAAATTATACACCTAAAGGGGTCTATCCAGTAAGCCGTATAATACCATGACCGTTCTATGAACGTATCAAGCACGAAAAAAATAAATATGGACCACTATACTCAATAAATCGTATCTACAGCGAATCATACCCGTGCATAACGGTTCTCGTTCCACCTGTTTTCGCCTTAGGGGAATGTTTATGACGCGTATAGAACGGTCATCATACGCGGTTGTAACCTGCAGGGAGAACCGGCAAAATATTCTTGACGGTCCGATGGCGACGGAACGATCTAGTGGGCTTAGTCTCATACATTTCAATACAAAGAATATTTATTTGCTTGACATGTTCTTAGCAAGATCATAGTATAATACGGTGTAGTTGGCAGACGCCTTAATAATAAACGTAAACACATAATATGTGCTAGACAACAACCGAACGAGATTCAACATTCGGTAATTATTAAATATATCAATATTATGTCAATATGTCGTCTATTAGGGCTATAAACTTAGGTCAGGCCAGATTAATATATACACTAAACTTACTATAAATTTACAGATCCGTTAACTTGCTTGTAATTCGAGAATTACTAGATAAACAATACAAAATTTAGGCACCCTAGATTACTAAAGCTGCCATAATCTACATCATACACGTGTACTATGGGTATGGACAGGCCTATTGACATAATTACCAATTTTCTAATTTTCACATGAATACAAACAAACCTTATAAAGTAAGTTAAAGTATTACAATTTCAAGCAAAATCATAAAAAAGTAACAATCATACCAGATATTCCTTATAAAGCAACTAACACAATCAAATTAGAAAAGTTATTTAATTGCTTTTATTAAAAACAAAGAGTTTACTTTGACAAGTACATAGTTAATTAGTGATGCTATGAATGTGTGCAACCAAGATTGTTGTTTTGCTTTAAAGGTGGTGTAATAGTAAAAATTCCAATAAACTGTTTGATTAAAACGTTGTTTATGAAGTAGGTTCTAAACCAGAGGGTGATAAAATGATATAGATAAAAAACCTTATAAAAGTCAAGCATAACAGAACGAGTGTTGAATCTTGTTTGGTATGCTACAATATTTTAAATATATTGAACATCAAATGATAATGTTCCTGTGTTTGTGCTCTATAGTAGAAATAACAACAAAATATTAATGGTTTAATTTCAATTATCCAATTTTACTGATACATAAATCACATAAAGTCACTTCTTTTAACAGAACTTCGAACGATGACTTTCCTAAATGAATTGAAAAAGACATTAAAGGGAAGAGGAAACGAAAACTTTATTAAATCTCAATCTGTGACACAATATCAAATCGGTTTACTCATTTTTAGGATATAGACTACATTCCTACAAATGAAGATAAATAAACGCTTAACGCGAGCTAAAAATCGGTATGATACAAAATAAAACTAAATCGAATTAGAGACTTCAAAAATTAATTGTTTTTAGAATTGAGTATTGCATAATTTAATTGCGAAGCAAAATAAAATTGTTACATGTTTTTTATTTTCTTGCTAGATTATTGAGACATCGTAAAAAATAGGAGCGCAGGAGAGAAACCACCAGCGAATGGTAATTCTGTTGTACTGTATTGAATTAATTACATAATTAGAATCTGTATTAAAGAATAAATGAAGTGGATCCAATTAAAATTGACTAAAACATGATACATTGGATTTAATTGTAAACATTGAATGACGTGTTGAATAATTTTAAATGGTATTTCATAATAATCAGAAAAATATATAATAAAGAATTACTCTGTGAAACTGGGGAGATCACTTACGATTTCAAGCTTTAATAAGTGTATTATTTGGTACTAAGCTACGAAAGCTTAAGCGATATTGAAACGTAAGTCAGGCTGGCGCTCCCTACACTTAGGGTCGGCTCGATTAACTCTACCATCCTCTTGATTGCGGCATTAGTTATTTACGAGGTCTAATGACCAATGGCTACAAGCATCATCTGAAATTAATATCTAAGTTACAAAATAAATGTAAAATGCGTATCATGGAACTTCAATCTTCGTAACGAAGACAAAGTTTGGCCTAATTGTAGATCTCTTTAAATTTATAAAACAATGTTTAATTGATCTATAAATTAGTTAAACCACGAGAATGATATTTGTCAAAACAAAACATAATCAAATTTCTAATATTTGCAAATAAGTATAAAAATATGTAATATAAGTATTTGTTTACTGAATTGTAAAAGCACTTGTTATGAAGATCTTAATACTTTACTCAATATGCTCAGGAGATACCTTTTGTAATGAGTGTTTATTAAACATTGAGTGCACATTAATATGATTTATATTTATAAATTTTGTTTCGTTCACATATTTCAGGAACACTAAGTTCAAATCTACAGTCATTACTTCACCAGTTTTAGTCATGCGCTTATCTACCTAGTATATAATATATAATTAAATTTATTACTTATTTAACTTAACTACAACAAGATATAAAATATGTTTACTATTAGGTTTCTTGAAGAACCTCTGAAACATCCATATTGTTTGTATTGGACTCAGGTTCATCTTCTGCATTATCATCATTTAACAAAGTTTCAATCATTTCCTCACTCATTTCAGATTCCTGCATTTTATCATCACTATCTTGACTATCAGCCTTATCGTTTAAATCTTTTGGCGACAAACAATCATTTCCTTCAACTATAGCTTGTTTGTCGATATTATTTTTACTCTTAGACACACCATTTTTTTCATCAATTTTATTGTTTTTAATGTTACCAATTGAGGCGACCATTACGATTTCCTTAGCAGTATCATTTTCTTTATTATCGATTCTAATGGGAGATTCACTCTTACTTTCATTGTTTTCCGTAACATTATCTAAGACATCTTTATCTTTAGCAATGTCATCAATAACATTTTGATTTACTTCGTTTTCACTTTCCTTGACCATGTTTTTAGTTACTAATTTCTGTGTTTCATTCTCGGTAACATTTTCCGTTTCTTCATCCTCAGTTTTATTTTCATTTTCACAATTGTCATTTCCATTTATGATAGTATCTTTTTTACTATCTTTTTCAGCATCATTAGTATCCACATTTTCTTTAACAGTGACTTCGTTCAATGTAGAATCAGGGAAATTAACTTCGGTACTCACGTGTGACTTGAAATGTTCGTTGTTTTCAACAACTTTCTCACATAACAGGGGATCGGTAACATTTTTGCGTGTATTATCTTTTACATTTTCTCCACTATCGTTATATTCGCTGCTATTAGCTCCTGTCAAATCTACCTCTTGGTTCTCACTGCCATTCATATTAGAATCCATAGAATTTTCATCGATAAATATTGGATCATCGGTATCATCCATATCAGGCAATATCTCGACGTCATCGTCGTCTTCACTTATACTTCCTCCTGATTTCCTCAGTACATATTGTTTAAGTCCTTTATTAAGATTATCACGAATTTCTCCGAATCTGCTAGATGACGTATTTAATAATCGTTCTAAAGTTCTATGAAGATTTCGCATTTCATTGACGTTTCTAGTACGTAAGTAAACCGTGGTGGCTTCCTTTTTCAATTTCTGAAGCCTTGAGAGAGAATATTCTAAAGCGTCCACTGCATCAATTAAATTGTATCTATACCACTCAACAGGCACTTTTAAATCACATTCACGTGACGTATCAGAACCAGCAGTTTCTGTTGATTTTGTTGTCTTAACCGACTTGGGCGTACTACGTTTCAAAATGCGTGGTCGATTCCGAGGTGGCTTAGGGGCAGGGGTAGATGTAGACGTAGATGTAGAAACTGTGCTGAGTTTAGCTGCATATGTTGCACCTCTCGGTGCAGCTTTCCCTGCGGGTTCTGTGACGGCTACGATAGTAGCAGAATATCCACCCGGCATGTTAGGATTAGCGTTAATGGCAAAAATACGTCCATCGGGTAGTCGATACATTTTATTTGATGACAAAGTTTGCGGGTCAACTCGAAATTTCAATCCTCCTGTAGCTGCATTTACAGTTACATCATTTTCTGTCATTTGAACAATATTATCTGAACATACGTCAGTTGTTAGGTTGGAGGATCGAGGGACTAACGGAGGAGGACCACTAAACTTAGGGGCAACAACCGGACCAGGCGTAATGCACTGCACGTCGTCATCATTGTCTTCAGTGACCTGTAATGTTCAAATATAATACGTCAGGTTTACTACTACTCTAGACTTCTAGACGCAAATTAAGTGTTTATAAAAATCAAAATTTTGTTACCTCACATAATGGTTCCAGAGGAAAATCTGGAGTACAAACAACATCATCATCCTGAGAGTTTTGAGATATGCAAGCTACTGTACTTACAGCAGACATGTCTAAACCCTAAAACAAAATATTGGTCATGAAATTGGTTTCCTAGATGAGTCTTCAAACTAGACCAGCACCAGATCTTTTGTCTGTGAAATTCGTTTACACAGTAAACACACACAAAAAATAATCTATACTAATATTATAAATTATAACTCAGTTTGTATGTCTTCTACGGCTGAATTACACAACCGAATTTGATGAAATTTTGTATAGAGCTAGCTGGAACTTCCAGAAAGGACAAAAGCTTTTTTCAGCGTTAACCGACATCCATCGATAAGAGACAAGTGGTTTTTACCAACCATAGGTGTATGCAGTACAGTGTACAGAGTGTTCCATGTAATACTACTGACTTTGATTAATTATTATAATCAAGTATTATCTACACATCATATTTAGGTAATAAAATTAAACTATATAAATACCTGCGTTAAACTTTCTAATGACAAATTAATATTATCATTAGCAACAGGGTTGTAAAAATTTGCATTAAAACCATTGTAGGTACTATTTCCAATGGGTATAGGCAGTTGCGGTAACTTTGGCCTTATGCGTGTGTAAGTAGCCATTTGCTTCCTCTCATTTGCATTTATCATTCTAACTGGAGTACTCAATATTGGCGCATTTGGATACTGGAACAAAATTAAATAGTTTGTAAAAAAAAAGAAGACTATTTTAAACAGATGACTTTCAACAAATTACAAGGTCATGGTAAATCTAAATATATTATAACATCACCAACTAACATTCAACAAAAAAGGGCAAATTTTTCTTACAGTGCCACAGAATAAATATCATTAACTGGTACTAGGAACACTATTAGTTTAATGAGTCTAAATAAACTGTTGTTACTCATAGACAGATATTATATTAATATTATAAATGCGAAAGTAACTCTGTCTGTCTTTCTGTTACACTTTAAGGCAAAACCGATTTTGTTAAAACTTATATTGGGCATGCTTGGATTCCAAGAAAGGACATAAGCTACTTTTTGCCGCGATAACCGACGTCCACGCGGGCGAAGCCACGGGCATAAGCAATTATTTAATAATAAAAAATATTTTGTTGATCAACTACTTTTACCGGGTTACAAAAACTGCCTAGAACTCTATTGGCCTTATTAATAAAAGTCGCGATGGAGCTTAACAACGGATTAACAGATTCTAATTTTAAATTCTCTGTAGAAAAATTGAATATAGAATCTGCTAGGTAAGATATTGCTAATCGCAGTTTTGTTAATAGAGATTTTTGTTAATAAGGCCATTTAAGTATAAGTTTACTGGCAATCTGATATGTGCATCAGTAATAATACTTTTTGTTTATTTCTATCATTTTTATTTCTGAATTTAAGTTAAATTAATTAAATTAAGTTACATACCCTGACTTTTTTTGCCAATGGTGGTGTGCTGATAGTATTTACTACCTTACTGCAAGGTGCTATAGTAATTGGATTCTTTACTAAAATTGCCTTGGGTTTTGGACTTGCTGGTCTTTTTTGTGGCTTTTTCTCAGGCTTTACTGTTTCTTCTACATTTACAGCAGCAAATTTTTTAACCTAAGAAGAACATAATATATATAAAAATAATATGCAACTGAATGATTACACTTTATTATAAAGTTTAATGTTTCCACAGAATATTTCATATCCTAACCTAATATTGAAATTGTATAAAATACGCTAAAAGCTATCATGTTGAAGTGGAAATGCTAGACAGCTCTGTTGTATGCCAATGAACCAATGGGCTAAAATTACCTACACTTAGTAGGCGTTTTGGCTAGTAGTAATAATAAAGTACTGATTTAATATAACTTGATGCTTTTATTTGTTTTTTAAATAATTAAGTCAACCGCACTTTATGTGTCTAATACTAGACATGTTATATCACATTTGCTTTTGGGCCCTTTATAAACATACAATCGGCACATTCTATAGAGTAGCTTTTTCTCATATGCTGTGTATATTATCTATACTAATATTATAAAGAAGTAAAGTTTGTGTGTTTGTATATTTGTTAAATTGTAAGGGGTAATCTCGGGATCTACTGGACCGATTTTAAAAATTCTTTCACCAATAAAAAGCCAGATTATTGCTGAGTGTCATAGGTTACATTAAAAACCGAAAAATAAAAAGGCTTTTACGTGGTAGTCCGTTTTGCAAAGTGAATCGGAGAAAAAACGGTCGAATGAAAGCGTTTCTTACGAACGCTGCCTTAACTATGAAAGATATATTTTTGAGTTCTAGAGAAAAGATGTGGAGCTTGAAAATGCCTACAAAAAAGTCAACGACAGCATATGTCTAACTTTTATACTTAAGTTACAAAAAGTAGTTTTTTTATTATGAGTATAGATAATTTAATTTTTAATATTAATAAAATAATTTAAATTGTTAGGTCATATGTACTAAAAAAGGATTATTAACATTATGCCCAACGAAGTGGGCACGGGTCAGCTAGTGTAATATAATAGTAAACAAATTACATATTACACATATTAGTCTGGCCTGTTGTACTGGCTAGTGGCGGTGACTGCTAAACCAGAGGTTGTGGGTTCGATTACCACCCTGGACCAATTATGGTGTGATGAGCATGATCACTTGTTCTGTGTCTGGTTGTAAGTTATCTATAATATGCATATATTCAGAAAAATATAAGTATGTTTATCAGTTGTCTGGTTGCCATAATACAGGCACTGCCTAGTTTGGACCAGATGGCAATATAAGTTGTCCCAAGATATTATTAGTATTTTCTACTATTGCTTTCATGGTGGATGAAAATAGTAGGTATAATTTTACCTGTATTGAAGGTGAAATTTTAGATATTATATTTGCAGTAGATGTAGGGTCTGCCTCTTTTTTTATTTCTTTTTTCTTGACATAATCAACCTTTGGAGTCCTCTTGTTTGACCTAACTTTGCAACATTCTGAATAGTCTATAGAGCAGTCTTTTTTATATAATTCTTTTAATTCTGGATCTTGTGTTTCATGCACTAATCTGCAAATAAAAATATATAAATATAATACACAAGTTAGAAAGTAATTTAAAAGCTTTGTTTTTAGGTTGAAAAATGTTTATAGAAAATGCTTTTTTATTTTGATAGCAGAATAAAACATTTTAGTACTTAATTAAGTTAAGTTATAAACCAAATTCTTACTTATTTTTTAAATCACAGTAACGTAAAACAGCCCAACACAATGCACGTAGATTCCAAAGACATCTTGCGTTGCACTTAAAACATTTCCAATCTTCTGCATTTTCAATTTCTTTGATTTTTGGAGCACCTAAATTGCGTTTGATGCATTTCTGAAACATGAAATGAAGCAAAAAATATTAGTATTATACATGGTTAATACAACCAATGCGCTTTATATTACGAGAAGCTATCTGTTGCGTTGTCAGTATCAATTCCAAACGACAAAATAAGAAAATACAATTTTCAAACAAATCAAATAGAAAAAAGTAAAAACAATGCAAATACTATTTAGAAATTTTACTCCTGTTGGCTGTAAATAACAAGCGGC
This sequence comes from Diachrysia chrysitis, assembly GCA_932294365.1. Taxonomy (NCBI): domain Eukaryota; kingdom Metazoa; phylum Arthropoda; class Insecta; order Lepidoptera; family Noctuidae; genus Diachrysia; species Diachrysia chrysitis. The sequence goes on along the minus strand of OW028649.1, from coordinate 7,077,681 downwards.
AAAGTCGCACGTCGAATGGTAGCGCGTGTAATCGTTTACTTTTATTGTGCAATTATGTTTAGCCAGTTCTAAAAAATTACAAAAACTACTTACACTGTAAAAGTGACAAAAAGAGGTGTAATGTTTTACTTTCAATAACTTTTATCTTTGTTATGATACATATTTTAATAGATTACTTTAATAAACAAAATTTTAATTTGACCAGTAATTTGCAAATGCGTGTATTACGCACCTGTCCTTCTCTCATTCGCTAGTGCCGTTCATAAGGGATGCAAGGCACAAACCACTGCATTAGGTTACGGGCCAAATTAAATATAGGAGTCTTCATTGTTCTATAATTACTTTTTTTAGGTGAATGATTATATATAGAATATTAAAATATTTAATTCAATTATGTATTAAAATTGTTTGTTTATTTTAGTTCTCCTAGGTTACAAACTATCTTTACACCAAATTTCCTCTAAATGATTAAGCATTCTACAGTATGGATGTAACAGTCTGTAAAAATGAAATATAAGAAGTAAGAAAAAAAAACTATAAAATTATTTCTTAATGTTAGCAGCACAAAATTAAATTCTAAAAAAAAAAAAAAAATCTACACCTCTGCCTTCACCAGCAAGAGAGTATTTTATTGTTCTGCTCAAGTTAGTTTGAAAATGCAACTTTAAACTTATCTACATATGGTAGAGTTTACTTTTAATTTTTAATCAGTGACTTAAGGCTGAAATTTTTTATTCCTTTTTAGAGATTTTTGCACCCAAGTTAAAAAAAAAAAAAAAGCAAGATTAAATTTATTTGGATGGACCGGGAATCGATAGTAAATTTGATTGAAAGGTGCATGCATTTAAACAATTATGTACTTATAGAACCCTGAATTGCCTGTTGCAATTTCAAAAACAAGAATTATTTACACTGAAAAATAATACATTTGATGTGTTTTCTTTTTCTATATCATTTCACATTCACATATTCTTTACTTTCAACATGCCTCGGGTGCAGTATTAAAAAACTTTCTCTTGAATCACTATCTATTGATGAAAACTGCATTAAAATCCATTGCATAGTTTAAAAGATTTAAGCGTAGAGACAGCGGGAGTGACTTTGTTTTATACTATGTAAAGAAAATATGAAAATTCAAATCTTATTTTGAGTTGGGAACTTCTGTTTTTCACAATAATCACAATTTACCGCACAAAAGACGTGAGGGCAGCTAGAACAGCAATATACTTGGCCTCCTTGGCCACACCACCTACAGTACAGCTCTGACCCATCATCCCCCTTTTCGAATTCGCCACTGTTGTAAAAGATGTGGCAATGCTGGCAAACAAGTGTGCGTAGCATTGGATGAGCTCGCATACGCAGTTCATTTTTAGCTGAACATCCCATATGGCGGTCACAGGCCGAACAGTGTAACCTCATACCTTTAATAAAGTTTAAGTCTGAAAAAAACATGAAATTTTAATTAATAATAATTTCACTGTTCGATACTGCATTAGAGTTTAAAATAACGAGTAGGTATGTGCTCAGCTCACCTTTAAAAGCTGTTTTATAAAAATTTCTTTCATCTTCCTCAATATCGTCGTCGAAATCATCATCTTTAGGATCTAAAATTTAAAAATAGTGGTATTGTTTACATAAAATTAAACCTGATATGTCTTGGGTAAAGACCTTAGAGTGGGTACAAACCAGGGAAGGGCGGGAATTGCACACCGTCATTTTGAACCGGCTTCTCAGATTCAGAAGCACCCTCACTGTTGGCAGTATCGCTCATTGTGAAAGTTGACAAAATTTTGTACAATGAGTGATCACCATAAGTTCAACTAATTAAAAACAAATAACAACAACCCTAATAGAACTTGCAAACTTAAACTTAATGTACAACATACAAGTTTAAGAAATTTTAATATGAACAAAAGTAAATGACGGCCATTTTGCTTGGTGTTTTTTTGTCACTTGCATTGGCAATTTCCAGAGTATTTTAGAGTCTGGTCACATTCAACATGTAAATAGAAGTGAAAAAATTGTTATAAAACATGAATAAGGGGCGCAGCCTAAGATTTTCTATAACTTTAATCGGCAAAACATTTGGGTCACAAGCCAAATTAAGTTTATTACAATGTGTTGTCCAAAAACTGGCGCCACAGACCCGGTATTATTCTTCTGTATTACAATGTGAAAGGGTGAAAGCCTCAGTGAGCCCGCGAAATTGAAATTTTCTTACGTTTTTTGCAATTTGCAGGTCAGGGTCAGGTTGTATGTTGATTAAATATGGTTTGCGACCGAACTAATATGGTTTTACTGAGTTACAATAATTAAAATCATCAATACAACCCTATAGATACATTATTAAACCCATAGAAGTAGTTTGTCATGAAATGTAATTTGATGAACTTAGAGGGATGGATTGATGACTTTAATAATTATTATAATTCTGTAAAGTAAAACGTTAACGGCCGCGAATGGTATTTTGTTAAAAAAAAAACGTAAGAAAATTTGTATACCTTTTTTCATTTCGTTTTTACTTAGCAACTATAAAAATTATGGACTTGAAATTTGGTTTTTAAAATATATAAAAGGATAATATAATAAAAATAAATGTCGATCAGTTACACGATTAAATAAAGTTTCCTCGACAGTTTTATATTTTGAAATCAGCTCTATAAAAACATTTGTTTTGCTCAATCCACCAATCTACTCAAGTTGATAATATTTTTTTCACACTATTTGGTGCATAATCATAATTTATTTAGATTAATGTCGACTGATTTTTTATTCCATCCAACAGATTTCGATTAATATGTGATTTTCCATTTTGTTGCTAACGTTATTATTTTTAAGACAATATTTCGTGACCTGTTTAGCTCTTGTCTTGCCGTCCCATAAGCAAGCAGCTAGTATTATCTCTGTCTTGCATTTCCGGATTGGCTCTCCACTCCGCTAGACTCCGCCTATTCGCCAACGAAATAATTTTTCGTGTAGCGCCTTGACACTTAAGCGCGTTCTTTATTATTATTTTATCGTGGTAACTCTTTGACAAAAAAGCCGTGTGAAGAAAATTTCCCTCGGTTTGTGAAAAGCTTATCAATAATATGTTGTCAAATCTACTGATCACGGCTGTGATTAGCTGACCAAATACTAACAGCCAATCACAACGCTTAACCAGAGATTTGACAGTTGATTATATCATAGTATTCTTGCCTACCTATATACTTTATCGAAGTTGCCTACCTTATCAAAAAATTTGAGTTAAAGCTCAAATTCTAACATAACATTTGTAGTTTAATTAAATAAATAAAATTTATTTGTTAGATACGCATTAACGCATGAGGAGCGAATATTTGTAATTAAATATGTATTTTTGTATTTAATTATATAACATTTGTGAAACATTATTTAGGGATGTTGGCTCGCATGATCGACTGTTTTTATTCGGCAAAACGTTTAATGTCACACGCCTAATTTATGTTTTCTAACAATGTAATGTGATAATTAATATTTTTCAAATGTTACGTTAGGATTTTGGGCAGCAGACATGACTTAACAATGTTCTGTGAAATAACTGGTGCTGCAGATACGCCTTAAGTGAAACGAACTTCGTTCATTCATAATATTCATGTTCAATGTTCATTCATTGTGTTTGTAGAAGTGAGTGAGTAGTGTTCCGTGGTAGTGTTTGCTACGGGTTCGGGAGTGTGTGTATCTAAACTATTTCTTTGTTTTCGTAAAATAATCATGTGAGATTTATTTATTACGCGACTAACGGTGATTTAAAACACACATGTAGTATATTTCAGTTGTATTTTTTAATTTATTTACATGTATCATAAACGAAATAGATATTTATTTAATAACTGTCTAAGAATTATGAAGAAACCTGTGTTAAGTGAAAACTAAATAATGAAATATTATTATGATTTTTGTAAATCAAACGAATATTTTTAAGTATCAACATAAGATATTAATACAAATTTAAATAAAATCGTGTTTCTGTGATATATATAATAATAAAAGACAAAATAAACTAATAATGACCGTCACATACACCGGCGAGGTAGCCACTTGTCGTGGATTTGGCACTTTTCTGAAAGTTTTATACAGGTAAGTTAACTTACTTAATGTAATGTACTATCTCAGAATATTTCTATGTAATTAATTTTCAAATGGTTAATTCATACGTAATCTTTTACTGGACACTACTATTTTAAACCTACAATGCATTATTCTGTCGTATGGGTCAAAATCACACATTATAGACAATAACAATCACAGAATACAAATAAAAATGATTTACGCATGACGACTGTCATTATGTATGCTTAAGCTTACCAACGGAATAGATTTATAGATCAGATACCTTTGAAGAATTGTCAATATTAAAAGGAATTTAAATAAACAAATACTATACTAATAATAGAACAAAATTTACCCTGCCGGTGCTGTTATTATAAGGCCATTGGTTTTTAGTATAGTGCCCACGTAAAAAATAACATGCGATGAGATTTTGTTATCATTGTTTAGAAAATAACACAAACAAATTATGTAATTGTAGGATATAGGTACATACCTACTTTATTTAAGAATCTCATTATAACTATTTGCCAAAGTTGTCTTAGCTATGCTATTAGGTACTGATCTCTCAGTCTAAGTATTCAGCTAAACATATTTTATTTATAAGACATTTAAATTAAGATCAATGAGTTGTTTGTTATTATCACATTTTTTATATTACAAGAGTAATCTCTTAAGTAGGGTCTGCTACGCCAGTTTTTAACAAAACATGTTCAAAAACAAAATTTGGCTTGGGGCCGAAATATTTTGCCGATTAGAAACAGTCAACCATGTTAGGCCACAACTCTTAGGTATGTTTTCTAAAAATGTTTTTATTTACTAAAGTACAAGAAACTGGCGCTGCAGACATGGCATTAAACTATAAACACACGCTCGGATTTGGTTTGAACGAAACACGGATTTCGTCCGCCTCCGAACCATGTCGACCGTCAGTACGGTAGTCCTGCGAACATAATTAATATTAATGATTTAACGGGCTACTTTTATTGCGCTCACCAGTTGGCGCCACTGGCGCATCAGTTGTTAAAGCCCATCAACGGAGTTTGACATATTCGGACATCTCGTGCGACTAGCGCCTCTAGCGGCGAAATTGCTAACGGTAGCCTATTGAGTCCGCATCGGTCCGGTAGTTTGTAGGTACATCGGTTATGGTCTGTACCTATTCCGAAACTGTCACCAAATTAACCAAATGACTGACCTGTTTGTCCAGTACTCTAGTGGTTAGTGACCCTGACTGCTAAACCGGAGGTCGGGTTTGGTTCCCACCCAGGACAAATCTTTGAGTAGAGCATGATCATTTGTTCTGTGTCTGGGTGTAATTTATCTATTATATTTATGTATTTATAAATATATGTCATGTATTTATCAGTTTTCTGGTTGCCATAATACCTACAGGCTCTGCTTAGTTGTGAGTTGTCATAAGATATAAAAAAAAATGTAAATAAATTAACTAAATAAAAACAGTGATACTCCAAGAGTGCCCACATACGTACAAGATATGTTGATACTTATATACAGAGGTATCGGTAACGGTAAAAGTGTCGCGAAATCCATTGATTTTTTCCATCTCAAAAATGGCCAACGTGTCTAAAGAAGTTTTTCTGTAGCGACAACGGACTTGGTCAGCGGATTTGGTCGCCCTTACCAAACCCGAATGTGTGTTACTACAATTAAAACTGAGCAGAGGTTTAATTAAAGTATTTGTGAAGACAAATAAAACAAGCCCAAACACGATGGTATTACGTCTTTTCGTTACAGAGATCCTATAGGCAACTTCTGGCTTTATCATCAGACCAGCTCAAAAGTACTATAAGATCGTATATTCAATACTCAAAATTTCATCAAAATCGGATGTCAAGAAGTTTAGCTTACAAGATTTGACCTAAACAATCATACAAAATACATACAACTTAAATAAAATTGTAAAAACTAAAAAGCTTCAACATTTTTGTTTTGTTAGGTACCCAGTAGGTAACAATATAAACTCGAACCTTCTACGTACTAATAAGACAAACACCTCGGTAAAAACGCATTTGTCAACGTAACTTATTAAAAGCAAACCTACCAAAACCTATCAGTTCTTAAAACCGAAAAGTGTGCCAGGTCAGGTCTTAAAGTCGGAAAGCCGGATAGATCAGCCAGTTAAACCGGACATTAGGGTGAAAGGCTAGACCTCCAATTATAATTTTTTAGTCGTAGTTATAACACATTTTTTTTGTAAAACAAGTTCTTTTTATTATTTACCATATATTTTCACAACAATATATAGTAAAATTTCAAGAAAAATCCTAACAATAAAGCCGGACATTCCAGACACAGTGTAATTTGGCCGGACACGCAACCAAAAAACCTGCCTATTTCTGCCTTTTTCCGGGTGCGTAGCGACGCTAGCTTAGATAGGTACATAATATATTTGTTATTGTTACAATATTTTATGTACCTACGTATTGTATGTGTCATTTAGTACCTAGTACACTGTCTACCACGTGAGACCTTTTTCAGGAGTGACACATGTATTTGCCACCATTTATGAATCACTCAAGTAGACTTAAGCTCTAAAATAGACTTCTATTTTAATAATTTAATATTAGGCAAAAATAAAAAAAATCTTCTTGTTAAGCTCTCTTATGATAAAAATTAAAAATTATTTCAATCTAAAAAGATTCCTAACTAACCAACCAACAATCAGACCAGAGAGCAAACCTACTTATTGATAAAATCAATTCATTATTTTTACCCTGTTATCAATAGTTGTATGATTTACACAATCGCTCTTTCGCGCCAAAAGTGCTGGACGCATTTGTTTGAAATTGCATTTTTTTTTATTATCTTCGGGGCAAACACGCCTAAAGGGAATAACGCTGGTAAAATGCCGAAGAGCAACTAGATATAAATATAAGAAAAAAATAACCACAAGTCTGGTTTAGAAGCTCTCTATGTGTATCGACTATTGAGTAAAGTTTCGTGTTATTAAAAAATGCTACGAATTCTTGATTTATAATTACCTTCGTGGTAAAGCAGTCGTTTACCCTACAAAGGTCGCGTGTTTGATTCGTCAATGGAAACTGCTGCTTTGTTTGCTTACTGACGAACTGTTTACATCGTGTTCTAACCTTGCTTGTGAGTGAGATTTTTATCAAATGACAAACCAAGAAATCATTTTAGATACCTATGTGATAAATACATATAATGATAACTGGATTATCTTCAAACATTGCAATGGAATGATATCTCAATGTTACATAAAGATAAATATTGCGGAAACTACTGCACGTTATATCATCATTTCGTCATGTCACGCCTACCTACAAATGATCGGATTACCCGAAGGTAAACAGACTCCTTCTTTTCTCAATGTTCGAGCCATCATCACCTCGTTAACCTTTTTCCGAAGCCGGTCGTTCAAATTCCTCTTTAAGTTCAAAGTTATGGTATCGCTGGGCAGCCTATTTCTTTTTCTCTTCTTCGTCATTTATATTATAAACAACACAAAACTTTTATTTCGTTTGTCAACAACTTATAGTTATAACGCAACTGCTGAACAAAGACCTTCTCTCTTCCTCTCATATTACAAACAAAAAATTCTAATTTATACTTCTTGTTGCTACTATTGTCCTTTATTTTTAGCGTAGTCATGTTAACGGATAAATACTGCCATTTTGGTACAGTGATGTACTGATGTCGCACAAACCAACCCAAGTAACGTAACATATAAATCATCTATGTCATAGATAGATGATTTTTATTTTTATATATTAGATACCTACTTATATAGATTCTATGATATCGGATGCGTATTGCGTAATTAATTTTAAAAATTTAATAGTTTGCATGTCCGTTTGCAGCCGTTAATGCCTCACGGCAGAGCAGAGACCTTTTTAGTTAATGAACAGTAAAATTTTTCTAAGGCGTCAAACTTGTCCCACCATCTCTGTCTAGGCCACGTTACCTGAAATTATGAAACTTCGTTATTTTTAGAGAAGTCAATTGAAGCTCTCTATAATGTTTACACACCGTGATCGTCTAGTTAGACACTCGTGCTTATCTTTAAGTGGTAATTACGTTAAGTGCGCTGACACCGAGTTAATTGTTCTAAACATTATTCGTAAATTGATCAATGTTATTAGTTTACTCGTAGTTTTTCATTCTCCTAAATCACACATCTTCAATGCCTTATCTTGAGGTCATCTTGTAAAAGTCCAGTTAATCCTATATTATACTATTTTTATCCTTAAATCAAACCCTTACCTGTATTTTAAACCAAAAACGTGATGCTATTAATTACATTTTAAAAACTCTGACAAATCATTGATTTGTTGTACTTACCATTAAAATTTTCGCCATTTTTCGTTTTCTTTTTATTGATTCAAGTCTTGTCGTGACAATTACAAACACAACAAAAAATACAGCCAAGTCGGTAGAGCTGTTCTTAAGTGATGCTCTGTCATACATGTGGCAATTTATTTTTAATTGCTATAATACTAGCTGCCCGCCCCGGCCTCGCAAGGGTGGTGTGAGACTTTTATAACATTTCAATCATAGAAGATAGATTCAAATACTAATAAGCCATTTATTACATTTCATTTACTTAGGATCCTGAATGGATAATTAATGGATCTTCATAAACATTCAATTTAGTAATAACTCTAGAAGTGTTTCGTACGTTCGTAAAAATTTAAAACAGAAATTGCTAAAATATTTCGGCAATTGCTATTATATTTTCTTACGTAAGTATACAATACATATTTTTTAACATGTATTGTATTTATTAGATAAACAATGTAAGGCAGCACTTAAGATAAATGTTGAACAACTTCTAGTTGTTCTGACTCTCTAGAGTCTAGAGCATTGCGTAACTCAATGCGAGTGCCTTAATTACATTGGTGCAATGTTTTATGTACACATTACTATTGTTTTATCACTATCACCGTATACAGTACAATTAAAAGACTATATTAATCCTTAAACGGACAGCCCCAGAGAATAGAGTTCATCATTTTAAGTCGGTGATTGATTTTCCTTCCGTTTACTCGTGTTTAAGTTTTTTATGGAGGTATTTTTAATTATCTCCAGTTAATTAATTGCGATTTTATCTGTGTAAAATCCTAAGATTAGAGCGTTTTTGGAATTGTGTACGTTTTATAAAATGTCGAGTTAAAGGTGTTTTCATAAGGTCATCGCTCTGGCGGATCAATATTCTGCCGCAACTGCTGACTTCAGAACTGTACGCATAATATGACTTCGTCTCATTCCTTCGCAGAAATTAGATTATCAATTCCGATGCAACTAGAATACTACAACAGTGTGTTGGTATTGTTTTAGTCGTTAGTCGTTTTTATCGCACGGTTAAACATGACTAATGTTTACTATAGTATCATACAGTTTATCATGTGTCACCCGAGAAAAGAACATTTTCACGACTGGCCTTACGAAGATGTTTGTTTGTCTGGTAAATATAGCAACGCAAGCAGGTGGGGCAGTTCCGTCATCATAGGCAGCTTGGTTTCATCATATGATACACATTTTCTGTAGATAATGAATAAAGAACAATCGGTATGTTCGCGGCTATTTTCATTGAAAGCTAAAACCTCTTGAATATCGTTAAATATAGTATTAGCGTTACGAAACGCATTTACATGATTGTGATAAAAATTGTCTTAAATCTATTAAATAATAATTTCAGCATGTGCTAATCTAGTTTCATTTCGCAAACTGGTTAAGTGGAAATTAGTGCCCATTGTAAGAGGAAGACCGGAAAGAAATCCATTGTTTAAGTATACGAGTTAGCATCGACTTAATTCCGGCATTTAGTTAATCTATATGAAATTTATGTGCTACATGGTAACTGTATGATAGAACTAAGTGTGCTTATCTATCACATAATTTGTGTTGTATATGAGCAATGCGATAATTTAAGTACATACACACAGAGATTCGAATTTGGGCTTTAACCAAATTATGGCGTGAAATTAAATAAAAAATGGTAGATATGAGTAAAATAATAAAATAAACACTTGATAGATTACTACTTAGTTCAATGATGAGTTGTAAAGAGTAATAATATTGATTGCATAAAGATAGATATTATGTTAGTATCTTGAAAAAATATTAGTATGTTATATTAATCGCTACAGATCCTTTTCATTCCAAACATGCAAATAAAAATGTGTAAACGAGAGCAGGAATTGCTTTTACACACGGTACGTACAGAACGACTGACGTACGCTAATCGTTTTACTAATATAAAATCAGTTTTGTTGCTATCGTATCGGAAAAGAAGTTCCCTTAGGTAAGCATTATGTTCTTCAATAGGTAATAAAATGACAAATTAACCTTAACCTTTTTTTACATACAACCACAAGGCTGTCCCAAGAGGCTGAAGGAAAATATTACATTTTCCTTTCAAGATAGTTTTCATTCATTTGCCTGTATAATCCTAATTCGAGTTAAACGTGTTTAAATATCCTTGGCTATTCTAGTTTGTTTTATCTATTATATCTATTAATATCATATTTTGATCTATATTAGTTTATATTGTGATTCTAAAACTGTATAGAATGTTACCGAAATATTAAATTATATACATCCAAAAGGTGTGAAGATTACATCTGGTATAGAGTCAGATTACAGAATTTCAGCTCAAAACGAGTTTATTATAAATTAATATACTTGTCCAATTTTTGGCATCAATTATTCGACACCAAAAATCATAACCAGAACGTTGAGGCGATGTATCTGAACATTTAGCCAGTGACGTAATAAGATATTGACCCTCGTAGTGCGGTGGCACGGTTATGATTTTTTTGTGTACAATAATTTATGCGACAAATTATATATCACTTATTTAACAAACATGTTTTGAGCTGAAATTTTGTAAACTGACCAGATGTACTCTTCACTTTTTTTACATGGATATCACCTTTAGCTGACTCCCAACCTATATAATGCACCCAAATCCATCTAATACATGTACTTTTATGTGAATAACAATACAATAACGATTAATATAGCTTTTTTATTTAGGGCTATTAGTATCACTGACCACGAAATTGTGAACTTCCTTCTTATAAAGTACGAAGCTTATTATTTTCTCTAAATATAGGTTAGCGTTATTCTTATGTCCTTTATAATTCAATAACAATAAATTTTAAAGTTATACTTACACTGAACTTAATTCTTAAAAGACTTTTGTTTAACGAGATTTTTATCTGCTATCACAAATAAGCACTACTAAACATTTAACTACCTACTAACTGCTGCTAAACTACTAGTTAACCTTTGTGTCCAAAATAATAACAAAATCTTTAACAATATTCAAAATAGAACACGTCATATTCTTTAATCGCTTCATATCCCATATGAACCCCTATTCTGACTATGTAGAGTTCAGAACCAATACGCGACGAGTATTGAACCATAGGAAAGTGGTGTTCATTTCTAGTTACAATCCAAGTCTCAACCGATCCCGACGTATACGAACTTTCCGAAGAAATCAATTGCCATACAAAATGGTGTACGTCGTTGCCAGGCAAGGGACATTTATTATTCAGTGCACCCTATTGCACAAACCAGCCCTACTTTTTTAGAGTACATTGCACTGTATGTTTTAACTAGAAGAGCTTTACGTCGATTATATCTATGTTTATGTATTATTGTTACACAAAATTTGCGTATTTTGATACCGATTCCATGTGATTAGCACATGGATATTATTTCAAGTTTATGGCTGAATACGATTTCCTTGTCACTTTAAAAAGCAAAGCGATCCTAAATGTAACAGGTCTAACACGTTTTTTATTAGTTTTGTGTCATTGTATTTTATATTGTAATTATGTCATCTGCTCACAAGGCAAACCTTAATCCTCACTGACCTTACGACTCACCTGATTAAAATATGTCGTAACTTAAGGTATGTGGTATTTTTTTTAGTATAATGTCATGTCATAATAGCTGATAGCCTGTTTTATATTCTAGTTAACACAGTCTCTTAGAAGAAATTGGATCTGTATCTCAACAGAGCATAAAATTGCGTTTTTTTTAATAAAAAAAATGCAATTATATATTTTTTAACAATTGCATAAACAAACCTCTAAGCCAAAAGGAATATTAAAGTTATATCCTATCGGCATCCCAGAGGCTTGCATCGCGTTAGGCAAAATAATCATTTGTTTACGAGTATGTATCTGGGGGCACGGTAGTGCCCCCGCCAAGACGAGCCAAGCGAAGCGCACGGGCACTATCTACCTTTTCTCGAAGCGCTTCGTCGTTTTTTTGAACCCTCATAACTTGGGTTTGGATTATGCTAGATCAACAAAATTTTCGGGATATATTGTCAATAGCGGACTTATTGAACATATTAAGTTTTAATTACATTAGCTTTTATACTTCAGATTTTATTTATATCTAAAAAACGCTAATTTCGTCACTGACTCACTGATGATCATCAAAATTCTTAAGGTATTTCCTAATGTCCTAGAAAGCTGAAATTTTGTATGTAAGCTAGTATTAGCACACAAACAACAAAAAAATTATAAAACTTGTAACTTTCATCCCCCAACCCCTTAAACTAGGGGATGGGAGTTTGTATGAGACCTGTAATTTTAAATTAAATTTTGATGACGCTAGAGGTCTAATCTAATAATCTAAAACTTGGTTCCCCTAGATATATATATGTATAGGTAAACCTTGTAAAAAAAAAAAAAAAAAATAAAATTTTGTTACAAACAACTTACAAAAAGAAATGAAATCCCACCAAAAACATTTTCATGTAAAATGTTGCCAAGACGAGCCCATATGACTCGCACTGTCAAAAAGTTATCAGATCTCATGTAGAGCCAAGCTTCTAACACTACACGCCCTAACTCTACAAGGCCTAACTTCACAAACTCTACACCTTAGTCAAAATATGTGGCTTGGCCGTTCGTTACTACAAGAACTATTGTATAACACAAAAGTAATGAACAGTGAATTAATTTTTCACCTTACGCCGATGTGAATGTAGCGAAATGGCCAAGCCACATATTTTGACTAAGGTGTAGAGTTTGTGAAGTTAGGCCTTGTAGAGTTAGGGCGTGTAGTGTTAGAAGCTTGGCTCTACATGAGATCTGATAACTTTTTGACAGTGCGAGTCATATGGGCTCGTCTTGGCAACATTTTACATGAAAATGTTTTTGGTGGGAGTTCGTTTTTCTGTAAATATTTAAACTTACCATTTTTCTTCGGATAACGTTTTCAGGAGTATTTATGTTCAAAAATACGCCTCGTTCTACCGATTTATCTTTCAGTATCTTTCAGTCTTTAGTCATTACTTGCAAACTGAGGACTAAATAACAACTCTTAATTCCTTTATGAAGTGTAAATTCTTAGGTCACGACAGTAATTAGGACTTTTAATTGCAATATAGCCAACTCTACATGGGACACATTTTGACGGCGAAAAGTGTGCGAAAAACACACCTCTGTTTTCTCGAGGCTAACATACTTTAACATTGTTTGATACTAAAGTTATGTTACTTCTGCTGCTGTGTCGTATGCTATTTGTTCAAGGCGTGGTGAAACAATGGGTCTATGTCTATGACACAGGCAAGGTTCATTACCAAAGGTGCGGAGGAAATTTCGTTGCTGACGTCAGTTACAAAAGCTTTGTCGTGTACTTTAAAGAATAGTCGGTTCAAAGATTAAACAAAGTGATTGCCATAGCTTGGCTGAAAATGTGCAAAACTCGTGCAATGTGCGACAGAAAGTCTAAATAAAAGTGTAGAGTCCCGAGATGTTACCTACATTTTTTTATTATGTAACTCGGTGTAAAATATTTTTTTTATTTTTAAGTTCTTTGATAAAGGCACAACCTTTGAAGGAGTACACAACTACTTATAACGTATATAATAAAACGTCTTGAAACTGTGAGCTGTTTACGTAAGATATCGCGGGTTTACAAGAATCACGATACGCATTGACTACGAGCCTATCTAATAGAATTAGTGAGAGTTACTCGAAGTAGAAAATAGTGACTCTATCAAGTAGGAAAAACAATTGTACGTGTCTCACCATTATTAATTATCTCCGACACCACAGTTTTATGAGAGTAGTAGCCTATTTTCTCTTGATTCGCAAACACGTTGCGATATGATTCTAATCAAGATTACATTGAAGAAGTTTAATCAACGATAATGACCTGAGGTAATTTATAACCTTTTCAGTTAGCTCGTGCTTATCACCATTACACTGACGATCCTAATACATCGGAAGAGCAAACCCGTGGTCGACGTTATTTATTAAGGTTTTATTAGGTTTTGCATTAACTTCGGTATACGACCGCAACTTAATTACAATAATTACATTTATTTAAGTAATCAAAAATATTTTTGGTGTATCACGTATTGCCAGTGAAGAAGGAAGCGTAACATGTTATATAAGCCTTTTTTAATTAATTTAAAAATCCGGAGAGTAATTTCATTCTTATGCTTTAAACGTAACGTTTGTAATAAACTATAATCTTATTATAAAAGTCGATCACACAAGGCGTATGAAAGTAAACAATACATAGTTTTTCGGTTCGTAAACATAATAAATAGGCAACTAGTAGTAATAGTAAAGCGCCATTTATCACGCGAATACATGCTAGTAATGACCGGCTCGATATTTATAATGAGGAAAAGTGTTTAGAGCAAGTGCTAGTAAATCAATTACACTTTTACAGTGCAAAAAACTGTGTTATAGCTAATTGCTAAAATAAAAAGCCCAAACAAGTTTTAAAGGTAAACTAAAAGCAGAAAAAAGTTTGCTTTAGATGTTCGTATTACAATGCGATTTTGATGGATTTTTGTCCGAGTGACTCACGAGAATTACCCGAAACTCAAACAAATTATCTGCTTCGTAGCTGAGTAAATAGAAACTTTACTATCAATCTAAACAATTTATTTAATCGTAGTTAAATCAAATAATGTGTGGATACTTGTGGCATGCGAAACACGAAATCTTGTTTCGCATGCCACAAGTCCTGAAAGAAGTCTTTTTTTTAATGTTTTACTGTCTTATGTCTGATTCATATGTCTTTGTCCTCATATGTAACAAAGATGGTTGTTTATAAAGAGCAAAAAATCTGCTGGATGATGCGATTACCTAGTTGGCTAACGCAAATCACAAAGAAAGTGCATAAGTGTAGGCTAAATTAATTTCGATGCAACCGTGAAGTTTCAGTGAATTTTAAAAGGTATTAACTTGTCTAAGTTATCCCAATAAATTAAGGAAATAAAATCTGTTGCTGTCATGAAAATATATATATTTTTTTTAACGCCGCCTTTTTTGCTAGCTCTAAGCCATAGGAAGTTTCTATAGGGTTTACAACGCAAGCAAATCGTCATTACAGAAAGTCGACTGTATCGTCGTCCTAAATTAGAAGCCGGCCCTTAACCCTTTCTACTCTCTCACATCGCGTCACAATCTGATGCTTTGTTTGTATACTAATGTGTCTGCTGACACAAGTATGCCCTTGGTCGGCCTTAGTTCTTAGTGTTACTTAGGTTTTTGTTCTGCTATCTTGGACATCTTATTTAATTTGGACTTTACCAAACGGCTATACACGAATGTATACGTCCCATTAAATTTCAGGTAAGTATATAAAAGAATTTCATGCAAAAATCATTAGCATAATTAATTGTCTAGTTGAGAACAAATAACTTTTTGTTACATATATACTATCATTTAAATTTTAAATAGTTTTCAAGGACGCCTGTAATGTAACTACTCAAAATTCGTCATGTTTTAGCTGCCCCATAATGCATTATCATGGGCCTATGTACCCATACCCATAAATCGTTAGGGCAAAGGCCTGAGCATGGGGTCACGCACCTTAGGTAACTCCGGAGGTAGATACGTTATATTATTACAAAATATTTGGCCCTCCATAACATAAAAGTCCCATGTATGTCCCTTTTTATTGGTTTTACCTGTAAAATAACGTAACATGATGACATGATTTGAGATTATGCAAAAAAAAATACCACACTCCAAAATAATGTTTTAAAAAATTGCAACCACGTTTACGTTTAGTTAGAACAATTTGTGTACGTTATTATTTTTTATGTTAATTATCATTTTCGAAATTATTAACATTTTAGGTGCTACAGAAGAACAATAAATATGTACATCATTATTTTTTTTGACTAATGATAATGAATCTTTTAATGTGAAAATGGTGATATAATGTGATGCTGCATTCAGTTTAGAAGTCTAAACCTTGTGTATGAATGTATCTTCTGCGAATAGAATAATTATTGTGAGTCTATATAATAAACTAATGTTAGGTTTTGCGTGCGACATGTTGCTTTTATCTATACTCTAATTGTTCCAATCACATTAGCGTGTAGTTCAAACTCGTGATTATAGTCTGACTGTCTGAGTCATTCATGGCTAGTCAAATGTACGCGATTGCTATACTAACTAGCACCTCTAACTACTCGATATCAAGGTCTCTAGTCAACATTGTACCACAGTTAAGTTAGAAATTCAGTCCATATCCATTGGCTACTTCGATCGTGATGAAATCATTTTGCATACATCATTGTCTGATGACATTATGGATCCACCTACACTGCGGCACAAACCAAAACGAATCGCAAGATGACGTAATATCCTGTCTCTAAGTCTCGTAATGACCTTAAAGTGTTTAGCGATTGTTATTATTTAGATAATGTTTAAACAGACCGCGTCGTTAATTAGACGCGGTGATTTGAGTTGGAAAGATAGTGTAGAATATATTCTGCAAGACTCCAGTTAAACAAATAAAAAAGTCTACAAAAAGGAAACAATTTAAACGAATCACTATTATTGTATGTGGCTCCGTTTTAAAGCGAGTTGATATAGTGAGTTAAGTCGGTCTCCGGGCCTGAACAGCTACGTTGTGTTGAGGTGCGCGCGCGTCGCGCTTTTCGTTGACAGTGTCTGAATTCTAAATGATTCAATGTCAGTAAGAACTTAGTTCTGATTCAGAATGGCTCATCGTGAAACAGAGGAGACATTTTATGATGCCTTGTCATATAAAGTGAAACATTCAAAACGAGTATTTTTCTTAGTGTAAGTTATCAATAATTGCTATTACTCAGTTAAATATATGTAAGTACTTAATTAATTACACCAACATCGTTATTTTTATAACCGACCTTTACCCATAATACCCCTTTATACAAAATTAGAGAAAAAAATAATAATATTTATTTAAAACATTATATTAATTTAATACACCGCATTTATACATATTCATTTATATTAAGGTATAGCTTATGAAAAAATAATGCTCTCTAAAAAAATATCATTTTAGAGAGATCTCAAGTGTCACATGTATGTAATCAGGATGCAAGTTATCAGACTATTTAGGCATGAACAATCACGAAGTTGTTGAACATAACGCGGTTCTGTATCATAATAGCGGGTGTGTTTAGTTGTGATCGCGTGCTGCGCGGCAAACAACTGTATCTTCGCAGTCAAGGTTAAAACTTAACACCAACGCGATTCAACTGATACAATTGGAACTTATTGTGTAAAGACTTGCGATAAATTAATCTTCATCCATTGTCTCATGAGTGGCTAATCTTTAACACCAAACCTTGATGAATTTTTGCCGTCTCCTCTAAACGGGTTTGAAAAGTCAAAATCTAATTAGTCCCGTCAGTTAGATAATAAAAAAATATAAGACAAGTAATTTTTTCATTTTTTATTCAAAACAAGAAAATACTAAGTAGATAAAGCGAATCAAAGTTTAGAGTTGGGGCCAATGACGTCATACTAACATGCTAGACAAAATGCACGAAATTGTCACGTCATGCGATATCCTCGTGAGTTTCTGGTTACTTAAAAATACGTGTCAAATATTTTCTAATAATCTATCTGACAAACAATCAAATAAAAATGGTCGTCTTCCCCATTTTAATTTCAATAGAAGAAATTTGAGAATCTACATCTTAAAAACATTAAATATTCTTGTGAAATTGATAAAACTGGCTTTACATCAATATGGATCTCAGAATGTTTACAATAAAAACAATGAATGGAAGAACAGCACAGAAAAATGTTGATTGATATAATTATAAAAATGTTTATATTTTTTCTTTGATGTTAACAGCGCGTTTACATAATGCTTGTAGTTTTTGTTTGAATAATTTAACCATGCGAACACTTGATAACAATTAGGGCCTCTTATTTTATTAGATGCTCCTCGTTTAATATTGTGTAGGTATATTACGAAGTTTTAATTCGAAGCTACCTATGTCTATGATATTTCAATGGAATATTTTTGGTAACTTGTTAATCCACTTGTAGGTTATGCCATTTCGCTTCTGATATTTGACAAAGATTCAATCACGAATGACGTAATATTCACTGTGGTGTGAGGCTATAAAACAGCTATACGCATACTAATAAACGAATGCCATGATACCGATACAATAGTTTCCTTACATATTAAATGTGGACTTATTACTCTGAAGAATAATAAGCTTTCAAGGACCCGTACAGTTTCAGTTCTTGTTAACTCGGTCTACATAATGCACTTCCCTATCTTGCAACTAATTAATTTCAGATCTACCAGTCCGATAGACTTTAATTAAAACATATTTTTACTAACTATTAAAACGAAATTTTTTGTAAACTATTTGATAAGACTTAAAATTTATGTTCTACGGAAGTTTATATGCATGGTTTTATTTACAGATGGCGGGGAAGCATTTACAAGTTAGTTTGGCTCGACCTATTAGTGTTCCTGCTTTTATATTACGTGCTCAATCTAACATACCGCTTATTATTAGATGAACATTCCAAAAGGTAAGTTATATGGCAATTATGTGCAAGTAATAAAATAATATTCAACCCTAAACCCCTTCCCAATGCTTAGCAGAGCATAACGTTCAACACTAGTTTAATTACTATCACTGAATAGTGAAACCTTACGATACATTTCATTGCTGGTGTGTACGGGTAATGGTAATATTACTGTTTATGATGTCACTGTATTTAACGTGCAGCTTAATAATTCAAGCATTAGCATTTCTAATTTTCCGTTGTCAAAGGACGAGTGTTTCCAAAATATTCAATTTTGGTAAAACAATTGAACGTTGAACTAAGATATTCGTGCACTAAGGTCGTTGTAAATTATAATTTACGTTACGACCATTCTCACAGTCATTATGAACTATGCGCACGCTGCTGCTGTAAAATTTATTCTATTAATTCGTATCAATGTTAACCATATGTAACAAAGGAAATAGGTACGCGCGACTATGCTATGCTACTGCACTATATATGTAATGTATTTACAACTCTATCTTTGCAGGGTGTTTGAGGGCGTTGTAAACTACTGCAGTTTTCATGGAAATGTGATCCCTCTGTCGTTCGTACTAGGGTTCTATGTTACTGTGGTAATGAACCGCTGGTGGAGTCAATACACAACTATACCTTGGCCCGACTCTATCGCTGTCTTCGTCTCGGCTACTATACATGGACAGGTATGTACAAAACTAACTTCTAAACCTACAGTTAACTATTATTATGGTATTTTTATAATTATTTGTCATTTAAAAATTCTTTTGCTACCATAGAATACCGAGTTTTCCGTAATTTTAAACACGCTTGTTATTTATTAAAGTTGTATGTAACTAATATATTTAATCCTCTTGCTTATAAGTACAACTACAATAAAAATAGTTATTCATTCGCTATGTATTTTCGGTGACAGTCTGCTTTTATTGGATGACTAATGTTTCCTAGTACTTGTGAGTTTTATAGAGCCCAACTTTATGATGTTTCTGAGGAAAAAACTTTTAATTATAATAGCCTTATCAAATATATATTGTATATGTATGGATTTTTATTGAAAAATACGTAGAAGTACCTATTCAGCGTAAGAAGTGTATTAATGCGAACAATTTACAGGCGGTTTAACACAATCAAGCTAATTACTAAAACGGTTCCAATGGAGAGGAACATTCACAAATAGCCCAAGGGTACTCTTTAAACGTTCTTCAGTATTTCTGTTTAGTAAAAGTAGTTAAAAGAATGTACTTAATAGAATCAGATGTAATGCATGTATCAGTATCGATTATCGTTTAGTTCAACTATATTATTGTCTGATATGTAACGTTGCTTTCGTTGTTCGAAACGACTCTACATTTTCTAACTTGTTCCTGTTGTATAGATCTGTACGTGCTGAAAGAATTGAATCCTTTTTTTGTGTTTTTGTGCCATTAGATGAGATCCTAAGTATTAAGCGGTATTAAATTAGTCTAGTTAATTTTATTTTCACACTTGTGTTGTAAATGTAGTTTTCGAAACAAGTTCTAAAGTGTGCGTATGTAAAACATAAACATAAGACATTATTAAAATAAAATTACTTTACCAATGAATACTTGTGTTATGAGGTAATTTATAGGAATAGCTTATTTACAGCGGTTAGTAAGTAGTCATAATATAGAGTAGTCGTTACTATGTACTCCTATCTCCATATTGTGTTGACAAAAGACTTCCCCATATGTATAATTTATTATTCATTATTCTCCTATTCAGACCTATAAGACGACGTCGTATACATGCAATCTTGAGTAATCTTATCTTTTCAAACATGACGTGTGCAGCCTATGTACTATAATAAAATGTGTGATAATCAAACTTTTAGTTTATGAATTATGTGATAAGTATGTTTTGCGGAAATGTACTTATCATTATCAGCATGTATACCTATTTTAGGCCTTATACCTAGATACTATTATAATTTTATCTAATCAATGTATTATTAATTTTCCCGTTTATTTTTAATTGTTATACAATTGTACTGAAACTTCTTTTTAATTTTAATAGCCCTAACATTTTTATATATATCGCGGTTTTATTTGTATCGCCAGAAAAACTTTCTCAAAAATGTCACTAGGTATAGAGATCGTAAATAAATTACTTATTTATTAAGTGGCCTTGAGATGTTTGAATGAGACAAAAACTTTGCGAGTACAATGTGTCCGCAAAGATTATTAATTTAGAAAGATATCATAAACATCTGTTTTTAAAGATTAGTCACGGGAGAAGGATTTTTATGGTATCTAATGTACCTATAATTATATTATCAAATTACTTGAAAAAAATAAATTTAGACGGCATTTGTGGCGCCACAAACATAATTCCTTGATTGGTATAATTAGTTAATTACACATAAATATTGCCGTATTTCACGTCACACAATATAAAGTGTGAATTAAAATGTAGATTCGAAACTGCCTTGAAGGTACTAATCAAATAAATAATGTTATGATATAATTATAAAAATCGGTTGTAGCGGAATGATTATGTTTTATATGTATTTGTAATGTATGTTATATAGAAAAATCGAGGTCCGGCAAAAATATGTGGAGTCTGGCCTGATGAGCAAAAACTTTAATTTTGTTTAATGATATTTTTTTTCCCCACTGCCCCACAGCTATTCGATACTTGTCGCAATAGACTAATTTCAGTCATTTGTAGCTGATAAAAAATATTTTAAATGCTGTTTTGGTTTATGTTAGTGCTAATTAGGCCAGATTGGCAGATCTTTGTATGCATTATGCCGATGTAAAATAAGTAAGGATATACCTAGTTACTGATGCAATTTGAGGACAGGATGAGCGCGGGCGTCTGATGCGGCGGACCATTGTGCGTTACGTGTGTCTGTGCCTTACGATGGTGCTCACGATGATCTCACCCAGGGTCAAGAAACGATTCCCCACGCTAAACAACTTCGTTGATGCTGGTCTCTTACTAGAAAACGAGAAAACTATCCTCGACAATCTGAATGACAAGTTTCCTAAACCTTCTAAGCATTGGTAAGTGTTCTAAATACCACAGCCAGGCCAGCACAGTAGCCAGTAGTAACTATATTCATTATCTATCGTTTTAATTTTTTTAAGTTTTAGAACCTACTAAATTAGTAGACAGAAGTAAAAAAATATTTGTGCTTTTGTTTCTTTGTTTCTCTATGGTGTCTCAACTGCTAACAATTTAACATAATACCTTTCTTATTGTTGATGACTTCGCTATTATTTTAAACTGTATTGTAATGAGGAATGGAATGAGTTAAATCATTAGCGTAATCGTCTAAAGTTTGGCACCGATTAACAAAATTATCGGAATATTTACTTAATACTTGTAATAAATTATTTAAAAAAATAAGATGTAAAGATAACAAGTGAATTATGGTAGTAGACTTAACGTCAGTTGAATTATCCGGGTGCGCTACACATAATAAATTATACATTACGTAGTCTGTGAGTCATTACTGATAACTTTCGAGGAATTTAATTAATCATCATGTAATAACAATAATTATTTATATGTATTTGCTAGCTACTCTTTAAGGGAGACGTTTTAATTCCAGGCTACCCATAGTATGGGCGACCAGTATAGTAACAAGAGCTCGCAAAGAGGGCCGAATAAGAGACGATTTTGCTGTAAAGACTATTATAGATGAATTGAACAAATTTAGAGGACAGGCTGGACTTCTTCTTAGTTACGACACTATAAGTGTACCTTTAGTGTATACTCAGGTTTGTAACCATTTATCATAGGATATTTACAAAAGAAAACATATAACCCTGAAATTCTAAAGTGCTTTTTTAATATTTCAGGTAGTTACAATAGCAGTATATTCATATTTTATTACATCTGCCTTGGGAAGTCAATGGGTTGACAATAAGTTACAACGCAACGATTCTGCCAATATAAGCAATATTGACCTATATTTTCCAATATTTACAACGCTAGAATTCTTTTTCTATATGGGATGGCTGAAAGTGGCCGAGTCGCTTATAAATCCTTTCGGCGAAGATGACGATGACTTTGAAGTGAACTGGTTGATTGACAGGGATTTGCAGGTAAACAGTGCATTTAGAATTTTGGACACACATTTGTAGTAGATAACAATTTGTTGTTATTTTAAGCTTGTAAGGTTGAGTTTCAAAAGTCGTTAGCTTGTTACCACTGACGTGCATTTCACCATACATAACAGGATTTCATTTTATTGCGCTTATTAAACTATAAACCAAAACGTGTTTAACAGGTTTCATACATGATCGTGGACGAAATGCACCACGAGCATCCGGAATTGATCAAGGATCAGTACTGGGACGAGGTGTTCCCTTCAGAGCTGCCGTACACGATAGCTACTGAGAATAACAGGGAAGAGCACCCTGAGCCGTCGACTGCGCGCGTGGCCGTGCCGGTCAGGCAGCGCAGCATGGTGCTGTCCACGCCCTCCAACGTGAAGATCGACGAGATGAATCCCTCCAACACCGTGAGTTACAAGTTCGACCCCCCAGAGGTTAGACCCGTCCGTATTATGAGCATGCTGCACGCCCGGAATATATGGAGCTTCGCAGTGTCTCGGTGTTGAGGTTTATGGTCCATTTTATCTAACTACTTACTTCCACATTTTCCTCGTTTACTACATGATTTAAATTAGGATTGCTCTAATTTGCAATGGTTTTCCGGTTGTATAGCAGCTGTACTGGTAATATAATCTCTTTAATTTGCGGTGAATACACACTAACACACACTAGGTACTTGCAGGCAATAATATGTTAAATAATGTAGTTTATTATTTTAAAAACATACCTAATATATTTATTAAAAGTAATAAAATAGTAACTAACTGACTAGGTATTGTATTTATGCTCTAACTTTATATTGTCTGTCACTAACCTCGTAAAATGTGTTGTAAATAGTACCTACCTACCTAATTGTTTTGCTAACTTCTCATTTTATACTGAACAGAATTAAAACATTACAGTGAATTATCAGATAGCTAATAATAGAAAATTATTTAAGGGAAAACATTACAATAATGTATTCCTTCTAAATACCTACCTACAAAATTATTTTTGTGTTAAATTTGTTTAATTTTATTAGTCCTAGTAGTTTCGTTTGCTCGTATAAATTTTGTATACTTACTTAATATTCATTTTCATCACCAAGGTACTGATAGGTGTTACATAATTGAATTTAAATTAATTCTATCAAATTAAACTCTTACCGTGTGTGACGAATTACGCTATCTATACTTTCTCAGGTAGTTGTGGGTACCTAGGTACTTGATGTTTTGATGTTTACTTCACAGTGTCAATGCTACTTGTCTGTTTTGTTGAAAGTACTGCTCATATTCTATTGCATTTTGTTGCTGTATATAATAAGGCATACTTAAGTAGTTTATTTTGTTTTCCTACTAACTTTATCATGTAATATATCTTATCTTAACTTGTAATCAAAAAAAGATTCGTGAAAAAAATATATAGGTATCAATATCTTTTCAACTAATATTAATACGCCTGAAATGGCAAGACATAGCGTTCAATTATTTCTTATCTTAAGTGTAACACTTTTTTACACCTATGTTCTACAAATAAAAGCATTTAAATTCATAATTATCAATATGCATAACCTACCTACTTACCTCTAGATAAATTGTTACGTATTGTGTAATATCTGCCTTCTTTCTAAATGACAATAAATTGTTGTCATTTTTTCAATGTTACTGACTTCTTGTTATGCTAACAGCAACTACAAATGAACGACGATGCAGTTTCTGGCATCCATTTCATCGTGAACCGCGGCAGCAAGCGCGGCAAGAAGGAAGATAGAAACTCTATGGGTTCTACAAACTCCATGGCGTCACTGCAACAGACTCCTATGACGCGAACCAACTCAGTTACTTCTATGCTAAAGAGGCTATTTTCAAAGGAGGACCAAAGACCTATGCCAGGGTCGCAGACAGATGGTGGTACGTATCTAAAAAATAACTTTTAGTCCAATAGCAATAACACAGGTATTTTGAGGATAGATCTGTAAAAGGATATGTTTATCGTCTTAAATAAATAAGCTCAAAATTCACTATCCAATTTTAAGTACCTACCAAGTTGATGTTAGATGTAACACAGCTTCACATCACTGAGACTATTTAAATTGATTTGAAACATCGATTCGTTTTGCCCCAACGAGCATAGTAGAGGTGCTGTATGACGTATTTTAGATTTAAACGTCATTGTTGTTTAGCAGCTGACAACTAGGTACTAGGTAGGTATTTAGCAACTCAATACGTATGCAGATATGATCTCGAACGAATCTTACGGAATTTACATACCTACCTAAGCAATTTACTGCTAATTATGATGCATGCATCTCATCAGTATGATTTATAGAGTACACACACCTATACGTATATTATACCTACCTAGGTATACCCATAGATAAGCACTGTTTTCATTGTCAAATAACTAATTGTTATGTAGGTACTACTTACCTACCAGTTGAAATTTGACTCTATAACTGGGTATTAAATTAATATAGGTACCTAATTGATTCTTCATTTACGGTACCTACCTATAAATTATAATTTAGGTACTTGTACCTACAAGTCATAAAACAAATTAATTTTCATTCAATTTGTAAACCACTTCCTGCAACTTCTTATCCAATAATCGCGTCATCTGTAATCAGCTCGTAGAGCCTTTGATATCAAGAATTTAATGGCTGTATTTAGCTAATCTCGTGTATTATCCAAGTAGTAAGGTAACTGATCGTAATCATAAACGTTACAGGTTCTCGGTTTATGATATCTGCTAGTAATCCGACTCTGAACAAACCTGCCACGGCCGCGGGAGGCAGTATGAAGATCGCTAATGATGTTATAGAGGAGGTTGACGAACAAGCGACCATCACAAGCATGGGGAAGCGGCCGGAGGCCAGGTAACTGTCATATAAGCAACAATGTATATTATATTAAAACTTAAGTACCTACATACAGTCACAAAACCCAAGTCAAAGCTCATGACAAAAATAGCTACGAAGAGGTCTAGAAAAGGTGTAGTGGTCTTTAGAGGTATAATCCTGGCAACATTGAGGTAGTTCGTATAATACCAACAAAAAAAATCTAAACCGACTTCCATGGATAAATGTGTTTAACTAAGATGACGCTAAATACAATATCAAAAAATCGGGAAGTCGCCGCTGTTATGATTGAACTAACAAAAGAGCACTTTTTTATGCAAAATCAATAGTATTGAATTCGTAGTCTGCGTGACCCGATATCATTATAATACAGTAAACTTGTAATTGTTATTACAGGCCAACAGCTATGAGTTTGTTTACACAAGTACCTCCCACACCGAGCGAGCCAGTAGATGTACCTTCACGGAATTCAAATAACAACAGCTCCAGTAAGTAGCAATTAGTTTATGTAGATTTTCCTGTTCTTTGTTTTAATATAAATTTTACTCTACATAATTGCATGAATAATGTACCTACCTATGTACCAATTTCATAGAATGTTACTACTAAATCATTGTATCATTATCATTAATAGTTACAAGGTACATAACATGTGGTTGCCGCCCTAAGTCATGTTAATAAAGTGTTCTGTGTGACATGATGACGGTTACTTATTATTATATCGATGTGTTACAGACGGGCGGTTGTCGTCGTCTGCACCGACGCCATGGAACGCAGTGGGCAGTGCGGCGGGCGACCTGAGCCCGACTGCACAGTCTATGACCACACAGGATTCGTTCAGCTTGCCGGCAGAGCGGCCACGCCTTGATAGCGACGTTGGCCCCTCACTCAGTGCCGCCGGGAGTCAAACTTTGCGTAAGTATTATGAATTAGGTACTATCTATGAATGAAACCTCTTGTGTTAAATCTATTAGTAATTGAATTGATTTTTAATTCTTGCAACAAGCAGATTTAGCGTTAGGGGCCAGCCCACATATGACAAAGCCCAGCTAAAAGCATTGTCGTCTTTGGCAGCATTGAAATAAGATTGAAAATTAATTAGCGTCCACAGGAGAAGGTAGTGCGCAGTGTTTATTAGTTTTCGATCTTATTTCCACGCGAATAAAAGACGATATGCCCTTGGCAGGTTCGCCATATTATGTGCGCCAGCCTTTATCTTTTAAAGCAAAATAACTCTTCAAATGTTTGCATGTGGTGCGGCATACATTTGCGCACGTTGTTTAAATTTTAGGAAAAGACAATAAATCCTAGTGTCTAAGTATGCTAGGTACTAATAATCTTGGCTTATACTTATTTTGTTCGTGTTGTATGATTATTCTAATTAAACTTAATGGTTTATAGTGGATGAAGCTGATGGTGGAGAAGACCCTGACATGGACTTCAATCGCTTGCGCAGCATACGCGAGCAACATCGCCGTGATAAATACTTACAGAAACTTATGGCGCGCTCTGTGAGCGCACAACAGGTAAACAATACACATTCAAATAATTTTAATATTGCATATCAAAAGTAAATTGAATCACGTCATAGGTTAGCCTATCCATAATTCAATCCACATGTGTTAACGTTTTTATTGTGTTTTAAGGTGTTGTTAATTTTCTCGCAAGTTTTTTCAAAACTAAATAATTTCGGCTACAAAATAACTGAAGTCCTCATATAGTCAGATAACTGCCAATAAAACATAATCAAAATAAGAGCAGTCGTTTTGAATTTTAGCCGAATCAGGCTGAATTTTAGGCATAGGTATTGTGCAAATAACTATTAGCTTATAATTATGACATACATCAATTTTTTCATTTCTTTTACAGCGAACTGGTAGCATGGAGTTAATAGACAATGACCTTTTACTAGAAGACCTCTTATCACAATCAGCAGCAACTCAGAATAAAGACGATAAATCAAAGAATGATCCCAAAGAAAACACTACTTGACAAAGCAAAAGCTTCATATTTCCGTGGGAAGGCGCGGAATTCTGAACACCGCAGCACAGTTCAGTATTAGCAAAATGTGATACTAATAATGGTGCATTGGATGTATCGATATTAAAAATGTAAATAAATGATTTTCACCATTTTTCAGTCTTTTATTAAATTGTAATCCCTAAAAGATGATTAGCTGAACATCTAGTTGATGTAAAGGGTGCTAAAACTTGAGATAACTTTAATAAATTAGCATTTCTACAAAGTTTTAGACAAAATAACATTACAGTCAGATATAAATATGCAGGATACACGAGAAAGCTAGAATTTAACAAAACAGTGAATAGTTGTTTACCTAATTCTAATATTACCATTGTAGTAATCATTTATCAATCTTGCCAGTACTTGGCTGCCATAAAATAAATGCAGTTACTTATTTGACAATGTAACTGTATGTAATCCATTATATTTAAATAAATTACACTTTGATAGTAAATGGTCTAAGTAATAAATTAAACAACAGTATTTTAGATGTTAATGGGAATTTTATTTAGCTTAACTGTAATACACAAGCATCAAGCTTACAGCTTGAGCTTAGTCCTC
Organism: Diachrysia chrysitis; assembly: GCA_932294365.1. NCBI lineage: Eukaryota > Metazoa > Arthropoda > Insecta > Lepidoptera > Noctuidae > Diachrysia > Diachrysia chrysitis. The sequence goes on along the minus strand of OW028649.1, from coordinate 7,049,299 downwards.
CTCCAGTGACGCCTCTTAGCGTTGTATCTGAAACAATAATAGATTGTTAATATAAAAACAAAAATAAGAAGAAATAGAAATAGCGTATTTCCCGTCGACCCTGAATCACGAAATTCGGCATGATGCTACTACTACCTAGTAGTCTAACGTCACAAGTAAAGGAAATCAGTAATTTAAAACTTGTGGCCATATATAATAAAAAAAATATGTTTAAGTAATTAAAACTTTTATTTATAGTAGGAAAATTTGATAGTGTCAACTGCATTTTTGCCATATATCTTTACTTTTAACTATCTTCTTTGTTGAGATTCTATTAAATTGGTCTGATAGTTGTTGGATCATGGTGGCAAAAACTGGCTTTTTTGGAGGGTCATACTCCTCTAAGTTATAATGTTTTGGGATAAACGAAATAATAGGGGCAAACAGTAAGAGTAAACCTAGATCTTTTAAAAAAAACCTTGTTCTAGAAGCTTTTTCCACAAAGAAAACAACAAAGGCCTAGTCACATCCCATCTTAATTACTCATAAGAGCAAATAATAAGTGTTAGTAAAATATCCTAGCACAAGTTCCATAAAAAATACCAGATTAGTCATGGTAACAAGCTACACTTTTTATATAAAAAATTTGGTGGCATGCTAACACTTCTTCTATACACTACCCTTAGTACAACAAACCACACAACACTTTAAATCTTAACTCAATATAACAAATATTGTGTGTGTAATATACGAATATCAGACTTTCTGTTCAGAAAATATATATGCAGACTAAGAAAGTGTTGTAGTGTCAATGTAGTTTAATGCTTTGATCTATATATATATAAAACAAGAGTAATTTTATCCTTGCCCACTTGCTATCCTCAATAGAAGACTAGCTGATGAAAACTATTAAAACTAAAAACAAGTTTAATTTTTACAATGTTTTATTGTTTTATGCACTCTCTCATTTTATGCAGTAAATAGCTGCAAAAATAGTTTAGATAATAAGTCACATAGAAAACAAATAGTGCATTTAAATCAGTGCCTCGGTGACCATTTACAGTTTTAGGAACTGTTGTTTCAAGGAGATATTACTCAGTTGTTAGTAAAACTCCAAATAATGTTACAATTATATGTGACTAACAAATTAATATAGAAATTAAAATAATGTAAGACATATTATGTAGATAATATAAGAACTAAAGTACAAAATAACGAAGTTCGGCCCTAATGGGTTATTTAAGCTGCAAACAAATAGCAAGATAAGTGGTAGGCAAGTGATGGAAGGCAATATTCTTAATATGTTGATGTCATTTTCAAGTAAGTAGTTATTTAGCCTATTGAAATATGTAATGCTGTTGGTATACCAATAAATAAATAAGTAAGTTCTTGGAAGTATAGGTTATGTTTGCATGTTTAGTTGCAATTAAACGTTTGTCCTTTCATAAAATAGCACTTTTACAACACCAGTACCTATTATACAAGCTATGATTTAGGTTAAAGATATTACAATAAAACTATTTTATTAAATCTAAGTCTAATATTATAGCAACTTATGAGTATAATGTAAAGTACCTTAACTTGAGCCTAAAACAAAAACTAACCACAGACATAGAAGTTTTCTAAATAGGAGTTACTCTTATTTTTAGTTAGTAGGTACTGAAATCGTTATTTAGTGATAAATCGTACCTGATAGTATTCCCAGTGCGCATTCGGACCCATTGTGGAATAGGTCGGTTTTGTTTCAGCTTTTTGGCAAGCTTCCGCTTGATAATAAATGTCTTGTGTGCCGACTGAAATATAACCATACACATATATCAATTGTTAAATCATCAATACCTAAGGATTCACAAAATATTTCGAGATTTTAACGAGAATTATTACGCACCATTTTGCCGATCACAGCTGTCAAAACAAAGTGGAAGATTCTTACAGCGCTTTTTTCGAATATGGCTATCCGTTTTAGTGTTTCGAACCATAGGCTTTTAGTACGCAAACGAATTATTTGTATAAAAATTGGACTTGATTGATTTATTAACTAATTTAATCAGTTTATGTAATTCACAATTCCATTAAATTACATGACATTACATTCAGCTGAAAACATATTTAAGAATAACATAAATGTAGCGTTTTCATGTCCCAATTTTAGTTTGGTTCTTTAGTTTAGTCTTAGTGATGTTTAGTAAGTTGTATTATCAAATATTTGGGTTTAACGGGTTTCTTCTTCTTCTTCTTCGTGACACTCTTGGCAGAGCGGTCGTGGTCATCAGGTCGTTTAACATTAAGTTTTTACTATATACCTACATCTATGCTTTCCATATTTTCGAACAAGTGATGTTTTATTAGTATCGATTTTATCGAAATAACCAACATAGTATATTTATATAATATCAATATCCTTACTTCTAATATTATAAATAAATGCGAAAGTTACTCTGTCCGTTTGTCTGTCTGTCGCACTTCCACGCCAAAATTATTGAACCGAAATAAATTAATAATTAAATGAAATTCGGTACACAGATAGTCTTAGAGCCTGAGAAAGGACATAGGCTGCGATATCCGACATTCACGCGGGTGGAGCCGTGGGAATCAGCTAGTAGTATATATTATATAAATGTAAAATACAGGTACATATACAATATATATTTTACTATATTTTTTGGCTTTAAAAAAACGAATATGTTTTATATAATAACAGATTCATGTTGGTTAAATGTAGATGTCGATACCTAAGGTACGTGTTTCAACTCTATTCATGGCGGCCATTTTTAGGGCAGTCTTGTAGGTATACCTCAGAACAATATTGCTTTAGATAATGTTCTGAGAGGTATACACACCAGCAGGGCCGCGCCGACCCCCGGCAGCGCCTGTGTGCGAAACCTATGAAGCGCCTCTTTTTTAACGAATCATCATAAAAAACGAATTTAATTTTTGTTGAATATTTTTAATTTGTTTTAACGTCATTTTTTATTTGTTTTGCAATGAAATGTTTGGTTATAAGTTTTATTATTTGTAATTTAATTAATGAGTATGATGGGTGTTGACTGATTTATTATATTTATATCGTTATAATTAAGGATAGTTAGTTGGATCTTAGGAGGTAGGCACTGCCTAATTGCCTATATGGTATGCACGCCACTGCTGTTTGTAATATTAAAATAACCGCTTTTTACTAAATACTTATGGATGTACGCATTCAGTAAAAAGTACATAAAATAAAATATAATTTTTTACAATTTTTGTCTGTCTTTCTGTTTGGGATATTTTAAAAAATATTTTTTTTAAAATATCCCAAACAGAAGTTATAATATTTATTTTATACAAAATTACATAAAAAGTACACACTTACCACTACATGAAGCGTTTTTTGAATCAGATTTAATAACACTTTCATCGATAACATGACTGGTTTCTGTCTCTAATGATTGTGTCGAAGTGGATGGTTGAGCCGTAAAATATTTACTTACTAGGTGTTTCCCGCGGCTTTGCTCGCGTGGATGTCGGTTATCGCGGCAAAAAGTAGCCTATGTCCTTTCTCAGGCTCTAGACTATCTGTGTACCAAATTTCATTGAAATCGGTTAAGTAGTTTTGCCGTGAAAGCGCGACAGACAGACAGACAGACAGAGTTACTTTCGCATTTATAATATTAAGTAAGGAGTAAGGATTTTAGTTGCATTTTTATTACGTTCTTCTTCTTGTTTTCTTTTCCTTATTAGATTCTGGTAACCAGATAATTTCTTTTTTTTATCATGATTACTATCACTCATCGTGAAAACACGTTAAAACAATCAGTAGGTAACACCCAAACAATGATTATAAAAATTCAATGCGCACCTTACACACACACACTTTCAATCAAATGATTGTTCATTTGTTTTGTTTTGCCTTAGCTATCTCGTTCGTTAAAATCGGGGAATACCCGTGACCCCACCCCCGCTTGCGTCGCACGCATCGCATCGGGTTGCGTTCAGAAACTCACTCATACTCATACAAACTCGGCGCCTCTACGGTTTAAAATAACTAGTACTTTTTCTCTGGTTCAAAGAACTGCCGCCGTTTTAACGTTGAGCTGGTAAGGAATGTAAACTAAACCCCTAAACGTAAAATGAAACCATAAACGTGAATAATAATAAACATTAAATATTGAGAGACTTGTTCAATAAGCGTTATAGATGTTTTGTTGTTTACAAGGCCTATGTTGCGCCTATTGTACCTACTTACTTGTCGATACTCCACTACAAAAAACAATCATATAGGTAACAAAAATAATTTAGGTGGCAGTGGCGGCGCGGCGCCCCTATTGTCTTGGCGCCTGTGTGCGCCGCACACTTCGCACACAGGGGCGGCGCGGCCCTGCACACCAGAAACTGTGGATATGGCAAGTCCATATGTTTAAAAGGTCTTTACATGGTTTTTACCACAGAGCACATAAACTCTAGCGTCTTTACTGACGTTTTCAATTATTTTCTTTGTTTAGAGTTTAGATAGACAAGAATAGTCTACTTATTTTTCTTTTATCTTTCATTTATTTACTATTACTGAGCGCGCATAGAAGTTTGAATCGAGCGTAGTAATTTAGCTAAAAATGTGCTTTATAATGGGGCTACACTAGCGATGCGTACGCTTTATGCTTGTCTATGTTTACTCTAAGCTGTCAACCTGTAAACTGCTAAGTGTGATGTCAATAGTGTCAAGGCTTTCAAGCAATTGTGTGATATTGTGTCTCTGTCAAATAGAATATTAAAATAAAAATGCAGTAGTATCCTACACTGAAACATTTTAAAATAATAAAAAAAAAATGAATTACTTCAAACTTAGTAAATTTGTGACTTCATTTAGTTTTGGAAGATTTTTGGAGTGCCGAACTGCAACAACGAAAACAATTATAACAGCTGAAGGAAAAGATGTACCTAAAAGGAAAAACTATGAAAACAGAATAACGTTGATAGGTCCAGATAGTTCTGTTAGCATAACAGATTTAAAAAATGCTCAAAGTTTGTCTCTCAGGCGTGAATTAAAACTTGTAAAGGTGCAAGATGTTGATTCAAAAACTAGACGACCAGTTTACAAGTGAGTTGGTACATAGATTTTCTTTAAGGATTAGCATTATCATAACCTATAAAAGTACCGAATAGGTAAATACAAATAATGATTATATTACATAATACCTTGTTTTAGATTGATGACAAACGCTGAATATCATGCAGAGGAGCTTACAAGAAGAAAAGAGAAACAAGCAGCTCGTCAGAATAGTTCAATAAAGGGTGAAAAACTTTTGACCTTGTCTTCTAGGATAGGGGAACATGACTTAATGACTGGTGTGAAGAAAATGATGAAACTATTAGAGAAGCAGTATGAAGTTAAAGTTGTTATTGCAGGAGATGATTCTGAAGCCTCAGTTAAATCTGTAAGTTACTTATGTAAACTTTTTTCTTACATACTGCATGTTTTTCATAATGTTTTTGGTTTTAATGTAAGTAAAAATAATTGTATAAAAGTTAGAACCATTACATATCTTTACTAAAAAAAACATTTAATTTCTTATCTAACATAAGCTATTCTGTTAATGATCAAGTTGATAGTTTTGTTTAATTAGCTAATTCTTAATTATTAATTGTTAATTTTTCAGGAGAGAATTTACTCTGTGATAGAAAACGAAGTCAAGTCAATCAGCAAGGTGGTCCAGAAGAGATTAAAGGGTAATAGTCTAAGATTTCAATTACTGCCGTTAAGGGAAAAAAGTCCACAAGGGTCTAATAATGATGATTCTAAAGATCACAATAATAATAAAGGGCCTCTGTGACTAGGGTTTGGTATAATAGTCTTAGTGTATGTAAAATATTTGCTGCTGAAAAATTATTATTTTGAGGGAAGGGATAGTGAACCCACAAAATGTTCTGAATCAGTAAGCGAAGACGAATTTGATAACACTTAAGGGATGTTATGCCTTTCACTAGATGCACTGCCTGGGTTACACAAGACAGTATTTATAGCCAAGGTGGTATAATTTTATGAGTCCAAAGCTAAAAAAAATTACTTTAACTTAACCTAGAAGGTTCCTAACAGTATAATAGATTAGTTTTAAAGTTACAGAAAACTACTTATTTTTGCATTCTAAGGTGGGTAGATGACAATTTTTTTAGTATTTAGCAGATATTAACAAACATTTGTAAAAACATATTTTTTCCTTTTTATGTAACCAAAAAAACTAACCACAAGACATTGATTTCAATGTCACATGATGTCACATTCAAAATTGAAAACTTCAGTAGGTTTTTATTAGTACATTTTGTGCAAAATCGTGACGTCATTAGCGCCTACTCCTGAACTTTGATATGCTTTACATGATTGTTTTTTCTTATTTAAAAGAAAAAACAATAATTATGTGTCTAATATTTTTTTATTATATTACTAACGAAATTAATAAATTTTAGCTTTTCACACCCAGTTATCTGCACTATTGTATTATGCGAACTGTTAATTAAAATAATAATATTATATAATAATAGGAAATATGTGTCACAAAATGTATTTAACCTTTTGTGACACATATTTCCGTGCCCCTACCGCTCGTGTCGTATTTCTGCGACAGAGAACATGCATGATTTTTTCGTTTTATTTTCGTCCTATTAACTGCGTGGTACAACTAAAACCATTATTAAATAGAGATAATTATTTACAACAATTACTCAAAATTATATCTCGTAGCTCTAAGTATTAAAAAGGTTTAACAAAAAAATCTAATTTCATTGATTTGTAGTTGCGCGCTAGGAGCACGGCAATTGATATTTAGTCAAGCGCTTAAAAGATTAACTATGGTTCTTAGACTTGAAGCTCGTTTCAGACTATGCTATAATATATATATATAGCTTAAAGCATATAGTTATATTATAGCACAACAATATCGCCTACCATACATTTATATAATATAAATTATAGCTTAGTGTGAACGTGTTCTAAGTAAATGTACAGGGAGTGATATGGTTGTGCTATGATCTATATGCAATACTGCTATTATATTGTAGCGTAGTCTGAAATAAGCTTAAGTGTTTATGTATATTTTCATTTGCTCATAATAATATCATGTTGGATTGTTATTTGTATATGTCTAATGGTGAAAAAAAAAACAGTTTTTTCATATTAATGCATACTCATGGTACCTATAGTCGCTGGCCAATTAACTATGTGTAACCCAAATAAATACCTAAATCATTTATTAATAGAACATAATATGTAGTATTTACTTATGTATATAAGTAGTATTTTTAATTTATTTATCTTATTAAATTTTTGATATGAATAACAGTTAAAGTGACCCCTTGTGTTGATAAAAAATCAAATTATGGTTCTGATAATAACATTGTATATGCGATGTATTTGTGGAATTCAAGTACCTAATACTTTATCTATTTATCAAAGCATTTCAATGATATTGTTTTAGTTCATCAAGTTGACTATCTGCATAAATATTTTTTCGCAAATAATATCATAAGGCATTTATCAGAGGTCTTGAACCAACTGATTGTGAATTCTTTTATATTTTAGTTTTTCAAGTATTCTGTTATTGTTTGTAAATAGTTTTAGTTTTGATAGATATTTTTTGTAAACCTTGAAATTGTACCTAGTGTAAATACTACTTGAAGTGGATAAAATGAAAGCCTTTTAAGATATAAATGTCATTTTTAATACAGCATCCATCTAGTCAGTCAGTTCAGTCACGGTAGAACCATGTGTAAGGTATGCAAGTCTAGCTTGATCAGTTGATTTTAATATATGTATGAACTACCGACAAACACAGACTTGCCTACCATTACGCAAGTCTCCACTCTGAACTTAGAACTACCTTAAGTCTAAATACATACGTTTTCTAAAATAAGGAGATACATTCAACTATATAGTATGCTGACATAACTAAAATTCATAAATTAATGATTTATTTTTATCAGTTGGAGTTATCACAGATGTCTTAGAGATCGTTAATTCTTAAATGGTAGGAGATTTATTGGTAGCGTATAGGTACACATCTTAGACAATAATAAATTATTAATTGGGTGTCTATTATGGCGAATGTTAATTTTATTGCAAATCTAACTATAGGTACATTATTTTACAACTATTCGTTATTTTCCCTCTTTATTTGTCCATTGCTACTACTGCATCAAATCGCCTTTTAGGGCGTGTTATGTAAATAAAATAATTAAACATTAAATAAAAAAACTGTTTCAGTGACAGTTTTATAAAATTTATATATTTTTTAAAGGTTTAATGCTGAATGGACAAAAAAAAAGGAAAAAGATTGGCATAACATAAATAGAATACAGAGATTCAATTTTAACAATGCAAAGAAAATTATGCCTTCTATTATTCTATTGTATATGGCGATATAATACAAAATGCTAGATATAAAAATTAACAAAGAAGTAGAATCCTAAAATAAGGGTATACTTTGTGATCTTGGCAGAAAGCGTTCGTAAAGTGGAACACTTGTCCTGGCTATAATAGACGTTTATATTCTAATAGACACTGCAATAGGAAAGAATACTTAACATATCGCTACATATATTAATGAACACTAAAACATTGTACCTACCACGTCTTGTACATGTACACTGAGTTGTTTCATGTATTATTCACAGAGTTGGTAGTGGCGTCGTCAACCGTTGTGTACAACCATAGGTTTTATTAGGTGTAAACGACATATGCGTACTGGTCCTGTCCGGCCGCCGAGAGGTCAGTGTTGAGAGTCCGGCCCCATGTTATTAGAGGCGATACGGTTCCCACCACGGGAGCAGCGCGTGCTGCACTTTTTACGAGGTCCTGTTGCAATAGAAAAATTATTTATTATTTACTGATTTGATTGATCATTTAGAGGAGGAATGAGGAAGAGTGTATCTGTACTAAAATTCAGAGAATACTTATTACTTTTTTATTTATCAATTTAAACTATCAACTAATAGGTAGGTATAGTATTTGTTATCAACACTATTAATAATATTTTATACCTAGGTATTATTAAGTAAAAAAACTAGAGGCCCAATGTTGGTCGAAAATCGACTTTCGAATTCGTTTTAATTTCAAGTTTCAACATTACTGACTAGAATACTTCATGGATCGGGTGGTAGTGGTCGCAAGAAGAAACAACTGTGACAGTTGTCAATTGACAGAAGCTGTAAATAATAATGTATGAAGCCCGGTTTCCACCGCGAGCGGAACGGACCCATTAATGACTTCGTTAAACTCGCAAACGCAAACTGCATACTTGTATTTCCACCAACAAATAGTCGGACGGAAAGAGCCGAGCGTGTAGAAAGAGTAGAAATGAGCTCGCTCAGTTCTAGGGAGCGGAGCGGAGTACTTACGGACTCCGCTCAACTCGCAATTACAATTTATATAGTAGCGTTTCCACACAGAAAGTGGTGAGCGGTAGCGTTTCATTTTGCAGTGGAAATCAAATGACCAACTCTTCGTTGGTGGAAACGCAAACCTATTTCCTTAAAAAGGAGTCCGTTCCGCCTAACCATTTTCCGCACATTACCCTTTCGCAGTGGAAACCGGGCTTAAGAGTCACACGCATGACAGTGTGTTTAAAAAAAATGCATAACTCAGAATAAAACCCAGTACCCGATAGCTAGATTATTAACATGCATACTTGCCAATGAAAGAAATGTTTGAATTTGGTTACAAAACATTAGCCCTTAAAGTATTATGAGAGAACCACAATGGTTAATTTCCCGTTACATATCGCCAGGGTTAAAATATTTGCATCCAGTTGGGATATGAAAATAACGTTGATTGTCAGATTAAAATAAATTTAACACCGAACGCATTACGAGCTGCCTATTACGGAAGATAAAAAGCGTCATAATTGTTGTAAATTAGCACCGCCAATTACCTACCTACATCCTACTCGGCATAACGTCGGAACCTTAGTTTCTAAACATAGATTATGATGATGCACATATATAATTTATTTAATTGAAAACAGTTAGTATAAAGCAATTAATTTTTACATAACATTTATAGGTAGGTACCTACTTGGATATTAGTGATGCAACGAGTTATGCAATCAAAGCATTCAAAGCGTACTTCTCAGACTAGATAGGTACATTCTCAGTTAATCATTGGCCAACATGCGACATAATTCCATTTGAACCTTCCATGATATAGATTAATCTAAGATCGATTAACCGACTAGTTAGTGTATGAACAATTAGTAAACATGCAGGAAGCGTTAGTATGAGGGTTAGTTAATCGTCGCCAAGATATTCTCTTTTCCAACTAATGGACTGTCTTGATTGTTAACACTAACAAAACATACAATATCTTATTGACATCATGTATAAACGTTGTACATGAGAGAGGATACAAAAATTGCTCCTTACACTATTATTTATTGTAAGAGACTTTAAGTTTTTAATTCTATGCCAAAATATTCATTTACACCTACAAATTGCAATGTAGGTCAGAAAGATTTTCTTTTTTTACTTTGGTTATTTTTGAAAGTAAAGAGAATAAGGTGGCGGCGAAGGACAGACACACCATGTTACCCATGAGGGAGGATCGCCGTCGGCCAGAGCGGCGCTTGCGCCTGCACCAGCAACGGCGGCCTCTCGCCCGAGCGCGCCCGTACCCGCGGCTCCGCGCCCCCGCCCCCCCCGCGCTGCCTACCGCCGCTGGCACTGCCGCTGGAGCCGCCGCGACCTTCGACTCCGTGGCTCCCTGTTCCGCTGATCTGTCCGCTATTATGTGCGCCTCCATCTCCTCCAGAGGTGATTCTGAGCTGTAGATAATAACCCAAAATATTACTATTTCGGCAAGAAACAAGTAGGTTCCTATATTCGTAAGAATTAATGGATACCGGAAGAAGCATAGGCTAAAATTCTAATACCACTTTACGCAATTTTGCCACCAATGTTTAAGACCACTTCAGGCAGTCGAATATCAGGAACCCTTTCGTGGATGTCCAAATTATCAATGTCTGGTTTTAAGAGCTCGTATCTCACTTTGAATTTTAATAGTTGATCTCAAAGTTGACCTTTAGAAGGCATATTAATGTAAAAAGATTATGACTGTTTAAAAACAGAGGGCGGAGTATAATACTTTGAGTGAACTTACTAGGCACTAATGGAGCAGTATTCACTAAGCTGCTCCCACGTACAGCCGTGGTTGCAGCATTCGTCAGCTATACCTCTGCGTACCTCTCGTCTTCTTCTCACCAAAGAGCCTGGTTGTTCCACTACTGAAAGCAGTTAGAACACAATACCTTATTGTGACATTTATGAAATTCACTGCCTTAGATACTAGCTACTTTACTATCTATATTTTTAACCAAAGCACTGTATTTTTCAGGCAAAAAAACAATTTACGGAATTTATTTTCAGACGTAACATTTAACATACAGCTGTAACAACAGTTAAGTATAATAGGTTCGTAACTGGAAATTTTATATGTCTGAACAACACTTTCTAATCCACCTAACTCGATTGAAGGATTATCTCGAAAATTTCAGCGATTTATGTTTCACAAGGTACCTAGATTATATCAGAATCTTCAAAATTTAGAACTTGAGAAGAACTTTAAACGAATGTAATTTTTTCCCACGAATACGGGTTAACGAGTTACATGAGTAGATATTTGACTTTTGTAACCCTTTAACCCTGTACCCAAACTGATAAAAAAACGCAAACACGATAAATAAATAAAGATATAGGTATAAATTTGGCATATTGTTTTTATGATAGCGTGATAGTTAGCTTAAATCAAAACACTTTTGTAATCAAATAATAATATCTAATTATTAGTGCGACTTCTTTATGAATTAAATGTTCATTTACCTAATTTTTTATCGTGGTCAAAGAATATTCGTGATATCTGCTTACTCACACACACAAGACACAGGTGTACCTACTTGCCAAGACTAACTACACCCATGGGGACAAACACCTTGCCTGATACGCAATGCATGATAAGGTTAAAACAATTTTTAATAAATTACCGGTAAGATGGTATTATTTGATAAACATTTCTATGAACTTACGATAGGTCTATCATAAGGTCAAACACAATTTTTGGTTAAATCGTAGGTATAATTTGTTGTCATTTAGTTTTTTGTATTGTTTTCTATGTGATCATTCATAATTTGTTATTGAATGTTGTAAGCGATAACGATATAGATAAATCGGTTTCTTTGCGGATATTATGCGTCCTAGGCTGTCTATAAGGTCAATATTTTTGTTAGAATAGGGTAAATAGTAATTCTAAAGCTATATTTTTAGTAGTAATATGTAATTACTGATATCCCTTCAGGCTTAAGGTTTAACAGAGTTAATTTATACAGGCTTTTGAAATTAAGGAAGATACCATTTACTTTATGGGAAGAGTTTGTGTAGGCTCTGCTAATCGGAGTGTAATAGAGGTTTGTAGTTAAAGTTAGATAAAATTAAGTAATACCTGTGGGTGTATCCCATGGGCTATTGTAAGCGTGGCAAACTCTGCTCATTATCTCGCTGAGTTGTCTTCCGCAAAACTTGACCGTGGGTGAGCTGGCCGCCTCTACTCTGCTCTCTAGTAGCACTGCTGCTGCCAACACGGCCAATTGCACTGCCTTGTTTACTAGCATATTTACTAACCTGAAATTTTTTAACAATATCTCCTATTATTTGAACTTTTCCATATCATTTACTTAGACTAACTTTGAATAGTGAATGTGCGTAACTTGAGGAGGATTTCTGCTTTTATAGTTGAGGGCAAACATGTAACCCGACACCGCCACCGCCCAGTTGATACCAGATACGCATCCCTCCAAGGACTTTTCATTTCCTAAATGCATTACTAAATAGTCTTCGCAGTGAAATGCACATTTATCAATTCACATTATGAAATAGCAGATTGTAGAGCCGATACTGTAAATTCAATATGAAATGAATAAGTGTTCTTGGGTATATTCTTGGTTGAGTTCAAATGTTAAGTTACTGATATACATCATTAATTTAATTCACGATGTTTACTAATGATGCAGTTCAATATGTAAATATTTGATTTTATCTTTTTTACCGCACTTTACACCTAAAGTGTCACCGACTGTATTTACATAACTAATAATAGTGATTAGGCCCAAGAGCGTACCCAGCCTTTGCTCTAGGAGGGCAAATTTCGTTTTTTATGGCAAACTTGGGATTTTTATGCCATGTTTGGCATATAAAACCCGAAGCATTTGGCAGTAGAGACCTTTGGCCAGCAGTGGCTGATAATATTTTATTTATACAGGGTGTAATAACCCAACGCCAACCCGCAAGTGAGCAAGCATGGTGATTAATTCACCTTCCACCATTATTCCTCCCTTATTTCTAGTCGTTCTCTATAGGAGAAGAGGCCTATGCCCAGCAGTAGGATATTAATTATAGGCCGGTATTACATAATTTTATACAGGATGGCATTTGGCTAGTTTTCAACATTCCGTTTCTTGATCGTTTTTTTTCAACCGTTTTTTCTTCCAATATGTAATGCCAATATGCATGATCAGTATACGATATCTTGCCACAATTCAGCTAAAAAGGTTTACGAAGTTGACCTTTATGAACATCGAGCGCTCGTGAGGACTCTGTCGTCGAGGTCCTAGGAAAGCGTCCCTGCCAGCATGCGGTCACACAAGATATCGTTCGGTAGGACCTGATTGCCATTGTCCTCTGCGCTTGGCTCAAAAGATCTAAACCGCGACGCATCATGCTCGGAACATACACGATAATAATATAACTAATATAATTCTCGTATGGCACTATAGAGTTTACCACGCCCATGAAAAGCCGGTGACAGCTTGTCCCCGATCTTTCCAAATTAGGCAGCAATCGGCCGCTAGCGAGCGAACCTAGTACGATGATGTACAATGCGACTGGCAGGCCGCGCAACGCGACCTTTTTCTAAATTACTGCAAAATTAATTGTAATTTTCGGGCAGCAGCCGCCCCCTTGCGCCCTCATGTGTAAGCCCTTGATTAGGCTTCTCCATAATTAGCGCATAAGTAAGGCTGCAAGTTTTATGACGATGAATCACTGTACGACAATTTAAATTGACACGTCTAATGATGTCAATAAGTACAAAAAATGACGTTGCTGGCAGAAACCGTGTGACCATTTATTATGGCTTTACGTAAACATTGCGAATGATTCACAGAACTGTGTTTGACAATATATGGATGTATATTTAAAAAGTGTGTACCGAATTATTTCAAATATAATTTGATTTATATAGCATTGAAATGAACTGAGTAATGATGATGATTTCACTTCACCTTCCCCGTTCATAAAAATGCAAATCAGCTACTTCCTTTTATAAATCGTCGCTCTGAGAGTATACTAGGGTGGGTGCTATATCACCTACATCGTTTTGTCCATCGTAGTGTAATGGTTGTTTGTACAAATAACGCATCGAGGACAAGTTCTATTTATAGGTAGCTGGTACTTACACAGTAACGTGAGAGCGAAGTACTGAGTACCATCTACCCAGTGTAGGATCACAGTGCAACCACTTAACGAAATCTACATAATAATATCGATGTGCACATGTATGTAGAGCCATGAGCGTACACGAGAAGTGAGTACGCTCGTCTTTAGCTTGATTGCTCTCGACATCTGCGGCGATGTGGAGTGCTGGTCTACTCACAGTATTATTGGTAATCTGACCATGTAGCTGTACCTTTTTATTCAGAAATTGATATGGGAACGAAAAGTTATTGCTGTCATAGTCTAAAAATTAATTAGCAGGTTTTTGGATAGTACTTTCCCTAATCACTTTAAATAATGTCGAAATAAAGATCAGCGAATTTAAAGATATGTTACTTAGTGGTTGAGACTATAGACGATCGTCCACTCGTCCTATGCGTGCGCTCGCGCCGCGCTCATCGCCGTTGTCGACTGCGGCTGCGCGTCGGAGTCGCCACGGAATGATGAGCCTCGTGCTCGTGCACTCGATTGAATAATTACATGGATCTCTGATTGTATCTGTAGCCTTGCTCCTACTTTAATGTTGTTCTATAACACAATATTTTAATATAACGAACGCTTGCTATGCTAATTGCGTTTTCTTATTACTTTCTTCTTATTACAAATCCGAATTCTTAGTTCCATTTGAGATAGTTTTCTAGTAGGTATTATATGTAGTGGATTAGAATTTATTAGATTATCGTTAGACACAAAGGTCACGTAATAGTGCTACTTACTATGTGAGGTCATTTATAAAATAGATAGTATGAATGTTCTTCAGTAAATTTTATAGATAAGACACGATTTGAATAATTATTTTAATAACTGAAATATATGACACGTTTTCGTATAGTAGATCTGGTTATATGTTTGTATATTTTTAAGGTAGTCTGTAATATTGTTTTGTAGATTCTGAAATTATTACAGATATTAATGAACTAACATTAGGTATTACGCGTTTATGTTTTTACTTAAGTATAAAAACGAGGATGTAGGTTGTTTGGTTGCTAGATTTAAGATTATGGCGAATAGATCGTTTGGTATATTATTATGTAATTAGCGGTGTGTAGTTGGATTCTAACCGGTATTCGTAGCTAGTGCTGCTAAACGGTATTTATACTGGCGGCCCTCACATGCAAACTTATTAAAGTTTTGTTTATAAGGAAAATTATGTTGAGTTTAGTTCACATGGTCGTTTTACGACACATCTTAATATATATATTTTAACACCATATTTATGAAACTTTTAGTGCTTTTTAATAACACACCATCCTATACCTGTGTAGAGAGTGGCTCTCTTGAATGTAAACACGCTTTACTGTAAATGATTATTATTTTATGTTTATTTAGCAAAAAATATTTTCTTTAGCTTACAATGATGATGATCTTAGTAGTTTGGCTTTAAAATCGTTCAATAATATATTGGTATTGTGGCCCTTTATGTTATTAATTTCTATGAGTTAACGTTAAGACTCACGGAAATTAAAATTTCCTTAAAAGCGTTTTAGCTAAACTTATTAAATCAGAATCACATAAAACGCGAGTTCACAAAACAGTTTACATTTTGGGAAAGACTGAAGTATCAATTCTTGTATATCATTTAGCAACCGCGAGTGTCTAGTGATTAGGTAAGCGTGTCCGTCTCTTAGCAACGAGACACGGTAGACGTTGGCACATGGCGGCAGACGATAGGTAACAAAAGATAATTGAAGAGTTTGCGGGGTCAAGTGTATTGTCGGGTTGCCCAATTGGTGAGACGAGTCGGTCACTGGCTTTGCACCGATATCGTCCCAAACGATAATTATTATATAACTAAAATACCAGGTCAGTTATAGACGGACAACTGAAGATTAAAAATTTAGGGTATATTATGTAAAATTTAAGCTCTTACTGCTTTTGGCATTGTAGGTAATAATTTTTACTTAATCAAAGTTTAAACTCCGATTAAGTGCAAATGGTGCGGCTGTCAAGCGACTTTCTATTCCCAGGTTAAGTAAGTAAAGCTTTTTATTGGGAAATGTTTAGAAATTTTTCTTTTGAAATCACGGATGTAGTTGGTTCCTTTATAAGGTTTCGCAATATCATAACTTTAGTTTTGAAATTAAATGTAAATCGGCTCCATAACTCACATCTTCTTTATTCTTTGTGATTTATAGATCCATTTAAGTGTAAAATAACTACTCTACATATCGCTTCGCAGAATACAAACGAAAAAACAGGTCTTATTTCAAGTTTGTTTATGAGTCAGGTGGGAGCTAAGCTGAGTCTACTGCCCGACATTCGTAGTCACGTTTCATCTCAATACAATCGTTGGTACTATAGTTACATCTGCTACAAATAGAATGATAGTAGTGTCATGCAAAAATCATTAGAGGGGTGGCGTAGTATATACACGTGTGACAAGGTCCGTAGTGACCGCTTTCGACCTCAATTTAAACGTTGACCTGGTAAAGTTCAAACACCTAGGTGGCCGTAGCAAGATATACTTAACAACAATACGTTTATCGTCAGCCATCTTTGTTTGTATGAATTTGATCTTGATATTGAACTGCATAATCGATCGGTGACGGAATACGTTTCTGTTTAAACATTTCACAAATTTCTATACCTCCTAAAGGGATAAGCCATAAAAAGTGAGTTATGTGTCTGAGAGGCGCGCGGCGAGCGTGAGCGACGGGCTGCAGTAAAAAGCCTGGCAGTAAACGTGAAACTCGCTGGATTCGTCCACTTCTTAGAATTCCTATCGCGAATGGTTTCTAATTGTAACTACCTTACATCTTGCGAGGCAAGGCATATGAGCATGTCATTAACACTGTAAGATTCTGGCTTATCATTATTTATGAGATAAAATGGGATCCGCATCGCGTGTTTCAAAATATCAGCTTGTATTAATTAATTAAGTGGCCGTAATTGCTTACCATCTTCATTGGTGTTTATTATTATAGAAAATGAGATAACATTTTTTTTTAAGTTTATTATGATAATGTAAAAAATCTTATTACCTACTTATCAAATGCTTGTATTATTCTCGTAGATATTAATGTATAAAAAATATGCATGTTGGCCAACATGCATATTTTTACAAAAAATAATAAAATTTATGTATATGCAATAAGTCGGATGATGTTCATAGTCATACAGAGTTGAGCAAGAGCTACACATACACTGTTAAAAGTTTACTAATCTCCTAGCGACTCACTATGCGTGTATTATTGATATTAAAACAGTATTTCATCGGATGAATCTATCTAGATAATTATAACTAACTAGGTTTAGTATAGGCGTCTTGATAATCGTAGGTCAGGACCAATGCTTGAAGGCAGAGACAAATAAACATTAATTATTACTGTTAAATACTAGCACAGTACTCGCCAAATAGAAAAAAAAATGGCATAAATCAAAAATAAGATGTGAAAAGAGATACGTTTGCTGATAGGATTTCCCACTCAGTAATTTGGCAAAAGAAGAAAGTCTGTTAGACAAAAATAAATTTGACTTTGATTGTAGAGTCTAAATTAATTTGAGAGCCATCGGTACAAGTTGTAGGAGCGTACTAATCGTAGGTATATTTAGTTAATAAGTTTAATGCATGAAATTGCAAAGACATTTAGCGTACCTAATGGTTGGAATTACACTATTACTAATTAGTGTTAATGACGAATATCATGGTTAAATATGCGCCAGCTCAAATAAAATTAGTATACTTGTCATATTCGTAAATTATTTTATGCGTTTAATGTTACTTTGTAAGAGATGCTACAATGTTGCTAAAACTTGTTAGATAGTATTTCTAGAAACTTTAATGTCAGGGATGGAAGAGTCAGATCACGGCAGATGTAATGGTTTGAATACGTTATACTTAGTGTAGACTTACTTTGTGTAGGTTACTATGGTCTATGGTCCGGCTTGTTGACTGTTGTTGTTTGTGTAGTAGTATTGTGTCACAAGACGGCGTGGTCGGTAGCGCCGGGCTGCCGCGGTGACCGTACGAGGTGCGAGGTGCGAGGTCGCGGAGTGCACACTACGCGCGTCGTGCACCGGCGCTGCTGTGGTCGCGCTGGCGAGTCGCCGCGTGCGCCGCGCGCGCTTATTATACGCAGACGGCGATGGGCGGCGCGCGCGCACCCGCCACGCCCCGCGCCGCTCTGTGCCCGCCCGCGCTACCACTCACCCCTGATTCCGCAATAAAAACATTTATGACCTCTCTCTATAGTGATGACTCCAAGTCATTGACCATCTGCACGATCTTTGATGATTATGTGCCGAAACAGGCGTGCCCCTCCATTTGTTTGGTTTAAAATTAGAACTCTACATGGCAAATAACTGAAATCCTGGATGTGTCCAGATGTGGTAGAAGATCTATACGCACTAAAATTGATAGTTTCCCATAAGTGTCAGTTCTCACTTTAAATACTTACATCTTTAAGTGTTTAAGCTTATTTAACAACTTAATCTTTTGAGCGAACAACACATTGAATTACCTAGAGTCTTTTCCTATGTGTTAGTGGTTCACTTAGGTTCCAATAAATAGGAACTTAGGTCCTCATATATTTAAAGTCATAAAAAAAATGAAATCTTATATTGCTGATAAGGTTTCGCCTTCTTCCCCTAGATAAAAATTTATCTGCAATCTTTCACATTAAGCTAGGTTTATGAAAATTCTTATAATACAAATTTCTATTTAGAATTTATTTGCTACAATCGTTCACAACAGGTTTTCCTTTTGGTATTACTGCCATACAGCCAAACACGCCAATAAGGTCCTTTGAAGCTTAGTTTAGTTAGACATCAGAACAGTATTATGTAGTAGTAGGTATTATAATATCTTGTGTGCAAGTTAACGATTTAATTAAGTGTGGAACATAAATGGAAATATATAATTTTGTTTTAGTATCTATTGACTAAGGTTGCACTAGATTTTAAAGATGTATGTGTAAATTAAAATTAAAAGCGACTCCCGCACTTAGGAATTTAATCCTTGTGTCGCGGGGGATATTACAAACATTCAAATCACTCGCAAAGATATGCTGAAGAGGAACTTTTGATTTCAGTCGTAAAAGCAATATCTGCTCGAAGTGCCATCACCGGTTTCTATAAGGACTGTACTTATGGCACAGATATGGGCCAGTAGTCATATCAAACCTCTCGATCCGCACATTTACAAGGAGTTGAAGGTCTTCTGGCGGCGGAATAGGGGAAGTACGCTGCAGGCTACCCTCATCCACCAGAGTTGAGCTTATCTTGGATCCGCGCGCCTCATAACGACCAAAATGTTGTATAAGCTTTTATTAAAAATGTTTTAAAATAAAAGCTTTTCGATACTATTAAATACAAATCGAACCAGCCCATACACGATAGGATCACGTCGTATTGTACAGAGATTCTACGACCACCTTCTGGCTCAATCATCAGACCGGCTCGGAAGTACCATAATACTGTATTGTCACCGAACATATATAAATATGCAAAATTTTATCTCAATCGGATGTCGAGAAGTGGTTCGAATTAAGCTTGCAAGATTTTACCTAAACAAACATACATTATACATACATTGCAAGTTAAATAAAAGATGTTAAAAACTAAAAAACCATGAACGTAAGGTAACAATGTAAATACGAATCTTCTATGTACTAAGAATCGCTGAAAAGGTCACCTGCATCCCACTGAAAACTGGCGCAGTGCCTTGAATCGCAGTAGTCTGCAACCCACTCCCTGGTAAAGGAAAGGGTCGTGTAGGCTATAAGAATTTCCAACAAAAAGTATTTGAAAGACCACTAAGTACCGACTAGTTCGTAATTTTGTTCTTTTGAATTATACAACTCGCAAAAAAAAAAAAAAACAATTATTTCATGCTTGATTAGATTTTTCCTAAATATTTTTTTCTTTTCTGGCTTTAGGTCCTGTTTAGATCTTAGAGTCAGCACTATTCAATAAATTTTCTACCTAATGTTAATGTTGTAATCAATAAGAAATTAACAGATTAACGGCAAGTTTTTTAATACAGATGAATGGACTCTACCGCTCGCCACGTGCGGTTGCCACTTTCAGTATATTAGATTGTGCTCTGTGGTTGCCGCGACTGCGGCACGTTTGACTTGTTCGTTCATTTTATCTGCAGCGTATCTCATCTACAGATGTAAAACAGTTAGTTAGTGGTCTTAAAATTCTCTAGCATAAGTAACTGCGTCGCGAATAATTAAAATATTTCAACAAGAGAGACAAGATAGAGTCAAGTATTTATAAATAGATTCTAAGATATTAATGATTTAAATTTAATTAAATGTTGTAAACGTAAATATTACAACACTAAAAGTAGATCGTTATTAAATAAACGAGAACTACGAATATTGCAATCGAATATAATCGAATGTCACCTCAACCTATTGCTCTGTTTTGTTCTGAAAACTGCTGCCGTTTGGCAGCCTTTCAAGCCTTTGTTGCCTTTGCAAGAGACAACTTGAACTATTTAGTACATAGGAAACAATGTCATGGAACAGTGGTTGTTGTTTCTCATCTCGAATAACATAATTCAATGGTAAAATACGGCTATAGTTTAGTATGGGTTGTATGCAGTCGCTCCATTAAAAATGCAGTAGTTACTCAGCTGAATCCGGTGAGACTGGAATCAAACCAAAACATAGCTTGGGAAAAGAGTTTAGTATAACTTGCTGATTGGATAAGACAGCATCCAATGATTATCTAGAAAGCTGAAAGAGCTGATAATGTGATAAATAAAAGTTATTTCTGGTGAATAGTAAAAACACTACTTATAATTTAAAGTATTTTTACTATACACCAGAAAGGTCGAAGTTCTGTGCGGTATTGGAAATTGTTTCATCGATATTTGTCAATATCAAACGATCGTATCAGTCTGAAGACACTTGATTTTTATCTTCAATAAATTCGTGAATTTCTCTACTCGATTTTTAATTATTATGCATTCATGTTAGAGCTTTTTGCTTTCAGATATTCAGTCTGTAATAATTGATTCATTTATTTTAATTCTAATGAGGGATATTGCTTACAAAAAGAGCGTCTCATTTGAAATCATAACACTAACAATCTCTTAGTAAGTAGGTGAACTGTTGTGTCTGAAGTCCTGTGACATCAATTTATCAGTTATAGGCGTAATCTGCACGGTCAGGTGTAATTGCGGTTATCTGTAGAAGTTTCTTGTAAACAGTAAGTGATGGTAAGTAAGATGTTTATAATAATTAACTGAAAAACCATTGAAAAATGGAGTTCACAGACAATATTTTCCTAATTTTCATAAAAAAATCTGCAATATTATCGATTCTTATTTTGAGAAATTGAACATTAAATCTGTAAAACATAAGTCTCATAATTATGTGATACTAATATGGTTTCGATATTTTTTATTAGAATTTTGCTAAGTGTGCATGATTTGCTACGTGACTGTATTTAATATACATAGGTACTATTATACGAGTATGTACGTGTCAGTGACTTCACCGATACTATAAATATATCGGATTCTTTGCAATAATTTGTAGTGCTCAATATAGACGAGCTATTTACAAACAAGGTGACAATTTATTGACAGGACACTGGATGCTAATGAGAATTAATTGCAGTGAAATTGTGTTGCTCCTCACGTCATGTACGATTAGTTTGATGAACTGCCTTTTGTAGGTTGTTAAACATTACTTTATTACTGTAGCACTTTGTTCACACGGAAATCAAGAATAGTTGATCTATACAGTCGTGCTATATAAAGCTTCTAATGTGAGAGAATTCCTCGAAATTTTTTCTACAATAGTCTGCCAGTTTTATAGTAGTAAGTAGGTAGGTAGGTATATAAGTAGTAAGTAGGTATAGTTAAATACAAAATGTTACGTAGCAGAACTATGTTGTCTTAAATTTGAAATTATAGGATTATAATGGTCGATAGGATAATTTATTAAAATTAGTTATTAAGACTTTAGTAAATTAACACCGTTTGTAAATTATTTTTATTTTCGATCTAAACCTATAGTTAGTAGGTACACCTATTATAAGAAGTGATGGAAATGTCCTGTATAATAAATAATTAATAGCTTTAGTAAATTTGTAAAAAATGTTTATTTATTTGACTGTGTACCGCAATTACCATTATTTACACATATATAATCTTACTTATCACATTGTTCTCAGCCTAGACAATCTTTCTTGCCCTGAAAACGTAACGATTGAACATTTTTTTTTATCAAGACAACAATAGACGCTCGTGTAAAATGTAAGTGGGTGGAAGATCTGATAACTATGCTAATGTTGTTTGCGTAAATATAATCTGTTCGTTATCGTTCCTGTCTGTTCCACAATTTAATTAGAGAAGACACGCTCGAAAGCTGTCATGCAGGCGCCTTTAGACGCGTGTACATGTTCGGGGGATTCTATTTATTTACATCTAATTATCTAGGCGCCATTTACAGATGTATGATGCTATTTATAAAGTCTGCTGATAGCTCTGCATAGTTCATTTATAGAATTATCAGTTTCAAAATTCTTTTTCATAACTAGGTAGGGATATAGGTACCGAAGGTTTATTTTTCGAGTAGACCTTAGAGTATGTGAATGATTCGTTGGACGAAATTGGTGTACGTGATGCCCAGCAGCTATAAATAGCCTCTCGTTCCTGTGGGGTCTTATGTCAGTCACGCGTAGTGACAACGTTAACTTGAACCTTCATAACGATATGATATTATTATCAAATTGCCCTAATTCCGTTGTACAAAATTTGGACCAACTATAAATTATTTATAGAACGCCAGTAAAGTGTTCTGTATCTAACTAAAATGCATTTGATTGATCGCCACAATCTAGGACATGACAAGGCCAGATCGTGTTCGGTTCCAGCTAATAAACATCATCTCATTAAGGGCAGCCAAGTGATATTTATAGCTCGTCGCCGACTTGAAGTGCACCTTTCATATGCAGTTTTTTCTTATTGTAGATATCTAATGAGATTTGTGTACATACTTTCTTATTTTTCATTATGTTACTGTTTGTTCATTGAAATGAGAATGTGAAAAATGAAAAATGGCAGTTTACCCAATGCCAAATATCCCTCATAGGTACTTGCTTGTCATGCGCTGAAGCTACCTAGACGACATGAAATAAACCGGAAGTATGTAGTTACAATCATTCAATTAATTATTAGCCGGCAGCTAAACGAAATAATGTACAGTAAATAATGAAATACGAACTGATAAGAAACCGCTCTAGATAGGAATTAACCCATTATGGAAAAATACTCCTAAATATTTTTTTTATGACAGACCATGTCGTATTGCGCAGATAAAATTTAATGATCTACAAAGTTAAGCAATTTGCCGTGTCTCGGATGGGTGTTATTTTTGTAAATAGTTCCTGCTATGCTATGCTCTATTTACCGTAGAATAATTTTACCTGATGTAAATTGCCTACATTGTTCCATTACTAAGATAGTTTGGTTTCGACCCCGATTAAGCTACAGGTTAAATTAAGAATGCAATGGCTTGCTTGAACATTATCTACTATACCAATTATCTTAGTTTGTAATTAATTATATGTAATGCTGTAGCTGAGCGAGAGTAAATTCAGCAGAAAATGGTGATTATGGCCATTTCTTTTATGTCTAAGCACAACCTGTTAGCTGCGAACTTGTTCGCGGGTCCCAATCACCCATATCGTATAGTGTGCTTTACCTTATACTAGACTTATTACAGTTTGCACGCATATCTATATCACGCTGCATTTCAGGTTTTTGGTACTCTATTAGCTGTCCAAACACGACTTAGCTATTAGGTCACGTGAAAGGCGCACATTTAGATAAAAATCTATGCAAGACCCAGAATCGATATAGCTGATTTTAAAGGTCATAAGAATTAATAATAATTATACATGTTCACGATTCTTCTAGACGCGGAACTTTCCGAGAGCTCCGACATTAATTTAGGATCAAGTATCAGATTATTTAAACATGTAACCTACCCACCTTAATAAACGACATTCGTGAAACAATATTGTTTCCATTGAGAAGAGCTGAATTTGCAATCGGTTGTTTGCACGTCGAGTGACTCATACAATTTGTTTTTGATGTGCGTACGTACGCACTAAGCTACGAAAAAGGATATTGCACTATACTTCTTTAATTGTGTAGGATGTTAAATTGTATTTTAGTCATACGAGATTACAATGACCGCAGTGTAAACTTTGGCTCAGTTGATAAACCACACGTGTGTTAAACTAAGATAGAATGTCAGATAATATATTGTATGTTCCAATAGCCTTAGAGATTATTTGTGTTAAAATGAATAATGATGCTAATTAGGGTATTTTTATGACAATTGAAATAGCTTAAGTCTGATATATGTGGATTAAAGTAAGTAAGTATGTCACGTTTATAATGTTAACGTGAATAGTTATAGGTAGTATTCTTTAATGATAAGGTATATGTATAACATTAAAGATAATACAATGATGAACTTGGTTGAAAAATTCAAACCAATTTAAAACAGAAGGCGAACCGTGCGGAATTTAACCTTATATGTGCAAATTGGACGAACCGTCAAGTGCAAATACATTTGTGTGTTATTTTATGTTTTGTAAAGCACGTCATCAGCATAATGTGGGTTAATAGCAGGATATTTCAACTGCAGGACTGCCTGTTTGGAAAATGCAAAGATATGAGACATCACTCTCAAGGTTTACAGCACTGTTTTACAAAAAAGTATGGAGAGGTAAGTTTGTAATTTAGTTTTTTATGCTTGGATGCTTGCATAGGTAACTAGTGCTTGCATAGGTTCAAGCATGAGTAGTTACTAAACAATTATAGTTGACAATCGATATAGCTTTAAATTCGAGAAGTTTTACCAATAATATTATATGTACAATAATGTTTTACGTGACACATGATACCAGATTTTAAATGCTGACTAATAAAGCAAAACTTTTTATATTCGACAGTTATAAAAACAAACACCTTAAAATTTGTAAACGAATATGTCTTCCTTTTCAATTATATTCAACAAAGTTACAAGTCTGCGTTTGTAAAGAAACTTCAGATGTTATGACTGGCACACGATACAAATGTTATATTGTTTAGGAGCAAACGGGCTAATAAAACTTTACTTTTGAAGTATTCACCGTACTCTGTTGCATTTACGTTTATGCTAAAGAGGCGGTCGTTTTAAACGAGGTACCTGTTTTGTACGACTCTGACTGAAGTGTCCCAGTGCACTTGCGCACTTGTGGGCAGGAGAGGCAATAAAATATTCATCAGTCACATGTCAACGTGACCCACGTTCCTAAGAATTGTAACAGCTATTTGTGTTGTTCAATTTTGTATCAATCTATGCACTTGCTTTAGTCATCATAGGTTTGCGGTATTAAGTAGGCACGTAGGTAATGTCAAGGAAAAATAAAATAGGTGCTGTAATAGAAAAATATAAAACGTGTATAGTAGTTGTCGGTAAATTTGTCGTTTCCTATAAAAAATAATTGGAACTAATACAAAACGTGAAATTCAAATTCTATAATATTGTTATATAGTTTATCCCTAATATTTTATTTTTTTCCATAAAGGTCGGCTTGCATTACTATTGCAATACTTACAAATAAAAATAAAATGTATTTTTCACAAGACTTGTTTAAGGTCTCTCCATTTAAGGTCTCTCCAGTCAATTAGGAGTTCGTGGTAACGTGTTAGGCGTTAACTTGCATCCATGAATAATATTCGTGGAATATTCACTAAGAATCCAGCTCAGGCTTTGCCTAACGCAGATTTAGATTAGCCTCGATACGTCTTTTGTATTCTACAGACAAGTTAGACCGGAATTTCCTCAGCTCAAACTGGTCAATGACCTTTGTTTACGTTTACCTTTTTTAGTATTTCAGCCAGTATTATAGTATGACAAGCTGGTCTAATTTACATCCTCTTTATCTCTTCCTACTTTTTTTTGTAGGAAATTGCGAAAACGGTAAGACTGGCCAGTATTCTAAGCTATAAGAAATATTTTGACAGCTTCCTTTGTTGTTTCGCATTAATTTATTCAAGAACATAGTCTAACGTGTTATAAATAGATCGACTCGAGACGTGGGTCTTGCATGGGACTAGTCAGTTACTAGACAGTTAGCCATTGTAGAACATAGTTCAGAATGCCAGTTAAGTCATTTCTTTCATAAACGGACATCATAAAATTAGTCTGTCACATTGTAACTGATAGTAATGGTTATTCTAAGTACTTTAGAATTAGATTCAATTGTTAAATTGCAATTTACGCTGGAGGAGTATCAATATCGGGTTTTTTATTATCCTTTGTGTTTTATTAATGATTGTTTTGACTTACTCGATTAGGTGCTCACTTTGATTGATGCCTGCAAAAAATACTTTTGACAGTTCAGACAAGTTGAGATTTTTACCTTTTGTTACTCTTTTATTGATTTGTTTTGTATTTGCCAACATAAAATAATCTTTATTGTATTCACTTTTATACACTTGTATTCGTTTTATTTATTGGTATAGTTAATTAAGTATGTTATTGTAATAAATTTCAAGTTTTCCTGTTTGTTATTCAATTTAATTAAAAATTAATATTTCGATACAGAAGTCATAGTACTTAGCTGGGGTATATTAATAATGTGATTTAATCAATTATATCATAATTAGTCACGTTGCAACACAGCTATCTTGTTTAATGGGCCACGTTGAAGAAGACGCTATTGAGAAGAGAGCTATTTACGTTTTTTGTTCTTGAATTTTAATTCACTGCTTAAAATTTCTGCGGATCCGTTGCGAGTAGAACGTAACCTACGTATAATATATAACGTAACGTAAACGTAACTTTATAAAAATAAAATGAAAGTAGGTAATCTAGTTTGCTTTAGCTTCTTATGTTTTATGTTACTTTATTCACCTGTGTCAGAAAAGTGTTAAAAAAAACAATCTTGAATAAGTAAACCTATTTAAGTCTGGGGAATGCGGAAATATGCGATGCTAGTAAATACTATTTTTAACGCATTGATATGTTATCCGTTGGAAACAATATTCACAACATATATATCAATGTTTCTACATTGAAAGGTCACGTAAACGTAAACCCGAGGTAAACTCTTAATGATGTGTCAATCATAGACCGCAAACACTACGGATGGATTAATTATAATGATATCAACAATATATTCTGCAGGTCTGTACCCGTTTTACCCATGTCAAAGAATGAACATTGTTTTACGTTTGTCTGTCTGTTAAGAAGTCTCTCACAAAATAAAGTGCCTTACCTACTAAGCTATGGTTAAAGAGCAGACCCTAATAACTGTTTTCCGGTTGCAAGAAGCGATGCACTAAGTGACAAGTTTTCTATATTAAGATTTCATTACCACACAGGCATGTAGGATTTACGGACACAGATAAAATATGGTATCGGTGTGGCCTGAAGTCAGTTTATAAAAATAATCTATATATAAAATGATTTGTCTTTAATGACTCACTTACGGATCAACGCATAGCCTAAACCGATCAATATAGAGACCTAAAACTTGGAGTGTGTATTCTTTGTATGACGTAGGTTTCAGATAAGAAAGGATTTTCCGAAATTCGGCCATGGGGGTGAAAAATGGGGACAAAGTTTATATAAATACTATAATATAACAACGTGATTCCTTGGTCAAATCTACTTCAAATTTAGTATAAACATTCTTTAACAGAATTGATTAAAGAAGTGTTTCGTATTTTATTGAAACTCATCGCCTAATGGGGTAAAAAGGGGATAGAAAGTTATTTGAGGGTGATTTGCATTGAAGTTGATATCAATACTCCTTAGTGCTTTTGATTTAAATAACATTTTATTTTGAACATATTTGAAAACTCATTCCGATTTTATTTAAAAAACGTTGATGCAAAGCAATACTCTTTAAAATTGGAATGTCAAAAACCATTTTCGACTTCCACGCGGAGTAAGTTGCGGGCAAAAGCTAGTTTAATTAAAACACTGGGTATCATAGATATTGTTTTGCGCAACATGTATCTTGTGTTTTCTATTACGGGATTTCAGTACTATAGAAAAACCGTTTCGCTGTATTCTGTGTAGACGTTTGAATATGTAGGTTTTTTTGTGACTGATTGGTTTACTGACTGCTTGTATGATGTGGTAATGCGACCCGGTTTTGCTAACCGCTACAAGTGGGGCCCTGTCGATATCCTGCGTCGCGCTGGGCCCTCACGTCTTCTCCATTAGACAATGCAACATGCTGGGTTATGATACTTACATAATACTTACGTCACTATGTTACGAATCGTACCTGAGTAGAAATATTTATGTAAACCTTTATAAAACGGTCGTAAGATGCAAAAAACCTTAACCTTTTTGCTCTACCCTAAAATATATATATTACTTAATTTTTAATCAAATCTGTGTTTTTTTTTGGAAATAAGAAATAACTATGTAGGTACCTACAACTATACCTTTAGGTATTTTTTGTGAGTTACGTAAAACAATGGTAAGTAGTTAAATATATAGTATAATATACTTATATAATATCTTTGGACAATTCACGTCCATCTGATCCCAAACTAAGCAGAACCTTAATTATGGCAACCAGACAACTGATAAACACATTGTCCTGAGTGGGAATCGAACCCACGACCTCCAGTTTAGCAGTCAGGTTCACTAACCACTAGACCAACAAGTCAATCAAAAACCACATCGATTTTGTAAACTAATTTCTATGGATACCTACGGTCTATCATTGTGTATATTGTCTCAACATGTATATATCAATATACATGGAGAGACAATCTTACAGTAATTGTTTAAACAACAATTGATACAGTAATTGTTTAACTCAATTATGTCACGTTTTTCTCATTGTGCATAGCTGATAGTAAGGTTAAGTGAGTATTAGATTAAAACCTACTGACTAAACCTATTTATTTATTACAAGATTTAAGTACTCTAGGCCATTTACTGATCGTTACTTTGACCATTGGTCGTTTGACTTCCGGCAAATATAATTAGCCCAGGTTTTACCGTGGCAGCTTTTCTTCTTGTCTACTGGTTACTAAAATTAAATAAAGACGAAAAAGTTGCAAAATTTTAATAACTATGAACTAAAGATTACATAAGATATAAAGTATTTGTTAGTTATAAAAGTATGAGATAAAATTGCACAACACTTAGTCGGGCAAAAAAAGATAATTTATATTATTTTTGTGAATCTGCATAGCGATTTCCCAAACTATAGTGTGGACGGATTCTTTACGTACCGTATTTACGTAAATAAAAGTACGTAATAAGAATTAGTACCTAACAGTAGATACAAGTACGTAGTACATAAGACATAATATATAGTACTACACTTTGTTGAACGAAAATAAATACTTACATAATTAAAAAGTAAGATAAATAATTGTAAAAATAAAACTACACGGTGATAATTTCTATGTAAAATATATAATAACCTTTGGATTTCTAGGTCGCGTGTCACTTGTCTTATACGATTTGCATATAAATAACTTGTCGATGTAATTGTTATTATAATTGTCTGGTCTCTATAGTTTGATCAATAGTTCTATGTAATCTCAAAGGCCATAGATCATATTAATCATCTGATAATATCGTGAACATGATTTATGGATATTGTAGAGACAATAGATTTGTTCAAGCAAAGGTCACATTTTGTTTGTTTCTTGCCTCTGATCATTGTTCTAGTATACCTAGATTAAACTGATTTTGAAGCGATGCGAAATTGTACTGAGTTATAAGATAAATAGGTAATAACTTACTATGGTTGCCTGGAAGAAATTGCCATGTGCAATAAAGCGACCTTTTGTAGATACTAGGTGCTTTTCTATACAATATCATATATTTTATTAACTTGTTTGTGTGCAATAATGAATAAATAAATAAAGTCTGCTTTTAACAATCCTCGGCTGAGAATAGGCCTCTCCCAGTTAACTTCATTTCATCTCTGATCTTCGGATCTCTGCCTTCATCATCCAGTTCAACTCTATTGATCAGTGATCGCAATAGGTAGACAAAGCTCACTAAGCTGGGTCACACATAGCGAATACTCGCGAGAACGAGTGTATTCGCTGCGAATAATCACACAGCGAGTTCTACACGAATTTCGACATTCTGTTAGTCTGGAGCGCACTGAGCGGAGCGGCTACTCGTAGCGAGTGCCCTGTCACACACAGCGAATATTCGACGAATGCGTTTTCGCAGAGAGTAGAATTGAACTTGCTCAATTCAAATCGTGGTGAATAATATATTGGGACAACTCAAACACGGCCATCTGATCCCAAACTAGGAAAGCCTGTATTAATGAATCTATTCGGAACGAATAAGCCTGTCACATACAGCGAGATATCGCTGCGAGTATTCGCTGTGTGTGACCCCGACTTTAGGTACTTAATTTAAATTTGTAATATATATATAATTGCAGGATCCAGTTATACGTCAGAGATTGTTAATTATAATGCCTTTTATAATCTAATAGGGGGCAGAGATTAATCTCATTACAGCGGCAGTCTAGGTACTCGTGTCTGCCAGACTACAGCTTTGCGCAAGCTTTATCTAAAGGTATGCTCATACATAAGAAAGTAATAAAATAAAATAAAAGTAGTTAAAATAAAAAAACTTTTTTAATTTATATTTATACATTTATATAATTAATCTCTATTTAAGAAAAGAAAAACTATGAAAATAAAGAATCCTGAAACCTTTAATATACGGATGTTTCCATTTCTTGACGTCGCTGATTGCATACGAGCTAGTTAACAGAGTGTGAGCGCGCATTATTGCGACATCCGAAACAATTACGTCTAAGGGCCCAGTATAACACAAGATATATAAAGATAGACCTTAACTTTAGCCAATTAAGCAGAGAGGAAGAACAAACAAAAATTTAAATTGTCATGCTATTATTTTCATAAGTCTGTGTGGTGCACTTGCATTTTTAACTATCTGTTGTATTCTTATTGTCGTATAATTCTAATTCTGTTTATTCGGCACGTTACACTCTTTATGGTGTACAACTAAGCATAATTATATTTTACTTAAAAAAAAATACTGTAGTCTGTACTTTACATCTTTAGTTCGTTACTTCCACAGAACATCGAATTCACTCCATGTTCTGTGGCTGTCTATTTCTACTCGTTATTCTTTGAAACTTTAATCTGTTTCTACTTGGTCTGAACACAGCTTAACACTCACAAGTCCGAATAACGTAACGGCGTGCATGCCGCGCCGTCAGCGATCGTCGAGCAGTTGTAATCTTGTCTCGAGGAGACCAGAGGTCAGGGAGAGCTTCTTTCACGAGAAAATGTAAACAAAAGAACTACCGTTAGATAGGTACTATGATAATGTTAATAGTAACACGCGGCGTATCGCTTTGACCTTAATACAATCAGTAATTTTCCTATAGGGATCTATTTATACTCATGCCGTTTATGTCAAATTGTAACTTACATTTATTATCTCTTCTGTACGTAGACGTAGTCTGCGCCTGATAATTTAAAAGAAAATGTCAAGCCAATTTTACAGTATTGAACCATTTTATAAAACAAATTAATCCTTCACTTACAGTAATATGGTTTACCTACATTATGTTCTGAAAGTGTAGAAATAAAAATATTTACTATAAAAATTTAAATACTTATGTATTGAAATTCTCGAACATACAAGTGCGACGCACTGCACGCTGTCGATACCGTGGGTTACGAAACATTTATTTAAGAAATACAAAATATCATAGCAGAATATACAGGATACCTACTTGTAATCATAGCAAATTACAGTTATAAAATACTGCTCTCAATTTAGTCGAAACTATGACAAATATGATAATAAAAATGCAATTGCAACGAGAAGTAGTTGAACCGTAGAAAGTATTATGTAATATGCAGTTTTCCTCTTGGTTGTGTACTTGTCTTCATGATTTTTATTAATTATCTTATTTCTGATAAAGTATTAAAACATTCAATATTTCTGTACTTAAAAATAGAAAAAAGCGAGTCTTAAAATTAAGAATCTGCTATTTTAATGGTACATCGTAGTCATCATCCTCGTCTCAGCCATTGGACTTCCATTGATGGACAATCAAATTATTGGCAGGCGATGAACGATTTATTGATATTTGTAGACTACAAATGTCAAAAAAGTTCAACCATTGACATCCAATCGACACTAATAAAATGATCGATTCGGCCGACCTATGTCTCAGTCTCTACAAATATAGAGACTGCTAACGTAGGGTCTACATTCGTTGCGTAAAAGCCACGAATTATGATTTGTTTATTTAGCATTCATAGTCTAAACAGTTTAAACTAACATGCAATATAATTTATGTTGTAGCTCTGGCTATACTTATTTTACAGTAACGCTCTAGGATGAAACATTATTTGGTGTTTAATAGCACATTTATTTATCAACTCATTTGACCTATATTCATAACCCCAAATAGCTGGCCATTTGTTTTAACAAAACAAAGGATGTCTAGGGGTCAAAACTCCCACTGTAATAGCTAATTACTTCCGGGAGCAAACAATTCATGAAATTAAAAAGATCAGTCTTCTGCAATTTGTGAAAATAAGTGGGTACTCCAAACGTTCCCGCATTCTCTGATTTATCGCTGCGGAAATCAAATAGAAATACTTGGATGAGTGATTGCTCGAAATTGGGTTCGCCGTGCGCCTTAATTTGAGTGAATACAAATCTTGAAACGGTTTCCTACCCACGCACTCCGCGCATCGATGTGAAAAACCAAATAAATCTGAAAAAAATGTTATAGAGTAAATAAAAAAATAAAAAGGATTGTGAATATTAAATTATTTGAAATATAATCTGATATTACAGAATCAATGACCTACATATGGGTTAACAATAGTAGTAGATAAAAATTACTTTAAAAAATTAGATTGATTTCCGCACTAAGGAATTTAATCCCTGTATCGGGGGGGGTTTTATTAACATTCAATTCACATACACAAAGAGCACCCAGTTTTGAAACAGACATTTGTAGATTACACAAATGTTTGTTCCATGCGGGGATTGGAATCGCACTACCTCGCACACAGACGACAGACCTATGTCTCGTATGTAGATTTTTACGTGTTTGTAGGGTTCCCTAATCGACTAATCGATAAACGACTTCTTTACGAAGACCTTCATAAATTAATAGTAGAACAATTTAGAGTTGGGCACATAAAACAAATCTACAGGAAATTCAAGATATCTTAAAGACCTAAATACGCACTTTACGAATTCTATCCTTTTGAGTAAAGTAGATCTCTGATATTATGAATATAAATTACGTATATATATTTATAATATTTTTATGCAGTGTACAAAAAAGGTAGTGCCATATTTATCGTTTGAAGTTTGAATAGTATTTATTTTTAATGACTGCACCAGATTAACCTCTACATATAGGTAAGTATCCGCATTCCCCATACTCTGCACACATGCGTTATGTAATTATGAAGTTTTGAAACAGTTATAATAAGAAACTTACATGAGCGATCGATATACCTAAATACTTTGGAAATAAAGTTTGTTTAGGTGCCTAATAGCATGTGTGCGGTAAAGAAAATGTACGATCTCTAGACAGTCTACTTTTAATAAATTTCAAAGACATAATCTAGCTTATATAAAGTACCTAGTTACTACTGATGTTAGTTTCATTTCCAAAACGATTATTAATTGGTAATATGATAAATTCGATTTCAAAGGATCATCAAATATTGTCTAATCAACTTGCTAAATTAAGTTATCATCTTCAGCCATAAAGATCCAGAGCCTTTGGAAAAAGGTAATATAAATAAGTAATATAAATATAAAGGTAAAAGTAATAACTGCATTATTTCTTCGAATAGGTGTTCGTTACGAGCCTTACATATTGTACGTTTTTAAATAGATGT
Source organism: Diachrysia chrysitis (assembly GCA_932294365.1). Classification (NCBI taxonomy): domain Eukaryota; kingdom Metazoa; phylum Arthropoda; class Insecta; order Lepidoptera; family Noctuidae; genus Diachrysia; species Diachrysia chrysitis. The sequence goes on along the minus strand of OW028649.1, from coordinate 7,014,939 downwards.
ATGGGTTGAACTTGTACCCATATCTATACTAATATTATAAAGCTGAAGAGTTTGTTTGTTTGTTTGTTTGTTTGAACGCGCTAATCTCAGGAACTACTGGTTCGAATTGAAAAATTATTTTTGTATTGGATAGTCCGTTTATTGAGGAAGGCTATAGGCTATATAACATCACGCTACGACCAATAGGAGCGGAGCATAAATGAAAAATGTTGCAAAAATGAAAAACCGTTGAAACTAAAACACGCGAACAAAGTCGCGGGGGATAGCTAGTATCTATATAAAACGTTTTAGTTATAAATGAATAAAATAAATAAATAAATGTGGACAACATCACATACATTGCTCTGAACCCAAAGTAAGTAGCTAAAGCACTTGTGTTATGGAATTCAGAGACAACGAAGGTAACACAAACACCCAGACCCGAGACACGGTAGAAAAGTGGTTTTTCTACATTGACCCGGCCGGGGATCGAACCCGGGACCTCAGAGCTGGCGACACCTTGAAAACCGTGTGTACGCCACTCGACCACTTCTCATTGAAATAAAATTATTCTGCACGGATACCTGTAACTATGGACCCTATTTTTACGGTTTCGAAGTATCGATGATTTTAGGAATTTAAAGATTAAAGAAGTAATCAAACGTGCATAAATCCGGTCAAAATAATTTTAATAAGTATAGTTTAAGTAGGAGGTTACAGGATTTACATAAAAAAATATCGTTATGATTAATGAAGATCAGAACCCCTAGACAAGTGACATTTCGACAAGCGATATCGCTGATGGAATCGTTCAAATGTATGGAAGTGACAAGTCCAAGTCACGTGACTTATCGAAACAAAATGTCATTTCCATACATTTAATGTCATTTGAGCGATTTCTATCATCTTTTACGCTTGTCGAAATGCCACTTGTCTAGGGTGGCAGTTTTTCAAATGTTTGTGTAATTTTAAGTGCCAGACAATTTAATCAATCTATTAAATAATCAAATACGTGTCTGGTCTATATATGTAAATATTACTATGGTCATGTTTTTAATTAAAATACAAACAACATCTTGCAGTAAGATTAAACACATTACTTATTATCTAGGTACTTAATAAACATTGTATTTATCTTTTATGGTCGACTTTTATCAAAACTTATTTTATAACAACTTGATTCACTTATTTTACGGGTTACTAAATAATTAACAAATAATAATTACACTGATGTACTTCGTAAGTTTTTCACATTCATCAGTGTAATTAATTTTGATGTAAACACATTTTTAGACAACCTATATTACTAGCAAAGGTATGTAGATTTTTGGTCTTTTTGGTTGGATTAGGTAAATTAAAACATTTCACAGCCTTTTACGATGCTACTATGAATTAAGATAGGCATTCGAATTTAATGATTTAGGTTATATGGTTAATTTAGAGCAGAAAGTATAATTATTATCGTTGACGTACTATGCCTTTTGTCTGGGTTTAATGAAAAGTATTTGCCTTCGTTTACATAAGACGGTCTAACATCGTACACATTACGGCAAACTTTAACATATTCCTTAAGCCCTAAGTATAATAAAATTGTATACGTAATAATACTAGAGTATTTATAAATACGGTGGGATGTAGTTCAGTGACAGCATCAAACGAACGAAAGTTCGGTTTCGATACCTAAATGTTCCCACACTTCACGATGTAGTGAAGGCCGTCCTTTGCGTGTTTAATGTAAAATAAACATTTATTATGTAATAAAACACTCAACGACTTTAATGTGTTGCGGTTTTATAATACAGTTTTATTATTTTATTTACGAAATATTATCGGAAGTGCGTAGTTTTTTTGCCCCGCCACATTGATTCTAGGTCCCGATTAGAAACTTGTCGGGCACCTCCGATAATATCAGGCGAGTAAATCCGTTGAGTGCTTTACAAGTGTAATAATTATGTCTCACTATAGTTGACATAGAAAAATATTTAGTATGTACTGGCATTGTTCCCTCTCATGGCGACGCTCATTCTCCTGACTGGGGTAGGGAAGGGTCGTGTCGGTAAGGGATGTCGAAGCCTCGCAGGTCGTGGCGGCAGGCGGGAGTCAGTGCTGGCACGAGCCCTAAACTCGTCGCCGCACTCCGACCGACCTGAAGACGACGTGGAGTCACTGCGACCGACGCACACCTCATCAGCTTCGTCTAACTCCATCTCCGTCCAGCGACGACCTGAAAGTAGAGAGTTTTATAAAATTATAACATTGGTTCCGAACGTAACACTGTTCCTAACCTGACTCGACGTATTGTTCCTATCATAACCCGAATTACGATGTAGGTAGGTTTTCCCGCTTTCCCGCTCTTTTTCCTTAGAATTAAATAATAATATAAGTTGTTACCTTTACATGATAATACACCCAGACACAGATTAAACTTTAACTAGATATATTAAATTTCAAACTCGTTCGTCCGCTTTATTGTAAAAACGACTAACAAAGTTTTTTCAACACATGTATATTACGAAAGTGCATTAATTGTTCTGTCATCCACCAAATCATCAACCTCCAAAGAATATATAAGCTCTATTAAATTGAAAAAAAAAAAAAAATATAATCAATAATAATCACAATATAATGTAATGCAAAATTAAAAAAAAAGTAATTAACTGGTATATTACGAAGAGAGAATGAGAAGAAAAAATTATGACGGTTACGGCTGCAAAAAGGAGCCTTATATTTATTATTATTAATTAAAATACCTTCGGTCAACATTTAGTATACTGTCGCAAACATGAGCAACGTTAATTATTCTTCTTTTGTAGTAACGCCACCGACGACGGTCGTTATTTTAATTCCCAAGTTGAGGCAAGTCTTTCGGATTTTTCTTGTTAGGAAAATTTCTGTAGCAACTCGGGCTATGAAATTATGCTAGATAAATAGCAATTATATCGGAACTAGCTGCATCCCGCGGCATTATGAATCCGTTCAGTAGTTTTGTCGTGAAAGCGCGATAGACAGACAGACAGAAAGAGTTACTTTCGTATTTATAATTGTAGTAATTACGATTAATGTATATTATATTAAGAGGGTTAACATAAAGGCGTGTCAAAAGTATCTAAAAAGCAATTTATACCCATTTCGGAGAAAGAAAAGTGTATTTTAGTTTTCAATAAAGCTAAATAAGTTTTTCCATGTCCTAAAAACGAACACTTAAGAAACTTATACTGATAGAATAGAAAAAGCGACGATCCTAATATTATAAACTGAATACTTGCTCAAAAAACGTCTGTAGCTACCTACGTCTGAGTGGTATTACTTACATTTATTATTATTTCTGATTTAAGTTAAACTTAGAATGTTAAAGTGAGAGGAGTAATATTATAATTCCTCTTATCATAAAAAATTCTTACAAAGTAAGCAATCTCAATACAATTACCTCTTGAAGTGGAAAGGTGCTTACAATTCCGTTATTACGATTTTCCTAGTGGAAAGAACTGGGGTGATGTTTGTTTGTTCTTGAAAGGCCTATATTTAGATACATTAGCCCAGATGATGGAATTGGGCGTAAAACATTTTCAGGGAAACTTTGCCATTACAGAGTAGGTATTTGTTTCTTTTTAAATCATGTTTAAACTGGTTTTGAAAATATAAGTAAGTTAGGGCGAAGGTAACAACTAAATTTCTAAAGTGGAATACTCACGTAAGATTAAATTGTAAGTTATTTTATGTGAGTAAACCAGTATAACTAATCTTTCTAGTACCTAATTAGGTAACATATTACTTAATACATATGAAGTTAATTTTAAGCCTAACGTCTATCATGATAAGCCCAGTCTAAATTTACCTTAGGAAGCCTCAATTTTATCCTTACCATGCAGGCTAAGTTATTATACGGTCTATTCCCAAGGGTCGAATAACTTACACAACACACCGTACATACATAACAGTCCCTCCTACGTATTATTATGGGCAGCATAATCAGTCTTGAACTTCGTAGTCCCTTAACTTAAGGGATTATATTCATACTTTTTTGTGGGTGAGACGAAAAACTTATTCCATATAACCTGGATAATACTTTAATTGTCAATCAATTTATCTTGATATTTTGGATATTGTTTCAGCTATATACATTCGACCAAAATTCTTCTTCGGAGAGATGGAATGTTTCAGATATTTTGACCGATGTCCTTGCCATTACCGGTTGCCCCAGGCAATGGCACATTTAGGAATCGTGGAAACAACCAAGTAACGTACTTAATTGGGCGGCCGTAATTACTTCGTCTTGTCAACAAGAACAATTGTCTAACATAAATATTTATGTAGAGTTTATTCAGGCAACAAGGTTACCAGATGAATGATGTCACTTGGGTTAGCTCATCCCCGCTAAACATTGTTAACCTAGCTTAATATGAACATAGTAGATTTATACATTCCGATTTTCAAAAGGTTGATTGTTGATGAGATACCTAGGCTACGGATAGTGCAATATATAAATTCCTTTCAAAATATTATATATTAACGGGATACCTACAAAAAGGTGGTGCAGCACTAGTGTCAGGCGTGGTGTCGGAGGCAGCTCGCGCTAGCGGCCGGCCCAGCGCCGCGGGGTGGCGGTCCCCGTCGCGTCGGGACCACTTGCTGCTCACGCGCCAGAACCGTCGGGCATCACGGAATACTCCCCACACCTGCTCCAAAAGAATTAAAGGTTTTCCATTAGTATTATTTGTATACCTGTGACGTTGCTGCTTTACAGGGCAAGACATGGATGCAGAAGAAAACAGATCTCAATAGAGTTTGAGAGAGGAGGGTTATGAGAAACCCCAGTAGTGGTTTACATAAAAGATTTTAATGATTTCTGACGAGCTTAATTATCAGCGAGCCTTTCGTCAGTTTCGTCAGCCATTTGAGAATTTTCATAAAATATTTTAAATAATTTAAGATAGTATTTAGATTTATGATCGAATTTACCTAAACCTCATGGATAATACGACACAGTCTTCGTACCTATATAGGCCATTACGATGAGATGAGGCAATTTGGTGATGGATTACTTTTACCCAATATGATTAATCTAGCAATACCCAATCCTTTTTCCTATAAATTTTAGACATTTTGGCTTAATAATGAATACACCTGACACTGATTTATTATTTTATGATAATCCTAAAAAATACCTTTGAATATGCCAAAAAAAAAAAGAAAACTAAAAACCAATACCAATAACTATTAAGTATAAGTATTCGTGAAGATATTAAAATGTATTTACAAGAGTAGTTGCATTTGAAAGATTATCACATCTACACAACACGTGGCTTTAAGGTTTTAATCTCTGATTTGATCATTATTTGAATGGTTACGTATAATACCTACTCTTATTTATAGAATATTGTTAGTTGAGACTGCTATCATAAAAGATACATGATATAAAAGTCGCTACTTCACATTACCGTTTAACTTACACCTACGTACAATATAAATAAAACAAGTGAATGTCCAGTTTGCATGCAAGATGCTATTCATATTTTTCGTATTTAGTGTAGAGTTTTACATATTTTTTACGAAAAGCTAATTTTTGAGTATCTTTGTTGGTCAAAGCATCTTTTGAGACTCTAAAAAAATACTCTAAAAGACTAAAAAACTATAAAAAAAACTATTAGGTACCAACCATCGATCATAGCATTTACATCTTTAAAATATTATTTACTATTACATACTCAGCCCATTACCTTATATTTAGATCGCATCTTGTTATGGAAAACTTTTACAATTCAAAGCGAAACTTGAAATTGAACATTGAAAGGGAAAACATTACACAATAAAAATGAAACTACGAGTGTGTAAGGAATTTTGTAAGCGGGGAACTAGAGACGTGTCTACGAGGGAAGGGGCACAGTATTCAGTTCATTTTGAATTCCTTTGTAATGGTTTTTCCACTCGTAGCTAGAGGAAGAGCTGGCTGGTTTTTATCTTGTTAAGCAGATAATTTCTTTTTATAAAACCTAGGTTTTAACGAAGATAAAAACGCTACAAAATTGGTTTGCTCCGTTTTAGACAAAAATTGGTTACGCTTAAATCAATTTCGTTTTTGAGGTTGTATGTCGGTGTGTAAACTACATAAAAGCTATAAACAGTAAAATATTGTCAGTTGTCGAAAATGGTATCTTAGAAACTGTTATAACAAGAGAGAAGGTACGTGTCTGTAAACAAAACGGAGCACGCTGTGGCAGCTGATAAATTTATAAATATTTAACATTATTAGGATACTGAAACTTAGTAAGGTGCTTTTAACAAAAAGTTCTATCAAACAAGATGTTGGATGACGGGAAAACAGATCGGACAACAAAATTATCATTACGGAAAAAAAGTAGCGTTACGTCAAATTCCTTGAGGAACTTATATGTAGTATGGTAGCTTCTACACTGGTAACAACAAATTATAAAAACAAACCTTAACACAATTAAATACAGGTGTATGTCAAAATGTTATCACTGCTGTGCGGTTTACTGTACAAGGTACAAGGTATAAGGTTGACTTGACAATAAATTGAACATGTCAGGTACAGAGAATGTACCACATAAATTAGGACAGCAAAGTTAATTTACTCCACACAACAGCTTTGATAAGCACTAATATAGCTTTGAGGTATGTAGATAACTTAGAAAGCGGGGTCAACCGTACGATTTCACTTACCGGGGTGAATCTACCTACTATAGTAATTTTTATGTCTTTGGTAGTCTTAGATTATTTTTTTAATTAATTTCTTTGCTCCATCTCTTTCCGTTAATGTTTTATGTCTAACTAATTTCTTCTATTTCCATCCGTCCGTCTGTTTAATGTTAGATTGATGTATTTCTTTTAAATATATATATAAGTAAGGCATAAAAAATCAAATTATCCACAGCTAGTATAATGAAAACTTAATACAAATCAAAGTACAAAGTAGTAAAAGTAGTTTAAATTGAAGGCATAAAGAAGTATTCACCGAAAAAATTATTTGCGGCTGTCTTTTAAAGATTTTCCATGAAAGAAAATCTATCAACCACTCCAACCATAGACTAACAGTAATTGCAAAACTCAAACGTTAAATAATATGCAGCAATCACTAGCACTGAATACTGAATAAATCCAATTTTAATTTTCGCAAATCCGTTTTCGTCAAATTGAAATTTAATACCAGCAGGGTTATTCCCTATGGCGCTTTCAACTAAAGGGATAATTGCTTTATAAAAACACTATTAAAAACACAAATTTCGTATCGTCTAACGTCGATCACGAACTAGATCTACTATAACGTAGTTAGTCACCGTGTTAAGCCGATACAAAAAATGCATTTTTAGCGTTATTTTTATCTAGTAAACATCGCTTGAGTAGCGGACTGGAGGTAGCGTATAGGCCTACTGAAACGTTCGACATTTGAAATAAGAGAACAAACATTTTAATTGGATTATTTGTGACGTGAAATCGACTCGAATCGTCTGTTATTTGCACTATTTTATCTGTACGAGCTCCTGTTTGTATTCTAACAAATAAAAAGAAAAGGTAAGTAGTTCTTCCACCTTCCAGGCGGATTGATTGTAGTTGCAGTCTGATAATAAGACCGGATGGTCCTTACTTGCTACTTGGTTACTACAAATACGTTTAGAAATTAAGAGATAAATCGATCTGCTTGTATTTCCCGATTGTATTATATCATATTAAACAAGGATTGAAAGAAGTAAATAATACATAGCAACGTTATTTACTTAGTCATCTTTGTTAAATGAGTTTTGTAAAGTGAAACAGTTCGTTCATGTTGGTTTTTAATTAGAATAGCAGACGATGAACCCCGTAGCGCTTATGAGTATATCCCGATGATTAACCTTACGATCGTTTTACTCAGAACTTGAGCGGTATGTCTAGCTCTAGACACTGTTACGAATGTTAGTAATTTTAATACATTTAAATATAATATAAAAAATAAACAATATTATCGTCATGAACCTACAACCTTGTCATTTGTACTTTGACTCTTTTTTGCGCAAATAAATAATGATTAAAATCATAAAAAGACAATTCATTTTGTTGGGTTGGTTTATGTACGATTTTTTCGTTATATTTGATTCAATTTTACCTACCGTTCCTTATTCGTATAAACACGATGTAAAAGTACCTCGAAGTTAACTAAATTTAGCTTGTTGTCGCGAAAGAGGAAAGAGGTTCGTGTCGTGACGAATGTCTGAAAACTTTTTTGTAAGTTATTGCATGTAACTTCGAAAACTTATCGGTAGAGTTAGATCCTTCAATCGTAACACGTAGTTATAAATATAATTAGTTAGGTACTTGTTAGTAGGTCAAGTGTAGGCGAGTTAATGGCAGTAGGTACCAGATTTAAACTCATTTTTGATGTCTGGGAATTCTGTCACGCCCAGCCCTATGGATTTGTTATCTATTTTTCATTAAGATTCTATGTATATTTTGTATATTATATAAATATATTAAGTACCTACTTACTTCATATTCTTTAAAACTTGGGATGTCTCTAATCATAACTAACTATAATCGTAAATAACAGAAATCGAGTAGAGTACCTACCTACTTAAAATCTTATAGAACAAGTCAAGCCTAAATCATTAAACACCTATACAAAAAATGAATATGTTCTACACGTACAATATAATCCTATAATATATCCCCAGAGAGATCAAACCAATGCCCCTTAGCGAAAAAGCAAGTGGTAATCGGGTCGTCCCTTTTACCTTACTCCATTTCAAGAAACATAATAGGTAGAGTTCGCTAGATTTTTCCCTCCATTCAGTATAAATATCAAGTTATGATCCCTTTATAATAAAGTTTCGCTTCGATACAAGTCAATATACCACGGGAGAGTACGAGAATATATTTACATATTTGTAATAAACTTATATTAGTAGGTAGTGCTGGAGAACTATGGAGTAGGTACATTAAGTAATATCTCGTCCTATACAATCAAGTGGATCCAACCACTGTAATTACTTTTACGGTTGTTTTGAAATAATATGTTATCGCTATTTGTTTCTGTTCTTCTTTTGTTTTGTTTCAGTTTCAAAATTAATAACGAGAGCAAAGTTTAGGACAGGAATGAGTTTTAGCTGTTTTGTGTAAGTTTTGCGCTTGATTTGTTAAAAACTTGATACAAAATCATGGTTCAATAACTCAGGATAGTTAAGAATATATATTTCACCATTAAATAATGAGTGACTTAAAAGCAAGATGAGGCAGTTACGTATGTGTACATCTAAGCAAAAAGAGAGCCCAATTTCGTAGAGATTTGAGAACATGTAAATAAATACGTTCAGTGCGAGGCTTTGGTTGAAATCCTATATGGCGCAGATACTGCTTTCTTTTATTGTTTGTTTTTACAAAAAATAAACGAAAGCAGATAGGTAGAGATTTTATACGAAAATACTCCTAACTTTTATTTAAAAGTAATACGTATTTTCTTTTTGTAACAAATGGGTATTTTGTTTTTCCAACATACAACATTAACTATTTACTAAGTACTTACATAATTTCAGCAACGTATTGCTTCCTCTTAAATGTTCTAGTAAAGACGATTTAAAACATATGTTATTCGATTGATGTTGCATTCACGTAGATCTACAGAGTTTGACGGAAGCAAAATGGAATTTTTCAATTTTAACAAGACTGGTAATATCGACATTTTAATATGCATGCATATATGCCCGTTTATCAGAAATACCTTTGAGCCGGTACTTTTCTACACATCTGCTTTTTTAACTGGTGTATGGGCCAGTTAAACACTGCATTTAATTGACTCAAACAAACGTAAGAAAAAATATAAAAGAACTTATACGAAACCAAAACTCAAACCCGGTTATAATCACTTAAGATATTGTTGTATATTTTGTTAAAACCTTTTTCAAATAACTCAAAAAGGTTTTCGAATTGAATATGTTTTAGCGCTTTTAAGATATTGAGTGGTGTTTTCAACGTAAGTAGGTAAGCATTGTGAACTTTTTTTTGAACGAAGAATGTTAGTTACTTTCTGTAACTTCATAGATAAAATGTTAAAGACCCTAAAGTAAAGTGTAGCTACATATGTATAACTACAAGTGCCCGCGGCTCCGAGTTCACAAAGCGACCCGCTCTACGTGCATCTTCGCTTTAAGCAACATTCTACGTCGGTAACAAATTCCATTTTACTCTGTTTAGACAGCGTGATTCAATAAAACGTATCGTAATATCAAAATAAACTTTTGTAATATAGGAGAATTGTTCTTGTTCCATAAACATCTTGAACGGCTATAGAGTGTTACCGTTGGTAATCTGAAGCCACAATTTACACAAAGGGCTTTTGGAATCTTTGCAAACTGAGAAATCCTTTTAAAGAAGAGTATGAAATGGTTTTTGTATACCTACATAAGTATGAAGTATGTAAAGTGAAATTTTCTGTATATATATATATTAAGAAACGACTCCGACACTAAGGAATTTAATCTTTGTGACGCGGGGTGTTTTTCAGACATTTAAATCACATGCACTAAGAACACCCAGACTTGGAACAAGCGGGGATCGAACCCGCGGCACGTCGCGCACAGAGGTAATTAGCGTGGTGACCTATACCACTCGGCTATCCGTGCAGTCATACTAGATAGCAGTAAAAAAAATATGTTGTGATTTATCTATTATCTGATCTGATATATGCTTACTAAGTAATTACTTATTTTAAGTGTTCCAGTGAGGGTATGAATAAGGGAGATAAGTATGTGCGAGAAGTAACGTTTAGAAACGCTTATACAGTACTACAACTTACCATAAAATAATTTAAAGAGATTTTGATGTATGGTATTATACTTTAGCAATAGGTACAGCGTAATCAATTTTTGACCAACAAAAGGTTTTTTTTTTACGAGAATATTGTTAATATCGTTTAAACTTGCCTGATCAATACTTTCTCTGACTGAGATCTCGTGGAAGCAGACGCAGCCGATCTCCTTGCTTCGTCGCTGGCCCTCTTCAGTGGTGACCATGCGGTCACCGACCTGGTCGATCTTGTTGCCCACCATCACCACTGGTGTCTCTATTGCACTGTCCTGAAAACAACAATAAACTGATGAAACTACTCTCTTAATGTACCTTAAAATATTAATTTATGTTGGAATTGACTATTTGCTTGAGTGTTGTAGGAATATTGAACAAAGTGAACTTTGCCCTTTTCGTTTAACTCCAACTATGCATACTTAGGTCTTTTAGATGATGAAATAAGGACTATCAAAGAAACTCGCCTTTACCTTTTGAATATTATATCGAGATAAACAACATACCTACTCGTACATAGCCAATTTGTGTTTTCCTTACAGATCTAAAAACTTTCGTAATTAGATCAAGCCATCGCGTTTAAATGTTGCTACATTAAGATTTAAAACATGTTGTAAATAGCAATCAATTACATATTGAGCTATAAGTGTGCTGACTGTGTGTACATAATAAATTCGAAGAAAAGGGCTGACCAAAGATCTGATAATTGACGGAAGCTATTGATTTCCAGTTAGTGGTTGTTTCCAGTAGACTGGTTGAATTATTTAGCTTAATAAGTACAGACTTTAAGACTTGAAGTTATTCTTTTTTCAACCCTTGGTGTCAGATGTTATGTATAAGAAAATTCTTCGAATAAAAGAAATTAAAAAAAAATTGGCAGCTTAATTAATACTTTTATTCATTGTTCTTAGAAATTTCTCTTTGTACACTGTCTTTTACTTTGGAGTTTTCTGCTACTTCAGTGGTTATATAAAAATGTAAAATAAAATAATAAAGGCCTTACTGACTAATGAAGCCATTAATAATCCCTTTTCAGCTTATGTCTGGGTTCGTGTTACGACAACAGTTAAATAGGCTCGTATTTTTAGGATATCATCACTTCTAAAAGAAAATTTATTGGTGGCGTGACTTGTCGGCACTCCCTACATTTATAAAAAGTGTACTTGACACTGAAGACAGATATATTGTGTCCATAATAAATCAGTTACGTTAATTAATTTCTTCGATGTAGGATCGATACATGTAAAAGATAATAAATCGAGTTTGAATGTGTCCCAATATTGTTTTTAATATAAACCCATGGGTTTTGATATGTTGAGTGGTTTGCGACCTTAGGACATAAGCGTCGTTTATCCCCTACTAGACTTACCTATATTGTCACTTTAATCATTGATCATTGTCAGTGTTCTATCCAGTTCATGTTTTAACCATGATCAGAAAGTAAGATAAAAATATTTTAGTATTTTTAGGCCAGCAAGAGCTTTGTTTTTAGAAAATTTTATTTTTTTAAGCACATGGCGTATACTAATGCTAGGTTTTTAAATATTGATTAAAATTAATTAATTATGACTTAATGACTTAAAAGTGCTAGCAATTTTTAAGTCATTAAGGTATCATTTGGTGCCCCTTAACGAACTTCTTTGTTGTTCATTGGAGCCCTTTGTTTATCCCTTGGGTGTTTGTTTTTCATAATTAATAACGTTTTCTTTATGATTTTAAGAGACTTGTGTTTTAGAAAACTTACTTTTACTTAGGTACGTATTTCTTTGAAAGTTTTTAGTCATCTTTAAAGAACTTTATAATTATCCCTCGGAAGAGTTTAGGTTATATTCCATAATATTGTATTTCATGATTTAGGAATTTTATGGTAACTAATAATTTTACGTGTCGAGTAAGTATAATGATTTTTAACTCTTTTATTACTCTGAGGCACTTTCCTTTAATGTTAGATTTGCTTTCCCGAGAAAGTTTATTTTACAAAATTCATGTCAATTCATTTTCCATTTTTGCAATCCGTTCAGGGGGTTTTCCGAGGACACTAGTTTTGAATTAACTAAAAGGAATCCTCAAAAAAAAGGAATTAATTTATGGCACATAATTTAAATTAGAATTTATGTTATTTATACAACCACTTCTTAAGTCTTTTTTATATTCTCCAGCGCTTGGCGTCGGCAACAAGATCACTCGACCTGATTCAAAATAAGGTGAAGCTTTATTAAAGACGGTTCGTGTATAAATTTAAATTAAAATCAGATTATCTTTCATGTTAGAAAAGTGCTTTTTTTAATATTGCTACGAGACTGTTGTCACGAGTGATTAAATCGTTTGATATTTTTCATTCTGAATTTTTGCGTTGTATGAGTTTCTGTAAAAATAAATCTATTTCCTTGCAAATTTCATGACTAACCCTCATAGAGGAAGCGAGCCGACGTCTTCTCTTGTTGTAGTTTATAAGGAATTTCAGACGGTGGCACTCGTCGAAGGAACACTTGTCTGTGACTGAATACATCAGTATAAACGCCTCAGCCCATCGTATGTTGCTCTCGAGATTCGCGTATTCACTTTCCTGAGTGCAATAAAAATACATTTATGAGTCATAATGTTTGTGGATGTTTAATAATAAAACGATATCTGTTTCTATAAATAGTTCGGCACTGCTTACACGGATTATTAGTTATAAGAGAAGTATTTCTCAAAAAAATCTTGGAAAATGAATACGTTAATATATATAATATTAATGATTACATAAATATATAAGTACTCAAAGAACACAATTATGTGATATTTCCGTACATAAAACTTACATGTGAATCTCCAGCGGAATCTAATATTTCAAAATAAACCATCTCGTTATCAATAACGGTTTGGAATGTGTAGATCTTCTCTAAATTGGGGTCGTATTCGCCGATGAATCTTCGCGTAATGAATCTCACTACCAGAGCTAAAATAAAGTAGATTATCAAATGTTTTGAAAAAAGAAAAAATATATATTTAAACCAAATGCGACGCAAAGAAAGACTAAAAAGGTTGGAGGAAACTTGCGTCACACCCGTACCCTAATGTTGGTTATAGAAACTATTTTCAATTAAAATGAATTTCTTGGCTTAGTTTAGATAGAGCCGCGAAATTACATGCTAGATACCAAGTATGGGGTAAAATATTTAAATAGGCTCTTATGATCCAAACTTCATAGGATTACAAGTTATTTGAAATTACATCACGCTTTTGCAAGCATTTGCCAAGTGTTAAATATATGTTAGATCTATTACATATACATATATATACGATAAGATATTCTAAGCATCCTAAGAGTTTTAGATGTACTTAATTGTAGTAAAAATCGAGAAAATGTTTTCATATTTTGTAGAGTTACCTGATTTCCCAACACCAGACTGACCAAGAACCATAACCTTGAAAGGTTTGGGTTTGGGATACAGCACGAGTTTAGCGAGCGATGTCTTGGGAGACGTTGTGGTGCTCATCGCCACTACAGCCGTCATCTACGATGTGCACTTGTTTTGATAGTGGGGCATCGATGTGGCTGACCCTGAATAGAAATGGTAACTGGATAAGGAATCTAATATCAGACATATTGTTAGTTCTACGCATAGAAATGTATGGTAGCAATTTTTTATTAATAGGTACAAGTTTCCCAGGTCTTACGTAATGTTTCACATGCACTAAAATCTTTAAATATACAGGGTGATAATGGTATCGTTTTCATACGACAAATATGACCTCTATATCGGTTATAAAAAAATTGGTAGTATTAAAAAAACTATTAAAAAAGAATCTCTAATTTAAATATTATTACGTTGACAGTACTGAAATTCTAGTTTTACAAATTTAGTGTATTTTCAAATTTTATGAGACCTAAGTATACTTAATTTTATTGTAAGTCCTCGTCAAAATGCGTCAAAAGAGAACTTAATAGTAAAAGCCTAAGTGTAGTCAAGTAGAGAATACTTAATGGCATTAAAGTCAGGCTTGCGTAAAACTATCGTATAGTGGCGAGACACCTTTACAATAATATATATCCCTGTACCTATAATAATTATAAACATAACTTTTTAGTGATTGACGTATGTCGTGACGACATTTTGGCATTCTACATTAATAAAAAAACTTCGGAAATTCGCAAAACTCGCGAATATTATCTAGTTCACGTTATTTGGGTTAAATATATCATGTAAAGATTTTGCTTTCGTTAACTGCCAAGACACATTGGCTAAAACAAATAAACTCTTGACTTTTCTACACTGTAGCGCCAACCAACCGCAAATTGCCGTTGCGTAAAAGTTAACGGCCTCGTTTGCCATGGTTTGTGTTGGAGTTCCCGCCTCGTCAATTTTTTTATGATAGTCGTATCCGTAATCCATTTAACTACTAATATATCGTTTCAGTGAATCCATCTAGTCTATATATACATAAATAGACTTATGATATCTTTACATTGAAACTTTACGTAGGACACTTTAAACTAAACTGATTATAACTATAAGTTGATTGTTTTTGTGTGCGTAAGTCTATGTAGCTGACGGCTACACAGACACGTACTTTCACGGCTACTAGACGGCTTAAGTAGGTAGTAATGACTTATTTACACTATTTATGTATTCAAAAAATTTGTTCGATTACAGCCTTCATACTAAAGTCTAATATTAAATATAATTTACCTATGAAAATATATTACTTTATTAGATAGTAAAAAGGTGGGGTGTTGACTAACTGATAATTACACCATTAAAAACAATTCATCGACATACATTTGTTTTCACCACACGAACTGCAAACTTTAATATTGTTTAAAACTTTACTCAATTAAACCCAATTACAGTTTGTTTGATTAGACAATGTTTGTGTTGTGACGTTCGGCAGATATGTCTGGCTGTATAATTAATAAATGCAGTAGTAACTTTAATTGATACAATACGTACGAAAAATTTTCATGTACTTTGAAGTATTTATTATTTCTCCAAAGATCCTGCCACCGTCGTTTAAATTGTGAATAAACGATGTCTGCAAGTCACCCCATTCGCAAGCGGAAATGAAAATTTTCGCCTTTACATGTCTTGCTTAGAAATTATTTTGCCTTTACTTAAATTTCCTTTAATTTTATCGCGCCGCTATTTTACAAACGCTTTGCAAGTACGTTCCATATTTTGTCGGTATTTTGTCTTTGAAGGTCGTCGGATAAGGTAATAAAAACAAGTAACCGTGTTTCGTGAACTAGATTAGGACAAATCTCCTCGCTTTTCCTGGTACACAAGAAAATGTAGATAAATTCACAGCTCAGTATTTATGTAGCGTTGTCAAGCGGAAATAATTCACCCGTTTGCTTAAACTTACGATTTCCTAAACCTGTTGGCAGAGACTTCAGATTTTGCAAAGCTACTTGAACAGATATCATTAAGTTTATGTGTCTTACATTTTTAAGCTTTAAAAAAACCTTTAAATATCTCTCCTTTTTACCTAAATATGACAATACGTTTTGATGATAAAATGCTTTTATTGAGGTAGCCCAAAGCTTTATACTAATTGTAACATATGTACAATGTTAAACTTAGGTTGTCCTGGTATGAGTTTTTCTAACACTGCGTGAGGCCTTGTTGTAACATCTTAGGAAAACTTAGATCTTCGTTTTAACCAAAATATATGATGTAAGTACCAGACATTATGTTATACCTAAATCATTTAATCATGATAGGACCTCCTATGATTAAATGATTTGAACTTCAAGTATCAAATGATAATTTGGGTGTTGTTTGAACTTTGAGTTGTTGTTTCATTTCATTGGGTGATTCACCATTTTCTCTATGTAAGACTTATTTGAGCGCCGTGGCTTTGTGATTGGACTTCTGTGCTCAGGGGGAGTGAGACACCTGTACAGTTATTTATAAATCAGTGTCGTTAAAGATTTACTAAACAAGTAAAAACAGATACTCTTTGGCACCTACTTGTCTCAAAAGATAAAGTGTTTAGATGTGTATAAAGATTAAGACTAAATAAATTAACTAATTGATGACCAGCTCTAGAAAAATGTTGATCAGATGTATGTACCTATTTAAAGCAGTGTCGGGTCTAAATATAGTCAAGGCCGACGCGGTATCAATCTCATTACATAAATTCTCAGTTTACCAAACAGTAGTTTCAATTTACCGCAGTTATCTACATACAAATATCTACTGGTCTCAATTTAAATAAATAT
This sequence comes from Diachrysia chrysitis, assembly GCA_932294365.1. Classification (NCBI taxonomy): domain Eukaryota; kingdom Metazoa; phylum Arthropoda; class Insecta; order Lepidoptera; family Noctuidae; genus Diachrysia; species Diachrysia chrysitis. The sequence goes on along the minus strand of OW028649.1, from coordinate 6,997,964 downwards.
GTTTCGGTATGGATATGATTTCAAGTAAAAAAGAAGTCTATTAATGGAATGAAAAGATTCATGACAGAACATCGAGAAAGAAATAAAATGAAATTAGAGATGTTTCTATATGTATGTGCGATAAACTGGCAATGAGCAAACGTAGAGATGGCCACTACACCGAGATTTGAAAAAAACAAAACTAACATCCATTCTGTTTGTTTTACTATTTCATTAAATTCGGATATATCGTCCAATACTGCTATAGTTGATAAAAATATTGCTTCCTAAAATAAATCAAATCTGCGACAAAAAAATCTTCCTATGTATCGAACGTCATTTTGTAGGTACATGTAGTTTTGACATAAGGTAAAACAAATCCTATCAGCTGTATCCATATCCATAATGCGAAAGCAACTCTCTGTGTCCTGTCTATCTTTCTATGCGCTTTTACGGCTAAACCGCTGAACCAATTTTGATGAAACTTGGTATGGGCCTGCGTCCCAATGCGGTCGCAACCGCTGGCTAGTATTTCTTTAAAGACGAGTGCGAAGTGTTATCCGCTGATCTTAACAACTTTTGTATAAGTATTTATAGAATCGTCACAGCCCGCGAACGACCACGACTAACTCGATAGCCAAATACCTATCTACAAAAAATACCTACAATACATATTATTTCCTATAGACATGCAACTAAACCTCTTTGATTTGATTAGTGTAATTAGTTTAATGCATCTACAGTCAGCGTAAGGCCTTTACCCTTTGATGGATGATACCAATAATAGTTTAATGCAAAGTATGTGCTGGATTATTAACTACAGGTCAAGGGTAATTTTTTTAAGTAAAGAAATAAATGGGATGGTCTTTAAGTGTGGTGATATTTTGTCTTTTAACTATGGACTACAAAAGTTAAATATGATGACGTCTTGATGACGAGTAGATCTATGTCACACATTTACGATCAACAGAAGTATCCTCTTTAATAGGTATATTTTATCTGATAAGTTATTCATAAAGAGCTTTTCATGTACCCACCTACGTACCACGACATTAGGGTTTAACATTGTTGGTAAAAGAATAATTTTACTAAGTACCTACCTATTCCTATGTAATAAAATGTAATGCTTTTATTCTAGTCTCGTATCGCCGCTATATCCTTCAAAATGTTTCCACGCGTATGAAATTGAGATAAAAGTTTACAAGCGTTATTAAATAAACCAAAAAATCATTACACCTTAGTAAAACCACAAGCATACCAAGTCTAAGCACAATTACTTTTAAACGATTCCTTTCGAGATCCGGAAAATGCCGGAACTTTCCGATCCTTATTATTTGTAATCCGTGAACGGCGAAACTCTTCGTAGACTAATGAGATCCTATTGAGGGACTCTGTTGACGTTAAAGAACTCCTTACTGAAAACTTAGGATTGTGTGATCAGCGAGATTAACTAGTTCGTACTAATTTAGATTGTAGTAGCTAATTGATTACATTATGTAAAGTGCAGCGTATTCTATTAAAAAAAAAACAAGAATGTTTAATAATGATGCCTGAAGCGGATTTTTTTTGTAAACATTTGCTGTTCACTGTTGGACAAAGGCTTCCCTCATTATATTCAGGAACCATAAAGAAGTTAATGACTTTATTTGCTAGAAAACATTTTTAATTGAAGTTTGTAGTTATATTCACGTCATTTGACGGTGAGATTGAGAGTTATCTAATATAATAATATTAGATATCTACGTAAGTTATTATATCTTCTATATAGGTACCTAGGTACTTAATTATATTATACTTGAGTCAGTTAATTATCGTCTGCATTATTAATATAAAAAGGAGAATGAAATTGACAGCGCACTGTCGCGTTCAAGCATTGTTTACATAATTTGATGAGTAGATGTTGGCGACGGAAAATATCAATAAAGTTGAGATGGCGCTTGAACTTAACACTATGTCAGCAAAAATTTTACTCTTAGATATAGCCAGATATCACACAATATGCCTAATAGGTAGGTATACATAGTGTGATGGAAAAGTCAGTCGTGCAAGTATGAGAGCTACTAAGACACGATTCTATTTCGTAATTGACACAAAGGCAAAATAATAATTTTGATGAAAATATGTACAAAAGCACGTTCTACGAATATATTCATGTCTTTTGAATAACTTCACTAATCCATAAAATCCATTTAGTTTGTATGAATTAAACTTGTAGAGTTTTAGAAATACCGTTATGGATAAATAAACTATTTCATTAAATAAAAAAATATATTTATTTTATAAAACGTTTAAAATATTCAGACCTACTCTGTTGTTCTGTTGTCCATAAAAATGACCGGTTTAAATTTGTAATATTAAAAGAAATTAATAATGCCTCACGACAGTCATTGAATGAAAACATTTAAGTTTCTTGAAGATTATTATTATTGTACGCTGTCGGGGAACGAATGTTAACAATATCAAAATTTATCTCAAATGGCTATTTATAAAGTAGCACTTTTAAAATGTCCACACTTGAAAAATATAGGTACAACACCCTGATGCCTTAATATCAAAGTTTTAAGAAATTACCTTTCCTGTTATTTGTTTTTATTACTGCAAAGGTTAAAAGTACAGAAATAGAGTTAAAAATCTTGCGTAGTAATCGGAGTTATATTTTACAACACCTAATTTACTAATTTTGTATTACTTACTCTTTGGTATAAATTTCTATGAATGGATAACAAACACCTGTTCGCACACTTTGCACGTTAATTAAACTACTATTCTCAGGAACAAAAGCGGTTTACCACATTTCTCCTTTATTGAAATAAAGCTGAGCAAAGCTGTTTTGAACGTTATTTGTTTTTCAACCAGCGACGTTAGAGCCGGAAATTAACGATATTCAATTAGGAGAGCTTGATTAACTTAGAATTTTTACTAAACTGTATTAATTTAAACTGCTACTTACAATTATTATTAAAACTATTGTAGGAACATTTCACACAAATCGCTGAAAGCACTTGAACAAAAGTAAAAATACACTTTTATGTGAATATAAAAATGATGAATAGAATTTTTGTTGGAAACTGAATAACTTTTGCGTTGACTGAAATAGTATAACGTTTTCGAATGTTAGAGTAATTTTGTGAATGCGGCGGTGAATGCGGGCGCGATCGCGCGCGGACCCAACTCGAATGACTATTGTTGTCGATGCCTCCCTCGCTTTGACGGGAGGGCTGCTGCGAACGTAAACTCGCGATACCCACGACGAGGATTAGATAGTATTTATTTTGATATGAAACATTATGTATCTACGCAACATTTTGTAGGCAAAAGCTTTCAGCTTTAGAAGATCTAATTCTTAGGAGAGCACTTCTAGGAAGGAAGATTTAGAATAAGATCGAGAAAAGATTTTTGTCTGTGTTATTTATTTTTAACTTCTCGTAATATATTCTTTTTCGTTACTAGCTTTTGTCAGAGACTTAGTCCGCGTAAAAGTCGAAAATGGTTTTTGATATTCCAATACTAAAGAATATTTATTGCTTGGATCAAACTTTTATGTGAGTTCAAAGCTTAGATCTAAGGTTCAGTATTTCAATAAAATCAGATTAAGTTTTCAAACAAGTGTCAAAATAAAACGTAATTTAAATCAAAGGCACAAAGGAGTATTGATATAAACTTCGATGCAAATCACACCCAAAATAACTTTTTACCCTTTTTTTTATCAATTCTATTAAATAATGTTTATGCAAAATTCGTAGTACATTGGACCAAGGAATCACGTTGTCCCATACAAACTTTGCCCCCGTTTTTCACCCCCTTAGATGCAGAATTTCGAAAAATCCTTTCCTATCGGATGTCTACGGCATACAAACAACTTCAAGTTTCAGGTCCCTACTATTAACGGTTTAGGCTGTGAGTTGATCCGTCAGTCAGTCATTTAGGACAAATAATTTTATCTATAGGTTTGTTTGTTTGCATTGAATAAGCTCCGAAACTACTGAACCGATTTGAAAAATTCTTTCACTGTTGGGAAGCTAGACTATCCCCAGTGCCATAGGCTATATTATATTTATTAATTTTGAAATTTTCGTTAAATACGCGTGCGAAGCCAGGGCGGGCTGCTAATATATGTATATAGATAGATTGTACACACACTCTTTATCTAAAACACGCACAATTTGCACAAGACAATAACTTGACATTTGATGTACATTTGAATAGCATGAAGATAAAAAAATATTGGCTAAAGAGATTAGAGATGCCCAAACATCTTTTTTCTTTTTCAAATTGATGTGTTAATATTGTGGTAGAGCCAGGGAACATCCATTACATTAATATGTTAGTATATCATATCGACTAGAAGCATATAATTGATTTATTGCGGTCACCTGTCCTCTGCCAAATGTTATAACGAACCTAGAGAGCTAACAGATCTAAGTACTTATTAAAATAATTCCAATGTGTTGTTTCATTGCGCTGCAAATTAGGTGGCATAATACCATAGAGGCAACATAGACAAGCAAACAGCGTGCGCATCGCTAGTAGCCGTTTTTGTCTAGCGTAAGCACATTTTTAGCTAAATGTACTGCGCTCGTTTACTGATTTGTGTGATTTTCCGTGCGACGACGGATGTTTTGCGAAAATATTGACGGTTCCGATATTATTAGGGTAATATTAGGTTTTGAGATAGTTTTCATAAAACGGTGCGCTCTGTTTTGACACTAATTATAGGATTTTACATGTTCATACTAGTGCCAACAGTTCATACTTGATATGCGAGTTTACTTATTTATTCCTCTAAGCATGATACTTATTACCTGCCTAATTTTAACACAAAATAAAATGTCCAAAAATACGTAAAGAATCCCTATCGGAAAAAAGGTAGTCTGAAAAATAATGGGAGCAGGATAGAAAGAGTAGGTACCTAATAAACAAGACAAATAGTAATTTTATGTAAACCATATTATATTTTATTTCCCCGAGAAATAGATTTCCAAAGTGATAGATAGGCAACATCGAATTACTGAACCAATTGTTTACAGGAATTAATGTCTCATATAAGTAGTTACAAATCAATAGCTTAGTATTCTCAATTCTTTAGATACATTCCACGTAACGTTCCAACAACTTATATATTTTAAATAAACCATTGACTTTGACTGCTGTGCCGATAGATTTATAGCATGCGTAAAGGTCGAAACTCACATAACACCGATGCGTACTACGATAAAATATCATAATATTTTGACAACTGCTGAAATACAAATAATAGGTTAAGGAAATAAATTTGTTCTTTAGAAGATTTTCTAATCTCGTTTCTTGTAATATTTATTGCTTAAATATATTTTTTTGGGCGCAGCTTTCTATGTAGAGTTTACTTTTTTATGTCTACCCTACCTCAATATAGGACACACCGACGAAGATAGAGACTCCGCCTTTTTTTATGTATACTTAGTAGTAGGAATATATGTAAATATGATCGATCACGTCCTTCAATAAAACCTTAATTTAGACTTTGTTATCAATCTCTTATTTCCCATATTAATGTAGTTTCACAGTTTAAACAATAATACTAATTACAACAAATTTGCACAAGCTAATGTATTTAATGTCACGTAGTAGGTAGGTACCCAAAACTATGTTAATATTATATCCAATTACTTACGTACAGGTACCTAAGTATCTAAATTAATTAATTGAATTGGAATTGAATTAAACCAACTTCAATGTGTTTGTTTATGTGAGTGATGAGTCGGAACTTTTAATACACTCATGGTATTTGCTCATTCACCTTTATATGTGTGGATAACAAAGAGAGATGTACTCGAAATCATGTCCGAGTAAAAGTTGTCGAGGCATATTGTTTTAATTAGAACCTTTGATTCCAGGTGTGTAGTCCCACGGTACTTTCCTATCAATGTAAACAAACATGTAATAACGTAGAGTTTTATTAATTTTAGGTTGATATGTGGTTGTGGGTGTATAACAGTAGCCAATAGCAACAGGTATCGATCTTTACCCTCATCAATTATTATCAGATCACGGTGTTATCACTGGCTTTGTGTAATGTCCGGACCTAATACGTCTACGTATATCTACATCATTAAACAAAGCGAGAGGTTCATCGTTCGCACACAATTGCACACCCGCGCACCGTGGGGTTGTACTTGCTCTATATCGGTTAAATTTACCCTTCCAGATTTTCTTTTTCTTCTTAGCAAGTCGATCAATAGCAGTCAAATTTTCCCAGACCAGTACTTGTTCTAAAAATATTTTATTGTAATTTTTTATTCAAGTTTATTGACCTACATCTAACTAATAAGTAGTTCATAATATAATATGTTAACAATTAACGTTTTTGGTGTGTTATCTACTCGAAAATCGAAAATTAACTAGGTATTCAACAACTTTCTATTCTTAGAGTAATAAGCCGAAAAAATAAATTTTAACCCACCTAAAATAAATTTATAAACGACTTGCAGATCTTCAGTTTTTATTTACCTCAGTACCTATTTAATTTCAAGGTCCTAAACTCTACAAAAAAACAATACATAAACAACCTCCACAATAATAGAACCTCCTCCTTTTTTGAATTCGGTTAAACATACCTTCCTTTTAGTGCTATTAATTACAAGAATCGTAACTGGGTTAAGATTCCTAAAGTTCAATTAACATTGTTCAGTTTGGATTGGATGGATTAAGTTACGTTCTTCCACGAACACCTAACGGTTGTTCGATATCACTCGAACCTCAAGATCGTAATGAATGATGTTGGTAATACTAAGATATCAGTTACCTCAGAATGACCTTCAGCTAACTGTGAAGTTGGTTGACTACTGGTTGATACTCGGTTCGTTTAATCCGTATGTGTATGTACATAATTGTATATATTACGTAAAAAAAGTTGCAGCTTCAGTAAACTATGGTCTGGATCTATGGCAATCGTAAACGTTTCTTTCTGAAAACTAATCCATAGTAGGTACTATGTAGCCACAGTGGCCACTTGCAGTTAAAAATGATTTTATTTGTTCTGTTTTTATATTAGGAACCTCATTTTCTTTGCTTTGTCTAGTGTGGTGTGTTGTGAACCTTAAGGATGAAGTAGCTGTTTCACTATGATGAGACTTTTGGAAACTTTGACTTCTGTTATTAGATACCTACATACCTTACCTACTAATTGTTATATGCCTAAAAGCACATAAAATTATTCAAGTTATCAAATTAATGGCTGAGTAAGTAATCGCAAAAGCATAAAGTGATTTATTGATCTTTTGCTTAGAAAGCGGTAGGCGTTGAATCACGCCCTTGTACCCTTCTTGGTATTAATGTGATGAGACAAAGTGTCGCACAATTATATTCACGGATCAATGAGCCATCACATTCGATATAAACCAACGTTTAACAAGCTTTATATATCTAAAATATCTCAATGACTAAAGATAATTCAACTAGGGAAGTTAACAGACTCTGTAGATCTCTGTAATCTCCTATTCATTAGAATGTTAGAGTTAAATACAAATTCTAAAAAGTTTACGTCAATAGTTGCGGCTAATGTTGTGGAAAACTGACCGAAGGGACTATACCGATGAGTTTAAGTTAAGTACTAGCTAAAGTACTTACATACTTATTTATTAAATTTTGATTCTTAACGCACTGCAGGGCAAAAGCCTTGCTTCCTTCTCTTAATTTCTCTTTATCATTGGCTATCTACTTCTTAGTAAAGGCGTCCAGTTCGTCCCTCCATCATTACTTGGGTTTTCCACGTGGCCTTAGTCTTTTGGGAAACCATACTTTAGAGCCTTTTGCAGTTAGCTGATGGCTTAGGTACATTCGGCAAAACAGGTATCCGGCGTAGTCCCATTTCAATTAGTAGCTTCTTATTTACCTACTTACTTATAACTTAGGGGCGGTAGGGCTAGTAGGGTATAATAATTATATCAAGGGTAGACACCAAGGTCACCATAATAGATAGGTACTATACTACTGGAAACTCAGAATTGACTTGCTCTAATGAACTGAAGAGAGGGTTGTGTTCTGCAGTTTAATACTCATAGTCTGTGATGTGTTTGTCTAATGATGCGTAAATGTGGATTAAGCGAAAGAATTTTACCTATTTATTATGACATGTAATCATTTACTTTAGTACATAAGTAATTCGGTAAAGTCAATTCGGGAATTTGGAAAGGCGAGTTAAATAAATGCAACGTAAGGTCAGGTGGGGTACCTAAGAGCCTAAGAGCTGCTACGGGGCATTTAGAAAAAAAAGTCGTTTTAAAATCATAAACTAGGAAGCCTAGCTCCATGGTAACTTGGTTGATTAATAGTATTTTACATGCAATCACAGATGAAAAACACCATTAACATTTGTATTCATTTTAATAATAGGTACATGATGTTAGTATGACAGGAACAAAAATTATGTAGATTAATTTCCTCGTAAAAACCTCGAGTTCGCGGCGGTTTCTTTTAAGTGCTCTTACAGGCTGAAAGGTTGTTCTAGAAGATTGTTATTGTGTGTAGGTCTGTTTGTACAAAGAAATAAAGTGCAAAATTTTATTATTTCACGTTTATAATTATTGAACTATGCTTTAAACATATTTTTATAATGTAATCCTACACTTTACCTCCAAACTCTCAAGTGCGACAAGAGAAACTGTGATGGCTGGGGCGAGAGAAACATAGGCTACTTAGGTAGCTATATCTCATTCCTATATACCTGTTTCTCATTCCCGATCTCAAAGGTCACAATTTTTTTCGGGCATTTTACTTTCCTTTATTTGCTTTGGCTTATGCAAACGTTCTTTTGCCATATAAATAAAAAATGCGATGTGGATGAATTTTTTGACGCTATTTTCTAGTTTTTTTATTAGTTAAAGTTTAGTTCTTTTTAAGTGTAAGTATATATAGTTAAGTTTGTATATATTTAAAAATGTATATAGGATTAATAAATATACTATAAACATGATATTTTTTTTTGCTTACCAAAGAAAGAGGTAATCTTATAATGTCATTTGAATTAAAACCTATTTTTGGAACGCGGCTGTCCGGACATATTATTAGGTTTTACGAGATTTGTAGGTCATTATTCGAAGCTTTGATAATAGACCTGTCCAGGGTATACGACGATATAAGCTCTTAAATTAAAGTAAATAGTGCGTGTGTTCAGTAGCAAGAACCTGATCCATTTCTAAAAAACTTACTAAAAATAGCGTCAGAGGTTTCCTGTCAACCACGCGACGTCAAATGTCAATGTCATATTTTGTAGGTCTGTCAATTAAGTGTCAATGTCATTTGTTGGCAAAAACGGCAAAATACGGTGATCCGGGTGATGGGAAAAGTGCGATACGTTCACTTTTGAAATAAATAGAAATTTTATCAAAATCACAATGACACCAGAAGAAACTATAGAGAGATTTAAGCTCTTGGGTTTAAATGAACAAAAAGCAAAGGAAACATTGAAAAACGCCAATGTTACGAAGTTTCTACTTGCCGCACTAAATGAGGTTAGAATTAGGAATATTCGGACAATTACTCAATATTTAAGTATGTATTAACAATTATAAATTGAAAGTGGATACGAATATACACGTTTTTATTTCCTATTCAGGTGGAGATTGAAAAACTGCCGACTGGGGCCGGTATGTTGATATACCATCTGGCAACTAAAATCAAACCTCAAGTTGCTACCAAATTACCTTTCGTGTGTGATTACGTAGCCAAAGGCAAACTTGACTCAACATTGAGGGTTGACGCGGCCTTAGAGTACTTGATCACTCATGTAAATGAGACAAATGTAGATACAGAGGCCTTTGAAAAAGCCTGCGGTGTTGGCGTAATTGTAACTCCTGAGCAAGTGGAACAAGTGGTTGAGAAACATATGGCTAAGTATAAGGCAGAATTCTTGGAAAAGAGGTACCGTTTCAACTCTGGTACTGTTATGCAAGCAGTAAGAGCAGATCTGCCATGGGCTGATGGCAAAGCTATTAAAAACGAAGTTGATATTCAGGTAAAAGTCTAATTGGACAACTAGTGCTTTGTAATTAAATTTAAATTTTGTTAACAATTAATGATGTCATTTTTAAATGTGCTTATTATGCAGTATCCCTTCTGTTAAAACATAACAAAGTGGTCATCTTAATTTATTACATAAATTACCAACACTAATGGGATATACAGCATGCAATAAAAACCCTGTCCGATCCTCATAAGTATTATTCGTACATCATACAGCACTTTCACACTAAGATAATCTGTATCTTTTCATATTTAAGATTTTAGACCTTTTGGGCCCTAAAACAGAAGCAGACCTGGCACCTCCACCTAAAGTTGAAAAGAAGCCAAAAGGAGATGCTGGTAAGAAGGGGAAGAAACCTGATGAAAAAGGTAAAAAATAATTTAAGCTATACACATTTTTTAATAGTCATAAGCAAACATTGATTACTAAGACGTAGCAAGGTGATTAAAATGCAAAGTAAGTTTAATAAACTGTTTGGCACAATAAATAAATAATTTAGAGGTTTTTATTAGGTAAAAAAAAAGAGGTTATTTATATATTATAACAAATCTAAATCCACTATTCAGGTAGCATCCACTTTCAATATGGGTTTATATGTTAGTTTTACTGTGGTGAAATAAAATATTAGATAACTGATGATTTCTATTTAAAACTTTCAGCCTCAAAACCAGCAGAAAAATCAGAATCATCGGATGACATTGGTGGGGCAACTTCCATATCGGAACTGATGAAAAAGTTACCGTTTCATGCTCCAGGCGAGAACTTTAAAGCTGATGGATATGTTGTTACCATGGATACCAAACGGTTGTTAGAAGAACATCTTAAAATAACTGGGGGAAAGGTCAGGACAAGATTTCCACCCGAACCTAATGGTATCTTGCATATTGGTCATGCAAAAGCTATAAATATTAATTTTGGTTATGCTGCTGCCCATGAAGGCATATGCTTCTTAAGGTATGATGACACAAACCCTGAAAAGGAAGAAGAGAAGTTCTTTGTAGGCATCAAGGATATGGTGGAATGGCTAGGTGGGTGGTGCTTGTAGTTTGTAACTTTTTCTGCGATTTAATGATCCATTACTTAGTGTAATAAATGTGTACTACTATTTACAATAAAAAGAAACATTGTTTTAATAATTGCAAACAATTTCTTTTATCGCTCTGGTGTAATGATTGTTTAAGGTTTTTTTGTAGTTGTCTAATACACCTGGCTAGCTTGACTCCTTATTTTATTTTTGATCTTGTCTAATTAAAGATATAGATAAATATTTCTCACCCTCCTTACAGGTTACACCCCTTACAAGATAACACACTCATCAGATTATTTTGATCAACTGTATGAATGGGCTATACAATTAATTAAGAAGGATCTAGCATATGTGTGCCACCAGAAGTCCGAAGAAATCAAGGGCTTCAACCCACCCCCTTCTCCATGGAGAAACAGGCCTGTAGAAGAAAGCTTACAATTATTTGAGGTATAACAATAAATTATAGGTACACAAATAGATCTTCAACACAATATTTTTTATAGCTCTTATGCAGCTGTAACAATTAATTACGAAAAATACCTTTTACTGCGCATAATATAAAAGCATTTTCAATGTTTAAGTCTTACCACTGATGTGATGTTAATTCTAAAGTATAAAGCTTTGGTTTATAAATAGAAAATGATGACATATTTACATACATTATTATAATATTAATCAGTTACAATTAATCCAAGGACTTTTCTGCTTAGGATATGAAAAACGGTAAAATCGACGAGGGAGATGCCACCTTACGCATGAAGATTACTCTCGAGGAGGGTAAACAAGATCCAGTGGCATACAGGATCCGATTCAAACCTCACCATAGGACTGGCAACAAGTGGTGCATCTACCCCACTTATGATTATACCCACTGCCTGTGTGATAGTATAGAACATATCACACATTCCTTGTGTACGAAGGAGTTCCAATCTCGGAGGTTAGTATTCTGCCAGAAATATACACATGTAGTTACAAGTTCGATGTTTATTGCAAAGGTTTATTATCATTGCTGGATAGAAAAAATTGACAATAGTTAATTGTCTAAATTCTTTGTATCTCTTAAACAATTGTTACAGGTCATCATACTACTGGCTATGTAATGCTCTGGGCATCTACTGTCCAGTACAATGGGAGTATGGGCGTCTGAATGTAAATTACACAGTAGTATCCAAGAGGAAAATAGCCAAGCTTATTGATGAAGGCATTGTCAATGGTAAGTGGTTTTTAATTATTTAAAAGTATACGTTACCAATTAGCCTATATTCGAAAAACTACGTATTTAAACACTATGTACAGAAAACATTGATTTAAATCCAACTACAATGTGGGACATTTAGGAAGAAAGAGAATCTACTTAGTGGTGGAATAGTACCTTATATTCAGTGGATTAGACACCGCAAATTCTTACGGCCAATAGTATTAACTTATCTTTAGATCGTTTTTACTGCCAGAAATAGAATTTTGACATAAGCTGACTAAAGGTCGACTGGTAGAGAATACCTTCGGGCATTAAGTCCGCCTATGTACACTGTAGATGAAGTTTTAATTAAATAAATAAGCTCCATACAAATTATGTCAAATTATTTTCTCTAGTAGGAAAATAAATCTACGGATATGTTATTAATATTGGCCATTAGCTGGCTTTGGTTAGAGATTGCATTGTAAAAACGTTATGTTTTGTGGTGTAGACTGGGACGACCCGCGGCTGTACACGCTGACGGCGCTGCGGCGGCGCGGCGTGCCGTCCGAGGCCGTGAACGCGTTCTGCGCGGCGCTGGGCGTGACGGGCGCGGCGGCCGCCGTCGACCCCGCCATGCTCGACGCCTCCGTGCGGGACGTGCTCAACACCACTGCGCCAAGGTAACTGCGCTTTCATTTTCAGATTCTAAGATTGATTTTCTTTATTGTTACAATTGATAACATGTCGACTATAAGCCTTTAAGCGCGTGGGTCACCGGTGACTGACAAACAATACAATTTCTATTGGACGTCCAAAGAGAAGGAATCTTTTTAAATTAAAATTGAAATACCTATAGTTTCAAAATAGATCTTAGAAAAAGCATTTTTAATCAATCAGATCACATTTTAATATTGAGTTTTGAAGTTATTTTGATAGTTGAATTATTTTTTTTCGATCTAGAGGCGCTGCATAATGATATTATGAGCTTAAAGTAAATGTTTTATGTCGCACAAACATTCGCATAAAAAAGCAGTCGCTAACTAGTTTTCGCGCACACCGAGCCAGTCAAGAAAAATACTCATTGAAACATATACATTGCGCTCAGTAAGCTTTCGGTACCACGTATAAACCAGCAGGACGTTTTTTGCAGTCCTCACCGACAAATCAGAAAACTGCCTTACGGCACCATGTAGGTACACACTGTGAATTTTGAATGAGTATATGAACTGCATTTACATCTTTTTATGTAAATGTTTGACAATCATTTTGAAGGTCTGCATTCGTCCTGTCGGTAGATAATGTTATCTTTACCTACATGTAAATGTTACATGCCTTACAAGCAAGGTTTCAAGATATAGTTACTAGCTCTTTCGATACAAATTTTAATAAAGGTTTTATTTTATTTGTTTTTTTTTTTTGTTCCAGAGTGATGGTGACATTAGAACCATTAAAAATCAAAATAACGAACTTCCCTAGCAACAAGCCAATACAAGTGACTGTCCCAGATTTCCCCAATGAGCCTGAAAAGGGATCTCATGTAGTAGTGCTAAGCAACGTCCTTTATATAGAATCTACGGACTTTAAGGAAGAACCGGAGAAGGGATACCGGCGTCTGACACCTAAGCAAACCGTTGGGCTAAGACATGCTGGCTATGTTATTAAGGTAAAATATATCTCAGTCTGATTCAATAAGAATAAAGAAATAATAATATTTAGGTATGTTTATTGAGGTATTTAAAGAGTAATGCTAGGCAATCAATAATACACAGTAGTCAATACACATATAGTACACCGGTAAAACTACTATTAGCAGTCAACTTCATTGCGACATTTTATTAAGCCATATAATAATTGGCTAGCCCTTTTAATTAAAAAAAAACAAGAATATTATGTATCTGCTTCCAAGACAGTTCAAGAATAACGTCAAAATTTGGCAATAATTGAAGGGCACGCAAAATTTCCATTCCTTCCGTGTCTGATATATTTTCACAATATAAAAGACGGATAAAAAAAAAATTGACAGCTTTCCTTTTAAGGAGGCCTTTACGTACCTTCGTCTATATTTACAAAGAGATATTCTATTATCCAGGTATCAAGAGTAATCAAGGATGCTGCTGGCAAAGTGACCGCAGTAGAATGTACGGCAGAGCCCACGGAATCTGCGGAGAAACCGAAGGCCTTTATACATTGGGTTTCCGAACCAGTCACCGTCGAAGTTAGATTATATGAACCATTGTAAGTTAACCTAAGGATTTGAATTAAAAATTATTTAACTCCATCAGCAAAGCACAAATTCTATCAGGCATTTTGAAAATGTTTCGGAAACTTGCATTAGGCCTAACAGTTAACCCAAAGGAAGTATTGTAAACAAAAAGTTACCTACTCCATAATAAAATAAGTATATAAAATTACCGACATTTTACCATTTGTCTAGATTCAAACATAAAAATCCTGAAGATTCGAACGAGGTGCCCAAAGGCTTCCTATCAGACTGTCGTGAAGACACGTTAAAGGTGCTGGAAGCTTACGCCGATGCCTCTATTAAGAAAGCCAAGGTGTACGAAAAGTTCCAGTTCGAACGAATTGGATTCTTCTCCGTCGACCCTGATACGACCGCTACTCATGTAAGTTATGCCCTAATTTGTAAGTCATTTTTTTTTATTGACTCCCGCACTGTTATTTTTCATGTTCTTGTCTTATTTTGTGGTTTTTTTAAGTCTAATAGGCTCTCGTATATAAATAGATGTACATATAAGTAACATTTCAGAGTTAGGTAATTTATATTATATTTCTTATAATAATATAATCTCCAAACTTTTGGGCTCAAAAAAAGCAGACACTTAATTGTGTCAAAATTAAGTATAAATGTAATAAAACATAAACAGAGTTTTAAATGACATGAAGCAAAAATAATAAAACCTATTTAAAAAAAAACAAATTCTCAATTTTTCTATTATTTAAAAAATGCTAACATACCTAAATTGGAAAAAAGCGCAATAATACCGCGACTCATATCCTGTTTGACTATTCGTACCTATACCTAGTCTACTACTAGGTACGTCTGTCATAATACGGAATCACACGCAGGACTCCGACCATAAAATACCGTTTAAAAGCAAGGCGTTGTATTGACGCAGGTAGCCTCTTATTTTGATTTCCAAATTACCCCTGCAAAGTACGATCGAAGATACTTGCGCTTTCAGTATTAAAAAATAACTTTCAACACAAACAAAAAAAACAAGTTGGAAACAGAAAAAACCAAACAACTAGTATAGTGAGTGAGTTTCGGTACCCGTATTATTTAGTAGATTGAAATTAAATACAAATAAATAATAATAATAAAAAAAAATGTAGATTGAATTCAGAGAGATAGATAGATATTATTCATTATTGTACAGTACAATGATAAATCTGTTAATACTGTTTTTTTTTTCAGATGGTTTTCAACAGAACTGTATCACTGAAGGAAGACACAGGAAAATAAATGCTTGCAAAATATTTTTTATTGTATACATTTTTTTAATTAAAAACATATTTATTAATAACATGCTTCAATTTTATTTAATACTAGCTGAACCCGCGGCTTGGCTCCAGTCAACTGACTTCTTTTACCCTCTTAAGATGCATTCTCAAAAGCTCCTAAATACATATTTATTTATATCTAACCAGAAGCTAGTATATTACATTTCATGCTGCTAACTTTTGAAATGACAGATTTCCGTGCATCCGTTTTGACCCCCATAAATAATCTTTTTCATCAAATAGTGATGCGGTGAACTTTTGTTCGAACCATGAGTTGGTATATATTTTCTTTAAATTGACCAAGTTCCATACAAACTTTCAACCCTCATGTTGATTCCTTTAGGCTTAAATTGTAGACTGCAGATGTTTAAGCTCTTAGTCCAAAACAAACGAGTTTTACAACCTCTTAATCGGACAGAGAATTTAATTTTACCTCGATGTTTAAATAATAATGGTACTTTCATAATTTTGTTTTATTAAACTGCCTGACCGGCAGACGAATCCCAAACTTCTGCCTCGATAGTCGCAATTGCGTTACAAAGAACTTAGAGGTGATCCTCATATTAGTTTCCTTCTAGTTTTCATATAAGTAGATAAATAAAAACTGTCAAACTAGCGCAAAATTGAATCCCCGTTCTAAAAGTTTTCTCTGTGTGCCGAGACCTAACTATACCAAAAGTTTTATTATTTATTCTTATCTTCGTTTATTTTAAACTTAGGAAAAGTTTCTGAACTTAAATTTGCACTAACCAACAGACAGCGCAAAAGTATAAAATAGCGTCTTTCCCCTAGCACTTCGTGGAGTAGCAAATTTAATGTAAAAGTTTGGTGTCCTTCATAATCCGGTGAAGGACATTTCATTCGGCCTATCTCAAATTGATCGTGCTTTTGCTACGATATCAAATTGTAAAAGGAAATCTTAAAAGGCAATAACTATATACACAGATTTTTCCGAAGAAACAGCGCAATGGATTGTTAAGTAATTCTCATAGTTTAATAGTCCCTCGGTGTAGACATTGTGAGTAGAGTGGTAGGGGGAGGGGTCGCTGGGGTGTGGGGTAGAGCGCAGGGCGGTGCGCGGCGGGCGACGGCGCGGCGCGTATCGAACGTGGGCGGCCGCGCATGCCACTCCACTCCGCCGCCATCCGCGATATGCACTACTACGCGGTTACATCTCGTACTAAAACTCGACATTCACGATATCACGTTATTGCGCGCGACGTGCTTACGATGTAGAAACTATACAACCTCGTGTAACCTTAAGGTAAGCCCGTAGCTTTTGTTTTAGAACTCCAATGATTCTTGGTTTGCCTTACGATGTTCATTACCACGGACCAGCGGAAAGTGGTTCAAGTGCGTCATGTTGACGTGTGTGTGACGTAACCTACTGAAATAATAAAAATAAGGCTATATTTTACGCTCGAGAAACTATTATGTGACTATTTAAATGTATAGTTATCTAAAAATAACTTTCCCGAGAGTAGCAACTAGCAACCGAATGTAGAGCCTTGTTGGAATTTGTTGGTTGATCTGTAACGCATTTCTATACTCTTAGGTACTTTATGCTTTACCCATTTAGTACTAGTAATCTATATACCACAAATTGTACTGTACTTCCCATTTCAAGGATCTGTTTTTCATTTCCTGCTTCAATCATTAGAATCTAATTGGTGTCATCGGATTTAGTGTGGTATGGAGATGTAAGCTCGTATATATAGCTTGGTAGTATAGAATACTGCATATAGATACACACATAGCACATGATTTATACGTACAAATGTAATTGATTGCGTGGTTTTAGGATAACGATACAAAAAAGGCGTAGACTAGGTACGTAAGGTCCGAACGTAGTCTTATAACTCTCGTAGCTCGTAGCATGCACAATAGTATCTACTAACATTTTATACTTTTACTTTTTGTATATATTTTTTTATTTAGTTCAGTATTTATAAGTATTAGTAAGTATAAATTGGTACATTTGCAATGTTGTTATTGGGTACATCCGTCGCGAGCCCCGAGAGCTTATCTTCTGTTATCTATTGTAACAGCATTGACTTGAAAACTTTAATGCTGGTGCGATTACTTAAATGGAACGCGATTTGCATAATGTTTATGTTCACACCTCCGTTTAAATGTAGTTCCGTCCTAGATATATGACCCGATTGGAGTATGTGCTTAGGTTTCTGCGCTCAAAACTTATTAACAGATTCATTCCGCTCAGGATATGACATCGGACAGGCAAATGTATTATAAAAAAGCGGTAAATTTATATTTACGTTAGATCTTATAGGAAAAAATATAGACGTAATAGTCTAATCTATTTCCCGTTATGTCAAAAAGGCTACTAAGGGATTACGTAGGAACGAAGGTCAGCTTTGCCCAGTAGAATCCCTTGTCATCTGTTTGCCATGAAATGGGTCGCAAATTCGCAGTACACACGTTTACTTGGCAATTATCTACAGTACACGATATCGCTTAGGGATTTGTATTTTCATTGTAGATAGGTTTCTTTCTTATTTAAATTTATTTAAACAGAAATTATGATAAGGCAACTCTAATAATAGTTTCTTTTTATTCGTCCGATTCGATTAATTTTTGACAGTAATCATTATATTATTTATAGTTATCATTGGTTTCTAGAACGACAGTATTTTTAAGGGAGGTTTGTCTCGGTCGTCGGTAAAACTGTCCTAATTCAGAAAGCCATTAACTTCGTTGATTGGCTTTGGTAAATAATTAAGAACCCATTTTGGGAGGCTTGTACACGTTTGAATATAATAACTTTTACCCCACCGATCAATAATAAAGTTTACCTGGCCATTAAAGTTAATTAGTCATACGTGGCTAATTTAAGCTATGTGAACTACATCATGTACCGAAACGAGCCTTTATATTAAGGGTAGAGACCTCTAAAACATTCTGAATATTTAAGGAACAAAACTTTTAAACGGTTGGACGCTCATGAAAAACCAATGATAGAAAATACAGGAAGTAAATATAATGAAATACAGCATATTTATTTACGGGACCTTCAAGAGGAAATAGGTTGTTATTCTATTTCCCTTTAGAGACCTTATCGATCCTCGTCTCGCTAAAACCCTATTTCAATTACTCGCAATGATTAGATTGGCTGAATACCAAGGCTGCCTTCGATTAATCAAGAAAGTTGGTGTCGGTTTAAAAAGATAGAACTGTATTTCAATTGACTGTAGAAATAAAATGTCTCTTAGTTACACTGCAGGCTATATTCTAAAAATTTTTAGTTATTTGTATCGCTACTACAATTTTAATGACATTTTATCTATGTAATATTTATATATGTATGAGTCATTAAAATACATGTGTTTTCCAGGTCTAGTTATATGAAAGTATTTTAAATTTTAAGACTGCAAAAATAAATATTTTTTGTACTTTTCTGATATGAACCATAAATCCAAAATGTAATATTTTTGAAGACCGTAAATTATACAAAGTAATATGTTAATCTTGATTATTTTCATATTTATAACGTCTACCTAAAAATATGTAAATACTTTTCGGGTGCCCAACCTACTTGAAAGGTCATCATCGCATCTCAAAGCTAATTAGAGAATACTATTATTAACTACACCTAATAAAGTATAACATGATAGAGGCAAATAAGATTACATTATACTAATAAAGTGGATACAAAATAACTGTTCTCATAAATTGGGACATAATTGAAGGGATAGTAAGCATAGCTAACGAGCACTTTTTCATTAGACCTTTGTCAATTTACGACGCGTCGAGCGTTATTTGAGATGCCAATTAGACTCGAGCGGTCTTCTGAAATATTGCCCGAATAAGAGGGTTGATAAGTTGCTTTTAGACAACAATGTATTGTTTTTTTTAAACTCTCACACTAAGGAATTTAATACTTGTGTGTTGCGGGAGGTTTCACAAACATTTAAATCAAAATCACGAAGTGCACCCAGCCTTAGAACAAGCATTTTTAGATCACTCAAATGTTTGTCCCATGCGAGGATCGAAATCGCAGCAAGTCGCGCACAAAAAAGTTTATACCGAGTTTTCCGAAGTTTATACAAAACGTGTGTTTTTGGAGCATGCTATTTTGACAATTCATAACGTGCTTAGTCGTGTGTTTGACCTGTGTTTGACATCTGACATTGGCACACAGAATACGATAGAACGATGACGAGCCACATAATGTTGCGTTACGTTTTGTTTGGACTCAGGCCCCCTGTGGTAGTTAGCGTGGTGACCTATAGGACCACCCGGCTATCAAATCAGTAACACCACACAGAATTCAGCTCACCGTTTAACAAAACAAATAAATAGAAACTGAAACTATACACTTGCTAATCATGTCTGCAACTATTGGAATTGTTAATAAAATAATGTCATTAACAAGTTAAATATAGGTACATATGACTGCCACCTTAAATCGAATTTGTAGCAAGTTATGACCTTTTCTGAAAACATCCCTTTTAATCCATTAAAAGGTATTTCGTCGAAATAGGAATGAGTTTTGCCTCAAGGGACGTGTACCTGCGACGTTAACATCATAGCTGTGGGCTTTTAAATATTTGATATAGCCTTCGTTTATAATGAGCCTTATATAACGATTCTGACAAGCTGTGAGCCAGAATAAATCCCACTAACGAGGTTGAAGGTTAAGGGCTTAGCACTCACCGGCAGAACCTATTTGTCACAATTACACGGCGATTATATAAACGCATAAATATCTAGTAATTAAATTAAGCTTGCGTATTTGTCATCCAATATGTACTTAATGAATGAATTAGCAAGTATACTTTGCATTTATTGTTTAACGTTTAAATTTGCACTTTAATACTTGGTTCGTTAGACATACTTATGAATACAATTCAAGTATATTTTATTCGTACTCAACAAATTAAGTTTCATTCTTAGCTCCCTGGGGATTCTATTTAGCCAGTTAATGTCATCTGATTTTACACTCAAAATTATTTAATACCTCATATAGGTTTATTTATTTCTAAGGAATTAGTTTATGCAAGCCCTTAGCCCTACGCGCTACGCGTAGCGCTAACCAACTTTAGTTAGGTACTAATTTTATTTGTGTTTTTTTAGATTCATGAAAATTCTTAATCAAAATGTAAATCGACGTTTTATAGGCAGTCGCCTGGTGTTAACCTATACCTAACCCGCATGATGTTTTATTATTTGTCGGTACTCCCACATTTTCATTTGTGTAAACAATCAAGTAACTGTGTAGAAAGATAAAAAATACGTTTACTAAACTATGTCAGCTTTTCAAGTCACTTTTTTTGCTCCATGTGTAGTTTATTTTGGATAAGCGTAGCTCCAAGGTTCTAATTACAGCTATACGAAAGCGAGCATTTTTCAATTAGGTACAATTTTAAATATTATAACAATCTTTAAGGTATATATTTCAGAGTTCTGAGAACAATTTCGTAATTATAATAGGCTCTTATGTAGCAGCATGCCTTTGACTGGGGCTTTGTCAATGTCTGTTCTAACAATCTTGAACAAATAATTAACGTTAAATGAATGAGGAACGTTTACATTGTTTTATCACATTTGCTGTTAGATAAAATAGGTTTCGGATCTGATATCATAATCCACTTTCAATACCGATAAATGAATTGCGTCATTCTGTTTGTTCATTGCTTGACCAAACAGAAAAACCGTTTGACTATGGAAACCTAACGATATCTATGTGGTTAACGAGTTTGAGAAAGTCTGACTCAACGTATTGATTTTCCCCAGCGTTTCTTCGTGAGCGAAGCTCACTCAGCTTGTGATGTAAAATAATTAATCTAGATTCTGAATTATTCCATTCGTTTGGATTAAAGTGAGTTGGTGAAGGCTATTAGTTATTAATGCCTGGCATGCTTTCTACTTTATTACTTAATACATTGAAGTGCAAGAAGTTTCCTAATGTATTTATTGAACTGTTATAGGTAATAGACTAGGGAAACATAGATGAGATTTTTTTCTAAAGTATAATGTAACTCTTAGGTTTTTTTATAAACTTTAAAGAGTGTTTATTTTTTGGAGCTTAATTAATAAAGTAGGTAATTTCGACACCAGCGATTTTTAAAAGGATTTATTTACTGATTGAACTGTATAATTTTCAACATAACGGACTTATCAATATTTTTCTGGTGAGTTAGAACAACTGCATTTATTCCCTATTACCCGTGGCCCGCGGTTTCACACGCGTAAGTAATTTTTTTTCTATAAATTAACAAATATTTTATTAATTATTCGTCTATTTTAGACGGACTATTGTAGACAAAACCAAGAAGTCAATGACATGCAAAATCGCTCCTCCTGTTCTTGATTTATAAAGGGTTTAACTAATTGAAACCAACATTTTTTTTATTCCCTATTTTACATATTGGCACATAAAACTATACCTACTTACTTATACATCACCAATCGTCCCACACGAGTTATAAATTCAACTGGACTGTTAATACACTTGTGTAATGTCGTACGAGTAACTTGTCCTCATTTATGGTCAATTTTACTGTCACTAATAAATTTTATTGACCGTATATCATTGCTAAGGGTAGTTTATTTGCGTTACAAATGTTAGACGGCTCTTTAGTACTTACCCATTATGTTCTGCTCCCATTTTAGTATTTTCTGAACAATTCTGCACTAATTTTCATAAACCATTTATCTTCGTTAAGTTGGCTTTGTAGACTAATAAATGTTTAAACGAGCTTATCTCTTTTTATATTATAGGTATCAATTCTAATTTCGGAAAGTTGAGTGCCCTTTAAAGGGCTCGTTACGATAGTATGTATAAACTTGGTTAACTAACTGATCCCTAGAATTTGTTGAACTCGAATACAGTTTGCTTACACAATTCAAAAGAAAATCCAGTAAGTGTTGGAGTTTGTAGTAGTATCTAAGTATTTAAGGCTGATGTGAATATCTAACGAGCTGATTGTCGCAGAGCGTAATTTTATTTACCATTTTCTATCTTTTGTTCTGGATACGTTTTTCAGAATTCAAATTTTCTGCAGACATTTAAGTCCAGAAATATTCAGAGCTCGGAAAAAAAAAGACTTGTGTTTCTTTCTCATTTCGAGTTTAAAGTAAACCTACGACAGCATACTCAGCATACAATATACTGTACGTTGTTTTTGTGTTTATAATAATTGTAGATTGTCATCACTAAGTCTAACCTAAAAGCCGTCTCAGACAATAGCGTAGCTTTATACGTAACCAGAACCGGCCATTATTCGTTCTCGTTAGATTTATGCATTAGACAGATGTTGGTTGTTGTATTCTACTTTATGTGATCGATTGTATTGTCTACCTGCAGTTTATAACTAGTTTTATTGTCAAAATTTATCTTGGTACGTACACATACCTACATGTTTTGCCCTATGCTAGAAAGGTTACTGTATGTTTTTTTAAGAACATATTAAACAATTAAGAACGTATAACAAACATCAGAGCCTTTAAACTTGACTCTAAGAAAATATATTTATTGAGCTTAAAATATTTATCATATTTGCGATGCAAGTCAGAAACAATTGAAAGTGTAAATACGTCACCATGATTGATTACATATTTACAGTATTACGCTAATGTTAACGCCTACTCATTACGGATAGGTCAAATCTAAATTGCTATGGATATTTTTATCTAAATATTTGTGTCATGACCTGAATAACAATTCCTATATTTTTTTTTTGGCTGACTCATTAAATACTTTCCAACAAAATTACACCACCAATCATATTTTACGAATAGTTTTTTCGTAATGGTTAATTAAATAAATTTTCAAGTTTCATGTTCTACTTTTTAGTTATATCTAAGTAGTAGGTATACCGTACAATTTCTGTAAGTTTCTAGTAGGAAAACGACAAGTACCGAGTAAAAACATAAAAAATGTTAGGTAGATATTCATGCTCTAAAATGTACCTATGTTATTTTTAATGTGGCTATCACTGCTGGCTAAACAGATAGATAAGTTACCGAACTGTAAAACACGACAAGTCAGAGCATTTTATCGCACTAAGCACATTGTATTTATTTACCGTGGGTAGTTCAGACGAACTATTTTAGGAAGAACCTCTTTTCACGCAAGCTTCTGTAGGATTTTCTGCAGTAACTATTTCAAGGTTGTATCTACCCACGCATAAGTTTACTCATGTCTCTGATACACTTTACATTATAACAAATGTAACTGTGTCACCGGGATTCTTTCTTACCTAACCTTTACGCTGTACGCTGATTTTGGGTTGAGTATATTTTATTACAGGTAGGATTAAGTAATAGTAATTTGCGTTTATACGATTATTATATACTCAAATGGGCACTTTTATGCTATAAACAAAAGGATTATCATTAAATACGTGCTATGTCATTGAGCAAGCTTTTATTGGCCACTCGACGGATCCATTTATTTTCCTACACAATAAAAATGATTGGTTGTCAACGCTGCGCAGTGAGTAATCGATAACTCAACATTTAGGGTTAAAGCCGTATAGTTACAACACTTTTTGAAATTACTTTATATATCTCAGTATAAACTACTTTATTTGTAAAACTTTTAGGTACTTTGGTTTAGGTATGGCTTTGATATTTTCAGAGTATTGGCGATTTAACCCAAACTCTACATTTTGGTACAACTATCCCCCATATGTGGTATAGTTGCCTAAACCGTATAAATTACTTTAAGGAAGATACCTCGCTGAGAAAAAGGACATTTACCCCAAAAGCACTTTAATCGCACCTTGCCTTAACTCCCCATGCAATCGCACTGAGACATGCAACACAGCCAACTGAGAGGTAGTTGTAGAGTCTTTCCATAAATAAATGAAATAACATGTTATTCATCAGCGAAACTAGAGTAATTACAATCGAGGCATAAGTACTATCAAGATTTTATTATCTAACAAATATCCCAAGGTCATACTATGTCAAATTAAATTTTCTAAAACAGGCTTACTATAGTTCATAAAATATAGCTTGATACCTGCGACGTTTGTCAGAATGACATTACTAGGGATGGGAGCGTCTTTCGTATTTTATCGATTATTTTATCTATGTCGAAATGAGTTTTATAAAAAATGACATTGTAACGACATTGAAAGAAAGAATTAAAGATGTACCTAAGTTTAAATCATAATAAGGTGAAAATAAATGTTTTCTTTAGAAAACTCCCCACTATCGGTTTATTTTGCCGTCACGTCGGCACTCGTACTGACTCAAAAAAAATGGCGCCCGCTTGTTTCCTGCACGCGAAACCATTATTGCCAGACTAAAAAAATACGAATCTATAGTTAAAACATTATTTTATTTAATAATTTTATCCATTTAAATACTAGTGAAATTTTCATACTATTATTTTATCGATATTCGTCTGTCAGTCAGTTACACGTCCCTACCAGTCTTCAAAACGCGTTTATAAAATAAGCTAACAAACAAAAAATATTTAAGAAAAATTAGAAATTATTTAAATTACCCTTGTTTTTACTGGTATCTTTATAATAACATGATTGTTTTTAAAAATGTGTTCTATTTTTATACACAAATGTCGTATTCATATTTAAAAACTTGAACTTTTTCAGAAATAAATTTAGTAAAGCTGTCTTTAAAACAGAGTCGCTAACGTCGCAGGTATCAAGCTATATTTTATGAACCATAGTGCCTTTATACTTACAGCCGACTTAATGGTTTTATTTTACATTGTATTTTATTTACGCAATTAAATTCTATTTTAATTGGAGCTTGTAAAGTTTTAACTGCGTCATCAGTTACAAAACAGAAATATTTTCGGATCCCTTATAGGAACAAGAAACCCATACAATAAAGGTACTCGTGGGGTGTAGAAAATATGGTGGTGAATAAGTTCTCGGTTTTAGAGATGGGTTATAACAGGTCAAACGTGATATCTGTTATTCCTGTTATTGTTACGCAATAATAACAGATGTCATTATCTGTTATTAAATAACAGCCTGTTATTTTTCCTACCCTGGTTTGTCAGAAAGTAAATAACGTACAAAATATGTGAGTTCAATGAGTAGTAGATTACTGTAGGTTAACATAACATCATAAAAAAAATGGGTACCTAGACGGTCTAGCTATCCATTTTTAGGAGTTTGTAAGATTTTCAACATTACTATGCGTAGAGTTTGATTTTAGAACGAAACAAATGTAAAAAACTATTTTCTACTCACTTTTTTAAAGTTTATTATTTCTTGTTCTGTGGTTCGGGTGTTATCCTACAAAACTACTACTTCATTAATTTGTTTTGTCATCAAATGAAAACTTATTAAACTTGTTGAAATGGTTTGCACGTAATTTATCCATACAGATTGTATTTTCGAGACACAAACAAACTACGCACTGTAACTTTCCATATTTATACAGACAACAATTTCTGTTTTAACACTATAGTAACTTCACAAAACCACAATAACTCACAAAACAAATAATTACGAAAATAACGTAAACAACCGGTCGTGCCATTCGAGAAAAATTACAACAGATTAAAAATATCAAAAAGACAAGCAAGTTGCAACAGACAAAAGAAAACCAATCATGACCAATCCCGTAAGTGTACTAACAAACATATTCGGATACGCGCTACTATTTAAAAGTTTAGTTTTAAGTAATTAAGTCGAGCATTAACTATAATCTGTTGTAATTTTAGAAACAATCATTTAGATTTTACTTTTTGATATTTTTATGAATATTATAAATATAAAAAAAACTATTAGATATCCAAATAAAGTAATATGTTACTATTCTAAAATTATCGATGTAGTAATATTTTTGCAGCGTTTTAGCATTATTTTTGCAGCGTTTTAGCATTATTTTTGCAGCGTTTCTGAATAGATATCAAATAATACATAACAAGTTTCACTACCTTTGATTCTGTAAAAATCCACTCTTTACTAATCTGTTGCTGCAAAAATTGAATATGGCAGATGCACAGATGTGCGAGCCAAAAGACTCTGATCACAAATGGGAGAGAAGAAAAAAAAAACAAATAATATGATTATATGACTAGAAAAAGTTGTCACTTTTCTAAGGATGATTCCTTCATATATACTACAATTTGTATTTTGCGGATAATAATACTAGGTGCTTCTCGTTTTAGCAAGAGTCAATGTAGCCGGTGTAAGCGAGAACGAAGAAATACCAGATAATACGATCTGATTTGAGAGTCACCTTTACCAGACGATTTCTTCTTGTGGAACGACGTACAATAATTTTGGAATAATAATACTAGATGCTTCTCGTTTTAGCAAGAGTCAAGGAAATGGGTGTAAGAGAGATAAATTAATAAAAACGATAACAGATAAATACGATACTAACAAAGTGCCTGGTATTTAAGGTTGTTATTGATATAACGTTGTTATAGTACGCTGAACAGTTGAGTGCTGAGAGTATAGATTGTGATTGGGTATTGTGAATTCAGAATGATATTTTTTAACAGATATATGATATCACAGGAGCAATTGTTATCTGTTATTTAATGGATACCTGTGATTTTTATCTGTGACGATAAATACGCCTCACTCCTACTCGGTTTGCCACGTAACATAGGATTGCATAACATATTTGAAAGGTTTTGATATTGAAGGTTTTTAAAATGTTTGATTTTAAAAACCTTCAATATCAAAACTTTATTGATTACACATAAACGAAAAAAGGAACAGTTTTCCATTAATGATTTATTTTGTCATCGATGTATATGTATATCGATGTATATTTTTTTAATCGATGCATAATTGCCGGTAATATTGCTTAACAAATATACAAAAAATACCGTCAAATTGAGAACGTCTCACCTTTTGAAGTCGGTAAAAAAATGAATATTAAACACATAAACACGCTTTATTAACCTTGCTTATACCTACTCCGCTTCATTAAATGGTTTAATAAATCTTTATGAAAGCTCTTTACCGAGCTTGTTTTACTGGCAATAAGGATTGTAAAAGTCCGTCTAGCGGTGGGGAAACGGCGAAACCGCGCAATCCGGGAGCGCGCTCAGAAACGTGTCAAGGCAATAAATTAGGTCAAGGGGGCTGGCGGTACATCTATTATCATACCGGCTACCTTAAATCAATAAGTGTCGGTACTCGGTTAATTATTGTCGGCTTACTTTAACAAGGCCTTTCCGTTTATACCTGTGTAGGTAAATAAAACGTGTTGTAGCCCTTTTTTATAAATCTGTGAAAATACAGCCTTATTTATCCTTAGTTAGGTAGGTACTTTATATTTCGCCATAATTTGACTAACTCTTTATGTAAATTGGTTTGTATTATAATTTATTATCTTTTTCAGAAGAGACTTTATTAGACTTATCCGTTGTTACTGGGAGCGAAAACTATATAAGGTTTTGTCTCTTTTTCAGGAATATTAATAAGAAGTGATAATTATGACAAGCAATATAATATTAAATTATAATGGGGTCACGAGTGGGCTCATATAAGAAGACGAAGAATTTAAGTTGGAACATTAAAGAAGTATGGACATTCAGAAGCAACATTTATGCCCGCGACTGGTAGATTATTTAACTATCGTCGGTGCAAAACCTTATACTTCTGGGAAGGGACTCGCACCCGTCCAGGTAAATAAACTCATCTATTATCTACTATGAATTGATAATTCATAACTCGATATCGATTAGCTGTATTCGCGTACTAAGTGATTATATGGAAATATTGATGAAAGTTCCAAAGGGTTTTTTTAAACGATATTATTTAGATGTGGGCCTTAAGATATTTAAACAATTATCGGTGGAAACCTTTTTTTTCACAATTCTGTATTTCTTTTTCAATATTAATATTCTCAATTTAAAATTCCGATGTTCTTTTGTTTCTCCTAGGCCCCTGAACTTCTCCGCCGCTACCCGCTGACCAACCACGATGACTTCCCTCTGCCCCTGGACATGGTATACTTTTGCCAGCCCGAGGGCTGCGTGTCCGTGGGACCGCGCCGTGCCCCGGGACACCTCGCCTCAAGGGATACCACCTCTTTCGTATTTACACTTACGGATAAAGACTCAGGTAAGTTTTGTAGCCTCTGCAATTAATATTATTACGCAAATTGGTTTTTGTTTATCGGTTAAACCGTACGGCTTACACTTAGCTACGAGCTCCTAAAAAAGTATATACTAACTTACTACAAAAATACTGCTTCTATGTTTTCTAGGATCTTTTGTTTTGTTTTTGATGAGTATATTTTTTTCAGGCAAGACTCGATACGGCATCTGCATCAACTTCTACCGAGCAGTGGAGCGCGCAACGGTACCGGGACCGCGCGAGCGTAGCATGCTACGCCGAGAGTCCTGGCGAAAATCCATGGAAAAGAGTTCCGACTCAGCATTTTCCAGGTGAACATAAACTACTGCTGCTAACTACAACAGTACTGGCTATTTGCCATTGAAGGTCAAAAGAATACTGCTAAATAGAAATCTCAAAACATTTTTTACAACATTGCGTAATGGGAAACGCAGATCAGCATCGTTGGACCTATATAAAAAGTTTCTAGGTACATTATATTAAAAAAAATAAACCGTTTTGCATAGATATGAGGGGGTTTCGTAGATATATGAATTCAATACAAAAATATCTGTCATTATTATACCATTACTAAGAGGTCGGTATAATTAGTACGTATAATTGGCAGAACATCAAGATTAAAAAAAAATGTTTAGTAGGCACAGAGTTAAGACTAAGACGTAGCGAATGTTCCAGTGACTATAGGAGCAGCAACGTGGCACCGAGTGACTCGGAGCGCGACTGCAGTTCGACACTAGCGCCGCGGCTCGCACCGGCGCCGGCGCCTGATTCCGAAAGCGGCGGCTCCCACTCACACTCGCCCAGTCCTAGGGCGACTAGAAAGCGACAGGTGAGGTTACCTACGAGTAGACAGCCAATTGTTAAACATCCAATATGCGGATTAAGAAGATTTTGGTTAAAAACATTTGAAGGTAGCAATACTATTCCAAGATTTGACTACATGAACAGCGAGCTGCCAGTTCGTGATGTCATTCGGGTTCGACCCCTTCTTGGAACAAGCATTTGTTCAAATAATACAAATTTTATAGGATCTTTATAATTTTATAAGATTTTATAAGATCAAATATTAATAATTCTTGCTGGTTTCAATATTTTTTTTGTGAAACCCTTTTCAACCGCGATTATTTCAAGGTCCAGTTGTTTTATAACAAAGTGCGTTTTTAGTTTTATAGTATCTACAGTTAAAAATTTATGTTGTTACAGAGAATTCGAAACCATTCCTTAACATCACTATGCCTACTATCACATCATCCTTTTTTCTCCACATTCCGAGAGTGCCTATTTATCCTAAAGAAGTTGATTGATGCTTGCAACGAGTCTTCCAGTCCACGACGTGTCGGCGCGTCTAGACAAATACTTAGGTAAGATAATTTTCATAAAAGTAATAGCTTCGAAGTAAAGATAAAAGACCAGACAAGGGCTAGTCTGACTTCAGCACCGAGGGTTCCGTACAAAGTTGGCTGATCGTCACGGTTAATTTCCAATTTAAATTTTTGACCGACAGAACTGATTTTATAAAGGGGATTTTTTTCCTTTTGAGATACCTGACCTTAAAAAGAAATTAGAGCGACTGAAAGTTATTTCTAACACTGTCAAAGTAGTCGTTGAGTCCAAGTACGTACTATAATATACTTAACAGTATTAATTTTTGTACAGGGATACTGTATGGTCAGTGCTAACTGGTCAAGCGTATGACAACACACCGACGATCGTGCTTCACGACGTCAAAGAGATCGAAACATGGATTCTACGGCTTTTGTCGGCGCCTGTACCTGTGCCAGGCAAGACGCGTCTGGAGCTAGAAGTACTGTCGCCGACAGCTCACTCGCCACTCTTGTTCGCGCTACCAGATCACACGAGATTTGCTCTCGTTGACTTTCCGTTGCATTTACCTCTGGAGCTTCTAGGCAAGTAGTTGTACCAAATTATTTAAGTCGTTCCATGTCTAAATATGACATCATGATGCGTGTTTGCTTAGTGAATTTTAAGACTAGTGAATTTTTTTTTTTTACGTAAAACCCTATTAAGTAAACATGGTGATTATTTAGCTGGGTATTATATAGGTTCTGTTTTGATAAAATATTTTTATAGATAGATTATTTTTCGGGAGTATTAATAATAAGTTTATTTTAAGAAAAAGGAACATAACAGAAAAACGTTTGAACCTGAACTAATGAGAGTTTCATTGTATCACAAGTGCCAGCGTGTTACCTTTTTAAAATTGATAGAAATAAGATTGTATAGAAAGAAAAAGCAAATTAAATTAAAGCTACATCTTTGTAATGTGGGAATGTGTGTAAGTGTATTAAAACTGAATTGGTTTCCCAACAGGTGTCGACACATGCCTGAAGGTCCTCACTCTGATCCTCCTCGAGAACAAGGTGGTGGTTCAGTCGCGCGACTACAACGCTCTCTCCATGTCTGTCATGGCACTAGTCGCTATGCTGTACCCATTGGAGTACATGTTCCCGGCCATCCCGCTGCTCCCCAGCTGTATGAATTGTGCAGAACAACTGCTGCTCGCGCCAACGCCCTTCCTCATCGGAATACCGGCTACCTTCCTCACTTACAAGAAGAACTTCAGGTTTGTTGTTGATGTTCTTTCGATACGTAGGAAGTTATTTTCTCAAGTCTCTTAGATGCTTATTTAGGTTATTTAAATACTAGGCATGCTTTAATATACTGGTACTACAAATTTCGAGGTATACAATTTAACTTAATATACAAAAGCTCCAAAACATATCTGAGCTTCAAATCATATTTGAAGAAGAGGCAGCAGCTTAGACATTAAACCTGATGATAATACAGAAACTTGATTAAAATCGTAAAGTTGACATACCTTTAAAAATATTCTGTTATAAACTTAAACATTTTTATAGGATGCCTGATGACATATGGCTAGTGGACCTAGATGCCACTAAATTAATATGTCCGTCGGGAACTGACCAAGACCTACCACCGCTCCCCGAACCAGAAGGCTCGGTACTCAAAAATCATCTGAAACAGGTAACACATAAAGTTCAATATTGTTTAATTCCATTTTTTGTTTTATGAATGTTAGTTTCATGATTACATGAAACCTTATCTCTTATCACATCACATTTCTCTAATTCTTTGCACTTGTGAGCGCATTTCTATCTATTGGTGTCGCTAAGCTGTTGTGACGACTAAAAGTTCCTAAATATTGTTTTTATTTTATTATGCATTATATGTTAACTAGCTGTGCCCCGCGGTTTCACACGCCTTGCTTTTCTCCCAAGGCAAGTTAAGGAAAATTTTCTAGCCTGTAATATTCGTCAAGAATTGGGCGATTAAATGCAAAAAAAAATTTCGAATCCGACTGGTAGTGTCAGAGATTAGCGCGTTCAAACAAAAAACTCTTTGGCTTTATTATATTAGTAAGTATAGATTTCTTGTACACTCTGAGTACACAGTATTCACAGACATGTATTGTCTACATATACAAAACTATTATTCTCTACTTGTATGTAGAGTTAAAATAGTTAAAAATTCTATATTAGAAATATAAGTTAGTAATAGCATGTTTTAATTATCTAAATGTTTAGATGATAATTAATTAATCTATTAATCAGGGTTGCCATGTTTCTTTTTGACAGGTTTTTTTGTTATTTACACGTTTTCTTTGTCACTAACACACCCTCACTTCTTTCCTGACGCTAGGCCGTGCATCTAATGGGCAGTGCCGGGAGTGGTGTAAATATCTATATCCTTTTTACATTGCACACTTTGACTTTTATTCACAACATATTTACTTAATATTTATGTATGCTCCGATTTTGTATAATAATTTACAGCTAACTTGCACACGACGCAAGCGTTAGTATGTATTTATTGTATTAAAGCTACAATATAAGAGTACATCAGCTTTTCTTATCTTACTGAAAAAATATTTCAGCGTAACGTGATTTTAATAATCATAACATAATTATTTTTATTGCATCGTCATATATACAGTTGCTGTCATCGACCATGTTTATGTAACCCTCTTTAAAAAAATATTTTTCATAAAATTACGTAACGGACATTTTATTATAAATTATTTTTTATACTCTTTGAATACAGATGAGTGGTGGGAAATTCGATGAATCTAGTTGAAATATAAAGGGGATAAATTACCGTCTATGCTAGATTTAATAAAAGGTAAACTAATATAAAATAAAATGTATAACATACCACGGAACTACAAGTAACTTTGAACTTATAAACTATTACAGATTCGACTATTAATATTTATTTATTTACTCTAATTAATAGAAATAGGATAAGAAAAGCTGTTAGAGGCACATATAAATATTTACCGTCTGAAACACGTGTTACTGTCTTACATTACACAGACTACAAAGAATGACAAACTTCTTGCTACCTCTACTGCCTACTCTACCGACTTATCATACCATTATTTTCTAGACTGTAACACTGTTTCAATATGTTTTGTTTTTGTGTGCAGCATGTTTTGTTTGACTTGTTGTGATTGTGCTAAAGCTCAACCTTAAAGCTTTCTTATATTTACCTATTATAATTAGGCCTAAAATTATTAATATGTAGAGTTTGATTAATATATTTTAACTTTGAAATGAATAAAACTTCGTTTTGTTTAGTTACTAAATCGCTTTGATTGAATATAAAACCTTTTTACAATTTGAATGATACTAAAAGGAATAACGTACTGACTTTCAAGGCGTCAGTCTCAGTTTCTAGTTGTAACTACTTACATAATATATTTGTATCAATTTGCATAAGCAATATAATAGATCGTTTTGTTCGATTGATTCGATAGTCTTTTAATTTTGTGTAATATGCTAACAGGCTCTCAATAGTTTGACCAGCACGACGGCAGAGCAAGCGGCTGCCCCTCTGATGCCTTCCAGGCGTGATAGCGTTGGAGGCGCAACTCTTAAGTATGTATTACATTAATATTAATATTTTCAGGTACTCATTTTACAACAGAGAACTTTGTAAAATTCCATAGCATTGCAATACTTTCCTACTGAACTACAATTAAAAAAAGTCGGTTTAAAAATGTTAAACATGTATTTGTAAATAAAAATCAATGGACAACCGTTTTATCAATGACATTGTTCCGTTGTAAAAGGATATTGTACCTTCTGACTATTACTCCAAAAAACATCCAAACTTACAATTTTAATTTACTGTTTGTCGCGCCAGAGTGCAACAAGCTTCATATCGAGGTGGAGACGGGGCTCAATCAGCTCCCCATAGTACTCCGGAGAGTCGTCGCGTGTCAATATCTGGCAGTGGCGCGGCGAGCGCGGGACACACGCCGCAGCGACACTCACTAGCTTCACCGCACCATTCACACGCTCAGCCACAGCCATTCAATCCGCTCATATACGGCAACGATGTGGATTCTGTAGATGTCGCTACTAGAGTCGCTATGGTAAGTAATAAATATAGGTCATTCTTTACATAACAGTTCTACCTAAATCTACCCGATTTTTTTACATTTCCTTACTCCCTGCGTAGGTTGTCTGGACGAGATCACAATTAGTGACAAGACCGCCCATTGTACCCGCTATTGATATTGTCCTTCTATCGACTTGTTTTTTGGTGTAGTTACAATAAAGAGTGAGTAAAAGTAGCGTTTGCAAGCCAGTTATAAAAAAAAAATTGTATAATAGAAATAAAACAAATGACTTGAGATTCAAGATTAACTCACTACAATTTATCTACTCGGGCATACGAAAAAAAACCTTTTTGAGTATGTTTATAATAAAATAATATGTTGAATTATCAAGAAGCTAGAACTAACTCCACGGCAGCGTTGATTATGGTGCATATGGTTTTCATCAGCATACAACAATTTTCAAAAAGTCAAGCTCTACTAAGCTTCATATTCTTAGATGGTAATAATTGTGCTTGAAATATGTCGGTAATATTCTTTTGTATTTTGGTCACAGGTGCGATTTTTCAATTCACAAAATATCTTGGCAAACTTCATGGAACACACTAGAACACTGCGACTTTACCCGCGGCCGGTAGTCGCTTTCCAAATCAATAGTTTCTTGCGATCACGACCAAGGACGACAAATTTCCTGAACAAATTCGCTAGAACACAGGTAAATCAGCTTTGGTCTGCAATATTTCCAAAGATTCGAATCGATGGGACTTGTTGATCGTTCTTCACTTATCAACATATTTTTGTACAGGCAGTGGAGTTCCTTGCGGAATGGTCGCTCACCCCATGTAACGTGGCGTTTCTGCGGGTTCAGACGGGCGTGTTCGATCCCCGCCAAGTGGGCGACAAGTCCAAGTGGTTCGCGGAACAGTTGCAGCCAATCCGCTTTGCTGTCTGGGATGATGGTAGCTCCCTAAATGGTGCTTTAAGACAGTTACAGCGCCAGGAAAACCAACCTACAGGTTTGATACGCTAAAAATATAAGTTAAAATGTCTTCACAAGTATTGTGAATAACAAACATTTATGAACCTGACAACACCTAAATGTATCTAGTGATAATATTAATCAAGAACTCATTCATGAAGAAATTATTTGGAGCATCTGAATCGATGAATGACGTAATGTGTTCATTTCTATAATCTAAGTTCTCTTTACAGATGAGAGTGGATCGGACTCGGAAGCTGCAGAGAGTACCAGTTCGTCATACTCATCTTTAAGCGATTTTGTGTCAGAAATGGCGTCTTCAGACCTATCACCAGGTTAGTCACCGAATATTTGATCTATGTATGCATTTTGCAATACATGGTGTAATATTTTCTGTTATTAATGCCACCGTGTAACACTAATACACATTTCTTAAAAAAAATACATATAATTTATTTATAGAAACCACTTGTATTTATAGGAAATCAGCAACATGTCATCGGGGAAACCTATAGTGCCGTGGTTCAAGTGCCCATGACTCTTTCATCATCTTTGGATCCTAAAACGGTAATTTTACTTTTCTTTTCCACGTACTTACTTTCCTCCTTATTAAATATGACAAACTCAAAGATCAGTCGACTTCTTTTTTCAAGTACTGTAGTGTTCAGTGGTGAGCAGGACAGAAAAAACCAAAACTCACCATGCGCCAAGCTCAATTCACAAAATCAAAATTATGTAAAGAGTTTACCCTCAAAATATGGTAATTTTTTACGATCGATACTCAATTAACTTTTGCGGATTTGGATTGCAAACGGTAGTTACTGTAGAACCATTTAACATATTAGGTATTGTTGCTTCCCCTCTTAGGTATACAGCCCACCATCGTCTCTCATGTTCGGTAATGAGGAAGAGGTGGTAACTAAGCCTCAAGGTCGCGAGTCTACCTCCCCGTCTCCATCAGCATCAAGCTCAGACCACAGTGACTTATCTGATGATGAAGCTCCCGGCGAAGTTGGCGCTGTAGAGTCAAGCGACGCGGCTCACGCACCACCCGTCAAGAAAAGTGTAAGTACAATGTTCAATATATTTATAGTGTGGTAGGCTCACGATAGATTACACCGTGTGAAGTTAATAACACCGCATTAAGCGTAGGCAGAGTTCAGACTAGAATACAAATTTGTTCCAGATGTAGAAATAGCGCACTATTTAGGCATAATTGATAAATTCTGCTATATCATTCAGAAATAGTTACGTAGGCCAAATCAAAGACCAGAAAAAATATATAGCGGAGGACCAACTTGTAAAAATAGGCCAATACAAGAATAGTATATTTATTCAAATAAATAAACATTTGTAGATTTTTTCTATTTAAATTCGTAATTTTATATGTATTTTGTCACCCGCGTCAACGTTATGTGTCGACTCGACTCGTTTTCATTTGTGCTCCGTCATTTTTTTTCTGGTCAGTGATTTAAATATAAAATGTAAATGATCAGCAATTAGTAGCGTTAATTAGCTTTATTTAGAGTAGTCCACCATAGCTAACTAGGCACGTATCTAGGACACGGACAGCGGCAGCTTCGGGCGCGAGTCGGACTCGAACTCGACGACGACGCCGAAGACGGTGGTGAGCCGCCAGCGCGCGGCCGACAGCACCAGCACCAGCGACTCCGAGCGCGCGCTCACGCCCTCGCACCACTCGCTGCCCGCGCACCACTCACACGCTAAAGTACGCTCCCAACCACCACAACGCTCCACCAATACTTTACTATTGGTCTACCTTTATTTCTAAAGGTGAAAAACTAATTAATCACTTCATGCCGAAAAAAATTAAAGTTCATCGACATTCAATCGACATCCACTTGAATTAGCAGGCTAGTGACACACCGGGAGGCGACTTGAACTACGATAAGCGGTATTTGATACATACAACATTGGTTATTTAGTTCTGTAGGTACATATATAGCTGAAATTTTGTCACATAGTTTCATATATAACATTCTTAACTAATGTGCTTTGTAAATAATTAGGATAAATCTCCACCGATTTCACCATCTGTAACTCATTTTGTCAAAATTGATCAATCCGCCAATAATTTTTTTTTTTCAATATAGCCTTAAATATAGTGTGCACTTTAGCCGATATTTACGCTGGTCTCAAACACGTAATTTCACTAGCACATGATATTTTAGTGTTTTACTTATAAATAAACATTCACTTATACACACATAAACCACAAATAAATATAGGCGACAATTTTTTTAATTTTAAATTTCAGTTTCGTTTTTAAACTTCAAAGTTTTATTGAACAGTTGGATTGATTTATTTGTATTGTTATATTTTTTTTCCTTTTAGAGCACTAGTAGCGGTGTATCACGACAAGCGTCTCAGTCATCACTTTTAGAACAATTTGCTGCGCAAGCCAAGGAATTGGTGAGGGAAACTACTCGACAAAGCAGCCAGGAGGGACTTCTCGCACACATGGACAAGGTATATATATCTCATTCTACATACATCCACTAAATGTTGTCTGTGTGAATGTATAATTATTTATTTATAACACAATGTGTCACTTACTCTAACCAATAAGAAGAAAGGAAAAGTGCCAGATGGAGAGGACAAGAAAATGTTTGCACCATTCGGCCAGGTACAGATCACCGCGTGGAGTTTGATAAACAAATGTAGAAGCTATATAGAACACATAATTATGACGTAATCGTCATCGAGTAGCTTAGTATTATCAAAAACTTATGAGAATAAATCACTGCATACGTCGTTCTCCCACTTTCCTATAGCAAGTATTTATTTATATAACTTTTATCTTACGACTGATACTGCTTATTCCAGCTTATTCAGTAGCTCATTCACACCGTTAAAAAAACTTTGCGTACAGTACCCTAACGTACCTGACACAAATGTAGCTGACTTATCCATCATTAACTTCGTCTTAAAAATGTAATTCATGTTAACCGTTACAAGTGATTAAAATTTATAGCTAATCTTGTTCTCAATAGTTTACACTGCACGCGAAAAAAGCAGCAGAAGAGGCTTCTAAGAGTATGCACGAAGCATCGAAATCTGCCTTAGAAGCTAGTAAGACGGCCACGGCGGTCAGTAAGAACACTTTCGAAGATCTAACTTATGTGGGCAAGTCTACTTTGGGAGACCTGACGAAAAGCGCAAAAGAAGCGGCGGCGAAAAAGGGGTTATTGATGAAGGTAATGTACATTTGTATTTTTTATTTACAGCACGTGAATATTAATACGAGCAATATTATCATTCAACCCGAAAAATGTGCCGTTGCGAGCTGGTTTTAAATATATTTATTTGTTTTACTATCTACCAGGGTGAAAGTCAGGACTCAAATGGTAGCGCGTCTGCCCGTCGCGACTCCACAGCACTACAGACAACCAACCTGCTGGCGGCCACACATCGTGACTTTTTCTCCAACATCAGTTCTGATCTCAACGGCCTTGCTGCGTCCACATCTAGCATGTTCAGCGATTTCTTTGGAAACAAAGGTATAGATAATAATACAGTCTTTATTCTGGTACGGGATTAATTAAGTGAAACGGCCATTTTTCTTTGTGATGTAAACGTCGGTCAAGTTTCATAATGTTTTGTTTTAATGTGTAAATTTAGTCTCTGTAGTTCATCAGAGACTTGACAATAATACCGACTCGGAGCAACTAAAAGGACTTACTGTTTTGGCCTCAAAAGTTTACGAGCTGTTTTTGAATAAATTACTTTATTTTGTTTGCTAAAAATCATATAAAGCCGGCTTCGGAGGCAAAACTTTTCAGATATTGTTTATAAACTCAAATTATAAAATGTCTGGTGTAGGGAAGCAACCAAGAGGCGGCGAGAGCCCTCGCAGCGCGGGGGGCGCGGGGGGCGCGGGGGGCGGGGGCGCGGCGGCGTCGTTCGGGCCGTTCTCGGGCGGCGCGCGCGGGCTGGTGGCGCGCTCGCCGCTCGTGCGCCACGCGCCGCCGCAGCCGCCGCCCGCGCCGCCGCACGCCCGCCCCTCCGCTAACACCGAGAACCAAGCATTCCTCAATGATGTAAGTTTTCCACAATTTACTTTAACTTACATAGCGTCTTAAACTACGGTTACGGGTGCCGTAAGTACCTATGTAACATACGCAATAATACGTTAAAAACAATATTTCGAAGAGTTAAGACTTAGAAAACATTTTCATGATATTGAAATCAAAATTTAATAAGAAAAACGACAAGCGATTGGCGATTTTTCCTTGAAAGCCTTGAAGAATTTTGCAAGATGTCAACAAGTGAATTCATTGTTTTGGACTGCTTTATGCAGCAGATTGGCACGCGGACAATTACCTTATTTCTTTTAATTTTTAATTTATATGTATTACCTACCCCACAAACGTGGCAATTTTTTTTTATTACAGTTGGTACAACACGTATTGGAGGGCGAGGGTGTTGGCTGGTTAAAGCTGAACCGCCTCAAGAAGCTTATGGAGGACGAGTCCTATAGAAATATGGTGCTCAGCAAACTCAACAGAAACTTCACCAGGAAGACTACGCCTAACGACAAAGTTGACGATGTGGTGGGTAACGTACCTTAAAACTATATTATATACCTATAGTACCTATAAAACAAAATATAAAAGCCTGCAAAAGTCCAGAAATGGCTTCGTGTAATATAGAGAAAAGCAAGAAGATTTTGCTACCGGAATGGCGACTGCAGGTTAATTTCTTACCCAGTTGCGCAGAAAATGCGCTTGCGATCCCGCGGCGCCGGCCAAGGGCAGAGACGGGACCGGGTTCGTTTAAATCAGTGAAAGTCTGACATATGCAGATGAAGCCAAAAGCTTTTAACCGGTTAAAAAAAACAGTAAATTTCTCACGATATTTTTCTTCACAATTCATATCAGTGGACATATTTTTATCCTGGAAGCTTAAACAGTACTAAATAATAAGAACACAGCACAACTTTCAAAAGCCCGGTTTCCACCGCGAGCGGAACGGACCCATTAATGACTTCGTTAAACTCGCAAACGCAAACTGCATACTTGTATTTCCACCAACAAATAGTCGGACGGAAAGAGCCGAGCGTGTAGAAAGAGTAGAAATGAGCTCGCTCAGTTCTAGGGAGCGGAGCGGAGTACTTACGGACTCCGCTCAACCCGCAATTACAATTTATATAGTAGCGTTTCCACACAGAAAGTGGTAAGCGGGGCGGATTGAACGAGTAAAAAGAAATTGAGAAGAGTCCGCTGCGCAAGGCCTGCACCGACTAGTTCAGAACGGACTCGCTCGCTGTCTGCCCCCAGCGCTTCTCGCCTCCCGCAGCTACGAGCCGGCTGGCGCTCGCATCACCGCTTGTTGTTTGTTATGGCAGTCGAGTAACACGTGTTGTTTTGGTTTGAAATGGAGCGATTTATAGAAGCGCTGTACGACAATACCCATGTTTGTGGAATGTATCAATTAAAGAATACCGAAACATAGATATAAAAGAAGCGGCATGGAAATCTATAGTTGATGATGTAAATTATCTATTCGTTTTTCATTTCTCATTTTCCGTTCAGCTCAGTCCGCTCATTTCTCTATCTCAGTTTCATTTTGCAGTGGAAATCAAATGACCAACTCTTTGTTGGTGGAAACGCAAACCTATTTCATTAAAAAGGAGTCCGTTCCGCCTAACCATTTTCCGCACATTACCCTTTCGCAGTGGAAACCGGGCTTAAGTTATGAAAGACTTCTAAAGCGAATTAACATTTTCTTTTATTTTATATACAGTTCGTGAGCAAGCCAATCTGGAAAGGCATGCTAAAAGTCCTACAATCAGTCGTCCACGGGCTCGAGCACACGTACTCCAACTTTGGGCTCGGAGGAATGGCCTCTGTGTTCCAACTGGCGGAGATGGCCCACACCCACTACTGGAGCAAGGAGATCGCGGGTTTGGAGCACGGTGGCATGGCTGGTTCCGCTCTCATGGACCACTATGGAAGGCAGGACTTGGAAACCCCGTCGTCCTCGCCTTCTTCGAGGAAGAGCTCGCAAACTGGTAAGTTAACAAATTGCAAAGCAACGAAATTTTCCAAAACCATATTGTATTATGTTATTTTAAGCTAAATAAACGGGATGGTTTATATGCCTGTATCAGCTCCATTCCTCTCTGTATCCGATATAATCGTCTTTTTAAATGACTCATAAATATTGTGGAATAAATATGGAGTCTCAAATAAAATACGAATAAGACTTTAATTTTAAAATATGAACGACTTTTAAGGTATTTATTTCCGCTTCTGTAGATGTGCCAGTGGTAAACTATCCAGAAATGGATTCATCTGAAGCGCAAAGCACTACAGAAATGTTCAAAGATATGCTGAATCAAAAGAGGAATTTACTCTTCAGCAAGTTGACATCCTTTGAGTCTGATGTAAGTGTTAAATCTATGATGTATTGGTAATAGGTGTCGCAATATTGTTGCATGATTATGTCGCTCTGAAATATGTAAAAACTATATCTATGTCTATATATAAAGATCTTGAGCATGTCAGCAGTGACCTTTACCGTATAAATGCTTAAGACTTTGCAGAACCAAACTACAATCCCCTTTGCCGATTATAATTTATCTCTGCTTTCCGTCTTAATCTCATAAAAAAATCTTATATTTTTTAATGTCTATTAATCGTAGGT
Organism: Diachrysia chrysitis; assembly: GCA_932294365.1. NCBI lineage: Eukaryota > Metazoa > Arthropoda > Insecta > Lepidoptera > Noctuidae > Diachrysia > Diachrysia chrysitis. The sequence goes on along the minus strand of OW028649.1, from coordinate 6,956,176 downwards.
CAGTGGTGTGTTGCTATTCTTCTATAACCAGCTAATTTAAGAGTCTGTACAAATACTTCATAATTATATGTATATCTATAAAAAAAATATTACCTACATCTTCAAATTCTCGTAGAAACAAACAGGCTTTCCTTGACTATATAAAATGGAGAAGGTATGTATTATTTCCAGCATGACGATGGTATATACTGCAAACATATATTTGTGTAGTAGAATAATGTTTAACAATTCATTAGTAAATACTATGCTAGATTGAGTTGTACGTACAATGGTAACATGTTTCATGTAACAACACTGAGATAATAGTGGCGGAAAGGGCTACATTCTTTAGATTTCACCCCCTTAATCTACAATCAACAATACGTAAATTTAAAAAATCATTTCGTTAAAAAATTTATCAAGATATTTTTTTTCCATTTACTTTCTTTGTGAAGCTATTAGTTTTCTTCAAAATTATTTACATTAACCATGCCTATCCGCCACTAGTGACTTATCAAGTGTGCAAGTGACATGAGACAGGGTACAGGCGGGTTGTTTGTGTGCGTGGCAGGCCCCTCCCTCGTCGGACTGCTCGGCCGACGAGAGCGGCTCGATCACCACCAACCGAGCTAATATCTACGACCATCGCGCCTCCTTTAAGTCCAACCTCTCTGACACTGACGTCATGTTCCTCAATGTAAGTCCTAGTGCGATTTGTAGTGGCCCGTCTTAGTTGCTTACAGTGCGAACAAATAGCCGAATAATTGGGAAGTTTTGTTCAAAATTTAATAAGGCTATTTATCGCTGCAGTATTTAGACTTGCATGTTAACTGTCTATGATAACCAAATCAAAAGTACTGTCAGAAGTAAGGGGCTAATGATTCTGTGTTAGTTTTTAGCAATAACCTTACTTCAATTAGGTACTTACTTTCACTTAATACCAGTAAAATGAATATCAAAAATACTACTTTTAATTACAAAATATTTTTTAGAAAACATAACATAAGCAGATCAATTTTCCAGCATTTTTATAGTTGAATTACGAGTCAACAACAAGAAGTTATATTTCATTTTTTGATAAAGTGTGTCAAGCGTTTGGCTTTAGTGATCGTTAGGAACGTGTGCATTTAAAAGCTATGTGAGTGGTATAAACAGGCGGGTCGCGGCGGCGCAGGCGCGGGCGCGGGCGGCAAGCCCCGCGCGGCGAGCGTGTTCTCGTCCAAGTCCTCGCTGAGCGGCTACCGGCCTCCCGTCGGCGTGCCCGTCACCTCGCCCATCACCTCGCCCGACACCACGCGCACTTACCTCTACCAGGGACTCATTGGTAATTACATTATTATCTCTAGCTACCAAGTTCAAAATCAAGTAAAATAAACTGTAGGTGTAGGCCGTATTTAGCATTCTTATTCGCTTGTCAAGTTTTTATTTTGAGACATTCAAGACTGCCTAAATTCCAGTAAAGAGTCTAGTAACAGCAGTTATCTTGCAGCTTATTTTTGTTTTATTTTTGATAACTTTTTGAACTTAGGCAAGGAGCGAACAAATCTATGGGACCAAATGCAATTCTGGGAAGACGCGTTCTTAGACGCGGTAAGCCAGGAGCGTGATATGATCGGCATGGACCAGGGTGCTAACGAGATGATGGAGCGATACAAGTGCCTCAGCGAGACGGAACGCAAGCGTCTGGAACATGAAGAGGACAGGTTATTGTCCACCGCTCTGTACAACCTCACTGCTGCTATGGTACTGTTCGGAGTGGAGCCAGATATTGTACGCAACAAAGTGAGGCGACTCCTTGCCAAGAGTCACATCGGCCTTGTTTACAGCCAAGAAGTCAACCATCTGCTGGATGTTGTACATACTTTGGTAAGTATTTTGTCATAGCATTTTTATGTCAAAGGAAGTACCTAGGTACCTACATAATGTTAATTTGTTCTCACTACCAACTTTTAGTCTGTCCGTAAATAAGCTGTTTCGTACTATTTACATAGGAAACATTTGGACTTGAGACGGATAGATTTTAAGCATTACTCTACTTTGAATTTTAATCTTATTCCGTACTTACTACAAAAGATTGGCCCTTTTTGGTTGGCTAATGTACTAATATGAGTTGTGATCGTGTAGCACGGTAACGACATTGAACTGAAACCGCTGGGGTCGCGCCTGTTACGGCGCGCGTCGTTCACGGTGCACGAGGCCGACGCGGCCGGGGAACTGCGCTTCATGGAGGTCCGCGACGACGGACTTATACTGCGCTCCACACAAGGTACCTTCTTTATATTATTTTTCTTTATAATATTATTTTTCAGATGAACTTGGAGCCGTAACATTCGGCGGATAGATGTACCGAAGTCTATTATTTGATAGGTTCAACAAATGGAGGTAGTGAAAAGTAGAATCGTTGAGAGTTGAACTTTGTCTGCGCAGTACTCCGATCACAAACGCCCACTTTTATATGTAATAATAATGGAGACAGTCTGAAATATCGATGTGTGTTGTTTAGTGATTAATTCCTAAAAAGTTAATTGCATTATATTTAGGTATCTCGTAATAATAACATTAATCGTCGTATAAATAACATTACATTTTCAGGCACCATCGTGGAAAGATGGTGGTATGAAAGACTGGTTAACATGACGTACAGCCCCAAAATACGCGTTTTGTGCCTTTGGAGGAAGAACGGCGGCCAGACGCAACTGCATAAATACTACACTAAAAAGGTTTGTTGTACTTTTAGTCATTTTGAAGCGGACACTTGAACTCGATAAGACTGGCTCATTTCTATGCTGTGTTCCAACTGCATGAAAATTATAAAGCTCACTTTCACATAATTTACTTTGGACAAGATGCCACGCTATCCTTACGGAAACCTAGACAATTTTTTTGACCGAATACCGTTTCATGAAATTCATCATTTACGTTAAGAAAAATAGATAGTGCCATTTTACGTACATCGGCTGAAGCAATCATGATGTGACGTCATAATACATGACTGGCTAATATTCAAATGTTATGATCGCAGTGCAAAGCTCTGTACTACTGTATCAAAGAAGCTATGGAGAAGAGTGGGCGCCGTCAAGACGCGGCCGAGCTCGGCGGAGAGTTCCCGATACAGGACTGTGCTACTGGCGAGGGCGGGCTAATACAGGTGACGTACAGGCTAACAGCGTAATATATTTGGCTAAAACTCCATAACTTAACGATAACAGTATGTATTTATTTTTATAAACAATGTTAGTGATAAAAGAGAAATGTTCCAATTTTTTTTTTTTCATTTATGGTACCTATGGTCCATGTAAAGAATTTTGGGTTTTTTCGAGAAAAAAGTTGATAAGGCCTAAAACTGAAAAAAATATGAATTCTTATTATAAGATTTAAAGCTTTAAAGGTTCAGTTGTAATAATGAAGTATATTTAAATGCATCTGTGTAATTCCAAAGGTGTGCATGGAGGGCGTCGGACTACTGTTCCATCACAGCAAGGTATGCCCCTACGCTTGTATGTGTGTTCGTCTTTTTTGTCAGCTTGTTTATGTTATATATTATACCATAATTTATCAAGATGATGTACCAAAACATCAAAACCCAAGTAGTTGTGCGATTTCAAACCAGATATTGGCAACACGTTTTGGTATTATCATACGAGAACGATCAGGTAAGATTTTTGTCAGTGTACACGCTTGATTTGGGATAAGTCTCGATACAACTGAGTGATATCGATATAGAATGTTGTACAATCGCGCCGTACGACAGTCTATTAGATATGAACAGCAGCGTCATTGCTGGCAATGCTTCATTGTTTTAATATTGTATCGGTGCCGTTAGCGCGTTGTTATCGTACCTTACTAAGAAGCTTCTATATCCAACGAAGACATTAAACCTTTTGATATTATGCAGGCACAGAAGAACAAATAGGTATTTTTAGAAATTCAAATTAGTCATCATTTTAGTCGACACCCCACATAAAAAATTTAGTTTTAAAATTTTCATTCTCATAAAACTAATCCGGACGCAAGGACCACTCAAACTTTCCTATTTGGATTTCTCTTCGATTTTTTCTCTAAATATGGATTTTTTTTATATTATTCCTACTTATTTATATGTATCTTATTTATTATATCTCAAGTTCAGGTGATTTGCATTTACTAATTCCGTATTATTGTCGAAAAAAGCTTAGGTCTGATTAAGACCCAGTATTTTTGCCCTTAAATATCCTTATCTACTATTCGATGTAATAGTTTAGATTATTTTTTACATTTTATGAGTAACCGTTGTCCATCTGATATACGTTCTTATACTCCATACGACTTGTGCATGTGCTATTTGTCTGCAATACCCGTACATCGCTGGAGTGCGTGGGCGCCCTTGTGCTCTCGGAGCGCGCTGAGTCGCTCCGCTAGGAACTTTTGAGATGGTCCTTAACACGCGCTCGGCCGCCCTCAACTAATCTCATCTTTTTGTCTGTTCTACTCTTTCCGGACACGCCGAACACGCGCCGCTGCGCAAAAGGATTTCGAGGTACACAGTGGTTCATTCATAGTAATGGCTGGCTCTTACGATGATCGACACGACCTTTACGACCTTTAAGATATGTAGTCACGGTCACCGTGAGGATCGCAACTAGCGATGATCGTTCGAGGTCGTAGGGCTTTACTTGTAGTTTTGAGGCTTACAGATTGTTTTTAGCCGTTGTTAGCGTTGTATTAGTTCTCTCGAGTGCGGCGAGCGCCGATGCGCGCAGTCGTGCATGCACATAGACGCCCTTTGTTTATTATCTGTTTATATTAACGCACCCGACAGCTTGCATTCGTATCGTGGATCGTCCGGCGAGCGGTCTCGATCTTTCTTTCTCGCACGTTGTGCCGAGATTTAGTTCGTTCGTCCCCTATCACCCGGAACCATAGCGAGCGTCACGTCAGCGCTAAAGCTTAACGGACGCGAGTCACGAGGTCAGTCGTAGAGCATTCGCCATCTCACAAGTTCCGGTGCGGCCGCCCCCCGCACCCGCACCCGTCCCTCCCGCACCGCATCTGACCTCGCACACTGCACTCCCGCCCTGCCGCTCCTCACCCAAACAGTGCTCGATGTCTTACTGCAGAAACTAACTTAAGCCGCTTGGATTCTGAAGTACTGCATGTGCCAATGATTTGTACCGTGACAATTTGGTACGAAGGAATCTGAGAAGACTATTGACATGTATTTCAGGTTTGCGTTCGACTAAAAACTTCACGGCCTCCACCTGTTGGTAGACAAAGCGGGTTAATTTCTGGGGTTAGCGTATCGAGCTCCACTCCTAGCATCGCGTTGCCCGTATCGCATGTGTGCATGTAGATATTATTTTATATTCTTTGGAGATGAGCTTACTAAGACGTCGACAAAACTTTTAATAAAGAAGAACATTGTTAACATCTGTGCCCACAATATGTGTAATGTCTAGAGTAACAAGATGGCTAAGCATAGGTCCTACTTTTGCTCGAAAATGTTATCGCATAAAGATAGTACCTATACCTATCTCCTCCAAAGGAAATAATAAGTGCCAATTTATGCTTTGCATTTTATTATTTTGTTGATGTGTATTACAGCTTTCAGCATTTCAGATATGTTTGTGTCATATCAGCTGCATGAGTTACTTTTTGTTTAGGCTCAAATTAATGTTTTTACAAACTTAGACATATCGTCTTTCTATTTTCTAACGGAATAATAGAAATAATACTAACCATTAACTCCGAACGGCTTAGTAAGTAAATGCGATTAGGTATAAAATATATTTACCTAGTAATTAGGTAAATAGATTTTTGTCTACTAGTCTTATTTATGGTAAATATCTAAAGCTAAATAGATGTGCACTCGTGTTTTATTTATATAGTTGTTTTATAGGTACAATGTACTCCATCCGTTTTTCAATAACTACATATGTTTGTGTTACAGTTTTTCGTGCGGTTGGATCACATTCGGAAGTGCTTTACGCAGAATGGCGGTATCTTCGTTTTAGAAGAATTTAGTAAGTTTACACAATGATTTATAACTGTATTGTGCCATAGTTATTTATAACAGCCACTCCTTTTACAGCAACGGTATTAAGCCGCAACCCTTAGGGTAAATTCATTCTACAGCAGAGTCGAAGTGCATCGGAGCGTTCTAAAAGTTAATATTGGAAATTCATCCTTAACCCAAAAACATAATGCTTACATTTCGTCTGAGATAATACAAAGACGCGCGAATCGACCAATCAAGGCAATTGCACGCGCGTTCACGGTTATGATGAGTGACTTGTATTGTAATACATCCGCAAATATCCAATCAGTTCACACTTTTCATTTCAAACAATTCTGATATTGGCTTTAGATATTTTTAGTTAATATTGCTCCGTAGCATATCCCTTTGTTTAAAAAGTGCTGTTTCTCTTTGTAAAAGTAGGTATATTTGCGCGAAATGACGTTAAAATTTGTAGTAGAGCGTCCATATCGTGTATAACTAAATATGTTCCAGGGAAGAAAGGTGTCGAGCGAGCCCCACATAACAAAAAATCTAAAAGCATTTATAGATATATCGACACTAACATAAAATTATCGTAAGCAATGCTGCCGTCTTTTAAGTAATACTTAACTTTTTCAATTTCAGATCCAAAAACAAGACAAATCATTCAGAGAAAATACAAATCTGTAATGGCAAGTGGACTTATTACAAACATAGTTTATTTTTGTTTGTTTAATTTAAATGTCGTTTTTGTTGTGTATTTTATTTTTTACACTACTTAAGTACGTTGTTTATGTTGTAGGCAGACAAAGTAGTGCTTAATCTGCATCGTTTCTTCTCCTTGTGGCTTTCCCGTTACTTTGTTGACGCCAGTGGACATGAATTGGATCATACACTTTACGTTTCATAGCTCATACCCACTATCAGTGTACGTACCCTTGTGTTTGTTTTATTTTGTAAGCTCGAAGCTAATAACTGTAATTCATTTTTATGTTCAAACTTCTTTTGAATCACTGTTTTGGCTTATATCAATTTGCATTTCATCCGCTACTTATTGGTTATACAGACATCAAAAAAGTCTAAGCAACATGTACTTACTTGTTTAAAACTTGTCGGCAACGATTTTTCATTGAATTCAGAAGATTAGTTATCTGATCCTGTGTCACTCGCTCCCAATGGAATTTTAAAAAGTCTGTTAGTTGTTGGGTTGTCGACTCTCCGCCCATCATGTTCTCTAGAACTGTACTCTAGTCTCTGGAGCATATCCCATGCGTGTTCGATAGGATTGAGGTCTGGTGAGTGTGCAGGCCACGGCAATACCGGGATGTTTTCAATTGCCAAGTACTCTCTGGTCCTCGGAGCTGTGTGCGAACGCGCATTGACATACATCAGCTTGAAATATGAGCCAAGGCTTAAGGCTTTGTGCAAATAGGTGAACATAAGGCCCGAGGACATCCTCGACGTAATTTTCAGCTTTTATATTGCCATGTACAAAATTAAGCTCAGTTCGACTGTTCTTTATAATAACCGCCCATACCTTCACTGTGGAGCCCAGCATTTCCGGGACGATGATTTTACCAAGTGTTCCCTACACCATTCGTTTCTCGATCCTATCGAGCAGTTATACTCCTTTCACGTCCTGGGTGCTGCTCAGCAGAATCCCTTGTAATAACATCCCGCCGCCAAAGATGACAAATCACGCTCCTATTAATACCAAAATGGCGAGATACCTGAGATTGATTTCTCTCCGCTTGTAGTGTAGGATTCCTATATTTCTCTAAATTAAACATGACATATAATGACTCGCCACAATTTTGTTAAAAAACTGTATATGTGAAAATTATAAAGTGTTATAAATACCAAATTTATAAAGCAACGAAAACATATGAAATCGGAAATATGTTATGTTGATGAAAACAAGAGACCATAGAAATGTTTGAGTATTTTTAAAATCAGCCAGTATAAGTTTTAGAAAACAAAAAATATTGTATTACTTAAAAATAAAGTATAAATTAATTTAGTAATGCGTGTTGCTTAGACTGTTATGATTGTTAAGCTATCGTACAAATTTTATGGCTAGTTTATCTTTTATTTTTAATCTTGTATTTCGTGTATACTTTAAGTAAATGTAGGTAAGGTATTTGGTTGTATTTGCTGCCGCGAGTACCTAGTATCTACATTTACCTCATAGCTAACATAATCGTAAGCATACATGTGATTCTCATTTATAACGAATTATTCTTCACGATTTCAGGCCGATCAGATATGCTACGCGGTGCTGTGTGTATTTTCATACTTCGCAGCTGGACAAGAACAAAAGAAGTCCATACTGGAACAAGCGGCGCGCGTGCCGCCCGCGCCGGCCGATACCCTCACCCGCACCGGTCACACACCCGAACCTGACAAACTCAGGAGAACCAGTCCACGGGTAATTCATATTATTTCCATTATACTTCCTGTTTTAATACTAAATTTGTACTTCTTGATTTGAAATTACATATTTCGATCAGGTGGAAAAGCGCTCACCGGTGGGTCGCGGCGTCGAAGCCAGGTCTCCTGCCAGGGCCGAGCCGAGTGCGAGCGAAGTGGAGCGGCAGCAGGCGAGGAGCGCCGGCGCGGGCGCGGCGCCGGCCCAGCGCGCCGACAGCCTGCCGCCGCCGCGCCGGCCGCCGCCGCCCGCGCTGCCGCCGCCCGCCGCGCCCGCGCTCCCGCCGCCCGCCTCGCCCGCGCCCTCGCGCCTGGCGCGCGCGCACTCGCACGCCGCGCCCGCGCGCCCGCCTGACCCGCCCGTCGTGAGTGTCCCTCGCACCTCCTTATCGCGGCCTCGCCGACACTAACGAGCTCCGCGACCAACGTGCACTTGTTGTGTTGACAGATCCCGCCGCGCGTGGGGGCGGCGGTGGGCCGGCCACCCGGGCCGCCGCCGGCACTGCCGCCGCGCCAGCTGTCTGCGGCCGCGGACGTCGGCTCCGCACCGAGGTGAGCGACCTCCGACGTTGTCCTGTAGCGCGACTGGACTCGTCCCGGTTGTAACGTATTAGGAGAGATTCGCGGGCCAGCACCCCTGAGGCTGACGTGTGCCGCTTGTCGCAGAGCGCCGGCGGGGGCGGGGGCGCGGCGCGGACCTCCGCAGCGGCAGGGCTCGGTGAGCGCGCCCTTCGGGTCCAGCAACCCGTTCACGTCGCCGCGCCACGCCGAGTTCGTCATCCCGCAGCGGAACAACTTGCGCCGCTCCTCTACCACGGACAGAAGTTAATTCCATTAGTGATCCCGATATGTGTCGTTGTTAAAGTGTATCCTTCCGCACCCTCACCTTACCCTTCTGTTTAAAATTAACTAGTAGCATTCATGAGTAACCTGCAGTGAATTATTATGAAAAGTTTACAAATTATAGCTTATTAAAAGTTTAAATATTAACCACCAACAAAGAAATAATAAATTAAGAATATTGTAAATATATTGATTGGTAAAACTTACAGTGAAATCGCATTTTAACCGATTCTTATGAAATGGCAGTTGTTACTATGAGAGTGCTGATATATGTACAAAAGAATTATTATTTACAATATATTATTTGATTGCTTGTGTTGCTAACCTGGAATCGTTATCAACACTAATAATTTATTGTAATAAAATCGTTACATTTGTGTCTGTGATTTAGACTTTCCTTACGGGCCGCACATAAACCCATCGTGCTGATTACCATAGTTAACTTTGTACACTGTGTGTTTTAAAGTTATATCATACCTACTTAAGCTCGTAAGGTTTTTTTTCTATTTTATTGATTGTATTTTTATTAGTAAATGAGTCCATGAGCAAGGACACCAACATAGACTCTTCTTTGTCCAATTACTTTGTCGAATACAAAGTAATTGGATAAATTACACATAAAAGTAAAAGGAACCGACTTCAATAAAATTGATATGGGACTACCTCTGAGGTATACTCTATCGATTACAAAAACATATTTTTTTAAAAGAATTCACAATTGTCGGAGATATCTTGTTACAAACATACATAAAAACAAAGTCAAATCGAGAAACTACTTTTTGAAGTCGGTTTCAAATAGGAGTCTTATTTTTTTGTAAAAAGTACCAATAACAACAATTTGAAAAACGAAATTATTGTCTTCGATTTGAATCAGAAAATTCTCGTAAATACTTGTAAGTTATTTAAAAAAATTGCAATATAAAGTTATTTTTATATAATTAGTGAATAATCTCGAAAAAAATCGCTATGACATTTGCTTATACTTTATTTATATGCATATCATAAAATACCTTTAGTAAAATGAAGACTTAAGTTGAAAAGTGTCCATGTGTGAAAATGTTGTAGGCTGTAGGGTAGCATTTGTAGAAAGAACCTTGTATTTGACATGTCTTAAAATCATAACGTTTTGATCAATTTGGCGATAGATATTATTAAAAATGTAGACCATCCAACAATGATGTTTCAATGTTTCAATTTCTATACTGGAATGAGTAAAGCAAAGAGGGATTCCTTAGTAAAACTTAGGTTGTAATTTACTTTAAAATTTAAATACAATACAGGTATTAAAACCATCATACAATCTACAAGGGTGATGTAAAAAGTATCCATATATGTAACACAACATTCAATTGTTTAGTTTTGCATGCCTTAGCGTATTTTGTTTTGTAATAAAGTCCATGTTCCTAATATAAATTAAAAGTCGTACATAGATCAAAAGAAAAATATTTATGTAATATTATAAAGAAAATTAATAATAAAAATAACTGCCGACATGTAAGGTAATATTATTTTATGCCAAAATAAAACAATATACTTAAAACTAAAATTTCTTTTATTTCGGTACGACATGCCACTTTGCACGCTACATATATATGGAAGGTAGGTTCTAAAACATATCACTTTACATGTGTGGGAACACAGAACATCATAAACACCATGATGTATATATTTATGATTTATGAAGGTATATCCCATGCAATGGCCAGCCTTGGTTGGCGACGCCTTTTTATCGTAGAAAAAAAGGCTTAGGTAATAAATTTATCACAAATTATTTTACTGTAGGTACGTAACGACTCTTGCAAAAGTGAACTTAACCAAAATCACGGTCTTTGGGTAGCAGGCAATAAAAAAAGTCCCATTCCCAGGGAACAAACGCGCAGTAAATCGTACAATGGTAGCTGGCGTAGTACTCATATAAAATTCTGCCATTCGTGCAGTCAAAATAACTCATTAGTAAGTAGGTACCTATTAAATTATGAATTACTTCAGACTTAAAAGTTCACAATCTCTCTTGTTTGTAATGTAATTGTAATACTTATCACAGATATTTTGCTTTACATAATAACGAAATGCAATTTTCATAGTTGCTTTATTTTACTCGTTTTCTCAGTTCTATTCTAGTAGGTATATTTAAAAGTTTTTACAAATAACGCACATTTAGAGCTTTTAAGAGGATATTACACACTACACAGACAAAATATTATTAATATTGCCACTGATTCTGTTGTTTACAAACTAAACCAAAATAAAAATATTGTTTCTTTTACTACCGTACATCGTGAGAAAAGAAGAAACGGCAAACATTAGGTACTGTTTTTATTAGTGCACAGTCACGTTTCTGGGTATCATCAGAATATGTGTGGAATTTTGGTTTAAAACCAAATTTAATAACTTTAATTTATGTCTGTCATTTTTAAATTTTGAGCAAGTAAAAAAATACAGATGCCCTAAGCGATGTCTATAGGTTTAGTTAATATTTATCAGAATCAGGGTCATTGTTTAGTATAGCAATCTACCAGTAAAATAAACACTAGGCACATCTACACAGTTTGTACGTGGCTCGTCCAGATAGGCGCACGTCATTTCAGTAGCAAACCTGTAATATTGATAGCATAGCAGAAGGTGGATTTTCATGTCACGAGACTAATTGCTGCTAAGCGCAAAACACAATGGCCTGTACTTATATACCTACAAATATTATACATACAATTAATGTAAAACTCCTATCTAGCTAACTATCTAGAACAGGTACATTTAAAAAAAACAAGCGGAATACGTCTTAGTACTTAGGTAATAATTTGTACATTAATGTGTAAACAGTACTTAGATCAATGGGCCTGTTTCCTATTTTTTTTTTTAATGTCCGTCTTGTAGATTAATGAATTTTATTGGACACGTATTTTTACTTTTTTCCTGCAAACAAAAAATGGTCAAAATACAGAGAACTGAAGTTACGCGTGACGTCACTCCTCGCTACGATTTTTAGCGAGGCGTAGCGTCATAAGCCCCCACTCCGAAACTTTAAAGCGGTGTATCTTTGTATTTTTTTATTGTTTTGATAAAAGAAAAAATACGTGTCTAATATTTTTTTATTATCTAACTGACGGACTAAATAGATTTTAACTTTTCATACCCAGGAAACATCCCTATTGGGTATACTAAATCAGAGCCATATTGCGCATAAAGAATAGGCAGCTAGAAACTCAGCACAGCCGCGTCTCTTTTTGACTCACACTCTAGTCAATGGACCGCGAAAAAATTAATTTAAAGTAATAAAAGTAAATAAGTGTTTAAAGACTGCAAAAGTAAAAAAAATACGCAAATTTAAATGGTCGAATGCAGCGGGCTAAAAAATATATAATGTAAAAGTAATGGTTAATTTTTTATCCCAGTTATAAAATAAGTTATTTGATTTGATAAATTTTAAAGAAAATATATGCGAGAAATTAGATTGGGTATCAAGATACATGCTGTGGCAATTAATTTGTTTAAAATATTATTTTTTTTATACATAATATTTTATTATATTTTAAGCTAAATTTTGTTAACATTACAATTGTTTTACGAAGTGTAGGTAACTTATAAAATGTTAATATCGGAAATTTTATAGTATTTTGAAAATTTACACTATTAATGAATTCAACAAACCGTTTTAAACCTTAAACTCAATTAATTATATGTTCTAAGTTCCCAACTTTAAGACAAAATGATAATAGGTACATATTTTTAACAAAATCGTGTCTGATACATAAAAACACTTTTTTGATCCAGTGACCGGAGGGTTGACTCACTGTGTATTCCTCTAGGGATACAGACATAAATTAAATAGTCTACCTTTCTTGAATTAGACATTGGCATCAACAACATATTATTGTATAGTTTCGGAACCACTCGATTTTGAAAAAATGGTGACCCACTGCTGGTACAACCACCCTATGTATCTAGAAAATTTTAGGTAGAGAGTTTCTATTTGTCTCGTGACGCATCGGTGTTGGGTTTCGTTTTAGACAGTGACTGTAGGGTAGCAGGTATGTTTAGTAAATCAGTCAGTAAGATTAAACTTTATGTACAATTACTGTCGAACAATAAAATATTTTTGACCCCGTCATCAAAGCCGTTCTGATTAGAGGATTTAGCAAAATCCTTTTACGTTATCATAATTTATACAACAAAAATATTATTTACAATCAGTCAATGTCTCATCTTAAAGTGGAGGTAACTAAAGATTCCTTTAAAATAAAGATACCCAATATAAATCTGATGTTACAGAATCTGACCTTTCTTGGCTGTAAAGGAGTTTTCTTCCACGTCGGGCAAATCAATCTGGAAGTTAAAATATTAATATTAGAGAGAAATCATCTATTGCGATAGATAAGGATTCTTATCTATATAATTAGGCAAGTGCGGATAAACAATAAAATTAAATCATGATCCACCAAAATCTTACGTAGGTAGGTACTAACAAACATTCAATGCAATTCGCAGTGTAAAACCGACCGTCCACCGCCAGCTAACCTAAGTTAGTTTAGCTCGCAAAGTTGAGTCAGTTTTTCATACATGTTAGCTTAGCTGGCATAGTTTGCGGAATCAGATGAATGAATTTATTTCTCACTTTCACGGGGGAGCAAAATACTTTAAAATGTGCCTCTTCGATCTTTACGAGCTTTAATACCTAGAGGTAATATACAATAGGGGAGCGGACTACTTTTATTTATTTACACTTCACATAGATATTAACAAAATATTAGACACGTAACTTTTTTTCTTTAATTAAGCAAACGATGAGGAATATACAGTGAATGGAAATTTCGCATGTCGTCACTTGTGCGTACAATTTTAACCCACACGTGACGTCACAAGCCCCCACTCCATAACTTTATAGCGCTACGAGTTATTCTTTTATCTATCTGGTGGACTAAATAGATATTTCCTTTTCATACCCAGTCCGATCCCCTATTGACGAAATAAAAGTGTTTATTGATAAGTAAATGGATTTAAGTACTCTTAGAGCTTTGAAAAAGTTAAGATTTATTTATTTACATTTAAATACTAGAAGTCCTGGGTAAATCCCGGGACTTCGTCCGCCTAGTCAAAAATGGTTTCTTATTTTAAAGAGTATTGTATTGCACCTAGGTTTTTCTGTGAATTCACCGATTTTTTTATATTATAGAACTAAGTTTTCACATATGAGTAAAAATTTTTCTTCTTTTTATTTTTAATTATTATTTACAACTTTAAATACATACAAACTTAACTATATAAAACAAAACTAAACTAAATAAAATAAAAATCTAAAAAATAAAATGGATTTGAAGATTGAAATTCTCTGTCCAAGGTAAAAGCCAGCCTTTGGGTCACGCGAGGAGTCAACAAGGCGTTTCGCCAGATCTTTATATAATATGTGTGCATTCGGACCCCACGGTCCAAGTGTTTCAACCCCAAACGGCTGGAATGTATAACTTCCAATAAGGTTGTTATATTTCCGCCGTTTGAGGTTCTCAGCAGCCGCAGCAGCAGCGCCAGCACAGCACGATGAACTAGGAAGATGAGATGGCGCAAGAGTATCGACACAAGTAGCGTCCCACACTAAAGGCCTACCCATCTTCCAAGGGAACAAAGACATGTCGTCCGGTCTCTTGCCGTCGTCGCGTGCCAGGCCATTAGGTTCAAATCAAGAGTCAAAATAAAATGTAATTTAAATAAAAAGCACTAAAGGAGTAGGTATTGATATCAACTTCCATGCAAATCACCCCCAAAATAACTTTCTACCCCTTTTTATAAACGTTAGGCGATGAGTTTCAATAAATGTGTGTTTACAATCAGCGGTTTAGGCTGTGCGTTGATCCGTCAGTAAGTCATTCAAGACATAGTATTTTCTATGTATAGATACTTACATAGACACAATATGTAATACAAGGTTGATACGTCAGATGTACGTGTCTTCCGATCTAAGTTGCTGTTGCTCATATTCATCATCATCATCATCATTTCAGCCGAAAGACGTCCACTGCTGAACATAGGCTTCCCCCAAGGATCGCCACAACTCACGGTCCTGCGCCGTCCGCATCCTGCGGTTTCCGGCGACCTTCACTAGGTCGTCGGTCCATCTTGTGGAAGGCCTACCCGCGCTGCATCTTCCGGTTCGTGGTCTCCATTCGAGAACCCTTTGGCCCCAACGGCCATCGGTTCTCCGATTCACTTCCACTTAAGTCTGGCAATTTTAAGGGCTATATCGTGACTGTGGTTCTTCTGCGGATCTACTCATTTCTGATTCGATCTCGCAAAAAAACTCCGGTCATAGCCCTCTCCTTTTGGGTGACTTTGAGCTTTTTTATGAGGCCTATTGTAAAGGACCACGTCTCAGTGCCGTAAGTCATTACTGCTAACACACACTGGTCAAAGACTTTCGTCTTAAGGCAATGCGGTATTTAGGACCAGAAGATCTTATGTAGCTTCCCGAACGCTGCCCAACCGAGTTGGATTCGACAATTAACCTCATGCTCATATGATGCATATATTATCATTTTTAAATATATAATAAAATTATTTCTTCAATTATCACAATTTGATGGATTTGTGAACTTTCTTTCCACAAATACCCATATCAACTAATAGTTAAAAGTGATGGGGATCTGTAGATAATTATAATATCAACAGATCTCCATTATGACGTCATTGAGCAAGTAATGGGTGTTTTAATTATATTTATAATTAAGTGTTTTTTGGATAAAAAGTCCACAAATCCCCATTCATGAGGAAAGTTATGGGGATTTGTGGGAAAACCAGTTAAAAATAATAATGAAGTGTGCGATCACATCTGCATCCAAATAAAAAAGAACCCCCATCAGCATCGGTCAACTTGTTGAAGAACTTTGATGCCTGCTGGTTAATTTTTTAACACACTTGTTATTATCGGAAGTTAAAAATAGCACAGATCACACATTTCCCATTAGCGCGGTTATGAGCTCGCGGTCGCGAGCCGCTTGCGAACGCACCATACGTCGAATATGTCAAAATTCCATCCCTAGGGAAAACCAAACATGGTTAAAGTATTCATTTCGGGCGCAAGTGGGTTAAATGGATCAGTGAATTCAACTGTTAGTAGTTACATAATAGAATTATCGCATATTATTTACCTGTACAGAGTCCATATCCTTGGAAAAGGAAGGCTGAAAACAGGGAGAAAGAGCTTTGACTTTCTGTGGTTTTTTCTTATATGTTCTTAAGTTATCTCTGTCAATTTCGAGTGCATTACGTTTAACTTGCAGCCCATCTTTAGTAAGAACCTGAGGAAGGTTGTATATCTTTTTATGAAAAGCTGTTCTATATTAAGAAACATGTGTCTAGTTAAGTTTCTTACATCACCCAATAAAGTTATTAGTGTTCACCAATATATTAGATTATATAATGTGTAGTATCTTTTATATAATACACGAATACAAAATAGATACAGATGGGGTAGATTCTTTTTATTTAATTATCTAAAAGATAGAGAAGGTCATGAGAATTTCCAGACAGATGTCTGACAGATGTCTGAAATCTGAAATTACCAGGTTAAAAAAGATCTAGGATGTCGAAGGACTTCCAAGAAATTTCAAAACACTTAAAATACAAGATCTTTTTTATCGTGATAATAGATAATACTTACTTAGGCTTTGGTTATAGTAGGTATATCATTTTCAAAAGGTGGCTTTATCAGCTAACCCAAAAATGAATACAATAGAATGTAACCCACTGCAAGTAAAACGTAAGTTCACAGTAGGTATACCTACTTATAAAAGGAGCATAGTGACTCTTATCCCTCCTTTCGTCAAACGTCCCAGATAAAAAAAAACGTCTTAAAATAAACTTTACGGGTTAACGACATGATTACTCCAGAATAATAACATTTTTAAGGGAGATTTATATCTTTTCTATTACAAAACTGAAAGAAACGGGAAACGTATGATTTTATTTTTTTGGTACTAAATTCAAAAGCAACCACCTTTTTGCACTTTCAGTTTTTTATAAAATTATTAAAAATAAATAAAAAGGTTTTATATATTATTTTATGTGACATTAAATATTCTTAATTTAGTCTTTATTTTATAAAGCTAGGTCAGGCATCTACTTTGGAAGATATTGAAGATTTTCAAACCGACCCTTTTTTTGCGGTCCAGTCTATATACATGGCTTTTTAAGCTATGTTAAAGGATAAAGCTTAACTTTAAATTAACTAAACTTTACAACTTACTTTATCTTCAAATAGTTTAACGGGATCTATTTCATTTCCTTTGACTAGCTCACGAGATTCGATAACCTTCCATTTGATTTCTTCAGACATTAAGCTGCTTCTGATTTCAGACAATTTTCTGAAAATATTAAATGAATATTAACAGATAGTTACGTGTAAATATCACGATTTTATTTAATTTTTTTTTCCCATGCGGATATGGAATCCTTAAAATATTATGCAGTTGGCGTGATGGACAACTTACAACCACTAAATTGTTGTGTTGGCACAGTTATGTTGCTTGTTATACCTAGCCTTTTTCTAAGCTATGTCGGCTTCATGCCTCAGCGGATTCAGCTGGATACCGTATTTTACATGAAGCAATTGCATAACTGACCAAAACCCAGTTTACCATTACCAGGTTGATAAGACTGTTGTGAAATTTTTGTATAATTTAAATCATGACAACATGAACGTTAGGTTAATACGTTAACAGATTAATACTCACAAGTTTATGTAGAAGAATGCTTTTTCCTCAGTGTAAAACTTCGAGTAATCATATCCGGGAAATTTGAAACTTAGCAAGTTATTGCTATTTTTTCTCCCCGCAATCCAGCCAAGATCATCAATATTTGTGCTTTCTATCCATACGTCCCTTAGTTCATTTCCTGTTTTAAATTCAGTAATTGATTCATCGTCATCCGATATAACATAAATATCATCATTAGTTGCACTTAAGAACTCAGGTTCAGATGTATTATCTAAAACTAATTCCGTTAAATCAGCATTCAAACGTTTATCATCAGAGCAAAAATCATTTGGACCTATTGCAGTTAAAACAGAAGTAGTATTTTCTTGTAAAAGCTTTCTGTTAATTTCTTCAGGTTTCAAAACAAACATTCTGTCGTGTTTCATACTGCTTTTCGATGGAGTCTCATTTTGTGATGAACATGCGTCAGCGGCTTTTCTTTCAGGTGTAGTTTTAACATTTGACTGTGAAGGATAATTGAATTGAGCAATTGTCATATTGCTCGACGGAGATTTTAATAATGAGTTAGTATTTTTGCCGATATTTAAACACGTATTTATTAAAACTGGCATTGTTTTTGATATATTTGCAGGCAAAGAAATTTTTTTCAAAATACCGTCTGATGCAAGGTGATAAAAGCCATTCGTTTTACGTATCTTTATAGGTTTGACGATTTTTTGTGGCGAATTTAGTTGCTTTGCCTTTTCAATTTTGTCGAGGTTTCCGGGCTGACTTTGATTGAAAACTTCTTCTACAGAGCAATGACTGTCTAAAGGCATTGCTTCGTTACTTTGAGGATTAGCAAGTGACATAAATGATAACGGATTTTCTACTACTTGCATATTATCGACGTTATTTGTTTTTATCCAAAACCCTCTAGTTGTGTTCATTTTTCTTAAGTTCAAGAATGTTTTAACTGTCTCAATTCCTAACGGATCGTTTAATTCATATGGGCCGACTAAAACGCAATTTTCATTAGTGTTGGGCAAAGCGTAAATGCCAAATGAAGGAGTTTCGCTCTTCTCCATACATTGCTTGGAAGACAGCCGCACTGTTTTTTTAGCTAGGCGAGCCATACAAATTACTTTCATTATACTCTTATGCGTGACAAAGAATCCTTTATCAGGGAATCTTATTTCCGTAAAATCATTTTCTATTGTCATGACAAACCATTTTGATGAAATAGCTTCTTCTGAAATTTCTGTTGTATTTTCAACTTGTTTATGTGTACTGCGATATGTTTCAACTTCTTCTTCTTTCGAAGTCACAAGTGAAGAACTTTCTTCCAAAGCATTATCACTGTCATCGTATATAACAAATGTTTCCCTCACAGACGATTCAACGTTAAGTTCTTGAATGTCTTGATCTTCATTTACTTTAGTAACGGAGCCAATAACCTCCCAACAGAATGGCAAACCCCGTAATATACAAAAATAATCTTTTAAGTCAGTTGCGTTAATAAGTAAATTCTTTACTGTTTGTGGATATTTATGTAAATCAGCAAATCGAATATCATTAATATTCAAGCAATTATCAAAAAATGGGTGGCGCGTATGTACTGCCATAAAAATTCTAAAGGGTTTCTGCTGAGATATTAGAAATAGATTTTTTTGGTCACGATATCTGTTTAATATGAACTCCCAGGCATGGAGTACTATTTTTCCGGGTTTTGGTGGTTCAAGTGATTTTTTTATTAGACCTTTGTCACTTCGTATTTTATACATTTTGTAATTAGTTTCTAACCAAGCCACTAGTCTTGTTTCACTAGACAACCGTTTACGTTTTGATTGAGAAGTTATGGTTTCAACACTTTGAACGGGTTGTAGATTCATATCATCGTCATTACACAGCATATTCAAAATACTTGAATCAATAGTGGTACTAATGCGGGCCTTCTTTGCACTATTATCTTCATGTGTTTCTTTGTTAAGAACAGCTAACCTACCTTGTAATCTTTTGTCGTTCTTTTCCATTTCCAAAATTTTGCTATTTGTATGCCTGTAATAACCATCGCTAAACTTTCTCCCTTCGTAAGCAATAATTCTTGAACATGTGGCTGTTTCATTATCATATAAATATACACTACATTCCGGGCTTGAAGAAATTTCGTCGGAGTCTTCATTAATATTCTGTTTGTTATTGTCAGAGTCTAATTTTCGTGATGCAAACCTAGTTTGATATTTTGCAACACCTGCAACTAAAGTATTCCCAATAGCTTCTGTATTTTTGGATGGAATAACAGGCATATGTTTTGTTTTAGTATTGTCATCTAAATCTAATTTTGAACTTTCAGATATATTCATTGAATGAATTGAATATTTATCTCTTACAACATTCACACTATGGTCTAAAGGTGACGTTTCACTAGTTTCATTAGGTGATTCACATGTATCTGTAAATCGACCTTTACAAAAACACTTATATAATTTATGAACCATGCACCACGGTTCTACATTATCAAAATTAAGTTTTGGTACAACTATCGATATCACTAGATTTGTCTGATTGTCCTGTTTGAAGCGAATATTGTTATAGTACTCGGCATATTTTTCTGGTATTTTGCAATTCCTTCTTTCTGCCTTTAACAGTATTTTTCTTTCCCCAGTTACTATAACAGTTTGATGAAACTTCTTTTCCTCTTTGGCTAACTTTACACTCATTTTCTTATCTAGATTAGGAATGCATTCAAAATCACCTACACATGACAAGCCACCGTTATAATTAAAATTATCACAATTACATTCGAACATACATTGAACTCGGCCACAATGTTGACGCAAATTTTGCGTGGTATCTAAGGACGTACAAATACACCCTAACCTGCAGTGTGCTTTCACACATTTATTAACATCTTGTTTCTTGGTTTCAGGCATGGTAATAACTGTGACGTCTAATCTATCTAACTCACAGAATCTTCTTTTTGTTTTTACATTTGTATCAATATGTCTCGAGTTTGAATCTTCTAAGAAATTAGACTCTTTTTCGTCTTGATTGTATAGTTCATCCTGTATTATATTTATTTCTACAGAATCTAAGATTTTATTCATCATATCTTCTACTTCAGGTAACACATTGAATTCAAATATTTTCCTGTTCTTGTAAAGCCTTTCCGATTTACTTAGGTTTAGGTTGTTAAACACGTTCTCCATATCGCGTCTCATCAGAATTCGATGTCGATTATATTTATAATTCAAATCGAATGTCACACAATCTTTATTCAATTGAACAAAGTTCGATTTTTCAACTTTTCCTAAGACTGAAGCGGCTAGCTCTGCCCACTTTTGAGTAATAGTTCCATCTTCATCGCGCAAATTATTTAAAAAGTTAGTCATTGTTGATTCTAATGCCGTTCCATATGTAGGTTGAATATCTAAGCCAGGTTTTGGGAGATGTATAAGTTCGGTGTTTCCAATGTGATATTTTTGATGTGACTGATCGAGAAACATTTTCTTCCCTAGTGGTCCTGGTTTAAATTTAACGGCTAACGAATGGCGTATAAGTCCTTTCTTTTTGTTACAAGTTGTAGGTTTATACATATTATTTTTAACATTTTGAGCAGTCAATTTCTTACAGGCTAAATCATAATCGCAAATTAACTTTTTACAGCCCCCACGACTACCATTAACTTGAATATATTTTCCATTCCATTTAACAAATTGGCGAGGATGAGCATGTTGTTCAGGATTTAAATTTATTAACATCTGCCATGTTGATCTTAATATAGGTTTATCAAACTTTAATATACTCTTTGCCAAAGATTTTGTATCGCCATCCTTTGAAGAACCACGTTTTATTCTTTTAAATAAAAGCTTTTGTTGAGATTCCAAATCATTAGAGAGATAAGAAAAAGTATCCTGTTCAAATGATTTTCTAATGTCTCCGACAGTCTTTACTTTAAGTTTTGACTTTCGTTTAGGTATGTAATACTTATCAGTTTTAGGTTTAAAATCGCAATTAGATGTTTTTAGGACAGTGGCTCTTTGAGGTATAGCAGGAACTATATTTAATAGATCGTACAGATTATTATTTTTATTATTTCCCGCTCTTGTAATATTTGAAGTAAACACTTTAGCTTCATTTTCCATGGTTTTGAATATCTGAAACAAAAACTAGTTATATTATAAATACTTAGTTACTTTAACTGAAAAAATTTCGTTTAAACAGGTTATAAGTAGATATGTCGCAGGAAAATGATAGAAACAGGAATTTGATCAAAACCCTGAGGGATATAGTGCTTGTTCACGTAGAAACAGGGCGGCGCGGTGGCGGGTGCGGGCGCGGCAGACGTGGCGAGTTCGTGTTCTCTTTGGCCGCCAGGCGTTTGCGCAGGTGTGACGTGTTGTCACAGGTTAAAAAAATGGGCGACGATCTCTTGTTTTAATTTCTTTAATTTTATTTTAATATCTTGAATTTCTTATTCTTTTTTTATTTAGTTATTTTTTCATATGATAATTGTGTTTACTTTGCCAAATCGGAGTTCTAGCCTGAACAGCACTAATAAACTCTTCTGTATTAAAGACATGATAAGACGTGCTATCGTTTCTACCGACAAGTTCAAACTAGTTGAACTCATCTGTAGGCTTATTTGCTATCTCCAGTTGCCAATCCAAGCGATGTTTACTGAATAAAAATAGCAGTAAAAACACTCAAATCAAATCAAATCAAATCATCCACCAGCCACCGCGCCCGCGAGTCAACGTGAACAGGCAGTAACCCTCCTTAGGTTCATATCGTAACATAAAAAAATTGGATCCGTAATATTCTAGCGTTTCCGGCGCACAAACATTTGAGTACCATATAACTTTAAGTATCATTTAAGTAGCAAGCTTCGGCCAATAAGGGCTACCGTTATTAATTTCGCCGTCAGGGGCGCTAGTCGCACGTAAGGTCATTCCATCGTTTGTTGGTGATACGCCGTAGCGCCAACTGGTAAGCCCAATAATAGTAGCCCCTTAGAAAAAAATAAGTAAACTATAGAGTGCGCTGCAAGTAAAATCGTAAAATTTGTGTCAAAACAGAGAGCGCCGTTTTATTAAAACTGTCTCAAACCCTAATAATATCGGAACCATCGATATTTTTACATAACCTTCTGTCATCGCACGGAAAATCACTTAAATGAGCTAACGAGCGCAGTACTTAAAGTTAAAGTTTGCTTACGTTTGGCAAAAGGGGTTACTAGGGACGCGCGTACTCTATGCTTGTTTACTCTGAGAGTAGCCCTCATGGGCGGCCTAATTGAAGATTAGATAAGATATTTCACGCTTGCTAATAACCTACCCATAAATGGATGAATTAATAGTTTACGAATATTATAGCAAATTTCTATCTCCAAGTTGTAGTGAAACCCATCTATGGATTAAATATATCATTATTTTAATATCTAATGGGCGTAATTTATAAAGGCAGGAAAAGAAAATTAGAGATTTTTATAACTTACTAGCGGTGCCCCCGCGGTTTCACCCGCGTAAATTGTTTCCGCTCGCGAAAAATTTTTTTTTTTTCTTCGCGACTTTTTTCATATTTTTATAGTTATTCGAGGTGGAGACGAATCAAATAAATCAAAGATCGTAAAAAACGTTACAACCGTTTTTGAGTTATAAATGGAATAACTAACCATAATTTTTGTTTGTGCTTAAAGTTAAAATTTAACTTTGAAGCCATATAGATAGCCGTATGCAATTATCAAGAAACGTAACTCATGAATTGGAGAAGTTTTAAGAATAAGAAAAACATGAGAAGCATGATCGCTGAAATGCTGCAAATAAGCAAATCAAAATTTTTAAAAATTTCAATATTCTAAAAGTTTAAGTTTAATATTTTTTAACCATAGGTAGATTACCTATAGAACCTATGGTTACATTTTATTATAGCAAATGCTTAAACGTGCGATAGGCTATTGTGATACTTTAGAAAAAAATATGGTCCGGCCTGGCGACTCGCCAGGGCAGTGTGAGCATAAATATTTAAAAATTTCGGCATTTGGTTAAAAATCACGAAATAATTATATCACTCGAAATCTACAAAAAATCGCGGATCTTGCATGGGGGTGATTCGGATACCTTTAAGCGTCCTCTAGCTCTGGACACCCGATCGTTCATGATTTCTGGGACACTTTGTTTATAAAACTGAGGCATTTATGTTTTAACTACTTATTAAATGGGTGTTTTATCTTTTAAGGGAATCTTGATCCAATAAAAAAATTCAAGCACCTATGTCAACACAATTATTATTAAAAAATACACCCATTTTTTTTGTTTTACTCATACACTTTCGAGAAACTCTAAAACCTATAGCTACCTACTTCCCGTAAAATCACAAAATTCGGCATTATGCTAAATTTTCTGCAAGTTTTTAAGGTACCCTCAGTGCGCGAGTCAGCCTCAAATTTGTACGCTTTTTTTAAAAGTTACCCTGAAAAATATTGTATGTATTGTTTTTTTAAAACATAACAGTACAACATTAATAATAGAATATAATAAGTTAGGGATTATGTAGCTTACTAAAGGAGATAGAATTTTTGAAATTGGTCCAGTCGTTTTTATTTTATTCGTTATTCGTTACAACATACAAAATATAAATCTTTCCTCTTTATAATATTAGTATAAAAATAAGTACTTATACTTAATTAATGAAAGGTATTCATTAATCAGATTCAGCTAATGACTTCGTGCCACACGAATCTTCTGAATCATGATGGTACAAAATCTAAAATTTCGGCTTTTGTTCCAGTAAATCACACAATAACTTAATATTATCATCACTATTTTTAAACATTATACCTAGTTGTTTGTATGGGTCGATTTCCAATATTGCAGTATTTTTTTAAGTTCTGCCGTTTTGTCAGACAAAAATCTTAGAATTTTAGTTTGCCGTTTTACTGTGTACGGGATCAACACTGATGGCACCTGTAATTTTTTATTTGTTTAATTAAAGGCAATTAAACATGTGAGTAGGTATGTACTGAATCACGCATAGCGTCTCGTGGTCAGCTTTTACTGGCATTGGTACTTAATGGAAGTGTATAGGTAGCGCGTCGTACGGCCGTGTGTTTTCTTAATCATAAGTCACAGGATATAGGCTTTAAAGAAAAACAAATGTTCTCTGATTTATCTACACCTACCTAGATACTTTAGATTACATTTTGACCTTAGTTTCAAGTGTGACCCGCTTTATTTGTTATAATAATTAAATAAAGGTATGGCAATAATGATTATAACTATCAGCTACACAAGTTTTAAAGTAATTTTAGATACGGTTTGGTACGTATGTATGTACCTAGTTCACGATAAGTAGCGAGATAAAAATCATAGATAAAGTCGGATTGTTGTTTCGATATAATTTTTGACGTTACAAAATGTAGCCTGGTGCCTTGCTGTTGTTATAATTATATCCGTATTGATCTCGATGTCAAATAGCAATTAGACACGTCAGAAATGTTGTGTTTACCGAACTACTAAGCCACTTTCGTTTAAAATAACGATACTTAAAATTTATACGTAACTAGCTGTAGGCCCCATCGTTAATCAAATATATCTAATAAATTATAGTTAATCTGCTATTCGGGGTAGAGACAAATCCAACAAATCAAAGATCATGAAAATCGGTCCACCCGTTCTCGAGTTGTAAATAGCGAAATAATCCGACGTTTTTTATACATTTTAAATTTACATCTCATTGTTAAGCTTTTAAGAATCTTCAACGAGAATAGTCTTAAATTAATTAAAATTAAATGACATACATACACTCGAAAAACACAATCCTCCTTTGTCACAGTAGGGTAAAAAGGATTTCGTCGCGTCTCTTTTAAGAGATCCGCACCCGATTACAGGTTCAAAAGGATGCAAACTCTCCAAAACCGTTTCATGCGTACAGTCAGGCGCTCCAGGTTACTTTCGTAACTTACAGCTGCACTGTGACTTAAAGCTGCCCACTAACAAGCAGTTCATGAAAAGTGCCGCGGTCCGATTTTTCGACACCGCCGAAATCCACCGAAACCCTTCATCCATTTCCAAAATTAATTAAACGCACTTGAAACATATACCCTTTTCTTATCCCGACGACAAAACATCGTAGCAAAACAAACCACAACCGACGAACATTACGCCCTCGCCAGGGCGGGCCTATTATAAATAATGGTAACGTAAATGTTAAAAAATACATAAATAAAAGACTGTTTTGCTGAATACGACGTTTATGTTAAATACGACAAAAGATCATAGATGATCATAGATAATCTTAAAAGCTTTAGACATTACGGAGCTGTGTGGTAGAGGTATTAGATTAAATTAGAACTTGTAATATCTACTTACCCACATAAATCGAAAAAGCGGAGCAAAATTAATGTATAGATAGATGCACAAAAAACACAGTCTAACCTCCAAAATTTAAAAAAAAATACTTCTGCCTCTATTAACTTTTGCCTCATAATAGAAAATACGTAGGTTCCTACTAGTGACTATAGAGTCACTAGCTAGTCACCTTCGTATTTTCTATCGGTCGAGGTCAAAAAATAGTTGTTGAGAACGACCCATTTTTTAATTTATGAAACTAATGTAACATTTTATTCAATTGTCCCGCTTCGTCGGTACAATACCTTCCTTTGTTATCGGCAAATCTTTACTTGTAAGTATTGAAATATGAAATTAACCGAGGGTAAGACGATTTTATGCCTCTTTTTTGGTAGAAGGGCGTGACAGGATTTCGGATGAACTACCTAGTCCAAGCGATTGGTAGGTTGGCTGCGTCTAGCCTAAGAGCCCTTTGCATATTTTACTCGGCTTGTTTTTGATCAGCTTTCGAAAATACGTTTGTGCCAAAAGACTGGGATGAGGAGGAAACAAAATGTATCTAACATTAAAAGTTAGGCTAATGGATGTCTTCTTAAAGGAAGACTTCTTCTACCTAGCCATTTCCGAAACGGTGTTGCGATCAGCTTCCAATTAGGCATATTGGACAGGATGCAGATAAATGCAGGTATTTTATGAAGCGACTGCCATTGGCACTCACTTGGTAAGACTGGATGACAGAATTTTTAAGATTTCGACGATGTAAGAAGTTAAAGCCATTCGCGTTTACGTTGCTAACTCGGTCGGTTCTGGTCTCTGGTCTAGGCTCAATATGCTTACCTATTTGAGAAGGTGTTTATGAGGATAATTACAAAATGTAAGCAAATATTGATAGAAAATAATTAAGTGACTTTATGTCTATGGCCGCATTTTGCAGATCATAAAAAACCTGTGAAACTGGGTCTTGTTTGTAGCTGATGCTACATATGGATTACAGCTAAACAGAATAGGTTTTGGTTAAAATTAAGCAAAGAAGTAGATTCAGTTTTTGTTAAACCTTTGATTAAAAGCTGAAGCTAGTACTTAAAATTAATGGAAAAAGTTAGGTTATAAAACACATTTTTTAAATACCCAGGTGTTGACAAATTATTTATTATAGGTAAATAAAATTGTTTATAGGCCAAGTCATATAGATGAAAACAAGTTTAAACAAAACAAGGTTAAAGACCGTATTAGGTACATACCCCAATATCGCAAATGGAGTCCGCACACGCGCAGTCAACAAAATGGCCGCCTTACATCTTTAGCATAAGAAACTTAACTCTTTTAAATCCCAGAAACCTAATAGCTATTTAGATAAACTTATTTTGTTTTGTGTATTTAGTTATAGAAATTAGGTAAAAACACTAGTATTTTCATTTATTGTTACCTATATAGCAGGTTTTCACAGGGACCCACCCTCACAATTACGGCACAGATTAAAAAAAATGGATACGTTCGTTCTAAAATTCATAACCTAATTTGTAAGAACGTCTTACTAGGTACATGCGTTCTAAAGACGTCTATTTATTTAATTAGCTAAACAAACACTTTAATGTTATACCTATAACGTACAACACACTTTAGCTAGACACTGTAACCGTTTGCAAAAATAATATGAGGGTGTTTGCCAGATTACAAAAAACAAGTTCGCCTAGCTAGATGGATGGTCTGTTGTCATGATACGGTTTTCTAATGTTATTGATTTTAGCCTGTTTTGACATCTATGTACGAAAAGGCCTACTTCTTTCATGGAAATTGCTTTGTAGAACCAATGTTTTAAAACCCTATTTCTTGTTTATTTTATCCAAAGTTATTGCACATTATTTAAAGATAATTAGACTTCTATATTAATGATACAGGGAAGGCTATAAAGATAACGTTAATGTGGTAGCATAGGTATAGGTAGGTATTCATTATCTTCTTTTTTATACACATAATTTGTAGGAAGTAATCTCTAGAACTACCTACATACTGGATTGATTTCAAAAATTCTTTCACCAATAGAAACACTACAATATTTCTTAGTGTTATAGGCTATATTTGATTCAGATTATTAATAAGTAGTTAATCTGTATTTAAAATTTGTATGCAAATAATGGCTGATACCTTGGTTTATTGGAAAAAAAACATTCAGTCAGACTTGGAGCTTTCATCGAAAACGCTACCTAATCCCTTTGAGATATTACAAAATAATGTATGGCGCCATTGTTTCTCTTTTATAGGTCTACGGACAGAAAAGTCCGAGATGCCATATGCCTAGCTTTTATGATGTCTCACAATAAGTTTCTTACATTTCAAATATATTGTGGTACCTAATTTTAGCTGATATTTTCATGCACAATAATAGCCTTGTAGGTGACACTTACAATTTAAATAAATATCTTAGAAGTTGTCGAAATTTAAAACTAACTCGCGAGTAAATAAATTCTAGTCGACCATGCCGCGCGCCCGGAGCATTCTCAACGCACCAAGCTGATTTAGTAAGTACATAAGTACTATTATTATTCTTCTGTGCTGATAATTTTACAGAAAAAAATGACATTTAATTTTGAGCTATCCGTGCGAAGCCGGGGCAGGTCGCTTGTTTTACAAGTACCTATACTTAGCTAGGTACATTACCTAGCTACTTCATTAGGTATCCTTTAGAAAAAATATTTACCTTTATCTACAATCACTTAATTAAAAAAATATAAACATAGATCCCACCTTATTAAAAATATTTAGGTCATCAATCACTGTGGCAGACTGTGGCCAATGTTGTGCCAAATATAAATTATTGCAGCTAGATGATAGATCAGGTAAAGTTTAAAATGCACCTTAGTAAAAACTTTGTATTTTTTATATTAGTATATAATAAGCACCTACATAGGTAAGTATGTGTAAGATCTTCCATAGCAATCCGTAATTATTCATATTGGTTATGATTTTCGTTTATAAAATACCTACTCTATACACGGCCAACGAAAGAAATATTGTTACCTTTTAAATAGTAATAGCAACATACAATAAATAACCACAGAATAGGCTGAGTACCTACTTACGTATAATTTTGTGGTTATTTTTTTCCGATTTTCGGCATAGAGCTAGGTGTCAATGTGACAGTGACATAAAATTGATTTAATAAAATTCAGTTACATACATATATATTATATTTAATAATTTACCCATATCCTGTAGAATGTAGGTACATACCTACCTACTTAACGCATCAAAGCTATGATTTTGTTAACTTAAGGATGAGTAAATAAGGTAAAGTATGTCAACTAATCATTGTCATTGCCATTCATGAATAATAATTGATGTGTAGATATTCGGATAATTGAGACCAATATATTTTTTTAGCAACTAATACTAGGATCGATGTTTTTCTGTACGTACTTAGTATTAGTTATTATTTTTAGATTTCAAATTGTTTCTGACATATCTAACCTTTTTCTTTCCTGTCGCCGCGCCGGGCAAGAAGGTGTCAGATTCAACAAAAAGCTCCTAACCTGCCACCTATAACCTGTCTTAAACAATACCTACCTATCATCTATTTCAAACATTGTATAAGACACGTCTTGGAAATCAATGAATCATTACCTAGGTTACATTTAAAAACCAGGCATGTTTTTGAGTCAATATTTTTCTTAGCATGTAGTTCAAAACATTGTGTATTGATTAGGTACTTACCTAGGTACTAATGAATTGTGATTGATTTTGTTTACTGAAACATGAACTAGGTACATCACTGAACTTAATGCAAGTAGGTAGGTATTAAAGGAAAACAAAATTATGTACATAAGGAAAGCATTATAATAAATGTCATACTCTCTTGCGTTGTAAACTGATAGATTGCGTAGAATAAATTCATAATGCGTACCTAAGTACCATTATTTCATTTATACTATGGAGTAGGTATGTCGTATCGTTAAGCCACATAAAATACACGAAAATACCATACTTAATTTTGTCTTGAGGTCGAGTCTAATATTCGTAAAATAATAATTAATTAATTACCCTATCAGGAATTTCAGTTTTTAGCTATAAATTCAGTAAAGTTAAAATGCCTCAATTTGACAAATTCGTCTCTCTCTCCGTTAATTATATGGCGCTATCTTGAAACAGAAACTGGCGGGATTGCCAGATAGACTTGTAAATGTGAGAATGACAAAAGTCGAAGTTGATTTTTTCGTGCAACATTTGGTGTGGGTATCTAATTAACAAAACGAATTTACTAATACAGTTGGTTTTTAATGCAATACAAAAAGTAGGATAATTTTGGAGAAATAGTATAGTTTCCAAAGACGAGTTTGTAAAGGCACCCAACAGACAACGGACAATGTGTCTGCCGGACAGAACACTTGCATGCCGCGATCACGTTCGCCCGCGAGTTCAAAATTCTACCAATTCTTTATCAAAACTCAATTTGGCAACTACAGTGTAGCGTACTTTCCGGCGGGCAAATCGTTCATCGTCTGCTCAGCGCGCATTTATTCAAAGGACCAACTATCGTACAATAAACATATCTGATATCTGTTTAATAAAACAAGCATAATAAAACAATTCGCGGTGGTTCAAGACTTATAATTCATGAAATTGTATCTACCACATTTTCATTTATGATGAATATCCATCTTCGTCTCTTGAATCGGCATTTATCTTCTTATTTTAGACTCGTTTGACCGCCTAGTATACACAAGCGTTAAGGAAATTATATAGACAAATAGACATCACATAAACTTTGTGAATTTACCTAATACTAGTTAACTTGTCTGAAGCTACATTCCTTTAATTTATACAGGAACGTATATCTTTCTATCTACCGTGTTAAAAACGCGCAGATATAATTCGACAATACAATTTCTTAAACAATGGAACGATTACCTACATAAAATGTTATAAGAAAATGTTGTCGAAATCAAAATAGTTAATGCAGCCACGAATGCAGAGGCCAAGTTCCCGGTACAATCGACCGATGAGACTATAAATTTATCTCTCTAGGATCTTTGAACATAAACACAATCATCTGCAACTTAATAATACTGTTATTCGATAAATAATATGTCGTATTAAAAAGGATATTGTTTATCTCTCGGTTCTTCGTGTGAACGATCCCGAAATGGCGACTTTTCCTGTAAAAAAAATGTGTTTTTATACTATTCGCAATATCACGCTGCAGGCGCGGTCATAAAAGGTGTGAGCAGAGCATAGATCGAGATAGGTGTTGTACAGTGTTCCTACATTAAGGTAGTCGACAAAATTTATTCAAATATATGACTGTCTTGATGTCTACATTGTTGAATTAAAAAACTAGTTGTTTTAACATGGATAATAATAGCAAAATACTCAAGTTTTAAATAATTCAGCGACTATCATAATGTTATAAGATCCGGTTAAGGAAATATACCCTCAAATGTTATTTTATAATAACTAGCGATGCGACTTCGGTTCAAACGGGTAGATAACACATTAATGAATTATACACAAAAACCTTCCTCTTGAAACACATTATCTATTGCTAAAAACTGCATTAAAATTCGTTGCGTAAATTAAAAGCGTACAAACAGCGGGAGCGACTTTATTTTCCACTATGTATTATTGATATCGTTAATAGGTTGCTGAATCAGGCTAAATCAGGTGACGACGGTGTTAAACAATAAAAAATCTGCATCTGTTATTTATAAAAGTTGAGTATTAGTTAAGAGAATATACCCCATGGGATAGAAAAAATAATCTTTCCCCCTGCACAACTATGGAGTTGCCCAGGAACTTAAACATTAATCATATACCCTTATAAGGTATTTAATCGAATTATATATCCAATTAAGGTAATTTAATCCCCAATACAACTGTATTAGGTTGCCTTTATCAAAAAATAAGTTGAATCCATGGTTGCCTAGATGTAAGATGTAAAATTTTCTACGCGAGCGTTCAAAGAAAAAGAAAAGCATTGCGTGCAATAGGGATGTTTCCTGGGTATGAAAAGTTAAAATCTATTTAGTCCTTAGATAATAAAAAAATATTAGACACGTATTTTTTCTTTTATCAAAACAATAAAAAAATACAAAGATACACCGCTTTAAAGTTTCGGAGTGGGGGCTTATGACGCCACGCCTCGCTAAAAATCGTAGCGAGGAGTGACGTCACGCGTAATTTCCGTTCTCTGTATTTTGATCATTTTTTGTTTGCAGGAAATAAGAAAAAATACGTGTCCAATAAAATTCATTAATCTACAAGACGGACATTAAAAAAAAAATTAGGAAACATGCCTATTTAATTATACAACCAAAGATGCAGCGAGGCAAAAAGAAGAGTATTTTATAAAGATTTCTTCGATAGTGTAAATATTAACATCCATCATGTATTATGAAATAATAAGTATTTCCGTTTTAAATGTCCTTCAAAAGGAGATTTTTCCGACAGTGTAGGCAAGGGTTATAAAAGATGGAGATTTTTCAACCCTCTAGGTAGCATGTATGACAGTTTTAGGAAAAAAAAAAATATTTTACCTTTTTTAAAGAAAATTAATCGGAAAATCCATTGATTTAAAATACACGGTAAAACAATCTGTAACATTAACGGCTGTGACGTCGAATCACCCACAAAGCTAATACGACGCTGTATTTCTTGTGCGTATTTTAGTATGCTTTTCAGTTCTTCAGAAACTCAGAATAATATTCCGATAATAAAATATTTACAATTTACTTGAATGCAAAAAAAAAAACAAATTATTATTATGTGTCTACTGTGTGGTAGTTTAGCAAATAAAAATTTTTTCATGTTTTATGGTTACACTTGTCAAATGACCAATTGGAAAAAAGAAATAAAGTCAATTCTTCTTTCCATTTATTTAAAATATTTCTAGTCACTTGTGGTTTTTCCGTGAATTATTTATTTTGTGTGCATTTGTACACCTGGAATGTAAATTTAAGTAAAATTCTAAACAAAAAAAAAACTGAAAGGAAAAATAATACATATTTCGGCCTTTTAACTTCATCAATGTTTTAATTAAGGACTTCACCTTTTTTGTTTGATTGCTGAGTCGTCAATAATTTCAAACACATTCAACATAGGTACCGCACGACCGTACATACTTAAGTCGTCGTACCTATGTAAAATTGCACAAAACGAAAGAAACCGAAAATTGAAACAACCTAAAACAAGTCGTCGTTAACGGGAAGATATCTTAACCGGCCCTTACGGCAGGTAACTTTCTGTTTGAACCTTTATTCGACAGAAATCTACTATTTGACGATTGAAAAATCAAGTATCTTGCTATCCATTGAATAAAGGCCATCTGGTAGTATATTACAGGACTAATGAAATTGCGCACGCAATGCATGTCACACAGGTGGATATAGGCAACGAATGATTCAATAAACTTCTTAATAACAACCTAGGCAACCAATACAGTTGGATTGGGAATAATATTACCTTTAATTTGATATGTAATTCGATTAAAA
The DNA here is from genome assembly GCA_932294365.1 of Diachrysia chrysitis. Lineage (NCBI taxonomy): Eukaryota > Metazoa > Arthropoda > Insecta > Lepidoptera > Noctuidae > Diachrysia > Diachrysia chrysitis. Next base: position 6,922,440 of record OW028649.1, on the reverse strand, counting down.
CCTTATGAGGGTATATATTATATAACGCTTACTTACCTGTTTAAACCTGACAACTCCATAGTTGTGCAGAGGGTAAAGGAAGCATTTTTTTTTTAATTCCTTGGAGTATATTCTCTCTTCTAATACTTGATTTTCTTAAATAAAAGATAGAGGAACTTGATCAAACAAAAATATTTCAACATTTTATTGTTTAACATCATCGGCACCCGATTTAGCTAGGCAACCCATTTGCGAAATATCAATGAGTACATTATATATACATACATAAAAAGTGTTACAGAGAGTAACTATTATTGTTGCTTATGCGCACGGTAATTTCTCCACGCAACCATCGGAAGGAATATCATACAAAAGAATATAAGCATATTGTACAGGGTAGACTAACAGACTTAATATCAAACACGTTCCAGGCTAAATATATGAACAAAAAACATAAACAAAACTATTAACTATATAATATTATCTACCATAAATGCCTTATTATCAAAATAATAACAGATGAGGATAGATAGGTCTTATACCGGATCTTAGACCTTAAGTAAGCGAGTGTATTTGCTCTTTGGACTTACCACGGGATGCTTGACGTGTACGTGTCGTACATCACTACAAAAAAACATTATTTATTGCCCCGCCTGCAGTCAGATTAACTGAATAGTATAAACGTAGGAAATACATAATGTTATTAATTACTACCTACACTGTTTAACATTAAAAATAAATATGTTTAAAATACCTACATCGCACAAAAAATATATACCTACCTTATCAAAATTAGACATCATTGTCAGCATGTGATTAGTTTCTTACCCTTTTGTGATATTTTTCATAGTGATGATCTTCTTGCGAACCATTTTGATGACTTCCCATTTTGATCAACGCTTAAATAAAATATATTTAATATCATTATAGGCATTAGATTATTCTTTCCCGTTTGGGATGCAATGTTCTTTTATTGCAATTAGTCAACAACATATAGGACTAGTATTTGTTATTATACGCACCTTTTTGTTCATCACGGCGTCTTTTTTGCTCTAATATTGCGGATTCTTCAGCTCTATCCTATATAAATAATATTAATAGTTAATAATTAGGGTAATGCCGATATAAACTGTTTTTAAAGTAGACTATATAACAAAAAGGGACACAATATTATTGGGGGTATACGAAAATAGGACACCTACCTACATAATCTTCATAAGCGTAAAGAAAGAAAATAAAAATAATAATAGCAATTATAAAAATCGATGCGATTAAGAGCGGGGGCACACGATGCGTTGCGGCGGCGGTGCGGCGCCGGAGCGGTGTCGCTGCGTCGTCTTACATAGAAATATCTGTGGCATGTCACACGATGCGCTCCGGCGCCGCACCGGACTTGCAACTACCAAGACGAGGTGGGGAGGGGTGAATGCGTTGCGACGTCGGAGCGGCACCGCTCAGTTGTTTTGCGTCACAAGGAAAGACACACGCTCGCTTGTTTCGATTTTTTTTCCTAAATATTTTTGTTTATTGTAATTGAGGTTTTAAAAAATTAGTGCCGACCTAGATGTTATTGATAAAGACTACCTAATTACATTACTCCAAGAACGGGAAATCCTTTGGGATAAGTCCAATGAAGACTTTAAAAATAAAAGCATGGGAGCAAATTGCCAAAATTATTACTATTATTTAAATCATCTGTAACTGCCGTAATAGTAGGGCCAACAACAGACGTCTTTTACGATCCATTTTCATTAACAGACTGTCCAACGCTGCTACGGCGCCGCTGCGACATAATAACGTTACGGCGCCGCACCGCTCGTGTGCCCACTGACACGGTGAAATCTTTGCGGTGCGGCGCCGCAACGCATCGTGTGCCCCCGCTCTAACACTTAACTAGGTATTTTACCAGAATCCATTTTATTATGTTTTTTATTTTTTAGTTGGTAATAATATAATCTTCACTTACCCTTTTACGATTCATCTTACGCTCTTTACGTTCGTCGCCTCTCAATTTAGCCTTTCGTTTTTCCTTTTCTGGTGAACGTTCCTCTATCTCTTTGCTACCCTGCTTATGCAGAAAATATATATTAACAATAGCACGTTACATAAAAATGAAAAATAATGCGCACGAAAATTTTCTTGGATAACTCTGGTAAAGCTGAAATAATAATGCCATAAAATAAAATTAAAATAAAGTCAAAAGGGACTATGAATAAAGTTGACTCCTGTATCTTATGGATTTTATTATTTGCAGCGTATTTTGATTGACTGACTTTCATACTTGTGTTCATATACTTTATTTTATTGCATTTCGCTATTCCACCATCCAATCCATTTCAGTTGGTTCCATTCAAATTAGCGTTTTGAGCGAATCGCCTTAAGACTCGAGTGATTTTCTTCCATTTTTGTAGCACTTGATATCAGTGTAGATAGCAATTGGTATTCAGCTTCTTCTTTTTTTCAGCAGTTCGTCTATTTTAGGTTGCATCATATTTTGTAATATCAACGTTTTTATTCTTCTTATTTACAATTATCTATCTCCGAATTAAAATCTTCATATTTTCCATTCAAAGATACAATTCCATATTTTCGTATAGCTTTCGTATAGTTGATACATAATTAAATAACATAACATTTTCAAATGTTACTTTGTATGCGTATTTCGTGGCTGGTATTGTGTTGTAATAAATATATTTTCTTTCTTTGAACTTTGCTCTTTATTCACAGGACCTTTTGACTTGTTTTACGTTTGATAATTACAAATCTTACCGTATTTTATAGGACCGGGCTAAATGGACTTACGATACACGATGCCTTTATCCTTTTGTCATTGATTTGTTTAGTTATGTCGCTTTTGAATACAGATAAATGTTTATTTTTCTATTGTAGTCTTCTTCATGACGTTGATAGTAACGTGGCTTTTTCTTCCATTATAGTTTTTCTTGACTTGATTTAGTTATCCTCGCCAAATTATTTAGTAGTTAACGACGAAATCTATTCCAGGTTTGAATTAATAGGAGCATAATCACAATGTTTCTTCCACTTGATAATTTCAGATTTTCTAAGCTGATGTTATCCAATGCTATTGATTGATCCATATAAAAATATATTGGGTAATTGATGATATTCTATAGTTCCACAATGTAGTTTTCAAATTAAGTACGTAAATAATTACTTTCTTCTTTCATTGTCTCCATAGACATCGAATATTATTAACGAAGTCGAAAGTATACGTTTTTGTGTTTATTTATTTGATTAGATATATTTTAATTATTTGTTTTTAGTATCACTTTTATTAAGTCCATAGTTTTTATTGCACTGTTTTCACAAATTGTCCTGATGATCTTGAACACTGGTTAATCAATTTTGTTTTGTTAAGTAGTGATCGTGCGGCACATCGTGGTCGCGGTCCAGCCCAATCCTCAATCCGGTTTGAGCGCGATGCAAGGTCGGTTTATTACAATAATACTCACCTTGCCATTACCGCTGTTTTCTACTTTACGACGTTTTGCCTCTGTAAAATATTGATCCATTTATTAATAACTTCCTTATTATATCAAATAAGTTATTTAATTTTAATTTAATTTTTACCTCGATCTACTTCATCGGAAACGATACGATGATCATGTGGTGGCGATACAGTTTCCAAGTAACGATCCTCCTAAAGAAAAAATATTTATGTATAGTTTTTTTTTTGTAAATCGTACAAAAAATAAATAAATAAAAATAAATGTTTATGTGAAACTAAGACGAACACACATACCCTGTGAGAGCGTTCCCGTGGTGATCTATCCTTGCTCCTAATTTCTTCTTTAGTCCTTTCCTTGAGAGCGCTAAAAGGTACAGTTCAAAATAGACAAATATATAATAATTACTAAATCAAAAATACATTAGTTTTATTTTAATACACTTACGATCGTGATTCCCGTTTACATTCCTTATCGCGGTCTACCTCTTCACGACGTCTATCAGCCCGTGGCTCCTTCTTGTCAACATCTAGAAACAAAAGCTATCTAGATTACCCTGCTTATTACATTTTACAAGAAAATAAGTTATGTTACTTACCGACGGCTTGAGGAGGCGATGCTACAGATTCCTGTTCCGGTTTAGGAGCCAATGATTCTTCCTTAGCAGCAGCGACGGGCACTGACGCAGCTGCGCCTGCTATTTTGTGCTTATCACCTACCTATAAGTCCAATTATTTGTTTTAAAAATATCAAGTTGCTAAGCATACTAAATTAGTTTTGATAATCAATTCGATGAATTTGGATATACCTGATGAAAATCACTTTCACGCATCATATTAGGTCCCTTATTCCTCAACTGCCCACTGTAGCCTGTAGCAAGAACGTACAAATCTTGTCTTTGTGTTTTTTCTACTTCTTTAACCTAAAAACAATCATTCATTTAGAGCCTTCAACTTTTTAAATTAAATGTTTGTTATATTTGTAACAAGTCAATGACACTTACTTTATCTATTTTCCTTTCGATGATTTGTGCCAGTTTAGCAAGCACTGGGAAATGCGGCAATACTCTAATCAATACAATAAGAGCATTACGTATTTGAACGTAATCACCCGAATCCAAGCAAACAACCATGGCTTTAGTAATCTTGTAATGCCATTTATGGCATACATGCCTGTAAAAACAATTTAACACATTAATGTCAGTAATGATCAAATTCCGACAGGTCAACAAAATATAATAAAATATACACACCACATACGATACAACTAAGCATCTTGTAATCCACAAAAAAAGAAATAATATATAATATCTTGGGACAACCAACTCACACACGGCCATCTGATCCCAAACTAGGCAGAGCCTGTATTATGGCAACCAGACAACTGATAAACATACTCATATATTTCTAAATACATGCATAAATAAAGCCCAATAGGCTTTGTTCACAATTCTTGCTCATTGTGCGAGTGCGAATTTAGACATCGATATACTAAGTAGATCGGTTATCGCGGCAAAACTATTCTTTGTCCTTTCTCAAAGTTCAATCTAACGGGATACAAAATTTCATTTAAAATCGTTTTAATAGTTTAGCGTAATAGCGTTACAGACAATAGTGCAGACGGTTAATATCGCATCTAGAATATACGGAATGCTAGAAATATAATAACCTGTAATTTTCATATCCGACGTGATCGTTTGCCTCGGTGAACTGGTTGGAGACGCGGTACTTGGTGACGAAGCCGGGGTAGTGCGCGCACTCGCGGTGGAAGGCCTGCTTGTCGCCGTGCCAGCGCATGGCCGTGCCCAGCACCTTGCACAGGAACGTGCCGTAGCGCGCCGCCTCGCCCTCCGTGCACGACATCACCGAGTACGTGATGTCGCAGAACAACTGCACACAATTAGGAGGAAGGAATTAAGGAAAGATATTAAGCACGAATGAATACATAAAAAAACTGACCGTAAACAAAATCAAAATTAATATTTACATAATAGGTAAGATATTTTATATTGTGCTTACGCATAGTGACCAGTATATGGACCATAAGTGTTAGAAGGTTTACACAATATGCTCACCCTATCGTAACACAAGAGCGTGGAGAAGTTGGGCGTCCTGAGCGAGTGCACGGTGTGCACGAACTCGGCGCAGTAGAGCGCGTCGGCGGCGGTGAAGACGCAGCGCGGGAAGAGGCACAGCTGCATGAGGCGCGTCACGGTCTCGTTCTTGGCGGACTTGGCGGCGCGCGCCGGGAACCAGCCGCCGCACTCGCGCGCCAGCCGCGCGCGCACGCGCCGCGTGTGCTCCTGCTGCCGCCGCCGCTCCTCCTGACATTTGTTGAACGGTTTTCGTACTAAAGGCGACTTTAATTAACTGCCGACATCTTCAGCAACATATTATATTGTTAGGTTTTAACCAATTTACACAAAAGCTTAACGAATTATATATATATTAATATATATATTAATATATTATATTAATTAATTATTATTAATAATATATTATAATATGTATATAGAAGATAATATATCGCCAACTACCTTGATATTACACAAAAAAAAATCTATTAAATTTTGTTCAATCACACATAAAGCATTCAAATTACGTAAAACAATAGGAACGTTAGCAAACCATGACAATTTGGGAGCCTAAATTATTAATGAATAGTGTCAACGAGTTACTGAAAAGTCGCAATACAAAGTTTGAATCCGCAACTTGGTGGGCATTTATAATTACCTGAACCAAAACAACATTAATATACCAATTACACCTAAGAATACAAAATCTTTTTGCTCACCTGCAGCTTGTCAATAAGTGCGTTAAATCGTTCTTGTTCCTTTTTTCCCTTGGAGCCTTGTGACGTATCTTTAGTCGCATTGGCTGCAGCAGTTTTTAAGCGCTCAATTTCCCGATCATAGCTTTCTTCTGGTACACGTAGATCATACATAGACAGAGACCTATAACAACCATAAAAAAATGTTGTAATTATACCAATTTACTATTATTAGCACAAAAGTTTATATAACTTACCAGAAAGTAACATAGAATTCAGGTGAAATATCCTCCCATACTTTGATCGGGAGTATAGGTGTAACAGATTGAACGACTGGTTCTAACGCCTCCTGTGCAGCCTGGGTGTACCTTTCGATACTCTTCTCGGGTGTGTCCGACTTTGAGTCAGAAAATTTTCGTAAGGAGTCAACTTTGGCACTTATTTTTTGTGCTAACACTGGGCGATGTAGGAAGAACGCTACATCCGCATCTACATGGTAGTCTCTAAGCAATTCCTGAGGAACACCACCAAAAATATTATACAACAGGTAAATAAAAAATAATAATTTCTAGATTTTGTTATTAACAAGACCAGCTTTACCTGTAAGGGCGGCAATCTTGCGGCGTATTCATCTGGAGCATGCGATGACGCCAAAAATGTTCCAAGTTGTACTAAAGCATCTTGACATTGATCAGCTAATCTGCCAACCACTTTTAGTTGCGACCCCGGTGGTTCCCCACTTGGTGAAAAGTCGTCTTCGTATTCTGCCAGAGATAATCGTCATTTTATGAACCAACTTTCTATTGGCAATCTCATATTTTTTACTAATATAATATAATATAATATAATGTTCGATTTACCTTTCCAAACACAGCAATGACGTTGCTGTGCGGACAAAATGCACAGGGAGATGTCCAAATTATTACCAACAATAGCTTCTTTTAATCTTGCTGATGATCTTTTAGTATTTCGGACTTGCGAAAAGTATCCAGCCTGTTAAAAAAATATTACATAATACATAGTTAATTTTGGTTTTAATGTTTGCTGACATTTACTTGCATATACATAAGTAATTTAAGTTACCTCTCCTTTAAGAAGTTCGCCGCCAGCCATAGCTTCTAACTGGTCGGGTGTCATTTCTTCCGCTGCCTCTATACCAGCCATTTTTTGGACTATCTCCTTAAGTATAAGAAGATCTTGACTGAAAGTAAATAAATAACAGTCTTTACAACATATTTTAAAGTTTAGCAAGCAGCACTGCCGCAGTAAAGAAATTGCAAAATGTTGACAGGCAATGCACACTTGAGACTTTTACTGAGCATACTAAGCCTTGATGTAAAAAACTATATATAAAATTACTGCCGATAAAAAGCACATTATGTACATTATTTTTCCTAAAACCATCAAACATAATTACGTTTTTATAAAATTTTAATAGATTGGCTTTGTTCATTCATTCATTCAACATTAGTTACATGACAACATGAAGTTATTTTATTAAATTACTCCTGATTTTCCCGAAAAACATCGTGATGATTATAAAGCTTGATTGAGATATCCACAAGTATTTTCACCATAACTTCTAAATTCCATATTTAATTATAGCACCTTAAATTTTTTGGAAGCGTAGTTTTGGCGTTTATTTATAAATGATTAGCTTGTTTTTCATGAGTGATACCTCTGCCTCGCCTTGAGCCTGTTGGCGACGAACTGCAGCAGCGCGGTGAGCTCGATGTTGTGCTTCTTGAAGGCGGCCCCGGCGAAGGCGGCGAGCGCCTGCAGCCACGCCGGGTGCGCCGCGCCGCCGCCCGCGCGCCCGCCCGCCAGCGCCTCCAGCAGGCAGTAGCCCAGCACGTCCAGCGACAGCGACGTCAGGTACTTCAGCGACTCCACCACCGGCCCGATCAGGTTGTCGTACGTCTGGATCTGACCCAACATTCATCACTTTTCAATTTTCGAGGAAACCGTAAGAGAAACAGAGACCTTTTGTTTTTGTAAGGCTCATTTTCACTGGTCTATAAATCAGTCGTTATACCACATGCGGGGACTCCCCGGTATAATATTTAAGGCGATGTGCAACAGAATCCGAGCATGCGGCCTCATAACCAATGAAATTCATCGGTTGGTGTAAAGCTACGGGGATTTAGTTTACAAATGATCACATACATATGAATGATGAATACACAATCTTCGCGCGTCCCGTTTACGCGCTTATATTTCTCTTCGCTTTTATACTGTTAATACCGGGCGGGAGGAAGTAGGTTAGGCGCGGGGTCTAACAAGCAATGGAAATGAGCTTCTCTTTCGTTCTTTTCTCTTGTCAAATCTAAGGTCAACTTAAGACTGGCCTTTTGGTCTAGTAGTTAGTGACCCTGGCTGCTAAACAGGAGGTTGTGGGTTTGACTCCACCCAGGACCACTCTTAGTGTTATGACCATGCTCATTTGTTGTGTCTATCTATACTTATAATAAATCTGTAGAGAGGTCAATTCTGTACATCAAATATATTTTCAAAATAACTATCAGGGGGTGATTAGTGATCGATACTGATGCCAAAAATGCAATCAGTAAAATTTTTGTCTGTCTGTCTGTCTGTCTGTATGTTCCTTATAGAATCAAAAACTACTCGACGGATTTTAATGAAACTTGGTACAATTATTCTTCATACTCCTGGGCAGGTTATAGTATACTTTTCATCACGCTACAATCAATAGAAGCAGAGCGGAAGCAGAACGGGAGAAGTTACTCCATTTTTTAAGCTTCCGTCGCGTATGCAGCCTTAATGGTTAAAGCTACATAGAAATCATGTATGACGGAAATGTTCTACATAAAGTTATCTAAAAATATCCCACAACAGCATATGTCTATCTTTTATGGTTGACTCACAATAACACGTGTAACTCTCGATAGCTTAGCAGTTCGGAGCTTTCTGATTATATTTGTTTCCTCTTACGTTTATAATACTCTCACTCATCCCTAATTAAAAAAAGTTAACATTATTACCTATTCAATAAAAAAATAATCATAGAAATCGGTATGGAAACACCAAACTTATACCTACATGAAATACGATAATAAGCCATCGCGCCGTCGCGCGTGAATACTGAATCATGCTATAAGGATTGTTCACGTGCCGGACGGGTCAACTTTCAACATTGTTTAAAAATACTACCCATGGAAGGAACTCTAACTGTAATCTAAACTTAGACAGTATTTTATGCAGGTAATTTGTGTTGTTTGTTTGTCTGCTAAATGAATAACAATTTGGCATCGTATTAAAATTAAAATTCATTCAAGGGTACCCCCTCCCCTCCCATCTTCGAGAATGCACTGTTTGATGGTAATAAGAAACTTGATGAATACAACTTACCTGGAGCAACATGTAATCAAATATTAAAGCAGGCGCTGCATGCGATAGCTTCCCGATAAGACGACCTTGCGGTTTAATGTTTTCCTTCGACACACGCTTCATTATGTGTTTGATTCTTTGAAGAGAGTTCCCACGTACTCTTATTAAGGATGGTATTCTTTCTGCAGCTTCATTTTTCCAACGGGAATATAAACAGTATCTATAATAATATAAAATAAATTGATACAACCATTCCTAAGAATGTATGAACACTGGAATTGAAACTTAATTTAAGTAGTGTTAGTTTACCTGCTCTGATAAGAATATAATTTCAACAAAGTGTAAACTTCCTCAGCCATGCAACAGTTGCCGTCCATCAAGGTGAGAGCCGGCAATATGGCCGCGTCTAATACTGTAAGTGCTTCATGATGCAAAGAATCTTCTTTCATCGTACGAGCTGTCCGTAGGATACGAATTATCTACAAAATGATAGAACTATAACTGTGTTCCAATAATAAGATACAGGTAGCTAAGTAGTCATAAATCTTGTGTAGTTTGGTACTTACTTTGTACATTAAAATAGGATCATAATGAAGGGATGGTCCTAATAAAATCAAGGCCGGTATGACAGTCTCTTTCATATCTTCAAATGTCTCGCATGTTGGAGGTGCTAGAACTGACTGAAGTGGGGGGATAGGTTTACCTATAATCTTTGGGGCTACTCGACAGTTGCTGAAAGAAAAATCAATATACATTTTCTAAATGCGAAGAATTTATTTATTTATTACAATATATTTGAAATGACACATTTTCAGGATTATGAGAACAAAAACCTAAAATATAAATATGAAAAAAATAATAACAGAATACTCTTACAAAACAGAATACACTTATAATGTGAAATTACTTCCAATGTAACAGCCAGAAGTTAGTCATTCTAGACTTGAAATGTGCAGGCTAAGTGGTGACTTAATAGAGTGCATATATTTAAGAGTTAAGTTGTACTTACTTTCTGTACAAAGGTTCAACAATGGCATGCAGCATTCCACACAGGGCGACGGCTGGACGCTGGGGCATAATTGTGGTAGGCAGGCGAGCTGACAAGGCCGCAAATTCACGCCAAGCGTTTACCTTCAGCAATGCTTCACACAGCACCAACTTTTGATTACTCCAATATTCCTTTTTTATGACAAAATAATATTTAGAAACAGGAATATTAATAATAAACAGCATCATATTTCAAAACTTTTAAGAGCTGAATAAATCAGTCTGGAACCATATATATTATTACTTTACAGTGAAATGTAGAATATAAAAAATGTATGTCTTTTATGTAGTAAACATACCTGAGGGTCTGGTTTATCTTCTACATATTCAGTTTGGCCATTTGTTTGAGGACCTTTTGTTGAAACAATGCTCAGTTTGCGAATGTAATCCTGAACAGCCTTCAATTCTTTGTCTGCTTCTCTAGCCATAATGGAGTCATCTGGCCGTAGCTATAAAAGATAATTGTACTTGTGTAGTTAAACTTCTATATAAAAACATGTGCCATCAGTATGTGTCAAAATTATATTACGTACCCATGGATATATGTCATCAAGAGATATAACTTGATATTGTAAGAGTAAAGCTATAACAGTCATTAGCGGTGGTGGTTCCTTATAATTATCAAGCACTTCCATGTTCCCTAGTTTGAATCCTAAGACCTCTGAGATCACTTGAGGATCACCCATGTAGTTCTTAATTAAGGGTATAAAGAGTTGATCACAGTGGGGGCGTGCCTCAAACGACTCTAAAATTATATCTAATGCTCTATTCGGATCTAAGTTAAAACAACCTGGAATAAGAGAAATAATAATTAGTATAAAGATTAACATTTATTAATAACGTAAATTATTTTATCATCTCAACACTTCATACCTATTAGTGACTGAACAATTTCTAACAAGTTTTTCCATTCTGTATCTTCACTTATTTCCTGATTTAATTCAACAATTAGCTTTGCATACCCTTCACTTTCTTCCCTAAATAAATTAAACTTGCGTTGCTTGTAACTGGAAATATTCATTAATATATTAAAATCATGAAATTTTTTTATTTATAAGATTCCTAAATTAAAGAAGCTATCTTGATGGAATTATCTCTAAGTTTTTGAGTAGTCAATTGTTAGCAATGATATAACATTTAAAAATATAGGATTAATCCATGAAATATATAGTTAATATTACGAACATTCATAGCGCAGAAAACTTGATTTATTTATCCAATGAAATAAAATTCCACTCTCCATAAAGGACTTTGGGTAGATCTAATGGAACATGGCAGTCTCCTATGTCAGACTACACAATGTTAAAAATGCTAGGTTTCTTTGAAACATTTACAGCAAACGTAAAAACAAATAAAGCTGAATAAATAAATTACAATACATACTACAACTTTGTCTTGATTTTAATGAACTTTGTATAAAACAGTTTATTCTTCAATGTACCAACATCTTGCAATGTGTCAATTTCCAATCTCTCCTTCAACAGTTTATCTGATATAAATGACTCTAATTCTCTAACAATGTGGCAAAAGTTTGTGCGTTCTTCACTCTGCACATCATTACATGTTTCGGCATCAAGTACACAGACTACATCCAATAATATAGACGGGATATCAGCATGCAATACCTGTGAAATTTAGACATCATAGTAAGACAAATTTTAGAAACTCTGAACAATGTGTTGGTCACAAGAAACAATGCTTTTTTTATACATGTTAGCTTTGCAGACACAATGTTAAGTTAAACAACGTCATAACTTACAGAAATATCCCTCAGCACTGAAAGAACAGCTTCTTTCTTTAGATTTCCACGAAGACCACTGAGCAATAAGTCATAAATAGTCTGAGATATACCAGAGAGTTTCCCAGACTTTGAGAAAAGTGGACTTTTTTCCTGATCTTTAATAAATTGAGTCACATGTTTGATACTGAAATAAAACAAATTAAAATATATGATTATATGTTCATCAATCACATGTTATTTCAGATTATCCCTGTTACTTTATTTTTATGTATGTCTAGGCCATAACCTTAATATGTTGTAAATTTGTTTACATAAACATTTAAAAACTGACTTAATTTCTCGATATAAAATAAGATATGTTTTGTTATTGATGTTATCTATAACTATTACTGGATGACAAATTTGAATGCATAGCTATGAAAAAAAAAAAACAATTGTGGTTTTTTTATATTATTATCGAAGTAGCGTGTTTTCAAAATTACACAAAATAATGTACTGAGTTAATAACATATCGCTACCTAATTTTAAGAAGCTATTATGTTATTGATGTCCCGCGTTACAAAACATAAACCTGTCGACAATTTTAACATTTTGAGTAAAATAAGTTTTTAAAAACTCCGAAGTATCATTTTCCAGAACTAACATAAAAACATCAACAAATCTTGTCGTGAGAATACACTCCTAACATGCTTTACTTTCATTATTAACGTTTCATGATATAGGCGTACCAACGGGTTAGAAATAACGATAAATATCCTTAAAATAACAACATTTACATGTTGAATGCTAGGGACCGTTCTGCATTTTTAATCTTTATAATATACCAAAAGTACAGCTTACAATTGCTCCTTTCCGGATTTCTCCCAAGTTTTACAGTATTCCGAAACAAATTTCGCATACGACCCCATGATTAGGACCAACTGAAATAATTTCAGACAATTTTACTCCCATCAAAGTAAGGCGCACGCTGTCGCCATGATTGATTTACAAGTTTTTTTTTATTGGTTGTTGCTATTGCCTGTTGGAGATGTTGCGTTTTGATACTAAGTGAGTATATTTGTTCTGTGTACTAAGTTATCCACAATTAGTTACGACAATAACTGTCTATGACGTAATCAGCATGAATTTATTAATAAATTGTAAAAAAACTTTACATTACTAAATCAAACTGTGTACATAAGGTATTAAACAAAATTTCCTACGTGCAGGTAATTTACAAGTGTTCTTTTTTTTTATAAAGCTGTTTTAATTTATTACAAAAATATCACAATAATTAATATTTTAACGGCTGAAACCAAAGGCTTATACCCTCTACCGTTAGAATACAGCCATGTCTGGATACAAAACATTGTTAGAAGTCATGTCTACAGCGCCAGTTTTTTCACAGACCATTAGGGATGTAAAGCCTAAAGCAAAGAATTCACTAAACGGGCATGACCACGGGCAAGTCTGCAGACATATGATGACTGGGCTGTCATCACAAAAAGCAACCAGCACAGACCTCCCTATCATCATTATTTACTGAATTGTGTAGGAAAAAATTGAATTTCCCACTGTTCGACTGTTAGGGCCTCCTCGCGCGAGTGACTTTTATCACGGTGACATTAAAGTTTTTATCATAGGTGCGTCACGTCACCAAAGCGCAGTGCGCGCATGAAAGCGCTTGTAATTACTTTTTGGAAATTCAAGTTTACATGGATATCGAAGAGAAGGTCTAATTTTATAAATTATGAACCAACGATAAAATTGGGAATTACATTGACTATTGCTTATCAAATTAAAAAACAAATAACCTTCTCTATGAACGCAGAAAGTGATTTAATAGTAATAGAAGGAAATACTTAAACCACAGATTAAAGACTAATACAGATGCGACAGTCACTTTTCGCCCAGTTTCCAACTGTTCCGTTTTGTCGCTAGTGGCGCAGCCGTTTGACATGGCGGCTTAGGTACTTACACACACATATGCAAGGCTTAGTGATGTGATGATGACGTGATATCTGATATCGATGATTAGTGTTGTTCAGACTTATCGATACTACATAAATTTATCGATATGGTCCTGTATTGTTTTCAATTTTTTATTTAAATATGGTAATAATTAAATAAAACAATTTTGAAATACTTGTTTATTAAAAGAAACAAATTGATTAAGCATTTTTTCCTGCACCTGAAGGATACATCTTCAATATATATTTCTCCTCGATTGCACCATTCAAAATTTTATTGACAATATTGCACCAGTTATGAACTTGTAATCATAGTAAAACGTTTATAAAGCTGTCCACCGCTTGTTGTGAACATGAAGAAAGACTCTTTTCAATATCTGAAATATAAAATACTATTAATTCAGAAACTATCAGCGAGACATGCCACACATTGATAACATATATAGCTTAAACTAACCTGCACTTCTTAACATGATTATTCCAAAAGTTTTTATATTGGTGTCAACTTGCTCCATACAATAATTGTGATCACCTGAAAAATAAAAAAACTAAATCAATGTAGACTCTTGGATACGACTCGGCTAATGAGGATCATTACTTGCTAGCATTTTCATCCTTATTTTGGTGGTATGGTACTGCCTTTATTTAAAATATTTATAATTACTAAGTTACAAACAAAAATCCTGTATCCATGTGAACAGTTTGTTTGATGTTGACTATAAATTGAATTCTAAACAAGAATACTGTACTTTAATATATTTTAACTGTAGAATACGAGAGAAATGAAACAGATTTTGTAAAAAAAAATAACTTAAGAATTGAAGTATTTAACTAAAGTAAATCCCTTGCTATCAAGTTATGAAAGTGAATTATTTAGGGAAATAACACATACCAGTTTCTTTAATGCATGAGTGTGTACCGCAGCCTCCTCATCTTGTTCTTTAAAATAATTATGGTCAAGTGTAAAATCCCATCCTAAAAACATTACATAAAAATTGCTTAATAATAACATACAAGTAGTTGCGACAGAATTGGCTGTTTATTTATATGTTTCTCATAAAATACTGGCTTCACATTGTTTTCAGCAAACATTTGTTTTAGAAATTAGTTGTTTAGGTTTAGTATGTACTAACCTGCAGCACCAATAAGTGGAACCCCGTGAGCTATTTCAGTGTTAGTCAGCAGGCACGGGTAGGAGTATCGAAGTCTACGACCATCTTTATCAAACTGATGTCTCTCGAAATGTTTTACGTAGACACGTTTTCTTAAAAGTTGCTCCTTCGACAGTCCAAGAAGAGAGGAATTTGTGGGCTCTAGATAGATATCCACTGATGTCTACGTTCTTGGGAAAGCTAAAAAGCCGGTGCGTTTCTCTTGTTGCACTGCAACCACCAACACAGCACTTCTGGGTTTCCATGACGAATACACTATTAATATAATAGGATCAACCGATATTGTCTCAAAAAACGGATAATAATTAGCGTCTCAAGGATCTCAACACTATAAATGCGAGGAAATACACTTGCA
Source organism: Diachrysia chrysitis (assembly GCA_932294365.1). Taxonomy (NCBI): domain Eukaryota; kingdom Metazoa; phylum Arthropoda; class Insecta; order Lepidoptera; family Noctuidae; genus Diachrysia; species Diachrysia chrysitis. Next base: position 6,906,613 of record OW028649.1, on the reverse strand, counting down.
GATGCAAACACTTGAAAGTTTTTCGACAGTAAATAACTACTTGTTAAAGTTTTGAAAACTAACGACTTTGACATTGACATAAGTCTCACAGACAGTCACAAACTCACACATACAAAAAGCTCAAATCTCAATATGGCGGCTGTATCACGTGATCGCACGACGGCGACGCTAGCGACAAAACGGAACACTCGGAACTAAAGCTGTCACAGGCCTGACTTAAACCTGAGGTAGGACTCGAGCCTGTGACTACTGGCTTAACTAAACTCTGAATAACAATGTGTTAATTCAGAAGTCCGAGAGATGATGCAGCCCAATACTGTTTATTTGAATTATTTGTTTGGCATTAACGCATGCGGAGTCAATTTTTGTAATTAAATACAATACAAATAGTAGAAAGAAATACTGGCACGTTTAGCTAGTAGTCACAGGTTCGAGTCCAGCTTGAACTTGAGTTTTTCTTCATAAAATATTTTTATTTAGTTTTTTCGTAGGTACTTAATCCAAGGGTCAGGAGTATTATATATCTATGTTAAGGAGCTACTGAGATAAAAGAACTCTGTGCATAGAGATAACAATAATGACTCTGTGCTACTGAGCTACTGGACTACTGTACTATGGACAACTATACTGTGTCAGTGTCAAGTACTCAAGTGTCATGCAGTGAATAACATAACCTGCTATTGCTAGATTGAATTATTGAGATTTAAATTAAATAGGATTCAAGATTTGTTAAAGTTTTAAATTAAAACAGAAATGCCTACTTACGAGTTAGCTTTAATGTTACGGGCTATGCCAAAGCCAGAACTTAAAACCACTCTCACACGAATTTCTCATGCTATATTTGACCGCGGCGGTATTATAAGAAACATAGAAAACTTAGGATTTCGACCAATGCCATACAAAACAAGTGCCCACGGTATAGTCCACAAAGAAGCTAATTACTTTGTATTTAAAATTGATACAGCGACTAAAGCAGTAGCAGATTTAAAAGAAGAATATAGAAGAGATGTGGACATAGTAAGGCAGCGCGTTTTTCTTGCTCAAGAAGCTAGCAAGAATGATTGTACCTTGGAAGAAGAACTTTTACCACCTGCTTACCGCGAAGATGTACAGAAAATGATTGAAGTTGGCAAAACACAAGTAAATCGCTTTACCTACAAATTTAAGTATAACTCAGGCCTTGATTATTATCCTTTCCAAAAGTAACTCAATTTTATAATAGTTAGATGTAATAATATTAGTGTATTTTAGGCAATAATAGATTATAGAGTATAATAAAATGCTATTTGAGTTTTATTTGTTGTTTTAATAGGTACTTTGTGTATTAATCTATGCTCGCAACTCTCCCTTAGTATTAGACTTCATCAAATTGTAACATTAAACTATTCAGTGCCTACTAGAAACTGGAAATAATTTAACTGTCAACAATATTTTTTAAAGTGACACTGTAAAGATTTTTTTTATTATCTAAAAACGATAAAATGATTTTCCAAAACTTGTACCACAAATTATGGAAGTGTTCTCTGACTAATATTTCTAATTTAGTAGCAGTTAAAAGAAGGTATTTATACCAAAACAACTACAATAAAAAAATTGAAGAGGTGGTGAACATCCAAATTCAGGCTGAACAGCAAGCCAGCCAGGATTATCTTAACTTAGCTGTAACATTCCTTAACCACTCTAAATCGTGTCTTGGTGCTGGTGGTTTCTTTATAAAAATGTATAAGGAGGAACTAGATCACATGCAAAAATTTATAAATTACCAGTTATTACGAGGAGGTATACCTACAATCTGTGGACTTGAATCACCAGATATAAACAAAAATCTAACATTACTTGAAGCTTTTAAACAGAGCCTTTGTATGGAAATGCAAATAACTAAGGTAATTTAAAATTATGATATTACCTTATTTCTAAATTGTATATATATATGCCAAGTAATTTAATTTATGAATATTTTGTGACTTACTATTTATTTAACTGTTTAATAATATTAGTTATCTTGCGAGAGTTGAACAACAATTCCTTTTAAACTATTTATAATGCTTCATTTTGTATGAATTTCTTCTTTATAGTAATATTTTCCTTCAACAGCTGTTAGAAGAAAGCATAAGCCTAGCAGAAAAATTAAAAGATTACCATTATGCAGATTTTGTAACTTCTGTTTTTCTAGCTGAGCAAATGAAATCAATGCATGAAATATCCCACCATATAACTAAACTGACAGCTCTTGGCAGTAATCAACATGCTTTATATCAATATGATTTGGAATTGGCTAAAATGTATCCCTATTCATTAAAAAAATAGTCTCACTTTTCATTCTTTAAAGATGAAGTGATGAGAAGTTCAGGGATAACGAAAAAAACACGCTGCGCGGCTAGTCACATTGAGCAAATACAAATTTTCACTTGGCTTGCTCGCTATTGGCTGGTTGATGCCTAATTAGTGATGGCCAAGCTGTCGCGCGTTTTTCATGGTGGTACACTCTATAGTGATATCCGGGGCTCTCGTGTATGCTGAAAGCCTGACGCGTCGCGGTTTGGCTTTTTTGAGTCGTTCGCAGAAACAATGGCAGTCGGGTCCTACGCGGTTACCGAGCGATATTTTGTGTGGCCGCATGCTGGCAGGGACGCTTCCCTAGGACCTGTATGCCAGAGTCCTTGCGAGCGCTAACGAGTAGGCTTAAAATCGATCTTGATAGAGTCAACTTCGTAAATTATTATTTTTTTAGCAAAGTTGGGTCTATGTACTATTCGTTATTTTATCTATGAACTAGAGATAAAGATCGCGACAAAAAAAAAATTATGTCTAAACTAGCCATAAAATAATCATAATTATATCGGCCCACTGCTGAAAGTCCTTTTCCGCTAAATGATTTGAATTCAAAAATGACATAATAAAATCTAATTGCCCCCACCCCAGCCCCCTCTATTTTTAAACTTATCAGCTATTTTGTAAAAATTGTCGAAGGCTCCTTAAATTTAAATTTAGGTAAACCTATGTGTATCTAGTGTAGGTACATAAGTTTAATAAGTAAATAATAATTCAATAAAAGAATTGTTTCCTTAAGAAGTTTTACTTGAAAGTATTTTTAGAACATTGTCTAATCGACAATCTCTTAAATCTGCCTGAAGTTTTGTAGATTCGTTACCGTAGTTATCATTGGTTAAAGACATTGTTCGCCAATCCGAGTACCATTGCACGACCGTCTCTGTAAATAAAGCTTTTATTAGCTAACATACGTAGGTAGGCGTCTTACTTAAGTAGTTACGTACCTATCTACTTTTTTCATAATATTTACAAATTTTCCATAAATGCCGTTAAAAAGATCTAAGAGTGATTAAGTAAATCTTACTCACCTACAAGGTCATTAAATTGAGTCTCATTAATACTGTCCTTAGAGTCCCAAACACGAGCATACTCTTGACACAACACGGGACCTTCCTCGTTCATTGAACTGTCCAAGTCCAACATGCTGCAATTGAATAAATAAGGTAGGTAGGAAGTTAGGTACAATATATTGTCTTGTTTTTTACCAAATTTTGGCCATGTCGTCGGTTGGTATGAACGAATATCTCGCGTGCTGGTTTCGGGTACATAGAAGAGTAGCAGCCAAACTTTTAAAGCAAACCTTTGACGTGCTCCTGGGTCGAGTGGCGTACACACCGGTTTTCAAGATGTCGCCAGCTCTGAGAACAGTTCTGAGAATAACCATTTTTTTATATTGTCTCGGGTCTAGGTATTTGTGGTACCTTCGTTGCCTCTGATACTTTCTATGGGGGCAGAGTAATGTACGTGATAATGTCCACATTTATTACTCTTTCACTGATTTGCGATCTACCAGAATCTGGGCCATTACCTATACTGAACCGCATTCAGAGACGTTAATTGTTACATAAGATAATTCTTAGTACGTAATATGTACGTAGAGTGAGCCGCGACGGAAACGGTTTTATAACCCATTCGGTTCCTCGAAGACGCATTCCTCATTCGATTTTGCTTTAGATCGCCGTGACTTTGCTACCGTGCGGAAATGCATATTTTGCGTTAATGAAGAATGGGAGTCTTGATGAGACCGAGAAAAAAAACGAAATTTATGTAATACTCATAGACCTTAAATGTACTAATATGTAATACGCGTAGCGAAAAAAACTAAATCAATGGTTATATGTACTATATTGTATCGCCTCGAGATAGACAGTGACGGGCTCTGGCGCACGACTGGGGAGCGTTAAACAGCGAATGAAAGAGAAAAATATCAACGGAATACTCGCTCCGACCGAATGAAAACAACCATGCGTAAGCAGGGCTCATCAGATCGGGTAACCGAATCCGAAAATCGTATCAACTACCGTACACGTGCTAGCCTTAACAGATCATAAAATTTTGTAAGCGAACTCTCAGAAGTCTAAAAGTTAGTACAATTAAATCAGTATTAAGAATTACCTTTAAGTAACCATTAACATATCTACTGAGTGCGCAAGGTGTATTAACTTCGAAAATTGAGAGCGGCTGAATGAATTAGTCTAGGTATGTTGTTAGCTAGTAGAAATTCTTGCATATACTGCCGAGCATGAGGTCTCGGGTTCGAATCCTGGGTCGGGCAAAATAGCTACACAGTTTTACCTTTAAGAAATACTCAGAAAAGCTTGGACCCTACATGATATTTAGGTAATACCTAGGTTCTACTTACCTAATAGCGTTTTTCAAAATTAAATCTTTATTTTTCTGATATTCTTGTTTAAATTTATTCTCTATGTTTTTAAACGACTTTACACAGCAGTCTTCCGGAATGTCTGCAATATAATCATGTGATCATTATGAAGTTGGCCTGTTTCTATTTTATTGCAGGTAAATAGTTTTTTAATTAACTACCTACTTACCAAAAGTTATTTCCACGCTAATATTTTTTTCGACCGAACAATTTGATACAATATTTCTTATGGTTGCAATAGTAGACACGTTGTCTGATTTAAAAGTTGCGAGTCCCCGTCTGAAAAACGCATGTTGAATTAAACGCGCTCTAGGTACCCTAAAGTCGCAAAATACAGTTGCATATTTATAGGAGGTTAAAGAAAGTGCTTACTGATATTCACAAATTAAAATAGTTTCCAATAAAGTGTGTAATCTGACAAAATGTATTTCGGAAGCTGGTCGCGGCAGTTCACCCGGTAAGGCTTCTGTGAGCCAAGAGGTCATTTCAGCCACTGAAAAGCTTCCTGATATTTGCAGTTGACTTAATGTTCTGTAACATTAAAATATTGTATTGAAATCACATGACACATTAATATAATATTTGGTACATACAAGTACGTGAGGAGATTGATTGATACCTACCTCTCGTTAGATTCAAGAGATTTTTCAGACTCATTGTGTTGGGAGTAATAAGGTAATGCTGGCAATTTTAGGCTAAGTAGACGAGCAACTCTTGGGGCGCCCGCTGGCAGAACGTAAATTAACACACGTTTAGCCTCCAACCTCGAGTTTATAGAGGAGTCTGAGGTATATCGCATCTTAACCCATACTCTTCGCGTTCCTGCTTGACATCTAACTGAAGCAAGCTGATCCGGTCCTGTTTCCTGTTTAAAATAGGTACAGATTAAACTATTAGTTACGACAGCTTAGGTACGGTATCTGTGTAAGTCGTTTTCAGACTAGTGTTACCTTTGAGGAGCAGATTGTTAGGACTGCTGCTGTATCAGTCTGCATTAGTAACTTTTGATTACAGTAAATAAAAAGCATGTCTAGAGGTACTGCGGAGGTTATTCTAACTTCCTGCCAGCCATCGCTTTCTGCTCCTAACAACTGCAAATAAGTAGGTTAGTAACTTTCAAAAATATTTTGTGTAGGTATTTTCTTTTGTGTTTACCACTAAATATATTGAGTTAGAACATAAATAATATAATAGAAGGAAAGTTCGAAGGAAAGAGGGAAAGGGGGCGACGGAGATACAGTTATATTATTCAAATAAAAGGGAAAGTAAAAGTCTTGACGTAAAAAGAGGTCCAAGAGCCATATGACAGAAGAAAATGGAAGGAGCTGCACCGACAAGAGCTTTGCTCTTAATTAGTTGACGATGATGATATTTAAGTTGCCATGTTAACTAACCTCGTGATTAATATCCAGAAGAGGTGGCGTTGATAACCCAGCATGCAAGGAGCGAGTATTCCGTTGATATTTTTCTCTTTCATTCGCTGTTTGTTTTTCTAAACGTGCCACTTCTCCCCTGACATAAACAAAATACGCACAATAAAATTGCAAACAGAATCATACTTATACTAGCTGCGCCCCGCGTTTAACCCTCGTGTTGATAAAAATTGGTGATACCTACCTAATGATAAAGATGAAAAGTAGCCTATGCGCTATTTTAATTATAATAAAATATCTATGTACCAAATTTCATTTTAACCCGTCTAGCTGTTTTATTGTCATTGAGTAACAAACATCCATCCATCCATCCAAACTATCGCATTTATAATATCAGTAAGAAATTATAATTAATAATTAATTTTAGTTAGTTAGTTGTAATTATAAAACATACTCGAGTTTCGCTCTTCTTGCTGCTAATATATTTTGATGCACTTTAACACCGCCGACTATGTGACTTGATCTGAGGGCGAAAACTCTGCCTGAAAATGTGGCTACGAGTAGTTCTGACTCTTCTGTGCTCACGCATCCACCAGCTACAGAAGTCACTGGCTCTCCACAAAACTGAAAACAACACATGTATAACAAGCGACACACAGGTAAAAAAAAAATAGGTACTTCTCTATTGTAATGATTACACACGTAGGTATACTTCAGCCTCGGTTTGTCTCCGAGATTGTCTATATCGACCATGTACAGCTGGATGGAGCCATCGTGACGACCGACGCTAAGATGGAAGTTACCATTATTGAAGTACCAGCCGAGGCAAACCACGGACCCCAGGCCTCTACCATCCACTAAACATTTGCTTGACAAGGTTAATCTGTTAACAATCAATCTGTGTGTAAGAGCTTGTCCAGAATCGGCGAATTCGTCGTGATTCTCTTGCGCATAATACGCGCGACCGTTGTGTCCAAAAGGCGCGTAGCAACGCGCGATTCCGCATCACCTGGACGCAACAAGGCTTCTGTAGTCTGGCAAAGTGCACAAGTCTGACGAGCGTGTTTGGAATTCGCACGATTCTTGTGGACGCGATGTATTGTCGCCCAACACATGCCTCGCTACCGCGCCTATGAATTGGCGCGAATCGATTCGCCCCTTTCTGGACAAGCCCCCCTAGACAAGTGTCATTTCGACAAGCGATAACGCTGATCGAATCGTTCAAATGTATGCAAGTGACAAGTCCAAGTCACGTGACTTATCGAAACGAACTGTCATTCCCATACATTTACTGTCATTTAAGCGATTTCTATAAGCGTTAATGCTTGTCGAAATGCCACTTGTCTAGGGGGGGGGTCTTAGGTACAAAGTAAATCAGATACAGAGGTATGTAGGTAGGCAACTCAAAATTGTTTATACACGACTACAGCTAAAACAACCGGTGCATTGCGTGCAAATTTTACAGGTAGAAATTCCTTTGACATGCAGCTCCAGGTTGAAGGTACCTACATACAAATTAGAATTGAAAAATTAAATAGGTATTTACAAATCATACTAAATCTAGTAAGTACTTATCACGAAAGAAATAATTGTTGTGAAAAATAAATGAGTAAAACTTGCTCTTCGTAAGCAATCAAGCCTATAGAACCGTCACTGGCTCCGTAGAAGGCGACGATGTCCGTCACATGTGTGGAAGGTGGTACCGCCAAGCGAGAAGGCCCCGATGAAATAACGGTTTGAGCAATCAGTTTCCCATTTTCTAAAAGTACTGCTCCCTTATTAGCTACCAACACTAACAGGCGAATTCTCGTACTCTGTGTACAACATAGGCTTAATTTAAACAGGTGAGCATTTGATTATGATAGGCAAAAAAATAAATCATTCTAACATTAGGTACCGCAAAGGCTGCTATGTCGAGGACTCTGTCTTCACACACGTAAGAGTTATACTCGCGCAAATCCCTGTAAAACGTAACGGTGCGTCCACTACAGAGTATCAAATCGCTCCCCATTATGCACCTAAAAACATTTCATCATAGCTTAAACCACCTACTTAATTAAATTCGGTCGGTCAAACCACCTCATAAAGTTTTGGCTTGAGGCCACTGCCAGGGATAAACAGGGATAGTGGTCTTAAATCACTTTAATGTTCTTTAACTAGGTACTTGAGTACAGATACGGTTCAGAAATACCAATTATAATTTCTAAAGTACAAATAGCCTATAATCTAAATATTAATATCTTACATTGACGTTATAGTTTCCGTCAGAGCAGTTTCAATGCTAAAGAACACTTTTCCTTTCCTCGTGTACCCTTTGACTTCATTGCCTGAAGCTGTAAATATTTTATCTGCTTGTGTTCCTAGAAATCAAATCATCAAAGGTCAGGTAGGTACCTACATAGTTAACAACTGAGCAAAACATGTAGTGCAATTTTGGAGAGGCCTAAGATTAACGGTAGACCCAGAAGCAGAAGAAAAAAGTGGCATCGTCATTCCTTATATCTACAAAAAACTTACCCATTGTAGTCGCTAATTGCACGGCAGTAATAGGTTTGCCCGGTAGTGTCTTGAATTGAACTACAGGTTCCTCATCTTTTATACCCAAACATTGTAGGACTCCGTTTTTATCACCTATTGCAAACTAGAATGTGCTGATGTTATTAAATGTTTTAGAGCACTTACACGTACCTAATGGATTTTTTGCATAATTATTTTACCTTTTGGTCTACCTTTTGTCCTAAAGGTGACATTATTTTTAAAGTATCCGGGTAAGTGATTCCACATACCGTGTAATCTATTCGCGATAGATTGTAATCCATGTTTTAATAATTTCGTGCACAGTATTGCGAATAATTATTTTCCATCCCTAATCGATAATACCTTGGTAACAGAAAACATAACAAATATGAGCCAAGTAGCCAACTAACTGAAAACAACAATAAGTGCAAACGATAACAACTCGTATGGTATTTTATGTCTTTGTGTGTGTAAATATTCAAAGTATATTTTGAAATAATGGGACCGTTAATATGAAAGTATTTCCTTGCAGTCTACTGCACTCACCGAAGCTTCAACTGGTATTACCGTAGTCTTAAAAATAACGTTAAAAAAAAAAACAATCATAACCTCTAATCTGTCAACAAATTGTCAGTGTCAATGTCAAAACTTTTGTGTGTGTGTAGCTGTCTTCCCTTCCCTTTCGATACTTAATTCATTTTAAATTTCTTATTATTTTTATATAAGAAAAAACAATGGAGATAGATAAGGAAAATGTTGTCCAAGCTGTGGTTGTTATGGACACATTTAATGACCATTTTAATCCTATAAGTAAAAGCAAACCTATGGTGAGTTAATTTTCTTATTAAAATTTATGCTGTAATAAATGACGTAAATGTTGGCATATTTATATCATTTTATATTTCAGAGCTTGCTGCCGGTTGCAGGAGTGCCTTTGATTAACTATGTACTGGAATCGCTGGCTCATGGAGGAGTGGGTGAAGTTATTTTATTCTGCTGTCAAGATGGTCCAAATATAAAAGATTATATTCGGTATATATAATACTCATATAGAATATTGACTTAATAAAATATGTTTGATTGTTGTTTGGTAATATAGTAACTAGTAAGATTAATTAAAAAATTTCAGAAAAAGTATTGAGAATAAGGCAATATGGAGTGTAACAATGGATGTTCAAGTGATGATGTCTGATACTTGTCAGACTATGGGAGATGTGATGCGGGAAATAGACGCGGCTGGTCTTGTTAGAGGGTACTTCATCTTAGCAGGGGTTAACACCATTACTAATATTAATTATGGAACCTTACTGGAGCAACATAAGTAAGTTTATAATCTTGTATATGAATACATTGCTTTATGAAAAAAAAAAACGATAATAACAGTCTGTTATAATAATGTATTTGTTTAATAACAATATAGCTTTAAACATAATTACATTTATGCTTTAAGACAAATATGCAAAAAAGATAAAGGTGCAGCGATGACACTTGTCTACAAAAAAGTTTCTTGGGAGCATCCTTTGATAAGCTCGGATAAGCCAATTTTCTTGGCTGCCGATGCAAACACCAACAAGGTTCTATTGCACCAGAAGTACAAAATAAAATCTACTGAAAAATCTATTAGTCTTCCTCTGGTATGAAAACTATTTTCTATTATTTTATTATCTTTTGAAAATTACACCTTATTTACTATGCTGTTATGAATGTTGTAGTAGTTTAAAAATGTATTATTTTAAATAAGAATTAGTACAGTATATAGGTATTATTATTTGATTTTTATCTTTTTAGGAAATTGTATTAAATCATTCTGAGGTGAAATTGCATCATAATTTAGCTGACACAAACATTGCTCTTTGTTCACCATCAGTACCTCCACTGTTCTCAGACAACTTTGATTTTCAAACAAGGGATGATTTTGTCCATGGTATTTTGATAAATGAAGAAATTCTTGCCAGTTCTCTATATTATACACTGCTAAAAGGAAACCAATATGCTGCAGCTGTTACTAACTGGAAAACATACCAGACAGTCTGGTAAGATTTGTTTTGATTGTACAGTTAATAAATAAATTATAGCATCTCTTTAAGAATAAAAGAAAAATAAATCAAAGTAATGTATTAAAGAAAATAATGGTAATGTTGTTTTTGACTGTACTATGGTTGTGTATTTCTATTTTGTCTGATAGCACATTTGTTTTTTTGATGTTTTTTTTTTCAGCCGTGATGTTCTACATAACTGGGCATATCCCTTATCATTTGAAACTGGCTCAACCAAGCAAAACAATTATCTTTTTATGGGCAACCACATCTTCCGGGAAAAGTCATCAACATTGAGCAGGTGAATTTGAATAGATAGATATTTAAAAGGCCGTACTCAGAGTTGTTAATGGTTACTAAGGGATTCCTTAGTATTGATTTAAGTAAGCAACCTCTCAGACTTCAGAAAGTTAACTAACTTAAATCGATACTAAGGAATCCCATAAGTAACCATTAATGACTGTGAATATGGCAGTTAGTAGAATAAACAGCATCCTTTTAATAGACCAAACGGTGTTTTGTAGTTATTGTAAATAGCAATTTAATTTAATAAAAATCCTTATTGTTTCAGATCATGTTCTTTGATAGAAGATGTGTTGATTGGGTCACAGACCCATATAAATGATAATGCAGTTGTGTCCAAATCCATGATTGGGAAAAACTGTGTCATTGGAAATAATGTAACAATCAAAGGAAGTCATATAATGAACAATGTTGTTATAAAAGATAACTGTAAAGTTATTAACAGTTTTGTTGATGAGCAATGCACAATAGAAGAGAATTCAGTTGTTGAAAATGGTACCATCATAGCATCAAATGTTGTGGTGGAAGCTGGTAGTCAATTGAAAGGGAATTTATTAGAGAGCTCAGAAGTTGATAAAGGTATGTTTTATATGTATTATTCATATTATAACCTGAATATTTAACATTCAAGTCAAATATAGGTAACACTGCAGAGGTGAGCACTTTACTAAACAATCATTATATTCATATAACAATCGTCATTTGGGGACATGACACAATTAATTGTTTTAAGAATAATATGAATGCTTGTTTTATGAAGAGCTCAGTATACAGAATGGCAGTGTAAGGTTAAGCTTTGGTATCGGTTGAATGTAGGCAGTGCAGGTAGTGTAAATATAACTTGTATTAATATTGGAATTGTGGTTTAATTATAATTATTTTGTTGTTCCAGAAAAATCATTGATGAAATCAACGTCAGAATGCACAGAATGGGAGAATGAATCATCTGGAAGTGGTGGTGATGACTTCATTGGATTTGAAAAGACATGGAGTAGTAGCGAGTCTTGTTACTCTTCAGATGGAAGCGATGAGTCCTCACTGCCTGATTCTCCTATACCAGATGACACAAACAGTAAGTACTTGGACACATTATTTGAATAGAAATTATCTGGTGCTAAATAAAAAATAATGTTAAACCTTAATAAAGTCAGTATCAAGTATGTTACTTAATTTATGTTGCATTTCTAAGAAGTTATGATAATTAGGTTTCTATACAGCTACTACTAATCATTGATTGATACATAAAATAATATAAATATGTAAAATTTGTAGAAAAACATCCTAGTTATTCTCACACTGATTAAATAACTGGATATGCTTAGTCTGTCTTAGGGCTTCAGCCAGCTTGAATTCTGGTTAACTAGATTACCATAAATCACACAACAAAGAATGGAACTGATTATTAACATGCATATTTTATTTCAGTATTCTTGCAAGAAGTTATTGACAGTTTAGCAAGAGGATATGAAGAGAAATTGAAAAATGACTACCTCATATTAGAAATCAATTCATCTAGATATGCATACAACATCCAATTGCATGAAGTCAACTTTTTTGTTGTAAGAGCTCTCCTAAGCATGCCTGTTCTGGCTGAAAATAAAAACGTACTCAACACTGTTAAGGATATATTGAAGTATTTTAGACCTGTCTTGGCAAATTACATCAAAACTAAATCCTCTATCATGGATTGTTTGAGAGCTGTGGAAGTAAGTTGAACTTGAATTTCTCTTAGGGTTCCATACCTCCAAAGAAACCCATATATATGATCTCTTGGTTGTCATTCTGTTTAACAAGATTACTTTTCTCAGAAACGTGTGGTTGTATCATGTTGAATCAATAAAATTCAAGCTTGTATTGTTGTGTATGTCAATGCTTTAAAATAATACAACCATTTATGTTGTTTTTCCCATTCATTTCCAAGTAACTGAAAACCTATGGGGTACCCACTTCCTGTCAACCCAGAATTACCTTTGGCAAGATGCTAGGTCTAACTACAAGTAAAGGAAAAAGTCGAAAATATTTATTTGTAGTTTTGTGCCATAAAAATAAGTTTTTGCGATTACTAACCTAACACTCTGCAAATTTCAAAGTCATTCAAAGTCAGAATTTAACTTGTCCGGGTTTAGTAAATAATCTGCTAAGTATATGTATAATAACTTTTGCAATTAATAAAAGAAAACCTACTATACAATATTACTTAAATTCATCTGTTTTTAGGATAGCTGTATCAAATGTGAGTGGTTGGACGGCAAATCTGGACAAATACTCCATTTGCTCTACGAGGCTGATGTTGTAGATGAAGATTCTTTGACAGAGTGGCACAAAGACTTGGAGGAGAATGAGAGTCCTATTGCAAACCAGACATCATTAGTTAAGTTCTTTGACTGGCTTGAAGAAGCCAGTGAAGAGAGTGATGATGAGTCAGACTGATATGTAAATAAAGCAGATTATTCCTAATTATTTAATTTTATTTGGCATTAATAACATTTATACAAAAATAATCCTAACGAATAGTGGCATATTGCTGGAACTGTACAGTAGAGAAATTCCTAAACTTGTTGATGTCAAAGGATGTTGGCTCACAAGGAGAATGTATTTTTATTTGGCGCATGTGTGTGTCTCGCCCGTTTTGGTGGTTGCTTAGTACAGCTATTTGTATCATATAGGTTCTGATCGGTCGGTCATGAATATCTTTGATTGGAATCATTTCCCATCCTGAAATAAATAATCAAATTAGTAATTATATGAATGTGAGACACTTACAAGACAAGGGATATTAAAACAGATCACTTAGGGGTTTATTATCCTTTTATCTTTTAAGTTAAGTTTTTTGTATGAAAAGTGATATTAATGACATTTTCCTAATACAAAGGTTGTCATTATAGATATTTAATGGTAAAAGGTAATTATTATGTTTTTTTTAATAGAGAAGGGTAGTATAATATGAATTGTTGAAAAAAGTTGGAAGAAGTATGGATTTTGTAAATAAATTGATTTAAATGGTCAGATGAATGAATTTAAGAAAGCATAACATGTACATTTACAAAAACATAACAATAGTTGCCACAAGTTTTATAAATACATACCACTTGGCTCAATCAACTCAATAACTTCTATCTCTTGCAAATCATTGAAATGTGTCCCAGCTCTAATTGATATCCTACTGGGAGTGTAGCTCTCATCCAACTTGTAGTCAGTGTATATGTAAATGTGAGAGACCATTGTTTTCCTCTGGAATTGAATGTTTACTAGATGTGGAAGTTGGCCATCTGATTGCCAATAAGTATCCATGCAGTCATCTCGCAACTGATCTATACCAAACCCTGCAATACAAAATATTTACCATCTGCTTCATAAATATTCATTGAAAACGTATTCAAATATTTTAATTCATTTTTCGTATGTTGTTGAGTTTTCACTCCTAAAGACAATGGTAACTATTATACAGAAACGTCTACGTCACTATGCATTTAACACTTTAAAGGGGTCTAGAAATATTTACTGACCTGGTTTACACGAAGACAAACTCCAAATTGCATGATTCCCAACTTCGCGAACAGTTCCTGACCTCTCACTTACGAGAGGATCTTTTTCAGAAGCCATAGCTAACTCCATTTATATTAAAGCTAAGATCACTTGTATCGTAATAATGTTTTCGAAGAGTGATGCGTATATTACCCAGAAATTAGGAAACAAAGATTTATTTATTTATTGCAGAGACGTTTGTTTGCTTTTCCTTTTCAATTTCAAACTTTCAACTTCTTTGACATTTGTCAATTGTCATTTGTCAAGTTGTCACTAGTGAATTTTATTTTTTTCTGTGGTTTGGAGAACTAATATTTTCAGAAAAGAAAAACTACGAATCTGTGTCCTTGGTGCAAGTTTTTTTACTTCACCACCGTGTTAGCGTAAATGCCAATTTGTATGGAGCTCGGTGAGCGGCATCTAGCGCCTTACGTCAAAACTAAAATTTGCGAGTGTAATTTTTTAAAATGTACGCCGCCGACGTTGGTGTCAATTGGTGTCAATCGAAACGCGAACGCAAGTGAGTGCGTTTGAATGAAAATATATAGTATTTTCTTTAAAAATAATAGCTAAATATAATAGGCACTTCACATGGCTATTTGTATATGCGTATTTGGCATATACAAACGAACAACTATTACAACGCGTAGACAGTATATTTGACAAAGTTTTGGACTTATTTGTATTATTGACAAATACGGCAAATAAACCGTCCACACAATGGCCTAATTCAGAAGCGCAGTGCGCACGCGCCGTCATAGTATTGATAAACACATTGCCAAATATTTGTGTTTGTTATGTGGTTGTATTATATTATAATTATCTAAGTTGTCGTGTAAGTACGTCATGTATTTTGCCAAATACAACAAACACCCAATAGAGACCACAAATAGCCATGTAGGTAAGCATTAGAATTTGACAATCTCTCTTTTGGGTCATGGTTGAATGTTAGAAAATTTAATTAGCTTTAATTTTTTTAAGGGCCTTTCGTTTTCCTTGCTGGAGGCGTATTTTATAGTCTTGCCAACTTAAGTCCGGTAAACCAGTGAAAGCCTCCTTCGAGGCTAACTGCGGCTGACCTCTATAACAAAAAAAGCATTTCGCTTTCTGCTACTGTCACAGGAAGTGTTAAATATATTAGGTAGGTATACCTAATTAGGCACAGAGTACTTTTATATTAATTAGGTAAAGATGTCGAAACTTTAGGTACATAATACAGTACATACCTACCTAGGTACATCGGGTGGAATTGAGCATTTAATAAAAAAAAGCAGCAATTTCTCAACTTATTAATTAGATATTCCCCTTCGATGTCCGAACTTTTTCATGAGTTTAATTATTTCTTTAAAGTTGAGTTGAGACATCGTGCCTTTTTTTGTGTCTGTTTTTAGTTTTAGATAAAATCTTATACCATATTACAACTGAACATACGAATTAATAATCCAGATTTTAACATTAATTAACTCACCATGTTTTACTGAATATGGCTGTAGTTACTTGCAAAAAGCAAAAAATAACAATTCCACCCTAAGCTTCAGATATCTATTAGTTTTGATTTGGACAAAAGTAACCGGTAAATTTATTATTTCGTATGTAAGTAGTAATTCCCGTTTAAAAATAAGGAGTGCATAGTGACACGGGGTAGCTTCAGTACAACAATAGAATTCAGTCCAGACCCCTTATAAGAAGAGGGTGTACCGGAGCAACTTATTATTTTTGCAAACTGTAAGACTCGTACCCGTAGGTAAGTATAACATAAGACATCACAGAGAACATTATAAATAGGACATTTTGAATAATGCTACGTTTAGGTACATTGAGAGTGACATATTATAACAACCGAGTGTTTTATACGCGCCTGAACAGGGGTGCCCGAGTGTGAAAAATTTGTTGCGGAACACAGAAATACCTACCCAAAGAAAAAATTGAATAAAAAAAAGTTTAGCTCAAAATGAGTTTATTTAATAATTGATGTCGAATAATTGATGAAAGGTACATCATTTATTCGACATCAATAATCATAACCAGACCGCTGAAGCGATGTACCTATCTTGTATGATGTACCTACCTCTTACATCTACATCATATATATAAATATTTTAGTTAGTTACCTACTTACTTTATAAATTACAACGGTCTAGGTAGGAATATTGTACATCTTAGGCAAATTGTACCTATCTGTTTTCAGCTAATTACCTATGAATTTTTTTTAACACTGCAATTAATTTTCGTTTCCTAAATGAATTATCCTAAGTAGTGAGTTCATCAGTAAACTCGAGATGGGATCGAGTTGACAAATTGATATCTTTATAATTAGTGGTTACCCTGCGGTGGTCTAATTCGAGTATGGCATGTGTGATGCGACCGCGCGATGAGTCCGACACCGCGGGAACTGTCCACTACGAGAATCCCAGACGTACACCAAATGTTAAAACAGTTCCGGCTATGCACACGGATATTATGTGCATACATATTTCGTTAGATAACATTACTTAAGTACAATAATTTACATAGCTGTCTGCCCATATTAATAGTTAATAAGAAGGATGCCTGCGTATTTTTGAGGATTTTAATTCCCAAATCTCGAAATAATTGTATGATTTAGATACGGATTATTTAAAGAAATAATTATCATCATCGTCTTATCTAATTTAGACTCTACAGCCTTGAATTTCCACTTATGAAATAGGAATGGTTTTCGAAGAAGGTAACAGGGTATCATAAATAATCACAACAAACTTTTTTAAATCGTTATTGTCATTGAAAAGTCTAGTAGTCTTTTTGCATTTTGACTTGTCATAGCAAATTTAATCGGTTAATTTTATAATTATTTGCTAATTTACCTAGAATTAATAAATCATGGTTTTAGGTAAAAAGCAAATAGAACAGCTTTCCGGATTTACTCCGACAGTGCTAGCGTACGGAATGGGTCTACTAGTTACGACAATATACATCACTGAATGGAAAGCTGTGTGCAAGTACATACCATTTTTCAATAAAACAGAAAAGCTACAAGCGGCAGAACCAACCAAAAAATGTTAAATATGTATTATAACGTACAATTAAATTTATAAAACTCTTTAACACCAAGAGAACAATATGACAGGTGATACTGCAGAGGTACCATTACTTGAAGCAAGTTATTTAAATTGAAGGAGGGCCAAGCACGCGCCCGAAACAGCACAATTGTAATCTGGAAAAAGAATGGCATTATAATAATGACTGGTCTCTGCATCAGGTGTGCTCGGATTTGTAATAAAATGTCAACCGGATCGTACGCAGCCGGCGCTGGCGCACGCGCAGCTGTCGGCCCTCCTGCGTGCCTCCTGTGAGGTTCGCCCTCTGAATAAACATTACCTCTATTGTAGTATATATTGTTTAGAAAAATCTACATTGTACTTCATTTATAATGGTGAAATAAAAGTCAAACCATTTATTAAGTCTTTCATCTGAGTTAACCCACCGTTAATGAGGCGTCTCTATGCAATAAAATGCGATCGATGTACCTATAGTGAAAAAAAGATTGTGTTATCAAATAGATCTCAAGTATCTGAGACTAGAAAGCTTTGTAGATCGGTATAGTGCTTAAATATAGGAGATATCCTACATAGCACTTGAAGAAATTCGACGTGTTCGGTGTTTCGCATAAGAGTAAACGTTGAATGTAATTACCACCTTAACTAATACTTTTTCTGAAAAGGTACTTTTATATTTTTGTAGCCTACAAACGATCTCGCAAAATATTTTAGAATCATTAATTAGAAAAGGGACAAAGAAAAATACACACCGTACATCTATTTGCATCATTTAGAATCACTTATTTTTGTTTAAATTGAGTAATAAATTATATTTCTATCTGGTTCTTAAAAAAAAAACAGATTCGTAAGATTTTATATTGGTAACTAGCTATCCCCCGCGACTTTGTCCGCGTGTTTTAGTTTCAACGGTTTTTAATTTTTGCAACATTTTTCATTGATGCTTTTCTCCTTTTGGTCGCAGCGTAATGTTATATAGCCTTCCCCAATAAATGGGCTATCCAACACTAGAATAATTTTTCAAATCGGACCAGTAGGTCCTGAGATTAGTGCGTTCAAACAAACAAACTCTTCAGCTTTATATATTAGTGTAGATTAAAAGCTGGGTCTTATATTTAGGGGTCCTATTTAAACTACTACTGCGAAATCTTCTAAATAGAAAAAAATAGAGCTATTCCAATATAAAAAAAATATAGTTCGCTGTATTTATTTATTGCATCAACAAATTATAATCCGTAGGTTGACCAAAAATTTTTAAATACTTGAAAATAAACTTAATTTCTCCTTAGTTTAATATCCGTTGATCTTATTAAGTAATGAGGAAAAAAACCGTAATGTATAGTAGTATAAAAAACAGGCATTTTCGGTGTCTACGGCAGACATTGTCACTTTTCTCTAAATCGTAACTGGATCGTACTCACAGAGTACCTACTTTAATATGATCGCACTATGTATAAGACCCAAACACGTCAAGGACCAAGGGCCACAATAGGGAGATATAAGTGGGGTGAGGTGCGGTGTCGAGCCGCGTTCCGATACAGCCCTGTGTTACTCTGTCTGTAGGCCGCTGCTCAAGCGGCTGTGTGCGGTGCGCGTGCGTTCCCTTCCCTCGTGTACGAACCCACTTAGTAAACAAACTTGTATACATTGTGCGGACTTCAAGAAACAATTCTTCACATACTTTATTAATAAGACTTTTGGAGAATCAGTGTTGATTGACTTGTGTACAATATGGATTTGTCCTGTGGAGAGAACATGCAGCATTCGGGGAACAGTGGCAGTGGAAGAATGGTCGACATGTGCGTCGCAGGACCAGACCGTGCTCTGGACCGCGACCCTCGGCTTCTTCTCAACCTGCTGGCCCTGGAGAGGTCACACGCCATCCACACGGACTACTTTCAGAATGTGCAGATTGATATCCAGCCCTTCATGCGAAAAGTGGTCACAACTTGGATGTTGGAGGTCAGTTTACATCAATAAACCTGGATTGCATACCTTGTAGTAATATCTAAGTATTTAAAAAAATCAAAATACACACCAAGTATAAATTATATCGCGTAGTAAGCGCTTGACTATCGGTGCAACTAACAGCTGATTAGAGTGAATGACCTGGATATGTGAGTATTACATGTATTGTGAGCGTAGTTTTAAATTATGTTTATGTGTTAAGTATTGCTTAGTTTATTATTTATAGTTTTTAAATTAGATTCTTATGTTTATTTAATCAAAGTTACGCGCATTAAACTCATAATACAGTCGTTCTTTTCATAGTGATTCAATTGCGAGGGTAGGCAGAAAATAATTATTACTATACATCTGTACAGTAATAAAATTAAATATTGTATTAAGTGTAAATTTTAATGTAGTATCTCTCAGCCTAGTGTAGATAGAACTACATGATACGTGTTTTTAATGTAAATTGATAAAATAATTATAAATCTTTGAATTTACATAGCGTAACATAGTATCTTCCTACATAATAAAATGAACGAACCAACAGAATGTAATAAAAATAAATAATGATGTTTTGATTATATTTACTGTGCGGTTAACTAACTGGTTATTTCTTTTTCATCGATTAAATTGCTTGTACTATTTATCTAATACATTTTAAATGAAGCTGAACTTATTGTTACTCTCTTAGATTAGTAAATATACATAACTTCTGTAGCCTGCTCTCGTCTTGTAATTTACGCACCGGTGACAATGACCCCGTCCCGTCACTTTGCTTCCATGGTCACTGTGAGACCCTAATCTTTGGATAATACTTGGGAAATGTAATAATTTCTTTAGCTTAAAGAATTATTACGAATATAAAATAACATTTAGCTTAGTTAGTGCTAAAACACCAATAATATGTATTGGTGTTTTGATGTATTAAATGTTGTTAATTAACATTAACAATATTTAAGTAAATTCGACACTATGTGGAATTTATTGCAAAATTCAATCTTATAATTTTGGAATAAAGGTGCTAAGGCCAAAGTATACACTGATATGTTTAAAGCCATTTTCTTCGTAAGGCAAAAATACTCCTTCTAAACTTTATCAACCATATTTTTTTCTCGCGCATTTTTAATTCAGGTTGATAAATTGTTTATATTGTACACAGGTATGCGAGGAACAGCAATGCGAGGAGCAGGTGTTTCCCCTGGCTGTCAGCTACATGGACCGGTTCCTGTCTCAACGCGCCATCTCGCGGCAGCAGCTGCAACTCCTGGCGGTCACCTCCCTGCTGCTCGCCTCCAAGTTCAGACAGTGCCATCCGCTGTCTGTAGACCTGCTGTGTGCGTACACAGATAACTCTGTTTACCCACATGAAGTCAGGGTAAGTGTGATTCACTAATCATCGCAAGATCGGTAGTCTGCCAGCTTTCTGACATTACGAAGTATCTCTGATCGACTGTATATTTTTTTACCTGGTTTCTAAGTAATTCTGATGGTCATCAATAAATAACTAAAAATAATAGTCAAAAGATTCATACACTCAATGGGCGCAGTGGTTAAGTACTCACTCACACTGGTTCGGTCCCCGCGCAGCAGTGTGATACTGTAATATTCGTTGCAGTCCCGGTTCGTGATTATTAGTTCTTATTTACCTATATGTTTATCGACTTAAGTACATGATCTTATACTTTGCCTTTTGATAAATATAATATTTTAGACTGAACCTCGTGGTAAGGAGGAGTTTACAAAGCTCACGGTTTATAATTATAATCATCGCATGCTGCTGATACTTTCACTTGGTATTGTACATTACTTTATATCAAATTCCTAGAAAGCATTGTTCTTTGTCGACCTTATTATAAATTTCCTGTGATCAATACTCGAAACATCATACTTACATCGTGTCCGTGATAAATTCTTGTACGACACACGATCTTACATAAAAAGCCAAATGGCTCTATCGCCCGACGTCCGGCGACACGCATCCTGCGACAAACTTAATTGTTGTTTTGATTGTACTGTGAATGAACTCGATTAGTTTAGTCAAATGTCATTTCTTCGCCCCAAAGCGGCATTTCCTTACACCAAGCCAGTTTCCGGCAATTACTCCTTCCTCGAGAAACTTAAGAGGGCTTGTAAGACTGTCACCCTTCTTATGAAGCCACAGCCTGTGACGAAGTAAGGCACCGAATAAGTAGCTTACTTGCTTCCGACGGAAATGTGGGCACTACTCCGCTCAAGACACGATATAGAGCCAGTTAAATTAGAACTAATTTAAGTAGCCGTCTTTTTGATGCCTTTAATGAGATAAGGTTGTTGGACTCTTTATATCCACGGACTTGTTCGAACTTTAAAGGGCTTAAAAAATGAATGCATTATAATTGTACCGTCAAAATGTGATATTCACTAAACTCCCACAGTAACCCATAATGACAAAATTGTCATAATCGTTCACACCGGCACGGACAGGTGCGATTCGTTGTCACTCATGGGCCTGCCTTTTGTTATAAATTTTGACTTTGTCACCTTATTCACACGCTTCCAATGCAACTGCACTGCATTTTACCTAATTGCATCCGAATACCTGCTTTTATGATTTTTCTATATATTTCCATTACCTAATCGTAAATGAATGATGTTATTGACACACAATTCATACTCACAATAAGAGCTTGACATTGCTACGTTCAATACATTGTATGAGTATGCTTTAGCACCTACATCTTAATCTTCTTCAACATACAGTGACTGTTAAGGCATTCCTGATCTAACCATTTTCCTGTTCGCATAACTAAACATTCTCCATATGTTGTAGTTAAATATCATTCGGATACCGTGAGAACATGTTTCGTCACTCCTTCGGCGCGTATGACACCGTGGATCGCTCGTATTTCCTTGCTATTAATTCGTGCGATGGTCGCGATACGCCTGCAATGCACATACTTAATTCAGTCATATGGTGTCAACCGATCCTACTTTCCCATACTTACGGACGTAAATATGCAAAATAATGCCATCATTAAATTGTATTCATATGGTTCCTCATTCATATCTTATACTACGGGGTGGTTAATTAATTATGTAGGTTTAGCAGTGGTAGGTAACTAAATAAGTACCTAAACATTTAATCATACTCCTTAAAAATCATGATAATCTGAAGTATTGTCGCATTCGGTTTTATGGTTTATCAAACTCTGAACAATGAATTCTTCACTAAGTTTGATATAGATAAACGACGGAGTTCACCCTGTCTTTATCTAAATTACTTTATGTTTTGTTGTGTAAGTAAACAAGGAGTCGTATGTCCGCCCTTATTATATCAGTGGCCATGTGAAAAGTATCGGCAGCCGGGGGCTCCATTGTCCCTTGTTGTCTTATGACATTTCTACAGTAATTGTAACGTGATTCGCCACTTTTTGCGGTTTCCGCCTAACCCATCAAGTATGACGGTTACGTATCAACTATTTAGAATAGGTCGAACATCCCTTTCTTTAATAAAGGAACAGGGAATTAGTTGTTACAAACGTAAGAAAGTATACTGTTATTCACACGGGGTCGTGCCCTTTGGGAATAATTAAATTCAAAGGCCAAACGACCGTCGTTTATGTTGCATTTTTTTTGTTATAGCAATGGGAAGTGATGCTCCTTCAACGATTAAACTGGCAGTTGTCTATTGCAACGGCGTTTGACTTTGTGGAGCCTTTCTTGGCTCGAGTGCCGTGGGGCCGCACGAACCCGCTGGTCAGGACACACGCGCTCACACTCACCTCAGTATGCTACACAGGTATGTACACCATGATCATTACAAATTTAATGGGCGTACTCATTTCAGCAACAATAAATCTCCCGCAAAACTCGTAAGTTTTACATGCGGGTCGCGCTGACTTCCTACTCAGATAATTAACGTTAATCGATAACTGCTACTTACTCCGCTTAACTCTGCTTAGTGTATATTTTATAATTTGTCAAGGTATTTGGTAATGGGTATACTATTATGGGAGGTTACCTTTGTTTCTAATTGTGATTGTTGTGCGGTGGACAGGGTGTAGTGATGTAATGTGGGGTGCAGAGTGGACGCGTGTATCGGAACGCGCACATGCCGTTGGCGCAGTGATAACGCGCACACCTTGCGCCTGCGCACCCCTCAGGGACTGACCCTCTCGCACTCCCATTGTAAAAACACGAACGACCTCACTTTGAAATTCCAAATTATGCCATTAAATTTTAATACTACGATTACAAATGGTAAAAACCTGTTTGCGTATTAAAGCTTTGTGTTGTTAAAAGAATCTATAAAGAGGACACGTGGCAAACGATTTATGTATACCTCTTTACTGACATGTAAGCTCCTTTATTTATTACGCGTGTAAGTCGTTAAATAAAATAATTAAAACGCGTTTTATCGGTTCATGTGCGATATAAACTAAAATAAGTGAAAAGGTTGCGTTTGTATTGCCAATTTATTTGTATTCCTCTTTATACCTTCGTGCGTACCTTAAAGTAGTTGAACTAAATGTACTTTAAGGTAAACACGTGCCCTCAGGCCCTCCATGGACGTTAACCACCAATGACCCCTTGACATTACCTCCCTGCGAGGGTTGTGCTTTTCCGATCACTGAACACATTAAAAAACTAGTGGAAACTACTAGATTATATTTAACTTACCACCTGACCTTTATTAAACACCTTCACAATTTTTTATTAACATTAAAAATATGCAATACGTTATATTTCCGGTGCTTTTTTACTTCTAACTGAATTCAGTTTCTTTAAGCCTTGCTTAGTACATTTATTGAAATGCCAAAGGAAAGTCTATTTAGTTTTAATTTTTTTACACCTATAGCTATATCTTTTCATATAATCTTAATGCCTATTTACCTGATGGTACCATACCAATATTATATTTGGATATTATTGCACTTAATTTAAAGCATCATCATTTGTTTGCTTTATTATTTCAGCATTTCCCTTTAAATTGATCTAATGTGTAGAATTATCTCATAATACTTAACCCTGTCGACCCCTATGGTCTATCGAATCCTGATAACAGTTATTTATAGCCACCACTCGTTTACCCTGTGTCACCCTCGATGGGTCCATTGCTTTTACATTTTAAGGTTTTCTCAGACCATCTGTTGTTACAGTGAAATAGATTTGAAACGTGTTAAACGGTAATTAATAGCAGTAAGCTTAGATTACGTCCATGACGACCATTATAGATACATATATTGGTTCAAAAAACTGAAGATCTCGTTCGTTGAAAAGCTTTGAAAAACTAAAAATTTTATTTTACCTCTTACTTGATTTTTTTTACATCCCTTAATTACTTCAATCGACTACTGTACTGAAAGTTAATGCACTACATAGAAGTTTTTATGGACTCAATGGACTGCTTATATTGTTGTATAAGCATGATGCCGGGTCAACTAAACTATCAGTTGCATCTATTCAGTATAATATTGTAAACAGAAACGTTTCGTGTAGCGGGGCGTCAAGTTTTGTCGGTGCCGCCGGAAGTAGCATAATTGCCGGTAACTGATCGTGCATTACTCTAGGTGTGAAAGGGTTAATAACATTACTTGACCCTAAATTTCTTTTATTAGCTTTCTTAATGATCGTTGATCATAATTGCTACAAGGAATTTGGTAATCCGATCTTGTTCAAATTCCAAATGCCGAAGTGTTATTTTTTGGTATTATTATTGCGAGTAAAATCATTTCCATCGCGCACGCAATGTGCAGTTTGACCGGACTAATTTCTTAAAGTAATGTCACGGTTACGAGACTAGTCGACGCTTACGCAGGGGAGCTCGCGCCAGCTGACTCGGGGACAATGCTCGAAGACGTCCCGCGGCCATTGTTCCGCGCCCGAATCCCTGTCCCGAAGTCTCGACAAAAGCTTTGCGACAAAGAGCCGTCTCGGCGCGCACCTGGCGTACTACCCTATCTAACCCGATACTAAGCCGAACATCTCCACCATATAAAATCTTCGATATACATATTATAAGTATAGCATTGACTGCGAGATTCAAGCTTCCGTTTTCAACATCCGATCCTAAACCTAATAGCTCTGGTACCTCTATTTTTTTCTGTGTTAAAATTCATATATTATCCGCCCTACACAATTTTAACATAATAACTATCGTAACTGTCATAAAAATACTGTTATGAATTCTCTATTAAGCTGATTATAAAATATATTGAATAAGACATTAATGTATAATAAAATATATATTTGCAATAAAATTATGAGAACCAGTTTAACGCACAATTAGATCATTATATTTGCAACCCCTGCGTTTTTGCATTCTGTTAGTGTTAGGCAAGGATTCACTATTAGGGTGAGACTGACAGGTTTCTCAAACGGAACTTAACGGTCCTCGATGTCTGTTGAGTGTACTTATGTGAATGCAGTTGTAGTAATTATAAGGGTAAGACGCGTGGGTGTGAGGTCTTCGGGTCGATGGCAGTCGCGTGGGCCACTCAGCAGATGTCGGCGCGCAACTGACAGCCAACCTGTCGCGCAACGGATCGTGACGCACCGCTGGTCATGCTGACCAGATCAAACCTGATACCGACCTCACTAAATATTTTGATTTTATAATAAGCTACTGATTCATAGAAATTATTCAACAACTGTCGTGTGTTTTGCAGATACAACCGCCGTTCGTTTTTATCTGTACCTACTGTTTATTACGTATGAATAGAAGTGTTAGGTGACTTGCACTTATGTGCTTAGAAGGTGTAACGTCTGCAACGGACCTAAAGTTCATGTCTAGTCTAGATTCATTGACCTACCGGTTACTTGAGTCAGAAAGCTTGCGTTACATTAATAAAGTGTGGCCAGTTTTTCTTATTAAACTTATGATGCGCTCGCGTGTAGCGATATTGTTTTTCTTAAGGAATAGTTATGAAGTATCGCGTTTAAGGGCACGATAGAGTAAGGAAGGGTGCATGTAGTAGGTGGGCAGTGACCCTACACGGTATTGCTATGCTTGCGCGGAGGTGCGAGCGGAAGGGTCGCCAGGTGTCGTTACATCTGCCGTCTTGGCCTGACGTCGGTTCACCCAAAGCGCCTTAAACTTTATATTGTATCTACTTGTGATGCTCCAATGCATTCACCGTTAGTTATGTGTAATAACTGAATAGTTTTACAAATCGAACAGTTGTGACTCCAACGAATTAATAATTTATACACTTAATTCTAATGAGAACTTTGTGCAAAGTTTAGGGTCTTACTAAACGATAATAATATTGATTAGTCAAATAGTGATCGAAGTTACATTTTGAAATCGCACAAAAGAGTCTCTCCTTCGTAGCAAAATGCAGCTGCGCCCTTACCTAGACGACTTAAGATGTAAATTACCATTATTCCCCGTCTATTGTCCCGGAGTAGGTACACACAAAAATGCAGACGGGGACGGCATGCACAAATCGGGCAGCTGCTCGACTCCGCTTCCTTATTCTCAAACTATAACAAAGGAGTTCCCGTATTGTGCAAAATGTAACGCGACTTTTATTATACTCGTCGTCGAAGATGGAAACACTTTTTTTACTTCAATTGTTGTAAATAAGCTGTCTTTTTGGCTTGACTAGTTTTATTTATAAGCAGCAATCTCGATCTTGGTCAGTCAGTAGGTTATAAGATGTTTATAATGTGTGCAAGCCGTCGGATCGCAGGACGCTAAGATGCAAGGTGTCCGAGCCACCTGTCCGCACTCCGGTAATTATCTCGCAACAGATGCGCACGTTCTACCTGCGTCTCCGTCCTCCGTCTGTACAATATTTTGATATAAAAACACGAAAACAAGAAACTCGTTTTAAACTCAACCTTAGTAGTCTGAACACAAGTCATGTTTGATGTCTAACAACAACATGAAATAAAACAAAAAACGATCAAGCAATAAAGTTGTTTTCTTTTGTCAACAGAGACGGAATTTCTTCTGGTACCACCATCTTTAATAGCTGCTGCGTGTATCACGGCAGCTGCCCGAGGACTGCGTGTGCGCATGTCTGTGAGCGACTTGTGCGCCCTCACGCGGACCCCATCTGCAGCCGCCGAACTGGTGGCGCGCCACGTGGAGCGTGTGCTAGCCAGAGAGACACAGCCTCAGGAACCCAGGAGCAGGCCGTCACAGGCGTGCAAGATCTCCTCGCCAGAACAGACCCAACTTCCAGACACACCCACAGACGTTCAAGACGTACACTTCTAAAGTTAAACCCCTACCAAAAAAATAGACGCCTTGTACCTTCTTTTCCAGTCAGTTTATTTTGGCCCCACGTGTTTATAGCCGCCTGTATAGAAAATCGTACAAAATCAACATCCCAAATCATACGATCTCAGTGTTTATGAAAGTATGGATTGTATTGTTACGAATATTTTTTATTTCGTGCACCTGGATGAGAGAAGACCCATCGAAAAGAAAAAAAAAACGTACCTTCAACCCAAAGAAGCGATGTCAATGCTTGACAATATAAGGAAAGTTATGTAGGAGAATTAATTGTTCATTGATCTCAAATTATTTATGTGAAATATTAACATAAGAGTAGATTAATGTTATTTATTGTAAAATAGATCCATTATGTTAGTTGTTCAAGGTGTAACATAAGTAGTTTTCGGCTGAACATTTTAAATGACCTTTTGTGCCGTTTGATCTCTGTTAATTCCAAATGTTTATAAAGACTGAAAAGCAGATAAAGTCAATTAATTTTATGAAAAAACTAACAACACCTAAAAATTTACTAAGTATCATAATCAAAATTACAAAAAGACAAACTTTTCAGTAGACGTTATGTTTTTTATTTATAGGACGTTTTGTGTGTAACTATGTTAAGATCTCATTTTGATGTAAATTTGAATTAGTCCCTTATAACTGAGGGGGTAAGAGTGTGTTTAGTATTTGCTGATTGAGTGTAAATGTTGAAATGATGTAATATTTATTTAGGTCGATGTTAAGTTTTAGTAAATTCTAGTCAAACGTTTTACACATTCCTGTTTTCGACCAAACTTAATGTTTTAGATGTATAGAGTCGTGTTTAAGTATTATCGTGTAAGTAATTATAATGTTTTAGTTTGTTCGGCGATATGTAGCGGAGGCGATGGAATACTCATTACGGAGACAGTACCAGTGGTACTGTGTTAGTTAATATATAGAAAATTTAATTCCTTGCGTGTAGTTAGTATGTAGCTGTATTTATTGGGTGTAGGTGAGTAAGGGAGAAACCTGGATAAACACTACAGAGTAAGTGATAAAGCGGCGCGGACCCGCCGAGCGTTACGTTACGCAATGTTAATTATCCTAATTGTCATAAATTAATGGGCGAGCTTTCAAGTTTCTCTCTTCATGCCGTCTCGAGCCGATGTAACTTTCACATAAACTTTAAAATTATGTTCAAGCAACCACGTAGTTTTAATATTATTTTGAATTGATTAGGCAGGCAGCTTACAATTGTTTCTATGGTGCCCTGAGCTTTTAACGCCACGGTGTCATACGAATGGAACGAAAACTTGTAAAAGGTAACTGATATTTTGATTATTTATTGTTTTTTTCTTTTGGTTTTCAAAGCATTTTTATATCTATAGACATGTATCTTTAAGACATCCTATTGAAATACTATCATATGTAATATCAAAATGTTTCTTATGGTTGTTGGAAATTAATTTCGGTTCCCTAACCTCCAGTTGGTTAACGACCGGCTCCATAGAGGTGGATACACGACACCATGACATGTTTATCTATCCATCTTGAACTTGTTAAAAAGATTAATCAATTTAATTATAATTTTTACGTTAAAAGTTGTAATTATGAGAATTTTTTGATATTAAGTAACTGGAATAGCTATTGTTCATTTTGGTTAAGGTTTGTTTTAAAGAGCGATCGTGTTTAGGTATCTATTATTATACTGCCTATTGTATAAAAGTGTATGGTGCAGTCTAGTTTATTGGCTGGCCATAAATGAATGTATAGTTTTATAATAAAAGCAAACACAAACAAATTTGTATTTTTATTTTGGAGATTCGTAGATTTCATGTGTAACTAAAGATGAATACTTGAGGACCTTAGAGTATAAATAAGTTAACTATAGAGTAGGTACACCTAACAGACTATGAACTGTGAGTTAGATAATAGAGCGCGCTGTTTTATTGCCTCATACCTATAATTACCCTAATAATATCGGACCCATCGATATTTTCACCACAGGAAAAAATTATACCTGTCAGCCTGTAGGTACTGTTTACTATAACTAAGTAGATTTCGTTTACTATTTCAACTTCGACAACACAAGTTGAAAAGTGAACTGTATTGTACAGATTGTAGATAACGTAAAATTATATCATTAATATAAAATCGATCGAGATGATTCTTAAAGGCTGCTATTTTAGTAAAGCTCTTTCTCCTAAAATACATAGGTACTTCAATTTCTAAGAATACATCATTCCTTGACTTCATGAATATAAAAAAGGTAATGGCCTAAAACATCTGAATGAATAAAGAAATTGCACAAAATTATTTTAAAAGTTATTAACGAAATAATTATCGTATTTATGAACTTAAATTAGGTATGTGGATTGTTTAAGGAATGCAGCATTTTCTATGGCAAAGAACTGCAAAACAATGTTTGGTTGTTGAAAAGAGTATTTAAGTACTTAGTTTAAAATGTACTTACTTCGTAACAAAAAAAACAGGAATTTGTATGATTCGCTACAATATAAATTATAGGAAAATCAGCTTCTGTTTTGTGTTTATTGTTCTTATGAAACAGAAATAATAGTAATACCTGCACATATAAAGCAAATTAAACGCAAGAAATGTGATGCTTTCTGACTCTCACAAGCGATAGCTGTAAAAATGATCCCGCGGGCAAAACTAAACAGTACAAACAGGAGCCGCCAGATGGCGCTTATCGCGTCGTGTGAAAGCTCTACTGTCTAAGGAGCACGTGGTATCTAAAAATGTTTTCAAGTCCCTAACATTCTTAAGAATATAATTTTATTCAGTTTCTATTAACTAGAGACCAATTTAAATTCTTCCTAAAACAAGGCAATTCGTTAGATATGCCGATCTATGAGTATATTTATTGTTGTGACTTAGCTCTTAAAATTGTTAAGTGGCGCCCTCTATACTTTAATGATAGAAACGCTAAAGCTCCCAAAGGACGAATGGCGATAAGTTACATTGGTCTTCGGTTTTTGATGCTATAGTACCGCTATATAAGCATAGAGAGCAGCACTGACGAATTTATTTATTTTTAACGCTTCGGCCGTGAGTTTTGTGACTATTCGACCTTTTGTCTCCGGTTTCGGTTCGAGTTCGGGTCGGTTTAAACTGGACTTATCGACTTATTTCGCTTAGAAACTTCTAGAAAAGAACGGCAAGTTTTATCATAGACACTAGCTTGCGCATTGTTTAAATACTGTCATGTATGTATCATGGTAGAGTCTCAATAGTAATAAAGACTATTAATTATTGCCAGGCAATTGGTCAAACCAGATTAAATAATCAGGAGCAAAAAGATAAAAAATAGTTTGAGAAATCCCTGACTTAACTTTAGTATATTTTCCTAGACATAAAAGTTGTAGACGTGTTAACCCTTTATTCAAATGTGACGTCTCTTACTGGTTACTTTGACCTACATATTTACAAAAAGCTAGAAGTTATATGATTTAGTATTGTTTTCAACAACTGCCAAGCAAAATGGTTTTATTTTACTTTAATGTAGGAACCTCGCATTATTTTCAGCGAGTATTTGTAGGAGTTATTCAGATTATACGCACGGTGCGGAGGGAAAAAGCTTCTCATACGCTACAAAACGCTAACCAAGTCGTATACTTGTGTTCTAGTGCAGTTTATGTGTTTTTGATATGATTATGTACACATATACCATGAAAATTTTATGATGTCTCTGCTTAAATTGTAAAGATACTTAGTCCTAATTCTTATTCTCCGTACATTTTCCTCAGCAAAAATGTGAATTTAAAAAATTACGTAGATATCTCTATTGAAGTCTCTACCTTTCGTAGCTTTTAATCTTACATAACTACTAAGAAACATATTGAAGAGACAATAAAGAACATACACTAAAGTCGAAACCTAAAATTGTCCTTTGAAAACGTTTAAGTATCTAGTGTTTTTAGAAACATGTAATATTCTTGTTTGTAATAAGTATTATGGTTATTTTATACAAAGCAAAACAGTTAAATAATTTGATGGTAAGTTAAATATTATGTACCCATACCCAGGTTTCTGTTCATAGCTTGTCGTAATTTAACGTGTATGCGTAGAAACATAGGTGCAAAGATTTACCAGATACTTGATCTCGTTTATATAGGTAGGTTTATCTACAAATTTCCAATTTACACTCGAAAGTCCGATACGACACCGAGTGGCGAGCAAACAAGGAGTGCGCCGCGAGGGCAGTGGGGGGAGAGACTTTGGCAAACCCAGGCGTTTGTAGGAAAAACCCAGGCGAGCGCTTGGGGCGTTTCGGGGCAAACACGGCGTCTCCCGGGAGCCGCTCATTAGTTGTTCAAACACGCCGGCGGCCACTTTGACAAGCAGCGCGGCAGGACCTGCCTCCGTCCCGGCGACGGGACCGATCTTCCCCTTCACCGATCTAACGCTAACTATAAAGAGCTATCGGGACTGCAGATAGTAAATACGCGGTTTGTTTTATTAGACAAACGACGGTATCTTTGCATAGGCGTTCACATAGATACGGATGGATTAACTAACTGTTCTATGTAGAGGCGAATTTTGCCTATATTTACATGTAATACACACGTAAGCTTCAAAAGCGTAGTTAACTTTCAGGGAGTCATTATCAAGATAGTATGAAGTGTTTGCCCATACGTAATTAGTAGTGGCATGGCATATAGATAAGCGTCAAAAATACGTCACGAGTTGTTTGTTAATGGCGGCGCGTCAGTTCGCAATCATGGCGATGGGTGAGCGCTCATCAATCACGGGCTCAGGTGCACTCCAGCCTCGCTCCCCGCGCGCCGCCTTCCCTCTCCGGACCCTGCCCTCGTCTGCACTGCACAGTCAAAGGGCCTCTCTCACAGTCTTCAATTATAGCTGTCGTACTACAGAATTGTCTTATGTGATAACATAGTTTAATGTACCTACTAGCTATATAGGTACCTACAGACACAGTCGACTGGTATTATTTGATGTAGGGATCGAAGTTATAAGACATATAGTACGTACTGATTCTATTGTGATGTTCTTATTAAAGTACTTATCTTATTGAGATATTGTGCTAAGCGCCTTAGCATAGAAAAAAATATTATGTACAGCAGGACATGTACAGTACATATTATCTATATTTAAAAATATACTTAAAATCATACAAAAGTTGAAGACTTTTGTATGAATTTAAATATATTTTAACGGAATCTATGTAATTTTTAAATTATGCAAATCTTGTCCTTGAAAATTAACAAAGTACCTCAAGTACTTGATAGTAAAAAAAACCGTAATTTTGGTGATGTTTACCATTTCTGTAAATGCCAACATTTTTATTTCACCCATAATCTACATGAGTAACTTAATTAATTATAGACTTGTATAATGACTACAAAATTTGTTGGTCATTAATATCAATTACAAACTTCGAAGTTGAAATAGTTTTAATCACCGTCGTTTGTAAATTCGTGCATAATTTTTCAATTGCTGAGGGTTTTTATATCAACAATGGTCTTTATGATGGTGCATGTAACAAGATAAAGTTTTTAAAAATACCGTTTATAACTTCTAATTTAAATTTTCATTCAAACGAAGTTTGTTATTTGTCATGTAATAATTAATTATCTGTACCTTTCTTTGTACTACTTTGTACAAAGATATCTTTGTATATCTACTACTTATTAATATAGCTGTGTCAAGCCAGTCAGCAAAATTGTAACGAGACTGTTATAATATTCTTATCTAAACAATAGGTGTTCCTAGGCACCTCCAATTTAATATCGCTGATTGATTTCCAGAAAAAGAAATAAAAAGACACAGAACACAGAGGCAGTTGCAGAAAGAACGATTTTTTTTATAGTGTTTGTAAGTCACCCGAATAGTAGACTTTGTCATCGGTCATCGTTTAGTCTTACAAGTGTAGGACATTATGTGCTATACATAAAAGTATTTTATACATAAAAAATCAAAAAGCCTTTAAGTAAAGCTATTTGGAAAGTGTAGTTAAAGCGAGATGTAAAGATTATATACAAGAGAGATGTGGAAGATTTGCGACAAATGTTTGTTTTACAAATTAATATGTCTGATAAATAAAATTAATTAAAGTAGCTTCTCTTATTTAACCCCTACAAGGTTCCGTACATATTAAATTCCAAATGTGTGCTTACAAGAAACTTTCAAGACTCCTAAATCGATTACTACTATAAAATAGTAGACAAATATTTGTCGGTAATTCCAGTCAATCAATTGGTTTGTCTAAGATTCAGAATTATAGCAAAACTTTACGGTTCTCAAAAATAATAATAAATCAAATACGATGGTGTTGTCATATTATGTCAATGGGTGCATAGATATGACAACGGTGCATTATTCTTTAGTTCAATAAAAATCGTGTGACACTATAAAATTGAGTCGCTGAAAAGATGAAAGGGCTAAGTTTGTCTATTTATGTCCAACATTTTGTTCAGTTGAAGATCTCACTCACATTTCAGCAAAAATGTTAATTAAAAATAGTATAGAATAAGTATGGGGACAGTCGCGATGCAGCTCGGCATGTGGCCCGGCGGAGGGCGCAAATTAAATTAGCCGAGGGTAAGTGGAGAATGGCGCACGCACACCGCCCGTAACCGACGCATTATCAGATTAGATGAGCACCGACTGCGACCTGACGTCGGCACAAGTATATGCCAAGACTGTTTGTTGAACCTGATTTGATGATTTTAATTCAAGGTCGAAGCAGCGATTAATTCTTATGTAATTATAATAATTGTTTTAATTTTACTTAGTTGATCTTTAGTGCAACTTCGAAATATGTGTCAAGCATTGGATCGGTATATGCTGAGCTAACCTACCTACTTGTATACTTACCTAATACATTTTAATAGTTTGTCTAGAAAGCCGCCTACGAAACTTGAACCACCTAACGATGATTATTTTTCAGCCTAACTTGTCTGAAAACATAAATGATTTTAGTAAGTTATATCTGTAATTAAATACTTTGAATTTTAATCGCATTTCTTTTGTCTTTAGAACACAATGTTTTTATATGTTTCATATATGCAGTAGTAATAGTAACCTAGACAAAACATTATCTATCACTATCTTTTTTGTCAGTCGGATAAAAAGTATATACCTATATAGCTTAGGCATTGTAAACATAGTCATCATGTAAGGTTGTGAACAAATGGGTGGCTATATTTTGAACCGCCGAAATTCATGTTTAATTGAGAAGGAAAAGTTGACAAAGCAAAAACAAGGAAAAAGCACAT
The DNA here is from genome assembly GCA_932294365.1 of Diachrysia chrysitis. Taxonomy (NCBI): domain Eukaryota; kingdom Metazoa; phylum Arthropoda; class Insecta; order Lepidoptera; family Noctuidae; genus Diachrysia; species Diachrysia chrysitis. The sequence continues at coordinate 6,871,710 of OW028649.1, read as the reverse complement.
TCATCGAACACAGGGAAGAAAAACTAAGCGGCAGTTGTTGTTTGATTGCAGGTTGCTAAGTGATCACATATTTTACCGCATAGAGTTTGTTTTTCATCCCGCGAGGCGCGACAGGCGCAGAATACGCGCTATTTACGTTACCCCTGTCTACGCACTTAGGTTTCTGTAATGCTAAAGTATTACTGGGGTTTTCCTTAAACAAGTGGATGGCAGTTGTCGAAATCATGTTTGTTTGTATGTTTATTTATGGGTTTAAAATAGAAGAATTTAGAGCAACCATTGTCTAGTTATGGGGAATTAAGGGCTTATAAAATAAACTTACAACTATTGTAATATAGATTTGGATCTGGTTTCATGTTTGGTTTTACCTACAAATCGGAAATAAAGTAGGTATTACCATATGTATAAAATTTTAAAATTTGTGCATGTGATTTGAATGTTTGTGAAACCCCCGCGACACAAGGATTAAATTGCTTAGAGCGGGAGTCGTTTTTTACAAAAATAAAAAAAAAAATGTACATTATAGACTTTTAAATTTCTGTGTACTAATTTACCCTTAATATTTTTGAGGGTTCAAACAATTCCTATATTAATTCCAATAAGAAATAAACGGAAGCTTTAGTAGAAGTAAATAATGTTCTGCAAAATGTTCGTACTAGTAGCACTTCATAACTTATTTTAGTGTTGCCTATTTCAAACGGACGTTTAAAATCTTGATAAAATATAATTCAGAGCTGACTGCCAACATTCGCTAGTTGGAGAGTAATGTGCCTATAGTGCTTAGAAGAAGAAAATAAAATCCCAGCCTGGTATATTGGTTCTTCTGTTCTTTTGTGCTTATATTGAGAAATTTGATAATGAAGTACCTACATGATGGTACTTCCCTGATATACTAACTTCTAAGTATTTTTGTTGCAAAGACAGATGCGTAAATAGTTTCTCGGTCCTTAAACTTATAAACCCGTTCAACCTACAAACAAAACTGGGCTAATCACGACGCATTTCAACAAACCGAATACAAAAAGTTACAAACAAACAACAACAAAAACGTTGTAGCAAGTGTAATTAATATAAATAATAAATAAGGCAGCGGGCTGTGAGTCGCGGAGCGGGCGCGGTCGCGTGCGCCGTCCCGGAGGACCAGAGACGTTGTAATTTCAATATTGTGAATATTATACGCGTCATTTTCTCACACGAACCCCTGCACTTGACGCGCCACCCGCTGGGCTTAGATGTATGTGTATCATCCCTGATTGTATTACGACATTTTTTTAAATATAGAAAAGCAGTTTATCATCTAAAGATATAATACCAGCCTATAACTATCCCCAAATCAGGGTTAAGGCCTCTTCAGAGAATGGTCAAGAGTTCTCCAAATCTGTTGCCACTTTTGTTTTTGTTTGTGGCATACAGCCTGCCCCATGGTGACATCAAGAGATAACGCAGATACCTGAAAATCAAACTAAACGACAGCCTCCTATATCAAATCTTACAAACTTAATTCCTTAAAAGTGATTATCTATGTAAAAATAATTAAATCATAAGGACAGCGCAAAACGTAACTGTCGAAATTCCTGAAAAATAAAATAAAAAATTTAGAAGACATAATATATAATTACATAGTTTTATTTATATCATAAGTTTTAAATTTAGAATAGCATAAGTTTTTTTTATTAGTAGTTTGCAATAAATATTGATGTATCAAAAAAAAAAAAAAAAGAAAAATTTGAAGTAATCATTTTACAATAATTAATGCATAGTGAGTATTTGGAATGGTTAACAGATTCATAAGTACTGTAGGTAAGTTAATTCTGGGCATTAAGTCGTCCATTTGTCTGTCTGAACTCTGATCGCGCCAATCTCAAGAGATATTTAACGGATATTATTTCACCCTCACACCAATAATTGGATTCTGCAGTAAGGTTAAGTGAGTCCATAATTAATGGTGAAATTACGTAATGATAATAAATATTTTATATTTTATTTCCATATAAAATTATCCAATAATATGATTGTTTATGTAATATAATTAATCGTCAATTTTTTGAATATTCATTCGTGCACCTACTGATTACTTATTAACTACTTAGGTTTATCCATAACTAAAACATTTTTATTTATTTTACTAAAAATAATTAAAATTTAAAAAATAAATAAGTAAAATAAACAATCTGTTAAATATTGTTTTATAATACAAAGAGATAGTTAACATTAACATTTGTGTCTTTACTTGAATAATCATGAAACGAATAGTATGGGTCGCCGCGGATCTTAAGACTTTGGGGCTCTACAACTTTTATCAGATCCTGCAACGAATTCTCTTTTGATAACGAAACTTAAGAAGTCTTTTTTTCCCCTTTAAACGATCACTTAAGCAGGCAAAGCTTTAAATATACCTACTCAATTATATTTTTATTAAATTTGTACCTAATATTATAAGATAAAACTTTTTAAAGTATTATGTTAATTATAATTAAATTAATTTAAGTAAGCTCAATAGATAATTTTCATAAAATAGAAAAGTCAAATCTTTGATGAATAAATTGTACCCATAATTTAATTATCTTTAAATGTCATTTCAATAACATTTTAACCAATATTATTAAAATGACTGTCAAATAACCTATTAATAATAAGAGTTAAGACTAAATACCTACGGTCATTCGTTAAGTAGGTACCTACCTGGATCGTTAATTACAACTTTTTTATTTTCCTCAATGACAAAGGAACTGTCGGCGAAAAGAAAAGTAGACAAGTGTCGTGACACGCACCCCCGAGTGGCGCGCGGAGAGGGGGTGCGGCCGACCAATGGGGAGCGCGCGCGGCGGCGGCGGCCGCGGCCATTGGCCGGCGCCGGGGGTGCGGTCCCGCCCTACCTCGAGGATCGTCCTTATTGAATTAGGCTTATCATTCGATTTCAAGTGGGGCGAGCGCACGGTTCTCCGTGCCGGCAAAAACTATCGCTGGGATTCGATACCATCTGTAATCGGCATAATTCGATATAGTCGCGGCTCATCCAATTATGTGGCTGTGAGCCTTCGCGCGGTGCCCTAACACACAAGACGCACGCGCCCCGCGCGGTGCGGCGCTTTCGCGGCCTCACTGTTGTTTTAAGAAGAAAATTAATTAGGAGTCTGTTTGGAGCACATGTTGGGTAGATAGCCGGTGCTGAAGCTTCTCGCTATGGAGTACGGGTACTTGAGCGGCGCAGGCGGTGGGTTCGAGGGCGGCTGCCTGGGGTCCGGCGGCGGCGAGCTGTCGTGGGGCGAGCTGGCGTCGTGCGGGCAGATGTCCCAGGCGGCCTACCGCTACCAGGGCATGCGCTACCAGCCGCCGCCGCCGCAGTGTGCGCGCCCGCAGGACGCCGCCATGAGGAACCACCACATCTTCCCACCATCCATGAACCTGCAACGTGAGTACTCTATCACCCTTGAATTTGACCGACGGCGTTTCACCCAATATAACACTCTTATCACTTAATACTCTTGAACAAATAAAATTAGACTAACCGTACTCCTATGTTGTAATCAGATAAGTTATTGTGTGTTATTGTTATACCGCTACGAAACTAAGAAACTTGTAGTTTTGCAACGTAAACAAGGTTACGACACCGTAAAATGTTCGTAGCGGTTACTGTTTGCTACGTCGAGGCGTAGCGACTTTTGTATAAGTCTGTTTATGTAACCGAGGCTGCTTTAGTGTTGTTAATATGTGTACCTGTGTTACTGATAGATAAATCTATGTTACGTGCTTGTTTATATTAGTTATACCTAAAATGTAAAAAGTAACAAAATTGTCTTGAATGTGACAATAATAAGACGAATTTACAAATACCAAGGTAATAGAAACAAAATAGTCGATGACATGCTGAAAAAAATACCAAATATTTACATTGTTATTAATCCAAAACTTACAATCCTGCATAAATAACAGCCAGCTGTCCGTCAATTTGTGAAGTTATCAAAATAACAAGAACAAGGGCGGGTAACGATTATATTTATTATTTAATATCTCATGTTTTTTTTTGGTTTACGTTTAGTACCTAGATATAATATTAGTAACCAGATCACTATGTGTGATAAATATTACTTTCTTAATGTGTATTATAAATAAATACACATTTTAAGCATTTAAATCGATTATTGATTTTATAATGTAAAATCTGTAAAAAAATAAACGTAGATGTAGATATAATAATATAATTAACAAACAGTTACTGATAAGCTCAGTAATTTTTTTGTTTTTGTAGTTATGTATTTAATTAACCTATTTGTGGCGATCATTATTTAACTTACGAACTAAAATTTACAGCACAAAATGAAACCTTTCGTCAGATAATGATTATTTCAGATAATAATATTTAAAGACAAGAAAACCACTTCTCTATATCTTATTCGTTAGAGAGGTAAAACTGACGGAGTTTCTTGACAGTGATGATAATATGTATGCAAATTAAATTTTCACATCCGAACTGCCATCTGCCAACATACTACTAATACTTTTTATAAACGTGAAAGTTTGTAAGGATGGATGGACCTTTGTTCCTCTTTCACGCAAGAACTGTTGAACGGATATGGATCAAAAATTAGCTCAGGGATAAATTATAGACTGGAATAACATAGCTACTTTTATCCGAAAAAATGCACGGTTCCTGTAGGATTCAGAAATAGTAGTACACGCGGGCGAAGCCGCTGGCGTTGGCTCGTATACCTACTATATAAATTTTATCCGTATAACAAGGGTATAGCACCATTTATTACCTTGAATTTTGACCAACAACAGACTAGTCTACTGTCGGAAAGATACGTATTATACTTGTAATGTCTTTTAATCTCATTGTCCAATGAGATGACATTTATAAACATAGATCAGTGGCTAACCCCCAGGTACTTCTTTTAATGAAATCATTGATCAACATTTGCTGAATGGGTATATACTATACATGTCGTATTTAAACAATTGTCTGGACTTTAAAATATTCGACCCTCAATAGACTTCAACATTTCTTCTCAGGGTAGTCTAATTAAAAATGTCAACTCCAGCTAGTACAAACAAGACAATTAAAAGTGATAATATATCCTTATAGAATAAATGGTTTCATTTCATTTTAATAATCCTTCACAAACCAATAATGGCAACGTGTCTTAGTCCATTGGAACTTGGAGACGACAATCAGACTATGTGTAGGTATTAACCAAAATCTCAATATTATTATTTCTGATTTGGTAACCAGTACCAAGAATATCGCCGTATACAATATCCACTTTTTAGATAAACGCATAACAGTATTCTAACTACATCCATAAACAATGTACGGCCGAGACTTGTTAAAGCGCAAAGTTTTTTAATATATCCCAGTTCTAGACTACGACGCAAATAAAGTACTGGACAAAAAAGTCCATTTTGTTTCCGTTTTCAAACCCATATTCCCCCAGAGGGTGAATTGTTCTCAGTAGAAAGAACTGGCTTAAATATTATTGTTGTACAATAATATTTGAAATATCTCTTCATCATATTTGAGCATTTTATTTGAGTTCAATAGATGTTTTAGATGACTTTATGTGACTCTAGAAGTTGATAGAATAATTATGTTTTAACTATTAGATTTTAATATCTAAGTGTATTTGTAGAAAATAAATTAATTTCAATGCCAGAATTTAATATGAAAAATTAAACTTAGATCTAAGTAATGTCAAAATGACGTAAATAATCCTTGATTAAATAGGATTTACAGTTACATTTTAGGTGTTTTTGGTTTCTTGACTGCAAATATGTTAATTTGGCTGCACAAGTCTTAAAAAAAAACACTATTTTGTACGTAAAAGTACAAAAAATAAAATAGAAAATATTGATGTACAATAGGTGAGTTCTCTTACAGAAAACCTTTGTGAGATGGGAAGATAAAATATCTGTAGAAGATAAGAAGAAGTGCACAACGTCAAATAACAAAATTCGCATGCATAAGTGCAGGTATATAAATTACGAAAAATTATTTACACAAAATACATGTCACATGTAATAGTAGATATACCTATAGGCTGTTACCGACAGGTTATATTTACCCAACAGGGGTGAAGAGTACATCTAGTATAGAGTCAGTTTACAAAATTTCAACTCAAAATGATTAATGAGAAAATTGATATCCAATTACTCGACACCAAAAATTATAACAAACGTGTCACCGCACTACGAGGGTCTATATCTTATTACGACACTCACCAAATGTAAAGATACATCGTTTCACCGGTATGGTTATGATTTTTGGTGTCGAATAAATTTATGCGATAAATTGTATATCAATTATTTATTTAACTCATTATAAACTTTATATTTTTAAAATGACTTTATACCAGATGTACTCTTCTTCCTTTCTAGATAGATATGACCTTTCGGTAACACCCTGTATTACTATACATTTATCAACTTCCAACTCTCTACTACCAAATTGCATTCCTATATGCCTGTAAATAGTTTTCTTCAAATATTTAAAGTTTAACTAACATTAAATTATAACTCTTTGTAATAAACGTTATCGAATTTATTCAATTAAAAGAAGTTGCAGTTTAGACCCATTTACGAAAAATTTATGATATTAAAATATGTACAAATATAATATATTTTGTGTCAAGTCACACACGCCAATCTGATCCCAAACTAGGCAGAGCCTGCATTATGGCAACCAGACAACTGATAAACAACTGGTAAAAAACACAGAACAAATGATTATGCTGAACACACAAAGATTTGTCCTGGCTGGGCATTGCTACCTAAGCACTAGACCAACAGGCCAGCCAATGAACAAATGATGAAATCTATATAATAAAAGAAAATATTTATAAATTTTCTTGAACAATCACCGTACAAACGTATACAGATACATTAAATAAAGCAAAAGTACGCAACATATTAGTAATTGTAGATGTAGAAGTGAACAAAATTCTTATTAGAAGAAGAAGTGAAGCAGAGTTTAAAATTCTTGTTTAAAAATACCTCATAAATTGTACGCTCAATAGTAATAGTATATTAAGAATTGTTTATACTTACTGCCTTAAGAATTGCGATCAGCTGAAAGCCTGTGTGTATTTCTAGGTATTAAAAGTTTTTTAGGTGTACTAAAATATTTCAAGACAAAACTGAAAACCTTAGGGCCATTTATCTGATTCGTTTTAAGATTCGTTACGAAATTGTTACTGTGTTTAGAACCATTAATAGGACATATAACATGCGTCCACAATATTCACTGAAAAAAGAAATCAAAAAACTTGTGAAAGCTACCATGAACTCAAAAAACTTTCCATTAATAATAAACTAGTAGTATTAGTAAAAAGCATAAAAAAACCGACTGCCCTGATAAGAAACATTAATATTTATTTTAGCATTTCTCATTTCAAATTACATTTAAACACACCAATTGAATATATCTTTAAACCATTTATAAATAATCCATTATTTTGATAAATGATGGTAGATACTAAACAGGAATGATAAAAAAAAAATACGCCTTAAAATTTATCGCAAAAATGCCGCCATTCTTGGCACTCGTCATAATTGGGGTTTTCAGACTAAACCTCAACTGTCAAAATCCATCTAGCAGTTTGAGAGATACGAGGTTATAAAGAAATTTACAAACATATAAGGTACGCGCGAAAACATAACCCTTCCTTTGCGTCGGGTAAAAATAGCAGTCAGTTAATGTTTCCGATAAAATGTCAAGTTCTTAAACGCAAGACTATCTGTATAAAACATGTCATGATGGAAGATAAATAGGTAGTATCCACACTTTTTTTTCGAAGCTAGATCTAATTAAGCTTAACCTTTGTTTGATTTTTGATTTTTAGTACTCAGAAAAATACCATAACTAGTTTGCTAATGTTTTATATAAAACCTGTGTGTAACAACAAAAAACTAACAAATATTATAAAAAGTCTAAATTAGATGTGCATTTCGCATTTGATTTAGTTTTTTTTTCTTGAGTTTCTAATGTATTCCATGATCTCTCCGAATTTGAGTGAGCTTAGCATGACCTCGTGGTCTAAACTATAAATTGCCAATCCCAAACATAGTACGAAAAAAAGGCTAAACAGAAGAAAAATAAATAAAGGACATCTTAAATTCTAAATCGTGATAATCATAATGAGATCCAATTCCTAAGATGTGAAGTTAAGAAAAGAGAAAAAAGTATTGCGTTTACTAGCACCAAAACTTGTATAAAGTTTTATGCGTTATACTTATTCCTATAATTTATAAAATGTCTCAGCAAAACACGCAACAAACTTTGAAAACCAAAGCGGAAAAGGTGGAAAACCTTTCTTAAACTTTATCTTTATTGCTTTTACTCTTAGTAATACCAAAGTGAAATCGTTTTCATTTGGTGAACAAGTGGCGGGACGGGAGGCTGCGTCTCCGACGTCGGTCACGAAACAAAGAGTAGTGCACGGGGAGGGGCGGGCCTGGGAGGGGGGGAGTTCTCGCCGCGTGAGCGATTGCGTCCCTAATTGGCAACGGCGTCCGCGAGAATCTTAAGGGGAGGACAGCGGAGCTCGAGCGAGTCTTCTCTGCATCTTGCGGCTCTTGGGTCTGCGTGGACTGGCATCTCCCCCCCTCGTTCCTTTTCCCTGCCACCCCCCGCTGACACCCACGCAACACAATAACTTACCTCGGGCGGCAACTCTCACGTAATCTCGAGTAACTCCGGATTATGCCCGTTAATCACGCGGAAATTAATTACAAGTTTGTGTATTAATTGTAGTACAATTACAAGAATTACAGGGTTAAGATTACGGCGATACTGTTTGCATGCTTTTGAATGTTATTAAATGATAACACTTTCTGGTCTCCCGTACATTGTCGTTATCGAATGGTATGTTCGACCTCTATAACTTATGTTGTTTCAGTAATTAATGTACGAGTTAGATATTTTTTTCTAGAATCAAATAGATTTCATTCTCAAGTTTTAACGAGACTAATTTTGTTGATATAAGTGATAATTAAATACTTAAGCTAATCAAAGTAAGGCTATATTTAGATATTGAATTTTTTGTTTAAAGAAATGTTAGACATTTTAGCCATTCAAGAAACGACAAGAGTTCAAAGCTAACAACATGTTAAGGCATAGAACACATGAAGCCTTTTCTCTTAAAATCTCTCTGCAGAATATTTTCGCGAAAAGCAAACATTTTATGTGTTCAGTGTTCGTCCCGCGTCCACAAAACTGAGCATCGCGGAGGGAAAACAGGTCGGTATCCTAACTCGATATCGCCATTTCTATTCTCATGTCGCCTTTGTATGCAAGTGGACGGGTTAATTCGATTTGGTGCGAGGACCGAGGGCAATATTTTATCGTATCATGTGATCTATTCTGTCCCAGTATAGTATAGTATAGTAGAGTGGGTCATAAAAAAGGCAATATCTCACAGTTGAGCTGAGCCGGAGCCGCGATCGTAACTTCTACAATGTTACTGCGCCGCACTCGGCGAGGGAGCTGACTTTTATTTTTAGAAAATAAATTATTGTTTTCTTGCAAATGTGAATATGTTAAAGCGATACCTACATGAAGTCGTCGACATCTAACTTTATTTTAGTAGTGCTGAGTCGCTGAACTTCTCTCGTATTTGTTCTGTAAACAACTTGCGGTGGAAAAAAATACCATTTATAAGATTGTATGATTATTTACAATTACATAAGTTCTAATTTCACATAAGATTGGTATATAAGTATAACCAAGTAATTTATCTAAGATGTTCGACGATGATAACGTGAAAAAGAAACTTACTTTGTTTCACAAAAAACGCTTTAAATTATGTAAATTAACAGTAAAAATAGTACTAGTTATTGATTTCACATTAGATATCGAAGTATTTATCAGACAAAACACAACGTAAACAGTGTTTATATTATGGTATTATGTAGATAAGTGTAGGACGGCGCGTGACGCGATCCTGCACAATTTTATTAAGCTTCACGCAAAAGTGTTTCCGTTTTACTACCCACCATTACGCAAATTTACTTACATGTTTATTTGTAATATAAAATATATTGCTCTTGCATATAGCATACTATACTGTCATATGTATACCGTGTATTATATACATTGTGTTTTATTTTATGATAGGAGTTTTCGTGATTCAAGATTTTTAGATTCATGTAACGAAATGAAAGTTTCAAGTCTCAAGTGGCTGATATATGGAGGCGTGAAAGCGTCAGGAAGCCGTGTAACACGGTCGTGGGGCAGTATTCATTAATCTAAGCTGTAACCCTTGCCGGTTGGGCGACAGAGGGGGTGAAGGCGGGGGGAGGGGCGTGAGCGGGGAGCGGTGGCGCAATATGCCGCGATGACGCGCCGACATCGCCTGCATTATGGATGTTGGCGAACTTTTCGCGTGACGCGAGAAAAATGAACCACGGCTCACTTAGAGATGGATCGCGATATAATATACTGAGTAAATCCCTGCGCGATTTGTTCCGTTGTGGGATCATAGTTTTAGGCTGGTTTTTACCTGTTTCGTTTTATATACACATGTAGGTACTCCTTTACACTTTCATGACAATATATATATATATACAACTGCTTACCTCAACCCATTTTTTAAGTTAGTATTATCATCAAGTGCATGATACACACATTTCCAAAACATCCTTATAGTTTAACCTTAATGTTGCCACCACAAGCACTAATCTATTGAATAATGAAACCTGATAAAATATTCTTAACCTTAAGATTCCCAAGTGCAAATATGCTTCTGATAAAGTCCTTAGCGCCCTTCAAGCAGTCTCGCCGTTTTGTAATTAACAGGCGGAGTCTCGGGAGGAGACTGTTGTCTAAAGGGAATGAAGCGGGGCGGGAGGGGGGCGCGGATCATATCACCTGTGAATTAATCGCTCCGTGACGATTAATTAGCGCCACGTGCTCACGTAACTAAGCCTCGTAACCACGTGACTCGCCTGCTAATTGGCTGTTAACCTTGAACAGTTTATGATTTTTATGTAAAGAGCTGTTGGTGTTACAGAGCCATTCCATATAGAATGAAACTTTAACTGGGAATAAAGATGATTTTAAGTTCGTGCCGACATGAAATGTTTCTCCGTTTCAGTTTCACAAATCCCAGAAAGTCAGAGGTGCAAAAATATTTTAGCAGTAAAACTCACCGCTCGCATCCGCCCAATAAAACATAACGCTCGCAATAACAATGAGCGGCCTTCCCTGACCCACGAACTGCAAACTCAAATTAAACATCTTATGAACAGAAACATCTTGCAAAGATCCTCTTCATTAGGTCCCGCAAATTGCGCGGGGGTGCGGGTCGCGGGGCAGTGACACGAGTTACCCCCCTTCCCCTTCTACCCCGCATGCCTCTCCACAGCCTCTATTAATAATGCAAATGAGACCGCAGCTCGGCCAAGAAGCGAGTCTCGATTAATTCCGGTTCATTTGAGGTAATTGTCGCTGCGCGCGTGCGGTCTGCGGTCTGCTGTGCCCGCAACCCGCTGCCACATCTAATGTCTAATGCTTAGGGTTATGGCTTTATGGGATTGTTTTATAGTCGCTGTGTTACACGGTCTTGGATATACAACTCCTATTAATTATAAAAATCAAATTGCATCTTGGAGCCTCCTTAACTATTAAATTGGACTGTGACATTAAGTTCGTTAGGACGATTAAAATTAAACTAGCAATAAAAAAATCTAAACTTGTCTCTATTAACTTTAATTTCAGTAAGACATGTTACAAGCGAGAATAAAAAGGTTGCCCGAGGCATTGCCTCACGTAGCAGTGGGCTACGGCGTAGCGCTACAACGATCGATACTTATGCCACGCGACAACCTAACGCTACGAGTTTTTCTACACAATCGACATAGCTATTCACAGTAGAAATAAAAAGTTTGTTTTTATGTTTTAAGATATACACAATTTTTAAAAAATCTAATTAACTGGTATCGTTTTTGTTCCCAACTCGAACAACAAGATTAATTGAGTATACAACAATTACTTTTCAACTAAGGTAACTAAACTGCAATCATGTTAAATATCATAAATTATTTAACAATGTATAAGTATTAATTGACCATTCAAAAATGTTAATAGCCCTATGCTGCAAGACAGTATGTAAGGCAGGTAAATATAAAACTTTATATATGCATATCTTCTTGTTATAACTAGATTCATAAAAACTCCAATCCTGAATTTCGGGCTAATCCTTCATTTGTTTCAAAGATACGAATAATTTAATTATGTGCTATTTAATAAGCATTTGTCATTTTTTGTGACAAAGCGTCAAAAAGTTTCAAAAAGCTGTTTTTTGTAAAAAAAAATGCCACTGGACTTTGAACAATTAAAATTAATTATACAACAAGTCACGGTTTCCATACCTGAAAGGGACGGGACAGCAAAAATATGGGCCGAGCAAAGACTCGGCGAAACCTAGTCGTAGCTATAAATGTATTGTGAACATAACGTAGGTATTGAGGGGGAGTCTCCGAGCCGGGGGAGACAAAAATGGCCGCGAAACCAGCTCCTTGCCTACTTACTTGTATTACACATTAAATTATATACAATATGGAAACTGATTCCAAAGAAAATCTTTGGGAAGTAAGAATTTATTGCGTAAATGTTATCGTAAATGATTTTTATATTTATAAGGTTTTCTTAATTTTGTACCGATAAAAATATTTCTCAAAAAGGCTATAGAAAATATATTTTTTTATACACAAATTTATTTCAATGGATAACTACCTCATATAAAAACAAAATATTATTTATCAGTGCTGTGCCGAGCGGTTTCAACCGCTTAGTTCCTGTTACTAATCTGAATAAACCTGAGAGTATACATAGATAAGCATGGAGGGCGCGCATCGCTAGTAGCCCGCTGTGCCGAGCGTCAGCAATTTTTTTGCTGTAAGCTGTGTGCTACGCTCGTTTACTGATTTTAGTGATTTTCCATGCGAAGATAGACCTTAATGCGAAAATATCGATGGTTTCGAAACTAATCGGGTAATATTAGGTTTTGAGATAGTTTAAATTAAATGGAGCTCTCTGATTTCACACAAATTTTACTTGTTCATACTGCTTACAGTCATACTTGTTAGGCACACTCTAATAATTTACTTATTTTTATTTTAAGGAATAAACAGAGAACTGTTTTTGACTTTTATGCGTTAATGTAAATTATAAAGAGAAGTTTCTCATTTCTAACATTAGTATGATTTGTATAAAAAGTATATAGAAAAACAGCACTATCATTTTAGATTTTTATTCTGGATACTCTTTTTACCCGACTGCCAAGGAAGGTTTTATGTTTTTCGCCCGTATCTTGTATATATGTATGTTTGTAAATTTCTTTATTACCTCATATCTTCCAAACGGCTGGATGGATTTCCACAATAATGGTAACGTTAGATTTGTCTCAAAATCCCACGTATCCTTAGACAGGTGTATAAAAAAATGGTAGATTTTTGTAAGTTACAAATTGTAAGTCGTTAATAATTTATATGAACCAAACCTATCGAGTATGGTACGAAAATAAATGGGGTTTTATAAATTGTTTTAAAAATACATGCCTTTTTATCTGTGTTTATAAGTAATTCGGAGTGATTACATTAAAACATGAATATAGATGCTATAATAAATAATAATTTAAAAAATTAAAAGCCCAACCTTAGTAGGTCTTCTTAACGAAAATAATCTTTGTTGTTATCTTTACTGGACGATTTCTATTTCTTTTGAAAAAGAAAGAAAAAAATTAAGAACAAAATAAAAATAAAGAAATAATTTCTTTCTTTCTTTCATTCTTTATTTCCGTGTTATCTAGGATCCTATGTATTTACTATTCTTTTCTTTACAGCTGGCCTGCCATACAAAGTGTACGGTGGGCACGAGGGTTCGTTGACGGAGAAGCGCAAGCAGCGGAGGATCCGGACCACATTCACGTCGGCACAGCTGAAGGAGCTGGAGAGAGCGTTTCAGGAGACGCATTACCCCGACATCTACACCAGGGAAGAGATCGCCATGAAGATCGATCTTACGGAAGCGAGAGTACAGGTTTGTTTAATTTATTTATGTATCAGATATAGTATTTAGTATTTGTACTAGCTTAGCGTAAGATTTTTTTTAGTAAAATACCAGCTTGATTATAATTCCATGTTAATAGAGTAAAAAAAAACTCAAATAAAGATAAATCTGCTAGTTGGATTTCGGTGAATAAGTTGACTGTTAATGTTGAGTTGATTTTTTATGTTAAGTTGTGAGATACTGCAGATAAGATGAAAACTTTAGTAACAATAAATAAGGATAGGTTATAAAGAGTTTTCAAAGCATCCTTTGCATTCAGTTTGAAGAGTAAAATGCCATTAGGTTACGATAAACAGAAAAAATAGAAACTATACAGACCATTATCAGACAATGCTTATAAAATAAACAAATAATGGTACATACAATTATAACGAAAACCAAAAAATTCTTCTTTTGTTATACTTATAGAGAATTTTAGGACCATGTTGTTGCTAAAAAAAACACCAGTAAATAAAAAATCGCAATCTTATCATGGTATAACCCACAACAAAGGCTTGGCATACTGTTATTAAATTATCTTTTGATTGAACGTCTGTGAGATCAAACTGAAGATAAAAAAAATACGGATTTTGGAGATTATACACATAAGGCACAGTAGGCTGAAAAAATGGATTCCCGCGCCGTCCGTCGCATTTCCGCAGTCCAATTAGCGTCCAGTAATTCGAGTGCGGCTGACGGGCGGTGCCTACGTAAAAAAAGCGAGCAGACATCGTGCGGTTAGCTCTAGTTAATTTCATAATAAGCGCTCATTTTTATGTGAGTCAGATCTGCGACGTGTGCTCCTTCTGAATGTTTAATGCAATTCAGAATCGAGCGAGAGCTGCGCCGTCTTATAGTTATCTGATCACGTATAACGCGGCGACTCCGCGACCTGATTACGTATTCCGGGATATGACGCCCTCGGCGCAACCGACACTCTTATTGTTTCGAACGACACAACCTACATTTTCTTTTGTTTCTTTCATGAAACGTGTTTTCATTTTTCCGATTCGGTTACCATTACACTGACGATACAACATTGTGTAGGCAAGTTTGAGTATATAGGCGATATGTAATGGATAAACAATCGCGTTGTTGTGTACATAAGCGGGTGGCACCCTCCCGTGGCAACGAGCGCTCATTACGTTAAAAAGTGTATTGGAATGGTGGGGTGCCGCCATAAATACTGCGGGCGGTCGCGTAACTCAAGCGCGCGCGACTCCTGATAATTAAAACTCGCCTGGAAAATACGAATTCACATATTACAATTAAAACCGAATAACTGCAACGAGCGGGTTGTTTTTCGGTAAATAAACAAATATCAATTTAATGTTGCATTGTATTTTATATCTACAATTAAGCAGCGCCACGTTTTAAATTTAAACAGCCAATGTACAGATCGAATAATAATTAATATTGTTTGCGCTGACCTCGTAAATGTTGCATCGTTAAAAATGGTGAGGTCATTATGTTTTAATTTGTTATTAAAACAAAAGATGTAGCTTAACGTCATTTCGAAACATTTTATGCAAAAAGGGTCCACCAACAATCACTGAAGCTGCGGTCAGCTACGAATTTACATACAAAAAATATAAACGTGAAGAGCGACGCGACGTTTCCTAATTCAACACGCGGCTCCTACCCAAATTCATCAGAGGCTGTGCGCAAACACTGTTCGCCGACGTAAGCGTTAAGCAAACGCACAATTTGCCATAAGCCATCCCGTCCGGCGAGGAACAAAAAGTCAGCCAATTGTTCTGTTGGAGCAAAAGGAATTGCTTGAAAAATGACCAGCTGCTTTTTAATACACAGCGTATTTTTTGTGTGCCAACATTGTCATAGGGATAGGGCAATTTAATCCATCAAGCGGTGTTGCACGGTAGCGTCCGAGTCAATAAATTCTATATTATCACAGACGATTTTGGTTTTATTGTTATCCCCGTGCGGCGCGAGAGATTAGTTCGAGTTGAGACAAGGGCTGCATGGACCGTGGGTTTATGTTTTAATAATGTCCATACATTTCGGTAGTGGTTTTAATTAAACTTATTAAAAAGGTTACTTTGTAGGAATTATTGTTGGATTCCATTTAAGCACTATTATTAAGACAGTAAAAATGTGCACCAAACAAATTTGAGAAAAAGGTCCTTTTGAAAATTTTAAAGTACTACGTTAAATACCAGTAAGTTTTATAACATTTTTAAACAAATATCATAGTGTACGATGTCAATCCAAAGACTTATTTCTTATTTTTTTTAATGTCTTGTCTTCCACTTGTTATATCAATGTGGTAATCCACCTCATTGATATTACAAGTGCGGTGGTCACCTGACACGTGACAGGGGCTCGCCGAGACTCGGGAGGCGGCAATAAAGATTGACGTGCAACACGCTAGGGATCCGCCAGCAAAATGTCAATCCAGCTCTCGATCTTAGATCTTGCGCCTGTACCCCGTTGGGAACGATGCACTGTTCGGTATTGCTCTCATTCATAATTGGTTTTCGGCTGTTACCCAAGTCAAACATTCAGTGAATGAAATTGAACTCTGTAAGTATTATCATATTTTTGTTGGTTAAAAATTTTACGGACTTATCTAAAGCTTACTAAAGCACTGTTACTGTTATTTAAAGTAATTTACTCTTAGAATATACTTACTTTGAACATAAACTAAAGAAATAATCAAGGACATTTAACTGCTCCACTTATATTAGTGACCTACTTTCCATTTAAAAATATATTGAAATAACCTTCTCGTAATATTGTTCTAATTCAAACTGGCCTTAAAGTGAGCGATCTTCTTTCAAGGGCGTTCCAAATCAGTAGTTGTTATTTTAACACAGATTCGCTGTATGCTGAATTTCGAGTGTTATGTGACCCTCGGCTGCAACAGCGCAGGTGTCGTACACGCGTGGATCACGTGACTCGCACGCGTCGCCTCTTTCCCATAGCCCGCTTGATTAGATACACTTGCCACAAATGTTTGTCGCTCTATACACTTCAAAAGGGGAATAAAATTGCTATTGTCTGCTTTAGTTGAGTTTTATGACGCGACAGAACCATAATAATGTTATTATAGGATAACGATGTCTAGGAAAATTATGATTATAGTTGACAGTATTTATGTGTTAGAAAGAAAAATCCTCATGAAAATTAATTGCGATTGCCTAATGTATATATGATAATCAGATATACATAGAGCAATGGAAGTTTGTGTTGTATGGCAAAGTATACAATTACTAGTTTGATCAATTCGACAGCTATTCTTCATTTTGCCATGCCAAATTTCCGATAGTAAGTTCTCAATATCATCTATTAAGTGGTTAGCATCTAAATGAAACAACAGCGTTAAGTAATGGCACGGTTTAGTGTTAACCCTTAGTTAATCGCGTTGATTGCCGTCGGTTCGGTAACGATAAAAGCGGATTAAGTAATCACTTAGTGGCGGGACGCTCTTGTCTAGTGATTCGTGCTTTTGTCAGTAGGGTAACGCTGCTTATGTGTTTTAGACTCCACTGATCTTGTTATTGTTGAGTGAATAATTATAAGGAAGGTTAAAAGATTTGTTTTACGATTTAAAAATCATGTAAGTACAAGTATATTGTGTATTATTAAAGTAAATCATTTTTATTTGACATAAATTTTTAGTTGACTTTCATTTATTCAACATCGCGAAAATGTATTTCAAATTGGCAACTACATATATTTATATTTAATCAAATTGTGATTGGCTCATAATATAAATTACCAAGTTAAGAATTTATTGGTAAAATTATTTATTTTTAAAAATTATATACCTAATATTGAACAATTATAAAACAGATACAAAAAAAAAGTACAAACAAGCATGTCAGATTATAATCAGCACGATACGTGTGTAAATCTGTACGAGGGGCGTGACATTCGATACGGCTTCTCTATGAAACAACTTGTACTCGTAATTTTCCGTGGGAAGTTCGGCAATGTTCGTCAAAGTTCGGGCGATTGCGCCCGCGCACCGTGTCGTGCGTCTCCCACGCCTGTGATCTGGTGATAATCTGCCTCGCATAATTGATTATCATCTATAACATTTTCACACGAATTGCAATTTCATGTACTATTTGATGTACTAATCTTCAAAAGAAATAATGGCTATTATGTGCCTATGCTTTGGGAACTAAAAGTTGCTTTGTTACAATTTTTACGTTGCTATTATAATCAACTAAGGCGTAATGATATAATCATTAATAACATTTCACATATAAAACACAAATTATTCAATGAAATTCGATGATTGTTAAAAGACGGCCACGTCAAAGCTCTGTACTAGAATACCTTACTTAAAAACTTACATTAAATCTTTGAAGTCCATCGAAGGTATCTTAAAATGTAGGGTAATATGAAATTTGATACGCATTAAAATTGTTTGAACAATATTAACTATATGTAACTGATATATCCCACTTACATAAAATAAAATGACTAAGATATGACGATTGATAATATTGCCCTACTCTAAACGTACAATGGTATTATTCACACATAAAACACCATTCTTCTTCTTTAGCCATTCACGATAAATAAGTGTTGGAAATCCTAGCAAGCACTTAAAGCGATTAAAAATTGCCTCGAGCTCGTAGGTATGTAGAGGCGCTACGGAGGGTGTGCTACGGGCTTTGGCTACGGAGAAAGCCGTAAGATATTATAATGATTTGTTCATAAACAAAATTAATCGTTTATCCGTATATAATCTTTCATAATTTATTCAACAGCTATAAATCATGAGATACCTACTTTTTACAAGATATGTATTTTAATTTTGCCTTTACATAGTTTGTAAATTATTATGTCAAAAACTTATTATACACATTCATTCAGCTATGGCACATAAAAAAATATCTGTCGACATATTATTTGAGAGTTTTATTTAACTGTTACTACCACCTACTAAAACCTACACGTAATTCAACCACCAAAACGTGTGAAAATGGTTGTTTCCATGGTTCTCACATTAAATGTCCCAAAGGTATCAAAGTTGGCCCACTAACAATTACAGAAGCATTTATATCTAGTGCAGATCATACGTAAACTACTACTACTATGGGTAGTTAAACGTCTCTTTCTAGCTCATGGGATTTCATATTCCCATCTCACGCGTCACCCTTTGTAACCGTGCAATGCAAGAGCAATTATTTTTCATTTAGCTCGCGAATCGTCGTGTCCTTCGGGATTCGTGGGATCAAGTGCGACTATCAAGTCTCTACGGTATAATAATACAATTCGAATATGATCAAAATTAAAGGGGATGTGGAAAAATGTCTTCAGCTTAATTTGGCGTTTCCCATGGTGTGGTGTGGGTTACTGCTTTTTGTGTATGTTTGTTTTGTTTGAAGCTTGTAGTGTTCATCTAAATTAAAATTTTATTTGTGTAAATTACCTGATATCTTATTTTTGGAAAGAGTCAGGTATGATGCTTTGTACACAGTTTCTAGAATAATATAAATGTGTAGATCTTAACTCTAGACCATGGTTTAGATATAGGTTAGGTTACATACAAATTCATTATTTTAAAAGATATTTTACAAAAATATCACCGTCTACAATATACCTTAAGTTACGCAAAATTTGTCATTGCATTGGTACTAGAGTTTCCATTTAAAAAAGCTTTTTGCCTTAGCTATCCATATTTTGCACTCCAATTATGACAGACAAAAGTCATTGCAATTCTAAACAGCAAGTTCATTTTTACTCCATTCCATTCAAGTTCGGCAGGGGCGCGCAGGCCGGCTGTCACAAACTATCGGGCTTCACACAATATATGACTATCATAACCGATGCGCCGTTGTCGAATTTTGAAGGAAAACGCTACATCATTTAGGGGATATCGCTTTTTCCAGAATATTGTGATTCTCAAACCATTATGTATTATTTACTCTACATTGATTTGTATCTGTGTTATATGGACAGTTTGTTACCTTCGAAATATGTTTTGAACAATTTATTTCTAAATAAATATTTCGTTTTTTTCGTGTTCTATAACAAAAATAAACTCTTTAACAATTATTAAGATGAAGACCCCTATGTATCATTTAGATAATATCTTGTAGTTATACGCCCTGAGTAACATGGAAAATATTTAATGCACATTTAGTTGATACATTACATATATAAAAAAATTGAAATAGGTACAATACAAATAAACTTTTTAAGTAAAATTTCTTTTAAACTTATTACGGGGTAAAATGCAAAGGGTTAAATTCAATGGAACAGCTAGTTCGGCAACTACAACTTTGAACGCCCCACATTTGACATCACAATCGTTATTCTATGCTCACGAGCCATTTAACAACGACAGAGGGACAAGTGACTGTATTGTCCGTACATTAACTCTACATTATTTTATACATTTTTTGCCCCTTCTACGTCACATTTATCATTACAAAAATTGCAACTCATTTACCCTGTTTATTTTATAGAGTAAGTCTAGTAGTTTATGAAGTACGCACATGTCATGTCATGGCTTCCGAACTATTTTTTCAGATACAAAAAAAATTGGTTGTGTGAAACGTTATTTGAAAAAGAACTTAAGTAAAAAAAAAATATATAAAAAACACTGTCAAACAAGAATGTTAGGCGTTAGCATAATTAACTTTAAACACTATCTTTAGAAATATATTTACTCTAATTATACTAGCTGAATCTAATCACACTATGGTCCATAACATTTTTTGTTTAATTGTTCCTAGTATTATATCCGCAGGTTAGAATAAAAAAATATTTGCCAATAGTGAAAAATACTTTGACATTGTTTTACGGGCTATATTATATTTGCTACATTAATCTTCAGAAACCGACGGTTGCGGGCTAATATTATAAGTGAGGCAACATTACCATAATTTAAATTTTATGGGAGCATCTTATCTAACTTATTGCACTTTTATCTACGTTTTCCATGTCGTACCTCAAGCATGATATATGGTAATATCAGTTTATGGTTTGTCTTAGGTATGACATTTATTGGGTCATCGTTTTACAAGCAAGGACTGACTAAACAAAAATGTGAAGGTACTTAGTAATTTACTATTACATATAATTTACTTAATCTTCTGCACAGCGGTCAGCTTCCAGTCTCACCGGATTCAGTGTTTTACATAGAACTACTGCCTATTTGACCTGCACAAACTACTGACTCATTCAGTGTCTCTTGGTGAGACTGGTTGTACTCTGTAATTTACAACATCAAAGTTTAATCAACAGATGATCTTAGGCTAGACAATTGCAGTGAAACATCTGCCGATCGGTATCAGCTATTTGTCGTGTCGCGTGCCGCGATCAAACTGATTATGGGTATTGTCCCGCGGAAGCTGACCAATCACGGTGATTCGTCAAAATCGATTCAAATCTGTTACATTTTTAATTGAAAAAGCCGGTAGGGAAGTCAATGAATGGTTTAGGGAAGTCACATATCGATTACGAGTGATTAATTGTTTCTGTGTTATCTTTATTTGTTATTTTGGTAATCGCGAGTAGGAACTTTGTAGTTTTAACTATACATCTGCCAAAGTTATTAGACTTTTTTAAACACCTATATGGAATGTTGTAATTTTTCATTTCTCTTTGGTTTTACTTAACTATAGATCAAACAGTTCAACTTCAATAATATTGGAGTATTTATGACTTTGCGTTTCAAATAGAGTTCATATTTAATACTCAGAGTTGTTGGAAGTGTATCAATATGTCATTTATATATTACAGTTAATAGTTAATCTGATGTTTATTTACGAAGTACGGGATGTAGGGGCGGCAAGTAATGGACCGTGCGCTCTGCAGCACATCTGTCGTGAACTTACTGTGACGTCATTAACTATTTTATTTTGCTATTCACCATAGAAATTATTAAGTGTTTAGTTTATACGGGTTTAATAAACTGTTATATAAAATGTAGGAAAGACATTTGAAGTACCTAGCCAGGTACTCATTAAAACTATATTAGGTCGCTTAGATACTATAGTGACTTATTATTAGGTTGCTTATCTGGAGGGTTAATCTTAAACGAATTGAAATTTTTATACTATGCCAATGCAAAATTGTTATTCATTGAGCAGGCACACAAACTACACACAGTACAAAAAAATACTGTCAATATTTAGATTCCAGTTAGTTCCATGTAGAGAATTTATTCAGAATAGCGTGTCCGCTAAACTAATATTAATTTTGTATTAGCATTGTATTAGACTCTATTTAAAAGAGGTAAATAACTTTTTAATATCTACGTCCCATTTATTCCAGCATTTTGATTACAAAATATATATAAATGATTTCCGACTAAATTTAAGTCGTATCACAATACAACAAACATTAAATTACCCTTTAATTATGTAAATTCTATAATCGACCTAGTTAAATCCAATCCAATTATTTAAGATGAGTTGCGTCAGCACACCTGTCAGTTCGCTAAATGCTGTCGAATAGCGCCGACATACGGCCTGAATAAACGATGCATTCATCTCTTTATTATGATGTGTTAATCCTGGATTATCATCAAATGTTAACACATGTTACCAGTTAGTAAAAAAATTGTTGCCATTTCAAAATGACGTTCGAACACCATCGTGTAATCTAAATTCAACTCTATCGTTCTTTGTATAAAGTTTATTTTTGCAGGTTGATTTTTCGGCTGATAGATTTCAATGGTTTATTGAGGGTAGCTAATATTATTCCGGGGCGTTCGGTGTTGCCTTTTCATCCGCTAAGTATAAACAGTGGGGTGTGTTCGCGGTGTTTGGTCGCGCTCGACCGCGTCGGTCTGTCGATTGATTTATTTTGTATTAGCTTACTTTCCGTTCACCCGGTTTGTTTTTACTGAAATTTGTAATTGGTATCTTATGATATTTGGAATTATTATTTTTTGTCTTCGGGTTTTCTGTTCTTGTATGTCATCTATCTGTAATAAATTGTGATATTCCATTTCTCAAAAAACTAGCAATTATACCATTATTTCGATAGTTGCACTTTTCCATTATAAATTTTAGTTAGTTCTGGACCAATTCCGATGTCTCTTACCATTCAATGTATTATTGTTAACTAATTAACAGTTTTACATACTTACTTATGTTCCTTTCGGCTAGTTTTACAAGAACAGTACCGACATTTTGATTAAATATAATTCCTCTACAAAAAAACATTTAAATTCCCATCTTAACAAATCCACCTACATAAAAGCCGTATGTTTGAAGTCGCTCACTATGTTACAAATAAGTTGTCAGCTAGGTACACACCACTTGATATAGTGACTATCGGTTATGATCAAAGCGAGTTGCCCGGAGCCCGCTGCCTAGCCGAGCTCGCCGCGTCCCAACTCGTGTCAATATTTGCGCGGCCTGGCCCTGCTAATGAATACAATTAGATCATTCCGCGCGGCCTCACGTTTTTCATACGCCTCGAGGGCCCGCCCTCTGACAACGTGTCAAATAAAGACAGCCGTGTCGACTCGAACCTTAGCACATAGAGTTAGTTGAATGCGCAAACACCGACACATGGCGAGCGCCCCGTTTATTTATTACTCATAAAGCTTTAACTTGCGAATTACTGACGCTTCTATTTAGTTTTACTTTTGGTTTTAGAAAATGTCTGTTGGTTTTATTATTTCTTCGAAGTCTTTTAAAGAAACTGACCTTCAAAGCAGTTTTCATCATTTTAGGAACACCACTCTAGGAAGAGTGGGAATCTAGAATTTGATATATTATGAAAAGCTTTTACATCGGACTTACGATAAATAAATTGGCACGTTTGATAGATTTTATTTAATAATAAATCGATTTATATTACAGAGATTTATGAAAATAGCATTATTTATTAGTAAAGACTTAAATGTTTTTCTCAAAAAAAAATACACTTTACATACAAACTCAAGTGAGTACTTTGCACAAAACTTAATAGTTTTAGCTTCCACTCCGTTTATTTCGCTCATATTTTTATATGGAAGCACCAAATAATGGGCAGACCAGCTGACGTTCCCCTAGCTAACTTAATGAAATATGATGTGCGATCTAATATAAGTGAGATATAAGCTTGTCTGTCGTGATGCAGTGAACTTATGCAAGTCATAGGTTAATTAGTAAATCAAAGCGAAGTTGGGAGTGGAGGAGGTGTCGGGGCGCGGGCGTTGTATGTGCAACCTCTGAATACATTAGTCTGTGTTGGTGTTTGCTCGCCACGACCGAGCCACATGGCGACGCGCCGCTCTGTTTATTTTAATACTCAACCATTGTTGCTTGCCGTTGTTTACTGAGGGAACTGTATTAAACTACCCCTTATGGATTCGGATGAAGCGACTGGTATATGTAAGCATTAACTTAAAGCTTACACTGAGCTTAACTTGTCCCACTTGGTTTTCATGGTTCAAAAAGATGTAGAATAAAATTAGGGTTAATTTGATACTTTTATTTATACCAGCAAATTATGTATCTGCTCTTACCACTTTAATTAGTGCTATTACTTATATCTGATAGGAGTGGACTTCAACTATAACATAGCCGGGGAAAATACTCAGCATTTTTTTTTAAAGACTCTGTTTTTGTGTATCGCATTGGGCGGATAACGTTTACAACTATAAGACCATTTCTAAACGCTACATAAATCTATATTTAAGTTAATGTATTATGTAAATCTCACCACGATTTGTACATTACTAAATAATTATAATTGACAGATATGGAAAAGTGAAGTCTCCTAATACCTACAGGTATTGTTTGCTTAAAAGGAGACTTCAATCACTAGTTTGATGTACAAAACCCGTTGATGAAAAACTAACGTATTTGTAATAATAATATAATAAATGTACATAAATATCGTATAACTAAATGATTTAACATAAAAAGAACAAGCTTTTCATAAAACTAAATTATTTAAATAAATGTGTTCACATCAACAGTTCGTTAAATATTTAGCGAGCAAAGTTAAATTTATAGAACGAAGTAAGTAGGTAAATTGACGCTGTATATTTCTACTGGCGTGCTGACGTAAAATATATAAATCCTATTTAATTATCTAGTGTGTTAAAGTACTTTAAGAGTATCTCAAGGTTCTAAGGATTTACTGTATGTTAATTTATTTTAATGGTTTTCAAGAAAATTATGATTTGAGAAGTTAGGCGGCAATAAAACTAATTACTTGGCATCGCTCAGCACTAAGTGTTTAGTTTATCAATCATGTCAGTATGAGAATGTGACTGTTTCCTGACAGTTACTCAATTACTCATTCTATTTTCTAGCCAGAAATCATTGCGTGTTGCCAATCTATGGTCATTTACCAAATGCTCCCCAAAGAGAATTGACATGTGTTGAAAACTAAAGACTGAGAAATAGTTTTACCTACTTAGGTTTTGTAAATAAATTATGTTTTCATTGCATTTGCGTTATGATCATGGCGAATATCAGAGGAATCGTTATTCACCAAAAAGTGCTTGGGCTGTTTTTGACCAAGGTTTCATCAGCATTAATGAATATTGTATTAATCAAAATATTATTTAGGTTAAAGTGTATGGACAAAATACCTTATGGGCTGTGCATCTGCAGCCTGCAGCGCGTGTGCACTTGTATTAATTACATTTGCCGGCAGCACCTCGCGCCGCCCTCGTCGACCAATTCGGTTCATTTGCAAAGTGCATTTCGATGCTGAGCTCGACTGTCCCATCCCTGCGCTTAATTGCCCGCCCGATATTTATTATTGCTGTTTGTTTGTTCATTTATGTGCCACTATACATTGAAAGTTGGTCGATTTACGACTACAAAATTCCACTCGTTAATTCGTTTCGAGGGAATCACATTCACAAAATGATTTTATGGCCCATATCGGCGTAGAAAATTGTGGAAAGTATTTACATTAGGGGCACGCATCACATTCGATAAACATCGCAACGAATTCCTACAAACACATCGGCGGACGTTTATTTGCCTCGGGCATACGCTCGACTTCACTTCGACTTCGCATTCCGCTCGCCGTCGTATCGGTACTCATTTGTATTGGCGGTGGCTTTTGTATTATTTGTTTGTTTACGGATGCCGCATACGTTGTGGAGCTTTGATTTTTTCCAATTCGGAAATAATGCGGAAGGCGTGGAGCTGGGGGCCATCGGGCTCGCTGTGACTCCAGCTCCAATCAGGCGAGCCGTGTGTTCGTTAGCCGCCGCCGGCGCTGGCGAGCTTGCCGCTTGGTTAGGCCGGGCACGTATCTACGTGGGACCTTTCCACTCGACAGCACTGATTTTCTCTTAGTTCCAACGAAATGATGAACTTCAGCAATCTTCGACTTCATTTGTTCAAGCAATCTACCGCGAAATACTATACGCACACTTCAGAGTTAGGCAACGTGTAGAAAAGAGATTGTATTAGATTGTCTTTTATTTTTATCTTTGAAAGCTCTAATATCTAACATCTTTTAAAGCTCTAAAAGCGTTGAAAAATGTCATAATGTACAATCATTTTAAGTTTGGATACTGACTGTACCAAATATCTTTGGTTTATTAGGGCCGAATACTGAAACGTCAATCAGTTTTAAACCGCCGTGAAGTCTCAGTATTCGGGGGTTAGTGTCCGAAATTTCAGTAAAAACAATATTAAAATTAAAGAAGTGTCAAATCGCCAAATTATAAATAAATAATACGAATATATTTGTGTCCGAGTCGTTAGCGATTCGATATTGCTCTATCGAATAGTTACTTATGGAAAGTTGAGAAAGGACTCATAAAATAAAATTATTACCCACTTTTGTCATTTTTTTGTTCTAAAAAAAAACAACACAAGATTTAGTCCTTCTATCAGTCAGCTCTATGTTAAATAAAAAATAAAGATTGATAAAAATAAACAGTTAAGATCCTATTAATGATTAATTTAATGATTAATGCTATTAATGAAGAAGGGGAATAATCTTTAAAGTATTATTGACCAGCCTGTCAATGTGAATATAGTATTTATGGAAAATTTTCTTTGGTGGAGCATCTGTCTATATTAGATATATAAAAATTTATATCTGTTTCTCTTGGTCATCGCATGACGCGTGAACGGATGGAACAATTTTGTTAATTCTTTTTTTGATTTGTTAATTATTGTTCGGAGAAGGTTTTTATAAAAGAAAAAAAAGTTTTGAAATCTCACATCACCTGTGCGAAGCCGGGGTGGGCAGCTAGTATATAAATAAAAATCAATTGCTTCATGTAGGTATGACGGAGCATTACTTAGAAACCGCTCGACCGATTTGGCTGTTTTCGTGTTTTTGTCAGGACAAGATTTTATAAACGAAACTTTGCGTAAAGTTAGCGACAACTGTCGAATATTTTAATGGTATTTTTCATAAAAAAATATTAACAGGACAAAGACAGTCTTGTCAGCTAGTTTAAAATAAAACATAATATTTAATAATGTAGTAAAATTTGTTACTTTTTTAGATTGTATATTATAATTATGTCAGTAGGACCATAATAATCGCAGTGAACCTTGTCGAATCTCGTGTTGGCGCGAACATCATGTAAATCACGATGATGTGTATGAAATGGAACCGCTCACGTTTCGGCGAGTGGGCTGCAGCATTACATTAGCGTTCTATAACGAGATCGAGGGGCATCAATATGTCATGAGTGACGGGACGCGGCACTGACATGCATGCGGATGCCATGCTCCAGCCTGCACCTGCGCCGCACCACTAACTGCCTACACGAAACAAAAGTAGCATCCATATATCTTCAGTCTCAATGTCAACTACACGTTCAACGTTTAGTCATGCGACAAGTGCATCTCCACATAATTCCAAACTCACATGAAAATTGTCACTTAAATATTTATAGAACCGCAGACCAGCTTTGGAAATCTTCCGACAACTGTTCTAATGTAACAGTAATAAAGCATTCCATCTGTTTCTAGAACACAAGCAGGTCATTAACGTTTGTCATGATCACTGCCAAGGAGAATTTACGTAGGAATAGGTAGGCGGCCAGTAATTATTAATATTTGTTTGTGTTCATCATAATAAACTAATTAGCAAGTACCTACAAAGTTCAAGTCAGCTTGTGATGTCTTTGAAGTCACAACTTTAGAGTCTAGTAAATCAGACAAACGTGTAGAATGGTTTCGTGTAGGTTGAACAAAGTTAAAATATTTTATTGGCATGAGGACAGTCATTATCGTGTCTGACGACAATAGGTGGCTCATATATTATGTATACGAGGCATTAAGATACTGAAAATGACTAGGTAGTGAATAACAAAGTAGCACGTACACAAACGATCAAATAAGTAATTATGCATTCTACAATCTACGTGTATCGCAATGATGGTAGCAAAATGAAGAAATATGTATAAAGGTGAACAAACATCATCAGCGAACAGCGATGTTCAAACAATGGCGCGTGTGATTGTGCAGGTATAGAGTACATGAAGCCGGGGCGCGGGCGCGGCCTCGCATGTCGACCTGGCATTTTTTACTCTGTGCTCAATCAGCGCCAGTGGCAGTTGCAATTATCTTTCGCACCAAATCGAATTATGATCAATTCGGATTTGCGCGCATCCGAACGAATATAAAACGGTTTGCATTAAAATTTGGCGCTCGATGCATGGGATGCGTTCCTATTAGTCCGGTCGAACGCTAACTTTGTTTGCTCATTCGAGCCCACGTCCGCTTCTGGTGTTTTCATTATGTTTTTTATTGTACGTACCTTTTGGGCTTTGTTTACGATGCTTTTCGTTTCATTGGTGTTCGGATTTAATTTAGAGCTGAAATACTCGTTCTCAATATTGTTGGATTTAATATATTTATAGGAACTCTACATAACTCGTAGATTGTTTTAATTTTAAGGGAGTTTTTGTTTATTTACCTGCGAGTAATATTTATTTAAGCTTCAAGTTTAACAGTCAAAGGATTATCGAGCGTTAAGATTGTAACTACGTAAGTATGTCGGAGAAAAATTGTAAAATTAAATCATGATTATAATTTAAATATTTGTAAAAGTTACCTAAAGTTAAAATTTAGATTTCCATGTTAATTGAATGCCTACCTGTTGCACCTAATTGAAACTGAAGGCCTGTTTCACCACACTCAAGAAAAAAATCGAGTAAGCTAATCGCCAGTTAAAGCCATGCGTAAGTGTATGTTCGATTTCACGACGTTCGAGTAGCAATCACAACATTGTCTGACCAGTAAATTTACTTGCCATGCCGTTCGTCAACTTACATATTCACTTGACATTGAAATTGGATAACTTCTTTGGTAAAATATTATAGGCAAGTGTCCATTGCTACTTCATAGCATGCATATAGGTACTGTATAAAACCAAATTTGAATGTAACTAGGCGTTGGAAAACTTATAGTTCTCAAATTAAATTTGTTTTTCACATTTCCAGGTCTGGTTCCAAAACCGACGTGCGAAGTTCCGTAAGCAGGAGCGCTTAGCTCAGCAGAAGGCAGGCGAGGCGCCCGTGAAGGCAGAGGGTAAGAGAGACAAGCCGACGTCGCCGGCGCCATCCCCACACCCGCCGTCCGCGCCCGCGCCGCAGCCCGCTCACCATGCGCTGCCTCACCTGTCGCCCCCTGACCTCAAGCCTATCACCTCGTCAGGTAGATATCGTAAGTTGTTCAGTTATGTTAGGTTGTTCCTTAAGACCCTGCCATCACTAGTATAAGAGAAGGGAGAAGCACTCCGGTGGTTTTAGCCGTCCATAAGGATTTGAGGAGAAAAAAGGTTGTTCCTTAAGAAAGACAAGCCGAGATAGCGCCGTCCCTGCCGTCACATAGTATAGGTATCGTAGAAAAGTTTTCAAGAGTCTAAAGCTGTGTGTGTGACCTTTGTCCAGCTTTATCCTGGACTAACAAACATTACCTACATAGATAGGATCTTTTTATGCTTTTGTTTTGATAAAGTTAGCATTTGATTCAAGCAATTCAATTTATAGGAATAACGGCATATAAATCAAATGAAATCGCAGATAATTTTTATTTCGTGGAATTTTTTAAGCATTTTCTATTCGCATACTGTTTTGAGATGATACGGACGCAGTGTTTACCTTACTCCCGGAGTTGTTGACGTCATCGCTACATTTAGATGATTACAACATTAAGTCACATTTGATCAACTATTTGCGGAGGGTTATGTCGACGGAAATAGTACCTCGAGAGTAGGATTTATTTATTCTTAGGCTCCGTTCGCGTGGGTGTCGGTTATAGCGTCAAAAAGCCTATGTCCTTTCTTAAAAACCAACCCAACCAATTTTCATACAAATCGGTTCAGCGGGTTAGCAGTGAAAGCGTAACAAAAATCAGAAAAAAGACAAACAGAGTTACTTTCGCAATTATAATATTAGTATGGATTAGCAGTACGATGCTACAAGCGAATTAATAACTTGAGAAGTACTTAAATGTATATTAACTTTCGTGAGGAGTATTCATAATTATCTAAAACAAAACGGTTTAAACGGTGTCGCCTCACGACTATTGAGTCTAAAACTAGTCGGGCGATCCCGAGATTATGCGTGAGTAACCGTTTTGTTTTAAATAAGTACTTAAATTTAGTTGTTAGGGTTCCGTATATCCGAAGGTTGCCAATGGGAGCCTATCCGTCTGTCCGTCTGCCTGTCAGCGGGCTATCTCTTATGAACCGAACTATTGCTGCTATAAAGATACAAAAAGTAAAACAGTGTCACTCCGGGAGTGTGAAAAAGTGAAAACTTGAACAATTACATATTACAATAAGTATTATGTAGATATACAGAGGTGTCGGTAACGATAACGGTAACAGTGTTGAGAGTTCAATTGTTTTTTCTTATCTCAAAAAATTATTGATTCTTTGTTTGACCTACTGATTTTGATTTACAGCAAGTATAAAGATTTCACTTAAAAAAAAAAATAGATGGGGCTCCATAAAATGGAACGGAAACATTTCTGAGCAAGTTCGACTCGCACTTGGCCGGTTTTTCTTGTTTCGCCTAACAGATGGACGGAATAGAAAAACTCCACACTGCTAAAACATAGAACAATCAAAGATAGACATAGTAACAAGTCACTGTAGTATTTATTAAAAATAATATGATATTAAAGTTAAGAGATTAAAGTATGACTAAAAGGAGAATAAGTGAAAAATTCTTTAGGCGAGTTGGGCATTTTATGAGATGGGAAATAATAATTAAATTCGCGACACTGTTACCGTTACCGTTACCGACACCTCTATGTACGTATTTATATATATTGTAATAGGCATGTTTCCTATTTTTTTTAATGTCCGTCTTGTAGATTAATGAATTTTTTTGGACACGTATTTTTTCTTTTTTCCTGCAAACAAAAAATGATCAAAATACAGAGAACGGAAATTACGCGTGACGTCACTCCTCGCTACGATTTTTAGCGAGGCGTGGCGTCATAAGCCCCCACTCCGAAACTTTAAAGCGCTGTATCTTTGTATTTTTTTATTGTTCTGATAAAAGAAAAAATACGTGTCTAATATTTTTTTATTATCTAACTGACGGACTAAGTAGATTTTAACTTTTCATACCCAGGAAACATCCCTATTGTTCAAGTTTTCACTTCTGTCGGCACTACCGGACTACCATTGTTTTTTTTTATTGTTTTATATCACTTTGTTTTGTTCGATCTGTCTGAAGCTCGCGACGCCCAAGGGAGACAGCGCGCAAACTTACCGAAAACGCCACTAGTTTGCGCGCTGTCGCCCTTCGGCCTTCAGACAGGTCGGTTGGTTATAGTAAGAAACACGTGTTTAAAAAAAGGTATATGTTATTAAATATTTTTGCTTATATATTTGTAACCTAAACTCATAATTAATTCGGAAAAGACATGTTTATACGTTTTATAACGAGTATCTCACTACTCACAAAATGTAATAAATTCTGTCATTAACTTGTCTGACTTCGTTTGACATTTACTATCTGCTGCTTCAAAATTATTGGTCCCGATTTTACAAGCATTTTATAATTATAACATGTAAGAAGCGTATTTAATTGCTTTCAGCAGTGGACATTAAATAGGTTATAATAAAAATTATCTTAATTTTAGTAATGTGAAGTAATATTTATTTGTTTTTTGTTTTGGCCAGCGAGTGACGGAAATAACAACAAATACTTTTTTAGTGTTCTAAACTTTTTTCTTTTGCGTAACGAGATGTCAACTACAGCCGCTAATTGCTGGCAGGTTTAAATTAATGAGAAGTAAAATTCTAAATTCAAAAGTAAAGCTTTCAAAGAAAATAAACGACTAACAACTATTTAGACGCCTGTGTACTTTGTTTCGGTTTGGATAGATTAATTACCGAATACTAGCCCACGCAAATAATAATAAATAAATATCTTGGGACAACACGCACGGCCATCCGATCCCAAACAAGGCAGAGCCTGTATTATGGCAACCAGACAACTGATAAACTGATATATATATATTTTAAATACATATTATAGATAAATTTACACCCAGACACAGAACAAATGTGCAATATGTACGGATTTTTAGTAACTGAATATTAGAAAAAATTCCTTTATTTTTCATATCGATGAAATATTTTCGTTCATGATTTCACAGAACATTTTTAGCCATCATATCTTACCAATGTTACATTGATCGTTGAAATTATAGCCGAGTGAGTCATCGCTTTCGACCAATGAGAACGCTTCACGCACTATTTCAGCTCACATGTTTACGTGGGCGAACACAACAAGGCTGCTTTCGACAATATATATACAGCTCTTCGAATTAGTGGATTTTAAATATAGATCCGTGATTCTATTGTAAGGGATAATAATAAACGCTGCATACCTTTGAAATGACTAGTCTATATAAAAATCAAGTAGATTTAAATGATGATGAAAACACGTCAGTACGTCTGTGCGACCTTTTCGTACAAAAGCTTATGTAAACAAGTTGTATTTATTATATTTAAACAAAACCCGACTGTAAAGAAACATTAAGAGCGTCTAAGGCAGGGATTTTGTATTAATACTCATAATACCAGCCTATAAATATCCCACTGCTGGGTCACACACAGGCTTCTTCTCATATAAAGAAGGAAAGAGCATTGATCACCACGCTTGCTCATTGCGTTTTGGCGATTTTAAATTCCAGTTTTCCTCACGGTGTTTTCCTTCACCGATAGTCAATGATGTCTTAGAATAATTAAGAAAGTACATATAACTTTGAAAAAGTCACTTTGGTACTTGCCTGTCATGGATTAAAACCTGCAACCTTGTGCACATAAATCTGTTCATTGAACCACTAGGCCACCACGACCATATTTTTGTAAACTATTTATAAAACCCTTATTTTGATACTCTACTCGATAGGTTCGGTACTTTTTTTTATACTCTACTTACAATTTAGCGCCAAAACCACCATTTAACATTTACCTTCCTTGGCAGTCGGGTAAAAATATGTATAAACTTAACTGAGAGACAATAACATAATAATAAGTGTAATCGGTAGAAGTGACGAGTTACTCACATTTCCTCAACTTCCTTTAGGTTTTTAAGGTACTCGTCCATTTTCATTCGTCATTAGTTGCACGAATTAAAAATAAAATTAGATTGCGCCATCAAGTTTTTTTCGCGATTTTGATGTTCGCCTGTAACGTACATAACGCAAATTTGCCATGAACTTGGTTTCAGTTTATGTAAACAAGTATGTTCGGTTTCGCCTGAAAATAGCACATACATCATAGATATACAGTAGGTACTATCTATATGAATTGACTGTCGATGTTTCAATTTATTAGTTTTTTTTTTATCATAAATTATACCGGCTCATTAGGTACTTACGTACTTCTTTGCTTTATTTGATGGAAGTTTGTGTTTTTTTCCTGTATGGAGTAGCCGGCTAAAGTGGCACTTTATAAATCTTATGTCCATACTATACAGTTTATATCGTATTGAAATATACAGTATAGTCATGACATAAGATCTAGTATTTAAAGCATAGTTTATAGCAGCAATTAAAATTCCTTTAGTGTAACTATAAATTATAAAGTATAGGTACACTAAATAATTCGTGGTATACCAGTTAGTAGAAATTAACAAAATTAATTACCCTTTAAAATGGTTAATGTGGGGTTTGACATTAAATAGGCGCTTAGAACGGTACACGGGAACTACGCTTAGATATCTAGTTTTACGATTTTGGAGAAATACGAACAACTGGGGAGAGTTCTTATTCTGTGGTAAAAACCAGGTATAGGTAAGGAATCTAAACGTATGTAATGGCTCTGAAAGTATTTGATTAGTAATTGTAGAGTAACAAGTGTTAGGATAGAGCTCGTGTAGGCAGCACTAGGGGCGGTGGTTCACCGGCTAATGGCGGACTTGTGGCCGTATTAATCACATTAAGCCCGCCGCCGCCACCGCCGCCAGATTTTCACTTCGGCTCATTTGCGCTAATTGTGCGCGCGATTGTCACTCAGGCTTGAATAAACAACGGAGCCGCGCAGCAAGGATTAGGTGATTAGCGCTTAATTGCGTTACCACGATTATTTCATATTCGCCCGTCGAGCTGCAGTCTGATTTCATATTCGAGCAGATTTGTGTGCACGAATTTTAGCTTGTTTGATTCTACTGGGAGAATATCTCCATATATGTATATCCTAGCTGTTTGTTTATCTACTCAATATTCCCCACGACAATAATGTTCAATGGACTTGAAAACATTACATATGTTTCATGATTGGATTTTGAGACGATATCGATCGCTTTTTTGACATGCTTATTTATTGTGCAGCAAACAAGCTATGCGAGGAACTGAACGGCGTCGGCGGCGGTGACGTGGGCCTGCCGGTGAGCGGCAGCGGCGGCGGCAAGTGGGCCGGCGGCTGCGGCCTGCTGCGCCAGCCGTCTGGCTTCCCGCTGCTGGGGGTCGCGCCGCCCAACTATCTCCTTTCGGACCACCTCGGCACCCTCGCCAAAACGAACAACCATCTTTTCTAATGGGCGTAACACCGTCGCCTTAAGTCACCGTCCGTGCCGCGACGATTCCACGGGGAGCGTTCCATTGTCACGGCCGCACCGCGACCATACATACCCCAGG
This sequence comes from Diachrysia chrysitis, assembly GCA_932294365.1. NCBI lineage: Eukaryota > Metazoa > Arthropoda > Insecta > Lepidoptera > Noctuidae > Diachrysia > Diachrysia chrysitis. The sequence goes on along the minus strand of OW028649.1, from coordinate 6,836,637 downwards.
AGTATTTCATAAACATTCCAGGTTACTTTGTGCCGAGTGAGAATTTTCTAAAGTGATACCTAAATGTTAGTCGACGTTTTTTTATGTTGAATGCGAGTTAAACATTCCAAGTGCCAAATCGTGTCCATTTAAATGTAATGTCGCAATAATGAACTATCTAAACAATTTTTAGAGGTTTTTATTGTAATAAAGTGGTTACACGTACATGTCTCCTGTGCATGTACAAGAGTGTTTAGATTTAAATAGTTAATGGTAATGAATATTTTGTGTGATACGATTGTAAATAACATTCCGAACATTGTATACGTTTAATAAAGGTATACTTATTCAGTGAAGAATTGAAGTAAAGTAAAAGAAATTAATTTTAAATGTTGTCCTATAAAAATATGATGTATTTTATTCGTCGATGCCTATAATGTAAAATGTATTAAGCAAGTTGAAGTATAAATATGGCCGCAATCGGTAACGCCAGTTGTGTCGATGTATCTCCTAGTCACCGGAAAATTAGCTTTATTTTAAACAGATTATTGTTTATTGATAAGGTTAATAGTTCGATAAATTAGCCAACAGACCGGAGTTGGTGTTAAACGATGTAAATATGTAATAAATTATTTGTAAATACTAGATATAATAGTGGTGTACCCGAGTGTATGTAATTATTGATGAATTTGTGGAGGGTGTTTTAATAAAGCAAACAATAAATCGTCTGTTTTTGTTTGTGTTTACCCCGACCTTCCGTGGTGGTGTGAGATTAGCCACCGGCTGTTTAGCCATACACATATTCAGCATTATTTATTAGTAGCAAAACAGAAATTAATCGGTTAAATGATAACGATAAACCTTTTACTATTTTTTTTTAATTCTTCTATTAAACATGTCATAAAAAGTAACAAAAAAAAAATAGTTTCGTATGTTTTCTGTACGCAATGTTAAAATTAGGATACGAATCATTGTTAGTTTGTTACAAATGTTTTCGGCACGCGGCACATAGCTGCATTGTTGATCATTTCCGTTTCACCTACTTTAGTACAACAGTCATAATTCTGAAACAAATATCGTTTCACAATGTTTTGAATGTACAACATTTTCTTTTTCTTTCATTATTATTGGCACTGACACATTAGATGTTAGTAGTGACTGGCAAATCTAGTTTAGCGAAACATTTTAAATTAATAAAGATGGAAAATTTCATACGTACCTATATCCTGTTCTACTGTACGCAATTTTTTTTTATTTTCGTCTAAGGTACTTAGCTATGAACCCTGTTTACAATGTGTACGACCAATTTTCACACGATGCCAGTTACGCAGGTCTATAATTTCTCTTAGTTATTCGGTAGAAATTTCTAGTGGTTAATGTCGTATTACTTTCAGAAAGTGAATACCATAATAACCCGCCACATAAATTCGAAATTTTCATATAAGCTACTAATATTTGCCTGATATCGATCTGTTATTTATAACATATGACCACAATCACAACAAAGCAATGTGTATGCGATTTAATTTAGGAGTCGTAAGTATGTTTACTGTTATTATGTTGCTTATCATGTTTTCCTGATAAACAACAATCTAATTTAAATAAGTTTTTAGAAAGAAATTTATCATCTTTCACATAAAAACAAGATAATCTCGAAATAAAATACATTCTTCTTAACCTTTGCAAGACATGACCGCTAATATTTGAGAAGGACAAGATTAAGATGATATAAATGTTTTAAAAGTCAGTTAGTGACAGCGCGCCCTTGGCTTTTTGCATCTAAGGTCGCTAGAGCAGAGACTCGACCTTCCAAAAGAGATCAAAATAACACTTATTTCTGTATAGAAAGATGTGCGTCTGATCATCATTATTATTTTTGATATATCTTAGATTCTTATGGTTTGATATATCTAATTAGTTAAAAATTATTTTTTATGCCGTTAAGTAGGTATGTAGAGACAATTAAATATAATTATCAACAAAATTATAATTATTAGAGTTTATTTCATCAATATCGAGGTAAAAGCAAATCTTTTGATTTCACATAGTATACTTTTTCCGTCCGTCTGTCTTATATAATTTCACGGGTAAACAAATATGTTTTTTTTATGAAGATATGTAGAGAAACCTCAAGAAAAGACAGGCTATTTTTTGCAGCTATAACCGATACCCGAGAGCAGAGCCGCAGGCGAGAGCTAGTTAAGTATAATTATTGGCGAGTCATAATACCGACTGATCTGCCTTGAGTCCCGGTATAGTTCGACCTTGCGTGACGTCGACAAGGGCCGTCGCACTCTAACGTCGAAACCGACGATTACATTGTTTTCGTTTGCAGACAGTTTGAAATGAATTATTATGTTGAGAAAACGTAAACAAGAAAAAAATCTGCATCGATGTCTCAATTCTGGATAATTAAGTGATTTACGATTACGATTTATTTTATTTATAGGTTTATGATCTATTTAAGTGTGCTGCGTGTTAACATATACCTACGAGTATAGATACTGAGTATAGGATTATAGTTTTAAAATTGTAAGTATGAAAGTCATTTTATACAGTAGGCAGTGGTTTATCTGCGTTAGCTTTGCTCAGTTAATTACGGAAACATTACGGAAGAATAAACTGTTTGTATATAATTACGTAAGAATAATATGTAAACGAACTAAATCTATTGACCAAAACCTTACTGAGGATTTTGAAGATTTTTTTTTTTTTATTGCGGTACTTTTTAATATTATACTAGCTTTCACACACAATATTCTTCAATTAATGTAAATTAATAATTGTGTGTTGGTGGTGGGGTGAAATAAAACCCTTCAGAAATCAATATCCTAATGTCCTTCTTCAATTGACGTCAAGCAAAAACACACCATATTCTGCCTAACCAATTAACGAAAATTGACAATTAGCCCTGAGCCTGAAAAACATAGGTACTTTACTTTTAGATTTACAAACAAAATAATAGATAAATTAAAAACCTACCCAATCTTTAAACAAGATTGATATATGTATAATAACTGCCATCAATCTAAGTCGTGTAAGCCCACTTAACCTCGTAAATCAATCGGCATTGTAGCCAATTAGTCACGAGTCTCCGTTATCTCATGCCCTCTATACTTGTTCACTGATGTAAACTACGCACATACCTTGTGGGACCTGTTGCACACACGTGGAGTGATCGACGTTGAAATATGACTCGTGTCGAGAATTGTATTGATGTATTAGCACTTTATCTATTACATCCAGGTTTTTACATTGACTTTGATTTAATACCTAAATGGATATGGTCTTATTATTGATTTACATTTTAGCTGCTTAAAAGATTACAAACCAAATATTTCTTATTGCTTTCTTAGGTTTACGCGAATGAAATAAACAACATTGAAATAAACTACTTACTTTTAAAACTAAAACAATTCTTATGTTTAGACCCCAAACACTTAGATACATATAGCCTATTAAATCTTTAATTTTCTAGACACGTCTTTAATATAGAAGAAAAGACTTTATAAATACAACCGGTTTAATTTTATAAATTACATTGGAAAATAAACATAAATAATAACTCAACTCTTCTTGGCAGTCGGGTAAAACGCTCTTAGTTTTTCAATTGAAGTGGGCAAAATCCCAAATTCACACTTTGCTGAAACACCTAGCCATTTATAACTACTTGTATTTTACATTACAATAAATCTTACATTTGAAGAGTGCTCATCGAGATTGCAGTTTGATCCTATCAATAGCTGTGGGTTATGATTTTATAGTCTAAAGTTATATTTACGATTTATGATCTATTCGTCTGATTATTCCAGACGGATGTATAAATATAAGATAATAAGACTCCTGATCAATAATATAACAACATTCCTATCCACTTACTAATATTATTATTATAGGCACTAATTATCATCTCATTACTACTTTTTCGGCTGGTTATATACAAGATTTTTGTTTTATTTATAAATGAACACTGGACAAACCTTTCATGTCTTCGTAAAAAGTTTATTTTTGTAATTTATTTAAGACACTTTTTCAGTTACTTTAAAACCATGGCCAAAATGCTAATGCAGTTATTAGACGCTAAGCTCTTTTAAAAGTTTATACGCTTATTATATAAGTCCTTTTCTAGGACCTATTTTCCTTTTTATTTTTCATTTAAATTAATTGTTTTAATTTTGTGATTCTTTCGCTGTATTGTGAATAAATAAAACCTTGGCAATGCGCGCCAGTCCAGAGTGATGCGAAGATCATTCTTCGTGGAATGTCATGACTCCTCACGTGGCGACAATAACTCGTATCCAGGATGGCAGATCTAACAGATTTCGAAAACTTTATGATATTATGCAGCATAATAAATAACTACATGACACGATGAAGAGTCTAATGGTATTCAATGTGTGGGAAATGTGAAGTGAGTTTATTATGATAGTATAACTGTTATGGAAAGGAAAATAAAGAAAGTTGTTTTGCATAAAACTAATATGAAAATAGGAGAGGCCTATGTCCAGCAGTGGACGAAGATAGGCTGATGATGATGATGATGAATATGAAAATCGAATCTACTCTAACAAACTAAATGCCGATAAGACTAGCACATAAAACGGAACAATTTAAACACTTGCATCTATAAATAATATTCCATACATACAAATTAAGTGTATATAGGTTTTCAGTCCTAAACATTGTTCATGTTCAGAAGTATTCGTTCAAAACTAGTGCAAGAAACTCGAGACAGTATTTCAAATAAATTTAAGAGTTCTTGGTCGTGTATATCATTTCTAGTCTGTCGCGTTAGAATTACCACTTTATAAATGAAGCATGTTTATATTTTCTGGCATAGTCCAATAATATTTTATTTATAAAAGTAAATCACACTTTGAAAATAACAGTGTGAACGACTTTGGAGTCTAATTCTATCTACAAACAAAACTTTTAACACAACAACGAACACGAATTAATACGATTCCGTTTCCTACAAGAATTCTGAAATCTTTAACTGTGTATTAAGATAGACAATGACGTGAGAGCCCGACTACATGATTCATCAACTTTAGAAATGCCCAATTCCCTCATAAAAAACTGTAACGATACTGTCACTAACGACAAAACAGTCAGACAACAATTTTTTAGACAATTTCACTTCAAACGTTAAAAATATACTTCTGAATACACAAATGGAGCCACTAAAAAAAAAGTAGATATAATTTGCTACAATTTTTTTTGTTATATTTTTATTAATATCAATTTTATATAATTATATTTATATCAATTATTTATATAATAATAAGTATGTTGTTGTTAAGATGTTATTAATTAAAACGTATGTCTCCATCTCTAACTGTCTAGGGCTGTGCTGAAACAAACTTTTTCAAAGATGTGAGGTTTTGCCCTTCAGTGGGACAGAGATGGCTAATAATAATAAACAAGTTACTTCAGAGGTACCAAGTTTCAACTCTAATAGGTATTTAATAATTTATATGTAAATAAAAAGTGGCTCTACATTATTTTGTCTGGGAGTGTAAAATATTTTCACACGAAAAGTTTAGGATTGTTACGCGTGGGTTACGGCGACAATGATAACTCAGCGGGTTCTCGTCTCGATAGCGTGCGCAAGAGTGGGCGGCGCGTGCGCAGCGTCTGCGTAGCGCCCGCCTACGACTGCTTTAATGCCTTATAAGGATATATGGAGAACATTCTGCTCCTTAACTTTCTTTTCTTATAGATAAAAATAATAAAAAATATATTAGTATCAAAAAGTATTACATAGTTGTAAAAATAATATGATAGAACATTGAATGTATATTTTGTAGCGATATTACAGGTCAGCAGAATTTCTCAATAGAGACAATTTGGAAATAATTAGAATTTTTTTACAAATAGTTTAGAGGGCGAAAACGATTTATATTTTTATGCCTCTTGAAAAACTATTTCGCAAAGTTTTCAAAAAGCATTTAGATTAGTTAATTTAATACACGAAATACTGTCCTTCTGTTTCTGCCATTCAGCATATAACAGATGATTAAATTTTCAGTTTTGTATGGTAAATGAATGTGTTATATTAATTTGGAGAGAACAATACGACATATACGAAAATCTTATAACAAACTACATTGCTTGGGCTTGACGTTTCGACTAGGTTACAATAGCCGTGTTCACAATCAGACTTTATTATGCATGTAGGTACGCGTTAATTACTTTTATTATAAGAATGCGAAGCGATAATCTTTGAATAGATCATTACTTTTTGTTAAAATGGTTAATTACCGCGAATATCTTATATACATTAGCGTCATCCATATATAATTTATTCGCCCGGTTAATAATTTCCCATTATTTATAATCATAAATACTTATTTCAAATATTATATACGCGACCACACCGTGGTTAGTAGTAATTTAATTTTATTTATGATTTTAATAACAATTATATTCATAGAATATTAATTACAAAATTTACGTAAGCTTTTAGCTATAATTTAAAAAGTTTCATAACGAGGTTGCACACGAACTTATGTATAAATAATTTGTATTTAAATCTAACTACAAAGCTTACGAGTTTTAAATTAAACCATTATGATTATTTATTAAATATTTCCAATAACTTTAAACAAAGGTTGTTGAGCCAGCTAGCTATTTTGTATCGGTTGGTCATCGGGTGGCGAGTGCTGCGTTGAGTTGCGTCTTTCCAGAAGGGCGGCAGCCTGCGCTCTATAAATACGTGGACTCAGCTTTCAGGAGTTCAGTCTAGCGGTGCTTTGTACAGCGCACTAACTCCACAGCTCTGCAGCTAAACACACACACACAACATGTCTCTGGAACGTCAAGTCCGCGCCAAGGTTAGAATAATTCACACTTATTTAAACACTCATAAATCGAAATAGTAAAATCTGTTTAATATTTAAGTGAAAAACCCTTAAAATTGATGTTATAATTTTTTTAGTAGCTTTGGGAACTCAATTTTATCATTTTAAATATATAAGAGATGTATTTTTACCCAATAAAAAGTGAAGTACTAAAGAGACCTTCTAAAACTAAAAAAAAACACTAGATAAATTGTTGTATTTACGACGATTTTTACATTTGCAGTTGGCTTCCAAGCGTAGCCCCGAGCAGGAGAAGGAAGCCCAGGAATGGATTGAAGCCATCCTTGGCGCCAAGTTCCCCCCTGGTGAGGCTTTCGAAGATGTCATCAAAGACGGCACCGTCCTCTGCCAGCTGATCAACAAGATCAAGCCTGGCTCCGTCAACAAGATCAACACTTCTGGTGGACAGTTCAAGATGATGGAGAACATCACCAAGTAAGTACTATACCATTGTACCCTTCATTGTTTATGCTTTAAATCTCATGGTGTAAAATAAAAAATATTCTAATCTATACAATTTTATCAAACTCTTTGTACTCGCTGAGGATAAAACTACACCAGATTCCTCTTACACAATCTAAAATTCCATTGTAAAAAATGTGGAACAAAATATATTAAGTGTAGGCGTTTTAGTCGCACGATACCATTTTCTGGAAATTGAGTCAAGATTGCAAACTGATGCTGTAATGCAGTATAATTATACCTATATGTTGCGTTTGCGCAACTTTTAACGCTCGTTCAATTGCCAGACGCATCTTCGAAAAGTGTCGCGTTGTAATTATTTTCAGCCATAATTTCCTTAAACAAATATTTTCTTACGAAGGTTTTTTTGTGATTTAGCTTCCAGGGGGCCATTAAAGCCTACGGTGTCCCCGACATCGACGTGTTCCAGACCGTTGACCTTTGGGAGAAGAAGGACATCGCACAGGTCACCAACACACTGTTCGCCCTCGGCCGTGAGGTAAGCAATCACTCCCTTATTATCCTCATTAATGACGAACGAGTCATCATTTCTAAAGTTTACGACAAGCGAAAACAGTCGATCTTCTCAAATATTTCAGTACATACCGCTAATATTTACGAGCTTCGAAATATAGCACAGGTTATTACGCAATGTATTTTATTGTCTTGTAAACACAAAGATTTTTATTGCACTATTTAACAGTACAATAACGTTACCTCGACTAAACATTTGTAAAGACGCCAGGTTACGAATTAAATAATGTGTTCACAGATTGTTTGATTTAAGATACGTACAGAATTTAAGGAGTTGGCGCGAAGCCAACTCTAACCGAATTTTACGAGCATCTTGCAACATTACCTCAGTTTTCATAAATATCCAAGGTCGTTTCATTTAGTTGAGGCCGACTGGGAAATATTCGATTCTCGTTCGTTCACAGGTGCCTTCCAAAAGTACCTATATTGAACTTTGCTATCATCATTGAATTATGTTAAACTATACCCACAAACAATACTATTTTTAAGACGCATATTAATAAGTAATATTTTTACAGACATACAGGCACTCCGAGTGGAGCGGCCCTTACCTCGGACCCAAGCCCTCTGAGGAATGCAAGCGTGAGTTCTCCGACGAAGTCCTGAACGCCGGCAAGACAGTGATCGGTCTTCAGGCTGGCTCCAACAAGGGCGCCACCCAGGCTGGCCAGAACATGGGCGCTGGCCGCAAGATCCTGCTCGGCAAGTGAGCAGCAGCCATCCAGTGATATTATTTAATAAGATATTTGTACAAAACTGAGATGTATGGACGCTAATCTGAGACTGTGAGCCTTATGAATATCTAGTTAAGCGTGATATGGAATTTTATTCACTGTAATGTAACACGTTAGTACCCTGCAATGTTTACCGAATGCAAACCTTCAGCTGATGTTACACTCCATGTAGCGCCACAAAGATTTTGTACATAAGTGCCTAGATATAAGTTATTTATTTCCATTTTATTATATCCTTTTATAATAAAATACAGAATACAAAAGATTTTTTATTTATTTTAAATATTTGCCTTAGAAACCCAGTACTAAAACGGGGGAAACCCTATAATATAGATTTTGGTTATATGGGGAAAACATAGTATTTATTCCCTAAGCCAACATAAGCCATAATTGAAATATTACTACTAAAAAGAATTAGATTCACTCGTTATAGACTATGATTTCAGTATAACCTCTAAAATATGATAGTAGCTAATTTAATTTTAAAATTGAATACGTTAATCACTTTTATAAATTCACTGCCAAAAATAATTATTGAAAAAGCGAGGGATGGACTTATTATAAAACTTTATCCTATTAAGGGCCGATATTTCCCTAACCAGATATTTTTTATTCGTAGAATAAAAATTTTATTTTTTAAATTATACAGATTTTGTATGGAAGAACTACCAAAATTCAAAATTTTTCTCGTATACATTGACATTGTCTAGCGTTGGTAAGCCCTCAGACGTCAATTTTATACAAGGAATAGTATTTGTGTTAGATTTAACTGTTGCTAAAGACTGCAAATTATTTTTCCTGTAAACAGAGCTAAACTGAGTGTTAAATAATAGAAATTATGTATTATTTAGTTTGAAGACACGATGGGATTTTTGATTTACTTAAACTTGTCCATGCGAAAAAGGTTTCGTGTCGAAGCTTATCGTGACGAAGAGTCTTGTGTAAGGGCTGGTTTAAACTATCTGTCTGCGAAAAGAGACTAAGTTGAGAGTCCTTAGTATCGAGGAGAAGAGTCAACCACAGTTTCGGGCATTCTAAATTAGACAATAGTATCTATACATGTATCCATACTATACTCGTATTATAAATGCAAAAGCCACTGTGCCTGTCTGTTACTTTTTACGGTTAAACCGCTAAACTGATTTTGATGAAACTTTTTATGGGGCAAGCTCGGACCGCATGAAAGGACATAGGCTACTTTTTACCGCGATAAACGACACCCACTGACCCACCCACCACACAGCTAGTAACTAATAAAGTAGGTACAAATATGGCATTTTAAAACTCAAAATATTATTCGTTTTGATATGCATATATGCTACGTCTTTGCAGATACTCGGTCATTCAAATTCATAAAAATGAATTTATAAATAGTGCTACGGCTTAAAAAAGTACTTTATTCCGTTAATGTCGAACAAAGGATTATGTATCGGTATAGAGTGCAATGACCTGGAAAAATAAACCAACATGAGACCTTTTTTAATTTTAATACTGTGTTATAGACAAAATAAACCTTTTTTTTTTGTTACGGGTTGAAAATCTAATGAATTCAACCCACGCCGAGGGCACGAGGCGACGTGGGGATATGTCGGACTTGCACCGACTAAAAACACCCCGATCCCGTCCTTGCCTTTGCCGGAGTCCCGGGTTCGCTAAAGCATGCTCGGCGGGGCTCCGGTGGGCCTCGGTCCTTGTAGGACCCCTACTAGAGGGGTAGGTGTACAGTGCCTACCCCTTACTCCTTCCAAAGACGGACACGTGGGACTTCGTGTCCGTATCCTCCAGGGAGACAAAATATACCTACTAAAACTCTTTGATGTGTTTCCAAGGAACACAACTATTAATTTTAATGTATTGTGTTGACAACTGAATGAATGAGGTTTTTATCCTAAAGAATTGTGTACAGTGAATTGCGGGAACACATTTAATCATGGTCATGACTGCAAGTAGGTACCTAATTACAACATTGGATGTTAGCCAGTAAGAGAACTTTTTGCATTGTAGCGTCCGTTTCTGTGCTCCATAATTATAAGCGATATCTGTTATATTTTGAGCACTAGATAATAATTCACACTGAAGCGCAAAAATAAAAAGTTTAAGGGAACAAAGGTTTTTCTAGAGGAAAACTCAGTGTTGACTTATTGTGTTATTTCTCCTTTTTTTTTTACACGAAAATTTTATCATTGTTTTCAGTACCTATACAATAAAAAAACTATTTGTATTTAATTACAAGTGTTGGCTGCGCAGGCGTTAATGCGTATCTTAAAATTATAAATAAAAAAAATATTAATAATTTAAGACATTATTTCAATAAATCATAGTCGGATTTACCTTTTTAAATAAACACTATATACAGACAGTAGGTACATGGTACCAGTACTTAGCGTACCTAGATGTATGTACTTAGTACCTACCTACAAACCTATAAACAAACTTATTAGTATTACTGCCAGTGCCACAAGTGGACGTAACTGCACACAACTCCAAAGTTCGAGGGAATGAAATTCATTTGTTTTTCGTAGCCAAACTATAAAAATGAGTAATTATTGAAAGTAGGCTATCCTACTCTGTTAAAATAATAATATTGAGATTATGAGAATTTCATTCTAGAATATTTCCAAAAAAATTGCCTTAAATTCCCTAAGTATGAGCTGGCTAAAGTATTAAGGTTAAAAAGCTCTATCTATCCTTTGCGAGCAATCGATAACTAATTTCGTGGAGGCCTAGTTAGCTAGGAGGTTTTGTAAGCGGTTCGTTTATACAAGGTTCAAACTTTAAGTGAATCTAGTTTCTTGCCGGTTCTTCTCCATAGGAATGACTTTTTGGAACCGCACTACTAGAGTCATTTAACGTTTTGAATGTGCCTGAAAAGGCCTACTGAAATAAAATGGTTTTGTTTTTGACAAATTCAGAGTTCATTGTAAAATAAAAATTAATAATCAGTCAGTTCACTTCTTTTCAAATGTTAGACTTGAACTCTAGCTAGCTAGGTAAATAAAAGCAGCGTCCAGATTTTCCCAGTGCTGCCATCTATTGTCATTTTCCAACAACTGTAGTAATTTTCCATCTCGTCCGATTCTATCTGAGAGTATTGTAAACATTCCTTTTTTACTTTCTCAACATCTATTAAAATACATAAAAATTGTTTATGAAGCCAATTATAGAGTTTTCAAATAGATACACCATTTAAACTACTGTCAAACATTTTCTTTCATTGAGGGTGTAATAAATAATTAGACTTTCCAAATAAAAAATCGATAAATACTATATTATAGACTAGTTTCATAATCATTCAACTATTTTCTGATACTATTTAAGCCAAATACTATTTCATAATAGGATTTGGCTTCAGTCAGATTTCATATAAAATTCGTTTGTTGTCAATGAAATTCATTGACCCAGCTGTCCCGTAGGTACTTATTTATCTAATGTTAGATGCTCTCGGAATTGGCATTTATAACCAATCAGATTATCAGTGTATATTGTGTATGTGAATAGGAATAATGTGGATCAAAATGTTGGAATTAAAACGGAATAAAGTATTTGGTTTGAAAGTGACATACTGGAATTTTGTGTACTTTAGTAAATGTGTTAAGTGGAATAAACAAAAAACCAACAAGGTAATAATCTATTTTCTTTATATTTTAACTTGTTGTGAGGTAGTTAGGAGTTAGTAGTTAATAACGCCTACATTTCCCTCAATGCTGTCTTTTCCCGTGGGAGGACCCAATGTAACCCACGTTAAATCAGTTGGATACTAAAACTATCAATCAAGTTTGGTAATGGTAGGTAGAAGTACCTATAACATAATAGTGCTAAATAATCCTGACCTATATTCGGTATTCCAATATTGAATAAAATTAAAGGGAGTACCTAAGTAGAATTCATACCTAAGTCCCTCTTTGTTATCTTCCCCCAAAAATTCAAAAGAAGGATAGATACCTATGTAGAGTAAGGGTCAGTTAAAAAAGGGTTTATTTTAGTCATTTATATTTATTGTCTAATGTTATTTTTTGACTCTATTAGTATCGCTTAATCAGACTAACCCTCTACAATCGTATGGTTTTTTTTCTCCAGAAACCATATTTATTGATCTATAAAAAGATAAAGTATGAAATATAATCCAAAAATATCGAAATTAGCACACTCTGCGTGATTCTATATAAAGACATATTGCGTCGTTACGAACGGCTAACGCCGCTAAGATAAAAATAGTTCGCCATCTGGCGTTGGCACCAACAAACGGCCGCGTGCAAAAGCCGCTTGAGTTAACGACTAACGAAAATAACGACCAACCAGCGCTGTAACGAGAAGCGAGGTCGCTGAAACCTTAAAATAGGTTTTATGTGCTCGATTTCGTTGGCGGTGGAAGCCTCAGTCGGGTAGCGGCCGCGGAGCCTCCCGCACGCTGCCCGCTCATCAAGATGGCGCCATTGTGCGTCCAGAGCCACCTAGTTTTATTATCCTCCGTAAGATGGAGTTACTAATGTTTAGAGCTCCAGTGACCCATTTAGTTTGCCATAATTCCCGATAGATAGAGCGAGCATCCAGAAGACTGAATATGTGAGTAACAATTAAAATTTTTATGTTCATTTTGGTGGTGATTCTTTTCGAGTGATTTTAATGTTTAATTACGTATTCTATACTGAAATATACCCAAGTGCTTTAAAAACGCAAAAAAAATAATATTTGAAAGTTCAATTTAGGCCAAGTATCATCCTTATAATGCCTACCTATTTGAGCATTAAAATTTATACGAGATTACTTAAAGTTACTACATATTGTGCATGCATGATTATGTGAAGTTAAAACATAAGTATTAATAAATATGTAGACTTGCATTTTCTACATTTCTATAGCGCGTAACATTTCAACTTATTATCTTGTATCCACACCTAGTCCTATTTTGAATAACGAGCATCTATTTTAAACCATACGGATACCTTATCAGTGATTAATACTCTCCTGATCAAAAACTGTTCAATATAATAATTAGTTTAGTATCGGGTGAAATTCTAACTAAATGGGAGTTTTTTGCTGTATCTACTCGTAGTACATGCAAAACAAGGTGAATATATAGATTCTCACAAAATTGTTAACTAATAAATACATTACGTACCTATCTTTATAATCCTTTCCGTATAACTCCATTTAAAAAAGAAAGTAGGAAATTAGTGAAGCCATTTTCATTTGTAAAAATTGTTTGTTTCAAATCAACTTTTCAATCTGCTGCATTCATTTAATAAAGTAAAGCTTCTGTGATCGCTGAGCACTACATCCAGTCAACAAAGAACTATAGAACAAAGGATTTTTTTTGGTATAACTCCAGAAGTCACTGAACAATCCGTGGTTACTCTGGAGTCTTTAAAATCATTGTTCTAAGGCAGAGCTCTTGACTGCCATCTAATAGTTCAGTGGCAAACTAAACTACTTGTCGTAGCAGATGTTTTCACATTTTTTCGTTTATTAACTTTTAAGTAACCAACCTAATTTATCTAACTATAACTATTTTTGTAACAGGCGCTTTGTCAAACTAAAAGCTAGGAACTATTATACAGAGTACCAATAAAAAATATATTTGATTCCCCTATGTCTCCTATCGTGATGTTGTTAATAATAAATTGATTTATAAACAGGCGTGTGTAACTCAGCTATGCACTGATTTAAATACTCAAATCATAGTGACGAGAGCTGTTAAGCTGCAGCTCAATCGCTAAGTAGACGGTCCACAGCTCACGCAAGGTCGATTTCGAGCCTGAAAAGAACTCACTCACTCGTTATCTGTGTTTTGTTCGTTGGAGTCATTTGTAGAATAATATATATTTTAAACAAATGAGGGAGATTGTAATAATGAAGAATTGATACCACCAGTGTGCATTTGTGAAAACTAACTTTGCATGACAATAGACATGGCTACTGACTACTGTCATTTTGATTTATCAACGCTTTTATGGGCGATGACCAGACTATTTGCCAGTCAACACCCTCTAGAAAAATATTACCCACTCTGCCATCTTTCACATCTGCCAACCTCGAACTTGTGATTTCAGTAGAGCTCCTATATGCTGCCCGACGTAACGAAACCATAACGCGATCTAATTCGACTACACTGCCATCTAGTAGCTCAGTCGCAAACTAAACTTTTATTCTTAGAAGACTGTTTTCACGTTTTTTTAATGATTATTGAGTATATCGTCATAAAATATGTAATTGGTAGGTATATTTTTTTACTTTGTACTAGTCAATAAAGAAATTCACACCTCAGAATGGCAGTAGGTTATAAGTAGATACAAACCTGTACCTAATGATAGTTGTAAGGTATTTAGAGTTAACAAATAAATATATTTCTTTTATAATTTGTATGTATTTATGAAATAGTAGGTATACTTCATAGAATGGATTTTATAATTTGTGGTTGGTACGACTAGTTATAGATATTGTTCAGTAATAACGATTATAAAAGCGCATCTGCAAGTTTAGAAAGAATTTATATAAATGAACGATGTAAGTGTAGGATTCCGAGTTGCACTCGACGAGACGGAAGATTATAAAACATACATTACCAACTATCACCGTATTTCAATGACGTGATTGAGTCATCCTATAACATCTTAGCTTAATTTACAAGCACCTGTGCTTGTAAATTAAGTATTATAAAAAAGTAAGTTTTTAATTAGATAAATGGTACTACAATAAAAACTCTAACACAAAATGTTTAAAAAATGGATCGAATGTAATAAGTTTGATGAATATTATTAACTGTTGCCTCCAGCTTATATTATGGAAACATATTAAAAATTCTTTATTATTTATTGCACACTTTAAAATATTTAAAATACACTTATAAGATTTTTCATGTACATAGGCGAGCTTAACTAAGAATTGAGTTCTCTTACAGTAAACCTTTGAGCGAAAGGGAGATCAAAAAACCAATAGCGGATGACAAGAAGTGAACACGACACACGACAACGTCAAATATAAAAGTATACTTACATAAGTATAGTACATAAATACAAATCATAATAGCATATAATATGTACTGTATATAAACATACATACAATACAAATAAATGAGTTATTTGTATTGTATGTCACACGCTGACAGGAAGTGTTCCCCTAATTTCAATTTAAGAAAAAAGAAGGAAACGATTTACTTTTCATAAAGTTAGTGCCATAACATTCATTTTAGTATTAGTTAAGAATTAGGAAGTTAATTGTTTATAGAGCTAAACTTATTTATCGATTTTAATAATTCAGTAATCTGATCTTGCACAACGATTATGATTATCTGCAAAGTGCCTGGTGCCTATTGAAGCTGGATGAAATTAGATTTTTTTGTTACTTTAACTGCATTAGGTATTAAATTATGTATTATGTACTACATAATGTGTAATGCAGTTTGTACTTAATATGTATGAGCGAGATGAGGCGTAACAATAAATGAATAATCATGAAGTTATCGACTCATATAATACATAGTTTATATATTAGAAATAGGTACCTGTGTATAGATGATCAATTGAATAAGACAAAGTTTTCACAAATAACTTTAAGTAATATTTTTTGTTGCTTATTCTATATAGGCTAATTTGCTTTTTTTTTCAGTAAAGTTTCTCCTTTTTGGAAATATTTGATTACGTGTACTTTTATTTCTAAATATGATAGCAGATGCTATCATGATTACAATCGGATGATTGAGATTAAGCGATGATAAAAGTTTGTAGGTTTAAAACAAGTAGTTTTCTCCAGCTAGAATATTATAACATCACAACATAGAATATTATAAAATTAGGTAGAGCCGTGTGAAAACACCGATATGTAAATTGACATTTAAAGTTTTACGCGCGCTACCTGCTCGGCTACAATAAAAACACTCAACGTGCGTAGGTAACTTACAGTTGGCTCAGTTTCCAACGCAAATAGTTTCGCTATTCGTCTAACAGTTAAGTCGAATTTTGGAGATGACGCACTCTCCTGGCATCCAGTTGCGTCACTAGGTGCTGTCAACGAACCCAACTAGTTAACCGCGGTTAAACTAACTTAAGAACTTTCCATATCACACCTAAAACTAATAAGCTGAATATTATAATAACCAAATGTACACAACATCGGAATATTCCGACGATTTGAGAGCAATTTCATTTTATCGCGTGGTCTATGTCGACCAAAATAGAGTGAATAACAAACTCGCTGAGTCAGAAAATGGAAAAGTATAAAATGTGTATTGTTATTTAGAACGTTCTTTAAAACTAAGTATTCGGAATTCTGAGAAAAAAAGTAAACAAATTGAGCTCTATTTTTTCTCATTTTCTATCGCAATATTATATTCTTAATAATCTCGTCTTGTGTTTTATATAAACCGCGTTATCTGAAGTTTTAATTATACGTGTCGGCACTCTTACCAAATTATACGATGGTAGTATAATCTTGCTTTCCGAGAAGCTATCAGACTCCAGTAGCGGGCCACCGCCCGCGCCACTGTCGACCAAAATAGAGTTTGTCGGTAGGAACGTTCCATGGTACGTCGGCTCAGAGCTTTTCGGACGATGCAGGAAATATACTTTTTATTTTCTTTCTACTCACATGCTAACCGAGAGTTCCAAAACTCGGTTAATGTTCTTATTATGTTTCCTGCATTCCCCTTAAAATAAAACACATAATTTTCTCCTTTTCAATTTAAATTAAAATCATTAATAAATTACGCGACTGGCTAATCCTTAATGGATATTGAGATGTGAACTTAATCCGTTGTTTGCTATATTGCAACATACGGGAAATGTTTGTTGCAACATATAGACGCGGAACATTCTATTCTAGTAGATTAGTAAACAGAAATAGCGGGTTTATAACACAACATTTCTGTGAAAGCGCGTAGCAACATATCCACACGAAGGGGAATAATAAGGTAGGTTTATGTATGTTAGTAAACGCATAAATGGAAGCTTAAAAAGACAATCAATAACACGTTTACATTACATACCAATGTACTATTTACGGTTTGCTTTGATTCTTGAATATAGATGCATACAATAAGTTCTATTAAAACAAATTACCAACATTTTTAACAATGAGGTCGTTTACTGTGTACCTAATAAATATATATTGGCAGTGTCACCTTGACGATATAAAAAATAAGTCACCAGAATATTCATTGGACATTTTATAATAACACACTGAATAAAATAAAAACTAATTTTAAAAATTGTTGTAGTTTTCCTTTGCAAACAACATATGACGATCTTATGCTTTATAATTCTGTGTAATAAAAAATCGCATGTTCGAAATAATCTGTTTTTTGATCTTGAAAATACGTGTTCTGTAATTCCTTTTCATTTGTAACACTGCATCTGCCAAGTAGGTTATTATTATTCTAGTCGGCTGAAAGAAATTTATGCATTCGCGCGTCCTAAATAACAAGATATGAATAACATATTATTGATTACAATTACAATTTACATCACTTTCGTTGAGTGAATAGATTTTCACATCCCACATTCGAACTCTCAAGTTTACTAGGAGTGTTACGAGTTATACACTTTCTTTATTTATTTCTTTCTTTAAAAAAACGACTCCCGCACTAAGGAATTTAATCCTTGTGTAGCGGAGGGTTTCACAAACATTCAAATCACATGCACAAAGAACACCCAGACTTGAAACAAGTATTTGTGGATCACACAAATGCTTGTCCCATGCGGGGATCAAACCCGCGGCACGTCGCGCACAGAGGTAATTGGCGTGGTGACCTATACCACTCGGCTACACGTGCAGTCAAACTGACAGTCACACTGAGTATAAAGTGTCGTAGTAAAAACGTAGCATTAAAAAAAATGAAAATACATGAGACAATAATGAATATGTCGAACTGAAACAAATCAAATAAGTGGTATCTGTCTATTTAAGCTAAGATTTGCATTTAACTATAACACTCAGACAAAATATATAGGGTTTATCACATAGATACTAATTCTCGTATTTAGTAAATAAATATGGTACAGAGTAACATATATTCAGAATTTAAATTCACAACGACATAGTTGGTCAGGAAATGTCATAAATGTTTAGGCACATTTCCCTTTAGGTTAGTGAAGGACAGATGTATTAGTAAACTCATCTGTCTGATCTCCTCGTTATTTTTGATGATGAGGTTATATAGAAAGTATTTAGTCAATCAATCAATTCAGCCTATCGTGGTCCACTGTTGGCCAAATGCCTATCCTAAGTGCCACAACACCCGGTCTTACGCCTGCCGCGTCCAGTACGATCGAAGTATTACAAATGTATAAATCATATTTCAAGCAGTCTATCTTGGTTCGCATCTTCCACACATGGCCACCAACTGTTCTCGAGTTTCATCTCATAATCATATAGAAGCACTGCATTTTGCAACATGCACCAACTTGCTGATGAAGTCGAGTGGTTTTCTTTGATGTTATGTACAAGACACGCCGTGCCGTAACAATCTGTCTGTGGTTGCTTTTAAATTTAGTACGTCGGTACTTAGCAACACGTGTTACACTTTGTTTATAATTAGAATCACTGTTAGTTAATCTTTAAAAATAGTGAAATACAAAATAGCACTCGGCGTAGAAACTAATTGATGAGATCAGACATAGCGGAGTCGTACCGTGAAACATTACAAAATAAACAATGATACTATTTATAGAATCTACAAATGAAAGTGAACATACTTACTTGACAATAGTTAATTGTTTTTTTTTGTCGTTTACACAACTCATTGGCCAGAAAAACAAAGTAATAAATTGTGCTAAAATGATTAGTTACCTACTATGAATTAAAAACATGTAAACATTTTTTTTATACTTTTCATTTTACTCAATATATCAGAGTTACCAGTGAATTGTGTTGTTTAATTAATTTAAATTAAATTAGTTATGTCTAAAATTTCAAAGGAGGTACTTGACAAGAGCACGCAACGTGCTCGTATGTTCTAAACGCGATCTCTCGCGCACCCGCAGACTGATTGTTGAGATTGTGTTTCAGTGGAAGTTACGTCTAAAACTGTTCGTACCTATGAAATTTTGATATGGCGTGGGAGTGCGGCTACCCACGGTAGCAGCATGAGTAATGCTCGGGCCAGAGATGACTTCTGTTGCGTGAGTAACGCAGCCGAGGTGCTTACGGTTTCCATTTTATTTTAGAGTCGGCCCACACGTTCCTTAAGAGCCACCACACCTGCCGCACACGATTGACTCATAAACACCTGAATGTTATACAATCCCGAATTCAAAACATTCCTGGTTAGAAGCTTCGATTATATCACACTTGTACACAATAACAACGCTCATCGCTAAATCGAGCTGTTGTTGAACTATTTAGAATTGTACAGTTTAAATCTAAATATTAATATTAGGTACTTAAAATGGTTTAATTAATTAGATTAGGTACCTACTAGTCATTTATTTACGTTATGAAGTCCTAGAATTGTAATAAATAGCTTAAACATAAAGTCCGTCTCTGTGCAAATTGGGTAGAGAAAATTAATTAATTTTGTCACTCAAAGATTTATTGCTTTTGGAGAATTAACACGACAGTGCTTATAAAAAATACTAGGTAATATTCACGATTCCTGACTCCTCTGGCTAATTAACAAGACTATTCTATTACCGCTAGCTGGGTACCGAGCCATTACCACCTGCCATTCTAAATACAACGAAGTAATTAATTACGTTTGGTTGACAAGTGTTTAACTCACTCAATAAACCATTACAAGTCACAAAGGGGTGCGATCGAGATATGGACAGGTTTGAAAACGTGCCAACGCAGAATTTTAACGTAAGAAATTTTTCGTAGACCATTTCACGGCCATAAAATTAATGTCGCCCGTGATAAAATTCTGTGCAAAAATAGCGATGTTCTCAGACTAGCGTTTGAAATATTAGACAACATCTTACCTGCGTCAAGAGACCTAACGATACGCTTCGAAATAAAAACATTATAATAATATATTTTTTGCGTTAGCTGAGTTAAAATTATTCGCCTCATAATTCTCCGTAAAATCTTATTTTTCTAACAAATTTTGTTCTAATTTTTTAAAACATACATCTTTTGTATGTTTGTGCCAACGTGTTTGCATAAGAGCTATAAGGTCTATCTTGAGGTCTTTGAAGTCGTTAGGAACATATGGTCGTTAGCAATGCGCTAGCATACATATATGGGCAGGACCGTGAACGGCGGTCAACCTTACCAGTATAAGTGATAATCTATGGTCAACCTCTTTTGTGGAACTCTAGGAAGGTATGTCTTACGTTTTGATGTGCCTATAAATAAAGGCAAATGTATTGTTGTACAACGCATTGTAGAAAACTCATGAACGGCGAAATCGGCGCATAAAGAAAGGAAAATGTTTATTAAAACTAGTAATAGCTATATAATGTAGTTCGCTCGTGAATCAAACCTAAAGTTAGTGTAAACGTACTAAGTACTTTTGTACATTCAATACGAACATGCAGAAATTTTACACGCAACCAGGAATGCAGACAATCAAATGCTTGGCCACTGCGCCAATCGCTATAAAATATTGGAGCTGGATAGTATGAAAGTAATATAGAGGTTATCTACTGCTAACTACTATCTACCTTTACTGAATGCACCACGTGTTTATTTTGTAGAAATAATCAGAAGTTCCCATATTTATCGTTCGTGTTCTAGGAACTTTTGACAGGTGAACCTTTGCCATTCGTCTAAAAAATCTGAATGTTCACCTATTAGATATGTACGGACACGGAATTTTAGAGGTTTTTAATGTAAGTCGTAAATAAACACATTTTTTTGCGCTTACATTGCAAACGCTGGCTGAACTCTACGAGACAGATCAAAATAATGTACTTCAGTATTGTACACCTTAAAAAGTTCTACAAAAGAGTCCGCGATGGTATACGTCTATCTCTTTTAGGGATAACCCACAATAACCATTTTTTATCCTTTACTTATTACGAGAAAATAATGGCTTATTTACGAAAAGCGATTTTAAGCAATACAGCATTAATCCTTATCCAATATAGTACCTTAAATACATTGTGCATGTAATATAGATCAATATGGCCCTTTACAGCATGTAGTTTAAGTGAATATTTTCAAAGATATTACAGATTTAAAATGCAGGGACATAGCGGTTGCGGCGGTACCGGCCGGGTATCAGCATTGTACCCGTGCAAAGCCGGGGCGGGTCGCTAGTATCATAATAAAACGCACTTAGCAAAGAGGTGGATCACCTATGAAAAATATTCATAGATAGGTAAACAGAAAATCTAATTGGAAATAATAGAAATATCGACACCTGACGGTGTGTATAATGACAGGTAAAAAACTGCCTATTGAATATAAGACAAAAGCAATCTGTTTGTTTTTATTTAGTCACACAGTATTGATCCTAATTTAGGTTGAATAACGCATTTTATATTTTATGATCTGATGACGCGCTTTGTGATTGATCGACATCCCCGAATGATGTCATTATTCTATAAACAATACATAACACATATTCAAAAACACGTGAGGATTAAATCATTGCACAGAAATTAAATTTGAGTGAAGTTATTTTTAATAAAAAATATTAATAGATGGGCAGGTGCGGGTGCAAGTTGGCAAGAGTGGTGCCATGCCACAATGTGACACGATGCTGGACTAATTGTAAACATTACATTGTGTAGTTATATTTTGTTGTTATTTCTGTCGCTATGAGTACGCGGTTACCGCGAGTTCCTCTAAGATAAACGGTCCATCTGTTTACACTACAATATTAGCACTTACAACGTTTTTGAGGCCCTTGCTCATTGCCGACGCTACGGACAGATACTTGCCAAAATTATGATTCACATATGGTTTATTTATGTCCAATGTTGCCCGATTTGGAATGTACGAGTTCATATATCATTCACATAGTATCTAAGTATTTTCGTCTGATCATAATTATTACTTGACTCGCGGATCGATGTACGAACTGTTTCGAGTTTTATTGTGGTGTTTGCTATTCCGGTATTGGGTTTTATAGATTCTGTACATTACTTTTAACATATTCTATTATTGCGTTACTGACAAGTCCACCATTCCTTTGGCTCATGAATGTAAGTTCGGTTTGGTCTTAACTGGAAGCGAATACTAAATCTTCCGCTATCAAAATCATTGTTGTTATGCAAATTCTACATTTTCTACGGTTTCCGATTTTATAATTGGTTCAGCGGTTTAACCCCGAAACACCAACAAATAGACCAAGTTATATTTCTAATTAGTGAGGATTTCTAGGCACAGATCATGGTAGTAAAATAATGTGATGAAAAGTAATGTGTAAGTAAATCATAATATACATTTCGTATGCAGTTAATGACTATTACTGAAATATTTATTTCTAGTGTAAAAGCATAATGACGCGTTCATCAGTTTTGGCAAACGAACTAACCGCAATATTTAAGTCATTCTTCGTTTATAGAAGTCATTGACTGAAAATTTAAATAATAATACCTACCTACTATTTAACGACGTGTATTCTATGGCTATTTTGCGGAAAAAGAGTGATATTTTTGATAGTAATAAAGCGTGCATTAGCTGCTAGATATGGAACGGTCAGGCAGAAACCTTTTAATGAATGACTTTCGGAGTATGAAAAGTTTATTTTAGCATTCGCACCTGATTGCTATCGTAGCAAGAGTCGTAATATTATATTTAAAAAAATACTACACTAGATGTATTTTCCCACAATTCGTGTGCAAGTTGTAAAAATAACAGTGATATGAGGGTGTTGGAATATAGGAATGCCTGAACCCTATAATTATCATCTAGAGACGAAGTCTGCAGTGTTTTTCATCACATACTTATGAATATGAATTAAGACTTTTCTTTGGCGATGACAATGACAACACGAGCGATGGATGATTAATATTTATATTTACAGAAACGAATGCAAAATGGAATATGATTCATTTATGATTTTTCTGTTTTTAGTTTTCGAATTTTATTTTTTTTTCTGCGAAATATGAATTGTGTGTTAAATAATTAAAGTAGTTTTAGGTTTGGTCTTACACACATACATATATATACATATTCTTACATACATTACAGGTAATCCCGACTCTTTTTTTTTAATAATGTCTAATAATATAAATATATCTCGGCACAACTAACACACGGTCATCTGATCCCAAACTAGGCAGAGCCTGTATTATGGCAACCAGACAACTGATAAACATACTTATATATTGCTAAATACATACATGTTATAGATAAATTACAGCCAGACACAGAACAAATGATCAAGCTCATCACACAAAGATTTGTCCTGGGTGGGAATCGAACCCACGACCTCCGGTTCAACAGTCACACTAATCCTCTAACTAATAGTGGGTTGCATAAATTCATAAATATAAATGTTCATGTATCATATATGCCATTTATTTTCACGTAACTCACTGTACCTAAGAATTAATTATTTTGAGGTCAACTTCTAAATAATAAAAACTATTTACATAATATTATTCTTACCGTAAATTAGACTTACCAAAAGAAGCAGTTATTTTTCCCATCATTATAATCTCTTCTCATCATATAATATTCATAAATAGTAAAAAAATATTGTTTCTGCAAGCATGATTTAATTTCGATTACAACTTTTTTTCTAATCGATTATTATCTATATTAAGTTAGTAATTACGGGGTGTAGTAGAGGGTAGCGTAGCACCCGAAGCAGGGCTAACGGCGGTGACGCTCAGGGTGTAGCGCAGGCGGTGGCTCGCGCGGGTGGCGCCCCTCCACTGGGGCCGTGTGCAACTCGCGCATAGACTACGCTCGCGCGCTGCCCTTGCGCATCATTCGAACACCGCGCACCGCAGTCTCGGCATCCAGCCTGAACTGTAATACGCGTCCGGGACCTACATCCCGCAGCGACTTCGACGAACAGGTCCTTATTCCAGTGAAAGTGCCATCTAACCTATTTCTTATTACATAACACAACATAACCGCGAGTGAAACTTTGTAGCTTTCCCATGTGAACTATTAATAGAGTTGCATCAGCACGCTCCAGCGACGTAACTTTACCTGAACGCCCCAAATTAGGAGCGCAGGCGCATCCGCCCAAGCGCCGCCCGCCCTACGTTCCATAATTCGATACATTCTTAACAGCCAGCATTCGCAGGAACCCCGCGCGGCAAATATATCGTCCAATATACGTGCTTGTTGAGCAATAAAGTGTCAGTTCAGATGCTATTGAAGTGGTGCAGGCGACTTGGGTTTCAGCCAACGACTGTTGCATTTAGAATAAAATTTGACAACGTATCCAAAAAATGTTCCAACGTGTTAACGAGATGTGTTACTACATACAATAGTGATAAGTGGATCTTAAAGCACAAGATTGGATGTATAGTGTTTAGTGATTTGGGATTGCAACGTCTGAATTGTGAAGCTAGTTTCAAGTCGCCTGCACATCACCGCGGTCCTGTTATGACAGCTTAGTACTAACTGTTAGTCTAATCTGATGTATGTTTGAATTTGAAATATTTTGTTACAGGATAAGTTAACCGAGCACAATGCCTTTCAAACCAGTTGACAACCCGAAGTGCCCTAAATGCGGCAAATCAGTATACGCAGCCGAAGAGCGAGTCGCCGGCGGGCTCAAATGGCACAAAATGTGCTTCAAGTGTGGTAAGTAGAATTACAACTGCATAAGTAATAATACTATAAATATCTTTATGTACTCCAAAAGTCAAAACCCTTAGAGAAACAGGCGCAATGAAGATAATGTTTACGATTTTTATTTAAATGCAATTCTAGGAAATAAAAGAGAGCCAAAGTATGTTAATACATAATTTATTTTAATATAAGATTAATATTGCAAAAATGTAGATAGGTAATATTCATAAGTGTACAAAATGGATTCAAAGAATAAAAATGTAAGTTTAAGCCTATTCGCTTAACACATATGCAATATTATAATTTTTACTGCTTGGATTGCTGAATGGTATAGGGTCAATAAGAACGGCAACACCCACTACGTGATTTGTTCCGGGCTCCATTTTCACGCGGGACAAATATTCGTTTGATCTACAAATATTTGTATAATATTATGTGAATTCAATGTTAGTGAAACCGCCGTAAATAGGCTTTGAGGGTCGTTTAGCAAAAATGTACCAAAAATTTTACTTTGGCTTCAGGCGTCTCATAATCTATTTTGACATATTTTCATCAAACAAGTATTTTAGTAACTTTCGGGTATTTATTTACCTGGTCAACAAAGTCACACAAAACTTTGGATAATGTTTTAACATAAACATTAATTACTTATTTAATTAATTACGATCTCCGCGGTCGAGTGGCGTCACACCGGTTTTCAAGGTGTCACCAGCTCTGAGGTCCCGGGTTCGATCCCCGGACGGGTCATTGTTGAAAACCACTTTTCTGTATTGTCTCGGCTCTGGGTGTTTGTGGAACCTCCGTTTTCCCTGATTCCATAAAACAAGAGCTTTAGCTACTTACTTTGGGTTAGGAGCAATGTACTTATGTGATGTTGTCCGCATTTATTTATTTTATAATCAACTGATTGGTTTTTCAATTGTTGACCGCCAATACAACTTCAAACGGCCTACGCTCACACTAACCACAAATAAATAAATATATATAATTACAAAATAAAAGTGTGAAAAATATTATGTTATTACAAATATGAAATTTTACAAAATTGTTTGAATTTTTACGACTCTATAAATATTTTTTACACGTCCAGTAAAGCAGTAAAAAGCTGAGGACAGGCTGCGACAGAACTCATAAAAATAATCATGTCACATAACTAACAAGAAAGTTATAAGAGAATAGAAATATAGCAGGATAAAAGATTTTATGGAATCTGTCAGATGTATGATATTTTGTTTTATATTGTTCAGGCCTGTGCCAGAAGTTGCTGGACTCGACCAACTGCACAGAACACGAAGGTGAACTGTACTGCAAAATGTGCCACGCACGTAAATTCGGACCAAAAGGCTACGGCTTCGGCGGTGGTGCTGGTTGCCTGTCCATGGACACCGGCGATCACCTGAAAGCTGAAAATACGTAAGTAGCAACCCTCTTAGCTCTCCCGCCGCCCGCGCCACTGAGGGTCTTTCCTTATCTAAGGTCGCACCGACGACCGGCCTCCGGGCCCGTGCGTAACAACATTAACCGCGTGTATATAAACTCATACAATAAAGTAGAAAGCGCGCGCTGGCTGTACATTACGCGCCGCCTGACACGTGCATGACCAGTCTCCGTTTATGTCGCAACAGGAATTGAGCGAGCAGCCGCCCAGCAGACTTGCGGGTCGCCGACACACATCTCGGCCAACCAGCGGACGCCTCGCGAACGCACGCCTGTACTTTAAATTACTCTAGTTAGGATTATTTATTCGCTATCGTTTATTGTAATTTGTTCATCGGTATTATTTATTATTTATAAAAAACGCAAATAAAAAGTCGACTACCAATCCTGAGTTAGTAATGTTAACGTGAACGTGATCGAGGCGTGCGCGTGCCCGCCTTGCAGCGGCGGGCGCGCGCCGGCTCGAAAGCGCTCTCGCCCTGTTCCCTTCCTCCCCACGGGGTGAACCCGAACACAAAGGAGCCACGGTGAGAAACCAATATGTAGCCTTGGCTTAGCAACGCTCCAGACGCACTTAGATGGCATGCAACGAGACGAACTTGTTTTGATTAACTTTCCTGGCTACTCACCCTCTGTCTAACACACAGCTAACGCTTCCGTCTTAGCTTAAACTGATAGTCGATACATGTGATGGGATAAGGAAAGCGCCCTCTATGTCGATAATGTAGTGCTTTAGCGAGGCCGGTGCGGAGCGGGCGGCCGGGAGCCCTTACCTTCTCCCATTACGGCGGAGGTGCGCCGCCGGCATCTGCTGCTTAGCCGCGATCCGTGTGGCCGATACTAGAATGTAGAGGCAAACGGATTTCTCCGGCGCCTGACAGGCTTTTAACTATTCTTCTGTCACCGTTGCTTGATCTGAACATTGTTAAACATTTATTGATTTGTAAAATGTATACAGGGGCCTAAGGACCAATGGAGCTTGTATGGAGCCACGCGTAATTGCCAAGGCGCCTCCCGGCCAGGGATGTCCACGATGTGGTGGCTTCGTTTACGCTGCCGAACAAATGTTAGCTAGAGGACGGGTAAGATTAAAAAATATTTATTGAATTACCTATATTAAAAATCCTTAACTCTTCTTTAAGTAGAAATAACTTTTTAAGCTTTGCTTTGCTGCTAGAAAGTAGTCGCTTGCTACGATAAAAAGGATAAAGATAAGGATCGGGAGATTAAAATAGGTATTACATGCTAATCAAATTCATAAAATTGATTTAAGTAAAACGAAGTCAGTAAACAGTTTATGTAATAGCTAGGAACGTTAAATCCTAATTAAAAGGAAATCAATGTACGTAAGGAAATCAATGTACAAGCATAAATAAATTGTTTTTATTACTTCAAGCATAAGTCAAATTGATCAGTTTTATGCTAAAGATACTTGTCTTGTAATAAACTCCGTCTCTTATGTATATAAGACCTCCTTTAAAACTCAAATATTGTGCCGTAGGGTTATCACAGGCGATGCTTCAAATGCTTAAATTGCAACAGGACCCTTGATTCAATGATGCATTGTGATGGGCCAGATGGTGACATTTACTGTAGAGGTATCTGAATGATTATTAACCACGTACCCATTAAATAAATGTCCCTTCCTATAATGTGTATGTGCCATAACATCATGTATCATTTTTGTAACATGAGTGACCCTATAGGCTTAGCAGACTTCCTTGCATGCTTAACGTATCCTCACTGTTCACCTTATGTTCAGGCGTGGCACAGGGAGTGCTTCAAATGCGGAGACTGCGTAAAACGGCTGGACTCTACAAACTGTTGCGAGGGCCCTGACAAAGATATTTACTGCAAAGGTTTGTTCGTTTTTTTCCTACTTTCCTTTAATTTACTCTTTTATCACCTTTTTTTATTAAAAATGTCTATTGGCAACTATATAGACCTAGTCCTTACATAACAACACATTTAAATAATTGTAAATGGTTACAACAATTAACTTATTATGTGCATTGCATGTGCATTTCCTTCCCTTTTGTTTTCATGGTTTTAATTATATGTGTTTTCTCTGTAGTATGTTATGCGAAGAAGTTTGGGCCTAAGGGATATGGTTACGGAAAAGGAGCCGGTGTTTTGCAGAGTGACCCTTACGCCAATGGGTAAGAACCGCTAGAACTTCAGTCGTGTGACGTATCTGGCGAGGGCACAGCTTTTGACACATTGTACAAAATAAACAATTCAAAATCATATCAAATGGTTAAGCGTGGATCGCTGTGTGCTCTTCAGATATTAATAACGCTTATTTGCTTTTGCTGTAGGATGCTACGCTCAAAGATTTGGTCCTAGAGGTATAGGACATGGGGGAATGTCAAGCCTGGGTCTAATGTGTGATATAAAGGACATGGAATGGCAAAGGTATACATCTGTCGTGTTACCGGGACCCCCAAGACCCCAAAGGACGGTCTATAGGACCGTGCTTTCCATTCTCTCACCATTAACCGAATCATTTAACACCGTGCTATTTGCTTATAGTCTGCTTTAGCAAACGATTTTTCATTAAAACGTTTTCCAAACGACTAAAGACTGTTACTTATTAACAATATTTATGTACGTAGGTATCTAATATTTTACTTTAAGTTAGATATTTTCAGTTTACTAATGTTACGTATACTTCTCAGGTTACATGACAGGTTTAGGTTATTTCCATCGCATAGTCACTTTCATAAAAACAGCTTATAATACAAACAAGAGATGGCATCGTGCCAATTCAGAAATAGACTGCGCTCTCCGCTCTCGATCGGACTAATTTTAATATCGGCGAGACTCGCCACGCGTTTTCAGCTTACAGCATGTAATCTGTGCCATAATCGCCGTATATCTTCATTAAAAGTTTACGTAAAACCGGTTGAAACATTCATTGACTTTTGCAATTAATGTGTTTGCGTTTTATTGATGAGATGTCACATTTTATGGTTTAAGTAATTGACCTGTTTATTAGTGTCTAGATACGTAACGAGATAATTTTATTTATGGAATGAGTTTGAATTGGATGTACCTAAACAAATACTTACTTAATATATCTATTTTTATCTAAACAGTAGTAGTAGTTATCAGATATACCTAGGTACTTTACTAACTAGTAGGTAAATTTGTATTACAATACATATACTATCTACTTGTTTATTATAAGACATGGGTAAATAGGTTGCCTTAGGTCGCATATATCGATTGCAGTTACTTAGGTCGACATCTTAGTACCTACCTAATCTAAACCTACCATATAAGTTGGTATAAGATCGTAGATACTATTTACGTAGATTCTGGTAACGTAGTAAAAATAGTACCTATAACTGGTGCAACTAGTGCGTTGAACCAGTAGTCGCAGGTTCAGGTCCTGCCTAAGGTTTAAACTTTTCCTTCCTACTATTTGTAGGTACCTACAGTTTTGTCGTTTGGTTGTTTCAAATTAATAATGTAAAATGCCTTATCCATTTGTAGACATTAATATTGAATAAGTACCTACCTAAGTTATTTAAATAAAACAATTAAAACACACTGTCAATCGTCTAAGTAGAGAAACATGTTCATATTGTGCTAATCAATACCTTGTAGGTTACCTACACGTAAAATTATCTACTAACTGAACTGCTGATGAAACTGCAAGTCTGAAAGCATGGAATTTTCATTGAGTTACTTTTTTACAGTGAACAAGCACCAAAGACTACGGTAATCGATACCGCCTCCATCCAGGCCCCACCTGGCAAAGGATGCCCTAGGTGTGGTGGTGTTGTATTCGCTGCTGAACAAGTCCTGGCCAAGGGCCGCGAATGGCATCGCAAGTGCTTCAAGTGCCGTGACTGCACTAAGACTTTGGACTCTATCATTGCTTGTGACGGACCTGAATCCGAAGTTTACTGCAAGACTTGCTACGGCAAGAAATGGGGACCTCACGGCTACGGCTTTGCCTGTGGTTCTGGATTTTTGCAAACCGACGGCTTATCGTAAGTTAGCTTTAAAAAAAAAAAGTTTTGACTTCTAGATTTGTACAAACTTTATCTAATCATAACTTTTCGTTGACAGTGAGGAGGAGATTTCAGCGAGCCGTCCCTATTACAACCCCGATACCACCTCCATCAAGGCTCCTAAAGGCCAGGGCTGCCCCCGTTGTGGTGGTATGGTCTTTGCCGCTGAACAGCAATTGGCGAAGGGCACGGTACGTTTCTAATAAAAATCAGAGTAGTAGATATATAAAAGTTAATCCTGATGTCCGGGGTTTTTTTTTAAGAAAATAAAAAAACGTATGAAATTGTTTTTAACATCTCACACCAGCCGTGTGAAACCGTGGCGGTTAGTCTTAGGTGGTTTAGATCTAATTACATTTACTAAGTTAAATAAATGTAGGTGTGACCTCTGTAGCTTAGTTGGTAAAGCGACTGGTGCGTTGAACGTTCGTAGTTGTAGGTTCGAGTCCTGCCCGAAGTTTAAATTTTTCCTTTCTACTGTTTTCTTCGTTTCTTGTATTTAATTAGTTAAGTAAGTAAAGATAAAACTTACCGGCGGATTTATGTTAGTCTAACATGACGACACGTGTCGTGTCATAACGTGATGGCTAGCATTCACATTAATATTTCGTGTATGTGACGCCTTTGGACGAGGGCAACTCTGACGCGTCAAATCATAGCACTGGCATGTGCACATTCATCTAACGTGTGGCGATGGCACCGTTTCCCTGACCCCCAACCCGCTACTCTGATGCGAACTAGGATCGCATCTGATGCGGCATGCCAGGAGCCATCACGACACAACACACTAGTATAAACGTTACCATACTAAAATATTGTATGAATCCGATTCCATTCTGTGCCTCTTGAGCAAAATGCGACAGAAAAATATAAATCCGCCTCCACACATTCACATCAGTGCGGAGATATTTGATAACCTAGTGGCATATAATAGCAGAATGTCTGTTATATGCATATACCATAATGTACATAATTTCGATTATAACGTAATTTTATTTGTTTACAGATGTGGCACAAGCGATGCTTCAACTGCGCGGAGTGCCACCGACCTTTGGACTCGATGCTGGCGTGCGACGGCCCCGACAAGGAGATCCACTGCCGCGCTTGCTACGCTAAACTATTCGGACCCAGAGGATTTGGCTACGGCCACGCCCCTACTCTGGTTTCCACCGACTCTGATCCCGCAGTTACATAGTGAGTATACCACATCTAGTTTATATGACAAACTCTTTGCAAGATGCTTAACTTATTAGAACAAAAGAAGTAGTTTATTTTTTTACGCCAACGCTCATTGTAAATTAGTAAGTACTAATTTAATTTAATTTACCTATTAATTTTCAATGAGCAA
This sequence comes from Diachrysia chrysitis, assembly GCA_932294365.1. Lineage (NCBI taxonomy): Eukaryota > Metazoa > Arthropoda > Insecta > Lepidoptera > Noctuidae > Diachrysia > Diachrysia chrysitis. Next base: position 6,804,620 of record OW028649.1, on the reverse strand, counting down.
TTTTTAATATTTCCTTAATGTTGCTTATAAGTACAAAGATTTATTTTTAAATTGGACGAAATTATTATTAGTAGTCCTGATTTAGGGGTTTTAGTGAGTTGTAAACTACATCAAAACATTTTAATTGCAGCAATGAGCAGCTTCCATTTACTGGCCAGAAAGCAGCTAAAGGCCAAGGCTGCCCACGTTGTGGATTCCCTGTATACGCAGCTGAACAAATGAACTCCAAGAATGGCACATGGCACAAACGGTGCTTCTCATGTGCGGAATGCCATAGATCTCTTGTAAGTATCTATTGTATAAAGTAATAAATAAAACACAAAAACACTTATCAACTACTTTTATTAAGATAAGGTATATTTAAATTTGATTTGTTTTTAAATAGTCTCTTTCATCATCTTCCTCTTTGTCAAGATGAGTATTTAAAAATTCTTCCACAGAGTCTGTGTTCCATTTTTCAATAGCTACAGTATCCTTGACAATTCCGTCTTTATCCAACAATTTGATGATTGGATCTAACCCCCTAACATATTTGATTTGAAGATTAGGGAACTTAGCCGGTCTGTCACTCTTTACAAATGCTTGAATCTGAGGATACGCCGGAAACTTGCAAGTGCAAACTTCTAGCACAGCTCGAGCGTATTTCTTTTCTTTCGGCGTCTTGTCATCTTGATGACAACATTCCTTGCAATGCTCTATTAGTTGTTCTAAGCCGAAATCTTTCAATGGATCACAGGACGAACATAACAAGTTCGCTTTTATAAATCCAAGAGAAGCACAATCTTCGGTAGAAAATTCGGCGTTACTTATATAAATCAAATTAATAGCTAAATAAGCGAGTAACGCTGCGGAACCCATCTTTAGTATCATTATCTTAAAAACACTCCTAAAAGAATCATTAAACCTCTTGCCAATAAAATGAAAAGCCTAGTAATTACTGACGTGTATCGGGGTATCTGACAATAATGACAAGTGTTTTTAGAGGTTACATTGTTGACAGTTGTCATTTACCCAAAAAAATCGTATGTTTTTTTTTTACATTGGATATAAGGCTTTTTAGTAATTTAGTTGTGATTTCTAGATTTAAGCCACCAGTTTAGAATAAAGTTTCGGACAACTACACTACTCTAACTAAACGTTAATTAGTCTTTTTCCTTTATTTTCAGGATTCTACCAACTTGAACGACGGACCCAATGGAGAAATTTATTGCCGAAGTTGTTATGGCCGGAATTTTGGTCCCAAGGGTGTAGGATTTGGTATGGGCGCAGGCACATTGACCATGGCATAGAACTAGACTATAAAGCTGGCCTTTATAGGAACCATTTAGATGTAATGGTAGCGTGAAAGGAATTTAATCTATTGTATGTTGCTACCTAGCTTGATGGACTATCATACCATGTATTAAACTGGATTTAATAATGGTTGATAACTACTTTTAAAGAGACTAATGAAGTAAATGGTAACGGCCTTTGAGCACAAGTATTTTGTTACGAAAGTTTAAATTAAAGGTTACATTCCTTTCATATAATAATGTACAAATTGTGATGAATGTGTCTGGGCCCTTAGTTTACATATTCGTTATAAAATATTGTAGTAAATAAGGTAATAGACTTAATGTAGGTATATAAGAAAAAAAATATACATAATTTGTTAAACAGAAATAAAAAAAGAAACTTAAAAAAATACAAAAAAAAAATACGGCATTGTGATTACATGTACCTTATATTTATCACATAGTGATATGAAGGTACATGCAAAACAAAAACTATCCTGTAAACGCGGATAAGATTGCAAATAATTGTAATCGTTTCGACCGACCAGATCTTAATGTATAAGATCTGAAATGTCTATACATATTTTTATACACCAAAGATTTTTGTACATAATTTGTTATTTGCTAAGTGCACAATAAGCTGTGCTGAAGTAAATTTGATTCTAACTACTTACGTATATTACGCTTTTGAAGCTTTTGCTATATATATTTAACAAGCACCAATAATGTAAAGATTAAAGCAGCTTATTGCATTATTATTTTATTTAATAAACAAAATTTGTATAAGTTATATAATTTTTATTAAATAAATACTCGACATTAAGTGTTTTTTTTCGTCCAAAACATGTCTACTTAGTAATAAAATAAAAACAATTAAGAAAGAGAATTTATTCATCCACATAGGTATAAAACAAATTATTATTAGAAACCATAATTCGAGACATAATTACAATAATAATTACAATAAAATAAAACATTCAAAGGTACATATGATAGGCAGAAATTGAGATACAAATATTAATTACTATAAATGTAAAAATCAGAATACAATTAATTAGATTATTTTGTAATGATTGTTAACACAATTTTAAAATGAGGTAGTTTTTTGTTGATGTTTTAGTTCAATAATATAATAATAATTAAAACTATTTTATCTTTTCTGTGTAAGAAGCAGATCCAGCTGATTGTTATTAGTAGATAAAAAACTAAATAACTCATTCTTAAAACTAAAAATACAATTAGCATGATGTTGTTGATGTTACCCAACTATCGTTTATAATGTAACATGTAACACAGAGTATTTCTTTTATAACGAATTTTCATGCATTTAATGTAAACTTAAAATATATTAAAATGTTAAACTAATTTTCTTATGATCTTTTCTTCACAACCAATCTGGGTCCCGTAGATTTTTTACTCGGTTCTGATATTTTGGGTTTTTCAAACCCGTACTTACACTTAAGACGCTCTCCAATTATTAAGCCCTTGATCAGTCGTTTCCAATTACCATACACTCTTGCTTCCATCTTTTCTGTTTCCCTTCGTTCTTGTTCCTCTTGGTCCTGAATAAAAAAGTTGTCAGATATAAACTAATTTCAGGAATGCAAATGTGTGTTAATAAGAATAATAATTAAATTAAAACAGAATACTTCGTTTTTTTCTTTATGTCATAACACAGAAACAACAGCTCAAGTCGTGGTTGTAAACAGGACAAGTATGGCAGCAAGGTTAACAGACTATATGCTGGAAAGCTGGACGTACTAGGTATCGTCAACCGCGCAAACTAAGAATATAAATTTATTGGTGAAAATTACTCCAGAAACAGCAAAATACATTACTGACTGATTTTAGTTTCAACCACCATCAGTTTGAATTGGACCAATTGCGCCGAAGTAAGGGTTAAAATAACTATAAGAACACATACCTTGACCCAAGCTTCTGTGATGGTCTCTTCAAATTCTTTGCAAACTACGAACCCATCGTACACCGGATGGGCCCATCCACCGTGGTAGTCGAATCCAGTCATTGCCGGAGCGCAATCTATCCCCAGCTTTCTAGCAACTCTGACCAAGTTAGGCACTGTAACACAACGTGAATGATTCAATTAATATAAACACCGTCATAGAACCCAAATATTAATCTATTCCATCTACAGAAAAATTGAAAATCTGCTTACATTTAAGCAGAACAGTTCCTTTAGGAAGCATGCATTCCTTAAACAGTTCAACATTGCCATATGCATTTCGCGGGACGATTCCATTTTCCGCAATCGGTGGTTCGTAGTCCTGTACTTGCCAAGGTCCAAAAATTTCTAAAGGTTTATCAGTTATCAATTTATTTGAAAGCTGCAAATAGATAACAATTGAAATACATTTAATTTCGCATGACATACAAAAAAACGTTTATAATATATTCAAAGTGTTTTATACTCAGGATTGCGTAATAAAAAAAAATGAGCATCCTTTCAAGATTTGGTAATTATTACAAAAATATTATAATAAATATTATATAAGGAAAATTGCAAATATCTATTAAAACAAGTCAAGCTTACCCTGTCCCACTTGGGGCGTGCTTTAACAATTTTGTAAGGTTTTTCTCCCAGTTTTACAGTTTTCGCTTCTTTGAGCCAAATGTCTCTTGAACGACAAACATACACGCACTCTCGCGCGTACACCGGCTCTTTTCGCACAAAACCTAGCACAGCTGCATCGGGCGGGTAGATGGCCTCAAACTTCAACAGATGCCTTTTCAACGCATATAGAGGATGGTTTTTGTATCTGAAATACAATAAAATACTTTTTAGAGACTGTTATATGATATGTTGGCCAAGTAATGAACTAAGAAACTGAGCACAGTATCAAAAAAATGCATTACTAGGAAAGGGCCAAAGTTTAAAAGAAGCTAGAAATCTGAAACTATTTATAAATTAAGTATTTTTTGGCGTTGGTTACAATATCCAGATCAAGTCTTTTTGTAATCTGTAATAAAAAAACTTTTTACTCACTCTCCAATACTTGCGGGTAAAGGTGCTTCCAGTTGCATCTTATCCAAGTATTCGTCTTCCTCTCTATCCCTGGCAGTTTTCGGTCCCAGCCACGGTCCTATTGCTTTCTCCCACCATGGGGGTTCAGCGCGAATTTTACGGGTCTGTGTATTATAATGTGGAACATATTTGCGTGTCAAATCCTTCAGATAGTTATTGTTATCCCATCCGACTACGTAGCATACTGGGTGTGTTGCATTATTCTGCGGATGGAAAGAACAGGATGCTGCTAAATTAAGATATACTAACTATTCAAAACTGCATATTCGAAAATCAAAATACAAATTTTAAGCTTTTCATGGTGACGCTGGCGAGATCTCATCCGACATATTTGCTGGATTGGTCGAAAGCGGCTCAAGACAGAAGAGCCTGAAGTGTAAATTGGGGGAGACTTTTGCCCAGCAGTGGGAAACAACAAAACAAAAACAACTCACAGGTTACATAAAAAAGAAAGGTGAATAACACAAAGCCTCAGCAGTAGCAAATTCTTCATAGTTGTAGTTGAAATTCAAAATAGTTGAGTTAACTAGTTACATACTCTATAACAAATGGACAGAAATGGTAATTCTTAATCAAGTAGAAAAAACAATGTCTTTTCGAATAGTTATTTTAGCTATACGTCGCAGTCATCTGGTCCAATTGGAAACAACTGAACTATATTTGAATCACTTGAGGAGTCTTAGTCAGTCATCTTTAAAGGGTTGACTTTCATTATGCTAAGTAGTTAAACGTCGAGTCGTTCTATTTCAATTAATTATCGGCCTAGGCAACCTCCAAATGAATCGCCAGCGTTTAATTAACCGCCTCTGCGTACAGTTAAATGGCTTGTTTTACCAGATGGCTTCGACATTTACATTAGTTCTACTTACATAAAGATCCCCTGTAGAATGTACTTTTCCCTTGATGACATCCACAGAAATCCACTGTTCGAGCTCTTCCACAAATATTTCACACCACACATCTAGTTTGTTCTTGTTTTTCGGCGATTCTTCGGATATAGATGATAGTACGCGTCGGTCGATACGCTTGCTTGTTCCAGGCTTGGGACTTATTTTACTCGGTTTAAAATCGTCTTCACTTTCCGACTTAAGCCTTTTAGGGTCCTCTTCTGGTAAATAATCACTATCTTCGTCGGATTCTTTGATATTTTTTCCTATTAAACAGAATTCAAATTCAATTTAGTAAATTAAATCAAAAGTTTGTGAGATAAAATGGATCCTTGCTTTAGGTACAATTAGGTCAATTTGAACTTTACAAAGAGACACAGAAGTCCTAAACTCTATAAAGTAGGACAACAGCAAAAAAATGTCAAATTACATTTACCTTTTACAATTCCTCGCTTTGCCTCAGTTTTAGCCGCTTTGATCCTTACCTTCATAATATCAACCAGGTCATTAGTGACATCATTTTTAACTTTCTGAGCTTTAGTAAGATCTCTATGGCTCACTCTCTGACTATTCTCAGCTTTTATTTCGTCTTTTAGTTGTTTCGCTGTCTTTCTTGGCGTTACTTTTTTAGGCGGTTCTTTTTCAAAGTATTTACTTTTTTCTACATCAGTACCGGGGGCGCTTTTAGTTCTAGTTTTAGCTTTAGTAACATTTTCTTTAATTTCTAATTTAGTGTGCGAAGCAGCTGGATTAACAGTTTGAGAACGTTTTCTGGATAGGCGCGCCGATTTCTTTGTCGACGTATCTTCAAAGTACTTGCTTGATACATCTTTTGCATTTTCATCTGTGACAGCTATACTTGGTATACCTAATTTGTTTAAATTATCAGCATTGGTAGCATTTTTTACATTAACTTTACTTCTAGTGTTAGTTCTTGTACTAAGGCTAGAAGCTGCCTTAGAAACACTGGGCTTTTTAACAGGGCTTTTTTCTTTTTTTAATGATAAATTGCTATTACCCTCGGCATTTAATTTTTGAGCTCGAGTATGACACTTAATAGGCTTTTCAATGTTACTGCTATCTTTTTTGTCATCAAGTTTTTCTTTAACAGTTTCATTTTCAATTTTTCCTCTTCGCGTTCTTGTATTCTTATCGACTTTGATATTTTCTTCCTGTTTTTTAGTTGGCTTGGGAGATGCTGTTCCTAAACTTTTTTTCGGTATTTTAGGTGGTGATACATCTTCTTCTTGTAATTTTTCAGTTTCGTTTGCTTTGGTTCTCTTACAAGATCTTGTACTTCTAGTCCTGCTAGGGACAGGATCGTCGCTTCCATCTACTTGCATTATATTATCATAATCATCAATCAAAAAGTAGCTGTCATCATTCCCATCCACTTGAGGTATTTTTTGCTTTTTAGTTTTAGAACTACTTGATCCACTGGTCTTTGCTTTTTCTTTATCCTCTTTTTTTATTTCTTTCTTGTCGGTGGGTTGTTTTGACTTTTCTGAACTTGCTTTTTCATCTTTAGGTTTGATTGAAAGTGAACACAATTCTGAACTTGGAGGTTTTATGGGTAGAGTTACGAAGTTAAACATAATACGACATTGCAAGCCTAAGGCACGTAACATTGTAACAAATATAAACACTAGATACTTTCTAGTTGTAACAACTCTTTTTTGCATTTGTTCTAATAAAAGAACTTTAAGTGGTAATGCTTTTGGTTTGAATTTGTCCTCATTTTTATCTTGTTTTAGGGTAAGTTTATCTTTGTACCAACTTGTTATTTGTTCAACATACTTCATGTCCACTCTTTGTCCCGGATAACATTCTTTAGATGGAACTAGAGATAAAGCAGCCGCCATAAGCTCTTGGTCATTTAGAACACGGCTGACAAAATTACCGTGGCCCAACCAACATAAAACATGTACTTTATGCATGTAAACTTGATACTCTTTTTTAACCCGATTGATTTTTCTTTTCATCATCATCTCAACATCAACCTTTTTACTTTTTCTAGTGTTTGCTTCAGGAAATTCAACAAAAAGTTGTATTCCTTGTTGTGATAATGGTTTTGATTCTGAAACATTTACGCAGTAATAGATTAGTACTACACTTTGCAGGCGACATTAATGGCATTATAACAAATTTTTTTTACTGTTTTACCTATAATTTCTTCCCATTTGTTGCCCAAGTATTCATTATGATAATAAGAAAGTTTTTGTAACCAATTACTTAAGAAATGAGGTTTTTTATTTAACAGAGATAAGAGAAATAGATAAATCCATGCAATGCAAAAAATAAATAATAAAATTGTGATTTACCTTTAACTTCTTCCCAGTCCTCCATTTCTGAGTCGCTATCATCTTTCTGTTTTCTAGACATTGTTTTTTTCTTTACTTTTACAGTTTCAGTTGGCAGTACTTCTTCACCCATTGCCAATAGGACTTTTACATCAGATTCTTTTTCCAGGTTCATTTTCAAAGTATAATTCTGAAGAGACATTTTTGTCTCTTCAATTCTTGTTTTGTGTTTTTCGAGCTCAATAAATGTCTTCTTGGCAATTTCCTCACTGTCATCTTGGATATTGTTTGACCACACCTGATTAGAAAAAAGATATACTTAAATAAAATTGCATAACATACAGTTAACTTAAAATAAAAATGTACAATATTAGTGTCTCCTTCTCTACATGGGAAGCCTTTGCCCAGATGTTGGACATTTACAGGCTAGTATAATATAATTATTATAAAGCATATTAGTGTCAAGATATTTTTTAACAAAGCTCTATCAGATTATTATTTTATAAGATTTCATTTGTTTACACCTAAATAAATACATAATAAACTAATAAGACAAATATATATCTATAGACACATTTATCCTAAAATAAATCAGATATCAAATTTTCAATATCAACATGATAAAGTGATTAAGATAACAAAATATTACACGCAATTTGATAGATGATAACATTTACTATTTGTAATTATTGCATCAGATTCTTTTTCTGAACTTGGCCTATTTATGAACATAATAGAACCCTCACATTTGGATTTTTGACATTCTGAATACACACATATACAAAAATCTTAGAAAATCAGGTTACAAGTTAAATGATACTACTTATATCTTTTGCCCAGCAGTGGGACAATTATGCACAGGCTGTATTATTATTTTATTATAATACTTACATCTTTGTATTCCATTCTATTTTCATTGTCACTCTCATCTTTATCAGGTTCAGAATGCTGGGCTGAGGTAACTTGTTTCTTATTTAAGATTTTTGGAGATTCATCATCACTGCTATCTGCAGTAACAAATAAGAATAAAATGATAAATGCGAAATTAATATATTCAAATCCACTCCTTCTATTTTTGCAGTAAAGTTAATGTAGTTACATATAAACGCACGAAATACGAACAGGTTCAAACCTGTTGGGTACCCTGTTTTGGGCAACTTTATTTTAGGTGATGAAACTTACCACTTTCTGACAGATTGAGGATTGATGGCAGTAACTTATCTGCCTCTGTGAGGTCTTTGACGGAGAAAAATGCTGGTGCAATATCTGCACTTTCATCGAAACTTTGTTTATTTATTTTTCGAACCAAATCCTTCGCAAATTTTGGCTTTTTTCTCACCGTCTTCGAAGTTGTAGGCTTGGCGTTGCTTTGAGTATTAAATTCATCTCCTGAAGACTGTGCGCAATCCACTTCTTCTTCAGAACTGGATTCTTCTTCAGCAGAAAACTTCGCATCTGAACCAGAATCACTAAAATCACCGTCATCTTCACTTTCATCGTCCTTATAAACGGTTTTTATAACTTTCTTTCTAGTAGTAGGCATTACTGATAAATCAACTTAACGTTCCTGACTTATTAAATGAAATGGCGGTATAACAACGAGTAAAGCAGCCACCAAAAAAAAATATAATGTAACCTTGGTTGGAAATACACAAAAATGTATATACCAACGCGCCGCCAATAACAAATCAAGGCATGAATGTGACATTGACATTCAACAAGATGACACCAAGTGACAGCTGACAACTGACTTTGACATATTGGGACAGTGCTGCCATATTCAAACATGATAAAGTTCAGAAAAAATCTATTATAAAACAACAATCTATTATTATATTATGTGATTTATGTGTAAGGAAGATGGTTTTTTTTATTGTCATAAGCTTATTTGTTATCTAAGGTTGTTATGTATTTTTAAAACAATAACCCCCAGTTTATAAAAGACTGATCAACACAAAAACCAACGCTAAACTGCTGTTAAGCGCAACAGATAAATTTGATAAGCCTGTCAGAAACCGGGATTTAAAATAGAGAAAGGATTATTTTATCATAGTATTTTAATATTAGATATTGAAAACTTTATTTTTATTGTACCTAGGTTAAATGAATAAAAAAGGCAAACAAGTACGAAATGGTTGGATTAGGAGTACTTAGACTTCGTTGACGAATTTACGGATTCTACTTATGAAATTATAATATTGGACTAGGTATACACAGAAAATAAACTGAGGACAAGGCAACATGTTCTATGACTTTAATTTACAGGAGGACTATTAGCAAAAAGATGTTAGATATGTACAAAAAAAGACTGGTCAAGTAAGTATAGTGTCTGGCTAAACTCTGCGCAGAAAGTAATGGTACCTAGTTAACAAACCTTTCGCAAACGGATAATTGAATCGAAAATGGTACTTGCTCACTCATCTTTGTCAGGAACCGTTTTTTGACGACACTAAGCCAAAATTAAATAGTGGAATTAAAAAAAATATTATAAATTTAAAAAGATTAGTGAATAAAGAAAATTTAAAAAATATTTAATATCCATTTATTAAACCTATGTTACTCATACGCTAACACCTCTAATAAGTCTTCACAGATAGACAAAACTTAAATTATAAAACACAATGAATAAGTTGGCAGTATTTTACAACTTTTCCAATCTGGATCTTATTATCTCAGAATATTTTTAAACTGTTTGGTATAGTGTTATCAAATAAATGATACTCGATTTAATAATGTGTTATTAAATCCTTTATTTATGTGGTAGGTACCACATAAATCATGGACCAAGCAAGTACCTAATGTAAAGACGCTTCGATCTAAAAATTTTAGAAATAATCAGATTGTTTTTAAACTGCTGAATAGTTCGTCATAAATTAGGTATCGGAAAAGAGGGACAGTTGATCCCTATAATGGGAAACTTGTTTGTGATTTTAAAAATCTATTGTCGACCTTGATTTATTTTAAACTACAGCTACTCAAGTTCGAATCCTTTTTCAAGGAAGAAAATAATTCTTCGTCCTTCTGTCCTACCGAAGAACTAAATAGGACCATTTAGTTTTGAAATCGTTGAAGTAGTTCATAAATGGTTTCTTTTACAATATTACTTAGGTTCTTAATAAAGTTATTCGTAGCATTAATTTAACATTAAGGTAAGTACCTACCTACTAATTATAATAATTATGATGAAAGTAGGTACTGGGACTTTTCAGGATACTTCATTGGGTCACCTGCGACAAAATAAATTGAATTCAGCGAAACTTATTAAAATAATAATATCGAATAGCGTCAAAGCAAACCGCTCCTTTTTCTTCGATTTCGATTTGCTAAAAGGTTTTATAATTTACCATAATGGAAAGGTTGTGTTTGTTTATAGAATGGTAAATGGTCTGAATCAATCCTGTTAAGTGCTTTTCAACAGAGCTTTATTGCCTGTATAGCGACGTTGAATGGATCAGTCCACGCTGCGGCTCATCTCCTAATACTTTAACTAAAGTAGTAGGTAGGGACTGCTTGATCACCTGTAATTAGTATTCGACGAGAAAACATATACTAATTTATTATAGAGACTAGCTAGACTATATTCACTGTTAGCGTAGTTAACTACGTTATTTCAGTTTATTATACTTATGAATAGTAGATTCTTATGCGTGTCTTAATTGAAATCTCGTATAAAATAAAGAGTTATTTGCATTAAATTATCAAAGCACGGCCGAAGACATAACAATAAGTATAAGTGAGCATATTCTCTCGGCTCCTGAGTAAATCGCATTTCTAACGTAGCAGAACTCGCCATAAAGCATAAACTAACATAAATAACTTCAATTGTTTGCTGCCTTATTGTTAACTTTAATTACATTTTGAATTAATTTTGTAATTAAAACGGAAGCTAGGAGCGCGCCGCGTGAAGTTTAAGTGGCTGGAAACGGATCGACCCCGGGTGGGGATGGGGTGCGCGGGGGCAGCGGAGCTTTTAGATGCAATCTCTGAGTGGATTAATTAATTCTGAGGTGCCGGTTATCTCCTGTTATCATTTAATAAAGTTACGTAAGGATATAGAAATTTCGCTTTACGGCGAAAAGCTGATTTCTGCTCGTAGCTAGCAGCAATCACAATCTCTATATATATAAAATTCTCGTGTCACGGTGTTCGAACTTGAACTCCTCCGAAACGGCTTGACCGATTTTGATGAATTTTTTTGTGCTTATCCGGTATCTATGAGAATCGCCCAACATCTATTTTTCATCCCCTTAAATGTTAAGGGTAGCCCACCCCTACATTTTTTTTTTTATTTTTTAGGCAAAATTTTTTGTTTTTATTTTTTTATGACACAGCATACAAAAATACATACAACCCTAAATTTTCATCCCTCTACGATCAACCCTTATATTTTATTTGTTAATTAAAAACTTTAATTTTTTTTGGTAATTTTTTTTTTATTTTTTGATGACTTACAATAAAAAATAGGGTAGGGTAGGTAGGGTAGGGTAGGTAGGGTAGGGTAGGTAGGGTAGGGTAGGTAGGGTAGGGTAGGGTAGGTAGGGTAGGGTGGGTAGGGTAGGGTAGGTAGGGTAGGGTAGGTAGGGTAGGGTAGGTAGGGTAGGGTAGGTAGGGTAGGGTAGTTAGGGTAGGGTAGGTAGGGTAGGGTAGGTAGGGTAGGGTAGGTAGGGTAGGGTAGGTAGGGTAGGGTAGGTAGGGTAGGGTAGGTAGGGTAGGGTAGGTAGGGTAGGGTAGGTAGGGTAGGGTAGGTAGGGTAGGGTAGGTAGGGTAGGGTAGGTAGGGTAGGGTAGGTAGGGTAGGGTAGGTAGGGTAGGGTAGGTAGGGTAGGGTAGGTAGGTAGGGTAGGTAGGTAGGGTAGGGTAGGTAGGGTAGGGTAGGTAGGGTAGGGTAGGTAGGGTAGGGTAGGTAGGGTAGGGTAGGTAGGGTAGGGTAGGTAGGGTAGGGTAGGTAGGGTAGGGTAGGTAGGGTAGGGTAGGTAGGGTAGGGTAGGTAGGGTAGGTATTTTTAATTTATAGGGCAAAACAACGTTTGCCGGGACAGCTAGTCATTTTATAAGTAGGTGCTACGAATTATCGTTGTGGAAGGTATTATTAACGAAAAATTAAGGTGTATTAGGTTGTCATTACATCACAATATTTACGAAGGTGAGTATTAAATATATGCTTCTGAATATGAATCAATTTTCATCTCTTATATATAAATCTAAATGTAACTGTAATCGCCGAATACTTCAGACTGAAACTGTGCTTCTAATTAGTTATCATACGATGAACTGATTTGTTGTTTAAGTAATGGCTGAACTGGAGTATATTTAAAAAGATGACGTGGGATTTTGTAACCACAATATTATTCTATCCTAAACTTGCTTTTTATTAAATTTTTCATTGATATATTAGTCGTATGCGGGAATTGAATCCGCAACTCTTGGCGCAAATACCATAAATTACTGTTAAGGTAAACGCAACTATTACCGACCCTGATAAGACAATTTTAAAATCGATGATAATTATTAAGAGCTGTGATTGCTTTCAAATTCAGTGTTTTATTTTTATATGAAACTGTTATTTGTCTAGTTTATATTTATTACCTTATATGCCCAAGTTTAGAATATTTTCTTAAAATTAAAAAAATATTAAGCGAATAACTCGATTTTTGGTATTACCGACCCATAGGAACGGCTATGAAGCTATTATCGATTTTTATGAAGCTATTACCGATTGTAACAAAACTAGGTATTTTGTTTAAATAAGAACAAGTAAATGTGGTTTCGTGAAGGTAATTAGCATGGATTAAGAAAGGCATGTAAGCTTGCATTGACTTTCCTCCGCTTTTGTTGATCCATGTTTCTGCAAAAAGAAATTTTATGTATTTCGTTTGCCATATTAATTTTCATAATTATTTTTGTTATTAGTTTATAATATTAGCTAGTATTTTCTGTAACCAGTTATTACCAGTGTAATGTAACATTATGGATAATGATTAGTATGGAGTCGGTAATAGGTTCCCATACTTGCTATCACCGACTCACACGGGTCGGTAATAAGCGATGTATATACAAATATGAAAGCGTTGCACCGACCCACAAAAACTAGATAATATGTATTTATTTGATATTTATAACTTTAACAGAGATTTTAAATAATTGATTAAACAAATAAGATTAATAAATGCACACATTATTATACGATGAAAGGTTATATAATTATGTTCCTTTAACATAACAATAAATGAATAATTTTACTATACGTGGTAAATATAAAATGGAAAAACAAGTAAACTATACAAAAAAGTATAGGTCGCTAATGGTGTGTAACAATGGCTGATTATTTGAGATTAAAATAACTGTTTTATCATCACATATCGACAGAAAATAAGTAAAACTAAATATAATGTTCAGGGCAATTACCGAGCCATGGATCGGCAATAGCTGCCACTATTAAAATTATTGAAGCTATTACCGCTCCATTTAAATTTCAAGTTTTATCCTATTAAATTACTTAAACTTTATGAAATACTATACGAAATAAAGAATTTACACTTAAATAAACACATTTAATAATTAAATACACAACAAGTACAGGCTTCGTATATTTCTGTAAAAAGTCTTAAGCAAAAATTGAATGTGCTTACCTGTAGGAACCAGGACTTGTACCACACGGCCGGCGAGCTCGCTGTCGTCACAGAAAATATATCCCGGGATACCACGCACACAAACGTTAGTTTTTACGATGCTCAATGAACAAACATTCGTGTTTCGTCAAGTATCTTCAGCATAAATCGTTCCAGCAGCATAAAAATTGCAAATTAATGGAATGGATCGGTAATAGCTGCGGATTTTCGATGGGTCGTTAATAGCTGCATTTACCTTACATATTATTTTTGAAAGTAGTTTCGATGTATTGATTTTGAGAGATTGAAAAGGCTGAGTAAATGGGTTGTAAGCATAATACTTACGATGCTATCTTAGCTCTACATTTTAAAGAATGAACCTACCCAATACTATTAAGAATTAACAGAAGGCACAATAGTTTTGTCATTTTAATGTCATATTACTCATAATAGATAGTATTGACCTGTTTTTGAAAACCTTGTCCTCATGCATAGGCCTGTACGAATCCAGTCTAAAAATATTATCTATTGATTTATTCAAATCTAGGTTAGGTTACTTATAAGTTCTGGATGTATCTATCTGCCGTAAAAGTTTTTCAGTAACCTTTTCATGGTACGTCACATTATTTCAGAACCCATTTCTAAAAAGACAACAACGCTGAAGCATTTTTAATGGAACAAATAGAACTGAATTAAGTTATCTCAAGTCAGATTAATGTTATGTGCACAGTTTTTGGACTTTAACGCAAGACCTTTCCTCTCATAAAATGTCGAACATACAATAACGTAAGTAGGTACATCGATATGTCGTTAAATGTTTCATGAGGTGCCTGGGCATCACCTGGTGTGACGAAAATAACAAATTCAGAACGCTTTTCAAAACAACACTCAGCCTGCGCTACATTATGCATGAAGCACTCCATTTGCTGATCCGCTCAGGAGTCCCGCTCGCGGCTCGTTAAGCGCTTACATTAGCTACAAACACTTATTGATTTTGAGAGATTGATATAATTTGTAAGAAATGTGTACGGCACGTCTTTTAAAGGATTTGATGTGTCTCCCATGGACTTCATGTTACCCTGAGTTTTGTATTCAGGTCAGATGTGCCGTTTTCATTTTATGTCTTAAGGTTGATTAAGTAATTCAGCTCTTAGGTAACGAGGTCCCTTACCTAAGAGAGTTTTTGCTCTGTAGGTAACTGAAACACTTGATTAACTAATTCGAAGTCTGTACGTTTGAATAATTAATTATTTTCATATTGGCGTTGCTTGTTAAACATTGTCCATTAGCGTTATTTCTGAAAACCTGCCGAAGTAAATGTCCATCGAGGGATCGCAATCGTGGGGGTTTCGGGCAGTAGGGAGGACTTAGAAATGCAATATTAATGCAGTGCCGAGTGGCGGCCAGAGTGCATTTACTTAATGGATCGTAGGCAAAATGTTTACACTGTCGTCGAACATGAAAAAAACAACCAGCACGAAGTCGGATAGAGACGCTCTTTGGTAGGATTATTGCGAACGACTGAGGACGGGCTGAGTCACAAATAAAAAAGTCTTACACTACATATACTCAGTTAAAAAAAAACACTTATACGACATCTACACTACAGACGTAGGAAAGTGTGGGATACATTACCGGAGTGGAAAAGTTAAAAAGCTTAAATGTATCTCCGGCGCGGCTAAAAGTGTCTGACAAAAGTTCGACTTCCATTTTAAAAAGCTCCATTACAAAACATCGAGATTCGCTTCCGCCACGCCGCTGCGAGTGCGAACTGATGGCGGCTTGAGGAACGGAATTAAACTCGAAAACTTTTCAATTTATTTTATATGAAATCGAGCATGGTCGCGTATTCGTGAGGCGAAGAAAGCGAACTTAGTGTTCGCGGCTCGCGGCTTTTGTAACAAATACAGGATTAGTGTTTGTGGGGGTAGATATATACTTTGTCGGGTGTGTGGAATCCAACTCTAGTCAAACCGCGTAAGCGGTGATGCTGTGGATTGTCCAGCGGTCAATTGCAACCGCGGCTCTACGGTCTCAGCCCTATGCGACACTAAACTTGAATTCGTTACGTGTGTTGTGCCCGTGTACTGCGAATGAAAGTGTTTGATATTTTGGTTTAACTTTCCTTGGAGTTAATTTAATTATGGATAGTAATTTTTAAATTAATATGTATTAGCAGGTAGGTGTAGGCCGGAACTAAAATAAGACATACGTAAGATTATAAAATTGTGGATTATTGTTATGGTAATAGGTTCTTACTTTTTTCGACTATTTACTCTGGAAGGTGGTTGTTGAATATTGTACCTAGAAGTAGGAGGTACAAATAAATACTTACTTTAAAAATAAAATTAGTACTTCTTATACGATCTTCGTACAATGAAAACCAAAAAAAAGTTTTAAGTGTTACGTGTACAATAAAAAAATACTTTGATACTTCTATGACCACCTTCGTGTTCGAGTGGAGTTCACACCGGTTTTCACGGTGCTGGCGACACCGTGAAAACTGGTGTGTACGCCGGTGTACTGAAGTCCGGGTTCGATCCCCGGTCAAGTCAATTTGTCTCGGGTCTGGGTTTTTGTGGTACCTTCGTTGTCTCTGATTCCATAACATATGTGCGTTAGCTACTTACTTTAGCTTCAGCGCAATGTATGTGATGCTGTCCCCATTTATTCATAAATGTTATAACCACAAATAAATAAAATAACATTTATAGAACAAGTATTAAACTTTGGTACGAAATATCAAGACTGTTTGCGAGAGTATAAAACATCCGTACGGGCACCTCTACACAGAGCAAAGTAAGTTGAATTTGAGAAGAGTTGTAAGGCTTTGGCTCCGAGATAGTGCTTTTAGGCCCTAACCCCGGGGGTGATGCAGTGGGTCCGTGGAGCTTCTTAAAATGTTTTCACTTATGTATATATGGGAATACATTACCCCTGCCTCCGGGTTACTTGAGGCGCGCACACTTACTTTTAACACAAAATTGAAGTGACGTAAAGCCTTCACTTTGCTCTCATGTGTATCTTCACTTAAATTACATTTTATTGGAAAGCTGAAACATCTCTCTTGTAATAGCAGAAAAAAAATCAAAACTTGATATTTATTTTCTCAACTGTAATTTATGTTAAAAGGTTGTAAGTACTAGAATTATATCAGAATGAATTGCGTATCGTGAAGATGTCGGACAAACTTTTCACTATCTGATTCCAATCAATGACTGGTTATGACGAGTGTATCTAACATTTTGCGCTCATAGTTACTAATAATCACTTAGCTTAATTGCGGCCGTTAATTACCACCGATCTCGACGGTTCAAATTACGTACTCTAAAACGCATTAGCGGCTGACAGCTGGAGATTATCCGTCTAAGCGGCGTCGGTCCGGCCGCCCGCCCCGCCGCTCCACCACTCGCGGGACCGTTCCTCTAATGAAATTTAATGAGGCTTAATTGTTGACGACTTAATGCAGGAACTGTAAAGATAAGTGCTTACTTACGGCCCTCGCCGAGTGTCTGAAACTAAATAACAACGTTTTGTGCCTAAGTAACATTCTAATTTTGTAATTGCCGGCAGATAGATGAGGCTTATCCTGCCGCTGGCCATTGCTCCATTGCTCATCATACTTTATAAATGGGTCGGATTTCTTAATTAAAACTAAAACGTAAGTAATTCATTCTTTATTTTTAAGAACATGGTTTTTCTATTTGCGTATTTATTTATGCCTATTTATTAAATAAAATTCTTATAATTTTTACGCTTAAATTTCTTGTCACATCGCAGAGGTTTAAATCTTCTGTGTTGGTTTATAATCAAGTGTTTGAAATTTCCCGTGATGTGTGGCATGTGATTACAGATCACAATAGTGTACAGTGAGTTTCTTGTTAACTGATTAGAGGCAGCCGAGTGGTGTCATCTCAGAACGTTCCAATTACTAAGAACTGGGGTGGGCGCAGGGGGAGATTGCCGGGGTGTGAATGATCCATTTCGAAAACTAATTTAGAGTTAGCAACTAAACAAAGAGCACTCCTCGCAGATAATAATTAACGCTTGCGGTAAAGTTCCACTTAGTCTGTATTGGTTAAACCTCACTATAGCATTGGCAACGTTAATTAAATGTTTTTCCGGCCATTTTAATTTGTTGTAATGAGACTAAACATTTTGTTGATTATGCTTAGATAAAATAAAGTATCTGCCAAATGATATGAATATCTTAAGATTCCGTTTTATAGGTCTCTCGGTCATTTAGAGGCAAACAACAGAATATAAATAATATTGTATTAAGTAGTCGATGTAACTTAGCAAACTATCTCCCGCCAAATAGCAATGGCTAGTTAGTTGGAATCAACAGTTATAGCTAGTGAATTGGGCAATTATTAATTATATTTGACATTTAATGAGGCGCGTGATGAAATTTATATAAAATGTTAGTATCTTTTTAATAAGTAAGTATAAAAAAACCATAGTTAAGGCTCAATCATCCATAATACGCATAATGTTGGTTACCCGCGTCCTATTTAAATATGCTTAGTTGAATTAGGAAACGCTTAGTAAAATCGACATCAGATGAAATAGATCACGAATTAAAATTATTGCTATTAAACTTACCTTATACTTATAAGACGGCGATGAAGCTGATCGGTCTGCAGTTATTTATTGCTACTTTATCATGAAAACTCTTTGGAGAGGCCTATGGTAAACGGCAGCTGATAAAAAGTTACCCATGTCAAAAAAAATATATACTATTATGAAATAGTCAAAATGGAATCTAAACATTAGTTTGTATAGAAATAAGTAATGTTATTATAATAATCTCCAGGCCAAATTTCAGCTTCGGCAACCAATCTCAAGTGAAATAAGCCAATTACGAAAGGGACAAAGAGTGTGCACACACAGGTGCACTCTCTGTTCCTTCACTTTCATAGTCTGATGGGACGGCAGAACGACACGACGGGAGAGAGATCAGGCGCAAGACCAACGCTTTCCGAGGCACGAGTATTTCTTATAAGAAAAATCCAGTAATTATTTTTGGCCCGACCGGCATTCGAACTCAATACATCTTGTACAGCAGTCGCAGTTGCGAACTCTAGACTGCTATTATCCAATAATAAACATTAATCATTTAAATAAGTTGCATTATAGTAAAATAAACCGTTTGGTACCTACAATTATAGAATGATTACATAATAATATTTGTCAATAAAGGCTATTAAAATTTGTAGTATATAATACCGATACCTTATGCATACATGCAACAAGATTTCGTTGCTTTTGGAGTACTATGTATAAAATTTGGACTTGAATATTTAGTTTTATAACAATTAATGACTGCTGTTTATTATTTTAATAGAGTTAAATTAAATTTCGACTCAATGATTAAATTTCAAATCTTTTGTATAATATGATAATAATATTCTGCACTCTTTTCACATTAATCCTACATAATTAAAATAGAATCAATGTCTGAATGAACGCGAGTGGATACAGGGTTTTATGTTTAAGTGAATGTCTCTGTCCTTTGACTGTTTGTGCTGCCATCCGACCGTTGTCCAGATAAAAGCTTCTCCATAGCACGAAAAAGCACTCACTCCAAATATTGATTTGTTACTTCGCCGCTCCTAAAATGGGAGAGATATGTCTTGGCTTTCATGTTCGTTCCTATATTTAAAACAAGTAGAAGTATAATATAGTCTCTTAGGAAATAAATGTAGCTAAAGTGACCTATTTATAGCTCTACCTACGCTAAAGGACAGGTCTGAATAAAATGTCGATTGCAAAGCTGCATAAGGTTATCAGATGACTTTTTAATTCTAAATGTTTGTGTATAAAGTGTAATCGTCTAATTCATTTCTGTAGAACATTAATTTTATCATTATGAAAATGTCGGTAACTTGCGAGGGGGCCGGGCCGAGCGCCACCGGCCGCGCTAAATCCTAATTAACTGCTTGATTACAAGTGGAATAAAAAGCTCGTAATCTTAATTGGTATTTTTAATCAAAGCTCACTGAGCGTCGACGGATTCTCCTGCGAAGGTATTTAGACTACTCGTCGGTAAAACTTTGTATGAATTTTAAGTAACGTAACTTTTATTTTATTTAATATGCAACCATCTGTTTAATTATTGTTTTTGAAGTTACTTAGTTAGTAGTACTTACAACGATTATTAACGCAAGGTAAGGAAAGCTGAGTTATGCTAATGAATTTCCTCGGCACCAAATACACCTTAAGAATTTCTTTTATTAAGGAAGAATTAAGGGATTTCTTTATTAATACCGTAAAGCACTAATTGCAGGGTAGGTAACCTTCATTTCATCGTGAAGCCTGCTCGGGGGACATTCCAGTGATGTATTTAGGCGGTTACATTGTTACTTTCATATAATATATTTTATTATTTTATTTTTATACAAATCATTATTTAAAGCGAGTCAATGTCATCCATTGGCTAATAAATAACCATCAATAGAGAGTTTTGTTTTCAGACAAAATTTAGCGTAATGTATACATTTTTAGATACAATTTAACCCTAAGTGCATAAAGTCCAGACTCTTCATTAAATTAAGATTGTTGTTTATTTGCGTATTCGCCGTGACATAGAGTTTGAGTCCACTTTTAGGTAGGTCGCCATATAAAATATTTCTGACCGTTTATCTTTGTACCTGAAAGGTTAAGATAGGTTTTATTAACTAGTTATGCCGCTATTAGATTTATCAACCTGTAACTCAAATACTTGTGACCAGATTGTAGTTAGTATTCGTTATTTGATTTTACTACATGTTTTCAACAGTCAAAATTTTTAAGTGCTTCATAATCGTCATTGATTTAGCAGTGTTACTAACTCTTGTTAAAACATGACGGTATTTTTAAGTTCCATCAAATAAGTTAAATTCCTTTTAATATTAATGTACTACTTAATCAAATTGCTCTACATTTAACATTGTGAACAAAACTGTGCAGTGTGAATCCGTCCCTGGCAAGCAATTACTGTACCTATTACTTATTAACTTTCAACCACCCTTAATGGTTTCCGTATTACAGCTTGAGTGAATTGTTGATTTGGAAATTTGGTCGTTTTAATTACGTGGGTATACCTCTAAGTTATAATTATAACGTAATCTTTTTTGTATAAAAGGTAAACGAAATATTGAGTGTCGTGACACGATTTTTATTCAAGGTATTTTAAAATGTATTTGTTCGCGTTTCGAAGGTACCTATGAAAAATATAGAGACTTTTAATTAAAATAATTGTTAATAATATTAGAACACGTCACAAAGTTAGGGTGTTACTTTTTATATTAAAAGTAATATAACGAGACGACAATAGTGTTGTACAACTAGTTGGAGTTGCAGCGCGCTGGCCGTAAGTGGCTACAATAAAGCTCTCGGTACATTAAGCTTCCGCTAGTGCGCCGTTAGCGAGATAACGAGACCCACTGCCCGCACCGCACATAATTTATATCGTCCGAGCTCGTTAAAAACTTATAAAGACGCACATTGTTAGTGCGGCCAATATTCGCGGTTATCCGAGGATATACGACCGCCCTAACGACTCCTTGCCCGCTTCGTGCGAACCATTGCACAAACGACCCCGTTCCGACTCCACGAAATACCACTTTCCGATGCTTCCACAATTTTGTAGTTTGTAGTACATTTTATATTATAATAATGTCTGCTATTGATTGTAAATGTGAGCTATTTTAAAACGATCGAATAGCCTATAATATTTTGTCGACGGAATAAACTGGGCGAGTAATAGGTAAACTTCACAACGTTTATTTAATTAAAATAGTCTGTGAAAGTATCGACTTTAACTTGGTTCTCGAAGCTCGTAATAAAGAACTAGCGCGTAATGGAAAATCCGTGTGCTGATGCAATCTACCGCGAAGCTTTTAGGCTGGCTGGCGAGCTTCGTTTTTCACTTAGGCGATGTGCGCGCAATTACTCGCTTCGCACGCAACTATTTAACGTAGAGCTATTTTTTAATCACATTCTAAACTCTACCTACCTGAAACGATTGTTTTAAAGCGATGTATCAGATTTAAAATAAATATTAAATTTTTATTAATCTTAATTATTGAATATCAACACATTACCTTTTCTTATTATCCTCACAGGTTCACATTTTGAAATGAGATAAGAACAAGCTCAAGTCGTTTAGCTTGCATAGAAAGCCTTGTTTGCTGACGTTAATTTGAAATGGCTTTGTATAGTAATTTCGGTGAAGTGAGTTCACACGTGGGTTGACGTACGCTTGGCGAGCGGTCGACGGCGGCGCGGCGGTGGCGTGGCGGCCGCGGGACGGGCGCGTGGGCCGCGCGGATCACGGACGCTCGGCTAAACACAAATCAACACCGATTCTCCATTTGTTAGACACGGGAATGTAATTATGGCCGGAACACTTGGCGGGGGAGGGGGTGCAGCCTGCCCTCCACGTCATTCAAGCTTTTAGTTCGTTGCTCGACAACGATCGTTACTTTAGATTCGTAATGTACGTTTCGGAAAACGTCAGATTTTCCCACACATATTACTGAAGTGACGTGAAGTGATGACTCTTAATTACTTACTTTAGCAAAATGTATAAATTATCAAAATTATGTTCTTTATACAGGCTTAGTGAATAAAAACATTAAACATAACCTAAATGGTTATTTGGCAAAACACAAGCTTAATTTGTTTATTTATGTAGATTATTAATTGGGTTCAAAATAAACATACGGCAGTTAGGCAATTCAGTTTATGCGCTTATTACACTGTTCTGAATTTAGGATGAAATCGTTCCTAATTTAAAGAGGATCGCAGTCTTCCTAAATGCAAACAACTCAAATGCTTTGACATTTAGGATAGTGTAATAAGCGCATTAGGTATTTTATTGGTTATACGGGATTGAATTGATTTAATATTATTGCATCCCCCAGTATAAATTTCTAAAAAAAATATATGAAGGGCGATTTGCACGAGTAAACATTAAGCGTACTTGTTATATTTTAAATAGAATCCACGTATGTACGTACTCCAGGGAAGAAAACTTGATTAATACGTACCTACAAGTCGTATTTAGCTTGTAGTATCTGAATATATAGGTAGTAGTTGAGCGTTAAATTAAAAAGTATGGTTATAGCATGCGAGCTAGGGCGGGCACACCGCGGGCCGGTGCTGTGACACGAGTTAAACTAAAT
Source organism: Diachrysia chrysitis (assembly GCA_932294365.1). Lineage (NCBI taxonomy): Eukaryota > Metazoa > Arthropoda > Insecta > Lepidoptera > Noctuidae > Diachrysia > Diachrysia chrysitis. The sequence continues at coordinate 6,781,340 of OW028649.1, read as the reverse complement.
TAATAAACTTGCACCAGTCTCCGGCTTTATTAAAAAACACTCATTAAAGCAAAGGAAAAGTAGGTGAAGTCGCCGGCGGGGACAGCGCCGCTAATTGCGCCGCCTTTATTGCTTAAATAAAGTTTTAGTGGGGGAACACAAGTTTTAATTAAAAATGTGAGAATAGTTTTTAATAAAGGACGGGCTCAGTGCGCGTATATTGCGAAACTTTAAGCGATATGCTCAGCTTACAGGAAGTCCGGCGATATAGTATCTTGCGCACGGCTGCGTTCGTCACGACCGGCGCGAACCGAGCGCAAGCCGCGCTGCCAGCCACCGGACCTATTGTTTGCGAACAGATCAATCGCTGCTACGCTGATACGCTCATTTGTGATTCTAATAATTCCGATACATTGATCTGGCTTAGACATGGCTATATTATATGAATGCGATAAAATTCACCCACTCATACTCCTTCGCTCCTACCCGGCCGATTACTTACACTGATCGATTATCCCAGTTTAAGTGGGAACATTATCAACTTTGATTTACAGTTATCGGCGAACAGCTTTAATGTTTTATGAACTTTTTCGAAAACGGTATTCTCGCATCAATATAAAGTGACAAATGGCTCGAGTAACAAGAGAAACTAATAATGCTAGTGATTTACGCCCGCCCTTGTTATTACGACTCATGTGAAATGTAATTTCGGCATACTGCGTGTAGAGTCGGTACGCACACACGGCCACTGGGCGAGTGTGCAATACGTTTAATAAAGGAGGGACGCGGAGTAAATCCTTCAATTTCGCCGGCACACAACGGCGTATTCTCGTTAACCGTGGCAATAAGTTAAACGGGCGGGCAGCGCCGGCCGCCGCTCCGCGCCCGCGCCCACACCCGCGCCCGCTTCAGGAAATTAAAAAAAGTCTTGAGCCACCGACGTCATATTTGCTACCACAATGTTCTCACTCATTGTACTTACCTCATATGCAATGCCAATCACGTGTTATGAACCCCTGACAGTTATGTTTATTTATATTACTTTTTGTTTTGTTGATTCGTTACTTATATGCAGGTAGAGTATAAAGTTATAGAGAGTATAGTCTTCCTAGGGATATTATAATGAGGTAAAGAAAAAGGTTTTCTTTTGTTTGTTTATAATTTATTATTATTGATTATCTTTACACATAAAAATATAATGAGTGAAATGTAACATGAAACCATGTTACATGTCTTAAGATAGCCTACCTACTTACTCATTTAGTATTTATTAAAATACGTATCGAATTTCAGCAAAGTTAAATAGACAACCAATAACAAAGACTTACAAAGCCTTATTAGCTTTTAATTCAAAATAACACATGAGATTGTATAGATACATTTATGTCTGTGTACCTACTTATAAAAACCATACTTTAACCATACGTTATGGCATTACATACATTTAAATTGATACTCTAGACCTCAGTGCAACTGCAAGCGGTCGATTTTAATCAAAGTTCGTTCATTTCGAACTTAGCTGGGAAGGCAGTGCTTCGCGGTGTAATATAGGCCGAGTGTAATATCTCTGGAACAAAGAATACACACGTTCCCTCCCAGCACGGCTCGACTGCACTCCTAATTAGATGTTCGATGAAAGTGTAATCAGACGTTGGCCGGATCCGGGACGTAATTAAACGGCGGAGGCGAAGAGTGATTTATTAATAGAAAAGCTCGAGCCGTAATGAAATACTGGGCGGACAATGGTGAGCGGGCGGGCGGGCCGTGGAAATTAAATTCTCGGCGACGTCGGCGCAGCCGCTGGACACGCGCTTAACGGGTCCTCGGAGTCGCCTTGGCCGCGGCTGCCTAATAATGTAGATAGCAGCAGCGTCGCCGACGCCACCAGCCGCAGTTCACCACCGCGCCGCGCCGCTCCGCCACCCGTTACCCACGATGTATGGAGGTGTATAAATTTGTCGGCAAGGGAATGTAAAGAAGATTGGTTTCCTAGTCGAACGGGCGCGGAGAAAAGGGGTGGAATTGAATTTAGGCCGGAATTCACTAGCGAGGTTGTGTTTGTGATATTTCTTACCTATGTAGCAGTAGTGGGACGTGACGCACTTGCCGATTACATTTATTAGGTATCGATTTTCATGGACATTTATATGATGTCAGCGTACAATATTATTTACCCCAATGTAAGATGCGTGCAGGATGTTGATACAACTCACAACATTTAATTAGGTACCGACATAAATTTAAAAAACAAACGCAATTTCTTGTAATACTTGTTTACCTTATAAAATATAAGGGTGTCATAATTACAACTTTGATTAAAAATATAATAAGAATTATTCGTTATTTTTAGGGGTTTATCAATATAAATAAACATATCTTGATAACTGTAGGTAGGGAAGAAAGAGTATTCTAATATGATCAGTAAACAAAGGATACCATAGACAAAGAATCGGTAATATCTATCCAGTATAGTCGCATTGTGGAAGCGTAACCTTAATTACACTTAAAAGCTGTCGGAGTATACTTTTTCAATTAGAGTATTAAAGTGTTCCGACCCTGTCATTATATTAGAGTGTTGTTCCATTCCACCCCGGGCGGGCGGGCGCTGGGCCGGCGGGCCGCGCGGAGCCTGCCGACTGCCGAGTGCCCGCTAGAGCTCGGTCGCGCTCGCCTCACTTCGGCGCGAGTCCTCCTCGACACTACACGTGTCGGCCTGCCTCCTCCGACTTCCAAACTTTACTCGAGCTGCCGAGTCGCTCGTACGAACGTTTAATTACAAGTTTAATAAATCATTTTAATTGGCCTCCGCCGGTTTAAGGAGTCTATCTCACGCTCGACCACTTTACCGGCGTCCTGACGTTGACGGACTCTAACTTCGAAAAACAATTTTTACTAATAAATCTTTCTGAAGTGTCAATTGTTTGAGTGGACAACGACTGTATACAATTCTTGGTGCTCTACATTGGACTGACTTGACTGTGGATTTGTTTGTCGTGGTTCCAGACTAGAGATTTTGAAGATACATGTTCTGTTCGCAGTTTTCATCGCGAAATCTAATTTAAAGGTAAATTTATGTTCATAAGTCCATTAATTTCGCTTTATTTAATTTCTTTGCTACATAATCAAATCACTTAATTAAAAAATATTGTTTATGTTGTTTCTTTTTTAATTTGCTATTTATAAGATAGTCTTGGGAAATAAATATTCATTAATACAATGAGCATTATTTAATTATTTTCGCGCACAATATAAATTACTCATACTTATCTTGGCTGTTATTATCTAATTCAGTGGCCAATTAGGTAGAGTGCGCTTTCAAACGAGAAAGTTAACTCATTCACTGTAATGAATGATATGTTTACATGTGTGCGTACGTTATCAACTTATCACGTGTTGTGATATATTTCGGCGTGAGTGTGTGTCCATTCACTGTAATTGAAAGATCCGATGTCACAGATAATTGCTTCATTACGCTTTTGTTAAATTATGCTTTTCTTCTTGTTTGAAGAAATGAGCAAAGATTGATTACTATCTTAGTCAGTTAAAGTACTTTAGAGTGTAAACTAATTTTATTCTAATATATAAACGCACGTAATAACACATTTCCTAATAAACATTGCTCTATATTTGCTCTTCACGTCTAACTAAATCCCTGCATTATTATTATTTAGTATTGAATCCCAATTGTAAATAAACAATGTAATCCAATCATTTGTTTTCATAACATAATCACGTGACCTTCGTTACAGCTTCCAATGATTCCCTCCTAAATTGGCGAGTAGTTTAGGAACAATGGTTCTGGGAAAGACCAAACATTAATATATAACGAAACAATAGCTTTTAAAAAAAGCCGAAAAGAGGTTGCTGAAATTGTAATACAGGTCCGACCGTGTTCTATTTTTTACCAATTTATGTTCAATAATTAAATAGTTAAAAATACTGTTTATTTTTTATTGCAAGGTCTGCTTATTATTCGTCGCTTTTTTTATAGTACACCAAGGTTCTAACCTTATTATTAAAGTTAATTCTATCATTAGATGTCGGCAGCCAACTCTTCCCACTCTATCCTATATTTCTTCTACACGAAGATTGATGTTTTCTATAATCCAGGAACAATAGGAGTATGTGTCCGGTGGATTAGTTACGTGTTTGCGGCCCCACGAGCCCAAGTCTACAAGCTCGCATACTGATGCCGCACCACACCCGCTTGTTATTTTAATTATTGTGTCTTAATTAAAGCTGGTGGTGCCTCCCAGCCTCACCCCTTTGACTCGACCGAGTTTACATGACATTACATGAGTATTATGTGTAACTAACAAAAATTCACTATTACAGAAAAGAAGAGACGTCAAAGTAAAACCTTCTTTGTTAATTAATTAAGGACATAAAACTTGATAATCAGATGTTATAACAAAGAGATAAGTTATAGGGGTCTATTACTTAATTCTATCTTTACATTTATCTAATTTGTCTAACATCATAAATATGTAAAGTGGTAACCTAATTTAATAAATAAGTTACACAATAACATTTAAATGTTAACGTATTTATGACGTTAAACGAATATAAATTACGTTTAATACAAGAAGTTATTCTGAAAAGATTTTTATTAAATATATTTCGTTATACTAATTATATTTGATTAGCGAACGTTCATGTTTGTTATTTGAGTATTAATTACATCACGATCAAATTAAAATTGCAAATTAATATGCATTAGCTGGCGTTCCTGTTTATGTTGCGAAGAATATTAGGCAGAGAAATAATTTTGATAATAATTATTTTTTGTATAAAAGCCATTTGAGTGCTTGTGATTAGTTGGTAGGTAACATGATATATTATTATCATTGTCAGTTATTATGACATCATTAGCCGACGTATCGTCTCACAACAAAAGAAAGGTTCTATTGACGTAGGTGTCTCTAAGAGGCCTTAAGAGACTCTCTATTGTTATTGAACTCTATCTGAATAAAGATTTCCATTGCTCTTTGATAAATTGACATAAAAGTATCTATTGTCGTAATATCTCCTTAGAAAGCTTTGGTAAATTTCATATATTATTATGCTCATTAGCTTTATAAATACCTTCTTGACAAAAGGTACAAACATTTTCTTAAGAAAATAGGTATTACCCTTAATTAGGTAGTAATATTGACCTAGTTTGCAATACTTTTAACGTGCCACACACTTTTATTCAAGCAATAAAGTATGTTATTAACTTATGAACATGTGAATAGACGCAGTAAAGCCTGGGAAATGTCGATTAAAATTATTATTAGGCCTACAAGGTACTCATTAGAAGCATCCGTAATGATTCGCTGACGGCCTACGTAATGGCAAACTCTCCATAATGAAGATAGCAATATCTACTCAACTCAAACTGTAATGAACACCGAACGTCATTCGTTTGTTTGTCATTCAAATCGTATTAACAATTGAGAAATACTGTATTTATTTGCCTCCCATTATTGTTTTGACGAAAATTCAAAATTAGTTAATGAATAATCGATTGTTTCTACGGCACAAATAGAATTCATTTCATTGTGTCCCAATTATAATTGATTTCATTAACAAAGCTTGGCCCATAATTGAAAGTAGGTATACAGTTTCAGCAAAAGAGAGGGTAAGGTAATTACAAGATCCAATTTAGAATTGCCAAGTCTACACTTTGCTGTTAGTTTCAAACAAAAGCTTAATTAATTAAGTCGAGAACAATTAAGTTCACTGCCGTAATATTCTCAGCAATTACGCGGAATTCGACGTATTTTGTAGTCGCCCGTAATTGCCGACGAGTCTCGAATCAGATTGTATCCGACGCTAATACAGCACACATCCATTAATTATACACCGAACACTAATTGGGAAATCTATTAATTTAATTACCTATTAGTGCATCACGAAATCTCTGAGAATGCTGAATGAAGTGATGGCGTTACATGTTTTATTGATATTTATTGACGCTGGATATAAACACACAGACATAGTTAATTATGTATTTAGAAGAGATGACGCGCGTCGTATCCGGACAGACGTAATTTAATGATTTTCCATATCAAACTCATTGATAAGATCGACCCTTAAACAATATACCTAACCTATTTTAGTAAAAGTTAAAAAAAAATATCCGGTGTAAGTAGATAAACAAAAAAAAAATATATAACAGTATTGATTGATTGATAAAAACATGTTTAATCTATCTTAATGTTTTGGATGACTCTCCTTTAAGAAGCTCCCACGACAGAAGTAAGTTAAACATATCACAACATGTTGATCATGTGACAACAACAGGTTTAAGCATTTAAATGTCGTGCAAATTAGTGTAAGTCGTTTTTTGTTGAGTTGTTAATGGCATAACGCTGAACGTATGGGATTGTTTCCGTTGGCATTTTCGCACGGAGCCGGGCCGCGAGCGTGTGGGTCTCGTCCGCGTTTCGGCTGTCAATTTGAATGTATTGCCTCAAATAAATCAGTGGTATCGTTAGGTGGCGATGTCGCCGGTGACGTCGGCAGGTAGGCGCCGCGTGTAACGAGACACATTTCCGCAGTATCCTTCCAATTAGCGCGGTGCGGGCGCCGCTGCTGGCCCGCTGGCCACCGCCCCGCGCCCGGCGCCCGCTCGCGCTCGTTACGTTCCCGCCTCGTTAGGAGAATTGTTTGTTCGAGTATGTAAAAATGTGTTTATTTGCACGTACGCTTCAGGGTAAAAAATATATGAAAAGACCCTTTTAAGACTTTTAATGATTTCCCGGCAAAGGGAAATTGGGTTAGTTATTTTCCCCGGGGTTGCCCCTCGTTAAGTTTTAATGGGGTAGCTAGCTACGACGTAATCAAACGTACTTATTTAAGTTAACGACGTTTACCAGGGCTGTGTACTTTGTTGTCAATAGCAGACTGTTATTTAAAGGCGTACGCTCTGTACGTACGATTACGAGCAATGCCACCTGCTACGTATGTCACAGAGAGCACAAACAACTCAGATTCGTGGTATGACGCTCCTGTCCATACGTGATACGATACCAATTGCTTTTTAACGTTATACTTTCCAGGAAACATGCTTAAACAGTACCTAACAAGTTAGAAACAGGGCCTTCCGGCGTAACAAGGATACTAACACACCGTATAGGTACAACGCCTAATTAATCTTCAGTAAAATGTCGACGTTGCTTGTTTTTGCCAGGAACTCGACTCATTAGACCGACGAAGCATGTTGATTACATTCTGCAGTGCTTATTAGCGCAAACTCTCATTAGGGGCCACTATTGTTGTAATTAAACAAGAAGCTGCATCAGTACGGATCGCTAAGCACGAGTCGAGCCGAAATCACCTCTATGCGGACGTAGTAGCGACTCGCCAGTGTTGGATTGCAAGTGGCTATTATGTTGCTCGAATTTAATTAACAACTCAATAGTTAAACAGTAGAAGAATAGAATAGAGGGGTGTTCTTGTAGTGTCTGACATGATTCCATTGTTAGCGACGACGGTGCAAAAAGCGAAGGTTTGTTTTGAAGTGGCTTACGCAATTACGAGGTGGTACTCGGTTCCGGCGGCGGGTGCGCCGTCGTCAGCGGCGAGAGTGAGTTTAATTGGACAGCCGAGGGGCGCGGGGTGCGGGCTGCGGGCGGAGTGTGGCTTCTTCGCCACTTCCTAACACTTCTAATTGGCTCGCCTACTCTAGCAAGGGCTTTCCTCTAAAACGTATACTCATCGTCATTACGTATAATAGGCTCCAACGCTACAGGAACACCTGACGCTGCGCTAATTTGTTAGGTTTTCGAGAAATATAATACATTACTTTATTACTTTTCTCATTAGTACAAAAAGAGAGTGACCTCTATATCGAGTGAATTAACAAGATATTACTGTCATGTCTCTACATAGAAATGTCATATTTATATTTTGAATAAAATTTTAAATCGCTATACGCTTAATACATATCCCAGGGTTCAATTGAACAGTCAACATTTACTGATATGTTTCCGGGATGAAAGTCATAACCTCTCGATTTGCTTCAATAGATACCTATAACCTTTGTCACTAAGTTACAAAATTCTATCACCGTTTCATAATTTATCTAAATTCATTACAGGGGTTATCAGTGTCAAACTTAATGTGACCAAGTTATATTATATGTTTGTGTTCATTGATATTCTATTTGTATCTCTATAACTTATCCATTCGAATAAATTTATTTAGTTTATTCAAACAACAACTTCTGTATATTTTAGTATTTGCAATGTGATAATCACGAATTCACGTTTATCACTCACCTCTACAATATGGACCTTTTTACTTAGCATTATTTTTTATTAGCAACACATTAAAAAACATTAGTAATTAGATGAACTAAAAAAAATGTTGATTTGAATTGATTGGAGTAACGCGGTTGATTGGCATCTCACGCTCATTGCGCATGCGTGTGTTATTATGCCACGCCACCGTGCACTACAAACGATAGCGGACTAACCGCTTATTATGATAACAATCCCTAATTAATATTTTACAAGTACCAGCTTATAATAAGTAAACAACTGTCTAGTTGTCGATGCTTTTGAAGTTAGGAATTTATTTAATCAATTTTGTAGAGCCAAAGTAGAGTTACTAAGCCTTTGACTTAAGTTAAATTAAATTGGTTGTATTAGTTGTTTTTGTATTGAAAATATGTATTGAAAAGCTTTAAGCATTTTAAAAACTACCCTCCAAAAACCATAAGTTTTAATAATACAATAATATAATTGTATAACACCTCGTTACTTCAAGAACTATTCAAATAGAACACAGGATAATAAGTGAAGCCGGTTATTGGTTGTTAAATCCCTTGATAAACCTAAACACGGGAAGCGGTTTGTTTATGAAATCGATCGCAAATAACCATGTCACTTATGCGAGTTCCAATCATGCACCCACGTAAAAACTGTTGACGTTGGAAATCTTGTTGGAAGGCAAGTAATTGATTGTATTGTAGATCCTATAATCTCGAGAACTCGTTAGCGACATAACACTAATAATATATTTTTTTAAACTATGTATATCTTTATTACAATATCCAACCTCTCTTATAAGTTTAAAAAAAGTTAAGATATTTATAAAATTAAAAGATTGCAAATACTGTTTAAAAAAAGTGGAAAATACGCCCATTTCCTATAGCATTCGGCCTAATTTTTGTATTGACTAATGCAGGTACAAGGTTCAGTGCTCAGTCTGATAAATACTTACATTACTACACAGAATCACAATTTGGATTACTTAAATCATGCATAACCCCCGCGGTGCCTATTCGCGTTCTCATTTTTACCTTTAAGATCATATTAGTAATAGATTATATTAAAAATTGTTCCTTTTAGATCATCTATTAGAAAAATCGGTAGGTAATGATGTATCGCCGCAGCGTCGCGTTGCGAATACAAGGCCGACGCTTGTGAAAATGTAGACTCGTGGCGTAGAATTGATCCTTCAATGGGCACGTGTAACGTGAAGTTCACCTTGATTTTGAATTGGAATATTAGTTAAACCGAAACGAATTGAAGATTTTTCGATAACTTTTTTTTATAACCGGCATTTAGTAATGTCGGTGAAGATCTGAAATTCACCAGAAAATATACCCATTTCGTTATATTATTTTATTGTATTACTTGTTTAAACAAATCATTAAGCTATTGTAAATGTTGTTATTTAGGATATAAAAAGTTAATATTATTTTTTAATAACACGTTGAGATCACCGCGAATCGCTCGCCCATGAAGATGTTCCCTTAGGGTGCAGGCTTGCTGTCGCGAGCGCGGGCGACACGACACTTCACCGCCCGGATATGAGCGGCTATTTAATTTCCGCGCTTTCAATGATCGTTTCATATTCAACTATATTACTTTTGTCAGTTGTCAGCTCTACACCTGAACGTACCAAGCTTAAAGTGCTTACTTACATGATAGATTGACGCTGAAAAGACCTGCACTATATATCAAGCGTGAAGCGCTTTAGAACAAGAAATTGGTAACATAGCTTTAGAGAATTTGGGATAAAACGATGTGAAAGCTTCGATTTTATATCTTACGTTGGCGTTAATAGAAAGTGGAAGGTTTTTACGCTTTAAAATCTGTTTCGTGTTCTGCAGTAACGAACGAAACGTATACCATAATAATTAAGAACGAGGCACTCAATGTTAGTCGTTACCTTCATGTTAATTGGTATCGTTCACTCCGGCAGACTGATTTCCTGCACGCCATTTCGGTACGCATAGTGATCCACTCTGTTTAGGCAATTAAATCTGCATTCGCAACGTCTTTGCAGATTGCTTCTGAGACTGTATTATTTCTGATTGTTCACGCAGATTACATTGTTTCGGCTTTTATAACGGCAGTTGCTTAGGACGTGAGGAAACCTATCCAAAACGTCAGATTCAAATTTATTAACTACTGGAAAATAAAGACCTAATTTTTTCCGCTTTAAAACGAATCACCAGATCGTTAATTGGATTTCACGGAATTACCATAATGTATATATCACCTGTTATTGGAACGATTTAATTATGCATAGAAAGCTTAATTGTTGAAGATACGGTTTCGTGCGGTAACATTACGAAACAAATTATTCTATTTATATGTTGTTTCATAACACACCTATTAATTAATTATTATGAGCACAGCATACCTGTTCATCAAACAAATTAAAATGTAAATGCAATTAACATTGTTTATAGTCATCTTTCATAAATATTCTGGTTAAATCATTATGAAGCAAGTATTTGATTATGTTTAGGTAGGTCGGTACACTACATATTTAATACTAATATTTTTGACGAAATAACCACCTAAGCTGAATAATGGTAGGTTCCCGTTGAGGTAGAAAAGCAATATAATGAAACGTTCGCTACATAACGTTAAGAAGTGCATAGGGAGGGGTGAATTCGGTCCAATCCATCTTGTGCGATAGCAATCAGTGCGTCACACTAATACAAGCCACTGTATGTTTGTTTGCCATTAATTTCGTGAATCCAGCCACGTAGGGTTTGTTGACATGACTTGTTCAACTATTGATACAGAAAAAGAACATTAATTAAATGTAAACACGATTTTATCGTATTCATAAATACTGTTGTTTTCTTTTTAAGTAATTTCAACTCTTACTTAAAGTTCTTAGGGTTCTAATTCCAAAATTAAAAATTCATACGGTAAAAAATATTCAACACTATTTTTCAATATTTTCTCTTTGGTCACATATTACAATTTCGGAGACAAATGTTTACTTTATCAGTATTGCAAGGGTGTATCGTAGGGGTCTGGAGTCAGTGTTCGCGGTCGATAACTTTATGTCATCACCGTTATCTCAAATCGAAAGGGATCGAACGCACGCGCCGACGCAACACTGCCGTAAATAACCTAAATCTTTGACGCACTGATTACTTACTTATCTATATGGTATAATGGCCCTTCTAACATAATTAATTAATGCAAAAATTACTTGGTATGAATATGCAATATAATTAAATTTAGTTTATTTTAATGTGGTGTAAGAAATGTACTCTATAATAAACTTCAAACAAGTAAACACCAGTTTCACAAAAGAATATATTTAAATAAAATCTTAATATAGTTTTGTAATTAATGTACACTGTTTTATTCTGCAGACCAATTAAGCTATCATAGCTGGGCATAAAAGGTTACTATTATTATATCTCACAATATTCGCAGTTCACAATAAACCGATACATTCATATCAAAACTGATAACCTTATGTTTTGAGTGACAAACCAATTTTATTCTCGACTGCCCCTCTCCGGCGGGCCGCCCCTTGGACCGATCAGACCTTATCCAAATTGGATCTTGAATAATAAAGAATCGAGCGATTGGATTTTATTCCTTAAATTCAATTAGCACACAAGGGTCGTGTGTGACTGCAGACGAAAGATAGAGGCATATTATCGTATTAAAAGGGATCGTAAGGGTATATTTGGTCGGAACGGCCGGGAAGAAAGTATCCTAATCTACTAACTTACGCGTGGCAATTTTAAATGTTTATATATTATTTCTATATTAATAAAGAAAAGAAGCTAAGTATATATATATTAATATTTGAGGGTTAGAAATAAGATGCTTATAATAATTTAGGTCATTACGCATCACGGGACGACGGAGCCCCTGCGCTACATTCAGTTTTAATGCAAAGTAACTTAGGTGGCATGCTCTACATTTAAGAAAATTATTATAACTTACGCTACGTTGCTTTTACAGTTTGATTCAACCTCTGATATACTACTTTTGTAAACAAAGTTTTATCGACACGATAATATAGTCTCTTTACTTAGTTGACACTTGAAACCTTATGCAATCGTGAGAATGATCGTAGAAATACAAAACAATATATTAATAGACTAGCTGCTACCCGCGGGTCCGCCCGCGTGGATGTCGGTTGTCGTGGCAAAAAGTAGCCGATGTCCTTTTTCAGGCTAGAGCCTATCTGTGTTTCAAATTTCATTTAAATCGGTTCTGTAATTTTAGTATGAAAGCGCGACTGACAGACAGACGGAGTTACTTTCCAATTTATAATATTAGTAAGGATTATTGAAATCCGTTCAATGGTAATAAGTTACTTATTATGTTAATATACAAAGTTTATGAAAATTTTATGTTTATAGGGTATTTTATTCTTTAATAAAGTTTTTTAAAAACGTCACTTTGTTTGTAGGTCAGAATAAAAAACAATGTACACTATGTTGACAGAACACGCGATAGAGATATAAATGTATATATTTGCATACATATTGGAACCATTACGTAGATTTGTGATTAAATTAGATTGATGTTAAGTTATAAGTACGACAAGAATTGTCATAAATAAACATTAAATTACCTGTTTTTTGCTTTGACATTGTGCAGACATTCAGACCGTAAACATTTTAAACAGGATTGGAAAAGGAAATTCAATAGACAGTTATGTTAATGTTCTTGTGTACTTACTTACGTAGATTATGTGCTTATCTAACGATGGATTAATATTGTCGTCTATTACAAACCGTGTGAGTAAATTCAACGCATGGAAGACCTGCTCCCCATTAGACTGAATGTGTTAATAAAATAAATTGCGATATTATCGCGGCCGCGTTTGACATAAACATCGAATTCTACTTAAAGTAATGGAAACGATTTAATGCAGCCGAATCAGGGCGAGCGATAAGACAGGTTTCCTTACTAATGTTCACAAATAGATATTAATTTCCAAAGTGTTAGCTTTTGTGGTATTCTAATATGTCTAACAGATATCTCTATAATTTATTTTCAGCAGGTTTTAAGTGTACCTTATATAAAATAGTGTCGCTATCATTAGATGAAATCTAATTTTAAATGTGGCTTTCATTATTAGAAAACAACAGTCTGTATAAATAAAGTTGGTAATAAAATGTAATTGCTTTATAAAGTTTCGTAATACCCGAGTCTAATTGAAACCGCGTGCTTATCCGCTAGCTAGTCACACATAATACATTGTTTGAACGTTTTTGTCTATTAACACGACGCTTTAATGTACCATATGGTAATCATTAAGGCTGGGAAAAAAATTAAACACGAAACGTGCATTAAGTATTTTAATAAATTCACACGTCATAAAATGTAATTTAGGTTTGGGCTTGTCTATCTATTATGTACAATCAAGAAATTACAGTGAATTAATTATTGCCGGCGGTTGCATTATGGTAATGTAATGGAAAAATTGTTAAGTAGAATTAGATTACGGAATGATATCTAATTAAAACTTTAACACAAATAATTTTTGACACTAATGTTTTTATGCTTTTGAAATAGTTTATATTGAATTAAAATTTAGATATCATTAAATAAAAATAGTGTTCATGTTTTCATAGGCTTGTCGGACAAGGTGAGAACTGAGTTGAGCATAATTAATAAAGAGCATGTGTCGCCCCGTCTGTGCCGCGAAGTTGCCAGGAAGAGATTGCGTCGTTGCCACCTGCGCGATATTAACTAGATTAATGTTTTTGTTTTATCAGGTCTTACAAATGCTCAGTTTTATGGTATTATTCGGCCTTCTTTTCGACACTTTAAAGCATAGATTGCAGCTATGATTTTAGGTAGTACAAATACCTATTTACATCACGCATGGAATTTGTTTTCAGGCTCGGTATACCGTATTTTTTATGCATTTGTGTAGTTTTATGCGGGTATCAATAAAAGTGCACACGGTACACACACAGTAACACTCCGGTTTCACCCATAAATTGACTGTCCATCAAATCGTATATCCTACTGAACGGCCGGACGCGTCGGGATGAGAACCCACTCGCCCTCGCTTACTACAATACTGGCCACTTTACCGGCACTGCCACTCGCGTGATATTGCTTAATTAAACTTTAAGCTTAAGGGAAAATTTAATTTCCGGAGCGGCTCCAGGGGATTATATTTCTCGTATTTTTATTTGAAATGATGCCGACGTTCTTTAATGCAGTTCTTATAAAGCTTCGAATCATTTTCTACATTTAAAATTAATACCGGCAACTTTTTTGCGACTTAAAACCGTTTTTTATTAATTTTGTCAAAATTCTGTTCTGAAATAAGTGGCTCTCTGATTGACATAGATATTGTGTTGGACGTGATTCTGTCGAGTTATTGTAAGTGTGCAGCGAGTAGCGGAGCGTGCAGCGTGGCGTATTACAATGCGCGTGTGTACGCGGAGCGATGGCGTGCGGCGCAACCTTAAAAGCAATATCCGGCGCCGCGCGCGCCGCCCGGAAATGAACCGGAAACGGCGGTGTATTAAGCCGCAGGTACCAGCCCTTCAATTTATAAACGCTTGTGGGCACACTCCAGCCTTTAGCTGCCTCTATTGGCACTCTGCTCTCCTCTCGCGGATATATCCGGCGCGGTTAATTTGTAACCTGCACTTTAGCAAAGAAACCCGCGATCACTGCAGACTCTATAAGACGTGCACATTTTTAATAAAATCTTCTTCGATATAGAATACAAATAAAAGAGACTTATTCAAAACATAGACGAGGACAATATCTAAAATTACATTCTCTCGGCCTGAACTAACAGTAAAATGAAATAAAGTCCGCAAACAAAAGTTTGCAAATCCAATATGATTTGGCGCGTCGGTAAACATCGGCAGCATCCCGGTGATATCGCGAACGAATAACATTAAACTTTGTATGGATTGAATGTAGAAAACCAATTTCGGTGCTCGGCGAGTGCGAGCCGACGGGATGAGGGTGTCAGAACGCTTTGACAGCTCTCTGATTGAAAAATACGGAAACCTGTTTATGGAGCAAGTGAGCTCCCGTGTGCGAGGCTCGGGTCCGACTGCCGACTGGTGCCGACCGGCACGTCGCGGTGACGCTGACGACACGTCACGCACCGCATCACCTGTCAAACCGTTCAATCTTCTCGCCCACGATACTCCGGCAAAATAATTAATCAAAATAAGTGTTAATTATGTCATTTAATGAAAAACTGCTATTTTAAGAATATTGTTTTTTCTAGCAACGTAACTCAAATACAATAAGGTCACATTAAACTATGTTATACCACATTCAGCAATTTTCATACGTCTGTCAAAAGGCGATGGCGTGCCGCGGCGTAGCGTTCGCACTTTTTGCCTAAAACTGTTTTATTTAGCGACATCACAACGTTTTGTATGGACCATTAGCGTACATTTAAGAAATATATTCTTGATGGTGTTAAGAGGTTCTGGTGACAATTTCAAGCATATACGTTAAAATGGTTACGATTATTTGCCTTGCGTCTCTTTACCTTATTGTAAAAGGTCGATAGATACTACGTATGTTAGTTAGTCGTTTAGGACACGGTTAAATAAACACCTACAAGAATTTAACTTACACCTGTGAAGTCGTCACAGTTGGACTCTTAAATCTTGCAAAAATCTCACTTAGTTTTATCCAATAAAAGGAATACCGGGCGTCGATATAAAATCAGTAATGATAAATGATCGAAGAACTGCAAATTATGAAATATCTCATAAACAGGCGCTCCCGAAACGATCTGAGCCACGATATATCACGATTTTGGACATCAGCAACCAGCTATTGGAATTCTGCAGATGATTTTCCTTAAGAATTTATACGCGCGGACGGACGAACCAATCGGAGTAAGGATTTCGGGATATGAGATCCGCGATTCATTTAAAACGGCGAAATTAAACGTCTAGGAGATTACCAGTCGGGTCGTTTTGGGGATTACACAGAGATAACTAAGACGTTTATTGAACTACTTTGAGAAACTTTTATTAAATTTATATCCTATCAGTTCCCGATCATTTAATAGGAAATATAATTTACAATCGTCTGTAAAGGCGTTCAGAGTTTGCTGAAGTTTTGTTTTAGTTTAATTATAATTATCTGCTGACAGATAATAAGATTTTTGTTATGTATTCGTTTTATTTAAGTTTAATATAATTATGTACCATATACAAACAAAAACAATTCAAAGTGGATTAGCGTTCAAAATAAACATCGTCACTAAAAGCCAGGTTCCCTTAAAAATACTTTGACGAGTTTGGTCATGTAATAGAGCTATTTATAATAAATTAAGGTTTATGTAGAGCGTCGTTCGCGAGTAATGTGCATGCATTTAAATTACACTCAAATGTGAGATGCAGTGGTGCACAAGCGGGAAAACGGCGCGGGCGCGCTCTCGCCGTCATAATATCCTTTAAAGAAGATTAAGTTTTTTAAGGATTATAATGCAGGTATTAATTGTAAACACCGAAAGACATTCGTATACGTAGGCATGCCTGTTTGTGAGCAAGCATTCAATTAAAACGTTAAAGCTGTCTCCGATTTCTTTCGAAAGCGCCGCACGAAACTCCATTGTGCTCAATTGAATCGCGTCTTAATTACAAAACGGGTGAATATTTAATTAAAAACTTTCCGCACGCGAGTAATTCCTTATTCCATGTATACGAGATTGAGTCAGCGTCGATTCCTCTTTTCTGCGAAGCCGTCGACATTCGACAAGGGTTTTTAATTGAACGTCGACCCATTGTGCTCGTTAAAGCGATTCTGAGTTAATCACCACGTTTTTCGTTCGGCGTAATGGAAGAAAGTAATTATCAATTAACTGCTCGATAATGGATTGCGGCCGCTTATCCGCCGGCTTATCTCGACGTGTAACGACCCATTCCCCGTTTTATCTTTTTAATAATGAATTTAAATCATCAATCATCTCCATGGTTTGTGTCAATATGGGATATTATGCTGTTGAGGTTTGCGGGCCATTTGCACGCGCTTGGTTCTTTGCCAATACCGTAATTAAGTAAAATACTGTAAAAAGTGATGGCGTGGATAATAAAATAGCGCGGTGACATTAGTTAATATTTGGGTGCGGCGGTATAGTACCTATGGCGCGCGGGCCGAGCTGGGTGTGTGTCGGCTGTCGGCGGCTGCGATTGTGAAAACGTGAAGCGCGGCGGCAGATGACGTGATATTGTGCCGTGAATTAGCATTGTAAATGCAATCACAGGTGTCAACCCGACACTCGCTCGTCGAATTTATGCGCCTTCCGCTCCGACCACTATGAATGTAACAATTTATTGTCGATAAATAACGATTAGCATCCAACGCTGCCCGTCTAATGAAGCTATTAAACTATTCAGTTATTTCAGACGTTTCAGTAAAGTAACAATGTTATGCATATACGACGAAGTTAATGCCACTTTGAGTCGCCCAACTCCTTATGTGTAAAACGTTAGCTTCTCATAGCCGTTTCTGTTTAATAGCCTATTTGCCTAATGAGAACAATGTCTAGCGATAAGTGCACAAAGTTTCACATCAATCACAATTATAGGCTTGGAACCGGATTTTGTTATTGAGGGTTGTCCGACAAAACAAGCATTAAGCGGATTATACATGTACGGAACCAATTAAGGCCTTAAAAGCCGGCAAAGTTGCTTGTGCGACGTGGTAGAGCAGCCTGACAGACCGCCGCTATTAAATCTCATTAAAATACCTAGTGGACGACGATCACGAACACGTATTTACTGCACTCGACCTAAGTTATTGCAGCTTAAGTCAACGTAACAGCGCCACAATCAGCCTCGCTCGTCTCAACGTTAATTAGCTACATTATCGCAAAATCTACACCGACGTGTAACAATGACAATTATGTGGGGGAATTGTACCGCAAGCGATCTATACGCTAACTTATTATGAACTCTGTTGCTACACCTACTTGGCTTTTGTTCAGTTTATAAATAGTATAAGAGCCATTAGCACCTTTTTTTATTTTAGGTTTACTAAACTTTACACAAAACATATGTAGGTAGGTACTATAGCAGAGTGTAGGTACAGCACGCAATGTTTTGAAATTTTGTAGTAGTAATGACGTGAAAATAATATGCCATTAAGTTGTAGGTATTGTGCAATTTAAGTACCCACCTACTTATATTAATGCCAAAATAAATACACAATATAAGTACTAATTAGGAACTGCCCTTTAAGCAATATTATCATTAATCCAGATATGATTTTATTACTTAATTAATTGGTTTCTTAATGTTTTACTCGTTAAAATAATTACTCCAAGAATAAATAATCAAGTTTGTGCTTAAAGTAGACTGGCACAATACAACACACATGTATAACTTCTAGGAACTTGTCCAATTTATTTTAATTAAGAAGCATGTAGCAGTTAGTTATGTCTAGAATTTTTAAGATGAATAATAAACGATATAATTAAGTTGTATGTACAGATACCTACTAACAGTAAGTTAGCGGGTTTTATTAGAGTCTATTAATTAGTATAGTATAATAATGTGTCTTCACATATTATAATAACTAACGCTCGACCAACATAAACATCACCAACACAGGAGATAAATTACAGAAATAATCGCGCCAAGCTGTTTAATTCATAATGATATTTTGCGGACGTTTAAAATTAATGTACGACAGTGTAGAGTCAAGACCCTAAAATGTTATTTAAACGTTACATTTGAACAAATCAATGTAGACATTTACACAAGTTATGTGTCGTCGAATAAATTGATGGCGTGAAACAGCATTACGTCCGGTCCTCTCAATTATAAGTGTCCGGCTTATGGCGGCGAGTTTTATGTGCTAAATTATGCAGACTGTCTGGGTTAATTTGCGCAAATTACATTTCAACCGGCGGTTTCGCGCCTCGCCCGTGTTGTGGGTACATTAACAGGGGTTCGATTTGATACACCTCAATGTATATTACCAAATTGTTCATTAATTATTGGGAACGGTAAATGTCGACGTTTTGAAGAGTTGCTATAATTATAGTATTCCACTTTCCTTACATTGCATAAAAGGCTATAATTATAGCCAATATAAATTTTATGCATTACACCGAAACTGTTGCAACACAGAAAATTCCTATAAGTACATTGAACAATTAAATATCGAGTATATTATTTAGATACGATTTAATTAGACGCAGACAATGTAAACTGAACTCGAATTGTAGTGCATTACAGACAATGATGAATATTGCATTAAAACGTTACTCTTTGTTATCGAATTCATGAATAACGAATTAGAGTTCAAGTCGAATAACATTTAGAAACATTGAATAATACGCAAATAATCGTAGATACGATCAAATCGGGCACGCAACGTCGCGAGGCAATAAAGGTAATGTAGGCAAGGTATTTGCCAATATCCTCGTGGAGTGGCCCTCCCAAATATCTTGAGATTGTATTCCCCCTACATAAAAATTGTTCCGGAATAGAGATACTACCCGGATAAATATTCAATTTCACTACGGACGAAAAAGATTTGATACCTTTGGTACCTACCAGGTTTATTGGATGATAGCCTTTGGAATGGTGTGGATAATCATATTCATAGTTTTTCGACAAAATATAGATGAGTTTTTAGATGAAAATAGTTTTTGTGCGCCGATGGTGACCTCCCGATAGTGATCTAAATTCCATCACGGGCCTATGGCGACAGCAATGCGGTACAAACACGAATCCTGATCAAATTTATACGGAAATCATTTATACGAGAACTGTTTTAAATTTGTTTTGTATGAATTACAATGAAGAATACAAATCGTGTTTCATAATGTATTTACGAATACCTTGGATAGAAAATATTTCGTTGAAAACAATAAAAAAAGCATGATTGTATGTGTACATAGGTAGATAAAATAATCAAAGGAATACTAATAAAAAGCCGGACAAGTGCGAGTCTGACTCGCGCCCCGAGTGTTCTTCATACGGGTTTTTGATCATCACGGGAAATTTTCTTAAAACAAAAATCTCTTGTGACGTTAGACCTAGCATCATACCAAATGTTATGATTCTGGGTCGACGGGAAGTACCCAACAGGTTTTGAGTTTCTCGAAAATGTATGGGAAAAACTATAGGTACTTACTGTATTTTTATTGCGTTGACATAGAAGCTTGAATTTTATTCTATCACGGGACCGTAGACCTGAGTTTTTGATATTAATTTTAAAATTACACCACCACGCGTTCCTGCAAAATAAATTATTGACGGCCAGGCAGAAGGAGAACAATGTGGTCTTATAAGGGTTCCGTTTTTTCTGTTGAAGTACGGAAGCCTAAAAAAGAAAAACCAATTATTGAGTGACAGAGTTATGAACTTTAAAAAACTTATGAGTGTCCATAATTTTATAAATCCATGCTAATATTACCTAAATGTGAAAGTAACTCTGTATGTCCGTCTTTCCGTCTGCCTATCTATATACCTATCTGATACGCTTTCACGACTAAACCGCTGGACAGATGTGGATGAAACTTGGTATAGAGTAAGCTTAGATATTAAGAAAGAACATTATGCTTTTTGCCGCGATAACTGACACCTACGCGGACAAAGCCAGGCAGTGTGTGATAGGTAAATAAAAATCTTATTCCTATACAAAAATAAGAATTTTGCTTGATTAAAGTACCAAGTTTGTTACAAATGTAGCTCTGTCCGCGGCATATCCACTAGTCTCGCGACCCTCTTGAGAGGTAAAGAGAGAACGACATGTAGATGAAAAGGGCAGCTGAATCTAATACAATCGGGGAAAGCGATACTAGCTACTATGTTAGGGTTGACGGCATATCACATTTCTAACACATTTGAAGAGTTTAATTTATGAATTCAACAATGCATTTTAGACGTGACTTTAGTGGTAAAACGTGCAAGGCTTAATAAGTCTACATAAGTATATAAACAATTAACGACCTCCGTGGTCGAGTGGCGTACACACCGGTTTTAAGGTGTCGCCAGCTCTGAGGTCCCGGGTTCGATCCCCGGCCGGGTCAATGTAGAAAAAACAACTTTTCTACATTGTCTCGGGTCTGGGTGTTTGTAGTACCTTCGTTGTCTCTGAATTCCATAACACAAGTGCTTTAGCTACTTACTTTGGGTTCAGAGCAATGTATGTGATGTTGTCCACATTTAAAAAAAAAAAAAAAAAAATTAAAATTGTTTATAGTTTTTTGTATAATAAAAACAAAAAAAATTAGATCGAATTACGTCCTAAACTATTAAGTTGGCTAGAACAAATTCAAACAACAAACAATTCTGTATTTATGCCCCATTTCGTATCACATGCTGATAACTACAGGAAAGTAGTTAAAGAGGAATGTAAAGTTTTATTGCGTTCCGTGATACGGGCGCGCACAAAGTATCGCATTGTTAGCAACCCTAGGCGCGAGGGGGCAGGGGAGGGGGCGGCCGGGTATTGAATGAGATTGCTTCTTACTTCGGCAAATGGATCACGTAGTGGATGAGATGTCACAGTGTTTTAAGATCCCAATTCGACCGATCCGTTAGATAGTTATAGTCTACTTATACCTAGTACCGACACAGCTAATATAGTTTTCTTTGAAAATAATTCACAATTTTAAAGGAATATACAAATATATCAACATAAAACCAGAGTAACAGATACAAACATCTTTTATAATCAACCCAATACGGATAAATTGGGTTTATGGCGGAATTGGCATAACTAAAGAACATTGTACAATTATTGAGTTGGTACAACACTATAATACTTAAACGTTCCAAGTTGGGTGTTCAAAGTATCCATTACGTAATCAAGTAGATACATTCACACCCAGTAATTGGGAAATTCCCGAGCCGGGCCACCGCCGCAGCCGCGTCGGCGGCGCGCGGCCCGCCCGGGTGCTGAAAAACAATTTCACGCCAAATCTTAGCTTGTGTTTTCCTATTTCCTTTTTATTTATCTTTTAGTCTTTCCTTTTCTCGAGAATCAATTTCACGGATGAGCGTCGCGATGATCTCAGTTCAAAAAGCGCGAGGGTTGTAGCGGGATGGGTGCACGTGTGCAGTCCGTCCGGCGCGGCGTCGTCCCGCGTCCGTCCCGTATCCGCCCCGAGGATCGCGTCCCGCTCTCCTCATTACCCGGGTGACGCAACGCCGCGTCCCGATAATAAGCTTTCTGCTCGCTGCTCCTTGTGATTGGATGGGTTATGCGTGTGTTATCTGCGTGTGCTACTCGCGATATATCTCGCCCAATTTTCTTTTACATGTCTCCCTAACGCTTTTAACCATTTTTCAATCTACACTTTATCTGATGACTCTGTGTACCGACAGTTGGATGTAATTAAATTTTAATCGCGAAATCGCTAAATTAATGACTGTGAAACAATGTTGTGTAATTTACTGTATCGCACAGCTAAGTACTGAATAACAGTGATTGTTTTGGCGCACACCCAGATGGCAATGCGCATTTTGCTGACGTGTAGAGTGAGCGCAGCAATATGTACTCTACATTTTAAGAGTACTTACTTGCATCTTCTTAATTCTGAATTCGTAAGCCAAGACTAATGTTTTCATGTCTGTTCGTAAGTACTTAACCTACTTGATAGAAAAGTTAAAGCGAAATCATAATAAAGTGCTGACATGAGATGCCTTTTAAACATTGAATCGGGACGAAGCTCAGCGGGCCGGTTGGACCGCACGCTTCAAAATTGTCGGGCCCAGGCGCCGGCGCTCCCTCGGAATTGACAATTTTACGGGCGGTTTATTTCCGGACACCGAACTTCCTTGGTCAGAGCCGCGCTCCCTCTGGCCGCCTCCCCAGACACCCCACAACCCCTTCGCTTAGCGCTGTTTGTCTGCAGATATACACTTCTAAAACAAACTAAATTAGTGATTTAACCCTTTTGTCTAGTCTTCTCATTATATAAATCAAAATTTCACTTTGTACTAGAGCATTAAAAGGCACGAATGTTTTAAAAGTTGCTAAGACACTCACAAGGTAGCTATCTACATAAAATTTACATTGTATGTAAGTGTCTTAAGCGAAAGCTTCCCACTTAAAAGCTCTACAAATGCACTGAAAGCTCTTTCGCGCACTAATCCCAAACCTTTTAGCTGCAATCAAAAGCCCCGAGCGCTCGGCGCGGGGCGCACGCGGCCCGGCGACGTCATGCTTGTGGAAGCGACTAGGAATTTAATTTACATTTTTAATTAAGTTAAATTTTGTTCGAAAAGCTTTCACAGAATAGGAGTTTTCTTGATTAGAGTTCAGCTCAGCCTGAAGTTTGAGATTGATTAGTGGAGCTTTAATTGCTCTCCTCCGGTGAATAATGAATTCGATCAGCGCAGAGTCAGAAGGGAGTGTAATAGATTACGTTGATGCAATAAAACGGTTTTGATTTGCTGGATATATTCATGAGAACAGCAGGATGAGGGACTTTAGCTACCGTATAAATTTAACGAAATTTCTGAGTTACATTTTTATGACCTAAAGATGATACGTGGTTGGCTCGATGGGTAGGTCCATGTTTCGCCTCACGCAGTGTTTGACGACGCGACGGTCGGCTGCCACTTAATTGATGGCTGGGGTGAATTTTAACGTAATGCTGCTTAATTGATCGCTTTGATAACGTAATCATAATGGACCTACCTGCTGATACTAAACTACTACTCGCCCTCCTCCAACAAAGTGCACAAATGGGTTCCTTCCGCACATCCCTAACGGCTGTTAGCGACATAATGGATACCTTTTGTGGTGCTAGAGTACATCAATTAATGTTTGTCGACGTTTTGTGATTATGTAATTAAATATACTAAGAGACAACATAGGTTATTATGTAATATTATTTTTCTTTTATCGCTTGTCTGACGAAAGAATGAATGAAATTAACTTCTACACGGTGTGGCTTTCTCTCAAATTATAAAACACTCCGATGAGCGCATATAAATCGAAAAGGGCACAAAAGAGCCGTGTTATAGCTGACGTAAAAGCGAATAAATAATCGACTTCCGCGAAGTACTCTCGGAGAGAACAAGTCGAGGGCCAGTGACGTACGATTTGACGTAGAATATTTTATCCGGTGCGACGCCGTCATCCATTCCACTTATCCCGGCACTCTGTTGAATTTTTGACACGTCAACGGAGTACTGCCCTTTCTTCAGGTGGTTTAGTGGGCAAAGCCCTTTAAATTCGCATTATGTGTAAGGCGCTATCCTGAGGATCGTTTGTCAGACTCACACTACATGTAGCGACAGATTACCGCTGGGATAGTAGCAACATTCATTGTGTGATTGTTGTCACGTAAGTCGACAAGTCTCGACTGTTTGTGATATCATAAAGAGGAGTGTTTGTGATATGCATGGATTATGTTAGTTATTTTTCTAAGATAAACGGCACATTGGCTGTATGGCGAGGCCCGAGCCGGAGCCGCGGCGCAGATGTCCGTCCCCACCCGTCGATCGGACCGAATCCGGCGCACAGCAATCCATATTAGATTTGCCCGCTCTCTCATATCCATTCTGAGATGTTCATATTTTATTGGGGCCAATAAAACGGATTCATGAATATGAGAAATGCATAACGAATACCGTATTTATGGATGGAGGCGCGCTCGCTCCGGCGCGCTCCGCGGATATGTCGCGGGTAATTTGATAGCCGCCTTTGTAACAGGTGCTGATGGGAATTTCGATGTGGTTATAAAATTTTTTCATTCCACTCGAGTTTGATAGCATATTCTGTTTTATTTTATACGTGTTGAAGCCGATATTTTTGACATACGACGTTTTATTTTCAATATTTTGTACACTATTAATTAAACGGATACTGACACCCATAAGCAAATTTATACTATCTATATTTTCTATTTATATAAATTACAAGTTTTATTATTAACTGTGGGGCATTAAATCCACCTTGTGAACAATTTACAAAATTGTACACAAGGTGGATTTAATAATTATATAAAGTTTAAATATTTTTTCACCCAAAAGTCCCAAGTAAAATTTATCGCGTTATTCGTTATATCTAGATTTAAAATAAAACGTTATGCTTGAAAACGAAGATAATTGGTACTCAAAAAACGTTTTAACAAAATTTATTAATCAAAGTGATTAAAATAGCTTCTGTTATAATTACATAAGTTAATTTACCTAGCTTACAATAAACTATTTTAACTTACGGGTATATTAAAACTTATCTATTACATTACCAACTCATTTTATTAGCTCTATGGTAGGGGTAACATGCAATACCCGCATTTTAAATGCATAGTTATGATTTATTTTCAACTATATTTGTTGGGTATTAATAAAATTACTTGTATGTTGTTGATGCAAAATACACTTCCATTATCAATGGTTGTGGTTTATTATTTTCATTTTATTACGTATCGTAAAACATCGATACATTAGTAGATTATTGTCTATTAAATATATTAAAGATGTTCTCTGCGCTGGCGCCGGATGTCGATAAATCGTTTTAAAGTATTCTTAAGATGAATCGTTTCATGGTAACCACTGGCCCAGATGATAAAGATGCGTCTTCCGTTAGTGTGCTCGTTCCTAGTTCATTTAGTTTATTTACGAGTTATCCCTACTTAAGTGGAGCTATTGTTACTAATTTATTTTAAGAAGCCTGTGTTTCACATAACGTTAAAATTTGTCAGCTCTATTTAAATTATAGAGCTCCGTTAGTGTTGTTAGTATTTTATAAAAAAAAACCGTTTATTTGGAGTTTAAAAATTGTTGTTATTCAATATGCACACAAGACAAGCCGCAAGAGATATTAGTGCCTCCCCAAGTTTCAATTTACATCTTTGCTTGGACGTCTCAACCTTCACGGAATAATACCGCCAGATAGTGCGTTTGTTATTCTTGTTACATTTGAAATTCGACTCTACAGCGTATTTCTAAGACAGAAAATTATTATGTGAAGCTCGACTTGTGTTTGGTTATTGTAAAAGGAACTAAAGTGTGTAGTGTATAGAGCGCATTTTAGATAGAATGCTCGTTACTTGGTTGGTACCGTTTGACGGCAGTTTGTCGGAGTAATAAGGTCTCGCGGAGTGGACGTAAGGAAAGGATATCGTTTATTCTAATGAGGTTTCGTAGCTAGACGCGTGCTGCTGCGTCCCGCTCTCAGTGTATTACCTTCCTTCTAGCTCTGGGTGAATTCTTTGTAAATAAGGACATCTTTTTACAGCTCCGATGTTGGTGGAGCTTGGACATAAGACACCATAGTATGCTTAGAGAATTTGAGTCTTGATTTTCTCGTAGCGTCTCGTTATTTATTTAGTGGTACTTGGTATAAGAACCTTAGCTCACAAAATAATCGTGAACCATATCGAATATCCATTGGCTTTGAATGTCTCTCTACATATATATTCTAAAGCAGTCAAATCAGCTCTTACGAGTTCTTCATTTCAGGGAAATAGATTTCTACTATTTTCGGAACAGTTCGCCTTGCTCATACAAGCGTTTTTTTTTTTTTAATAACGTTTTGTATTAGTTTTCGTTTTATTGGTTAAAGAGTTTTTAAACCGTACAAGAGACGAGAGGTTTGTATTCACGAAGTGTTGTATTTAATTCAGATGACTTACGTTAAACTGAAATAAGGTATAACTAGTGGCAGTAAAACAATATGAAATAATTACCGACTTTTTAATTAGATATGATAAAAAAATGGTTTCTGTAATAATTGCATTATTATGACCACACGAGGTGACCAAGCTCGTTCCTTCTCTACATGAGAAGAGGATTTACCCTGAAGTGGCTCAATTGCTGACCAGTATTATTATTAGTATAATGGGTCTAATTTTATTGTATTGTTTGTTTCAGGACACAAGTATTGTTGTGTAATGTGCGAGTGACGACTTCGCCATGATTCGAGATCCCCCGGCCATGCACAAGCCCGATAGCGCCAACAGTGAGTATTCTTAGCCTTATTTATTTACTTTTAAATGAAGAAGCATAAAGTTGTTTCTTTGTATGGTAATCTTAAAATTATTAATAAGTTTTCCAAAACTCTTTAACCATACTGTTAGCTACTTCTTTGCTTAGTCAGCTGAGTGTTATTCGGTAGGTAATTGAATACGAAACTGAAAATAAATGTCGATGCGGACAAGGTGGTGGGCAAAAGAGTTCTTTAATAATTCAAGTTCGGTATCTATCAGATTAAGAAAATCAGCATCGTGGAATTTTGGCATAAGACATTGAAACATCAGAAAAAATAAAGTCTGTCCGACAGTGACCCAAAATATGTTTGCTATATTCGTTATTTATTTCTTTTAAAGGTAAACTCCGCTTAAAAATGTCGAGGTACTTTAACTCTTCTGTAATTAAAATATGTTTAATGCATTTCGATAAGATGTCGTGTTTATGTGACGGATCAATTTATTTATACAAAGAATATTCACAATTATTCCTCCGAAGCTTTTTCATTTTTAAGCTGTATTTATTTACAAAAGTAATTACACTTTTAAATAAGATCTTTGATAGTCCATGAACGTCTTGTAAATATGAATTACTACTTCTTGAATGCTATATTCTTTATATAAACTTTAGTACAAAGAAAGGACAAAGTACGCAAAAAGTAAATCAAGGAACAAAAAATATAAGCATCCAAGACGTTTCTGTTTTGCTGACGTCAATTTTTTCATAATATTAGGACAAACAGGTCGCGAATAAAACGCGGGAAGGGTTGTGCCATAAACCGCCCAGTACCGTCCGTCGCGATATTAAAAAGGGGACGAACGATATTGCAATATCACATTTATGCGAAATGTCCGACACCCAGATCGTATTGATAAAAATAAGCGATTTTTTATTGTGCCCCACAAACTTGGACGGGGTAGGTATGTTTCTCCACTGTATTGCTGATTGTAGTCTATTTTTTGAATGGCTGATATAAAATTCAAAAGAATTTGATTTGCTTAAATTAACTCCTTTTCGTTTTAGTAAAACAAAGTATTTGTTTAAGTTAATCGGAAACATCAAAACAAATACATACTTATATTGATTTAGAAAGTTGTTGAAATGATGTTAAGTATGAAGAAGCATTATGTTACGTAAGATGATTAGTGGTCACTAAATGTGAAGATGTCTGATGAAGACATTATGTTTTGTTTATTAAGTAGGTGTTATTTTAGACCTGATTATGTTGACTTTTCATGTACGAATATAGCTATAATATCTGAAATATTATTTAATTCTTGGCAGCATTTATTTTATGCACACGGTTTTTGCTCAATGTTTTAATGCCTAATTTAACTACTTTCTAATAGAAGAAGTTGTAAATATGTTTAAAGAACCTATTACTCTAAGTGCCTCTAGATGTAGGAACATTAAATACTAAGTAAACATATAGTGTAAACATGTCACGGTTCGTCGATTTACTAGCGCCAGTGCACAGAGTTCCGCATTTGGCAATTTCGTACACGTGGTTATTACCTCATATTTCACGATAACGTAGTTATCCATGAGGAAGATTTCAATTTCTTCAGAAATAACAAAACAAATTCACATGAGCATCAAATGCAGTACGGGCAACGGCGGAAAATTGCGGAGACAGTGCGGCTGCTCGGCGGCACGGCAGCGTCGCGGGAGCGGCTCGCGCGGCGCCCGCGGCTGCTCTGGGCGGCCCTGATAAAATTTATGGCCACTTCCCCTTTAAAACAATATTGAGGGCTCAGTTGGGATTTATGTCTCGCCGCTGCTGCAGCGACTCAATTTATTCTTCAATTTTTCATACAATAACTCACACACGTATTACGAGTGATGGATGAAAAGGACTAACTTTCGGGCTTTAATAAGAGCCTCCAGATGCGAATCTCCAAATTGGCTGAAGTTTATTGCCCACTTATGTCAGGCTTAAGTTTCGCCCGGAGCCTTTCTCTGAGAAAATAATTTATGACGTAGATTGTCTCGACTTTGTATACGTTTGATTGTCGTTTTGGGATACGATGTGTCATCTAGTGATGGGCACGACTACCTCAGGTTCGGTTGACGTTGCATATTTTATTCATGAAAAGCTACTTATTCTGAAGTTTATGTATGTATAGCCTTAAATATTAACTTAATTTATAACTTTTTGTCTACATTCAATATGTAGACTTAATTGTTAAAGGGAAATTAATGCAGCGGTAGCTTTATTTGTTCATCAAAATTTCAAATTTTAGACTACACGAAATACTCGACACCTTCTTCTCGAAATACTAGATATTACTAAACGGACAAACTTAATAACAATAAAGCATAATTAATATTTATCGATACTTTTTATCTACATCATCCCAACACTACCAAGCGGCAGCAAACGCTATTGAACGCGGAGAATGAGCGCCGAATATAAACAAGGAATTATGATAGCCGTATGATATTATGTATAGAATTAAATACTGTGCTTTACTGATCCTCGGGGCATTTGATGAAACCTTATGTAAATAATGTGTGGGTCTGATGACCAAAGAATATTATCTACTAGATTGGCACATACGTGCCTTATGTGACACTTAAATGCTTTTCATAGGTTAGATATGAACATAACAAAGAAATTTTGGGGCCTTGAGATGTATTTGATACCGATACCGACCAAGCGATACCAAATTCTAAGAAAACCCGAAAGCTTTAGTTTTAAATATATATGTATAAGCTTTAGTCTACAGTTAGCTATCAATATTTATTAGCATAGAGTATTCTTAGAACAAGAGTACATAACACATTGAAAACAAACGTGATACAAATGGAAAAATATAAATCATCTTCGAGCATAACTGTTTGCAGTTTTTTCTTTGAATAACACGAACACATACTTTGTAATCGAATGCATTAATCAATAATGGAATTATGTATAATTATAACCATTTACATCCATAATTAAATCTGTTTGTTTACAACAATTTCCCGTTTGATGCTGATTAATCTTCGCAAATTGCTAAGCCGGTCTCTTTTTATTTCAGTAATGAAAAGCAATTAAGATACGGTTTTCTGCCATCAAATAATTGAAATTTTAATTGCTAAAAACTCTTTCCTTAGAAATCGTTTACCACTGCCATTAGGCTTAATTCAAAAATTAATTTAAACTTTCACAAGGTTGAGCTGGGAAGCGAGCACCGACGTAAAAGCAATATCAATTTCATAATTTTAATTAAAAAAAAACTAACTTCTGTGATGACAAAGTCTCGTACTTTTTTAATAACGGAAATGTTAACGATGGTGGCAATAGGGGAGGGCGGGGCATGTTGCAGGGCGCGTTCCGTTGCCATAGGTCAGTTGGAATTTTAATAAGGAGTCTGCACCTTCACCTTTGCACCTCGTTACTCACCGATTCACGGGCAACCAGCGAGATTTATCTTTTTACATTATTCTGCGCTAATTACCATAACGAGTTCGATTATTTAACATAATAAATAGAACCATGACATTTAATTGCATTGCTCTCTTACAAATTTGTTTAATTTGTGTTTTTATCGCATGCATGGATGTATTTATTTAACTAGGTAACTTTTACGTGTTAAAATAACAACCTAACCTATACACTTTTCGTTCAGAAGGGTCGCTTTCGTAGATATATACCAATTTAAATACTTCTGGCACTCTAGGAACTTCTCCTATTATACAACTATAACAACTTTACAAGTGTAAAACTTTTTAATCTATGTTAAACGACTTTTATCATGTTGGTTTTTTCTTGTAATTCTTGCGATGGATAGTAGACGACGGGATATTGGCTTACGAATCTTTAATAATGTCCATTTTGTTCAAAGCTACTCTCATTATATTTTCTTTCCATCAGATTTAAAAAAAAACACAGTACGCAAAAGATACAATCGTCTGTATTTAGTAACAACGTTATTCAGGGCGAACATCCGGCTCGTAATATTTTTTTTACATAATCACTATTAATGCAAAACCCGCATTTGGTTAAATCTAATTACGGCCCGCATAATGGATATCGCAACAACGCAATCAACTCCATTGTTTAATGAGTGACCGGCGACTAAAACTAAATAAATTGTATGACCATTTAGAATAGCTGCAACCGCAATCATTATACAAATCCATTAGTATCGTACTTTAAATTATACCATATGATTATGTGTTTGTTTTCGTAATTAAATTGAATAAGCGGTTTCTGTTATAGCAATTGCTTTGAGCGTTAGATGGAAATTTCATTAAATATGTATGTTTAATTTATTTGTTGACATTATTATGGTTATTCGCTTACCAACATGATTTTACTAATACTTCGCTTATCCGTCGAACAACTTATCTTGCGTCTCTTAATCAGCTGTCTTACTGAATATATAAAAAACAAAAGAGTTCTGAAATCGTATGAAATAAGAATTACTTGTTTCATAAAACAGCCACCAACAGTAATTAAATTTAACAACACAACAAGCAGTTAAGCAATTAAAACATATCTCAAAGGAAAAAGGGCATATACTGTCAATTCATGCAAGACCAATAACAGCGTTACTGATGTAATATCTATGCAAATGTGTGTTCCGATAATTTACAACAAAACCTTGTAGAAATCATGTTCCGAGAATGATGCATAGTCAATTTAATATTACGTTTCCATATGGGGATGGCAAGCTAATTGCAAGCGTAATGAACGATTGTAAATTACAAGGAATAAACGCGGTATGGCCGTGATTTTTACTAATTAGAATTATAAATTACCAATAATTAATTATGACGAATTTATTTGTTTTGTAGAGCTATTAAAACATGATACCTTATTATATGAATTGGGTATTTGACTACTATCGAATTATTAATTTATGTCATTTTTTTATTTTAATTGTATAAAACTGAAGCAGAACAGCGAAATGACATCAAATAAATATACACGAATACAAAAGTTATAAGCTTTTAAATTAGGTGACGCATGTTCTATCTCTTTTTCGCAAAACGAGGACTTGTACGGGGCAGCCCCAGGTTAGTATGGAGAAAATAATAGTAACGTCACATGATGTTATAGCTCTCTCTCTGTCTAATTAGCAATATTAAATACTTGTAGCTAGTTCAATACGAAAGTAATTAATCTGCCGTTTTTACAATTCGACATTGTTTGTAATATATATTATTAAAAATGAAATGAAAAATTCTTGTACACACATTCAAATACACAAATACGCAATTTTAAAGGTAAGAAACAAAGAAGGTTGTAACTGAACTAAAACCTGCAAAAATAAATGTTGTAATGTACTTGGCACGTTTGTTTAGTCACACCTATAACAACACAAACTCATGTGAAGTACAAAATAGTACAAATAGGTAATAACACACGCTCCACATTGCTCCCGGGTTCCAAAACAAACGGAAATGAGTTTCGTCGCTAAGAAAGCATTTTTGAACGTTAGTCCATTACGGATTTCAATTAGATCCTCATGTTTAGAAGTAATTTCGTGGTGAAATGGGAAAATTAATATTGTGCTAGAGGGCAGAGTATGTGACAAAAGGGGTCGCGGCGCTAAACTAAACAGTTCTCTAATATCTAAACAAGTCATCTTTTGTCATAGATGGTCTGATTGGCCCTCCTATTTCTAAGGTTTTTTGGAACGTCAACTTAACCTATTTATACATAATTATGCATAATAAATAAACATCCAATGATATAATAGTATATCTAATAGTGTATTAGAAATTCTTGTCCAATAGTCTGCAGTTAAACACAACTTTGTATCGACTTGTATGCCATTATTGTCACACTAGCGCTAAAATAAATTACATTTCATCTATTTTCGTGGTTCTTTTCATTTCGGCGCCTTAATACTTCGACGGCAGCCAACCGGCTGTGTCGGCGAAATTATACTGGCGGAGTAGCGCGGTAGCCAAGTCTCTATCAAACTCTCCAACCGAAGGTAATAAAACGAAAATAATACGAAACGCCTTCACACCATCCGATATTTATGTAGTTCTGGTTATTGATACCACTTTATTGTTTCTTGATTGAGGCAAATGAAACTATAGTTAGAACAGTTTAAGTTTGTTGCGGTATGTGGTACATTTCACATACACAAACAACACCCAGAGTTGTATTAACCATATATGATGTCAGACCCTGTAGCATGTCACAAACAGTAGTAATTGGCGTGGTGACCTACCATTTGCTCTCCATGCAGTCGTTAACGAATAATTTTTACATAAATTCTAATCACGTCTCGTCTATTCTGAAGCAGTGCTATTAAAATATCTACCTTGTCAATTATATGAAAAAGATTATAAACGTATAATTCAAGGTAAATAAAAAACCGCAGCGAGGAACTCTACTTAGTAAATGGATAAAATCGATCTGGCTATTAGAATGATGTGCAGTGCACCGTAATTACGGCATTAACAACATGCATAACCTGAAATGGTCAAAACACGCCAGCAACTGCACGCCTCGCTGTCGTCGACTCTACACAGCATTCCGAGAAAAAATACTAAGATTTTTGAATCACTCTAGGTAAAACAGGGTTAAACCGCAGACGACTTTTTACCGCGAAGAAAACTAACCACGCTTGTACATACATTCTGAGAATATTGAGGGAAACCACATTGAATTGATTAGCTTTTAACGCTTCGCGTGAGCGCGCCTGAGTCGAGTTAGCGGAAATTATATTAGTTTTACCATCGGGTAATTTTGTTGGAAAGTTGGCATGTTAAACGGCGCTAATGTTGACAATACAATGTATCATATCTTAAATCACTTCCTATTGAGCTTACACGAGTTAATTCCGATTACCGAGTCTGTGGGAGGCTCATTTGTTCAATGACGGTACCCCTTGCGGCGTTGCGGCGGCGTCATACCGTACTGCTAATTGCAAATAGCGACGCCGGCCGAGGCAGTAAGTCATCTTTATTATTTTATTATTAAAGAGCCGTCATTAATATACCCCAATTAACTTTATTGTCGCGACGTTGGCTCCAATAAACGAGACGTATAGGCGGCGGCGGGCGGCGATGCGCAAGTGATCGATTGCGATGAGTTATGTCCACCTAGTTACCCCTTCAATTGGATCCTTGATTGGTTTGACGTACGCACTATTATTATGTGGACCGTATGCCGATAAATTGGAACTGATTGTTTGCTAAATGGCCACAGGTTTATTTATTTATACCAACGTACTCGATGTCGTTTTTAAATGCTATACGATCGTTCAAAATATGCTCACGTAACACTTTACTTGTTCAAAAAGGCAATAAGAATAGTAGCTTAGCCTTTTATGGTGCGAATGCTTCATAAAGTTTTATTGGGTGCTGTTAATGCACATAATGAGTCCGCATGTTTCAATGTTGCAGTTTTTTTATGGTGTGAGAAAAATGCGTATGCGCATCTTAATGACGTCAGCGAGCAACGACTGCATGTCACGCGGCTCGCCTTTGCTAGAATTAATTGACGCAATTACACAGTAGAAAACAATCGAGCCTAGCTTAATGCCATAACGACGAGTATTACGGACAATTATTACTGGCGTGTACGAACCGTAGCGAATAATTTAAAATCAAACCATTACTTTTTCCTTTTCTGTCCTATAGGCGTGCCTGCATAAGTGCCATACATAATTAACTTTCCGTGTTGCATGTTGATTAATGGAGATTTATACTTTGTTAACAGGTCAACAGGATGACAACAAGTACGGGCTTAGCATTAACAGTACCGTCACCGGGAGCACCGGGGGCGCGCGGCTGTGCGCCCAGTGCGGGAAGGTCATCACCGAGAGATTCCTCCTCAAGGCGATGGAGCGGTTCTGGCACGAGGACTGCCTGAAGTGCGGATGCTGCGACTGTCGCCTGGGAGAAGTCGGCTCCAAACTATACTACAAAGCAGACCTCATGCTCTGCAAAAGAGACTACCTTAGGTAACCGAATTGACAATTTATAGTGACATCACATTTTTACGCTTAAAAAGACTTAAATGTAAAGTGCTTTCGGTATTTATAACTCGTAAGTATTTTATAGCCTTTATGTTTATAGCCTTGTTGTTTTTAACAGGTTATTCGGTGCCACAGGCAACTGTGTGGCCTGCAACAAAGTCATTCCCGCCTTCGAAATGGTGATGCGAGCAAAGAGTTTCGTTTACCATTTAGAATGCTTTGCCTGTCAGCAGTGCAATCATAGGTAAGTGGAGATCTTCGACCCCGGATTCATATCTGCGACAAAGTACATTGATATATAGGTAATATAACCAATAAATGTAAATAAATTTTTAAGCAATGACATGTATTTGTACACAGTGGCATACATGAATCTCACATTCACCAACAACCAAACTCGAAACATATTATTTAAGATTTAAAGATTTCACTGCTCTTAAATATATCTAATAGGGTCATATTATGATGGTGTTAAAAGTCAGTGTTAAAAGACAAATTTGTTTCAGGTTCTGCGTAGGCGACAGATTCTATTTGTGCGACAACAAGATACTGTGCGAGTATGACTATGAGGAGAGGCTGGTGTTCGCGAGCATGGCGGCCAACCCCAGCGGGCTGGCGCACATCCGCCGCCAAGTGAGCGGACTACAGGTGAATATTTATGGAACGACTATTTCAGCTCTGCGGTCTAGACTGCTTTCATTATGTTCGAATATATCCAGCAAACATCTTATTGATTGACCCTATTCATTGAATTCAACAGCTTAATAATATACTTCTTTGAAAGCGCAGTCGTTACCGTTTTTGTTCTTTGAATAGTATCGTCTAGTATCGCGTGGTGTGTAATTATCTAAAACGCGCGTGTTGTCGGTTCCCACGGTTGGTGCCATACGTGGCTCGTTCTGGGCGAGCTACGTTGCATAAGCTGACGTGGTACAATTCTACTAGAGCGGCTTTGTCGCGTGGCGCTCTCGCCTACTAAATTATTATTCACTTAATAGCTAGAAACCGATACTTATACTTTCCAATTACGACGTCTAGGTACTATTAGGCTATTATCCGTCAAACATTTGAAACGGTTATTAAAAAAAATGATTTAATGGTGTAATGATGATGATGACATTCTTCGCTTCATCTTTTTTTCGCACTTTAAGTGCGATTGTAATATTTAAATGTATCTAGAGAAAACGAATATATTTTTTCAAACGTCTCCATTCAGAATAAAGGGCACGTGAAAAAGTCGACTCGGCGGAGTAAATAACTCCCACAAGGACACTGTTAGTGGGAGATTCTATCTCCACTTTATTATGTTTCTTTTGTGATCATTAATCTTTCTCGTACGAACGCTTGTCGGAATGCGAATGTGGGGGAATCTATTTCATTTTATGAGTCGCGCGAGTGGAGGAACCCATTCAGCCGCGCGACATTTCTAATCGACTTTTTGATTGCGTGAACGGTCTTCTGTTCGGAGCGTAAGTGAATTATAAAACATAATTTTACAAACATGAACCTTTATCATCAGTCTTTCCATCTTATACACATTTTTTGATAACTACCACTTCTGCTCTTCCTACTCTGAAAGGTCCCTAAAATGTGTAATTCGTTCATAACTGGCTGTATCTAACCATACAAAATAGGATAACTTAAATCAGTACTAAACTCCGTCGTCGCGTAACGCGATCTAGTTGTTCCAAATTAGACATACTTTAACAATACAATAACCTACTTAATTGTATTAAATTTGAATAGAACGGGTTAACAATGCGCGTAAATGATTAATACATATCCAAATCGGTGAGTATGTAAGGCCCTTAACAAGCGCCTCTAAGTCCCTCTTGACTTTTAATGATTGTTTCTCGAATAGGAGAAATGTAAATTAGGGTGACTGCTGGTCATATTTATTTGAATAATGTAAACTTAATGTAAACAAAGGTATATAATTAATTCATCACCTCCAACAACGTACGAGTAGGTATCTTTGCTTAGGAAAAAAAACCTGCTAGAATAACCTTCTTGTTGGTTTTGGTTTGATTGAGACAAGACCACTGATAGTTTTTTATACGGTGTTAAAAATATCTTTGGCAAATAGTTCGTCAAAGGTATTCGACAAGGTATAAGCCTTATCTGATTGATAACTTCTTTTATAGTCACCGACTAGTGGTGGTTACGTGGCCGGGGTGGCCGGCTGCGGCGGCGGCGCGGCTGCGGGTGGGGTTCTGGTCGACAAGGATGCGGCTGGCTGCGTGGGCGCCGATGACGCGTCCAGCGGGTACGGCAGCCCGCCCGACCCCGACGTGTGTGATGCCGCGCGATGACCGACGGTGCAGCGCCGACATCTCGCCCCGGTAATACTTCCATACTTTTTGGTCTTATTCTTTGCATGTGCTGTTTTTTAGAAAGTCAAAGGAAAGGCTAACGAACGGGCCCTCCAGGTAGAGAAGCTTCTATCAAGTCCTGAAAACGTAGTATATAGCAATAGCATAGTGCAAGAACTATATATATATATATCTCCTAATCTCTGTACTTCAAACTGACGACCTCCTTGGTCGAGTGGCGTACACATCGGTTTCCAAGGTGTCGCACTATCTGAGTTCAATGTAGAAAATCACTTTTCTACATTGACTCGGGTCAGAGTTTTTGCGGTGCAAGTACTTTAGCTACTTTCTTTGAGTTCAGAGTAATGTATGTGATGTTGTCCACATTCTGTACTTACCACGTACCTCTGCAAAGCTTCCCCTTATTGGTGAAACCTTATAAGAAGGATAAGTGGCTTAGCTTTTGCGTCTTTAGTCGCCTTATTAGATGTAACTAAGGACGATTATAGTAGTGTGTAGGCGTTCGCGTCGTCTAAACCAAATACTAAAATGGAACCATACTTTATTTACTTGTGTTTCAAAGTGGTCTTAATATATTAATCAAACAACATTTTCTGCGTTATTCTTAAAAAAAATGTGCTTTATTTCGTGCAATAATTAAGAACATTTTATACAGGTGAAGCCCCATTAAGTATTGGCGAGGCGCGCAGGCTGGCTCGGCCCGCGGCGTCGGGCGAGCACTATCGGCATCCGAAGAACGTCTTTTAAGCGACACAGTTATGGACTCTAGCGTGTTGTTCCGTTCCTTCACCCCACAAAACTAGCCATCACCCTACAAAATACCTTACTTAGAAAATAGAGTAGTTAAAAGTGCTTTATTTTTATATTTCGTTCATACATTTTTGCGAACCTGAAGTTTTACTGTAAAGAAATCTTGAAAATGTATTCGATATTAAGGTAATATATTTATGTGCTGTGTGAGGTGGCCAGGTATTCAGTGTTGTGAGCCGACTAAGTGCAGAACTAGACGGAGTCGCGTGTCACCGGGTGTACGGTACCTATACGAATTGCGCGAGAGTACATTAAGCTGGCTGCGAGTGCGGGCGGCGGCGGCGGGCGCGGACGAGCCGCGGATATGTGGCCACTTTACAAAGTGTCCGGGATGAGTCGCGATAACGTTGTTAGAACACGATATTTCCATTATGTATACGATTTGAGCACTTGTTTACATGTTAAGATAGCAGCGTCGCGTGGGTAGGGCGCGCGCTCTCGCTTCTACTTTATTGTACATTCTGTACCACATCTTGCGCTTAGCCAATTTAGACACGCCCCGTACCAATAAATAAGACAATGGATAAAATGTTCATTACGTACCCACAACCTTAGGTCTTTATTTGAATACATTATTTTGAATTTTACTTAGGGAGTAGAGTATTATCGGTAATATATTCCGTTCGGTGTACCGGATAGGTCCACCCTCGGTAGTTAACGAGCGGATTATTTATCTATTGTACTTTTTATCGTGATACAACGATTCAGGTCCAGACACTAAAATATTAATTGATAAAATCGATCTCATTGTTATGGATTGTATGTATGTAATGTACTAAACATAAATATTGTTATCATACAAGGTATGAAGTTTTATTGAAGGTAATTTCTTACTTATTTTTACTTTTGATTGGTTACGTATGTTAATGTTATTTTACCAAAGATAAGTTTCTGTAGAAGGGATTTCTAAATAAGAGAGTCTTATTTAGCACAAATGAGCTAAGATTGTAGATTAATAGTGATATATTTGGTACTCTGAAGTGGTGCAATGGTTAGTTAGGTACCTCTGTATAAATATTAACGTTTAACTTTAAATAACATTTTTGTGAACACCCACGTTACTAATAAACGTTGTTTGTGCTTACGTAAGTGATTATTTATGATGAGAATCACTTATTGTGGCACAGCCTGATCGCGGTGACATCTGGCAGTTATTCTAACAAATGACGTTTATCAATAAAGTGTTTTGTGTTTTTCTTTTCGCCACAGAGCTTCAGTGAATGTTGTTCGCGCATTAAATTGTAACGATAATAAAATACAGACGATTATGCTAAATCTTTATTTTGTTTAATATTAAAAGAAGTTGGAACCTCTATGTAGATAAATGCTAAATTTTTCTAAGATAGAATACTTAATGTAAAATAAAGATTTCTACGGTAAATTATGTATTTATGTAAAAAATTGAACTGTCGTTACTTAGTATCTACTATTGGCTAATGTAAAATGTTCCATGAATTTTTAATACTTACCATAAACCGAGTTAATAATGTTTTCAACTTCATAAACATCGACAGAATAATTAATTCATTTTGCCGTTAATGTGTAAATAAATATATTTATTTAATGATTATTTCTGTTGTTTTATTTATTTAATACCATTTATTATTAAAACTGGTATATTTCAGTTGCTTCAGGTTGTCAAAACGTCCGATTTCCATTTTCATTCTTGAGTCGCCTTTCTCTCATCATTTTCATCAGTTTTCTTTTGAATAGCTCAGTGAGTTAAAAAACACACTTGCACGCTTGTAATACGAACCCTATTTAAAATGATTAGGCGTGTAATAAATAAACACTACAATCTTTCATTTTTTTCGAGTAAACGACTCCCGCACTTGTGAATTAAAATCATGTATGTATGTATGTCGGGAGGTCACAAACATTAAATTCACATACACAAATAACACCCAGACTTGAAACAAGCTCACACAAATGCTTGTCCCACGCGGGGATCGAACCTGCAGTACGTCGCGCAGATGTTATTGGCGTAATGACCTATATACCACTCGGCTATCCTATCTATACAGTCAATTCATAGATAACTTTCCGATAGGTAATTATAATCAGTTATAATTCTACCTGCAAAACAACAAAACACGTCACACTTAACTTTTTACTTACTAGGTCCTTGGTTATTAAAATAATATCTTAAAGTAACAAACAAACACGTTATGTAAGTGTAAAGAGCGTTTCAAGTGCAGTTGCACCGTCAAAAACATCTCAACTGAAGAAGTTTCCAAATCCCAGTCAATACACAAGTTACATAGACACCCACACACGTACATTAAAAAGTCAGTGAACATTATTATATTACAAAAGCTTTTAAGTTGATTGCCGATCAAATATAGCTCGGAAAAGCACTTTAAACAATTCTCATGCGCACTGCAGAGGTGTTTAGGCACTCCACAGGTATTCGAAGGGTGCTACACTGTGCTAATTGGCCAGAAGCATTTACAACGAAACAACCATCTTTTTAAATTCGTTTAAAAATACATTATGCTGTCAACAAAAAGTGAGTGTAAACGCTTTCCGTAGAAACGTATGGACACGCCATTTTAATTCTCTTTGTCGGAATTTAAACCAAACCGATCATTACGTAGTCGTGTTATGTGTATTAACACTTTTTTTCGCATATTATAAGCTTTATTGCACTTACGAACAAAAATTTTATGTTTATTAGCAGTGGGATTTTTTTGTCATTTATTCTATAGTCAAATATGTATACAGATATTAAAAAATAAACCTTATAAGTATCAAAGACTTAATAAAATCAATCAATTTGTGTATTATATGTGGTTCTAGCAATTATGGTGTAATTTAACCATCAAAATTCAAAGATTTACAGCTTAGTGGACATTTAATATAACTTTTATGACCGTCACTCAGTATATATATAAATCTACCTTTTAAAATCAGGTTTGTCTAATAAATCAAATATGGCAGTCAATTTTATTAAACATGAACTAATAACGCTACAAACTGATTGCTTATAATAGGTTTAAGTTTTACAAAAGCTATAAGCGTTTTAATACATTAAGAAGAGTGCTTGATATTATTTCTTAAAATAAAATTTAGTTCAAAAGACCATTAAGGCATTAAACTGCCATTATGTTTCATCATGAATTAGTTTCAAGTGAGCTTTCTTCATAACAATTAATCGTGTTACTGTACAGGGTGATACGGTATGCCGTAGTCGTATTTGAAAAACTGATTCTGCTCATATAAATAAAAAATCTCTAAGTACCTATTAATTCCGAAAAAAATATTTTAGAACTAACGTACCTACTTTTGTTGTTCAGCTGATAAAAATTGAGTTTTTTTTTTTGGGATTTGGCTATGGGTCCGTTGAATAAAGTTGTTAATTTCTATGGGCATAAGCAATATTTCAAATATGACCACGCATTTCCGTAGCATCCTGTAGGTATACCTTTATGATTCAGTTTGTACAGACGGGACTGTCCATAAAATGCTCAACGATGAGACGCATTAACGAGCGTCGTTTAGTTGTTTGCTGTTTAAATAAGAGCTGTAATGTAATTTTAATGAGCTCACAAAAATGTGTGCGTTTTCCGAGTATTCACGGACTGACATCGGCGCGGGCGCAATTATGATGCGTGTTTGTGTTGACTTGTTGACACCATACACTTTAATTAGTATTTAAATAGATCATCATTGGTTATGCAATATCATCAGAATAGCAAAAAAAAAACAGTGCTAAAAAATTGGTATTAAAAACTAATTTAACAAACTTCAACTCAGAATTCCATCAGGATTATTTTAAGACGAAGGCCAACACTAAAATCCAGGCAGGTAATTATTTTGCCCCTTACTTTATGCGAAAACTCATTTCAATTACGATAAACGTCACAAAACTATGAATCGACCGGGATTAAAGCGGTTAATTACAGTTTATAGGCAATAACAAAAGATTTGGTTGCAGCAAGAATAGAATTTGCCTAAATTATTGAGAGCCGCGAGGCGAACGCTTGCCCGTGAAAACTCACTTAAACTTTTTTAATTAAATTTTGGATTTTTTCTCAACGACGCCGTAAGGAATCTTATCCTTAAGCTTAAGTCAAAACGCTATATTAATTAGTCCGAGCAGTGAAGACTAATGACCATCGTAATCGACTTTTACAGACTAGTGCCCACTGCTGTACCAAACGGTATCACAAATACCGAAAACGTGAATCTAATTGCCTAAATTATTGACAAGTACATTATGAAGATTTAGAGTCAACAAGGAAGAAAAACATTTTAACGCAACAGGCTATTAAAACTAGGTCCCTTCTGAGTAAATACATTACGAAGGCAATGAATTTAAGCAAGATTTGGTTCGAGGAAATAGCTATAAGTGCGAGCAAATCCCCGCTAATGTGTTTGATCATAACTAAGTGAAGTCAGCCGTCTTTGTTTGCGTTTAATTAACGAAAACGCCGCGCCACGGCTGGTCATTAAGCCGACCGATGGATTATTATAAAGTTCATGCAGCGAACGTTGCCTGCTCTAATATAATTAGCAAAACATTAGCGAAGGCATTAAGCTTTGTAGTAAGTACCTACTTATACGTTACGATTACGTTACTATAAATATAATATCTACGGGCTTACACGGACATACCGCATGTGCTCGTGTTACAAGTTAGTGGTTAAAGTAACATTGTTTAGATTTCGTATCAAAATGTCAAACCAATTAAAGGAGTTTAGCTAGCAAGTGTTGTGCAGTTATTAACTAAGTATAGCAGCTCAATATCTATCCTTACCAATATTAAAAATGCGAAATTAACTCTGCTTGTCTGTCTGTCACGATGTCAGGGCTAAACCGCTTAACCAATTTGGATGAAACTTGGTATGGAGTAAGCTTGGATCCTAAGAAAGGATATAGGCTATTTTTTGCCGCGACAACCGACACACACGCGGGCGGAGCCGCGGGCTACAGCTAGTATTATATAAAAGGAGAAGGCCTTACTCACTGACTCATATTCGCCCAGCCTAAACCCTTGGACCAGAAAAGTTGAATTTTTACACAGGTGTTGTTTTTTAATACGTAAACAAGGAACAAAAAATGTTTTTTTTTTAAATTCAACCCTTCAGGGGGTGAAAACCGCTGGGTACAATTAGTTATTGATAAAACAAAAATAACAAGCAGCAACTCTTGATTGCAATGGAATGATAACAATGTAATTGTAATTTAGTATGGAGCTAAATATAACTAACAATATAGCAAAACGTGCTATTGGAAATATGCACTTAGTACTCTAAGATCTCTAAAACATAATATAAAATACACGAGTCGACACTTGATAAATTGATTCTATTTATAGATGCATTGCTTTTACACGCTATGATGTGTACGATCGATCAATAATAAAATGTTATGTGCAAGAGAATGCTCAAACTATTTATTAATTGGTACAGTTGAGGAGTCAATTGAGAATAATGTTTATTTTACTTTTTATGACCACTCAATAACGCCTCACTATCAATTAAGAACCTTAGCCTCAAATAAACATAGGTGTTAAATCAATTATAAAACATTAAACATGCAAGTAAAAACTAAAGATTTTCAACCTTCGTTTGCGACTCGTGAATGGGCCATTAACCCTTGATTTATTTAAAAAGCGTCGTGGTGCCAGTATATTGTAAGGCGCAAGAAGTTTCCGTCGAATCATTTAAATAAACGAACTCGCATCATTATGTCAGATCTAAGGATCGAACAAATTGCCAATTAGTGGCGCGCTGGTGCGGGTATCGAGGTTGGTACTGTGACGGGATGAGGAAGAAGCAACGACGTGGCGGGAGCGGGGCGACTACGATCTAAGGGGTGTATTATGTAGTTTAAAACCGATCATACCTAGGTAATAAAAAAGTATAATGGAAAAAAAATCTGAAGTGCGAAATATTACCTATCACGGGAACGGTTTTGGTCCTAAACCGTCTAAATACGTCCTCAGAGAAGAGCCAATGATTAGGAAAATCAGGCAGCGTTAACGTCACGGCACAGTGCTCGCCACGGACCCGTCGCGCCCTCGTGTCACTCAATTCACGTCGCACTACGATAGCTCTTAAATATAACGACCATTAATGCTTTAATTTCCTTGAAAGCAGTTTTAAAAGACTTTTCCGTTCTAAAACTTTCACATGAAAGACGATGACAAAAGAACAATGATGTAGATAGAGACGAAACTGGAACTACCAAAGGAATAGTGTATAATAGTATTTTCACTAAAGTCATTAGAAATAATGTTTTACAACATTCATATACTTTTAGGTTATAAAAACTTGATAACATAACACAGTTTCAACAAAATTGACAATGTTTAAAAAGGTAAACTTGTAATTTGAAAAACTTCAGGCCAGAAATAT
The DNA here is from genome assembly GCA_932294365.1 of Diachrysia chrysitis. NCBI lineage: Eukaryota > Metazoa > Arthropoda > Insecta > Lepidoptera > Noctuidae > Diachrysia > Diachrysia chrysitis. The sequence continues at coordinate 6,736,765 of OW028649.1, read as the reverse complement.
CACTTGTGTATTAAATTATTTGGAAATAACATATCAAATTAAATACCAACAAAAATAGTTTAAAATAAAAAAAAAATATTTCTATCTACTATGTAGGATTATTTAGTTGACAGATTTGAAAAAAGCAAATAATGAATTTCTTTTAGTAGCTACGTTAATGTTAGAAGAAAAATCACATGTTGTATTTGTACAACTATAAGATAGAGAATATATTTAATTTGTACAATGGGCTAAACAATATCGGACTCTATGAAAAGCACTTTGAATCTTTGTACGCGGGGTGGCGAGGGGTGGGGCGGTCCAAGAGCGCTCAGTATTCAGAGTATCGCAAATGTAACTTTCGGTTCTTTTCATGGCTAAAGTATGTTGGCGGCAATCCATAATGGGATCGCCATTATTCTTGCCATTAATTCGCATGGCCCGGCTTCCGTGCATTAGCGGCCAGCGACGACGCTGCCAATCTACGAAAAGGGTCATTTCTGTTCAACGTCAACGTATTCTGTTGTGTAACTCACTTCATAAGAACTTCACTTTGTTTAACTTTCTACGTACTCTTTGCTTTTAAGCTCAGATACGTTGGCAACGAGCGTTGTTTATTAATTTTAATGTACAGTAAACTATGTCAATTTCAAACTTCTTTCTGGGAATAGAACATTCTAATTATAAATAATAATAAGTTAGTAAGAGATTTTTTTTATCGTTATAGAACCTATTTTCAAATTTATTATTAACATAAACTCATCTAAATGTTTCATACTTTTTTAATTAAAATCCAATATGAGAACGTTAAAAGTTAAATAACTAATAAACCGGTACAAAACATTTCAGACTTTGTAAAATTAATTAACAGTGAACGCATGCAGGAAATAAATCCTTCATTTTCCTGCGCAGATTGCATAAAAATAATCAAATAAGTGGCATGGACATTACTCAAAGCGTTGCAGTGCACCGCGTTAGACAGAGCAGGTATACCGACATCCCTTTCTAACGCGCCTCCACGTCCCCCTTCCTGAAAGAAAAACTCTCGAAAAACTAATTACAAGTTGTAATTGAAATTTTGCGTGTTATATAATCGGATACTTGAGCCGTGAGTAATGTATAAATGCGCTGGGGAGATGAATGGACGACGCCGTGGGTGGGCCGGACAAGATAGGCGGGCCTCCTCAATTTTTGGATTAAGCAACTTTTATACAATAATTCGCAACAAGACGTTACAATTTACAACTTTTTTTTTAATATACAACAATGCGAATTGTTTACATTATAAAGGATGTCATGACTAACTTAACATGTTTTAAGTAATTTGATATATGTCATCGTACATCACTTGTTTTACAAAAACAATTAAAAGTTAGTTAAATAATAGCAACTATCATTGCACACAAACAACTACAAATGATAGAACCCAGCCAAGCTCTCTCATAACAAACATTTTTAATTAAAAACCCCTTCAAAACCGCGCCAACAAAAAACGGTATCACAATAGCAACAATCTAGAAAGCGATCTAACTGTATAAACACGCGAATAATGCGCAATCAAAAGGGCAGCGGGCAACCACTGGAGGGCTATGCAACTAGGGAGCCTCCCCTCGCCCCGCGCCTCGCGCCTTTAACTCCCTTTGTCTCTTTTTGCGAATTACAGTTTTGATTGCTTTCCTACATAACTACTACTTTTCATTTTCGTTATTACAGCCAGTGTTTCCAGGTGCTAATAGCCGCCAAAATAAAAAATAAATCTAAAAATAAGAACCAATTTTAACATATTCTGAAATCGTATAAAGCTTTTGGTCAAACTAATATACGACACGTAAGATATAGGAGGGTGGGGGACTAGTGACGGGGAAATGGAAAAAGCATTAACGGATATGTCAGTGACGCATCAACGGAGAGTGGATGCTTTCTAATGCTGAATAAATACCATCCACCTCCCCATTCAGAGCCGTCAACACTGCCAAAGATTGCCGACACAACAAAGCTCCGGGTAAGTAATGGCCTTTTTGGAGCACTTACGCAGTTTCGTCGACTAGCTGGATAGTTAATACCTACCATTAATGTGTTTTCGACAGTTTAAAACTTCATTTGGTATTTGCTGAAGTTTGCGTGTTATTAAGGATGTGGACTGTGTTGTTTTAATAAGACGATAAGCCAATTTTTTCTTGAAACATTGTACTTATTTTACTTTTTTAATTAAAAAATACAAACTCAGTTACTTCACACGCATAGGTACTAACGTGTAACCGAATTCCCGCATCGAATACTAAAATATAAATTAACTCCGTATGTAACATCAAAAGTGTAAACAGATTGATATGGAGCATTCAGACTCGAATAACAATTCTCGAAATCAACATGTCTAAAGTGGAACATGTTCATAAACAATATATCTCGTGTCTGTCTGTTGTGGAATCAAAACGCTCTTTCGTCGAAGGACATTGCAATGTTATTAGTAAATGTAGGGTAGTCATAACAGGGCGGCACATTCCATTTCCTGTGAGCACTCGGACACGGATCTGAAATGTTTTAGCTAAATCGACTCTCAGATTAGATGGATATTTTTAAACCATCGCCTCGCCTGATCCATTAGCAAGATTTCAGTATAAGTATTATGCTGTAATGGTGTTGTTTTTTGAGTTGCTAAGTGTTAATAATACATTTAGATTTGAAAGCCCTTTCAATGCTTTCGAAAATCTTGCCACATCAAACTTGCAAAATATATATATTAAGTAAGTAAGTAGATAGATGCTTTAGACAGATACTTGTACAATGGCTCCGATTCTGTTAAACCCACACTAAACTTATTTCAAGCCATCGGTATCTTTGTCACTTGTACACAATTAGAAAAGGACAGACGAAAATTAGAGCTGTCAAATTTATTTTCGACAAAAATTTTCATACACACGCAGAAACATGTGCACTAAAACACAATGATGACAATGATGTTCAAGACGAAAACTGGTGACATTTCGTTAGTTGTTATCTGTTCCGTCCTTTTCTTACGCTCTATGTTAGTAAAAGATAACAAGGTTTAAAAATTAAATGAAAGTTTAGTTAGAGTACAAAGGAATCGGCGCCTTTATCTAAGGATCTATAAAAGAATAATTAATCTAAAATATATCAGTAAACTACCCATCGTCAACATGCTCTACTAGAAACACCGCAGCTACCCTTTGTTTACCCCTGTTATAGCAAACTAGTGGCATTGACAGTATGACTCCAACCAAAAAAAGTGATCGCCATTTGGATCCCACCTTGCACAAAACATTACAATTTGTCTTTAAATTCGGTCTAACTCAAAAACATTTGAAAGTGTTATGATAATCTCTTACGGTGGTTTGCGCTCCTCGAAGCAATTCCAGTAAATTCACGTTCTCGTTTATTGGAAAACTTAGGGACCTGTAGTTATTATTACACGTAGTTTTAAGCGCATAACACCACTGTCTGGTGTAATTACACCCGGGCTTGTGTCAGTGTCGGCCGGAATTTATACACGCCGCTCCACCAACTTATGTTATTAACTCACTGGCACTATGCATACTTTAACTATCACTATACACATTTTACCACAATATTGTATGTAAGCACATTATGCCACTCTTAATGGATTACATAGAGGTGATAACTGTTCGTTTTTAAGAGACTTGAATTATTGTTTCCTTTTTAAATGTGATAGTCTAAAGTGGATTTCTCATTTTTGTGGCCTTAAGCTACTGCAGGTCTCTAATATTAGTCCCACCGGAAACGCCGAGCATGCTTTAGCGAACCCGGGACTCCGGCAAAGGCAAGGACGGGATCGGGGTGTTTTTAGTCGGTGCAAGTCCGACATATCCCCACGTCGTGCCCTCGGCGTGGGTTGAATTCATTAGATTTTCACCCCGTAACAAAAAAAAAAAAAAAAAAAAAAGGTCTCTAATATTAGTAAGTAGTTAAGTAATATTTAACCAAAGACAGAATATGATTATATGTATTTAATAATGCAATAATTATGAAGAAACAAAAATATAAAAATAAATAATTTGTTAACCCAAAGCTCACAATACGGTTTCGTTCCTTAGTTAGTTAAAAATCAATCCAAAGAATAAAAGAATCAGAATTATCAAAACATTTTTGCTGACTCATCAGGTCAGCAAAAATGTTTTCTGATTCTTTTGTAAGTTTTTTTTTTGTTAGAAGCTAACAACTACGTCAATAGTTTTTTTTTTTTTGTTATTTACTGCGTAGGTATCGTTTCTTTGATAATGTAATTACATCAAGGAAGTAGTTTAAGGTATTTATTATCCTTAGGTATATAAGTAACTTTATTTAATTTAAAATAACGTGTTTCGAAAGTTTTCCAACTCTGAACATTTTAGTACTAAGTAATATAAAATAATTTATTGAGGATATTAAAAAGTCAGTACTTTATATCTAAAAAACCAAAATATTGCATTAAAAACATCCTCTTTTTGCGCGTTATGGCTTTTCGACAATCGTAAAAACAAAATAATGCGCTCACGCACTCTTTCCGTTTCATATCATACAGATAGGCCATACCGGTAGTCTTTTATGACTTGTTTTAATTATATTTAATCTGAAATTACAATGTTTACTCTTGAATCATTTATCGCCATTCGTAGAAATCATTAAACGTTTTAAGAAAATAAATGCAACATTCCAATAAACGGGAACGCTGTAAAAATAGCATAAAAAACACAGTAAACAATTGTTATTAACGGCAAATAAAACATCAGTAACAAGAATGGATTGTTGTTACTGACTTAGCTTAATTAAACAAGCCGGTAGTCGACACTCAGACGCATAATACTGCTAATTAAACGGGGGTTTACAGAGATCCGAAAAAGAGCCACTCAAACACGCTTAGCCGGTATTATTACAGTGTATTCAGGAGGCTCGGCAAACAGGCCCTCGTCGCCGAGGGTGCTACTCTCAAGTTTCGCGTTTAATTAGACAGATAGAGGCGCGGACGGGCCTTATTAGTATTGTCTACGGGGGCCCAATTAACACTCGGGAGGCGCCGCCGTGGGTGGTTCCAAGTTCGTTTTAATAATCAAGGGATACCCTTGGCTTCGTTAGTCGAATAATAGGATCGGGTGGCTTCGCTGAGTCGTCGGCCGCGTATTGTGACCGGTTTAAAGTCACAGCTCGCGTAGCCGCGTGTTAATCAAGCTACAGGTGCGGCCATTTATTTACTCATCTCATTCGCTGAACAACGAACATTATGCTCACTGCTTACGTAATACGTGGGTTGCCGGGAGGATTAATAAATAATTATTACTATAACGATAATGTTATGCTGTCACGTTATTTTTTAATCAATCTACAATAAAGCATTATTTTCTTCAATTAATGGTAGATCAAATGCTATAGGGCTATATAAATATTAGGCTGGTTCCGTAAACACTACACATTTTTACTAAGTTAAGCACCAAACGATTTCAATGAAGAGTTATTAAAAAATACCGATCGAAAAGCTAACCTTTTTTATTTTATGTGCGCTTATTTTCCATTATTATTAATTAAACGTGTATAAATAACATCGGTAGAACAAAAGAGACTCCCTGCAGTGAGAAATACCTTTATCTTCATCAACTCACTACAGTACGGCAAAAAGCTTAAATAATTTCCTTAATAAGAACAAAAATGCTGCGCAATTATTTGTATGTAGGATGTAGGTATTAATTAATTAGGAGCAAGCTCAACACGGACAGCAAATTGCACTATGAGTCTTGTAGCCTCCCAGGCACAGTACCCCGCTGGCCATAAAACTCTCATTATAGAACGAGCAATTTCTCTCGTTAATTAACGCTGCACAACCATGTCAATTAATGAAACGGTCAAGTTTTGCGTTAAAGAATTCCCTTCCTTATAAAAAAAACTTTATAATATTAAAGTGAATTTTAATTAATGTAAGCGACATTCTTCTTTCATAATTTTGACGTTGTTTACATTACAACGAAATCAAACAATTTTATAAAAATGCATAATTGGACTCTACACACAGGTTATGTTAAATTCGTGTAATTTTTATACATTAATTTTATATGGTCGTATAAATCATAATTTTGTGGTCAGTAACGAGGCTTCTGGTAACTTAATGCAAATTCGTTGCATCTGCATTTTGATCCAGAAAATTGCCGAGAAAAATGCAAACGCATGCGCTGGGCCTCGCCTCGCATGACTTGTCGGCACTAATAACTTTTTCTCAAAACACTAATGAATAACTTGCTCCTTATTACTGGGCACGTTTTGCCACTTGAGGCTCTTTGAGCGCACGAGACGGACGCGGCCCGGACCGGGCGGGAGCGGGGCACTCCCCGGCACAGTTCCGACGCCGTTGGCGCCAATCTTACAACTTACCATTAAGCAATTTTCATCAAGATTCATGTTTTACTTAATGAACTTCTTGCTTGTAGTAGAGACGCTTATACTTGCAAGTATTTCTTGGAGACCGTAACGGTGTTGTAAGCCTCGTCTTTATGGTAGCCTAGGGATTTGCTTAATTGCAACTAACATTATCATATAAAAATTATTTAGCCGTATTTATGTGCAATTGCAAATAGATTGTTTATATTTTCCGATAGATGATTATTACATACCACGTATACATATCATTTATAGAACACTTTTTATTGCTCTACTCCATTGTATTTGGGTTCTAGCATGGCATGACAGATTATTTACCAATTGGACAGAGATGTAGACCAATTTTTTGATACCATATTTTAGGTTTTATATTTTAATTATATTAATTTTTGTTTGTTATTTCTTTTTTGTATATATATAGTTAACTTTCTTAAAATTAAATTAATATTTTACCAATGATCTTATATTTCTCGGCCGCAGTATTCAGGTCGTAGAAGATACATTAGTGTATAGGAAAATTTTGTTTAAAAATCTCCCTTTAAACATGTATAGACCCTTAGCGGAAATGATCATTCATACAAAAGTGACTCAATAATACTGCGGCAAAATAATCCATAAATTAGTAACGGTAATAAGCAAATAATGTAAGTACAAATAAGAGCACATTATTAATTGTTTCTTATATTTCAATATTGTCGAGCCTTTAGTTTACTTTTTCTGTTTCTCTTCTAACTATCGTCTTTAGCTTCTTGTAACTGTTGCTCGCATTCTACAAGATTGTCTATACGGAAAATGCTATGCACATGACATTTAATTAGAGAACGTTGCCAGTTACATTATATATTTAACTTGATACATATAAGGAATTAATGTAATTGACGCCACTTTTAATGGAGCATTTATACAGAGTTGGCGATTACTGGGACCATAAGAAGTGCAATTCACGGAGTCGACGTTGCGCGGAGCCAATTTAATTTACAAAGTTGTCGGTCAAGTCCGGATTAAGCTTCGCGATCCGCTCGCTTTTAATAATGACATGTGGTCGATGCTCGAACATCTGTCACAGATTTACGCACACCAATCATTGTACTACCTGTCACGAGGTGAAAGAAATAAACTTGCTCCTATTATATCGTGGCGAGTTTTTACGGTTGTTTAGTTTTATGCATGAGCTGCTTATGATTATTTTTAATGCGTACGCTTAGCGATGTCAAAGCAAAGATTCGTATCATATGAATTCATAGAAGCAGAGCAGGAACTAAAACTAGTTCAAAAAGAAACCATACTTACTTGAGTAATCCACAATAAGTACCTTCCTGCCTTTGATACAGTATTTATTAAGTACAAAAATAGCTTCAGATTACAAAGTCCTACAACCAAATACATACGTGTAATCTACTCCTGTTAGCGCAAAGCCTATCCCTGCAACAAAAATGTCAAAGCTATAAATTAGGAATATAGTTTTATGTAAATTTAAAGGAACATAATATTTTAAAGCCACTTGATAGCTGGTCCAGTTTGCCTGAGGGCACACTCCGCAATGCCTGGAGCTGTATACTCGCTCTATTACCGTGTACAAACCGTAACTACCTTCTTCTACAATTCTTATAATTAATTGTTCAAGTTGAACTGATTCTTAGGAATTGAGAATTACAGACAAAGAGCTTTTTTATTGATTCATTGTTAGTGATAGTAACTTAATATCATTCCACTAACTTGATACTGGTTCCTGTATGAAGTATGCATTAAATTACCATAAAATAGAACGATCATGGCTTAAAAATATAATTTTATCATGTTATGTTTTTTACACGCATACAAAACATACTTATTCACGTTTTAATGCCTATATTATTTATAAAGAGATCCGTGCTATTCTCAAGTAACTTATTAAGATATCTTGTCTTCTCATAACATCATCGCCTACAATTCTGTACACACAATTCCCCATCGATGTAATTAATGATCACATCGTTATCGTATATGACTAATTAGGTATCAGGCTACGTTCGCCAACGGGACGGATATACGCAGTGTCTCGGCGAACACTTCCGGCACCCGATCCTAATTACAGATAACGCTGAAGGCTTTACCATCCCGTCTCATCTCGTTTACTCGTCGAGGGTTGCTTAGTACAGTACCAGTATTCCTGTTACAACACCATTAAGGCATTCTACGTATTACCTTGTGTGATTAAATTGGTAATTTTAGATAAAATCAATCATGATCAGCGTTTATTTGTGTATCTTTTATCTTGATTGATTCAGATTGTAGAGTGTTTTTATTTGGATTTATTTTTAGAGTCGTGTTGAGTTGACTTAATGGCATTTAATTAACTAGCTATATTGTAATTTCATGTTATTTTCAAATTCGATGTTAATAAATTAAGGTTGGACTTTAGTGTTAAAGATGCTAATGACTACAAACAGATTTGGTTTCATCAAAAGTGTAAATATCATCAGGTGTGCCACAAAACTTTAAACATAAATAAGATAATTAACTAATATCATAATTCAGATGCAATTTGAATTACGAATTAAAAATCTATAGTCTTCGAATATTTATTAGAAATTTTATTACACTCGTATTAATTAGTAGATTAAATATTAAAATGGGACGTTGGAGTTGTAAAGCTGTCGTGGCGAACGTGTTGTAAACACGCCCCAGGCGTGACTGGCCGATTGCACTCGACTGTACTACCTACTCGTATAATTCCAATCAGTATTCAAATCGATGCAAATGGAAAGATTAATCGGCGTTTGCACCACCGCGGCGTCGTCGACTGCGAGTAAGGTAGTAATTACATGATATTTGTTAGTTTAATCTAACTTTTTGTGGGTTTTCTTAAATGTTTATGAAGATTGTTGTTATATCGATAATTAAATCGATACTTTCTCGGTTAATTGGCGTCAAACACGTTTGTTTACATACACGGTGAATGTACTTATTTAACGCGTTCAAGGTATGTGATAATTACAGTGCAGGATGTCATAGCAGTCTATCAAAACCCAATACATTATTCATAATTGCTTCCATAGCTTCAGTTCTTGCCACTTAGAGCTATGCTAGATTTATTGGAAAGAAAACAGGTGAACAGTAATTGACTTACTTAACTCCAATAGATTTGCTGATAATATCCAGAAAGGCTATTTCTTGCGGTACTTGGAATCAATAAAACACTACCGTATTGTTTTATTATTCAAAACAATAAATGGAACTTGAAACAGCGGTATATATAACGATATGACATTCCAATAAACTAATGCGCGTGAATAAAACGCCTACGTTTAATCCCATTGAAAGCACGAACAATCAATAACAAATATGTTTGTCTGATTAAGCCGATCAAACGAGATCGATCACTCACAAATACAAAGAGATACAAGCAAAGTAAATTAATCCGGAGCTAGGCTATTGCGTTTTGTTAGCTTCTTAATAAGCCAATTGCTGTCACCGTTGAGCCGTCCGCCCACGCGACGCAAACTGATTTCAGAATAGTCTCCGACGCAATCCCACGATTGATTCTAATTAACGATAGCAGTATTTATTGGAGCAGTTCGCAAACGAACCTAATTGATTTCGCTGCGCCGACGTCAGCTGACATGTTATAGTCCTGACACCGGAGACTGCTGTTTATTGACTATTAATGCAGCTGGCTACGGATACATCCTCGTACAATATTGTGGTACCTCATGTACGGATATTATAATTAACAGGATGTTTTGATGTGTACCTACCTAAGAAAACGATTTAAATTAATTACATATCCTACCAATGCATATATCGCCTATTTATTATATTTAATTAAAACTTCATAAGAGTTTAGATAGTTTTAGTAGTAGTCGAAACCATTTCGTTGCTAATTTGATCGCTATTTTTTTTAAACTAGAGTATTAATTAAGTAAATAAAAATGATATACTTCTTGAAATATGAAAACGGAGACAGTCAGCAATGTGCTCATTAAATAAAGACGAAATTAACAATGAGGTCGTCTGTCAAGACGGTTTAAATAATTAAAACTTTTGTTATTAGAGTTTAGTCGAGTCCAATAACAATGCGACTTTAACATAAGGAATGTAGAGTTGCCACATTTAAGGAACTGTGTTCTAAAAGGCAATCAAATTAATTCGTATTGATTATAACTTACTAGTGATTTCCCGCGGCTCCGCCCGCGTGGATGTCGGTTATCGCGGCGAAAAGTAGCCTATGTCCTTTCTCAGGCTCTAGAGTATCTATGTACCAAATTTCATTTAAATCGGTTCAGTAGTTTCGGCGTGAAAGCGCGACAGACAGACAGACAGACAGAGTTACTTTCGGATTTATAATATTAAGTAAGGATAAGGATTTACATAGCAAATTTTACCTATTGCCATATTCATTGATATTCAATAGATATGAGATTCGTTTCAATTAATTTATAGGTACGCGCTAATACGTCAGCTATTAAAATGATTGCTATCGGAAACTATCAATCTTAGGCCTAAATTATAAACTTTAGGATTTAAGATTGATAGTTTTCAAGTATTTATTATGCAATTCTGTCTATTAAGAATATGCAATTTATATTCCGTAGATACCTGTATTTTGTATAAGGATTGATTTATAGATAACATAAAAAATAAAAAAAAATGTTCTGCAAAATAAAGTTCATTATTTTATACAAGTTGCTGTTGACCTAAACAAAATACCAACTCATTAAACATGTAGTCTACTTATAACGCCGCTTACCAAGTAACAATTCCTTTAAAACACAATTAAGATATATTATTCTTACAACAGATTAGATAATTTAATAATGTAAAGGTCGTTACAAGTACGTATGTAGCGTGCGTATCCGGTAGTGGGTTCATGTCCGCCGAGCGAGACAGGCATCTCTCTAATTAGGCCACGTTTCGTCTGCCCTGTAATCCACCTGACTGTTAATTAATACAGCTGAATAAACAACCGCTAGCACGCGGGAAGGGGATTAACAATTCTGTGTAATAGACCTTTATTATGTTCCATCTATTGCGTTCATGTTAGTAGTTGGGCGACTGAAATTAGTTTTTAGGTATGCTGTAAATGATACTGTTAATAAATAAATTCTAAATAACAAATAGTAGGTTTCAATTTAAAAAGTAATTGACTTTTTATCAAAGCAAGGGTTCAATTATTGTATTGTTTTGCGGTAGTAAAAACGTGTTCACTTAAAGATATCCTTGTATAGATAACATTAAAATACTCTCACAGAGTTGACGATACCGTGAATCAAACGCCATATTAAGTTTGTTCGTGCGGGTAATTAAAACGGAGCGTCGTAATGAGAGACCGCTGCGCTCACTAATTAGGCACAACTGCTCCAGAAACTGAAAACCTAACTTTCCCAATTAGCAGCTACATCATCGCGTTAATACCAATTACAATGAACAAATCCTATCGCATAATTAATAATTACTGTTCAGCACAGTACCCATTATTTTCCGTATTGATTATAGACTTAAACCAAACTCACATTATTCATAATAAACGCCTACTAGGGCTACTTGGGGCTGAAAATATATTTAATAACGTTAATGGAGCTAAAGTTCATAAACATCGACTCATTGGTAGATTAACATAGGTTACATAAAATAATACTCGGTAAAATTAGTTTTCTAACCATTCTTCCTCCATAAATATAATTGCGTTCCACTTATTGCCCATAAAAGCAAGGGAACGTGCGAACGGCCCTGTTGCAAAATTGTACAAAAGGAAAGTAATATTAGGTAGAAGTAGACGCAGTGCTACCCGGGCGCGTTTCGGTGACTGGGGCGGGCTTTCAGATAAATTATTTATCAACTGTATAGCAATTTTCTTTATGACTCCTCCGACGGAGCAGAGCAATTTACTCGTGAAAGAGATGCGTAAACTTGCAAGGACGCCCAAATTGAGAATAGAACAATGAGGCCTGTAAAGATTTCAATAAGGATAGGTGGCGGCGTGGCAGCGCAGCGCTCGCGACTATGCCTTGACAAAAAGTCCACGACGAATACTGGTTCCGAGACGTGAGCCCCATATGCTTCTCATTAGCAAAGCTTTTGAAATGGACTCCTTGTCGTAAGAATTTAATTGACATGAAGTCAACCGACCGTTGTGGCGTAGCGTTTAATTATTTTTTTAGGTATGTTGCATGTTATGAGGACTTTTTTGTAAATTGAGTCACGATTTCTGAGGCTTTTAATATAATTTTATGTGTGCGTTAAATCTGACATGAAAGTTTGTCGGCGGCGTGTGTCGGTATGCGCGCCGGGCGGCGGACGGTGGTGGCGCTTCCAATTTCCGTAATTGTGAGTTCATCAAGGAAATTGACTGGCAGACAACGCAATGCAATCCACTCTTTATTTACATCACGCGCACCATACAACGACTGCTTCGCGTGTTCCAAAACGGTGTGACAGTGTCACGTCTGCCGGCAGAACGAGTTTACTGAATATTTTAACAAATCGGTGCAATATATAGGTTTATTGATTTTGAAGTGTCAATTAAATTAGAAAGTATCGTCTTTCTTTATAAGGCTATCTGCCATTTACACCAGTCATATAAACATATCTATAGTGAAATAACATTTTAAAAGATAAGAAGTATAATTTGTTTGTTTGAAATAACAAAAAACTAGTTTTTAAGAAGATCCACACCTTCATATTAAGCTGGATAGTTAAGATTATATCTTTGTTTTTTTTTATTCATTCTTTAGTTACCAATCCCGATGACGAAAATCACATGACACAAAACACCGATAACAATGGTTGCCATAAACTAATAAATCTATATGTTTTGTTAATCAAAAAGTCGTAGACGGCGCGAAAGCCAGTAAATAAAAAGCTGCGGTGCTCGTGAGGTAATTGATGGCGGGCGGCAATCAAATTAGGCTCCGCGTCGCGGCGCGTCGCGGGTAATCGGCTGAAAGCTGCCCGACAGAGCTTTTGTGGGTCGACGGGCCGGGACCGCGCCGCCCGTGGACCTGCACGCCGAGCTTTTGTGTCTAGCACAGGAAAAGCAACGGACTTTAGAGACTTCATTGTTTTATTAAAAGTTTTATTACTGTACTTATTATTGAAATATTTCTGCCATGTCAAAAATTAGAACAACGCTGATAAGGTTATTAAATCGGCTACATGCAACAATTTCACTGTCTGGAATTTGTGAAATTACAATAAAACAATACTTCGATAGCTAAGTGTTAAGAGTTGGCTCAAACATATTAAATCACAAATTAATGAATTAGGAAAATATGTTTTGCTCTACAAAAAACAGATAGTTAGGTACACGCCCTAATCTGCAAACTGCAGATTATGTCATCCATTATCTTGGCGTGTACCTGCTCGTTTATATAATCTGAAGGTGAATAAGGCTGTTAAGGAGGAAACGACAGGCTCATCATTAACGGGTCGAAGAGATGCGGACGGACACGCAGCATCCGCCGCGAGCTCTTTAGCTTTTATCATAATTTAAGTTTTCCATTAGCCGTAATTGACGCGAACATCGTTCCTCGCTTACTGCCGCGAATCGTCGCAACGATTGTTATTTTAGGATAGATAAACATTTCCTATTTTCAGGACTTCCGAACGCTATTCCATCTTAATTGACAATACTATTAATAATTAATAAGAGTTATGGCGTACAGCTTTTATCTTAATGTGGCTTTTAACGATACATTTGTATTCGAGAGACCATTTCGATGTAATTTTCAACGGCACTACCGCCTCGCTAATGGATAAATATCTACTGGATGTTTAATTTTAAAATTTATGAATAATTCAATCGATTCGAACGCTCTGTTTCAGCGTCACTTAATGCTTAGATCACGGAGTTCGATTTAATTTGGGTAATGACGAAATCGATGTTATCCATTAGTGTAATTGAGCGGGCACTCATGAGACGGTCGAGATATCAAACTGTCGTCCGGCCGGCGCAGAGCGAAGCAGTTCGAGCTTCTCCGGAGCTGGAGTGACTATAACTACACAATACAAATTATTAAGAGTGCTCGGCATCACGGGAACGCTTTCAGAAGTAATGAATTAGAAAAGTTGCGCAGCACTCACGCGGATTGAGCCGCGCGGCTCGTCGACGCCGTCGGCGCGCCGCTCGCTACAACATTACTTTAATTAAATCTATTTGAACAACAAACTTTAATTAAATTTCATCCAGCAGTTAGGCGTCGCGGAGGAATAATCGCGCAATTAGAGCGGCCGTGAGCGTCGCCTTACACGCTCCCAGTTAATTAACTCACTTGGGCCGACCTATCCGACTAACGTTGCGCTGTGTATCCGGCGAACACCCAACACTAACTATGTTAAAGTGTTTATTATAAAGTGAATTATCATTAAACACATACATTTCGGCACCTCTAAAGACTTTTTAGGCAATTGTATAAAATGGTTTATTAAAATCGTAAAATCTCTTACGAGAGGATAATAGAACCAGTCAAATCAAAACAATAAAGTCAAAGTAGTGCTTAAGATTACCACTCAAATTGCAGACATAAAAAATTGGTTATTTCATTCCATTATACATATAGCGGTGATCATAAACTCTTGAGAAATGAATGTATTCGGTGGCGCAGCGTTTGCACAGCGGACCCTAAGCCGTCCGACTTATTCGATTAATACTCGTAGCAACACAATGGGCTGGCGCTTAGCACTATGTGTAGCGCTTTCATTGTGCAAGTTTAATTGTTTTTATAGGCGACATGACATGTATTGTGTGCGTTTGGAATACTTAGAAATAACCTTACCGTATCATGACCGGTTGCCCATTCCACTCTGAATTAATGAAATGCTTTAGTGTGCGTGGCCCCTAAAACATAGTATCGATTACGAATGTTTTCATATCGAGAATTGAGTAGAATGCCAATAATATACAAGTATCAGATATCTACTAAGTGTTCGTCTGCTGATCCATTATGCGCACATCGTAACGTATAAATAAAGGCAAAAACTCACAAGATCCATTAAAAGTATTGCTGCGATAATTTGGAATTGTGTGGATAAGACGTCTAAGCATTCCACAAATTGTTTTATAACAAACTACTGGCTCTACTTTGATGTTCTAATATTTGTAAGATACTAATAAAATAATTATAAGTATCAATTAGAAGATTTCAGTTTACCGTCGTTTTATTTTTGTTCATCTTAATCTAACATATAAAAACCTCGTATCATATTGTTTCTTATCAAATTCCTCCGAAACGGGTTGACCAATATTTATGTTTTTTTTTTTTTGTATATTAGGTAGGTCTAGGAATGAGTCGTCGGCTATTTTTCATATCCCTAGGTGATAAGGGTGGCCTTGGCAAAACCATTTTTGCTGGGTCAGCTAATATTAATATGTTTCCGATCGATCCAGCCTAATCTATCGTCTCGAAGCACTTCCGTAGAGAGTGCGGCTATAAAGGAGCCGAGAGCCGAGTGACCGACACTCCTCCCACAAGATCTGACCCCGCTCACTTAATCCACGAATACCTAATACCCAATTATGAATTATTCAATACAACATTACTTTTTTCATCATAAAACAAACCATTATTTTACTTTTATTGTTAATTAAATCACTCGCATTATGGATCCAGAAGTGAAATCGTTAAAACTAAAGAACGAGCTCAGAAAATGTCCTCCATATCTTTTTTATTTTATGCCAAAATTTATTAGTCGTAAAAATAAATATCCTTGCCGTACATATATGTATTTTTAATGGTATGATTGAACTCATTTTAGAATCGCCGACACTCGGATGTATAATGTATTAAACACTAGTGGTGATTTCCAAAGTTTTTTGGCAATTTTGTTGAAGTTATTTTCTGTTTATTATATTTTCACTGGACGGCATCGTGGGTGGCGAATAACGTGATCACAACCTTCGTTGACTGCATGCATACAAATTTCGTCCGATTTCAACCAATATGGCGCTCCTAAAATTAATTCAAGACTTATAAAGATATTATTAAGTAACGGAATATAAACTTGTTATGAGTTTTTATCTTAAAAAACGACCAGTTCATTGTTGACGAACGGCGAATGTCTGAATTAATTCATGTTTAATTTAATGCTTAAGTGCATAGTTATGTTAAAGTTAAATAAAGTTTTTAGAAAATGAATGATTACTAAACAGTTATGCGAATTAGTTACAATCACTTGTAGATTATGTTAATATATATATACCTAGAAATTAATACTGACGTATTTTTTATACTGATAGGCACTATAAAACTTTTAAGTCCTTTAGAATTTCTTCTGTGTAATATGGCTGTTCAAAAGGCATCTGACCCAGCAGCTGTAGGTATCGTATGGAAAGGCCAATATAATAGAAATATGTGCTGACCACTGCAATATTGCAGTGTTACGTGTAGGCAGTCTTATGAAAATCGCTGGCATCTACATGAGCGCATAATACAACAGGAATATGAACATATTCCGTTAAGCAATATTTAAATGTACACATACCCTTAAAGTTTATATAATATCGATAGCATATTAATGATATTTGGTTGATTCCGAATGTGAGCTTCTTCCATCCAGGTTTTGTTATATTATTATTTTGCTATATTATTATCTTATAAGGACCTCTTCAGTTTTCCAAATTAAAGAATCTATGGATTCGATAACATTAAAATCAGAAACAAGTGATAAGAACCACTGTATGCAGTAACTACTCTAAAAAAGGGCACCTCTAGATTAATTGTAGCTCTATACACAATTTAAACAACGCGAACTTATAAAAAGTGCATCAGAGTCAAAATGCAGGAGTTTCTAATTAAATCTGACGTTGCTGCTGAATGCCGTGATAAAACGTGCCACTGCAAACGCACTCGAGATGGGAATGGAGGGGCAAAAACCGTCGGCATCAACAATAAGTGGGTGCTTCAATAAAATAAACGGTTCCTAATCACGTAGGGCTGCGACAACTGCGCAACAGGTATCTATATCTACCTATTGAATAACGGCTGCCAGTGTGCCGACTTCTTCACAAGAAATCTATGGAGTCACCTTACACCTACATTTTATTAAAGACATCTACGTATCTTTAAAAAACACACACTCAAAATGATTTGAGTGTGTAATGCTATAATTTAATAATGTATCGTACTTCAATACATAAAATAGGAGGCTAGCTAATTCATAAGACTTCAGGACAAAATCCTTAGGCATACTCGTATAATCTGTGTATTCATTTTTTTACCATGTTTTGGTACATTTAGTATTACAGCTTACGTACTCTCTTTCTCTTCTACAAATACTAAATATCACAGAAATACCTATTCTAAAACATTTTCTAAGCATTTTTGAATGACGATATCATATTGTGTTCAGAATCTTGCCAGAATGCCTAACCTATTGGCCTTTGAGACGTATGATACATATTTGATTCCTGTTGCGACACAAAACGAGACTTGTTCGACACAAAAGCAGCAATCCTTGTGTCCAATGTGTATAAAATAAGGATAATCTACAATATTATAAAGAAGTAAAGCGTGTATGTAAGACTGGATGTAGGAGGTAATCTTAGAAACTACTGATCCGATTTTTAAGTGTTTTTTGAATGACAGATAGCTGCGTTAACGAAGTTGAAATGTAGGCACAGCCATGAAAGAGCTAGATAATAAAGCAGATGTTATGATAACTGATTAAAAAAAAAATGTAAGCCACATAATTTAAATCGGCGAAGATAAAGAATAGCCCTTTTTATTAGTTCTCATGGAATCTAGTTTTCGAGTATATAAAATTAGCAAGTATATAACTGTAATGGATCATTTTCTCATTATCCTTTGAACGAAGAATACTTTAGTACGTTAAAATAAACAAATTTTATTACAACGCTTTCTAATTTATTTTGCACAGAAGCAGCATAAAAGTAACAAAACTAAGCAGCAATTAACGCAATTCATCTTTTATTCTTGATCTTGTTTCATTCTTTGAAGTAATCAAATCCCCTGTTCAAAGGCAAGCAGTTATTTCAATCTTGTTAGACAGTATGGCGCGCAAAAAGCTCGGAATCCGCACCGCGCGCGACATTCGAGCGCATGCGACGGCAGCGAACGTGCGCGCGCGTTCTCATGAATTTAGATCAATGGGGAAAAAACGAAGAAATCCATCCTGCTTAGTCTCAAACGATGCTGTCATCATTCTTGTAAGAAACGATTGTTGGTAGTTAGACAGTCTCGATAAGGCAATGAGAATTGCAGCTCAAGATTGCGCACACTAAAGAATGCCGTGATAAAAATTCATTTAGAAATAATTAAATCAATCGTTTCTTCACACTTTTGTTGTTTTATTTCTCTGTTATGTTGGAAGAAATACTGTGACTATGATGGCATATGGTATGTAGCGACTCGCATTTTCTAGTAAAAAAAGATGATTATAAAGTGACTTTTACAGCTTTACAGCCATTAAGTAAAAACTTCTGACAGGGCTTTGATAATGTGTGACTTTTGTCAGCACGATTTATTTTGCAAGTTAATTTATAACGATCGTGATAAGAATAAGCGATTAACGTCGATAATTGATGCATTTTTGCAGTGGTTTTACTTCAGAAGAAATGCTTATACTGTGCTAAAGTCCGGTGAAGCAGTCAAAGCCTGCGCTCAGGCAAAATGCAGTAGACCTCTTCCAAAAAAAAAGTATACCGTGCATTAAATCTTTGTAAATTTACTTTACCCCCTACACTTTACTTTTTGTTGTCAAATGTAGAAATCTATTGACAGCATTCAACATAATCAACATTATAATAAACTATTTATATGTATGTTTTCTTCATAATACGTATATAATGTATGTTTTTATTATTGTTACTTATGTTAGTGACGGCAGACTAACGCACTCGAGATAGCGCACCAATTAAACGCACTCCAAGAATGGAAAGTGGTTGTTTTTGCCGGGCCTCGGCGCGCTTTGTCGATGCCGAGCGTTTCTGGCAATGAAAAACATTCGGCTGCTTTGAACACAGCCATTCATTAGATACATTTTTGTTTTTAAAGTATTTCGAGCCCTAATAACGTTATTGTTGGTAGAACTAAATCTGTTTTGCCCGATCATCAAAAGAGAAAACAATGGACCTACCTATTCGATATTTTTCGTTGTTTTATTGTATGACAGTAACTTATACAATTTTAATTTCTTACAAATACTCGAATGAACAGAATTATAAAAGAAAATAATAACAGAACCTAATAATCAAAATTATTCGTCAACGTAAAATATTAGAAGGAGCAATAATATTTTAGGTCAGTAACTTACGCTGGTCAAGATGGAAAATGTAATATAATTGTGGGATAGCTTATGCAAAATAAAGAGACAGAAAAATAAGAGATTAAGTTGGTCAGAAACCCACCGGTATTGCACTCAATACGAAATTAGCATAAGGTAGTAAACAACTAAGATTTCCAGCAATAAATAACCAAAAATAGCCCTTACATAACAAAAGTTCATTTCAGCTCACAATAATATTACATCACGTCCTACATCCAAGCAAACAAGATTTAAAGGTACAATGTAAGTTACATTGTACCTCTAAATCCTATTTACTCAATCAATACCATCTTCCTTTGTCTTCACACCTGTGTATAGAGACATAAAAAGTACATCTACGGAGGAAAAGCTTGTACAATAAGCAAGGCAAGTAGCGCGCATGATTAGCGGCGGGCGGCAGGGCGCGGGCGGTTGATTGCTTGCCCAATTGGGCTCTATACGCCGCACATGGGAAATATTTTTAATCAACACCTCCATTGAACTTACGAGCGGTCGTACGTGAGCTTGGTACACAGGGACGTATTCGGACGTCGGGAAATGTATCGTCCTTTTTTTATTTTATCCTGTTTGCTATTTTTGGATTGTTTGTAGAGCTAGTATGGTTTTTCTTTAATAATATGAGAGTTAACAAAAGACAATGCTGAAATTTAATATTTTTTAATTACTATTATTTTATTTACAAAAAAAAAATGTTTTTAATCTCTATCTACTTTTCATATTCTTATAAAACGTTGTAGGTAATAAAAAGAGCATGAGTTTATTTATAAATGGATAAAACCTGTGTGTAAACATGCAAAATCAATTATTTTAATTACCGTAATAAAGTTGGGGCATTAAATAATTAATTGTTTATCTCACTTGTTTCAACATCCCTTTAAAATGTATCAAATCAATGGATAACTTTGTTGTAAACGTTATTAACGTTTACATTTTAGTTCAAACATCTACCTTATTTATTTAAACTTTCGAAAAATATATAACGAGTAATCTGTTTATTTAGAAGTATTCTTATAAGTTCGGATAAGAGGTATTTTTTACAAAAAAAAACAATCAAAATTCAAATCATTCAAATCTACTCTTTTCTTTTGTTAGCCTTTCCAAAATACTTTGGCCTCTACAACCCTTTTACTAAGAAATTAAGTATTAATTAGACTAAGACTTGTTGTCAAAATTCTAGGGACTTAACGAATTTTCCACTTGGAGAAGCTATTCACTTACTTTTCTAGATATGTATTTATTAATAAACTAACTGCCTGCCCCGGTTTCGCGTGGTGTATGATTTTCAAAACATTTAAAATATGTTTATTAATTATTTTCTTTTATAAAAAGAAACATAAAAATAAAAGAATTATCCGATTTTGTGCAGTCGTTCGGAAGTTATGGCGTGACCAACGGAAATCAGGATTAGAAATTTACAAAATAAACATCTATCATTTAAAGACAGAAATAACTGACTCGTTATTTATATATACAATGGAACATCGCCTTGTCAATTTAAAGTATCACTAACGTGTAAAACTTTATGATACTTGAAAACAGTTAACTGGATAGAATAAGTCCAAAGAGTTTTAATAAGAGTGACAGTCTCATTAACCTCTGCCGGATCTAACAAGACGCCTCCAACTTTGCTTGTTAGTCTTTAAATCAAAACACACTGATTGCTAGCTCACTGAGCTTCAATTACATTCTGTTAAACATCACTTGATCACATGATAGATATCGAGTAACCTATTAAGAATTAACTAAATCGTTTACGAGAGACTAATTTGTTAACGAGAAGTTTTAAAGGATATATTTATTCATGTAGTCTGAATGATAGCTATAATTTTAAACGTTCTATTTATTTCTTACAAAATTAAAAAAATCTTTCTTTAAAGATTAAACTGTAGTCCACATTTATTTTTCTTTAAAGTCTGCATATTGGCATAAATATAGGTCTGAAATAAAGTTTTGTAATATAAATAATATAAATTCTTGTTCAAATACGCACCTCCTCGGGGTGTAGCTAAGGGGCGCGGATGGCAGTGGGTCGAGTCGGTGCTTGATTGGCCCTATGAATGTGAGTAGATTGCACCGCGGCCGACACCGCCGCGATCTCCGACGCTTCCTCTCACTACACACCCTCACAATCCTATATTAGTCTGAACTAGCATTTGCCTTTATTTCTGTTTGCTTGATAGAACTTAATTACATCTAAACCAAGGTTAGAATGTAGTCTAAGTTTTTTTTCAGATATGAAACTATATCTTTGCAAATTTTCATACAAATCTGTTCAATAGTTTAGTAATTATGAGGTTACAAACAGAAAAGCACACGCACTCACGCATTTTTTATCAAGAATGTTGTTATACAGTGCTTGTTGATTAGTTTTCTTAATAGCTGAAAGGACAAAGAACAATATCAACTGTAAAAGAGACTCAGACCTTTGGGAAATGCTCACATCGTGTCGTGCTCGCAGATACCAATCGGTATTAGTTGTGACCTTTTACAAATTAGCATGACCTAAGCCACCTCCCACCGTCGTAAACTAAGCAGAGTCGGAGTGTTTTCAACATCTTTAGAGGGTTTGCATTTAATTAATGCTGTCTTAGTGATTCTCTTTTATACTTAAATTAAGATACGTATTTTTTATTATTTAATCATAAAAAAAAATTGGTGGCTGTTATGACTTTATTTAAATAAACGTTTATTAAATATCCAATCCATACGTTGAGGATTCATTTGTGACTTGGTTATATTTCATCAACTGTTCTTCTGTTTTGCAGTACAAGTTATTTTTAACCAACTTCAAAAAAGATGTGGTTCTAAATTCGTTGGAGTACTGGATATTTGGCAAAACAAACTTTCTGGTTTTTAAACCACAACGCAAAAGAGGGGTCCCACAATTAAAGTGTGTTTATCTGTGTATCTATCTATGGTATCAAAGCTCCTAAACTAATGTAATGAAAATGGTTTTTACATTATTTTACATTTTCTTTAATTTGTCTCCGTGTAATTTGGTACTTAGTTTATTTTTGGAAATACATTAAATTTTTTCAATAAGACAAGTTCGTAAAAAACCTGCTTTACGATTGAAAACATTCCTATTATGAGACATTCATTTGTTTTTCGGACGCTAGCATACATCTTGTTTGTATTTCTTAGGACGAAGTTTTGTATATTGTAACCCATGTAAATGTAAGTCACGTTTCCAATAACATACATTTTAAGCTTCATTATTTTATCCCGGACCGATATTACAAACTTTTGTTATAATATTTGATATGTAAAGTAGAGACGGTTTACATGTTCGACTAATTTTTATCTAATCTTTTGTGATCGTTAAATCATGTTTTTGTTGTCATGTTTTTGATATACGTAGGTGTATTTGCAAATTATATTTTGCGTTTATTCAAAAGACACTTTAAATTCTTTGTTGTTGGTATCTGTAATCTAACCTAAACAAACTTTGAGAGTTACACTACGGACTAGAATCATGATTGCCATTTTACAGGCGTAGTGTTTTTTTCTCACAACATGACTCTTTAGTGATTTAATTGCTTACGTTTTCAGGTACAGAGGTAAAACCTATATAACAGAACTATTTAGCAGTTACTTAAGTTGAATATTCTTAGCCATATATTACACTAGGTATTATTTAGATGTATATGACTTAGTTATTGTTATTACGCGAGTTGTGT
This sequence comes from Diachrysia chrysitis, assembly GCA_932294365.1. Taxonomy (NCBI): domain Eukaryota; kingdom Metazoa; phylum Arthropoda; class Insecta; order Lepidoptera; family Noctuidae; genus Diachrysia; species Diachrysia chrysitis. The sequence goes on along the minus strand of OW028649.1, from coordinate 6,713,465 downwards.
GGCCAATTATACACGAAAACTCGTAACAAGTGTGGAGTATCAGTGTCGGGGGTGTTCAGCGACGGAGGGTGGCGTGTGGTCGCCGCGGTCGCGTCCCGTCATCCTGGCAGTCAGCAGAGTCGCGCCACACTCAACTCGTATTATTAACGACGTGTATTGTAATCACGCGGCGGGCGATCGCCTCCGCCGAAGGTAGGGCGGTATTAAATTCCGACAGCTACGTGATAAATCGAAATTGGAAAAGTTTAATAATGTTCGGTTGCTCCGAAAGCAATAAAACCGTTTATAAACGGGCACGAGCGAACGAGACGGGCGGCAGGGACGCCCGCCTTCGGGACTTTTAGGGACTCTTAGGTGAGTCCGCTCGGCCTTACGGGCTTTAAATTGATTTCGCTGGTATCTTGATGAAGTGATAAAACCGTCACTTCGGCCGGAGTGCTTGCCGCCGACGAATGAGCCTACCGAACATCCCAGTGCGGCACCGCTTTGTGGAACCACTTGTTAGAATGTCACATATATAAATTACTGAAATATTTTTGTTCCTGAATATTGACTACGGACAGCCCTGTAACGCCAAATGAATTCTTTATAAAATCTAATAAATTGAAAAGCTCTTGAATGTGGCGACGCTCAAAGTGCTTACATAAACATAATAACATACTACTTTTCATACAAGAACATTTCAGTATTCGGTTAGTAACAGCGTTGTATAAAAAATCATAATAAAAATGTCTCAGTTCACATTATCTAATATTCAGTATCTTAATACTAATTACGAGTATGTTTGGTATATTGATCAAGTAACTATTAATTAGTTAATTTATTATTATTTGCTCAAGTAATGGAATAATTAGGGCGGTGTGAGGAGGAAATCGTGGGGGCCCGGGCGGTGTGCCCACCGTTTACTTAATATCGGAGCCCATACGCCCTCAGATACATTGCCCACCGATACGTTGACTTTTTATTACTAGTCTGTAAAGCAGCTTTATCTAAAATTCTGTTTATGTTTAGTATAATTTTCATTTATAAGTTGTCTGAAGTATTTCCGTGTTACTTAAGTGTCTTACAAGCAATTTGAGATACAAATATACCGTTTACGATTTATTTATTTATTCTTCTTATAATAAATAATATAAGAATTCGGAAAGCAGCAGAAAAGTGTTCTTAACCCGTCCTCCATTGTCTAAGACGTAGCGCCAGATTTTTGCAATAAGCAACATGCTGAATTATTTACATATTCAAATTACTTCTATACAAAACTCCTGTTTTTAATTATAAACTTAATTTGCTTATGATAAATCTATGGAAATTTTTACCTCGGGCTCCAACCCTCTATAGCGTTAAGGGTAGAGTAATTACTTCTTTTCTTCGTAATAAAAACGGATTAAACTTTGCTTAGGGTAGCCTATTCATTCTGTTTACTATTCAGAATGGTTTGTATTAAGAAAAAACTAATTTACGCTCGCTGTTTGAATGTAGGTATTATCTGATTTGAGATTTAAATTAAATTAGCTGATTACAAAACAAAACTTTGCAAAAATTTAAATTGGTTAAGTTTGATTGCGGGGTAATAAATTTAATTATAGGAATTTAAAATTTACTTGTTGCTAAAAATACATGTGAACTTTAATTTAAAACAACGACTGACACAATAATAATTCTATCTTTATTCTAAATCAGTATTCGCAACCTAACAGAGCTCAAGAATAAATTAGAATTAACAAAAATAGTTTTCCAATTAAAAATCCACATCAACGTCCCACAAAACAGCAACAAAAGTAAACAGTTTGCGTTCTTTAATTTGATAAGTCATTCGCACAATCTGTCCAATTCTTCCTTCAATTAGGCTTGTGGAGTCAAGCGGCGACGTAATAAAAAGAAACACAGATAAATGAGCGCTTAATTCCTTTCTCCGCTGGACGTTGCGCATTGATATCAATTATCAGGAAGCTGGAGATGGTATTGTATACGCGAATTGTACCATAAAGCCGCTAATCCCGGCCCGAGCGAGCCACAATTTGTCCAAACGGTTATGTTATTGCGGTCGGTAAGCTCGCTGCGACCGCCACCGCCACTCGCTACATGATTTTTCTCATAAAATTACTCTCACAAACTATTGTATTCGTTTTATTTACTTTTAGTACTTAATTGGCGTATCTTTTACAATTCATACAATGAGTTTATTTGTATCTTTATATTACACTGTGGTGGCATAACGAGATAAAGGCTTTTACAATAACATTTGAAACTATTGTTCAACGAGGCTTTGTCTGTAGACACTACAAAGGCAGGCATGCAGTTAATTTAAGTGACGTGTAAGTATATTAATGGCCGGTTACAATGTCGTATCCAGCTTCAATGTCAGCGGACTCAATTTGTCCAAAGTGTTATTGCACGGGACGAACAACCCGCCGCCAGTCCAGTTTTATACGGAATCGGCCATAACGGACAGCTCCGGCGGCTCTAACTCCCGGGAATGGACACTTGATTAAGATACTTGTGTCACTTTATTTTGCGATTACATCTGACATGAGGTCGCAATCTTCTTTATTGTTAATTTGGAATAAATCTGCTTGATTAACTTTTGTACTTAAACTTGGTCTGCGCAAATATTAATTCCCAGAAACGACCATTAAATGAGAAAATGTTAGAACGCTTCGTACATATTTGTCGTTTAACGATAAACAAACATGTAAAGAAAAACCTAGGAATGAGCAAATGTTTGTACACACTTTTAACACACGAACATAACAGGTGCCAAAAGCATCAAAACGTGTAAATTTTATTAATAGTGTCGCAAACAATTCACAGTCAAACGCGTGGTCCTTCCAATGTCATCCAATCAATCGCGGAATCCAACATTAGACGGATGTATGGGTATTCGAAATTGGATCGAAGATTGTAAGAGGGATTGAAGGACAAAGATGGCCGGGAGTGGGTAGGGAGGGGGTTGGCAGCCCACGCACCACGTCCGAGCCGTAATGAGTTGAAAGCGGATACTTGTAGCGCACTCAGAGCGCGCGTGTCCGGTTACCCGCCTAATGTTGCCCGGATAAACAATGACGTCCAGCCTTTTAGCGACATTTGTGGACCCACTCAACGCTGGACATAAGCCTAAAAAGATTTTACTATTTGAGATTCTTTCGGATGTAGGAAAGGAAATACTGGGTACTAAGAAAATGTGATTACTTACATTTTACCCAGTTTGTTTAACGTAAGGTTCGCATTGTCGGAAGGTTAATGGATAGAAAAGCACATGAATACAAAAAATCTTAGAAGTAAATAATCCTAAATTAAAGCAATCTTGTTATTTAATATTATTTATTTACAATTTAGACTCAAAATTAATTGAAAAATGTTATTTCTTTAAACTTTTGTTATTTCTTTTTTATAAACTCTTGATTTACAAAATACGTATTATTAAATAATATTATATAACGCACGTAGGTTTCGTAGCGATACGGTAGTATAGTGTGTAAGTCCATAAGCATTAGGTAAGTGCCGAGTGGCGATGTGAGAGCCGCCTAGTCAAATGTAGAGTGACGGACCATCATTGCTCCATTAACTGAGAGGCCGGGGGAGACGTATGGGATGTTTGATACGCCATTAGTTCATTAGCAGTCTTACGCTTGTCATGAGCCGATTATTTAACATCACTATACTTGGACATCTCTAAAAGCTAATGGATAGCGTCCGTGATAATTATTGTTTATAAAAGGCATGAAAGCTAAGTAAAATATCATGTACTAATAGATATTCCAATATGGATTTGTTAGTTTGTTTTACTAATGTTTTAAAGTACCGTTATCGAGTTTAAAGCCGTCATTTCGTAATGAAAACGATATTAACTTTCCATTAGTAAGTTATTGTAATCGTTTTGAAAAAAACTTGATTTTAACCAGTAGAAATAGTATGTCTCTAGTATCGCTATAGTATATTCAAAGAATCTGATCCCTCTAGGGGAATCAATATAATAGTTAATATCGACAGAACAATAAACAGTAAGTACATTCAATTATATAGAGCTTTATCATTTGGAATCGTATAATGCTAAAACATACGGATATAACAAACAAATTCAAAAATATTTTTAGAAATGTAACATGTCTCCAAATGTTTACATACTGAACTATTCATTTCAAAGCCTTGGTTGATAAATATTGCAAATTCGTGTTTGAAAAGAGGGGGCAGTGCGGGGTGGTAGCGGGGAGTGCAGTCCATTATCCCGAGGTGAGGGCGCCGCCGCCGTCGCAACAGCAAAGACGTTAGTCCGGCTCTGCATCGGCGACTTTATGACGTTATCTCTAACAGGTTCCGTCGCTCGTCGGGATGGGGTTGCCTCAGTGGTGAAAGCACGGGATCCTCTGTTGTGCCTGATAATTGCCCCTAATGGAAAAGTCTAGTAACTTCGTGCGAAGTGCATTCCAAGTTTTCGCTTTTGCCAGATAGAAGTTATTACTTAAGCCTTGTGCAAGCAACGACTTATAGATTCAAATAATGTTTATAGACCAATATACAGCTAAACAAATGCTATGGTCGTATACTCTGAATACGGACTAATGGATTCCATATCTGCCACAGCAATCTTGCTATACTAAGGGTCTTGCAAGATAAACAAACATTTTTTACGATAAGAACCGAACCTTTCGAAACTCTTGAGGAGAGATGATAAATTAGAAATGTTTACTAATGCTTTAGGGTATTCCTAGTTTTTGCGCGAGGAAATAAATTTGTGCGTGTACTGCATGCGTAAGCAAATTGAATTGATATGTTCACGTCCGCATTGACTAGTGTGTGTGTACTTAGTTATTTGACAGAATGAAAAAGCAAGCAAAATCTAATACACTTAGAGCATCTTATAGGGCATACATATTTAACACGCATATTTACCGATTGGCGTGGATCAATGGGAGTGTGAGGAGCGTGGGCCTGTGTGGAGGGAAGTGGGGTGAAGACGGTCATTCAATGAGATTGCTTCTTGCTACTTCCGAGGTAATGGATCTCACCGAAATAGACTGGATCAAGGAAACACTGCTAGTGCGTTAGTGCACCTCCCTGTTGCAAGTAACAATACTATGGACATGGTAACAGCTCATCACCTATTCTCAGTGCGACGTACCTACTGCAAATTGAACATGATTTATTTTTTCCAAGTCTTGTTGTTTCTATGTAAGTCAATGTTTCTGAAACTTTATGCAAATCAAAGATTTAATATAAAGGATAGTATGTTACTTGGGCGCCTTCATTTTTACAAACATAATAACAGTGGTTTTAGAACGAATGGTTTAATTCATAAACATTTTAGTATTTAGAACTTTTGTTATACTTAAGTAGTAATGAATTATGGTTATGTATAATTATAGTCTAGCTATTCCATTTGAAGTATGGACCTGTGTAGGACTGTCACAGGCTACAACAGTCAATGCAAAGTGCATATCTATGTCGTGGGACACACGATCTCAAAATAGATATATACTGGACGTTGTTTGTTGTGACATTATTTGCACAACACTAATGAATTTAAATTTATTGAATGTCTAGTATAATGGTCAATACATTTTAATCAAGTCCTGTAGAATAATTAAATCACAAAATGGTTACTAATTTAATAGGTCAATAAATTGTTTCTTTAGATATTATTATATTATACCTACATGTACATACGACATTGATCGTTAATTGATACCGACATGATTTTTAGGTAAGTATCTACGTATTTAAAGTAAAATAATAATAGTTTTATTTACGTGATAATAATGTAGCCTATTTCATTATCTAGAATAATTTGTAGAGTAGTACGAGCCCTGAATTATCCGTCTGTTCGAATAAAGGATGAAAAAACGAGCCGCTAATTATATCGTTTTTTCTTGGTATTTTCCATAGCCATAACTCAGTCATGGATACAGGATGAAAGGTAGAGTCAATAACAAAGATCTAATCTTCCTAATAAACGAAAAATGAAACGTATTTACTAAATAAATAATGTAGTCTATAGATGTTATCGAGTATCGTCACACAATGGATTCGGTATGGATTGAATTATGGAAGACGCGAAACTGGGCCGGTGTAGGGACAAGGGGGGAAAATGGAAAATGTGTGTCGCCAAGTTGTGGCCTAACAGCTCCTGGACAGAGTACCGGCTACGATAATGGATTGATCAGATACCACTCTCGAGTATCCTATACAATACTCACTTAAATGGAATAGACACGCCTAATATATCTTGTTATAGCTACAGTAGGTAAGTAAACATTCTATACAGCTAACAATTCTAACTTGGTTTAGTTAATCACTCTAACTTAATATTTATTTAAGTTTTTGAGTCTTGAGTGATCTGTAAAAAAAAATATCTTATTGAATGGTAATTTTAAAACCACGTCAAAACTGCTTTTGCCCAGAATGAGATATACAAATCGACAAAGACGTAACTTGAAAACTATGTTGTAAGTATAATTAAAGTTTTAACAAGATACTCATCAAACTTTTGCCAAAAGTGACTACGATGACAAGAAGAATATTACCATACTTTAAAGTAGCAGTTACTTACAAAAAACTTCCATCTGTAATAGGTACTATAGAACATGTGTTTTTTTTTCTGAACCAGAGATATAATATTAATTTACTTACAAAGTATGTAATATCGTGAAATCTCGTAAAAACAGATGATTAAAAATACAATCCTGGGCATAGGTAAGTACCTACACTGTAAAGAAAGAGCAATAGAAAAACCATGATAACTTTTTAGCTTTTCGTATAAATATAAATTAGTTCCTTCTAGTAGCTCTATAAAAGCTTGACTTGCAATGAAATTTTATCCTTAATTGGTTTTTAAGCTGATTATCGAGAATGTAATTTTAATATCAACCATAATTCACGGATGTCGAAAGTTCAGTACTTATGAAACCTTATGATTTCTACGTATAAGTACTTATTAAGGAAAATAAATATTTTTGGTGCAGTTTAATTATATCGTTTATGGGTACATTAAATAACAAGGTTGCAAGTACCTACACATAAACATACGGTAGATAGGTAATAACCAGATTCAATAAATTGCAAATTATATCTATAAATGGAATATGTAAATGGTTACATTTTAAAGGTCCTATTTTAACATTAACATTACTTAACATTTTTGACTCTGATAGGGATATATATATATTATAGGGAGCTTATACATATTATAGGGAGTTGGTATTTTTTTTTTTGTGTTGCTTAAAGTTATCCGTTAACATCTTACTCGCGGCAAAAGACAGAAGAGCTTGGCTTCAATGTAAGTCTTTTTTTAACAGTGGGCTTTAGCCTTGCTCATGATATTATCAAACAATTTTTAGCTATTTGGAAGCGTGGTCTGTAGGAATGGAAGAAGTACACCAAAATTGCTATATTATGCTTACTGTCGACGTCCATAAAAGACTGACAGAGAAAATCTATTCGGACAATAGCACTTATCACTTTTAGTACCCCACCATTATCTAAATTGACCTATGATTTATAGTACAGTATTCATTGGATGCCTGATTTGCAAACAAGCATTAATCCATCTACTTTTGCTATTACTCACAAACATTGAATCTTATCTTAAGAATAAATTGTTAATATTAGTTCTATGAACGAGTGCACAATAAAAAGAACTCGGCAAGGCTACAGTCACTAGTTCATTATCCAAATGGACTACAGCTATTTGATCCACTTATGTGATTGCCTGCAAGCATTATCTCTCCTCCACTGAATGGAAGCCATAAGTCTACCTCGTAACTCTCTCGCTTCTCCTTACAATATTTCTAGGTACTTACGTTTGCGATAAATATGTATGCACATAAATTAACTATTGGACTAAGACCATGATAAGTGTGGCTATTTATTTACTTAAATTGGTAATGTAATTAATTAAATAAATAGGTAGTAAACAATCTTACCTGTGTTCTTCTGCATGGTATAATTAGATTTGTAGAGATCGCTTAAAGTTTCGCAGCCCACTCTTTAACCAGAAGACCTAGAAAATAATTTAGCTTGGCAATTGGCTGAAAGCCGTGCAGTCTAGGAATAACGGATATTATTAGAAACCTTATTAAAATATGACTAGTGATGATTGGAAAAATTAGGTTCAAATAAAGAGTTGATTTCAATCTTTTATTTTTAATAATGTTTTTTTTATTCGATGGAAGAACAGCTCTCCGACATGTAGCGGTATCTTACCTCAGCATATTGTATCTATATCACAACAAAACTGTGTGCTGTTTAAGCTGGGTATGCTGTCAATAAACAAGTCAATATTGGCAACGACAACGAGAAATACCATCGTCTTTAATATATCCATACCAACGCAATAGATAAGAAAACAATTTCATTATTATAGTGAAGTACTAACAATATTGTAGATGGCAACTCATTCCATCGCATACTAGATAAATACCACGCATTTACATTCATTGGTTACAGTGAATCAAAAGAGTTGGAGTGCTCTGAAGAAATCAGCAGATACAGGATAATGGACCGATCCAATCACTTAGCGAACTGGACCTCAGTGACTTATACAACAAGCTGCTCTCATGTATACATTTACAAGGCTCTATACATATAATTTACTGTAGACGTTCGCCTTTGTATATTGTTAATGTGCAATACTTACCTCGAAAGACTTTCGATGTCTGTGTGCAACACCGCGCAAAATCTTGATGAAAAGTCTGATTAATTTTAAATGATAGACTACAAGGTTAAATTTTATATATATCCTGTACATTATTCCTAACTAACGAGTATTTTTACAGGTTTTACTGAGTATTTTTCGTTATTTTACAATCAATTGCTGCGAAATATATAAAGCCAATGTTTTAACCTATTATTAAATTGCTTAATTTTTATATGTATTACAATTTTCATTAATACAGATAAAACTTTACCCCTCAAGGGTTTTTTCAGTGCGACGCCGAAGAGGCTCGCTCTATTTCCTACAATTATTCGACGGAAATGAGATTTCGGATTAGACCGCCGTCTGATGAAGACGTCTACAAGATGGACTCTGACGAAAAAACAATTAAGTGTAGACAGAATTAATATGTATGACGAATTGCAACTATTTACGTAACGCCTTTTGTCGATACACAGTTAATTATTTGTATAACCAGCAATACGTCCAATCAGACCAATATTATTGTATGTGTATCTAATGAGATATTAGTTACCCACTCTCAATATTAATGTTTACAAATTATCATCAATTTGGCCAATCTGAGACCAATAATTAAAAATAAGTCAACACAACACAAGTTACCTGCCTATAACCTAAATTAGATATTATGGCAACTAAGCGTAGGTAGTACATTTTGTGATAAATTAACAATTTTATTCAACACAATTAGCAAGTACAAATTATACCAAAACATTATGATTTATGTTATGTCATTAGGAATGAATTATGGCTCCAACAGCATTTTAATAGCGTGAAAAGAGTAGTGTAACTTAGGAGCCCTGTTACTTCGTAGCCATTTACCTTCACAATATTCTATACACAACTCCGTTAATTAAAAGTTAACAAAGCCGGCGTCTAATTGGATGGTTTATCTATACAAATATAAGTCACTGCACGTACACCACAGTTTATTAAAGTAAAAAACCTACCTACATTATTGTTGGCTTATTTCAGCTTTAAACGTAGGTATTACCTACTATTACTGAAAGAAATCCTTACAAATCCATTGTTCCCATTACCGGAAAATCATAAATCTCTGCCCAGCATTCGGCCAAAAGCAACAAGCAAATGACCCGTTGAAATTTTTCTAAATTGCATACAAAATGTCTCTTACAGACTTGTGGGTTCTGACGGCTATTACTTACAACGCAATATCAAATTGCTTTCAATTTATTTCGCAATTGCCGTCTTTGAGTTTCGCTTTGTAGGGGCCTCTGACGTCGGTCCGAGGCAACAATAAAATGTATTCGTCTCCGGAATGTTTAATATGGGGAAAAGTTTAATAACGCGTCCGGGCGGGCGGCGAGCGGAGAGCGGCCCCGCTGCCGCCGGCCGGCGGGTGGTCAGCGCGCCTCACCAGCCGACTACGATAAATCAAATCTTTTACCTTCTACGTCGCTGAGAAAAATCCCTATTACATTCACAAACATTTCTTCCGCGGAGAGTAAAAAATTATAGTATAATCCATGAGCTTTGTTATGGTTCTACTAAAGCTACTGCTATAATTTGATGTCTAGGTGGCAATACTCCTTATGGAGCATAGCAACTTAGTGCTAGCTTTCTATCAAATTAATTAAAAACAGTAAAAAATAGAAGGTTTAAGTAGGCAAATGTAACGAAAAATACCTAAGTAGTTTACCTATGCAGTACTACCGGTGCAGTGGCTGCGCGCGTTTTTCCAACAAGTATCTACTGTGAGTTCAATTTCCGCACTGATCGGGGTACATACATTCAATAAGTTAATGTGTTATCTGTAAACACACTAACGACACTGATGGATATTCACATATTCAATTAATTTAATTTTAAAATCTTCTAAGTCAGACAACAGATAAACGAGTCTTAATTAATAAACCGCCTTCTATGGTAACATTAAGTAGACAACTTCTGTCAGCGCCCTTTTTCATTAGGTACGTATCGCCGTAAAAATCAGTCAGTCATTGTTAGGCAGGGCACACAAGCGGTGTTGTGTTTTAAAAAACTGTTGTAATTGGAAACATTGTGACTGCAGCTCATCAAGACATAGCAACGAAGCTCGGCGGCTCTGGTGTCTGCGCCGTTGCCGACACAATGCCTCCCTGACGTTAATTAAATGTTAACAAACGCCCTCGTCGTCTAATTGGAACTGTTGCCTATTATCCTTACCTTTCGACGCAGAGAATAACTTCCAACCTCGTGAATTGTACTTCAGACTTTTTACCCCGGTGTCTTCAAATTGACTGGGACTCATTGCTTTTGTTTTCAAAGATAAGTACGCAGCCACTCATTCGGGTACAAAGCTTTGTAATTTCTTGTGCAATTAACTTGTAAATTATGAGTTAGGTATTCAAAACACGTAGGTATTTAGAGATGAAGTTATTACTCCACATTAAATTCACGTGAAATTTTAGGAATATAATCAATTCCACATGAATGTAAAAAGACATCTAGACCCTCCGGAGATATCGCGTAACAAATATACAAATAAAACCGACGAATTGAGAACCTTCTTATTGTAAAGTCGGATGACAATAAAATTTTAAATGTGTTAATCTTGGTTATGATGAACTATCTGTGTAGGTACTCTTTATACAAATCCGATAAGCAGATTTGGAAGAACTGTCATGTATTTTTTTATTAATAGGAAGCAACCCCTATTAATACCTAAGTAATTATAATATATTGTGTAATAAATCATCATACTTTTTCAAAAAAATATTTATTTGGGGCTGCCCGCCCGTATCCAGCTAGCTAGGATATACGTGTTACCCAAGTAATGTTGGGGTCAGCTTCCAGTCTTACCGGAGCTTAATATTATATTTTACATTGGCCTATCTAACTTGTGACAAACTGGTCACCTATGATGGCTTAACCTGGCGTGGCTTAACCTTTTTTATCGGTCAAACCGTACGGCTTACACTTAGCCACAACCCCCTCAAGTAGAGTATATGTGTTCTGTGCCCTCCAGTCATATAAACAAAAGTCGTAAACAGATAGCCAAATAAAAAAAATCCCCTCAAAAACTGTGTGGGTGTTGTGTCAAACTATTTCAACAATTTGCTTAATAATTACTGAAAATAACCTGTTTCTTTTGGCCCGTTAGTAATAAAAAAAACTTCCTTTAATTAAAGTTATCTTCTATAATAATCCCTTTTTGCAGTAAAGTATTCACAGATAATATACTTTTTCTCTTGTTCACACTCTACCGTTTAAATTATCTGTAAGGAAATTCATTAATTATTGCTGGCAACACAACTATCTGTCACTGTCAAGCGTCAACATCAAAGGTTTTGTTTTGAATTTAAAATTTATCTTACACGAAAATTTATATGATAAACAAGAAACAACAGGGTTAATATTATTTTTTTATATATTTGGAAGCAAATTACAATATGGCTCATTTTTTACCTGGTAGACCGGGTGGTGAATCTGATTCAGACAGCGACGAGGACTATGCTTTTTACGACAAGCCGGTACGTGTCTAAAAATATTTTTAATTATGCAGCTAAATTTATGCACATGCATGCATACTCGATGCACACTGTTTCAATAGCATGTATGGTTACATTAATTACCGATTGGAATAAGGTAGTAGTGTCCCTACTACATCCAGTTATCTCCCGGATTCATTTTCCGAGTTTAATTCTTTCATTATGCTATATTCTGCTATGATCGGCACCACATGTGAGTTTGTAATGTTTTAAATGTATTATTTTACTCAGAACGATGCCTTAAGTCAGGCTATAACTATTAGAATGGTGCATTTAAAATAGATATAGTCTTATTTGGCTAATAAAAGAGAAAATGGAAGAAATGAGTGAACACAAATAAAATTATTAATAAATCCTGTTTAGTAAGGATAAGTGGAATTTCTATTAAAACACTTCTCATGCTTAGAGCTTGTTTATAATGCCAGACCAACCTGTTTACTTGAAACAATTTTTTGGTCTGATGTGGTAACAACTAGGTTTCAAGAAAAGTTCAACATTTGTTTATTTATGTGATAAGATAAAGATACATATATATTTATATTAATACACAACAAATAATATTTCAGCCCAGAAATTACTACCAACAACAGCAATTTAATGAAAAAAAAAAGATTGAAATTGACTTACAAGATGCTATTATTAATGGCAATCTAAAAGATGTGCAAGAAATCGTAGACACTCGTAAGTAAATAAATATCTTACCTAATATCTATACTAATATAATAAAGTTAAATAGTATTTTTTGTATGCATCTGTTGCTTCTTTACACCTTAAAGTGACAGAGACAGCATGAGACTTAATAGTTATTTAAAACTGATTGACGTTACAGTATTTGGCCATATTAGCCTCCTGCCTCGTAGATAATACACTGGCAACAATTTATGTTAAGGTCTGCTTGCAGGCCAGACCGACAGTTAAACTTCTGTACTTGAAACGATGCACTCTGTAAGGCAACATAATATGACGGGCCTGTCGGTCTAGTGGTTAGTGACCCTGACTGCTAAACCAAAAGTCGTGCTTACTACCGAAAGTGGGTTCGATTCCCACCCAGGACAAATCTTTGTTTGATGAGCATGATCATTTGTTCTGTGTCTGGGTGTAATTTATCTATAATATGTATGTATTTAGAAATATATAAGTATGTTTATCAGTTGTCTGGTTGCCATAATACAGGCTATGCCTAGTTTGGGATTAGATGGCCTTGTGTGAGTTGTCCGAAGATAATATTATATTATTATTTACATACCTTTAAAGAGGTTATTCTTACATTTTAATAAGGCATCTGCAATACATAATACTGTTTAATATTGCTATGACAAATTAAAACTAATCTTACAACCATTGATTGATTCTATTAATTAGATGTTTCTGTCTGCTCTTTTCACTTTTGTGCTGTAGAGAAAATAATAAATAAATATATTTTTCTAATTACAGGTTTAAATAATAATGTGAATATTAGACTGGACAGTGGTTGGTCGGCTCTTATGCATGCTTGTTTTCATGCTCAGGATAAAATTGCTAAGTACCTACTGGATAAAGGTGCTGATGCTAACTATCGTGCAGGTGAGCTCAATTAATGTACAAAATTATAGGTATTATTAGTATGTTATTGCATGTTAATATAACTGCAGAGAAGTAAAACAGCAAAAATTGCCTAACTCACAAAAAAATTGCCTTACATTCAAGATGATAATGATTATTGGAATAAAAATAATTAAAATTAAACCATAAAATCTTTTCTAGTACCTAGTACAGACACCGCACATCAGTAGTTATAGTTCAAATTCAAAAGTCATTTGTTCAGTATTGGCTGGTAAGTAGTACGGGTGCGCCAAAGTTCACCTAAAATTTCAACTCCGATAATTGGAAATCCGAAAATGTTCTTCCTAACATTTTTCATCCTAACAATCACAATTCCTAACTACTCTGTCTCTAATGTTCATAATTCCGAAGCATTTAACTTCATAATGTCAGTAGCAATAAACATCTATTATACTTTTATTTTTTTTCCTACATTTTCTCAACATAACCATCTTTTACACTATTATTCAAAGTCATATCTTTTGTGTTTAGATTTCTTTTTATTCATAATAATCAGTAGCTTAGAATCGACTTTGCCAACCCCAACACATTTGGTTAGGTTGGTAGGTATTTTTTTTTTCTGACCCTTAGTACCGGCTTTGCCAACCCCGACACATTTGGTTAGGTTGGTAGGTATTTTTTTTCTGACCCTTAGAACTGACTTTACCAACCCCGACACATTTGGTTAGGTTGGTAGGTATTTTTTTTTCTGACCCTTAGTACCGACTTTGCCAACCCTGACACAATTGGTTAGGTTGGTAGGTATTTTTTTTCTGACCCTTAGAGCTGACTGCCAACCCCGACACATTTGGTTAGGTTGGTAGGTATTTTTTTTCTGACTCTTAGTACCGACTTTGCCAACCCCGACACGTTTGGTTAGGTTGGTAGGTATTTTTTTTCTGACCCTTAGGCAGGTTGGTAGGTATTTTTGAAAAGTTGTTTTCAAAAATATTCAAAAAGAAACATTTACACTTGGTATAATGTTTCTTTCTGAGTATGAGTTATAATATTATGTGTAATTATGTTTAGGGATAAAAGCGTTACGATAAAAAACAGTAGGAGTTTAAATATATTTACATTAATGAAATTATTAGTTAAAATTTTCGGAAACATGAGTTTTATGAACATCGCCGTTAGCACTACAAATAGTATGAATGAAAACTTTAGGGTGAAAAATTTTAGGAAGAGTGATCTTTCGGATTACAAATCGTTAGGAAGAACAATTTCGGGTAAAGAACTTTAGGTGAGCCAATATGGACCCAAGTAGTACTATTCGATAATAAATAATATAGTGGACAGCACTCTGAATCACCCACCCTTATTGCTTCCTAAGTGCTCTGGCTGTGCAGATGAAATGGCATAACAAACTGCCAAACACTGACTTTATCTTCAAGCAGGAAGGTTTCTATTCAAAACTACTGCTATATGTAGTCTAATGTACTACTTAAAATTACTACTAATATACTAATAAATAAAATATTCATTAAACATTTCAGATTCAATGACACCTGTGATGACTGCATGTTCTAACAGCAGTGCAAGTAATGACGCCATCTACAGCATAGTAACAGATTTAATAGAAAAGGATTGCAAACTCAACTGTATTGACAACTATGGACAAACTCCTCTAATGAAATCCATTGGATGTGGCAGGGTTGCTGTGGTCCAGAAACTCATGGAGTTAAAAGTTAATATTGAGGTTAGGGATCTTCAAGGATGGACAGTAAGTAGAATATAGTCATGAGTTCATTACATTAATATTAACCCTTTAATGGCTTACATTGGATTAATCCAACAAGTTTTATCTTTTTTTCATTTATTAAAAGCTTATATTATCAATAAAGTGGGTGTATTTAAATTATATTCAGCTGCATCCAGTGAGACAGGAAACTGACTCCAATACAGTTATAGGAAAAGCAAGGCAGATTAATGTTTATGGAATTTAGCAAAACTTGTTAAATATGCAAATAATATAATATAATATATCTTGGGACCACTCACACACGGCCATCTGATCCCAAACTAGGCAGAGCCTATACTATTTCAACCAGACAACTGATAAACATACTTATGTATTTCTAAATACATACATATTATAGATAAATTACACCCAGACACAGAACCAATGATCATGCTCATCACACAAAGATTTGTCCTGGGTGGGAATCGAACTCACGACCTCCAGTTTAGCAGTCAGGGTCATTAACCACTAGACCAACAGGCCAGTCAATAGATTATTTAGCATAAACAAGGAGACAATCTAAAATGAATGACTAAATAATATAAATCGCCTAGTTGTCTTCCTATTGTCCAAATACTAATTTAGGAAGACCTTTATCTAGTTCCTTATTTTCAATTATATGGATGGTTATTTAATTGTTTTATTTTAAATTACAGGCTGTATTTTGGGCAGCTCACCATAATCAACCAGAGATATTAGAAATCCTTATATCACACGGTGCCAGAATGACTGAAGTCGACAAATACAACAGATCAGTATTGGATATTGCGGAATTACATGAATATAATGAGATTGTAGGGATATTAAAAAGGCATCTTCAAATTCCTGAAGAGATAGTGGATCCATATTTCATGGAAATCACTACTTGGCATGATTATTACCCAGGTATTAATAAGGGACAAAAGTAAGCTATAGTGTTGTAAATACTAACTTATAAAGTAGAAAAAATGTATCAAAATAGTAAGTTCTTATAACTATTTCTTTTTCAGACCGGAATACAGAAGCGAAATTCCCCACTTATTATATGGTATGCATCTTGAAAATTATACTTCAACCTTTATGAAGACAGGAATGGATTTAAGGACCTTTCTGTTGCTTGAAGAAGATGATATGATCAAATTGGGCATGGAGTTGCCATATGAACGGCAACGACTTAAGATCGGACTGCGGAACTTCCATAAAAGGAATTGGAAAATTAAAGCTGTTGTAGGAATGACTGTGCAAAAGTCAGAGAATTTCAGGTAATTTTAATGACAGTGCAGAAGATGAGAGGGGTGATTTGGAGAATGGAGGCTGACTGAATGGATGACTAATTTTTTATAAGATCTTTCTGATAGATAAATAAAAAACTATTGGAGATGTATACTCACGACAATACATTGATTTGAAATGTCACAAGACATAAAATTTTGTACGATTTGTGTGAAATCTCCATTAGCACTCCTAAACTTTGGATCGCTTTATTTGCTTAATACTTTTTTATTTTGAAAAAGCACAAAATAGGTGCCCATACTGCCCATTACTTTTTTATTAAGTTTACAGATTTGGTCAAAAATAATTTAAGTATCATTGACAACAAAGAAGAGGAAGAATGATTTAGCACAATATTTTACTGCGCTCGCCCTAGGAAAGACCGAGGGCCGAACTTACTGGCTAAAACATCTGGGGTGTTTTTTCTTCTTCAACAGACTGTAACCAGACAGGACTGCATCTAAATAAATCAATAATAGTTCGCATTCAAAGGCTGGCCTAAACAACTGCTCACTTAAAAGAGTACAGAAAAAAATAGTTTAGTTTACTTTGATTTTAAAACTCTTATTGTTATGTTACAGTATGCTAAACTATTTAACATCGCTGGGCTCTCATCTACATCAGATGTACGTATTAGAAGCAACACTGCAATATATATTACGTGAATACAATAGGATTCAAGACCAAATTAAATTCGAACCTCCAGACTCACCCATACGTGAAAAACTGACCTCTGCTGCCAATAAACTTATTTTTAACATCAACTGTATCCGAAAAGCAATGGATCGAGTGAAGTACATATTGAAGAAGGTAAGATTTTTGTATCACAAAATTAAATTATTGTTAGATTAACTTAAATATTAATAATCTGTAACGTGTCTGCAAGAAGTTTAAAGTGAGGACACACGCAATTTTAAAATTACTGATTGTGTGCAGATCATGCTAAACTGCTCGAGTCAGGTAAAAAGGCAACAACGCAATTTCGGCTACCACAAATGTTGTGGAAATCAGGGCTTGAATGAGTAATTATAATAAGATAAGATTAAGTAACAGAAAGGCTGGCATAACGTAGAATGAGCGAACACGCCCCTTTGGCTTTGTGTTGCATTAAATTATAAGTTTTTAACAAGACGTAATGTGTGATTTTAAGCTTTAATGTGGTCTAAAAGGGACACTCTTGGTGATTTCGGCTGCATGATTTGTTTGATACTTAAGTCATACCTTTGCTTCATTAACCCAAGTGAAAATTTACTCCCACTACACCTCATTTTGTTTAAGATGTTTGCCGATGGTATGTCATCGTATTTATAGCTACGAAAATTTCAGATAGCGGATAACAACCCAGAACCAGCTGATCTGATCAAAGAGAAGTCACTACAGGACATAACTATGGGTTATGTGACTGAAGCAATGGTCGTGTTTTCGATAGGACTCATAGTTTACCATGTTAAAAACATCGTCTCTTACTTAGTTAGGAAGTAACTTACGTTAACATTGTTATGTAGTATGTATTCAGGTTGTGCTTAAACAGTTTAAGACTTTAACACTTTAAATGTGTCGTAAATTGTTACATGTTCAGACAGTTACCTAAAGACAGTCGTTATAATTGTTGTTCTAATTTCAATTTTCTTATTTCGTTTTTTACTGACATCCTGATTCTAATTTGTGTTGCCATAAAAAGTCCAGAAAAGTAAGGTTTTATTCTGTCAAACGGGTCCTTTTGTTTTCTTTGGATTGTGATGTTATATTTCTGGGAAATAAGAAATTTCCAAAGTTACCCTAGCATTATGTACTGCCCACGAATTACTGTAATGTTTTTTTAAGTTTTTGTGCAAGTAATTTTGCTGTTGTTTTCTCATTAAAATTTGCCTCTCTGAGATCCAAGAGGTCATTATTATATGTAAGTTTTCTTTTAACAGTCCTAATACTATTAATTATACCTACATATTAGATTTAATTTAGTAATTTATAAACTCGTTAAAAAAGTAATAACTAGATTGGCTATGTCATAAAGTTCTTAAATCGTTTTAGTATTCTCATAATGGTGTTGTTGTTATCTTAGAAGCTATAGTAAATAATGGCGTTATATCGTATCAAGAAAGTCGAGATACAATTCGAGTTTCTAGGTCAACGTAAAAATAATATTAAATTAGTTAATTCCACGAAATGTAATGACTATTAACTGTTCACACTATTCTAACGGTCGGATAAAAACATAGGCGATGAATAATAACTTTG
Source organism: Diachrysia chrysitis (assembly GCA_932294365.1). Lineage (NCBI taxonomy): Eukaryota > Metazoa > Arthropoda > Insecta > Lepidoptera > Noctuidae > Diachrysia > Diachrysia chrysitis. The sequence continues at coordinate 6,694,492 of OW028649.1, read as the reverse complement.
GTATTTCCCGACTCTAATATTTGCGACAAAGTTCTAAGAATTCTATTAAAGAAAAACTCTCAGATTGCACTTATGCCAAACATTTTATTGTCAACATTTTAAATATTCACAACAACATTGATTTGGCTCGTGCCTCTTTGTGTATCAACTTATTTTTAGAACTATGAGGTTCTAACTTTTCGATTGCAGTTTGTTTTTCTCGTTAATTAACTAATTTAGGTCATCATTGATTTACGTTAACATTCAAATCGATCACTCACGAGTTGTATATAACCGTTGTCCTAGTTCCTTAAAAACATAGATAGTTGTTAGCTCCTAGAGTAATAGTGTTAAAGATTGAATCCCATTAATTATCTCGAAACATAATGAACGATGTTCTTGGATGACAGAGTCGGCCTAGTTCAGCTTTGTAGGTTCATCATGTTTATTTCTGCTGTAATTCATTTGTTCTGACGTATGGATGGCTAATGCGTCGTCATATGCCTACGTGCATTAAAAATTATGAGTATCACATGTCAGTTGATGGCAGTCCGGCCTTGTCACTTGCAGTTAGATGCATTTGGGACTGGGCCGGCATTAATTAGAGCTCGTTTATAATTAATTGCACGGCATTTGTATCCATAACTCATACTTAGGATGCGTCGTAGGTGTGTTCGTCAGTGCTTTCATGCGTTGCATACAACAATTTTTTGTCGTCAATCTTTGTAATGGGTACATTATGTACCTACATTCGTTGCAATAATAACTATTTTGGCATCGTTTTATATCTTACAGTAAGTATGTTTTTCATTTGTTTTGCGTGCATCGGAATACTAGTTATACATCTGTACATAAATACCAAACTAAAAAACCTTTCCGATAATCCAAACCGTAACTTAAGTAGTAGACAGCGTACTCGTCACCGTAGTATAAATATCTGAAAAATCATACATCGACAAATAACTCTAGTAAAGCATTGAAAAAGGTCAAGAACTTCCAGTAGTTTACGATATGCCGAACATTTATCCGCCTCAACAGTCGGACTGGCACTGTCCGACTCTAGATTGTCAACAGTGCCAGTATTTATTAACCGGCTGTCAATCTAAATTCTTGGCAACCCTAGCTCTGCATTAATTAAGCCACATAATCTTATATAAAAAAAGGCTTTTTCTTTTCAATTATACAGACAATTTATTTCCTGTGCTCTCCAGACAGATAAAACTTATCGCGACTACAGTCTTGACCTTTTTAAAGCAATTATGGTCCGAAATATGGTTGCGCAAATAAGCTTAGTGTTGGAATTTTAATCGCACTTTTTTGTGCATTAAATTGCTGATTAATTTCCTTGCAGTTCTCAAGACAGTTGTGTACAAGAATTTAAATTCACAAGACATCTTCACTTTTTCTGGCAACTAAACTTACTCATACATCCAAAAATTTTTGTACAAAAAAAATACAATACAACTCAGATAACAGAGGCAATAGGACGCAGACTTATTAAAAATAAATCTTTTTTCTTTTTAGTGTACTGGAATGCGTCACTTTACTCATCCAGAGTCGTAAACGTTAAATATAGCTCTGACGTTCACTGACGCACTTACAATGTAGCTTTATTAACTTCCAACCGTAACTTTTAATTAATACTTATGTATTTCTGTAAAGCTATATAAAACTATTTATATTCAGTCTCATATTCATTCGTAGAATTTAAGATCAGTAGGTATATAGACGGTACATCTGTGGTGTAGCTTTGAAATTATATTTTAAACAGCTAAACTTGATTTTCAGAAGTCGTTGTCACCACTCTAAAAAGGTCGACCGTTTAAGAACTGAGGGAAGGACTAAGGTCGACCTTTTCACATCAGTCTATTCTTTTTAGAGTAACATACCTATCATAGTGACCCTGGATTCCCTGTATTAATTATTATTGTCTTTAGGGGAGGTTCTACTATTATAAAATTGATGAATCTGATCAAAGTCAGGAAGATCTGTTCAGAGCTATGCAAAAAATGTTTAAGATTTAGAAATTATGTTTAATACGTTACTTGTTGAACCGAAAAACTAAAAGCGATGAGCATTCATTACTTTTTTATGTATTTAAAGTAATAGTCTAAGGATCGCCGGGTGTAATGTAACCTAACATACTAGGTTAATGAACTTAACCTATCCGTGTCGAGGTGCTCTAAGTCGGGGTGTCCCAAATTTAGGTTAATTGGCAGGATATAAAACATCATTCATTTAAAAATAAAATCAATCATTCAACAGAAGAATAATAAAAAAAGAGATCATATATTTTTTTTAAATAGGTATGAAATATTATTTGAGTATCTTTAAACATGACCGTTGTGTTACCTTGAATGCAGTTAATTTATAATGTATCCGTATATCTACTAATATAGACAAAAAAAGAGAAGTATTTTAAAAAGTGTTTATTTGCAATAGATCAATTAATTCGTAGAGGATCTAATAATAATATCCCTTTAGCTAACCCTAATAGCTTTATCACGAAAACAACATTTGCCTAACCAACGTGGTATGTTTGGCATTGAAACTTTGAGATATGCGCATTTTTAACATTAATGTATTTTAAGATATTCTTGAAGGCTAAAAAGATAATGATAATAGAACAATTAACTAAAGTTAAATTCTCAACCTTGGTCTTATCGCAGTGCAAATGTCGAATAGTATTTCGTGTTAAAGGGTTCGATTCCTAGAAAAAAAAAGTTATTTCCAAACGCTTACTTGTAAAGCATCAATATTTCGGAATATTATCCAGAAATCTCCTACAAACATATTAGAGAGAAGCAATATGAAAGGACCGGTATAAAGTATCTATGTATCTACAGCTAGAATGCAGTGGCAATAATTTCCATGTAATTGCATTAAGTGTTTGATTTCATCGATAAGGGATTGCAGTACATTGTCAATAGATTGTATCGGGGATTTCTCAGGGTCTTTATTGGTTAGTAATAGAGACTGGCGCCAAAGAGAATCTAGGTGAATAACATTTAGTAAGAATTTTAAAACCAAGTGGTTAAGTGACTAAGTTTAAACCTTAGTGTGCGTCCGTTACCTATATGTAAACTTTAAGCAAGTTATGTTTGATAACAACATTTTTTTTACCCGACAGCGCCAGTATTTTGCTTTTTGAGAGTGTAGTGTGAGAATGTAGACATATTAGATATATTTGCACACTCTGTAGCCTAAACGGCTTAATGGATTTTAGCTAAGAGGTATCGTTAGATTCATTTAGACTGCACCGATAGCAGAGTGGTATATATAGGTCACCACTGTACGCGAAGTGCGTCGGGTTCGATCCCCGCATGGGACAAACATTTGTGTGAACCACAAATGCTTGTTCTAAGTCTAGGTGTTCTTTGTGCATGTGGTTTTACAACCGATAACATCGGTTGTAAAACCGCCGCGATACAAGGATTAAATTCTTAAGTGCGGGAGACGTTAATAAAAATACCTTTACTTGAGGCAGACCAAGGCTGCTCACCTTAAGGCAGAGGGTCGAGGAACGTTGTGAAAGTTTTTTTTTGTCTGTATACTTTTTATTTAATTGATTGGTATATTTTTATTAATTTTACTGCAATTGTCGATCTTCGTTGTCTATCTCCATTGTAAGTTGCGATCTGAGGCGACAAGCCCGTCTCCAACTAAACACAAGGCTCAGACTGGACGCGTTTGAGCGCGTAAAAAGCCGACAAGATATGGCTCTTCCCGCGACGTTGAATGATGGCTACTTTTATTAATTTCGCCGCCAGGGGCGCTAGTCGCACGAGAGGTCATTCCATAGTTGGTTGGTGAGCTTTGACAGCTGAAGCGCCAGTGTCGCCAACTGGTAAAGGCATTTAACGGTAGCCCTCATTGGCTCATAGCGCGGCGTGCCTCAAGTTGAGGCATCCCATCTCTATTTGCTCTGTCTGCCCTGCCGCAGTTTTTGGAGTTTTTGTTTCTTTAAATAATTTGTAAGTAATGTCGGCTCTCTTAAAAACAGCCATGTTATAAGTTAAATATGTATCATAGCTCCGTATAGATACTGTAACATCAATCTACATTATGGTTATTTATCACTCTTCCAGCCAATTAAAAGCTAAATATAATCACACAGAAATTCCTAACAAAGAGAGTTATATCTCCCCTCGCCCTTCATTTACTGTAGATATCATAAATTTCTTCACACCGTTTTTGTTGCCACATCTTCAGCACATGTGTGGCAAAACTCGTGTTTAATGGATATCTTTTGGTAGCTGTCATTCGGAGAATACCGATTGGTAAACTCGTAACTATCTGACAGAGTGTTGCCGTTTCCCCGGCAAACCATCGTTAATGACCCTTCGCATAACAACACGTAACTAATTCATTTGCCACACAAAGTTTTACCCGGAGCTCAAGATGTTATTCAAATGATGTAATCAACAAGTCTGGTTGGTAGTACAGAAAAATTAATGGGCTTTGTTCTTAACTGTGTATACAGTTGTCAGGCGCGTAATATTAAACAATGGCCTTTTTATACGTTTGTGACACAAATAGTTGCGCAATGAGCCAGCTTTAGTCATCGTCCGGTCTGCCCAAACGTGCTAGAATCCACACTATTGTTTCTAATAACACTATCCGTTTCCTTTACATATTTTGCTTATTCTTGTAGGCCTGCTTTTGTACCACACAGTTCGCCGTTACGTGTAGTTACGACTTCCCAATGTAATACTAATATGTTCACGTTATTTGAGTATTTCCGATTGCTTTGGAGAAGTTGTTGTACTGAATATATTATGACGCACATGCTTTATTTCCCAAAGCTATTCCAATATAAATTATTATAGGTGTGTCATAAGTTTGGACATAATAATAGGTAACTTGACCTGAGAATTAGGTTGGGAATAAACGCGTTCAATTTTTTTATTAACACTTTGACTAACTGGACTTTTCAGCCAGGTTGCTGTAAAAGTGAAATTCTTAATAAACTTTCAGTGTTGCCACAAGGAACATTTCAACAAATAACAAGTTACAACATTAATAATCGCGCATTGTTTTCTGATGGTATGATTAAGGTAGTTAAGTACAATCTTCTAATTTCAATGAGTAGGTATATAAATATTGTTCATATATTATTTAAAAGCCGTGTACATATTAAGTCGTAGATACGTGTGGTAAGTGAGTACTTACCTAGACAATGGAAATAAATATCACAAAGATAATTAAACAACGCAATTGTCCTGGCTTTGATCAATTCCTTATAAAGTAAAGCTTAGCCACTGCACAGATGATTAAGTTGATAACTTGGTATGTAGGAGTAGTTATGTAACCACTCAAGATTCTTTCTTAACAAAGGCTATTTCCTCATAGATTGAGTGCGATTATATAAGACTGACTGCACTGCCAATTAAGTAATTATGTTTGTTTATACTGATGTAGCTAGGTGCTCAAATAGAGGTAGGTCTGCCTATATAAGTATAGTTTAGATATAAAATTATAGTAAAGTGTACATCGAACAAAGGTCGATAATCTAAATGTCGATTTGTCGTAGGTAAATTAAATTATATTCATTTCATTTCATTTCTTTGATTTTTTCTCCAAAGTTAACTTATTGAATGCTTGTGAAAATGGTTTTAAGCATTTATTGTAATACTCGTTTTGTTCGCTTCGGTTATTTAAATTAGATTTTGGTTACATAAATTAAAAACAAAAAAGCTTTTTAAATTTTATTGACATCTAAAACATTCGTAACAACTGTTTGTACTAAAATATAAATGTGTATTATGTTAAAAGCTGTTAAATTTGTGTATTATAACGTGCTTGTTATGCTGCTCATTGCAATATGTGTTAAGCAAAATGGACATCTGAACGTATAATATGTATAAGACACTTTATCAATCGTCGTTGTCATCATAGCCTATTAGCTAAATAGCTTTTTTATCACATGAAAGTACAACAATGTATCTTCATTTCTGGGTGAACACTTATAAGCTCTATTATATTTATTTATAGGCCTTTTATTTAAAATTTTAGTGTTCTTATGGCTACTTAATCATATAGGACACAAATAAAACTTCATCGTAATACCCAATATAAAAACAAAAGTAACAATTGCCTGAATACAATTCCCATCACTCATCGAGTAAGCAAATGTTACTGAAGCAACATTCAACATGCAATCTGTGCTCAACAACGTAGGTTGGAATTTCCAAGAATACTAATTGACCAATATATTTATTAAGGTGTTAATAAATTTTGAGATTCTCTAAAAGATTCTAAATAAATATCGCCAATTGCTTCTCTTAAATTTATAAAACGTAAATTAAAATAAATTATTAACAGTATTATGGAATAGCTGCTGTCGTGTGAGACAGCTGGCAAGTGGCGGTGCGCTCAGTGCTTCTGGATGGGGATGTTCCGGTCGGTGATGGCGAGCTGCGGCAGCGGCGCCTCCACGGTGAGCACGCCGTCCCGCGACAGCGACGACTTGATGGCCTCGGGGTTGGTGCCCTTCGGCAGCAGAAACTCCCTGTTGTACTCTCTGTACACAGACTTTGTGTCAGACTTCTCTTCGTGTTTGGCGTGGACCTGAAACACAAACATAATCCCCGTTAGTTATTGACACTGAGGAATTTCTGTTTTGGCTACGCGTCTCGACTTCGTTGACCCCGATAAAAAAACAGAATACTTGAGTTTTGCGTGCACAATAGCGATTTTTTTAAATTGGCATTTTGCCTGCTCTAAGATGTTTCGGTCGTTTTCTTATACGTAAATAAACGCTTCATTATTTCGCAGATAATTAATCTTCATTAGACCGCGACATAAAATAATAGTGTTGACATCTGGTCGATAGAATCCTTATAAGTGACCTTTTACTACTTAATTCACGGGCGATAAAGTAGGTTGGTACTGTGACATGGTAAATACACGCGTACTACGTCGCAAGCGACAACCTATTTCTAACTGTATATCTGCATTGTGCATGCATTTCGTTTCTTACTTACGCCTCAAATAAACGGAAATCTTGGTTTTTGTTACTGGTGGAAACGGTCATAAATATCTCAGAGGCGCTGTGATCTGACTGAAATAAGACTAGGGAATTTACTGATGACGTCAACCAGTAAACCGAACATTGTGTGGATATAAACCGCTCATTGCCAAATGTTTGTGTAAACCTACACCGGCTCGGTATCTATACTGGACTGTGTAGTTGAACAAACTGTACTGCCACCAGTTTTAGTTGCTATAAATTAAACGAGCGTTGGCTGTAAATTTAGGTTTTAGTTTACAACGGTAGCATTTTGTAAACTTTATATCACGTTTTATGAAGTCGTTTTATGCTCTACATAATACTGTACAGAGCATTGCCCTTTATGTAATAAGTTTCGATCAACGTTGTAAGTAGCTTCTCGGACAATGCAATAGCGCCATGAGATTGCATTTACTCCTAACAAAACCCCGCCTACACTTAATCGAATCTACCTTTAGCCTTTAACGGAGCGTAGCAAGCACAACCATCCATGTAGATTGAGGACATTACAAAGGAATCTAAATTGGATTGAATTTGACCTCATCCTACAAATGTGTAGGATATTAAACTTTTATCCTACGTATCTTCCAAAATGATTTGAAACTGTTCATCCAGAAAGTTTGTCGTATCTAAATAGACGTAAAAGAGTAGTAAATACACAGAAATAAAAAGACGTAAGTAAATACTTAGGTAATAATAATATGGCCGCAATCTCAAAAACATGTTTTTTTATCTAACCCAAGGAGAGAATTTGGATCATAAGTATATCTTGCCTTTTTAGGCTTGTGGGATGTTATATCTATGCTATTTACCCTGTTTATAGATAGAGAGTACCTAGCCTCCATTTGCTTTGTACTTTTTCCGCCTTAGAATTTACTTATGTGCATCACGCATGAGACTTTGCAATCATGCTTGCTACATGGTTATCTTAATCTAATATCCAATAAGAATACTGTAGATACTCACCAATAATTTGTTGTCTACGGTCTTAACGACGATTTCCTCAGGGGTGTACTGGCTAACATCGAAACGCAGTTTAAGTGATTTGCCGTCTCCTTCATCCTGGATCAGGGGCGAGTTCAAGCTGTCCCAATGGCTGGGCTCGGCTAACTGTCTGCTGTCACTGTGCTGTGACGATGTGGTGCTGCTGTGGACGACACAATGTTCTAATTAATTCATCCAATATTATCACAGAACCTAAATTACCAAAAATTGCTTTTGGATTTCTTTCTCCGTCATTGTGATTAACAGTATTAGATACCACAAAACCATTAAAAGTAAAGTTTGGTGGAATTTTTAATCTGTAGATTTCATTATTTCTTGAAGTAACAACATCACTTTAAATCAGTAATAAGATTTTGTTTTTTGGTAACACCGAAATTCGTTAAATTACGATAAACATTTAAAATAAAACCAAAAGCAAGTTTGGCTGTTTCTAAATCTACTTAAGTTCTAAATCCCAATATATCTAACTAAAAATAAATTAAATTCGTGCATCTATTAGAAACAGAATGTAGAAAAAGTGTTGACAAAGTTAGTAAGTAGGTACCTAGATAGGTATGTATCTAATTATAAATATAGTGTATGATTTAAGTGTCGACATTGAGAGATAACCTTTAGCGAACGTTTATTGACAATCGTGTAGGTAGTTAGAATGCGAAGTGGGTGCTATACTTAGCAGACATTACAGCAGTTTCATCAACGGATGTCATTCGTCTTGTGTGCAACTACATGTAAAGATCAAGGTAAATGTGCCTAAATACATAAATTGTTTGAACACGATTATAATAAGTATGTACCTTCCCAAGCTTTACATTATTGTACCTACATATCTGTACAGAAAACTGCACGTCATTGATAACAAACAGCGAAATCAATCGTATGACTTTGATTTTAAAGGTGATTTGAACATAGGTAAAGGTGGTAAAGTGGTGGTAAAAGTAAAGGTGGTTGATTGAACTTAGCTTTTATATCAATCATCAAACTAATTCATGATCGATGTTAGCTTATCCATATACGAATCAGGTCTGTACATATCTACGTACCTATGTAAATTGAATTGAATTTGTTATCTAAACAGAGCATCAGAATGCTTGCATGCAAACTGAAATACCCTTTGATAGTAGGTAGCTATATGTTAGTTACAGGGTCATTGACGTTTTAATTCCTATCGATGCCACATAACTTGAAAATAATAAAACGTGCCAAACAAAAGAATTTCAGCATTTCAATCTGGCGCAATTTATTAACGATCGATCCAAGATTGTTCAGTGACAGAGAGGGATAAAGCTATAGGGCAGATATCATCATCTCTTTCTCACAACAGACCAAGACGCCTTTAACATTTCAAGACAATTAATTCAGTCTAGCAAAAGTGATTACTGGCATGCGAAATACTATCACGCTATTATATTCTAATTTCTAATACAGTCGAGGCTTGCATGCCCATACATAGTGCTCACAAAATATAAAAGTAGTACATCTATAATGCACTAGACTAAAATGCATTCCGTACCCTTGTATAAGTACCCAGGAACATAAGCAAACATTTTTCAAAAATACACAATTCTTTTGAAAAATTTACGTAAATATTTTTGAAAAATTTTAATGCTGTGTGTGTAGTGTATGGTGCAGGTACCTATGAAGTTATTCCCTATCTGAATCATTATACCCACCACAGAGTAGTGTCATAATCTATGACCCAGAACGATTTACTCAGTGCATATAATTTCACGTTTTTTCAACAAAACAGCTGATGTCATTTTGAAATCATCAACTCAGATACAAGGTCACTGTCAACAAAATGAGCTCATCGATAATAGAGTGGGCACTTGTATCGACGTAATTTGTGTTCTCTGTACCTACTTACGAACAGAACACAAAAAAGTAGTTTACCGGCAAAACGTTAAAATTTTACAGCTTTTTGCATAGAAAATTATTTTAGCTAAGTTCAGAACTTCTTTTGATCCGAAACACAGTTGTTAATTTACGTTTTTGACCTAAAAAATGTTGTAAACAATTATTCTGCCAACCGTACAATTAAACTATGCCGACGTAGGCTCCACATACTTGTCCAGTAGCCTAGTCACATAACTTCAATGCTAAACGGATTAGGTTTCATTCACAGCCGCACAAAACAAATTCCAACAACGTTCAAGTACTTACAGAATTAATTAGCAAGGTGTTCAAAGAATTCATATGGTGTGAAATAAGCTACATTCTTGAGGTATAAGTACATTCTGTACAGCAAATATTAATTAATCATTATGTAATCGTAGCTGCTTGCTACGGTCAGAATTTCGTACTTATCTACATTTCTGCGCAGAAAAACTACTGCAGAACGTATTGATAATTTAATCGCCTCGCAATGCTTTATTTGACTATTAAACGTTTAAGAGATTTATTAGTCCCTTAATCAAATGCTTTTAGTTTACTCGAATGCAAATTCTACTTTCTATAACAGCCTTGGCTGCAGTAACTGTGGAGCTAAGTGTCGTATTAACAAAGCCTGCTTTGTGAAGCTGAGGCTCAAATTAAACAATCACAACTAGGCTCATTTGCATCGTTCTGAGTTAATAGTAGTTGTTTAAACTACAGGTTCCATTGGAATGCACTTATTCTGCAATGTACTTAATTATAAACGTTTCATAGCATTGCCCATATAAATGATTGAGGTACTGATGATCTAAATAATAGCATAATAATTTAAGTAGTGTCGTGATTGTTATACTTATAGGTATTCGTGTGTTTACTATAAAGTAGTAAACCTATATTTTATAGTTATTTTATACTTTGATCATGTTTTCCACAAGTCTTGTTGAAAATAGCTATCGTAGCTTATAGGGTAAAGCAAAAACATCTAAATTTTCTGTCCCCAATACGAAAATGTCTTTTTCGTTAGACAACATGTAAGGGGCCTTTTATTTATTACTTAGGAATTTGAGGGGAAAAAGGGTCGGATAGCATCTTGCTTATCGGCATTCCAACAGCGGAATTATTCTAGTTTTTATATGTACTGTAGGGTGAGGGTGCCTGAGTTTCAAAAACCTCTCCTTTAAAAAATGAGCGGCCCTTTAACACATTAATCAGAAACCCTACAACGTGGTATACTTCGTAAAGATGTCATATTAGTTACATAGGTACATTGCTACTAAATACAAGCGATCTTGATGAAGGTACGTACAATCATAAATATAATGTTAGGAGGTATGTGTTGAACAATACGAGCAGGTGCGATACTACAACAAGCATAAGTATTAAGAACGTACATATTAATTAGTCAACAACCATACATAAAATACGTAGGAACATAATATACTACAACCATACTATATGATGACTACAGTTACATTATAAAGGTACATACACATATATTTATGGATATCGTAGAATTACCTCTGTGATGACTTGGTTACCCCTCCGGAGGAAACAGATTCGAAATTGTAAGACATGCAAAAAGCAATGTTCGTTGTTAGTTTTAAACTCAACACAATTTTATTATTAGGTTTTGCATGTAAAGGTAGGGATGAACAAAATCGAAAAAACTATTAAAGTAAAAATTAAAAAAAGTCTTATGAAGTCTTATTAATTATTATGTTATTAACTCGATTCTTATTAGGGATTTAAAGATGTTTATCCTAGGTTAATTCAATTAAGCTGTATACAAATGCTTATAAAAATGACTGTTATGGCGATAATAAACTATAATCATGGCCATAATAATTGTTTTCCAAACAGTCAGATAAATAAAATCTAATTTGAATTGTCAAAGAAACGTAAAGGTTTTTTTTATGTTTTCCAAAAGATTGTAGCAGCCCTAATCAACTGCCAGATGTTAACCAGGCATCGAATTCTAAACCAGACATAAAATGTTTTATAAATATGAAGCCAATAAAGTTCACGTCATCAATGAATATTTACATAGAAACGAAACGATCCGTTATGGAACTGTAAATATATGTAAATAGTCTATAAAGCAAGCAAAATCAAATAAAATAGAACATGATAAATCATAGTAACATAATACACATATGATAAAAAGACACACGGAATAATGTGGCATAAAGATCGCAGCATACAATAAGGACATTAACAGCGGATGACGTCAATCTCCAACAGAACCATACAAAGTGAAAAATCGTCGCTTCAAATTTAATCACTCTGCTTATTAAGAAGTCATTTGTTAAAAGCTGCTACCGCCAAATATGTCCTAACAGTTATTACTGTAACACGACCCACACGGTAAGATTGAAACATGGGCGGACCAGTAAGCCCACACTTGAAAGGAATTGAGCAAGATCCTAAAAATATTAATGACGTGTTAGAAGGAAGTCGTATCTGTTTGTTTTGTTTGTTGTGTTTAAAAAGTATATTGCCAGCCCGTATCAGACTACCCACCACAGGTTATGCGGGAGTGGGAGTATGATTATGCGAGATGTCGAAGGCTAGTATTGCATCACTAGAGAGTAGAGACGCGGGCCGCGGCTGAAACTGAACCAACTCGCTCAAGTCCAAGTGGGTCATGTATTCATGCCGTAAACATAATTTCAGCGCGTTAGCGCCAACAACTACGTACCTATATAACTTGCACGTCTGTGTTGATAAAACAATCGTAAACCGGTTTCCTCAGAGGTATGCATTTTGCAACCGTTTTTGCTCTAAGCCAAAGTGTGATAACAGTATCGAGGTTTATATACCCACTTGAATGTTTAATTTTACAACTCGTCATTGCATCTTCGCAAAATTTCGACACATTTATTGGGTAGTTTTTGTGCGTGGTCTATTTTATTTTAAAGTAATTTTTAACACTTTTCTAAACCATAAATCTGCTGGAAATATGCGAGTAAAATGTGTAAACATTTTATCAGCAGGTAGCATTTTTTTATTTACGCACTGCCATTGATCCGTGCACAACTAGTTCATAGCTCATTCATAGAGCGGAGTAGGTGGCTACTCCTACTCTTATATAAAACCTCGTTATGCGCTAACATTGTGTTTACAATTTCACGCGTTACTGTGTTTTAGCAACAAAATTCTCTGGTTTGAGGCGGCGCAACCGGCGCTATTTCTATTTATGACATCATCCCGCGTCGGGCTTACGTATCGCTGCACGCTTTAAATGGAGGCGACTGACTTGTCTGCAGTTGATGCCGTTCCGCGGACTGATCCCGAATAATGCCTTTTGAATATACTTTCTTGGAGTTGCCGACACGGCCGAGGTGGGCGACTGTCTTGCGAAACTCATTTATTCAAGATTCCCTTTTAGGAAAACAGGGCCGGCAACATAACTGTGACGGACGGAATAATAATATAGCCATGAGACAACTTGGTTTATTCACCTACTTGAAAAATACCTGAATATTAATTCCATGCGTTATTGACATTGCCAACTGGATAAATTTATATTAGCCACGATACCTATAATTTTCATGAAAAAAATTTATGCGAACACATCGCTAACTTAAATCTATTTATTGGAAGTAGATAAATACGTTAAAAAATAAATAAATACCTAGTTGTGCTTTTGAAGAAGTTGTTGCTTTCTCTGTTCATAAGCTCGGATCTGAATTTGCTCATTTCTTCTTCCATCTTCCTCATTTCGGCGTCAAACCTCTCCCTGATGCTGGAGAATTCAGTGTCGATGACAGAAAAGTCACCTAGCTTGATGGGGATATTCCTTTTAAGACCACTGTCAGCCATTTTAAAGAAGTGTGTTATGTAGAATTCGTGAAACTAAACAAACACTGAAACGTTCTAATGTAAACACGGATCACAGTGTCGCACTCAACGGCAGACAAGGCAGGACTGATCATTAGTCGTCGACTCGGCGCCAGGGGGCCTGCGCACAGTTTTAAATAGCCTCACGTTCGAACGACTGCGAACCGCGTCGAGACTCGGTCGGCGTCATTCGGCCCACACTGTGCTTCTCGCTCATTCCACGTCTGGCTGGCTTCACCGTGGCTCATACCGAGCATCTTCGTATGATGCATAGGCACTACCAGCGAGTGATGGCAACATCTACATTATTTTATTGATGAATCATTCATTCTGAATTCGTCTCCTTTGTGTATGGCTTTCTACAACATAATAATAAGTACCTACATACAAAAATATTCACTGTTTGAGCTTCTCATTCGTCTTTCCCATGTATCAACGTATTGCGAAACAGTGTTTCTGTGATAAAATATTCTTGAACGACTTGCTGGTCACCTTGGCCTTATGACGTCAATTTGACGTAACGTCGGAAATTACCTAACCGCTATAAGATTCCTCCAGTTTGATGTATTCTGAAATTTAAATTGTTTTTTGCCTCGAAAGAATATGAACATTGTTTAAAGATTTCTATCTCAATTTCCCAACGACAGGCAATGAGCGCTTTTAAAAACAATTGCCAAAAAAAATATTTCCGTTTAGGGTTGTCTAAGGCTGTTATGAAAGCGGCAGAGGGACCTTGATACCAAGTATGAGTCAGAAGTTTGTCGCGCCTTTAGTGTTAAGACAAAAAGATCCAATTATGACCAGGTTTCTCGGCTTGTAGGCAGTAGGCGAATATGTAAAGCGCTGTATACGTTACAAATAGGAAACATTACTCATACTGTTACTCCTACGCTAATATCAATCATTGCGAGATATTTTCTTAGAATAAGATCAATATTGCATTGAACTAATCCAATCCCGAGAATACATCCAAGGTTGGTTTAAGTACCTTAGTAATAAAATACTTAGTAGATGTTACTAATCTTATAGAACCTTAAATCTATTTAGCCTGACCTGAGATGTGACCGGCGCTATTAAGTAAAACCCTTAAAATTAAATTAATTAAACCGATGGATTTAGTAAGTTATAAAGTTAGCCATAACTAATTTAAAAAAATAAGCTTAGAAACGATTACATTTATTGCTTTTAATTATAATTAATTTTAGTACATACAACAGTGTTATCGCTATTTGATCCGAAATGTTTTTCATGAGTTTCCCCCTAACTTATGAATGTATTTCCAGATAATCCACAATCATACAAAAATTTAAACTTGAACCAAAATTGTCCCCTGGGGGAATCAAAATTTGCAGAAAAGGGGCTGACCCTTTACTCAGACTACCAAATATTTTAAGTCACATCAACAACAGTGACTAGTCATTTCTCGAAAAAGCTACCCCACACTTAACGCACCATTTATAATCGCCGACAGGTCTTTTACTACAGGAAACCACTGCGAAACCCGTCATCATTATATTTAGAAACATTGTTATTTCGTAGAAATGTTATGATACCTGCTTTCAGAATAATATTCTATTTTCTTTTTCCCTTTGTCTAATAATGATACCGCTCATGTAATATTAAAAAGCGCTGCTTCCAAGTAAGTTACCATTTCGTTATTTTCCTTAATTATTATCTCAGTGACACCTTGATATATATATTCAGTGGCGACTAATTTACTTTGCACTTGTGTCAGTTGTCACGTATCCTAAAACTTTGAATCACTATTAAACCAAAACTAAAAATTTGGATATTTGCGGTTAACTCTGCAAAGAACAGGAAAAAGTTTTGATGGTAATAAATACGGTTTATCTTTATTTAATTGGAATTTGTAGAATTTCACATGCTTCCAACTTAAGTTACGTATGATATCTTCAATTCTTATCTCAAGTAGGTACTTAAGCTGTTGTTACATGTAGAAATCTTCGAGGCTGCGAAATGGAAAAGCTCATTAGTCAGTGACAATTTGTCATTGGATACGCGCATGCAAAACTGGTCTTATTTTAAGATAATGGTAGCCTTTCTTAACATCAAGATTGTGGAGGTCAGACGACAAATGACACAAACTTGTACACATTAAATAGTTCCCAAATAAAAGTAAAGACAGTTTTAATTTATCTAGAACTAAGTTATTGAGTAATGGTTTATTAGTTGATTAAGAAAAACTTAGGTACGTAATTAGTAACAAATAAATTTGAACCGAAGAACCTATATACAACTTTAAATTTATGTTGTGCAACTGCAACTTTGCAAGTACCGGTACCTCTCTTGCGTCTATCTTCTAGGCATATGTAACCGTTGTTGGTAAAATGGTCTCGCTAGCACGAGTTCTTAAACCTAATAAAATATAAATTAACTAAAGTAGTACCTAGTAAAGTTTATTAGATATTAACGGGATTTTAAACTTATTTAAAATTTATAACTTTATTTTATCTCAGGTACTCAGGTTCCATCCTATGCGCATGATAAGCTCAAGAGCTAATAACTTAAATTGTGTAACAAAATGTGGTAGAATGATAAAGTTAAGTGAAGCGTTTATTTAAATCAATTAACTGCGAGTTTAGATCTGCGCGGAACTTTTGAAAGTTCAAATAACTTTGTGATGGCGCCTGGCGGAGCCGTGTCACGACGAATTAGTATGCCTTCATGCTCAACCAACCTACGTAGTTTTATATTATTTGTACTTGGCCATTTAGGAACGTACAGTTACACATACATTCACATATGTCTATGTTACACGTGATATAATGTTATCGTGTTTTAGTCATTAGCATTGCATACACTATTTATTACTTGAAGACCAGAAGACCATATCTTAAGCGACGTCCTATTTAACACGATTATTTATTTATACCAAATAACTCTACCTATCCGTAATTTAGTAAGATGTACATTAGATGTTTTATGATCTCAGTAGCTTGTTTACACTGGAGGTGGAGTCTTGTTAATTAATTATTTCGTTTTATTTATATCTTTGACGCTTAGACGATGACATCCAAGAATCATCACGAAAAACAATGATGCACATTTAAATTTATAATACTGTAAACAAATTAGCAGTCATTGAATATTTCTTGTTATTTCTGGCATTAATGTTGATGCATCCATCCTGGATACGTTTCAAATAGAGATAGACTGAATACGAGATTTACCGAGTAACAGAATTCTTCTTCCTTCCCTTTCCCCAATTTATTTTAGGTCTGCGTACGATTTTATTTTCTTCTATTCAACTCTAATAACCACGGTCATTCACAGATTTTTCTTTCATATTTTACTCACGCAATCAATTCACCTCTTTTCTCTGTTATCAAACCGATTACTCAGCTCAACTCTGCTGAATAACTGGGTTCAGAAATTGCGCGAAGACAGTTTTGTTCTCTGTACGAGTACGCGTCCGAAATTCATGCATGGCACACATTATACCCACATTCAAAATGTAACTATATACCTTGTTTTCACTTCCTTGGCCGAATATTACCTAAAACTTTAATCAGTTTTAAGCCCGTAAGTCTCGTGCTGTCTCTTTCACTTTAAGATGTAAACTAGCGACAGATAGAGATTTAAGAACGTCTCAAAGTTAACTTGCGTTTCAGTATTCAGGGGTATGACTTTAAAGTAACTACATTAAATACTACTCGTCAGTTAAAATGAGTTATTCGGCCGACTACGAGTGCTGAAAAAGACGCCGAATAGGCAGAGTACCGACTGTACCGAGTAATAAACAAGAACGTAGCTATGTACTCGGCGCATCTCTAGTTTCAAACGTATCTTTAGGAAAATTTTAAGGAAAATTTAGGTTTTTATTTGTTTTGTATCTATTTTGCGCACCTGTTATTATGTTTCATTTAGAGTAAGTAACTACCTACTTACCTAAATATTTTGTAAGTATAAACCGAAAAAAATGTGTCTAACCAGCTTAAGAACATGAAAACAGGTTGCTATAGGTATAATGCTTCGAATAAAACATTGATTCTTTCCGCTCAGATAAGAACAAGTTCTTTTATCCACGAATAACAATAGCTACCAATTATGAACCACAATGCTTGTGATAAACGCGACCGCGATTATTTCTGTAGATGCAGACACTTCGGAGGAATTTTTGATGTTACCTCTATCTCGGAATGTACTCACCGTCTTACTGGCAGATCCTAATAACGTGCCAACTACTGCTATTCTAGTACTGCACGAAACTGTCTGGGACGGAATGTTGATGAAAGCGATAAACTAAAGAGGTTATTCACATCTCGCCATTGTATGACTATACAATATAAAATGGTCTAATCCATATTTTTTTGTTTTAATTAGCCTTAAAAAGTATTGACAGTTCCCCAGATAAGCTCCGCGGAAGGCGATACGTTGATGAAATTTTAATAAGCTCGGGTGAACGACCATACCTATTAGGAATAGAATGTCAGGCAAGATTGTGACGTCATCGTACGTGTATCTACCGTTCTAACGACAGATTTATATGGAACTGTGATGCTTGACTTCATTGCGTGGAGCCACATGCTTTTAATTTTAACAGAATATTGCCTGGAGAGTATTCTTCCTAACAAGTAGAATTTACATCATTACTTAAGTGCACACATTTAAGTAGGTTTGTACTTATACCTATATATTCCTTTTTAAATGATTCCCGCAAACCCTCGACATCGGTACAACAAACCTTTGTGGATCACACAAAGTCATCCGGGCTCGAACCCGAAACAGGTCACACGAACTCCAGTCCTAGTTGGTATTTACCTCTAGTCCCTCTACCAATCGGGTTTCCTTGTATCACCTAGGTATATTAGTAATGTCATAAAAGGCAATGTATGTAGGTAATATGCATGTAGGTACCTAATGTTATTGTAAAGGTAGGTAGGTGTTGTGGGTGACATTACCAAACAACGTACCTAAATGATCTTTGCTTCCTGTTGTTCGCATTTATCGTCGTATCGTAAGCTTTACCGAAAGATTAAGGGCCGACATAAGAGAATAGCATTAATAAACTCCACGTTCACAACATACAAAATATTTTTCTAGTTTTATAAGTAATCTTTTTCCGTTTGGGTCTCATACTTTAAATCGAGACGTCTCCAAATCATCTATTGATTTTTTGGGTTACCTATTCAACGTAAAGCAATTCGTATAAATAGCATGCAAATAGATAAACTAGCTTCACATACATATTCCGTCTACACGTCAAGGTTAGTGTGTATTGTGTAACAAAGTGCGACGAATCTAGACTTATTAAGATCAAGGTTTTAATGTTTTTGTGACAATGCGATGACACTACCGCGAGGAGTAAGCAGAGCGGAAAGCGGAACCCAACGTGGCTGGATCACTGCCGCATTTTACCTCACATGCCTATAAAGTTTCGATGATACTCGATATGTGCGCATGACTTCACATAGCCACGGCCACGGCAAGTGAATCAGGTACCTACAAGTGAAACTCCGCTGTGGGGCCTAGTTCCATGTGCTTACGAAATCTAAGACGTTAAGTAGGTAGGTACCTAGTTATGTAGATCCCTATTTAGTTACGTATTGTTGTTCTTTGCTGTTTGTGTTTTGGATAAGTAAATTAGATACCAGATAGTGCCTAAGTACGTTCTTACCTAGCCTGTACTTAATTTAGATTTTTGGCCGCTACAATAAAAATATAAGTAAAAGTGTAAAATGTAGGTATCGTAGTTATGTACGAATGAAGTCGGTAATCTGCATCTAATTAAACCAAAAAAAAGTTTTTAATAACTGAATAAATCAAACACCTTGTCTAAATAAGTACCTACTTAGTTGTACCGTAGTATGATGAAACAGACGAATCGTCTGAGACGATCTATACCTACCTAACTTGTCTCCAATACCTACCTAAGTTCATCGCCTCGAGAATATTGATTTTAGAACAAAAACTGCTCCAACCCACATGATAACATCAAATACCTAAGTCCCAAAGGCCAAAGCTGTAAGTAATCAAAGTCAACTTAAGTCGTGTACAAATATTCGATCGCTGAACGACGTAAGCAACCCTCAATACTTCAGGCAGTAAAGCGGTCAATGACGTCACTGAAGCCTGACTTTGATCCTACACTAACGTTTGGAGGATTAAAAAATACCATCCCTAGCTGTATAACTTTAGTTTGAAAATCGTAACTGAATCGTAGCTACTTACATAGGTATTCCATCATACCAACGGGTTGTCAAGTCAAACTATTTTTGCTACAATTAGTGAAATCAAAAGTAATTGCAGCTGTGTAATATAAAGAATAATTGCAATTACTCGTGCATCCGACAAATTAGACGACACGACTAAAATAATTTACCCCTTTTTTTAGAGGAATAGATACGTATTATATATATTGCCAAGCCTAGTCTATTCTAGTGTCGTAGGCAATTTAAGCCTGAAATTATTGTAGTTCCAATCCAACGGGACCTAATCACCGGTTTTCAAGGTGTCGCTAGCTAAGGTGTGAAGTCGTAGGTTCGATTCCCGGACCGGTCAATGTAGAAAACCATTTTTTTTACATTGTCTCGGGTCTAGCTTCGTTGTCTTTGATTCCATAATACAAGTGCTTAAGCTACTTACTTTGGGTTCAGAACAATGTAGGCATGTGATGTTGTCCAATTTAAAAAAAAAAACACCGTCATATTAATGTTTTCTATAGCTTTAGCGTCGGTGCACAGTGAATTAAACTTATATTAATTTAATATACCTAAAGCTTTCTTCATCTAATAGGTATAATGGTATATGCATAGATTAGATGAGTAGGTACATGCGAATAACGTTGCGTAAAACTGCGCAGTGAACAGTGACCAGGGCCTCTAGACAAGTGACAATGCGACAAGCGATAACGCTGATCGAATCGCTCAAATGTATGGAAGTGACAAGTCCTAGTCACGTGACTTATCGAAACAAAATGTCATTTCTATACATTTAATGTCATTTAAGCGATTTCTATCATCGTAAACGCTTGTCAAAATGCCACTTGTCTAGGGGGGCTGGGCAGGAAGGCACCTAAGTTTGTAACGGGATATTCTATGTCGAGTGCTAAAGTGCACTGGATTCTTACATAATAAATTAATAATGCATCTCCACTCACCTATTTTTATGTAGGGAGATACTTGTCTTATTAACTACCTTAATGAATATATTTCGATTTTGATACAAAATTATATTAAGTATAAGAAAGCAATAATCACTGTTTAAAAAACCTATAGTTTCTATCAATATTTTAATTCGTCCAATAGTGAGTAGTGACTAATAATCTTGCTAGTGTGCCTATAAATTATATGGGTATGTCTGTATTCAACGGCTCAACCAATTTTGACAATAATGCGAGTGTCATTCCTTTCATAAAATACTCTATTTCTGCTCATACTTTAGGTAACTTTGCTCTTTTATGAATGTCAGAAAAGCTCATGTACCTACCTAAGTGCACCGACCCGTTTGTGTTGGCGCACCTACTCACTTATCACGTGTAAAAAAATGTCATTGAGGGTACTAAAATGTCCCTGATGTTACTAATATATCTCTGATGTTACTAAAACGTCACTGATGTTACTAAAATATCACTGACGTTATCCTTTATAATGACGCGACCAAGGAAAATGACAGTGACAATGAGACATTGCAGAGCGACCAAATGACTGCATCATGCAGAATTAATGAAACAGTTTAGGAAGCGTTTTCATTCACAATAAGTTTATTGTGCTGCCCTACATTAGCGCAATGTTGCGGTGAACTATGACGCCATTCTATAACTTATAGACAAAGCTTAGATATGTCATTATACACGTATATAGCATCATACAATAGTTATACACCAACAGGACAAACATAACCCTCCTTTTGTGCTTCGCCGCAGTCGGGTAAAAAAAATCTTTTACGTTGGTACCGTACAGATAGGTACACGCATGACGTTTCGATGCTTGACTGCTAACCTGCTGAATAAATCTAATGATGGGGATTGTTCTGTACTTTACACATTCTATGAATAGTGTATAAATAAATTATATTGATTACGCCCCAGTTACTATGTACTTAAATGTGCGTTGAATCGATGATACATTAGTTACGTACATATTTGCACGCTTGTTTATATCATTTCACTTGGGAGTTACCTTGGAGGTTTATTTTTAGAAATTAACATCACTGCAGCGATAGCTGGGTTAAGACAAACTAAGATATAAAATTTTAATATTGATGCAGATCAGTCTCCGAGATCATTACAATATCAAATATTTATAACATTGCAGGCGCTTAAGGGTCATCGATATAAAAATTCATTAATCTGTTTGTTTACATTTTACATATTGGTTAAGTAAACACCTAATAAGTAGGTATGTAGGTACCTATTATCTTTCACAATACTAGGTACTTCATCTTTATCAATTATACGTATCTACTCACAATTACGGACCAATGGAACAACAGGATTTTTTTTTACCCTGTCTGGTTGATACCAGATAATGAAATTTTAAAATCGCAACAGCAAAATTCCAAACATAATCCGAAAAAAAATGCAGTAGGTACCCAATCACGTTGATTTTCCAGCTTTGTTTAAAATACACAATAATTTCAAAGTCAATGACCAAAGAACCAAATAAAATAGTGTTATTTATATGTGACAGTAAAACCACCGTTTTTTCGATACATTCTGTTTGTGTAAGGAAAAAACCTGCCTCGTTAATCAAAGGCATCTATTCAGTATAATTTGTTAGATGACGTCTTATTATAAAAAAAAATATGAGTAGACACCTAAGTAATCCAATTTGCAAGCACGCTGTTCACAGGACGGATAGAATTCCATATAAGGACCGCGATATCGTTGTGTAGGTGAGTTCGTATGAATAAACTCAATACCGCCTACATTGACCAACTGCTGTTTTATTCATTACTTATAGTAGGTTTTTAAGGTTGTCGTCATAATTATACATAAATAGCTTGTTTATTTTATTCGTTGTTTTCGTGGAGTTAAAGCTTACTACATATAAAATTTTGATAAAATCGGTTGGGTGAATATCCTTAAACGCGGAACAGGAAGTCAGTTACTTTTGCATTTATAATATTGGTATAGATTTGAAATAAGTTTTTTTTTGTTAAATTGGTGCTAATAACAGAGGCCATGAAATTGAATATTGTGTTTTATGAATCACAGACTCCTTATCTCCACCTACAATACTGATAAAAGGTTTAAGCATATTCATTTGATAAGAAGCATATTAAGTACATATGCTTGTTCAAAATGTAGGTATAAATCATACAATATTGAAGAAATACATATATTTATTATTTCTTATAGAATACAAAACAACTAAGATTATGATATTACATACACTTTGCATACAACATCAAACTGGTTTACTGTCAAGACCCAATCAGTGAAAGGACCTTAGATGCTGTGCAATAAAAGCGCTATGTTGGTCCCAACTGCCGTTAGTAATCTTTGAAAATGCATTACAAATATGTTGATAAAATATAACTAAATAATGATTAATACCAACTGATAGAATGTGCTAATTACAGAATAATAGTAAGACAAATTAAAAACTAAACATCTTGTGCTTCAATACTCGTTTCACATTATGTTTATTATAATCAAATCCTGAACTTAAATTGTAATTGAAAAATAAGTAGATACACAGCATAATGTGAAAAAAGTACCTATAATAGTTTATACAAAGTGCTACACAAACTGGCTCCGAATAATACATTTATCTAACTTATTAAACATATATTAATTTTGTAACAGTGATTATGGGAGGATTTCCTCAATTAGGCAACAAGTACAATCACATTCGACTTGCTTCTCTTTATTTTTGTGCAGATATCAGTTCTTTGTGTCAACCCACCGAGCTATTAAAATAGGTTTGCAAATTTACAATATTCTTTATTTAATACTACTTATCACCAGGTGATTCTGTACAATAGTTGGCCACTTTATACAGTACAAAACTACAAAAGTATGCAAAAGCAACACTCAATGTATTATAATTTCTCTTTAGTTTCTTTTCAGAAGTATAACAATTTGTAAACAAGTCTTTCAAGAGTGAATTAAATTCACTTAAATTGTATAATAACAGTAACTATTTCAATACAGTATATTATAGAAAAATATCAAACCATTTACCAAGATTTGTATCTTATATGAATATGTGTGCGTTGGATAATAGTTAATAGTACAAAATATAGATTTCCTACATACTGTTCAGTCGAATTTTGGTCTTAAACTCGCGTTTTTTTCATGAAGAGCAGCATAAATAAGTATCCATATCAAAGGTATCTTTATCTTACAAGTTTGTTTGACGACTATCGGCCTGTGTTTGTAGATGGAGCTTCGGTAATCGGCTGAACAGGAGCCGCAGCACCACCCGACCCTGACGTAGCCCACACAATAATAATGATAAGTAGGACTGCTCCAATAGCACCAATAATCAACATCATCTTTAGGTTCTGCCACCAGTACTTTCGTTTCAGTTTCCCAGCCTGCTGTTCAAACTGCGCAGCTCCATGCTGTAAAGCATCAGCACGGTTGTCTAGTTCTGACAACCTTTGATCCCTCTCCAAAACTTTCTCGACGTTGACGCGCATAATGCCAACAACTTCATCGACTTTAGCTTGAGTCTGTGCCAATCGCTTGTCGCTTACTTTGGGCCCTGAGCTTCCTCCTTGGTCTTCCATTTTTATTGGATTATAAACTTCTGTACGAATAACACGAAAATGTATAACACTACAGGTGAACTCCTTAAAAATTAGTTTCTAATTTTCTATGAATCACTGACAAAAATATGGCGAAGGCACGGCAAATAAAATTCTCGAATGACAGATAGAACAATCAGCGTGACACATTCATGACGTCATGATAAATAACTATGGTTAAATTGTTATTACTTATTAAAGCCATGTCTACTGCTCAACATTCTAACATAACATTAGTTAAAAAAAATAAATTAGGGGTATGGCCTGGCCTAGCACGATCGTAAGTTTTAATTCGGCTCAACAATTAGGCCACACCCCTAATTTATGATATTATCTAACAATTATAGGCGTCAGGTCTGGATATGCAGTTTTTAAACAAACATTGTTGTCTGCTGTTTAAAAATTATAGTAGAGTACATACAATAGGGTATGACCT
The DNA here is from genome assembly GCA_932294365.1 of Diachrysia chrysitis. Lineage (NCBI taxonomy): Eukaryota > Metazoa > Arthropoda > Insecta > Lepidoptera > Noctuidae > Diachrysia > Diachrysia chrysitis. The sequence goes on along the minus strand of OW028649.1, from coordinate 6,669,629 downwards.
AGCATTATCGACTGTGTTTATTCGGCAAAACATTACGGCGCTACCTCCTGTTAGAAAACAAAAATGTTAAGTAAACATTTTGTGTGTATTAAAGATAAAAAAGCCGCGTGGCCGTCAATGGGACAACAATTTTCCGCATATATTATAAAAGTATTCTGTGACACCAATATAAAACTTCAGCGTTGCTATCTAAACTAAAACAAATTTATTTCTATGAATTTTAATTTTTATTCATCATTTTAAAATAAAACAAGCATAATTTAGCAATATGGCTGATCAACTCTCAATTTTGAAAGATCTATTTGGCTTCCAATTCTGTCAACCGGTAGCATTAATCCAAATATATACTTCTTAAATTATTGTCCTTTGGAAAGCTGCAATGTTTACGATTTAACGTTTATTTTACAGCGTTGTATAGATAGGTATTTACAGGTATAAACCTAATGAAAGAATAGAAAAAAAGGTTATGCTGTTAACAGTTTAGACAGAATAAATCCAACTTTTCTAAGCTAAAGTAATTTATTCTCACTGTTAATCATCATAACCACCTCAATCTTTCGTCAAATCAATGTGATTAGTTGGCGAAAAACTTAAGAACCAATCACAGCGCTTAACACGAGGTTTGATAGGTGATTAGGAATAAAATTTAATTTTTTTTTTTTGAGTTGCTCCGTTTCAGAAACCGGGGGTAAATCTTGCCAAACCACAATACCCGGCCACAGTGACAAAGACATAAAAAAATCTTTTGTCCTTATTATTTACATGGGTCTACCAATTAGCAATATCGCTCTATCAATCTAGCTCATTTTATGGCTCTTTATAGATGCTTTCAGTAAGGATATAAACAAATAAAACCATTGTTTGTTTATATCCTTTGACGACCTCCGTGGTCGAGTGGCGTACACACCGGTTTTCAAGGTGTCGCCAGCTCTGAGGTCCCGGGTTCGATCCCCGGCCGGGTCAATGTAGAAAAAGCATTTTTCTACATTGTCTCGGGTTTGGGTGTTTGTGGTACCTTCGTTGTCTCTGAATTCCATAACACAAGTGCTTTAGCTACTTACTTTGGGTTCAGAACAATGTATGTGATGTTGTCCACATTTATTTTATTATTTATTATTTATTTTATTTATTGTAAAAAAATGTCTTGACTATATTAAATAGTCGAATAATGTTTTTCAAAAACTAGCGCAGCACACCAGCCTTTATAGGTCTTGTGCTGCACAGATCTATAGTTTTTGGTTTTGTTTCTGTCTGTCAATTCTGATTTCTGGTTGCCTGTGGATTTTGTTTCACCGGTGCCTAATTATTAGTATATTCTGATAAAAGAACAAAGAAAAACCAAAATGGTAAGTACAAACTTGTTATTTATGTTGCGCATGATATTTTCCAATAATTCGGTTTTTGAAATATCTTAGAAATCGTGAATAATCTAGCAAACTTCGAACCGTTGTTCTTGTTGCACGTGTGTCTTGATCACATGAAATTATTGTCTAGGTATCACTCAACCCCATCAGAATATTAAAAAATGAAGCGGAAGAGGAAAAGGCCGAGGTGGCCCGTATGTCCAGCTTTATTGGTGCTATTGCCATTGGAGATTTGGTGAAAAGTACCTTGGGCCCTAAGGGTATGGACAAAATCCTTGTCTCCTGTGGCCGAAATGCTGGCCAGGTAAATATTTTATATCTTTTTTTTACCGCTTATCTGAAAACTATTACTACATTCATGTGTAGAATGTTTTACTCAAACTGAAATATTTTTTAGGTTGAGGTTACAAATGACGGCGCTACTATTTTGAAGTCTATCGGCGTTGATAACCCAGCAGCCAAGATCTTGGTGGACATGTCCAAAGTACAAGATGATGAAGTTGGTGATGGAACAACTTCTGTTACTGTTTTAGGTTGGTACCAATATTGACACTTATTTAATATCTTATTTTGAACTAAATTATCCAAATGATACATGTTTTTTTTAATTAATGTATATATTTTACTTTGTCACTTATTGGTTGTCATTGCTGTATTTTAAGTTATTTTATATAAAATTTACATAATTGATAAAAAACGTAATTAGCAAATATTACATGAAAGATGTTTCTTTTTTGGTCTCTTTATATAAAAAACGAAGTAACTTAACTGCTGTCATTAAGTATTATAAATTTAAACATAAATGATAGGAATAAAAAAAAACAACGACAGCTGCAATCAGTGTTTTTTTAAAGAAATTTTTTGTATGTGTGTTGACTGAAAAACACATTGTAGCTTAAATAATAATTTCAAATCTCTTGTCAAGTACTTGTGGTAGTATTGTGATCGACCAATCACATTGGTTAAGAGATTCAATTGTAAAGGCCGAAAATGAATTATATTTATATTAAATTAAATAACCTCTACCATTGTTAATTTATTACAGCTGCTGAATTACTGCGTGAAGCAGAGAAGCTAGTTGAACAGAAACTTCACCCGCAGACCATTATTGCTGGGTGGCGTATCGCTGTAGATGCTGCTAAACAGGCCCTTTCTGACGCTAGCTTCGACCATGAGAAGAGTTTTAATGAGGCTGCACTTCGCGCTGACCTGGAAAACATTGCCCGCACAACATTGAGCTCAAAGATTCTGTCAAACCACAAAGAGTGAGTATTATTTAATTGTATTGTTTTTTGATGAACTGTGTTAGATTCCTTAACATGATTATTTTTCATATATAACATTTTATTTACTGTTAAGTCATGACTGTAACTGTCTTTTTATGTCTTGTTATTTTGTATATAGTTAATAAACTATAGACCATGTTCAAGCTCAAATAGATTTAAAAATGCTTTTAGAGAAACTAAGTCTACATTATTTTTTAATAAAGGATGACATATATAGTAATTAATTTATTTTATGGTATTTCAGGCATTTTACAAAGTTAGCTGTTGATGCAGTGCTCCGTCTCAAAGGCTCAGGCAACCTGAAGGCAATCCAGATTATTAAGATTTCTGGAGGTCTGTTGGAAGAATCCTTCTTGGATGAAGGTTTCCTATTAAACAAGAAGGTTAGTGTTTTTGTTTTTATGATTTTATGTAATTTCTATGTACAAGTACCTATAAAAGGATCATAACATAATTACATAATAAACATAGTACAAATGAAATATTGGTATATGATTTAAGAAATTAGTTTAGTTATATTACAATTAACTTACATGCAATTGATAATATTAATAAAATATTTTAATTTAACAGGTTGGAGTACACCAACCTAAGCGCCTAGAGAATGCCAACATATTAATTGCCAACACACCCATGGACACAGACAAGATCAAAGTGTTCGGATCTACTATCAAAGTAGACTCTATGGCCAAGATCGCAGAACTCGAAGTTGCTGAGAAGGAAAAAATGAAAGACAAAGTTAACAAGATCTTATCTCACAAGTGCAATGTCTTCATCAACAGGTAATTTCGTATTCCCTTGTTTTATTTATTTCAAAGTATAAATTAGCACTAGCTTTTATTCCCAAGAGTATTTAAGAATATCCTTGTCCAACACTAAAGCCAGACTTAGTTGCGAAATTATATTCATTATTATTTAGGAATTTTTACGGCTTATTCGCGACTCTGCTGCCTCTGCGTCAGCTCATGATTAAGGACTTCTATTGGGTCTCAAACTAGTCCGAGAAACCATAAAAATTCTGCAATAATTAGCAAAGATGACACAACTGTGGCTTGAATAATTTAAACATACTTGTTTTTTTAAATTGCCGCTCAATTAAATTAATTATAATAAAATAAAACTTACTATTTCTCTACTGTGTATTGACATTATAAGTGTATTTAGAAATAATGTAATAAAATACTTAATTATTAATCTCTTTTTAAATCTTCAGGCAACTTATCTACAACTACCCAGAGCAGTTGTTTGCTGACGCCGGTGTAATGGCGATTGAGCACGCTGACTTCGACGGTATTGAGCGACTTGCCCTCGTCACTGGTGGTGAAATTGTATCCACATTTGATTCACCCGAAAAAGTTAAGCTTGGACACTGCAAAGTTATTGAACAGGTAATATTATCTTTTTACTAGAGAGAAAATATGTCATATATATACACCATCATTACTTATATATCCTTCCTGCTTTATATAACCTTATAACCGATTTGGAAAATTGTTTAAACCTTATGTTAGTGAAAGAAAGACACGAAATCCAACTTAATCTATTTGAACTAAAGACTACAATGAAAGTACTGATCCATATTTCAGTTAAAAATTGTCAATATTTTTGCATTGGGTTTTTAAATTTGTTCCAATCCAAAACTTAGGTCCGGTGAAGCAATCAAAGCCTGCGCTAATGTTCACTGCATAGATCTCTTAAAAATAACAAAATCTAAACCTGTTAGAGAAATAAAAAAAATACTATATATAGCTCTTGTATATCTCCAGGTACTGATTGGTGACGAGTGCCTCATCCGTTTCTCCGGCGTGGAGCTGGGCTCGGCGTGCACCGTGGTGATCCGCGGCGCCACCCAGCAGGTCATCGACGAGGCCGAGCGCTCGCTGCACGACGCGCTCTGCGTGTTGGCTGCTACTGTTAAAGAACCTAAAGTCGTTTATGGTGGAGGTTTGTTATCATCTTGTAAAACCTGATATTATTTTTGATAAGAATAATTATGTTCAAGATTTTCACCTCTCAGAAGAATATGACCTATATCTTCTAAGATAAAGCTAGATACTTCTGAAAACAAATTTTGTGCTCGCAAAATGAATAATAATTTCATAAATGAACATTTTCTCAACAACCAAAACTGTATTGATTAAGTATAAGACATTAATTGCAACATGTTATAGGTGCCAGTGAGATGCTGATGGCGGAAGCTGTATCCCGCGTAGCAGCACGTACCGCTGGCAAAGAATCTGCAGCAGCTGAGGCGTTCGCCATAGCGCTACGCCGGCTGCCGTCAGCCGTAGCCGACAACGCGGGCTACGACTCTGCCGACCTTATCTCCCACCTGCGCGCGAACCACGCTCAAGGAGAAATTACCATGGGCTTGGGTAAGTTCTACTAGCTGTTAAGCACATTTCTTTTGAATAACAAGTAAGATCACTTGAGAGATCTCAATGCCGAAAAACCGTTGGGAAATATAACTTAAGTAACATACTGTCTTATACTATATACTACTAGCTGTTTCTCGCGGCTTCGCCCGCGTGCATTTCGGTTATCCCGGAAAAAAGTAGACTCTAGACTATCTGTGTACTTGTTTGTAAAAGTTTCATTTAAATCGGTTCAGTTGTTTTGGCGTTAAAGCTCGACAGATAGACAGAGTTACTTTCGCATTTATAATATTAGTAAGGATTTGTTTAAGTTGCAATAAAGATGATGTATTAATTTATTAACACCATCCACAGACATGCAAAACGGCCGCGTTGGAGACATGAAGAAGCTCGGCATCACTGAATCGTACGTTGTGAAGCGTCAGGTGCTATTATCCGCGGCAGAGGCCGCCGAAATGATCCTACGTGTGGACAACATTCTGAAAGCTGCGCCGCGCCGCCGCGGACCCGACCGTCGCCCGTGCTAGAACATGACTCTCACGCACGAACATAAGTAGAAGTGGGGAATACGAGACTCGTAGCCGAATACTTAAATGACGCTTATTTTAAGTCGCGCTTAAGCCAGTTCGTACATAATGCAAGGTAACTATCCGATACCCGACGATTTTAGTATTCACGTAACTACCGCCTTACAAACCATAGAGGTTAGTATATATGCACCAGTCGTTGGAGACCAAAGTCGTAGAGACTTGCGTCGCCTTGTGTGCGAGCAGGCTAAGTCTCAAGCTGTCTGTGTCACTTTAAGGAGGAATGTAGCAAAAGACAGCGCATCTTCAAGTTTAAGTTTCGTTTAAGTATACGGAGTAAGAACTCTGGTTAGTTTACATGTGTCTCAAAGTATGTATTTTCATATACCTATAAACTATCAGAAATAAAGTCTGATTCAAATTTAAACCACTTCTGTTTATATTTTATTGTATTATGCACTTCTGTGCAGTAAAATGCTTTTATGTCAGAACCAACTTCTAATAACTTTAAGTTTAGCTTTACCAGTTTAGCCTTATTGGTCACAGAACAAACATTTTTGTAACAAAATGTTTACTTAGTAAAGTGTTCGTGACTGCACTAAGTTTTACAATAACACAATTTTTACAATATCTCAGTGATTATATGCGTGTTGAAATAAGTATTTTGAGTTTTCAAAGTGGAATTCTATGAATGATCGATAACATTTTATTTTCGACTTGCGTCCTCCTAGATTTGCTAGCTAAAACACATTGAGCTGCGCTAGTTTCATTTACATTAGCTTTTAGTTTTAATAAAGGCCGTTAATGCCTCGGTATTAATGTATTAACATATTATAATTTAATAAAATCTTAACTGAATTTTTGTCTATTTAATTTATTTATTTCGTACCCGACTCATCCATGTTTATAATTAAAATGCAAAAGTACTCTGTCTGTTCCTGCTTTCACGGCTAAATCGCTGAACTGATTTTGATGAAACTTGACCCAAGCTTACCCCATATAAGCTTAAAAAGCTTAGCTTAGGTTAATCTTCTCTTTCCATATTTTCCAGGTTCATCTTTGTGATCACATCTGTCTACCTCTAAATGGAATACGGGCGTGACAATAAGCATTAATTTACGTATTCACGCTACTTTATAAACTTGGTATTTTTGTACAAGTACTTGAGATTCAGTACAGGCATAACTTATTTTAACAAATCTTTGACTTAGTTGATTTCAATTTCCATATCGTTACCTTACTATTTTAACAAACATTTATGTTATATTGAACCAAGCTTATGTGAAAAAAATAATAATATTGTTAACTTATAATTTCGGCATCAGCATAATGAATTCGATTTTTCATAAGTCCTACCTATGAACTTACAAAATTAAGTAGGTATGTACATAAAAAAGACATGAGTTAGTTCTCACGTATTTCAATAAACTATATAGTGCCTTGGGCGCGTTGATTGCCATGCCACTGTTCGACCCACTATAGGTAAGATGATAAAAACTGACCAAGTGCGAGTCGGACTCGCGCGTGAAGGGTTTTAGTACCATCGTATAAGATTTATGCCGTTAAAATCAAGCAAAAAACCCCCCTTTAATCATTTTTATTGCATGTTTTTACAGCGGCATAATTGTGTGAGACACTGAAGTTTTTAACACTAGCTGTTACGGTTTATGAGATGTTCAGCCGGACGACATACAGTATATACAGACCGACAGACAACAGAGGCTTGGTTATAGGGTTCCGTTGGCTTGGCACCCATCGGTTGCGGAACGCTAAAAAGGAACGGGTACATACACGTACATTATTTAAAACAAAACGGTTTACTCACGAATATTCTCAGGATCACCCGACTAGTTACAGACTCAATAGGAGTACCTAATCATGAGCTGACGCGGCGGCGGTGGTGTCGCGAGTCTCGACTCGGTTTACACACACACATGACTAAACCGATTTGTTTTAAATAATAATGAATACTCCTCATGAAAGTTATTATAAAAATGTACGTACATTGGACAGGCATATTATTTTTAAAACATTCATAACGAATGGAAAATCATTAAGTATCCAATGCAAACGTTTGCCATACATAATATCACGGCTACTAGACAGCTACTAGTTGAACCAAATTGCTTCTAATTTGACATGCGATGTTTAAACGTAAATTTTTAAGCACCGTGCATGAATGCTTTTAAATTGCAGACAATTTGAAAGGAAAATCAATGCTTATGCTAACAAAGAAATAGGTAGCTGTTTGTCTACTTTATGGTGGGGGTTATAACGGTCTATTGACTTTGTTCCCTTACCCTAGATATGTACTTATATACTTAGATATACTACTTAGCCTTGGGGCAATTTCAAAGTAGTATTTTCACGTGGTTTGAATGTGTATAAATAATTAGGTGGGTACCTATCTACTATCAGGGCTTGGATTTTACCAAATAGTGAACTGTCTGCTTGGGTTCTCTTACCATAGTATTTTTATTGGCGACAATTTTTAGCTTAACTACTTAATACCTAAAAACTTATACTACTAATTGCTTTGTCCAGCATTACATAGGTCTATGTATTAAGTAATATTTTATTTCCCCTTTAAAAAATAATGAAATAAAATAGGTATATTTTGATTGTTACAATGTAGGTATAATATAAAAAAATAGTAGGTAGGGTCTTACTTGTTTAGATATATTATTTTTGTTACTTATTAACATTAAAATTACTTAAAAAAATTGGGTACTCACAATAATTTCTGCCGGGCACCTAAAGTTAATGTAGGTCTATAGATACTAAAAATAATGTAGGTCGGTAGTGATGCGTGTGTGTAGGATAGAAGAAATGAAGAGAAAGTCCGAGTACGCAAGAAGAAGAATGAAAGTTTATTGCACAGACATTACACAGGTTACAGTTCACACACACAAGAGTTTCACAGAGAAGAAGGAGTGGTAGAAATATAGATGATAGAGAACAGAAATAGAATATTATTAGGTTTTAGCTAATATTAAGACACAGCAAAATTAAGCGCGGCGAAGCTATGATTTTTAATAGCAATAGCGGCTGTCGATGCAAGTAGCAAACTGTAGTGTGGGCCGCCCGCGCGAGCGCATCGCGCCGGCGGCGCTGTCCCGCTCGCGCGCGCGGAACGCGTGACGTAGCGATCCAACCGGTCGGCCGGCGGCTGCTAGAACAATAGACGCGTCGCAGCTAGCTGATAAGTAATTATCTACTAATATGAAATATGTGTTTGTCTGTTGAACGTTAGTTACACAAGCTATTTTATTTTACTTTTTGATTTTATATAATACTAGTTGTTAAGTACTTTGTAAATATGTATATTAATTATTTTTGAATTTAATTTTAAACAAATCAATAATTTATATTTAGTTTTAATTAGATTTAAGAAACAACTGTGTAAATTATAAATAAATAAAGGTAGGTCACTACAATAAAAATAATTATTACTTTGTCGCAGTCAACGTGGTCTACAGCACAAAACCTAGAAAACAACATTTTTCGTTTCGTTACATTAGTATGATTACTACCGTAATTCGTCACGAACCGAAACATGATTCCTAATATCTACACGAATACCCCTAGGTACCTACATACTGATTTATACCTATATATTTACTACTTTTAAACTTCCTCACAAACGAAATGAAATTCGTTTTCGCGAGAAATCTTCGGCTATCTGACCTGGGACAGTAATGGAATTTTCCTTTATTATTTGATTTACCTGCTCCTTCAATTTTATATCGGTGCAATAGTGTTATCCTCTTGTACAGGACCTGAACCTTTTTATATTAAAAATGTTACAAGGTGATATATAGGTAGGTATCTATTAAATAGGTGTCTACACAAAAGTTATTTTGAACTTGCTACGTATGTCTACGAAACGTACGGCTACGAGTATCTACCCGGTTTAAATTCTTGTTTTCGGAGAATCGTTAAAAAGTTTTCGGCCCTGATTTAGGTTATCTTGATTATCTACATCTAAAGAAAAACCTTTCGGCGCTCACTTTGGAGTTAAGATTATATTATTTCAATCCTACTTAGAAATAGACATTACAATAATATTTCTACCGCATTCGAATAGTTTCAGAACATGCGATTGTTGTTTATGGAAAAGCCAATTCAAATATTGCTATAATTATGAGCCATTTCGTTTCTACAGAAGCTAATAAAGCTCACGTATCCTGCATTACAAGAAAGCTTTTAATTTTCTACGTAGATTCATATAATTAGTGTGGTTAAATTACAATTTACGCGAAAATGGTTTGGCCATCAGACTTCGCTCGCTCGTAATGCGACAAAATAATTGCTACTTAAGTAACTAAGTGGGTCTTTATTTCTTTAATTGGTTTACAAATTAGGTAAGATTTTATTTCATAAGATATTACATAAGATGAGTAAATTTTAAAATTATTACTTACAGAAGTGTCTAAACTTAATACCGAACTCATTTATCTTTAATTCTGTCTACATACCTAACAACTACGTTAAAATACTCTAATAGTAGTCGTAATATATGACGACCTCCGTGGTCGAGTGGCGTACACATCGGTTTTCAAGGTGTCGCCAGCTCTGAGGTCCCGGGCTCGATCCCCGGTCGGGTCAATGTAGAAATCCCCTTTTCTACATTGTCTCGGGTCTGGGTGTTTGTGGTACCTTCGTTGTCTCTGAATTCCATAACACAAGTGCTTTAGCTACTTACTTTGGGTTCAGAGCAATGTATGTGATGTTGTCGTCATTTATTTAAAAAAAAATATTATAATATGAAAAAAAAAATATTGTTCAATTGATAACAAAAAACTCTTTTGCTTTCCCGCGATCGTATATGGAATATACGAATAGAATGGTTTACAAATTTACTCTCAAAACTGCGAAGGTAAATAGTTGGTACCCTTCTCTATTGCTACAAATTTTTCTGGAGCAAATCGGTGTGAGCTCGACGCGAAACTGACAGCTCGTTCATTTTTAACTCCCGTCCCTGCTTCCACGTTGGATACGACAATTTGGATAAATGGTACATCCGCCGACGACAAACTAAATTATTCAGGCTCCTTCTGGCTTCGCTTCTTCACATGGCGGCGAGGATTGCACAACAAAGTGGAATATTTAGAGAGTAATCACGCACACAACATTGGAACTTAGAATAGGTCTGTCAACCCTGCCGTCTGTTTTCTTCATCGGCATTTCTATTCTCCTCATAAGGTCCTAAGGATGAATATTGCCTCCACATTTATAAGTAGGATGGCATGAAAATTAGACGTGCTTGTGCATATTTGCATGTTTTTTATTATGTGCGTGATAAACGTTTAGTGTGTGATTGCCCTTAGTGTGCTAGTTACAAACTTTTTTTCTTGACAATAATGATGGTTAGATTGGATTCCCCACAAATTTACGCACCATTATTTTACATACTTAAGTGCTTTTTTTTTACATCTAATTTGCTTGGTGATCGACCAGAGCGTCCATTACTATTTCTGAAAACAAATTCACAAGAACTTAGTCACTTATATATAGGTCATGCAGATAGCAGAAATTCATTGAGCGCTGACAACCTAATTAATGTTCAAGACGTTAATAATTGATCTTCATCTAATATCGGATTGTAATTTGCTAGTTAAATCCATATTTGATAGCACAGACTGTAATAATTGAAGATAGTATCAAAGGTAATTATAGAGACATTACCATAGTTTATTTGAAGCCAAAGATAATATTGTTAGCGGTCGTCATTTTGTTTGAATGAACCAAGGTTTCTTTAAATAAAAGTTGCCTAAATAAGTTCAATGGTATTTCATTAAAAGGCAGACGTTGAAAAACAAGGCATCCGAATGAATAATGTTAACTAATGACGAATGTTTGCAGTTGTTGAAATGTTCTCGAATGCCACACAGGCCGCTCGGCAAAAAATAAACTGCAATGTAATTGCGGCCCGGAATAAAGTTATAAGCTCCCTACTCCGGACCGAATATTATAATTCAAGAGAGTGATAATGTAATTTAATAAATCTTATTTTTATATTTTAACTTTTTGTTGATGGGATTCAGGCTTATTGAAGTTTATTTTGTTTTGTTTTATTTATCTATTGAATTGGTCACATTCTACTTCGTATTGCGTTAGACTATTGAAGAATTGATAAATATTTCAAATTTCAATAGCAAAACTGAACAAATAAATAGGAAACAAAAAACGTTCAAAACAAAAAAAAATAATGTAAAGGTACATTTATTATTTGCGTATGAAGGGTTCCGTACTATTTTATGGATATCTATTTTATTTTTATTATTTGTTGTTATAGCGTCAACAGAAATACACACTCGGAGACATTTTTAACTCTAGCTATTACGTTTCATGGGATATAGCTCGCTGACAGACGGACGGACGGACGGACAGACAGACAGCGGAGACATAGTAATAGGTCCTGTTGGCACCTCTTGTGCACTGAACCCTAAAAGGATAAAAAGGGAAAAGCCTACCTATTTTCAAATCCATTTACAAACAGTTCACTTAGATACGGACCGAAACTGGTGCCCCATAATCCAAAACGAGAGCAGAGATTAAGCCTTAATGGGATGATAACTATCTAAATTAAAGTTAAATCCAATAACTCCATTCATCAGGTAGCAGTAAAGTAATTCACCCGAGCTGGGGTGAGTTACAAGTTTTGTTAGATCTGTTTCCTTTCCTTCTCGTTTATCTTTCTTAAACACTGGAATTGGCTCGGGATTCGGGGGATAATTACGTTGCCTATTTAGTTGGTAAATAACGTACCACCTTATTTTTCTTTTTGCTTTTTCTATTCGTTTGTAAGACGGATTTGTATTGTTTTGTGACTTTAGGATTATTGTTGTTCTACTTTTGTCTACAGTTAAATGTCGTGGCAATTAGATTTTGTTATTTCATGTTGAAGTCTTAATTAGGGTAAATAAAGTAGAACTTCAATAAAACACTTTACATAACAGTGTTTTAATTTCAGTATAGCTGGAAGAGATTTTTTATCAAAGTTATAATTAGCGGCCAGTTTTATTAATATAGCCAGTTATTAAAAATAAAACGGACGGCTCATTATGACTAATAATTATAAGTCTGGTAGGTTATCTTTCTTTATACCTAATCAACATCAATGCATTTTTTTTGAGTATGTATAGGTATTTTGAGTATATAGAGTATATATTTATTTCAGTATATTAAGTATATATAGGTACTTTAGGTTCACCTACTTACTTAATATTTTTAGCCTTTATATATGCACCGTATAACCTACCACACACTATGATATACCTACTAATACTACCTATAATTATGAATCCATGGTTTAAGTATCAAAGTACATGTTTTATGTTTATTATTGAGAGATTTTTTTTAGTACTAACTAGTACCGAAAATTTACTCTCAATACTAAAAATATTTAAAAGCTGCTTAAAAACCGCTAACTTTATAATCATAACATCTAAGTCTCCGTCAGTGAATATCACGAACCCTTATGGCTTTTAAAGGGTTATATTTAACAGCCGCAGCTTGATAAACATAACCCTATACAACCCTTAAATAAAAGCAAAATAAAAATTAAGATCAAATGAATTTTGCAGAGGACCCAAAATACACCTACAGTTAACATTACATATCCAACATTTACAAAACCATTAGTACGATATCGCGTGAATTATCAAAGCGGCGCGGCGTGTTTAACGAAGACACACAACACAGGATCTGAATATACACGAACACAGCACCAAGAAAATACATAGCACCATCGATATTCTGATTAGTGCGAGTAAGCTCTAATTGGCCCAGTTTGGGTGAGCACAGATCGTGCCACTAAAATAGAGATTTGCGCGGGATTAATCCTTGTTGATACCACAAAATCCCACCGAAATGTTTACCTTTACATATATGGGTCAATGGCGCTGGCGTTCGCTATTGTCTGCCTTAGGGACCGTGCACATGCCAGTTTTAATGCAGCAGCAAGCGAACTGTTGCATGCAAACTACTGCTAAGTACATAATGAATTTTAGGTAAGGCAGGGGTATTCGTTGGAACTAGTTCGTAAAACTAACAGGTAATTTTCAGAAAATACGATTCAGTTTTTACATGACTGGAAGTTCTATCAACTAACACAATTACATTATAAAAGTTCTGTCGTATTTTATGTTATGTGCTGGTATTGCTGGTTTTATGCATTTTTTAAGCTTCCGTGTTATTACTGATTATGTTTTCCATTTAACTTCTACTTATATTTACAGCAAGAATTATTTCTTCTCTTTTAACCCTCAATACACTTCAAGTTACGTATCAGTTCTTAGTTTCATCTCACAAAAGTCAGTTGGTTGTGGGAGCCGCGGCGATGCACCAGAATAACTCGGCTAAGTAATATTGTTTTAGTTAGTAAGTAGTGCGAAGCGAGACCTCTGGCAGACAGTTTTGGCAGCTGTTCTGCACATGATGTATGTTAATGTCACGTAAGAGATTATTTCTTGGCACTGAAACATGGTGCCTGCGCATACAATTGTTTGCTCTCCTATTTTGCATTCGACGAATTCTTGTATTACACTCGTACGTTGGCTAGTGCGGACTAAAGTGACTAAGGTAAAGGATCATATGTTGGTGCTATAACGTGATCTTTGGGCTTCTTTCTGGCGCTAAAAATAAGCCATTTAAATAATATTTCGTTTCAGTAAACTCCCCGACACTAGTGAATCAAATCAGTCGCGGTGGGTTTCACACATATTCAATTCACATACACAAATAACACCCATACTTAGAACAAGCAATTGTAGATCACATTAATGCTTGTCTCATGCGGGGATCTAACTCGCAGCACGTCGTGCGCAGTGGTAATTGGCGTGGTGACCTATACCACTCAGCTATCCGTGCAATCAGTTCAAATATAATAGCACAAAATCTTTATTGAAACTGTCTAAGAAATCAAGTAATTACCGACATTGTCGCGATTAAACTGAGAGCAATCTAAAACCAATTACTTGATGATAATGTTTTAAGAACGATACATAAGCTTAAGGTAAAATGTTGCTTGTTTATCATCCAGCGCAACTTGTTCAACTAACATCGAGCGGACTCTACCTAATGGTTAACTTAAATAGCGCTTGAAAGCGATAGACAGGCTTCAAACTAACTCTCAAGTGGAATAAGCGCAGGTAACTAGTGTTTACATACCTATAGATACACTTGTTATTGAAGGTACATATTTAACTAACGTACTAGATAGTTCACACAATATTTAACTGGTTAGTAAGTATTTATTAGTTAGATATTTTACAGGAATAACATTTTAAAGAAAAAATATGGTTTTACCGCCGTACTCAGAGATGCTAATCTATTATTGTATTAATAAATAACTTAATTTTTAATTTATTATATTTATAAACAATAAGCAATCCCTTAACGTCTTTGAGTTCCTACAGCAGTTAATTTAATAACAGTCATTAACGACGTGTTAGACAAAAGTATAACATACCAACATTTCCACTATCGTGTCCTAGTTTTATTTTGACCTGACACCTAAACGACGTTATCAAACAACCAACGTTACCTTAAGCTACCAGATATTCTGTCTGGAACTACATTTAGTATAATCCAAACAGTCGCCTCAAGGCAACGGAGCCAAGAATTGTTTTTGAACTACACTAGTAAACTAAATTCTAAGCTATTGAAGGTAGTATTTCACAGAAGAATTACTACAGCAATCCATTTGAGGTAGTTTTTGTAGAGGTAGGAAGGAGTCGATACACAGTATCTCTACAAATTCGTCTAAGTGCAACACTTTGAGAAAGAAAACAATTGTACAAAGTTTCCGTCTTCCTTCGATTGAATTCACTAACTTTAAAGTGTGTTATTTCTTTCAGGCTTAACTTTGTTGTTGAACGGAACTGACAGTTGCGTAGTATTGACTTCTCGATACTTGTTACTTGTTATAAACATTTACAGAACATAACTAAATCAACTTGAATTTGCCAAAATAATGTCGCAACTTGTTTACCAGTAAGTACCAGTTTGTATTATTTTCTTATGTACATGGCGCGTACCTACCTACTTGTATATATCTGAATAGGGAGTTACTTAATTTTTTGGGGTCTATAGTAACGTAAGTACTACTGTAAGTCGGGATGCCCCAAATACTGTAAATAGTTTTATTCCATTCCAAGCAATTCAATATGAAAAAATTCAATTGAAAAAAAAAAGAGGTAAACCTGTTTTACCTTAAACTTCTCCTTAAATCTTCTCACTTATTAGTACACTTAAGATTACATAGTTAACAGGTAACTAAATGAAGCATTGAGGTTGCGAGTATCTAGATAGAAGTTACAGAACTTTAGTATCTTCGGTGCTCCCTGGGCGGTCGACTTCATCTCTGTCTATTTATCTAGACAAATTCAACATCAAATCAGACTAGCTCCCAAATTCTGTTACAAGAAAAAGGAAAATTTTTGATATATATTTTTGGCCCCCTAACACCCCTGGAACAATTTCTTCTTTTGTTATATTATGTCCAGGAGACCGAATTGCACAAATACGTCACGCATTTCTACAATTTTCCGTATTCTATGAAAATAAATAAACGATTTTATGGTTATTGTTATTACAGAAAGAGTTTCCACAAAGCTTTTCCTAACATTACCTATTAGACAAAAAGGTTATTTATTTTCGCCACAATGATTTGGTACGGGGGAATCAAAGTTTCCTTCATTTTCCTCAAACTTTCTTTGGATAGTGAACGAACACATCGTCATAAACCAAGAACACAATGGTTTTATTGGTGGCATTAAGTTAATGGATTCGATCTGACATACGTAGCTATTTAACCAAGTTTTGACAGTAAACCATTTAGGACTGAAAACTTAATTTGAAAGAGTTATTTTGGTGAGTAAACTCATTTGAACTTAAATTTACTAAATGCCTTATAAAAATAAAAAATACATGTTGATATAATTGTCGGTATACTACTAAATACTTATTATTAAGTAATGTATTAAACCAAAACATCTTTAAATATTACTCATACCTATTAGGCATGACAGAGAAAATTTTATATTTGTTGCATTATTGAAAGTCTACAACGATTAACGTAGTAAATTAATATCAAATCAAAGCAATTAAACGCACATTAATTTCTTGAAACCATACTATTCATCTTTACTAAATAATTCTTCAAAACTAGCTACATATGCAAATAACAGGAGTTCACTCAAGCAACATGACACAAAGCGCTCAAGAATGGTTAAAGGCAAAACGCCGGCGACTGGGGTGCGTTCGTCCCTCGCCACAGCCCTGCGTCCATGAAATTGAATTAGCAACTCATTAGTAACGCCAATAAAACCAGCCGACTGCCCGCCACCCCTACTGGACTTGCCCTGGCCGACGATAAAGGCCTACCTTAACTACGTATAGACTAAATGTATCGTCCACACTCTGAAACTGAGAGCGCATTTTCAACTGTCCTAACTGAAACGTTTATGACTTGTGAATGTTTTTCTCGAGTTCGTTATATATTTATAAACTAAGTGCTGTTTTATAAATACTTTTGTTGAAATTAATTTTACACTAAAAAGAGTGTTGTTTGACGAGTATTTCAACGAGTTGTTTATCTAGTGTTTAAAGTATTTGTAAATAACGATGTGATCATTCGTAATTTTTCTATATTATCAATTTTAAGTTCAATGGTTGCCCCTTACAATATAGTTCAATAGTTCCCTATACAATAATATATACGTAAATGATCCTAGAAAGCTAAATAAACTAAAAACATAAAAAGGTCTTTCTAGTAAATAAATATTTCATAAAACCTAACACATTGCTAGAAAAAGTCCGAAACGCATCACTTTGGTTTGAACCCAGAAATCGGATTAGCATGTAAAAAATGGAACACTGAAAACCATCCTACTTCATCCTACATTACGGCGTTCTAAGTAACGGGTGCTTTTGCTTTTGACAGATCTAGTTATCGGACGCAAACATTCGAATGACCACGTCACGTAGGTTGAACGTGTCTGTGATATTGCAAAGGTTTTATAAAGGGAAAACTGAAGGATATTCAACCTTCGCTAAATCCTGTAAAGTTTTTACACTCTTCGAATTCGGTTTTATACAAACCGTCAGAATTAGTCGCGTTATTACTAATATTATAAATCCGAAAGTAACTCTATCTGTCTGTCGCGCTTTCACGCAAAAACTACTGAACCTGCCTGAATAAGCCTAAGAAAGGACATAGGTTACTTTTTGCCGCAAAAACCGAGATCCACCCGGGCGGAGCCGCGGGAAACAGCTAGTTTTCTATAATTATTTATCTTAAAAGGGGTCAGGGGTAACCTAATCTTAAACTAGGAAGATAAATTTCTTTGGATCATAATAGAAAGTCAAAAAGTACTGAGGGTGTGTTGATCCAGGACCCATCCTGTTCAGTGGCAAAATGATACGATTTAAAAATAAGACGCACAAAATACTTATTCAAATGTTATTAGTCCGATATTAGGCTTTCAACAACAAGAAAACTTGGAGCAAGTGAAGTACTATAGCAATGTTTTAACGAATGAGTATTATGTAAATAGTGTAACTACAGCTATATTCCAGTTTATTTCAAATCGGTGTGTATTGCAACAGATCCCTTGGGATACAAGTTAACCTTAGTTTGTGAGTTGGTGCATTGTTCTATATATATTTCAGATTTGTATTTGTTTGAGCTTCTACATTGTGATAGTGGGGGCAGAGTAGAGACTATAGTAGTATATTAGTAATAGCAGTTAGCACACTATAACTCAATATAGGTGAGCACTTGTATAATTTTAAGAGACGAACTTGTGTATTTAATTTTGTATTAAATTTAAATTATTATCGGTTACGGAATAATTACCAATTACTGACCATAAATAAAACCATTATTCAATATTAATAATTACCGTAATTCGAAAAACGTGAAAAATGAATTACTTGTACTGATGATTATTATCTATTAATTTAGTTTTATTTCCATTACAAACAATTGAAAAAAAAAGGTTTGTTTAACAATGTTTCTTGTTTGTTTTATTACTTTTACTAAAGATGAAAATGAATTATTTTTAATAATTAAAGTAATAAATTTCACACATTAATAATTACTGGTATTTTTTTTGACGGTACCATAGTATTGTACCATAATAGCCGGCTATAGTTTATTTGTAATATGGTTACTTTTTCAAACATAATGTTGCATTAAACAGTGTAGTATTTGGAATTGTTATACTGATATTGAATTACTTCTCAACCCAAACCAGACGGTACAAAAGATTTTAGTAAAATATGTAGGTACTCAAATAAATTATAACTGTGTACTAAATATCAGTAATAATAAACACGTAAATCAGCCTTTAGGGCTTAACGAAATCAGGGCTAAGACCAAAACATTTTTAATAACAACTTTTACAAGTTACTAAATGCCTTTTCGGGAGTTGGCTTTTATATTATCAAAGAGTAATCACCGTACATCGGGTGGAGTCAAATAGCATTCTTGTGCGAAGGTGCTTTGTATGATTAAAAATCCTCAAATGTTTCCTTAACTAAATTGTATTTATAATAAATTTGTTGACAAGGGTGCGTGGCTGATATTTGCGACCTCCAGAGTACTACAACAAGATTAACCGTGTTGGTAATTTTTTACAAAAAATATAAGTTTTATTAATATGTACTTGAATAAGACTTTTTTTTTGTTTAAATTATATTGTTCAATAAAAAATACAAGATCACAAAAATCGTTCTTACAGAAATTAAGAGGGTTTCACACGGGCCAATTCGCAAACGGTATTAAGAATTACACTAAGGTGAAGAATTACTATGTGTGCTTTTATGTAAGAAATATTTGAAAGCGGTGGAGCGCTATTCCCCACGGCGCCAGAGGGTAAACTCTTCGAATTATAGGCACTTAGTTTAAACGATAGCCCATTGGGATTCAGTATTTTCGTTACACTCATTAATCCTAAAATATTACTGGATTTTAAAATTAGCTTTGATAATTACAGGTCCCTTGCTTGATTAAATTTAGAAACTATTTTTTTTTTATGTCACTATTGTTTTCAAATCCTTACAGATTTGTATTACATGTTAACGGTAGAAAATCATAAATAATAATAACTTTTAAATGTAATTTATTATTTAAAACTAAATTCTTTTTTATAATGAATGGAGTGGATATGTTATACCATGTACCTACTAACGAAAGTGTCAATTAAAAAGCATAGTAATTTTGACTGGCTTTTTGGATTAGTGGTTAGTGGGACTGACTGCTAAACCAGAAAACGACCTCCGGTACGATTCCCACCAAGAACAAATCTTTGTGTAATGACCATTGACATACAAAAACACCTTATGTCAATGGCGAGGCCCATGATTATTTGTTCTGTGTCCGTTGTTGTTTTCCGCGATGTTGTCTGTGTGAGTTGTCCTAAGATATAGAAAAAAATGTTAAATAAGTAATATATATAATTTAAATAAAACATTCTAAAAATAACTATTGAAAAGGTTACTAACATCCAGCCACTATGCATCAAAATTCATTCACTTAATTGCTCTTATCATGCCCTATAACTAAGTTCTGATGCGGATAAAATATTCATAAAAGAAATAGAAGAGCTTCTACATGATCGATACCGCGGCGATTTTGTTTTTTATGTGTCGACGTCAGAGCTTCGTCTAGATTATAATGTTTAATTACTAAGCCTTTTACGTTATGACGGTCTTGCACTGAGTAAGTGTAAAACATAGTTTATTTATTAATACTATTTTAATTAACATCAATACCGTTAGTTGCTGATGTAAGTAGTTAATTAAGCGTCTTATTTTGCGATTCCTTTAGGTAAAGGTCGAGAGTAGCAAATATTTGTTTCGTCAATTGAATAGTCTTGGCAGCTGTACTGTAATAGCTGTGTGTGCAATATTTTGATAAATATTTTTTTGTCATTATCTCTCGTGATCTGTGATTTTCTAAAAAATATCTAGTAATGGCTAGCCTCTTTTAATATTTTACGAATAATAATTGATATTCGTCAAATCTAGTATTCAGTATCGCTCTACCAATATAGAGGATGTAGTAATTATACTTGCTTTAACAAACACGTTCCTTTTAGTTTTACTACAGAACGAAAACCGACACTCTACGAGGACTTACTGAAGAGTAAACAAGAAGGTTTTCAAACAAGAAGTTTACATAACATATTAGTAGATAGAACAAACAGATACATTTTGCCGCGAAGATCATCAAATAGCCTACAAAGGGAAATGACAATGTCAATAGTCCCCTCTGTTGATTGTAGCGGTCTAGAAAGGCCATTCTCAGCTACTCAACAGAGGCCGAATGCCACACGATAATGACAAATTCAATTAATCCCCGTCTCCCATTTTTTATAGCACATACGATAATCAAATTTCTGTTTCGTAAGCAGCCCAATCAAGGAATTCTGTGTCAAAAGAGAGAACTGAGTCAAACGTTAATTTTCTTAATGTATCTTGTTAGGGTCGGGCAGGATCGTGTTCCGCTTCTGAATAAATTAAGACAACATTAACAGCAAAGACGCGATCGTTCTCGTACCTTTAACGAACTTTGCTATGAATTATACGGCTATATATAAGCGTATGTTCCGAATAATTAAATTTTTATGGAATTCGAGCGTATCACACGAAATTCTCGAAAAAATTCTTTCTTATTAGGGACATTTCTTTATATAATTACCTGCCTTTATATTGCAGGAGGATATACCGTTTATAATGAAATTGACTGAGTATGAAGTTAATGATATTGTAACGGATGTAGGATGTATGAGTATCATTATTATAATAAAAAAATGATACTGTTACTGGCTTGTTACGTTGTTTGTATTTCTTTATTTTTCTCTGCGTGATTAAAGTCTTTCTTTATAAATTAAAAGTGCGATGACATTATGTCTATATTATATCAATATTTAATATATTATTTTGTGGCCTATAAAATGACTGAATGTAACTATGTATTAAACTTGTACATGTAGTTTAGAAAATAATAATTCCCAAATGACTTAAGGATAATTAATTACAACTCTTTCAGAAGTTTATTTTACAATTCTAAACTACATTCTTTATTCGCTTTAATTTTAAGCGTAAAACCAATAGAAAATTAGTCTTTTTACACTAGCTACGTATGAACATTCAAATGTGTAAAAAAAACAACGTTATCCAGTGGAACAATGCCTAGTTCCCATTAGAGGTGGCGTCGCGACTGCGTCCCAAGTTAATGTCGCGTGTAAAGTTATGGCCACTTCCAACTGCATGCGCTAACTTCGCGGTCGCGTATGACCTCCTACAGAAATTCATGACACGCGGCATTAATTCAGCTCGTGCGCAACACGCATTTAAAGTACAAGAAAAATAAACAAAAACATAGCTAAAAGTTACAGCCAAGTCGTAATGAGGTTAAGCGTTTATTTTCATACCGCGAGAGAAAAAACATTTGGAACAACAAAATAATGGCTAAGACCACGTTACTGTTTTTCTTTGCTCCTTTTTGAGGTTCAAGAGCAACCCTTCAACTTGGTTGGACGTTAATTGCTTCGTGAGAACACTTACACCTGCACAGCCTTTATGGAGAGAGTGTAATAAACAAAATAAGTAAACAGGAATTAAAACATTACACGTTTTACGACAGAACGTGCTCCCTTTTATGTTTCTTGTGATAATAATAACTAGCTGCCGGCTATTATCAGACGGTAATTACTGCCCCAGTTATTAATGTAACCATCATAGTTAATCAACTACTGGCTAATTAAAAACACTGTCATTAACGAATTATGTGGCCTATTCCGTCCGGGTTACTCCGGATAAGCGCAACACTTATAAATAATAATTAAGTTGATGTCTCCATTCGTTTCGTGTTTAAGAAGCTTACTAGTTTCTTTTACTTAATAATTGTTAATAATACTTCTATTTACATGATAAAGAAAATAGTCGAATGATTTCATTATGGAACATTGAAATAAAAAAGTGGAGAATTTTGTGTACGACCTAAAAGCTTTTTTTATGCCTTTATGTCTTCTACATACTATCTTTTTTTTACTTCAGTTAAAATCGACGCCTAGTCTAGTACCTATTTTAAAATACTATTAATATTATTCGACTCCCTCGATTCACTCCGTGGTCGAGTGGTGTACACACCGGTTTTCAAGGTGTCGCCAGCTCTGAGGTCCCAGGTTCGATGTAGAAAATACTTTTCTACATTGTCTTGGGTCTGGGTGTTTGTGATACCTTCGTTGTCTTTGAATTCTATAAAACAAGTGCTTTAGCTACTTTGTTATCCACGTTTATTTATATATTTATTATGCTCTTTAAATGCGACATATGTGTAATATAGTATATAATCTATACATATATATAAATGAATCGCAAAATGTATGTACGGACATAACTTCTGAACGACTGCATTAATTGCATATTTTTTTTTGTTTTTTAACAATGGTTTGTAGGTAAAAAAGAAAATAAAAAAAATAGGACAACTTTTTAAAATCTTATAATACTAAAAGTGAGTGATTAAATGAGAATATAGGTAGGTACCGAAGCCGCGGCCACACTAGTGAAGAACTATATTTTTTTTAGAATGATGTTTATTTAAGGCACATTAATTTCTGTAAGTAATGTACTCTCTATAACATTCACATGTGTGTTAACATACGAAAATGTATTTGAATATCCTAAAATATCCTTGGTTTCAAAGCTAATAAAAAATCGTATCTCATTTAAAAAGATTAGTAGCCTATGGGCGTTCGCTCTAAATTAAAAATGGAGCCATGTTTACTAAGCTACTTAGTTTTAATTGAAGTTTACGTTGTTCATAGGCATAATATATTATTTAGAATGTGGCAATATACTTCTAACTTTGGTACATCTTTGCATAAAAATAATAACAAGTTTAGTAAAACCAATGTATTAACAAAGTCTAAATTTTACATTCTAATTAAACAACCAGAACAATTAATATTTCTTGAATAATTGTTTTGACTTTTAATCACCCCCAAAAGGTCTGCCATTAATTAATTGTGGTCATTAAACTAGTCCAATTTATCAGTCAAACTGTTTATCATCTTACTCTAACAGAATGGAACAGTTAAAAAAAGCAATATAATTGGACAGCCATAAAATAAAATATGAATACAAAGTATCGAGTCGTAGTATTTGAAAATGGAAGTGACAGTAATATTAAAATAAAAAATTCACGCGTTCATCCGTATGACCCGGTCGAAATTCCCGTAATGTTGCCTACGGGGCGTATAAAGTGAAAAATTTAAACCAGATATGACAATATTTTAGAAAGAATAGCTTTATTTTTAAAATGAGCACCGTCATAAATCCCACCCCGCTGCAATAACGCACGCCCAACATGTGCCCTGAATATAAAACATACCTACATCGTATTAAAATGTTCAGTTTACCTATTGACAAATATACTTACCACTTACAGTGTTTTAGCTTGATGAAAAAACCGCCTATCGCAATTTTTGCCGCTTGGAAATATAAATTTCATATTGAAACTTGTATGTTATATGGAAGTTAAATAATAAAATCCGAATTTACTCGAGAAACTCAGTTTCCGAAGATATTTTTTCTTTCGCTTACTAAGACCTTTAAAGATATATCAAGAAGATGTACGAGATAACGTTCCTACAAATAACTTTTTGGAACCTCAGGCGATCGTGACGTAAATATTTATTTAACTAAAATGTAAGAAAATAATTTATAAAACTTAAGTTCGAATGAGATGTTTCATTAAAATATACTCATCTTTCTGCAAGATAAAAAAGTACTAACTTAAATAAAGTATCTACTAACTTGTATAAAGCGTTCCGCCGTGTGTCCAAGCACCCAAATATAAACGTAACAAACAAAATTTACTGTTATTACAACTATTTGCTGAAACATTATTTCATGTTGATTACGTACCTGGCTAATGTTTCCTTAGTAACGTTGGAAATTCTTACATTGCTATGTTCATAATTATATATATTAAAGTAATTTTAGTACCTATGCGAAATGTTCATTTCAGTAGTTCCGCTAGTATTTAAACTCTTTTTTAATTAGAATAAGTGCCTTTCTACAATTTTGTTAAGTTGAGAATAAAAATGTGTGGGGCCGACGTGTGAACATTTGAACATACCGCTAGACTTTCATACGGACACAAAAACCGTCGTAAAAAGTACGGATTTGTATTAAGACAGATTTATGTTCTAATTAGTCGCTCTGCGAATGTTGCAGAGCTGCGTAAAACAAATTTATGCGACCGCGTCTTTGTTTGTACAAATTGTTTTATATGATTTAAAAGCGACAGGTAACTGCGGATTCTGTACGAGGATTGATGGCGCGGCTCGCGATACCGTATTGGGGTTTTTAATTATAAGCTACACGAGAATAAAGACATATAAAGCGTGATAGTTCGAGAAATAACTAATTTATTTGTTGTTTGCCTTAGTTAAAATAAACAATAAACGAATTTCCACGAACACACGACAACATATCTATATATTTCTAATCCCAAGTTTTAAATTCCATAATTTAATTAAATACTATATACAAAGAAATAATTTAAAACTATATAGGTACAAATCCATAATCATTAGCAGACTAAATATATTAACAAAGTCTGTAAAAAACATTGATTTTGTGTGATTAAAATAAAATCAAGAATTAACTTGTAAACGTAACAATATATCGTGTATCCAGCGGAGGGTGAAGCGCAAAACACAACAAATACACAGCTACCATTATCAATTCACAGTCTGTGGTTTACGACAAAAGGTTCGACCATCTACTCTCTGCACAAAACCAAAGCGTTACAACAAAAGCCCTTTCTATACTGAACTAAAAAAGTGTAGTGAACTCTGTCAGGACTGACAAAAACACCTTAGGTATTCGCAAGATTCATTTGATATCAATATACCGAAGTCTGGATAGTACTAAAGAAAACTAGGAGACCGAATGACGATCGTTTACTGTCAAAATGCATGGAAACAAACTAAGTCACGTGACTTAGTGTCCTGAAATGTTTGCGTACATTTTTGTAAATGTATTTTGTTTTTCATTGTTTAACGAATATAGGCTGATTGTAATAAAGGCTAAATCGCCAGGCCCCCGGGATACAGCTGCGTTATTTGCTATGGCGGTTGTCAGCAAAAACGATAATCATGTTATAAAAAACACTGTAAGAACACAAATTTTGTATTGTCTAACGCCGATAACACAACATAGTTGGTGAACGACGTTAGCCAATACTATATTTGCGTTTTTACCGCTATTTTTATTCAGTGATAATCGCTTGGGTTGTCAACTAGAGATAGCGAATAAGCCTGCTTATCTACCTTTCAACATATATTTACTATCTGTGTAGCAGTTCTCTGTTACATGAGATTTTAACATCGTTAATGTACGTTATGTGGGCGTAAGTAAAACAGATTACATACACGTCCTACACTTCAGCTTAAGCGCGATTTCACCGTCTATCTTTAAAGGTATTAAAAAACAAACAAGGTTCTTAATTCATAGAAATCTTGGTTTTTTATTTTTTATGTATGTTTCCCGATTACTAGAGATGCCTTAACCGATTGGAAAATTCTTTTTGAGTTTGAACGGGTATATTTCCCACGTACTCCCATTATTAATACCTGGTGTTGTGACAAGATTTTCAGGATCTGATCGTTCGTTTTTTATAGACATGTATTACGTGTCATATGATTATCACTTCGCTTTTTACATTTATTTATAATTAATTATTATCCAAACAGGCATAAAGATACTGTTATACATTATAGTTAATGTAAGCCTAAAAATCAATGATACCAAATAAGTGACGTTTAATAAAATCCCATTGACACATTGGCTTATTTATTTTAGGAAAGGCTCCGGGCTAAATCACGCCACGCTGTAAGACCGACATGACTTAAAACAGACTTCTTTTTTACGCAATCGACAAAAGTAAAAAACACTAACATCTGGAAATAAAGTACTAGTCAGCTCGAAACTGACCTCTAAAGGATTTGTAAGATCTGTGAATGGATTCATAAAACGTATAAGGGACCGTAAAGGGTCAACCGACGGATAAATGTTACTACTTTAGTTTTAGGACATATCTTCTATTCACTAGGTATTTTATAAGTATTATCTATATTAAAACCTACAAAGTTATGAAGAACGATTTAGGTAGGTTTAAAAAAATTGCCAAGAATTTAACTTCGTTATTTTCCGGTTGCAATATTTGCTTTGTTAATTATCGACGGACGATACGTAAATACTTAGTTATTTTTAGCTTTAGTCGTTATATTTTCCCCGATATGTAGGTAGATACATATGAAATATAAAAAATATAGGATCTACTAAATACAGCAACGGTGCTTAAATACAAATGGGTAACTGTCTCACGTTTTAATTGTGTTTGAGTTCTAAGTTGTAATTACGAGAAGGAGGTAAAGTGTATTCAATAAGATCAATCGAAGTGTCTTTGATGTTATTGTCATAGAGCAGGCTACATCCGAAATGTGGTGGAACAAATGTTCGGCTCTGGTACACCGACAGGAACCTGTTTTGAAGTTAAATTACCAAAGTTTGACAAGCGGTCCGACTCACTAAACTACGCCAGCAATAATTCTGCATAGCGTGGTTGGAAGACAATCACCCTCCAACTACTTATCTACTATTAGTGCAGATTCAAATGCATTTTAAAATATAAAATATGAAAAAAATATATATTTTTGTTACTGTTCGTAGATTTAAAAGTTTAAATTAATTCTATTTGATAAATTGTACGTGACCAATGTGTGGGGAAGTCGCTGTCTGGCAGCACAGGTGCTCATCCGCGACGGGGGCAACGTCTAATGAAATACGTCTCCCAAGACACCCTGCCGCGTTCCCCTCAAATTGATACCGCGGATTATCTCATTCCGGTGATTTCGCCGCGGCTTTATACTTTTCATTAAATTGAACAGACGTACAAATCGCCTTACGAGTCAGTCTCGTTGTGGGTTTTCATGTCCGCATCGCGCACCTCTCGCCATTAAAGCTATGTTGCGATGTGTCAGAGCGCGCGGCGTGAACGGGCCGACCCACATGATATTAATTCCGAGCTGAGCTCTGGCCCACCGACAGGCTTATAAGATTAGAATAATTTTCTCATTCCGAGGACTCCCCGCGAGCGCAACCAGCAGTTTAATTAAAACTAACAGTTGTCTCACACAGTCTTATCCGGCAATTTGCGAGGTATTACAGGCCGAACTTTGTCCACAAATTATCTTGACTCCATTTAACAAAGCGGTTATGTTAATACAATCTCGCCGGATTTAGAAGAATGTTTTTGTTATAAGAGGCGTGCACCGAATTACGGCATTAAGGTTAAATTATGATATTTAATTTGGGGCTCTTAATAATATAGCAGCAACAGCCCGGTGTTGCGGCTTCACAACGTGTCGGGGATGTGATCATTAAACCGGGGCCCAAATGAGCTTTTTATAGGCATCATAACACTTACAGTCGTTGGAACCAACTATTGAATTAGTAATATCGTTTAATACACTCACTTTAGCGTTGTAGTGATGGCGCCGCGTCTCTAAATTCGACGCTTCTATCAAATATTAAAAGCCCTCAAAGATATTAAATTATAAAATAAAACGTGACAGTCCGCGAATTAGATGACTTATTTAGTTCTTTCCGTCGTACTAAGATCAGTGTCCTTATACTAAAATTTAATTTTAATTCTAATACAATGCCAATGAAAGTTGAGCAGGCAGGAGATTCAGTTTTCTTATGTATGGTAACTATATGTCATGGTAGGAACAGACTAGAATCTAAACATTGAGAGGATTTTTTGTACTATGTGTAGTTTATATGCCTGCTAAATGAATAACAATTTTGCATTGACATTGTTTTGATTAATTCAATTGGTGAGTTAGGGCACAGGAGTGCAATTTCAACTGATAAAATGATACTTATAGCCAGTATCGCGCGGGCATATTACAACAACAGATTTACAGATATGTAAGTATTTATACACTTTCGGGTTTCGCGGAAATAAAATGAACTGTCTCCATATTATTATGTCCGAATTAAATCCGGCTGTCTTCATGCATATAAAATTTAGTCCCACCCGCCGTGAAATATTATGTGACACAATTGTTGGGGAAGGAATCTTGAGGAGGCTGACGCGGAGTCAGTTAGCTCCCTCGCATCGGCTGCTACCCTTTATCTTCACTATGAAATAAAGGAAAAGTACCACTCCCCGTGTAATATCTTATGCGTATGAGTGCTTATGAAATATGAATTCTATCTCACAAAACATATTATTTCGTTATTACTGAATATATTGCTACACGTTTCGGAGTTATATGGGATAATACGCTTTTCTTTATAAGCAAAAATAAATATCGTTGAGCGCATCGCGTATAGCATTGTGACTGTGGCCCGCTGTTAAAATGTAAATTTCTCTGATACCGATAGGAAGAGCTGACGTCGACTTATTTCATTTTATAATAAACTGACGTACGAGGTATCATAAAATGTATCTATTTATCATTGTGGCCGTAAAGGGAAATACAAAACTTAGTAGTGTAGTAGAAATACATTACTTATGTTAAAATACGCGAGACATCTTAGAGCTACTTATAAAATGGAAATATGATATGGTTTTATTTTACCATGGTTTATACTTCTTAATGAATAAAGTGTTTAAAAAGATTATAATTTGCAGCAAACAACAGTAAAACTAGGGTGTAAATTAATGTCTGTAGTTGCAGTTTTCTATGTCTTAAATAATTCAGATTACATAAAATAAGTAGAAGTATTATTTTGAAGGGAATTAATTAATAACGGGTATAAACACGAGGCTAATAAAAGGACAAGAGTATTGTAAACTGTGTAAAGATTTAGTTCTGGGGTGTTCCCCGTCGGTTTGCCGGTAGCCGGCCCGTGACGGCGACGGCAAGACGCCGGCGACGCACACTGCGCTGCGCTCTGATACATGAGAACATAAAACTAAAATAACTACTTAATAAATGTCTTTCAATAATTTTGTGACAGCAAATTAATTTGTTAGATAAATTATGAAGGATCTTTTTTTGGTAGAGCTACCGCAGTCATTTTAGAGAGTATGCCTTGATAAATACAGAATAGAAAGAAAAAGCTTTATAAGATGAGAAAATTCGAATTGATTCTGTTGTTTTAAATATTTTATATCAAATCGCGTCATGTGTGTTTCATCTGAATAAACTGTAGTGGCTTCATATAATCACACTTATCCACAGTTGTTCGAGTTGCTCCTCAAGTTCAAACATCCTAAAACCTCAAGGTAATTGAAACAGTCCCAAAATATTCAACTAAAATAAAACAATAAAACCAGCTCTATTATTTCTAGCAAAATAAATATGTGGCGCACAGTGCTGATCCCTAGCAATCTGTCCCGAACAATAAGTCGCTCTCGAACAAAAGCCGGCCATTTGAACAAGTCGGAAAGTTTTGTAAGTTTAGCTCTTTCTCCGCGGGATCTTGGCAACGTCGCGGTCCTCACAATGGGACGAATAATCGTTAGGGCCAGTCATAAGGAATGGCATTACAAAAACAACGACGCACTTTAACCCGTATTACTCAACATTTTGTCAGTGCCAACTACTGCATCTCGTCACTTTTTATTGCGATAACCTAAAAGACATTTTTTTTGCAATTATTTTTCATAAGAAAAATAACTAACATAATATGAGAGTACATTAGAATTCTTGCGACTCAAATTAAAGTTTTATTTTCGTTATAAATGGAAGGTATTTAACTTTTCAAACGTACGTGTAACCACAGATGAATAATGAACGAGGCGCTGAATAATCATGTTTATGATATAAAAATGTTTCGGTCTGCAAGTTCTGCCGCCGAAATATATTTCTTTGTGAAAAATTGCGGATTACTGTAGTGAAGACAGATACATATTTTATAAAATCCCTAATGCCTATATATCTTAATGTAATTGAAACGTCTTTTTAATTTCGTTAAAGGTAAATAGATTTTTGGCAAAGAATCGCGTTTAATCATTTGATATAAGACCGAGCCCAAATAATATAATTGGGAACAGCCTGAAGAAATGATGATGAGACGTACAAGCAAAATTATTATAAATCAACAATTGCACAAGATATACTAAGTGCTATATAACTATACTATACTAACTAAACTAACTATACTAAGTCTTTTACAAGATTTGTGCAAATTAAATCAATACACGAGAAGAAACGTACTAGTACGAGATTACGTAATACAAAAGGTACGAAGACTCTTCTCTATCTTGACCAGGTATTCAATAACATTCATCAGTGATCTTTACCTCAATATTTCCCACACAACTACGGAATCTATTGAATACAAGTAAGGATAAAAAGCTCCAGAGTGATGGTAAGGCGACATAACGAAGGAACGCGATCCGGCGTCACATCCGGCGTCCGTCACGTGGGAACGACTTCCGGCGCGGCGCCAGAACTCGCCCCCACTTACAATCACTTAGCTCTCCAACAACACCCGATCTTCTGCAAACACACTAGAAACTTGCTAACGTTATATTCATTTATTCCTTCCACGTCCTTATATTAATTTCCATTATTAGTAATACAGGATAGGTATTAATTAATTATGCTGTCAGATGCAAATATATTCCAATTAACGCGCTAAAGGCTTTCATAAAATCCGAATGCTCACTTCCTGTTCGCTGATAAACGACTTGCATTAGAATTCAATCATTCGTTCGATTTATGTCCGAAGTCGAAAATTTGAAAACTGATTAAAAGCAAACAAACTCAACACCTAAATACATAAATCTGTCCGTTTTCAAGATCTCGGTTATTTTCATACATCGGTTTAATTTCCGTTTCGGCATTGTTTTCAGAGGGAAATTCGATTGGAACAAGAGACGGGCGTTGATATGAGCCCGTGTAATTTCCTCTCATATTCAATTTAATTCTTTGAGGGATGCATGTCAGGCGACCCTTACTTTAGGAGAATGAACTCGTTATATCGTATCGTAAAAAAGAGAATTTATTTACGAAAATTGTTTTCCGAACTGAAATGTGTATTAACTTTGCGAAAATACGAGTATTTACGAATCATTTTATGGGATTCGTTTAGAAAGGAACTTTATTTTGTTGAAAAGCAAGCTTAACAAGATTGGATGAATTTTAAGATGAAACTTCAGTTCGTTGTTCATTAAAGTAAAATGGAATGGTGATATGGTTTCATGATGATAATCCACTTGTCTGTTCAAATTTAAACCTTGAGCAACGCTACAGGTATTTTTGTACAGAGCTTACGATTTTTTCAAAGTGGTTGTTCAGTGTTAACCTTATTACGAGCTTTTCTTTAAGTTACAATGTATTTATGTTTGTTTAGGTCAAATCTAGCAAGCAAAATTAAAAATTCTATTCACATTTATTATGCTGCGCATACTTATGTAAGTTCGGTGACATTACAATGTTATGGTACTTTCGAGCTAGTTTGATTTAGATCAGATCAGATCTGATTTTGAAGATGGAGCTAGAAGGTAACCTTATGTTTGGGTCCCATTATGTTTGGGTTGGTTTGATTTGTCATAACTAGTACTTTGACCTTAGCTCATACTTAAAACTATATGATTAATTAAAACTTATTGGTTATCAGTTCAACTGTAGCTTGTATAACTGAATAACAGTAGATAAATCTACATAAAATAATATCAAAAAAGTGTGTGAAGACACATAGAAACGTGTAGAACATTCGAGTTATAACGAGCAATTAGGCTTACGCGTGCCTATTAATTTTATCAAATATTTACTTAATACAAGTGTAGGGCATTGTAAGTGATGTCTATATCGGTGCGTGCGCGGCTCACGGGCGGCGAGCACGCGACATTGCCTGTCCCACTATCGACTTACACCCTGTTAAATCTGGCCCAATATTTGTACAGCCTATTCATTACCGCCACGTTTTATTGTTTCTTCTTGTAACAACGGCCCGTTTCATTTTCGTGTACCCGTTAAAATTTGTTCAATGAAAATTTATAGCCAATTAAATACACGTATGAATTACATTTTGTGCTACAAATATTTCGCTTGTTAGTTATGTTTTTGTGTGTTGAATTTATAATGTTAGGGTCTTATTTGCTGAGTTTAATTAATTCTATTTTAGGGTCTGATATCTGAATGTTCACACTAATTACATTAGATAAGTGGATAAATAAAACAATCGTTTAATCAATTTAGTATATTCAATAACTAAATGTCTTTTTCTACTTGAACAAAACGAATGCTGCATAATCTACTTGCGAGCATTTTCCTGGTGTCCCAATCAGTTTGATAATAACGGCGACAATGAAGCCAATCCGACACTATCACCTTAATTTGTAGAATGTCGTCTACTTTTTTCCAATTAGTCGCAACTCGCTGTCTTACGGGGGCATGGCAGGATAAAAGTTAAGCCGAGCGTCGCGCGAGACACGGAACACAAGGCCCGATGCCGGAAACCTGTCAATAGTGAGAGGCACTGAAAGAAAATCTAATTTGGATTTGAGGGATTACACCCAGACTTGTTTCGGCCTAGTAGTTGCACCCGAGCCGTTTCGTCTTCGCTTCAAATTGAATAAGAAACGCGAAGGCTTCGTCGACACGACCATTTGATTTCAGAAAATCCCGTACTGCCATTCTACGGTAAATTATTTTGTTTCAAATACGTTTCTCGTTTTAATGAACCATTCGCTTTAGTAGATAAAAGCTTTGGAATGTTTATTTGAGTGTTAGGTACAATACTTTATTTTGTATAAAAGAGGTTGTTTTGTAAATTACCTTCGGACTGAGAGTACCCAAGTTATTACCTACTTGTTATTGAGAGGGGCTTTAAAATCTGATTAATTTGTCATGAATTTACCTAAACCGCAAGGGATGTAGTTTATAGCTCCTAACTGTAGTATTTTAAAATATAATTACAAGGAAAACTAATGTAGAAAACTAAAAAAAAATAATTAACACAAAGCGTTCCGTTAATGGCTAACACAGCTGCAATTTTCATATGAAATGGCCTAAATTTTTAAACTTAATACAAATGCCTACGTTCATTCGATTAATTTGTCAGTTTCCATACATAAGGATACGATGAACGCACGTTTCCCATATCGCTGTGGTATCGGTAATTAACGAGATGACTAGGTGAAACCAAAATACATGAGTCACAGTCATTGTCCTGTCCCCTTTGAACCTGAGCTAAACGATGACCACGAAAACACGATGTTACTGGCAGCAGAACAAAATTAATTTAAAAATAAAATAAATCCTTCAGCAGACAACAGCGAATTTGGCGCAGCGTGTTGAAAGAATACTAATTGGCTTTGAAAATATTGAGTTTTTATTTTTAGATACCTGTATAAGTTAGCTGCTCGGCTCACGTGAAAAGGTATATTAAATTAACTTTTAATGTTTATTGTTTAATTAGTAGACAATCCATATCTTAATGCTGTTCTTAGTTTTTGAGCGAGTTAAAATTTTCACAGCTGTAATTCTATTTGACTTTTAGGTATATTATTGAGTATGTAGAAATTACAACTTAAGAACGTATTTGAGTAAATATCGAGGTTTTCGAAACTATGATTAAATGTTACCAAAATTCTTATTAGCCTTTAGAAGTTTTGCAATTCATTGTAGCTGGAAGATGAGTAAGAGTCGCCTGGCGTCCAAGTCGGAACGCAGTTGGTTTCATATTTCATATTGGCAGTAGAACAAGCTCTTTTATTTCTGTCTGCTAGCTGACATGTGGCTTTTTCAATCGTTCACTAGTTTTATTAAAATGTATTTTGTTAGTCTTTGTATTCAAATGTTATTTATCTTTACTACAGTGAAAATAGTAAGGGGTTTTCCATGAAATGCAACTACAACAATATAGGGCAACTTCTATTACAAATACCAGCCTTTTAATGTCATCTGCAGGGCTTTTGCTGTTGTAATTATTTAGTTAAAAGTGCTTTACGATTTGTAATTTTGTTTACCATAATTGTGTACTCCTGTTTACCTTACAACAAACAAAGAATTAAATTTGTCAATTCGACAAAAAAGCAAAACAAAAATCCTAATATGAAAAAATGAAATAATTCATCTGCGAAATAGACATGTTTGTGAGTTCGTGGAAGGGAAAAGTCGCATTTCATCACCTAACAATTCTCTGCGAAAGCATATTGTGCACAAGATGAGGGGAGCAAAGATTGAATTAAGTTATCGACGAGAACCGGCCTCACGTTATTTATGAGAGAAAGAAAACGTAACTAGCGCTGTTATCTACTAACTATTAATTTCGGCAATAATTAAACCTGACCGACTCATTTATATCTGCCGTGCTGGGTCCGCGGTACAATCCTATTCCTTTTGTTATGTGAAATGAAAGTTTTGTATAACATTTTTTTAAGATAGCTCGCTTAATTTTAGTCTTTGTCTGTTCCTCTTTTTTAACTTTATAAGTTTTTTGATATTTTACAGTGACCTGATTCTAGTATGTAGTTAGTTTGGCTTTGTGTGTATACATTCAAGATTAATAAAAAGTGATTTTTTTTTTTAAATCATAGGTAGTCTTCAGCCTAGCCTATCGCGGTCCACTGCATATAAGCCTCTCCCAACACTTGGAAGAAAGAAAGGCGGAGGACCAGGCTCCGCCTTTTGCATCCACTCCTACCCAGCCCGAAGGACCTGAAAAAGGTAACTTCAGGTTATCGGTCTATAGGGCTAGGGGCGTCTTACACTGCATTTGTACTCAAGGACTCGTCTGTTCCAACGGCCAACGGTCCTTCGACAAACATAGCCAGCCCACTGGAATAATAGGTATACATAATAAATAAATATGTCTTCAAATCCGGCCCCAATTATCCTTAATGGAAATTTAATGGGATCAGTAATTTGCAAAATGTCGCCCTCTTTAAATATCATATACACGACATTTTTGATATTTTTATCGCTCGACGTAAGGCCAACCCCTGTATCAGGTAGATCCATCAAATCGATCACATTACACTCTCATTAGTCCAACATAAAGTATAATAGTCGAGGCCTGTTATAAAATCGAAGCTCGAATCTAGATAACGCCTCACCATACCCAATTTGGAGTGTTTTCCCAACTTTGGTTTAATAAAATTTCTTTTCAACTTTTCATGAAATGGAATTTGGACGGGATTTTTTATTATTATGGTAATATTTTTACGTTTTCGTCGGTATATTTTATTGCAATTGCTTATGGAGTTACTATTGGTTTATTAAAATATGACACTACTTCGAGTTATGTTTCATACCTTATTGGTAAAATATTCTAAGCTACGATTATGATTATGATTTTCTAACTAACTTTTGTCAACAAAGTGGTCCTATACGGATCCCTAATTTCCTTTTGAGGTACGGAACCCTAAAAATAGGTTTTTCCGCTCACAACTTATATTCACATTTGGAAATTTGACAATGTCATACAGCAATGTATGAGAGAACATTTTTTTAACCGCACATTGACCTAATTTGTTTGGAGAATTAAACGTGAGTATCAGCTAAAATTTGTACGGAAGCCTCGGAGCAGACTCGCACTTGTCCAATTGTTTTATTAAGGAACAAAGTTAACATAACTTTATTACTTATAGTGTACATACTTACTAGTTTTAAAAATAAATAACAAAAAAAAACTGCTGTATGAATCAAATTACGTACCTATATACATTTTTACGTAACATCGTAAACCAAAGCAATCTACCGTATAAAAGCAAGCGCGGCAGTCCAAATAAATCCACATTAGTGACTCAAAACAAATGCTGTACAAAAAAAAAAGGAAACACAATTTAGGAGCAGTAGAAGTCATTGGCACTGCACCATTTAACATCTTATCCTGTGTAATACATTTGGTGCACATGTTCCCTTCCTGGGCCCGTCGACTAAGGAGATAGATAACTTCCCGATGATTTAGTTTTATTGTTATCCGCCATCGGAATGTCTCTCCGAACCACGGCTCCGCCATGCGTAGATCCACAATTATTACCGACCAAGTTTCAGCTGAATTTTATCGGTGAATCAGCTCAATCAGATTTCCTTAAAAAATCCTTTTGGAAAATAAATATTGTTTTTCTTGGATAATTTTTATCTAGCAGTGCTTTGTAAGTGACGTCACAAGACACACCTCTAGATATTCCTTACACTTAAGTTAAGTCAGGTAGGTACCTTTTTTTTGTGTTTATTTATTTCAGTCTGAACCGAGGGAAAAACACGCGACAATCACGAAAACGATTCCTGTATCAGCGTTCCAGTTTGCGGCGGCAGGTCAGGTCGCACGGAGGGATCAACGGTTCGTCTTTGTCACGTCCGACAATTTTTACAACACAGGGCCAGCAAGCGTTTCGGAAAGATTTTATTGGCCCGTTCGGTCACGTCTCGCCCAAAGATCGTCCCCGGATGGAGTGGCGGCCGTTTCGCGCGATATGGGTTAACAGCCTCGATTCATCGACGGAGCAGATCGTTTTATGATTTTGGCGGAACAATTTTTATGACGGTCCCGATACAAACACCCGTTTTCGTATGAAATTACTTAAACGGTATTTACCAAATGGTCACATTTTATTTTATGTTTAATAGTTTTGATGGTAAATTAGTTATTATTTACATAGATATTGCAGCAGAGATAAAAAGATAGCTGACGAAATAGCATACTTACGAAACGACTGCAATGCACAAAGCATCTAATTTAAAGGTTCTCTGCGTCTGTTTAACCCGCTGAGACGGCGACTAGCAGTCGGGTTTATACTACCCTTAATAATAGGGGTGGCGTCTATGAAATTACTATTCAAAGGAGTTGGCCAGCGCGGAGGGCACATTACAATGCGAGGTAAACCGCTTGTACTCACGTGAAGGTTGTGCCATGACCCTTTTATCATCCCTCGTCACGGATGAGTGCCAGGGACATCATTACAACTTTATCAAACGTCACCTTTACGATAAATAGATTTTACACGGGATGACCCCAATTTAGGCGAAGCTACACATATCTACATAATAATTTACGATATAATATTAGTTTAAGAAGGTCTGATATTAAAACGACAATTCTACCTTCTCGTGAATAATCTGGATGCATATCGCAGCGAATAGAGGGTGCATAACAATAAAACTAAATCACTGAAGACTCTGTCTATTGTGCTTGTACGGCGCCGGCGGAAAGCGAGCGTATGTGGGGGACAACTTGATTCTACCCGGATATAAAATAAACTACATTATACTTCCTATAGGTCATTCGTAAGCAAAACTAGTGTTGAACAATATTATGAACTTTTCGCATTCATTGTGGATTTAGATTGATGACAAGACCTATGTTTGAACCTTAGAGTTAAAATAAGTAAACTATAGAGTGTGCCTAACAGAGTATGAACTATGAGCACCAGTATGAACAAGTAAAATCGTAAAATTAATGTCAAATCAGAGCGCGCCGTCTTATTAAAACTATTTCAAAGCCTAAATAATCGGAACCATATTATCATAGTATTTTCGCATAACCGTCTGTCGTCGCACGGAAAATCACATAAATCAGCGTAATAAACGAACGTAGTACTTACAGCTTCAAATTTGCTTACGCTCGGCACAACGGGCTACTAGCGATGCGCACACTCTATGCTTGTCTATGTATACCACAGAACAGATAAATATAGTCTTTTCTGTGATGTATACATATGTTTGAACTCTGTTGAAAGCAACACGGAAATTATTAAAACGGCAAAATGACATACAGGTAGCTGAAATATTTCTACAGGATCTTTACTGGTTATTAAAACTATGTTCGAAGTAACTTATTAATTTATTATGCATAATATATAAGTATAAAATAAAAATAATAACAGTCAAAAGTTGTTACGTATTAATAAGCGAAAAAACGGAAATCAACCTCAAAAATGATATATTAACTAGAGGCATAGAAAGACTGAAAAACCTTTCCAAGCATGTAACAGCTAAACATAATAAAAATCTGTCCTTATAAAACTAGAAAAATTGTAAGAGTTTCCGCCGTTTGTGACCGGAATATCGAAACAATCAATGGAGTTTGTCGCGGGCCGGACTAAATTGAATCGTCGGAGGGACGGCGCCGGAAACCGGACGCGCTCCTCCAAACCTCTCTATCTTAAACATTAACCGACTACCGACCGTTTCGCTATGCGTTGTTTTCGTAAAATAGTAAGTTTTGGTAATAGTATTTCAGTCCGGAAATTAAAAACTTAAATGGATTGTA
The DNA here is from genome assembly GCA_932294365.1 of Diachrysia chrysitis. Lineage (NCBI taxonomy): Eukaryota > Metazoa > Arthropoda > Insecta > Lepidoptera > Noctuidae > Diachrysia > Diachrysia chrysitis. The sequence continues at coordinate 6,630,807 of OW028649.1, read as the reverse complement.
AATTGGATTCAAAATTTTCAATCCGTCTTAAAACGATTAAAAAACCATTTTGCCCTAATCAAATGTTATAGTAGAATAAATTAATGGATTGAATACCAGATACTTGATATAATTTAATCATATTATGCCATTATGCTATCATTGAGTGTCCGCCCCGAGGGTGTCAAGTTCCCAAACATATCATACCGTCCCTATAGATTATGGGGGTCAATCGCTACATAAGGAACTTTTGTAACATAAATCATTCAAGAAATGTTATAAGTAAACGTGGCAGAAAAATACCAATAACCTTAATGATAACTCCAGTTGGAATAGTTGGTTCACTTTGGCAACAGGTGAAGTTTATAAGTTAGGACAGTTGACTTCGCTCTGACTTGTCTTTATACAACACGTTAAGATACTCTCCATTGAAATGCTTATGAATTTAGGAAACTTGAACGTTATATTATGTTAGAGTTTGATTTATATCTTGATTCAGATGGAATTTATTGGCTGTATATTTGTAACGCCTTTGCCTAAAAATACCGATGGTCATTCTGAGAAAAACTAGACTAACATTTAGTAGTTATGAGAAGCGAAAATTAAACATCGAACAAAAACACTAGCTTGTTATTAAAACAAAATTAAATATATTATGCCAAGATTAAAAAAAAATGTACTTGACATAGGTACGGTCGCTATACAACGTTGAAATAAAATCACTGTTCATTAATGACTACGATTATCTTGACCTTCGTCATTGTATCAGTGTTTATAGGCCAGTATAGTATATTATTATTTGGACATAACAGTAACAATGATATCTAAACGTGAACTGAAATGGTCGGTAGGTTTCCCCGGGGTATAGTTTCCTGTTCGGACCTCCGTGAACCAGGTAAGGCAGCTCATTAAATTTGGTTGAGCGTGTAAATGCTGTTATGAGATAACGCCTCTCTGTAATTAGGTTTTCATATAGATAGAGGTACCTATACATAGAAAATATATGTAGAAAAACAACGTTTACGTGTGTACAAAATGGGTTGATTATACATGAAAAAATCTTCTTTTTCTCTAATCATTAATATTTTGTGAATTACATGAAACAGTTAAAAATCAGGATTCAAGCTGAAACACCTATCTATCTTCTATACATATAGATGTATCTATACATATAATACCATAACTTCTCCCGCCGCGTGTCTGTCTGTTTGAATGAAAACTTTATCTAAAAATCTGATTTTTAAATGGTTTTCACAAATAGATAGTGATATAGGAGGAAGGTTTGTGAGTATGATTCGTTAATGATTTGTCTATAGATGCAAAGCAGGGGCGGGTCGCTTGTATTTTTATAAACAAAAAGTGACCACGGTCGCTTATGAATACATCTCCAAAAAGCAAAGACCTTGTAGATACTTGTTGTTGGTCAGTTTTATCCGAAAAATCTTTAACATCCTCTTTCAGTCACCATGAAGCAAACAGAAAAAGTAAGTAAAAAAATTATTCAATTCTACAATTCTGTTCATACATATAATTCTGTTGTTATAAATAAGTTTTCAGTTGAAATAAACAACCCCACCGTAGTCATCATCATCATCATCATCATCATCATCAGCCTATCTTCGTCCACTGCTGGACATAGGCCTCTCCTATGGCACGCCACTGAGCTCGATCTTCAGCTCTTCGTCTCCAACCACTGCCAGCCACTTTGCCACCGTAGTGAAATAATTGTATTTCATGATTAATAATATTTAATTAGTATCAGCAATTAATTGAATTTAAGCATTGCATGAGGTACTCACCATGATTTCATAATTTCTGTTTAACCATCTAAGTGCCAAAATCTCATTGTAAAATATTTTCATTTTGAAGTCTTTAACTTAATTATTCCATGTTGTGATAAACTAAAGCATCGTTAATTGACATTGACGAAGGTGCACTAAAAAGAGCCAATAAAGCTTTGTATTTTTGCGCCGAAAAGAATCTGGGGCCGAAAAGCTGTCTCGAGATTTCTTATAAGGAGAATCCGGTTTTTCCTTAACCTTCGAAGTAACATACCTGTAATACGTTATTAAAAGCGTCAGTCTTTATTGCAGGTTCAAAGATAAGATACACGAGCAATTACATTTTAATCTTGGATGGTATTCCGTAGGTTTCTTTGGTCCGTAATTTATGCATAGGTACCGCTTTCTAATTTAAGGCGTTACTATAAACAAGTTACGAGCGACATCAAGGGTTACGACGCCGCAGCCTTAATGACACCAGCATCCGAAAATAAAGTAAGTTTATTGCACGCATGACTTTATGTTGGTGCCCATTATTAATTTGAAAATTTGCTTTTTATTCCCATTTTTTTTTTGCAAATTGAATAGTCTGTAGGTAATGCTCAGCTCCTAAAGGTGATGTTTTGGTTTTGCCTATAACTTTTACAAGAACTGGGTTATCAAATAAAATATTTTATATCAATATCAATAGGTGTCTCCAGCTTATTTTTTAATAAACTTGTTTTATTTATGTTTTATTTTTTAAAATGTTACTAGCAATGTGGGTGGAATTCACATTACTAGCAATCTTGTTAACCTCTTCAACTAAGCTAAATATGCTTGTGTCTGGAGCGAGTTCACGTCAATAGCGCAATGTGTTCGAACCTGCGCTGCCTCGATCACAAGGCCGTCTCCCCTAACCATTAGGCTATTGCCACTTATATTTATTTTGGTATTATGTTTCTACCAGGTTTATAAAACACAACGGTATTCATAAAATAACAGAATGAAGATTTAATAATGATTTTTTGTCTCCAACTAAACATACATATGGCATAGCAGCGAGGAGCAACTGCGTGCCCAAGTATGATAACAGCATTATTTTTATTTGAATTTGTAATATTGCGATTTTTTTTTGTACTTTACCCTCAACAATACTAATGCAATTAGCCTTATTTTTATGCAATATTGATTTATTCCTATCAACTACATAGAAAGTAAAGTGTAATTATAATAATAAAAAAATTAAAAACCAAATTTCAAGTACATTCAACTAATGTATCAAATGCCAAAAATATTTATATTCAACAAAATCTCGTACCTCGTGTACCTGGCCTAATAAAATCTTATGTAATTAGTGGTGCTCCATGATTTAATTGTCGCGTCTCGGGGCCGGCTACATAAGTCGTCCTGCACGGATTTATTGCCTCAATTATAAGCGGTCTGGCCCCAGCCGCACACCTGGAAGCATTCGCGTACTTCGCACTTAACCGGATTATGCTCAACTAGCATACATTATATCTTCGAGCTATCTCTTTCATGGAACAGAAAATGTAACGCTATTTTAAGATAGCTTTGTAGAATTTGCATTTATTCGTGTTAGCTTTTATTTTTTTTAAGGTTTTTATTTTAATGTACATGTTTATGTAAGCTATATATAATTTGGTTTTGAAAAGATATCACAATTCATTTTTAACATATACTGTAATAGTATGGCCCTATTTTGAATCCTCTTTGTATCACTAATTTCCTTAATTATGTTTTGAATTTTAAAGAGTCTTCATATTTCTAAAACTCTCAATTACTATACAAATGTATACCGTCAAAAATAATGCCTACTGTAGAAAAATGTATGTCCAGTTCTTGTATATCTTCTTCCTATCCTTAAAAATACGTAAGTTTTGCAAAAGCAATTTCCCAATACTGAAAGTTCCAAGTCCTAACATTTTCTGTATTACACAGTGAATCTGAACAGTGGTCAGGTGTGACCTACTTAGAATGGCGTTACATCAATTTGACGTGTCTTTACAGCTTGATTTAATTGTCGTCTCCGAGGGATGTAGAGGCAATAAGTCGTGATTTGCCCACTCTCTCGGGATTTATTACTTCAATTACCTATAGTCGGTGTTCCCAGGTGTAGCGATAACTATTTGGAATGTCCTACGTGTAATACTGCGACATCTGTTACATATTAGTAGGTATGTGTGCGGATAACGATGTTTATTTAGATGGAATGCATAATTTTAGTTGATTGTATCGTGATATCTACATACACTGTTTACTTGCTGTCACGTGAGAAACTGATTGTTTTGACAAGTGATCTCGTAGCTAGTAGTTTAATGAATGTTTTTCATGTTTTGTATTTTTCATCATCATCATTGTTGTGTTTTTCATGTTTCAGTTCATTACATAGAAAATACAACAGTATCTGATAAATGCGTTTTTACAAGTTTCTCTTTGCAGTTAAAAATATATCTATTGTAATACGATTTACAATAATAGTTTTGTACTGAAAACAGATAGACAGTAATTCATTGTAGTTTTCAAGGAAAATAGCCGAATCATTTCCATGTAGGAAGAATGCAAACAATACGCACATAAAACCTCTATGTGACGTCTTGAACATTAGTAGTCTATGGACGGTGCCAAGATATAATCTGTTATGGTGACATTATCTGGATCCCCTGCCAACAGCAGATCCGGCCAAAAACTTAAAACATTCTGCTTTCAAACGTACCTACATCTCCGCTACATCACGTTTTAAACAGATTATTTGCTTGATTTTTTACTGAAGTTTTTTCTTAGTTTAGATGGTATGATATTGTTTATGTATGTTTCAGTTCTTTTAAAATGGTAGGTTTTAAATATATATATATATATATATATATATATATATATTTTTTCATTTTTATGGAACACAGGAATAAAAAATTATGTAGGACTCAAAAAGAGTAGAAATATTTTGTAAGCTATTAATTTTTTTTAAATAAGTCATAATTATCCTGTGTGGTAAATAATAATTGTGTAACAAAATTTTAGATATGGTATACACACTTAAAAAAGAAGCTTCTATGTCCAAAATAAAGTGGAAAATATTATTTATTTTATTATTGTAGTGTATTATTGAAGTCAAAAATATTATTTTATTAAAATGGTTAAAAAAATAATTGCGGTTAGTCTTGCTTTTTAATTAAAAGCTACACAATTACTATTTACACAAATTATCGGTGAAGGGTTAAATGCTGTACACCGTTGGCACATCCACCATACAATGTTTACGAAAGTGTATTAAATTGCGAAGGCGGGTTATAACGTAATATTATTTCCCTGGAGTGACATTACGGCCGGCTAATGAAGATGTGTCGGTGAGGTTGCGCAGGTCGCAGCACTGTCGATTCTGTCCCAAACTTTGTCATAGTAGAAAATTTACATTTTACAACACTGCCAAGCTTATTTGTGGGGGCTTTATACTGCACCGGTGGAGATATTAATTTGTGAAATGAATTGTTTTTTGTATTTAATAATCGTGAAATATGGTAGGTATAATTTACCTGCTCATTTTAGGATTTTCAAATGAGTTTTCGGTGTAAATTAATGCTTTTATAGTGACCGACCGAAACATGTTATTTTGCCGAAACCGAAACCGAAACCGAAGGTTCGGTTTCATTGTAGTTTCGGCCGAAACCGAAACCGAAACCGAACCTTTAATAAATAAAAAAAAAAAATCCTTAAAAAGTCTAAAAAATGTTAGTAAGCCCGTTTTTTTCTAAAATTAATATCTCGCCAACCTATAATTACAGGTTTCTACTTTCAAAGATTTATCACAATGAAATTTCAGCACAGTTACAGAGGTTCTGTTTGAAAATTTAATTACCCTATAAAGTGAAAACACGTATTGACACGTCTACACGAGCAAAGCGCACTGATTTAGGTAGTTGCCGGCGGAGTCAGGCGAGTGACGCCATATTGCCAGCCGTGCCGAGCGCGCCCGACGTTAGCCGAGCGCGACCCGAAGGTACGATGTTGTGAGTTCCGGCGCGGCCGAAGGGTTCGGCCGTTTTTGGCCGAAACCGAAACTCGGGCCGAAACTTGATTTTTTGGCCGAAACCGAAACCGAAACCGAAATTTCGGTCGGACACTACTTTTAGAGTTATAGGTTTTTATTTTATTGAATTAATGTTCTAGACATGCCTAACTATGTTTACTTATTCTAATAGGTCTCATGTTTTTGTTGTTGAAAATTAGTTTTGCATATTAAATTATACATATTAAAGTTTGTAAATCATCCAGTTGTAATAATTAAATTAAATAATAATGATGCATGTTATTCGCTTGTGACACTAATTCATGCTGTCGGATTTATGGCTGCGTTATCAAATGACAGTTTAATGCCTAATTTAGGTATTGAATGATGCTTATTGATATTATTATATGAGTTTCATACAAAAAAATGTTTTTTTTAGGGAGTCAGTAAGTACATTATTTTGATTAAAGTTTAGTCTGCAATTTAATTTATGTATAAATATTAATGAACAATGAACATGCCTCGGTTTGGGTTGATAAGGCTCCGGTTGTTGTGAAATACGGTCAGGGGCGGGTGGGTACGCCCAGCGCGCGTGATTCTGACAGTTCAGACTTACTGAACAAGTCCCGCTCGCCGGACGAGCCCAACATCGACACATTGTTGACCTCCACTGATCTCCAAGTCAGAAATATTCACTAAATATTGTTTATTTCAAATTAGAATTTCCTCTTCTATCGATTCTGGTCTTCTGTCTGTCTTCAAAGGCAGTCTTCGAAGTAGACTTAAGGTCTTAAAACAAATGATGATCGAAGAAATTGAGTGACGGTTTTCATTTTAAAATTCAACGCCCCAGGACTTTAGCAAAGAAATAAATAAGTATTTCCAAACTAGAACATCATTCTACATGATGATTTTATGATCGATCACCAAGCTAATGATTTCCAATACAAAAAGTATGAAAGAGATTTTAGGAAAAGAAAATGTCAATAAATACAACATAGTTATAATTTTTTAACAGGAAAATACGCATTTGATCAGAAAATATAGTCTAACTACAATAATGGTGTACTCACGGCTAATAAATTATGGCAAAAGGGAGAGGGTAAAAGTTTACACATTTCCATTCAATTAGTCGCCGCTTATTCTATTTAACTCGATACATTTATTTAAACAGAACGTGATTCATTGTGTTAGTCGGCATCCCATGTTTCAATTATTTTCCCATGTTCGTTTCATAATTTTGATAAAATCGGTGCTCGTTCCATATGAAATAGTTCAACAATGTTTCACAATTAAAATAGAAAAAAAATATGCGAATGTGAAGCATATACATAAACACAAAAAAAGACAAAACAAAAGAAGCGGTATCTCCTAAACCTACATTTAGAGCTGAATGAGATAAATCATCGCAACTTGGCGTACAAAACTAAAAATTACTTCCGGGCGTACAAAACTAAAAATTACTTCCGTTTATTCATAAGAGAATATGAGAACCATATATATTTCTAGCTCAGTAATAACTTGTCGTGCGAATTACCTTTGCGATTTTTTTATTAAAACACGCACTCGAGTGGCGCCCTATAAATCTGCTGTTGGCTCTCCCACTTTACTGCTGAATGTACCCATCAATTGACGGGAAATATTTAGGGGTTTCGCTTTTTATGTTGTCTTTTATTGGGATGAACGCTTCCTGGAAAATCGTGGCGTGAAAATCGTGTGTCGAGACTTTGGTGTCACGACTTATTGAGGATTATGGAGAGGTTATGTCGAACACGGAATTGGAAATAGCTTGCTGATAATACTCGTTTCGAATGTTGTTTTCAGAAATGATGGCGCTGAGGCACGTTCGGTAATGGCTTCCCAGTTTTCTATTTCTATTCAGTAAATAAATAAACATCGTAGTTTAAATGATTATATCTTGTGTTCATAACCTAGTATGCCTATTTTACTGTAGCATGTTCATTATTATTCCAGTTTTGATTTTAACTTGATTAGTATTCCAGATTATTATTTTCCATTCCGAGATTTCCATTCCATATCAATTAGTTTTCTGAGAATCCGTGCTCCCAAACTACAATAAAACGCATAGGTGGCATTATTTTCTTCCTTTCATTACGCTATTTAACCGAGCGAGTGAAAGGTTAATTTAAAAAGTTAATTTCTTTGTCTGGCTGAGAACTTCAATTCGCGTGATGTCCTATAAAGTTAAAAGCAGCACTACCACCGGTTGGTGTAGAATATTAATGTCGTTTTTCTAAGGAGTAGTAGCGTGCCCTTGGGGGCATTGTTGTCATCTTTCTACTGTCTCGTCTTGGACAGGCTCCATTAGTTACAAATTCTCAAGATATAAATATTCACACCCGGGACCGGGATGCTGGGGATACAAACATCCATCTGGTTAATGGAATTAGAAAACTGCACTTACCTCCTAGTTGCACTGATATAGCTGCAGATTACTTTGGGATTCATGCCGAGTCCATACCAGATTAGTAATTTACAATCGCGGTGAAATCGGCTTTTAGGATTTTTGACGCGAACGAATGACATCCGCGAAAAAGGTCATAAGTGGATTAAGCGAGCTGAATTTTAAATCGAAATCGATCCTCTCAAAATGCAAATTCAAAATTACTCGTGATTTGAATGATCCGTTCCAAGTGACTCTCAGAAATATCTTAGCTGAATTTATGAATGAGAATCTCAAATAACTGCAAATAAAAACTGTTATCTCTAAGTGATGTGTAAATAGTAGATATTTTTAATATTAAATTCTTTAAAATATATCTACTATTGTTCTTTATGTGATTATATTCAAAGTTGAAAAAATCAACAAAACTACTAGATGCTTACGTTAGCCGTAGGTCAGGGTAGTTTGCAACGGCATTCCTGCCTGGTCTCCGTTTAAAGGATAAAATACCCACTTCAGTATTTTTAGCCAACTTGGTCAACCATCAGGTCTCTCCATCAGAATTCTATCGAAAAAAAAGGATATTGCAATGGAGCTCATCACTCTATTTCCTATAAAATTAGTTATTCCAAAAGAGATTTTTATAGCTTTTCGCTGAAATCCGTTTCTAATTGTAGTGATTTCCAAACCCCTTTTGTCTGTCTCCACTTGAAATTCTCATCCATTTAGGACAAAATAAAATCCAGTCATGAACGGTTACCATCTTCATTAGACTAGATTATTCAATCAATTCAGTCGGTCCAGACTACTTTTCACGCTAACTGACCCTTTCTTTGTATACGACATCACAATTCAATTAAACATTTCCGAGCCGGCTTGATTGTGGGCTCCATTTTATTTGTTCGTCCCATGAATTATTCAAACAACCCATTTCTTTTGCTTTCGTATTCGCTAACCATTTCTATAATAGTTTCTGTTAACTGTTTATTCCCATTAAACTTTACTTAAGTAATTCTTGCTGTATGTGAGTCAGGCTACCAATATGAAATGAAGAAACATAATTCATATTATTGTAATTTTTGTTTTATTATGATTAACTACTTCTCAGTGTTTAATTCATTTTATTTATCTAATCAGAATTTACAGCCGTAATTTATTTAACTAATACATTAAACGGTATAATCGTAACGGAAATAATCGTCTAACAAGCCAGAGTAACTAATACTCTGGCTTGTTAGACGATTTTTTCCATAATGCTTACGTTTTGTTTGACCATCACCTACGGATATAAGATCATGGTTTATTTTGTACAACTGGCGAACGCATTGGTTTTCGAACGGTTGTTGATTTATTATTCACGAAACAACTGAAACATCGTTTTTCAGATCCGTTTCTATCTCCGCAAACACGCGTTCACATTCAATTAACACTTTTTCGTTGCGGATGGTTCCAGGCCGCCGGAAATTAAAAAACTGTCTAGTATGTTTAGGTAAATATAAACTCGATTCTTCGCATTTAACGGAGTACAAATATAAACAAATACCTGGATATTAAAATGAACGGTATTTTCCAGACATAGGTACGTAATTATTTTCTCTTACGTAATTTGTACATATAGAAAGTACTTATCCCTATTTATTTTCGCATGTTTCCTCCGGTTGGGTGGTTCGAGCTTGATGGCTGCCTCGTTTTAATTTAGCTTCATTACATGACAACTGTTAAACTTTGAGCCTTATAGCCAGAGAAAAATAGTCTGTATTTCTGATTCCACGTTATAAAGTAAAATAATATGATCCAGCCGCTTAACTTATTCAGCAACAAACCTGAACACAGTCTAACCCCAATTCTCAAACAGAACTTAACTTTATGACGTTCTTAAACGTCTATCTGTCGCTACTTTACACCTTAAAGTGACAGATACTTCGATTTTGTTCTCAGAAAACTTATACTATGTCTAAATAGTGGTTATTTAAACAGCGTTGGTACTTATTAATTTCCTAAGAACTAAGTCGAAAAGGGTCGCTGTAACAAACAAAATAATCATATAATAATTACCTGGCAATAAAAGGTTCGCAAACCACTGTTTACTGTAGTTTTGTTATCATTACGTATAAATAAGGCTGTGTTCGGTAGTTAATGCGGTCCACTGAGGATCGGATCCCGGTTACATTGTTACCCTGGAGATTAGATAGGCGTGATGATTGCCAAAGTTTGATTGAGCTTCGTCCGAACCCTTTCGCGAATCTCCTTGATTATGGGATAGGTAATTGGCGTCTACGGATTGGGTACACAGTTCACGGATCGGGTATAATGGAAGATAACCGTTGCTTTGTTGGTTATTGCTCACGTTGCGATGTTGCCGATATGAGCAGAGTTTAATGTCTTAAAATCTATTTTGATAGTTGGGTAAAGTTTATATTGAGAATTGGAAATTTCTCTTCTAGTCTACGCTTCAGGCGTATTTAAAAGTTCAAGGATGGAAATTTTAAAGTTCAAAAATTCAAGGTTTTAAAAATTATTAATGTAAAATAATAATAATAATAATACGGACCTATTAATGACCCACAGTGCTGGGCACGTGCCCACATTGAACACTACACTTGCTCACTCGCGGGTTAGCGATAATAAATTCAACATACGTGAGCAAAATATATAAAATCCCGTTTAAATATTTGTACACAAATTATTTATTTATTTAATAATTTATGTACACACACAAAGTCATAAGAAACAACATATTACAACAGTACGTACAAAGGTACAAACTAATTTTGTTATAGAGTGTAAATCAATATTATTTTCATTTTCTCATACAGATCGCTGCGGTCTACACGCACCATTAACCCCGGGTACATGACGGCGACATCGGCGCTCTGTGGCACACTAGTGTACACCGACCTTATTTGAACACCACTAGAGATTCCTTGAACGTGTACCGCTTGACAACTTTTAGTTATCGAATATGTCAATTTGTTTTCATTTGTTATTTTTATTAAAATCCTATAATTGGAACATCTATACATTTTTAAAATATCTCTATAGGCACAGAAACAGAAACAAATGAAGAGTTTTCTTCAAAAGTCGGTCGTGCTATTATATGGACCATACCAGCCGAATGGATACTATAAATTAAAAATGAAATTGCTAATTCAATTATTAATATAGCTTCGACCAATCACCGCAAATTATTGTTGCTTTTTGGAGCAAATGTCCCATAGTAGGCCAGTAACGAGACAAGCTAGTGCAACAGGGCTAATAAATATTCAGGGCACGTATTTATATTTCATTTAATTTTATAGATTGCTTGCTATATCGTAATTGATGCAATTTGCAGCAAATTGTAGCAATAAATATTTTTATTTTGTTGGTTCTATTAGGGTAAAAAAGCTAATAGGTAAGCATTGTGTCCTTATTTTTAAGTTCTTAATTCTAGTCGTATGATGGCATCATGTTCTCAACTCTGAATTGCTTTTTTGATAAAAGTGTTGAATTGCAGACTGTATTCTTAAGAAAAACATATGATACTATACCTACATATTTAAAGTCCCACAAAGACTGGGGTAGAAGTATTGTGATTTTTTTAACATCTATTTCTTATGCAAGGAGTACAAGCTTTACTGACCGCATTGACTCTTGTCGCATTCGTACATAATGGCTCACGAAAGACAATAAACGGTATTTTCTTTGTGTTCAAAATAAATTGTATAATCTGGTTTAGTTAAATATAATTTGTATAATCCTAATCACCTGACATATGTAATACTAACTGTTTTCCGCGGCTCCACCTGCGTGGATGTTAGTTATCGCGGCAAAAAGTAGCCTATGTCCTTTCTCAGGCTCTAGACTATCTGTGTACCAAACTCCATTTAAATCGGTTCTGTAGTTTTGGCCTGAAAGCGCGACTAACAGACAAATAGACATAGTTACTTTCGCATTTATAATATTAGTAAGGATAAAGCTTTCAAGTGCCAATCTATTATTCGTGTTGTAAAAATTATTACACATTTTTTTAATCTCTGTCAGCTAAAGCCAACCTTTTCGTTGTTGATTGATGACAGTTACCTGACGAATAATCAAATTTAAAGTAACTGTCACCTAGGCACCTGCTTAAGTATTATAGACTAAAGAGTATATTATGCAGGGTACGTACTTAATTCTTTAAATCTATGGAATGGGAAGATAATGTTTAATCATAATAATTTTCTGTGAAAAACGAATTAACGTTATAATATTTACATAATATAACAATGATAAGTAACTATAATATTATGGTGTTTGTGTAGCTTCAGCAAATATGAAAGAATCCGATGTAAACATGATATAAACAGCCATGTTTTCTTACACGTCATAATCTCGTGTTTGCCGGCGTCGAGTTCCGGCGAAAGGAATCGAAATTGCTTTGTTTTGCTCGTTTTTACATACGTATGTGTTTATTCAGTTGCTATTTACACTTTGGAATGGATTTCTTAAATTAATTAATTTTACGATCGTGTTATTTAGATACGCTTTTTAGGATAAATATAAACATTTAATGTTAATATGTTTATATTGTTATTATGTTAAAAAAATATCGAATGTGCGCGATGTTACTAATTAAGATAATGAACAATACCTACATAATATTAAACAGAATATATCGTTTAGTAAATAATGAAGATAAACCGAGAATACGTGGAAACGGAAAACAAAGGAAAACTTTTGACTCGCCTAATGTTTTCAAGTAGATTTGGAAGAAACAGTAAACTGCCAATGTTTTCGGTCAATTATATTATCACAGCCAACTAAATAACAACTTTATTGACTGGTGTTATTGTTTTCTAAGTTGTTTAGGCCTTTTTAACAGTTGTTGTTTTGTACCAAAAGTTGTGCTTTAGCGTCGAATCAGAACGGCCGATAAGGAAGTTGTGTAAACCTGTAAATGTTTTTCGCAGTATGAAAAAATAACAAACTTTTTCAACATTTTCTTTTAATCGTAGTGGTTTTTTTATATTTAAAATATTAAGAGATTATCATCATCAAATTAAACTACCAAATAGCAATTAGTATGCACTAATTATGTACATAACCTAGAACCTGTCACCTTCCAATACCATAGCAAAAAAATCATCTAAAGAAAAAAGAAATCTTAGTTACAACAAAATAGTGATTTACCAGCTATTTTAGTTGTACTATGTAATACCTAGTCAGTTTGTACATTACTTGGTAGAAGGTACAAGGGAACTACAACTCAGTCAAGTGAGTGATGACGTCATTGCCTTAATCGTCACGCTTTGCCAACGGATTAGCCGGCGGATGTTATTAGTACACATGACTGCTAGCTAATTCATTCAATTGATCTCTAACACCTTTTGTGATAAAACATTTTGTTTGGACAAACCAAAAAATAATACAGCTACATTACAAAATAATGTTTTACAAATTTTATTAACTTGTCTAAAGAATTATTTACATTAGTACGAGACAGGCTGAAAGTAAAGCAGAAATAATTTGAATTTCTTAAATAACATGACGGTGAATAACTTGTCTTGAAAATATTTATGAGCAACAATAATGTTATTTGAGCACTTCTTGAGCGCACATTTTTGGAATACGTACTTCATGTACGTACAAAAATACAATAATAATGAATACTTAATACATATTTGATGTATAAATTTGATTAAAATATACATATGTATAGTTTACAATAATAGTTTTTATTAATGTTAGAATTCTGTTACACATCAGTTTTAACTAATTTTAGTTGTATTTCGCCGTGAGCTACAGGGTCCATAATGTACCATTCTTGTAACTTATGGAGAGGAATAAAAAAAATGAGTAATAAGTTAGTATAAGTATATAAATATAGGTACACATGTGTTGGTAGAAATTTAGAATGAGAGGATTAACAAAGAGAGAGAGAGAAAGAGACCTAAAAGTACACTCAAATTCTTTACAAAAATGAAGTTATTCATTCTTTACTTCATGAAACTCGGCCATTTTTTTTTCTATTACTTAACAATTTAGGAGATCTGGCGTTCGTTTGTTTTATGAAAATTAAACTTGGAACTTCCATTTCATTACATACCTATGGGTTATCAAGTTTAACATTTAATTGGGTTTTGATACGGAGAGTAGCTTATAGTTTGAGTAAACAAATGCTACAACGAACTACGAAAGCATTAGATCAATATTAATTAGTTAGTTAAATGGAATATTGAATTTCTCGACACATATTTGGAACTGTTCGTTTAGCCATGTAATGGGAATGTATTCATTATGCGAACACTAAAATCCACCAGCTTCTAACATACAAAAGCCACGACATGTTGCCTGTAGCGAGAGCTAATCCGGCGAAATTTGCACTAATATGCCTGGAAAGTCAATTTCTGGTATGAATTTGCATTCGTGACTGGACTCGGTCCAAGCTGCCTGCGGCGATGACAGCTACATCACTCATCCTATCTGCGTACTTAGTCATACCAACATACACACCACACATACGTACAACACTCGTGCACACCTGAGTAATAAGACACCTATATCTACACTCAGTATTGTATTATATATTCTGATTACAGCGCAAACATGAATTGATAGGCCTGAGTTATAGTTACAGTTATAACGTAGCTATTAATATACCACCAAAGTTTACTTTACATATTTTTTCAACAAAAATTATATCATCAAACATTAAATCACGTAGCTTACAGGAGTCAAGTTGTATTGACGTAGTAAATCGAATAGCTGCAGAATTTATTAAAATGGATATAAAGTTACCAACAGAAGATCCGAGCTGGAACAAGTTCTAATCTAGTCGCAGAGACAAAGCAAGCGTAGCGGGGGTTGCGATACACGAGCCAAATGCAAAGCTTTATTTAGTTTAAGGCGCCATTACACGGCTCATATAAACTGTCAAAGTTCGAGGACGGGGGTCGTCGCATTCACCGCTTTCCCTATCCTCCTTTCGACTTTACGTAGCCAATCGAGATTTTTACCCGGTTTTATGCTATTGCCTCTTACGCGCGATCAATTTAACGGTTACGTCTTCAATGTTTCCATTTTTTTTGTATTGGTATTATTGTTTATTGGACGTGACTTAGGCTTAACTCTTTTGATTGTTGGATTGATTTAAAATAAGGTTGAGTTCATTTACCAGGTATTTGCCACTATACACTAATTCAGTATTTCTATGTAACCAGTTTAATTACCACAGAACAGTATTTTATCTGTTCTGTGTTAGTTACCAATACAGAATGAATGCGAGTTCTTATGTTTGTTTAAAAGTTTGCCACTTCCTCAAACTTATTCTGCATTTCATATTTCTAATAGATTTTGTAAATAATGAATGCTATACGACGTAAAACAAAACAACCCTCCGATTGTTGTGTCATATTTCACCGTAAAATAAAATGTCATCCGCTAAAAAATGGCGCACGTACGAGAAAGAAAGATTAGTTATTGCGGGCACATAAACCGTGGTGCAATTACTGCGTCTGTCGTGCAGTGTCGCGCAGACATCGCGCCGTACGCCTTCCAACCGGTAAGTCTCACCTCGCGACACCTGACACACAATTGTAGTAATTTATTTTACTCATATGCTCCCTTATTGTAAAATATGTCCCTTTCAGAAGACATTCTCATTCTACTTGTCAAAATAAGTCGTATTGTCGTATCCCCTTTCAGCAAAGACTTTATTCTTGTTATTTGAGTATGTACCGACGCAAACGGTTCCTTCTTCCTTGATTTTTCTTTCGCTGTTTGTTGTTTCTTTCAATCCCCTAATCAAGTTTAGAGCTGGGCTATGTATTTTCCCTCCAGCTCTTCGATCTGAAACAACAAAATTAAATCTAACGGAGGTGTTTGGGATGTGAAATACAGTATAAATACAATACGTGAAATGCGATTTTTCGCGTATGCAGTCCGATTGTTCAGCTTAAAAGGAATACAAAAAGGTTATTGACTGTAAATCCTGTCTTTGTACCTTAACTATATTCAAAATAAATTCAACCGACCGTAACAGTGTGATTGAGCAGCAAATATCAAAACTTTGCATTTATACGATTGAGATATACTCGCAAAAGAATGGAAGAGACCAACAGAACGTGAAATTAAATATATAAAAACGTATTTTTGCATACAAAGGTTTTGGAAACAATCATCTTCAACACGAAATTACTTCGTATATTCTATACATAGGTATCATTCATACTTCTCCGTATCTACTTATTGTTTGAAAATATTGGTTTTCTCTGAGATTTTCCTCCCTGATTCGAAGACAATGTATTTATAACTATCAGATTTGATTTTATATACCTACAATACTAATATCGCTCACAAGGTATTTATTTTGAGTAATTGATGAGGATTTCGTGTTACTAAATTATAATTATTATACCGGACATATATTAGCTGAAAGGATTTTTACTGGTTTGTATTGTGTCTGCCTAAAACCTACTCAAAAACAACATGAAAGAAATGCTGTACAGTCAAAGCATTTTTTAATCTACTAAAGTGGTCGTATAGTTAGCTAACTAGGAAGTCTGGTATGCAACGATAAATGTAAGTTGGTGCTCATAATATAATAAAATTTTTGTGATGCAAGTTTAGTGTGACAATAAAGAAGAAAATCAATTCATTTGACTAAGATTTTGCGCTGAACTACTATAATCAGATCGTTTTTATTATGTTGTACCTTTAAAACGTTTGAAAAAGTATGCTACAGCACACGACACTTTATTAGCGTATTCATTTCCTAACACTAAAGTGTACAGAGTAACCCGTATCATCGCAATTGAGTGGAGCTCGGTGCCAACAATTAATACTGGCTGGAAGCTTGTACGACAATAGATTGTGACTAACACTGGCAGCCTTACCTCCAGCTTTGCACAGGTAGTTAACCTTTGGCTGAAAACAATCAACAGAGCCGTTTAAGGGCTGCGACGTCGCCTAAATAGTTTGTCACAGCTACACTACAGGGGTGAATAACAATAAGACCCCTTTGTTCCGGTATTCAATCTGCGCGAGACATAATCAAGACGTTGCCGCGTTGTGGGGACTCCTTGCAGACATCATTTCAGCTTTGTGTCGTTAGTTTTTCTGTTTACTATAGTTAGTGCTATTGATGTGTAATGTGTTCATCGTAGAACAAAGAAAATTCTGCAATATTTCAAACTAACTAAAAGCTATCAAAGTTAAATTAACAATTTCGTCCGTTGTGATATCGCAGATTAGGTATTAAGCCTTTTAAAAGGCATGGTTACAAAACAAAAACAGTATATTATTAATACCGGAAAATCATTTACTTGTTATCATATAAATCCACTCCCACACTGGCGCCTCTCTGCAGACGCGGTATAACAAATAGCAACATATTTATTAAAAACGATAACATCAAAATAAAGAGCATAAAATATGAGGAGCAGGTAATAAACCACAGCTGGAATAATAGCACTAGCAATAATTAACAGTCATCGAGTGAAAGCCGCAAGCATCAATTTTGAAATGATTGGCATCGGCCGAGAGTGATCCAAATGGGTGGCTTAAACACTCATTTGATATTCACATTTGGTCTGAAATGGGAGAACGTTGCGACGCAAATTGGTACTAATTTGTCCACATTCAACCCGTCGGCCTCCTAGACATACAGCCGGTATCATTTACCTTTACTTTTAACCCACACTTCCCCCATTTATTAGGTCTCCATCTCCACTCATTAGGGAAATCTAAACAAATTGATTGATACCAGATATTTCCCAATTCAGTTGTAATTAGGCTAATCAACTATTGAGTTAGTGAAACTAGTATCGGTTCGTATTCGTTAAATACATCAATCCAATTCATGTTTGTTGATTTCAGAGTAAATAGAATATAGTCCATATATAGGATCTGAAAGAAGTCATTTAATCAAAAAGTTTTAATTGGAATACAAATAAAATCCTAGAAACTATGTTAAAGCTTCGTATTTCTGACATTAATCTGGGCACAAAAAAATAAAGAACCAAGTGTAGCTAGTTCACTATTTCGAATCAGTATGACCTGCGGGGATACTCTTGAATGAATTTAAATCCTAATACAATGCCACGGCAATATTGTTATTCATTTTGTAGACACAGAAACAATAGACAGTACAAAAAAATACTGTCTATGTTTAGATTCCAATTAGTTCCTTCCATTAATAGTATTTTTTTCAAGAAAACTGAATCACGTGTTCTCTAAACTAATAAAAATTTTGCCTTGGCATTATATAAGAATTAAAATTAATTGAATAGGTCCTGGTTTGTAGTAATGCGACTTGGAATAATTATTGTTTTACATTAAGCTGTATCTTGGTTATTTTTAGTTTTGGGAATAGATGTTACAACGAAGTTCAGCAGCAAGACTAAAAATCTGATGGAAAAAAATGTATTTAAAATGTAGAGCACTAGAAGTTTTAGTGCTTTACTTTACTCATATTTCTCGGACATTTTTTGCTAATTATGAGATTCCTTTCTAAACTAAATTATACTCGGAGAATATTACTGTGTTATTATATTTATATGATTCGTGGATAAGTTTGCTCTGTGCAGGCAATAATGTAATTAAATACAAATAGGAGAAAGGAAAAATTTAAACCTTAGGCAGGACTTGAACCTGCGAGTAGGTACTGTTTCAACGCGTTAGTCGCTTTGCTAACTAATATTCAGAGATCACTGACTAATGATTTTCTCTTTTTATTACTTTGTATTTAATTTCAAGTATTGTCTCTGCAGGCGTCTATAGACGTATACGTAATAAATTATAAATATAATAAACCATCATGTGTCATGTAACAATTTGATTGGTACCTTAATAACTGACGTGTATTAAGTTAGAAGCATTTGTTTTATAAATTAAGTAGGACAACAAGTTTTCTTTAATATAAACTAATATGTTTAATATGAACTCTTGCTTCAGATTTTTTATTAAAACGAGCAAAATGTCACTGGAGTCCAAGCCATCATTTTTAAGATCGCACCTGCCTTTCGGGTGGAAGTTGGCACTCCCCTGTGACCCAGATGCACTCTCGTTCAGTATTGCTGGCACTGTTTCCGCATAAATTGCGTATATCTCTGCTCTGGTGTCATCGAGATGTTTAACATCGTGTGTTATTGCCGACAATAACCTATTGAATATATTCATGTTTCGGCGATGTGTTTTATTTGAATTGGATGGCTTTATTTCTGAGTTGTTTTCATTTATATGTTGGATGTTTTGTCTACTCGAGTGTCACCCGAAGTTTGAAGATGCCTTTACAAAATATGGGTACCTACATGATATTATAAACAAGATTATATTGTTACCTTCATAGTTAGCGATGTTTAACATCTGACCGCCCTGATATATTATGTCAAAATGTTGTCAAATTGCACTAATGAATAGTACAAAAGATAGGATAAGCACGTAAGTAAAAGAGATAGCTATCATTGAAAACGTTTTAAGAGGCTTTCGAGTCCTCAAAATGTGAGCGCTAATAACATGTCTGCCTAATTTTTATACATAAATAAATAAATTAGATTATTTGGTAACATAGTCGCATATGTACTAACAGCATCAATAAATATATAAAGTCGCTCCTGAAAATAGAAAAACAAAAGGCAACGGTAGGTCTAATGACTCTAATAATAACGAAACTATTCCGAGAACCAAAAACTAAACTTAGGTTTCCAAGTCATCTAAAAAAGTCGTTAAACTAGCAAGAAGGTTGCATAGGTACGAAAACCTTTAACTTTTTAAGCATTACCTTAAATCGTTTTCGATCATCGATTACCTTCGTTATAGTAGCTACTTTAGTCATGTGCACTGCTAGATATCGTCTACATAATCTCGCAACAATCGTTAAGTGTATTCGCGCAACGTTCCAAAACTTGTTAATTAAAACTCATTAAAAGCTTAATTTCAACATTGTTGGTAATTAAGAAGATTCACGATCTGCGAACCCTATTATCTTCGCGAAGCAGTTTTACGAATTATTAAGATAGAGAGCAACAATATTAAAATCCCATTTACAGCATCCCTTCTTCCTATATTCGCTAATTAGTGAAAGTCTAGACTGTTACAGAACAACAGCGCTGCGTAAGGAAAACGAAATTAATAAATTGTTGAAACGGAAAATGTAAACGTCAAACAAACTATATACATATCTAAATATATAAAACAAAGCCGGGTTAGTTACACCATTTATAACTCAAGAACGAGTACACCGATTTATGATCTTTGATTTGTTGGATTTGCCTCCGTCTCGAATAGCAGATATATCATAACATTGCAAAAGTAAACAATAAAAAAAGACGTCTTATGGAAACTATTTACGCGGGTGAAACCGTAAGGTATAGCTAGTTTCATATCAATTCTTTCAATTGTTGATTGTTATTTGTTCGGAGGAGCATAGAGCATGATTTTTTTTAAGTTCCTTTGCAGAAAACCAAAACATTTAAAAAAGAAAAATCACATAATACCCTGGTCTTCACATAATTGAAATGAAGCGATGTCTATTGTGTTTAAGAAATACAAATTCAAGAGTCAGTTTGAAGACGTATGTATTGATGTATAAATAATATATTAACTTTAATTAATTTATTATCAAGTTTGTGGTCGTCCTCAGTTTACATACTACGAAGTATTTAACTATTCTAGGCTTCTATTTTAGATGTCGAAAATTCAAAACAAACTATAAAATTTCAATATTGGTACAAAAATTGGTGTAAATTTATTCTAACAATGAAAACTAAACACTTTTATTAGTCTTCTTGATTAAATTACAGTTTGAGAACAATACCACTATCCTTTAAACAAAGCACTCAAAATGGATCGTTTCTGCAAATATTTGTATAATACGTACCCTAGGGTTTTATGTCTCCAGGAAATTAAACTTTAAAATTAGTCCGAAATACGAAATATTATTACTAAATTAAACGCGAGTCTGGGTGTACTTATTACAGAAATTAATTAGCGCGTAATGCAATTTCCTCCACAACAATAAGGTTTTCAACTAACTTTAATCGTTGTTCCATCTTTATGCAGGTATTTATATTTTAACCGTTTACGTAATTGGGAACACTTGTGCATTTGTTCTATTATTTACTTTCTGTATCATTTTGTGTGTGCATAAAAAAAAATGATTTTAATTTATTGAGTGTACTGTGGTATGAATAAATAGCTTTTTGAAAATTAATCATTTTTTATAACTTGATTAGCTGCAAGATTCTCTGAAATTAATAAATGTAAATTAACAATTATGAGTTACTTTGCATACAATCCTTATTATTTCTGTACAAAATTATATCCAAATGCGTCTGAAAAGAAAACGGTAAAATTATTAACATATACGAAGTTTTAGAAAAGTCAAAGAACTAATTAATACGGCGCACACGAAACTTCGCTGAGTGGCTCTGCTCTTGTAAAATCGTTCGAAACAAAAGGGTATAACAATGCTATTCTTACTTCTACCTACGTACACCACAGCCGTAGTCAGAAACATAACATATTATCTCATTTACTGTAGAAAATTAAAGTTTTGGATGTGTCTGAAATGCGGGAAGCCACTTAGTGTTTAATTAAACGTACGACGTCGACGTCTGAACGTCAGGCGTCCCGCGAAGGGCGCAGTGCGTCGACTCCACGATACGCTGCGTCCCTTAGATGTCGCAATATCCGCCGCGACAATCTCACGCGAATATTCTGTTAAATAACGTTTTTGTATCGTAATTATATTATCGTCGAATAAGCTCATTATTTCGTAGCTAGATAATTTAAGTAAGCGTTGTTGCTCGTTTTATAAATTATACTTATTTCACCCACTTCATTCATTAAGCGACTTAAAAAAAGACTAGGTTCTAAATTGGTCGCAATCTTTGTTTTTTATTTTGATGTATTCGAAGACGCCTGGAAGGATTGGGAAAATTATTTTTTTGTTTAAAAGGGTTGGTTATCAGGTGGTCTCATGGGCATCAGGCCAGGATTTGATAATGGGATCTCAGTCAAGGAGCGACGACTAACGTCAAATTTTTATTGATTATTTTTTAATTCCAAATGGATGTCACTTATTTTGAAGTCGGCTTTTTTACATTTATGTGTAATCATTTATTGTTTGTAAAAAAATAAACGCATACATAGAGGGTGCTACAATATTTACGCCTGTTATTTATTTTAGTCTACTTTTGAAGTTGTACTCAACATTAGAATGAAAACAGTCGGGTAATGTTCTCGTTATTGCACATAGCAATCTCGCATCGACGTAAGAGCAACAAAGTTCGCTGTTAGAATAGGCGCCGCGCCGCTCCCCCGTAGGTTCGTTCCTAATTACGTACATGTCATGGACACACCAGTGATTGATTGTAACTCTAATATCTTAGACAATAGATGACATGTGTGACATTGTACTTGCGATATTTTGCTTCTCTCTCCCATTATTAGGGACCTTAGCAACAATATAGCAATTCTAGTTGGAATCCCTTTGTTCTCAGAAATCGCTTTTGTTTAATACCAAAGTGCGTATTTCTTTTTAGGGTTTATTTACTTTCTATTTTATTAGAGGGCTTGTTTGAACATGTTAGAGTTAAACTATTTGTATGTATGATAAGATTTGAAGCAAAAATAATAAAGACTATTGTTATTTATGCCGTTTAGTTTATTTATATCAGTTTTTACCATAATATTCAGGCTCATGTTTTGTTAATGAAAACATCATCCGAGGATTGGCGATGAGTGGCAAAAATTGCGGTTTCAAGGTGTCGCTAGCTCTCAGGTTCCGGGTTCGAACCCCGGACGGGTGAATGTAGAAAAACCACATTTTTTGCATTAATTCAGTTCTGTTTTGGGTGTTTGTGGCACCTTCATTGTCTCTGATTCCATAACACAAGTGATTTAGTTAATTACTTTGGGTTCAGCGCAATGTATGTGATGTTGTCCGCATTTATTTATTTTTTTATTTATATTTATATATTTATTTATAATTATAGTAAATAAAATATATAAATATAGTAAATACCTAGCTATACATTATTTATTACTTACTTACATAACATGTCCCGGGACTAAACTAAGTAAAACAGATACCTATATTACTCTATTATAAGTTATAATAAGTTCCATTTTTGTTATTATGAAAACTAATAAAACATTAAGCCCTGTTTACAAGTATGATAACTCCAACTTTATTGAACACAACAAACTAGTGATGAAACATACAATTATTTGCTTATTCATGTTATTATTCAAATATATACGAATCGTTATTATGGAACATATTAGAAACCTACTTAGGTTCGTAGCCTACAGGCTGTTACTATTATAAAAGAAAATACAATTCAATTTGTATTACATTTTAATACCTAATTAAGTATATAGTAATACGTATATATTACTTTATAATATATTCAGAATATACCGAATAAATAATATTATTCATATACTTAACTTATTTAGAATATTTTATATAAGAATATACTTAATATTAAACTGAATTTTTTGATGCTTGTTAGCCATTACTAAACAATTTTGCTTGATAAGTCTTCTTCTTTTTATTTAGTTACCTAATTTTATTTATGTTATTAGTTTTAATTTTAATATAGCTTAAGTTTTTGTATAAATTGTATGTGGTGAATTTGTCTGTATATACAAACAAATAATACTGTGAGACAAAAAATAAAATATACCTACTTACTTTATAGAGAACGCAATATAATTAATACTTGATTTGCTTATATAATCCATTTTGTATTCCAGCTATCTATTTTTATGTTGTAAATAAATAATTGGTCAGTCGAATCGACTTTAAAACTTCTTGCTTTTCTAGGTCGACAAAGTTTAATAGTATTTTTTTCTAGGAAAGTCTCTGTTGCAGTCTTCGTTTAGTTTTCCGACAACTACATAGTATACTTGTAACTGTCGGGTTTCATGGCATTTATTTCATGGAATAAGTGTATGGTATTTATGTATATTGTAGCTTAAACCATCTACATAGCTCTACACAACAATTATAGTTATTATATTTTAAATATGGCGAAAAATTAGTAGGAAAATTGTGAGTACATTTTTAAACAATACCTGAAAATATTTGTAAAGTTTTGGCATACATAGCATGTATAATTTATTCAGTAAATAATTTTTTACAATTTTAATTGTGCGTAAAAGAATTGAATCTATATTTAGAGAAACGGCGCACACGGGTTTACATCCATTTATCCCTGTGGTTAGGTAAAGGTTATTTATTACTTAGTTACGTAGTTATTTGAACCCAAATTAGACTCTAAAAAACTGTCATTACGAAAATAATTTTCAAAAATATTCTCAACAAACCCATCGGCCTTTTACTTTAATTGCAATTTTACAACTGAAGACAAAAAGCAATCAGTTGATGTAACCGCTAAGTAAAGTTCAACACTTTGAACTTCAATTCGGACTTGCACTGAAACTTTAATAGTTGTATGCACAATCTACGTCTGTAATTGTTGCAACAGTTACTGTCTAGCTTCCACTATCTAATAGTTAATTACACCAAACTTGTCCTACTAACGCTGGCGTTAATTTTGTAAAGACTTGATTTAACAAATATTGTGTTTATAAAATGTTTCAATTTTGTTTAGGTATTTGATAATATTATTTTCATTGTGCTCTATAAATATAAAGTCGAATATACATAAAGCTCCCGTTTATTTATTTCGGTTAAAAAGTAGAAAGAATTTGCTTGTTGCTACCCAAAATAAAGCTTTTACCCGCTTTTCCTTTTAAATTGTTCATTTACAACCATTTTTTTTATCTTTTTTACATTTTTCTTATTGCGTATTTGCACATTGCGTATTTTTATTAACTCATCTGTCCTTCAACATAGCTCAATTATCCTAAACCTTTTCGCTGAAATAAAATTACTTACACCCTCCAACACATTTCAAATAAATTGCATTTAGTTTTTCAATCACTTAAACTTATGAGAAACATAATACAATAATAAATATACTTACCTACTCAATTCTCAAAGTTAAACATTTTTATATGTAATATTACGATTATCGTTTTAATTTTAAATTAAGCACTGCCACAAGACTCTGGTTTTCGCAAAAAAAATAAAAAAAAATTAAATGTAAGATTTTCATTGGAAAACGTTTTGATCTACTTTAACGTTCACTCACCTATACTTTTTAAGGATGAATATAATTTATTGCTAGTTTACATACACTCATCGGAAACTAACAGCCGTACTCGAGAGCTTAATGGTTACTTAAGGGATTCCTTAGTATCTCGTTCCGTAAGTCAACTCTCAGAAATCTGAGAGCTTGCTTACTGAAATCGATAATAAGGAATCCTGAATCCTTTAAATAACCATTAATGAATCAGAGTATGTACGGCAGTTAAATTAATCATGATGTCTGCCCTGCCATTTTTAAAAGTTTAATACGTGTCTTATTTGAAGATCGAACTCATAGAACGTCATAAAAAAAGCTGTGCACTTTGTCTTCTACGGAGTCGGTTAGAAATGTATAAGAGTCAATAAAAATTAAATTCTAATAAAAATTTGGAAATCGGTTTCAGAGAATGCTGTTCGTCGTACAATACAATTTAAACCCAGTAACAGAAGAGTATCGACGACAAACAGAAACAACTCGCGAAGACTCCATGCGACACGTGCCCGCATTCAATCACAGCACTCCATCATCACGCGACAACGCACGTATCGAATCTCTAATTACAAGTAACACAATATATCGTTGGAATGCATCTCCACAAAGTAATTCATCTTGTTAAGGGCATTTGCCACAACTGAGAACAGATTAATTAAGGTAAACGGCGTTCATTAATTGTTCGCTCAAGGGTTCGAACGCAGAGGTTAATTATTACAGATTTTCAGCAAGAGTTGATCCACTCAAGTTTATAAATGGTAGGGGGAGTTGTATCTTCACGCTAATCATTCAAGGGGTAGACAAAGTATGTATAACATGCATGGTTTTATCTATACTAATATTATAAAGCTGAAGAGTTTGTTTGTTTGTTTGTTTGTTTGTTTGAACGCGCTAATCTCAGGAACTGCTGGTTCCAATTAAAAAAATATTTTTGTATTGGATAGTCCGTTTATTGAGGAAGGCTATAGGCTATATAACATCACGCTACGACTAATAGGAGCGGAGCATAACAACACAAAACACGCGAACAAAGTCGCGGGGGACAGCTAGTTACGAATACGTGTAGACTATAATTATTTCAGAAAATATTACAATCATGCCAAAATATTACAATTACTTGGCCTGATCTCAAGGTAGTATAGAGTGCTTTTAAGCACTTACTCAATATACAATAGAGTGAGCAGAATACACTTATCTCAATATAATACAAAAAATAAAACATAATAAGAGTAGATATACAATAGGCAGTGTTATCCGTAAATTTGAGTATTTAGGAGAGCGAGAATGCGGTTATCGTCCTGGCTATCGTACAGATATGGTGCAAACTGTATCTGTCACGTGCCTTGCGAATGACCAGCACTAACGACAAATAGAGCTGTCGGTCAAACAAACCTTTCAACCGACATATGGCGTCCAACTAAACGCGCCTAGTGTTAAAATTAATCCGGGTGCCGAATTTAAAAGGTATAGATTAAATTCGCCGAACTCAGTCATTTTAAATCTGGCAATTCTGACCCACATTCCCATACAAACTACAAACTGCAATTCATACGTTCTGTTATTTTTCAGTATAATAGAATAAAAGTAAAATAACATTCAATTCTGTATCGTATTGGTGTTCTACTAACTACAAGAGTACGTCGCAAACTAATTGCGGAACACGATAGTTCACTTTACAGTTTGAGTGATGAAAATACAATGCTGCAAATATTGTGAGTTTGATGTACACTACTCAATCAGACAGCGACAGCTGAATGGATTTGGGTTACAGGTAAATTGAAAGCATAATTAGATATTTGATGTGAAAGCTATAATTTTTCAAGAACTTTCTAAGACATTTAAGGGAAAGTTACAGCACTTCTCGGAACATGTAACTCTCGCACATTTTATCATAAAGACTTGACGCAACTAAGCCACCCGTAGAGATAGCAGTGTAGGTACATTGCGGAGTACTATTAAATTTTAGCTGGACGGGGTGGGTGAACCGCAGTCGGCGGTTTGACGTATTATCGTCGCGCCACACCACTTAGTGCCTGCGCCGGGCCGACACGCGAGCCCTGCCAGCCCCGTCGCGGTCGCACTGCACACCCAAACTGAATTATATATGTAACTCATCACGTACTCAACTCTAACTTTTAAACGTATTTGTATCGTCTTTCCCGAAACGATCGCCCTCTATTTTCATAGTCAGTCGAAATATTTAAGCCGCAAAAAGTTCGCGCCGCAATATATTACCATTCCTGAGCGAAAAAGATAACCTAAGTCCTTACTATCCCGAAACGACGTCGAAAATATTCATAGATGTAACATTTTTTGCGTAAACAAAAAACGGTGACGTACGGAGGTCCGTACAATCCGTGCGATCCGTACTTATACTCAGGGATTGCACGGGAAACAATGTGAAAGGTGTAGGTATATAAAGCTTCTGATACAGGCACGGAATCTGGAGGATCCAGCGGACGCGTGCTGCTACAATATTCATGAGCGAGGCGGCTATCGGTGGCACGGCCCGCGAACACTATCTCACACTCGGACCCATTCCATCAATATAACGAGTCGCTGACCTGAATTGTTTAGTGACCACCTTTATACATATTTTGTCCGCTAAACTTAAATATACGATTATTGCTAACACAACCTATTTCAACTTACACATGAGCTAATAATTTTCTTTGTGTACGTTTCCCGACCTTTTACGGCTTCACTAAATTCTGTGTTTGGGTTTTATTTCGTAAATATATAAAAGGTAAAAAATGTACCTACTAGATAAATAAAATAAATATTCATATGCGATGTATATTACCTAGTTGCCATGGAAATACAATAGTTAAAATAAAACTAAAATATATTTATACCACTACAAGTTTTATTACAAAATTCTTTACATGAGACGTGGTAACTGCCAATAAAATTACTTGGGATTATGTTTTGAGCGAACAGTTTCTGTCTCACGTAGCATCACTGTTTTAATTGCAGACGCGAGTTTGTTGTTGGCTGTAAAACTTTGTCGACGAACACTGACAACAATGACAGTGGGATAGCATAGCTCTATTAACTTTACTTCAAACTATTCACTATGCATACACGACTTCAATCCTCAATGCTAGTTGTAAGTGTTATGTGTATTCGTTAACTGTTAGAACTGTAAAGAACGTATTGTACGTATATACTACACATATTGTGCGATACTCAAATTAAATTTTAGACGGTAGTTGAAAATGTTGTATTTGAAAAATGGAATCTTGATTTCTCGTTAGAATTAGAATGAATTGGGATAAAAAATAAATAAATTATTTGCTCATTAGTCTAATTTGAGGAACAAAAGTTACAAATAATAATATTCGGTTATTGGAGCATCTCGTTAGGAATCATTTTAGAAAATCACGCCATGTGTGAAAAAGATTATATAATTAATATTTAATAAATGAAATAATCATGCAGTGGCTACAATGAATTAAGTACCAACAGTGAAATAAGAAACAAAAAACAAACTCCAAAATAAAGGTGTTGTCAATTTCAAAGGAATTTCTATTGTCTAAAGGTGTGTTTCGGTATCTGCATGTTTGTCAATAATAATAGTATAATATGAAAGCCTTGTACTATTTCACACATAGGTTGTGCTACACAGAGCCACGGAATGCGAGCCAAGTAAGGTCACGTTTACTGGCTTGCCTATTGCACTACGAAATAGTAAAGCAGGTTATTTATGTAAAATAATGTTTTGACTCAAATATGTAACCAATATGAAACATGAAAAGTAACGTCATACATTATAACCTCTGGTGACGTCACTAACTAGGTTATTTGTATCTTTAAAACATAGGTATATCAAAAATATAGACGGTAGATAGTCAAAATCACAATTTAAAATTTTACTAATGATAAACCATGGAAACTTACACCGGATTTGTATGTAAAAAGGTAGTGGTTTTGAACGTGGGCCAATTCATTTGTATTTTTTTTTATTTAACATCTCTATACATTATAATTTATCTCTGTTATATTCTTAAATTTAAGAAACATGTTTCATTTTCTTCTTTTCTCTTCTTTTGTTGCGTATTACGCACCATATTGTGTAGCAACAAATTACATTTTCTTTCTTTCTTCTCTAAGTTTTATAAGCACTTCCATAGGTAGAAAATGTAGTGAGCAGTGTTCGTTATTTCTCTGTATTAGCAAGTATGAGATGTGGCTTTTATATTTAGTAGGTTAGTTGCCATGCTAAACTGGGCTGGGCACAACTACTGCATATCAGACGATTAATGGGCCAAACTAATGACCCAATGGGTACCTCTAAAAAGCAAGTGACATCGCGGTAGGCGGGACGAGCTGGACTCCTGCGACAAAAACTAGTTCACCACAGCCTTAATCAGAGAGAGATGTAAGGAGGATAGGGACGCTGCAGACGCCGTTGCAGTGGGATAGAAATAACTAGTAAAAAAGGGTAGTAGGTATAACTAAGTGTTTATTATTAATATTATAAAAAAGTTTTATTAAAATAAAATCATTTATTTATTTCTTTCTTTCTTTATTGTACACAAATATACGGTAATTAATAAAAAAATGTGGTACAGTAGCGTAGTAACTATTGCAATAGGCCTTTCATCTAGGAAGGCAATTTCTTCCAGAAAACCTTCTATTATTTATCTCGGTATTATTTGCTAAACATGCTTAAATAAGCACTGTTAGATACAACAATATGCACAGCAAAGTACCCTATGCAGCGATAAGCTACTAAACCAACTTAGTTCGGCTCTGGTCGAAAATTGACTTAAGTCTTAATGGAACATGAAGTTAGCTGAATAAATGCTGTCCATGCTTGACCATAGTCAAGCGTGGCCCATAGGCCACTTTCACAAGATTTATTAAAATCAAAGTTTTAATTAACTAGGTTCTTCTTGATCGAGTTCAATTGTCATTTCAAATGTCAATTCTAATATGAGAACTAAAGATTTAAATTGCTAAATGTAAATTGAAGCATTTAACTCAGTCGAGAACTGAGATTAGCTATAACTGGCCGCGTAGGTATATTTTCAGTCGGGAAATCGACTCTAGGGTTGTTAAGTAAAATTCGCGGCGTTAGGAAAAGGCTGACCTTGTTTACACCTTCTTGTATACACTTGCTACGCTTCGGTGAGCTGGGGTAAACATAGGTACCGGTAGTTAGGTCTGGTTGCTCATAGCAAGCAAAAGCCAAAATGTCTGACAAGCGTTCTTTTGAATTATTTACCTGATCTACGTTTAGGTTTTTTACTTTCAGTAAACAATATACTTTAAATTTAAGGTCTACTATGAGACAATATAATACCTAAGTTTCCTAACATATCTATAGATGGTTTTCCCTACAGTTACCAGAGATAGAATGTTGACTTAGGTACTGCCATTTAAATTATGTCAAACTCCTAGCTAAGAAGAATGCTATCTAGGGGTAGGTTATAAATATTAGTTAACTACTTTAGTCTATAAATCAGTTAAGCTAGTTCTATAAAAAAATAGTTAAGTGATATCTGGTTTTAGTATTACTTAGTTTAGATTTCAAACTTAGCTATGATGAAAATACTTAAGTTAATCCTGGTAAATGCTATTAGGAAAACAAAAGAAAATATTCGACCCCAAATAAATGACCTACTACTAATTACTATGAAATAGCCCCACTTTTATAATGTTATATTGCTTTTTTATTTATTGAATAGCATGAAGAAAACCTAATGTTGGAGAAATAATACGTAGAACAACATTATTGTTTTATATTCTCTAGTAACACGCGATTGAAGTCGCCAATGCCGGTTATAAATAAAATAATATTTAATTGCCATCAACATTTAAATTCATTGTTTTGTGGCTGTGTTGGCGATCGTTACTTTACATATTGGACGGGTGTAATAAATTGTGGAGACTTAAATTAATTTTGAGTGAACTATTAGGTATATACTTCAACATATAAGTATTCATATATTAGGTATATACTTTTACATTAATCCCTGGCTCCTATATTCAGAAAAAAAGGGCCAAGTGCGAGTCGGACTCGCGCACCGAGGGTTCCGTACAAGCCTGTAGGTATATAAGTAAAAGTTCACCCATCACGATGATGGAGTCATAGTCGGAGTTATGGTATTTTTATTGAAAAATGAAAAAAAAAATATATAAAAAATATTTTTATTATATGATGTAACTAAAATTTTACGGTTTTCGCAATTTTTCCTTTATCTGTACTATAAGACGTTACTTCGTACTAAATTTCAAGATTCTAAGTCTACGAGAAGTACCCTGTAACTCCTGTAAGGGACAGTAGACCTGAGTATTGGATATAAATTTTAGTTTGATACCTCCACGCGTTTCTGAGAAAAACGGTCTTGACAGACGGACGGACGGACAACAAAGTGATCCTATAAGGGTTCCGTTTTGTCCTTTTGAGGTACGGAACCCTAAAAACGATTCGTTTTTATATTTCATTTCATATTAATTCTACCATCCGTCTGCAAAACGAATCGTTTTTTTTTTAACATAGGAACTGGCCATAAGGGTCAATTTCACTAGTTACATTAAATATTTCCAATGAACTAAGATCTAATAATCGACTTCAAGGTAGTCAATCGATATAATAGGTACTTAGAACCTTTTAGATGCGTTGATGAAATCCAAATTGTAAGACTGAATTCAGTTCAGCGTAACTGATCACGTTTACATGCACCTGTGAAAACTGCCCCAACAGTACAAAAAAGTTAAGCTATAGCATAAAGTTGTTATCAAGGTCTGTGTGACCTTGAACTTGACCGACAGACTCGTTAATGACATTCATGTGTTGGTCGAGGCTCAGTGGGATTTTTAAGCAGAACCATTGCTTTTATGGCGCCGGCACTTAACGCAAACACTGCGGCTGAATAGTAGTTTACATGAACCCACGTTTAACCAACTGAAATTAGTAAGAAGAGAATATTATTTAGGAATATTCAAAAAGAACGTGATGAATTAAAAAAAGAATAAATCTTCGCGACTTTACTAACATAGCACCTAGGTATTTTGAAATTCACGGCAGCGTACTAAAGATGAAAAAAAGTATACTATTTACTAATACGTTTAATCTGCACGCCAAGTTTAAAAAACAATCTAATTTACATTTTGGGAGTTACTAAATAAATATTTTTTTAAATAATGGGCAAGGCCTTGCCGAGCAGTGGACCGCGTTAGACTGAGCTGATTGATTAACTAAATAATAAAAAGTAAATAAAATATTTTCCTTCCTTGACATAGGTAGTTTTTTTTTTAAATCATTTATTTAATGAGGCTTTTTGCGCTGGTGCGCCAAGTCAGCCTCGTAAGGTAACACAAATTACAACAAAAACTTATCACTAAATATCTATCTAAATTTTACCTTAACCTTAAATTAAAATTAGTCACCACACCACGTCGACGTGCAGCGCCTCCAACGACTCACTGACACCGTCATACATAATCAAACAACAGTAGTAGTACGTAATAATCAGCAGCAAAGGTAGAATATTGTTTGCCTCAAAAAGTACAATTTAAAAATGTAATGTTAGTACATCATGTACCTATGCCTGTTGTACTAACTGTATGCATTTAGATTTATATTTGTTTTCTACAACTATTTTAGTAATCTCTCGGCTTGCTCTAATTAGTATATTTAAAGTTAAGTGCATATAGCGAGCTCTAAAAGTGCCAACCCACAAATTTGAAAGTTGGCCAAGTTGTATTGACAGGGGGGGGGGGGGTGTTGTGGTCGCAACCCGCTCCGCTCGTCGCTCCGCCTGGCCACACCCGTTTTAATAACATGATACGTAACTAATACTAAAAGCTACTTACGTTATGAACATAGTATTCATGAAATTTGAAACTTTACTGTCAACGCCGTATATATGACTAATTAATTAAAATAAACAAAAACTGATTGTTATGGATAATCAAAACGTTTCAATGCATTTGTAACAGAAATTACAAGAAGGATTCGAAGTAGGCAAGTTTAATATATTAAAATATAATTTTAATATATTAAACTTGCCTACTTCGAATACATTTGCAAATCAATTTTAACCAACTTACAAAATCGAGGAGGTTCTATGTTCGACTGTATGTGTTTTATAGTACCTACACACCGTAAAACTAAAAGTACTAAATTGGTAAGCCTTATCTTGAGTATTGAAATACTAAACATAAAAAAAAAAATATTTCTTTATTTAAAAAACATTGCTTCAAAACACTGTTTTGGTACATTTTATTTACTTTGAATTCAAATGTTAAGCTTAGTGCATTTATAACACAGTTTTTTTTTGTTAATAGTAAAAATAAAACAAACAACTATTGCAAAGTTTAAAGTTTGTTAAATAAATTAAGTTTGTAGTTTAAAACAATCGTTTAAGTTATCGATCTTTAAGCGGCAAATATTAGGTACCTACACTTATATATATAAATAAACATGGGTATTGACTTATAGTACAAGGATGTCAAGGAGATCAATCAAGGCGTTCTAATATCTACCTCACGCTGTCTTGTCCCGCACAGCGTGACAGATCGTCGCGTCTGTTACCGTTCTCACGATAAGGCACATTTAAAATTCCAGTCATTACACTACATTTTCTTACTCCTAATTATCATGTTTTCAAATCTGTGTTTAAAAAACAACAAAACATGCATCCGGAATCTAGCTTGTGCCATCAAAACATAGCCGATATCTAAAGTGCCGCACAATGCTTTAATTCTTGCAATAAAAAGTCAGGTTTATTCAGCTACAACAAAGCGTTTCTAATTTAGGTTGTACATTAACATCGTTGCAAAGAGGCAAAAAAAGTGTACGTAGAATGTGTTGCAACCTGAGCAAAATTTAGTTGTTGGCGTCTGCGCTCAAGCAAGCGAAGCGGCTCCGAACAGGGCCTGGGTAATTGAACTAATAAATCTAGCTGTGTTACTGCGCGCTCCCCGCTCCCGACTCGCTCAGGATCAAGACGAAACCATTAAACCTACGCTCAGATTTCGCCTTGACTCGAGTTGCATTTAGTCACACGATACCAACGTGACGGTTCGCTCGGCTCTGCGTTTTATTGATGGAATTTTACTTTCTTTCGATAATGCGTTTTTAACAGAAGCGGCCATAAACCGGTGCTACTAAACAATTTTATATAAAGATTATTGTTGATCGTAAAGCAAGAATACGAAATAGCTCCTTATCAATTGAATACTATTATGGTGTAAGGTAGTTCCCTTCTCAATGCTACATGTTGCTCGGTTCAATTGTTTTCATGAGCAGGACGTTGCGCGGACACTGGACAACAATTGTTCTTGTTTTTGTACTAAAACTGAATATTGCTTCAACTTCACAGGTACCGGTACAGTTTTAATTTTGTTTTTAAGTGTGACGTCAATCGCGTTATTAATACAATTAATTAACACAGATACCACACGATAATGTAATGAGATTCTCTGGTGATTTCGAAGGCTTCCTAAAAGACTTGGGATCCATGGTGTATAAAAAAAAAGCAGTCAGTGGAAATGACTTACACTCCAACCATGATCGTTCATTTACAACTCCACCGCACAAGCATTATCGGAGAGGTCAAGTTAGTGGATCTACTTAATTTATTTTTTGGAACACCTTAAGTTTTGTCTTTTGCACCTTAGTCTATTAAGAATTTGTTTTACATACCATTTGCGTGTAAAATTTAATGTACGCGTAACCATTGTAACTAATATATATTTGGTTTTTCTCAATTTCAGAACATATACAATACGCAAAAGGCTGCGCTTGGAGAAATGCTCATGATGAAACTGGTATCGTACTACGAGGATAAATATAAACTGACGCACGGCGAGCCTACCACAACGGAGAGCATTACATTCAATACCGTTACGAGTGCTGCTAATAAATACAACGTCGGCGCTGTTGACACCAGGCCGCTACCCCTACCGCATGAGCCTAGCAACCTGGTTGACCATTCTAGGCAACACACGCAATCCAGACCGGACACGAATAGGCGAATGGACAGGAATATGAGAAGGGTATCTATCAAAATAGTTTCTATAAAATATTTGTTACCGATTAATGACAACCAAACAAAGAACAAGTCTTGTTATAAGTTCAGTGGTCACATTTTCTACAATAACACTTTATTTGGGCACCGTTTATAATCAAGTTAAGTATACTTATTTTTTAAATTTTTAACTTCCTTTTCAGACTTTCGACGACCCTATACCTGAAGTTGTTATTTTATAATGTTTCGATAACAAAACCACAAATGCATCGTTTACAAAACCGCAAACGTACAACCAACTGAAAATACAAAGCAAGGAAGAACATTCTCGTATTTCAACTTCGAACCCCAGCTTAATGTACTTTTATTTAAATATATTGTTACAAAATAATTGTATTCATCAATGCTTACTAGTTAACTACTGAAATCTTTTTGAATGGAATAAATCGCTGTTTAGTTAAATTACGAGGTCATTTCTAGTAGATTTCAGCTTATTTTTGCAAATTTCCGTGAATATCGGTCCTCATTGGCACTTGTTCAACGGCGTGGAGCGAAAGGTACTCGAGGGGACAACTCTGTCTGCACTAAATGTCATCTATCAGCGGCGTATGCCGGATTTTAGCAAAGACACCGTGACCAACGCAACTCTCGGGATTAAACGTTACGGATGATAACTATTAAAATTCAACAGCATGACTTCAATTTGAACGTAAGACAGTTTGGATGAACAACTGAATTTGTTTACGCAAAACTCGATTCTAAGGTGGAAATAATTTGCTGAGATATTTTGCGTTTTAAGTAGAGGTAAAATGTTTTGTAAAAATTTTAGTAAATGCATGTTCTGGGCATACGTTTATTGTTTTACTTAGTTTAAAGGATTTTATTGCTAACTATAAAAGATTTTATCTATTTTATGTGTGAATTTAAAGTGATGGAAAATTTATGAGGTATGTTTATTTAAATAGGTTTTTACATTATTCATGTGAAATGTGATAGTGTATTAGGTATACATTTAAGAACCAATGTTGTTCACACACGTCGGATATGACAAATCCCTTTAATAGCTTGTCGAAACTCGAGAAAATCCCATGTAATTGTTGTTTAAAACTTTTAATCTTGACGTTATAACAGTAAAGCGTTACTCTTACTTTCTTATTCCTTACAAAAATTAACAGCATGTGACAGTTTTAATTAAATCCGGTCGGTTGTGTTGGCAACATCGTCACGCAAAACATTACATCTACAACTTTGTCTACAAATTATGTTTACACCATTCAAATAGACGTTCCTTGCGTAAATACTTTTGTAACTTAGACCATTAAAGAAACTCTACACAAGTAATTACCATAACACAAAGTGGTTTGTTTAATGTTCCCCTTGATGACGAACGAGATGGAAATATGTATGTATCAGTAATAGCGAGAAAATAAAACACAAACTTAATTGTCTAGTGCTCATGATGACTCTTTATGAAGGGTTTTTGTCAGTAATAACCTTTATTGTAGCCATGTTATAAACTCTGCGTGAGTACCATAAACCTTAGGAGTCGCGTGTTTGACCGAGAGGCCATCGTAAAATGCATCATAAACTTGCGCACATAAATTTAGAAAATCGAAGTGCCTAACTCGAAAATGAATAGAAATTGTGTGCCGGTTAGAAAGCACATACATAAAATAGGAATACGGCACAATATGCGCAATGCTAAATAGTACACAAGAACAAAATGCAAGAAGTTGATAAGACTATAATTTGAAAAATAAACATGGGACTCCTTCCTAGAAGAATAAGAAAATACTCATAATAATCATCTAGTACAGCTTTGGCAGTGTGCCGGCATTGAAATAATGTTAAATCTCGGTGGGCAACAGGCCCGACGCAGAAAATAAGGCAAGGAACTTGTTATGAAGCTGCTCCGGCAAAACAATACCCGAAACACGCTGATCATATGGAAGAATAATACGGCTCTCCCAATAATACGTCCTACTCATACTACGGAATAGGGGCGCGGACAATTTTTTTTATTTACACGCCACATAGATTATTAAAAAATATTAGACACATATTTTTTCTTTTTTAATTAAACAACTAATGAGCAAGATACAGTGATTGGAAATGTCGCGTGACGTCACTTGTCACGCCCCCACTCTCACACTCTTCTCTCTCACTCAACTTTAAAGTGCTTTAACTGAAATCTTTTATTGATTTAAAAAGGAAAAAATACGAGATTTTTTACTTTTTTATCTGTGGACTAAATAGATATATTTCCTTTTCATACCCAGTCCGCACCCCTCTGATGTTTGTAATATACACTTGCATTATATATTTGCAAATGGTTCCGAGAACTTCTGAGTTATAATATTTTCGGTGTGGCATAAAAATGCCCATCGATTTAACCCTTTAAAAGGAAAATGGACATAAAATGGGATATCGCCGCCCCGCCCTGTACCAGTCGCGTACACTTTGTTCCAATCGCATTTCCCTTTGGAACGATCTCACGGCGGAAATTAATCCATCCGGCAAATGAATAGACTGCACTTGTGCGTGAGGGGTGCGATCTACGTATGAGTATGACTGATGTTTTTTAACTTTAAATTGCAAATAACTTTTGAATCAAATCAAATCAAATCAAATCAAATCTTTTTATTCGTCAATGCAGGTGTACAATACAAAAGGTGTTAGAGATACGGGAAGTTCGCTACATTGTGCCTGTGGGCATACGAAAATTATATTAAACGAGAATTACTTATATTCTATTGACATACTTTGTTATTAATTTCAATTAACCTATTATTATGTATATAATCACATTTATATAATACTATTTAATTCCATTATTTAAATTTAAATTTATATTAATTATTTGGCTTTCTTACTCTATTACATTTATATATAATACTGTTAATCTCTATTGTAATTATAGTTATTTCTTCTATTATACATATTTATACAGTCTGCTTCGAAAATTATATAATCCTGTTATATATATATTTTTTTAATCTAAATTAATTATGACTTATAATCATTCAAAAAATTCACTTATTGAGTAGCAGCATTTCTTTATTAAGAGTTCTTTCAGCTTTTTCTTAAAGAGATTTATATTTAATTTTTTTAAGTCATGAGGTATTTTATTATATATTCTTGGAGCCATTTCATAAACGCTTTTCCGTAAAAGGGCAGTGTTGCTATGCTCAATTCTTAGAATATTAGACTCCCTTTTCCTCAACCTTGAATCTGCTGGAGGTTTTATTGTAAATAATTGTAAGTTACTTTTTACAAACACTGCCACCTCATAGATATAAAGAGATGGGAATGAAAGAATATTTAATGACTTAAAGAACGGTTTACAACTATCTCTAGGGTGCAAGTTACATATTGCACGAATGCACCTCTTTTGTGCTATAAATACTTGTTCTTTATCCGTTGAATTGCCCCAGAAAATGAGACCATATCGCATAATAGATTCTACATAACTGTGATAGGCTACCAGTACCGTATCACGATTCACATATTTTGATAATTTATACAGTGCGTAAGAAAAGCTGTTTATTCTACTACAAATAACTTCTACCTGTGGTTTCCATGTAAGTTAGAATCTATCAATAAGCCTAGAAACTTGATGTCATCTTTTTCCGAAACAGATATTCCATTATAATTTACATGTATATGATTTTCCCTAAGTCTTTGTTCAAAATGCATAATGTGAGTTTTTTCTAAGTTAATTAGCAGATTATTACAGTTAAGCCATTCTATTGTTTGTTTTAATGTGTTATTTATCTCTTCCTCATAGTTGTAAGAATTATCTGATTTAACAATAATTGTGCTGTCATCAGCGAACAATACTGTTGGATGTTTAGTGTTTTTGGGAAGATCATTAATATAGAGTAGAAATAATAACGGACCTAAAACACTCCCTTGAGGTACTCCATATTTTACCGGCCTCGATTTGGATTTATATTTAATTTCTCTTTTGTTTATAGTATCGATATTTATTATTTCTGTGAACTGTGTTCGTTTACTTAAATATGATATTAGTAGGTTAAGGATATTGCCGATTGAATGGACCTCGTACCTATCGTCTCTTGATTTATCCTCTCTACAAGCCTGACCAAAACTACATTAATAATACTAAAACTTTGTCTTTTATTGTAGTCGATAATCATGTTTTATTCCTATTATTACATCATAATCAAATTTTGATTGTTTAAAGACGACACGCAAGTTTGCATGATGCGTATTATGCTGTACAATAAAAATACATCTACTTGCCCAATTTTATATCGCTTTTTGATATATGAAATTCTCATGCGTTCCGAAAATCAGTATCACATGCCTGTTACGTAGAAGTTTTAAATTAAATTCCTCGCTTACCAAACTGATGTTGTACGCAATGTGCTGTCTGCTGTTGTTACAAGTTTATTGATTGTAACCTCTGTCAAGTCACTGCTTGATAACTTATTTTACTGGTTTTTGGGCTACAGAAAATTATATGAGCATTTATCGGGATTGCTTTTTTAATTTGTAAATTAAATCTGGCTTTCTCCGACTGAATAGTTTTGGCAAAATGGTTGAAATGCAAGTGTGGAGTAAGGGGAACTTGCGATATTTGTCCGCTGCATTAGTGGAATTAGCAATCTCATATCCGTGGAGCTAATATTTCTGGAGTTCGCACAGCGGCCGAGAATTAATCAGTTTGCGCTGGCCACTGGCCGCACGAACAATTTCTCTTTGCTAATATACTTTTTTATTTTAGGTTATTAAATTTACAAGCTATTTTTTAAAACTTATTTCACAGCATATTTAAATATTGAGACTAATTGTTATTAAACACGATAGTAGTAATTCTTATGTAACCTAATAAAAATAATATGTATAAGAGAAAGTGCCGAGTTCTGTTAGTCTTTTAGACTTCAGAGTACTGGCCCAGATATGTGAAATACTTATTGTATCTATACTAATATTATAAAGCTGAAGAGTTTGTTTGTTTGTTTGTTAGTTTGTTTGTTTGAACGCGCTAATCTCAGGAACTACTGGTTCGAATTGAAAAATTATTTTTGTATTGGATAGTCCGTTTATTGAGGAAGGCTATAGGCTATATAACATCACGCTACGACCAATAGGAGCGGAGCATAAATGAAAAAAGTTGCAAAAATGAAAAACCGTTGAAACTAAAACACGCGAACAAAGTCGCGGGGGACAGCTAGTATACAATATGTATGTAGTAGGTAGTATACAGGCTAGAGTTAACGAAGACTCATTGGGTTATACGGGTGTCAGTTGATTCGAGACGCGTAATTAGGTCACCTTGAAACGTGGACTCGGTTCCATATTTTATTTTAACTTGAGAAAATTTTATTCTGCTCAACTTTTACACAAAATTAGATTAAAACGGTGTAAAACGTATTTTTGCGTCTAGCTATTAAAGCTTAAAAACTTTGTCTGTTTAATTTTATAAACACTATGTAAGATTTTAAAATGTTTACATTTAAATGACCAAATAAAACAAATAAAAATAATCAGTCTGAAATAAATATCAGCCGTCGATGCAACCACATTAAAAAATTCATTGTTTTTCATTGTTCATATTAAATTGGCATTTATGTTCTGTTTACTAAAGACTACATAAGCATATCAGATTTATTGAGCATAAAATCCATTTTCTACACGCAAAGTTTATAAAACAAAAGGTGGTAAAGCAAGGAGGTACTTGAAAACTTGGTAACTGGTTCATATCAATTATTGACGTGTAGTAGGAACCATGTGTGCCATAGAGTAGTGACTGTCTGGAGCCTGAAGTCTTGTGGAACGCTTAATTACCGCCTGCCAAGCATCGTCATTCGATAAATGTTTATTGTGACTTTTTAATAACAAGTAGAAGTGCCAACATTAAGCTGGTGATAGGTAAACTTTTTTGTGAGCTGATCATGTGGATGTGTTCTGTTATCATAATGTCATAGGTTTCATATGCTTTCAAAAGTTTTTAATGTATATTTTTCAATTTTGGTAACTAAATAGACAGAAATAAGTTTAGATCGTTGGTAA
This sequence comes from Diachrysia chrysitis, assembly GCA_932294365.1. Lineage (NCBI taxonomy): Eukaryota > Metazoa > Arthropoda > Insecta > Lepidoptera > Noctuidae > Diachrysia > Diachrysia chrysitis. Next base: position 6,589,504 of record OW028649.1, on the reverse strand, counting down.
TAAATACTCAGTATAAGTAATAAATAGTATTTACCTTTTTGGTGAACTATGATTGTAATATTATTATCCCTATATCTTCAACAATAGATTTTTTTGTATTGTGAAAAAGTAAAGAGATGTAGCTATAACTAACTAGCTCTTGCTGAATGAATCAAGAGGTAAGTATGCGGAAAAGTAGTGAAGGTATCCACTAATAAAACAATTTCAGAATTTACATAGAAACGAAATAGATAAAATTATTTCATTAAGGGATTAGAATAAGATCCTATCAATATAATGACACTTATAACTGAATTTAAAACAGCAACTGATTTCGCACCATCAACGCTCATAATGCTGAATAATCCCTAATGAAAACACAGCTTAACAGAGTTATTGATTCATAACGAAGCCCGGCGTGATCCGATATTCAGATGTGATACACATCGCATGCTAAATCATGAACTCATTTGTTCCCATTCAGTTAACGAACAATACAAAATGATGTCCTGTCGTGTCGTTCGTCCGATGGATTCAGCCAGCTTACTGGGATTTCACTCAATCTATTGTTCGAGCTCGCAGTCTAACCAAATCTAGCTAAACCCAAGCTATTTTGACAGTTCGATCAATTGCTAGTCTAGCGTTCTACAATACCTACTTGATATCATGAAAATCGGACTTAATTAATAAATGAATGAATGTAGAGCCAAAGATTTATTCATTTGTCTCTTTTATTTTTTCGTTTTTGTGCATAATACTTGAATGTTTTGCTTTGAAATTTTAAGGGGATTTGTAACCTAGATTTACAATAAATTCTTAACTATTATTGGTTTTTGTCTAATTACGATGAAATTAAATCTCTGTGTCGCGGGGGATTAATTGGCAAATAGATATTGAGTAAGGTATTATATTTTGGATCGTTTTATCTATTTACGTCTTTCCGTAGTGTGTGTAGTTCTCTTCATGATTTATAGGTACATACATACATAAATGAATCTAGTCAAGGAATGGGTAGTATCCTTATCACTATCCATGATTGCCGTAAGTGGCCATTAAAGGATTTCTCTTAGAGAATTAATGATCCAATCCACTCTAATAGCATCAAAATGAATATCACAATATTTCCTAACAAAAATCTCAAAACGTAATTTTTAATAAAGCCTCCATTTATTCGGCAAGCCACAATCTAAATCGGGTTATACTGTTCTTGAACCAATCTGGATTGAATTCGTCATTTTCACAGAATCTTTAAATCGCCTGTAAAGTCCGGCTGTAATCCTCCAAGTTCCCAATTATTTCTGTTGAGGGCAGTAATTAAGCAGTATAAAGTGCTTGGCTGCCGTAATCCAACCACTTTTGTGATATTTAAACGAGTTTCATTACGCTTCGGTTATAAAAGCAGCGTTATTACGAGAAATGTAGTGGAAACATGACGCTTAAGTTCCATTGACCGTAATTGTCGGCCGCGGAAATAAATATGACGTTTGTTCGATTTTAAAGATTTATTGTCACTGTACTTTGTTAAATGAGTGCTGTACACACGTATGGTTTATTTACAGTGGACAATATTTAACAGTTAATATGTGTACTCACGTTCAACACCCACATTCATTTAAAAGAACAGTTAAATTTTATTTTATAGTGTGAAGAACATGTTTATGGATACTAAAAGATTTAAAAATAATTAGACCTACCAATATATAATTCTACTGGTAACTCATATTCCATTTCAGAACCTAATCTCCTCCATTTTATCCGCCTAATTACTAATTGTTATAAAACAGTTGTTTTGATGGCATTTTTCAGTGACAGTGCGGACGAGTATTAATTAAAGGTAAGTACGTTTAATGCATCTCGTCGTGCGGTTCGCATGCGGCCTCGTTCAGGCATTAGCTCCGACAATAAACATAAATATTTTTGCGTCGTTATGGCTGGCCCGCTAGCGAGTAATTAAATTCCATTGAATCGCACAAATCTTCGCCCTACGTCCGCGCACGACTTCCCTGCTCACCAAATATATATATGACGTCCAAAAAATGTTTTTTCTATTTACGGTTTACCCAAAATATAAGTTTTCCTCTAATAACATGTTAAGTTCTACTTGAACTGAGGAATTCAAGATAAAAAAATATACAAAATACACAAGAAATGTCAGCACTAAAGTAAAAGCAAAAATTCAAGATATTTTACCTTTTTCAGGCACTCTCACAGAGTACCTGCAAATAATACTTACAAAATTTAATCACTCTCAACAACCATCTTGCCTCCCCACACGTTTTCTTTTTTAAAGTTGCCGTCTCTGGCTCGTTAGCGGGGTCTTCCTTATTATTTCCTCCAAGACTGTAATCTGGCCTTTCAGCTACTTCAAACGACTTGTTCTTTTTCTTATGTGTAATTGAAATATATTGCCGTAATATCCGCCGGACTGGAGTACCAGCACTCGAGCGCATCAGCTCGAGTTTTCATTACTTGGGGAAGTGATTTTTTTTCATGAGACAGTATAATAATTCATTTTGTACCCCTAGCCATAAGACGACACTCAGAAACTTTGTGCCTACGAGAACTTGGGACTTTCATTACGATTAGGTACGCACATCGTGGACACTTGAAAAATAGACGCAATGTGTTTTCTATGTGTATAGTGTCACGAACTTCGGTCAACTGTGATTTGGAAAACTAGCCGCAGTTTTCATTCTCAAAACTTTGTGGATTTTAATCATTGACTTCTTGGTGTTTTTAACTGATAACTGGAACGAAAACGTCATTACCCGCAGTTAGTAGGCAAGAGCTGACAACGGTGCTCACCTCATGATTGATATCTTCAAGATATTGGATTACGGAGGCAGATGATAAATAATAACCTTCAGACGAAATTGTTTAGCTAGAAAATTAAAAAAGTTCTTAGACCGGTGAAGTATTAGTGCTAGAAAAATGCTGCAATATTTTATCAAAATATAGTGTAAAGCTCGCAGTTTTGTACGCTAGTATGTAAATGCGAGAGTTGTGGGCGCAGAGCGTATCGCCGATGCCCACTTGCAGACCGCATCTTCCGCTTTAACTATTTTCCCACACTCATGAGGTGATTTATTGCGGGAAACGCTACCAGATACACACAAACATTCGCCTCCACAGCCTCTGCTACTAAAAATATTGGCTTCTTTACGACCAACCCTATATTTTATGGCCGATCGATAAGTTAAGTTTTCAGCTCTATCGCAAATACGAGTGTAGTGTATGAGTCGTAATGGAGCGTTACGTTTCGCGTATAGCAGGCTTTAGCTCTAGCGTGTTCAATTGGTTACTACGAAATATGAAATCACAAATGTCGTGTGTTCGTGAGTCCAAGTTGGTCGGTATCTGGTAATTACAGTAAAAGGGGTGGGTTTTAAATGCGGCTGCAGCAGTTGACGCAGACTCGGAGCCACGTAGACATACAACATAGCGTAACTTAATGGCAGGGTAAAACATACTGTTATTGGCAGTTATCCACGGGTGAGTGCACGGAACATCACGTGACTGTGACACCCCCTACCTCTACGCTCGCAGTATTCATTACCATATAAAAGTTTTCTAACTGCTGAAGTATGGTTAGAACAATAATATTATAAGGTAAAAGTCTACAGGCTTTTACAACTTGGCATGCTGAATAGAACTTTATCCTGTCTTTCACATAATTCTATGAATGTGAAAACAACATTCGATAATTTATTACTAATTTTGACATATACATATATCTGCTTAGTTGATATGTAGGTCATACAAAGCACATAATCTACTAACATAATATGACTTACGTGTATATCAGTAAAGCCCAAAGTGACTATTAACATCGTCGTTTGGGGAATACATGATTACAAATACAATTACATCTTCAAGGTATATACATATATATATATTTATATACTATTGTACCTTTCAAATATTAACTTCTTGATTTCTTTTTACATTTGAATTTGAATCCCAGATCCAATTTTATGTTATTAGATTATTCCATATTATTCCAAAGTTTTAAAAGCTACCTTGGAAAAAGCTTTAGGATTTTCCCTTATTACACGTGGTTTAATAAAATTATTTCAGTCCATATCTTTTTATGTAATTAAGCCTATGTTCCCCGAAGAGGGTTGGCATACCTTCGGTTTCACAGTTCACCCACATATTGCCAAAGATGGTTGAAAATCCTAAGAGGGTGACCTTTTTTATATTTTTGAGGCATTTCATAACTTTTATTTCTTGCAGCTGAATCCAATTATCAGTCAGTTGATCACAAAATAGAAATCATGATTGTCGTTTGTAAATACTTAAGATCAATGACATTATACAATGAGAAGAGGTATAACGTATAAAAAAAACACTCTTTATAAAATTAAGTCTTATATTTTTTTTACTAAAACCTCATAATTTTTTTTAGTAAACTGTGTTGTTGACATGTCCCTAGTTTATCTTCAATCGGATATCACCAATATACTATGTTTTTGGATAGAGATGTGTCAAGTCAGCAGGGGTGGATCGCCGCCGGGCGTCCCTTTCACAATGTAACCTCTGAATGTTCGCTGAAATTAAGTGCGGTGATATAAAACATCAACTTTAAGTACGGGTTACCCTTACATTCCCTTATTAAAGTCAAACACCGGCTAATTAGGGTAAGTACATGGATATTTTTTGGGGCGACATGACAAAGAATTATGTGGGGTTATAGTGTTTTTTTATGAGGTTTCATGTTAATGTTATAATTATTTTAATGTAATTTGTTCGTATGTGTGTAATTGTATGGAGATTAATTAAATTACACAATACATTTTCATTCATTAAAAACCTTTAATCTACAGTCCCAATGTAAATAGTGTTGAATAAAAAAATGTTATGTTCAGGGATGGAAATCAATTTCTCTCCCGTTTTACTGGTCTATCAAAAGTGAATCAATGTTCAAATTTACTCCTATTTTGCCACGATTGCATTAACTACTAATACATCCTTCCGTTACTTTTATTCTCACACACATTTTTTTTGTAATATAAAGAACAAAATCAACCCTAGAATCTAGATCAAACCAAACTCAACAACAAAACTTTAAAACATACTGTGTATTTGTTTTTTCCATTTTTTTTTAGTTCGTAGCCTGTACCTAATCAGCTGTTTCGGGCTGTATACAAAATAAGTTTTTACCCGGAGAAGGGTTTGATGGATGAGGTCACTGGCGACAGGTCCAGTGCCTTCGTGACACGCATCCTTAATCTTCACGTAGATGTTTGGACCCGACAATGTGATGACCTGAAAAATAACTCGGTTACCGTTTGAAACACAACCCCTCAAACATTCTCGGTCACTTGCCGATTTATTCGAAGCTCAATTTTACCGAAAGGTTTCTTTGAACTTGTTTTGTCTGCTGTCTGTTGATGTGCTTATTTATTGTACTGCTATGTTTAAATTGTGTAAAGTTGTTCGTTATACTTAAGATTTAGCATATAATAGCTTAATAAATACTTATTAAACTATTTAGTTTTTTTGACGACCTCCGTGGTCAAGTAGCGTACACACCGGTTTTCAAGGTGTCGCCAGCTCTGAGGTCCCGGGTTCGATCCCCAGCCGGGTCAATGTAGAAAACCACTTTTCTACATTGTCTCGGGTCTGGGTGTTTGTGGTACCTTCGTTGTCTCTGAATTCCATAACACAAGTGCTTTAGCTACTTACTTTGGGTTCAGAGCAATGTATGTGATGTTGTCAACATTTATTTATTATTTATTATTTATTTAATTTATTTTAAAAAAAAACGTCTATAAATAAAACCTGAATTCTTCTTCATACTCAACCCTTTGCCTAATCATTTGTGGCACAATGTTTTTACCTTCCATCAACCCAATTACCCGTTATACCATTATTGACAGATTTGTCTTTCATATTATCTCTCAAACAATTTATTACTTTTTTTGCCTTCCTCATCCAGCCATCATCATTAAAATTCATATCTCTTTTATTTACATGCGTTTTATCCCTATCATTACATGTCCATACCATGCGTAGCAATTTCTCAAATAAAAACTGAATATTTCTTAAAACATTATTTGAAAATTAAATTTCTATTGTTTTGATAATCTAATGGGCAAATTGCATTTGATATTCATATTCTTTAGTATCTAATTTAATACTATCTTACATATCTATAAACCTATCATAATATCATTGCACAATACATATGTCTCTAGACACTTATTACATTGGTAAACGGAAACGAAATACCAGGGATTCTGAGACAATTCATGGTTTGCGTAAAGGTATTTAATTAGATCTATAAATCAAGGTAACACAAGCGGAGATTGCCCACTTACCTGCAGTCGACGAATACATATCTACAGACCGACACCGTAATGTATAGCGTCTACTAAATCTTATTATTGTTACCGTACGTACTGCATAGACAATTAAAACTTGGAAGTTTTGGACAGGGTATTTATTATGTAGGTAGGTACTTGGCTGGAGGTCTTTCAACAAAAACTAAACTTATTGCTTGTAAAATGAGTCTTCATTACACAAAACAAAATAAAGCTACTCAAAAGCCAACGCCAACTTTTATTGTCTTCGCAACTTGGAAAGTAAATTACCCGAACAAATTCGCTCAGCGCTAAATCTGGGGCTTATCAGAGGTCTTGGCCGAGATCCTTAAATTGAGAAAGAGCTATCTCGATGTGCCGAGTGGCCTCGAGGCGTCGACACCTTGGCTGCCGCTGTTCAGATTAAAAAAGTTTAATTACTAGGCCTTACATATCCATTAGAAATGAACGGAACTACCCAACTTGGTGAACAATAAATATACGTTTCTTACAATTTTAACGTCCTGTTTTCTTATGCACGGTCGATAAATCGGTTTTTATGAAGCTTTGTTAATTTAACAAAAGTGACCTAATTATAAATCGTAGTAATTTGAATAATTGTCTGACAGCATGTTGTAATAGAGGCCTATCGTTAACGACAAGTCGGGCTAATAGGATTAAAGAACTCAATCCTCTCTTAATCCAAGATGATGTATTAATTTACATTTCAGTATTTTAGCCCTTCCTAACGATAAGGCCGTTTCCCGAAAAGGTTTACTGTGGACCAAATGTTTCCTAGCGGGAGTAGTTTGAACTCATAGGTTTACTATGGCCAAACCAGCTGTAAATAGCATGTAACCTCAATATGATTTATTACGAAGGTACCTACTTTGTGTAATTACTCTATAGCATCAAAGCAAGCAATATCTTACTCGCTGAAGAGCATCAAGTTGGAACTACTTAGTAACTAGTTACGGCCTACTGCGGGAAGTTCAAACTATTTAACTGATCGAACATTAAGGCGCAGTTAATAATGCTATTACCTAGTGTAGTGCTTAGATACAGGATTTTTTTTAACATTCTTATCAAAGTTTTTATACTTTTTTTTTATTTATAACATTCCTCTTAACACAACTTAGGTTGTTTCGAAATATACACGTATTAAACCAAAAGTATGGTAGGTACCGAAATGTATGGTAATTGAAAAAAAAAAAAAAAAGAACGTATTAGCAACATATTGAAACTATATTTAAGTTACAAGTAACTTATGAGATTTTATACTTAGGTTTATCTTCACCAACCAAACAACCAAAATACAAATGTTTAGTTAAAAGTTCAAATATATCCCTAATCATATAATTTAAATTGAAACAGTTGACTATTAAGTAAATGCAGTACATATATTTAGATGTGTGATGTTACGACACGGCCGAGGTTTCGCATTGCCGCCTCTGGATTATTAACAGTTATTAGGCTCAGCGGCATAAGTCCGGATTAAATCTGTGTCAATTTGCATTTTATTATGATGACACAGCCTTCAAATCTCCTAAGACGGCTTTGTGAAGTTTATTTTGATTTTCTGATGATACAAATATATTTAAATGTCTTATGTTCTTTAACATTCTATTTCTACTGCGCGATAAATTAAGCTGCGGTCTTAGTACAAAAAATAGAGCAACATTCAGCGAGTCGCAGGAAAGCGGTAATTTATGCGGTTCGTTGGGTACGGAGAGAAATAAGAATACAGCGTGTTTACAAACATACACATTTTGTCGATTCTTTAATGGATTCAAACTGCCCCGGACTTAAGATAGTGTGCAGTTGCGGTTGTACATTTAGCGTTTAGCAAAGTATACCCATTGTTCTTTAGTGAGAATTGTAGTGTTGTAACTCAGCTGTTTCGATTTGAACACGGTGTTTTTGCATTTTTGTTTTAAAAATGTTGATTATGTAGGTGTGGTGTTATTTCGAGGTAGAAAATTTATTAAGTGATTTTGTTTCTATTTAGATTACGAATATTTTTTGACGTTGGTTTTACTAGTTAGTTTAATTACTTATTTTATACAAATCAAGTTTGCAACCCATAGCGACAAACCTTTCCCAATACAAAACGCGCATGTCGTTCTAAGAATCCTGAACTCAGCGAAGATCCAACTGATATTAATAAAGTTCTCAATTCGCCTGAATGAATTAATGTATCTGATTAATCATTAATTTCAATTTCGTTTATTAGGATGATGTTGCCTGCCGCTTTAGTTCCATAGAAAATCAAGATCAGACCATGGGTTTAAGAATATACAACGAGACACCTGAGTGAACAATAACATTATAAGCGAGACCCTTTTTTACTCTGACCTTTAACGTACCTAGGTACGTATAAAGGGTATTGAAATAAACTCTTAGTACAGAAATTTTAGTTAAAAAGATTATAGTCATAAGTTACGATTATAAAGGTGAAATTTACTATAAAATATTAGCCTACTAGCTGTAGACCGCGGCTCTACCCGCGTAAGTGTCAATTATCGCGGAAACAGTACCCTATATCCTTTCTTAGGACCCAAGTTTAATCTAAATCGGTTTAGCGGTTTAGTCGTGAAAGCGTAACAGACAGACAGAAAGAGTTACTTTCGCATTTATAACATTGGTAAATATAATATTGAAAATTTGGATAGCTTCTAAAGCCATTGAGAAATATAATACCTTTTTTCCCTTTTTCCTTAATAAAATAATATGAAACCCACTGTAGTTACACAACATTACTATTCATATAGATTCCACACTACGACCACACCGTTGTAACGCGGATCATAGCAAAATGATTGATATTATTATCGGATTAGCGTCGTGGTAAGCTTCGCGAACCTACTGCTGTACAGAAAATACCTTAACTAAACAATAATATATTGTGTAAATGTGGGAATTGTGTCGTGCAGTGTGCGTATGTGTAAAGAAATAACATACAGAAAATATTTTATTGAAACTGTCATTGAGTCACTCTTTCTTTTTACTTTAATTAAGCGAGTTCAGAAAAAGAAGGTTTTGAATTAAATGCGTATGTACGTAATATTATTGAATCTGTATCATATTCACATGTGATAATCTATAAGAGTTTTCATGTAAATATCAAATTTTTTAGAAATATATGTGTGTATGTATATGTGTATGTATGTATGTATGTGTGTATGTTTGTCCACGTTTTTCTCCTGTTACGCAAAATTCGCTGTTGAAACTATCCGCAGATGTTGTTATTTTATCAATTAGATGTAATACCCACCACAACTGAAGATCCTACTAAATGTACTAATAGCTACAGACAACCTTTGTTTAATTTCACTCCTTGAAACTATAGGTACTTAAGTATTAGTGGACCTTCTGTCAGTCGAATGTTTGTTGGTGTTTCAAATTATTATTTATGTGGTTGGCTATAGTTGCCTTAAGCGGATCCCAGGATTCCCAGGATAAACTTTATAATCCCTTCCCTAATTTGATTACTGCTATGAAATGTTATATTTTATAACTTCAACAAGTTGTAAGGTTCGATATAATTTGTTATGTGAAGCATATGTAAAGGATTTAAAGTTTAATGTAAATAAGCAAAAAAGAGTTATTAATGTCGACTTTAGCGATCTCAAAAAAAAGGGAAATGTGCAAAAATGATTATATCGTCAGATGCGTACATATCCTGCTTAAACAAATATGGATGTAATCGTAGGACGAATCTAAAATAAATGATTATTGTTAAACAATTTCAATTTGTTGACAATATAAGGAGTTCCAATTTCGTCGTAATGTCCAATTTACAATTAAATTAGACAGCTGTGAGCGTAAAATTGACGAAATCCAATATTTTAAGATTTTCACAAGTATTGGCCTGCTCATTCAAATGAGTTTCTATGTGAATTAAGTAGATACTTTATTATCATTTGGTAAAGTTACTTTTACAATATATAAAACTGTTTTAGCATTTAAGAGTAGTTCTGTCTAAAAATGACCTTCATAGATAACTCTATCCGTGATTTGTTCAAACTTTCGCCAAGTTCAAAAGAATTTAATTTTAAATTACAACAAAAACGATTAATCATGAGAAAGCTACGTCTTGTTTCATTTTTTGTCTGAACTCATTACGTTACTCAAGTAGTAGGCGTTGCGTTAAATTTGCATACTGCATCAAACCAGAACATACTGACTTTGCGAATTAATTATACCTACTACATCAAAATGAAAACTTTGAAATGAGTTCAACATGCCTTGTTTTAATTAAAAAGTTCAAGCTGTTGTCGATAGGCGGAGGTTATTTAAATTATAACACACTGCAGATTTTAAATTGCTCCTCAAGAAAATATGCTAGCTATTTATCATTTTAACGTAACTACGGTTTTGATTAGTTCGACATTCAGTAAAATTAAGTTAAGTGAGGACCACTTTTTTTCAGAATATAGTGCCACTTTTAGCCTCTTTGAAAAATTAAAACTTATGATACATAAGCGACACGTTCTGTTAGCCCTCAAGCAAATACAACCGAAATCCTTTAAGAAGAAAATAATGTATGTATAATTATTTTCGTGGCGAGTACTCATAATTATTTAGGAATTTTAAAGCTTATTTAGGAACATTGACGTTTACTCACGCACATTCTCGGGATTGTTCGACTAGTTTCAGACGCAATAGGAGTCCTTAATTATGAGCTGAAGTGGAGGCGGCGGTGTCGCGAGTCAAACTGTACGAAACTAGTCGGGCGATCCCGAGAATGTGCGTGAGTAAACCGTCAATACCCCTATATAATTAGAAAATAATGTTATTTAAAAACTATGCCCACTAATAAATAATGAATATTCGTCTCAGTCTGGAATATTAATGGGCACTTTCAATAAATAATAGTCAATATTCATTAAAAGTGACGTAAGGGTTATTTATGTACCCTTTCATATTCTAAGGCAATTGTTATAATTGTTCTGTTTACGAAAGCATGGCTTCGTGTAATTAATTAACTTTCCGATATCCACAGATTTGTTCAGACATATGCTCGGTCGCTCGTCAATCTGGCGCCAATTGTTCCGTCAATAGAATTATTTATTGGCCGAAGCCAGCTATGTAAGACTTCGACCCACATTTATTCAATAAAGAGAAAATTATAAAGGCCTATAATAATTAATCTTATCAATGGATGGACATCGGTATCCTTCGATTCAATAACCAATGGACATCAATATCAGTGGAACAATTTATAATTAATTGATAATTTCAATTATTAAAGTATATTAGTGGTCTGATTTTAGGTCAGCAATTAATATCAAAATGAGTTCAGTGGAGGTTCAGCGGGTCCTGCTGCGGAAATCTATTAATTTGGCCGTAAAGCGCGGCCATTACAGGCGAGTCGCCAATTATTCCAGTCTCCCTCAGTAATTAAATTCTATGATGTTCGCCAATCTAAGACAGGCGCCGTTTACGATACCCAAATTACGGTTTCATTGCCCGTAAAAAGATATAAGAATGGCTTATTATTGAGAATTTCAGTTATAATCGCGCGTAAATTTTTTTGGAGAGTCATAACTAGAAAAGTACATTTAAGTTTCGTCATTATACCTAGATATTAATTAAAATTAATATTTTCGCCCAAAGTTTGGTCGTTTTGTAATTTAAATGGTATTATGAAGTTGATCACACTTGACGCCGCCGCCATAATCCTTTCTGTCGTCGATGTTCAGGTTGTTGACACGCGTTAAAAAAGGCTCAGTCACGCCGAAACTGATTTATTATATTCAATACAGAATATTGGCAAAACATTTTTTGTTCGAAGGAATATGATCTTGATAGACGATATCGTAACCAGTGTTTAGGTACTTTTACAGTAAATCTGGTGGATGAATTATTTTAATTATTTATTACGCATTAACGCATGCGGAGCGAATATTTATAATTAATTATATTAATTGTATTTAATTAGTGGTATGAATTTATTCTTGTCATATCACCAGTTAAACATGTTTATACATACTTGTTACATTTCGTGTAGTCGCTTATTAAACGTACTTTGTAGATAATTTAAGAAAGTGTTATTAATATTATAGGTAGATAAAAATTGATCTACAATATAAACTTTCCATTGGTGCAACAACAATATGAAAGCTGTTATTATGGCGAGTTTGGTCAGGTAAATGTAAAAAAGGATTTATTTAAATTAATTCCAAATCATTTTAAACTTACAACATAAAGCTCAAACGGGAATTTTTCAACTTTAATGTTTCGGTAAAAAATAGCTCCTAGAATAAGAAAAATAATAATTTCTTATGGGATTAGTATATTTGAGACTAAAACAATTATTACTAAACATATCGTGAAGTTTAGATTGAAGTCTGAGAGTCAAGGGAAATAGTAGGTACAATAGGATTTACGTAGGACTAGGACAATGAATATAATGAAACCAGTATTAGATCTAAAATAATTTATTTTCTTGTTTCTTTTATAAAACAATCGCTTACAATTTATCTTAATTATAATCTTTACAATAAACATATTTCATAGCGCTTCTTCTACATTTATAATTATTTACAATATTTTATACAATAACATTTGAGTAATAAAATTACTGTTAATTTATAAACAAATCATGTAATAAAAATAAACGAGAAGACTACTTTAAATGCTGTATTTTTAACCCTGAACTGCATTAATAACAAACAATAATTAATGACATTCGTTTTACGCCAGGCGATAATAAAGGGTTCACAAGTGCAGTTTATAATTATTTCAGGGTAATTAATGGTCTTTTCGTACTCCAACCGAACCCAATCATTGGCTAGCACAACAATAAATAACAAGTCAGAGTAGTCTGTAACTAATCAAGGCTCGCGTCCGTAACATCCACATATAAATCGCACGTCTTCACATCCTTAACACTAACAATTTTGCTCAAATACAATCACTATCTACTTTCTGCAGATCATTTTAATATAATACTGGTGACTATAATTCAGTGGAACTTTATTGCTTTATTTTACGAATGAATCGCTTAACAACTAACCTCATTAATTTTCTTTACACAGTAGGTACACAAAAATATTATCTACTCAATAAATTTTTAAGTTTTTTTTATTATAATGTAAGCATGCTTCACAAGGCACTATTCTAGCGAGATTATTATAAACTCAACTGAAAACACGACCAACTATTAAATTCGGTTTCAAAGTCCGAAGTCGGGCCTAAAATTACATTTTATGGCAACAAATTAATAACAACTTTTTGAAACAAAAACCGTATAATCCTAGGATGTGGAACAGTAGTTTAACACGCAACAGTCAGCCGCTACTCCAACATAACGTACAAACAAATGATGATTCTACAAGTCTACGCATCAACGCTGATACGGTACAAATAAGCATGTCATCATACAATATAATAACTTACATCTAAGTTGGCGTTTGTATTGCTCATTATTTTAAACACTCCCAAAGTTGGGACCACGACCTCTCTTATAAATAAGTTTAAGGTACCTACTTCACTTGTCAAGTACGGGCTTTCGAATCGATTGCACCAAACTTAAACTTTATTTATGAACTTATTCAACACAAGGAACTGTCACATTTTTCATAGCTATTAACAATGATATTGTATGCTATTAAATAAAGTTGCGATTAAATGTAAATATCTTTGTAAAATATTGGTGCAATCAAAATTTGTGCTTCGTGGTACTTAAAAATGCTAAACACTAACAGAAGTCTTTTCGCAAATTAATTTTATCACAACGTACAATTTAGCATGCCAGCACAATTATCCAATGAGAACTGATATCACAGCATTTTATATTGCCTTCACACCTTTATAATTTGTTTTTCGACATAATATTTACATTAGAATTTCATTGCGAAGGCGAACGGCACAACTACTCGTTCATTGAAGCGCTAACAACTTTCGACGAGACATTTGTCCTTACTATATTATACTCAGTCGCTTTCGTTAATATTTTATTTAATTTTGATTACTTAAAACTAATATAAACTATACGATACTTTATTTGTTTACAAATAAAACTTGTCGAGGAAAGTTGAACAGAAGTCATTCATCCATCACTGCAGTCTTCGGTTCGGACAACAAATCTATTTTAACAGATCATCCCCTCACTACATTATCGTCCCCTTTTAGTTTGAGTCCCTTACTACTGATTCTCGTCAGTCAACTCGTACTAAATTAAACTTGTACGTTTCACTGACAGTTTTAATTTAGGTGAGAAATCTTTTTATGTGACTACGGAACTGTAGATGATTTTGTGTTATTTATAAATTGACTGGACGTAGTATTTAGATTAAGAACTTTATTGCTTTTGTGTAAATACGTAGGGAATTATCCATTAAATAAGGTGTTGATTTACAATATTTGCTATCTCATTTTATACTTTTCGGGTTTGACGTGGGAAATGATATCGTAGTAAGGGTATGAGGGTAGGTAGCGTCTGCAAAATATCGGCTAGTTTACGTTAGCGTGGCTCGGTGTGTGTAATCGTTCATTAATCACTAGCGAGCTGTGCCCTATCACCGCAGCGAAGCAACGATCTCGTTGGACATACTGTTTTGCTGGCTCGATGCATTCAGGCTTTTGGAGCATTGCTGAAATACACAACAATATCTATCAATAAATTTCCTGAAAAGGAAACTTGGTTGGGGTGAAAGATTGGATACAAATCGTTGCCAATAAGGAAATTCTAAAGCCAAACTTGAAAGTACTTGAAATTGAAAATTCTGGAACCGTTACAAGGGTTATTGATGTGTAGGTGGAAGTTTACATAGGTATGCTGTCTACAATATAAATATTAATTTATTTATGTTCAAATCTTGCATGGGTATGCATAATGTTGTAACGGTGTATGTAAATACGATTATCGATAAGTCCCGGTGAAAGTTAGGTACATCAATCGTTTTACATAAATATTTGTTTAATTAATCTTTAAATGTGTCTTAGTATGTGATAAGTATGGTTTATGAAAATAGAATTTAAGCATTCAAGCCTTAGATGGTTAAAAATGAATAGTTATAGTTTATTATTAGCCTTGGCTAAAGCAATTTGAAAACCGTGTCGATTAAACAATTCCTCTTTATTTTATCGACCCGGAAGTAGTGTATTATTATAACTAACTACACTTCAAACTATGTGGAAGGACTCGAGGTAAGAAGGTACAGTCTTCGACACGTCCGCAGCAAAAATAAGTTAAGAAAATCGACTCTAAATACATTGATATAGGGCCCTCGATATCATAGTGTTATCACAGATGTGAGGTCTAGTGTACAAGTTTTTAGGGCCGTCACGAATGTAAGTAATTACGCTCCATAATGCTATTAACTATTCATACCGAAGTTGTTAACATAAAACTTGTGAATAGGCGGTATTAAAGCACAAGAGTTTTAAAAATAAAACACTACCTTCGATAGGTGATTTGATAACCGTAGTTAGTAACGGAGCTTTAATTACGATAAGTATTTAATACCATTCGGTGGAAAGTGTAACTATGTATTAGAAACGCTTGCTTAAATCAAAGTAAATATTGTAGAAACCAAGTAAGCACCTACTATCAAAACTGAGCAAGGTGTTCTTTAAAATTAAAGAGTGTATCTACAGTTACATTTTCTTTGATTTTAGTGACAGTTCGTTTAAAGTTTGTCCAAAGTGTAGTTTATAAGTCTTGTCCAAAACTTCAAACAGAAAGATATTTGACACGTTAGTACGTCAAACTTTGATAATGGTAACTGTATTATTTATTATATCTCAAATAAACTGTTAAATGAAAAAGTAGCTAAACGAAGTCTAGATCTTGATTAAAGGATGTTAGTTTCATATCATATAAATTACCAACGATTTCAAACTCATTTATGACAAAAAAAACAAATGGGTTTTGAAATGAAATAGAATATGTTGTATCTAATAAAACCAGGTACGTAAGGTTGTAAGTGCAACTCTTACAAAGGTGTGAAGTGAACCCTGAAAGAGTCTGAAAACAAGATTAACGAGTTTGGGATGCGAGTCGATAAAACATGGACATGTTCCATTAGTTCACATATGTTAAAATTGGCAGAAGCAACGTATAGCACGGAATGACCAATGATCCGTTTATAGTACGGCTACACGGTTGTGATTGAATAGTATTCTTTATTTCTTTTTATGTTTCGTAAGTGTTCGCAGTGGTCAGTGATAATATTCAGTCATTAGCGTACCGATATTTGTGTATCCAAAAGTCATGTATAGAGAGAATTGAGTCGTCAAAATATCTTTAGAACCCTTGCTATTTGACAATGAGTCAGATATCGAATACGTTAAGGATCTAAATAAAATACGATATAAATATTTTAAGATATTAATATCTTCCTGACTTCAATAACACTTCTTTATTTAGAAATTGAAATACAGTCACGTGTTTGTCTCTAGAATTACTTATGTATCGAACAGTCAAGAAATGTGAAGGTCAACATAATTATGTCTTACCATTTGCCGCGACTCCCAAGCCTTCATGGCACTCTTGTATTTCTCGAACTCATGACACCAGTCTGAGTACACTTGCTTGTATTCTTGAGACTTGCTCGGCTGCGTACACCTGTAACAATACCCATAGCTTACGATGCTGCTAATTGTCTTACTCTTCATGAAGGAATGAGAGAGAGAGAGTGGGAGAGAGACATAATAAAACATTTACCATGTTCGTTTGAAATTATCAGTATCAGTGACATTAATAGAATAATGACGCAGTATTATTTTACTTATTAAACTTAGCTCTTAACACAACTTAACTCACATCAGTCTTTTTCTCGTCATAAACCTCTTAAAAGTAGCACCAAAAGAAACGGATATTCAAAAGACAAGTAGAAACAATATATAATGATTGCTGATGCAATAATGACCCTAAATAAATTATGTAGAGTCTATTATTCCTTACCTATGTATATCGATGTCCAAATTATAAGAGGCGATTAAAGTCGGCCCGAAATAACACTCGTACCGTCCCCGATCCGATTCTGTCACCGACAGCAACACCAAACCTCGTTCTGATGTTTGTAGAACACGATCCCAACTATGATAATATATTATAATATTAGCAACTTTATTGAATTTTTATAAGACAATATTTTAGAAAGCCAATAAAAAAATTTGACGGTCCTTTATTTACGTATTTTGGTTTGAGTTTGACCAAATAAACTAATATATTTTATTCCTAAATTTCCAAGCGTAAGCTAGTTGGTATCCTCGGAAGGTTCAGGAAGATGTCGAGGTAAAACAAATAAGGTACTAGTGGAGTAAAACTTACTTATAAATAATTTTGTACCGTCCTTTCTCTCTGGAGTGGTGGTACCATATAACGTGCTGGTCTTTTAGCGCTTCTGGCGTCTTCCCGTAAGCGGCCAGGTGAACGCTCTGTCCGTAACCTGCTCTCACGGTCTTCAGAGGCGCACTGGCCTCGCATATCGAGGGTGTTGAGTTTGTCGCGTCGTGAAGTAACCCAGGGCTGTATGGACGGCAAGCTCCCACTTCTTTGTCCCATCCGCAGTAAGGATCCAGGACACATCTTACACAGCTATCGTAACTGCAGAAAAAAGTTACTGTTTTATATCTTCAACTAACGTAAAATAAGTAGAAGTTAGTTAACTTTTTGCTCTGGTTCTACCAAGCTAGTTTAAATTGTCACTACAAATTTACTTGCAAAAAGGACAGACAGTTTTAAAGAGCAGTAGAAAACATTTTTAAATTAATAACTTCATAAAACTAAACTAACCGACCAACAAACAAGTTACCAAGAAATACCAATTACGCACGACTTTGTAGCCAATTTAACACAGAAATTAAACCCACATGACAGAAAATATAATAATGCCTAACATATATTATTATTAAAAAGGATAAGGTATAAAAAACATAACAGCTGTTGTAGGTGCTATCAGAAAGATAAAAATTACAAAATTAAAGAACACACGCATAGCTGCATTCGTCACGAAAGACCAATTGTATTGTTATATTCTTGTCAAATATAATTACGAATGTGCGTCAATAACAGCTGCCAGAGACAGGGTAACACGCAACCAGCAAACTTACTCTGAAACAATGGGCGAAAGGACCAAAAAGGACCATGAAATATGTATGTAGCTACAATCCGGACAATATAACTTGGCGTGTCTTGAAAGAGCTATAAAATAGTTTGAGAGCGATGCAAGTACACAAAAACTATGGGTGAAAAAGAGACTGCTTTCGTGGACTTGCAACATTTCTACAAGCGTTAACAATAATATAAATCGCTTTAATGACATTAAATGTATTCAAATGACACTTCTTTTTTATACGCGACTAGACTTGTCACTTCCATACATTTGAGCCATTCAATCAGCGTTAGCGCTTGTAGAAATGTCACTTGTCTAGAGTGTTATCTTTTAGCTCTTTTTAGGGTTCCGTACAGAAAAGGGTGTCAACGGGACCCTATTACTAAGCCTCCGCTGTCCGTCCGTCCGTACTTCTGTCTGTCTGAGGGCTCACAAAATGTGTATTTCTATTGCCGCTATAACAACAAACAATAAAATAAATTAAAAATTAAAGGGAGCTTTATGCGCGAATCCGACTCGCACTTCGGCGGCTTTTTGTTTTACCGGTGTGCACAGGCTCGCAGTGGCAGCTGCCGCAATCGGTTGTCGGTGGCGAGGTAGAGCGCGTGCAGGCGCCGCGAGAGCGCCAGCGCGCGCACCGGCTCGTCGCCCGCGGCGCGCCACACGTCCGCCACGCGGGACCCGCCGCCCCCGCCCCCGGCCCATTGCACTATCTTGTATACTTCGCCTGCGCCTATTGATAACAGCGACGGTTCAATTGATATCAATAATTAGGTTTCACCTTCATTTTGGAATAAGCGACTGCACGGATAGCCGAGTGGTATAGGTCACCACGCCATTTACCACTGGCCGCGACGTGCTGCGGGTTCGATCCCCGCATGGACCAAGCTTTTGTGTGATCCACAATTGCTTGTTCCAAGTTTGGGTGTTATTTGTGTATGTAAATTGAATGTTTGTGTAACCTCCCCGATACATGGATTAAATTACCTTGTGCGGAAGTCGTTTTTAAAAAATAAAAAACATGACAAGTTTAAGGTACCTAGCGTTTAAAAATACTGATTATATAAGAATATTCCATAGCAAACAATTCGGCAAAACAAGAATAGTCTTCAGTCATTTTTTTTAAGTTAAAGCCTTATGATTATTTATAAGAACTTACTGGATCCAGCATAGAACACGGTGTACGTGATATCATCCCCTAGCATGTCAACAAACTGTCTGTCGACCACCAGGGTGGTGAGCACTAGATCTCTTTTGTAGAAAGCCGGCGTATCTCCCTCGTGACGCACAGCCGAATCCATCAACGGATGAGACCTAAAACACACAAATAACTTCATACTCACGTTCACTCAAATTTCCTATCCATTAGTAAATGACCTTGGTAGCTAATAGCAGTTTGGTAGGTAAAGTCTGACTTTAATAGACCAGTGAACTAAAAGTAAAATATTTAAAAATCTATAAAGGACGAAAAGCATTTTCAGAAAATGAAGTTCTGTACAAATTATGAACAAGCAACTAGTATTTGGGTCCGAATTTACACAACTTTAATCAGATTGTCAATTTACTAAATATATTAAAGCTATTTAAGTTCCCCCAATTAGAATAGAGCATGAATCCCGCACCATCAATTAGTGTGTGACCCAATTAAAGGATACGCGTCGAACTAACACCGCCTCTAACCTTGCTCAGATTAGTCCCGCGAGAGCAAGATTAAACTCCTATATAACCAATATCTTGAATGTTAGCACAAGAATTTAATGCACTCCATTAATCATGTGGACTTGTAAATGACTGCCATTTATTTTAAGTATAGTTTTAAATACAGCGGCAGTTACATGAGCGCAGATAGATGAGAGTATAATGACCGTAATTTACAAAAATAAATGTCGTTGCATATGTTAAGTCGGTATGTAAGTTTTAAAGTCCATTCGTATGGTATGCACGCTTATATAAGCGTTAATGCCGTGTAACAGAACTCTGAAATAATATTTTAAGGGCACACGACTTCACGTATGACTTACTCATAGATTGTGAAATTGATCACATAAGGGCTGTAACAATACTTGAGACGACTATGATCAACATTAAAAAAAAAACTTTAAAACAGCCCTAATCAGTTTGAATAAATAGAAAACAGACAAGGTATTTTTATGTTAAGCCAGCTTCCCACACTACGCAATATCGCGGATCGCTCCGCACGCACGGCCGACGACCACGCGCCCTGGTCCGTGTCAGACAGTTGAAAATCCAACCCATTTTTAACCGAATTCGTATTCTTCGTAGTTTGCTTCGGACGACTATTAAGGACGAGCCCGACGGTCAAGGTGACACGCGATATCTCGCACAGTGGAAAGCCGGCTTTATCTATCAGACTGTATTTATAAAAATAAAAATAAACTATCCAAATAACCTTAAGAATTCAATAGAATTGATATTTATCCAAAAAAAACTGTACATATAATAACTGTATACTTCTTACACTTACGTAGGTATTTTTTTGGGCTTTTGTTACAACTGGTACTAGTTTACTAAGTAGGTACCTACCTGATAAAGTTGAGGACGTTGTCTGGGAGCGCTTCGGTGTTGTTGACGCAAGTGCCTGGCCTGGGCACCGGCACGCGAGCCCTAAGCACTGGTAGCCACGCCGAACTTGATGATGCCTAAGTGACATACGGTTGTTTTACAATCACATACATTTGGACATTTTATTTATTATATCTCAACTTAAGTTTTTAGTTTTAACAAAAACAAAAAACAAACCGATATTTTTGTTTCAGAAACCTTTACACATACATGACGAAAGTTTTTAATGATTTAATGTTTATTTAACTAAAAATAAAAAGAATTCAATTTTATTTTATACCAAACTGAAATACTTTTTGAATTTACCAACTACACTCGACAAAAGTTTTTACCACTTTATGACTTTAGATAAACCGTAGTTCCGAAACTTCGAGTCTCTTACATTAAGACGAAATATGAAGCTTTAGTTACATAACATGCATAAGTGAAGTTAATATCAAAATATAGTGTAATTATTCATAACTAGTGTACTAATAAGGTTATATCCCCTGCGGAAAGCTAGCAAGAAGTAACTGTGATAACTCATTTAAACTATTTCTATAAAATATTACAGTACATGTGTAATATTTTATTACGTACTGGAACTCTGAAATGTATTGCAATATATATCACAAATCCTTTATCTTGTTCATTGTTAATGAATAGCGGGTCCTCCTAGCACAGGTATTGCTGTTACTTCAAATGAGGGCCCTATGTAATTTAATGTTAAAGTTGAACATGTTTCTGTAATAAACTTTTTATTTTATTTATATATTTATTATTGAATTTTTTAGTGACGATAAAGTTGGAAGAGTTTCTCTCAATTTCTTTATTATTTAATGCAACCTGAAACCTATGTTAAACCATTTTACCTCCCATTGAGCCACAACTAGAGGCTACTGAAATATAAAAGTAAAATTCCCCGAATACTTTAAATCGTTTATACATTATAGCTACTCTACTTTTGTAATTTTCAGAGCTGAATATTTTAAACTTTATATTTATTTACCTGTTCCTTAAATCTGCCTGCGAATGCTTCTTGTATATCGTCCATAGTATAAGTGCATATAGCTGAGCCCACCAATCCATCGCTGGCCCCTGTTGTGAATGCCGCGTAGAACTTAGTGGGCTCGTCCGGCATTTGGTACACGCTCTCTGCAGCAGACAGTTTTGTGTTAGTTTGAATAGGAAATATTCCTGTTACGTGTGTACTCTTAACATAAATCTCAAAGTGAATTTAAGCAGGTAGTTAACATATCGTGTTGATTAAAATATCATTTACATCGTCTATATATATACCAAAGAAAATATAAAAGTTTATTAAAAGTTAAAATTGTAAAACGCTACTAGAATAAAAGCAATCAAATAACAAAGCAAAATAAAATTAGTTCAAACTCACGAATTTCATCAAAATAGAAGGGGAACTCTCCGGGTATACTGCAATTAAGGCGGGCCTTCAAATATGTGGCCCAGTTCTGGCTTAATATATGTTTTCCACCAGTATCATGTTTGCAGACTCTTGCAACTCTCGAGTAGACCGCTTTCCCGCAGTTCATAAACTCCACGGCGGTTTCGCGGAAGAAGAATAGGACATACTCCCCGACGTCGAAAGAACCCACGAAATTAGTTTCTGAGACAAAACAAAAAAGTTGTACAATATCCAAATACATTAATTGGCTGGCCTGTTGGTCTAGTGGTTAGTGAGGCTGACTGCTGAACCGGAGGTTGTAGGTTCTATTCCCACCCTGGACAAATCTTTGTGTGATGAGCACGATCATTTGTTCTGTGTCTGGGTGTAATTTATCATAATATGTATTTATTTAAAAATACATAAGTATGTTTATCAGTTTTCTGGTTGTCAAAATACAGGCTCTGCCTAGTTTGGGATCAAATGGCCGTGTGTGAGTTACCCCAAGATATTATTATTATTGTTAGATATTAATTTAAGTACGGTACGGATTAAGCTTTTCAGATGAGGATTTCATCAGCAAATGTGTGTATTGTCAAGACCGTGGAATGGTTCAAATAAAATTTTCCGTCTTGAACATTTCCAATAACTAATAAAAATGTAGGCTTTTATTTCGGGTCGTTTAGCTGACAGGTCAGACATTGTACAAGGTTCTTCTTTATTTCCTTTTATGTTCCTACGATAAAGAGTAAGCACCTATAGGTTTTATCGTAGTCTCGTAAAATAAAGTACGGAATAAGGGACAAAGACCCAATATCCCGATTAATATAATGAGCATCCCTTGGTTTATTTATCCAATAAAGCTTAAATTTTGCATAAAGCAGCTTTTGCACGCGCTTTAAGCAATCTAAAACAATATGTAGGTGATAATATTGCCATCGCTTTATTGTTCAACGTAAATATATAATATGTTAAACGTATAATAATATGATAAACAGCTTACAAAAGATTAATCCCATATGAGTGCAAATGCGACAAAATGCTTAGAGAAAAGAGAGAACAAAGATTGGTACCTTAGTATTTCTTTGTAATATTTATGAGCCATCAGTAATGATTATGCGTTTGAAAATATACGAAAGATAGAGGTTTATTAGCATCTGTAAATAAATTTAGCTATTTATCTTTGTATACTAGCACACAATAGACAATTTCTTGCATTCATAACTAGCTATAGAAAGATGATTGAATACTTATTATGCTGAATTTTATGTCCAGAACTAATAAGGAAATGAGAGTTGAACTATGGCCTATTCATATAAATGGCCATCGTTCTAGCCTAAGATTTTCTTAGACTATAAAGTCTTCAAGAACAATATTAATATACAATCTTGAAATCACCCTTTCAAAGATTACATTTTCCTCATTCATAATAGTAAAAAGCACTTGGCCTACTCTACCTGCACATCTGTTGGCTCAAAGGGATTTCACTTTAAACATGTCCTTATCAGGCTTTTTTATCTCTTTTACATCTTCATAATAAAGTATCTACTTATTACTTACTGTCAAGCCACTTTGAGTCATATTTCAACGTTCGCTTGAAGTTAAACTTCTTCTGTCCCGTACGAAAATCGTACAGATCATTCCGAAATATGACTGGATCTGCTTTCGTGAATTCAGCGTTAGTTCCCGCGTAGAGAGTGGGCAGGCCGCCAGGGTTGCCTGCCGTCACCCACACGGCTGTGCTGTTGTCTGCCGGGTCGTAAGGACACTTCGCCACCCCTAGCCCTACGCCCGGCACGTACTCATGTCGAGGAAGGTGCGTGAGGTTTAGCTAAATAAAAAATACTAATTATTATATTTCAAGTCGTAAGGTCTTTAGAATGTGAAATTTGAGGCATAGTACATGCCAGCATAGTCAAAATATAGGCACGTTAAGTCGTCGCGCGTCGCTTGCAGCGCCTGATAATCTAGAAGCTCATTGATTTTCCATTCGTGGTAAAGTGCTCTAAATCTAACCTATTCTTGGTTCTAAAATATGAGAGAATACTAAGAGGTTTCATACTGTTAGAGCGCTCTTAAAAGCATTGCTTCGAATACTCCTGATTTATGTTTTAGAGGCGGTGTTTTCGATTAAGAATTTGAACATCTCTATTAAAATATGGATAGTCGATGTTGTTTATGGTCGTTTAAAAGAGCGAAAAATAACCGTTTTGCTGTCTAAGACATACATTAAATCATCACCAAAAACTTAATTGTAACATGACTTGTTATAAGACAGACAGCGTTTTAGACATTAAAAATACCACACACTAAAGTAACATTATTCAATGTAGGCCTCTAACGAACAGTGATCAAAGGCCTAATGATAGCAAAGAGAATCGAATCTAGGTATTAGACAGACATATATATTATAGGTAAGGGAATTAAATACAGTGCTTCGAATTCCACTTAACTATGAAGGTAAATTGAGGATGAAGGTACATCAATCTTACATTCAGGACTAACTAGTTCGAGCTGCTAGTTACTAACCCGAGATCCAACAACTTAATGATGATAGAAGCCATTAACCGTTTTACTGTTATCGTTAAGCAAATGTAACAGATAACCGTTAGATGCAAAGACTAAATTATCTTTATAAACTCACTGACCGTCGGAACAATTAATTTGTGTGGTAATTAAGCTAATCTCATAAACACTTAGATAATAAATTACGGACGCGATTTGAGTCCGTTTTGGATCTCCTTAATTGTTTTTTAAACTCCTAAAATTATTATAATTTGTAATTAGGTACGTGTAATTTTAATCCGGTACCAACTCCGATTTTAATGTGATGTAAAATTCTTTGTTTAAAAGCTTTTTGCGGCAAGCTTACTTTGTATATTGCTAATGTTTAGGTGGGAATATAAAGCATACCTATTGTATTGTTACTCGAGCTTTAAGTCTGAGCTAACTTCAGCATCGTGTGTAAGAAACACTGTAAATCGATTCGAACCACCTGACGTAGGCAATTAACACAAATCGCAGCCAAATTCTAAAGCAATTTGAACTGACATAGAAATTGCCTAGGTACGAAGAAAATAACATGAATAACGTAAATCATATTGTGTACACGAATGTTTTCGATTTGGATTAGAAATATTTCTTGGTACCTTCATTTTAAATACTTCTTTATAAAAATAATTTAAGTAGTATCGAAAAACTTTACGTCCGCTTTCACGTTTGTGAATGAGTTTTGAAGGCTTCGTCAAGTAGCATATCTATAAAAATAATACTATATCATCCACCAAACTTATTTTCAGCTATGTTACGGATATCTACTAAAAAGCCTTCACACACTGTATCTTGTGCAACTTTTACTTAGATATTCTATAATTTGCAAATAACACGTTATATTTTATAGTAATACAAACCACAAATACTTACATAGACCACCCAATCCTTGGGACTGTGTGCATTAGTACCGCACACGTACAGCCTCTCGCCGTCTCCAAGAGGTTGCAACACACGGATGTGGTTCCTGCACTCAAAGGGCTCTGATTTGCCCTTACTGACACACCTCGCCACGTTACTCGCCTCCAACAGTAACGCGTCACGCTGCAAAACATACACTAATGATACTGAGACAAATTACTCTAAACATGACATGTCTGCTAATACAGAAATCGTGTTGTGTTTGTGCTTATAATCGAGATGTTTGCGTAAAAGCTCTGCTTGTCTGATTAAGGATTGCGCTATACGTATAACGTAGGTACCTATTATATCTGCTTTCGTCTACTAAATCTTGGCAAAGTTAAAATATATACATTGATACATAAAAATATCGCATATTACGTATTTCATACTTATGATAAACAGAAAAAAAATATATAATATATAAATCCTCTTTTCATGTCAGTATATTTTCAAACTTTATTTGAGAGAAACCATTGTTCACTAGAGTGGATTTACTCAGACGAACATGAAATCACAAGTTGACGACGAATACAAAAATAATTCACGTTTACATATTATTAAACTCATTTGGAACACACGTCTGCTCTGATTCAATGCCTGAAAATAGTCTAGAAAGTACTCATTATATCGCACCCTCAGTGGAAAAAAAGCATAAGCCAGAAATGACAATTTTTCAGTACAGCCAAAAAACTGGTTTTATGGAAATATTTACTTCGTCTTTGATCGTAGAGGAAAGATTCTTATATCAAACAAAAGGGAAAAATATATTACACTGCGTGTTGTTTTTAAATTAGTGCTAATGTTTCTAGTTTATTAGGAATCATAGAAATAAATTATTATGCTACTGTTCGTAATTTAAAAAAATATGGTATTTTAAGCATCACCACTTAAGCCAAACTTTCCCGTGAAATTAAATATATTTTAAAAAGTATGCTCAGTTAAAGCAATTATGAACTTGTAACACTGTGAATTATTGCTAGTATAAGTAAGATTACTGCATTTTTTCTTTTATTGAATTTATTGCTTGTATTAAGTATCCAACACTTACGCCTTTTTTCCATTTAAAGGCTTGTTGAGAGACCTTAAGTAAACAATAATAATGATTTATTCCATTATCTGTTATAGAAATTTTACATGCATATTGACTAATATTACCTGAGGCTAAATAATTACGACTAATGGAAAAAAAACAAATTCCTATTTTGTATCAAATAATTTTTATTATATCCAAAATAATCAGCATAGCTTTGGATACAATTAAAGTTTGTAACATAGATAACAGTATTGAACAATAACTGCCAAGATAGTATGTATTTTCTGTGAAGATTACCGTTACTAATATTTTTTTGATAAATGTCTAAATATTCAGCTTTAACTTGTAAAAATTATTAAAATAACAAAATGAACAATTTTCGCAACTCTATTTACAACAAAAATATTAAACTCTAATAAAATTAAATGCAAGAAACATTTACTAGTCAACAAAAAAGAAATCACTTTTTGTATCTCTTTGAATCAAAATACTGTTAGGCTAGTTTTTATTAAAGGATTTTTGGTGTCCCTTAGATTAGCATTACTTATAACTTCGTTTTCTCGGGATTAAATCTCAACAGATTTTTCATGTTCAGCACGTCACACACTTAAATTATTTGTTAGAGTGTCAGAAGTATTTTCTTATTTTCGGAAACAGTTATCATTATTTGGTCTATATCAACATGAGAAATACAGGATCTTTGTTGATCATTTGCAGTCTGTGTAATTAGAGTCCCTGTACTAGCGCTATCTAAATTAAAACCATTGTTTTTATCAGAACAAAATACTGTCGATGATATATCAGTTAAATTATTATGTTCAATAATCGGCACAGTTGTTAATCAAAGAGTTCATGGAAATGTTGTTGTTCCCGGTTTCTGTGTTCTGATCGTGTTGTTGCTGATTGAAATAGTCAACTTTTGATGTAAATGGGCCCGATCAAAAGTTTAAATCTACAGAGTCAAAATAATTTGACGCATGATTAATCGGAGCCAGTGATTGATTTGCACTGTCGTATCTTGAAAATGGAAAATCATCATCTGAATCACTACTAGGGAAAAAGTCGGGATCGATAGTTTGAATATTACGTTGTAAATGTTTCGATTTCTTAAACCTTTCTCTCAACACCTTACTTTTTTGTGCAAATAGCATCTTCATTTTCCTATTTCTTTTTGACATGGTTTATCTGAAACAATATTCGTTTATTTTAATTAGATTACTTTATTAATTAAAAGTTTTACGCAGTTACCATAAAATAGGTAAATACTAAATCCAAATACAAAATATTTGGTACTATTAATTAAAATTATCATCATCGGCACGACAGCAACCATTTGCTAGGAAATTTTTAAGTCTTAAGAATTAAGTCACATATTATATTGTTGTGGCCTAGCAAATAAAGTTCAATTTCGCTATGTAGGTAATGCGAAGGCGCGTATGCCGGCCGCAAGAAAGTTTTGAAGAAATTGAACATAAATATCTTTTTTGAGTATGATTTTGATTATATTATACTAAAATTATACTTAATGGGACTTACCCGACTGTCACAAAACCAAATTACATCACTGAACACATTAACTCACGATTTTTTACCAATTTAGCACAGTAGTTACAAGAATATGACCTGTTAAACACTCATATCGTTGCTTTATTTTTATCAAAATATTTTTTTTAGTAAGTATGTGCATTTATAATATAATGTTACAAGATTAATAAAACAAAAAAAGACGTATTCGTGAATACAAGACTAGCGATGTAAAAAAAAGAAACGGATTTGAATCATAATATTTGTTACTGTTTATTTTGATCATTAAAATTTAACGAAAAACGTCATAAGATGTAATACCCCTTATTATTCAACAATTTTTTTGCGTTAAAACGTTTATTCTATTTATCCCTAAGAAAAAAGATACCGTATTCAAAATTCATAAAACAAGATTTCTTGCCTAAATTCGTCAAATTTATCAAGAAAAATATGAAAAAAATTCAGCAAATGTATCTTCAAACGTACTTTTCAAATATGTTAAAATCGACAATTCAACGTAAAATCACTTATGCCTTTTTTCCACTGGGGGTGCGATATGTATGTATAGGTACTGAATAACCCTTTACTTTTATTTAAGTATGTTTGAATAAAAATAAAGCTTTATTCGGTGCTTATAAAAAGGTAAGTGCGAGTATCAGCTACCTGACACATTCCATGTACCTAGGTAAGTAGCAAATAAAAAGCACACATCCTCTTTTATAACACGAATACAAGGGTTTTAACGTCAAAAGAGTATGACACTTACGTGTGAAAATGTAGAAAAAGCTTATATGAAAGCAAGATGCATTAAAAATCTAGTGTAGTGGCTTTAGAATTCAGCAACCATAAGCAAGAGGGTCTTTCGCTTTATGAAAAAAGTCTCAGAAGTAAATTTAAGGGCCGCTTACATTTTGTGATGTGTCTGCTAACACTATATACCTTCTTAATTTAATAATTTTGAATTTGCATCAAATATGACATGGTAAGTTTCCGTATATATAAAAGTACCTACTCTGTGATGGCAAGAAAGACTAAAAATAGAAGTTATGAATAAGTGTTCCAAATTCAAAAAGGTTAACAATTTTTTTCAATCAGCCAGTTCGGTATCTGTTACAACATTGTTTAAATTATTTTTATTGTAATAAATGATATGACACTACCCTTATATTGACGTAGATGTATATAATTGATCGTTCGAATCATAAATGATTCAACCCCAGTCTAACCTATGCGTGATTGCAGGAATTGGGTTAAAACTCGTTATGCAGTAGGTACGTTTCCCCAGTAACCGAGACAATACTTGGCAGCTAAGTCCGTGGGATAAAGTTCTAAGCCAAACGGTTTGAGTATACGGAGCCCCGGATTTTCAGGATCCTCATTGCATAGTGCTTTCTAAATGTAACAAGCGATAGATTTAAATTTAACCCTCACGTTACACGTGTTCTTATTCTTTTTATATTACCAAAAAGGCTTTTACTTTTGCTTAGACTTTTACAAGTCACGCATATGTCAAAACTATACTTTCCTACTAAAAACTTGTACTTTACTTTTTATTTCCATAGATTACATGATAGGTTCTTAAGTTTATATTTTGTTACTCACCTCACAATGTGATTGACTAATATCAGTCATATTTAACCTGAATACACGATCCCTGCAACAAAAGCAAACATTCAAATGAAATTGTTTATGGTAATAACAGTAATACAGTAGGAGGAGCACAAGATAATAATAGTTTCTTAGCTGCATTACGTATTCAAATAACAAAAGTAAGACAATCCACGGTGGAATCGAATGAGCGTCGTCCCTGTGGGCGGGTAGCATATGCACAGACAGTTTGCTTTTTTTTTATTCATCAACTATCTGCTCAACGAATCGTATAAATTATGCAGAATTGTTCGCCGTTTAACATTAAATGCATTGTTAGTTAAATTAAAGACTTGCTAGTATTTATGTAATTAATACCAATGTGTAGATTGGTAATAGAGGATTTTTTTTAATATATTTTTAATTTACACGTCACATAGATTTAAAAACATATATCACACGTATTTTTCTTTCTTTTTTTAATTAAACAAACAATAAGGAAGGTACAGTGAATGGAAATATCGCGTGACGTCACTTGTGGCTACAATTTTTACCCACAAATGACGTAAAGCCCCCACTCCAGAACTTTAAAGCGCTTTAACTTTGTAATTTTACAATGATTTGATAGAAAAAAACACAATTTTTTTCTTTTTTTATCTATCTGGTGGACTAAACAGATACATATTTCCTTTTCATACCCAGTCCGTTCCCCTATTAGACTTTCCTAAAATTAATTTATTAGAGCGTTTGATTTAAGTTTATTAGAAACGTTCGTTGGTACTGGGTTTCTTACATGTTTTAATTTATGGCCTCAACTAGTATTTGGGTTGTTCACATGGCATTTGTTAAAGTTAGTGTGATAATTTGAGAATGTATCGTAGTTTGGTGTACGAGATTTATAGATGTTCTTGTGTTAGTACTTAAGAGAAGCGGTTACCACTTTCGTAATATCTAATGTGTTAATGTTGTTACTGACAGCACAGAATCTATAACTATTTGTTCAGCCTTTAAATTATTTTTATTGTTTTGACCAAAACCTCATTTAAAAGAACGAGTACCCCTACATAAGTTTGTAAAACATAAGCCATTTAAAACATAGCTAGCGTTTTTTTATACTATTAGAAATTTTTCGCAGCCAAAAAGTAATTTAAAAACTTAATATTTAAATCATAAACATCATTGGAATTCAGAAATATAACAATATCTAATAAAAATAAAATAATTATTTTAAATATAGAACTATAAATCATATTTGAAAACTCCACTCTACTTGATGAGGTAAGCTAAAAATTCACGCGCACCTATGGAAGGAAAACGCGAATTGGACGGGGAATTACATAAAAAATATCATAAATGTGCATTACTTTACGCACGCCACATTTTGAGGTAGTGTTGCCAGCCTCTGGGGAAATGTGAAAGAATGACTAACTTTTAGACGTGTGACGGATACGTGTCCAAAAAGACAAATAAACTGGAACACTCATTGCGATGTATGAAAATAAAATTACGTCGGTTTTTTATTGTAGGTAGACCTTTTTACGTAGATGAAAAAAGTTATATTAGAAATCTTTTAACTGGTGGCCCCATTTTATTTCGTAGTTTGCGCTCTAGCTCCATAAATTAAAATAAAGTGGCAGTGTTTTCAAACCAATTCAGTTTTATTTACATATTTTACAATTATTAGATGTAGTTAACATTGAAATAACGGTTTGTAGGTAACTAAGTTTCATATGAGCTCCCAGAGCTCTTTATTTTTCTTTCTTTCTTTATTTATTGTTTCTTTTTTTTTTCTTTTCTTGTCATATTTCGAGAAATGTTATCTATTGTTTAAAACAATAATATAATTGTGGAATATTTGTAGCCTCTACGCTAATAGAGTTTATAAAAAAATATCATTGAATTTAATTCTTATACATATCACTAAGGACCTACATTGTAAGCAATTTGTGGGTTTTTCCAGAGTCTTACGTACGTCACCCTTAAACCAAACAAAAAGCACAAATAAAAGTTGTCAGAAATTGGTGGATAATACGGTTTCATGTCTCTAGCCCATTTCCGTAAGGAAAATTCAGTAATCGGCGAGTGGTAACAACGCTAATCAACCACAATTGTAGGCTCGTATTTGTTTTGTGTTTCTGATAAAAAAGCAAGTCTCATTAAACTAATAACTGGTAAATAACCTACTAAGCAAAGCATTGTAGTTTACTATTTAAATGAATAAATATTTGAGTAGTTGTGCCAATGAATATTGAACTTAGATTATACATTTCATTGACGCAAAATATTTTTAAGTGACAATTACTTAACAACTGCAGTTTGATTATAAAAAAAAAAAGAAAAACAGCCAGCCAGCTTTATACTAGAAATAGAATACGACTAGAGGCGATACGAAAGAAAAAACCGCACAAAACATTATTTTTCCAACACTTTTCTGATTATTTCTATCGAGAAATATACAAGCTGCTCACAATACTTCATACAGGCACTGGGTTAACATTATTTATGTTTATATCATACACGTGTACCAGTTATGTCATAAAATTGCATCCCAGAAGTATAATACTTACATAGCACCAACGTAAAGTGTGTTCCTCTCCTCGTTCAAATACAAAGTGCGGTAGAAGAGACTGCCGCATGAGAATTCTCTTATATGATCTGTAACAAAGAAAAGAATATTAACAACACTGTTTTATTGTGTCTCTTTTGCTATAGGTACATGTAGAGATGTAAAACATTGGCTTTAAGTTAAGTATTCTTTACATTTTGCTTGTACCTTCACCAATCATAGAACAAAATTGTTAAGTGTTGAATTTAAAATTTTATTATTATTGTAGATACTGTGCGAAACGCATATGTAACTGGAGAGTAAATAAGTTTTTATTGAAAATATATTTTAGCAAAAGCTTTTAAGTCAGCTGGATTCAAAGAAATACTGAAGACAAATCAAACAAGCCCAAATACGATGGAATTGTGTCGTTCCCTTAAGGAGTACCTATGGCCACCTACTGTTTCCTTTTTTTTTAACTCGTAAGCCCTATCATATTGTATTGTCACCGAACTTATATAAGTATGCAAAATATCATCTCAATCAGATGTCAAGAAGTGGTTCTAATTTAGCTTGCAAGATTAGACCCGAACAAACATACGAACAAAAATAGTATGGTTTAATAAAATATGTAACATTTTATTTTTGGATAATTAGTTTAAAGTCAATATCTGTGGATAAACAATAGTTTTATTTAAATTTTCTGTTTTTAACTAAAACATACCATAAACTTTTACAACCAATTTATGGTTGGTTTATGCAATGGATTTTTAAGTATTTGCCATTTGCATAAGAATTAGCTATTGAAATATAATAACAGTATTTCATTCCGCTAAGCTCCGCAGTATATTATGTGTAAGGGTCTTAAAATATTTTATTGGGGATTAAAATCGTGTTCGTTAACCACTGACTTTATGAAAATTAAAAACGCATACCTAAAATGGAACTAGTAAGAACATAAACGAAACCCTATTGCGATTTGACATTATTATCGAACAATAAAACTAAAAATCAAGCTCGGATTACAGATCATAAACTCTAAAATAGCCGGAAGCAATGTTTTCAAATGGACGTTTTATTTTTACTACCGACTTAACTGATGTCACAGTTCAGCATTCATTTCGGTTCATTTACATAACGACTAAAATGTAGATTGCCGTATGCAATTTCAGGAGCCAAGTAATTATAACTAGCGGTAAGAATAGGCCGTGATTATTGGCAGGTGGTCGGGCCGGCGCGCACGCAACCTCTCGTGACACCCGCGCTGCTCCATCGTAACGTTTACAACGACCTCTACTTAAATATAATTAAACTTTAGGGCACATGTACGGAGAACTGTCTGTAATTTGTCAATGGAATCCGTTATTCGATACACAAGCGATAAAGAATATGCTTACATGCCATCAAATCGGTCGTAACGATTGAAGTAATAGCCCATAATGTTTTAGCTTTAAACGCCCGTGGCTCTACTGGTTATATGTACCTGATTTAATTAGAGTAGCTCGATGCGCGATAGGATGCTAACTAGTCTGTTAAACCTATGTGCAATCCACGGGAAAATAGCCCTCTGCTAAAGGTTATTTACCTACTTGTGATGGATTCTAAATGGATAAATTAATAAACCGGGCTTTTACCAAGCTGACATAAATTACTCATTGTTTTATTTTTGTCTCAGTGATATTAATATTATATAAGTTTACGTACCTACTAAAATTTCTTCTGTTACTCTAGTGGCGTTATGTAAAAGCAGTTATAAGCGTAAGGTAATGTATGCATATATTTATGGTTACTCAATAACTGTTACAGTAATCATAAACGGACATTTGATGCTATAATATAGTGTGGTACTTATTTACAAAATATATGACAGACATTCGTGTGTCACGCATGCTTTTAAAACTCTAGAAACAAGTACAGTTATTTTCTTTTAAACAGAAATCTTTATTTGCAGGAACAGTGTTTACAAGCTCTGCGTCGATACTGATGGTAATACGCTTTCACTTAAAAAAAAAGATTTCTGCACTTGGGAGTTTAATCAGGAATAAATGTTGCTGAAGTTTCATAAACATTTAATACACATGCACAAATACATCCAGGCTTAGAACAGACATTTATGGATCACAATGCGGGAATCAAACCCACACGTGATCATGTATACTTAATTGTGTTTTGTCTTTACCTAATGGTTGATTGTTGAGTATTGTTCGAGTTGCAGTAATGAAACTCAGTATAGGCGTCGGACAAACGAAGGCTAATTTATTACACACATAATTATATTATTCGCTGCGAGTCACGAGATAAACCGTAGATGTGTTGGCTCCAGCTGGACCGGACTGAACACCGCAGCAATTACAACGCTAATGAACTCATTGTTTGGTTATCTAATGAACTGTATGCGCTGCCATCGATTTACACACCTGATAATCTTTTTTATACATTCTCGTAAATCAAATTTGGTGCGTTTGACTTTAGATTCGATTTGAACAGTGTATTCAAATATGAACTTGAGTAAGTTTTTAAATGTAGGCTCGCAATTATAATATACAAGGTTCTAGATTACGTTGGACATAGATTTATTAAGTTATTCATGGAACGTCCATGAATAACTAAATAACCTAACTTTATTTCTTTAAGCTCTATTTACTTTAACTTTAACGGAAATGTTGTCCCACTTATTTAATCAAAACGGCTTGTTAAAACTTATAGATTACAGAGTTGATACGTTGCGTTATATTACGTACTAAGCTAAGACTATAAAACATATTATAAATATAAGAGTTATATTATATTATCTCTTAAACTTAGAGTATATGTAGGTATACAATGGTGAAAATTGTGCTAAAACAAAATTAATCTCATCACTAATAGAAAATCAAGCAAACTGCAATATATTGCAAAATAAAAACTTACTCACGTAATCATGTTAACAAATTAATTTATAGTAAATAGGCAATACGGGTAAGTGCGGTTAAAATGTAAATCCATATAAACGAGGTGAGGTATCGCGACGGCAGCAATGACGACCGCATTATGCAGATACCATCGCATCGGTGGGTTAAATACCGCAACAAGTAAACGGCTGGAGTCGACTGTTTGCGTGGCAACCCTGCCAACATACCTCCATAAACTTATAACCCTACAAAATTGTACTGACAATATGGATGATATCGTGGTATGAAAAGGAAAACCCTGTTTAGTTAGACAGATAATAAATTTCTTAATGATTAACCCAGAGCCACTCTTACAATTGATACAAATCTAACTACACCTCTCAAGCTGAAATGCTTTAAGCCGTTATACACTCGAAAAACATAACCCTCCTTCTGGCGCAGTCGGGTAAAAATTATTAGACACGTATATTTTGCTTTGTCGAAATAAGAAAACATTACTTAGTTGTAGAAAATAACAGTTAAAGAGTCAAAGCTCGCTACGTCATAACTCAGTATAAATGCACGCACTTGTGTTGTCATTCAACATTTTAAATCTATGTATCATTATATGACCTGACGGACAAAAAACATCATTCCTTCCTTTCTGAGAGTATCCCCAATCGTAATGAATGACTCACTAAAGATTCTACTAAAGATTGTCACAATTAAAGACCCTGGGAAAACAATGACACAATCAACACGCTGTATAGGCGGGTGCTCACAGATTTGTGTTAGACTGATAAATATACCGTTCATTTTCACGTAATCCTGTACTACCCTTTACACCCACATTACGAGACAAGAGCTTGGGGACATTATGTATTGTTTCTATTTAAAACAAATCATATAAAGTCTGAAGTTTTGCTTATTGTTACGTTAACCTCGAGATAGTTAATTTAAATTAAATTCTAACATAACATTAAATACAAATTCTTTTTACAGCTATTCTTTATATAAATTATTTGGTAATTCGTTTTGCGGAATACTTAAACAACATCAAAACACATAAATGTATTACTTTACGCATATTCTTATTAAGTTGTTAACATGACAGCAAGTATGTCAAATAAAGCCAACAAAACAGTTTAAAATAAGAATAGCAATTGTATCAGCGAACTAAATGTGGCAGTTTGGTCACACAAGTGTTCAGACCGTCGCAGCTGCTGTACAGATATAATTCTTTATTTTTTATACTCGCAATAGTGGTTGGTGTAACAACGGCCCTATATTTACGCCAGAGTATTAATAACCTTGCCTGTATTTGAAAATGAGAGAATTAGCGCTTTATTCGTATCATGCTTTGCATTAAACTAACCAGCTTTAACCATCAGCTTCACTATGCGTTGTTTGAAAACATTTTCAGAAAATCTACTGTTTTAAAAATTTGTAGCCAGTATCATAATGTTATTGGAAAGATTCCTTTAAAATAACGTTCTACAAGTTTTAGGAAGCACTAAAACATAAACTGTAAGAAACGTCTATAGCAGATTACGTCTCGGTACCGAACAAAGCGATTTTTAATACAATTTATGGAAGTAGATACCACAATGAGCGCTGCACTTCGAAAAGTAAAGAGAAAAATCCCTGATTTTTCTCAGCAAAGTGGTTCATTAAGTGAAGAATTTTAAAACATTTCGCTCTTAAAAAACAATGGTATGTAAAACATCGGTACGTAGCAGAAATTTACATAGGTAATAAAACAGTCCCATAACTTCTGGTTAACGTCCCAGTACACGAAACCCGAAAGTAAATCAGACACCAGCAGTTCAAATAAAGTCTACGTATTTACAAAGAGCTCACACGAATGTCGGCGACTTGCAGAGAGAGTTGTCTGTGTACTTAAAAAGAACAATTCTCTAGTAAACGTTTTACTAAGCGTCTGGTATTCTGTGCCCTATCACCGTCTTAACTCGAAGGAAAATCACATGCAAAGAACACGTAGGTGATATTGTTCGGGTAAGTTCTCACTTCTTAAGTTATTCTGCTGTTTATGATTTCAATGGTACGGGTTGTGTTGCATTCTTTTTGCGTGTTTCAGTTGCGCGTTCGTCCGGTCGGAGATGCGGTCCCAGATAACGGCAGTCTTCGTAAATCTGCGCTGTCCGAGTTGCTGCGCGTTTGGCTCTGCACTCCGCATTGATAAAAGAAAATACGTAGAGAAACCGCACTGACATGTTTTGCTAAAATTCTGTGATATATTTTTGTGAAGCTCCATGTTAGTTCTCGGAATCGTTTTATGGGATCTGATTAAATAGCTAACTAATAACAGTATAACAATCTAACGAATTCTGAGAATTATCTAATATTTTATAACCTACTACAAACAATAAGCCCTATTTTCTGAATTCTGAATTAGGATGGAAATTGGCACATTTATTGCGTCGTTCTAAATCTCAGTAGCATTTGGAAAAGGGTGGAATTCTAAGGGTATGTCGATGGGACGTAAGGTATAAAAATAGCTGCGGTCTAAAAATAATGGCGAATGTAAAGCGTTTATGTATGTCCCTTTCACAGCGATTCTGTAGAGCTTAGATGTTAAGCTTATTAACATAAATGTTTTTCTAAATCTTAATAACAAACTTGTGGTACACAGTACACCACAATAATAAGCGATACACACACTTCCGTGAAGAATTATGGTTGATAAAGGTAGGTACCTAATGTAATTCTCATTACCTGTTTCTACTGTGAATGCTACTTAATATATGTATAAACAATCATACGTAAAACACAACATAATTAATTCTTAAACGGAATACCTATAAGATGAACATATAATTTTCCTTTTTTTCCCCTCATTGCATTAAATGCACCTGTCGAAAACAATTTAAACTTTTAACAACAATACGTAAAATAAACATGAAAATATTTTTTAATCAATTCCACCTTCTATATCGTAATGAGAAAACTTATCTCGCATTCGATTCAATGTTTCAATTGAGTATTTTACATAAAGGGGAGAAGCAAAAAATTGTACAGATATATTGCGCATGAAGTGTCGAGCGGCCGCCCGGGGCGCTCATTAAGCCAGGGAGAGGAGATGCCGAGTTGTTTTTACACGGATTTCGTTGTAACAATTACCACGGTAAGGTGACGATGCTTCGCTTAATTTAGTTACAAATGTTGTTTAGCCTCAAACATTGTGCTGCACAACAAAGGCTTGTTATTTTAAACACACCCACCCACATTACGTTATACTTGGCTTACGATGTGATGGCGAAAATTTCGGCAACGACTTTTCGGAATTTTTGTTCCTTTCATGTTCCAAAAATATAAGAGTCGAACCTAAAACAATTCACAGGAGAACCCCACGAACAAGTTTAAGTAAAGAAATATTAAATCGTGATCGAAATTAAAACAGCGCGAACTTCCCCTTTAGTCCCAATGCGAATGTAATAATTGGGTCGCAAATGGAATTAACACCCGAATTAAATCGGAATTTATTACTCTACAAGTTACTTTTCACAATGAAGATAAAAGCTGCAATGCTTGGTGAAGATAGAAGTTGTAATATTTTCATTTACGCGTAACTCGATCTAGTCTTAGAACATTCCATGCCGTTCTGTTCTTAGTTCATGACTGCATTGTATTGTACTAACTAGCTCGCTAGATAATGGGATAGAAAAATCTAATTAAGGTTAGAACAAAAATGTCGGGTCTCCCATAACAAGGATCGTAACCGCAAGTCACCACAACTAGCGCCGTGCACTTTATCTATTAAGAAGATGTCTGTGCCTTTCAACTAATAGAATTTTTAATCAAGTTGCTTGCGGCGCCGCCTCGGCACAAGTACGCCAGATTAATGTAATTCGACGACGCCATCACAAAGGCAAATTGTAATCCTCCCTCTTTTCATTGTATATTCCCGTGACGTGGCACTCACACAATGTGTCGTATTTTTACTTTATTCGACGAGTCCTTGCATTATGTAGATACACACACATGGCACTGCAGAGCTATTTTATTATTTTGAAAGGCGCACGACAAGTGTTTTGCTAACAAACGTTGAATTGCAACAAAGGTACGATTTGCATAACGTCATCTCCAATGCGGCCTTTGACTCGGAGTCGGATGGATGTCGCCCGAGTGGGGTTGCAGTCGCAGTGTTTAAAACGCCCCTTAAATCGGCCGATTGCGGCACAGTCGTTAGGAAGGCCAAAGTGTCGGGACAATTAAGTTGAAGCGGCGATTGTGAACGGTGCCAAAGCGGATGTAGGTCAGTGAGTGCGGAGTGGACTCGCACCAGTAAGGTGACAGCAGATTCAACTACGCCGTGTCATGACTTCGACCATCCTGCCCGCTTGGCAACACACCTCTCGAGTCACGACCCACATGCAAAAACTTTCGTTCCTAGACATTGTCGCTCCACTCATATGCGTACTTGAACTTGCGTAGCTTATAACATGTTTCTACATGACACACCACCCTACGTATTTAAGCCGATCTACATCATTCCCAACATAAAATCTTATCTATGAACTCCTTAAAGATGCATTCTTCGGAAGGCGCCCCGGAGTATCTAAACAAGTAGGGGAGATAAGATGGTTTAGTGCACTCTAATACGACGTGGCCCCTGTACACAATTTTCAAGACTTTAAGACTGTCGTTATGTCAAAATCCGCTATTTATGCTCTTTGACAGTATGAGTTTATTTATGGCAGTCTGTTACTTGGGGCTAATCCGATTAGATTAGATAATATTCTAAAAATAAACACTCTTGTACAACAGTATTTAATATATGAATAATATTAATAATACGTTTTAGTTTCCAAATGGCTTCAAGCTTTTAGCTGGTAGTTGTGATAAGTAGTTTTTGCACATAAGATATACGTGGGCGACAGTACATTTGCCTAATCCGTTGGGATCAAACGGGATTGTGTTTCGCAACCAAATAAATTACTCAATTACTTAAATCTGTCACGCCTGCGGTCTCAATTAGATACTTGAAACCCCACAAAGCAGTACGCTTCCGTATTTATACCGTACAGCTTTATCCGAATTCTAACTTGTTTACTAAAATTATACAGCATAATCGAGATTTTTCACCGGTTGATACCACTAAAAGCTTGTACAACCAACCTTTAAACTTTTCGGGCAAAATTGTACTCCAGAACGAAGCGACAAAGAATGTTTGTACGAGAAAGTAAACAAGATTTTTCCCAGCATTTAGAATGCCTCTTTTGGATAGTGTAAAATATGAGTGCGGTCGCCGTGAAATGAGCTTTGGGCTTCCTGTCAGCCCGTGTCACCAAGTGTCATCTGAATTTTGTACAAAGCAATTTTCATCAAACTGTGAAAACCAACGTATTATTCACCAAAAGATAATGAAAACTGAAGTGAGCATTATAGCCTCATTAAACTACGTTCGTTGGTGTAATTAAAGAGTATTAAAACACATTGAAGATTGCATCACGTTTTTTATGTATCGATGGCCCATTTATGTATTCTGATATTTATTTATTTATTTTCTTATGTTCGCAAGTATTCCTGACTAATGTAACCAACAGTTAGATACATATCCAAGTTGTCTGCTGATTAACTACGGATATAAATCATCTTCTGATTTAATGCTGTCTGATAACTTAACTAAATGAGAACAAAGATACAAAAGTGCGGCAGCGCCAAAGTTACGAGTAGAAACAACATTTTAAATTTCCAGTGCAGAACTTGCTCATGTGGGTACTGAAATTGTATGGTAATCTTATTACCCGCCAGTCTCGTCACCACAATTAGTCTAGTCAAAGTGGAATTCGGTACTCTAGAGTTTAGAAATATTTTCAGGTACAAGGCAATCGTCAAAAAGCTTTTAGTGCGATACAATGACAAAATACTGCCAGTATTAATAAATTTGCGGGCGACGAGTTTTTCAGACATTTTTGGTACTCTATTTCTATGTGAATTATTAGGATGTAGTTTAATTTGTTTAAGCGCAATAACGAACCCAAAAATGCCTTAGGTCAGTTTATTATACACGAGTTTTCGTTTGTCGATTATTGGTAATAGTTTTAGTGCAGTAGACGGTTAATAAAATTTATTATCTTTTTTTTTTCTAACCCTTTTGCGATCTAGTTGGCAAACTTCTTCAGCTATTTAACGCTCCAACTTCAAATTAAACTATAGTGTAAATACAATTGATTTTATTTGTTTAACTTATTTAGGTCCCGACTTATGAGGTATTTTTTAACTAAATAGTAAATAATATATAATATAAATTAAATAAAGTTGGTATACGAATGCGGGTGGCAACAGCGCACGTGGCGAGCGAACCGTGTCGCTGATAGCTTGCTGTCCCACCGGCCCGCACTGCCGCGTCACTCGTTGATGTCGTGCAAAGAATTCCTCAAATACCTATACCGACATGAATATAAAGGAAATATTAACTCCTATAAAAAAACATATGGCTACGAAATAATAAAGAACTTTTATTTATTTGGTGTACCTTAGTGAAAATGTAACTACCACTTGTAGCACAAAATATAACCGACCGTACTAAGTATTCTTAATAAATTATTTATTTTATTATTTCTGAACTAATTAAATCTAACAAAATTTTAAATACTTAGCTTTCGCCCTTTAACAACTTATGAATATAAATTAAATTGTTATTTTAACAGGTACGAGAAAATAGTCTTCAATTAATATACAGTCCTATTTTGAATATGCAAATAAGGCTATTAATATAGATACAAAAAATTGTGCAACAGATAAATAATAAAATACACCATTTCAACGATTTTTCTTCTGCCTAGTCTTTTGAAAAGCTATGTTGGAGTCGGCTTCCAGTCTTACCGGATTCAGCTGAATACCGTTTTTACATGACATTTTACATTACATGACTGTCTATATCTGATCTTCACAACACCTTTTTACTGGATTTTAACAATGGCCTGTATCATATTTTAGGTACCTACTATTACTACTAATAAATTCCTCAATATATAAAACATAGAATGTACTTTGCTAACTGCCATTTTGCGACGTGCTGCGGGTTCAATCCATCATTTCGAAAAAAACTTTTGAGGTCCAATAATATTTGATCCAAGTCTGGGTGTATGTTCCTTTTTTGACAGTAAGATGTTTGTGAAACCTCTCGCTACCCCTAACCACTGCCCATTGCAGGAGGAGAGTTTTAATACAATATTGCCTCAAAATAAAATTATTCAGGAAATCTTTTATAACTTATAAACATAGTAAAGATAGAGCTCCAGACAGTTTGCAGTATAACATTTTATACGAAGCTCTCTTTCCATTCCTCTGACTTTTGTCTAAATAACATAAGTGTCGGAACTGAGGGAAACAGCGCGACGCAAAGCGGATGCGTAGCGTCCCATACATATGTATGTGTGTAATTTAATTCTGCTCATTCAAAAGCGCACACGTTCATGCAGACTACAATCAACTGTAACGTGCGTATAAGTTACTGTATGTTTACGTCGAGATCTTTATCTTTTAGGAGTCAATGGAAATAGATTCATCATGTTTTGGTAGTAAATATAGGAGGTCTTCGCAATTTGTACTACGAGCAGAATAGTATATACCTACCTGTTGCGCTACGCTTTAACTAAAAGGTATTTATTTTTTGCACTTTATTATTTCAGAGATAGCATAATATTCAATGGATTACACGGTTGTAAGGATAACAAAATATGAGGGAACAAAAACAATAATTATTGCTTATTAATGCAACAAAAAATACGAATTCTAAGTATTATTTACAAGTCTAGACGTTATAATAGGATTTGTCAAGGAAGTAAAACACTAAGTTGCAATAAATAAAATATTAACTTTAATCCAGCATAATGAACGTGATTTGTGTCGCGCTCATGCCCAAATTGTAACTTTACGCGTTAGAAATAATAATGATGATCGTTAAAACTTTGACCTAGCTATCCTGACATAATTCTAAGACTACCGGCGCAAAGAGAAATTTGTACTCGCAAGTCTGCAAGCTACGGTTCATCTCCTAAATCATTTTTACACGTCGACCGCTTAGGGTCTATTTGGGCAATTTCATATATCGGTGCACACACCAAATATACGTATAGTTCAATAAAATTCAAGTAACACAGTCTGATACACGCAGGGCTACACAAATTACTTCAATAAGCACGCATGATGGAGGACGAGGTTCCCACGAAATTCCATCCGCCGCGGATGCGCCACTGAATACAAATTCACATGTACTCCAATTATAGGAAAACGATTTGGTACGAATATTCTTGGCAGACTTGCAAATTTCGTCTCGAATCAGCAAAATATACTTATTTTGTTGGGAGTTAGAATGTTTCCGTCATGAATTTGTGACTTTCCTTTTCTAGATGAGCCAAAGTGCCCACCCAAGGACCGACATGTCTGTTACTTTTCCATTGACCAAAATTTATAGGGAGTTTCATGCGCACCGTTTGTTCTCCAGTAGCTTTTACGAAGACATTGTTGTTACTTTAGCTAAACTTCTATTACCATTGGTTTATCCAAGTTCTTAATACTGGTAGTCTAGTACTGGTGGTACAAAGGCACCGACACAATGTCTAACTTAAGCACAATATAACTCTGAAATATATTCACGGATTAAATAAACATGTCCACGATGAAGCTTAGGGCGACAAGTTGAAGACTAAAATGTTATAAAACAAAAGGCTGTCTTTACAGCTGTACCTTACATATATTTTAATTTCCCAAGTTATGCGTAATATTAACAAACGGTATAATTTGGGTAACACAAGTTTGTTACAATGTGTGTCACGTACACGGGACACGTACGATGGACGGACACAAAACGAGTTGTAATTTTAATTAAAATGTCACAACTTTTGTACCCATAATACAATTAGATACTTTAGCATAAGTTAACATAATACGTTCTAATTCACATCCGGATGTATTTAATTCTACTTTATTATTTTACATTTATATCAGAATTTCGTGGAACACGTATGGTAAATTTGAGCTTTATACTTGTATTTTATTATTAGACTTAAAGAGCGCCTTAGGAACTGTAACATTAAGGTCACAGTTTCAG
The DNA here is from genome assembly GCA_932294365.1 of Diachrysia chrysitis. NCBI lineage: Eukaryota > Metazoa > Arthropoda > Insecta > Lepidoptera > Noctuidae > Diachrysia > Diachrysia chrysitis. The sequence continues at coordinate 6,545,091 of OW028649.1, read as the reverse complement.
GCACCCACACAGTCTTCTAGCAAGATTAAATCTTAAAATAAGTTGTCTGTACATCGGGAGTTTACGCCATTTCGAAAAGTTTACCAGCGTATATTAACTTGAAATAAAATGTACAAAACAATTCAGATTAAGTTATTGAACCTCGAGAGTTAATTGATTTAATTTATAAGTTCCGTATGCAATAAATAATTTATTAATTTTAAATATAAACTGAATTAGAAAATCAAATCAATAATTTACACACATATATAATTGCAGAAATATATCCGTAAATATCATTCAACATTTTCTTATAATACATCTTACTAAACAAACATAAGACAGTCGTTGGTGTACCTTGCTCTATTACGAGCGCATACAATGCGCCGGTGAAAAGTTCAAAATGTACGAAGAGATTGTAGGTGAAACGCTGAAAAGGGCAATAAGAGAGGGCGAAATAGCTCTTGGCATCTCGTCGGCCCGTCAGAATCTCACCCTCGCCTCGCTAAGAGTGCCGTTTTAATTAGCCCTGCAGTCGGCCATAGCCACGACAACATTGATTGTGATTTTTGGGAGATTTTCCTACAAGATGCAATGAGTAGGTAGGTAGTATTAATAAAGATTGCAGGTCATAAATGGCTATATTTTATTACGTTAATTTACTGAAAGTAAGATGATACGCCAGTTCGTATGATATTGCTATCTCGATTCGACATTTAAATGCAGGCACCTTATAGAAAAAGTTTGATCTGGAGATTACTTTTATTTTAATTGAACTTAAAATAGGTATCTTAAAACATTATTAAAAGTGGTTTTATGTAGAACAGTAAAAACAAGTACGAAAACACCTTTTCTTTACAGAGTAAATAGGTAAAAATAATAATACCGGCCTATAAATATACCACAGCTGGCACAGCACCTCTGGAGGCACCTCTTCTCATGTAAAGAAGGAACAAGCATTGATCACCACGCTTGCTCAATGCGGTTTGTCGATTACGAATTTCATAACTATTGAAAACTTATTGATGTTTTCCTTCACCAATTGTCAATGTAATGCCTTTAGAATAATTAAGAAAGTACCCATAACTTGAAAAAAGTCACATTGGTAATTGCCTATAATGTGTTCGAACCTGTAACCTTGTGCACACAAATCCGTTCATTGAACCGCTAGGCCACCACGACGAAATGAAAATAGCATTACTAAATTACAATCTTCCAAGTCTTTTTGCAAAAACAAATTTTACTTTACTTAGTAATTGTAAATTGTCTACTTTGCCTTTCATTCAATTTCATTAAATTTAAGTTTTTAGGCAGTGAAATATGTTCTGCAAAAAGGAATTTTGAAGAATTTCTTTAGAAACGGTCGCTTATGACAGTTTGTGCTAGGAACTACGTATATTGATCAAATACAGGTAAACAATACTTGATAAAATGTTATTTTGCATTAAATCTAAAGTTTTAGATAAAATGACAAATTTATAAAGTTTTATTTGACCGAATATAGTATATATACATATATACTAGTACTTACATATTAAATACTATCTGTCAGTAATTACTGCAATGTGGAAAACTTTAGTTTACAAAGTTTTCTTCATACAGATTCCCGTCAAAAGATACCGACTAAATGTGGCGAAATCACAATCCCGTTTCACGTCTGTAGACGATTGGACAAATAACTGTAATGTAAATTCGATCTCTATGCCGATCCCCTCTTTATGATCGTATGAAAACCTGGTAGTAACGATAGTTTAAACACCAACAATAGTAAATGGTTTAGTTCGAGATGAACAGGAAGTGTATGAAGCGCGGGCACCGGGACTGCGCGTCTCGCACGGGCTTGCATTGCGGACTCGAGGCACGTACGAAATCCGACACTTGGCACAGTTCACATTCCCGCCGCGCTTTCCCCATAATACAAGTTTTAAGTTTTAATTACGCCTCTGCAAACTTACGCTCGACATAACGCTGTATTTATAAAAACCCTAATGATCGGCCGCTCTTGGAAATGTCGACGACATTGTAATGTAAATTAGTTCTGATTTTCTTCACTGCCGACATTGTAATATTCTTTATTATCATTCCCCATCGGAAGGTTTCTTTGCTTTCGACAGATTTTATTTTCAATTTCTCCCGATACGAATACTTACAATAGCTACAATGTTAATCATATCGATCGCCTTCATTGTATTGTCAAATGAATTATGAATTAGAAGATTTCGAGAGATTTAGTATTACTTACAATAGTACTAATGTAAACACGACGACGGAACTTTCTCAGTTAAACCGAATCGGAGCCTACCTACAACAAGAACAAAACTGACAAATAAATAAAACAGCCGAGGTCCAACTCAGGCAATTTCTACAACGATAAAACGCGAAAGGAGCGGTATTTAAATTGAATACGCCGTAAATAAATGCTAAATGAGACAAAGGACTGCGAGAGAATTTGCAATCTAAACAAGAATAAAAGGAGTAATGTATCTTTAATGAAAGCAAGGAAGGGCCGTCACAGCGCGTCGCGACAATGTCCTACACCTCTCTCGTTAGTTTAAGCTGATGTCATAATTAGCTTTATGTGATTTCCGTATTAAATATACATACGTACGTATATTTATGTGTGGCTGTGTTGATGACTCACGCTTGATTAGTGCCTGCACGCAGAGTGCAATAACCCTGCATACAATTTTGACACGCTGAATAAAATTGATGTATTTTATCAGTAAAATATTGTGTGCGAATGTCACAGCCGCAATACGAGATGCGTACTCACGGTGATTGATGATCCCTAAATAAATTATAATTTTGTAAATGAAGTAACATGAACAGCGTTCAACAAACATCAATATATTGAACTCGATTTGGTAGTTATTATGTAAACGAGATGCCCGCGGTATGTCAGATGGAACAGCCGTTTATTATTCATTGTAACCCAATAAATTATGTTGCTCAGACATCCGGTAGCCAGCGCTGGCCGGGAGAAAATCAGAGAGCTTTTAGTAAGGAATCCGCCATGTACGCAATACTAACCATTTACCTTTTCGAATACTTTTGATCTCGAATTGTTAATTCTGAGTGTGTTTTAAACTAATTCAAATTAGTTCTTCCAACGTACGAATTCTTTAAATAAAATGTTCACCTACTTATTAACAAATGCTACTTATTAATAGATTTCGATTTGTTTTGGTCTGAATTACTCGCAATAAAGTCTCTTCTCTTTTGTATTTACAAATAATCAATTTTACTATACTATAAAAACAAAACATGTTTTCTGAATAAACATTTTTGTAGATTAGGTACTTTAATCTTTGTCCCTTGCTTAGACTAGACCTTATATTAATCCTCAAAGCAAATCTTCACCTTAAACTCACTCATTCAAACAAACAAAAATCCGAGTGAGTACAAAATTTCAAAGTAAACATGACACACATCCGTTCTCTAAACATGAAAGCTTACCAACTACCTTAATACTAACTCTTTTCTCGTCAAAGTCCACAGAATTTTTCATGGATTTTGCCGGAGTGTTCGTCGTTAGAGAGGCAAGGTAGTAAAAATATCTTTGCGTAAAAACTTTCGCTATTTTTCGCGCTTTGCCTATAACTTTTTATAAGGACAAACTTTAAACAACGCCGAGATTCAGTGAGTAAGATTATCTAACTTAAAAAGCTTCTGTTGTAGGTAAACTCTACACATCAAAATATACAAGCTAACTGACTTACCTACATCTATACTTTAATAATATATAAAGCTGAAGAGTTTGTTTGTTTGTTTGTTTGAACGCGCTAATCTCAGGAACCTGGTCCGATTTGAAAAATTCTTTCAGTGTTGGAAAGCCCATTTATTGAGGAAGGCTTTAGGCTATATAACAGTACGCTGCGACCAAAAGGAGCGGAGCATAAACGAAAAATGTTGCAAAAATGAAAACACCGTTGAAACTAAAACACGCGGACAAAGTCGCGGGGGACAGCTAGTATAAAATAAAAGCGCTGTCAAAACTGCGATAAACTGTACTTGTCAATGTTTAATAATAAGGTCTTCTTAAATCCTCTAAAACAAACCAGTGCCAATACTCTTCAATTTAATTTTAATTCTAATACAATGTCAATGCGAAATTAATATTAGTTTAGCAGGCAGAAGATTCAGTTTTCTAATTTAAACTTTAATTATTATTATTTTTTATACTATGTATTGTTTGTGTGCCTATGAATGAATAACAATTTTGCATTGGCATTGTATTAAAATTAAAAATAAATTGTAGAGTCAAGGGCACAGGAGTCCGACCTGAATATGATAGGTATATTGCTGTTGTATATTTCCCACAATTCCTAAATATTTCTTTGACAGACGCTGGGAATTAAAAAATAAAAAATATTGAAAACTAGCTTCTACTAAGCTCTTAACGTAACGATGTACTTTACATACAGTACAATTAATATTAATGTATAATTACAACAAAGCCAGCTAACAAGCTTTTAGCTAGAAGAATTCGCTTTGAGAATTCTATGAAATAATAATTCAAGTCTTTGAGAATTTTCTTTGTTCACATAAATCTTAAGCAGCTTACTACTTAGCTGATTTGGTTGACTTTCATATGATTTAATAATGTCATCAAGAATTTTATCACAAATAGAATTCCAGTTGAAATCAAAAATATATTTTGATGCAAATGATATATAATGGTGCCTATCATATTACTAAAACTAGCTGATCTTTCAAACATACCTACAAATCCTTTTTTTTTTACATTTGCTTGTTTTTCTTCACAATTTTAAGAAGTTAAATGCCGTACTCAGAGACGTTAATGGTTCTGGTTACTTATGGTTATACTTGGTTGATAATGGTTACGTTTACTTAAGTAACCAGGATTTCTTATTATCGATTTAAGGAAGCTCACTCTCAGATTTCTAAGAGTAAATTTAAATTTAATATAGCAGTAAAACCTTAAACGTGGCCACAAAACGGTATATGTTAGACAGTATTTAAATTTGCTGTTTGTAAAATTACGACGACAACAGATTTAAATACCATACTGTAACTGCGTTGACATTCAGCGCATGAGAAGTCTACATTGACTTTAAAAGAATTAACATTTGTATTGAAATCAATGTACAACCCACAGGTGCTGTTCTATTCACTTGTAAATAACTCACATAAATCTACACGGAACTTTTATTCAAACTACTTTTAGTAAACCACCTTGCATAAATACAGGAACTGAAGGCGACATCTACTGAATACACCTTTCAGTAAATAGTAATGTAGCTACATGTTATGTTCCCGTTAGTATGTGTACGTTATTCAGAAGAAGCATTTAACTTTTGTGTGAAAGATTATTTCACAAAGATTGTACATAAATCCGCGCTTTTATAACATAATTATTTCCGTCAATGGCAACATAAATGCAATATGCTTCTTAACAGAAAAATGCAAATTTAAATTATAAAAATTCATTAAACAACATTCGTGAGAAGACTGTCACGGATTTACTTACGGATCACTATCAGAGATTTCCGACTAGTTCGTCTGGCGACACAGCCGCGTCAAGAGCTCATGATTATGAGCCCCGGTCGGGCTTGAAACTGTCGGGCATCACCGATAGTCATTTGTTAAAGCCGCTAAGTTCATTGATTAAAGCCGTTTCAGTCTTATATCACTTTAGACAAAAGTTATAAAATAATTAATACAATAGTTACATAGTTCAGGCCTTAACGATGTGCGAAACATAAACTACAATCAACATAAATATTAAATCAATACAAAAAGATTTCCCGACCCGATTGGCGCAGTTGCCAAGTGCACGCAGCAAGCAAATATTTGTATGAAGCAGATATTAGATTCTGTAAAAGCTCCGAAACGATGTACGCGAAATACCTTGAAATGGCAATCTATTTCTAAAAATAAAATAAATAGCAAATGAATGAATTCACTTCAAACAGAATACGTTAAAATGCTCACTAAAGTGGTTCAGATTGAAAATGTCTTGATATTTGTAAGCTAGTTACCCTGCAGTGACCAACTGATATTTTAAAAACACTACATGTTTACAGCGTAGCCTTTTATACTGGCAATGAATAAAGGGATTTACAAAAATACCGTGAATAGTCGATGTCACTAAGCACTTCCACATTAACAGCTCTATCTCAACTCGACTATGTTGATATCAAAGCGTTTGGCCCATTCAAAAGTACTCAAGTACCTATCAGTAATAAATAATCCCAATTAAGTAAACCAGTGTCGTTACAAGGGACATGTGGGAAGGCTAACACCAAAACACATGAACCATATAACTATTATGTGTGTCTGTACAAAGTTATTTAATGATTTATAAGCTTAACCTGCCACTATCGCAGGACTGCCCTGGATACAAGATCATATTTCACCTTTCAAATAAATCACTCAGTAGTTATCAACGTCTGACGTTTTGATCGACATTAAACCAAACTTTAATAATGTCTGTATTACTTCTGTATAACTATTTTAATATTCCCATGGTATCTATCTCGCCCTGTCTAGAGTAGTAAAATAAATAATCAATCATTTAGACGGGAATCATAAGAAATAATTAATATCGGTGTTCAAACATTAGTGTTATGTGCATGTAAAATGTACATACTATAATAAGAAAACAAGTGAACTAAGTGAAAAAAAAAAAACAAATAAAAAAATGTATTTACGCAGGCCTTTATTTCCTGAAAAAGTATATAACATTTTTACACTCACTTCATATTATAAAGGATCGCTTAATTCAGATTGTTTAGACGTATTAAAAATAGTTAAATTAAGGGTTTGCAATACACAAAACATTAATTATCACGTTAAACATAACAATAATAGTAAATAAACGTTGCCAGCTACATATTTCATAATCGTCTAATCTGGACAGTGAGAAGTCAGTTTCGCGTCCGAAGTCCGAATAGCAAAACTTGTTCAGAATGATTCGGTAAACTTTTGACAAGTTCCTAACCAACGATCACTGTTAATACCAGCTACCACTATTTTAGTTAACGTTATTTGATGTACCGGAATTATTTACCGGTATGTACCGGTATTGTTTCAAATATAAACACTTTTGTTTTCTATGATTAAAAAATCAATTAAATTAAAAAAGAAAAATAATTATAACATACGACAGACGATTTTTAAGTATTTCCATTTTTTTTATTATATTTATCCACATATTACCATTAACGGGTTCAGTATTTAGAGTTTTATTCATCACTTGAAATAATGAAGTTATGTCATTTCTTTATCGAATCGCCAAGTTCTGAGGGTCGTCTATAAAATTATTGACGTTTCTTCTAACTTGAAAAATGAAAGGTTATTATATAATGGTATTCATAGCACAAAAGTTTCTTCTTCCGAACCAACAGTACCTACAATAGTTTGTAGTCCTCGTAATTACAGTACTTTCAAAACTGTCGCATCTGCGCCGGCCGTATTCAAACACGCAAACAGTAGAGTTGTGTAGTAATCCTTACCAATATTATTTTAGCACACAGAATAGCGCCAAACGCAGTAGTTCAGAAGGCTTTCAACAGTACTGACCGTTTAGCAAAGTTTAAGTAGGAGCCACTGCCGCTTCATGCTCACTATCCGTTCGCGTTAAATCCCCACAAATAAATAAACAGCCCTCGTATCACTGCGAATACCAAAAGCGAAATGTTAAATATGTTTTGTTTGCTGTTGGCACGCTTACTGCTACCATGTTGTACATTTTTATGGAAATGTTAATAGTCAGTTTTGTATTCATGGACTGGTAACATCTTTTTAATTGAAATGGTTAAAACTATTTTTATTTTTCATAATATCGTGTATAAATAATATTATGAAGTATGAGAAGTATGAGGCAGCGCTTTACATTTTTTGTTTTAATCCGGTAAAGGATTTTACTGATGACACCAAGAGGTCTAAATAGTGATGCCTATAATATGTAAAACAAAACAATTTCTTAATGATTGTTTTGTGTTACTTACCGACACAAACTATGCCCTGTTCCCGATAAATGTCAACAAACCTGCTAACTCTTAATTGCATTAACTTTTGTGTACGGTAATTTTGCTCGATTGGGAAGATCGGTAACTGTCTTAGGATCATAGCAAGGTGATTATGGCAAAACTCCGAACTTGTGTACAATAAAACAAAAGAGTGACCGTAAAGTTTTAATTCAAATTTTTGCGGGTAAAGAAACGAAACGGTCTGGCACAAAATTTAGTGTAAAAGCTTTAATGAACTAATGTATTCTTAATGAAGAGGCGGCGCCGCCTCGGAATTGTGGGCCTGCGAGCCCGTTTAATGCTATAAAATATACATAACTCTTGGGTACATTTCAATTAGCACTTGAAGTAAACACAGGCGCCGTCCTGACGTTACCGAACGACTTCAACGATCACAGCCCGTTCTAAATTTATACAAGAGCTGACAGTTCCCTAAAATTGGCGTCGACGTGACCTGAATGTCAATTTTATCGAAAACTTAAATAGATTAAGTTCAGATTAAAAGTTTTAGGGAGAATTTTTGTTAGCTTAAAGTTGAAAGTCTCTTAAGACAGAAATTATTCCATTACTCGACGGCCGCTATATTCAACTGAGAGGCAGAGCTGGTGTCGTATAGAGACATTCTACTAATGACAGTACCTATTAAGTCTCATGTAATAGTTGGTGATATTATTGCCATTGGCACAGCTCCAAAGCAGACTGTTTTAAGAATGTTTTATCAGGAACTTAAAATACATGACTTTACCAAAGGACCTGTTTAGTTAGCTACTTGCGTAAAAAGTTATATTATAATTAAGCTTCTTTGATCGATCAGCAGAAAAATGTACTACTCATAAATTAAGCCAACTAATTTTACGAGGATCATTATGATACCTATAACATGAAATAAACTTGTTAATTGCGACATGAGCTTATGTCAAAGTTCAATCACAATAGGCATGTTTCCTATTTTTTTTTCTAATGTCCGTCTTGTAGATTAATGAATTTTATTGGACACGTATTTTTTCTTTTTTCCTGCAAACAAAAAATGATCAAAATACAGAGAACGGAAATTACGCGTGACGTCACTCCTCGCTACGATTTTTAGCGAGGCGTAGCGTCATAAGCCCCCACTCCGAAACTTTAAAGCGGTGTATCTTTGTATTTTTTTATTGTTTTGATAAAAGAAAAAATACGTGTCTAATATTTTTTTATTATCTAACTGACGGACTAAATAGATTTTAACTTTTCATACCCAGGAAACATCCCTATTGAGCTAAGTCTTACTCGGACACGGTTGCCCGATTATAAAAATTAAACTTGGCACACGTTTTGCTCAAGAAACCTACCTCATATTATGCCTAACTTTATAAGACCTACTTAGGAATCATCCCTCGCCGTTACCATTAAAATACAAATAATAGTTACAAATACCTAAATATACCCGAAATCCTATATTTACCATCAAAATTTAAGTGTCCTGTCCTATCTAAGAGCGACCCGCATGCCAGATACCTTTCACGCCGACTCGTAAACTATGGATAGCCAATTTATGAAGCCGATGCTGTAACCCATTCCGGTCCAGGCAGATTTACGATACCAGTACCTCACGAATACGAACATCTACGCGGTCACATCTAATAAACAAGTCACGAGTTTTACTTGCATGTAATACAAAGTATCTAGGTAAGAAATGTCATAATTTATTGCTGATACCATTTGCGACAAATTTAAAGTTTCTGAATGTTATTATGATGTTAATGTTAACTCCTTTAGAACACCACTTTAGTGTACCTACTATTTATTGGTTTTTGTAGACTATGTCGGAACGTGGCTACATTAAAAACAGAAAGGATTTCTTAAAAAAAGAAAATACAAATATTTATTGTCTACGTCTTTTCTGAAGCTCGTTTTTTTTATGCTAAGCTTTGTATAAAAAATGTAGATAAATCTGATACTGGAAATCATAAGTAGATACACAGATTACAAAATAAATAATACGCAAATGGATATTTACGTTGTATTTGCCTTTGTTATAGTAAAGCCTCTTACGATAATGCGGGTGTCATAAAAGGACAAGGGACCCTGTGGTTTCGTACGTCACCGAGATCTGGCCATTGACCACAAAGCCTAGTTTACGTAGCTACAATACTTTCGCTAACACCGAGAACCGTACAACTCTAATAATAATGCAAACAGAAAAGTAATTTATTTTATACCCAGTCTCAAATTAAACAAGAGATCTCCATTCAAAATTAAGCGTTAGAAAGGTGAATTTACGTTTAAAACCGCTTTTTAGACAGATCAAAATTATTATGGGAATAAAAACAATGACATCACCTCATAAAATTATTGAATAAAATGGGTAAACATTAAATTATTCATTTAATGTTTTCGGATTTAAAATTGATTATTGAATATGTCTTCAATCATGCTACAATGGTAATACAATAAACAACACACAAATTTGGTAACATTTGTAGTGTTATACACTTAATGATAAACCATTCACATATTGATAAACCTCAAAGTGCTTCCCACTCAAGCGAGTATTAATGTACAAATTATACAATTATAAATTCATTTTATTATCAAAGCGTAGCCCATTATGGTAATTCTTAAATAAGTCATTATTCTGTCTAGTATTGCAATTAGAAAACATAATTATAGTTTTAGGGCTATCACAGAGTATGTACAACATTTATCACGCCTACGCCCGAACGTGCAACGGGGCAACCTAATTGCTCTATTATGTAGGTTTTGATGATAAACAAAATTCTATTGGTTGATCAGAGGTTCTACTTTCTACAAAACCGTTCACAAGATAGTATCAGACCGTAGCCCTACGGGAGATGCCATAAATCTATACAGGTATATAAAAATCACCGTGTTTGTAACCAAACTCCTTCGAAACGGCTTGACCGGTTTTTATGAAATTTTTCTTGTATATTCGGTAGGTTTAAGAATAGGTTCTTGACTATTTTTTATACCCCTAGGTGATTAAGTGGCTCTGGCAAAACAAAGTTTGCCGGGTCAGCTAGTCTAATATATAAAAATCTCGTGTCACATTGTTTGTTACCGAAATCTTTCGAAACGGCTGTACCGATTTTTAAGATTTCATTGTGTATATTTGGTTTGGTCTGAGAATAGGTCGTAGACTATACTATAGCTTTTTTATACGGCAAGGTGATAAGGATGGCCCTGGCAAAAGAACGTTTGCCGGGTCAGTTAGTAAACTGCAAAATTTTCTAGTTTACAAAGGCTCGGGATTATTTTGAAGCTGTTAGTAGGTACTAATTATTGTTTTAATACATACATAAAGCAACTATTGTTTACAAACGACCTTTTTAGAGGTCATTTAGAGGTATAGAAATACAATAGTGTTTTAAAGTTATAAGACAAACTTCTACCATAAAGTTTTGTAATAACCTTTAAAAGCGCCTTAAAATGATATTTTCTAGCAGCACGTTCTCTTTATCTCTATTTTCTGATAACTTTCAAAAGTTTTGGGACTAAGTGCCTACTTATATTATTGAATTAAAATGTATTCATAGAAAAAGAAAACAAATCTTTTTACTTAAAGGATCTATAAAGATTAACTTAAATTTTAAACGAACTAAAAAATTATAATGATTACTCAGATGACCTGTCTTGACCTTTGTTGGATGTGACTTTTAGATTCAGGTATGGTGACTACAGAATACGCTCAATATTTTCTATCTATGAATACAACTTCTATATACATGAAACAATAAATTTGAACCCTTTTAGTAGTCTTATTTTAAAGGACAATAATGGTAATCAAACCTAAATGGATCATTATCTAGTATTTGAACTACTTCCATTAGACCATTTAGAAATATGTACAACAGATATTTATCAGTAAGAGTTTGTAGGTCAAATTCATCTTCGTAACAACAGCGATTAGCGAGAATTAAAGGATGTGGCAACAGTTTCGAAGAAATAAAACGAATATCGTAATAAAAACAAATTCCAAAGAAACATTTTTTAGGCAATGTTTTTATCTGAACGTTAAACGAAAACATTGAACATTGTTGCTAGCTATCGCAAAATTTATTAATACCAATTGAGGAAAATGGGTTATTGTGGTTTTCGCAAGCGATTGGACAATAAACGATACTCTTATGGCTTCGGCGGCTTATGCTCTCAATCTATGTACTTACCTACCTCTTGTGATCGCATTAAATCTATGTTTATCTGAACGATAACAAAAGCAACATTAATGTTTATTAAAACCAAAATGTTTAAGATGGGCTAGATTTTTGTTATCTCTGTTTTTTTCAATTTTGTAAATAAATAAGTTAAAATTACTAGAATTTTTCCGAAATTTAAACTCTAATACAGCACCCCCACGATGCACAAAGAAAATAATATGTAGATATTGCTTTCAGAGGTTTACGTTTAGTTCCCGACGTTTCGTTGCCTTAGCAGTCTGCCCGTGACCATGACACCTGCATAATAACAGATTAAATTGATCAGTGTTTCAGAAAACGGGGATAATTAACTTCAGAATTTACTACCATTTAAGTACCTATTACTTATGTTACTTGTTACAGTTTACCTGGAATAATATACTAAATATTATTATTAAAGTACCTACCAGTAGTGTGTAGGTATGTCTAATACAGTTGCTTACCAGACTATTGATGAAAATAGAGTTCCAGTTTTCCGAAGCAAGAAAGGTCGATTCGAATTTTACAATAACATTACTATTCCGAGCAAAAAGTATGACTAATGTGTTTATTACACTATCCAAGCTTCCTACCTAATTCAGTCACTGAATAAGAAAGCCTAAATGTCAAAGCATTTGATTTGGACACATTTCGTTTCGTTGAGGCCAGGAGGTCATATCCCGCCGGGAATTTCTCACAAGCCTCGTCGTTGTTTACGAGCGGGGAGATTTTTCCGGCCCTTGCGACAGCATCGATAGGCGTTCCGATACAGTCTTGTTACTCGAAGCAAACTAAAACGACTTTATAGGCTTTAAACTATTACAAAGGCGTCACCGATGAGTGTTTAGTGCCTCCTTTTAAAGGTCAGGTAGTGTAAAGGGAAATTTCTAGCCGGTTTCAACTTAACCCGATAAAGTACACTGATCCCCAATTATGTAGGACTTAGAACAGTGAGTTTACTGAAGTGGACACAGAAGGTCTGTGACCGAGTTTTATATTTATAATTATAGTTATATATTTCATAATAAAATTTTAGCGTTCGTGAACGTGACATATTGGAAGTTGACAAACATTGAAGAGCAACGGTGGATAGATTAGGTTTTATTGTACAAGCGACAATTGAGGCACTCGGAGGATAGCGGCAGTTCACCCACCACAAATACTACTCATACTGGAAACCAATTTCCCACCTCATTGTTCTAAAATTGCGTCCTGCACTATTCTACGGTCGAACAGCCAATCGATTCACACATTGACAAACATCGAAAAATAAACTTGATATTGGATAGAAAATTCTTAGCGAAGATATTGAGAAGTCGAACGCTTTCTTTATCTTCTAAATGATAAGTAGTTGATTGCTATACTTACAATATTACGCGGAACCAATATACCTACTTGGAAAATAAATGCTATAGGTTCTCGTAGAAAATGACTATGATTTGATCATAGTTATTGTCAGTAAAATATGTTTTATGGTTGTCGTTGACAAAAACGCATAACATACGCATCACCTTACACAATTTGCATTAAAAACGCGCCCGTAGTTCCATTAATTTAATGATGCCGCCTTGTTTCACACGAGATGCTATAATGTCACCATACTATGTTGAAAGAAATAAAACTAAATTTAAACGATCAACAGAAATGTTAACTGCGTTCTAATTATAAATGACATACATTTTTTATTTTTATATGGATGGTCTAAAAAGCTCATCGTACAGTTTATCAATGTTTAAATGGTTCCAAATGTGTGTTAATGAACTTTTTAACTAAGTAAAATGATAAATGCAAAACAATTTAGATTGTAATATAAGAGAATATATAACAGGGAGTCCAAAGAAAGCCTAATAAGTAAAGACAAACTATTTGGTGTGCAGGTTTTCAAAAACCAACAAAACTACCGAAGACATGGCGCTGTCTATATCCGTGTTCCGATACCAGGTTTTCAACACTAAAGCAAGTGATAGGTAATGAAATCTGATTTGCCTACAAGTTGATAAATCTGAGGGACCTAGTACCTAGTTCGTTTAATGTTGCAACTCTGGGGTTCAATCTCGTGACCTCTTGATCGTCAATCCAATGCCTATAGAGGTGTGCCATAAAAGTTCCACCCTTTGATTTGCTCTACAAAACCTTAAAAGGTTTAAGTTCTAATTTCGTGTTTACTATCCACTTTTAAGGTTAGAAAAAGAAAGAACAAAAATCAAGCAACCTGTGTCGTATCTCATAATCTGACCTATACCTTTTAAACGGCTCCGCCCGCGTAGATGTGGCAAAAAGTAGCCTATGTCCTTTTTCAGGTTCTAGAATAGCTGTGTAGCAAATTTAATTTAAATCGGTTCAGTAGTTTTAGCGTGAAAGCGACAGACAGACAGAGGTACTTTCGCATTTATAATATTAGTAAGGATGTCACAGAGGTTCTACAAACATACAAATCACATACACAAAGAAAACTTAAGAAATTGTATAAATAAGTCATTGGACAAAATCTATACGTCTACAACATACCTTACAATCTAAATAATTAAATGCATGTAAGATAGACAAGTAATCTATGCGACATCGTTTAGTTCGGAGCAGAGTCGGCCGCAGGCTGTCGAGTGGCCTTTGTTCGTCAGCACGAATCAATTTTACAGATCAATTCCAGAGAAGCCGACTTCGACAGGCCGACAGCTACTAGCCGGCCTCGCAATACAAGTTACCGGATCACTATCTGACAGACGGGCTCAAAATATAATCGTATTTCGGGAATATTTAGGAACATAACTAACTCGGTAGTGAAGTTTGTTGTTTTGTTGAAATACTTGCTGCGGTTGAGGCTTATATCGGTTCGAATTTTCTTAAGTTTGTGGAATTTGTTCTTCGGTTTTCTTCTTCGTATTTAGTAGGTATATTTGTAATATTCTAAAGGTCAAGTGTTAAGAGAAAGATGCATTAAGTCTTATCTACAGTGATGAAATAAATCAGTGAATTTTCGATAGTACACCTACACGGCCTATAGGATACACAATACTCCTACCACCAGCTAGATGCGATTCAGTAATGTCACCGCAATTAATGTCGGCACCCTCAGCAGGCCTGCCCATCCCGCGTGTGAAAACGAGCGTGAAGATACAGATACACATTGATATAGCACAGCACAGCTCCCCGCCTCATACGTAAATTAATTTTGTGCTGTGATCAGCGAACCGTAAGCCTCACGATAATCATTCCGATCTCGGCCTCCCCGCCACACAAATTCACCGAATAATGCCACTATTAATCATTAGCCACGTTATGGCTTATACAAATAATAACCGAATTAGTATCTTATCAACTGATTCAGCACTACCCGTTTTTATCTAGTTCGTTATATCGCCTCTTTTATCCTCCACATTTATATTACCAGAGCGGTAATATAAATACCTTGAAAGTCAGATGTGATCTTTTTGATAGTATGTAAGTTAATATATCCCTTAAGTTTAATTTGTAAACCTCAGTTCTAAAATAGGCTTCCTGAAATTCACTAATCCTTCGTTTACGAATAGAGCGGCGCAATACAGCTCACTAGAGATTTACGATTGCAATCAAACGTCAAATAGCATCATTTTTCAACATCAATATCATAGGGCGATACAGTTCGTGACACATTAATTTGGTAACGGGTGCGGGGCGCGAGTAGACCCCGCCGGTGATCGCTTTTTCATAACACGCTCGCTCCGCCCCGTATAATTCTCACAAGCACGCTCGTCAAGTGCACTTAATGAATTACAAATTGGTTTCATTCGATTTTCATTTCACACGCCTATTGGGACAAAGCTATTAAGACATCGGAGTATTAAACGTGCAAAATGGAAAAGATAAAACGACGAGTGTCAACTGATTTATAACCAGTATCGTTGCATTGTTTTTCTAATATAAAAATGTGTCTTCATAAATTAGCTGTTACATAATAAATAATCACATGCTCGCTAAGAAAAATGTATGTGAGTACTGTAAAAGGAAGTACGGTTTAAACCGGTTATGATTAACGATTTAGCTTATTCATTTGTCTTTGTTTGTTTTATCAAAAACAATCAAAAATAAGCTTGTGTTCCGGCGTCGGTCGGCGACGGAAGCATGAAAGTACGGCCGACGCGCTGCGCAGTGATTAACGAGCGAACCTCGCCGACTTGAAAATGAACCCTATTACTTAACTAACTTATCGTCCATCCCAAGAAAAGTAAGCTCTCTAATTGCTGACCTTTACCCGTTCAGTGGAAATTTAGCGCCTAATTATAAAGAACAGTTATATCGCTAGGGAGATGGATGCGGTACGTCAAACAATTCGTTTGTTTTGTAATTTAGGTAACCTTGGCTGCTTTCTCTTAAATGTTCGTTTAATAGAATAAGCTAGGTTAGACAGCAGATAAATAAATATATCTTATTAGACTCCTAACATTTTTACTGTTAGCACCTGCTGCAGACAACCAAGACAAGTAGGATAATATAAAGCTCAACACGTCTGGAAAGATGAATTCCAATTCATAGAGATATTCCGAGAACGAAATATGAACTTAATAAATTGACGTTATTTTTGTAAAAGACATATTTATGAACATGATAATTTCATAATATATTCATGACTAAATGGCCCACTTTATTCAATAATTAAGTACGTAGATATTCGCCTAGAAACATGGGCGCACCGTTGGAGGCCGGCACAGATAATATCAGTCAATGCTTGCTGGTGATTCATTATACCTGCATGGCCATAGCCACTTCATAAAATAACTTTTAGTGTGTTTATTTGAGTATGAAAGCACCAAGCTTCGGATACACAATACCTTTATTGCACAAGATAAATCTTTGTTACAATCGGATTTGTTTAATTTGAATATCGAATGAACCTCGCCGAGTGAGTCAGCGGTGAAACAGCAGTATTACTGCAGTCAGCGGAGTGGAGTTCCAACAAGCGATTACACACCACAATATTGTTGTCAGCCACAATACAAAAGTTTCATTGTGAAACTTAATTGAGTAGGTCAAAGCAAAAATATATACGTAAATGTACACGTGTGTCAGGAAGACAAAAGCTGTTAGATACCATGTTTGGAACTGAACAATGAAACGAAGCCGAAGAACCAAGCTAAACACACATGTTATGTACCCATTTCACTCCATTTAGAGACCTTACAATTTATTTATATTGTTTGTTCTATGTGTCTCTCAATTAATTAAATAAAACTTACGTAAATGTTCAAATGACATATTTAGGACGCTACTCTTTTGTTAAATAGGGTTTTAAATTCCAGACTTGTTTAGGTCGTTATGAATGAATAAATTAGTAAAACAACATGACAGTAATTTTGCGTAATTTGCGTGAAAAGAAAATGAAAAATATTGTATTCGGTACGGACAATGTAATAAAAAGTGAGGTGCGGTTCAAATAAAAGCAAATGTTATTTCGCGATGCACAGGTCGAGTGGATCGCGGGCCAGGCGATGCGCCGCTCTTGGCTCCTTACCAAAATGTATCAAAGCTAGATTTATGTGGGGCTGCGACGAAGGCTGCGATGGTATCGGCAGGCGGCCGCTGCGACCACGCTGCGCCGCCGCCGCGAACCCGCTCTACGTGGCTCGTACCTCCGCCAAACGACTCTACACAATATTCCATGAACATTCCCAGCTATAGCCTGATAGCTCCGGAATATTTTTCACGAGTTTTGTGGATTTGTGTTCGATCACACATGCTTTTTTGTGTCGACAATCGAGTTTCACTGCTTCACTTTAAAAAAGTGAGTCTTTTTACTGAACTGTGGCGATAGTCGCTGAATATTCATAGATTATTTTTATGGTTACAAAATATTTTAGAAAATTTCGAACTTTTTGGCTTTGTTTTTATAATTAGTCAAAGTACATTTCGGTAATCTTTACATCATTAAAAGCGTTTTATGGTAAAAGGGCCAGCGATTCTCAATTAACCGACGTTCAATTAGCTATTAGATAGTATAATAAAATATTTTACTTCATTCAAGTCCCTTTAATAATATTAAAAATCTTTACATCTCTCTTTGGATTAATAAACTTCTTAACTGCTTATAAAAAACTTCATAAAGGCGGGCAATATAACTGCTGCTATCTGGTTTTATTGGCTCAGTAATCAAGGCTTGACGTCCCAAACAGCGTTAATAATCCATTTCTAACTACATAAAACTTGAACTTTACCGAGGGCGGCGCTTAAAATATATCAACGTGTACTACGAATATAGAATAACGTATTGTTACTATTATGGCGGAGCGTGAAATCGTAAATTTCAAATATGAACGTCTTCACGGTGCTATGATCGAGAAAATAAATGGATGCACAATTTTTCGTGTTTCGCTGGGGCGTTAAATTATGCGTTTATCATTTAGGGATGTTTACAGTGAGCGTCCCGCGGGATAAAATTGAAACGACTGGAGCGGTGCCAGGCGAGAGCTCGGCGCCTGACGAACCACACGCGCCTATTCTATAACTTCTTTATGCGCGACTGAGATTGGGAAAAGAGGTTAATCTAATATGTCTAGCCCCATTTTATTTACATTTATCATCATACTCAGAAGAAATAGTTTTAATGATGAAACATTAAATGAAATGAATGAAACATTAAAAAAAATGAATGAAACATTAAAACTATTTCTTCACAAGTTTTATGGTACCCACATAAGAACTAACTAACAATAAATACTAACCTACAGTTGAATAAAAGACAGTAGGTACTAAATAAAGAATTCTAGAATAAATAATGATTAGTTTTAATGACCAGTCGTGAGAAAAATATAACAAATAAACTGCATCAAAGATAACGAGCAGTTACTGGCACGTGATCAAGCTATTAATAACTATGTATAAAACCAGCCAGACAATTGATGCCAATTATAAAACTATTCTGTCCAGGATTCCAGGCAATTCATCGTCAATAGACATTTGACACAATAATACGTGATGGCGCCCTCAGTTAACGAGACATGTTGGACAGCTGACCATACTCATACGTACCCATGCTATAGTTAAACGCAATAAAATATTTATTGGATATAAACTTGGTTTAAAAAAGATTTTATAATAATTGTTTCCTTTATATAAAATACACTTTCAAACATTAAACAAAAGAAAAATAATATATACAATTAAAAATTATTGTTATAATTATTTACAAAATTATAATTTATAATTGGAAACTCAATTTATAGTAAAACGGAACATTTTCAAAAATTATATTTTATTGCTTTTTTAACTTGCCTTAGTTACGTTTTATGAAACGAACGCCTAAACCTAAACAAATCTTTTAGGCCACATAACATACATCTGACAATCCCTAGAAACTTGACTAATAGTATTATCATTTGCTCTAATGAGTGTCCGACCGAAGCAGTGTTGATTAGACAATTATTTAGATTGATGGATACATTGACGACCTCCGTGGTCGAGTGGCGTACACACCGGTTTTCAACGTGTCGCCAGCTCTCAGGTCCCGGGTTTGATCCCCGGCCGGGTCAATGTAGAAGCACTTTTCTACATTTTCTCGGGTCTGGATGTTTGTGGTACCTTCGTTGTCTCTGAATTCCATAACACAAGTGCTTTAGCTACTTACTTTGGGTTCAGAGCAATGTATGTGATGTTGTCCACATTTATTTATTCATTTATTTATTTATTTATTATTTCTCAAACAAGTTACGAATCGGAAAATCAGAATTAGGTTCAGCCAGAGAGAGACAGTATAGAAATCTGTAGTTACTCATTACAAAGTTAAAGCAATATAACTTACAACTAACTTGCTATCAGAATTCGCGTGTAACAAGATAGTCCTATCATTTCCGTCAGATTAACCCTATCGTACCGCGAACAAGTAACAAAACCCGATGCGGAATGGCACATTGATACATACTTATACACAAACCAGTTCTCGGAAGAAAGGACGGCGCAACAGAAATAACTCCATGACTGTTCTTCGAACTTGTGTTGTCACATCTACTTACTGTGAAAAAATGCGATAACTTTGCGGTCAACATTATTTAAACGACATTACTGAACATACGATTCAGTAGCTACAATTCTGGCTATTAGAACCGCTCCTGTTATTTCAATAGTTCCGGGCCGCGTCTATGATTCATATCGATATTTCATCACGGTCCAATAAAACACTCGATACAGTGCAATTGCAACGGGCAACCGTTCTGCTTGGTTCACTTATTTGACTTTATTTGTGGCGTTTGTTTCTCGCGGCACACCCGCTCGTTGGAGCCCGTCCAACAGTTTTACACAATCATTCCACTCAACTAAGCGTTCCCATAAACACAACCCGGCGGGTATGAATTGCACAAAAAATTGGAAATAATTGCCAATTTATTGTTCGTGTTGCTTTTACGCATATCGAAATTTAATTCGTTTGGCTGAAATGTTAATGTATGCGCGTAGTAACACAGCCCGCAGTGCGAATACAGAATGCGTGCGGAGGAACTGATGTCTATATTTGTGGCACGGAAACTCCGCCATTTAATTTTCATCCGCCGCCGACACTCCGGGAATTTGTAACATCACTTACTTAATTGAACGATAAATAAGTTAAACGCCTATCCACTTGTTTCATTCATTGCAATTTTATTTATGATCTAGTAATCGCTTTGTGGATGATGAGTCTTCATGCCCAAATGCGTGCAAAGAACGGGATAATAATGATTCTGAATAAGCCAAGGAATATTTCTATTTAGGTTTAATTTTTATTATCCGAGACACTACACAAATTCACTGTCATAAAAAGTTAATCGACTGTTATTACAATTCTAAAATAATAACGTGACTTTGAATTGAATGAAAAAAAAATGAATAATGTAGTGTAAGGTATCAGATCAACACAAAGTGGAAAAATAGATAAAAAGCGATACCACGTTAGCATATTGTTTTTATTTAGTCAAGTTTACAAAGTTTCAAAAAGAAAGGGATCCTGTATGAGGTACAAATAAATAAGGCCATCTGTTCCTATCAGTGTCTCTTAAACATAAATAAGTCTCGGCTAAGTCGCGACACAATACCAGATCTCTTTAAACATTCAATCTACCTTCTCTTCGTTGGAACACACACGTTTGTACTAAAATTGAACAAGTAAGTATTATACTCCGAGAATGTGCGATAAGTATCGCTACCTGGCATGAGGTACTGGAGCGGCATGAACACATCCAGAGTCGTAAGAGAATATAAGAATAAGAATCTTTCTTTATTTTTTTCTCACAAATATACATACAATGGAAGCGTAAAATTATTTACTTTTGTATGTATTCTCATAAAAACAAATCTCGGCGTTATTTCCCTCCAAACCAGTTTCAAAATTATCGTTCTCGAGTTTTGTATAAATCTTGTTATGGAAGATATCACATTTCACCACTTACATGCCCAACGACGACAGAACATCCGAAATATAGCCACCAAACCATAACGAGAAGATAAGCAGCTCAGCTGAGTTGAGAACTCGAACACTACTTACATGTAAAGCGATTTAGATAAGTCCCAACTCAACCATTCAGAATGTTAGTATTGACAGTAACAGATAGTGTCTATTGAATATCTTAGTAATAAAAGCGTTTCTGTTTGTGCGATGTCGGGAACGGATTGTGTGGAGGTCTGGTCCGCCGCGCGCCGGCTCGGGTGCCGTCCTCCGAATACCGGTAAAGTGTCATGTTCCCGTTACCGGCCTTATCGGTTAGACAGCGGACCCAATATTTGAATACCACACTCAATAGCCACCCGTCCTTGTAAATAAACGCTATCGCTTCCATTAGGGTCAATAATAAAGTGAAAGTAAATACATTAGGATTGTAATTTGTAACGTAGATAGATATCTATGACGGTGTAAAAGAATCGATATGGTTTTTATTTCAGTATGTTGTTACACAATTATGATCGGTTTTATGGCGCGTAGGCGTTTTAAGATGAACACGATTAGTTTTTTGTTTCGGAAAGCGTTAGATGCACTTATCTTTGTGTATCTATGTGACATAATATTTTACAAGCGAACGATTTAAGGTACATGAGATAAAGTTTTAAAATGTTTTTAAAACAGTTTCAAACGGTGAAGAATGTGGATTATTTCTGATAAACATAAGTTCCTTGGTTATAACACAAGCCGCATATTCTAGTATGACGTTATGAAGGTCCTAGTAAATGCCGCTTAACACAACTATTATAATCCTTAACTTGACAGTTCCGACAAGGATAATCTTCGTTGTCGACTTTAGAGGTCTAATCTTGGCTACGATCACGAGGCATCAAAAGCTTATACACAATTCCATTAGGTATTAAACTAAGTGTTGGGTTTAATGTCTAAATAAGCATAAAATTAATATTGTCACTCCGTCCACTGGCAGGAGGCAATCTGTCCGTTCGTCAAGTTTTACGCCTTCTGCGGGAAACGCCACCTGCCTCCATACAATTTAGATGAGTTCTTAAACTTGAATAACGTATAATCGCATAACGATGTGCCGACATTGTCACCATGTTCAAATAGCCGTTAAAACGCGGGAAGTGTTCATAAGTAATACATTATATTTTGCCGTCTATACCGTATATATCTAATGAACGCTTTTTATATTTAGTTGAAACTGAAATTAGCTGGTTGTAGTTACAAGTTTGAAATCGATATTTATATGTATATATAAAAAAAAGTCGGGTTAGTTAAACCTTTTTTTACCTCAAGAATGCGTGGACCAATTTTAATGATCTTTGATTTGTTAGATGCGTCTGCACCCCGAATAGCAGATAAATACACGGGTGAAAACGTGGGGCGCCGCTTGTAGATAGAAAACTTATAAAAATGTTTACGGCATATCAATGATTTTCCACTTTAGCTGCACCAATTTTCTTTAAGAATTCTAATCTTTTATGCCTAAGTTGTCAAAATCAATTACGTAGAACAGTTGTCCAAGTAGTAAAAAATAAGCATTATCTTTATGTTCTACTAAAAAGTCAAGGATTGACAATCCATCACACTAACATTGCTTCCGGCTATAGACAGGTTTACGCTCGGCCAAATCCAATTTCTGATTTGATTCAGAATAATCGGTAACTCAGTTATACCATTTGACATGTCGTATGACGAGCCAATCGAAGCACCGACGAAGCTTAGACTCGTAAAATGAAGATAAAATATGGTATTCGTATGTTTGTGTAACTCGGTTAGAGATAAACCTAAATAACAGAATAAACGTTTCTATATGGAGCAGATCAATAAAATGATAATAATTTTTTTTTTTTTTTATTTAGCCGTCGAATAAGTAGTGTTTTTATTCTCCAAATCTTGAGCAGTTTTATAGCTAAGTAATAATATTCACTATTGAGCGATCGCAAGATAAATCAAACGTGAATATTCAATGAATACAGGGAAAAAATAGTAAAATTTATTTATTTAACCAAATATATGTTACAGTGATTTGAACATTTAGATTTAAAATAGGTGTTATATCAAATTAAAACTAAATTAATGATATATTTTTTTTACATATACAATATATAATTTACTCGTAATTTAATTGTTGCCAGTCTGAACTAGGGTTGACCTGTGTTTCAGGCGATCGCTTTACGTAGACGACACGCGCAAATGAAGAAATATGTCTTAATTTGTTAAAAGGTTTGCATGTCTTAATCATATACGCCTCTTCGTTAGAGCAAGTTATACAGACGTAGTAATCTACCCTTTTAAATGCACAAAAGCGAACGAGACTAGAATGTACTCTTATTTTATACGGGCAGCCATAAATCCTAAAAAGCTATAGATTATCCATACAGGTAGGATGGGTGCACCTGTTCTCGATGCGTTTATATACGAATCTATGTGCTCGAGATTAGAAAAATATCTAGTTTATTAAAGTACCTTTGCTTATTTACTTCGCAGCTCCAATTAAAAGGAAATGGATCTTTATCGTAGTACTAAGATTAAGACAGCAGAGGTAATTGTGGGATTACGGATGATCATGCTTGTAACTTGCCATAATAGGTTCGTATTCACTTCTTTTCACCTTATAGTACGGACATCTACTTTACAATCCTGGCATACCGTTTTCACTTTATCACATTCTTCATCTAAACTCATCAGTTTGGGACTCTCTTGACCTGGCTTCACTCCAGAACATCGCTTAATTTATCAAACAGATTGTATAACTTCAATTCGACTGGCGCGAACAGCAGAATGCGGGTTGATTTAGTCGATATTTGTTTTAATACGTAATGTTTGTGTATCTAAGAGGTAAATTCGTACGTGGGTATGTATATATGCTAGTGATACACACAGGAATTTCTACAGGAATGGACAACGTTTTTAAAAGACTGATAAATTGCTTCCATTGGTGTTCCGTAGATTGGATTTTGTACGGAATAAGTCTTTTTGTAATAATGAAATTGAATTTACAACGGGTCTTGTCACATTGTGTGATTTTTAACAGATATCTTTCAAATAGACGGGAATTGTAACTGAAATGTCTCACATGAAAAATACCGTATAACGTTGTTTGAATTCCTGTGAAAGAAAAATTGAAAGAATTTGTATTTTACTTTTATGTTCGAGTATGGTTCAGTAAATTGAAGATATTGTGAATTATTGCACTAAAAACGTTGGCTTAACTTATACGAATCTTAATTTTAACACGAACGAAAATCGGTACTAAAAATACCTGATCGTAAACTCTTCCTAAGCTTTGAACCGTAAATAAAAGGGCCAATTCAAAAATCAACTTGTCAAAGAAATAGCAGGAAGTTCTCAAGATCCATTCCGAGGACTAACAAAAATATATGTATAGTCATTTAAACTTATTGGGAGCGTACATGATTTTAGGAAATGGTTGATAAATTACTATAGTTCTTCAGTCTCGGATTTTGATAATACACTTCCCATGTTGACCATATTAAAAAGTGAGTGCAACAGAAAATACAAAGGGCCTAGCTAATGGTCGTCCTAATGGACCTATCTAAAATAACCATAAACGGTGTCTGCAAACCAATAAAATATAGCAAATAGCATTGCTGGAACATGAGTCATGTGATTTTTATCTGCGATTTTCAAACATTCCAGCGTTGTCTTAGAAAATACACAAAAAATACCAAGCGACATACAACTTAAAGTACTTAGTACCTATTATTTGGATAGAGCAGTTAAAGCAACGTCAGTCAATCTGAGGCAGTTCTGTCAGTTCGATTTACACAAGGCCTCGTAGCGACGCTACACGCCCAATAAACCTCGCTTAACACAGCAAGGAAATCCCTACACGACTTCGTACGATATTGGCAAGACTTTACTTGGAACATAACAGATATACGACGATAATATAAAGATAACGAAGCAATAACGTGCACTACAATACAATTTATAGGAAAGCTTTAAACAATGTCGTATGGTCGTGTTTATTGTAATGGGGCTCTTTATAAATAAGGTGAGGCTGTGGTTACAGAACTAAACTAAAGTAAAATATATCAGGAAATAATAAAATGTATGTAGTAAAATAACCAAAGATTCTCGAATAGAAAAAACATAACACACACACAACAATGTAAAGGCAATTTTTGTCACGAAGAATCTTTACTTTAGAATTCAAACTTATGTTCTACTTGATATTTTTCGTGTCCTAATATGACAGGACGATATGTTTTAAATTTAATACTATTACTAGTACTGACTGCTTTTGTTTTTATAAAACTATTTTATAAATCCTTCCATGGCTTCCTTTGACACTTAATTCAATTCTCAAGCAAAATAAAAGCAATAATATATTATTCACTTTATGATCTAAACTTGTTTTTATTTTCAACAACTGGAATTTAATTATAATTATCTTAAACGTGACCTGGTAAGTATGTTGCTTTTATTTAATTCACGAAACAAAAATGCTTGGGTGTCCGGAATCTCTTTTGACTCACTTGACTCACACAGAAATAAAACAAGTTGACGGTTTACTTCAATGTTGCAACCAGTTTAAACAGTACACTTGAAATTATTTTTTATTTATTTTTTTAACAATGTAAAATATCTGTTATTTAAACAAAATGAAAGATGAAAGCCCACAGGGGTGTATCTGGTATTCACTCTCGAACCAATCCTAACCGGTTTTGTAGACCCCCATCGAGTTTTGATAATTACCCATAATAGGGTGAAAAATCGATTACGACTCGCTCCTTGATTGCTTTGTAAAAATTAATGTAATTCTCATCAATGGATAGAATTTAAAATATTTAACTTTAAATAAATTTTTGGTCTATGACTATAAATGAGGATTGAAAATTGGCCGATGATTTTGCTATGCTTTCTGTATTTAAAAAAGCTATTATTTATATATTTTAATGGTAAACTCTGTTGATTTTAATCACACAAATAATAAAAAACAAGATTTGCATAAAATGACAGATTACCTACTTTTACAAAAATTGGTCATCTTAAACTTATTTCATTATTCATTCAATTTAAAATAAGGTATTACGATCATCGCAGAATATTGTTTGTCTTTTATACAAATGGATACTTCGTCTACGGTCTAAAATTGTAAGGGAATATTTCACTCAGACTTCATAACATGTTGTAATCTAACCTCTGCGAGTTCGTGTTATCCGGTATTTAAAACCGGCTGTATTCATTTAAAATTGTAGACTTCACAATTAAGCGAATTTGCGAATGTCTCATAAACGCTTCCTTTTTGAACAATAATTTACAAAATATTCGTATTGAATACCTCTGTTCCGTAGCACGTAATGCCCAGGTAGAACAGTGTTGACTAGATAACTTAATTAGAGTGATTATCACGCTCGACGCGATCATTACAGTCTTGTTGGAACGATAGAGCTTTAAAATTCGCAGTAGGTGTGCGGACACATATTTTTTATTAACGCGTCACATAGATTATTAGCAAATAATAAACACTTGTTATTTTAACCAAATAAAGAATGAAGAAGATACAGTGAATGGAAATGTCGCGAGACGTCAGTTGTAGCTACAATTTTTACCCACAAGTGACGTCAAAAGCCCTTTCTCCAGAACTTTAAAGCGCTTTGACATTTTTTATTGATTTGATAAAAGAAAACATACGAGTTTTTTTTTATGTATCTGGCAGGCTATATGAATATTTCATTTTCATACCCAGTCCGCACCCCTATTGTCAAGGTTCCAAGGAGGAAAGAAAGACATACGTTATTTGTGTAACTGAAGCAGATTATTATATGTATATTTTTTATAACTAAATACAACTTTGTTTGCTACTTATTGTAAGGCTAAACTAAAGGAGGATTATAACACAAAATGCAAAGAACTGGGTTTTATTGTACGACATTTTTATCGTTATCCTGCAATAGACAGATGTTTTGTATTCAGTATCACGGGACCGCAAACACCTAAGCACTCAAAGCTAATCATTCCCACATCCGGAATACATTAATCCCTATTTTTAGTTGAAGTACTTCGTTGTTTGTTCGACGATAACAAAACCGAACACTTCTGTTTAGGACGCAGAAAGTCTAAGGACTTTTGTCGCCTACTAAAAATAGAGTTGTAGAGTATTTATACAACAAATAAATAGATCAAAATATAAAATATTTAATCCTTTTCTTGGGTTAACTTGGGTATTATGTATTATAAAGTAAATAGAAAGGGGTTAATTTGTGCTATTCTGAATACATTTATATTTATATAGTAAGTTACAGAAGGTGAAATTCAAAAAAGGCGATCGTAAAACAAAACAACGCCGTAGATACATTTCAAAGGTCGTACATACGTTATTCAAATACTTATCAGTACCCTATCTCCACAACGTTGAGTACAAACAAAACGTGAGAACGAACAATCCCGATACGTAGCCTACAATCCAAAGATGATTTCGGTAAGCGATACCTGTGGGTGTTGCTTCGTATAGCGGTACAGTATGCGGGCTAGTAAATAGGTTTATATTAAACAGCGATAAGATCGGCCGGCTGTCAGAACGATTGCTGGGTACCCGGTGATGCGACCACACGCCAGCTTGTGTCGACCGAACGCGAACATTTACTGTTGTTGCCGCGTTCACCTAAAATAGCTCTTTGAACGACGTGAAATGCTCCGTGAAGTAATTGTGGGTTACGAGTACCTGATAAATGTGGAATAAGAGAAAATTAATTGGTTGACGGAATATTTATGTGAGAGATTTAATTGCTTAATCTTGTTTTGTATGTCGGAATAACCGTTAAAAGCATAAATTTATGTCTACCGATAAACAAATGATTACCAATTTATTGCCATTGATGAACGCTGAGTTTTACGTTTAAAAAGACTTTTTCTTGATATCGTGTTAAAACTGTCGTTCGAGATGATGATGTTATTTTAATCGGTGTTAGCAAAGCTTTATATTTTATATACTAGAATAGTTACTTCTTGATGCAATTCTAACCGGTATTCAGTATTCTTAGTATCAGGTATTGGCGGCATTCGCTCAACTTTCCCGATAAACGATAAATTAAGTTACGTGGCACTTCGCAGTACACTTTATTCCCAACAAATTCGCCTACACTACTCTCCCTACTATATAATAATAACTAATCTTCGGAACATGTAAATTAAGTCATAAATAAAAAACACGCTTCGGCCATGCGTGCGAGGCTTAATAGTTACGACCATTAAGACACATTCTATTGGAATGATGAACCTCTATATTATAATAAAAACCGCTGGCCATAGCTTATGTCTCGATTATGTTGCCTCGTTTATTACTTAATTTAGCCAAGTGTAGGGTTGCCAACTGTTAAGTGGTGGACTAAATGTTAAAGGTCGATGAATACATTACATTTTAATCACGTTCACTCGTGAAATCATAAAGCTTTTATTGCAGTAATTATTATTTACTATAAATATTATAATAACACGATTTCAATGCGATTTTACGCAAATGTAACACTAGCCTATAAAAAAACTCTATACCCACTAAATTTTATTTTTTAAATTTCGTTTATTTTTTTATCACTTTTTAAGTAAAAATCATGCCAAGACATAAAATAAATACATTTAGTAGATATTAGTATTCCGGACATCCCTAGCTAAAAGGAGCGCGAGTCGATTACCTGCGCAGACGCACGCCAAACCGGTTCGCATGATCCTCCCCCCTCCTTTACCTCTAGCACCCATCGTGCATAATATTTTTTGCTCCACATACGGGGCCCCTTCGTTAACTTCGAGATATAAGCCGACTCACAATAAGATACACGCAAACAATAGTCTCATGACGTCTTGACCTTTGTAATGGAAAACGTTTTTAAAAAGAAACATTTATTCTTTAATTTTAAAATGCGAAATGGAATTTGACCATTTGCCGCTTCGAAATTAAGGTATATATATTACTGGATGGCATTTGGTATGGAAGCTTTAACCGTGAAGAATGATAAAGGATACTTTTTATCCCGGAGTATGGAAAGTTATTAAGCATGGATGATTTCGCAGGTAGTTTTGCCATCCCGTATACCCATACAATTCTCGTCGCATTCATAATTTCGACTGATATTTATTAACGAATGCAGTTATGTTGTGTTTTATATTTTGTTTACTGCTAAAAAACATACAGTTATAATGTTTAAAAAAAGTCATTTGCAATAAAATTAACCAACTGAATGTAATAAAATTCGTCGAAATGCTTAAAGATACTTTGGGAATTTCTTTTATTAAGATACACATTTATGATACGAGCAACTTCACAAATAAATCAAAGAGTACATATTTTATATGGATTACATTGAGAAGAATATTCTTTAAAAAATCTATAGGCAATTAACACAATACAAATGTAGAGCCACAAGGCTTCAGACAGTAAAATTTAATGCGTTACTTTACAATAAAAAGTTTTTATCATTATCATACATCATCATATAATTGTCTTCATTATCATTAAGATGGACAGACAAAAAACATGTTTAAAATTTAACGGTTTTATAAACTGAAATGACTGGCGTGTATTATTTTCGGTTAGTATCCACTATTTCTCAGAACTGTATAGGCCAAACGATTTTAGCATGACAACGATGACAGATGAAAACAAAAAGTCTTCGTTCATTTAAGTTTGCATTTAGAATATTCAGTGCTATTGTTTTTTGTTGCCATTTCTGACCCTGTGGTGCAGGGCAAAGGCCTTGCTGCCATTCTTTCACTGGAAGTTCTACTGTTACTTCAAGCATAAAATGAAGAATTTATGTTCTATTTTAAGAACACTGGAACATAAAAGAATCTGAAATATTTAAGGTTTTAATATTTTCTTTAAACTGTTTAAATAAAATAGTGTTTACGTTTCCAGTCGACGGCGATATAGACGAATTTTTTGATGCTATATTTTAAGTATTAGATTTTTATTAGTTAATGGTAAGGTTTTTTTATCCGTAAATGTTTTCTTTAAAATATTTTAAATTGTTAATAATATATATTATGTATTGACAATAGTGGTGGTTCTTAATTTATATTATTTTGTGTTTTATGTTATATTTTTTGTCAATAAAATTAGTTTTTCCATTCTTAGCCAAAAAATTGCAACTCTAGTTGTTTAACTTTTTTTAAAGCCCCTACAAATATAGCGATGTTACAAAATATATAGGCTCAAGTATTTTAATATAGTGCGTTCTTTACGTTGACGCGTCACCCAGGAATGCTTGCTACTTACTAATGACACCAAATTGTTCTCCTCTCAATGTCCGAGAATTCGGAACTGCCTGTGTTCGCATAAATTTAAATATATACTGCGAATACGAATATAGTGCCAAAACAAAAGACTTTTAAGTTTAGAACTAAATAAAAAAAATAACTATAACGGTTTCTCATTTTAAATTTAAACTAATTTCGAATTTGGGAAACTATGACCGTTTTGTTTTTAGCTGGGCTGCTATTAAAAAACAATGCAAAGTTTTAAGAGCTGTATTTTGTTTCTATCACTCTATAGCAGAAATATAAATCGTACAATGACTTTTATAAAATTAAGCAGAGTTTTGTGATAACACTGTTAGGTAATGTTTCACAACTTTTGTAAAGCAACGTGAAAGAGTTAAGGATAATAAACAATAAACAAAGAATTACTATACCGTCTACATTTCTATGGCATTTAGATAAAAATCCGCTGCGCCGTCTATTATTTTTGTAATACCCCTACTTAATTCTTGTTTATACGACAAATATCTATAGATAAAAATTCTGATACACAAAATTCCAGCTTGATTTCCATGAAATAGGTTTGTTTACAGTTTTTCGTATCTTTTTATTCATTTATGGTGTTTTTACGAGTTTCGGAGAGGGTAAATGTTCTATTTGAGTGTTCGTGTGTGCGTCCCGTTTGGTCGCGGCCGCCGCTGTACATCGACAGCGCATAAACATAAGTTTGCGTGCGTCTCTACCGTGTAGAGCGCACTAACAACTTTTATGTTCCCGACTCGTACTGATGAGCTATTTGTTGTTAATCATCTATTTAATTTATGGCTTTTGTATTTATAAAGTAGTTAGCTTTTATTACTTCCTACATATCCTACATAATTATTTTGATAGATCATTAGATGCGCTATATGTATAGTTCTTCCAGTATGACTCATATAATTAAATAATGGTAGAGTGGTTATCTACAGAATGTACAGATGGCGTAAATAAATATTTAAACTTTGTAATGATGCCGTATCTGTCCGTCCTACATAATGCTGTGACTAATGGACTCGGCCGATGAACTGCTTTGTGTCTAGCCACTCACCTGTCAACAAATATTTTAACTTTTGGAAACGGTAGGCGGTGATGACTCACCTCTGTGGTGCCTCACGCGGTGATGCGACACGGGCCGGCAGCAAGGCTGCTCCTGGTACGCCGTCCAGGAGTCCGCCAGCACTGACGCCAGCACGGCCCACAGCACCCCGGCGGTCCACTGTCCACCAGCACCCATCGTACGCGGCAGTCCTACCTAGCGCACATCCAACCCGCACACACTACTATTACACCTTGCTCTCCAACTCAAACATTATCCCTCGCATCAGTCCATACAATGCACCTAGGATTACAATCCAACTAATGATTCCGGAAAACTTTAACAATGTTTGTCTGTTTACATTACGCGCGCCTAAACCCAAATCGGAGAGATTATACTTCCGTTCAGATCATTCGAGTTGAACGGACTTCAGTAATTAATCACCGCAGTCGTGCCGCGAGCCTGTTATCTCATATCGAGTTATAATCTGTTCGTGAGGGTTTACTTCGTTCGGTTCGCTTGATTTATTAGTTAGTAAAGAAGTACGCTACGATCGTGGTAACGCAGCGTCGTCGGCGGGCGACAGGCGTGACGTGCGCCACCGGCATCGCAGCGACGAGAACTGAAAATGTTCGCGTCGTAGAGTCGGACCGGGCCGGTCGCGGCTGGAACCGGTAGGCAGACGACAGCCAAGCTACGCTCTGCAGGCTCGCGCCGGGCGAGACAGAGACGGAGCGAGCGCGCCGCGACTCCAGCTGCGAAAGCTCCAAACGAATGAAAAAGCCCGCTCCACTCGTTTAAGGAAAAGTTGTAAGTTAAAAAGTTTTGATAATTTCGCCGATCCAGGGCCGCTTGAATTCTTGCGGGGGAGATTCGACTGCGCATTGACCCTCGGTGTCGTTACGAACATATTGTAACGGAGGGATGACCCTCTATATAAATTTACCTAATTTATGTTTTTGTTAGGATACGCACGAAGAACTTTTATGTCTGTAGGCACGCGAAAGGAAGTCGGCAGTTTATTTTTTGTATGTTTATTAATAAGTAGCCTAGTAGAGCGTATGAGTCACGACGTCGCGTGGCATAAATAATAGAGAACTGTAAACAAGACATCACGAAGTCTTAAGAGATACGAACCCGTGTAATTTATATAATTAGCAGGTTATTTATGGTTGAATGCAGATTAAGTTCATATCCCTTATAAATCACGAAAATTAATTGTTGACTATACCATAAAACACTATAATATATTAAATTAAAATTGTAAAAAAAAGAGAGGACAATCGGCAGTGCGACAGTAAAAGATTATTCGTAGCGTAGATACTCGTAGCATTAAATCATGAAACAATATTTCAATATTTTTACACAAAAATAAACTACTCATAAAGTCGTATTATTAAATAACTTTATATACAAGTGTTAACAGCGAAAACTATTTTTATTTATTTATTAAATGACTTTGATTTCGTATATCTGTGTATATCAGCACGAAGATTTAAACTGACAGCTCGACGCAATACATAAACTTAAACACCATAACTCCAAGCGGAGACTTAGTAATAAGTTCTCAGACAACTTAATAAATAACTATTTATTGAGTTTAACTTTGAGCTGACCGTGATTAAGGGTAGCAGGGTTAGCTTTATCAATTACTCAGCCTCTCTGCGGAGGCTTCTGTGCCCTCCGCGCGCCAGAGAGTGCCTGGCGCCCGACTCGCCTTTAATTAATCTTAAATAACTTAATTATGGCAGAAACCCTTTAACATAATGCGATAAATGTTTTATTAGACTACCCAACCAGTACATAGGTCCACACATTATTTAGCACTCATGACTCATACCGCAGAGCAAAGAACAGACCACCAATATAAAAGTAACTTATGTAAAAGTAAGAACATTTGGGATTCAGCGGGTACATTCATAAGATGAACGGGGATATCTTAAACGTCGCGGCCCCATTTTCATCAGTTCTTCAAGTTTTTCAATAAAAACTTTCGACGGCGTCCGATTTACATACGGTATGGATTCATTTATTTTCCAAAAAGATTTTTCGCGTAAAAGTGAAGAAGGTTTTCGGTATCCATTAGAGAAGAAAGGTCGCACTCGAGTCGCTCCCACCAAGAGCCGACACCGGCCCATCGCCACTCCAATCACAATATTTTAAATGGCATTTTTGTTAAAAGTCGTCCATTCTGAATCAATAGCCCCAATTTTATAAATTACAATTTCATACACCTGATTTCTGACACGAACATAAATAAATTATAAACAATCATAAACGAATGCCGTTGAGTCTGTTATTAAAATTATTACGCTAGATATTAACTGCCATTATTAATCCAACTCTTCGAATAAATAATTAATGGTAATAGCATAAATTGATTAAACAATATCCAAATAGTTTGGTAAACAACGTACAGTTAATAGATAGGTACCAAGGTCAATGACTTGTCCTGTAAGAGTTAATTCTTTTGCATCTTTTCAGAAAAGCATTCACACATCATTTAAAAAAATATATTACTAAGTAAGTCGAGTTGTAAAACCGGCAGATAATTACTTTCATATTGAACTAGTTATAAGCATTTCAATATTGCTAATTAGACAGAAAGAGCTATAACAAAATGTGATATCACTATTGTTTTCTCCATACTAATCTAGGACTGCCCCGTACAAGTGGTCGTTTTGCGAAAAAGAGATAGAACATGCGTCACCCACTAACTTTAAAATCTTATAAGTTTCAAATTCGTGTATATTTTTTTGCATTTTAATTTAATACTATTAATAGAAATATTTGTAATAAATAAATATTCGATACTAGTCAAATACCCAATGAACGTAACCGTAGTATCTAAGGCATGACAGGGCAATAGTTGTATGATTACATTATAAAGCACTTGCATCACTACCAATGTGAGGCGAGATTCATGCAGTGGCGTAACGGACTCGAGTTTATTTTTGAATCCTTTTACTAGAGCTACTGATTCAATGCAAATCCGTGGTATGGCTTCATCTCTCGATCACATTACAGGGGGAATCCAAATGTCCGTTTGTGTATAATTGTGACGCCTTGCTAACTTACACCAACTATTTTGCATACTGCCCCGAACGTAGCATCGAGGCAACTTAATGGTTTAAGATAAAGATAATTTAAAAACGGTATGAAACAATGACAAGCTGTTCATTTAGGTTCCTGCTATATTTTACACTAGCTGTTTCCTGCCGATCCGCCCGGGTAGATGTCGGTTACCGCGGCAAAAAGTAGCCCATGTCCTTTCTCAGGCATTAGACTATCTGTGTACCAAATTTCATTTAAATCGGTTCAGTTGTTTTATCGTGAAAGTGCGACAGACAGACAGAGTTACTATCGCATTTATAATATTAGTAACGATGAAACAACTCTTTTAATATTAATGTCTTTACAAAATAGTTTTGAAACTACGCTTCCTCTATAAATACTAACTATCGACAGTTAACAGCGACTAGTATAACTTACTCGGCCGGTCGTTGTTCTTAGACGTTCGTTATTTTGTCACGTCTACGTAGAACATAATACGAACATAAAGCAAAATAACACGCGTATATCGTAAAACAGGCTGTATAAACTGTGTATAAAGTTGTACTGGGAGTTTCATACATTCAATTTGTTTCCAGCAGTGGTTTGAACGCCAATACCGACATAATTGTGCAACGATAAACAATGGAACAATGATCACTGCTGCCGGCTGCATACGCTCCTGCTAGATATACGATGTTTATTCAATAAAGCACATTATCCACTTTTGTATACATTTGATTTTAGACAAAGTTTTGTAAAATCATTAATGTTTACGCAGCTCATTGTGTTTTAGAAAGTCGTTTGCGAACGAAAGTTTTGGCTAAACCATTCAGAAAGTACCTAAGTACTGCTAACTGAAAATCTGATACATTATCATGCAACATTGTTAAGCTAGCAATAAATTACTTGGAAATGAAAATAATTGATGATAATATCCATATCCATATTCATATGTCTGTCTGTCACGCTTTCACGGCTAAACCGCTTAACCGACTTGGATGAAACTTAGTAAAAGGGGAGCTTGGATCCTAAGACAGGACATAGGCTACTTTTTGCCTCGATAACTGACACCCACGCAGGCGGAGCTGCGGGCAACAGCTAGTTCTAAATATGCATGGCATTGTGTTAAAAATAAAGTTTAGTACATAATTTAATTTAGAATATTTATAAACTTATCCCCTTTTGCTTAACATCATAGTTTCATTAATCGTAAAAGCTTTATATACCGTAAGTATAATAATATTATTTTTATCAACACATCCTTATTGACCCAACCAAAAAAAGGCCCTGAAACCAAAAAAGCGTAGACGTTATCGCATCTTACCAAAAAAGTATGATTCAAAGCCAATGAGCAGTTTTTCCTGATAACCAACATTTATCTTGGAATACGTGACTATTTATTGTGCAGAGATCAATCATTCACAAACTGCAAACGGTCTCATCAGAAGGCAGATGCGAAGAGGCGTGCCTTCGGTTCTGGACGAGCCAGCAGCGGCTCGGGGGTGCGGGGGACGGGACGTAATTGATGAACTCGACGCAAGACCTCGCCGCGGTTAATCTCCACCCAGCCACCTTCGACAGGACAAACTTTATCTACTCCCAAGGCGACGCAGAGAGGTCACCGCTTAATTTTTTTTCTGAATCAGAAAAAGTATTAACAGTTTTTATTAACATTCAGCCAACAAAGTATCTAATGCTTACAATCGTCCGACACAAGACGTAAAAACATAAACCTTAATTACGCCTAGTGAAAAACTTTAGTACCTAGGCTACCAAGTCAGATTTAGTAAGGCAAAAAGCATTTTTATTTGCCAAGTCTCACATTGGTGTTAGTTTAGCATTTATTATCTGAAACAAAGAAAATGAAGAGGAAAAAGGCCACCGTGTCTGCTTAGAAAAGAAGACGTCGTAAAGTAGGCGTTCATTAAATAGTCCTGAAGCTCATTACTGCACCGAACGTTCGCTATTCAGTCGCATACGCTAAACAATCGCCGCCAACAATCCGTCATCATTTAACGTCTATTGTGGTCTTGCATTCCCAATTATAATTAAAATCATTTTTGCACCTCATGCCAATTAAAACTTCTATTGAAAACAAAAGAACGTTGACAGTTGACCACATATAAAACAAAAGACTGCTTAGATGCTCATTTTCTATTCCATATATTATTATTACATTATGCTTTCATAGATAATTATAACAAATGAGATTGGAACAACAAAGGCGTTCCTTACGCTTGCATAAGAATAAAAGATAATTTTTGAATAACAGTACAGTGGTGCGTCAGAGTTGCAGTTAACGATATTTACATGACTAATGGGCAACAATTTTACATAAAAGTGCAAAAGCGAGTGAACTTAGGCACACCACACCAGTGAAGTGGTCCAATTTGCATGTTTTATGCAAGCGGCGAGTGATGCCGCCGCGGACACTGCACGTGCATACAGGCTCTTTGAAATTTTTATATGCTATTCCCACAAATCGGACGTCGCTGCATTTTATGAGGAAGCGCGCTGTAACCGCGTTGTCTACTTTTATAGCGTTCGTTACTGTTACACAATATATATGCTCTAAAACACTGATTTGGGACTGTTGTTAAAACTTTATAGGTAAGTTTGCTACGTAGTTATTTAATAACTTTGTTATGGATTGAGTAAATCTTCTCAACGCAAAATAACGTATGATGTTGAAGAGCTAATTGAACAACCAAAGTGTCGCAATCATTATTATGATGTTCCTTGGCAACTAAACAGTGTAAGTCGGCACGTGTTATGATCCCGGGTATTTGTTTTATATTTACCCGCGCCAGTAATCGAGAGCCATGCACGGTTGGAACAACCAACTTTTACAGAGAAGCCATCGCATGAATGCAGCACTAGCTAAATTGCATTGTTCGTTTTATTGCAAGTGCGGATGGCGTAGCTCTCGCCAGAATTATTTACTATGTAACAGCACATGCACTTTATTCCATCCGTCGATTTTAGTATTAAAATCTTTCCTTTTGTTCGCGTTAAATTCGCAATTTTATTTACAACCTATACACAAACATGATCATCGAATGTTAAAATAGACATTCATCCAAAACTGTTTCGAATTAAATGAAACTGGATTTAAATAATAGATGACGCCTAGATTTTATTCTATACCTACGTACAAATGAAATAAGCCTAATTTCATTTGTATCCTCCTGCCAACACTGTTGGTCCTAATTGCCAACAACCATTTCTCGCAGTGACCAGAATCAAGCTTTGATTTTATAGAAACTGACAAACGATGTCCATACATCGTTTGTGGAGCGTAAAAATTATGAGTCAAACTAAGTGTTCATTATTTTTTTCTTTAAAAGACACATTTAAACTTATGCCTTGATACTAGGTTATATTTACTGTCTGAGATCTTCTAAGTAATATCTCACCTTCGCCGCAGACAGCACGTAAATTATGTAGGTCGGTGTTTGTCGAACAATCTTCAAGGTGGGTCACATTATATTATGTAAGAAGACGGAGGCTTGTTCCTCCCACATTAATGAACTAATGTAACTAAGTGACCGTGGCTTCTCATTAATAATTGAATCACGCAAGGGTTCATCTCTGACGGGATATATAATGAGTCAGGTAGCAACAAACTTCATGTCATCCTCGAGTTATGGCTTGTGATGGAGGACTAGGTTATGCGACGTTGATGTAATACATTAATGTCACATGTATTCCATGACCTAGCGTAGGGTGACAACGCTTCCGTAATTACTTGTCTGTGATGATGGAATTTGACGTTAATTAATTAATCAATTAATTACACCCAATTAGTTGCTGCTTGTTAACATTATTATGTTTTTTAAATTACGTACCATAACTCAACAAATGCATATACAACTATGTGGAATTAGTAGGTACCTAGATACAAACATAAACACAATAAATATTACAGTTGCCAGAACATCATTCACCTAAAATACCCAATTAATGGTACTATTTATTTATTACTGATGATCTTAGTGGGGGACTGGGTACTTACAAAGTATTACTTTCGTTACATATTGTATACTAGCTGTCCCCCGCGACTTTGTTCGTGTGTTTTAGTTTCAACGGTTTTTCATTTTTGCATCATTTTTCATTTATGCTCCGCTCCTATTGGTCGTAGCGTCATGTAATATAGCCTATATCCTTTCTCAATAAACGGACTATCCAATACAAAAAGATTTTTTCAATTCGAACCAGTAGTTCCTGAGATTAGCGCGTTCAAACAAACAAACAAACAAACAAACTCTTCAGCTTTATAATATTAGTATAGATTTGATTACATTATTTCTAATAGCTTAGAGGGAAATCTATAACAGCTCTTCTAAATGAACTAGAACCGTTATTCTTTTATCTAGAACGGAATGAAAACTTTTCGCTAAAATCGATTTTCTTTTGTGCACTATTTAGGGACAATAGTGCACCGATTGCAGCCCAGTTTTAGGTATTTTATTTTCGACCATTACGCTATTGCGAACGAAATGATTGTATCAATAGAATGTGAATGCGACAAAAATGTTGATACATTGTCCACTGTGTGACCTCAATTTGTCGCACAAAAGCGATGGTTAGCCGATACCGACTCGGGAGGTAAAGATCGAACAGTTTTCAAGAATACGCAAACTTAGAAAGTGCATTAAAACTGAGACTTAAAACTCTGATACACTGCAAAAGGAAATTAAACTAACTTGTACACGACTCGACTAAATATTTTTATAACTTTAAAATGAACTTTTAACAAAATGAAAAGTATTTTGTTGATGTTTTGCATTGGAAGCGAATAAAAATCTTTGAAGTTTTAAAACTTTCCATTTGAAAGAATTTTCTTTTAGATATAAGTTATAATGTTAAATGAGAAAAAATATAAGTTAATTACTTTACTGTATCAAGTTTAATGTTCTATTGAAGTCCGTCATGTAACGGGGTACTTGCATTTTTGGTCGTTTTGCAAGCACACCGCTATGCAAAGAAGCAATTTCCTTTGTGTCACTTGCTAGCCTCGCGAACTGCACGTGTTGTCACGTACCAATGTCAATATACACATTGCATTATATTTATATTGTACATAGAATCTTTTTCTTTGCAAGAATTAAAAGCTTAAACTAGAAATAAAGAGATTTAAATTTCAAAATAAAATAATACAAGTACATCTTAGGTGAATTTATTTGGTGGTGAGTATGAGTATGTAATTTTAGAAATATTTGGAGTAATACTAAGTTTCAAATGCTTTACATTTTTAAAAGGAGAGCTTTAGTCAATTTCTAGTTTCTTGAAAGACTCCTCCAAACCTGGGAAGAACTTGCTCAAATTTTTAGGACCTCCTAGTCTCTTTGTTTCGTCAACCCGTTTCAGTGCTTCTTTGTCAAAAAACGTCTGGTTTAACTTCAGTCTATTGCAGATTTCATCTAAAATCATATATCTATACTTAATATACAAAAGCTGACGAGTTTGTTTGTTTGTTTGTTCGTTTGAACGCGCTAATCTCAGGACTACTGGTCCGATTTGAAAAATTATTTCAGGGTCGGATAGCCCATTTATTGAGGAAGGCTATAAGCTATATAACACGCGGACAAAGTCGCGGGAGACAGCTAGTTATTATATAAAAAACTATACATGAAAGGAGAAACTACAAACAAAGCCGAGAAAATCTCTAAAAACTGTTTCAATTTACTCTACCTTTCAGACCACTTTTATTTTTATGGTTAGCCAAATCTTCTATACATATAAACTCTTCCAATGTGCTGGAATCAGCTTGGTGAACCTTCAATATATCAAGCAGTTCATCTTTCATGAATGGCTTGACCATAGCCAGCAATTTGTCGACGAAAGTTGGAGCGTTGATGAAGTGGAACTCTTTAAGACTAACGAACATAGCTTCCTAGGCACAAAACAGAACAACAAACAAATTAGGTTAGCACTTCCTCCCTTAATGGAAATTATGCGACAATTATTATAATTATAGTTACTTTATAAGATCTTGGCGTTTGAAGTTTTATCAAAGCGATAATGTAAACAAAAAATACCTTTCTAATTATTAAAAAGATGTTTACCAAAGGAACCAGCGGAAAAAATGACTCCATTTTTAATGTTTGGAAACTATTCCAGTGAGCTAGAGGTAGGTAGCACCATCTCCATTATACAACGGTCCCTAGCAAACATGTTAAAGTACCTACCTGTAGAAAATAGAAGAACTGTTGTGCCACGGACAAATTCACTCGCGATATATGTCCAAGTGAGACTCTGTCCAAATTCACAATAAGAGCTACGCCAGGTACCGTGCCCTCCTCATACTGCCAAAGATCCATTACCATCAGAAATGCTCTGAAAATAATTATAGAGCATGTATTCGATAAATCATAAGTCTAAAATAATTACAATTTGCAAACATAATTATGGTTTAAAGTATTATATATATCAATTTACATTAACAAGACTTAGATTGGAGAAATCAAACAGAATGTGTTTTTTTTTTCACTGCAATTTCTATAGCACGGTCATAACACCTGCTATTAACATCCTTTTAGAACTCTAATTGTTCTTACACTTAATTTTATGCTTTTGTTTCTTAGTTCTTAAGCGACTTTTATTACTTTCACTTGATAAACAAATAACATAAGCTTAACTTACTTGATCACATCCTGATAAACAAACTTCTTTGGATCTGCGTCAAATAGCTCACAATAAATTGGCTGATAACCTTTTTTTGTAAGTGTCGGTAATGGGAATATCAACCTAAAAAAAACTTTATATCAGCAGAAGTTTAAACCCCTTAGATACTTTATGAAATGTCTTCCAAGAAATTCAATTTAAGATCAGCAATAACTGTAATTGGAAATATGTGTCATATCAAGTACACTTAAGCACACATCAATGGTGACTTTTCGACAATAACATCGA
Source organism: Diachrysia chrysitis (assembly GCA_932294365.1). Taxonomy (NCBI): domain Eukaryota; kingdom Metazoa; phylum Arthropoda; class Insecta; order Lepidoptera; family Noctuidae; genus Diachrysia; species Diachrysia chrysitis. Next base: position 6,503,286 of record OW028649.1, on the reverse strand, counting down.
TTGTAGTTCATACAATATTAAAACATCATTTATACTTTCAATATATATTGAAAATGTTCTTAAGTTGCATTAAAAATTGTTTAATTTAAAAGACTGTTCCACTTTTAATCTCATTGAAATTCTTAAGTATTTCATAACTTTGAAGAAAGTCGTAACTTTGATCGCTTGAGACCAATGTAAGCTACTTGTATTTCATAAAATGTCATGACGTGCTAATATCTGTTTTATAATTTATTCGCAACCTTTTTATGAATGCTATTTATATGTGCTGTTATTCTGCTGGAGAAGAGGCGTTTACTATGTGGTGTAAATAATAATAAATCTCAAAACATGTCAAACTTATTGTCGTCCGACATCGAAACTCATTTAATTAGTTGTATTATGAATATTTAAAAAAAATTTAAAACTTTTTGTTACATAAGAAAACCAGCTGACCAGACAGTAGTTGTCCTGTCAATTTTCGACAATTCCTGCGGATTTTTCAAATTTCATTTTTTTTTCCTGAAACCTTGTCCATACATAGACAACAAAAAAAACAGCCAAATTAATTCGAGCTGTTCTTAAGTAATACTCCGTCATACACGTGGCAATTGTTTCTATTTACACAAATAGATAAATATATCTACTAAAATACATACCACGTCTGAAAAGCAAGATCTAAATATTCATCCATTTTTCTGTCCTGATAAAACGGGAACAATGTTTTGAGAGTGTAATTGACATCGATGACTCGTTTCGTAACTTCGACGTTGCAGGCACAGCTGGAGTACGCTAATATCACGTCCAGTTCTGAAAATTATAACGAACGTATTACCGTTTTGCTATTTCTAGGATATTTTTTTAGAGACACTGATGGTTTTTTTTTTCATCCATGTGTAATCACTCTGTCTGTCTGTATTTCTGTTACGTTTTCACAGCTAAACTGCTGAACCGATTTTTAAAGGAATGAAATATGAGATATATTGAATTTTAAAAAATTCAATATATCTCATATTGAATTTTAAGAAAGGACGTAGTATACTTTTTGCCGCGATAACCGACATCAACGCGGGCGGAGCCGCTAACAAAAGCTCGTATTAGAAAGTAATAAATAAGCATAAAAGTGTAAATTGACTTATAAATTGTACATTATGTTCGTGTCTTTAAGCAGACTAAACAACTGTATAACCACGACTTTAAGTCATTCACCGCTTATATAAGAATTACTCAAATCCCACCTTTAATAAACATCAAATTATGAACTCAATAAACAAATAGGTAAGGCACCTGTAATATATTTATATGGAAGATGCGGCTGCGTACTCAACCACGACATCAAATTTTGTACATCTTCTCTCTTCACTGATGGTAACTTTTCATATTCTGTTTCAACAGATGCACAAGATACTAAAGCCATATTCACAATACACAAGATCAAAAACTGTATAAAATAATAAGTATAAAAGTTAAAAACTATATTAAATTTGTCTAAACTGTATTTAACACGAAAGTAGAAAGAATATGGCGTGTCTCCCTTTAGAGCTGTTTAGGAGACTGTATGTCGCGTGAGATGTCTATGGACTAATGGCCTATAAACGAGGCCAATAGTGTCTCTTTGTGCTCCTAAAACGTCAATGTATCTATTGACACAATTGCAAGGCCATTCGAAGCACATTAATATTTTCCTTGTGTCTGATCTAGTTCTTATGCTCTGTATAAAAATTAGGTATTGTGTTTTGTTTTTAGTCATTCTCGTTGTATTATATAGAGCTAATGGTGAATCATGGTTTACTTAGATACGCGTTCCTAAAAATGTGTTCTCATATTATAGAAAAAATATATATATTGTTTCAGATAGTAATGTTTAGGTTTTTATAAAAACTAATGTAATTAACATAATATCTCCACATAAAACATGTAAGGAAGAAAAAGTTGAAACTAAAATTTCCGGACAGAATGAATGTAATCTCTACATTAACAAACGTAAAGCGAGTGCAATAAAACTAAGTCTTTCTTACGTTAATGTGTAGAACATACATTAACTAGAAAATCTTCAGAGTTTTGGATTCGAATACCAGCACTTACTAATAATTTTACAAGCGACCGTAAAAGCAGGAATAAAACCGAGTACACTAATACACGTAACTGCATCTAGGTTAGTTTACTGTTATATTAAACAGGAGAAATTACTTTAAATACCTAGTAGATATTTAAAGTACGACCAAAGTAATTTCTAGTTCCCGTAGTTTAAGATAGCAGGTCATTTTAAACTTAACCGGTTAAAACTAGAATCGGTCTTCCACGTACCTACTACTCGTCTGAAGGTCAATTTTTCTAGTGTTTACGAACATACATCCCGTGTATGTGTATGTTCTAGTTAGAAAGGAGTATAGTAAAACACGTCTGCGATACCCATTGGAACTATCCAATGCCTACTTAATAGGTAGTAGCGTAAGTAAATTAATGTTCTTTTAAGAATGTGTTTAATACTGTTGATGTTAGATATAAACAAAGTCTAAAAAAAATCTCTAATTAGGTTTATCTAGTACTTCCAGATTCATCTAATAGTCTGTCCATTATGTATACATATGTTGCGCACCGATCACCTAAAGAGTTTCTCATAAAGCGATATACCATTTTATGAAACACGTAAACACATGTCTTATAACGCTGACAGGTACTGCGCATTACTAAGAAAAATAATAGCCGCAACTTGCATCGAGCCCCAAACATTATCTGGTAATCTGGGGTCATTCATTATATCCTTCTCTCCATCATTATATCCTTGCTTTAAGTCCGAGGACTTGCAACTTTGATTGGACTTGTCAGAATAGCGTAGAAGCAACGTATCGTAAATGTTAAGTGCGGGCTTAAACACCGCGTTATATAAATGTAGGTACGTTTGGAGAGCTCCATTGCGCCCATAAATGAAGTCATAAAAATGTTTAGGAGTAATGTTATCATGATTTTCGTCGTGATACACAGATAAATATAGCGCTATTCATTTCGGATAAACTCAATGAAGAATAAAAATAAGCGCTTATACCTAAAACGTAATTTTGTCATTTGTAATTAACAATATATAACAAATAAATTGGTTGTTATGGTTTTAATACTACGAACAATGCTTACTTGAATTTACAAGAAAACAAAGTTATTACAGAAATGCTTACGATATCTTTACATGAGACTTAGAACCTTCCATTGTATAACTTTAACAGTTCTAGTAAGATTTTTTATTTCTACTTTTACTTTTACCATTATTAACAAACTTAACTATAGTAACTTATTAGAAGTGAGCCTAAAAATCTGGCGGTGTTGTCACGTTATATGGAAATGTTTATCCTCTGTCTAAGATAAAAGGCATCCCTCGGGTCACGCGAAGTGTCAATAAGACGTTTGGCCAGTAGGCATATTCGGTATCTCCAGTTGACAACCCAAGCGATGTTTACTGAATAAAAATAACGGTAAAAACGCTGACTGCTAACGACGGTGCATAACTACGTTATAGTAGATCTAATTGGTCATGGATGCGAGACGATACGAAATTTGTGTTATCACAGTGATTTTTGTAAAGCGATTATCGCTTTAGTTGTCAATCGCTATAGCAAATAATCCTGTAGATCTTTAAAAAGCATGTGCGCAGTCGGACCCCACGAACCAAGAGTCTCAACCCCAAACGTCTCGAAAATATTATATAACTTCCAACTAAGTGGATATATTTTCGCCGTTTGAGGTTCTCAGCAGCCGCAGCAGCAGCGCCGTTAAATTATTGAATCCTAAACTAGACCTTAAATAATCTAATTTCATGGAATTCTTGTTGTTAACTAATAATATGGTATCGCCCTTGCCCGAGTTTCCACTACATCGGTGGTGTATGAACTCGTTAGAAACCCATGAGCGGTTCACCGCCCGACTGAGCCTCGCTCACGGTCCACCAAACGCTTTCAAAGCACCCTTAGCCCTCGCCCTCTCATATAAACTGTTTATATTTATTGTATACTAAAATCCTCACGAGTTACTACCAATTAGATCACCCTAAATGGATCTTTATAACTTTTTAAAGAACATTATGACTAAACTTTATAGTAAACTTAATAAGGTCATACTTTATTGCAGTTTAATCCATCATTCAGTGACTTTTAATGAACTATAATTATCTCACTTTTAACATTTTTAATATTAAGGCTTTTAATCAAAGCCTATAATAAAATCAAAGGATTAAGGTTACTAACTGGGAATTATAAGTACATATTTATTACTAAACAATTTATTTTCTACTGTATTTGTACTGTATTTTTTATTTATTGCTTAGCCATTTGTGCTCCCCTAGCCCTAGTTTCTCCTTGTTTATTGATAACAATCTTTGAGACCAAATACTTATTAGGCATCACTAATGAATGGCGAAGTCATGCACATATCAATTTCCGCTACCTAAAATAATTTATAATTTTTTGAGCAATAGTGCTCGTTATTAATCATTGTTGTTCTGCAAAAATAAGAATAAACAATATTAACAATCAACTAAACTTATGTATTTCAATAAACATTTATCTGTGCCAAGAGTATTAAAAAATGTTAAGTCATTTTATATGACTTTTTGGTCATTTTTGTTTACTCGTATTTAGATTTTTTGTGCATACATGCTTTTTATTTTATATTATTTATTTTCTAAAAATATATTTTATTTAATTTGAATTAAATATACTTAATCAATGGATTTTCTAGACGACGACGATGATGATAATTGTAGTGGAGTTTATGAAAATGGGCATTGGATATGGGACGACGTTAATGGTCAACTCATGTTCAAAAGGTACATTTTCCTTTCATCATAATGTTCAATTTATACCTGTTGGTTATCAATACTAATGCTATTGCCGACCATGCTAATGTTATAAATGTGAAAGACACTCTGTCGGTATGTACATATGAACGCACAATAAAATAAAAATAGGTTTCGCATAGATGAAATTATTATTTACTTTTTAAATTTTGGTAACTACAGAAATAGCCATCTCATCGCATTGTTCATGAGTGCTATCATTTATTTATTTAACAATTTATGCAAAGTAAAGGCAGACAAATGTGTATTCATAACTTTAAAACTTACATAAATGCATATAATTGTAGAATAAATATATACATGTATTAATAAATATATTCAAATAAATAAATAACTCAATGACGTGGAGAGGTAGTGCTCTTTTACTCTTTCATAAATATAGGTAGAGATTTGGAGTTTCTAATGTTAGGTGGAGGCGAATTCTACAACTTTACAGCGTGAATAGTAAAATAATAAGAGTAGAAGTCATTATAATTTACTAACCTTCTATTGTAATTTGTATAGTGAAATCTCCTTAGTACCTGAAGCCCCAATGGCCACGACAATTCTTGGTGCCGTAGAATTTAGAGAAGATATAGATCTAAATGAACAAGTAAGTTCACCATTTTTGCACAGGGATAGTGTTCCCCTAATGGCAATGATATTACACACAAGATATGTTACTATTATAGTTACCGAAGTTTCAAATCTGATCGCGCTGGTATAATATCAAAATGTTGTTAAGTTACATGAATGAATAGTACAAAATAAAAGATTAGCACGTAAGTAAAAACGATACCTAGCTATCATTGAAAACTTCCTAATTAGGAGGTATTCGAGTGCCCAAAATGCGAGCGCTAATAGCATATCTGCCTCATTTTTATATATAATATCATTGCTTAATGGTAAGTGAACACCGCTACCTACTAAGAACCCCAACTCGACTAAGAAAAAACGAAAACGTACATCTTAAACTTAATAAACTAATTTTGATTATCATCTGCATGTTAAACTCCACTAATTATATATTAATCAATTTGCTTTGGATATTACAGCAACGATTCAGGAAACGTATACAACGTAAGGCTTACGATGACAATGACGTGGTCACACTTCAGGTAATGTTTTCTCTCATATTTTAATAAGTTCCATACAAAAAAAAAACCAAATGTTTTTCCTTTGAATACATAGGTACTTAAATGGTTGGCGAGATTCCTAGTTGAAATAGGTTTTCAACCAGGAATCTCGCCCATCATCTGAGATTTTTATCATAACCTTAATCGCCCATCTTTAAGTGCGCAAAACATGTTCCTTCACGTTGCTGTTTGATATAATTAACATAGCCTTTATTTTATCCTAAATTCATCTAAGCCAGTTTCTATAAATGGAAACGAAAATTCGTATCGATTTATTTTGTATCGATAAAGAAACGGATTAAAATACAGCTTTATCTCTCAATCTTGTAAAGGCAGGTTTTTTTCCTCTAAACGATAATTCTGACGAGGCAATTCTAAGCGAATATATCGTAATGATATGACGGGTATATTTCGAATGAAATATGAACACAACCCTCAAATCTGTTACAATCCAATTTACAATATTACCACCAAGTCTGTGCTCCTTAAAAGGGTAGACGGATTTTTTTACAGTCTAGATAAATGTTATTTACCTACTCGGGTTACCATTTATTGAACACCATTAAAACAAATCAGCATTGCTTTAAGATAATGAGGTCCCAAAAGCCGCTCAGATAAGAGTATATGTGAGTATATGCTCTAATTATAAGCTGGAACTGCTCTTCAAAGGTAATCTGTTAAGCTTTAGATAGTTTTACTTTAGTGTTTTTGTATTTTGACCATTTTTACTTACAATATAAATTTAGTTTTGAGTTATTTAGTCCATTATTAAATATTTATTTTTCCTCTTTTACTCCAGGATGTGAAAGACGTGGTCTTGTTCACCGCTCCAGCCAAGATTGTCCAGCCGGTAATGATCAATCTTCTTCATCTTCCGGCTACCGAGCGCTTACTAAGAGCAATGATATTGTTTTGCCAATACTATTTACAGGTTACTTACCTACCTTTTTTAATATTTAATACCATTCTAGTACAAACACTCGTTTTAGAAAATAATTTAATAACTTACGTTGATTATTCAATCATTTGATTATAAAATTTTACTAAGAATATGTTATTACTTATAACATTTTCAGATTTCAGACTTAATGGGTTTACGCACATTAGAACTTCTCAGCAAAGTACGCACTCCCAACAGTGATAAAACTGAATTGGAATTTCGAGAAAACTTAGAGGATCTCCGCTTACTTGTTGCTAAAGAATACTCAAATGTCATAATGGGTATAGTGTACAATTCAAATGTTTTGTATATAAATACAGAGTCAGGGTAGGAACATACCCGCCGGTGCCCCGGCGAGCATGCTTTAGTGAACCCGGGACCCGAGACCGGTGTGTTTTTAGCTGGTGCAAGTCCGACATACCCCGACGTCATGCCCTCGTCACGGGTTGAAATATGTTGACGTCATGAGAATTTCGCCGAAAAGAAAATTAGGCACTTATGACATCCTATAAACAGCAGGTGCCTACTTAGACAGACCTGAAAGTAGCAGCATTTGTGTATTTTATATATTACTTATCAGTGTATCCTATCCTACATTTTTATCTATGATTAACTTCAACTTCCTTACGAGTGATGGACAAGGGGCAGATAATTACTTAACAAAACTTCGATTCAATTACTCGACAAATCAGTCAGTGACTAATTTGTTTACTTCGTATTACGACTAAATTAATATTAGTTTAGCAGGCAGAAGATTCAGATTTCTTAAAAAAAAATGCTGTCAATGGAAGGAACTGATTGGATTCTAAACATTGAGCGTATTATTTTGCACAGTGTTGTTTGTGTGCCTGCTAAATGAATAACAATTTTGCATTGGCATTGTATTAGAATTAAAATTACATTGGAGAGTAAGGGCATAGACCGTTTACTTGTAACTTTATATACATTTAATTTTAATGTAATATGATTACTTTATTATATAAGGTTTCGGAGAATTCGCAAAATACCATCACATGGGCTCCCTAAAGAAGTCACGCTCCTTATCGAAAAGGGAAAGCCTGCTCTTTGAGACGTTCGTCCGAATCAGCATCCAGATCATATGGGTTGCGCTTGGCCGTAAATCTTTTAGCCAAATTGGTAAGTATTATTGAAACCAGTCATAAATAGTCACCTACATGAAATCTTTTACAGCTCCCCTAATAACTTTCCACAAGTTTTACGGCAGACACTTCGTTTCCTTTTAAGTGCAGTGCTCAAATGTACAGAGTTTTATGTCTAAAGTCAACGTTCATTTATAACATTTGAAAAAAAAACGTAGTTCTATATTTTATATTTATATCCAATCCTTAAAAAACAGAAAGTAAGTTTATTGTTATAAGTTGTCTATACCTAGTCAGTGTACCAATTATTGTAGACTCCGAAATCTAAAAAATAGTGCTCATAAGATGTATAATACTATGGGTTATATATAAGAGACGAATGAAATTGCATTGCCGGAAAATAAAAGAAGACATCAAAACAACCTCAATGTACAACGCGAAAACTTTATGACTATTGAAATTTATCAACTATAAATAGCTATTATATTTCAGAAATCGAAGTTCATAGAATATTTAAGTCATCGATATTCAATTCAGCGGAACATAAGCTAAATAAGGATGCTAAAACTAAGTTGAACGTAATAACTCCAAATGAAAGAAATGTGCTCCTTGGCCACTGTATGCGCACGAAGCACAAAGTGAATGTGCTATCGCCACTCATGAACGAAGTACATTGCAATAGGTTTATTGATCATCGTATATATGGACTGGGTGTCATAAAATATCCAAGGTAACGAAAATAAAAATGTTTGATCATATTATTATAAGGATTAAGATTTGATTTACTTTGTGAGTCAAGTCAGTACTGACACTACTGACTCATTACTGCCATCGTGTAAACAATACTGACTTTAACACTGCCGTTTAAATATGTTGGAGTCCGTTTGCTTTAAATGTTTTCAATAATGGCATCCTTTGAATTTTTCTGAGTAGAAAACATTTTAGAAGAAAAGTTAAAACATTCACATAAAGTTATATCGATCTGATTTAAGCCTAAGTGCTCGTCATCGTTACATGGAAAACGCGATATCATTGCCTGAAAAAATGTTAGACGATGTGGATATGTCGGTGGGCATACTAGGTTTGCCCAGAAGTAACTTCGATATTTTGCTCAAAGAAGTCAAGTTTGCAAGCGCCTCTTCTTCGAATGTCAGCGTAAACAAGTAAGTGAACTTATTTCCCACCACCAATGGTGTATGTTTAAAAGCTGTTCTCATTCGCGACGATTATGAATTTAGACCAGGAGCAGCAAAACCTGCGAACATGACCAAGTCAGCTGCTACGCGGAAAAGTTTAATGGTGTGTGGACCCATGTATAAAGACATTCAGTTACCTGCAAAAGAAAAGAGTAATGTAATACAAGAGTAAGTACCTTCCATATTATACATTACCCTACTGCGGCGAAGCTAAAAAAGGAGAGCTATGTGGTTGACCTGTATGTATGTCTGCTCGTAACTACTCAACGACTAAACCGGTTTTGATAAATGTATAATTATTCTCTTCGTCCTGAAAGTTCGAGTGTCACTGGGTACATAAAAATGTTAGAAAACTAAATGGTGCTGTGATGAGCAGGCTGAAATACCCTCGAGTGGGGTCTCAAAATAAACGGCTTTAAAAGGCGAGTACGAAAGTGTATGAAACTAGCTGTTGCCCGCGGCCGAACCTGACGTGAAAGCATAACATACAGACGAACAGAGTTACTTTTGCATTTATAATAGTAGTATCTATTTAAAAAGAAAACAATTTGGTGACGTATGGCACCATTTTCAATTGTGGAAATAAGTTTTTTGCTTCAATTATTACAATACGGGCATCAAATTGACCGCAAAAACACGAACTAAAAAGAAAGATTCGTTATATTCGTTAATTTCTAAAAGTGTGTACGATGCCTGGGCTGGAATAAAAATTAACATGAAAATGTATGTTTTGGCAGTCTGAATTTCTATTTTTTTTAATAATTGTAACTAAAGGACTCAGTGTTGTAAGGTAAATTTAAATATGTATTGTATATTATACCTTTTAGACCAATGAGGTTAGCGATATTCCGACATTATTATTTTCATTTCATAATCAAGAAATCTAAATGGTCTTCCAAAATCAGCCGATCCGTTCCCGGAAACTACACGAACACCGTTTTTATACCGAAAACATAATATCAGAATTATTCGTTATATCAGAAATAATTTCATAGCAAATAACTGGTATTTTCCTTTTAAATTATTCGTTAATACAATTTCTTATAAACTTAACTATATATTCATACAAAAGGAATAATAAAATAATCTAATTAAACATAAACCTAAAATATGGCATCAAAAAATTCGTCCACATCGCTGTCCACTGGGAGTGTTCCCAAAAGGCTGGCGGCATTGCCACATTGTATGGCAATGCTTATCCTCTGTCCAAGGTAAAAGACAGCCCATGGGTCGCGTGAAGTGTCAACGAGGCTTTTGGCTTGATCTTTAAAAAGCATGTGCGCACTCGGACCCCACGGACCAAGGGTCTCAACCCCAAACTGCTCGAATATATAATTTCATAGCCCATTTTGAAGTCTTAAATTTAATATCCATAAACATTTTCTTCAGGCTAACGTGCTTCCCATCAGAAATTATACCTCGTAGAGCTTGCGATGAAGGTCAGCGACAAAAATGGATGCAAAGGATGTTACGTCAGGCAGCCAAGCATAAGGCACACAGTCATCACGCATACAGCCAAGTCCCCATAAAAGAGTCGGAAAGAGATTTAAATACATAATTTATATATTCTAAAGGATTTTTATTTCATGATCGATTTTAATTCAGGTAAGAATAGGTATATTTTGATGATTAGTGACGCCCATACTTACGAAAAAAGTGGATCGTTTATTAGTACTTATCTGAGAGCGAGACTTAAGTAGGTATCTATATATATATCTATATACCCGTGCAATACGAAACATTTAATTTCGTAGAAACCCAATATTACACTACTGTTAATTTCTAAATGTCAGCCTTTCAACTGTCTGTCAATGCCTTTATGACGGCTTCTCAAGACGCAATTATCTTGTCAATTGGTGATTGTCAGAAGTTGATTACTGATAATATTAGATACAGTTCGAATTAATTTAAGTTATTGTATCATAAACCACGAATAAACAAAAATTATCAGTCAATAAACAGCTTAAAAATATATTGAAAAGGTAACAGTAATCCATCTTGTTTAGAAAATCATCTCATTAATAATATAATAACAAATAAAACAAAATTAAAAATAACTGCACCAGAAAGAATATAATATTAAAAAATAAATAACTAGACATCTTAAAAAAGAATACTTATTAAAAAAAATGTAGAATATGTTAAAATAGATCACACAATAGTTTTACTAAAAATAAATAATAGGCTGAATTCATTTTCTGATGCGCTTACTTGCCATGATACTGTATCTTTTGCTTTGAAACTTGAGTCTTAATACATGAAAATCGTGACCTGTTGGTCTTTGCGCCGTCAAAGTTTACACAAAGAACTAATGACATGAAAAATTGTACATCACATTCAATGGGCTTGAGGCACAGGATTCAACAGCTTCATGAGTCTTGTCTGCCAGCGACGACATTGAACTTCACTTACCGGTGGGATTTTCTCAGACTCGTCGGGAAAAATAGGTGGAAAGTATACTCTACAACAAACAAGATATAACATCGGATCGAGAGACAACTAATAAGGAAAATATAGATGCGGTACCTACTTTAAAGTACAAGGCAGATCGTGTACATTATTTAGCAATGTACCTACTGTAAGTAATGCATGTGATGGACTTTTATCCATTCATTGTCAGTGAGACGACTTTTATTAATATTACTCTCACTAATTCCATTAAAAATCAATGGGACTATTAAAAAAAAATCTGACTAGGTTCATGGGACTAATCGACAGTAAAACTAGTGGGAATAATACATAAATAAGGTACCATATTTTGCAGGAATTGAGAAAAAAATACCAACTCTTTGGTGTCCTTCCGAGGGATAACAATTGGAGGATATAACTGCTTACTCGCATTGGACTTTCTCACGGAACTCTTAGAGCTGTGTCCACTATGAGATGACCTGTTAAACGGAAAATCTAGGGAGTACGTACATCAGTGTCATGTTAAATATAAATAATTTACTAGACCCACAAGTCAGTTTGTCTTTTTTTATATATTATTAATGAGGTAACTCAACTTACATGGAAGCTCTAGATCTCGGTTCGACTACTATTGTGACTGGCCTGAGCATAGTGTCGAAATTTGAACGAGGCAGTCCAATTATACCCAGCGTGAAATTCGACTCCACTAAAGATTCTTCTGCGCCAGCTACAGCTAAATACAAATACTGTAATCGGGTTGTAGACCTTAAAGACAAACATTTCAGATATTATAATGAAACTTATAACGTACGGTAAATAAATATTATTTGACAAATAATGCCTTACTGTGGATACTTGACAACTCCTAGTCCTAACAAACGATAATCTATCGGCCTATGACAGAACACCTCATTCATAAGTGGAGAACAAGTATTGAGTTTCTTGTCGCGACGCACGCAATGTCCGAGCAACACTGCTTGCTCTTCCGGTCCCATTTTCGATATATATCCTGTTTTTAATGTGTGTTCTATTTCGTTGAAAATCTCTGACTTGAATATACGATGGGTTTCCAACTCTAAAAGTTTATGAACATAAATTACTTTAGAACTTTCAACGCTGTTAGATCGTAAATCAAAAATAAAATCACCAATTTGATGAAAACTCCTACGTCCCAATGCCAGCCATACGATTTGTACACTCACACGTAGCAGCGTTTCAAATAGTCTTGCATCTTTATCTGATAATGATCGTCGTTTTTTCTGAGGACCCATATGATGAAATTTCTTCGTGTCAGCTCCACCTATACAACAACTTTTTTTTTTAAATACTGTCCCAAAACATATCTTACAAAAATTTACAACGTTTTGCTTACCAATGAGCATTATACAATATTCTTTAGCAACTAACACTCTTAAGTCTGCTAAATTCTCACGGAACTCGCTTTCAATAAGTTCGCAGTCTGGAGTTCTTACTTTACTTTCGAGCTCTATCATACGCAATGCCATTTCATCAGCTATCTAAAAAATCACACTACAGTCAGAATATTTACCCAATGAGCCCTATTTAGCTAGTTTTAGACAATTAAATTCGAAAATAGTAAAAAAAAAAAGAAAAAAAAACAAAAAATTTTTGATTCAAATATGATGTATTTGCTTGATAGTAAGTAATACGTAACTTTGTCCATGAAATTTGGATCACAAAAGATTACTATTATATAAGTCGTTTAAATACCTGTAAATAGTACGCACAACAAAAAATAAGTGCCCTTAAAAACCGTTCCGTTGTTGGTGTATGCAGCATATTTATTAGCATTGGACTTAAAATGCTCACGGGTGCGGTGTATAATGCTATATCCTTAACATCCTGATAAATTATGAAAGGCAATTCAATATATTATATATATAACTACATTCCATTCCTGGGCATTTCTGTCAATATACAAACCTGAAGGGTAATGATATCTGGTTGTCCTGGTTTTAACTTTCTTTGGTAGCGTCTTCGATAACGGATCTAGAGAGTGTAATAATTAAATTTTAGAAGAAAGATGTAAATTACATTACTGCTTATTTAGGAATATTGGCGGTTTACTAACGCACTTTTTCGGGATCGCCTGACGAGTTTCAGACTCAATCAGAGTCCCTGATCATGAGCTCACGCGTCTGTGGCGGGCGAACTGAGTTCGACTCGAGACACTGAAACTAGTCGGGCGATCCCAAGAATGTGTGTGAGTAAACCATCAATATTCCTAAATAATTATGAATACGCCTGACGAAAGTTAATTTACATACATTACTGTTATTTTTTCTTTCTAATTTACATAGTATCAGTGCATTGTAACATTGATGTATTGGCTCCAAATATTTTAACAAATAATATCGACTAGTGAAGAACTTTTCGTAACTTACCCCTATCTGAATGATCATGTAAATGAAATTCATAATAAGTTATCGTATAAAGGCACAATCACCTGTTCAATTAAATCAACGTCATCTCTAAACTCAACATTCCCGGTCGGCGCTTTGGTCGTCAGTTGTATTGCTTCTATCTGTTTCGGGGGCAAGTCACTGTAAGACATAAACATAAGGCTTATTCCACTTTGACATTGGCAGAATTGTCGCAATCCCGCGATGGAGCCATAATTAACAAAACTGATAAAGAATTGATAAAGTTTAAAGGGAAAGTAGTATTAAACCTTAGAATAGATCTACAGAACCCTGATTAATAGATGGGCTAGTAATTGGTGGTACTAGAGTTTGGCTTGGTGGCTTTAGACATCAAAACAGTCCTTACCTAACAAAAGCCAGTCCTTCTGTATGCTCGTCCCACACCCAGTGGCCATCCTCAAACATGCCCCCGAAAGTTCCCTCATCGTCATCATCAGCCATTTATATCAAACAAATCAAAATTATCAAATAAAATACTAATAATAAAGTTAAATGTAAATTGACACTTTAATGATATGAAATGTCATAATGTCAGTCTTATCGATTATATTTTTCAAAAACTTTTTAATGTCATCAATTCCAAAAAGTTTTGGCTATATTTAAAAACTTGTTACCTTGGGTGTATTTACACTTACACAACCGATCTTGTTCTTTTACTAAAATTATACCGACCACAATATCATTGTTGCCGACTTTTAATTTTATTGAAATTTAAAATAGATTGTAAGTACTAATCATCTCAAGTCAAAGGAGAAAAACAGGCAAAGTACTCATACGATGTAATTAATATAGTAAAATCGCGTAAATGGTATAGTTTCGACTCAAACCAACGCTTTGTTCTTATAACTAAAATATTGCTATAGATCTAACATTTACTTCACAAGTCACATTTTCGTTAAATCTCGAATGTTCATCGGCGCATGACTTATGATGTTCAATATTTCAACTTCTTATTCATGATTATAATTCATGGACAGCTATAACTTGCAAATCGGAATCTCCATCGAGCGTGTTTGTAAGTTTGGCAGAATTTACGATGTCACTAGTAAGTTTGCTCTCGGCGCCACTGAATATAAAGTTATGTTAATGTTACTAGTGCATCCAACTCCGAACCTTAAAACTTATAAAATGCTCTAACTTATTTCCAATTCGGGATAAAAGCTATTGTGCATATATCGTAAGCGGACCAAGCACACTTACGTACATTTAAGGTTTGAAAGTGTATGTGGATATGAATATTAAAGCAAGATAGTCAACAGGGCTTTCATATCACAAACAAACAATGGAACGACTGGAGTCAGACAGTGTTAGCTCTATCTCAGACTAGCTGTAGAGCCACTGATTATTATTGCAAAACAAGAACACAGCATAAAACCGAGTACAGAAAAATTCATAAAAAAACTGAGTAAGAACATAAAATCGCTTAGAATTTGTACCTACATTTGAACGTAATCTAGAGAAAAATTATCAATTTAGGATACGGCATATCAATGTGTGCCAAATATGTCGAAAGGTGAGGGGTAAATAACCTTAGGCGCCAGTTTTTACATGAATAAATTGAGAATTTTGAACATGTATGTCACTTGTGTTAATTCATTGAATTGGCTGTCACACACGATCGCACATAAGGCTGTGATGCGGTGCTTTGATCGTGTGCGCTCTGCCATGTGATTAAATGAGTATCTACTTAGTTTAGCACACGGATGGGGATTAACGCGGTTACCTACAGGGACCCATTAAAACATTTAATGTGAACTTATGTACCTAGGGTGAGCGTTCTACTTCCTTGTTTGAACAATCGATAACTAGACAGTATAATTTATTTTTGTAATTCTAAAGACATTCATAATCTTTAGGCAAAATACCTTAACATTAATTGTTAATATTCAAAATGTTAATTAAAAAAAATCAATAAAGATTAATTATGTATGTATTGATTAGGTTACAAATGCATTAGTTTATACATTACTATTACCAAGTATAAAAAAATTTTAAGTAAGTCTTAAAAGTGTTTACCTATTCCGTACCTAATACAATTGAATAGTTTCACAAGATATTTATGTGTCAGTGTCGTAAAACAAGACCACTAAACATACAAGTTTTGTTTGTTAGAGTTTATCATAAAAACTGTTTAAAATGTACCATTTACTATGCAACAGCCTAGCGTAACACCACCTGCGACCCACTGGGCTGTACCCGAAACAAAGTAATTAATACAACTTTAACTTAAGTTATTAAAATGCCTGGTTACGTGTTGGAGTTTGGGGTATATTTTTTATTCATACACTTTCATTACTCACTTCCATGAAATTGCAAGTAGGAATGATGTTTTATTAACTATGATAAGCTGCATACGAAACAAAATAAATAGATATTGTTTAATATCCTTGATAGAACTTACTACTAGCGTTGTACCGGGTCTGGGTCGGCTTCCAGTCTCAGCGGATAGAACGACTGCCTCTTCATTTTAACTATAGGAAATTGTGTAGTTGCTTAGTTTTCATCTTTACCTAATCATGCATGCACGCAATACCGTGAGAGTAGTGAGCATGCGTACTAATCGACATTGAACATACAAAACACAAATATGAATAAAAAAGTAACAACTCGGAAAACCTGCAACAATTTTATTCAAATTCACATTTATTCTAGATGTTGCTCCACTAAAATTTAGTTCAGCACACAAAGCAAACGTGTAACTATGATAACAAACATATTTCTAACTCGATGAACATTCTTTCCAATTTCATTCGGCTTGTTCAATTCCCACTGAAAAGCAAACTGCACTCTCATTCATTTATTATGACACTGAGCACACTGTGACGCGCGATAGATGTTGTTTTTAATTAAATTTGTTACAGTTTAAATATTACTTCCAGGTGAACTTACATTCATTGCGAATGTTATAATTGTTGTTTTTTTTTTGTTTATATTGTCGTGATTTTCATTGGTATTTTTATTCTTGGGTAACTTTGGGCTTATCTCTTATTTTACTTCTGTCTTTCTTGACGACCTCCGTGGTCGAGTGGCGAACACACCGGTTTTCAAAGTGTCGCCAGCTCTGAGGTCCCGGGTTCGATCCCCGGCCGGGTCAATGTAGAAAACCACTTTTCTACATTGTCTCGGGTCTGGGTGTTTGTGGTACCTTCGTTGTCTCTGAATTCCATAACACAAGTGCTTTAGATACTTACTTTGGGTTCAGAGGAATGTATGTGATGTTGTCCACATTTATTTATTATTATTTATTTCTTCTCTCCCTTGATGTTGACTGGACATATCCAGACTACTTTTAATTATGTACCTACCTATATAGCTACTTATAATCAATAAAAACCAACATACAAGCAAGCCTGCAGTAAACAATAGTAATATCCCCAATGTAGTTTTCATAGAACCTGCAACATTTTCCTGATGAACTTGATATTATTGCATCGGAATATCTAGGTTAAAAGCCAGGAAAATTTAATAAAGAGCGAGTCGATTGCATTCGATGAAATCAAAAGCTAGTCGGTGTTGATACAGGGATGAAGTATACCTTCTATTACCTACTCGGGAAGCACGTTTCTTACTGGTATAATCCTTCGCCGGGAGCGATGTTCAATCTACTCTGGGTCATAAACCGGTGTTCCGCGGACGTAAACTGTGGTACGTGAGCTCGCAAACCGGATAGAAGACATTGGATGCTAGTGCTGTGTACATCTGTTATAAAAGTTTCCGATTTAAGTTTCTTTAAACGCTATTTTAAATGCGGTGAAGGTAAATTGTTGTGTGCTTGCTTCTATTATGTATACTCGTAGTTCATTAAACGATAATCACTTTGAAGAGTGGATAATTTAATGAACAGTACAGTACCTATGTAACATACAGTACGCAATTACTTAAAGTACTTGCATACTATACCTACGTTCCTTCAGTCTGTCCGTACCGTAGAAATAGAAAAACCGGCCAAGTGCGACTCGGAATCGCGCATGAAGAGCTCGGTGCCATCATACAATATTATGACGTTAAAATCGAGCAAAAAAAACACTAAAAAAAAACGTCTCTTGTATTGGTAATAGGCGCCCCTTAATATTTTATTATATTTGCTGTTATACAGAAATACACACTTTGTGAAAATTTCAACTCTAGCTATTACGGTTCATAAGATACAGCCCGCTGACAGACAGACGGACGAACGGACGGACAGCGTAGGCTTAGTAATAGGGTCCCTTTTGCACCCTTTGGTTCGACACCCTAACAAACGTAACCTACATTTAAATATTAGATTAAGTAAATATACACCTACAAGTATAGGTAAGAATAGTCTCCGAAACTTCGTAATGTGCTAAGTCGAAATAAATTGCTATGAAAGTTTCAACGAAATTAATAGGCCAAACAAATTAAGAAAGTTCTATAAAAGTTATTAGGCTGTAATTTTAAGTTGTAAACTAACATCCCACAATTTATTATAACGTCCATAAGGTCAGTTCAGAAAAGTTGGTATCTATTACTGTCAGTGCCAGCAGCCTAAATAAAAATAACTAAAGTTATTTATTTATGAATAAATCACCAAATCGATAATTACTTCGAATGCAATAACTGCAAAAACGTGCACTTCAAATGATGTCTGACCAAAAAGACATCATTTGAAGTGAACTGCTGTCGAAAAGAGTAAAGTGCTAAAATCGGAAATTAAACTTTATTTAATTTGAACTAACTTGCAGAATTCTTTAAGCATTATAAATACTTGTGCCGTCATTAACAGGCAGACATCCTGTATCGATGTTCAGAATAAATAGAAAAAAACAAAAGAATCGATAAACAAGCAAGTACAAGTCTTAGTGTCTATTAAACATGTTTATGCTCTTAGTTGTTAGTGAGCTTGTCGATACGAGGAACTAAGCACCCTCTCGTACCTACTGGTGTCGCGTCGCGGCGCTGCCTCGCTTTAAACAGTTTTTACTGTTTCATGATATTTATCTACGATCTATTTATATACAATACTACAGATAAGCAGTATTTGTTAGAGGGTGGGCAAAAAAGTTTAAATTACTACACATTTTTGATCTTATCAGTAAACGTACATTAAATACGGTTGAATTCATACATTATGCATTTGAAAATATCAATTGTTTATTATTTTGAACCGTTATGTACTAGAACAAAAATAGGCTAACCACTCTGCTAGGATCAGAGAACTCCTGTAGAAATGTTGTTATATGAATACTCACCCACAAAAAAGTAAAAGCCAATTCCATTATAATGGATCGGCCCTTTCGATATAGGTCCCTTGGTGGGTTCTACTTAATAACACACCGTGTATCTTACTTATTCTCTTGACGACTAGTACGGTTAAATTCAATCGAATTTGATTTCTTCATTAACTTCCATCACTCGATTTCAAAACACTTTAAATATTTCATTTTGTTTGTATTAAGAAAATTGTCCCGTTCAGAGTCAGACCAACTGACGGACAGACAACAAAAGTTTAGTTTCGTTTACACGCTTTGAGTAGAGAACCCTCAAAAATATGCAACAATAACACAAACAAAAGTAAGAGAAAAACATGCAATCATTTTGATAAATCCAAACAATTCCATAACCAAATCATGAAATTCGTATTGTGAATACTATTTTATATGCATTGTCTGTTTTCATTGCTATAACTAGCAAATTAAGTCCTAAAATGCTCAAATTATACACTGAATAAATGGACATATTTCGCTCCATTAAACTTTTATTTTCAAATTTCCATTCTATTGAGTTAACCGATTAAAACTACTACCGTATCTGCTCGTGTGTAAACTAAAAAAAATATACATTATTCCTAAATAATCAAAAACAATGAGTTATTTCAGCAACTAGTCTTCAACCTAGAAATCATTAACACTGACAATATTTTCTTTACAAATTTAATATTTTAAGAAAAGTGTGTGGAACAAAGCAACCACAAAATTCTACAGTGAAACAAGAACGCAACCTTTAAAACTGATATAATATTGCAAAGACACAGAATTTAGCAAATACTGGCTATATCGGCAAAGAAGATTTAATTCTCCTTGGAAATTAATCCTCACTTGTTATTTATGACACTTTCCACAGAGATCAGTAATATGCTAGACACATTCGATGAAAGCGAACACAACTCAACTCATTGAATGTCAGAGAACGTGTTCATTGACTTTTTTAGAAATAGTTTAGCGGTTACATAGCTTAAGTACAAAATGGATTCAGACGATGATGAAGGAATGTTTCGTGGCCTGTATGAAAATGGACAGTGGTTGTGGGATGACAGATTGAAAAGAATGGTATTTTTGAGGTGACCATTATTTCTATCATGTATTCCTTCATTCATAATGCAATAGATAACCACTTAAGCATGAGGTCTAAGGTAGTAAAAGGCTAAAAGTATCATAATTTTCAGTAACCTTCGTCCCAAAACTTTGGATGATCTAGATTTATATACCTACTCTGAACAAAGTGGTGTAATTGAATTTCGAGAGGACGTTGACGTGATTGAACAGGTAACTGCTATCTCATGTCTCCTTTATAATAAAAAACTTAAAACTAAACATCTACGAGTAGACCTATCAACTAGGTATTTAAATGGTTTTTCCTTAGATACACGAAAAAATTATTACATACAATTAACTAGAGGAAAGTCGAAAATTCTAATTTCGATCTTGTGTCTGTGTAATGGCCCCACTCGGGGAGGCATCAGGATTTTTAAAATAAAATCATTCCTTGTTTGTAGAAAGGTCATGCTTAGCTCTTGCTCAACTGTTCAGCTTCCAGTCTCACCGGGTATACCTATCAACATGCCTATATTGTACGTGACTGCCTATCTATACTCCACAACTTTACCCCTCGGTAAGATTGCGGGGAAGAAATATTTGCCCTTATGTTTACGTTCACAGGCTACACAATTACACTTTTTTTAGATGCGTTATCGTCGTCACTTTCAACGGAAATTGCTTCCTGGACAGGCTAACGTGATAACATTGCAGGTTAGTTACCTCTAACCAGTTTTTCTTATTAAATCTTATATAGTCTAGTAGTGACGTCAATCGACTGAAACAACGACGAACAAAATAATTCATATTTCCATGGTATTGGTATTGACGCCGACTACAGAACGAAGTCTCTTTAGTTTTCTTGTTTTTATACATGTACAACATAATGGAATCAAATTTTGTCTTTAATTTCTTTATTTACTTTAATTTCAGGATATAAAAGATTTAGTGATGTATACTGCACCTGTAAATTTTTTAAGCGCTAAGTTAATAAATAGGCTGCATACTCCAACAACGGAAAGATTTCTCAGAGCACTTATTCTTTATTGTGCCTATCAAATACAGGTGAAAATTTGATTGAACGTTTCTCTTTTCTAAAATTTTAAACGATCTATTTTACTTGTAAGAAGATTTTTATTATTCAAATGTTTTTTAGTAAACTATATGTATAGGTTACTGAAGAGATGACAAATCGCAATATGGAACTCACATCTAAACTGAGAACTCCAGCTAGTGATATGTTAGAAGAAGAATACCGTGATAACATAGGTGACCTGAGAGTGCTAATGGCTAAGGAATACTGCACGATGCTTGTTGGTTAGTAAATAATAATAAAAACTGTACCTGCTGTTAACATGATTTATTTTCGAAATGTTTTGATAATACCTAGGAAGACTATAGAAAGAATTTACTTCATGGTATATAACAAATCCTGCGAAATCATATCTAAACAAATGTTTGACATTTAGTTTTTCAAATAGGTGCAGGAGACCAAAAGCCGTACCATCACATGGGCCCTCTGAAGAAGCGACGTTCTTTGCTTGAGAAAGATGCTCGTACATTTGAAGCGTTCATACGAATAAGCGTACAGATTGTATATTTGGCGCTCGGACGGAGATACTTCCATGAAATCGGTGAGCCCATTTTTATTTTATCAACTGTTAAATCGCAGTTTTTCGGGATAGTTCGACTTTTCAGATCCAAACTGAGTCCTTAATTATGAGCTGACGCGATGGTGACGCGAGTTTCACTTTATTTGTTATAATTCCTTTCTAGTTATTTTTAAATGTAGAATCGTTTAATTAAACAATTTAAGAATTATCATCATGATCATCTGCAGCCCTTTATGTATATCTATAACCCACTGCTGGGCATAGACCACAAGTATAAACCTTCTAAAATTTTTAGAATTGGAGACCCATCGTTTAATGAAGTCTGACACGTTCAACGCAGTGGAGCACAAGTCATCTGCCTTGCGAGCCCACGCTGAACACTCACACCGAAGTCACAGCCTCACGAGACCAGTGCTGATAGGGACATGCGTGCGTCATGACAGACAGCTTCTCACCCACTCCCCGCTTTTGAACGAGCTTTTCTGCACGAGGCCGATTGACTACAGACTAAAGGGGATCGGAGTAGTTAAATATCCAGAGTAATTCTATTCTCGTTCTATGTTTAAACAAGTCTGGAATGCAATATCATGCTAGTAGATTTTTTAGTAGTTAATGTGGGGCCGATTACGCAATGGCTTCGGCATGGTTCGGTCGTTGGTATAGGGATGAGGACTATTTTTTTTTTGTGTCCGTCAGATTCTTAGTTTTATAAAAAATATTAGACACGATTTTTTTTTTGTACTAAACAAAAAATGCGTATTTAATTGTTTTGTGCTCTACTGACTGACTACATAGATATTCATACCGAGTCCTCAACCAATTGTTAACCTAATGTGAGCGTCTTAACATCTGTAAGGTCAAGTGTTTGTAAGGTCAAGTATCATATTGGAAGTCTAAGCTTCTGGTATATTCATTTGAATTGTTTTGAATAATGCACATACTAATGACGGTTTTTTTTAGCCTTACACCTCGACTGCGTTTTTTCTATTACGCCATTGCTGCTCCAGAGGAAATTATGGCTGCTAACTACATAGCTATAGGCATAATTGGTTTGCCGCGCTCAAAATTCGATACAATGCTTAGATTACTCCCTCCAGCTCCTGTCGATGCAAAATCAAGAATTGGAATGTTAGTATACTATTTTATCAACAAGTGTTTATCGTGTTTCAGTGTCGATCACGAGCTAAAACTGGCAGGAAATAAAATATTCGATAAACTTATTAGATAAAATGGATAGCCGAGTGGTATTAGCGTATTGGCCTCACCACGGCAACTACCAGGTTCGTTCCCTGCATGAAACAAGCACTTGTGTGATCCACAAATTTTTTGTTCTAAATCTGGGTATTATTTGTGCACCTACGTATGTGACTTACATGTTTCTAAAACCCCTGCGTTCAATAGATTGAATACCGTAGCTACCATATTTAATTTTATTATTAACTAGCTGTCCCCCGCGACTTTGTTCGCGTGTTTCAACGGTTTTCCATTTTTGCAACATTTTTTCATTTATGCTCCGCTCCTATTGGTCGTAGCGTGATGTTATATAGCCTATAGCCTTCCTCAATAAACGGACTATCCAATACAAAAAGAATTTTTCAAATCGGACCAGTAGTTCCTGAGATTAGCGCGTTCATACAAACAAATAAACAAACAAACAAACAAACAAACTCTTCAGCTTTATAATATTAGTATAGATTAAATTTAATGTAAATTTATCGTCGTTTTGAAATAAAGGTATTAATAATGTAGTGCCTAATGTTGTGAAAACATATATTTAGTTTTGTTAATTATGTATAATTGTTTACTCAGGTCGCAAGTGTTCAGTGCGAAGAGTGTCCAGTCAATAAAAAAGACTCAAAGTATGAAGAAGGTGTTGTACCCTGAGATCGTTATACCTCCAGCAGAGTCTATCGAGTAAATATCAGAACGTTTTTTAGCATAAATAGGGACCTAGAAGTGGTACAAAACGATTATACGAAAATGTCAACGACCTAGTTTCTTTAAATGCTGTAAAGCCTCATTAACAGATTTAAAAAGTGCATCGTTCTACTCATACTTGTTGACAAGACAGTCATATTTAGACCACTTTTAATATTTAAGATCTTTTTTATTTAATTACAACAATTCTGACTTCTTTTTTTCGTATTATGAAGAGAGGACGCGATTGGTCTATACAAACGTATTCCGCTGTTTTCTCCGTAGAAAATGCTTTTTCGAGAGAAACCATTTTTTTTTTTCAAACGGTCGATTGTTTAATGCCATCCCCTATTATTTGATTTTTTTCGAAACATTATCACTTAAAAAAAGTGACCTTTAAAAATGCCCGTTTTTACCACCGTGTTCCGATTATCAGAGAAATTTGAAAGATTTTTAACAAAAACAAAATGATAGAAGCTCACATATACTACTCCTCTAATTTTTTCAATTTTATGCAACAATTATTAGGATCAGTCTAGTTTTGAGGAAGAAAACCGCGGAATATAAAAAGTCTTTTTGTCAACAATCAAAATTTTAAAGGCATAATCAACCTAAGCTGCAGTTGTCCCTTATGCACTTTACGGGGGTAGGTCGGTAGTGAGCGAAGGCATTATATTCTTTAAATACTTACCTATTTTCCAAATTACTCGCACTTAGCGTCCTCTCTAACATACAAGTAATGTAATACGTTGCAATTAGGTAGAAAAATTTGAATTGAACAGGTACATTTAGTGCATAATATTTACAGGACCACTATGCCGAAAGGGTTCCATGAAGAGCCAGAAGATATTAACCCAGTAAGTGACATTCAACGTCGTATTTGGCAAAACCGATTTAAGACAATGATGACCTTGTTAACACAACATCGTCGAAGGCGCTAGATTTATTTTTAGCAGGTTAATATAATATAGTATAATATTTATAATTTAAAATGTAGTTTTTGTTCACTTCGCTTGTATTCCAGTTATAGGAATTGGACATTCAGCATATGTAGGCATGAATGCGATGAGTAAAATTTGAAAAATTGCGATAACTGATCGCAAAATAAATTTACATCGATTGATGCCGTAAAAGTACGGGTGTTTTTGTCTTTTCAAATTTTTGTCCGAGTCTAGCAAGGGTATTTTGTCATGGTGTAGGAACCATGGTCTGCCTGCTGGGGAAACATCTACATCCTAACATCTTTATAGTTCGCCAAGTAAAATTGTATAAAATTTAGCTTTTATGCTATGACGAAAATATACCCCTAAATTACCTATGATTAAGGGCTTCTGCTAGGGCATAAGAACCGTACTACGTCTGCTAACTGCACTGACTTCTATTATCTAATATTTATTCCCAATATCAAAACTGAACTTTATACTATGACTGAAAAAAGATGCAATTTTATACACTTTTGTTGCCTAACAACTTCCAAAGCTACCATGATCCAAGCTTTGTATCGTAATACGAAGTAGACTAGATAAAGACTTCAAACAGATCAGTAGATAACAATTAAGTAAATAAGGAAAATTAATAATCCAGTTTATTTTATGCTATTTTTTTTGTGGTTTTTGGGTAAGGAGTTTTTGCTCAATCTATTTTTTTTTTCAAGTTTTTTTTTAATTAATAATAACCGTAATACCATTTAAATATGAAATTTTCAACATTTCTCGCAGATGCATTGCCCTGAAAATTACAAACAACAAAAAAATAGTCAAATTGGTCAAGCAGTTCTTAAGTGATGCTGCGACATACATGTGGCAATTGATTTTTATTAATATAGATTTATTAGTGTAAGGCCTAGTCGGCACTGCAATATTTTACCGCGCATTTTTTACTGTCGCGTTTTTTATTCCGTGATTGGAATTACATCTAATACGCACTGCAAATAAAATTTCGTACTCATCTTGTCAGTTCGATGCAGTTCCCGGCCGAGATGAAGATCAGAAAATTTTTGATTCAGGTACCTGACACTACGGCGACGACTTAACAGACGTATCAAAAGATGTCATGAACATTGGATTCACTCATTTCCGGCGCGATTTTTTTCCGCAGTGCTTCCATAGTCATACTACTGAATATTGCACAAAACAGGAATAAATCGCGTTAAATTTGCATCAAATCACGGATTTTTTTTCCACACGAATTTTATAACGTCAGTGTGACTACTCCTGTAGTATTAACCGTGTTACAGAATATCGCGCGATGAACTACCGCAGTGCGTACTAGACCTTAGCGATAAAATAATGTACCTACAGAACTTTTTAGATAGATATTTAAGATTAGCCACTTCAAAACATTTGCTCTTTAGAATATTTGAATCGACAGCATATTTTGACATTGACATTGCGTACTTTTGAATCAAAACCTGCTAACCTTTGTTACTATAAATATTATTTGATAATTTTAATTTGTGTGATGTCTGATGATGACGATGAAGGAGGTTTCGGAGGGTTATACGAGGATGGGCACTGGGTTTGGGATGATACTGCACAATCATTAGTGTTTGCTAGGTAATATAATTAAAATAATTTTTTATATATTTTTAGGTAGGTACAAGTGCCTACGCGGTGGAATTTTACAATGGCATCTGGAAGGAAAGTACCTTAAATACTCAAGATAGCAAATTATTCTTACCATAACGAAACATTCCTTTATTTTGAAATGAAACAAAACTCAGATTTCAATTATTATTTTCTTGAAAGTTTGCTTGCCAAGCCCTGAAACAAATGGGCTTAAATCCGAACAATAAACATTATGTAATAGATACTTATATCGACATCGAATCGGCTTAATCATGAGGCTAATTGATATCTATAAAAAATATGGTAAATTAAATAAAAGGAAAACCATGAAATTCTTACAAATTAAATGGGTCCAGATATAGCATTTTTTGTTGTGAATTCATAGTTCTTTAGTGTAATTTGCTACTTTAGTATTTAGACTTTCTGCTATCAACAGTGCTAACG
This sequence comes from Diachrysia chrysitis, assembly GCA_932294365.1. Lineage (NCBI taxonomy): Eukaryota > Metazoa > Arthropoda > Insecta > Lepidoptera > Noctuidae > Diachrysia > Diachrysia chrysitis. The sequence goes on along the minus strand of OW028649.1, from coordinate 6,476,444 downwards.
ATAGGCTCGGTAATCCATTGGCTGTATCCCCAAAATTTCAGTCCATTTTGTTCGAGGTCATTTGCAACCAAGTCTTTCCCTGTGCATCAATCAAAGGGTAATTAACCATTTCGGCAATTACTTCCTGAACCTGTCAGTATCTACTAAATCGTCCAAACACTTTAAATCACTATAATTCCTCGTCTTGTTTTAGCGACCTTCCTCCTGCCCAAGTAGAATCTATACAAATAACTACAAAAGCGCCAACGGGTAATATTGAATTTAGAGATGATGTGGATTTAATTGAACAGGTCATAAAACTTTTTACAGTTTTAAGAAAAACGTAAATAATGAAATGACTCTCAAAGGCTGATTCTTTTTTTGTAGCTCCGTTATCGTCGTCGCTATCAAAGAAAATTGCAACCAGGAGAGCCTGACGTTATTACTTTACAGGTGTACTATTTTTAATATAGAATTCGAGTAACAATTAGAAAAAATAAAGATCTTTATTGACTTTACCCCAATAAATTAAATATTGAATTCATATCAATAAATAAAATAAAATACAATTAAATAAGTGCCAATATTAGTATCCTGATTTGAGTCGTATAAAATCACCTACTATTATAGTGTTTTGAACTTTCAGGACATCAAAGATATAGCTATTTTTACCGCACCTATCAGTCTTTTAAGCCCCATGCTGATCCAATTGCTACATCTACCAACAACTGAGAGATATCTTAGAGCACTCATTTTTTGCGTTGCCTACTACATACAGGTAAAATGGTTTATGATATTAAGCAATGAATTTTATGACATTGCCTACTACCACAAAACAAGGTATATTTTAGATTGCAGATGAAATGACGACACGTATTATGGAACTCGAAACTAAAATAAGGACTCCTGATTGTGAGATACTGGAAAAGGAATTCCGCGATAATTTAGCAGATTTAAGAGTCCTGGTTGCAAAAGAATATTGTATCATGCTTATTGGTTAGTAAATTTCGTTTGAATTGACCCTACAAACGAAATTTTACGCATCAAAACACAAAAAAATGGAAAAAGAAAGTTTTACATGACTGATACAAAGTTAATTATTGTGTAGGTGGAGCAGACTTGAAGAAATTTCATCACAAGGGTCCGAACAAGAAGCGACAATCGTTATCTGACAAAGATGCAAGATTATTTGAAACATTTGTACGAGTAAGCGTACAAATTGTTTATTTGGCGTTAGGACGCAGATCCTTTCATATAATCGGTAATTGCCGCAAAATTTAATCTTATTAGTGATCGAAGTTATATAAATAGTTCTTGGGTATGAAATTTAAAACATTTGTTTGCAGAATTGGAAGTCCATCGAATAATAAAATCAGAAATATTTAACTCGGTAGAACACACATTGAAGTCAGGATATTTAGCTGACATGGTTCCAGAAGAGAGAAACGTACTACTTGGGCCTTGCTTGCATCACGACAAGAAGCTAAACACTCGTTCACCTCTTATGAATGAGGTTTTTTGTCACCGACCGATTGATTATCGTCTGATGGGTCTTGGAACAATAAAGTATAATAAACTGTAAGTAGACTTAAATATTTAAAGACATTTAATATTTGTAAGAAAATTATTTGCTAAAATATGTCAAACAGAAGCCTAAAACGCCCAAGTATCTATAATTTCTTTCTTTTAAGCCTGTCACCAAGACTACATTATTTTTATCTCGTCATTTCTGGTCCAGAAGAAAATTTAAAGTCAGCAGATATCACAGTGGGCATAATTGGCATGCCACGTGCACTATTTGACACAATGCTTAGACCAATTCAACAAAGTCCAAATGAAGCAGGCAAATCTAAAGGATCTGTGTAAGTAAAGCCTGAATTATTTTTAAATTAAAACTATAGATATCTAGGTATCTACTGTAACTAAATATCTTCTAATTTGAGGAAAATATCGAAAATTTACTGGATAAGAAGTCGAAGGTCGGCTAGTTTAATATGTTTGAATTAATAGGTACTAGTTTGGGCTCTGAAAGAGAAAAACGTGCCCGAGAAATAAATACCAGCAGCTAATTCAAGTCATCCAGAACATTTGTTCAATCTGTTGTGGGTTCCACTAGCGAGTCAGATGTCGTAGGTCCGCATCGTGTTGATTGTGGAAGCTGTAATCTGCAGAAGGAGTCCCCCTGGTGCATGCTTTTTGCTGACGTTATTGACCTCGTTGGCAAGGACCCGCTTTAAAATTAAGAGCAGGGTAGTTTGGCAATAGAAGTTAGAGGATGTAGGCTTAAAAATCAGTAAAACAAAACTGGGTACCTATACCTTCTGCAATTACGGTGGTCCTTCCACGTTTGGCTAATTTCATTAGATGGAGTATCACTGCCAGTTTGCACTGACCTTCAATACCTCGGTTCCGCCATCCAAAGTGATGGCGAGATCGACCAAAACGTTAAACACAGAATCAGCTGAGGTTGACTTAAATGACCGACATACATGAACGACAGATGACAAGGATTATTTGAGATCAGAAGATGCTCGTGAAACTGAAAAGGAAAATGTATAAATCGGCAATAAGACATGATGGTAGACTGGACAGTGAAAGGAACGGATGAAAAACGATTGCATGCAAGTGAAATAAGAATGCTTAGGTACGTTGATATTTGGAGTAACGCTGTTAGACAAAGTAAGAAATGAGTATATATCAGAGGAAGTTTTCAAGTGGCACCAGTGTGCAGTGGTAGAAAAGTTGAAAGTTAATCGGCTGTCTTGGTATGGGCGTGTAATCAGGAAGGATGAAAGTCACTTATTAAAAAGAGTAAGACAGTGAATGGATAGACAGGTAGAGGAAGACCGAAAAAGGAATGGATGGATTGTGTGAAAGATAATATGAGAAAGAAAGTATGAGTGCTAAAATGAAGAATAGAAGGGGTGAATTAAATGAAAAGAAGATTACATATTTATTGCGCCGACCCCAAATGATTGGGAACAGGACAGGGAGAAAAAGATTAATAATTCAATCTTTTTATAGGTAAATAGATACTTAGACAATTACACACCCGCCTTTTGAAAGAGAACGGTTTATATGTATATACGACTAACACTTAAAACCATGCATTATTGCAATACTTACCTAGAATAAATTCAAATTAGGTCGTCGCAAAGTCATCAAGGTTCGAAAACGGGGAGGAAAAGCGTACAGGCACTTCAGAGATTTTACCCCGATATTAACCTACCGGAAAAAGATTCAAAAGAGTAAGTGTTTAACTTTTTTCACCATTATTGGTACGTTAGGAGTAAATGCTTTCCAATTGTAGTTACTTCTTACTATATTTTTTCTTATTTAAAGTAGATTTTTGACTTAATCATAAATTCCGCGCCGTAATCTCATTTTAAACGCTTCGCTAAAACTTCTGGTGTTGCGATTAAAATTGCTTTCTTGCAGCCTGCAAATAATATAAGGGTAGTGACGCGTCATTATCTCTACCAATTTTTCCTTTTTCGCAGAGTACCTTTACCTGTGAATTTTCCCGATAAACCTGAAACACCTCGGCCAGTGAGTGAGATCCAACATCGTCGCTGGCAGAACAGATACAAAAGGCTTACAAAACCTTTAGCAGTTCGGTAGATTTTTATAAGTTATATTTTAAGGCAGGTGAGTGAGGAAATTCGATATAATGTAATAATTATTTGTAATGATAGTTTTAATTTATTTCATAAATATATTTAAATAATGGGTTTTATTTGTTTTTTCTTTCAAACTTAAAGACGAGTCAGACAAACGCCGCAATGAAAGCATATAACTAGGTCTAAAGTTATTATATCGTTATGCATTATTGGTTAATCTCGAATCAAGAGCAGATCCTGTGTATTGTGTCCTATAGATACCAATAACTAACAGGAGGTTAAGCAACAAAATGCTGAATCACAATCTGAATGAACGACTCCTTTCGCTCCATTTCACTTTTATTTTCAAACTTCCAATCCAATGAGTCGCGCGATTGAACCTATTACGAATAACTTTACCTATCTGCTCATGTGTGAACGAGAAAAATATTTACGTTTTCTGGACGGTTATTAAACCATGAAATATGTATTTAGGGAAAGTTAACCTAAATCGAACACGAAAGGTTGTACCAATTATGTTATATACTTACTGATTTTTATAATCGGTACCTACTAAAAGTTAGATTCTAAACAGCAGAATCTAGATTCTACTAAAAAAAAATGGCAGTGCGATGTATCATGGTCACAAGATTACGGCCAGTGCCACATCTGACGAACCTATACCGAAACTGAAAACGAGTAGCTTTCGCCTTGTAACAAGGCTCAAGAATTTCTTACAACCCTAATATGTATAGATACCTCCTATCTGCAACACGAAGCGAATTCTAACACAACATTATAGCGTACCTATGTAAGATGATATAGCAAAAACCCGTAAAATGCGATACGGTATTCACTTTGCATGCACTATGATGCACTATACATAAAATGACATTAGATACGACTGCATAAGCCATTATCGCGGCGGAAAGTCAACCTGTCTCAATACACTCTAGTTACCAGGAAGGAATAAGTAGATACCGATAGGCACTTATAAATACGAGCTTCTGCCAGCGGATATGCCCGTGAGAAATAAGACAACTATACTTTCTTGGGCTGCGTCATCTTATACCCGACCGATAAACATTGATCTTTTACAAACGCCTTTATTAAAGTAAGTACTTTTTCTTTGAACACTCAGTCAAAATGTCAAGTCTACTCATTATCCACCAATATTTTTGATACACTTCGACAGTGCGTTCGACGCTGAAGCCCGGTTTCCACTGCGAAAGGGTAATGTGCGGAAAATGGTTAGGCGGAACGGACTCCTTTTTAATGAAATAGGTTTGCGTTTCCACCAACAAAGAGTTGGTCATTGACTCTTTTCAATTTCTTTTTACTCGCTCAATCCGCCACGCTCACCACTTTCTGTGTGGAAACGCTACTATATAAATTGTAATTGCGAGTTGAGCGGTGTCCGTAAGTACTCCGCTCCGCTCCCTAGAACTGAGCGAGCTCATGTCTACTCTTTCTACACGCTCGGCTCTTTCCGTCCGACCATTTGTTGGTGGAAATACAAGTATGCAGTTTGCGTTTGCGAGTTTAACGAAGTCATTAATGGGTCCGTTCCGCTCGCGGTGGAAACCGGGCTTGAATGGAGTAATCTAATAGTCCAGTCAAAATAGACATTTCAGTTTGCATTAAGTCCCAACAAGCTGGATTTTTGTGCAGGCTTTGAATACGTCATTTCAAATGATATGTCATAAGTCCCCATCGATCCCGCTTGTGCGTTGTTTTTTATTCGAGGTCAAAGGTCACCTTCACAAAAATGTAGACTAGTCTTGGGAGCACAATTTCTGGACTACAAAGTCTCTTGCGGGGATCGAACCCGCCTAGCCCAATAGCAGGCCATTATACCTGTAAAGCACTGCAATAAGATAAGATAGGTTATTCAGGCAATACAAAAAAAACTAACGAGTTTACTACAACCTTACCATCGGCAATCCCTATTTCCCTTGTTCACGCCATAACTTCCGAACGACTGCACCAAATCGGATTTTTTGTTATGAACCTTCTTGTAAGGACAAGGTTTTTATAAAAAAAAATAAACAAAAACCGTATGGAAATGCGAAACCGGCCAGGCAGCCAGTGTTTAATAGAATTCAAAAACAATATTAGCATCAATAACAACACATAAGTGTCACTTAACTCGCACCTCTAAATTTGCGTGTAATAATAAGGTGCGCGAGCTGTCTTTAGGCTCCTATGAATATTCATGGCGCGATCGACGCACGCCTTCACTTATTCTGTGTAAACACGCGTACGTGTCCTTTCGAGTTTGTCTTGTATTACACAAATACAAGACATCATTGCTGCGTCTACTAATATTACAGGCGTAAAATTGTTTAAAGCTAAGAACAAAATAGTCGTTTTACTTATAAAATTTTACTAATTTCTAGTAGGTATAAGTACTTCGTAAGGTTTAGAGCTCCTCCGAACATCTATACCACATTGTCTGGCACAATCGTTTAATATTGTATTTATATGCCTGACAAAAACTTATAAATATAAATACCTAAAGCAGATGTCAATTAAAAATGTATTATTTATTTCATTTGCTTATGCCCCGCGTTTGTCTGCGTGTTTTTGTTTCATGGGTTTTTATGATTTCCGCGGAACCCAAATAATGGCTAACAGCTAGGCTTAAAAATCACTTTTTTTTTCAATTTAACACTAAATAAGACCTTTTTGAGGCTTACCTATATGTAAAAGTTAGCTATAGGTATGGTTGGTAACATGAACGTTTTTTTAGAAGTACTAAAAATCTATAATTACGTTTGTGGAACATTGTATTAACCTATCACCAACCATAACGACAGTTTATAGCAGATAAAGCAATTCGGGAGTGTTTTTTTGCCGACTCAAATAACTAAAACCAATATTTAGAGCTAGTTGAAATATGCAGCTTTGTGTTAGATAGCTTATACTATTCCTCATGAATCAGGCTATCATATACACATAAGATAAGATTAAGATAAAGATTAAGCATAAGATTTTTTCAATGCGACTGTTAGCCCCATATATTAGCACGTTTAAACAAACATAAAAAGTCTTCCGATTTATTATATTATTATTGATTCACAATCAGAGCGCAGTGGTTAAGTTGTTGGTGTTAGGGACATGACCGCGGGTTTATTTCCAGTAGGTATCACTGAATATGGGCAGCTGAATACCAGGCTGGATTTATATTAGCTTTTCTTTAAATGAATCATGACACTTTTCACCTAAATATCGTAAATGTAAAAATAAATAAGCAGAAATAAAAAATCAACATTTATTAATGCATTCTTACTTAATAAAGCAGCAATATTTACAAGCTCCACATATATTATCTATAGCAGAGTAATGTACATTTTTTATTTTAATTTAATTCTTAATTACTTAATTTAAAATCATTTATTTCTGATTCTGACATGCTTGTTTTTTACACATTTACTAACAACTACTACTGTAATTATCCATCTTACAAAAATATTTAAGCAATATTTAAAAATAATATTTTCATATTGATTTTTTTTATCAATACGTTCACAGTCGTGTGTTTAAATGTGAGAGATGATTAGGTAATATTATTTAAATATTTTTATAAATGAACGGGTTAGGTATAACTAAATCGAAGTAGACCAAAGATTACGTAGTCTTCTTATATTTTTGTGCTAAATTAACAGAACATACAGTAGGAACTCTACTTACATTAAATGTTAAGAAATAACGATAGTATTTTATCCAGCTATATATTACTCCGAATGAACAATATACTGAAGTCATCATTAAGGGGAGGAAAGGTAACGTTTTGTCGAAACCCCACAAAATGTGCAATGAATTCTCATAGACACATAGAAGTATGAGTACATAGAGATACAACGATTCTGTTTGTTTTAACAAAGGCAAACGTAAAACTCTAACTCGTCTCCCGCCTTTAACCTTTGCAGGTTCATACAAAGTTGGAATGTTCACAAATGATATGGCTACATGAGTTAACAATATAAATATTTTGATACATAACAAATTCTTTGGGAATAAAAGAGGGAATAGTGAGTAGTTACCGACGGTGGTTAGAAATAAGAATTGTTTACCATCGACGTCACCCAAGACTGATAAGAAGCTGAAAATAAAAAACAAACTTAGTGAATGTATACCATAGACATGTGTTTTGTCTCATAATTTAAATCAAAGAGAATTCCGCAGTTTCGATTAAAATTGAACTACTAAGCTACTGTGTTATCGACTATCGACAGTTTTGGGTAATTTTGTTTAAAAATAGTGAAAGAAATTACTTACCTCAACGGTATTAATATTAACAAAATAGCCTTTTCATGGACGTGCCAGCCAAACAAGAACGAACATCCCGCGCATACCACCAGACACCTGTTTAAACATAGACACAATATGTTAATGTTCTCTTATTTTAATTAAGATTTGTTTTGTTAAGGATGAATTGAGATTTATATCAAAGTAACCGAATGGTATTCATATACTTAAGGAATATCAAAGTTAACTAAACATATGAAATCTGGTAGTTTAGGCTCTACACAGTCGGACTACATTTCAACTGCAAACCGATTGCAGTGCTGGAACTACCCACCAACTGCATTAGAGTGCATGGTTGGTTAGCAGTCGTACTGAATGCATTCAAACTGCAAAGGAGACCATTCATATTGGACCCTAAAACGAAAATGTAAAAAGTTTTTTATTTCATTGGTGGCATGACAAATGGCAGCTGCAGTAAACAGTTGGTATTGTAACCACGTTTTTGCTTATAATCCCATCCATATGCCTACGGAATAGCTTTCAAAATCGGTTGAACACACTGTAAAAAGGTTTATTTAAATATCTAATCTTATGAACTTACACAACCGCTACAATAATGGTTCCATATTTTGGTACCAAATGCTTAAAATAATATCCCAAACAGATTTTTTTTTACCTCCATTTTAAGTTTTCGGCCCAACTTGGTATGGAACCTAAATGGTCTCCTTTGCAGTCGCTTTGCAGTTGAAAACCAGTCCGACTGTCTACGGCCTAAGGTGCGATTCAAATGTGATGGTATTCATTTTTATTTCATTTCCTCGGGGCGGAGGTGCGGGCTCGCCTCGTATTTAGAGCCTCCATTAATTTTAAGTAAGCATATAAACATGTCCATCCAAAGGATTTTTTCTTTGGATCGACATCGCTTGGCTCGCGATCTTGACTAGGGATCGCTTATTGTACTACCATTATACTTGGTGACTTGTGTACTTATTTATCTTAACAATTTATAACTTTATATTATACCTACCTTACAAAACTTATCACCCTGAATCTCCTGTCAGCACATAGATGCCATAGTTTGATGAGTGCCGGCACCATTGTCACAAATGTCAGTAAAAATGTGATTGTTGGTGTGATTGAAGGCAGGATAGCGTGCTCATACTCTTGGACCAGCCCACCAGTCATTGACGCTTCAGTTTTCTTCACTTCTATCCCAAACTTGATTGCTGTAGTTACATAAACATGTGTTGTCATTTTTCAAGCATTATCCATACTTATATTTTAAGTGCGTAAATAACTGTCAGTCTGTTATGCTTTTACGATCAAACCGCACAATCGATTTAGATAAAAAATTATATGGAGACTAGCTGTCCCCCGCGACTTTGTTCGCGTGTGTTTCAACGGTTTTTTATTTTTGCAACATTTTTCATTTATGCTCCGCTCCTATTGGTCGTAGCGTGATGTTATATAGCCTATAGCCTTCCTCAATAAACGATCTATCCAATACAAAAAGAATTTTTCAATTCGAACCAGTAGTTCCTGAGATTAGCGCGTTCAAACAAACAAACAAACTCTTCAGCTTTTTAATATTAGTATAGATATAACTTCAAGGAAGAACATAAGCAAATTTTTGCAGTGATAACTGCCATCCATGCGGGCGAAGCCGCGAGCGTACGTTAGTACCTATGTAAGCATATAATATTTTTACACTTAAATTTTGCATGTTTGATAAATAAGTGATAACTATTCTGAAGGTGGGGCTCGTGGCTAAGTGTAAGTCGTACGGTTTGACCGATAATAAAGGTTAAGCCGCGGTCGCCAGGGTTGGTCCCTGGATAGGTGACCACAGCTTGGGAAAGGCTAGGCAAATAATTACTATTCTGAAGTTCATTCTTACCTATACGAAGCAGGACTTTATCAACAAATGTGTACAGTGCCCAGAAATTAGGCGCCCAGTATGCATGGCACAAACCTCTTTTGAAAGGAAATAATCGTGAGATTATCTAAAAATAAATTTGTTGTTAGTTGTTGTATCTAAACAATTCTAGTCTAATTTAACAGCACTACAGTTATTTGCGTTTTATCTAATAAAAATGTTTTTACTAGATGTTAGAGCAGTCATAATATTCTCTGGAAGCTTCAGGCAAGTTCAATATTTTAAATAGAATTGTCTTTTATTCCTCTAACTAAACTTGATTAGTGTAAGCAAAGCAGTAATGTAGATCTTTAACATATATTTATAGATTAGAATTTGTATAGTTGTGTTAATAAACTATTGTTGTAAAAGCCCTACCTGTGGAAGATGCTGTATGAAAGGACCAAAAGAAAGTCCAACCACGGAAAGTACAGTAATTCCCACTTTAAACAGATTAGTAATGGAGAATGAGTACCAAGGAGTATGGACACCATCCGCTGAAGATATTGTAAAGCAATATGCTCTAAACATGTACACAATATATACAGGTGCCACATACAAAAATATATGCTTCAAGTTCAATAGTACTGCAAACCAAAATGCTGCTGTCAGATAATTATTCTGAAACAAAAAGTTTATTTATTTTATACTGTACATAAATTCAAATTAATCTAATCCCATTATTCAAATCATGTGTGAAATGAGCACAATACTGAGGCCATATTATGATTTTTTGAAACTATGGTAATACCAGTGACAGATATGGACAGATATGTACACAGATAACTGTCTCTTTTCTATTTTAACATGATTTTTAAAGTCTTACTCATATGGTAGTTATCTAAAAAAAAAGGCCCACTAAGTATATTATGATACCTATATTGACATTAAATTACTTAATAGAAATACAAGTAAATGCTTACTCTGATTATATGTGATATGGAATGTAAGAGTATTCCAAATAGAAGTCCATTGTACTGGAAGTGTATATGATCTATCATTAGCAAGCCGGGACAAGTGGCTAGTAGTATAAACACCAGAAGCTTTCCATCGCTAACATAGCTTGAAAGGCTGTAACACAAATAAATAGAGGCTGTAACATTATAAATCAAACTCATTTGTCAATACCTACATAGAATCTTTTAAACCCCTGGCAGGATTGATACATGCCAGAAACAACTTTATTTTATAAAAAAAAAACAGCTATATATACCTATCATACTTTTGCCTATGCATTTGATGATGTCTGCATAATTTTATAAATATTAAATGTGTTGTTTTCCTAGGTACAGGCAATTTAAACATACTAACCTTTTCACACTATAAATGTAAGCAAAATCCAGAACTATAACAGACAATCTTTGGAAGAGTATTGTCATTTCTGATTTATAATTCAAATTTGTTAAGTACAGCATATGGGGATCAAAGTATTTTGCTATGAAAGACATTACAAATTCCAGCCAAGCAAATAGAGGTGGGTAATCTAACGTCCATTCTGATGTCTCATCATAGTACCACTTGTCTATTGTTAAATTATGAGTGATTGCCAGCCAGTTTCTATGCACCTCAAAATCTGTAGAGTGGCTGAAAATACAAAGATTAAAAAAAAAATCATTAAAACAGTTCATAGTTATAAAATACATAATTAAAAGTATATTTCTAATTAATTTTGATATAAATACACACTACATTACAGTAGCACATCACAGCTGATCAGAATAAGCAGAAGTATTGATATACAATTTAATTATTGTAAGAAGGAATTAACTTAAAATGTTTTACTTACTATAGGGGTATAAAAAGCAATTTTACAGTTGTAACAATCACTACTATTTGAGGAATCATAGTAAATAAGCCGGTAATCCCAGTCGTCGAAGAACAATAACAATAAATATATGACTGAAACAGAAACTGTTGTCATAAATAATGAACTTCCTCCAATTAGCACAATAGTCTTTTCATATATTGTGATAGGGTTACGTGGAAAATAGATATTATATTTTGTAAACATTGATTGCCATGCTAGCAAAAAGTATATGATAGGTATAGTAAATGTGTAAGATGGATAACTTTAATCTCAGTATATTGACAATGACAACTGTGATCTGACAGACAAGTGACATTTTTAGCTGACGTAAATTGACATACGCCAGCGTTTCGTTTCGTCTTTTTTATTACCTTGTTCACTCACAACTCAGTAAATGCTTCAAAAGTTCAAAACATTTAATTTCAAACAAAGTTGTGTTTATACATTTAATAAGAATGACTCGCGAAAGCAGAAACAACTCGACACTATTATGAGCCAGCGTAGATATTATAGCAATTATTTGTATATATCACGTTTTTCACTATTCATTTTGTAAACGTGTAAGAACAGAAAGAGATACTTAAAATAATAACGATGTCCACTGTCCAGTATATTGTTCGACATATTGCAGGACCACCCACGGAGTACATTAATATATTTTGCTTTCAGTGTATTATAATGCACTCCGTAGTACATAGGCCCCTTGATCACCCCTAAAACAATAAAAAAAAAGTTAATGAAAACTTGAAAGTCTATGGTGCACTATGGGACACATGGAATATGTTGCGGAAATTTGTTTGTATCACAGAGTACTTTTATATATATGGAATAGAGGTCTAACTCAACGATCAAAATGGGAAACGCTCAGTGTCGCCTCTGGAAGCCAGTTATGGAACTAAATCAAACATGCGTATGTGTGCTATAGGAAAGATTCCTATAGCACACATACGCACATACGTACGTCACCTACTATTGCAGCCTATATAATATTTAAAAGGTTATTTTAAAATGTGAATTATATATTCGCTCGCTGTTACGTAGAACAGCGAAAAATAATTCACATTAAAATTCAGACAATAAAACAATGGGTAATTTTCGATTTCACATTTATTGCTTCCTTTTTAAACACTTCTTACTAAGTTTTCTAACTTTCATTTTAAACGAATCCATATATTCATTATCACACTCTCACTTTAATAATACATTATTTATATAATTATATACATGTTATAAATAAACAATCTCACAATGTCACAAACAAAAATTTTAAGTAAACTGGTCGTCTGAGTCCTGTCTCAATACTTAGATTTTAACAATCGAAGCAAGCACAAAATCAACACGGCGGTACGAGCAAAGGCTCTACTTAACGGAATTAGGTGGAAAGAGCACTTTTATACGATTAAAATCTTGAAAAAAACAAGAAAACAAGAAGAATAACCAGCGGCAAATTTTTGACAAAATGAATGACATTTCTTGTTTTTTTTTATTTTTTTTTCTCTTTTCTCCCATTTGGAATGAGAGTCTTTTGGGTCGCATGTGCATCTATCATATTCAAGTTTTGTAGCAGTAAAAGATTAGGAAAGTGGATTTTTAAGAAATTAGATGTAGGGAAACTTATTATTGTATGCATAAAAGATTAATTGGTCTTTGGAATTAGGATCAGAGCGGCCTAGGTTATAAAAATATTCTACTCATAGTTATGTATAAACAAAACATTTTACAACTTAATATTATTACTAGATATATGATTAGAAATAACTAAATACAAGGAACGGGTATAAGAAACAAGGAGACTACAGATGTAGGGAAAGTAACAAGGAGCAAAATTAGGTCCCCAAGACCAAAGCCGCATTCACATAGTGGACTGTTGATTATTTTAAACTGAGCCAGGTGGGCTAGACATAGTATGCTCCAGCCGCATTTTAATAAATACATTTGTAGTAATTTTGCCTTATTTTATTAAAAAAAAAAACCATGGCTAGATACTGATTTCAGGTTGTATTGTTTTTATTTCTTTCAACTTGTTTATTGTAAGCATATTGTTTCGTGGATTTCTTTGGAGGTCACACCAAAAAACAAAATGCATTACTACTTCACGCCATCTTGCGAACCGTGGTAGAACTACATAGTCTCAAACATAGACTTAGTATTTTCGTATGGTCTCAAATCATAACTACTGCCATCTCTTACTGAATTATTGAAAAGGAACGGATTTTAATGTAACCAAATTAAAATGTCAGTGTCATGTAAAGATCCGCGATACTTCAGGTGTCCAACTTTATTTTGTATACCTATAACGAGAACGATTACCCGTTTGCTAGTTCTAAGATTGTCACCCCTGGTTTGTATTCCTCAGCAACAACGTGGAATGACCCGAAACGCGATCTTTCTCCGTGCGAGAGCAAGAAACATCCGCTCCATTTTTCCCATAACGTATCAAAGGCGAAACCCTTAACATTTTGCTCAACATTTGCTCAAAATGAGTATTGTGATTGTGACTCAAAGCTACCACCACCTGCAGTATATCATACTGCTTACTGGATATAATATGTATCACACTGAAAAAGCATCATTGATTACATTTGTTTGGTACATACTAGAAAAAAAAACATTGAACCCAAGACCAAACAAAATTAGGTATTTTACTTTCCCAATTAGCATATTATCTGCATGCTCTTTCACCCTGTTGATTGGAACTATTTGTATTAAAATTGATAAAACAATCAACTTTCAAGGCTATGCTTGTATTACATGTGAGCTACAAAATATATTCAAGACTGGAAACAGAGTTTTATACATAATACTTATGAAAAAAAAAATTGCCTTGATGAAACAAGTATTTTCATGTGTCAAACAGTAAAACTAAATATAAAATAATAGCTAATAGGTACCAAATAAAAATCAATAATTAACAAAGATAAAGTAAAGCATTTTTAATTGAAACATCATTACTTAATCCAAACAACTCATAAAAAATTTGATTAAGTCCAAGTTCATTAAGTAATTTTGATAATTCACTCATAGTTGAGCATTTATTGTTTTCAGGATTTCTAAACATAAGTTCTTCAAAAGAAGAAAATTTCTTGTATGTCATTTCTTCACTGACATCAAATGTTTCAGTTTTCTTTATCACTATTTTCTTCCAAGACATGTTTTTAACGTCTTTCCACCATTCTATACAGTCACTATGAGAACCTTCAACACAAATTATTCCAGGTTTTCCAGGCAAGGAGAATCCTGTTAATTTTAATTCTTTGGCTTTTTTTACTATATCATCTCTCTTTCTCTTACTATAAATGTGATGAGAATAAATCCAAAGTCGGGCAAATTCATCTTTACTTCTGTTAACTTCAGTTGCATTAGAAGTATTTGTATTTTGTGTAATTGTATTATATTTATGCACATTTTCTTGCAACCATGAGATTGCTGTGTAAAGACACACTTCTCCAAAACTGTTTTCTTTAATATGGTTCAAGAGATCTGAATTTAAACTTGATTCATTCTGTCGATTCATTTTATTACATCTTACATATATATCTGGCTCTTTCTTTGGATACAAGCTAGGTAAATTTACGAAAACTTCTAACTTCAGACCTTCAATTGAAAGATTCAGCTTAAAATCCAAATGACCACCAATGCACTCTGTCTTGTTATTCAAATAATCATTCATTTCTTGTATTATATTTTTATCACATAATAACAATTCTCCCGGATCAGGATACATAGATTTCAATAATTCATATTCGCTAATTTGTTGTGATATGCAGTCTTCATAATCTTCCCTCTTTGTACTTGAGGTCGCCATCATAACCAGTTTTACTTATCTATTGTAAATGTATTATGTATATATAAAAGAGTATAATCGATTAAATTTTATAAACTTAAAATATTTTGATAATTTGTAGTAATATGTACAACTTTATTTATTTACAACATGATCAAAACGTCAACGACATATCCACAGAGTACTTTTATCAAAGTACTCTGTGACTTTTATATATATGACATATCAAAGCTTTGCACAGAGTCTGCTCAGTATCAAATTGTCAACCTGTAGGAGGTGGCGATACAAATCAATACTATTCAATTTGTAGGTTTAAGAAAAATTAAAATCTAATAGGGTTAAAGTATTTATTGGAGAATCTTAACTACATTTACACAAAAAAGAAAACAAAATAAACTATTCTAATTAAAACCTAAAAGGTAAAATATGGCATAAAAAAATCGTCCACATCGCTGACTAAGTGATTACTGGAAATGTTCCCAAAAGCCTGGCGGCATTGCCACGTTGTATGGTCATGCTTATCCTCTATCCAAGGTAAAATTCGCACTAAAGCATGTGCGAACTCGGATCCCACGGACCAAGAGTTTCAACCCCAAATGGCTCGAACCTATAACTCTGAACTAGGTTGTTAGTTGTTATATATATCCACCGTTTGAGGTTCTCAGCAGCTACACCAACAAAGCACGACGAACTGGGAAGATGGGATGGCGCAAGAGTATTGACACAAGTAGCGTCCCATACTAAAGGCTTACCCGACCTCCAAGGGAACTAAGACGTGCCTTCCGGTCTCTTGCCATCGTCACGTTAAGTTATTTACATTCGCATGCCATGCGACCCGCGCTACTGCTACATGAAAGGCCGTGGTGTCCGAGGCTGTTTTCAACTTCGCCACAGTGGCAGCGATGTGGAGAACCATATAAAGCACCTAGGCGTAATGCAACAGCAAGGCGGAAAGTAGTATCGTCGATCAAGGTGCCAAGGGCTCCCATTCACCCGCAGCCAGCAGGCGCGCACGCTCCGCAGAAGTATTTGATGTTGAAATAAGGTAATCCTAAAGTTTAGGGTAATCCTTTTTCAAGTGGGATGAACTACTCTGCAGATTAGTTCAGGGCCTGAACTAATCTGCAGAGTGGCTCATCTCACTGTCTCTGGGAAGATGGAATGTCAGGGAGATTTAAGATCCAGTCTCGGTATAGCACGGCACTTCTAAATACCACTATTTAACTATACCGCTGCATACCACTATTTTATATACCTACTTTCAATGCAAATAAATGATTATTATTATTATTTGTATCTCTCTTTTTTCACGGGCTATCCTCAGTATTAAGAATACCCGGTCCTTTGAAAGGCTTACGTGGGGACACAGGTCCAACACGCAGTGGCCTTGTTGAGAACTTTACTCTAAACTGGGATGGGGCATCTACTAGGGCCCATCCACCTCTGCTCTATGGAAGAACAGACATGAATGGTCCAAAGTAGATACAGAGCTATTGTAAATTATGAATGGAAAGTAAAAATTTAGGCTATGTGTAGGTAAATGTTAGTGGATTGGTTATTAGAACTAAATCGGAAAACTATGGCACCTGCCTTCTAACACATATAAATGCAATCAAATAGGCAGGTGGTGACTCGCCAGCTCACCGGATGGGCCCCCCAACATAACCGCCACTATAGGCAGCAGGAGGCAACACCAGTGCGAGCGGCTAGGGGTGTCGAGCGGTGCGGCCCCGATTTCGCCATCGCGGGTCACAGTAGCGGACCCGGAGCGGGTTTCCTCGCTATTACGCCATTAGACACTTCCACCCCCGAGCATATAGCTCTAGCGACCCCTCTCTAGCCAGCCAGTTAAGGCAAGAAAGAGCTGGGAGCCCTCCTAAGGAGTGACTCCCTGGAGCACTCAGGTCCGTTGTGTCGCTACTCACAAACAGCTCGCCACAAGCTGCCCTGCGGATGTATGCTCCTACATAGACCTTAAGATACATTTTTTATTTATATCTCAAAGTTGGAAAAAGCAAGTTAATATGCCCTCAGGTATTGCGTTATTCTCATGATGAGGTAACGGCTTGCCCCGAGGGGTTTATTATTATTATTATTATTATTATTAAATCAATCTGTGAGAAACCGAGTATATTCCTGAATAATTTATCAGTAGGTACCCGTAGACCGAGGATAAAAAAGCCGGTAAACTGATAACTTGTAATTTTGCGGACGCCGAGCCCGCCCATACGGATGCGAATAGTGGCTAGAGCCCAAGCTGGTCGTCCAATTATAATTATATTATGGGTGAGTGTATTTTTTATAATATTGTCCTTTTTTTTCAAAAGTAGAGGATGTTTTCATAAATGCGAATTACGAAGAAAATTAATTAATTTAGAACCGACACAGCAATAACAAAAGGCCGAATCTATACTAATATTATAAAGCTGAAGAGTTTGTTTGTTTGTTTGTTTGTTTGAACGCGCTAATCTCAGGAACTACTGGTCCGATTTGAAAAATTCTTTCAGTGTTGGATAGCTCATTTATTGAGGAAGGCTATAGGCTATATAACATCACGCTACGACCAATAGGAGCGGAGCATAAATGAAAAATGTTGCAAAAATGAAAAACCGTTAAAACTTAAACACGCGGACAAAGTCGCGGGGGACAGCTAGTTCATGATATGTATATTGAAAAAATCTTTCAGAAATGTCATTGAAATTTTTCATTCATAAAATTGTAAAAAACATCGTCAAATATCTAGTTTTTTTTATAGCTTTTATAAGAAATTATCTATAAACTAGCTGTCTCCCGCGACTTTGTCCGCGTGTTTTAGTTTCAAAGGTTTTTCATTTTTGTAACATTTTTCATTTATGCTCCGCTCCTTTTGGTCGCAGCGTAATGTTATATAGCTTATAGCCTTCCTAAATAAATGGGCTATCCAATACAAAAAGAATTTTTCAATTCGAACCAGTAGTTCCTGAGATTAGCGCGTTCAAACAAACAAACAAACTCTTCAGCTTTATAATATTAGTATAGATTTATGAGATTAGTGCGTTCAAACAAACAAACTAACTCTTTTATATATTAGTATAGATTAAATGAGACACTTTACATTTCATAATGTCAAGCTAATAGTGAAATTCATTACTTCCAAGGTTTTTTCCTTAGAATATGTACTTTTTTTCATAACTTTAGACTAGTGCTGAAACTGGAGCATGGGAGATGAAGCATGTTAGCATCTATAAAATATGTAGATCGGGCACTGCTTGCGCTTTTGTCAATTTGACAGTGACTTGACAAAGCCAAGATCAGTATATTTCATAGAGAAAACAATAAGTATTTATTCTGTGGCGAAAATTCGTATTATAAAAAAATAGTGTTATAGTTTCCATATATATAAAAGTACTCTGTGGTTATAGTGTTTGTATTGTATTTGTATCGTTGGTTTGTAAATTTGTTTTGCTACTTGCGGACTTCAGCAGGTTGCAGTAGTTGCTGTTGAATAATACAAACACTGAAAAGATTTGTAATGTAACTGGATGATTATATTTTATCGCTAAAGTGAATTAATTTCAAAATGTATCATTGTGGAATGCGTCAAGTTGGAGAAAGACACGTTGCTTACAAGGTTGATCTTATGGTTTGGAGCAACCGGCTTGATCTTTTAGCGCTTAGCAATTTTAAAGGTACTACTATTATTTGATTTTAAAATCTGATCACGATCTACGTTACAATTGGATCATATTTATTTGAACTTCCAATAATAATAGTCAACTGCTTTTCATGAATAATATATACAGTGATTATTTATACTATTTTCAGGTGAAGTCCAAATACATAGACTACATTGGCAAAAAGTATGGAACATGCCGCCACCCAAAGAAAATGTAACTGTTCGAGCAATGGCATGGAGGCCAGATGGCAAGGTAAATTTTAAAAAAATATCCTTGCTTTTTTCTCCGTCTATTATGCTTTTACAGCTAAATTACTAAACTGATTGTGATGAATCTTGTTACGGAGTATGCTTAAATCTTATGAAAGGACATAGGCTACTTTTTGCTGAGATAACCAACATCCAAACCAGTTAAACCACTGGCAATTTCTATTCTTAAAGTGATATATTATATTCACTAAGTTTTAGTTATCTTATTGTTTAATTTTCTTGTATCAAGATAGACATTCTCTTCATCTTTTCATTAAAAAAGGTTCATTAATAATATCTTTATTAATCAAGTAACATTATTTAATGTTAGTGTTCCTTTCTTTTATGATAATATTTATTCTAATAAGGAAAAATACTTTCAGGCTCTAGCTATAGGTTACAGTTCTGGGGCTGTATACATTGTGGATATAGAAGATAAAGAAATACTTGATAAATATGATTTGGAGCAAGAAAACACAGATGAATTTGATAACTCTAAACATTTTGGCATCACATGCATCACTTGGGCTGTGAGAGCTGATACTCTGGATAGTGCTACAGATCCCAACATCTATGTATGTAAATATTATATTGAGATTATTACAATTATGAATTAACTTAACAAAATATGTGATTTCTAGTGTCAAGTGTATAAGGTTTGTTTATCTTTCTGAGGGGCACTTTTTATACCTAAACAGTACTAACATTCATATGAGTTGTAGTACAGAAAGATTTAAAAGAATCACTGAATATATTTAAGATTTTCATTATACATTTTTATTTTCGGCAGGATGATGCCTCTATATTCCTACAAAACTTACCAGTAACCGGTGAATACAAAAACCAAGCATCAGATGAAAATGCAAAGGATTTTAAAGAAGTTCAGGCACCCAATCAATTAAACATGTTATTAGTTGGCTATGGTAATGGCTACATATACATGAACATCTTTGGGAGATACCCATATGGTTCACTACACTTGGCACAAGTAGCTAAAGATGATTTTGGGGAGTATAACATCCTTGATATCTGCATGTCTGATGACTTCAGTTTTATGCAAGTGCTTTACATTGATAGACTTACGAACAATCTACTTTTATCATTAATAAACACCAGTGTTTTGTCAGCATATGCTGAAGAAATGTATGTTGTTGCTAAGAAGCACAGTGAAATTGTGAGATTAACCTCATACCTTGATCAAACAATGATTTCCATTACTGAAGCTTGGGAGCATATTTTGTTGGAGATGGACACTAAAATGGCTGACTATGCAGCTTCTGTGCCTGAAGGTGGTGTTTCAGCGGATTTACTGGAGTTGCTAATGTTGGGTATGTGTTTGCATATTATCTCTATTTGAAAAAACTGATAGTTATAATGGTCTCACCCAATTCCATGTGTGGTAAATACAAATCATATTTTTTTTTTTACATAAATGAATTCACATTATGCACTTTATTATAAACAAAATGTTTTACTGCAGGGCAAATCCAACCTTATAATTAATATTACACTTAGCCATAAGCCCAACAGTACTTATAATAATCTATAGAAATAAATAGTAGCATGAAAAATGTACCTTTGTTATTTATCATTTATGTTTTTTGCTGTAATGGTAATCATGGCATTACATTCAACATTCTCATATAAATTTATTTTGCTATCCTTCCAGGTACACCATCTGATGAGTTAGAATTATGTCTGCTACAGAAATTAACAGTAAATGATTTGAAAAAGTTTGGAAACTCAATTGAACTGAGTTACTCAACAATACAGAAATTAGTTCTGAAGCAGTTAAATATTGTGGGCCAAAGTCTCACTTATTATTTGTCAGAGCTTAGGGGGTTGACAAGGATACCAGATAGATATAAGGTATAATAATAATATACTTATTTGCTATTCTTCAAATGTACAAATAAAGGAAGATGAGCTTAGAAAGTTCATATGTTTATAGTTTTAAGGATCCTAAATTATTTATAAAACTTAAAGTACATGTATTCAATTATCCTAATTAATACTATAACAGTTTACCAAATAATTTTGTTGTTTATTGTAGGTGCTAGGCATTGAAGAACATACAGTGACTGAAGCAATTAGAGCTTGCTGTGCTTTCCTCAACAAGTGTCTGGAGTTGCAACAGGTGATCGACACATCAATGCGCAACTACAAAGCATTTTTCCGATGGCTCTTTGTAGTTATTGTCAGATTACAAGGCGAACAAACGCCAAGCGAAATTGTAAAAATAACACAACAGGAACTTGGGCACATTGCTGAATTCTTATACAATTTTGACAATGTTCAAGTAGACAGTAATGAAGGCTTACCAGAAAAACCTGTGAAATTCAACTTAGAAAGGCTAGGACAGTACTTAGAAGACCAAGAACTTACTATTTTACCTGATGATGAAGATAATCCTTGGCATAAATTCCTTAAAGACAATTCCTGTCTACTAAAGGACAATGACACTATATTTTCGTTAACGGAATTCAAAAAGTTTTCACTGGTACAACAACAAAAACATTTAAAATCTGCAATCAGCCAAGTATTTAATGTTTCAAAAAAAGATACTTGCAAAAATTTTTCTGCTTTGTATACCATGAAATGTTATGAAGACAAAAGTAATGGAAAGCTTAGTGAAACTTTAAGAATATGTCAAGCTTACTATGCATCAGAAAATGGCTTTGTGATGGCATTTATAGATTCCATGAATGTAAATGATGGGATTCATTTTATGACTGTAAAGATTAAAGAAAAAGCATGCTCTGTATGCGCAATGAAATACAGTTTTTCAACAATCATACTAGGAGATAAGAAGCCAAATGACGAGATTATACCAGTACTGGATTTACAATTCTACTCTTCAGAATATTTATCAGTGCTTACACAGCACCCTAGACATGATGAGAATTCCATATTTATTCAAGTGCCTCTAGGAATTGCACTAATTAATGCTGGTGAATGTGCAATTAAACCAAAACAATTTCTGTTTCATGAAAAAGTGAACAAGAAAAATATATCGCCATTGATTGAACCAGGAGTTTTCAAAGTATTAGACAAAATGGATGGTTTTCGAATAGCTGTGTCTGGTGGTCGTAAAGTAGCTGTTGTTTTATCACAAACTCATAGAAAAGTACGGGTTTTCGAAATGGAAATTGATGGTGATGATGAAGAAGACGAAACATTAGATACTACACCACAGTCTCTAAGTACTAATGACCAGTCCTTACAATCTGATAAACACAGCACAACTGCCGCTGAAGTAACCTTTTGATATACGCTTCACTAAATTAGTGCTACAACATATAATAAGAACTGTTATAAAAGTAAGTAAATAAAATGCAATTGTAAACTAAAATAGAAACATCTTTTAATTCACAGTGTAATCTTACAACTACATTATATACCTACTAATCCTACTAGTACAATACATACAAATGAGTTTCTGAGATAATTATTATTATTAGTTCGCATAAATTTTACATTATTGAGTTTATTTGTTTGTTTTTTTAATTTTTTATTAGTTTATTGAAAATAGTATTTTTAATTTCTTTACTAGTTATTAAATCAGACTTGCCTGTGGTGACTTTATTTGTATATTTTCAAACACCGAGTTAAAGTCTGTGTCTAAGCCCTGATTGTCTATTCCATATAAGAGGTGTTCTGATGATAGATTCCTACTTGGCCCGGGTGCTGGTTGACTAGGTTGCCGTTGTTGGTTGGGAGTAGTTGTGGTAGTACGATTATAAATTTCATCACCATCACCATCTGCATCATCATCGTCTATTTCATCCACTGTAAGAAGTATTATGTATTATTAGTTGTTTTCCAGAATTTCACCTTGTTAGACTCCTCCTGGGTTTGTCGAGTGATTTTATATGCTTAAAAATAAGATCCTTTAAGATTTAAATCTAGTAGGTTATTTCAGGAATTAGTAATTAAACAAATTCTTTATGTTTGTAAATACCAGAGCAGATTGACCTCTAGTCTATCTTGAAATGCATATTATTTGTTATTTTGTTTTAGATTTACTTGCTAGTAGTTCATACCTGGTATTACTGCCCTGCCTTCATATCTTCTCCAGTCCTTTCTCAAATAATAATACAGTACAGCACAGCCAATTATCACTATGATAGAGACTACTATAGCTATTAGTTTCACAGCATCTATAGCAGAGAAATCAGAGCCAGACACTATCATGTCAACTTGCCCAACCGTGTACCCAGCTCCATTCAATTTCTTAGATATACAGTGGTAGTAGCCGGACTCTCTTAGAGAAACATCCTACAAAAAACATAATGAAAGTATATAAACAACAAACTCATCAGAAAAAATATATAACCAATAGCACTATTTATAGTCAATGACATTAGGTAACCTTGAACTTTTTTACCTAAAAATACTTAAAACATACTTACATGAATATGGAGTTTGCCTGAGAGGACTTCATATTTATATTTCTGTTCATTATAAACATTACCAGGACCAATCACATCTGTACCATTGAACAGCCAAAACATGAAGTTATGGTCTAAATCATTGCTGCGACAATTCAACACGGCTGTACTGCCTGCAGGCACCTCTTTCACAGTTAAACTTTTAATTTCAGGAATACTATCACCCATAGAACGCATTTTGGAATAGATTATAGAATAAATCCTTTGATGGAAGTGTTATATCATCAAATTTCCAAACCACGGCACAAATGATTTGACATATGCAAACATACTCAGTCTCGATGAATGTGTGCCAAGTTTATAATTATCTACACCAATACTTGTCACATGTTTCACCTTCAGTATAGTTTATTATAGTCCAAAATAACAGAAATCTGTTTGCTTCATAGTTTGTTTGTTTTAGTATCTACTGCTCCCACTTGAATGCTTTATTAAATGCATGAATACTTCCACACAAAGCACTGGTAGTAACATCCATATAGGAGTCATGACTACATATATAGGCAAATTTACTCTGGTGTATTCTAATTTAATACATATGATGATTTGAGCAGCCATTTTCAGTCCTATTGCTGCTAT
The DNA here is from genome assembly GCA_932294365.1 of Diachrysia chrysitis. Taxonomy (NCBI): domain Eukaryota; kingdom Metazoa; phylum Arthropoda; class Insecta; order Lepidoptera; family Noctuidae; genus Diachrysia; species Diachrysia chrysitis. The sequence continues at coordinate 6,452,175 of OW028649.1, read as the reverse complement.
ATACCACACGTTTTTATTTATAGTTCCTCGAAACCTTTCTATGCCATTTCTGCAGTGCGAAACCATATGGAATAACACGTATATAAGTAAAATACTGTCGTAAACCCACATAGGTATAAAAACAATAAACCAATTCCAGTGAGTCCTAGATTCTAATCTAAGGCATAAGAGTATTAAGAAAACCAAAAATATAAACCAAGTAAATAGAGCCCTGTGTAAAATAGCCATTATGCTAAGATAGCGTATGATATTTATAAAATATATCAAAGTCTATTAAATTATATCGAGGTTCATCGAGTTTGATGTAAAACACGAAATTGACAACATAAAATACTATTCCACTATTCCATTTTGTTTGACACCTGTCAAAAAATTCTGCCATCTGACATGCCATTTCTATAGTTTTAAATTTAGGATCAAGGTATTTTATTACCTATTCGGTCGAATTTCAGACACGGAGTGTGACTAAAATTAGAATATAAGAACCATCCAACAATTACTATTTAATACTAGTTAATCGTATCGGACGGTTAATCAATAACTAGTACTCACAGACTAGTTATTGATTTGACTCTGGGTGGTGAGTGTGCACTGTGGCCACTGTGGGCAAATGGGCAATTTAATTTATGTGCATGCTGTGCTGTCAAATTCAATTCTGACTCTGACATTTCTGTCAGACAAATCGTAAATCGGTGGATCTATGCCTGTCAGGAAAAATATTTTGCACATTGTTGAGGTGTAAAAATAAGCTTACTAAATAATAATATATGATAAAGCCATATCAATAGTGATTTTCCAATTTATTAGATTGTAATAAACTGTATGTAAGATGGCTTCACCATTGGAGCAGTTTGTTGAAAATGTCAGGACAATGTCGGCATCAGGTAAAAAAGTATTTTGCTTTATTATTTACTTGCTTGATGGGATTACTTAATTATTGTATTGAAACCTAAAATTTACTTTACCGTTGATATTTATTACAGGCTCGTTTCGTGAGTTGTGTGAAATAATAGGCAAGTCTGATGAGGTCTTACAAAGGAACAGTGCCCATCTTCCAACAGTTCTTGAGACGCTTGATATCCAGCAACACTCTTTAGGGGTTCTGGCAGTCTTAGTTGCTAAATTCTCTTTGCAACAGGTAAGCCTTAACCATCATAATAACAATATTGAACTACAATATTTTGGGCCCTTTTGTTAATAAACAAACAGTATATACACTTAATATACATTATAAATAATTCAATGTTCTATTTTCGGTATTTAAATTACACAAAATCAATATAGTGTACATGTAGAACTTTTACTGTTGCCCATTCTTTACCTACCTTAATATTTTGTACAATTATTTGTTACAATATAAGATGAAAATGGTTATTATTTACCAGTAGGTACTACTAATTTCTAATTTTCTTAATATTCAGGGTAGCGATGTGGACAAGTCAACAATGTTCAAACAGATCCATGACTTTATTACAAACTGCAATGGCGAACAAGTGAGGTTCTCACCAGAATTATGTATGTAGTTTTCAGCCTATTTAAAGTGTAAACATAACATGTAAACTAAAATCAATATGATAACCAATCATTTTCGTACACCTTTGAAATTAGAATTGAATTTAGGCTTTAGATGAAATATCTACTTTGGATTGACTTACACATTTTTGAATTTTTTCTCAAAATGTATTATTTTATTAATTTAGAATTTTTTGTTAATTCTTCAGTAATCATGCACTGATATTGATTAAATATTAAAACCTACATTTACTTTGAAATTCCACATTCCACAATATAAATTTGCTATATTTTACAGATGCAGAGTTATGTCACATCTTAACAAATTACCTGGTTGAAATCAAACAGCCTATTAGAGGGATAGAGATTCTAAAGAAAGCAATCAGAAAAATACAGTTATTTGATTCACAGCTGACTTCAATCCATGCAGATATTTGCCAACTTTGCTTGCTATCAAAATGTATGAAACCAGCACTAGAGTTTTTGGAAACTGATGTTACGGGAATTAGTTCTGAGGTGAGAAACATATTTTTATTTTATGTGTATGGCCCTATTAATTACCACTTTCTAAACTCTGGCAACAGTTTAATGATTTATGCTTTAGAATAAGCTCTATGTTACCTAGTGTTTGACATTCAATAACAAACAAAATATAAGGACATGGATAAAAAAAAAAATAGAATTACATTTCCTATATGCATGCCTGTTATAGGTACCTTAGAGGAATAAATAAGTAAACTATAGAGTATGCATATCAAGTATGAACTGTTGGCACTAGTATAAACATGTAAAATTAGTATCAAAACGAGCACGCCGGTTTATTAAAACTATACTAATAATATTGGAAACATGGATATTTTCTCAAAAACGTCTGTTGCTGCATGGAAAATCAGTAAACAAGCGCTTTACATTTAGCTAAAAATGTTCTTACGTTTGACATAAAGGGCTACTAGCAATACGCATGCTTTATTTTTGTCTATGTTTACTCTATGATAGGTACACTCAGCATTCACAATGTCAGTGTATTAATCGGTGCAGGACTTGTGTCTACTGTTGGGTTTTGACTCATAATTGAATAATACAAGGTTCATTGCCCACATAACAGGCCCAACCAATTGTTATATTATACAACTGTGTTACAAATATCTATCTTGTTTCAGTTGGGTGGCAACAATGATTCTAAGCATTTCCTTCTGTATTATTACTATGGAGGCATGATCTACACAGCCATGAAGAACTATGATAGAGCTTTATATTTCTTTGAAGTTGTAGTGACTGTTCCAGCTATGGTTGTTTCCCATATCATGTTGGAAGCTTATAAGAAATACATATTAGTGTCATTTATTCTACATGGAAAGGTAAGATATCCCTACGGGTACAATACCACATGCCAGAACATCTGTAATAGTTAGAATTAGTTTTAGTACATATGAGTATTAAGAATGATAAATAAAATAACATTATTGTAGGGACAGCCATACTATTTGCCCCAAGAAACAACATAAACAAGATCAGAGCTACAACTGAATCCTAGTATGTTTATGAACTAAACTTTAACATATTAAAAATTACATTGTCTAAGTTAATTAAAATAATCATTAAAATAAAAACGGCAATTATTCCGCATCGGACAAAAAAATAATCACGTAAATCGGATAAGAAATCTGGGCGTAATCGATGTATATACTTGGAAAAAAAATACTAACCAAATTGACATCCTCCTTTTTGAAGTCGTTTAATGAAATATTTTATAATTTACAGATTTTACCCATGCCAAAATACACTTCACAAGTGGTGTGCCGTTTTCTAAAGCCATTATCAGTGGCTTACCATGAACTTGCGTCATCTCAACATGCAGCCATAAAGCACCGGGAATCATTCATCAGAGATAAAAACATGGGATTAGTTAATCAAGTAAGCCATATATTACCTATATTTATCATCTAATAATTAACTTTTATAATATGCTTTTTCGTTTGAAAAATGTTTTCATGTAGGTTCATCACCTACTTATTAAACAGTTACATTCTACTTTTGTTGTGAAGAAGTTATTTTCAGAGATACTATTCTGCAATCTGTTTTATGCATATTGAAAGAGTTACTATAGACATTTAATTGAATGTGGAAAACTAACTTAATGAAGACCTCCGTGGTCGAGTGGCGTACACACCGGTTTTCAAGGTGTCGCCAGCTCTGAGGTCCCGGGTTCGATCCCCGGCCGGGTCAATGTAAAAAAACCACTTTTCTACATTGTCTCGGGTCTGGCTGTTTGTGTTGGTACCTTCGTTGTCTCTGAATTCCATAACACAAGTGCTTTAGCTACTTACTTTGGGTTCAGAGCAATGTATGTGATGTTGTCCACATTTATTATTTATAAAAAAAAAAAAAAAAACTTAATGCTTAATTTTGTTGGTTATTTACAGGTATTAAGCTCAATGTACAAAAAGAACATTCAGAGGCTGACGAAAACTTTCTTGACATTATCGTTAAGTGACGTAGCGGCACGAGTGCAACTGCCCGGCCCGACACAAGCAGAAAGTTACATTCTAAACATGGTAAGATATAGGAAATATTCGAACACATAATGTGTTGTGAACACATGTTGTGTGAGAATATCTAATTTGTCAAACTCTTGTGCACTTTTAAGTGTAGATAATTGGATTCCTTTCTTAAGGCTCAAAAAAACAGCCTTTCTAGTTAATGCGCTTATTACACTATCCTAAATCCTTAATTTAGTCTTTTCTGAAATTGGGAAGGTGTACCTAATCGCATTCAGTCTCTACCATACATAAATGCGAAAAAATCAAATGCTTTGACATTTAGGCTTCCTAATTTAGTAACTTAATTAGGAAGGTTTAATAAGCGCTGTAGGATGAGCTCTTGTCAACTTTGGCTACGTAAGGACTAAGCTTAGCCTAGACTTGAGCTTCAAAGCAAAGAATGTTGTTGACTAATATTATTTCGTCAATTTCAAGTAATACTACAAAATTTATTGATTCTAAACCAATTTTTTTTATGACCTAAACTAATTAGATTTTTTTATTTTAATAGATTGAAGAGGGAGAAATATACGCGATGATCAATCAAAAGGACGGCATGGTTGTGTTCTTAGACAGTCCCGAGAAATACGCGTCGCCAGAAACTTTGTGTGTACTAGAACAACAAATGGCGGCTTGCACAAAACTGCATCAGTATATACAAGAGATGGACGAACAAATACAAGTTAATCCTCAGGTGAGATTTTTTTTTTTTTTTCAAAATTATATTATAGAGATTTGAGGAATATCCCATTCCTAAAATTCCTTTGATACTTTCTTATGTTAAACAATATTTTGATCGGTAAATTGTACTAAACATCAATCGTCAAGTTTAGTATTACTTAGTTTATATACGTCAATATATTATCTCAGATATTATATTACTCACACGGATTATAATCCTCAGTAATAATAAATAAGTTTTATATGCCATCTATAATTATAGATGGCACTTATAATATATATACACTACAAAAGTATAGTACAGTGGCAATCAGATTTATGAATTCAGCTGCCAGCATCAAGTTCTCATTATCTCAAAGCTTTATTCAATAACATTTAAGTCTAGTCAGCTTTAGTTTTTGTTGCAAATAGTTTAAAATTCATGTTCTCAAACTGACTTGATTGTTTTCTTCTTTAATTCAGTACGTGGTCGACCGACCTTCGCTACCATCAGATGTCAAAAAGATAAGCCCTGGCACTTTTGTGTTTGCCTGAAATCTTTTATCTGTAAATATCTTTAAAGTCGTTAGAACTGTTTAAAGAACGCTACTATGACTGAATTTTAATGGTTTTGGATGCAGTCTTCTATACAACTGGGATGACTACATTTGCTATCGCAATAGACCCTCTAAAACCATTAAAATTTGAAGTACATATGTTATGCTCAATGGACGCAAGAACTGTTGCTAAAATAAATAAATATACTGATAGGTTAGTGCTTTACTCGTTGTTACATTGTTGTCGTTCCTTTTCAATCAGCATGATTTCTGTCTCTCGATAAATGTCGAACACTTGCTTACCCTGGATGTAGAACGAAATGCTGTTTTAGAAAAAAATCCTGTATGCGGCTCGAACCCCTTCGCTTTTTATTCTACATTGAAGCTTATCTTACCTAAACTTTTCACAATTTCTTGAGCTTACGAAATATACCTACTATTTTAAATTCACACGAAATGTATGAAACATACACGTAAGCATGTTCGCACGTTAAGTCCGAGTATAAACTACGAGGCATGTCATTCAAATTATTATAATAATTATTGCCATAAATTAGTTTTCATTGTCCGTTAATAAATAAAACAACAAAAATATTTTCGTGTTCCAATGTGTAACTCCGTATTAAATTTGCGTCATCTTGCTCCGATCTCTATAGGGGTACTGGTCGGGATGCAGTTAAATGCATACCCTATTAACTGGCCTGGTAGTGTTGAATGACTTGCGCAGTACAATCCTGCAAATGGACGCGTTTCGAACTGCAATGTATTGATTTCACGGTCAACAAGTGTTTCAGTGACCATTGCGTGAAGTAACCTAGTGTTCGATTAGGTTATTAGTGCTTTCCGGTACATAGTTTACAATGTGGTAATCGAATAAAGATTGTGAATCAGGGCTACTATTTCAGTGCCTAAATTAATTGGAAGCTATACATACCTACCTAATATTTTTTACACCACATCCTGTTTATTGAAAATAGTCTATCATATTTCGTTATTCGTTTCGGCTTGGTTGAGCATTAAGGAAATTTATCGTCGCGTGTATTACCTGAAGACCATTGGTAATAGCAGGTCATTATTTATTATACCTTCTTCGGTATTATAGGTAGTCAAAATAGTAGCTCATACTAGTATTTTTGGATGCGGTTCTGGTTGTCTTGCCACACAAGTAGTGTCGCTAGGATTGTTTATAACATGACTGTTAAATAAAATTTCTCTGTCCTACTCTTCAACGAAATTGTCAGTCAAATGTACCTATAAGTTTCAAAAATGTCTCGCCAAAATAAACTAAATCTATGAATTATTGTTTCAGTACGTCAAAAAATCTGTTGGGAGCCACGACGAGGATATTCCAGCTACCAGTCAGAATTCAAAGACTACTTATTCTATGTAACAATATAGATACTCATTTTTATTAAATAGTTATGTAATTGAAACAAAGTTTCGCAGTTTTACTCATTTTCCCATCCCTTTATTTTTGATACAACATTTATTAGATATCATTTCACCATATAAAAAATATGCAACACAACAACAAATGCAAAACAATAACTAGTAATTTAATATTAAAAAGCTTCGTGAATTGCCTCTGTGAAGGCTGTCATGCTTTCCAGAGGGGTTTGTGGTGTAATTCCATGTCCCAAATTGGCTATGTATCTGTGTTTACCGAATTTTCGCGCCATTTCTATTGTCATCTTTCTTATTTCCTCCTGAAAATGCAACCATGTGTCAGTTATGTCAAACTTATACTTATATTAAATTATATTCTTTAATAATGTAACAATACTTACAGGCTGTTTATACAAGTCTTGTGGGTCAAGATTACCCTGTAGTGTGATATTTTCACCCACAGCTTTCCTGGCTTCAATAGGATCAACTGTCCAGTCTATTCCTATAGTTTCATAGCCTAAGTGAGCTTGAATATCCAAGGAAGGACCTCCACCTTTTGCAAAAACTGTCTGCAAATAAAAAAAATAAAAGGCTCATTTATTAAAATCAAAATAATTTAGTCATAATTTCGTGTTGGGTAATTTATTTCGCAAGAGTAATTCAAAATAAAGAAAAATCATCAAAAATGTCTCTACTAACCATGGGAACTTGATCTAATGATTTCTCCTCAATCGCTTTTTTCACTCCAATCCTAATATCCTTGAGATATGGAGCAGATAATTCTATAAACTGTTCTCTTGTTAGATGGTCAGCACTAGACTCAAACACTTGCAACAGTTGAGCACCACTTTCAACCTACAAACACATAAAGTATCACTTGAATAAATAAGTCATACATAATAAACCATATTCAGAGGACCTTGACATCTTTCATATAAAATAACTTAATATTTATTCATATTAAAAAGACAATTTTAAAATACAGTATTCAGTCTCACCAGATTCATCTGGTAAGACTGGAAGCTGACACTAACAGCTTGGGAAAAGGCTAGGCAGAAAATCCCGTGTGAGACTTATACAAATGTTTCCATTATGACAGTAGAGTTGTAAGTTACAAGAATATTATACTGCAAAAATGTTCGGTCATGATACATGTACAAATCAGACAAGTAAAACAAAAGGAATTATGATTATTACAAAATGTTACGAAACAATCACCTATATACAGATTTTGGTACAGAATACTCTTCGAAGTTGACATTTAGTACAAACATTGATTGCTTAAAATCAGGAATATTTGCAACCTCATCATGATTGTTAGATTAGTTTCAGGTTATGAATATCAATTAATATAATGGTTAAGTGCACTTTATTGTACTACTTTTTTAACTAATACCTAAGACGGAGTGTGTTGAACTGATAACAATTTTATCTATCAAAAACAATTTGAAGTTGGAAATTACATCATATAAAATTGTTTTGATATTATTCTTAGTTTACATTTGTGGATATTGAACATTTTTGTTTACAATATTGTTGAAGTGATTAGTTTCAAACCCTTACCTGCATGATAAGATATTCTATAATGACATTGGTCAGTAGTTTGAGTAGTTTGTGGACATCCTTAGGGTATTTTTCAATCCATTCCTTTGTCTTGGACATTGTCTTACTACCACCACCTTCAATCATATATCCCATTAATGTAAACTGAAATGTTAAAATTATTTGTTAATAAAACATATTGCAAGCCACATTTACTCTAAGTATTCATACAACAATAAGTATAATCAAATAAAAACAAATGAATTATTAGATATTATTTACTTACTGGTGCACCGGTAAAACCAATCAAAGGAACTTTGCCTTCAATTTTATGTCTTGTTAAAGTAATAGCATCACCAACATAAGACAATCTTGAAACAGCACCTTCTTGTTGCAACTGGTCTATTTCGGATGGATCTTTGAGTGGACTTGGAAATACGGGGCCCTGAAAGGTCATGTTTTGATAAGAAATATTTACTATCTCCATAAGAAAAAGGTAAGGTTTTTAAAAAAGACTCAAAAAGTGTTTTACTTACTAAACCAGGGTGCATTTCTACAGTCATTCCAAGAGCTTGTGGTATAACAAGAATATCACTGAAGATGATAGAGGCATCCAAGTGTGGATACCTCCTCAATGGCTGTAGGGTTACTTCACAGGCTAATTCGGGCGTCCTGCATACCGTAAAGAAGTCATGTTTTGCCCTGACTTTTTGAAACTCCGGTAAATATCTACCGGCTTGTCGCATCACCCAAACAGGGACTTTATCCACCTCCTTTCCAAGCGCAGCGCGCAGCAGTCGGTCATTTTTCAATTCTGGAAAATTCTGTACAAATATTGCTTCATAATGTTACATTAACTTTTATTAAATGTAACGAATACGTAATTATAATTAATGGCACAAAATATACCTTATTAGTTAATTCCATTTTGTTCTTGTGTTGATTTTGTAATAGCTTTCAAGATAGATTTTAAGTACGTTCTAGTTGTTTCTCCTTATTCTATTTGATTTTCAGATCTTTTACTAATAACAGTATTGTTCAAGAGTTTCAACACTTTCAATCAGCCGCTTCAATGACTCGCACAGTAATTGCAAGCGGTAGGTACGTAAATGTAATGTAAAGTTGTCAGTTGTCACTTGTGATCTGTCATTGTCAGATTTACGTTTCTTTTGACTGTAAAAAATACCGAACATAATGTATACTCTATATGAAGTACCGATTTTTTTTATCTTAAATTCAGTTATTTATTTATTTCTTAGTCAACAAATAAGCAAGGTTCAGTCTTGTATAAATTTGGGAATTGGAAAAGGTTAATGTATTTAAACATTTTCAAATACCGAAATAGAAATAACTTAAGGTATTATTTAAAACTTTCGAAGTACAGGCCGATTTGTCCTTTAATCGTTTAGTACACTATTATTATAGCTCTATTCACACATGCTCTCATGATTTTGTAAACAATACCTAGGTGGCGCTAGTTCTCATGCCATACCAATAGGATTTAGAATATAAATTTCAAAATTAAAAATACTTATGCCTCTATGTAAAGTGGTTACATAGTGGCAGCATATTATGTTAATAATTGCTAGAATTTAATCAGCAGGCGTCGAAAACTGGCGACAAAGGGAAATAGTTATAAAATCAGTGCTTACTTCCATCCAGCCCATGAAATAATAATCAATAAATGACATGAATAAAAATGTAAATATTAATTGCTAGTTAATGAAATATACTACAGAAATTTTATAAACCTAGGTGACAATAATATTTATTTACACACTATTTCAAAATAAGGAGGAATATTCAATTTGGTTTTCGTGGTTAATCAAACGCAAACAGATCTAACCTATGGCAGACACTACTATCATAATAAAAAAATACACAATGTTTGCGAGTCTCATCTACCTGCCCTCACACTTCTATCAAAACGTTAAAAAAAAATACAAATGAGTAGAGGTCTACGATAACGTGATGGTTTTTGTGAAGCGACACAGGGCGACCTTTTACAGTGTAGTATTTTTTGTATCAAACCTTTATCCCACTTTCCTAATAAAGTTTATTCGCCTACCTTAAAGGAAACACGTCCCAATTTCAAAAGGACGTTCGAAATTTAAATTCTTGTTTTTATGTAGATATATACTTATTTCTACAGTTTAGTCACAGTGGTTTTGGATAAAAACTGCAGCATAATAATAAAGCCTTACTGAATAATACCTAGTATTTAATCCAAAGGTAGTCAAATGAATAGTTTTCTGCAGTTGCATATCTACAAGCCTTTATCCTATCCCTCTCATTGCTTGTGAAATTACCTACATAATGAGTTAGGTATTCTAATTTTTTTTCAAGACTTGGCCTCCCTTACCCTTCATTCTGTAACAGTAATAGATCGGTATTTTTAGCTCATTATATCGATTTTTATTTCATTCGTGCTTATAAACGTTTAACGTTTTTTATATAAGGTTTCGTATTAGAATGGCACTTGTTGTCTTTTAATATTAAAAATGTCCTTTTGATCAAATTGTAGGGACACAGGTGCTGTGACTTGCGCATTCTTTGTGCAACGCCGTGGGATCGGTGGATTCTATTCACAATATTTATTTTAATTTGCGTATAACTGCCTGATTATTTAAAGAAAAGTTTTTGCTAAGACTATGTAGTCTTTTTGTCAGCTTTAATGAATCCAACGTAGGTAAATCACAAGCTATTACTTTGAAGTAATCTACAGGACTCCTAGCATCGTTTACACAGATGATTAAGCTTGACACAGCATTGTAGGTAGATAGGTACTTATTTTATTCTATTTTGTCTATTGTCTAATGTCAAATGAACAGTTAAAGATGTTCTAAGCCAGCTGGTTGCGTTTGAGGTAGCACAAAGATAATAAGTAGATACATAATTAGGCACTCAGCAAAAACATTTTCAAAGTCAAATCGTAAAATAGTGTGGGAACTCAACTTTTTATAAAATCGAAATCAAAAAACAAAGGCAGAAGATTATACGCAATAATTTAGCCGGTCCCGTTATATCTCAAATGTTTTTTATTATCTTAAAAAAGTTAATGGCCAGTGTATCTGCGATTTCTTTCCGAAGAATTGGTTTTTTGCACCGACCTATCATTTTGACTATGTTCACTGGGCCCAGTAGGGGCCTTAGAAAAGATTGAACAATGACTTACGCATTTCGCAGATCGCATTTTGGAAGCAGGTTTTAGCAGCCTTTAATTTTTTTTTTCATTTATTGATAAGTTTTTTATTGAAGTATTCCATATAAATTTCACCCTAGAAATTCAAATAAATAAGTCAAAATAATTGTTAAGAATATTTCGTCAAACCTTAGTAAATGTTAACGAAAAGAATGATGTGTTTCGTGAGATTGTGTAGTCTGCAACTTCGAAGTGGTCTGGGTAGAGGCCTTATCTACGAACAACACGCTAATTTACACGATATTCTTCTATTACTGTTTTTGTAATTAATGCCAATCTCTTTCATCTGCTTCGTTAATTAATACGGTGTGCATATTAAAAGTACAGTTGCTTTTTATAATCCACATGCTATTTACTTTGTTTTAGCAAGTTTTAAAAAGAGTTAAAGCATCAAAGGGACACAAAAATTAAAAAAAAACTGTATAAAGAAAGAGAATTAAGGTTTTATTGACTGAATCTAAAATAGAAAATAAGTATTCGAAGTCATCTTTCATTCAATTGTATGATAAGACGGCGTACATACATACTAAGTCCATTCTACGAAGTAACTGTATGATATGATAACCCAACGATGACGTGTTCCAATTCTATTCGATCCCATAATTTTTAGTGACGTCTACATGGCGAGGAAGGTGCATTCGGCGTCGGCGGCGGCAATAGCGAACAATTGCCACTAATGCAGGCTCAATTTATTTACGAGTCAGTCGCTAGGGGCGCATGAGAACATAGATCATGCTCTACCGTGGAGTAGACTTGTTTATGTTATACTTTTGTTTAAAACAATACTTTTTTTATTTTCATACATTAAATATCTTGAGAAAAGTAGGAAGCGTAATGAATTGACCTATATTTCTGAAGTCTCTTCCATTTTAAGTTATCATTTCATGTCATATTTCTGTAGTTACCGGGTAACCGAATATTAATCGCAGTCATTCTATTAAATGTTCGATATAGATATATGAATCCATTACAATTATCTTCATTACAAAGTTGTTCTATATAAGTTGTCCGCCCTTCAATACCGATATAATCGCCGATATTTAGACGCCCGGCATTGTTAATGGCGACCTAATGTCATATAGCCTTACCATTTGTAATTGTAATAGTAATTGCGTATTTATAAAAGCAGCACACAGTGTTTAATGTTCGATCAATGGCAATGATAGATCAACGAACTCAGTTCGCTTCGAACGCGGAAGATATGTTACTACTGGACTACTCCAAGGTTTTCCTTGTGTGTAAACAGGAGGAGGACATTGACTCAAGCAGTGTAAACAGTTCCTTATCTCAAGCTTCGCTGCAACGAAGCCGTCGAGTCGCTCGCAGCTTTTATCTAAAACTAAATTGTAGTTAGTAGATAGACACATTATTATGATAGGTATTGAGTGTACGGGTATGGCACGGTTGTGTTATTGTAACGTCAACTAGCCTATTTTTTGACCTAATAGATAAAAAAAAATATATAGGTTTATAATACGATTTTTAAGACAAGGTACGAGTATATATTTGTAAGCTTACAAGTTTTTTTTTTAAAGATATCATTTAGAAGTTAAAGGAACTTAGGTATATAATATTAGGTACTTCTAAAAATATAATACTTATGAATAAACTAAGTAAGAAACAGATCATTTTAAAAGAAGTAATCTGTGTATATTGTCTAACATTAAACCAAAACCTTATTTCTGGTTAGATTCTTATTCGCTTCCATTTTGTGTCAATTAAAACATTAAAAACGGTTTAAACGAAGTTCGTTAATTCACGACGAGTTGCCAACGTATATTTTACACGGAAGTATGGTTTTGGGCGCCGATTATGATCTTAAGCAAGGCGGGTGTACACTAGATATAACCGCGGTGGATAGTAGTAATTTAGAAAGCAGTTTTTTGCCGCCATGGGCAGCTGGCCACCAATCAAAATGTGCATTGTGCAGTGAGGGTTGATGCTTGATTGCCGACTCATGACTCCAATGTTTTCATAAAAGAACTCGACTTTGAGACTGGCCATTCACTTTTGAGGTCGGCAAGGAAGTTCGATTCATGGGTTCTGTTGATTGATCGACAGATTTTTAAGTACATATAAGCGCAAAATATTAAGTTCGTGGGTAAAGTTATGCCACGTCTACGTAGTACCAACTAATCACATCTGGTTTTGATAGTACCTAGGTTAGGTAATGTATCCTATTGTATTTTATGAATCCACAGCCCGCATCGCGATATATGCTTGTTTATACTCTACATGACAATAGGGTGATGTGAATGCGCCAAATGCACGTGCACGATATTAAACGATGTTTTGTAGATCTCATAGGTTGCGCCACTTTATTACGCATTCAAATTATTTGACTAGTGAAATTTGTGACCATAATTAGTGGTTATAAAATTATGCGGTGGTTTGTCTGGGCTCTACATTCGCAGGATATTTAGTATACAATTCATAAAACTAGGTATCTAATAAATATTAAGTATTAATACATTATATTTATGTATAAACGTTAACCACTACAATAACTCCAAGACCAGCTATTTTTATCAGACAAAAGTTCTCAGAATAAAGCATATTTGTATCGTATTGTAGAGACGCAATTACTCAACAATGCACATGAATTGGCCACGTGTGAGTCCCTCCCAGCGCTAAGTAGGTACCTACAAGCAATTGATGGTGAACAAAAAAGATGCCTATTACTTTAATCTAATAAGTAGGTACATATACAGCAGATACGGCTTGCATTTTATAATGAGCGCGGAGGGCGGCACCGGCCGAGGCTCGCGGCTCGCGTAGGTGGCCGTAGAGCTTGTTTTGTACTTTTTTTGCCGCTACCCTTCCCTCGCTATGTAAGCCGATCGCCTTTTTTACTTAACATCTTGTACGAGTTGCATCGTTGCAGGTAAATAGTGACCCTACGTTTTCTTATTTCATTTGCCGCGGATGAATTTTATACTGTCCACGCCTACGTGTTTTCATTAAGGGGCAATTTTATGCTGAATTGATCTGAGAGTCTTAAGTTAGATATAAAATTATATTTCGCCTTAAAGATGGAACGCTTTTGGAGATTAGCTGTTTGTGTAGTATGTTGTATTTTGAATTAGGAACATTTGAGCGGCAAAAATAGTGTATTTTAGGTACATCCATAAACATATTAAATTAGCAACAAACAGAGAAATGAAGTCTCCTTTAGAAGACCTATAATAATGGTGTTAATTGGGTCTTAAAATAGCAATCTGTAATTAACTGTTATACATAAATTATCCATATGCAAGAAATACAAGTCGCAAAACATGGTACCTATTCGTTTTTTTAGTTGGGTATGTTTGGAGTTCCTTCAACCACTAAAATCAACTACTACGTTGCTGCTTTCTTGACCTACACTCTCTAGATTAAATCAAATGCGTCATTAAATTTCAAGACTCTACCATCGCCATAACAAAATATTATTGGCTATTTTGATCGCATCAAAATTCCTCAGACGAATAAAAGGTACAACGAGTCACAAACAAATCCCGCCAACAAGCAGCGAGCTCACGACTTACCTAAAAAACTACGTAGTCAAATATCCTTTGCCTGCCGCGGTCCGCGTAAACTCACTGCAAGGAATGCACACTACGCGATTTGTTAGAAAGCAGTTTGATTCCTATAAGAGAATGGATGGATCGTAGAGAACGGCACTAGTGTGTAACGTTCCCCGGAATTTGGGTTCGGGGTGAATACCCTCGAGCCGGTAAAAACTATTTTCAAGGTTAGGCTGTGTTGGAGGGGAGCGTGGCGGGTAGTGCAGGGCAAATTCGGCGCGGTGCGGGCGCGGGTGCGGGAGGGGGAGGTGAGCGCGGACGCGCCGAAATGCTGATAGCCCTCCGCCCCCGCGCGCCCCTCCGCCACTCCTGTCTAGTCGCTGCACCCTGGCTGTTGCTGACAAACGGACACTTCGCGCGCATCATGCATTTTAGATTAGGTTTTTTGACTTCGGAAAATAAATGTTGTATCTTATCTTAGAGTAGGTCAAGATTTGATGAAATGACTCTACATTTGTTTCATTGAACAGCAATGAACACCACTTGTTCAATTAAGTATATATTGATAGAATTAATGTACTACAATGCTTGTTTTTGCTTTAATCTGAGTTGAGCTTTCCACATATTTTAAACTTTTTGAAGTCTAGTCCAGATACACGAGGTTTTCGGAAGGTCTTGGGTCCCGATAGTAGACCATCTCAACGTATCTCTTAAAAAAGAAACAGCATTATTGTAGATGTTTATCAAATACTGCAGGTACAATAATAGTGTTGTAGCTACTGTATTTGCTAACGATACCTATAGGTACAGCATTTTAACTCATAGTGCACTTGGATAATAGTGTTGAAATAACCAATAAGTTTCAGGTAAGAAACATCGTATTACGTGTTTCGTTAGGAACAGTAAACGATGGGCGAAACATTGCGTCGTCGGCTATTGCTCCCCTTCGTGTAATTCGCCATTAGTCGCCGTTTGCACTCGGCTTTTTACCTTAATGAGCTCCCCCTGTTAGCTTCTCGCGGCACGCACACGCACCAATACGCATTTTTGTGCAGCAACCCCTAACAACACGAAAAACGTCAAGGATAAAATGTACGCAAGAAAAAAATGTTGCAAATGGGTAACGAACTGTTCCAAAAAAAGTAAAAAATAAAGTAAAAATAATATATTAATAAATCCTCCACAATGCCAAAGGGGCGCATTAGCGGCCAAGGGTGACACTTCCGTAGACTGATGGTCTTCATACTTCCGGTGGATAAAGTTAGAATTGTAAAATTTACGTTTCCAACGGGTACAATCGTACAACGTGCTATTTTGTTTTAAAACTTCGGCAATGAGTTACTTTATATTTGGATGTCGATCCAACCGTGAGGTAGGCTCTCGGTAGTTTTATCTCGGTCATATACCTAGGTCTAGATCCAATACAAAATAATCAAAGAATCAGGTTTATCTAAATATTGCAAATACACAACAAGAAATGAAGGCCTGCCATTTACAAGATACATGTTAGCAATATGGTAGGGCAGGAGAGACATCTTTAATTGGTGATCCAAAGGGTTAGTGAGAGTTTTTGCCTTCATTTTAGGGAAAGGAGAACAGGTTGCTATGCACCCACCTGTCGTGTTGTCTGCTGTGTGTGTGAGTTGTTTATGTGAATTTATGTTATTTGGCTCTCTGGTCTATGTGAATACTGAATAGTAGCATATGTGGACACTGATGTAACGTTTACATAACATGCAACTAAATGCTTCTAGCAACGAATTATATTACGAGACCTCAACGACCATTGACAGCAAACTTTGTCGCGACTCGAATGAAAAAAGCGAAGATGATGTGGCACTTCGTCATTAAGTTGTGTTGTTGTAAAGCATCGTCTACAAGCCTCATTGAAAAGTTATTGTGCTAAAGCCCTCGAAGGCATTTAATTATAATTTGACTTTCAATTTCTGTCAACTGATTCTCGAAAAGATTTTAGTCAAACTATGAGGGCGAATTTTTATTTAGGCTTCGCGTCATACATAACAATTAAGTGGCTAGCTTTAGGATAGTGCGTGCATTGGGTGCGTGCGATAGCGATCTCGCGCGCCCCTCGGGCTCCGCGCCCGCGCCCCGCACTCCTACAAAACAACATTCTAAGTATTTGTGAAGCAGAGGGTTTTTTGCGCGAAGCCCGAGGGTGGCGGAGCGCAATCGCCCGCCACCGCACAAAAAACACTATTAAATAACTCAACAGAACCGCGGGGCGGATTCGTGATCGTGATACCGCTGAAATTATAATACCTACGGTTTAATTAACGTTAGCGACAAAAATTTTACATGTTTTTATACTAGAGCTACTGAGTCCACCACGATTTGCCGTGCGATTAAAGTATGCCAATTATAAAGTCAAATGTTGACTCTTTGAGTTTAATATTTCTTTGGTATTTATATAATACATTAATAATAATTTCATAAACATCTCTCATAGTATTTTAATTTGATAGCATCATACTAAGAGCATGCGTGGAGTAAAGCTATAGATTCCATCTCAGTTCGTCTCTGTCAACCTGCTTGTATACAGACGATGAAAAAACGCGATAAAAACTCACTCCCCGTATGCCAGCCAACGTTGAGATTTCCCGCCAACTCGTGTGTGATTTACGAATAAAATTAAAAAGTAAATAGTGGCTACAGTCCGAATCCGGTCAACAGGTAGATCTCTTTGATAACCTCATCCAAAAAAACTACAAAGATTTTGAGTCATTCTTATTGGAAAAATTGTTATAATTTGTATCTGTCATAAATTCCTGTAATACTTAATAAGTGAATAAATACAATTTCTTCGGTCTATGACAATATCTATTTTTGCATTAATTCCATCGATTGAGACCTTGATAATGATTGATACCGACATACGGGTCATTAGGGGTAAACTGAAACTAAACACCAGTCTACAAGAATAAGTTATTTGCTTAACTGTAGTGCTGCTGCTCGTTCCACTTTATTTTTATATAGATTAAAATTGAAGTTTAGACTATTTTTTTTTTAAGTATACAAGTTTAATATTTTTATGGGTGATCATATTATACGAGATGCAAAAATAAATAAATCGCAAATATTTTTCAAGTAAGTTATAGGTTACCTAGGTTAAGCGAATATTGAACAGCCCGCTTAGATGTTGCAAGAACCGTAAAAACCTCATTAAGAAATGTGAATTAATTGAGTTCTCTGCCTGCCTAGCCTTTTTCCAATCTATGGTCCGCTTCCAGTCTTACCGGATTCAGCTGAATAGTATAACAGTGGAACGTACGTAGTACACTGTAGAACAGTATTTTGCGTGGAGCGACTGCCAGACAACTTGCAAGAACATAATAAACTTTATTAAGAAATATGATTCAATTGAAATCAAGAAAAAATAAAATTGAATTCCTACAGTAGGTAATTCTTTAAATACAAAAATAAACCAAGAGTTACGTTGAATAAATTCAAAGGGATATAATGTTAAACTTTATCGGTAACACATGGAGAGAGCTAAGCCTTATTCATTATAGGTAAGGAGTTATTACGTTTAACGATGTTTGTACACCTTGTGAGCGATGCTGAATTAATATGCGATGTATTACAAGGTAGCGATACATCTGTTTTAGTGATACTTACTAATAATCCCCTTACATTAAAACAGTTTTTATAACAATATAGTTATGTACGTATTTTTTGTGGTTTTAATTTCTCTGAAGTTCTCGACATAGATTTGAATACTCCAAATTAAATGTAGAATTGAATGACTAATTGCTAAAGACAATTGAAGACATATTAGGGCTGATTTTTCCAACGCCAGATAATTTTATCCGAGGAATAATTTTGATTTTTTGACATCAATTTTATCCCATGAATAGAATTATCTGGCGTTGGTAAAAACAGCCCTTAGTCAATTACAACATAGATAAAAAGATATGATAGTAACATTCTAGTCATAAGCTATGTTTAAGCTTATATCGAGACCAATCAAAGTAACAAACGACGACACAGCTTTTCCTTGCACGACGTAAACAAACATACATAAATATATTGAAACACATATACATACATTGAAATTTAAATAAAACCTTGTAATAACAATTTCGAAAAAATATGAGTACTTACTTATTTTATAAAACATGACTATCGTTGAAATAGAACTACTTTTTAACAGATTCTATCGCGGTTTATTTACATTTTTTGACTTAACTTTAACATGACTAACTTTAGATATTTTTCCTGTTTTGTTAAATAAGGTTAACAAACATAAATACTTTATTTTCTAGAACGCTCCGAATATCCAAAACACACAAGAATTGTCCTATGTAGGAGTGGAACCTGAGACTGTTTGCTTACGAAACCTAACGTTAAATTACTAATCCAATAGTTCCTAAATACGCAGTAATTTAATTTTCTTTATCAATTCAGTTAGGTATGCATTTATTTATATTTGTGAAGGAAATGTGCGTTTCTTATATTTTGAGTGGAAACCTTACGTCCACCGCGTCACGCAAGATTGGCCGAGATTATTTATAAGCCTTATTTGTCACCTTTTTATGAGTGTACTTATTTTCTATGGGTTTCGTTTATGTAGCATTTATTTATATAAAACGAACGACTTATTTCGCTTAAAAATAGAGACGATTATTTTATGGCAGAAAATCACACATTGCGCCGACCCTAAACAATTGGGAACAGGGCAGGCAGAAGAAGAAGAGAGACGATTATTTTATTAAGTAAATGTTCATGTAAAACTCTAAATCATAAGTTTTTAGACTAGTAAATACTCAAACGAGGAATAACATGTTTTTAGTATTAAAGATTACTTACTGACCAAACATAGAATAATGTCGTATATTTTTGTTTTATTTTAGGATTAATCCAACATTACTAACATTATTCATCAAAAAGTAGATAGCGCGAATGAAAACAAAAGCTTGCATTATCGAAAAGTCATATTTTTTTAACAAAAACGTCACCCGTTTTAATGTCGAACTGACGTTAGTGTGTTAAATCGCTAAGAGCGAGTCTGCAATAAGTGCATGAAATTCTAGATAACGTGCATCCTACAGTCCACCAACCAAGGTTTCGCACATGGTCAATAAATAACCTAACGAATGCATATAATATATCTAAACATAACAAGTAGGTTGTTAGGCAAGAGTTCAGGGATCAGGAATATTAGTCATAAAAAATAATGGAATAGTTTATTTGTACTTGAAACTACAGAATATTGATCATTAACTGTCATTCTATATATTGCCTACTATTATTTTTAGATTGCAATGGCACAATTTCTACAATGTAGGTACGTTGTGGGGTACATTACCCTAATGAACAATAACTATACATTTTTAAGGAGGTACGTTTAACTATAATTGTATTTATTTTAGGTCATCGTAGGCTGTATTTTATTTACGATTGAACGTTCTATGACAAGTTAGGACTGAATTGTATGCTAATAGTACATGTATTATTACTTGTACACATACATGTACTTAATAAAAAAAAAAAAACATTGATTTGGTGCTTGCGATGATATAGTTAATGCAAAGCCCTTACATTTTGTAAAAATCTTGCTATTATGTCCTGTTGATACCAAACTCGTAAAAATAACTTGGATTGCAACTTGGTGATATTAAAAAAGTATAGGTGCACCAATTTGTTTTTCTTTCGGATTCTATATATAACAGTTTGTAACTAAGTATTATATATAGAATCTTTATTATATTATTATCAATACTCTAGAGTTTCCTTAATGTCTTATAGACTCGTAATGCTCTATGCGACGTTACTTTATATCTTTGAAGATGTTTTAAGTAAACAAAACATAATTAAACAAGTAGTGGTAGATAAAGATAGTTTTATTTTACTATTTAAATAATATTGGCTACAAAAATGGAAATAAATTATTTAGGATATCTCTGGCATGACAATTAGGTAATATTATTGTTTACAACTAGCAGCTACTACTTGTGTTACGAGACCGCATATCACTATTATATTTTAAATTTTCTCTATATAAATCCACGCAAAAATATACGTGTGTCCAAATTAAATAGGTTAAAACATACAAAAAACATGTAGGGTAAAAGTAGAGCTAGCATTCCATTTGTTGGGATGTTGTCTTAGTAAAGTTCGATGGCAAACCCGAAGCATCTGTGGAAGATGGGTTCTTTCGACACCTCGGCAACAAGCCGTGTCAAATGTAATGGTTTCAGTTCATAAATCACTCAATTATATGTTTGTGAGTAAACAAAAAGTATCGCAAATCCCGCTTAAGTAACTATGGTCATTAATCACAAGTCGAGTTCGACCACAAATGGTAAATTATTCGGTAGCGCTAATGATTGGGATATGTTGATGGTACACATTTAGGGGCTTTACTTAGAAGTGATCTTCTTATGTTATCCATTTTAACTTGAATGATTTTTTAATCTATTGAACTGTAACTTACGTATGAAGTATGTTACGTGAAGACAGGTGAAAATTACTCACATTACACAGTGCAGACATTAAAGCATCGAATTGTTTAGAGTAGAGCTAAAAAGTCCGATATTTTTATTCTCTTGAATTGGTAATAGATCCAACAAATTGCCAAGTCCAGTATAATACCAAGATTTAAACATCCTAGAATCTAATCAATGGTGAATAGAAAATGCTTGCTGTTTAGCCTCATATCAAATTAACCTCGTATCCAATGAACTGAAATAGCGCAGTCTAGGCGGACTGCACGCTATTTACCGTGATTACCTCATCTATAATTCAGCTTGTCAATGTCAGCAGCTTAAGACATGTGAAATGGTTTGCATTACCCGTAAGTTCAGGGAAACAGTGCTCATGGGTAATTCATGATTCACGTTCTTCTATTAGACATAGTTGTGAACTTGTGATTGTCATTAGGTACAATTACGAACAATTTTGCGGTACTGACAAGTGACTACAAGGTTATATTAAAATGTATATTTGGTATTATTACATCTTTTCTGAATTGTAGTTATTATGTAGCGATTACTAAGCATTTAAGGTAGCAGTGTCCGACTTAAATGACAGTTGGCACGTGTTTTGGATAAGCGTTAATCCTAAAACGTAGTAGTAGAGCGTAAAGTAGAGACGGGAACACTTCAAAGACAAGTTAATGTTTATTTATCTCAGCTTGAGAATTTCTCCAAGGAAATTGAATTGATCAACTCCTTGTTTTTACGCAGTAGGTACAAGCGTTGTAATTTATACATTATACATTACGCAACGCACGCGTCCTACAGGTTCGTACTGACTTGTATGTGGGTCAAAAGGAAATCACTCAATCGTCACATTTTCCTGTCTACACATCTACACAAAATGTGTTTGTTTGAGGATTTAGCTTTATTTCGTGATACTATCAGTTTCGTGTTTGTTTCGTGTGTTCAAACAATGGCGTTCTTTACATTATTTCGCAACGTAAGTGACCTTTCGTGCCGGCTGGCGGCAAATCGCGCGAAAATATCGATTATGCTTATCTTATCGGTGGCTATCGGTGGCGTGTCGCCTCGAATAAATGGGAATCAAAACGCACGCATCGGTACAGCAGTGTTTTATACCATCATGGCGCATGCGTCCTGTTGGCCCTTACATTGGGTGTCGCGGACTCCGCCTCCGAAGTCACTATTCGCAATTTGCGTTGCAAATCCGCTGCGCGTAGGCTTTAAGTAAATAGGTTGATAAGAAAATGTCGTGGTCAACACTTTAGCGCGATGTAGCGATACGTAGTCGACAGGCGTATTTGATAACACTGACGGCGGATCCAATTCTGTGCGCCTGGTACAAACAAGAATTTGATTCACACATTATAACCTTATTTACAACGCTTCTTTTATATTATGTATGTTATCGACAGTTTAAAATTATAATTCTTAATTTACTGCTACGAAATGTTATGTTAAACCTCAAAAACAAATAACTTATAACTTTTATGGCGCATAAAAATGCCAGTTAAATGCCTGTCTGTCAAAAGGTAGAGCTGATTCTGAAATTTGCATTAACTATATATATTGTATATTATATACAAACGACATGATAAGTGTTTATATATTCAGAAGGCATGTGAAAGCAGTTATTTAAACTCGTTTACGGCACAATCCACTTGCTATATAATCCGCGCTGTTTCGCAACTCGCCTGGTATCTATGTCATAGTGTTAAAGAGACGGAGGTAGTAAGATAGTATAGGAGTGAGCGAGAGGGAACATGAGACCGGATTCTGCGAGGACGGAGGGGCATTGCTATACATACCTACTCTGTTATCTGTTCGCGAATATAGTTGCGCAATGTACAACGGGTAAAATAAGTTCCCCATTCGCTCGAATAAATAGCGTATTTTCGAATGATTAAATGGTTCAAATGTCTATCGATTGGTAACGAGTTTTTCTTTATTTCCAATGGCCGTTATTGATTGTCCATAGTTGTAGTCTAAATCGCCTTGAAAACCAGCTTAATCGATGCGACACAAATTATTAAATTACTTGTTTGACTCACTGTAAGCGGCGGTGGAAATTTCGATAATTATGGGGATTTTGCGTCTTTGGATGTTTTGAATAACATGATTCTGTCTTGAGATAAGACAAGACGGACCTTGAGCGTAAAAAAATAGTTGTAGTTTACTTTACAGAGTTTAATTTTAATACCTACATTGTATGTGTAGAGTTAGTACCTACTGTTTAGTTAGTAGTTAGTGGGTACCTAAATACCAATTAAAGGCTAAATACTATAATTGCAGTATGTAAGTAGTATTGTATATTAGGTATAAGGAATTTTCGACACATCAAATAGAACAATCCAGGTGATCATGATGGTAATTTGTAATTATTTTAGCAACGCATTCAAACTTTCATGATAATAAGGCTAACCAACTTAAAGATTTGATTGTCAGTAATGAAATATTATTCAATTATAGACATTTATATTCCTTACTCCACACACTCGTTAAAGTTTGTTTAATTTAACCTAGAAAAAAAAGGAAACATATTTATTTTGCTCTCTTACAGACAGAACTTAATTAGTTTAATTATAACATAGGATTAAACCTAACCAGTGTTCTAACTGCTGAGCCGTTGATAGTTTTCTTTTATCTGTCTGGAATACCTACGAGTTTTAGATTTCTTGTTTTGATGTTCATAGTTCAGCCATTTTGTGCATTAGTTTAGTGGCTGAGTTTGTAAACCAGCAAATGGTGACGATCGGCATTGGCGTCGGTGAGGCGTAAACACATGATTACGACATGCCGCGGAACAGAAGTCGCTGGATTCGCGCTCCACTACCGCGCCCGCGCCGCCAACATGGCCGCCACACGAGTCAATGGCCTCCACCGGCGCTTGCGCAACTGCACGCGCGAATCTCAACAGCAAAACAAAGTCTTCGACTCACGTACGTGTGAGTTAACCTACACACGGACATAGATATTGTTTGTGTCGATTCTGCGCTCGCTCTACCTGTGTGGGTAAGCCACTGTGTATGTACACGCAGTGCATGTGTTGGTGAAGGGCTTCAACTGTATAGCAGTTGACCGCAATGCTGATTAATTTGATGATAAATAGTTGTTTGCTTTGAATTTTCCTTAATTGACGCGATGAAGGATTTTGTCCCTATGTTTCAGATTGAAGATTTTTTGGTTTTGACAACAAAGCAAGTATTGCACAACATGATAACAGACAAAAAATAGATTAATATATTTTAAAACGTAGGTATTCAGGGACAATTTAGTTACCTAAGCCACAGAATTGGTTAACGCGTAATATTATACCATTACCATTTTACCATTTGTCGGTGTATGTAAATCGGTTGACAAATAGGCGATGTTGTATAGAGGGCACGATGTTTCCAATTGCTGATTTCATGTCGACACAGTAGCCGTAGAGATAACTGGCTCACATAGTGCAGAACCAGTAGGTTCCATAGTCCAAATATTTAGTGGATTGTCCCGTTAGTTTGTGAACCAAGTGTTTAGAATGCGCGACTCGGCAACTTGACATTGGCAGACCCCCACAGGCCGCATGCCCAATACGATCGCTGGAGGAATGCGAGAAACGTTTTTGTAGTTAGTTCGGAAATTAATGGCTGATAAATATTCAGCGTTTTGAGAATTCGTTGGTGGTAATAATATGGCGGGTTGTATAAGAAGTATATTAAAGTTCCAGACTCTCAAACACATGCACGTGATTTTATATATCCATACTAATATATAAAATCACGTGCATAATATATAAATGCGAAAGTAACTCTGTCTGTATGTTACGCTTTCACGATTAAATTGCTTAACCGATTTTGATGAAACTTGGTTTGGGGTGAGCTTGGATCCCAAGGAAGGATATAGGCTACTTTTTGCCGCGATAACCGACATCCACGCGGGCGAAACCGCGTTCAAAATCTAGTACTTTATATATACAGACACAGATACATATAACTTTATATATACAGTCTTATATATATTATATAGTGTAATGTTTTTGTACATACATTTTGTAGAATAGCAGTCTCTACAGATTTATTTAAAAGTATATAAATATAAATTGCCGATTTTTTATTATGAATTAATACCTAATAGAAAGTCAAGTTTAGCACAAATTTTACATCATATCTAGACATAACTTACTAATCTTCTAGACGACACAGAGTGCTATATGTTGCTAAATATATTGCGTTCTATTGGGTTTCGGCAAGCTTGTGGAATATATCGATTGTAGAGACAATTACAGTGAAAATACATAAGTATACACTTAATACACTCTTTTTGATCAGTTTCAGAAATACTTTGTCCACTGGTCATAGCAGAGTTAAGCAGCCATATTGAACTAGATGTGCTAGAGCAATTCGTGTGTAAATTTAATGACGAGAAATCACTTATTAAACAATTTTATGTAAGACAATGCATTACACACAGATTAATTATTAAGGTGAGCTCATCTATTTTCAAGTGTTGTCGTCCACGAAACCTCTTTCAATATATACATGAGACGCTATCTGGGCCGAATTTATCTAATCGCTACCTTAATAAGCTACCTACGTTATACCTACATAATGTACCGCCAATTGCTAATATATATAAAGTCTGGTGAATGTCGACTCTATCGTGACACATACTTATGAGCTATAAACTATAACTTTAGTACCTACGTACATTTTACATCACAAACTAAAAAAGAATTTGCATGACCTCAAATAAAACCTAATAAAATACCGTAATTTACGCCATATTATTTAAACAAACATATAACCGTGTGTTGTCGAAATGGCGACAACATCTCGTTATAATATTTTAACGATGTTTATCTTTTTATGGAATATCAAGTTTAACAGCAAGTCATAACCTAAATCCATACGCAGTCATTCATAAGTTGTTAATGTCATTCAATCAGTTAAAACGCAGTAGTAAAACATTTCATTTTAGTTCATATGAGATACACCATCATTATTAAATAAACGTGAGAATACAAGTGACTCGTACATTAAGTTGAACGTAGACACTAGTTACCAGAATATTCCGTTTCAATCGATAAAAAGGCCAAGTTATTTTTAAATTTTGACTGATCGACCGCATGTCGTGAAGGTTGAAACTCAGTTACAAACAAAACAATAAAATGCAAAACGAATAAATAGTAAAATTTAAATTAAGCATTATAAAACAAAAAGGAAAACTCTACATTAAATTCAATTACGCACAACGGAAAATTAAATATAAAAATAACAATAATGAGGTATAATTAAGATATAATAAATTAATATATACGCAGCCTCGTAAATAAGTTTCCGTATGATGATCACCTTCGGCTTTCAAAATATTCGAAGTACATTTGTTGTGCATGCGAATCGGAAGTGTTCGGCAAAGGTCGTCGTGCCCGAGATCGACACGTGTAACTCTGTAATGTTGTAACACAACCTTGCAGTCGCGAATATGGAACGACGACGTCCAGCCAGGATATCGTGGACATGACCCGGTTATTTAACTCCCTATACTAAGAGATGATTAGGTACAAGCATTGAGAACACTATTTGTGACACTTATCGCACGGAATATTCTCTCTCTAAATATATATATTTTTTTCATTAATTTAATGTAACTCGATCTTCTTCTGGCTAGCCTTTTCCCAAGCTATGTTGAGGACGGCTTCCAGTCTAAATAGATTAACTTGAATACCGTTTTTTACATGGTACGACTGCCTATCTGACCACCACAACTTATTTTACTGGGTAGGTAACACCAGGTCACACAGTATCCCATAGTAAGACTGGTTGTCAGAATTGTAATCACTTATCAACTGTTGAAGATCGACGTATGACAAGCGGGACCAACGGCTTAACGTGTTTGCGAGGCACGGAGGATCCTCGGTATGTTAATAAATAGTCACCCATCCACGGACTTACCGCGGCGAGCGCGGCTTAACCTTCGTTATCGGTCAAATCGTACAGCTTACACTTAGTTACGAGCCTCTACTCCTCTTATAAAAAACTTGCTGTTTTAGTTAATTATTAAGTATACTTAAGTACTTTTGAATAAACGTTTTGTAGAGTCAATAAACTTACGACTTGTGAACATGTTTTATGCTATCTTTAGATCAGTCTAGTTTTTATTTCAGCAGTGGATAAATAGGTTGTTTTCTCGATTGAATTTTAAAACCTTTTATAGTACAAAAGAACCAACTAAGCAACTAAGTAGCTAAAAATTTTATGCTTAAAAATTAGTCAGTTACCTTACAAAGAAAAATCATTTTTCCGCTTGTCTTTCGAAGGTACTGGAATCGCCGAAAATGTGTTTGGAAACTTTGGCCGTCCTCTGTAATCTGTTAATGATAAGTGTTCGCCTTGATCATTATGTCGTACATATTTATATATGCCATGGCTCGTTGTATACATTTTAATTCCAGTATTTAATTAAATTGATTGACAAGAAATAGCCTGTCTAAAATGAATTAAGTTAGATCCATTTCTAAATTGTTAAATTACTATTTGTAGAGCTTTTTCGTGAAATATTATGTTTTTCAGGTACCTAGGTAACATTATGCGTAATTACAAGTAATGAAATTAGGAAGACGTTGTCTTGTTAGAAAATTGAAGTCAGTTTAAGTTTAAGGACAAGATCGTAGAAGATGTACTTCATTAGCATACAGTTAGGAAATCATACCCTGCCTTGTAAAAATAAATCCCCAATTTTGTGGCAAATCTGATATATTTTATTATTTTACAGGGATTGTCCACATCTTCCTAAATTCTTGATTCCCGTTAAGTATTTCAATTGCAAAAATTTTATTTTTCCAATAAACTTATAAGGCTAGTTCCACAATAATTTATCGGAGCGCTAAGTGGCGTCATGGCGAATCAAAGGGCCTCGGTTCAGCGGCGGAAGGTCGGTGAGACCTTCTGTCCGTTGCCCACCGGTGTTAACATTGACAGCGGCCCTTATGCAAATCGTCTTTGCGCGTGCTTGCTTTAACTACACTACCGGTACGACGCTACTCTAACTCAATGCCCCTGTACTTTATTGTACTGCAATCATACCCATTCTTACAAACCTTCAATTCGGACGCTCAATCCGTGACTATCAGACATTTAACATGATTTCCTGGTACCTCTCGGTGGCACAGGAAAACAAGCTAGTTAGAACACATCCTAAGCTCACCTGAATATTTCATTGAACACGCGTATTCAAATTGTCGTGCGAATTAATATTTAGTATGTATGAGGTCAGACGTGAAAAAAATGTATACTTGCGAAAATTGACATGATATTTGATTAACAGATTTGCTTGAAACGGACGCATATACGTCAAAAACGTTTGTAAAAAATTAATGTTATGTTAAACACATTGTAACACACGCGATAATGTTTTTGCGCAGCTCTTGGGTATTAAAGTGTTTTGTCAAGATCATTTTTAGTCATCGAAAAAGTTAATTTGCACCTAAGCACAATGCTGTTAAAGTTTATGGGAGTAAAACAAAACTGGTAGTAGACTATGTTTACTAGAGAAGTTAAGGTTTTAATGAGTTTAAATAAGTGGCATCAATGTGTATAAAATAAATTTTGAAATCGTAAGTCGTCGACGTAAGCGTCGACATATTCCCATATTCAGTAGTTTTTTAACTCTATATGTTTCCAAAACAAATAGATAGAATTAACATGAGAATAAAAAAATATTTAACTCAATATGAGTAAACAATGTTTCCATACACTTTACTCAATCTTGATGAAGTTGATCAAACATTTTACGAAATTATTTGACGTTGCGAAAGAACAATCGAAAACGCCACTGACTAGAATGTCTAATTAATTAAGAGCTAGTATATGAGCGAATTTCTCCTAATTAAGCTCATTGGTACCCACTAATCTTATAATAATTACGGTTTGTTTTGATATTCGCTATAGATTTTTAAAAGGAACTCGTTTTAAATTGGTTTTATTTTGTTTTATGTATATGAGCTCTAACGTCTTCGCATAAGAAGAGGACTTTGCCCAGCAGTGGGACAATTTCAAGCCGATATTATAATTGAGAATTACATTTTTAAGAAATAGTTTTGCTGTTTATGTTTAGTTTTATTAAGGTAAGGTAAGCATAGCATAGGTGAGTAAATAATATTTTTTAGAAAATATTATTTCATTTCTAAGAATTTCTCCTTTTCTTACAGAAAGTAGGTATTTGAGCTGTAAAAAAATTAAATTAAGTAATATTAATTTAAATATTTATAAATGATGGAGTGTGGAAGTATAATGGTAGTGGAATATTAAGTGATGGTGGTTTGTTGTAACTACATGGACGCAACTTTGTCACTCAAGGAACAGCAAAATATTATTTTTATGAATATTATTTCGGTACAATAAAAATAATGTAAAGACTTTGAAAAATCCTATAAATATTGTCTACAATAGGTTTCAGCAAGGTAATATCGAATGACAAAAAACAAAATGTCGGATGTTGTCTCTACGGTGGCCTAGACTCAAATTTATTTTTATTTTTAGCAGAAAATCGAGCGCAAATTAATACAGTCAAGCTGTATTAGTAGGACGGTTCAAGGCGAGCCCTACTCGCAAAGGGCCGCGTCAGCGTCACGCGCCGCCATTGACCCACTTACACATACCTACGCTGCGTGTGCGCACCATGTACAATCGCCGATGAAAGCCCTTTGCAACACCGCGTGTCACGTATACTCCTATAGCAGCTTTTTTCTCTTTTTAATCTAATTTAATTAATTTTAATACTCTACATTATAATTGTATTGTAATTATAAGGTGCGTTTTCATTAAACTGTACAAAATATATTTTTTTACATCATGTCCATCAAATGGTACTGCGGACACTTTAAAACACATTGCTGAGTTACCTAAACTAATCCTTAAATTTTATTCCTAAAATCTTTACATATACACAGCGTACTTATGAAAAATTGCAAGCTACGTCAAAATCCACCCGCTCACCATAACCACTTGTGCGTGTAACTGTATAAGATTTCAGCGGAGTCGTTCGCTACAGTTGTTTGTGCGCGCATCTCAAGGCGACGGTTGGCCCTCCGCCGCAAATAATTCTGCTATTGTGAAACACATGCCTTATCATCCGGCGGGGCCTTGGCTAGATCACACGAATTACGGTCAAGTTGACGATTTTACGATTAATATTTTGTATTTCATAATAAATATTCCGTTTCCAGTCTTCTACCTATAGGTACCTACTGTCTACGATATCGTTGCTATTTGTCTTACATAGGCTTTTACGTTATGTATTCATACTAACTTGTAGCTAGAAATTAAGTAAACAGGTTTTCCGATTTGCACGTAGACGGTTTGGAATTTTGCTACGAAAGTCTACGCGAAATCTGCTACGCAAATATTATAGTGCGAATTTATTTGTACATAATAATTTGCGAATTCTGTTTCTGTTAATACGTTTAAGGTTTAAGTGTAAGCCCTAAACGGCTTCATACATTGTTAAATGGAGGAAAAATATGTCAGAAATGTAACTTTGTTTTTTAGTTTTGTAAAAATGAGTTTTATTATATCCTTGACTTCAACAAATATTAAAACCCGTGTAGACATTGTAACATTTTGTTGAACACTATAATTTGATGAATACAGTGCTTTCGGCCTTCAAATATAATTCTGGGTAGACAGACATGAATACATGAAACATGTGTTATTCGTCAGTTGAATAGGGCATGTTCTAAACATTATCTTTTAAGAGGCATGCCAGTGATAAGTGCGTCGGCAGCGGCGTCAATGCACTCGGCTGCATGCCCGTAGGTCAGTTCCCTGTGACTCAGACACCACTGCACCGTTACGTACATAGCGCATCGTGATCGTCGCCGCCATTACTACAGAATCGACATTGCTCAGATACAAAGTAACAAGACGTCCGTCGACGCGTTTCAATGCATCTCGAAAGCCCCCTGCCCTACCAATACGGCTGTGTATTTATAATCCCGATACGCATCGCGGCGAACTCGGCTCGGTACCGGGGACCCCAAAACAGAGCTCGTTGAACATGGACGTAACAATCGTTACCCGGTGCTCCAGTGACTCTACAATAATATAAATCTCTTGCTTTCTTTACGACTTTCAATTTCAATTATTGGGTAATACATTTCAATGGTTGCGATGAGATGCAATGATAATCACTAATAGAAGTTCAAATGCTAACTAACTAGTTTAAACAATTAACGAAACTGTTGTTTGTTCAGTAACACAATCTTATCGGGCTAGACAGTTGGTTCAAAATAATAATGTACGTATTTAACATTTGGGTTCGCATACAATGTTTGTATGATTTGTGGTCGAAATCAATGCGAGCCCATTTGAATACGATAACTGTTGATTATGTAATTGTAGCTGCGAACATCTGCTTGTTTGCCTCCTCAGCAGAGGGTTGAGATAGCTAACCCTTCCCGCGGCCACCGGCCATCATCGGCCACAGCTTTTTATCAAACGTCAAACAAACCGCTTTAATGAGAAATATCGGTTACGGAAACACTCCACTGCATACAGGATTGTTAAATATTTGTTGGTTGCTCTTTCGTTTTTTATGTCGTTCAGTAAGTACTTCTATGAATAATCTTTTCTGCTTTATGTTGTGTTAGCCTTCATTTCAGGGTTCACTTTATATGTACGCAAATATACGTGTTCGTGTTTTGTTTTACGCCGATTATAATGATGCTATCAAAACACGTGTGGTTTTACTATTTCTGTCAGAAAATGTTGCAATAATGCTCAACTAGTGTTGGTTCTAGTTTCATTATGTCGGCGCATCAGAAGGGGCTTTGCCCCCTGGTATCCTCTATTGCACATGTTCTATTGGCAGGATCTATACAGTGAAACACACTCTTGTAACAATAACATTTGTTTTACAACTTAGTTTCTTAAGAGATACATGACAAATAATTGATAATTTTGATATGCCAATAGCTTAACATGCGATCTTATCATCAAGCGGCTGTCAGCAGCTAGAAGAAATAATATGGTCTATTTATTTTAATAAATGATGCGTTAATTTGTTTGAAATATTCTTAACGTAATAATTTAAATGGTTTCGTATTTTGAATTTAAAATAACTGCGTTATAAGAAACAGTGTATGTTACCATGACTTATAAATTATGGCCAATCGAGACCTTTATATTAAACTGTTCTACTTTATCGCCTCGAAGTTAATAGATAGTAACAAGGTCTGCTTCGCTTAGACGAACAGTTTGTATGCTGATTATTTCTATAACATGAGTGTCAACATTTCTTATTTTGTACTGAACCTTGTTAGACAGATTTCGGAAAAAAATATTCTAATTCTATGTGATAATTTTAAACCTTTTTTTTGTGGTATATGTAGATTAAATTATATTAAAAATGAAACAAATATTTATTAATACCTATAGAAAAATGAAAAAACTATAACTATGCCCAGCAGTGCAGAAATATAAAAAACCGATGAAATTCTGTCAATGGGTTAGTCTTCAGTCGTAAAAACCTTTTGAGTGGATCTTGTTGATGTTTTTGAGAGGATTTGATCTAGCACCTACATGGTTAATAAAACGAATAGGTATGTAGATCAGATTTGAATGAGTATCTTCATATATCGCCTACGACAATCCTTTTGACCTATTTGTGAGACTAAAATTAATGATCCTTAACTCTGTCATTTACTGACATCATATTGAAATAAAAATGCGTGTTATTATAATAATAATATTTTAAACCTGTATTGAACAATTTTCTTTTTTATTTTCATATGTAAATGGGTTTGACATTTGTCATAAAATACAGTCAACCAACCAACTAAGCTAACTTTTATATACTGCTGCACATAGGTTTCTCTCGAGTTGCGTCATAAAAATTCTAGTATCCACAATGAAATAAGTAACTTCGATCGGCAGCGTGCAAACTTTTTAAAATTTAACCGCCCTCACAGCAAGGGCAATAAATATCAATAAGTAATTACGGGTCAGGCTAGCTAGGCAGATGTGAAGGCTGAATATCGTCGTGATCTGCAATCGAGCAGCTTGTGTGCCCCGACCAATAGGAACGCGTTTTCCCCGCAAACCGAATTAATTCACCACTCTTTATAAATATCCAGGGGCTTCTGATAACACGTTTTATATATTTTTTTGGTTGTAATAATAATATTTGTGTTTTGTTCTATCTCTTATTGCTTATAATTAAGATTATACAGTAGAAATGTTTTTGAAATCTAGTGTAGATTAGTTTTATAGCATTTTCGCATGGCGCTATGGTAAAGTTGTAGACCAAATTGTTTTTATTTGATTAGTATTTAAAAAAAACAAAAGACTTTAAGCTGCGATGAGATACCGCATCAGATTGCGATTTAAATACCGCTATAGTCAATAATAAACACATAACCATGTGCATGGATGCCTTCTTAGTAACTTCGAGGTGCAAACAAATACGAACTTTATTTTCATCGATCGAAATGACTTTATTTAAACTCATTGGCAGAATTATTAGACTGCCGCGTCGTTGGATAAGTAATTAAGCATAAGTATTTATTTACAAGTACAACCATATACGCTCCGAGGGGTCATATTCGTAGTACCTACATAATGATATGCTAACTCGTAAATAATACTAAATATGAATTACATAAGCTACAAACAGGGTCCAAACACATATTTCCAATGCAAATGTTCAGTTTAAAAACGGAACAGGCTCGCCACTCGTCGGTCCGGAAACATTTTGTGTGGGGTTGCGATTTATTGAGGACCAACAGCCGGGTCCTTTCTACCTTTAATTGGCTACAAAACACATCCCATTTACAAAAACACTCAGATAACGGGACAAAGGAGATTTTTTTGTTTACTGATATGTTTTTGCTTGCAGCGAAATGTATTTTAAAGTCTTTTAAATAGAGCTACTTGGCACGTTTAAGCCAAAATAACCTTCGCTAATATATATCTACAATACTAAATTCTAATGTATCAATTGATAACTTGGTAATTAATGTGCCTGCTGTACAAAATTATAAATGAAATAAATATGTTTTTAAGCTTTTTAAACTTTATGGAACTTTATCGTATATTTATAGAACTTAAGACTTAATCATATGTAAACGGGTCAATCTAAACACCATCACAAGTATGAGGTTACAATGTGCGACATATCGTTTCTATATTATGATAACAATTAAAAATGAATAGATTTATTCCTCATATGAATCTTTTAAACTTTATTTCTCGCGGCCAAATAGCGCTGACCACAATTTTATGAAATTGCTTTTTATTTTAGTGGCGTTCCAATCATTATATTGCGTAACTATATAGCGACAGCTATTTTATTCGAATTTGTTTCGACGTGTCAAATGATTCGCTGTAAGGTAGGAATCCAATTGGAAAAATGTGTTATAAAACTTTATGCTGGCATATAACCCGCTAAACAAGTATTTAAAATAACTTTTTATTGAGAACTGCACATACTCAGTCCGAATCAAAAGCAAAAAATATGGAGAGGATTGCATTATATCCACAATAAATCTAATGACACGACAGCCTCTATAAATCCGAACAGGTAGAATTTGGAACTAATGACTGCGATGTAATAAAAGGGCTTATATATCCCGCAAGCTGACAATCGAAGTTAAATCGTGTGTGGAAGCTGTATAGTTGTTTTTGCTATGAATGTTTGTATTTGAGGTTTTTATGCAGTTTTCGAGGGGTCTGCGCGGTGCGGGGGCGGCGCGAACCGAGAGGTCGGTCGCTGAAAGGGTTGTGTGGGAACGGAGGGCACCTGCGACTGCACATGGTGTTCCACTATGGTTTTTTATACATTTGCGCACACATATCTGTCTAATGCACTTTTTTACTTATTGTACGTATGTAGATAGGGAAATAACCGCCGCTGCATATGAAACACAAAATCAACAATGATGTTATCATGTAACGACAAAACGCCACTAAAAACATAATAGTTTAATGAAGCCTTGGCAAGAAAGGGGGCGGTTGCAAACTGTCGATTGCAACTGTTTGCCATGGCATTATCGTGTCAGCGTTTCTCATTACCAATGCTTTGTTTCGCGTTATATTTTCAGCGTTCAGTCTAAATAGACCTCTACGCCGGTAGCCGCACGCAACTTGGCAAGCTCTTCTGGTTAAAAACGTACATTTGGATGCATTATTGAGTTACAATGGTCGTTACCTTAGCGAACTGCCCCTATTTCTCGCCACTATTTATTCATTTTGCAACACATCGCCTGTCGGCCTTTTCACCCTTCCCTGTCGACTCACACGTTCTCGTCAATGAATTCTTAATGAACCACCTTCGTTAAAGGCCGCCAAATTCACGAAGCCCCATGTTGTTGAGGCGTTAACCAAAATACGGACACGCACACCATTTCATATACGGCAATTTATTTATTATTCGCTTTATAGTGAAAGTCGATAGTAATCAAGCGTCAAGAGGTAGCGAAATAAAAGTTTTTCGGAATATCTGCAATTGCGTCATTGTTGTTTTAGCGAAAGTTTGATTATGAATGTAAATTGAGACTTGGTTAGACACGATTACGTCGTGGATTTGAACTTTAAAGTCAGAATAAGACATTTTAGCTTCACGGGTTAATAGAAAAAATCACTTCAAGTAATTATTTTTTATGACACACGTTGAGATTATCGATGATATAAGTCTATTAACTAAAATATCATTCGGGATTTAAGTCTCCTAAGTCGTGTTTTGAGATGGTGTTAATCGGATAGTTTTTTTGTGTTTTTTGCATAAGCGGATAACCCTTTAGCCTCTACCTGCGGAGCGCCAACAATACGCGCATTGTGTGCAACTCCTGCGCAAGTGGGGTGAATATAATGTACAGTATCGCTGGACAAATAGTTTTGTTGTTATTTGTTGTGTCAATACAGTTTATGTTAATTTGTTATTTATAAAACCTGAACTCATGTATATTCGACTTGCTTTGTGCAAACCAATACTTATAGGAAAATTTTCAGTTATTTATGCAACAATTTAAAACAAGCGTATGCAAGACGTAACCAAAGATAAAAATAATGTGGATGAATAAATTTGACTGTTTTTGCTTTTTATTGATTTGAAAACAAAAGTTAAAAAATATAGTAAAATCCATAAAACCTCGGTAGTGTGGTGGCAGTACAAAATCTAATGCATCCTATTGATATCTTCAATGAGAATAATGAGCAAAAAACACGTTAAAGAAAACACATATTTTTTACACAATTTAATATAGGTCAGGTGCATACTCAACCCTTTCATAGCGTGGGAGTTTCACTTTTTTTTGCCCGCCGTACTTT
Source organism: Diachrysia chrysitis (assembly GCA_932294365.1). Classification (NCBI taxonomy): domain Eukaryota; kingdom Metazoa; phylum Arthropoda; class Insecta; order Lepidoptera; family Noctuidae; genus Diachrysia; species Diachrysia chrysitis. The sequence continues at coordinate 6,415,510 of OW028649.1, read as the reverse complement.
GTGCAACACTTTTTTTGCGCATGACAGAAGTGTTTGCGATAATTTGTTCCCACAATTCTGTGCGATTGGGGAAGTGATGACAGCTATAGATTGTTCCATTGATGGATTACCGTTATGGTTTGTGCACGAATGAATGGCGCAATACCGTTCAATGTATTTGCAAGGTGCACAATTTTTATTGCAATGAATTTGTAAAGAAGCAACTAACGGGTTAAGATTATGCGTTCTATCTTAGGTTTCTATTGTTATAACTTTTGCGATTTTACGGAAACTATTTACTGTTGGATATTGTGCTAAGTTGAGAAAAAAAATACTATTTATCTATTCATTACCACCTTATTCTTAGTTATTTTCAGTTGATAAACAGTATTACTTTCAAATAGGATTCATATTGTAGACATTAGTCTTGCTAGTTTGTTTAAGTACATAACTCTGTATATAATATAGGTTATCATTTCTTTACCTGCATCATTAATCATTATAGCTAGATTAAATAAAACCAGTAAATTTCTTAATCCGCCTTGTGGCGTCAAAACAGGCCGACATGTGGCGACTCTACCCTTTAATGATCGATAATGATACAATCATTATGAGGGCAAGGGAGATCATTTGCGTCGTCCGCCCCGGGCAAGTAAAGGGTAGTCACAACATATTTGCTGAAGAATAATGGCAGTTCGTGGCAGGGCGCCGGAAACCTGGCATTCGCAGTCAAACTACTTCCTGTGATGCCACATGCTAATATTTATTAATTCTTTACCATATTTATAAGAAAAGGTAAGTATTTTTTCTTAATAGATAGTCGTGGTAGACTTAACGTTTTATATACATAGTTTCAGCATGATCGTTCGAAATTATTGCAGAATTAAATATTTCAATCTATTTGAGGAGTCGTCATTGTTTAACCTTGAAACAAACTATAATCATGTAGTTCATAATATAATAGAAAAGTTAAATCGATATATAATCTATTAAAGAACAAAAATAGTTAAACTATTCGTTGTATACGTTAAACGTATTGGCAAGTTTTTACCGGTGTCAGAGTTCAGTTTCGGCGTGAGAACACAGCGGCGTCTGCGCCCGCGCAACGCTGAAACTCGGGGGAGTTTTTGTTCAGGAGGGTTCATCGACACCACGCAAATGTTCCCCGTTTACCACCACACGGTTCTGTTAACAAAATCATGTTTGAAAAAGAAAATATTACTCGCAGATGTCGCTCATTGCGATTCTTGATAAGTTTATGCGTTGAACTAAATATAGATATTACCCCATTTGTTGTATTAGTTAGACTACGAGTAATGTCCAATCGCAGATACTTGAATGCACTGGATTTAATGGAACCATCACTCACTAATAGATGCAATAAAAAGTTTATGAAATTCTGATGTTTTTGGAATCGTCATCATCAGCAAAATCTTTCTTGAAACGCACTAATAAGCCAGTTATCATTTTATGTGTTTATCCAAAACTTTGTTCATAACTATGAGTTTTTGGTAAGCCGATAAACTCCGATCTCCGTTTCAAAATAAACTTATCACGTTACGAACCCCGCGAGCAGATTTTCTTTTTTGTTCGTAGTTTTTGCACAAAATTCTTTTTAACAAAAAACTTTGGTACTTTTCGTCGTGGTCGCTGTTTACTTTTATCATGAAAGTAAACTTACCAAGTTTTTAGAGGACAAGATTCGTGACGGTGAATAAATTTTGCCAATTAACGTTTTTTGCTCGGTCTTCAAGGCTTGAAAATAAGTGAAAACAGAATACCATAAGATTAAATTTAGGACAATTTGCAAGTGTGTTCATGGCTGGCTTAAGAAGTAATAACTTTCCATTTATTTAATGTAATAGGTACTTACTTATATTACCTTTGAATGGTGCAGTAAGAAAGTTTCATTCTTGGTTTCCTTAATTTTATTTTAGATATGATTTATTACGAGTGAATCTGAGTGTTTAGATGAATTCGCCGTCCCCACATAACTAAAAACTGATAAAATACATGTGTATTTTACAAAAAATGCCGAAATATCATTCTTCATTGTATAATCAGACATGATTTATGTTCCGGATCGAACCGGCGATGTCTTGCCGAGTACAGTTATGACTCCGCGACCCGTCCCACGCTTTTGCACAATTTCCTTACAAAAAAACATTAAATTTATAAAGTTCGCCTACCTGCTCGTGTGGCTTGCAAAATTTTGATACCTTTTGTTAGACTTTTTGCCTTAATTTGTGACAATTATACCGGTATATGACTTTTTACCTGCCATTTTTTGTTCCGAATTTTGGATTCCATCGAATCTGACATTTTGCACGACCTTTTGTTTTGGTAAAGATATCGTTGGATTTGGGTTTACTGTTAGCTGGCTTGAAAAAAATGTTGACAGAGGTTTATATTTCTTCGAGTTAGAGGGTTTTTTAAACTGTTTTCTTGGTGAAAGGTTTCTCATGTTACCGCGACGCTGACTATATTTTAGACAAAGTTGAGAAACCCAAAGCTACATATATTACGTACAACCATTTTTTAATTTGCATCCTATAAGAAACTCTTTCGTCTGGAGTGTAAAGCCACCTTTGTCAAGCTTTAATCGATTAAGGATGATCTATTAAAAGAAAAGACTCCAAGACAGTCCAGGTAGGCTGATGATATTGCGTTTTAGTAAATTTGGTCGACATATCTAAAAAACAGGCTCTCTCTGCATGTGCCATTTAAAAAGGAACGAACAAAAAACATATTTGGTAGGCAAAGAATGGCTGCCAAGATCGAGGGAAGGGTTGAAACGTATGCGAGAGAGAGAGCAAAAAATTTGATATAATGCTCGTTTGCTATAGTATAGTGACGACATTCAGTATTGGTAACCAACATTAGGTGAAAGACCAGACTTGTATTTAGGAAAAAACCTTAAGCTGGAGGTTTGCTTTACTATGCAACAAATTGGGATTAATTTGAATAGTATTTTAGGTATTCAGTTATTGTCTTCCAGTAAGAAAGCTCTCATTTTCAATTTCAAACCGCACGATCTTGACCCACCTTGAAGTTTAGTTGCTTTCCTCTTCGTAATGATAAACATTAAACCCTTTAATTTCTTCTTTTAAAATTTTAATACATAAAACAGTCGTAAAAAGCATTTAGAAATCGTGCAGAGGCCAATTTTAAATGACACTACTACCCGTCATCGTGAGTACAAATTGCAGGCAATAATCAAAGATTTTTTTCACCTTTGGAAACAAAGCGCAATAAAAGGGGTATTTTTTGCCCCGCTTTCACAACATGTGCAATGTACTATCTGACCTACTTACCTACACTTCCTCTGCATTAAAGGGTTAAATGGAATATCCGCGATCGGCAAAAAATCTACCGAGATTTGATATTTAAGGATGTGAAATCGTTGTTAGAAGCTGCATTAAAAAAATGAGAATATTTCTTCGTCATCCAGAAAATATCTGCATTTTTTCTATTAGATAAATCTTCAGTACAATATTTTAATCGTTTTTGATATCAAGGTATTTACAAGACTTACGTTTTCGGCGACTCTATTTAAAAATAGCACTGCCCAAAAAAGTTGAATTCTCTAAGGTTTAAAGACATCTCTTGAAGCGTTGATCACCGCATTGTTTATTTCCAGCCAGTTACTCGTTCTTCCCAAAATAGCATCATTTTTAATATTCATTATTTGTGCAAAGTATCAGAGCTTTTGAGATACTTGAAACTATTTTTAAAACAGGTAGGGGAAGGGGTAAGTCGCAACGTACTCTGAAAAATAATAGCGGTATAGTTGACAAACTGACAGCTAATTGAAATACGCCCTAGTGTATTGCGTTTTTGCTTTGCTAACACAGAGGGCTAATCCCGCGACATCCTCAGTTTTTTGCCATTCATTATAAAGGGGTTGCGGTCTACCATGTCGGTATGCAGTAATTGTTTCAACATTTGTTAATACGTTGTAGTTCGAATACTATTTTTTATTTGGTTTATTTGGAAATGAGCTAGCAGCGATTCGAAGTAAGAAAGTTTGCTGAAATTTAGGAGAATAATAAATAAATATTTATTATTTATTTAATTTTGGATATCTAACGGATACCTTTCACAAAATAATTAATTAATTTCTTTTTTAGTTTTTAGTAAACATATTATTTAAAATATGAGCGTGTATGTGTACGTGAATCTAGAATGTTAATTCATTGAATTGCATATTAACAACAATAGCTCGTTTGAAATCTGATGTCATTGAATCCGTGTGAGTATTGGTATGCATGGTTTTGTTTGATGTGGGTATAAAAGCGCTTAATTTTTTTCAGCCGATGTAATTAACTGCTACAACAAGCAATGCGTTATCCCGTTCCCGTCTCCAGGGATCACTGTTCAGCCGAACACGTGTTTTAAACGTTTAAATTGAGATATTTTACACGGGGAAGGGTTGCACATTGCTTCGCTAAACATAGTACAAACAAACCCTACCGCGGTTTGGAATCTCATTAGAAATAATCCTCCCAATTCTTAATAGAATTCACCCCTCGCCTTTTGTTTTTGTGTTTCCGGTTGGCAATTGAGAGATCTTTGACGTTTTGACGTAAACTATTGTTTAGAGCAACCGCGTAGAAAACTTTGCGTTCGCGTCGCGGTACCAAGGCCGCATAATACGGAAGAGGTCTCATTCATAGCAACGTCATTGACATCGTAGGTATTCACTGGCACCTATATAAATAAACGTTATGTATTCATTGAACTAGTTAATCAACCAATAGGATACCTTGGAACCATGTATGTAGGTATTATCGGTTTTTTACTATGTTTGTTATTTAAAGTATATAACAGGAAGTACATGTGCTAATATATTCGCGATATCGGTACAAGCCGATACGGAGCTCGGTCGCGGCGGAACGTCCTCCGATTGGCTGGCGGCGCGGGAGGGCGATCCTCCTTCCTCTCGTCTGATGTGATTCGCGAACTACTACACACACAACTATGGCAAATCGCCTCGCGTCCTGCGCAAATACCTACACACCCACACATTCAAGAATGTCTTTTATTTTTTATTCGAATTGTTTTTACGTTATCTTTGTTTGTGTGTTATATACAATTGTGTATGTAGTAGTGATATCAGGCGCGCATGAAATGATAATTTAGGAGTTGATTGTTATTATTTGCGCGTCTCTGTCTACGTATCTATTAACAGTTACAAAGAGCGCTGTTTATCTCAATCTGTGTTTACAACTTTTCGATCTAAAAATATGGTAATATTACTACGTCTAGTTAGTCCGGTTTTCAACTGCGATTCTATTATGCTATTAGTTTTTTATACGTGTGTTTTATGATCAATCGATTCACACGCATTTTGTGTAGATTGAGAACCAGTCTTTGCACAATTGCTCAACGGAACATGTAAAGTTCAGAGATCATCACGGGCTGAATGCGTATGCGCAGTGGTCAGTTGCATCAGTTGCATGTACCTACTGAATGCAGTTTGCGTAGTATGTTGAAAATAAGTTTAACATATTCTCCTATTTAAACAAGCGCTATAGGTAGGTATTACGTGTCAAGGTAATAATGTTTTCATTGTTTTAGTTGGATTTGTATAAAATTAATTTAGATTAATTATATTGAAACATGGCATATAATAAGTTTTTAATATAAAAAACAATGCTACATTTAAAAAAAAACTAACATTTAAATGAAGACCCCGTTGGAGAAATTGCAAATAAGCACATAATAATTAATCATTGGCCTAACGGTCGTGTAGTTTATACTTGTGAGAAAAAAAACTTGGAGCGGTCAGTGCGAAACTGCCCACTGAGCTAATGATCGCCTAAACAAAACGGACAATGCCCAAGGGCCGAACACAAAGCACACAACATCGATGAACAAAAAGTATTTTGCACAATACACAGTATTAATTACCCTCCAAATATTCACAATGGATAGGGTTTAATAAGCTTAGTAAATAAAAGAACCGTAAATCGGACTGACCGCTGTCCACTGTTCAAGACATGTTGTGCAAAACTGTGAAAATTGAGGTGACGTTTATTATTGAATAATGGCTAAAGGTATTGTGGAAAATTAACGAAACGTGCGGTAAGGGCAAAACATACCTAGTTCTTTAAAGATAGTGATCGTAGATTGTAGGTATTTATGAACTACATTAAATAAAAATACAGTCGACTCTCGTTAATTCGAAACTCGAGGGAACCTTAAAATGTTACGAATTATCGAGTGTTTGAAATATCAAATGGTTCGAAATTTGGAGAGAAAAAAAATAAAACGTCGAGTTATTAAGTGTTGATCAATTATTATTTATTAACTGCTATGCTATAACAATGACAAAAGTTTAGAGGTAAATTCGTGTACATACATATATGTATTTATAATGTGAATTAATTAATCTTTCGAAAGAACTCTGTTAGACTGGTCTGCTTCAAAGCACATAAACATAACTAAACAAACCAATTCGTGAGAAGTGTGTGTCAAATAGTCAAACTAATTATAAAAAAGGCTCGTGTACGTTGATACAAGTTTGAACTTGTCGCAAAATGTACTTACAATCTTTCCGCCTCTTTCTCTCTGCAACTTTGAATGGGCCTGTTTCCTATTTTTTTTTTTAATGTCCGTCTTGTAGATTAATGAATTTTATTGGACACGTATTTTTTCTTTTTTCCTGCAAACAAAAAATGATCAAAATACAGAGAACTGAAGTTACGCGTGACGTCACTCCTCGCTACGATTTTTAGCGAGGCGTAGCGTCATAAGCCCCCACTCCAAAACTTTAAAGCGGTGTATCTTTGTATTTTTTTATTGTTTTGATAAAAGAAAAAATACGTGTCTAATATTTTTTTATTATCTAACTGACGGACTAAATAGATTTTAACTTTTCATACCCAGGAAACATCCCTATTGTCGAGTGTTGGAACCCGATAAGTTCGAATTAACGCGTCGTTTTGTTATATAGCAATGATTTTTTCGTTCGAATTACCAAGTGCATAAAAATGTATTGATTTAGTTCGAAATATAAAGAGATTTTGTAGGGAACTCGTGGTAACTTTGAATTATAGAGAGGTTCAAATTATCGCAGGTTTGGATTAACGAGAGTCGACTGTATTTAAAATTCTTTGTTTATATTCGAACGAGTATTTTTAATAAAACATGTGCATTGTAATTTGAAAGATAGATTAATATTTGCGAAAGTAATAATTATTATTGGCAAGTCTTATCATATTATGAAGAACTGTACTAATTCATAAGATCTGTAATTTACTATATTACAATGAAATAAATAAATCTATTTTATTTTATTCTATGCTATGAAAATATAAAAATTACCTAGCGATCCGATTTTGTGCTAAAATAAAAAAACCGCTACGTAAATAAAGTAATATTTTGACGCGACATGAAAATTAGTATACGATTTATCAAAACAATAACACAGATAAATTCTTATCTATGCGGAAAAAACATTTCAGTCCACACTTTAAAGTACCTACCTATCGAATATAATTTATTTTTACACCTTATTAATAACAAGTAACAACTGAAAATCAAGGCTGATGTGAACTTGCTAATCTACAAGATTGGCGGAGCGTCTTGGGAAGCCACGGCGGCACCGGTCAAGCGCGGGTCAGAGGTGACAAACGGACAGACAGACCCGGTTTGATGAATAAACGAGCTCTAACTATCCCTCCCTTATTGTTCAATATTGTAATTTACTTCACAAAAAAATTTACCTAACATTTCTTTTTGTGGGATATTTTCGAAAAAAAATGTATTTTGTTAAACATTTTTGCATGTTAAAATTCTAAGCAATGAGGTAACGAGAAACTTGTTCTTTTGTTACGATTTCCGGGATCGCCAAAACTTGACGCATACGCTATGTATTCGTATTGTGTAAAATAGCGTAGTACCTACTGATAAGACAATGCAAAAAACCATTTGCGAGCTGATAAGGTGTTGCAAATATCGTGGAATGTGCCATTGTTTTGTTACAATGGTGTCTGCGAACAGGTACGGTGAAGGGTTTTGCGAACCCACTCGTATTCGCGATCCGTTGGTCACCTCTGACCGCTGACCGCTGACCCTATGTGACTGAGAACTTGAACTTAATCCGTGCACTGACATTGAACTTCGCAAAATATGATTAATCGTAGAATACTGTAGGTACATAATGTAAACAATGAAAAGCAATTTGTTGTTAGCGTCAGCAAAATTAAGTCAATGACTAAGTAGGTAGGTATTGATTTAAATCTGGCTGTAATGATGACTAAGTCGAAACATTATGACAGCAAAACAAACTTGCTTATTTCTGCATGATATTACATTATTTCATATAATTATCTTGGTATTAGAAAATTCATCCCCATTTAGTTTTTCATTCAAACTGTAAAGTTTGAATTACACTAGTAACCAAACTAATAAAGATTGAGTCACCAGTATTAGACTATGGAAAAGAAATCTTAAGCTTTGATCAAAACTATTGCCAGCTTGATTAATAAAAAGAAAATAAAAAAAGTAACGAGATATATTTGGTCACGGTCAAATAGTTTTATTCGCAACCCCTCGGATGGCCGTTGGTCACCCCTGACCGCTGACCTCATGGGATCCACTGTCCTACATGGTACCTCATGCGCTATTGCAATGAACTGGCTTTGGCATTGAACTTTATGGTTTTATTAACAGGTACATAGAATCTACTGATTGTTTTATCTAGTGAATGTTACATTCTAAAGTACCTAATTAATTTATAGCTTGTCAACAATTTATTTGCAATAGTTAGCAATGTCTAGATTTGTGTACTTTGTTTGCTAATCCCTAGATCACCATGGTCGAAATCGGCTAGGAAGTGATCACCGCCAAGATCCTAAACTTTTGTGTCCAATAACAGCAATTAAAAAACAAAAAAAAACATAAGTTACTTCACAAAGAGAAACAATAGTAACTATATTGTTAGGCATTGTTAAACAAAAAAGAACACGAAATCATATGTGCCGGTGTTAAGAAAGTACCGAATACGAAAATCTCAAATACCTGTTCCGAAATTCCCTTTTATTCTCATATTCTGATAAATGCACTATTGAATACTCTTCCTTTGTTATAAAATTACAAAAAACGGCCGGTAAATCCGTCTCTTGGCCATCTGTATGCAATTGCGAAAGGGTTCGTTCGGACGTTGGTCACCTCTGACCCGCCAACGACTTGACCATCCCTCTTCTTAATACGCATTATAACTTATTTGCCTTACAATTTTAAAAGTGCATAAAGGTGCAACTTTTGTAAGGAAATTTCGGTCACGGTATTAGTAAAAAAGTATTTTACTTTTAAGGGATAGCTAGGCTTCAGCATTCTTTTCTCTAAAAATATTATTAAGATATCTGGTAAACTAATTAACTAAGCTATTAATATGAATAAGTCAGCATTATTTTAGAATAGTTTCAAAAGGTTTATTTAATTTAGATAGGTATGTAGTTACCTACTCAAATAAACGTATTAGAATTTATTTATAAACAAGGCAGTTATTTTGGGGCACTGTACGCTTGAGTAGCATAAAGGTAGGTTACGTATTCAAATCACGAGTTATTTGAATAAATGGTATTGTAACAACGTTTTAATTAATGAAATTCGCAATTTATAAGCGTTTTACAAAAAGGTGAGCATGTTAATAGAGTTTCGCAAGTCACAACAATGAGGTTCATTGATCGACGTGACTCCTTGCGTCCGGCTACCTAATGTCATTGGCCACTCTTGAAATATATGTATTCTAATTTCAAACGAATGAAAAGAAATTAAAAGTCCGCGAATTTAACCTTGACGGTGCTTTAAAAATAAAGATTGGTTATAGTATTGTTAAACAAAGTTTGTTAAGAAGAAATTTTATTTAAATACACACGTTTTAAAATAAGATATCTACCCCTAAGGTACCTACTCAGAGTTAAACAACTTTAGTTCTTAATATGTGCCGTTACAAATAAACCATAAAATCAATGATAGTAGAACTCACGTTAGTAATTAAAGTCTTTTCAATAATATTAGTGGTGGGATAATTACTCGTCAAGGCAACCCCTCCTTGCATCTAATTACTATGCAAACCAAGGTTCTATATCTACGAGTTTTGATTATGTGGTCTATAAGTACACGTTATGTGTATTATCAATATTTAATGTATTTTATTGATTCAACATCTTTAATTATTAACTTCTGCAATCTTCAAAAGGGTTAGTAACTTATATGGTCCCTGCCTAATTTACTCTAAGTTAGTTTGAGCTACAATTAACGTAGTTTTTGGATTTCTTTTTAAAAATACCTCGATTGATAATTTTCGGCCGATTTAATTCAAATCTAGATATTCTAGATAAGTCCCTTTTAGGATCTATTTTTATCCTAGGTGGACTAAACTTGGGTAAATAGGTAAATGTTTTTTTTTTACCAATGGGCCATATTCAATAGCAATCCTGGCACATAATAATTATTTCTAATTTATTTTTTCTAATAAAGTATTTCTTCTTTTTCTATTGTTAAAAAATAGAATCTTTACAGTCGACCTGTAACCTGTAACCTATTTATAAAACTTCTTCGTTATGTTTATAAATACATTAAATCCTTGCATTAAATTCTTGTAATTGTACACGTGATCAATTAATCGTCGGAACTGTCATCTGAAACAGTGTACGATCGGACGCATGACAGTGCTAATAATGAATTACGAATATCAACTTTATCTCTTTAAAACAAGATCGCTGTAAATATTGAAGTAATATCATTAATGTGCAGTTAACTGTACATCATGTGGCAAGTCACAGGTCTTCATGTGGTGCCGGAACTGTGGCGTCTTTTTATTTTATTAAATTTATATCAACTTACGCGCATACGCATGCACGTAGAGTAATAAACTGTGCAGAGCTTCCTAATTTTTAACCAGTAACAGACAATATCGTAGCTTACAATATTATTGTTTTATATATATTTTGAATTTATAATAATAATATCATTCTTAAGTGTCATTTTTTGGGCGGCACCTGTTGTAAAAGGTGTATGCTGTATTGCGGTTCTTTTAAGTTATTTTTATTTAGTTTTATATATTCAATTTATGTAAAGTGTACTATCAGAATGCTAAAAGGGTATTATTAGTATCAGCATGAATTTAGAACTAAAAATATATTGGTAGAGCTCAATTATTTGATCTATCTATCAGTCTTAGGTCTATACAGGTACACATTTTTATATTTATTTAATAATAAGCCGCATCGCTCACATGTCGCGCATGCGCCTTGCCCACCCCCATACGTGGGAAGTAGGAAGCACCTATCCTTTTATTGGGGGACTGTAATTAAGGAAACTTGCTCTGTAATTACAGGGGAGATTGCTAAATATAATTGAACTCTTTTCTTTTTGATTTCACAACGCTCCATCCGCCTTACAAACGTTCTCGTAAGGGGACGATAGTTAATATTTTATTCAAGTGTTCCACGTTTCTGGGTAAGCCGAGTTATTAAACACGTATTGGAAAACAGACTAGGTTATTAACATTATAGATTGTTTCCGTCCTCCTCGTAATTATTGAAAAAGGTTCTAAGAATAAAGTAGCATCACATCGGCAAGAAATTATTTAAAATAGGTGTGAATTATTTCAAATCAGTGGAATATAAGTGTCGTGTAAGAAGAATGATAGACCTTTAATTGATCTTAGAGGATATAATCTAAGGTATACAGGCATTTAAACATACAATTGTCACATAATGTAGTTTTGCAGAAAAAAAGTAGACATCTTTTTTTTTTATTCAATTTTACAGAGCAGTCGTGGTCATGGTTCTGATGTTTGAGTGAATTGTTTCACAAATTAAAATAGAATTTTGAGAATACAAAAATACTGATGGCACATTTCTCTTCCGTCACAAGTACTTAACTGTTATCAGTAAATGAGGGAACATTTAGCGATTTGGCCACGACAATTTGCATTGAGTGATAGCATTATCTGTACTACAAATAATTAAATAGGGCGTAGTTGTGGTAGGACCAACTATTTATCAAGTGTACAAATAGTGACCGACATAACAGGACAATTAATAATAGTGTGACTTTAATTTAATAACAATAGACTTAAAGATAGCTACGTATTAGTGCAGTACCTATATTAAATCGAAAAGTCTTTTTTTTCTGTGTAAACATTTTTATAGCATCTATCTATGCTATATAGATATCAAATGCCTAGAACCACTGCATAAGTGCCTTTCATTTTATTAACATGTTATTATATTCCTAAAGTACTTATACAAATACCTATATATATTTTATAATATCTTTCGTAATAAGTATTCATAATTATTTAGGAATATTAACGGTTTACTAACGCATATTCTCAGGATCGCCAGACTAGTTTCAGACTCAATAGGAGTCTCTAATCATTAGCTGACACAGCAGCGGCGGTTTTGCGAGTCGAACTAGATTTAATAAAAATCTACCTAATAACTGCAGCATATGTCGCTTAAGGCACTTTTAATATGACACACACAGTTAATGTTTTATATCCTGAAAATGCCAAATAGATAACTAATAAGGTCAAGTACACAGGTCTAGTAATTACAATAATAACATGATTACGTTTTGCAGACAAAGAAATTAATGTTTACCAACGGTTCACTTAGTTATGATAATCTATTATAAATATTGAACAACATTCACACATTGCTCCAATTACTTGTTATTTACAATAATACATTTTTGTACTTTAATTTCTTCGCGGTGTTTGTACATTCGTGGAATTGCCCCACGAAAATTGATCTGTTTTATAAGACGATAAATAAGGAACCTACCTACCTATGTACTCACATTGTTTCTTCGGTAGATGTATAATAGTACTACTGGTAAACATTAATTAATACTATAGTATCCAAGTCGTTCAGTAGGTACCAATAGATTCCTTTTGCGTTTTTTGGTTTTATTATAAACTATTCAGAATGTAATGGTCAAGGCCAGTGAAAACTCGCGTGTCTTACGTTTATATTCCTTGAAGTTAACATTTCATGCGAACAAACCCGATTTTCTTTATCTATTTCTAGTTACAAGTAGTATTAACTGTAGACAACTTTTGTAATGTCAATATGTGAAGGTTTAACGATCACAAATGTGCTTGCTCGCCATACAGCACCTATTTATCCGCTAAGCCCCAATAGCTATAACCTGGTTGGAATTACAAGCAGCAGATAAGTACGTTTTATGTGTCTTTTACTACCATTCCCATAGCCATCAATATCAAACGTTTGAATGTTGTTTTCAGTTCCATTTTAAAACCTGTTCGAAATATCGAATGAACTAACATTCGTTGAGTCTTCATTTCACTAAGGTCGTAAAAACAGTCATAGTGGCAACTAGTTTGTTTAGGTAGCATTTAAAATAGTAAACATATCTTCAATCACAATTATTTTGGCAAATAGATTTCAATGGATGAACTATAAATATGAATACAGTCATTGTCTCAAATTCCCAACAGTTCAAATCGCAACAGATTGTAATTCTGCCCTATAGCATGTTATTTTTCTATACTAATAGTGTTTTCCACTATTGATAATAAATACCAAACCCTACATATAACATTAACGTTGCCATAAACAATATGCAACTATGTATTTGTATGTAACTCTTGATCCAGGAAATGTCGACGTCACGAACGGCGCAAGCGCAGCGAACGCGCGCCGTGTTGAGGCAGGCCGAGCGGCCCCCCGAGCCCCGCGACCGCCGTGCATCTCTTGCAGACGTAGCGTCAGCAGAAACATTTTTTTTAATGTAGAATAAAGTTTACAAAAATATTTTAGTATTGATAATGTTTTGATGTTGTTGAGTCCGCAGATTATGTTTTAATTGAGTCACTATACTCACTATTAAGTAACTATTAGATTAAGTATTAACACACAGGGATAACTTTTGTGTTGCAGCCATATAATTGAATGCAATATGATTAATTCAACCTTTAGAAAGATCCTGCGAAGATTTGCACATGTTTTTAGATGAAATTGCTTTTATAAATAAACATTAATATATCGATATCTTCATAAGTGTTAATTTGAGAAATAATAATACATCTACGTACTTAAAAGTAGTGAAAAGTAATATAAAGTTAAGTAAACAACAACATTAGAGTTCTCACTCCATAAAATTAATAATTTCTGCGATTTTGAATAAGACTTTTATCGCTGACGGTACAAGTACATACCTTTTATGTACTTGTTACATAGCAAGTAACGGGAAGCGGTTCGTCTGGCCGCCTGCAGCCAATGCGACGCAACACTGATGCAATCCACTCATTCAATCGCCAGATACTTGGACTGATTGAGAACTATTGAAGTATCGAGATAAGTATCTGTAAATGTTAGTCCAATAATATTGATAGAATGAATAAAACTGCTAAATTGAGGACAAATCAATGTAGGTTGTAGTGGTTTTATAACTATTAATTAAAATTAAAGACATCATAAAGTCAAGGTGTCTACAAAAGTAAACAATAAGATAAACATTCCAAGTCTTTTAAGTATTTATTTACGTGATCAATGTCTAATACATACCTAAACGTAGTTCTTATCTTATTTTTTTTTGAGCTATTTAATAATGTTTTTAATACATGTTATTGCTTGGTACACAGTTTTGGTAGAGTCGCTGATGTACGGAAAAAAAGATTAACTAATAGCTATTTTTTCAATTGTTTGTCCAGGATATATTTCCAAGCATAAAATGGGATAGACGTAAATGAAAAGAATAAACGTTCACAAACTTATCATCAAAATATTCTTATTAATTAGTCAAATTACTTTCTACATACACATAATAATAAAATCATGTTTATTTATTTTTGTAAATAAGATTTATTGAAATCTAAGCAGTTTTAACAGCAGCCTAAACAGTTTTATCTTTAATTGCCATCGTACATTCAGATAAGTAATAATCCTAGGAACGATATAACTTACTCCTTATTCATACTTTCCTCTCAAACTGTGTGATCATTTTTGGGCACAAACTAAACATCCCAAATTCAACGGTGACTAAACACTCGAATCCGGTCGCTAGTAGTAACACTGGTTAGCGAGTTTCGGCAGGGCCAGTGGGGGGAAGGACCAAAGGGCCGAGGGGGGAGGGTACGAAGTGCAATGTCCTCGCCAACGGACGCCTTGATCTCTCCTTTGCGCCTAGAAACATCGACACTTTTTAAACAAAATTTGTACCATCCAAACATAACAACATAGACAATTTTAAGATTTTATCAAATTAATGTTGTCTTTGTTTTTGGTGGATGATAGTGAAAGCATTGCATTTGATATTGTACATATTTGTTTTGTGTTAATTATACATTTAAAAATATGAAAAAGAGTTTTGGCATTATTTATGTCATTACTTAGAAAAGCAAACGTTTATACTTATTTGAAAATCGGTATAAAAACATTAAGGTACTATTCATATTCTGATGGCAATTGCGAAAAATGGGGAACAAGGTGGTAAAGATTTGCTTTACCTAGGATTTAAAAACAAAAACTTCGGCAAAACAGTAACTTTTCCAACAAATTATTTAGCAGGGCCAATTTTAAATCATGTCGCGAAGTAAGTATTAATATCAACTTTCAGGTGTCACGGTGTAATTAAGGACATTTGGCTATGGGGTGTCCCTTGTTCGGTGTCGATGACTAAACCTGAGGGAAGCTGAAGCCATAATAATGACCGCTAACATAAGGGTGAATCCTGTTATTGTTTATATGGCCACACCAGCGTTTCGTCCATGTATTATTTAAGCATTCCAGTTTGTATAAAGCGGTATAACTTTTCACTTGAAAATTATTCTGTTCTAACCGAAATGGGCCAAACACGTGACGATCGTTTTGCAAAAGGGTATTGATTGTCATTGGTATTGTAATTTTAAATCAATTAAGGTTTAGTAAATTAGGAGTTTGATGTAGGAAAACATTAATAGTTTAATTTGTAAACTTCTTAGTCATGTAAATTCATATCAAAGTTTACTCTGTCCTATTCAGTTATTTCAGCGAGGTTCAACAAATGCACGGTTTTTTATGTGTGTACTTGCTATTAGGTATATCAGTGTGTTCATCTAACCTTGCAAAATATTGGAATCTATTGCATTTAATGAGGAAAACATGTATTGAAAGTCTAACGACCACTGCGCACTTCGCGGTTTTATCTCGCGACGTTTAATTGACTTTTTGCAATTAAGAATCGATTAAAACATCATTGGGTCACGTTTAGCAACATTTGATTTAATAACTAATAATATTTACTTATCAACTACGTTTGCAATACTCGGACAAGTTTATCTGTTCAATAGGCTGTTAATATTAAGAAATATATCGGCAATACATGTGATGCATTGAAGTGTTAAAACGAACCCGGTAACCGAATTTCGGATGTATAGAACATTGAATAGTGAGGCGTGAGTCGTGAGGCGTTTACATTAATGTGCATAGACGCGTCGCAGGGGGGAGTGGGGGTAGGAGGTGTCGGTGCTGCAGAGACTTGACCTTGGGGCAGGATCGAGGCGATAGTCGCGGTCCCTGACCTGACTATTTCGAGTGGCAAGTGCGCTGCTGTGCTTATGCCGCCGTCGCCCGCGCCGCATGCAATGTGCATACCGAAATAACCGCTTGTGTCTCCCCGCACCCACGTTCCACTCGCCCCCGCGCACTCCAGGATGTACTCGCCTTATAGCCATGCACGGCACGCCTATCACACCACCCCGAGGGGAGTTCTGTTACTTGTAACATTGTAAACAAAGAACCCTTTCAGAATCAAAGTCAGTCATGTTTTATACCAAGCTTTGACTCTGGCTGTTTAAAAGCAAATAAATTATTGCAATTACTAATGAATGTGTAATACAAGTAGGTACAACACAATAAACAATTTGCGTTAAAAAAAACTTTAAGAAACTTTGCCACTTATCAAATTGTTCTGGTAATGGCTGTTCAATAAGTACCTACCTAGTTTGTGTCGCCTGCTCGTCGACTAATGAAGTTCCCGTTGCGCGATAAATGTCGCTCGATAACCTAATGTACGGCGTTATGTTAAGAGGCGAGAGGCGAGAGCTCATTTGATGGACGAGGGAAAGGGTCCGCTCAAGGCTGCAGCGATGCACTTTCACGAGATGTGGCACACCATTATTATGCATCCATTATGCGTCGACTTCGTCGGCTGTCTTTTCTCCTGTCAAAACGCCCACGCCACAAGCATTTTTTTCCGTCTGTATCTAGATAATATGCGGTAAATTACTGTATGTTTTTATTCTTTTTTAGCTTAGAAAAATCATATTATGAGACTGTAATCGATATTCTTTAAATTTTAACAGAAATAGGTACTTCTTATCAAGCAAGTTTTCTGTACCAACTCAATATGATGCTGTCCAAAGAATGTTGGGGTAGGCTTCAAACATAAACAGACGCTTCAGAATTCAGTATTTTTATCTCGTACGTTCTCATAATATCAAAGTCATCTGGAAGTAAAAAACATGCAGGCCGCACCCCGAACCATCATGCAAGTACACTCACACACTGATAAAAATTCGTATATGTGATGGGGTGGTGCTTGTATGTGTTGTATGCCTGACTAATCTATTGCGCCCGCGCACCACTCAAGGTCACTGGCCAGTGACGCGGCCCGGATACTATTTTAACATTTTCATTATTACCTATCTAATTTAGATATTGTAAAATTTTTATTATTTGAATGTTTTTTAAAACTACTAAATAACTCTATGTGAAGGAACTCTATATATAGGTAATATTATTTACATTAAAACTCCAAATAAACAGCTACGTTTGTTTATTAAATTAAAATATATTATATTTATAATAAATATAATATTGTATACTACCGTAATACGAATTATCATTCTATGATAATACTAGTACCTACCTAATCCAAATATAGAGTGAGCGAATAATATTTAAATCGGATATAATATATGAACTCAATTGTGTATTACTGTTTTCTAATTCTACAACATACTCATCTACAGCAAATCTAAAGAAAACGCCAAGAATTTAAACGTCGGTAGACATATCAAGGAGACGATTAAATGATTGTGAGGGCGAGCGAGGGTGGCCGGCGGGTTCTGCCGAATGACTTCGTAGCGTCCGGGAGCGGCCATCGACCTGCCCAATCTCCGCTGCATTAGCATAGCGAGCAATATTCGTGCCTAGCCAATCCCTTGTGTGCGTATAGATGCACGACACCTACCACGAACCTCGAACACACCTCAAGCGACAACAACTCACCTAAAATACTCATTCAAAGGTAGAACAGACTTCAAAACACATTACAAAAGTCACATCAGCGAGAACAGTCGAATTTAGAACTCGTAGTAAGAGCCTACCGTCTATGTTCATTGTATATGTGTGCGTAAGAGTGCGTGCATCGTCTTGAGGCAGTTTCACGCATGTGTGTAGGTATATGCTGACAGATTAAATGCCGGCTCACACTACGTTGTATCGTTTGTGTACTGCATTAGCGTGGTATATTCAATTATTTATTACTTTATGAAACTGGAATTAAATATACGTTTATTAGTAGAAATTATTGCAGTTGAAGTTCAATTTAATTACTATTAAGATATCGCAAAGGATATCTATATTGTAAGAGAGGCTTTCTGTGGTCTGTGATAGGATGTCATAACGAAATTCGTACTCGACATACAAAGAAAGTTTTGTTTTCCTAAAGTGGCTAGAATTCTCCTTATAAAAATTTGTTTGTGTGCACACTGGCTGTGAACAAAATGTTGAGTTTATAGTAGTGTGGGTGCGTGAACGCGGAATGCGGCGACGCGACGCTGATATAATTTTGGGCTCGTAGCCACATTTGATAAAAAGATCAAGTTCAAAAGGGGCAAACATCGTGCAGTTGATATGAATTTTTAAAGTTGTTTTCGTAAAATAAATTTCAAACTGTCATTGTAGAGTACAAAATTTTATCGAGATACATGGCATGTATATTGTTTCAGTAAGTACGAAATCAAAACACTAGCTACGACGTGATCAGTCTTAAAGGATGGATTAAAGGAAAGATGAAAAAAAAAAAACAATTTAATTCGGTCATGGTAATTTAAAAAAGAGATATAATGCTGATATGATTCTCTTGACGTTGAGAACCATAGTTATAATATGCGAGATAATGACGTAGCGTGGAAAACTATTTACGACGCTGAAATAAAATATACATGGATCGACATTATAATACAAAAAAGGGTTAGACAATCACGATGAACACTACAGAGCAACCCACCAAAGATAGACATATAGACAATTATATTTTGGCTTTAAATTAGTAACTTTACAAAGCTGTTTACCAGAATCAATAATGTGTTTACAATATACATAATCGAATTCGGTAGCGCCGTCCAATCGCACAATGCCCTCATTGTTATAAAAAAAGAACTATCGTAAAAACATTTGCATCTATTTGCATACTCTAACATTGTACTAGTGAATGGCACTTGTATTCGCAGTCTGAACTTCCAAAAATCCTCGAAAACCCAACCTTCGTAACAAAAGCTCCTTTTCGTACCTGCGAAGTTTTTTGACGCAATCATAAAACTAGTCATTGCGTAATTTTTACGCATTGTTATAAACCCTTTCCGTTTGTTTTTATTGTACCCCTTTATTCAGCCATCAACAATTTGTGTCGGCGTCTTTGCGGAGAGTTCTGCAATATTTGAGTTAAGTTGTAAACTAATAAAAATTGCGCTATTCTTGCAGAAAACGTGCGCAAAAGGGTTTAATGTTGCGGGCAGAGGTTTCTCTTTTATTTGAAGCGCTATGAGGACCGTAACGGTATATTTCGAAAGCATTTCTCTTCCTTTACACAAGTCTAATGGAAGTCTCGTAATATTATCGACAGATTACTCGAATGTTTTCACGCGAGTAATATTTATCACGGTAAGTAGGTACCGCAGGTAGAGTTTAATCATTCTTGGTAGGAAAACGTGTAATAGCCTTCACGACCATGGTTAACGCGTGGACAAGCTATTAAGATACATTAGACAAAAACAATATAGTTTTTAGTCAACATTTTACTATTAAAGTTTCACTGTGTGGATTTCGTAAAGTTAAAAAAGTTAAGGAATATCAAAACAAGCATATGTAACTATTGTTTTTTAAACAAAAAAAAGGTTTTGGACGTAGATATTCCCTAAAAATCCTTTTTGCTGATTGCTAATTCAAAAGCGGCTCTACAAAGGAACTAACTGTTTCTTCGAAATAAAACTTTCTTTTTGAAAGAAGTATGCAATGGCGCTTACTCTCAAAGGTGCCGAATTTTATATCATTGGTTACAAAGGTGCCGCTTTCTGCATAGCGGTTTGCAACACCTCTACACAATAGATGGTTATCCCGATAAACAAAGAATTTGCAGTTCAATGGAAAAACAAATCCCACACTTACGCAATCTATTCATAATTAGATGGACCACCATGAATACACAGAAAATTTTGGATTCGATGAAAGTAACTATATATTTGCGTGATATATAACGAACACTTAGGTATTTTATGTTGCCGCTCATTATTTCGTTATCATAGCAATGAAAAAAAAAACTATTAATCGATCATGTGAATAAAGAAAACAACAGACAGCTTTCATCCATCGCCGTGCCAATCAGATATGAGGAGGAGGGGGCACAAAAAATATTTATATACTTCAATCAATCGCTAGTCCATTACGATTCGATCCAACAATTTGTGAAGGAGGCATAGAAAAACATTTTTCTGTTTGACATGGTCGAGGCAAATGACAAAAGTCAATCTACACATCAATCGCCAAACATTGGAAATTCGGGAGGCCACACGCGACTATTCAATAATTCACGAAATATCGATGTGGGGCATCACCACCATGCCACCACCAAAGTGCGTGGACAACACCACATCTTCATCGACCTCATGTTGTAACTACTCTGAACACTATACCTACTTATTTTTATAGAGGTGAATATTAGCAAGTATTGTTAGGCAGCAGCTTTCACTCTGAGAGATAAATTTAGATGGACATAACATGTACAACAAAACATTAATATCATTTACATCGAGAATCTACGTAGGACTTACGCATTTTTTCTGCCCAAAAGCCCATTACGTTGCTTAATTACAAATGAAAACCCAAATCTCTATAATTAGGCTTGTAATAACTTAAAAGATTTAGACTATGTAAATAATAAACATTTTCAAATATGCTCTAAAAATTTAATTTAAGCGTGGGCGATATTGTCCATAGGTGAATTTGGAGCATGTTTTGTGAAAGATAATTATGTCCGACATAGTACATAAGTGAAGAAGCGTGGGTATGTTAAGTTTGGTGACACGAGGCGGTGGGTCAGGGTGGTTGCCAAATGACACGTATCAATTATTCACACTAATTTCCCCCGCCACATTTGCGTGTGGAAGACAAATAGTAGCTGGACTAGCGACAGCCGAATCTTTCTATGTAATTACCTATAGACAAATGTATTCCTCAATAATTTGATAGTGCTATACATTTACATACCAACCTTTGTTTGGCATTGGAGTCATTTCTAATGCTGTATACACAATGTTGCTAATGTAGGTATATGAAAGAATTGTATGAGCACGATTTAAAAAAGATAAAACAAATTCATATTATCAGCAATACTTAGTACACAATGATACTTATTGCTTTTTTAAGGTTTTGGCGCTCGCCAAAATGTAGATAGGTGCTTATTTAGGTTAAAATATTATTAACTAATACATAAAGATACGTTAAATATCTGCTCTTAAGAATTAGCCTGAAAAGTGGTATTAATTTCACTGTGGTCACGTTTTGATAGAAAGTGAATGATTGTTGATTTTATAAACTGCCAGAGCAGACCATATATTTTTTTACTTTGGATATTTTTAATAGAGTTTATTAGCTCAGAGGTTTTGCTTAAATGAGCAACAATTGCATTGAATTAAGGTGGCTGAAGTCCTGAATCACATGTAGAGTATACCATCATCAATAATTTTGCGTTCTATTATAATGTACCGATAAAAAATAAAAGTTCGGTGAGCTGGGGGCAAGGGGGGAGCGGGGTGGTAGTGGCCCTATGCTTCAATTATTCAAAGCGCGTATTTTGGTCACGAGGCCGCTCAGACCGGCGGCCCACCGCGACCGTCCCTTTACCCAACTATCAATATATACCACAAGGGGTTGATTTACGAATTAATGAACTAAAAACATACATGAGAACACGACACACGTTTGCCACGAAGTCAATAACTAAGTAAAATAACATCCAATCATTATGCTAAATGACCATTAATTTTATGCACAGTTCACGTTATCTTAAGGTTTACCAATGGCACCAGTTTTTCAACCTTTCAAAATACATATATCTTACATAATTAATATATTAGCAGTTAAACCTTGGCCTCAAAATCTGAGTAACCTCGACAACGTTGTTTAACAATCTGTTTAGGTTAAAACTATCGCAACGCAGTAGATAACGCGATATATATTATTATTCTATTTCTATTTCATTTATTGTAAACGCTCCTTTTACTTACAAGTATCAAAGTTTGGCCTAACCTTTGAATGACCCACTGAAATTATCGACTTATTACTTATTCAAGAATCTCACTCTCCTTTACAATCACGGCGCGCAAATACGGCACTCAGTACTGAAATATAATAATCACAACCAAATTTAATTAATTTATTGTATGTTAATTCTACCAATAGCGTGACGTTATACAGTAGGCATAATAAGTACTAGGATATCAGAACCTGTTATCACGAAATATCAGTGTGTGCGAATTTGTGTGTGTGGTAGTGAATTGGCAACGCCTCCTCGAGAACAAGTTGCCAAAATGAGTCATCGTCATCAATCGGCGCGGCTCATATCTATAATACCGACAATATACGCGTACCGACTCATTATGTATACATAGCACGCGTATCACTACAGTATATCTCTTCGTAGCGACCTCCTGGTAGACCTAATATCCTAGTACAAATTTGTTCAAACATTTAGTGGTTTTCGAAGAATATTGCTCTCTACTTGCTTTAAGTGGCTCTTCTACTTATAATGCGCGTTTTATCTTCAAACATTCAGCCTATTCGTTTGGAAATATAAATTGTCAAACATTAAAAAATACAAAGTAAAAAATATATTATTATTAATTATATTTTTATTTTAAACTGATGTGAGTTCTTCGTCCGTACGTACAGTTCTTATAAAATTATATCTAGTTTTGTCAATTTATGTTCTCCTAATGAAATTACGCGAATCTCCAAAGTTGCTTTTGAATATCCGTATAAAAATAAAATACACAATACTTAATTAAGTTATTTTATACGAACACTGCAAAGAAGGAATGACCAGAGTAACTAATGATTATTCGTTTAAACGATCATAATTATGGAGTTAATTATCGTGTTTCACAATGTTGCGCAACTTCATGAGAAAATAAATAAAGATTTGATCAAAATTATGGTTTATCTGCTAAATAAATATTTCAACCAAATTAATTGGCCATGTGTTTAAAATGACAATCAGCACAAAATTTGAATGAATCCGAGTCACATAATAACAATTGTTTCAATTTTTCCTATTTTGAAAATATAAGAGTAGATAGCATGGTATTAACGTTATTAAATCAAGCATTCACAACATGATTATAAAAAACTCCAAAACACAAACGACAAAAAATTTGCGCGAGTTTGACCATGACCGTTATTTGCCACAACAAAACCACCTCCTACAACTTCATAATCTCCTGGTACAATTGTGCGAAATTGACGTAATTTTACGCCCGCCTACAACAAAGTGCTCTTTTTTTTTGCGCGCGCACGCGCCTGACATTCGTCATTGTTATGTCATTATTACGGTGAGTGCACTACAAAAGTGGACTGTGCATTATTTATGCGAGTTTGCATTTCTTTGTAGGTCGGGGATACCCCTCATTCATGAGTTGTGCGAATCTCTCTAGACAGCTTTGTCCTTGTTTATGTATGCGTGAATTTGTATTTGCATGTGTGATTTCGGATTCCTATATACGTAGTCGGTAGTAGGCGTGGCATTCTGGTGATCACAGCATCACAGCCCATTTCCTAAAACTTATTTCAATGTATGATTGATTTAAATTAAAATCAACTCAGATAAAGCGGGTGAAAGTCCACCGGAGTATTTGTGAGCAAATTAATATGCATTATGAACACGGACAGTGTGTTATCGCGACAGGCTTGCGTTATCGGTCGTACGCATTGTATCTGCGCGTAGAATCGTGCGTGCGGCTGCGTTTCGCGCGATACGCACTTCGTCGCGTCACACGTTCCAGCTACATATGTGCGTTGCATAAAAATGCCACTTTCGCAAACAAATTACCAATTTTTTATAGAATTCACAATACGTGAGATTGATTGTGAAATCCATGCGTTACGCACATGTGAAACTGATGATATGAGGCATAGTTGCACGTTGACTAATAGCATTATAGATATTGGCCGCTGAACATGTTATTCTAATAAAATAAACTTTAACAATGTAATTATAGACGCGAGAATTAAAACGACGAGACGAGAATAAATAACGATTGAACTATTAAATTGAACTTTTTACCAAACCAATTAACTGTCTTGCAAAATGTTTATGGTGTACTTCAATAAATTGATATTTTGTTGTAATTGATTGCAAACTAATAAAAACCTGTTATTAATTCCTTATAACTTCGTGTTATCTACCTTTAGGCTATGGAGAATGGGACTGTACACTCTTGATAAGGTACCCACCCATAAAAGTTCTTATTCAACGGAATTAAAACAAAAATATCTATAATCCAAAAGAAATCAGCATTACATGTGTTATGTGTTGCGCCTTCGTTCTGTAATCATGCTGGGCGAATTCTAGTTAAAGATAACACTATCTCTACTCAGAAACTAATGCATTGCGATAATACCTAGATGATAACGAAATGACAAATTGCAATATCGATGGTGAAATTGGTACACGCGGCATTCAAATAAACCTTTGCATAGAACACCTAGAAATTAGCACCCGACTGGAATATACTGTGGTGTACACGTGTAAGTGTGGATGAAAAAAGTAATTAATGTAAAGCTTCAATATTTCCACTGTTTATAAAAATGTAAAAAGTTTTATGCATATAAATAGTACATTTAAAAAAGGTGTGTTAAAAATAATTGTACATAGGTGTAAGAGCTATCTAAACATCGGCTTTATTTTATGTTCAGCAGTAATTTTACCACGACATTTACATTCGACACGAATAGTTTTCTTACAGACAATAGGATCAAGTCATATTTGCCAACAAAATAGTCATGGGCAATCTTTTCGTGATATAAAAATGAGAAAAGGGGTTTATACTAAGCCCTTTGATGCGGGTCCAATTGAGTATGGACAGGCGGACGTATTCGCTTTTTTTGCTATTATTTGAATAGTAAAACTGTCAATGTTATCTTACGCTTAAATGATATTTATTTTTTGTTTTTCGTGTTTTGAATTTTTGCTTCGCAATTGTTTTATGTATTGAGAGAAGTGTAATTTAAAAAACCGTAGTAAGACAATATTTATGAAAATGAAAGGTATGCTATATGATTCGATGTAAGTTTAATACAAATTTCAATATAATCCTAAAAGAAAAATATGTCACAACATACTTGACTGGTTTTTAATCGGTCGTAATACGAACTAAAACGAATTCCCTTACAATTTACAGGAAGATATTAAAATATCAATACCACAGTGCATAACTTGTGGATAGTATTACTACTAATTATACGATATCCACTTGGTCTAGTTTGTAATATAACTGGAACTGTACAATGTTTACCCTAGCGGACGGGCTCTCAATAAAACGGAGCAATTATAATAAAAATACAATTTTGACCACAACCCCATGGCAACGCTAGCGAGGGGTGTTTGCGAATAAAGCGAGCATAAAACCCGTAAACATTGTAGGGTTTAGTATTGACATACGTTATTGGTGTTTGATAGGTATTTTGATACAAGTTGCCTTATTGTTTGTTATCTGCAATCTCAAAGGGAATGAATACAGAGTGTACAAACATAGAAATAATATTTTAGAGATTTATGTTAGTAGTTTCATTACTTATTATTATCTACTTGAGTATTTACTAAAATAATAAATAATTAATTTAATCTATGATGAAGAAGGTGAATACTGCTATGAAACGCTCTAATAGTTCTAATATTAAAGTAAAAAGTAACACTAATCGAAATATAATGATAAAGTCGTCAATATTAGTTCACCAATTCCGTAGCACAGCAAATTTCCTTCCAGAACACCAGTTATTCATGTAGACTAGATCTATTTTTGCATACCACCATTCGCGTGAGTGGCACAGGGTGGACGGTGGACGAGTTTATTGCAAATGATACCTGCAATTAGTCCCCACAACCACATATCGCAGTGTCCATCTATTCGCACCGTCGTTGTCCATGCACAGTTATTATACGCGACGGAAATAACGGAAGCCCATAATGCTATTGATTTTGCTAAAACACAGTGCTTACTACCCTATAGTTGACAGCTTGCATGTTTCTTTATGTCAACCCTTTTTATTTGTTGATATTACTTGTAACAGAACTGGAATTATTGTTGCTATCGTTTATGAAGCTTGTTTCATTTGACAAAGTGGTAATTAGGTGACGTCGACGTGATTGCATTTTTGGACGCAATAAGTAATTGCAAATTAGTTATTGCGTACAAGAATGCAAATATTTGTCCATTAGAATATTTGGAATATAAACGCATGATTTGATATCTCTTTTACAAATACCAAACCTCTAAATGAAATATTCTTTATATGCATTCGTTATATGGTTTTAAATGTCGTCCATATATTTATTACATTAAATTTCTCAAGTTGTTATTAAACTGTCGAGTAAAACGACTATCTCTAAATACGTTCACATTTATTCAAGTTAGTGACGTAACGTTACCCATAAACTATGCAGTTTTGGCGGTTAATGGCCAACGTAACATTTTCTGCGTTTTTAAAGTATTTTAACAAAGTGAGTTGCGAAAGTTGTTTTTAAAACAGCAGATAACCACCCATACGATGGCGGTTTCGTTCATAGTTACGACATGAGCCGACTTTTTTCAACATTTAGCGACATCGCCAAGTCGTAAATTCGAGGGCAACACATTTTAGCTCATTAGTGATGGGTGCGTCTAACTAAACTGAACATAAACTGAGCTACGGTTACAAAATACTCCCCCGAATATTTACTTCTGTTTGAAAGTAATTTAAAATGACTCATAAACAAATGTTTTGGTAAAAACCACATCTACATAAAATTGTGACATACTTTAGGTATCTACAAGAAGATTAAGTATCAAAATTAAAAGCCTGAATCATTGTTTATAAATGATATTAAAACACATATAATACAACTCCGCCCTTCACAAACTGGTAATTGAGCAGAAGTTTCTCGAAAATATCACTAGAATAAGTTTTCTACTTTCCAATGCATTTTAAAAGTATAGTTTCGGTGCAACGACCAGCGCGGCGCGATGGGACGATCTCTCGGCTAGCAGATCGAGTCCGCCCAAGGACGTCCACTCTACAGCCTCCAGAAACCACGCAACCTTATTACTGGGACTTATAAGGACTAGTTTACATCGGCATGCATCATAGATAATCCCTTGGCCGAGTCGGCAAGAAAAATGATCCTGTATAAAAAAAGTAAAAGAGAAGCGAGCTCGCGGTTGTTTTATTTTATCGAGCCGCGGTCCGTGGCAACATGGCCGCGAGAGAAGCGAATTATCTCTGGATATACTTTATAAGATGCTTATCACGCCGTACCGGATAAATGAAGCTTAAGTGTCGTAAAATGCAAGATAGGCAGAGCTTTGGGTTAGGCGCATCTTTTGATTGCATGATGTATATACGGTAATGTAAAAACATCTTATAGTTAAGCAATTAATTTGATTTTGAAGTACTTTAGAGTCAACATTGAAATAACTTAACAATAAAATATTTTAAATGGATTATTACTCAGTTTATATTATTATTGGATTATAGTTTCGTTAGTTCGTTACGCGCCGCCCTGTCTGGGCAGGTGCTCGCCGATATTTTGACAACGATACTTAGCAGAACCGCCCATTTTTTTAATTTAATACCGTTTTTCTATACCCACTTGACCCGTTTTTGAACAAACCGACGTTATCTAAATAAAAAATGACATTTTCGTTATTCTGAGTTGAATTATGTTTATTATATTTTAGGGTGCTTAATTTGATTATAACATTCGAAATGCAATATTAATCAAGAGAATAACGATATAATATATTTAAACTGGTTATGTTGTAAGTACGGGATTTATTCTAAGGAAAAAAGAAAAAAATATTTTATTTTATTTTGCATTATTATGTAATGTATAAAATTAAACATAAAAATATGAATAGGAATGCTTGTGCGGGCGGGTAATAGACAATAGAAGGAAAGAGTGTATTGTTTCGCCTAGGGTCCGGGGAGTTTCGCTACAATGAACCGCATCCGGGGTCGCCGGGCGTGGACGACGCCGATTACAGTCCCAAACTGAATATAATTAGGTTTACCATCATGTCCCTGATATCATCGGGGACGACTCTTGTGCTATTAGGTTGGGTATACACGAATAAAACCACCTTAATGTACTGAGATACAAAACAAAAATAATGTAGAGTCACTCTAGTAAATAAAAATATCTATACTTATTTATCTACATATGTATCATGCACATGTATCACTCTGGTAGGTACCTATATTTCTATAATGTGAGATCACACATGGCAATTTTCTAAAATATAGCGAAAAATTAAAGCGACAACTATAAGCATTAATTTTATTCCTAATACTTAATTAAAACGGTAGGTATAACAGGATTATAATAGACAAAAAAAACGAAGTGTGCAAAATCAGGGATTGTGTACAGTCTATTATTTAATAGTTAACATTTTAGATAAGGGTAAGAGCACCCCAGATAATATAAAATAATAAATTCAGCCAGGGCGCGTGGCAGGATGCTGGTGACAAATGACGAGGCCGCGTGAAATTACAATTATCTCTTTATGCTGGCCAACCCTTTGCTCATTATGCAAACTTAACGCATTAATTGTACCAATGTATATATTAACTTTAATGAGTTAATATAATATTTACATCGTTAGCTCTCACAATTACGTGATCTTTTGTAAACTGTCTGTATTGGTAATGAGACTGGAAATTACCTAGAGTTTTGCTAATTGTATTGAAAGAACAAAGAAAATTCATTAGAATTTTATATACTGTTTAAACATTACATATTTTTTTAAATATTATATTATACTCTATGTAGTTTCGAGTTAGTTATCGTTTATTCATCAGTATTATCCCTTACGGTTCATCAGTCTCGTCAATTTCGGATCTCAACAAGCCACCATGCGGGATCGCATTATTGCTTTTTTATTAGCTTTTTCTATCCTCGCAGTTTTTGTAACGCGTGCGTTCGTGGGATAGGTCGCGATGCGTTTCTGTTTATGCTGGTATTAGCATAATGCACTTTTATTCCCATTGTATACCAATTGTCGCCAAAACATTTATCGTATCCGTCGTGAGTCAGTGTGAATTGCAAATGTGGCCTTCTTTATTAAGTTTATTAACCTCGGCAGTACTTTATGTATGAGTTATCTTCCGCGAATCGCTAAACTAATTACTGACGCTGTCGCTCAACGTCCGAATCAAAGGTCATAACTGTTAAGTATTGACAATGGCACATTTGCATTCGTGTTTCCGGAGCAATAGTCAAATTATCGTGAAATTTTAACGGTCGTGTGGTTGACCGCTGACGTTACAACAAGTTGTTTATAAGTTTTATTTGTGCAAACCTTTGTACGCAACAATTATATAAATAGTTGCTAAAATTGTTCTATAAAATGAGTATTACTTTATTATTACAATCACACATTTTTTTCTGTCAGTCATTTATTTAATATTTTTGTACTTTATATGGTAAACTACTGATAGATAAACATTATTTAGATATAAAATCACTGTTAAGATAATTAATGCCGACATAAATAATTTATTCTTAATTTTAAGAAGGTATCTCGATATTTTATGTCATGTAAAAGAAAACATGTAATCATCAAACCAAGTAATTGTTTCCATGATGCTTTGGGCAGATCTGCGATCACACACATCAAGTAGGTAAATTATACGAGTTTCAATACGCTCTGTAGTATTACTCTGAATACCAAACATTCCCACATTCGCGTACGTAATCGAATTAATAATTGGTGCTTAAAACCGAGGCCAATATCGATATGCAAATGGTTGAAAGGCATCAAGTGCACTCCACACTTAACCATTGATATGAGAGAATTGCTCTGACATTTACAGCCATTGTTTAGACTAAGAAATTCGTGTTTTGCATAGATTCGTGGGAAAAGGAAATAATTAAATCATGGTAGACTTTTTATTAAAACGGTATCACGATAGTTATTAGGAAATATTAAATCAAATAATTTGTAGAGTTAAATTTTTTGTTGGATTTTTAAGTGAGCTTTTGCCAACTGCCTATTGCAATATATTTTAATATAGAGGGCACAATCTATTATATATCTATTTATCTATTGTTTTCACCATCTCTGTTGTCTATACATGTAAAATAATTATGAACTCACGTAAAGCATTCGTATTTCTAACTCTACATTCCATGTAGAGCTATTTCAGAAATCATGAGTTCATCACAAGAAATTATTTTTGGTTAGTTTTGCTGGTAATAATGTATATATCTTTCTTCAATATTTTGAGTGTAAATCACTATATATTTTTTTTAATGTTAATTTATTGTTTTTAACCAGTTTACACATTCACCTGAAAAATTCGTCGCTATTTGCCAATTCTTATAAATTATAACGAATATAAAGTGGCGAAACTAATAGCATTAGTGAATTTATTTTTCCCTTATATTTATACAGAGTATAATAGGGATGTACTGTCATCCCGTATCATCTTGATTGTGTGATATTTAACCCCGATCATGAAGATTGACGTTTTATTCCGTTAATGGGTCGTGAATTTGGTAGTGGGAATCGAACATGTTTTTTATTGTTGCTGTTCTATATCATGTACATTTATTTACTTATCTATGTAGTACAAAGTTCTCTTAGTCTATTTATAGCGAATTTTACATGAAAGTAACACAATTTTAAGAAACTTTTTTACTTTGATCGAAGCTACGAATGAAACTTTTCAATAGTTACCTAGTTTATCAAAATATTGTTTTTGTGTAAGAATAATGAGGAACTAACGAAATAAAATTACGAATACATGTGCACAAATGTAATAGATCAAAATTGAGAGAATAAAGTAAACGAAGATGCGTCCCCTAAGTTTGGCGGAAGACAAGCCTCGCTTAACAAAAAATATTGCACACAGAGCTTAGTCTATTTTTGAGTGCATTTCGCGCTATTTTGGCGTTCCCTACGCTAGCAATGTGTCAATGACCCCGTTTGGAAGCGTTGTTCACTCACTTTTGGGAATTTTTAGGACGGTCATGTTGTATCGAAATGTTAACTATTGCGCGGCGGAATTTTGTGAGTTATAAACCTTATAATACGAATATTTTCAGCGAGTTCTAGTTCTTTTCAGAATGGTCCGTTGGTAAGTACTTAAACTTAGGTCTTTATACTCTTATATAATTATAATTTATAAAAGGCTGCGTAGGTCATGGTTAGGTGTATCGAAATACGAAATATTGTTACTATGACAGATTTGTTTTGAACTGAAAATGATGGACTAGGACTAAAATAAATATTTAATATATATATTTAATATATAATAAATAAATATATTTTTTAAATGATAATAATAATTAATAAGATAAACGTATAGCTTTTTCTATTTAGTAGGTATATATTTAAAAATGTTTTTTATATGCATATTGTAAATTAATTGAAATAATAAATAATCTTAATACCGGCGTATAAATGTCCCATTGCTGGGCACTGGCCTCTTCTCAAGCACAGAAGGAACAAGCAATGATCACCACGCTTGCTTATTGTTTAAATAAAAACTATAATTTTAATTAAGTAAGTAGGTAGGTACCCATCTATACAATATACAAAGCGGTGTTTATTTACTTATAAGAAAGTAAATTATATGAAAGTTATGTGCGAATTATTTAATAAAACTATTTTTAGTTTCAGAAATCAACCTCATCGCCGTCATCGCAAGTTGAACGTTAACATTCAAAGGAGCAGTGAGGCGCGGCTTTAATTTTTTATAAGCTGATTTCGGCTTTATTTTATCGTGTTGACGCTGTGCGGCACACACCACGAACAGCTCTGTATTGATGCGCGCGCGCACTCACGCACACATACACTCCAGCCCTCCTCAGCGCGCTGCAATTCGTCGGGCGCGCCGTCTCCGTACCCCGCGCCCTCCCGCCCGCACGCAATTGCACTGCACTCCGGCATGCTGCGCTGCGTGCGTAAAAAGCGCACACAAGAGGCGCGGGGAGGAGGCGAACACAGGCTTGCCGCGACCGGCCGCTTTCCACCAACACAGTCACTGCCAGACGCTCGCAAGAGCACGCCGCCCCCACACTCAGGGCGTAGCCGACACTTCTTTACTCGCGCGAAACAACCCCGAACGTGCTACGAACTTTGTTAAGTGCAAGTGTAGACATTTTCACATGAGTTTTTCCTAAAAACATTTTCGACATCCTGTTGACATTCTGACTCCGGATTAACAATTTATTGGTGAGTTTTACATTTTGTTTATAAGTACTTATTTTTTTTTTGTACTTAGCCGGCTGATAACGCAGTGCATCTATTAAATTCAAGGTTTGTAATAAGTAGTATAGTGTATTTATAATAAGTTTTTAATATTGCCAGTGAATTTTAGGTGTAATTCTAATTTACATAAGAGTTATAGTCGGTAAGCTAGTTTGGTGCAAATTTTATGGGGAATACGACAGGAGGGAATCCGGTAACTGCTTTCATCGGTCCCCTTCGATTATACCTGCCGAATAAAAGGTAAAAAGTCAATTTAGCAGTGTAGAAGGGCTATAGAGCATAATATGTAAATGGGGAAGGGCGGTGCAGTCGGGCAGTCGCGCTTCACCGCGACATACGTCGTCAGTCAGTGCTGGTCGCTGTGCCATGCGCATCGCATACAGGTTGCACGAACTTTGTGTACGTTTATCAGTTTTAACCCACAAGTGCGTGACTCGGATCATTTTTCTACAATGTATCCCGGCTCCACCAACGACGACATATTGCCAGGTATTGTTTTATTGGTTTAGAAAGTTATATTAATGACATATTTATGTGTTGATAAAGTGTATTTTTTTTAAGTAATTTAAAATGTATTTAATAACTAGTAAAATAAAAAAATGTAGTTTTGTTTTATTATTTAAATTAATCGATATTCAATTACCGTTAAGGTTTTTTCTATACTAGATAGGTATTATACTAGATTATGTTTTCTTTCGTAATATTGTTTTCGTCAATTAGTTAAAAGTAAATAAAAATTAAAATATTGATTAGTAGGTATTTAATAATACATACAATTTTATTTTTTACTAAATTACTTATACTTTTTTTCATATCAAATCAATAAAATAAAATCATTTTTTTTTTACGTTTACAGAATCACAACTGAGAAAAATGGGGAGTACCGAAGGACCACAAACATTTTGTTTGAAATGGAATCATCACAAAACCAACTTAGTCGAAATCTTGGAAGCTTTGATAAAAGGAGAGACCTATGTGGACTGCACATTAGTAGTCGACGATCAGGTGACGTTCAAAGCGCACCGAGTCGTATTGGCCGCTAACTCTCCATACTTTCAATCAATATTAGCTGATGTCCCTATGGATCACTGCAGTATTCTTTTCCCTGGTGTTAAGGATTTCGAGATGCGTGCCCTACTCGAGTACATGTACACAGGTGAGGTAAATGTGACGCAAGCTCATATTCCACACATAATGAAGGTGGCCGAGCAGTTGGAAGTCAAGGGTTTATTCGACATGACGGAGCTGCGCCGTCGACCGGGTAGCACAGAACGCACGCCTGCGGCGTCGCCCCCGCGCGTCGTTCCTGCTGCGCCCTCCAGTGTATCTCCTCCGGCGCCCGCGCCTCCATCCCGCTGGCCGCTTCCCCCCGCCGCGCCCGCGCTCTCTGCTGCTTATGACTCGGCTGATATGAACCCTCTCAAACGTAAGAAACTGTCCAGCATGCTGGCTACCCGCGACACGCCAATATTGAGAAATGTTCTGGCACAGACGTCACCTGTGGACTCTTCGCAACCTATGTCACTCGTTTGCCATCCAGTCAGCCAACATGCACCGCCTCGTCTGCACTCCAATGGATCAGCCCACGAGTCCGAACGCGCTGCTAGCCCACATCGCGCATTTGACTACCGTCCGCGTAGGCTTTCGTCACGCGCTTCTTCACCTCATTACAATAGATCCGACCGTTCAGAAGATGCGCATTCTCCTTACACTGAAAGATCCTTTGAAGACGAAAGTCAACGCACTTTCCATCCTTCCCCTCCGCCTACTAATTTTCAACAAGACGTCAGAGCCGGACTAGCGCCATACGTTCCACCGCAGCAAAAACCCGAATGGAAACGGTATAAACAATACACAAGATCGGATATTTTATCTGCAATCGAATGCGTACGTAATGGAATGAGCGCTCTACAAGCATCGCGTAAATACGGTGTTCCTTCGCGTACGTTGTACGACAAAGTCAAGAAACTTGGAATTACTACAAGCAGACCTATGAGTCGAGGGGTCAAAAGAGAATCAAACGGTGCTGCATTCCCATATGGTTTAAGTGGCACAGGAGGCGGAGGTGAGGATGGAAACCCATCTACCCCGCTTATTGATCCTTCATTTCTACAACAAGCATTAGAGGGAGCAACAAGAGACGGAGGGCGAGAGGCTCTACACGCAATGGCGTTAGCTGCAGCCGCCCACGCAGCTCTTGCTCCACGTACGCCTCCTCGATCGCCGCCGCAATCGCCTCGGTCACCTATCCAGGACGATGATCATGTTGAAGATCTGTCAGTGCCTCGACGACGTGATTTGGATCAGCCACCTGGTGTTATTGTCCCGCCACGTAATTTCGCGCTCGATTGTGGTAGCGAAAGAGATTGAACAATATGGTTTTCAATGTACATTCGAAAAGACTGACTTAGGCGTACAAAGTTAGAAGTAAGGAACTTATTGGTAGGCTAACTGGTAGGCCGTGCCGCGTGCGCACGCCGCCGATGACCGGGCGCTCCGGCCGGGCGATTGCAATGGGCCCCGCGGCCACTTTCTTCTACCTCTCTTCTTCTCTATTTATTTCAAAGCGTCATCAAAGCTCAAAACGAAATCAAATTTCCGTTTGATATTAGATGAAGTTCTATTGTGATTTTATGTTTGTTTATTTTCTTCTTTCGTTTTTTTTTTGTTTATAACATTTACGTCTTTGTTAATAAATAGCAAAATAAGTTAGCTTTAACTAGAATGTAATTTTGTCTTAGTTGGATTGGTAACTTTATAGGGCCGAAGGGCAAGCAGGCAGTGTCGGCCACGCCGCCGCGCCTCGGGCAGATTTGCCCAGACAAGTTATTGTGCAATTTGTTGTCTGCGACTGTGATGTTTATAGACTGAAATGCCGCGACTACCTCACGCTCGCCACAGCTTATACTCTAGTCCACCGCGTCGCACCATGCCATATTATCCACGATAAACAGTTATTAAGATATTCTGCCTTCATTGCAACAAAGCATCATGAAGATACATTGCGTGCGACGCTCTTGTCACCGCAGATAGCGGCGTATCTACATACTAATGTATTCTATATTGTTTCCTTACGTTACGGGTTAGACTAATTTATTAATTTGTTCGTCGATTGCCATAAATGTTTGTTGTTAAATATGTAATTGTGCAGTTGTGCTCACTATATCCTCAATATACAATGTTTTGCACAAGCACGGTGGTTCATATTAGAGTTAATAGATTTCATAAACACTTAGTTAAGATCGCTCAATGTTATTATTAGGTTTGTGGTAAAGAAGAAAACGTCGCGATGCGCTGTTATACGTAAATATGTCTAGTTAATCAATCGTATTACACCTACGAGTGTAACGTGTGTTTCATTAAAAACTCTAATTCTAATTAGAAATTAATGTAAATGTACAAAGCTGCACGTTTGCAAATTCTCAGTAACCTTTATTGTGCGTGTATTTATCACATCTTATAAAACT
This sequence comes from Diachrysia chrysitis, assembly GCA_932294365.1. Classification (NCBI taxonomy): domain Eukaryota; kingdom Metazoa; phylum Arthropoda; class Insecta; order Lepidoptera; family Noctuidae; genus Diachrysia; species Diachrysia chrysitis. The sequence goes on along the minus strand of OW028649.1, from coordinate 6,379,288 downwards.
TGATTTCTTTATTAAGTACCTATGTAAATTAAAGTCTTAAGAGTAAATATATAACTTCTATAAAATTCTTAAGTTAATTATTACATTACTTATTATTTGGTAATTGATTGGAAGACTGATTTGTTACTTTAGTCTAGTTTGAAAATGCCATAGATATCTACGAATGTAACTATCTACCTATCTTTGCAGACGCAAATATGTAATTAATTAAGTTGAATCACGGATGGTGTGTGTAGAAGCTACACTTTGGTAGGTTTCACTATTTTGTGCCTTTGTTTGTTGTAATTAAACATAATATATGTTAGGACATTCCAGTAGGTGTACCTTATGCACTCATGTGTTATGTGGTCAGACAACAGACGTAGGACTCAACCGGATACCTACAGGTATCCAGTCTGCCATAACATTAAATACCTCACTTTTTTTGTTAAATCAAATGTTATATTGTAATTATTATAAATCCACTTTTGTGCCTATAAATATATGTTATTAAGTATGATGTTGTTGCACTATAGTTCATGAATTAAGTTGGGATTTAAAAATATTGTATGTACTTTAATATGTAGTTGGTACCTACTGTATGTATACATTTAAGTTATATTAGATCGAGTTTGTTTATCTCGTAACTACATATTATTATAGTAAGAACTCTATATTTACAGATAATATAATGTTACAAATATAAATTAAACGTTTAATATCAATCATATATTATTTTATTTCTTCCTATTGTTGGTTGATCGTTGAACTCATGCGACCGAAAGGTATAATCACAAGAGTAGGTAATAGGACGCGATCGTGCTTTCTTACATGACCCGATTCAAATAGTAAAATTGTAAATAATTACCAATTTTTTTAGATCATTAAATTTAAAAAATCATGAAAATTACGAGTTATTCAAATTATATTTTGCTACCTTTTTATTTCCACTTCTGATAGTTATACCTACCTTAATGAGGATCTAATTGGAAAGGCCGCTAGTAACCACTTTGAAGCTCTTTTCATTGTTTATTGTCTAGGCAACGCTGATAGGTAATTTGAATCAACAAAAGAATAATGAAATCTATTTCAATCCGTCGTAAGACGCCTTATAAAATAAATTGTGCAAATATGTATCTAAGGACGTCGTACCTAATTGGAAACAGGCACTTAGAGGTTGCTTGTAAGGTTCATATCTTTAGTGTCTACCTACGTTTACTTTCTTGGGTCAAACAAAACTAGTGAACTTTGCAAAAACTAAAAATATATGTAGGATGTAGGTACTATAGGTAATTAACAACAACACTAGACCGAAAAAAAATTTGGCGAGTTTATCAACGACAAGGCTTTAAATATTTGCATCTATAATGTCTACTGTTGACATCTAATGATGAAAATTGGCGACAGGTCAATGAAACAACGGATGCTCATCAAGCTAAAGGGTAAGATCTAGAAATCCGAAAGCCGCTTATGCGAAACTGATATAGGTAGGTAGATAGTTTAACGGACATAAGTATGATACAGTTTACTTGAACTTTGAATTGTGTGTTGTTTGTAAATTTTTCATTGGTTTTGTATTAATGTTGAAATTCATCCAATAGTAACCCCCCAGTTACTGTATAAGGATCGGAATAAAGAACATAGATTGCATGTAGCCGAGATGAGAATGTTGAGATGGATGTGTGGAGTGACAAGATTAGATAAAATTAGGAATGAATGTTAAGGGAAGTTTGAAAGTGGCACCAGTAACAGAAAACTTAAAAGTCAAAGGTTTTTGCGGTATAGACATGTAAGAAGAATTGGGAAAGGGCAGAAGAAAGATGATCTGAATTATTTTCAGTATGAGTTTCTGGTTTTTGTTTTGTAATTCATCAATAGTAAGTAGAAGCTATACCTACCACCTATGCGCCATCTAGCGGCGGCATGCAAAGACGGTTAGAATAATAAAGGTCAGAAGGGCTAAATAGTTCAACTTACTGTCACGAGAGCTAGAAAGGGTTGCACATTACTGTTTCGTTATAATAATATTATTATATGTATCTACATAATCTCTTTTACTATGTACAACGGTAAAACAGAAGTTTCAAGATAGGTAATAGTTTATGGATTGACTAAATATAATATCACTTTCTTTTAGCGTTTCGCCAAAACGAGATACCAACCTACTATACTCCATGTTCCATACTGCGAAAGTAACTCTGTCTGTCTGTTACGCTTTCACGGCTTGGATGAAACTTGGTAAGGAGTAGAAAGGATATATATAGGCTTTTTAGTGCCGCGATAACAGACCCCACGTGGGCGGAGCCGCGGCCAACAGCTAGTAAGTAGTAAACTATAGTTAGTGTACAAATCTACTAAGGTAGGTACTTACTAATCTATTGACATGTACAGTAATCGCCACGCAAGTTGGCAATTAAATGGAAAATGCGCAAAGTCGATTTATCGCTATTTAGTAGCGTGATTAGTCGTGCCCTACCTGCGAAAATTCACCCCTTCCAAGTTCTAGGCTAGGCCGATACGATAATGATAACTTTTTGGCGGCTTCTGTACTTTATTAGATTCCTAATTCCTAAAGCACGTCAAGTAAACAAAAAAACCGCGCCAATTATTTTAAAGTTATGTCAATTTTTTACAAATTTTGACAGCAAATAACATTTCAAATTTTTAAACAACTTTCGCAAACAGTTGCAAACTTGTTTCAAGCTTGTTGCACAGCAAATTTCTTGCTGTTGAAATACAGATAAAAATAATTTAGTTGCTAGCTTTCTTGTTGTTTTCGTGTTTTTAATTTTTAAGTTACGTTTAGTTTGCGAACACACCCTTTAATGACGTCACACACTCACATCACACCACTCCTGTTCGTTCTTTTGATTGGTTGAATTATATCATCAGACAAATGTCAAATGGCGAAAAACGTAAATATGTGTTATTATTGTGAAAAATCATGTTTCTTAAATTAATTAGCTAAAAATGGATACTAAAATGGAGCAGGACGATCAATTCATAAACTCGGACGTGTTTAATGTCCATGACATTGCTGAAATAGAAGGTGAGTTAGATGTAAAGTCTAATAAACAAGATGTGCAGATTGATAGTGGTAAATGTATGAGTAATATGAGTAATGATTGTATAATTTCAGATTTTCTCAGTGGTTGTGATGGAGATTTTATGAAGACACTCGAAGACGAACTATCTCGAGTGGATAATGATCCCCTTTTACTCAGTGTTGACACTAAAGTTAAGACGGAAGTTGCAGCACAACCGCAAGTGTCACCATGCTATAACCCTACTGGAAATCCTATGGTGTCTCAATACACTCACAGAGCCAAGACACAGTCAATAGCAACTCCAAAAGCGAAAAGCAGTCCTGTGCAAGGTGTTTATGCTAGAGAAGAGAGTTACAATTTGTCTATTCATGATGGTGCACCACTACCTGACGTTACGCAGCATGGAAACAGCAGACCACCGGCACAAAGTCCCATGATTGTACAGCAGGTGGTTCAGAGTCCTCTCTATGTGAATTTGGCTCCAAATATCCAACCACTTCCTGAAAGTAGGCCATCATTGATGCAGATAGATGGTGCTACTCAAATAAACCAGGCGAGCAAACCCAAACCATCGAACCAGCCTTTGTTAATACAAAACAATACTAAAGGAGTAACACCCCTTATTTTAAAAAGTTCTGATGCAAGTTTTTCACCAGTTGTGTTACAGTCAAATATATTCAACACGGAAACACAAACTTTTATGTATACCAGTGCTCCTGTACAAAGTAAGTTTATTTGAGTTTTAATACTTACTTTACAAGTCTAATGTAATTAGTTTTAGTAAATTTCTCAACATCTCTGACCTTGACCCCAAACATTTAAAATAAATTTTACTTTATTAGTAACTTTCTTATTTCTTTTATAAAGAAAAATTTTACTATGATTAATCTGTTTTGAGTCCAATGTTAAGTAAATTGCAGGTTTATGTCATTTCAATAAGTAATAAAATGTATGTAAATTTTTAGGAGCAACTCCAATCATCACAAACACCAAATCGAATATAGAAAGCAAGCCAATCCATACATTTTTTACTACAAACAATGGACCAACTCTTTTAACAGGGATACCAGTTGTCCTAGAGGGAGAAAAGATTACTCTAAGCCATGCCCCCAATATGGGTGTACCGAAAGTAAAGGAAGTTAAACGAAGTGCGCACAACGCTATTGAGAGACGTTATAGAACAAGTATAAATGATAGAATCATAGAATTAAAGAATATGCTAGTTGGGGAAGAAGCTAAAGTAAGTATTGTAGATTTTTTCCAGTTTTTGGAATTGTATTAATCATTGTAGGATGATGCAATAATAACACCATGTGTCATGTGCATGTTAGGTGATATTCAATCTGTCTAAATGAATGAGATAAAAAACCCATGCTTATTGTTGCATGACCAACACTTGCAAATAGTAATAAGTGTAAAAAATTAACTTAATAATTGGAATAATTAAAAAATAATTTTTGTGAGTTGTGAATCTTTAATAATAAAACACAGTATATGAATCCTATTAGAATTATGTGAAATAATTTTCTTATACCTTTTTATAAAAATGTTTGTTACCTTACTCTATTAGACTTTATGTACCACAAACAGACTATTACCCATAAGTTTAGGTGTGGTGTCATGGCATAGGGATAACTTTATTACTTAGGATATAACTTACTCCTGTAGTAGTCCTGTATGACATCTACAGCAATAACAAATCTGCTTGGATGTGGGACCATATACATAATAGTTTATTGTAACTTGTGTTACACATTTGGTTGCATTACCCTTATGCATGGTAGCGGGCAATCCATTCAAGAGACTGAGGTCCAGCAGTGAATATACACCTAAAATGACATAAGTATATATCATTTCTAAATTTAATTTGTTTTATTTTAAACTGTTTTAGTTGAACAAATCAGCTATATTAAGGAAAACAATAGAATACATCAAGTACCTGCAGAATCAGAATACTCGTCTAAAACAAGAGAATGTGGCCTTAAAACTGGCCTTCCAAAAGTCTGGTGTGAAGGAACCACAGTTTGATGTGACCTACACGCCTCCGCGCAGTGACATCTCTTCACCTTCAAGTTCTCAACATGATTTTGAGAGTGATTCGCCTTCATCACCTGAATATAAGGTTTGTTTACAGGAACTTTCCATGGCCACTTATTTGTATCATTGTTATAATACCTATGTTTTGTAACATGGATTAAAATACAAAATTCAACATTAAAATTAATCTCAATAAAATACCATATTCAGTATTTTTTGTACTTGAAACTAAGCAATTTAATGACAGCTGTCTAATTTGACTTTAGTTATAAAGTTGAGATCTCCAATTAGATTCTTATAATTAGCTATCATATCAGAATATAAAACAGTACTTGAATATACTAAGGAATGCAATCACTTATTTAAAGGAATCTTTTTAAGTCAGATTTAATGTTGTTCCCTTTTATCAAGCTATTTACCAATTCATATAATTTTGATGAAAAAATGTAGTTTCAAAAATACAATGTAAAACTCAGTATATGAATTATTATATTTCGATTATGTATATCGATTTTGTGTAAACCTTCAAGCTTTAAGCAATATTAAGTTGTAAAATCTTTTTTTGCATTTCAGGTAGAAGATAAATATTCGAACTCGAAAATCGTTATGGGAATGGGCGATCATTCCCGACTGGCGTTATGTGCTTTCATGGTTGGAATGATAGCTTTTAATCCTTTTAGCGCGTTCTTTGGAAATTATATGTTGGAATCGTCTGTAACAGACTTCACAGCAAGAGTGGACCAAAGAAAAATATTGTCAGATACTGATTTTAGTAAGTAGCATTTGTGTGTAGCCTGTTAGGTATAAAGTTTATTCAAACGATAGTTTTTTTAATTATGTAGTATGAAATTAATACTCTCTTCAAAAATATGTGTGTTTTGTTGTACGACTGAATCTTAAAAGGTAGCTGCTGCGAAATAATTGGTAGAAATTGATAAATGACCTTAACATTATCTTTGACTTGTTGTAGGTTCTAGTGGCACGTCGTGGGGAACATGGCTGTTTAGTATGTTCCTCATATATATGATGAATTTCTTTATATTGGGAGGCTGTCTGATAAAGCTACTGGTATACGGAGATTCTGTGCCAAAGTCCCAATCTAAAGAAGCTGGACTTTTTTACAAACATAAACGACAAGCTGAAAACTTTTTGAAAAAGGTTTGTATCATTGTGCATAAAAATTGAATTTGAATTGAAACCTTAATTATACATTAATTTAAACATACATACATGTCCCGATGAGTTTCACAAATGTTCAAATGATAGAAAAGAATGCAGGCAAATATTCAGGCATTTTCGGATAATACCTTATTTTTAACTAACTTAAAAACTAATTTTACAAAACACGTTGAAATACTGAATGAAATAATTATAATTTGATTTTCAGGATGACTTGGCAAATGCAAGGTTAGAGTTACATCGAAGTCTAGCTGTCTGCGGGAAGAGCGTGCAGGCGGGTGGGCAGGGCCACGCGAAGTACTCCGCTGTTGTCGCGGCTGTACTCCGGCAAATGCTGCAGAGATTGCCGTTCGGATCCTTCCTCGCTCGACGTGCTGGCGATTTATGGAGCGATAGGTAAAGATAAATAGAGGCTTCGCAATGTTTAGTCTAAAATATATTTAAAAAAACAGTTAATTAATTCCAAGGATAAAGGATAGTGCATCTCATGACAGCATGTGTATTTTAAGGCATAAAGGTTTAAACCAGCTCATATCAATGATACAATATAATATTACCTATAATAATCTTTTTTAAAATGATCACTAATTCCTAAGTTAAACATCACAATCTACATATATGTCTCTGGAACTTAGTTGAACTTTTGTTATGTGACAAAGTCAAGTTACATGACCTGCCAAAGGGGTACCTTCATATTTACCACTTCAACAACCAACTTTGCCTATAACATGCAAGCATGAAGGCCCCAAGTTGCTTCACACATCCTTCTCATCCATTTTCACTCTTTTTCATAGTCCTGCAAGAAGAGCGACGCGACATTGGGCCGCTGAAGTATCAGCCGTATCCCACCGCCTCGCTCAGCTGGAGATTCTATCGAGCCACAGCGGACGGAGTGAACGAATATTACTTGCCCTCCAAGCAGTAAACTTGGCCGAAGTAACAGGCAACAGACATCTGTTGGCAGACACATATGTAACTGCGGCTTTAGTGTTCAAGGATAATATGCCGAAGATCGGGAACTGGTTGTGTGGGTGAGTTGATTTGTTTGTATTTAGAATTATTGTTTTCTTCTGAGTTGTATTCAACATTATGTGCCATGATGTATTTCAACTTGCCTCCACAACCTAGCATGAATCAGCTAAGTATAGGTAAGAGTTAAGACTAAGCGCGCACTACAAATTTTTTTTATATTATGTAAAAAATATCGCAAGTCTATGAATAATACAAAAGCACTACATTCCACGCACTGCGAAAATACATCGTGTGCTTTTTAAAATAGCACAAGCGAAATCGTACGTATATTTTGTACCCTATGAAGCGGTACCCAGCCCCGAACATTATAAAAAAATCGCAGGCGCTCCGGTCAGTCGTTTTAACCCATTCGATTCCCGGGTGTAGCAAATGTATTTTCAAAAATCTTGACAGTTCTTGTTCTTTTTTAAAAACCAAGGAATGTTTCCTTTGAGTATAATTTGTACCTTCAGTTTATTTGGAGTACTTTCGCTTCTGGCATTGAAAAATTTCACCCTGTGTAATGATTATTTTGGTTTGTAAATCCATGTTTCGATGTACACAACCGTCGTTTGTGGGGGCACACTATTCAATTTACTGTTTTTGGCTTTTGATATTTCGTAGGTGACAATAAATCGTGGTGCGTTGAGAGATTTAATAACCTGCTAGGTTCGCTGTTGTCGCATGCTGTCCTTCTGTCAACTTCCACCAATTACGAGCCAGAAGCTTGAAAGATGGACCACATGTCACAGTAGCGAACCAAGCGGATTATTAAATCGCGAACTCCTCATTATTGTTATTTCCAATTTTATTTCGAACCTTATAATTGCAATGATTAAATCTCGGAGTCCGCGCTTAGACTAATATTTGCGAAATAATATAATCGATCTGTTTTCGTTATTGTTATTCTTATTATTGACAAGTTGTAAGTAAATATTTTACAAATTCTGCTAATATCATAAACACAAAAGTTTTTGATGATGCAAGCATGCTTGTTACTCTTTCACGCAAAAACTATCAAACAGATTTAAACTAAATTTGACACAAAGATACTTTATAAACTGAGAAGCACATAGGATACATTTTATCCCGATATATCGGAGCTAGCTGTTAAAACAGTCGTGTAATGTGGTGTGTCTGGTTGTGGGCAGCTACTACCTGCGGCGCTGCGTGGCGTGCAGCGCGGAGTGGGCGCCGGCGGGCGGCGTGCGCCTGCGCTGGGTGGGCAGCGCGCGCGGCGGGCGCTTCGTGCGCGCGCGCCGCTGGACCTACGAGCGCTGCCCGCCGCCCGCCGCGCTCTTCTGCCGCCTGCCCGACCCCGCCGACCCGCTGGCCTACGCTATGAGGGTGAGATTCACACCAGTAACAGTCATCATATGCACCCGGAAACCAGTTTCAACCGGTCACTTCAGGGGTAACCGGTACCAACGAATTATTATTTTGCTCCGGTTACCAGCGGAGTCTTAAAACTCGCCAATACGCTTATAATATGAGGGTTAAGATTAACACCTTTCGTACACTTAATATTCCAAAGATTAATAGGAAGATATAGGTATAATATGCTTAAATGGTGAAGTGTCGTATAATAATAATATTTCCACCCACCTGGTTACCAAATTGCGACTATTTAGGGAGGACGGTGCCTACCACACTGACCCGCTCTCTTATGCTATTTGTCACACCACAGGCGAAGTATATAGGCGTTTACGAGTAATTTTACAAGTACCGGCTCATTTTTTCACATTTACTCGCCACGCAGCCGAGTTCAGCTGATGCAAATACCTCGTCAAATAGATTATTTTTTCTTTTTTGTCTTCTCGATATTTTCACTTTCAGTATTTTTAAATAAACATTTTAAGAATTGTTACCAAAAACGTGAGGAACGACTTAATGAAAATAAATCCTTACTAACAAAAGAGGAAAAGTTGACTGGTAGAGAATGCCTAAGGCATTAAGTCTGTCATTGTACTGTTTTTGTGTAAGTACATAAAGTTTAAATAAATAAATAAAAGGGTAGCACCGGAATACAATGGCTTTCGATTCGTTACGTTACGTTCTTGTTCATGTAAGAATTGTTATTGACAACAGGCTTACAATGTTTGGTAAATAAGCTTAGCAGTCGAATAAATATTGGAGCATGTTTGTTTTAGTATGCTGTTGTTGGCCATGTTTTATAAAGTAACAGTCATCAATATAGTCACGTGTCTAAGCTAAAGTATCAAATATTGTTTCATTATACCGCCTACATGAGGCTTTAAACCTAGCGACACATCTAAGAACATCTAGCATTTTTTTACATATCTATTGTAGCTTGTTTGACAAGTTTACAAGAAAGTTTACCACTCTTATGTTAATCATTCACAGTTTGCTAATCTCCCGGAAAAACTGTATTTTTTTTATTCGTCTACCCCAAATATGTTAGTATTTGAATAAACATAGATAAATCACACACATTTTAGCCCTATATAAGCAACATAAACAGTCAGAAAATTTTAATAACTGCTATCAACAACAGTTAGGTCAATTAGAAGTTTCATAATACGCACAACAAACATACCAGATCATTTTTAGAGCTTCGTACCCTACCTCAAAAGGAAAAAGGAACCCTTATAGGATCAATTAGTTGTCCGTTGGTCTGTCAAGATTGTTTTTTTATTGCATTTTTCTATCATGTTGAAATTAATATCATATATCGAGGTTTACGAACTCTTGATGCAATAAATAAATTGAAGCTTCTGAATGCCAACTTAATTAAAAAAACAGACATTTACGTTATTTTTCCAGACCCAGAATCACGAAATTCAGCGTAATGTTAAGTCTAACGTCAAAAGTAAAGTACATTAATCCAAAAACTGTACGGAATATTTGTACGGAACCCTCGGTGCGCGAGTCAGTCTCACACTTGTCAGGTTTTATATTATATATTAGTAGCAGGTTACTTTGTTCCTATCACTTACATGGTACAGCTGGTATTATCTAATTTGTTAAACAACCTTACTGTTACAATGCTTGCTGATGACTCAAAGCAATCAGCATAGTTCTCTACAACAATCCCTATCAATATTATGACATGACTTAATAGAACCATCATTGATTACATTATTATTTAAGTCTATATTTAAATAATTTGTAAGTGAAACGATAAAAAGAAGCCATTTTATTTACATTACTAATAAAACCAATAAATTTGACGTAAATAGCACAAATCAATTTATAATTATTATTTATACATTTATTTGTAAAACTGAATCACTTAATTATTTTGCCTGTAATTGAGGAATGCCCGATTCCTGCCTTGCCCTGTGACCTGTTGAGCAAAAGCATATTTTTATTTTATTTAAAAAACAGGTATGAATAAAAAATCAGTGTACCCAAAGTGTTGTCTAAAACTTTTTTAATATCCGTCATGTAGCTTTTATAAAATATTTGACTTACTATTTAAATATTTGACTTTATAAAATATTTGACTGTATTTTTTTAACCAATACTTACGAATAATTGATTCGAAATGTCGCATGATGTCTCGATGTCGTACGTTTTATGTAACATCGTGATGTAATTAGCCCTCAATCCTGAACTTTGATTAGCTTTAAGTCCTTAGTTTTCAATTACTTAAAAAAAAATAACGTAAATTTTTACTATCTAATTTACGGACTAAATATATTTTTACTTCTCATACCCATACCAGTCAACGTCCCTATTGTACATGATATATTGAATTTACATATTATTTTTGTGTTCAGGCTTATCACCTGGAGCTTCTACAAAAGAGTCTGCAGATGCTGCTGTGTGCTGACGAGCGAAGTAATACGCGTGATGTGCTGGAACTTATCAAACTGATCACTGATGATGTATCTACTGATGCTCCACATCATACAGGTAATGTAGATAGCAGAAATAAACAATACATTAGAAAATGTAAGGTATCAAAATTATGGGTTCTATTCAATTCCATCCGACTACTCGTATTTCAATGTTATATAAGCATTTTATCTACGTAATAACTAGTATTTGCTGAAATATATTTAAACCCCAAAATCTAAACATCGTATAAATAATCCATTACCTCTTGCCTTTTGACTGCAAAAAATGGACTGGGATTAATGTAAATGATTAAAAAAATATTTTTAAGAATAGACTGAAATTGACACTGTTCAATTTTATTGTGTTTCTTCCATAAAATAAGTGTTCCTTCCAAACCCAGCAAGTTTTTCTGTATGTCGTAGTCTTCTGTATTCAAGATTTAATGTGATTAAAAAGTATGTTTCATCCAGTTAAGTGAAAGTTAATAATAGGTCGTATACAGTACTAATATAGTTACAGTTTTCTAAGAAATAATTTTACCTAAAGAAGTCCTATACATACACACATTTTATAAATCCTTTGATGAGCGAACTCCTTTAGTGTTTTTATTTAAACCAAGTAAGCCGCCAACCACCATGAACTACGTATAAAGTAACGTAAAATCCTTACAGGCTGCTGGGACCCCGTAATGGAATGGTGGGCGAACATAGTCGGTGTGGCTGCAACTTGGTTGTTAGCCGACACGGGGAAAGCCGTGGAAATTGGCGACCGTCTGAACATGCTACCTGAACCGCTCGCTAACTGTGAGGATCCCCTGCCTGGGTATGTTATCTAATAAATTGACAATTATGTTTTTTTTAACTACGTAATATATGTCGTTAATTTCCACGGCTTTTCCCGTGTCTGCATTATTACATTAACAGCTATTTTACAATTTGGCTTTGTTAAAATAAACTACCTCAACTACCTGTTTTGGGCGTTTAGATTTATTGTACAAATACATTGTAGGTTTTGGATTCGATTACTGTGCAAAAGTTTAAATTGTATGAAATATTTTTACCTAGGTATTATGCTCTAAGCAAATTTATAGTAGTTGATAAATAATATAATTGTCGACAAATATAGGGGAAAATATATTTTTAGTATTAACATAATGTGGGTGAGATTTTTTTTTTAATGTTCGTCTTTTGGATAATGATATGGAATGTATATTTGACATGATTTTTTTCCCTATAAAAATTGACAAAAATAAAGCACCTTAAAGTTCAAGAGTGTGGCGTCAATATTTGGCTAAACTTGTAGTGTATCTAATATTTCTTAATTATCTAAAAGACGAACATTAAAAACCAACATCCCTTTTGTCTTGCAAAAAAAGGTATTTAACAAACACTGCATTTTGCATAGAAAGAAAAGATTAGATGAAATTTATTTGCATTTTTAAACCTAGAAATTAGTGTAAGATTATCAAATACATACGATTAAAATCTGTACTTGCCTTCATTAACACGTACTCCAAATTAATCACCTTTCCATTTCCATCGTGAAGAATAAAATACTTACGTTATTTTAAATATTTTACTTTTCTTGAACACAACAATAATCTATTTACACCATTTACATAAATATCTAAGTCATCCCTATATTAAATGCAGGTCAATAACATGTAAATTAAAATAAATTATTATTCAACAGCAGTCTAATTAACAATGAGAAGATTCTCATACATGCGAAAACTTAGAAATTCTAGTCGCACTGGTGTTTATAAAACAAAAGTGTATAGTTTATAGTTGTTGTATTAATAACTATTGTCTTTCATAGCATAAACATGAGCTGATGAAAATATAGCTATTGTACTATTATTCGTAGGGCACTGCATATGGCGTACAAAAGCAGGCGCGGGCTATTGAGCCTCGCTCAGTGTCGAGATGAACGTTCGTTCGAGAGGACTGCTGAGACCATTCTCAAGGTGTGTGCATTATCGTTCGACTATACCACGGCAATATTAGTGTACGTGAGAGATGGTGAAATTTTTAGTGTGATACGAGTAACGCCGGCGAAAAATACCCGCTTAATTTTATTCATCGATTAATTTGAGTTTAACCTCATCAATAATTTAAGTCTTATGTTCTTTTTTTTTATTTGTGTTTGAAATTCAACTAACCATAGATATTGTGTTAACTGTTTGAATATTGAATTATAGCTTTGCCCTTGATTTTTTATATATGGGGATCTCATTTCTGTCGTGGTTTTAGTACTTTATATTTTAATGGAACCTGGGTGAGCTTCTTATCAAATAGCTATAATACATTAATGTTTACTAACATGTAAAATTTTCTCATATAAAAAATAAACAAAATAGGTTTCTTTTCTCCTTATAAAATTCTTGAGCTATATACTTTCGTACCTACTGTTCTTTAATCAAGTTCATTATCTTATTTAAGGGGTTATATTTAAATAATAATACAATAATAATTAAATATTTTCAGGTTTGTGACATCGCTGGAACCAGGTTAGCTGATTCTTTGGCATACTATTGCTGTCGAAAACCAACTCAGCTTATGTTGGTAAGTATCAGAATATTACAGGAGATAATATTTTCCACATATTTTTTTATTAAAATTTGTTCATAAATGTTTTATTATATTTTTTTTATTATTTGCTTGTCATTTTAATGCTCATTTCAGTTTTTTTATTTGAATCATTTTGGCTTGAAGAACTCAAGATATAACTATTACGGGAGTGCATTGTAGTTGCATTGCACTGGATTACATGAGTTGTGCAATATTACTACAAGGCAAATCTCGCATTAGTTACACACATCGCATCGAAGGTGTTATGTATGGTGTTTTTTTTATCATTTTATTATAATTTAAGTGTCATTTTGTTTATAGCCTTTTTGTTTTGTTTTATGTAGTTACCTTTTTTATTAATTTATATACAAATACTAGGCGTAGCCTGCGGCTCCGCTCACGTGGGTGTCTGTTATCGCGGCAAAAAGCCTATGGCCTTTCTTGGGATCTTAGCTTGCCCCAAACCAAGTTTCATCAAAATCGGTTCAGCGGGTTAGCCGTAAAAGCGTAAAAGACAGACAGACAGTTTACAAGATTGTCGCAACTAATCGATTTGAAATATTTGTTTAAAGAAATTGAACTAAACCTCTAAATGAATTGAATCCGAATTCCACACCGCACATTATAATGTTACTTTGTTTAAACTTAGAAAAATATAACATAATAAACCACGCCCACTTGGGTATTGTAGCAGTGTAGCCGGTACGTCAAGTATTTTCATAATACTCGACTGCAGTATCTAAACTAAATTTATAAGACACCTGTTTTGAGACCGCAATCCCGACTTGCGGGTAACAGGTATTTATTGGTTTCGATACCAACGTAGTACTATATCTATTTTTGTTATTAGTGTAATTTTGTAAAACCTGTAGTGTCAGAATTAACTATTATTACTGTTTTAATGTTAACTTACAAAAGTAACAAAACAGACAATCTAAAAAAATTGGGTGCTAGAGTTTACCGACACGACGCGACTTTCAAAGACTTAGGGCTGATTTTTCCAACGCCATATAATTTTTATGTGTGTAATAAATTTGACGTCTGAGAGATTTTGTATTGAAGAACTGGAAAAAATTCAAAATCATTCCTCAGGTAAAATGAAATATCACTATTTGTATTTATTTCAAATAAACTTAACTTTATATACATACACAAAAAAAAAACGAGTAAAATTATCTGGCGTTGGAAAAAGCAGCCCTTAGAATGATTAACAACTTACGTAAATGTTTTTTACTTAACTATCGTTTTTTTATGTTGTTGTATCGTGCTCACAAGTATTTCCAAAAATGTTACACAAGTTACTGACACACCATATTCTCGGTAGTTGATGCAAGTGCTATGCTGTGACTGGCTGCTGGAGGTCCGCGCGGGCGTGTGGGAGGCGAGCGCGGACCGCGCATGCGCGGGCGAGCCCGACGCGTACTACGGGCCCGCGCCGCACGCGCAGCTCCGCGCCTTCCAACGGGACCTGCACTCTTTGAGGAGGATCTCACAGAACTTGCCCGTGAGTAGATGTTTTTCGTGTTACTTAACATTATTCCTAAATCTATATCTGGCATTTGTAGTAAGACAGCTGTGCGCTTGTCGTAGTTAATATAAATTGCGAGATAACTGATGTTAATTACCTCGCCTTAATACTAAACAAATACAAAGGTGCTTGTGCTAAAAGGAAAATAAGTAATATATATAGCTTTTGCACACCAACACCATTGAACAATCTGAGCCTAAAGTAGATCTGGATGAACTCTAAGGGGTTATTAACCTATTATACCTCTGATACCTCGCTTAAGAGCCAATGAGGATAAACTCCTCTGAAAATATCCTGTCGAGAAATATCCTCTTGTGAATAAGATTTTAAATGCTTGTATGATTTTCTGTGTGCAGTGGGTGACGTCACGCGTGTTCCTGCAGTCCGCCGTGTGCCGCATGATGGCGGGCGCCGCGCCGCGCCGCACGCAGCAGCTGCTGGACGGCAGTCTACGACCGCGGTTCAATCGATCCTCCATAATCTGCGGGAAAGGTAAATAATCTATAAATATACCGTGGTGTTTTTATAAATATATATATATTTTTATAAATTTTAAGATTATTCTAACCGCCCTTACTTTCAAATTCACCCCATCTATCCTGTCTATCCAGATTGTTTTAAATGAGTCTAAACGCTCCTCTGATCAAAGCTTTTAACTCAAATTGTTGGTGAAATTATCGACATGAATCTCTATTCTTATATACTCTTTTCACTATTTCTGTAACATTTTAATTCCACAACCAAATCAGGTATTATTGTATTTACTTTAACCTATACTAATATGTTGACAATGTGGTCTTTTGATTAAATTGCATTATATAATTTAAATTATTTCCGTAGCAGCTACATTACAAAGTACCTGTGTTACAGAACGCGCGTTGGAGGGCGGCGGCGGCGACGGCGAGCGCGCGGTGGCCCTGTACATGGCGTGCAAGCACCTGCCCGCCGCCGTGCTGGCCGCGCCGGGCGAGCGCGCCGGCATGCTGGCGCAGGCCGCCGCCACGCTGCAGAAGATAGGCCATCGCAGCCGCCTGCCGCACTGCTACCACCTCATGAAGTCCATAGGAACTATGCCCACGGCACCATAGACATACAACCTGCAATCTTTTAACATTTTATACTTATGACATGTATCCAATATGAATCAAATTCATACGCAATTAAATAAATTGTTTTATATGAGGTTTTTATAGTTATTTGTTTTATTTAGTATTGCTGCTCCACTGTATTATACAAGTACGAATGATGCCGCCTGTCCTTATAATATATATTAGTCTGTATAGTTACTATGTAGGACATACGTGCAACGTGATTTTTATCGTATGGATAAATTATAATAAATAAAGTTTTTTTTAGAAAGTTTTTTATTTTTATTTTCTTTGTATATCTGAATATGAACTAATTTTAATATTTAATATTCTAACTTTTTAGTAGTTTATAATCAGATAAATGTGTCAACTACATCAGATACATTAATGCAAAACAACCATGTTATGGTAATAGTGTTACGTGTACTATACTTATCTTTAGGAACACTTAACAATTTGAAGTGTGTTACCAGCTATGCTAGACTAATTTCGTGCCCGACCCTATAAAGCGCAGGCCACACCGCCAGCTAGCGGGCGGGCGGGTGGGCGAAGCGAACGAAGGAAACTATACAAACTACGCGAAATATTGGCGAGCTAAACTATGGGGTTCACACCGAAAACTACGGACAGACGAGCGACGGGCGGAGCGCGCGGAGCGGGCGAAGCGGGGGGCGCGGATGGGAGAGCGAGAGGTTAGCGTTCTATCTGTCGATTCTATTCGATATTTATTAAGCGCAGGCCACACCGCCAGCTAGCGGGCGGGCGGGCTAGGCGGGTGGGCGAAGCGAACGAAGGAAACTATAAAAACTACGCGAAATATTGGCGAGCTAAACTATGGGGTTCACACCGAAAACTACGGACAGACGAGCGACGGGCGGAGCGCGCGGAGCGGGCGAAGCGGGGGGCGCGGATGGGAGAGCGAGAGGTTAGCGTTCTATCCGTCGATTCTATTCGATACTCTATTCGATATTTATTATTCGATGTTCTATTCGTCGATATATGACATATTCATCGTTCACAAACGTAAACACTACACTGCTATTTGAAAGACGAGCGTCGACTAGTCTACTCGAAACGGGGAGGACGGACGAACGAACCGGGCGAGCGTCGAGCGGGCCGGCGGGCGAGCTAAGCTAGCGAAGCGCGGGCGCGCCAACGAGGTGTACGAGTAGCTTCGCTGGAATCGTCGGATATTTCGTTAGCTTAGCTCGTTAGGTTAGTCGGTAGCTCGCGGTGTGAACCGAAGTATGTAAAGAGGTGAAACGATGTTCGCCAGCCTAGCCCGCCCGCCCGCTAGCTGGCGGTGTGGCCTGCGCTTTATTCGATGTTCTATTCGTCGATATATGACATATTCATCGTTCACAAACGTAAACACTACACTGCTATTCGAAAGACGAGCGTCGACTAGTCTACTCGAAACGGGGAGGACGGGCGAGCGTCGAGCGGGCTGGCGGGCGAGCTAAGCTAGCGAAGCGCGGGCGCGCCAACGAGGTGAACGAGTAGCTTCGCTGGAATCGTCGGATATTTCGTTAGCTTAGCTCGTTAGGTTAGTCGGTAGCTCGCGGTGTGAACCGAAGTATGTAAAGAGGTGAAACGATGTTCGCCCGCCTAGCCCGCCCACCCGCTAGCTGGCGGTGTGGCCTGCGCTTCAGGAATGCTGATCCAGCCAGTATTATTTTCTGTTAAACTAAGCATTTAACTTCAATAAATAAATAAAAAAAAATGTATAATACCCATGTATTTGTACTATTAGGATAAACATATTCATATACTGTGGTTCGCTGCTTGACTTCCAAAATCCACTCTATAACTTCTGCCTCTGCACCTGCTTCTACTCTCTGCTAAATTCTCACAGAACAGTGGTAACACCGATTAACAAGTTTTTTTTGCATTATTGACCAAATACAATCAGATGGACTGACCTTATTTATCAGTGTACCTTTTAAAGCACGACAAAAACTGGCCGCGTTTAATAGGGTTGTAAATGTTAGACCGACATGCGCAGATATCGACATTCACTACGAAAAAAGTACTCTTTCTCTTAGAAGGTAACCTTAGAGAGTATAATGCTGTAATAAGGTACATACATACCTATTGAGTGGTAACATAAATATAAAAGTACTCTGTGGGTAACATATTTTAAGGTAGTAACACTAGACTACTGTCACTGTCAAAATAGTAGGTACGGACGAAATCAATATTAATTTATTATTCAATGTTATGGTTTAGTAATAGTAATAAAAATAGAAGTTGGATCGATAGATTTCACCAGTTGCATTCAAGAAATGCTGTATACCTTGTAATCATTCTACTTAAACTAAAAAGCATAACTTAAATCCAAAATGGTAAGTGAAACGGTTGAGAGATCTGCAATAATCTGCTTATTGATTAGTTATATTACGAACCTGTCGCTTCTTGTTTATTTTCTTGAGCACATGGAAATCACGAAACTATTGTGAAATGTACTATTTTATTAAAAATTTCGTTCTCCACAATAATAAGCTAGATTGTTATTTGACTAAAACTGTTTTTTTCATTATCACTAGAAATAAATAATTTATATTTCAGGCGACAGCTGTAGCTAATGTTCAGAAAAAAAATGTGAGCTCGAACAATACCGGCGGAGTTCGTAAGAAGTCGGGCCCCAAGTTTGAGCTATCTGAGGAACAGAGAAGAGATATAAAAGAAGCTTTTGATCTCTTTGACACAGAAAATTCAGGAAAAATAGACACAAAGGAATTGAAGGTAGCTATTCGCGCGCTTGGCTTTGAGCCCAAAAAGGAAGAAATTAAAAAGATGGTTGCTGAAATTGATAAAGGTGATGGCAAAGTATCTTTTGAGGACTTCTCAGAATTAATGACTGTGAAGATGGCAGAAAAAGATACAAAAGAAGAGATTATGAAAGCATTTAAACTATTTGATGATGATGAGACTGGTGAGTACACATTTGTAGAAAATATTAGAAATAAATATAAATGTGGCCAATAGTGAAAGTAAATTGTATCATTGTAATAAATGTATGCATTATCATAATTCAGATTTCATAACCCATTTACTACAGTTAATATTAGGGTTATGAAATCTAATAAACTTACACTTATTAAATTCACAAAATTCTTACTTTTTTTAGGCAAGATATCATTTAAAAACTTGAAGAGGGTAGCAAAGGAACTTGGTGAAAATCTGACAGATGAAGAGCTTCATGAGATGATTGATGAGGCAGACCGAGATGGTGATGGTGAAATAAATCAAGAAGAGTTTCTACGCATCATGAAGAAAACTAGCCTCTACTAGATATTCCAGCAGCCTAACTGCCAAGTATGGTGCATATTGAAATAATAGACAACCATTTAATTGTATGAGGGAGATATTTGTATAAAATACAGAGCTTCTTTCATACTACTTTCGTTTTTAGTTTCACAGTATTATCTGAGCAAATTATGTAGATAGGTAAAAATATACATTTAGTTAATGTTAAGACACTTTTAAGATCTATTTGTGTAGAATCAATGTATTATAGTTGGATGTTGTTTTGTTGTACTTATAGGAGAGAAATGCGTCTCATGTTGAAGTTATACTGAAAAACTGTATCCACAAAATGTATGCCAAATGACCAAACTGTGCCGTAGCATTATATCTGAAATGGCAAGATTTTGACATAAAATATGTACCTTTATTACATCTTTTGTCAGTTATATTTTAAGATCAATAAATTTAGCTTATGGTTTGTCCTCACTGCTTGTAGAGATGCAAGTATGTGGTATTCATCTGTAGGTATGTAATGCACAAGTTTTCTTAGTATTTGTTGTTAATCTTTTTGATTGAATGTTTTTTTTTTGCTGTTAAATAATAACCAAAATATCAAAAGAGTAATGAAACCATGATAATGGTGTAACAATGTATTATACCATTGCAAATAAGACACACTTGACTGATTTTAATAAAATACTTTCTTTATTATTGTTCCAAATATCTATATATCTCTTTAACAAACAAAAAAAAATACAGGTATAATAAAACTAGTTATACCTAAGATTAGATGTAATATTATTATCTGTTTATTTAATTACAGTGATTATTTTAATTTTAAGCAACCACTTGTTCACCTGGAATCTTATAGTGTAAGTTTAGAATAAGAATAGGTTTTAAGCTAAGGCCTAATAAACCAATTTACTGCATTTTGAATGTTCTACCTCTTAATATTTTGTTTTATTTAATTATCTGCATAAACTTGCCAAAAATATAATTATCTGGTAAAAATATAATTCACAGAGTATTTACAGTAATATAACAGGGGTTTCTTACTTGATTAAATCAAGAGACATTTTGTTCAAATTTAGAATAACCAGGAAATATTTTTTTACTACCTATCCTATACATATGGTACTCATACATTACCTACATAATGTTTTAAACATGATAGATATAAAACCTTCATAAACATTTAAATTCACAATTAAAACAGTGTTTCATCAGAAGATTGCATCAGACTGCTGATAAAGTAATCAAAAAATTGTTTAGACCATAACCTATTTGAACTAGTATGCTTTATCAGTCAATACCATTCAAATTAAATTATCTACACCCATTCAAATTCTTCATACTTTGATAATGGAATTAGCATTGATTACTATAAATTTGATGATGGTTTGCTATAATTTCTGATCATAATGATCTCAGATCTTTACTGTTGATTATTTTACATACATATAATATCATTTTTTTTGATGTACTTGGAGATTACCTTTCCAAAATACTTACAAGTCATGGATGGTTGATATGCATTTTACCAAAAGAAAAAGTAAATGACTATCTTATTAATTTATTCTTCCTGTGTAGTTCTTTAATAATTACACTTCACTGGATATGCCTTATTAAATTTCAAGAATTTAATGATGTTGAATTTTACAACTACCTACATTTTAATAAAAAGATTATCAGAATTAAACTTATAAAGAATAAGCAGTTGCACAATTTCACATATTAACCTTTTGACTGCGACATCAAAGAAGCAAAAGAGTGCTCTTGGAACCAAGCTACGATTTTATCATAGAAATCTGTCATGTAGTCATGACTGTGGTGTGCTAGATACATTTCGTTTTGACATATACATGAGTGTGGCAGTCAAAAGGTTATTTTATAGAAAGATTATTGTCTTTCCACAACATTGCCTTCTGGCTGTCCAAAATATGCTTTGTGGCACATTTTAACAAACAGTCCAGTCTCAACTACTCCTGGAATCATCTTAATTACATTACTAACTTTATCCCAGTCTAAGTCCTGGTTAGTGAACAACCAGTCAAGGATAAAGTTACCATTATCGGTCACTACTGGTCCAGCCTTTGCTACAGCTTTACGTAACTTTATTTCACCTCCATACAATGCCACTATCTTTTTTTGAATAGGAACATATGCCAGGGGCACTACTTCAATTGGTATGCCTTTTTTGTACCTGTCTCCTAGCTTGACAGAATCTTTGGTGTAGTCGGCAATAACAATGAGCTTCTTAGAGCAAGAAGCTATTATTTTCTCTTGAAGTAAGCACCCACCACCACCTTTAATCAGCGTCATGTCAGAGTCCACTTCATCCGCTCCATCTATGGTTACGTCAATCACAGGATTTGTATCGAGTTCTCCTAATGTCAGGTTATGTTTTACGATCAGCTGTTTAGCTTGAAATGATGTAGGCACGCAGGTCACCTTCAAGTTTTCCGTTTCAACGCGTTCAGCTAGCCGCTGGACGGCATACACAACAGTAGATCCACTTCCAACGCCGAAGATGCAATTATTAGTTACAAACTCATCAACAGCCCGGTATGCGGCTACTTGTTTTGCTTGTTCTAGCGACATTTTTACGCTATTACTATTCAACCGGCACAACTTTTTAACTGCCGCACTGTGTTTCAATATCGTCTCTGCGTAGACTTTTAGCAACATGCATCAGTGTTATTATTAGATGAATGCTATAAGTTATGGTAGGTATGTTTTATAGTATAAATAACTATACCGCAGACTCCGCAGTCAATACTGCAGTATCAGACAATATATAACTATGTATGCTGTAAGCTTGTAAACACGTGCGACAGTTTTCGACCGCGCTCTTTGTGATTGTTTTTTGACTTTGACATTAACTTAACACTGACACTTCTCAGCACTGGTATTGCCAGTTAAAATTTATGTATAGTAAATTCTTAAACGGTAATACGTTATTACGTTAATATTACATTGACTGGATTTAAAACTCTCAGCATTCAATTTTGTTGATTATAGCTTCATCGTGGGGTAGAAAAAACGATTCTAATTTTGACACGTGTTACCAATGATATATATATACAACGAAATATGTCCAAGCCAAGCTTACCGATGGCCGTTGGCATAAACGAATCCTTGAGCGGAGACCGCGAATGGGCAAACGCAGTGTAGCCTGAGAAAGGTCGGACTGAATGTGGAAGGCAGAGTTGATGCGGGTGTTGTGGCGCAACTTGAGAGAGGCCTATGTCCAGCATTGGACCGCAATAGGCTGAGTTAACATGAAGCCAACGGTAGCATCATTGGCGTGCTGCAGGTTATCCAAGGTGCAGGTATAGGCCACAAATACTTAAGTAACGCCAGAATGAGCCTCAGTTTGGTTAGGCGCACCACACTCATAACGGGTATCGGATCTATAATTCCTCATTTAGCTAAATAATGTTTGCAGCGGCCTGTTTGGGTTGTTTGCCTTCAATAAGGCAACTTGCAACTAAGTCAGTTCCAAGTGGTATGTGCAACTTAATTAACGTAAAAATTATTAATCAACAATAATAGGTACACTATGGAACGGAACTTATTTATACAAATGCTGAAGGCACGCTGGCTGGCTGTCATTATCATGCAAAGCACCGCATCGAAGCGCACAGAAGAGTATAGATTTTCAGACGTTTAACATTTTTTATATTATGTTTAAATCTTTAATAAAAAAAGCAGTTATTAAGAACAACGTATTTATATTATAGCATTTTACTAACAAAATTCTGAGGCGTCAAAAAACATCCTGTTAAGTTAGATATTGGAAACGGACTATAGAAAAATCAGTCTATATAAGGTTCTTCGGTAATTATGACTTTAGAGAGGCTTTTCAAGTCTTTTATCAGATTTTCTTGATCGTGGAGAAGCTTTTTAACTGTTATCAAATGAGTCGATAGATCTAAATCTCTCATATTTGTATGTAACGAATGATTATTTAGCTCAATTTTTGTCATCGTAAGATTCGTAAAGTTACTTTCATTTGGACCCACCTGGTACTCTGAGCACACCACACCAATACAATGTCGTGATTTTGGGAGAGAGTCTTTTTTGTCCTTATAGTGTTTTAAGGTAATCCTGAGATTACGAAGTTCCTCTAAAGCAACTTGTAAGTGGTTTTCCATAACTAGAATCCTATTGTTAAGAAATCTGTTTTTGTGTTCTAGACGATTACATCGTTCCTGTTCGTTGCTGTTATCTGCGTAATACTGTCCACAACAAACAATGATATATTTTAATTGTTCGAGGATGGATTTATTCTCTACGCGTTCATTACGTATATTTTGTAACTCGTTATAACCAAGCTGAATGATGTGGTTAAAATATTCTAGTTGATCATGAAGCGTTTGATTTTCATTTGTTAGCTTACTAATTATTTCACTCTTTTCATTTTGTTGTTGTACAAGTTCTAAATATTGATTTCTTGCAAAATCTAAATGATTACTGAGCGATGCGGTTTCAGTTGCCTTAGCTGATGACATCGTTTTGGCAACATCTGAAAATAATAAAAGATTTCATGTTTTTATAAGTAAGAAAATATTACCTAAGCGCTGCACCTTGAATAGGTACTTACGACATGCAGTTTTGAGGTTTAGTCGCAATTTTTTTACTTGTGCTTTCCTTAAACTTAAAGTGGTTTTATATTTTATTAGTTTACCCAAAATTTCTTGACTTTCGCACACTTCGCTAGGACTTGAAGATAATGATTCGCTGTGAAGCCTGTAAATAAATTGTAGATGTATATAGTTTATAGATTGCATTCCTTAATTGAAACTAGTACTAGGAATTTCCTAGGTAAAATATAAAAATGTGAAGATTTTCAGTAGGTACTAAGTAAACTTAAAGTTGTTAGGTTTACAGATTCTTTGAGATACTTTTTTTTTTCAATATTTATTAGGTATCAATATCAAAGGAATCATTTAAGTACAGTAACATAAGTTTATGAAGACGTACTTCTGCATTTCTTGTGCGATCGCGCTTAATGCATCTCGCATTTCCTCAGGGCCTATTTCGTCTTCACTCATTTTGGAATACTTTTACATACAAGTCCTGTGATTTAAAACCGTTAAAAATATTTTGTTGATAAGCAGATGTTTTTGCATTACATTTAAAATTTGACCGTGAATTCAAAAAGTGTGTACAGAAATAGATAGGTACCAATTGTAAAAAACGTAAATTACAATTCAAACGTCATCTACAAAGGTCATCTATCATGTCATTAATGTGGACTATTCTTTGAGACAGAGACAATCTTATTGTAACAGAAGTAATAAGGTTTTATGTTGTGTATCTTTCTTGCTTATGTGTTTTTTTCTTCTTGGTGTTTAACTTGATGATAGGCAACTAGATAATACAAAAAGATTCATTATATATGTATACATTCCATTCTATTTACATGCTTAGTCTACCTACCTACTTTCCTCAATTTTTGTAAGGAGTGCAATTCAGAAATCCATTTAATGTTTTGTAGGCTTCATAATTCTGCACTGTCGCACGAGTTGTCGGAACATTGTATCACATAGTTACCTATCACAGGCAGACATTCAATACATTGTTATTATTAAGCTGGAGCATAGTGGTGCGCCAGCCAATTTTCCGGCAAACGCCCCGGCGGCAAACGGCGATCCGGTATTCGTTTGTTCGCGAGACAACCGCTTCGTGTGGTAACCATTTCACGCTCGATTTCATCTCCACCACTAAAAATAGGGACATATCTTCCGAACGATCTATTATGTGGAATAAGAGAAAACGAAAATAAATGTTGTAGGAATAACATAAGGAATAGTGTCAGACTAAAATTTGAAAAAAAAAAAATGTTATTTTCGCTTTTGTGCCTTAGGTAATTATGGGTCATTTGAAATAGAAGTCAAATTTGGGCAGTTTTTGATTCTGGCTGACATTTGATTAGGTTATGATTATACAAAAATAATCTTATCGGCGCAAGAAATTATGAGCCCATAATTTCTATTAAGTATACCTAACATAATTTTCTTTTTGAGGAATACCTTGAAAGTCGGCTAACTTATCACACATTGGTAATGCCAAAAATTACATTTACGCAATTAGAACGAACCCCGTTACCAAGATAGGATTTAATTTTGGAACCGTGCAATTACCGCGTTTTTTTAACGTTTCACAAGACGTACCTGAATGATTTGCTTGCAATTGCTTCTGCAATTAGCATGGAGTAGACTTGGGAGATCCTGTTAATTTTATTATAGCACTGATACACGGACTTGTGTTAAAATTTTCTTATCGGGTTTAACTTTTAGGACGAATATAAGACCTTAAAAATCCTTGAGAGAATGAGTCATTACAATTATTTTTGTTTATTGAATTCGGTAATTTTAAGAATTGTCTACATTATTTTAAGTAATTTTTTCATTGTATAAAAAAACTTATTTAAAAAATAAAATAAATAGGTACTAAAAATACATTCAATTTAATGGATTTACTTTCCGCTAACTATAAACAGTATTCATCGCCAATTAATTAAGCCCTTCCGTAGGAAAACTACTTTTAAAGGCCCTCCAACGCAGATAGACGGCATTCTAAGTAGGCTTGATGAATGAAAATGATTCACCAATATATTCTAAAAGGATCTCGATCTTCTTACTTAGCCGTTATCCGCACGGTCGGTTTATTTCAATTTCGTTCATAAAAGACGCTATTCTCGGATTTGAAGTAGATTTATCATGCTCGGATAAAGCGGGCACTTTTTGTGCTTTTCTTGTGCCTGGATCTGACCCGAGATCTGTCCACTTAATGTGAATAATGGTGTACGATGGAAAACGAATGCGAACGCGAACACAAAAGACAACAATGCGAAACGATTCCAAAACTCGATACAAGGATTTTGGTGAGATAATGCTTGTTGTTGTGTTTTCCATGGCTTTATGTTCACTAGACTCAAAGCATCTTGTACGCACTCGATTTGGAGATTCGTATGTATACCAACATAGATATACCTACCGAAGCGATATACAGTTAACGAATTATACTTATTAGTAGGTGCATTTATATTGCTTATCATATCGATACTTATCTAGTTAGTTGTCAAAGCTTTGACATAGTTTAAATTCAATAAGCATACTTTTAACAAAATATGTTGTTGTAAAAGTAAACAAACGTACCTAAACTCTGAATTTCAAATCGCTTAATTCTGCATCATTCTTTAGGAAAAAGGGATGTAAAATTAAAATCTGTGACTTTTAAATCACTTACAGTCATTGGTTCTTAACTCAATATTATTTGCCATAATAATCAGAGGTATTGGAAAATATACACAAGAATGCGATGATTTACTTAAAGTATGATTTACTTAGTAACTATGAAATGTCACTAGCGCGTCTGACGGCAAAATTACTAACAGTAGGTAGATTGAGTTTGGTTGCTCAATGAGAAAAATCAGGTAAGTGTCGAAATAAAATCTGCAACCAAGCTGGTTATTTGCATATATCATAAGGTTCTCTTAAAAATCCTGCAGTTAAAAGTAATTTAAATTCAGTTAGGTGCGATTTTTGATACAATACTCACTCAAAGTTTTAAATGACAAACTTATATAACATTTACCTTCACTTTAACGCCAGCATTACAAACCGCAGTCCTTGCGACAATTACTTACGTTAACAAAGTTTTCTTTAGTTCTGTTTTAAGTTTCTTTAAGAATTTACTTACGACTTGTTTTAACGAAGGCCTTATTTAAAACGATATTATGGTTTTCATTTTGAATAAATTCGACGAATTGGTCACTTATTCAATGAATTTTTTCCTTGAACATTAAAAAACGATGAAGCCACGCAGTGCAAATTTGTAAACGATAAGCAAAGAATAAAATCAATAAACTTAAATTATGTTAGTAATATATTAAGATTTTTTTTATTTGCGTTTATTAACTTAAAATCCATTTTCACACAATTTTTTTGCATCTGTAGACTAGTACTACCTAGGTATATATAATCATTTGTGGTTTCATTTATTGCCTATATATAGAATCCATACTTTATGTTATTTAGGTACCTACCTATGTTATATGGGTAACAGCTTTATATCACCATTTCTTTGTTTAAGTAGTACCTAATCATAACCAAATCCTTGTGAAATTATAATATTTACGTACCTACTACTTACTATTTACTCTTGTGTCTTGCAAACATGTGTCATATTTTGAACATAGTTTTAAAAAAAATTGTTAAAGCGTACACGTAGTTAATGTTAATGAGTTTATTTTCAAACTATTAACATTAACTAAAACATTTTATATACGTATCTAGATTGCTTCTCGATTTATAGATACTTTAATGCAGGTCTTCATATCGTTCGCCTCGAGATGAAGACGATATCTGAGGAATGCGAGACGTCTACAGATAATCGATTCCTTAGAGGCAAAAGCTCCCGTGATCGTGAGAGATGCACTTGAGATGAAGCTACGCTGAGTATCCTGTACTGACGTAGGCACCGACTACTTCCGTGTGTATGTAGCACGATAGCCTTGATACTGATATTTCAAGGAGTTCAATGTATGTATGATGTTTTGGACGTGAGCAAAGTACATTAAATATTAAAAAAAAATTACTACTTTATACTTTAAATACTAAAAAGTAGGTACCTATATGACAATAGGGGATCGGACTAATTTTTTTATTTACTCATCACATAGATGTTAAAAAAGTATTAGAAACGTATTTTTTATTTTTTTTTAATTAAGTATTCAAACGATGAGGAAGATACAGTGAATGGAAATGTCGCGTAACGTCACTTGTGGCTACAATTTTTACCCACAAGGACGTTACAAGCCCCCACTCCAGAACTTTAAAGCGATCTAACTTTATCATTTTTCATTAATTTGATAAAAGAAAAAATACGAGTTTTTTTTTATCTATCTTGTGGACTAAATAGATATTTCCTTTTCATACCTATTCCGATCCCCTATTAACATATTATGTTGCACTATCCTGAATTTAGGATCCTAAACGAAATCATTCCTAAATTCAAGAAAAAGTAATTGCAATCAGTGTTCTTAAAAGCAAACAAATCATATGCTTTGACATTTAGACTTCCTAATATATTTAGTGAATTAGGATAAAATTTAAAATAATGTAATATTTGCTCTAGGATTACATTTACATTCTAAATTATTTATATTATACAGATGTAAATAAAAAATAATTTTATCTTCTCCGGTACACAGTAGTCTAAAGAATGTATGCAATGTGTATGATAACAAAAGAATCAGCATTCCGCAAGGTACGGCGAGTCACGCGACCGGACCGTACACCGCGTAAATAGTTAAATCTACTACTCTAATACAATTTGTAGTAAACCATGATCCCGACGCTAAGGTCGCATTATCGGATTGGAAAAAACTGTTACAAAACAATCCTGGTAGAACAAAATTGAATCTTACATGGAAAGTTTTTAAGACGCTATTGGTTTGTAAGTGAGAACGTGAATACGAGGCCGAGTTTTACAATGTTCATGTGACGGCAGGACCTTTTTGTTGGGCCTTTTGTGCAGAGAATCCGCGATGCCCTGGGGGCCGAGGGGCACGATTTCCATTACACGAGAGAGTTTTTCGAAGAGGTCTTTGCTTTCCGAAAATTTGAGACTTTACACTAGATTAAAGTATGTTGTGCTAAGGAAATGGCTTGATAAATTATCTGAAACGGTTCAATTAAGTCCTCAATTGCGCGAAGTGGTTATGTTGACAAACTTGACCTCAAACAATATTACAGCAATATCTTGTATAATATTCTAGGCATTCTAGCACAATAATCAATTATAGTCGGCAGCGTCTGACGGTCTATTTATTGGCCTTTATTGTCATTAGGTCCAACTAGTCAATTCAATATCATAATTAATTCCGTTCCCTATTCAGTTCTATTGTGGAGGAGGAATGACAAAGTATTGTAGTGTACGTACATGTGTTGCGAACAATACAGTGCAGCGGTGTTCAAGATCAGGGGAACGTGCACATGTTGTCGGATGTGGTACAAATGATGCAATATCGGCAAGTCACGTTTAGCTAGTATTTTGAGCTCCTATGTTGGTCTCGTCCTCGTCTGTAACTCAATGAGGTAGTTTTGTTTAAGAACATACTTTGTCAGGCAACACTTCAAAATTTGCAATAATTGAAGTGTTTTAAAATTTTGTCAAGCTGATAAATAGATCTTCTTAAAGATAAAATCCGTAAGATTCAATGTTTAAGACATTTATTAATGTCAAGCATTAAAAGGTAGGTTTGGAGAATATAAGCCTAACTGTTTAAATACTTGCTTAGTTATTATATCGCCAGAAAATGTTTTGTTTTTGTTTCATTTGAAGCGATTACCAACTAGCCGTTATGAAGGAAACTTTTGCAATAATGTTATAAGTGTATTAGCCGGATTTTGGAAGATCAGAACACGCAAACTTATGAGCTGGATATGCTTGTTTCGGGCAGTGACCTTCTATATAAGCGTTGGGAAGAAATTCAATGCCCATTCTTCCTAAGACAAATACAGCAAGAAAAAGAAGATCGATAAGCATAAGACTTACATCAAGGGTATTGTATTTTGTATCTATTGTATTAAATTAATTATGTAAAAAAGTCTAAAATAAGTCAGCAGTGGTGTAGATTAGTAACATCACTACAATTTTAAGTCTTAGGAGGGATATATGACCAGTAATATTTATTATAACGTACTTAAGTATTACAAATATAAATTTATACTTAGAAGGGCGCAACCGCTATTAACTACGTTTTTAATGAGACATTTAATTGTGTGTCAATTAATTTTTACTTTATCTTTGTATGCACTTTCATAGCAATTTAAACAGAAGCTAGGATAAGCTAACAATGATCTATAAAATGATTCTTCTCTATAGGATAGATTTAAAATTGTTAGAAATGTGAGTGTGTTAAGAAAATTGCTAGAAAGAAACGCAATCATTTTAAGTTCTACAAATTTGGAAGTGTTCGAATTATTAAAATTTTAAAAATACATATAACTTTGTAAAAATTTACAAAGGTGATCAATATTTATTTCCACAAACAACACCATGTATAACATCGACAGAGGGCATTATATCCCTCGCACATAAAACGTATGTTACAAGTCATGACTTACTTGGAGACAAAAGTCAGGCGGAACATCTGTTAAGCAACTTCTTAAAGTTTGGTGTAAGAACAAAGTAGAATGTGTGTCCTTAGGGCCCGCGCGTGGCGTGCCGGTGCAAACTTTCAATATAAACCTCACTCAATATACCGACTGGGCCCAAGCTTGTTTTATGAAATGTGTACACGCTTTATCCATGTTAAATTGTTTGTTTTTTGTTAAGGGCACGTAATCGTAGGACTATCTTGGAAAATATGAGGGTTTGAATAATGTAAATCGTTATTTACGGCAGTTACACGAATGTTTGGTGATATTCGATACATGTTACCTATGAACAAAATAATGATACCGCTGAACTATTCGTGTCTACACGACTGATAAATAAACTAACGAATGATTAAAAAAAAACGGATTTTCCTTAATTTGAAATAAACTTCTCAAAATGTAGATAATACAAGAACTATTTTACACAAAAAAATTACATGCTTTATTTCGAAATGGAGTTAAGCTTTCCTAATTAGTGGATACAAATGCCAATAACATACGATTACTAACTAACGTAAACAGTTCCTTTGTATCAATACCAATTTTATACAATACCAAACAACAAACAAATCATTGCTCTTACCCTCAAACTTAGTAACCTAATGTGGGTGTGTTAAGAACACGGGCAACCAAAGTGAAATTCAATTAAATCCTTTTGATAGGTCGCTTCTACCTGTCTCCGACATTGATCATTATCTATCCAATATCGCATGCTTAAGTGAATGTAGGATGAACCAAATATTAGTGAAAACAGCGAACTACCAAAATAGATCTTACTGTTTTGAATTTAAGGTGCTGTTACTGATAAACTGTTACCAATGATGTGCGGTTCACTGTAGATAATTATAACTGACGCCAAAAGGCATCTAACATTAGGCAGATCAGTGGGAGTAAGTTCAATATAACTCAAGGCGAATCTATAAGTAGTTAGCAAGCTCGTTTATTAACCTAACAATGCTATTGATAATTGCTTTGTACCATAACCCAACATATAAATGTCCTACTAAAAGGCAAAGGTTTAAAGTTAAAATTTGTATTTTTTCATAAATACAAATTTTAATCGCCGTGGCAAAAACTCTCTCGATTGGTCTATGACCTGAGAAAAGAGATCTAGGTGGGGGTGGGACTGGATATGAAAGGTTTAGGACCTGGTGTAACGGCTCTAATTAGAAGAGGATAAGGTCCAGCAGAGGACGGATGTTGGCTGATTGAATTACCAAACACTGTCTCAATGTAGGGTGATTTCAGATTTATTGAATTCAGGTTTCATCGCGATGTCTTTCTTACCCTAAATCCCAGTTCCTGAAACGTATATCAACACAAAAATTAGTTAATCACCTGTAAATCCTTATGTAAAGCGCTGTCATTGATTGTTCGTTTTTTGGTCAAACAAAAGGGGCGAGGAGAATCTTGAACCCGAACCGCGGTCCCAGATCACAGCCGTGATCATTTGATTTGACAACAGATTATATTAATCAGCATTTTAGAAATCGGGGGTTACTTAGTGGTTTATAAGCAAGAAAGTGCAATTTACGCAATGACGCTTGTAATGTTTTGGTTATCTAACATAATACATCAATATATCATAATATGTAATAGGTTTTAAATATAAAAAGGCAGTTTTTTTTATAATTACAGCAATGTCAAAAAAAAAAAAAAGTTAAACGCTTCTTTCGTAAAATTGATATACACGAAGTTGATTCATGTTCTGTGTTTATAATCGTGATATGTTTACTGCAAAAATGTATGTCAGACATCCCCTCCTTGAAGGGTGGTCTGACATGACAAACGAGGGTATGCAGCGTTGTAAATGTTGATATTGTAATTACAAAAGTTATTATGTCTGGTACTCGAATAAATGGGCCATTTGTAGGAAATATTGTCACAACGGTAATGCCAGGTGATTCGGCGACGGGCCCACCCAACAATGCTGTAAAAACGTTCCCGTAATTACGATCATTTTACTTGCCATTTCATTAACATGAACGCTGATCGGCGTCCGGGATTGTATTTGTTGTGTCATGATAATAAAATCAATATAGCGAACATCAATGTTTTTATTTCGTTAATTTTCGTAGAATTGCAGGGTAGGCGACGAGCTTCTACTTGCTACGCATCTGTTTCTGACCTAGCTCTTTGTTCTTTAATCATGTTCTTCATTCAGTTCTCGGTTTAGCACTCTTGTAGTTCAGTGTGGTTTTAGAGGTGTTCCAAAAGCCTTGATAACGTTTAGAAGTTGTGCCTTTTATATAGGTCTTACTTATTCTTCTTTGATTTTTACTTTATAGTATGTACCTGAAGAAAAAAAATACGACAAACTTTAATTACTATGGTTTGTTAAGACAAGTTATCATTCCGTTCCGTTGTGGGTAAAATCCTTTTAATTGAACGAATAAAAAAGGTAAAAAGTTGATGCTAAAATAATGAAATTAGTAAGAGGATTAGAGCGAGCGGTCGAGGTTCGGCCTCAGATGTATGCAGGCCCGTGTGGAATGAGGACCGCAGTGAATTTTCTGCTCCGTCGCGCCACGAGATGGGCCTTCGGAAAACGCCTAATAACCTGGCCTGTTTACCAGCAAATGAGATGGTGCTTTTAATTAGTGGGTTGACAGTTTATGGACCGTGTTGAATTTTACGTCGCAGTTTAGAGCAGCTTGTGTACTTCTATTATGCATGGATTACATTTTTCATTAGACACTTTTGTTTTTGGTACAGTTTTTAGTAGCGAGTTTTTTTAGTTTTTTTTTCTAATTAAAATGATGATTGAGTTTATAACTTCCCACAAATTGTTAGACAAACTGTAGCAAAAATCATTCTGTGGCAAATATCCTACCTTTATGTAGTAAAACGAACCAATCAATTACAATCACGGCATCACACTCGCTATAATAGTAAAATATCGAAATGTCACCCAAAACGCAAACACAAGTAATCCAATTACCATAGACTATATATGTTGTTCCGCTGTGGGCGTAGTAAACAGACGTATATTTGCGTACGTTTCAAATTCTCGGCGCATTCGAACACGCAGAACGTTTCACCTGCCATAGTTTATTACCTATTCAGCGGACTCGCACAAATAAAACTGTATAATGCATAAGCGAATGGCGAGTTTGATTTACGAGCGCGCGGCGGCGGCCCAACGCGTCACGGGCTGAATAACTAACGCACCTAGGGGCTATTCAAATGCCCCTTATCCCGTGTCCGGCTGTTGTTACACTTCAACATCTTATTATTTTAGTTTGGGGAACTATTTGCGTAATGTAGCCAACATTTGTTTGAGTTCATTTGGTTGAATTTGTAGAACTGTATTTGAAGCTCAGTGAAGCTGTAAAAGGTATTACAGAGTTTATAACAGAATAGTAAATAACAGAAAACTTTACTCTTTTTGCTTGTTCATAAATATTTTAAAATCATAACTGTAAAGAATGAACCAGTTTTTTTTTTATAAAACTGGCCCCACGTACACGTAGGCGTAGCGTGTGACCATCTGTCTGCATTCTGTTTATAACTAACGGCATATTGTACAGCTAACTTATTTAGTGTATGTCGTAAAAATGAATTTATAGTCTCACTAACTTTTTGTCCTCAACTCTCTAAAATTTATATTTCATACTGTTTGTCTGCTGAAACAGCAATGCAAAAGGTCACACCACAAAGGTACCTCAGATCTGAATATCAGATTTTCTAATGTATCCTTTTTCTCTGTCTTTCTAATATTTAAGAAAAAAGTACGACGAAGATACAAAGGAAACATATTAATTAAGGTTTCCATTTCATTCCCCGTGTTGACGTTTTCCCCTTGCGAGTGGTTCTCTGTCTACAACCATTGTTCCAAATCCAAATGCTTGTAGTATGGTCAAACCTTTCAGTTGACCCTTACGATGTGGTTACTTAAAATCCCCAAAGGTCCGAGTAACACGGTTTCGCTTTCACGAGAGCATTATCAGAAATACTAACTTTTAACATATTTGCTATAGACAAAAGTATAAATGAGCTCGAAAATAAAAAAGAGGTTTTCGTTAGCATTTTACAGTAACGTTTTTATCCTAATTAAATTATTTGTAATCATACATGAGGCCTGGAAATTACAACCGCAGGCGTGTTGAAAAGCTATTGGGACATTAATGTGTTCCGAAATACAGGTAATTTGCTAATGGAGTCAGCTAAGGCGGTAGGGAGTCTACCAAGATTGCAATCTGGGTACTCGGTGACCGAACCTCTTTACAATCAAGATCATGAGATTGCTACTTAAAAATTGTCATGTTTACGGGAACGTCTATCATTCGTATACAAAAAGGCTTGGCTCGCAATTTAAATATAAGTTACGATATGGCAATAAATGTGGAGCTTTGTGATTGCATTATTTAGGTACCTGGATACATTTTCCCCGGGAGTGGTGTTTGAGTTCCTAAGTGCACATAAAAACGTAAGCAATCAAGGGGCCAGATGTTTTTGCCAAGCACATAAACGGGAATGGCGTGAATTGCAATTAAGCTTGAGTTTCGATACCTTCAAAATATATGCAATAAAATTTATACTACCAGTTCCGAACAAAACCTATTGTGAAAGTAGATAAATGACTTCACTCAGATATGTGACACGTAAAACAAATGTAAACGTTTCTTTATTTAATTGCTTCATGCTATTTAATCATTCTCTATAATTTAAATACTAAAATAAAAATTGTATAGTTACCAAAATGTTATTAAATACAAATAGAAGAAAGAAATTTTTTATCCCTCAGACAGGACTCGAACAGTTTAGGTACCGATTTTGAGGGAAAAAAAAAC
The DNA here is from genome assembly GCA_932294365.1 of Diachrysia chrysitis. Taxonomy (NCBI): domain Eukaryota; kingdom Metazoa; phylum Arthropoda; class Insecta; order Lepidoptera; family Noctuidae; genus Diachrysia; species Diachrysia chrysitis. The sequence continues at coordinate 6,343,829 of OW028649.1, read as the reverse complement.
CTGAACTTGCATATACTTAGTCACAACAAATACCTGAGGATTACGTTAACATTAATCCCGTACAAGTCTATCACTATAATAATGTGTCGATAGAAAGCTGAAATGTGATTAACATCGATAATTGTACAAGAACCACGACTGATTTAATTCACACCTAACCTTGTTAGAATTTCACATTAGTGATTAAAGGGAGAATTACATTGAATTTTACCGACCTGCTGTTTGCATATTAGAACGAACTAGGACGATGATCAGACCTTGATCTAAGGAGCGCCGCATACACCGTTGATTGGCAGATACTTTTTGGCCATCGTCTCCCCTATATGTGACACAATGATCCGCATACTTATAACTTAGTGTGGCCTGAAAACCTATCTAGTTTGTCGTGTGTACCTATTTCTTTGACTGGTTCCTTTCTTTTAAATTGTATAGCCGCTCAGTATGCATCTCCAGTTGACAACAGTTGACAAACCAAGCGAAGTTTACTGATAAAAAATAACAGTAAAAATGTATTAGGTACCAACTACGTTGTAGTAGCTGTAGTTGGTCATCGACGTTGTACTATACAAAATTTGTGTTTTCACAGTGTTTTTATCTGTTTTATCTGTTCTGTGGTTTTTATAAAGCGATTATCGCTTTAGTTGACAACTGCTATATCAAATAAGCCTGCAGGAATGCATGTAGTCAGTGTAACAAAGCCTGAAAACATGCACGGAAATATCGTACAATCTAAAAGTTCTGGTTGTATTTCTTGGTACGCATTAAGTACAAATTATATTTCTTTTTTTTAATAACGGTCAATAAAAACCTAAATTTTAACTAAAAACTAGTTTGTTGACCGCTGACTGTGGGATGTTAATATAAAAATGCTGTAGCTCATCTTTTGATACATTTTCTAAGTTTTCTTCTACGATACCCACGGGATTAAAGGACGAGGTAGTGTATTCAAAGTCACATAGAACACTGCACACATAGCTCACATTTATCATGTTGCGACATCTGAAAAATAAAACAACAAAAAGTCACGGCATTACAAAATATTAAAACAGTATTACTTTTCGCATAAATTTAAGGGTCAATATTATAAAATATTGGTTAAGTTACAACCATTATAACGTTATTGTTGAGCTGTAAAACTTTATTACCGATTTATTTTTCTTTGACATCAGAGATTTCGTAATGTTTGTCTTTTTATGAGCTTGTGAACAGTTTGTGTAATCGCTGTTTGATAGCGGCTATTTATTTCGGGTTCGCGCCCAAGTACCGATAAACTGTAATGATGTTGGAGCAAATGTATTAAAGTGTTTTTGTTTGTCAGGTTAAGTCCCTGCAAGGTATCATAAGTGCTCCGGTACACATTTTCTAAGTAATCTATATTTAAAATTCCAAGTATTATCTCGTCTCTCAGCTATACAAACTTAATAATAACATTTTCTTATCAGTTTATTTTATATGTATATGAAACGTTTGTCTCTGTACATTGTTTATTAGAGTAGAAGGTAATCAAAACAAATGACTTCTTTTCTTATAGATATTAATTGTTATCATATTTTTTCCCTGACAGCGAACTAATTGATATAAAATGTTGATGTTGACGACGACGATGGTACTGCTAATAATAGTTTCAGTTTATTACGCAAGTGGGTTCTTGCCGCCCCGTGTGTGTAGGTAGTAAGTAGACAATCTAGTTTGTGGGAGCAGATGCTAACCCTATTCCAAGGAAAAAAGAGAAACATTGTGCTAACGATACTCCAAGGAAGATACAAATACTGTAAGAAATATTTATGGAGGTTTTTCGGAATGAAATCCCTAGGGAAAGCGGGACGCGACTTGGCCTCCGAAAATAGGGAAAAACACGTTTCAAATCCCACGCCACGTATAACTCTTAATACAGGGATTATAGAATGGCTTCTTAAGTCCTGGGTGCTAAAAGAAAGATAACAAGCAATTAGGATGCGGTGATAACACTATATATCTACTTGGCTGGCCTCCTTTGCGTTATTACGGGTCTTAAATTTAAATTTATTTATCTTTGTTTATTCATAAGTTTAAGTTTAATTTTAAGCTAGGGATGAGTTCCGTAGTAATATTCTGTTAAACTAATAAAATCGGCCCCGATGAGGTGCTTACCTACGTTTTTTGCGTTCACCTGGGCCTCGTAAATATTACCCACGACCATAAAATGCATTAGTAAAGTCTGGCTTTGAATAATGCCAGCGCCGCGTTCTTTCCTGTGAGGGAAATAGTAGTATAAAGCAAGGTCATACGTTACCAGTTACGGTCCCCTGAAGTTTAAAAATAAATACTCGACGACCTACACGTAAGCATAGAGTTCCACATAAACCGTTATGATTGTGTCCGTTCTGCGACGTCTTAATGTCTTTTATCTTTATTTACAATGCTAAAAAGTTTTTATGTAAGTACTTACTGTACATATAACTATTTATAATTTAAAAACTTTGTATATAGTAGTAACATTACTCCTGATAGAGAGTGGTATGTCGTACTTGAGTAAGGTAAGGTTTATGTTACACTTGAGCATATCCTTAATAAGCGACTTAAAAAAAAGCTTTTCAATTCAACACGTATGTATGTTATCATGATTATTGGAAATGCATTGTATTTACATAATAATGTATCTTGTTTTATTATTATTATATGTTTCTTATTTATTATTATTGATTATTTGAGTCGTCATGTCACTGCAGAATAATTGCCTTCTTTTCCTTAATCTAGTAGGTATGTACGGTTATGTGATTTGTTATGGTCAGATGAATGAAAAAAAAAACACTAGTCAATGTAGGTCATGAAAATAATTATGTAATAAAGCATATAATATGGTCAGCACATTTGAATAAATACAATACCTCATTTATATTTTCTTTAAACACACAAGAGTTGTATTACCTACTTTATTTCCGACCAGAATAAATAATTCTTATTGATTTTTAAAACGTTAAATAAATACGAGTACTAAATATAAAACAAGGTAACCGGAATGCCAAAACACAGGTATAAAGGTTAGCAGTAATTTATCTTATCTAGTCCTGAAGCTCGAGACCAGCCCAGTAATGCTAATTAAGTAATGGCTCCACAGGGACGCATCGCAAAGGGTTCACATTAATTAATTAGTGACCATTCATTCCTTCGATAACTTTGACGTGATGAATTTAAACTTGTTTCACTCGTATCAAAATGTAATGTGAGTGAGTTAACTTGTATACAGGTGTTAAATAAGTTGTGGTCGAACTACTTTTATCGCTTCGTATATCTTGGGACTGGTCGCGGGAATAATGTTCTCGTTTTTAAATTATTTTGCTTTTCATTTGATTATTTGCATTTAATTTGAATTGTTTGAGTTTTAAATAAAGTTGATCTAGAATACGGGATTAAGTTTCTAGAAATTTTAATTGAACTTTATAAATGTTTAAAACTGTCTAGGTTTATCTACCTTGTGCAAAGTAAGCTCCTACATTTAAATATTTTTTTAACGTTTATATCAAACTAGCTGTCCCCCGCGACTTTGTTCGCGTGTTTTAGATTCAACGGTTTTTCATTTTTGTAACATTTTTCATTTATGCTCCGCTCCTATTGGTCGTAGCGTGATGTTATATAGCCTATAGCCTTCCTCAATAAACGGACTACTCATAAAGCTTTTTAAAATTATTTGTAAGATGTTTTTGTTTGTTTTGATGTGATAATAAACAGTCACTTATTTGACATCCAATGTTATCCATTGATTTTATTTGACATATTTACAAATACAAATAGGTTTAATTAGCTTAATTGCGTTGTAAGTATGTCACGACATTTGTATTAGATAGGAACTTATTATAAGTAAATAAGTGCTTATGATTTGGTATGGGCGATATGATTTAATTAGACATTATTTAAAGGTTGCATTCAAAACTACTATTTAAAAAAAACCTTGTCTTTATGTTGAGTGATGTTTCGTTGTTTTAGCGTAAACACCATTGCTGTGTATTTAGATATTAGTGACGTTCCTCATTTAGCTTTGCCTCATTTATGAATGGACTTTGTAGAGTATCAATGCAGATATTTTTGGTCCACTAGTTAGTGGAATTCGTTTACCAAACATGTATGAAATATTTACTTCCCCGTATGTAATGGAAGATTACTTACTTGATAAACATAGTAACAGCACTACTCGATAAGGCAAATGTGACTTTTAAAAATATACATATTGGTATGTTCAAAAAGTTGTAGGGAAGCTTAGGTTTAAATTATACCTAACTAGCTGTCGCACGCAGTTTTCCCGCGCGGCTGTCAGTTGTCGCCCTCATACCAAGTTTCATCCAAATCGATTCAGCGGTTTGGCTGTGAAAAGACAGACAGACAGGGTTACTTTCGCATTTATAATATTAGTATGGACTATGGAAGTATGAATTAATAATTATAATATTTACACAATTTTGTTTTTAAGTATTTTATGTAGTTACAAAATACTTTTGCTATAATGTCCATATTCATTTGAAGAACTGAATAAAATTCTATTTTAAAACTTTAACAAAAGTAAAAGGGCGACGAAATATTCCAGACGGATAAAAATTTATAGCGCATCGGTTCGACAGGAAATATTGAAGAAGTTAGATTGAGGAAGTGACGACATTGTTATTATCGCCTCAATCCTGCTCCAGCTCTGAAACAATCTTTGGCATTCTCGCTCCGATCGCTCGTCGGGCAGTAAAATCTCTGTTATGATTTCCATCGCCGACTTTCATCTTTAAATATTATTTTTCCAATTTCACAAACGTCTTCTCATAATAAAAACTTCAACTACAATACTAATGGACATGTGTTGACTAAAACTTCCATTCCACTCTAAATAAAAGCTTCTGTATGTTTGGTTTGTGGTGTAGAAATAATTTTTCAAGACAAAACAATTGGCCTTAGTTTAAACACTGCTTGCTTGAAACTGAAGAGGGCGGAAGCGAAAATTTCAGCTTTTCACAGTGAATTTTTTGTCGTACTTATACCTAAAACAAAGCGTAATGACCCGCACGGCACGCATTTGTTCGGGAACAATCCGAATAGGCCATTTTTCATGTGGAACAATTGAGGGCGGTACTCCGACACAATTGGCAGAGTATTTTGTCAAGCGGTTGTCGTACGAGACTCGAGCGCACAACATAATAAGTGCACTCCACACGCCCATTTACCTAGTCGAAAGAACAACTGAAGGCTCGCGTATACACTTAAACAGTACTGTTTACCCTAATCATTTCTGATTTGAAACATAATTAAAGTGATAATATACCTAAAAGGTAGTAATGTTTTTCCTGTTCGGATGATTCGTGTATTTTGTGTAACGTAAAAGGCAAATGATTGCTATTTATTATGCTTACTATTCAAATAAATAATACCAAGAAGTGATAACACCAGACAAATAAAAGAAACAATAGTAAAACACGTGTATTATTTATGATATTAATCACCTGACAAAGTATGTTGCCCGCCGATAGGGCATAAAATCTCGCCTCTTATGATTTCATGGCTGCCCGAGGCACTGCGCTGGAATTTTTCGTTTTATTTTATGATGCCGAGCACTGTCGCGGAGAAATATTGGCTCAGCGGAATAGCTCGTAAAGAAAGCCGTTTTCTTTCCACGGGGTTACGCACCGCAACTACATCACCGCCTTCTGCTTACATTTTATTATTAGGCCTCATCCAGATTTTATGTCACACGAGATTTAATTTTTAATTAGGTGTGCAGAAAAAACATGAAAAGTAAACAAACATAACATTGAAAATCCACTATACATATAAGTGGATTAAAAGAGTTTACATAAAAATAAACTCTCCAAGATTAAAAAAAGATTAAAAGGAAAGTTTTGCATTAGTTTTTCAATCGGTGGGCTGGTTCAGTGGCGGCGGGCGGATGGCGCGGCCGGATTGTACGGAGGTTCGCATTTTCCCGGTTCGGCTCACCGATCCTTTTTCCTCGCACATCATTATTCAAGTTAAGTGGACAGGCCCCGGTCAGGTTAGTGGATGAGTAACAAAAATTCAGGGGGTTGAACACAAATCGGAATATCGTATCATGAAAGGTCAGACACATTGTGTTGGGATAGAATTTCTTATTATGCTTTGAGATTGATGCAGAATAATGGGTTACAACTTATTTATGTATGTGTAACGAGTACTACCAAGATTTGGGTTTCCTCTACACGTTTGAATATGCATAGTTTTATGAAACTTATTTTATTGTAATCGTGAATGAATTATTTTCAAAGTTTCCGAACGCCCTTAATTTTGTTATTCCTTTATCTCCATTAATTTTTTTTGTTCATTAGCTCATGCTCCAACGTATATGTAGAAGCCCACATATCAAAGATATGTACATTTGGAAGAGAAGCCAGCAGGAGTACGTATCCAACGCAGCAAGTATTCATGAGACAAGTAATAGTGTCCCAGATCCCTTGGCTGTCACCGTGTGGCGTGCGACTTGAATGGCGCAGGCCATTTGCGAAAATTCAACAATACCATTGAATTTCTCCCGAGACCTCTCCTCAGCTGTCTCTATAATAAACTAAACAGATGTCGACTGGATACGTTGATCTGAGATCAATAGTAATGCTACACTTAACGTGCGTTGTTCACAATATGTTGAAATAAAATAACTGTGTCGTTTACTCGATTATTATTTCGTTTTTGGTTACTTCTAAAATATGCTTAGGCATAATTAGGTTTCAGTACCTACTAATTCAAAACAACGCAAACAAATTGATTTTAATTAGACATGATATTTGAGCCCTAATAAAAAACTTTTTCCTATATAATCTAAAAAAGTATTGAAGAAAAAGGATTGAAAAGTATTCAATACTTTTACGTGATCAATTGATCACGTTAATAAAACCGATCGAAAACCTTCTTACATCCAGCATAACATCCAACAGATTACGTGTCCAACGATGTTATCTTCGAAAAATAATTGCTAATTAAACATAATAGGTGTGTGAGGTGCGAATCGGGCAAATGTGTAATAGGTACGGCTAACGTAAGGCCGATGTCGGTCATTAACGTAATGTGCCCGCTGACTGAGAGATGGCCAGCGATGAGATCACGTAATTAACTTATAAGCATTAAATAAACGAACGGAGATTATTATTACAAGCTTATTTTTACACCGGGATGTAGCAATTTACCATTGCCCCAAAGATTGAAGTTATCTGATGGGATCGTAATGGCTCAAAAATCAAACTTGGAATAATTGACATCAGCAGACGATCAACTGACGTTTGAGTCCAGCAGAAGTAAACTCTGGCTAAGACATGTTTTTCGCTTTCTAGTAGTGCTTATGAAGTCTGACTGTTAAAAATCCTAAATATTTGCTTTTACAGGATACATATTATTTCCTTAGATATAGATAGGTGGTACACTTTTAATAACTATACGTAATAAAATTTAAATAAAATATATAAAATTTTGAGAACTTTACGTTTTTCAAATATCAAAATCAAAATATTTTTATTTCGAGGCTTTTTCAGGCTCTTTCAAAACTTTAAATTACTCTTGTTGAGTTTTAATGTTATCCCCGATCGCTAATCAACTGTCATTCAGCAATCGGAAGCTTGTTTGTATCAATGGGTGCGTAGCCTTAGAACCTGCTCAATGAAATCATTGATTGCATTGTTACCATCCATTGTAATCGACCGTAATTAGCATCTCGATAAGCACAATATCATTCCCTTTTTGATTAAGGAAATTACGGGAAAGGTAGTCCACAAACTAAGCATATGTCAGCCGTTTTGATTGTAGAGTACAAGATATTTGACAGGAAACTTAATCATCAAAGAGATACTAAACATATAACAAAAACAAAAAAATATATTTATGGATACATTAATAATAGTTGAAAAACTATTATTGAAAAGTATTGCAGCGATTGAGTACCTACATTATGTTGCAAAATACTTAAATAATAAAAAAGACTATTTCTCTAACTGGAAGACAGATCCTTGCGGAGATTTATAGACGGCGAGGTCACTTGAATAATGTCTCGCAAATGTTAATTATGTAGAATAGGGATACCTACATTCATTAATTCGACTTAAAGCTCCTTTAAGATGTAAGTACATTTGTATATAAATTTAAACAACAATAGTTAGCAAAAAACCTTTAAATATACAAGCTTTTAACTTAACTTTTATTTGCTTTTTTTGTTTGTATTTAGGTGTACCAAGATCTACAAAAAATCTTTGTTAATAAGACATGCAGAATCTTACATTCGAATCTTATTATGATTTCGGTCTTGTCTGGTGACTACGTCCTGGTACCTATACTTTAAAATAATGCATAGTCTAGAATGTACATACTTTTATGTTGTACCTTCAGTTTAGCTTCTTAACCAGATTTGTCCTGAAAGCTCGCACAGTCCTTAACACAAAACGCTGTATGACGAGAGCACTCTCATTTAATTTTTCTCAACGCTTAACTATTTCAATATTTGCTGCAGAAGTAATTAAATGTTGGCAAAATTATGTAATTATCGCTCGTGTATAAATGGCTTTTGAATTACGTTTTTTATCCAACTTCGTAGAAACTTTTTGTGCTAACTCTATGTTTATTAACTCATTTAAAATTTGGGTCGTGTTGCAAGTTGTAATGTTTTACCTACGAAGGTAAATCATTTAGCAAATAATCTGTATAGGTACTCATACCAACTACCAACACTGTCGTCAAAGAGGATACATGATAATTGATTGGATAATGTACTTGAATTATATGAAGACAAATTAAAAAACATCAAGATTTTAATAGAAACCATTTATAAACTTTCCGTTCGTTAGTAGAAACTTATTGGATGCAAATTCAAAATTATTCTGCTTTATTATTTAATAGCCTCTTGAAATCCGCAACGTTTAGCAGTTTAGCAATTCGTTTAAATGGGGAAACGATTATAGATAAATATAGTTTGAATGGATACCGATAAATTCGGTTTCACGGTGGAGGTTTATTCGTTTACGTAAACTTTGAGATTGGCTCTAACAAGGCTGGGAGAGGCGGAGAGAACGCCGGTGATTTCTACTCTTAAAATCCAATTTAAATGCATTCCTCTGTGCCACAGGAGGGCCCGCCGATACGCCCCGGGGGCCAATTAACTTATTCATCCTTAACATTTCATTGCTCAACTTGGATACTACTTTTACGCTTTAGGTACTTTCCACGTCTCATCCTTATGGGTACGGTATGATTACCTGTCGTTAAGTCCTACCCTTGAATTTGCATTATAAATACTTTCGACCTGCACCTCTTTCTTTTCTTGAGATTGACTTCGGTTCGCTAATAAAGTTAAACCCACGCGCTGGTAGTTGTTTTCGTTTTGTTTGTTTTTATTTTAGTTACATTATTTCTTTTTTCATGAAGTCTTGTCTAATAGACAAGGTTTTTTTTTAAGATGAGTACTTAGTAATTTTAGTATTTTCACTAGTACTGTTTTATTAACGTTTGTTTTCGAACGAATCGTTATTTTCGAGGCTTCTTAGCTGTGACCTTTGAAGTTGTAATATTTTCCTTATTTTAGGCGAGCATTTGCAAAAATTTGGAAAAAAAATTATTCAGTTCTAAACCAATATAAACTTATCAGGTATGAAAGTGATACAAGATGTCATTTCCGAAGTCTTCTGAAGTCATTTAAAATGCAATTTGAACAGCCTAATAGAAACGTTCTCACTAAGAATTGTTGCAAAGTGTAATGGGTTCAGGTGAAATTAACGCAGAAAAATAGGAAAAGTTAGAACGAGTTTCCCGCCAAGGTTTTTTGCCTTCGCCAAGTAGCGCTGTGATTGTAAACCAGTGAATTTATAATGCTATTTTCGAACTCCACTTCATCGAGAAGTTTTAAACCGGTTCATAATTTTACTTGAAAGTACGTAACGTTTAGCATTCGGTAAGGTATGAATAAAGTCAAGGAACTTTATTCAGGTACTACCAATATGAAAACAATTGATTTGCTGTACAACATTATAATACAATATATCTTACATTATATAATAAAGTACAACATTGCACGATTGTCTAAACTAGGTCGAAACCTGTGCCTCAGACTAGAAGTAATATGTATTGGATTCGATACAGTGTTGAAAAAAAGGCATGGTCATTTCTTTGTGAAAACCGCGGCTAATGTGACGAATTAACTTCCTGTTTTGCTGAATTTTCCAAATGACTGTTTCCGTATCTAAATCGTTGGAAGGGGTTGAAATGATTTATCCTGTTGGAAATGTCACACCATCTCCCTTTATTTATGCAATTTTATATGAAAGCGTATCGAAATGGATATTTCAAGGGCTATTGAACAGAATCGTTACCCACACAACTGTTTATTTAACATTTTAACACCGATTACACTTTACAATAATTTTACACAATAGTGACATAACATTACATTGTACATAACATTTTTACTCATTACTTTTTTATTTTTTTTTGTTCTTGTAAATATGACATTATTTAATTATTATTATTTTATAATAAAATAAATATTTTGAAGGATTATTTAACAAAAATATTATTTTATTCTTGGTTTTGATGATGATAATGATAGCTCTGTTTGTCTGTTATGCTTTCATGGCTAAACCGCTGAACCGATTAGGATGAAACTTGGTAGGTATGGGATAAGCTTGGATACCAAAAAAAGGTTATGACCTGCTTTTTACCACGATATCCGATACCCACGCGGCCGGAGCTGCGGGCAACTGCTAGTTAATTTCATAGAAGCTAAACGTTTTAAATGTTTTGTTTCTGACGAACATCAACTTGAATATAAATAAAACTCGCTACGTCACTTATCGCACAAACAACGTTAGGAAGACATCAACATTACACCTAAAATTCTGTTTTCAATTGAATTATGGATAAAAAATAAACCGTTGCTTTCAGACGTCCTCTCGGACCCTATTTATCTGAAAAGGATGCGATGACTCAAGCAGATTCGCGATATCTGCGCCCGCCGCGGATTACTTTGCAAGTCTTTTATACGAGAGGCCAGTATCATCACTACTTAAGGATATTAAAATCCCCTATTTGTGTAAGAAGCTTGTTTTCTCGCTGACTGTGGAACGTTTATCGAATAATCCTTACAAAGCTGAGTGGTTTGACCGTACACAATAAACTCAGAATAAATACAAAGCAGATTTTTTTTTTTTTTTTTTTTTTTTTTTTTGGATGAGGTCTACTGCAGTTAGCCTGAGCGCAGGCTTTGACTGCTTCACCGGACTTTTGGCGAGAACCGTAAGGCCTCCAGCCAGAGCAAGTAAAATAAACTAACTACGTCAGCAACGTTCACTAAGGGCACCCCCTGCGGGGTTCGGACCTCGACTTAGTGCGTTGCTGACTATCTTAATAAGGCAAAAACAGCAAGGGATGGCTGGATCTGAGTTATTATTATTTAGGGACATATTTTTATTGCTAGTTTGGCCGGCTCGGGCCAGCTTGATCTAGGGACGGGGGGGTAACATTTACGTTACTATTATTTATAATACGCGACGGGCCTCGCCGGCGAGGACGTAGTATACGGCGGTTGTGTTTTGTGTTGCTACTGCTAGCTAAGTCGAATGCTTCTTGTAGAAGCGTTGTCTTATCGTCGGGATAGGAGAGAGTGTGTCTAGGACGTTTTATCTTGGAGATGACTGAAGGTCGGTATCGCGCGGCCGCTACGATAAGCGGGTTACGGTGGGTTTCGGCGGTGTCGAAGAAACGGGTCGCGGCGCGTTTCATGAACTGCTTGATTGTGGGCAGCTTTAAGTCACAGTGCAGCTGCAAGTTACGAACGTAACCTGGAGCGCCCGTGGCTCTACGCATGAAAAGGTTTTGGAGAGTTTGCATTCGTTTGAGTCGATAATCGGGTACGTGAGAGAATACGACGCTGCCGTAAGTCATGATAGGTCTGACGCACGCAGTGTAAATTCTCTTCTTGCAAGCAAGAGAGAGTTTACTGCGCTTGTTCAACATACAATGAAGTCGGCCGAGGGCGAAGGCGGCTCGCGCGCGTGCCGCTTTGATATGAGGTACGAAGCTAAGCTTCTGATCAAGGATCACACCCAGGTATTTGGCTTGCTGCTCCCAAGGGATAGGCTTGCCGAAGAGGCTTATGGGTGGAGCGGGAGCGGGAAGCCGCCGTTTTCTACTAAATAGTACGGCTGCGCTTTTGGTAGGGTTGACTTCGATTCTCCATTTCGTGAACCACTTCCCGAGGGCCGTGACCGCGGTCTGGAGAGTTCGACCTATCGCTAAGGGGCTGGTACCTGAATAATAAATGGCCGTGTCGTCGGCGTACAGAGCTACTTGGGGCTTGCCACCGCGTGGAATATCGCTGGAATACAGCGAGAAGAGGAGTGGAGAGAGGACGGAGCCTTGCGGGACTCCGGCGAGGATCGGGTGAGGGGAAGAGAGTGTGCCTTCAACGCGATAGCGAAAGGAGCGATTCGACAAGAAGTCACGGATGATGTGCACGAGACGATCTGGCACTTCGAGTTGGTACAGCTTGTAGATCAAGCCGTTGTGCCAGACCTTGTCGAAGGCCTTCGCTATATCGAAGAAGAGCACACCGGTGAGCCGTCCACGCTGAAAACCAGCGCTTATATGCTCGACTATGCGGTGGACTTGTTGGACGCACGAGTGTTCGGTTCTAAAACCAAACTGCTCGTCGGGTATGAGACTCCTGGACTCGGCATAATCCATTAAACGGGAGTAGATGATTCGCTCGTATAGCTTCCCAAGGACTTTGAGTAAGCTGATAGGGCGATAACTAGTTGGCTCAGACTTCGGTTTACCGGGTTTGTGGATGCCGATGACTATCGCCTCTTTCCACTGCTGTGGAAAGAGATTGTTGCCTAATGCTGCATTGAAGATGCCTGTCAAGAGGATAACTAATGCTGGAGGGAAGAGTTTAATCACCTTATTGGTGACTCCGTCTGAACCGGGCGCTTTACGAGGGTGTAGGTCCTTGATAAGAGAACGTACTTCGTCTACTGTTACCGGCGCGAGAGGGTGTTCCGGGTCCTCTGAAGGAGGAATCGTGGCCTTACGTTCGACTTCGGCGTCAACTCTGGCGAGGTGGGCCGGGTCGACCGGAAGGTTACTGGGCGTACATTGAGCCTCCAGGCTGTCGGCCAGGCATTCCGCTTTCTCGTCGTCTTCAAAGGCGAGGCTCTGATTCGGACGATTCAACGGGGGCATGACCGCTTCGTCGCAACTACGTAATCTACGTTGAAGGTTCCAAAACGCGTGATGGTTAGGTTCTAATTGGTCGAGAAACCTATCCCACCGATCCTCACGCAGAGCCCTTATGCGTTTCTTAACAGCGCGCTGTAGAGAACGCATACGGGCGCGATTAGAGTCGTTGGGATAGGTGTCGTAGGCGCGTATAGCCGCGTTCTTCTCCGTCAATAGGGCACGGGCGTCGTCCGGTAGGAGCCAGCGAGAGTCTTCTGTCACCGGTACCGACCGCGAACACTCGTTCACCAGGGACTGCACGTGCTCAGTGAGGGAGTCGATCGCGCCTATAGCGTCTGTCGCGGATTCTACATTGTCCGATATCGAGTCTAGGTGCGCGGATTGGACTGACTTAAGGCGAGTCCCAAGCTTCGTCCAGTTCGTAACTATCTTAGTGGGGATGGGTTGACCAGCGTCTGGAGGACCTACTCGCGGACTAAAGGACATGATCACTGGTCGGTGATCAGAATCTAATTCATGAATAACTTCAATGGACCGAAGCGCTAGGTTGACGTTTTTGAGTAAAGCTATATCTAGTATGTCGGGGCGGTGGTTGACGTTCGCGGGAAAGTGAGTGGGATTCATCGGAGCGATGATATCGAAGTTTAATTCGGAGCTAAGAAGATCAAGATGTCTACCTCGGTTGTTACGAGTGTGGCAATTCCACGCCTCGTGTTTCGCGTTTAGGTCGCCTGCCATAAGGACGGAGTCGCCTAGAGCTAGAAGAGCTCGCAGGTCATGTCGTAAGTCGACCCTCTCTGTTGACGGAGGAATATATATTGAAACTAAATACAAAGGTCGATGCCCGGTCATGCCAAGACGACAGATGGAGGCTTCGATGTGCGACAGCGAGGGTGGATCCATCGGAACGCAGTACAGTGACCTTTTAAAGTAAATGAGCGTGCCGCCGCCTACGGCTCTGGTACGATCGTTACGGATTAAGTTGTAATTCGCGATTCGCGGGTTTTTATGAGACGGTTTAAGAAAGGTCTCCTGTACAAGAAAAACGTCGAGTTGATGATCACGGAGAAAAGTAGCAATTTCGTCGCGTTTTTTATTAATGCTATGCGCGTTAAAGTATCCTAATTTAAGGGATCGGGGTTTGAGTTTACCGGTGTTAGTAGCCATTAGAACGCGGCGGCTTTGTATGCGGCGAACACATCGCTGAACTGCTCCCTAATGAAAGGGGCGTGCAGAGGGTTGGGGTTGGCTCTAATCGCCTCCGCCATAAGACGGATGCGATTAAAGTCAAACGACTCATACACCTCTATGTAATTCTTGACCGACGCTGTGATGTCGGCCGGAAGCGTCGGGGCCAGAGAGGCCGCGGCCGACGGTGACGCGAGCGCGGGTCTTGGTAGAAGCGCGGGTTTAAAAGCGGTAAGTGGGATGCGAGGGACGGCGGGTCCCTGTAAAGCGGGGAGAGACGCGACCCCTTTAGGAGGAGAAGCAAGAGTAGGGAACGCACGCGCGTGCGTTTCCATGTTCCAGCAGGCCCCGGTTGGGCGTTGCGGGCTGAGATGCGGCGGAGCGGACACGGGGTTTTGCACGGGAGCCGGCGCACGGGCGACGGGCCGTTTCGCGACGGTTCTCGTTTTGGGTGCCTTCGGACAGCCGCGGTAGTTGGCTGGGTGACCCTGTTCGCCGCAGAGAACGCAGCTAGGGGGCTCAGCGCACTGGGTGCGGTCCTTGGGCCGTGGGCAATCGGGCGTTCCGTGCTCGCCGAGGCACTTCACGCAGCGAGGGCGTGCGAAACAGTTACGTTGCGAGTGGCCGTACAATTGACACCGGTGGCATTGGCCAACGTTGGCGCGCTTGTACGGCGCCTCGACTTTTATGCCAGAGAGTTGGCAAACAGTTTTAATATTAAATATGGACTTGCCGTCCGCTGATCTCTCAGCAACGACGAGTACAATTTCGTAGGGTGACTTACCCCGCCCGCGGTACATACGGTGTACCTCTAGAGCAGGGATACCCTGCGCTTTTAGGTCGTCTAGGATCTCCCTAGAGCCTATGTCCGCAGGGACAGACTTGATGACGACCCGGAGGACCCGCTCCTCCGGGAGGGTAAACGTATGATAAGGCAGGGCTCTCTCCTGCAGCATACGGGTGAGCGACCGAAAGTCGGCCACTGTGGGTACAGCTATTTTAATGCCGTCCTTGACAGAGCGGGCTTGGGTGTAATTAACTTGGTGCTGCGTGCACCACTTGGAGACCTCAGTCCACTTTCCTTTCTCCTGAAGGAAGATTGGAGGAGGGACCGAGCCGCCCTTCTTAGGGGCTGACGGAACTTGGGGCATGGTGTTGGACACCTGTGGGGTGGTAGTGGGCGCGGGCGAGGCCGCGGGCTCAGCAGCGGGCTGGGACGCCGAAGCGTCGACGGAAGGAGGCGAAGCGCCAGTCTTGGCGGCTTTAGAAGGCACCTGTTGGGATTTGGTCCTACGGGTGCGCTTCTTGCCCTTGCCAACAACTTCAGTAAAGCCGTCGGTGGAGCAAGACGAGTCCGATGCTGTTAAAGCATCACCGGAATCGTTAGAAACAATTTCCATTTCGATGTCTACCGGGGACGGTGAGACAGAGCGAGGGCGGGGGGAAGGGGCCGGAGATGCGTCACGCGCAGGTGTGAGGCTCGGCGAAGCGGATTTGGCGTTGGAATTCGGCTTAGAGGCCGGAACAATAGCCGGGGAAACAATGACTTTCGACGAAGCCGTCGAAACAATGGGGCGCGGGCGCGAGATAACGCCTCTGTCGGCGCCGATCGGCGATAGCGAGCTATCGAATTCCGCTAAGTCGGAAGGGTCTAATTTGCGGGCCCAAGCCTTGAAGAGGTCTTGGAAGACCCGAGAGTCCTTCATCTCCTCGATAAAGCGGGGCCAGAGGGCGTCCATTCTTCTCGAGAAGACGAGAGACACTTTTTAATTAAAAAAGAGAAGCTAAAAGCCTAACATGGGTAGAGGGAGGGCGCGCCTACAACAAATACCCTAACTAATAACTAACTCCCCGGGTGGGTACGCCCGGGGATGTGTGACCCTCCCTGCTGGGTGTAAGCAGGGAGGTGAGTACCTAAGGTGTGCCTTAAGCTGTGGTGTACCCGTCGCCAGTCTTATTGTGCGAGCGGGGCCCTGACCAGTCTAGTGCGAAGGGTGTAGACACACCCGACCGACACTAGGTGTGTAGCTGAAAGATACAAAGCAGATATGACAAAACAAACATTCATGTTTTGCTGAATTTTATAAGCTATCTAAAATCCACTTACTTAATATTCGTGGGAAATGCGGAATGGATTAAGCAATTTATACCATGGATTTTCAGTATAGAGTAGTCCTTAAATAGATCGCTAGTTCAAATCAATGATAGGTTTTGTGATATTTAGTTGGCTTAGGTCTTGCTGAATATAAGATTTTTTAAATGAATTATGTGTACCTAATAAAAATATTATACCTACAGTTTAGCACGTATCCGTCGGCTCATAAAAATATGATATCATCAAAGTTTATTTTCTGAACATTTTGACCTTACATTAAATATGATTAAGGAAATAATATTATTATATAAGTACCTATTACATGATAACATGTAAAACAATTTTTATGATATTGCGTCTTATTTAATTATAAATATTTTAATATTTTGTCTGTCCTGAAACAGTAGTCGAGTGGGAGTTAATTTGCAAAGAACAACGTTATCATTGTGACCTTAGTTCTTAGCCCTAAAGTTAAGTAAATTTGACCCGAATATGTAGTGATAAATACAAAAGTTCAGTCGGTCCAAGCAACTAGATACGACCGCTAAGGGATTCGGGATAAAAGTGACGTTTTGTGCAAATTTTGATAACAACTGGTGCTCAAACTTATTTAGTATCTGAAATTGTGAGTATTATAATTTCTATTTTATTTTATTCTTCAATTTGTTTTGACGGAAAGCGCGTTGTGTATATCCTTAAAAACTTGAATTAGAAAATGTACTACCTTGTATAATCAAGATTGGGAAGTTTAGTCACCAGAATTATGTGAAGCATATACCAATGAAAAATTCTAGAGGGTCATAAAAATTAAATTAGCTTTATCTATAATCTTTATTACCATATATTTGCCAAATTGCCTTTAGTAGTATGCTGTTTGTGCGTTGTCTGCTTAGCCTACAATGAACCATAAACTTTTGTAAAATAATCAGGTAGTGATGAAATTTTTATTGATTTCAATAGAATGTTAGTTTCTCGTACATGAGTACCTAGGCTTGCTTTCGCAAATCCGTCTAAAAGGCGTATTTGAAAATATTACGCCTGTTCTTTGGAGTACAAAATTAAATGGTTATCAGAGGTTTAGTACTGTATCGATTAGACAAAGAATGTATAAGATTTTAATTAGAGTATTTTACAATAGGCCAATAGTAAAAAAATATTTTATTTTATTTTTTTTATTATGTTTGCAGTGCTATCAACAAAATGAATAAAACTTTATTATTATTGGCTTCTACACTCCTGGTCTCGCTAGCCATACTGACGATTACTGAGGCCAGATCATGGTAAGTGTTTCACGCATTATTAACGGTAGGTGTTTAGGGTCGAGTTTACCGACAGTACGACCGTCTGGGACTAACACTGAGGCTATCCTACGGCTATCCTACTGGTCTGGATCTAATTCCCACTTCGACCAAAGTGTAATTGGGTTTCTTTATGTGATGTTTCGTAGTTTTAGATCGAGATTGGTATTGGATCCAATAATGGGTAAGATGTTTGCGCTTTAACGTATTAGGATATTTAGACTAATAAGGTTTGTATGGTTGCAATGCAAAAAATATATCTGTTGTACTGTTTTTTTTTTTACCAGATAATATTATCTTAATTAAAATAGGTTTGTGTGCTATTACCATTTTAATGATGACCTTAACTTGTATTAATAAATAATGTTTCTTGGTAAGCAAACCAATTCATTTTAACCTTTTCGTATTCACTTCATTGAGAATTATGTATGTTTTAATTCAGATGATCTAAACTGGAAATAAAAGTAAACAATTTTTTCAAACGGTTGTTATTTCGCAGACTTAAATGTCACAACCGCAAAATCCTTGAATGGTTTGACTCAAATCAAATTAACCGATGACGACAGAAATATTTGTTTTGCACGGGGATTATACATGCTACCCTAATTATAGACAGCCACACAAATTATACCTATATTAGGTAAATCCGTACTCAACATTTTGTGATGTATGTAATTATTTTCTTTTTTTGTCTTTTTCAGCAATGTCCAACGTTCACGGTGTGATGATGTAAGTTAAATAAAAAATATTAATATTTAACATAAATAAAAATGTTAAATACTGTGATATTATTGTAACAAATCAACCTATTATTTTTAATTATTTGTTACGGTTTAACGCATGTAAAGCGAATATTTGTAATTAAAAACAAATATTTGAAAGAAAAACTTAAACCTTACAACTGGCGCGTTAAGCCAGTAGTTGCTGCTGCAGGTTCGAGTCCTGCCTGAGGTTTTAAGTTTATCTTTCTACAATTTGTATTTAATATCAATCTACTGAATTATTGTTAGCAGTTGCTTTGACTAGCCGTTGGCCAAGATTAGGATAAAGATTTTCCCTTGCTTTAATTTTTGGACTGGACAAATAGTGACATTATTAGTTTTTGTTTATTTACGTTACATCACGTTTATGAGGCGCGTACTCCACTCTCTATAAAACCGCAACCGCTAACACGTATGTTTAGTTAGAACATTATTATTATTAAATTTTCCTGTATGCTTTCGTAACATCGTGGTGATTTGTAACATAGGTTTTACCTAATTCAGACACCAGTCTCTGTATTATGTACAAATGATGAAACTGGTACAAACTTTGTACCAGTTTCATAATGATGAGAAAATAAAGTTTTCTATTATTTATTTATTTATTTTGTGCTGACGTTGTAATATTTGGAAGAACCGGTAACGTAAATAAAAAATAAATAATTTAATTTTGAAATTGTGAAATTACAAGTTTGAAAGCTAAAAAAACGATATCTTTAAAGCTTATTCTGTTTAGTATTCCTCACATTTTCGAAAACTTATGCTAGAATTAAGTTATAAATAATGTTATCGATCGCTGATCCGACCATAATAACCAGTTATCAATAGTTGTGTTTAGATGAAATATTTAGAGCAGATCGCGGGTGAAGGATTTGTTAGTGCACTGCTATCAACAAATTACACGATTGTGTTATTGTAACCCACAAACCATCTGTGTCGGGATCATGTTTATGCAATATTTATTTTGTAAATATGCGAAAACATTGCTTATATACTCCACGACCCTCAAATACACTCACAAAACTTTTTATGTCAATTAATGTATAAGTCAATGTTTGGAATGTTTTTTGATTATAGAAATTCAATACTTATAACAAAAATATGGTCTAAAGCTATACATAATATAATAAAAAGATAAAATAATCTTTACTTTGTTTTCTTTTTTTGTAAATTTATTTGTCTGGCTATTTTAGGACATATTATTTTGTTAGTAATCTAGCTCAAGATTTAAAAGATTAACGACGACGATTAAAAATAAAATACTGCAGTGGGACTTGAAGAACATTATATAAAATTACAGTTTTTTCGTGGACACCTGTTTAATATTATTGGTTTTTTGTTTGACCTACACCCCTAGCTTGAATCAAGTGCTTGAATGTAGTTCAGTCACGGGTAAGAGATGTAAACTTAGGTTTTAAATGCGATTTTCGTCTAAAGTTTGAATCGAAATTTAATATTGATACAGTTTTTTTATATTTATAAACACTTATGATTTATTTTGGTCTATACTCAGCAGTGAGTGAAATGATGATGATGATTTATTTTAGATTGTACCTTTAAATTTTAAAGTCTGATTTTTTAAACTTTGCTTAGTTAACTTTAAATTTATATTTTTTTGTAGAAAAGAAACAATTGTGATGACTCCAGTTCCTCTTCGTCGTCATCATCATCTTCATCATCATCAGAAGAAGACAACAACCGATGTGACAATGTGTGTATATAAATAAATATATTTTATAACCTTACATTTAGAAACAAATTAACCAACTTAAAGAAATAAATAATTTTGCAAATCAATTTGAATTCGTAAGAATAGTATATAAATAATAAAATTATAATTTTTTTTACACGTGTAGTAATTATCTAATTTATATTTTTGTGTTAATCATTATCTCAAGTAACTAGGTTTCAGTTTTGAATGACGAATAATTTAAATCTTATTTTTATTTCCTAATTCGATTTGATATATTATATGGCATGGATTTAAATCTTTATTCTGATTTGTAAATACATTTTAAAACGTGACTGTGTATATGTACGGATAACGACTACTTGTAAACAATTTGCACATACTGGAGATTACGTATAATATTTAATGTACAAATATATTTTTTACAGAAATGTGATGACTCCAGTTCTTCATCGTCATCATCATCATCATCATCATCTGAGGAGGATGGCAAAAAGTGTAGCAGTGTAAGTTATCAGAAAATTCATAACAAAAAAACATATACAATCCTGCGAAAATGTTGTTTTAAGTAAACAGCGTATTAAAAGCGAATAATTTACTCTTTCAGAAAAAAAGAAAGAATTGTAAAGACAATGACTCCAGCTCATCATCATCGTCATCATCATCATCCGAGGAAGAGAGCAACAGATGTGGCAACGTAAGTTAGATAGGCTATTGCTTATATTTCAAATACCAAAGGTAAAACTTGCCTCAAATTGCCTACCAAAGTCAAAGAAAGCTCAGTCCAACATGATACCTGGCGCTCATTCAGTTTTCGTATCAAATCCAACTTATATGAGACTTGTATTTATAAACACAAGAATCTTAAAAGTGCTGAGACAAAAGTAAAATCATAGTTTAAAAATATTCTAAACAGATTGTATTAAATTTGTGTACTTTAGTATTGGTCATTGCAAAAAAAAAAATAAAACATTTCTCTCTTATTTGATATATTGATAAATTTCGTTGATAAAATATAAGTATTAATGACTAACAAATTTATCGCCAAATTTCCGCCGCATAAATGTTTTTTTCCAAAAAACCTATCTGAAATCACTTGGGGTTTTGTGACAAATCTAACGATACCTTAATTGTTGAAATCCAACTATCCGTTTTAACATAGAAACATAAATATAAAACATAAAATAAAGTAACATGGTAAAATAAAAAAAATGAACGGAAAAATATAACGTTTTTATTTAAAGTTATTTCAATTGTGAATTTATAATATTGATTGCAGTAGGTTAAAAAGTATTTGTAGTGTAGGTATTGTTTTACATAATATCGGTGAATGAATACCCCAATGAGGACATTCCTTATCCCAATGACGTTTTACCACAAAACAATGACGTTGTTTGTTATTAGTTAACAAGGTAAATACACATTATAAACATTGGTTGTTGTCAATACAAGTAATTGTTGTTATGATGTAAGGAGAAACTGGTATTTTATGGTCTTCTGCCTAGTCCTTTCCCAAACTATGTTGGGGTTGGCTTCCAGTCTTACTGGATTCAGCTGAACACCGTATTTTACGTAGGGCAACTGACTATCAGGGGTCACTCTTGAATTAATTTTAATTCTAATAAAATTCCAATGCAATTTTATATTTAATTTTGCAGGCACACAAACAACACATAGCACAAAAAAAGTTAATGTTTATATTCCAGTTAGTTCCTTCCACGGACAGTATTTATTTCAAGAAAACTGAATCACGTGTCCGCCAAACTAATATCCATTTTGTATTGGCATTGCATTAGAATTAAAATTGATTGAAGAGTAAGGGCACTGACCTCCACAACCCAATTTACTGTGTAACACATTATGTTGATATTGCGTTACACGGTGAAATGGGTTATTTTATTGATTTTTATGGTATTATCCTTCATCGTTCCAAGTAGTTAAAGGCATTTTATGTGTATCATAACACCGACATCTTTGAAGGATTCGAAGGAAACAGGAAGGAAGTTTCTAATGATAATATAATAATACGAGTAGCATTATTAATAGAGTTAAGGAAATCATAACAGAGTCAAAAGAATGTCCTCATAGTAATGGGACTATTTTCCGTATGAGTGCATTCGGGTAATTTTACCTGTACTTAACACACATGCACCTTTATATGGAAAACCCATTTAGAATAGGAAAAATAGATCCCTACATGAATCATTAACGGGTAATGCCCTAATGAGAAATATCACAAGGAATAGTTGCATAAGATATGGTAGTTGGTTTGCAGACTAACAAAAACTCCGTAGCCTTAGGGAAATCAGAATTTGCAGTATGAATAATTAGGCAAAACCATTAAAAAAGCAACATAAAAAAAGCGAGGATTAAAACAGCTAGTACGTAATAAAATTCTGGCTTTACACGTGTTAATGTTAATCTGAAGCTATGTAAGTAATATCTACTCCAATTTGTTCGCAGAATGTTACAGTTATAAGTTTCTTGGAGCGAAGTTCAATTGCGGCTCTAATGAGCAATAATGATGAAACTGTTCCCTAACTTTTACCGTGTTTTATTATTTTATTTACAATTTAACAGACATTAACGAGTAAACTCGCCTTGATTTACTTCCAGAGCTATTTCGCGAAATTTATGTTTAATACGTAATGAAAGTTTAATATTTTTGAAGTTACCTTTTAGCACAGAATATTTAATAGTACTAGTTAGTTGGTATAAGTATATAGTGCAACTTCGATTGTTTTCGATTTGGAATGCAATACTATCTTCGTAATAAGCAAATATGGAACAGATCGGTTTATTCGCTGTTTTATGAATATGCACCTTATCAGAAGGGCCATTAGGAATGTATTAGGTAATCAGACACACAGATAACAGATTTAGAAATAATTATAATTTGTTTGATTTTTCAGAATTTGTTACTTTTATTGTAAGTTTTATTCTTGTTCCAGAGCAAGAGTAAAGATTCGTCTTCTTCTTCGTCATCATCATCGTCATCCTCGTCATCGTCTGAAGAAGATAACAACAATGATTGCGGCAAAGCGGTTATTATTTAATTATAAACTAGTTCTCGACTAAAACAGTTTTTGAAAGGCCGATCCATATAAAAAAATATTTTATTTATTTAAAAAAAAAATTAACACACTAAAAAGACGTACATATGGCGTTCTCTAACAGTTAACCGTTGGGTTAAAATGAGACTAAAAATGATATCTGCCGAACCTCATTTCAAAGGCTTTGAAATGATGATGATGCTTTGATAAGTGTTGATTGTTTTTTTTTCAATATTTAGATTTTACATCGGACTTATTTGAATGGCTTTTTAGAAGCCGGGGGTAGCTAAGTCTGATTCATTATGTGATAAGTGCAAACAATAAGTTTTTGGAGAGCACACAAATTATTTAGTCAGCGGCATAATGAGAACAAATCATTAATTTTCATTTAAACAGAATTCACACTTGTATTTATGTATTTCTTTCTTTCAGGGTAAAAAATCCAGACACTTGAAAGGAAAATGTGGCGTTAAAAGTTAAATGTTCGCAACCACAACATAGTGGCGTTAAGAGTTAAATATATGTACTCACAACATATTTCGACCGTAGAGATCCCGAGTGTTAGGTAGGGATTCAGCACATATCATGTAAATAAATTAATTAAAAATCATTGGTTATTGTTTGTTTTATTATGTTGCCTTGATTAATATTAAATAATATTATAATTATTTGAAATTTTCTCTTGTACTTAACTTTAACTTTCGTCTGACCTTTTTAATTAAAATGCTATTATTATTTTAAAGTCGATATCCTGTGTTACTAGATGCAGCTAAATACAAATGTTTTACATAGATATTATTCTATGTATTTGCCATTTAAATAGCTAAGTAGGTACCAACACAAAAATAAAACAAATGAATTTTAAGTTGTTAAAAATGTAAGAGTGGTTAAAACTCAACATTTTATGTATTGGTGTATACCGTGTATTTATGGTAAACAACCTGTGCCCCGCGGTTTTACCCGCGTGTTAGTTCCTGTTCCCATAAGACTTTAGTTAATTTTTCGTGTATTTTTGCAATGCTTTGTACAAATAAAAAAATCATAAAAATCGGTCGACCCATTCTTGGGTTATAGATGGTGTAACAAACCCGATTTTACTATATATATTTAGATTGGTAATAATAATATACTATACCGCTACATTTACTTACTGGTTTTAATAGGAAACAAGAATGTTTAATGTACGTATTCTGATAAACCAAACATAACTGCAACACAATAAACTATTTCATATCAACCTCTTTGTTGCTGTTATTTTTTTATTAACGTCACAATATCGCTGACGTCAAGCTTAACTTTCGTGTGACTCATATGATTTTGTATAAATGTAAACGTGTTACGTTTAATTAAAATATCATACCCAGAGGTAGGTATTTTAATCACGAAATGCCTCTACGTGCAAACCAGTGCGTGGCATTTTTCACTCTACGGCGTCAGTTATGGCACAAAGGACATGACATATTCTTTTATATTGTGTCCGCTGTTGCCAGCAAGCGCTTGTGGGGCCATTGTTGGGAACTCTGATGTATTGACTGGACTATATTTGTATAAATATGTCGGTACATAATTATTTTTGTTGTATATTATGAGATATTTGATAAACCTTTGATTTTGAGTGATCTATAACTTTTGACACTAATTAAAGGTCATCAATATTTGATTAAGAACCTAAACCAGATATTTTTTTATAGTGAACTTATATTTCTCTAGGCACTCCGCAACATTATAAACTCATGAAATAACATTAGTAGAATAAAACAATTTGTTGGAAATAGCTTCAAACAATTTACCCAGGATTTATAATAACATAATAGAAGCGACCTATAAATTTCCCAATGCTGGGCACATGCCTTTTCTCATGTAGAGAAGGAACGAGCATTGATCACCACTCAAGCTCATTAGCAGGATGACGGTTACTATTGCAATTTTTGGAATCCAGGTACTCGATGTTTTCTTAATCGATTGTCAATGGTATCTAAAATAATAAAGGATAAACAAATATATAGCTTTAAAAAAGTCGCAATGGTACTTGCCTGTAGTGGATTCGAACCTGCAAAGTTATGCACACATATTCGTTCATTTAACCACTAGGCCACCACGACACCAAGAATTAATGCTAAACTGCATAACAATTTTAAAAGCTCCTCTGTCTTTGTTGTTAATATTAATATAGTCGTCTTATTTAAATCAAAGGACTTCAACTTCACAGCACAAATGGTCAGTTTTTCAGCAAAAAATAGGTCTATCTTGTACCGAAACGAAACGAAAACGAATGAAATCGCTGGAGCGAATTTGTATTGCGGGAGCGGCTAACGAGGATTTCAGCATGATGAACTATGAGAGCCCTTTATTCGACCAGCGTAATCATCAATTAGGTAGTTATTACTTAGCTACTGAAATCATAAGCCTGTTTGTTTTAAAAATGTTGATGTTATTGTTTTATTATGACGCTGTAGACTTCACTTGGGTTTTTATATCAAGATAATATACACCAGCAAACGTCTAAAATTCATTCCCATAATAATTGCCAGACTGTAAGTCATTACACAACAATACAATACTGTAGCCATACATTTTTATAGTCAATTGGTAATAGGAGAATTGATGGAAGTCAATTGGCGCAATAAGATCAAGTGGTCTATTTGCGACGAACATATTTTGCGGCGAGAATTGTATTGATTTACAGCTCAGATATTCATATTCTTTCGCAGTAACTAGACAGACGTTAAAGTAATCGTGATGGACAAAATTTTATTGACGATTTTTATTTTATATTCTACTGTTTGTAGTCATGGGTTAGTTTTACGAAGAGGCATTGAAGATGTGATGAATTTTTATAAAGTAGACACTACTGAGGAATACGACGAAAGACCAGAAATAAGTTTTTTTAAGAAAACTGAAGAAAGACCAGATGTAGCATTTGTTTTACCTGTGCCAAAAGATAGTTCACACATTGACACATTACTTGATAACGACGAGTACCACCAGTATGTGGTAATTAAATCGAAGTTGGTTGGTGTCGATTCTCATTTATTAATCCATCGTCTAGACAAAACTAAGCAGATGATACGATGGCTCCATTTCTATTGTGAAATGCATCCAGATTGTGACAACCGCAAGCTAAATGAAGAACTACGAAAAGTACGGCCCTATTTAAAGTTGTAGACAAAAGTTAGTAAATAGTGCTATTAAAAAAGAAAAATATATAGTATTTAACTTCAACTGTGACGTTTCTGGAATTTTTAAATGTTTAATTTGATAGAATTAAATGAAAATTTTAAATAATATGGTCATTTGATAATCTTATTTCACAGTGATGCCAATTATGAATGCCAAGCGGTAGTATAGGATTGGCCTACATTTGGTCAATTGATGTCTTGAATCAGATAGATCAGTTCTTATACGCTGCTGGCGGATCGTGCGTGTTACATCAGTTCTATTTGATCAGCAGATAGTGTACATACACTGTTTGAATTTAATATACAGAATGAAAAGTGACCAAAAGTTCATCGAAATAATAATTAGGAGACGAGTTCGAAAACAAATAAAATACGAATTCAATAGAGATAAATAATAATTAAAATCATGTTTGCGGACGTTATCGTATTGGTAATAGCCGCTTGGTAATTGTTGGCTGATAAACGCACAGCGAGCAACGATATGTTTTAGTATTGAAAAATGACTTCGGTGTCGACACGTTTTATTGTGTTTAGTTTCCTGGTCAACTTGTTGGTTTGTGCCGCCAGCAAATCATTGACAGGACAGTTCATACTACAGATATTTGGGAACCCTATCAAAGACCTAGAGGATACATTTATAAATTCACCACATACGTCTCAAGTTAAAAGTGAGCGGGAGAATAATTCAGCCGATTCAGATGGAGGCAAGTCAGACACTAAAATGATAGACGTACCGCCTAACGCGGTGAGGTGTCGCAGCGGTACAGTCATGGATATTACCGGCGTGTGTAGACAACCATGGTGACCGTCGTATAAACTATATATAAGTATAATTGCGACTTAGTATGCTCAATGCATTACATTAAAATGGACGCGAAATTTGTGTTGCTTGTTATTGTAACTGTGCTGAGTATGTGTTTTCGAGCTGAAGCACGTGTTGTGTTCAATTTTCACGAAAAAATTCGAATGGCGACGTCGACGCCTGCTGGAGACGTAACAAAAACAGGACAAATAATACGAGTACCGGAACTGGAATGTCCTTCCGGTCAGAGACGTGATTTACTAGGAAACTGCAGAATGAGACTTTAGAGGTAATTTTAATTTTATTATTTTGTTGAAGGAGACATTAATATTATTATATTGTATCTTGTTATGTGCTTATCAATAATGATGTAGGCCATGACCTGTGACATTGGTTTATAATCTATTTATATTACAAAGCTGGTGGTATTTTTTTACTATTTATAAGTTCTTTTTTTAAATATAACCAATGGCAGTATTAATTATGATTAAATTATGGTTAAGATTTAGATAAAAATATAGAAGTTAAAAGACAATGGTAATACAAGTTTAATTTATGACGATTTTTTATTTTTTTCAGGTGGTGGCACTATATACGTAATTTGAAATGAAACTTCAACATGAAAACAATACCTATATAGGAATAATATCAACATAAAGAATTAAATTTATTGGACGTTTTAAATTGTTGGTTTTTTATCAATTCTCGGAATATATTACAGTGTTAAGAAGATAACTAATGTAAGGTCAATGAAGTTATCTTATGAGCTGAAGTCATTCCACAGACTTCAGTTTCGAGAAAATTATCTTACAAGTCGCGAGACAATCCAGATTTCAAAATGAAATTAACAATTCATATATTATTTTGTTTAATTCTTATTTCTCAATATGATTGTGCAAATGGAAACTTGAAGAACTTGTTTGATAATGTACGGGGATCGATAAATCAGTCGGGAAATAAAATAAGACAAGATGTGAAGACACTCTTCAATCCGAGTGATAAATCTGCGGGGAATAAGGAGTCAACGAACATAGTTTTTGTTGAAGATGATGGTGCTGATAAACCAGCGGGTGCTTCATCACAGGGCTCCAAACCTATAGAAGTAACACCTACACCTATTACTACGAGTACAAAAGCTAGTACTAATGGTAAATCAAAGGAAGAAAAGGATGGCCGGGAAAACTTTATTGGAGGGTGTCTCGCCGGTTACATGAGAACTGCTGACGGAAGATGCAAACCCACCTTTGGATAAATGCTTGCGTGTCTATAATGTTTAACGACGTGTATTTTATGTGTTTTAACTGTTTATATTTAGCATTTACGTTTTAGTTTTTTCTACTTTGTGTAAGTGTTCTATGATATGAATTAATAAGTGTAATCTTTCAAATTATAGATAAGCTAAATGTTATGAAGTTTATTTATTTTTCTCTGTAGGAAAACGTACAGTGTGCTTTTTTGGTTATGTGATAAATTAAATTAGCCTTCATCGAGAATTTGAAATAAAATCATTTCATCTAAACTAATAATTATTGATATTTTTATGGTTGTTTCTTGTTTCTGGTTATACCGTATTAAAATCCCATTACTAATGATATTTGTAATGGTCGATTAAAGGCAAATTAGTTAACGATGTGATTTGTAAAGTGCTAACAAATTAAAAAGAGGTATAACACAAATATAATTAATCACAAATAGAGTTGAAGTGTCTTGAAATAAGTAAATTTATCCAGATGTCCAAGGTTGCAATATGTTTCAAATAATACTTTCGACTTAGTGATTAGTTAAAGTATCCAAAATAGATTTAATTGCTTTAACACATTACTGCGATTGTTTGCAGACAAACTTTAGCACGAAAAATAAAAAACCGGCCAAGCGCAATGGGACTCGCGGGTTCCGTAGCATCGTAAACTACGTTGCCGTAAAAAAACTTAAAAAACACGTCTCTTGTATGGAGACCCTCTTTAACTTTTATTTTTTTTTCTTATATAACCAATTTGTTGTTATATATGTATTATATAGCCTATTTTCTCTTGTATGGAGACCCGCTTTAATCTTTATTTTTTCATTTTTTTTTCTTATTTACAAATTTGTTGTTATATAGCCTATTCAATATGTATTATATAGCCTATTTTAACTCTGTAGCTATTACGTTACGGTACATGAGATAAAGCACGCTGACAAACAGACCGACGAACAACGGAGGCTGGTATTACCGCCTCGTTGGCTCCCTTGGATAACAGAACCCTAAAGAATAGATTATTACTCTTCTCTACCTTGGGCATATAAGTAAACCGTAATACAGTGGGCCTCATGGCGGTGTAAATAATAATTCACGATCACTTTGATCTAGAAAGTTTCTTATTTCGAACACATAAAGTCCATTTCCGTAATTTGTTGGTGATATTGATGTGCGGTCCACCGAACAGTTTAGTGGTTCGACAATTTTATATTGTTGTGAACATTTAATGTACTTAGTACATCTTGATAAGGTACATTTATTACGTCGTATAGTTATTACGTGTCATATTTAAAGCACTATTAAATAGTTCTGGAGTTCATGGAATGGTTTGCGGAGTTACAGCTTGTGTAGTTAAAAATGAGTAACCATACGCCATTAATATATACATAATATTCTGTTTAAAATAGGTATGAAATAAATAATGTTTAGCAAATTTTAATATTGCATCGTTCTTTGCTTAGTTTATTTGTTGACATACGAATAGCTTTATAAATGTAAACAGATGTTGTGTCTGTTTATTATAAGTACGGATGTTATATGAATTGATACAGATAAAATGTAAAAGATAGAATTATGACATCTTTTTTTTATATAAAGGAACAGTAATTATAATACCAAATAATAATTTATAACAATAATTGATTACACATAAATATAATAAAACGACTTCAAAGTAAGTGATAATAATTTTAAATTATAAGAGAATTAATAGGAAACCTTTAAAAGTTGAGCGTTGTCCTCGAATTCCCTGTAATCCCATGATCAGATTCTAATCTGACGACCAAGGAATGAACCAGAAAGTATACCCTTTCAAACAAGAAACTAATGGCCGAATACTGAAAAGTCAATCAGTTTTAAGCCGCTATTAACTCTAGTGCTGTCTCTGTCACTTTTAGGTGTAAAGTCGCGATAAATAGACATTTAAGAACGTCTTAAAGTTAAGTTGCGTTTCTGTGTTCGGTGGTAATCTACAAATCGTTCCAGGGGTCCGGGATAGGGGAACATACCCATATAAAAAAAATCAAACAAAGAATCCGACGTATAGGGATGTTGACTGGTTATGAAAAGTAGAAATCTATTTAGTCCGTAAAATAGATAATATTTGACACGTACGTTTTTCTTTTTTAACATAACTAAAAACTAATTACGTCACGATTTAACACAAAATTTACGCCATCCGTCATGCGACATTTTAACTCAATGTATCGTCGTAAGTTCTTGGTTATGTAAAAAAAGAAAGAATACGTGTTTTTTATTAATCAATCTGACAGATATTAAAAAAAGTTAAGTCAACATCCCTATTGAGAACCTTGTTTTTTTTTAAGTTGGTTAAAAAACTATTCTAAGGATTCTCAGCATATTATTGTGCAAGTTTTTGTAACTGTTTGAATTATTTGACGTAGATTATAAAGAAAAAATGTTGATAAGTAGAAAACAAAAAATATTTGTACGATAAAAACTTATTGAATTGTATTGTACATACCTATAGACTGTATAGGCTTTATTAATAGTAAGACGATTCATCAATTTTATTGTATTCTATAATTTGTACAAATTAGCTAATTCATGTTTTTGTGGGTAATGTCCATAATATGTACCTCCTATTCAGAAAATAGCGTTTTAATTATCTAATGCCTTTATCGTGGTCGTGTCAGAAAAACAAAAATAACCAAATACGAAATCGAAAATAAAGGCATTTTTTTCAATTTAAAGTATTATATTTCTTTTGTAGGATGTATTTTAATTACTGGCCTACTCAAATTACATTTATTTATTTTTTCATTTTTTTATGTGACTCATATCAAATCAACAGATTTTTTTAAATTCGTAGCGTAGCATATGGGTACTAAGTTTTAATTAGTTTTCTGGTGTAACAGCACTGGCTTGAAAATGAAATGGAGAAAGAGATCGAATAAAATTCTTGGTATTAGGCTTTTGGGTAGCATCACCGAATCGTATATCTAGCATATACTCGTCACTATCATTTATATTTTCAGTGGTAGTAGTGGAAGGTTTATTTGTACTGCTTTGGTTATTTTGAGTTTGATCTTGATTATTCGTCTGCTTGTCTTGATTTTGAGTGTATTGGTTAGTTTCGTTTCCTTTTCCATAAGTTTCTCCATCATTATTGTTTGGTCTCCCACTTGTTGGTGGCTTAATATAGTCAGGTGCAAGTGCTGTGGTTTCGTCGAAGTTTATTTGCGGTCTTGCGTGGTGCGGTGGCGGCCCGCCATGGTGTGGTGGCGGCCCGTGATGGTGACGTGGCGGCCCGCCATGGTGTGG
The DNA here is from genome assembly GCA_932294365.1 of Diachrysia chrysitis. Classification (NCBI taxonomy): domain Eukaryota; kingdom Metazoa; phylum Arthropoda; class Insecta; order Lepidoptera; family Noctuidae; genus Diachrysia; species Diachrysia chrysitis. The sequence continues at coordinate 6,312,047 of OW028649.1, read as the reverse complement.
TGGTGGCCCGCCATGGTATGGTGGTGGCCCGCCACGATGTGGTGGTGGCCCCCCGCGGTGTGGTGGAGGACCTCCGCGGTGTGGTGGAGGACCTCCGCGGTGTGGTGGAGGACCTCCGTGATGTGGTGGTTGAGGTCCACCGTAATGTGGTGGTGGAGGTGGTCTACCGTAATGTGGCGGTGGTGGCGGTCCGCTTTCGTGACGAAGTCTCCTATGGTGTGGTGGTGGAGGTCGACCTTGATGTACTGGAGGATCGTGTGGTAGTCTATATCCGCCTAGGAATCGTCCACCATGATATCCACTAGGATATGGTCCTCCGTGGTATTGTGGTGTATAAGGCTTCTCATTTTCTAGTGGTGGATTCGGTCTATAATGGTATTGTAGTCTTTCGTCATATTGCGATTTATCTTGAAATGATGAATGAGAGACACCACTAGTTCCAAGGTTTTCGGCCCCATCTTCAATTGATCGCAATCCTGGGGAATAATACATTTCACTTTATATGTCAATTTCCTCACCATTTCAATGCACTTTATTTTAGTCACCCTAAAACTGTGATTCATAATTATTTGTATCTCTCTTTTTTTCACGGGTATCCTCAGAATCGAGAATACCCGGACCTTTGAAAGGCTTACGTGGGGACACAGGTCCAACACGCAGTGGCCTTGTTGAGAACTTTACTCTAAATTGGGATGGGGCATCTACTAGGGCCCATCCACCTCTGCTCTATGGAAGAACAGACATGAATGGTCCAAAGTAGATACAGAGCTATTGTAAATTATGAATGGAAAGTAAAAATTTAGGCTATGTGTAGGTAAATGTTAGTGAATTGGATAATAAAACTAAATCGGAAAACTATGGCACCTGCCTTCTAACACATATAAATGCAATCAAATAGGCAGGTGGTGACTCGCCAGCTCACCAGATGGGCCCCCCAACATAACCGCCACGATAGGCAGCAGGAGGCAACACCAGTGCGAGCGGCTAGGGGTGTCGAGCGGTGCGGCCCCGATTTCGCCATCGCGGGTCACAGTAGCGGACCCGGAGCGGGTTTCCTCGCTATTACGCCATTAGACACTTCCACCCCCGAGCATGTAGCTCTAGCGACCCCTCTCTAGCCGGACAGTTAAGGCAAGAAAGAGCTGGGAGCCCTCCTAAGGAGTGACTCCCTGGAGCACTCAGGTCCGTTGTGTCGCTACTCACAAACAGCTCGCCACAAGCTGCCTTGCGGATGTATGCTCCTACATTAGACCTTAAGATACATTTTTTATTTATATCTCAAAGTTAGAAAAAGCAAGTTAATATGCCCTCAGGTATTGCGTTATTCTCATGATGAGGTAACGGCTTGCCCCGAGGGGTTGATTGATAATTATTATTAGAATGTTATTTCAAACATACAAGAATAATGACCTCTAATTACTTAGATGACGTCATGTACTCGTAGCGTAGCACCTAATTACATATATTCTTCTTATTATCTTCTTCTTTTATACTTTTAACTTAACAAGTTACGTAAAATACTTCTAACAAACTGTGTATCATAAGGTATATTAAAATGATTAAATATGAAAAAATCGTTAAGTTATTAAATCAAAGTATAAATTACAAATATTTTTTATGCCGCATCGTACATTAATGTATGTTCTGTTTATCAGTAATATTATCAATAGGACAAATGTTTAGCATTCATTATAATTATCAATAATATGACATCGTTTACACAGTTCAAAAACCTCTCACTTTTATTATAGTCAACATTAAAACTAACCTCTGACATTTTGGTATCCGGATAAACAACACACAAAACTCATAAGAGAACCAGCACAAAATACAAGGATAAAACACTTCATTTTAGTAAAATTTTAATTTTATTAAACTCACATTCTAAAGAACTCACATAACGTCTATCTTTGATCATCTATTTCACAGAAAATGATTATGGTTGCAAACGTCAAAACCGGTTCATGTTGTTGTCTGCAAACAGGATGTTTCTATACATCAATGTTCACAAAAACAAAAAAACGATCGAAGAGTATAATTTAAAGAGTATTAGGGTTGCTACTAGGGCTGTCACGTCTTATCACTTTTCAAATATTAGTTTACGTAGAAGACTGGTACCAAGTGCCAACGCCGCCGATATCTTTCAAAATAAGTGTTTTGTCTGGAGGTGAAATGAAGGTTAATGTTTTCTTTTCTAAGGTCAGAAAGGAAACCCTGTGCGTAACAGTTTAGTATTTTATTAAAAAAAATGTTTTCTTTATTCTAATTTAATCGTGATTAAATTAATTTTTATTTTATAAAGGCCTATAATTAGTAAATGTTGTAGGTAACAAGGCTTTTTTTAATTGAAAGCTTGTCCTCACTCAAAACTATAGTCACAGAAAAGACGTTAAATCTTTATTGAAAGTACCCACAATAATGCCAAGATTTATATTTTTTTAATTAATTTATTTAAAAGGTAGGTTTACTTTACCCACTTGTTCACTAATTATAACACATTAATAAACACTTTCAAAATTTTAGGATTATGGTGAAATTGTCACATAGAGAAGTACACATCACTTATAATATAATATAATGATACCAGCCTATAAATGTCCCACTGCTGGGCACAGGCCTCTTCTCATATAGAGAAGGAACGAGCATTGATCACCACGCTTGCTCAGTGCGGGTTGGCGATTTCAGATTTGGAATCTGAAATCGCCAACCCGCATTTTTGGAATCCAGGTTTCCTCACGATGTTTTCCTTCACCGATTGTCAATGATGTCTTAGAATAATATTAAGAAACTACATATAACTTTGAAAAAGTCACATCACTTACCTACATGGAAAAGCTTAGTTAACCAGAATGTGAAGAGAAGATGTTTTTTTAATTATTAATTATTATTGGTCAATAATACCCTAATATAACTCTGTTAACGAGTGCAATACGAATAAAATAATGCAATAAATCATTATTGCTCAAAATTTTTTACATTTTAGATAGAAAACATTCTTCTATAAGAATCTGTCTAAATCTCGTATACTTAGAGATACACAAACATATTTCACAAATTGCACCTGTACTTACGCCGTCAGTGAGCATTAGTCCAGAAAATCAAAATCAATGTTGGTCGTATAAAGTGAAATGTAAAAGCCACTTACCTAATACTGAAAGCGGCGACAATCTCATTCCGGGCGACAAATTGAGAACACCTTCCGGCGCCAAGAGCCGCAGGCCGCACTCGCTGGTAAATAGCTATTTATTGTGGCAGAGAGCGAGACACCTGTCCTGCGTAGGGTGGAGCGACACTAAATGAAACACTCCTTACAATCCTTGTTAGTTCCCCTTTAGAGAAGAGAATTATTGCTTCAATAGAACTATGTTGGGAACCGATAAATCTTTGGGGATTGTGTTAAAGTGATTATCTTGTGTTATGTTTAATCCTGACACTGCTTCTTAAATTAAATTCTAAGAGTCTACGAAAAATATAAACATAATGAAGGATTGATAATATAACTAAATGTAACTTATTTGTAAATGTTAATTCCTTCCAAAACATCAATTAACGACATAGGAAGTGAAGACATAAGAAATTAAAGATCTAAAATCAGTAAGTAACTCGAAGTGGTCAAGCGCGATGATTCGATAACACGCTCTTTTATTTTTGTGAGAAGAGGCCTTTAATGTACTGTTGTAGGACAACCGTCCTACATTTAAAATAATCTTAACTTCTAAGTAACTACTTAGAAGTGAGTTAAGATTATTTTAAATCAAAGGCTTAGTGAGGCCATGATGAAATAGTGCAAAAACAAAGGGTTACTTTAACTTTCCAACCGAGCCTAAATGTTCAGTGAACATTTATTACTATGCTGTTGTGATTGAAGTTAGATATTACTGATATATAATGGTACACATTTATATGAAGACTTAGATATAGAGGATGGTACAATACTGATGTGTATCAGAATACTTTGATGTGATCGAAATTTGCTGCCAATATTTTAAATACCGATAGTACTTAACTGAAAAAAGAAACATTATTATTTCTGGTCGTTGATGTTTAATTATATTTACGATAAATGTTTTCTCATAGATTTACAGTGAATTAATAATAATTAAAATTATATTTTAAATCGTGCCCGTTTTCCCCGGCTGTCCCTAACACGGGCGACCAAAACCCCGTTCTAAACCTCACTGTCGCCTATCCTTGACAATGTAATAGCCCCTTTCGCGTTTATACTGAATACTACAGACATATAATTTATTTTCATACCTTCCATTTCTGTTTACTAACTTGAATATTGCTGTTTATTTAATTTGATAATGTTCTAAAATTTACATAGGTTTCGTAGAAATTAAAATTATTTATTTTCTTGATAAGTTCTTTCCTAGTGCCCTCATCAAGTGCATTTAAAATACTGTTGCTGGAATATTTGCCACTTCAGCCCCACTGCTCAACTAGATTGCTCAATTGCATAAAGTTGAGCATTGGATATTACCATCTGCTCATCTGAAAACTGCTCACACCTTAGCCTAATCGAAAAAATCGCATTTACATTAGAATTTGCACTTGTCTAATGAAATTATCGTATAACAACTCTTTTAATAAGTACGGAAATGTTCCGAAAATACAATATAAATATAAGTGAATGATGTAAAAAAAAACATAAAAAAAGCAATTTTAGTAAACCTAGAAGTAAGTAAGTAGTAAGAAGAAGAAGAACCACACAGATCGATCAAACTCAGCACCAATTTTACTTCGCTTGTAAAATATTTAATAAAATCTAATTATAAAAAATACGACCTGTAGAAGATACTTTTTCAATTACGTTTTGATTAATCAATAGAATATAATAAATTAAATTATTCACTTTGTAAGCATGATCGGTATTTAGATATTCATTGAACAGCGCTTGGAGACTTCGACAACAAACGGTTTGGGTGAACTCGGCTATAATCATTATAGTACGCTAAACATCAATTAAATCCTGTTCACGTGTCATAAGATAATCTCATAAAGACAGTAATTAAAAGATAGAATGTTTTTAAATATTCTCAAGTAATTTAATAAAACAGTACTTAGGTTATTCAAAATTGACTAATACCTCACGAGTAAACATCAGTTTTAATTTATTTTGTCGGTTCATAGATTTTGTGTTTAAGCCGTTTAAATAAGTAAAATAAGCGTCTATTTATAAGCTACTATATGTATTAGACTATAATATATAAGCGACTTTTATAAAAAATAACTTTTATATAATTTATTAGATGGTAGCCGGTGCGCTTCGCTTCACGTAAAAAAATCTACTACTACTCATATTCTCTTTAATATATATAGATAGATAGATAGATAGATAGATAGATAGATATATATAACAAGAAGTTGTGTTAGCTTAACATAACTGCTCAAGTGTTCAAGTATTACTACCTAAGTATTATGAGTTATAACATTCTAAATAATTCTAGCTCACCGGACAGTTTCTGAACTGACAGCTAATTTAGTGCCTTTGCGATCAGAAGTGCTTGCTTTGAGTCTGTGTTAAATTTTGCAACAATCCGAAATCAGGCGGAAAACTATCGAAGCTCAGAGCAAATGAACGGGAAGTTTCCGACAGCAGGCGAGGACTCCCGACGTCTTCCTTCGTCGAACTTCAAATAGTTGGCTTTTGCTAGACGAAATAAATGAAGGTGCAACTGATATCATTAAGCGTTATAAATAGGACTTTAACTTTCTCTATACAATTAGAAAAGACGTTTTCATGATTTTAAGAAGACAACTGTAGGGACAACCCATTAAGGCAAGTATTGTATCGATATCGATGAAAATAAACGCTGATATGTGTTTTAATAATGGTTAAAAAACGGCGTTGGTGTATCGAGTAGATATTAATAAATGTATGCGTACTTAACCTTGTACTAAGCTTGTACTTATGCGTAATATTTTATGTAAGACCGCAAACAAAATCAATTAAATATTGACACATGACGGCCTGATGCCGTCATGTGTCAATATTTATATTTTTTTTACAAACGAGATCGTGTTCAATTTAGTCAAAACCAAGTAGGTAGGACGCGTCATCAGGGCAATGGCTAAAACGAATATATCACAGGTAAACAACGGAACGATATAAAGTTACATTGTGGCGTTGTCACGGCGGACTAACACAAATAGCTCAATTAAACGAAGCCGATATGTTCAGGACATCACTGCAACAAATGGACAAGTCATCTGTTCACGTATCGGTACAGTGTCACGTTCTAAATTGGTTGCGGGCCGTCATGTTTTTTGGCCATAGTTAAAATATATCGAATAGGCGCAATCAATTGTACTTATATTGCACCGATGCTGTTTTGTTTTTGTCGTACACGCGTGACACGTGTGCAATATGCATTGGTAATTTTCTTGTTTGTTTTTGCGGCGACATATTGGGTCCAGCATTTTTGTGTAATTTTTTGTTTTGCGTAGACTTTACTTTTTAAGCAAATTTGATCTTTGTACATAGTGCCAAATTAAAATATTTCTGCTATTTCGCGCTATAGAAAATAATTTGTTACTTAAAATCTTATTTTAGTTTTAAAATAACCAAAAGATTGTCTAGACTAGACCTTTCAAAGAATTAGCTGTTTACTTTATTTTATGTTCAGTAAATCAACGATGTCAAGGCTTCATAACGAGCGTTAAAGAATTTTATGTTTTTTAAATTACTAGTTTAGTACATTTTTATGTATGACAAAACGAGTATAAAATATGTACTTGTCTCAATGCAGACAGAAGTATAAATGTAACACCCATTGTACAAAAGACTAATTATATTTGCAAGTCATGTTTCAAAGGATTTATATAGTGGCTCTAATTGCTAAGTCAATTACGGAGATACACTATTCAAATAACAAAGTAACAAGGTTGTTGTAATATTATTAAAACTTATGCCTTTATAAATCAACATCCAATAAGCTCTCGATTGTGTTACCGAACAAGTGGGACTACAAACTCTCCTCAGTTGCAGAACAGCCGCGGGCCTAATTGGCTAGAATTTTCGCTTAATATTTACAAGTTTTAAGCAAATGCAGCCGGAATGCATAGTCGTAGCTTGTTGTATTACACTGGCTCCGACTTCGCCTTCGCAACTTTTAATAAGATTAAGTTTTAAATCGAATACGGCTTTCTATTCGAAACAACCTGATTGATGCTTTATTTTTATTTATACAATGGATGCATCTTGGCCGAATATATCAGGAATAAATTAAGCTTCTTTATTATAGAACTAGCTTTTGCCCGCGACTTCGTCCGCGTTTCCGTCGTTTTTCGTAAAAAAGTAGCATATGTCCTTCCTCACGGTTCAGTGGTTTTGATGTAACAGACAGATTAACTTTCGTATTTTAGTAGAGAAATATAATATGTCAATCCACAATACTGTTGAAAAATATCGCAATAAGGAACCGCAGAATATTATTATTAATAGCTGTGCCCGCGACTCCATCAGCGTGTAACTCCTTGTATGTTATTAAGTTAATGTATTGGCGCGATGGCTTATTATCGTATTTCATGTATAAGTTTGGTGTTTCTGTACCGATTTCTATGATTATTTTTTTATTAAATAGGCAATAATGTTAACTTTTTTTAATTAGGGATGAGTGAGAGTATTATAAACGTAAGAGTAAACAAATATAATCAGAAAGCTCCGAACTGCTAAGCTATCGGGAGTTACACGTGTTATTGTGAGTCAACCATAAAGATACACTTATGATGTTATGGGATATTTTTTAGATAATTTTATGTAAAACATTTCCGTAATACATGATTTCTATGTAGCTTTAACCATTAAGGCTGCATACGCGACGGAAGCTTAAAAAATGGAGTAACTTCTCCCATTTTCCAAACATTTATCTTCACTGCTCTGCTCCTATTAATTGTAGCGTGATGAAAAGTATACTATAACCTGCCCAGGAGTATGAAGAATAATTGTACCAAGTTTCGTTATAATCCGTCGAGTAGTTTTTGTTTCTATAAGGAACATACAGACAGACAGACAGACAGACAGACAAAAATTTTACTGATTGCATTTTTGGCATCAGTATCGATCACTAATCACCCCCTGATAGTTATTTTGAAAATATATTTGATGTACAGAATTGACCTCTCTACAGATTTATTATAAGTATAGAAGATAGATAAAGTTGGGATAATTACACCATTGATATCTCAAGAGCGGCACCTTTTCATGATCTTTGATTTGTTGGACTTGTCTCCACTCCGAATAGCAGAATAACTATAAAAAATTGGGAAAAAAAAAAACAAAAAAATCATAATTATCTTACGGGAACGACGAGTAATTACGCGTGTGAAAGCGCGGGGCACCGCTAGTTAAACTAAGTAGGTATTGATATTATGTATGGAAGCGAATATGTAATGACATATTTTCAAGTACGTACCCAGTAGTAAGAACAGATCAAACACTTGTCTATATATAATATTAGTTTAACAGTGGTTACGCCATCACAGGCTCGAGATGAATAGCTAAACTAAATAATGTTTGTAATGACATAAGCACGCAATCTCAAAGGTGTAAATCTCTTAGTATCAAAGTCTTGCGCGCGTTTTATGTTAAATAATTTAATCTCACCGCTGGCGTCGAGCGCAACATGTTTTCACATAATTTAATCAATAATCTTTGACTAACGTAACTCAATTTATTTCACAAAACGCGAGAGGCAAAGTGTAATTCGTTCGTGAGCATAAGGGTGTAAGACATTCATAGAATTTTCAGTATCAATAAAAAAACAGTTCTGTTCTGAAGGGCTGGCGGAATGGGATGCTACATTGGAAAAACAATATCGCCTTCATGTCTCAGTCTATCAGGCTGGAGTCAATGGCGAGTTCCGTAAAAGTGTCACGTAATATGTAAATCGTTCAGGTCGCGATGTGGCCCGACTGTCAAACACATCCACCGGGTCAAATACATCTCCTGACGATTTTTTTCTCAATGATGGCTTCACTTCCGAACTGATGACGGCGAAATCTATTACAAATAGACTTTTGTTTTTGTATAATCAAACAAACAGAATGTTAAATTGTTTTTTGGGTTGCAATTACACAACGTGATGCGATGTTTAATTGAAACTGTATAATACACAATCAAAGAAAGTATGGCACTTAGGAAGAGGTCTATGCCCTGAGCAGTGGGTTGACAAAGGTCATGTATAATGATGTTAAATATAAAACCAAGTTTTTTTTATTATCTATGTATAAACATCATGCAAATAAAAACATTAAGTTTATACATTACGGCTATTATTTGAAGATTTACCTTAATTTAATATTATAACGACTTAAAACACAAATGACCAGACTTAAAAACAGGGTATTTGAGGGTAAACTATAAAACAAAGTGAATGACATTTGATTCCCTCGCACACCTCGTTAGTGCAGCTTAATGCGGCGCTGTAGCGTTGCTCGTTTTATTATGCTAACGGGCGAACGTTATAATATTTTGAGTATAGTGGAGTGACGTCACCGGTGGTGACATGCTGCATATTTTAACAAAGGCGTCGCGGCGCGAGATTCCGGCGAAATTGTTGCACCATTAAGCGTTACTCCAGATAAAAGTGTTCCAAGAGGACGGACGATCGCAGCAACGTTTTTAATTCCGTGCTAAGTGTTATTCGACTATAATTAACAACTATCGCACTAAGTTGTCGCAACTAATGGGCTTATATATTTATAAAAATCTCGACGGTGTTAAGCAATAGCTAAGATACTTCTAAATTCAAATTCTCTATAGAAATATTGAAATAAGAATCTGCTAATCAATTGCTAATCATCGTCGAGATTTTTGTAAATAAGGCCATAAATGTATAAGCGTAGGAGGTACTTCAATTTAGTATTGATTTTGTATCAGTCTGTTTAGACTTTAGAAATCTATTGATATCTTAACTCTTGCAGAATAGAATACTTACATGAATGTGCTCGTTCGTGTTTAATGGAGAATGTAAATACAAAAATCTAGCTCTGTCTGCACGGATTTAAATGACATTTGTAACAGATCAGTGTATTTTCACGGGCACTTTACACTCTGAATACAAATGCCTACTGCTAGTGGTTTATTTATGTAGGGATCCCTTTTTTTCGCCTATTTTTTTTTGTCCTATTTTAATTTGGCATAACGAGTTAGGCATATTGGTATTTGGCATAACAATATTTTGACATAATTGTTGATTGGCATACTATTTCAGTAAGCATATGTATAGTTTAGGCTATTGTTTTTTGCCCTAATTTCGATTTGCATAAAGTTGTTAGGCATATTGTTTATTCGTCTAACAGTTACATATTAGGCATAAAGATCAAAAGGTGTAACGAATTCATACTTTAGTTAATCACACGTATTTATTCCTGATTTATAATCAAAACATTTGTTTAGGTTGGTAGGTATTTTTTTTCGTGACCCCTAGAAACGACTTTGCCAACCCCAACACATTTGGTTAGGTTGGTAGGTATTTTTTTTTGTGACCCTTTGAAACGACTTTGCCAACTCCGACACATTTGTTTAGGTTGGTAGGTATTTTTTTTGTGACCCTAACCCTTAGCACGTAGTAAGCGCCTAGTATGATTTCATAGCAAAGTTTTGAAATTTATGTTAGATAAAAGTTATGCTTAAATATCATTATGCGTAAGGATATTTAGGCTTTAGAATATTATGCTTAACATTGTTTATGCTTAAAGTAAGTATGCCTTAAAAATTATGCCTATAAAGTTATGCCAAAGTGATATTGTGCGTAACTATTATTAGGATAAATCAAATTATGTCATGTTAAATTATGACATAAAATTTTATGCTTAAAAATAGGGAACCATTTATGTAACGTCAGTTGTTAGAAAAACATACGTCACTGTTAAATCTCTACAGTATTGTAAACGCAGTTAAATCGTTTTTTGAACATTTTTTTTCTAGAAACATCATAATTTTAATTTAAGTAAAATAACAATATCCATATTGACCGGACTTATCGCGTAATATATCATTATTAATAGGTATGTAATAATGCACTCGCTTTTGCCAATCTATGCCATCTCTATTGTTCTATTGTCATTTGTTTTTACGGACAATAAAGTGTAATACAATCAAAGATCACCATAGATTCACGAACAGCGTAACATGGCTCGTTAGGTTTGCGTCAAAGAGGCAATCATTAGGTGTTTACCTATAAATTGGGCTTATATTCCTCTGGCCGTACGTGGTCGTGAATATATATTTACCTACACAACGATATTATTCACTTAAATAATCTAATCGGATACTCTCGTAAGACGGTGCCAGTCTAGATGCAACGCAATTCCATTTAGCTGCAGGCTGCTTCTTTTGCACGGAACTTAATTCCGAATGAACTTTGAATTGGAAAATAAATTCAGAACATGTTGCTTTGCTTTCATTATTATTGCAAGCATCGGACTATCGACGGATCCTGCGGCGCTAGGCAATCACTTAGAATACTACAAAAAGGTTTAAATCCAATTCGTCCAAAATCCTGTTGTACATCTGCAATTTTTTTATGCAATTTTTCTCTTTTGGTACCTTTTTACTCGATTTATATTTATAAAACTTTGTGATAGTTTTTTTTTTATGTTCTGTGTACACGAAACAGTAGATATTTAATTGCTGTAGCGTAATTACAATTAATATATTCATAAATGTTACGTGCTCAATTTAATGGTAACGCAGTGGCATGTTAATACCACAAATCAATAGGAATGAGATGCCAACAGTTATAGAGTAACATGTAATAACAATGTTATAACTATTTCCCTTTTTCCAAATGGCAGGGTTTTGATATTCGGTTCAGGTGTAAAGAAATACAGTGCAAGATATTTTGCTTACGCGTAGTATTTGCAATTCATAGAAGTCTTTATTTGGACATGCTCAACACTACTATTAGTAGTATTAATATTAAAAAGTATTTATATAAAATAAGCTCCTTCAGAGCTTATTATAGTCTTATTGACGTCAGGTCTCTTTTCATAACATCTATAAATAACGTGGCATCTTCGAGTACTTATCGGGCTTCCAATACTTTATTATCGCACGATCTTTTTAGAACACCTACATAAAGAGTCCAATATTGACTGCACGGATAGCCGAGTGGTATAGGTCACCACGCCAATTACCACTGTGCGCGACATGTCGCGGGTTCGATCCCCGCATGGGACAAGCATTTATGTATTCCACAAATGCTTGTTCCATATTTGGGTGTTCTTTGTGTATGTGATTTGAATGTTTGTAAAACCCCCCGCGAAACAAGGATTAAATTCCTTAGTGCGGGAGTCGTTTTCTAAAATAAAGAATAAAAATAAAAAAAAGAATATTCACGTCCCAACTTAAAACAAAAGACATAACTCTAATACCTTGTAACTATCTCTGGAACTCGCGAATCCCCGAACCCATTAGGCGCTGTAAATAGTTGTTTGGTAAACGAATAAAAATTACAAGGATCACCTATAAAATGGACGGCTTGGGATTATTACGACGTCCACGCTCCCAGATTACACCAGCCACGTTTAACCGTGAGTTATGATAGCTTTACTCTGGTTCAATCTTGTTGGCGTCTATGAGAAAATACTGCACAGACTACGCTGCGAGGATGCTAAGATTGCGGATATTTAGAAAGCCTGTGGGCCGGTCACGGTGCCCACTAAATTTTCTATATCACTGAATTATGTTATATACACCGATGTTTTTATTTGCAAATTATTTACACTAGTTCTGTAATCATTCTTCACTTTCTGAGACCAATGAGTTTTCAATTTAATTTATCTTTCGTCGAACTTTACTTTTATAAACTTATAGAGATTAAAATCCAATCTTAGACACTCATAGGTACACTCAATTATAACTCAGTTTTAACTTAACGATTTACTTACCTACTAAAGTTGTGTAAAACAGTTTGTATTTAACGACGTTTTTGCAAACGATGAAAATTGCAAAAAAGCTGAGTGAAAATTTTATCGAAACCTCTCGAACTGATTGAATCAAACGCTTATTATGATATAACTTTTTGTCGGGGTACCCTCATTTTAAGACCACTTCTTATATCGATAAGTTTGATATCAATAACATTGATGCGACTGGTCGTCAACGGAGGTAATTAATGAAAAACAAATCATAATACTAAGCAAGAAAAATACTAGATAAAATATGTAATAATAAATATATAATAAAAATACTAATAACATGTAGTAGACTTACCTACTATGAAAAGTTAAATAGCACTTTATTAGCTTTATAAAATGAAAAGTTATGGAAGCCCTATTGTTAACTTTATTTTATTAAAGGCTCTTTTATATTGAGAACAATGAGACAAAAACAAAAGAAACAATTCTAAATAGACGATATCAGAAAGCAGGAAAATGACATCAAGGTAAATCTGAACAGGCTTTGATGCTTTTATTGACCGAACACGCTTTTGTAAATACTTTCATCGTTCTCAATGCTAAGAAATTACGTTTTTTTGTAAAGTACTTTGATTTTATCGAAGGTTCTCGAACAAGGTCTATTTTGAGACTGACTTGATAGTTAATTGAGAGAGATTTTAAGGTTAGGATTTTAAAGACTTTTTTTAATGGAATGTCAATTAAGTATTTGTATTTTTTTACCGACTTCAAAAGAAGGAAGTTCTCAATCGACGGTTTTTTTTTGTATGTTTGAACGATATCGAATTGTGTGGAATTGTGAATCTTTTTCCCTAGCGATGATAAAAAAGATTTTTGGAATCGACACAATATGTACAATATTATTATTATTTAAGTTATTAGAAAAATATAGTACCTTATTCTTTGCTTAAATTGCTTTTCCTACTTCAAATTCAAATTACAATTATCTTATTATGTTATAAACATTGTCGGTTGTGTAAACAATAAAAAACAAAAGATTAACGTCATAAATACATCGAGTATCTGCAGGTTATTGGCCGATTCAATACTTTTACACGTTTATATTGACTTTCCGTGCTCCTAAGCTGCTCAATCAACTTGCTTTTGTCAAGAACTTCCTTTGAAAAGTTTCCGTACAGACACACCAATTTACATGTTATTGAATTTTTATACGTTCGTTAAGTCGATCCAAAATAAACCTATGTTTGGGACGTGCTTTATAATATGTTTAGCTACCGAGCTTAAGAAGATAACTGTTTTTGTTTGAGAGATCTTTGCAGAATAACGACTTCAATCGTTTTTTTTAATACTCTGAAGTCGTGATTTTTCAGTCGAGTTGTTCATAGTTGAACCGCAATATCCAAAAAGGTTTTTATTTTGCTACTCGTGTGATATATTAAATGATACGCTGTTTGTCTAAACAAATTTGCATTAAAAGGCTTCAACTAATAGCTCCGAGGGAATATATAAACGAATCTCTGCATATAAAAAGCTCACAATTTAAATTAACAAACCGTTCATAAAAATAGCATTAACTAAAATGCAATGGTCATGTGGCGTATGTCGGGCTCTAATCCACGCAACTAACTGCACATTCAATTTAGATTCGTGCATAATGCATGTTGGCGTACAGGCACAGACCCTGGGAGCATTTGCTGTATCTAATTACGTATTATGCTTTGCCATGTAGACAGGCACGTCTGTCGGCGATGAATATTAGATCATGGTCCAGCCTACACTCGCCTCGATATTGCAACCGAAGCAATGCGCGCCTCAGTAATTGCTTTCTACAGTTTCTAGTGTTGTTCCTTACGATCGTTATCGTTTACCGTAAGTAAGTACAGGACGTCTGACTCCCAAGAAATAAGATTACCAACTACCAGACTGATTCACGTTTTTTAACATAATTTAGCTAAACCAACCTGTTACCTGTGTCTGTAACACAACACGTTAAACTCATGGCATATCCGAGTTTTTGAATGAAAAAATATTATTTAGAACCTAGGTTAAAGGATTGCAACGTTACTTATACGACTCCACTTCAACATGTTTTTCTAGTTAAATTAATGTATTATTAGAAGTATTTTTTTTACAGCAATTAACAAAAATGCAGGTAGATTTGTTCTAAAATGCCTATAAATACAAAGCGAGCATCTGTAATCGGTCACTTCCCATTTGGACAGCGAGCAGAGCGGACGTGCTACCTGATCACTGTGAGTTGAATAAAATAATATTATGCCTATTGCTATTATTAGACATATTTTGTGAGTGAGCTATTCATATTTTGTATATAGGACATAGAATACATAATTTATTTATGATAAACCTAAAATTAACAGTAGCACATTGATTCGTAATCCGTGTCTGTATTTTAAGTGTAACAATAAAAGTGTCGGCGAAGTGTTGTTAAGTACGGACGACACACGACGCATAATGAGAGTATCTACAGCGGATGGGAGCGCGTCTCGTATCTCTGCATCCTCTCAATTTAAACGGCTTTTTTTTTGCAGACTGTATTCTCACGTCTAAAGTGTTGACTGTTGTGGTGCATTAGTGAAGGATGAAATAATAGGAAAGGCTCTTCAATATGTTGGCATTACACTGTAGAAAACGTCATTGTTTGGGTAAGCTTGTTTTTTTTTTATTTCTTCGATAGGTATTGGTTCGGATTTACTCTTGATCATATTGTGTCTAATAAGTGTTTCGTTCATGATAATCGACCAAAGGTATCCTTTACTACAGAATATGGCTAATTTAGTCAGCATACAATAAAAGGATTTTCTAGTTTTGCACTGCTTATGAATTGAATGAATTGCAACGACTCTACAACCAAATAGCTGAATGTCTAGCGTAAAAGGGCAAAAAAGAAATTACAATTGATGACACGCGTATTATTTTCCAATTTGGGTAGGCAAGGCAAAAATAGGCATGTTTATAGAGTACGGTCACCTAGCTTAACTTTGGGCAATCATAGTCCGACCCTCGCCGTCTCGGCGTTGAAACTGTCGTATTTCCTCATAAGGGTGGAGAAAATGCCGTCATAATTCACGGTTAGCCGTCTCCCTAGCGTGCTGTAAAGATGCCCTTAACACTAGTCTTCATTTTCTAGTGGGAGCGGTGCATTTGTCTTTGCTTTGAATTTTGTAGTCGAAATAAGCTTTGTAAAGTCAGTTTGCTTAAAAATATGGACCTTATCTGCGACAACATCTAGGAACGCTGTACGTGGGTAATGCACTAAATGCATGCTTTTAATACTGCATGATTTATGTGATATTTCGAATATTCGTTACATAGGTATAGCACGTAAATTATACGAGTAATTCGTCTGTCAATAATGTTTTAGGTTTCTCTGGTGTTGTAGTAATCATCTCGTTTTATGGGGTTTAGTAGAAAAGTTAAATAATCTAATAGCACGACGAAAGACATAATCTAGACTTCGGTTTAATTGCAAGACCCAGTTATTTCAGGACAAAGCCTCATTGCATTGCTCTATCTAGTGAGCCTAGTACTACAAACAAAGAAAAACCTCTCGAGGCAATAAGCTCGGTGCAGTCGGTATGTCCTAGGGAATCGATTTGCGTAACTTCCCGATCCCGATCTCGATGCGAAATTAATCTGATGAGACAATTGAGGTACGAAGATATAGTTTCCACTTTTTTCTTTTTTGTAAGAGAATTGCATTGCGAGAGTTTATTTTAACGCAAAGTTATGTGCGAATTCATTGACTATATTTTGACAATTATCAAATATGTCATTCAAAAGACATCTTATAGGTCTATATGAATTGTATCATAAGAAGTTTTAGCTAGCTGTGCTAAAATAATAATTTGATGTATCTACTCTATTATTTCAATAGAACTCAAGGTAATAAATAATTATAACAGATTATTTTATTGATTTGCATTTTCACATCAATATTAAATGTACATTAATCGTAGCTAAGTAATGAATCTGTCATGTAGAACTAAAATCATAATGTTATAATGTTGAACGCGATCGTTTTGAATGCTAGACGACATTGATTGACGTCGCTATTTAAAACGTTATTAATATTTGTAATGAACAGATACAAGAAAATCATTGTTACTCTTGATGATATAAGACATTGACATTCTTAAATTTTTTTTAGGCAGTAGAGATAGGATTAATCATGCTCCAGAATTTTCATATTTTGTCGAAAAGAAAATACAGAAGTTGGTGATCAATCTATCTTATAAACAGATTGGTACATTTAATCGAATTGTTTTAAAACGTCGATCTCCCCGATCAATTGAACAGTCCGCGTTTTCAATAACCCAATCTACTTTTATTCTCTGAACAGGATTTCATTATTCTCATGAAAAGAGAAACGAGAGACAGGCAATCATTCTTTTTTTTAAATCCTAGTAATGGAGCATCCGAAACGGCGCAGGTCGTTACATTGCCTCACGTGGTGTGAGCACCTAATAGCCCTCCTCTCTATTCCTCACTATTTGCCAGCTGCCTGTTTTCCCACGTTTCCCCTGCTAAAGGTTATTGGGCCTGCTTTCACGCTTTTTATTGCCTCAACGCAGTTTGAACTCAATTATTTTTATGGTAGAGCAAATTGCTATTTTGTTGCTTTATCACGATTATCAAGACGAAATTAGTTCCTCGATTGATAGGATTTTTTTTTATTATTTTGGCAATTTACGCTCCCAGTGTCGGGTCTCTTTTAGATTGATGTGTATTTTTCACAATGTCGGTTCGTATTAACCAATTTGTTGCTGTCATAAAATGTGAGGAGTCACGATTTTTCATGCGTATTTTCAAAATAATAAGTATAAAGAAATAATTGAACTTATAATATTTTTTGAAATAGTGAGATCCAAAATTTATTTGTACGGAAATAATAATTAAATCAATCAAATTTGTTTGTAAAAATAATAATATAACAATATTTGGGCTTAAATATAACAAAAACCGGCCAAGTGTGAGTCGAACTTGTCTTCAAAGGGGATTTTGTAGCAAACTGTATTTATGTAGCGGCTGTCTATTTCCGTGGACATGGTAAAGGACCGGGCCTCGGTTTTTAAAACAGTTCGCAGCGCTGCGCTTTGATATCAGGCTCTTTCGAAGCCACGTCAACATGCAATCATGTGCACGCTACACAGCCGTACATGTTGATCATGTAGATATGCCCTAATTTATGTAGCGCCGGAATTATTTTCTGTGTATACAACGTTGAGGTAATGAATTTTCGTTACATATTCGTGTTTTCTGATCTGGTGTAGGAGGAACTACTACTATTACTTGTTCTACCTACTTTGAATAGCATTAATAGAAACGTGGTGTAGATATGTGTGGTTACCGCGACGTCGATACTGTAATTTTTGAAACGTGTAACAAAAATTTTTTTTTCGAAAGTTTCATTATAAAGTATAGTTTAAATGATGCGTTAGTTTAAAGGTTTTTGGAGAGTGCTTACAGACTAAGTGCATAATTAGGTTAACCAAATGATATTTAAAGTTGCTAATAACAAGCCCAATAGATAATAAAAATACAACAGTATATCTTATTTCTTTATTTAAAGAAATAACAATTTTTGTCTAGCTACCCCATAGCTAAACGTTTTATAT
The DNA here is from genome assembly GCA_932294365.1 of Diachrysia chrysitis. Lineage (NCBI taxonomy): Eukaryota > Metazoa > Arthropoda > Insecta > Lepidoptera > Noctuidae > Diachrysia > Diachrysia chrysitis. Next base: position 6,293,544 of record OW028649.1, on the reverse strand, counting down.
ACTTGTTTGATGAAAGCAGTCGGCAAGCGCTCCGTTTTGGGCGCTATCCGTTGCTAGCCGAAACACCGCACGGAACAAATATTTGTAAGCTTTACTCGATTGACCATCTGTACGAGGCAGGTATAATTTTTACGGAAGATATATTTCTTGTCTAACTTTGTTTATTATTATACTTATCTTGTTAATGAAAAACGTGGCAATGAAAAAAATCATCCTTTACGTTGTAGTTAACCTATAATAATTTCACTGACTGTTGTTTTTAAGCTTTATCACACGTGTTACTTCGCACACTCAATTTAATACCCAAACATGACAAATATTTATCGATAAATAAATCCATGTCATGCCAACATGAACAAGTATTAAGTGCGAAGATTTCGTAAGTTAATCTTCAGTACGGGAGTTTGCAAATGAAGCCGTAATAATCTGAAGCCATCTTTCACGGATTACAACGGATTGACACGATTACTTTTACGAAAAACGTGAATAAACGCGGAAAATAAATTCTTTGCTTTACACGGAAAATATATGGCGAAGATTTTTTGGTATGATTATATTCATATTTGCGGATTACAGTACTCTACTGAGCTGTTATTTTTGGGGTGATAATAAACCGATAACATATTTTATATATTCTTAAATTTTATATTAGGCGCTGATAAAGCCGCTTAGGCATTTACTCAGTCGAGAAAATAAATAAACTTGAATTCCGTACTTAGTTACAAATAGCCGTAGGCTTCATTACAAATTTTCAGCTAATTTTAGAATTTGTACAATAGCTTTCGTGAAGACTATTAATAATTATTTAGAAAATACAACGGTTTACTCACGCACATTCTCGGGATCGCCCGACTAGTTTCCGACTCAATAGGAGTCCCTAATCATGCGCTGACGCGGCGGCGGTGGTGGTCACTGTTGTATTTTCTAAATAATTTTAAAATTTTCGACGTTAAGCCTACATAAGTAGCTAGGTGTGAATGTATGTGTTTATTTAAAAATGGTGTCAAAGTGATAATATTATGTTGTTTTAGCGGTTTTTTATCGCTGTCTGCTCGTGGCCGCAGGAATTGATTGCAAAGTTATTTATAACTTTTATCTACGCTACTTAGGGCATTTGGATTTTTTTTAAATAAATAGTAAAAATATTATTGATATATTTTAAACCTCCTTAAAATTAAACCTCCATTTTGCTAAGCTTTGGCATAGGTAATCAGGTACCAGCCTAACTAAATATGATTAAATTCAAGGTTCTGATTAACTTAAGACGAATATTCATTAAAAAGAAGCATTTAAGTATTACAATTACATCCATATTCTTTTTTAATATCTATTAGGAAGTAACTCTTCGTCATGTTCAGAATTTTTTTCTTTATATGGTCCGTAATTAGCCTATAATTCGCATAAGTTAAAGCCAGTTAAAGCGATGAAATTCTTATTTCTACCTTAATACAAAATGTATTTAAAGACAATTATTTTAAATCATTCTAATGTAATGTAAACGTAGAGGACGTCCTTTCAGGTGCTACGGGAATTGAATTGGCAGAGGCGAGAGAAAAAAGAAACAGTTTTATTTAAACGACTGATTTGAGAGCAAACAGCGCCGTAGACTGAGAGAGCCGCCCGCATCTCAATATATTGGTGCATAGCGTTCTAAAACCAAATATTTCCGAATTTTGTATTCTATTACTCTGATTTTTAGGGTTCCGTACCTCAAAAGGTAAAAACGGAACCCTTATAGGATCACTTTGTTGTCCGTCTGTCTGTCTGTCTGTCTGTCTGTCTGTCTGTCTGTCAAGACCTTTTTTCTCAGGAACGCGTGGAGGTATCAAGCTGAAATTCATATCAAATCACTCAAGTCTATGGTCTCTTGGAGCTGTGAAAAAATCAAACTTCTAAGTCAACGCGATCAAAAGATACTCCCGTTTATGCCGCAAAATTCCGCAAATTTTCGAAACTCGCACGGGAATCAAAACCTACAGGGTACTTCCCGTGAACTCAGAATCTTGAAATTTGGTACGAAGTAACGTCTTATAGTACAGATAAAGGAAAAATTGCGAAAACCGTAAATTTTTAGTTACATCATATAAAAAAAAATATTTCTGATTTTTTTTTTTTTCATTTTGCAATTATCATACCATAACTATGACTCGATCGTAGTGATGGGTGAACTTTTACTTATATACCTACAGGTGTGTACGGAACCCTCGGTGCGCGAGTCCGACTCGCACTTGGCCGGTTTTTTTTGGTAGGTTACTTACTTTTAAAAAGTTATGAAAATAATCATGCTTTTGGAATATTTTTTGTGTGAAAAAGAAAGATCTCAATAAAAAATAAGGTTGTATACCGCGAGCTAAGACCAACAAGCTGTTTAGGTAACATAAATAAAAAATAATAATAAAGACACAAAATTTTGATTGCGTATAAAATGTTTCAAACACATGTAATAGTAAATTAATAATAAAATAAGATTAATAAATAATAAAACCGGCCTATAAATGTCGCACTGCTGGGCATAGGCCTCATCTCATGTAGAGCAGGCACGAACATTGATCACCATGCTTGCTCACTTGCGGGTTAGCGATTTCAGATACCAATTTTTGAAATCCAGGCTTCCTCACGATGTTGTCCATCACCGTCGTCAACTAAAAAATTTTTATTTTTTCTACTGTTCTATCCTCATTGTATAATACACTACCAACAGTCCAATATCCGCTTACATAAAATTAAAAACAAAGTACTAATAAGCTACCGTCCAGTGTTGTCGTAAAAAGGCAAAGGTACGATCGCGCAGTTGTCCCCTAAGAAATATTTCGAGGTACGAAACTTAATTAGCGTGTTTTCTTTGATTACAGTCATCAGTGCACCGGCTGGTCGAAATGCTTCGCTCACCTGAGCCACCGTTACGCTTAACTAAATTCCAACAATTTCTTTCGTTCCTGTAAGGTTGGTACGAAAAATTATACGTAGCGACTAGCGCTGCTAGCACTTAAACTCACGCGTTAGTACCCATTTTACTTTTCTTTTTATAAGTAATTAGAATCCTATTCATACATGAATCATATTATTTGTGATCTGTTTCCGTAGACAAGAGACATTTCTACAAGCGTTAACGATAATAGAAATCGCTTAAAAGTCATTAAACGTATTTTATTTTCTATCAGTCACGTGACTTAGTCACTCCCATACATTTGAGCGATTCTATGAGCGTTGACGCTTGTAGATATGTTATTTGTGTAGGGGCGTTTTTTTATGTATAAATTAAAAAGAAATTGATTAAATGGAATTCAGTTTAGTCGGCTTTCTATGTATAGATATATCTTCTATAGATAAAGGCGCGACCCAAGAAGCATTGTATAATTATTGGGGCCAGTAAGATCTAAACGCCTAAAGAAAATATTATTGCAAAAACACATATCACCGTATTATTATTATACTAATCGTAATAGCTGTGCCTACAATAAGGCGCTTGTGTCCTTTTAAATCAATAAAAATGCCATTTTAGAACGTAGGTGAAATATCATTTTTTCACTTTACGCTATATATTTCTGTATGTCCTTATTTGCGCCATTTTTGTTAAATAACGTGCTTAAAAATTAAATTAAGCAAGCAATTACAATCGCCATTTAAATCGTTTCCGCAAACGTTATTTGATTGATTTAATTTAACATTTAATATACTATACCTATTATTCGCTATGATTGAGAGAAAGTAATAAACAATACAGTTAAGGGCTTCTCTACATTAGTCTTGTTGCCACCTGGCGGCGAGACTATTTTTTCCAAAGAAAATGTTAAAATTATAATCTTCTGTATTTATGTAGCTTGATTGAATTTTTGTCTGTCTGATACAAATAAGATTAAACATAGATCAAATATATGGATAACCCTTTCTTGGTTTTAGTACGATTTAATAAATGAACGTTTAAAAATATATATTTCTCAAAAAGAAAAAATAAATTATTTTTTATTAAACTATATTAAACTGAGCATATTTTTCTATTAGGCATAGCTAAATAAATAAGTGTCGTATGTAGTTATGTACCTATTTATTTAGTTGCGCTTAAATGTAAAACATGTTAACCGATCGTCCAAATGTAGTCTGGCCCTTAAATTGTCTATAAATGGTCCACGGGCTCAGTGGACTGTGCAAAATCAATTCGTTTGACGTCTGTTGTAATAGAAACAACAGGGCGTAATTTCCCGCTGTTTGTAATACTACGCCGGCGGGCATTTATCTCAGTACGAAGGTACCTGTCGAATATAGCTTGCTGTCTTTAATTGATTGAAGCCAATTGTATTATGTTTAGACGGGCTATTGTAATGAAATAATTATTTTAATTTAATCGTTTTTGTGATTTAAACGAAATAATTTAAATTATCATTAGCTACCCCTGTCTTAGGATCCAAGCTTAGCCTATACCAAGTTTCATTAAAGAAATCAGTTCAGTGGTTTAGCCGTAAAAGTGTAACCGACAGACAGACGGAACTGACAGAATGTGATAGTGATCTCATAATTAACATAAAACATAACATAAAACGTTCAAAATTCTCTTAATCTAAATAAATTACAGAAGGCACTATTTTATTTCTTATTGTAAATCCAAACATCTATAATGTCATACTCAGTCTGAGCCGTCATAAAAATGAATACCTATGAATATCCCCAAACTTCTTCATCAAATACAAAAGAGCATCACTTATATTAGGCGACTTTAGCGACTTGTCTGCCTAACCTAATAAACTTTCCGTTAAATAATGTTTTTCATCTCCTCTTATTTCGAAAACAAATTGCTTCATTTCTGGCACGGAGGCATTAACAATGAAATTTATCACCTGTGAATACCTTACTGTTGTCATTTAACACCCTCTTACTTAAATTTTCAACAGAATATATTATATTTCTTTATATGAAGGTACAAATATGTATGGCGGAAAGTAATTAGTAAGATTATAAATTATAGAATATGATGTACTTTACAGACTCGGATTCAGTTTAAATAATTGGCCCTTAAAGTAGTTTCTTTGTTTATTGGGAATGATGTTGTAAGTTGCCCCTTATATACTGGTTGCTACGGATTACCGTAGCTCCCAGTGCCGTCAGGAAAGAAATAGTATAATCCGAAAAAAATGGAGGACCTCCGGTACTAATTTTGATCAGCTGATGATAATTCTTGGTAAAGCATTTTGTTTTGGGAATTCGCTATAGTTTCCTGAAGAAAGTTGTTTATTTGAATGCGTATTGTATATATACAGAATTTTAAATATGCCAACCACGCATTACACAGCATCCTGTATAGTTAATCCCTTTTAAAAACGCTTGAGCATTTGTAAAATCATTTACATCACACACGTTTATTATTTACCAAGGTATAAGTCTGATATAAATAGTGACATCCTAATTATACGCTTACTTTGGTTCGAATTAGAAATAAAATTACTTCGTGGTTTACAACTACCACTGTTATAACTATAACAAGATCGAATTATTTTCTTAAGATATTCTAGACTCAGGTACACGACTACTCGCCTCTATAAATAGAAATAAATTACATTAAACATATTGGCGAGGTACAGATTGTAAGTCCCAATAACATTGGTTGCCTGGTCCCTGGTCCCGTAGGGTTGCCACGTGACAGATGGCAGGCCCGCACTCGGTACAGATAATTAACACGTTTCTTTTCCAACGGACTTGGTAACAAAACTTTATTAATACCGGTGGGGACTTAGGCTTTGAGGGTAACAAACTTTTCTAATGAAGTCGCCCAGAGGAATATTACTTTCGTTTGTAGGTGCTTTTAATTTGTTATTTATTTAATTCAAATAAATGAAGACACATTCATTATAATGAAATCTAGTGATGGCGTTCTATCGGACCTAATTAAGGTCCGTTCTTTCGACGATTTTTATTATTATGATAGATATTTATTTGTGAATATTATAAAGTTAATAAACCAAATGAACTATTTTATTAATGTTGTGACAACTCGCGTAGACACGGAAATGAACCTTTCACAAGAAAATACATCAAAATTAACGCCCGGAGATATTTTCTTACGAGCGTTTCATGTGAATTTACAAACGAGAGATAACTTATTAATGTTTAAACGGTAAGAACAAGGCAGTCGTTACGTATATGTCAAAACGTAATGGTAATTCGTTGCGAGTTCCGAGCAATATTCATGTCAGAGATTTCAAATGTCAAGCATAGTGAGGGTGTCAAAATCGTAGCAAATGTGTTTATGCAAATCAGCATCCCATTAACATTGCCTTCCCTTGTGAGACTCGTGTATAAGCGCGTGTTTGTTATATAAGTAGTACATTATATTGTGTATGTGTTCATAAACGACTAATTGAATAAACATTGGTTAATTGTGTAATTAGTTCACGTAAGCCGTGTTTTGATTCGGGAACTAGGGTTAAGGAGGTTAGCGAAACTTTGAGACTTGTGCTGGTTAGTCTATATCAGGTTTGTTTGATCTAGAATATACTGAGTATTAGCAAACTTAAAACAAACATTTAATTACTCATTTTGGTGTTTGATCAGAGCCCAAGACTGATAATTTTTTTAACAGAAGTCTTATTCTGCAACACCTGTCTTAATATGAACTAGACCCGCCACCGAATGGAGTGGACAGCCCCCTGACAATTAGACACTTATTTTTCTTTGTGTGTCGATCAATCGCATTCTTTCCGGAATAGTACTCGCACACACAGGTAGCATTTCTTCGTGTGTGCTCTTTGCGACTGGGAGGACATTATAACACCCATAGATTACTTTAACTAGTTTTTAATCATGGAAAAGTCAATAGATTCAGTAATATAATACAATTCAAATTGTATCAAAACAAACCAATAACGATAACTTAAGTAACCCAATAGTAACTAACCTAACAATGTGAGGTACGAATACTACGGGTCGGATCATACAACGCAAGTTCCGAGATGTCAGACATTGCTTGCGAAGTGGGTTCACTGCAGACGCCGCAAATATGCGTGCAATGTAAATTTGATACCCGAAGTGACAAGCGGTCGGCCACTGGGTTTCATCTATCCAAGCTATGCCGCTAATCTCAGGAGGCATGTTTTGACAGGATATTATACCGTACTAAAGTTAATTAGAACATACTTTAATTCTTTTTTATAGTTTCACCACTAGGAATCTGGATGGCTTATGTAGACTTATTTCGTATTTTGTAACCTTAACGACTAATGTCGCTTTTTCACTGTAATTATTGCGCACAAAGTTAATTAGTAAATAATGGTTTAGAAATTGTTTGAAAGATGTGTGTGGTGTCATTTTATTTAGGTGTTGTATTTTAATAATGGGGAAACTTCTATTAATATCATATTAATATAAATAGGAACTGAGCACGAATTTAAAACAAGTGTTAGGTGGAAACTTATTAAAAGCTTACAGAATTAAACACCACATTATATAGAACAGCGTGCCTGTCGCATTTCTGCCTACCATTACACGGGTTATTGGCGCGATACCTACATTGAGATTATGTCCTACCATCCAATCACTTATATCTGAACTTGTGGGTACGTCATTAATATTATAAACGGTAACTGCTAACTATTAAGTACTTAGTACTGGTTGCCTATAATTTAGGGGTACAAAACTCGAGACGCAACCTGCTCGAGTGAGACATTGGAGTCACGTAACCCATTTTGCGACGACACAAAGCCTTCTAATGTGTGTAAACTGTCCAACTCCTGCCGTTCGCTCGTACAACTTTCTGAACGTACCTAAATAGATACTTTTAAAATAAAATATAATACTATAAAACTATTTTAAACTGATTGTACCACTGATTCTTATTTTACTTTGAAGGAATCTTCGTAAATGCTATCTAAAAAGCTAATAATAATAAAATTTGATGTGATTTAACGCGTTTAAAAGAGAGTCCCAGTTCAAGGTAGAGTAAAAAGATTCTGAGAAAAGGTTAAGGTCAGTAGCCTGGTGATATAGGTAATATGCTGCTGTAATAGATTATTATGTGACTGACTGACTTGGCAAACGGATTCTATTCAATATATTGTCATTGACACACATTTGGACTTCCTCCATTGTTTGTTTGCAATATATCTAATCTTTACTTAATAGTATCTTTCACCGATGAGGCTGTTGGATTTTTTTATAGTAGTGTTGGATCATTTGGAACCAGATAAAGTAAAATCATCCTTGCTGAGAGGTAAACAGACAATTGTTTACAAGTAATCCACCTGTTTTAAGAAAAGGAAAATAAGTTCAGATCCTAAGCGTCTGGTGAAGATCGTCGGTGTTCCCTGGAGGCACTTGAAAGGTGAGAGGGCGTGTGACCGAATGCCCGTTTCGTTAGTACGTGATACTTTTGTTAAACTCCCCATTGACTCCCGGACTATGAAACCGTCACCGGAGGTATAATCACGTAAAGAGCTTCACACAAAGATTTCTTTCTCAACATTCGTCTTGGAAATTCTATTTTTATTTACCTAAGTTTTGAAGAGACTGTTGCTGCTTAAAATAGTACGTCAAATTAATATATTTTAGGACAATTGTGTACTCGTATTTCATATGTTTTTCTGAGAATATTAAACTAACAAAACTCAATAACATCTGTAAATACATAAAGCCCTAAGCAAAGCGAAGGAAGCCCAACATTTGCTTTCACAACATTGGCAATAGGAGGCACGAAAGAGAATGTAATACGAGGCAGAAGTTGCACCGGCGGCGTGCAATTCGCAAAGCCAGAACGATCGTGAGGATTTATCAATATGGGCGGTAGATCCGGCTGCGCCAATACTACGACTAGTAAAATGTGCATAGATACCACTGGAAAGATTTGTGGATATTTGGTTTTGATTACAAGATTGCTTGAATGTGATCTTAGTCTTAGCAGAAGGAAATAGAAGTCGATAGGTCATTTATATATTTTGTAATAATATTTTAATTATATAAAAGAAACTGACTATCTTACTAATATTATAAATGCGAAAGTTTGGATGGATGGGTGAATGGATGTTTGTTACTAAATCACGGTAAAAGGGCTGAACACATGTAAATGAATTTTGGTAAATAGATATTTTATTACCTGAAATAGCGCATAGGCTGCTTGTCGTCATCATCATTATAACCATTTTTCGTGCGCAGCTAGTAAAGAATAAATCATTATAGACAAAAATGGATAACATAAAGAGGTTTTGAAAATAAAATAAACAAAGGTCCAAAAATATATTATACAAAAAAAAATGAGATCCTCCTCCTTCTAAAGTCTGTAAAAATACCAACAGTAGGTTTTATTACGTTTATGAGTTAAGATATCGTACTGCATCTAACTGAGTTTCATCTTAATCTCACTTTAAGAAGTAATTTACGTTAAAAGAGATAATTCAAGATCATTGTAATTATGCCTTAAAAGTATCCATTGTGGAATTCTTAAAAATAATTATGTACTAAGACGGCAAGATTTCAAAGAAATACTAATTACGTTACTAACAATAATTTTTGTTGATCTCATTTTCTATAGCCAACTATTATCTATTTTGTCCAGCTATGAGACAAAGGTAAACTTTTAATTATAAAAAAATCGGTAAACACAAATATTTAATACACATATTAAACATAAATTTAAATAATAATTAACGACAGTTTTTTTTTTAATTTTGCAACTATATCCATGGCATAGTTTGTTTCCTAAATGTCGTCATTTAGAGGAGCAAACAACTTATTCATATTTTTGTCATTGTTATTTGTGAAGCTGCAGCTGGATACAAGGTTTTTATTTAATAAATCACCTTCTTTACGCTATAATGCGATGACAAATTTTAAAGCAGATTTCTAAGCATTTTCATTTGTAACCATTAAGCTGAAAAAATGTTGAAACGTTTTTGCGCCAGATTGTCCTGTTACAAAAACAAAATGCTAACGAATATGTATTTAGCCATAGTCGGCGAAGGGTAGTGAGTGAAGCTGGGATTTTTACGATACGCTGAATCTACAATCGCCTACGAAAGCACACTGTCTCGAGCAAACCCTTTGTTTGTTCTATTCAAATCCAATGCTAATACGTTCACAGAATCAAAGCGGACGGATGTTCTTCTTTGCGTCGCTAGAAAACGGAAATTTGAATGGATCAGATGAGATTGTTACATTTTGTTGGTACTATTCGCAACGACTGAGTAATGCAAAACTGAGTTTTATGTTAGCTATCTAAAGTTTTATGTCGTATTATTGTAATACTTCACTTGTTGGGAGTTCAGCTTGAACAATCTTGTTTTATTAAGATTGTTTACTTTGTCTGTTAGAATTACAGCTTTATGAGATAAATTTAATAAAGGTAGACTTTTGTTATTTTATTGTATTTTCTTCTGCTTAGCCTTTTGTTAAGATATGTTGGGATCGGCTACCAGTGTATTCGGATTCAGCACAATATCGTATTTTACATCGAGCAACTGCCTATCTGACCTCAAACATCGTATTTTACGTGGAGCGACTGTCTTTCTTAACAGACAGACAGAAATTTCTTTTGTTTTTTTTTGTTGCGGTCTTAACTTACCACTCAAAAATAAATATTAAATTCAAAAGGGAAATCTGGGACCGCGGTCTCGGTCCAAAATTCCCCTCGACCCCATTTTACTGAGTAACACAGTATCTGTCAAAGATCAAAGTATGACAGTCGGGACCAACAGATTAACGTGCTTTCCGGGGCAGAGAGGGGTCTAGGTATTACTCACCTATCCACGGACCAACCGCGGCGAGCGCGGCTGTACCTTTAGCCACGAAGCACCCTTGTTGCTTTGAGTAAAATGTTTGTTTATCCGTAGCTAATTAATGCTAGTTGGTATTGATCCAAAATGTTTGCAGCCACTACTTAGCCGTAAAAGTACAGTTGCAAACAAATTATACTTAAAACGAAACACATTTAGTCGCCACAAAAAAGTATATACATTGTAGGTATATACGGCTACAAAATCGTAATGACATCGGCAATGTGGTCTTGGGGCAGTTGAGAGGGCAACCGCATTAGTGCCCCTCTAATGGGTGTAGGTGCCCGAAAAGTTGGTAACTTGCGAAATCTATCGCTCGCCAGTTCTTTATGAGCAACCATTATCATCGCTTCTGCGTTTTCCGATAAAACGTGTTCGCCCTACTTTTAACAGCAGTTCTCACAGAGTTTAAAGAGCCTATAAAATTGTTATATTCAATTTATCATGAAGAAAATTGTTTTTTCTTAGTGATTTCGTGCGACGCTCAACGAATATATTAGTAGTTTAAAAAGATATGGAGTTAAGCGATATTTAAACTTTAAAACAAGTAAGAATATCCAATTAGCAATAACAGAACCTTTTCAATTTTATGAAGAAAGATGGACTTACTCTTTGTAGTGCGTCCTTTAATTATGTTCAACACACTACTGCCCCTAAATCTTTCTTTAAACACATGGCTTTCGATTGACGAAAATTCTGGCCATTCGCATTTATTTAAAAAAAAAACATGGTTCTCGTTCCTTAATTATGTAAAAGTTGTGTTGTGCCGTAGTGACCGCAGCTACTACTAAACAGTTTATAAATAAAACCGAGACCGCTAACTTCCCACTTAACTTCTTTAAAGTGTTGGTTTCCTGTTTTTAAAACTCTCTTGCTTTTTGCTCGCAGGCATGAAGGCGGAAGGTTGCAAGTTCAAAACAGCTTTTAACACTGCAAGGAGGTTCTTGCGTGAATAATATTTATCATCTATTAAATAAAGTTCTTTCACATGATAGTTACTGGTTGGTATTTATGTAGCTTGGTTTATTTTCCTCAGCAATTAAAAACAAACCAGCACGTAACATTTACCACATAAATTTTGAGGGAAAACAAATTATATTTTTACAATTAGAAGTTCAAATGTGAATTATGTTGATTAAGGCAGATTTTTTAATCATCCAATAGGTACATGTAATGAGAAGGGATGAAATGCATATGAATAAAACAGTGATCAATTTGGATGTGGAGGGCTAAGAGAGGAAGAGGACGGCCGAAGAAAAGGTGGATCAATTACGTGAGAGATGATATGAGGGAAAAATCAGTGACACTATGGCGGTTAGTAGGGTGGAATGGAAGGAGAAAACATTGTGCGCCGACCCCAGATAACAACAGGGCAGGAAGAAGAAGAAGAAGGTAGGCACATGTTGTTTACGTAATATATTGGGTCTGGAAGCTGTGCGGAAATCCTATTTTTAAAGCTCCGCAGTACGTTAATTTAGTATGAACTCAATCAGAGCCGTATCATTTTTCATCAATTTTATTGTTGCCCTTTCGTTAATTTGTTTGTGTGTAGTCTAAAGTAACTGGTCTAAGACACGCAATCGAAACTTAGGCTTTATAGCAAATTTCTGGTTTGCTGATTTATACCTTGTAGTTTTGAATCACTCAGAATTTATAAAATTACTAAGATTACATTGAGGCTATTAAACAATACCTAATTAACTGCCGCAGTCAGCGACGTTAATAATTATTAACGTCGATTTAAAATAACCCCTTTAGTAATTACTAAAGGGATTTTTTTATCTATTCAAGCAAGCCAACTCTTCGATCTCTGAGAGTTGGCATAATTAAATCGATACTAAAGAATCCCTAAACTCGATTTAAGTGACCAAATCCAAGACTTCTAGGAGTTGGCTTACTTAGATCGATGATAAGAAAGCCCTTATGTAACCAATAACGAACCTGAGTGCGGTAGTAAATATGCTAAATACCTTTTCCTTTTCATAATAATAATGTTGTTATTTTCACCAGATCCGTAAAAAGTTATCATCTAATATACATTTTACAAAGAGGTAAAGCATACCTAATATGCCAAACAAATAAATTTCTACCTTTTTATTTTAACTCAGAATATTTAAAAGCTTTATAGCTCGTAGTACTTAAAGTGTAGTTGGAAGACAATAAACCCATGTCGTGCAGTCTGTCGGTCGTGAAGCGGTAGAGAGTATGTCTCCGCACCGGGATCTCTACGACAAATTAGGAATCTCCTATGAATTTGTGAAGCGAAATGGGAATGTTTTGTAAGCATGTTATTAGGATATTTCCTGCTTATATCTAATGACAGTGAATAATATACAATGCGTGGAATATTTATGCAAAATTTAACAACGACATTAAATGTAAGTAATGATCAGATAGCTAGTACTTGGCGCAAAATACTCTCGCTATTATGGACCTGGTACCGAATTAGATTATTAAGGTTATTGGTGTAGAAATTTTAGCGGTATAACTAACAGGAAAAATTTCCGATAGTCACACCGGTGTGACTACGAAGAAGTCATCTTGTTTTTAATTATTACCATACATTTTAAGCTTTCATTAAAAACAGTAACAGGTATAAAGACATTTCATTATTCGCTTCAGGGATCAGTCAGCGGCAGTCAACCTGGCTTCCATCTTCTTCGGCTATCCAGTCACTAGACCCCATCTTGCACTGCTGTCCTTGTTTCTATGAGAAACTAATAATAAGAGGGAATGGAGAAGAAAGTTACGTTAAAAAATTATCAGTGTATGAACTGCGAAACTTATGGTCTTAAATAATAGTCATAGAAATAAAACTTTAAACGAACATCGGAGGCACGATTTCCTCTCCACGGCCGGCCAATTGAGCTTAAACGCGTTTATGCATTTCGCTCACTTTTTTATTCTATTCAGCAGAGGAAACGGAGATTCTTTAGTTTTTCTAATTTAAATAAAAATTCATTCCAATAAGGAAGTCTTGTAGAATAAAAATCAATTTCAAACTTTTTTGCTATTGAATACTGTGTTCAGAACTTCTTTATATTTTATGAATATAAAATCGGATTTTTACGTTATGGTTCGTGTTTACATTGAGTTGTTTCTACATTAGAATTGAATAGCAACAGTTTGTAAATGTAAAAATTTGGCGTGTCCTAAAAAAACGACTCTTGCACTAGGTGATTTATTTCCTATATCGCGGAAGGTTTCACAAATATTGAATTAATTTACATAAATAACACTTAGACTTGGAACAAACAGCAAATCTTGTCCCATGCAGAGATCACACGTCGCGTCACACGCCGCCCGTCGCGCACAGTGGTCATTGGGTGGTGACCTTACCCCTCGGCTATCAGTGCAGTCAGAAATATTGTATTTTGGTGTTTTGAAATGGGTGTTTAAATTCTTAATTTATAGGCAAAATGTGGTGATACAACCTTTATAGCTGTGAAGATTCATTCGGTGTAAAGTGATTATGAACTTTGGGATAAAAAGAAAAGTAACAACAAAAACATTTTATTCTAAAATATTTTTTTGCAGAAATTGAACATACTGTGACTCCAAAGTAAGTACGTGCTGACTACTTAATTCTCTTAAGCTATGTAGCTCGTTAACAGATCATTCATAATTACCCGCTATATTTATTTTGATGAAATTAAGAGGGTGTGTCTAGACGTCGAGGCGAAGCGAGGCGAGGCGATGGGGGCGCGCGTGACCCGGCTATAAATTGCTTGTTGGTAATGACCCCGCTCAGATATCGAATACACGTCAGTTTAGAAACATCGCTATCGACAACGAAGCGACACGGTAAACTGACTCTTTATTAACTTCTGCTGACTGACTTTTATGAAGAAAATATTTAATATAACAGTTTTACAATGTTTTTCATATTCTATAAGCGAGTTATAAGTGTTTTCGTGAGTTTCCGGGATAGGTCGCCTGGTTTGAGTTATTTTAAAAAACGATTTTGTTAGTTTTGGTGTTTGAAATGATCTGACTAAATTTAATGCATACATAACTAAATGCACATTTCAGGTTAGGAAAAAATCAAATAAGGGGAATAAATATATAATAGTTGAGCATTATTACCTACCTACAACCTAATCGTACCATTTAGGCAACTAAGATCAAACTTCAAACATACCGGATCAATACCCGTTACCTTAACACCCATTCGGCTATAGTGCTGTACGGTACATACCGATGTCAATTATGCACTTACACGACGGACAATGAGCAAAGGCTATCACATGAATCTGTTGGCACCACCTGACAGTGGTCGGTGACATGCGGATTCTCTTTGTGCCCTACCGAGCCTACCGTATCTACCAAAGAGCATTATATTGTACGGGATAGCCAATAAACCAACGACGTTTGCTATTCACAAAAGACGAATGTAATAATAGACGATTGTATTTCGTTTGTTTAAATTAAAATAGATGTATGATCGGTTTGCAGATGACAACTAATGACAAGTCAATAGCGTTTCATTTGTTTTTTTTGCTTTGTTTACATTATTTAATAAATAAATTGAATTAATGTATTTAAAATCCATTGTTCAAGTTCATAAGAAAGATTCTTCAATCATGGGGTCGAGATAGAGAGAGGTGAGAAAAAAAAATAGCAGTTATTTTCATAAATCCTGCAACTCCCGCATTACAACTTGGGAGTAGGAATGGCTGAAAACCAGCGCTGTGACGGGTCGTGCTCGTCCCGGTACAGCATTAGCTGAGCCATCTCCTTTTGCTACTGCCTTCTTCAGACTAATATCTATACTAATATTATAAAGCTGAAGAGTTTGTTTGTTTGTTTGTTTGTTTGTTTGTTTGTTTGAACGCGCTAATCTCAGGAACTACTGGTCCGATTTGAAAAATTCTTTCAGTGTTGGATAGCTCATTTATTGAGGAAGGCTATAGGCTATATAACATCACGCTACGACCAATAGGAGCGGAGCATAAATGAAAAATGTCGCAAAAATGAAAAACCGTTGTAACTAAAACACGCGGACAAAGTCGCGGGGGACAGCTAGTTTAATAATATGTACCGTGTTTTTATCTTTTAGTAGCAATAAATGTCTTTTTATTTTTATTTTTATATTGAAAGTTATAAAAGCCAGTTGGTAACAGAACCTGAGCTAAGAAACATAAAGAGAATGCTGTCAGCGACGCGAATAAGTTTACACTTAGTTCATTAAAAGATTACACACGAATGGGTAATTAACAGCGGATTTGTTCTCTCATCTGTTATGTTGTCGCATCGGGAGAGCGCCGTAGCGGACGTAATTTTATACGTCGAGTTGCGAGTCACCTTGCGTGCTTACCTAGCTTGTTGAGTTGGTTTTGTTGCGTCCTCTTATTACGCTAAGTGGATGTTTTGACGCCGTAGGCTGTAAGTACAAGAAGCTAAATGTTTATAAAGGAATAGGGATGTTGATGTAAAATATAAATTGTTTAAGTCCGTCAGTAAGATAGTAAAAACATTAGACACGTATTTTTCCCTTATCAACACAATAAAAAATATAGCGCTTTAAAGTTCAGGAGTGAGGGCTTATGACGTCACGCCGTGGTAAAAATGGAAGCACCGAGTGACGTCATGCGAAACTTTCATTCAGTGTATTTTAAAGTTTTTTTTGTAGGAAAAAGAAAATATAAGTGTCCAATAAAATTCTACCAGATGGACACTAAAAAAAAAGTAAACACGCTTATTAAAATGGTTCTGCTTTCCTTTCACTATAGTGAGTAAAAAAAAACAAATAAAAATGAAAATGTAAAACTTAATTACCCCCTTAAACTTAATTTTTTATGTTATTATTACATATATACTGTAGGGTTGAATTCAACGTAAAAATTTTAAATCTTAAATTGTAATTACGTAAACTCGCAAAATAATATTATATTACATTGGTACTTTCACTATTTTGTGTGTCTATAATATTGCTATTTGTACCTAGTAAAACTAAGTTCGTTTTAAGAGCAATTACTTACCATAATTATGTAAGCCATTCTAAGAGTATCCTAAGAATTGTGTTTAAGCCTGCAGTATGTAAATTATGTTTGGAAATATACATACGTATCTAAACATTATGTCTTAGTAAATGCATATTATATTATAGCTAAGTACAAAATGTTCCCTGTTCCGTGTTTGAGAATATAGTTTTGTACCAGAAGTTGAACTTAAAATCCGAGCCTAGCCTGCTAAACTTTTTATTCATGCTTCTAAAGTCCGGAATTTTAAAACATTTTCAATAGTTTAACTAAACATTTTCATTCAAGTTTTCATGTTTAAAGCCAGTACCCTTTTTTGTTAGAGCAACAAGGCTTCTTTCTATACTTACTTAAAATAGTTCAATGTAACACAACCTAAAACACTCGGATAAATTAGAATAGATCAAAGGACATGAAAAATCAATGAGGTAAAGAGCCGAAAACATTCAATTGATCGGTGGTCAAAAAGGGATTGGGGTTTTTGTTGGATTTTAATTTAAAATTACTTTCCTTTACGTCGGTTTCGATTTGAAAGCATCGACAGAAGCTTTTAATTAATGTTGCTGCCTAAATATAATTGTTCATGACCCCTGATTTTTACGTCCCGAAACGAATATACGAAACAATGTGGTGTGGGAATAAATATTTGGGTCATTTCATACCTATTATTCAAAATGTGAGTGATAGGTATGTTGAACATTTTGTATTTTTTTAATCGACTTCAAAATGGAAAGAACTAGGAGGATCTTAATTAGTCGTAGTCGACTGATTTTAAAGATATTTTTTTTGAAAGGGGAGGGGTATAGGTGGTATTTATTTTTATTAAATCAGTATCAGCAAAGTCGCTTTTTTTTTAATTTAAGTGTAATATATTATTTTATGTTTTCTACTACTGACATAAGAAGCTGTAGGTATAGTCTGGAGTAAAACAGGCGTATCCATTAAACATATGTCTATGAGATGCGTTTTTAGCACTATGAAATAATTCACTCACAAACCATACTACGTTCCCGTCAGCAGACGGCGAAACAATAAAGTGGATTAAGTAGGTATAGCTATTATAGAAAACTGGTACTACTATAAAAATAGCTTTAAATAAATGATACGTTGTTGCAATATTCATGTTTCTATTCTATCTTTCGGATGCTTGTGAAATCTGAAGCACTATATATAAATATTATCGTTTGACTTTCCGCTCTATTCAGCAAGAATATGTAGTCTCTTTTTATATATTGGTGTAAGTGTTGATCACATTGTTTTTCGATACTGGCGGTCTCAGTTTCCCCCTCAAGGGTCGGCTGAACGAATATAAATGAATCTTATATTTATGATACTTTTTTCTTTGCCTCTCTTCTTGGTAGCATTTTATTGCTCGTGAAAGGGTACGAATTGTTTTGCTGACAGATTTACGACGAAAGATTCGGCGTTTATTTTATCTGTGACTCTTCCATTCTTGAGGAAGGCAACTTTGATTGCAGAAACGTTGAATACAAATTTAATATCGCAAAGAATGTTATGATTTATAACGGACTTGTCATGTTTGGGCTAACCATTTTTATCGTTCTTGTTTGAGAAGCCATTTAATGATATTGCAAGATATCCTATGTTTTTGATCTACGTTTGCATAAGAAAACAAAATAGCTGTTTGGAATGGAACATGATGTATTTTATTGGATTAGAAGAACAAAATATTTTTTTTGATGAATTAGTGACATACAATAATTTATCAAAAAAAAATATTGAAATTTAATGATTAAAGAGGCGTGCTTCCGAATAGTTCTTAATTAAATTCGAATCGAATAAACTCGCTATGAATGATTTGTTTAGCATGAACTTTCAGTGACCCAAGGGTCCTTAGAGAGCTTGCGACAGTTGGTAAGTCAGTCCGTTGATAAGTCAATTAATTAACAATTTATCATGAATATTTTACTGTTTAATTACCTATAGACTAAAATAAGAAAGAGCAAGTCAAGAGGTATTCGAAAAAAAAAAAATACTCTACCAGATTGTCTTTGCCCGCGGCTTCGTATGCGCGAACTATAAAAAGCACGTATGTCCTGTATCTACTATGTTCTCAAACGTAATGGATAAAATATCTTCTATCTATATATTCATTAAATAGTACTTCATACCTATCTGCGAATGCAAATTTTTATCAAAACCCATTTAGTAGTTTTTCCATTAAGAGGCAACAAACACACAAACATACCTATGTTATAAAGTTTCTCACTCATAATTTAGTAAGGGTTTCAACTACTATGTAATAAAAGGTTCTATTCCATTAAATCCCTTAGGAAAACGAGCTTAAATTACCAAAGCCTAATGAAGGTGATTATTTATTCTATGTATAGAAATCGACGTAATAACAATGTTAGCTATTAATTCGTCCAGGGCTGCTGTACTGGAGTGTTCCTGAAGCGACGAGATGCTTGAAGCTAACTCGATAACAAGACACAACAGCTTTCCTAATTGCAATTTATTGCAGGTACTGCAAACAAGTCTGTTTCACTCAACGCTCACGTATTTTAAATTAATTTGTAAATACAGAATGTAATTACATCTTTCTACGAGTGTTAAGTAAACTCTTTTTAAATCTGTTTAGCTAAGCTCTTTGATTAGTTTAAGTTGTGGAGATTATTTTTTTAAAATAAGGTTTTTTTTTTACAGAATTTTTAGTTTTTTTATAGAAACGCAACTGATCTTGTTTGTTTACAAATAGATTTTGTGTTTGTTAAGAATATAATAACTTCGAGTAAATACCCGCGCAATAATTAAAGAAATAGCTACGGCACGGGATGATAAATTAAATGCATTTTATAATTTTTATGTATTTTGACGTGACAACGTCTTATAAATTGGTTTGCCGGGTGACACTTCAAGAAACTGGGTAACGCTCCGCTCACGTTATGCGCTCACAATGAGAGCGAGTGAGAGGCACGCGTCCCTTCCACTCGGGCATGGTTAGCCCGCCTAAGAGCGAGAGAGACAGACATTGACATTGACAGTCGTTGTCACGTAAAACTTTCGCCCGTATACCGACTTTACAGGCAACCAACGATTTTTTTTATAATGTTAAAATGAAATGAAAAATATGAAACAAAATAGTACCCGTAGGTCAAGTTACAATAAATTAATGTAATTGAGTTATTGTTGTGGTAACGGCATTATTATCCGACTGCGGCGTAGCCCAAAAGGAGGGTTATGTGTTTCCTATTATTATGTAGGTCACATTAGCAAATAGAGCTTACACTTGGAGAAAAACCATATTTATGGCAAAACTAAATTAAAAATGTTTCTTATTATTTTGTTTATACAATAGGTACCTAATTTAGTTTATTACTTGAAATTGATGATTTGTCGTTACTCCTGACAGCACAAGAAATACTGTTTTACACTTAGACTTTTCACACGTTTTGAAAAAACCCCTTTTTTAATGACCAAACACGTGCAAAACGTCTTTAATATTACGGTTCAGCGACTGATTTATTAAATTAATTAGTTATCAGCGTTTATTGCATATCTGGGGAACAATTATATTAATAACAGCGTTATGTAAGGTAAATATTTTACCAGATTCTTAAATTAAATGTGACTTCAGGGAAATAATATCACAATGATTGTGACAAATAATCAACAGATATTTTGTTTGTTTTATACATTAAATGGCACTGTTCTATTTTTGAACGTTTGGGTGATGGAAAGCAATTAAAAAAAAGTTGTTTAAAAAGTTATGACCAGCATTTAATAAAAGAGATTCAAATTCACATCTTTTTATTCTCAATGTTTGTTTTTTTTTATCAAATTTAACCTTCAATTCATATATTTTAACCTTCACTTAAAATTATCTACCTAATATGTGGCTCTCGTACCTATATCCTTCAGTACCTAAACAATGCAAACAAACTTGATAATTCAAGTGTTGTGTCTTCTTTTTAAAGGTACAAAAGTATGCAGTGTGCACGTGCTTTTAACTCTAATTAAGAAGTAATGAAGCAACTAGAACAAGATATTGCTTTTAAACCTTGAATCAGACAGTAATGGAATAAAAATAATTGCACCTTCCAACAAAGGAACATCCCTACAAAGATGTTTAACTAATTAATTATCATAGTAGTTTTGAAATCCATTTTGCCGATTGCACACTTTGTGAGGCAGACATTCCTTCTTAACTCCTATTTATAAATTCAGTGAAAAGCAATTAATTTTAAGTCAACAATAGAAAAGTTCCCGGTTGTGATGCATTGTGTCTCGCTTTAACCGTTTGCTTTCTTGAACTCGGCTTATTCAATGATTTCCTTTATTAGCCGAC
The DNA here is from genome assembly GCA_932294365.1 of Diachrysia chrysitis. Taxonomy (NCBI): domain Eukaryota; kingdom Metazoa; phylum Arthropoda; class Insecta; order Lepidoptera; family Noctuidae; genus Diachrysia; species Diachrysia chrysitis. Next base: position 6,272,503 of record OW028649.1, on the reverse strand, counting down.
TATTGAAAATGAGAATGGTCTTGTTCAGTTCTGTTTATTTAATTTGCTTATAGTATTTTGAAGTTGAAGTTGTTATTGGAACTCGCTTTTCTTTAGAGATTTAGGCGTGTCGTTATTCATTAAATTTAACAGAGCTTAAGGCTGTTTTACTGTGGAGATTATTAAACGAGTTTAATCGCGAAGTGGCGTGACTTAATTATATTGGTCATTTGTTTTTGTAGAATATATAAGATAGAACTATTATGTGTAATATTCAATTATTTCACTGGCTCTATTGTAATTTAATTATGAGAAACTACTCGTTAAAAGTAGGTACATTTATCAATTGAATTTTTTTTCTTAATTCATTTAAGTCCACCACTCTAACTTACTAGTAACACACATTATTGCTTACGCCAACATAAACTTAACACATTTTATTGCTTTTACTGTAGTTCTAGTTCATCATTAAACAAATTTCAGCAAATACCCAATTAAAAATAAACATTAATTGTTGTGTAACACGCAAATAAGCCATAAAGGCGGATCTCCAATAAATCCTCAGATATAATAGTTCTCACTTAGCTAACCGACTTAATCCGGCTTGTATTTCAAATCACCTGAAATTAAATTGCCTCTTCGATTGTTTATCGTCAGATAACAGCAAACGGTATCGGTTATACAATACTGAAAGGGGATTAATTTGTTGACAGTAAATTGGATCCTAATGAAGCAAAGGCTCTTTGGATAAACAAGACGGTTGTCTTGGCCCCTGTTTACATGATTCAACGGTTCGTTAGCTTTGTTTCAAATCCAATCGGCCGTTTATACAACTCCTGTCTGTAGTTCTATTCTCGCTGTTGTACAAACACTGTATTAGATGACTAACGCCTGTCGTATTTGATTTAAAGTTAAGGAAATAAAAAGTTTCTTTACAGACAGAAAAATAAATGTTCAGAAAGTCAATATCGTTAAGCAATTTTTGGAGATGGATCTCAATTCATGAAAAGACAAAGGTATTATTTAAAAGTAGTATTTAAAGTGGGTCTAGAATAAAAAAAAACTTAGGAATATTTAAAATTCATTTACTTTTGTTTACCTTTCAATATTATTCATAAAAATAGATTTTCGAATAAATTTATTTTATTTACATAATTAAATAAAAATATTGATATGCGGTACCAAAAATATGATAAGGTCTTAGTTTTTGCTCTGGTTTTGATGATAAGTATGTATAGGTTTTGTTTTGTAGATATTGTTTCCATTTTTTTTGTCAACATTTCAAGGAAAATGCAGTATTGAAAAAACGAGAAAAGAGTAAAATATCGGGACGTCCCTGTCTGTATGCTCTCGTCCAGCACAGTCCGAGCGTTATAGACCTGTTGACTCACCAATTTTTCAACACCACATGAGCAAGTTATATGATAACATAAAACAAAGCGACGAACAAATAAACTTCGATTTTTTTTATCAGAAACTATTAAAGGTGGATTCAATCTCAATTTAGAACTTTAATCTCATAATGTATGAAATAAATTAAGATTTTCCTTTTTTTTGGAATCCACATTTTCAGTTGCTCTAAACAAAATAATAAATATTGACGGGAAAGTATACCTAGTTACAATTTGTATGAAAATAAAGATCAGTACACGGTCGCTGGGGGTTTATAATTGTCGCATACGTCGCCCCTAAGACGTAATAAGTAAAAGGAGAAATTTAAACATCAGACAGTGAGCTCTGTACCTTAGTTGGTAAAGCGACTGGTGCGTTGAACCAGTGGTCGCGGATTCGAGTACTGCCTGAGGTGAAAATGTTCGTAGCGATGTTTAGCTCTGTTCAACATATTGTAAAACGGCGAGTAGTCGATGTTCTCTTACAAGTGAATGTTCAAGTCTATTAGCGCCTTTAGGTACTATGATTGTAAGCTGGTATTATTACATTATAATTGTAATGTATTACTAAAGTTATCTGAAAGGATCACCAAACTTTAGCTGTGTGTAAATAGAACAGAGCGAATCATAACATCATGGATATTCGACACTGTTTATGTTACGGCAAAAGTTCACGAGAAAACAGAACTTTCCTTAATGAAGTATATTAAACAATTAATTTGTTGTTTATCTGACATAAATTATGAATTGTCTTATTTCAGTTGTTTAAAATAATTTTGATTACTTGTTATAATTAAGGTACAATTATTATCTGTGTTCATCATGACGACCATGATAAAGGATACTTTTTAGAACAGGGAGCAAAAAAATCTTTGCCGAGTACTCAATATCGTATTATAATTTACTAGCTGTCCCCCGCGACTTTGTTCGCGTGTTTTAGTTTCAAGGTAGGTAGTTACTGAGATTAGCGCGTTCAAACAAACAAACAAGCTCTTCAGCTTTATAATATTAGTATAGATTTAGTCTGTTACCTTCTCACCACCCTTAAAGTGTTTAATATATTTATTAAAAACTTATTCCATATCTGATTTCCAGATGTATGATGGCGGTGGTGATCTGATTTAAAGGTGATTTTTCATTTTAGTCCCATTTTAAATACTACTGCTTTGTCTTTTCATAAATTGACATCAATTTCCAAAAACTGATCAACGATATTGTCTTTCTGTACATTTGAGAAACTTTTAATTTTTTCATTTCTTTAAGTTATTACTACATAATATATAACACAACAAGATCAAGATTATAACAGAATCATTGAATTCAGTACCATTGTCTTCAAATTAGAAATGCACAAACAGTAAGACATACGTAATTAAAGCGTCATAATTAACAGAAATTTGATTGGCGCGCAAATTAGTCTTCAATTGACGCCGGCAGCTGCTCTAATAGGCATCGCTTGTACCATAAGCACATTTGCATATAAATCACCGCACCTATGAATTGTGCGTGATTTCTGGCTTCAGCGATTAGGCGTCGTATCAAGTATTCATCTCACGTGAATTTTAAAGAGTTTTTTTAGCTTTGTGTTTGTTTCATACTGTGTTATTTTGTCGTGTTTTGTTAAACATGGTTAACATATTATGAGTGAGATAAATAGGGATAAGAAAACAGCTAAGTGAGAGTCGCACTCGCTTACTAAGGGTTTGCATCCACCATCCTTAAAAATGTCAAATACTTTTGTAAAATCGTGCAGCAAAGTCAGAATAATTCAACGTGCAGACGGGCCGGTAAACATCGGAGATTTACTAATCAGGTACAGAACCCCAAAAACGGACTTCTAAGCCCAAAGTTGACTGAAAATTATAGTCACGTACAACACAACTTATGCAACAAGTCTCGTTGTATCAAATGTGTTGTATGATGGCGTTCAAAAACAAATGAAAATATTGCATAATATTTAAGTTTAAAACTAATAATAAGGCATTATTGTGAAAATCCCTAATACGTAGGTAGGGGCTGGTTCGCTGGCAGCTATTTGTACTGAAAACTAACTTCTCAACTCGACGCCCGTTGTAAGCGTATTCCAAGCTAACTGTTTACACTACAACGTTCGTGTATAAGTAAACGATGACTCCCAACTCTCCATTTACTTGTTTGCTTTCTTATTTCGCTTTGTAAATTTGTTATAACAAAGCACACGCTAAAGTTTGAGCCGACTCATAGCCGACTTAATTTCTTGATGAACGTCTTAGCGTAGTGCTAGCGTATGATATTTAGTCCTCAACATTTTGTATGACTAAGACTGAGTTGAAGGTTTCTTACGTCATTATTATTATATAAGCATTGTTTAAGCTTTCGTTTAAGTGTTTACTTCTGTAACAAATAGTTTTATGGGTCAAAGTATTTGTAGACAGACATTTTAGTTTTCTTTGATTTAAATTGAAATGAGCAACAAAAAATAATGGTCTGAGGGACCCAATGCCAAAAATATTGAACTGGGATTCGCAACTGGGATCCAACGAAAATAAAAGAGTTTATGAATGGGTCAAGTTTCCAAAGTTTTAATTGAAACCTAAAAAATCTTGCAGATCCAGACTTAATTGTTTAAATTATTGTGCTTTTGAATTATTTACCAAAGTAAATAAATAAAATTGCTCAATTTTCTATTTTGAGACACAATAAACTATTTTATAAAAAAGCCTGATCACGCTATTTTTAGATCTTTTTTTTTAACAAAAAAATACAATTATTTTGTGACGTTTTGTACGTCGTTCTGTTTTTCGTACTTTTAATAGTTTTATATATAAGGTAGTCTACCGGAGCCCCGCCGAGCATGCTTTAGCGAACCCGGGACTCCGGCAAAGGCAAGGACGGGACCGGGGTGTTTTTAGTCGGTGCAAGTCCGACATATCCCCACGTCGTGCCATCGGCGTGGGTTGAAGTCATTAGATTTTTACCCGATAACAAAAAAATAAGGTACATAGGATATTGGTTTTATAAAACCATGTATATGCACTTATTTTGGTATATACATATTTTGGCTTCCTACCTTTCTATGAAATAAGTTTTTAGAAAATGTAAAACACCTAACTTATGCTCTTTTCATACATTAAAGAGATCAAATCACATAACATGTAGTAATGCTGTGAGATAGTTCGTAATCGTTTTAAATCCTACAGAGTTATTGCCTTGCGGAGCTTACAAATGTCGGTTTTAAAATCATGTCCCCGTTAAAACTTTGCTCATGAATAATTTACGAATTTTCTTCAGAGATATGGTCTTGCCGGTGAAGATAAGAATTAAATTACGTGAAATTAAATTTTTATTATAACATCCGAATAAAAATATAGAGAGAGGCGATTTGAATAATTATCGTCATGTCGCACTGCGCTCGGTTTCGCTAAGTTTTCACTTCTTTTAATGTTTATTTAAGTTTAATGATCTTAATGAATTTTTACATTGGAATAATTGTTCGTTAATTTTAGCTAACCTTCGTCTTCTTCTTTACTTACTAACTTGACATTCGTATTAAGTTTAACATTTTATTTCTTTTATTACTTTGAGTTAAGTAAACATTTTGTTATTTATGACATTAATAAAACCTATGCTTCAAAACTCTGATAAATTAGTTTATTTATCAAATTGATTCGTAGCCTTAATAAATGTCTATTTATATTTTTATTGGAGTAATTATAATACACTGTGTTTGTAATTTCCTACTGGCAATATAAAACCATTTCTTCTCACTAATTATTATAAACTTAAGCCGCTTCAAGCGCTTCCTGTTGGCTTAAAATATTAAAAGAGGAAATCAGTGGCTTATATGATTGTAGCACGATTTTGTACAAGAGCTATGCAGATAATAATTTGAGTTCAAACCTTTGGGAGTGGCAGTTGAAGTGGATAAGACCGCCTTCCCGTAATTTTCTGAAGTACACACTCTAAATTCACTGAGAGCACTTATATTCGGAATTTATAATATTACTCCTCTAAATATTCTACACTTTCGAGTGATGTGGACTTAGAGTAGCAATGAATTCTACCCCAAGAGGTATTTAATTGACCATTCTTATTATAATGGGGTTCTATGAAGAATTTCGACTGTAGTTTCAGGTGAATCCAATTATATTAAAATCTACAAGTGCATTCGCGATTCCAAAATTTATTTTTAACCTAAATTCAAGGCAGGTTACAATATCTATTAAAAATTGACATTCTGTTACTTTTATTTACTTTTTTATTTTTGTAAAAGAAAATAAATATATTACATATTCAACCACTTCAAGCCAAAAATGCATTAGAAAAATATTTTGTGTCCTCAGATAAAATAGGCACTGCAAGTAGCAGAAACCTAAAAATAACACTGATCTCGTAGCACTTGGCATAATACATAATTTAATTTTATATTTGACAAAATTGCTACTTATGTATGGGCAACTCATTATTTTCTACTAATGAGGATTGCTAAGGAACCTCTTGACGACATTTTTTAAAGAAAGAAAAATAAATGAAAAAGTTGTGAAAGCCGCAAGCATAAGGACTACTCAGCGACCTGAACGGTGCTCTACATGACGTTGAGTAACTTACCTGTTTATAAAAGGAAGTCGGTATAAACAAGCGGTACATAAATACTGCTTACCATAGGATAGATATAATAATACTGGCCTAGAAATATTTCCTTCTCTACTTATGAAGAGGCCTTATCCCGAAAGTAACAGGTCAGCCTTGTATAAAATAAATGTTTGTCTTTTATTTTTTACATAGTCAGATACTTTGTTTTATATCCCCGATTGTCAGTGTTGACGACAGAATATCACTTATCGGGAATAACTCTTCTATTTTGGTATGAGTTGGGACACTTTCTTATTCATATACCAGTAAGTACTAGCTAGGCTAGCCATATTATATTTTTCAGGAAATTTTCTCACATCAACCCCATATAAACAAGTAACTATATACTGATATGTGTTCTAATAATTTGATTAAGTAAATTGTTGCAAATGCAAAATCGAACCTTACGGCCTAAAATTGATATTATTATTAAAGTACCTAATAAGCGCACTAAGAGTATTATTAGAGGTTCTCAGATAACCAATACGGATGCCACATAATCCGTGCATGTACTGGCTTATAATTATTGTGGGTGTAACAATTAGTGCTACATTGTTAATTAAAGACAAAGGTGTGCTAATGAGAGATGGCGCTGAGTGTGCCGGGAATGTTGATTAGCTCTAAAAATACTCATCGTAGGTGCAAACCGCAGGCGTTGAGACTTGCTTCGTTAGTATTTATTGTGTAGCCTTGCATAGCATTTATATTTATTATAGCTCTGCAAGGGCGAAAAGGTTTCTGAAGTAATCTTTCGAAGTTAAAAAAAAACTGTTGTCATGGGTTTCTAGATATTTTACAAACGTGGTCTAATGTAGTAAATAGGTGTAGATTTTTTACTATATACGTTTTTGTAGTAGCTAATAAAACCATGTTCCTATATATTATATGTTTAAATTATCGGATGGATTCACTGAATCCTGAAAAAAGAGTATCATACACCTATTTAGGTAGATTGAGGTCTTGTTGTTAGATGGACTACATTTTTATTTATGTAAAAATATTACTTAATTTGTTGTTCATATAAATTTGTTTTTTGACTGCACGGATTACTAGAGTGGTATAGGTCACCACGTAAATTACCACTATGCGCGACGTGCCGCGGGTTCGGTCCCCGCATGAGACAAGCATTTCTGTGATCCACAATAGCTTGTTTCAAGTTGTGTATGTGAATTAAATGTTTGTGAGACAGTGCATTTCCGCGACATAGATATTTAATTCATAAGTGCAGGATTCGTTTTTATTTTCAAAAGAGAATAAGATTCATGTTTTAGTAATAGAAACTATATTCCAAAATACAGTTATACCTACTGTATTTTGGAATAAGAGAAAAGTTAGTGTTATCATCTATATATTTTGCTGTTTAATAAATAAGTCAATTATTTGGCAACCAATCGGTAGTTAGTATTATATATTCCAACTGTGCATTTCAATCTAAAGTAAATCGACTTGGGTAAATGTTGTTAGTGTGGTGCTTGATCGACTACGGAGCGGCCATTAATAATGTACTCTGCCAATCAAGTAACTAAATGGCTATGGATGTCATAGCAGGTATCGCGTACTATAGTTATAGTACTCGATACCTACCATGACATGTACATAAAATGTGTTTAAGATTACACACTTCGATACACAAGTCCAGTATATTATTATTGTATATGTAAAATATAGGGCCTAATACATTGCGTAGGCTAAATACAGTTGCCAAAAGACGTCACAACTTCTTTGTTATTGTTGCTAACAGTATAATTTTTTAATATGTGTAACTTACAACAGATATTCTTAGATTATCCACATTTAATATAACATTTTAATATCGTAATATCGTACATGGAAAGCAATTTAGAAAGCGTTGGAATCTCATAAAGTCATAAGTCAGCCTCATGTAGCTGCCAAAATGGCTAATGACCGCGAGGCTGGTGCGGTCGCGGACCAAACTGAGCCAAAAACCAATTTGCGACACTAATAACATCGTTGTTGTGTTCATCGAGTCGATGTTACACCTCACTGTTACACTACTCCGTCGGTACTCTTTGATTCATGTGTTTATATCCTGTTCGTTTTAGCAAAAAACAAAAAGCAAAATCACCAAAAGGTTATTTTATTTGATGAACATTATTATTACATAATTCATTAAAATAAGGATATGTCAAGGGAAGATTCTTTATTTATATCCGACTGCTCCAGAAGGAGGGTTTTTGGTGTTTGTATAGGTATTTATTTCTTTAGAACGCTTTTTCAAACGGCCTGATGGTTTTTAGCTTGTGAGATACGTCTCAATTGTAACAGTAACAGTTATAGGTATATCAAAATTAAAAACCTGTGTGTCTCTTTTTAACCAATATGACTTGTTGTATACAGTTTATATGCTATTTTGTTTTTAATGAATATTGAAATAAACACGACGACGACTTCCGTGGTCGAGTGGCGTACACACTGGTTTTCAAGGTGTCGCCTGCTCTGAGGTCCCGGGTTCGATCCCCGGCCGGGTCAATGTAGAAAACCACTTTTCTACATTGTCTCGGGTCTGGGTGTTTGTGGTACCTCCGTTTTCTCTGAATTCCATAACACCAGTGCTATAGCTACTTACTTTGGGTTCAGAGCAATGTATGTGATGTTGTCCACATTTATTTATTTATAAACAACAATTTGCTGTAAGCATGAAAGAAACGGCCTGTGCTCTATATACCTATGAATGTCACACAAGACATAATACTTCATAAGGGAAATCTTAATACAGTTTAAGAAATACGAAATTGGAGATTATTCAAGAATTACATTTAAAAAGCTTACAATATTACAAGCCTTCTGAACACCCACGAGGACAGCCTAAATAAAACTTAAAAGTGCACCGATCAAAGAGAAATAATAATTATACTCCTCAAACAGCAACCCTACTTATCTTTTGTAGAGAATCTTAACAAAAACCAAAGGTAATTTGTGAACGTCTAAATGAGTTTCAGTTTTACGGTTACAAATTTCAATCGAGACTAATTAAACGGTTTTTTTAGACAGCATTCGAACAAAAACTTGGCGGGGACTTGCGAACGATAGAAATACACCTGTGTCTCTACCATGAGTTGCTATCGAAAACTTACTTCAGTCGCTAGCGACTAATAGTACGAGAGCACACGACCAAAACCATGTCTCATAGCAATACGGCAAAAACCCTATAAAATCGTTAGATTGTATGATTCTGAACCCGACTAGGTGTGTAGTAACGGTCGAAAGTGTAGCAATTGCGTGGGAGGCCATTTCTGCTGTGTCAAAAAAAAAAGACAGTCGGTATTATAGCAATACGTCTGATAGTGAAAATGTACATAGATTTTATAATTGTATTACGAAAAAGTTTGTTTTCAGACATTTTGCGCGTAGCATATAGCCTGAGCGCATTTTCGAAAATGTCAACAAATTTAGCCGACCTGTATCATAGCAATACGGATAATTTTTTTTTTCAACTTTTCGTATTGCTGCCATGATTACCAAAAACCTGTTTTCAGACACTTTAAGTGTAGCATTTATACTCCCAAAAACGAAAATAACGTTTCGGAGTCGCCTGGCCGACGCCTCTGTTTTATGCGATTTATTTCAGTCCTTCAACTTCAATGTTACGGTTTCGGGTAAATTCTTTGTTAATTATCATCTAATAAATTCAGGGTCGCAACGTATTCATTAGTTTGTAACAGAAAATTCAAGATGCCTCAATACGATTTTTAAATGATATCTGAGTATCGAAAAGTTGTCTGATAGAGAAGGTGCTACACTTAATTTGTCTGATATAAATTTTTTGCACTTGTGGACAACTTATTTTATCATATCCAACAATTTTCAGACATATTGCTATGATACCGATCGGTAAAATTTGTTAACATTTTCAAAACGGTCTCAAAATTTAATGCGTTCACATTTCCGTCTGAAAATTGTTTTGTTCGCATCAAATAACCAAAATTTACGAATAAAAAAGATTTTCAGACGTATTGCTATGAGACATTTTTTTTGTCTCATTTTTAATTTTTTTAAGTGATTTTACGGGTTTGCGCTACACCACTAACGTCTGAAAAATATGTTTCCGGTATCTCAGAACTATCATTCAACTACAGTCTGCAAATCAGACATATTGCTATGATGCAGTTCGGTAAAATTCTTTGACAATTTTGAAAATTCGGTCAGATCAAATGCTACGCGGAAAATGTCTGATATTGGTATTTTCGAGTTCAGGATAATCGTATCTATCGATTTGATGCGGTTTTGGCCGTATTGCTATGAGACAAAAATTTTGGTCGTGGGCTCTCTAACTACTCATTTTAATTCTTGAAGTGTCCGCTAGTGGCGCTGTACAAATTTGCCATAGAAATCGTTTACGCAGTCGCTAGCGAGTACGTTTGTTAAAAACTCATGGTAGAGACACTGGACTTTTGAACGCATATAAAAGTTTTCCAATTTACAGGGGCTGATTGGAAAATTTTCACCGTTTTGGGGTGTTAACCGAACCTTGACTTAACTTAGCCTTTTGAATCGAATTAAAAGTGTTAGATTTAAGTCTTAATCCTGCCGTTTAAAGTGTTTATTTTATTTAGTATTTTTTTATACATTCTTTTATTGTATTATAAATATTGACTGATAACATATTTGAAGTTTAAACATGAAATTCCTTAACCGCAATGAGCTGTTATGTGTAACCACTTCGATTGAAATTCGTACCGTCTTTACCACTTTTTTGCATATTAGCATCTTAAACTAAGCATGGTACTTTCTGGAACTAATAGTTCCGGTGGTCAAAACTGTGGAAGAACGTAACTTTTTGTTAAAATGTTGGCGACAGAATGTTATTGATCGGGAATGATCCCCTGTGCCCTGCAGTGGCATAGTATTAAAAACTGATATTATATTCTTAATTACATTTAAATAATGTGTGAAGTAAAGCTAAATATAGTTTTAGATGGAATAATGTTGCTTTGTTTATTTTAAATTTATTTTATTGTGCTCGTAATATTTTCTTTTAATTAATTTATTTGAGGGTTAAATGAAGTACCTACGAACATTAATTATATTTACTTTGTATATCTGGAATGATTTTTTTAATTAGATCGTCTGCTTTAAAATACAAATTTATTAAATTTAATTCTAAGGAGATCTAACAAATAATTATGTTAATTAAATAATAGATCATATTTTTTTAATTAAATCTAATATTTAAGTTACTCAGTCCCATCGCCCATCTCCAAAGTGGATGACGAAACACTTAATATTGTATACATAATATGCTAGATCTACAACAAACAGCAAGATAAAAAAAAACCGCATTATATTCAGTATTTTTTCAAAACTTTGTCTAATCATAATTCCTTTAATCACTATCAAACTATCCATGTTGACTGGCCTGTTGGTCTAGTGGTTAGTGATCCTGACTGTTAAACCGGAGGTCGTGGTTTCGATTTCCACCCAGAACAATTCTTTATGTAATGAGCATTTTTCATTGTCTAATTCTAATTGAGATTTGTTTCAGTGTCTAATGTCTAATATCTTCGGGCAACTCCACATATGGCCTTCTGATCCCAAACTCGGCAGAGCCTGTATTATGGCAAACAGACAACTGATAAACATTTTTATATATTTTCAAATTCATAGGTATTAAAGATAAATCCCAGACACATAACAAATGAACCCACGACCTCTGGTTTAGCAGTCAGGACCACTAACCACTAGACTAACAGTCAGTCCGTGTTTAAAAATATATAAGCATGTTTATCAGTTGTCTGGTTGCCATAATACAGGCTCTGCCTAGTCTAGGATCAGATGTCTGTGTGTGTGTTTTCCCAAGATATTATTATTAGCCTGTTATAAGAAACAATCGAAAGAAAATTAATACCTCGTTCCACAAATAGATGCACTTTGAAACTTATAAAATACCTAGGTATTTCTACCTGTTGTTCAATGTTCCTAGAATCTTATACAAACGAAGGATGTGCGCCAGAAGGCTTTGCAGACGATTGTTGATTAAATACTCGCCTACGCTTAAGTACCGGTTCTCCGTATTGTTAGATCAAAATACGATACCTACTCAGGTTATATTCGTCGCGTAGATAAAATCAACAATTATTTATCATTTTATAAACATCGTGGGGGCCTAGCGGTTTTACGAACGGATTTCTATGCACAAGGTTCTAGGTTCGGACCCACTATGGGCAAGTACCAATGTGATTTTTTCAAAGTTATATTAATGTACTTTCTTAATTATTCTAAGATACCATTGGCAAACGGTGAAGGAACACATCGTGAGGAAACCTGGATTCTAAATATGTGTGTTCCTTCACCGTTTGCCAATGGTATCTTAGAATAATTAAGAAAGAACATTACTGATGGTTCTTAGCGGAAATAGTAGATGGATTTCAGTGATGAGAGTCATCACTGAAACGTCTAGTGTAACCGAATAGAGATTTATGATGATGATCTTTGTATATTCTGTCTACAACAGAACAACCTCTAGATATTGTACTTCGCTGCTTGCTACGTCATCGAATGTAATTGAGCTAATACGTACTGATTGCTATCTATTGAGACTTCATTTACCAATTGAATCAACGCCTAATGTCGCGACTATTGTTAGAGAAATGTTAATTAGAGTGCTAATAAATGTTAAGATTCAATTTTATTACAGATTAGATATTAAAATTATGAATAAACGTAAATCATACAAAGAAGCATAACCTTATTGAGTGAGCATGTTAATCTATTTATGTTTAATCTCTATTTGAGAAGAAAATCTTGTTTACATGAAGATTGTTGTTGTACGATAGAAAAAGTCGCAACAAAGTCGCTTTTCACGCCTATTTTTTAAACGACTTCATACGGTTCTCAATTCAAGGTTTGATAGGTACACGATATTACATGCAAATATTGTGGAACGATTACAAATTCTTGTTGTCATCGATGCGGTAAATTTACTTTTTTTTTTATAGGTATGTTTCTGTTTTTTTTTCCACTAACTCCTCTGAAGCCGTTAAACCGATTTTGATACGCTTTCCACAGATACAAAGAAGCGTTAAATTTAGAAAGTTTATGTGTATAATTTTTACATAATAATAATATGTATATTTCTTATAAAATTGCTGATTAATAACTTAGACAGCAGTCGTGCGAAGCCGGGGGGGTTGTTAGTATTGTTATACAGTAAACGCCTAGTTTTGTCATCATTGCTAACAAAACATTATAGACAGTAGCTAATCAGTAACTTGAATGGAAATTAATTACGCAAATTACTGCGGTATACGGCGGATTGCGGTTTTAAAGCGGTGTCGTATTATGTTGACATCATGATTACTAGGTAATTAAATGATTTAGATTAATTAGCTGTAATTACACTATTATTTAAACTCGTGTTTATTTTGGTATGTAGGTACCGTCTGCATTAAGTTATGTAGGTATAGGCAGAATATTGTTTAAGGGGTATATATTTTTGACCTGATAATCTAGATTGGCTTTGGTTTCTTTACAATGTTTACTTCTGACTGTACTTTATTAAGTCATAAATTGTTAGAAATGTTTAAAAAAAGACTTCATTATATTTACTTTCTTAGCAGTCGACCATTATCTTACAAATGAGGGGAGAACTTTGAATGATAATTTCTCAACAGTCGGCGCGGTCCCAGCTAGAAGTTTACCTGTCAAAACCATTGAGATCATACTTGGTGATGTTAGTACAACTACATGAACAGTTCTGACAATAGGATATTTCATAATATTTCATTTTTTTTTGTAGTAAGTTGTAGGCATTTGTTTTGGTAGAAATCTGGACGATATTAAAATTTATGTGTAACGTTCGAAGACATTCAACAGTGCATTATTCAAAATTAGAATTTTAAATGATAGATCTTATGAAGATTCATAGTACTAACTCTATACTTACTTTTATAATTTTAAGTAATAATAATAAATAAATGTGGACAACATCACGTACATTGAACACAAAGTAAGTAACTAAAGCAGTTGTGTTATGGAATTCACAGACAACGAAGGCACCACAAACACCCAGATCCGAGACAATGTAGAAAAGTGGTTTTCTACATTGACCCGGCCGTGGATCGAACCCGGGACCTCAGAGCTTGCGAGACCTTGAAAACCGGTGTTTACGCCACTCGACCACGGAGGTCGTCTAATTTTATTCAACAATGTGAAATTACGCCCACAAAAAACTGCAGAACAATTACAAATCTCTAGTTAAAAAGTTTCTTCATGAATATTTTCGCTGAGTTATGGGTCCGAAGAGGAAGATAATAAAATTTGGTATAATTTAATTTTTATTGCAGCCCATGAATGAACAAAAGGGGGCTTGATTTGAATTATAATTAGGTTTTATTGTACACAAGCCGGTACTAGGTTATGACTACGAGGTACTTAAAGTTGCACAAGTGTATTTGAAAAAGTCTTTAATAAAAGATGTTTGTTAAAAGAAAAGCTAAAGACAGTATTAAGGAATAAATGAGTTTTTATTCGGTAGAATCCCGAGTTTCTGGGCATTCCGTAACCGGTAATGGATTAAGTGAAGCGTTACAAAAATAAAATTAACGAGGGGGCTTTCCCGGCGGAAGGCGTCGCCAGGAAGCGGACGCGCCGTCACTGACGGAAAACTTATCTATATCTACAGTTAAATCTTAATAAACTTTTCACGTTAAATTTGGTCCGCGTTTACAAGCCACTGCTAGCATATTTATTGGTCTTGGTTTTCCTGTTTTATGAATATGATTAGTCTATTTTTTTCAAGTTGTTAAACACAGTCCTAATTATGTTTATAGATGTATCGGGATATTGGTATAATGGGTTTGGCTTTAGTAAGTTACTGCGTATATTTTTGTGTAAAACAGGTTTTATTTAATTATCATAACTAAACAGTTATGATAATTAAATAAAACCTGTTTAAGTTTATGCGTTTACATTGCGTGTCATAAAAATAATAGATGTTATTAATACATATAATTTGTGTCCAGCAATATTGTTTAGTTTAAAAATATGAGTTACTAGATAAACGACAATTTCCATTAATCAAAAGCGTTTGTATACCTAATCAAATAATATGTGTAGTCGGCAAAAAGGTTTCTACAGATGATTGTTAAAATTAATCTCGGGGCTCGCAGTGATGAATGACACAAGAAATTAATTCAAGTAACGTACAAATTGCGAGCATAAATTACGCTTTAATAATTTCCCGTACGGCCTGTCTGCTCTCTCAATCATAAGGCCCACCGGGTGTCGCAACCATAAATCCAGTCTGTTTAAAAATTATAAGTTCTCGACGGTTATTATGAACTATGCTATATAACAAATACTAATTGGCATCGACTGTTGTAGACAGTAGGTAATTACTACAGTAATTGCTAGGTCTACGCATGCTAGATGTGTAGGTAATTATTTCGAGTTCTGTCTCATATAAGATTTGTAAACAGGTTGCGTCAATAAATAAGCACCGAGTTTAAATGAGAAATAGTAAACACACAATTAATTAACGAATAAGGTTTTCACAATTCTATATTAAATAAATATAATTTCCAGTTTATTTTCTAGTTAATATTATAATATTTACATAATTATGAAACAAAGTCGCCAACGCTGTTTATACGCTTGGATCTTTAAAAGTACGCAATGGATTTTTATGCCGTTTTCAGTAATAGATAAAGTGATTCAAATGGAAGATTAATACAATGTATATTGCACCCGTGCGAAGCTGTATCGGGTCGCTAGATAATAATAATTAAATGTCGCAATCCGAAATTAAAACGACCAAAAACATTTATTAAAAACGAAAATAAAGAATTTTAATTTAGTGGAAGAGGCAACGAACCGTTTCCTTTTTTATAGCTGGCCAATTGAAACGTTTCCAGGTCTCTGAATAATTCATCTTTCGTTTGAACAAAGACGAAGTGGGCCGCGCGCGGCGATTCTTTGATCTTTTGTAATTGGAATCGATGCTCATATTAAAAAGAGAAATTCTTTAGAGCGACCGATGAAATGCACCGAAGCCATTTTCTTCAAGACGATTAGGCAGTCATGATTGGCGACATTGCCCGGAATACTATTGGCGACTAATCCCTTTGTCTCTTTCCAATTTCTTTCTTAAACAGATTTGCACGAATCAAATTTTTACTAAAGTTGCCCAAAGTTTATCTTAACGTAATAACGTGGAAGGCTCGCTATTAATTATGTTTGCCGAGCTATGTGTCGAGAGCTAAGCTGTTTGCCAATGCTCCTCACTACAGTCATGAGAGGACTGCCAATATTATATCGCGCAATAATATTCTATGTAAACATAATAAAGTCGAGTAAAAACTTTATTAACGCTGTATTTTTTGTGCAGGTTGTTGAAGATTCTATCGGTACGAAGAGAATGTTAAACTTTGAAGAATGTCTGGACGGGAAATTGTTCAAGATAATATTATTTTGTGAGTAAATAAAGTAGAAAAAAGATAGTGTTTTTTTGTAAGATATTTTAGGTACCTATCACTAATGATACCTAAGATTGATATAACAGACGACACGTGTCGAAAAACACGTGACATTGATATTGACCTATGTTGTTGATTGCTACAAGTAGGTACAAGATACAAAATCATTATTATTTGTTCAAAACATAAGATAACATACAGAGGGCATGCTATAATCATAAAAAAAATATCAAGTCATGTTTAGCCTTTACGGCGTATAAATATAGTAATTTTAGCTTTATCTAACTTCTAAAATAATAAACTATGTTTTATAATAGTAACTAAAAACAAAAATTTAAACTTATATTTATGAACATTTATAATAAAATTACTAAAACTTACATTTTATCATTTAAAAACTCTTTAATTTTATAGTAGCATTTCTCTTTCAAATGCTAGGGTTATAGGGCTTTATTTATAAAATCATCAAGACGGTGTTTATCAACTGCTTTGCAGGTTCTAAATTACAAATTCTCTTTTAAAAATTAGCATTAACATACACAAAGAATTCACTTACAGTACCTTTATGTTTACTATGATTTTTGATAAAATATAATTGCCTTTATTCCTTCATAGAAGAGATTCTTGAACCTACATAGAATACAATCTTGGTAGTTTCAACAACAAACTTTAAAGTGCGCTCAAGTAGTAATGAAATCACAAATGCTATAATAATATTTATTTTCCTAAGAATATTGAATACAACAGTGTCTATTGGCATATTACTTTGGCAACTCTATCAATAAGGTCTGAAACTTGTGCAATAACATCTTCAATCGATTACATAATAGAGGGAAGATTGCCAGTTGCTAGCCACACTCGTTTGATGTTGTTTATTTAGGCAAGTATTTTTGTTATTGATTATTTCTTCTCTAATTTGCGATAACTTTACGTATTTATTTTGCGTCTAATATAGATTGTTTATATACATTTATTAGTAACGTAATGTTATCTCATTTACGATAAATACTCTTGCCAAGTTATGTATATTTGAGTGTAGTTTGTATAGTAAAATTCTAGAAATATATGTAATAGATAAATCCATTAATATTTTGCTATTTGATTTATAGTTCTTCGTTTTTTGTATGATATAATTAAAATAAGTAAAGACTGTTTTATTAGGTATACATTTATTGCCCTGCAGAGATATGCTGTATATATATACATATATAGCCACATAATATACACAAATTGGGACGAATACATTAAATAATCAGGATAAATGATTAAAGTGTCCTTAGAACCGGTTACTAAGACAATGACTTATCTATATATATAAAAATGAATTCCGATTTCCCTTGCTCATGCCATAACTTCCGAACGACTGCAACAAAAATCGGATAATGATTTCTTTGTTGTTCCTTTTTAAAAGGATATGTTTTATAAAAGAAAGTACGAAAATGTTGTGAAAATCTAACACCAGCCGTGTGAAGCCGGGGCGGGAGGCTAGGTATTTAATAAATTTTATCAAAGACTAAATAAAAAAAAATCAAATTTAACCGAAAACTTTTGAAAACTAGACAGACAGCTATTCAACCCTTTATAACGAAGGGCAAACAACCCGTCTTCCCCTTACTACGATTACAGGCCTACAGTAGCGGTATTTTTAAATAAATGTCACTTTAAGCACTAGTTAATTTCGTAAGTACAGTATATAAATTCAACTCATTTCAACTTCATGAGGATAGTCAGTAGAAGTTTAAAATTTAATCCCGGCATGGGTAAGAGAGCAGAAAAGTTAACCGCCCAAAACTTTGCGCGGGAACATATTGCCAACCCATTTATACTTAATTTTTACAGTATCTTGAAGACTAAGTGATATGTTTTGTTTTAATTTGCTTACGACGATACTAATATAAAAATGTTTGATAAGTAATTGTGTAAAGTGATACACGGTAGGTACGTTAAAAGCTCCATTTATATCCACAAGGTTACAAAAAAGTCAAAACTTATAATAACTTTCGTGAGGAGTATTCATAATTATTTAGAACAAAACGGTTTCAGACTCAGTAGGAATAGGAATTCATACATATTGGTGGTGGTGTCGAGTGTACACGCGACACAACCGCCGCGGCGTCAGCTCATGATTAGAGCCTCGTATTGAGTCTGAAACTAGTCGGGCGATCCTGGAAATATGGGTGAGTGAACCGTTTTGTTCTAAATAATTATGAGTAGGTACTCCCAGTACCTTTATGGGTTATTGTAGGTATTTTCTTAGAAAAGATAAAGAAAATATTAGATTGGATCTTGGATTTAATAAATAAATTGTAAGGCTCCACTCAAATCAAAGTATAGATCAGGTCGTACTTATTATATTTTCTCTATGCACTAACGCATTGGGGAATATTTTGCATTTTAAAGTTTAAAAAAAATGGTTCTGCGCTTGCGTTTTTGTTATTTGAACTTCTCTAATAAAAATAGACGGCGCGTGCAAAAGTAATTCTAAACATTATGTTTTTATTAAAATGAAAAAGTTTATGGTAAAATGGTGGTTCCATTTTACCATAAACTTTATGATATAACATATGATGTTTTAAGATTTTGCCGGTACTCTACGAATTTCATACTTAACTAAATTCCATCACATATCTGTACTATATCCAATAAAAGTTAACATAGATAACGTTTGAATAATAATATCTATGAAAAGCATTCGATTTGATCTTCACATACATTTCGACATCAACTCGATCGCGCATTCGAATTCATAGCACGTTTTTATCATTCGTACATAACAAGTGAAAAACGTACACATACACAAGAGGAAAGTCGAGTTAGAAATCGTACAATACTTGTGCGACGTTGTGAAACGCTGGCGTGGCAAACTTGTCTGTTAGCCCCCAAAGTGTTGCTAGAACTGCGTTTTTGCCACGTTCTGAGCAAAACAGATACCAGGTAGACGATATTCCTTCAGCACTTTCAGGGCAAGCACGTACCATAAATACATAGTAATACCTTCTTGGACAGGCTCATATTTTTACGTACCTAAACCTACAGCTTATGTAGTTTCGAATTATTTTATCTAACGTACCAAAATTATGTGCTATAATTCTAATAATAATCTCTTTATCTAATTTAATCCTAGTTTTACAAAGGGATACTGTAATACCTTAAAAGTGGGTTGTGAAGGTCAGATAGATATGATCATAATAGAGATAATCCGAGAATGCTAAACGCGTACCCCAAAAAAAGGAAAAAAAGGTCGGCAAAGAAGACTAAATATTTTAAATGTTATCGGTACTTAAATGCGTGGTGCAGCAACACTTTTCCCGGAGCGGATAAAGGATTAGCTTAGATACGTGTTCAACGATGTCACCTCCGACTTTATAGCGATACACTCTGAATTCTTTAAAATGACTTTCCAATTCTAAATGTGTTGCTCCATATATTTTAAACGCAATGCATTCGAGAGCTCACTACAACTAATGTTAAAGTTTATTATCGATTTGTGTTTACTTTATTTTAGTAGTAGTTTTTTTATTGGTTTGTCTAAGAATGTGTAAAGTGACTTTATATATGAATTTGACACAGATTAGAAATAAATAATTTGTATAGTATAAAATATTTATACTATCCAAATAAAAGCACAGTAAGTACCTATATTTATGATATAAGAACCATTTCAGATGACAATCACAAAATAACGATTCTAATTTCAAACAAATAAAAAATCCATGTTCATATAAAACAGGGGTTCCCAAACTTATTTTGTCTACTGCCCACTTTGAGAATAAATTATTCTTTAGCTCCCCCATATTTTCACCAACTTTAAAACCACTATAACTTCGAATTAAATTAATTATTTTGAGCTATATTAGCGGATATTTGTTTTTTTTTCTGAGTCTCTTACCGTCCCCCTTTAGGCCTGCAGCGCCCACAAGGGGGCGTTATCGCCCACTTTGGGAAAGGCTGATATAAAATAACAAAAATATATTATAAGTGTATTTCTCTACGCAGAAATGTTTTTACTAGCAGCAGCGCTTACGTGTAGACAAGCACAAAATAACTTAACAAATCTAACAGCATAGTCTATTCTCAAGTGGGGAATAGCACGAAGAAATATTATTAAGAACCTCTGGATGAAGCGCGGATAGGATGAGCCGGCAGTGGGTTCGTCCCACTGGGATCACAAATTCGTAACCCCGTTACATTACCGCGACCTCTCGGGCCTCGTACGATACTTTGACAACCATTATGATTGTATTAATTTACATCAAATGATGTTACAATTTTACTTAGTACAAAATGATGTTACACAATTTTACTTAGTACAAAATTGTTAAGTTCAATGAAATGTTCTGGAACACTTTGTGATTTAACTTTTTATGAGTTAGATTATCTGGTTTGGAACATTATAGGGCTAATTATGGTAGTTTTATTAGTTGGTTTACATACCAAACCATTGTAGATAATATTATTATTTACACGCAAATGATTTTTTTAATCAGCTGCAGCCAGAGATTTGATGCTTCCTTTTTGGATAGCATAAAGTTGCAGAACTTTGTTTCACTAGCAATTTCAGATAGAAATGTTAATAAATCTACCTTATGAATAAAGAGTAATAAATAGGCACAAGAAATGTAATAATTTAACACTATGGAATCTATTCACTTGCACTTCAATTGACCAAAAACAATTTCTTAAGCACTCGCAAAATCTAAGCGTAAATACGTACGCTATAAAGCTTTACCATTAATTGAATATCAATACGTAATACAGCGCTTCGAGTGTTAGGTAGGTAATACCCCTAAGTAACTAATGGGTAAATAATAGGCGATAGGAGAACTTAATACATAATGAAGGTTCAGAAGGCGAATAACACGCAGTATGGGTCTCGCGTAAATATTGTTTTTTTATTGCAAAAGTGTAAGTCTTACGCAATAATATGACGACCTCCGTGTTCTAAGGGCGTACACACCGGTTCTCAATGTGTCGGCAGCTTCGAGGGTCCCGGGTTTGATTCCCGGACGGGTCAATGTAGAAACACCACTTTTCTACGTTGTCTCAGGTCTTTGTAGGGTGTTTATAGTTATGTCTCTGATTCCATAACATTAGCTACTTACTTTGGATTCCGAGAAGTGCTTTATTTATTCTTATTTACACATAAAAAGTATAATAAAATTAAATGTAAATTAGAGTTGTAAAGTGACTAATATGTACAAAAGGCGACTTTATTGTACAAGGCAATTTCTTCCAGAACGCGTGTGACAATATATGTGATGTTGTCCAGATTTATTTATTATTACCTATTTATTAATACAATCCTAAAAAACCACGTCATAGAACTAACTGAAGAATTTCTCTTTAATATAAAGATGCTGATTACATATTTATATTTATTATAATTTGATTGCAATAAAACACGCCTTTATTAACATGATAGCACATTCGTCGTCATCATTCGATGCTTCTTAACTATGCACGTGCTATGCATACCTAGTACCTATATTAAAAAAAACGAGCACTGCTAACGAACGATAGAATTCTCTAAGGAAAACGAAGAAAATTCTACCATCCGTAACCACAACGAATCGTTTTATGAAATAGGAACTGGCTATTAGAAGGTATCTTTTAGTACTGTTCAAATTGGATCTTCTGTCGTTCTATTTTGTATGTGTCAGGGGTGACTATAAATAAACGTGTATGTTAGATTAGGTGGTTGTATGCGGGCGCAGTGCAAAGATGACGCGTGTGATAATATCGTGTCTACGCAGTACGTATTGCACGGCGTTCAGAATGCAATAGCTAAGTAATAACTTAGCGACAAGAACATTTAACTGCATACGTTGGAGGTCTCTTTTATTATTTACAGTCTCTACTAACAATTTATACAAAAACAAAAACTTAAGCTATTTTAAAAGTAAAACTTATAACATTAATAAAACAGTTTTGATTAGGAACCAGTCATAAGGAATTATTTAAAACAAAACGGTTTACTCACGTATATTTTCGGGATCGCCCGACTAGTTTCAGACTCAATAGGAGTCCCTGATCATGAGCTGACGCGGCGGCGGTGGTGTCGCGAGTCGGAACTGCTCGATAGTTATTATTTTATGGAGTTTTATGTTCACCATGGAACATATTATTCTACAGGAACTTATACCGTCAGAAAAGCAACTCATTAAAAACTAAACTTTTTAGAAACTTCAATTCTTCAAATATATGCCTGAGTTGCAATTTACCTACACTCATGCATGATGTGTTGTGTGCATACATAAATTTGTGTTCACATTATAAGATACACATATTGTAAGATAGTCAGTCAGGTGCTTATTCAGTTACAAACAGTAACACCAGCACCTGTTCAAACTAAAACCCAATTAATATTTCCTTCTTTATATTTAGTTAGACTCCTTTGTGTTCGCGGCGATGGCGAGGTATTGAACACAAGATTTCATTACGCGTAGTGGCCGGTATCGTCTTTATAGTGTCATAAACGAGGAAATAACATTAAAGAGGAGCGTAAAAACGGCGACCTGTGGCATTGCATTCCAGCTTAACGTCCATACCGCACTTATATAACCTTAAGATATATTGGCCTCCGTTTTTATTTACGTTTTTCAATGTATAACGACAGGGATTTGTTTAGAAACTAATAAAATAAATGACCTTTGTGTCTGGTTCTCCTTTCTGTTTTGTTACATTTAATTGTGATATTGGGAATTTGCTTTTCTTCAGTCATTCTGAAAAAAATAGCAAAGTTAACAAATGAATAAAAGAAATTACGCAATGAAATAGTTTTGAAAACTAGGACTGTAAAATGGAAAGGGATTATTATTACATTATTCTACATTTAAAATTCGTGAATTCTGTGAGTAAATGACAAACTTCAATAACAAAACCACCTATTTTGGTAATAAAGGGACCTTTACGGAAAATTGAACAGCAAAGCCAAATTAACCGGTCGCAATTGTATCTGTATCAATACGACCGCATTACTCACGACACCTCCGCACTGTTATTAAAACAAGGAACAAAAATTAATTATGATTTACGCAAATGAATTGTAAATTACAAACAACGGGATGAATTGTGCGACACAATTAACTGTGTTTAATCGTAAGTCGCCGAGTCAGTGAAGGCACGCCACACAAAGCGGGCAACAGATGTGAGCATTAAAATTAACATGCCTGTTAATTGATGTAAACAACACACGCGGGGTACTAATGGAAGTAAGGTATCACTCCATTTAATTGCCCATATATGTGCTGAGGTTACCACGTTAATTGGAACTAATAACGTTGCCAGCGCCGCATTCAAACTACACAGGCCTAAATTGCTTTAACATGAAATTCAATAATTGTTTTCGTTGACATTAATGTGTTTCAAAAAACCACTTTGTTGACAACCAATTACGTGTTGGTTAGGTATTGGTTAATATAGATTTTGTGTGCATGTGCTTTATTATTGTAATGACAAAAACATACATATTTATTGTATGAAGATGAAACGAAATTTGTTTTAAATACATAATTAATTTAATAATTAATTAGTGGGTAGCACTAGTACCTATAACTTGAATTAGTAGGTACAAAAGGTTCTTTTATAAAATGTACCATGAATGTGTGCTAAGTCTAATATTCAACTTTTGAATTAATAGGAAAACTACTTCGACTTAGAAACTATAGGCAAAAGCTAATAAACAATGGAACATTTATTATGCAGGCAGTCACAATCTTCGCCAAGTCTTCGGCCCACAGCTACAAACTAGCAGACATTGTAAACACTGGAAAGACTAAGTACCCAAGTAAGTAACGTAGCTAATATGTTACTCAGGGAACAAAGTGCCTCGTTTGCACCAAGACCAATAGTCGGACAGTGCATTAGTTAAATGGATACGCTTAACTCTATAGTTCCGTCCCGTCCAAGTTTCCCACAATCCTACCAGTAACTTAGATTACTACTGTTGAGTTGAAATGCAAACAATGTCTATAGGAAGATGAAATGTCAATGCTCCTGACAAGATCTTTTGATCCTATTATCTGTACGGGCGTGTTCCGTTTATATTAATTAAAGCTTTGTTTGCCTTGAGCAACGACTCATTTATTTCGGTTAAATCTTTGATATATTTAGACGCACAATAAATAACTTTAATTAATTCCACGATTGTCGAACGATGTTTATGCTTACAGTACAGTATGCCACGTTTGTCAGTTCGTAGATGTCACGGTTATTATTATATAGGAGCATGCCTGGTCTAAGGTTTATAAGTCGGCTAACTTAGATACTATTTTAAATATTTAAGAAAAAAAATAAAAGAATCATCAATAGGTTGGCATTCAATAATACATGTCTTGATATTCTAAAGCCACTTGAGGCATTTTGATATCAACAAGCTACTTCGAAATCATAAAATCGAGTGTGACAAAAGGTCAGCTAAAAGCAGACGTCGGTGCTAAGGGGTCGTAGAGACAGTCGCGCTAAATGCAATATTCAAAACGAGTGTGCTATAGCGCACTGGGGAGGGAACATACCCTACATATGTGAGGCTGATTGCTCTGAGAATAGTACTCTCGGTATGAATCTGCGACGGTCACTGTAGCTAAAATAAAAGTGTTATTTATTCGTGGGCAATTCCCTTGTTTATACTTGAAAATAAAGTGTTTTTTTCTATTGTTTGATGCTATTTTAAATGGTAAGGTTATTGTTGTAAGTTCGTTTTCCTTATGTTATTGTAGTTGTCGGTGTTTTAAACGTGAACAATTGACTGCCTTACTTCAGTCTAAAAGTTCTTTTTTTTTTGCACATTGACTTTTATTTATATTACATGACAATAAAGAGGTTATTTATTGAATAGTCATTTTGAACTTTAATGCTCTGTAAATCATCTAAAGACCATCAAAAAGCATTGGAAATTAAAAACTAAACAGTTATGAAAGGATTTACCTACGAAACAAAATTTAACCACGAAAAGCATAAACGTACATACTTCATGTCTAATAAAAAAAAAATATGAGTATAAGGTTAAAATAACTGTTAAGCCACAGTCCTCAGTAGCTGCTTTCATGTCACAAATGTAATAAAGCTCTCGTGAGTCTCGACAAAAACTGCACAGCAAACAACTAAAAAAAATATTTAAAACACATTCCTCGACTACTCTACACTCAAATCCATAAAGGTTAATGTAAAAATGTTCAACTTTTGAAAAATATACGGAATATTTTTTTTTTTATTCACCGGGGTTATTGGCAAAGGTCGTGCGTTGTCAACCGTACATATTTGTTCACACAAGGCAACGCATGCATGAAATCCTATTTTACGGCTCGTATCCTTCCGTTTAGAGCGCCTTTTGAATGGGCCGTGTCTGAGCTCACTCGAATATCTTAACCCATAT
The DNA here is from genome assembly GCA_932294365.1 of Diachrysia chrysitis. Classification (NCBI taxonomy): domain Eukaryota; kingdom Metazoa; phylum Arthropoda; class Insecta; order Lepidoptera; family Noctuidae; genus Diachrysia; species Diachrysia chrysitis. The sequence goes on along the minus strand of OW028649.1, from coordinate 6,246,716 downwards.
GTTACCAGCCAGCACTCGACTCGGAAAATCGACTAGTTTACTATATTTACATTCTTCAATTTTTTTATGCAGGTAGCAAGTGTACCTAACTGTTGAAGTCAATGACAGAAAAATACTTTAGCTACGATTGTTTTGAAATATTTCAACACAAATATAATTTATTTAATTCTACAACTATTTGAATTAAAAATAGATTTATGTTTTAATTTTTAATCAGTGCTACATATTTGCTTCACAACAACAAAAAGTAGATATAATTGAAACGTTTATCAAAAGCACGTTAATATATAACCGAGAAGCATTATTCTATAATAGTTGTAGTTAATTTACGAGCGTTTACGGCGCATATGGAAATCCGTTGGGCGACGGGGCGGCCTGTAGATACGGCGAACAGTGCCTGGGCGTCGCAGCCACGTGGCCGAAGGAACCCCACATAAATTAACCCGTATACAGCAAGAACAAGGTCATATGTAACCCCTAAATTAGGGGGGTATAAAATTTCCACACTCAAGATGCCTGCTTTAGAGCGGGAATTAAATTTTATGTAACAAGATTAAGACGTGGTACGTTTGTAAGTAATTTTTTTATAGCTATGACTTACATATTATGAACAAAAAATAAAAATTGTATTTTCTGGAATTTAACTGCAATTGTTTTACGTACCATTTATCAATACTAATATTATAAATACGAACAGACGTTGTCTGTCTATCTGTTACGCTTTTAAGGTTTAACCGATTTTAACGTAACTTGGTATGGGGTAAGCGGAGATCCTAAGAAATGACATAAGCTAATTTTTGTCGTTAAAACCGACACCAAAGCGGGCGGGGCCGCGATCAACAGCTAGTTGTCAATAAATGTAAATTTAAAATTATAATCAAAATAAATAAGAGACACAACAACAATACCAATTAAAACAACATCGTATAAACATCGAATCCCAAACTCAGCTCGATTATCCAAAGAAAATTCATTAAGTCTAATTTAAAACAAACTAGCAACAAAGATATGTACAGCTAAATTGTATTCCTGCCAAAAGAGCACCTCTCACAGTACAGTGGCTATAAACAATGAGGGAAATAATAACCAACAGATTGAAATGCGGTTAAAACTCGCGCACTCACAAAAGGTCCCGCGGGCTACCGTTTATTGTTCGACGCATTTTAATGAACCTTACTATGACCGCGATGAATACCGATGAAGGTAGCTTTAACTTTTCTATTTTGTGTACCTACAACTTGTTTATAATATTCATTTTATTATTCACACGGAGGTACCTACGTGACGTTTCCGTCAACATTGTGGTTTTGTAATCTAATAATACCTTTTTTAATTGGAACTAGGTATATTTTTGTATGGGTCAAGCCTGCATCACATGGCCATCATTGCTACTCCTGTAAGCCAGGAAATACAATGATAACCAATAAATACCACCGAGACACTTATGCTCACACTTTTTGTCATAAGGAAACAATTGACTGTCTTACATCCTGCAACGAAATTAATCAGAAGAACTGGGTATAATAATAAATGATTTATGTATTTTTCGGTTAGTAAATCTGAGTAGTCGGTATATACTGTACCTATATCTTTTTCGGTTGGAAATTCTCAGTAGTTTCGCTAACAACTTAAGTAATATTCCGGCACATAATAGGCTCGCTTCCTCCTACATGGGAAAACTGGAATTAGAGAAATGTTTTAAACAACAAAATAAATGAGCGTTTATGTTAGTATTTTATATAAAATTTAAGAAATACACTCATCATACAATCATCATATCACTCAGCACTCACAACAATAGCACAGTAATTCTAATGACTTAACTAACTTAGGTGGGTATGTTTAAAGTTACAGATTTATTAATAAATGTTGTTTTAATATTTGTCAGCCTTGTTTGTACCAAACTTGTCCGTTCAACAGTCATTGGAAGCAATGTTTTCGTCTCGTATATTGACTTGCATAGATATTTCAACATATATTCACAGAACACAATGGATGGGAAACAACTTGTCCTCTGAAATCACTTCCACATTCTCCGATTGTTCGCTATTGCCAATCCGGACGTATGGTCAACCTTTTTTATTGTAAAATGTTTTGACACTTTCAGATTTAGTGTTCTTTAATACATGTTGTTTTTTTTTCATACTAGAAGTTTTACAAGTACCTATATAATGTATCAAGCAGATTTTTCAATGAACGGATTTGTGTGCACAAGGTTGAAGGTTCGAACCCATTACAGGCTAATGTGCCTTTTTTAAAGTTATACGCACCTTCTTTATTATTCTAAGGCATTATTGACAATCGGTGAAGGAAAATACCGTGAGGATAAATGCATTTTAAAAATTGGAATCTGAAATCGCAAACCCGCAATGAGCAAGCGTGATGATCGATTGAAGTATGTAAATGTTTCTTAGTAGCGCTTAGAAATAATTTAATTATAAAAATCCTCGTATTGATTTTTGTAACACTAACAACACATTATCCTTTCTCATACATAAATTACACGATGTTCAGCGGTAAATCATATCCAAGCATAATAATTTAATGCGATGCCTCTAAGACGAATAACGGTGGCGGACAATGAAAAATAATTAAAAGTAATAAATCTCTCTGCAGGTAACAAAAACGTGAAGTGCTTAATAAACGTCGCATGTCTGTGGGGCGTGGGAAAGAGCACACGCGGTTCAGCCGTATTCCGGACGGCGATGTCCGATCCGCCTGTATGACGATGTTAACACGCTCATTAAGGACGTATAAGGACCAATGCGACCCTCGGTAATGTAATTCGAGCAAGACAGTTCAATACGTCTTACAACTTGATTGTTCATTTCGTTTTCCTTAATTTGAATCTTCCTGTTAGCGTTAAATTAGTTTGTATGCTAACATTTTTGCTGGCAATATCGTTTGTATGATTAATTTTTTTTAAACCTAAACAACAAAAAGATATTGTGTTTTATTCATTTCTCATGATGTAATGTTAATAAGTGTATTGTAATGAAATAAAATTTTAATGCCACTTAAATAAAACCTAAATAAAACCTTTAATATTTTTTTTAAACACAAGTGTTTAAATCGGCTATATTATATATACAGTACTAGTGAAGACAAACAAGCCTAAACACGGTAGAATTGCGTTATTTGGTGCTTAGTTCCTAAGGCCACTTCCTGACACAATCATCAGACCTGCTCGCGAGTACCATAATATTGTATTTTCACCGGACATACATAAATATGCAAAATTTTATCTCAATCAGAAAACGAAAAGGTTATAATTTAGCTGCAAGATTTGACTTAAACAAACATAGATACATACATTCATATACTAAAAAGAAAAACATAATAAAAATGCGTTGAAATAAGTTTGTCAAGTCTTTATTCAACTCGATTTTATATTTAATTTGTTGTTATCAGAATATACCTCCGGGGATCCACTGCCTTCTCCCGGAACATGAGATTAGAATGGACACCTGAAACCATTGCTGTCCTTAATTACGTTTTAATTACTCTTGATTCTTTCAATAGATTTGAATAATTAAACAATTTTCTTGTTACTTTCGTAGAACGTGATTTAAGATTAATATCTTTTTGGTGTTATTTCAGAAATAATGAGGCGTATTGAGTGTTGCAGATACTTTAAATTATCATTTTTAGGGTTCCGATGGGTGCCGACGGGACCGACGGGTCCGCTGTCCGTCCGTACGTCTGCGTTAACGGGCTGTATCTCATGAACTGCAATAGCTAGAGAGTTAATTTAAATACACAGAATGTGTTGCCTATAACAACAAATAATAAAAATAAATTAAGAATTAAAGGTGGCTTGATGCGCAAGTCCAACTCGCACTTGGCCGGTCTTTATTTTAATTCATAATTATGTTCGTCCTAATTTCCATTACCTACTTACAAAATTCGTAGTTGTTAGTGACGATGCATATAACTACGTTCCATGCGGCATCCATAGACAAATAAGTATCTAGGTAGCGGGTTCGCGAATGCCGTGCCGTGCCTCTACCGTTCGCTTTCTTGCAACAATAATGGGGTTAGGTGCTATATTTATGACCGAGACTGGATAAAATTATGTGGCATCGTACTAATATTGCCAAAGCGAGCACTGCATGTGGTCTGTTCCCACGGCCGAGTATATCCCTACTTATTTTGGTATTCAACATACGAATTTCACTTTTATGTTAAGATCAAGAGGTCGTTTCACTTAAAGGACAGATTAACTTAACCTCCAAATTAAAAAAGGAAAAATACCGCTACTCTGGTTAGGTTCCAGTAATTGCGATAAAAGTTAACCGAGCGACGTAAGTAAATCTGCAGTGTTGGAATCACCTGAGTGGGACGCTTCTGAGAATTAAATTGACTCGCTTTGCTTTTATTTTAATACATCGTAGACTGCCGCGCTGTAGACTGAAGCGTAGCCGTAGAGTTTTGTAGCTCTGTCACTAGCTCGTAGCACTAAGCAAGCAATGTCGTTAGACTTAGCGCAATTTGCTGCAGTGTAAGTCGCTTGGCAATTGGCGTTATAAGCTGTAGCACACACTTTATGTTGTTCATTCAAATAGCTGTTTGTAAACAAGTTTTGAACTCCGTGCATTCGAACGGTAGAAAATCTTTGTAAATGTTTTAATGGTGTCCAGGTAAAATCAAACTTAGAACTACTGTTCTAATATTAATTGTAACTACATACATTAAAACAAAGATGGATGATCCATTGTTTAATCACGTATAATTTTGACGCAAACCCATAAAAAACAGCTGCGAGTTTTCCTAAAAATAAAAACACAATATGACATTGTGACTTGAACAGCATTCGGTTACGACAAGTACATGTATACAGAGGGTTGAATAATTTACGAGTGCACTAACTTTGGCCACGGTGGGACCCGTTCAGTACAGATGCGGGGAGTACATATATCAAACCGGGCCGAAGGTTACAACTTCAATAAAACTTCAGCGAAACTTATTCAAACGCGTCGGCCGGTGAAAGCTGTTTTTAACTTCTACTCACAAGGGATCACCCATACAAATAAAGAGTTAGTCGGGATATGAAAGCGGATTTCTTTTTCTGAAATAACTTTTAGAAAACATTCTTGGCTGTTTGCCATTTTAAGTAAATTTTCTGTTTTTATATGTAGCTGTATGTGGGCAGGCGGCCAAGCTGATCGCCGGGTGATACGTACTTTATACTTACGTAGGTTGTTCTTACCTGTCTTATTATTATTAAATTTCATATTCCTTCACTTCATATTTTTGTACAACACTCAGTCCTCAAATACTCATATTAATATTCTAGCAGTTCCATTCAAGTAATTCTAAATATAGATGCATTAAAACTTGACTTCATGGAGTTATAAATCAAATTTTTGGCCTATAGTCGTTAGGACTATCAAGGAGGTTTTTATATTTGTACATAGCAAATATTATCCTTACTCAGTATTGTCGCAAAGTATCCGCAGAATCTACGAGTCCCGGGTGGATAATAGTTTGCTACTTTGGGGTTAACGCGTGTAGCTCTTATAAATCTTAATATTCAATGAAAGCCCTCAACTTTCACACAAGAAGTAGTGGAAGATTATATTTATGGGAAATATTTTATATGTAATACCGTGTAATGTCCTGAATTTATTTATTTTGAAGATCTCCGTGGTCGAGTGGCGTACACTCTGGTTTTCAAGGTGTCGCTAGCTCCCGAGGTTCCGGGTACGATCCCCGGATGAGTTAATGTAGTAAACCACTTTTCTACACTGTCTCGTGTCTCTGATTCCATAACACGTTTCAGCTACTTACTTTAGGTTTAGAGCAATGTGTGTGATGTTGGCCATATTAATTTATGAATTGTCAGTATGATGTTTAAGCCGAAATCTTCTCTAAAAAAGGTTGAGCAAAGAAGCCACGTATATAAATCACTTAAACATTGTATTTCGACGAAATTAGTAAATTAAATAGTAATAATGACGTTTGTAATGGTACACCTCCGCTACCCCATCTATTAGTTTTCTGTCTTTCCTGTCCATCCAAAGGTTGTCTGGATGATATTGCTATTAGCGACAAGACCGCCAATGTACCCTTTTTAACTTTATCTCATATAATGCTGTATCTTTTGTAGTGTCCAGTAAAGAAAATAACAAATATAATATAGATATTAGCCATAGAAAATTATATTGCCGTAATAGGTTTCAAAACTAAAAAAAGTTCTACATACTATCCTATACAGGATATGTAGTTATTGCGTACATTTATATCAAATTATCAATAACAAATAGGTATTAAAACGTAGAAATAAGATACGCATAAAATAAGTCATTATAAAATCTGTTTTTGCGGCGGTCGTGCGGTTGTTGGCGCGGTTGTACAAAACACGTATTTGCATAAAAGTCAAATTGGATACAATGTGAATGCAACTGCTGTAACGCAACTTCTGAACAAAACTTCCTATCACATTACATGTCTGGGCTTTCTGTTCCTATATTTGTATAATAATCTATAACAACTTTTTTTCATTAATCGTATACAATTAGTGTAATACTGTAATCTGTTGAAACTATTTAGTGGAATTGTTTAAAAAAAAATACTTAAAGTAAACCAAATTAAACCTAAATATTAAAATAATGATTCAAAGAGATTTAAAGTGAAAAGTCCTTTAGGCGCGTTGGGCATTTTTTGAGATGAGAAAATTCAAAACTCGCGACACTGTTACCGTTACCGTCACCGACACCTTGGTATATAAGTATCTACATATATTGTAATTGTTCAAGTTTTCTCTACTGTCGGCACTCTCGGAGTGCCACTGTTTTTTTTGCTTGTAGTAGGTATTAATAGGTCTTCAAGAGGTAACAAAAGCTACTCTACATGTGCTGATGGTGACCAAGGTGGTGCTTTAGTGAAGTAACAGTCCCACACACCCCGGTTTTATAAATCCCCGTAAGGCCGGGTGAGTTATGAAGGGTTTTCCTCCGCAAACAAAAAAAAGGTATTAATAGATAAATTTATATAGCTTGTTTCATAAACAATGTTTTTAGTAAAATAAGTTATTATTGGATGGTTTATATAGGTCGAAACTAAATTTGTGTCGAAGGTATTATATTGTTAATTACGGTCCAATTTAAAACTGATCCTTTATAATTTTGTTACGTTCAACGGTTTCAGAAATCTGACTACGTAAACATAATTAAACTCGTAACTTTGAAATCCGATTCAGGTTATTATTTCATAATAATATTTAGCAATTAGTTTATACGGTGAACCCAATTTAAATGTTAGTGTAATATGCTTGGATTAATTGATTTATTGTCGATATGTCAATTATTTGAAGTGTTCGAGTGGCCTACACACCGGTTTTTAAGGTGTCAGTAGCTCTGAGGTCCCGGGTTCGATCCTCGGACAGGTTCAAGTAGAAAACCACTTTTCTTCATTGTCTCGGTTATAGAGTGTTTATAGTACCTTAGTTGTCTCTGATTACACGTTCATTTTACAATTAAACAAGTGCTGTACTTTTACCTACTTTCTTTTAGTTCAGAGCAATGTATGTGATGTTCTCCACATTTTTTTATTATTTATTTTGTTTATTAATAAGTTACAAAAGAACATTAACAACTTTTTTGCATAGCTGCGATCGATCGATCCATTCAAAAATAGTTTGATAGCATTTAGGTACATTTATTTTAGTCATTTATGTCTCTTAATAATTTTAAAAATTCTAAGAGTAAATTATGATTGCCTTAAAAAATAAATTCAAAATTCATACCTTCGTAGTGCATAAAAGTGTCTATATTCCCGATGTATTCTGTACATATGTTACTCAATTCGTAACATAAAGCTGAATGCAGACGCGAGACGCGTCAAATCTTGTCACTCGCTCAATAAAGAGCAAATAAACTCGACTTTCGAGTACATTTGAGCTCACACTCGTGTTGAAGCGAGCTCTCGAGGCGCGTTCCGCGAGTGTTTAGCAAACTGTGTAAACAATCCTTCTTGATTTATGTACAGGGATTAGTTGTATGAAAAAATATTTTATTGAAAGCCGACATGGAAATATTTTTTTGTTTTATTTGTTCAGACTTAATTTGTACGTATTTTGTACTAACTATTACCCGCGGTTCCGCCCGCGTGGATGTCGGCTATGACGGCAAAAAGTAGCCTATGTCCTTTCTCAGGCTCCAGACTACCTGTGTACCTAGTAAATTTCATTTAAATCGGTTCAGTAGTTCGCATTTATAATATTCGTGAGGATATTGACAAAAATTATAGAAAAAAGGGAAGACCATACTCTGCAGTGGGTAATTCCGGGCTATAATGATGGTGATGATTTTGTATATTTGATCATCAATGATATCAATTAAAGTAGTCAAAACCAGAAGGGGGGTTTAATACTTATTACATTAGCAATAAGTATTCAACTAATAATATTAAATTCTCGTTTAAATTTCAAGATTTGATTTCAAGTTGGAATAAAAACTTTTTCTATTAATTTTATGATTTTCCTGGATTTTACTTTTTTATTTGAATACTCAGAAGTGTTCTTTCAATTAATCTAAGGATACTCTCTAACATATTCCTATGATAAAATGCTTATTGCGCGAAAACTTACCGTCATTTATTATACTCGCGGTAAAAGGGAAAATCAAAGGTGTGGAAACCAATTCCTATAAATTTTCTTCTCGTATTTATTTGAGCTTAGCCGGTTGTTGTGTTTTACCAAATTTCAGGTAGAAGGGATCTTGGTTCGTAGATTCGAGTCAAACTGGGAGAATTAAACGAAAGTTTATTGAACCGCTTAAACTGTTTTATTTCAAGCCATTTTAATCAGCAACACATTAACATCAAATATCAGGGGACAACTCACACACGGCCATCTTATCCCAAACTAGGCAGAGCCTGTGTTATGGCAACCAAACAACTGATTAACGTAGGTTAGGTAAATATATATCTCTAAATAATTTTTCAAAAGTACTTTATTATTCTTTTCTGCAAAACAGTTTGAGTCCTAAAAACTTATTTTTATTATTTATTACAAATTAACGCATTAAAATATATATATTTATAGAACTAGATATTATTAAATATTATATAGTTAAAAAGATCAGATAACTCAAAGTTACAAAGTATGTTGTGCAAATACCTGTGAGATAAGTTTTTAGGGTAGTTGCCTATTAAAACACCTCTCCATCTAATAATTATTAATTTAAATGAACTCAATTTGTGTAGCTCAGTCTATCAACACGGACCGTCGCGAACTTTTCCAATAACGGCGACCTCTATGCGGAAAATTCAGTAATTTATTTAACAATCTTAATCTCCACGTTATCGTGTGAAAATAATTTATATTTGACTCCAGCAAAATAAAGTATACGTGACTACTAACTCGAGAAAAAGAACGTCTGGAGATAACAAAAGGAAAGTATTATAAATTTTATTTTCCACTTTTATCAGCATTATAGCGAGCACCTAATCTAAAGGTAAAAGACATTGTGATGGAACTCGATTAAATTAAGTTACTACAGCGAAAAGGAGAGCAATTTCGATTCTCATAGAATTCAAATGAGCTTTTTATTCAAACACAAGACTGGAGGAAACACTAAAACAGACGGTTCCACTTCATTGCATCGGGGGACATCCCTCCCGCTTATGTTTTTAAACTTCATACAGCTGATCTTGGGGAAACACATTTTGATGCAGAGTTACCTAGTAGTAAAGTATTGATTTTATTTGAATTTTACCTTAGTCTACAACTTTGAACCAAATGGTCCATACTAAATAAGCAGAGGTCTTTAATTTTGCCTTACACTATAACACTGATCCAATTGGTTTACAGATGTCTTCTTCTTCTGCCTAGCCTTTACTAAGCTATGTTGGGGTCGGCTTCCAGTCTTACCGGATTCAGCCGAATACCGTATTTTACGTGGAACGACTGCCTATCTGACCTCCACAACCTATTTTACTGGGTACGACTGGTTGTCAGAATTGTAATGACTTAACGACTACCAAAGATCAACGTATGACAGTCGGGACCCACGGGTTAACGTGTTCTCCGAGGCACGGAGGGGTCTCGGTATGTTTACAAGTGGTCACCACTCTACGGACCAACCACGGCGAGCGCGGCTTAATCTTTATTATCGGTTAAACCGTAAGGCTTACACTTAGCCACGAACCCCCCTATTGGTTTACAGATGTACTGTACAAATTATAATAAAAAATATTGGTATCAAAATAATGACAGTACCGAATATCATTCTTTATGTGACAGTGTTCATTTATGGTCATTGGAATTTGTAAGCTTTATCAGCATGTTAATAGCTGGTTGGGATTGCCAATTGAGTAAACATATGGGAATTTAATGTTTGGTTGTTTAATATTCACAAAGATCCAGTCAAACTCAGTATACTTTTTATATTTCACAAAAAAGGCATTGTTAAACCAGATTTTTAGTGTAAAAAATTACTCGTTTTTTTTTTTCAATTTTTAATTTAACTCGATCTCTTTTTTAAGCTTGATACTAATCTTATTAAAAGTAAATACTTAGAATGTTTAGTTACTTGTAAATAATAATACTTAATAATTGAATATCGTTTAATCGTATATTTCTAATAGATCTTACAAGAAAGCCAGGCGATACACTTTTCATAGTTTTGAAATAGTTTCATCTTACAATACGCAATGAAATATAAACACTAGAATATAGTTTATTAAAGCTATAGACGTCTTACAGCGATAGATATATACAGTACCTAGTACCGTTAAATGAGATCTTACAAATAGTACATAATTATGGAAATTGATATGAACATGTATCTAAATTCATTCGTTAATTGATTTTCATTACAATACTATTAAACAACATGTTTCTAAACAATTATACAAACATTTATAAAATAATATTTATAACATATTATAGGTACTTAATTTTTAAGATATGTACTGAATGCAACGGAATACTAAATATGTATTCAATTAATCGAAAATAACACGTAAGATACAATAGACAGTTTATTTATAATTCAACAAACCTATTTATAACTATAGATAAATTTTCCTACGTTAAATATACAATTTACTACTACAGCAAAACTTATAGCATGGTTTTAAACAATCTATCTGAAAATATCTATTATACTCTATCTAATCGGAGGCCTTAATAAAATATCAAATAACATTTACCTCAAAAAAAAATCTCGTCACATTATTCTAGGCCTAACATCAGCGCCAATTAAGATATCTGAGTATATTACACTTACAATACATTTTGTAGCTCCATTTATCATAAGCAAGACGTAAACAAGACTGTACAAGAGATATATACAAACTTATGAACTACTTAATATATCTGCTACGTAGCTGCTACGAGAATGCCTACCGTAGTGAAATCTGCTTCAATATTGTGTCCAGCTCTTGGCTGCAACAGAAATGAAAACCTTAGTAACGTGTGAAAGCTGGGGTTAAACTGATGGAAACTTGTTTGAGCGTAGCGGAAAATAGGTCTTTGTCTTTTTGGCTACGGTTGTGTAGCGCTACGCCGCACGCTGTTAACATTTTGTTTAGATCGATGTTTTTATGAGAGTGTCAAAGTAAATTGAAACTATATACTATATTCTTATAGTTGATATTAATTAGTTAAATGTAGACTGTTCGATAAAGGATAGAACAAATAGTGGGTGAGTTCCATTTAGGTACGGAATCTTAGGCCAGACTTAAATTGATTGCGTTAAGTATCGCAAAAAAGTTATCCAGAAATTGTGTTCTGTTGAAATAAATTCACGAAACTAAACAAGTTAAGTTCAATTTTCACGAGGTCTCAATAAAGACCTTGTTGACTAATACTAATTCTATTTAGGGCTGCCGAGTTTAGGAAAAAAGTAATAATCTAAAAAAAAAAATAGCATAAAAAATTAGGTCATCATTTGGTATTTCTTTTTTGTTTTGTGTATGATTGTTTATTTAAATAATGTGGTCGATGTTTCAATTCAATAAGCATTACTCGCTCAGTGTTGCAAGCTTTGCTCTCATATTTGAACATGAAATGTAAATGCGGCAATGACGTAATTTGCAATCGCGATAACTGGAATATTATCGTTATCGCTGTACAGGTTACTGCTAGTAACACCAGTTGATTGTACAGATAGTGTATAATGATGAAGCTGTATGTTAAACAAATATTATGAAATGGCACAAATGGTGACATAAAAATTATAGTGTAGGTAGGTCACATATTTCAAAAACGTATAAAAATGTTTCAAGTCAATTTATATTTTATTTTATTAATTTTTATTAAGAGGTAAATAAAATTATAATTACCTTTGTAATGCATATCTCGATGCATACTAGGACAGGTCTTCCCGGGATACTGGAAATATTTCAATGAATTAAACCACAAACGACCTTAAGTCAAGCGCCGACCAAGCAAACACAATTCATTAGTGTTACATTAATAGTACAGTCAACTATTTTACAGGGAAACACTGCAACGACTAAGTACATCGCTTAGGTACCCGGCTTAGCATACAATATGAATTATTAAATGTGTCTTCAGAGGAGTTTGTGCTTAATTTAATTTCGTATAAGGTGTAAATTACCTTGCTGAGATCGAAGTCGATGTTGGTCCTCACGGCTCGGTGGTGGAGCGGCTGAGGTGGCCTGAAGTTGTTGCCGAGGGGAGCTTTCGGGTGCCGCGCGTCGCCTTGCATCAGTCGCCTTAAGGCGTGCAACTACAGTCATGAAATTCAATTATGTTGACACTAAACTTCTTGAAAGTAAAATGACTAACCTATTTTGGTATTTTATGAAACACTGGCCAAATATTATAATGGAATGTGCTTCTGTTAGTTATTTTGTGACGACGTTCAAAATAAAAATTCGTTACCAGTAAGTATATGAAAATACATAAAAGCATACAAAAAATTTACGAAAATTGTATGAGCATAAATAGTAATGTTTATTGTCTAATTTTCATAAACAATCATAACGTCTGGGAATTTAAGTACCAAAGCTGTAATAGTCTTATAGTAATTTCGAATATTCAATGCATACAAGCACGTTTGGTTTCCATTATAACATAAACGACTGTTTACGTGGAGAGCGATTTCAAGTAAATTGAAATTTCTTCCTTTTATAATGTGAGTTGACTACTACTATCGTACTTATAGCTCTACATTTTCGCTACGGTGGGATTAACTGGCGCTGAGCACGCGACCAACGCTATCTGATTCGCATCGCTGTTTACGCTGTATTAAACAATTTGCTTCTGATTATAGACTCTGCCTAAACCTTGATTTTTCCAACTGTAATTCGTTTTGTGTTATTGTCTACAGATGACACATGTTGTGTAAAGAAGAGAAGGGGAATGAATGACGTTTATTTTTGTACACTTGAGCCTTGATTTGTTTAGCAAGTTTCTGCAGTGCTGCCGTGAACTAAATTGGACCGAATTGATAAATAACCGTGTAATGTACTTGTGACAGGAGCCATAACAAATCCACTATAGGTTCATTTTCTTCACTCTCTCGTATGACTAGTTTTATTTTGCTTTTTATTACTTGCACGCACCATTAAGGCTGGGGGTTTTATTAGCATAAAACTAAGCACGTTAGTGGTGTTGTAAATTGCGCTTCAAGCAGCGACCACATGGCGTTCGCTCAACTCCCCGCGAGATTGCAAGCAGTTTCCACTAGCACTTAATTTTCCAACCAACACAAACGGAAAACATAAACAATGATTTATAATAACAGCCACACAACGCGGCACTTTCAGTTTACTTTTAACACGTACATAATTCACGGCGGAGTCTTTGTCTAAAGGCGAGGGACGTGAGTTGTTTATTGTAGCGTGGGCACAAATGAAAATGTTATTACGCTGGCCTCAACCACGCTTCAGCACACAGATACATGCCTTCGACTGGATGCGGCGTCAAACAACTTCGGCTATTATGTGAACTTGCTAAAACATGTTGTTCGCTGTCGTGAAACCGCGCATATGTTTATTATAATATCGTGTACGACAATAGTGGTTTTAAGTGACACATTTTGTGAGAGGTTCTCATTTGGATTTCGTTATATTTGTAAGTTCAGCAACAGTAGTGTTTTAAATACAAGAAATTAAAAACCATGTTTTTTTATTAAATATATAAAAATATTATAAAACAATGTCAATGGCATGTAAACCTCTTTTGTTTAGTTGACTCTTCGTTTCTTTTTTAGTGGGTTGGCCGTTTAAGGTAAAGAAACTCTTGAGTGAGTTACCTGAGGAAGGCGCCACCTTCCAAAATGCTTGAACGCGCTTGAAAAAGTTTTTCAACTTCAAGGCACTCGATAAATCCAATGTTCAAGGTTAAGAGCCTAAATAACCTTTGTTGTGGTATTGGTAGATTTTCCTGTTGTTTTAGTTTATCGATTTTATGTTAGAAACTAGGCACTATCAAGGATTATAATGTAGGTATTCATACCTTGAAATGGGCAGTGTATTACGAGTGCAAGATAATTAGGTTAAAAATATTTAGCACATCAAATAACATAAAAAACAACTACATAACAATTCTGACTACTCAAACCATATTGGAGTTTGATTTGTGTAGTCCAGCATTAACTTAGTGCTGTGATATAATTACCACTCATAAGAGTCTTTGTTCTTACACCTTGATTTTTCATTTAACTTCAGTATCATAAAGGTTATTTACCTCTTAATATGTTAACATTTTTTAGCGGTTCCATTAGTTCTATATCTCTAATTTGAACAAGGAAGAACAGGGAAGCGTATAATGTAAACGGCGGACTTGAACGGATGCGTTTACCGCAGGCATCGATTGTTACCATTGACACACCACTTAACATTGTAACTCTTTTGTTAAGGTTTTGCGGCAGGTAAGGAATGTTGCCTAAAGTTAATTATTTAGTAAGTATTTTAGAAACTTTTGAGTTTCAAACTAGTCGGCCGATTTAGAGAATGTGCGTGAGTAAACTGTCAATATTCCTAAATAATTATAAATGCGATAGAGTTACATAATTATTTGTATGAATATCGCTCACGATACGTTACTAATTACAATGAGTTTTTTAAACTTAGGCAACATGTTGATAATGTTATAGATACTTCATGTATTTATTTATGTATCTACACAACATAATATACAGGACACAATCATCGTTGAAAAAATAGGTATGTAAGTGATAGGAGCGTCTAGAAAGTTATTTGATGATTTAAAGAGGAAAAAGGAATGTGTTGCATACCTGTTGTTTGGTGATATAGATAGGTTTGTTGATGATAACCCAAGTGACGGTTTCATAACATGCCGGTGCGGTTGTTGACCCGTCATACGTCATGTAGTAATCAGTGTCCGGTAACAACCCACGAACTGACAACTTATTAACCGGCATCTCTGCACCTTTGAGAACAAAAATATTGTTTTAAACTTTGTGAAAATTTTGTAGAACATAAAACCACATAAAAGTGCAGAAACAAAAGAATACCCGAGTGTATTTCGTTTTAAGTTTTCGCGCTGTGATAAGTTAGTTACAACAATAATTCTCTTTATTTATTTTATTTGAAACCAAGAGAGTTGTTGTATTTAAGAAATAAGCAATTGTTTTTAATTTATTTTAAAAACTTCGTTAAGAAAAGTAACTTACCCCCGTATTTAATGTTTTCTAATTCTTCCGTTAACACTCTCAATTCTGGGTTAGATAAGTCGCCAAGCTGCAAAACATAGAATAATTAGTAAAGTGTATTAATAACGAGTGTGTAAATGTAAATCTATCCAAAAACTGTGCATTTGAACAAGTAATTTCAAAGAATAATTATCTATATTATATAGTACTAACGACCCGCACCGACTTAGCGTGGGTAAACAAAAAATTAAACCTTGCTCTTGAATCACTCTATCTATTCCTGAAAACTGCATTAAAATCTGTTGCGTAGTTTAAAAGATGTAAGCATACAGACAGCAAGATCGAATTTGTTTTATACTATGTAAAGATTGCTCATTCATTCTCATCAATTAGTACAGGTTCGTGTTATTAATAATATTATTTACAGTGCCTTTTACCAGAATTATTAATTTTCCAGCGCCTTGTTAAAGTCACGGGCAATGGATGTAGAAAAACACTAATTGTTTGTCGTGTGGGGAAATAGCTTGCTTTAGCAAAGTTTCAGTTAACGGCGGCCACAAGCGAAATATGAACGTGTCGGTAAACATGTTCCCCTTTGGGACAACATCGGATGGGATGTGCTAACACAGGCGGCGGCCTTCATTAAGGAAAGCCATAAAACGATCGAAAATAAGCTCTCCTAAAGATAACGCTGTAAGAAGGCCGGACAAACTACATACAACGTGTGTCTTTTAAAACAAGCAATGTATAACGTCCAATATGAAAATGAATCAGTTAAAATTTTAGTTCTTCCAAAAAAAATCTTAAAAAAAAGTCAGTTCTTCCAATTTAAAGCACAAAATTTACCCAGAATTGTGTATTGATATTAATATGGTACTTTAATATCAGTTCTAAGAAGATCTACGAAGGAGTTATTCTGAGAAGCAAATGTACAAACACAATTCGCGTAACTTCTGTAAATATTTATCACTTTAATGTTAAATGGTAGCACTTAATTGATAGCACGGCCATGTTGACCCCGAGTGCTGATGGCCGCACTTCCATACCGCAACGTTCAGACAGTTCTTAATTTGAACTAATAGCTTTAGTAGCTAATCCAATGGCGCACAGAAAATTCCAATTTCCTTAATTAACTGCGTTCAGTTCGACGCTATGAAAAGGTGCGGCTGGTAACACTGCGATAGATACTTCGGAACATAAACAAGCTTTGCACTCTACTTTATTATTTGCCTAAAAAGTCTGAGCACCAAATAGGTCCTAGCTAATATGTTTAATTCATAAGCGTTGTTTACTGTTATGAGAGCGGTGTGGTAACCATGACTGCAGTTTCTTACAAGCAGTATTTATTATTCCTGAGATAAAGTCTAAGATGCATATTATTCATGAAATATTTATCATTGTAATTATTTATGTATGTGCGATTTTACTCACATAGTGCATTAAATCAAAAACACAAACAACATCTTTTTCTTTTTTTTTAACAAATAATGGTGAATGAGTGTTAATTAAGTACCTGTAACAATAGCGATATTGAAACAATTCCTTGAGCTTTGTGTAGTGCTTCGGAGAAGTTTGAATATAGTTGCGAATTAAATCCGAATATTTGAATCTGAAACAAATTAAGCCATAAGTTATGATATTTACCTTTTTATACAAAGGTTTTTCACAATATATATATATCTCTCTCTTTAAAAGTTATTTAACTTTTGTATTAGGAGAGATTAAAAACCAAATATTTATTCTAAAAATGTAAGTTGTTAAAACTACATTCTCAAATATAAATCTATCAAACTAGCCTAATGGTTAGAGTGACAGCCTTGTGATCGAGACGTCGCAGGTTCGAACTCCAGCTATTACACTATTGACATGAACCCACTCCAGACACAAGCATATTTAGCTTAGTTGGAGAGGTTAACAAGATAGCTAGTTATGTCATTTCTACCCACATTTCTAGTAATTTTCTAAAAAAAAAACTAATATGTAGAATTTTTTTAAACGTACATTTAAGACTCTTAATACAAAGAAAAGTGTCATAAAATAATAAATATTTAAACCGACAATATTTACAGGAAAACTTGTAAACGCACCTATAAATTCAAAAACTTAATCTTTATTGCAATCAAACACAAGTTCAATATTTAAAGTGTGTATAGTGTATACAGGAGTTAATAGCGCCAACCACGAGAGAATAAGCACGTGATTCAGATTTAACATGGCTGCGTAAGAATTTGTCACGTAAATAAACAGGAGGCATGGTTCAGTAGCTTCACAGTCAAGTCGTTCGTCGGGATTACATTTGGGATTTGAACGTCTCAGCGACGGAAGCGCGCGGATGCGTGTGAAAACATCTGTTACGCTTTCTTTTGAGACCTTCTCAAAGAAATCCCTGATAACATTTTAACGTTTATCTGTGTAACATGTTTATTCGAATCTTCAGTTAAGTTTATTCTTGGTTTACTGAATGTTTCATGTATGGTTTGATTATGTGAGCATAGAGTAAACAATTAACTTATTTGAATTGATTGACATAAATGTTTGATTTTGACTTTATTAAGTATTAGACAAGAAAGATCATAATACTTACTAGTAACTTTTTTATATACCTATCATAAATCAAAAACCATTTTAATTTAATAAATAAATAAAATAATAAATTTGTATATTTTAAACATTTTAAAACGGCTTCTGAATGACAGATAAAGTTTATTGTGTACTTGACTTTGTAATACGAACAATGACACATTTATATTACATTTGATTACTATTTTAGAAGCATAGAATACCCCTAACCCACATTAATTAGTTCTAAATAAAGTTTTTTACCTCAGCAGGGAAGCTATACCCGTTGATAGCATGTTCGGATCCGAACTGGTCGTGTAGTCCGTAATGTATGTGAATCTCATGAAACTGGTACTTGTAGGAGAGCGGGCCCCCGGTGATGTTGATATGGTGCCGCGTCTCATTCTCCACGGTGAAGATCACCGAGTGACCCGTGTTGCTTATTAAACCGTTTATCTGGTAAACCAAAAAACATATATAAATTCTGTGTTTATTTAAAATAATAATGTAGTCTTATTCCACGCACAAAGGTTTCATTCACACATTCCATTAAACTTTTTGTATCAAAATTAACAACATCACTTAGTTATTCATGATCGCGGTCTAAAATTCAAAAAGGACATTAATTTGATATGACGTAGAAGTAATTTAGTAAATTGTTTGCAGTTATAATTAAAAATACATTATTTCAACACCTGCCAAGAGCATCACAAAACAACAATATAAGAGAAATGAGATAAACTCATATTTAATGTATTAACACTGCAATTGTTAATTCTCGCTAGCACGTAACACGTCATAAAAGCTACACTAGTCATAAATAATAAATAATGTTTTGTACCGACAATATTAATTAACAAAATTAAAATGAACACGTACCCTATGTTTATCTATGTGTAAAAATCGTAGGTTTGGGTCAAAGAGCAGTTTATCTGGTTCCAAGTTCACTGGTGATTGTCGCCGGCCTTTGTTGCATAGCGACCATTCTGGATTGATCAGCCCCCAGAATGCTGGACCTGTATAAACACAGACTTTGTATACATAGTCATTGATAAGCGCACAGTCAGCTTTTCTTTGAACTTTATGTATGTGTAATGTGTGCATTCATTTACATATAAGTGTACTCCGTCAAATCTGGCATCGTACAACGTAGTGGACAACAGCCATGTTGCTTTATAATAGAACCTTAGAGTATAAATAAGCAAACATAGAGTACACGCATCGCTAGTAGCCCGTTGTGCCGGTCGTAGGCAAATCTTTAGATTTAAGTACTACGATCATTTACTATATTTATAATTAAAGTGATTTTCCGTGTGACGTATATGTTTATACGAAAACTTCGATGGTTACTATATTATTAGGGTGATATTAGGTTTTGAGATAATATTAATATAATTCAGCTGAATCCGGTAACACTGAAAGCCGACCCCATCAAAGCTTGGGAAAAGGCTAAGCAGAAGAAGAAGAAGATAATATAAATAAACCGGCGCCCTGTTTTGTCACAAATTTTACGACGGCTCTTGTTCGTACTGGTGCCCACAGTTCTTACTCTATTAGGCGTACTCTATAGTTTACTTATTTATACTCTAAGAATACACCCCAACTAAACAAAATAAAATCATTTATAAATTACAAAAAGAGAGCGCTGGTAGAAAATGCAACAACCTTAGTCATGAGGATGCAAGAAAGTAGGAGGTGGATATCGTTGCTTATGACTATATGGAATGGCGCATTGTGTAAGAATTCCACAAATTGACGCGATTTCGAATTCGTACAATAACGGATCTAATATACATAAAGTTTGATTTTTTTACCTTTAACCAAATGATTTAATTACATTAGCATTTAAACATTTAATCACAACACTAATCTACATTTCGTAAAAGTCACCCAAAGTAAGTTTTAACACATCATACGTGTCATAATATCTGAATATTTGCAAGTAGATATGAATATCTACTTCGTTGTAGCTGCTAGCATTCATAACCGTGTAACCACAATGTGCATATTCGATGTGAGCATTTCCGGAAACATTCACTTTGAACGCTCGTTTGTAAGCATTTCAAATAAAGGATCGTATTCATTGAATATAAGAGAAAGGGGTTTTTGTTTCGCTCCTAATATTATTTTGATACATGCAGAGTATTAATTTGCATTCGAATAACCACCGTTTAGTTTAGAATTGAAAAGTATTCTAAAGAGTTCAAAACAAAGAGTAACAGACACATTTTATAATTTATAAGTATATTTGTAAGTATATTTTTTACTACACGTATTTTCATTTTTTTTTTATAAACTACCTAGACGTAAATAATGAAAACGATAAAAGAAAACATGCTTCTCATATTCAAAGCTTTTTGCTACGTTACTCTTTGTCCAAAACTATCTTCGTAACAATCGCCAACTGCGGCTACTTTTAATAAATTGACATTACAATAATTGGACAGAATTTTAACACAAGTTATGTGAACATTACCCATTTAATGTATATGAGATTATATTTTATGAATGCCCACTGCCAGTTGATATCAGATGGAACACTGTTAATTATCGGAATGACAAAGGACTTATTGTAAATGCTCGGTGCATGATGTGAATTTCATACGCATGTTATAAAAGTTAATTCAATTTTCTCATGCATAAAATTATATTCAGTGAACCTGATATATATTTTTACTGGTATAAAAAAGTATTGTTTGAAGTGATACTGCATACTTTTCGTTGAGAACGGACGTAGGGCATTCTGACTTTAACCCCAACAAACAAGATTATTTTTACGCCATGAAAACACGGCCATTACGAAATCCTTCAAACCTTGTTCGGTTTCTGAACTGAGTTTTTTGTTCCTACACTTGATTTGAGGTTAACAAAACAAAGTTTCATGTTAATAAAATTTTCAGATAAATAATGATAAGTCAAAAACAGTCAACGTACGAATACGTTACGTGTACGTTACGTGTACATACGAATTAAACAACTGTAGAGAAGACCTCCGGGGAAAACTCTGAGAGTGCAATCAAAACACGAAAATGGCTTTTTTGCGTTATTTTGACACAGGTTTTTGATTGGCCTAAACCACTTAGAATGTATATGTGTCGGATTCTTGACTACCGTAAGGTATAAACAAGTGTCATAAATTCAGAACCTGATTGAATAATAAGAAGTTAATTTAAAATTCATACAAATAAACTGAGAGCTTTTAACAAGATCACTATTTTCAAATGCATGTAGCTGAAATAGTGGCAATCAGATTCAAATACCTGTGCCTCTATTGCAGAGGTCTAAGCTGGGATTTACCGGACTGTAGTGGCACTAATCTGTAAGACCATCTGCGCTCACCTTAACTAGTCAGAAGAATAAATCATGGAACTAATTTCTATTGTGAAATAATTACCTACTCAAGTTAAAAAAAAAACTATTTATCAGATACATTTAACATTTATTCCTCCAGGCCTCGATTAATTGATTTTAGTCAATACAAAAACTTTTGCAACAATAGCAAACATGCATCAAATTTTCAGTTCACGTATTAATGTATTCGATCAACCCCTATTACGTATGAAAACCAAAACGATTTAAAATTACAGGATTAACGTACAAAAAACCCGAACATTTATTTTCCCAAGGTATTTCAATATTGGCGGGGAGTGGCGTGAAAGTAGCCAAAGTGCTTTGGATCGTATTCACGGTTTTATTATTTATGACCTTGAAAATTGCATGAGTAAGCCAGCGCAGCGGTTGCGGTCACGCCCACTTTATAGCCACGCGTTAAGTGAACTTTCCGTTAATGCATGCACTTTTTTATTGTTTTTGGCACTGTATGTGACAATGAATGTCTAAGAATAACTTTGCCAGTAATAATGTTTTAGAGAAATCCTCTGCAGTCAGCCTAATGTGTAAAAATACATACTTAGGTCATTAGTAGTTATAACAAATTGTTCTTAAGTAAAATATATTTTACGAAACTAGAGGGATTGACTAATAGAAGCGTTTTCATGGTGTAAAAATAATCTTGTTTGTTCTTTTAAAGCAAAACAAGGAATAAGTTATTGTGCAACCTTTTTTGTGGCTTTACCTATAAAATTCTTGTTTTTTTCATCGTCGTGCGTGACAACAATTTTAACATAAAAAAATAAGTTAGGTATCTATTTATTCGTGTTCGTGTTTGATAATTTTAAATTAAAAAAAAAAGAATAAAAAGTTTGCTATTTAAGTAATAAAGATTTTATAGCTAGTTTTAAATTAGTTTTCAATCGGTAACCTGAAGACGTTGGTAAATAAAGTGCTGGAAACCGCATGTTTGCGGTATCGAATAATAAGGAAAGTCAACTTTACTATTTTCAAATTAAGTCTTGTAACCATTAATGTACAGTTGATTTTACAATCATAAACTCTATTAGGTATGTTCCTTAATTTACTTATTTACCGTTTCCAATACATTGTGTTGAAGAAAGTTACTTGTGTCTATTTATGTCTTCTAACAAAGTCTAGACGCGTGATTATCTATAGCAATGTCTTCTTCACGTATTAATATTTAAAGAGACAGTACTCACTATTATTACCCCGTACCCTGTTTTATCTTATCACGAGACGTCGCATTCTAACGTGAATCGAATTCCGAATTTTTATTTTTAACCTTTTTTTTTATCATACTTTTAACATTTATAATTTAATTCAAACTGATTACAGTTAACTAAACTTCAACAAATCAAATAAGGTAAATTGTATAACCTACCTACCCATGACATATTGCAAATTCGGGTGTGCAATAAAATCAAATTGACACTCATATTTTCACCAGATATGAATAGTATTTTTGTGTTAGGACACCAATTTAAAATGGTTATAATAAATTTGAAACATAGTAAAATTTTCATGGAATTTAAAACTGATAAATCTAACAATTCTATACAATTGATCATGTTAGTTTTGATATATTGTTTTTGTCATACGTTAGATGTAGAGCAGTCAGTAGTTTAGTTTCGAAATAATACTTCAAGTGCGAATTGCAATTATTTTCCGGATTTTATTTATTCACAATTTTTCTAAATTAATAAAATTAAATATTTATACAATTACTATTAACGTCATCTTTTTCTCGTGTCAAATGACCCGTAAACTCCTTTCGACCAAAAAGTTACCAACTAAATGGCCCGGTCGTTGGCCTCCATCAGTATTAAATACATACTACGTATAACACACTTTAAAAATTATAAATAAAAATTAATCTTTTTTAATCTGAGTAGTGATATAAAGGTACTTCAAAAAACGACGAGGGAACGTAGGTTGAGGTCGCGTTGTACAGATTTAATTAAAAGTTTATTCACCGAAAACATAATATATCAATGATTAGCCAAATAGGTACAATAAAATACCAACTGTGCAATGGTATACAAAAATATGCAGACATTCTTTTGTTTTCAATAATCACTATCTATTAACGCAATGATGCGGTGCCGCATTGTTGCGTAACTTTATTGAAGTTCGCCATTTTAATTGTACAATCATTATAATGATGGGAATGATCCTGTTATTGGCTTCTCTATAGTTATTCAATTAGCCTGTATTTATGTGGTTTTGTAATTGGATATTTACCGTAACGCTACTATAATTTAATGTTTTATTTACGTTTAATAATGAAAACATATTTCGATGATTTGCTAGAAAATTGACGCATAAATTTTAGTAAGTAGAGATTTTTCTTATAGAATGAATTCCTATTCATGAAGATATCTTTTTTATTTTTAAGTAATCTTTGCGATTGAGTGAAACACGGTTAATCTTACACTACTTTAATCATGATGGCAATCCTTAGTCGTGTTTACTTATTTTAAAAAAGCAAAATTTTCGAGTCTAATACTTTCTAATATCTAACTTACGGAGTTAAAAGATTTTTACTTTGTATACTTAGTCAACATCCCTATTATACAATTTTTCCTTATCTAGACATTTTACGTTTAATACGATTTTAATAAGTGATACACACATGATGGTATAATAACATGACAAAGTGATACCGAATAATATTCAATTAAATTAAAAAAATATTCATCAGTTAAGATCATATAAAATTTTTTTTTAACATAGTGGTATCTTTCCAGTACACTCATGACTTTTTTATTTTTATAAATGTCACTGTATATTTGATTAGGATGACAGTGTAGCGGAGGCACGCAACTGCATGAGATATCTAACTTTGGCTAGCCAGATACATTTTTAATGCATATCCGAACCTTGATAAGTTCGTCTGTAAGCTTAAAAAAGAGGTTGTATTCCTGGTGCATATAAGCGTAAAAGAGAATTGGAAATCTTCCTTTATAATACGCCTAAAATAGAAATGGTGCAAAAATTTAGAAGCCAGTAGAAGCAGACTAGTTCTTAGTACGTTTTTTAGGGTTCCGTACCTCAAAAGGTAAAAACGGAACCCTTATAGGATCACTTTGTTGTCCGTCTGTCTGTCTGTCTGTCAAGACCTTTTTTCTCAGGAACGCGTGGAGGTATCAAGCTGAAATTCATATCAAATACTCAAGTCTATGGTCTCTTGGAGCTGTGAAAAAATCAAACTTCTAAGTCAACGCGATCAAAAGATACTCCCGTTTATGCCGCAAAATTCCGCAAATTTTCGAAACTCGCACGGGAATCAAAACCTACAGGGTACTTCCCGTGAACTCAGAATCTTGAAATTTGGTACGAAGTAACGTCTTATAGTACAGATAAAGGAAAAATTGCGAAAACCGTAAATTTTTAGTTACATCATATAAAAAAAATATTTCTGTTTTTTTTTTTTTTTTCATTTTGCAATTATCATACCATAACTATGACTCGATCGTAGTGATGGGTGAACTTTTACTTATATACCTACAGGTGTGTACGGAACCCTCGGTGCGCGAGTCCGACTCGCACTTGGCCGGTTTTTCTTTCAATGGTAAAATAATATTGAGGATTAAAAATACCCATCTTAAATACGATTTATGTTTGCTTATTTATAAAGAGTACCTTCTATGGAAAAATAGTACATAAGAGATGTACTTTTTTTACTTTGTTTAAAAGTGTTCAGGTACCACCAGTATCGGGGAGTACGCGACCATAATAAAATGCACGGAAGTTATCATGATAATATCAGTTACCGAATATACGATAACACACCTCACAATTTTGCGACTGACGTCATATGAATACAAGATAAATCGCCCGTATAAATTTCGTGTCACGTAAACCAGCAAAAATGTTATCGGCACAGAGAAATTGATACGGCGCACAAAACGTATATAGGTAGGTCAATGAATTGAGATTTCCAGAGTACATGGTTATTAGGCAAAGAGCACTGAGTAAGGCTTTAATATAGTCCATGATTTGTATGCACACGGAAGTGAACTGTGTAGTACCCATAGAGAAATACAATAATGTATTAAATCTTTATTGTCGAATTTGTATTCGAAAATCATGTATTTCATAATTTTATTCCTACGTGTATATAGACCTTTTATTTAAAATGTATAATGATAATGCATTAAGATAAATTATACAACAGGGAATGCATGTATGATTAATCACGAATAGCTGATCGATTAAAATAAAGTACATAATATATCTACGTGTGAATTGAAATTTAATATTAATATTCGCACAGTCCGACTGAACAGATGCACAACTTAAAATACGAACTTCAGTGTGGCTTATGTAGATGAAAATGGTAATTTCGTGCACGCATAGAAGTGTGTGAACAAATGAACACCTATTTGAATTGTTCATAATTATGATGAGTATGATGATTAATAATTTAATTGTCATGAAATTTATATATTGTTATATGAATTTAGATTACTGATATTATAGTAAAATGAATACAATACATAATAATCTTTCTTTCTCATGAATAAACTATAAAAAATAATTGTAGTTAGTGGTAGCCCATCATTGTTACTATAAATCCCATGTTTAACAAATAATTTTGATTTGATTTGTAGTTTAAAACAATATGATAACAAACAAAACTGATATTATATTTCTACACGCCATGTTTGCTTAATAATAACTTCAATGTATCTAGGAACTAAGGAATGGGTGAAAATCAGAGTTACTCCGAATTCCGTCCCGGAACCGCATAAGGTGAGCGAGCTCTTTTTACTGCTGTCATATTAAATAAGTTGTAGTGTCATATAAGTTACTTTAAATTATAATATATTGCTTTACTGTAACGTACGAAATTTATTTGAGAATATAATGATAGTAATCTATAGTCTAAACATTATGTTATATCGTTTTAAAATGTCTTACTCATTTATTTTAATGTAATCATCGTTCTCAACAATAAGTTTATTGTTTTTTTTCTATATAGTGTTCGAAAACAAAACCTCGCAACCAACGTTACATTTGAGTCTATAAGACAACAAAGGGGTCATGAACAAACAAACCTATACAAATAAAAAAAAAACGGTGACATTTGAAACTCGCAACGAATGGCCAATTTCGTTTTACATTCATTTCTAGACCCGCATGCAAATAGTGCTCGCAAACAATTCATAAATATTAAATAACGCGATAAAATTTAACAATGACACGAACAATAAATGGGTCTCACCTGAAATGCCGTCGTAGGTCCACCATTCCTCCCAGCTGACGCCGCTTACGGCTGCAATCACACCAACTCTAATTAAGTCTGCACCATTCACAAAATGAACACTAGTCCTTGTTATAACTTGAGTGATTTTATTTCCAGTTTGTCGACCTCGGAGACTGAATTCAGAATGAATTATCTCTTTGTACGTGGAGGTTTGGAACTGTTGTAGCGTCTACATATAGCTTATTATATAATGATCTTGTATTAAATTAAATGGAAGGAAAGTACGGACGCTTTGGAGTTGGACATTAATTTAAGGTCAATAATAATAAAATCCAGTTGGTCAAAAGAAAGGATTGTACTATCTACCTTTTTTAAGCTAATTGGTGACTTGTTATGAAAATTAAACGCATATTAGAAGGAATACTAAGAATTTGTATAATTAAAATACACATTAACAGTGTTTCGCTACAATTTAAGAACAAACTCGGTTTAATAATTTGCTTTGCATTGTTACGTTCAATTTTTATCTTATTTCGTCCTGTTTTCTTTTAGCGAATCAATGGAAATAAAATGATTGAGCCAATGGAGCGGAAAAGCGTTATTCTTTTGAAATAAAACGGTTTTTCCTTGACGTGGCGCGATGTTTGACACGACGTTATTGTTTGTTTTTAAGTGTACAAACTGCGAGGAGATCGTGCGGTGAACTTTGTGAACTTTGTCTGACAGTTGTTTCAATACGACTCATTTGTTTTTTCTGTTGTATAGATAAAGCGCTTCGAGGTAAATGAAAAGTTACAATATATAAATATCTTTGTTACTTGCTGTTTTATTTTTTACGTGTGGTTAACTACATTTTTTTGTAATCGGTACCTACTAGAAAGTTTTTATTGATAAAAGAAAAATACTGTAATCTACCTATTGGATAGCTTTTTCTAATTATCTGCAGCGATACCATCACACCAGCCCTTGAAAAGTTATTATAAAATAAACATTACATTAATTAAAATACTTTTCACACCAAACCCGCAAAAAAAGCCGACTTCACAAACACCACCGCTCACGGGAGAAGGATTTACAGAAGATTAAAATTTCTAATTTGAGCTGGCTAAAGTCTCTTAATTAAGATTATGAGATTATGATACTCATCATAATTTCAAAGCAATTAATTCGAAAATACTTGATTCTTACGCCGTAATTATTTGCGTAGGCATTATTCCCTCTTACTGTTCAAGACTGAAATATTATCGCTTTAAAAGTCTTTGTCCTAACAGGTATTTATAATTGGGCAAATACTCAGTTAAATTAAAATCAACCAAGTTAAAGTATCATAATACGTGTAGTGAAACGTGCATTCGAAATATACACCAATCTGGAAAGTTACTCGATACACGGCTGATTTATGTTTTTAATTTAAATTTTTGCATTCGCCAGGCGAAGTTCGCCGCGGACGCGCCGCCTGCATCGCAAATATATGTTACAGTCGAGTCGAGAGATCGTTTCCAGTTTCGATTCGATACAGCTTGAGCGAACTGTCGACTTTTAATCTTTTAATGCTACTCAACAAACTTCAGCCTCGCGGAGTACGCCCACGTTTATTCGAAATAATATATTGCATGTGATTTTCCTTTGCGAATATAGAAATTTTAAACATTAAGCTTTTACTAGCCTGTGCACGTGCACGATGAGTTTTTTGTTTATTATTTAATCATACAAGCAATTAGTGTCGGTGAGCGACAAAGTAATTTGTAATCAACAAACAACAATGATTGCTTTGTAAATCTTTGTAAGTTTGTTTCGGTAACAGAGATAATATTAAGTGAGCTCGCAAGCCTGCATGGACACTAAGTACAGCTCAGTGTGGCTTAGAGCAACTTTACTGTCGAAAGCAGCACCTGAGGCTACGTGCGCATCCTGCTCAATCTATGAATTACTGAACTTTGAAATAATTACAAGTTTACCTTACCGTGTTACAATTAGTAAGTGAGCCCCAACAAGGTAAGCCTTGTTTGTCATAAATACAGGTTTAAAGTTATTTTAGAACGTCGTTTTTTTGGTAAGTTAACATAAAAACTTTTATAGATTTGGTCAGTTCTATACTCCATGTTCTCAACCACTTTGCAGTATATAATCATAACGTGTCAAATAAAAACTGCAAATAATTTATATCGTCGACAGTACACGAGTAAGTATATCGAAACAAATGTGAGATTGAATTCTTATGCATTGTTGCATTTTGCAGACGCGATTGCTACGTGAAGTAGGAAAGTGCTCGCGCGGGAGATGCCAGTCAGCGTCTGCTTAGTTTTAAGGCTCGACAGAGTCTACAAGTCGGCACACCTTCCATGCCAAGCCCGCGGGAAATACTTAGCTACTTACTATTGTATAGTAACCTAGTTTAGACTTTCCTTTCGTGAAAAATCACTGTTTTATAAATAGTATATGAAATTTCAGCGATCATAAGCATAGTAATTTACAATCAACAACATTTCAAAGGTATTGATGTCGCAATCAAATGTTGAAAACGTGAGCAATTCGCAGCCGACGAACTCCACAAAGAGCTTCAACCATGCATCGGAAATGAATCAGTTTCCGTTTCGAGTGAGGCAAATGATATATGTGTGTCTACGTTTGCATTCCAAACGGGACTCTACTGTCTACGCGGTACCGTTCAATGCACTTCAGGCCTAACAAATTTAAACAGGATGCGCTACTTGTAGACACATTGTACTACTCCTACATTTTAAATGCGTAGGGTAAGTTCGTGAATGTTTAAGAGTTAAAATTAAGGAATGCGCTGGTTGTGCTCTGCTCTTAGAGTTTAGTTCATAACGAACTCGGATGATTCGGATGCAATGAGACTACCATCACGATTTTCCGATGCAGCGAGCCGTAACAAAACGAATGGAAATGTCATCGATGTATGAAATAAATAAATAAAATCACGTGGAAAATAGGCAATTTCACGGTGCATTGGACGTCCTTTGCGTGGATGTGCAAGACTGCGATGGCGGCGTATCGCAAACCGGTGCCGACGTCCGCGTAACAAAAGCTTTGCTGGTGCGAATGATTCTTTCATCGCCCTCGCGTTTTTTATTATTATACGTAATTTATTGCTAAATTCAATCCAACTTATAAACATTAAATGTGGACACTACATTGCTTTGTTAGCTTGTATTTGATTTGTACGCATTGCGCGAGAATTATGGAGCAACATTGCAAAATTTTTGAAGCTAAGTAAATTGTAAAAATGATACCGTGATTTATTAGAATAGTATTAGACAAAACATAGTAACTAGATATTATTATGTTTTGTCTAATATGTACAATTTGTGAAGGTTGACTTGGTTATTGAACGTAATAAAACAAACAGAGATGTTTCTTTGTTTGCCCACGTATTACGATTTATTTGCGGATAATAAAACAATTGGATTACTTGGAAGGCCATGGAAGATTTTCAGACAGTAGATTGATATTTAGAGAAGTAAGCAACTAATTCCTTTCAACAAATATCCTAATTGATGAATTACAAAGAAACTTATAAAAATATTTTAAATTAATACGACGTATTTGACGACCTGCGTGGTCGAGTGAAGTACATACCGATGTTCAAGGTGTTGCTAGCTTCGAGGTCCCGGGTTCGATCCCTGGACGGGCTAATGTAGAAAACCACTCTTCTACATTGTCTCAGGTCTGTGTGTTTGTGGCACTTTATATGTGTTTCATATTATTGTAATGTGGTCTACATTTATTTGTTTATTTAAGTAAGAAATATTTATTAGACTATTTTTTGCTATCTACGTCGGTATCTCATGTTTAGAACACTGACATTTAGAGTTCCTAGCGCTTTCTGTTAAGTTTCTAGACGTCCGCTGTTTGAATGTGCACGGAACTTTGAGAAATGTGCGTTGAATAGCTCAGGAAAGCGTATAACTTGAAAATTAATTTCAATTTAAAATTTTAGAAGCAGCTTAATGTTGGTTCTTTGAATTTAAATTGAGTAGTGTTTGAATTATTCAAATGTAGAAAACAGAAAGAAACTTTTAATTTAAAAAATATAAAGTTATTTATGCCGTGACTTAGTTCTTGTAAATTGTAGCTTGTCGTAAACGTTCTAACTAACAGCGCTACTGAGAAATTGTATCAATAATAAAAAGTATACACGTGTTCCAGTGAAAGGGCCAGCGGATGTTGACACGAAAAATTCTCCGTCAATTTTTGTCTTGGCTTAAAAGGTGTGTAAATAAAGGAGTGCGATACAATGGGAGGAGAGCAAACAAGGTCATAAAGCACGTCACAAGGACGATCCTATATATAATCAGCTTAGTGATAAATTGGCAAACAGCACGCGAACGACACAGCTGCTTCCGGGCCGGTCAGGTCTGATGCTTGTCTCTGCGATCGCTACAGCCGCGCGCCCGCCGGCTAATGTTCAGGGCACGACACGACTTTAACAACATTATCTTGACTCATGACAACTAACACTACACAATATTACGTCACACAATTAATTCTTCCACAACCCACTTCTACATATTAGTCAGAATTTATTGGGACTTTACGCTAGAGAAGTAATCCCAAAGTTTGTTCCAAAGTTTGAATTTCAATTTGAAACAAGATTACCATACAATAATATTAAGTGCAGCCATTTTCTGTAACATGAAGCCAAAAATATCGAAAGAAATTTTATTTTCAAAGATATAAAGTCGGTTTTCTTTTATTTTAAGGGTGAAATATTTTACTTGCTGCTTAACCGCAAGTAGAGGGGACGAAGCTACGATAAAAACACTAATTACGAACCTGCAGTTTGTTTTTACTGACCTAAAGCTTATTTACTTTTTTGTTGAAGTTGTTATAATGACGAAAACATTCAACACCTAACTATACTGTCGAAAATACATTTAGTAAAAGTCCATCTTACGACTGATAATACGGAAAATGGATTTTTATCAGTATACTTTTAGGTTTCATGGGAAGCTAGGGCTTCCTTCACTTTAGTTCATTTTTTGAAGCCAAAGGATTTCATACTAGTTGTGAATAATATTTACCGGTATAGGAGAGCAGTATCTGCAGTAATGCCGACACTACAGCCGTTCCAAGGAGGCTGTGCATTGTCTATGACACGTTTTCTTCCAGCCCCGGCATTGGAATTTGTTTACATTTCACCGCAGGTGTATTCTTCCTTCTTTAACTTTTTCATTGTAGAAATAAAACGTTGAATAGGCCCTTAGTCGGAAAACTTTGGTCATTCTTTTTTACTCGGTTTCATGTTTGGACCTGAAACAAAAGTACACGATTACTTGTCTGAAGTTGGTTTTTATGCAAGCTGTTTTCATTATTGGAAGTACCTAGGCTGGCTTGGTGAGGGTCTAATTTAATTGCCTCGTGGTTTCGTGAAAAGAATAAGTCCCCTCTTTTACCGTTGAGTGCCGTAAAAGGCTGTCGCCCTCGCGAGGGTGAATGTCAAGAGGATGGGCAGGACCCTCGGTTGAGGTAGTAATAACGTATCGACCGCCAACCTGATTGATGATAATTTTTTATTTGTTTATAGTTACAAACGTTTTAAATAGTTATTTTTGTTCAATGATTTCAATATATGTGAAATACAGGAGGAAACAGTGTCCGTGTGTGGACAAACAGATCCTAAATATCGTAATTGCGAGGTCAGTTTGGACAGTGCCGACGCGCACCGCAATGACCCATTTGCCTCAGAGTGTAAACATTTGGAAATAACGCCATAGAACCAACTGCTAATTCCTCCTTTTTCAACAGAATCGAACGGGCAACATTGCTTCGTAAAAATTGTATGCATCATATATTATGTCCACTTTGTTGCTGTCACTAACGTGTTATTTATTGTGAAAAATTGGTTCTAATTAGCTACGCCCTTAAGAATAAGGCCGGGTGAGGAAAATTGGTGTTTTTTATTTTATGCGTGTTGCAAATATGTTTGTAAGGTTTTCTTCTAATCTCGCGTTTTCTTCAAATTTATTCGATTACTTAAAATATATGTCGTATTAATTCAATTTCAAAACCTGTGAATTTATAAGCAGAAGACAAAGTCTCTAAATGTTAACTATCTTTGTATAAATCTAAACCTGTAAATATGAGCAGTTAAGCTTTGGACGACCCCTTAGAAAGCAATAACGGACGAACGAATTGATGAGTGAAGATTATTGTTATCAGTAGAATGGTAATTGCTCGCCGCATACGACATTACTGAAGTAATCGGGCGATATTCCTTACCTGTGTAGTAGTAGGTAAATACTATTGTTGACCAATGTTAATTACTTGATATTTACGAGGTTAGGTACTTAACGTGGTCAATGTAATAATTAATAGTAGTAGTTAGTATTAATTAATGTAGATAGTAGGTAAATAAAAAAACACTAATGAAACCGTGAATAAAAAACACTGCTTTTTAGCTTTAAATTATTGCGATGGTATGATGATTACTCTTTAAGAATTATATTACAGCACCAAATTTTTTTTTAACAAAATTGAAGTAAATTTTTTTTTTATATGAACGATTTTTCAAAGCTGAGGTAACAAGATTCAGGCGTAAATATGAAATCAAACTGCAGAGAAGTTTTAAAAAATTCCGCAAGGCCATCGCCTGTGTTCCGGCGGCCGTTGATAATGGAGATTTGATATGTCGCCGTCCATGTTGTAGCGTTTGAATGCCGAGCGCTGAGTTTGTTCGCCTCATCGTATAAATAAGCATAAAGTTGTGTGGCATCACGCGAACCGGTCGTTAACCCTGCTCCATGGCGCACTAATGGAGAGGTGAGGGTGTCATTGAGACCACAACACAAGCACTTCACAGTGGGCCGAATGACAGCTAAGAAACGACTGTAATTAGCACTTGATAAACTTTTATGACATACATTTATACAAGTGTACAGACTACGCACATAACACGTACGTCAAAGTACTTTTTCATATGAAAACAGTTAAAAGTACCGAGTAGATTGTTTTAATTATACGGATAACCTACATAGAACTATCATAGCCATGAAAAAGGATAAAAAAAATCATAACGCCGATCAGCGATCAATAATTGTTGCTAAAAACCATATGATTGGAAATATTGCCTCTATTATGTAAATTTGTATGCCACATAGCTGAATAATCTAGGTAAATGAACCAGAGCAAAATAAATTATGACCTTCACCGACAGGTGAAGACTAGTCTTCAAACAGACATGTTTTAAAACTTATTTGCACACATTCAATTTGTACGGATGATATTAAAAACGGGACAACAATTGCTACGTTTCGCATTTCACCATACTTTTGTAGCTATTTTAATTTTGAGCATAACTTTAAAACTGAATTGCCATGTTAAAATGGTTATCAATGTTATACAAATGGTTAATAATGAAAAGTATGAATAAAAAAACGTTAAAAGTTATGATGAAAAAATAAAAATAATTTATATTTTATAAACGCAATAGCATTATTGAATTGCGTGTACCTGTCACAACGTAGACATTAAAAAGCGTCGATTTTTTAATTCTTTACAAAAAGGCCGTGAATGAAACGAGCGCAGAGCACAGTGGAATGTCAGGAAAATATTTTTTGAAAAGGTCCGCTTTTTCAAAGCCACGTCGTCGTCGTATTGAATGCGTTTTAATGAAAAAACATGCGCCGATTCGCAACAGTCAAGGGAATTAAAACCTCCGAGCGGCGTTCGCGATCCCAAATGCATCGGTCGGAATTTTCATTTGTCCGAATATTATTTCCACGGGGAATTTTGCAGGCACTATTTTGTTTAAATTTACGACTACCTCGTTTTATGATTTCGCTTGATTAACGGTTTGGATTAGTTGCTTTCTAAAGGGTTCTTTTTTTACCCTTAGCTACTTAGTACCAACATGTGAAGCTTATTCCAACAGGATCTTTGCGAGATCATATTGAACCGACTCTATCATTGAACTTTGGTAACATTATTCTTAAACTTGTTTAAACTGGTTAAGGAACTGTAGGACTTACAGCAAAAGTAGATACGTCATTCATTTTAATTACCTACTTCAATATGTTTGATGAAATCGTACCCTTCAATTTAGCAGTCCAATTTTATCGGGTACATACTGGACTGCTCTGCTGATTGGTTTTTATAGTTTGTCCAAGAAAATTACTAAGCCGTAAGTGCTACGCGTATTTACAGAACCAACAACTAAAACTAATAATGCCATCGAAAATATTATAAAGATTATTTATAGAACAAGCTTCGATTTGTTTTAAACTACTAACTAGAACAATAATTTAATTTATTTATGACACTTCGTAGTAAATACACCCGATGTCAAACAAGTGGAGTTACTTTGTAATTAAACTGAATAATTAAATGGCACTTTTCACAGTTTGCTTTAATAGAATGTTAGTAAGTGTTAAAAATATCTCTACTTGAGCAGTGATAAAGTAGTTGTCTTTTAGGATTAAGTCAGTATGCGAGATTGATTTTAGAGACGGGTTGTTAAAATCAATAAATATTTTCTTGAAAACTTAATATTGGAGGATACCTGATGTCCTCAAACGGTTAATTAGCTATGTTAATAGATAACCTATATGACGAACTATCAATTAAATCAAATCAATTAAAAAAAGAATAAATTCAATAAAAAGTAAGAATGAAATCCCTTAGCGCGTAGTAGTTGACGTTAGCAACGAATTAAGCAATGAATATTTTAGTAATTAATACTTTGATTCTACTAAACGTATATTTAGATAGAAATAAAACAAAAACTCTTTACTCATACCTGCCCAATGTTTAATAAGGTAATAATTTACCAAACGAGAAAATAGTAAAGTTAGACCACAGAGCCAAATTAAATCATATTCGTCCGAGCTCTCTACGAAGGCTTGATTTCCACACGGGACAATTATTTATAAAGTGCTCACGTAGCTTGTTTTAGACCATACAGGCTATAATATTGTACAAAAGGTAAACAGGGACAAAATATATCAAAACGTACGTTAACTTTAATAATAAGTATATTTTGGAGGAAAATATTATAAATTAGGTACCAAGTACCTACATTATATATATTTTTAAAGGCCTCAAAATAAATCTATTGGTGTTTGGAAAACGTTAAACGTGGTGAATGTTATTCGCCTTATTTATAAAAATCATGAGGGTCTTAATCAATTGCTTAGCTGATTCTAAGTTTAAGTTCGAGAATTTGAATTTAGAATCTGCTAAGCAGTTGATTAACACCATCGAGACTTATAAAAAAGGTCATATACGTTTAACATATTTCATATTTATTTATTTTATTGATTTCCTTGAGCCATAATTTATCAGTTTTTATTGGCTATAGGTATTTGGGTTGAAGAGATTGTTTTTTAGAAGATTTATTTTTTACCAACTTATTTGGAGGGGTGTTTTAGGCAAGTCAGCAGTGATAATAAAATATTATTTCATTAGCATATAAAATAGTAGCCCAATCACCACAAAAGCGTGATTAAATAATTAGCAAGAAACGTTATATCTATTTATAAGTAAGATTACAGCGGATTAAAATATCGAATACAACGTAATGATCCTATAATAATG
Organism: Diachrysia chrysitis; assembly: GCA_932294365.1. Lineage (NCBI taxonomy): Eukaryota > Metazoa > Arthropoda > Insecta > Lepidoptera > Noctuidae > Diachrysia > Diachrysia chrysitis. The sequence goes on along the minus strand of OW028649.1, from coordinate 6,210,446 downwards.
CTCCGTTTACGTGAACTCGAGACTTCATTTCGTCTTGGGTTAAGGGCAGGCAATTTCGAAATTGCTTTCATTTTTATAATGATTTTGACTGCTTAGTGTTATATTTAGGGCTTTAAAATATTTATTTTTAATATTAAATTTTGCATAATTATTTTAAATAATTGTTACTAGTTCAGAAGGCTTAAATTGCTCAAAATCTTACAAACGGATTTCAATTGAAAAATTAACTTATGTCCTGAACACTTCAAATGGGATTGAAGCTACATTTTATATAATTATTATATCTTTAAAACCGTAATTAATTAAAAGTACGTTCTTTTCTTTTTTTAATTGCTTAACTTTTCGTGAGAGTTTATAAAAGTTTGATAAAATTACTTTAAATAAATAAATAAATTCTAAATGGTTACAAAAAATCTTTTAAAACTAAAATGCAAGCAGGACTCAGAAATAAAATGTGCACTAAATCATTTTAAGTTATCTCAAGAAGTTTTAAAGTTACAGCCAAACTAAAATTAGAGTATCTTCTACTAAATAAATTAAAACGAGTAGTAAATATTATTTACGTACTTGCGACAGTTCGCGTAACCGGCTTCAAAAGTTTTTTAATAAATCTTCCACCACTATTTATTTAATAACAAAAACTTAGTTCATTTAAAAATATACACTGCTTACTTTAATAGGTTTTTGTCTAAATACTTGAAATATTTGACTGCGTGTTATGGTACGAAAGTTATCGTAAAGTTCCCGCCATTTCGCGCGAGGACCTAGCTTTGAGTCCGTCTTAACGCGAGCATGTGCGCGCCGCGACTGAAGGCTTGTTTCGATACAGCCTATACATACCTACTTGTCTACGTTACAAGTTTTGCAACGAATCTCCAGGTACATAGAGGCTGAACTTTTGAAACTACGCAAAGTAAAGTCAACCTTGTCTGATTTAAAATAGAATTGAATTTGCAATGTGAAACGGTTACATAAGTCATTTCATGTCGTGGACAACCTGAAAGCTGTCCGGCGTAAATATAAAAGGTACGTAGTGGGAATACTTCAGTTAAGGAATATTCGATCGTTTTCCCTCACAACAAAGCTCAAAATGGAACACCATTATATGCATGAAATCCATGCGGCACGCTAGAAAACGCGTGAAATTTTTCCTTGCGAGACAGAGATGGATAGTTTTTCGTGATAAAGGGAACTGCCTACACGTGCCGGTGGAGGGGATGATCTTAAAATGTTCTAAGAATCTGTATGAGAATGTAGTCTTTATATGTGTGTACCTTTGTGATTTGTTATATACGTTAATATTATATGTGAGAACACATAGTTGCTCTAAATCCGAGAAACATCTTCATTTTCTCATGTCACTCAAAGATTATCCGCAGCATAAGTATGTATCCACGTGAGTGCATAAGAGCTCATTCATAAAACATTAGTACAGGGCAGCCTCTCAAAGGACCTAACTCCAAGTAAATGTTGTTTATTTTGTTAAGGAAGAAAGCCTGTACACAACGGAGCGCCACATGTCAGAACATGAATAAAAGAAGAGCTATGTTTCAGACTTTCAAAAGTTCAGTCAGTATTTTTCAAAGCGATACGCGTGTACATATTTCATGTAGTAACTTGGTCGTTAGTGCAAACTTGAATCAATAAATGTATATCGTACTTGTCTGTACTTCCTCAGTACCTATGTTATTATTTAGTCGTATCCCGATGTGAAAATATTAAATGAAAATTGTTTATCCGGCAACCAGGTTTATTTTTTAAATTTAAACCGACATTAGTCCAATTTGTTAGTAACAATTTCACTTATAAAATATCTTATAATATAGTCATTTTCAATACAACTTAAGTGACCATAAGTAAAAGTCCCTGCTAATGAAAGCACAAAACGAAAATATTAAGCATAATAAACACTTATTTTAAGCAATGAAAACTGAATGATCAAAGCTTAAGTAAACCTGAGGTGAGTACTGTTATTCATAATTAGCTGCGTTGCAAAGAATTGTACTATTAAATATTAATGATAATTGTTTACATCATTTTATTTTGTAGTATATTTATATTTTTATTTAATTAGCCATTACGTTGTAAAGCAATCCCATTTCACATGAGTCATTAATATTATATTGTGTTTAAATATGAACATGCGCCATATTATTTATACGACAATATATTTTAGAGTATAAAATAAACAGCGACCACACCGTAATATGCTACCATTAGTCAGTGGCTAGTTATCGCAAATAATACACTAAAGCAATTTATGAGTCGTGTGTTTGACCCTAAATATGCGCAATAAATTATGGTTTACTTTGTCGTTTATGAGGGCTGCAGACATAACCCGGTGTGGAACATGTGCTACAGATTGCGGCAATAAGGGAAATTGTCTTTTTTATGAACGCCCGACGACAACGTAAAGTATTCACGTGAAGCCGTGTCACTTAGGATAGGACAAGATTTGGGTACTAATAACGTTCCCAGGGATAGTAATCTCGCTAATGTATCATCGCTTTTATCGTGTTCAAATTACGTGCTTCGGGCGAATGTCAATAAATTATGCAGCTGATAATAGAGTTATTAGATGCGTTAATACTGATATTTAAAGGACTCATTATGAGTCATGAAATATCAAATGCATTTACTGAAAATATACATGCGTCATAAACAATAGGTGATTTCTCTAAAACTATTATCCAATACTAAATAAAAGTGAACTTTTATGAAAGTAACAACGCTATAATATAGCGAAAGCCCCTCCGGCCATTTGTCTTTTGTACCTGCGAGGTGTCCAGTGTGAACTGAATCCAGAAGTTAATTTCACGGGGTATTTCTCCCACTGCAAGAAAGACTCCTTATTTTAAAGCACTCTTGTGTAAAATAGAATTAATTCATTCTCCTTGAAGCACTGTAGGTAGATTAAGTTAGGATACCTTGCGACGAAAAATTAAGTTGGATTTTCAACCGGGAAAGTAGGATGAGATTGTGTACTCACGCTAGAAAACAGAAAGATATTCTGGGGTGTCAAAAAAATATATTTTCGTTCAACAGACTGATGTTGCTGGCAAAACTTTGACATATGCGATTTCGAAAGTTTGATTCCTTGTCTTTCGAAATTGGAATGTAACGCAAACATTTTTTTAAAAATAAAGAATAATTAAAAAATATATATATGAAACGCTTTTTTCCAGTTGGTATTTATAATTCTCTTTTTTTAGTTAATGCAGTATTATTCAATAGTGCTTTTACATCATGTTCAAATTAATGAAATGTGGATTTTACTGTTGACCACACGCATAATATCAAAATGTGAAAAGAACATCATGTTATTTATTTTATCATCTAAGAATTAGCCTGGCCTTCTGCCAAAGTCCGCTTTTAAACTTGCACTTCACTCTGTCTTTACATTTCATTCAGCGGTACAATGATGGTACATCAAATGTTATGCTTGCATCCATATATTTTTTAACCATCATAATGGATCAAATAAGTAAAATAACACTACACTGATATCTATATGATAATAAAGATTGGGTTATTTAATAATTTTATTAACATACAAATTTATCTAAAATGATGAATGATTATTACATAAATTACGTTAGAAGATACCGTATTTACTACTCTAGTCACGCAGGTAAAAATAAAAATATTTAATTTTATGTGTTTTAATAATATTACATTTTTAAATTAGTTTTATTCCAACCTTTACAAAAATTTTATATAAAAGAATATAGTTGCATTTGAATAAAACTTCTTAAAAATATGTACCTAATTTAGTATAAGATCACAATGAAGTCTGTCAGTTCTGATAGCAATTTCAGCGGTGATCTCCCAACATTCGAGGGGGAGGAGAGCGCATCACCCGCTAAACTTGTTCCCCATTATTTTCATGACATATTTCACAATAGCGGAGCAGCGGACCAACGTTATACCCACTACAAAATTCACGATGCGTTTAAGAGAAAGCATTTTCCTATATGAGACTATAGTTCTGTTTTGGAGTAGCGTGGAGTGTTTGGAGGTTTTTATTACTTTGTTTTTTTAACCCAATTAGCTTTGAATATTTTGCTCGTTTGAAAAAAATTTGTCACCAAACCAAGGCAAAATACCTGAGCTAAAAATTTAGACAGCCTTGCTTTTGCTTTTATTTAGTTTAAATTGCCAAAAAACATAAAACCTCCGTAATGAACAATATTCCTACCAAGCCCTGTTTGTCAAGAGTAAATGTTATGTAATTTTAGTATACCACGAATCTAAATCACATAAACATTAATGAGATATTTCCGTAATTTCCTCAAGTCAATCAAACGGTACCAATCAACGTGTATCACGAAATAACATCTCGCGGGAGATGTTTAATTAAACTTCATGAAATCTGGACAAAAGTGTCATGTCTCATGTCAAGGCGACTTGGGCATTCATGTGACCAGAGAACTTTGGGCCTCGAATCATTATTTATTGTGCTAAAAATATTTTGGAGCAAATGTTGCTAGAGGTCTAGTTTCGATGGTGAAAATCCGAGTGTTGTGTGTACGTGGAAATAGAAGCAACAAACTGAAAACAAATCAACGATACGGTACTGGCTGGGACGTTTTTATTTTGTCTGCTACGTAATTGAATTTTGTGGTCGGTCCGATCATAGAGCGCCGGTTCGCGCTAGATTTGTTTACAAGTAGATATGCAAATATCCCGAAGTCATACCTCCGTTATTCATAGTGGTTTTACGTTTTCATTGAGTAGCATTCAAAGTGGCTGCGGAATGCTAATCTTATTGAGCTTGTAATAGTCCCTTGTATTACGTTTCAGATTAGTTTCCAAGTTTTAAATAGATTTATTTTTAAACTAAGATTAATCAATGAAACAGTAACTCTCTTTGTCAAATCAGAAAGGATGAAATAAAAAAAAAATATACACGAAAAATCCTATTAACATTCCTTTGGTATTCTTATTGTCATACATTAAACAACATTGAAAGCAAAACAGAAGATCCCGGGAGCTTACTAGTAAAAAATAAACATAAGCACGAGTTATGTAAATACGGCTCAAATAAAGTGCACTTTAAATTCCCTGAAGTTCCTTCGATGTAACCACGGCAGACATAAGTGATATTTATGTGAAAACGTATAACACAGAGATACTGCATATTATTTTTAATCTCTGCATATTTATCTATGTGGCATAATTTATATACTAGGTGTGCCTAAAATAATAATAAATTTTAGAATACCTATGTATTCGCGAGTTACTCATTAGGTAATAAAAAATATGTAAACGAAGTACAATAATATTACCCATTTCAAATTCAATGGTAACTCTGTTCTTGTCGTCTACGAAACAATGATATTTATTTGCAACAGATTATGCGTCTTAAATGGAGCATGCAAGAAATATATTACACTAAATTAAAGAAGGATTATTTGAGACTGCTACCATACGTGAATGAGTTTGAATACATATCTTAAAGGCTAAAAGAAAAAGGCATGAATCACCACCTGCTCTCATTCACACGCTTTTGCTAGATTGCTTTTCTACTCGAACAAGAAACGGATTTTTTACACTTAAAAGATGAATTGTTTCCACTGAATAAAGATCTTAACCAACGTTTAAATCCATGAGACGTTTATTTCGAGTTATGTTCAATAATATAATTTTTTTAATTGTAATTTTGTATATGAACAATGTGAATAAAATGAATAAACGTATTTTTTTTTATGAAGCGTCGGCAGCACAATTTATTTAATATAATTACTATGAATTGAGGGATTCAAGAACAAGCTTGCTCTTTTAGGTTTTGACTTATTTATAAATCAATAACAGGTATTATCATAAAACATTATTTTTATAATATCTATATTTAGGTACTCTACAACGAATTCGTTTAAAGTTATAATACGATACTAAACTTCAAATACGACAGAAGTAATACTTTTGAAGATAATATATTGAATAAAGCGGTTGAGATAAATAAAAATTCATTTATAAATAACAACAAAGGCCGCGGGCACAAAAGGGTCCATCAGTCAGAAGTCATAACTCATCATAAGCATGCAGTCAATAGCGGGTGTCAAAACTCTCCTTAACTCCATTCAATACTGTCTGTTTATAAATAATTCAATATTGGCCTGACGGATGTTTTCACTTCCCCTGTACGGTTTGTACGAAAAATATTAAATTGTTAGGATATTAAATACTTATATTTTTTATTTCATTTCGCAAAAAAAATATTATCGACGGAACAAACATTGCCGCTTTTTTTTTTCAAGAAAAGGTATACGCATAATTATATTTATGATATTATATTATAAAAAATATATTTAATAAATGTCATCGGTGTATTTTTTTACTTTCGGCTCTCTTTTTGCGCTTCATGATAAGATTCCTTCACTATTATTTTTCTTTGGTATATTATTAAATTATTATTTAAGATATATTTTCGTTTTTAAAACTCTTTAGTTCTTTTACGTTATTCTTAACACGTGGTTCGCTATCTCTTTCTATTATTTATGGCAACTACGGTGTTGTTCAGTAAATTTCTCGCGTCTATCCTTAGAGAGTTACCTAGATTTATATTTTCGTCTTGATTAACAGCTGTATCTAGGTCTAAACACAAAAATTTGTAGTTTCATGTAATGTTTTATTATAGATATATTAATTTCTTCTTCAAATTATTGTCAGCGTGTAAAATAATAATAATAATTGAGCTTACGTGATAAAATATTTTTCACAAATTACCTATAATGTATTCATTTGTTTTTTCACATTCTGATTATTCAGTATGAAAACCATATTAATTAAATTAATCAAGATATTAAAAACTTCAAAAAAAAAGTACATTTGCATTTATTCTTGACAGCACATTGAAACCTCCTTACAATAAAAATACCATAACTTCTTCCATAATCTCAATCCCAAAGCTTTCTCGCGTAGTTAAGCTGAGGTACCTAGGCAATCTAAACACAAAGGCAGCTGTTGTTTCCCACCGTACCTTTGCAAAAAATGAGAGCATTCTCGTTTATCTTGCCATTTGAAGTGGGGTCCTTCGAGTGATTATCGTCAGGTGAACTTTGTACTTGCACTCAGACCTTTATAAGAAGCACACTCGATTCGAGTGGCGAGCTCAGCAGGAATTTGGTTATATCATTAAAATTAATAAGTAAACCTATGATAACGCACCTTTTTTACCTGTTGTTGATAAAAAGTGCAGCGTTTTTATTTATAATTATTTGTCTTTTCCACAGTTTTCAGGTCAGTTAGCATTCGTTTCGGACTTAGCCAGTCGTTAAGTTTTAACTTGTAATTTTACTATGCGTTATAATTGTCTCTTTTACACATTTTTTTACTGTTATTGGTTATAATATAACCCTTGTAATTAAATAAATAGATTGAAATATAATCCCAAATAAGGTGAATTTGCGGTCAAGACAATTACAAAATAAAAAAAAATCTAGTTGAAGTTTTCGTAACCATTTCCATGATTGTCATGTAATATTATCATTATTAAGGACACTAACTCACAATTACTCACTGAGGTAACAGGACTCATTTTAAAGTGTTTACAAGATGGTAACTACTAAAGTTTGATAAGATAATAAGAGCCCCTGGGAGTAAAGACGAGAAAGTACCGGGAACCTAGTCTAGCGGAACAAACATAATTAAACTAGATCTATTCAAAGAAACTCTGTATCTGAGACTAATATACCTAGTTGTTCTGTTACACTAATACACTCATAAAATATAAGAGAAGTCGAAAATAGCAAGAATAAGTGCTTAAATAAATCTTGTAAAGATTCTAGCCCAGTTTGGCTTTGTGTTCCCTTTTGTTGCAAGGACGATAATCCTCGTAGACAACGTGGAACAAAAATAGCAATTCTTAAAAGATTTACAACGATACGAAACGTTCATTCAATGTAAAACAATTTAATTGTAAAATTCTTTGACGTTTATATTCTTTGAGTTTGAGGCCAAATTGAATCGTGATTGCCGAATTAACGTTTAATAAAAATAATCTGAGAACCTGACAATAAATTAATTATTTATTTAAAGATGTTTTGAAACATCTTGTCATTTTTGCACGTATCTTGCTAAACCGTACATAAATCCGTGCAAAAAAGCAAGTGCTGCGATCGAAAAAAGCAAGTGCTGAAGTACTGAATAAAAAGAAAAAAAGTTATTCTGTATAACAAAGGAAAAAAAAGAAACAGTATTATCGACAAGTCAAGTAAAGCGCACGAAACACAAACGCAAAGTGACACGACAATCGGAATTTTAAAGTTTAAAATCATAGTCACAGAAAATTCAAAGAGCAACAATATTGCTGTTTTTAGCATTCGGGAGCATGTTATACCGCTATTCAAATACAGCCTTTATTTGTTAAAAATTCTTTTATGCCGTCGCAAAGGAAACACTGCGATCGGTGTAGTCGCCTTTAAACTGATATAAACATCAGAATGGAGGCACGTCGAGGCGCCTCGAGGCCGAGTCATCGCGGCGACACTTCCGTTGCACTTTTACTAGACAGTCACTTCTCTATAAAATTAATGTTTCTGAGAATAATTTCTTAAATTAGAGTTCATAAACTACTTATAATATTTTTGTGTGTCTCCGAAAGTGGTGCTTATTAATTTGTATTATTTTTACAAGTATATTTATTTCATAATTTGAAGGTGTTCAGTAAAACTGTTTAGTGGGTAAAATTTAAAACTTTATGTAGGATATTGTCATTCCTTCCGCAATAGAGTCTTATAAAAATCCCATCAAAGTAACTCGTTCAGTTTATGTGAATGTTAAAAAACACTAAATAGCTGCTGTACTCAGGCGAGGTTATCGACAATGTCCGACGAGTATTGGATCCAGGAAGGCCCGCAGTCACGAGGTCACGACGCGTTAATGTCGCAACACAAACTAATACTCATACTTTGCTTTACCCGCATTAATACGATGGGATTTATGTAAGCCAAAATAACATCACACTTTAATGTCACATACTCGAAACACACCATTTATCTTACACAAACGGGTAAAAATGTAAAGAATGTTGTGTGCGGGACAACCTGTTACTACCTCTGATGGCTTCTTGATGCTTTTATGATGTCCCGTCCACGAAAACGGATACGAATATTTTGTAACATAACATAGTTTTTTATTACTTTCCCACGCTGTGGCTTCGAACCAGAGTTTTACTAGTCAAGGGATGTGAAACATCTCAAACGTAAACTATAAAATAAACATATTGCGTTCGCTTTTTTCTCCGGCGTAGGCTTGAAATAAAAAGCTCTAAGTAACTTTTGTAAAAGTTTTTCGGGTAAACGTTTTTGTCCAGATTAATTAAATAGCTTTTTGTTTTCATTTGTTTGTGAACCAGCATTACTTTAGCTTAGTCAGTCTTATCTATGTATCAATGATTTGAACATTAATATTATAAAGAGGAAAGATTTTTATGCTTGTAACTACTACTTAGAACGATTTTAAAAATCCTTTAACCATTAGAATGCTTTATTCTTGAGTAATATAGGCTATATTGCTGTGCTACCGTTGCGAAGCCGGGGCGGGGCGGGTTGCTTGTTAAATATAAAAACAAGGCAGATAAAATGTTATTAGGGCATGCATTTTGAGGACTCGATAATGTCCTAATAAGGATATTTTCAAACGATAGCTTCCTCTTATACTTACGCGCTTAACCCCTTTTATAACATTCGTTAGTGCAACTTGTCAATCTTTTGACTAGCATGATTAGTATTTTTAACGTGTCGGTAACTATGGAAGTAAAAAAATCATATCTCGTGTATAAAATCATTGATAACAACACTCAAACGGCTATTAAAGTTTACAACTCAAAACGACGATATTTTTATGCTTTGTTTTTAAAGTAAATTCTACCTCTCAATATGCAAGCCATCACAATGACCCCCTAAAATCCGAGTGAAAACTTTAATACTTACGAGTAACGTAATAATCTATTCATTGCATTATGCCCCCTAATCATATGCATTAAAGTTGTTTTTATAAAATCAAAACTACAATACAACGGGTCGGTGTGAACAGTGAGAAGTATTAGTAAGATTTATAATTGTTATCTAGCGGCGAAGTGGGCGAGGCAGACTTATTGCGGAGTCGCGTGCTCGCACTTAATATATTACGATGCCTTAGCCAAAACGTCTCTGTTTGCCACTATCCCGCTTTGTTTACTAACAAATAAAAGCTTTCTAATTTCTTTGCTGAATGTTCATGCTCAGTAATTACTTTTTTGGCATTGCGGATATACTGTAATAGTTCAAAAACTGACTTTCAGGCAAAGGTTTCAAATGTTCTTTAACTTTCTATTTACTGGTTTATGACTGCTGTTCCAGTCATTATTGTATTTAAAATGTTAAAACCTAAATAAATCCAATAAAGTAATAAGCAAAATAACTTCTTTGGTCGGTAATGGAATTATCACTATAGTTTGTTTACAAAATGTAGATACTACTATCAATCTTTCATATATAGGTCGTAGCTTAAACACTTTCCTGTCCCGTAAGTCGCATATGAACATTTCTATTGTTAAACTATTGTGTCTTCTGGCGGCAGAGACAACTAGATCAACATATTAATCACATAATATTTTTTCAATTTAATCGTCACTGAAACTTGTAAATATGTTTGTGAACAAAGAAAAATATTTCTCTTAGTACATAGGCGTGTAATGTTGAAGATGATAATATAACGTGAATATTCATAAGCCTATCCTTGTGTTCAATGGATTCTTGTGACGTAAACGACGTGATTATTTATTCAAGCATGCGACAGAAATTTACTCGAGCTGTCAAGGTGATACATGCAAGGCGACCCATGTCACATTTAACAGTCAGGTGCAATATTACAAACATTTTATTTTTATGAAGCATTTTTTTGGACATGGTCCTCATATTTTCCAGAGTTTTCATCTCATGTTTGATAACATTGTATTAATTTTCTTGATTGACACGTTCGTGTTGATTAAAACAGTTACCCGAAATAAGTTTAATGTTTTGACTCAACAATTTTTTTAATGAAAGTATGTAACTATAAAATATAATTAAATTACGTTACCTGAATTAGTTTATTGTCAGAAAAAATATTGCTCGAGCTGTTGATTAAAAAGTTTTATTAGAAATGTGATTCTGTAACTATATCGCGATTTTTTTCCATTTAAAATGCCTGGTGAAAAGTTAATTAAAGCCGTAGACGGGTCAGTCCCTGAGAGGTTTAATTTATTGCATCGGTCGTTTTCTTTGCCGCGCAACTGTAGCCGAGCCTGAAAACTTATTGGATTGGTTGAATATGTCACTCGCTATGAAAATTTAATCTTTATTTCTATTTTTGATAGTGTTGTTTGTTTTGTTTATTTTAATTAAGTATTTTTCTAAATGAGATCGTTCAGATGTAGCGAGTAAGTAAGAGTAGGTAAAGGTTATAATAGTTATAATTAGTGCAAAATAACATGCTAGTGTTTTATTGTCTCAAGGGCATTACACGCATGATTAACACGCGTGCCTAAAAGAAAAATTATTTACAAACATCAAGAGTTACCTTGTTCCTTCGTATTTTCTTGACGATTTATACTCGGCCATCATATATCCAAACTAGGCAGAACCTGTATTTATGTGTTATGGCAACCAGACAACTGATAAATACTAATTTGTTCTAAACGACCTAAACACAGAACAAATGAGCATGCACAAAAAGATTTCATCGAAATCGATCCCACGACTTTTGGTGTAGCAGTCAGGAACTCTTACCACTAGACTAACAGGCCAGTCCGTTTACCTCAGACATGCTAAAATTCTTAATTACAACGAATTGATTACTTTTTCTATCTATTATGATAAAATATAAAAACACAATTAGGTACTATGATGGGTATATAATGAAGAATCAAAATTATGGCAATAGCTTGAAGGATTCAATAACATTCAATTAAGTAAATCAATAGTTGAGCCTGCTTAATTTCCATTTTTACTTTTCCTACAAATGTAATTAATTTCATTCTTACAGACAAAACACAAAGCTATTTAATTTCCATAGTTTACTAAGAAAACTACAATACATGTAACTTAAAATATATTTTTGCCTTCTAAGGGATATCTCATCCAGCAGCTTTACATCCTAAGTGAGGAAAATCGAGGCGTCCGAAGCGTTTGGGGCGCGGCGGGCGCAGTTAATTTCACGGAGTATTTGTTTGCTGTGCAAAACACCACTTACGCCCATCCGAGAGCTCACTGTATTAGGCTAGAAGCTATAGGGACTAGACCTTTCTCCAGGATACAACGCAAAACGTACACACATAGGAAATGTGCTGTAAGAGTTTTGTAAGATAAATTAACTTGAATATGTTGGAGGTTGGAATTGTACTTTTAAGGTGAATTTATACGACGACATTAAGGTTTATCGTGTACCATCATCATTAAAACAACAAAATATTTTTCTAATTATATCAAAGTTATTAAATTCACATTTCTATCAACAGTTTCCTTATTTTCAACATTGAGTCTCCACCTCACGTAAAAAACGCGGCATTTCCTTGTATAAAATAAATAGTTTGAACGTAAATCCGCAATTGGATATCGTCTGCATTTTCAGCTCGCTCCAGCCTTAAATCAAAGCTGCAGCAACACTAGCCTATTACTATCGCCGTTTAAATTTATGTGTTACCTATCGACGCCGAACACCTTTGAAAATTATATTTGGAATGTAGCTGCACTGCGGTAGGGGTTAAAGGAAATAGCGTCATTAGCTTTTCTCGTATTTCTTGTGAACAGACGTTTACACTCACAGTAAGAGTTGGGCCCATTCAGTATTCCTCCGCCGGGTTCGTTTGATAAACAACGGTCTTACCTTAAACAGTTTTTGTATAGTTTTGAAAACAAATGTAGCGAAGTAGAAATGCAAGATCCAATAACATATTTAATACATGTACCTAAGTGCTTTAAATATCTAGTAATCTAAATTGCAAGGAAAGTTCTATTTATAATATCGTGCTTTACGACATTTATGAAAGTATAATAAGTCTCCGCATCTGCAAATGTTTTAACTCAAAATTGAGGGAAGATATACTACAGTAAATAGACTATTATATAGTGCGTTTTCCGTGAGATTTATAAAGCTTTATATACTGGATATCTATATAAAAATACCTGTGTTGTAACGAATTACGATATTCTAGCCACATTGTTACTTACTTCCCACTCCCGCTGAGTTTTCTCAAACTTAAATTCAATTACTATTTCCACTTGATGTATGTTATTCAATTTCAAAGAGTTTATTGTCGACGAACTGAAAACCGAAAGCCGCAGTAAGTATCCGAAGTTTCTTAACTTTCACAACTCGTGACACTTTTTACCAGAATTTACGATAGAGGCAGAAGCTAATATACACGAATGTACAGAAATAACTATACATTCTCCTGTGGGAACACCTACACCACTGCCTACACCGCGACAGCGCGCGTGATGAACGGGACTCGCTTGCCGCCACCGCGGCCCGAGAGGTGCGCCGGCGACGGACACGCATCCCCCCGCCAGTGGACAATTAGCTACGACGCCAACCGCACGTCCGCCTTTCCCGCACTCGCTATTCACGCAAATTATGTCTTCACAGTAATAAACTGTAGACCATTCAAGAGCGTATTATTTTGAACACTCATTAGGTACCCCACATATTGGTGACCCCGAGTTGAACAGATAAACCGTATGCAGTGCGCGAGTGAATAATAAACAGTACAAATAGACAATTAATACGGTACCGCGTGTGCATCGTCCATTTTTTAATTTGTTGCAAGTCATTCGCCGTGACCTTGAAATCAGCTAGAAGGTCAACGACCGCTACAATGCAAGACGATACTGCATTGTCGACGGGATTATACAGAGTTGGTGTGAAGATTCCAGAGTTTTGGCCGGATCGCCCTGATGTTTGGTTCGCACAGCTGGAAGCGCAATTTATACTAGCAAATACGACCGCGGACTCGACAAAATTCTACCATGTGATCGCACACTTAGGTAACCAGTACGCCGCAGAGGTTTTAGACATTATTAAATCTCCACCCAAAGAGGATAAATATACTACCTTGAAGAACGAGCTAATAAAAAGGCTGTCGGCTTCCCAGGTAAAAAAGGTGCAACAACTTTTGATGCATGAAGAGATGGGAGATCGAAAGCCGTCCCAATTTCTACGTCACCTTCAAGGATTAGCCGGAACTACAGTGCCGGAGGAATTCATGCGTACCCTGTGGTCAAGTCGTCTTCCTCAACATATCCAGACGGTGATCGCCACGCAAACCGACAACCTCATGAAGATTGCTGAGACAGCTGATAGGGTTCACGAAATCGCACCAACCTCACCTCAAGTAGCTGCTGTTACAGGCACTAGTATTCGTCCAACAGATCCTCAACAGACCTGCAACTTAACTATCATGCAAGAAATGATGAAGAACATGGCTAACCTCACGTCTCAGGTAGCGGCTTTAACAGCTGAAGTTAGGTGCAGACCTAGAGAACGACCATTTGAACGGGACAGAAGTTCTTCAAAATATCGTTTGCCTGCCAGACACCGCTCACCGTCCAGCAACGGTATATGTTGGTACCACCGAAGGTTCAAGGAAAAATCCTATAAGTGTACAAAACCATGCAACTTCGATGCGGGAAACTCGCAGGGCAGTCGTCAGTAGCGGCCAACGACTGTCCCCAATCACCTGGCCGTTTGTTTGTCACCGACCGAAAGACCAAGGTTCAATTCCTCGTCGACACCGGATCAGATCTGTGCGTGTTTCCGCGCACGGCGGCCAGGATCAAACACTGTAAGTCAGAGTTCAACTTGTATGCTGCAAATGGTACAGAAATACCCACCTATGGTTTTGCTCGATTATCGTTGGACTTTGGTCTCCGACGTGAATTTTCATGGAGATTCGTCGTTGCCGACGTGACCAAAGCAATTATTGGGGTAGATTTTCTTTCATACTACAACCTGATCGTCGACTGCAGACGTCATATCTTAATAGATAACACTACATCATTAGTCACTGACGCTTACCCTGTAAAGCCTAATGAAAGCGTATCTTCTATAAAGACAAGCAGCTGTGAAGGTAATAATAAATACCTATCTATTTTGAAACAATATCCTAACCTTACTAGACCATCTGGCGTACCTAACACACAATGTACACACAACACAGTACATTACATTAAAACTACACCTGGTCCACCGATCTCAAGTCGACCACGACGCTTACCGCCTGATAAGTTACAGATCGCCAAGCGTGAATTTGATGAGATGATCAAGAATGGTACAGCACGTCCGTCAGACAGCCCATGGTCATCACCACTGCACCTGGCACCCAAGAAAGACAGCGGATGGCGGCCATGCGGTGATTATCGAGCACTGAATGCGCGGACTATTCCAGATAAGTACCCGATAAAACACATTCACGACTTTAACCTGAACCTATCTGGTTGCACAGTGTTTACAAAAATTGATCTAGTCAAAGCATTCAACCAAATTAAAATTTATCCACCTGACATAAGTAAAACAGCGATAGTAACTCCATTTGGCCTGTATGAGTTTCCGATGATGACGTTTGGCTTAAGAAACGCTGGGCAGACGTTCCAAAGATTTATTGATGAAGTCACTAGAGGGTTGGATTTTTGTTATGCGTACGTCGACGACATTTTATTGTATTCTCGTAGTCAAGAAGAGCATGAACAGCATTTACATACACTTTTCAGAAGACTGGAACAGTATGGCGTATTGCTCAACACATCGAAGTGTGTCTTCGCAGCTCAGGAAGTCACCTTCCTCGGATACCGCGTCTCTGGCGAAGGAATTCGACCATTGGAGGAGAAGGTAGATGCTATCAGGACATTCCCAGTACCCAAAACAGTCAAGGAATTAAGGAGATTCCTCGGTATGTACAATTTTTATCACCGATTTATTCCACAATGTGCCGAGCTGCAAGCGCAGTTGAATGAGCTCCTAAAAGGATTTACAAAAGGATCACAGAAAATAGAATTAAACGAGGAACAACGTCGTGCTCTTGAGAACTGCAAAACGGCGCTAAGTGAGGCAGCATTACTAGCTCACCCTGACTGCAACGGTAAGCTTGCCTTAGTCACAGACGCCTCAAGTACTGCGATTGGTGGCGTATTACAACAATGGAAACATAATTCATGGCAACCATTGGCATTCTTTTCTCGTAAGCTCACTCCTGCTCAAATTAAATACAGCCCATACGACAGAGAGTTATTAGCAGTATACAAATCTATACAATATTTTCGCCACATGCTCGAAGCTAGAGTATTTACAATTTATACTGATCACAGACCGCTAATACATGCCTTCGAATCTAGCAGAGAAAATAATTCTTCACCAAGGCAATTTCGATACCTTGATTATATCGCTCAGTTTTCTACGGATGTTCGTCACATTGCAGGAAAGGACAACGTGGTTGCTGACACACTATCAAGGATAAATGAGGTCATCGCATCACTAAATTTCGAGGTGTTGGCTAGAGAGCAAGAGAATGACGAGGAGTTAAAGAAACTAGTAACCGAAGGATGTTCACTAAACCTAAAGAAGATCCACTTACCTGGTAAGGAATACCATATTATTTGTGACACGAGTACTCCTTCACCTAGACCCTTTGTCGTGAAGACTATGAGACGACAAGCGTTCGAAACCATTCATAGCCTCAGTCACCCAGGTGCTAACGCGACCATTAAACTGATGACACAGAAATTCGTTTGGCCTGGAATAAGAAAAGACTGCCGTGATTGGTGCCGTGCCTGCGTGGCCTGCCAACAAGCAAAGATATCACGACATGTGTCTTCACCGCTGAGCTCATATTCCCTACCTGCTGCTAGATTCATGCATATCCATATCGATCTCATTGGACCGTTGCCGTCATCAAACGGATATAAATACTGTCTTACAGCCATTGATAGATTTACGCGGTGGCCTGAGGCAATACCAATTACCGACATAACAGCCGAAACAACAGCGAAAGCCTTATTATCGGGATGGATATCTCGATTTGGTTGTCCAATAAGCATAACAACGGATCGTGGACGACAGTTTGAGTCCACCTTGTTTAAATCTCTAGCCGAGCTAACTGGATCGCAACATAAGAGGACTACTGCTTACCACCCAGCCGCAAACGGGATAATAGAACGTTTCCATCGACAACTCAAGGCTGCAATCATGTGTCACGCTAGTCAGAACTGGACTGAGTCACTACCGTTAGTGCTACTGGGTATACGTAGCGCCTGGAAGCCAGACTTACAAGCCTCAGCTGCTGAACTGCTGTACGGAGAACCTCTGCGACTACCCGGTCAGTTCTTTGACACAACAAGCTCAGATATGACTGATATTACGGATTTCATCTCGAGATTACGTTCATTTGCTGCGAATATAAAGCCAAGTCCAGCATCTCGACACACACAAAAACGCATATTCGTTTTTAAAGATCTACAAACATCAGATCAAGTATTTATACGCCAGGATGCCTTGCGTTCATCATTACAACCCGCATACACAGGTCCATATAAAGTTATAAAGAGAGGCGACAAGACTTTCCAGATATTAGTTAAAAATAAAAAAGTAACTGTATCTATCGATCGTTTAAAACCAGCGTATATCATAGACACCAATCAAGACACTGTAAAGGATAGTAATGAACCGGTAAAACAATTAACCACACGTTCAGGTCGTAAAGTTCGTTTTACAGATTTTTATCGCCCGTAGCAACGGTCTCAGCGGAGGAGTGATGTGGGAACACCTACACCACTGCCTACACCGCGACAGCGCGCGTGATGAACGGGACTCGCTTGCCGCCACCGCGGCCCGAGAGGTGCGCCGGCGACGGACACGCATCCCCCCGCCAGTGGACAATTAGCTACGACGCCAACCGCACGTCCGCCTTTCCCGCACTCGCTATTCACGCAAATTATGTCTTCACAGTAATAAACTGTAGACCATTCAAGAGCGTATTATTTTGAACACTCATTAGGTACCCCACACTCCCTTAGTAGGGTGGATTCTTTAAAAGTGGTTAAGCAGGGGTGGAATCTAGTATTTCGTTTAAAATCGGTCCCCGAAGGTCGACCAACGTCTGATGCGCGCGCTTTGTTGCAAAGAGACAAAGCCAGCAAAACATTTCCTTAAGATAAGAAAATAAAACAGTGCACTAGGCAAGCATTCCGAAAGCAAATGTTATTGAAATAATACGATTTAAAATTGCTGTAAAACATAAGCTTGTTATGTTGATGTATGTTTGATATGGTTATGGTGTGTTTACCGTTAAATAGTTAAACAGTGTGATTTCTAGGGAAATGTGTAAGTGTCTTTATTTATTTACAATTTATGTACACTTTAAAGAATTCACAGGACACAAAATAATGGTAAAAGAGTACAAAGCTACATACTGTTTATTTCTTTAAAAAAAAAATCTTTCAACAGACCTGCGAAACGAGAAATATGTCTGATAAGGAGACAGCAGTGCGTGGAGATATCGAAAGAAAAATTGTGCAAAAGTATTACAAGATGAGTTACGAGGAATATGAGATATAAAATTTATCAAAAATAATATTTTCGATTAAAAATAGTTCAGTATAAATTTATTCATATATACTGCTATGTCGGTTTCGAGTAACAGGCGACTAAGGGATTAATATGATCCAGTGGGCAGTAGCGTTCACCTGTACCGACGCTATGATTGCAGTTTCCCAATCTAAAATTGTGTAACATACAGTGGGACAAATATGTACATGTGAGTATCCAGAAACAAACCATATTTTTTTAAAATTGTTATACAAGTTGTTTAAAATAAAGAGTTAAGCTTAGTCCAGATACAATATTTTGTAATGCTAGTATAGAGTCCGTTAATTAAAACACAGTCAGTCAATCACTTAAAACATAGGATCAAATTATCTCACAACAAAATTCTGTATTTAAATAATTCCACTAAATAACAAAAATCCTTGAAATCCGTATCATTTCTACTAAAGAATACAATAAAATCTGTGAACAAAGAAACCAAGAAACTCATTTTTACCTTTACATGCGCGTGTAACACAATCGCAATTTCGTACAAATGTAAAGCCTAAAGGAATTCAGCGGAGCCCGGAGCTCGCGTCCGTCTTCCTGAGTTCCGGAGCACAGATAAACCGCTTCCCTTTCCTGCCCCTTTGCCTAACATGGTGTAACGGACACACTACAAAAGACGTAGCCAGTAAAATACACGTCTAACGTGCCACTTTTCACCTTCGTATTATCGTGTAGCAAATGTTAATACTTATGAAACTCTCAAAATAAAGAGAATCTTCATCTCGGAAGTGTATGTTGATTGGGAGTCTTACCTGTAGGTATGTAATTGGAATTTAGGTGGAATTAATTCAAAGTTGATTTTTTAATGCATAGGATTGTAAGGATCTTTGACTTACTGTCACTACGAGTCACTAGTAATAGAAATTACTTTTTACCATTAATTTGATAAATACCTCTGACATGACTTTGTAATGTTTTTGCGATGATTGGATTTTATTTAAAACGATACGTGTAACAATTTTATGTAACATAAACTTTATCACTCAAATTGGCAATCTGATCCACATAAAATATTGATGTTGCACACCTAAAACGTAACATAGCTCACGTTTTGAACAAATTCCAATCCACACAAATTTCCCAATTTGATTTCGGTTTACAGATCTGTTTGACATCCGGCAAACGAATGTACGAGAGAAAAAAAACAACAAAAATTTGTTAGACTGGCCGAATCCGCATACCGGTCCACGCGCCCGCACGTAATTTAATCTTGTATCACTTTGACGAGGCCTTCTGTAAAAAATCATCACTACACTGGTTCTGTGACGGATTCAAAGTAAACACGAATCATTACTAATGAATCCCTTATGTCTTTATTTCTATCATACCGATCCTTAGACCCAAGTTTTACCACTTTATAAATTTTGGCCCGTTTTATTTAACCTAAGTAGATCTCCTAATTACGATTATAATTATACCTAATTAAGGCTCATATCAATTAACACACAAACTTCATGCAATACAATATTTTATAACAACGGATAATTACATTAGCGAGTTGAACAGCCTGTCCGCGGTACAAAACCGAGCTTAATTACTGCCTACC
Organism: Diachrysia chrysitis; assembly: GCA_932294365.1. Taxonomy (NCBI): domain Eukaryota; kingdom Metazoa; phylum Arthropoda; class Insecta; order Lepidoptera; family Noctuidae; genus Diachrysia; species Diachrysia chrysitis. The sequence goes on along the minus strand of OW028649.1, from coordinate 6,190,294 downwards.
CTCTTCATTATTAGAGCAATGAGTTAAAGCGTCGAACTCAAAGCAATAACTAAAACTAAACACGTTTGTAACAAGTTGTTTGTTGTGTTATCAGTATCGTGCCAAACGTTCCCACTCGCACACTCGCACACTCGCCGCGAACTTACGCCGCTCCTAATGAAAACTTTGTCTGAGGTAAATGCTCGCTGCCGAATTTTATACTCGTAATATGATATATTAAATTAGGGTGATAGCTATACCCCTCGACAGAAGATTTACAGAAATTGGTATTTTAAATGATCAACAGTCAAAAAGTTTCATACATTTATTACTCTCGAGAATGTTTAGTCTTACGTACGTAATATACTAAAGTTACTAGCTGAAAATTTTCCCAATGATAGCTCATCTTGATCTAACTATGCCTAGTCTGATTTCTTGACGTTTTGAGAGAAAGTGAAAGTTAAGTCGACTGAACAGCTTGGTGGCGAGATCATGTAAGTAGACTTATCTGCTTATACAAAAAAATACATGAACAATTTTGTTTTTACAACTACGAGGTTTTTTACCTTTGTATAATAGTTTCTTCTTCTTCTAGTGCCTTTCCGAGTGACGAAGGTTGGCAGTCAGCTCTGCATACTTTTTTTTTTCTTTGACGAGATGGAATATGGATATGGATTCCAGTCCACTCTCGTAGGTTCCTCAACCAGTTCTAATTCCTACAAACGCCGCCTCGTTTTACAGCTACTTTGCCCATCATTATAAGTTGTAAAGTCGTTTATCCAAGAAAAAAAATCTTTACCAAATTTTGTGGAGACTTTAGGAATTTCTCTACACTGTGAAACAATTTACGTTTGTGTGAATGTGTGTAAAGTAAATCAGTAGAAATAGATGTAAGGCATCAGTCAGGCAGGCACGGCAGCCGGCAGCCGCGCACCGCCGTTTGTGGTCGAGGCCTACTGCGATAAATCTCTGCGCCAACTTGAGAACCTTCGGCGATCGCTTATGTACTTTACGTAGGTGTATGTACCTATACTCCTGTAGCTTATTAAGTTAAGGTGTGTTCATTAAACAAAGCCTTCAACTGTTGCTTATTTACCTATAAAATTATGCTATACTACTGTTTTGCATATTTCTTTGAGCATTATTAAGCCAATAATATTGACTAATATAAACATGCATAATATAATACCTGTTTTTAGTTCAAAATGTTCTGAGATTAAACATTGTATAATCCGTATGACTACAAACGCGAATACGTCTAATCATTGGGATTCAACGCACACAGAAATCCCTGGCCGGTAAAACCGTCCGCACACTTTGATCTCGCACAAAACAGACAAATGAATATGAAACCTGAAAATTACAGTGCAATATATCCCTGGTGTGGGCTACATTTATTTGTAGGTGAATGGTGTGCACATTAATCATAACGAACAGGAGGTAGCGTCAGTGTAGCGAGTGCATGTGCATTGAGAGCCGACCCCTCGCCACCGCAAACAACTGCTACGGACTTTTAATCTCACCTGAGCACCGAACGGCCACCGAGCTCCGCTGCGGTTTCGTTCGTGATCACACGCTCTCCCGACTTCCCCCTGCTAATGTTTACACTGCACTTACACTAAGAAAAATAACAACTACTTATTTATAATACATTAAAATATTCACCTTATAACATTACATGAAATATGTAATCGCTTGAATAAATCTTCCGCTAATGGTCAGCAATTATATATCTCTTGTTTACGTAAGCTTTACAAACAGCAGATTATCTATTTTCTGCAAGGCTTGTGAATTTTATGAGGGTCACGTGGCGGGACGGTACAGTCGTCTTTACCTGGTTTGTTGTCTTGACTACGGACTCAGGTCAAGTCTTGCTAAATTCTAATAAAGAAGGTCAAAGTTGTGCATTGCTATAGGTTACTATTTATGTATATCGACTCATACAAGGAACGGGGGTGAAACTGCATTTTTTTTTGCCGATGATTAAATGAATTTATACGTTTTAAATAGTCTAAGGTTTTAAATGCATAATTGCGTGTTTGTTATTTGAAAATGGAGTTGTTTGTTCAACTTTAAAGCTATAGCCAAAAGAAAACAATTAAAAACAGTACTGTTTGACTAATACATATAAATGTGATTATAAGACAGATTCTTCTTCTTCTTCGTGACACTCTTGGCAGAGCGGTCGTGGTCATCAGGTCGTGACTTCAGTGGAGACAAATGTTATTCGCCTCACGATTTAAAGACAGATTACTCAGTCTTTAAATCTTTTTGTAACACAAAACAAATATCTTACCAGAGAACAGCCGCAAACAATGACCAATTCAATAAACTACAATAGAGTGCAGTCCACAGTTTTAATTTACATTCATCTTGTGTTTCAGACCGATAGATATTGTGCACACAATAATGTTGTGTCTTCCTGCGTGACCAAACAGATTGAAACAGCAGATAAGTGTAACTAGACATTTCCTATTTCCCATTCGATTACATTTGCGGTCGCGCCGTACTTGGAATCTCGTTTGTTTTCATCGCTACAATACTGGGGAGAAATGTACTAATCCATATTCATTTGCGGGGTAATTAAAATGTATAATAGTGTTGTTTGGATTTACCGAGTTGTTTAAAGAGGCTTTCAGTGTTTTTTAAACATAGCTTTTTAACGTTGATTTATTTCAGTTACTAAAGAATTTGTTCCGGTCCCTTTATTGCCAAACCCATTTTAAGTCATAATAGCTCAATATACTATTTACGTATTTAACTGGAGTTTTTAATCACATAATGGATGCAAAAAATCTATTTCGAACATGTCATTTAAAAACACTCAATATTACAAAAAGTACGCTGTTAAATCACAAAACTATTTAAGTCATAATAAAAAGCTCAACGTACGTTTATAAAAATATCTGTAGAGTTGAAAATTTAAATATATATCGTATTGAAATGGATATGGCTGGAGCGAGCAGCAGTAAAGTGCGCCAATGGGACATATGGCACTCACTAATCATACTTTGCTTTCTGTTTTATTTCGTATTTCCATTACCGTATTTCAAAAGGTATTGACATATGAGGCACTTTTACGAGTTTTACCTCCTCACTCAACCATAAATTTAATACTACCTTGTTCGTTGCCTTAGTTCCAGCTTTGTTTTGTAAATAATGTATAAAAAGTTCGTATTGTATTTAGCAAGTGAAATATCCTCGTCTCGCGGCTCCGCCAGGGAGAAATATGTTTAAATATAATATCTGCTCTTTGTTTTAGTTAAAAGAACGGTGACTGCGTGTCGATGAAAAACAACACTCTAATAAATTAAAAATAATATGTCCTTTAAACATAACTTTAGTGGTGTTTCCGTTTCAGGATAATAATATACCATTTTGTAATGTTAAAATAATATGATGACATTTCGATTTGTGATCGTATCTGTACAAGACTGCCAATCTCATGAATGTACAAACATATTTTTAGAAGGCACATTATTTAGGTCAATATAAAGTTTGTAAACAAATCGAAAGTTAGTTTTAGACGGTAAGTTAATTATAACAATGCGATGCAAAGTCCTTTTGAACTTGAACTAGTTTCACAAAGTTATGTTACCAATTTGGTAGTAATTTGCAGAGTCCGCAATGGTGACCGATAACAACATTATAATTCTCCCAAATGCCAACAACTGGTTAGAAATGTTACTTTAATCACTTCATACGACCCCCTAAATTATATGTATTATTGGTACATAGCGAACACAGTACACTACTAAAATGATTTAGTACGATAATTTCCATTACAATTATTATCTATTAATTACTGCCGAACTTGATTACCTACTGATCATATTACCTACATTTAAGCTGTTTTATGTTAAAGAAAAAATAATTTATCCTTCCCATAATCTCTCATAGATGTAAAATTAGGAGGGACAATATGGAAGCTAGACATATATTACAGTTCGAACCCAGGCAACCAATGTGATTTTTCAAAAGTTAATTGTACTTTTTTAATTAATCTAAGAGTCCACTGACTAACTGACACCACTGACACCTGGTTTCCAAAAATTTGACTCTGAAATCGCTAACCCGCAAGTGAGCAAGCGTGGTGATCAATGCTGGCCATGCTCGTTCCATCTTTATTTATTTGAGAAAAGGCGTTTGCCTAGCTGCGGGAGAATTACAGGATATTATTATTTATTATAACAGTTGCACATTTCTAATGAATTTATTTCTTTTAAAATTGTAGTTTTTTTTTATTTTACCCTGAGAAATTATTATAGTACTATCTGACATGAAAAAGTTTTGTTAATAACAAATCCATAGTTACTTATCAAGATCTCTTTATAGGTGTATCCTTTAGATGTTGTAGGTCTACAGTAAAGCGATCGTCAATATTGTATTGCGTAAACCATTCAAGCATACAATTCGTTATAAATGCACAAAGGGCATTGACACAAATTACACAAGCACATCAATAGGTAAACACTGAATGGAAATTAATTTGTCCGTATTAGCTGCGGTGGGTTGGGTAGTTTGCCAAAAGGCAACCAGTGTAAACATGGTATAACCTAATGTAATAAATAATGTATGGAGGCCAAACATGGAAGTTATCCATGCCATACCGAGAGGGATCGGGGTAAATTTTCATGATCTTGCGGTTTGTGATACGTGCTAGTTAATATTAGTTTATCAACCCTCTCGCCACATTGTGTACAAGATTTACAGATAGGTACATGCTTGAGACTATTACTCAAGTGTTATGCTTATCTGACCTGCAGGTTGGATTAAATCGAGCGCTATTGGTTCCGAATACACCACTTTAAGGCAGCTACAAAGTCTGACGTTGACCGTACCTAATATATATTCATAAAAGTAAAGCTAAATTATCTCGACATACCTATAAAGAAGATTGGTATGTTGGTATCGATATAGAAATATTGCAGCGGTTTATGAACAAGTTCGTTTACTCACAGCATGGAACTCGTTCCAGCCACGAATACGCTGAACTTATACGAATCTGTATAAGAAGTAATAATCATTGGGGCGTGCACACGTGTTTCGTAGAAAATGTTTCGAATAGTACACCGCCGTTGGTAGCGGCAGGATGATATTGTGTATGCTGCCCCGCGAAACAATATCGAGAGCAGAAACATGAATACATATTCAAAAGAGAAAATAAAACGGATTCTGTATGATTAAAAATATAAAATTTCTTGTAACTTATATTGTTGAATCTGTACTTTGTTTTATGTATAGGAAAATACATGGTTTTGTTTTTTTGAAGGATGAATGGTGGTGTCATTATGGCGCATTTGTAGTAGATTTTTTACCATTAAGAATGTATTTAAGTTTATGTGTATGTTGTTTAATTGCGGTATTCAACTGAATCCGGTAAGACTGAAAGCCAACCCTATCAAAGATTGGGAAAAGGCTAGAAGCTAGGCAGAAGAAGTTAAGTATGTGTATTTATGTATTAAAAGATAAAAAGATAAAAGATTAGAGAGATATTTAGTTATTAATTTGAATTTTGTGGCAAAACATTTACTTTACATTTACTAAATTACTTGAATAGATTCTATCTAGAAGCTTTTTATTACTGCATATTCCAGAAAAAAAATATAGGGAGATGACGAGTATTGAGTTTACAAGAAAAGATAAAATTTTAAAGATGGATTGTTAAAAAATGACAGAATCACATAACTTGTGTTCTGATAATTAAAAAGTTGGCGAAGTGCCGATAATATTTCAGAGGGTAGACGGCTCGCCATTTCAAACAATATGGTAGCAAACAAGCCGGCGCGCGGCGGAGCGTCGAGCGCGGCGCGTCGTGTCTGCGGTGACCTCTCATTAACTGTGACTGAACGCTCGTTGTCACGTCGCGGGCGGGCCTTGGCAATTTGTTCACCCTTAACGAATTCGCTAAAGTTATGTTTTTCATAAAATTAATTTTATTTTCCGTCATTGTGTTACCATGTAAATGAGAGCTGAGAGTTAGGACGATATTTTACTGTGGGCAATTCCCTTCATGTTTACATGGCTGTAAATATGCAGTTCCAGTTCTAGCATTGTTTAAATATTTATGTGCTATGAAAATTTCGTTGCTTACAAAGTTATATTTTATGTATCTTTAAACGAAATTATTTACTTTAAAACAACTATAAATGGTTCTCCTTTTTGATCAAAAGATGTTTTGAATTTCGTACTTTGAATATAATTATGCTCAGGCTTGCACTAAGGACTTGTGATTGAGGTATCGTATGGACTCTAGTCCATAGCCTCATCGGCTAAGCCCGGCCCGCGGTGCGAGAGACCCAATATTGTTCCAACAATGTCGACGGATATTTCCGCTTGATGCATTTTTGATGTTTTTCTGATGTGGGTCTATCGGCCTCTACTATCTAAATGTGATGAATATTCAACGTTGGTTTATTAGAGATACGATTTAAGATAGAGTTTCTTTACAAAAGAGATTAATTTTAAATTTCGATGAGAAAGTACATCCCTTTAAAATATAAAGAAATCGACAATAGGCCAATAAGGAATATGCACGATTTTTTTCAAATGTGCTTTATTGTTCAATTACAGCGTCTTAACAATAGAAAATATACCGTATTAATCAAAAAATGAAATTTACAATTTCAAAATAAACATTAATTACAGGATTTGAATAAGGCGCTATCTTCTTTGCTTCTTAGTGCGCATATTGACGTCAAAATAATGTCAGAGTCGTTTGTCAACGGAAAAAATAACACTAATGCAGCGTGTACCGTGACGTCATATTTGCACCGACCAATGGTATGCGTTTTGAAATGTCATAAATCCCTCGTTAAATTTGCGATCTATTTTATTTTTGTTGTATTACTGAAGTATTAAAATAAAACCTAATCAATACGTTATGGATTTGAACTGAAATAGCATTCGATGTAAAAGTTTAAAAGAAATCGGTGATTTGTGCATATTCCCTATTGTATATTTCTTTATTCAGTTATACGTTACAGCGCATGTCATGTAGTTAAGAAGAACTTTGGTACTTAATGATTTTGTAGATAGGTTTTCGAACAAAGTTTTAATTGGTTAATATTTTTGGGTAATAAAAAGTAAATAAAAAAACATTTTTATTTCTGCTTGAAATTGACTCTTAGGCATAATATACGCACAATGAATGAATATCTAAAGGATGTCCATACTTTACCATTCCCCTGGTTCACAGAAACAACGGTATCCCAAAGAGGCTATCAAATAAAAAGACCTTCTGTGCATAGATAAAGGACGTTCGACTGTCGTCGACTAAATTGAATTTTGTAACGATAAATTCAGCACCAAATAAATATTAATGTATCGTAAAGAGATCAAGATAATGTTCATATTGTGAGGGATGTTTGGGATAACGTCATGTTACAATATTGCCTATACGTGAAACATACGTAGAAAAGTTTTATAATAAAAAAAATGTTTAACTTTGTAAGCTATGTACATGTTTATCAAGGGAGCCTAAATATAGGTACAAATACGAAACAAACAAAGATTATATCGGTATTATTCTACTTAACATCAGTAACTTGACATTTATTGATAAAGTTATGACTTACCTGTAATTATTAATCCTGTTACCTGTACCCTCACAAGTAAATGAAATATCTATTTTCATTAGTATACTGCAATAAGATTTTAATTTTTCCGTGTATGTCAAACACAGGGTGGGGACCAACGTTAGGAGAGCGGCCTGCAGTCGCAACACGGGGAATCAAGAGCTAAGTCAACCCAACCGGTCCCTATTTGCACGCTCCAATCTGAAAGGTTAACTTCACTCAGATATACAAACAAAGACGCATTTTGTTTAATTAATCTTTTGTATGATAAAATTAAAAAGTAAATTTTGGTGTTATTTCTTAAAGTGTTAACGGTTAAAAGGAGCGATAAAAATAATAGGTTGTGAAGAATTTAAACAAAAAATTTAAATATTATGCATGAAGCAATTGAAATGAAAGAGGTGCTGAAACTTGTGACAAGCAGCTTATAAGTATTACCCAAATGTATAGTTTAGGCTAAAATTTTAATCGCGTTTTATGATTTAGTTCAATTACGAGTAGGGTTTTTTTTATATTTTTATGATAAAATAGGTATATATATATATATTTTTGAAATTTAATGTTAATTTATATTATTGCTCTCCAATCAAACCAAATAACAAGTAATTTGGATTTTCAGCCTGAAGTAGTACGTGTAGGTAAAGCGTACTTAGGTGTGTAATCAGAGATGCTGCAAATAAATGGTGGTAGTTAGCCGAGCACCGCAGAGGGCAGTATCCGCGATTTATGTCCGAGGAGCCTCCGGGGCGAGCGGTAGGGGCGCTAGTTGTTGCGTCTTCCAAACTACTGCTCTTCCTTTGTATAAATTACTTACTTTATCTCTCCCGCTCGACTGCGAAAAGAAATACAAGTGGATCTCTTAGAAAACTTGGCATAAAGGTAAATATGTTCACTACTGTTCCTGCATTTGGAATATATATGTACTTGTATATACTTGTAGTTTCTACCATTGGTTTTTTGACGGACTGACGGACAGTTACCGATATTTTTTTGTTATTATGACTAATGCAAGATCATTTTAAAATTTCTATAATTTGTTTTAAATACGAAACAACATAGAAATTATTTTTAGCAACCACTTATTGCTATTAAATCCTAAATGTTGAAAACCAAAGGCTTCCATTACATACAGGAAAAAATGTGAGTTATTATGAATGTTATGGTGCGAGTAGTTACGGTAAGTTCCATATAAGTTACGGTCTATATCCCGGCGCGGATATCGGTTACAGCTCCCCTACTCATTGTTAGTGTGGGACTAATTAACCTTATTGCAACGCACTTCCCGTAAATCTAGCCAACCATATCAATGTTAACGACGAATAAAAGTCTACCGTGCTTAAATAATGACGTTTGTTTAGTTATTCCAAAATGTATAATCTATTCATTGTCCGATTAAAATATTCAGGGTTATAAATCTACCAAGCGTCTATTTCAGGAATCGACCTTACAATTTGAGGTCAAAGCATAGTATAATATTCCACCGCGTTATGACAGTAAAACGTCGAGCAACACAAATAATTTAGTTATTGTATATAAACAGAGACAGTGATCGTTTCAATAGCGGATTCGATTACATGCGGCGTTGGCGGTGTGGCAGTCCAATGACCAAATACCCGATATGTTTCGGTTTTCCATCCGAATAGTGGATTGAAAAATGTCGTTTTATATTTTAGTACATGCACAGAATCCTGTACAGGTATGCACACATTATAGAGATTAAAACTTTTGTGCTCGGAGCGAGCTAATTAATCCGACGTAGATATCCTACACGATGCGACGGCAATTACTCTGCTAGTAGTCACGGTGTATTCTCATAGGACGTTGTCTGCACTTTTAAATATATATAAGCAGTGCTACCGCAGATGGAAATGGCTTTGCATGAGTTAAGCGAAGCATTCATGAACCCCTATAGTCAGGCAAGATTAGCAAATAATCAAGCAGCCTTTCATTCCTGGCAAATGGCGTTCGCGTACCGTTCGATTGGCAATCGACATGAGCAGTAGAGCCTTCAGCAAATACAATAGCTATTGCAATGGAACTTGAATCGTACTGTGGGCGGAAAGATGAGAGACGAGTAAACAATTTTATTTTTGTTTTGTTTGGAATGTTATGAACCATATCGTTTTCTTTGTTAGCGTTCTGATTCTTTAAAGGTAATGTTATGAACCGTTAGTTTTCAATAAGCTTGTTTTTTTTTTTTCATCATACATTTGTGTAGACTATTACGGCTATCTACTCATAGAACATTATGAAATTTCCAAATGTGTTAAACAAAACATTCAGAAAAAATTGTCAGTGCTAATTTATGACGATACAATAAATTCGCAGTGCTTAAATAAATTCAAATGAATTCTTATCCCCGCCTGGAAGAGATGATATATATTTTCCTCAGGATCACCTGAAAGAATTCCCACATATTCTTAAAACGGCTTTATCCGAGGATTCGGGCGATGTGTGTTTTTAAAATCCTTTCCGTAATAAATTATTCTGAGCGTCGGTGGCGGTCGTTGAGGATGCATTTGCAGGAGGTTTTTTTTTACCCCTTATTTACTGGGATTGTACTTACTAGCACCAACTGGTATATAAGTAGGTATTAATACGATTCTAAAAATAAGGTTTTTGAAGTAAAACTTCTTTATGCACGCTTGACTTGGAGAGTTAGCTGGTGAATGCGTAACGAGAGAGTTATGAAAAGTGTGATCGGGCGAGGCGAACGTAAGTTGAGAGGGAGCTATAAGTTAGGGAAGATAGAAAGAGAGAGAGTTACGTTTCGTTTTAATTCAGTCGTGTGGTCTGAAGCACACTCGTTTTTTTAATACCAAATAGTCTTCAGCAATATTTTACCGAACTGTTCAAAGACTTATAAATATGATTCAGATGGTTTACTTAAAACTTAGTATTTAAGGTAAACGCAGCTATTACCGACCCTGATAAGACAATTTTAAAATCGATGATAATTATTAAGAGCTGTGATTGCTTTCAAATTCAGTGTTTTATTTTTATATGAAACTGTTATTTGTCTAGTTTATATTTATTACCTTATATGCCCAAGTTTAGAATGTTTTCTTAAAATTAAAAAAATATTAAGTGAATAACTCGATTTTTGGTATTACCGACCCATAGGAACGGCTATGAAGCTATTAACGATTTTTATGAAGCTATTACCGAGTGTAACAAAACTTCAGCAATATTTTACCGAACTGTTCAAAGACTTATAAATATGATTCAGATGGTTTACTTAAAACTTAGTATTTAAGGTAAACGCAGCTATTACCGACCCTGATAAGACAATTTTAAAATCGATGATAATTATTAAGAGCTGTGATTGCTTTCAAATTCAGTGTTTTATTTTTATATGAAACTGTTATTTGTCTAGTTTATATTTATTACCTTATATGCCCAAGTTTAGAATGTTTTCTTAAAATTAAAAAAATATTAAGTGAATAACTCGATTTTTGGTATTACCGACCCATAGGAACGGCTATGAAGCTATTAACGATTTTTATGAAGCTATTACCGAGTGTAACAAAACTAGGTATTTTGTTTAAATAAGAACAAGTAAATGTGGTTTCGTGAAGGTAATTAGCATGGATTAAGAAAGGCATGTAAGCTTGCATTGACTTTCCTCCGCATTTTTGTTGATCCATGTTTCTGCAAAAAGAAATTTTATGTATTTCGTTTGCCATATTAATATTCATAATTATTTTTGTTATTAGTTAATAATATTAGCTAGTATTTTCTGTAACCAGTTAACCACTAACTATGACGGGCCCGTTGGTCTAGTGGTTAGTGACCCTGACTGCTAAACCGGAGGTCGTGGGTTCGATTCCCACCCAGGACGAATCTTTGTGTGATGAGCACGATCATTTGTTCTGTCTGGGTGTAATTTATCTATAATATGTATGTATTTAGAAATATATAAGTATGTTTATCAGTTGTCTGGTTGCCATAGCACAGGCTCTGCCTAGTTTGGGATCAGATGACCGTGTGTGTGATGTCCCAAGATATTATTATTATTATATTAACCAGTGTAATGTAACATTATGGATAATGATTAGTATGGAGTCGGTAATAGGTTCCCATACTTGCTATCACCGACTCACACGGGTCGGTAATAAGCGATGTATATACAAATATGAAAGCGTTGCACCGACCCACAAAAACTAGAAAATATGTATTTATTTGATATTTATAACTTTAACAGAGATTTTAAATAATTGATTAAACAAATAAGATTAATAAATGCACACATTATTATACGATGAAAGGTTATATAATTATGTTCCTTTAACATAACAATAAATGAATAATTTTACTATACGCGGTGAATATAAAATGGAAAAACAAGTAAACTATACAAAAAAGTATAGGTCGCTAATGGTGTGTAACAATGGCTGATTATTTGAGATTAAAATGTCTTATTAAAATAACTATTTTATCATCACATATCGACAGAAAATAATTAAAACTAAATATAATGTTCAGGGCAATTACCGAGCCATGGATCGGCAATAGCTGCCATTATTAAAATTATTGAAGCTATTACCGCTCCATTTAAATTTCAAGTTTTATCCTATTAAATTACTTAAACTTTATGAAATACTAGCTGTCCCCCGCGACTTTGTTCGCGTGTTTTAGTTTCAACGGTTTTTCATTTTTGCAACATTTTTCATTTATGCTCCGCTCCTATTGGTCGTAGCGTGATGTTATATGGCCTATAGCCTTCCTTAATAAACGGACTATCCAACACAAAAAGAATTATTCAATTCGAACCAGTAGTTCCTGAGATTAGCGCGTTCAAACAAACAAACAAACAAACAAACAAACAAACAAACTCTTCAGCTTTATAATATTAGTATAGACTATATGAAATAAAGAATTTACACTTTAATAAACACATTTAATAAAAAACAACAAGTACAGGCTTCGTATATTTCTGTAAAAAATCTTAAGCAAAAATTTAATGTGCTTACCTGTAGGAACAAGGACTTGTACCACACGGCCGGCGAGCTCGCTGTCGTGACAGAAAATAACGAATTTTGTATCTTTCCCGGGATACCACGCACACAAACGTTAGTTTTTACGATGCTCAATGAACAAACATTCGTGTTTCGTCAAGTACCTTCAGCATAAATCGTTCCAGTAGCATAAAAATTGCAAATTAATGGAATGGATCGGTAATAGCTGCGGATTTTCGATGGGTCGTTAATAGCTGCATTTACCTTAGTAGTTATTATATAATTTAATACTTATTCATTAAAACTGATTAAAACATCACTTTCCTATACAAATATCTTAACAAATAAAGTGTCGTTGAATTTACCTTAAATCCCAATACTTGATTTCTCAGAAGTATACCGATAAAGTTTAAAAGTTTCCCTATTTATGAACTGTAATTGGTGCAAGTTGAAGTGACATAGAACCTCGTTCGTCTCGAACTCTCGACACAGTGATGAAGTGTGTACTAACCGCGTTACTCGTATCACACTCTTAGAAAAAGATCGTCTTCATTTCCGCACATCGATCATAACAGTGACAGGAAAAGGGTCTTCTAATTCTGATAGATCGCAGACATACTTATTCATTACATACGACCTCGTAATTTGTGTTGTTGGGAAACTGGTTTCTGTACTGTGTTGACTGATTTAAGTGTGTTATCAATAATTATATTAGGCACTGATGTTGTGTAATTAGATCTGATGTCATGTATTTGTGGTGTTAGAAAAAAGTTGTAAAAGGTAATGTAATAATTTGTAGGAACAGATTACAAGTAGAGTAAAATCTATTTATAGCTTTGTTTAAAAAATCCTATTGCTTTAAAAAAACTCTTAGCAAAATAGTAAAGTTAATCGCGTTCCCAAAAACATAGACGAAATTTTATCTAAAGCAATTCGTGTCTAAAGCGATACCATATTTTAGTCGGATTCAAAAGAACCAAAATGAAAGAATTTGACGTCGTGAAATTTTCTGGAGTATAGACTGGACTGTTTCAATTTCACGCGGCGTTTGTTGGGCGACAAAGATGCCCAAAGGTGTCATTACACAGAGTGCTACCCCAAGTTATGAGATAAGATGTTTATTTTTTATAGCCATGAACAAAGTTTTCCGTCGCTTCTATGTTGTAACTAAATTACGCGCTCTAGTGGATTGATGACATGTTTGGAACTGTTCAATTGAGATTCGGGATAAAAAATAACATCATAAAAGTTACCGCTCTATAGAAAATGACGGTATATTATCAACAAAAGCTTTCTTAAAATACGTTTTCTTAGTCGAATTTCGAAATACAAAACTAAGACTACACAAGGTTTACAAAGTAACTGCCGGACTAAATCCACGTCTTAAACTGTGAAAGTGTGTGAAAATATTGGCCTGGAGAGGCACTAGGGTACACAATTCCACTTCATCCAACGCCAGTGTCTGAGTGCAAAGGCGTGTCGAGTTGCCGACCGACTCGGGCCTCCGTGAAAATTCAGCGCCCGCCGGAAAATATGGACGCTGATGGAACCTTAATGTTTCCGACTTGGCCCCGCCACTTGCGGTCAGCGGCGACAGCCTTCGATGCCTATAAAACTTCGCCTTTAGAAAAATGTAGTGACGTGATGTAACGGTCCCCTATTACTGTGTCTTATAGCATAGGTTGGTATTTTAGCTTTGGATTCATTTCACCTACTTTACAGTAAACTGTATACGTGTCTTTATTGAGAAAAAAATAAATTGAGGAATGTTTAATAAAAAATGGTAAGTACATTTTGATACTTACAGTATAAGAGATTACTACTTAAACGGTAATCAAACACTGTTTTACTAAACAGGCAAAGACTCTAGACAAAAATAATTAAGCGGGCAGTTCTCAATCTAGATGCGATTTGGAGTGGTTCGCGAACTCATTAGTGGACGTATGTAGACGGACAGGGCGGGTGGGACGTGTGATTGACGCAACGGAAATGATTTCGCCCGCCGCCGGCGCCGGTGTTATCTCTCAAAAGGTAATACGCTCTCATTTGTACCGTATATTTGATATTTATACACGATACCGTAAGCAACGCGGTTTTCTATTTACATTTTATACACGAAATAAACCCACGCAGTTAAACAAATTTGTTTAGTGCTTGAATAAGTTTGGCCGCTCGATAAATTATTTATGAACCGCTCTATTACAAGTTTTAGAATGAAAACTAAATTTTGAAGTTGTGAGTGTAGTTTACTAGAAACAATCTACAAATATTACCGAGTTTAGCTTGTTAGTATAACAGTTACAGTAAGCTTATTATTTACTTATTTGATTCACATTAATAATAATATTGGAATTTCTTATTGTTGCTAATTCACATCACACACCAAATCCGTTATGGATCGCATTGTGTTTCATAATAGAGAATGCACACAAGACACAATACAAGGAATTCATAACATGAAAGCGTTCTCATTCAATTTAAAACAATTTCATCAGTGTCTAAACAAAAAATAACTACAAACTGCGAACAAGTTTTTTTGTTTGTTCAAAGCCCAAAAGGATCCATGGAAACAATTTCCTAGCGATGATACCGTGGGGTGAAATAAAGTGTAACAACAAGTGGGGAAATCTCTGAAACGATTCCGTGAAAATTAATCCGATCGGTCACATTGGCAAAAATACGCTCCCCTTATGAAATAGGCAGCTTTACTATACGCTCATACGTGCCGTATGGAGACCTGATAAATTAAATTTTCTTTTACAGGCTTACGTGCAGTATCTGATGCAACAATTATGTACCTAAGTACTGATGCTTTGTTACGTAAGCCACGGATAAAAGGATTAAATGAATTTTAAAAACCCTATTCTGAAATTGGTCTTATCGTTCTGGCTTATGTTCGGTTACTTGCGATCGACAGTTAAATATGTTATAGAAATTCTTGGTAGATCTTCTGTCATTTATTATTCGTAAGTTTACAAAAAAATGATCTTGTTACCTAAATGTGTCAAGAAAGGCTTATGTTTTTTCGCGAGTATCTGCAATGTGGCTATATTTGTAAATTTCTTTATTACCTCGTATCTTCCAAATGGCTGCATGGATTCTGAATATTAGTTAGATTCTTTTAAGTAACCCAAGTGATGTTTAAAAAGAAATTGCGGAATTTTGGTGATAAATATTATTAATATAATAATAATATTATATATTCTTTAACCAAACCTATCCAATAAGTTAAAGTGTAGCAGATCTTAATGTTTAGCCCAGACTTCGCAGTTTATTTTTGTTTTATGAAAAACGACTTCCGCGCTAAAGATTCTAAACTTTGTATGGCGGGGGGATTTAAAAACATTTAAATCGCATACACCAAGAACACCCAAACTTGGAACAAGTATTTGTGGATCATACAACTGCTTATCCCATGCGGGACTCGAACCCGTAGCGTGCGCCGCGCACACTTGTAAATAATTAGTGTAGCTATACCACTCGGCTACTCGTGCAGTCAAAGCTTTCGTTAATTAATTTAAGGATTTCGATTCTAAACCAAGAATTTTTCACGATTTTATTAAACCACCGAAAGTTTAAACTCCATTACTTATCGTTGCCAAAAAGCCAGCAATACGTATAGAAGTTTAACTAGTTACAAAGGAACGAATCTCGAGTCGGCCGCAGCGAGCATCAACATTTAATAACAGGGGATTAACTCGTTTAAAGTACGATTGAACTTCCCTCAAGTTGGCGAGTGGCAACACTGAAAACTTGGCGCCGTCAATGATTATATTTTGATTGCTGTTTATTCATTATCCTTTAGAGCTGTATCTCTCAATTATAATTAAAAATTTACTACTTAAGTTGGTAAAGTCATATCCTACAATTTTTAATGCCCATTAATAACGTGGCCTTTTTTTGCTTAAAAATTTCTTATGGAAATTGTGACAGAATTCGGTAAAAAGAAGTTTTTTTCTTCTAGAGAATGTCAAAAAAAAAAAAATGACTGCCTATGGGTATAATTCCCGTTGCAAATGATCAGTGGACTGGCTTTACTCGTGTTCACAATCGTGGGAATAGAATAGAATAGAATAGAATAGAATAGAATAGAATAGAATAGAATAGAATAGAATAGAATAATCTTTATTTGCATAAACATGTGTGTGTACATACAGAAGAGATACATACAAGATGTCAAAATAAATGAAGTGCAGACATGTTTGCCACAGGGTGACGTGCAAAATATTATGGTTACAATTTTAAAAATTAACAAATATAAGTGTTGTCATCATTATTGTTAAGATATGTGTAACAATTTAATATTTTCTTATGTCTAAATTCGGGATAGTTTAATTTAATTATGTCATTACAAATTCTTTTTCATTAAGGTACTCAGTCACGCTATAATATGCTCGATTAGTCAAAAAATTACGAAGCTTATTTTTAAACATAGAATGAGGCATTTCCTTCCAACTTTTAGGTAATTTGTTATAAATGACTGGCGCCATGCAGTATACACTTTTGTGCATAAGAGTAGTCTTAGCGGATTGGAGACAAAGTTGACTATCGTCGCGTCTATTGCGTGGAAATTCGTCGGCTAGACGCTTATAGTAATGCGAGTTCGACTTAACAAACACAGCTACTTCTAATATGTACAAGCACGGCAGAGTTAAAACATTGTACTTTTTAAAATAAGGCACACAGCTATCTGTCTTCTCAAGTTTAAACATCGCCCGTAGACATCTCTTTTGAGACTTGAATGCTAATTCTTTTTTTGTTGAGTTACCCCAAAATATAAGACCATAGCGTAGATGCGATTCTACTAACCCGTAGTACGCTGTGAGTAGAGCATCTGTATATAACGTGAATGAAAGTGTGTGTAAAGCGTATGCTGATGTACTAAGTTTTTTAGATAAAGTTTCAATATGTGTTTTCCAATTAAGGTTTTTATCAATCTGAAGGCCAAGAAATTTTATTGAGTCGACTTCTTCTATAATTTCATTGCAGTATTGAATTTTAAGGTTCATACTAGGTAACCGTTGCGTAAAATGCATAACCTTCGTTTTCATTAGGTTTATTTTTAAATTGTTTTGGTTCATCCATTGTATGGCTGATTTTAAGGAATTGTTAATATTAATCTCATACGTCTCTACGCTTTTACAAGGTATTGTCAAAGTACTGTCGTCCGCGAATAGGGTCACTGGTTCTTCAATGCATTTAGGCAAATCATTGATGTATAATATAAAGAGAAATGGTCCTAAAACGCTGCCTTGCGGCACCCCATATTCTACTTCACGCCTTGATGAACGATAAATCTCTTCTTTCTTCTTTACAGTATTTATGTGTCTAATCTCAGTAATTTGATATCTATGTCTTAAGTATGATTCAATTAGATTAAGGACATTGCCTCTTATGCCATAAGCTTCTAATTTTCTTAATAGTATATTATAATGTACGTAGTCAAATGCCTGGGTCATGTCACAAAATATACCACAGACTGGATTTCGTTTGTCAATATTGTTAATAACATTGTATAAAAAGTCATATATAGCCATATTAGTTGTCCTATGTTGGCGAAAGCCTTTTTGTTCGTCACATAAAATATCACTTTTTTTTATGAATTCAGACAGTTCTTTATATATATACTTCTCAAATATTTTTGCCATTACCGGAATAAGTGCAATAGGTCTGTAGTTTTCCGTTAGATCTCTATTTTCTTTTTTAAAGAGTGGCTTAATAATAGAAGTTTTTAGTGCAGATGGATAGACTCCGGCGCTTATACTTAAATTTATGATATGGCTTAGATGACCACATAGTTCAGCTGATACATGTTTTATTACTTTACTAGAGATGTCATCATAACCTACGCTGCCTGAATTGTTTAAAGAATTGATAATTTTGTATATATCTAATGGTACACTTGGTGACATGAATATAGACTTGCTGTTCCATTCTGATTTAAGACATCTGGGATTACTGGCAACGTGCATTTGTGGTTGGATTTTAGTAACGAAATAATCATTAAATATTTCTGAAATATTCTGAGGACATGTTACTAAGCGGTTTCCTAATTTAATTTGATGTATACTATGTTTAGGTAGATTATGTTTAGCACACTTAATCTCCAGGTGGGTAACATTAGCGTGTAACCCACACAAGTCCAGCCAACACTAAGGAACACAATATTTCTCGCCCTCAAACAAATTGCGGTCGGGCGTTAGTTTGATTGGGGGTAGTTTGTTGCCTTTACAATGAACATTAGTCCGAGAATGTGTGTTTTTCACCTTCAATACTAATGTCGGATATATATTTACAATACTAGTGTTTCAGTTTCAGCCTCAATGGCTATAATTAGTTTGTGTTTCTTATACTACTTGAAAAAGAAACTTTTTTTTTTGTTAGACAAAATAGTCAGGAGAAATACAAAATACTCAAATTATTAAAAATAAAATCGTATTCAATCACTCTTTCATTTGGCTTTGCCGTAGTCTGGTAAATATTTACCTAAAATTGCAACTCTAGTAACCTTCCCCTTAGGGAAACGCAAGCGACATACCTACTCATACCGACATATTTCTAACAAGTACACACAAGTTGCTATGTATGTATAGTATTCATGGTACACGGTAACTCATGGAAGAGGTCCCCTTGTGAATTAAAATCGATACTAAGGGTTAACATAATCGGTTTCGGGTCGAACAATGTGTATAACGACCTTCAGAACAACGAATAATCTAGATTAATGCTAATTATAGTTACCTGAGCCCATCTCAAATAAAAACTAACCTCGATTATTTGAATACAAGTTTCGGGAAAGAAAATAACTCATAAATTTTGTACACATCCCAAAATGTATCTCTAAATAAGCACGACATAATAAAATGCATGGATGACGTTTAATAAAATAATAGCAATGCCAAGACTTATGCATAGATATTGTATTATAATTTAATATAAGCCTACACTCATACAAAAACAAATACAAATAAAACCATACACATGCAAAACAACAAACAAAACTGTGGAATGTCTTTATGAGGATTCATCCATTGTACGATAATTTGACAAGGGTGAAAACAGGCCCTGGCCCAAACTCATTAACATTTAATGAATTAATAGATACCATAAGACGAGAATGTAGCTTCGTTTAAACAAGGATTTCCGCATGGACATTAGATAGGTACTTACGACATTTAAGGAAATGATTGTAATAATAATTTAGTACCTACACGGGAAAATTTGATTGAAAATTGACATACAATATTGTCCTGTAGCGGGGTAAAGCTCTCCTCTCATACAAGGAAAGAGTATTCATAGCCACGCTTGCCAATTGCCTATTTCCTTAAAAAAAAGTTAAGGTTGTTTTTACCTGTTTATCTAATCCCCGTTATAGTTTTCCCGTGTAGGTACTAAATTAATTTATCAGAAGAGAAGAGAAGCAGAAGTGTCATCGTCAAAAAAACATTAAAAACAAAGTTTACAACGTTTATAACACATAACTTAAACAACTACATACCTACCTACATGACATCACTTAATCTCATTACCTAAGTCAGAATCAGATGCAAAATAAAGTAATTATTCGAAAACATTACTAAGATGTATCCTCTTACGTCTAAGATATATTAATCGATATAGAAGCAACAGTTGACGTCGTGTGATCCCACCGAGACGTAACGCGGCAATTTCCCCCGGCCCGTAACCGATCCGTTCCGATAACACGTACGTACCTACAGAATACAGGGAGAGGAAATCACTGATAATACCCAAACACTTATATAACAGGCTAGACCTTTTCAAGGATTCGAAACAGTGACCTTTACCTATTTGTTGGGTATTCATTCGGCTGAAACTTCAAAACAAAAGGTTGTTTATATTTAGTTGTTTTAAGTTCTGTTTTAGAAAGTCAATAAATTGGAACACTTTGAAATTTTTTTTAGAAATTGCTCAATTACCTACACATAAAATATTTATTATTGTTAAATTAACATTATTTATTTGTTTTAATATATTATATAAATATACGCGATTTTCAATATTCTTGTTAGAATGATGCTTACGACGCAAGTGTAACGGGAAGGAGTATTAAATACTCATACAACTGACTTTCGAAGCACTGTACCGAAAAAAAAAAACATTTATTGACGTAGGTAAAATACGCACACAAAATAAATTTATCCGCACAATACGTCATAGTGAAAAGTATTAAATCATTCGAAATTGTGCTTTCAACCTTATTTTAGTTCAGCTGACATTTTTGACTCGCTTTTTCCATTCAGCAAGCTGTTGTAAACATAAGCACTAACTAGCATAACTATAAATATGATTGTGTTATGAAATTGTAGATAAACTTGGGAGGAATAAGGTGAGCACGCCTCTTTTATCCGGATGATTATACGAAAGCACGTAGACGGGATTTGTTGCAGATAATATGGAAACTTAGTATTGAGATCCACTTTTAAATTTTAAGTTGTCTCTGCGATCGTTTTACTTAATGTACGGGTGGAACAGATTGTATTAATGTGTGTTTTGTTTTTTGTGTTAAATGTATTTTTATAATTGCAGCAACATTTATGAGACATGAGTTTTGCATGTGCTTTTTATATACCTAAATTCTATACAATTTTAATTAAAAAAAAAAATCGTGATCTAAAGATGATATTTTAGGCATAGGCAAATCATTTGTTATACGTTACGTTTGTGTTATTTTTATATTTTGTTATGCAAGCAGCGTCGATACAGGATGCGGCCTAATGAAAGCCATTGTTAAAAAAAATAGTTAAAAACGTAGCACATTTTACATTTTCATCCTTTCTGAAAAATCTCCGCTATTATTTTTACAGAGCTATTTCAGCTATCACTGTCACGCAAATTGTGACTAAGTGTGAAAATCTACATTTTAACTGAATATGACGAAACCATTTTGAGTAGGTATTTATTACAAATGCATGTCTTGAAACTAAAGTATTTTAGACTTTTGAACAATTTTTTTCAATTTAAGACCC
This sequence comes from Diachrysia chrysitis, assembly GCA_932294365.1. Classification (NCBI taxonomy): domain Eukaryota; kingdom Metazoa; phylum Arthropoda; class Insecta; order Lepidoptera; family Noctuidae; genus Diachrysia; species Diachrysia chrysitis. The sequence goes on along the minus strand of OW028649.1, from coordinate 6,168,793 downwards.
GTGTCTCGTGATTAGTTAAAAAAAGAGATGCTATGTTTAATTTCAAAAAGAGAAGTAAAAAAAAATACAATTTTTTTTTTAATAAAAATAAAAATATTTTTTTCATAATTAAAAAGCCTTACGGCTTAGTTTTAGATACATGCCTAATGCTTATCGCACATGTTACAAATTCAACCAAGATTTATCTATAGTAGTATATAAAATGAACCCTGATACCGACCCAATCGGATAATTCTTGTTATGTTCCTTATTTTAAGGAGAAGGTTTTAATGAAAGAAAATGTGTGAAAATCTTACACCATCCATGCGAAGCCGGGGATGCGAAGCCTAGTATTATAATATATTTCTATATCTACACCTAATATCAATAGGTAATGTTACATAATATGATGTAATTATAATGAAACGTTTACACAGTTTCCCAAGGGTCATTAGAACAAGAGACAAGTGAGTCAATCAATACAAATACAGTTATCATTGATGACTACAGCTTTATCTATACGTTCTAAGTAGTACTTAGTGTTCTGCTAATGATGACTATAGAAAGGTCGAGTTTGTTAAATTATTATATATATATCTAGCTGTCCCCCGCGACTTTGTTCGTGTGTTTTAGTTTCAACGGTTTTTCATTTTTGCAACATTTTTCATTTATGCTCCGCTCCTATTGGTCGTAGCGTCATGTTATATAGCCTTCCTCAATAAACGGACTATCCAACACAAAAAGAATTATTCAATTCTAATCAGTAGTTCCTGAGATTAGCGCGTTCAAACAAACAAATAAACAAACAAACAAACAAACAAACTCTTCAGCTTTATAATATTAGTATAGATATTATATATAAAATATATATAGTATAGATTTGTTAAATTGATTAAGGTATGTATATCTACATGAGATATGTAACATACCTACTTAGTTACACTAATATTAACAAAAAATAAACATCTTTAACTAGTTTATCCGAAAGACGTAGTCCGGTAAATCTTTACATATTTTAGACATTTAACGCAAAAAATGTCGAAAATTTTCGTTCGTACAAACCTTGTCCTGACAATTAGATACAAACACAACAAAAAAAAACAGCCAAATCGGTAGAGCTGTTCTTAAGTGATGCCCCGTCATACATACAATTAAGTTTTATTAATCTTTAATATTTTGTGTACCCATACCAAAGTTTAATTTTTGTATTTGCACTATTCACTATTTATTTATTTCTTTTCATTACATATTCAACCTCTTAATTATAGTAAAATAAAACAATAACGATATTTTCACCTAATTAAATTTAATGAAATTCCGTGCAACGTCTAATTAGTTGGGGTAGTGCAATACGAGGCGTCACGGGAAGCTTCGGATTACGTCACAAACAGATGCCACGGTCCAGTTGTCTCAGGTGTGTGAAACGTGGTCAGGGCTGGCATCCCGTGAAACGTGTGACCGCCAAGGGAATGAGGACAATGAGATAACAATAATTATGAAAATGTTACATTTTCTGTCTACTTAAACTATTTTGGTAGCCCTGGTTCCTAAAAGGCCTTAATGTAAAAATAAGTTTGTAATTTTTTATTTTATTGTTAATTTGGTTTTTAGTTTTTTGGTCACATTAGTTGGCTTCAGATTTGACAACAGAATATATTGAATAGATTTTTATAAATAAGGGTTGTGGTAAGCAGAATAAGAAAAACATTGTCTATGTAGATACCTACAAAGGTAACGAATTTATTCCGTAACATAAAAGTTTAAGACTTTTTCAATAGGAAATCTAAGTAAATACTTTTTAAATAGATTAAAAAAACAGATGCTTCTTATTCTTATTTTCTGTTCTATTTTTTAAAAGCTTTTTAACCCTTTTTACCTTCATATCAGCGAAGGAGATACAAATTCTACCGATACTATCTCATTTAGATAATAACCGACAAAAACAGTTGCCTACGCACCGGCTTTTGTTTTTATCTTCAGATGTTCCCTGAATAGCCGCTCTCTCTACAATATTTTATGTGAACTCTATTCGGAAGATTATGTACAAAGTTTATTAAACATAAAATAATGTTTTAATCCCGTCTATAGGTATTAAATAACACTGTAAAGTTCCCCTTTCCGTAACATATTATGGAAACAAAAAGGCACTTTATTGCGTAATTTTTAGACTTTATTTTTTTGTTGGTACTTTTAAAATAAACGCTCATTTTTATCTGTAACCCCTTAACTGAGAGTCTGGTTCAGCCTCAGTTCGATTAGTCGGAGATACCACTGTCCTATTGTTAGCCTGATTGCCAAACTTTGAGGTTTCTGACAGGTTCCTAATTCAGGAACATCTATTAACGTGCTTGAATAATGACTATCCTATTTATTTTGGAATGTTTTCGTTTTAAAATCTTATAATCGTGTCAACCTGAACTGTAACGGTCTGAACCACGTCGGTTAAAAATAGCATGGTGTTATAAACAATTTCCCGAAATAACAACATGTTTAATCGTTACGTAAGTACCTACAGACGGTGGTCGGGTGCCGTATGTGCAATATAACATGTCGGAAAAAGCTTTTAGTGCCTTTATATCTGTGGGGACCTATAAGCGTAGAATATCGGTATAAACTGTAAGGGTTGCCACGATAACACTACTTGCAATGTTTTGTTCGCACGATGTTACTCTGATTCTCGGAAAGTTATAATAACTCCATCCTTGTGATGACATGATACTGTTAGCAGCGATCGTTGACTAAGTTGGTCGGAAGGAGGATACCCCGACTGAATAGGTTCGCTCATTTTGCATCAAAACTTGTTTTCCATACGGTTAACAGAGCATTAAATCAAATAATTTGTGAATGAAAGCATAAGTTTTCTTCTAAATTGGGGTCAAAAAGTTATGAAGATTTTAATACCTACACTATAAAGCATAAAAGCCTACAACTTACGTGCAAAAATAATTGATTAAATACGAAATTACCGCACATTTATGGTATCGACATCCAACGAGCAAAGTAACAATGAATTTGGCTATCAATATTAAAAGCTTTCAGAGGTTGGTAAGCGCGGCGTAGGACAAAGTATCGTGGGATTCCCGGTGTCAGACAACTTTTATGTAATTGGTCCGGGTCGCGCGGTAATCCTACTGGCATTCATTAGCGGCACTGTAACTGCAACTTATAATCTGGCTGTCCGCACGCCACGGACTGAGAATATTACGGATAGGTTTGAGATGATGAGTTCACTAAACTCGTAGGTGTTGCAAAGTTTTGATTTTGTTGGACTACAGGTCAGCTTTTAGGCTGTTTGTAGGTCCGACAAATTTTAAGCGTGGTTTATTACAATTTTATTTTCTATCAAGGTAGAACAACAGTATTTTTCTTACTCTCTGTAACATTGGATAGAATAAATAAGCTGCTCAGGTCGTTCCACAAAAAGTCACAATCAGTAAGTTAACGGTACACAGTGATTGTGTTACAAAATAAAAACATGCGTGCGTACAAAGTACACATGTCAGAAGTGAAACTTCTTTGGTGAACTAATTTATAAATCTTGTTTATATTTATACAAATCTAAAACTTTAAATTTCCAAGATTAAGAGGAAGGATATTCAACATCTGTATGCTTAGTGCGAGTCACCAACTGTCAATTGAAATACTTTACTATCACGTAAATCGAGTTTACGTCTAACGCATCGACGACAGTAAACTTGCGAGTGCAAGTTGTTCTTACTCTAACTATAAAGTGTGCGTTTGCTCACCGTAAGACGTGAGGAATGAGAACGAACAAAACGCACGGACTAGACTCTACTATATGTAATCTGTGGAACGGACGAGCAAATGTTGATAAACCGACCAAAATAGATTGAAATTTGTATCTATCGTACTTAATGTGAGCGGCTGCCTATTTAAATAGTGGTGGTTATACTTCAAGTTTGAAAGAAAAGTTTATTTTGTTTAGAAGTTTGTTTACATTGTGATAATGTGATTTATTATATAAAACTTCTAAGATGTTTAGTAAACCGAGGACCAATAACCTTAACGCGAGCTAAATGTATCATGCATGCACACAATATACCAAACTCTTTATGCATTGATTAGGAAAATACTACATGTGAAAGTTGGATGTTTGTACAACAATATTATTAATATGAGTATTGTTATGCGTACATAAGGCTACCTACTAAGTTATGAAGTTCCACAGAATTGTTATGAAAGGCTTCAAGTGCAATAAATCTTTGACTTTGAGTGTCGTGCATCGTATTCGACCGCAGTGCATTAGAATTTGATTGGCTATGCCCGCTATGGCTACGCGCCTTCGTTGGGTGCGCGTATATTTCGCGCCAACAGCTCGGGCGCCGTTGACGGTCGCCTCGAATCCCGCTTCGGCCCTCGGATGTCCACATTCCACGGCCCCGTCACAGAAACATGCAGAGTAAAGACAGCCACAGTCGACCATTTACCTTCTATTAATATTGTTAAGATTCGTCATAATTATAGGTTATATTATATACATTGTCTTCCCTGGCAGATATTTACTGTACCTATTATATTAAAAATAAAAGTATTGCAATCTTGGTATTTGGACTTTTAATACTAGGTACTATTCCTCTAATATAATATATTATAGTAACTTAACACTTCTTATTATGAACTTTCTAGGTATTATGATTATTAATTATTTTAATAGCAACAATTAGCTATTATGAAATGTTACACTGGCAAAGTAATATACTACCTAGTACCTATTGGTAATGCTACAAAGTTGGGTAAGTCTTTAGGTTAGGAAAACATAATAATGTTGTTGACAAATATAATTTTATTCTAGACCAATAACTCACTTATTACAATGCTATAAATAGAATTCTAATTTATAAAATAAAGTCACCATCGGCAAGATACATAATAACATCTAGAAATTGTAACTTCCTAGTACAAACAAACATAGTATACCTACTCACACAATTAATGTGCTTTGCAATTAGATATATATATATATATATAGTGCAGTTAATATACTAATAGACTTAATTTATTCAATGAAAATAAATGACAGAAATCACTCATTATAACAAATTAACAGTAAAATGGAATATAAATTTTATTAATGTTACAAATGTTTACAATATAAAGGTGGTAAAATGAAGAACAATGCTTATTGTTGTAATTTGCTTGCATCGTGTTTACTACTATCTTTCTATTTTTGGTTTGTCACTTTTTCCCATATAAATGAACCATAATTTGCACCTCCAAAGGGTTTAAATATTTCATTCTATATTGGTCATCACATATCTGTAAAATAAAAAAAGTATTTGATAATTAATCAATCCTATGAGGTAAGAATTATTAATATGGACACTTTTTTATATTGTAATTAATTCAGTTGCTGAGTGGTAATCAATGCTCATTCCTTTTCAACCTTAGGAGAGGCCAGTGCCCAGTAGTGGTACATTTATAGGTCTATATTATATTTTACTATTATAGAATAGAATATTATTTATTTCTTAGTTCATGATAATTGCAGATGTTACAATAATTATATAATGGTTCACATATACTACCCTATCCGGTGTAGAAATATTATGGTTAGAATAATATTATTATTATTATACATTTTTTTAAACTTGTAAAACAAATGTATACATTAAGAATATAAAATACACTGTTAATAGGTATTAAATACCAACTATTATTTATATATTTTATTCTTTATATTGTGTTGTAAATATCTTTAAATAACAAACTACTATATTTACACTTAAAACTAACTAATCCAAACCTATATTAAATGCATATTCATTGTATATTTGAATCTATATCCATAAATGTGTTAAACTAAATTATTTATCTAAGTACCTATATAATTTAATTTTGAATGTTCTTATCATTTGCATGTATAGTTTATTCAATATTTCTTCAGCAGCTATGGTAATAGGTATATATTTGAATCACTGTTTATTCTAATGTAAGACTTCAATGTGCCATATAAATACTAAGAAATAAATGCTTATCTAATGTATAACCTATAATTGCCTCTCAAATTACATTGGTATAGTTTATTCATAGTAAGTAAGTAAATCATGTTATAGATCATACCTTGACTGATTTCTTGCCTGGCAGTTGAAGTATTTTGAAATTATATTTAATATTAAATTAAAATTCCTCGTGATTTTTTGTAAATATTAAAAATACCTAATCCAATTTAAATATATACAAAATTTTTGTAAATTAATGATAACTCTAGAAATTCCAATTTTTAAATTAAAATTTCGTCAAAAGAATTTATGAAATATTGTTATTAGTATTTTATGCACAATGATTTATTGAAATCTCAAATGACGAATTGTAAATAAAAATGCCACGTGTTTTTTTGTCAATATTAGAAATTATTAATTAAGTTTTGTTTTTGAATTCAAAATTTAGAAAAGCGAATTTATGAAATATTTTTATTTTATGGTAAATGATTTATTAAATTATCAAATGACGAGTGGCAAGTTGAAATACCACATGTTATTTGTAAATATTAAAACTACCTAACCTTCAAACCAATTATCATAAAAAATTGTAAATAAACAAAAAGATAACAGATATATTACTTACTTCGAATAATTGCTTGATACAGGACAACTTACAAATTTATTCACAAAGTTTTTTCACAAAGTTTTTCACAAAGTTTTTATTTATAAAATTCACTTACTGTTTATTCACTGTAGAAGTGCCTAATGATATTGTAAATATTACGCTATGCGACAGAAATGCCATCTAAAGTTCTAATAATTAACTAGTAAACGAATACACAACCAATAGGGCGTGTATTCTTTCTCGATATCCCGTATTCTCTCTCTCTCTTGTTCAATCTTTCTCACTATAGCTCTCTCCCACCTCACACTCCATAGCACTATGCGTGATACGACGTTCGCTCTGTCTCACTTTTTTTCTCAATCTTTCTCACTCGCTTGCTCCCTACTCTCACTCCACGGCTAGTTGCTCATGCTACGTTCGCCCTGTCTTACTCTCTCTCAATCGGTCTCGATCACTCTCTCTCTCTTTTCCGTCACTTCCGTTGCATACCGGCGTGACGTTTCATCTGTAAAAATTTTACCCTCATGCGCCTAAAGAAGTTTCACTTCAAAAATTAGGGCCCTATTTTGTCTAATATAAATGAGTATAACACAAATGATTAAAATCCAGGGCAGCTCTAACCAATAATACTCATAAGACGTTTGTATAACAAAAAAGTATACCTACATCGAACTTAACCTCTCCAGAGAATGGAAAATTAAAACCCAAAATCTCTGTTTCTCTATTCGATAATATTTAATGTGAAAAAAGTATATGAAGCTATTAGGTACTTATGCTTACCTTAATATACATTGGTGGTGGCCCGTCACTACTTGCAACGGTTTTATGAGCATACAGCGCAGCATATCTGTGCCAACCGCGGTTACCGTAAGCGTTTTGGCACAATTTGTACAAAATAATATTTTGTGCCAATTGTCACTACTTAACCGTGCTCTCAGACACATTTACATGGTAAATATATGATTTTGTACATAACTGTAATTTTAAAATGTTTATAGAATATAAAAGCTTTTTATAATTTACATTTAAAACCATCCAGCCGCATCATATTTCACTAGCGGCTCAACCGTTTTTTTTCTAGCTAATTTTTGTAACATTTGTAAATTTAATAATAAATGTGGACATCACCACATACATTGCTCTGAATCCAAAGTAAGTAGCTAAAGCACTTTTGTTATGGAATCAGAGACAACGAAGGTACCACAAACACTCATACCCGAGATAATGTCGAAAAGTGGTTTTCTACATTGACCTATCCGGGGATCGCGCCCGGGACCTAAGAGCTAGCGATGAGTGACGACCTTGAAAACCGTTGTGCACGCCACTTGATCATGAAGGTCGTCAAAAAATTTGAACTAAGTACATAGGTTTATACGTTTGTCCAGGTTTTTCAAACTATTTTTACCATAGTCATGTTACATACCTACTCTCCTTTACAATCGCTTACTTACCACAAAACTTAATCAATCTTCAAAACCCCACTCGTTAAGCAAAGTTAATTTAGCTGTAGTTGCACCTTATAATAAACATGCAACTTTTGCACCTTGATATAAAATTAATCCGACGCTGTTAGAGGCAGGTTTGTTTTTCTTAACGAAGCGTCTCTTCCTCCTTATAATGCACTTATGATTTATTGCGTCACAATCTCGCTGCTCCGCCATTTTTAAATATTTTCGCTTCTATTTTGTTTTACCAGCAACAAAATAGAAAGCCATTCAGTGTATCGGTTGTTTTGCGGATCCTTTGATACGGTTTTGTTTTTGTAAATGCAAGCGAGTGCTCCATTTGCAGTGTTGATATTGCCCGGCAGTAAATACGGCTTCCCTTCGATTAAATATTAAAAGCATGTGATCGATTACGATATTAAATTGTATCTATTTATTATTTTGTCGATTTGCCTTTAGGTGCCGTGATGAAAATGCTTATTATTAGCATCAAAACACCTAACTTTAATGTTATTAATAAGATCTAAATTACATACCTAAGTAATATTTTCATCTTGTATCTACGAGTGTTACAATATTTCCAACAGTTAACATCGTACATACAATCAAATCTTCACATTTTTTATTGCTTCAATAAATGTTCATATGAAAACAAGACGATATAAGCTGTACCTATAAAACTCAAAATATCGCCAAAGAGACATTTCTTATGAATCTGACACGCTGAATTCTGAGATTAAATTCATAGCCCGAGGTACAATTCGTTCAGAATAACGTCGCATCGTCCACACTCCTACCGAGATGAAAAATGGTAGCATTATCTCGATTTCACTTGTCAAGTGAACAAAAAGAGTTTTACTGTAGCCAGTTCTTATTTACTTCACAGCTATCTGGAGATCTTTACATAAAATCTAATTGTTGAGACCGAACACGGTAAAATGTTGATAAATTAATTTTAATTTTAACAAAAACATTTTTCAGTATTTGGGAATATGTTCACTTAACTAAAAATTAAGGGTAGTAACAGTTTTATGTTAAAATAAATTTTAAAATAGGTTATCAAATATATTGTTCACCGAAACAACGCAAATGAAAAAACAAAGCACAATTTTTACGAGTCATAAACAATTTCGCTCGGAAGCCAATGTTAAGCGCAGAAACTTCTTCAGTGAGACCGTTACACAATGAAATTAACAATAAGCTTGGTGGAAACAAAGAAAGCACCTAAGTTGATAAATAAAAAATATGCCAAGGGACAAATGGAGGGGAGCGAATACAAAAATTAGACGAGTTCCGGTTATTTTGTGGTTTCCCGCCTGTTTTGCTACTAAATCCCTTTGAACACTAATTCTTAAAACGTAATTACAAAGTTTGTGGCGACTGAATAGCAGCTGCAGTTGAATGAAAAATTACATAATCCCCAAATTATACTGAAAGATGAATGTGTAGCCTATTAATCAAAAGTGGTCTGAACTCACGAACTCGGACGCTACGGTATTCATGGTATCTTTTGTAGAGTGCGATTCACGAAGTGCATGGACATGGAAACGCTAGTCATCTTCGCACCTCTTTGTGAATTCGTTTGGGCGAATCTGGAAGAGCGCCTTGCCACCTCGGGGTGGCGATGGCGTGCCGCGCTATGTCACGTACACGCCGAGGTGGTAAATGTTATAAATCATTTACCACCTGTTTACCATTTAGTTCGGTATAGCATTTCTCGACATAATGTGTCGAAAAATGAAAAATGAAGCGAAAATAGAGCCCTTACTGAATGAATATCTTGATTGATATCGATGAGGTTGAGACGTAGTTAAATAATAGTGCATTTGATGAATCTATCTGCTACAGTATTTATATGTTGATTCTAGCTTTGTTATAGTATGTATTTTTAAAAATATTTGCTAAAAATATGAAAAATCAAAACAAAAACAGGCAAGGTTGCTAAAAAGTGATGTTTGAAATCAATAATACTTGATTTTATAATATATAGTAGTTAGCTTAAAAAAATCATATTCATTGGATAATCAAGTACAATTAGTTAATAGAACTGCCTCAAGTGACAGCAAATTAAATAAATTGTTATTCAAAACCTCGAGACAGAATAACAAATAGCATTACTGAAATATTCATAAACATAATTATTTGTGATATTCGACTCGGCAATTACTTGGTGATATTAAAACTTAATTAAAATTTGTTTATCACGGCTCGAAAGCGATTAAAAGTTTAAACGAAGCCCCGCCGACGTAGACCGCCTTAACGAAACGAATTTATTTACGTAAATAGTGTTTCAGTTCAACACTTGTGCTCCCAAACTGACTTTGTGCATCGGAACTTCACGTTTGCTTGATTGAATAGTTTATGGAAATAATTGGATGTAATGCCAAACTGCAAAGTTTAATTATATTTAATATGAAGCTGAACTCTTACTCGTGCAATGTTAGCCGGGAATTAAGTTCCATTGTAAGTCAGAATAATGAATGAAATACTTTATTATAATTATGATAAAACCATTTTCTGGTATGTAAATACATACTGAATACTGATACTGCTAGTAAAGCTATTGCCCAACCAAACTAAAAAAGAAAAAACAAGAATATGGACACTGGCGCGTCAAGCCAGTGGTCGCAGGTTCGAGTCCTGCCTGAGGTTTAGTTTTTCCTTCAATTTTTGTATTAAATTACAAGAATATGGACGGCATATTAACTTACTATCACCTGTACACGCGAGGGCCTTGTACAACGCTACAGAAAATGCTGTCCGCGTAACTGAGCACTGGATCAAAAAAAAAACTACTGCCATTGATCGACACGATAAGAAGAAGTAGGTACATTAACTAAATAAAGTTTTATCATTTTATACATCTACACACCTACATCGTAATGTTCTACTACGTCGTATATATACAACTTTCCCTTAAAAGCAATATCCCGAAATTTTTCACTACACGAAAAGCGAATTTAATTATTTATTTGAGTTAACAAACGAGTTCGTCACTTGGGGCACATTCTAAAGGGCTCTACTTATTTGGACTTCCACTTGTTTGTTCAAGTTATCTCGGAATTTATGTTAGGGCCACACGAAGGCCGTGCCGCGGGACAAACTAGTGGAAATTAATGAGGACTCCAAGCGGAGTTCAATACTTTAACTTAAACTCTGTGAAAAATATACTTAACTTAGATAGAATACATATTTTCAATTTCTATTACACATACATTTCTCTAAACATTATTTGAAGTTACATTCTTGGCACTCCCTTAGAATTTTCCAGCTACTTTGATATTGTAGTTCAAATATCCATAAAAAAAATATTTTTACAAGCTTTTTCAAATCAAATATAGGTACAGCCAGTAACAAAAGTTTATTAACAAAATCAGTTTGACAAATCACCGAAAACACAAATTAAAGTCCATAAATTGATGTTTCAACTAGAAAATAAAATAGGCCTATTACGAAGGGATACGCTATGGTAATCCTTATTAATCAATTTATGAAATTTTATTGCATTTAGGTGTTTTTTTTAATATGATTGAGTCTATCAACTTTGGTTGCTGACTTTACTTTATTTAGTTGTACTACGATGTCTGTGCTCTCAAACTTACTTAATCCGTAAGTATTACAGTATCTAAACTCCGTTAGAAATTCTAGCCGTTGTCTTAGATTTTATTTTGTTTAACCCGTTTCTCATAGTTATCCGCCAGCAGTCTGAAAGATTACTCAAATACCTCGCGTTAACACTAACATGAATCGCGTTAACACAAACAAACCTATGGAATGGAACTTAATTTTTAACCAACTCCAAATAAAGGAAGATCGATAGTTTTCTCTCAGTGGATGTCTATTCATGTCTTTAAGATGTTCAGTAACTCTTAACAAATTTTATTAGAATATAAAAAATAACATGTTGTAAACTCAAAATTCTCTCAAAGTTACACCTCAAATTTTTTCACATCGTTTGCTTGTAAGGTACCTTTTTACTCCAAAAATTACTGGCCCAAAGATGAAGTAAAGACGTAAATAGCGTTAACCTAATCTTTTGGTAGTTTGTTATTTGTAATTTTGTAATTTCACAGTTGGCGCGAGTAAACGATTTTTCTTTCTTTCTTCTTTTCGGTTTCTTCTTCTTTCTTTTTCTTTCTTTCTTCTTTTTTTCTTTAATCCTGGATAAGGACATAGTATATTACTTGTCTAGTTATATATTATGTGTTCAAATGGAATTGTATTAACGTTGTGACAACTTTATACAGCATAACAAATAACCCATTTAGGTACATACTCATATTCAATTCAATCCATCCTAACGTAATGCCCAAAGCCGCAGTATTCAAACTATGAGTTCAGTAAAACAATCACTCGACTCCGTTACACGAACACTTAGCATTATATTCATAAATACATCACTACGAACTAAACTTAACGTTATACATTAGTAAGACGTTAGTCAATTTTGCCATATACGGACCTGAAACGCCTGACCTAGAAAGAATAAGGTTATAGAAAATACAAAGATGTAAATTTTCTAAATACCGGTTAAATATTGTCGTAATTTTTCTTGACTTGACTAGGTAAAACATTGTGCTATAAGTATGTACAACAAGAGAACTTTAGCCTATCTTTTAATGCAAATCAATTTTTTGTGCCCATAATTGATTGTTATACGATTCAAGATTAAGTACAGACTGAGATACTATTTTTATTTGTTAGTAGGGACCTGTCCCGGCTTCACACGGGTAGATAAAACGTGAATCTATATATTAATATATAAACATGAAGAGTTGTATAAACTATATAACATTAAGCTGCGACTAAAAGGAGCGGAGCATAAATGTAAAATGTTGCAAAAATGAAAAACCGTTTAAACTAAAACACGCGAACAAAGTCGCGGGGGACAGCTAGTGAATTATAAACATAAACCTTCCTCTTTCCTCACTCTATCTATTGGTGAAAACCATATGAAAAACTGATTTATGATTATGTATCAATGTATTTGCAGTATTTTGAACCCTTGCCTACACAAGATTTTACCCCGAACCTGTGACCCTCCACAATAATAAAATATCGGCTATGTACACAACCAAAGTACCTAATTTAAAAATTAATGGACTACCTACATAATTACAATTAAGTTAATTAGATCCTGCCATTATGTAAGGTCAATGATGCAGCGTTTTCTAGCAAAATTAGAAGATAATAATTATTTCATACAAATATTTTTACTTCGTAAATGAAATAGATATATTCTCTAAATACGTTGTACATCGTAAACTTGCAAAAATGGAGTTTACGTAAGTCTTGATTTTAATTATGAGGATATTAAATTGCTTATATTGTTTAATAAAATATTGTTTGTTGTTCAACAAGATAGACAATTAATTACACTTATTTGTAAAAAGGAACCGACCCTCGAAATTTATATGAGACCACCTTTAAGGTACTATATTATCGATGTTAATAAGATATTTTGAAATCGGTCTACAATTGCCAGAGATATCGCAATTAAGAAGCTCCTCCATTTTAAGTCGGTTAAAATTAAGTTAAAGTAAAAAAAGGTTTATAAAGCAGTTAAAACACAGCGAGACTCATTGGAGTCCATAGACATACTGTTTAATACAGTTTTTGTAGACCATTGTTTTAAATATTATTATTTTTTATTATTTTATGCTTATTTTATTGTAATATTAATAAATAAAAAAAGACTTAACATTCTATTCTACAGTGAAGGGTTACACCATTCAAAGGAAAGAAAAGAAAATGTATTTTGTACAAATATAAAACAATGGCTGTGGTATTCTGTCTACTATATTTAGCTGCTAGGTTTTGTCCGTGGCTTCACTCGCGCGGATATAATCGGACCGAGAGTTTTTTCTTGTCCCCATTCCATTTTTTCCCTACCGCAGTTGGATAAATTATACGTCTCATTGTATGAGAAATGTGGAATTAAACATAACATCGCATGGATATTAAATCTCTCATTAGAGATTGGATAATTCTCAGCGTTTAGATATAAGAACCATACGACAAAGGGAAACAAGAACAAAATTAAATGTCTTCGTCTGAAACTAAACTTGCTTTGCGTCTAATTTGGTTACAATTAAAAATAAGAACATTTGAGTAACTATAGCGACTTGAATTAATTAATTATTTGTTTTTAAACATGTAGTATTACTCCTCTATAAAAATTTAACCCTGCCCCTACCGTCCTAATCGTAGTTATCAACCCTCAAATTACAAAACCAACACGATTCCCCTGTCACGGCACTATTGTTACAAAAATACATGTTACAAATAAACCAACAAATGTAGACAAACGTAGTTTCGTACACGAACCAAAGGCATGTCCGCTTACAAGTCCGGGCCCGCTGGGTACCGTCGTAAAAACACTATGAAATGTTTACGACGCTGGCCGACGCAGCTGCTTAATTCTTTTGAATTTTTCATATGGATAATGCAAATAACATTACGTTATGTTTTACGTTTGACCCATGACCGCAACACCGCAGCTTGTGGACAGTACGACACCATTTGTCGCGTACGCCCGGTTAAAGAAGTGACATTATTTTACAAGAAACAATGTGACTTTTAAAATGACTTTTATGAACTTATGACTTCATTGTTTTATATTTCTTTACTTTTCCATAATTATTGTGCTTTCTATTGGGACCCGTAAAAAAGTTTATTATAGTATCTTATGTTGTGTTTTAGCTACCACGTTTATCAACCAATATAAAGGAAAATTAAGATTTGTCCTCTACGCGAGTCTAAACCAATGAACAAATTGTAATGAAACATTTGTAGGGTCTTCTAATGACTCCCGAGAGGGTTTCTGAACCAAAAAAGTATGCTGATGTTATACTTAAAACACCAAATACTCAACTTAACATTTTTTTAATAACGTGGCATTGCAACGCATGTGGTGTAGCTACTAGCCAATACACACAATTCAGACAAATGATCAATGTCAAAGTTGTTCGTTTCGAAACAGTTTCAATCGACCGCAAAATTCATGTTGTTCTATCGTCAATTTGGGTTCTAGTGTCAGAGAACGAGTTTTGTGAGTAATGTAGCATGCGAGCCTCATAGGCCAGTGCAAACGTTGCCTACAAACGGCTACTGTAAACAGAGCCTTGCTCGACTTCATTTGGCAAAACCATATGGCATGCTGCTACTGAAAATGAAATCTTCACACTTGCTTTTTAAAAAGGGTTGTTTCCAGCGCTAAATCATAAAACACTTTTTATTATTATCAGATTTATAACACTAAATATTGTACCCCATTTTAATTTTTGTCCAATTCAATTAATCAGTTTCATAAATCTCGCAATTGAAGTGCCTGTTGCTAAAACTCAATGTTTAAAAGTATAATATAGCTGCTCGTCCGCCACTAAGTCATAGCCTAAAATCGCGCCAAATGTTCCCGACGTGTATCATAGGTATACAAGATGAGCGATGATGTCGTGACTCATCTGCTCACAAATTAACTGCTCTGATGAATGCGCTGCGACGAACAACCATTATCGAGAGACCCCCCAACGACCTACACTCTTCCTTCATTATAACTAGTTTGTGTATTGTAGGAGGGACGCGAGGGCTCAAGTTATGCTGGTGTTTAATAGGTGGGTAGGCGCGGTGAGGCAACACTGTTGATGTATCGCTTTCATAACGTCCACGGTTAATTAGTGTCAAATTACAACGCTAATGTTTTTTCAAGCTGACAGTAATGTGTGTGATATGTTTTTGTTAGCAAATGACGTTGCCAAATACTTTGATCGATTTTGTAACGATAAAGATGATCGTTCAATAAGATTAGACAAGTAACTTTTAACAGCGTTTTTTTGCCTAGTTTTATATTTTTGGTTAAGAATAAAAATAAATTTGTTATATTTATAGTCAGACATTAATGTCGATTAAACATTTAATGATTATATGTTCTTGACACTGGTTTTCATGAAATCAATTATCTCTTAGCACTTAAACATTTATTACAAATTAGACAAACTAAAGTTAATTCCCAAAAGTTATATTGACTTTCTCCACAGATTTACCCTAATGGCGTTAACGGATGCGCACTAAAGAGTTCTTTAAACTGCGACCCCCGTAATTCAAGTCAGGATTTAAACCTTAGAAGAAAGTAAGTTTGTCGGGACAACAAAGAGGAGCTATTCCCCTCAGAGTAATTTATACGTGACCGCGGGGTTCGGGGCCTGGGGCTCGGGGCTCCGGCTCGCAACTCCTCCGGGATATTCTAGCACCGACCTCGCGTGCTACTTGACACCTAACACACAATTGACTCTGACAATTTTTAACCTTCTTTTTGATTTCGTTTCGCTGTTTTTGGTGTACGTGAGTGAGATAAACGGGAATGGGATTAGGGTTGGCCTTTACATATTCAACAAACATAATTTACGTAAAATGTAAGACAGTGTTATCCGTTTGTGATATCGTTGTTTGATTTGTCGATTTCGGTCGTTGAAAACGTCTTTAATATTTATTTTTTTGAATGAAAATTGATTAATGATTTAAAAGTTTTACGAGGATTAATATCAGATGACCACATTGTATCTTCGTTGGTGAACTTAATAAATTAATTAAAACATACTATTAGTTATTAACTTGACGCTTTTGCTTTAGCTACTTACTTTGGGTTCAGAGCAATGTATGTGATGTTGTCCAAATTTATAATTTATTTATTTATATTTATAATTTATACTTACTTCGAATTGAACTTACTACATAACTTGTAATACTATTTAACAAGGTATACACAAGTATACAGCAAATAAAGTGTTATATCAGATTGGCTATCGCAAGTAGAATTGACCGTAGCAAGTCAATGAGCTAATGAGTTTTCTGCGTTAACGGTAAAAGGATATCGTCTCACGATCCCGCTGAGGGAGCACAATCATAACCTAGAAATGAGATTACTTATTGCTTGTTTTTCATAATATTATTAGGAACGTTATTACTTTTGTATTACGTAAGAATTGAGATTTCCCTATGCTATAATAATAGACTATATTACATAATTGGCTTTTCTATTTCTAGGTTTAGTTTCACGTTTGTCACACGTTCATTCGTGACCATCTCCAGTACAAGGAAGAGGAAAAATCCTAGAAGCCGGAAGCCTTCTTATGTTACTATGGCCGGTACGAGTCCGGCAAATAAATCCACCTTCCACATGGCAGGGTAAATCCGCGAGTATTATACCAGGTCACAAAATAAAAAGGTTATCTTAGAAATTACCCTACACCTACCCATTATTTAAAGGGCAGCGAGTATACAGAACTTATAAATATACTTACATCGATGAATATCGGTATCTTCCTTTTCAATTTCTATTATGAAATGTTAATTTTTAAGAATCGTAAATAAAGGAAAATATCACCTAAACTTATCGAAATACTCCAATGAACAAGGTTGTATGAATATTATTCCTGGTATTAATCAATACGTTTATAAGTAATATCCTCCTACCGAAATAGAAGCAGTGTGCACATAATATCTTGCTCTTAGAAACTTACACACATAGTTGCATGTTTCCTACTTTTGATACACGGGACGCAACCACTAATTAATAGACTAATGAGGCAGTCGAATTACTGTTTAGATAGCATCGGTTTCAATACTGACACTACTATGATTAGTTTATTTAATGCAAATAAATCTATGGAGTCAAAATATAACAACTCTACGATTATTTACATGTAATAAATTGAAATGCACATTTTACACAATTATGAGATTATGTCGAACAACTCTTACTTAAGTATCTCTGATTATTTTTTATAGCAGAGGAAAGTGCTTGTGGTTTATCTGATGACAAATATATAAAACAAACACAGCAAAGGTCTCGAAGATACCTCGCTTCCTCTTAAACTATTCTTATCCACTTATTTTTACTACTCTACTTACTTACCTTTAGTACTTCAGGCTAAAAAACTCAGTATTTTAAAGCTACTCAATATCTCTATTTTACTTTTCGACCTTACTACGGAAATCAGGCGCAGCTGCGCAGGGCAACAAAATGACGCGGTCTTAAATGCAAGATCACAATTCACACTCTGAGATGTTAATGAAAAATTCTTGAAAGGAAAACCCAACAAGATTATAAGCTTTAGCTCTATTACTAAAGCAATGAATAAGACACCAATAAAGTCAATTCAACACAAAAGTCCTACAGTCAATCCGATCCCTTACTTAATTATTTCTTTAACGAGGTACAAACCAATCCTAACAATTCCCAGTCTAAAACACGAAATTGGATTTCCGTATGTTCTCGATCTAGCAACGTAGGTATTTCGCGGTCGTGCGTGTGCCCTACCTGATACGTTTCGGAACAAATAGTTCCTATTTGCCTGCTGTCTGTCGCACCGGATGCGGTTCCAACCATCTACTATCGAACATTTTTAATTTCATGGCCCGTTTATTCACTGCCACTACGATGTAGGTAAACTTGTTTACTGTTGTTTGTCCTTAGGTACGTGGGCTACTAACATACTAGATCCTTAAAGTCGTCATTCATTGTTGATTTTTTTTAATATAATTAAAAAATATAATTATACATAAAAAATTATTGTAATGATGTATTTTTTTAAGTATACACTTACATGAAGTACTTTGCAACTATGTTATTAGGTAACTAGGTACTATTAAGTACCATTAAGCAGGAAATAGACAATATATAATTGCATGTTTGGTTTATTTGCAGATTCTTTCTTTGATAAAGAAACTGATTCACAGCGGTCGTTGATGGTTCATTACGATTACTTATTTTACTAAGTAAAATAAGTACTTAAATGTATACACAGTTAGAAACGTTAGTCTTTTATTACTTATTTTACTAAGTAAAATAAGTAATAAAAGACTAACGTTTCTAACTGTATATACATTTAAGGTTGTTTATGTATAAAATGAAGAAAATGTATTCCATTTATAATCACGACAAATCATTTTTCAGAACAGTCCTTCAAAAAGGGTACTACATGAACACAATATTACTTTTGGTCATGCTTCAAAATATCCATTCACGCAGCGAGCTACGTATTTGACGCGCATTGAACGGAACGGGCCGGCTTGTTTAATATCTCCGATCTACGCAAATCCGAATGTTAACGCCGACAGTACGTTGATGTCTAGCCATGGAGCCAAAGCCGCGGTATTTCCAGTTTGACTGTTTAATCCGGAACTGCAACGCCACGCATCATCAAGTTGTGTGCACGCGACTTTTATTAGACCATTCATAGCGGTTGCATGTTCAACGGATTTATTGCGCATGTATGATTTTTTTATATTGGACTAATGATATTATTGTTTTTAGTTATTGTATTTATCGCTAATACTAACACGTTGACAAGCCAATTTTTTAAAGACGGGGTCTAAAATCGCACCCACGGGTAAGATAACGGAGACGGGTAAGATTGGGCCAAGAAGCTTCTAATTAACAAATACTGCTTGCGTTCAAATTGTTATATGACAACTTATCAACGCTCCAGACCACACCAAAACTTTAAAGATACAACTATTTTCTAGGTGAGTGTTATAATAATTATATCTGTTACTCAACTATCCATACTTTGCATAAACTTTGAACCAAGTCTGTTAAAGGCGTTTAAGCGATCACAGTGCATGCTAATGATATCGCGATAAAAATGAATAAAGTTTTGAAACTTAGTGACAAAGGCCTTTTGCGCTTCAATTGAGAGTTCAGCTTACATCAATAATCCTCGAGATTCTAAAACTTTTCATTTTGAAACAAGAATCCCAACGCTGTTAATTTAGCACCAGCTACGAACACTTTGTACATAATAATATACTTTAAGCGATCTTAATTGTTAGTGTTCTCTCGGATTATCTACTTTGGAATATTAAATGCAAACTAAATGGATTCATCTCACTTCTTTTGAAATTTTAAGTAACTAGCTTAAGTTTAAATGGATTACAAGCTTTTCTTCACTAATAGCTGTCTCAGGATGATTTAGATTAAAATTAAGTTTATGTTGTTAAAAGCCTTTTCACTACACGAACTGATAAACTTGATTGAGAACCTTCTGATTGATAGAAATTTTTATTTATTTAGTTGCAAAACGAACATCAGCATTTTCTTTCAAAGCGAGTCAATCGGGCGCGTAAGGAGATTAGCTGTGATTACTATACGGTACAGGAGCATCCATTTTCCCATTCGTGTTTCGGCACGCATCAACTTGATTCCACCTCGTTCCTGGATCCGCGGATAAGTTCTCCCTGATGCGTCATATAAATAAATTGTTGCCAGTCTTTATTGCGCACGGTTTACGGTAGCGTTTTTCCCGCCATGTTATCGTCTTTGGGAATTCTCTTTTCTTATATCCGATCCTATTGTGATTTCGTTCGTTCGTTCGTACCTGTGATTATCATAATGTTTATATTGAATTCGATTGTGTATACACATTGATTATGTTTATGTTTACTGAAAATTTACTTTAGATGTACAAATATTATAAGTAGATACGAATACTTTTATTCTATATTTGGGACACAGACGCCTAGACGTAAAGTATGTTATCTTTATTAGCATTTTGAATATAGTTTATTTTATTTACCTAAAATATGTTTTCCTACTTAGCTGCTTTCTGATTGAGATTTTTAAGTACTTCTAGGTAATATTCGTCCAGCTTAGAATACTTGTGAGGTGTTCTAGGAATTTGACCAATTTTAATTGGATGAACGAGGCTATCGCAATAAAACAAGCTGCTACTTCGTAAAGTAAGTTGAGTATTTTAAACGAACTAGTTCGTGCAACACGCCTCATTAGAACATATTCAACAGATAATTTCTTATTTTCAGAACAATTTTATTTTAGATACATAGATATTTAACATGTTTGAAATAAGTAAAACCAAATTGTTCAAAAGTGGGGTCACTTGTTATATTAGTGCAATAAAATTATGGGTAAATAAATAAACGAACAAGTCAAACAAACATGAGAAAACTTCCAGTCGCTCATATGGCCATACAAAATCGATTTTAGACACAGACATAACTGACTTTCCCATCAATTGTATTGTTGTTTAGTAAATTAATGTGACGAATGGCACTATAATAAATTTCAATCCTTACTTCCTTACTATTATAATATTATAAATGGGAATGTAACTCTGTCTGTCTGTCTGTCGCGCTTTCACGCCAAAACTACTGAAAAGATTTCAATGAAATTTGTTACACAGTTAGTTTAGAGCCTGAGAAAGGATATAGGCTACTTTTTGCTGCGATAACCGACATACACGCGGACGGAGCCGCAGGAAACAGCTAGTATTCATATAAAAAGCATAATAAGTGATTAGGGTTATTTTGTAAAAAAGATGAAAATTAGAAAAATATCATTCTGTCTATCATTTTATATTACTACTAAATTATTACAAAAACATCACTTTATAAAAAGGTATTTGAAAACTTTTCCAAGAAATAGCACGGACCGGTGTTAAATTTAAAAAATGGCAGAATTTCTTACAGATTTCATAGCAAAAAATTCAACACGATTTTCCTTAAGGCAATTTCTACTCTATTAAAATATTGCTAATAATTTAATCTACTTAATTTACTTAAAAAATAGCAATATCATAACATTCTTAACTCGTCGACTAAATTCCGGGAATGTCAAGCACCATAAATAGACAGAGGCTTATGTTAGGAATTTTGGGAACAATTTCAAGAATTTTCGAGAAGCCGTCTTGGTATCGACAGGTAAACATTAGACAATATTAGCGCTGGCTTTTAGTTCTGACGGTGTAGGCTTTTACAATATAATATTTATTAATAAAGTGTGTGATACTACTAAAACATGTAGTTGAGTAGAAAAATTATAATGTTACCTAGACAGCTCTAGTAACAAGATGAATAACAATTTGCTGTTATTATGCATTAATAGAACGATAACATGTATTTTATGAATTCGCATAACTAATATTAAAAACGGATGTGTCGGTCTATTCATAACATGGAACAACAACTGCACCTTTTCCTCAACGAATAAATATATCTTTATCTCTCTTTTTATGAGCTTTTTCCTTTACAGTTTTGTTTTACACTCTAAAACCAGGAGCTAGATATTTGAATTTTACTTTGTTCACGACAATACCACTTTAAAAATAGTATGCGAAATTGACTAAGTGCACCGCCCTAATTGACCTGATTAAAAATTACATAAACAACGAGATTTTATACAAACTAGTTAAGAGGGTTTCGCATTATACAGAATGCAAATTAATTCTATTAAGATGAGCGTTGTGTGCGCTACGTAAAGACATCACCCGAACTCCACGTGGACGTTTATCACTTTTATCGCGAGGGTGGGTCAAAGGTGGATCGGGGATTCAAAAAAGAATATCATAAATCTGAAAAAGAAAGCATTTCCATTAATTCTCAGCGTACCTTGACGAGGGTCGAAAGTTTAACGGATTATAACAAGTGGCGGCACTAACTGTCACGAACAGACCTGGCCATGCCACGCCTCACGGCTTAATCGCCAAACTTTCCCCTACGATTGGAGTTTTTGCGGAATTGCTGTGGTTGTGTGCCCGCACCGCTAATTTATGCGCCGGCGAGTGAATTGAGAACGAGCATTCCACCTCTCCTCTCCTATTAGGTATTCAAGACATCGTTTAATCGACCTGCACTAGTCAGAGCCGGATCGACATTTTAAAGAGAATTTCCACCCAACGCAAATCGTTCTGCAGATATTGGAAGCAATCCCTCGGGATGCGATTGCGGATCAAGTATTCAAATATAATGTAGGAATTTACATTGCCAATGATCGCTACTCAATTGTTTTTATGTTAAGCTCGCAGTAGTTAGTTATTTTATCGTTCTATTGAATTTAAAGTTCTTCCAAAAAGGATTAAACATTTAATCATGGAATTACTTTATCTATTAAATTTGCTTAAATAGTGTGTTTTTTTTTTTTCAGAAAACGTACTTATTTTTATGGCCAAAGGCTAAATAAAGGATGAATTGAACTAGGGAAAAGTAAGAACTGAAATGGAACTAAAATATACGCCGCTACTACCACACTTTTTGCAGAAACTTCACGCAACCGTGAGAAATATCCGCTGTTCCAAAAGAACCTTAAGAAAACTTATAGGTCAAATTACATTATCACAATATCGTAACAAATGCCTTTCCTATACCTTATTAATTAATTAAAGTATTCTTATACCTTTAAGTAACTACAACATCATGAGTTAACGCAAATAAAAACAAATATTATGAAACCTACTGACAGACATGAGTATCTAGATACCGATATTTATTATAAATACATATATTATTACTACTTATTACTATAGTATAATTAATATTTGGGAAAAACCACAGAACAGATAAAATACAGCAGAAGTCGCATAGCGCTTCATTTCTACCGAGACCAGCGTACCCAAACCACACCCAAACTCACACAAAGATAGGTATATCGTATTTCGTAACACTAAAAAATCCTTCACGTCATTGGGCATTTTGAAGTAGGCGGTTTATCAAGCGTTACTTAATAGAATAAAAACCATGACAGCATGTTAACAGTGTTGTTTATTGTATACCCTTTATTGTACAGAATAGTTTGAAGAGAAAGTTATGCTACTCGCTGCTAGATGGCTCTATATTAAATTCATTCAATTTAGCTGTATTCACACACAAATAAGATTGATATTTCTGGATCAAACTTATTACTAAATTTGTTTTGCTAGGTATGTAACATTGGCATTGCCTTATTTTATCGACATTACTTTTTATTCTCAGATAAATTAGAGTTAAGGCGCTACTCGAATAATTGCATGTAAGCGGCGTAAAGCGGAGTGGAGAGCCAACCTAAGAGAATCAAAAAGAAATCAAATGTAAGAGAGAGATAATACTGCTTGCTAACGGGACGGAAAGAACTAAACATATGTCAAGGTCGCGAAAGATTGTCCTAGAAATAATAACGTAAGCGACAAAATGGAAAATCTTATATTAATCGAAATTTATCAGATGGAATTAAGAATCAATCCACATTAATCTATATATATAATGATAATGCATCAAATAGTGTAAAAAATATATTATTAAGTTAAATAGTTTCGTGGATTGAGCAAAAAAGTGTTTTTATAGAGCTGATTTCAAAAAATTAAAGTATCGAGGAAAGTTTCATGTCCCTAACTTTTATAGTTGCTAAGTACCTAAGTTAATTAAGTAAAAACGAAATTAAAATAAAATAATGTGTCTCTCTTACAGGCCCACAGTAAACCTAATGTTTTGGTATAGTCATCTTTGTTTAAGTTTAAGAACTCGTTTGTGTTATTTTCATTAATGATGTCATCGAGGATAGATGGTTGATTGGACCGCCATTTACGTAAATGAAAATGAGCGCCCTGTAACGTTTGAATGACGCCCTTACATATTTGTATTAAAGTTTTTTCGTCATCATGCCCAGATATATAGTCATCTACGTGCTAAAAAAAATGTGTAAGGCCTCAACTACTTGAATGATATGAAAACTACATTTTGAATCTGTAAAAATTTAACTATGTGAAATTTTCTTTTTTTAGTAGTTCAACATAAACAAAACGTCCGTATTTTAAACTATCGATAACTCATTATCGATAACGGTAATGCCTAAATGAGTAGCTGAACTTGACATTGTGCATTGTCGGAATGTTCTAGAATAATTGTTTTCCTTTAAAAAAAAGTGAACCTAACTGCCAACAAAATAAAGTAAATTTCTATTTGCGTTTTTTACAAATTAATGTTTTTCAAAATTTTATCAATAGAAAATAAACCAGGACTAATCGATGACGGGAAATTCCACCATTTGATAAATTTTTGGCGCTGCTATCTAGCTAGCACTCTAAAACAGTACAAAACGGCATCTTTGTATTTATTAGTCGAGCTTGTTTCACCGTAGCGATCGTAACTAGACTGACGTGCGCGACGTGTAGTGCGGAGTATCATACGCGTGAGCCCGCTTAAGCCGGGGTACGCGCGCCCCGCCCACATGCGACTTCTACTGTATTTTATCTGTTCTGTGGGAAAAACTATGTCTAAATGCGAGTCGGCCTCGCGCGTGAAGGGTTACGTACATGAACGGCATGGCCGGTATAATCGAGCAAAGAAAAACACATCTCTTTTATTATTTGTTTTTTAGCGGCAACAAAAATAAGTACCTACACAATCGGTGAAAATTGTAGCTTTCTACCTATTACGATTCATGAGATACAGCCCGCTGGCAGACAGACGGATGGAAGGACGGATGGACAGACGGACAGCGGTGGTTTAATAACAAGGTCCCGTTGGCAACCTTTGTCTACGAACTAGCCATCTAGTATAAAAAGAATATTAGTTTGTGAAACATCAAATCAGCGTTTGTACTATGTAATGATTATATTATCAAAAATGAGAAGTGATTTTTTTAGTAGTGCATACCTACCAGTTACAACAAGTACAAGTTTAAAACAAATAAGTAAAAAAAACCCAAGCACTAGGCGGAACTTCATCGTAGCGAAACTGCGCGTTAATATACTTATATGAGTCAACACTGAGTCAACACGCAGTTAAAGCTTCGAAATTCGAGCTTTGCAAAAATGTCGTATCAGACATTATTAATCTTGCGGATCACAGCCTCCGGGCCTCTGCCACCTGCAGTTCTTACCTTACTTAAAACAAATCTTTGTATTAGCGCCATCTATGTCATCTTACATTAACAAATTACTACCGATATCCATCACCAAACAATGAGACAACTTTTAATAAGTTCTATCTTTACAAACTAGATGGCACCACAAACCCTCTACAGCGACATCTATGAAGTAACACGATTACTATGAAGACGAGTGATGTTTCTTACTATTATTGTAGTTTATAATTTATGCAACAGATGTCTCTACTTGCAGTTTTTGGTCCTACTGAATGTTGGTTTATCTTGGCCACTTTTTTATTTTACGTTAGCTTAGCGTTGTATTCGTATTACATCAAAGTTGTTTAACTTTTTTCAAGTAAAAATTTACGTTAACTTTATAAAAAAAAACATATCTTATATCTTATATGTACATATACAAGAATAATATAGATTTACCCAAAGGTTATATTTTTATGTTTTTATTTAACTGCAGTTAGTAATAACTGCAATCCTGCTTTTTTTCCTACAATACCTTTGAAAACAATAAATGTAAAGGTAAAAACATTATTGGATTTTAACAGTGAAAACCTCTTGATTAACAAAATATTAGGTAATTAAGTTGATTAACAAAATATTAGGTAATTAAGTACTTCATTCATAATCTAAGTATTTTATATAGACAGTCAGGTACCTACATAATTAAAAATGCTGTACCTAACTCTTCTGCTACAGGGATAATAAAAAAAAAACCTAACAAAAAATGTTTACAAATAGACCTCTAACAACTCTATTTGTGATAGCGTTGCTCATAAAACACTCATAATGATACTAATCTTAGCTAACGCTTATCCCAATCTCGTACCTAATGATAATTCCGATACTATCATAAAAGTGCCTACGTCTTTAAAGTTGGTATGTTTAAAAGTCATCATACGCCCTCACACGCGATTTCATATGCAAACTGCTATGCTCTGATAAATGGCTCTATTATTTAAGATTTGACGTGAATGATAGGGATTTTTGCTTTTAACGTAGAGCTTGGGAAGTAACGTCGTAAGTTTCATTATTCTTCTTCTTTTATTATGTGGGGAAAGTTTCTGTTGTTTGTCTCATTATTAGAAACTTTTTCCCAAATTGCCGATAAATAAGTAGGTATGCAGG
Organism: Diachrysia chrysitis; assembly: GCA_932294365.1. NCBI lineage: Eukaryota > Metazoa > Arthropoda > Insecta > Lepidoptera > Noctuidae > Diachrysia > Diachrysia chrysitis. The sequence goes on along the minus strand of OW028649.1, from coordinate 6,142,027 downwards.
TACTAAAGACTATTAAGTATACAAAAGAAGTAGGTACCTAGGTACATGAAATGCTTTCTATTTCATGTCCTGACTAAACCTAGTAATTATCAAGTCATCTAGGTCAGTAATTATTGGCATATGTTCGTACAAATATGTCACAAAACGACATAATGTGTGCACTTTGTTTTTAGCAGGCAATGCTATAAGTAATAGGTATTCACTAAACAAAACAGAAAGAAAGGGCCAGTTACATTTTTCTTTTTATTAAAAACCCACTTTTAGCCAAAAAATATATTACCTAACAAAATACTAGAAGAAAGTGTACGATTAAAATCATGGAGCATAAACGTATAATTACCAATACGTACGTTGGATCCACTCTGAGTGTTCTAACTCCTAACGATGGTCCACTAATGTTTTGATACGCTCCAATTATAAGGTTTATGCATCTGCCTGTGAAGGCTTGATATCAGTCCGTAACATCGGAGCATGACGCGTCACGCCAACCCTCTCGTAGGTGATGGCAAACCGTTAAAATGAATAATGGCGGCTAGAGAAGGAGTCAACCACCTTTTGTCACTCTTATGTATAAATGATAATTAATTCTAACTTGTGGTCCAAATATAAAATATTATTTAGTTAATTATTAGGTAGGTATCAAACAGAAAATAGTAACGTGTTCATCTATACTATTAATATTATAAAGCTGAAGAGTTTGTTTGTTTGAACGCGCTAATCTCAGGAACTACTGGTTCGAATTGAAAAATTCTATTTTATATTTTGTATTAGATAGTCCGTTTATTGAGGAAGGCTATAGGCTATATAACATCACGCTACGACCAATAGGAGCGGAGCATAAATGAAAAATGTTGCAAAAATGATAAACCGTTAAAACTAAAACACACGAACAAAGTCGCGGGGGACAGCTAGTATTATTATAATTATGTGTATGTCAAATACTTTAAACTTGCTATAAAAAAAAATTGGTAGAAAGAAGGTTAAAAAAATTGCTACATATGTCTAGATTTGAAAATTTTATCGTTTACGACAGCAATACTTTTTATGTGTAGATTATTAATGAACATTGTGTGTAAATCAACTTTTATTATATCTAGAACCTCTTTTGTCTTTAAAACTTACTAATTTTATGATTATAAAATTTTATTGCTTCAATAAATATTGTGTTAAAGGTAAACGTGAACTATGTTATCCATAAAATACTCCATAAATTGCACGCAATATTGTCATTTTACTGCGATTTGGCTAGTGTTTTATATGTAAGCCCATGTTGGGTTTTTGACCTATTTTATGACATTAAAAATATACTAAAAATGGTAGGTTAGCCAACGGTATTTATTTGAGCGTTTAAAAAACTGACATTTAATATATATCAGATAATTAAAAACTGCAACAAATATCAAAGTATGTGCACCGTTTTTGTATATTTAAATAGGTTTCTCCGAATTTTATATAAAAGGTTTCTCTAATGACTTAACTGTAACACAACTGTACCATACTTACTCAAATATTCAACTTGTTAAAAAATATACAACAAAATGTTGACGATCCCATTTCTCACAGTCAAAATGTACTGATTAACTGCTTATATAAATATGAAAAAAAAACTCCTGATTATCATTTAATTTCATAGTTGGGACGCTTATTGATTCCGTAGGTAAGCGCGTGCGCATCGCACCTGCTTCCGTCGCCGATAGGGTTAAATCAATATTTGGACTAACATATTCAAAAATCTTTTGTCTTTTTGTTATGAATTAGATTAGACGCCGGGACCGTGTTTGATAAAAAACGAATATGACTTAACGTTGAACTTACAAGTCAGGTGTAACTTATAGGGGTGACAATTAGTTGCGTTTAAAGATATTAGTAAATTAAATATATCATTAACTATAATGATTTAATTGCAGGGGCATTTCCTTCTCTCTGTCCACTTATCGCTGTCTATGGCTATCTGGGGCCAGTTCCGCGCAAAGCAGTGGAGATGGTCCAACCAGCTCCTTGGTCCTTCTTCATCCTTGGTCTGCCGCGGGGTCACTCTTTGACCTTTGGAACACTGCACACTGCTTGATTTTTCTTTCAAATAAGCAAAATAACTAGAATAATTGCTTGATTTTGATAACAATACCCACAACCATAATAACGTCCTAACCATTCGCCTAGACGATAAGTGACTGTGTTCACATCCCAAGGAAGTTGCTATCTGTCTGACCTCAAAAATCAGCTTGAATGATTTTCGGCATCGTGACATGAAAATCTTTAATCAGTTTAATCAACGAAATAGCGACAAAGTTGAAATTATTGCTTTGGGAAGTCTCAAATTAAAGAGTTGGGAAAAGAAATTCATTAAATAAATGTAAATTTTTCACACTAATTAAATTTATGTAGTTTTCACACGTACCTACACTTATTAATTGGTTTAAGAACAAGTAACGACCGAAAACAAAATCACGTTTGCAGTCATTAAATTAGTAACTCTACCGGAATACAGGTGTAAACGGATAGATTGATTCCTACATAGATTCTGTGTTACAATTAAAACAAATACACAACATCTGAGCATTTGACATGGAACATTTGTATTTGATCAGGTCGCACGGATAACAATCAGACTCAAAAATCACAAAGACAGCAGCAAAAAAAATCAATAAAAGAAATTTTTATCTTAGATTGATTGGCCCTGCCTGACCCTTTACCGATGCGACCGGGTTTTTATAAACTTTCACAAAAAACTTTAAACGTAACAGTGTTTATTTGTGACAATTTGCTTTGTCGGTTAGTGCTGATTTACATTTGAAAGGAGGTTTTTTTGTGAGCGAGCAACCTGTAACGACACGGTGAATGACACAGGTAGAGATCGCCTTATGATCTAAACGCTTTGATCGTTTCTGTGTTACATAGGACCGCTTATTTTGTATCATGATATGCAATTGATAATCTTATCTGTTATTTCCTTGAACTTTTTAAGTTTGTCTCTAATGTTTGTAACGAGAGGCTTAAAAAAATCTCTTTAAAATAAGGATCAAGATCAGTTTACAACCAGTTATTTTATTCCGTTATAACTATAATTATTGTAAAATATATTTGATCTCACAATATCATGAAAGCTACATACATTACAGTAACTTGTTAACAATACTTTTAATCTACCATTTCGAAGCTCTCAAGTATCAAAAACAGTTCTGATATTGGCGAACTGAGTGCGCTTCCCGAGCCAAATCCGGGACATAGATCTGGGGGTTCGGAGTCCGGGATAAAGATATAATCATCGATCAATCGGTCGTCAGTGAGTCGCGACCGCACACCGCACACCGCGCGCCGTGCCGCGCCGTGCCGGGTCTTGTCGCGTCGTGCCGCGGGAACGTTCGCGAGGTCACAAGACTTGATGCGCCTAATTCTGATTTCAATGTCTATTTTACATATTTTAGAGCTGCTGTTTTGTTTTTTGGAATGTTTACCTTATTGGAGTTTATGTTATTGGTTTGATTATTTAAAAGTACCAAGCTTAATAATGTTCCAAAAACCGTACAACTATTCATGTTATTGTTGCAAAATGGACTCTTATTAAGTCGGATTTTTATTCGTATAACTGATTTAACGTTACGAATTGTCCATCGACTTAGCAACAATATTTTCTTAATTAAGTTCACCTATAGGTAAGAGAACACTTAAATTGCTTTATACCATTATAAAGTGTCTTATTAACAATCAAAACTGATTCTCTACTCCGGAGAATGAAGCTGTTTCACAAGAAATACAGAAATACTAACATAACAAGTTTGCGAGTCAAAAGGAAGTAAGGCGACAATTCATACGCGGGTATCGCAATTGCACCGGTTCGTATAAATCATTTCACTCAAATAGATATAAAATATCGGCGGGGGACGTCCGTCGGTGTAACCCGCTCATTGCGTGGAAAGCCAACTCTATACACGAAACAAACAATACTCTGTAATCAATAATATGATTTATTTACAAAATAATCGTCGTCAATGTTTCGGAATACGGAAAGATAAACTTCTAAAGAACCAAAAAGTATTATATATGAGGTTTAAAAATGAGGTTTAAAAAAATAATTCGTTGTGAACCCCTCTAACATAATATTTAAGATCTGTGCACTTATCGATAAAAAAATAGAAGCCAACTAACAAACGCTATCGTTTATAACTGAGCTGTACAATAAACTTTAATGAATTAGGTACCTTTATTACACCCACTAGGTGCTACGCCTTTACCATAGATTCACTCTAATCTCTGCTACACTGTAGGACTAATAATATTTATTCTGCTGCATTATATACAAATGTGTAATGAGGTTTAAAAAGTAATGACTTAAATTTTCCTGATTGAGTTTCTTTAGAATTAGAATTTAAAGCAAGAAGATGAGGGAAGGCAAAACTGTGCGATTGTTTTTATTCTATAAGGTATTTTCTTACTACTATATAAATAAGTATATAAAATAATGGGCATCTCAACAAATATCTAGCAATCAAAAGCCTGAACTTGAAACTAATCTCAATAAAATAAATGCATTTTTATAAGCTACATTACGGAATTACGAATAAGAAAATAGTGAAGACGCGTACTCCTCAAACTACTGAGCGTCCATCCCAAAGGAAGTTATACAAAATACAATAATATAACAGATAAGTACATAAGGTATATTTATTTCGTTGGGTGCGCAGGCGCAAAGTGGCGAGACGGCTCGTAAATCCTTGCTCAGTAGATAGCACCCACTCGCGCGCATTTCAGAAGCCACCGTCAAACTATTGATATCACATTTCTTTATTATAAAGCATTTCCTATGAGGACCAGTTTATGCGCCTTCTATAAACCGATAGCTGGTCTTCATAAGTTTTGTTTTGATTAAGTGTAGGGCATGTGGAATTGTTCCGATATTCTAGTTTTACATGTTTCTATGGCACCTTGTAAACTCAGTACGCAAGCACTGTCTTTGTTTGAGTATGATTATGTACAGTTAAAATACGATTGTAGTACAAACGGTAGGCAGTAGAGAGATGACGGAGTATAAAATTAAAAATACTTGACACGTATTTTTTTTTCAAATAAATAAAAAATGACCAAGTAAAACGCTTTAAAAATCAGGAGAGCTAGGTGACGTCGTTGGATATTTTACCAAGTAGTGACATCTCGACAAATTTCGTCTGCATCATTTTTTGCATACGAGACAAAAGAAAAACAAATGTCTACGCATTATAGCATGCAGAGCGAATATTTTTAATTAATTACAAAAAGTAGCAAAGAATACCTTAAACCTCAGGCAGGACTCAAACCTGCGACCGCTTGCTTAACGCGCCAGCCAGTGGTTGCAGGTTCGAGTGCTACCGGAGGTTTCAGTTTTACTTTCTACTATTTGTATTTAGTTACACTTGTCGAATATGTTTTTATTATATATCTGACGGTCATTAAGTTTTTTTGTCATTCTCGTTGATTACTTAATATGTTAAAAATTTGGAAAATGCTTGGTAGGTTATACAGGCCTAAATTCTGCAATCTTGTACATAGGAATCTCTCGACTACTAGGCTAACAGAATATTATGCATACTTTAAGTACATTAAATAAATCAATATGTAACAAACAATAGGTATTGTGAACAAAGTACAGTGTATTTTAAACAACCCACGTCAAAAATAAACAACATACAAAATAATCGAAAAACATCTGCCGATCCATACTTACGACAATAATTATTATGAATAAAAAAAATATTAATATACGTAATAATAAGTTGTCCTTAAAAATCGAAAGTTTGCGGTCGTCCGCTAGCAAAAGTAAGGTAAAAAGGGTCATTTCAGGCCAGATTTCATTCAGCAATAATTACAATACGAATGCTGCTATTAGAAATCAGGAGCACACCTGTTACACGCATGAGCAAGGATTTTTTGTGGTCGAACCTTTCACAAATTTACATATCTCCCAACTCTTCTTTGAAGCTAACGAGGGTTATTATTTCAACCACAAAATGTGGATTTAACCGCTTCTGATTGACAAGCAACGGCAGAACATAATAAAGGATTATGTAAAACAGTTTTTGTGGATGGTCCACATAACATTTTCACCTTATTAGCAATTGTTAACAACTAATTTATTTCCAATCAGCTAACGCGCACAATTTGTGTGAAAACATAATTTATGAAATTGCTACTGATGCGCAAGCGTTTACGCCTTATTGTTAAGTTCCAATGCTGTTTCGACCACTTAAATTTGATAAAGGCAGGTTTACAAAATATAATTTAAGGTGTTCATTTAATATTTTTGATATTCCAAAACATTCAACCCATTTTTTAGATTTCACGTAAATCTCAAAACTCTCTATTTTTCAATTTAATTAAATACGTATCTACTATACCGCGTAACACATTTTATAGCTGATGTCTTCAAAGTATCTGCAATTACTTTAAAGAAACAAAAGGTACTTAATGACTGTGACCTATGAAAGATGTCCCGAGACTGATGGCTCCTATCGAATTCCTTAGTCATCCTTTATTAAGGCAATGAAATGGATTTATGGCTTCCACTACGATTTTATGTCAAAGTGCAGTTCATTGCCACCAGACAATGTCGGGGAGACAATGTAATTTTATGCTTTAATGAACTTCACCTGAAGTGGAACTCGTTCGGAAAATTTTGAATGGCAATTTTGGTGTGCCCCTGTGACGCACACTTTTGTCTTTCGTTTGAATTGCAGTTATGCTTTATATAACAACAGGAGCGTAACAACTTTCCAGTGTCGTCTCTCACAACAATGAAAATACCGTCTTTTAAAAATTTAATGTTTTGTAATTACTTGTAAATCTTAAACTTTTAATGTTTTTTATCTTTTGTTTTTTCAAGTGTAGGTAACATGCGAAAAATGTAAAATTGTTTATGTTATAATTAATATACAAGAGTCCATCTATTTGTAAAACTTTTTCTTATTTTTATTTTACTAGTCTAGTATTCAGAGTTTTAGAATGTTTGTGCTATTTACCTATTTTTATGTGACATTTACCTAAGATGTGTGCCATTTACTTAAAATATTAACCCAACTTCAAAGCAAGTAGGCCGTTAATATAAATTGCTCTACATTTATTTAATGACTGATATTTTTGTCGTCGGCCTACAACTTCGCTCATGTAAAATTTAATTTCCGCAAACTTAAAATCGTCGCTGGATATTTTTATATATAGTGCCGCATTTTATGATTCTATAAAAATATAAATAAATACTGTTGTGTCCTTTCTAATAGTTGTGATTTCCTGTGTAAAAATTCTGTACGTTTTATGTGTTTTATTAAAAGAAATATTTTGCTAGATGGATTATTGCAATTAAATTAAGATTTTGGAGCTTGCTTTCGAAAAGATTTTTGTGGACTAATTAATTATGTTATAAAATAAGGTAAATATACTTATATTCCGATGGCCTGTTGTTAGTAGGGGACAAGTAAACAGTGTATGTACCGAAACGGATAAAAACACAATAAAGTGTTTATGTTCTCTATAAAACCTTCTCGAGACAAGATCTCATATTTTATGAGCAGCCGCTGATCCCAATTACACATGAATGGTTCGTCATGATCAGAGATTTTTTGGGTTCAATAAAAACTTACTTCGTGATTTATGCCCCCACTATGCAAGAATGCAGTGGCCCTCAACGGTCAAATTCATCTTATTAGTGTTGCCACTTGTTAATTATATTTAGGTCGATAGAAGGAAAGATCTTTTGTTAATACTATGTAGTAAAATCGCTTAGCTTTTAAACAGTTTAGAATTAGAAATATGATACGATTACATTTTTGTGTTATCTTATCACAAGATGCAGTTATTCCCACACTATGATATCAAGGGATGTGACTAGTCGAAGCTGTGTAGCAAATGTTTTTACCGACATTGATGCATTTGTCGTCGCGATTCGATTGGTAATCGCGAAAAGAATAATTTGATGCAGATATATCTGCAGGGCCGGTGTAAAGCTAATGTGTGTGTGGTGTTGCGAGAATTTAATCGAACTGTGCGCTTGTCAATCAATAAACTCAAACGAGTTGAGCCACTTTACGGTATACGTAAGGTTACAGTGGATATAACTATACAGATCAGATTATTTGATATTTAGATTATTTTCCTACGCAGTTTTGTACTTTGATAAATGGTGAAATTAAACTCTTTGCTACTGCTCTTTTTAGGCTGCCAATAAATAATCTTTGGATTTTTATCAAATGGTTCTTTTATATTGGCGAAAAAGAGAATCTATTTTCATGGTTCCGTACCAAAAGGGAGCCACCGGGACCCTGTATATTACTAAGCCTCCGCTGTCCGTCCGTCTGTTAGGGGGCTGTAGGTATCTCATGAAACGTAAAAGGATGACAGTTAAAATTTTCGCAAAGTGTGTTGCCGCTACAATATTAATAAATTTAAATTTAAAGTAGGTTTCCATATAAGAGTTTTTAATGTTTAATTTTACGGAATAAATCTTGAACGATGATACGGAATCCTTCATGCGCGAGTCCGGTTCCCACTTGGCTATTTATTTCATAATCATTTTTAGATTCCCCTGTATATATAGGTAAATTATGTTTCATTTCTTTTTATCTTTTTACCGGTCTTTTCTTTCAGCTATTTATTCCATTTTCTATAACTTTACAGGCACCTAAACTAATTGTAGTAAGACTATATTAGAAACGACTTACGAATATTTATTACTTAGATAACTATTATTAAAAAGCCTACAGTAGAAACGGATTCTAAAAACATTTTAAACTGACGACATAATCAAGGAGAATTTAACACCCTCACTATCAGGGCTTATACGAATCACTCGACGAAAGAAAAAAAACTACAATACCAGTGGGTCTATCCTCACACTATTAACGTCCGATAAACGTTACCATGGGCCCGTGATAAAAGTGACCAAGCTAATAATTTATTGGGCATACCGAGCAGAAACTTCGTAAAAATAAACATGAATGGCTGCCTTATTGGGGCTTGATTTAATACGCCCAATAAAACAGTAACTAACCTCGTATAAATTACTAAACAAATAAATAACATCGTTGGCCATCAAACTTTAACTCTGACGGTGATGGCATCAACATTTTTAACATTGTTTGTTGTACTATTCTGGATTGGTGCGCGTTTTACAACTAAATTACTTTTTACCGTTAAGATAATATAGTAATCTTTACTAATATTATATGCGAAAGTAACTTTGTCTGTCTGTCTGTCTGTCGCGGTTTCACGCTAAATCTACTGAACCGATTTAAAGAAATTTTGTACACAGATAGTCTAGAGGCTGAGAAAGGACATAGGCTACTTTTTGCCGCAATAACCGACATCCACGCGGGAAACAGATAGTAATATATAATATAAATGATACATATCCAGGTATTTGTTAGTATCCCTAACAGGCTTAAAACAAACCCTACAAAAAAAGTGAAAGAAGATAACTGCTCCTAATTGTTTGCACTAAAGTAATTACGTAAAGTCATTAACATTTAATTCTTAGAAGGGTTAATTTATAATCATAAGTGTACCTAGATAATGTGTTATTCATTACTAGAATATATTTACTGTACTACCTTCTGAAGGCGACATATTTATGATACTTAATTTAATTAAATAAATAGCTATTTAAACGCAGATAGGTTATTTAGAAAAATACAATAATTCTTGATATAAAGTTAAGATTAATTTTAAATAACATCTTCCGTGATAAAATGAATTACTTTATCTCAAACATCAGTACGCAGACGAGAGGTTAGTTAACATTTTAACTGCCCTTTTAATGAACGTTACTGACATTAGAGCTTAAGACATTCACCTTATTACCGGCTTTACTCGCATCAAGATTTATGTAATAAAGTTACAGAGGTAGGCAGAGTGGAAGTAGGTACCTATAGGCAATGTCTAATCACCACGGGATCATTAAATTGAAGTAATAATTCCCCTACATAGTAGCGACCATGTATAAAGAGCCATAATTCTTTGTTAAGATCCTTTGTAACTGGCTAAGGAGATTGATGGAGTCTCTCCTTAGGTGGCCTCCATAATAAGCTTCCAATAATTTTGTTTCGACTTGAAAATAATAATCGATGACTTCTGTTCGTTTCAATTATTGGCTATTATACTCATGGTATCGTTATAATTGGATAACTGACTGTTAAGATTCTGGTTTTAGAAAAAAAGAGTTCTTGTGATTGTATTGTTTTGAGCTACTGTTAATGTTTTCTCTTGTATTGTACCTGCGTAGGTAATATTTCAACATAGGTAGCTTTCATGTTTAAAACTAAGCTATTTAAATTATTATTAAGTTATTTGGACCTAAAAAGCCAAAAGAACGAAAGAAAACGATAAGAGTTCATAAAATTCTTACGTCCGAGTTTTTTTAGTATTATTTATATAGACTTAGTAAATATATTGGTAAATATAAAAACTCACACTTTCAAATTATTTAAAGATTATGCAGTGTAAATTAATTGCAATTCCACATTACACGTTTTAATTTATACGCGATGAAAGCTCGATCTGATAATCGGGCGCACTGCGTTAATACACCTTTTACTTTATTGACTTTTACCGCTTATGCGGTTCAAGTACAATTAAAATGGAGCCATTACATAAACATTTATATACGGCAAATATTCTTCCTTCGTTTGAATTCTCCAAGGACCAAGCTACCTAAACATAATTTATAAAGATATTATTATAAGGGGTAATGCACATAATGGGCCGAGTTTCGGTTGTTCCCGAGTCGTGACACAGGCGCCGATAAATAACTCGACTGATCCGTAACCTTTCGTGACGACCGCGCGCCCTCACCACTTAGCATTTATCTCAGCTGTGATTTAAACACTATTTTTTCCCCTTTTGCCTACTACTTTTTGTTGCTAAGACATGGCGAAAGAATCGTCGGTCGTCCGGGAACGAGACAAAGATCACGGGTCTAGTATGGCTAAGAATGGCACCGGACCTAAGAGAATGGCATACGAAAAGAGAGACCTTTGCACATTTTAAGACAATCTCCGTGGTCTAAAAAGCCCACACTCTAGTTTTCAAGGTGTCGCTAGTTCTGAGGTCGAGGTCCTGGGTTCGATCTCCGGAAGGTTCAATGTAGAAAACCACTTTTCAACATTGTTTGTGTTACCCACGTTATCTCTGATTCCATAACACAAGTAGGTACTTTAGCTACTTACTTTGGGTTCTGAGCAATGTATCCGATGTTTGCTAGAACAAGTGCTCTAAACGTGATGACATATTGGATTTTTTATTTTCTGTTAATGTATAGAAGACCATCTTCTACCCGCGACTTTAACCACGACACATATTCAGCGATAACGTACATAGGTACCTATATATGTCAATGCACATTTTTTTTTAATTATATTGTATTATCTATTTATTCACTCTATAATATTAGAAAAGCTTCAAGTGGTCGACAATACAAGAGAAGTTAGATCAATACAACTACAACACGTCATTAATATTCAAATAAGATTCGTATTGTGACAGACGAGTTAGGTGTAGTAGGTATTGTGGCGGCACCTGCGACAACAAGGTGCCTTCAGCGATGCGGGAGGAAAATCGCGGCCATTATACATCTCACCTTGCTAATTGTTTCCTTTCATTTTAAAGGGGCGGGGCTTGGACGTTTAATATATTTAAGTTATTACCTACTTCCTCAACAAAAGTAATATGTATTGTGAAGTGGTGTTCTTTGTGAAGGATTGGATGTGAAATGTATATGTTGTTGTGTTTAAAATCTACATAGCTATATAGAGTGTTACTGAAAGGCTTTATCTATTAAAAGGGGTGAAGAGCTCATCTGGTATTTCCTAAACTGACTCTAGTTTACAATATTTCAGCTCAAAATGATTGTAAAAAAATATATTAGTTTGACGACCTCCGTGGTCGAGTGGCGTACACACCGGTTTTCAAGGTGTCGCCAGCTCTAAGGTCCCGGGTTCGATCCCCGGCCGGGTCAATGTAGAAAAACCACTTTTCTACATTGGGTCTGGGTGTTTGTGGAACCTTCGTTGTCTCTGAATTCCATAACACAAGTGCTTTAGCTACTTACTTTGGGTTCAGAGCAATGTATGTGATGTTGTCCACATTTATTTATTATTTATTTTTTATTTATTATTACAAATTTTTCGCATCAATTATTAGACAAAACTAAACTGACTTTATACCAGATGTAGGTACTCTTCAACCCTTTTGGATAGATGGGTTTTACCGAAAGGTTATATCCTGTATAGCACTCACTTTTTTAAATAAATTTATGCGATGTAGGTATTAGCATTAGGTACAACAACTTCATGTTTACAAAAAATATAATTCAAAATACAGTAACATTCAGTAAAAGCTATTTTATCAAGAAATTAAGATAAAAGGAAAATAGAACCAGTAAAAAATATTAAAAAAATCACGCAAAATGATTCTTATTAAAGACAAAATTAAATATAACTAACTCCAAACGAACTTAAAACCGAACTAAAGCACAAAGGTTTAAAAATAACAATACGAGTACGTACAATCGAGAATCATTAGACATTTATATGACGTGAGAAAGGCGAGCTGTATCGTTAATTAAAGGCAGTAATTTGACATGCCTTGACAGCTAATATTATGTTGAAATTGATTTGTGTTCAAAGTTGGATTAATTTTGACAGAGTCAATAAGCCACCGCTTTCTTGTACAAGAATGATCGTACTTACGGTTATATTAAATTGTTAATAGAATGTTGAGACTATGAAATAATGTTTAATGGCTCAAGGATGATAAACTTTCTAACTTAGGTTTCAGAAAGAACATAGGCTTTTTAATACTTTTACTCTTAATTTCCGCGGAGTAAAAAGGTTTACTTACTACTACGACTGAAATCTAACCATGTCTTTTATTTGCATATTCTGTTCGTAAGATTTGTTTTAGACCACACCAATACCATACCTTTTAATCACCTAAAACTTAAAAGAATATAAACAGTAAGGACATATTTATTATTTTGATTTTAAGTATAATCAGGAAAATGTTGTCTCATAAATATGGAGCCAAATATTTAGCATGCAGAATGATTGAAGAGATAGAATTAAAATGGCATACTTTATCTCTCTTTTTAATTCTTTAAATTTCTAAGCACACAATATGGCTTTATACTGACGATTAAATTAAAAATAAGTAAACTATGGAGTGTGCCTATCAGAGTATGAACTGTGAGCACAAGTATGAACAAATAAAATCATAAAATTTGTGTTATAACAGAGTTCGCCTTTTTATTAAAATTATCTAGACCTTATATTACATTGGAACCATCGAAATTTTCGCATAAACGTCTGTCATCGTCGTACGGAAAATTATTATTTACAGGAAAAAAAATTGCATGCCCTCGGCACAACGCGATACTAGCGATGCGCGCACTCTATGCTTGTCTATGTATACTCTAATGATGATAACTAATTATACTGACAAACATAATTTATCCACCTTAAGCCATATTGTTACAAGAGATATTTAAATTTAATTATGATTAGTGTAACAATGTATTAACATGCATAAAATTTCTTTTATAACCATTTTATTGATAATAACTACTTAACAATTCTTACTTACTACAAAAAATCCAAATTTCTATTAACATGCTAACTCCTAGTTACCAGCATTATGAGGCGAGAGTAATTATAAGAGAGAACAAAAACTATCCAAGTCGATATCTTGTTACACCGACAATGCTTCAAGATAACAAGACAGGAACCTATTTAAAATAACTCTAATCGAATATGGCTTTTATGGTCGTGTTTAACACGATTATTATATTTTAAGAGGGCCCATATGACTTGCACTTTGCGCGTATCGGAGCGGCTTGAGGTGTCGACCTGTCGAATAATAGCTTCGCGTCCAAACTGATTGATTAATGACGCACCCGGCGAAAACAGTCTGGCTACCTAATTAAATACTCCCGTCGGCAAGGATGGATGACAGGAATGTATGATGAACTGAACGTTTGACTGACGATTGATTTACCTACACATCTTTTTGTTACTCATAACCTTATGAGTCTCGATACGAGGTCAGCGATTTGCCTTTGGATCAATAACCGTCGTTCCCAAGCTCATGTAAGTTCATTATCATCTTAATTTAAACAATAAATAAAAATAGAAAATTTAAATCTTACCGTCAGAGATTGTTAGATGCAGATGGATTTTATTCTTAGTTACAAAATGTGATTAAAACTTCACGCAGATCTAAAAAAGGAAAAGACAAGGAGTTTCATAATAATTTTAAAACACAAGCTGGCCGTAAAGGACAGTTGAACAATGTTATCTACTTTATAATCTGTCTACAAAATTATTTGTCGTGTTCGTATTTTGTGTCATGTTTTCATTTCGTTTCTGAAATTGCATACAACGGTAAACCATTATAAAATGGTTTACTATCACACATCGGGAAACGTAAAAGTGCTCAGAAATATTGTTATTGACTATGGGGCTGCTAGCGAGCTATCTCCATATGAGTATATGAAGACGTACATTGAAAAGTGTCCCGAAACCATCGAAGACACAAAACTTTCGTGGATAGCAGAGACATTTCTGGGTTTTCATAGACATGGTCCATTCTTAAAAGAAATAGCAAGTCATTTGTCTGAAGAGCTTACAGGCGATGATCAAGATTATTTTATGATCATATTTCACGCTGTCACCTTCCAATTAACACCGAAAGATATGCAATTCCTCTATAAGTGCCTCTTCAATTTAAGTAAGCCACTGTTAAATACTTTTACAAAGTTTTTGAGTAACAATGAAGTGTTGACATTCATTTCACAAGTAGCTCAATCCAGTTACGATACAAATTTCATAACAGAGAAGATTATTGGACCACTTTTTGAATGGCAGCCTTATATCAGTGATATGGCACATACTTATGCTGAACATGTTAAGAAGATGGAAAGTAGAAAGTTAAAACCCCCGACGGTCCCAGTCCAACCAAATGTTTTAAACAGAAAAGGTAAAGAATTGCCGTTTCCACCTGTTCAGCCTAGTTTGCCAGCAACCCCTCCAAATTCATTGCGCCATAAGAAGAAAAGGATGCTCACAAAAAACGCCATTGATCAAAAATTAAAACAAATTCATGAAAAAAATAAACAAAAAGCCGCTCATCTTTTAAACGATGTCAAAACTAAAGACTTTCATTATGCTCAAGTAAAATCTGAAAGATATCACAAAAGAATCTCCAGTCTCAGAGACGAAATCGAATTCGAATTTGCTAAGCCGTTGCCAAAAACAAACCTGAAGGCTGTTCTAAAAAGTACTGCACCTGTAGTTAAAGAAACTACTGCGACGGTAAAACGACTTAACAAAAGAATGCAATTAGTAGAAGAAGAGGAAGTGCAGTGGTTACAGAATGTTATGACTTGTTGTAGAAATACTGTCAAAATTGACGAAATAGCAGAGCACGACAGGCAAGAAAAGGAACGTGAACGGTTGTTAGATATAGAAAAAAAGCATTTGATGGGTCAAATAACTTATGAGGAAGCTGTACTAGCAAAAAAGAAATTGCAAGAGGAGAACAAAAAGAAATACGAAGAGTTTTTAAAAGAAAAAGAATCTTGGAATGAAGAAATAGAACGTTGGAGAAAACTTGAAATGGAAAAAAATCGGAAGCAAGTTGAAAAACTTTCTATGATCGAGCTCAATCTACTTCAAGCTAAAAATGATGTAACAGCAAAGAAAAAAGAAACAGCAGAAAAATTAAAGAAAGAATCTGAAATAATTTTAGCAAAAGCTATGAAAGTAAAGCAGGAGGAATTAGAGCGTAGGATCAACATGATTAGAGAAATAAAAATATTAGCATTGATTGCTAAAAAAGCTAAAGTGCCTAAAATCATAGATTTGACAGAAACATCTGGACTGGGTTTGCTTTGTGAAATGTCCTTAGCAGAACTACAGGAAAGAATAAGTGCCATGAAAATTGGATTAAAGGAAGAACTTGAAAGAAAAAAGATGCTTATAAGAGATGAAAATAAAGCCGCTAAACAAGACCTAGAAGAAACAAAGAGCTCTATTAAAAACTTCATGAGCGAGCGGGCGGTATTACGGAAACACAACAAAAAGTCGAACCTAACTATAGACAGTTCATCATCTAAAGAAATTAGTGATTTAAAAAAGATTTTAGAAGAAAAACGAAAGATGCGGATCAAATTGAGTACTTGATTGGTTCGTTATGTTA
Organism: Diachrysia chrysitis; assembly: GCA_932294365.1. Taxonomy (NCBI): domain Eukaryota; kingdom Metazoa; phylum Arthropoda; class Insecta; order Lepidoptera; family Noctuidae; genus Diachrysia; species Diachrysia chrysitis. The sequence continues at coordinate 6,125,815 of OW028649.1, read as the reverse complement.
ATGTAATAGTTCAATAGCTGCATATTTTTTCCTTGCTTTGTATTGTTTTTAAAATAAAGAGAGGAAGACGTTATTGTCACTTTTACTGTATCATCTTAAAATCTATTCAATAGAATTAAGAATTATAACTTTCTGAGGAACTTAATATGATTTCAGGTTCATTGATTAGTGCGAGTGACAAATACTTGTTAATGTTATTTAAAGAAGAACTACTTACAAATAATTTCCATTTTTTAATTATTTTTTTGTGAGAAATTTGATAATATAGTCGGAAGTTTGGAAGGAAGACTAAATTGATAGCTTAATAAAGCTGTATAGACTCATTTAGTTGATCGCACCATTCATATTAGCATATAAGCTCTGGAATGAAGATGTCATGTTATAAATTTGTGGTAATTCACGGACTAACGAACATTATGGATAAGGCATCCAGATAAATATAAGGTATTTAATTTACGGATTATTTTTCTACTCTTACCAACTTATATTAAAGTATTGTATATATTGTCTATTTAATTTATTCGAATTATTTATTTTAATTTGAATAACGTTCATTTTAATGGAATTAAATTAACAGGTTTCTTATGTTTGGTTGTCTGTAATGTTACCTAATGTTATATTGATCTTCGGTTTGACTTCTGCATATACTGAATGTGCCCGCAATGACAAATCATTAAAGTTTAGGCTTTAATAAAATGTTCTTTATTTTAAACGTTCATTGTTCAATTTACACTTATGAATACTTGACATATTCTATTAGAAATTAGTCTAAAGCTGAGGTCTTTATTTGGCTATTAGAAATTAGTCTAAAGCTGAGGTCTTTATTTGGCTTTTACATCAAACTATAAATTTAATATGGTACTTCTCTTAAGGCTTTAATGTATAATATTCAGACGTTACTTATTTTTACGTCTGCAGTGATGACGAAGTATAGTAGGAAGACAAATGGTGTCTCCGGGCGGGGCTCGATCGATGCGCACGCGTGAATTGGTTGCTGCACTTAATTAGTGCTCGCCGAACAGAAATATTAGTAATTGGAATTTATAGTGCAGATTTGACGCCTCGTTTGATATACGACAGGACGAATACAACCTCGCTCAGTATAAAATTATGCACAAATGTTTAAGCCTCCGCATACTGATGCTGCGTCTGCAAATTAGTTTATATATAATTGCTGCTTGTGGTTGAAATGCTCTCGAAATTATGCTCTTTGTAGCAAATTATACACTTGTCATAATATACTAACACTATAGTTCCTAGCTTTTAAATTTCCCAATACACACACATTTATTAAACGACATTATGATAATCCAATAACTCGACATTTACCTTAACACACAATATGGATCACGTGACGACGTATCCGAATCGAAGAAACCTAGTCAATATAATTTGGATTAAGGCAATAAATAAGGCGGGTTCGCCCGTTCATTTGTATCAGCGTATAATTTAAATTCTTTAACGCCAATGTTCAAGATTACGCGGCGAGATAGAGGCGCGGGCGCCCGTGTCGCGGCGACAACCACCAAATAAATTTATATTTCCGACCGACACCGGGTTCACTTCTCTCTTTGTAGATAATTCGGCCGGTAACGTTGAATGACTCTATTAACAGCTTCCCTTTTTGGGATAAATGTCGACTTTAGGCAACGTCGAAGCAGTCTTATCTATAGTGTGGGATGACCAATGTTGGCCCAAACTTACAAGTTTATTGCTTTGGTTACGGTGCAGGTTTATTGTTTATTTGTCATAAATCAATTTAATTGGTTTATGGAATTCTTGTATTTTGAATCTAAATAAGTTAGTGACGGTCAGCATTCTGATTTAAATGATTTTTATTAGTTGATTAATTAATTAGGAAATGATATACATGTTTAAAAAACACGAAACATACGAATGTGATAAAAGTAAAACAATAAACGTTTATTGAGTGAAAGTATTAAGTTTGCACAAAATTCATTAGCACTATAAATACGGCTTCCCATTTCAAGATTTACGTGATAAGAGTAAAACGTCAATAACCACCTAATTGGGAGAGAACACTCTGGCAGTCGGCCGAGCCCGTCCTTAGTGAGAAACAAATAAATATTGTATCACACAACGAGATAATTTGCCCGATAACTTAATGTGCTTACATTTCGAATCTGCTCATGATTTTATGGGAAACTATCACGTCGTATATTATTTCACTGAATATTGAGGTGAAGTGGTTACCGGTTCTTAAAAAACATCATGTTTTTAATCATAAAGTCATAATACGTGCGAACAGATAGTACCAATCGTCCTACGCGAATCGATAAACTTAATCGTTAGTGACACTCGTTTATATGTTAATTTAATTTTAAATCGATTATCGTTATATTTTTGTATCGATCATCAATATTTGTATAACTAATTAAAATTTATTTTATTGTTGTAGTCAAAATGAAAGAACTTGTTTGTCGAGTTATTTATGTAATCTTTTCCCTTCATATAGTTTAAATTAACTAGTATTAATGAGTTTGTCGATTCAACTTGTAAATTTTAAGACCTCGTAAAAAAATATATTATTCATTTACTGATTCGATTTCAGGTAGCTTGAATTGATCTATCAACACGTTACACTGACATGTTTTAAATTACCATAAACTGCAAAAACGGAGGGTTTCATTAAAGTGGCTTGATTTTTTAATAGCTTTAATTCCTCCCCTATGTATTAATCAGCCTTCATTCATGTTACGATTTTACTATAAAAAATGCTTTAAAGATATTATTCGTGGAGATGGTCCGATATCCTTCTGCAGTTGAGTGCAAAACTAATTTTGTGTGTCAACCCAAAACCCTCGAGACTCCTTATGGCCGCGACATTATTGCCTCCGTTGTAACTTCGTTCCGAGTGGGTATATTAAAGAATTTATGTTATGATTGCTCAGTCAATTTGCATAAAAATAATATGGGAGTTTTATGTGTGAATGATGTCATATCCTTCGGTGGTTGGTTAAGAAATGTGTGAAAAGTTTAACATGGATAAATGTTGTTTTCGTAAGTTAACGCGATTATATATTAAATGAGGTTTGTGTTAATTTTTTTTGGAAATGTGTTATTGCTGGAGATAAAAAATAATGTTAGCGCGATCCGTTTTGTAAGATATCGGATTCAAACATTCTATATATATTTAAAATAAATATATTAAGCATGTCAGTAACCTTATAGTGTGGGCTAATGACTGTATAATATATAAGTGCTTACGATCGTAAACCTATCAAATTATTTTATTATTTATGATTGAAATAAAGTTATTAATTTATTCAAATCCATCACTTACAAACAGATACATACAAATCACTATAAATTAATTATTATAAGTCCAATAAGGCGTTGTAATGATAGTATTCTGCCTCTATTACTTGTAATCACGTGTTTGGTCATTCGTATAACGTCAGGCCCATCATATTATTTTAAATCTGTATCATCGATAACTATAAATTATAAGGTATTTAAAATTCCAAATTTAAGATAACATTTAGCTGCTATAAGCGGGGTAGTAAATTTAGAAAATAGAATTTATTGAAAGTAATACGAGGCTGTTCCAAGAAATTACAATAGAATTTAGGAATGGAATCATATTTTTTTAAAGAACGATCCCTATGTCGCAGTTTATATACCTATAGGTAATTATGTTTAAATGAGATACAGAAAAAATATATCTAGACCAAGAACAAATATTTGTGGATTGCACACAATTAATGTTCTTCCCGTCCGGGAAACAAACCCACAAAGAGCAAATTGTTGAAATGGGAGTTGGCGTGTCGACTTCTACATCACTCCAGCATCTGCTCAGAAAAATGTTAAAATACCCGTTTCATCACTACTTATTTGTTTCTTTGTAACAAAAGTTATGCAATCACTATTTAGATACACCACAGCTCCCAGTATTAAAATAGAGAGCACTACCAGAAGGTTATAATAATGAAATAGGTGTAAAATACCATAAATATGTACGCTCATAATCCCGGTTCATATCGGTCTGTATTAGCACTTTTTACGTGTTAAAGTATTGGTGAGATAGTGCGAGCGGTTCACACCACGCTCTTAATCTGAACAGTCCCCGGGTGACAGCGCCGAGCCACGAAGTCGCGTATTTCTAAAATACTCCTATTTAAGTAGACGGAATATTTAAATATTAAAAAAGAAAAAGATTTTTATAGTGGAACTTTATTTAATTAAGATAATTATGCTTAAATTAGTTCTTTAGACGTATGTTTGTTTATTAAGTGGAGCCTACTAAAAATATTTGCTGTCGTTTGAATTTGTGGGACTGTGTTTTATTCGCCATAGCTTTAGTCTCAAAAAAATAAACAAAATAATAATATATTTTTGAAGTAAAACTTCTTTAGGCGCGACTAGGGAGTAACTCAGATTTTTTTTCTGACGGAAGTAACGCTTACTATAGTCTGTGTAGTTTCCGCCATTTAAAAATAATAATTCTGATTGGTTGTAAGTATATGTCATATACTACACGCTTCTTGACTTATACGCCAGCTAGTGGCAAATATCATAATCAATTAGGATTATTTATTTTCAAATTGTCAAACTGATCAATTGTGAATAGCAAAGTGAATGAAAAATTCAACAGTTTTAAAAACATTATTTTAAATTGCAAAATTTTTTGAAAATCTCTAAATATACTTGTTTATTTATTACTTTTAAAATAAGTAAATTAAAAATAAATTTTCTGACAATTGCGACATTTTATAATATTCAATAACAAGGTTATAAAGTTTTACTTCAATCGCGCGTAAAGGTTACACGCACACACTTTTTTTTTTTTTGTTTTTAAAATGTAGCGTCTTAAAATTGTCTAAGTATCGTGATGTATAGTGTTATTAAAATTTATTACATAAATAAGAGCATTTTCTCATGAACTCATTTTTTTTTATATTTGTGATTTATTAAAGTTAAATAAAACTTCTCTTTCCGGATGCTTTCTATTTTTTTCGTGACTGTTTTTGAAATTCCTGAACCATCTCAGCGCATAGTTCGCAGTATCGCGCCTTGTCCGCTCGGCGCTTCAAACGACGCACAAAATTTATAGTTATTGGGGCGGCGCGCGTACATGCATCCACACTCCGCGGCTATCACGAGCAACAACTTTATCGGAGCACCTCACTATTCTGAATAAACGTAACGACTTTATTTCATGTCCACGTGATTTTTACGACAGACATAAATATGCTATTTTGATTTGTCAGACAACTGTCCAATAGTGAATTATGCGCATGGCTTTCATACTATTTTAAAGTCTTTACTGCAACTTTTGAAAGTGCTATCACGTATAATATACTAGCGACCCGCTCCAACTTCGCACGGGTAGACAAAACATTAACGAATTATACACACCTTCCTCTATCTATTGCTAAAAACTGCACTAAAATCCGTTGCGTTGTTTAAATGATCTAAACATATAAACAGCGGAAGCGACTTTGGTTTATACTATGTTAAGATATCGAAAATATTTCATTCCTACTTTAATTCCGTCATAAACACGCAAATCCTTACACATAGTTATATTCTGTGAATATTTTTAAACAAACAGGACTATTATTAATTTGTAATGTCATCAGTTTAACTGTTTACGGTAAATATAGTAAAAAATACGTATTACCTATTAAATATGATTATTTTAGAACGTACTTTCGTAAAACAACTTTATAAAACAGTTATATATATATTATTTATTATTTATTCTCATTGCATTTTCTTATACGCTTAATATTTTTAATTTTAGAATAAATTAGATTTACCTAAATGTAAATTTCAACAAAAAATCTAGGAACATAAACATCTCATTTAATATTAAACCGTATAACTTTTGGTACTAACAATTAACAAACTATATCATATTCATGCTAGGACCAGTTTCAGAATAACACCGTTTCTATACGCAGCGCTCTAACATTACCGGGACATCGCCAATTTGTTAATGATATTAGATCTACATAATATGAACATTTAGTCGCAAAGTATAAATATTTGATATCAAGAACCTCTACATCTAGGTTATTGTTGGATGAAATCGATTTTTTATGCCTTATGTTTATCATAAGGTCCTAAGCTATACGATTTCCTTAAATTATAATACTTTAAAATTACTTCTGCAGTAATCATATCGTATTATTAAGATCATAATATTATAAGTATATCCTACAATCTCCAAGTAATTGGTAATCTTATTATATAGGAATACTAGCTACTACTTACTTATGTACAGGTACTTAGGTGATGATAGCATCGGATTATAACAATATGGTCACAAAGAGGCTCATAGTAAAGGAAACATTTCACTTGGAAGGAGTTCTTTAACCTTAATTAAACTTCCTTATTTTTACAGTAATGATAATTATATAGATACGTTGTAGGTACATGATTGCTTTGAATGCCTCTGTGTATCCAATTTTTAGGAAAATAAGTGTATCATGCATGTTGTTCTAATTTTTTTTTCATCTTCTTGATTTTTTCTTTTCTGTCATGCCCGTCACATTGACATTTATAGAAAATCTAATAGTAGATTACAGGTACCTTTTGATAAACTATCAATAAGAGTCTAACCAAGAACCATTTCGGTCAAAACTGCGGCAATGCCAGTGTGCTTACAAATTATCTATCTAAATGTATGTTTCAGGATGTGTAGCGCGACACTTAGGTGAATCAGAAGTCCACAGTTTCGTGAAAGTAGCAAATATTGTTGGTGTACCTAATGACAGACCGGCTATTGTTACTCCAATCGACTTTTTGTGCTGATTCCAATCGGCTTTCACCGACTTGATTGCCGATATCCGGGAAGGAGTGAATCGGTAGATTTAATCACAATACGGAAAAAAGGGATAATTGTCGCAATACGGGCAAAGGGCTGAGAATTATAACTCTATCTTTCGTGGACATAATAACCGAGTGATTGCCGGATTCCACATATATTTTTTAGGTTACCAGATTTGATATGGGATAAGTAATTATAATTATTTAAAACGTATTTATCTTTTTTAATTTATACTTTAATGGAGGGATGTCCGCAGGTAGTATAGCAATTGTTTGAAAGTTTTTCCGAGCTTACTTACTCTTACTTATAAGTTGTGACAACTTAGGTTGTAGGTACTCTGACCTGGGGTGTCGGCAGGGACTCTTAATAAAAATAAATTCTTTAGTCAATCAACTTATACTCCACCGATCCACTGCTGGTCGTAGGCCTCTCTGTTTGCACTAAAACACTCGGTCCTCCATTCTCTGCGTCCAGTCCGACCCAACTACCTTGCCTCGATTCATCGGTTAATTGTAAAAATAGTTAGAAATGTTACAATTGAGAAATATTGTTTTCTTTTTTTGTCGTTTTATTACATTGTAGCTTTTAAAATATATATTTTCCATTTCTCTGTTCTATATTTAAATATTAAACATAATTATTACTACAGATAACCGAGAAAGCCTAATAATATAACGTAGATATAAACATTGCATTTACGGTACAATTCCTTTGATTTTTTTACGCCGCATATTCAGATTTTAAGTTTGAGAGTACCGACATGTTATTCAATCGCTTCTAGCTTCATTATTTCTTCTATTTTTGCATAACGGCTGGATTGAAGCTCTATACACAGTAATTACTAACTACTTACATACAGTTTTTATACATTATAATGTATAAAAAACTGTCTGTATTTGTCTCAGTTCTAATGTTTAGCCTAGTGATTGAAATAATATCTCGGTTTACTGCTGTTTTGTATACACAACAATTTCAACTTCACACATCCTCGACAATCTATGGAATTTAATAGACTGTTTAGAAATGAAATATGGCTCTACAATTTCACAAGTTTTCCTTCTTTATTGCGGCATTATATAATTTTGTCTATATATTATGTAATCAAATCTTTGTCCTAATAATTTTTAGATTTAAGAGGTTTATAACCTGTATTTCTAATTGTATCTACGGCATCCTAAAAATATACTTACTTATTGTCATATCATGGTAATATAGTGTTTCAAATAAAAGGCGTCACCCTCCAGATGTTATTGGCAGCCTCTTTCCACCCACTCTCGGGTACAAACACACTTATTGAGACATAACAATTACATTATCAAAAATATGCATTTCTTTTTTATTATTTGTTTCTGTGACCTTTTAACAGGGTAAAGAAAACAAGAGACACAGTATTTAATCATTTATTTTCGTATTTTTGTAATGTTTAGGTACGTATGTAAACTGTTTCCTATATTTTACAATAATTATTCTTCTAGTCAATAAATAGTATACAACGCTCACGTTTTATTAATATTTACAAAAAATAACTACTTAAGGGCAGCAAGGGTCGACACAACGTTGGAATGCTAAGTGCCCGTTAACGATTTCTATAAAATAGTGCCGAAATTATACATTTTAGTGACCTAACTCCTTGTCTAATAACAATACTTTTTAATGTTTGTAACTATCTAAATTGGTGTAAATACATCTAAATTTGTTTTACTCGGTAGATTGAAAAGCGTTAGGAACTTTTTTCTCCTGATATCATAGTGTTTACAATTGATAATAATACTTTGGTATACTCCTTCGAAGTATCACAACTAAATACAAATCAGTTAGTATCCGTGTCAATACATTGCTAATACGTATTGCGCTAGGGTCCACTGAGCAACTTCAACCACTACTAAAGGCTTACAATATTATTTTACAACCATTTACCTCTACCATTGGCCCGGACAGGTTACCCATCAAACTGCCGGGTGTACCCCAGATCAAAACATTTAACAACTCACCAACTATTCTCTTATTTACCATTTAAACGGGATAGTTTGTGCATCATTAAAATTAATCATTCTCATCTTATTTACACTAATTAACAACTCGAATATCTACATAGGTATTTACATTAATTTACAATCTAACTGGAGTATTAGCACTCTAGAATCTTAATTTACATAATTATTCGGAACATGGACATTCGATAGGAATGATAATTGTAATACTTTATGTAGGTAAATAAATAAATTATGACTGTTTAATCAACGATCGTGTTTAGTGAGCTGTAGCGGCAGATCGTTGGACGTGGCTCGCTGTCGGCACGGGCTCGGGGACCGCGACTTCCGAGTGTTCTTGTCCTCGTTATCACTCTCGTCGTGGACGTTGATCTCCTCATCGGAGTCCGAGTGGGATTCATAGCCACGAGCTAGTTGAATAGATTGCGCTGCCAAAAGTGCTGCAGCCGCTGAATGTGGGACGAGGGACTTGAAGGCGCTGCTCTCTAATGCTGGATGTGGCTTAAAAGCGCTTGCATCGAACGCCGTCTGCTGGGACAGTGCTTTTAGTGCGTTGGCATCGAACTGTTGGTGAGCGAAGGCCTTCAGGGCGTTTGTGTCCTGGTGTGAGAGAGCCTTGAAGGCGCTATTTTCGCCTCCCATCTGCGGAGTGTGGTAGGGCGCGCGCGCGGGAGACAACGAGCGCGAGCGGGAACGGGAGGGGGAGTGGGGGAGGCGGTGCGGGGGTGAGCCGCCACCGCGCTTCAGGAGGTTCATGCGCTGGTGGCGTCTCCACTTGGCTCGTCTGTTGGAAAACCAAACCTGTCAGTAACGGTAAATAAAAATGATTAGTATTCTGTCTTCATTGAGTTAACATATTCAATAATGCAAATCGGAGAGAAATGACAATTTCGATCTGATAACACTGAGTGTTTAATAGATTGATTTATGGATTAATTATTCAAGAGGTCAAATAGATTAGTGTTCATTACCTGAACTCGTGCTTCCGATAGGGAAGTTTTGGATGCCAGCCGTTCTCGAGTGGAGACGCAGGGGTAGTGAGATTTTTCAAATTCCTTCTCTAATTCTTCGAGTTGGTCTTGACTGAAAGTCGTGCGGTTTCGTCTGAACTTTGGTTGTTCGCCGTCTAAAGAGCCGGAATCATCGCCGTCTACGTCTGTTTCGGCAAAAAGAGTCACGAGTGAGTAGGAATTTAAGAAAAAAAACTTCACGGCGTTTATTAAATTTATATAACAAGCTATTACGCTTGAACTTGATAATTTAATAATTCATAATGGTTTTTACCGATTAGTCCGCGTCCGGATCCCAAGAACCCTTGGTTCATATCAGGGTGAGGTACTCCAGTAGGAGGGCCAGTTACACCAGGCGGTAGGGACAAGCCGCCGGGAGGCCAGACGCCGCCGCCTCCAGCCCAAGGGAAGGCACCGTACGGCGGAGGAGCAGCGTACAGGCCGTAGCCCGCCGCTCTAGCAAATTCCGCCGCTGCACGCTCAGCTGCCCTGTTCCGCAGTATCCTGTTGATAGACGATACGCTGGGAGCCGTTGCATTCGTACAAACACCTGTTGACAAAGGAAAATATTAAAAAATTACTGACTAGTTTACCAACATCGCGCAAGTTTTAAATTGCGTCTACCTACGTAGTACGTAGGTAGGCCTATATAGGTATATTTGTATTAAATAAAATAACTTCATAGTGCGAGTACCCACTATTAAGACTTATTATAATATTGCTACTACTCAAGTCAACCAAACTTGAGGACCTTAATTAATTCCTTTACAATGATCACTAAATCTACTAGAATCAAACAAAACATGATTACAACAACACACTAGTGAATGTTGTTTTTCAAGTTAAGTAATAACGTCGATGGTTATACTCAAATGGTTCCACAGAACAGTATTTAGTGTTAATACCACCTTGCTAGCAACATTTCGCTTTGAGCACGAATATAACAATTATGTAGTGCAGTTTTGAAACTCGATGTCTCTTAGTAAACGCAATGTTAATGCACGTACAATGTGCATATTACTGAGAGCGCGTTAAAACCGATGCGTCATTGGTCGCATTTTAAAATCGCTGGCCATTATAACATTAAGTAATGACATAACTAGCTTATGTTACGACACGAGGTACTCGTCACCTTTTATATAAATGTAATAAAATACATTCTTATTTGAACAATACCATTAACATTCATGATGATATCAATATTTCTAAATGAAATAATGTAGTATTTAATTTTTTTCAGTACAATGTTAACAATAAACTACTTTTAAATGCGCTAAGAGTGTTATTTAATTGAATAGGTACTACGCAGGTATATACGGTATATAATAGGTAATTTACGGATTGTTAATAGATAATATATTATTTTAATTGTGTACTTAATGTACCGGCTACGTTGTTCGCGTTGATGTCAGACATCTAGATATCTATATATCTTGGAGAAAAAGCATTCAAATTCTTTAAAAATTTAACGCTCGAAAAAAGTCAGATAAACAGTAACTACTGGATTTGAACTTGCAACAAGAATATTCATTTCCAATCGCACAACCACCAACTCGGTGATTTTTATTACGACAGATAGTTTTCTAAAAAGTTAAACATACTTCAAACAAAATAAGATATGTGGTCGCTATGGCTACCATGATTACCCCTTTGTTTATATGTCAAAAATACTAATTTAAGTTTGTAGATGAATTTGAAATTTAAAGCTCTATCTCTTATCAAGTGAATGTAATAGCGAGCTAAAACATATCTAAGTGCACTCTACGGTTTTTCGAAAATATTCTCTTAATATTTTACAGCAATCAATTAAGTCTTTTTTTGATGCTACGTTTTACAGACAATCTGACAACCGGCACAATAAAGTTGTCGATTACTATTTTATTACATGTATAAGCAATAAGCATAGAAGATTATTATTATTATAATATTTATTTATATTTATGTGTGTGTCATTTTAAATAAGCTTTTAAAAATACATTTGTGAGTGCACTTTTAACTTGTTCTTTTTTTGATAAGTTTTTATTTAAGTCTGTTCCATCAGTAATGTATATATAAATAAGTATTCTACTTTGTAGAACATTGAGTAGGAGCATATGGTAATGTAAGGCATTCACAGAAAGAATGTTTGTTATCTCTTCATGCTCACATTTTTATAACAAATATGAATTTCAAATATTCTCGATCTGTCATTTAAATAACTTAGTGTAACGTAAACTAAGTATGTTCGCGAGTTAAATGCGTGCAGAGCGATCGCGTGCCGGCGCAGCCTTGGAGAGCCATCCCATGTAATTTTCAGGAAACACTCGGAGTAAGTGCCATAATTTAATCATAGCCTGTCCGAGTGTAATTGTCGTAGGTTTCGTTGTTAAGCTACCGAACACCTCACAAATATTTCAAATATCTCCTTTTTGCTATATCATAACATTTGTAAATGGTTTTATTTTAATAGACAACGGTCTTCCTGAAAGTCACGGAGATAATTTAGTAACTAGCTAACACAAATATTGTGTATCGGTAGCTCATAATTCGCCATTGCATTTGATTCACGTTACGTTTATGCCACAAACGTAGCACATACAATTAGCATAACTACTTACTTCAATGACTAATAACGGATGGACTGTTAAACAATTATCAAACGTAATGGTATAACTGGTTGTACAGCCGTTGTAACCTACTGACACTTTGTCGTATTAATGTTCAAAGGCAATTTTCTGCATTTACGTCGAATACCATTGCATTTATTGCTAACCTGTCATTTAGGTTGATTCTAACTTGTGACAATTATATCCAGAAACAATAATTGAACCTAATTGCTTAATGAACGTTGTTCACGTGGGCGAATAAAGACGTTTTCCAGACATATATTCCACCTTCTAGTAAGTACAAAAATATGCCACCCGGATAATTTATTTGCTGTATAGATTTAATGTGATAGGTTTCAGGCATGAATTGTAATTATGATAATAACAAGATGAGACTATCGCGATTTATAAAGATGGATTTAAAGTCACCGTTGGTAATGAAGCTCTATTGTGAGGCAGTCCGGCGCGCGTCAGCGCAACCACTGCTTGACGTATCAAATAAAATACAAAACGTACCTGTTATAATTTACTCAAAACACAAAGCCTTATATAGTATAATGGTAATGATCAGTTGCGCGGCTTCGTTCATTGTTAGCACGTCGAAAAGCATAAAAAGGTGCCCTCTACACAATTTGTTTGGCTTGTAATCGGTGAGTTAAGACGAAGGCCCAATAGAAGCGCCCGCCTTCTGTGCCGCACTGGACGTCAAAAGCTTGATATGGCTGAGAACAGTATAATGGTGACTAGTCATCACTTACAGCCGAGATCTCTAATTATAATGGAAGCAGCAGTTTTTCAAAAGAAAACAAACCGTAGAAAATCTCTTAAGGTTTTGTGGGAGCTCAGCGACGCGTCGCCGCTACTTAATCTACTTCGTTCTCTATTCTTTTAAATGACAAAAAACTTCAATGATCTTTAACTGAACAGTTAAATTGGTTTTTGTCTAGTAACGACCACGTAGCCTATCGATAGTTTCGATCGACATCGTTCTAAGCGGGCGTGTTTTCAATTTGGATAAGTCGACAATTTTTATTATAAAAAGTTTCTTGAAATGCGCTGCTGTCAATGATCTGATAACATATTATTTTGATAGTCTGAACATGGTGCGAAATCAATTGCTTTCAGCTGTTTGATTGCATTTAATTTTCCTTGTATCAATCGCGGTATACTGAAGTCTTTAACCCGCACGGGACGACGATCGGTGGTCAGAGTCGTATTTGTTTAGAGCAAGATCATTATCCATCAACAGGTTGCAGGTGGGAATGCGATATCTATAATTGTTCTTTTAATGATTTGGGATCGGGCCCGGATCCTACATGCTTAGTCACGGTCATGCAATTTGTCTAAAGTCGTTTAATCATGATTAGTCACAATAGGGTCCGCTTCTATTAAAAGGTTAGATGTCTACAACATAAAGAGCATCTTATACATCAGTACGCAGGGGCTGTCGGTAACGGCACAATTAAAAGCTTCGTTGTTTTTTCTTGTTCTATCATTATACGGCGGAAAGCGATTAATTATCGAATTAACAACTTTTGTACGTGCGCGCTTCAGTAACAAAAACAAAAGCAGTTTATTTGCAGAAAGCTGTAGTGTTGATATTATTAATTATGTTTTACAATATAAATCATGTACCTACATGTATAAAGAATAATTGAATTGATATACGCTTCGGGTATTCCACTATAAACTTCGAGCAAGTGATTTAGTTTCCCATGGCAACCTAATAAAAAGCAAATTGGTTTAAAAATCTTAATGTTTCTGCGTCGGAGTGTTGTTAGTTGGTACCTGCCTAAAAGCGTGGCATGTCCAAAGATAAGGCACTCCGGCGCCGTCTGGCTATAGACTGTTTAATCGGGTTAATTTATCGATAATTGACGGAAAACCTTTTTGTTTGTAATGCCGGGAAGTAACAGTAATTGTCACGCCTTTGAAGATTTACGCTCGTTTCTAAATTGAGACATTAACAGTCGGATCTCGTGCCTAATGGTTTGGAATGAATTTGTTTGTTTGTTTTACTTATACCGGTTCTCTGATACGTTCGGGTGGAAACGCGACGGATGTCGGATTCTATCGAACCACGCTAATTAGTTTTAGACAATCTTATAAGTGACGATGTAATTAATTAGCTAGCCGTTTACCCGGCGAAATTATTTGTGTAACTTGTATTGAACATAAATGTTGATATAATTAGTGGCCTGTTGAGACAAACGTTATTCACGGCTAATAAATAAATGCTAAGTAGGGACTACTATAAAGACTTTGATAATTTAAATAATGTTGAAATTACACGAGGACCAATGACGATTTTTTGATAAAACCAAACTTTTGTCTATGATGTGGGTCCTTGTTATTTGCTTACCAGTCCGTTTTAGGTATGAATAATTTGGATTCAAAGTTTTAGGATTCATCTACAACATAAGGAAAGGTAGCGAAAAAGTAAGAAACCAAACTTCATATTTGCATCCAATTAACATAAAAGAGGAAAAAGTTGGAAAGATAGGTTCTTATGGACCTTCTAAATGTTACATACCTATGTAACATTTAATTTTATTAATTTAGCGCATTAAACAAGATCAAGATACCTACACCCAGATGAGATAGGTATACAGATTTGCAAGACATTAACTTGTTGCACTTTTGTTGCTAAAACAAATAGAGCGGTACCTACCTAAGTATTTACAAATAAAAATTCTACAAGTATTTTTAATCGTAGTTTTTATACGATAGACAAATCCTTTTACTAAAAGATCTTTTAATGTTATTTAAACTTAATATGTAACCTAGTATGTACACAACTAAGCACCTACTATTATGTGACATTAATTACTTGCATCTAACAAGGTAAATGAGACCAGAGGGCGCCAGTTTTGTCGCTAAATAAGTAGTTAATTATTTTTTTCCAACTGTTAGTTTGTTATAGAATAGTTTTCATCAAAGCTCAATTCTAATTTAAAGGCGATTAGACGCTTCCTTCACTACTGTCGCTCCAAAATAAAAAATCACGTCCTCATCGAACGTCTAGAACCAGTTAACGAATGAGTGGCGTCACGTCGTCTAAATGAATTATAGTTGGCTTTATGGGGAACATAAAACGATGAGATCGGATGCAATCAAGCGGCACCCGCCGCGTCGACTGAGTAAAAAGGTGTCTGTACCTCCAGGGGGCCTCGCGCAACCGTTGCGCTAAACGTCTACCCTACGCACACGCGCCTCCACTCGTTTCAATTAGCTCGCAATAGCTAAAGTCACAAAAGATGTGCCAACCCGCAATGAATAATCGCACTGCCAACATCTAGCTCCCATATCATTTGATTAACAACCTGCACCGCAACAATTAAACCCGAATGAACACTCACAAGCGAACGTTGCCTACAGCATTACAATAAAAGAGATTATCGAAACCATTAAGTTATAGGTACAGAGACTATTCTTGTGCAACTTTCGTCACTTTCAAAACTCACAAAGCCCATTAGGTAATTCAATAACACGACAATAGCTGAGCAAAAACCGATCAAAACATTTTTTACAGGCGTACAAGTGACGATTAAAGGTTCTCCAGAACCGAAATCCGAAATCATGACCGTAACCCTCCCGACGCGACGACGTCGAGCAACACTGTTGATGTGATGCACTGCTGGGAACCAATTTAATGCTGTAACAAATCAATAAATGTATCGGTTTATTGGAAGCTGTGTAGAGATCGATTTGATTTATTTCGACCGTACAATAACGGCAAACGAGGTGGGACCTTGTTAGTAAATGTCAAAAGAGTAACAAAAAAGTGCTCGCTCTAACTCGTACCTACTATAGTAACGTTGTGGAAATGGAAACAAACCAAAATACTGATTAGAAATGTGAGTTTTGAGATGATGGCTAAACGCGTATCATAAAAACAACATTAACAAGAAATAATAAATTATAAAAGTGTTTTTATGGCCGACGAAAACATTTTAACACCCCAACCGTAAAATTACTCGTCATCCGTTTCGCTAATTAATCGGCGCCAGCCAATAATTCGAGGCTCAACATAACCCATACAGTTTGTGGGCTAAGAATGCAATTAATCAAAATATGGTCAGTAGCTAGAGCCGCCCGTAACGCCTCGTAAACCGATATCGATTTAGTAGATAAGTTGCGCAAGCCATTGTCCAAAACTGCTTCGTCACGGCTAACAAAGACGGTAGTGGATACCTTATTAAAATTTAGCCGGCTTCGATGAGCTGCTCTGTTTTAATAACTGCTCTTCGGAAAACGATCGACAGGCGCGCACCGCTCTCGAGTGGTTGCGTTTTTGACACATTCCTTTTGTAGTCGACGTTTGTATAAATATGAAGTTAAAATAAATTGGACCGTTCGGAACGTTTCATATTTTTATAAGTAATGTGAAATTTGATGGATTTTTTACTTTGACAAATATCTTTTTCTACCGTCGGCAAGGTGTTGTGATTGGTAGTTATCTAACAACGGGCTATTATGTTTTGTAAACGAAAAATTATGGTCAAATAAATTAATTCAATGTAGGTAGGTACGTGCGCATAGTGCTGATGTAAATTTAATCAATTTTATTAAGTTGAATAGACGTCCATTGCTGAGCACGCGTTTGTGACAAAAGGTTCAATTCACTGTAATCATTTTATTATAAATTTGATTAAAATTCTATGACTGACATATTTTTGGATCCCGCTACAGACTTATGAACAGACTAATTGGTGAAAACTATAGGTACAAATATAAAAATTTCGTCCAGCGACACAAATATTTAAGTCTAAAAAGATGTTCGTCGCAAATTTAAATTAAATATTATGAAACTTTTGCATCTTTATGATATTGCTAAGCAAACATAAGATTGGCCAAATTTATGATAAACGAGATAATTTTTTACACAAAATACAATGCGATCTATTTTGTGTTCATAAAATTTAACACATTGGTTACAATTTGTAACTGGTAACCTCTGGAAACCTAACTATTCTCGTCTCATCAATGGACCAGCATAATGTGTAAACTGTCAGTTCTAGTAGATCAATATATCTGTAATAGTAATAGTCAGTTATTCGGGGTTTCCAGAACGGCAGGTGGTCCGCCAGTCAACACACTTTGATACACCGAAACCATTGACAGATCTAATGGAATAAATCATAACTACAACCCCACCTGAATGGAATCAAGCATCAAATAAAATAATGATGTTCAATTTGTGCGAAATCGTAACCGCTAAAGTTAACTGTAAATTTTAAATGTTTAGAGTTGAATGCCACAGAATATACTTAAAAACGGTAACATTTACGACAAATATGTGAGCATTTACGCAAAACAACCGACTGACGTGGGATCGCGTGCAATTTTCGCATACAACGGAGGCATGAGCGCTCACTGCGCTCGAGCAATTATTTTAAACACATTTCAACAAATGACGATAATGTCAGCCGGCCGCCGAGATAAGAACAAAAAAAAAGTACAAAAAAATAAAAGCCTTCACTGAGCAATTGTTCGACCCCATGTTCATAAAAACGCCTTCACATAATATTATTAAAAATTTTCCTACATCCTATAGTTTTATCGACTTCAATCAACAGTATTTGTTGAAAAAATCTTGCCTAAAGTAGGGCTATACAACTAAAATTAAGGTATTAAATTTCTCAGTAAATCATTTTATAATATCATTTAGACTGACCTACAAGAAATGTTTTCCAAGTATTAAAATCATGTAAATAAAACGTGTTTTATATAGACGTTAACCCAATCATGTGCTCTGAAGTTACGGCGCCCCCTGCGGATTTAATGGCTGCGAACCAATTTAACAACTCAGTTTAGCACAGTGTTTCCCATCAAGAATGTTATCGTCTCCTAATCCGGTCCCCACTGATATCGTAAACCAGAAGTGGTCTTGTAAGCAAAACCTGTTTCAGTGCGATCGCACGCACCCTACCGAACTAAACTGCACTAGAGAAAACATCAAGCCCAAGAACGTCCTTTGACGGGGAACGCTTTAATTACTTTTAATTAGGTTTGCAACTTTAAACTTTAAGGCGTTGGGCACTTGGTTGAGAATCGATCGAACGGAATATAGTCGCTTAAACTGTCTTTTGTTTTAGTTGGCACTGCTTAACGTCACGCATGGGCACGAGAGGTGTCGTTGGTGCAATTATCGCAATTGGCTCGTTGGCCTCTGAGCTAAAGACGCCCATCGTACTCTAAGATATGTGTGCGCATGTTCGTGTGTCGTGCTAACATTATAGGAAGGGACATTTCAGTAAATGTCCACTCTAATCGTTGTTATGTACTATGGCTGCGAAAGCAGAGTGTTCGCAAATAGTGACAGGCTGCAGTTGATTATAAACATCGTTACAGAATCGTAAAAATATAATCTGAATTTTACAGTGGGATAATAAAAAATAATGAGTATAAACTGAATAATAACCTAAAAATTGTGGAAATTTATATTTTCATCAGAGGAAATTAGTGTTTTTATTTTAATTTAATACCATTATATATAAATATAGTTGCATATGCGTAACAACGACATCTTTATAATCAAAGCCCTCGGCTATAGTGACACATTTATTGTGCAGTTGGCTTCGGGCCCGCGGCACTACGCGACATTTTTATTTATTAGTCTTTATTGCGTAGAATTTTGTCAAAGTTGTTTCATTTGATCTCGAGATCAAAAGGAAACAGATTGACATAATTTCCTACATAATATATGCTATGGTTAACGATACTACGAGCATTAAACTTCAAGATTAGATGGCTAAACTTGGTTTATTTTTAATCAACTATTAACATTCCAGATATGCAAATACGAGCTTAGAGGATAAACAATTCAAAGTTTTATGACAGGTACATTAATTAACGGTATTTTCTTTTGTTTACAAGTAAAAATGAAATGAGACTAGAGGTGAATTTTCTAGACATTTAAGGAAGTTTCTACAATTTTAATGTGGAGGACAATTATTTAGCAGTATAAACAAAACAATTTATATTTTAGTACATAGTCCGAGGAACTACAACAACAATAGGTTCTAAAATAGTATTTATTGGTCAAGCACTTTCTTACCAAGAAAATACCAAAAAAAAGATGTTATTTTATTTAATTACACACACAATTTCTTGATATTGTTCTTAAAAAAAAAAAATGTTAAAACTTCCTATTGCTAGTCAAAGCCTGAACCAACCACATACATAACGTATTAATACCTAAAGCATTGTTTTGCTCGCACATAGACACAAAATCCAATAGATGTTCTCATATTACGGCATATCCGCTGTCAGCAGTTGCGGCCATTACAAAACTATCAGACCATATTCGGGCTTGCATTTGAAAGGCTTTGCCTATTTACCCTCCCAAAACTGTTTGACACTCATCTAAAGTTCATTACTCAAATACGTTAATCCTATAATTAGATAAGTGTTTGGTTTCTGTGTACACAGAGCGGTTCGCAGTTTGTTGTGATGACCTTACAACACATTCTATTTTCAGTGAAACGAAAATTGGATTAAGGAACTTTAGTATCTATCAGCATATTATTATTAGTTTTCCGTAAAAGTTAAGTAGGCGTACACTGAAGCAAGTACTAACTTGCAGCTTAATTACTATTGAGCTCAAAAAATAATGTTGTAACAAAAATACGTTAAAACAATAGTATTGTAATCTAGTCACCTTTATCTAAACAAGTAGGAAAATCCTTCACTGAAACCAGTTACAATTCGCACGTCATACAGATATATCAAAACACGTCTCGAGAACGCTCATCGAGTTAATAACAATCTGTAAATTGCCATGAATTATTTTAATAAGGTAAGTTGGTTATAATAGTTCGATGATCAGACGGTTCTATATCGCGTGGAGTGCGCGCACGCAACGCCTGTAACATGAGCTGCTCACCGGTATTACGCGACGCTCGTTTATTAATAATAACTGCCGATCCGAGGACTAGACCCAACATATTTAAACAGAACTTGTGTTTTAAAGCTTTGATATAATATTTAACCTCTGCTCTACCCAAATGTAAAAAAAGTAGCTACGGGTAAGGTTTAAAATCAAATACAGAAAAGTAGAGATCAATAAAGTTTTTAGTGTATTTTCTGCGATTTAGGTTAGATAGATAATCCAATATTAACAAGCTGTATTAGTAAAATAACAAAAAACGCTACTATTATTTATTTTAGCATTTCTCATTCCAAATCACATGTTAAAAGCAAGTTGCACATTGCCCCTATTTTGTTACCTTAATCGATTGGTTTGGTAAAATAATATTTATGCCAAAATTTCTCAATTTATTTTTTTCATAACTCCTTTTTAAGATTAGGTAAACTTGGGTTTTTAGACGAATCTAACGACACCTTAACTATTGGATCTGTTCAGCCGTTTGGAAGATACAGGGTTCTAATAAAAAATCCAAAGATATTTACAGAAATATAGAAACATAGAAACATAAAGATACGCGCGAAAAACATGACCCTTCCTTGATAGTCGGTTAAAATTGGTAAATAATGGCTTGATTCTTAAGTTTGTGAGTGGGTTGATATATTGTATGCTTCACAAGTTGTGACTCTTTGGTATGAATATTGAAATGATTAAAAGCGATACTAGAAAACCTGCTACAAGAAACACGTGTATAGGTACAACAATATAATACAACCTATATACAATATTTATTTCGAATAGAAAGTACGTAAGGCTAGTGTGTCTGACGCTTAATACGTTTTGTTCGCGCTCCGTGATGCAGCGTGACAATAGCCAATACACACACTTGCCTCTTGTATCAAGCTCGATTGAATTGTAACCGTTAAAGCTCTATTCAATCGCTATCAAATATAAGTTGACATGGAGACAGACAAAAAGTAACAAATAATTGAACTTGTATAGAGACGTTTAGCGTTAAAGAGGTTTTCACGATGTCTTTTGTAGAGTTTGTTTGAGTCAGTTGCATGTTTGCATTGCTACAAAAAGCGTTAGCTGCCACCCAATTAACATGGTTGTGCTTTACAACAGATAAAAATGTTTGTTTGGTACTAAATACTATAGACAGAGTTTTGACATAAATTCTGTTCAAAATATGTCTTGTTCTCTCCCTGGTACAGGAAGACACAGATAAACAGGTTAATAATTTCAAGCGGTTGACTAATTAGGCTTAGGGGGTTTTACTACTTCAACGAGCAAACAATCGGTTTAATGCCACTAGATGGCGTTAACAACATAGTCCATCAGCTTTTAAAACAGAACTTGATGATAGAAGTTATAGTAATAGACTTACAATTGGGGCGCTGTTTAAGCATACAATAGATAAATGAAATTTTCCCGTACAACACAAAATACGGGGCTGGTATAATTACAAAATGGCTTGCCTAACTATGTCACGTGACGTTTGCGGGTGCACGATGAATGAGCACAGTTACAGCGGTCCATCGTGATCGCCCACAGCATTCATGGCACACGCACCATAACATACATCTTATAGAGCTACGGATAATGCCCATAATTGTTTGTTTGTAAATCATAGAGTTCGACGAGACGAGGCTATGTGCTAATAATGTGATTTTTTTACAAACAAAAATAAGTTATAATGTATGATTTGGTCTTCTTAATAAGAGAAGATGTATGAGCAAAAAGGGAAAACTTTCAAGAAAGTTTAGCAATCTATACAGAACCCTCATGTTAGTCATCTATCTAAAGTCCAACACTGAATTTAAAATTGTATGAACAAGCAACAGAGTTGAGACATTTACTGGTTTCCTAGCACAATTACACGTAAGCTATACTGTGCCCCTGCAGCCATTTTCTACAGTTAATTGGTTTAATAATGTACACAGTAATGTCAATCGTTCTAGGGTTGTCGATTAATTCGATGCGTTTATCGATTTGCAAGGCATACCGAGGCATTTAAAACTTAAGTAAAAAGTTTAAATGTCATGAAAAACTGTTTTAAATGTATCATGCTTAACTTTGATGCTTGTTGTTAGTTAAGATGCGAGTTGCTACAAAAGTAACTTCTAAGAACGCCTAGTTTTGGAAACACCTTTATTTTTTTCAACATAATACAGATCAACTTAGGTAGTTGCTTTTGTAAATTTCAAAATAATAATAAAAAATTGCATATTTCTCTAGCTATATTTTAGGAGAAAATTACATAAAAGTTAGGTAGAATTTTCTCTTAGCCAATCTTCTTTTTAACTGGTAGAGTAAGCATTTATTTAAAACGTATGATTAGGTGTTATTGCTGTTATGTAGTTTTACCTTCAGAAATAAGTCGTTCCCGGATCTCCCAGGCGAAGATGGTGGGGTTTTCTCTTTTGTACTGCTCTATTTTGGAGACAACCGCTGGCGTCGCTACCTTGGGCTTACTACCACCGATTAGGCCCGGCGGTCGAAGGGTACCTAGAGCAAACAAAACCTTAGTTAGTACTAGGATAAAATATCTTTATATTCTACAAAAAATTACAAAAATTGTTATAGTCTATTTATGTTTTTCGTCCACAGAGTACAGTCTATATATACTTAGTGTCATCAACGAAATTGAATGAAATTGAATACTTAGTGTCATCATATTAAGAACAAAGCCGTTTTTATTTTTTTGTTTTATTTGTATTTAATATCAATGTTAAAAGGTATCAAAATATGTAATAAAAATTTATAAGGATCATGATTAAAGTAATCGTCCAAAAAGTTAGTTGGTAAAAGTTAGCCGATTTCTTTTTCTGGATTAAAATGTGCATTAATTCGGTTATGATTTAAGTATTGAGTACTTTTGAAGATAAAAATATTTAAAGCAACTGTCACCTGCCTGATAAAGGAAATAAAAGAAATCCGAAAATCAAATTAGTGGCTCAAATAAAAATACCCGTAATAGCGACACGATACCGATTGATGCAATTTCATTGAGTGCTAAACGTGAGTAAACGCAGGTTACTTGTCGCGAATCACTTCTTGCCATCCAAGCCGTAGTTTAACTTTTTAAGCCTTATCCGAAACGCAATAAACTTCAAAATCCACCTAAAAACTGCACGACAACATTTGTATCTTAGCTTTTAAAAGGACAGTGGACGTGCGGCCCTACAAAAAAATTGATAATCGAGCACAGCGGTAAGAATAACAATGAAAGCTTTAAATTAGTATAAATAATTACAGAATCATTGACATCGGCTAAATGAAGCTTGCATGTGACGAGACGTGAATCTTTAATGATTATTTATCTTACTCGGTTTTTGTGGCGATTAAACACGTGGGATTCACATAATGATGCTTTAAAATACTAGTAGGGACGTCAGGGATCAGTTTAAAATAAAGAAAAATATTAATCATCAAATGATAAATAAATAATTGAACAATAGTAATTAACTACAGCAAAAAATTATTCCAGTCCAACACATTTATAAGTCGAAAGCTTTATAAAGCTAGAAGTTTCTGCTCTACCTTGAACTTATGGAGTGGCTTATGATTAGAGAGCTCTGGTAAAAACTAACGTATTCTTTGGTTCCTAAGTCAGTTAGATAATGGATGAGTGCGTGCATCAGGACAATTACGTAAAAACGGCGCAGCGGCATTCCGGCGGGCAGCGCGCGGACGCGCGGACCGCTCGCTTTTTACGCGCACACCGCTCCTCCATACCGATAACACGCTGAATTATTCAACACATTATTTATATTCACATTTTTGTCAACGCCATTCAAGATGAATTCATAAGTCTCTTTATGTCTTGATAAGACTAAAGCTTACCGACCAAAATGGCGCAGAGCAGCAAAAACTCAATTTCAAGTTAACATTGGGTCCGCGACACATAGCCTTAATAGGCGAAACCCATTTTAATATGCGACCACGTTATGAATTTATGTAGAAAATTGTGTGTTTTATACGTAGTAAGAATTGGCCATAGAAAGTAGCTAAGTATAGGTAATTAAGTAAGAATGGCGTGATACTAAACTGTAAAAAGCGAACGCTACATTTTGTGCAATTATTTCAACATAGATTTAGAACATTGCGATAATATTCATAAGTTTATTAAAACGCTAATAGTAAACTAAACCCCTTTAGGTATACGACGTATAAATAGGTCCAAGAGTTTACCTTCTCTGTATTATAATAACGTCCAGGTGCTCACATACGTACATTTCGTATATTAAGAATTAATGCAGAATTGAAATTAAAATGTGTTGTGCCGAAGACTTTAGCAAGGAGGCTGTTAATCGTAAACTCAGTAGTAATCTTCAGATCTTTATCCGACTTGTAAATATAACCCGTTGGCTGGGGTTATTCAGGAAGCGCTGAATAATCTTAAAGCTGTATTTAGTAAATCCTTGTTATTATGCTTGAAACAGGACATATATACATAGAGTTATTAAACATTTGACTATAGTAAATACCTTGGAGGTATTTGTGAATTCATCTGTATATCTAAAAATGAATCTCTATTTTCCTTAATCATCGCATCACGCGTGAACGGAAGGAACTATTTCACTAATTCTTTGTTTGTTGTGTTTATTATTGTCAGGATAAGGTTATTATAAAGAAAATATTTTGGAAATCTCACATCACCCGTGCGAAGCCCGAGCGGGCAGCTAGTATTATTATAAATTTAAATATAATAGAGCCACTATTTGGCAATTTGCATGTGTAAATTATGTAACAAGTACATAATTTGAGGCAATTTATTTATCGAATAAACTTCATAAATACCATTGTAGTTTAAGTAACCAATTACCTATAACTAACTTTAATGTTATTAGAAACGGAATTATTTGAAAAAGAACATAATTTTGTATGTTATAAAAAACCCAGTAAAAACTTGAATAAAAACCAAATGTTAGATAATTGTGCGTATACGTTCATGGCAGGCGAGGCGACACCGGAACGCCAAACATTTACGCAGTACGTGCATGAAATCCGACTTCGCCTTTCACTACAGTTTTGCCGTAACTATTGAAAACCCATATTGCTGCCGCGGCTGGCTTGGAACGCCAATAACCGTTCTCCTCTTGATTGATAGCTAAATTGCGGGAGGCCGGCACACTGATCATTTTGCGATAATTAAATCGGCAAGAAACGTAATCGCATGACCGGGACCAATTACTCGGCGTTGCCTAGGCAGAGGCGGATCGTGTGAGGCGGTGTGAGGCACTGAAACTGTTGCTAAATGTGTATTATTTGCGTGAAACTCAAGCGCGCTCCCGGCGCGTACCGTGCTTGTACCTCGTGCAAGAACTCGTAACTATGCTGGAAGCAACGCGATATAATACGATTCCTTTGTACATAACATGTTATATAAATTTTATATTAAATATTTTGAACTAGCATAAGAAACTGATATTTCATTAAATTGTAAATAAAGGGAAATAAATTTGTATCTGTAATAAAGTATTACAGTATTAAAAAAGGCATCAGCCATAAATATTTATCAAATTGTAAGTGTACGTCAGCCGCCTGATAGTTAAAGTGAACAAGCGTTAACTAATAACCCAGTATAGATGTTATTACAAATTAAATAAAACAATAAATTACCTTAACCATCTTTCAACTGCAACGTAAATACCAAAACAGGCGTTCGTTATGATAATGAGCGTCATAACTATGATCGGCACGAATCAATTGAAAGTTTAACACTACACCATAAACGCGAGAGAAACTACACAAACACAGTCACAATGCACGAACAAGGTGTCGAATAATCCCTTGCAAGTTTTTGTTGTTTTCCTTTTACAAGGACTCATGTTGCAATACAAAGATGAGCAATTAATCATCAGCGGTACGCTTAAGGAAGTGAGAGCCACAAAGGGACAATGCACACTCAAAGCGTCTGTTAATAAATTTCCACACAGAAGTCGTTTATGGACGATTTAAGTCATTACACGGTACGTCTACAAAGATCTTTTTAAACGACACAGAAAAGGTCTGAATTCAGTTAATTAAATTTGTATTAAAAGTATTCAGAAGTGGCTGTTTATATTGGCTGGCGCTTAAGTTTACCGCGGCCCAGTAGTGCACTGTCATCCAGTTAATAGATCAAAATCTTTAGCGGTGGAGTGGGCCTGGATGGCCTGATTTATTGAACATAATGCAACGCGTGTTAACGACGCCTTGATTCGGTGATTGATCGACTTTTTTGTGTAAAACTTAAATCAGTTTGCGCTTGCTCCCTCGGAAGCATTAGATGTTATTTTTTAAATTAACATTAGTCAAACCTAGTACAATCGAAATTACTAAAGAATCATTATGGTATGGTTTGTAACGATGGTTTAATATGTTGGTCTAGTACTAGTTACTTCGGTTTCTTTTTTCAGTGATAATAACTTCTTCATATCCAACACATTCATAAAATTACCATTCCCAATAGTAAGACGTCTTCATTCGAATTTCTAATGTTTAACGGTCCACTTAACCTTGCTTGCCTCACCTGACACTTTTTATTACCGTATAACATACGTACAATATCACAAGAAACATAAAAAGGCTCAATAATGTCACTTACTCCATGATTACCCGAAGGTAAATCATAGATTCATATGACAATCTACGAAAATAGCACTTTATTGACAACGAAGTCCATTAAAAATTCAAATTGTCCAAGGGAATTGGAGCGGAAAAAGAAAAAGCTTGGTATCTGAAGCAAGAATGTCAAGTGGGATAATTCAATTTTGATTATAGGACCAAAGCCTAAATACGGCTTCATTACGGGCCGCGGCGATCCGCAGACAATCATCTTGAGTAGGTATCATTAGCTACCAAACAAATTTACGTACGACGAAATAAAATGACCGGATTATTATGAAATTACTCACTCTATCATTTCTGTGGTTGGCTTCCTAAATTATTTGTAACAAAGGCAGCCTAATAACTACTGTTTTAACAATTTAGAAAACCAAATAAAATCTTACCAGTATTGACAAACATTAACATAAGAACCAAGTTATCATAGGTAATGAGGCATTAGACGATTCACACATAATTCAAGCCCGCAATTTGTGGTATCGCATATGCTCAAGTTAATCTGTAAGAGGCAGCAAACTAGACAGTGTATGGGCAATTTATTCGTCACTCCGCTCGCATCGCAACCAACAATTTAATACTCAAACTCGGCCATGAAACGTTATTTATGCGTGCCCATTTCCATGCCGTCAGCTTAGAAATTGTTTAGGCTAGATAATAAGTTTTAAGCTAAGGCTATGTACCTATGTTAAATACTTAAGTGGTTGGACATGACGGCCCTGGGCGGGTTGTAGCCGAGCTTCCGTGGGAACCCGACACGTGACGTTATGAAATCACCAGCGGCGAAAATTGATTGACACTACACTTCTCTGTTCTCATAATACACGCTTGCCTCAATACCGTTTCTTCGTTTATGGTATTTTTGCACATTTGACTATTGTTTAGTGGAATATAGTTTTAACGACCTGTTGATAACAAACATTATGTACCTGAAGTAAAATTCTTTTCGACAAATTGTAGCTTAAATCTTAATAACTTGCAATCGTCTATCTTTTTCGTTATACTAAATTAAATTTAAATCAACAATACCGTTGCATTTAGTAAAAAGTATCTTAGTTACTATTTCCTGTTTCTTTTATAATATGCAGTAAATAAAATAGTTTTACACCGAGTAAATTCAATTGCCGTGTAAAATGAATCCTCATTCAATTGATTCTCAGAACACGACAATATCTAGCATAACATCTAACTGCTGAATCATTGTAAAAAATACTATAATAACACCTATCCAACCCGGCAGAAAAACGCTTGAAGGAAAATAAAAATTAAATAAATTACAAAAACCTGCACTTTTGGTAAGAAATATGAATGTTCAAACGGCGTAAAATAATACAGTGCGCGTTGTAAACGGTCGAGTGCTTTTGAAATCGCCCGTTCACGAGTCCTGAGCAAACACAAAGTGTCTCACGTGTCCTAATTACACACTGCTCACAAAACTAATTCAGCAAATTAACTTGGTTATAGTGAGCCAAGTGTCTGCAATGTCATAGTCAACTCACGCTTCGGTTGGAACTCACCTTGCTATTATAACACAACAATTACCTTTACAGACATTGTTTACATTAATCAAGAAACGCAATAATTGCTATGAGCAGTTGACAAACTCCCGGACATTTATGCTATGTTTCCTGTTGTATTTTTATTCTTACAAAATTATCGAAGATGATTGTGGCTCGCACACAATAAGTTTCGCGCGTTCGATCACGGTTATTATGAGAACGAGATTGTATTAAAAGGCAGCTGTGATAATTGTAAAGGAAACAGTCAAATAAAGGGTTGTCGATATGAAAAATCGTCGATGATACGATAGTTCTCACATCGGCTATCGAGATCTCAGGAGCGCATGCTCGCGGCGAGGCGGCGGCGGAGGCGCGGCGGCAGCGCGAGCGCATTCATCCGCACCCCGGTGGCTTATAATTAACACGCTGCAAGTTTTATGAATCGATTAGGATCTAAGCTTTCGTCAATAGCAGCTTTCGTCGCTACAGACTCGGCCGATTTCTTATATTTATCCATGATTAATTGGTATTGAGATTTTTGCTATACCGTGTTATTAGACTCGAGCTAAACTCGGGCCGCGGTCGCGTCTCTTTCGATAATTGCTGACTTGTCATCTGATGATGCGATATCATTTATATTTTTAGTTCTCAATTCACAAAAAAAACATGCTTTAATTGTATGTTATTTTTCTACTACTTCTGTTGGTACCAGCGATAAACCATGGTACAGTAACTTTCAGATATTCGCTGATTTATAGATTAGTTAAAGAAACATGTTACGTTTAGTATTTTCAATAAACTGATAAAAAAGTACACTGAAAACCAACAAGGTTTGGGTCACACACAACCATACTTAATGATCATTCCATGCGGGCGAGTGAAGTAATTATCGCAAATAACTTAGTCGTAGGCAATAAGGCCCGGGGCATTGCTGTACATAAATAACGTACGAATAAATCAATACAACGCTGAAGACCAACCGACTACCAACTCTATAAATAATACATACAAAACTACTAATTATGGTGAAACAGGTACCCAGTAGGCATAAGTTCGCTTTATCAATTATCTTCCTTCGAGCATATAAACTTTTCTAACACAATTCTATTGATAAACTCAGCATTATTATAAGCGCCTAAGGTTCATTTTCGTCGTGGTATTGTTAACGACAATAATGAGCGATAAGTGTGCCCTCTAACTGTATGTCAGGACTGTTCAGATTGTTCGACCAAGTAAATCGATGTGAATGTGTAATTTACATTCGGAAGTTTTGTTATGGAATTAGGAATCGATACATTTCTACATAAATGAGGGAAAGCAATTAGGGGTGAACCTACTAACGATGGTTCTTGTTTATAATAAGAATATGTATGTTAAGTATTTTATTATAATAAACCTGATTAGGTACCTACTGTATGAGTGAGATCACGGCGAAAAGAGATAGATGTATGCGAAGAACTAAGCTTGTACTTATGATAATATTCCCATAAAAGTGACCGAGATATGCGTACTTACAATTAATTTTAGTAATTAATGTTCTATTTACTTTTTTACTTGTAAATATATAAGTTTTAGTTATATTAGGTGAATACCTCAAAAACTTCATTGAGTTATTCTGTGAGAATACACTTATGGTAGGAACCTTTTATCATTAGATCAACCCATCACTTTATTTCAAAGATAACACATTATCATAAAAACATAATATACAACGGCAAAAATAAAAAGAAAATGTTTTCCCTTTCATTTTCACATAATTAAATGGCACTTTTATAGTAACAACACGGTGCGATATAATTCTGTTTTACTTGCGATAGCGACACCCACTTAGTCACCTGTTAGTAACCACCTTGTGCCAGTGTCGCATATTGCAGCCATCAAATATTCATAGTGCACGTCATTATAAAGAGCTATTGAGACAGGTATCTAATGGTCCCGTTTACTTTGATGTAAATTGCTTTATTTTCTCGTTAAGTACCTCTATTCTCTAATTTAAAACCCTTAATGATAGGTTGCTTTTTTAAGAGTATAATACTGGCCTATAAATGTCCCATCGCTGGGCACAGACCTCTTCTCATATAGAGAATGAACGAGCATTGAACACCACGCTTGCTCATAACGGGTTGGCGATTTCAGATTCCAATTTTTCACCGATTGTCAATTATTATATCTTTGAATAATTAAGAAAGTATGCATAACTTTGAAAAAGTCACATTGGTACTTGTGTTTATTTAATAGTTAGGACCATACCCAGTTTATTTTCTGTACCCTAGCTTGCTTAAAGCTTGTTATAATTGTGAATTCCAGAAAACTTGAATAGCATTCATAAAATGATTAAATCTTTTTATTTATTTTCATCTTTTGTTAAATTTTAGCTCCATGCTTACAGTGTTAAATTAAGAAAAACAAACATGTTGTGATAGTCTTTTCGAAGCTCAATTACGCAGTTGCTTAAATATTCAACGAAGGAAATGAAATGTCCGCTTTGAATAAAAATATATGTTTATGATATTCCAATGTAATTTGCTTTTTTAATCATTTTTCCTTATTATTATTTGGCCTTATTCATAAAAATCTCAACGATGATTGGCAATTGATTAGCAAATTCTTATTTCACTTTTTTTATAAAGAATTTGAATTTAGAAGTTTCTTAGCAATTGCTTAACACTGTTCAGATTTTATAAATAAGGCCAATTGCGTCCATGTTATCTCTGCCCTTTAATTTAAATTCAATACTAGTGCAGAATATAAATTTGGCATTGCGAGCACCACATATTGGTCATCAAATGATAACACTCTTCATGTTTACCCTCATGTTTAAGAAACATTAAACCGCAAATCTACTTAATATTTTAATTACTATGATATTAATTGATGTTTAATATAAATGAATAAATTATATGTTTTGTAGTTATAACAACAGTAAAACTCACTAGACGAGCAAAATAAACTGTGAATCCGAGAAGCAATAAATGCCAAATATAGCTTTAACCGCCTACACTTAATAATAAAAACATTAAAGCCCAAACTGAATGAAGTCATTACTAAAACAATATTTGAATTTAGAGGATGTTTTATTTATATTCAAAGCAAATCAAATTATTGCATAGTTATTCTCAATTTATATTATTGCAAGAAACTGTTTGTTTCCCCACCTGAGATACCGATATAACCACAATTTCTTCTCTATTGATTAATTCCATATAAAATTACATTAATGTGTATTTAAACAGGCTATGGGCAGTTTGCCAAACTGCTCTTAGCCTCTTGAATCAACTTAAAAATAAACCTTAAAAGCTTACCAAGCAACTTGGTTACAGCACCTTGCTGTGACAGCACGTGGTGAGCGATGTCGTAGTGCCGGAGCCCGAAGCGGGACAGCTCCAGTAGCCTCTGCTGCGATAGGAGTGAAGATAGTGGGTGTGATGCCGCGCCGGGGTATAGCGGGGTGCCCGAACCGCCGCCCGCGCCGCCCGACGACGACGGAGAAACAGGTACTGAAAACAAAATACACCTGCATAATTCACGAGGCTTAGTAATATTTTAGGTACAAACTAAGTCTATTACCGGATAACAGTCAAAGACTACGATAGGGTAACTGCGGCAGACATCTACTTTAAAAAGTCTTATACCGGATCGACAACCTGAAAAAAGTAACTGGGTCTCTCTGGAGAGCCTCTGTCCGTGGAACGCAATAAACTGAGTCTAAGTCTATATGTGATAGTATGTCAGTCTAATGACAGTCACACATATGCACGAATACTCGAACCTACAAGCCTGGGACACTTCCAAATGATAGTGTATCTATAGTTTTTTTTTTTGCATTGTTGCTTTTCCAAGTGATGGCGGTAGCATAAGCTGTGTTTGCAAATTAATGTGATAGTCCCTTAAATACGTGCAAAGTTTCGTAAAGTGTACGCAAGTGAGCGACCGGGATTTTATGTACGTTTTGCTGCAAGTCATTAGTTACTTTTGCTTATATTTTATACCTATTTAAGTGACACCTTTACTTTCATAATTAGTTAGTTATGTTATAATATATATTTAAGGATAGGACTGCTGACGACCTTAAAAAACAAATATGTAATATTTATGCATCTAACTGTAAATTTCTATGCTAGTAATTAATATTAGCACATCAGCTCTAAAAATTGATTATCACACCTTGAGTAGTTTTGCATAAATATTTGTTCAATTGCAGAGTGACAGTTAACTGGCCCTGCACTATTTACCAGCACCTACACGATAACAGTATTATAAGCCCAGTTTACGACTCACACTAAATGATAAGATTCTCCGTAGAAGTGTGAAACTGTGATGGCATTACTCGCATTAATTTATTCATATTCCTATAAACTGCACTTTTATCGACGCACTATAGCTTAAGAATAAATAAAAAAATGTTGTCCTATTATTATTATAAGCATTATGTTTATTACAACTTCTATATCGGTCTATCTTGGACGTGAAAAAGAAACAATATTAAGTCATCAAAACAAATAACATGTCATTTAGCCTTAGGTCTTTATGGTTCTTGCTTGATACACTTTCATTTTTTTATTCATGATAGTTCGTAACGGTTGCGCCCCTGGCGAAACACTCGGCCCTGATTCCACGTAAACCGACGTTTTCATGCTTACTCATTACCTTACCGTCCCCGTGTCATTACACTTCCATGTCAAAGGTTCAGCAACTATTTTATTACTAGCCATCACGTAACTAACCATAGAGTCTGTGTGAATTGTCGCAAAGAACTTCACCACACGTAATCAACGCGCCCAGATAACAGACCTCTGATCATAAACCCTTCCTCACTCATGATATAAAATGGTGTAAATCTAGCAATAAAATAAATAACTTTTTAATAAGATTAAGAAATACAATTTTAAAAATCAGACAGAATGGTGTAAAAATAAAATTTTATAGGCAGACAAACTGGATCCGTCGATGGCATAAATACAAAATTAAAATGTCTCTCAAGCATTAAAGTTTCGATCTCTCAACACGTATACATACATATTTTTATCCACGCAATTTGTCGTTAACATCGACCAGATATGCTAAAGGCCGATCGTAACAATGCTTTCTTATGAACACATCGTAACACATTCAATTATAAATTAAGCTATTAACTTAATATACCATAATTTGTTTATCAGGTTAAGCATCGAAATTAATGCAAGTGGCATAACTTGTCCATAACTTAACACTTTTTATTAGCGAGTCAATAAGGCGATTTCGTCAACGAAAGCATTATCGGGCTTTCGTGGAGCTCACAAGGGAAATTGACGCTTGTTAGGGAGTTGTAAGAAACAGTTTAGATAGCAGGGCCATTCCGATGGAACGCTCGGGACTTGACTACGACGTATAATTTCTCGTGTAATCGCTTTAATAATGGGAGAAAAAAAGTGATATTATCTGCCCACGGTCAATAAATTAACACCGTTTAGAGCAAAAATGTAGATTCTTAGTGTCGCTACTATTATAAATAAATTGGACTCAAACGAGTAGAGGTTTTAAAGGAGATCGTTCGTGTTGGTGAGTGCGTGTGTGTGTTTTTATTAGGGTGCGTGAGCAGTGAGGCCTTATTAAAATATTTCGAGTGGAAACTGGAAGGACCACTTAGTGGTGCGCGGGAGTTTCACGCCTGAGCTGATACAACATTAAATCGACAAGATAGCTTATTTGTGCTGAGCTGAGGATTAGTGGCAATAAATCACTGATTAGAATGTATTGACTGGCGTTGACTCCGGCGCATGGTCGCCGCTATTATTTATGGCCGACAGTTTTTTAGGCTTTTACGGCCTCATTTTATCTATTTGTTAATGTTTAACGATCTCAACCGGACAGTTTGTTTATTTAATTAGCTCTAGTGTTGATGCAAATTGTGATTCTGCTTATCCATTTAGATATGCGTGGGTAAACCTAGGTTCAATTAGTTATGGAAATACGACGGTTGGGTGTCATCACTGATGAGCACTCAAAGTAAGACACATAGGTAATTATAAAGTCTAAGTGATTCCACTTGTGACTATTGGGATAATCATTGTGGATCAAATTGCTAATTAACGAATAGACAGTAATGAGGTGCTATCTATGCATCCGTATAAGAAATATGATACTCGTGAATGTACATAATGGTGATACTTTTTGTGACATTAGTTTAATTTGTATAAACAAACAAGTAAGTTTGGTCGCTACACCTGCGCAGGCGTCGTATAAACATGCAAAGTGATGCGAGGGGGAACGCGCGAAGAGAGCCGACTTCGTCCGAATGTAAAACACTTTTATGCAAAAAATATTGTTCTACCCGTGCGTCTCACTATTAATGTCATCACGCTGCGGAAAATTACCACCTTTCGTGTAAATTTCAATATAAGATCGAAAGTGTACTCAATATTACCCCTTTATGATTGCAAAGAATTACATGCAACAACAATTCTTTCGGAATTGTTTAAAGATACGCATGAATTATGGATATGAGTTGGGCTAAAGACCGTTGTTATACGCTTCTGTATTAAAATAGCGATTTCAGTGATTCGAGTTAAATTGTCTGTGAAATGATCTCAAAAGATAAAAAATACGGTAAATATCACGGATATGAAGTGTGGTAATAATAATTGCACTCGAATGAAAGCAATCAAAATAAATGCATTACTGTTTTTTCTGATTGTTTTTTCCATTTTGGTATGTCGAATCAATAAAGTCGTACTGTTTATTATTATATTTAAAGTTTTATTGAGATACCTGTTGAATCAGTTCTCATAGAAACAAGTTATAGTTTTATTTTTGTACCTTTTAGTTGATATTGGATCATTGCATAGGCCTTGTGACGTGACATACCTACTATTGGCTTAAATCTGCTTCTTACTGACTCGTGATTAACAAAAGATTTTTAATTTTAAATGCAAGTGGAAATATTGTTGTAGATTCACAAATGTATAAAAAACACCAGGACATGTCTTAAACTACTGTTTTATACTGACATTAATTATAACACAATTTCTAAAAATACCAATAAGGAATTCAAGATGTACAGTTTAAACATATTTACTGGACATTTTGTGCCACAAAGGATTGTTAAAGGTTACACTGCAGGACGTACAATAAAAGTAAAAATTTTAACACAAACAACGTAAAACGACTTTCTTACGCAGTTGTATGGGGAACCGATGGCAATATTGTAAGAATTGTATCATTTACTGAGACACGAATTCCCAGGTAACCTAAAGCTACACAGGGGTCTTTTGTCCGTCCAACTTGAATTTAAACCATTTTAAACAAAGTATTAATATTTAAGTCATATTATAAGAATCAATAGGCAATCATCGTATAAGATTTAATAGGCAATTGGATTATTCTTTGTCTTTAGAAAGGTAAATAAACGATTATTTTTCTTTTGGTCATGTCCTGAATAATTTGGGTTCATCGCAATGTACATTTATTTATACTAATTTACAAGTCAGTTTAATTCTTTGTTGTACACATAAAACGGTAACAAAATAATATTATTTTTTAATACCTAATAAGTTTTAATCTTTTTTCATGAGTATAACCTATACGAAGATCTTTTACTCAGTCCATCCATCTCTCTTTGGTCTTTCTTGACCGGTTTACTCATTCAATGCAATATAATTTGTATAAAATAAACATTGACCTAAATTAAATTAATTTACTACGATATATACATCTAAAAAAAAGTCATGTTAAAAATACTTGGGCATGGCTATAACCACGAGAATAAGTCGTTTGTTCCAGAGCTTCAAATTATTAAAACTGCAAATAGTACCTACTTGAAAAACTGTTCTTTCGTACAACTTTTTAAAAGTTAAAATTCCTAATGTGTTAATTTGAATCGAAGTAGCTCCAGTAGGTAACTACATAGATACTTTCTCTGTGAAACAATGCCAAGAATGTCATAATATATGACCATAAATCTTTTTAGCAGCTGTAAGTAACTTAGCTGAAAGCTTAGAATTAAATAAAGTTTAAAACTGACAGCTATTACATTTTTACTTCTTACAACAAATAGTACATATAAACGTAAACGTAACTAATAATAAGACAGGTGAATTATTGTAATAGGAGCATTGCCTTTTTTTAAAAGACTACATACACTTTTGGAATTGTACTTTCGTGAAGACAATGGAGATTTTTTATAGACCATGTTAAACAACTTAGATTATTGGTGTCGCGTTATAGTGGCATCAAGCATGCCTATATCCTTTCTAAGGATCCAAACCTACCCCATACCAAATTTCACATAAATCGGTTTAGTACCTACTTTAGCCGTGAAGGTGAACAGACAGAGTAACTTCCGCATTTATTATATTACTATGGACTAGTATTGATTTAGGTTATAGCGGCAACCGAAATACGCGCTCTGTGAAAATTTCAAGCTCTAAAAATATCAAGCCTCTTTAGATCTTACGGTTCATGAGATACAGCCCGCTGACAGACAAACGGGCAGACGGGCGGGTAAGGGACGGTTAGTAATAGGGCCGTTCGCACCCTTTGAGTACGGAACAATAAAAACTATCACATATTATTGTAATAAAAGAACCTTGGAATGCGGTCATGATTGGATCGCCATACATTACAAAAATCTTTTTTACAAACATGTTAAGTATTGTTTCTAAAAATAAATTTAGTTGGATGGTATGCTTGACAAACGAAACGTGGCTATCCTGTGTTTCGACTTCGTTGCATATTCAATGCGCTCGATTCGCGAAGATTTAATAGTTGGTTCAGACGGCATCCGCAGCGGAAGTAAGCTTTAATATAAATGAACGCTTTGCATTTACTTTAGTATTGCGGTTTGTACATTTACATGTGTCATAGCAGCTTATCTTACTCTCTGGAGGAATTAAATTCTGTATTTTGTGCTATTGCATGATATTTCTAAGAATAAAGCACAGTGTGACGGTGAAATACTGCACGGATCCTACTTAAAAAGTGATAGTTTACCTTACTAGCTTCTTCTGTTAAAACTGGCTTAAATTATTTACAGCTTAATTAAGATTTATTTTAAAGCAAACATTCCTCGATGGATATAGTTAAATTTGGAGATGATTATAATTAGAGCATGATCAACTAATAAGTTTTTGGTGTTTTGACCATTTCTAGAAAAAATACTTACTATTTTTAATATTAGAGGGAGGGATGATAGAAGATAGGCCCTTACTCTACAGAAATAAACAAGGTGCAATCAGTAAAACCTTGCTTGTATCGCTTTGTCTCATTATATTCTTATATTCATTCTGTGTACAATCTTTGGGCTAGCTTACCTTGTTCAAAGGAAGGAAGAACAACTGATCAAGCCTTTGTAAGTATTTCTAATATAATTCGACTACAGCAACATTATTATTTTGTACAGCAGATCCGTCTATTTCAACCTTAGGCATTATCTCTGTAAAGATGGATACAGACTTTGCAAGGCATCTGCAGCGCACGGTACTCATATCATGAGTTGCAATGTGGCGTTCATATTCGTGGCGAGTTAAGTGCAAACTTATAGAAACGGCGGCAGTGTCCGTGGCCAGGCATGCGCGGCACATGTTTCGCTATGCCTGTATTCGCCTTAACAAATTACGTAGCTCAGTAATATACTAGTTGCTCCTGCATATAATTTGAGTTCTATTACGAACTAATATTTTATTGTAGATATACAATATATAAAAAACCGATCTACCATTATTGCTGTTTATTTTTGGAGTGTACCTGAACACTCCTGAGACTGGAAGCTGAGACCAACATAACTTATGAAAAGGCTAGGCAAAATTATATTTCTACCACTTTTTTATCAATAGGTTTCGGTACCTATATCAAAAATATATAGGTAAGTATATGATATATTTATCAATTTATATTTTCGTGAACCAATTTTTTTCATTGCATTGATCGAGAGTACAGTTACGTCTGTTATTGAGTAATCTTCGTTACTAGGACGATTTCTTCTTTCATTCTCTGCTGGGAAATGTGCTTGCCTAGTTTGGCATACACCCGCTCACGCCGGGTAGATGGATTTAGGGTTCAATACACTCTGGCGGGTATAGCTTCTACAAATGTTCGACGCGAAAAAGCCTGCCGCATTAAAAAGAAGTAGCAAAAGACGTTTAGGCGCCATCCTTTGTATGAGCATCATCTTCCACGAGCCCGCTTATACGATCGCCGCAAAAGATAGTGCAGAGAATGATAGACACGATTTGTGGAGATCTAAACACCCTACCCCTCAACACATCATTTCTCTAACACAACTGCCCTCAGGGTACAAGTTGCAGTGGCCCATTTGAAAATCTCTCAACAGGTAACGGACCCATGTGGGTCGCTACGAAGTAAACTTTAGCAAGTGGGGCATCATCGATCCATTTCATATCCAATCTGAATGTGGTGGCTCGGCGCAAAACATGGCGCATCTATTGTCCAACGATAGGGCGATCTAGGTGACAACTTTTTGGCCGTAAAAGTATATGTAAAAGCAATGACACCATTTGACCTAAAAATACCAATACAGCACAAGATTCTTGTACTAAGTAACACCGCACAATTTTATTGTGCTCTTCTTAACTCGGCCTGTTCGTAACTGGGCGTTCTTTCTTTAACATTTCTTTTACTACTTAGATAATAGGTTTTTTGTAAACATAAAATAAAATTCTGACTTAGGACTAGCTACGTGACAGATCGTCTGACCACATTAAATTACGGACTTTTTTAATTCATTAACAGTTGCAACTATAGTAAAAGTTTTTACCAAACTTTTTTCTATTAATTTAAAATCTTGCGGATGTACCTCTAAGTTTAAAATGACTCTTTTCACTCTAATAGGTGTTAGATTGATTAATTTTATTATATAGACCGTATCTAATGAAACAGAAAATGCGGAAAACTTATTGGCTGTTATTTTTTGACTTTATAAAGGTGTTTGTTGTAGTTTATCCAATTATTTCTTGAAATGTCGTAAACAAAGTGTAAAACCATTTACGGTATAATGTATTTTAATGTGTAAACGTCTAACAATATTTATTAGATTTCATTAAATTTAATTTTACAGTTACATATTTTTTTAGTTATAGACAATTGGCAATGTAGTGCACATTAAGCTACTGTAAAATCAACAGGACAGCGACCCTATAAGAGTAGTAATATAAACAATGATTAACTAATAAAAATAAATTGTACAAAATACAAAACTAATAAGGCGAAAACTTAGTAGATTCTAGTTAGAATTCAGTATTGATGTTTGTAAGTAGCGGTAATATCAATGGCAGGCGGTAAGCAGCGCGCGCAGTTGTGTCACCATCGACAACCCAGTGCATTGCGGCGCTGCACATGCGTAAGGCCCAGCCCAGACCCAAAACTTGCGTCATACAACACCCGCTCTGTGTGAACAAGTGGCCCACAGTTTATTGATGAACCCTTGTGGGTATAAAATGTTCTAACCGACTTAATGCTTCATTAACACATTGTTGCTATTGTCTACTAATTAAGGAGCATCGTCTCAGTTTACCAAGCCACCTGATTATTATGCGTGATCACCATTTAAATGTTAATTAGATTTATTAAAGCACCTGATCAAACGCGTCTCGATATAAACGTTGACGCGAAAAAACATTCTCCGCGATGTATTGTACTGACCGAGAATTTATTCGACATTTATGAGTCAGATAATTGACATGAAAATATTTTATGTTTTCATCAACACACGTAGAGGTATATTAACGGCTTGCCAATTGAATCATCCATCATTGAGGTTATTTCACCAATTTACATTTTGTCAACATTACTAAAGGTGAAGTATCTAATTAGACCCGAATCAAATAATCTTAAGTCAACTATTCTTGGCAGTGATGAGCACTTAAGCAACTATTCTACCTAATTACGTATGTCTAAATTACATGCACATATCACCACTTTTTTGTTTAATTATTCTTCATCTTGGTAACCAGTTCTGTTTGTCCAATTATTTGCTATCGTCAATCAAAATGTTTCGAATGCTGTATCGCATACAAATCGGCGGGTGAATATTGAGCAACCTTCACCGGAAACGCTACTGGGCAATCTAGCGGCCGATCTATCGATTAATTAGTTCGATCGGCAGTACAATGCGGACAATGTTGTGCGATTGTCGGCACTTTTCGCTCACTCATCACGGCAGCTGGTTACAATGATGACAAATGACACGATGTGTGTAAGTACAGTTCAGACATGCGATAGATGACGTGAAAAATACCGCGGTCGTACCACTTACCTGAAGCTAATTACATTATTATGTTATAATGATATCATACAGCGTTTAATATGTGTATTGCCCAATTACTTCACGCGCGGCTTAGCAAAAGTATTTTTTATAGCTTTATCTTATTGACCTAAAAGTTAGGTCTTTTTTTAAGTTAAGCTGAAATGATCGTTAAATCTGCCACTTATTTTACACTTTCCATGTGCAATTAATACTGGATACCTCAAATCAGTGATATTAACACCTGCGGCACTTGCCAAAACTGTTCTTATTGGTAATTATTGCTCCAACAGTTATAAAAAGTTAATCGGCTTTACGCCTGTTAATAAAAAACTTTTTAATGGGTAGGTGCTAATTAGATAAACAAATAAATTGACAACGGCTTATCATCTCGCTTTGACTGCAAAAGTCAACTAAAGCAAATGTAGTGTTTCCGTTAAATATAAAACTTAATTAAAATGAAGTCTAATGTTTCCTTTTCTCTTAGCAAAACATTTAAACGCGTCAATAATTTTATTGGTACTAGTATATTTTATTTCGTTTCGTGCAATCAAATGTAACCACACTTTTTTAATGGACAGCGTACATTAATTATGGTTTTTTTGCCATTGCATTAAACAGGTAGATAGTTCGCCCATTAGATAAATGTGCGCGCGACTCAGCTTCAGTTAGATCAGATAAATGTAATTAAAATACTAATTTACAGGAGAATCTTATCCATTTATCTTGAACTGCTAAACATAAGGCATTATATTAACTGTTAGTAGCAGTTGTAATAACTCAGTAAGACATACATAGCTGCTAACTGTATAGCTAAATATAAGTTGTAGAGTTTTAAATGCCATAGAACAAAAGCTCTTTGACCGCGCAAGCTCTTTTGCGATGGACAGATACGAATCACGTTAGTATTTAAGTTAGTGGTACATCAACACTTAGGATTGTCTACATGTTTTGGTTTATAAAAATCGCATCTTGATAATATCTCAAGATGCGATTTTTTCAATCTTTGCTAAGGATTGGATGGATGTTTTCGAATGTTTTTTTAGAGATATCTGTTTTAATTTCCGCTAAAATTTAATAATAATACTTGTAACTGTAGTTAAAGAAACACAGCAAACATTATAAACATGTAAATTTTATCTGCACTATCCTTTAGGTTTTTGGTTTATCCGGTTTGCGGAATTTGTTCAATTAGTATCGAAATTTGTTGACCAAATTTGAATTGTTCTAAACTATAAATAGTGATATAAAGAACCTCCTGGCTTTAACTGTATAACTTTAAATATAAATTAAGCAAAAAAAGCTTTAATCGCAGCATTTAATTTCAAAGCTGACAGAGCTTTGAAATTAAATGCTACGATTAATTTTTTTGGGCATAATATTTACCTATGTACCTGCATAAGTAGCTATGTCTTCATGATTTGTGATGGATCAAATTTTGGGCTTAGGTAAAAGAATATTTAATCATCATCTTACAGAAACAGGGTGATAATAACAAAACGGAAAGGTCGAAAATCGTAAAAGACGGGTATTTTTTTTTTCATTTCTGTTGCAACATAATAATCTATTTAAAAAACAATGTTTAGAAAATAAAAATTGTTATTTGACACTTTAGGACTGATGTTAAATTGGTATTGTTTACCTTAGGTATGTGTTATTCATTTGGCTTAGGTAGGTATATTAATTTAGTTTTAGTAAATAGTGAATAATTCAGAATTCAAAATATAGCGCTACAAA
Organism: Diachrysia chrysitis; assembly: GCA_932294365.1. Taxonomy (NCBI): domain Eukaryota; kingdom Metazoa; phylum Arthropoda; class Insecta; order Lepidoptera; family Noctuidae; genus Diachrysia; species Diachrysia chrysitis. The sequence continues at coordinate 6,083,480 of OW028649.1, read as the reverse complement.
ATGATGGAAGTTAGTTAAAAAAGTTTTTTTTTTTTTTTGGGTATGTAGGTACTTTCTGCTAACATTTAACGGAATCGCCTGATTTAATAATTTTACTAGTACCTGATAAGTACTGAAAGTGTTTTATTTATATTAGTAAACATAATAATTATAAAAAAAAAAATTGTTAATAAACATGTAGTTTATCAAAATTTGTTATTTGCAAGATAATAAATAACATATGATAAATTTGTATTTTAATATTCAATAATTAATCAAATCAAATCATTCAAAATCAAAGAATAATTAGTACCTAATTTTAGCATAGCTACAACCCGCAAAATTGAACAATTTAAAATAATACGACTCTGTTAATATTCCGACGCCGCCGCCGCCGGGGCGCAATCACAAAACTCTTATTATGATTAAAGTAATAAATATATTTTAAACAGAGTAGGTACAATAAGTTTAATTATTTAAAATACATTTAATTAATTAGATTTGTTTGTTTGCAAAATGACTGAACTATGATGAATAAACTATCAACCATCCATGCAAATTCTGTAATAAATTTAACTCGACAATTTAGAAAAATCCTAGGTATCTGTAAATAATATATGGGCAAATAATGTGCTCATTCAATATTTACTAGAAAATATTTCGGTAAAACATAGTTTGGTAAATAAAACCTACTTTGTGAATGATTTGTACATAGTTATATTTAATTTAACAGTTTGGAATTCTAAATGAGTTAGGTATTGTTTTTTTACTCTGTTCAAAACATAATTGTATGATGTATATGTTTACAAAGCAAGTATGTATAGCATACAAGGTGTTACCTCTTAAAATTGTATCACACAAAAAATCTATTGTGTGATACAACCTGTAGAAAACCAATTGGACTGTTTACATTATCTTAAAACTCTTTTAGATCAATTTACTAAGATAACAGTCTCTTGGAGTGCATTGAATGTTGATTGTATATTTGTTCAATATGTCATTATGTTTTACACGACGACTGTAAAGTAAAAATACAGAACTTAACAAAGTATATTCACTTAAGCTATTTTTTTTTTGCGTTTGTTTTTTTGTGGTGATAAATTTTAGTTTCAGTACCTATTTAAAGTTACAATTACTATTTGTAGACCATTTCAAATTGAGTATCAATAACGGCATTTTACAGTCAATATTAGGACAAAATGTAATAGTCTATACAGTTTCAGTGTAAAAAATAAACAAAAAATGTAGAATGTCAATTAATTAAATATGTATAAACTGAACTTATTAAATACACGTTGTATTTCTTACGTTATAATAGTTTTATTTTATAGACAAAATTTACACTAGTATTTTATGAGATCTAAATTTTTTCAGTGTGCGAAAAATCCGTTAAGTCGAATCATATATTTTTAAAGAAACTTTAGGCGCAAGCCTTTTTGATATTTATTTATAATTTAATTTTAAGTTATTACACATGTATTGTTGACACAACATAAAATAAAGATTATAGTTTCTGGGCCTTTTAAGCCTAGTTACAATTTTTAATTCTTTATGAGAACACTGGGTGCTTACCATTGGGTGATATGTTGAGCGGCTGTGTGATGGCAGCGGGGGCTGGTGGCGCCGGCTCCATCTTCCAGGGGGCGCAGCACGAGACGGGGGAGAACTCGGGCGTGGGGCCACTGCCCGCCGATATCAACATGGTCGAGCCACCTTCAGATCACGAGCTTTCTGCAACGCTAGCATGCGGCACCAAGCAAATAGTTCACTTAAAAAAGTCCACGATATTCAACAGTTCGATTGGCTCTATGAACTCTGTTTGTGATAAGGTATGAAGCACCTATAGGACGAGCAGCCCGGCTCGCACGCGCTCGCTTGAAGCTCAGCCAGAACACTGAAGAGCGCGCTTGTCGTGCCGGCGCGCCCACTCGCGCGCCTACTCCCATTTGCACGCCTCAGAAAAAATCTCCGCCGCCAAACAATAACAAAAAACTACCTCCGTTGAGCGAACCTCCGCGCACCTCTCACTCTAACGCTTTTAATTCGATTTTCGAACGCGTCAAAATTACAACAGCGCTCGATTGCAACGCAACCTTCCATTCATTATCATACTAGAACAAAATGTCTCCTAAAAACATTGCCACAGTGACTACATTATTTCAAAGCAGTTGCTGCGCATAGGACCTTTTTTCACAAAACTTATATGAAACTACTCCTACTCGCACTCGTTCGGTTCAGCTTAAGCATGAACCGTATGAAAGGGACAGGTGCTCTACCGCTCGGTAGAATTACGGTAGTGAGCACAGGTGATCTTTTACCATTTCTTCATATAGAAGGTGTTAATGTATACCTCTCTCTTTTTCTCTTATGTAGTTATACACGCGCCGTCAGAGACAACAATATGGTTCCGATTAGCTTCTTAATTAAACTTTGTTTAAGTTGACAATACTTAGCATCCGTTTTAATAGTAACTATATTAGTTAAATTCTTTCCTAATTACCCTAAAACTAAATTTTATATTACAAACCTAAATTAAATAAAATATATTAATAATTCATAGAGTTAGTATTATGTGCAGATGCCTAGTAACAGTTTTTTTTTCATTTATACAAAAAAGTATAAAAATTTGTTAACAAGTAAATGTAGGATACAAAACGTCATGTGCACAAGCAATCTGTTTCGAATATTTGCTATAAAAGTTTTTCTTTTTTATTATAAAGGTCGTCAATTATAGTTCTTAAAATTATGGTGCTAAATGCAGTAGCAACATGTTTACAATTATTGGAATATAGCGCAAGGATTGTATCACTGCCATGTTTGTTTTATAATTACAGAGAAAAGTATATCAGTATAAGAGCCGCAGCGCAACTGACGCGCCTCCGCGGCTACGCACCGCCGTATCCGTTCTTTACAATTTAATTGGAAGTTCTCTTTACTCAATAACTTGTATCAATCTGGCACAACTTTGTGGTTTCCTGTAAGAAGATAAAAACGTTTTGTACTTGGATTTTAAAAAGATTTCTTAAACAAAAGCTTTTTTGATTTTTTTTAATTTTAATCTTAATACGCTGTTAATTACGTTTTTTGTGGTTTGTGTATAATACAAAATTGACCTAAAACACAAATAAATGAAATGTACTTTGTACAAATATAACAGGCAAGGAATCCTCCACCTGCTACGATACTCAAGTACTGTCAAAACAGGTAGAACTTTGTGCCGCACATGTCATGTGTTATTAGATTAACTTATTCTATACATAACTCAACATTTTTCATACCTTTTATAAATAAATTATCTTAGTTTTTAAATAGCACATCAGCTTAATGATAGCAGCATTGAATTTCAGTATAATATTGTATGTACATAAATATTTCATAAAATAATTTAAGTAACTTATATTTAATATTTAAAAACAAACAAAATCAGTAAATTCATGTGAAAATTTGTAATGTACATTAAATAATTATCTACGCATAGCTTTCAGGTACCCTTGAACTCATAGTATATGCCAAGAACTGTTAATATGACTATATTTTAGGTCAATTAAATTCCGTTACAAGAGCTGACATAAAGCGAAAAGTCATTACACAAATTGGATTTTAAAATACAAGATATTTTGATCTCTGGATGTTTTTTTACAAAACAATTAAAATATGAAATTAATAGATGCATGGTACCTATTCAAAACAGTAATGTGCACATCAAAAAAATGCATATTTATGTTTTAGAATAGGTTGAACTTATTAACAAAACTCTTTATAAAGGCTCTTACTCAAAAGTATTGCACAAAAACGGTTCAACTGTTCAGTTACCAGTGTTAGTAACAATATTTTTTTTTTTTTTTTAATACTGTGTATCAAAATAAACGTTGATTATAATGCTAAGTAATTATAGTCATTACCTACGCATAAGACTCAACCTCCTGAGTTTATTAACGTTACTTTTATCTTTCTTTAATATTTATTGATAATTATACTTAAAGACATTAATAAATGTCCTACATGAATCTAATAGGACAGGTAATCATTTAAACAATGCTAATAAGACCATGGAAACATTCTTACTTGATTATATCGATTGTCGTAGACGGACAATTGATAAAATATAATTAATTTATATTCTTTTATTGAAATAAACATTTATTATTTATTTTGCTGCCATGTTGCATTTACTATTTATTATTAACTAATTATTTTAAAATTAAAACTATAACATTAATAAAACTAAGTAAATAAATAAAAAGAAGAAGACTTATTAACCATTAAAATTGTTTGTCCTCATTATTTGAATTTTATAATTATGTGTTGCATAAATTTATTTAAAATTTTTAAATAAGAATTACAGACTATAAAATTAAGTAACTTTTTTTAAAAAACAATTTACTCTTTAATGGTCACCGATTATCAATAAAAACAAACGAATGTACCTATGCTTAATTCACAGTTTGGTAGGTACAAGTTCAAGTTGATGTCAATAACCATATTTTACCTACTTCGTTTTTTTAAGTTTGTAATTCTGTATGAATCTACTCTAAAGTTTTAGGTTTCAAAGTTGATAGAGGTCAGTGACATTCATAGTATATTTTTAGACCACTTTTTACAGTTATTTTGGTTCCATCTAACTAAAAGTATCTGACTAATTTCACACTAAATTAATTCTTTCAACTCTTTCTGTTTTTCTAAATAATCTTAAAAATAATATGGGTTTAAGTTTTAAGTAAATTAAAGGCTTTTTGACTAAAGTTTTATCAATCATTTATATCAAGAACATTTTTAACATACATACTAAAAAGAAAAACTTTGAATCAATTATCAAAATGTAGAGCCCATACAAACGCAAATACCTATAATTATAATATACAAATATAAAATGTAAGTTTATAATGATGACAAATTTTTCTTTTTTCGTTACGTACGGTGAGACAGAGGCCGACAAGGAGGATTTAGTGCGGCGATACGGTGTGGGTGTCACCTAATGAATATATTTATTTATGTGGAGCTCGGGCACTTTTATCTGCCGAAGGTGTTTGTATATCGAGCCGTTGTTACACGCCAGTTACGATTAACCAGTTACTTAAGTTATCCTGTTGGGTGATTATGTAGTAATTAGACTAGCCTATAAATGTTATTCATAAAGGAATTTTGTAGTTTTATTCAAATTTTCTGGAAATTCATTTGTTTTTTTGCCGCTGCGACTATAATTAAGATTTTAAAAGTTGTCTTTTTATGTTCTTGCTTCTATGAAATTTTAAACAAAGTTGAATATAAATTTGTACCTTCAGAAAGAAATTAGAGTTTTAAAACAGCTTTAGTAGATGTTTAGGTACTGTCAAGATTTACCATGCTTTTCAATAATTTACTTTTTTGCTGTTTCCTAAAGCGTTCCCATTAAAAAAAAATACCCAAGCCAAGGAGAAATGTAGAGTTTATATACAGCCTTTCCAAAGATTCTTATGAGCCAGTAATTGATGTAAGTCAACAACATAAAACTCCGAAGCTTTATATTTCGAACTCGACTACAGGTTGGGCTATGACCAGTATTTTTATAGGCACTTGATCGGACTGAGACGGGCCCGTAACCACAAGGCGGCCATTATATTTATACTGGAAGCTATATCAATTGTTATCCATTAGCTTCTTAACACTATTACTAAGTGGTATTCTTATTAGAAATACATTAGATTTGTTTTCAATGTGAATTGAAAGTCAATGTTTTTTTAGACATTGTTTTAACCAGTTTTAACTTAACCTTTTTTGTTATGTTCTAAATTCATATTCTTTGTTAGTATGTTAACAAAACCGTAGCAAAACTTTCAGATATTCCGGTCTAAATTAATTAAAATAATAGCAAATCACAGGTAGGTACTAGTAAAATACAAAGTACACTGAATAAAAGTTTACCGAAGCCCAAATATTTCAAGAACCTTTAGTTGGAATCAACAGCAGCAAAAAACGTTTTTCTAATAGGTAGCTCTCTTGTTAAGAGACTTTTGCATTGGCACCCGACCATACAATAGGGCCGGCCACAATAGGCTAACGAATCATCACCCACAGCACATACGGAATCAGGATTCAACACATCGCGTGCGCACCTTCGGGTCCACTCTAACTTGAGCTCTACCTACGTAACATTCATTTATGAGCTCCCTCTAAGTTCTGTCCCTTAAAGCTCTAGTTATATTGGACGTGTGTTACTAAACAGCGCGCGACATTCGTCGTGGTTTACTGCAACAAAGCCGCGGCTTCTCTACACTCAGACGTATTAACATTATAATGTGTACAAAATATTTGTGCTATCTATTTTGGACCACCCAAGTGGGCTGACACATGATCTGAACTGTACCTGATAGACAATGGGCCATCGTTCTCCATTTCGCTCCCTTTCTGCTCGATTAAGTTGATTCGTACGTTCTTTAAAATATAGGTAGAGCTAAGCAAAAGCCACTCTCGTGTTTGTATTTAATGGTAGAAACTATAGAGGTTTTATATTTATTAGTTATCTAGTGCTGGGTAAAAATTTAGTTTTTTTTATATATTTTAATTTAAAATTGAATAAACGGATCTCAAAGGTGTCTCAGAGTAGTGTTTTCAACCCACAAACAGAAACAGCAACAGATGAATTGGTGAAGAAAACAGAATAGTAGAACTCTATCTCACTTTACCACTAAATTACCCATTACTACTTAGTATCCAAAGTTAAAGTTGTCCTTTTTCCCAACCCAAATTTTTACTAGGCTTATGCTTCGGTAATCATTTAAATGGATTTACTCTTTGATATCTGTCTAAGACCTAATTAATTTACACAAACGACACAAACCCATATCAATAATAGCTCTACATGCTCCATAGTCATTTTTTTTTATTTAAGCAAGTAATATAAAATTTATTTCAAGAGCTTATTGTGTATTATAAAATACATATTATGTAAAATTTAGCGTCGAAGACGAAATGTTTCGTTCGCTTGTAAAGCCGATTAATTAACACCAATCAAGTATAAATGCTTAATGTTTTTTCTAATTATGAGTGATTATTTTTATAAAATGTCTGCAGTTGGGACGAAGATGACTACATCTCCAAAAATGGAGTAAAGAAAAAAAGTTGTAAGGTAGTATTTTTTATTAGTTTACGGTAAAAAAAAATGTGAAATAGGTACTTCTTTTAGTATATCTGGTGACACTGGAACCAACTAGCTAACCCTTATAAATTGGTAAGAGCTAACCAAAGAAAGAAACTATGGTAATCCACTACTAAGTTCTTTGAATAGGTAGGTGTTGAATCTAGCATTTTTTTGTCTTACCAGCCCCCTCTTTTTCATCATTTATATAAGGTTGCTTTTCAGCGGTTATATTAAATTTTTACCAGAAAACTGTTGAAAGTATCATTTATATGTAGAGTCCCCGGTTGGTATCCCATTACTTTTAGATTAGAACTCTATATCTTGAACCCAAACTCACGTATCTAAAGACCGGTTTCCTTTATTCCATTTAGAACTCTTCTATCTTATTTTTAGAACACCCTTTTTTAATTTAAAATATTATTTGAATTTACCTACCTAAGTAGATAGTATCTCTGACGATTAAAATGATAACTAACTCATATCGAAAATATTTAAAACAAACAAAATAATAAAAAAAACTTAGAAAATTGGTTAAAAATAATACATCATCAAATAATAATTTAATTAAAATAAACCAGACAAATAAAAGCCACCGATAAAAACACAAAAAAAATTACAATAAAATTCATGTGCGAATAAAGTAAGTTCGTTTTCGATGTCAATGATGCTTGTCGGGCACAACGTAGCGTCGCGCGTCGCGTCGCATTGCCCTGCCCAATGGGCGCGCTTGCACGCGGGGCGGAGCGCCAAGCCCCACCCCACACGCCGGCCCGACAATACGCTATTCACAGCTAAAACAAAAGATGGACTAATGAAAACAAAAAATATACCTACTGCTTACGTACCTAATGTAGGGTTTTCAGCTTTGTAATTATAAACGTATTTTGCAAGGTCATTACGTATTATTGAATAAGAAATTGTGTCTGTCAATTTTCTAGTGACCACTTTTTCCCTCTTAACCAACTGTAAATATATCACAAACTTCTTCAGTAATATTTTAAAATTCCACTTTCCAGGCAATAGACGTTTTTGTAATTAATTGCTAAATACCTAAGTAGTTCCAAATCAAAATACTGGTCAAATAAAATTCAAATAAATAATTCTACAAAGTACAATCAAGCATTGTGTACTATTTAATGAGGGCCTATTAATAATGTAAGCTAAACGACATCGAAGCGAAAAAGCTCAATATTTGTAGTTGGTATGACTTCTAATAGGAGGGATATTCGGGCATGCGCATATACAGGCAGTTACGTTTAGGTAACATAAAAAACTCAATAATAACATTGTTACCATCTGATAGTACCTACATGCCTACGAAAGTGATTTAAATGAAACAAATTAAACGCTTATCTTATTTTTAAAAGCTTTCAAATCAAATCAAAACTCATTTATTTAAAATAGGCTACAAAGTAGCACTTTTCAAACGTCAAAATAATAAAATAGACAGCACCCGATTTGCCCACCCTACACCATTCCTAAGTGCTCTAGCTGTGGAGAAGAAACTTTGCAGATTGTTTGCTATATGTTAGATACCTAAGAAAAGACTATTTAAACATGACATAGGTTAGTGATAATATCAGGTTTATCAAGTTAGATGTAAAGCCGAAAATCTAAAATAACTGCATCTTATTTAGCAACCCTTGCTTCAGTTAAATTTGCAATGAATTCGCATTACATTCCGATATATTTTAACTGCCAGGGATCATCGTCTGCCGAGGTGTAGCGTCTCAAAAAAAAAAATCATCTTCTTTTGCCTAGCCTTTTACCAATATAGGTATGTTGGATTCAAGTTTCATTCTCACTGAATTCAGCTGAATGCCAGTAAGTTTTATAGGGCCTTCACAACGCATAAACTGAGTTATGCAGTAACATTTGGTTCAACTACGATCAGTCCTATTACTTCTTGGAAAATATTTTATAAATAATAATAATACCAGCCTATAGATGAAGAAATGATGGCAGGTGGAGCAAGGTATTGACCGAATGGTGGCCAAGGCTAGGCAAAAGAAGAGTCGGTCGTCCGGGAGCAAGATGGGTCGACGACATAACTAAAGTCTCGGGTCGATTCTGGATGAGACTGGCACAGGACCGGAGAGAATGGCACATAAAAAGAGAGGCCTATGCCCAGCAGTGGGATGACAAAGGCTGTGGATGATGATGATGATGATGATGATAGATGTCCTACTGCTGGGCACGAGCCTCTTCTCATGTAGAGCAGAAACGAGCATTGTTCACTCTTGCTCTTTGCGGGTTAGCGATTTCACGTTCCAATTTTTGGAATCCCACATTGAAGCACTTTAAACTACAGGTAAATCTAAGGCATTATATCAAAATTGGCTCTTTATAATGCACATCGTTCCAAAAATTATTACATGATGACTACATGGTCTTACATTTTGATGCTTTATTCACTATTTAACAAATTCAAACCTAAGTACACACTACAGTAGGTACTAGCATCGTACTTACATACGTAAAAACACTACAGAAGTCTTTAATAAATTCATTTGAAAACTTGATTTATATCTCATTCCTATAAAACTACTTCATGTTAAACACGCTAGGTAAATTAGGAAACCTTCGCCGACCCGTTTTAGAATGCAATTAAAACATTTTATTGTATGTGACTCAAGAATAATTGTAATAAAAGTTTATAACACGCTATATAGCAGACCGCCCCCAGCATATGGCGGCTGTCGGAAGGGGCGCGAGGCGCACTTGCCTAGACTGCCTACCCCGTGTTTTAACTCGCCTAATTGCTTCCCATTTACATACATTAACAGAAAAAAAACCTACCACAACTGACGCCCAGCCTGCTATGTAAATACCAGCCTATGTATTAAGTCCATTATGTCAAAACCGCGCCGACCAAACCGATATACAAATTACAAAGTTTAATAACGGAAATCAATTGCCGTATGCCTCCGTCTAATTACACGTTGCTGGCTGTCCATGGGAATGTACGAGTGAAACACCAAAATGTAACGACCGGCCGACATATCATTGTAAATAGTTTAAACGCTACTTTATTGGATATTACTCTCATCTATTATTGAGAAAAGACGACGGATAGTCTCTTATTATCCTTTCTATTCAATTATGAGCCGCTAATTACGAAACGTTAGTTAATTAAATGACGGTGAGAACCAAAAACTGACAATAGATAGGTAGCAGGTTAAATTGAGCTCCAAAATTTATAATGAACGCAACGTCGAACGTTTTGTGAAATCTGTAGTCGATTGCTGGAGAGAAACTCATTGTTCTTTGTGCGTACATGGGTATAATTACGTATGCATACATATGCACATCCACTGTTTGCAATCTCTAAAGTTTTGAACTACCTTACCTGTAATTGTGTAAGAGATCAAATTTTCTCATCAAGTTTTTCCACTAAACGCTTGGATTTAGAAAAACTGTATCATGAATAGTAGGTACCTTTACTTTCAAAAGTAGAAAAGTGTATAAGTACCTTTTCTTTCAAAGACATTCCAAATACACAAAGTTCGGATGGAGACCGTAAATGTAAACGGCATTTGCCTAAATATTCTTGCTTTTTTCCTTGTCTGCGAATTTACATAAATCAAAATTGAAAATTACAAAAATAAATCATAAAAAAAGATTTATTTACAGCTTCTAATAACGTAAATATTTTTCTAACTTATATTACAGACGAAGGAAAAGTTTTCCCGATCCTTAACTGAAGCTTTTCCATCATACTATGGTAGGTTTCTATTCACATTGTCTACTTTACCTCCATACTAATATTACAAATGCGAAACTAACTGTGTCTGTTATGCTTTCTCGGCTAAACTGCTGAACCAATTTTGATTAAACTTGGTATGGGGCAAGCTCGGATCACTAAACTTTTTGCCGCAATAACCGACACCCAATCGGGTGTAGCCGCAAGCAACAGCTAGTTACCTGTAGGTATAGTGGAATATCGAATCTATACTTGGCTCGCCAAAAGCTGTGGTGGTGTCCAACATTTGACAAACACTAGAATCATCATCATTTATCTTGTATACAATGATCTGCAAACCATTTTTAGCTAATGTAAAATTAAATGATCCTTAGTTTACTGACTCTCCATTTTACCTACTTGTTTCAATTCGTTGGTAGGTACTACGATTTTAATAGTAGAATAGCAAAAAAAAACAAATCTATGGCAATTATGCCATAGCCTTGCTTTTTTTTTGAAAGTTTACTATTCACAGTGCGAAAATTCTACACAATACCTTTGAAAACTTGTTGTTTCTCAAACTGAAGTATGTAAGGATCTAATTTAATGAGAATAGGTACTGAAATAAATCAAACGCACCTGAAACTTTAACATCATTTCGCTGTATGTCACCCGTTTGCACATTTTGTTCTATTTCAGAAACAGGTAGAAATAAAAAAGAAGTGTTCCAATATGTACCGTTTGAATAAAACCAGTGGCTGGCACAATGGTTGCGCTTATCTGGACTGCGATCAAACAAAAGCTACTTACAACTGTTCTTAATCGTCATTTCACATACGCTCTCCACTGACATGAGACGTTATTCTTACCTGAAAGTTAGTACTCAGGTAATGTTCAGAGTACAGTTGGAAGAACAATCCCATTGCACCTTTTTGTAGTGTAAAGTTCGTACATGCACATACATTAAACGTTAAAACATTCGATGTTTTATTAATACAAAACTTGATTCATGAAAGTTTCGCATTTACATGACAGCATCCTGGCACTAAGAAAATGATAATGTACACACGTCAATGGCAATGTAGGTTTTGCGCAAACTTTGCCTGCTCAATGAATTAAGAATGAGCATCCTAAATATTCAGGAATTTAAAGAATGCGCCACCTGATGTTCTAAGTCCGGTCAAACCCAACCCAGATCCACTTAAAGTGTAACAACATTGTGTGTATCTGTACTGCATTTCGCAAATAAAGGAGGCGATTTTGCTCGCTTCGCGGTCTGGCCTGGTCACAATGGGCTGGCGATATGCATAGATATGGCTAAACGATGCAGGTCATGCAAATACGCAGCTACTCCGCTCACACACACATCACACCACGCTTTCCAATTGCCTGCCATTGTGCTGCCTCAGGAAATTGCCTCTCGTCTCATCATTTACATCGAGAACTGTTAACTTAGTCCGTCTGTCTGATTTTAGATAAGATTTACTGATAATGTTGAAATCTGGACTGTGAAGACTTTTTCTTGATTCTGTTAAATGGTAATTGTTTTGATTCGTGCAATCGCCCCCGATTAATTGAAGACTTTTTAAACCAATACCGATCCTTAATTAATTTGATTTTCCTACTTCAAACTGATTTAGTGGCATATTTTATTATACACAAGTTTTTATTTAAGATTAATTCTTTTTTAAAGGATTAATATTAAATTTTATAGTAAGTACTTCCTGAAATGATACTTAAACCTGAACGTTGTAGGCACCTAAGGCGTTCCACAATCGACCGCAACATGAATGCATGTACGAGTACGAGTGCGCGCAAAAACTCTGATAACCATGATTTGTGGCCCTCATCAACCGGCAACAGCTCGACTGTAGTGTTGCTACGTGATTAGCAACCTTTGCTATTTATCATACCTACAACCTAAGTCCTGCCTATGCATAAGTTACCATTTGCTAACCGTCTTGAAAACAAAGCTGTAGTAATGCTTACCACCAGTCGTTTAATTCTGTTTTTTTTAACCTAACCTAATTTTATTAAGATTTCTACAAATAATATAACTAAAAACTTTTCAAATGGCTAATAACTAAAACGTCAGTCAGATTTAAATCGCCGTTAAGTCTCATGATGTCTTTGACACTTTAACGTGTAAAGTAGCGACAGATAATTATAATCATTTAAGAACATGTTAAATATAAATGGCGTTTCAGTATTCTATCAAACTTAGTATCCTGTTATCAATGAAGTCAAACAATCCTTAATGTGATTTTATATGTTTGCTGTTATTGTTAGTAACTATGTATGGTATTTTAATATTATGCGGGCACAAGAGCATCACCAACCTCAGAATTAAAGTAGTCGCCATGGACGAAATCAGCTAGGATGTCATTATCATCATCATGGTATTATAATTCATAATAAGTTTTTTAATTATCTATAGTTTTTTTTAAGATAAAATAAAAAAAAAAATATAATGTTAACCACTTTTATGATTATCAAACATAAGCTAAGCCTACGTACCTACCAACAAATAATTGCTTTTAAATAAGAGTGAACGTAATAAAACGTGTAAAGTTATTACTCGTACAATACGTTTTATATGTTTTCTATATAATTGCCAACATTCATTAGAGTTTCGTAACTATTAGAAGTCCGTGAAAGCAAATCTCTTCCGGTCGCTTCCGTGTATTTACGAACGATCTTAGCTCCAGTTTATTTTTTAATTAGTGGCCGCTTTTTCATAGGCCGGCGTCGATCAAGATAGGCGTTCGCGTTCGTGTGAATGGCCTACGGTCGGCTTCGACTGCCTCTGTTACCTCACGCATCGGGGACTGGCTAACCGATTATATGCAAATGAGATGTCATAACACGTGAATAATTACAGCCAGCCACGAGTCGCCCTTTCGGACGAACCGCACAAATTGGATTTACGTGAAAAGCAAGTTTTAACCGCGACACCGACTTGACGTATGTATTTTTGGGGTGATATGCTAAGAATGAATGTATAAGTAATATGTTTTGATGATATCTCACTCAGGCTGATGTCGATATTTTTTCTTTTAGTGTAAGAAGTGACGTAGCTGTTTTAGAACAAAGGAATAATAGAAGTACATTAGAGCTTTATAATATGGCTACATTGAGAGGAATAATATTTATTATTACGGCTAAAACATTAAAGTTAACATTTTTATTTATTTCGAAATGCCAACATTTTTTGAAACTTTTATTACCTTCATACCTAATTAACGGTCTAACTAGGCAACAAACAAAAACAATAAAACTGTGTTCTAATAAACCCAGTTTTATCATAGTTCAGTAATTTCCCATTTGTATGCCATTATTTTATAATGTTCATTAAAATAAAACGTAGGTAGCGTCGCGCCACTTTTCACGAAAAGTCCCGCTGTGGAAATTGCGACCAACGTCGGGGGGCAGCGTGACCAAGCATGCGGCGTTAAGGGGCGCGCGGGTCGTTATGCAAATAGACTACCTGACAGACAAACATACACACAAACCACATCACTCGTCACTCTAATATCAACCATAACGTCAAGAACATAGAGTTCAATGTTTGCAACTTATTTGGGACTTATGACTTTTGTGTTAGAGGAGGTTGGTGAGGTCTGCGTGTTGGCCGCCTGTAGTCGCGATAGCGGGAAAATGGACGGTTGACTACGTTTATGGCTTACCCGCTTGTGCTCCGATTTAAGGCTTATATATGGTCGTAAATACACTACACGTAGCTATGGCGCGATAACGCGCCTTAATAAGGTTTATTTTCTAAACAACCGCAGTTTGGTGTCGTTTGCCTGAATTTTACGATCCTAACCGTTTTAGACAACGTTTATAAGAAATTTACTGAAACAAAATGGTTTTTCTCAGTTGATAAAGGTAGGAACGATTCTAAGGTTTTTTATTATATTTGTCTGTTGCACTAACACTCTACTTTCTGTAAAATGTGCCAAGTTAATAAAAGGTTACTTTATGAAAACATTATATATTTAAATGGAATTGTACTACCTAACCATCTTTGTTTAGCTCCTAAAAAAATATTACTTTTTTAGATATGCATGAACATAATAATGCTTAAGCATTTCCAAATGAAATCTATCTTAAAAGAATTCAACCTTCACCTCTTGTTATTACTCCTACTTACATGATACCGATTACACTAACATGCTATTTAGGCAATGCATCAATAAAACAAGCAAAGTTTAAAAAACAAAGTAAGATTTAACATACTCCGTTATTTTGACGCTACATTTCTTTAAAAATGATGAATTAACTGACTATTGACTTACATCCGTGTAATTTAAGGGAGCAAACAAAACCATCAAGGTTCCTTAAGAGCCGACAGCTTGCTGGCTACGTGGGAACAACTACGAACAAACAACGAAACAGTATTCCACAAAGTGCGAAAATCACAACAAAATACAAAATTATCTGTGGCTTGCGGTTTCTGCTTTATAAAATAAAACGGGCTAATAATGTGAAATGAAAACATCACAATGGATATTGTAAGAGGAAATATTTACTCATTGTTAAGTTTACCTTTATGATTGGTTGGTAAAATGGTAACTGAAATGTATCTCAAAAGTGGGTACATATTGGTTTAAAATGCGGTTTGGACATTTCCATCAACCATGAGTTAATTCACTATCCATTTAATCGAGTGACATCTGCGAGTTCCTTCGCATGTCAAGTGACGGATTTACTTGGGTTCATGTATACTATATTATTGAAGTAAAACTTCTTTAGGCGCGACTAGGGAGTAACTCAGATTTTTTTTCTGACGGAAGTAACGCGTCTTTGTAGTTTCCGCCATTTAAAAATAATAATTCTGATTGGTTGTAAGTATATGTCATATACTACACGCTTCTTGACTTATACGCCAGCTAGTGGCAAATATCATAATCAATTAGGATTATTTATTTTCAAATTGTCAAACGGATCAATTGTGAATAGCAAAGTGAATGAAAAATTCAACAGTTTTAAAAACATTATTTTAAATTGCAAAATTTTTTGAAAATCTCTAAATATACTTGTTTATTTATTACTTTTAAAATAAGTAAATTAAAAATAAATTTTCTGACAATTGCGACATTTTATAATTTTCAATAACAAGGTTATATTGACATGTGCTGATCTAACCTTCAATTTGCTACTCTCAATTATTTTATTTAACAAATGAAAGTATTTATAAAATATGAAAGTTATATTAATGAATTTTAAATAGAATATAAAATGAAATAGTGAATATTAAATGAAATGGCAGAGTCCCAGGAACATTTTACTCTTTCATCAATAAATAATAATAAAAGAAAAAATCAAGCAAAGAAGTTTTACTTCAATCGCGCGTAAAGGTTACACGCACACACTTTTTTTATTGAAATAGCGGTAGTCTCACATCAGAAGTTTCATGATTTAATTATACAAAAACTACTACTACTACTACTATAATTTCATGTTTATAAAACAAAAATATTGAATATTACAAACTCGAATATACAGGGTGTTACCGAAAGGTATCTATCCAAAATGGGTGCACAGTACATCGTGAAATAAGTTAATTAAATAATTGATATCCAATTGTTCACATCAATTCGACACTAAGAATCATAACTAGACCACTGAAGCGATGATCTTTACGTTTCCGTTTATTTTCTTATCTAAGAGCGACAGATAGAGATTGGTCTATTATCCCAAAAGTACATTCTTGTTTTTGTTATGGAGAAGCAAAATTATTTATTTGAACAAACACAAACCTATAAAAAGACACGCGTGCTTTGACACTAAACAATTTTTATAAGTTCCCTTACTGTTGAAGTGTCATGACTGTGAACATTTTTACGTTTTGTAAGGGTCCTCTACTATTTGATTAGGCGCTTAAAGAAGCGACCGTTATGCGGAACTACAACTATAATAAGTGCTTAAAAACATTAGGATCAGCTCAGGCAGGCTTATTGTTATTAGAATTATTATTTGCTTTACCATTCCTCATTCCAAATTACATTTACATTTAAAAGTTGCATATATATTTGGAAACCATTTAAGTATAAAACTATTTATTTTGATAACTTACCATAGGTTTGGTAAAAAAAATGTTAACGACTTATAACTTATCGCCATAATTCAATTATCTTTTTTAAATATATTAAGACATCTGGATTTTTAAAACGAACCTAACGATCCCTTTATTTTCGAAATCCATCCAGCCGTTTGGAAGATTCGTGTAGAAATTGATATACACAGAAATATAAAAAATACATACAAGATACGCGCGAAAAATATAACCTTTCCCCGGCAGTCGGTTTACTACATGCAGTAGGTGTACCTAGTACCTACTTATTTGCATAGGTTACATTCTATTTCTTCCCAAAACAGCACAAATATACGGAACCTAAAGTAATATAAAAACCGTTTAAATACTCCACTTGTACGCCATGAACTTTACGACACAAAAGTCGAAAATACGATGCGAGATGAAGCCTTTGTGGTTACAGCGTTTGATCTGTAATTAGGGTGTTTAATAGCATAATAGCCAGTAACGGCGTTCAATCGAATGGCATTGTGTTTTTATACACTTTTAAAGCACAACTTGTTATTGAACGCTTGAAAAAAAACTTCGGTGAATGCGTGTCCTTTTCTGATAATTATCTAATGATATAACACTACTTATATCATTAAATACACCCATTTTGATACTTTCTACTTTCGCTCGAGTTGCCGATCTTGATTTTAGTATACCGATATGTTTCAGTAATTACAAATTATATTATCAATGTACCAACTAGCTGAATAGCAAATGGAATAGTAAGTATGCTACTTAGTGTGACACCGTGCAAAGTTTGATGAGAATTATATTGGCAAACTAAAATAAAAAAGACAGATAAAAAATATCACGTATCAACATAGTTTTGCAAACACGATAAATTGGTAGTCGTACATTGGTACAACGTATTCCGCATGAATATCATGTAAATTAATCAGCTTACAAATGAGTGTCAATTCTGTGATAAAGTAATGGTATTACATCAGCGATTTGTAAAGTGTCCGGCTGTCCGCACTCCACATGTCTTATAGCATTCAATACAAATATCTTCTGATCATCATACATCACTCGATCAAAGGAAACACTTAAAAACATTATTTCTGGTACAACAAGATCATTTGAGTAAACGGCAGGGTGTTTAATTTCGTGGGCTTTTTGCGGAATGCGGGACATTGTGGAGGCAGGTGCGGCCGCCGGCTCCCCGGCTCCCCGGCTCCCTGCCCGACGACACTAATGAACACAATGAAGACGTATTCCTACGAGTATATCCGGCGTTGATCGATTGATTTACTCGCTGCCACCGCGCTCGAGCTTTTTGTATTCGAATGTCGCTCGCCATTTGCATATCAGAGTCGCGGTGGAACGAATTTTAAACAAGACGTACGATGGGAGCCGTGATGTGCTAGATACGCTAAGCCAAGGGGATGCCACTATTTGCATATGACGAAGCTTTATAGCTATTAATTTACTGACTGTTCAATACCAGAGGGGAAGGGTGAGACAGTTTATACAGTTTTACATGATAAATAACCCGAGCATGCTTGCGACTCCTTTCATTTTTACAAAGGCTTATCTTGAATATGACATTACGTGAGTTAAGGACGTGTAATGTCGACATTATTCATGTCCTACTTTATTCTGGATTTTAATGTTAATAGCTTTATGTACGGACCTGTAATACTATCCACTATCAACTGCGACATTACTATACTGTTGGAATTAATTTCTTGTAACGTGAAGTTAAAGACAGTCGTCACCACAATTAATTCTTACCGAAAGGTCACCGTCATTCAAAATTAATGAAGGAATTGAACAAACATTCCGTTAATTAAACATGTTCAGATATGTTGGCTATCTGTTCGCGTGTTTAGCAAAACAGATCGCGTCGTAAAACACGCGCGTCATAGGAAAATTACCGTTTGCAGTGTGTATTTACCGCGGTAACAACGAAGTGCACTTCCAACAATTGACTGCCCTCCCTATCTAGATGAGGAAACACGAACATTTCACACAAGACTCGCACATGTTTATGTTTAAGTATTTGTGACGCGACAATGCGAGACAATTCTATGCAATTGCTTTCATACTAATGTGTCATTGAAGTTGATAAAGCACGCTGTCATGGGTTTACTGAGTACTAAACATGCGATATGCTAGTTTTAATGTTTATTTGACTTATTCTCTTTAAGTTTTAAAAGTCCACTTAACAGTATAGAACATTCTAAAATACAGTAAAGTGAATAAAAAGTAACAAAAGTAAGGAAGACATATTTAACACTTCTTTAAGTTGATTAAGCACTTACACGAAAATCAATTAAACCAGCTATATGCTAATAAATAGGACCTTAATATCAACATTTTAGTGCGTCACAACCGATGCATTAATTATAACCAAACAACAGAAATCAAACAAACGTCCGTTTAGTTACCAGGGGGGTAATTATGCAAAACGATGTAAAACTGATATGTTAATAAGTAGTCGGGACGATTTAGCACCCCCACGTATCGGACAGTTGTACGAGTAGTTAGGGTCTTATCACTATCTCAATCATATATCGGTACTCATTCATCGCATCGATCGAAACACTTAAGTATATGTTAATAGATATTGTAAATTGTTTGTCTTTGTTATCATTAATACAATTAGTTCGGAATTAAAATTATTCAGCGATATTAACGTTGTTTTGTGTGATAAACATTGTTTCATTAAATTTTATTTGAAATAATCAATCAGTCAAGATTCCACAATATATTCTACATGCACATGTTCTGTTGGTTTATTTCTTCTCAAATTGTACATAAATAAAAACCTTTCCATCTTAGCGTCACTCTCCTCGTTACTCGGTCGTGAATTCCTCCTTGTGGAGTAATCAGCTTTTCTTTGAACATCACCAACACATTATAAATTAAAACCAAACATTCTATCTAATTAATAAACCTACTTTGATATTAAAAACCGATTCATACTTAATTATACCAAATGTATAAGTTCTACCCTTCGCCGATTAAATTTGAATACGTTAACCCTTAACTCACTTTTGACAAGCTGCTAATCATATTCAAACGCGCACCTTGCGACTGATGGCCGAATGTTAGAATTTAAAGCATTAAGACCCAAGGCACATAATTTGAAGGGTTCGATTGGACTAAAAAGAATCTGACCAAAACAATATGCATAGACAGGTGTATTGATGAAGAAAGTAGCTTACATTTATTTAGTATTTGGTCAGTAAAGTATCAAGGGCATATTGAAACGTATCATCAAGTAGAAATACATTAAGAAAAAGATTGAAATAAATGTATAGTTGGCTATAGCTGAGCCAAAATGAGAATCTAAAAACTAAGTCCAAGAATGTTATAGTTTTGTTCACATAACCTATAAAACTCTAAAATATTATACTTAAGCACTGTAGACGGAAGAAAACCATACACTGATCGACAAACGTGATCGCTTATAGTCAAAAGCAGAAGTAAACTTACTTTATGTTGAGAATTACAATAAGTGGCAAAGAACCTACGGGCTAAGGACTAAGATATATTTTTTTAAAGTACCGTATCTCTACATACTTATAAGTCCTGAAGAGTTTATATTCTTATCCTATATTATAAAAGTGGTTAAAGTCCTCATTGCCGCAATGCTAATTAAAACATAATTAAATTAAAATAATTGTTTTATGAAAAGTACAAATTGTTAATGCTACGCAGTTCGAGCAAGGGCGGAGTGTGTACCCTAAAGCAATTAAAATGCCATCAACGGAAACCCAGGGTGCTCACCCCGTGACCATCTCCACCCATATCTAATACTACTTAGTAATATTTACCAACATTCCATACACATTATTCTAGAAACACTCCCTCTATAATAAGACCCTTACAGTTAAACATTATCAACAAATTAAAAGCTCTTAAAATATTGGCCGGATACAAAAATTAAAATTGTATATAAAGTTGTTGAACGGGCCAAAGAAAGGCATTTATTGATGGCAGATAAGCGAATACGGAGCAACTGTCGGTAGCCATTGTTATTACATGTGAAAATATGTTTCATTCCGTTGGAGATATTAAATATGGACGGGCTGTTTAATTAAAATATAATTAGTTGAGATTTTCATACATTGTCTTTGAAGTTATATACCTACATAGATTCATATTATTATCTTTTCTATTTTAGATGATTAATGCCTATTTTGTAAGGCATATTTTTATTGCATAGTTACATTGTCATTTTTGCTCAGGTGTTTATTATTAGTCATACCGTGTGTTAAGATCATGTAATATATGTATTTAAAATATTGGTTTTTAATTGTTAAATGTTGACGTAGCTGTACGTGTAAAGCGCTGGGTTTTTAATAATTTTCCAATATTGTAATTAAATTATTAAATTACCATAAAGATGTTTTACTAACTTGACAAACCAATAACATTGCTGTAAATTTACACACGGCAAACTAGATAGGTTTGCAGGCCACTATACAATATAATATAATGTGATTTAAAAGGTTAGTGTGGCCTGCAAACCTATCTTGTTTGCCGTGTGTACTTACTCATACCTTGTATGATAAATGTTTTTCTTCAGTCTCGTCAGTTATTACAGAACATTAAGGATGAAATATAAAGTTCTAAGATATTACCCTATGTATAACATTAATCAATGATTAGTTTTATTTAATTTAATGATTACCTTATTTATATACTAAACAGTATGCAACGAAATTCCATTGGATTTCTAAATTGTATATACTTAATACTCAACACTTACATAACATAGCAGGTGTTACATGCAATATCATTGCAACGATATCTATATACATGATGTTTCAAGTAAACGTAACCAATGGGGGCAGCAATAAACGGTTAATTGCTTCGGTAGGGGAATGCGCGGTGAAGCTCGCCAATGACTGAGCATTAGGGTCGAGTAAATAAGCGCCAGTATATAATATACAGTCACGGCTGAGCATTAGTTGTTGTGTAAACAAGTACTTACATTATTATGTACTAAGATTGCATGTTCTTTATAGTTGGCGTAAATATTTAAGATGATTTTATTTGCAGCGCTTGCAAAGTTGCAACGGTAACACTAACAGTTTAACGGTAACAATAACAGCTTGCGGTACATATTTTTCACTATAAGTAATAAAGAATTATGTTAGGTAGTTTTAATTCAATTTCCTTAGATATAATGTAATTATTAAGAGACACTCGATTCATAATAGGCCCCTCTTTTCTGTTTTAGCGGCTTAAAGTACGTTATGCCATGTGTGTGTCTGGCTAAGATACTTATTTGGTGTAACATTGGAATAGGGGCAAACAAAATAATATTTCATTTTTTTTTTTTAAAAAGAACATTTTGTTACATAAAATACAATTATAAAAGTTGGGGATTGTAACAATGCGAGTAGTTCTGTCTTCCTAGCTAGGTTACATAGTAGCCTGTATTAAAGTACTAATAAGTAGATACAATATTTAATTAAATTTTAAATGTAGATATTACAAGCAACATAGGTCTTTGCGCCAAAAAAAACATATTCTTAGTTGTAGTATCAGAATATAGATCTCCTTTTATGAGAAGGATGAGACAAAGGTACCTTCTTTTTATAAAATCTTGAATATAGACGGGTACATTTAGAAACACTGAGCATATCAATGTTAAATGCGTTTTTACCAAAATAACTCAACAGTGGGTAAAACAGAGCGCGGTAAAAGCGGCAGGCGGCAGTTTCAAAGGAAAGAGTTTTAAAATTATGCTAATTGTTTACCGTGGCTTATGTGCGCCTCGCCACAAGCTATTATGTCGCAATAACAACCACACTCACCATAGACTTCATGTCTACCACTTTTTAAAACAGAATTGAGTGTTTTTAGTCAACCTACGGATCTAAGTTTGATTTAAATTACATACAACCAGCCTAGTACTTTTTGTAAACTACTTAAACTAATCAAATAGTTGTATGTCTCTAAATATCAATAGAACCAAAAGAGCTTATACTTTATAGACTGAATTGTATCACTTAACGTTATTTTAACAGTAAAAAGTATCTAAAAGAAAAGTATGAGTTTTTATATGATCATAGTAGGCCTAATAAAGGTTGTATAGGGGTCGTCCCCTATACAACACATGCATGAATTCGGGGCAAATCTATATGTGTATTAGTAAATACAATATTGTGTATAAGATTATCGACATCTGACATTGCTCTCAATCTCTCCGCAGCTGACTACACACTCGTTAAATGGTTAACATACTGGTAGGTATGTAGCAAACTATGCTCTTATTAGGTATCTAGTATCAAATGTTTATTTCTATCCTTTTAACTAATACGCCGCTTACAAAATACACATTTGCAAGGAACCTAAATACGCCCAAGTAAGTTTTCTACAATCGTTAACGCTGATTAAATCGCTCAAATGTATGGAAATTACAAATCTAAGTCATGAGACTTATAAAAAAAAGCGAATTCTATTATCGTTAACACTTGTAAAAATGTCACTTGTCTAGGAGGCCAGATCTACTTTAGGAATATTGTATGTTCTCAGTTGCAGCGGTGGCGGTGTCACGGAAGCCCGCTACTGTGCGCGCCCATTGTACTGGCGGTCCTCAATCGCTCGCCACTTACCACACTTGTTACGCGCGACGTTTTCAAAGACTCGCCGCCCCATTGTCACCTGTCTGCAGTGACACAACGGAATATCTGGCGGTTAGTTTTTTAGGTAACAAGTATTGATGCGCTTTCATCTTATTAGAAAGGCGATCAAACGTTGTTGCACATGAAGATGTTGTATGGTAAATATTATCACCAGGGCCTCCAAACCTGCTATTTAAATTGACACTATTAAATTAACAGTCTTGAGGAGAGCCTTAAAATGTGGTTATGTTTTAAACAAAATACTTAAATATAAGAATACTAAGGCAATTATAAAGCACCAAGAGCTTCATAATTTCCTCATAAAATAACAATCTGATATAAATAATTTATTGCACAGGGTTTATGAAAGTAATTTAAAATTAAATACAAAAAATTCCAACAAACAAGCTTACAAAGCCACGTTACAATAAATGTGTCACATAAATCATAACCTCAAGTTAATCCCAAATCACAATCCATTGAATACTCGTCAAATATCACCAAGAGGCAAAAAAGGTAATTTACGACCTCAAAAAATCATAAACAATGTAAAACGATGTGTCAAAATAATCCAGTATAATACGATCAACGCCTTAGGACGGAGAGTTCATAATAACTCAAAGAAACCCACTTACAAGTCAAGCTAACAATAGATGTCACCGGTGAGTCGGGATAAAAAATACTATGAACTTCTGAAGCAGTTAATAGGGACCATACACAAAAGCACAGCGGTGGCACAACCTTTGAATGAAGTCGACCTACTAATTCATATTTATACGGTGTGTCCGCACTCAAAGGGTTCGCTCGATTAACATTCTTTCCTCGGGTTTTCGTAACCATGTCGCCATGGAACACTGCATATCACGACCACGGTATGACGAAAGATGATATTCTATTACAATTATATCGATACCGTTGATGTATCAAAGAATATCTATCTAAATGCCTCATTAAGTTTAAGCACGCACCGTCTACATGAGCGTCTTCTATATATCAGTGAGTCACTCTTCGTAAAGAAATACACTTAGCCATTCATTATCATCAACAAACGATGTTTTCATTGCTCTACTAGTTTTGTGATCATCAATAATGATTTTTTTGTGCTGTCAAAATATCTCGGCGTTAAATAGCATCATGCAATTGGCTCTTATAGCCAAACAAAATCATGCGCAGACGCTCGTGGAGTGGTTTAACAAAAGCTCAATCATATTTACATTTAGTCATCGGCTATTAATCAACACACGTTATGCTGCACCTCAATAGGGACCTCGAGACAATCAGTGATAAACTGATAAAGAAATGGTTCTAATGTAAATAAATGGTCAGCGATATGTTAGTGTCTACACAAAGCTCGGATAACAAGGCGAAGGCTTCTTACGTCAATCGTCTTCTTTCGTATCATGGAACTATGATTTCAATTACGATGTATGTAATAATGCTAATACCTAAATATAATAAAATAAGCTAAAACCTTGCACCAACGTCTGTATTACTTTCCGTTATAAAACATTTTCAATCACATGCTATTAAATGTTACTAAACAGTTACATGCACACAGCGGGCAACATTAACATGTAATAATAAGGACATTAATCAATCAAACTTCAATGATTTATCGAAAGACTAAAACGGATATATTTTTACTACAATTAATGTTAAAATTAAGTCCTTCCATACCACTAAGCTCTTAATGTGTTCTTAGATGAGCGCGCGCGCAATAACAAGTGAGGCTAACAAGCAGTCGATACAAACAGCTCCACTGACGCTAATCCTAACTTATAACACTCCAACTTATCACTCGTGCTCTACAATATTTTAACTTTATGTAACAAGATTTAAATTGATACAAAAACTGCATGCTAGTGGCATTACAGGGTCCATTTGAATTGCTGTAGCGTGAGAGGTTGTTCGTTCAATGTTATTATAAGTTTTCAAAGATAAATAAAGTACAGATAGAGCAGTAAAGCTGTACAGACTCTTTTTTATTACAACTAAAAAGAAACAGGACTTATCAGAATATCGTCACTTACTATACCTACTGAAGCTATTCTATTGCAATCAGATATTATGTTAGACCACACAGGAAGCTTTAATTGTATGCTAATCACGCCATCCGAATGGGTTATGCTAAAAACTAAAAATATACCAATAGCTATGTTAAAAAAATGTCTAGCAAGGAGTACAATAATGACGAGGAAAAATATCCAAAGCGGCAATGAAAGCCAACGACACGAGCAAGGAATTAAGTTTGACAGTAAATAGAGGTGTAATTCAGCGATGTTCGTGCGCACGAGTTGCGGTATCGACAGGATAATAGAGGTGATCGCGGCCGGCCCTACCACCGCCATCTAGCGCCGATCTCTGAACAACTTTATTAATCGTATCGATTACCGATAACATAGATTCTAGTGCTGTCACCAAGTTTCATTATATTTAGCTATCGAATTAAAACAGTTATAAGTTTTGTTTAACTGCAGCCCTAGCTAATCAGGTTTTACCCCAAATACGCCATGGCAATCACCCGAGGGTTTAATTTAACACAAACTACGTGGTTGTATAGCTTTCGTGCAACGGTTAAAACTCAAAGGTTTGAGAGCTTATATTGCACCACACACTGCGCCACATTTCAAAGTTCCTTCTTTAAGAACAGTATTAAATAATTCAAATAAAAAACAGTAGTTTCAAAACGAAATATTAATTAAAAATTGGATTTTTTATTAATATAATTTACTCCGTTTTATTATTTTTTTTACTCCGTGTTATATCGCATTTGATTCCTCCTTATCAGGTATTCCGCTAAAGCATTAAGTGTCTAAAATTGGTAAAATAAAGTTTTCTATAAGTAATTTTTACTACTAACGCCATCCTTGTCACAGTAATTCTGGTCCGTAAATTTACACACACAGTACTTTAAATAAATGACTTACTCTTACGTCCAACTTTATTTATCGATTCAGTGAAAATCAAACCTAAACAATTTCTTCAATACCACCTTCGATCAGGTCGTAACCATTTTGTCGACAAGCGCCAACTCTAAAGCGTGTGTTGAAGGCTCACTCATCGAGTTCAAAAGCCAAGCTATCTATAACCGCGCCCGCGCAGTAATGTCGGGTTACACAACTATTGCTACAGTTCCTGAGCGAATAATACCGAAACTAAATGTTAATGTAGCCTAATCAAACACTACGTGAACTTATCAGTCAAACAGGTTGAAACGCCTACAAAGCTATATAAGGCACACGATTTTGTTAATTCTACCGTTTTCCAGGTTAAAACAGCAATATAGTAAATAAATGGACAATTGAAACAATATTGACCAAAGATATAATTAACGATTCAGTATGTCTTAAATCTACGAGTTTAGTAAATTCAAATTTGATTTTGGTTATTGTGGTGTGTTGAAATATGTGAACTTCATGTCTAAAGGTTACAGGACTGGAAGGCTTAAATTTAAACCACAAAACACTTTCTTTGCACACAGTTTAACATCTAACTTTGAAAATAACATGTTAATGATAAACTAGCTACTTCACATTCACCAATACCACAGATCACTTCAATAGTGCAAGTACCATTACAAAAATAAAAGGTCAGGTAATGTTTAGTTGAGTTATCCTAACTATTAAGACTAAATTGTTCGGTGCGATAAACAACAATAAGAGAGTGAGGGCTGCCGCGGGTGATAACCTCGCCGCCAAAGAGCCTCTAATAAGTGCCTGTAGGACAAAATAACAAACACATTAGACACCGTGAGCCGGACTGCGCACGGCGGAGGACCCTACAAATTAGGAGAACTGTGAATCTCATAGAGGTGACGTAATATTTTAAATATTCAGTTCTGGGTAAAAGAGCGATTTTTAAACTTGCATTAGGTACAATAATACCTGTGAACTTACCTTCTTTCATTTTTATTTTTCATTTGTCAAATATTACCATTATTTTTTTTAAGTAGATAGTAGCATTATTTAACAAACACAGCTTCTACCTTAAAATATCATGAAGAAGTCATTGTATTGCGGCATGTTATACCATATAAAATACTTATATGATTACATGATATTTATGTGGATCTTTACTTTCACAAAATAATCGTATGTATTTTGTTTGTGTCATAACTTTTCCAATTAACCATATCATTCGGAAGCGAAGTTTAAGCTTTGTGAAACTACAAAAATTAATAAAATGATCAGATCATAATATCCACTGGTTGTTAAGACTTTTTTACAATGATCGCAAAGACTTATCGCTAATTAATATTAGATACGTAAGATTTTATGAATATATTCTCTGAAAAATATTTGGTATCAAAATGCCATAAAGCATCAGTGTCTTCCGTTTCAGTTCTATCCTTTTATAAGTCTTCAGATCAAGTAAATGTTTCCACCCTAATCGACAGCTCGCGGCTAGGGCTTCAGTCAAGCGATGATTTCGCACCCATCCAGCCTCACTCGGTAATCCATTATCTAAAACAAAACCTTATGCACATCATTATAAAGAGCAAAGTCTCTCAAACGACTGTAATTAATTATTCAGTGCACATGTAAGTAAATTTCGACTTTAAAGTCATGGAATAAAGGTCAATATTTGGGTGTAAAGATGATATCCTAGTTTATGTCCTGTGGGTAAGTATTATCTGAGGATTAATCAAAATCACACGCGAAATGTTTCTTTGTTGGTCTCTACATTACAAATAGCACTCTTGAGTGTAATTCTCTTGACCGTAATGACTTCTACCTTGGCGCTGAATTTTGTTCTTTACTAATGATCAATATGTGCTTTGACTTATTTGGAAGACTAAACTTCTTACGGTAAATATAATTTTATTCGAATCAGTGCTCTTAAACTAGACTTCCGATGAAATTTAGTAAGATAACTATTTTGATATTATTTAATCAGGGCAATCCATTTTATAATTATGTTATAGCATATCATCATCATCATCATCATTTAGCCTTTCGTAGTCCACTGCTGGACATAGGCCTCTCCCAATTTGCGCCACAACACCCGGTCCTCCGCCTTTCGCATCCAGTCCCCTCCAGCGACCTTCTTCAGGTCGTCAGTCCATCTGGCGGGGGGGCGTCCCACCTTACGGTTATAGCATATGGCATGGCATAAACAGTTCCTAGTTTTCATAGATCGATCTTCTTTGGCCGTGAAAAGGTATAACTATAAAATTAGGTCTTATTTTAAAACTGTAAAACAAATGTAGAGCCGTTATCCTTTGTCGGTCAATTCTGTGTAGGTATATGTAACTCGATTCTCGAATTTCTCAATCGCTAAGCGTCTACTTTAGATAATTTTTCTCATACATAATATGCGAATCAAAATAAGTTTAAATTGCAAAAGTGGCACTTTTAAAAGTATGAACTTCAATATCTTGGCGCAAATGATTGCCGACTGGTTACCTTATTCGATCCTACTTATCTTCCCATTTGCGTTTCGACCATTTATCACAGCAACATCGAGAATTGAATGATGTTTATAAACCTTAATAAGGCGTTATTACGCCAATAAAACGTGTAAGTGAAATTAAGTGAATTCCCGGTTAGTGTGAGCACTGGGCAACGCGATTTAATGTGACTTCGCCTCTAGTTATAATGTATCAAACATTGTGGCCTCCTTTGAAGCCGCTTACCTTTTAATAACAAGTCGTTAGACTCCACAGAGTAGTTTATGTGCAGATACTTCAGGATAACTACCAATATCAGAATCTAATGATCTCGCAAAGTTATGCTCTATTAATGTAAGATCTACAAAGCATGTCTTTTAAGGTGGCATAAATCTTTGATAGGTTTTCCATTTATTCTTTTTTAATAATCTTTAAGTGAGGATGTTATAAGTAGCCTTTTAAAGAAAAATACGAAGTAAAACTATATTGAAAAAGTATCTATCACATAGTAGGTATAATGTAAAAAGAATGAACTAAACAAAACCGACCCAACTTGCACGATGACTCGCGTTGTTTCGTTTTTTTTTTTCCATTGGATCTTTGGTTCCTACAGTGTGGGAAATACGAGACAATTCAAGAACAATATTATAGAAGATTTTATTTATATATATTCTTAATAATCTAAATTAACTTTATTGCTAGCTTTCTAAATCACTTCAGTTATGTATTGTAATCCGTAAAATGCAACCCAGCCCTATTACATGATATTTAGGAGAAAAGTGTTTAAATGAATAGTTTAATTAAATAAGTAAGTAGGTAGTTCCTACTTACTTCCCTAAATATCCCATTGGATAAATCATTATTACATATCTATCAGCCTATTCATTTAAACACTTTTCTCCTAAATATCATGTAATAGGGCTGGGTCTTAAATACGCACGGAACGGTAAAAAAAAATCAAACAAATTGAACATAACACGCGTTTAACACAGTTTGATCTGTAGCACAAAGCTCTCTGCGGAACCCCCAGCGACGTCGCTGCTTCATAATGATTGATGGCTCCCGAATCCCGTGCCGGCGGCGATCCCGGGATTTATCGGCGCGACTCCCAGCTCCGACGTTTGCATCCGCTGTACGGGACGCGGGTAGGTAAAACACGTACGAAGCACATCACTAGCACGCAGATTAGATGAGGCAGGTAAAGTAAAGAGAAAATTTTTTGCATAAAATATTAAACTTGGGAAAATGTACCTTTACATACTTAATTCGACCCATGTTATCTTATTGCACCTAATAAAAATCTTCTAAAACGAAGTCCTTTTGTCAAGAGATAAGACTTACTTCCTGAAAGTTATTCTATAAAATAATTATTGTAGCCATACGAGAAATAGTTTCTTCTAAATACACGGTTTTAATTAGGTTTAATCGAAGCAACTAATCATAAGATTACGGTTGCATAGTCGCATATAGGCCTTTCCCAAATTCTACCGCAACCAGTCCGACCTCGCTGACTTCTTCGTGTCAGCAGTCCATTGATACTCATTAAAAGCAATTAAAATCATCGAAAAACAATAAAACAAATCGATGTGCTAATAACATCTACCCGTTCACATGTTAGCTTAAACAAGGATGTTCCTTAAATAAATCACATATCCCGTAATAAATTGTTCAACTAAGTATATAATATTAAAGCGATAATCTAAGGCTTCGCAAGTGCAGTTATTACCGATAAGATTTATTGGCATTCAGAGCGATTATATCCCAAAAACTGTGATATTTGAACCCTTTTGTTTATAACAGCCGCCAGCCAAACAATGAACAGGTGAAACGGTCACCGGCGGAACAGATCGCGGCACAAATCAACCTTTCTTTACACTTTTTGTCGAGTTTTTTTGTTAACCATAGGTAAATGGTGTCCAGATAAAGGTCGAACTAACACCAGCAGTAATTAGAGACGATTAATAATCGGTTATCTTGATCACAAGTTCGGATACCATAATAATTGAACGTGTTCTGTTAGATACTATTTTGAATTTCGACTTTCTTTTATGAATATAACTATTAATTAAACACTTAAAAATTTTGCCGATGTACCAGTTATATAAATGAATATCGAATAAAACCTCGCTATCTATCATTTGCTCGCCGTGAGGTGCATTTTGAAGGTACGTGTCAATTTATAAATGATAACATTGCGTTTGTTCCAGCGTTACAGAGATCGGAATCGCCGATATGACTCCTATGTTCGAAATCAATTTGTTGGAATAAAGGCATGGTTCATGTCATAAGTGGTTTTTATCTACGATCGAGTTGTGTCGGCGGCGTTTCGCGCATGCGCCGTGAAGGAGCGCGGGAATGCGACGTCCGCGCAGCAACTTCTCCGAACTGCATCACTGACCATACCTTTATTATATCGCTTGAACATTTCGAGAGATGGGCTTTATCATATTATTTTAACTGAACATTATCGATTTAATTTAATTAAAAAAAATCCGATGAATTTGTATTATAATATATTTTCAAGAATATTTACGGGACAGCTAATGTAATACAGTCACTTCATTTGAAGGTTTTGGTAGATATAATTTTCACATACAAAATATTTATAGCAAAATAACGTGTATAAAATGTCGACAGTCGATGGTTCGGTATACAGAAACGTATGGACATCGATATTCGGCGAGGTAAACATTGTTCGATCTTGAAGGCAGAGTGACGGGACGGTGGCGGCCCCTTGCGGCGCTCAATTGATGCATCGCCTGCTCACCCACTGATTCAGGTTTGTAACAATAATGTAGCTCTTAATACGTGCCTGCGACATGATTTAACTTATATCAATCCTTTTTTTCTCCAACTATTCAATTCATCGTGAACGGAGGAGCCGAATATTTATGTGGGTATAATATTTGATATGCAACAAAAACGGATTGTATTTTAATAATAAATGAGAGCAACTCCAAATGATGACTGGAGAAAATATCATAAATGTTGCAAGGAAATACTAAAGATGAAGATCAAGACTTAAGGTATTTTGAATATAACTAGTTGTTCTGGTTTTTTTTTCGAATCAGAGATTGGAAAAAAAAAACCAAAACAACTAGTGTAGATTAAAAATATTATTATAAATTGAGTTTTCAATTCTTCTTCTTCTAGGGCCTCTCCGAACTACGAAGGTAGGCAGTCAGCTCTGCATTCTTTTCTTAATTAAATCTAATTTGCCACAAACCAAGTCACGTGCTGTCAAAACCTGTTAAAAACACTGTGAAGTTATAAAGTTCTTAAAAAAACATAATGAGGGTTCATTACCGCCTAATAAATAGGCAATCGGTGACAAGTTTACACCTATTATAAATCGGGGTTATTTATAGATGTTTTGTCTTCTACCCTGTTTGATAAAACTTGTTACATGCCAAGAGGTTTTTATTGGTACAACAAAACCACAGTTAATTAATTACGAAGATGTTCCGTTTTAGAACTTTATAAATTAATTCGTTAGCCACAACACTTAGCAGGGTATTTTTCCAGGCTATTAAGCAGGCAAGCCATGTGCCAAAATGCTTTGAATGGCGAAGCATAATTTGGTAAAAGTTTTTAGCGGGAGCCACGCGACACCGTTTAAAAGGTATGCGGTTTTATTGTGGTTTCCGAAACTTCGTAAAAAGATACCATACGCTTTTCACCCTTTTGATGTCAACTTTGCAAATCTATTAGGGCTTTGTTTCTCTGTCACCTGCTACTAAACCCTCCGATATTTCGTTTGTCATGTGCATTGAAATTAAAAAGAAAGTTTAAAACTTTTAAACAGCTATCGTTAAGGTGGCGCTTTTCAACCGACTCTACATTTGTGGTTTTCTAACTACTGTAAACGAATATAGATTGCAATGAATTTGCAGTAGGTAGGTAATGAGCCAAAATGTTTATTGGTTCGGATTTATCAAGCTCCATTATAAGTCCACTTGGTAAAAGTTCACCGCTGTATTCAGCACGCGATCCTCGCTTCACGGAAACCTCAGGTAGGCAGGCGCCGCCGACGCAAATTCTAAACTTTGCGCTACATGAATAAACAAAGAAACTCGCTACCACAAATCACACCGTAAGAATAACCATGTCGAACTACAAAATCGACTTTTTGTATATCGGTCCGCGTTTAACTCGCACTGAATTAAATAAATTGTTACGTGCGATTACACACGCGTATTTGCTTCAAAGGAATTCGGATGCCTTAAGACAGAGCTATGAGGTTTTTTCTGTGGCCACAGCGGCGGTAGGTAAGCCAGCAAACCATCGGTAGCTGCCTCCGACCGATATTTCATGCGCAAGTTAGTTTAAACAAATCGTACGGTGTCCCATCGCATCACGTCATTATTTTTACGTCAACGGTCACGATCGAGATGAATAAACTCGTTACAACGGAGCCCGGACACTTTATTGTTTAAACAATCTTGTTTTTTGTACCTAGGTTCATGATATTATTATATCACAAGAAAAAAAAAAGATTATTCTAATGTTTTTTTGCATATCTGCTTAGTTTTTTTGTTTGTATTTTTAAATCTATAAACAAAATTTTGTTTCCAGACGTCATAATTGATACTTATGTGAAACCTAAAACATTGCATAATCATTTTAATATAATTACCAAGTAATAACGAGTACACCGTGGCTTCCGACGATTAAAACAATTTCGTTCGAGTTTCGTTTTATTCTTTTTGTAAGAGGCCAACACGATATCACGTTTCCATAAAATCACCGAAGCGACTATTATTGTGTGTCCGTTCTTTGTTTTAAATCGACATCATGCCCTCGTTTAACCTTAAACTTTAAGAATAAATCAATAAAGGCTGTTTTGTTTTGTTAGAGGTTATGGTTAGAACATTTCGCCGTGCCTCGGAGATGCCCAGTAGCCTAGGTAACTCGATAAGGTGGATATCGCTCTGCCTCCGCTCAAGTATTCCATACGATTAAGATGAAATTGCTTTTGTTGTTGTATTTTCAATTTTTGGGCATGTAGATGTTCATATTGTACGATGAACTTATGATGCTGTTTTTATTTCTTACACCATGTGCATGTGCAATTTTTTGTATAAATACTATGTTTATAAGCTAGGAAACTTCTCGGGTTCTTTAGAACACCCTACCGAAGTTTCATTACAATCTGATCATTGGTTTACGAACGCATAGGTGACAAACATTTAAGTGCAATAAACGGAATATAATATTCTACTTAGTAAATGCCAACAAGATGCAAAATATAACACAAGAGTTGACTATATTTTTTAAAGATGTGCGTATAGCTGTTAACTTAATAGTTGTAGTAGATAAATAAGCTAATTATTTATAATATTCTGATGATAATATTTTGAATTAAATAAAAAGTGCTAAAGGTTTCGAAATAGATTTTGAAGCTGCCTAAAAAAAACTAAAAATTTTTATTCTCTATTGTTTTCAGCCTGTAAAATTACGAGCACCATAAATGGAATAAAACAAAAGACATAACGTACCTACAACAATACAATCATGATTTTAAATTGTTTACTTTTCTCGGTGTTTAAATTCCCAATTTTCGTTGGAGCATATATCAAACGTGTCGACCATAATTATTATGGATGTGTTGAAACAAGAAAATAGACCATCTGGCAATTTGTAACGGTATGCCAGAAAAAAGGCAAACCTTTTTCCGTTGAATTCAGTAGCGTTTACGCATGAGTGAATTTGTTGTTGACTGTTGTTATCTAATGTACCTGCTGCTACAAATTTGTTTACACGTTGTATAACACTTTATCGTAAAGCATAGAGTATATTAGTGTGTTTTGTTATACCTAAAGTACATCCTGGTTTTTCGTAGACTTTTTCTTTAGCTACTGGACCTTTATGAAATCTGTATATGTCTGGGTTTATGGCGTAAAATATATAACGTAAAAGACTGATATTATGACTGAGCTCAGTCAATTATTCCTATTTTTATCTTAAATTTTTATGTTTTATCGCAACGTCAATTTTCTCTCTAAGAAAGAATGACTTAAAAAATAACAAAGTTTTTCTTTTTGAAAAGGTAAGTACGGATTTTGTATTTTCTATTTTTGCTGTTTCTTTTAAAGTTTTGTCGCGTCTAGTGTACAAGTTACCTTTATATAAGCTCACGTTCCAATGAACCAAAATATATGTGTGGAATCTGATGAAAGTCAAATTAGAATCTCAAATTGCCTACACGCAAGACACGCAGAACTAGACCAAGCGGGGTTATCAAATGCTCGCTCCATTTTGTAATGAGTGAAACGAAATTGTTTAACCATTAACTTAATTTATTTATTTGTGTGTAACTATTTATTAAAATAATTATAATTAACCTAAAATACAAAATTAAAAAATATTATTATACTTCCTGAAACTGAGGTATCAACCTCGGCAAGAAGCCGATTACTTAAATATAAAACAGTATCACAGCAGTTTAATTTAATATATATTCAGACCAAGACAGGAATATAAGCTAGTATACAATACAGGATATAAACAATAGATTCAGCTCAATTCTAACGATCAAAAACGTTAAACGTTTTTGATATACTCCCAATCAAAATCATAAAAAATAGAGCAACTTGAAATAGTCGTTGGTCCCACCTACGGCGTTCGTTTGTTCCCACTGCACGTCAGTCGTTCACGTAACCAAATACAGGATGATATTATAGGACGCTTTATCGGAGCGTTTATTTTAATTCGATCTGTCAGAGATGAGACAAAAAATGCTCAGGTCGGGCGGGCATCGCTACTGGGCGCGCCGGCCGGCTCGTAACGTGATCACGGCATACGAATTCCAATTGTATGCTTGTGAGAAAAATTTATTGGAAAGTATATGTGTGCAATGAAAATATAAATAATGCTTTTCTGAAATAAGAAATTGGAAATTCAGTATTTGTGTTGGAAACGTCTATTCCTTGAGATGTAGGTTGAGTATAATATATATATATATATAGGTATTTTATTTGATTATTTAGAAACCTTAATATAGGTAAGTTATAGTAAAGTTTGTGGTTATAATCAATTCTACATTTTGAAATACTTAACACAAGATCTACAAGGCAAATAGGTACTAGATTAGTCTGTAACACATGAGGTTTTAAGATATATTTTTAAACATTTCATTTAAAATTTGAGACTTACAAAGAAAAGCAAAAGGGCACAAAATTAAGACAATCCCTAATATCCTTGTTTTCGGATACCTCAAAGTGCATGTTACTTTCTCCATATAAAATTATGACGTCATGTAGTATTTGTTAAAGCGCTGGCTGCGGGCCTCAGGTCTCAGGTTTCGCGGTGGAGCGAAGGCGCGCGCGACCGCGCAATTTCCTCGCCGCAATGCTGCTCTTGCTCTGATCGCCGATTCTCGTTCAGTATTCAAATCATAAGATTTAATTAACTTGTTCGATGAATATTTTGTATGTCATCATTATATAATACTTAATGAATAGTTTAACTTTTGAGAAAACATAGCATCTCTTTTTGACACTCTCTACTGCCTATGCAGTTTATTTCAATAGAAAGTATCAGTAATATTTCAAATATCTTTAAGAATTTATTGGCAACTTTTACATTAAGCTTATAAAATAGATACGAACTATATTCGTCTAACATTATAAGAACCCAAATGCTACTGACTATCTTAGGAACAATAAAAACATGCCCGTAGCTACCCATTATTAAGCGATACGCCTGTATAATTTATAAAATTGTCAAAAATTATATTCCGGTAGTCGCTGGCCGGTTATAATATTTTTTGTGCGTTACACCCCCGAAACATAAACCAAAAAAAACTTCGGAGCACGCGACACGCGATCCGTGGCGTCCGACGAAAAAAATATTACATCGATAATCAAATCTCTGCGAGTTGGATATTAAACGGCTATAAATTATCCTAATAGCTTTGAACTATTATTCCAAGAGCTACCTACAGAAGGCACCTACCTAGAATCTTTGTCCAGTTTCCAATATATTTTTTTGGCTAATTTGGCGCAAATTGAAGGACTGTAATAAGTGGTTGACCACTAAAGACGGGTCCAAATATTTAGCAGGTAATTATGTCCCAGAAGAACCGTTTACGTAAACAGTTTATTATTGTAATTTAACTAATGGATAATATCATGTCTATGATGTGCTTATTGGCAGTTATTGGTTCCGCTAATAATAAAAGCAATTCCCTGATTCATAAAAAACTTGGGACCATTAACACTTGGTGTCCTTAACCATTTTATTTATTATTTTATGCCACTTTTTGTTATTTGAAGATATTCAACCTACACTTTTGGTTCCGGAGTATCTTTCAACCAAAAGCATAAATATAACCATGTAAGAGTTTGATTTCTTTATCTGTATATCTAGTCGCTTTAAAGACCGTCACCTTCAAGATACCCTATAGGTACTTATCTATTGGTACATGTACCAGTTGTTAGCATTTCAGGGTTTCCTGATCAGGACTTTTTGGTAATACATAATGGTAAGCATGTTTTTGAAATCAATATTTATTGCAAAATAAGGACGTAGGTAAATATAAATCGGCGCAGTTGTTTGCATATAGAATAGTGTGCTGCCTGGTCCCCGGCAAAAAGGAATCGTGAAGCACTTCTGTGGTATTTGTCGGTAAGAGTCCGGCACGCCCCTCCGTTTCTACTAGGGGGAAAGAAGTCCACTAGGATTTCCACAAGGTCAAAAAAGTAAGTAACGGAGATAATAAAATTAATGTTAAAATTAAATTAATATTAAAAATAAAAAATAATACAATCAAATGTCTTAATAATCTTTAAAATGCTACATTTTACTAAGATTATTCTCGATCAATGGCCTTACTCTCCAATTTAATTTTTATTCTAATATAAGGTCAATGCAAAGTTGGAATTAGTTTAAAAGGCAGAAAATACAAAATTCTTAAAAAAAAATGCTGTCAATGGAAGGAACTAACTGGAATCTAAACATTGAGAGATTTTTTTGTACTGTGTTGTTTAAATGCATAACAATTTAGCATTGGCATTGTATTATAATTAAAATTGAATTGGACAGAAGGTAAGAGGACAAGTCAATTTAAAAAAGAAACGGGTTTACCTATTTAGTAGCTACGATGCCCAAATAAATACGTTCTTATAACACCCCTCTCTCTTATAACTCCGTATACTGAAAATCAACTTAACTTTAAGACGTTCTTAAATGTCTATCTGTCGCTACTTTACACCTTAAAGTGACAGGGACAGCACGAGATTTAACGGTGTCTTAAAACATCATTTAGTTTTAAAATAATATAGTTATGTTTTTCCTCGTTAAATTCCTTATAGCGACATCTGGTGGCTTTAATTTGGTTTGGTTACTAAAATGCTATCACTGAAATCAGCGCCATCTGTTACAATTAGTGATAACAACATACACCACTGATCATGTGCACATTCTTAGCGTATATTCTAAGATTGGTAGATGGCACTGTTACAATATACCAAATGATTGAAAATACTGCCATCTGTAGTCATACTGAAGTACTTAAAACAAACAACACAAGGTTGAACTGTTTACAGATTTCACAGTAGATGTCAGTAATCCGTTTTTAAACAACTGCTACTTGCCTTGCTTCCATCAAAAACATGCCTGTCAAGTTTCATAAGATATAAGAAAGATAAAAGATAGTTTATTTAAAAACGTGGAGGTACAAAATAAAAAGACTACTTATTAGTTAGATGACGAATAACAAAAGATCTAGGTAAAGTAGGTAGGTCCACTTCATTACATGTCTATCGCTGGATTATCTACTTTTTATCATAAAATGTAAAGTATCAAGATACTCTCTAATTTGTGGTATCTGAAGACTAGTCTTCAAATTATTATCACATTCGGACGGGCCGATGAGATTAACGCTATTAACACTATGAGGGTGCAAAGTACTAGCATTATGGAAGTCATAAAGCCTCAATAAATCTAGCTAAGTATACTAATATACGAAATCATTATTTATACATAATAAATAAATATTATATACTATACATACTTTGAAAATTTAGTAGGAATAGTTTAACCAAATGCATTTAAAAAGTTCATAGCTAATTATTGGTATTTTCATAATATTTGAGTAAAAAGTATCCTACAGTAAAAAAAAATAGCGATAGGTAGTAACGCTAACTAAATACTTTTAAAAATATCGCCTTAACTGAATGTTTTTAAAACGGGCGCTATAAATAAATCAGGTACCTACATAGATACTATTGTGCTTTTGTGTATTAATGTGGTGTTAGGTGCAACTACACATACTTAGTTAATCTTTGTTGTCTTTGACTGATCACACCAGAGAAACGAGTAAATAAGTTTGGTAAACCACCTGTTTCATTAATAAAAAATGAGGGAAGGGTTAAAATCTTACATTTAATAAAGTATGGTCTAGAACTATCAATGGTATAAAGTAAAAACGTGGCTCTAATACACTGCTATTGTGTTTTAAATATTTATCTTTATTTGTAGATGGTGAAGTGGTAATCACCTTGTTTGCGTTAGGTAATAGGCATGTTTCCTAATTTTTTTTTAATGTCCGTCTTGTAGATTAATGAATTTTATTGGACACGTATTTTTTCTTTTTTCCTGCAAACAAAAAATGACCAAAATACAGAGAACGCAAATTACGCGTGACGTCACTCCTCGCTACGATTTCTAGCGAGGCGTGGCGTCATAAGCCCCCACTCCGAAACTTTAAAGCGGTGTATCTTTGTATTTTTTTATTGTTTTGATAAAAGAAAAAATACGTGTCTAATATTTTTTTATTATCTAACTGACGGACTAAATAGATTTTAACTTTTCATACCCAGGAAACATCCCTATTCATGGATTGTGGCTAAGTCTAAAATTAGGTACACCCAAGTAATATATACGAAGCTAAAGCAATATCGGTGAAAGCTATAAAGAATTATGTACATACGAGGCAGTTTCTTTTTTATTTACGACATTATAAGGCTAGGGCGAAAGAAAGAGGAAACTAATGACACACTTCGTAAATTAACTTACGACGTTGTTGTTGGGGCTATTAATTGTAGCTTGTAGGCTTTATGCAATCTGTGTCACAATAATTTATTTCTAAGCCGTAGCGGATTGAGGATTGGCGTTTGCAGTTTGTGGCTTGAACGCGCCGTTTGGGGCTTACCTACTAAACAAAACATTTTGCTTTTTAAATATTTACAATGTAATAGATACTTATTAAGTTAACGATTACTGGTGACAGTTGCAGCTTACGTTGTTTAAATTTATTTTTAAGATTTTTACGGCATAAGCCCCGCCTCAAATCCATCGGAGTTGTTAATCGCTTAATTAATTGAAGTGCTATATTAAAGTAGATGTAGGTAATGTCTACCTACCTTTCGTAAGGATTTCATTATTAGTAAGGATTCATTTTTAGAGACATCCAATATTAAAAAACAGAAAAGTTAGTTTAACGATCTGATTAAATGTAAGCCTATCGTAAGACACTTTATCTCTAAGTACCTACTTTATTACGATAAAGTTTAATTAGTCTGGCTGAAATTTTAGGCACTGAAAGGAGAAAAATGTTGGGATAATATTTTGGTAGGCACAGCTATTGACAAATTATAAGGTACGCACCTAAGTAACCTACACCGATAGGTTACACCACAGTGGTCGGCGTGGACATAATGTCACCAACAAAGCCTCGCTTGAGTGATGTCAATCAATCCACTTCTAATCTGCGATCGATCTGCGGTTTATATAAATCGCCATCCCTACTTGCTGCCGGACCGCGTCACCCACGTACCTTACTTAGTCTTTGTCACGTATATAGCCGGCTTAATTTGATTTATTTACCTATTTGTCTAACCTTTCCAATATAAGTATAACATAATATTGAGATTTTTGCCCTTACTATCCATGTCCATGCAAAATTATTATACATTTAGCAGGCACACAAACAAAACACAGTCCAATAAAAAACTCTCAATGTTTAGATTCCAGTCAGTTTTTTCCATTGACCGCAGTTTTTTTAAAAGAAAACTGAATCTCCTGCCTTCTAAACTAATATCAATTAAGCACTGGCATCATGTTAAAATTAAAATTAAATTGGGCACTGATATAAATATGTAGGCCTACTTAATATAGTGAAAATAAGCACCTTTTTAAGTATTTTTACGAAAAATATTTACTACATGCTTTTCTATTAGTTAATAAAAACAAAATGTAGGAATGTGCAATTCATAAATCTTTCTATTGTTTTTTACAAAACATAGGTTAGGATACCTAAGTAACTTGTGAAAAAAGTTAATGTAGCGACAATTAACGTAAGTACGAGGAAAATGCGCGTAGGCGATGTAACTTACTGATTGATTGATTGTGCATGAAGACTTTTTATCACCTAAGAAAACCTATGAAGGAAAATGTATACTATCTCATTAATACCTAAATTTTTTTTTATCACGGGTAGATTTTCAAAGATATTCCCCTTCGGGTTACATTATTATTTTCATTAATCATTGCTGGTTTTTTTTTTGGAGGCTGACTTTTTAAAACTTTTCAGCCTGATTCTAAAATTGGTCTGGACATTCTCAAATTTTTAACATAGGTATAGTTATTCTCCTTTTATGATTAGTTACCTACGCCTAACATCAGAGAGATCAAGTAAAATTGTCTGTACCTACTGCATGATAACTAGCCACTTTCTGTATATTAATAGATGCTCTGTGGCAGTCACGTTTGGACGTAGGTACACCAACGTAAATGCTGGTAGCCGAAAATGCCTTGTAATCTACATACAAAATTCATACTTGCTTTTGGAGCGTTTATCAATGTGAACTCACCCATATATCTACATGAAATTTATCGTGAAATTACAGTACTTAGTTATACTTCAGCTATATAGCTTACACAGATGCTCGTCGTTTACTTCTAAATTATTCATAAATTTAAAAATACCTGTAAAGGATATATATGTATATATTGCATAAATAACACATTTTAGCAATATATTTAGTAAATAACGTATTGTACAAATGTTTAAAGTTGGTATGAAATAGGTACCTAGTTCTTGAAATATTATTTTTGTAATATTTCTATAAGTTTTCTTGTACGACATTCGTAATAAATCAGGGCTTATTATTTATGATTTTTCATGAAACAATACTGTTTTCATTCAGTTCGTATTTTATGCAAACCTAATGTTTTATGTAGAAATACTCGAAAGAAATAAGTATGCATGTATTTTAATAATTTTTAGATCGTTGATCCACTGAAGAGGTTTTTCAAACAACACTGTAAAATTACCTCTGTTCTCAAAGCCTTAAAGTTCATAAATGATTGAACTTGTGGTTTACGGTGAGTTCGGTGACAGCTTGATAAACAGAGTATATATAGGTATTATATGTAGGTACTTCATCCATCTCCAGACTGCTGACAAGCGGAAAGATAGACGATGTTTTAAGATTACTATCATAGCGGCTTCATGTGGGCTGGACACGTTATCATTAATCCCTCGAACGAGGATAGACATAAGATATCATCATGCTTTATTCATGGTAGGCACTGTGGGATATAACACAAAAAACGGCTCGGAACTACTACTGGAAATTAAGAATAAGAATTACATAAAAATGAAAAAAAAAAGAAAATTAAATTTCAGATATTATTTACATAAACAACTTGCTCTAAATATATAAACACAGTTCTAATATACTTTAATTCCAAGAAACTAGATTAATTTATAATTTTCTGTTGCAAAAAAAGGGTTAAATTTTTTGCTCATAAGTTAGTTCTAATAAAAAAATCTCAAGAACAACGAGCCTCAAAACTCAAGAGCCTGTATATAAATCAAAATTGTAAAAGTTATTTGCTTTTCTTCAGCAACTTGTACGTGACACCTGATGCTTCGTTTATACGATGGCGACACCTGTGACCGACGGAGGTCAAACTTGGGTACCTAATAAAGTCACCACGAAAATATAAAATGACACATAGTGCCTATCTATATCATAAACTATACCGTAGATACCCTAGATCCTGGTTAAATTGTTTTAGCAAAAATCTCGTTCTAACTGAGATTGATTACGTAAAATATTAAGTTACTACAATTTCTTTTGAATCGGTCTAAGCAGGAGATAGGGTATTTTTACCCGCACAACATTATTATATTATTTACCTAATACATGTATAAGTATTTACAGCTGGAGTGTACGGCAAAAAAAGTTGAAAAACGATTTCCCAAAGTCACCATACGGTTAAGAAATATGTCCAAATTATTACGTAATGTTTTACGTTGTAGTGTTCTGTTAATTAACATTCAACGAAGTACAAATTCCAATTAATTTTATCAATTGTTTTGTATTCGTAAGTACCACTATACGTAACCTTTCAAAGTGTTTTTCTAGTCTATTGGTTTTAAATAAAATATAGGAATATTCGCACATTTGCTTACAGACAAGTCATTCACGTTTTGACTTCGCATTTCAATAAATGCTTAATGACGCGCACAACAATTTGTCATTTAAAATTCACGTAAAAGCTATTATAAGGAGCTCCTATTTTGAGCGTGTGATCATTAATTCATCGCTCAGATGTTTTCGTTAATAGCTTTTGTGACCTTTCACACCCACCTTTAACGAAAAATATTATTGAAAACAATTTTCCTAGTTATTGCAGTAATTACAATGTAATGGATTTTATTACAACATCAATTAATTATAAGGAACTATGCGGTTAACTGCTGACGCATGTTGTGGTCTGTATAAACACGTCAAAGATACTTTTTTTAGGTGTTTATATACCACTAGCTGACCCGTGCCCACTTCGTTGGGCATAATGTTAATAATCCTTTTTTAGTACATATGACCTAACGATTTAAATTATTTTATTAATATTAAAAATTAAATTACCTATACTAATATTAAAAAAACTACTTTTTGTAGATTAAATATAAAAGTTAGACATATGCTGTCGTTGAGTTTTTTGTAGGCATTTTTAAGCTCCACATCTTTTCTCTAGAACTCAAAAATATATCTTTCATAGTTAAGGCAGCGTTCGTAAGAAACGCTTTCATTCGACCGTTTTTTCTCCGATTCACTTTGCAAAACGGTCTACCACGTAAAAGCCTTTTTATTTTTCTTTTTTTTATATAACCTATGACACTCAGCAATAATGTGGCTTTCTATTGGTGAAAGAATTTTTAAAATCGGTTTAGTAGATCCCGAGATTACCCCTTACAATTTAACAAACACACAAACTTTACTTCTTTATAATATTAGTATAGAAGTATAGATAAAAGAAAATTGAAAGGTAAAGTGCCTTTTCTATTGTCTTTCTGAAAACATTATTTACTTTTGGTACATTTTTGTGCTACGAGAATAATATTGTTATAAATAAAACAACCGATTGCAATATCACAATGTAATGGACAATAATTATTAAAAATACAGAATATTTCGTAAATATTTTTATAAGACATAAACAAAGATTTAGACGTTCGTAAATTCTGATAGTTATATTAATATTAACATTATATTTTGCTTTTAAATATAATTTTATTAAACAGTGTGTAATTAATAATAAAAATTCATAAATCATCTGCGTGTTGATATAGCTATGGAAATAGATTCGCCGCGAGACATATTTCGTTGTAAATAAAACATCTAACAGATCAGTACAATATACATTTAGTAATTGATTCTAAAGAGTAATAAAATATATAATATCTAGTGATTATTCAAGTTTAGATTCGATTAATTAGTAATTACGATGCCTGCCTATTGCAGACTATTGAAAATCGCGAGACTCGTCACACTAATGCTGTCACACAGACACTCCATCTAAGTTAGGTAAAGCACATTAGATATTCCATAATTAATGCGTCGTTTCTGGTAAAGATAGATTGGAATGCTTAATAATTGAGTATAAAGATATGTACGAAATCGCTCTACTAATGACTAGAACACGCTAAGCATATTACTTTATTAATTGAATTTTATTATCAAAATACAGACAACTATTTCTAATCATAGCCTTCTATTTTAAGAAGATTTTTTTATTATAATAAGGAACTTTAATAAGATCAAA
This sequence comes from Diachrysia chrysitis, assembly GCA_932294365.1. Lineage (NCBI taxonomy): Eukaryota > Metazoa > Arthropoda > Insecta > Lepidoptera > Noctuidae > Diachrysia > Diachrysia chrysitis. The sequence goes on along the minus strand of OW028649.1, from coordinate 6,038,582 downwards.
TGTATCCCAATCTAAAATTTGCAGGCGATATAAGAATAGCACGTCATTACGCTACAATAGTACGATTATTTAATTAATTTCAGTATAATTGTGGTACACTTCAAAAAGTTGTAGAGTCATCGGCATCATTGTTCCCATTTGTTATATAAAGCATCAAGTAACTGCCACAATGCACTTAAATATATTTTGTTAGTGCATTTGCCGATTATCAGTTTATGTAAATACAAATATCTACGTTTCACAAACTTTTAAATTGGCACCAATTTATAAATTTAATATAATTCGAAATTTGACAAATATTTGGTTAACATTATAAATTCTAAAGATTCTTAGGTCCATACGAGCTTTTCCGTAAATATCAATTATCTTTAAGGTAAAGACGCACTGGTCCCAAGAGAGCCATGTAGTGATACACTATAGTATAGAATATACAATATTTATCGATGGACAAAATATGGGAAAAATAAGTTTTCAGTTAAAGAAAAATAGCTTGAATTTGAGACTTAAACAAACTATACGTTAAACATTATCTTTAACTTACTAATTAAATGCAATAAATTATTACCTTCTTGGAAATAGACTAAAATCTGATTCTAAGAATATACTTGTTATCGATGAAGCGAAAGTTGTTGTATTTGATATTAGTAGTTTACCTAATTCGTATTTTTCTTTAGTTTTTAGTATGAATACATTCAATATCTATAATTAAAAACATGTTGCCTATTAGCAAACAGAACCAATATGTATTTACCTTTCATTAAAGTTGTAAATTACTCTACATTAAGTTACCTACAAAAGAGTTTAGTCATAGTTTCCAAATATATTCAAAAAGACATCAAACATTAGACATAAATGTAAATGAATCTATTCACACGTAATGAAAAATAGCACAGCTAGAAAAAGAGTAGAGACGTGAAGTATATGACGTATATATTCCTATTTGCCAGGTGACACCGGCAGCGTAACGTATAGAGTAAGTTTTAAATATCGCTCTCGAGCAGGCCCGGACGCCGCGGAACTTCCTCGCAATCAATTAACTCGATGTCCTCCATATCCTGCGTTAGGGGGACGCGCTCGCCCATTAAGTGTGCCTGTCCGTTTTTATTCCTCCTAACGGCCTTATTTTTATCGTCATCTTCAAGTTTGAGAATTTCTATTTGAACACCGGTCTCGTCTTTATCGACCGCCGTCCTACTGGGGCGGCGGTCTAGTTCCTGTCAGGTGGCTTGTATATCGGCTACCTCGTTGTCCTCATACTGCAGACTCCTCTCAGCAAGACGGAAGCTCTCCAAAAACTCATTGAGATCCACCAGCCCGTCCTTGTTGATGTCCATCAAACGACAAATATCGACCAGCTGCTCTTGTGTCATCGGATTTGGCATGTACTTACCGATTAGCTGACAGGCTTCTGAGAATTCCTCAAGTGTAATAAAGCCTGTAATAAAAACAATTTATTTATTGCTCAGAAAAATATTAAGTTATAAAAGTAAATTAAAATGAAAGCGTTTACCTGAATTATCCTTGTCCAATATTTTGAATATAGCTTCCAAACTGCTCTTATTTTTATAGAGAGTTTCCACGACGTTTGAAGAGTCAGTTTTGCGGCCAATTTTCTGAAAGGGAAATTCGATAACCTTACATTATACTCACGACATTTGGATTGGTAATGTGATATTCTTGTTCAAATATTCAAAAGGATTTATATGGAAAAATAAGTGTACCTCCATCTCAACTTGAATACACATGACTATTTTACACAAAACACACATATAGAATCTGAATTTGATTTGTTTACTTATTGTATCCAATCGTTTTAAAATGACTTTAAATATTTATAGAGTTTTTAACAACCCAACTTTTGTAACGTTTCGAAACAAAGGGTTTTGGTCATATCCGCCGGTCTAGATCTTTTGTACATCAAATTTACATGAAATACGTTATTTCAACATAAACACTTGAAATTTATAACCGTATCAACAACCCAGATCGGTTCTACGTAACTCGAGTGTATTATTTCACGTCATTCTGTAAACAGTACGTACAAGGCAGCTATTTCAATGTAATAGATTTATTAATATTATTGATACTCACACTGGTAGATAAATCAAAGGTATCCATGTACCGAACACGCCGCGTGTCGGGGTCGGTTCGCACCAGTTTATCCTTGAGCATTCTCCAGGGAAGCCCCAAATGCGTGGTTTCTTCCATCGCTTGGCACCAATCACTGATCGATATGTAACCTACAAACAGTGTTGTTAGTAAATTATCTTCACACAATACATGAGTCATGAAACGTTTCTAGGGTAACTTATTAATAGGTACATAGTTAATGATCTACAGAAAATGAATTACATTTATTTTTATACATTATTAAGGGTCAGTTTCGAAAAACCAAATCCTTTTACAAAAACACTATCGAAATTTTACTTATTTAGTATGTATAAAAGAAAGACCAAACGGGCGCTCTAATTTAAAAACAGATTACATTCGGGGGTTGATTTCAAAAAGGAGAAATCGCCTTCTTCCTAACCCTTCATCCCTAATGCGGTGGAAAATTTAATTAATGAGCAACGAAACGACATTTACTCAACCCATAAAATACATTCAAATGAAGTAACTAACCGCTTTGATCCAAGTCCATGCTGCGGAACGTTGCTTCTAAAGATCTTCGAACTACCATAATCTGGTTGTGTAGCTCCCTCATGGCGGAAGACTCGACGAGGCCAACTCTTTGTCTGAAGGTGAGGCGTCGGGTGCGCGACACGGCTGCAGTGTACTGAACGAACTGACGCTCTAAAGAGTTCCCACAGAGCTTTAGGTATGCTCCCTTATTAGACCCTAGCTCGTAATAGTTCGATGCGGAGAAGATTGTTATCACCTGCCACAAGAGAATTGAATTGGTGTTATTTGACCATGAACTAAAAAAATAATTAAAACATAATAGGCGTGCAGGGCCTACGTAATGGATGAAAAAATAATAATTGTATTATTACTTATTTGAACTTGAAACGTACCTCCCCTGGTACCGTGTGTGTAATTAAATTACAGTAAGTCATTTTACTACAGAAAACAGTATCTATAGAATATAGGTACCTACAAACATATTAATAGTTACTATAAAACTTGCATCACTTAACATTTTAAATGTCATTTATTATTTATTTTCGACCCAAAGAGTAATTAATCAAACAAAATATATTGTTTTAGTAGACAGAACAAAAATTAGTGTTAATTTTCTACACGTTCATAAACACAAACTTGCACAGCATCATAACAAATTCGTTTCATATTTGAACACGCGATGGTATACTCTAGGTACCTCCTTTACTGACAACATTAACGAGTAAAGTTTTTCACAAAATAACCATGCACTCTGTTCACCAAGTGGCTTAAAACAAAATAAAGACTGACTTCAAAATGCAAATTTTATTTAGGTATACCAGTTTCTCATAAGAAAACTTGTTGCAACTTAAAAAGTTAGTGAAGTTGATGAACATTTTTATGGCCGTCATAAACCGAAACTAAGAGAATATTGCTTGTAATATAATGCAGAATTCAATAAAAAGTTTGAAGAAGAAATCTAATTTGTTTTTAATGATCCAATATGATAAGAAACAGATTAATAACTTACATTAAACCAACAGACGAAAACAAAGATGACGAATGACGTGAAGCCACTGAGCGAATTTTTGTTTTTTCTTTCGTATCGGCTTTGGGTTTAAATATATTTTTTTTGGTCTTTGAATTATTAATAGGACATATAAATACTTACATTTCCATTGTGCAGTAGCTCGTATCCACCTGGCTTGCACTCATGGCTTCTGATAAGGAAACTCAACTTGTTCTTTTGCAGGAAGTTGGCCGTCACATCGGGACCGAAGTATGTCCCCGCACCCCGTAGAGCATTAGCCACGCACCCGCCTGTACATTGAGGGTCAGACCACAGGATGTCGAAAACCTAAAAAGCGAAATACATTAAGGTATTGTTTACAATCTTTACTGCCGAGAAGAGAAACTTGAGTCATCCTGTTAGCTAAATGTTTCTAAAAGTGCTTGTCGTAATAAAGCCTCTGATATTACTGTCCATTTTATTCTTTTTAAAAATACTGTTATGGCAACCAGCCTATGTTACTTATAGCTAAGACGACCAACATAACATGACATAACTTTAAGAAGTCTCAGAGTTTATCGGAGTTCCAAAGTGTCATGTAAACATCCTCAGTAAACGCAAAATCTCTGATCAACATTTAATCAAAATCAAATCCAATCAGCCAGAGGCAACATAACGGTTAATAGTATCGATCGTTAAATAGCTTCGTGTCACAATAATCAATGTGGTGTACAAGCGCCAGCCCGTCACCGACAGAATGAATAAACGACAATCAATGTCCCCCGCCACGTCACGCTCAGACCGTTAAGCTTCAGGTTTATTAATTAACTGGCTACAGCTACAAAACCCCAATGGCGGATGGACAAAATATCTGATAATTGCACTGCAAGACGAGTCTCACATCTTAGTAAATCAATTATACCAAGGGTTGGCTCAAAATAGGTTCTTAATACAAAAAATTACTATGACGATATTATTCAGTAAACACTCAAAATTTTAAATTGCTAGAATAGCTAAGCAGTTCATTTTCTATAATTAAGGACGATTTATTTGTTTGATTTAATATTTTAAACATAATTATGTCTGTTTGCCTTTAAGGACATCAGAAGCTCGTTACTTGATGTAATAGCACTCAAATTTATCGGGGTGACAGTAAAGATTGTGATTTATGTTATTTAAATGCGAAACAAATCGAAATTTAAATCATTAAATCCTTTTTATATAAGCAGACAAGTTATTTACAAACATAGTTTGTTATTTTTATTTCCATGTAAACAAATTAAAACACAATCTTTAGATAATAATTGTGTAATTACTATATAAATATGTTCACAGTTAGCAAACGTAGTAATCAGTACATCTGAATGTATCCATAAGTTGTCCAGAAATATTTAAAAATATTCTTAGTTTGTATCAATTATTTTTTGTTTCAAAAAATAATACCACTTTTTATTTGATTACCTTATAAATTCAATAGAATAATCATCTTAGCTGTATTTCAATAAGGTAGGGAGGAAAATATAATCGGGAAATCGGAAATTGAATTCTGAGCGATGTTTTACTCTTTGAAACTGTATACTGAAGTAGATTTTAAGTTGATTTGACAAACGCCAATCTTTTTTCGATATTTTACAAGCTTTTATTTAACTTGTACTGTTCTTATGTAAGTAATATTATTATTAAAGGTTTCGTCGAAATTTGCGAGCATTTGTTGATATCTGATTGAGCTGAAATTAAACACACATCAGTTCTGGTGAAAATACAATATTATGATACTATCGACCCGGTCTGGGTGATGGAGCTCCAAGATGGCCATAAGCACGTCGTTACGAATCGACGCAATTCCATCGTGTTTGGGCTAGTTGGATTTGTCCTCACTCGTACCTTGCTGCTGATTTAATAGCTTGGGTTTTGAAATATTTTTATTAACAAAAACTTATTACATAGTTTTGTTTAATACTTTAATACATCCGTCAGTACAGCGAACGCGACGTTTTTTTTTTAAACATACTTGTGTTGACACTACATATTATTATAATTTTGTTGTATTGTTATATTTGTTATAAAAAAATGTCTAGGTATGACCTACTTTCTAGTGCTGAAATCGAGTAGTACCTATTTATTGAAGAAATTCTATTCTTGATTTTAAAATCCTATTCATCTGATATTGGTAGAGTTCAATTAACACAAAATAGCACTATACCGGGTATATATGGGCAGTAAAAAAGAAACGTTTGTATAAATTGTAGCAAACATAGATAGAGCAAGTTTACGAGTTTATTCGCTACAACATATCTTTACCACGTGTTTACCAAACATTCCCACTGATGTTTACTTTACAAAGTTATTAAACTTTTCATTGACTCTAAAAATATTGAATAATATTATTTATGTCTACTTACAACATTTATAAACAAAGGCAAATGATTAGCTGAAGTTCTGGCCATATCAATTTGAAAGAATCTTTTACGTACGATTTTATTTTTATATTTGTATGCATTATGTTAAGGTTATATTGAACCAATTTTACCGTATTCAACCATGACCCCGAACTATCTAAAGACTATTTCAGAGTATCGAATTTCACGCGAGTTGAGCATTTGTAACTGAACGAAAATACATGCATCTATTCCCTGTCAATGTTGATAAATGTTACAGTAAATATTCTAGCTAGTTGTAAATATTTTATGGTAGTAAAGGCACTCCGATTTTCTTGGAAATTTACCTGGTATATTGACTCAAATGCTTAGATTGAAAGGGTTCGTACCACATACCAATATAAAGGTGATACAGAGCTAGGCTTCCGGCCCTTCGCGTTGCCTATCTTGTCAACTATAGACTTTAATCAATTTCGGGCACTCGACCTACATACTAGACAGGGAAGACCCAATTTAACAGAGGTATGCATCGTTCTGATTGTTTAAATCTGGATCATGGATGGAAGTTTAATGAGTTGCCGTTTTAATGCTCGTACCTTCTGCACGGTTTATGTTAGTCGTTCCCGGATATTATAGCGAGGATTTTAAAACCAACACACACCGTAAAATGTGGAGTGACGTCAGCATTTATAAGTATTTTGGTACTTGTGGTAGGTCAAGAGCGTACGTACATGACTTACCTAGTGCCTACCTACTGTAATAACATATGCCATATGTTTTGTTTTATATTAATAATTACAAATTCTTTCGTTCGTCTTTGTTTTAATTAGAAGGCTAATTTATATTTATAACTGTTTAAAATGTAGGTATATACACACAACTATTAGCATCAATGGTGCTAATTATATAATAAAAACGTAATGTAGGATCCTATTATGAAATCTGTACACATTATGAAACCTTTCATAAAAATTACATTCATAGATAATTTTAATATTAGGTTGCGTAAGAAATCAGTGTCAAAGAATAATAAAAATGTTATTGCCAACTTTATTTGTTGACACAAATAAAGAAAGACTTTCTCATGGAAAAAATCTGATGTTTTTTATATAACAGCATTTTAATAACATTTACAAGTATACCAAAGTACTTACCTACCTAAATTAAAGTTACGACAAACAATAACTTAAGGTAAATTCGTTAATCATTATAAAGCTGAATAATTACGATTCCACGAGCACTTCAAAGTTTATTTGTTTGGCTTCTAATTTGAACGTGACTTTTCTATTGATAACTCATGAAAAGCTAACTTTCGAGGCGAATGAAGACTTGTATAAGAGCATGGAAGCCAATGGTTGAGGATCAAAGCTTGAATACGTAGAGAAAGGTAAAAGACTTATTGAATTGCAAAGTAGAACACTTGTTCAAAAACAAACTATTCTATTGATTCTATGATATGAAATGCTTAAGATAGATAAAGATTTAAACGAAAATTGTATTGAGGTGTAAAGAAATCGGTGGTATCAAATTATAATATCGTGAATTATTTATAGCTCTAATATTAGCTTGAACTATGTGGTCAATTAATAGAGTTAGTAGTGGATAACATGTGAGATATAAAAATACCTACCTTTACACAATAAAATAATGGGAAATGATACAGTTATGAGACTTCCTCCATTACCGTAATTTGTTTTAAAATTCAATACAAATCAATCAAAGAAAAACGAATGTTCTAAGAAATTAAAGTACATTGTATAGGGCGGCGTAATACGTGGAAAGCGTAGTAACACTGGCTCACCTAGAAACACGCATTTCATTTACATAGAAATATTAATTGGTCTATTTGCGACTCATACACACCTTTAACTTGTTAGGAATGCTTCCAATTACTCGCAAAATCCATACAAGGATTGGGAACGATAGAAAAAGAACTAAGTGTCAAGTTGTTAAAAGTATTACCAAAAAGGGCATTATAATTAAATATTTACTTTAAATAAATATCTAAATACGGCAAACGTGGGTATAATTCATTAATTTGGGTATTAACTATCCAAACAGGGGTTTGAGTTATAGTGGAAATTTCAATAAGCTCTTGTAAACTCCAGAACACGTTATATTTGCTGTAAACAACTAGATATTTGGCGTCGATATAAATAACGAGGGTTAAAGTGTAAATAAATGAGTAAAGAGAAGACATCGAACGTTTAAGCTTCATTATATTCTGTTCTCTCGTTTGATTAATTACGTTTCAAAGCGTACCGACTGTCACTGTAACCTGCCACTCAAATGAATAAAAGGTCGCATAAAAGGAAAACGTTCGAATCGAGCTATCAACTATCAAAGCAAATAAAATGCGTGGAATAAAAATATAGCGCGCTGTCGAATGAATGCAAAGCGTAAATCGATTTAAGCGTCCGAGCCGAGTACACGATTGAAAGACAGTTATCAGATTCATCCAGGTAGATAAATCCTCGTTTATAGGGATGATCCTACAAATTCATAGAATGTATCATTGGCTCGTTAAAGTCGACTTAGCGAGAGTGGTGCTTTTATCCGACGAAATACATGCAAAAAATTGGCAAAGCCGCCCAAAGCTTAAAGGATTTTTCTTTATGAGATAGCCCGTTTAGCGCAAGGGCTAAATGATTGGAATCCTGCACTGCGGATTGCAAATTTGTACCAAATATTTTCTAATCAGGATTATCGATTTTGTTTATAATGTTTAAATTTCAATTGTCACTTAGTTAATAAAAATAAATTTGGTAATATGTGATAAAATCTCGTTTTCTTTCCTTTATTATTTAATACTGTTTTTTTTTACTTAAGCAACTGTTTCTTCACTTTCACTTCACAAACCAGTTTCCGAGAATTATTTCTTTAAGTCAGGTTTAAAGTCTTTAATCTCTGTAATTGAATTTTCCTTAACAAACAAAATAATTACTATTGTAAATAACCGATTATGTTTCGACAGAAATTCAATGTTTCTGTCCCAATTTGTTTATTTTTTAAATTCCAATCCAATCCACAAATTTTAATAACGACGTAAGAACAGCTGTTTTGTGATTATTAAATATAAATCTGTAAGAGTTAAGAGATAAATAAATAATAAATAACAAAAGACTTAAAATACGATGTCACATTGAACCCCGCTAGCGTAAAGTAAATAAAATATGTATCAAATCTTTTAAACGTACTTAATTGTCGTAATGAGAGTTCAACCATTTTAAATTTACTCGGCTTTTAACCATAATGAAAAGTGCTTTTCAGATTTAGTTATAACTAATGGACTGGGAATCTCTACTAGACGTGTCCAATTCCTTTTTATGACTAACCGATCATAACATATAAAAGAAAGGAACGTTTTATTATATGCCGAGTTAGTAGGATATCTGTGTCTCTTTCATGTAATATTTATTGTACTGCGAATTCTAGTAAGATGACGGAAGAATGTGGTCTGGTAACATTAATGCATTGTATCTTGAAATATTACCGTCACCGCTTGCCTGTTGGTACTGTCTGAACAATCATGTAAACGTTTATACATATATCTACGAAGTTGGATCGTATGTGGGCGACAAATTGTAAGAACAATCATCCTTTTGGGACAGAAACTTCATAAAGCGGTTGTGAAACGTACCCAAGTTTATATAGCGATAGTCCGCGGGGGTCCGACCCGGGGGTAAATTGTATTACGACTACGATGGTGGCTTAAATTGCTTTCAGGAGAAAGAAATAAGATAAGATCATTGATGTACCTAATAAGGGAGATAAAGCCTCTCAATGAGCTTTACAAGATATAAACGTATATTTTCGTCGGATGCGGTAGACGATAAAGTAAATAATAACTGTAACAACGAAAGATGATATTTTAGGGTTTTATGTTCAGAATAATACGATATCAAAGGTCAGATCCAATACATATTATGTTATTTTAGCAATTTGTAAGATATTTATTGGCCAATAAAGCCCCAATTTAATTGTTATAGAACGCTAATATATAACGTATACCAATTTTGTCTTAAATAAAGAAAAAAATTAAGACAAGCGTGATTCTGACTCGCGCGCCGAGGGTTCTGTAAAATTTTTGTTGATCATCACGGTTAATTCTTCTAAAAGAAACTCAACTATGCAGTTGATTTTTTTTTCTTAAATACATCGATGTACCGTCAAATTTCCAAACGCAATAATATGTTTATAATAGCAAAAAACGTATTTTTTATGATACGATACTACAATTTAAAGATTGATGAATTATTGCCTCTGTCCTTTACTTGGGATGTTGGATCTAGCATCATGCCAAGATTCTGGGTCGACGGGTAGACCCTATAGGTTTTGAGTTAATCGTAAATGTATTGGACAAACGACATAATAAATAAATTACTGTACTTTTTTATTGCGTGGACATAGAAGCTTGGATATTTTACAGCATCAAGGGACCGTAGACCTAAATATTTAATAATAATTGCAAAAAAATCTACGTGTCCCTGAGAAAAAAAAATCTTGACAGACAGACAGACAGCCAGTCGGACAATCATGTGATCCTATAATGGTCTCTGTTTTCCTTTTGACGTACGTAACCGTAAAAACACCTTTAAAATATATAGACGCAACCTCACACCTAGGTAAGTATTTCATTTTCTAAAAATTTACTTTTTCTAACTATAAAAGGCAGATTACACAATTATTCTTATTAAAAACAAAGATTTTAACAACATTTACTTGCCTTAAAATCGTTTACTGAACAGTGACTAATAAATATTAAATTCCCTGGCGGAACAAGACAAATTGATTGGCCAAACACAGTTTATCCGACGAACTGTAGTCTTAATGCAATCACGTTTAAGAAGCATCTATATTTAATCTAGTTAGGTTGATGTAGACATTCCTATTACTCAAGTCACAGGGAATTAGAAGCCACATTTTCTCAACGGATCAAATAGACTTCACTTTATAAATGTCACGAAAATTACTTAAGTGCTGTAAATTATTTAGTGATACCAAAAACACTGGGTAAAATTACACATCTTTTTGTGGTAACACCAATTATCTATAAAAGAAAAACAAATGTTTTTTGTTTCATAATGAAGAATACTATTTCTGAGTAAACCAATAATCATGCCGTGACGTAATTATACTAAACTAATCGACTCGTGATTAATTATAAATCATTCCACGTAAAATTCGCTCCAACTCGGCTTTAATGAAAGCGAGTGGGACCCGACCAAAAAAAAAACTTTTATTTATAACATCAATAAAAAGATTAATTACGCGTTACCCAAACCGCGGCTCTTGAATAGAACCTCATTTCGTACTTAACACCTGAAAGAACGTTACATCCTACCTTAACAAATGAAACCTTTTATTATTCATACTTCTTTGTAACATTGTTTAAGAAAATTGTTAATGAGACTACATAAGGTCAGAACTGACTCACAAGACGGCTTTTGGTTATTTGAAACAGAATTATTGAGTAGCTGTTTAATGTTAGATCTAAAGCTATATAGATAAGATATTAACACGTGGCTTAGTAAAACAAAATTAAATAATTTTGTGTACTTTAAATGCGAATCTTTTATCTAGTAAGATGATTGTTTATATAAACCTAATTGATCGCGTTAGTAACAATCGCATATAACAGGCACACAATTATCCTACACGTAGTGCTTCATTCATCACATTCATAGATCAAAGAAATTGGCAACGACTTGATGCGTCTTCGTCGTTAGAAAAAAGTCGTGGTGCCAAGAAGCCGGCAATGAAACGATCGATAGCCTTTAGATTGAATCGTGAATGATTGATTACTAACGACTAACCTGTTTCCACTCTACTTTGTCTATAACTTCAGCGGAGGTCGCAGAGCCTTCGGTCACCGGCGGGCGGAGCAGAGACACGTACTGGAACAAAGTTAGAATATCAAGTATTCTTATAATAAGCTTAAAGAATAATCCGCTAAGGATTTAATTTAAAATCAGCTAAGCCGCCAAAGACTTCTTTATCTTAACTTCCTTATTTTTTTAACGCTAAAATGTCAAAACAACTGAACTAAGAAGTTTAATAGTCGAAACCAATAGACAGGATTTTTATGTACAAAAATATCAGGGTAGATATTAGGTTCGCTTGTCTCTTTTATAATAAGCTACATGATAAACAAGTTAAGAACATTATAAATGTGGCTTATAAATATCAAACTAATCAAACATGCAAGGCAGGTCGGCAGTATATGAAAGTCATCGAATTAACCTTCGACTTAAGATCTAGTACCTACCTTTGATTATATAATCTACTTGGAGTATATGTTAGAGACGTACCTTATCTCGTTCGAGGCTGCGGATCATGTCGAGATCGGTGGTGTCCGATATGCCGCCGTGCACGACGAACACTCGGTTGTTGATTATAGTGCCGAGAGGGAGCCAGCGGTAAACGCCTTCGATCAGTTTTAGCAACCGCTCTGCGTTGTGCTGTATGAAAATAATACTTAGTTAAGGACCTCGTAATAATCGATACTTAGTCAAGATAGCGCTTTAATTGAAAGGTCCTTTCAGCTACAATAAAGAAAAAATCTATTTTTCAAATTGCAAAGGACTGTATAAAATGTTGATGCAAATAAGTAAATTGAATTTTAAATTATGTCTCCAAAAGTTTAGTACCTACAAATAAAATACAATTTTTTATTAATTTTATTTAGCCAAGCACTTAATTTTTTAGGTGCCATTTATACTTTCCAGGCATTCAGAATCGCGATGTAATCTAGTTAAAACGCCTGAGAGTAGATATAAAAACGTTAAGCACCCGCACGTCTAAAATTTAAAAAGTAATTTATTTTTCAAGTAACCTTTTTCTTTGCCTATGAGGTTCCCAATACGCGTGTTCGGAATTAAAATCTTGGTTGAATCTTTAAGGTATACCCACGTTTTAGTAGCGACTGATACTGAATACTCGAAATTCAGTGCCTACATATAAACGTGGGCAGACTGGCCCACAAGCTAGCTTTATACAATGACAAATACATAAAAAAGTTACTATAATCTGCAAGGAAATGAGGCAATAACATCACACAAAGCCGAGGTCAGTCGCTAGAGTATACAGATAATAACTTTGTATTTATACACAAAAAGACGGGATAACTACGTAGCGAAGGACACTTAGACACACAAAATAAATCTTCTTAAACGTGATTTCTTAGACAAATGTGTTAGGACCTCTTTGTGCCCGGGATTTTGTGAAAATGTTATTCTGTGAGAACAAACAGTGTGAGGCAAGACGAAGTTTGTTTAGCATTTCTCTACGAAATATTTTCGTTTATTGTTTAGTAGCCCACATTGAACTGTGTTTACATGCACGGTACATTCGTTTTGTATACTATACAATCGGAAACTCGATGAAAATAACGTAAGTAGATTAGAAGAAAAAAAAATCAAAATCCCCATACTAATTGAAACTTTTACGTTACCTATTATTTGTCGATATTTGTTTTCATTTTATTAAAATCTCACGTACGTATATACTATACTAGCTGTCCCCCGCGACTTTGTTCGCGTGTTTTAGTTTCAATGGTTTTTCATTTTTGCAACATTTTTCATTTATGCTCCGCTCCTATTAGTCGTAGCGTGATGTTATATAGCCTATATCCTTTCTCAATAAACGGACTATCCAATACAAAAAGAATTTTTCAATTCGAACCAGTAGTTCCTGAGATTACGCGCGTTCAAACAAACAAACTCTTCAGCTTTATAGTATTAAGTATAGATATGACTGGATATATTTTTCTAATTGTAACATTTGCATGTCCTATGAATGTTAAGTCATGTTTTGAACAAATAAGTGATTTTTATTTTGTGAAATGGTATTTTTTTGTAAAGAATAATAAACATTGAACTGAATTTCGTTATTCCACTTCAGTATACAGTTCAGCTCACGTTTCGGATTTACGATCATCGATTTGAATCCAACAGTCATATGTAAACATACAAAGCTTTTATTTATGTATTTTAGATCATAGGTTTGTATACTTTGTATTTATTCTAATTTTACTTACTCGATACTTCTGCTGAACCTCTTTTATGAAGCCGTACCTAAACAAATAAAATGTATAAATGTTTTGTAACATAGCATCTGTAATTCTTAATTAACTTAATTAAAAATACAACTGCAATTCTATTTTTTTTAATAAAATACCCGATGTTTGTCATTTTAAAAGTAGACCGAAAGTGGTAACATTTATAAATAACAGAGCCTTAATTTTGATTCAGGTCAAATAACTTTCGTTTAGACTTTGTTTTTATTCAGTGTTATGACGTTGCGATCCATTGTTTACCTACGTATTATACAAAGTTTATATAGAACTACGAATAAAATTAGTACTACAAGTAAAGATCATAATGTAATACGCATTTCATTCAATAACTTTTACATATAATTAAAACTTTGGTGGAATATTTCAAGAGAAACATCAGAAGCTTTTTAAGAAAACAATGATCTAATACATACGTACATTTCGGGTTATGTCTGTAAGTTTTCATCAAATAATACCTACGTGTTTTATTCACTAGCATATTAATTCTTAACATTGTTTCATATACAATTAAAATTTCAAAATAAGCATACTTCAGTGCATATTAAAACACTTGAACATCTTCTAAATAAAAAAAAAATATAAAGTACCATTGCAAAAAGGTTGTGTTACTAACCTAGAATTCATAATGAGATCTTCGTGGTTGCCGCGATTCAAGAACACTCCTCCGGGAAAGGCCAACATACACGACAGCAGTAAGAGGAACACCTCCAGGCCCTTCTTGCCCCTGTCCACGAAGTCCCCATTGAATATGTATGGATTCTCAGGAGATGGCAGCCCATTCTGTTCAAGTATAAGATTGAATGGAGATTTTGTGTGCTCTCCTACTTTATAGAATGACAGTCTTGGATATTGCTGACATACGAGAAATGCACACATGGTCCATGATACGCTCCGCCCTTTTCGTGTCGACTTAGTTGAGATACATGTAGATGTATTCTAATACGATCCTACGATCTACGGCCTAATACACGCGCAATACATTTAGTGATAATGGTCTAGTAAAACCATTACAATCAGCTATTTTTATCCCAGAAAAGTAAGAAATGATTACAGATCAGATATAAGGACTTCATATTTTATTTGCTGCTTATTCTCTAGAACAACAAAAGATAGAACGCTTCTGAGTTTTAACTTGTTCAAAGTTTGAAGCAAGCCACGGCCTCAATTTTATATGAGCACTGTAACCACGATGAATACAGAAAAAATACTTCCATTACTCGCATCTCCGAGGCAAACATAAAACCTCGTATCATCGTACATTTTTAATTCTTGCTGTTATAAGGACATTGTAAGAGTTCATACAAATAATTAAAATGTTTATTCAGAGATTGAAGAATATACAGTATGGAACCGACATATAGGCAATTAATGAAACCACATATTTGTATTTTCTTTGCTTTTGATATTCAAAAAATTAAAGAAATGGGTGCAGCGTTGTTTAAGCAAAAAAGTAATTTTAATTTTAAACAGATTCAACAAATTGATCTGTTATTTAATAAATTTGAGTCGACAGTGCAACGACGATCAAAGAATAAAATTAATAATGTTACTCAAAATATTATGTTAGTAATATTTTTAATAAAAAAATCTGATATTTTATTTTGCGTTTATTAACTTAAAATCCATATGATTTTGCTTCTGTGGACTTACTTTTACTTTATGTGTTTTCATTTATGGACTATATGACCCATCCATTTGTATCATATTGTCATATATTCTGATTAAACTGCCTCTGCTACAAACTCAAATATATAATTAGTAGGTATGTAGCGGTGTGATTTACCTAAGCCTATCGAAATAAACTACCGTCCAAACTTAGTAGTTTTAATAAAGGTCAAACGTAGAAGGAATTCCGAAAACTGGTCACAAGTCGGGCTCGCTTCAAGGCCGTATTTTGTGAATCCTTATATCTGCAGCACAGTGCCCGTGGCGAAGGCCGCAGTGTTGCTTACGCAATATGTTTGCTTCTAATCGATATGTGTGTAGAAGTTACATAAACATTATCCTTTAGCCAACAGGTACGCTATCCCTGTAATGTTCTGTCATGGCCAGACGCCACACGACTGATTTTATTAAACTAATTGGCCCTTATCGCTAAGCTTATAATGCATGAAATCTCACCTTTGACATTCGAGAGTCATTAAAACAGATCTCACGTAGGCATGAGTTATTTTTTATGACCGGATTAAGCGGGATTATGAGTATCAGTTGTTGGAATACGAGCTTCGTGTTTTTACAAACTGCCTGTTTGTGTAACTCAATTTAGGCAACCCTTTCCATTCCCATTAGACCCAACACATTGTCTGCTCGTATGAAAATAATAGTTGCACTGGTTTTTTGCTACGTTTTCAAATTTGGACTACAAAATTGTGTAAGAATTAGGAATATTTGGCGACTTTTATAATTTATGGACTTTCTATTATTAAATCATTATAAAATGATGTAGTTAAACTCGTAGCGCTAAATGGCATTATTAGTTCAGAAAGAAAAACTACAAGTATAGATTACATTTTACAGAGTCATCTGCTCTGCCGAAAATAAGTTTGTTTAAAACATCAAATCGTGTAGAGTGCGAGCGCCTAATAAAATAGCGAAGACAGTAAACTTTATTCGTCAATAAACGTTTTTTAATAGTTAAGTGGGGCATTTATAGTTATGTTCTATGCTTGTAAGACGGAAATAACAGTAGGAAAACAATATCTGCAAATTAACGAGGTCGTCCGGCGTGGTGGCCACTGGTAGCGTAACAGGCGGTCTATCAATCAGTCCGATGGTGGCACCAATTAGATGACGCGTGCGCCGCTCCCTGCGATGTTTACAGGCCGGGCCGCACTGTCGCCCTCTTGACGTCACATCACCTTTAATGAGCATCCGCGAAAAACAACTTGAAGGAAACCCCACCGAATCCGTTGCCAAAGTATCAGTCAGCTATGCGTCCCTTTTTCTATATAAGTTACCTTAAATACTCTTATGTATTACGTATCGTGTTTCTAAGTTTTTACGTGTTATTTAATGTTTAAGTATGATATAATCCAGTTGTTTTCGTGTTACGTATTCGCACAATTTTTAGGTCTTCTTCGGGAAATCGTTAATAAGTTATAACATAATACGCACACTCACACATAAGGCTTGGTATAGGTACCTGCTTAATGTGATTAATTTACACTACAATTTTTTGTGAAGGACGAACGCGGTTAGTATAATATAGACAGTAATATATTGTCTAAAAGGTTTAAAAAAGAAAACGTAAATTTTCACCACGAAAATTATTTTTCACATTGAATTTCATTCTAAAATACCCTTCAACCTTACAAACATGGTTTAAAAATACTTCATATTTCATTTTGATAATGAAGAACGCGGATGTTTTCAGTCTGAAATTCTACGTCAAACAAATATTACTCCATAATTATTTTATGCATGCTCGCTAACAGTATTTATTTTTCTCAAGTGGAATACTAAAGGTCGCATTAGATTGCGTTGACTGCATAAATAATGCTGGTAAATAATTGCTTTAACGATCTACCTGTCTTGAATACCAATAAAACTTGGAATAACTGAGAAAAGGTTAACTTGACTAGAAAATAATAAATTCAAGCCGGTGCTGTGCGGAGCGGCGGTGCTCTAGATGCAACGTTTTACGATTAATTGACTTTGCGTTAGCATCGTACGCTACTCGAGCAAACGGTTCGATTAAAAACATTAGTCCAAGAGGTGCGCACAAAACCTGTACTGAATCTTGCTTTTAATCATGGTTTTACAAACAAACCCCTTCGCTATTTGACTTATTATTTGAATGGGGATCAAATTATACATATAATTATTTATAACAAAACGGTTTACTCATGAACTGACGCGGCGGCGGTGGTGTCGCGAGTCGAATTGTTCGACTCCCGTCATGCGTGAGTAAACCGTTTTGTTTTAAATAATTATGAATACTCCTTACGAAAGTTATTATACTAATTATCAATATGTTGCCTGTTTGTAAACAATAACTAGACCTGTAACTTATGACCTAGGTAGATCTATCATAATTATATTTTAGAACAATTTAAAATTACTGTTTTTTAAATCAAGTTTTTTATACGGCACTACACAAAGTTACGCTGTTTGAATAACTATTTGGTAAACATTAATATTTTGTTTGACACGTCACATATAAACATAATGTAAAAACGTGGAATACTTTTCGAATGTCAATAGTGAGTGACTTATTGGACATCAATTGCGGTTTTGTTGACTGTCAATACATAACATTTCCGTTCGAAAGATACGACGCATTCACCCGTGATATGATATAGCTAACATTTATCCTTAAGATGTTTATAATATGTCGTACCTGTATACTTTGATGTACCTACCTAAATAAGATTTTAGGTTATACAATTTTAGAAGTTTTCAGAATTATTATATGTATTTTAAACTATGATATTTGCAAAACAACAATATCTAATCGTTACAAACGTGAAAATGATGCAACTGTCAAAGTCAGGTCATCAGATCATCAAAGAATTTTGGCACGAGTTAAAATATTTTTGTAAGATGAAGATTTGTAAACAAAAGATTACTGTTCGTACCTTGTGAAATATAACCAGCAAGTCATCGAGTTTCCCGTGCAAGTCACCACACACAGTTATCTGGCTTGAGATCGAAGTGGTCGCCACATGGATATTGGGCATTCTCTTCAGCACTTGAGTGGCCTCTTTTAATATCTGCCCGACGTGTTTCGGGTGAAGGCGATGCTACAAAATAAATATGTGTTTTATTACTGTGAATTAAAATATAGATTTAATTATGAATTTATATTGAAAGAGCTTAAACACTCAAATTCTAATTTTGATTATATTTAATTTATATTTATTATTAGCTCTTTCTTAAAAGATACATATTTAACTAGTTAGTTCACAGCAATTAATCAAACATTTTGAAAGGCGGCTCAGGGACTCGCAACTAAAATAATATCGTTAGCAAAAATAATTAATTCAGATGTTCAGTCGTGAAAACTTATGACGAATTCGTGAATCATCTTTAACCTTATGATATATACTTATTACATATATACCTAAGTGTAAAAATTTTCTTTTAATATACTCGCGTAACTTAAAAAATCTTATGTCATCTTATCTTAAAATATATTTAGGAAAGAGAGTCAAACCAACCCATCTCTTCCCATGTCTATTGATAAGGGTACCCACTAAGGGATTTAATCTATACTGGGACAGCCAAAGACCCTGTCCCACTGATAATACCGAACTGTAATCCAAACAACGTCAAGTTTGATAATATCAACTATTTTTGTCCAATCCGATTTTCCTCGAGGAAGCCTATCTAACAATCGGCGGACGTCTGGCTGACATAATGATCAATGAGCTCTTAACAAATGCAAATATCGTTTACCCACAACATCAAAAGAAGCTCAAACTTCTTTAATGGTAGTTTACATAACAAATGACGAGAGAATAATAAAAGAGCACGTATTTGACTTTACCTTCTTCTTCCTAAATGCCTCAATCAGCAAGTCGATATCCTTTCTTTGCAGCGGGAATTCTATATCGGGGCCTCGCGAAGGCTTCGGGGGAGCTGTTTCGTCGACGCCCCCACCCTCGTCTGACTCCTCAGAAAATACTTGTTCCACTATAAAATAAGACGACAATTTTCGTAACGAAATGATTTTTTGGCCTCTTATATTTAACACCACTTAGAAAGTTATCCATCCCTTAATTTCGTACAGGTTTTATTATTTTTGGTGGAAAGGCCAACTCACAATGTTATCAAAATGTGCGAGAATTATTATATTTTAAAAGTATGGAATATACTGCTAAGAAAGTAGTTATTATGAAAAATGTAACTGATGTAGTCTGTGTGCATCACCTTAAATATCTGATCTGTCTGCTAACATAAAAGTTTATATTAAGCTATCATCACAAAATGAGTTTTAAGAAAAACTGTATTTTCCATTACTAGTAACAGAGAGTTTCTTTTTTAACTAAATCCTACATATGGAATGCATTCTAATAGACATATTAACTTTTGGATTGCTGATGCATACAGCTTGCACTTCGCTTCATTGAACTCAGTGCTGTTCCAAGTGCTTCGTGCTCACAATACATAATACGTAGAGTACATTTTTTGAACCAACTTGCTCATTTCGTATTCCTTTGTGGAAAATGCAACAAAATGGGGATTACAAGACTAACATTCACAGTAATTCATGATTATTGATAAGTTACGAATAATTGCCCATTTTATCGTCCTAAGTTGCATGACCAAGACATAAATTAAAATAAAATTATAACAGCAAGTTAACACGAAACACTGATACTTTTGGTTTTGTGTTTTATTTTAATCTCGCTTACCTTTTTATATATTTCCAAAATAAAATAGGTCAATTTGCCACGAAATAATTCATAGACATCTCAGCTTTTATTAGAGCACTCCGAGAATAGGCGAGACCCAGTTTTGTTTGTATTGATGGCAGAAGTCACTGCAGTTAGCTTAATTATATAGCTCGTGACATATGTAAAGATACCGCAGTGTTGCGTGTTCGAAGCTCGTTGAACAAGGAAAAACAAAGGATCGCAAGGAATGAACGGAGTATATAAAATACACGCACTGTACTCGTTCGTCACGCTTAATAAAATTGCGTTTGTGCAAGCAAAGAAAATGTGGAGAATAGTTTTAGATAGCCTAGATGTTTGTGGCTTTGTAACACAACTACGGTATTAACTGCCGTACTCAGAAACCTTAATGGCTACTTAAAAGATTCCTTATTATCGATTTACTTAAGCAACCACTTAAGAGTTGGCTACTTAAAAAGATTTAAGTTATTCCTTAGTATCGATTTAAGTAAGTCTACTCGCAGAAGTCTGAGTAGTTGAAATAAGAAATCCCTTAAGTAACCATTTACGTCTCTGAGTATGGCATTTAGTTTCATTTTATTAACCATCTTATTACCTATCACTACATTTGGTGGGTCGGTGCTTTCAAAAAGTTTATAGTAATACAATTCTATAGCTATTTTATTATTTTTTACCTAAAAACTAACTCAAAACTAAGTACAAAACTTTTTATCAAATAAACGATACCACTTTTTAACAATAACGCCGTATAGTTTGTAAGTCGGTCAGCAAAAAAACTTCAGCACGTTTCAAAAAGTCGAGAAAGTGGCGCGTAGGCGGGATGTCGTTCTCCTAGTTTATAACTACTGTTTGTTTGTATCCGCAGTCCACGAAAACTCACGGCTGAAGTGTCTTCATTAGCCGAAATATTGAAACCTCAGCTGTTGCTCACAACTCCAAACTAACTTCCCGAGTGTTATTTGCCCTGCTATAACATTGTAAATGGTTATAATGAAGCTTAACGCGTTTATGTCAGCTTCACAATTACTATGTTATTATGTACTCTCAACCCCTCGAGAGAGGGCCCGTCATCATTAGGATATAATCTAGTGCTCGTTTACTTGGAGAATGCCAAGTTGAAGAGACTTACAAACGGAAGCTGTCCTCGAAGTTCGTTCGGAAGAGGGCCGCCCACTGGTGTCCTTCATGTGACTTAGCAGAGCATTGAAGAAGTTGTATAACTGAAACCAAACGCTACATATTAAATTGCGTTCCTATTCTACACCATCCCAATATACGGTTACATTTAATTAATTAGGGTCCTCAGGAAGGTACGACACGTGGTATACGGACATAGGTGACGTTGGGATATCAAAGTCAAAAGGATTTTACCGCTAACATTTCCTTAGCATAGTAATAATGCCACATAGTTCAATGGCTTATTCACTCGGTAAATCAATATAACGAATGTGTCTAAGTATGTATTCATATGAAAACGTAGAAAAAAGAACTTTTAAAAAGGAGTTTACACATTGTTTTGTCGGATTTCTGTAACCTTGACTTGTAAAACTTACAATTAATTCACAAATTTTGCTGTGGTAATTGTGTTTCGATTAAATTTATACTGCGCACATAAAATTGCGGCTCGATCTCGGTTTCTGTCCGATCCTCCCCTTCAACCACAAGGAATTCCTACTGCTTTGCATATTGGATTGGGATCTACCATTCACAATTAATGAGATAAAATACTGAAGTTTATGTACACCTCTGTACGTGCCTGACCTTTAAACTAAACACATTTGTCAAGGGAAATGGAAAAGCCGTTTTACGTAGAAGACGTGGAAATAAATTTAGCACTTGTAGACATAATTTACTAAATGTAGATATGTTATTTAACTGTAGAAAAATAAATTCTAAGATGAATTTACTTTTAGATT
Organism: Diachrysia chrysitis; assembly: GCA_932294365.1. Lineage (NCBI taxonomy): Eukaryota > Metazoa > Arthropoda > Insecta > Lepidoptera > Noctuidae > Diachrysia > Diachrysia chrysitis. The sequence continues at coordinate 6,016,242 of OW028649.1, read as the reverse complement.
TGTATGCGAGGATAAGACAGTTCAATATCATTATCCCGTTTAAACTTTGATTTCTTCTAGAACTTAGCATCAAATCGTGTTTTAGAAACCTATGGTTATGTTAAACTACTTTAAAGCTTTTTTCATTCAGTACATAAGCAGTTTATAGCACATAATTGCAGGTAGGAAACTAGACCGCGTTGTAGGTTAAAATACTCGACCAGCAAGGTGCCGTTTCATTTACTTTACCGCCTTCGCTTCACCTACATAATGGACATCCAGTCACGACTTTAGTGCAGTCATTAAAAATATGGCATCGTTAATCACGACACTAATGAATTGCTGAAAGGATATTATTAAAACTGAAATAAAAACACAAATTGCAGACAAAGTCTGCTGAAAATCAGTTGGTGATATATATAAATATTAGTAATATAAGTTTACTAAAAATTCAAATATATTTTTGAGCCCCAGTCAGCCTGATTAAAACACTTGCATGCGTACGTAGGTAATCGTGCATTCGCGTGGATAGCTTATAATCATGTAGGTGTCAACGCTGCACCGGCCAACGCATTCAGCCGTACCCCGCGCTGTCTGCCCGTGAAACATAACCTCTACCAAAGTGACTATTAACCCCATTCGAATAATTATATCGTTAAGTAGAGCCCCCGTAAAATTTGAATAATTACATCGTTTATATTGTCAATTAAGGCTCGTAAACGACGTAAGCCTAAGCAGGTTAAATCTCTTTACCCACGTTCTCCACGTGATTATATACCCGCTCTCCTTTATTCAATTCCCTTATGCAACCTCAAATTATCTTGAATATTACACGATTCCTTTTCACTGGCATATAAACGAGACAGTAACAAAGGCAACAAATTCTCTGTGAATTTAGACAAACTTCTTCATAATACAATTGCGGGGAAAAAAACATGAGAGAATCCGACGAAATATAATAATATGGTAATACGGTTTGTACGTGCGTGGCTTTGTTCAGTGAAACCAAATCGCAGTGAAGTGTTCAGTGAACACATTGAGTCAATGGAACCGACGCCTCTGCCCCTCGGGCTGGATTGGTGTGCTCGTCTCAGACTTAATTTAATATGACATCGACGATAAACTAACGCAAGTATATTACAATGAATATAATCAACATTTATCGAGTATATTAAATTTTAAATTGCATGCGAGAAATTAATTTGTATAGCAACTTACTATCCTTCAAAACATTTGTATAAATTATAATATTATATTTAAGATTTTTCAAGATAGATTTACTTTAGTTAGGTTCTAGAGAATCTAGACTATAAAAAGATCTTACCTAGAAGTGTCGAATTCAAACCCCTGTAGGGATAAATAAGTATAATTTAACAATCCTAAAACTGGCTGACATTAGATTACAAATAACGTTTTCACAATGTATATTTTAGAAATAGAACAACCGCTACGATTAATTTAAATAAACGACAACGTTAATCGCCTAAAAGTGTAATTTATTCCCATTTATTTTTTAAATCAAGGATAACGAACGCCTGATGGACGGGATTGCCAATAGCGTTTGTAAAGGAATAAAAGACTTTTATTTCTTTTCAATTATAACTTAAATACCGATAAACATACATATTTAATTTTTCAGAATATTTATCTTTTCTCTTGTTGTTGGGTTCTTATTGTACTTATACTTAATTTTCATACCTAAAACAAATGAATAAATGTAAAAATAAATGTATTCAATGCAAATTTCAATTTAATATTATCTAAAAAAAACCATTTGGCTTTAATAAACAATTTATAAAAGCATCTAAAAGTTATTACTACAATACACCTGCAGATAGTGTTGTAATTGAGAATGGTTCTAGTTCGATACAAATGTAGTTGTCAGGTGTCTGCTCCTGAAGTACTGCTATCCAGTAATTACATTGTACTCGTTATTACTGCAGCAAGCAAACTGGGGCTCTTTAGCTCACGTTAAGCTCTCGTAGATCTCGTTATGAATAATTTGTAAAACACATTACACAATTGTGATAAATTAAATTTTACAATTTAATTAAACGTTGTGGTTATGATCTTTGTGGGGATAAGTGTGAGCCGTACGTATGGTTTGACCGAGAATAAAGGTTAAACCACGCTCGCCGCGTTTAGTCCGTGGATGGATGACCATTTGTAAACATACAGCGATCCGTGCCTTGGGTCAGGACCATAGCTTAACGTGCTTAACGTTAAGCTATTGGTCCTGACTGTCATACTTTGATCTTTGACAGCCGTTAAGTCAGCATAAAATAATACGTCATAATTGATTACTGTTATGGAAACTTTTAATTAACATTCCACAAGTTCTTAAATCGATATTTAGAATTCGATCGCTATTTAGGACTGATGGTCGACATACCGTACTGTATCCTTAACAATTGTCGTGTTTGTCGCAACTATGATACGGAATCAGGGATATAACATAAATAGTATTTAATGTGTTTGGAAAAAAACAGTCTCTTATAAATTTTTAGGTATAGAAAGCACAGTTTTTATTTCATCTTTAAATAAATTAAATAAATAACACCAAAACAAAGTTCGCTCTGAGTCATTAAAATGCAAATCTAAGACAAAAGATTCAATCTCTCGGCGTACAGCGAAGAAAATTTTCAAATTGAAATCGTGATAATAAACTTATGCTTATTTAAAAAGTTGACACCGAGTCTACATTTGTATGTTCAAGAAACTTTGTCGTGCTTGTTTTGTAAGGAAAGGAGTTGAATGATGACATTGATATCGACGTTTTAATCAATTTAATACACCTTATATAAAAAGTAAAACGAAACCTTAATAATACTAATATTCACGTCTTATACGACTTAGTATGGATTAGAAATTTCCATCAGACGCGTGACAGACATGCGATAGTATACTTAAGCTAATCCCTTTACGGATTAGATAGGCAAAGTAATTAATAAATCCGAGATGTTTCATTATTCAGATGTACATACTTCACATATATGTGCTTCGCTGAAACCTTTAAACAGTTGACCGAGGCATCGTAATACAGATTATGTATGAAGTATTCAACTTTATAAATACTTAAATATTTGTTTATGAAAGTACCTACTATATTGGTCGATACTTTTTCGTTAAGTTCCAATATCAATATTTATTTCTAAGCCTTTAGATATGGTAAGTCAAACGTTTATTCCGTTTAATGCTGAAAGAGGTAAGCAATCTATTATTATCTGAGAAAGGAGTTATAATACTTTGAACAGAAAAGTATTTTAACCGGTCTTACCTTAACTTGGTCCTGTTCCCCAGCATATTCGATGTTCTGAAATATAGTCCATGTGTAACGTCGCCGCACCTCCATTCGGGCCAAGTATCTTCGGTACCATTGCTGTATCAAGATGGCTGCCTTCATCGCTGTAACAATAATCTTCAGTAAGAGACGTTTTTTTATCTAAAAATTACTTTTGTCTTAAGTGACCTTAGCTTTTTATTGAAGCGAGATAAGCCGGTTTGAGAGCCAGAAAGTAATTTAACTGAATGTTGAAAAACCGTATTCGAGATTGCCACTGAAGGAGGAGAAAATTTGAAAAGAATGGAAACTTGTCTGTGATTGGATAAAAGTGCTTCAACCGGCTCTTTTTCTTGTCCATTGAATAAAATAATGTTTTTATCAGCTAACGTATAGGATCAATAAAACCGCATTATGATGTTTCTGGGTAATTAGGTAAAGTTCATTGCAAAATAAAAGCCTGCTAAACAACAAAACATTGACAGGTTACCAAAAAAACTCTTTTCGTAAATAAATTGCCACGACTTGCGTGGGAACGAACAGCTGTCTCTGTTACCCTTTTCTTTCTTTACATGATACTGATACAAAAGTACCCAGGATAGTCTAAATTTGGAATATGTTTCTTTGTTAATACTTTTTATATGGTTAAGGGTACCTCTACACTACCAATAGAAACAGTTTACGATACATGCCTAAAAAAAATTTTGTAGAAAACAAGTATGTAAAAGACAGAATGAAAAATATGATTTTTAGGTAGTGTGTTGTACTTATAACAACAGCTAGCTTTATATAAGTATATAAATGAATAGTTATGAGCCCTATTATAAAAATGTAAGAAATAACTCAGAAATATAATGATAGACAGTTCGGAAGAGGGATGACGAAAGAAAGATAAATGGATTGTCTGAATGATGAAAGAAATACGAAACAAATGAGTGCTAAGTGTGGGATCGAAGTATTGTTTGGTAGATAAATACATGTTTCGTTCACTTCAATGTTAGGATGAAGAAGCCCAGTGTAAAAGTGTGTGTGTGGATGTCGGTTATCGTGGAAAAAGGAGCATAGTCCTTTCTCAGGCTCTAGACTATCTGTGTACCAAATTTCATTTAAATCGGTTTAGTAGTTTTGGCGTAAAAGCGCGACATAGACAGAATTACTTTCGCATTTATAATATTAGTAAGGATTTGCAACAGATAATAGAACAGGTCGAACAGGTGCCAAATAAACTGAAAGCAGGATCTTTCAAATTTTTTTTAGATTTATAAAGAAAAGTTATAAAAGACGAACACTAATTAGATTTGAGTAAAGTTTGCTTTTAAATAACATGTTTATTTAAAAGCAAACTTAGGTATCAATCTACGATACTTATTACGTTAAGACAAGAACAAGTTCCCAATAAAATAAATGTACCTACATATAAATGAAATTCCCGTTAAGATGTATTAATGATCAATTCGCAACCCACGTATTTCGTTTGATTCTCACATATTACTTTCAGGTATAGAACCACCCACAACGGTGTCAACCGTCATCTTGGCGAACATAGCCGCACATATTCGATATTCTGAATTGCAAATTCGCAAACCCAATTTCCATCGCATTTTTATCGTCGACGCTCACATCGAACCGCTTGACTTATTACGTACAAATTGTATATCCTACAGAGAAAATAAAACTCAAATGTACAATTTAATATACTAAGATTTAAAAGGTCGATCTATTTAAAGTAGGTAGTATTAAATTGTTTGTTTAAAGTTGAACACTTTCACGCTAAGGGCCGCACTTGGGCCAACTTTACATAGAAACTCTTTCAGTCGTTACATAAGTGGGTTACTTAGGGCATGAACATATTGTAAGTAAGTTCTCGTTGTTCCAAAGTGCTACACTATTCCCTACAATAAAAACATTTGCTATGAGGTGGGGTCCGGCGAACCGTTATATTTACTCATAGGGGAATTACTAAGAAATAAAGAAATGGATAATGTGTAAACTTCCGAAGTAAATCTAATAGGACTAAAATTTATATAAACGATACAGTAACTTCATTTTGACAAAAATTGCCCGCTTTTACTTCATTGCGAAAAAGGGTAACTTGGTTAGGAGAAACGCAGAGAAATTTATGGATATACCACATTCGATTTCCGACTGCCGCCTATTTTTCATTGAATCGGCTACCGTATAGGTCGGCTGTAGCAACGCGCAACGCTTACAATATGTTGTATCGAAATAAAAAAAAAGCTGAATAAAATCATTTTTATTGGGAATAGTGATATAATTACTGGCTTACTATTTATTGCTTATCAAGCCAGATTAAAGTACCTAACTCCACATTTATCATAAAATAGTCATTCTTGTCATCCCGAAGATTAAATGTGTCAGAGTAACCAATTATCTTAACTATAATATAACTGACTGGTAATAATATTAAAAATAAAATAAAAATGAATATTAAATCGAAATAAAACATAACATATTAGTTGCGTTACCTATTCTCTTTTAAAAATAGTTTTAATTTAATCGTTTTATAAAACTTTTGCCAACTGTGACTACAATTTTTTTATCAACGGTCTCTACTCCTGTAACTTATCTCCAAAAAAGGTTTTTAACTTCTGAAGTAATAAAAAAAGGTTGGTTGTAGTCGAGGTTACGACTGCTTTGTTGCGTAGAACTATGAATTCGAGCGGGAATAGGCTCATCGGTTTACGTGCGTCGTTTCCTTTATATGGTTTTGTCAATTTAAGAGAGAATGTTTGTCCATTCGGTTCCATTTATTTCCCCTGCCCTGTTAAATGGTTGGTATATTAATAATTATAAAGGTCATTTTTTTTTCCTTTTTATTTTCAGTGTCGCATTGGCCTAGTGGTTAGTGGTTCAATGACCAGATAGGCATGCACCAGGTTACAGTTTCGAACCTAGGCCAATACGAATCTATGGTAGCCTAGTGACACAATGATGAGATTCCCATGCACGATAACATTCAAAGCTAGCTCATAGTTTAATTATTTCTACCTTAATAAAGAATAATGCGTTTTTAGTTATTAAGCTGTGTCTCTATTGACAAACGGTTAAGAAATATGTTATAATTAAACCAGGATTTAATAAAAAAATAAACCCAAGCCGGAATGAGCAACCCTAATCTTCTATGTTTGTTGGGTAGAAAGTCTGTGATACTCACACCACTTTTCTGACATTGACATTGCAATTGTTTCACCTTTTCGTTTGCCATGCCTGTATTAACGAAGACGTAAGCTGATGATGCGCTGTACATATACAATGGTAGACAGTACATAGAAAGTTATATAAAACATAACTTATAACACAAATGACGATAAACTATTCATAAATGAATGGCCCACTCCGTTCAAGTATATTTGCTTTGTGCTCACGCAAGTGACGAGAGCTGTTATTACAAGTGTATATTCTGACAATTTAATGTGTTTACGAACCGTTTTATATTTTGTTTATGCAGTAAACTAGCACACCAGTGTTTAAAATATTCTTGTAATGTGTTTTCTTTTTTACAAGGCTCTCAATATCATAGTCTAAATTGATAAAGAAATTTAATTAATTAATTAAGAAACTAAATGCGTATTTTATTACAACCTACGCAAGTTATGGCAAAGATAGTAGAGACAAGTGATTTGGGTTAATTTCAATAGCAGCAAATATTGGGTCAAGGTCACCTGAGACGATAGCTCACGGGGAAGCGTCTAATGTTTTGGGAAAACCCTTTACCGAGCTGTAGGAATCGACTGACCTCTTAGCTTAAGCATAAGCACGCTTCAAAACGTAAACATTCACGAAACATATCGTAATTTATGTACAGTAGTAAATATTTCAAACTTTACAATATTACTAATAATTACTTTTGAAAATGAAAACAAAGGAATTTTCAAACGTCACTCAGATTGACGTAGAGTGAAAATGTATTACCAAAGATTTTCAATTACGAACTTTAAAAGAGAGTTTTATTAGTCTTTAAAAGAGACTGTGACCCTTGAGTTTGTGTCGACATTTCTTCTCAGGGTCAGTTAGGAAATGTTGACTCCAGCGAGCTCAAACAAAAAGTGACATGTAAAAGTAATTGTATATATATCCTACTTGCATAACAAACTATTTCATTTCATTTCACGAGCGTAGTGCCTAAATATCTTTATACAAAAATGCGCAAAAAAGTTCATTACAAATTGTTCTAAAACATCTTTATTTATTTTAATAGTTATTGTTTAGTCTTTCATCGGACTAAGTAATTCAGAATGCACATAAGTACATATGTATCTATTAAGTAACATTAAAAAGGTCATGTCATTGCGCATACGAGTCCCATCCGAAAGCTTTTGGGTCCCAACGACTGCAATACGTTCAGCACTTCATTAACATTTTCATTTTAAAGTTAATTTTCGGGGAGTTTATTGGACAGCGTGGGAACCACAATTAAGATGTTTATTATCTATACATATATTATAACCCCAACACGTAAAATTATGTATAGCATAAACGATTTAGAACGTTAACTGTAATTCTAAAAACCCTTTTCAGTTTTTGTTGTTATTGATTACAATGCTTAACTTTAACTAACAGTATATTATAAATGATATTTAACAACTTCATAATGTATTTATTATAATAAACAAACTATTTAATTATTTTGGTTATTATCTTGGGAGCTATCTCCATAAGCTTACTGCGGTTACGCCAAACTCTTAGCCCAAATCACCGTGAGATTAGCTAGTACAGCCACGATTAAATTAAGACAGGCAAGGGTATCGTTATCTACATCCTATATCGAACCTCCGGCAGTGGAGAGCTCCCTAATCACACTATTATCATAAATGCGGAACTTTTAGAGTAAGCTTTAGGACATTCTGCCGCATCTACAAGACATAGCATGTGAATAGTACAATATAATTTTTGTATTATTTTTCGAGAAAAAAAACATGAACCGTGAATAATACCACCCTGTAACTGTCCTATTGCAGGGCAAAGGTCGCATCCCATACAGGGAAGGATCGAGCATTAATCACAAGGCTTACAATTAAATTACTTATGAGTTGGTGGGATTAATAAAATCTTATTATTTTAATTATTTGTTACGCATTATCGCATGTGGAGCGAATATTTGTAATTAAATACAAATAATAGAAGGACAAACTTAAACCTAAGGCAGGACTCCAACCTGCGACTAAGCTACCGAGGTCAATCTTGTTTTGATCACGATGTTTTTATCAACTTTAGTTATTACTGTTTGAAAATAATAACAAATTACTGTTTGAGAATAATAAGAAATTGTCTACAGATATAACGTCTCTTTAATCTACGAATCCGCTATTAAAATATAAGACTATCACAATAATAGAATATTACCCGTTGTTTACAACATTCATATTTAATCCAGTCATATTCTAATCCGTCGCACAAATAGGCAATTAGATATAAAAAAGATAGGTATTCAAAACTACATCAGATATCTTGTGTCAATATAAAAGTACTCTATTAAGTGTCATACAACTAATCGTACATAGCCGGCTAATCGCTCGGCAAACGATAAAATGTAGGTCAATGGGCAACGTGTATGTAAAATATGAGTGGTATGTCGTATCATTAACAGGTAAACCGCAACTGTGCTCCGTGAAATTACTATAAATTGATATAAGTTTAGTATGGTGCTGTAATTTACATAAATGAATATGCAGCAGGTATAGGTTAAGTGACTAAAAAAAGATTAAACAAAATATTCGCACTCATTTGCAAGAAGTAATGAATTAGCGCTAGAACTCAAACACGTTCTGTTATTCCTTTGCAATTATTGGCTTTAGGAAAAACTCTCAGTGGGAAAAACAAAGCAAATAAAATTTCGTTCTTGTTTTTTCAGCCGAAGCGGCATAAATATTCCTGACACACGTAATACTCACACGTAAACAAATATAAACAACTACGAGACAAATAGTCGTCGCCGTTCTAACAATGTCGTCAATGTCACAGAAACGACGTTTTCAATATCAATTTTCAACCTTATTATTTCGTAGAGTCGAATAACATGCGAACACTAATAACATACGAGAATATTAAAACTTTTATTTATATTGATAAATTCGTAGTTTTATAAGAAAATAAAAAATCAAGCCATTATAATATTCCCCAATAATTTTTCAACGAGAACTGAATTGATAAAATCAATATGTTCAAACTTTTTTATGCGTAGGTAAAATTTAAGGGTTCTACGGGTTCTACATCAGTATTTCGTAACTAATTAGGTAGATTCTGAAAATAACACAAACAACCATGCTTTTAAGGGCCTATGCACACCAAGTTTTTTAAACGCGCCGTACGTCGACGGCGCGCTTATACTTTGTTAACCCATGGGAAACGTAAAACTATATTACAGATATACCGGGGTTACGTAGGAAGCCGGGACACATTTTTCGTATTCGTCGTATTTCAAACCTTTTAACGTTACATAACACGATCAGACGAAGCAATCTACCATAATCGAGAGCCACTTGGTTCATTACCTCGCCGCGATATTTCTATGTAATCTTAACAAAATGTACAATGTTCTATAACTTCTAAGTAGATACGAGTATTATATAGTATCAGATTAAACTTAAAAAAATATATAGTACTAGCGGTCTCTTGCGACTTTGTAAGCGTGTTTAAGTTTCAACGGTTTTTTATGTTTTGCGCGGAACCCTTATTCTAAAGTAAAAGTATGTGTAATATTACCTCAGCTATCTGCCAGTAAAATCGGACTAGTAGTTCTTGATTATAATTTAGTTGCGGAGTTATTTTAAAACTACGATATCTCCTTAGATATAAATTGAAATCAATCAATTCACACAATATCTTTATAAATTATAGCCTATTTATTATTCTGATGTATAAGCTAGTGATGCGACTCGATTCCACTTTTACTCGAGTGACTCGAGTGATACCTAAAATAATCGTATTCGAGTGAAGAAATAGGCGACTCGAGTTGACTCGGACTCGAGTAAACTCGAGTCACTCGCTCATCACTCACCTAGACAAACAGGTTTGTACATGTTTTATAAAAGTTTTATGTTACGTTGAATTATTAGGGGCAACATAAAAAAAAAGGTTGGTAGATTCATAATATTTCATATAGTGTGATGAAAGAAGATTATTGTGTGTTTAATGGAAAAGACTGATTATACCTATGCAAACTATTTTTTAAGACTGATTTTAAATACTTTATATTTAATAATTTTAAGTTGTTCATAAGTGAGATAAAAAGTTTTATGTTATGTGTCGCATATAATATATTTTTGTTTTTATTTTTCAAATTGTCTGATTATTACATTATACTTACTCTGATTTATTGATTCAGTTTGTGATTTTATTTTCTTTGCCTTAAATAGCTTAAAACACTTAACTTCAGATTAATTGTTACTCGATGAACGTTAGTGGTCGAGTTACTCGGGCACCACTCGAGTGACTCGATGATTCGAGTGGTGTTCGAGTGACATTATAAAATGACTCGAATGAATCGAATGGCAAAATTTCACTCGAGTCGCATCACTAGTATAAGCCATATTATTGTAAAGTTTCAATTAAATCCAGTCAGTAGTTTTTGCGTGAAAGAGTAACAAACATCCATACATACATCCATACATCTTTACAAACTTTCTCATTTATAACATTCGGAATCGTTACTAATGTTATAAATGAGAAATATATAAATGAGAATTATAATATAAGTAAGGATTTTTTTATTTTAATTCAAATACAAAATACATCTCAAAATACTTTAAATAAATAAACTTATCCACCAATTTTTTGTGGCAAATAAACAAAAGAAAATTAATATACCTACATAATGGTAGTTCGCTAAACCCTTTGAAACCCGTACAATTACTTGTGTCCCCTATATTCACAATATAGACAATTAGACATCCTATACATGTTGTGTGGTTATAACTCACAACTGAAACCTTAACTTGTCGCCTGAGCCCTTTGTTGTTTACTGAGATCCAATTTACGTTAGACAACCTTGAGTACTAACAGACTACGCTTATGTGCGTGTTACACAAAATCTCGTGGAAAAATCATCATGCAATAAGGAAAATCCGACGTTCCCTAATATAGCAGGACTACTTTCCAAATTTTATGACTCGTGACATTCTGTCCCTTATAGTTACGGGCTGAAAAGTTACTTTCGCAACTTTTAGTTCGTTTAACATAAAAGTTTGTAAACGGGTCAACTTACAGGAAGCCCTTTGAAAAGCAGCGGAGCTTGTTCGCAAAATATTTCGCCCAAAAAATACGTCCGAATTTAGTTTTTGCCTCGATTAACAATTAATTTGAAGCACATAATAAAATACTATGCTTAAGATTACATACATAAAATAGAAGATATATTTATGTTACTTAAGATTATATTTATGATCAAATGCTTGTCTTGCGTTATTACAGTGAAAACAATCCTAATTTTCTTGTCCAACGTTGAGACGTGAATAATATACAAGCCTCAACTAGTCGTCTTTTTAAAATATGAACATTAACACAAAATGTTAAACTGGAAAAAATATATGAAAAATGAAATCAGATATTTGACTGAACTTGTATTAAAATGATTGATATGTGCTTAAACTGATATAAAATTTTAGTGATTTTTCCCAATGGAGTAGGTATTTACTTACTTCTCTCTGCTTTGGTCATGCTGACATCATCTCTCCTCCAAAACCGGAGAAAGGGGGCAAGTGCCTTAATAGTGCAATCACCATTGAGAACTCTCTTGCCCAGCCTCTTGGGGACTTCTTGTTCTATCTCGGAGCTCCGGCATGACGAGGAGTCGTCTCCCTGGGAGCGGGGCCTCCGCCCCCCGCGGAAACTGACGCAGCCACATCCTTCAGCGAGGGAGAACATCGCTGGACGTTTGTCCTTGCGTCTTTTTTTATCTTTTCGCTGGCGCGTACATCGTGGCGTTTTCTGCCGCAACTTAGGAATTGTGGCTGACGTCTCGGAGAAAAGAGAGCGTGCGATGTTTTACCATGACCCAGTCCCTCAGACTGGTGGGAGTCTGTAACAAACAAAAACAAAGTATGATAAGTGCTTCTTTCAATTGCATACACAATAACTTTAACTTTTGTAATAATTTTTAAACTAAAACATTAACTTAATAAAAATTAAATGATTAAATTTATGTAAATAGCTACGAAGCTCTTTCCAAATTAATTCTACAATTCATTCTCTTTTATGGACAACCAACGAACAAAGCTGTAATTATTTATATAAACGCTGTAATTAAACACCTATGTTAATAAAATATAAGTATGTAATTAGGACCGAGCGTGTTAGTCGAATTTGTCCTTTTAAGGGTTCGCATAAACTTTCTACATTTGCACTTTGAGATGAAACACAAGTTAGTTTAGGATTCAACAAATGTTTTTTGACATTTACAGCGAGGTAAATGGTTTTGTCTTTAAACAATGTCTTATCTTTTTTCACTTTATTTTCCATGCATAGTTATTAAGTAAATAAATATTTATACATTTATATAACTTGACAAAAGCGATTTGACTAAAGAATTTATTGTCTATGTTAGAGTTAGTATATGTATCAGAGCCGGCTCCAGACATCATATGTTATGCGCTAGTGTCATCTGTAATCCTCCAACTGTTACTTAGTCTGGCTCTGAGTTATTGCAATATGCGAAGCAGTAGATAATACTCAGCATTGCTTTGTGTTATATTCATCCCTTTATGGACAACGATTAATATCTAGATGAATAATTTACCCCATAACTCAAAATGTTAGTCAAAACAAAGAAACTTTTGCTATAAAAGTCGAAAACGCTCAAAATGTAAGGGTACGGGAAAACAAAACACCTCCAAAATTTAACGACGCCATCTTAAGAAATTAACTCAATTTATTGTGAGCGTCGCCGTAGTGGCCCGAAGAAACTTTAGAATGGCATAGGTCACTCACAACAAAGGGTGACTCTTGATTAATAGTCGTAAAATGTCAGCCTTGCACCAATTACGCTTCTTCATTAATACGCTAAAGGTGATCAAAAATTCTTGTGATTTTTTCTTAGATCAAACTGCATCTGTGTAATTTATTACATAATAGAAAATGATCAAAACAAAGTACTTGGCAGTGCTCATTTTTCGTTTGTTTTTTTTCATTATGATTTGCCTTTTAATAGATTTTTCTAATTACATAATAGTGTTTTCTACACCATAACTCACATTTTAGATATCTTTTTTTTTCAATTATTTTCAATCAACAAATCCTTATTTTTTGTACTACAATTATGTCATGAGTAGCATAACAAATTACAATTCACAAGATTGTGACGTCTGTAATACCACTCACAACCCACGTGCCGGTGTAGATGAATGTGATAAACTTAGGACCATACCTAAATGATTAAAATAAATTATTCTTTCTTGGTCTTATGCCTCTCATCACCTATAAAAAAATTATGGCCCACTAATATTCCATATGGCTAATGTGTTAATCAAATAATGGTCTCTTTATAGGTTTACCGTCAACGTTGGTCATAAAATTGCCAAAAATAGACCAATCACAAAAAAGGTTGCTATATGTATTGGCGTTATCTGAGACAGTCGTTTTGAATGTCGGTCATGAGCCCGATTTACTTTTATTTCCTGGGGTTATATTATTATTATGATTGTTTGTATTTCGCGATGGTTCGTTTTCGAGATAAAACAGAAAAAATGCTATTTTAAGCATAAAGCAATGTACCTACATAAATTTCAAAAATAGTACAGTGAATGTTTTCCACGACACATCACAGCCCTTACCAGATTAAACAAAGGCTAGCTTTTATTCCACAAAATTGCATCAGTGTTCTTCTTCAGCAGTATTATACAATACATAGACACCGAAATATCCCACTGAAACACCGATACCATTGTTTTAGCCACAAATATATTATTTTGAAACATGTGAAACAAGGTCATGTTTCATGTTATCTTTTCTGTTTTATATTGCTAGCAATTTATAACACAGAGTGAAGGATATTCCTTTCTCTCGCACAAAACGCCTGTCGAAAGACCTTTTACCCTTTTTGAAATAAATATTGTCAGATTAAAATAACGAATCAAGAACAATTGTACAGGGTAGATTACGTAAATAAATGTCTAAGTTTGTTCTAATGCTTTTTATTTTATTTCTTTTTAGAATGTAGATGAATAAATATTTTATCGAAATGTTTTATAACTTTAACCATATTTCTTATCTACTGAATAAAACTCATCACAAGTCTACAATTACCCAAAGAATGGAATTAAAGTTGTCTAATACAAGCATTTAAACTTTAAAGTTACATAAAAGACTTGTAACCAACGTGTATAATACTAGTTATTAACTTCAAAATTGTTACAAGTGGTTCGTGGCTTCTATTAAGGCAGTTTTCAATGTTATAAGAGGCTAAGAGATAATAACAGTCGGGTTTAATCTCAGCTAAATGACTATGCCAGCGCCTATATTTAAACAGATTAGCGCTGCAAAAGTCTGGGTCTCTGAGTTTAGATGGCAAACGCTCCAGATTGAGTAAATTGCGACGTCAATTTATCTCGAACGTAGTAAAGTGAATACATATATGAACAGTATGAATAAATTGGCTCAGGAACTGAAAGGATGAGTAAGGAAAAATAAACCAGGACTGATCAATATAAAAGTTAATTAACTCGTACATCGTAAGTCAAAACTCGATTTCGAAGCCGAAATAAAGTGGCAATTCTGTTTATTACTGTGTCTGAACCGAAATTGGTTTGATTATGCTGTCGGCTACGTCTGTAGAGAACAGCATAATTTTGTCGGTGTTCTCATTAAACCATATCACGCACCAAAAAGCAAATAGAGCCACCCTTGTTCCAAACATAAAACGTAGCAAACGCTTGTGACGTGATTCGCAATCAAAATTACTCGCTATACAATACTCGAGCAACTTTATTTTCTCACGGGATCAACTGAAATACGAAGCCAGAGACATTACTTACGGTCTTTTTAACCTTAGCCAGAGATCGAGTAGGTAAGTCAGAATCGTAAATGAGTGGTCCTTTTTCTTTCGACGCTTGATACAAAAGATTAGACGATGTGTGGTATGTATGTTATGTACCTACCCCAGCGAGTAGAACCACTGGGAGCGCTTTTGGGTAGCTATAACAATAAATCTCTACCCACAGTTCTAAATGTTTTATGAAAAGGTTATACATTTTACACAACGTGATTTTGTACACCGTTTTCATTGGTTTATTTTTAAACAATCAGACCAAATTTAAAACACAAACGAATCACTACATGTACAAAGAGTAATGTAATGTGTAAGACTTGAAATAGGCCTACCTAATAATATCGATTGTATCAGTAGGTAATACCTACTTATTACATAGACCACAACATCTTTGTCCATGATGACGTGATCCCATTCACAGATATAATTTTCTCTTCAAGGCCAATGAGGTACAATTAGGTTAGGTATATGCGATTTAATGAAGCTTTATAACATCGAGTCCCTTGTAGCATTAACCGTAATAACAATTTATAATAAAAAGGATGATTTAAATGCTAAAGTTGAGTTGATCTTGTCGTAAATGAACTGTAAATAATGCTCAAGATTACTTTTATGAGACTATTTCAGAAATATCTAACATAAAAAGCAAGTTTCAAAAACAATTACTAAGAAAAAAATTTAATAAATTAAATTATTTTAGAAAAAACGTTTCTAAAGCCCGTCTGACTTTATTAAATTATTGTTATAATATACCTATAAAGAATATAGGTATGCATGAACAAAAATCTAAAATTTAACGAAACGAAACATAGACCCTGTCGAGAACACTTCTACGTCAATGTACTAGTAAAAAGACTATGTTAAAGTGTTCTTTAATCTAGTTTCCATGCAAACACACATGTTCGGATGTTTTAAACAAGCAATTTGAGAACGGAAGGCAAATATTTTCGTTACCAGCGAACAAAGGTGTACTAACAACTCGTGTGTTTCGTCACAACCGTTTAATGTTCCTATTTAAAATTGTACGTTAATATGTTTTAGGTTTTAATATAATGTGAGTTAGATACTTCATTCACATTTTAGACTTCTTTAACTACCACTCAACTAAATTTCTATTTACCAGTTAATGAGCTGCCCTGCAACCCAACAGGTAAGACAGGTAAAATGTTGTTTGAAATTAAATAAGTTTTTTATCTTACATAATGAAAAAGAAGCATTAAACCCGTTAAAAAAAGATTACCCATACAACAAACGTGATTTTTTGCCGCCGGTTTTATTATTTAAGTAGTTTGCCAGTGTTGAGTCACTAGACATCACAAGTCTATGCAAAGGGCGTTAATACTGGTAATTAACTCTTTAAGTATTTTCAGAACTATTGAAATATATGTTCCGAAATTTAAGACCTTGGACTCGTCAGTTCTTTAGTCGAATAATAGCTAGCCAAGTCCATATAATTGTGAACTATAAAGTGAAATTACTTCTCGTAAACGGGACTAAAATATCTTCCGCGGCCGTTGTGTCGGCATGTCACAGTAATGCACTAGGCTACTGCCCGCAAAACTGTAATTAGCGAACTGGGTGTACTTAACTTCATCCGGGATCGGTGTACTCGGAAACTACCACAGGAACCCAGTAAGACACATTTGGAATACAATACAGAATACAGATGACGTCAAGGAAATGAACGTCATAACCCTCTACCGCTTTCTCCTTAGATAAAGGCGAACACTGACACTAAAAGCAGGGTTAAGGACAGGTTAAATAGTCTGGCACTAAAGTAAATGTCACATGATTGTATGACTTTTAAAAATACTATATCTAGTGCTGTTGCAGAATATAAAAGAATTGACGACTCATTTTATAAAATTCATTGTACATTTTTATTGGTTCGAATGTAAACTAACTTCATTTTAAAGTTTAACTGGACTATGTTCATAGAAATCCATTAATGTACATCAATTGACACGTAAAGCTTCTAGTAATACGATATCTCCCGGCACGTCGCCAAGTCATATTTATTATCTTCATTACTACAAATGCAATACTGTGATGTGTGTCTATAACATATCTAGCCTATCTCGGTAATATAGAGCACAATAATTTTCAACATTTTATATTTCATTTGATAAAGAGTTAAACTGTTCCTACTACAAGAATAACCCTCGTCTGCATTTCCAAAATTTAAGTCACATTCATTTGAGATAAGAAATCTATAAAGCATCTCTTCACATAAGCCTCCCAAAGGACTGAAGTTCTCTCTGCCGAGGATGACCCAGATAATCCGTAGTAAAGGCGGCGGTAATAATAAAACCGTTTCACATCATGATGCATTTGAAAATAAAATCAATATGGATTTAACAGCTTTAACACGAATCTACTAAATCTAGAATAGAATTCGAGATAACCTAATAGAAGTATCACAATAAAGTCGATAAAAGCTCCCGTAAAATTGACCAAAAATAATTGGTTGTCTGTAAAGTCGATTTACGGACAATAATTTTACGTGATAACGTCACAAGCCGAAAGCTAAGGCCGATCGTGCCTCTTTATCGCTTGTTGCGCGCTTTCGCTTGTACGCTCGGCTTAGGCGGAACGTGACACTTTTTCGTGCGTGCAGCCGGCGTTCATCGATTTATAAGACGTTATCACGTCAAAAATTTTTGTTTTATGTAGACAACCTACTGTAAATCTGATGCTCACACACGCGTGCACTCTTTCAGGATCTTTTCAGCTTAACTCAATAAAAATTACCTAATTTTGTTAAGTGTACTTTTAACAAAAAAAAACCCACTAAACTAAAATATATTTTGAAGTCACTATTGCAACATGTATATTCTTAGTTAAACTATTAAATCACTGCATCTTTGATTATAGTGAGTCTTAATTTAGTTAAAGGTTATTCATTGCTGCCAATATCGTATAATTCAGAGAAAATGGAAGCCGGAAATTATTTAAACGTTAAACACCGATCGCGTACCAGATGCTGGTAATAAAACCACAATTTGTCATATACTAAGCCACGTGGATTACCTTTAATGAATGTCGCCGTCGAACATGACAATCAGATAAAATATATCCGGGCAAATGACCACTGGCCGAATAACTTTTTAATGATAGCCACATGTAGGTGGCAGTAATATTTTCTACTCGTTCGTCCTTACAATTTATATAAGCACCTCTGTATTGGCCTTCTTTGTTTACTCTACTACTTTTGTTATTAATTTCCATGTTTGATATTAGATATCTATTATTTAAATTTTTTAATTTGCAAAGATGTATCGAACATTAGCTTGATTATAAGTTACACTGAAATTGTAGTCATTCACCATTATAATATCTAATGAAAATGTAGGCTTCATACATACCTTTACAATGTCATATAATGATATATGTAGCCGACAGGTGTATTCGCAATCAATCATATTATAAAATCAGTTACACAAGTTACATAGTTATCAAACAAAGGCACGCAGCGTGTAATACAAGCAGTAACATGAATGTTACTAAAATAATCCCATTCAGAAACAGTAATGAGTCATATCAAAATCATTGCCAGTGTTACTTAGTAGTCATATCCCGTTGAATGAAAATAATCGTATATATCGTACCTGTGATTCATAACTGACCCAACATTGAAATCGGTCATTTGAAATGCTACGATATTTTTACTACATGACTTTAAATCAGACTCGCGTGTAGAGGGCTTTAACCTGTCACACGATGTCTTTTAGAAACTTTATACCATTCTGGCTTGCGGTATAAACAATATATTTTTAAAGTTTGACTATAAAAATCGTCTGCTATAAGTCTTTATAATGTTTTTCGAGATCGCAAAACCTATGGAAAACATGTCCATACAAATTGGTAATTTGCAGCACTCTACGCAAAAAACGATAATGTTCCCCGAATTCCCTTGAGTTTTTCTGTTACTTAAGTCTACTTAATGTTGAGTACACAATGATATGCGTTACGTAACGGTACACTGAAGCTTTTATGAAACGTTTTATCACAATCATCATTTATCTTCAGTACATGTCTCGTTGGAGAACAGAAGATGGCGCGATATCTGCGTTATGAAACATTTCGATATTTATCTGCGGCAATAAAAGATAGAAACTATATTTATATACAGTGACCCGTGCTAAGTTCGGCCTAGTGAAGTAGCTAGACCGTATTGATCAAGAGAGAAGAGCTTAAAGAATGTGACTTGGACGGCTTTAAATGGACAAGCCAATTTTGGTGAACGCCTAAAAATAACTTTGCAATAATTGGCATGCATCAGTCGATATCATACATTTAACGTATTGATGGTCGGTATGCTTTCAAAGTATTCGCCGATAGCATTCGCCCACTACATTTAGATTAAGCGTCGACACTTTTCCATAAATCACTCAACAACTTTATTTTTGTTTCTCATAAATGTTATATCATTGGGGCCAAAAATAAACCATATTGAATTATTGAATAATGACTAAACAACACAATATACAGAAAACAAAAAGTACATTTAATTATAATGTACTTTTTGTATCTTTACTGCTGACGAGTTTCATCTGACACTCTTAAAACTGGATCATGGTACGATAAAATCTTTAATTCCACATATCCCATTGTTTTCAATCATGAAGATACAGCAAACAGTAAACAGCCCTCTTTTAACGATTCCCTTTAGGAACTTTTACGGGAATAACGTTATTGTATAGACGTTTTCATTGTTATTACCTGCTATAAGGCGTTTCCCAAAAATAGTCCTTTTTTCCTGTTCAATTGTTTTATTTTGAATTCAATTCGAATCATGAAATTCTAAGAGGGAGACGTAAATAAATATAAATTACAATTAACAAGTTGTTTTCTGTTGTTTTGTTCTTGTGTTTATTGTGTGTGATTGTTTGGAATTATTAAAAACCCCGTGTAAAACAAATGAAAATCATTACAATACAATATCTAATCAAAAATAGTTTAGTAATTTATTGTACTATTTACGCCACTGCTACACGGCACTCACTGCCTGGCACTGTGCAATGTGCTCCGGGTTCAATTCCGGCTCCCGGAATCCCAATCATAGAGAAAAACCTGTGTGATCCAAAAATATTGACAGTTATTTTTATCTTTCATCTAAATCAGTTTTTGAACCCCCACCAACCAAGATTTTACCCTTAGTTTGAAAGTGTTTTAAAAAAGTTTCAAAATCAAATAAATAACATTCTGATCTTGTATCTATTCCTTCTTAAAACGTATTACAGGTTTTAAGCTACCTTTATTTATTCTATCTACTGAGCTTAATCAAAATTCCCAAGTAGGTAAGGTATATCACATCAGAATATTCGCTGCGGCCAAGTTTTCGAGTAATGTCCAATCTAAATTCAAATTGTCTGATATTATTACAACAATGCAAAGGTACGATTCAATGTCACATTCAAAAGTAAATTAAATTATGACTGACATGAAAATGCACTATCCACTATCGGTTAATCAGACTCGACAGAAATATTAATGGATATGACATATTTCATGCACTGCTATAATATACAAGTGTATGTTACGGTAATTACCAATCATTATTAATAATTATCATAATTCGAAGTAAAAGAGAGAAATTAATCTCTTTTACTGGTGGTCTCTATTAATAACTTAACCTTAGTGTGTTTAATAAATTTTCACGCTTGGTCGGTCGATGGAGCCCCGCTTAGCAGGGCCTCTTTTCTTGAGATCTGAAGTAACCTAACAAGGAGGGGATAACTGGGGCTTTATTCGCTAACTTTGCTCGCTCATCAGCCCCCATTATACCTTCCGAATAACCTAACATATCCCCGTTGGGGTCCTCTGAGTTGCTCCAATAGAAAAAAAAACTAAATAGTTGATGAAATGTTGAAATTTTGTTTTTTTTTTTTTCAATTGTATGGAATGGAAATAAATCTATTTACACTATTTTGTTTGTTTTATTAATTTTACTGAAAAGGGGGATAAATTATAAATAATAACCAATTAAAGTAATGAATTTTACATGAATAATCACATTTACCAAATGTTGAAGTAATTATTAATAACTAGCTAACCCGAAAGACGTTGTCCTGTCTTAGCAAAGTGGCTTAGCTATAAATTTTAATTCGAACTGCAAATCATTTTTTTTCTAACTATAAAATTTACGTTTGAGTATCGAAAAATAAAAAAAACACCTCTATGCAAAGGTTAAATAGTCGTTATGTTTTCTAATTTTCTGCGCAATTTTCTTAGTTTTTCTTTCCGTAAGAACCTTCTACAAAGTATTAAACAACTTAAAAAAAGATAAATTAAATCGGTAAAGTCGTTATACCGTGACAAAGGGAAATAGATTCATCTATATATATATATATTATCAAAACTATTTAGCTAGCTTTATGTATTATAACCCTATCTGTGCAATTAACAAACAACACTGCTTCAGATTATTGAAATGGTTGTTTGAAGGATTACCTCTTACATCCAAATATGATTCTAGGACGCGGTAGGGTAGTAATTTAATATTGCAAGTACTACTTAGGCCTAGAAATGAAATCCATCTTATTGCTAGATTTCCATACTCGTGGCAAACACGATTACTCTCTCATATTGAAGAAGAGAATCGATCACAACATGCGATATTACTTTTACCTATCTCGAGGACCACTATTTTGCGATATGTAAAAAATCAACAAATAATTTATTTCTACTTAAACAATTTCTATATCCAATTATTTAAGGACGGCGCAATGTGTGCTTTGCTTTATCACGTAATATAAAAATGATTATACTTTTGTATATTATCACATCCAAGTTTAAGCGCCGCAAATCGGTAACGTTTCTAAATCAATCATAAACGATACCGATTTGCGGCGCTTGAAATCGTTTGAAACCGAAATTATAACAACTTATTATGTTCTCTTATGCAAGCATAAGATCTAAGATCTTCTCCTTATATGAAGGAATTTTCTGTAAGTATGTTAAGTATAAACCTGTGACGGCTGTAAGGCGTCCCTGTAAGAAGATCTGATAATTAAATCAGAATGTCAAAACGTACTCCTCATTTAACAGCGTTGACAATAAAACATAATTATAAAAGAAGTGCTTATAAATAAATACAAAAATACCAATAACAGTAAGTATAAATGCGCCCGACTACCCTATTAAGTAAAATGAGCGTGAACAGTAAACCGCCAGACTGACGATTAATCAACGCGTTAATATGTCTGTTTAAGCCAATTATACAATTAATAATACAGCGTCGTGGTAATTACTTTTTTGCGTAAACACATGTTACTAACATTCAAAAATTGTGTTGAAGTCATCATGAGTTTAAATTTTCGTTAATTGGTTGGTTGGTATATTTTCTCTTAGAACATTCTTCTGCCGCCTAGCTTTTTCCCAAGATATCCATCCTGTCTTTTCGGAATTATTCAGATCATATCAGATTATATCGGATACATAGACTACACTTTTGTAATAACACTTTGTCATTGACACTCTTTTTTTTTTATTTGATGCTGTTATGTAGATTTTCGCAGTTTTTCAGATTTTCGTATAACTATATAATTACAGATTACAGACAACAACATTATTAGTGTTGGGTAGCATATCCGATTGTTGAGTGGGTATTCCTGCGGTCGAATCCTCAAGTGTGATCGGATGTTCCTGGCAAAAGCAAGGTTAAGGGCTTCGCCCTCTAGTACATGAAACTTGTATGTATGCGGTATGCCCTTGCTTAATCCCTAGCGGTTTAGTATAACGTTGTAATTATGGCCTCTACCAATGTTTTGAAAACGTTATTCAATTTTTATCGCTGTAGTCTTTACAACAAATCTAATACAATACAGCACTGACGAATGTATAAATTGAGTGAAGCTGTCAATCTGATTAATTTGCTGTCTGTGTCTTAACTAGTCTTAACAACTCATCTTCCAGTCAGTTGAGCAATCGAAATTACGAAACCAAAGCTATTTCCGAGAAAATAGCATCCTTCGTACTTAAAATTCGTCTTACGTGCACTAAATATCTCTTTATAATAATATAATAATTATAACGTTAGATACCATCTAAATAAATGTAGTGCAATTATTTTGCATAAAGCTTGTTAATAAACTTGGGGCATCAGTATGCCAAGTATGTAAATTTGCATTATGCATTTAAAACTTTCTGGTGCAGCTTTGAGCTTTACTCGGGTATTAGCAAATTGGATGGATGTGTGTTGGTTTTAGCATAACATCCCCCTTTTCTTCCCTTCTTTCTCAAGCAAAACCTAAGGAAGCACACTATATAAATACTTATACTGTACAAGAACGTGACCTTAACATGAAACACGACATCGTTACACGTCACTTGACACCCGCTTAAATATTTGATCTACCTAAAGCGCGTCATCAACTTTAAGTTGCTTTTGAACTAATTAAGCGTAAGTAACTCAGACCGCGAATTAACTACTCAGCTTTTATCCTGCACAACTTAAAAGCTAAGAGCATCTACATAATTAAATCACCTCTTAAGTTCTACGTGAAAGTCAATTATGATCTCCATTCAAATCTTAATACGGAACTCTTGTAATCAAATTATACGGAATACTTTATCATTCCTATCGAGCAAATTGCTGGCAATGCCACTGAAGACCTTTCATTTACATATTCATCAGTCTGTTAAGGGTCGTCTGAACTGGCTTGTCTCACCTTACCACTAAATAGGTATATACGGTGATTCGCAAGTCAGTGGTAACTGGCAATAATAACTTACAAAAATTTAATTTACTAAGTACCCAGGTCCGTGATGGACAATAGAAGAGGACTAGTAAGACTGGTACTTTATGAACCGTACTACAGTGTATCGGCTTTATATGTATCCGTTGCGAGTCACTACAGCTGAATGCCAACAAACTATGTTAATAAATAACAAAAAATATAAGATTGACGATGCGGAGTGTGTTTGGTGTGTACATCTTTGTGAGATCTTGTTCTTTGACAATGAATTATTGTAAAGAACTTCTTAAATGAACTAATAAGTTAGATATACAGAGACGGACATATCGATTTGACTCACTAAAATGTGTATACCGCTGTATAGTACCTTACAAATAGTAGTATTATACTTTAGTAGTATAGTAAATTAACTTTTATTACATTAAAGGGCATTCACTGATAAGTCTATCTAAGAAATCGCTTCTGATTTGACTGATACATAAAGCATCTGTAAAGATGTTGGAGAACAAGCGAACACACAGAATACATTGAACCCATGTAATTCAAACTTGATCCAGTGGGAATTCAATTTAGGAGTTCGCTCCTAAAGAGTTTATCATTCAGGCAAATACTTGCAGTTTGGTTTTCTGATCCCAAATGAATATCACTTTATATCGCTGAATGACTTATTTATGCTTCCTTTTAGAGCAAGCTTTGTTTTCTAAAGCGGAACAGCAGACCCTAATTTAAATTGATGTTAATCCAGCCTCCACAGAACGTGCCCGCTGAGAAAATTGGATTGTCATCATCAAATTATTTAAATATGCCTGAACATGATTTTATTTTGTTGAAGTACATAATTCAATTAGTAAATAAGTTAATTAGATTTTCGGCCGGAAGCCGAAACTAGCTTTCATCACGTACATTTTAATAACATTGTCTACGTCATTTACTCCTATTCCATCCCATCTAGGTACCTACTTTGATCTGCATCTATCTAATATAGGTAATATTAGATATTTCTCCTTCAGTAGTCAGACGATTCAAACCTCTTAGTTATTCAACTTTTTAACATAAAGAAATGTAGAGTTCTCCCGCATTATCCGGTTATGGCTCTATAATGTTACCGCATCACCGGAATATTAAGAGCTGGCAAATATCAAGAAACCTACAGCTGTAATTTCACTTTGCGAAATTTTAAGTTTGCCGTAGCCGGGTTTGGGCGTTCTTGAAAGTGCCACAAAACAAATTTCGAAACCGGAATGAACTGGTACTTTCAACGTGGTATGTGCACAAGACGTAGCTTTTCTTCCATGCTCCTTTGAATCTTACTTTATTATAAGATTTGTTGCATACAAAAGTTAGTTAATGGAACGAAAAACTATAAACAAACAAACTATAATCAAATTCATATTATGAATTTATATGTATCAAAGTTTTCAATTTACGTCTCCGTTTTGAACAAACGGCCCTAATATACATTTAATAAATCCTGACTTTTTCAATTCAGCGAATTTCCCGCTTTGCATCTACTGAATATTCAGTAGGTAACTGGTGGTGTTTGCACTTGTATACCTTCATTGTAGGCGAACATATTTTATTTAATTCGTAGTGTTGGCCACTAACGCATTGTTCTAAAGTTATGCTTTTAAATATTATTCGCTACACAAACACTGTTTTACTAGCTGTATGTCACACTTATAACATGCGACGTTAATTCGAATAAAGATGTATTGTATGCAGAAATATAACTCTAGGTTAGTAGTAGCGTGTATGCAAGTGTATTTCACGGCCACCTTCAATATAGTTACAGCTATAATAATAAATTAACTCCAAGAGTTATGGATATGTTGATTTCATGCACGCAATGTACGTACTAGCTCATTTCTATTTTCTTTCTTTGAAGCGTGTCTAGTTTAAGTACACTATAAACTGATATCTAAAATTAGCATACTGTAGGGAACTCAGTCGGTTGATTGTTGAACAAGTTACACAACCTGCGAACACATGTTTGATGTATCATCAGCTCAACACATCAAAGAACTTTTCCATTCTTCTTGAATGAATGTACGAATATAGTTGAATGAACGAATGAATAAATAGAATCTTATTTCATTCTTGGAAGATGTTTTGATCTGTGATGCGACAAGCTATTTATAAAAACGTTTTATTATCGGCATTATACCTATTTTAACCGTCAGTAATTATGTTCAGCAGCTACGCAGTTTATTTTTGAAACATGTAGTCGATCTATGTAGCTCGGAAACTTTATCTACAAGTCTAATGTTTATAAATCACCAGCCTGTGCTATGCGAAAGTTTCATAATTTATGTTCTTACCCCGTTAGGACTTTAATTTACAACTTGGCCTTTTTTATAACTATGTTCATAGCGGTAATTGCAATGTTAGATGTTTATTTTTTTTGTTTGTTTATGTTTTTCATCTGTTTCTCTATAATGTAGCTCTTATCTGTTAATTTTAGTAAAGTCATTCCATTAATATTTACCAATAAATTAAAAATCAACATTCAAAATAGGTACTTCAACGGCTGTAGAAAATAATTGGGCAAAAACGATAAATGGATCAAAATGAAAAAAAAACGATTAAAATTTTATCAATCAAAATATCCTTACTAAAATATATATTCAAGTTTACGCGTCAAATTAAAATTTTCAAATATATTTGTCGTTTTCCGTGTATCATATTATTTATTAAAATCGGTCAGTCATTCGAACAATGAAACCGGTATGTAAGTAAATTGTATTTAACAAAACAGTATAGTATGGCGCCCAATCAACTGGACCGCAGTGTTTTCGTAATGTGACGATACCAATTACCAACCACAACAACTACATGTTACGTATTTTAATAATCAATAGGTGCTTTTATTCATAATTTGTTAAACACTGTCCGATCGTTATGATGTCATATTGTGATGTATTCATCAGTAAAAATGTAACAGTCCGTAGGTGTTTATGTTCAAACTAAGGTCGTATTAGAACGTGTATGGAAGCTATATTTATAGACAATTACAATATTTATTTAGAACAATAAATCTATGATAGTTCTGTTAACATTGCCTTTACCTCATGCCTTTCCTCACCTCCATACTACTACAAGTATAGGCTATCTATCTAAAAACCTCAAAAAATAGAAAAGCTCTCACAAAAACTTTTAACATTTTACTTTTAATGAATGAAGTATCTAGAAAGGCAATAATGACATATTTATGTTATTATTATTTATCTTGTAACTCCGTTAAACAAACCAGATCCAAGAAAGGTCGTAGGAGGGAAAAATAAAGCAATAATTTAATATGATATAGGACTATGACTTACTCTGGTTTATATCATCCGCTCCACGGTATAAGCACTTGGGAGTTAGTGAGTTACGCTTGTTAATTAAATGTCCAATTGGCAAGTTTAGCTGGCTAACTTAACTAACCAAGTTTTGTTTGTTTAAGCGAGTTAAACAAGTGAGAACTTACGAATCGAGACTTACTTACTTGATACTTTTAATTGTATAAATAATTCATTTGCTAAACAGATGAACGAATTTTATAAAATAAATTGGTACACAAAATAATGAAGTATTCATTCTATGAATAATAAAATAAAATAATATATATTTATAAAAATAACATTGGTACACATAAATAAATGATTTGGTTTTGCTCATATTTTTTTGTATTCTCTAAAAAATAACGTATCAAAGGACAACCTTCACTATGAAACTAACTTTGAAGTCGTTTATTCTATCGCATTAAAATATTATGTCATTTATGTAGAAACGTGTTTAAGAAATACCTAGAATAAGTGATACGTTTCATAGAAAATGTTATGGGAATGAACAGACAGTGATATTCGTAAGGTTATGGTTGGGGTATATAGCTGTTCTATTCTGTTATATCTGTATTATTTAGTGTGTAAACATTACAACGACAACTTTAAGATTTTTACGTTGCATGATTTATATGAATTAAGACGTATAAAAAATTACCTACAACGAAAACATAGGAATATTTATAAGTGATATTTGTTATTACAATCACTTTGATCATAGCAGCAAAGTGATATTCACAGCTCTATCTGTCCCAAGTTTCCAGAAATCATATTAAACACCAATAAATCTAGCTAATATCGCAGACCATTCACACTTGAGAGAGCGATTGTTGCAAATTAACGACCGATTTTACTATGCACTGTTTCATTTCTAATTTTCCCATTCAAACTATACAATCAAAGTGAGAAGTATCACTGAATTGAAACCTTATGAGTAGATATTTTTACACGATCAGTAAATTTAAGTTTTTTTTTTATTTTCAGTAATTAATTAAATACTGACCCAGTGCCAAACTTCCTTCAATATTAACAGTTGATCATTACTATTGTTTACCTACCAAAATATAAAGACTTCTTGGAATGTGTGTCATTAATATGATATCAAGATTGAGTTCATGCCCCTTAGATTGATGAAACAATCGCATATGAAATTCTTGCCACGATACTGGTCCCGAACATTTCCCCAATGATTTGGCAACTCGCCCCCGCCTATATTTAAATCGTAATCTTACTGAGTCAACGCTCTCGTCGCTCTAACACCCGAAATAAACGATCCCGTGAATACGACAATATTCGACCGAGTTCTAAATAGCAACAATAACTGGTAGAACTTATTGAGCTCAGTGCATGTGCATCGTGCAGTATAATGCTAAATATTTAAAAAAACTTGACGGAAACGCATGTTAATATCTTCATTTGTTAACGTAGAGAATGTAACGTGAACTACGCGGTTTGTTAACGTTTATGACACGATTATAAATTTAATCAGAATAACTTGTAATTATATAGAGTAGTTGAATTATATCTCTTTTCGTCACCGTTTGACATTCCCACGCGATGTCGTATTCCAATTCTTTCTCCGGAAACTCACTAAAAATATCTACGCAATGACCAACAATCAAAATCTGCAGACACTTCAAATTTACCACGAGACATCGCGTCAAATGTGTGGGAGGGGATTTAAAAAAAGCAGATTTCTTAAGCAGATATACCTATATCGTATAAAACATTGTATCTATATCTACTGTAAAAATCCGAGTCGCTACATGAGCGACTACATGCAATTTTCTATTAGACCTTCTTTTATCAACGTTTATCAACGTACAAAATTAAATAAATAGGTATATTATAAGGAATGAATGTTGATTTAAAAAATAATATTCGCACTGAAAAAAACTACTTACCAATTAGCTTTTACATAAAATTAATATAAAAATACAACTATAATTACCTCTTTTATTTAAACAAAAGCTATCTAACTAGCAGAATCTTAAGAAATTCATATTAAATAAGGTTTAATTAACAACACTTGCTAAAACCCTACAATATCGTAGTCGCAAATTTCCAATAATCTTGTAAATATAAAGGATAGCGTAAGGTTTCTCTTAAACTCCCTTGTTAATAGACCGTAAGATCCTCTTCTTATATAAACAGTTAGGTACGACTAGTTACGTTTAATACATTACCATCCAATTAGCTTAATTATTTTAATT
Source organism: Diachrysia chrysitis (assembly GCA_932294365.1). Taxonomy (NCBI): domain Eukaryota; kingdom Metazoa; phylum Arthropoda; class Insecta; order Lepidoptera; family Noctuidae; genus Diachrysia; species Diachrysia chrysitis. Next base: position 5,986,750 of record OW028649.1, on the reverse strand, counting down.
AACGATGTTCTGCATCTAGATAGAAATTACATTACCCTGTAATTAAATCGTTCGTTCGTTTTTCAACAGCATTCAAACTGCAATTTTTTATGGTAATGTTGTTCAGTGCTGCATGTTTTGATGCATACCGAATTATTGTCAACGAACAAATTCAGTAATACAATTTTCATGCAAACATTTGCGCAATCAATTATACACTGAAATTCTGACACAAACATGTGACAACACTGACAACTATTGTATTATACAGTAGCAGAACAATGTATGGACCCGCGTGGAAATGGGTTGTAAGATGCCTTTAGATTATACAGAGGCGCAGTTATGTGGTCCCTTTCCAATGATTTTTAACGACGTTTCATTTCATTCAGGACAATGTTCGACGATCGAAAGGGTCCAAGCTCCAACAAACAAGGCGAACGACGTCGTTTACGCTGTAATCCTGTTGACATAAAGTTCTGGCCGACTTAAGCCGGGTCCGTGTCGATTGGTTTGGGGAACGGGGGCACGTGAACAATAGGCTAGGATACTATAGCAGCAATGTCCAAGTACTGTGACACGTCGCCTACACGCTACCTACACCACATATGTATAACCTTCGGAAAGTTTTAATTTAATCATCATACCCAACAGAAAGGAAGCCAAAGTTTTAAGGTTGATGGTATGATAGACGATCCTGAAACAAGTTTTAGTTTTGAAAACTAAAAATAGGATGATGGTCATACTAGTGGATTATTACGCAATTTTCCTCATCTAATTTTTTTTTTTGGCATTAATGCTTAATGCTGAAGTAAACATGTTGATGTTTATGTTAACCTATTATCTAATTGACACTAATTAATTATCGGATATAAAAAATGTGATAAGTTAACTCCTTATCATTAAAAAAAAACAAATCGAAAAACAAAACTATATTGTCTCACTTCTTAGAAAATAAATCTTATTTTTATTTGTCACAATACACACACAGTCACAATAACTTGACAGAAGAACTGACTTTATGGGCTCCTGGTTAAGTGTAAGCCTTACGGTTTAACCGATAATAAAGGTTAAGCCGCGGTCATCGCAGTTGATCCACAGATGGGTGGCCGTTTGTAAACACACTGAGACCCCTCCGTGCCTTGGAAAGCACGTTAAGCCGTGGGTCCCGAATGTCATACGTTGATCTTTGGTAGTCGTTAAGTCATTACAATTCTGACAACAAGTCTTACCCTGGGATACTGTTACCCAGTAAAATGGGTTGTCGAAGTCACATAGACAGTCGCTCGATACGTTATTCAACTGAATCCGGTAAGACTGGAAGCCGACCCCAACATAGCTTAGAAAAAGGCTAAGCAGAAGAAGAAGAACTTCTATATTATTTATATTTTTTATGTTATATTATGACCAATGTGACTTTTTCAAAGTTATATGTACTTTCTTAATTATTCTAAGACATCATTGACTATCGGTGAAGGAAAACATCGTAAGGAAACCTGGATTTCAAAAATTGGAATCTGAAATCGCCAATCCGCAATGAGCAAGCGTGGTGATCAATGCTCGTTCCTTCTCTATATGAGAAGAGGCCTGTGCCCAGCAGTGGGACATTTATAGGCTGGTATTATTATTATTATTATTATATTATAAAATGAAATGCATAATCAGCTGTTATATCCCATATTAGTTAGTAAGCCTTCGCTATCGTAGGTATAACCCGTCACTACAGTGTTATGTTATCTGCATGCCAATATTTATATCAGCCAATTTTGTACTAATAGATAGTAACACCGCAAACCATACTGTATCGTGATAATTTACGTAGAGGCTCGGAAACGTTCAAGATAATGAGTGTACGATTTTGGTTTTCAGGAAATATTTAACACAATACTACGAATAAAATTAAGTGTCTTGTATATATATTTATAGATGCTAATAAGAACCTATTCAGGTCTCGTTTAATAACATTTCAGTGTAAGTTATTGTTAATGTTATAAATAACAAATTAACTTATATTTAGTACGTTAAAATAGCAAACAAAATCAGTAAGTAATATAAAAGATTATTTAAAACAAAACGGTTTACTCACGTAGATATTCTCGGGATCGCCCGACTAATTTCAGACTCAATAGGAGTCCCTAATCATGAACTGACGCGGCGGCGGTGGTGTCGCGAGTCGAACTCTTGACAGTCAGTTCGATTCGCGAGGGACTCCTATTGAGTCTGAAACTAGTCGGGCGATCCCGAGAATATACGTGAGTAAACCGTTTTGTTTTAAATAATTATGAATACTCCACACGAAAGTTATTATACAAATATAAAAGATGTTTGACTGATAGTACTAATGTAAGTGCAATCGAACAACTTGCATCTGTACCAGTCTCATGTACAAAACCACAGACGAAAGAAAGTCAGGAACAAAACCTTTAAAAAAAACGACACAAACAAAACAATCATGACAATCATCAAACATGCAATAATCGTTCGGAAACGTCTCTTAAATACAAATGAAACAAATTGTCCTACGAGACACGTAGGTAGCACTATTGATTAGCACAAGCTTTCCAGGAACGTTAGTGCACATGTCAGACACAAACCCATTTTATGCAATCCTCCGCGTTATTACCGCTATTAAACTGAAAACCCTGTGTACAAGCGCTTTACCTTATGTTTTCGACATCTATACTGGCAGTAATATCTTAACGACTTTTCACACAAGGAATATACAGCAGAGATACGCTTTTATAGAGTTAGCTTTTATATAAGTTCATCAACGCGATATTTAATCCTAGATACCTACAATCAAGTAGTATAAGTACTTGATCTAATTCAGATACGCATATAGTAAGGTGTACTTTATTGATATTCAACCGAAGCGCAGGTGGCTACTGATAATTGGTAGCGTAAAATCTTATTAGGTTTCCCAACCGGGAAATAAAGTTCTGTGACGATACGATTACAAAGACGCTACTAAACAAAACCTAAATAATGTGATCTCACCGACAATTAACTACGTCTTTATTTAAACAAACAAAATTGTAAAATGTTATAAAGTTATACAGCCACCGCAATGTTTATAATGACTTATTTATTGCCGGCCATGAGGAGCTAATCCAATTCTAACGACAATGTCGGGAACACTGAGTAAAAACAGAGACGTTTAAACATTCGAGGCGCTGAAAACAATTGAAAGTGTTCTTGTTTTATAGGATGCTCTAACTGGAACTGTAATGTATTTGTATTTAAATTAGACTGATTTTACGCAGTTCCTAATATAATCCAAATGAACTACGGAATGTTGCTACAAATAATTAGGTCAAATAGTTTTCATTGCAATAAAAAAGCAATTTTGCAAATAGTACCTATAAAGATAAGTTATATGAAGCTATTTCAAGGCTCTGGTAGTCAATCAAACAATAACTAATTCGTACAACACATTCCCTTACTATTGTAAACACACTGAAGTATCAAAGCCTTAGAAATCAGTTCGTGTCAGTCGCACAGAGGTGGAACGTCACTAATGGCCGACACTAACAAGGCAACATGTCGCCAACACTAAACATTTAACCAGGCTCAAACGTAATATCGAACAGGTTGACAAACAAACTACACACCTACGCAATATAGATGATGTGAACAAACAACCGGTCCTTTTACGCAGATTAGTTCGAACGACACGCTTTGTACACAATAAGTATAAAACTTCGGCTGTAATACATCATCCAAAATATAAATACGTAGCGCGGAAAATGCGAACAGAAATAAAGGTCGAAAGCAAATTCTCGGCCCGAATTATAAACGAAAATAATCATATTGAACCGGCCCAAAATATTTATGATTAAATTATAAGAATATTGACAAGACCACCATTCAATCACCAGTAAATCATTGAGGGGATATTTGGCATCGCGCCAACAATAAAAAGCTGGTAACGAAGTAGACATGTTTATATCTCAAAGAAAACTCTCGCCCTCGAGGAGCTATATTTTTCTACAGATGTATTCGCAGCTAACATCTATACCGCACTAACTTCGTTTATTTTCCTCTTTCCCTTAGTGCCAACTGAAATATCCTGGCTCGTGAACTAGAACTATATTATTTTGCAAACTAGATTTATTCTACCTACATACATTTTGTAATACTTATATTATACTTACTTAAAATATAATTACATACTTACATATCTAAATAGTCTCAGCTACTTGACTGATTTTGTTTTGTTTTTCTTGAGTCTAGAATCTACTTATATTTCATTTTTCTGCGCGTTATTAGATCTCTAATGAAGTAAAAGCTCCTTCCATGTTAACTTCTAAGAGCAGATTATAAAAATACGCTGAGTTTTCCCCTCAAACATGTTATATACCTATAATTGACGTCAAAGGACCTCCTCAAGTATAAACCGAGTAATAAATCATTTAAATCGCACTTTTACAATTCTTTGGGGTGATAAGTTACAGCAACTTTTAGCTAAAGTACTTAAAATTACAATTTTGTTTAATGTTGTTCACAAACTATCATATAAAGTAGAAACCTTGAATAAATGCCCAAGTATACAATTTATCATCTATTCAAAAGTATTACGTAATTAATTAACGAAGTTTTCTAAAAGCTTCTAGGTCAATAACAATGGGAGTTGAATGGCAAAAGTGTAATAGATACTTTATTAAATGGAATAACGTGAAGTTATTAATCTATCTCACACACATGCCTCATAAAACAGTTAATATAATAAAATACCTTGTCCTGACGATTACAAACACAACTAAAAATCGGTCGAGCTGTTCTTAAGTGATGTCCTTCAAAATGTGGCAATTGATTTTTATTTACAATATTATAAATGCGAAAGTAACTTTGTCTGACTGTCGCGCTTTCACGCCAAAACTACAGAACCGTGTGAACTAGTGACTGAAAAAGGACATAGGCTACTTTATGCTGCGATAACCGACATCCACGCGGGCGGAGCCGCGGGAAAACTGTAAAAGCCACATTGGACTATCTTAGAGTTTACAAAGAGATTTTACGAAAACAGGTAAATCGGTCGGGTTTTTACCATTAGTGTTTGGTACATGCTTGGTTGTACCAAAGACTTGGTTGGTCGACGGCCTCGAAGCAAGGCTCCTTTTTCGCGGTCTGAAGTAACCTAACACGAAGAGGATTAATGGCGACTTAAGCCGCTTCGCTTGCTCATCGACTCCCCTTATCCCCTTCGAACGTAACCTATCCGTCTCGGTGTGCTCTAAGTATGGATGTGCCAAGCTTTGACTGTAAAAAAACGAAGTTAGGGGTTTAACAGTAACATATATATAGATTGTACAACAACCTGATAAGTGAGTAAGGAAGTTTTAGTATCAGAAACTGTTTTTGTGTTATAAATGCTCTGAGATCACCTATCCTTACATATTTAACCCCTATATATGGGAATCTTCTGTTAGTAAAATAGAACACCAATCTTGCCAACTCCACCGAGTTATCAAAATGAATGGGATAAAGTAAATAGTCTAGATTTGTCATAATGCTTTCAACATCCTTCCCAAATCGTTAAAGAGTAGCACCATTTCTATTGTCTTGTCAGAGCCTTATTTGAGTATATTTATATAATTAATCGACGTACTAGTCACAAAGCTAATGCTAGACGATATTCAGTCTACAGTTACTAAATCAACAATAAACGATTTGTTATTAAATCGAGTAGATTTTCTCATCTCTCTTAGACCTGCTGATTTATACAATAAGGGTGTATCGTGTAAACGGTTAAGGTAAAACGATTAAAATAGCTCAGCAATATTAATGCAACAATAATTTATATTTTTTTTATAGTTTCGTACAAGGTTATAGTAAAAATAGCAACATAAGTACTGTAAAATAGCTTTATTAATGTTGTTTACTGTGCTTGGGCGGCCGGCGTTAAGCTAAACAAACGATCAAGAATTTGTCACTTTGTTACGAAAGCGCATTGAATTCTTTCATGAAATACCGACTGGTATTATTATTAATGTTTCCTTCTTGTCATGTCTGGAATAATAAGACAACGTAACACTTTTATAACAGAGCAAGGCTAAGCAAAAATATAACGATAAAAAGAAAACAGTTATACATATATATGTATAACTGTTTTCTTTTTATCGTTATATTTTGATAAGAGGCTTTATTTTATAAGGCATTAAGTTTTCTACATGTTGCTTTATAATATAAAACAAAATATAAACAAGAAAGTAAGCAAAATTTCTGGTTTTTTTTTTTTTAAGTATCTATATGATTTCCGTAATTACATGACAATTACGAGACAGTAAATATTTGCAAAAACATAGCCGCTACATCAATCAGGTCATCACATTATTAGTTTTAAGCCTCCACCGGCTTCATGTTTCATCTTGCTATACGAAGAGCAATTTATCTTTTAGATTGTGACCTAAAAGATAAATTATCCTTGGTAGAGTACCTACAGTGTGTAGGTAATAAAGAGTCAAATTTACAAGGTCCTTATAAAAGACAGGCATACATACAAGGACATTATACAGGCGTTAAAATGTTCGTAATGTTTATGTAAATATCAGTGTTATATTCAAAACAAACCCAATTCAAAACTAAAATATATTTCTATGCCCAGATTATTTGCAAAAGTAACATTTATAAGAATGTTATCATCATTGGACGTCGTTTCTAAAATAGTTCTCGTTTGGTCACGGTACAAAATTATCCGTCTGTCTATTCTGTAAATAATCATTCACGAATCTCACTCAAAGACTAAACAAAGATCTGTCATATAGATTTTCTACAAAGAAAAAATGTTTAGATGATTTTATATTACATTCATAACGATTTTCAGCTGTTGTACGTTATAAGTAGCAGTTTTTTTTCGAAACAATGAAACTGACAAATTACTTGTTGACAATTTGAGAAAAAAATGTCAACAACATTTTCTAAACACCTTTTTAGCTTTTTAATAGTTATCTAAATTTCGTTGTCAGTCGTCAGTGTCTTCTATCATCACTCGTGGTATTGGCGCACGAACTTTGAAACGATTCTCAAGGGTTTCACAGAAGCGCGCTGCGGTCGTCCTGAATACTATAAAATCTTCACTTCTCGTTGAGAAGTTTACGCCCCATTTTGTTCATTTACTGCTGTTATACTTGACTTTTGCTCTTCCTATCTACCTCCCCATCTACTTCAGACTGCAAAAATTTAACTTTATTATCAATAGCTCAGCAGTTATTTAAAGTTTGTACTAAATTGGAAAAAATCTTCAGGGATTTAAAAACAGATTCGTTTATTATTTATTATTCTAGTGGTCTTATTGGATTTAAACTTGGTTAGGTGATATAACATATTTAGTTTTAATGAAAATGCAACAGTAGTTTGCCACTAAAGTACCTACCAGTATCTTGTTTATAGAGTGCCGTTATAAGGATATTTCATATTAGAAAAGTAATCGTATTGAATATACCTATGTGAATGTACCTATATTATGGCAATAATAACTAACTCATCGGACTAAGTGGTACAGTCGACTACATTTCTGTGGTTACAACAATTTATAAAAATAAACCTTTCCGCTTAGAAAATAAGTCACTGTGTGATGTTCGATCGACTATTTCTATGAAAAACTTACGTAGGTATGTACGCATTTTGTTCTATAATTCAATTACTTAAAGAAGGAAAACATAATGTTATTTATATATACAGTATGTATTAGTACATTCTTTGTTGAAAGACAGCGTCAAGTAGAAACCCGAGCAGCATTATTTTAGCAAGAAATGGTTTAGTTCGCATCAATGTCGATATTACGAGCGAACTAAAATCGACTGCCAGAAGACAGCCTCATCAATGTGCTAACAAGATTTTGCACTGAGAACCTAAATAGCGTTGTTTAACATCGGAAAACATAGGATTACGTTCAATACAAGGAAACATTGAGCTAGTTAGGAATTTGAAATTGATAGACTAGATATTGGAAACTTGAGACGGTTATATTTTCATGTGAGGCTTATTGAATAATAAACTGAACTTTTTTAATACCAAATCGAACGTTTAGAAAATAATTGACAGCTAATTAAAGAAACCTATTCTATACTATATTTACCTATGAACCTACTCTTCTTTTATTTCTATATTTTTAAGAAATTGTGGGTTTCATTAACATATAATAATAACAATAATGTCAGCCTTTAAATGTCCCACTGCTGGGCACAGGCCTTTCTCATATAGAAAAGGAACGAGCATTGATTACCACGCTTGCCCATTGCAGGTTGGCGATTTCACATTCCAATTTTTGGATTATGTCTTAAAATAATTATGAAAGTACATATAACGTAGAAAAAACCACATTTTCACTTGCCTGTAATAGGTTCGAATCTGCAACCTTGTGCACACAAATCCGTTCATTTAACCACTAGGCCGCCATGGTACATGGTACACGCAGTGGGTTTAGTATAAAAAACCTCAATAAAGTAATAGACTGGCTATAAATCAATCACTTTGTGAACGATTGGAGCGTGCCAATGGGATTAAACTGATATATTTGCATATCAAGAGGAAATTCGTATTAAGTAGTTCATAAGAAGATAATCAACTATAAGTGGTAAACCAAAATAATATATAAAACCGTGCTTTAAATTTATTGGTTTACGTAATTGTTACGTTTATTTATGTAAGCTTTATTTTAGTTAAACAAAGAGTACCACAATAAGAAAGAGTAATAAATAGTAGTAGTACACTTACTCTGATAACAGTTGCAAGGAAATTATTGTAATTTGCAAATGAATTGATTTTTTTTCTTTTAAATGCTGTCTTTTTCTGACATTGCACACTTTGGAAACTTAGAAACCATACCCACACAAATTTATATGGTAAAGTATCGAGAAACTTTAACTAAATTAAACCTAGCTACATAAAAGTTTCGTTCATTATTTTACCACTTTAGGTGTAACCTGCCACATAAAACATTAAATTTTACAACTTATAATTTATATAAATTGTCAGCCAATTAGGTAATGCAAAACCATTTAAATACATAATTGCGTTTGTCACGCAGTAATTAACCATAAACAAAGCTATGAACTATTCTGGCAAATGTAACCATAAACTTTTAGGTATGAATGTAATATAGTTATTAAAATTATTACGTTGGCCATAAATGTAGCCACCGACCACATCCTTTAAATTTTTGTTTAAAATTTGACAAAATAATATGACATAGATATCTAGTAAGTAATAAAATAAGAACATTATTTTTCCTTAGCCTTGTAGTTTTTAAAATCTTATCAATACTCGCATAGATAACACTAACGGTGTCTCCACTAATCGTGAACTTTTTACCCGACGCTGTGAAGATTCGGAGTTCATGATTAGGAGTTCCGTTTTAATCTGGAACTAGTCGGGCATCTCTGATATCTTAACAAGAGTACAGCAATAGCAGTGTTATTTATTATGTCTAACGATAGTTACTATATAACAACTTCAGTTCTTAATCTAGTTTAGAAATGCCCTGAGTTCTCAGGAGCAGGGTAGCAAAATGGTTAGTAGAAAGCTATTGTAACAAAATTCTTACTCTTGCTTTCCATTTAAGGTAAACATTTAGCGTCTTTGTGCGACGCACCTGCTGCGAAATCTAATTAAATGGACAATAAAGTAAAGGACCTGTGATGTGGCGTGTAGGCGGCTCTTAGATAGGTAGGTACTTAAAAAATTCTATACTACTAAACAATACACTATTCAACTTGATATAAAATATTAGCAAACAAAAGATTAATGATAAGAACACTCCTAATTACAGAATTTGTGTACTTCAAATATGCATAATGACATAACAGACCACGAACTCTAGAAAATATGTATCTTAACAATTATAAAAACTATCTATTTTTCATCAAAGAACCGTATCCTTATCCTCTATGTTCTCATTAAAAAAACGACTTCTGTTATTAATATAATTATTGGATTGCTAATCAATAATAGCTCCCCTTGCAATTGTTATTTTTTCTACTAAACACATAAGCCATAACGTAGCACAGGAAAGCTGGCTAAAACGTCAGTGTTGAAACCTATTCAGACATGGAGCTTTTTACACAACACAAATTAAATACTACATACCTAGGTCCCAATTGTAATTTGGTATGCGTGTGGAGATAGTTTTAAGCTATTGTAGGTATATCCTGCCTTTTACATAGGATGTTTTATATTTTTATATAATGCTTAAATCCTTCGAAAGTTTTGTAGAGTCAATATCCAAATAATTTCTGTTCATCATGTAGATGTACTTTTAGTCAATAAAAAATGTAGTTAAGGTAATAATCACCATTTACGTGTGTTAAATTACAAAATGTTTTTGTTTTATATCTGACGTTATCTTGCTCTTAAAACTAAATTAATATAGATACACATTTAAACCTGTAATATTGATGATAATGCAATATTACACGTGTCATTTCTAAAATAATTTCTTTAAATCATTCTCAGAAAGAAAAGCGCGACTCGATTTGCTACTCACAAGCAACTTAGTACTTTAACTCCAAGGATTAAGGCATATAGTGCTACGAATGATTTTATACGCTACGAACTCTTCGTAGCACCTGTTATGAAGAAAACCCTTAAAAAATGCTGAGATTATATCGAATTTATTAGGTACTAATAATCACAAATACCAAAATTTTACAAACTATATATTTGTACGAAACTATTAACCTCAGTATTACCTATTTAGTTATTTTTGTATTCATACATAACTAATTTATATAAAATAAAAACGATAATTAAAAACAAGTGTCATATCCAAAACTTACCTACTACAAAACTCGTTGCAAAACTTTGTGAAAAGAATTCAAATAAATCACCGATACGAAAATAAAAACGTCCACAAAAAATTCACATCTTCAGAAAAAGTTACGAATGACGCGATAATACAATAAAGTTGACGGGCGGCTATCGCCGGCGCTGTCTAAAGCGGAGCTGAAACGACCTACCCTCGCGGGAGTTCGCATACGACTGGCATAGTTGGCAGCCGGCAGGCAGGCCGGCTCCTTAGGCGTTTCATCGTTGAAGAACACTATGGCATGCTTGCAGCGTTTTCAGCCAGATACATTTAAGAAATTCAGTAAAAGAAAATCTTTACTTGTATTTTATTTTATTTATTTTTTATTTTATTTATATTATTTAGTTGCATATCGGGAATAGTTAATACCTTCTCAGTTTTGCGAACGAAATTTGAATCTTGAATGTTTAATCACCAGAGTGCGACAACGTATATCTGAAAGCGTGTTGCACCTTGATGACGTGGACTGAAAAGTTCTCTAATTACCCATATTGACAGCATAACCGAAAACAATACCTATCAACTAAATTATTTAGTCTTTAATATATAAGAGACTTTTACTGGATTCGTAAGGCTCTAGGCTGCGGGTATTCGTGATATTTGCCACTTTTGAAATGAATGAAACACGTTTGGGTATAGTAGGGGTCCACAGCTAGAGTTAGGCCTCTTACAAGGTGGCGCCAATCTGCCACTTTACCTAAAAAAAAATACCTACTATATTAAGGGTTGATATTAAAGACATTTACACATGATTAAAATAAAATTAATTTTAATCATGTAGCAGAATTTATCCTTTTAACAGCCTTTAAATAGGAATATGTATCTTTGTGAATAGGAACAAGTCATAGGCCCTTCAAGGCAGGCAGTTCTAGATAAACCCAAGACTAAGTATTTTAGCCATAAGTAGATGCATGCAATTATATATAGAATCGCAGGCAAATAAGAAAGTAGTGATTTAATTGGGGTTAAATATTTACCAAAATTGCCTCTTTCCGTCAATCATGATATGCTAATGGATCAAGCACTGATCCTATTTCATCGCCTTTCCAAGGATTGCTGCTAGAAACCCCTATACAAACTACGGGAAAATTGAACCAGTTTAATAAACTTTCCTTACATCAAAATAAACCTACCTATATATTGTACCTCAGAACCACCAAAACTGTTTTGTTTGCGACAACAAATTCCGTGCAATACACGGAACGTTGCTGCGTTGAAACTAGTTTGGGGGAACCTCATAAATGAAATTGCTGTTACGAAAGCCTGAAAATCTCGCAAACTTGCTGTAATTCTCCTCCCGAACCAAATAAAATACACATTGTTTAAGGGCTATTCAAACAAATTTAAGGTCATAGATGGTATTCGTTTGCTTAACATATCTACGCTGTATAATGCGCGGAATTGTCTGAAAAGGGTTGACGTTACAGTAGGTACTAATGACTAATATTAAGTACAACCTACGTCATCGCCATCTTTACGCCTGAATACCATTTATATGTAGGTAGGTAACGATGAATACACTGACGAGTACACAAACCTTTGTATAATGACCTAATTAAGTAGATAAGTTTTTGTAATATGAACAGTTAGTATTTACTAAGGAATGCTGAATTATACTGCTTTGTTGTTAAAGGTCGGATATGGTTTGGAAATGAGCTTTTGTCCGCGGTTTCACGTGGAAACAATCATCAGTTGGGATTCAGATTGTTCATAAGTACAATACAAAAAGCAAAATTAGGTGGCATCTAGTAGGTACTGTTTTATCATTAAAGTGACCTTATCACAAAAACAAATTGAGTTATTAATGCCAAACGAATTTGAAAAGTAGGTAGGAATAATTAATTATTGATTAACTTTTTTTTACTACGTAAGGAAACAACTTAAACCTATCTAATAATGTGGACATAACAAATTCACAACCTACCCGGAATATTAAAATAAATACATCTCTCCTCAACCAAATAACTTTTACAGTTTGTACGCTGAAACCCTTAAAAGTTTCCCAACAAACAATTTAATATTCCGCAAATTAAAAGATTCCGTAATTAATTTATGAATTCAAGCCGTGATGCGCAGAGAACCCTTCACCAATTAGTCTGAGGGAGTGTGAAGTTAGCAGTTTACCTAATACCTTGTGGCTTACCCTACCCGGCTAATATTTAATAAGACAACTTCAATAACATCGGATTGAAAGTAATTAAGGAGAAGTTTTACAATATCCTCAAAGAGTTTTATAATATCCTGGCCTTTGCTTTCAGCGCTAACCTTTTATTTTTAGGTCGGATATTGCAATTGCAAAATTACTTTCAATAAGTATCGATAATGCTGAATTGTGACTAAGTATTACAAACTTTAATCTACAGGACAGGTGCTGGTGACAAAGCAGCTGAAAAGTGAGCATATCAACTGTAGAGAAGACCTATATTTTGGTAGTAGTCTTTCCTAAATAAAATACCTGTTATCTAATCTCTTATAAACGCACCCACTCCACTGCATAGATCCTAAGTACCACAATAAGCTTGACCCTTGATCTCTGACGGCTCACGCTTGGAAACGTTATGACTGGATCTGATTTTGATTATTTAAACCTGTTTAAGACGGGAACGGGGCAGGGCCTTGACCAAGGGTCAGGTAGGAAGCCCGACGAACCTAATGTACGCACATTCATATAAGTTAATGGATACCGGCGACCGGTGACCGTATAATAACGACGTCAGTTCCCTCGTCCACCGGAGGGATAGTAGGGTACGGACTGAAGTTTTAGATTCTAGATAAAAAGTTGGCTTTTGCGTAGTGGTTTAATGACAAAATTTGGATGCATAAATTTGCACGTTCGAACCTAGTCAAGTACCTTGAGGACTTTGGCATGATTATGTATTTTTTTTTTGTTCATGGGTACAACTTTTTTTATTTATGGATAGGGCACTTTACTCCACAGAGGGACACATATTTTGATTTGTATAGTCATTAATAATAATACACTAAGAATTTCCATTAGGAAATAACAAAGCAGCATAATACCTATCAAATACAAATTATATAAGTAAGTAAGTCAAATAAATAATGCTGCAAGCCGTCGCTTTGCCATAATGTTTCCAAGTAAAAGATATAAAAATGATAGGTATTATTATTATAATTGTGGTGCGACTGCAAAATAAAAATAGTTCCGGCCATACACGTAACGATAGATTTGCGCAAGTGTGACGTATTAGAGCAAAAGCATTTAATAACAATAAAATTTGTACAACTATTGCTGTCAAATTGCTTGTTTGTATTGAATTAGTAATTGCAATAATACGGCAGACCTGCGCAAGTCTATCGTTACGTGTGTGTCAGGCAAATGTGCAATTAGATTAGCCTGTTAGTCTAGCTAGTGGTTCGATTCCCACCCAGGACCAATGTTTGTGTGATGAGCATAATCATTTGTTCTGTATCTAGGGGTAATTTATTAATATTAATATAAGTTGTCTTGTTGCCATAATACAGGCTCTTCCTACTAAATAAAACAATAATACTTTGCAAATCCTCGGAGCAAATATCAATAGATATAAAGTAGTAGGTACGATAATACTATCCTGCGACTCCGGCAAAGGCGAGGACGGGGCTGGGATGATTTTAGTCGGTGCAAGTCCGACATAATCGCTACGCTGTGCACTCGTGAGTTGCACTTTAAAACCCGAAAAAAAAAAGTATGGTACACCATTTCCAATAAAAAATAATTATTATTTTATAATAATTACTTATTCAAGAGTAGATAATCGGTGGTATTTTTCTTTTTTTAGAATGGCAATAACATTTTGAAAATAACAAAACTACCACAGTTAGTAAAGTTAAAAATCATATTATGGCAATACAGCAGGGCTATTTACTAACTTCATAGACAATCGTTGCTTTCAATCTTCCGTTGGCAATCGAAATTTGTTGGCAACGGTATCTGTCAAAATATTGGTATTCTGTAACACTTTTTACGTTTATCAATTCACGGTAGCTTTCCATCGCTTTCGACTGCCTTCAGCACGGCTCTACTTTTTATCGACTGTTATACGGCTAAGTTCTGTGACACTTTTTGAGCTTTATAATACTATGATTTATGAGACAATTTTATTTAAGCAGATTTATAATAACCTACATGTCAAAACAATCAATCGTTACGTTTGAATAACATAAGAAATTCATAATATTATTGTTTCTAATTATTGCTTAGAGTTATTTTGCAACTGGAGTGGAGCATGCAGAGCACGCCTTGTCATTAAATATTAAAAAAGTAAATTAAACTCGGAATTTAAGTATGTTATGCTTGCGATATAATGTGTATCAAGGTTCCCAAGTTTGGTTATTCTGCTCTTTGAGAAGATTCTCGGCAGGACTCGAGGGCCGGAACCATTTCACCATGCCATGTCAAGGCTAGGATTCGGACTTTAATCAGTATAAAACCTCAACACGCAGCAGCAGTGCCTAGAGATGATGGCGATGATTTTGACCTTGTTGATGTAGGTAAGACTGATTCAATATTATTTTGTGTAATTCCTTGTTTTGCATACTTAAACCTCTAAAGTATTTTTGTATATAATATTTACATGTGCATGCATACCAATTGATTCTATAATGAATTTGCAAAAACCTATATTGTGGTTCGTAATGTCATGATTCATGATTGATTTTCCTTTATAATTTACAGACCTACGTACCACCTCTCCATCCGGCTCTTCATGCCAGACCCTTGCAGTTTCTGGCGACGCAGTACCCAAACGATATGACCCATAACATATGCCAGTAGTTTTATGCATAGTACAATAAAATAATTTTCCTTAAAAAATGTATTTGAAAGATTGTATAATAATAAAAACTAAAAAACAGTTGCACACTGTTGGCTATCATTATCTACTAATTCTCCTTTCGCGGGTCTGCTGGTAGAGATTTCTTTAGAAATAAGCAGTACCTTTGTACATCTATTGTAATATGTTGTTTCTTATGACTTTGTGTGTGTACATAAATTATTAAATAAATAAATAATTAAAAACTAAAATTATTAATATATATTCATTTATTTCATTTCCACACAGTTTACAATAATAAACATTATCTTACGGGAAAATAAAAAACAATGTTTTTTTATGAAAAATACACTTATAACGTCTTCGTCCGTTTCAGTTTGGTTTGGCTGACTAACACAAATGTATTGGAAACTTCGTAGAACAAAATTTCATTTATTACATTTCACTATGCCTGTGTATGATTTTTGAGTATTTACGTAAACAAAACACACGAAAAAGACGACGACATCATGTGAAGTACTTTGTGTAGACATTTTCTTCGAGCCGTCATTCATTTAATAAGCAGTATTTATTAAAGAGTTTATAGTTCAACTTTTAAAATGACTATTTAACCTTTTTCATCTACATAATTTTTATATTACTTTATTATTATAAAATTGAAAGAATATTGATATTTTCTAATAAATAAGGTCAAGTTCTATTAATCAGAACAAAATTCTAGGCCATAATGTATTCATCAATTCGCTCCAAGGTCCGAAAATTTTCGTTTTGTTGTTATAAACTTATTTTTTCATAGAATAATGTATTAATGTGTAATAATAATTTTCATTAAACCACTAACAGTAACACCGATGTGAAAGAAATTATGAAAACTTCGGAAATGACAAATTTTGCGCATTTCTGCAACACATCTTAACAAATATACTTCTAAGTATAATATAACTAATACTGAAAATAATGAAAATCAATAAAATATGCTTCTTTTAGTACCTTTAGCAAAAATTTGCTTAAGTGTCTTATATTGAGAATCATTAAACGTAACCTTTTTGTGGTGATTTTCGCGAAAGCAACTTTAATTCTAGTAATCATCATTTTAAATGTCAAAAGATAGCAATTATGTTTACGCGATCGCAATATTGGTTTTATCGATACGGGAAAGTCTGTCAAAACGATTTACGGTAGCTATCAAAGACATGACGTCATCTTCGTTGTACACAGACGTTAGCCGATACGAAATTTGCTTTTTGACAGTTAAATCACTCAAGTAGTTATCATTTTCGTTGTCAACAAAGTTAGTAAATAGGCCTGCAGGGCTAAATCATCTAAGGGCAAAAAGCCTTGTTATCAACTTCTTACGCAAAAAAAAAAGCACTAAAATGGTATGCGTTGCTCTGCGAGTTTTCGTTTCGCTGGAAACCATTCATATTTTTTGTATCCATAGATTAGTAGACTTTACAATTTTGTAACAAATACTATTAGTATCGAACACAGTACAACAGACAACTGTTACAAAATTCTCTTCTGCAATTCCTGGCAATCCCTGGTAGTTGACAACTTGCTTGACGACAGAAGATGTTCATAGAAACCAAGTGTAACCTATAAACATCAACAAGCATTTTAATACCAAAGCGCTGGCGCTCAATTTTTCGAAGATCTCATCAAATCGTAAACCACGGCGTCGAAAAAAACTGAAGAGTCTGCCCATCTGGAAGCAGATAACCGATACAAGGTTAGATTGTTTGTTTACATTTACAACTAAACAGTGGCCACTATAAAATGTAACTAACAATATACAGTAACAGTAATCCGTTATTAACTGTTACACTTCTGGATTTGTAAGGCATTATCAGCTTTTTCTATAAATTTAAACTGCCTTGTTTAACAGACAACTATTGCATTTATATTACGAAACAAATATTGTTTGTTACCCAAGTAATATGTGACGCCTAACTGTACACCTCTAAACTCATGAGCTTTTTTAGACTATTTTTTTAACTCACTTTATATAATTAACACACTAAAAAAGCAATCTTAACCTTTAACATTCATTTCTATTTGTATCACATATTGTGGATAATGTTATTTTGTAAACAGATGCCAGCAGCTAGTTTTGGATCAATATCTCAGCTTCCAGGGACTGGTGACTGTGGTATAAAGGATGTATGGAATCACAATCTACATGAAGAGTTTCAGATAATAAGACAAGTATTTAATAATAATTATTAAATTATTTACTAATTGCTTATATCCTTGCTATGTTCCTGGCAACATAACCCTAAATATGGTAGCTTTGGCTTTTAAATTTAAAACAGTAATTAAAGTGTTATATATATTTTTAGGTTGTTCAAAAGTACCACTGGGTTGCAATGGACACTGAATTTCCAGGAGTTGTGGCTCGTCCTATTGGAGAATTCAGATCAACTGCTGACTACCAGTATCAACTGTTAAGGTGACCTTCATACATATGTTTTTAACAAAACAGTTATATACAAGTTGCATTAAAACATTTACAAATTAACATATAATATTAGAAGTACCGTAAGAACCAGATCAAACTCAACAGTTTGGGAGGTTTGGCAGGAAAAAGTTATTATAAAATAGATTGTTTTTGAACATCAAGAATACATGTTAGTAAAATATGTATAAACTGATCCAAGTTACTGTTGTTTTTTTTTATATTTCCTTATATTTTCAGGTGTAATGTTGATCTCTTAAGAATAATACAGTTGGGTCTCACATTCATGGATGAAAATGGTAAAACTCCACCTGGCTACACAACTTGGCAATTCAACTTCAAATTCAACTTACAGTGAGTGTTCATTAATAATATAATAAACTTAAACTGAAAAATATTCATTTCAATTTTATTAATATACAAATATTTCTATATTATCAATCAGAACTTCTTACCCATAATAAATTACTTAAATAATATTGTTATGATAATAATTACATTCCAGGGAAGATATGTATGCACAAGATTCAATAGATTTGCTGCAAAATTCTGGTCTACAATTCAGAAAACATGAAGAAGATGGCATTGAACCTCTGGAATTTGCAGAATTATTGATGTCATCTGGTATGTTTGTTGAATCAAATTATCAAACCTTTACTAATGTATTGATGGAAATAAAAATTGTTTTGTAAAAAAATAAATTTCATTATACCATTATTCTAAGATTTTTTTTCTTACAGGACTTGTCCTAATGGACAATATTAAATGGCTCAGTTTTCATTCTGGTTATGATTTTGGCTACCTTCTTAAGTTATTAACAGACCAACATTTACCACAAGATGAAAATGATTTCTTTGAGAGTTTAAGGTTATATTTTCCTACAGTGTATGATGTAAAGGTAAGGTTTATTCCTCTTTATTATTTATTAACTGTTTACTTTTTCTTTGTTAAACTATCCCTCCTTTTATTTTTTATTGGTTCATATATTTATATTATTTTAGCATGCATTATATTTTATTTTTGTGGTCTCTTTATTCCAGTACTTAATGAAGTTATGCAAAAACTTAAAGGGTGGCCTGCAGGAGGTGGCTGATCAGTTGGAATTACGAAGAGTAGGACCCCAGCACCAAGCTGGCTCTGATTCACATCTCACGGGAATGGCCTTCTTCAAAATAAAAGAGGTAATTAAATATTTTTTACTATTAGGCTCAGATAAGTGTTGATGACATTTTGTTTTATGAACATGAATTCTATACCACTGTTTAATCACAGAAGCTTATATATTTGTCTGAGTTTTTTTTATTTTTTCAGATATTCTTTGATGATAACATTGAAAATTCAAGTGGACATTTATATGGATTGGGTGCACCTTTCTCTGTAAATGTCAACAATTTCCAAGACAATGGAGAAAATGGAAACTCCTCTTGATCTTTAGAGAATGGGCATATTATAAGCCTAACACCACAACCTCAAGTGTTTCATATCTCAGAGTGAAGATAATATTTCACTGTGTAGTGTGTACATAGTTAAAATATGTGTGACAATTGGACATTATTTAAGTGATTGTCTTCACCTCCTTTGTGAATAGCCTGCATCAAGTGTACTATTTGAATTATACAAATTAATTTATGTAATTTACAACCAGTAATTAGATCATAAATATTATGTAGACAAATTCCGTACATCCATATTTTACAATTATACAATTTAGGTTGATATTACAATACATAATGTCAAAATATTTCTTTGCTTAGATATATTAATATTTTATATAAATTATAGCTTTAAGACTATTATTTCCTCCTAAGGTTTTATCGATTTATTTTATATCCTATTCTATTTATCGTAAGATTTCGTAATTTTTTTGTAATTTTTAAATATAATTAATTTTAAATTTTTAAGTGTAGGTTTTATTTCAAATACTGCGTTATAAATCAAACCCTTGCTCTGATAGTTAAAATTAGGTATTATAATAGGGGATCGGACAATTTTTATTTTATTTACACGTCACATAGCTGATATTAAAAAAATATAAGACACGTATTTTTTCTTTTTTTAATAGTGACGTCACTTGTGACTACAACTTTTACCCACAAGTGACGTCACAAGCCCCCATTTCAGAACTTTAAAGCACTTTAACGTTGTCCTTTTTCATTGATTTGATAAAAGAAAAAATACGTTTTTTTTTCTATCTGGTGGACTCAATAGATATTTCCTTTTCATACCCAGTCTATTATTACAACAGACTATTATTTTTAAGAATTTTAAGCAAGTTTACTATATAAACCTCGTAAAATTTAATAGATAAAATAACTACTTCATAATTTTTTATCTAAATTGTATACATACGAAATAATGTTTAGTGTTAAACCAATCTCCACATTGTGTAAGTTCTAAAAAAAAACATGACTGTATAAACTGCCCAATATCACTGTTGACTAATGAATAATAAATACCAATCTATGATAAGTACTAAACACTGCAATATTTTACTTCTACTGAACACAGTCATATCAAATTAAATAATAGTATATTTTTTTACCTGCATTAATAAACTTAAAAATATTGCCTACATATTTTTTTTACTGACCAATCAACGCCTTTTGATCGAAAAATCTCATACATTTATATACCGCATAGGACGCAAATTAAGGCCGAGGGCAGCCGTGTTTTCCATTAGCACAATCAGACATGGCACATTTATCATTATTAAATAGTGAGGTTTTTGCTCATTAAACAGACCAAAGGAAACTCAGATATCAAAAAAATAAAGGTATAAAAAACTCGTCAGTTACAGGCAGCATTCTACAAACATAAAACTTTCATTATTCTTGGAATGAAAAAGAAAAGATACCTATGAAGGAATCTAACAGCACTTCTGAAATGGAAATCCATGAAACCGTTTGGACTATAGAGCGTGCCAAAGAATGAAAGAAATATACTCGAAAAATATAGTTATGTAGAAAACCCTCTTGGCGCAATCGGGAAAAAGTATATTATACCACAAAGTACATATTATGGACAAATATCGACCTATCAGAGTATGCTATATATTATAAAACTGTTATTTGAAGCTGGTAATTCGTGTGTGATAGAAAACGACGGAATGTAACTGCATTCCAGCAAAACGATACTAATACTATTGACATAAACTACATAAAGGTCCCTATCGAATATCGATAATACAAAACTGTCGATATTATTTTATAGTATTGATAGATTATGCATAATACTTACGCTCTGTGGAAATACTAGTCGATACTCTCGATAATTTTTGTTTTCGACGACCAATACTATCGTTAGTATTTCTGTTTACCAAAAGTAACGCGCTAAAAGCGAGATCGATGCTTTTGATTAGCCTATCGATTGAGTAGATGATTTCAGCGTTTTACTATTGATTGTAAAACTAACGACTTTTCGGCAACACTACAACAAACATTTTAGCTGTTACATGTGGCAATACCAATTAGTTTTTCTAAATTCTAACGAATAAAATAAGTTTTATGGAAGGCCGGTGTAGCTGTGTGTATTTGTATTCTGTGGCCCAGTTCAAGTAAAATCTCAGTAAATTGCAAAATACTACGCCTAGCGCATGAAGTTACAGATTTTATAAAAAGTTTCATGGTCTAGCCCACAGATATTAGCCCAATAGACAATAGCCCAGTTTGTCTTTGGTATCCGGCACGCACAGAGCAGACCAATACCATATCAATACTCTATGAAGTCTATGAAGCAGACCAGAGCAGACAGAGAAAGAGCATTTAAAATAATCATTTAATCACATTTGTAAAAGTTTACCTTACTGGCTTTTATTGATAGGTACTAAACGTTCAAATAAATTCCGACGCACAAATGCCTGCAGCTAGTTTTGGATCTATATTAGCAAGTACTGTAAAAGACGACTGTTCTATTAAAAATGTTTGGAATCACAATCTCCATGAAGAGTTCCATGTTATTAGACAGGTAGGTTTTACTGTAATAAAATTAAGTCGCTTAAAAATTACATTAATTTTTTTTTACTCATTCGAGGTTGGAAGGAAAATCATATAATGTTGATTGTTAATGTTATTTTTTTGTTCAGATTTTATTTTAACATCTTCCGTGAGGTACCATTTTATTTACTAATAGCTAGGAACGCCATGGTTTCAGATTGTGCAGAAGTTTCACTGGGTGGCCATGGATACAGAGTTCCCTGGAGTTGTAGCACGGCCAATTGGTGAATTTAGGTCTACAGCTGACTATCAATATCAGCTTCTGAGGTATAATGTTTAAAAAAGTTACAATATAGATACATGGCATGAAATCAGTGTCTCCTGATTATTAATTTATTTTTGTTTACGTTCGTTTATAATAATCATTTTTGCAGATGTAATGTTGATCTATTAAGGATTATACAGTTAGGTCTTACATTTATGGATGAAAATGGTAAAACACCACCAGGCTGCACAACTTGGCAATTTAACTTTAAGTTCAATTTGCAGTAAGTATTTAAATAATGGTTATAGTTTATTCATGATTTAAATAGTTATTGATAAGTTTATTTCTTTTCATATGTCTCTTAGACAAGATATGTATGCACAAGATTCAATTGATCTGCTGCAAAACTCTGGACTTCAATTCAGAGAGCATGAAGAGCATGGAATAGAACCTCTTGAATTTGCTGAACTTCTTATGTCTTCAGGTAAAGATTACTGTGTTGTCATGAATCTTAAAGTTTATTAGGCAAGTAACATATATATATTTATGAAAATTCTCTAAAATAAACAGACAATTGGATAAAACTAAATTATATGTAGGTTTCAAAGCATGTTTTTTGTCTGTACCAAGAACCAGACAAAAAACATGCTTTGAATATCCATTATTCTTATTAGACCTTATTAATTTCAGGTATAGTACTCATAGACAATATAAATTGGTTGAGTTTTCATTCGGGTTATGATTTTGGATACTTATTAAAAATCCTCACTGACCAGAATCTGCCACTAGAAGAAAATGATTTCTTTGAAAGTCTTAGATTGTATTTTCCAACAGTTTATGATGTCAAAGTAAGTATAATATGTCATTTCTTGTGTATGTATACATATACTCCATATGGACATCTTATGTAAGTATATGTGGACATTGTTATTATTTCCAGTACTTAATGAAACTATGCAAGAACCTAAAAGGTGGACTGCAAGAGGTAGCAGACCAATTGGAACTGCGAAGAGTTGGACCACAACACCAAGCTGGATCGGATTCACATTTAACAGGAATGGCATTTTTTAAAATCAAAGAAGTATGATTTTCTATTATTATTTCTCAAGCTGTTATCAAGGGTTCTTGTTTTAATTTCCATTTTATAAAAATTGTGCTTTTTCTTCAAAACTAATTTGTTATTATTGACTTTGTGTATTTTCAGATATTCTTTGATGGCAATATTGAAAGCACCAGTGGTCACCTATATGGATTGGGAGCACCATTTGCTAGTAATGTTAACAACTTTCAAGATAACATGGAAAATGGCAATTCACCTTGATGAGAAAGACTTGTGTGTAGAACTGAAACAGAACTACACACTACCAAGTTATTGTCTTATTTCATAGAGAGATTAAAGCAAAGCGTTGTATGTTTGTACCTGATTATGTGCAAAAAATAGGAAATAGTCATTGTTCTGTGATATTGTGTGGAACGAACTGCACTGGTAAGGCTTGTCAAACATGCCTCAACATGTTCTTTTGGAATAACTGTTCAGTAATTTTTGCCTTACCTATTTAAATTGTGTTACTTAAGAAAGCAGACAGGAAGCAAAAATGGTGGCATTCTAACTGTATATTGGACATAAAATGTTTGTTTTGATAACCTCCCTATCTTCATAATACCATAGCACTGCCGGTACCCTCTGACCTATATATCAGCTTTTCCATTTCTTTATGAATACTAAGGCCATAATCTATCCAATATTTTTTATAAAATTAATAGTAAATGGAAAGTTTATGATCTAAGTTTAGATTTATAGTATTTGTACTAATAGTTTGTTAGTAAAAAGATTATACTTGTACAGTTATTCATTTATTTTGGAATCTCATAATACTAGACATTCTCGTCTTTGACATATTACTCCAAAAATAGTAAATGAAATTATATTTAAAGCAATAAAAATAATATCGCCATATTAGCTTATAAAGCAAGTAAGACATGTTTAGTGTAAATGTAATTATCTAGTACTGCATTTAGTGAGTATTTTAATATAACAAGGGAGTAAGTATATAATAAGAATTGTTTTAAAGTAATAGAAACTATGTGATAATATGAAACAAACGTGTTCTTGACTTCGTATTCATTTTATGTTGTGTTCTAATGTGAGCAGGGTTTTCAGTTTCAAGACATGCATTTAGCCCTGGCTAGTCAAAAAACACCAAACTGGTATTTGAAATTTTCGTACAATAAATAAATTAATAAATAGTAAAAATAAGTCTCTTATTTATACCTTGTTACTTATTTAATAATAGCGGATGCCCGCGGCACTGTTTACGTATATGTCTGTTATACCAATAAAAACTAGCCTATGTACTTTATTGGGATCCAAATTTTCCTCATACCAAGTTTTATTCAATTCGGTTGAGTGGTTTAGCCTAGTAAGCGTAGCAGACAGAAAGTTACTTTCGCATTTATAATAATATTAGTATGGATATCCATTTTTCATTTATAATCTTTAATACATAGAAATATTAAATTTAATTAAATTAAAATTTAATTAAAATATTTGTGTCGCATTTAGTCAACATTTTAATTAAAAACACTAATGCAATCATTAGACTTGGTCGTAAATCTAAATTAACATTTTCCATTAAATAATGTTATGATTAAAATGCAGATTATATCATCATGCTGTCAAGTTTATTTACCATTGCAATGTTCATAAACGTTACATAAGAAATAATCATCAAATAGCGTAAAAAAAAACCATGTTAGGTTCATTTCTTCTTCTTCTTTTGTTTCTGGGCGGTATCGGGCGTATTGTCGGCTTTGCGTTTGCCTGCGTTGGCACCTTTGCCGGTCGCATTTCCTCCAGGTGTGTTTGGATTAGCGTTACCACTCTTTTTCTTTTTCTCAGCCCTCTCTTTTTCTTCCAGTTCTTGATTTTCTCTTTCAATCAAAGTGATTAGAGTATTACATCTGAAAATAAAATAATTTAAAAAATTTGAATACGTATTCTAACAAAAAAAAAAAAAACAATGTGTCAAAAATCTTATATCTAATTTGTTTTCTATCTAACCTTCTTTGCAATTCGACAGCTGTTCTTGATTTGAGGAACCAATCAAATCTAAACTGAGGTGCAGCATGTACGGATGCACGAAGTTCTTCATAAACATTCTCTTTATCAAATCCCAATTTATGCAACATGCATACCAAAAATCTGGAAAAAATATCATCGTAGTAAAAGCAGAAATAAAAACTTATCCTTTTTGACAACAAAAAAGTACCTATATAAAATATAAAGTTGCAAAAGAAGTAGTGGTACACCAACCATCACCACCATCTTGGTAGTTTAAATTGGTAACAGACTTCCTAATCAATAACAGTTATTCTAACATTGTGAAAATACTTAAATGTGTTAGTACCTGTCCTCTTCTTCAACATAATTCTTTCCTTTATTTGTTCCGTAAGAAATCCTGAGTTGATGGAATGGTGCTCTATACCGCGCCATCTTAGCATCTAATGCTTTTTTTATGGATGCTCGCCTCTGTATTTTAGCTTCTCCTCTTTCTATTTGCCCCATTATTCTGTCGATGTCTTGAAGTTCGTGACATCTCTCCCAAAATACTGCAGAATACTCCATAACCTTAAATAACAGTGATTTTATTAACTGAACAATATAGGTATAGTATTTCGTTATTTTAATTTTTCAAACACCTTTATTTATGGCGAGTCTTATTAAAAAAATATAATATATAATAATATAATTAATATTACTTACTTCCTCAGGAGTTTTGCCTTCGACATCTTTAGCAATATTCTCAATGTCATCTCTTCCATACTTCTCATTAGCTTTGATGAATTGGTTGAAGTCGCGTTTCGTCCAGTTTGTAAACCCTTGAAAAGAGATAAGTTCCAAAGATTAAAAGTCACTTTAGTGCGACATTATGAACAATAATCCTGCAAACCAATTTGATAATGTTAACCGCGGTCCATTGTTGAACATCTCCTAAGTTGCGTCACAAAACTCGTCGTCCTACCCTTTTCAGCTCGTCGAACCATCGGACTGGGGGCCTACAGTGCGTTTGCCGATTGCCGGTCTCCACTCAAGAACTCGTCTGTTTCCCAGGCCATCGGTCCTTCGACAGACATGACCAGCTCACAGCCACTTAAGCTTACTAACTTTGCAAGCTGTCCGTCTCTTCGGTTCTTCTCCGTATAATCTAATTTTTCAAAGAAACTCCGAGCATAGCTCGCTGAGCGACTTTGAGTTTGTGGACTGGCCTTACTGTTACTGTCCACGTTTCGGCACCGTAGACATGACAGGCATGACGCACTGGTTGGAGACTTTTGTCTTCCAAACACTGCGTTATAGGCGATGAGGAGTATCACCGATATTATTTAAAGAATATTGGCCCCGGCACGACATGCAGGTTAAACATGATTTGTTCAAAATTCATTCCGAGACTAACACGTCGAGAACAAAACAGCATTTCGTGGATATCAACAGGCCCTCGAGCTCCTTTAGAACTGGAGTACTACCTGCACGCGAATCTTTATTTTTTGGTTGTTTGAGATTCGCCCTAATCGCGCTCTGGTCAACTTTCGGAAGATTCTCGAAGTAATGGCGCGTGAGTTGTGCTGTTTGGTCATCTCTACTAAAACCTGCTGGTCTCACCTTTTGCGCTGAGTATAAATCACCGTAGAAGCTTTCGACTTCATCGAGAATCTTCGAGGTGACGATTCTGCCATCCGCGATTTGAAGTTTCGTCAGATGAGTCCACACGTAACTGCTGAGCGAAGACCTTCGACCCCCTGTTCTGCTTAACGCAGACGCGCCGGGTGTAGGGGCATCAGAGGTCGCGTCGTATCAGCTTTTTTAGCTGAAGGTTTAGGGACCTTCAATCTCATTGAATACACCTAGTCGGAAGAAATCTCTCATCTCTTCTTCTTACAGGATCGAGTCTCTGTCGAAAGCTTGGATACTCTGTTTTTGCGCTGCAGCGAAAGGTTGTAGAGCAAGCGAAGAAACGAGTTGTAGTTTGTTGTTGAAGTTGTAGAAGAAGCGAGTGGAAGTAGAGCAAATTTCCTGACTCCAGGGCTATCATGTCCTCCTGCCACAGTTTATTTTACTCAGCTCTACTTCTAGTCCGGAAGGTGATGGTCCAGTCTCATCGTCCATTGTAGATTTGCAGAAATAATCGTCGCATCGTACGCATTTTAAACTATGTATTTAAATAAAAGAGGTCACCGTACCTTGCGTAAGCAACTGCTCTTTTTCCTGCACCTCCTCCTCAGAAAGAGCTTCAGCATCGTCTATTTTACGCTGTTCCTCTCTTTGAATCTTGGCCGCATCTGGCCCCAGCTCTGGATTACGCGGCACCTTGTACCTGACGCAACAAAACGTTAGTACTAAAACCATATCAATAAAATCACTCAATTTTGTGATATTTCTTACCCTAGAGTTTTACGATAATGGTAAATTTCTTGATCCAACAGCTCGAAAAGTCGCGGAGGAAAAAACTGGAAATCTTGCACGATCGGCTGCTTCGGTGGTCGTGGGGCCTAAATGCGAGAATAGTCAATATTATCCATACGTACGGTGATTTAAAATTCTTAACTACATAATTAAGCATAGATATGTATATAAGAGACAATAGATAATAGCAGGAGAAAAAAATAATACAACAATAACTAAATACACTGAACATAATTAATTATAATAATTTAAGGCGGAAATGAAAATATATACTACAATAATGCCAGTATAAAGAGCTAATTAATTTACATAGTAGGTACAAGTACATGAATTAGATGAGATAGCCAATAAACCCCCACCAAAAAGTAGACTGCTTCGCTGGACTTCGCATTTAGCTCTTTACACTTATTTACCTGTACCTTTGGCGCCTTCGGTTCGGAAACACGGAGTGCCTCTCGGAAGTAAGCATCCACAGCATAGTTAGCTTTACGCTCGCGTTTTGGCGGTTCTATCCAATTACCAATGGGTAGAACTTTTTGTTTCTCTCTGTAATCCTCCCCTAAACAGAAATATCAATTAATGTAATCAATTTTCTCATGTTATCAGTCTTCAATAAGTTTAGATTTTACTTATGTATTCGAAAAAAACCTTCAAACTGGTAGACTGAGTCAGTAGTTGCGCCGGGGGTATCCATCGAAAACGCTCGCAGTGAAGATTCTCCTAGGCTCTCCAGCTTCTGCTTCAATTCTTCAGTCTACAAGCAAACGATTAGTACATATTTTCCATACATTATAATATGATTTACATAATATTACATTGATTATGTAGTTCTTTTCTTACCTTGACCTCTCCTTTAGCCAATATGACATCAATGTCTTCTTCAGTGATCTCCGAGTCTTTAGACGAGAACACATGGTTGGCGCCATGTCTAATCATGTTGAGCATTTCGTCTTTGTTGAGGTGGCTCTTAGTATCAACCAGGCGACCAGACTGTATCACAAGTTTATCTAACCTTAGTTTGACTTCCGCGCGTTCAACGATTTTTTCCTCAACAGTATTTTCTGTGATAAGTCGAAATACTCGTACCTGAGTAAAAAATGAAGATCAGTTTTCTGGGCTAAGGTTGTAAAAGTTATATTAAGCATTTTACCAAAGACTCAACAGACTTACTTGTTTTTTCTGGCCAATACGATGTGCTCTGTCCATAGCTTGTAAGTCCATTTGTGGATTCCAATCGGAATCGTAGATGATCACGACATCAGCGGAAGTCAAATTGATTCCGAGACCTCCGGCGCGTGTCGACAACATGAACACAAATTTCTCACTACCCTCCGCGTTATACTCTTCTATTTGCCGATTTCTGTCTTCATGTGGTGTTTGTCCATCCAGCCGACAATACTGAATACGTAAATAAACTAATGACATATCTGTTAAAAGCACATGCATATTGTATGCGATCCCCATAAAGATCATTGGCATGTGATACATCTCTCCTAAATTTTATATTATTGCTAATTAAGCAACTTAACAAATTTTTATCTGTCTTAGTGTTTTGTGTTCAGTAGGTACAGCACACACGGATTAATAGTACTGTATCAGCTTGTTGCATTAAGAGTGCTCTTGCGTGGGTTTGCTTGAATTAATTTACTTTAGCTTTCTACTGGTAAAAGAATTTTCAATATCGATTCAGTAGTTCCAGAGATGATTTCCTATGAACTAACTCACAAGTTTTACTTATTTAAGATATTATTAGTATTGGTATGGAAGTATAGATCTACCTTATATTGCCGCCAAAGACAATAATCCTCTAAGATGTCCAGCATCCTTGTCATTTGTGAAAAGATCAGCACTCTGGAGTCCTGTTCACGTAGTTTTGGCAGAAGCTTGTCAAGGATTGCCAGTTTGCCACAGTTGTAAACCAAGTGTAGGTCAGTTGTGTAGGGCGGACCAGGCTCCGCGCCGTCGAATAGATACGGGTGATTGCAACACTTACGTAGCTGCATTAGAATGTTTTGTAAACGCATCTTTTCCACCTTTCCCGCGCCGTTAACTGAAATCATAATTCATGAATGCGTTCCAAATTCGTCTTTTACTTTTCTATGGTAAGTGAAAATGTGCTTCAAATAGTAAACAATGCATTTGTTTGAATACATACCTACATCTATGTCCTTCATTAGGACCTTTGTGTACCATTCTCTTTGCATTTTACTCAAACCCACATACACTTTGACCTCTTTTTTTGGTTTAAGTTTCCTTTCTACTTCAGACTTAAGACGACGAAGTAAAAATGGCCTTAACACGGCATGCAGCCGTGATACCAACTGGTTGTCTCCAAGAGCTGCATTAGTATTGAACCATGAATCAAAGTCCTAAAGAAAATGTTTTGTTAAGTTTTGTATTCAATCAATTCTATATTAATAGAATAAAGAGTATACAACTTACATCTGAACTGTTAAATACATCTGGTAGGAGGAAATTAAGTAGTGCCCACAGTTCATGGAGGTTGTTCTGCAATGGGGTACCAGTCAGTAGCAACCTGTTCATACTCTTAAACTCTCTCAACAGTTCTGACAGCTTTGACTTTTCATTCTTGATACGGTGGGCCTCATCAATCACCATGTATCTCCAGGTAAACTTCTTGAAAACTGACCTCTCTCTTATAATCATTTCATAAGATGTGATGCAGACATCCCAGTTACCAGGCATGAGAGTTTCTCTGATAAATGTATTCTAAAGAAAAACAATAAATACAATTTAATGTAAAGGTACAAATTATACATGTTATCATGGTTTCACCAAACGCATTGAGTGTTTTATAAAATGATTAGTTAAATGTAGCACATACTCTGGTTTCCTGGTCACCAATAAGACAAACAGCTTTCAGAGATGGACACCATTTCTTGAATTCATTCATCCAATTTGTTAGTGTTGATTTTGGCACTATTACAATGTGTGGTCCAGGTACATTCCTAAATAAAAAAAGAAGCTTTTTATTATATATTCTTACTGGGAACCTTACCCAGCTTTTTTTCTTTCTTTGAAAACTATATGAAAATCTGTTTGTTTTTGAATTTGTTACATTCAGACAGATGGACAAAATTTGCATCAGGGGACTAGTTTTATAATATGTAGGTATAGATGATAATTAATATCACACAAGTGTATTTTAAAATAAATATTTTTTTAAATTAAACTTACTTAAAATGTTTCATGTATCCAAGCAAAGAAATGGTCTGTAAAGTTTTTCCCAGACCCATTTCATCTGCTAAAATACCATTAATACCATTTTCATATAATGAGATCATCCAATTTAGACCTCGAACTTGATAATCACGCATCTCCCCATTTTTCACATAGTGTGGAGAAGCTTCAAAGCGGAATATAGATTTTTGTTTAATATTGGTCTCTGCAAGGAGTTCTTCATCTTCCTCCTGTTCAGTCTTACGGTGGCGATGGCTGTAAAAAGATGAATGTTAAAAACCTATCATGTTCATGCAATCGTAAAAAAAAAACTAGCAAAATATTGATTTTAAAGTTAATTGGTATAGTTATAAATCCTACTATTCAACCTACATTAAATTTACAACAATAAATAAAATTAGGTAAACATTAATATTATTGGCCCATGTTTATGTTTGTATTCGATTCAACCACAATGCGAAGGTTAGTTTTATTATTACTTACTCGCCAGCTGATCCTCCCCCCGAATCGATGTCTTTGATCTTCTTGGGTCTACCGGCTTTCGGTTTAGGTGGACTGCTACCAGTCTTAGGTGTATTTGACATAAAATGTGAGAAAATTTCAGTTTGTTTTAATAGAAACTCAAATCTCTTAGAACGATCCGTTTCAATTTTGCTTTCGAAATCGCCTTCCTTGCCGCGCGACGATGTTGTGTCGCTTGAAGATTCATTCTGTTTGAACAAATAAAAACCAGTTCACAGCTACGTATAATTACAGAACAAAGATACTAAGCATTCAATACAACACTTACCGAATTTTCCCCAACATCTGCAACTTCCATCGGTTCTTCTGTCTGAGACATGCTGACACGGATAGAATGAATATTTTGTAGACAATACGATCACTTACAAGTAATATATTAACTCGTTTAATTTAAATAACTGATCAACCTCAGCTTAATGAACTACTATTTTCTTTCGAAGTCTATTTGACGACCAAAACCGGGCGCGAAAATGAACCCACCCGAGATCGCTTCTGCGGTGCTGATGCGTTACCTTACCATAGAGTAAAATAAAATTAGCGTTTTTTTCCTCTGAATCTGAATATCAGCAAATCGGACAGACATCTGTTTAAGCAATGTTGCCAGCTACACTTATGCACATTACAAAATTACATTATTCTATACTAGCTGTCCCCCGCGACTTTGTCCGCGTGGTTTAGTTTCAACGGTTTTTAATTTTTGCAGCATTTTCATTTATGCTCCGCTCCTATTGGTCGTAGCGTGCTGTTATATAGCCTATAGCCTTCCTCAATAAACGGACTATCTAATACAAAAAGAATTTTTCAATTCGAACCAGTAGTTCCTGAGATAAGCGCGTTCAAACAAACAAATAAACAAACAAACAAACTCTTCAGCTTTATAATATTAGTAAAGATGTAGGAAATTAATGTAAATGAAATCGAACGATGTAACTAATTTAAAGTTTATTAGGTTTATGAGATGGCAACGTCAAAGAAAAGTTGATAGTAGCATGGCTCGGGATTAATGTTTTTCTCTATAGAATTTAATTTAGTAGGATACAATAGGTCTGGAACCCGTTGCTATTATAGTGCGCATCCACTTTTTAAGAGTGAAAAATCCAAATTGCTTTATTTCAAGGCAAACCATGCTTTCTTCGTCTTGTTTAGTCTCTTTAGCAATATAAATTTCTAATTCCCATGTACGGGATAATTAGAATACACATGAATTTTGTACTTGAAACGCCAGACACAACATGCAACAAGCGACGACTTAGGTGCTGGTATCGTATATTTTCGGTTTAGGAGCTACAACGCCACAGACAGATACGTCAAATTTGTAACTTCCGTATTTTTGCGTCGGGGGTTAAAAATAGGACACTTGCCCTTAATTACATACTAGATCTAGAGTTATCTTAAAATGTATAGTATCTTTTAGCTTTTTTTTCCAAAATATCTTTGGGTTGGGATGTTTGGTTTCAGGGTTGGATAAAAATAACTTGTTAGCATTTTGCATAGACTAGCTACCCTGTCTGCTTTGCTCCTGATTCCATGTAGGTACTGTCTAAGTAATAGGTACCAAAATTTAGGATTTTAGGAAATAAATCACTTTGTAATTTCTTGCTTTTTTATTTTGACTTTTTACAGATGTGTCTATTAAATTTTCTAAAAAGGTGGCCTTTTCTTTTGTTGTTTTCAACTTCGAGTATAAACTCCAAGAAACCTGCAAATTTTAAATTATTATATTATAGTATTGCTCACTGTAGGTACATTATTTTTGTACAAAAGCTAGAAAAAAAAAATGTTTTTAATAAATTAAATAAATTTTTGATATAAATTACATTATATTTTTGTTTTAAAATACAGAGAACTCTGTTAGCTCAATAGACAACCTATACATACCAGGACAGCTTTATATCCTAACACTTCAAGTTCTTTAATTTTACTGTTAAAGAATCCTGTTGCAGTGTCTGTGTTATATATAACAGCATTTCTTCCAGCTATCACCAGGACTATCCATTGATTACTATCAGGTGGTTTCCTCAAAATTCCAAAATCTTTAGCTGGAAACATATCTATGACTGGTAACGGAGATCCGCTATGAGCATTGCAAATAATTACATCTGAAAGAAAAAGAAACCATTATTATTTTATTCTTTATTTCATACAGCATATAGAATGTTTTTATTCTTTATTTCGCCATAGCGCTTGCAAAGCGATTACTTATAATTAAATACAAACAATACAAAGGTAAAATTTAAAACCTCAGGTAGGACTCAGAACTTGCGATTACTGGTTAAACTTGCTGGTGCAGGTTAAGGTTAAGTCTTGCATGAGGTTTCAAGTTATTCTTTGTTTATTATTGATCTACATTTTTTATTTTTACCTCCTCTTTGGTGATGTGCTAATATATGATCACCAATTACAAACTCATCACCACCTCGCCTGTCTTTAAGTATTTTCATTATGTCTAAAACCATCTTTTCTGTAAAATTGTATTGTTTTTTATAATCTTCTCGTGGTACATGATCTGTGTACTTTTTGGCCATAATTTTGACTGATTTTTGATCAAGAAGGTTCATTTTTGTATCACTGCAGAACAGTTCTGCAAAATTATTAACTGTGAGGACTTCTTTGCCATAATAATAGACTTGTTTTCCATAAGTTTTTTCCAGAAATTCTTGACTTAATACTTTATTTATTAAGTCCGATGGGTATATACTTAAAAGTCCCAAATATGCTACACAACAGGCAAATGATCTACCATGTGTGTTAATTTCATTTACTCTTTCAGGTTTCCTTAATTCATCCATTACTTTAGTGAAAAAACACTCTTTTGTTTTAGGTTTTAAATTAAATGTACCATATGTTAAAACTAATCTTTCCAAATCTTTAATTCTTCCTTTTTCTATTGATTTATTTACTGTTTCAGCAATAGTAGTTAAACATTGTTCATGTAAGTTTAATGTTGATGTTCCCACTAGAGCCAAATGCACATTACACATCATTGATAATCTTGGCACTTCATACTGCAATGTATCTAGTAGTCTTTGTATTCTATCATCAACTGAGAGTTTAGCTGAATAACGAATTAATTTTAATAATGCTGCTAAAGAAACTTCATGAATGTCTTTTGAATGTTGAATAACTGAGTTAACTATTTTTAAAACTAAACCTGAATCCCTTAATGGGGTTTTACTTTTAAAAAATCCCATTGACATGATGCCTAACTCATCTATAGAGAATTGTGAATACCTATTGTTTAACTCTATTTCTAAATTATGCATGTCAAAGGGTGATCTTCTCCAAATCCCAATAAAGAATAATGTCAGTACAAGTTCCTCTTTTGATAGTTGCTTTGCTTTGGCAGCTAATTTTATTAAACTTTTGCTTGCAAAATCACTGTTCCTGGTTACATTTAACATATAAAATAATGCAACATAAGACAACATTTCACTATGTGACCACCCTTTTATGCGCTTTAAGCATTCATCATCCAAAGCAACCCAAACTTCTATAATATTTCGAGTCCTAATGGATTCTGTTTCTGGCCATTTATTTAGAGCGTAAAATAGATCTTTTAATTCTTTGTCAGAAGCTAGCCTAATGTGGTCTGTTAAACAGTCTATGTAACTATCAAATATTGTGTTTGAGATACACAGATTATGTTTGGCACAATATTCGCCCAATTTAGGAAATAGTTCAAATAATTCAGTGTGAGATCTCTTCGACCAGTCGCATTGTAGTATATCTTGAAATTGTTTCTCATTTAAATTGGTATTCTCAGTATAGGTATTTAAACTAATTGCGTATCCTTTATTCTCTAATATATTATAGGCGTATTTATTCTCATATTCGTTATACATTTTAGCACACAAATTTGAGTTACAATGAACGTTTCTGCTACATTTTTGTAACGTATTGACTAACTTTGTAGATGTAAAGTTTTTGGTATAATTTGGATATATACTGCGCGCAATTTTCACAAAAATGCTCATTCTTACGACAGTAAATGACAATTAAATAAATTGTTTTAAAGTGTCTCTTTTTAATTAAAATTAAGTTGATCACTTAGGTTATTTTCAAATAATTGGTTAAAGGCACTTGCTGACTCTTGAAATTGACAATAAATTGCACCACAGAATAAATATACTCTAAATTGCACACAGAACACATAAAATTTTACAAAATTGACATGAAGAGCTGGAATGTTGCCGACATAGAGTTTATTGTTTTCTCTATGGTTGCCGATCGCGACAAAAAAAATGATGTTGCTAGAGATAATTGAATTCTAATAAACTACTTGATAGCTGATATTATTTCAAAAATTATTAATAACCTGGTGCAACACCTCCGGACTTCTTCTGCCTTGTGTAAGACGAAGAGGTGTGTCGACTCTTACGTAGTCTTTAATCTGTGGTACATACGCTTTTGAGGACATTCGCGATATAAAAATCTATCCATTTCAACATTTTGGTTTGATGAATACAATAATAATAGAGACTGTGGCTAACGTTCAGTCAATTATTGTATCTGCCGTAGCACCTTTGATAACCTTTGTCCTAAGGTTCAGAAAATAAGTAAAGGTACGTTAATAATACACGGCGGCAGCGGTGTGGAAAGTTAAACTGGTACTGTACTACTACTAATACGTACTTAAATGTGCACTGAAGAAAAAGTGTTGAGATCTTTTTTGTAGACAATTTTACGATCTACAAACTTTGTCTGAACCATTTTTCGATAGCTCTCGTTGTTTCAGAGGTATACGCAAAAAACGCAAATTTGTGACCTTTGACCTCGAATAAAAAACAACGCACAAGCGGGATCGATGGGGACTTTTGATATGTCATTTGTAAAGACGCATCCAAGGCCTGCGCAAAAATCCGGCTTGTTGGGACTTAATGCAAACTGGAATCATAATTTAGTCTATTTTGACTGGACTAATAGGGTATAAAAATGAACCCGACTGTCTTAGCACTGCATTTATGTAGTAGGTACCTACTGTAGATGCTTACCTGCTCTAGCTCACAAAGATAAAATAAAATAAATCAAAAATGAGAATATAAAATTCTTTATAAAAAAAGCAAAAAAACTCACATAACCTAGTGGGGGGGGGGGGGGGTAAAATAATTTCAAATATAGAAAACACATTTGCGGATATCATGTTTGTCCCGGGGTCAAACCCGCAACAACTCGCGTCGCGGTAGTTGGTTTTGTGACAACATCGTAACGAAAATTAAAAATAACAAATTAGTCATCAACGCGCTATGTAACTCAATATTTTAGGAGTTAAGCCTAATAATCTTACCATCGCATTAGAAAATCGATACTGCGTTCCAAACCTGACGAAAATTGCTGACGTGGGGCACACTGCTGCCAAACTTGAGTTTGGCTTGCAGCAGGGTTGGTCGCATCTACCGCATGCCGGACGAGTTATGGGCGAAGGCAACCACACTGGTTTATGCAGAGCCAAAAGAGACCTCGCGGTAGGCCCAGTAGGAGATGGCTCGAACTGGCCCCTGTTAGTCTGAACAAAAAAATTGAAAAAATATTGTAGTAGCATTTCCATAAGGGAAACAATACAAAATGTTAGTGTGGCCTGCAAACCTATCTAGTTTGCCGTGTGTACGTATTTACCTATCGACCTATGTTTAACTAGGTGCCCACTTATATTCCCAAATTGTGTCATTCATTTTGACAGATTTCCAAGGAGCTATCTCCGCATTGTACCCAATGTTCAGACTGCTCCCAGCACCCAAAATATCGGGGTTTCAAGTACAACAGTTTGATCTCTTCAGCACGCCCTAAGCCAGGTACAGGTACGGGTCGAACTTTATCTTCAGTTTCTCTTTGAGACCCCAAATATAAATATTTATCGGTCCATTTGTACCGGTTTATCTGTATAAAACAAAGGAATATTATTATTTTGTAGACATATGTGAGCACATAATTATGTTTATTAGAATATTTACAGATAAATTACTTGCATTCAAGGTAACACAATAATTATGTTCAAGAGTACTCAATTAATATTTGTAATTCAAAAATAATATTTGATCTTCTTTATTAACTTTATTGGTCTTTTTTATGTTTTATATAAGTATACACATCTACCAATATATGGCCTACCAAACCTAAACTTGTGGCCCCCCACTTAGAGCCCCCTAACACGGATAGGTTAGGTTCGAAGAGGATGATACGCGAGCGAATAAAGTCTCTGTTATCAGCTTAGCGGTTAGTTTTATGAGACCCGCTTAGCTGGGCTTCGTCGACCAACGATGCCTTGACTTTTACGTAATATCATCTGATTTTTATTACTTATTTGCGTCTCAGAGAAAGAGGATCAATCATTACAAAAGATGACCGTTAAGATTCAATTGTTTGTTCTTTTTGCAAAATTAAAAAGATAATATTATGTACACAAAAATCATGTCTAAAATACACATTCGCTATAAAATCAAAGCAAAAACATGTTATTACCCGATCGCTATGTTTTACAAAACGTAATTCCAAACAATCTTGAGGTCGAATTTGTTTCTTTTTACAGCTTTTTATATGAGTAGAAAAAGAAAAGGGCCACTTTTTGTGTGAGCTATTTAACTCCTTAATATGTAGGCACCAAAGTTTGAAAAATATCTGAAATATCGGATGTTTGTTACAAACCAACCTACTCCACATCAACTCAATGAGGGCCGTTATTAATTTCGCTGCCAAGGGCGCTAGTCGCACGCGAGGTGACTCCATAGTTTGTTGGTGCGCTTTAACAGCTGTCGCGCCTGTGGTGGTGAGCACAATAACGGTATTAACGGTAGCCCTCATTCATTGATGCTCTAAATGACTTTAGTTATAGAATATGACATTTCACAGCTAGGGCCCTATATTGTTAAAGTTGTAACTAACTAACTAAATAATAAACCGGTCTTGTCCTACTGCAGGGCAAAGGCCTCCCCCTCCCTCTTCCACGCACTTCTGTCCTGAGCTAGGATGGGCCAGTCCTTTCGTTAGGTGTCGAGTTGGTCTCTCCACCTTATTTATGGTCTGCCGCAATGATGTTGAGCTTTGTGTAGTTGTTGTAGCCCACAGCTCATTTGCCATGCGACATACATAACCGGCCCAATCGCATTTCAGTTTGGCAGCTTTCTGGGTTATGTCAGTGATTTGGGTTTTGGTGGGTAGTAACGTGTTTATAAGCCGGTCCGAAATTCGTATGCCTAAGATGCTGCGTTCCATAGCACGCTGGCAAACCTCGAATTTGGCCCTCTGCAGAAGTGTCAAAGACCAAGTTTGAGCACCGTATGTGA
Organism: Diachrysia chrysitis; assembly: GCA_932294365.1. NCBI lineage: Eukaryota > Metazoa > Arthropoda > Insecta > Lepidoptera > Noctuidae > Diachrysia > Diachrysia chrysitis. The sequence continues at coordinate 5,948,082 of OW028649.1, read as the reverse complement.
GTATGGGAATGATGCAAATGTCCATAATTTTATGTTTGTGGCACATGGGAACACCTCCCTTTAACAGATGTTTCCTGGCCCAATAGCTCCTCCAGGCGCTCTCGGTGCGTCGAGCAATCAATCAAGCATCGAGCTTTATCTTCTCTCGCGCCAGGAAGGACACTAATTGGCCAAGGTAGATATAATCCTGGACGTAGGCAATCTTTATTTCGAGTATCAAGACAATTAAACTAACACCAGTTTTAAGATCGCATTTTTAATGAGCTTGAAGGAAAAAATAATGCGAAAACAAGATAAGTAAACCAATCAGCAGATAAGGTACCTACCGAGGTTTTACTGACTCACCTTCTTTTTCGGCATGTCTCTTAATTCAAAATACCTGATATTTTTGTTGGCAAACACAACTTTTAGAGACTGCTTTTTACTTCTTTTGAAGACAGATAACTTTATGGACTCCAATGGGTACAAAGATAATATTTCTATTATGCTTGATTCACGACATAATGGAATGCCATCATTCGTTGTAGTGTTTCTTCCAGTGAGATCTTGCTCAGATGCAATAATAAAAGCTTTTGCAGTTAAACCTAAAATATTTCATTTTAAAATTACATAACCTTCGCAGTCTGTTATACTAATTTATTGGATGTCCTAATGTTTTTTTTTGTATAAATGTGGTATAAAATAGAAAGATATATATATGTACTTATGTACATACATATACACACTTCATCACCTACGAAATGCTAAGTTATGGAAAGCAGGAGCACGTACCAAGCTGCACTAACCGCAATATTTTTTTACCATTCCTGGTTACTTCTGTAAAGGGACTTTCAACCAGAACTGTATCATCCAACTCACTATACTCGCTTATTAATAATTTTTTTATAGACCCGTAAAGCATTTTTAAAACTAAGTAAAAAATATCTAAAATATAAAAATATCTCAAAACGAACGAAAGCAAATCTGTAAATTATAGACTGTCAGACACGCGACAGTTACACACAGAGTACATATTATATTATTACATACACATATAAAAAGTACCTACTCTGTGATTATTACAGATCACAAAATAGAAATAGAAGTTTTTTTTTGTGGTTTACGTACCGTAGAAAGATAAACTGAATTGTGAAACCTTTTACTACATGAAAACTCTGCAGCCAAAATGCGTAAACTAACACATCTTGCTCATAGTCTCAAAACAGATCGCCGATATGAATATATCAGAAATAAAATGTTGCTTTTTGACTTCTACCACGTATCTGTATAATAACTTTCGTGAGGAGTATTCATATTTATTTAAAACAAACGGTTTACTCACGTATATTTTCGCGATCGCCCGACTAGTTTCAGACTCAATAGGAGTCCCTAATCATGAGCTGACGCGGCGGCGGTGGTGTCGCGAGTCGAACTGACTACCACGTATCGAATAAAATAATGTAATACTTAGTTAAAGTCCCGTGTTAAATATTTACAAACTTAACTATATATACACTTTAAACAAAACTAAACTAAACTAATAAAATCTCTAAAAAATTGCGTCAAAAAATCCACGTCGCTGTCGACTGGAAGTGTACCCAAAAGGCTGGCGGCATTGCCACGTTGTATGGCAATGCTAATTCTTTGTCCAAGGTAAAAGCCAGCCCTTGGGTCACGCGAGGAGCCAACAAGACGTTTTTCCAGATCTTTAAATAAAAGGTGTGCACTCGGACCCCACGGTTTAAATGTTTCAACCCCAAACGGCTGGAAAGTATAACTTCCAATATTTCCGCCGTTTGAGGTTCTCAGCAGCCGCAGCAGCAGCGTCAGCACAGTACTACGAACTAGGAAGATGAGATGGCGCAAGAGTATCGACACAAGTAGCGTCCAACACTAAAGGCCTACCCATCTTCCAAGGGAACAAAGACATCCCGTCCGGTCTCTTGCCGTCGTCGCGTGCCAGGCCATTAGGTTCAAGTACAGCCAGAACGCCGGCGGCAACAAGAGCACGTCGGATGATGTCGTTTAAATTGGCATGTCGCGCCATGCGTCCTGCGCTACGGCTACATGACAGGCCGTGGTGTCCGAGGCTGTTGACTACTTCGCCACAGTGACAGCGATGTGGAGAACAACAAGAAGCGCCAAGGCGTAGTGAAACAGAGGCGGAAAGTAGTATCGTCGAACAAGGTGCCTATGTTCGACGACGGTAGTGCGTGAAGCCATAGGCCTGACTCCCACTCCCCCACAGTGTTTTATAATTTCATCCATTTTTTCCAAAAGTTGAGGGTGCTTCCATAAGCACGGGATCATGGGAAGCACGAAGGAAATAAATTAATTTGGGGCCGAAATAGCAATACCGAATTAGGGTGATAGCCGAATGCATGTTAATTTGTAATAATCTTTCCGTGATGTCATTAAAATTTTTAATTTTTTCGTCTATGAAGTTGGGAAAGGCATCGTCAAAGATTGGAGACCCAAGAAGGCGAAGTGAGCTTTTGTCCATAATTTTGATATCAGGGGCTATTGCTATTGTTAAAGTCCCTAATTTATAAAGTTAGTAGGGAATAAAATGCATTAAAAATACAAGGTTTTTCGATTTAAACCAGCATTTATTATGACTTAGGCATTCCACAGATATACAATATTTAATTGAACCCTTAATAATTACACGTGGTCTCAAAATCTATAGACATTAACTACACGACACATTTGATTGGGTGTCTGTAATAATTACACACATATTCATAGTTGTATAGTCCATTCGTTCCAAAAGTGGTACTATTAGCAACTATTATTTCATTTTTGATTATAAATTAAATATATACCTAACTAACTTTGGTCGACTATTTAAATTGTAACCAAAAGTTATACATAATTATTTTCACTAGACGTCTAAATTTAAAAACATTGTAATTATACTATGCGATATATAAAATTCGTTTCAATTCTTTATCGGCTGGCGTCCGCCTGGAAACAAATAAACAAAACAAATTAATAACTGAAAAAGGTGTAGATAGGTAGGTAGAAACATGAAAGAGTTTACAAGAGAAACCATCACCTAAAATGTCTTGTTAGCATAACACGTGTCGTCATGCAACTATAGAGAATTTGTATTATGGTGCACTGAAACATTTTGATAGTTGCATTTGCATAATAAAAAAAATAATCTACTTGATTATCGTAACATTGGTCAAGATGGAAATTTTTCTAAGCCTTTACTTTCGATACGGAGACTTTGGGTATTGTTACACAAGGTGGTAACGGCAGAAGATTATTGCCATATCTAGCGTGAAAAATTTGATCTAAGGATGAATCGCTATCTTCGACATTGGCGTTAGGCCTTCGTATGACATTGCCATGGTCCTGAAAGAAATGTTGGTAACGTCATTCACAATATGTCTACACAGTTTAAGGTACCGTAACAAAATAACCTAAGGTGAGTACCTAATGTTGATACCTAAGCCAGATAGTATAATACTACCGCATAGTGCATTTTAAATGCATTCAAACGACTCTTACATAAAGTTGTAAATAATGTTGCATACTTAATGTGTGTATTGTTACACAAAGCGGTCTCAGATGCTTCAAATATTAAAAACACTCATAGTATAACAGCGTATTGTTATCTACGTCCGTGTTTGTTCCAAAACATAGGTACCTATAACAATTGCCGTGGTCTAACCCAGAACACTAAACTAAAATGTTTACACAGGCATGTACTTACAGTAAACTGTCCATCAGATAAAATACATGCAAGTCTCTCACAGTCCTCAGATGTCATTCAACACTCAGACTGCCCATGGCAAGAAACGTTCTCATAATAATTATTATTTACTTAACACTTTACGTCTTTTAAGTAATGATAAATTATCCGTTATTATCATGAATTGATATTTTAGCAAACATTTGCATTTAGATGTGCTGATAAATGAATGTTTAGCTATAAAATCGGAATACGTTAATTTTACATAACATTTCACTTTCAATTTTATGATTATTCTTAGATAAACAGTTATTATGTTATGAAATAACTTGTACTTACCAGAGCTTCAGTCTTCTTACGTAAATTGGACCTAGATAGCGTTAGAGCTAGCTCTGATTGTAGTCTATTTGTTATAGAAACTTCCTCGTCTCCATTGAGAAGACCATCGGTTTTATCTCCATTAAGGAAGTCTAGTTTTGTTGGCTCTCGTCTGCTACCACCTCCATATGCATATTCACCTATCGTTACAGATACAGGGCGAGCATGTTTCTTCATCGTGGCTGTACCATTAGGCGCTTTAATAAAATAATTTGACGGCGGCTTTGGCAGAACATTCGAAGGATTTTTTAACTTATAAGATTCTAGTGACTCCAATTCAGCTTTTTCGTCTTTTACAGTTTTAATCTGTGATGGAGGTTCTGTTTTCTTGTTGTAATCCGGAGTAGGGGTTCTGGTCAGTGTACCATTTTTCCTAAAATTTATATTTGATAGCAGTTCAGCAGTTATCAGCTTCGGAATAGGTTTCTGGTTATCTATAATTTTGTGGTTTCCATTTTGATGACCATTCGCGGTTGGCATCTGGAACAAATAATAATTGATTTCATATAAATGTAAAAAATGGAATGGAATAGACTATATGGGGCCAACTCTGAGGTGATGTATATCCCATATCAATCAATCATATTTTTTGAAATCCATCCGTAATTGCCGGAGATATCTTGTAATAAACATTCAAAATATCCTTCGAATTGAGTACTTCCTCCTTTTAAATTCTGTTAAAATTAGAAGCATTAGTAATGCTTACTTATAGGAAACTACTAATTGTTCATCTGCTTGCCTTTTTACAGGCTATGTTGGGGTCTCGGTAGTACCTACGATTACAAATTGGCACCCATTCACGGACGAACCGCGGCGAGTGCGGCTTAACCTTTATTATTAGCCCTCCTAGATACAGGTACTTATTATCATCTTTTAATTAGACGGAAAATAGTTACTAACGTTCACAATCATAAATCACACAAGTAATCGCAATTCCTCATAAATTAAAATATCTTATCAAACGTTAATGACTAATGTCATTTACCTACTAAATGAAATACGAAAGGTGATTGACATTTAAAAACGGTTTCCTGTTAGATACTTACCGGTGGCGGGGGAGGAGGGTTGTCCGTAGCTTCACCCTTCGATGGTGCATGATGGTTGCTTGTTACATCCGATGGTGGGTCCACCTTCCTCAAAGGCAGTGTTTGTTGACGGTCCTGGGAATAACAAACTTATTTATTTTTTTATAGATAAGTACGTACTTACAAAAAGTACTTTGTTGTAATTTTTTACATAACTGCGTTACAATGCTCTATGCGCAACTATATGGATTATTCCGAACTTGACCCGAAATCCTAACCCGGTAGCGGGACAGGTTAGGAGTAAGGAACAGGGTTAAGTTCGGAACATTTTGTTTTTCATTTTCCTAACTAACCCACTACCGGGTTAGGGTCAGGTTTGGAATAATCCAACTATATCTGTATTTAGAAAGAACAGTTATAACCGTTGATATTCAAGTACTTAATGATGAAACAAAAATAAAACATGTATGTTTAATGTTTATCATCTGCGTAAATGCATGTCTCTATAAGGGTCCAACAAGCATCCAATAGTTTCAACACCGAATTGTCTACGCTTTGATTTCAAGCAAAACCAGTGTAGATAGCCAAAACTTTTTAATTTAAGTAATCAAGTATTTATGTAATAGAATAAAACAAATCTAATTGGCTTTGATATTGACCTTTGGCCAAACACATCATTTGTTAAAGGAAGTAGGTAAAGTAGAGGTTGAAAGAAAAAATGTTGCTGACGTGAACACGTAAAAACCGAAGGTTAAACAATGTTTTAGGTAATAGCAGTACCTACTATAGCATAACAGCAGCACGCGATTAGCTGTATAAATTACATTCGAACATATTACATTAGGATTGGCTATCAATTAAAACAAATTATATATTAGAATAATAGAATCACACCACGATCATGTTATTATTTAAAATATTTCAATCCAGTTATTTACAAATACCAAATACCAAATACCCGATTTAAACCGTTCCGTTAAAGGCATTATCTTTCTCATCGTTTTTTGTTCAGAAACTCTTGCAAAAAGAAATAAACTAGTCTAACACGGGTTTACAAATATTCTGGGTATTAACATGTACACAAAGAGCAACTCTTAAAAAATGTATTTAAATACAATAGAAGACCTTACAGTATGTACTATACAACGTGACTTGCAGAAAAATCTTTCTCCAAATAATGAGGAGTTATCCCCCCAGCCTGCGATTCCAACCATCATAATTATCAGCCCATAAGACCCATCGATTAGCCCAACGAAACAGATAATTAAAATGAATCCAATTGTAAAAGAACTCTTAGTAAGTAGAGAACTAAGTAGTATAATACAATCGGTTATAAAGAAAAGCACCTATGTAGAATTATAAGGATATAAAATAGGTTAAAATTTCCTGTTATCTGAACTACACAACAACATTTACTTTTTAATTAATCTTAATCGCAGGACACTCCCTACACACTTAAAATGTTATTGAGGTGTATTAATCACGCCTGTTATCGAAATTGTTTGTTAAGTATTTCCTGATAATACCTACGTGTAGAACATTGACTGTTAGATATACCTATTTAGGTCGGCCAAGTTCAATGGGGAATAGGTTGCCGAAATGACTAGATATGCTTCCTTTCTTCCGAGCGAGGTTCCGAACGCACATTCGGAAATCCGAATCGAGGAAAATTTCAATAGGAAAACTACTGAACGTATGTGATAGGTGTCCGGAAGTGGTTCGGAACCCGGATTCGATATTTCGAACCGGAATTTTGAAACGGAATACCGTATATGTATATGTGATCGCCCTATAGCATTCAAGCAATTGCAATATGATTTTTGTGTATAGAACAGTCAGTACTTTTAACCTATTACTTTATAGAAACACAAGATACTCAACGGTGCATTTAGACTATTTTGATAATTTGTGATTTGTTCCAGAGAAAGTGAAAAATATATTTTAACACTGCACAAACAAGAGTAATTGAAAGACTTGCAACAGCTAAGAAGAATGATATCTATATTCTCATTATTTGGCATCGTGGGCATAGTCATACAATGAGCCTCGTTTTAATAAGAACAGGAAGAGCCATTAAGCCTTACATGAAATAGCTTGATAGCTAATTTGTATATATAACATTAGTTAAAAGGTATTTAGAGTAGCCGGAAAAATAAATTAAGGCGTCTGTAACTTTATGTCTCAATGTTTGTGTGTCAACCACAGGTCAATCACAATTAGTAACAACAGTTTATGGTTGTGTCTCATTGTATTGTAATGGTATCTACTGGCTATGAAAAATCTGTATATTTCTTTAACAGTTCTTAAATGTTTTCTTTTTTTCGTTATTAACTATATATTCGAATCTTTTGAAGCGGTAATATTCAATAATCTAGGTATTCATGTTGCAATATGGATAGACAGATTTTCATTATTTTTTTTTAGTTACATTTATTTAGATAAATTCTGGAAAATCTAAATCAAATTATGGTTTCACTATGGATAGTGAAACCATAATTTCAATGCCTGGAGGCATGAACGAGTAAATTATGTGAGTAGTAACACTTAACATTTAGCATAAAGCCACTCTTCATCGTAGTTAACAAAAAACTTTCCACACGCATATTTCAGCTTGTAATAATCATTAATCTCGGCCTTATCATTATTGTGGTTAAAACCGATAACTAGTGCCGTTCGATACCCACATAGAACAAAGTTTTAAGGGGGTTTCTCGTTTATAAATAGCAACGCATTACATCAATTGCATGTAAGTCAGAAACGTGAAAAAGTTCAACGTGACTTTGAACATCCCCCATTCGATCCCTCCAAAAAAGTGCCAGATGCATTTATCCGGCAGTGGGACAATCTCAGACCATATCATGAAAAAATATTCATAAACAATTTCGCAATCGGTCACATTGCATAGCCACGACCACATAATTATGGTGATATCATCTAATGATAAGTGTGTGGATAAATACTTACCTAGTGTTATGGAAATACTATAAATGTTATGTGTTCATGTTGAACAAGACGGCCTCTACAATTCATGTAAAGGTTTTAAGTGCATCATTTGCATACAATTATATTGAACTTAAAAACCCACTGCTTAGTAATTAGTCTTATTAGTCCATCCTGCTACTAAACTAAAATCTATCACAATTGTATATGCGAAAATTATGTAATGAATCTTAATCATATTTAGCACCCAGATAGTTTGATTAACATTTTATATGGTATTGTTTATCGCAATAATGTATATGTTCCCGTGGGATTATTCAGTGTTTCAGTCAGTTAGTGTTGCAAAGCCTGTTACAGCAAATCTGTGACTGTGAGTAATCAATACAAGGGACCGATAGATACAGAGTATATCTCTGTATCAGAATTAGGGATAGATAAAATCAGCAATCACAATTTTGTGTTATCAATGTTTAACAATCAGTCAACTAGGAGATAACTTCGGCTACTCCTTAAGACTCAAATGGCGTAATCAATATCTACAGGTGGATATTATATGTACGGATACCTACATATAAACATAACAGATACAGAATGCTTGTAGGTGATGTTGTTATTGAGATTGTTGTTCTTTTCGACATGACGTCACGTGCCAAGGTAAAACAATTTAAAAGTTGAACCGCAAAATTTAAACAAAATCCAAGTTGCAGTTTGCAATCATAAAAAATAATTAATTATGTCACATGTTTTGTGTACATCATGAGAAATCGACGTCACTTTGTAGCCTTATAATAATTTAATGTTATTCCAACACGGCAACCAAGCTTCAGGTAACTTGGCAGGTTGGTAGGCGAGGTACTTATTTTGTTTCGCTCCAATAATAATAAGAACATTTTATCCAAACTCCACTTACTTCATAGCACTGTATTATGACCAAGGGTTTTGATTTACTGGTATTTTTCATCTTAGTTCGAGAAACGAATAATTAAAAACACAGTTATTTGCACAGATTAACACAACACTAATATTGAGAACAATCACTGAAGAGTAATATCTGAATACATTTTGCCGAATTTTAATGAGATTTCAAGCGTAGCATGAAAATGACAGAAATAATTGCCAAAGAGCGCGTCAAGGTCGTATATATTTTCCCGTAGCGTGGAAAATCGCAGGATTATTGTTTGTACGACGCGGTCGAGATACGCGGTGTTCGGCCGGCGAAGTGCAGCGAGACTGTGCGACCGAGCAGCAATCACACGACTCACGAACAGCGATGGCGTGTGCCCTCGCCGATCGCTTACTCACTGACGTTATCAGTGCAAAGCAGAATCTAGCGAAGTACCGGCAAAAGTGCCGCGCGTCGGACGCTTGTCCGACCGTATACCTCGATCCATAAAAAATCGTATCAACCGGCAACAACGCAAACCGAATTAGTTTAGAATAAGTGCAACAATATTGCCTTGTTCTAGCGCGATCATTAGACCAAATCAGCAAAGTATACTATGACCGTAGAACCGTGACTTATTTCCGAGAATTCTTGATATTAGGTATGTATTGCGTTTTGTAATTCTGTCAATATCTTGCTGAAGTAGTTTTGCTGCGAATCAAATTGCTCATGCATGATTGTCGAACGATAGCTATTGATTGAACTACATGAACCTCACCTATTATTTTATAGCGTGCCGAATAGGTGCTTAATTTATAATACGTCTTTTATAAGAAAGCTTATAAAAACAACGATGATTTCCATCACAGCTGCACTCTATTGTCCGTTAATTAGATAAGCACGGAATATCTCTAGATCACCCGACTCTCACAACTAAAGCTATTGTAGTTCTATCAAGATCGAAAGGTAACGTGACTAAAAATACTTTTAGCAATCGAACCTGTTGCTCTTATTATGTCATAAATACAGGTTGATTTGAAAGTCAACAAACTGTTGATTTTATCCACATATTTTTATAGCAGAAAAATTCATCTCGATTTTGTTATTCCCCCTGACGGCCCTCTCGGGGCGACATCAGGATTTTTTTCCATCTTGGTGCCTCCCCTAAGCCGGGAAGACCTTAGACCTTACTTTAAAATTACATTTCGAGTACTCGCACACGTGTCAAAGTTCAGAAGATTATATTTATCTAGTAGGTATGTATTTTCAATAGCTGACTTTGATTTGATTTACATTTACTATGATAAATGTATGTGGGCTACTCACAGTTTGTTTAATTTTTTTCTTTTGACCAATGATCCCAACAAACCAATTCCTATTAATATAAATACCTATGTATATGCAAATTTAGTAAATTTTTATGATCGTGTGCACTTAAAATAATAGTAACGCTCCAATAACTTAGTGTTTATGTAAGCACGTAGTAATAAATGATTCGTGTCGAAGCGACCCAATTAATTTCGTAAAGTAATTGTCTCGAAACTTAATGTTACATAATCCAGATAACTTTGTTCTAAGAATGAGTCGCACCGGCGGCGAGTACTTAAGTGAGAAAACTTTTAATAAGCTAAGTTATGCCTTAATGAGATGCTTAATTAGGTACGCGCATTCTATTCAGCTTAATTCACCATTTCCGCGCTTACGAAGTGTAAATAGACACCATAAGTACGTAAGTGTATACTTTACTTATTTATATATATGGTTTATATACATAAATGTTTTAAGTATATATTTGGTAGCGCCAAGAACCTCCATCTAGATTGATCAGCTTTTATTTTTATAGTGCCTACTTGGGTGGTCAATATTCGTAGCCACAACTGCAGTTAAGAAGACACCGATATGCATAAAACATTAAACGAACACGCGTAGAACATAAAACACATAGAGACCTATTTACATGTCAATATTTAGCATGTTCACATGCCCGTGAGCGTGTAGCACAAATCGTTTAAAGTTTCTCCTACTTATTTCGAAAATAGATTACTTTTTAACGGATTGGTTTAAATAATAACTTAAAAAGAACAGTGTCGTAGCGCACTTTTTAGGGTACCGTACCTCAAAAGGAAAAAAGGCACCCTGAAGGATTACTTTGTTCTCCGTCTGTCTGTCTAATTCGAGCTTTTATGTTAACGCAATTAAAAAGTACAGCTATTTATGTTGTTTTCACATACATTGCCGAGAAACTTATAAGCCTATAGGGCCTCTAGATCTAATATCACAAGTAAAGGAAATAAATATTTTGTCGCGTTTACAAACATATATTTACGGTTGGAAATTTGATAGTGTCATACAAGGATGTAGGAGAGAGATTTTTTAAACTGTCAGTTAAGTTTATTTTTTGAGAATTAACCGTGACGAAAAAAATTATTTGTACAGAACCCTTGGTGCGCGAACCAGCACACACACTTGTCAGGTTTGTTAATTTTGAATTGGTGATAGAGCAAAAGAAAATGTAGAGTTCTCTTTGGTGGTGTAATATATTGCTTTTTACTTCTAAATGAAAGACTCTTAGCAGTTTACTATAAGGAAAACTCATTATATTAGAAACGCGTTTAGTTTTTATTATTATTTTTTGTTGTGGTCACTGGAAAACCCCCTGATGCAAAAAGAACCTGTCATAATGATCGCTATAAATGGAAAGACTACTAAGAAATTATTTTACTATGATTAGGTATAACTTTGCATCACACATGATTGGATGCTACTAAGAGGAAGACATTATGAATGGCATCTTTACCGCTCTAAGATACAACGTAAAGGTACTAGAATAAATGACGCATTTTATAGTATAAGTTCGCTAAGATAACGTAAGTTACACTTTTAAAGCTAATCCAAGATAAATTATATTATACGTTTGCAACTGCATAAATCTCTGTTTAGTTCGTCATATTAATATTTCTAAAACTAATAATGTCGTGGTGTTCAATCGGTTCAATGAAGGGATTTGTGTGCACAAGGTTTCAAATTCGAACCCATTATTGACTAGTAAGATAGTAAATTTTTAAAAGTAGTATGATGGTAAATACGCCATTGGCAATCATTGAAAGAAAACATCGTGAGGAAACCTAAAATCGCCAACCCGCAATGAGAAGAGGCCTGTGCCCAGTAGCGGGACATTTATAAGCCGGTATTATTAAATTATTTATATTTCTAATACTTACAATTGGTGACTCTACTTATTGTGGAATTAAGCGTAACCAAAATCCGACAGTTTTATATGTAAGTTTAGCCCAAAGTGATTTGCATTTGAATTAACATGGCACATAAGGTATTGAACAAAAATAAGGAAAATTATTTACTATTCAAAATTGTTTTATTAGTTCGAGGGAAGTGTTAAAGATGAAAGATACCTAATCATTTTATTTTTGTGCTTCCGTATTGACACGTGGAGTCAGAGAGGAGAATACAAGCGCTGCCAAAAATAAAATTGTATTATCATAATAATTAAATCTATTTTGGCATCTAGATTGGCATATCTTCTTATCAACCTAATGATGCATTAGTCACGGTTTGTTCACTGCCAGATATATTTTTTTATTCAGGTAGATCAGTGGGTTTATCGTAGATAGAAACAAACTTTTATTTGAGATCACATGAAAAGACCTCATGTCCATGTTTAGAGATTGACATATATCGCTGATAGACTACCTGCACCCCGGTCGGTAGCAAGCCTGACCGATCAGAGTAATTCGTTGCGTTTATCTACTTAGATATCGTCACTTAGAGAGGCCATCTACATCTAACTGAACCACAATAAAAATCCAAAGATGATAGTTACCCAACTACTAATCAATAGACGATTCACTAAGCAAGCAACCAGTTTTTTTTACGATCCACAAATATTTTAATACGTGTATTTATTAAATCTTTGCGACACAAGGAATAAATCATGTTTGTTTCTTAGGGAGATCCTCATGAACACCCGCCTTGGGGAAGCGCCTCTTATCGGATGCTTCGCCTTTCCCTTATACCGGGAACCAATCAAAATAAAATACACTAAGGATGGAATTAAAAAAAAACGAGAATCACTCACGAGTTCTCCCTCTTCTTTGTTTTGTGTGTCGATTTTCTCGTTGTTGTCTTGTCCTAGGAACATTTTCCTATGAACTTTCTTAAATTCATCCATTAGTGCATCGTGCTGCTTCTTCTTGTCGTCCGTCGGCTTTGGTGGTGGTGGCTTCTTGGTTGGTGGTGGTGGTGGTATATTAGGTTCTGAACTTGGTTTTTTCAAATTCTGTGAAAATTACGAAACATTAAAATATTTGCATTTAAGCATGAATAAATATGCATAAAACTATTCTCGCTTATCTGAATGACAATAATTTTAGTTGTTACATAACGCCTACGTTAATGCATATGTTAATGGGAATCTTAGAAATAGCGATATTTTTAGCTTGATCTGCAGTCATAACAAACAACATGATAATACGAAATGACAAATGCTAATCTAGACGCGCCCTGACATTATCAGGGCTTAAGTAAGAAACGTTATCTTAATTTCCTCAAAGAGAAAACATTACGTAATACATATACTTAAGTATAACAATCATAATACATAGATTCCAATTCTTATATACGAGATGCGATGAAGTATAAGTGGTTTCGATTATTTTCTCTTCGGTGTCCGAGAGAAAATAATCGGAGTACGGACGTACATACTCCTACAAGGATATGATATTGATTCAGGTAGACTTAAATTGTGCACAGTTTTTGCTTACCAATTTGCGTCGCTGTATTTCATCCGCAATGGCACTGGATAACGTAGCGGAACTGGACAGGCTTGCAGAATCCGAATTACAATCGTTTTTCATAGGCGGAGGATAATTACAAGCATTCTTCCCACATGTCGTTGTACTAGTGTGATGAACTTCTACTACTATTGTTTTTTTATCGTTGTCTCGATTCGTGTGATTCGCTAAAAATGCATTTTTCCTAGGAGACTGGTTTTCGTAACTGCACTGTATCGTGGCCCCATCTTCAGTCAAATTTATTATAGTTCTATTTGAAGGACTCGTGACGTAATCTTTTTTATTTTTGCATCGGAAGTTGCTTTTATTTTCATATGTATGAGGATTGTTTGGTATACTAGGACAGTCGTAGTCGGGTTCTATGTCTAAAGGTGAATCAAAGTTGTGGATATCACCGTTCTTCCATTCAAAATCTAAGCTATCCCATGTTCTCCTCTTTAGTCTGTTCATCGTTAATCTGAAACAAATAGAACGGATTAATGCTTACATAAAAATACAATTTTTTTTTTATACAGTTTATTAGTAATTTCGTTTAATGTTAGAGTTTTATCTGAGTTCAAACGTATAGTAGAAAGAATTAACTTTTCGTAGGCACGAAAGTAATGGAACATAAGTAAAAATGCCATGGCCCCGCCGTGGGATCACAAAGGCGAGTCGGGCTACGACCGCTGTTTACGAAGATAACATTTTAAAGCTATATCTCACCTGTCAGCACGGTCAGCAGCTTCTTCGGCAACACTAGCGAGGCGCCTTCGCAGTGCAGCCGGCGGGGCCAGGGGAACGTGCGGTGCGATCGGCGCGGGACTTCTTTCTCCAGCGGCTGATGACGCAGAGCTGTTGTACCCCGAGCTCTCCGGAGATACGAGGTCGGTGCCAGCACCTTCCCGGATTACCAACTCCAAGCGACCAGTCGCTTTCATCGTGGATATTGCCTGAGAACAACAATGCATAAGGTACTCATTAAATTATTTGTGCGAATGCTAACCACTCTATTTATTTAGTTAGTCTTATTTTTTACTCTAAGCACAGTTTTTTTACGACCCTATATCCCACTGCTGAGAAAAGGCGTCTTCTCTCTTCTGGTTTTTGCGATTTCTAGCCACGAGCGCCCAACATATCATTTTAAATTTTTGTGTCAAATCTTATTTAACAAAACAAATATTTGTTTGAAGAAGATCTAGAGTTTTATCACGGTGCACATTAAAACTCGATTTGATATGTTACAGTAAAAAGTACAAGTACTTAGTTAATGTAGCATACATTTGTTACGAGATCGAGCAGGTATAATGCATTCTTAATATAGTTACGTTGGTAATGAGATTTTTTTACGACTTAATAAAACGTGCAGTAGGTATTTATTCGTATATTATAATGTAAGATACGGATTATATTATACTATGCAATAAAACACGTATTTCCTTAACTTATTGCACAGGAGCATTGAATGCATAAAATCTGTATAATGTTCCCTAATTATAATAAAATGTAATATCTATTCGTAAACATTGCTTGTAACCTAAATAAATATGTTCGTTAAATTATGAGTTTATTACTATAAATAACTAAAACTAGATATAACCATTGACACTAATGACACCATTGTTTAATGTTGATCTTGATGTGGATACTTTTAACAGTACTCAATTAGATTGGTTACCGAAGTTGAGAGTAGAGTCTACAGGTAGGGCTTTATAAAATGTATTATTATGATCAATACAAATAATATGCTGCTGAATAAAGATAATATATACCACAAGAATTACCATCTGTGTGTCTGTTGGTAAGTAGATACAAGTAATACCTACGTAGGTATATGAACCATCTTGTCATATAGACTTGAAAATTCACATTAAAAACGATAGCCATCTAAAAGCTAGCTTCATTACCCTAGGCCGGACGGACAGCATCGTCATCTGTGGTATTAAACCGGTCCTAGGGTCAAGGCAGGCGGACGCGGATAAATTATCCTAGAACCAGTTTTCTGTTAGCGTAATATATCCACCTATGTTCTTTAAAGGAAGACTCCTTAACGGTAGAGCTTTAAAAGCAATGTGGTTTTGTACTAACAAAGTTCCTTTTAAAGCTGTGCAGTAAGCAACTGAGTAGAAGATTCTAAACAATCTCATTATATGAATCTGGTGGGAAAAGTTATTCCAAGTATTTAATCAGGTTTATACATAAAAACGTACTGCTGAAGCCATTACCTACGCAGCTGTAAATTTTTAGGTTAATAAAATGCTTCAACTAAAGCAGATCAAACAGTCTATTACTAGAATTACCAAGTAGGTGATGATGTCACGGTAATGACTACATGTTAATTATTCCACTGCATTCCGGGCCTGTCGCACTGATCGGCCCCGTTAAAATTGCAATAAAATAATCGATTACGAAATGAAAATGTATAAACCACAGACCTCGTTGAAGGAGACGTTGGAGAAATCCAGGCCGTTGCACGATAAGATCTGATCGCCGGGCCGCAGCCCCGCTTCGCGCGCGATGCCGCCTTCCCGCACGAACTGCACGAAGATGCCCGGCTTCCACTCCGGACCTTTGCAAATTCTGAAACAACATTCAATTGTCGGTATTACTTTATGACGTAGACTGTTCTATAAATATATTAGCACAAGATCCTTCTCTGTATAAATGTAATTTATTGGTTATTACATACATTTCGTACTCAAAGTATTTCTTAATTATTTCTAAAATCGATTCTAATTGCAGTTGTACCAAATGGGGTAATGATCACTTGTAAACTCATGTTCACTTTGGTACCACTAGGGTAAGTCCCGATAGTAAATAAACTCCACTACACATGTAGCTCTGCTCTTGTGGAAGCATTGTCGGCATAACATTGATAGTAAGTAAGGTAAGTTACTGACCCGCAGCCAAGCTTGGCTCTCGGTGGAACTAGGATGGACAGCCGCATGTCTGTCAGCCGCTCGGTGTCGTGACACAGCGTCGGCGACGAGGACACGTCGGAGCCAAGCGACGCCCGCTCCGACACGAACTGCCATGACAATGGCTCATGTGCCTTGCTGAAATACAGACAACGTGAACAAACAATTCTGCACTTGTTACTTATGTAAACACTACAATTTATACGGTGAAATATACTTACTCTTTGACAGGCAGCATGCCCACATCTGCAACAAACAGAAGTAGCTACGTCAGATGTAAATAGAGAAAATTGTTGTTTATTGTACTTTATGTAAGAGAATATGCATTTCTAGAAATATGTTTTAGGCTATTTGCTTTTTGTGAGTAGGAACTCGTATGTAATTAGTTTCTTTGTATGTCAATGAGGTCACAATTATGTCGTCAAAATCAAACACATTAACATCATACACACCTGTGATAACTACAACCTAACGCAGTATAAGTATGTAGTCATATTTTATTATGACCTTCATTTAGCTCAAGAAATAATGTGCAAATCTTTATTTCAAAAAATAAAATAAATATTTCCTCAGCGAACTAAAATAAAAGAAAAACCAAACATTTATGAAATCTCTTAGACATCTTAACAATAATTGAATCATTGGTGTCCCACCGAGCCTCATTTCATTTGTCATAATTCGTTTTACGCAACTGTCTGGTGATAGACAATGTTCTTAGGCACACGCCCACGCGCTTTCACGAGAGTTATAAAATCTCCGCAGCTTTATTACCGGTCCGGTTGCGCCTCATACGATTTGATTAATTATCATAAATTTATTCGCCGGTAAATTGTAAGGCTCGCCTACGTAGTGCAGTGACGTTTCGTGGTGTGCATGCAGTTACATAACAACTTCAACTATAGAAATTGCTGTAAACATATAAATTTATGTTATCTAATATTTTAATTTATCCACCAATCAACTCTCAATGATAACCTCCTATTTTTTTTGGTGTTATGTCATTATTGACGCCTCAATATCCTTTTTCCTACAAGTAATAATGACTATATAAGTGGTTGTAAATATAACGAATACAGCACTCATAAAAGTATTATATTGTAACCTTCTTAATAGCATGTAGCTGGTAGTCCTTAATGGTGTGCTATTAAAATGTCTAGATGCATTTATTAATCGATTCACGCAAAGAGCATGATACTTTCCCAGTTCTTGCAATAAATCTGTCACTTCCTACCTACTGACCCTGTCTACTTGCAGTTATGATTATAAAACTAGTTAATAAATATTACATAAAAGTTGTTAAGTTGTACTTAGATTTTAGTACCAACTACACGAAGAAATTAGCTGAATTATCGTCAGTTCCGAAGCATGAATATGGGAAATAAACCGGATTGTTTTTTATGTAACATGAGAATGCGTTTGTATAGACAGAGAAATTCTAAATAAATCTGAATGCACTGTGTGAAACATGGAATGAGAGAAATGAAAGAAGTGACTGTTGAGATTATGGCTAAAAGGAATAGAAATAAATTATATTCAGCTATCCCCAAAAGATAAGGAACAGAGCAGGGTGACTGGGAAAATAATTCAGCCAGGTGAGCTTTTATCACCAAGCAATGTGTTTTTGTGTTAGATAATTATGCAGCACAGAATGGCAGTTTTGTATGAATGTATTTCGTGATCTACTTACGTCTAACTTTGATCTTGAGTCGTGTCTGCGCGGCAAGGTAATGCACGAGTTCGGCATGAACCGCGTCGTCCACTCGGCATCCATTTACGCTCACCAGCTGATCACCCACCTGTAATCATAGAAAAATGCGATGTTTAATATAAGTTTTAATCGTAGGTAGCTGTATGATTAGTAAATACGCGACGTAGAAGGCCTGAGCGGAGATCGCGGGACGACTTAACGCGTTTGAAAGGAACTGGTAAAAATCGCTGAGAATCGGGAGTTTGGGAGAGGTCTAGCTCAGCAATCCTACAATTGGCTTGTTTAAAAGAAGTATGATTGAAGAACTCTTTGAATTGGTTATAAGTATTAAACCCAATCATAATATTGTATTTGTACTATTTATTAATTTGTAAACAAGTCAGACCAGTTTACAAATAACAAACAGTTAAACGGCTCTAGTCTGTAGAAACCATAAGTTTAGACAGTCGATGAAGCCTGAATAAACAATTTGCACTTATTTAGACAAACGCTTTAGTTTAACAAAGAAAGGCAAATTTACGTGCGCAGTAGTTTGTTTATGCGTATGTACACCATTAACAACACACACTGAAATAATAATTTTAGACTTGAATAGATTTTATTTTCTGTTGAAACCACAATACGCTAAGCACATGTAGTTATTACTTTGGTGCAGAGTTGCGCCACCGAAAACTAAGCACAACTAGGTAGGCTCCACAATTGACGCAACGTTGCAAACTCAAATAAAAGAACGGCAATTTCTTGTACCTGGTATTGTGTTGATATTGTCGATTACATTCACATTATGAATTAGTAATGAAATAATCTCCCAATAAAATAATATAAGTTCTAATTACATATTATGGAACTTGTTCTAAACAAACTCTTGCAAAATTTCAGTGTGTCATTATAGCAGCTATCTTACTATAAAGTTAGTAAAGCACTTTTGTGTGGCCTATATTAATTTGAAACGCATAGCTATGACTAGCTTGTTTGTAGACAGGCGTGTATACAAGATTACCGATATCACAAAGTTTACAACACCTGTTCAAGAATTTACAAGCTCTTGTATGTAATAATACTCAAAAAGAAAAGTGCGACAAACAATGGAATCGCCATTGTTATCCAATTTGATTGTTTCCTTTGGTACGAATCTGTTTGACCGATTATTGTACGGTGTTTTATATGTCACAAATACTTTACTAAAGCGTAAAACGTACGGCATAAAAAATTAAAACGGTTATAGAGAGTTGAAATTGTTCTGTTCCGAGTGGTTCCGAGTCTCTAAGCGCGCTATTTGACTTAAGTTATGTAAAGTTGGTTCACAACTCAGGGACAGAAGCCGTGGCCTACTTTTCTCGATGCCGGTTGTACTAAGGGATTACAGGTGATATTTTTAAGCACATTTCTTGCGTTATGAATAGAGTAGAATCGAGATTTTAGTCTGTTTTCAATTTAGGAACGTGGTTTTAGCAAACGTAACATGAACTGCATTGGAAAATCGAACTGGCTCAAATGGAAAAGATTTGCGAGAAAGGTGGTCAAAGATTTTGAATGGTCAAATAAAACAGTAACATGTCTTTGTTTTTAACAATGTGATCTCTTTTTACTTTTACTGTTTTGTGGAGTGAAACTAGAGGTGCACATAAACCTGCATTGCAGTGTAACCATCAGTCATGAAAGTGCATAGGGTAGCACTTTCGTCAGTTTCATCACGTAGTTGGCGGGCGCAGTAAAAGAAGCCGGACAGGTCGCGCTGTGCCCCACATATCGGACAACTTTCGATCAGACTTTCGTTACATACAAGTCGTCTTTTTTGCTAGTGACGCAAAAGAACGCCAGACTCCACGACGCCCGGCTCTCCCAATGAATTCACTTTCTTTTTGGAATGGGTGTGATTGATGTATTTTACTTGGTTATGTATATTTACAACAGGCCACACACACTTTTCATAATCCGGAATGTTGCTTTCTGACGGTTCTGTTTGCTTAAATTTCGAATAACGCGGTATTGCTTTGAAACAATATCTTAGATATTTCATAGTTAACCCGTTACTCGGACGGAAGCTAGATTTAAATAACCAGTAACCGTCTGTTCTACTACATTAATAAAAACATTACCTACCTTGGTGTAAGAAGTAAAATTAAACATCTATTTAAACGTTCCGAAGTGTTTACACTTATTTCAAAAGTAATCAAGTGACTCATGGCGGCAACGTATTTCAAATACAATAGGTTTACTCTATTTACTTTTTACAACGCGGCCTTGTTGAGTCGATATTTCTCTGCTTTCAAATGAAAAAACTATTATTGTTTCACAACTTACGACCGTATGATACACAATGTATATTTTGCTATAATTTTCATACTACGTATGTTTGTTTTATTATTGGAAAAGCAAAATGATAAATGTCTTACAGTATATAGAATGGATTTTATAGGCTTTTGAGAATTTTCGATAACATTGAGCATACTAGTTACTCAATGATTCGTATAATTACTGACCGTGGACCGTAGACCCTTCTCAGGAGTATCATATTAGCGCTTTTCTATTTTAGCAAACGTTATACAAGAAGCATTAAGTTGAAGAGGCGCACGCGAACGGAAAGCGGTAGAAAGTCGGCAGGTAGAGTAATTGAGTGACTCACGCACTGGACATGTTCGCGACCCGCCTCATGGGAACACGGACTATTTACAAAATGTCATATAATTGCACCTAACTACCATCCTGCTCTTAGCATGCAACTGAGTATAGTATTCGATATAGTCATAGATAATATTATAATTTGTAGAGTTTCACATCCTGTGGCGACACCTCCGTCCACGATATGTAAGATGTGAATACCGTTCTTGTCATTACTTACAGTTATATCGTAAATAAAATACTGCAAGTATTTAAACGATTTTCTTTCTAGCAAAGGTTGTAATTTAGAAACTTCTAACGATGGCTGTTCCGCGCCTTGACCATTATTGACTCGTTTTGTTGACTTACTAAGTTAACTGATGCTTGTATCAGTGTTTAGCACAAGTCGTTGACTCCAAGTTCTAGATACAGTTTATCTAGCTGCAGTATTGGGACGTGTTTGCGTCTCGAGCATCTTAGTAATTTCTCAAAACACCTCATTGTGTTATTTTAATAATGGCGGATGTACAAAATTTTCGTAACTTCTTTGTCGAGGAAGTAATCGTGTGAAATGTTTTGTAACGCCTGCAAATAATATGTGCATTTTTTGTTAACTGTTTGATAATAAAGTGTCGGCTAACATTCTTCAAGTGATTCTTTACTTATGTTTATGGCATTAATGCGTGCGTTTGCGTGATTTCTTAAAATATATATCAATAAACAACGTAAGTGTATCGTTATAAACATTCTAACTTCTACTAATTATAAAAATGATGAAATGTTATACACCCCATTTGAAATGTAATTAACTCGCAGATTTAGTGGACGAGTCAAGTCTTTCTATTGAATCTATTAAACGTTCGAAGACAGTAAAAACATCTAAGCTCTGTTAACTAGACTACATTAAGATTGACCGTAATGTCCGAAATCATCTACACACAAGGATCACCTGTGTACCAACTTAATACAGACACTGTGTTCCTATTTAATAAAGACCTGATAGAAGGTTAATATTCATTAATGTCAGTTATGTTTAGGTTACAACATTGTGAATGTTTAAATAAAAAACGATAATAAAACTTTCATTTGAGTTAGTCTTAATTTTAGGGATCGGAATCCGGTATGTGTGTAATATAAGCCATGCTAAATCAGTACAAATTATAAATAATTTACTTGACTAGGAACATATTATTATTTACTTAACACGAAATGCTTAAAACAATTCCATTACTAACTCCAAAAAAGCTATGCAGAACCGTAATTGATTTTAAAGAACAAGTGTCACGACCGTTTTACAAATCTATACAATAAGCATAATCACGTCATTAAATCGACAATAAGGTTGCGGTGTAATTTGCACCGTCACCTGTTGACCAATAAATTATATTATGTGCGACTCACGACAACAAAGCAGTCAAGTGTTTGACCCACATGTACGAGACAACGAGGTGATCATCATGGTAAATGGACTTACGCATGAGATTAAATTGTGGCCAAAGATACCAACAGTAGTTACGTGAGCGCTCGAAAAGAATAGAATGCGTGTTGCGACAGTAACTCAGCCTCGGATGTGGGTAATTGCACAGAAGCAAGCAGTCGGCTGGTGGTTTAATTGTGGCCAGATTTATTCGCACGCGCCCAGAGGTGGAACACTCAGGGACCGTGAGAACATGTAATAGTGACAGCGACAAAAAGTATCAATAGAGATTAAATCCTCCCTTTACTCATGTAAGAACGAAAGGAACACACGAACAATGAAATAATATATTGCCTAATAAACAAAGGAACGAATAATAGTAAAAAAACCCTCTGACACAATGTTGCCACGTATTGATCATTGTAGCATTCCACGTAACTACACAGCCATTTGGTTACTCTACGGATAACAAGCTTTATTATGGTGTTACCACTAGGCACTAGCAAATGCCATGACTAAATAATTATTGGACGTTACATAAGACGAATGTGGTAATGGTACTTCGGTTTCATTGTTATTCATAACTAATCTGTAAGCGTTTTAAAATAATGGTTTTATGGATTTAAAATAATAATTTTAAATATTAATACATACTTGAAACAACTTTACCTACTAAGTGTAATATAATCATAGGTATAATCTAAGCTAAGTCCTGAGAATGCTTCCATCGGTTTCACCACTTTTCACGGTGAACATTATTATAAATCAGCGAGGTTGCACACAGCTAATGTACGCCCGTATGCACAACCATTATTATCTCTTGATTAGGAACTAATTCCAGTCTATATACCTACTGCTTTACATATAGATAACTCGCATTTACGTAAATTATGAATTGCATAAGCTTTTAGCTAATGAGGTGTTTTAAGCACTTAAATCGAATCGAGTTTTTCAGAAGGATTTTTTGAAAGTAAGTACCAATTTTCAGTAGTAAATTATATATATAAAAACACATGTGTACCTTTAAACCCTGGACGTGCGCTTCAGAATTAAAGTCGACCTTCGATATGAAAAATCCAGTGGCGTACTCTCTGCCGCCTCTAAGCGCAAAACCGAATGCTGGCGCTACTCTGCGCGGGCGCACGAGTCGCACGACACGCACGCGTCGGTCGCCGGCTGCTGTGACGGCCGCACTACCGGACCCAGACGTCGTGGTCGACGCTGTCGATGGCGCGTACATTTTCACACTGCAAAAATAAAAACAATTTTAATAAGTATGTATTCCAAAGTCTAAAAACAATGACTGAAATACAAACTATTGCTTATCCCATTAAGATAATAATATAATGTATTTGAAAAATTCTAAGATTAATGGCCTTTAATAAAACCTCACTTGAATTTAATTTTCCGTGAAGTCTCATGAATATAACGAATAATGATCACCTCGCTACATTTTTTCGAAAAAATTTTTTTCACTTTTCTCTCGATCGTGCTATTATTATGCTACTGATTATGATGATTGATAATTTCCTAATGTAACTGATCATTACAACAACGTAGGCGGCAGAGCGGTAATGAATGGTTTCATTCTAGATTCACAATGCTGTTTGATATGACAGGGGGTAAACTGTTGACTCTAATGTACTTTTTTATCATTAATCTTGCTGTCGCACACAATAAATAAAGTTAAAACTCTAATAAACTGCAAACGTAACTTGCACACACGAAGGTAATTAAAACTCTTTTCAAGTAATCTTCTCAAACATATTTAATAATTTTAATAGCATTTGTTTCGTAACCGAAAATCATGATAATTAAAACGTTAAGAAAGAAATCACGACTGCATATCTATATAGACGTAGGTACTTCTGCAGCAGTAGTAGCCACGATTTCTGTTTCTTTATTTGAGAGAATTAGCTGCGGTATGGTCATTTATATAGGCGCATCTAATGCGAAGCACGTTTTTAAAATCAACTTGTACATACGTAGCATTTATTTACTCTAAGCCAAGTTCTATGAAAATAACTTATCGATTGACCAGTCTAAACATTACGGACGTTTATTTATAATGCCTTAAAGAAAAAATAATATATTAAATTATGCCCAGCCTTAACTTCTGGTCAAATAAAAAATAGCAACATTAACATTCGCTATTTTGAACTTTCTTCTATTTAAATAGCTGGCATAGTTTATGTATGTCACTATAACTATACCGTTATAAAAGAAAATGCTAAGACTGTTTGTAGTATACCGATGTATAAAAGGTATCTGATTTAGCTATGAGTAATCTAATTATGCGTAATAAAGTCTAATGTGATACTTTTCAATTTTGGATTTTTGTTTTAATGTTGTATTCAAATCGTATCTTAAATCGATAATAACCCTCATTTCGTTATCGCATACTTTATCAAAATACGAAAACCTTTTGAACTATATATGGTCCATTCAAACGTACATGTTGGAGAATAAAAATAATTCGATGATATATACTATATATCGAGTGAGAGAGAATAGAGTTTATATTTAAATCGATGTGCTACGGTCCTTTGATCCGAAGTGGTCTCTCACGGAACAGGTCGCGGTTCGAAAGGTAACAACAAGAGCATAAAGTGGAGTGCATTGGCCGTCATCTCACTTGACGTAAGATTTGCGGTTGCTCGGTTATCGCGGATAATCACATTAAGTAACATTATACAAATACATATATTATATCTGCCGACAATTATTTCTATAAAGGATGTATGTATCTAATATCCTCGAATTACATCATTCACGACTCAAATTTTAATGACTGTTGCTCATTAAGACGTACGATTTAGATTCTGATTATTTAATCTCATGCATTGACCTACTCTTAAAACGAATGCAAACCTTATTTATCCAAGACAATTTACTTAATGCCAATATAATCATTTATGGACTAACACTGATAAGCTGATAAGTTTGACCCCTTCTGTACACCTTAATTGGGCATCTGAGAGCTTATGGAGAATCCTTTTTATAAGTATGGTGGATAACCAATTTAACAAAAATAACTTTAATATTCAATAACAGACATGACATACGTGAGGGTAAAACTGAAGTTCCTCAAGACAAATACTACTACGTCAAGGGACCCTTTACTATTTATAATATCGAATTGAAATTTTCTTTAGTAGAGAAAATCTATATCTCTGAAAGATCTAACTGTATTTTTTTAAATAAACCTTTATTTATTATTATTCCTTCGTTTTAAATAAAGTAACCTTATTTCATAGATCCAAAGTTCTTTACTTCTAACTATACAAATTGCACTTTAACAGATTTCACTAATCCCATCCTTAGCGAAGGGCATTAAGAAACGATCCTCGGTATTTTCCTTGACATTATCATATAACAATACAGCGTTTTAAAGGTCGAATAGTATTCTATTTTATGTGTTCGTCAAAGTCATAACTTAGATGTGGTTATCAGGTGTTTTCGAAAAATGCAAATTAAATTATTTAATTAGTTCGATATTTTACTTACAAGTTAATACAGTCAATCTTAAAGTTGATTGAACGTAAATTATCGATAAACGTGTGTATTTTAAGTCATCTAAATTCTTCCAAACACTAACTGAGAGAGACAGCTAGGCACTGAATATACCCCCTTTCTCGTTATAGCCTTTCAGTCATGTCTTTATGTGGCCCTAAATTCTAAAGCTCTGAACATCTGGTTTCAATAAACTATCCTCTATCTCAGATTCATTGTCACATTGACTTTGATAACCACAGCTTCGCTTCGGGGTGAATGTCTGAACACAATAACAATATACGTGCGACATAAATGATTTAGTTATTTGAAATCAAGGCATTTAACAATAAAATTCCTATACATAGGTAACAGAACATCTTTAAGTATACAAGGTGATTTATTTTGTCATCATTTAATAAACTTACAGCATTACCGGACAAGTCTTTACGGCTTCAGTATTGAAATTCGAGTGTAGTTTTTATTTATTAACAAATAAATGTTTTTTTTTTATTAAATTTGTACAACGGTAACAAAATTACCTTTTATGAAAACTACACAAAAGTTAGTTTATAAGTACACAGCTACCCATAAAACAGCTTTAAGTTTGAGTTACTACTTAGGACATTTCAAAGATTATTAAAAAAAAATGAAATCAGAGCTCATAAACCTGTAACATTCTTAATGTAACCTCTTCCGGTACGCAAGTATTCTATTTTGAACATTAAAATGCATCCCACCGCAACACTCATTATTTAGTTCACGTTGGTAGTAGGAGGTCAAAACCGTGATGCTATGCAAGTTTATCTAGTGACTATAAAAACTTTAAAAAAATTACTTCACGAAGGTATTGTCCTTGTTATTTGTATGAGGTATAAAGGATGCGGGTGTCACGGTGGAGGGGCAAGGGGCGAGTGCAGCCTCCTTGGGCGAGGTGCAATGACCCCTGCGCAGCCTCCGGCAACTTGCTCTGCTGCAAATGTTCGCCACACTCATTGACACCGCGACACTAGTGATATTAACCTTAATTAACTTGTCCCGCAGATAAAATGAAAATTGTTCGCTTAGCACACATAATAACACCTAGTTTTCTGTCTTTTCTCGATTTCACTGTCAAACATTCAACTAGCAAATCTCCGCCTTTTTTTTTAAGGATCCATACATGTGATATCTCAGGTAATCCCAAAATTATTTATTATTATCAAAACCAACCTGAAATAAATGTTAAGATTCAGAATTACTTACAACAGCAAGAATTATCTTAATTTATTATAGTTTTGAGTCTGCAGACTAGAAGTATAGCATCACCTTTTTAGTGTTTGAAACTGATTGATCAGAAAGTTAAAAGAAAAACCCGGCCTACTTAGCGAGCGAAAGTCATTAGTAAAAACAAACTTTTTACAAAATTATTTAACAAATAAATGAACTCAGGTCAGCAAGGTATTTATAATATATATTTATCAAGAAAGCATTCCGGTAAATAAAGAACAATAATCTACTAAGGTATGTTCTTTGCAAAAATGTTTGGCGGTCTCCTTCGGCTCCGTCTGCTAGAGAGAACTATTCAACAATATGACAGAATCGTGCAAGTGAAAGTTTAATAGAATTGCATAAAGGTACACTTGCCACAAAATGTTTAAACCACGTAACCTTCTTACCGAGCTGCTCAGTGTTCTCAACTGACCTATTCAGGAAGAAAAGTATTAATTGATGTCAGCCGAAATTATTTACTATTCAGGTAACCACTAACATAGTGTACTGTGATAGCGTGACTTTGCGCAAACGGTCCTATATTGCTTACTCAAATTTATATGTACCGCAAAACCTAAACTTTTTTTATATTAGCAAAAGAAACGTTATTTGCGTAAGGCTTTAAAAATAACTACTAGGTATGATACCTACTGAGTCAGTGATGTAGTTATGTAGGTGGCAGTTTTATAATAGAAAAATAAATGAAGTATTGTGTGAGCGCAATATCGGTCAAGCATGGTGCGGGTTGCGGTGTGACGCAGGTGGCGAGGGCGCTCAACCGTGAATCCCCGCCGCCCCGGTCGACAACTGTTCCCCGTTTTTTCCAACAGCTCGAGATCAATGGCCGACGGAATCCACGTAAGTCTCATAAAATCACGAATAATCTGCCTACATTATGGTATTATCCTTGAGATCAAACTACCTAATCGTGACCACGTTTCCGCTGTGAGACTAAACACTACATAAGCAGTACTCAACTTATATCCATTATCAAATAGTTGACAGGTCCAAAGTTTACTTTAAAAATAAAGGAACACAATGTAACCTTCCCGAAAAACAGATCAATGTTGCTAGGAAACAAAACTAAAACATTTGGGGAGTCGTACCATGTCCCCAAGCAAGGGGGGTTCTTAATTTCCGGCTTAACCGGGAAGCCTCACTATGTACAGCTTACACGCAACGGTATTAGATTACACCCCCGACAGCAATAAAAGCACAAGTAAGTATATATATCCAATGAGTTTACAACGTAGATTTATCAAAGAGGTCAATATTCTTAAAACTGAATATTTTAACAAAGAAAAGGATGTGCCACTTAATAGAATTAGCAATGGTGTTGGAGTGCAGCGCAGCTCGCTTACAAGACTAGGAATGCCGTAAAACAACGACCGGCGGACAAACCGGCCGTGGCGACTCTTCGCCAATTAACCGCCTCCGACCTCTGGGCCGCATGCCTGACCGATTATTCCGGCCGATACTCCTCATAGATACGAGTACAAGTGGCTACTGATCAATCCAGGAGCGCTCCATAGACCGGTTTGTTTCCTAAACAATGTCGCAATATTTTCCAGCCCAATAATGAAGCTGACGCTTACCAAGTTGTTACGACTACGTAACCTGTGTAAGATCCACAGATGCCATTACAAAGTACAGACCGTCGCGTGGAATCTTACACAATCTGACATATGTCGTTACCACCTCGGTTCGTCTTTAAGTTATGTATAAATAGTGTGAGAAAAAAATATTACATAATTATTTTTTGGGAAAACGGTTGACAAACATAACATAGAGTACATAGTCATACAATTACAAACCTCCTATTTTAGGTCGTTTAAAAATGGTTGACATTATAGTGAAATACACCTTTGTAAAAACAAATTCTTAGATCTAGGAAAGGAGGAAAAAACAAATGCAAATATTTATTCTGAGTTTATTTTTGCCTCTGAGCTTCATTTTAAATAGTGTCAACTATCTATTATGACTTCTCACATAAGCTGAGTGAACGACACAAACAAAGAAGAAAGCTGGAAATCCAACATGAGCACAGAAGGCTCAAAGAAATCGTTGGAAAAACTTGGAGATTCCATGAATGGAAGGAAAGTGAGCTGACGGACTAGACGACGACGCTGCGCCGCAGTTTCAGTTCACACGCTCCCATACAAGCTTGGTTTATTTTCTAAATGAATATTTATAATTGTTACCACACCCTATCGTTACATCTATGATCAACGATTCCATTTTTAGAATAAAAGTATAGTCAAGTTACTGCATTGCTTTATCTAAGACAAATCTTTTGTTTTCTGGAATGCAGCCTGTACAGAATAGGCCCGGTGCAATACCAACTCAAACTAGTTTCTTACCAGGCGAATAGATATTTTGAATGCTGAAATTACAAATAACTTTACTGACTCACTGTATCGATAACTAGTGTTTTTATCAAATAGGTCTATACTCTATTGTTGTTTTATGTATAATTATATTATTCATAGTAATTATATGGTATACTTAACAATTTTACATAATATTTTTTTTTTTTAACCCGTCGATGCTACCTTAAGGCCTACTTGCACGAAAAACCTAACTCAGATTTAGTTACTACCACGAGGTTAAATTGACAATATTGTAAAACCAACTTTGAAATTTTACCTCGTGCTAGCATTACCTCTGAGTTTAAAAGATAAACCGGGCTTCTGCAACCGGGCCTTAGGGCCATTAAATCTCTCGGTTTTATCTCAGTTCACCTATATCGGTATATTTGTACGAGTTGAGTACTGATTACACATCTTATATATGAATAATCAAATAACGGATTTTTATGTATCAGAACTTGATTTCGTTAACGAAGTTATTGCCAAGGTGGTTACCTAAAATACATATTTTTTATTACCTACTTAATAACGGTGAGTTTATTAGCGTGTTCGATAAGTTGAAGAGGATTTCTTGCCGGAAAACAGGATACCAATCTAGTTTTAAATAATAATTATCTTGAAAAACTAGTTACGGCTGTTTATATTTACTGAGGAACCTATTTTATAATGTCTTTTTCCTATTTCTTTTTGTGTGTTGTATGGCAATAGCAGATTTCATAGGTCATTCGTTATCTGAATTGTTAATCAATAGTCAGATATCTGAGCACGGGATAACCAAGGACGGCGCATACATAACACGATTCACGATAGTGTACACAACACCAGAAATTGTATGTAATATAGCCACCGAATGTTGTATCTGATTTATCTGGTATAAAGATCATTGACTTTATCTACATGTTTCATCTTATTTTATCTTGTCGTCCAATAACTAGTAACTAAGGACATTATTTAAAAATAGGTGACAAATTGTGGGTACTTTAAAATCATTTTTTATATAACATTACAATCACAGAAAGTTAGCATTACCTAAATAGAATAACACCATTAAAAAGGTTTAGCAACTTACCTAAGTACGGAACGCAGTTTAATTTATCAGTGTTTCACCTCGGATATCGTTAAAACAACGAAACATTATCGCATCGATCAGTTGCATTTCACTTGAGTGTACAGAATTCAATGGATTTTACTTCACTGGCTCACTATCAACAAAATATTACACACGAAACTCGTTGAGATAAAAGGTTTTAAAATATGTTCACGGTTGGTTTATGGTAACGTCAGTGAGGTAGCCGCGCTGGCTACGAGGTCCACGGTTCCAGTGGTGGGGGGAGCGGAGCGGCCGCGGCGTGCGCTCACGACGACTAACCGACTCGAATGATGCACGAATGTCAGCAAAAATAAAAGCAGTTAAAGAAAGTTCGACGTCACCACTATAAAAGCCTTTGCGTAGCTGCTCAATTCGAAGTTAATAACTCATGTTACGCGTGTAGCAGTGCCTAACTGCGTGTCCCCGTTGTATACTGACAATGAACACAGACAGGCCAACATTTTTAATGTTAACCTTATTTCCGGTAATATAATCCACATAATACTCTACTTAGTGATTTTAGGACGGTCGAAATAAATTAAACACCATAAAAATATTGTACGTTAGACGATTATGACAAGTTTTACTAACTACCTACTACAAGTATTTAGTTAAACTCCTCATAATTATCCCTGAACTATTAGAACTCTTTTTAAATTGTTGCTTCGGCCTCTTCCGATTTGATTTTAATTTTTTAAATTAAACCTCCATCACACACATATCTATCAGTGTTTTTTAAAGCAGATCAGAAAGTGAATGAAACTGCTCTATATAATGCAAATTATGGACTAAGTAGGTACCCATGTCAATTGTCAATACATTCTCACATAATATGTTAATCAACTTCTCGGAAAGTGTTCTGTCCTTATTGAAATTCCGTTCAGCATATCAAGGACAATAAGCGTGGCTGTATGTAGTTCCTAACAGAAAGTTGACACTAAATTACATTTTCTCCTCTTTCCTTCACTAGGCGAAATCTACAGTCGACACCCTCGTGTTATTAAGCATTAGAAATTATACAAATATTCATATTAGTCGTGAATTTTATTTTTGAGAAATATTTGTCCTTATTAATATTTGTTTAATTAAATAGTAGACATAAATGTAGTATGTAGATACCATTTTATCACTTATGATTTTCGTTCCAAACGGGAATCAAACCCGTAGCACATCCCTCAATGACTGCCATTTTGGGATGGTAGCCACTGGATGGCGAGGAGGATTGCGTCATAACCACTAATATTATGGCAGAATGTGGACAAACATTCAAAAACATCTCATTTATTTACTCTTTTTATAAATATTTCTGAAAAGGGATGTGTTATAAACTTACAGACCAAAACGCAAACAAAATAATTCACCCATAAGGCTCAAAGAAAACAGCAAATAACCACATTTGAACATATTTTATTAATAGCACAACAACACTAAAACTAAAAACTCCTTTTGCATTTATCACATCATTACCATTTCTATGACCATTTTCATCTCATATCTGTTATTAGGTATATCATGTTATTTTTAATATGGTATGAAAGATATGATGCCATCCTTCTAAAATATCACCCAAAAATACAGCCTTCTATAACACTCTAAACCATTCCATATTTGTTTGGCTTCAATTAAAGCTAATATTTACAATAAACATCTATATAACATCGATTTGATCAATAATTCTCTAAAATACATCAAGTTCAACAACAATATGCTAATCAATTTAGGCGTTTAATTGTCACGTAGATACATACGTACGTATTTTGGAAATACACAATATCCATATTGCCCTGTACCGGTGAGTCGGTGTCGGTCGTCACCGGGCTTCCGTCATTGGTGTACTAGTGGTAGCCACCACACGGCCCCGATTCTTCCCCATTTGAATGGACTGCCCCCGCGCCCTACACGTCAACCTAACAACAACCCTATTATGTATGTTTGGACAACTAAACGGGTAGGTACCTATTCGAAAACAAATAGGTGGACTACATTTTCAATAATCATATAAATTTCATGTAAGTTCATTTATAAATTCAGTACCTACGGGATAAAACATGATCGTTATCAAAATAAAGTCTTCTAAAAAATTATAACAACTTAACTTAAATATTATAATTTCTTAAACACTAATAATCCTACAATTTGAGTAAAGTATCTAAACGACAAATCTAATCTACTAACTTGATAATTATCTACAGTTTACTTAAGGTACCTACTTACACAATCGTTCCTTAATAATTGAATTTAAATACTCATCAACAGTGCAAATAACCCTTAATATTTTTTAAGCATCTACTTAAGAACCATTACTCATTGATGTCTAATAACCTAATAAGTAAATTTTGAATATAATATTTTTCTCCAATAAATATAACATGCAAAATCAAATAATTAATTTAGTAACTACTTGCAATTTACAGGTCGAAGGTGATAATATGAATAAGTTTAAACTCATCTAAGTGATTATTTAACAAAATAATTGATTACTTACTCTACTTATTATAAAATTTGTTATACTGGGTGCAATAGTACGTATCTGTCATAACACTAGTTCGTAATAAAGTGTCTACGTTTAAGAAGTACAATTTATTGCGTTCAACTTTCCTCCAGGTTCATCAAAACCAAAAAAAAGGCTTACATTAAAAAACAAACTTTACATAACACTAAGACTCTAAACACAATTTTAATCATTACTATTAATTACTATGGCAGTTATTTCACTTCGCATTTGACTTCAATCACCTATTTATTTTGGTAAAGGTTGTGTTTTCTGAAAACTTATAATAGAAGATGATGATTATATTGATTCAAACATAAGATTAAAAAAATAAACCTTCCTTATTATTTTTAATTGCCTATTTGTTACGCATTCACGCATGGGGAGCGAATATTTGTAGTTAAATACAAATAGTAGAAAGCCAGTAGTCGCAGGTTCGAGTCCTGCCTGAGGTTTAAGTTTTTCTTTCTACTATTTGTATTTAATTACAATCCGTCCTTTTTAAAAGAAATTCTGAAAACTTGGAAAAGTGATACTTTTACTTTCAGCTTTTCTTTCAAAACATCTAATTTGATATGATCTCATTAAAAATTGAATGACTATAAAATCAATTCTCTTAAAGGTTTGATTAATACAGTTTTCATTATATTATGTGGTTTAGGTCGAGAATAAAATAACTTGGGTAGTACTTCAGTCTATTTCGAACATATCTAATTCGTGAATCACATTGTAATTGATAAATAATTATCTACAGCATTTGCGATTCGTTTGTGATACTAATGATTCAACCTCCCCTAACAAAGCAACTTCAATGACTTGTCGGACTAGAAATGTAATTTCCCGATAAACATCATTTTCTATCATCGTTAAGTTAACGATTATAGAAATGTGTAACATGGCTAAAGGGTGAATTTCTACAATATAACTGAGTCAAATGAGCGAAGATTTCACAAATCTTTACTGCCTCGTATTTTATCTTTCCTACTAATTTCCTATATTTGGAATGATTTTATACTTTCGTACCGCCTAAATACGGATCTAACCTTTTAAATACAGCAGTTTTGACGACCCATCAGTGCGTAAATTCTTTTTGTACTAAGATTCCGCATTGTGACATAGCAATCATATATTATAATGATTACACACTTATGTGTAAATATAAATATAATAGATAAACATCTATAATCCAGGTTTGGCACTTTCAGCTTGCTATAATTCGTATCTTTGTATGTAAAGACCAAGTGTGAAAACATCGCCCATGAAAAGGAATTAATGTACATACATAACATGCTACAACAATATTTTACGTAAAAAGTAAATTATGAAACATTGTTGACAAAAATTACGTACAAGAGGAAAAATTTAACTTGTGCATTATGTATTGTACACCTATAGGCAGACGGATTTTATTGTAAATTGGACGTTTCTACTCATTACTTTTTAATGACCATTCATAATTGTGCTCGATACATGTAATATAGATAACATAGCTAAGTATTATATCAACCATTCGTTCAATAACGTCCATGTCTTGAATATAGTTAAGGTTCACATTAAAGGGGGTTACTCTTGAATTAATTTCAATCCCAATAAAATGCCTATGCATAAATGATTATTAATATGATTATAATGATTATAAATCATGTGATTCAGTATTCATGACAAAAAAAAATACATATACAGTCTGATTAGTTCCTCTCAATCGACACATTATTGCAACAATTTAACTCTAATATTAGGATCAAGGGATTAAAATGTCGTCATTTAAATGTTAATCGGTCAGAAATAAATTAAAAAGTAACCTCTAAGTTGATATTCTAAATTATTGCATCAATTTATTATATGGACATAATTGTATGACGAAGTAATAAACAAATGTTTTAAATAGTTTATGATGTATGTCAACATGATAACATAACAGTCACAATAAACCACGTTTCTTCTTGGTAATTCGCTTTAGGTATTTTTTTCACAGCTCAGTTAGGTACCCTTAGAGTAAAAATAAGTAAACTATAGAGTACGCGTAACAAGTATGAACTGTGCACTAGTATGACCAAGTAAAATCGTAAAATTCAATACAGGGCGCGCTGTTTTATTTAAACTATCTCAAAACCTAATATTATCCTAATAATATCGAAACCCTCGATATTTTCGTATAAAGGTCTGTCGTCACACGGAAAACCATTTAAGTAGTCAAACGAGCGTAGTACATAAAGCAATCAATTTGCTTACGCTCGCTACTAGCTATGCGCGCACTCTATGCTTGTCTATGTATACTCTAAGGGTACAGCGTTCTGTCCAATCTGATATACAAATTTATATTGAAAATATGGATTATCTCAACATAGTCTTATGTCATATTTTACAATGAAATGTTTACTGATAATTGATCAATAATTATTTAAACTTCTCCACATAAGATTAAAATTTATATTTCTACAAAATTATTACAAAGTGACAAATTGTATATTATTGAAATGTATTTTGCTATTAATAAATAATTCTCATATTATCAGTTTCTACCCTGCGTTTTTAATATATTCTCTCGTCATTGCTAAATAAATTTACCCCATACCTGTAAATTAGTAGGTACATGTTCGATCTCTGAGTCTGATACACATCAATTAAATATTGATTTAAATTGACGCTTTGAGATGAAACTTGGTAAACATCTCTAAATGGTATAGAAAATATAATAATAATATTGTCTATGAAAAATATTATATCTTGCTTAGCACCACTAGCCTACCATCCATATGTCCGTCAACGTATTACATTCCATGTTTTGATTTACTATTACATATTATTGCTTTGCATTTTTTTCCGTACAAGCATTTAAATGGGCACTTGAAATAAAGTTGATAGAAATATTAAGGATTAAAGTAACCATTTATACAAAATATAAATTACTTTTTTTATATTTTTCAATTCCTTTCATTGTCTTATGAGCAAACAACATGTGATACAGGTTAGATTATAATTATCTTTCCTAAAATGCACTACTCCAACACGCATCTTTAACTAGTTCCTAAAATATTTTATTAAGTAGTTATGATCTCATACATACAGAAAAATATTACCACATTGACCATTCAGTTCAAAAATTTCACTATCATATGTATTTACATCTATGTTTAACATACTAAGTATTCCACTACACTGAGCGAGGGGTAAGGAATTTTCTATTTCATTAGAAATTAGTGACGTGTGCAAACTATATTCTGATGCTTAGATTGTACAAGTATCTTAATAATGTTTACGATAGTTCGTCACATAATTAATTAATTATTACAACTATGGATTGAGCGACACGTTATCTCTTAAAACTCAAACCGTAATTTATTGTTAAGCTTTAAAAATCTTGCTACCGTTACTTAATTCATTGGATTTTGAGTTACTTTTCTTATTGCTTGCAGCTGCCTTCGATGATGAAACAGAGGAATCTAAAGCAGTGGTTGTAGTTGTAGTAGCTATAACATTTGTTATTCCCGGCGTCACAGTTGTCGAAGCTTTTCCACTACTCGTTAAACTTTCTTTAGGATTATCTAATTTACTTACAATTTTAGGTTGCGTTACAGATTTTGATGTAGCTGCTGTGGGTGATTTTATTCCTGTAGGTGACTTTATCGTTGTCGCTACGTTTGGTTGAGCTGCAGGATTAGTTGAAACTTTTGTCTTCGTATTAATGGTTGATTCCGTAGATTTGGCATTCACGGTAGATGTTGCTGGTGATATAGTTGTAGAATTTAGTTTTGTGGTTCCTGATTTAATCGCACTGCCAGATGTAATGGCATTAGCAGCATTATTTTTTAAAATTGTTGAAGGTTCCGTTGAAGACTTAGTAAACACGGTAGACTTTGAATTTAGTTGATTCGATGATGTTGGTACAGTACTAGAAGTATTAGCTTTAACTGATGAAAGAGGATTCGATGTAAGTACTTTTTTACCAACAGTAGTAGTAGCCATGGGAGAATTTTTACTAACATCTGCAGTTTTCATTTTGGTAGCAGATACAGCAGAAGTCTTGTTTTCACCTACCGTTGTAGTCGTATTAATCGGTGATTTTTTAACTGCAGTAGTATTAGCTATTGAAGAAGGTAATTTACTTACACTTGTTGTTATTGGAGTTAATGATTTATTTGCTGCCTGAGAGTTATCAGCAGAATTGAGTGGATTTTTGACAGGCACATTATGAACTATAGGAGTAGATGGTTTATTGACTGATATAGTAGTATCAATGGAAGCGGATGACTTGTGAACTGATGCGGGGGTAGATTTTGAGGCAGCCGTTTTGTTTACACTTGCGGCAGTACTAATAGGTACTGAAGAAACATTACTGGCAGGGACGCTGTTGGCACTTTGTTTTGGCAGTATGGTTTTATCACTTGAATTAAAAGAATCATTACCCATAGATTTAATTTGTGTCGCATTTTTTGTAGCAGAACTAGATTTTAGAGATTCGTCGGATTTTTTAGAATTTTCATTATTATTTTTTGGCTTAATATGAGGTTCTAACTTCAAATTGGGATCGTCTCCATCTATGACAATGTTTTGACGTTGTAATTGTCTGCTATTAGTAGAAGTAGTAGAATTTAATGTAGTTTTATCCGGGATTTTATTAACATTATCTGATTTTTGAGTTTTATCAGAACTAAATTCGTTTGGATCATTACTAGATTCCGTTTTCTTTTCAGGATTTTTAAAGACATCAGTTTTAGTTTTTACTGCAGATATTGGTTGATTGACAATTCCGTCACTTTTACAAGGATTATTAACAGTATGAGCTTTAGTGTATACCGTCTCTACTAATTTTGTGGGATCACAAGTCACAACAGATTTCTTTGTTTCATCTAATACTGTTGTTTTTATAGTTTGAGGTGTCGACACTTTAGTCTGATAGACGTCTTTCTCACCAGTCGATTTATTTTCCATCGAATTATCTTTTTTTAAATTGCTAGTGTTCAATTTATATTGATTAGTAGTTGGATCCTTAGGTAAAGATGATATCAAATTTTTTGTTTGTTGAGTACTTGCATCGGCTGTTGTATCCTTCGATATTAAGACTTTAGTGCCCACAATATATGGAGGAGTTGGTGAATTGTCCAATATTTTAAACGAAGATTTCTGGTCTTTCTCTGTAACGTTTATGTTATTTTTAGGAATAGTTGAATATACTGCACTTATATTGGAATTAACAAGACCTGAAGTTTCGCCTTTAATACTTCCACTTTTCAGCAGACTCACTTCTATGGTAGATAATATAGGAACGGGAGTAACTTGAACTGGTTCCATGTGCTTTGTTTTGCCATCAGTGTGTATTTTGGCTGTAGTAAAGATTAGTGGACTTGGGTTATAGCCGCCTTGCTTAGATCCATCAATTTCAACAAGAATTTGCGTTTTAGGGGCCACAAATCCTTTCCCAGAGTCATGACTACTAAAAATATTTGTGTTCATATGATTATGTAGAGGCGCAGTAGTGGTAAACTTCGATGTAGTAGCCTCTTTCATGCTAGTAGGTAAAGTGTTGTCTTCAACGTTAGACACATTACCCGCCGATGATTTGTCATCCTGTATTAATTTATCTTTATCGCCTCCACGGTCGCTATTGGAATCAGTCTTAGATTTTGACAACAAGTTATATTTGGCCTTTTGGTTTAAGGTGTCAGGTTTCTCCTTATCCTTCTGCAGAAGAGGTTCTATGACAGTTTCATCAGATTCGTGACTGAGGTTCTGAACTTTTCGCTTAATAGAGTTTCTTTTAGTTTTTAGTATGGATCCTGGTTTTTTAATTTCATTTTCTACACCACTTGTAATAGATGTTGAATCTCCGCCGTCTTGCGATGTCTGAAAATGTATTATTAGGGACATCTGTATTCTGAATCGATAAAAAAAATAGTTACCGGTATATCGTAACAATAATGTCATGATGGCCTAGCGTTACCATACCTAGTTCAATGGACGGATTTTTCTGTACAAGGTTGCACGTTAGAACCCATTACAGGCCAGTACCATTCTCACATTTTTAAAGTTATATGTACTTTCTTAATTATTCTAATATTTCTAATACATAACTGGATTCCAAATTAATATCTGGAATCGCCAACCCGCAATGAGCAAGCATGGTGATCAATGCTTTCTCTACATTAACATGAGAAGACGCCTATGCCTAGCAGTGGCACATATATAGGACGGAATTATTATTAATTAGATATATAAGCCAAACCAGTGTTATTATCACTTCACTAGAGAAATTACAATTACAAGAAATTTTGTCATCTTCTTCTATTTCTTACAATTTAACGGGCTCATTTCAGTGATATTGTAATTTCACTGAATCCACTCAGTGTTATTGCAAGGCAGTAATATTTTGACAATTTTACTGTAGGTATGTTCAAGCCTATTAAACTGTGAGACAGTAATTGATTGGACCGTTTCCAATTTCAATAATGAAAAAATAAACATACCGAAACTTCATACTGTTATAACCTCATCGAGCGGCCGCTGCCGCAGCACGCTCGCTTTGCTCGCTCGCCTTCGCGAGTTAATGCTCATTGTTCTAACCAAACCCAACCCAAATGATTACAACATTTGTTTTGCAAATGGCGGATGAAGAAGAGTTGACCAATCAAAACGTACGAAGTCCTACTAAAGACTTCACTCATGTTGTAGCTAGGGTTATTATAAAAGCGTTCTCGTGAAATTACAATATAACTAAAAGTCCTTCAAATTGTAAGAAATATAATTTCACTAGTAGAATCATAATGTCACTGGAGTGACAATATCTCTGCGACATATATACTATTTATTAAAGACATTTTTGTAACCATCCATCGTAATCCACAGGTTAGTAGGTAATAATATAAACTTCAAACTGATTAAACTGACATAAATTCATGCCAAGGTTAAGTACCTAAGCTATGTTTTTTGGGTACCGAGACCTTATTGATAATTTACTTTTCGACTTTAGTAGCATCGACAAAATCCCCTGGATCAGGATCACTTATCTGAAGGCATAACTTCACGATGGAAACTTCTTTCTCTTAAGAGCACTGCTAATATAAGGAACACAAGAGTCAGTAAAAAGGAACTATTTACCTTTCGCATAGCAATAAGCGGATGGGTATGTGGGGGTCAAGCACCGCGCTCGCGCAGCACGGGACGGCCGTGCAGCAGCAGCACAGGCGGAGACAGCTCCGGCTCGTGCCGGAACACCGCCGAAGCTGATGGACCCCACTCATCAGTTGGTCGAGACAGCATCCGCGCTTTCTGTATATTAATAATAAACGTAATCCAGTATCAAAACCAAGTGTTATTTAAAGTTTAAATCAAAAAACTCACAATGCCCGTACATTGTGAGTTTTTAAAACTTAACTTGCAGACTTCTATTATTAAAATCACCAACAAATCTAAATTTACGCATTTTCTCTTTACGTCAGCATGTTGGTGAGTTATTGGGTAAATCGGCAGTGACAATAGTAATACCTACATATGTTAAATTATGTTTTCCTCTCGTGCGTGTAGGTTGTCTTACCTCCATTATAGTGAGGTCATCAGGTCCGCTACAAATCTGATCAATAGCCATTATAACAACCACGACGACGGGAAGCACGCCTAGTGTCCACCCTACTGCGTCGGCCCACATCGGGTAAACATACTGGCCGTAAGAAGCTGGCTTATACTCAATCCAGTTGAACACTAGGATAAACTATCATCAAACAAAGTAAGATTAGTTAAACCTTATTTATTAAGCCATAAAATAAATAAGAGATATTTCAGAAAGATTACATACCACCAAAGCAGCAGGAGTAATTATGCGCCACATCCCACTCCAAAAGAAAACCCACAGCTTTGACTGACGCCCGATCATTCGTTGGATATTACCGCAAAACTTCTCTGCACCATAGATCCATGCTATCAGAATACACTCGCCAATTGCTATGATCAAGACAGACCAATTCGCAGCATATTTGTCCATTAATTGGAGCCAATACATTCCGCTCTGTCAAAAAAATAAATCGTTTTTGGAGCAAATGAAAGTGTAAACTATAATTTCTAGGAAAGGTTTTTGAAGTGGAAATTACTTACATTTGTTGTAAAGATAAGTCCGCCGAGATAACCAAAGACAGCGACTGTTAGTACCACCCAAACTTTCTTTTGACGGAAATTGGGAAATTTGTCTAAAATAGCAGTTGTTACTGTTTCCATAAGAGCAAACTGCAATGATAGAGAATTTTTATTTTAACGACAATCACATCATTATGTAAATATATTTGAAATATTAAGAAGCTATGTAACGTACCTGCGAGTCAAGTCCAAGAGTTAATAGCATGACGAAGAATAAAATAGACCAAAGCGGGGCAACTGGGAGTCGAGTAACTACTTCAGGATATACGATAAAAGCGAGTCCAGCACCTTGATCGACGACTTTGTCGACTTCAACATTCAATTCATGTGCCAAAAACCCTATTACCGAAAATATTACCAGACCAGCAAAAAACGATGTTGCTATGTTTGACACGGCAACAATCAATGAGTCTCTGCAAATGAAAAGTAAGATTGTGAACATAAAAATTCTCGTATTTAAATAAGTGATAAAAACGGTATGGTGCGGCGAACGTAGTACGTATAAGTACATAAATATGAATATACTCACTTATAGCAGTTATTAGTAAACTTGTTGTAAGAAGAAAGAGTTATAAGGCCTCCCCATGCAGGACTCAATGCAAAAAATATTTGGACAGCTGCGTCTCCCCATACCTGCAATATATTGCATTATTCATTATGTTATTCGTCACAACACAACGCAAGCTAAGTACCAACAATACCTGTGCGTTCAAAAGCTGGCTAAAGTCTGGTGTCAGGTAGAAAAGAATCCCGGTCGATGCTCCAGGCAAAGTTACTCCTCGAAAAAATAGTATCACCAACACCACATAGGGGAAGAGCGCGGTAAAATACACGACCTGGAAAAAGTAATTAAGTATAGGAACTCTTCATAGTATTCTGTCTTTACTAACATTAACTTTCATGCTAAGAGTATAGTAATATAGGTTTGCTAAAATACTGTCAAATTGTTAGGTTTATTATGTTCCCGTTGATCTTCCTCTGC
Source organism: Diachrysia chrysitis (assembly GCA_932294365.1). Lineage (NCBI taxonomy): Eukaryota > Metazoa > Arthropoda > Insecta > Lepidoptera > Noctuidae > Diachrysia > Diachrysia chrysitis. Next base: position 5,905,944 of record OW028649.1, on the reverse strand, counting down.
TTGATCTGCCTAGCCTTTTCCAAGCGATGTTGAGGTCGGCTTCCAGTCTTACTGGATTCAGCTGAATACTGTATATTACGTGGAGCAACTGCCTACCTGACCTCATCACCCCATTTTACTGAGTAACACAGTATTGGGATACTTTACCACGGGTGGTAAGACTGGTTTTCAGAAATGTAATGACTTAACGACTGCCTAAGATCAACGTATGATAGTTGGCTCAAGGTATTTTCCGAGTCACGGAGAGGTCTCGGTATATTCACAAATAGTCACCCATCCACGGACCAACAGCGGCGAGCGAAGCTTACCCTTCAAATATCGGTCTAACCATATGGCTCTCAGTTAGCCACGATCCCCTCTGTTAATAATAATTCATAAACAAGATAACTATGTCATAATTGCATAAAATAATTAACATCGGTTTCGATGAGAAACTGACATGGTTGATCTTCATAAAATGAATGAAATTCGGTTAAAACTTGATAAACATAATAAAAATCCATTCGTTACATACCTTACCGGAAGACTGAACACCTTTACACAAGCAAAGAAACACAATCAGCCAAGCTGCTAACAAGCAAAGAGCCATGCCCAGACGAATTTGGCCTATTTCTTCAATACCTGATGATAATCCCAGCACTTGATTTCTACAAGAAAATTAAAAATTAACTTGTATACTAAAACAATTATTCATCTTCTAAATTTATTCAATTAGAATTATGATATGGACGTCGAAAGACCATTTTGACTTATAAACCTGTCTTCATTACATTATCGTAACTAAAGAACTAGTAATGCACAGTTTTTTAAACTAAGTATAAATAAACACTCACGTGAAATATTCTTCAGCAGGGGGTCGACGCAGTGCTCCGTCAGCTAAAGCAATAATATTTTGTATTGACGCGTCAGATTGATTGTAACATTCTCTTAGGTAGTATGTTCCGTTAATAGCTTCACAACTGTCTGCTTCCTCATAAGAATAGCAATCTAAAATCAAAAGAACGTCACTAACATTATAGTTAACTAGTTCATGATCAGTAGTCTGACAAACAGTTATGTTATTGTTTTAGATAAACTTACGTTTAGTGCTCCACTCCGCGTCGCAGTTCTGCCAGGGCAATTGATAGAAAATGCTCATAAATGATACAGCCATGTAATAAATTGTCCAAGCTATGATAAGATTATAGTACAGCATGACAATACTGGAGACTATCACCATGCCGTAGCCGAGACCTTGAAAGAGTGGGCAAAACTTGTTGTACACAGCTACAGGTCCCAGAGCTGCATACTGACCAAACGACAGCTCCATGAACATCAACGGCAAGCCAGCGATTATAAGCATGACTGTAAATGGAATTAGAAATGCCCCTGCAACAAAACAATTGTAATACATTTTCTAAATCGCCAATTCAGGTACCTTCGCCAATTAAACTCATGAAAAGACAAGTTTTAGTTAGCCCCAGTTGGGCGGCATCTCACTTGAGGTAAATATTAAAACGTCAACGCATAGTGTCGTGTGATATGCATGCAATGCATTTTTATCAAAAAGAATAGGTGTATTTTTATCAAAGAGTAGTTTCGTACCTCCGCCGTTGTTATAGCATAGATAAGGGAACCGCCACACATTGCCTAAGCCCACACTGTAGCCCAGCAGCGACAGTAAGAAGTCGAATCGTCCAGTCCAGTTTCCACGCGCGGGTTCCGCGTCTTCTGCTGCTGGTTCCTGAGTTAACTCCTCTTTGCACTGATAACAATATAAAAGTATACATTTTTCAAAACATAATTTGCTTAGTAACTATCAATAAACTAAAAGTAAAATGGTTTATGAAATTGTTTATTAATTTATAACTTCATGTACAAAATGGTACACAATGTGGACTTAATGCCACTAGGCATTTTTCGCCAGTCCACCTTTGGGTAAAAAGAAAAACGACATTGAAGGGTGTACAAAACTAAAATTCAAAAAAAAATATAAACCGTAGAAAAATTAACAATACCTACACATTATTAACTTTTTATAGGATTGAGCATATTTTCTTTACGTAAAACGTGAAAGCCATCTGTTATTGTGAAAGGTCTAAGATAGATATTTTGTACCTATGTTGGAATAATAATATGTTCGTCTAAGAACATCGAAACCAAATCATATTCTATATTAATATCATTACTATGAAGAATGTAGGTACCTATATTGTAAAATGGTACAAATAAAAAAGATTAGGAATTGTTTTACAAATCAGAACCACTTAGCCCCATTTCTCCGCATCACGAATCAAATGATAGTATTTTATTACAATTTCCGATGCCTACATACCCGACGGTTATGCGTATGACTGAACTGCGTCGAAAAATAAAAATATTTTCTCTCTTCCTGAAAATGACCTTTAACTATTTTCAAGGTTTTATTTTTATAAGTAGAAATGCTTGAAATTTGTCATCATCTTGACTTAAAATAGTGAAATGCTTGAGCAAATTTGAAAGAACATTTCATAACGTGTACAAATCAGCTGTCGCTAAGCTCGGTTTTGTAGTCTCGGTCCTACACCGTCATTGTTACGTGATATAAGTATGTACATCTATAGATATATGTAGCATATGACCTACATATCAATAAAACGTAAAAACCTACTTATCATGGTAATAATTAAGCACTTTTCACTCAGAAATTGTGTTCTTCATACATTATTAGATTACTTTTAAGTCAAAATCAGGGCAGTAAAATCCTACTAGGTACTCACATCGGCATCATTTTTATCCATTTCTGCATTCTGAGTCACGGCAGGGATTTGAGTATCCGGTGTTTTTGCTGACTTAGACATCTTAAATTAAGGTAGTATTTAACTTATTTAAACGAAAGTAAGTGATCAAGCATTATACTAGCAGCCACCACCGCGTCAATGACACAAGGTACACCGAGAATGGCACATAACATCGCACTCGCTAGAACTAAACGACATGAATCACGGAATCACTTATGAAACAAAGTAGACATTAAACTAAGTAGTTTAAACTAAATAAATCAGACAGCAAGCGAGTTCAGTGTACATTAAATCGAAAAATACAAAACGCAGGAACGCGCAGATGTCAAGTTTCGCATCGACCGAACTCTGAATGAACATCTAGGTCAATATCAAGCCTCCGCCTCCGCTTCCCCCGCGCCCTTCTTCACCCCGTTGTGAAAATTTTCTTTACTACTACATCATATTATGGAAATTTTCTCGAAGCTCACTACAGAACATAGCAGTCTTTCGTTTAGACTTTTTCGTAAGGAAGAGTAAAAGATATAGTGAGAGACGTGTCTTATCCAACTTGCACTATACCTACACGTACAGTCTGATGTCCATGTACCGGTATACTTAAAATTGTGTATCTACAGCAAAGATAACTTAATTAACAATTGGTTACTAGAAAGTAATTGTTTAAAAACATAGGTTAGATACGTGGTAAGCAAGGGCTTTTTCAACCCATGACCTTTCGAGCTAAATTTTAATCTCGAAGGTACTCCATTCGATAAATCATAATATACTAATAACGTCTCAGTTACGATAAAATAGATAAGATAAAATAAATAAGAGATTCTGCGAAAATAACAAGTTAGATAGTAACCCTGATACGTGTAGCACTCGTAGCATTTCTCGTAGCATGTCATTGTAACTACCCAAAACGTGGTATTGACGTAGAACGACATTAGGTTAGGTCAGTGCAGGTTCAAGCTCTTCGTAGAACATAATGTTCTTCCTTAAGAATATTTATCGTGCGTTGTCATCACTTTGCCTCATTAGAAACTAGGCTAATGTATTACCGATGTAAACCTTAGATGGACCGAAAAGATTGCTGATATCCTGCCTTTTTATCGGATCCATACCATTCGTCTATTGAACATGTATTACCTATAGGTTGTTTGACGTGCTTAGCATCGTAGCATGCGCAGAGCATAAGTACCATTTTAAAAAGATACCTAGGTCTACTCTTAAAAACCTGACTTAATAATAAATAAAAAAATCAAATTAAGCTATTCACCCTCGTGGTGGTTAAGTTCGTGTCGTAAAATAAAACCTATAAATTTCCACTAAAAACATCGAATTCATTATAATCCATTGCTAGTTTTATGAGCGCGCTCTGCCGAGGCAGAGCAGAGCTTGCGTAAGCCACCCCGCGGCTCCGGCGAAGGCTAGGACGGGACCGGGGCTTTTTAGGCGGTCCAAGTCCGACATATCCCCACGCCGCCGTGACGCCGTGTTACGTCTTTGCCCGAAAAACCGCTCACGATAAGTGAAAATGGTAGCCGAGCTATGTCAAGCACTGCTATGGTTCTTTCCAAATGACTTGCAAATTTTCTATTCAGTTACTCGTGTATTTACTCTAACTAAAACACTATAAGCAAAATATGTAGGTTCCAATTTCATATTATTTACGTTGCTGAATTTTAGTCACCCAACTTACTTGTGCTTGTCCTTTTAGTCCCTTAATACTCCAGACTTGTCTAGGCGGATGCAAAGCAACAGATAAATGTTCGTGTAGTAAGAGTAATATCCGTGCGGAAGAAATCGCGAAGGTATATGCGAACAGGAGATAGTCAAAACAATGAAAGATATTTGCATATATATTTCATTTAGTAATATCAACGATGTTTGAGTTTGTATTCTGTTTTAATGTTACTCTGTCTCTTTTTGCCTTGATAATATTGGGTAGGTAAGTGAAAGAGAGCCAAAATTATCGATGGCGAAGGTTTCGTAGGCACGTAACGTAGCTTTTCGGGTGTTGATCTAGAATGATTATTTATGAATAGATGCATGTAGAATCTTGTAATGAAGGGCTTTAGTTCAATAAATTAGGCTTTAAAATGTTGGTTTTAGTTTTAACTTCGTTGAAGTTATAAAATATAGAGATAAATTAAAAAATATAGGTATACCTACTTCTGAAAACAATGTGTCAACAATGCATTGTCACTGGACTGCATTATGAATGGTAGAACATTATATCCTTTATGCCAAAGAAATAAGATTCATTTTAGTAATTAGATGTTACCACTAAATTTGGTACAGGAAGTAGGAGACAAGTCCAACAAATCAAAGATCATAAAAATCGGTCGACCCGTTCTTGAGTTGTATTATGGTAAATTGTGTAACTAACCCGACTTTGTTTTATGTATAACTCGCCCGACTTTGCATAGTTAGTTTTTGCTAGCTAATTGGTATATGTTCTGTGCAATATTGTGATTTGGATACAAGCATTCAAAAACATTTAATTTTATGTGATAAGTGTATACCCCGCCACACAGAGCTGCGCTAGGGCAGAAGTTGTTGTTTATGTGATAACTAACAGGGTTCATTGCCACTAGTACTATTAGCAATTCCATGATGGAACTTCTGATGTTTTCTAATCACTAGTTCCATCACAAATATGCAGTTTAAAGGTACAAGGTGTGTGGCCTATATAAACGGCTTTTCTTTTTGTTTCCAAATAATGCAACATGCTCATCATTAAAACCGATTTTTCTCTTCTTACGGCTTCTTCCGTAGTTTAGCAATAAGCGTACAAGCTATAAATAAGTAATTTTGCAGATTAGGCATCAAAATGATGAATTTTTAATATCATGATCCTCATCAGGCAGCTGATGTCCACTGTTGGACAAAGGCCTCCCCATATAACGCCACAACAACGACAACTTGTCGCTTTTAAGTCATAAGAAAATGAAGTACCTGTTGCAGTGGATTAGGATGCAATTAATAAAAAAAAAAAATTTGATAATATCTTTAATCTTTTACCCTTCAATATAAGTTTAGAACAGGAATGTATTAACAAGCACTGGTCCCAATTACAAAATACAAAAATGTATCTCTAATTAAAAAACAATATAAAACAACATGTATAGTATAGACATATAAACAAGTAAAAACCATTGTAAAAAGATTAAAATTTTCTGTTATTTACTTCTTATATTTAAATTTCGCTTAAGTCAAAATTGTGCCAGTATAACCCAAATAAAACACCCATAACAACAAAACTTCACTTTTTAGCAAGTAGAGCCTTGATCAGAGTCTCCAATTTCCTGGTGTCTGCGGCAAACTTCCTGATGCCATCAGACAACTTGTCAGTGGCCATGTGATCTTCATTGAGATGCCAACGGAACTGAGCTTCATTTAGAGAGATCTTCTCCATATCAGACTGTGCAGCCAGTTTTGGATCCAGAACCTGTTTAAACAATTATAATAATATGTTATATCTATAAAACTATTCCGTTGATACTAGTCAGATTTAACTTAAACTTACAATAAACTTAAGATCTCTTCTCCAATAATATTAAGAGAGACAAAGAAAAAGTCTGTTATTAGGAGCATACTCAAAGAGTGGCTGGTTTAATAAGCATTACCATAACAAATTGCCAAAATTAATACCTGTACATGTTGCTGAGGATTTAAAAAAAACTCACTCTTTTCAGGGGTTGCTCGCTGGCAGCCAGCTCTTGCAAAAGTTTGGGGCTGATAGTAAGGAGGTCGCACCCAGCCAGCTCGCGGATCTCGCCGGTGTTGCGGAAAGATGCACCCATAACCTGGGTTTTGTAGCCGAACTTCTTGTAGTAGTTGTATACACGCGTAACCGACAACACGCCAGGATCCTCTTTGGCTTCGTAAGTCTTTTTTGTATGCTCAACATACCTAAAACACACAAAAAAGGCGCTCATTTTTTGTTTAAATAATAATAAATTGTAGCTTGCAAAACCTGTGCATTCGTTTCGTATTCGGCCTGCGCAAATATGACCACGTCTCTCATTTTCGCAAGCAGCTCAAGTGGCTCCCGATTCGTTTTCGCCGGAACACTCGCATATTATGCCTCCTCTATAATATCCTTCATAACCCTACATATCCTTCTTACCTGCGTGAACGCTTTACTTATAATCGACCTTCCCATGTCCCTTGCAGATCCCACATTAAATCCCTTTTACATTTCCAATCCCACTCAACCGACTTCTATTCTTATTCGTTCACTGTTCACGCAGTGAGGCTCTGGAACTCACTGCCTCCTAACATTCGAGAATCCAAATCTTTATCTCTCTTCAAGAAACACGTAAAAGAGCACTATCTCAGCATGTAATTGAGTTTTTATATCTATTGCATATTTATATATTATTTTACCCGTCTATATATGTAAGGTTTATTATTATCTTTATATCTTGTATATATTTGTATATATGTATATATTATCTATATTAAATTGTAATTTTAATTTTACATAATGTTTTTGCTTTTCTTTAAATAAGTTGCACACTGTTGGCTATTATTATCTACCACTTCTCCTTTCGCGGGTCTGCTGGTAGAGATTTCTTTAGAAATAAGCAGTACCTTTGTACATCTGTTTTAATTATGTTGTTTCTTATGACTTTGTGTGTGTACATAAATTATTAAATAAATAAATAAATAAATAAATAAATGTGGACAACATCACACTGTCACACAGTCACATCAGTAGCTAAAGCACTTGTGTTATGGAATCAGAGACAACAAAGATACCACAAACACCCAGACCCGAGACCCGTCCCCTTGACCCGTCCGGGGATCGAACCCGGAACCTCAGAGCTGGCGACAGCTTGAAAAAGATTTGTGAAAAGTTTTGTGTACGCCACTCAACCACGGAGGTTATCATACACTAGCTGTCCCCCGCGACTTTGTTCGTAGCGTGATGTTATATAGCCTATAGCCTTCCTCAATAAACGGACTTTCCAATACAAAAAGAATTTTTCAATTCGAACCAGTAGTTCCTGAGATTAGCGCGTTTAAACAAACAAACAAACAAACAAACAAACAAACAAACTATAGTAAAGATTTATAAATACTGTGTTTAGCTCATAATAGTTATCAACATTCTTTTGTGTGTTTAGCCATTCTTATTTCTTTAATTAAGTTATAAAGGAAAGACCAATAATATGTAAGTATCTGGATGCTTCGCTTTTTTAATTTCTTGCATATTATATTAATGTGTAACAAAATAAAGATATCTTTTTGTGTATTCTTGCTAAAGTTAAGACTTCTCATTCTTCTACTACTTACCAATCCAATATTCTTCCAACGAATGGTGAAATTAGAGTAACGTTGGCCTCAGCACAAGCAATAGCCTGGTACATGGAAAACAGCAAGGTCAGGTTACAATGGATGCCATGTTTCTTCTCAAGTTCCCTGTAAAAAAAAGATTGGTTATGAATAAAAAACTATGTACCTACATATTGTATTCTTGTATTCAAAATCTATACTAATATTATAAAGCTGAAGAGTTTGTTTGTTTGTTTGTTTGTTTGTTTGTTTGAACGCGCTAATCTCAGGAACTACTGGTCCGATTTGAAAAAATCTTTCAGTGTTGGATAGCTCATTTATTGAGGAAGGCTATAGGCTATATAACATCACGCTACGACCAATAGGAGCGGAGCATGTGCAAAAATGAAAAAGCGTTGAAACTAAAACACGCGGACAAAGTCGCGGGGGACAGCTAGTATTTATATAATTTGAGAATGTTTTATAATGTTTTAAAGAGACATGATAAAACTTACTTAGCTGCCTGAATTCCTTCCCAAGTAGATGCTAACTTAATAAGAATGCGTTCCTTTTTAATTCCATATTCAGCAAATATGTTAATTAGTTTGATAGCCTTTGCTATGCTTGCCTCTTTATCAAAGGACAATCTGAAATCATAATGAAAATGACGTAATTCATGATTATGCAAATGTTTCAAGCAAGCATATAATCTATGTACAATACTACTGTGCAGAATAAATGCTAAGTACTTACATACTTAATTACATGGTTCTATGTTATTCAGCTTGATTAGATATCAAGAGAAATAGGAAATATACAATAGTACCTACACTACTTGATTATTGTAAAAACTTACTGCAGTTCATTAAAGTAATTAGTAAAACCAATTCCACAAAAACAACTTGATGATTAAGTAATTTAACCACATAACAATATTATTTATTATATGTTATCAGCAAAAACCAACAACCCTAATCAATATTAGGAATTATGTAATAATGATTGGCAATTAATTTTAAATAATGATAAGATTTAGTGAGAGATTGCATATTGAGGAGCCCTTCATAATACTTCATTACTTAATAAATACATACATAATTACATATATTATTCATCAAGAATTACTTACAGTAAAATTGCACATGATATTAGTTGCCCTAAATTTATACAATCAAACAATTATATTTATACATGAAAGCAAACCAGTACTGTTTTAAAGCTTGATGCATCTATAGACTCATATAAAATAAGGTAAATAATCTTTTATAATCACCTTGCATCAACTTCAACGGAGACTCTACCAGGTATAATCTTAAGTATTTCACAACCAAACAGCACACTGAGCATGTCCAGTGTCTCAGCAACTTGCTCCTCTACAGTACTGAAATAAAAAACAGCAAATATATAGGTTTAAGGTCAGCAGAAATTATATACTTTTAGTATGTTATGTAAGTATTAAAGAAACCTTCATATTAAATAATTATTACTAGGTATATATTTACTAGGTAACTGTCCAAGAATTATAAAACTTGAAATAGGATGACTCAACAATATTGAACTTTTTTATCACCAACATTATAGATTTTAAGATATTAGACAATTAATCATTACTTTTTTACAAAAACAAATGATTAACATAATAAAATAAAGAAACTAAAAATGAGCAGAATTGTATGAAATAATGTACTTTTAATATTTATTTTCTTTATTATTTCGTAATCTGACTGATGGCATACCTGCCTGCTTCTTTGGCATATTTAATTGCTTTATCAAGTATGTGTTGATATTGTTCCATAGCTGCCGCCGACAATATCAAGCTAGGATTTGTAGTTGCATCTGTTGGCTTGTACTCCTTCATGGCTAAAAATAAAATAAAATCAAATTAATACATAAAAAATAAAAACACACATATTATCTCTGTAATAATAATGAATAATTAATAAGACTTTAATTATTATTATAAACATTTAATATGTTTAGAGTATTTTATAACAAGTCATAATAAGAATGTTGGTAAGGCATGACAGCAAATGCAGAGCAGCATACACTCTGAGCATACAACGTAGTTTCATTAGTTTTCCATAGCAACCGTAATAAGTATTCGCCGGTTACAATTAATTACATGATATCTGTGTCACGGATTTCATCATGGTATGTTAATATTAACCCAAGATAGCTTTATTAACCTTGCATAAGGACATCACAAATTTATTTCTAACCTTCAAAGTCGCCGGTATCGGCCACCACCGTGGAGTATTGTTTAAGCTGATCGAGGACGCTCATTTTGGTACGTTTCGCTTGAGGTTCACCACTCATACTGATTACTGAACTCAGGTTTCACGTAAAAGTGTAATTACAATCACTCGACGCTTGTAAGTAGAGCGTGCTTAATAGGATTGAAAGTAAACGTCAAGCGGCTGAAGGTGACCTCCATCGGCTCGGCTCCCTCCTTCAAACTTCAAACTTCAATCCACTCAATTCAATCAACGTAAAGTTGACAGTTGACGTAAAGTAATTAAAAAACTGCTAGAATCATAGAGATAACAATAAGTAAACTATATATACTTAAACTACAACTCTATGGCTAGAATATAATTCTATGGATTATTCACCAGATAGTAAATAGTATCATAACTAGTGATGTAATATATCATATAGCCAAATAGTACAGCGCTTATTATATAAAAATGAATCTCTAATTCCCTTGGCTATCGCATTAGGCGTGAACGGATGGAACAATTTCGCTATTTCTTTTTTTGTTTTGATAATAATTGTCAGAGGATTAAACAAAAAAATATTTTGAAAATCTGAATCTTACATTACCCATACACAGATCCAGATCGGATACACTTTAGTCTATGCTTAACTGGCAATAGCATCCAAAGTTTTGATCCTATTTTTACATCCTCCAATTAGAGATATAGATAATTTAAGTAAATTTAAAATTGCTTTTCTAAAATTTTTAATTAGTAAAACATATTATTCGGTAGAGGAGTACCTTAACGACAAGTAAAATAAGTTTGTTTAGCTGTATTAAGCATATAATTATAGTTTTTTTTTATCTATTTTTAGACTATAAGTATAACAGTTGTAAGTTACATGTTTGTACGTCTTTATTGACAGGACATTGGGTTTCCCATAATAATGTAAAATTCTATTCAAACAACTATGTTCCACAAAATAAATATTTTTGAATTTTGAATTTTATTGGAATTCCGCCACACAGGAGCTAAGTCATAAAAACACCTGTCCATGACATGGCTGATTAGCAAATATCCTTAGAGATAATAATAATATAATTTACAAAACAAGATTTACCAATTTTTAGTCCGACCAACATAAGTCGTAACTTATAATGTATATCTACAACCGTAGTTGTAGATATACATTATATGCAAAAAAAAATGGATATCACAAAATATTAAACTGTAAACATACGATTATTCTTTTTTTAGCTAAACCAAAAAGAATAGTTAACTTAAAACCAAAGAAAAAGAAAATAATAATAACTTGCTTTTTTCCAACTTTGAGGTATAAATAAAAAATGTATCTTAAGGTCTATGTAGTAGCGTACATCCGCAGGGCAGCTTGTGCCGAGCTGTTTGTAAGTGGCGACACAACGGACCTGAATGCCCCAGGGAGTCACTCCTTAGGAGTTCTCCCAGCTCTTTCTTGCCTTAACTGGCTGGCTAGAGAGGGGTCGCTAGAGCTACATGCTCGGGGGTGGAAGTGTCTAATGGCGTAATAGCAAGGAAACCCGCTCCGAGTCCGCTAATGTGACCCGCGATGGCGAAATCGGGGCCGCACCGCTCGACACCCCTAGCCGCTCGCACTGGTGTTGCCTCCTGCTGCCTATCGTGGCGGTTATGTTGGGGGGCCCATCTGGTGAGCTGGCAAGTCACCACCTGCATTAACATGTGTTAGAAGGCAGGTACCATAGTTTTCCGATTTAGTTCTAATAACCAATCCACTAACATTTACCTACACATAGCCTATTTTTTTATTTTCCATTCATAATTTACAATAGCTTTGTATCTACTTTGGAACGTTCATATCTGTTCTTCCATACAGCAGAGTTAGTTGGGCCCAGTAGATGCCCCATTTCAGTTTAGAGTAAAGTTCTCAACAAGGCCACTGCGTGTTGGACCTGTGTCCCCACGTAAGCCTTTCAAAGGACCGGGTATTCTCGATACTGAGGATATAACCCGTAAAAAAGAGAGATATAGAATAATAATAAAATATTTTATTTTCTCATCATCACATATTGTATTACATTTAGTAGTTTTGCTCTTAGATAGAGACTGGTGACTGTGATAGGTAAAACCTGAGTTACAGCAATAAATCAGAAAAGGGCTAAAACTTGTAGCCTTATCATTTTAATAGTCTGTTTATGTTAGATGAACCTATTCAGCTTGTTTCACGTAGTGTACAATTACATCTAATTCCAATTTAAAGGCTAAAATGTAAAATTACACAAATTATATGAATCTTTTCAAATAAATCGGCTTTGTGCAGAAATAACTGATACTATATATTTATATATGTAATAAATTTTAGTCAATTGTTTCGATGATACATGATATTATCGACTAAAATATACAAGGACAACACTAATGACCACACTTCTAGAAAATTCGGGCACAAGCACGCACGACGAATGAAGGTACTACTATGCGGCAATAAACCGGCGTTTGTTCAATAGATTGATCAATTGTCGACTTCAGCAACGTGTTTCTCTGTCGTGTGATTCGGAAGATAAGCAAGATTTAACGATTCTTGTTCTGTATTGAGACAAATTTTAGTTAACGATGGCCGCTATGTCCGTCATTGGTATTGATTTCGGAAATGATTCATGTTACATCGCTGTGGCAAAAGCAGGCGGTATAGAGACAATAGCGAACGATTACAGTCTTCGCGGGACTCCGTAAGTACAAATTGTTGTTATTTTCATTAGTTCATAGTTACATTTATATTTTTTCTGTCATTTAGTTGCCTTCATTGACAAATCATTAAAACCTTAGAACATCTGATTTGATTATTCTGCTTGTCATGATCGAAACCTATGTGGTAATATTTACCCAAGTCGCCTTATACATGTAAAAAATCGACTTTTTTATACCTTATAAATGAAGATTGACGAATAAATGCTTTGTATCCAAGGAGACCACGGCATTTTTCCTATACTCCAACGTTTTCTATGTCGTTGCAAATTTTGATGTTTCATTGTAGGTTAGACACACATTGCCTAAGAAATCAGTTTGAACTTTATTCATGTTGTTCATTTTCCTGTTTCCTGGAATTATCTTACTTTAAGTTAACACAAAGCAAATTTTAATGAGAATACTTTCAATGTGTTGGTGCAATAATGGTTGAACATTGTAAAAGTATATTATAGTATAGAATAACATTCTATTTATTATTCATATTTTATTTATAGTTTTGCTTAAACAAATTATAAAAAAACTTGTTAACTATCACATCACACCCATTTTGGTAATTGTTAAAAAACAGTTGATGTTAGTAAATACATATATATTTTTAAAGTAGTTTTTGATGCTTACCATCAAATTAATAATCAGTAGCTTAAATGAGTATGAGAATGTATAATAAATATGTAAATGACATACTTAGTAAAATTTTATATTATGGTATATCAATACACACATTTACTCACTTAGGATGTAAAGTTTGACTGTTGTACAACAGTTAACATGCATTAAAACATCCAATTAACAAAAATCTGAAAATCTAACTAAATATGTAATTAGTTTATTTTAATCTACCAGTTTGATTAATTATGAAACTGAATAAAGGTACAGTCTTTTTATCAACAAACTTAAAATGAGCAAGTAGTTTTTGATTTAGTAACTATGAAAACAAAATACCATGCATAACCATTACCTATCAGCTTTCATGTTATCTGTTACCATTATCAGAAAACTGTGGTTAGAATACACTCACTCATCACTAAAGTAGATGTTTTTAGATAGCTAGTTCCATATGAGATGGGTTAGTGTATGTCATGTATAGAATTTGAGTAACATAATTCTGATTGTACTTGACAATCAAATGTTACTTGTAAAATACCTTCTTGTAATAAAAGTACAACATGATATCTTGTCATGTTTGCTTAAACAAACAAAAAGCTGTCTTTAACTTCAACTTTATTTTTTACAGATAGCTTTTTAACAAATCGTAAATTTAAAGCCCTGGTATATTTTAAAATTATCCTATCATAATAGAAGTCATCTTTCTATAATTATACATGAAACCTAAATCAGTTAAAATAATCGGGTCTATTTAAACTTGCAGAGCATGCGTCGCCTTTTCACAAAAAAATCGTATTTTGGGTGTAGCCGCAAAGAACCAGATGGTCACAAATATGAAGAACACTGTCTTTGGTTTCAAGAGACTGTTAGGTAGAAAATATTTTGATCCCTATGTTCAAAAAGAGTTGAAACACTTCCCATTCAAGGTTGAACAAAGACCAGATGGTGGAATTGGAATTAGAGTCAACTATCTGGGTGAAGATAATGTGTTCACCCCAGAACAGGTAATATTGATTATTTTAAGTCAACCTCATTTTATTTCTAACAAAGACTTAATGTGTAATTGTGTTAACATATTATAACTAATAGCTAATGAATATTACTTTGTCTGTATGTAAATCATTGCTACTGACATGTATGCTCAATTATTTTATTCCATTTGGCAGATAACAGCTATGCTGTTTACAAAATTGAAAGAAAGTGCTACAATAGCATTACAGACACCAATTAATGATTGCGTCATATCTGTACCCGGCTATTTTACAAATGCTGAGAGAAATGCCCTACTGGATGCTGCCAATATTGCTGGTAAGAAATAACATTAACCATCAATAACCATTTTATTTTTTGTTTAATGAAACCTACTTATTTATACCAACATTATTTGTTTTTCTTAGTGTATTATTTTGCATTTGCTCTCATGTGTCTTCATTGGAAGAATTATATTTATTTATTTGATTTTAACTCTGACATACAGAGCATAAAACATTTTTTTGCTGAAGAGTATAATTTATTATTACTTATTCTGGATAGATTAGTTAAGTAAATATGCGCATATTCAATATATTTCAGGGCTGAATGTTTTGCGTCTAATGAATGAAACTACCGCGACTGCACTTGCTTATGGTATTTACAAGCAAGATTTACCTGCTCCTGAAGAAAAGCCTAAGAATGTAGTTTTTGTCGACTTCGGACACAGTTCACTACAGGTATAATAATTTTTCATGTAAATTTTTATTAAATGAACTTTGTCATTTTATTGTTTGTTTTTTTTTATATAATTTTACTTTTTTAGGTATCTGCATGTGCCTTCAATAAGGGTAAGCTCCGTGTTCTGGCTACATCAACAGATCCTCAGTGTGGTGGAAGGGACATTGATATGGCTCTGGCTGAATATTTCTGCGAAGACATTTTCAGTAGGCTAAAGTTGGATGCTAAGAAAAACCAAAGGTAAACTATATAAAGGCTATAATTTTGCAAGAGCCTTTAATTATATTTGTAACGAATAAAATGTATTGTTGTATGTTTGTTTTAGGGCTTTTCTACGGCTGCTTCAGGAAGTAGAAAAACTGAAGAAGCAAATGTCAGCCAATAGCACTCGCCTGCCCATCCATATTGAGTGTTTCATGGAAGAGCGTGATGTTTCCAGTGAGCTCCAACGCTCCCAGATGGAACAAATCTGTGCTGAGACCTTTACTCGCATTGAGAGAACTATGAGGGCTATCTTGCACAATGCGAGTGAGTATACATGTTTATTCATTATTAAAATATTTAATTTACCATTCTTCACACAACTACTTATAGTTACATGTATAATACTATAATTTACATGTAAAATTGTAATACAAAATTTTTTAGAGCTGAGACCTGAAGATATTCATTCCGTGGAGATTGTTGGAGGATCAACCAGAATCCCGGCAGTTAAAAACTTGATTGAACAAGTCTTTAACAAGAGTGCATCAACTACTTTAAACCAAGTAAGATATAATGTTGTTTATATTTTTAACAACAGCTAATATTTTTATAAAACAACTTTTTTGACTCAGTTCATGATTAAGGACTCCTATTGAGTCTGAAACTAGTCAGGTGATCCCGAGAATGCTATTTATTTGTTTTCACATAATTTTTCAGGATGAAGCAGTGTCTCGTGGATGTGCCCTGCAGTGCGCCATGTTGAGCCCGGCCGTGCGTGTACGTGAGTTCAGCGTCGCCGACGTACAACCCTATGCAGTGCGCCTCGCCTGGGACGCTACTAAAGGAGAAGATGGAGACATGGAGGTCAGTAACTTTTTTATGTTCTAATAGCTTTCGCCCGCGGCCATTAGTTGCCTATGTCCGTTCTTAGAATTCAAACTTCCTCATATGAAATATAATCAAAATTGGTGTTTTGCTGTGAAAATATATCAGACAGAAAGAGTTACTTTCGCGTTGTTCACTGAAGAACAACCTCTAAATGAAATTGTCGTAACTTAAATTTACCTTAACATTACAGTAGTAATTTCTTATTGATCGACATTTTCTATAATAGTTTATTGATTGGGGTTGCTGTTGCTATAGCAACAAAAATGGCGCTTTTGTAATAAAAAATAAACTTATATTCAATACTATCCACCTGCCCCACTTTGCGTGGGTAGAAAAAAAGATTAATGAAATATACACAAAAACTTTTCTCTTGAATTACTCTATCCTTTGGTGAAAACCATTTGACATTTCGTTCAGTAACTAAGTTTATCGCGTTCAGACAAAAACCGAAAAGATCAATTTGAATTATGATCTAGTTGCATAGGATGAATAGCAACAACCACTATAAAAGAAGTTTTTTTTTCAGGTTTTCCCTGCTTTCCATGCTGCTCCTTTCTCAAAGATGTTGACTTTCTACAGAAAGGAACCCTTCTCTGTTAGTGCTTATTACTCCGATCAAGTGCCCTATCCAGACACTTTCATTGGTATGTAACTATTTATCTACTGTGCACTTACCTTGTGACAATAGTGTTGCATAATTTATATAACATCATAAAATAATTTCCAGGCCAATGGCATATCAGAGATGTCCAGCCTACAGCTGAAGGAGAGTCACAAAAAGTAAAACTGAAAGTTAGAGTAAACATTCATGGCATCATAACTGTCGCTTCCGCTTCTCTCGTTGAAAAGAAGCAAGACGCCGCTCAAGCTGAAAATATAGAGATGGAGAATGCGAATGACAATCCGCAGGGACAAGACGCGGCCATGGATACTAATGGCGCTACCCAAGATCAACAGAATGGGCCCGAAAACCAAGAGGTGAGAGACGACGAAATGAAGGGGGAGCCTCAACAAAAACAGTCGTGGACACAGAAAGTAGGACAGTGGTTCAGCGGGGTACGTGTCGGTAGCGCGTGTGTCCAGCCCAGTGTTGTTTGTTGCCCGCCTTCTCTTCATAATGCCTCTAAACAATGTTCAGTCATCTAACTCCTCTGATTTGTGAACTTCTGGCAGCAGACATCACACAATCTTGTTTCGTCCCCACCCTCGGTTTCGAGGTCCATTTGCACTAATTTCTTGTTTAATGAGGTCTTGAAACACTTGCCTCATGAGATTTCTTCTTGTTTTTGTTCTTTTAAAGTTTATCTGTGTCCACGCATGTTTTTGTCAAGCTTGGAGTTGTTAATTTTATTTTTATTTAATTTTTTGTTCTGCAGAATCACTGGACTTATGAAGAACTTATGAAGCTACATTAAGTTTTTTATTAATATGTATGACTAAAATAATTCATATTTAACTATAAATATGAAATAAATGCAAATGGGTCACCTCACTGCTTGGAAATGCGCTTATATTTTTATATCATTATTTTTTAACAATAAGCAATTAGCTAGGCAGTGTTGGTAGTGGGGAATAGATTTTTTTTATATGATTTGAACTTGTTCACTTATTTTCAGGAGAACGCGGATGATAAAAAGGACAAATCCAAGGATAAAGCTAAGAAAGTTCTCATTAAAACTATTGAACTCCCAATTGATGCTCAGACACATGGATTCCCAAAACATGAACTTAATGGGTACTTGGAGCAGGAGGTTAGTTATGTAACTCAAAAATGTTGGTAAATGAATACTCCTCAACTATTTGTATTCTAAATGAAATATATTTTCAGGGCAAAATGCAAGCCCAGGACAGACAGGAAAAGGAACGAGCTGATGCTCGTAATGCTTTGGAAGAGTATGTATATGAATTGCGCGGCAAGCTCTCTGAGGGCGAAACCCTGCACGACTTCATATCTGAAGACCAACGCAACCGCCTTGTCAACCAGTTGGACTCTCTCGAACAGTGGCTGTATGAAGAGGGCGAAGATCAACACAGACAGGTAGGAACATGACATACACTTGATTACATTTTTTTTTAAAACAATTCTCTGCTGGCCTCTGCATTGTAAACATAAATTTGTGTTGCAGGTATACAGCGACAAGCTGACGGAGTTGCGCACAGAAGGCGAACCTATCAAGCAACGCCGCTTGGAGTTTGAACTACGCCCGGGAGCGTTAGACGATTTTGCGCGGGCAATTCAATTATCTAACAAGGCTGTCGATTTATACAAGTATGTAGCAATCTTGATTTTCTTTTTATAATACTCCTTTCTTAGGGTCCGAGCTTACCCCATACTATGTTTTATCAAAATCGGTTTTAGCGGTTTGATGCATGAAAGCGTGACAGACAGACAGAGTTACTTTCGCATTTATAGTATTAGTATGGATACAACTAAAATGTATATTTACTTTTTTAAATCCGTGGATCATGTTAAGTGGTAGTGAATGAATATAAGATCATTTGTTACGCTTGTTGCATATTATTTTTCAGAGCTGGAGACATAAAGTATGCTCACTTGGCTGATACCGACGTCCAAAAAGTAGCGGAAGCGGCGAAGAACGCGTTAAACTGGCTGGAGAGCGCTCGCCAGGCACTCGCGCACACGCCGCGCCACCAACAGCCACCACACACCACCCATCAGATTCGCCAGGAGCGACAGGTACTAACTACTATTATGTAATTTAAAAGTTATTCTCAGGAACTTAAATTACAAAGCAACAATGCTAACTAATTTTGATTATTCCAGACCTTCGAGAATACGGTGAATCCGATTTTAAACAAACCGAAACCTAAAGAGAAGACCCCGCCGCCAGCTAACCCCACCGCAGGCGATGGACAGCCGGATGCTGGCTCGGCGCCCAGTGATGCCCAACAGACACAAGAACAAATGGATGTTGAATGAATATAAAACAATTACTACCTGCACATATAATATTGGATCATAATACTAAATAATGACACTCGATTTACGTATTACGCTACGTTTACTTTATATGAAAAGAGCAGGGATATTGTATGAGTAATATTTATATACTTATGGCCTTTTTGCCGCAGGCAGAGTTATTGTTTAGTTTTATGATATGACCGCGTTGTCCACCCTGGAGGAACACACGGTTAAATTATAGTGAATATTTATTTTTATTCAAATGATGGAATGGGTGGTAATTCTCACATTATTTTCACTGCTACGTTTTTTGTTATTTATGGTTGATTTCCTACGTGCGAAAAACTAAAATAATTGCGCATTTCAATTTCTAGGCGTATAATAACCCGATAATTAATAGTATTAACGTACGCTAAATTTTGTTTACATTTTGTAAACCCACTTAATGCATTTTTGTGCTGTAACTGCAATTTTATTTTATATATTGTGATAAAATTGAATTTAGTGAGTAGTTATTATTTAGCCAATAAGTTGTGAGCAACATAAAGGTGAAATTAAGATCAGTGTATTCCACAATGTCATTTTAAAATATGTTCTTTACTTCATTCATAATTATAATATAACATTGTATTTTGGCTTCAATATTAGTTCTGTGAATATTACTATATGTAATTTTAATTCATCCGTGTGCTCATACAATAGACTAATTTTTGTAAGGATTTTGTGTACTTGTTTGGCTATTTAAAAACAAACTGAAAATGAAATAATGCTACATTTAAATATACTAGTTTTTCTCTTAAACCACACGAAGTTTCTACATTCATGTTTCTATTGCATCACATATATTATTACCTAATTGATGTTTTCAGAGAGATCTCATACATGTACATGTACACCATTATTATCTTACACATACAATAGATTTTATTTTAACCCAGGACTCGGAAAGATAATGTAGTCTAATTTGGTTTCAATCGGTTGGACTCGCCTGCGCTCGCGTTTAAAAGAAATTCGAAGCTGATGTTATTGCGGTCCTACATATTAACTTTATTTTTTTTTGTGAGCCTAGGGCTTAATACGATACATTATTAATATAATTGCCTTCGTGAAACTGTAGATATCTCAAAAAATCCATAATTGGTTTTGTGATTGACACATGCAATTATTGTATCGCAAAACCTTTGGCAATACAACTCATATTACACTTTGATTACACGGTTTTAACATATGTTTTTGCTCTTCGAAAGAATTGCTAAGCTACAATGAAATTATATATAAAAATGTGTAGGGCATAGTCTAAACAAATAATTAAAAACATAATTGTCAAACAAACACTTATCATTCCTCTAAAGGTAACATTGTTACTCTTTCGAAGTTTGCCATCCGACATAATTTCGACTTAATCCAGACAATTTTATTACAAAAAATCTTATTGAATTAAATATTGATCTCCGTACACCTCCCAAGAAAGGTACCATGAATGGTCTAAATGATATCGTTTACATCATTCCGAAACCTATGAGGCTGTCAACTACATAAGCTGCATTTTATACTCGTAGAACTAAGGAAGATATAATTACATATTTGAAGAATAATAATTCAACAATAAAAGTAATAGGTAGGTATATACTGTGCAAATAAAGTTTCATCACTTTAAAATTTAATTAATTGATACTAATATGCTTTTCTAGTTAAGGTGTATGGGGTTCGTTTTGTCACAAGTTCATTATATCCAGTCCCCTTGCCTAAGTAATGTTATGGGTATCTGAAACACCACTTGATGTTTATGTAAAATGCATTATCATTAGAAACCTGCATTTCTCAACGTACTTATTTCCATCAATTTATTACATGTCTTCAGCAGCTATACCTATAGGTTAATCTGGCCTATGTGTTGTACATTTGCAAATAAATGGTTCAACCATTACTATGTTACTTGTGCATTAAAGCTTAGTAAATGGATAATTTAACATTATTTTGTTGTTTTTTTCTTGTACCTCTAGATAGGTCACTCCAGATCCAGACACATCATCTCACTCATTTTATAAACTCATACTAAACGACGCAACAATGCTGAATAAATCCTATAACATGCATTGCACTTTTTCTGTGGTGCGTTTAGCTATTTAGAAAGAGTACCGAAAACTGAATGAGCTCTGTCTATCAATAATTCGAATGGTCTATCTAGAACTAATTTAATATGAGACGAATCAGAACTATGGAATGCAATCGGCACCCATTTAGAATATTAGCATCCTGCTTCATTTGCTGTCAGTGCATTTCTTCTAGAGTCCGACCGAAACTGGTTTTCCGGCCGAAACCGAAACCGAATATTCGGCCGTAGCTTTAATTTCGGCCGAAACCGAAACCGAAACTCACGTGGTCAAGTATAAAATTCCTTAAAACTTAAAATACTGAAATTTGGTGCATTTTACTCATTATTCTGCATTAATTAGGACATGAAATGGAAACAGTATAGTCATCGGAATGAAAAACAAAATTTGAAATAAGTTTACCTACACAACGTAATTTAACAAATTAAACACTTCGCATTTTTCATTTACAATCTCTTTTTTACATGTGACTTGATTTGTTAATAACAACAAAACGAAGTTAGTGACTCAATATTTAACTATATAAATCATTCAAGTACAGAAACGAAACAAAAACTTACATGTAATCAGTTCCATCAAAACATAACCTCTAAAGAAAGTTTGCGTCGGGCGATAACGCACTGACCAAGTTGTGTTGCTACAGAGCTATCCGAACGGCGCACGACAATTCCCGAACAGGGCCGCCAGCGTCCGCCAAAGCGTTGCCGCGAGAAACAAAGTTAGGCGAGCATGCACGACAACTTCCGAAACTGCCGCCGAAACTTGATTTTTGGCCAAAAAAAAAAAAAAAAAAAATCAAAAACTCATTTATTCCAACTAGGCTACAAAGTAGCACTTTCAGAACGTCAATACAATGGACAGCACCCTGATTCGCCCACCCTTCACCGCTTCCTAAGTGCTCTGGCTGTGGAGAAGAAACGGCGCAACAAACTCCCCAGCAGCACGCTGTCATTTCGAATACAATAATAATAGTTATATAATTTAGGGACTGCGCAAATAAACAAGTGTTTGAGGTCGATAGGTACTACAATAGGTACTATGAAATTAAAAGTATAATCTACAGAGCCCAAAGTCAGCAGAACGACCAGTCACCGCAAGCAGCACCCGTTCACGAGTATGACGCAAGGATCAGCCATCACCTCCCTCGCCATATTAGAGGGAAGGAGGTGACCCGACCCAAGACGCCACCGCAGGCAATGACAACTAAGGGAGCATGACGAAACTGCTGCCGGCTTTAAAAAGATAAAAAAAGTATGCATTGAATGAAAATACTCCAAACACTGATTTACTGCACTGCCCCTAAAAAGAAGGAATTGATAGCTACATAATGAAATTTTATAATTAATATAATTATACATTCCAAAACAATGTAAAGAATTTAAAAATACAATACACATACGTATAATCGTACTAATAATAAAACAAAATAGGTAACATATTGTTACATACTGAGTGTATGCCTATCAAATTAAATAGTACCGTACAGTAGTAAATAAGATAATATACCACACAGAACCGTCTTGTGTCTATCACGGCGACCAGCTACATTTGTCATTTAAATAATCATTAATAGTATAATAGGCCTTTTCACAAAGTTTATTTTTAATATAAGATTTAAATGAGTTGTAGGGTAACTCTAACAGATTGAGAGGGAGTTTATTATAGAAGCGAATACTAAGCCCTATAAATGAATTGTGTACTCTATGCAGGCGGTGTGATGTCGCACATAACTTATGTTTACTACGTGTATTAATGTTGTGAATATCACTGTTCTTTTTGTAAAGGTGAACATTTTGCCTTATAAAAAGTATATTAGCAAAAATAAATTGCGATGCTACAGTTAAAATACCTATCTCCTTAAATAGCTCCCTAAGAGAAACTCTAGAGCCTAGCTGGTAAATAGATCTAACAGCTCGTTTTTGAAGAATGAAAATGGTTTCTATATCAGCCGCCTTACCCCACAACAGTATACCATAGGACATTATGCTATGGAAGTAGCTAAAGTAAACAAGACGAGCAGTGTCTACATCAGTGATTTGTCTAACTTTTCTAACGGCGTAAGCTGCAGAGCTGAGCTTACTTGCCAGATACGCAATATGTGCCGACCAATTAAGTTTGGTATCAATGGTAATGCCTAGAAAAACCGTTGAGTCTACAGTCTCTAATACCTCACCGTTTATAATAATATTTGGACCGAGATTTTTAACATTCGGCATAGTAAATTTAACACATTTGGTCTTTTTCGCGTTTAAAACTAAATTATTAGCTGAAAACCAATGTGTAACCTGAGTGAGTGTAGTATTTACTTCGTTAAAATCATCTCTATTTCTATTTACCTTGAAAATTAAAGAAGTGTCGTCTGCAAATAGTACGACGTCACATTTGCCTTTTAAAAAGAATGGTAAGTCGTTGATGTAAACTAGGAACAAAAACGGGCCTAGTATTGAACCCTGGGGCACACCTAGCTTAACAGGTAGTCCGGCGGACTTACTACCGTTAACATCAACGCATTCGAGCCTATCACTTAAGTAAGAATGTATTAAGTCGAGTGCTCTATTTTTTATTCCGTAATACCTGAGTTTGCGTATTAATGTATTATGATGAACGCAATCAAAAGCCTTGGAAAGGTCACAGAACACCCCAATAGCGTTTTGAGAATTCTCCCATGCACTATAAACATGTCTTAGTAAAGCGACACCGGCGTCGGTAGTTGAACGTCCTTTTGTAAAACCATATTGTTCACTATGTAGGAGAGTTTTCGTATTGAAATGTTTTAAAAGTTGTTTAAATATCAATTTTTCAAAAATCTTGCTGAATGCTGGTAGAATTGATATTGGTCTGAAATTACTAATATCACTTTTATTACCTGACTTGAATAACGGTATGACTTTACTATATTTCATAAGGTCTGGAAAGATGCCTACGTCCACGCATTTATTAAATATGATAGATAAAGAAGGTGCTACAATGCTTACTATGTTACTTAAAAGTTTTACAGAGAAGCCCCAGAAATCTTCGGTTTTCTTTTCATTAAGTGACTTGAAAGCATTCGTTATATCTAAAGGAGTCACATGCTCAAAACTGAAATTGGCATCGCATTCTGGCACACTATCGCGTAATAAGTTTTCTGCATCAACTGATGACGATTTTAAAGAGCAAGTTGTAGTTATTGGTATGTTTGCAAAGAATTCATTAAAAATTAGGGCGATTTCATCAGCTCTATTTACTAATTTATTGTTAGAAATAATCTCTAGGTTGTTGTCCCGTTTCTTAACCTTACCAGTTTCTTGATTAATAATATTCCAAGTTGCTTTAATTTTATTTGATGATTTTTTAATTTTCTCACTAATATATTTAGATTTAGCCATGTAACAAACTTTTTTGAATATTTTAGAATAATTTTTTACATAACTTAAAAATTTGACATCAAATTTATATTTTTTCATACCATATAACTCATAAAGCCTTGTTCTACTTTTGTAAATACCAGCAGTGGCCCATTGGTTAAATGAGGCAGAAGTACTCTTGACCTGTGTAGTTTTAATCTTAAAAGTAGATTCAAACTCATTTTTAACAACATCAAAAAATGCTCCATAAGCGTCATTAGGATCATCAGATTCCAAAATAGATGGCCGTATTTTGGACATGATGTTGTTTTTAAATTGAGTACACCGGTGCGTCGTGTATGGCCTACTTACAACCTTTAAAGGTTTGTTTACTACTAAACGTGGAAAGCTAGCAAATTGTCCACAATGGTCAGAAGTCACATCAGTTAGGATTAATTTATTATTCGCTTCACAGTTACTAAATATGTTGTCTAAGCAAGTAGCAGAAGAGGCCGTAATCCTAGTTGGTTCGCTAAAAAGGTTATTTAAATTAAAGGACTTAAATAGATTAAGAAGTCTGATAGATGTAGGCAATACTTCTAAAATATTTACATTGAAATCCCCACATACTATGATATGTTTCTTACTAGTTTTAATCTTAGAAAGTGAATCTTCCATAACAGATTCAAATAAATTATAGTCGCTTAAAGGGGGTCTATACACGCAAATTATTACAAATTGCTCTAGTTCGACACAAGACAGCTCAATAGTGCGCTCGATAGAAAGGTTAACAATATCAGGACGTTCTTTACTTTTTAAATTGTTTGAAACAATGATAAGTGACCCTCCCCGAATGGCAGACCTTCTTACAAACGCACTTTGTATGGAATAATTATCATTATTAAATATTACTACCTCATGACCTTTCAACCAGTGTTCAGTTAAACATAAAACTTGAACACTATGATTTTCAATAAATAAACTTAATTCTAACTCCTTGCCAGAGAGACCCTGCATGTTTTGATGAACAACATTCAACTCATGCAGCCTACCCGTTGTCCTATCTTGTAGTTTAAATTACAAGATGTAAAAGAGCTGTTAGTACCATTACTAACATTATCAAAAATAATAAGAGAGCTGTTAGTACTATTACTAACATTATCAAAAACATTAGATACAATATTAGTACCTGTATCCTGTATATTATATGCTAACAACTTAGCAATTCGTCGTTTACTTGTACTTGACATATACATACTGTATTTTGTCAGTTTAAATTTGCTAATGAACTTATTTGTCTCAAAGTACAATATAGTATTACTATGACGATTTGTTATGTTATAAATTAACATATTTAAATCATAAATGTGCCTATTCTGTTCATAACTTAAATTTCTAGAATAAGGTAGGGCACAGAAAATAAATTTACAGTTATTATTCTGACTTATATGTAACATTAATTCAACACAATCTATAATATTTGCTTTACTTACAGCCAGACCATCTCCATATAATAATATGCCAGTACAGCCTGAGTTAAGTTCAGACAATCTAATTTGATTTGTTAACCTACTAAAACTAGCACCTGGTAAACAAGTATTTAATACACACTGCTGGGAATAGGAACTTAACATACTACTTAAACCTTGACCTATTTTGTCAGAAAATATATATGTACTTATGTTTTTAACTGAATCAGAACATTGTATATTGACAGTTTCCAATAGCGGTTCAGCAAGCGGTGACAAAGGTTCAACACTCTGGGTATTGGCAGGAGGTGACAAGCAGGAACAGGTACAACACAGATTGTTGGTCAGAGACTCATACCTTTCCGCATTGTACCTAACCAAGTCAACTAACTCACCAGCCTCCACCATGCGTTCACTTAGTTCTTTTTGAGACGCCTGATATCTGTTAAAAATGTCCCTCAGAGTATTTTCCCTCGCCTCGAGCTGTTCCTGAAGGAAAACTGTGTCTTGTTCATAACTTAACCTACTCTGAATAAATTCACTATTCAAGTCCTTTAATTGACTTGATAAATTTATATGTCTTTTCCTAATATTATTGTTTTTCTTATATATATTTTGTTGGTGAAGACATTTCTTGTACTTTTTAATGATTTTATTTAATTTAATATATTTCTTAATCTTATTATGGCTTCTAAACAAAGGATATTCAGTTATAGAATCTTCTCCTGTCAAGTCAATAGTTATAGTTTCCCTATTACATGAAAGCGCAGAGCCACTGTCAACTAACTCATTATAAAGACTGCAGGTGGTAGCAGTCTGTTCTTGAACTTTAATTAATTCCATTCTAGTAATGGTCTTATGGGCCTCACTTAATTCTAGTTCAAGTTCAGAAATACGATTTAGTGCCTGCTCATGTGTACCCATACACTCTTGAAAGTTTAAAACTATTTGACGGAGATTATGATGTTCGTCAAGGATTTCTTTATGGCAAATGTGCAATTCTGACAATTCGTTCTTTAAACTAGTATTCTTATCTATAATATTCTTTACTTCTATTTCACTATCGTCCCTTTCCCTCAGCAGCTCATCGCATAGGTTTTTGGCTGACTGTAACTCCTTCAGCGTAGCCCTTAGTTTATCCTCCATGGATGCAGCTCTGCGGGTCTGCATATTCACAAGCAGGCCTCAGCTGTCCCTGGAAGGTGTTGAGAGGGAGTTAAGTGTATGGAAAGAACTTAAGAAAAATGAGGGTGACAGATTAAAGGATGTATGAGAAGAAAAAAAAGATATGAAATAACTTAATAAAAACAGTTAACTAGGGATTAATTAAAGACAATAAGTAAAAAACTAAGAAAATACACTTTACTGTTATAGTTAAAAATTAGTGGGTATATTAATGTACCTTTAGTTTTCACAATTTAACTATAACAGAGTATTAATATTTCTCTCGCCTCGACTACTATGTGAGGAGTAACAATAAAACAAATGAAATAATTATGTATTATAAGCAGAACTGTTAAATCTTATTAAATAATTTTGCAAATGAGTTTTTGTACATAGTCCTGTCAAAACGGACGTCCGATGTTAGATGTTGTAAAGTCTCTAAGATAACCTATTTTAGATTATTTATAGACTAATATTATTTAAATAAAACAAGATACTCATCTGGTTTAAATGATGGTTTCAAATACAATCCGTTGCGATGACAGCCGGTAGATTTCGTCGGTTTTACTGATATTTTATGGAAACAAAACATTCACTAGCACTTGTCATAAAAGTAGTATATGTATTTAATTATTAAAACAGTAATTATCTTAAAATAATCATTAAATATTAATTTTAAATTTATTAAATTACGAGACACGGTTTTGACACCTTGAAACCGAAACCGAACTTTCGGTCGGACACTAAGAAAAATACAAAAGACGTATATCATCACGTGACGGGCCTGTTGGTCTAGTGGTTAGTGACCCTGACTGCTAAACTGGAGGTCGTGGGTTCGATTCCCACCCAGGATAAATCTTTGTGTGATGAGCACGATCATTTGTTCTGTGTCTGGGTGTAATTTATCTATAATATGTATGTATTTAGAAATATATAAGTATGTTTATCAGTTGTCTGGTTACCATAATACAGGCTCTGCCTAGTTTGGGATCAGATGGCCGTGTGTGAGTTGTCCCAAGATATTATTATATTATAGATTAAGATGCCACCGTCACACACAAAACTTCAAAAAATAGGCAACATTCTGGCACTTGCTACGCTGCGACTGGATTAGGAATTTATTGATAAAACGCCTTATTATACATATACGACTACTCGTGGTAGAGATCGATTACTAGTGTTTAGGCTTCTCGCATTGCCATTCCATCGCCATGAGTCCGCACGAAATATAAAATATGTACCGAAAAAAATAAAAAGCACCTGTGCGCGAAATCGGCCAATTTTGATACAAGGCGAAAGGTTCTTTAGACGATAATCGCTTCTAAATCGTGGGTTCACCCGAATCGATTTCTGAGCCAGGGAGAATAATAATGATACCGATGACGATCAAGGAAGCGATCGCCCGATAATGCCACTGATATTAGGAACGTGTGTAGGCGCTTTTATCGTTATAAAGGCAGCACTCCATCTGTCATTTTTCTAGTTCCCGGCGCAAACTGCCGAGAACAGCGTGTTTAATTCAAGTCAGATACAATCAATCATACAGTATAATTCTCCATGAATGTATTATAACAAGTTTCAAATAAGTAATAAAATATAACATAACAAATAAGGAAACAAAGACACGTCGCACTACTTAGCTGGACAACGCGGAGGCTCTACTTCGAACATGTAATCTCTTGGGTTTTTCCTTTTAGATTTACGGTTAGCCTCTTCAACCAATAGATACGTTAAATATCCAATAGTGAAAACTGCAACAAAGTGTAAAAGGTGAGAACCACATTAGAATACCTGCAGGAATCCAACTACTAGAATGAGAATACTTAATTATTATTTAGATAATTATGTTAAAATTTTCAGCGGGTGTTATTACTACCTACAAACAGCACAAAATTAAGTCAATGTACCTGGTAGCCAGGTGTACATGGTCGCAAGACTCCTTGGTATGAAATTCGGAATCCCATACCTAATTGCTCCAGCAAAAGGTTTTAGCTCATTGGGAGACAATCTATAATAAATTATACCTCGAATACAAGCTAAAGTGCCAAAATCCTTCATTTCGATAAAAATTCGAGTCTATTGGATAATTACAAATCAATTTCCAAAAAATGACTTATTGTTTCAATCAAATGTTTACTTATAAATTTTACAGAGAAGCCATAGTAAAGAGGTCTTTATGTAAAATTAATAAATATTAGGTATCAAGGTGGAGCGAACAAAGGTCGGAGCGAGAGTCTGCAACTTGCGATGTTCTGACCTTCGTCATTTTATGAAGGCTGGAACTTTATCTGTGTAGACTGTAGTGTCTCAATATAGGTAAGAACGATATCTAATATGAAGTTGTGACCACGGTGGCTTTGGTAGTTATGAGGCGATAAGAAAAAAAAAACTAAAAGTCTTACCTACCTGTTGGCAGACGCCATATAAAAGTACTCTGTGGCAGACGCCTAGTCCGGTTCCTTTGCCCTGGCAGACGCGAAATTTTAAATATTAATTGGGGAACAATAAAAAGATGTTTCCCCAGCGGCAAGACCATTTGGATGGCATATGTGTGGTTCGTTTGTCAAGTGGAAGATAGGGTATAAATTATAAAATATTGGTTAGTCTTATAAAAATAAAAAGGTGAAATACAGATGTTTTCAATCTTTGGTCATTTCGATATGATCGATAGTTAGATATAAGACGTCATAGTTTAGACGAATAAACGTCAAACCATAGCCCGATAAATGTCGGAACCGGCTGGCCTACAAAAAAAGTTTGCTTCGTAGTTTCTCTGTCGCGCTGCCGAAGTACTTGTGGTATGTAATGTGTATAAAATATTGCTTAGCAGAGTATATAAAAATGGCAGGCCATCTGTTTAACCATACGACGTCACAAATCAGTTAACAAGAGACAGAGTATGATTTATGTTTCTATATTACATCAAGGTAAGTCAGTGTTGAATAGAGCACCTCTCCACACCTCCTCTTGTTTCACTGTTGTTGTCAAAAAACAGCTGTCAAACAGTGTCACTGTAAGGCTTAGCTGGCGAACATAGAGATAACAATAGTAAACTATAGAGTGAGCGTAACAAAGTATGATCCGAAAGCACATGTATGATCAAGCGTCGATTTCAAGGTCACGTCCAATTAATGTCAAAACAGAGCTCGCCGTGTTTGTATCTCCGAGCAAACTTTACTTGTATTTATGTAATAATGGTAAAATACGTAGTACTGAGTAGTAAAAACGATTCACAAAAGTAAAACAAAAATAATAGTGACATTTCTTTTCGTCGGTGAATAGTGAATAGTATTGTTATAGAAATTTTGTTATTTAATCTAAATTCAGTAGGGCGAAAGAGGGGGTGCGCGGGGGACGCGCGGCGGGTAAGCGCTGCACACCCCCCCGTCCTAACTTAATATTATAAACGCGAAAGTTTGAAAGGATGTATGTATGGATGTTAGTTACTCTTTTAATAATATAGCTTATACATGAGAATGACACATAGGCTATAATGAAGAATGTTACTAGGTATGCCAAATCGCTTGAAATTTTGTCTCAGTAAAGCCTGTATGTATACAAATACACTAGTTTTTGTTGTAGTCAAAAATACCTAGTAGTTTTGATTTTATAGGCATTCAAAGTTTCGAAAATTATCGAGTCCCGCTAACAGCCACGTGACCGCTTGTGACGTCATATCACAACACCCGCGCGGGCTGCGCCCCGCTTAGTATCAAGTCGCCAGCGGTTATAGTAGGTGTAATAGCTTGCGCAGTATTTTGTTGTGTTTTCGTCCGCGTATTACATTAATAGTAAATATTATTCGATTAATAAAATGGATGGAGGATTCGAAAAAGGGCAATCGGATAATCTACCTAAAATAGATGGATTAATGGTTGCGCATTATTTATCAACGAATAGTGATTTCGTTGCCGCCGAAATGCGAGGAATAAAAATGCAAAGGTAAGTAAACTTTCCTTGCTACTACTTATGCTTAATAGTTTATCTGTTCTTATTTTTTTTATCAAAACAAAATACCCAACTAACGTCGTAATGGAAGAATGCAACTTAAATACTCTACCTACCATTAAATTTTTACGTTAAAGACAGCAAATACGTATTATAGTTTTGTAGCTAAAATAGGTACCTATCTATGTATATATAGGTACCGCTCTTCTTAGTAAATTTAAATAAATACATAGGTACATTGATTTATTGCAAAACTAGCTTCCGCCAGCAGCTGCGCCCCCGTTTCCCACGGGAACTGTATATTTTCCCAGGATTAAAAGTAGCCTATGTGTTATTCCAGACTTCGTCCAGATACGTTCAGTAGTTTTTGCGTGAAAGATAACAAACACACACACACACACTCACAAACTTTCGCATTTATAATATTAGTAGGAAGTAGGATAGGTACCTAGGATGTAGATGTAGTGGGTTGAACGTTACAGATGTACTAAACCTTTTTTTATTTGTATTTTTTCTCTAACAAAATACGTAATGCCATTTTATTTTATTTAATTTTTATTGCAAATGTAGATGTTTGAACAGATGTACTAAACCTTTTTTATTTATTTGTATTTCTTTTACTAACAAAATACGTAAGGCCATTTATTTTTATTTGAAACTTATTTCAGATCGGCAAGAGACAGCTATGGCGATGATGCTATTGGTTATGTTCAAGTAAAAAGAGTAGGTGACGTATGTACGGTTAAATGTAGAATCACGCCAGAACACCGCGTACGTACCACACCTTATCATTGCAGTTTAGAATGCAATGAAAAGGATCAAGAAGTTTTAAATGTAACCTGCGAAGATTGTGCCGCCAGCAGAGGTGGCTGTAAACATACTATAGCATTTTTAATGTGGCTACATCGTCGAAGCGAGGAGCCTTCAACGACTGCTACCAAGTGTTATTGGAAAAAATCTAAGCTCTCAGGTATTGGTACCACACTGAAAATGATTAAAGCTAAAGATTTTGGTACACCTCATTTAGCCGGTCAGAATGGAAATATTTTTTTTGACAAAGTAGCATCAAAACTTAGAGAGCTTCAAATACAGTGTTCTCTTTCACATTTTATATGTGAAAAAAAAGAAGTTGAAAAGATGTCTATTCATTATTTAATTAATCGTTTCAAAAAATCCTGTGTTGCTTTTGACGTCGAAAGTTTTATAACATTTTGTAAGAATGAAATGACGGAATCAAGATGTCTTCAAGTAAAAGAGGGTACTATAGCTCAATCAGATTCAAATTTGTGGTTTGAGATGCGCTACGGCCGTATAACAGCTTCCAAAATGCACGAAGCTGCTCAGTGTACAACAAAAGATGGCTCTTTAGTTGAAGAAATATTTGGTGCTGTAACTTTTAATGAAACGAATGCTATCAAAAGAGCAAAACTATTAGAAAAGGAAGTCATAAAGGAAGTCGCGAAGGTACACAATGTAAATATAGTGGAATCTGGTCTTTTTTTAAAAAATGAGTGGCCTATGATTGGTGCCTCGCCTGACGGGCTTACCGATGACTGCGTTATTGAAGTAAAGTGTCCAACCAAAGCAAACACTTTTATTACGTATTATAGTAAAGGTAAACTAGGCAAAAAATATTATGCTCAGATACAAACACAAATGCAAATGACTGGAAAAAGAAAAGCCCTATTTTGTATTGCACACGTTGACTTTGAAACCTCAAGGAATATTGATGTGCATGAAGTAGTTTATAATAAAAAATATTGTGATGATCTTTTTGAAAAATGTGTAAAATTTTGGAAGGAAAATATTTGTAACTATAAATAACACAAACATTATAACACAACCTCAAAATCTTATATTTTTAATGCAATAAAATAAACTTAAATGTATTTTGCTTAAAACACTAGAAAGTTGACTGAAACAGACTGCTTTGAAGATTAACTATTCCACATGCAGAAATTACCACTGAATCTAGCAGGTCGACTTGCTTTAGATCTACACAAGCGTGTGGCAACATGAACTCAAAGAATCTAAGTCTGCCGATAGCTCTTTCTACGTGTATGCGTAACGCTGCAATTTTTTTTGTCTCCAAA
This sequence comes from Diachrysia chrysitis, assembly GCA_932294365.1. Lineage (NCBI taxonomy): Eukaryota > Metazoa > Arthropoda > Insecta > Lepidoptera > Noctuidae > Diachrysia > Diachrysia chrysitis. Next base: position 5,872,529 of record OW028649.1, on the reverse strand, counting down.
ACTTCTTTTTTTGTCGGTTTTACTTTAGTGCTCACGCTAGGAGGTCTAATCAGAGTATGTCCATTTTTTTGTAGCAAATACGCAATATTTTTAAAACCTCTGTCTGTCAATACTGCTGGTCCTTCTACACAGTACATTTTGTTGTTTCAGATAACATACTAATGCAAAAAAAGCATTCTTTAGGTAAACCTAACAATAGTTGTGGTTCTCTAGATATAGATAAAAGAGCTGCCTTTTGCATGTAGTTTCTAAAAAAAAGTGTTTCGCATTCCGATTCCGAATCTAAATCTTCATTAGGGTTCTTTGATTCTTGATCAAGGTTAAAAATTTCATGTGAAGAGGCGTTTGAAGATGTGTCGTTCATACTACCAAAAGATACTGCATCTGGTGAAAATATTATTTCACTCTTTTTTTAAAATATTTGTTATCAGTCATGGTTGATTTATGGACACTTTTAGCTTTCAGGTTTACTTGCACTCCCTTACTTTTTTTTGATATTTCTAAACACTGATCATTATTTCCAAAACTTAATGGATCTTCTATTACTATTTCTTCTTTATAGCTAGCGACAAATATCTCTTCAGGTTTTTCTAACGCCGAAGTTTCTTCTTTATTTAATAGTTTTTCAAAACATTCTATACGATTACGTTTTTGCACTGCAGATCTCTGAGGTTTATCTTCCTTTTCCTGTTGACATTTGAATTTGTGTGGAACTATACCCTGTTTTAGTTTAATTCTTCCCCCGACCAACTTATATTTAGTATAGTTCTCCATATCATTCTCAATCTAAAACAAGAAAAAATCTTATTAGCCATCTACACCTAGCCTACGCGAGCAGAGCAGTAGGCACAGTCTAGTATAGATTAAAACTTGTATAGAAAACAAAGGATAACGCAAAACAGCTGCATTGTTATCAAGATATTATAATATGTAATACTATGTAAAAACATAACGGAAAGTTCTGACACCAAAGGTTTTGCACCTCTGACCAGATTTTATCTTTATAGGTATTAAATAAATGTAAACTACAAAAGATTATAATAGTAATGTCTTAGGTATTCACGATCGATTTTTAACCGGATTAATCCCGTACTTATTGATATAACTTTTTTCCTGCCAATGTAAAATCATTAAACACGCAATTAATCCGGTTAAAAATTGTTTCATTATAAGATGAAAATAATTATTATTACTTATGTACCTACATAAAATATGATCACTATACTTACGTCAAAATGGTCTTCACAACAATAAACTGTACTTTTATCTCCAAATGGATCTAACCTCTTCATAGCTTTTATCCATTTTTTTCGCATTTTAACGTCCTTTGGAACTATAAAAAACAACTTTTCCGGCGAATTGGTAGTTGTATTTTTACATTTAGGCACAACACATGATTTCCTAGTATTTGGATTGGACATTTTTAAAAATATTTTGGTATAATTTCGATGGCACGGGCGCGCGACCGCGAGTGCACTGAGTGAGCCAGACTGAGTGTGTTGTACGATGACGTCACACCGTCACCGGCAGCCCGCGTCGTGCGGTTACAACTTGTTTTACTTCTAAATCGGAAACTAATTGACGTATCGAAGTAATTCTTTCACTAGTATTTTTTATTTTTGACAGAGAATAAGGAGTGCTAATAATCAAAATTTGTTAACATTCTTCATTTATAAAGTTTTTTTTGTGAATGACAGAGTGCACTTACATGTTGTAGTAATAATATTCTTAATCATAAATTTACTTAAAGATAGATGCGGTCTAATATACCCTACTTATTATTTGTATGCAAACAGAAACATTACTTAAAAAAACCGTAGTACCCAAGAACACACAATCACTTAGTCCATTTATTATGTAGTGTTATTAAAAAATACGTAGACATAAGAATAAAATCCTCTAAAAAGTTATATTAAAAAGACAAACACACAGTTATTTCATATATTGATATTTTTAAAAGGGCAACAACATATTTTTATTATTCATTAAATAGAGTAATATTTCTAATTTATTTGTTTTATTCATGTTATCTCAAAACTCAATATGCATTTTGTAACACTAATAATATCGAAACCATCGATATTTTAGCTTGAAGGTCTGACATCTCACGGAACATCACTAAGCAAACGAAAAGTGACTGTTAATCATGTGCTTTCGATCTGCACAACGGGCCATAAGCGATACGCTTGCTCTATAGTTATATAAACTCTATGTTGCGGAAGGTCACTGTCGATTGATATAAAAGTACTCTGTGGAAAAAAGCGCGGGAAACTTGAAGAGGAGCGGTGCACTTTTTTCTTAATAAAATTATTTTTGTGAATATTTAAAGTATTTAGGATCAGTAGAGTATTTAAGTGTTAATAATATTAGTATTTAGTATATTATATAGTTGTGTACATATAGAAAAGCTGATTAGGTAAGTTTTCTTTTTTATTCTCTTATGTTTCTTCTATAATGAACGAGCCGCCCGACCCGATAATGTCGGGGGGCTTGGTCCCCCCGGCATCTAATTTCGTGACGGTATCAACGCATACCATTTTATCTAACGAGTCGGGAATGGATACCGATTGTTCCATCGCCCAGCGTACAGGTCGCAAAAGGAATCGATCTAATAAGATAATTTGTAAAACGTGCAACAAGAAAAAAAGGAAAAACGCTCAAGCCGTTGACGGTAAAACTGGCTGTTGCTGCGGTAGTAGCGAAAATAGTGACACTGCCAGTAACGACACTTTCCAATCTGTTGACGCTTCTACTAATGTAACTAATGTTGATCCCGCCATTTTCAAAAATGTTCCCGCTCCCCAAGCCTCTGCTTCCGTAGCCAGAACTATGTATAACCAAACAGATATTTCTCCTTTTATTATACATGTCCAAAAAGAAATTAAATCCCCTGAGGATGGAGTTACTCTGCACCCGGTCTCATTTGGAAAGTTTTTAAAAAAGAATGCATTTAAAAATATTGTAAATGGCTCTGTGAAAAGGATAGGTAGAAACAGAATTTCTCTAGAGTTCTCAAGCTTTATTGACGCAAACTCTTTTATTACTCATAATAGTTTAGTCACAATGAATTTAAAAGCTTTTGTTCCTTCTTTTCAAATCACTAGAATGGGAGTTGTCCGCGGGGTACCATCTGATTGGTCGCCCGAAGAAGTAATTGATCATGTATCGGTACCAACGGATTGTGGTCGAATTTTGAAAGTCAGGAGAATAAATTATAAAACTATTATTGAAGGCTCAGTGGTGTGGAAACCAACGCAAAGTATTATTGTTACATTTGACGGAAAGGTCCTACCTTCAAGAATATTCATTTGCTATAACGCATTGCCAGTAGAACTTTATATGTATCCCACTATCCAGTGCTATAATTGCTGTCGATTTGGACACACTAAACTTCAATGTAGATCAAAACCTAAATGTTATAAATGCGGTCATGATCATGCGGCTGATACATGCGAGGTGGAGGAGGAAAATGTGTCATGTTGCTTTTGCTCTGGTAATCACTTTGCTACCAACAAATCATGCCCCGAATTTATGCGCCAAAAAAAAATTAAAGTTGCTATGGCAGAAAAAAGCATATCTTATTTAGAAGCAGCTAAATTATGCCCTCCTGTCTATAAATCTTATGCTGACGTAGTAAGTACTGTCCCAGTGTCTCTTTCTCAAGTTTATCCAGCCTCCCAATCACCATCTACACATCATCCACAATCACCTCATAGCTCATATAAAAAAACAGTGTTCATAAACCGTCGTACACCTCCAAAGCCTAGTAAAGGATATGATCAAGAGACACATAAAAATATTGTAAAAGATTATAATATACCGGCCACTCAAAATGGTTGCGCTTTAAACCCAGATTCAAAAAGTACGTCCATGATGTCTACAGCAGACATAATTCAAATTCTTATTGACACATTAAATCGATCAAATATTATAATACCGTCCCACGTCGCCTCAATAATAAATATGTTTGATACCAACACACCTTTTAACAATGGCAGTTATACAAAAGATAATACAATGGAACTGCAGAAGCGCAGTCTCCAAAAAAAGTGAAATTATTTATTTAATAAACAAACATAATGCTAGTTTATTTGCACTTTCGGAAACTTGGTTAAAGCCAAGTTCCACTTTTAAAATCCACGGATTTTCTTGCCTGAGAGATGATAGGTCTGATGGATATGGTGGTACGGCTATACTCATCAGAAATAACATCTCTTACTGTCGTTTCCCTCTTCCTATATTTAGTGATTTTTCAGTGGTAGCAGTTAAAATAAATAATATCTATATCGCCTCTATCTATATCCCTTCTCCTTCTTCTTCAGCCCTTCAGCAGCTGAATGATCTTATTTCTGTCCTCCCTCGTCCTTTTCTAATTTTAGGAGATTTTAATTGTCACCATATTTCATGGGGCTCCTCCATTTCTTCATACTGTGGAGAAATACTATTGGAAATTTTAGATTCACATCACATTTGCATATTAAATTCTGGATCTCCCACTCGGCGCACTGCTCCAACTGAAAATGTCAGTGCAATAGACCTTTCTATTTGTTCCCCTAGTTTAGCTTCATTACTAACATGGCGTACTTTGTCATCTACGTATGGAAGTGACCATTTTCCAATCCTTATCTCCTTTCCCCTTAACAATTATCAGGTCAACTGTAGTAGTCTGCGTAAACCTCGGTTAAAATATAAGCTAACTGACAAGAACTTATGGCATAAATTTAAAACTGCAGTAGAGCTTAAGGTTTCATTAATAAAGGATAAATCAGACAGTGTTACTGATAGTAGTAAGTTTTTTACAAAAGCTCTGTTAGAGGCAGCTGATGAGACATTCCCCTTGAAAAACTCATACACTAACTCGATCCCTTCTCCACCTTGGTGGGATAAAGAGTGCACTGAAATAGTGAAAGCTAGAAAATTTGCTGAAAAACAATATAACATTAATATGTCTGATCAGAACTATAAAATCATGACTGACACAATAGCAAAGGCACGCAAAATACTAAAAGACAAAAAAATTCAAGGATGGCAAAAGTTTTGCCTCTCCATTTCTCCCTTTGTTAATCCATCTATTGTCTGGCAAAATATAAGAAGATTTAGAAATGGTATAAAGCAATCTCATAGTTCTACCATACCCCCAAACTTGACAAATGCATTTCTCAATCGTCTAGCTCCACCAACTGTTCCAGAACAGATGTTTTTGCATGACATGATTCCCTCCTCTATCTCCAACAGTCAATGTTCCCTCAACTCACCCTTTACAATGCATGAACTAGAAGGTGTGCTCTCTTCTGTTAAAGATTCTGCACCAGGTGAAGACGGTATCCCATATTCATTTTTGGCCAACCTCAGTCAATCATCACTTCTATACTATTTGGATTTAATTGACAAAGTAATGATATCAGGTAATATCCCTTCTTCTTGGAAATCACAAACAGTTATACCTATTCTCAAGCCAAATAAACCATCAACTGACTCCTCCTCTTATCGCCCAATAGCCTTATCACCTGTAATTGCAAAAATTGCTGAAAGTTTAGTGAAAACTCGGCTTGAATGGATAATAGAAAATCGTGGTTTACTACCGGAAACACAGTTTGGGTTTAGAAGAGGCAGGAGTGCACTGGATAGTGTGGCTACCCTTGTAACTGATATTAGATTGGCTTTAACTCAAAATGACTGTGTTCTAGCAGTTTTTCTAGATTTAGAATCAGCTTATGACAATGTCCTTCTTAATATTCTAAAAGATAAATTAGACACACTTCAAATTCCAGACATACTTTCCTGTTTTATTATAAATCTTCTTTCAGGTAGGACCATAACTCTTGATAATACAAGTGATCAGAGTCGAATTCTTTGGAAAGGTCTTCCGCAGGGTTCAGTGTTAAGTCCTATTTTATTCAACTTATATACATATGATATAGAGTCTCTACTTCAGAATTCGACTTCCACCCTACAGTATGCTGATGACATCGTTTTGTATGCAGTAGGTAATTCAGTGGGTTCACTTTGTGATAAAGTTTCAAACTCCTTACACAAATTAAAACTTTGGATGAATACTAACGGTCTTGGTATATCAGCACTTAAAAGTTCAATTATATATTTTACACGTCAACGTATTTACCCCAATATATCAATATATTATGACAATTATCAAATTCCAGTTAAAGATCAGGTTAAATTTTTAGGTGTAATATTAGACTCTAAATTGACAGGTGTGTCTCATTGTGAATATGTTGTGACTAAATGTGAAAAACTTATTAATGTTATGAGATGTCTTTCGGGTGTTTGGTGGGGTGCACATCCATCTTCCTTGAAGCTTCTTTATAATGCTTTGATAAGAAGTGTTCTGGATTATGGAACCTTCTTGCTGGAGCCTTGTGGTGTGACTGGTTTAAGGAAGCTGGATTCCATTCAATCAAAAGCCTTGAGAATAGTTACTGGAGCTATGAAATCTAGTCCTATAAATGCTTTACAAGTTGAATCCAATGAGCCACCTCTTAGTCTGAGACGTCAGTTTTTAGCTGATCGTCTTTTTTCCCGTGTTTTACAATTTTCAAATAGTCCACTAATTTATAAACTTCAGACCCTCTCTGAACTTATTGAATCTTCAAATTATTGGCATAACAAATCACTTCCATGCTTGGTTAAAAGTTACATCCAGTTTAAATCACTTCATGCTCCAACCCATCGATCCCTGAAACTTGATTTATTTGATTGTAATTACAAAGCTCTAACACATAAACCAACTGTAAAATATATTCTTAATATTGATAAAAATAATGCTAACTCTTATTTTAATTCAATTATACAACATAAATGGCCTGATTGGCATCATATTTACACTGATGCTTCCAAGCACAAGAATAATGGTTTTGTTGGAGTGGGAGTGTATCATGCCCAGTATAATATTGTCCAAAAAATTAAATGTCCCTCTGAGACAACTGTGTTTTCAGGCGAATGTTTAGGAGTAGTTAGGGCCATAGAATATATATCACTGTTTAAACTTAAGAATAGCCTTATTTTTACTGACTCTATGAGCGTACTTCAGGCTCTAGAGAGATTTCCATTTAAATCAAAACCATTACACCCACATATAATAGAAATTAGAAATAAATTATTTAACTGTATTACTAAAGGTTTCTCAATAGTTTTTATTTGGATACCCAGCCATTGTGGTATCAAAGGTAACGAAAAAGTAGACAAAGTTGCAAATGAGGCTGTGGTATGTGGGGACCTTTTTCCTTTTAAAAATTACCCTCAGGATTTGGCTGTTCTTTCTCGCCTTAATCTTAGGGATTCCTGGGATAAGGTCTGGAGGGATAGTTGTAAGTCTAAGGGGAGATATTTTTTTGATATTCAACCAAAAATTAGTAACAAGCCATGGTTTTTTACAATAAAATTAGGCAAAATTGCCACAACAGTATTAACTAGAATGAGGCTAGGACATACAACATGTCCAGCCCACCTGGCTCGATTTAAAAATATTAACAGTCCATTATGCGAATGCGGCTTAGGTTTTGGGGACCTGGACCATATTTTCTTTTCTTGTATTAAATTTGACCGTTCTTCCTTTTTAGATAGTTTAATTTCCCTCCGTGTTCCTTTCCCTACATCTATAAAATGTCTTCTTGTTTCCAATAGCCCTTCCTTGTATTTAGTAATTTCTCATTATATATATAGTAATAATATCAAGTTGTAAAGCAAATGTTTTGTATATACATACGAGTAGAGTATTTTATGTTTATTACCTAGTCCTCTCTGATCCTGATTCCAAATTCCGATTAATTTATTTTCTTTAATACTATAATAAGTTTCCCTACCTTTGATTCTGTAAAAATACACTCTTTACTAATCTGTTGCTGCAAAAATTGAATATGGCAGATGCACAGATGTGCGAGCCAAAAGACTCTCATCACAAATGGGAGAGAAGAAAAAAAAAAAAAAAAAAAAGGTCACTGTCTTGTCACTGTCAATTAATATTAGGCACAAATTACAACTACAAAATATAAGTTCAAATATTGCTTGCTGTTTTACAGTACATATCTTACTCAATCGTCTTAGATTTAATTTTATCAGATGCACGCAGCACGCAGTGCTCTAACGGGCTCGCGTGTGGATGGAGCGGGCCTATAGCTATTCTCATTGACTCGCACAAATAGTGTTTATTGCTTTATTGATCGTATAACATTAATAATTTCTACATTTTATAGTAATCTTGGATTATTCTATGGTGAAGCTGTGAGTTTATTAATTCATAAATATGTCGTCGATCTCTTTAGCTGAAAGCAATGTATTTGTGCCAGTTAAAATTAATGAAAATGACTTATATACAGGAGTATTGCAATTACTTACATGCATAAGACCAAATTGGATTCAAGAAAGCGTAAAACTAAAGGTAGTATTAAAAAAATATACATGATCATAAAATAATCTAAAATTAATCCAAACTATAATCACAATACAATTATATTAATTTCACCCACCCCTAATAGTCATTCAACATTACACATATTAATAAAATACTCAAGTCAATTAAGTAGACTTCACATTAAACTCATCAAAATTATTAGCGTATTTGTATATTCTATGATAATTAACATAACATTTCTTTGTAATTACAATTATCAATCATAAACTTCACTTGTGTATTGAAGAGATAGTTATTTTATTAAAATGTTATAACTTTAAGTATGTTATTTCAATCATAACTTTTAATAATCTCACCTTGATATCCCACCATTTCTATGCCTTTATCAAACAGGTTTCTTTGCCACTACTAAACTTTTCATGCATAAAACATTTTACTTCAGATTTTGCTTTTATAGTAACTTTTCTGTAACACTTAAAATATTAGCTTAGTAGTAATAGTGATTACAATAAACTGTATTGTGACCTGTTTGACCATACATACCATTTAATATTATATTAATTTGTTTTAGACTCTAACAGATGGTATAACAAATAAGTTAGTGTCTTGTCAATATGGTGAGTCGGTTAATGAAAAAAGTATCCTACTTGTTCGCATCTATGGAAACAAAACTGACTTGTTTATTGATCGGACTGCTGAAATCAGGTAATTTTATTAGATTCTAAGTTAGCACACTAAAATAATTGTTTTTCGTGATATATTTTATTGTTTATATAACTTTTATAGTACATAGAATAAGAGTTACTGTGGGAGTTATTTTTGAATTAAATTCTAACCAATTGTCATTGAAATTTTGACTTTGTTTTCTCTGGAACCAAACCAGTGAAAAGTTTTTGTTATGTGTCTGCTAAATTATTATAAAGTTATTATTAGCCTTATATTGGAATTGAAATTAATTCAGGAGTAAGCCTGCTGGCTACCTAAAGAACTACAGTTTTAATAATTTAATAACAATCATTTATTGACACCAAAATGTTTGTAACAATGACACATAAAAATAAAATAACCAACTTTTTTACAATATCAGTACACAAAACATCTGTGTCTGAACTTTGTCTGATTAGTGAAGGGCAACTGCGCCTGTATATGTATGCCAGTACTATTTTATTTGTTCTTTTAAGTAGCATAAAATATGTTGTGTTGATGTAACCAAATTTCGGTCTGTTTGTGAGTGTAGTACTACTTCTGAATAGAAAAGGTCTTTAGTTGAGGCTATTTCCAGATCTATTGGGCTTCAAACACAGGCTATAATCATTAGTTACAGGAAGCAAACTAGCTGATCCTATCTGCGCTTATGGTGTAACAGTATCTTCATCTTAAGTTTTTTGTTGCTTTGGTTTTAGGAACATCAAAAGACTAAATGTTCTTGGCATGGCACCTCAGATTTATGCCACATTTGAAAACGGACTTGCTTATCAGTACTACCCTGGGAAAACTTTAGACACTTCTTCAGTAATACAAGAAAAAATATGGCCACTGGTGGCAACACAGTTGGCAAAAATGCACAGAGTTGAACTAGGAAAAGATGTATGTATTTTTATTACTTTTATGTATACCAATTTATTGAAATCTACTGCCTAGCCTTTTTCCAAGCTGTGTTGGAGTCGGCTACCAGTCTTACACACATACACATTTATCGATAGCAATACTTATCCAAAATATCTAATTATTTAAAACTGAATATAATTAAGAGATTATTATAATTAACAAAAAAAGACATTTCATACCTACCTACCTACTCTTAGTTGTACTCAGTTGTACTGCGACGTGGTAGTATGTATATGTCGCAGTAAGATAGATAAAGCCGTAATATAGTTATATCCCTAGGGATATAATTATATACCGTAAGATAGTTATACGAAAGCGAATCTTTACTATCTCACTAGGAATATAGTTATAAAACGGTCCAAGTTTAGTGATATACTTATATTACTAGATTAAGTTAAGTGAAATAGCTTTCGGAGTGTGCGGCGCAGGCGGCGCGCCGCCTCCCCCGCGGCGGGGGAGGGGTTCGTTGTGTTTACGCGCTCCCCACGCAGTCAGTCGTACACTATTATTCAAAGTCATATCTTTTTTGTTTAGATTTCTTTTTATTCATAATAATCAGTAGCTTAGAATCGACTTTGCCAACCCCGACACATTTGGTTAGGTTGGTAGGTATTTTTTTTTTCTGACCCTTAGAACTGACTTTGCCAACCCCGACACATTTGGTTAGGTTGGTAGGTATTTTTTTTTCTGACCCTTAGTACCGACGAACCCTAATATATTTATAACACTGAACTTAATCTAGTAATATAAGTATATCACTAAACTTGGACCGTTTTATAACTATATTCCTAGTGAGATAGTAAAGATTCGCTTTCGTATAACTATGTTACGGTATATAATTATATCCCTAGGGATATAACTATATTACGGCTTTATCTATCTTACTGCAACATATATACTATTTACATCTTTGCCATATTCTGTTCTTAAGTGTCATTGTAATACTTTTGCAAACACATACAATTTATGCATCTTCCTATTTGTCTCGGTCTACATTATTGTTTACACTTAGTTATATTTTCTGTATTATTTGTATAAATCGCAATATGAACATCGATTTCATCGACATTCCGCATGTGTGTGAGTGTAGTGGGTTCGATTCCCGCTTATGACGAAACCGCTACATATTGACATGTGTAATGCTAGTTAATAAACTAAATCAGTAATAATAGTAAAGTACCAAGTAACTAAAACTATAACTACTATGACGTTAATTCCATCCTTGATTATAATATTTACGTCAATCAAATGTAGACGTTAACATAAGGTAGTGTATTATTTTTTTTGTGAATACCAGTGGAAGATAATACAATGTTTATCATGTTCTTATCTGTTCAAACTAAAGCGTCGAGACTACAAGATATTTTATAGGCAGCATTAGGAAGATATCATGATTGTTTGGGAATTTAACCATATACAAGTTATAACTAGCATAGCTATCTGTTATACGACTTTTATCAGTAGCATAATAAAGTGCCTACGTATGATACAAACCAGGATCCAAAATGCTGTAGGTACCTACATAAATTAATGTCGCTTTTATAATTCCATATTTAGCGGTACCTAGGTACTTTATTCCACCCAAAATCCAACGTTAGTGTTGACTATTACATTTTATTCATATTTAAAAATAAAAATATAAAAGCACAGGCCAAAAAATAGCGAAGAGGTAGACTAGACGGAGCGAACCCTATTTGAAATGGCCACCTACTTGACACTTATCGGAAAAATATTTTAAAATTTACATTTAGGTATATTATATGTACCATTTACAATTTATTTTAAATTATCAATTAAGCTTTTTTTGTAATGTAAATGAATCCATTGATTTGAACTAAGGACTACGCGCTAAAACAGTCGTAACATTGAACGCTGTGACGAAAATCAAACAATCTTTGACAATTCCATCTTCCATATTTATATGCTAACTAAACAGTTCAACAACTTCTATTTTTTATCGTTTCGGGAAGTCACGCTATGATCTATCATGGACGCTACACGAATAATTATTTCGTTTGCGAGTAAGCGAAGTAAAGCGGACTGGAGAGGAGAGCCAATCCGGAAATGCAAGACTGAGTTAATATTAATTACTAACTGCTTGCTTACGGGACGCAAAGAGCTAAACATAATGTCAAGGTCGCGAAAGATTGTCTTAGAAATAATAACGTAATGGAAAATCTCATATTAATCGAAATCTATCGGATGGAATAAAAGTAGATAAATCTAAAAAAGAGATTTTATAGAGCTGATTTAAAAAAATAAAACTATAGAGGAAAGTTTCTTTAATCGTGTAACGGATCGACATTTATTTTTATCATAATATCCTCTTCTATCTACGAACCAAATTTCAAGTCAATACTACTACTTACAGTTGCTAAGTAAAAGCGATATGAAAATAGAGGAAAAAAATGTGTATCGCCTTAATGTAAAAGATTAACTGCATACCTACCTATTAATACTATAATTCATCACATTTAGGCTATCATTTGCAATAGGTACCTACATACTTTTCATATTTTATTTTTATATCAGTCAAATAGTCAATTTTAGGGGTGTAGTTTTCCTTAGTTTGATATTGAGAGCACGATAATCTATGAGCTCTGTCTAACATTATATCCGGGTCTTTTAAAATATGTAAATCATTTGTATAATTTTAGGACCTTTACCAAATACCAACATTCAGGATATCATTAGGTACGTATCATACTATATCCACTCGCTTGTCAGTTGAAGTCCCTTGTTCATACTTACATTTGACCTTAATATCTTTGAGTTTTGATTTTGAGTGTTTTATTAACAAAAATTATATTATGTACCTTTAATAATCCTATATCATAATCTGTCCCAATGACAATAAGAAAATAAAGACGGCTAAAACATTATTTTGCATACATAAGTAGGTACTTAAGTAACATAATATATTTGTGGGCACCTAAATACAATATGTCCGGTCTGTAAATAACCAATATCTTATTGCTCGTGATATTGTGAAGGTTAAAACTATTATTTATTCAGCCTTCATAGCATATTGACCTAAATTCAAAAGAAAATGTAATGTGGACACTGTATACATTGCTCTGAACCCAAAGTAAAAAAAAGTAGGTAAAGCACTTGTGTTATGAAATCAGAGACAGCGAAGGTGACACAAACACCCAGATCATAGACAATATAGAATACCTAGCAGATTACTACATTGACCCGTCCGTGGACGGAATCCGGGACCTCACAGCTAGCGAAACCTTGAAAACCGGTGTATACACCACTCGACCACGGAGGTCGTCAAAATATTGGCAATAGGTATGCTTGAGTACCTACAATAAGAAAACAATTAAAATAATTCCCCATGTTCTATATTACGTACCATACTGTTGTGTTTACGCTGCATGTCTATGTAAGTGCTTGACTTCTCTATTCTCTATTAAAACAGATTTGACAAAGCTATTTACTAAAACTGAACAAAAGAAAATAAAACATAATTATTTAGGTTAATTTTTCTTTATTACAGGTGCCAAAAAAACCATTCGTTTGGAGCAAAATTGAACAATTTCTAGATTTGTTACCTGATCCGTACACTTCAGAGGAAAAGCAAATGAGGTGCGATTATATGACAAGTTTTTTTAATAAACTATTATTTACAATATGGCTAGGGTAACTTTGCGCGTCTGTAAAGAGCTACAAGATTTCATGTGTGCTTGCATCTCCAACATCACAAACATTGCCCTAAACCCAAAGTAAGTAGCTTAAGCACTTGTGTTATGGAGTTCAGAGACAACGAAGGTACCACAAACACCCAGACCCGAGACAATGTAGATAACTGGTTTTCTACATTGACCCGTCCGGGGATCGAACCCGGGATCTCAGAACTGGCGACGATGCCTTGAAAACCGTGTGTACGCCACGCGACCGGAGGTCGTCAAATTAACGAATACAACTTGTTTTCTTAATTTCTATTTCGTTTTTTAGCAAGCGGGTTTTATAATTTTTTAATAAGTTATTTTATTATATTCTCTCACTGAATGACATAGGTTTTCGCTTTTCGTACCGTCATCTACCCTATTGTCGGCAAAATGCGTCCGTTAAGCCTGTAATTAAAATTAAAAAAAAATCCTGTCGCCAGGAAAAGGTTATGTTTTTCGCGCTTAATTTATATGTTTCTGTATGTGTATTTTTTTATAAGGTTGTAACCTGTTTTCTTCCAAACGGATAGATAGATAACGACACTTAAGGTTTCGTTAGTTTCGTCTCATAACCACAAGTGTCCTTAGACAGGTATTGTAAAAAATAACGTTTTTAACAAGTCTTTAGAGATAGTATTCAAAGGGTTAGGACCTATTGAAGTGTTTTTATGTATAATTAAACAACTTTCAACGGTGCATTATTTTTGCTTTTTTTTCTCACAAGTAATTATTTAAAACTAATTCTTAAGAAGTTGTATACAAAAGATGATACGAATCTGCTTAACAGTTTAAAAAATCGTTACTCCAACCGGTTCTCGAAAAACTTCGCAGCCAAAGAAAGAACAAATGTATACTAATACTAATATATAAAGCTGAAGACTTTGTTTGCTTGTTTGTTTGTTTGAACGCGCTAATCTCAGGAACTACTAGCCCGATTTGAAAAATTCTTTCAGTGTTGGATAGCCCATTTAGTGAGGAAGGCTATGAGCTATATAACATTACGCTGCGACCAAAAGGAGCGGAGAGAGAAAAAAGAAAAGATGTTGCAATAATTAAAAAGCGTTGAAACCAAAACACGCGGACAAAGTCGCGGGGGACAGCTAGTACAAAATAATTTGCAACATTCCATCGTTGAGACAACTAATTTAATTATATAGCTAATATTATAATGACTGGCTGCGGTAATGTTACCTCAACAATAAATGTTTTGCGACTAATAAATAAGCTGCGCGCAGAAGGTTTGCCGATGACTACCCCTCCCACTTCCACCCACCGCGTCCCGCGCTCGTCTGGTCAACTGGTCAGTAACGCTAGGTGTAAAATATGAACCATCGACGCGTGACGTCGCATCGTGAGGCTACAGGCAAACCTTCTGCGCGCAACTTATATCTATAACATTTAAAAGACTGTTTTTTAAATATGCTGTTGCACACAAGATGGCTTTGCATCGTTCAAATTGATTCGATCTACTAGGGTACGGGTACCTAATCATTTAAATCAAATAATTATCTATGACATTTAAATGTTTCACTTCGATTTACTTTAGGAACACTAAGTTGAGAGTTCAAAGATAAAAACAAAAATTAAGTAAATAATGATAAATGCTTGTAAATAACCGACATCAATAAGGATACGTAGATAATTATGATGTTATCGGTTACGCGTGTTGGTACTCCCAGATAACACAACTACTTATTTTACACAGAAAGTTGAAACGACTTCACGACTACAAAGTGTGAAACCTTGTCAATGGTAACAATGAATTACACTCATTGCTTTAAAACAAAGCGCAGCGCCTTTGTTGCGCAGCGCGCACGGCCATGACGTACCACTAATGTGCTGTCGACTATACCGTCCAATGGGACAGATTTAAAATACTTTGTAGTCTTCTGATGTGTTATTAAGCTAAATGACTCGCGGAAAGACGTTTAGTAATTGACATGCATGACTGTGTAGTTATTATACCTATGTGTATATGTATGACGTCACACTCGGTAAATGTTCTTTTTTTTGATTTAATAAAAACGTTTTCGCTGTTTCCACGAAGGTATGTTAGGTATTGTTGCTAGCACAAATAACTTGGCCAGGGTTAACTTGGCGCAGTGATACCGCATATTTAGACTAAGTGCTACAAAAAAAATGGCTCATCGTTGTTCATGCTCAAGTAATAGTTATTGCCATAATTCTTTTTTAACATTACTGTTTAGTAGAACGTTAAAAAAGAAGAAACTTCATAAAGGGTCCTACCGAAAGGGTATCTTTCGAAAAGGGGTGAAGAAGAGTACTTTCATACACGGTGTCACGTATGAATGTATGATATAATTTTTGGTATCGAATAGTTGATGCGACCAATTTGATATCAATTTTAATTTAAGTAATTCATTTTGTGCTGAATTTTTTACTAACCCCTTTTGGATATAATATTCTTTCGGTAACACCCTGTATAACTACGAAAACTTTTCATTTTTTTAACTAGGTTTCTGTAGTCAGGTAGTTTAATGATTTAACACTATTTTTCTTGTTCAATCCATCAAGATTAAGTATCGGAATCCATATCCGTTTTACATTGTTGACTTTCGCATTAAGCATAATCTAATGCAATTGTCGCTGACTTTTTAACAAACATTTAAATCAAATACACGAAGAACACCCAGACTGGTAACAATAATTTACAGACCTCGCTAATATTTTGTCCTAAGCGGGACCGAACCCGCTGTAGCAGCGGCGCAGTTAGGGCCTGTCAACCTTTATACCACTCGGCTATCCGTACAATCAAATATACTTTTGAGTCCTGACATTACGTTTTCGCATTTGCATTAGGTACCTATTGTTATTCTCTATTATTTTGACCCAAATATATACATAGATCTATATATCAGTTAGATCTGAGCATGACTAAAAATAAAAAACAAACTTCTTTTTTTGTAGGTTCGAGAACAAGTTTACCTCTATAGAAAACCTGAGGAAAGAGTACGATCGTCTTAAGTCGCACTTAACAAAATCCGAGAGTCCCATTGTATTTGCTCACAATGATTTACTTCTAGGAAATATTATTTACAATGAAGATGAAAGGACAATATCTTTTATCGATTACGAATATGCAGCGTACTGTTACCAGGCGTTTGATATAGCAAATCACTTTAATGAATTTGCTGGTAAGTTAGTGGTAATTATGTTATAATGTTAAATAGAAATGTCGCATGACGTCACAATTTCAAGCAATTTGTACGCAAGGTTGACGTCATTAGCCCCAACTCACCTAAACTTTGATTTGCTTTATCTAAGAATTTAGTGATTTTTTAATTTGATTTTTTTTTTCCATGTTTAACTGACGGACTTAATAGATTTTGTCATACAGTCATCAACCCCATTGTGTTTATTTATTTTTATTGTTCCAGGTCTTTCAATAGATGATTTGGATTATTGTAGATATCCTGATGAGGCATTCCAGATGCAATGGCTCAAAGTATACCTTGCTATTTACACGAACACCAGTTATCCATGTGAAACTCATCTGAGAAAACTTTATAAAGAAGTGAATCAAATGACAATACTATCTCATTTCCTTTGGGGAATATGGTCGCTTGTCCAATATGAACATTCAGACATAGATTTTGATTTTGGGAGGTAAAATATCAGTTTACTTTTATCCCTTTTTTAAGTTCTTTTCGTTTTGTGCTGTGCCCACTGCAAAATGTGCTTACTGGTTTCAGCACAGATAATATGATCCGATAAGACCATTTGCGTCAATTTTTTAAATGTTTTGAAGATACAAACATTTAACTATTAGGCAGTCGCAATCAGGACACAGGAAATGCCCGTCCCGTTCCGTGTACATGTGTGTGTAGCCAGAAATGACTAATATTCACTTCTACAAACTTGAAAATCCGTAATCGTAATAAGTATTTTTGTTTTACTTTGTTGTAAGTATATAATTCCTAATAATTGTAGGTAGGTACCTAATGATCGCGTGTATTGTGTATTAACTAATATTTGATGCATCTCACTTGCATGTTTTGCTACTTTCAGGTATGCTGAAATAAGGTTGAACAGATATTTCGCGTTAAAGGACAACATCTTCACGCAACTAAGTTAATCTGTTGTGTTTGTTAAAAAATCAACATGTACCACGTCATAAGATAAATGCATCATAGTACAACAAAGTACAACGTGTTTCAAGTACCTACCTATCTTGTAAGAATATTATTTTATAGTAAGGGTTAACCTTTAATTGTAATATAATGGTATAACGACGTATCATATTACTAATACATTCCAAATATAAATAGGTAAAACTAACTTTCTGTATTTATGTTATGTAAATTATGTATAATAAACAGAAGTAATGAAAAATGACAATATTTTTTGATTTTTATCTTATGAATACTACCTACTCTCTATTATAAATGAAAAAAGACGGTATTGTTGTCTTGGATATGTGGTAGGTACCTAAGTCTTATAGTTGTTGAAATATTACATTTTTAGCTGGACGTTGGACGACGCGCGGTCATCGGCCGCTGTGATGTCACATTGTAGCGATGCGCAAACTAAATTACTGAGATGAAAACAAAGATCTAATTATCTTTTGAATATAAAGATATATACCTATACCTATCACTTTTTAGCAAATTTCAGTATTATATATACAAAGCGACAATATTATTATCGAATTAAAACTTTTCTCAAAACAATTTGTATAATTACTTAAAACCCATAATAGATTATCATAATTATGTGAATATGATGCAGTTCCAATAATATTGCATAACATATTAAATTGAAAAGCTTCTTTTTAAGCGACTTCATAAAAAATAGCTTTTGTTTAATACGTCCCTAATACAATTCTAAATATTATTAGTGGCAAAAATACAAATTCTCTCCTAGCAATAAAATTCTGATGAAAATGGCCTGTCTTAGCACTCATTAATCATTATTTGATAATACCCTAGTCCCACGAAGTTAGATTTAAAGTTGTGCAGTTTTTATTAAACATACAATACCGATCAGCTGCAGGCCTGGCATAAGAATATAAAATAAATGCATTTTTCCGTTTCCAAGATGAAAAAAGTATCCCTAATGGGATCACTTTGTTGCTCGTCTGTCAAGATTTTCTACGCGTGGTGGTATCGTATTGAAATTAATATCAAATACTGGACGAACAAGGAACTCTTGATGCAATATATAATTCAAGCTTTTATATAATTATGTCAACGCACTTAAAATATACAGCCATGTAGGTCGGTTTTCTTCATGCATTTCGGAGAAACTCAACTAGTTATCATAAATTCTAGATCGGCGGGAAGTCCCGTCGGCCTAGAATCACGAAATTTGGCGTGGTGATACGGTCTGTCATGTCGTAAGTAAAGGTAGAAATCCGAAAATAGTTTATTTATTTTTTAGTTTTGTAACACAACAAAAACGCTTTTTATGATTACAAATTTATATTAATACAGTTAAAAATTTGATGGTGTAAAACAGCATGTAGGTATGAGATAACATTTTTCAACCGTACGTACGTTTTTTTTTTTGAAGAGTTAACTGTAATGATCAGCTAACTGTGTACGGAACCCTTGATGCGCGAATCAGACTAGCACTTTTCATTTTTTTGACGTGATAACGTCTTTAAAATCGTTTTAGTCGGGTGACATGTTCAGAAACTTGTGTCACACCAAAACCTCACGAGCGCTGCCAGTCATTATTTTTATTTTTATTTTTAGATTATTTTTATTTTTATTTTATTTTTATTTTTATTTAAAATTGTTATCTTCATTAATTCCTTACTTCCCAAAAACTTTTATCACCAATAAGACGTTATCACGTAAACATCTCGATCGTAAACCTACTTTACAAACAACCAATTTTTTTTTTATTTACATAGTACATAGATTAGCCATGTTTCAGGCAAGTTGAAAAGTAAGTAACAGTTATATTCCGATTGTATTTAGTATTACTGCATCTATTGAATTAGGTTTACCTGTAATGATAGATGTAAGGTGTATAATAATAAATAAATAGATAAATATCTAGCAGTCAAATGCAGGTTTACAAAAATATGGTTTTTATGACAATAAAACAACAAATATAAATATTAGAATATTTTTTTACAAAAATCCAAACACTATCTCTCATACAGAATTCATTCATTACAGATTATGGACATTCTCTTCTTTAAATCTGAAACTTAAAATTCTTATCAGTTTACTATTTAAAATGAATTTGTAAATATAGGTAACAATAAGCAATTGCTCAAGGTCAAAATGGATATCTACCACATTTTATATTGTAATCATCATTTATTTTGACTCATTGTGGTTAAGAACTGAAATATTTTAATAGTATTATTTGTGACATTAGATAATCTGCCACATCATCATCAACTGAATAATACTAAGATTATTGTGATATTGGAAGCATTGTTTTCTTTTCTGTTTGGCTCTAGAAAGTTTTTAATATTATGTTAATAGAACATAATACAATTTAAAATTGGCCGGTGACACTTTCCTTCAAACTCATGCAACAATTCATCAATATCATTATCCAGGTCATCACTTTGAGCCATTTTAGTGACCATGTCACTTATTAAAAATGCTCCAATAGTAGCTTCTTCATGGTTATCTTGGATATCCATGTTTACAACATGCACTGGCTGATTGTAAACTGACCTCTTCGAGCCAAACCACTCAACAACCTGATCGTATACTCGTTCTTCACAAGTTATTATGACATCAAATCTTTCTGTTGATACTTGAAACTTCTCTGGGCTTGGTTTAATTCTTCTGTTTCTATCTAGCATATGTAATATGCCATTTTGTGTATAGTATACCTTATCCTTTTCCATTAGATCATTATATATATCATCGTAAGGGACCCCAAATTCATAACAATTAGGTCGATCTGCAGAAGCACCTGGTAACTTAACCTTTTCGCCTGTGCCGTAAGACTTAACTTTAAAACCTTTCTTAGCTAGAAAAGCGTGAGCTTCCATGCTCCGGTTCATGTTCGAAGAACAAACAACCGCTATGTACAAATCACACATTTTAAATATATTATTACTTCGTTTCTAAATTATGTCAGAAAATAAATAAAACATTGCTTTCAGCTATAGTTTTAAAATCGTAACATATGAAGATTGTGACTTCATCGTCTTCAGTCATAGAATATTACGACGTATTTTAACATTTAATTATATCTAGGTTAACAATATTGTTAAATTATATTCGTCGTGTCGTGTTTTAATTCTAATGTTTACGCTACAGAGTACAGTTGGCTAGGCCATAGCCAACAGACTTTTCCCATTCCCAATAGCAAATCCCAATACTCTTTAGTCTATGAACAAACTGATCACAGACTGATCAACAGACGGTACAGCAAAACCACGCCAAAACCTAATAAAACAGTAGGCATAGAGTAAACTTATAAAACAACAGCAGTAGCCGCAAGTAACCAACCTTATTTTTACTTTTTTTTTTGGCTCTTCCAAAAAAAAAATTAAAAATAAATTTGTTCGTTATTATTTATTTTTACAGTTAGCCTCAGCGCAGGCTTTGACTGCTTCACCGGACTTTATCAAAAGCAGTAGGTTAACACCACGTTTACACTCACGAAAGATAAATAAAACCACAGACAAATCAAAAAATGTAATAGAGTAAAATTTTGCGATTATACTTGTTCATACTAGTGCCTACAGTTCATACTCGATTGGCCATGCAAAGATTCTAACTAGCGCCCCAAGTGTCAAAATTGTAAAGCTGTTTAAGAACAACACTGACAGTTTTCTATACAATTTACGTCATAGAAAAACGTATTTATTAATAATATTTCAGATTTATATGGTTTCTCTTTCTTGGTGAACGAGACAAAACTTATGTTGTCAATAGTAAATCTGAGAGGGTTAATCTTAAATATTTACAAACTTAACTATATATATATACACTTTAAACAAAACTAAACTTAACTAATAAAATCTCTAAAAATATCGTTAATTGCGTTAAATCTGACCATATAGGAAGAAAATTTGAGTGCACTTTTCCATAGGTTCCTTTGTCACACAAAGAAGATCAGCTATGTGATCTGTGGCACAGACGGAACAAATATACTCTACCGAGATCTGTGCTGTTGACAGATCTCCTCTCCTGTGACCTGTCACCTTTTTCATTAGGTTATGTTTTTTTGTGAGCTATTCGGTAAATAACATTAGTATTGCAAAGAACAATTCGTTTAAAAATGAACCAATTATTTAAGAGACTATGTATCTCTGGTTTTAAACATAATCAGGGTCAATTCAATAACATACACACCAGTTTAACAGCCTCGGCATGGGCTAAATCAGACCAACCTAAAAAGTTTTTGCTTTATAACAAAAAAATATACCCTCCTCAGTCACCAGACGAAGAACCTAGACCTGCTGTAAGTATTGTATTTTAGACCTGACCCTTCATAGGAAATACAGAAGTAATAATTGAACACATTTTGAGTTATTTATGTTTAATTACAATTCCTCCATTTAAAAGTAAATATCTACAATGGAAGTACTAAAAGCAAGCATTAAATCAAAATAAGATCATAGTGCAGTCTTCATGTTATGCAGAATAAAAAAACGTGCATTCTTCTTAATTTTTTATACACTTCTGTTCACAACACTTATCCTGTTCCTGAAAATAGAACAATATTATTAGATGTGTTAGAACAACTTATTATAGATTTTTAGTTAAGGGTAACAGTTTACAATAAAGAAATAAAAATCCTTGAGAATTTTATTATTTTTATAATTGGATTTATCCTTTATTCATTATTTTCAGTTTGTTTGTCATCAGAAGACCCATATAAAGTATAGTCCTGAAAAGCTTTGGTATATTGCCTGTTTGGTTAGAGGCATGACTGTTGATGAGGCAGTAAAACAGCTGAGCTTTGTAAATAAAAAAGGAGCTGTATTTGTTAAAGAAGCCATATTAGAAGCTCAAGAACTTGCTGTAAAAGAACATAATGTTGAGTTCAGGAGCAATTTGTGGGTTGGTAAGTAGAATGCATGTGAAATCCAATCTCACATTGCAATTGCAATAAAACACATCAAACATACCTGCCTCCCTAAAAAAATAAGTAAACACCCTTCCCCTCCCATCTGACACCATGTATAAATTTAACAAAAGCTGTGTTGTTAGAACAAAAATACAATGTTCTGATAATTAATTTTACAGCAGAATCTTTTTCTGGGCAAGGAATGGTTATAAAAGGCATAAGAAGGCACGCTAGAGGACGCATGGGAGAAGTAAGATACCAGTACTGTCATTATTTTGTACGATTGGAAGAAGGAAAGCCACCTGCAGACTATTATAAACTGAATCCTCAGACACCTCAACAACAACTTAATAATTGGCTGGAACAAATGAGGAAGAGAAAGATCATAAATTCATATTAATTTGTATATAATTTATTAACATCTTTTAGAAATATAAAATAGCATAGAATCTGATATTGTTTCTCTTATTTTATCATGTAATTACTTACCTTATCAAATTTATTATTAAAAAAATGTCTCTGGACATTTGATAATACTCGAGTACATAATTTATAATTTGAATTAATTAAAAGCCATTAAGAACTATTTACATTCACATTAGGATTTTTTTAAATATAAAAATAAACAAAAATCTTTTTTTAGAGATGGAAGTCCTGTGATTTATATATAAGTACTAAATATATTTTTTTAAGTAATTGTTTATGAATTTAAATTATTAATACCAGTTAGTATTTATTATTACAAATATCAATATTTGCAACCCAGTTAAAAAAATGAAGCTGATAACTTTTTTTATTGGTAATCTAATAGGCATAAGTAAATAATATGACTTAAGTACCTACTGTACTAAGTAAGAAATGGCAATCATACTAAAAAAGCTAAGTAAAACTTAAAGATAATTAAATACTTTTTATCTTTTATACTTGTTACAAAGTACTATTATAGTGATAGTACTAATTAACATTTCAAATTTGCGGCTCTAGTCTAACTGATAAAAAACGTGAAATGTAATGTGTTTTAATAAAATGGTGTTTAAAGCAGGTATTTTAAGGTCATAAAGTATGGCTGCAATGAACAGACTTATTTGTAGCACTTAATCTAAATAATGAAAATGATCATACATTTAATGAAGTCCGTGGCTCCGGTTTCTTGGGTACGTAACCATACAGGAATATTGAAACGATAACAAACATGGTGCCAAGAGCAAACTGCACAGTTAAGTTGAAATCAAATAGGTATATGGATGCTATACAGGATATGATAATGGCAACAGATGTTGCGAAACCCTTCAGTATATTATCAGCATATTTGACTACAACGGCAACAATTAGTCCTCCAGCTGCTTGTAATATGACTAGATACCAAACAAATCCATCAAAGCCTTTTAACAAATTGTTTTTGGTTCCTTCATTTATAAGATATGTAATAGTTCCAAATGGCAATGAAAGTAAACTCAATTGAACATTTCTCATCCACACCTGAAACAAACAAGTCATATTCATGAAATATAGAACATACAAGACAAAGACTGGATGGCCCTGAGCTACACCTTTGTTTAACTTAAACAGTTTGGTTTTGTTATTATGTTAATAATAGCCAAGATATAGACTATTGAAACTGAATATAATATAACTATTTTATATTTAAGAAGTTTACTTACAGATATGTCAGATTCTTTTAGTACTTTTTCAAAGTATATTCCAGCAAATCCAGAAATAAAGCATGCTGCTAATGCTGCCCCAAATCCTATTATTTTAGACTGTTCTGGCAAGTGAGAAGTCTTAGTAGAGTGCACCTTTTCAGTTGAAGACAGTTGCACCAGGGCCACTCCAGCGGCCAAGATTGCTAATGCCAACCACTGCCATTTCTTAAGTTGCCGTTTTAACACAAGTACAGCAAAAAATGCCGTTGTTAATATTTTCAATTGATATGTCACCTGGAAATAAAGTTATTGGTATATAACTGGTAAAATTTTAGGTCATATTTAAGATAGATTTCTGATTAATATGGCAAACATACATAAAAGTATTCATCACATTTATACTTACACAGGTGTTTGCCTTCTTTAACAAAACAAGAACTATATTATTTATTTTAGCTTGAGAAAATAATTAGGTGGCCAACAGGTGTTATAATGGGCAAGTTTCTTATAATCTGGTTATACTTATGTAGTCTCTAAATATATTTTTAATTACCTGGTAAGTGGCGGCATCTAAGTTAGATGCTGATACATACAACAAGTTGTTCTGCACAATGTATAGGAATGAGGGCACACAAACACGTAATGTGTCTCTAACATTTAATATAACTATATTGTACATAGACTGTGCTCCTTTTTGCACTCCTCCTGACTCTTGCATCACAAGGCCAACACATATAATTAGTTTAAATACTTCTGCCATTAAAACAGCTGCAATAAAAAAAAGACAATTAGTTTCATTGTATAAATTATACATACATACACCATGTTAAATCAGGATAATATTATGTGTAACATGGATATGGTATGGCATGTAATTAATGAGATAAAACTTACCAGCAGCCGATGAGAACATCTCCACATCTCTTGTGCGTGCATACCGCATACTAAGACCTAATGCTGCATTTTGTATTGTTAATATCACTAAGCTGACATACTTAATGTAACCTGAAATCATCAGAACATTACTTGATATTTTTTTTTATTATGTACTTGATTATTATCTGATACTTTTGTTTGAAAGACTTGTTTAAATTTAACAAAAAATCCAATCTCGTCCAATCCAATTGAATCTTATTAATCTCTGGCCTTCTCTAGTCTCACAAAATACCATTAAATACCAGTTTTAATAAAATTAACAACTAATCATTAATTTTAATAACTAAAGTATTATGTATGTTTACCATAATTGACTCTTCTATTGTGCACATATGATTGTGCTTTCTTTGAATCCCCGTCCATATTGTTTTCTGTATAATTTAATTGTGTGGTAACAGCTGCAAGATCCTGCGGATCATCCAGTTCCACAGCCTCACTCACAACTGGCTCAGTATTCACTGCAAGCTCATCAGTTGTGTCAGTTGGCTTCATAGGAACCTTCAGTATAAACGTAAATTAATACTATGAAATTATAAATTACTTAAATGTTATATTTAAGATAAGCTAAGTGGTTAGGCAGATAGTAAATTGATTTTGTAGTATTGATATCACTACACAGATTTATTACTTGATAATAGATAATTATTAATACGTGGAATTGGAATATAGTGTGTGCGTCGGTGACGTACAAAGTACTATTGAGTGAGAGAAGAGGTTCTATGAGTAGTTCAGTTATATGCATAGTATTAAAATGATGCTATGTACTTACAACACCTTAAAGCTTTTATGAATTTTACCATTGGCAAGATACCACCACATCATGCTTTTTGTTTTACTAATTAGAAGTTTTCTGGGTAAATAAAATTAATTAAAACATTATTTATCAAGTTTGCCATCTTTCACTACTAGTAATATAAATAATTAAGATGAAATTATATAAACATGAAACAATGATTACCGGCTATATGTTTTCCTTTCTAAATTAAATAACAAATTTAATACTACTATTAATACACTACATTAAAATGTTCATTGCAGACCGCAGTTCGCCAAATTTTGTTGACGTCGGCAATGTAAGCCAATGAACTGTTGACATTATAATGTTTGTCTGACAATGACATTTTGAGAGGAGTGTTGAGTAACCTAAAAAGGTAAAAATAATGCTAATATTTTTTTAACTTGCAATATCATCGTATGGATTGCTATTATTGCTTTCGAGCACAGAACAAATATACTCTCGAGTAAGTACTTGTACTACTTACAACGAATTAAAACTAGAAACATTTTTTTTTCCGTTTACTTAAATTTGTATCGCGTAGGGTTAAATAATTCTTTGACCCGTTGTCCTAAGTAAGCAGCAGGACGCGACATGTAGCAATGCGAACAATACTTGACGCGACGTATCCTGATTTGCGGCTCATTCACATAATAAATATACTGGCTCATTCCATTCGTGAGCTTGACTTCTCTAGTTTTCATATACGAATAATTATGTTCGATGGTTAGTTTCTATCAGCAAGCCAAATTTTCGGAATAATAAAATAAGAACCGACAAGTAACAGGTTTAGAACTTGCGAAGGCTATAATGTAATTCGTATATGAAAACTAGCCAAGTCAGACCTTAGGCTACAATATTTTATCCTAAGTTATAAGAATAAATTATATTTTATGTGAATATATGAATGAACTTGGCACCCATTTAGACCTCAATTCTTTTGTGGTTGAAGTCAACAACCAGGGCATATATTGAACTTGGCTCATATTTTACATTTATGTTTTTGATGGGATATCATTACTTTTTGTACATAAATTATTAGTAGGTACTTATTTATAACAAAATTAATACCAAATGGTTTTTGTTAAACTAGTATTTTCCTGCGTTTAGGGGTGCAAGTTAATTGTTCCTAATAGAATCAATGAAGTGAAAAATTATAATAAAATGATAAAAATTTACCAGTTTCAGATTTTTTCATTTGTATTCACCTAATTACCTATCTGCATGCCAAATTTGAACTTCCTAGGTCATCTGGGACTGGGTTAGAATTTTGATCTATAGGTCAGTCAGTGATAAAAATGACGATTTTTGGACGTTAATATCTAAGTAACCGTTTGAGACGTGTTTATGAAATTTCGAGCACAAATTAATGTATCTCGCAAGTCTCAACATATGAGCCAAATTTGACACGTTGATGTGAAATAGTTTTTGAGTTATGAGGGGGTCAAAAGTGGCTCCAAATGGTTCGTGTAATCTGGATGGATGTCAATTTTGTTATTAATACTGTCAATATATTTATGTCTAAATTCTGGGCAGACATCTTTATTGGTCTATAAATAAAAATAATTTACAACAAAAGGTACATAAATTTTTGAAAGAAATTTGGTAGTTTTCATATTTCTAAGCCCCAAAAATTTTATTGGTTCCAAATATGTATGTTATACTTATGTTATAGAACTAAAATATTATGTTATGGGGCATTATTACAAACACTACCATCACAAATAATTTTTTTTATAGAAAAACAACGGGTCAAGAGTTTTACTTTAATTAAACTTCTAAAACATAAATAGAACTGATTACTTAGTTACAACACGTATTTATTGATCATTTTCAAAATCTGCAGGATTCTTGCGGGCTAGACGGTGGTGTTCTCTTTCAACTCCTTCATATACCAGGTAACCAATGATGAAAGCTGAAGCAGAAAAATAATTGCTGTGTTGGTTAACTAGCTTTACAAAATAATTAATCAACATAAGAGGAAAATTGTTGGGTATAGGTATAGGTTTCCAATACAGAAATTGTAATTTTTTTATACTTGTCAGCCAGTAAACTGTAGAGACAAAATTCGTGATCTTGATTATTAAATTTTTTGCACAATTATTTATCCTAAATTTATTTTAAAAATAAAAATTAATAAGGTTTGTAGCACATGTTTTGAGTAGGTGTTATCTTCATCTGTTAAAGAAAATAGTAAGTTCGAGGTTGTATACTATATGGTCATAACTCAGGAAGTAACAATATTAGACCTATTTATAACCTGGTATAGCAAAACTGTAAATTTTAATGATAATAATTAAATCTAATATTAACCTGCTCTTCATCAATCATTTAACTGTTTAAAAAGTAAATAACATAATTTTAGCCAAGGAACAATTTTTATACACTGATGAATATTGCATAACACATTGTTAAGTTATTAAATCAAATTATAATTAACTTAAACATTGATTATTACTAAGTTATTGATAAGACACTTACGAGGGGCCCATTTGAATACACTTTCGCGGAACCTGCGGAATATGTTGGGCAATCCGTTTGAAATTGCTCCAGCATACGCGCGTTGTTCGTGAGGTGACAACCTGTAGGTGATTAGCCCTCGAATTTTATAAAGCTCT
Source organism: Diachrysia chrysitis (assembly GCA_932294365.1). Classification (NCBI taxonomy): domain Eukaryota; kingdom Metazoa; phylum Arthropoda; class Insecta; order Lepidoptera; family Noctuidae; genus Diachrysia; species Diachrysia chrysitis. Next base: position 5,843,889 of record OW028649.1, on the reverse strand, counting down.
CCAAAATGCTTTCCCATTTTGATGAATAATGTTGACACTGATCAATGAATTATGTAACCAATAGGAATAAGCCGAGCCCGAGCCTCGCAAAAATGTTGTCTGATGAAAGTGACAGTGACAATGCTTAGAATTACCATAGACAATAGTTTCTTATTTTTTCTCGAAGGATATTATATCGACTGAAATACATAATTACTTTTTCGCAATACGTTACCCACAAACTACAACCATCGGTAGTGGAATCGAAGAGCAATAGAACCCTACGCGATCTTAACTAACCGAAAGCTCGGTTTTCAGACTCAAGTCACACGGTCATGGTCCTACTGGACACAATCTATCAATAGTCTACTAAAGAAATTAGGCAGAAAATGTTAGGGGAACTCTTAGAGCAATGAGAATTGTTATTAATACTCTAAGGGGAACTACATTTTGTTGCACTTACAACACAAAGATTTTTATAGGTACCACAAGACGACAGTTAAGAGGCACACTTTACATGATGATGAATTCATAGATATATGATAATTTGTATTTATCTTTTTCAAGTTTTCCTTGACAAGTTGACAGACTACTTTTTTTCGAGTTTAAGTCATTGAAATAGAAGCACAGCACACATCATATCTCAGAGCAATAACTTGCTCTGAGGCAATAACTAATGCACAAAAAGCATTATTTTAACGTGTGAATCACACAACACAACACATACACCACAAACTCAAGCCGTGTAAATTTAGTTTGTTATCTGTGGTGTGAATTGTCAGTGGTTTGACATTTGACAGTGACATTTACAATATTATTTTAAACACGTACTTTGATATTTTCTAAGAAAATAATAAATAAAAAGGTTTTCAAGTAGTATTTAATATAACTCTGTAAGACGTATCTTTAAAACCTTCAATTTATTGTAACTTCTGGTTTCCAAAGCTGGTTGGGAATCGGTTCCAACTATGGAAGAAGTGGATTCAATTATTTTGCATTTTCTTCGCCAACTTAACATGTAAGCCTATATTTTTTTTTAACTTGGTCGTTACTTACATGCTGTTATTAAACTGTATCATTTTAAATAATAAACGGGTACAATTATTTAAAATTATATACTAGTTTTTTTCCGCGGCTCCACTCGTGTGAGTGTCGGTTTACTTGAAAGCCGTCTTGGAAATCGTTTCAGTGGTTTAGTCTTGAAATTCTAACAGACATGAGTTAAATTCATATCTATATAAATAATAATATTGGCACATATGACAGAGCATAATTTAAGAATGGTTTGATAGATTTGGCTGTTCTTATTGTTTGTAATTGACAGGACAAGAACTTTGCAACTCAGGTCAGCTAGTTTATAAACAGTACGGATAAACTTTATTACTAATATATTTTCTAGAAACATTGATGATGAAACTAAAAATATTAATGAACTCCCAGTCCACATAATAATTGAAGCTGCATCTACTTGTCTAAGCACCATAAATCCATCTGCAAAAGTGTCAAAAAACTTGCCATCTGGCATATCTCAAAGAATAGAAGTTGCTTCTCAAATAGCTTCTATTTGCAAGGTATGTTAATATTATTCAAATGCCTTTTCTGATCATAAATAATAATTATTGTTTAAATCTTCAAATGAACAATTTATTATAATTTTCAGGACTTGGGCTACAAGAATGATGTTGGGTATCAGACTTTCTTATACCACAATGAGTGTGAGTTGAGACAAGTGTTTATGTTTTTAATAGAAAGATTACCTAATGAAGGTAAACAGATATCTACAACCTTACCACTGGCTAGCCAAAAATCCTTAATGAAGCAAGATATTAGCAACAAGATTGGAGAAGAATTAAAATCAATGTGGATACCACCATGCTGCAAACCCAATACAACAAAGATAGGGGACTATTGCTTTGCAGGTGAGATGATAAGGTTTATAATCACTTTTCATTGTTCATCACTATGTAAGAATATTAATAAAGTTATGCTTTTTATTAGATAAGATTGCAACTTCTAGCAAGACAAGTCTAACAGATGAGCAAGTTATAGAAAAGCTGCTAAAGATAAAAGAAATTAGCCAGACAAATATAATACAGCCACCAGCTCTAGAGCCTAAGCAAAATATTGAACAGAAAGTTATTGTTGTAGAGCCTGAAATAAGGCATGAATCTAATAAGAGTCTTAAAGAGTTAAAAGAGCTGGCTATTGTATTGAGGCAGAAGTTGGATGCACTTGAGAGTGAAAAAAATGTTATGGAAGTAGAATTTTCTCAGGTAAATAAATAAATGACTAATATATTTACTGCTCCAGGTATGAAACATTTGAAATAAAACACTATTATTACAGGTGCAAAAATCTTGCGAAAGAGCTGATGCAGATCTGAAAAATGTACAAAATATTTTGAGCAGCATTGGAATACCTGATATTGAGGCTGAAAATGTATCAGATGGGGTGATAGAGAAAGTTCAAAGAAATATCAATAGTTTGCATAGGCAGAGTGAAGAATTAACATCAAGAAACTTGTCCCTTATGGTTGAAATAGATAAAATAACTAGCAGTATGGATTCTTTAGAAGTAAGTGTAATCAATAATGTACATTGTAAAAGTTTTGAAATTTTTATAGTCAGTTTTTACTTGTGATCATCTATTTACAGCCTGAAAGGAGCAGGTGTAGAAAGATTTTAGGCAACTTAAAGGAGACTGCTAAAGCTTTAAAAGATGAATATGAAAAGAAAGAAATATTAGGGAACCAATTGAAGGAGAGTTATGGAAAATTAAGGGGTGGAAACAAAAGGTATATTAAAGTTATTTAGGTTCAGATAATCACTTATACATATATTAGAGCTTCTGATAATAACTGTCAATATGTCAACTTTTCAGATCAATTTACACAAAACGGATATTAGAGATAATTAGTAATGTTGATAAGCAAAATATGGAGATAAAGAAGATTTTGGATGACACAAGGCAGTTACAGAAAGAAATTAACACACTTGAGGGTCAACTAGATAGATGCTTTTCCATAGCTGATGAAACACTTTTCAGGGTGAGATTTGAATGTTTATTAATAAGGTTTGTCAAAAAATTACTATTAATAAATTGTTTTAATTTCAGGATGCTAAAAAAGATGATCAAGCTAAAAAGGCATATAAACTTTTGGCTCTTCTACATTCTGAGTGCAATACAATTGTTTCGCTTGTTAATGATACTGGTACATTAGCCAGAGACATTGTAGACTTGGAAGAAAACATAAAGACTGAAACAGCCAAAAGAACTGAGGATACTCTTAGAAAAATACAAGCTGATCTCACTAAGATTCAAGAGGAACATTAAAAAATGTATTTACTTTATGATTAAGCTTATCTCATTCCATTATTAATGTATGATGTGCATTTAATTAAGTCTTTATTGTATTAAAATAACTTAAAGATTTTTAAGTTCTTTTTATTCTAGCAACCTACAACTTCATTTCTTCTTAGGGCGAATCTCAGGTGGAATATAATTGTCATCAGTGGTTTTAGTTGTTTTTTGCTTAAGAGTGGACTTATCAACAAGTTTTTCTTTTTCTTCTATTTCAAGGTCAATTTTGTCTTCATTTTCAAAGAACCATAGTTTTTGCTCTTCATCCTTCATATCCTTTTGTTTTTCCTGTATCAGTTGAAGGCGGCGTGCTCTGTCCAGCCGCTGCAATTGTTCTTCCAGTTTATCATCTCTTATTTTTGACCATGTTTTAAAGAGCTAAAAAGACATAACATAAACAAGTTTATATTTAGGATACCACAGTCTAGGCTAGGTTGAGACAAATGTAAGCCTTGTACAACATGGACTTCTATATTGTGTGTGAAACCTACTAACAGTTTTAAAGCTTTGTGTAGAAGGTTTTCTGTTAAAGCTGTATATAACTCAAAAGGTTAGATAGATAATCTTCGACAAGCATTAAATAGTCATTAAACAATAGAAATAATTCAACAAGAGTAAAAGTAAAATACTTAGTAGTAAAAATTACCTGTTCTTGATCTGAAACATCTTTTTTATGTGATTTGTTAATAGCATTTTCAATGGAAACTTTTAGTGATTCTTCTAAAGACGTATCTAATGGGACTTTGTCAACTTTGCTTAAGATTGCAAAGCAATTTTCTAAAATTGGTTTAGATTCAGGTTCTACAACTACAGTTTCTCTCTGTAATAGTTTTAGAACTTCACCATATACTTTGAATGATTTTTCTTTGCTTATAGTGTCACAGAAAGTAGATAATTTATCAAATTTCTTGTAAATGAGCCATCCAATAATTTGCAAGTTGTTATTCAAATTGTCTGTTGATCTCTCAGAGATCCATGCCAATGTTTTCCCAGATAATGTAAATGTATCCTGAATATCAAAGTGGTCATCAAAATATGGGTTACGGAGGTATTTTATTCTGATCTTGATTTCTTCAACTTTTTTATTTTTCGGTTCTGGGGGTGCTGGTATCGGTTCTGGTGGAACATAATTAGTGATGTACTTTAGACAAGCATATTGGCATAGGGTACATGTAATATCATTATCATATTCTTCTTGTAACATCACTAAGGCAGCTACTCTAGCAGCAAGTTCGAAGTTAGCTGTTGTAATTAGTTTGTCCAATAATATGTTAGCACTATAGTAGTCAAGAAAGACACCAAAGTTCAAAGGATTTTTTAATATTTCTACTAGCTCATTGATGTCTCCAAATTCCATAAAATTTCTTACAGTAGCTTGCCATGTTGATTGTAACATATTGCCTGTTTCCGCTGATAGCCGGAGTTTCTGAAGCAGGTCCTTTAATTCTTCTAGATGATTAGAATCTTGAATAGCATTAGCAAATATGTCAACATCAATTGCACTTAGGACACCTTTTGAAGTATAATTCTGGTCGACTACGTTGTAGAAATCATTCATGTTCAGTTTATTAAATACGGGTGAGGAATTCATATTTTTCCATGCTTCTGTACATTTATATTCATGTGTAAGAAAATTTTTCCTATGATAGATAATTGGACATACATTATTTTTAAGCAATACTTTGCGGCTGTTCCGTAACATTTTGATATATGTTTTTAATTAAGATTAAATGTCAGTATTTATGTACCTAATTATTTTAGGAAGAGTTATATGAGATATAGGTACCTATGTAGGATATTAAGATTTATAACCTCAACCTCAGTTATATTCACAAACACTTTGCCGACCCGCAATAAGGACTGACACTGACAGATGGCACTTGACAAGTTGTCAGTCTCAGAGCAATATTGTCAGTTCATCCCAATGACAAAAGAATATCCGGGTAAGTGACACTTACAACCAGAGATATCGAATTTAGTATCAAATGGATTTTACGAAAATAATTGTTAGTATCAGCGCGGATTATTAAAATAAGCCTGATAAATGGCGATACGATAAGTACTCAAAATAAGGATTTTTTCTGTACATGTAATATAATTGTTTTATTACTAACTTTTAAACTATCGCGCTGCATGTTTATCTTACGCTAAGCGTAACGGTATCTAAGCATTTTCGCGCTAATTCCCGTTACATAATATATTATTATTTCCTTTATTTATTTTAAAAATCCTTTATTTAATTTAATTTATTATTACAAACCCTTGACCCAGATGCCTAACAAGAGCCTCTTAAGGTGTTGGTCGAGGCTCTTGGCTATTAAGCCGTTGGCTGTAACGAATATCGGGACAATGATTGCTGAGTCCACCTCCCACATGTCGACAACCTCGTGCGCTAAATCCAAATATTTTATTTGTTTTTCTTTTTTAGCCTTCACGAGGTTCTCGTCGTGGGTGTAAGTGATATCAATAATCATTTCCCGGCGCTCTGATCAATCTATCACCACTATATCAGGCTTATTAGCTACAATAGTCCTGTCAGTGATGATGGATCGATCCCAGTACAATGTGACCCGACCATTTTCGAGAACTGGGTCGGGAACATACCTGTAGTACGGCACCTCAAATTCAACAAGTTTGTATTTCAGAGCAAGCTGCTGGTGGATAATCCTGGCCATGTCTTGTCACTTGGTTATGTCTGTGCAAGTATTTGCCGTTGGCAAGACGTGAACAACCGGAAATTATATGTCTTAAGGACTCACCTGGACAGTGACATGCCCGACATGTCGACTGCACCATCCTTTACAATATATTTCCGGTAGTTTTTCTTCATGAAAACTTCATCCATAATTGCACATACAAGCCCTTCGGTTTCTCCAAAGAGATCACCGAAGCGTAGCAAGGCCACGGACGCTAAGAAACCTACATCCGGCCCATTAAGGGTCCGGTAATAGCGCCCGTGTAGCTCCTTGCTTAGCCATACATCTTTGCGATCTTTGAGACTCAGCACGACATGTTTGTGCCAGTTCTCTTTGCGTAAGGAGAGCGGAGTGAGGCCCTTATCCACTACCACCACATCTCGATGCATCCCCACGTCAACTTGGAGGAAGTACTCCCTGAGGTTATATACCTCGCGATTATGGAGGGTCTTAGCATTCAAAAAGCCTCGACCCCCATATTTTCGCGGGATATATAACCTCATTACCGAAGACCGTGGGTGGTGCATTCGATTTGCGGTTAGTAGTGTTAGGACTCCTATCCAAGGCGTCTAACTCAGTCTGAGTCCACTTGAGTACACCAAAGGAGTACATCAACACTGGCATGACCCAACCATTAAAGGCACGCACCTTGTTGCCACCTGACAAAAGACTTTTCAGTACTTTGTTCAGGCGGCCAAAGAAACGTGCCTGTAATGATTATTTCATGTCAACAACGTTGATGCCTAACACCTCTGACATACCCAAGTATTTTTATCCCCCAACCCCTTAAACTAGGGGATGGAAGTTTGTATGAAACCCGCAATTTTGAGCTAGAGGTCTGATCTGATATAAGAATTAATAATAGATATAGGGCCATTAGGACCATAGCCAGATATTTTGACTAAGGTGTTTGTGAAGTTAGACCTTGTAGAGTTAGGGCGTGTAGAGTTTTTAAGCTTGGCTCTATATGAGATCTGATAACTTTTTGACACTGCGAGTCTTATGGTCTTTTCTTAGCAACATTTTACATGAAAATGGTTTTGGTGGGATATCTTTTAAGACTAACCCCGGTCACTCACATGCGCGCATACATATGATCGAGGTTCGCGTGCTTTAATGTCCGTAAAAAAACCGATTCAGCTTGGCAAATCACGTATGTAGCGAAAACTTTGCATAATCGTTTGCAAATGTCGTCCTATAATTGTGGGTATGCGTATTCGTGCGAATGTGAGTGACCGGCATAAAGTGAGAGATCATTTTTATCAGTTGTCATTGGTTAACACTATTCTATACTCGTTATTTCGCAACTAAATATCTGGAGGAATGCCACTATTTATCCCACGAGGTGTATAAATATATAAGTTTATATACGATATTTATGAATATATATGTATCTATATTTATGAACTTATACATTTACTTAAATAACTTATATATTTGCTGTATTTTTTTCTAATTATGTTAATTGTACCTATCTATTTGGTAATTTACTTTAATTAAGACACGTTTCTTTTTAAATAATACTCAGTGCTTCTACCACGTTCTTGTCTCTGCATCACCCTAAGGTCGACTGATAGAGTCCGCATTATGTACCTTACAGTGCATGAAGTATAAAATAAATAAAAAAAAAAGTGTGTGTACTTATGTACGCACGTAAGAAGTTATACTTTTTTGGCGGAACAAGATAAAATTCTTTCTCATAAACTGGTATAATAATAAGTATTTAACATTAATAATTTAATAATATTTAGTGTTAATTATTTTAAATAAAAGTATTTTAATTTATATCAATAAATAATACATACGGATAGTTAACCTCAATTGATGTGTATACGCCTTGTATAACAATCTTGTTGTAAAATTAAACACTTGGATGTTTTAATAATTATTTATAATAAACTTTACTTTTCTTACATGAGTATCTTGAAGCGGACGGAAATGGAGTGTGTAGGGTTGCTAGCCCTACTTTTCTAAATTACATTTTATTAGTGTTACCAGTACTTAATATTTTATACTATGACAATATACTACAATACTCCCCCTTTACAAATTCAAACGTTGAGGTGTTTTCCTCTGTCTCTCAGAACGCCTCAAAGCTTGATTCTCATTACTACTAAAAACAATGGGTTGCTTAACAGGTAAGTTTTTGTCTGTATCATTACAAGTTTTTGTATCCTGGTAAGTATTTGAAATATGTGGGCTAACTTCAGAGACTTTATTAAAATCTTCTGGCATAATATTAACATCATCATTTACTTCTTGCAATATCTCTGAAATTGGCTCATTTACAATAACATTAGCTTCATCATTAAGAACTATTTGCTTATCATAATTACTATCTCTTAAATCCTTAGAATTTTGCAATAAACTATTATCTACTTCAAAACTGTTTTCATTTAAATCTTCTTTTTGGTCTTGAGGCCAAGAACTTATAATCTGATCTAAATGACGTTTCCAAATTAAGTTCTCTTCTAAAACTCTACATAAATAAGTTCTTTGTCCCAATACCTCATCAATTACACATTTAACAAATTTCTTTTTATTAGGATTCCTATAGTCCCTACAGTAAACATACTCTCCCTCTCTAAATTTATCTTCTCTTTTTCCTGAATTATACTGTTTTTTATCTTTTTTAGTAGACAACAAATCTAATCTAGATCTAAGTTTTCTATTAAACATAGCTTCTGACGGTGAAATATTTGTAATGCAATGAATTGAATTTCTGTAATGAAATAAATATCTGTTCATTAAAGTTACAAATGATACATTTCTATTTCTAACATCATTTAAAGACTTGTACACAGTGGCGTGCATACCATATAGGCAATTAGGCAGTGCCTACCTCCTAAGATCCAACTAACTATCCTTAATTATTACGATATAAATATAATAAATCAGTCAACACCCATCATACTCATTAATTAAATTACAAATAATAAAACTTATAACCAAACATTTCATTACAAAACAAATAAAAAATGACGTCACATTCAACACAATTTCACAATACGTCGCGAAGTAGGCACTAGTGTCAGTGCCTACTTTACACTCACACACTCAAACCATTTTGGCGTATTCATATACGCACGCACACTTCATAATAAGCTACTTTTTTCTCAAATTTATAATACGGTGAAAGCAAAAAATATCTGTTTGACATGCACAGCACCCTGACATTTGACCTTCGCAATTTCCCAGAACTATAGTAGGCATGCCTACTCTGTAGCAAAGGCATTGACCATACAGCTCAACAAATAAAAAATATATAAATTCTAGTTATTATTATATTTTTTATATATCTAACTAATATTATAAAATACTAATAACTTGTAAATTGAATATAGATTTTTTTTAAAGTTAACACCTACATAATTAATAATGTAAACATGTTTTAGTTGCAATAAATGATTTTATTTTCTTTTATCTGTTGCAACTTGCTCGTCTTTTTGTTATTTTTAATCTGTTGTAGTTTGTTTATTTGTTGTAGTTTGCATTATTTTCGTAATTATTTGTTTTGTGTGTTATTGACTTATTGTGGATTTGTAAAGTTACTGTAGTGTTATAAACAGAAATTGTTGTGTCTGTATAAATATGGAAAAGTTACAGTGCGTAGTTTGTTTGTGTTTCGAAAATACAATCTGTATGGATAAATTACGTGCAAACCCATTCAAGAAGTTTAATAAAGTTTTCATTTGTTGACAAAACAAATTAATGAAGTAGTAGATTTGTAGGATAACATCCGAACCACAGAATAAGAAATACGAAACTTTAAAAAAGTGAGTAGAAAATAGTTTTTTACATTTGTTTCGTTCGTTATTTATAGTAGTAGGTATTTTATTTTGCTCGATTTGCCTAATTTCTGCCTACCTGGTCGAAAAACCAATGCACGCCACTGCTTGTACATAGCATTTTTAAAACTTTTTACAGCATTCTCTGCAAACCCATTTGTTGCAGGATGGAACGGTGGAGAAGTTTCATGTTGAATACCGTTTTTAGATAGAAATTCAGAAAATTCCTTAGAACAAAATGTAGCAGCATTATCTGTAACAACCACTTTAGGCAAACCAAATCTACTAAAACACTCTCTGAATTTCTCTACAGTTGTATTAGATTCTAAATTCTTTACTATAAATGCTTCTGGCCACTTAGTATAACAATCTATTATTATTAATATCATTTTACCACTTATAGGTCCTAAAAAATCAGCATGTACTCTTTCATATGGAAAATTAGCTTTCGGCCATGTTATAATTCTAGATTTCTGTGGTTCTGGTCTAGCAGACATACAGACTTGACAGGATTTAACAAAATTTTCAATAGTAGTGTCTAAATTAGGAAACCAAAAATAAGATCTAGCATTATTCTTCATTTTAACAATGCCTTCATGTGAAACATGAAGTTCATTTAACATACTTTTTTGTAATTTATTAGGTATTACAACTCTATAACCCCACATGATAACCCCATTTTCAATATAAAGTTCACTTTTTCTGTTGAAAAATGGTTTAAAGACTTCACTATTCACATGTTTTGGAAATCCATACCTAATCATGTTATACACGCTACTCAAAACTGAATCCTTTCTAGTTTCTGAACGTACTAAATTTAAATCTATAACATTCTGATCTTCAATAAAATTAATGTAATCACATTCCTTCCGATTATTCTCTGAAATAGCTAATGGTAATGGCAATCTTGACATACAATCTGCTTTAACATTTTCTATGCCTTTTACATGTTTGAATGTATAATCAAAATTTGACAAATATAATGACCATCTTTGCAGTCTACCTGCTGCCATTTGTGGTAAACTCTTATGCTCACCAAATAATGCTAATAACGGTTTATGATCAGATAACAACTCAAACTTCCTACCAATTAAATATTGATATAATTTTTGCACTGCCCAATAAATTGCAAGCGCTTCTTTATGAATCATAGAATAACTCTTCTCAGCCTTTGAGAAAACTCTCGAAATGAAACTAATTGGTCTGTCTGACCCATCTGGCAAAATGTGGCTTAAAACTGCCCCTATTCCATTTTGTGAAGCATCACAAGCTAAACGTAAAGGCATGTCTCTATTATAATGAATTAAAACATTATCAGAAATAATATCCTTCTTAATTGTATTAAAACTCTTTTGACATTCTCTATTCCAATAAAATTTACAATTTTTCTGTAATAAATCATATAAAGGCTTTAGTTTTATAGATAAATTGCAAATGAATTTACCATAATAATTTACCATTCCTAACCACGAACGAACTTCTGAAACATTCTTAGGCGCCGGTGCTTTGACCACCGAGTCAACTTTTGACATATCTTTGGATAATCCACTCTTTGAAATAAAATGTCCTAAATATTTTATTTTAGGTTGCATAAATTCACATTTACTTTTATTTAAACGAATACCTGCCTCTTTGAATCTTCTTAAAACTTCCTTTAAATTTTGTAAATGTTCAACATCATTAGTACCTGTGACTAGGACGTCATCAATGAAATTTACAACACCTCGAGCCCCTAACAATACTTTTTCAAGTTTATTTTGAAAAATAGCACTAGCTGGCTTTGTACCATATGGCAATCTATTTATTTGGTATATTCCTTTTGGTGTTGACCACGCTAAAAGTTCACTTGTCTCCTTACTTACACATAACTGATTAAATGCATTTCTTAAATCCAATTTTGAAAATGATTTACCACCTTGTAATGCAGTAAAAATGTCCTCAATTCTAGGTAAAGGATGGTTAACATCTTTAATATGTTTATTCACAGTAATTTTGTAATTTGCACATAACCTTATTTTATTATTTTCTTTCAAAACTGGAATTAAAGGTGTCCCCCATTGGGATGTTTCTACTTTTGTAATAACACCTTCTTTCTCCAATCTATTTAATTCAAATTCAACCTGTTCTTTGAAAGCATGAGGTACTTGCCTCGGTTTGTGAAAAATAGGCTTTACATTTTTATCAATTAACTCTAATGTAATTTCCTCACCTTTAATAATACCTAACTCACTTTTAAATAATATTTCAAATTCCTGTAACAGTAATTGCAATTTCTCTTCTGTACTTTGTACATAGTTAATTTGTAAAAGTTTTGAAACATCTAAATTAAATTTCTGAATTAAATCTCTACCAAATAAAATTTTACAACCATTCTTAACAATAACCATAATACCATTAACCTCTTTATCTTTTAACTTAATTCTACAGTTTATTTCTCCAACCGGTTTCAAAATATGACCATTATATGTTTTTAATTCAATATCTGAGTTTTCTAATTTAATATGAGAAAATTTTGATAAATAAATGTTTTCTGGTAAACATGAAATTGCAGCACCGGTGTCCAGTTCCATTTGGACCGGTTTGTTATCAATACAACATTTTATTGATATTGGTAAAACATAGTTAACATTTTTCTCTATTGCAAAGATATCAATAGAATTATTAAAAGTATCTTCATTTACCTCTACATTATGAGTTTGACCCTTACTCTTACATACAATAGCTAGGTGTCCAATTTTGTTACATATTTTACATTTAAATGACTTAAATTTACATTTTGAAAAATTATGGTTTGGTTTACCGCAATGAATGCATTTTAATAACGATGACTCACCCTCCTGTTTCTTCTCAGTCTTTTTAAATGTGTTGTAGGACTTTCTATTTGTCTTGGCATGTCCATACTGAGCTACTTGATGTACTCCCTGCACCTCCTTCAAAGCCATTTCTTTATTCAGTGCTGTATCTACTAAAAATGACACCGACTTGGAAACATCTTGTTCGCATAATTTTTCCTGGATTGGTCCTGGACGCAGACTCGTAACAAATTTATCCTTAACACGTTCTTCTAATGTACTTGTAAAATTGCATCCTGCAGCAAATTCTCTAACGCGAGCATACCATTTGGCTATACTCTCCCCTTCTAATTGATGTAATTTTTCGAATTGAATCCTTTTTCTAAAATGCGAAATTCTTTTCTCAAACCTTAGTTTTAACAAATTCTGTAGTTCTACATACGACAACTCCTTGGGCATCTTCGGATGACACATATTCTTCAAAATTTTATATACATCCTCGTGAAGACTTATTAATAATATTGAGCATCTTTTTTCAGTTTTAGTCTCATTTGCTTCAAAATACTGTTCTATTCTTTCCAAAAAACACAAGACATCGCCATCTTGTTTGAAAGCGTCTATACGAAAATCGTTGGCCATGTTTCAGCCGTAAAAATGTACCTTTTATACTTTGAAATTCTTGTTTATCCTCGTCGCCATTTGATGTGTATACGCCTTGTATAACAATCTTGTTGTAAAATTAAACACTTGGATGTTTTAATAATTATTTATAATAAACTTTACTTTTCTTACATGAGTATCTTGAAGCGGACGGAAATGGAGTGTGTAGGGTTGCTAGCCCTACTTTTCTAAATTACATTTTATTAGTGTTACCAGTACTTAATATTTTATACTATGACAATATACTACATCAATTATATTGGAGCACTTGAAAAAGTATATAAGCACAATTTTTTTCACTAATATTCACAAATAGTTAGTAATATCAATCAAAATATTCAATTTAAATCACTACTGAATATAATTTATTAGCACATGAAACTAAAACACGTGTTGTGAATGTATAAACTAGAAACATGTTGATAAATATTATAAATATGAAAACAGTGATCAGAGGTGACAGGCTAGTCAGAGCGTACCAACATGCGCGACTAACTTCATACTGGATGCGCGCGCATCTTAAAATTTCACTCTCATCATTTTTGACGAGCGTACCAACATGCGCGACTAACTTCATACTGTTACAGATGCGCGCGCATCTTAAAATTTCACTCTCATCATTTTTTCATAACGCGCCTAATGAAGTATAACTTCAATAATGTTAATTCTAATTCAAAACATGTGCGGTCTCAAGAGTGACTCTGGAACCCACATATCGATGTGATTAAAAAAAAAAATACCTACTAAAATTCGTCTTTTAAAGACCTACAGAAACTTAATACTTCTTAAAACGAGAAGGTAGCAGCTGCAGCTAGCATTCTGTATGAACCATACTCAACACACAAAGGACATCCAAATTTTTAACGGTTTTAATACAAAAGGCACAGCCTTAGGTTCCATGTAAGCACGTGTGCATTAGGCTGTCTGTAATTTATTAATCTGAATAAATTGAGGAGAAGGCCGAGTAGTGCTCATGTAGGTGTTTAACTATAGGTATGTACTGGAATGATGATCTTGTAGGTACTTTGGAATAATAAATCTCAATAGGAAATTCTTACTTAGACTAGAATTAGCAAAGTGGCTCGGTAATAGGCGTATTACGTGCGTGAGCACAGGTTCATGAATTTATCATCAAAAGGACTTTTACTGCGTAACAATCTGTACATGTTCCTTATGATTTCTACCTATTCCATAACGTTTTAATATTATAAGAATTTACTAGAATAAGTATGACTGGAATAGAAGAAGAATACTTTATTTTTTACTCTTAAGTTTTTTTGGAACAGATTTACGCAGTTAGCCTGAGCGCAGGCTTTGACTGCTTCACCGGACTTTATTTCACTCTTAAGTTTCTTCATTTAACCTCCTAGGTTGATATAAGTACCAGTACCTAAGTATCTGCCACTGTGGTAGTAAAATAATTATCATTTATTTACGGAATATTATATGTTGGTGCTGAGAAATTGTGAACTACGTACCTACCACAATATTATGGGATAGGTTTTCTGTCTTACTTATTGTCATCGAACTATGGGATTGCACATCCCGACTCGGCCAGGTTAACCTCGAAGGGGGATGACGTTACGCTAGTTAGCAAACGAAGCAAACAAAAATATAATCTATACCATACCTATGGATAAGTCTTACATACATAACACAAAAAACTTGGAATCTATACTAATACTAATATTATAAAGCTGAAGAGTTGGTTTGTTTGCTTGTTTGTTTGAACGCGCTAATCTCAGGAACTACTGGTTCGAATTGAAAAATTAAGGGAGGCTATAGGCTATATAACATCACGCTACGACCAATAGGAGCGGCGCATAAATGAAAAATGTTGCAAAAATGAAATCCTTTGAACTTAAAACACGCGAACAAAGTCGCGGGGGACAGCTAGTCATGGATAAAAAAGGAGTAAAAAAGCAAATGTCGATGTGCAATATTTATCGTCGGGTATCTACTGTACATAGCTGTTTTTTTAACTGCGTTCTTAACTATTTAAAAGCTAGGCGAGTGAAAACGCGCAGTAGAGCTAGTTATTAATAAAAGTGTTACGTATTACATAACATTCATGATTAAAAGTCCGTTTTTCAGTATCAGTTTTATAATGGACCTTGGACTAGGTTGGTAGGTAAAGAATCGTAAACATCAAGACTATCTATATTTTGATAAAGATTTGCTCCCCGCAATGGTGATCTGCCCCGCTTATCTCGTATAGTTAGACCTATAAAAAGTTGGTTCATGTGTCGCGGCACCATCAGTCGAAAGAAAAGCAGCGAAATAGCTAGTAGTTAATAAATAATTGGTAAGTTATTTTTTTTTATTAAAATACGGATTAATAATTCTCAGAAGTAGGTAGTAGTCGAAGATCTGGTAAATTACATTTAGTGCCCGCTAAAACAGCCCTACTTCATAAAAGTATCTTTGCAATGGCGCCAAAAATCTATAACAAACTACCGAAATGTCTACGTTTGAAAGAAACTGCTACATTTAAATCTAAATTACAATTATTTTTAGTACAACAGGCGTATTATTCAGTTGAAGAATTTATGAATGATTTAAATATAAATGACACTGTAATGTAACATGACTTCCTTAATTATATATTGACACTTATTGTAAATTTCTGTATTTTAATCTATTAATTCAAATTCATTATTGACAACTAATTTCTTCTTTACTTAATTACTTATTGACATTTCATTGTAATTTTAAGTAGTTTAATTTGTATTACTGTAAATTCTTCATTTGTATTTTTTGATAATGTTATTAAATTTGTACACCATGTATATGGTAGAACATAGTGGACATGTAATATAATGTAACATCTTTGTAAAATTTACCTATGTTTCACAATAAATGATTATGATTATGATTATGATTATGATACATTACATAATACAAATTAGTATTATATACATGTATTAAATTTTAATTTATATCTGTTTTTATTTTTTTTTTATTTAATATAAGATAAACTACCTACTATTTGAATAAGTAAATAAGTGTTTTTATATTATATAGGTATAGGTTTTAATATGTAAAATCTAAATGTTTACACTTTGGTTACTTCTAGTTAAATGACAAATAGTACAACTAAAGTTTATAAAATTTACGTTAATTAGCAGAGAACTAAGAGTAGGTTTTAAAGAAACGGATATTTTGGGGAACTTATTTAGCCTACATATAAAATTACAAAAATAAAGTTAATTATTAAGAGGGGACGCAACTGAGTATTTCTTCATACAAACGTATTCCGCTGTTCTCTTCATGGGAAATGCTTCTAGAGCATGGTTTTTTACCCAAAAGATCTAGATTTACTTGCGTTCCCCTATTATTTCGGGGCCCTTCAAAAATGCCCGTTTTTACCACTTTGTTTCGACGACTATTAGACAAATTTGATAGGATATTAACAAATTTAAATGATAGAAGCATAAAAAAGCCTCTAAATTTAGATGCAAAAATTATTTGGATCAGACACACAGTTATCAAGAAGAAAACAGCGGAATACAAAACGTCTTTTGGTCAACGATTTTGTAGATATAATTAGCCTGAGCTGCGGTTGGCCCTTAATCAAATCAAATTTATTTGTTAAATATAGCTTTTATTATGATGGTCACGGTAACAAAATATAGATACTTACATGCTAATTTACAATAACAAAAAATAAAAAACTTACAAACATATTTAAAATACAAAAATAGTAATAAGCTAAATATCTTTGTATAGTATTTATTAGATTGAATTATATAGAAATTCATCTAGGGCGTAATAACATTTATCATTTAATAATTCTTTTAATTTCTTAGAAAATTGTTTTATGTTTAATTCTTTATAACATCTTCGAATTTTGTTATAAGTATATTTTAGATGCTATACAAAATATGCTTTTCCGCAAGCTGTTTTAGAGCTGTAAATACAAAGCCTAGAATTGTCCCGCCTACTGCGAGTAACAACACTTGAAAGCAGTGGAAAAATTAAGATATATTTTTGTGAAACAAAAATATATCAAAATTTTCTTACACATTTTACGGGGGTAGGTCGGAGGTGTGTGACGGCAACGTATTCTTTACATAAATATTGTTTAAATTCCTAGGGAGTAGTGTCCCCTCTTAAGAAGGCTGTTATATTGTCTTTACTTAGGAAGTACAAATATTAAGGCAACAGAATAAGTTTTTAATTCTTGAAGTCCTCATAACATAGCCACAAGTGCCATAACTTATTAGTTTCATGAAAAAAAAGTTTTTGTGAAAGTTTAGGTAATGATTTTTTTTTAAAACTTCTAATAATAATGAACCTTGGTATTATCCTATAGTATTTTGGCAAAAGAGAGATAGGCTGATATCGTCATAATCAACCTAATCAAAATACGTTTAAGTATGTAAACATCGGGGCAATGGGTATCTGCTTATCAGCTTATTTTATTTTCCATTTGACAAGCCCCTATCAATAAAGTTTATATTCTATTTTATTGTGATGATACCTTATCAAATGTGATAAATTGATGAGAAAAAAAATAATGAGTTATTTACTGAAATTAATTTGCTACAAGTATTTATTCATTTGACTTCACAGATAGCCCAGGTCGTAGGACACCTGCGAATAGGTTTTTACGCCCCTGTACGACGTGCTGCGGGTTTGATTCCCGCAAGGACCAGACATTTGCACGATCTACAAAATGATCGTTATAGGTGTTATTTAAGTCTGTGATTTAAATGTTAAGTAGCGAAAATCATAGTACATAGTGACTTATTCACAAGATTGAACTTTCCTCAATAAATAGGTTTCTACATTATATATACGTATATTAAATAAATAAAGGTACTTGTAGCTTAATATTCTTTGGGAGATATTTATATAACGATGATAACATAAGTACCTAAGTGTAGATACCTCTATCTACAGGCAAATGTACCTATCTAAACAGATATATTTTTATGACTTCCCAACTAAAAACAACCCATAAAATGATCGGTTTTACATAATATAAGGGTATGACATCCAACTTTGTATTCGGTCTTCAATACCTTACGCAGAGTTAGATGAAGTGGTTACCTACATTAATCTGGTATTACAGTCGTTTTATAAGCAGTTTAAAAAATAACTGGTATATTTACAGTTTTCAATTAAAATGGCTACATTCAAGTTCAGCGGACCAACTCCTTACAAGCTTCCTCAAACCTACCCAGAAGAGGACTTCTTGCATACGGAGTAAGTTCTAGTTTTAAATACCTTGGTACATTATACATTTATGATGTTTAATTGCAATTGTTGCCAGAGAACACTTAGCCCATGGCAGTTATGTGTCAGCGCCTTTTACTCTCCAATTTAATTTTAATTCTAATACAATGCTGATGCAAAAGTGTTATACATTTAGCAGTCGCACAAACAACACATAGTACAAATAAATGCGTCCTGCCTGTCATGACCTACGCTGCGGAAACGTGGACGCTAACAGTAAGGCTAGTCCACAAACTCAAAGTCGCTCAGCGAGCTATGGAGCGAGCTATGCTCGGAGTTAACAATGTCAATCAGTCGGAATTACATACAAGAGTTCACCACTGATATTGTCTGACTTTTTTTTTACTACCTATAAGTAGGTAAAGTAAATGAGACAAACAAGCTAGATAACCTTATTTATCATATTATATACTAACTCGCGGTTTTTTTAATCAATTTTATAAGTTATTATGGTCATATAAATATCGCAACCCGTATTACAAAAAGTCAAGCCAGATTAAAAAACATTGTTATGTAATGCGGTTACCTCACGTTTAGCCACATTGTGATGGATATACGTTTTACAAACGGGCGCCCAACGTTTAGCGTCAACAAGAAGTAATGTAGAGACTATGCCCAGGGCCGGATCTACCTTTAAAGTCGGGTTAGTTACACCTTTTATAACTCAAAAACGAGTGGTATATTTTCATGACCTTTGATTTCTTGGATTTTTCTCCGTCCAGAATAGCAGAATAACAGCTATCAAAACATGTTTTACGGGAACGGGAACTAATAACGCGGGTAAAACCGCGGGAATCAGCTAATATATATTATAAATCAAATATTTTATTGTCTTATTTTTTTCCTAAACTTTGGGTAATTAGGTGGGCCCCATAAGTAGTATTAGCACAGGGCCCCCTAAACTCACGGTCCGGCCCTGACTATGCCCCTTTGGAACGGTCAAAGCTTGGTCAGCCGACGGAGTCTTTAACAAACCCTATCCGTGTCGGGGTGCTCTAAGTCACGGTGCCCCAAATAGTACCTATATAATGTAATATATTTTTTTTATTAGACTAATAAAAGTATTATTTATTATTGCCGCACTCAAGCTAACATGTTACTTATCTAATAATTATACTAACAATTTTTGTTATAATGATCATGCAGCCATTTGCGGCAATAATTGGAACTACAACTTTTAAAGCGGCGTATTGACGATGCGCCCGGTTGTATTGGGACTGATTTGGGCTCCACGTTACAGCTTTGCAGTGCTCATTTGATGCGTTGTACTTTATTTCAGCCGAATGGAAGTCCGGATTAACGTAAGGTAGCCTACTTGTACTTAATACGATATTATATTTTTACAGATACGTCAACAACTTTACGCTAAACCATGCGTCTAAGCGCCCGTACAAGCCTCTGGTCGGTGCTATCTTCGGACTTGGTCGCGCCGGCTCCATTCATTTGTCGAACATAATTAACAACCCGCGTATTACCCTCAAATACATCGT
Source organism: Diachrysia chrysitis (assembly GCA_932294365.1). NCBI lineage: Eukaryota > Metazoa > Arthropoda > Insecta > Lepidoptera > Noctuidae > Diachrysia > Diachrysia chrysitis. The sequence continues at coordinate 5,823,883 of OW028649.1, read as the reverse complement.
TGACGACCGCACTGAGAGATTCGAAGACCTGAAAAAATACTGGAATTTGAGCGACAAAGTTTTTCTGATCCCCTCTACTGAGTCCAAACGCGTCTACAATGACAAGGAGTAAGTGTGTGAATAAACGAACAGTTCTTTTTATGTATTTCACTACTTAACAATATCAAATTAAATATATCAATCTACTTGTACTTTGATGCCAATCTTCTTGTACTTTGACTACCTAATTGTAGTTGTGTGTAGTGGTGAAATCAAGCAAGCAATCAGCAATTAAAATTTAAATATTCCGGTTAATTCCAATTTGCGATTCCAAAAGCATTAATCTAATAATAATCTCTAGCATGGACTTTGCATGGTGCAGAATTAGGAAAGAAATCACATACCACGTATATATCGATTTTAACTTTGGCTATAATTACAGAGTCAACGTGGTGTTCATCGGTTCTCCGACCTGGACTCACCACGATATTGTCGTTAACTCTATTGCTAACAACAAGGATGTATTCTGTGAGAAGCCTATTGCTGAAAACATTGAAGAGACAAAGAAATGCTACGAAGCTGCTAAAGCTAAAGGCCGTGTCCTCTTTTCGGCATTTAACCGCCGTTTCGATCCCTCCTACAGGGCTCTAAAGGAAAGGGTTAGAAAAGGCGACGTTGGACATGTACAGATCCTTAAAGTTACCGCTAGGGATTCCCCACTACCTTCGATCGATTATCTGAAGACATCGGGTATGATATTTGTTATTAAACCTATGCGATGTATTATTACTAATATAGATATTTCATGCTTAGATTTAAAGTTAGTTTGAACCAAAACATTCAGACAACCTAAATAATTGATTACTTGCTATTTTTAAATTTTATATAGCCGTGACGATTAGGTAGGTCATGGCATGTTATGTTTACATATCAATGATGGCCTTTGCCCTTCGCTGGGACAAAACGAGAATAATTGATTAGATTAGACTAGATAATTTATTTAAAATTGAAGTAAACAGATTATTGAGAAGTTTTATACTTGCCTGCGCAAAGAAGTGTGATGTTTTATCATCCCGAATGACACTGGCTAAATATAAAAAGCTATATATTTTTTACAACCCCATTTTTCAATGTTGGTGGTTGTAGTCTTATTTTATTTTTTTAATTACCTTCATGTTTTAATATGTAGGTATGTTTTTTACTTACTAATATATTCTAGACTAATTTGGCTATTCTCCGTGGCAGGTGGTGTGTTTCATGACTGCTTAGTACATGACTTTGATATGGCCTGCTGGGTATTGGGTGAACTGCCTTGCCGTGTTCAAGCCAGTGCTACTGCTCTGATCCCAGAAATAAAAGCTATTGATGACTTTGACACTATTGGCTTTATGCTAACTTATCCATCAGGCACTATCGTGCTTGGTGACAACAGCCGTTACTCGCCTAACGGTTACGACCAAAGACTGGAAGTTTTTGGAAACAAAGGTAATAAAAAGAATTAAGTTTTCTAACTTCTTCAGGATTTGGTACCTACTTATTCAAAGTCTTTGAATCATTTCATTATTGTTTGTAGGTACTAAGTACAATTAAAACAGAAATACATAGCCATTTAAAATTTATGCATTTTCAGGTATGATCAAGGTAGAAAATGAGAAACCGTATCACTCGACTGAAATTTTGATTGGTCATGAAGGGATCAAGCATTACCCCATGTTCTACTCATTCCCATCGCGTTACAAGCTAGGCTACCGCAACGAACTAGAGCACTTCTTGGATGTAGTTATAAGTAAGTAAACTGCATTATTAATTCTAGACTTATATTTTAAGATTAGCCGAGTGGGTTTCGATTGAATAGAGACCTAAGACTTAAAGAGCTAGGGGCTACGTAAGAACCCGGGTGTACTTGTCTACCGTGCATATTCATGAAGCCCCGCTGCCCAAAATTATCCTATGCACCAAGTCTTCTCCTTGCCTTGGAATTCATAAAAAGACTGAGCCTATATAAGGCTGCAAACATTTTTATTTACGCATTGCTCAGTAGAGCACACGAATAGGCCACTAAGTTTGGCCAGAAAAGGTTTATTTCAACGCCTATCTCCTTGATGGAGTAGGCTGAGGTTAAAGCCATGTTGGAAACAAGGTATTACGATTTTTAGTAAGTGTATCAGTACTTAATATTTACATTTTTTGTAATTATCAGGTGGTTGCCCCATGGATGTAACTGATTACCAGACCCTCGCTATCAGCAAAATTGCGACTGCAGCTGAGAAGAGCGCTCGCACCGGTCAGTCGGTGGAACTTGATTGGAGTCGTGATGGAATCCCAACCAACTACTCGTAAACTACGTATCAAAACTATATGCCTGTGTCTTAATTATATCGTTTTTTAAACGTATTTGTTAAAGTTTCAATAAAGTTTCCTTTGAAATTGGCCATTTTATTGACATTTAAACTTTTACAAACAAAAATTTAAATTTACTTTTCAAGTACAAGGAATAAGCAAAATTTAATAATTTCAGAGGCTTAAGCACTTGTTTGTGTTGTTTTATAAATCTACCGTTTTAATAATTAAGTCTAATAGGTCAGTGTCCATAGTAGGTAGGTACTGGCCATAGATGTAGTCACTTAAAAAACTTTCCTGAGTACTTATTATGAAAATAGGCCTAACACGTTCTAAAAACTTTAGCACGAAGAATGAAAGAATATAAACGTTAATTAAAATGTGATAAAAAAGTCATAACTTTGTACTCGTAGATTGTGTATCATCTTAAAGTAGGTAAAGCCGGTATTATTGCAACCAGACTAATGATAAACAAACATATAATATGTATTTTTCTAAATACATCCATATTATAGATAAATTACCTACGACACGGAATATTTTATTCATTTATTTTATTTACCTTGCTTTGGTTATTGTATAGGCCGGGAATTTTGTAGTTTTAGAACTTTATGGTCCTAATAATTGAAGGAAGCTGATATTTTAATAGTTTAGTAGTGTAATACAAATTTTGTAACTGTGAAATCCAGTGGGAAATTTTTTTGGCAGCCAAAAAACCTTTGCCCCCATACTCCCGACTCATCGAGTTCTGTTTCAATCGAATTGAGATCGAGTTGGTACTTTAGAAGCCGACACTAGCGCCAGATCGTGCAGTGGCACGAGTTGTAACTAAGCTCGATCGAGAATAACCTAAGAGGAAATCTGTCAGAAAACTAAAGATATAATAAATATTATTAAAACTGAATAAACTGAAGACTTTTAGAACTTTATGATGACGTAGTCACATGTATACTGCAAACAACGCTGATAACACTAGACTATAACTGGATCTCGGTTTTCGTTTCGGTTTGGTTCGGGTTTATTGAGGAACAAATCGAGTTCGAATCAAAATAAAAAACAGATCCAAACCAGTTTCGGTAGTAAGCCTGCTGAATGTTAGGACTTGTTGTTGTTACTTTTTTTTTATCCCGACTGGAAATCTTCTGGCTTCAACCCACGCCGAGGGCACGGCGTGAGGATATGTCAGACAACAGAAACACCCCGGTCCCGTCTCTGCCCTTGGCCGGAGTCGCGGGATGGCAAGCGCATTCTCTGCGCAACTCCGGCGGGCCACAGTCCTGGTAGACTCCTTCACGAGGTGTGGGTGTAAAGAGCCCACACCCCACTCCTTCTGAGGACGGACGCGTGGGACGACGCGTCCGTCTCCTTCTTGGCTTGTTAGCTGATCGGATGACAGGGTGCTCTTCCCGCCACCCGCAGGCTCGACGCTATGGTGGTCATAGATCCTCATTTCGTGCCCTACGGCGCCCACGTCTGCGGCGCCGGGGATCGCTCGTTCCATATATATAAAAGTACTCTGTGATCGCTCGACTCCCGCGCGCGTTCTGCTGACGCTGCCGCCGTCATCACGGTGTCACAAAATGTGACAACTGACTGCCAGGCGTGCTCACTTCGGACCATGGCTGAGATCATAACCGGACTTCCGGTTCACTTGAAAGCGCCTGTCCACCCAGTTGTGCAACTAAGTCGCGCCGATCTGTTGCCCACGCTGGGCAGTCCTAGTAGGTACCAACTAAAATTTTAAGGAATTTTTTTGGCTACCGGAAAAAAATTCAGCCGATTTGGCAGCAAAATTTATGTTATACTACTGAAATGTGACCCAACAATATACCAAAAAAATCAACAATTTATTTTGACCTAAGTCTGTTTTTCGATATAATATTTTGTCTAATATTGTGTTCACAATAAGATAAACGTTGCCAGAACAAAATCTCTTGGATTCTCGTTTTTTTACGCATTATGCATGTTTTTGAAAGTTATGACAATGACACTATCATATTTGACACATGAGAAAATGACGTATCACTAAGCAGTAAGCAAAATAGTAAATTCCGCGGCACTGGATCCGCGCCTTGGATTGGTTTACTTCATTTTTGTATTGTACTTGTAGGCGTTTGTCGTTGTTAACTGTGTTGTGAACTCGTGAAAGTAAATAAGTAACAAGTGAGCACCTATTTAACCGCCTTTTTTTATTAGTTTTAAGCATATTTATAATTGTTTTAACACTTTAAGGTTAATTGTTAACTTTGGTTAAGATAAAATGTTTTTTTTACTATGACTGAAACAAAGACATATCGGAAAACTTTTAATTTAGTACAAGATTCGTGTCTATACTTGTTTCGTGTTATGTCGGTATTTTGCTCAAGAAATCTAGTTATTTACGGATTGATTGCTAAAGAAAAATCAACTTTGCTACTCTTGTCACAAGTCACAGGGTAATTAATCTAGTGTATAAATGTAAAATGTTATTAGTTTTACAACTCTTCTTCATTATTTCAGACATCAAAATGGCTAACCAATGGGGTCAAAAAGCAGAGGAGCTGGAAGTTTCTAATAAAATAGCTGGATTAGGTTTAAATAAAAAACCTCCAAGCCAGACAGAAGATGCTGATGAATCACCTGATGCTGCTAACCCAGCAGACACTTCCCTTTTAATGAAAATCATAAGGCAAGGATTAGTTGAATCGAAATTGGATATAGAAATCCAAAGAAAAGATCCAAATTCTCCACTGTATTCAGTCAAAACATTTGAAGCACTACACTTGAAGCCTAATTTACTTAAGGGAGTTTATGCAATGGGCTTCAATGCCCCATCCAAAATTCAAGAGACAGCCCTGCCAACCCTTCTAGCAGATCCACCTCAGAATATGATTGCACAATCCCAGTCAGGTACCGGTAAAACAGCAGCATTTGTGTTGGCTATGCTAAGCAGGGTGGACTCTAGTAAAAACTACCCACAAGTGCTTTGTTTGAGCCCCACTTATGAGCTAGCTATACAGACTGGTGAAGTTGCTGCAAAAATGGCTAAGTTCTGTCCTGATATTAAACTTAAGTATGCTGTTAGAGGTGAAGAACTGCCGAGAGGAACTAAGATTCAGGACCACATCGTCATTGGAACTCCAGGGAAAATGCTTGATTGGGGTGTGAAATTTGGTATGTTTGACACAAGCAAAATTAAGGTATTTGTACTAGATGAGGCAGATGTTATGATTGATAGACAAGGCCATCAAGATCAATGCATTCGTATTCACAAGTGCCTGCCTCCTACCTGTCAAATGATGTTCTTTTCTGCTACATATGATACAGCTGTGATGGAGTTTGCTGAAATGATAATTCGCAACCCTATTATAATAAGGCTGTTACGTGAAGAAGAGTCTCTGGATAATATTAAGCAATACTATGTTAAATGTAAGAGTGCTGATGAGAAATACAGAGCCATCTGTAACATCTATGGTGTAATAACAATTGGTCAAGCAATTATCTTTTGTCATACAAGAAAAACTGCTGCCTGGTTGTCAGAGAAAATGTCTAAGGATGGCCATTCAGTTGCTGTTCTATCTGGTGAGCTAACAGTTGATCAAAGAATAGCAGTACTTGACCGATTCAGAGCTGGCTTAGAAAAGGTACTAATAACCACAAATGTGTTGTCCAGAGGAATAGATGTTGAACAGGTGACACTTGTTGTAAACTTTGATATGCCTATGGACATGGACAAGAAAGCTGACTGTGAGACATATTTGCACAGAATTGGACGCACTGGGCGTTTTGGTAAAGCTGGTATTGCTATTAACTTGATAGACTCACCCCAAACAATGGATATTTGTAAAGAAATTGAATCTCACTTTGGAAAAAAGATTCAATTACTTGATATTGAAGATGCAGAAGAAATCGAAAAAATTGGTGCTTAAATGCAATACTTTCAGTGTTTATTATGAAAATGTTTTGCTTAAAACTATCTTATCTACTTTATAAGTCATACATTGTTAAAGTTACACATACTTTGGTATTAAATAAATAATGTTTATAATACTCTGGTTTTCTCCTGTATACATTTCAGCTATTGGTCTTCATTGATAGCATACTACTTTTAATCAAGTGATAGAAACCAACTTGGCTCAATTAAGCAGTTATGTTTAGCATCATACTAAAATCAATGAGAATCAGTTAAGCCTTATCTAAAATGAAAGAAGATAAGCTACTCTTTAAATATGCCTTAGATTTGTCATAAATTAACCCAGAGATCCCCAAAATTACTTGTTTTCTAAACCAGTTGCCATGTAATCTTGTTTTGGGTAGGCCCTTTGGATAGTTATTTTATAAAATTTCTTTACTTCTTGTTTTTGGCCAATTTTTTTGTTTGAAATTGGCAATTGTCACTAAAACGCCTTCCTTCTTCTTGCTGCCCTTTTCCCAATTCATTTACTTTATTTCCATTCGCGCTATTCTCTAATATGGGAGTAACAGGTATACTTTTAGGAAACCAGAAGAGCTATTATCTATGTTTACGTAACCTATGACAGTAGTCACAATTAAATAGCAGTTAGTTAACCATCTCAAAATCATAGTAATGCCGGTTAGATGAGATCCACTGTTGTGGAACCCTGTTTACTTCTCATCCCCATTCCATGACCCCTTGTAGCTGTCGACCTCCGGGGGTCTTTATAGACCTCTGGGTATCATTGATTTACCCTTTTTTAATTTACCTCCCATGCTCCAGTGATAAAGAGAGTAATATTATGTTTCGTATTCTTATTTTAATAACACATCTCACATCTACCACACAGTTCTTAACATACTAACGAGTTATGTAAATAAAAGTATACACTCCAATGACCACTTCAACCCATGTGTACTGTATATTCTTACTTAAACAACATTATTACTGATAGTTATTTTATTTAATAAATTACTCTTATACATTGACTAATTTGATAAATCAATTGTTTAGCGTCCACCTTGTGCTCCAGCTGGTTCTGGGTTGGTTGCCCCTGATATCATTACAAATATGGCAATTGGTACAATATACATCCACTGAAACAAAAAACAAAAGTATAATAGTTGCTGTAACATAACACTGCTAAAGTATTGGACTAAAACTTACATATTTTGCTAAAAATGATCTGTTATCCTTTACATCTCCTTTCTCCCTAGCCTCTCTCTCACGTTCAAGTTTCTGGATATATGAAGTAGTATCAGGTCTGGAAAAAATATAATTTAATTCGATAAAAATTCTATTTACTATTGAATTTGTAATTACTATGAATAATAAAATTACTGTAATAAATAAAGTATGAGAGAAAAAGCTTTATACATTGCAATAAACTAATAATTAAAAAAAATACATATTATTGCTGTTGCTGGTCTTCATCAATATGAGATGATTTATGGCAGGAAACATAATATTAGATAGTTATGTTTAACAATTCAAGAGCAGCATATGTAATAATTATTTTTATATTTGATATATTTCAAAATAAAAAAACCCTCTTGCATCTATAATCTGCCCAAGAGAACAATCTTCCGACCCAAGAAGATTGTTTAGTTATCTTACAAGTAACTTTCATATAAAGGTATTTCTTCAAACTTACACAGGAGCTTGTTCAACATAGCGAAGGAAAAAGTTGGAATTAATCATGTAGCTGCTAGCTCCTTTGGGTAATGGCTGTGAAGAATTTGTAACTTGGAAGCTGACTGCTATGACTGCCCCATTTGGTAGCACCCAAGCATTAATGATATCAGACAAGCCATTGTCTAGGAACGCATCTGCTTTTACAGAGGAAAAGAATTCTGTCCCTTTGCTGTTGTCTGCAGATGTTACTACTGTCCTCATCGTGTAGAATCCATTGGCTTCGGCTAGATTCTGAAAATGAGTAAATTACATGTTTTAGTTATGAGTTAATGACTTGTACATTAGTAATCTGGTTAATGTAGTTAGCACATACCTTTAATTCTTCAATATGCTGCTTATTAAATGGTATTTGATCTATAACTGAAGTACTACCCGCTCGAATACTTTTTAATGATATGTTTCCTCTTGAACAATATTTTTCACGTCCACAATTTAGCGAGTGTTCAATCTTTATGTTCAACCATCCGTCATAATCGATACCAGCCTGTAAATATGTAAAATAATTAGCTGTTTTTGCTTATATTTTAATACACTATTCAGGTTTTTCAGAATAATAAGTTATTATTTAGTTTACCGCATGATTAAATACTCCAAATAAAGCCAATAATACTGGGATAATTTGTGAATGCATCTTTCCAAATTTTAATATCCTTTTACTTATGTAAGTTCCAACAAGATTGTTGTACACACGTTGTACATATGGTTTTCAGAATTCAGTTTACAGCTTCAGCAGACTACAGCAAGCACACAGAACAAATATATGAGCAAGCAGCAACCAAATTGAAGTTGAAATTTCCTGGTAATCCTGTCATTGCATTGACATTATTGACAATGACAGGAATAGACATAGACAAAAAAAAATGACAACATTGGTTTGTGATTCTATGAAAAAGTTAGGTAATTATGGGGCTGTCGCGTTTAATAATGAACACGTAGAAAATAGAAAAAATACTTTTATTGCCCAATTCCCAGAATATTAATCAAATAACAGTTTTTAATATTAAATAACCCTTCCTTGGCGTCGGGTATTATTACAATGTTGTGAATTCTAACTCTGGTATGAAATATTTTCTTTTTAGGGTTCTGTCCCTCAAAAGGAAAAAACGTATGTTATGTTATGTTTGAAGTCTATAACTTGCACGTCATGTAAAATTTTTATATGATAGGTACAAAGTGAAAATGTAAAGAGATCAGATCAGATATGCTGCTTGGGAAGAAATTTCTGAAATATTAAAAGAACCAGGTGAGTCAATGAAATATAGTCTAAGATCCCAGAGCCCCCAGACCTACGTCATTTTAGCAAACCTGAAATTTTGAGGATTTCTAGTCTACTATGTAGTTAAGACAGTATGCGTACTTACTAGCTCGAAAGCGAGGCCCTTTCACAGGTAGCGCGAACTAAAGGTGTATAAAAGCCTTACTGACCTACGTTAAAGTAGAAACGCCCATATTTAAATATGTTTTTAAGAATATCAAAAATTGATATTTATTATTATACCAAACCATTTTCGCGAGCCATTACTTCTACCAGACGTTATAAAGATTAATAAAAACTCGAGAGGTGTCAAGGGACACCCGGATGGAACGAAGTTCCTTTCGAATTGAAATAAAAAAAAAAGCATAAAAATTTAACATATAGGTACATACATCTGTTACTCATGGTACTATTCCAGGGCCCTTTGTAAGCAGCCAGACCAATCCGAAGGGCCAATCATTCTCCCAGATGCCTTAAAGCTTCCCCTGTGAGTCTGAACGTGAGGGCAAAAACCGTTCAAAATATTACAAAGATGTCCTGAATATCAGCAAGCGTTAGCTAGCGTAGGTAATACACGTCGCGACACTTAAGTATGTTTCGGCCAAGCAACTACATCAAAAAACCAAAAAATAAATACAAAATAAAAACTCCGATACGCAAAGTACCTGCATCCAAGTAATAAACGAGTACTCGGCGCATCTCTACTTTATACAAAGATAGGATAAGAATAGCTGATATTAAGTATAGCTTTTTGGCACGTAACTAATCCATAGGTACTACAATTCCAATGAAAATACCATTATTATTAAAAAAAAAACTGGTCAAGTGCGAAGCTGACTCGCGCGCGAATGGTTCCGTACCTACCATTATCTATAAAAACAGCAAAAATATCACGTTTGTTGTTTAATATCTTTTTTATGTTAAATTCATTATTTATTTTTAAAGTGCATATATAACTAAATATTCAAGCAACTACCTGGTTGCCGTTATCAATATCGAGCAAAAAAACGAGAAAAAAAAAACACGTTCGTTGAGTGGGAGCTCCCTTAAATATTTATTTATTCTATTTTTAAATTATATATTGTCTGTTAGGTAACGGCAACAGAAATACTTCATCTGTGAAAATATCAACTGTCTAACTATCACGGTTCATGAGATACAGCCTGGTGACAGACGGACAGACGGATAGACAAACAGCGGAGTCTTAGTAATAGCGTACCGTTTTACCCTTTGGGTTCGGAACCCAAAAAATGTGTTGTGTCCTTACGACCAGCGGATCATTAGTATGAATTTAGGTAGGTATCTGTTTAACATGTTCTTAATAAAGTTTTTAAAATTGCCCATAATATCACTTGTTTTATAACTTATTGTTTCATTTAAATTCTTAATAAGGGGAAACGTAATAACAAAAGGGCGTTAAAGAAGCGTGCAACGCTTAAATAAACAGGTGTAGTTATTGGAAGGTTGAACAAACTGTTGGCTCGCAGGACCAAACAGTTGGTCTTATTAGCGCCGGCGTACCAATCTAAGTTGTTAATTCCCTACAGCGTGGCACGCACCCACCTACGGGATTACAATTGCTTGTTATTTTCCGATAAAATTGTGGGTAGTAGAGTAACAATATACTTACCTGCATATGAGTTTTGATAACGAATTGAGCGTATAATATACTATCTCGGTGATCTGTATTATTTACGCATTAACTTCGATTCATTATTTGTGGTTTTATGTAGTAGGTAAGTAATGGAATATGTTGAAGTTTTTTTTTTGCAATATATATGTACCCACGTTTAAGTATGAATAAATCTATCCAGCTCATTAGGAATCAATTAAATAAAATTTAGAAAGCAAATAGGTAACTCGTGCATATACCTTGGTACCTATGCCAAGATATATGCACGTGTATACCAAGTTATACCTAATTTAGTGCTGACTAGCTGATACCCGCGGCTTCGCACACGCATTATGTAGGTACTTTACAGGTAAAGGATAACCAAGATCATTAATTTCTAATCATGCAACCACCGAGCTATTTACTACGAGTACGACTGATACTTTTTCAAAATGTTTGAATAATTACCTAAACTTTAATCCCTTTAATAAAAATAAAATATCTGGTCGCTATGGCTACCTAGTTTCGCCATGGGTACCCCGCTGTTTATACGTCAAAAATACTAATTTAGAGTGGCAGACGAATTTGTGTTTATGCAAATTTAAAGCTCCATTTCTTATCATCTGGGCTGGATGTAATAGCGTGTTTAAACATAGCTAAGTGCAAACTACGATTTTTCGAAACTATTTTGTAAATATTTTACAGGTATCTATTAACTATTTTTTTATGGAACCTTTTACAGAAAATCTGACAACCGGTAAAAGAAATGTCGATAATATTTTATGATATTATGTAGAGACAATACTACTACTACCTACCCTACCCTACCCTACCTACCCTACCCTACCCTACCTACCCTACCCTACCCTACCTACCCTACCCTACCCTACCTACCCTTCCCTACCCTACCTACCCTACCCTACCTACCCTACCCTACCCTACCCTACCCTACCCTACCCTACCTACCCTACCCTACCCTACCTACCCTACCCTACCATACCTACCCTACCCTACCTACCCTACCCTACCTACCCTACCCTACCTACCCTACCCTACCCTACCTACCCTACCCTACCCTACCTACCCTACCCTACCTACCCTACCCTACCCTACCTACCCTACCCTACCTACCCTACCCTACCTACCCTACCCTACCCTACCCTACCTACCCTACCCTACCTACCCTACCCTACCTGCACTACCCTACCTACCCTACCCTACCTACCCTACCCTACCTACCCTTGCCTACCTACCCTACCCTACCTACCCTACCCTACCTACCCTACCCTACCTACCCTACCCTACCTACCCTACCCTACCTACCCTACCCTACCTACCCTACCCTACCTACCCTACCCTACCTACCCTACCCTACCTACCCTACCCTACCTACCCTACCTACCCTACCTACCCTACCTACCCTACCTACCCTACCTACCCTACCTACCCTACCTACCCTACCTACCCTACCTACCCTACCTACCCTACCTACCCTACCTACCCTACCTACCCTACTTACCCTACCTACCCTACCTACCCTACCTACCCTAGCTACCCTACCTACCCTACCTACCCTACCTACCCTACCCTACCTACCCTACCCTACCCTACCTACCCTACCCTACCCTATTCACTTCAACAGTTCAAAACTTACCGTTGTTTGACAATTTAATTAGTATTTAATATTTAAAAAGTTTTATTAGTAGACAAATAAAGCCTGTAAACGATATGAAACACCGACGATTTGCTAAAAAACTGAGAAAAGTACTCGCACACATATTATATATAGTACATTTAAATAATTTAAGATTAACCGTTTGTATGAATCAACATGCAACCTGTCAACACTGAAATAAAGTTTCAATTTGACAGCACAATCCCCATCTTAAAAAAAGTTTCAATTTGACACAAAAATTAACAAAATGATCAACGATTTATTGAATTTATTTGTTACAAAAAATGTGATCTCGACCGATTTTGTGCAAACTTCACATAAACCATCAACTAAATAGTCCGAACAAAGACTAAACATTTGGTTTGGATAGGTGAGCCCGTTCTTGAGTTATAAAATTACAACGAAAAATGGCATTGATTTTTATATATATATACTAGCTGTCCCGGCAAACGTTGTTTTGCCCTATAAATTAAAAATACCTACCCTACCCTACCCTACCTACCCTACCCTACCTACCCTACCTACCCTACCCTACCCTACCTACCCTACCCTACCTACCTACCCTACCCTACCTACCCTACCCTACCTACCCTACCCTACCTACCCTACCCTACCTACCCTACCCTACCTACCCTACCCTACCTACCCTACCCTACCTACCCTACCCTACCTACCCTACCCTACCTACCCTACCCTACCTACCCTACCCTACCTACCCTACCCTACCTACCCTACCCTACCTACCCTACCCTACCTACCCTACCCTACCTACCCTACCCTACCTACCCTACCCTACCTACCCTACCCTACCTACCCTACCCTACCTACCCTACCCTACCTACCCTACCCTACCTGCCCTACCCTACCTGCCCTACCCTACCTGCCCTACCCTACCTGCCCTACCCTACCTGCCCTACCCTACCTGCCCTACCCTACCTGCCCTACCCTACCTGCCCTACCCTACCCTACCTACCCTACCCTACCTACCCTACCCTACCTACCCTACCCTACCTACCCTACCCTACCTACCCTACCCTACCTACCCTACCCTACCTACCCTACCCTACCTACCCTACCCTACCTACCCTACCCTACCTACCCTACCCTACCTACCCTACCCTACCTACCCTAGTCTTCCTACCCTACCCTACCTACCCTACCCTACCTACCCTACCCTACCTACCTTACCCTACCTACCCTAGTCTTCCTACCCTACCCTACCTACCCTACCCTACCTACCCTACCCTACCTACCCTACCCTACCTACCCTACCCTACCTACCCTACCCTACCTACCCTACCCTACCTACCCTACCCTACCTACCCTACCCTACCTACCCTACCCTACCTACCCTACCCTACCTACCCTACCCTACCTACCCTACCCTACCTACCCTACCCTACCTACCCTACCCTACCTACCCTACCCTACCTACCCTACCCTACCTACCCTACCCTACCTACCCTACCCTACCTACCCTACCCTACCTACCCTACCCTACCTACCCTACCCTACCTACCCTACCCTACCTACCCTACCCTACCTACCCTACCCTACCTACCCTACCCTACCTACCCTACCCTACCTACCCTACCCTACCTACCCTACCCTACCTACCCTACCCTACCTACCCTACCCTACCTACCCTACCCTACCTACCCTACCCTACCTACCCTACCCTACCTACCCTACCCTACCTACCCTACCCTACCTACCCTACCCTACCTACCCTACCCTACCTACCCTACCCTACCTACCCTACCCTATTTTTTATTGTAAGTCATAAAAAAATAAAAAAAAAATTTGCCAAAAAAAATTAAAGTTTTTAATTAACAAATAAAATATAAGGGTTGATCGTAGAGGGATGAAAATTTAGGGTTGTATGTATTTTTGTATGCTGTGTCATAAAAAAATAAAAACAAAAAATTTTGTCTAAAAAATAAAAAAAAAAAATTAGGTGTGGACTACCCTTAACATTTAGGGGGATGAAAAATAGATGTTGGCCGATTCTCATAGATATTGGATAAGCACAAAAAATTTCATCAAAATCGGTCAAGCCGTTTCGGAGGAGTTCAAGTTCGAACACCGTGACACGAGAATTTTATATATTAGATATAGATAAAAAGTACTCTGTGATCTCCTGCCTGCTATGCTAATGTCAATTTTACATTGTCATTGCATTTAGAATTAAAATTAAATTGGAGAGCTAGGGCTAAGATTTGTAATTTAAAAGATGTCCTAAAAGCAGACCTTTCTTATTTAATTAGCTGTGTAAGATAATACCTTTTGTACTAGTTCTTAAATATCTAAGTACCTAGTTACCTACGACATAATACATATGTAGGTACTGCGTGCCGTACTTATATTATTTTCTGATGGATGATCAAGGATTTTGATTTATCTCGATTTTACAGAGGAATGCTTCTAATAATCCTTTTAAAAAGATCAATGTAAATGCCTATAAAACAATTCTTTGTCAAGAATTCGGGTCCAGAAGATTTTTTACGAGCTCCCATACGAGATGAAATTAAACATGAATACTTGCTTTTACCTCTGACGTGGAACATTCCACTCCAATACATTCACTTTGAACACAAGGGAAACTCCAAGGGGGTAATCGGGTTTAGTAACATATATCTCCTTTAGCTTCCGCCGCAATGAGATAAATGACTAAAATCATCTTGGCTTTATTGAAATACCTTGGCTCCACAGGCAGGTAAAAATATGGAAAAGAATTCTAAGATCGAAAACTTCTACCTGTGCATGGGTTATTACTGGCATATAGGTAAACGATTTTACAATAATTTTACACCGTGTCTCGATGGTTTGTCGTTTTGAATATAATTTAGTTTCTTTTATTGTTATATATTTTGAAAACAAATTTGATGTTTTGTTTTAATCTCCTTACCAAGTTTAAAGGCACAGTATCTAAGTAAGTACCTATAAAGTCATCGCGTTCAGAAAAGTAACTACAAGTTCCATTAGGTGCCTACTTCCCATATTCAGTATGGAGATAAAAACCTGTTGGTAAGTAGTTAGGTATACAAAATGAACAGAATTTACTAGTTGTTCGCTTTTAGCACTTTCGCATGTATTCCAAGTGCACTTTAATACAATTTTGTTGTTTTTGTTTTTTAAAAAAACGACTCCCGCACTAAGGATTTTAATCCTTGTGTCGCGGGGGGTTTCACACACATTCAAATCACATGCACAAAGAACACACACCCAGACTTGAAACAACCATAAATACTTGTCCCATGCGGGGATCGAACCCGCGGCACGTCGCGCACAGAGGAAATTGGCGTGATGACCTATGCCACTCGGCTATCCGTGCAGTCAATAATTCTGTAGATAGGTCAACTAACTGACTCGACTTAAGCAAAAAGTGCACAGGTCGCTGTGTCGTATCGTACATTGCACCGACGAGGGGCGAGACAGCCACTACAAACGTAATTTAGTACTAGTTGAAGTGGATAAACGCGAGTAGAATTATTTATCCGATGGGGACTCTGGTGGAGGTGACGCGTCCGATCCCAACACAGCGACGCGACACGAGACTCGCGCGCGCGCCGGCAGCCGAAGCGATTTACATACAATAAATACCAAGCCCTCTTTTACGTGACCGGCTACAACTTTCACATTCTAGTAGTACACACACGACATCACATTTTAGTCGTGCCACAATCGGTATTCATTCTTCCACACTTATTATTATCTATAAATGCGAAAGTAACTTTGTCTGTATGTCGGTTATGCTTTCACAGCTAAACCGCTGAACGGACTTTGATAACAATCGGTATGGTAAGCTTGAATTGCAAAAAAGGATATAGGCTACTTTTAGGCCGCGATAACCGACATCCACGCAGGCGGAGCCGCGGGCAACAGCTAATTAATTACTTATAACTGCGTCATATCTTCAATTGCAAGCCTATTGTTTTGTAATAGTGCAAAAGTGATTCTTAACTCTTCGACGTAGCTGTGATTGAAAACATAGTTCCTGTGCTTTAATTTGTAATGCACCTACAGAAACTGGGCTCCTTTTAAATCTGACTTATTGCTTAGATGTGTCTAAACCGTGGACCGACTTTAAAAAAAGAAAAAAAAGTATTGCGATAAATAAGTAAGTAGTTAGCGAGTGTGAAGCCAATCCCAACACAAATAAACGTACTCGGTTTAGCTTTATATTCTAAAAATTTTCGCGTTTCTGAAGAAGTCGTTGGTCTAGCATCAGATCAGGGCAATCAGATTTTTTTAAGCCAGAATTAACTCAGTGTCCAGCAGTACACACAACAAAGCACAAGCTGATATTATTCTGTTTGTTTATACAGGGTGCAATAATAGGTAATTACCAAACCGCAAATGAACAAACATTGTGATCATTGATGCTCTATCTTTCTATAACAGTGTCTCTACCATGAGTTGCTATCGAAAACTTACTTCAGTCGCTAGCGACTAAAGGAGCATCGAATAGTTTTCAATAACTTGTACCATGACATACTACTGTCGATACGGTATTTCTCGATGACATCTATCAAATTTGTGACTCGTGGTACCGAATTTCATATGTAATGGCTAAAAACGTTAGTCGCTAGCGATTAGATTTCGATAGGTTTTTTACCTATCGTCTCATACTACTCATTTTAATTCTTGAAGTGTCCGCTAGTGGCGCTGTACAAATTTGCCATAGAAATCGTTTACGCCGTCGCTAGCGAGTACGTTTGTTAAAAACTCATGGTAGAGACACTGAAGAGGCCTGTGGTATATTAGCTAGTTTTGACTTTATAAGTTGTCCTCCAAAATATTACTAGTACACAATACCTTGTCTCAATTCAGCTAAAAAAAGAAATTACGATAGATCGTTTTTAGTCTACTAGTAAACGCTCGCGAATTTATTGATTTTTGTATTTTTCATTGAACAACACAAACTCCAGGGTCCGCGCCTTGTCCCCATAGTTGAAAACATGATATACTTAATAAAAAAAATGTCGTTAATTATCCCTGACATTTTTTTTAATGTTAGCCAATGTTATATACTCCTAATACCAAAAAAATATTATGGTCTCCAGGTCTGACCTGAGATTTCAATCATACGTTACTAATCCTTAGTTACGAAACGTCACTAGGACAACATTAAAACCAATTTTAAGATGTTTTAAAAACAATGGGCTCCTCTATTAGAATTCCTCAATCTCAAAGAGACATATTGACAGCAAAATAAAATAATATAAATACATACATCAATTAAAATAATATCGTAATATATATAATGTAATAACGTAATATAATGAATAAGTAATTAGAATTGGGAGGGTTTACTGACTTTTTTTCAAATATGTTTAAAATATAATTTGATAAAAATAGTACTTAGTTGTGTAATAAAAATATAATATATAATATTAAAATACGAAAAAAGGCGATTTAGAAACATTTCCTTTATTTTTGTAGTGCTAAAAGTAATATGTGGATAAAAAATGCACCAAATGTACACTATTTCTGAGTATGACCCTTGAACTCAGTACTAGTAAACTGCTTAGTAATAAAAAACATTTGTTATTTTCGTAATTACTTCATTTATTCAATATTGTACTTACTTTGATAAAAAAAACGTAACCAACGTCTTCTATTTGTGACCTAACGTACCTACGTAACCATGTTAACAATGAAGCATGGAACCAGATAACCTAGGTTCGTGGCAGAGATCACAACAAACATATCGAAATCAACTAAACGAGATATGTTATCATTAGGTACATTTTTTTGGAACATTAAACGTCGCTATAACTGTTTTTCTCTGGAACCGATTTTGTTTAATTATTTTATGTCAATACTAGCTGTTTCCCGCGGCCGTGGATGTCGGTTTTTTTCTGGCAAAAAGTAGCCTATGTCTTTTCATAGCTTCCAGACTATATATGGGTACCAAATTTCATTTAAATCGGTTCAGTGGTTTTGGCGTGAAAGCACGAAAGACAGACAGAGATTTACTATCGCATTTGTTTTTTCACGATTTAGGTCCTGTAAAATCAAGAATGGAAAAAATTAAAAATATATGAATTATTCAAATAAACAAAATATTCCTTAAGCCGCTAACCATTATCTAGTTCAAGAGGATTTTAGAAGGGGCTGGTAGCAAATGCCGCGCTCGCCGCTGGTGGTCCGTGGAAGGGTGTCCACTTACACACATACGAGAGTCGTTGGTCATTAAAGTCATTTCTCACAACCAGTCTTACTATGCGTTACCTGGTAGAATGGGTTCTGGAGATCAGATAGACAGTTGGTATTCAGCTGCATCTGGTAAAACTGGAAGCCCACCCCAAAATAGTTTAAGAAAAGGCTAGGTAGAAAACATGTCACAGATTTTTTATAATTCTAGTGAAAAAAGACACGATCCTCGCACTCAGGAATTTAATCTTGTGTCGTTAGGGGTTTTTATTCAAATCACATGCACGAAGATCACCCAGACGGGAATCGAACCCGCAGCACGTCGCACATAGAGGTAACTGGCGTGTCAACCTATACCACTCGACTATCCTTGCAGCCAAAAATATCACCGTGATAGTCTATCCGATATACCAAACAGTGATGAATACATAAGGTATTCTTTTTATTTAATATTTATGACGCATTTTTTCAAAATTACACCATGGTATCGTATAACGACGAGCAATATAGCTTATAGGAATTACTTACTTTGTCTCTACCAGTACCCATGGGACAAATAAAACCCTCAGTAACTTATTATGTCATACTGAGGCAATAACGTGTAAAGTTTTACTAACTCTTTATGAATAAGTAGAGATAAATTCTAAGTTTATTGTCCATGACAGCTTCGATAAGGGTTCATTCATACAGCAATCCGTTGTAATACAGGATCTAATGTCAGTAGGTATTAGGCATATTTGTGTTCTAATAATTCATGCGAACTGGGTATTAGTTGGTAGTATTTTTATAATAATCATAATATAAGCGTGGATGTTACAATCAAGAGTCAACTTTTCGTGACTGTAACATTGTGACTTAATCGCGCATTCACCAGTACAGCTGTGCTGTTGAATTAATTGAGTCTGTTAATTCTGTCTGAGTGGCCCTGCTACGGTGGCGAACACGTGAAATGCACACTTCGGTATTGCTGTAAAAAGTAGCAGTGTGAATAGGACCTTACATTACAGTCGAGTGACTCTTACAAATGGTAGAGCGTGTTACACAGCTGATGCTTCGTATCTGCCCTACATGCGTTTCTGTCATCTGTATAAACATAATGTGTACCTAAATTACACATGCGAACAGAAATTCAACTGCAACAAAAATGCAAATAAAAATATTTTAAACTTCATTTAGCGTAGAACCGAATACTCAGAGGTATAAACATCAAAACTATAGCTACTGAAAGCTATGTTATATATGCTCAAGCTCTTTATCATAAAATTCACGAAAGTCACATGTTTTAGCATTTGCTACAGCTTCATATGCTAATTTAAATTGAACGACGAACGACTGGGATTTGGACATTAATGACGGCCATTGAATGCTTAATCCACGATTATGAATAAAGAAGTTGTCGTTGTAAGCAGTGATGACAAATAAAGAAATATTGTGAGCGAGAGTGCGAAATATAAAACAACTTGGCTGAGTTAAAATTTTTACAGGCAAAGATTCTTTATTTGTTTACATCCCCCGTAGAAATGAAGTGAAACATAATAAAATAAATACCTCGGTCTAGAAAACGGCTTACAAAATCCTTTGTGTCGTACCTAGACTAGGATACTAACTGTCATTTGTTTCGTTAATTACTCTGTAAAACCAGAGCACGGAGGAGTTGATCGAAGTTTTTATGAGCTAGTTTTCAAAGAGGTAATTTGAGTATTGCGTTAAACGAGGCTATCTTGTTCTCGCCATCGACGTGTTAACGTGAATAACGGTATCAGTGCACTGTGCACTCCAGCCAATCACTGACAGCCTATGCTCTGTCCGGTAATTGAACATGTCGAGCTTAATGAAATTTTCTCTATATGATAGTACATGACGAACAGATATTTTGACGTACTACATGTAGCACTATAACATACCCTTGCATAGCTTTAGTATATTTTAAAATCACTTATTCGAATGTTAATCTTGTTATGTCAGTATTTTACATTATTGATATGTAAGTAGATACTTTGGATATCCTTTTCCGTTTAGTTCAATTGTGATGAATGAATAGTTTGGTGAGAGCCTTGCCTTTATTTTGTTCAACAAAAATAAAATGAGGATAAAGGTAAGAAAAGGGTTTTTACCCTCTTACTAAACTATTGATTCATCGGTATTCGGTATCTAGACTCACGTGAAATCTGTAAGAAAACTTGAAAACGTGATTGCTCGTATTGTGTCATCTCAAAAGCACTTTGATGAGAACTTGAACGCTGAACTCTCGCCGCCATGTTCGACAAAGTCTTAGTAATTTCATTAAAGGTAAAATTCTCATGAATTTTAACAAAAAAAGTTTATAATAATTTGTTAAATAACTTGGTTATGTTTTTATACTTTGCATTCTTTAATCATTTCAGAACGTAGGAAATCATTTCGGGACATTAATCACAGGAAGCCACGAGGAAATCTGTACCGTCGTCATTAGAATTAAAATTACCTACAGATTACAAATCACTGGCAATCTTTTAAAATGAGTGTTTATGTAGCTATAGGTAGACAAAGACCCGCAGCGTAGTCGTGAAAGGGTAAAGAAACTTCATTAACCGCATGATTTGACAAGAACAACGTGATCAGGCAGTATTCATCAAAAACAAATTAAGTTGCCGTGCTCTAGCCTCTCCCAGGAATAAACAGGACAATTTGGCTTTTACAGGAGTGTAACATCATGAAAATTTATCAAAGTACCTACGCCATATAATCACAATTTTAGCCGCGTGTAAGCTGAAAATAATATGCTCTTATAAAACGTTTCAGCATGCGTAAATTGCATTTTAATATTTGACAACAGAAGGTCTAAAATTAACAAATTCACACCACCTTTTATATGTCCACCTAATCCTTGTATGCTAATCGTCTATGAAAAAAGTTGAATGTTTAACTAACTGTAAATTACTGAAAAAGCTGACAAGGGTTTACCGTTTTATAAGTGTTAAATTATTCGTACTTATGTGATCTCTACGTACCAAACTATTTAAAAACAACTAGCGTCAGAGTTGGTTTGGGTTACACGACAACATCTCGGTGTACCTACTTACTTTAATCACTAAATAAGTAATGGTTATTTCTCGTACACTTCTGTTTACTCCAATTCTCCTAATCTGCAAACCTGGGCATAGCTGTTATAATTTTATAGGCGCATATAGAGAATTTTCAGCAAAGAATGAAGGGGTTGGTTTTTGATAGGGGATTTCATATTGAGCGGCCGGCTAACATTAAAAGGTTAATCGTTCACATAAAACACGGTACAATAAAGAACGTTTCACCATTCATGAGGCACACCGAGTCAGACATCTCGCGTTATTATACTCGTAAAGTTCGCCCTTTCCTTGCATAATGACATGACGAATTGCGCTCGCGATATTTTTGCTTCTTTATATGATGAGGTCATTATGCGTCAGTATTACGACGCTAAATGCCGGAAAGAAATGGGCCTTCGAATATTACGTAGTTTATGGAAGTTGGAATTAAAAAACATTCAGGCTTTGTATCTATTGTGAATTCCTTATTTCGTGTCGCTGAAATAAAAACATTGTGCATTGCCTACAAAACTTTTGCAGCGTGCTAAATACACAGCGGGTGCGTATTTTTTTTTAAGTGGCGAGGAAATTTAAAACAAATTCGGTCGTGGAGATAATGGAGAGCGCGAGTTTCGAGTAATAGAGAACGTGTGGCTGGCAAGCTGGGGCGGGTGAAAAAGTACAAAAGTTGTGTCCGCGTTCAAACCCGGCGAACGTGAACCTGTTTATCCCATAATAATACATCATTTTATTTTTCAACTTGTTTTAATTATCTCCTTTAAATTGCTAACACTTACATTTATATTATGTTGATAGGAACAATATTTGAATAAGGTATTTAACTGCATCACATTTAAAACTGGATATTTTCAGCTCCGAATACTTCTTATAACTTCCCGCAACTTTTACTTCCTTTCAATTCCGATTCATAATTCTTCTTAAAACTTAAATGCAAGTTAAAAGCTTAAAATAGTACCTTGTGAGCAGTTTTCTGAGATTTTTTATTATTATGAAGTTTCTTTGAAAACTACCAATTGAGAATGCTATTTTGGTTCTTTAATAGCTCTTTCAACTATCATAAAAAATTTTCATATAATCGTGTAAACCAAAAATGCTTCTTTTTGCTTTCAATACCAAGGAATATAGTTAGATTTAAAATATTGAAAAAGCAAGTTAAAATAGTAATAATACATATTATAATGTCCATGTTCATAAAGTTTTAAATAACATAAGAATTATTTTAAGGTATTACGTAGCGTGAAAGACAATTGAGTTCCACACGTCTCTTTGCAATTCCGAATCGATCATTACAAAGAAAAATGAAGTGTATCTTTAATAATTTCATAAAAATAAACGAGCAAATCTCCTCGCCAGAGTGGGAGAGCAGTTCGTGCCTGGAATAAATTTCTTCAGAGGGATCGTTTTCAATTTCATGGCTCAATCTTCGGGATCTCAGTGAGAATATGTAAAGGGGCATTTGTCGGTGTCAACACAATGTAATGAGCCCCTTTCGCATTAGCTACGTGCTTACGGCTGTTTTTATCTACCCTCATCCATATCTCTATTGGCAATATCATAATATGAATATTAGGATTTGATTTTTAAGGTTCTGAAGGCGTTAGAGGGATATCGTTTTACGACACGACGGCCTCTGGGATCTTCGTGACTCTTATTTATGTAAGTTGAAAGTTTGAGACATGTAATTTTGTTATAGCCACTGTATCTAAAGTTTATTGGAGAGTGCGTCTGTGGGTATTAAACAGTTCTCAGATAGAAAACTTTGTTCACTGGAGAAGATAATTAAAACGTAGGTTTATTAATTGGTTGATAAAATTGAATTGATAACAGGCAGCGGTGACAAAGAGGATTTTAAGAGACTTTACGGTTACCTTACTAACGTAACTTATTCCTCGTTAGGTAATACGTAACTTAGTTAATTTAATAAAGTGAGTAAAATCTTGTCGAGGGTTAACGACTTAACTCTATCACAAAGAGGCATTTTGAATTCTTAATTACCGCCGCCGGCTAAATGCAACGAGGTACGAGAATCGTTTCTTCAGCTCTACTTATTATGAAACTTACCCTTTTTAATTTGCCTTATTATGATTTGATGGAATTGTATTGTAAAACTTGCGAGCTTTAGATATATAAAAAATAATAATTATTATTTTACTTGGTAACTCTACGCTTATCTAATTCAGGTCTACATAAACCAACAATAATTACAAAAGAAAAAACTATAACTAACCCAAATAATACCATAATCCCGAGAAAATAAGTGTGAAATGTCGTTTAAATAAGAATATAAAATAAATCAAATTAAATAAGCCAATTTCAAACGAAAATCGCAGCCTTTAACCCAATTAACGGCAAAGATAAAATCATGGTGCGGTTTATATGAAACAATAACGAGGTGTGGGAATAGGGCGACGCTGACCCTCGGCCCTCGGCGCTCGGCACTCGGCGCTCGGCGCTCGGCTCGTGAGTGACGGGTCGTGTCTTCACCCGGCCTGACCCTCGTATTATGACAACAGACGTATCTATCACAAATATGGGAACGTTTATGTTTGTGCCTTCACTAGATAAAGCCGACGACAAGGCTTATGCTTACATTTTGACAGATCGTGCCCAAGTTAAATTGAGGTAAAATATTTTGAAATATTTAGTAGATGTTTAATTATGGTCAATAAAAGTTGTAACTTTTATGTATGTAATATTTTTTTTGTTATAATCGACGGTAGACCGAACTGAAATATTGTTCAAACTATTCCTTGTTATTAAAATATGCGGCGTTATGCATACAACAAACAACGACAAAATTGGAGATTTGAACTGTCTACCTTTATTCTTATAAATTCCTGCATCGAAATTCGCCAGCCAATCTCCTCAGCCTTTGACATTGAAGTTGCCGCTATTGTGAATTGTTTCAGCGAAACATTCCGCTATTGGAGCAGTAATAACGTTTGTTCAAGAAATTCAAACGTGGAACTATTGCGAGGCGCGTCGGAGGGGTGCGCGGCGCGGCATAAACGTCGCACGATATTGTGCCGAGTGAACCGCGTCGCCGCCACCTACTACACACATCGAGCCATTTGCACAAACATTCACTTGAAAACATAACAGTTACTGTGTGAAAATTGGTTCACCAAATCGTATGGATTTGATAGGATGTCAACCTGTTCGCTTCAATAAAAATATCGTAATTTACATCGCTCTCGCCTACACGTGTTGAAATCTTATCGTCTCGTCACCTACGTACGGACGACTTGCTCGTTATTTTTGATAGCGTGTCAACTTTGGCATTCTTATATTCAGATACTAAATATGTTTTTCTGGTTGTTCCACAGTTTACGTACAAACCTATAATGTTAGTTTATATAGTTTATATAGTTTAATTCACCCTGAAAAATTATCGTCGACGAAATTCTTTGATGAAGGGCTTTGTATTGAATGTTTGTGTTGAGCTCGCTGAGGCAATGTTATTCATATGTTTGTGCGGGCGCGGGTCGACCGCAGCAATGTCGTTGTTATTGAGAAACGAAATGTCACAATGAGTAGAAAGAGCCCTTGTTGATGAAGCTGTGTTCGACACGGCGCGAGGGGGTGAGGTGAGATTGCGACCCTTCTGATTACACAATGTTGGCTTTCATCCCTTGTGCAAGTCGCGCTCCGGAAATCTTTTGTGATTCGACTTCGGTTATTGTGGCGTGGCATACTAATACGAGGTAGGTAACGCCACTGAAATATGTGACGCGCAGGAACCACACGACCAGCTCTCATTTCATACTCCACACGTAATAAGTGTGCCAGCTAAAGAATACGCACTAAATTGGCACCTCTGGGACGCTCTTTATTTTTTATAAAGTAGGTACCTGTTTAATTCTGTTATTTCAAGTTTATTATTAAGTAGTACATAGAACTACTAGTACAGTTTTTGTAGTATGTTGTGGATGTCAGCTTATCTAATAGTTGGCAAGAAGTAAATTAAATTTGTGCCGCCTGTCGCCTTCATGATGTAGTGGACTCTGACTGTCGCGGTCATTCGCACACTTCAGTTGTTTTATGGCCAGTGCACTAAGATACACAATTTATGTACAATTCAGTATTTGTATAAGCAGTAAGTTAAAACATACAAAACTAAATATGTTCAATCAAAATAATAAATGTATGGCTTTGAACTTTGAAGTTTTAAACATAACTTTATTTAATTGCATAACGGTTTTCGAATCTGCTTTTGCCTATTTTCTGTCCAAGATGTAAATTAAGGGATTCTAATTCCAGATATTCTAATTACAAACTATTTACGACAATAGTACTAAACTTTTAACTGGTTGTGGATTTGTTAATAGCATGCAGATTAAGATGATTACACCGAATGTCTAATTAAGGTAAACCTTGATAATTAAAAACGTCGTTAATTACCGTAATAGCGAAAACTCCAATAAAAGTTGTTTAGTAGTTTTGTGTACAATACAATATAAATATAGAACTCGTAATTGCCTACACACATAGTCGAACATTCTGTTTTATTGTTAGAATTACAATTAGAGTACCGAAATTAAAATATTCAAAACATAGATACCTAACGTTAAAGTTAAATGCCAAATGAACCGAAATACTTTTATATGATTGATGTAAAACTTTTGAATCTTTAGTGACCATCATACTAACTTCAAGGTTTCATTCTCATAAATAGGTCTAATAAAGCTGTATAAGTAATCGAATCATCGTCCCTTTTTATGTTAAACCCAAAATTGCCACAATAATATTGAAGAAAGACGAAGAAACTGTAATCCAAGACAAACTTACATTCTTGGGTAAAGGATTTAAGTCAGTATGTCAGAAGCTCTCCGGGAGTGTGTCTCTTCTCTGATAAGAATACGTAAGAGCATAAAAATAAAAGTTCACATCGAAGGAACGGGAAAATGTCGCGGAATAATATTTGGGATTCCAGTTTTATTTGACTGCAGACCCTCAGCGAATGGAGACAGAGATTTCCCGAGATGGCCCTATCAAACATTTATGGAGTAGCTACATAAAAGGACAACACTTAAGAACAGTTTCAATAAGTGTTCGACGTAACTCGGGCGTAACGATATTACCAACGAGGCATAAAACTTCATTGCTCAGTTTCAAACTCAGATTTACTAACGATGCGAATATTTTTATTTTACAAGGTATTTTTGTAAGGGAATTTATGATATTGTAAAAGAATATCATTTTGTTCTACTTGTACTACCTAATCATATCTAAGTCCTATTAACATCACGCTGGTAATCAAAACATGTCACTTCGCAAGCTATTAAGAGATTATCTAATCGCTACATGAAACACTACACTAACTATTGTACGTAAGTAGCTTCTACGGAGCTAGCATCGCTATTGTTTCATACCTAATTAGTAATTACGAGAAATGTCTCCTCACTGAAGCTAATTACAAACAAACATGACGGCTCTAAGTAAAAAACATGTTTTTAAATAGTAAAAAACCCAGTCTCGCTCAGTTTTATAGGAAATGAAAGCTCTACATTTAGTGAATTCAAGATTTGTTGAATAATATTTTTGTTATGAATGATTTGTATATATTCGCATCAGAATCAAAGTCGATTAATGTACGACAAAGGAACGTATGAATTTTGTCAGTGTTTGAAGGCAAACCGTTTAGATATCGATGTGGTTTGACCGGGCGCGAGCGCGAGCAGCTCGTATAAATGCAAATCAGCCGATTGTAGTCTTGCCTTGATTAATTTAAAACATTTACCAGTACCCCTCTTACTCTTAGCGGCTGCTTTTTAGTTTCATTGATCTTAACATTTATTTCACCGTTAAAGCGTTTCTCTTAGAAAACATTTTTTTATTTCCACGTTTAATATTTGATGCCGGCGCAAAATGTTGCCTTTTGAGTTCTTTGTCACATCGTTCATATAATATTTATCGTTACTGTAACAAAGAAATTCCATTTTGGGGCAAATGCGCAAATAGTTCGACGTTTGAATTTCCCCTGTGTAAATGTTATTACAGTACGTTCCGTTAGTGTTGCAGGTGAAACATTCCGCAATAACAGCCAAGTCGGTGCCTTGACAAAGTGGGATTGCCATATAATGCCGGAGAGGAAACGTCGCGCGCCTTGTCTTCGCAATACATTTGCATAAGCAAAAGATGGTAAATCGTTGATCGGCAAGAGCGCAATCGAACTTACTCCCTGCCTATTCATATTGAACTAACTGTTGTTTCTTATTTAAAAATGTACCCAACCTAATATCATTTTGAAATATTTCCTTTTAGCCTAATTGAATTTTAATCTGCTTCGAGTTTTGTCTTGGTCACCTGTGCATACCGGTAATTCTTTCAAAAACAAAATTAACTAAGTTATTCCCCTAAGTAAGACGGATAGATTTTTGTGTGGGCGTAAAAATAAGTATAGCCCTGTGATTGACATATTATTAATGGTGCTTTTTCATTACTTTTAAATGTCCGTATATCCATACATTTATGTAAGGTTTATTTTAGATTTATTTAATTTCAGACATAAGAATTAAACATTTCGATTTTGTTCATATTTATATCATTGTATTTCTTATATCTCTTACTAGCTGTCCCCCGCGACTTTGTTCGCATGTTTTAGTTTTAACGGTTTTTCATTTTTGCAACATTTTTCATTTATGCTCCGCTCCTATTGGTCGTAGCGTGATGTTATATAGCCTATAGCCTTCCTCAATAAAAGGACTATCCAATACAAAAGGAATTATTCAATTCGAACCAGTAGTTCCTGAGATTAGCGCGTTCAAACAAACAAATAAACAAACAAACAAACAAACTCTTCAGCTTTATAATATTAGTATAGATTTTTCACGGGTTATCCTCAGCGACAAGAATACCCGGACCATTAAAAGGCTTACATGGAGACACAGGCCCAATACGTAGCGGCCTTATTGAGAACTTTACTCTAATATGAGATAGGGAATCTACCAGGGACCATTCACTCCTGCTCTGTAGAAGAGAACAGACATGAACAGCCCAAAGTAGATGGTTTAAAAATAATTTGGTCTATTGTGATGAATATGTTTTGTTAATTTAGCCGGAAAAATATTCTTCGTTATATTAATTATCTATTATAACGGAAATCTGGTTTGTTTGAATTGATATAAGAGATTTAAATTCATCTTTTCGTAATAAAAGGCTCAATATGCATGTAAAAATGATTCATGAAGGAGATAACGAGAAAAAATAATCCGTGTGTCGTTTCCTCTTCATTCTTGGCTCGAGCCGCGAGATTATCACGCCCACCGTGATTATGATTTAGCGGCACCAGCCGTGGAAAAAGTGGCAAGAATAAAATTAAAATTACATTTTGTGCGTCCTCATTACACTTTTATACTTCCCTGAAAATGTTTTACCATATTTATTCTGTTCTGTATGTTTGTTGAGATCATATTCATGTATTTAACAGGATAACCTATCGTTGTGTGAAAATAAAAATCCATTCTCACTAGTTTCCATTGTAAACGATACTAAATCCCGGAGTACATTATGTATGACTTTTGTGTTTTACATAGTACTAGTTCAGTTAGCATCTGGTATTACGTAAATACTGGTTGCAGACAGGTATCGCGGCCAGGTGGCGTTAACAGCCGTATTTGTCATCCGCGTACCGACTCCAAAATGTTCCAATTTATCACAAATTTGATATTTATCTACTGTTTCTTGCATTGCAAACACTATGCGATTTTGTGCTGTTAATGTTTTGGAAGTAAATACAGAATTGTACTTTATTTCTGATATTATTTTTATGTTCAGTTAAATGTGAGTTTTTTGTTTTAAACTAAAACTGATTTAAACCGACGACTAAAGGCTACTCTGATTTGAAATCAAAAAAATACAATTCCAATGCTTTTTGTTTTGTTTTTGTAAGAAGCCAAATAAATTATTTATAAATGGCAAAACAGAAAGCGAATCGAAATGTGATTTCTCGGCGCATCACAAACACTTATAGTTTTGTGTAAGAACAACAGAGGGCATCGTCTACAAATAGTGGGTGTAAGGGTCGTTTTGTTCGCCGAAGTTTTTATACTGTGTACGGCTGGGCCACATAACGAGCACCTGCGGCCTCATCTACATAATGTGGACAAGTCGTTGAACTCCGAGCTGGACACTTTCTGCTTCACTCCGCTACTTGTCATTCTCCCTCGTCAAATCGTCGTACTTACTTTTCTTCAGGTCGTTCTTGTTTGTGGTATTTAAAAGTGGAATATTAAATTTTTTAAAACAAAGATTTACCCCCGACCATACCAATGCCAAAAGGGTATCTGTTGTGTCTGATATCTGTGGGTTCCTTGGTGTCGTGAAGCCATAGACTTACATGCATGCATACGCTTGTCTTAAGCGTAAGACGTGAAAGTTGAATTTTCGTTTCGCTCCCAAGAACTATAAGTTTTCTGAAATAAATATAGCCCACACCTCATGTTTGTCTCAACGTTCGAACAAGAAGAGCGCTTTTTGTTCAATTTATTTAATTTAAAAGAAAAATATTTTCGATACTGTGCTATTAATTATTAGTGAATTTATTTACTTTAATAAACGAGTAAATTATAAAGCTAAAATATTTCCTAAGTAACCCAATTTCATTTAATTTGTTTGTTAGGATTGTGGTTACCTGACAGTGACCGGTAGGTATTAGCCTAGTAAATAACAGAGACATAAGGGAGAAAGATATACTTCAATTCAAACGTATAGAGAGAACTATCAAACTGGAGGGATTTTACGTGAGCTTTAGTTTTGTTTATGATCTGGAGAATAGTGAGTTTATAATAACTTTACAGAGCGCAACAAACTCCTTCAAAAGAAAAGTTCATCTTTGATACATATTATGTTCATTTATAATCCAAATAAAAAGGAGCACGAAAACAAAAACTGCGAAACATATGTGCATGTCGTGTGTAATGGGAGGTGATCTGATAAAACGGCAGTCCGTGATGCTGTAGGGAGCGCATTTAAAAGGTATCCGGAGAGTCGTAAAGAAAGTTGTGCCCTTAGCGACAAATGAAACAACGGGGAAAACGGAAACTTGAAACATTCCACAACAAACAAAATGGTCGCGGCGCGGGCTTATGCTAACACCAATACATGACCGAATTACTGTCACATTGCTATAAAATTTACTTACGCTGTCGGCTGTACCCTATATGTTTTTTCTTTGATGATATACGATTGTTTCGTTATCTTTTATTGCCAAAAAGATTGGATAAACAAATAAAAATCAAAATGTGAACAAATATTTGCGCTCGATTGTCTTTGTTTATTGAGTCGTAACTAAAAAAAGACTCGTGAAATAAACGTAACAGTTCACAGCTCCTTTATGTCACACGGAGGATAAAGCTAACAAATAAAATTGAGTCTCAACGAGTGCTCGTTCGGCTGGTGTTGCCTTTGACTGTGGCCATTGCGTTATTATTTTCACGGAACACAATTTACATATAAATAGGATAACGCATTACCGCTGAGTGGTTGCAATTATCTAATATATCTGGATCTTCGTACTAGTCGAATAATGGGAAGCAACGCACTTGATTGGGTATCGTTGTAATTAGCGGTGAATGGTTTGGATTTGTGGCTAATGCCCGCCGCGCAGTTCAATGGATCTGCGAGCTTAAGCTGTGCTTGATGTATTTAGAGATGGGTGACCGATCTTAACACGTCGACACTCTCTGAACTCCAGGTTGTATAAGATATCAATTAAAAACTTTAAAGATGTTTTAGTAGTATTCAAAACAGTATTTTATGTATGGGCGTACACATTTTTTTTATTTATGATTTTTTTTTATAAATAAATTCTAATTTTTATCGCTAAATCATAAATTAAATATTTAATTTGATTTTAACTCATGTTCAATAAATTTTGCAGAGCATTTCAAGAAACAACTTTACAGCAGCATTATTTTTAAATAAAATTAAATTTACAACAACTAAAACCCAACGTATTGAATGAAAAAAGAATGTGTAAAGTAAGCAAGCTAATCTAAAGATGCAATCCTAATGTTGGCCCTCGTTAACGCTGGAAAAAAGCGACAGAAACAAAACGTTGTCGTTGCGGTTTCAATTAGGGTGGCCTGTGGTCGGTGGCCGGCTAGCTCTAATTACCGAGGACGAGAGGAGCGCGGCGCGGTGCGGCGCGGTGCGGCCGCGACACCGCGGTCGCAGCGACGCTGACCACACTAATCACTCGCCTGGGATTTTAACTCGTATAGATTAGGAATTAGCTAATTTGTTATACTATACTAAATAGTGCCGTATCTAAAGACGTTTTATACTATTTGTTCAAAACGTCTATTATTATTTATTTGTTGTATTGTACATAGATGACGTTACAACTAGTCATATCTGTCAAAAATTTACTCGGTAATTATAAATTTTAAATGTCACTTCAAAAATATTTTAAAGCACCGAGGTGCTCAAAATACAAACACTTGGAAATGTATGCGTTAAAATAAAATGAAGGGCATAAAAAGACCATTATTAAGAGTTCATCTAGTTACGTAAAAACTACATGAAAAACAACACAAATTAGTATTTTCAAACCACTGTTTTGATATTCATTTATTAAATATTCATTGGCAATTCAAAATGTGTAAACAAAATTGAAGTTAATCTACAAAATGTCAATTTTATTCAATGGCTAGGGCAATCCCTTTTTAGGCCCATTAACATTATGCGTTCCAATCGTCGTTACCGCAGCACCCACATGCCGCCGCGGGAAAACGACTAGTGTAAATGCTTGTTCCTATCACATGAGATTTTATCTTATTCGAAGAAGAAGAATATGTTTGTAGAAATCTTTTACTACGTGTTCACACTTTTTTCTATAGATTGTTGTGACTTCTTTTTAAAGCTTAGTGCTAAATCTAATATTATGCTCTCACATATAAATAGTTACCTATGTGTGTGCGTTACCCCAGCAAAATGTTGTGCTTTAGAGAGATGAGACTATAACCAATAATTAGTGTATCGTGAGGAGCAATTTGTTTAATAATAGCAAAATTTGTGTGGATTGTAGTTTCAAAGTTATTTGTGAAAAACAGATTTTGCTGGAGGAACGTTTAAAACGTTCCCCAGGCAAAATGGTTGTTTTTTTTTTCAATTTAGCCGCGAACCAAATACATGAATAGATAGGTTTTGTTGCGTAGTAAATGTTTGTAAATAGCAAAATTTGTGTGTGTTATGGTTCTTAAGTTATTTAAGATTTTGCTGCGGTAACGTTTTGGGATTTCGTATATCTCAAAAACGGCTCAATGCAGAAGTTTGAAAATAATACCAGTAAAAGACCTTAATTTGTTTAAATTTGTTTAAACATTAGTTTTTGATTTGGTCGACGTAAACCAATGTAAATTAATCAGTTTCAAAAATCATAAAATACCGATTTGCAGGTAAACTAATACACTTATAAGCAAATAAACAGCTTCACAAAATGCCCGTGGTAGACGCTTATAATGTCAGGAATTTTTGATTATGTAACTTTACACGATATGAAGATATAAACCAATTACATAATTTCAGACTGGTCATACTTTAGCGGTCGAAAACGCAGTTCTCATAACAATAACAAACACGGCGTACTTTAAACAAATTAAAATTATATATGAACATTAGTTCCTGTTAATTTCAGCTTTCAATTACGGCTATTAATAAAGTTATAACAAAAATAAGAATATGCCACCAATTCGCCTATACGCCGACCAAATTGAAAAGGTCACGTAAAAGCGACCGCCACATACATAAGCGCAACCATTTTTAATAAACTGGATAATATGGATGTTTTTTTAGTACAGTTGCATACAAAAGTTTTCTGGTCGGGTTAGTAAAAATAATAAAATGGTTATGATTGTTTTTACATTCTCCAAGATAATTGAAAAATAAAACTTTATTTAGGTATCTTTACTTATATTTCCAGGGCTGCTTTGGTGAGTTCGTGATTAAACTAAAGACGCAATTCATCATACACTTTATTTGAGATTGGGAGATGCAAACGTTAAACACTTCTTTATATTTAACGAACACAACTCTTAGGTCCTGAAGGGGCACTTTTCCTTTTCGGCCTGCCATTTTATTGTAGGTACCGGCTGGTAGATCACTGGTATGAAATGAAATGAATATAAAATGAACTACCTAACATAAACAACGGTGTGAACACATGCTGCTCCCAAAGCCATGAAGTGCATCTATCTGCAAAAAAAACAAAGCACAAATCAAACAAAGACGTCGTCGCACATAAACCACAAGCAAGCACTTCTCTGCAAAATACCTAATGTTCACGACTGATTTCGGTCGGATGACCCAGCGGCAGCAGCATAGAGCAGCGACACAATATTTTGTCTTAATTATACGTTTAAATGTAATATTTATAACGATATTAATTAAAATGTAGTATTCGATAGTACCTAAAGTCAGAATTTTTGACGGCACATCTATAGCCTCACGCTATACCTCATTATTAACTGAGATTATTACTTACCTTTTTAAACTCACGTTGACTTCAAATAGTTATGATCCATTAAATTGTTTAAAACTATAAATAAAATGAATTTAATTTTTAAAATAGAAAAGAGAGAAAACTAGTAGTAATTGTGTAATGAGGTACCTGCACTTAAAAATATAAAACAATCGGGTTTACGAATAACGTTTTTCTGCATAACTGTACAAAACATCGGTTACTAAGCTGCTAATTTGCAATGATTAGCCGTATGTATGTGGCGGTCGCTTTTACGTGACCTTTTCAATTTGGTCGGCGTATAGGCGAATTAGTGGCATATTATTATTTTTGTTATAACTTTATTAATAGCCGTAATTGAAAGCTGAAATTAACAGGAACTAATGTTCATATATAATTTTAATTTGTTTAAAGTACGCCATGTTTGTTATTGTTATGAGAACTGCGTTTTCGACCGCTAAAGTATGACCAGTCTGAAATTATAAATTAGTTTTTATCTTCATATCGTGTAAAGTTACATAATCAAAAATTCCTCACATTATAAGCGTCTACCACGGGCATTTTGTGAAGCTGTTTATTTGCTTATAAGTGTATTAGTTTACCTGCAAATCGGTATTTTATGATTTTTGAAACTGATTAATTTACATTGGTTTACGTCGACCAAATCAAAAACTAATGTTTAAACAAATTTAAACAAATTAAGGTCTTTTACTGGTATTATTTTCAAACTTCTGCATTGAGCCGTTTTTGAGATATACGAAATCCCAAAACGTTACCGCAGCAAAATCTTAAATAACTTAAGAACCATAACACACACAAATTTTGCTATTTACAAACATTTACTACGCAACAAAACCTATCTATTCATGTATTTGGTTCGCGGCTAAATTGAAAAAAAAAAAAAACGATTTTGCCTGGGGAACGTTTTAAACGTTCCTCCAGCAAAATCTGTTTTTCACAAATAACTTTGAAACTACAATCCACACAAATTTTGCTATTATTAAACAAATTGCTCCTCACGATACACTAATTATTGGTTATAGTCTCATTTCTCTAAAGCACAACATTTTGCTGGGGTAACGCACACTACCTATGTATTTTTTCTTTGTAGTTTTTGCGCTATTAATGTTCTAAATAAACTTTATTCATAGATTATTTTTAGGCCCGATACCTTAACTACTTACAAGGCGGCTATTCATAAGAATTTGTAAAATTCATAGCTGTACTTAAAATTATAATTGACTAAAAGTGCTATTCAATTTATTTTTAACCTACTTATTATTAAAAATTCACGAATTAAATGCTTTATTCCATTTTATAAATTTTGTCTTTAATTCCGATGTGCAAAATGTAAAAGTAATTACCTAAGCTTATTCGAAGGCAATTGAATTTAATATAATTTATTATTCATTAATACTGTAGTCATTTTAATGGATAAATTCATATGAGTCGAAGCGTCAGATTCTTTACAATCAACGAAGAAAAGATTTTTTAGATTCGCTTCGATGCGCTTCAACTCTGCTGTAGTATGAATTGACTCTATTACGGACTATTAATAATACTGTGTAGATTTCTTTAAACTACCTATAAAAATAGTATTACGTTTCTAATAAGTACATTAAACTATTTAATAAAAGTTTACATAATCTTTTAGTTTAAATCTATAAATATATCACGTTTGCTATTTGGCACTATGGTTTGTATTGGCTATGGTGAAGTGCTTGGCTCTGACTGGCCATCATCGACACAGCTCAGTGTTGTCGTCCGCGTCGTACGACACGCACGGGACGTCCGGCGGGGCCAGGAATAGTTTCCCTGACGCACACGCACAAAGTTGGTACACATTATTACTCCTTCCACTTTTATTCGGCTTTTCAGTTCTTACAGCTTCTTTTAAATTACTGATCACTATATTTTGAGCGTTGAGTTTTATCTGGAAATAAAAACGACGTTAAATTAATATATATATATAAAAATGAATCTCCAAAATGTATGTACCCGCATAACTTCCGAACGACTGTATCAAATCGGATAATTCTTTTTTGTCATGTTCTTTATCGTAGAGACAAGTTTTGTACAAAAAACAAAACAAATAATTTTTTAAATGGCATTTAGAAAAAGTGACTGAGTTGATATGGTGGTAGGGTGGGTAGGTAGGGTAGGTAGCTAGCTAGCTAGGGTAAGAGGGAAGGTAGGTCGGGTGGGTAGGTAGGTAGGGTAGGCTAAGTAGGATAGGTAGTCAGTTGACGGGAGCGAAGCCACGGTCACAGCTAGTAAATAGTAAATAAATGATAAAAAGCCTGAAATAATTTAAACTTACGGCTCCTACAACCGAGTCCAATTTAATGTTGCCATGCGAAGTTATATCAATATTCCCTGCTCTGCTTTCAAGAAATATGTTCTCCGGCGCTCTTAAATCCAATCGCCTTGTTAGAGATTCCAACCTAAATAACAAAATAAAAGTTGTTAATTTATTCTTACGGTATCGAAAACCATTCATCCAACATGCAACCAAGAGTTTTACGTTTTTCCTATATGCATATATCACATCAAGATAGATCCTTGATAATCTCTTTTTAAATAAGCTTTTGCATATATATCGTAAGGAATTAAATTACGTACGTCAAGTCAAAAGCAGGAGGTGCCCGTACAGCCGGCACTTGTACCGTACTCTTCACGGTGACGCCTCCTGGTCCGTCCACAGCTAAGGCTTCGGAGTACACTCGCACCTCGTCCGGAGCTGCAGAGAACACGGGACCACCGCGAGAGTCCTGCACGTGGAGTGCTCGACCACTGAATTCTAGATGGTCTCGCTCTGAAATAATGAAGGAGTACGTCAAAAAGCCATTTTTTGACAATCGACCTAATATTTCATAAAACTTTACGATTATTTACAAAAGTTTGTAGCAAATAAATTTGTGATTCTTCAAAAACTGCTGGTCAGCGTATCTTACGACTTTACGATAGAAAGATTACTTAATTTTTGATCTCTGATAAACAAGACTATGAAATTGATATCAAACTTGATTTTATCCGAACATTTAGTATGTATAGGTGAACATAATACTTACTTATGAAAAGCTTGGAGTGACCTAAGTGGTCAGGGTCGACAACCTGCACGGTGAAGTTGCGATGGGAATGTACAGTGATAGGTTGCGCGACCTGTGATGTAATGGTTGATGCTACCAGGTTGTCTACGACCCACGCCTGTCCGTCGACATGGATGCCACCCTTTACTATCCTTATAGGCCCCACACCATTCTGAAATTTATAATTTTCTATTATAAATGCTAAGCAAATAGTATTTAATAGCGCATTTGTTTGATTGGGTAGGCCTTCGTTTGTTGCGCCTATTATATATCTAGTTATTTATTTATTTATTTATTTATTTATTCTTTATTGTACACTGTAAACAAAAATAAACATGAAAAAATATACATAGTTACTTACTGCCTTTAACATAACATCGAGGAAAGATGATTTGGAAATCAGCAATTTGTAAAACAGATGAAACAATAAGAGCAAATAAGTGACTCACCATACTTAGTTTCAAAGCACCGACTATCCACAAAGTGAGCGCAATATTTAAAAATACTAGCAGCATTAACAGCACCAAAATGCCGTATAAAGTATATCTTCTCCATCCTCTTGTGAAGATGGTGGGTATACAACCCTGGGTACTCTCGGTAGGGACAGTCGCCGATGGCACTTCACCGGTAGGGGTGCATCCCCACCCGCGCCTTACGCTCGTGCCACTATCCTCCACGCTCATTGTGACCGCCGCCTTATTTTATTGAAACTAACTATGATTCTGTAACAAAGGATTACGTTGAGTATTAATTTGTTGCAATGAGAGCAATTAAAAGCGAATCATTATTTTTTTTTGTATCTTTGTTTGTTAAGGTAATGAGGCTTCGGTCCCTTTTCTTGTTTAATACCTTTTGCTAATAGCGTTTTAAGATACTTTGGGTATCTTTAAACTAAAAGCATTATGTTTTCTTTGTTGCATGGATAATCTTATAAATAACTTTGCCTTGCGTTGGGTTTTTACTCAGCTTTACTAATTATTAGGAGTATTTGTAATAAAAAAAAAAGATACATACAGTGGAACATAAAACTCCTCCTTTTTTGAAATCGGTTAAAAAGCCAAACAAATTGACAGACTTATACAAAATAACATAATGATACCGATTCAATGTTTCTAAGCTTTGTATTATTTTTTTTAGATTTTTCTACTCTATATTATATAAAAAATTAATTTAAGATATAGATAGGATTTTGACTTCAGTCATTTTGACTACAAGTTCAGCAATTTTTTATTCATTCAAATGTGTTATATTTACGGCTTTTGAGTAAAACAAACAAGTTTGTAAAACATGTAAAATCAATAAGTCAGGCAGGATTTATGCAAGTGTTGCCCAAGGGGTCAGGGAGCCACCTGCACCCTCCTTTGTTGTACAGATTCGAAGACTGATATACAAACATACATGTTTGCGGTGTGCATAGGTATAGTGGTAGCATGCAACTGACAAACACTTTGTAAGCTAAATGTCGGAAGTAAAATATACGCACAGCAACAACATAACGGACTGTACTGACGGAGTTTTAAGTCATACATGAAGAATATTATTAACACTGAAATCTCTATAATATACAGCCAGCTTTACCCATACACATGTACGATACGTATGCATACATATACATAACATACATAGTCGGTAGACGCCGCTGCACTCTTCATCTACAATACATTCTCTACAGCGTGATTTTTCAATTAGTTGGCTTGTAATTGAATGAAAAACAAGGTAGGAGCAAGACAAAAGTTGCATATAAAGCGCACTGTAGTACACTAATGAACGGCGTACAGCGAGCACCCACTAATGAATATAACACTGGAGCTTTTCGAAAAACATCCATTAAGTAGGCCGAATGTTGTCATTAACATTATAACAGAAATCTCCTATTAATTGACTTTACTGACTTGTAAATATGATATGATATTTATTTGTAATCTTCCAGTATTTTTCATTCAGTTTTTCCTACTTCCGAATATAAGACCAATACAACTAATATTTATAATGTAATACTAATACAAATTGATTAGCGCAGTAGTAAAGTTATTGGATCTAGGCTAGGTTACGAGGTCAATTCCCGTGTGGGATAAACGTGTACCTGTCTACCATCTGTGTGAAATTTTAATTGTTGGTTAGGGGTCTGGGCGTCTGCGCCTTTAAAATTCATATATTATATACCTAAACTAGTCTATGATACAAGACGAGATTTTCTTCTAAGGGAAAATAAGTAGATCGTGGAAAAGTAATAGAAAGTAACATTGTTTAAGAACATTGCAAAAAACAAAAATGCATTTATTCTTAAGAATCATTTACTTGTGACGTAATCAATTTAATTAACAATTCTAATCAGGCAACCATTCTTTGCTTTGTTGCTTGCAAGTCTTACCGATTTTTCAGGATATTAGAGACTGCTAGTAGATGCCAAGTATTTCAATCTATATAGATATGTTAATTATTTTGATAAGAAAAAAAAAACAGCACGCTGTTTGTATTTTCTAGACCTTGTTAGTTTTGTAAATAACTATATTTCATAACGGCTACATTGATTTACAGTTCTATATGTAGTTTCAGTCAAGGTTATGACGTTTCTGAAGAATTACTCAATGAAGACGCGGCGTTTGCGCGAACAAGCGGCTCATATTAATATCAACAGATGTCATTCATAAGTAAATTAATGACTCTCGCGTTTCCGACGAAACTGCTACATGTCTTGCCCAATGTTGAACAGAATTTCAATTAATATTGTCTAATTATATTATAAACTTTTTTTGTAATGTGACCCACTTTAAAATAATTTCGAAGATATAAAAAGTTTAGTTTAACTTTCTATAGTTTTTCAATCTATTAATTTTGATATTTACGCTGTCTCTTATGCTTATTACAAAGTGATAATAAGAGAAACCATTCCGTTTATTAAAAACTTTATTATCGTACTAGCTATTTCCCTCGGCTCCACCCGCGTGGATGTCGGTTATCGCGGCACAAAAGTTACCCATGTCCTTTGTCAGTCTCTAGACTATCTGTGTACCAAATTTCATTTGAATCGGTTCAGTACTTTTGCCGTTCAAGCGCGACAGACAGACTGACAGACAGACAGAGTTACCTCCGCATTTATAATATTAGTAATGATTTTATTTGAATCGGGAAATCCCAATGAAAATTAAATATTTACAAAACTGTTAATTAACAAGATAGCAAATTTTATTAATGGGTAATTACTTCTACGACACCATACATGCATATAATATTGATTGAGAAATATGTATTACAGGCTAGTTACCTTTATATTATCTAGTTCCTAGACCAACTAGATCCCTAGTCTAATAACTAGTATCTGTATTAAAACGCTGCAATACGGCATGCTATTTTTGTTTCTAATATAAAAGCAGTAAATCCGATATTGTAGGCATACTAGACACAAAGGCAGTAGTTTTGCGTACAAACTCATCCCGTCTGACCTATATACATGTTAAAAGAAGCTAAGAGTAGGTATCTACTGTTTAATAACTAATTATGATTGACTAGTATGAGCAAATGCACTCCTGTGATGCGTTCATGCAGTCATTTTCGAATAGATCGTAATTTGGATTTGTCTAGGCAGTTTAAAATTACTATCGTATTTATGAAAATGAATGTACAAAACCGTAGCTCAGTGCTATTAAATGTTCATGAAACAAATTTTATTTATTTTTTAAGTTTGAAATAAAAGCCTGTGGTATTTTTTTAATTAATAGATGTTATTATAATTTAAAAATTGATCTTGTAGTTAATACTAATACTAAGATTAGTTTTTTATACTCATTAATCGCATTGTATTCATTTGATAACATAGTTTGACATGATATCCATGGGATAGATTGTCCTGTAGTTAGTCTAGTCATCTAGTGTGTTACGTCTATGTCGGTATCAGAATGGCAGGCTTTGTAGAGAAAGCTTTTCACAGTACAATAGGCCACTCTACCTGAGAGTCTATATTACTTTACTTTTGGTCTACTTATGAAGTTAGGATCATTGATCCGTTTCTAACATTGCTACAACTAATAATGTGTATGTGTAGTTGATGAAGAAAGATGCAGTCAAATTATTTTAATGTTATTCAATTCGTTAGCTTCATTGGCCAATGCACATATATAACAATTTAAATAAATACTAATCGTTTAGTTACAGTCAGGCCACTGGGGCTGTGTGCACCGTGCAATGATAAATATTACGAGTGCTGCGTAGTCAGACATACCGCTGTCTCGCCGTCCGCTGTGGTTAACGCTTGGCATCAAGTATGCAAATTGTATGATAGCTGTTTTTTACGCACTTAATTAAACACATGGAGCACAGAGCTAATGAACCATATTTGAACGTTAACTTTTTCACTATTTCATTTGCTGTTGGGCCATTAAAACTTGTCATAAAAGTGTATCATAACTTTGACTCCGAACTGTTATATTTACGGCTACAGTCTCCAATGTAAACAGTATCGTTTATATTAATTGAGCGATGCGGCCGGCTGCACCAGGCGTGTACTGTGACTGAGACTAGGTAAATTCATAGGTGGTGGAAGCAACACTCGAAATATCTGGCGCGAAGCGAGGTGAGGCGGCGTGCTCCAGAATATAATATCAGGCGGTGGAGTGGCCTGCGCTCGACTCGCCCGCCCTCAGTGCGCCCATGCCGCCGCCGCCGTCGGCCCTCATAATAAACGATATAGTGCGAAAATAGAAGCGGAACGGGTATCGCCGTACTCTCCACGTAAATAAAATACCGACGTTTGCAGCGTTCCTGTCTCTCGCTGGCCGCGTTTCTGTTTTATGAATTTCAGTTGGTACTAGCGTTTCGATCGATCTGATGCCAATGGTTTAAAAATAAATGCCACGCTGAATCCTACGTCAACGCCTGAATTTGTAAACTAGGAAAATTGGCTCACGTGTCACATTTAAACTCAAAACTTCCACCGGCATATAATAACACTGGA
Source organism: Diachrysia chrysitis (assembly GCA_932294365.1). Taxonomy (NCBI): domain Eukaryota; kingdom Metazoa; phylum Arthropoda; class Insecta; order Lepidoptera; family Noctuidae; genus Diachrysia; species Diachrysia chrysitis. Next base: position 5,781,669 of record OW028649.1, on the reverse strand, counting down.
TTATTAATGCACTTTTAAATTTTTTAACTCACTTTCGACGTTCAGGTTATTAGCAGCAGGTTCGTGTCCGTCACATAACACAGTAACTGCATCAGGCGCGCTATACATATAGCGCGTGTGTGAGCGAGCTGTCTGCTCCAGCGTCATAACAACACTGGCATGCGCGAGCGACGCCGCCGCCGCTGCCGAATCCAGTTCGTTTTGAAGTGTTGCATTTTTAATCGGGCGCCTGTCTCGCGCGGGACATAACTCGACAACGCTCTGGATACAGCTGGGTTTCTCCCTATTACCAAGTCTAGTTAACGTTAACGTGTCATTAACTGACACGTTCATATAAACTCGTAAATAATTAAAGCGGACACGACCCCGACAACAGTAATTACCTCTGTGATACCTTCCTCGAGTCTGTACCGCGCCGGCCTAACGTTCTTGATATATGACTATTGAATTTTGGAAGATGCTAGGATTAGTCGGTCTGTATTTAGAGTAAATCAGTGAATTATTAATTTCTCCTTAAAATATAATACGATCTTATGGATATTCTTAAACGTTTAACATTTTCTACGTGTCTTACAACTGGTCAAAGCGAACACATGGACAGTAAAGAATTCGTAAACACATTTGACAGTCAAAATTTTATGTAGGTGTATTTATTTTTTACGATCACGACCGTCACACACCACTGTCTGCCTCCCAATATAAAAGAGAATTCAAATACTGCTTAGGTTCAACATAAAAGTTTACGTGTCCATAACAAAGTAGCGAGCGAATAATAATCCGGAATATTTCATGTCCTCTTCTTGTGGATTTTTGGAAACAGCGATGAAATCGTATTGGATGTCACTGAATGTTTTCATGGAAGTTTTATTGAGCTGATAAATGTCAGCCCCCAGGGACATCCACGCTGGCATTTTTTAGATAAGTAAAAGAGAAAAGGGCGATGTTAGTAAAACCCTCAGATTGTTTTTATGATAAAGTGAACGAAGATACCTGATGTAACAGCGAAGAAAATCATTGTTTGATTTCAAATTCCAAAACGATGATAGATTTACATTTTTTGAAATAGCTGTTACATTTTTTAATGTTTGCGAAAGAGATGTTTGAAAAAGAGAGAAGCAAGTAAGATTTGTTTCAGACCCGCTTAATTCAGGCCCCGTTCCCCACTCGATCCTGTTTTAGGAAACAATCCCCGTGATCCCCGCGTGATGCTGCATAATGTCGCCCGCCTCCGGACCTACTAGCTATTATTAATTTAAATAAAACTGCGCTCCACGACAATGTTAGGTCGGCGAAAAAATATTTTAGACAACCACAACCGATGTTTATTCTTTCACTGTTCTTGCATTCTATGAATAATAAATGGAAACTATGCAAAAATTCTAATAAATGTATACTTCGTTTTATTTTTCAATTTTAGTTAGTAGAACTTGTTTTATTCTCATGACCGGTTCTGAAAAAAACTATACTTGAATATCAAAGTTGTATGTTGTCAAAGCTATTTGGTACATATTTGTTTGGTCAGAGAAAATTAAAATAATTTTAGTATATCGGTCTGGCTTGAAAATTCTTTAGACGATGAATGTCACTCATGTAAAACAATATCACCGAACAGTTTGGAGGGTGCGGCGCGCGGCGGGGCGGGTGCGGCGCGGTTGCGGTGCGGCGGCGGTGCGGCGGCGGTGCGGCGGCGGTTTGGTGTGGTTACGTCCGAAGCCAAAGTTCTCCATCATACCTGCGTCACTTGAAAATTGAAAAACTTTCGCAATGCCTTTCTTATGGAAATAGTTCGCGTTTACATTTGAGTGAGTTGTCATTGTAGGGATTCAGCTCGCTGTCTTATTGAAATAATAGTAGACTATAATAACGTATAAAGCTGTAGTTGGGGAATCGTGAAGCTCCGACTGCGATAAATTAAAACAAGGAGGGTGTTTATTGCTCGTTTTGCTATCAAAAGCTGCGTAGATATTTTAAGGATAGCAAAATGCAAACCATCGCGATAGCTCGTGTAAATCCGCATGAAATATTGATACAGTTTCGTGTAAACGTGTAACAAATGCGGTAATTTAAGCCACCTGCCGGTGCGCGCGGCCGCTCCGCTCCGCGCCGCGCCGCGCCGCCGCTTCGCTCGCCCGCTCGGCTATGCACCACTTTTAAACTGCTTACCTAATATTGCTGCGATTTTACTTTGATGCTATTTTTGCCGAGTCTATTGATTTTTGGTTCAATAATTATAAACCATCTGAGTTCAGGCGGATACTACGTACGAGTACCGCAATTTTCGTAAGGTTAAATAGTGAGTTGATTGGAAGCGGTTATATTAGTAAATGTTGGAGTATTATTAAGCATTGATCAAAATGAACCCTTTCGTATGTTTTTTGAAGAAGAATCCTCCCTTTCATTGCAGTCACTTAATAGTTAAACCTAACTAACTACATAAACCTCTACCTTAAAAAAAAAGCTGTAAAGATTTATTTTCGTTTTGTAAAAAGACACGCACCGTGTGTGCAATAACTTATTGTAAGTTTTAATATTAAAATACAAAAAACTTATCAAAAGGTTTCCTAGAAACAAATTATAAGCTCTTAATAGGTGTATAACATATGATACCTAAATCTATTTGGTGGTATAAGACTGAGCAATTTTTCCATGAGTGTTATTTATTGTATGAAAATAAGGTTTTTTTTAAACTTTCGATCTAGAAAAGTATTTTTGTAGCAAATATACAGTATACAAATTTACTTCAACAAGTGAAGTAACCTTTGGCCTTTGATGCAGAAAACTAAACTCATATCGCAGTTCATATCGACCTACTTGTTTGTTGTTCGGATATTTTGGCCAATTTTTAACTAGTGTGAGTACCGACATTGTTAATTATTTGGGTACATTTACACATATTTATTTATTTCAGAGAGTATTTTAGAGAGACAAACTGTCACCAATTTAAAAAAATGGCCGTGTCTCTTTATTACTAATAGTAAAAAAACATTAGTACATTAGTGTAACATCTTTATATACCATGTTTTATGCAAATATATAAATATATTATTATGACCTCTATTAAAAAGAAAAAGACTGAATATATTTTAAAACGATATAAAGGACTACACTAATAAAAAAAAACAAATAAACAGAGTAAAAAAAAAATACTGGCTATAAATATAATGAAATAAGTTACAGTCTAGTTTACATTCTCTGGACATCAAGACATAGCGTTGGACAATATTTTCGCGCCACTACACAGTGTGCCTCACTCTAGTTTAGCCGAACCCCACCGTGTCGTCCTCTTCACTCCTCTCATATTTGTTCGCCATCTATTTACAAGAACATTTACACGGAGCTGTTTTCACTACCGTGTTGGTTTAGGCCCGATACCGTTACGTGATTCGATCGTCTTTAGTTAATATTTTGTTTTATTAGCTTCTTCCTATAATTTGATTGACGGTTATTGTTTATTTTTAAGGTCTGAGAGCTTTTGATATGTTATAGTTTTGTAAAGACCAGAAGGATAAACAATACGTTGATGGCAGTACCCTCTTACCAAAATTCTGTATCCAACAATGAACGGCCATAGGTCAGTTAAAACAATTTTGATATCTTCTTCAATAAATAAACTTCCTTACAGGGTGGAGTCACTCGGGAAAGAGTCCAGTAGTAATGGTGCAATCATCTAATGAATGCTTCCGGGCAGATAAGCTTCGATTAAATGGTCTCTTTATTGCTAAAGGAAAGGCGCGTTCCCTTTATGTGCCATTGAGATATCTATTTTAGTATAAAGATACGGGAAATATGATGCGATTTAAAAATACCAAACGAGTAGGAGTGGTTTCTCTAAAACATAATGCACTATTGAAGCTTCCAGCGTACTCTCTTATGAATTAAATTCGTATACTATCAATGACTACAAATTACATTCTTTGTAAATGCGCGATGGCGATTAGATTGAACATAAGTAAGTACACGTAGATACGCGTAGGTAACACTCTACAATTTATCGCTTGCATATCCTTTCAGCGGGTAGATAATGACCGCAGTAAAACGTTTAAGCACGGAATAACTGCTGCTAGAAGCCGTTATTACAATATTATGAATGGCTTCCCTCGCGCCTCGCGCCTCGCGTCTCGCCCGCATCGCTTTCGTAGGCTCTATGACTAACTACATGAAGCACAAACTGACGTTCATGGATAAACCGAAACGTTTAGTGACCGAATGATTCACTGAAAACCTAAACGTAAAAGTTTATACAAAGCTTGTAGCTATTTTAAATAATTAGAATTCAATGTATTGAAGAAGACATTCTTTGAAAGTAAATTGAAGCCACGAGCGTTACTAAACCATTTAAACTTTCTATTACACAACCATTAAAACAAAATAATTTTAAATGATTTCCCCTGAAACGTAAAAGACGGAGACTGTTTTAGATTGTTTCCCTGACTGAAATTGCTCTGAGATTGAATGCTCAAACAAAAAGCGATTTAACATCAATTTAGGATAGCTAGAATCACATGCGATGTACTCGTACCTACTATTTATATTATTATATGGTAGTAATGTAGGTATACAGTAGGACCGGCGAAATGTTTCACATTGTAATAACATTACGATTAATTAGATATAATGTTAGGTAGACATCGTCGTGTTGTGGACGAAATTTCAGAACAGTATTTCCGATAATTACAGAGGGACAATGTCGTCATGATATACACGCGTCGCGGTGTATCTTGTAGGAGGTAGACTTCCCCTGCTTTCAACGTGTCTCCCTCGCAGAGGATGCGAGCTCTGGCTTTGCTCCGGGCGACGCAAGTAATTAGCACCGCTTTCCTTCCGCTCTCTCAGTGTCTCAGCCTGCTGCGCCGCACTCGGACCTCTTACGTTGTTCCTTACCATATTATAGTGGTAATCTTACATTTTTTACCATATCTAGATTATCAAATTATGGTCTGTTTCAGGTTAGGATTAATTTAAACGGTATTAAACAGCACTAAAAAACTGTACCTCAACAAAACAAAAACAAGTCTTTGTTTATTATTGCTCAAATTTTGAATTAAATAAGAAATGACAGAACATTATGAGGGTCCACATGCAAAGCAATTTATTTTTATTGACATTCGTCAACATAACAAAGAAACTGTAATCAGACTGTTTTGTGCTACCAAATAAGGTGGATGTTTCAAAGTGTCCATTTAGTTGTGGATGCAAGACCTTTTGAGTCACAAAAAAAGGAAAAATTAATCTAATTTTAGAGGACACTTTTCTTGTTCATATTCAAATTGTCATCGCCCTTTAAATTCCTCATAATCCGTCCAATTCTGAACCGTCGAGCGGCACCCGGGTCGCAGTAATCAAGACGGCTTCAGCTGGATTTCATTCCCTACACCAGACGAGCGGACGACTGTTATGGTTCATTTCTAAAAGATAAAATGTTATTAATAAAACTAAACTTAATTATATTAAAACTGAATATAAGTGTATGCCGTTGGGAACTCTACCGTTTTATTAAAGGACTTTATTCTAAAATCATATGGCTGTATAAACTGCTATTGCACTACATTAAATCCAGTGAAACTCGACATGATGCATGAATGTGTTGCGCATTTAAAAAACTCATTACAGGCGGCAACCGGCGCGCGGACGAGTGGCGTCTTTGAAGGCCCGCGCCGCCACTGCGGTATTATTCCAGATTATACCGGCTTCCATACAAATGAAATCTCGCTTAAACCCACTGCAATTTCGGAACGAGAAAATAAGGCTCAAAAGTTGTTTTACTGCACTCGCACTTTCTCAAATTCTTTTGAACTTGAGGGCGGGGCCGTTTACATTAGTAACGCTCTGTATAACTGTAATGACGAGAATCACTAAACAAGGGATTCTTGTGTGCTCATACTTTAAGTAATAGCTGTACGTATGTAAGAAACGGTTTGAAGTATGCACGTAACTTTATCTGGTCAATTTGAAGCAGACTCTAAGTGTAGCAAGACCGCTTCGAATAACCATTACATATTTAGTTAGCCGTCCCCGGAGCCTGCGCTTGCGGTTCTAGCCATTAGCGCGATTGAGCACTAGCCAACCTCTGTTCCTCTAGTCTGGTTTAGATAACTATGATTTTTGTTAAATAAATATTCCGTACGGTTAAAGCAAACTGATTAGGAGAAAGGTACGAGTCGATACATTTATTGTTCTCGTAAGGTAGTTAAAGTAAAATATCGATGCCTTGTTGGTTGCGGCGCCTCCGACTCGTATAGATGCAGATGAGCTAACTATTTGTCTTGCCTGATAGCAGGGGCTTGATTAAACCGTGAAACATTTAGCGGCTTCACCGGCTAGGCTTATAGCTGTGCCCTCCACATTAACGCAAACTCGAGCAGGGCCTTTGTAAATGTATTAGTTTTTATTCACTTCCATTATTATCGTTGCTTTAGTGTTACAGGATGGCATTTAGTTAGTTTGTTTATGCGAGCTATTTTAAAAATAATCGCATGGGTACAGGCGCAGGGCGAGCGCTCACACAGTGATTAGGACAGATAAATGACGGACATTACTTGTAATGAATGTTTAGGTGGTCGTAATCACATCGCGTAAAGTGTCGGCGCCATTACTTCACAGCTGCTGTTGCCGAGATATTGCCTCAAGCACCATTTACCGTTTTGGCGTGGATTTATCCTTCCACATAGTAAAGGGACAGTTTTACATCTTTAGATAAAAATTAAGTCATTACGTTTTATTGAGGGATTTTGTTCATGGTTAATGTGACCCAAAATATATCATTAAATGCCTATATTTGTATATCACAAAATGGTTCGTGTTGCTATTTTTGCCACCTCTACCAGAAACAAGGTTACGACCCCCCAATCAACTACATATACGTTTGCAGAGTTGATTATAGGCCTGTATTCGGAAGAGTAAAAGCAGTTAGCATTTGGTAGGTGTGCCGATGGAGGAGTCACAATTTCCTGCACTTAACAACACAGGAAGTAATTTTGACGAGTCATCAAACGGCGGACACCGATTGACGTCGATGAATATCAGCCCATCATTAGTTACCTCCTGGAGACAAATTATGAAACGGTGACTTAATTTTAGTAGGTTTATCTTTGAGGTGTACTTTTGGTTGGCAAGTGGCGGTTTAAGTTCGATTAAGGAAAATTTAAAGGGGTTCTTGCAACTTGTTCCTTTTAAATGTAAGTAGTCGGCAACAAAAGTCTACAAATCGTCGGTTGGTGCTCGTCTGCGGGACGGCGGGCGGCGTCGTCATCAAAGTTTGGGAATTGTGGCCATCTGCCGCGCGCCGCGTCGCTCTCAGATTACCATGGAGAGCTTCGTTTAATCGTTTTATTAATACGCCGACAAATCGTTTAACTGCCACTTACTTCCACTCCTTTGCTCATTTTACCAGATTTTTGATAAAGATAATTTTCTCGTGGTCCTATTAGACTTTATTTAACATCTTTATTTGAATGCTTGTTTTCCGAGAAGAAATTGTGTGTGTCATACGTATATATACGTCGTTTAGCTTAGAATCATAAATAAGTATCGTCGTAAATGTTCCACAAACTTTTATTTCAATAAGATAACAATTTCACTTTCATAATTAGAATATTAATATAAGTAGACAATTTGTCTATTCATATGCATGAGTAAAAAAAAAAATGTACCTACCCTCTTCGAATAATCTTTTGGTTATAAACTAGTCGGTGAATATGCGTCTTATAAAGTTTTTGTTTATTACACACTATTTGAAGATTAGTTTAGGTAAAATTGACAGTAAATAACCATTAAATATTCCTAACGTGTACCTTACAGGCGGCAGTTTTGCCTCGAAGTAGTTCCTGGTGGCTAGTCGGCTAGCCGGCAGTCAGCCGCGCCTGTTATTAGGGCCCGTAAATAATACCTAAGTATAAAGCCTTACCTAGTTTTATTTACAGACAAAATGTATACCACGCTAATCACCGAGAACACATAAATACCTAGGAAGCTAAGACAGCGCTCCTACCGTAATTTTCACACATGCATACGTGAATAAATAAACAAGTTTTACGGCATGCGATCTGAATGCATATGAAATACACATACATTAGGTTCGCACGGCGGATGACAGGAGAAGTGGTGTTGGCGGCGCGATGTGCGAAATTGACACCCATGTCCAGCGCCATTGGCTCTGATTGGATTAGGTTCGAAGCGGCGTCGCACGCTGATGTCGAACTCAAACGTAAAATTTTACGTGACCACTTTCCAAACGGCGACTTTTGTGACGCGATTGCACACTTGAACGTCGTCCTCCGTAGCTTTGATCGGTCACTATGCGCAACCACATTATGTAAATTTAGCAAAGCCAGTAATAGAGCTACATTACTTACCTATTGACGTTTCGCTTCGCCTCTCGAAATTGTACACTTCACTCGAATTCAATTCCCAATATCGTATCTTACAGCCGCCGCGGATTACCGATCGTCCATTTATATATTGATACCAGTGCTACAGTTATTTGAACTGTTTGTGATAATACTTATTGTCTGGTAGTGTATAAGAAATTCAAGTCCTATAGTGAACGCAGTGAGGTATTACGGCGACTGTGATCCTCTTACCTTGATGGTAGCGCTATCGAAATGTTTTGTTGAACAGACCACGGGAATTTATACCTACCTACTAACTGGTACTTAAATATATTTACTAGAAGAATTTATTAATGTAACAAACAATTGATCAGTAACTAGAATGTTCTTTTAAATACTAATACTGTTGTAATGTTAATATTAGCAATTGAAATCGTATCCCTCTTACGAATACACGGTAACACGGTAATAAATTTACTGTTAAAGTAACCAATTCAAAGCCATTTTTGCGTTCTGTACATGTAATCTATATTTTCTTAATGCCCTCCGCTTATTCTCGAAGCAAAATTTATGCGCCATTTGCCGCGCCATACCTCTTTTCATTCGAACTAGGTACAACTTTGACTATATTTAACACATTTTTGTATTTGCTCGCATGTGTGCGAGTTAATGCAGTGTGGCACTGGTTCAAGTTGTCGGCTCCTCCGGTTCTTTGTGAGGGAGAAGCTAAATCTCATAAGAATGCCTTAATATCCACATCTCATTACACGTAACTTTGAAGAATTATGACTTGGCAAAGTCCTTTATTGGAAATACCTTCACGGGCCTGAAATATTGCTATGTCGTGAAGAGCTAAAATTTCTAATTAGAAATTCTTTAGTAAAACTTTATTAAGTTTTTACTTACTGCAACGAACCTAATGAAAATGCCATGCTGTCAGTCGAGCTTGTGCAAATAGGTATACCTATCTAAATTAAATAAATTATACTCGGAAGCGATGCTCTGGTTTTATGCAGTCTTTATTAGATGTTTGCTCAAACCTTCAACGAATATTAGCAATTTCATTATGAAAGGTATTTAAGTTTATGGCTGAGATAAATACTGTTATTAAACGTAACCTGTTACGTTTTGTAACTAGGAAGGCATTAAACAAAGCGCAATAAAACTTGTCTCGCAGTAGGTGTGTAGTATTGATACTGGTGCGATTGTGTTTGCTTGTACAAGAGGTCAAATGTTTGATTAGCTCGTACGTTTTGATGAGTTATGGATTAGGTGAGTCTAACGATGTTTGCAGTTACCCTCTGGCTGTTTGCCTCACTAGTATTTTATTGTTTTGCGGTTAGGATATATTGTGCGTAAGTTTAAGGGTACTTTGTTCAAATTGGTTTGAACGAATATCAAATCTGTTTTACCTCAGTTTCGTGGAAACTTTTGTGAACTAGGTACCGGTATACAATTTCTTGTGATATTTGTGTCAACATTTTTGTAAATATTTCGAGGCGGCTCGAATGGAACGCAGCCGCGATACCTCCGTCGTTACCAGTGCATTAGACGCCGTGGCAAACAATTACATTACCCCTGCATGCATAGTTTGGCACGGAACCAACGGTGACTACCACTCGTTGAACACGACCGACTATTTTCAACTGTTATTGTATGTTAAATTTGAGTTGATGGCACTCTTCGCCGAGTGGCAAATCGATATGCATTTTACGATGAACTGTGAGATACACTAAGAACAAGTTGTTTCAAGCGAATAATAAAGAAAAATGTTTTATTTTTTAGTCGTTACATTTGTGCTTATGTTCTGGAGGTGTTACATTTTATAAATAACTAATAGTAAATTATGCGAAACATGAGTTTGCTTAAAAAACTTTTCTGCTACTTTGAAACATTTGCATTTTCCAAAAACATTTTTGTAACTTTGTTCTATATAATTTTCATTTAGCGCATATTGTAGTTGCATATCACTTACATGTCTCACCAACCCTTTTCAACGTTTGGGCCCACGTAATTCAAGACAAACTTCACTGTTTAAGTAAAAAAAAATGTGTTCTAATAACATGATTATACTACATGATTGCCTTGTGCAAAAGAAATATAATTAAACCGAAGAACACAAGTAGATAGCTTAAAATATAAATATTAAAATGAAATACGTTTCATCGTTCAACGAATCGGTCAATACGTATTTAAAATGAGACGCTCGAAGAAACCGTGTTGTATCTAAAACAAAGAGATCTTGAAGAAATGGAGGAAATAATTTAGTTCTTTGTCTTGGCAATATCGAAGCGGACGGTGCGCGCGGCCCGCGGCCATTGCGGTATTAATCGACGCAAAGCTGATTATGCAGTTGTTTCTAACGTTGTCGTTTTCACGGTTTCCATTTCATTTCTACAGCTGTAAATTCATAAGCATCTTAAATTTTCGTTGCCAAATCTTTGAGTTTCTTATACCTGTTAAATTTTATGAGAGGTATCCTTTTTATTTACCACTTTATAAAATATGTTATAATAATTAAATATGTATTAAATATAATAATACGATTTGCAAAATTTGATACATCTAGTTGTCACACTTGTTTTAAACGTCCAAGCATTGCAATTAAAATTGAAGTGTTATTTATCAAATTTTAATATGCAAGTCATTCATAAGTCTACAAATATCACTGTTTAGTCCTGAATTCATATTGTTAGAATTCCATATATGTCCGACAGTAAGCCATAATTTGTTTTCCAGATTCTAAGAAAGTAGGGTCGCTGTTCCATTTATTTAACATGGAATGAGCTTTTCTACATAGTGTTATAATACAATTCGTAGACACTTTCAGAATCTACGGCTACATTTAGTAGAATATAAAACGAAGTAAAACCTTCTTACATAACCTGATAGGACTTCTAATCTTAAGTCACTTTAGTTTGTGTTACTGCATAACGTATTTATTTTAGGTGAGATATTAGATATTATCAATAGGTATATTTTTCCTTTGTGCTGATGTAATCGATATGCGACCGGTTTTATAACCGTAATAACTAACTTTGTAATCGAGAGCTGGGTAAGCATGCGGGTGTTATTTTATGGAGAAACGATCTTTTTATTTTAATATCAGCTTTTTTAACGCTTTTAACTACAAAAGTATGTATACAAGATTCGTGTTTAGAAAAAGCAAAATAAAGTAAAACAAACGGACTAATCGAAATATTAAGTCCGGCCAGAACACCATGTACCCATATCAAATTAATTTATCCACGAATAGATTATACTCAGAATCCTTTTAGATAAAAATAGTCCTACGCCGTAGCAAATAAAACTAAACTTAACTAAATAGTTCAAAACTCACAACACCAAAGAAAATTTGTTATGTATATAACATAAAAATAAGTGTTATGAGGATAGTTCCGGTAAAAGAAACATGATTGCATTCACGATTAGAGTATTCAAATGGCACGTATGTCGTAGCATTCATAGCCGAAGTGCTACGCCGTAGCAAGTCCAAACCTCCCATACACCCTTAATGTGTCGGGTTTAGACTGTATTATACTTAACGCCTTGGTTACTAATGTTCGTTTAGATAAACAAATAAAGTTATTTATAAAAAAGGCGGAAACATTAAAAAAAAGTGGATCTTTTAATAGGCGTACAAAGGCGTACATTATGGCCATCTCATTTTAATGTAATATTAAATTGGATATTTTCTAATTAGGATTATTTTTGATTTATTTTATTCAAAATTTTAATGTGCATCTACAGAGTAAATCACTCATACTTTTAATGGTTTTACTAACTATTAAAGAATTCAAAATATGAGTAGTAGCTAAATACGTTCATGAAAATATTTGTCATAGTACAAACATTCATGTGTAGCTGATCAAAGTGTCGAGGCATCGGTTTTCCGTTTAGTGTTGGTCGCTGCTTGCATGGCCGTAAGATAGGCCGTGCGGCTACGAGCGATTTGCAAGATCCGCTCTATCGCCGCCGAACACCCAAACAATTCCCACTGTTTTACTCACAACTGTTCTGTTTTAGGAATGTAGGCTCAGCTCACACTGTTATAACTATTTTGTACAGATAAGTTAGTACTTTACCTATAGACTAAAGTGCTAATGTGCCTTTCTTAGTTTTAGTGAAAATATAGGTATTTTGTACAAGATCCCAAGTATTAATTGTGGTATTTAATTTTAACAGCAACGTTTTTTTTATTATGGTTGTATTAGTTTTAAACACACAATAGAGATGTTGACTATTTTTTTTAATGTCCGTCATTTAGGTCAGTAAAAAATATTTTACGTAACTAGGAACTTACGACGATACTTTGATTTGAAATGTCAGATGACGTCACGATGTCATACGCTTTGTAAAAAATCGAGTTTTTAGTGGTAAAAAATCCTTGCAAAATAATATTGATGCTGTATTTAAATTCAAGCTTTAAGTAATTATACATTACTTGTACCTGAGTTCGTTGTTGCTGCTATCTATTTCTCAATTGGATAGACAACCGCTTTGCTCGTACTAAGTAGTCCGAAAGATCGATGTTCGAAAGTGTTATTAAATTCCCGTTCGTTACAAACTTGATGGGAAACCGTCGTAGAATGTTGATTTATATCATCCTGTCAAATGTTTAAATCAAATTAGGTAATAACATCCGCGTGTCACGTAATTTAAAATGTTAATTGCAATTTATAGCTGACTGTTATTTAGGCCCGGACACCTGGTAATAAATAGTTCATACAGAAGTAATTTTGTAATTAGAGGCGTACCCAGTAACCACTGAATACCTATACAATGCGATTGCGACATAAATGCCAATTGTCGAATTGTGATCCGTGTGTCGGCATTTATTGCATAGCACGTCTGTAATTTGCATACGTTTGAATACTAAGTACCGGCAACGTCATGGTTTGCAGCTACTTTAATTGAATAGTTCGATTTATGCTTATTAGTTCTACTTTGTGTTTTATTGTTAAATTAAAGGTTATTAGTGATCACGATTATCGGTGTCGACGTAGATATATACTGATATCATTCATCGCGCATATCATATATGAACACTAAACAGTAATGTTTAATATAAAGCTGCTTTCGTAATATCACGTAGAGTACCAGAGAGTGCGGTGAAATCATGTTGAGTTGGCAGGAGATCTGAGACACGGGTTAACCAACAGTCATGCCTGCTATCTGGCGGCGCTAATAAGTTATTTATAAGAAGTCGCGTTCTAGACGGCTCGCGTAGCGTTCTACGTGCCACTTAACGTAGGGACGTTCCCTCCTACTCTGAGGTGTTTATGTCTGAATTTCGGTTTCACAAAATAAGTAGAAATTCTAGTTTTCTAGTAAGTCGGGGATTCTTTCTTTAAAATACCTATGTTATGAAGAGAAGGGAGGTAAAATTGAAACTGGCGTCATTACTTAGTATGCATTGGGCGGCGCGACGTGTTGCGATCGCCCCCGCCGCGGGATCGACGCTCCGGTCACGTTTTTCCAATTGTTTTCTGACGACGTGTATCATTCTTTTAAATCAGATTTCATGATTTATTGTCGCGTCGTACGTCGGTGTAGGTACTGCCGGCGTCGCATTCTGTAATATTTTTTTTCGAGAAGTCTCATGACATATCAGTGTCATTTGTGTTATGAGCAGCAGACTCAATTTCGCACACGTGAACGATCCACAATAGCGTCTTTAGTATTCATGGGTCTGGCGGAGATATGGTATGACATTTGCAATTTTTGTTTCATTAAGAATTCAGATGTAAGGGATTGTGGGAATGAATTGTTACGATGCGTCACATTCACGTCTCTATTAAATTATTCTATCGTATTTATAATGGAATGCGTTTGCATGTGATATGAAGTATTTGTATAAAATGTCAAAGTTTCTAGTTATAACGCATTTTATCTAATTAAAACAAGTTTCTAACTACCTTAGTTACAACTAGAATTTCCTAGTTATAACTAGAATTTACTACTTTATATATTTAACTTTTAGATAAAACTAGTTCTACTTTTGACCTTGGTTAAATTTATTAATGTAGTGTTTGGTCAAAATGCAATGGATGACCGGGTAACTCGATCGCTCATTACGACAACCAAGTTTCAGGCATATATTTTACTCGACTGTTAATATTTCTCATGCTTTTTATCGCGGCGATACTTTGACAGAAAATACATGTTATTTACAACAACGCATATATCGTGGGCCGTTAATATCGGTCATTTATTAGCGGTGACCCGAAAGGATATTATTTATGAAGTTTTAAACCCAGTTTCAGTTCGCTATCCATCACGCCCAGTGTCAATAATGTGTATCACCAGTGTGATGTTAGGGATATCAATCATCCTAACTTAATTGTACTGATCGGATACGTAGTTTTCTTGTAGAACTTTTCGTGTAAATAGAACACTCGATAGAGTAAAGTATCATGTTTATATTATGCTACAAAAATTTGAATTGATTAAATATAGAGGACAAATCTTTGTGTGATGAGCATGATAATTTGTTCTGCGTCTGGGTGTAATTTATCTATAGTATGTATGTTTTTAGAAATATATAAGTATGTTTATCAGTTGTCTGGTTGCCATAATATAGGCTCTGCCTAGTTTGGGATCATATAGCGGTGTGTGATTTGTCCCAAGATATAAAACGTAATAAAAAATCCTTTTTTATCTTTATGTATTTACGAAGACTATTTTAACTATTAATCGATACACAATTAATAATATTGTGATCAGGTCAAGTCCTAAAAGAAAATTATGAAGCCTATAAGAGGAAATAAACGTTAAAATAAAGATCTGTACAATTTCTGTAACATACTGATACTGGTACTTATAGACAGTTGGAAGCTTTTGAGGCTTTAATTTATAGACCTGTTTTTTTTCTATCATTAAATTAGGATGTTCTTGTTGAATATTATAATGAAGACGCACAAATCTCACCTGTATGTGGATATTTAATTGAAATCCAAATTTCCAAGTGTAGTTTAATCCTGAGTGTGGTTCTGGCTAACTTTGCTTTTGCCGTTGTTTTAGTTATAATGGTTCTCTTTGGTGGCCAGGGAATTATTGCTAATGCAACTTGCATTTCTGATGTATTATGTGAATATATCAAGGCTATGTTATTTAACAGAATTGTAGCCTTATATTTACAGTTCTCAGATTCATAGTCGGGAAATACAAGTTTATGTTCGTACTGTCGGTGTTGTCTCTCTCTAGTTATTGTTTGTTTTGACATTATGTAGAACTAATGTAGCTTGGAATAGGAATTTTGTTTCATATTAAAGTGTTATTTGAATTGCTTTTGTGTGTGGTAATATATTATCAAGTGTATTAGAAGTCGATTTCAAGTACTAGAATATTTAATAAAGTTAAAATTGCAACGAAAAGAGTAATTGTAAAAATAAGGTATATATATATGTAACACTCTACGTTACAACTTCAAAAGGAACGTGTCTATAAAAGTGTATTTGGTAGAGAAGCAGACATAATAATACGTATGTTGTTGTATAACATACGTGCTCATAGATACGGGGTTAGATAGGCGAGTGAAGCCACAACACGGTCACATATGGCCCGCAGTCCTCGACCTCCGGCAAAATGCTGACATACTGATTCTATTTTGCCGCACAAGCGGTTACAAAAATATGTTATTCTCGGAGTGTGATTCTTGAAATATGACGTTATTGATCTGCCTTCGAACAAATATAAAGGTTAATCTAATATGTCTCAACAAACCTGTTTAAAAATACTGGCAGCGAGACAATAAACTTGAAATAAGAAAACAAGGATGCTGCAGTCTAACAGGATTTAATGTTTAAACTTTTTATTCCCAGACTTTGAAGCAGACGTACAATAACAGTAGATGCGAAGGTTTACTAGACTTAAAAAAATGCTTATTTTCGACCAGTTTCTAGGTTTAAAAAATAAATGTTTGATTTTAAAATTGTATTAAAAATTAAAATGCAATATTTCACTGTTTTGCTGGTAGAAAATTATGTTAACTAGTAAATCTTCTTCCCCTGCGTTCGTTTCGTAACCGACGAAAAGCATCTTAGCTTCGGCACAAAGTAGTAGTGTTGATGGATTTTATGCAATTTTCAGTATCTATCACATCCAGCGCTGCGATGGCTCGAACCCGCTGGGATTAAGTTCGATCTTTTCGCAATACTTACAGGGTAAACAGCTCGAGCGGGCGCCGCCGCTGCTGCCCCACATAACTACCAGAGATAACTAGCTCTTACTTAAACGCATACAATAAAAATATAAGGAAATCGTTAAATATCTCTTAAAATAATTTTAGGAATATAAATTTACGCATTTTTCTGTTCTAGTTATTTGCTTAAGGCTTTTAAATATTATGTCTTTATTTCGAATACATTTCTTAGCAGTGTATCAGTAGTAAGATACCATTTTGAATAATATGGTCGATGTAGTCGTAGAAATAAAATAATTTACTTAAGAACAGTCTTGTCTACATTTTTAATAAAGGGGTCTATGTTATATTATGGCACGAAAATGTTAATGTTAAATTCGTCAAAAAAGTAATATGAAAACCTAGGGAAATTTTAAATGCAGTGTGCTCTTCATTATTATGAAGTGGGAACGCTTATAAAATCCGCCGAATGGCGCTTTGCCGCGGCTACCGGCTAGATTGTGTGATAGCTCATTCACAGCGGGCCGACACTGAGAAATTAGTTTTTTAATAATAAATTGTTTACTTTTTGTTATTTACATAAACACATCTGCTTAAATTGTGTGACATATTATTGCATGGACCAGTGAAATGATGACACGACACAATAATTAAAATTGGGTTTATGAACTACGGCTTATTATGTCAATCAGCTTTTTGTGCGTCATTTTCATATACATTCAACGATTGTTAATGTTGCATTGTACCTATACACAGATATGAATATACCTGTTGTAAAGTATAAATGTACCTACACTCCATACAGTTAACATTTTAAAAGTTTTGCGATTTTCAAGATAAGGCGCCAGTAACACTTTTAAAGTGAGTTAAAGATTTTTTACTCTTTTCAATGTACGTCAAGGCAATTTATTCCAGTGAGCAATTGCTCTTAGCACCTTCGTGTAATGTTAGTAGTTCTGTCAAAGTGCATTAACGCCAAATCAACCATTATAGCAGCTTCAAAGTATTATTGGAAAGAGATAAAGCAAAATATGAGACGACCTAATTACATATTTTGCTACAGATATAACAAGCTTCACTCGTGTTGTGACGATATGTCGAGGACGTGCGTGGAATAAATTTTTGTTCATAGAAACCATTTTCAATTTCACGGCTCAATCTTTGTGTGCTCGGGGTGAATATGTAAAAGGGCATTCGTTGATGTCAACAAAGTGTAATGGTTTCGTGCTAGCGCGCGCTTGATCTATGAGTTAGAATCCAGACCGATTCTAAATTGGAAAAAATATTATACCACCTGCCTATGCACGGCACACACGATCCATTCTATTGAATTCATCGTTCGGCCGTGTTTGTTTGAGCGCAATTCACTATTCCTTATAGTCTAAGTAAATATAGGCAAATAAAAACTTTTGAACGTTTTACATTCCGTGTAATTAATTTTACAAGATCCACTTATCGTTTTTACTGCTTTCTCAATTTACTAGGTGCTGATAGATACGACAGGGTGTTTTCATCGATCAATGTCGTATAGCTATTGCTGCGAAACGTTAATTGTTGATTTTATCTGAAGCTTGCTCTTTTTTATAAACTTGGTGCTTATAATACTATAAATTATAATTAATTATGTTTCTTATTTTCTGAAAAAATATCCTCATAAGTGACGAGAAAAACGGGAATAAGATGGTAGTGGAGAACGCTCGCCATTTGGGCCGGGAGCGAGTTTTGACAAATTATTTAAGAACGTGTGTTAGGGGGACGTGCCCTATTATGCGCATGATTGATAGTGTTGATAGCGCGCCGACAAACTTTCCATTTTTAATCTTTTCTCGAGTTTAACATGGATCTTTTGTTGGAGAACGATTGCCTTTTATGTATCCGAGCGCCAACATATTGTTTATTATCACTCTGATATTTTGTTCGTGTTTTAGGGCTGGCAGAGCGCCAAGTGATGTCTACACAAAATGTTCGGTGTTTTAGTGGCCGTGTATTGCAATAATTTTTGATTATAATACTTCACTGTTTGTTACTTATTGCGTGGTAAGTATTCGCAATTTGCGAGAGAGTTTGTTATGATATTCAAAATGGGTATTTTTTAATATTCAACTATTTAGTGTTTTCTATTCTTTATTCAACCCTACCACTAAATATGTAAGAGATTAGTATTCATAGGCACTAAATTATTTTTCTAACCTTAGTGAATAGAGTAAAGTGTAGGTATATTTCGTAGGTACTTATATAAAATGTTTTTGATATACTATTAATACATCCGGATTAAAGCATTAGTAACAAAAGAGGTGATAAGTACGTTAATACTTATAAAATCAATAAACAAATTTAGTGGATTATTTGTAAATTATATATTGTATGCATTCCTTATAAGCGGTGTTTAGTATTAAGTAAACAAGGCTGTACTTACATGGGCCGTACATAAACCTTATTCATTTTGTATGGGGGATATCCATCATCTTTATATCGGACCCCGCTGTGACAGCCGCGTAAAGGTTACCCTGGATATTAGAACGAATTAACAACAGTTTGTGATACTTTTGACGCAGAATAATGTCAGGAAATCATTCAATTTGAATACGTCATACATCTATTTATTGTACTGTTTGAATAATTTATTGTTACCTACGTGTTTTTAAACAAGTAGGTACACACGACATCGTGTAGATAAAATATGTATGTTAGTCAATAATTCTATGAAGTTTATACCAACAGTATAAAAAGTTTGAAACAAAAGTTTATTTTATTGATATCTAAGTCAGTACAGCCCTTAAGTATTTTAAATTGAAAAACGTTTTTGTTTTGCATGGTGCTTGTAATTTTTAGTTTACAGAAATATTGAAGTTATAGTTATATAAATAATTTGGTGGCATTATTGTTTAGGGAGCGCACGTGAGTAGCACTACTGTTACAGGTAGCGTTTAGCCTCGGAGAAGCAGCGTCTCCCGGGGGAAATCAACACAACAATTACATCGCGAACCTATTTCCAATAACACCCGGCCAACCTTTTAAAACCGAACGAGTTCCTATTATACTCACATGAAATATTGCTTTGTTTGACACAAATAGACGTACGACGCAAGCACAACGCTACGTAAATGATTCTTATCTCGAAATGAGAGGTATTATGTATTTACGACGCTGCTCAGTTCTGTAAGTCGGTTTGTGATAATACTATGAATATTCAGAGGCTTCGGTCGTCCCTGAGGATGGAACCCTTCCAAGCATAAGAGAGGAAACGCGGATGGTGAGTTCCAAAACAATATGATATTATCGCGGCGTTTAGGCGGTCCTAATAAGATTTACCTCAATATTAATGCGCATCGCGGCGTCCATTATTTGGAGGTATTATCTAAACACGGCCGGTGTATACCGACACTTTCATTTATAACATTTAATAATAGGCATCGACGCGGCGGGGGTTGCCAAGTGGTCTTTAGGAAACTATTATACTGTCTACTACTGTTTGATTGTGATATATTCCGGTTTACGGTAACAAAAGAACAACCCTAGTATTACAGAACAATCGTGTCCTCCGACCTTTAGCTCCATAAAAGAGCAGAATGATTAATTGTTTCTCCGACCTCTTCAAAACACCGCCTTATTCTTTTAAATACTTCCGTTATTTTCCAACTCGATGAAGGCGAGACCGTGATTTTCGACTATAAATTAATATTAAATTACGGATTAGAAGCAAAATATTTTCAGCTGTTGTTTTTCTATCTACTTACCGGGTCTTTAAATATTACCAGTTAGATTGAGATAAAAATAGAACATTTAAATTTCGATAAAACGAATGTCGTCGAAGAAGAATTACTTATTGCGAAAAGATTTGTCGTTTATAAACTCATAATAAAACGTTAATTTTATTACTATTTTCAGCACGTAACGGTAACGTCATATACATCAATAAATCTGTCGAAGTGTTTCTAATAGGTCGAAGCTGAAAGGTAGGTCCAATTTAGGTCATTTTATACCTCAAGATTTTGGCATGGCCGTTTATAGATATGACGTATATGCATAAAATGTCGGGCAAAACAACCTATACCAATTTTATGGCATTTCACGTATGAATGCATCGAAATGTGATCTAATTTACATGCACACTTTGCATAAATGTGCCTGACTTAGGCCTGCAAGTTTCGGGCTGAAAAATTAACTCAAGACACTTATAAATACCCATCAAACCAAAATACACAGTTCCAGTTCATTTCAATGATTGTTTTGGCTAGCGTGGTACGATCTTGTTGTGTTGTTCCCCGACCGAGCAGACGCGTGAATTCAATCTATCGAGGCTCACGCGCTACGAAGCGTCCGTCGCGTCGGCGCGCTTTGAACAGGGCCACTAAAAGCGATTCGCCGTAAACAAGAATTAACGCCAAACCTGTATCGACCACTGCACTCTCCTTTATGGTGACATGATAAAAGCTCTCCGTTTTGAGAGCTAACGTACGTTATACTAACCCGAAGTACCTATGCATTAGCAATCAAAATCTGAGCTCGTTGTACTAACTTATAATAAAAATATTCGTGACTAAATCCGTGATCGCAATAACTTGAACAAATTTTATTAAGAAAATACTTTGATTGCATTTTTCTAAAGTTCGTCAGTATGTTGATGTCAACCCATCTTTTATAAAAATACGTTATGTGCAAGCGAAGTTTATCATTTATTCACACGCTATCCGGACTGATAATCTTCACTGAGAACTTGAAATCTGAACATAAAGTATACTTAAAAATAAGTTTTTAAAATAACATTTGTTCATTTTTGCAGTCCAGTACCTACTCTATATTCATTTTGTTCTATGTAATGGGAAAAAATGCGCATCATACGTGTGTCTATATCGAATCGGCCCATCGAAGCTCGTAAAGAGGCATTAGTGTAGCTCTGAGCCAACCGTACACCCTTTTATGTGACCACGATAACACCCTCCTCTATCAGTACCTTTAGCTTAATAACATCTGAACACAGAAAGAATAAAACCTTTATTAATTGTAGATATTATACAACATTATTTACAAAAAAAAAGAGGAAAAAAAGGGTAACAGACCAATTGACATCCTTTAACACCGACTGTACCTTACTTAGATGTTAATAAAAATAATCAAAATTATTATCAACAAAATGCCCTTTTTTATATTTTGTGAGTATCGAGGCGGATGGAAACGATACACGAACGGTAAATACTGGTTATTAGTTATTCTAGTTCTGGTCACTATAATATTTTTGTAAGTGTTTGTGTTTACACAAAATATAAAAAGTGCCCATTATTTTAATTTCGATTATTAGGGTTGCGTTCCTATACAAAAACCGAAACATTATTATTTTGCTTAAAATTTTATTAAGATTGTTAAGTCGATTATAAAAGATATCAATTAGTTTGTTTCTTTATGTCTCTGAGTGTCACTTGATTTTGTTCACAGTATTTTTTCTGTTCTGCTAATTGTGCTGGTGTGTGTAGTTTGTTACTGTAGAGTAATATTTCTGTTCCATTTCGTTGTCAAAAATAATATTTAAAAGTATGAAAATTTCAGTTTAATAAAAGTATAAAAACGCAGACTTACTATGTGCTGGTATTTCTTTCTGAAGGCAGCATGTGTTAATTCATTTCCTCAACTAAATAATTACCTCCGGATACGGTAATATAAATGTAAACCGTTATATAATTGTTACACCTGTAACTACCATTTACTAAGAAATCAAATCCAACAAATACCTTCTGTATGATTTGTTCCGTATAAATAGTAAATTAAGCAAAGCATGAAATAAAAAAATATAATGTTAGCGTTACAAATAAAAGTTTGCATAGTTATTTTTGTAATTAAATCTAAAATAAAATCTAAGGCCTAACCTGTCTACTGGAGTTCGACGTTGTTCATGTTTTACGAGTGATGTGTCACAAGGGGCGGGTTTTTTCTTAACAAGACGTCCCTCGGGGCCGAACCTCACAGAATGTTAAGTACTCAAGCTCGTTAGTGAACTTTGCTTAGCGTGTTACTGTTACTTCCAATGACGATAAATAGGTAGAAAAAATATCGTGTGCATAAATAAATTATCGCTTTACAAAGTTCGCTTTAACTGTTACTTAATTTTAGTGTTTTATAAATACTTTAATAATATTTAAAATACAAAGTAAAGAATACTGATAAATAATTATTTATTTTTTTGACAACATCATATACATTGCTCTGAACCCAAATAAATAGCTAAAGCACTTGTGTTATGGAATTCAGACACAACGAAGGTACCACAAACACCCAGACCCGAGACAATGTAGAAAAGTGGTTTTCTACAATGATCCGGCCGGGGATCGAACCCGGGACCTCAGAGCTGGCGACACCTTGAAACCGGTTTGTACGCCACGCGGCCACGGAGGTCGTCGATCTCTACTATACTACATGTAATTTATCCGTGATTGTGATGTAAAATGTATTAATATATTAATTAACTTACCAATATAATAAAATATTAAATACTCCAAATATTAGTTGAGCCCGAAACGAAATATTCTTTTCAACTTATTTATGACGATACTGTACAACTAGGTAGGGTTTTCTTATCTTGTAGTAGTAGTAATTGAAAGTGAATTAATGTAATAATTGAAACAAATTAAATATTTGTTATTCAAATGACCGACCCGTGTAGTAAGTATACCAGAACAAAATGTAAAAAGAAAGTTAGTTCTTGGCTACATGAATTAGATTACAATGCCACGGAAGCTTTACTAAAACCAGTACCTTAATAACATTAGCTTATTAGCTAAATTTACTATTAAAATTCATAAGAAATAAAAATTGTCTACTCACATACACACACTCACTCACACACATACACACAAAACAAACACATCACACACACACACATATGTCCAATACCTATTACCTAATTATTTACTACTTTTTGATTAAACTTATTTCTAATTATTGTACTTTTTATATTTTAAATTACACTACTAATTCTAGTTAAAAATATTGATCTCATAGTTTTATATGTACCTATAACCTAAGCTTAGAGTATAAATAAAATACTGTTTCCACACCTTTTTGTCTCTTCGGAGGGTAGCCTGGTGAGCTGTAACTCAGGTCTTACCTATCACAGTCACCAGTCTCTATCTAAGAGCATAATTACTGAATGTACAATTTGTGATGATGAGAAAATAAATATTTTTATTATTATTTGTATCTCTCTTTTTTCACGGGCTATCCTCAGTATTAAGAATACCCGGTCCTTTGAAAGGCTTACGTGGGGACACAGGTCCAACACGCAGTGGCCTTGTTGAGAACTTTACTCTAAACTGGGATGGGGCATCTACTAGGGCCCATCCACCTCTGCTCTATGGAAGAACAGACATGAATGGTCCAAAGTAGATACAGAGCTATTGTAAATTATGAATGGAAAGTAAAAATTTAGGCTATGTGTAGGTAAATGTTAGTGGATTGGTTATTAGAACTAAATCGGAAAACTATGGCACCTGCCTTCTAACACATATAAATGCACTCAAATAGGCAGGTGGTGACTCGCCAGCTCACCAGATGGGCCCCCCAACATAACCGCCACGATAGGCAGCAGGAGGCAACACCAGTGCGAGCGGCTAGGGGTGTCGAGCGGTGCGGCCCCGATTTCGCCATCGCGGGTCACAGTAGCGGACCCGGAGCGGGTTTCCTCGCTATTACGCCATTAGACACTTCCACCCCCGAGCATGTAGCTCTAGCGACCCCTCTCTAGCCAGCCAGTTAAGGCAAGAAAGAGCTGGGAGCCCTCCTAAGGAGTGACTCCCTGGAGCACTCAGGTCCGTTGTGTCGCTACTCACAAACAGCTCGCCACAAGCTGCCCTGCGGATGTATGCTCCTACATAGACCTTAAGATAAATTTTTTATTTATATCTCAAAGTTGGGAAAAGCAAGTTAATATGCCCTCAGGTATTGCGTTATTCTCATGATGAGGTAACGGCTTGCCCCGAGGGGTTATTATTATTATTATTATTAATATTATATTCTAATCTAGGATTAGGAAGTTATTACAGATAAGAAATTTAATAACATTTTGCTGTATTTTATTTGCAATTCTCTTTCAGAGAGAGTAAATGTTTTCTTTATTATTATTCTAATGAGAAAACTAATAAAAGATATTTTATTTATAAGAAACGTCTAAGCGTAAAAGTAGTGACAATTAGCTACATATTTTTTTGTATCAGACTGTGTTTGATTCACATAATTTGTTGAAATAAAACTATTTAGAACGGATTTTATCGCGGTTTGTATTTACATTTTAGTTCCCGACGTTTCAACGCCTTTGCAAATGTCACGGGCAGACTGAGGTGGTATTCGTCTTGACAGTAGATGTTGCTCGTGCTTCATATTTTAATTTATTATTTTATATAATTCATTTTATTATAATTTGTTGGTTGAAAAAGCATTGAATTTATATTTGCAAACAGATTCTTGGCTAGGTGCCGTCTAAACTGGAATTGAAGCGGCTGACTTGAAATGCATGCGGCGAAAGGCGTCAAAGGCTTTATTCACACTCATCGACACGTGACGTCATCATCGCCAGTGCCGCCCTTTGCAGGGAATTTAAAAAAGCCGTGAACACAAGCTGTTGAAAACAAATTTATAAAAGCACTTTTGAACACAAGGTTTAGTTTAAACTAACGCACATAGGTTCGTTAACAGCAGCTTTGCACCAATTAGCAACATGAATAATATGTACTGAAGATAATATTGTAACATTATATTAAATAGCGTTTTAGAAAGCGCTTAATACTCTTTAAGTTGTATTTTATGTTACAGAGATTACGTAAACTTAGTTAAGTTACAAAAGCGGTTACCTAAATATATATATTTAAATGCTTCAAGTTTTGTACATCCAACTTTCTTGTTAACTTGTTACCCATAATATACTAATTAAACTAATTTAAGATTGATTTTACATCGCTACTTATTCTATCGAAACCAATTTATTACTTAAAGTTGAGACACCGCGAATCGCAACCATTCTGAGTGAAAGCTTAAAGTTTCAGTGAGGCAGTTACGCTCCCCTTCCAGGCGATCAACGTAAATTATTCCCCCAGAAGAAATCTCCAAGGGCTGAATGACGGATAAGGGACGAGCCGTTTTATTGCCTACACCGGCCTGCCTTTGTAGCCGCTTTAAAAATCGACCCTCGAATGTTAATTGAGGGATAATGTTATTCAATACTGAACCGCCGTTGATTTCATTAGCCGCAAGTCAAGCAAAAACGTCAATAAATATAACCCACTTTAACATCAATCTAACTTTGTTAACGACTCTTGTCAATTTAGTTGCGGGAACAAGGCGTCAACCAGAAAACTGCCCGCCATATTCTAATAACTGGCATCCTAAATCGTTTAGCTATTCTCTGTTCTAAATGGTTTATGGGAGTAATTTTCCGCGGCTGAAAGGCGTTGTAAGTGATAATTAAAACCCTGTTACTGCAGCTGTTACTGGCGTTATTTCAGAGTTTTAA
Organism: Diachrysia chrysitis; assembly: GCA_932294365.1. Classification (NCBI taxonomy): domain Eukaryota; kingdom Metazoa; phylum Arthropoda; class Insecta; order Lepidoptera; family Noctuidae; genus Diachrysia; species Diachrysia chrysitis. The sequence goes on along the minus strand of OW028649.1, from coordinate 5,755,703 downwards.
TATTTCTACTACCACGTACAATCCCATGAAAAAGCGATTAAGTGCATATAATGTTGAATATTAGCTCGTGTTATGATATTTTACAAGTTTCTTGTAATGTACTCAAAGTATCGGTGCTTAAGAAAGGGGATCTACGTAAATGTAGTGCAAGCGGGTGCGCGTTTAAGAACAGCAGGCGAGGATGAGTGCCGGTCGCGGGCGACGAGGCATGAGCCGCCGCGGCTGTTACATCCTGTTATACACCTAGTAAAGGATCTCAGACGGGAGTAAAGCATCTCAGAGCACCGGCTCGTTTTAAATCAAGACTTTTTTTGTCATTAAATGTTCTCATATTGAAACAACTGTAATACAGATATAATCTCTGGGAGACGTACATAATCCGCTTACTAAAAGGGATTCCAAAACTCGTTCTCCTGACATAATCGACACGAATTTTTCACGTATATTTCTTTCACTCGCAAATCCAATTTAATTAAGGCGAGGAACTCGCGGTTAAAATCCTATTTAAGCCGTTTTTATTACCGCCCGTCGGGCAAAGACGGTTCGCCACTGCGCTCCAAGAATTTGAGCGCTCACGAGGATTTCTCTGGCTTTTATCTTAGCAGTTCTCAGTAAAATGGTAAGCGATCTCAATGCAAATTATTTGTTTTAAACTTCGACGTATTGGCACCGAGTTTTTCGACAGTTGTTTTACTAAACGTACTTACTAGCGACATAAAACTTTACAATTTCATTGACATTCAGTCGTAATTATGTAAACTTTTACTGTTATTTCTGATACAATTGTAATATTATTTTGTAGGTACTCGTTATTACATTAGTAATGAGAATTGCAAGGTAAAGCACTGAAATCAATGGTATAATCATGACTTAACTATCGCAAACTCTGGCCCGCAGTCTTCTAGGATGAAAAAGCCTAAACGCATCACCATTCCATAAAAGTTAATTAAATATTTATTGTGTATGTTAATTTTCTTTTAGTTTTTAATTAACATTTTCTGTGCACATATTTATTTACCAGTAAATCTGCTAGGATACTTTTTTTTACATTTAATTAAAGTACAAGCCATACTGGGTTAGAACGTTCATAGTTAGCGAGTGAGAAGTAATGCGATTTTCAAGTAACAAACAGGCGCTCACCTTAGCGTCGACTCTGGGGATCGGATCTCTCGGATGTTTACCCTCAATTCGGAAAAGATCTCGCTAATCCGGCCGCTCCCTGGAGCATCTCTTCTGATATGTTACCGGGATCTCTGGCCCAATACAATTACTTTTCGTGTTGTTGTGACACACATTGATTGGGGTAATGTTAAGAAAAATTTAACGTTATTTATACAATGAAATTTTTACTTGAACATTTTGCACAAATTTTTGAAAGTAGTAGGTAGTAAGCAATGAAGGTAATAGCAGCGTCGTAACTAGCGGCTTGTTAATGAAATTTCCTGAGCCTGAAACATTACGTGCATCGATAAGCGTTGCTATTTAATAGCAGTGCATATTAAAAAACTGTGAAAGATTTGGTTCACGAAGCAATCGTAAGATTTTGAACGCAGGCCAACGGGGCCTCGGTAATGATCCGAGAGTGCATGCATAATTTACCCGCAAAGAGCTTGTTTTGTAATGTTATTAGTTCGTAATCTCGCCGGAAAACAGCTAACAACATTATTTTGCGCCAGCTAAAATATTAAAATTATTTATTTTCAGCACCACTAAGGATACGTAAGGCTTCGTTACCTTTCAAATTGAAACGACATAATATTTCATTTTGGTCTTATTACAGAAGCAATTTAGCAGTTTACCGTAGCAATTAAACACTAGTACTTATTAAAAATAATGTTTATACAAACGTGATGCATATTCAACCTCTGTGAGTGTGATATAAAATGTCGAGTAGATTGCACTTGTTTATAAGCACACAAGGTAAAGTACTAAATGGTTTAAAATAACTGCGTACAGAATTTTGGAGCCATGAAAGTTACCTCTGATCTTAACTATACGAATATTATATGAGGCGAGATATGTGGCAAAATGGTCACCGTGACGTGGAGTGTTAATGTGTGATAAAACTTGTATAGCTTAATAACTAAAGTATGTTGTTACAATGCTATCTACTAGTTGTCTTGTGTGTGTATTTATATTTTTTATAGTCTGTGTATTAGTGTACAATAAAGTAATAAATTATTAATATTTATTTAATAATCTACTATTATAAGTATATGTTGCATGCTGTAACATTCCGTAACTACAAAAATATAAAATTAAGCATCCACTGCATTATTTAATATATTAAGATAACTTTAAATAATACAATAATAAAACGTTCGTACTAATCCAGTTGAAGCGATGAGCGAGAAATAACTTGAATAGAAGCAAGTCTGACTTTGCAATGATAATTTAATCACGATGTAAGTGAGTCGACGACTCTTATTGTCTTGAAGGTAGTCATAAATTTCGAAGACTATATAATGTAAACCTTTATAGCCAGTTTTATTTTATAGCACGTGCTATTTTAAACTGTTTATAGCTTTAATTGGATTGAATTTTAGATAGGATTAAAATGTTTAAATATTTGATTGATTGTTTGAAATGTATAAATACTTATTTTATACAAAGATTGTTAAAGAGACATTTAAGATAAGTGGGTATGTATATAATCGACTTCATACTGGAATAAAGATAAGCTATCCAAAAAAATAAACACAGTTCATAACTTTTTTATGTATTGGAATATCTTCTTCTTCTTCCTTTTCCCAATTTATTTGGGGTCGGCGCACAATGGAATATTTATTAACAAAAAATAGCACCTTACTTATTGACCTTGACCCAAAGAAATTAAGCAGAACTACATAACTAAATTACTAAGTAGCTTAAAGTTTGTACAGCTGTGTTGCTACTGTCGCCATCTGCAGCAGTTTTCCTGAACTAACACAATTAGCGACATTCGTCGAAGTGCAGCCACCATATAATAGCGGAGTACAAGGTCGGAGGTACAAGTCAATAGTATAACCAATGAATGTCCAATGAGCTGACACAAATCAACACGTTACATCGTATTTGATTTTGGGGATTGTAAAGGGAATGATTAAACCTAAGCCAATAGGTAATCAGGGGCCTAAACATATTCCTCTCGTGTCAATACGGCTGGAGATGCGGGGTTCGTATTCAGCGCCACGCATCGCAACTGTCGACAATTTGTACTAGCTAAGCACACAACCGCCGCCGCCGCCGCTGTCTGCTCAATAGTTCTGAACTCATCCGGAATTCGTTCGTGCTCCGTGCGGCTAAGCTTGTGATTTTTGAGGTTTCTCTTTTGTTGAGATTAATATGTCGTTGTAGATAGTCGATGCAGTTTTAAACTCGACATCAAGTCTATATTGTAGATATGTGGATATTAATAAACTTGAAAAAAAAACAAAAGTTAACATCAACTTTATTTATTTAGTTTAGATACCATACAAAATGTAGGCACTGGCTGTATAGTAAAAGTAAATAATATTCTTATTGTTAAGAAATAAATGTAACATGAAAAGTTACCATAATCAGGCGGGACACGGTTAAGATTGTTCTACCGAGTGCATTAGCTTCAAGACAATTGAATTAAAACAAAGATATCCACCGAGTTGGCATTGTACCAATTAACTATCTTCACAGCTATTGAGTTACCACCGTACAATTTACGCTTTTAGCTGAAAATGACTTTATAGTCAATTCAGTTTTGTCCAGATATTGGCAGCTTTTTAATGTACTGGCTCAGTTTAATTGTTCGGCCAAACATGAGTAGAGGTCAGTAGTTAACCCTTGGCGAGCGGTGGCTATCGACCGCGTAATAACTCCGCAAACTGTTTGCTAAATTTGATGGCGTACCCGAGATTATCATTTGTCTGTTCAAGCTTAGGAACGTGTTTCTAACTTATATTCTTAATGTGCTCGAGTGTGGCTACAGCATTTGTTATGTGGTTCGGATTTTTTCACGTCGATGTGTGCTTAGTATTCGTAGTTTAGTCGAATTTCACAAATAAGTTTTAGTTTAAAAGTAGAAAACTACACTTGGAAAGGAAATTGTGTTGTCAATTGTGTTATGTATACAACATTTGATAAGCTTTTCTTCTTCTTCATTTGATAACATACTTTAATGCAGTATTGATAATACTTCATAACTAGGTACATAACGGTATTCACACGTAGCTTTGTAGGACTCACCGAACCTCAAATAACTCATGAAAATTTAATTAAAATAAATTAATACCGCTGTTGATTATTCGGACGGTAGATTTGCGTCGGTACTATATTTCAAGTGTGTAAATCCACGCGTTTGTTTTCATTTCAGTTCTCAGTGGTGACAGGTTTTAAAGGAAGCTCGGCTCCGGGGGCCTTCCGTGTCGTGTGCAGGTCATAAATCGTACGTAACATCACTTTTTACTAACGAGACAAGGTGTCGTGTAGCTGCTTGCAAACATATTCAAGTAACGATTGTTAAAACCGCGTCAACATGACGTTTTTGTCGTTGTAACTGTACCAAACTTTTTTGTACAAGTCGGGTATCAGTGGAATGTTTTCGTCCGATTTCGAGAATGGAGATTTTTCAGCGCGGTTCAATAGGCGCCGTGTCGTACAACTGCACCGATGACAATAAATATCGGACGCGGCGAGCCGTGAAATCGAATAGGCTCCGTCTGTGAGCGCTTTACAATCAGCCGGTGCCTGTCTCCCGCCCCGACATAACTTACTGACGTTACCATGCATAAAAACTTATTTCAAATCTATTATCTGACTTCAATTAAATCGAATTATACGTATTGACAATTATATAATTTTTAAGAATCTCACTAACTCAAACGATTATGAATGACTTTACTCTCATTACATAATTTAAATTGAAAAACATAAATGTAGAAAATTATGATTGAAGAAAGAAACATGCGAAATTGGAATTACACATTTTTGCCGAATAGGTACATAGAAATTAGATATATTATCCATTTTAGAAAATATAAATAATTAAAGGTCATTAGGCATTAACCCTCGTGCAACAAGAACGTCGTTGTAAATATCTCAGCAATACATTTTAAACATTCGTACGCAGAGTGCCGGAGTAATTTGCGGTTGTGATGCTCCCCGCCTCCCCCCGTGTCCCCTGACGCGTGTTCGATTAGAGTACAAGTAATTCCGGAAAGGAAATTGAAATCTTAAAGCAATACCCCACGGACTTTATGTTTCTACCACTGTTCTGAATGAAGAATAAAATGAAAAACAAATAGAGGCTACCTCCCTCTGTTATACCGCGTCGTATTCCAAACAACAAAACACAGCCATACATATTTATGTTAAAGTAGCTGCAACAGCGCATTAAAAGTCGCTAGTGTATATATTCTAGTTGAGCACTAATTATCACAGTTTCTAATTCCAATGTTGCCTCTTTCAGTGGTACTTTAGAGCTGCATTCACAAACAGCGGTGGAGTAATCGGGTGTGGAGTAATGAACACGAGCCGGGGGCCCAGGAGTTTAATTTTCCTCTTCCGCGCGGCTGTCCCGGCCGGCCCGCTCATTAATGCTGCGACAATACCTCGCGCCTCATCATTTGCACCGACGCTGCCACGCCGCGATGCAACGCCTTCCTACCCTCATATCGAACAATGCGCTCAAACTTTCTATGGACATTGTTTGTGTATCGGGTTGTTTCTATTATTCTGGATGATTAAACAATGATGAAAGATTATATAGGTCCTAACGAATTCATGATTCATAAAATATAATAACGATTTTTTTTCATAGAATATTTGTAACTATTGCGTGTAAAATTTTTGTTGCTGTTGAATTTCATTTTTCCCTAAATACTATTCGACTGAAGTTGAATAAGATTTTGTCTAACCTTATTTGTTACAAAAAAATAAGTTTTTGAGAAACATTTTATTATTTTGGCTTTTAGAGCTAGTAGTTAATGATAAAAAAAAATTATAAAAAAATAAAAAAGGTAATAAAACAATAATCATTATAGTACCAATCTCTAATCATTTAATTGTTCTCTTGTATTGCGTGTAATATGTGGCACTTTATCATATTCGTAAATCCAAAGCCCTAAATAAATATGAGCGGATCATACAAATATTTGTCAAAGTCTCTGACGGGGCTCGGGCAATCTGGTTGAAATAAATTTGAAATTTTCTATTTCTTAGCCACGAATACGGTAAAGGCAATGCATTATAATATTATTATACCTGCATCACCGTAAAACTGCTCGGATCGGAAGCAAATCTTACAAAACCAACACTGTAAGTAAAGCTCTTCTTACGAGAGAAGCGGCAAACGATGCCGGCGTAAGTGCTATTGACCACAATAATACCTGATATCAGAGTGGGATTGCGACATTAGTCTCATGAATGAATCATCGCGACCGCGTCCCTAGACCCCGGCGGTCGTATTCGATTAGCGCGAATAATTCCGAAAGGGAAATTGAAAAGCTAAAGCGATGCCCTGAGGACTTGCTCTTTCTGTTATTTGCGGGTAGTATTGCAGACGTTGCGAGCAGAATAAACAACTACATTTACTGTACCGAGCTGTATTACCATTCGATATTGATATTATCGACTGCTACAACTTTTATTTATGTACTGCGAATAAAATGACACCAACTATTTCCGCCCGGCCTTTATATATTTCAAATATTAGTTCTGTGTCTAAAAATTCATATTGATTTTTTTATGATAAAAGTGTTACAAATTATGATTTCAAGGGCAAATTAAGATAGTTGATAAATTGAAATTGTAATTCAGAGTGTTTTTCTTTATAATATTAATGTGCTTGTTGGAATAAATTACAAAGGTCCTTCATCCGATACAGAGTTTGAAATACTTGAAGTATCGCTATTTTACTGTAAAAGGTATTCTTTAAATTTTCCAAGTTAGAGAAACTATAAAAAAACATCAGAAATAATAATTATTTATATATTTTATTATTACATATTTAAATGAGTATCGGTAAACAAACTTCGGAATAATTCGACAAAAAACAACATTCAATGTAAAAGTCAATGTAAAAGTCAAAACTTTTACCTACATTAATATACATTAGTAAGTAAAACTTGCCGCTAAGTGTTACAGTAACATTCCGTGCATTAGCAACAGGGAAGGAAGCTATTTTCTGTTAATTAAAGGTATTGTTCGGCACATTATTTCCTTTGTCTTCAAATCTAGTTGTAAACAGTAAGTAGCGGTGGCCGGGTCCGGTCAGTAATCCAGCCTTAATTAGCAGTTAGTTGAGCGCGGTGGCAAATGGACGTACGGACGAGCAAACACTTCGTCGAGCTTACTGCGGAGATAAAATCACAACGGACTTTGTTTAATTAAATTACAACAACACCAAGTCTAATGTTGAGTCCAGACTGATCTGATATCTAGCTGTATTTTAGATAGCACTCAAAAATAAAATGAATAAAGTTAGAAGTCATTACGAGATAAAGAAAAAATGAAGGTAGTTTTGCCTTAACATGCCTATAAATACTACGAGAGCAGCTGTGATCTGCCACTTTCCATTGAGACGGCGCGGCGAGCCGGACGGACTTGCGACCTGAATACTGTAATTATTACTATTTTCTATAATCGTAAGATATATGTAAATCAAACTGCTCACTTGTACGTGATTAATCCATATTTTATCTATAGGTACTAATGTTTAGACTTCTGACGAAATTTGAATCTGAAGTTGTAGTAATAATGTGCTTGTTTTAAAGGCTTTGAAGTGTTTTATGTCATTTCACTTCTGGTTTCTAATTAAAGGTTTCCTTTTGATGTACGTAATAATTTTTTTATTTACGCTATGTTTTGTAATAGCAAAAAACAAATTTGATTGGCCGATAAATAGGCTAGCGGCTCAACTGATGGTAAGTCAACAACGCTCATGAACATTTTTTACACAAGTAGTCTGGGAAATGCTTTCTCGCCTTTAAGATGGGTTTAACAGAGAGCTGCAAATATTGAAGTACCTACCCAAGTAAACTTTACGTTAGATCATTTTTTCTCATAGGTAGTTAAAAATCTATAAAACAATGTAATGTTGAATTGCTGACCTACTATTTAATGATCATTTGTCAATCAATCATTTTAATTTGTGAAACATAGTTAGAAATAGATCTTAAGTTTGTATAGAGTTATTATTTTAATTATTTGTTACGCATTAACGCATGCGGAGAGAATATTTGTAATTAAATACAAATAATAGAAGGGAAAACTTAAACCTCAGGCAGGACTCGAACCTGCGACCACTGGCGCGTCTAGCCAGAGTCCTGCCTGAGGTTAAAATTTTTCCTTCTATTATTTGTATTTAATTGTATAGAGTTGTCTAAAGTTTATATTTATTTGTCTTAGATATTTCCTCATTTTTTTTTGTTTGGTATGTTATGTATTCGTGTAGTCAGTTTGTACGGCGCGTGTGTTGTGTGTAGGGCCCGTCGAAGCCGGCGGTGAGTACGTTTCGTGTCGTCGCAGTAATGTAACGGGTAACGTGGACGGCATACGGTTCTTTTACCGCGGTACACGGCTTCCAGTGCATTCATAATTACTAAAGGACAAATTATACTGATAGGGATTTGGTATTGTTAGGTACTTATGTAATTGGTGTTTAGATGTTTGTTGTTATATAAAACAGCCTGTTTCTATTTTTGGGGATTGGTATTTGGAGTTCTCTTGTGAAAACTTATAAAGTCTTTGTTAGTGTGGCGTAGCATTGAGGTTGTCATCCACGTATATTTTATTAATAGTTTTCACACAAATTTACATTCATATTACAAGGTTTGTATAATGAAAAAATGTCATTTATAACTTTTTTCTTTGATAATCAAAATTAATCCATCCAAAAATTTATTTCTTCTTAGATAAAAATGAAGATAATCATTAAATACTCTTTTATTGGGTTACTGTACTAATTTAGTTTAATAAGTCACTTTAATAAAATATGTGGAATTGTTTTATACTGGCCAATTAACTGTTTCCTATTTGCTAGCTATGAAATATGTGGAATACCTCAGAAATAAATAATTAACAAGCAATCTCAAGAGTATATTACACGACGCGATCTCCCACCGTCGCTAATCCCACTCTAATTGGTGGTCAGATGGCTATTGGACTTGAAACGGCAAAGCCAATGCAATTACGTAGACAAAGGATTTACTCTATAATAATAATTATACTTATTGGCCTGGGACTTTACCATTTTAATAAATTAAAATCTATTTCATTCACAATTATATATTTACACATTTTACAGCTTCGTATAGAATAGACAAATTACCTATCAGAAACAGAACAAAATGATCGATAGCGCCTCAGGATAATTTGCGAACAACCCGTAAAAGAATCGTTGATATTGAAAATCGAAGTTCAAATAACATTTCCCGACACAATATAATCTGAAGTAAAGTCATCTTTGACATGAAAGAAACACATCGAAATTCTTAAGGGGAAATATTACTTTGCAATCGCGAAATTCTTTGCTGAAACAACTCTTGAGAAGGTAACGTTCATTTCGACAAAAGACGAGCAATATTCCGTGCACAAAGGAAAGCACCCGATATATTCAATGCAGTGACACAAGAAATGGCGGCACAAAGCGGTTACAAAGCTCATATTGAGAGTTACATCGAACGCGGACACCCCCACTAATATTTCTCGCTATACATTTTCTTAATAGTCGTGTTTAACTTGTGTTTTTTCTTCATTGTCCTTTATTAGTTTGGCTATACTATTTTTTATGTAGATTAATGATACAGTTTATTAGCTTCATTAAACTTCAGCTTTAACACAATTGATGTCTTCATATCTCATGACGTCCCAAAATTATTATCGACAGTAATTTACACGTTTGAACCTAAATTGAAAGACGGATTAACGTTGCGTTAATCCCCGATTCTCATTTAACAAACACAAAAGTATTAATTATATATCAATATTTATAAAATAAAAATTAAATATATAGAATGCCATAAACACAATTATTAGAGAAAACGAAATGAGGCAATTTAAAACATTAAGGGATTGAAATGAAAAGGTAAATAAAAATGCGGGTATCTACGTTGTTTTAAACATGGGAAATCTGATTTATTTCCTAAAATATAGAGGAAGATCGATTATTTTTACCAAACTACCAAGTTGGGAAGGTTGAAATTTCCGTGACAAATATGAAATTAAACCTTAAAAAACTGTATAACTGCTGTTCTGAAATTGTCTATTACTAAGAAAAGATTTCTAGCTACGAGTATTTAGTGTTTTTTTTTTCTTAAGAACACCTTCATTAAGTCGGACTACCCAAATAAGCGAGAAATTTCTTTAAAAAAGTAAGAAGACATTATAATTGTGTTTTCTTTTTTTAATAATGGAACTTTAGTAAAGTTAACTTCACACTTAACTGGCGATTCATTTGCAATGCAATTCTTATAAAATTAAGTATATTATTAAATATACTTCATGCCCTTCGGATATAAGTGCGCAGACTTCTTATTTGTTTAAAATACCAACGAAAATAAAAATAATTTTGAAGAACTATAACTTAAAAGTATTCATATTTTGTTATTACACAATGGGAACCGTAGAAAAAAAAAACGTTGGATCATGATGGAAATCTTGTACATAATTTATATGTTCAATCTGTCGATAATATTTTTTACTTGTGACTCAAACACTAATCAGTTCAAATTACTTCTGAGTTTGAGAAATAATTTAAGAGATTTACGCATGCGCCCATTTTACGCGCCACCCCTTGAAGCCTTACGACCGCCTCTCTGGCGGGCACATTACCTGCAATATGAACCCTCGGATCTTAAACATAGAGGTTTCTACGTCGCGGGCTCGTCATCTCACGAAAATTTTGAGGCCCGCGTCATCTTCAGTTCTAAAGCCGTCATTATGTTCGCGGACGAAGAATTAGATTTTCGTGACGGATTCTCTGAAATTCTCACTCCACCGTCGGCATAGGCTTTCAGAGGTGAGTTTTATTTGAAAACCGACTTTAAGTCTAGGACAGTATGGTAAAAAATCGTTTGTGAGTATTGGGACTGGAAGGATAATGTTTCAGAGCAAAGAGTACAGCGCTCAGTCGGCTGTGAGCCTTGGACGCGAGTGCATTTGGGCTCCGTGTCCATATCCGCGCCGAGAGCGTAACTTAGTTCGTGACGCGGGACAGCGCGGAGTTTACCTTTCCTCTTTATTTATAGTGTTTGTTAAATGTAACTAGGACCAGACATATTACTTACAATTTGTAAAATAACGTACTTTTTTTTTATAAATATGATTTTGTAAATTCAAAGAGCAGATTTTTTTTTATACTACCACGCATATTTGCGGCCAATACATAACTGTTGGGGAATAATAGGAGTGAGTATTTTACGTATTCGTATTGTTTAGAATATTCTACCGCTGTTATGCCAACCGAATTTGCTTTTAAAATAAATGGTTATTGGAAAATTTATGTATTATTCGACACTGAGATTTGAACAGTACGTGGTCAATTACCATATTGATAAATGTTAAATAATTCACTAGTCGGTTAAAAAAAAAAAATACGGGAGTCTCTAAATTAAATTAAATTGTGCTGTATCTTGTAAATAAATAAGAGGGAATGTAAATCGTAGTTAGCGCGGCCGGGCGGGCGCGGGCGGCGCGGCTCGCCTGGCCGATCTTGGCATATTTGCCGTTTCGCCAACATTCCCCAGTTAATTAAAGCCCATTTGTACACTGTCTTGCGAAATATAATTTATGAAACGAGAAAACGTTTTAACCTTTACGAATTATTTGTTTCATAAAATAGGTATCTGGCTTCTATTAGTAATAGCCACCTAATTGATCTTAATTTTTGGTGGTCATAGTTGTGTGACTTATATTCAATACTTATGTAATTTTTCAGGAGTTACTTTTCCAAGCTATTTTCCTTTTCATGATTTTTTCGAATCATTCCTCTATATGTACGGAGTGGGTATTGATAAACAAGTAGATGCCTCCACTCCACCTCCTTGTCGATTCCAAATAAGCCCGCCTCGATCCCAAGCTCCGCCTACCCGTAGAAGATAAATAAGTGCTTATGTAAACAGTTTTATATACTTCGTTGTATACAGGTATATTGTCCTCTAATGTACATCTGTGTATATTGTTGCGTAACCTTCCATAAGGTTAGGGGCAAGTCTCTTGAGACTACGAGCTTATATAAAGATAGTAATAACAGTTGACAATAGCTTGCTAAATAAGGTACATAGTTAAGAAAGTAGCTCTTCAAATAGCTTTTGTCGATTCACTAAAACTAACGTTATTTAATGTCAATAAAGTAAAATGTAGCAACAAGGAAACGAGACTTTACAACTAGCTTTTCGTTACAGATGTTCAATTTAATGTGTATCAAACTTAAAGCACAGTTTGAAAAATAAATGGACAACAGACAAAAACCGAAACAAAACGAAATGTCCATATCGAGCTTGATTTTACAAAGTGAACAAACACAAAGGAGATAAATCTAGAACAGTTCTTGAACAGGACAATGTTAACAAACAAAATCAACAGAGCGGGTGAAACTTTCACAGCTAAGAAGTCGAAACTGTGTATACAATGTCGGCGGAGAACAGGGAGCTCTAACAAGCCGGCCATCCGAACTTGTTAAACGCGGCGAGCGGGGAGTAATTCACCGAAGCGGCCACTAACTGAGCAGTCGGACAGTTTGGGAGTGTTGTGAGGCTCTGAGCAGGGATTTTCTACATGGGCAGCGTTGGCGCTGAGCGGAGCATGGTACGCGGATGATGGAGCCGCAGCCGCTAGCCCGGGGGCGGCACACTCCCGCCGCCAGGAACCACATCGTCTACACCGACCATAAGGGTCGAAAGTGAGTATACTTTTATATTTTAACAACTTTTTATAGTGTATTTTTTTTCCTCTTTGCCTTGTGATGAGCTGCATATTTTACATTTTTAAGTTACTAAAATATTCTTGAAGGCTTAACTGTTATATAAACTAACAGAAAATTAGTAATTAAAAGTTTTAGGACATCAAATAATTACACACAAATTGTGTATCATTATTTTACGCAGAATTGCAGGACCCATTTTAGTTCGTCTACAGAGGCTCCCTAGTTACTTGAAATACTAGGCTATACAATATTTGTAAAAACACTGATTGTTCTTTTTTGGTGATATAAATATTATTAAATATGAATATTTACATTTAAGAATTACATTATATTTTAGAATTACATTTATTATCTTTTAGAGTTTCTTAACCTGTGTAAAAATAATATTACTTACGATTGCGTTTAACTCCATGTTTTTTGAAGATATTCAAGGGATATCTTCAAGGGTGTTTACCTCAGGTCATTTTAAGAAAATAAGTACATAAACATAAATATTTTCAATTTGATAAAATGTGTTAATAAAACAACTACGTTATTTTAATCATGAAGTATACACAGTATGCTAAATTTTTATGTTAAACTACATCGAGCTATCTGTAGTATCATTATTTAAAATGGAAACAATGTTTTCCTGTAGCGTATTAACACTAATTTCATAGCTGCAATGACAGTCGCATAAAAAGGTTCATTACATACAGTTAAACAAATAAAATAACGTTTCTAGAAGTTAACTAAGTAAAATGGTAAACTCCATCGACTCTTACAAAGGCGTTCCCGACTTTTTATTTAATTTCTGTGGTCAATGAATGTCTGTATCAAAAGAGTTCATGTTTAATATTTGTATTGCTTTAATCCTTTTTTTTTTACTTTTAATTTCATACATTGAATATTTTACTTTTCTAGTAAATTGCACACATTTTAGAAGTAAATAATTTCTGTTGTATATCCGTCGGTAAAGAGAATATTTTTTTGTAGCGGAGCAGAAAGACTGACATTTTAAGAGCTATTTTGTTGGCTGTCTAGTCTTTACTATATATATCTCAAACTTTAGACTATCTGTGTACCAAATTTCATTTAAATCGGTTCAGTAGTTTTGGTGTGAAAGCACGACAGACAGACAGACAGATTTACTTTTGCATTTATAAAATATTAGTAAGAATTATTTTATTACTAAATGCTACTTGTTTTAAATTGCAAGGGAAGGATAACTAATTTAAGAGTCCTTATGACATTGAAATCTTAATTTTATGCTACGAATATTTTATTATAATGTTTAAATACAAAAAAATACCTAAATATTAGATAAAGGCGTAAATATTCAGGCAAAAAATTAATAAATTAAAAGCGCCTACCTTTGATATAATGTTTTTTTCAAATCATGTTTTACAAACATAAATCTTATTTCTACTTAAGTAACAAAAACTAGAAGATCTCAAATATTTTTTAGATAACACACACATTTCAAAATATGTACGGTTGTACATAGTACCAACCCCTGGAGGAGTTACTTATTTCTTAAAAGACCACAGATTCAAGAAAATAAGTTTTTGATTTCAATTTGATATTATTATGCACTTGGTAATCGAGATAAACATATCTTATGTGTTAATCCAGATTATAAATTATCTGTGTGCCGAATTTTATTCTGATCCGTAAAGTAGTTTTTGCATAAAAGGATGACAAACATTTAACCTACCAAACTTACGTAGGTATACATTTAAATTATTTGTACGAATAATAACATTCCGTGTAGTTAAAATACTTGGGAAATGTACAGTATTATATAATACATTATAACGCCTGTAATGCCCATAGGAGGCCCAAGCTGAGGTTATTAGGTGTCACCCACGTTCATCATCGGTCCCATGCGGGCTATTGCATAATGATTGATTTAATAATGCAGAATAAAATTATGGAAATGTTTTAGCTGAAAAGCCACGAATTTCCTAAGTTACTATAGAAATCATTAGCAGCACCTACATTTTTTGTTTAGTAAACTAACAAAAACACCTAATTGGATCAACAATTTTAATCCATAATAATTATTAATCCATATAAAACTTTCAATAAATCAACCTAAACACATTTAATATGGTATACAAGCACGTACAGTGTACACACGTCAGTGACAACGAATGCAATTTTAAACAAAATACATTTTATTGTGATATTAATGATTCACAATTAAGAGGACAATTACTTTATTGGACGTTTTGATTGCGGTAAAATAATAATTTCCGCTGCCGGGTGGCAATGGGAACCTTTAAACCAAACAAATGAGTCCTATTATTTCTCTCAATTTAGTCTAACAAGCAACTTAAAGTCAAAGGTTCGACGAGGCGGGGAACTCAATGGCCGTGAATTTTGTAATCTTCATTAATTTCAAGTGAAAGTTAGCTTGGCCCTTCCTACTTACTCTTGTTCCTGTTAATTTAGCTTGACTCTTTCAAAATAATATAATATTGTGTAATGTTTATGTCTCACTTCACAATCATTTTTATTCAGAGCACGAGGATTATAAATAAGTGGAAATGAACAAAAACGTGTTTGTCTTTCCCTTTCCTTAAATGAGGGTTCATACTAATTATGTACCCAAGTTAGCAGATAATTGCAAAAATTAACAAAATAAAGCAAAACAAAATGCATTTTGGTGTCTTATTCTTAAGGTGACTTTTACATTTTTAAAAAGAATCATATGTTTAAGTCATAACAAAAGAAAATTTTCATATAAATTAAGTGTAGAAAGTTTGTGACCGCGGCCGGTAAGGAAACGGGACCGAGTGAACTTTTGTAGGTACATTTAAATTCACTAGCGGCTCTTTTATGACGTTATGTATTTCTTCATTTACTGTTCTTCAGTGAAGTTCATAGTTTACCTATAAGTTATTGTCTATTTTGATGATTATTGTAAAATAACACACTGTTTTCTACACTTATCTACCTAATTTGATTTAAATGATAAATAAGATATTTTCATATAACGCATCCTGTGAAATGTTCATCACGTGTAAATTCTCCGAAAAGATAAAGCGGACCTGTAGCATCACTAGTATAAAATACGTAACCCTATAGCCAGTTATTCCGGGAAGAAAATATAAACTGGGCCACTTTTGAATATTCAGAAAAAATAATAACGATATTATTTACCAGTATTCAATTTAATTTTACATGTAATCTTTAATAATGAACTCACTGAGAAAATAATTTTGTCTGCTGTAAATGCTAATGTCAACCTCAGAAAGGATTTGCTGTGATATATTGTTGTGCATGTAAATTCAAATGCTGCAGGCGTTAACTTGTATTTTCTTAGTTTCCTTTGTGTTTGTTACACGGATAATATATTAATATAATAAAAACGTGGGGTAAGAAGTGAATAACGTTGTTTGTTGTAATAATAAAGAAATTTGAATGGGTTGGTGTCGAGAGCCGGCGCGGCGCGGCGCGGGGCTCGCTCGGCAGTGTGTGAGGGTGGCGGGCGCGCGCGGTGTGAGCCACCGAAGGACAGCCGAGTTACTTGTACACAGTTTCCGTTAGTCACATTTTCGCAACAAGGTATTCACATTTCGAGGACTGGAAAGTTGGCGTTATCGCGTTTAAAATAGAACGACAAACACATCTAACTTTGTGATGCAAAATGAACACGACGAACCGGACGAAAGGTTTCGGCTGCTTATTTTATTTCGGTTGAAATGGCTGAATCGTTTAAATGATTTTTAAAAGCCTTTGATTCAATGTTCGAGAATAGCAACAAAAGTTTTAAGTACTACAGCGGGTATTTTGGGGCTCATAAATACTTATGGCATTCAAATAATAGTAGTACATGTCTCGGGTGAACGGGTCTTGAAAGCGTTTGACGCAAAACTAGATGTAGGTAAACAATGAAAGGTAATATTCAGATAAGATTTTATCTGAATATTACCTTTCATTGTTTATTACATGGAAACCTTGGTACCTACAGACTTATGCGTGGCTTTTATTTCTGAGACACATTCGTGTAATAAAAGTAATGTCTACTGCAAAGTATTATAAAATAAAATTATAATGCTTAAATTAGTTCGACTAACGCAATCATTGGGAACAAAAAATGTATATGAAAGTTTTTCCTAAGTATCTCGTGTTCATAAATATAGAATTACGTTCACACACTGCGATGAAACTCAAACATATTCAGAGTCGGTCTCGACACGTGCCAAACTCCACTCTCTAAGAACATTATAAGTACGGGTAAGTGCACAAATTGATTTATTGAAGTTGAGCGGGTTCGCGAGTTGCGCCTGAGTATTCACAGTCCTTTGCGTTACACAGATAAAGTGGAAATAAAAAAGAAACTTCACAAACAGAAATCCCCTTGTCGCGAGATTTACGAGCCGACGCACCTCCGGCGCAAATAACTTATGTACATGTAAATTTTATGTTCTGTTGAAACAAACGCTTGTACTCGTAGGTACAGACTCGCTAGAGCCTCTTATAGCCCCGTCGTTAGCTCTACAAAGCATAGTAGGTACACCCCATACGTCATGACGGTCGATCGACTGAATTAGGTTAACGATCAAAAATTTCGAACAACATTAGCGATCAATTTTCAACTAATACAATTGAAGGAAAGTTTTAGTAAAACCAACAATTTGTTTTATGAAATCTGAATGTGTGCATCCGAGTAAATGTGATAATTATATAAAGACACGCAAAAGGTGTTTTAGACGTTATGGATCCCGGTATAATGAATTTTCTTGGTGGGACAATGATTGTGGTAATAGGAGGGACATTGTTGGTAATCATAGTTTAACGATACCTTGCTGCAGGACTATGGTTATCGATTTTCAGATTTCCTTTTATTTGTTCTACATAAAAATGTGAGCGCTTAATTTAATTGCATGCCAAGTGATGCATCGCCATAGCTAGTAGGAAGTGGAATTTGATGTTGTTCTGACGTGATGTTTATTCATTGAATTAACATCCCGCAAATGCAAGCACAATTTAAGCGCTATTTTCCCGGCATTTCTGTTTGTCAATTAAAATATTTGGAATCACGAAATCATTTCAGTAGCGGTTTATTTGATTACTTGAATCGAACTCCACAAAAGATTGCAATTTGCAATGTGTTATTATTTTCCTTACTTAAAACATTAGTGCTCGGGCTTTTTATAGATTTGAGTGTAGTACCTACGGTATTTATTGTTCGATAAATATGAAATCTATCATATCTTAATACATTATCCCGTGGATACATGTCAATTGAATTGCGGGTTATTCAGTATAAACATACATTACCAAAATATAATTTGGTAGATATATAAAATTCTGTTTTATACCAAGATAAGATTATATTATCTACTTTGCTAGCCAAAATCCTGTCGTGCACATTTTTTTTGGTAATGCTTAGCTTGGTTTTTTTCATGATTTGATTTTAATAAAGATCTATAAAGAATACTAAGATATCGATTCCAATACAAAAGGGTTTGTAATTATAAATGAGGTTTTAAAAATAAGAATCTCAAGATTATTTTCTTTTACTTTCCGTACATATATCATAAGTAGGTAACTTTTTACCCAAATCATCGTCCAAAAGATATTTTAAGTTGGATAGCTTAAACACAAGAACACCTAGTAACTACTATAATAACAAAATGTTTATTTGAAGTCGATTGAATATGAATTTTAACAACAAACTTGAAATTTATACCTACTGATAATGTTAGTTCAAAATAATTGGAATTAGGTGTATTATAATCAATATAAACATTAATAATATTGATGCATTCCGATCAAATACGGCATAATTGTCAAAATAACCATTGAATAGGTGTGAATTCTAGCGCGGATTTGGAGTGCAGCGGCCGCGATTTGTATTGCGTGTCACGTATTCACACGGCTTTGGCTTGTTTACTCACCCAGCCACGGGGCGAACATTCCATACCTAGACATTATTGTCGCCTTTATTCTTTTTTACCTTTTATTTGTGGACAATTTTACCAAACTTGTATTTAAGTATTTCACCGCAACAAATGTTACTATGCAGTGTTAAATGAGATGTGAAAATATTTATTTGCTATAGAATATTTACGAGGGATAAACAAGAGTGTGCTGAGAGGAATAGATTTATCGTGCGCAATCACAGATCAGATGTTGGTATTCGCAGCAAAGCCCCCGGGAGCAAGCTTCGCATCGACTGAATTATTTACACTCGCGTTACTCTTAGAGGAACTACGTACAGGTGCCTGCGTGAACGGAAATATGGATTTGGTTTCTTTAATGTACGCGGCTTGTTTGTTAACTACTTATGGACATAATTAATGTTTTAATGAGATGGAGTGAGCCTTACAAGATTTTAATAAAAAATCAACGTTTAGTTTTCAGTCATTTTTGGTTATATATAATTTTTTAATTAAATATATTTAATCAATGGTTAAAATAATTAAGCGGCTGCGAACACATTCAAAACCCACTTGGTATCCGCGGGCGTTAAGCTCCAAGTGAGCAAAAGTGAGTAAGTTGTCGTTACGGAGTGTATGAGTGGCGGAGCCGGCCAACTTTGTCCCAACTAACTTCAAGTGCTGTAAGTAAAGCGTCTGCGGCGAACTCGCCTTCGCGAATTACTTCCAAGCGATTTCGCGATCTCGAAATGATGAGTTAAACTTCCACATCTGCCGCCTCCAAATAAAAAGATAACTGTTTGAAACACGGAGTTAGGATTGCTTTGTTGCTGAAATGCCACACAAAACATTTTGTTGATCGACAACAAATAGCATAAGTTAGATTATAAACGAGCATAAATATATAGCCATGTTCCATTAGAGACGAACATTAGTACCGCTATTAAAATTAATAAACATAATGTGATTCAACTACAATATTTAATAATCCCCTAATTAACGTACACTATTTATCAACTACGTATATGTTAAACTAATACGAACCGAACGCGAAGTTATTGATAAACTAATTATAAAATTGTGGTCACCTGTTAATATGAATATAATTCAATTTTACAATCCGCGAATGCTAATTGATGGAATGCTGACAGACTTAATGATTCATTTCATTCGTTCTGCAATGATGTTACGTATGGCCTGGTGCAGTATGTCACAATGGATGTACTGATTATGTTAATCAATACAATGGAATGAGCCTGCACTCCCAACAACGCTTCTTTTTGAACGCGCTCTTGACTAACTCCATATGCATATGGAAATAAGTGTCATCGACGCGATTGTGATGAGTAATTTGAAATAACCAATTAGATTTGTTCAAGACCGCGATGTGTATTTTTTTATGTTAATCAGAGCTGCAACTATATTTGTTATGCAAAAACAAATATAACATAAAATAACAACTCTGCTTGAAATCCCAACACACAGAGTTTAAACTCACAGTAAACGATTAAAGAAATATCATTTTCATTATATTTATTTGGGTTAAGTTTATTTCAGTTTATACAAATCTATTATTATCTACCCAGTGTAGAATATATTGTGACTTTTCTGATTTCTCGTTTCAAAGTAACACGTGTTTTCATGTTCACGGTTCGTTCACACATTGGCACAATAACTCACTGACCCTAGTCAAGGTCGCATCTCTCACGTAGCAAGCGTGAAGTAAACAGACTACAAGATGTTTAAATCATCAAAAATTTTTGTCTACAATTCTACATATACTAATAATACCTTACATGTAGTATAAAAAGCGTGAAAAGGGCAATTATCATTATAAAATCTCGTGGCACAGGACTCATATTTACCAAAACCTCATAGGCGTGACTCTGTAGAAACCTAGTAGGCGGTTGAGCGGTACCAAAACTTATCGATGTTACACAAAACGCAGTGTTATCTATTTGGAACCTTGAAACAGATTATCTGGGCAATAAGACTTTCAAATTATTTCTAATTTCTTAGTACGGATGTAATCGTGGTTAACTGTCATAATATTATAATCCGGGATTGAAAGATCAGGAGCGATGCATGAGACGAGTGCCACCGATCCCCCGAGTAAGCGTTGTTTTATGGTCGTCGTGCCGCCAACAAAGTTCGGCAACTGCTTTATGATCCTAATTTATAAGTGAGCGGCGGCGGGAGTATTTACGACTCTTTTTGGAGTCGTCCCGTGAGTGCGTTCAGCCTGTGTTACATGTGCGCGGTTAAAGACGCTACGTAGTACGTCGATTGTTCCAATGGGGTATAGCAGTTATTTATGGTAAGGCCTGTCAATGGACGAAATGCAGAAATCTCCTGTATTTTTAAAGATCGTAATATAATTTATATGAAATTGATAACTTGATTGATTACTATTGAACATAACTTTGTGATCATTGTTATTTGTACAACTATAACTATAATGTAGGCCCTAAGGTTTACTTAAATAGAGAAGAGGTAATTATAAAATAGTAACCATTTGAATTTGATCGCTACCATCGATGTTATCATTATTTCGGTGAGATACAAAATGTACTCTATATTACGAGGGATACATACAAGGCATTATTTAGTAGGTTAGTATATTTAATAAATAGAGCTTCAAAGCGGGGCCCACGTAAAATTCAGAGTAGCTTAAAATATGATCACTAAAATACGGCTGCACAGTATTTTATATTTAACTTTGTAACACTAAAAGTTCCTGAATTTTGTAGATGGGTACTTCATGTTATGTATCTCTGTACACTTTTTATATAATCTTTAATATTTAATCTTTTGAGGATATTTAACGTTTTTTTTAAACCTAAGTGTTTAATTGTTATAAAAGAGTCAGCGTTAAAATTACTGTAATTTTTTTGAAATATACCTATGTGTAATTAAACCAAACTTTGTCATAAATTAAATGATTATAAAAAGGTAGAAAACATAAACACTAGAAAATTGGCTTAAACTTAAATATTACAACGTGTAAATATGCTGCTAGTTTAAATTCACGAATATTTTTAAAGTAGCGAGTAGTTCCGTGACCCGCGGTTACTGCAAAGACTTGCTGCGTTGTTGGTCAACATTTTCGAGAGCAGAATACTTGTTTTTGGTTAACTATTGAATAAATAAGCTGTTAACGTTAAAATTTGCAGTTTGAGATGCAGTTTTTTTGTTTATCCTTTTTCTGCTGAACTATTAACAAATATTATGGGATGAAATAAAATACTTTCCTTGTAACAATATTATGTATAGTATTTTATGTGAATTATGTGTAAGTCAAATGATACACGTTGCCTTGGACATGCAAAGTTCGAAGCCGGTGATTTGCAATCGCCGAAAGCTTTAGGTTTAGGAGCATAAATTAATTTTCAATTTCCCTTTGACGTTTCGCTGAGGCGGGCGACATGTCTCGCAGGCGAGGTATTATCCCATACATGACACCCTCTGCCTATTCGATGCACCCACAACGTCAGATGCTGATGTTGTACACTGAATTGTGCGACAATTGATTGCTGCAAATTGAATATCTATTTTTTTTATCTGTACGCATTCTATATATGCTTGGATGTGAAGAAAAAAACAGGTTCTATTTAAAAAATAGAGGCTATTCAAAGCTTGGCGCTGGCGTCAAAAAGTGCTTTTATAGTTTGAAGTTTTTGTCGGTACTTACTGCGGTATTGTAGTTAGCGAAGCAAAGCTTTAGATATTTTTCTGAGTTTAGTTTATAAAAATTAAATTAATTTGGACAAATAACTTTGGCAAAATTAGTTAAAGCAATATAATATGTTACTGAATTAATTGAAATGTTCCAAAAATCGTATAATAACTCGTTTTGCATTGCATTTTAAACGTAAAAAAAGTCCAAAACGCGAGCTTGTTATTTTATTGCTTTTAATATAAAGGTTCTTTTAATATCACGTACACTCCACATACATATTTCATCGTTGAAAATGGCTTGAATTACACTTAATGTATGCAGATTAACATCCAATGCAGTCAATAGGTAACAATTTGGCGACGATAGAAATATTAGAGCAGCCGCGAGTTGTGTGCAGTACAGAATGCTACATGCAAAAGCCATTGAGTAAGTAGCAGTGAGTGAAAGGATGTCCTCGCAAAGCGGGTGGCCGCCACCCGGCCCATTGTGCCCCACACATGAATGTCGCATAACTTTGTTGTAGTTCCCGACATTCTTGTCTAAATAAAACAATATGCACTCTATAAATCCATTGAGTTTGTATCCTTAGAAGGTACAGTTAATTAACGATACAGTTTGTAGAAAGCTAGAAAAGCGTATTGCATTAAGTTAAATGTAATTGGTTACGGGAATAAATAATTTTGTATTCGAGCAAACTGTTTGTGCTAAACGGCAAAGGCAGGAGCTATCTCTTCAGTATAAATACTTAGGAATGGTTTTGATATATTATCTTTTAGCCTGAACTGTATTGAAATTAAGTGAAATTAAGTTGAGAAATTGTTTTTGATAGAGATATCGGTTAATCTGTAGATTAAACGAATATATTGAGTAATATACAAAGTTAGATATCATCAATAAAATTAATTTATGAATAAAAATAAAAGTTCAAATATCAGAAACATGAAGTTTTACATAAAACTTACGACCTAGAATTTGAGTGCGAACAGTAAGTTTAAGATGCGGCGTAGATAGGGTGCGGAGTCGCTACAAGCGGCTACAACGTAGAGCGGCGTAGCGTTGTCGGTTCGGCGGTGCATTGGTTCAAATATCCGTCGCTCGATGGCTCACCGACACGAAGGAGGAAGGAGATTTCAATGCACTTGATTTATGACCCACATAATGGAGCTACGCTGCATTTTGCTGCATGCAACCGACCGACGGCGTCGACCCTTCACGCTAAACATCCACTGTATTTATGAAATGTACACAACTAAACATAATTTGATCATTTAAATACGTAATAACCACACCGATATTTACTGCGTCCGTTGCTGTCTGTACCTACAAATTAATGTGGCTGCACTTTGTTTTATAGAATGGTAATAATATAAAAGCTTGTATGCGCAATGAATAAAATCGTAGAGGTATTTCAAAAACAAAAAAGGAAAATTGAATGAAGAACATGAAAGCAACCATCTTCAAAATATATTAACAAAGGGTGCTCGGTTCACAGTCTTAGCGATGCGTCATTGGCAAATTGAAAACTTAATTTATAGCTCTCCCATCGTCTGAGCTTACACAGCTTACTTCGGGGTGACACCCTGAGTGCTGTGGATTTTCTTATTTCCAAAATGTGGCCTACAAGCGACCGTCATTGAAAATGTGAAAAGGGAACAAAATTTAACTGGCGTGGCGTCTTGCTTTCTTTCGCCCGGTCTAGCTAAAAATGTATTGGAATTCATTCATATATTGACTGAGAATGTTTTGAGAATTTTGTGGTAGACCCTGATATTTTCGTCTTATTCTATATTATTATTTTTCATAAGTCGAAAACAATATTATCAATACTGTCCGCTTTTTATTAGAAATTAACCAAATTTTGCATAAGTTAATGATGTTGGAACCGATACCAGATAATAAATATATACGTACGTACTTTGCTTTAGACTTGCAGCTTATATGGCTCAAATCAATTTGTAATGTAGACGTCTAAAAAGCACTATACTACAGCATACCTAAATAGAAGTTTTTGTTCATTTTGAATCAATTCTGTGAAGCAGAAATCAGCCGTAAATTTAGCTTCACTTGTACCGACAAGATGTATAGCGTGTATTCCATTGCATTGGTCTACGTGCCGCTAGGATGACAAAGATATACATACGCAGTAAAATATTCAATGCCCAGTGAATGGCTTATATTTCGCCAATATGGATGCAAAAACGTTGTGAAAAATTGAGTACGTGAAAAGGCCGGTACCTATGTATGATTCTCGAAACATCTGTCAGTGCGACTGTGTACGGTATTCGTGGCGCAAAGTGCTACGTTATTCAACTTAATAGCCATTAGTTTGGTTCGTTAGCGGAATATTGCTAACGAATGTGCGGCGGCCGCGCATTCCGGCCGCCAGCGCGTGCTGAAACGCTCAATTAGCACTCGCTGCTAAACTATCCCACCTAGCGCTCCCTTTTAAATACTAGTCATTTTATAAAATCTACTAAATCTGTCATAACGCGCAAAAATATTAACTCGCTATTTACTGCGGTAGTTTAACAACTACAAATCTCTGGTTGCACCTAATAAAATATGTACTAGTTGAATATATACGAACCCCACGATCAACTATATTACTCTACGTATAAGAGACACATAAGAAACGTCCGGCTATTACATTAAACACAAAAAAGCTGTCGAATAATTTTTGTTTCGAATTTATTTCGTCGCATCAATCTCTTTAAATAATGCGATATATCTCGCAGTCCACCGGCGAGGGGTTTTCTCGTTATTACTGCATTCAAAATTGAGCACCGAATATGAAATGATGTTCCTTTGTATAAGGGATGCTCAACGCGAGGTGTGTGTGGTTTAAAACCAAACTGGTTTTAATGTAATAAGACTTTATGAGTCTGTTATTGTAAAGCCGTGAGAAAAACCATGCGGCAGTTGGCTGAAGCTACAAAGAGCGACTTAAGGTATGGTATATTTATATATCATATTATTTTTGCAGTTTATTATAGTTTATTCAAGGCATAAAAAGTATAAATGACTAATTTATTTCTTATTTAAAGTTATCGTTATATTATTATCAATATTTCTTTAATATGATTCAATTCGAAATAATATAATCAAAGCAATTACATATCTATTTTCTAAAACCATCAAAATTTTTGCGGTTAGAGTCACGATCTAAATTGAACCAGACTATACGACGTTCAAAACTTCGGACCGTAATAACCTATTACATATTTAGCTTCATTTTAAAACCAAAACAGTCTATATTTGTTGCTTTTGTTTATTGCAGGACTGGTTTATAAGGGTATTCAAGTATCTCATAATAGCAAAAACGCAGTGGTTTTTGTTTTGAAAACCTTTGTATTTATATTACGGGTTATATTGTCTCAATTTGAATTGATACCTAATAGACGTCAATGTCATATGTAACAAACTAGTTATATGCCTGGTTTGACAGCGAAGAGACAAGATTGTTATTTATTTTAGTATATTAAGAAATATTTATTAAAATGACAACTTGCGGCAAAAATATTAACTTTTAAGCACTATTTCATTATGTTACATTTATTTTCGGAAGAGAAAAAGGTGGTTTTATTAAGGAGAATCTGGCAACAGAGGAAGCTCAAAAGTCGAGGTGCCGTGATGGGGGATGATTAATATGGCTCATTTGCGGTGCCCGCCCCTCCGGCTACCGAGCACGGCTACGAGCTGCGAGGCTACGGGCTACGCCGCTCGGAGGCGATGCTACGTGCCCGTCTCTGCGTACATCGTTTACGCTTCCGCACAGAGAATTTATTAGATTCCACCCCATTTCTACCTTTTATCTCTATTATGTATATAATGCAATAATATAACATCCCTGACACATCGTAACGTTAACTAATCGTAAGCGGAACATCACATTAATCAGCATTATAATAGTATTATGTTATTTACCTCTTAGTGTGGAGTAATTTAGGTATTATGTTGAGAGCAGTGAAGTAAGCATAATAAGTAAGTTGATATAAAAACAAGTTATTTTTACCGTTGATCTAAAGTGAGAGGTATAAAGACGGGCCCGGTAGGTATTATTCGTGTAATTGGTTTCTAATGCCGCGTAAACCCTCCAAACGTGTTGCGGGACTGGACCGGGAGATAAAGTGCACAAACCTCGCACAGATTTTACCTATACTTTTATTTTTTTTCAAGTCTCCGTGGTAAATTGTTCTTTTTTACTAAATCACTTTTTTATCAATCGAGCTTACTTATGTAAATAATTATTTTACGTAGTAAATATATATTAAATTCTATAGATAGTTTTTTTTATATATTACACAACTTGGACATTAGCGCTTTAGGTATTTACAATTAATACCATTTAGTCAAAGTAATTATAATACAACATTACCTAGAACCTAGTACCTTTTTGTTCACACAAAGTAATGAGTAAGGTTTATTTCGTGTAATACATGCACATATTGGCATTTCATGAATCTTTTTAAGCTTATCTGAAATACTAAGCAATACAACTTAATTATTTAACCTAGTCAATAAATAAAAGTTTAACCGAAAAAAGTGTGTGCGTGTAACCTTTACGCGCGATTGAAGTAAAACTTTATAACCTTGTTATTGAATATTATAAAATGTCGCAATTGTCAGAAAATTTATTTTTAATTTACTTATTTTAAAAGTAATACATAAACAAATATATTTAGAGATTTTCAAAAAATTTTGCAATTTAAAATAATGTTTTTAAAACTGTTGAATTTTTCATTCACTTTGCTATTCACAATTGATCCGTTTGACAATTTGAAAATAAATAATCCTAATTGATTATGATATTTGCCACTAGCTGGCGTATAAGTCAAGAAGCGTGTAGTATATGACATATACTTACAACCAATCAGAATTATTATTTTTAAATGGCGGAAGCGTTACTTCCGTCAGAAAAAAAATCTGAGTTACTCCCTAGTCGCGCCTAAAGAAGTTTTACTTCAACAAAAAAATAATACTGAAACAACTTAACCAATAAAGTATTGAATACAAACAAAGCAAGTTAAAAATATATACATATTACCAAAGTAGCACATTCATTTTGCTCTACGTAATGTAATGTTATGTAGTTCACAAAAGAAGAAACGATTTAATAGAAAACAATTTGAAACAACAGATAATATTTATAATCTTAACGTCTTTTAAGTACATTGTGCAATACAGTGCAGCTTATTAACAGCACCACTTTAACAAATAATAATGCCATTCATTTAAATAAATAAATAAATGTGGACAACATCACATACATTGCTCTGCTCCCAAAGTAAGTAGCTAATGCACTTGTGTTATGGAATCAGAGACAACGAAGGTACCACAAACACCCAGACCCGAGACAATATAGAAAAGTGTTTTTTTCTACATTGACCCGTCCGGGGATCAAACCCGGGACCTCAGAGCTGAGGCGACACCTTGAAAACCGGTGTGTACGCCACTCGACCACGGAGGTCGTCATTTGTTTCAAAACAGTAGAATCTTCAGAAATTATGCCATTGAATGCAAACTACAGTTGTGGATGTGCTTTATAATATACACTTTCTGGAATATTTGTAAATTACACAATTTTTTTTTAATTAGGCACAACTGTCCAATCGCTTCACTGCACTAACCGAGATCTATTCTTTTATAATACCTTATTTTACAAGGACATTTCTTCTATAAGTAGGTGAAGAATTAAAAAAAAAATTGATATCTTTTCTTACAATTTTGAGTTGTAAATCGTCTCATGGAGTAACCCTATATGATCACACGTGTGTAGGCACTAATCTCTAGTAGAGAGCTTACAGGCAGCATTAAGCTTGGTGGTCGATATCAATTAGGGCTGACAATGTTGAGTTGTGTCTTTATAAACATCGATATATCGATGTTTATTCAATTTATATATACGAATTCACGATGATTCAAATACGATTAGAATATGTTTCCTATATTATGAAAATGTTATATTATTATAAATTAAACGCCAAAGACATAGTGCTATCCACTTCAATTCCTTATTTAATTTCGATGTCTTAAAACAACAATTATCCTGCGTTACATTCACCTTTGTGAACCTGAACAAAATTAACAACATACATATTATACAAGAAACATTGCCAAGATTGAAATCCCATGTGGTCAGATGCACTCTGCATGTCAACTGACTGAAGTTTGCAGTGGAAATGCAATTTCTGTTAAGTACTTTGAGCGTTATAAATAGAATTGTCTCCCGCTAAACTATTTTAAACGCTACGTCAGGCTTTCTCTTGTTTTTTAACATAATATGCTAACAATGTAAGCAGATGATCCGTTTGCTGCTTTTAATTAAATTATTTGTTGAGTAGAAATGTGAAGTGATAAATGGTGTAGCTTTTATATTTAAATTACTAGGTAAC
Source organism: Diachrysia chrysitis (assembly GCA_932294365.1). Taxonomy (NCBI): domain Eukaryota; kingdom Metazoa; phylum Arthropoda; class Insecta; order Lepidoptera; family Noctuidae; genus Diachrysia; species Diachrysia chrysitis. The sequence goes on along the minus strand of OW028649.1, from coordinate 5,726,882 downwards.
TAGAATGTAGAGAAGGTATGTGTTAATAGTACATCAGTTTTACTTGAAAGCTTGAATGCTTTCAAGTAAAACCATTTCACCGCAAAGAAAATAAAAACGGAGTAAGTTCCAAAAATAAGATGTGATCTTAGTCCACGGGCTATACTAATGTAACATGATTGGTGGCGCGACGAGACACAGGAGAGTCATTCTTCTCCTTTACTAGCTGCACTTGTAAATATATCCCTTACATCCTTAGAGGGAGCTTACTAGAATTTTTCAGTGTGCATAGCCCTGTCGTGCTTGAATCCTTGTAAATTTATGACCCTCGCTCGCTGACGGTGGCCAGTTTCACAAATATCGGGTAGGGTGCTTTTGTACACGTCGTCCAGAAATATGTTTTGGTAAAATAGTAAATATTGGACACCACGGCACTATAAATCGTTTAACCGCCTCATAACCATTGTTACTGTCGCACTGTAGTCGAGCTACACTGGATTACGATCAGGTTTGGTTTTAATTAAGTTGTTGCTGATATAAATTAGTTTTCTTTTTGATATCATTTTAAATAAATTTGGCGATGGCGGCCGCTATATCTTATATTCTATATTCGAAATAAAATATTGCAGAACTGCAAGGTTAATTAATAAAGAAAAGCAAGGTTAAGAAAAATTAATTCATGAATTTAATAAATTACACGGTTCATAAAATAATATTATAGTTCATTGGTCACTTTTAATATAAACCCTCGTTGGATTGAGTATGTCACGTTAAGTGCATTTATAGCGTTCATGCAAACTTAAGCTTGAAATCTAATAAAAATATTGCTGTTTGAAAAACGCTGACAACGTTGAAAGCTATAATCTCTCCACGAAGCTCAATACCCGACACAAACTCTTTAAGTTTTAAATAAATATATAATGTGAAAATATGCTTTAGTTTATTTTCTGTATAATGTGCAAAAAAATAAATAAGGGAACTTTACAAATCAATAACTCATTAGTGCCATCGAGAAAGTTATATATGCTGTTTTGGTATATATTAAAGGGCGTCAATAAACAGTTTACTATAGATTATAGAAAAGGAAAAGGCTATATATTTTCCGATGGCGGTTGTTCAAATAGAGCCAGTCTCCTAAAATACATCTGATACAGAAAGTGATCTTTACACTCTATAATGTAACTTTAATTAACAATTTTTACAGATTAGTATCTAATACTAACAAACAAACGCATAAAAGCAGAGTTCGGCGTATTTTTTTTTATTTATCAGAAGAACCTGCTTTTTTTTACGTCGGTTAGAATATATGTTACATTTAAACCCGTTCTTAGTCAGAATCCGTTTTATTTTATTAGTTAGTCACAACTACTTTTGACCAGGTTCACTGATATTTATTTTTGAACAGAAACGCCAGAGAGTCTACTTAGAATAAAGCACGATGAGCTTTAACTTTTTTTTTTGAGTTTTAACTGAATCATTTTGACAAAACCAGTTTTTACTAGTTAAAATTAGTTATCACTGATGCCCATTTTACAACAGCAGTTAATTCTAGTTCTAACAAAGGCAGTTTGAGACTAGTTTTATTGTAAGCGGAAATTACATAATACAGTACAGCAATCTTTTGTTTTAACAAAATATCATAATTATCTTGTAGGTACCTAACAAATAAATAAAAATGGTTCCTTCTGTGGACAACATTCGAATTAAGTTTTTACGATTGTCGGATTAAGCACGTCATACACGAGTATTTGGAATGTTTATTATGCAGCTATAAAAGCGGAGTTTTAAAAAACAATAAAACGAATTCGAAAATATAAATGCATTTTATTTTCTGTCGAAGTAAAAACAGACCGTTTTAATAGCAGCAATACGCGGGAGACCGCCGCTGCCGTCGCCGCGCACCCCTCTGCCTGTGTCCAGCTACGCCAAATTGGAATGTAAAACCAAATCAATGCCGACAGGTTTACGTTAAAATAAAATACTCATAAAATTATAATGATCACGTTTACAATAATCGTTTGTACTCATTGAAATGTATTAAGAGTGTGAAATACATATACTACAGATTATATTGTTGCAAAAAAATATAAAAAATCTTTTTTTCAATCAGCTCCATTTTATTTACGTCAAAGTACGTCCACCGTTGTGTGCAATACAGCGATTCAAAACAGATATTTGCATTTACTCCAGCAGCGTATTGTTTTAAACAAGTATTTTTCTTGCAGAATTCCGTACGCTGACAAGATCACCCCCGAGCCGATCTTGCACAACAATACCAGTAGAGACACAAAGGCAGACTCGATCAGGAACAGTTATAATAGCCAATTCAAAGTAGGAATCTACGGCTGGCGGAAGAAATGTCTGTACATTCTTGTTATGGCACTCATGCTCATGATGATCGTCAATCTCGCGTTGACTCTTTGGGTTCTCAAAGTGTTGGATTTTAATTCGGTAAGTAACTAATAGTGGTAGTAGTATGTACCTATTTCTAGTATTTTTTTTTTTACTCATGATCCCCTAGTTTTGTTATGTATTGGTTCTTGTTATAAGCTTGATTATTTAAATGAGCATTTATACCAGTTTTACAAACTTGGCATTTTATTTTAGGAAGGAATGGGTCAACTCCGAATTGTACCAGGGGGCTTACAGTTATTAGGACAAGCTCTAATGCTGGATTCTCTATTCGCGTCCACCATCAAGTCACGTCGTGGATATCCAATTTACATGGAAGCTTCTCGAAATTTTACCGTTTCTACCCGAGACAAGCACGGAATGCTGCAGAGTAGATTATATCTAGGTGAGCTTTAATATTGTCTTTTGAACTTTTACAACAAAGTCATTTTACTGTGCTTACATAATAAGCTGGCAAAAGCGGATACTTTATTGCTAACTGACATTTTCTTTGTTTGTAAGATAGGTATTAAATTGTTGTAGGACATGATCGCTTTGAGGTGAATGTAGCTCGGCTAGAGGTTCGCGACGCCCGGGGCGCGCTGCTGCTCGGCGCGGGCCAGGACACGGTGACGGTGGGTGCCGAGACGCTGACCGTGGTCAGTCCCGCCGGCCTAACGGTCCAGACCGCCGCACAGACACCCCTAGTCAAAGCACCCCCTTCAAAACCACTCGTGTAAGTATGTTTCAGTATTCGGACTTCACCAAATTTGAACATGCTTTGTCTTGGTCGCTGCGGAAGTTTCAACTCGTTAGCTAGACATACTGTTGTGTTAGTATAAAGCACGTATTGAAGTTTGTTGCACAATCAAAAGCATAACTTTGCCATGTATCGATTTAAGTGCATATTAAATTTAATAGTATCCTGCTGGCTATCATGTGGTCATACATACTACACTATGTTCCTAACAAAGGGTATTTTGTGGTTTTTGTGTATTACAGCTTTCAGTGAACACGTTGAACGTTCAGCTTACACTTGAACTTAAGTCTTAAGTTATAATTTTTTTTAAGTCTTAAAGGTATCAAATCGTACGTTCGAGTAAGAGTCAAGCGAGTTGCCATAGATTGACATTGTCCGTACTGGTTTAGTTATATGAATTCACTTATTTATAGTGCAACCATTCCAGACGTACTAAAAAAAAATAGATTAGGCATCCTTTAAGTTCAAAATCAAAACTCATTGTACGACATAGGTAATATAATGTCATTAAATACATAATTCAAAATATAAATATCGCAGGCTAGAATCACCGACACGTTCGCTGGAGATGCACGCCGCGCAGAACATAGTCGTGGAGTCCCGCGCCGGGGACATCAGCGCCAGCTGCCTCACGACCTTCCGGCTGAGATCCGTCGCCGGCTCGGTGAGCGCTTGTGATAATAAGCGAACAACGCATCTGTCTCCAACATTTTAGCTTTATTTTAAGTGTGGAAGGAGTATGCAATGTAACTTTCTCGTTTTAATCGTAATTTGTTTGTTATCTGTAAGGGCCGTAGGAGGAATATAAAATAGGACGAAGCGCGAATTCAATAATTAAAATTATGTTTAGAGACGAAGAAAACATATTGTTTGGGACGACCCAGGATTTTTTGTGTAGGACAAAACACAGTACGCCTAACGAAGAATAAATTTCAAAAACCCGTTTCTAGTACACTTCGAGAAAACTACGTATTTTTTTATAATAAAACGATAGACGAAATAAAATGATTATTTTTTGTTTTGAGTAATGCGACTGTTTAGTTTATTTACCAGCAAGCAACAATGTAATAATTACTTTACAGATCCGTCTCGACGCACCCAGTATATACATGCCAAAACTAAAGTCAGCGCTGCCGTTGCCACCATCAGCGGCACACATGCACGACCCGCACCATCAGAACATTTACCAGCTGTGCGCATGCGCGAACGGCAAGCTGTTCCTAGCTCCGCCGCACGGCGCCTGCGCAGCTAGGGAGGAGAGCCTTATATGTCGATGATGAACTTAAATGGTGACCCTGTGACATTTTTATATAATATCGTGAGATACATTACTTAATATGAAACAAGAAATGATTGTAGTCTAGAGGTGTATTTGGAGATAGCCGACTAATTTCGAAATTTTCATAATTGAAGGTGGCGTTAGTGTCGCGCGTCGAGTTTTCATCAATTTGTGGGCCCAGACTAAGTTCTGGGACTGTTCGTGTATCTCCAATTACGCTGAAAGAGTACATTCGTTTCTAGTTTTATCCTGTGACATTGTTGATGCTTGTTGATCATTACTTTCGCGGTGTTTTATGCGCTAATATGTATGTTAAAATATGTAATTATCACATTACTTAGTTCGTAGAGAGAGTGTTAACGTTGTGTTCTAAGGCGTTGTTAAATACGATTTTAATTGAACTTTCATCACTATAAATAATTGTATTATGCAAAATTATTGAGATCATGGAATGAGTTGTTTAAGGCAACAATTTGATTGTTGATGTCTATGATTATACATACATTCCGTAAACAAAATGAAAATTATTACGTCTAATGGATTTGAATCGATCGTTACTTACCAAAACTTTTATATGTCATTGAAAAAAGTGTAGAACCATAAATTGATAATTTTGATTTTAGTTCTAATACCTATATAATATATATATTACGCGCTTAGAAATTGGATTTTTAGAATCTCAGGCCGGTTGTGCTTAATATTACAAATCGTGATGTTTTTGTTAATGGTTCGATATAATAGTACTATTAAAATAAAAAATGTAAATCTTACATTTGATCTAACATAAATATTAATACCCTTAAAATTATAAAATAATATTATAACCATGTCTTATTTGTTAATAAATTTCATTTTATGAATAACAAACTCCTTTTGTGTACGATTGAGTGAATGCTTCTGTTTTTAACTTATTGACATAATCATAAATTCAAATCAATTAACAATTATGTAAAATAAAAAGAAAATTTATCTTTTATTATGAAGTTATACGGTACGTTTTAAAGTCTTTGGCGTCTTTGTGAATAGTGCGTAGAATTTCACTGCCTACTTATTACTATGTCAAGATAATGAATTTTGTATGAATCTCATTTAGTTATTTCTATTTATACGTAAAGTATGAATTACAATTACAACGACTTTCGAAAACGTATCAATTCAAATAATATTATAATAAAATCTAGTGCCTTTTGGATCGCGTTTAGAATAACGATTGGCTGATCGAATATGTTCATACATTTTGCGTTATGCTGTAGGAATAAAGTAACATCTGATTTAAATGTTCACCTTCCCTGATGTTTGCTCTACGTATTTGCAAATATTCAACGTGTATTTTGTTTAAAATAATATGCAGAATAAGTATCTCGTTTATGTTGAAATTATCAGAACAAACAACAAGGATTGAATAATTAAAACATTTTTGGTTGAATTGCATATTGATTTCACACATACACAACTATATTAAATACGACTGTTTATTATTATATGTACCAAAAAACGTATGTATGTTATAAAAAAGTTTTAATATATGTTGCAAATATTTCGTCACAAACTTTTCGCTTTACTTAAAATATAGTTATGTATTAGTAAATGTTACCATTCATAAGGGCTATACAAATTATAGACTTTTCACTTTTAACCATTTATTTTTCGGCTAAAAGGGTAAGTTGGGTCTACATGTCATAGGGAACATTATATATAAACAATTATACGCAATACTTGTAGTAAACATTTATGTATAGACTTGATGTAGAGATTTATATGATGTATAGCTAATCTGTTACGCATAGGAAAATGTATATTAGACGTAAACGTTTGTTGATATTGTTGTAAATATATGTAATTTATGGAATTACTTAAGTAAATACGCATATTATGTCAATGTGATTTTGTTTGATGTATTATTTCGGATTGAATTCGTTCGTCCATTGTCAAAGTCTCACAAACTTTTCCCCAGAGCATCTCATAAGCAAGTGATTAGATCATAAAAACGATGACGTCTACATTAAAATCTGTGCTCTAACTCGTAAGCACTGTCTACCATATAAAAACAAACAACAATATTCATGCAAATTCATTCATCCATTGTTAAAGTCTCACAAACTTTCCCCCAGAGCATCTCATAAACAAATGATTAGAACTATTATTTTACATACAGTCGTATTCCGAATATTATTCTAAAATCCATGTCAACATTAAAATCTATGTTAGTTATGTTCTGATTCGTAAGCACTGTTTCTCGTATAAAAACAAACAATAATATTCATGCAAATACATACACTCAAGCTTTATACAAAAATATGCGTACGAGAATTCCCACATTCTTTGAACGTTCTTGATTACTAACTTTCCCCGTCCCTTTGTACTTTGCTCCAAGAAAAGGGTCGAGACAACTTTAATATAAAAATAATGTTAACTATTAATTACACCGACAATCCCTATTACAAATATAAAATATTCAAAAACTTCTTAATTGAATTCTACCGGCAAACTGACACAGGTAATTTTATTATAAAACGAACTCGGAATAACTTGGAAACTTTCATCATTTAATTTGGTTTTAAAGACAGTTTTCACAAACAGATCTATATGGATCTATGAATAGTCATAGTATTATTACCTATAGTATCTAACTGATTGTTAAGAATAATTCTGTTATATCGTAACAATAAGATGGCAGACTTCTGCATAGACGGACTCATATTCTAAGTTATATACACAACAAACCTAATAACATGATGTAAAAAACTAACTCAGGTATCACTTATTAGGTATGACAAATTATTCTGTATGAAAACCCATACATGTATAAAAACCGGGATAAGCCACACAGATTACACCCATTCACATAATTTAAATTTTGCAACACATAAAATAACAGCAATCTTTTATCTCAACAACATATTAGCGAAAGAAATGAAAGCGAGTGTTGCATAATCTCTGAAATTACGTGCCAGGAAATTAGCATACAACACTAGCTGTTGTGATATTTATTTGTGCGGTATTTTCTTATATCATGGTCTTCGGTACTGCGGCTACAGTGCTAGCATTCTGTAACATTGTCTATTGACTAGTAGCTCCCCTGGGACTCGATCGAGAACGATGTACCTTGTGCAAACCTGGACAGTACACCTAGCTGTTGATATGAGGTTTGAGTCAAATAGAAATAGCTATTGTTTATCAAAAAACTTTTCATTTGAACTGTCACACAAGAAGGTAGAAAAGTAATAAGAGGGTGAGTATGAAAACCACATACTTAAATCTTCTATAACGCATAAGAATTTATTTACCACCTACTAAATGTTAGCGAACCTTTGAAAGATTTATAGACAGTTAACTTTACAATGCCTTCTTTTTAACTAGAAGCTTCTCAACAATACGTCCTATTAAATAAGGAGTGGCATACAATTAATAATGTACAATCGATACGATGGATTTATTGTGAGGCACAATGAGACTGTGAACAGTCGTGGCTAAAGTTTAATTAAAGATTCATGATAAATTGTCGCAGGAAGCTGCATTCTGCGCGGCTTCGCACGTGAATAACGCCGCTCTACGAACACTTAAATAACTTAAGACAGTAACCTAACAATAAATTCATGAGCCAGCCCCCTTTGTTTGCCGCCGCGATGTTTTAAGGCGGCTAATTGGCAGGAAACACCGCTAAAATGATCGCAAATTAGTAAGGTGCCTCGTATTGTTTACAGGCATACACTATCTTTACATAAATCTTATTCGTTTGCGAACCTGTTGTCTGCATTTTAAACAGAAAGTAGTGTCTGAAGTAGGTTTTCAACGTTTATCTTAAATACATTCTTAGAGAAATATATATACATAAGCAGTAACCTATAAATCTACTAAACTATATCTTATTCATATTCATTAATGCTTTTTCACAATATTTTTACATAAAGATGGTAAGCTTAAAGTAATGTATACGTTATACCTAAACCCTATCTATAATTTTAACAAACTGTACTTATAAAAAAAATTGACAGCGCGCATTGCTAAGCAATATATGAGTTATTTTTTTTAGGTTTATATTTCTCAATTTAATCCATGGAGCCGTTTAGGCTGCAGAGTGTGCTATAGAAATATACATTTAAAAAACATAACCGTTCTTCTGGCACAGTCGGGTAAAAATAAATGAACGTGGTAATTTAGAACTCATTTCCTAATGCTACAATTTAAAATAGAATATAGTTTATTCTTACACACATATAACTTTTAGATTCACGTATTCAGTGAAACATAAGAAATAATATTTGTCTCTCAGTTCCATCTACACCTAATTTAATTTCGGAGTCCTTTGTTGCGGTATAGCCGTGCGGGAACTCTTAAAGCTATTTCAAAGACACCTCGCTTCGCGGCATCTGAGCGAGAGGAAATAAAGTTATGATTTATGTAGTGAAATATGTTTCAGGGAGGCCAACGCTCTAAGCGGCCCGACACCTCCTGTCGTTGACAATATAAATTCGTAGCAAAACGAGAAGACAATTGCTTAGAAACATATGCCCAATACTGTAGGCGACTTTATTATTTACGAGCTTCATATTGATTTGTTGTATAAAAAGTTTAACATATTAAATAACAAAAACAACTTACATTTATTAACTTTTCCTGTTGTTAAAGTAAGCTGCTATAACACTTTATGACAGTTTTATTTGAAGAAGATAAGTAGAAGCTTTTGACAAAAGTACTCTAGTTAGTGTAAATTTATATCTCTTTTTCTAAAACAGATTAGGGCACACTATGAAAAACAAGTTGTTTAACTCAGCTTATACCTAGTAAACAACAAAAAGATCACTTTAAATCCCATCCTTTACCGAAATCAACAAGAAAATAAACCAATTACATTCTTTGCTATTTATTTATTTGTATCGTACAATAAAACAAATTTGTGATCCGGGCAAAAGGTCGGCACCGCCGGTCAAGTCCGGGTCGGCTCGGGCGTAGTGGAGCACAGTCTGCAGTTATCTGTGTCGCCGTGACACTCCAGTCGTGTTCCTTAGCCCGATTTGACGGAGGTCGAGCGTGGTCTGCCTCGATTAGGACTCTCGCCCCGACAGGATTTGATTACGACACTCTGAAGCTACTGGGGATTATTACAGGAAGCTGACTTAGAATATCACGTATGTTATGATAAATGTACAACGTGTGTTGCTGATTGCATCTCTCGTATTAAATTACGTATTTCAATTAGGATGGAAATTAAATAAAGGATATGGAGTACCTACATATGATAACTATTATGTTTATCATCGGTACATCCAGAGTAAAGTACAAATACAGAAATTTAAGAATAGAGAAATCTGAAGGTCAGTTTTAGGAATACAATGAATAAATATTATACCGTTTGGATCACGTAGCATCGTTGAACACAGAACAACGGGGTATACAAATAAAAGGAGACCACTGTACAATGCTAGGTGAAATAAAGCGTTCTAATGTTGTGTAAGGTTGCAAGGGAAGTCACGTGTACCTTTATGATTCAATTGTCCGCGAGTTGACCGTCTTCAAGCCGACCTGCGTCACGTCAGCCAAACGTCGCCGTCCAATAAAATTAACACGTCGCATTCTAACCTTAACAACTAACTTCTAAAACACTTATCTAATGTGTAACCCTTTGATGTTCTTCTTCGGTTTGCATGCCGCAGAACACAAGACTATGTGAATATTTTTTTACTTCATTTATTCTAATCGTCACAATGTATGTTGGAAATATTAAGATAGAATTACAAACGAGTAACCATTGTGCAAGTTGCTACAACAGCAAACTGTATCCAAAGACTTATTGTTACAATCAGTTGAATTTAGAGCAACAGGAATGCGAGCAGTGTCTAATCTAATGTAATGCAACCAAACTGCGGATAGTGGGCACTGGGATAGAATCGGATTCCGAGCAAGCATTTGGGCCCCGGGACGTTTGATGTCTACATACACATATATCTGCAGCTAAATACCTCAACAATCGCAACTCCACTCTAAGCCTAATCGCAAGGTGCGTTATAGGGTCGATTAATATTCCGAAGTGCCATTCAAATTAATTTATCGTTACTGCCGAAATTAATCTGACATTTAAAGACGGTAAGCCCGTCCAGTCCCGTACACTTACGAAACTTTGTTGGGCACCAGTAGTGTATCTTTAATACGTGTGGGTGTCCGTTGAGCGATGCGATGCATATGCAAGTATTATAAAGTGTACCGCTAATCCGGCTCGCGCGAGCGATAGTGTTAATGCGAGGCATTAAACTCAGGGCGCCGCTGGCATCGTCTGCACTTTACCACCAACAATGACACGTTTTATGACACCCTTCATTAAAATGGCAATGCTCGTATTAACTACGTGCCGGCAAAAAGAATTCATTATTAAAATACCTCTGAGACTACAACTGTCTTAGTTAATGTGAGTCAAGATTTAAGACAGTGTACGTGTTCCTTGAAATTAAAAACATTTTTTCCTTATGAACATTGTAGATGTTTAGGGTGCAGTAGCTTTAGTGTACTTGAAAGAAAAATACGAGCATTGATAATGAGCTTAAGTAGCATTCCACATGTTTAAAGAGCCTGTTTTAAACTGTATTTATGGATACATAACGTTCTTGTGTCATAGACAGCCGTAAAAAAATTGAGAAGAGGACTGTATGTTCATTGTCCCGTTTCATTCTATTATTCACTTTTCAGTGCTCACTTTGTATTTTAACTAACTCCGTAGTTTATGAATGTCGTATATAAGTAAATTAGTTTATTTCCTCTTGGCGACAATTTAGCTCACGCTCTTGTCACAAATTGTCGGCGAGGGTAAATGCAGACTATTAAGGAAATACAGCAATTCAAGCAGCCCTTACCCTACATTACAGCGCAATCTTACACCGGCGAAATTATAAGCGACACTTCTTATGCCGTGTCTAGCGGCAATAACACTGCGCAGCCAATAAGCGAACGGGTGTAAGCTACAAAAACATCATAGCGTAATTGTTTACAGCTCGTTGTCAAACTTTAATGTCTTTTGACTGTTCTAAAACGTGATAGTCAAAGCTATTTAAATTGAGTCGGAAGGTTTAACTTATTTACAAAACTTGAAGTTACATTAAAGTGATTAATACGCAAGACATGCATTTTCCAATAAACATTTTTTTTTTTTTAAAGCGACTCCCACTATTTCTTTTAATCCTTGTAACGCGGTGGTTTTACAAACATTCAATTCACATGCACAAAGAAAATCCAGACTTGAAACAAACATTTGTAGATCACAGAAATGCTAGTCCCATGCGGGATCGAATCCAAGCAAGTCGCGCACAGTGGTAATTGGCGTGGTGACCTACACCACTCGTCAAACATTTGATTAGTTTATACTAACTACTTTTACTTTGGTTGATTTATATTAACCCAAAGATTATGAAACATAGAAAAACGTTGCCTTAAGAGTCGAATGCTTTAACAAGCCAGCGCACCCAGTTTTCTCGGATGTACAAAACCGTTAAGTATTTATAAGTTGCGGTGCAACTTAGTGTATAAGTGTGCATAACACAAAGTAATACTTTGTATTATTATTTTATCGCCAGATCTAAAACGACATTCAGCTTTAATTATGAATTTCTGGAAAGCCTGCAGCATCAGCATTACAATTTTTAATCTTTAAATTAGGTTGCGGTTCATGACAGAAATAGTTGTTAAGATTTAACTTTAATTATTAACAAACTTTATAATGGAATAAAATAAAATATTAGTTTTAGGTTTAGGTGTAAAGATGCAATGTCATCGAGAAAATATTATGTAAGTAGGTAAAGTAAATACCTTTAAACAAAGAGTCAAAATAATCCTGTGTAAAATCTATAACTTGAGCTTTTAATATCATAAATTCGGTTTTCTGAAAAAGAAAATACTTTGAGTTTGTCTGCTAGCTTAGAGAGGAAACTCAAACTGCAAAGATGTAACCAAACTGTAAAAATTAAATTTTATTTGAGGCTACATTTAAGCGTAGGTCAAATAACATTTTTGAAGAGTAAAGTCAAGGTGGAGGCCAACTTAGACGCAGACGATAAAATTTACAATTCTGTATGTCAGGTTGGCTGCACTGGACAAATACTAAAACTCTTTCTTGCGAGTTGGTGTTCCGAATTCAAATGCAGTAAACGAGCAAATACGCCGCACGTATCAGACGAACATAGTTGACTTTAAGCTGGACTAGAGGACGTTTTTCTTTAAAGTTTTCAAATAAATTCTGACGGATAAATTAAATATACATATAACCGGTTAAGTTTTGAAAAAATAAGTTGTATTCTTTTTACTACGAACTATAATTTTACAGTAATAATATTCTTTACTCGTTGTATACCTATGTTTTAAATAGATTATTTTTGATCTAAGCCATAAAGTGGCCCTGACTCGTTTCTGTAAGTCCTTATAGTAAAAAGATGCTTAATTGAAGTTAAAATAATATACAAAATTATGTTACACAAAAAGTTAAATTCACAATAGGTATATAGTATATAAACTATTAGCGCAATCTAGTGCTAAGCAGAAGAAATAACATAAATAAAAAAAAAACAGAATTACCTTTGATAGTCAAGAACATAAAAAAAAAACCGGCCAAGTGCGAGTCGGACTCGCGCACCGAGGGTTCCGTACACACCTGTAGGTATATAAGTAAAAGTTCACCCATCACTACGATCGAGTCATAGTTATGGTATGATAATTGCAAAATGAAAAAAAAAAAAAATCAGAAATATTTTTTTTTATATGATGTAACTAAAAATTTACGGTTTTCGCAATTTTTCCTTTATCTGTACTATAAGACGTTACTTCGTACCAAATTTCAAGATTCTGAGTTCACGGGAAGTACCCTGTAGGTTTTGATTCCCGTGCGAGTTTCGAAAATTTGCGGAATTTTGCGGCATAAACGGGAGTATCTTTTGATCGCGTTGACTTAGAAGTTTGATTTTTTCACAGCTCCAAGAGACCATAGACTTGAGTATTTGATATGAATTTCAGCTTGATACCTCCACGCGTTCCTGAGAAAAAAGGTCTTGACAGACAGACAGACAGACAGACAGACAGACAGACAGACAGACAGACGGACAACAAAGTGATCCTATAAGGGTTCCGTTTTTACCTTTTGAGGTACGGAACCCTAAAAAGAACAGAATTACCTTTGATAGTCAATTATTGCTTTGACACAGAGCGGTTGTATTGACGAGGAATTGATTCCGCGGCGTCACTTCGCACGCTCTCTACCTGATCACTCACTCGCGACATCCAATTTGTCGAAATACTCCAAAGTTATGACTTTACTATCCCATTTCAAAGTACAATTAGTACAATATTCATACACGTATTGGTACGGCGTGAGCATTATTAGGTATCTATTTATTAATTGACCACATACGATGCATTTTTAATAAAAAATCTGCATGTGTTTGTGAGCAAAGTTTTTAAATTGTTTAACAAAGAACGATACCCAATCATTTACGGTACCTCAGTTCATCCAAACTATAGAGCACTTTGTATTAATAAATAATCTAGGTACTCAATCTATACTAATATTATAAAGCTGAAGAGTTTGTTTGTTTGTTTGTTTGTTTGAACGCGCTAATCTCAGGAACTACTGGTTCAAATTGAAAAATTATTTTTGTATTGGATAGTCCGTTTATTGAGGAAGGCTATAGGCTATATAACATCACGCTACGACCAATAGGAGCGGAGCATAAATGAAAAATGTCGCAAAAATGAAAAAACGTTGAAACTGAAACACGCGGACAAAGTCGCGGGGGACAGCTAGTCTAAGATATAATCAAACGAATTGACAAATGAGCTCTTGTTATATACTGTATTGTATAATAAACACTCCTTTGTTTATGGTTATTGATGTCCAGTGTTACACTTATAAAAAAGTTGGAGTATATTTAAGTATTTAAAGTATATACAGAGTAGCTCAAAGAGAGAAGCTTACCTAAACACAATTTATTTTTGAAACATCCATTTACTGATACCAGCCTAGTCTTGGAGTTATTTATTTGGAAATTATTTTAATAAAACACATATATCTTGGAAAGTTTAATTAAAAAATGGGCTGCGACTGTCGCATGTCGCTCGGGAGGTGATGTCGTGTGGAGCTACTTTATCTGTTAGCGGCACGCTGTGTTTTCTCACAACTATCCCGCTAACTTGTTTTCTGTAAGTATGAAATATTGTACTAGATGTCTGTGGGACGCGTCGCGACAACGCGATCTCCTCTGGCCGTGAACCAAACGTAACTACTATTTGTATAAAACATACTACTTTAGGCATTGAATTATTTCTGTATTTTAACTCTAAATTCTATTTTAGTTAAATAATTCAGTTCAAAAGTTATTATAAAATTAAAAACAATAAATCATTCAATCTTATAATGTAGGTATGTTATAAATAAATAACTTTACTTAAGGTTTGTTGTTGCTTGTATTGGGTAAAAATACACTTTCAAACCGATATTAAACACCAACCAAATTATAAAAACCTATCATCATTCTCTTAATAGTTAAAAAGCCAAAGATATGTAAAGCACTGGATGTCAACTAAACGTGTTGAATGTGCAAACAAGTAGCCAAAACTGTAAGTAAGCAAAGTCCAGGCGCGACTATCAGGCGACAGTCAGGCGAGCGGCGCCGGCGAGCCAGGTTGTATCGACTTCACGAACTTTCCCTCTCCACACGAAATCGACGCTATGAATTATGCATGAGAATTAACTTTGACGGCAGATAAGCGTCCGAAAGATTTATTTGCCGATATGATGTGTAGAAAACAATCCAACTTGTTCCCAGTTTCTGAGTTATGGACGTTGTTTATAGTAAGCACGTCAAACGTTTGCAAACTTTTCGACATCTTACCTTAAACTTTCTTTGCAATTTTTCTTTGTATAAATGTATAATGTAATATATTTGGGCACATCTTAACTACTTGTGGAATTAAAGTTATAGTGGGATATTTGTGTATTCATCATTTCTAAAATGTCCCACAAACATGAAATCGGTATTGTGCCTGTGTAGCCTTTTATCAGAGTTACGCACGCTCTTACAGGACCTTCCCGGAAATTTAACTTCGTTAAGAATGAAATATGCCCCGTCGTTATTCCACGGCTTGTTGCGCGAATACTTACATTTCGAGCTCTCCACCTCTAGTTTTCTCATCAGACCCAACGGAAATAATTTCAACCGAGACTGAATTATGACAAAACTCCGACGGACATTGCCGCATCCGTAATGAGAATGAAGTCGAGATATGTCCGTAATTTATTATCACATGCTCTGTGAACGTGCGATCCTCTCTGCGAAATTGACTGTTTTTACTATAAATGCTATTTACGATAGTGATTCGTGTATTACCAGAGAAATAATGTCATATTCGTGGCCAGAGCTAAGCGTATACAATGTAGCGGTAGAGCAATAAAGCGCCCAGTAGATAAAGTGAAATAGTAGGTAGGTGGGTGGTACAAGGAAGTATTTAATTAAATCTAGCGGCAGGGGCTTCAGGCCGCTTTACATCACCACCGCTAATCACAGGTAGGCCGTCGACACGTTCGCCAGTTTGAATACCAAACTGTTATTTCGTAAGTGCCAGAAAACTCATTAACCACCTGCTTTGCTTAGTGTTTAATGGTCACTACGAAACGTTTTAAAGCTGAACTAAGTATAGCATATTTGAGTGGATTCTACTGAATTGTGTGCATTAAGATTTTAATTACTGAGTGTACCTACTCATTAAAATTAAACTTAAAAATACCCTTATTATATTATTATATCTAGCCTGTAGGTACTTACCACTGCTAGGAAAGGGGCTCCCACCATCTTCCAGTGATCCAGATCCCTCGCTTTTTCTTGACATTTTCCAATCTAGTTTGTCCCGCCATCACTCCGTGGTCTGTCGCAGCCCCAAAATACCCAAATGTTCTCAAAATAGTTTTATTTGCTTTTTTTGTCTATGACACATTGTTCAGTTTTAAGAAAACAATTTTAAATATGGCATTTCAAATACTGTTTTTTTAATATTTATTAGGCATGGAGAAACTTGATATTGTTCATACATTAAATAATAAAAAAGGGGAACGTGTAACCAGTATCTATGCGGAAACCTACTTTAATGATGATTATAGTGAAGAATATAAAACCAAAAAGAAGGTAACTGAAACAAAGAAAAAGCAACAAGATAGGCGTGAAAGTGAAGAGGAACCACAGTCGGTTGATGAATGGGTATCTCCAAGTGATTTATTAATAGGCATTTTAGATTTAAAACCACCATTCACGTCAAAAATAACAAGAGGAGCGGCTCATGAAGGTATCCTAGATATAGGTGATGATGTATTGGACCGAGAGCGAACTAGATTCTTGAAATACATGACCGATGTCATAAACGACAATGATGCTGCCTGGAATCACATTTTAGAACATGAAAAAGAATCAGTAGCCAAAAAAGTAAAAGCTATTTATCAAGAAATTCTCACGAACAAAAGTAAAATTTTGATGAAAGAGATAAACATATTTTATGAGAATAGTCTTCAAGAACTAGAAAACCATTTAAGAACTGAAGTTCAAACAGTTCTTCTTGCTGCGCATTCTAATATAATTAGCGATCTTAACACCGAAATTAAAGCAAAGCTGCACAGAGAAAGGATTAATTTAGAAAAAATATTAGAAGCACGATATGTTAGCGAAGTCACTAAAGTCAAACAATATTATAAACTTCTGTTTGAAAATGAAATGTACAGAAATAGTAGACTAGTAAACCAAGCTGTTTACGAAAGGAATGATGCATTAAAAGCATTTTGCTCTCAAATAGAAGCACAAAATACAACTAGCACTATGTACGTGATGTGCACAGAGAGAAAAAAATGCAGGATTCGCAAATTTATTTTAGAAAACATACAAAGTACTGAAATTGCTGAAAAATATAAAAAAATTAAGGAAAGAGAAGATGTAATAGAGGCTTTTAAAAAGAGAGAAAGGCAAATATCTGATATCAACAAGGAATGGGAAGAGAAAATAAAAAAAATACTACAATTATTCTTGAAATTTGTCAGTTTTAGTCTAAAACTGCTACCCGAACAAACTACTTTCCTACTTGATCTGGAGAAAATGGTTGTTTTACAATTAAATGAAATACAGAGGACACCCATAATGACACCATCTATTTTAATAGATGAGGAGGACTTAAATATATTAAAATTTCCAGAAGCTGAACCTAAAGAAACTGTGTGTGATAAGCAGCCATTTGTAGTTGAGGGTAGTCTTCTCGAATCTGATAATCGAGTTCATTATGGAAGTAGAGAGACTTTGCCATCTGATGTCGATCTACCATTCATTAGAGTTCAAAGACAGTTTATTTATGCTAAATGTGGCAAGATGGAAGAAGTAAGAGAATTTCTCGAATCACAACGTTGTAAATGTCGAGATCCTCCACCCAAGCCGCCATCGCCCAGCGTATCCACTGAATCCTCAAAGGTAACTGAAACAGAATCACCCGCAGCTGAAAAAAGCGAATCGTCTTTTGAACCTCTGCTCATGGACGATATTCGTATTCTGCGCGAATGCCCTGTTAGGAACTGTCAAGATTGGGCTAAGAAATGCAGTTTTCCATACTTGAACGACTACTTAGATTTCTCTGAAGAAAATTATGAAAGGGTAAAAACTATACTTGGGAAGCCACCCGCAAAAGTCGTTGTTCCTGAACTTATTGATCCTAAAGCAATAGCAACACAAGAATTGCCTTTTGCTGCAACTAAAGAGCCATATCATCATGTAGAGACACAATATTCGAGTCAAGAAGATATAGTGACTAACTTCATTTGTCCGTGCATGGATAATTACTCTGAGAAGGCTATACCCGAAACTTACACCAGGCCAAAGGATTCTCCAAGTAAAGAACTAAATGAAATCCTTGTGAAACGTAAGGATTCACTGCAACGAATAATTAATAATCATCCTAAAGCCCTTCAAATGTTTACAGACGAATGTTTTGATTTTATTTATTCGATAAAATAAATTGTTTACTATTTGTAATATTATTAACATTTCGGCCTTAATAAATTATATTTGATTTTCTCTTTATTACTTGAATTTCCTATTCGACGTTTAATATACGGTTCACATACATCACCTTGCCAATATAAACAAAACGTAGGTCCAATTTAACCAGGTGTGAGTATAAACTGCTGACGGAGATCACAAATTACTCGATGTGTCTTTGCGGTTTCTCACTAAACTCTATTCATTTGTTCTTGTTTGCTATACAGTAACTATTTACATAGAAACTTGTGCCGAAGTATATGTAACATTTTGAGATAATATGGTAAGACAAATAGTTTAAAAGTTATAAGACGCACTAGTTCTGGTGTGGAAAGAATAATATTTACATTTAGCATTGTCATTTACAATTTTACTTATTAAAAATATTAAATCCCGGTTAAAGTGATACAATAACATATTTTTTTTGAAGTTTAATTACTAAGTAGAACAATACTTAATAACATATGCTTAAAACAATTTATAGGCATAATTTCGGCTAACATATACTTGGCAATGATATAAATTAGATCGTTAGCTAAGAATAATGTAGGGATGGGTGTGAGCGGGTATATTGGGTGTTAAGGTAAATTTACACAAGTCCCGTAACAAGTTAACTTATTATGTCGTCAGCGTGACGAGGCGAGGCGACGCGACGCGACTCATCGCATTCCTAACATGACTCGAATTTAGCATAATATTACTCTTGTAGACGTGTTAATTGTTGGTTTAATTTTAATTTGGAAATTACTTATTTTATGTGAATAAAATATGTTTATTGTACACTAATTTCTTGATAGTTTTAAAGAAGATTTAAGTTACATACTCTTTAAAACCTACATTATATTAAATAACAGTTACATGAAAGTTTTACTGCTGATGTTTCCATATGAAAAGGTTATATAAGCAGATACTATTGTAATACACACCAATCACCAGCTTTTGTATGTGCTACTGACACTAACCAAACACAAATTATTAGTTTACGTAAAATAATCACATTTTGTTATAACATCTCCAAACTTACCTTCAAATATAAGCCAAGGAGTCAAGGCTTGTTTATTTAATTAAATATAATCTCGGTTGATGTCGCAATAAACTGACAGGAGTGAGTCTGCGAGACAATCAAGATGAAACAATAAACAAGAATAAAGCATTTCATAGTACGTTTGTTAACAGATAATTTATACTGTATCTATTGCTGCCTGAGGTACCTCGCACAATAGCGTTTGGCTATCGGCCTTCAAACTTACTAAAGAAACAGAAACAATATGTTCATAAATACTTGAAATGAAACAGTAAAAGCGTCTCTCTTTAAACTAATCGATACAAGAGAGCAATGCAGTTTGTAAAGAACTCGGAGACGTTAAATTATTTATTCAGTTAGCTTGAGAAACGTTTTATTCATTTATAATTGTGTTGCTGAATTGTTTCTAAATCAATAATATACTTACACTATTATGTTATGATAGATATCATTATGAAACTCTTTTGTGTTATGTACTTACTAACCATATTTTGATTTAATAGTTTGTGTTGAATAGATAAACTGATATTTATGTTAGACAGAGCTCAATCATTTTATAAGTAATGGGGTGAAGCCCTAGCCATCACAGCGAGTTGAAGTCAACTTTTATTCCAATTTTACTATCGCCGGGTGAAGTTAAACAGTGTTATGCTAAGTTGACGTTTTGCCATTCCATAATATTGTGTTAAGCGCCAGTTCCCGTGAAATCTGACATAACTGCACAGTCTGAATAAACTTGCTAACTTTAACGTAAAGAGTTCATTCATCTTATGATTCTGTTTCTATTTTATACCAACTGCTAGTAAAGTTAATTTACTTTAAGTTTTAATATGTACCAAGTCTGACTGATAGAAATAAGCCGATAAGTGTGTGTGATATTGGTGTGTGTGCTCATATTAGGTTTTTTATTGAGGCAATGACTACACGGCTACATGTTAACGATACACTTTAATATAAAATTTCATTCTTTAAAATAAAATCATAACTGTTTTGATTATATACATTTGTTAAAAAGTGATTAAGACAACCTTCTTGAACATTGTCTAAATATTACCAAGAATTTATATTAATTAACGCTCCTGTGTCGTATAAATCATACTTGTGATTGTAATTTTCCTGTTTCCTGTTTACTTTTTAACAAGTTAAGAAAATGGTAACCTAATTTAGTGTTATCTTTTATACCACTTTAAAACAAATCAATGTAAACTGAATAACCAAATACTTTTCATTTATTTATTATTGCGACCTTTGTTATGATTTATTATTCATGATTCGTCCAATTATTCAATCGATTTGAAATGAAAAACATGAATGAGATTGTAAATAACGATATAGGTAGCATATGAATTATTCTCAACACATTTAAAGTGGAAACCCGTACAAGAGTACATTGGTAGAGCCGCGAGGGGGCGAGCGACTATTGATCAAACGAAGCGACACTGCACTATACTATTGAAATACACAACACCAAGGAATTTAAAACAAGTTTCTGCGTTTCCCTTTGACCAACTATAAATATATTATTGAATTTATATTCATGGCAAGTTATAATAATAATTCATAGTTATTGTTATAGGCAATAGTCAAATTATGGACTAGAATAGTGTAAGTAAAGTGCGAAAAGTAATCAAGTTTTCCCGTAAAGTGGAATTTGGTTTCGAAGCCAAGTATGAAAAGATTGAGGTATGTCTGGAATCTATCCTTGTACTTTTTAGATATAAAATTATAATAGGGATGGTAAGTATTTTTTTAATGTCCTTCGTTCTATAGGTAAAAATATTAGACACATATTTTTTCTTTTGTCCTGTAAACAAAAAATGATAAAATACAGCGAATAGAAATATTAAGTGACATTACTCCTACATACAATTTTTACCAAGACGTGACGTCACAAGTCCCCACTCCTGAACTTTAAAGCAATTTATCTTTGCCATTTTTATTGACTTTTGAAAGAAAAAAATACGTATAATTTTTTTTTGTGTTTTTTTACTTCATTTTACTTTAGATTAAATAGATTTTTAAATTTTATACTTTGTCATTCGAAATGTTCGGTATTTTAAAATACCAGCCATATAGATTTCGGAATTGTAAAAGTGTTTCCGCGGCGAGTTGCAGGTTGGAAATAGGCGTCGCTACATGTTTATGTGGTTTCCATGGTAACGCGTCAACAAGCCACAGACCTAAAAATATCATACACAATACATTGTATTAAAGATATTATTTCAAGGATAAAATGTAGTGATCCAATATATCTAAAGGTTGTATTACCCTTGTACCAAAGATATCCACGTTCATTTTGTAAAGAGGCTTCTAAACTTTCGAAGTTTTTCTGCAATATAAGGCTGCTACGCAGTGGCCAGCAACATTGCAAGAATTACCAGCCAGAGTACGAGACCGGGGTGTGAAAAAACAATGTCCCGGCCATATAGCCAAACATATTTGGCACGGCCGGGTATGGCCAAAATTGCTAAAAATTGCTTTAATCGCGAGACTGCTCTTGCTTTTTGAACTAGCTTTCGTATAAGATCTATATTTTTTTTAAAATCGGAAATTAACTTTTTCCATAGATTTATAACATTAATGTACAGGTGTAATCTACAAGACAGCTTAATACAAAGGTAAAATCTTTTAAACAAAACATAATTTTAAATATCACTTTGCCGCCTCTGTACATATTGATTGGTCTGAAGAGAAATTGTCTGCATTTGTTCACGGGTAGCGTCGAACACTGGAATCACTTGTCGCGGCCGCCGCGCGTGGCTGACAGCTTTTTATTAAATCTATGCGGGTTTCACTGACACACACCATACACACCAACGCAGTCGATATGGACAGCATTTATGATGAACGGAGGCGAAAACCTCGGAAACTGCTCAAAGTTAAAGAGACAAATCATATGTCGGAGATGATGCGCTCAAATAAAAAGTATTGGAATAGTGTGTTTCATAAGATGGATACATATACTAAATCTGCGGTAAGTTCTTAACAAATATAAACAACTGTTTAAATTAATTTTACAAATAACTTACTTTGTTTTCAGGTAGATGAAAGCAGGATTCTAGCAAAAGTACTACCGCAAGATATTTATGAGAAAGTTTGCGAATCTCTGAACATACCAAAGACAACGCTTGAAGAGGAGGAATCGAAACCAATTAAAGGTACATATTTAAATTATGTTGTTTGTTTACGCAATAAACACTACCTATAAGTTAGGAAAAAATATCTAATACATACTACACTACTCTCTATTTTGTAAGCTTAGTTAAGTTTTAGTTTTTAAGTACAACAAGTTCAGGCGTATACTAAATTATAATAGCTATAATACTAGCTGTACACGCGACGTTGTCCGCGTTGCTGTCAGTAATCGATATAAACCTGGAGCAACAGTTCGTTCCACTTCTTTAAAAAATTGGACGCTAGGAAAAAGAAATGAATATAGTATCAACTGGATTTGAACTTGCAACAAGAACATTCATTTCCAATAGTACACCGAGCTGTTTTCTAAAAAGTTAATCGTTATTTAAGCAAAATAAGATGATTATCTGGTCGCTATGGCTACCTTATTTATCCATGGTTACCCCTTCCCTTTGTTTATACGTCAAAAATACCAGTTAAGGTTTGCGGATGAATTTGAGTTTTTGCAAATTTAAAGCTTCATTTCTTATCACGTGGATGTAATAGCGTATTTAAACATAGCTAAGTGCACTCTACGGTTTTTTGTTCTCTCTCTCTCTCTCTATCTCTCTCTCTCTCTATCTCTCTCTCTCTCTCAGAGAAATTATTCTCTCAATGTTTAAGAGAGAGAGTTTATTAAGTATTTTTTGATGCAACCTTTTACAGTTAATGTGACAACGGGCAAAAGAAAGTTGTCGGTTACTATTTTATTATATGTAAATAGAATATGTTAGTTGTAATTATGTTAGCTGCAAGCGTATTTATTACAAGTAAATAATTTTTAGTAGATAATCCATCCGGGATACCTAAATCACCCTAAATCGAGATAAAAACATACTATTATGTGAAATTGAGTACCTAGGTCCCATTTTGCACATGATATCCCGAAAACGTATAACTTTATACTAAAAAAAAGTGGAGTAGCATACTTTAAGATCACCTAATCGTTCACAAGTGGTGTAATTAAGGTAAAGAGCGTATGGACGAGATACTGTAGATTTGGATTTAATATTTGGAGCTTATTGACTCACAGATTACCTAATAATTATCAAAATATAATAGCATAACCACCCTTAACATTACATCAAGTTGCATCGAATCACGAGTATTATGTGTGGCGGCTGTAAGAATTAGGGCGTGTTTCCACTGACGAGAAGCTAGGCGGAGTGGAGAGAAAAGACCAGTGAAAAGTGGCAAATGTTTCCATCGAAGCAGAGCGGAGCGGAGTGGAGCGGGGCGGAGTGGATCTGAGCTGAGCTAAACAGACCAGAGCTGCACGAGCCATGTCCTGACAAGTCTACTCTACCCACCGCACCGTCCTGCCTTCCGCTTGGCACCGCAGCCTGCTCGACTCCGTTCTATCCGGCTCGGGGCCGTGTGTTTATATATTTTACTAGCTATCCCCCGCGACTTTGTCCGCGTGTTTTTCATTTATGTTCCGCTCGTTTTAGCCGCAGCGTAATGTTATATAGCCTATAGCCTTTCTCAATAAGTGGGCTATCCGACACTGAAATATTTTTTCAAATCGAACCAGTTATTCCTGAGATTAGCGCGTTCAAACAAACAAACAAACTCTTCAGCTTTATATATTAGTATAGTATAGATCAGAAATTCCGCTCCGCTCCCCTTAGGTACACTTTTTTTAAATGTATAAATATAATATGATGATTATGAAAATATGATGAAAGCCCGGCCGGACCGAAGTGATGATTATAAAATAATGTGTATCTACCTATGTATTGAATCTCGTGAAAGTGAGTATGTCTGTGTAATCTCGTGAGTGGGAAAATGAGTATATTATTATTATTTGGTTAATATGTACTTAGATAAATAATCGTAGGCGAGACATGAAGAGAAATAATAAATATTACTGAAAATGGTGAAAATTGGTGTAGCATATAAAATATAATTTGTCAAATTAATTATCGTGTAGGTACGATTAAATTCTAAAATATAAAATTTGCTTTGATTAGCTAATGTGTATTTCAATTATATATTGATTTAAACTTGTATTGACTGAACAATGATGAATGATGATGATAAAAAATGACTTATAAGATACAATATTTAAAGTTATGTTTATTATTATTAGAATTTCCTTTTAATTAATGATGCAGTTTCTTTATATTTATTGGAATAACGTTACGACACCATGTATCATATCATATTTCATTGCTTTAAAAATGAAACGCGCTAGAATTGTGCAAGGATGATAGGCATGTGTTAAAAATGCAACGCAGCATCGTATTGTATGTCGAGTCGTAATAATTTAAAATTCATATTAAGTAGGTACTTAGGTACACTTAATTCATGCATAAGTTATCATTCAACTTTATGTCGTGTTATTGTCAACGTGTTACTATTCTTTTTAATTTTTCATGTTTAAAAGTTGTGTTACCTATATTATTAGATATATTCTTATTTTGTTTTATTTTAATATTTAAATATAAATAATAATCAAATAATTAATAAAAATAAAAATGCGTGTTTAATTTATTTTTTATAAGGACGTAGTAAAAAGGTAGTGTGTGACGTGCCTCCTCTAGTATATAAGTTGCACGTAAGTCTTATTATGATCAATATACAATCATACTTCAAGATATAAACATATTTCATTTGTGTACCACCAAGTCTATCATTACAGTATGTCTAAACAAGAAAAAAAAAATAATACAACCAATTTTCACAAAACAGATAACCAGTTATTTTACATATTGTTTAAATGATAATAACGTGCAACGGCTTCTCGGCAACTATAAATAGCATATAAGTCATTAGTAGTATTAATTAACATCAGCTTACTCGTATGTATGACAATGTCGTTTGCTTAGTAAATAGTAGTTTATTGTTTTTATCTCGTTTAAATGATTGCAGTAAGACTTCCTCGGCGGCAGGTGAAGGAGCCACAGTTATCTTCCAAGAAGTGTCTCCATATAGATAGGGAGTTGGAATCGGATACCGACGTCGAATTCAGCCCAAGGTTAGTGTTCCAAAGAACTTTATATTTAAAATTAAAAGTAATAACTTAAAGATTAGTCGAAAAAAAGTGTGTTGATTGGTTATTTCGGGTTTGTTCCTTTAATAGGAATGTTGACGGTAGGTACTTTAAAGTTCTAAAATCCCAGGATTGTGACGTGAATATTTAGCTAAAATTGTAGTGTAACCAGTGAGTGTAACAGTGACGTCACGCGAAGTTTTTATTCACCGTATTTACTAATTTTTGCTTGCGAGACAAAAAAAAATGTTTGCTATTTATTTAATTTAGTTATTAATTTATTATTGTTGTACGCTTTAAATATATTATTTAATTATTTGTTAACAATGCTATCAAAGAAATTTTTCATTTTATTTTTGTGTATGAAAGATGTATTGTCACACAGGAGTAGCAAATGCCTTAAAAAAAAAAGAAAATCGGAAAAATTTGATTGTCCAGGCTGCTTTATAGGTACATGGTTCTGTGTATGTTTATAATCGTTTTGCCACTAGGAACTTTATGCGAAGCTTGTTGCAGCTGTCTTAGAGCTTACTTGTTGTACTATGTTATATCGTAATACTTTTATTTTAGCGAGGACGAAGACAAGCCAAACATCTATCAAGAGTTGCTGAACAAACCGGTGCGTGAACAAATAACATGGGCTACGCGCTACTTGCAACCTGAAAAGGACGACGAAAAGAGTCTGGTTAAGAAAGCTGACGACCTCACTGATAGGGTAGGCAAAACATAAACTCTTTTTAGATCTAGATTTTTAAACACAATCTTAAAACATAAATTAAAGACTAACTGCTGTACTCAGAGACGTTAATCGTTACTTAAGGGATTCCATGTCTTTTTATAGATAAAACAAAGTCGGGTTAGTTACACCATTATTAACAAAACTCAAGAACGGGGAACCGATTTTCAAGATCTTTGATTTGTTGTGCTAATCTTCACCCCGAATTGCAGTATAACTATAAAATCAGTGAAAAAAAAACACGAAATATAAATAAGATATCTTGAGGGAACAGGGACTGGGTACTTACGCGGGCGAGACCGCGGGGCACCGCTAGCTATCGATATAAGTATTTTTATTTTGTCTTACTTATATCTATAATAAAAAATCCCAGTAACCGTTGACGTTACTGACTACGACAGGAAACACCAAATACTCAAACAAAACTTAACTTTAAGACGTTCTTAAAAGTTTACCTGTTATATTCCACCTTAACACTATATTAAGATTAAGATTCGACAATTATAAGATGAAAATTTATTATTATAGTCGAAATATCTGAAATGTAATTGCTCCCTTGAGTAGTTACACTACCGGTATACAACAATAGGATTTAACGTTGCATTGTTTGGAAATCTTGAACTACTTATGCCAGCTTACATAGCTATGGAAAAGTAGATCAAGATTTGCAAGCATTACCGCTCCGAATACAGTGTGATTTTATTTTAATTAGGTTTAAATTTTAACCGACTATGAATAATAATTATTTATTTTTTAAGGAAAAAATATATACTTATACACATACGGACTTAAATATATATACACTTAACTAATTAAAACGTAATACCTAAAAAATAGCATACCGACTATAGTTTAGATAGTGGAGACTACACGTCAGTTGACATAATCATTCACGAACAGGAAAAATGTTTCGGTATTGTTCATTTCTGTGCTTCCTTTATTGTTCATTTCTACCTCGATTGTATTTACTTCATCCTGTAAACTGAGAAATAAGGTGGTAGGTGTTACCGGATTGAAACCAAAACCATTTCGTAAAATTATATTGTTATTATGATGGATACGAGTTTTACGTAACTATAAATTAATTGTTTAAAATGTATATAATTAAACCATGACAACTTCTGATTTATTGGCTGCATAATGAGCACAATAATAAATTGTTTATAATTGTACAGATTGCGAACGAGTTTTGTGAATACATGAAACAATTAGGAGGGGATCAACAGTCTAAATTGTTTACACCTAAAGCTATAAAGGAATTGTTTCAAGTAAGTATACAATAGGCATGTTTCCTAATTCTTTTTTTAATGTCCGCCTTGTAGATTAATGAATTTTATTGGACACGTATTTTTTCTTTTTTCCTGCAAACAAAAAATGATCAAAATACAGAGAACGGAATATACGCGTGACGTCACTTCTCGCTACGATTTTTACCAAGGCGTGGCGTCTTAAGCCCCCACTCCGAAACTTTAAAGCGCTGTATCTTTGTAATTTTTTATTTTTTTGATGAAAGAAAATATACGTGTCTAATATTTTTTTATTATCTAACTGACGGACTAAATAGATTTTAACTTTTCATACCCAGTCAACATAAATTAATTTAGACGATCGTGAATCTAAAACTTAAATTTGAATACAGAGAATTTAAGCAGGTAAGTACAAATTACTACGGATTAACAATTTAATATTATTGCTTTCGTTATTATATTGAAGTTCAGTTAGTCATTAAGACATTTGTTTTAGTGTCGTAGTTTCAATATTTAATTTCAATGAGACAATCATTCATAACCTTCTTCATTAGCATAGCGAAAACATCTATAAATAGGCGAATGTGTATTTTCAGATAGAGTTCGATACACACGTTGCGCGAAGTCTTCGAGTAGTGCCAAGAGAACTGCCATGTGTCGACGATAAAATAGCCACTGTTACCGGAAATCAAGAGGTAATAAAAAATTAAAATTATGTTTGTTTTTAGAAATCAATATTCCATTTAATTAAAAATAAGAACCTTTCTTATGTAACCTTCTTGTAGGTAGTATTTACAAACGTGAATGTTTTTTTTGTTTTTCAGCCACTGTTATGGTTTTATTGGGTAACTGTTATATCATAACCCACAGCTAGTAAATAATATTTTGCGCGTACCGTACGCTGTGCCTACATTTAAATAAGCACGGTAAAAATAATAGCTATATTTTTACACTCGGAGCTAAGTAATACCTTGCCTAAACCATTGATTTGTTGTCACAACAAACAGAGAAGTCCGATGCTACTGTTTCAAAATGCTTACTCAACAGTAAAGGCCAAAAAGTGGGCCTGTAAGTTTAAATCAATTACGTACAAATAAAAAATGAAAGTAATTCCAATTTTACTAACATTTTTATTCTGATTTATAAAATCTTCTGGATTATAATTTATAAATATCTACAGTTATCAAGATACTCGACATTACAACGTGAAATCACGAAGGACATCAGAGCAGAGCAGCGTCCCTTAAACACTACAGCATTTAACTTGAGCCTTCCGATGCTGGACCAGTACCACGGGCCGCAGAACAACACCAAGAAACTGTGGCGGTCAGCGCGCCACGTACCTAAAGATCTCGTCACACTTAAGACCGTCTGGGAAGGCATTACAAACCTCAGGTAACTTTTACGTACTCATACAAGATTATGTGATCGTATATGAATTTTAAGAATTATCGCACAAAGCTTTTATGTCCTAAGCCACTGAAAAACTTCTACGCCGTAGCACTCAGTTCTGACCATTTTTGTGTAAACCAATAATTAGATAAAGTAATAAACAAAAGCTGTTATATTCCAAAAGAGATTTTAGTTACTCAGAAGTAGACATGGTGGAATATAAGGTACTATCATTCTATCATATTATATGCCAAGCATTGAACTTTTGCATGTCGTATTAGTTACTAAAAGGTGCTGTTGAATGGGTGAGAAAATCATTACCGGAAAAAATATAACTATTTATTTTATTAATTAGACACTATCAGTCCATTACCGACTTTTAAGACATAATTATATTTCTCATTTTCAGAAGTGTCAAGGAATACTGCCGTTGGATGATTGAGCACCCAGAACACAGGCGGCCCCCATACTTGAACAGCCTCGGCCTTTTTGATCCTGCAGTTCTAGATGCAAGGCTCACTTTCGAGGCTGAGTATCAAATAACCCCACCGGTCGGATCTCCCCACGACACTCCAGCACAAATCGAAAACATTCATAAAAGACTCTCCGAGTTGGCTGATCTTGAGTGATTTGTGATTAGTATTTCTGTCCTAAATGCCGGAATTGTTTTTATTGAGATTTTATTGTGAGTTACATGTTGTGTATTAGAATTAGTTTCTCTAACTATTTAACTGCCATTGTCCTTGAACTACTTGTATTTAAGTTGAATGTTGGTCGATATTGAGAATTATCAGCTCTTGACAATGCTTATCACATGACGAAATAATCTAACTATTCACTAAAAAATATTACAGCCTTCATATCTACTGGCATACTCCTTGTCCAATTAGTTCGGCTAGCTACGTTAGATATAATATATAATAATAAATCATGTTATTAATTGCCTAAATCTTAATAAAAAGCTGGTCTAGAAGTATTACATCGATAATTTATTTAAACAATATTGGAAAGGTCTTTGCACATCAATGTAGGTCAGTGGCATCAGTAAATTTATAAAAAAAAAAAACACATGTTTAGTTAATATGTTAATAATACAATGACAAGCTTGATAAGCAATTGTCTGACTCTTTAAGAAAGACAAGTTATAGTCGTGTAGAATTCTTTTAGTCGGGTATTGTCTGCTCATTCCAAGCGATAGTCCTTCATTATACTATCCTCTGATAAACAAATTATGCATGATCGTGTGATACATACCGACATCTAAAACTGTAGGATTTTTAGTACCTATTAGATTATAGATAACATTTATTTGCTTTTTTGATAAGAATCATATCTCACCTTATATAAAACAGAAAGAACTTCTAGATTATCATATTGATGGTATTTTAAGTATTAGCAATCACTCAATATGGAGAGAAAAGAGAGTGCGAGTGATTGTGCCATGGAATTTGATTCCGTGTTGTATAGTGAAGTGGGACAGTTTGGAAAATATCAACTTATTACTATATCGCTGGTGGCATTTCCTGCGCTTATCTGTGCGTTCATGGCGGGAGACTATATCTTCACCGCCGGCAGCCTCCCCACTCGATGCGCGATACCAGAATGTGATGGCCTAGAACCAGAGTATTCGCCGAGTTGGATAACGGACGCCGTGCCAACCACAGAGTCCGGTTTCGATAATTGTTATCGCTTTGCCAACAACGTCAGCGGTGCGTCAGCCGGCGAACTTTGTTCTATCAGCCTATTTGACAGAGATACGATCGTACCATGCGATAACTACGTATACGAGAGAACTAACACAATTGTGTATGATTATGGTATAGAGTGTCAAGAATGGTTGCGGGCCTTACCTGGGACATTGAACAGTGCCGGAGGAATGGTCGCGCTCGTACT
The DNA here is from genome assembly GCA_932294365.1 of Diachrysia chrysitis. Lineage (NCBI taxonomy): Eukaryota > Metazoa > Arthropoda > Insecta > Lepidoptera > Noctuidae > Diachrysia > Diachrysia chrysitis. The sequence goes on along the minus strand of OW028649.1, from coordinate 5,695,976 downwards.
TGCTGGGTTTATATCCGACCGTTTTGGACGCCGAATGTCAATTGTTTTCTTTTCTTTCAATATAGCGTTAGTAGGTTTAATTCGTGCATTCTCGGTAAACTTAGCGATGTATACCGCGTTGCAATTTATGCAAACCGCGATCGGCGGCGGTGCTTTCAGCGCTGCCTACATACTTGCCGCAGAAATTGTGGGTCCCAAATATCGTGTTAGAACGAGTGCCACTATGTCGAGTATGTTTGCACTGGGCCAAGTTATTCTAGGCATCCTCGCTTATGCTATACGTCCATGGAGAACTCTTACCTTGGTATTGTATATTCCAGTATTCCTTATAATATCTTACTACTGGATACTTTCTGAGAGTCATCGCTGGTTACTCAGTAAAAACAAGCAGGAGGAAGGAAAGTCTACGCTGCAGTATGCAGCTCGCCTTAATGGAAAGGTTATTTCAGACAAGAATATGAACTTTCTGCTAACTGTCATACCTCGTCAACTAGAAGAAAGTAGACGTGTGTCTGAAGAAAACCTCTTCTATAAAGTTATCAAATCTCCCGTACTGTTGCGGCGCTGTTGCACAACTCCTATCTTGTGGATGACGACAGTATTAATTTATTACGGCCTGTCTATAAATTCCGTCAATTTAACAGGCAGTATATATTTAAATTATATTGCGATATCTGCAATCGAAATACCTGGATTTTGGACCGCTGTCTTAGTTTTGGATAGAATTGGAAGGAGAGTCACTTTGTTTTGCGGATTTATGATCTGTGGTATTTGTTGTTTAGCGTTCGCGTTTATTTCAAAGAATCTTTACACTGTTACTTTAATTCTTTATTTACTAGGAAAGTTCTGCATAGGACTAGTGATGACGTCCTTATACTTGTATACAGCAGAATTATACCCCACCAGGTACAGACATTCATTTTTGGGTTTTTCCTCAATGTTGGGTCGCATAGGTTCCATTGTAGCACCATTAACTCCTGCTTTAATGGTCTACTGGTCTGGTATACCCTCTGTGATGTTTGCTACTACAGCAATAATATCTGCTTTATTAGTTCTGACACAACCTGAAACCCTAGGGTTAAAAGTTCCTGATACCCTTGAAGATGCTGAACGCCTTGGCAAAGAGTAATTTAAGTGTTCCTTGTATTATTAATTATTATTATTACAATTTTTGAAACAACGCCATCTATTCATTTCCTTATGAACTATTCACACTTCGAATCGCTTGTCTGTTTTCACGTTACAGTTTGCCTCCACTCCTCCTTTATCACGCAATAAAACAGTTTATAACGTAATTCATAGATGGCGTTGTTAAAAGCGGTAAAAAGTAAGATATTTTTGTACTTAATTTAGAATAAGCTTGTAATATAATACAAAAATAAAGAAGGATTTTATAGTTTTAATAATTAGCTTTAAGTAGATAATATATATGTCTGTAATTAAATAGACTCTAAGAAATATATTTTCTTTTACACAAGTCACAGGAAGCATAACATGTAAGTTTAAATACTTTCGTATTAAATTAATGTTATATTTTAAGTGTGGTTTAAGTAGATTAAATTTAAATGAAAGCCTGTATATTAGTAATCACAGAGTATAGTAATATAATATTAGCCATTCACAAACCTTTTTCACCTAGAACCATATCTGTCATTATAGAAAATTAAAAGAAAATTTTTATACTTCTTACAAGTCATATTATTTCCAACCTTATAATTTTCATTTATTAAATTAATAATTAATTAACCGAAAGAGATTGAGTACAAAATTTAAGTATGCCTTGCGGGAAGCGTCCCCTCGTAAAATCTTGGGACAAACCGAGACACATCAGGGTTATTACCCCGTCTCGTTACGAGCAAAATGAGGCTTCCGTCAAAGTCCACTGGAGGAATGTTGTCAAGGAGTTGGAACTGTCCTACAAAGATGAACAGGTGACCACAACAAATGTTTCTCTTATTTTATCTATATTAACAACTATGACAAGTAGGCTTATTAGCTATCTCCAGTTGACAACCCAAGCAATGTTCAGTGGATAAATATAACGGTAGAAACGCATTTTTTTTATTGGCTAGTGTCGGTGACCAACTACGTTGTTGTAGATCTAGTTGGTCATTGACTTTAGAGGATACACAAAATTTGTGTTTCGCAGTGTTTTCATGAAGCGATTCTCACATTAGTTGACAACCGCCATAGAAAATAACCCTACAGGACAGTTAAATAAATATAGACTGATTTGACGACCTCCGTGGTCGAGTGGCGTACACACCGGTTTTCAAGGGGTCGCCAGCTCTGAGGTCCCGGGTTCGATCCCCGGCCCGGTCAATGTAGAAAACCACTTTTCTACATTGTCTCGGGTCTGGGTGTTTGTGTTACCTTCGTTGTCTCTGAATTCCATAACACAAGTGCTTTAGCTACTTACTTTGGGTTCAGTGCAATGTATGTGATGTTGTCCACATTTGATATTAAACTCACAAACCTTTTTTTTTTTTTTTTTTTTTTTCGGGGTGTAAAGCTAATGACTTCGACCCACGCCGAGGGCACGACGTGGGGATATGTCGGACTTTCACCGACTAAAAACACCCCGGTCCCTTGTCTGCCTTTACCGGAACGTGGGATCGCTCGCGCACTCCCTGCACGTTTCCGGCGGGCCCCAGTCCTGGCGGACTCCTTCTCGAGAAGTGGGTGTAAAGAGCCCACTTCTCATTTCGTCTGAGAACGGATGCGCGGGACGGCGCATCCGTCTCCTCCTTGGCCTTTTAGCTGGTCGGATGACAGGTTGCCCCCACTGTCACCCGCAGGCCCGACCTTAGGGTGGTCGTATGTCTCCTGCATGCGCCCTACGGCGCCCGAGGCGTCTGCGGCGAGAAGGGAGTTCGCTTGTCAGCTCCCGCTCACGTTCCGCTGCCTCCTTCACCTTCATGACGGCTTCACAAAACGTGACAACCACCTGCCACGCGCTCTCACTCCGGACCATGACTGAGATCATAGCCGGAAGTGAGAGTGCTCGCCCCTCAAGTTGTGCGACTAAGTCGCGCCGGTCTGTTGCCCACGCTGGGCAGGCCTGCAGTGTGTGCATTGCCCCGTCTTCTGTTGCCACACAGTGGCTGATAAATGAGTTGTATAATTATTTTGTATTACTGAAATTGACATAGTATTCAATTTAAAATTTTATAATTATTTCACATTACTCACTTCATATTTCGTTTTTGGTAGCAATTTATTTCTACAATGTATTTGTTTCTGAATTGATTTTTTATTTTATTATATTAGCTTCATATACCTACATCAGCATTCGACATGACAACTAGGTCTAATATTTGCACACCAGTCATCCGGTAGAGTATGCCGGAACTTATCTATGTAAACTTTGTCATCTTATTTAAATTTTATTCTAGAAGATAAATAATTCTTATTCTTATTCTTCTTAAATGCACATTTAGAGGCTTCAACTTCGACCTTAAATAATATTTTTTTCAGTTCTGGGATACAAACTGTGATACTGTACGTGAATTGGTAGGACCAATAATTTTTCAACGTATTGCAAAAATCTTCGAACTGCCTGAAGATGAGATACATTATGAACCTAAGCAAGAACCCTCTACCGTTATCCCATCGGAGCAGTTTTATGTCTCTAAATATGGGGTAAGTACACCTTCACTTCATCACATTTGTATATTAAATGCATTCTGAACTAAAAACCTTAGCAATATTCTTACGCTATGTTACGTTAATTAGCTTATATAAAAACAAAAATTACAGGCGCCATCACAGCCTGAGTTCTCTATAAGCGACTACGAGCCCTCGGTGGAAGAAGAGCAAGTTCGCGAGGAGCAATCTGATAGCTGGTCTGACTCCTCCGGCAACGGGACTGATGACAAGAAGCTGAGGACATTACCATCTGCTAGATCATTAAACGTATCGAAGTCCTTATCTAAAATGTTATCCAAATCATTCTCCAGATTTCTCTCAAAAGCTTTGACAAAATCTCATTCCGGTAAATTGAGAAGTGTAAAATCTGAAACCTTCGAAACAATCAGGGAGGATTCACAAGCTGAAACCAATGATGACTTGCATGTTCGGCAAGGCAGCGTACAGTAAGCTAATTTTTTTTTCTACTTTCAGTGACATCCACACAGACAAGGTACCAGTTTAACTGATATTAAACCTTAAATTTTGGTGACCGTTTGGAAAGAATCAAAACAATAATTTAATGTATGTGGATGCATTCAGAACAATAAAATACATTACAAACCTAGGTATTAAGTTTTTTGGCCTTTTGATTTTACGGTTGCGCGTAAACTGGGGAGACGCTAAGTTGTAGCAAATAATATCTATATAGTGCAAAAAATATATATTTTATCAAAAACTATTATTATATTGGTTACATATATTTTAATAGGACTCATGAGTCATTATCTATTGATTAGCCAAGAGTTTACCTGCATCTCCTGTAAGTTAGCATAACTCACACATTTTGTTAAGTACTAACTTACTTTCTGATGGATACACAAAAAAGAACCTAAATCCTCATGACTTAATGACAATACTTAATACGTTGCCAGCCCTCTATTAAGTAGGTGTAAAATTAATAAAGATGCCTGACGTAATATTTTGATTACTTAAGGCATCTTGCTTGTGGACTCTGAGCCAAATCCTATAAGTATGTCTAAATTTTCATTTTTAAAATAAATTATTTGAATTAGGGACAAAGTCACCCATCGAAGACATCATCACCTCAAACCAAATCCCTATTTCGACATGCTTTACTGCAACGAATCTGAGACTGACATGATAAAGTGGAAGTCCAAATACAAACAAAAGACTTTCGAAGTGTCAGCGTCGGATGAATTTAGCAAGAGAGCAGAAATAAGAACAAAACAAGTAAACCTGATTTTATTATATTCCCAAAAACCCCCTAATCTTACCTTATGAACGTGTTATGAATACCTACTTTATATATATACTTTATTAAAATAGAGTCATATGATGACTCTACTTTTATCCTATACTAGCTGCCCCCACAGTGTATGGTCCTGTCTATTTTCGACATGTCATACATAAAAACCTTGCAAGATTTACGTAGACAACAAAAAAGCCAGCCACATTGGTCGAGCCTTTGTTAAGTGGTGGTTTCTTATTTGGCAATTGATTTTTATATCTTTACATATACATTCTCTACTCCAAATCTAATTCTTACTCTAATTCTCGTGTCGCAGTGTTTGCAACTAAACTCCTCCGAAACGGCTAGACCGATTTTTATGAAATTTTTCGTGCATATTTCATAGGTAGAGTTGAGAATAGGTCGTAAACTATTTTTCATACCCCTAAGTGATAAGGGTGGCCCTGGCAAAAAAACGTTTGCCAGGTCAGCTAGTCCTGTAATTATATTATATGCTTACATTTTGTTTACTCATTATATCCTACTTTATTAGTTTTACTCGAACAATTTACACAAGATACTTATAAATTAATAAATATATTACATACTTATCAATAATTTTCTATATTTTTAGATTTCCAACGATTTCTTCAACTGGTGGGTTGGTTTGGGTAATGTTGAGTTTAAGAGTGAAATCAAGAGACCGGAGGATATTGAGGCCCTGTTTCAGGTAGAATTTGGTTTTGAAATAATACATTAACCTTATTTAAAACAAAGTAGTATCAAGGCAGTGTTCTAACAGTTTCATCAGGTTATATTTTATTACTTATCTACTTCATAATACGTGAGTTCTGTTTCAGGTTTGGTTTGACGAGCACGCCTCACGAGGCGTGGTGCTTGACCCAAAAATTATACCATGCGTTCTCAAGACTATTGCTACATATACCGGGGAACAAAAGGTAAAACGCAAATATTAACTTAATGAATAATAATATCTTCTATAACAGGCATCGTAAATGTACAACCGATATATAATGATATAATAGTCAAAAAAAAAGTGATGCAATTAATTTTACTCTAAAATATGTAGACACCTTAATTGGACGCTTACCTAATTGGATCAATAACTGTATGATCAAGTATTTTTATTTTGATTACTTCAGGCATCTTGCTTGCGGGCTCTAAAGCGACAAATCGCATACGACATCGAAGCAGAAACCAGTCCAGCACATACGATGGCGTTCGGCAGCAGCTTGCCGCACAAGCTGAAGCATGTACCACCTCAGAACAATACGGGCAAGTTGTGGCGCGGAGTCAAGATACCGGAGGACTTGCGCAGCATGGCGTGCGTGTGGGAGGACATACAGCATCTTACGTAAGTGGCTACTCTTTGAATTAAAGTAACTCTGTAAAGGGTACGTTGGGGCAGTCTAAGTAAGATTTTATTATAAAGCTATTGAAGGAACACTTATTAGCAAAGGTCGATTTTATTATTAATGTTCAACATCAACAGTTCAAAATCTGTTTAAAGAGCCGTAAAGTATACTTTGTTGAATTAAATGTAGTATATAAAATATAATATATAAGTATATAATTTAGATGCTAAGCATAGGTTTATCTTAAAAGGACTGTTTTCGATTTCACCACTTACCTTTGATGATAAAACTTATCGTTATCTGCCGAAAGCAAAAACAGCGCAAGCGGTGTGCTAATTTATGAATATCATGTGTTGAAAACAATTCTTGAGGCAATCTTTTTGTTCATTTAGCTCGACGAAGGCGTTCCAGCAATACTTAGTGAAGCATCCTCAGCTGCCGATGCCGCCGTTCCTCAAGCAGCTTCACGCTCCTGGCGGAGACAAGAAGCAGCCCTTCGTGGTGCCTTCAGACTTCGTGATGAAAGACAAGGGTTTGGTACCCTCCACTCAGGACCTAGCCCTTCCCGTCTCGCAGTTCTCCATCGAATTGAAGGAAGTCCTCAGCAAACTGATGAATCAGTGAAAGGAGATTTGTTTTATTATTTCCTATTACTACATGATCATTTATTTCTTATTTTCATGATAACTTATTTTAATTATTATTTTCATTATTTATTTAGATTTCCAATTACATTTATTTGTCTTTGAAACCCCTAGACTTATTTTTATACCCCTTTATATCCACAGGACTTCAGTCACCTGTTTACTTTATGACATATATTTTGGTACTATTAATATACTGTTAATTGATACCCTCAAAATTTTAAAATCTAGTTTAGCTGCCGAACTCTCAGAAGGAAGTATTAACGTCTGGATATATATATCATTACTGGGGAATTCTGGGATTATCTTGCAATAAAGATGACCTTTCATTGTTTATTACTGATTAGTTAGTACAGTAGTACATTATCACATGAATGAGTAATGTATTTACCGCCTTCATTACTTCGAGTTTTTTATCGAAGCTATTACGTAAAATATAAAATGTACATAAGCGGTCAAATTCCCTTATTAGCCCACATAGTTCTAACGAAGAAAAGAAAACAGGTTTAAGTTTTTCCTTATACTATTTGTATTTAATTACAAATATTCGCTCCGCACCGGTTATTAATGCGTAACAAATAATTAAAAATAATAAGAAAAAAAACAGAATTAATATCAAATTAAAAACTCCTTAGACGTTTTATGAATGTAATTAATCTGTGTTCAAATTAAGTACATATTTACAGACAAATAACTCCGTTCTTTTTTTTACAATGGAACCATACGTTGAAAACGGTAACTTTTAAACACCATCGGAGCACACTGACATTTTGATTGACTTGGTATGTCAGCATCTCAATAAGATAAATTTTATGGTTTACTATATGCTATGCATCTATATAAATCTATGTAATTAAAGGTAAATTACATACCAGTTTATTGACGTATTTACAACTTATTATTTAAGTACCCGAAAGCTGTCATGTTCGTTGATAAACAATTAAATGTATAATGACATAACGAGTAGGCATTACACTAATTTTCGCTTTTCATCATTACATTTTTAATAGATTTCAGTAATCTTTTAATGAAATCCATTTATATTTATTGGGACGATGAAAAGGCAAAAAAATTGCGCTATAAATACTCCGCCCGCAAGTCTGACGAGCACTAGTTGGTCATGATCATACAATCATAAACTATTAGTTACAACTGATATAACCTGTAACCCATTTCTATCAAAAATACTATAAGAAATTCTTGGATTAAATCAAATTCAAGTACCTACAAACATAGAAGCAACGTGGGGAATATTTACGGTTTACTCACGCGCATTCTTAGGATCGCCCGACTAGTTGCAGACTCAATAAGGTAAATGCAGCTATTAACGACCCATCGAAAATCCGCAGCTATTACCGATCCATTCCATTAATTTGCAATTTTTATGCTACTGGAACGATTTATGCTGAAGATACTTGACGAAACACGAATGTTTTTTCATTGAGCATCGTAAAAACTAACGTTTGTGTGCGTGGTATCCCGGGAAAGAGACAAAATTCGTTATTTTCTGTGACGACAGCGAGCTCGCCGGCCGTGTGGTACAAGTCCTTGTTCCTACAGGTAAGCACATTCAATTTTTGCTTAAGATTTTTTACAGAAATATACGAAGCCTGTACTTGTTGTGTATTATTAAATGTGTTTATTTAAGTGTAAATTCTTTATTTCGTATAGTATTTCATAAAAATTAAGTAATTTAATAGGATAAAACTTGAAATTTAAATGGAGCGGTAATAGCTTCAATAATTTTAATAGTGGCAACTATTGCCGATCCATGGCTCGGTAATTGCCCTGAACATTATATTTAGTTTTAATTATTTTATGTCGATATGTGATTATAAAACAGTTATTTTAATAAGACATTTTAATCTCAAATAGTCAGCCATTGTTACACACCATTAGCGACCTATACTTTTTTGTATAGTTTACTTGTTTTTCCATTTTATATTCACCACGTATAGTAAAATTATTCATTTATTGTTATGTTAAAGGAACATAATTATATAACCTTTCATCATATAATAATGTGTGCATTTATTAATCTCATTTGTTTAATCAATTATTTAAAATCTCTGTTAAAGTTATAAATATCAAATAAATACATATTATCTAGTTTTTGTGGGTCGATGCAACGCTTTCATATTTGTATATACATCGCTTATTACCGTCCCGTGTGAGTCGGTGATAGCAAGTATGGGAACCTATTACCGACTCCATACTAATCATTATCCATAATGTTACATTACACTGGTTAACTGGTTACAGAAAATACTAGCTAATATTATTAACTAATAACAAAAAAAAAAATCCGCAAAATTACAAGTATAAGTTTACCAGCCTTTATATCCTCGGAACACGGCACTGAAAAATTAATCAGGAATATCTTAGCTTCTACACTGGTTAATTTTGATGTGCCGTGCTTTTCCGAGGCTGTGGATGCCTGGAGACTCGCCTGCCCAAATTTAAATCCTCCTGACTTCCCGTCATCCCAGAGACGGTGGGATGAGCCGCTCTGCAGAGTAGTTCAGCAGAACCTAATTTCCACGTCTGCTAGTACTGCAGAACGCGCGCGCCTGCTGGCTGTGGGTGAGTGGGAGTCAGGACTTTGGCTTCATGCACTACCGTCGTCAAACATAGGCACCTTGTTTGACGATAGGCACGATGTTTGACGATATATATTTACTTGTTATACGAGACTTTCCGCCTCGCCGCTTCCTTACACTTAGGCGCTGCGTGTTGTTCCCCGCATCGCTGCCACTGTGGCGAGCTTGTCAACAGCCTCGGACACCACGGGCTGTCATGTAGCCGTAGCGCAGGTCGCTTGGCGCGGCACGCGAATATCAACGACATCATCCGACGAACTCTTGTTGCCGTCGGCGTTCCGGCTGTACTAGAACCTAAGGGCCTGGCACGCGACGACGGCAAGAGACCGGACGCCATGTCTTTGTTCCCTTGGAAGATGGGTAGGCCTTTAGTGTGGGACGCTACTTGTGTCGATACTCTTGCGCCATCTCATATTCCTAGTTCATCGTGCTGTGCTGGCGCTGCTGCTGCGGCTGCTGAGAACCTCAAACGGCGGAAATATAACAACCTTATTGGAAGTTATACATCCCAGCCGTTTGGGGTTGAAACACTTGGACCGTGGGGTCCGAGTGCACACATATTATATAAAGATCTGGCGAAACGCCTTGTTGACTCCTCGCGTGACCCAAGGGCTGGCTTTTACCTTGGACAGAGAATAAGCATTGCCATTCAACGTGGCAATGCCGCCAGTCTTTTGGGTACACTTCCAGTCGACAGCGATGCGGATGAATTTTTTGACGCTATTTTTTAGATTTTTTATTAGTTAAGAGTTTAGTTTTGTTTTAAGTGTATATATAGTTAAGTTTGTATATATTTAAAATTGTAAATAATATTTAATAAAGACGAGTGTCATAACAAAAATAATTATGAAAATTAATATGGCAAACGAAATACATAAAATTTATTTTTGCAGAAACATGGATCAACAAAAGCGGAGGAAAGTCAATGCAAGCTTACATGCCTTTCTTAATCCATGCTAATTACCGTCACGAAACCACATTTACTTGTTATTATTTTAACAAAATACCTAGTTTTGTTACAGTCGGTAATAGCTTCATAAAAATCGTTAATAGCTTCATAGCTGTTTCTATGGGTCGGTAATACCAAAAATCGAGTTATTCACTTAATATTTTTTTAATTTTAAGAAAACATTCTAAACTTGGGCATATAAGGTAATATAAACTAGACAAATAACAGTTTCATATAAAAATAAAACACTGAATTTGAAAGCAATCACAGCTCTTAATAATTATCATCGATTTTAAAATTGTCTTATCAGGGTCGGTAATAGCTGCGTTTACCTTAGAATGTTTTTAATTATGACTTCATGAGTTCATGGCGGTGTCGGCATTTTGACTCGTAAAACCGTTGCCGCCGCGTAAATAAAATATAAATAGGGCTCACGACAGTTGTTATACAACGTGGTGAAGCGAGCTTTATTCTTATTCTTATGCTTTCAACAAAAACTCATAAATCCCATCAAAAATGGTATCTAAATTATTTAAAGTCTGCTTATAACCACGGTCAGTGCGACACCGCAAACTAATTATATTATACATATATAGTGCCTGCTCCACCTAAGCATTGCCTAAGATTGCAGTATACTACAATGATAAATCAGCCATTTTGTACAAACCATTCGATACATAAACCATAAACTTCGCTTTTTGTTTTACATAAAACTTTTACAAAATCTGTTGCATGCAAAAATGGAAAAGCAGAATGCGACTTTTCTAGGTAGAATATTAGACATCGATCTAATCGCATTAATTCCGTTTTTAATTTCACATACTTAAATAATTAAAAATATCAGTTCACAAATTACATAGCACGTAGCTTTATTGTTTCACAATAAGATTAGGTTTGCTATCGTACGAATTTGTTGTGAATGTAAGATTGACTCAAATGACTAACCCAACCTACATACCTCGTCGATGGTTGGTAAATAAAGTTAGAAATCTCATTTATTAAATTATTTTCAGTACCTTATTAGAATCGGTGGACCTGTCAAGAACCAATATCAAATAATAAAATACAATTTTTACATAGTAAAGTAGGCAGTTTAAAAAACGTGTCTAACGAGTGTCCAATCCATTAAAAATAAGAACATGGCCACATTAACGTGTCTTTGATAAAAAATATTATTTATTGTTATCATTTACATTAGATCTCATCAAAATAAACAAATGAGTAATCATTATCACTGAAATATACACGGTCAGTGAAGGTCTTTTCAACAAAATGAACAGTAATTAATAAAATTATCAAGTCTCTGGGGTTTTATTAACGGAATAAACAAATAGGAAGTGTACGACAATCGCGCAACGGTCGTGATAATTACACCTTTATTATAGATATGTTTACTTGATAACGTATATCGATCATAAATTTTTATTTTTAATTCATTTGCAATCTAAATCGCACTGGCTGAGTGTCAACAATCATGCGGTCTAAATAGTAATAACTATATTATAATTGAAGACAATAAACGAATCGGATTTTTTTAACCTAAAAAAAGAATACTTAAAACTCGAAAATGACGGACACTAATACCGCAAGAAAACTCGTTTTGGATGAAATTATAAACAGAGGGAAATTGGGAGACAAAAAATTTCACTCGGAGACTTCGCTGCAACAGTTTGGTGAAGATCAAAGTCCAGATGTGATGGAGACAACACCGACGGACGAGGATCCCGGGGTACGTAAATATCAAATACTTTTTATTTAAGTCATACGTACTTCTAACAATAGCAATGGCTTAGTATAAGACGTGCTTGCCGATAGATCGCCGGCTAACTGATACTTTAAAACTACTCATTGGATACCAGATCATGTTGAATAAATTTTTAGCTCTATTTTGTAAATGTTTTAAATTAGTTAAACTCAGATGATAAACAAAGCCTAATTTTTATCTATATAGGTATAAAGTTCGGAAAGGCGTAATCAAGTTTAAAATTTGAATTATTGTTTTTAAACAACAAAAGTAATCCGGAAATTACACTTACTTTACACGGAAATTCTAAACTTTGAGAACATTCAAAAGGTATTAGATTTAAAATGAACTAAAAGACCACTATTATTTGTTACAAAGCGCTCATTAAACAATGTAAGTTAGAATACTAATTACAATCACAATGCAAAAATTCACACAAAATAACTTTGTCGAAGCATTTGTGGACAGTTATGGTAGGACTAGTGGACAGTCTGTCGGAAGGTCTGTCATATGCCTATCACAGCTAAGCGTCTTACTCTGAGCCGAGATGTATAACTACGACACCAGTTACCGGACGACCATACATATTGATACACAATGCCTCAACGTGAGTCCCAATTGTTAAGCTAGTGGACCTACAACCAATTAAGATTCGATAAACCTGAATAGTGTATTACTCTTTTGTTTTATGAGACAAGCTGTTAACGTTTCTGCAATATTGCATAGTTTGTCATTGTGTGTGTATATATAGCCCAAACTGTTTTATGTGCCGGAGGTACCAACCAAAGCTTTATGAAAAATAAGTCACGTGAGTAAAAGCGGAAATCATTTTAAAAAACTAAAAAAAGTTAAAAGATCTTGAACTTTATCAAGGTTTTTATAATGTCTTAAAATACAACAGTCACCATTATAAAATTTTGAAATAATTATATTTGTTGTACTCATCTATTGAATTGACAACTATGGAAAACGTCGTTAAATAAGTAGATAACGATAGATATAAGTCACATGATGATGACGTCGTAAGTAATTAGTAAATTAATCTTTTGTTAAGCTTGGTTAGATATTTAATTGTATTGGTACCATTTGCTATTGGTCGGTATATTTCTATTCCAATACATATTACGTTCTTAACCGTTCTATTCCTCAAACGTCATATATTTCTTTAATTACTAATATAAATGACTAAAATCACTTTTACTGAAAAATCTTGGAACTTGCATTTTTTAACAAAACGAAATAAATAAGATCTTATTATGCACATTACTGTGTGCATGTAAAATATTATAGAGCATCACTAAAAACTGTTTGGAACAACATTTATGAAACTCCGTTAATTGGTGGTTTTGCAGCAAATACATACTTAACATAATTAATATACCTGCAACTGGAGTATTGACATTTCATGAACACCTGTAATTTCCGTATTTGAAATTTAATTTATGAATTCATGTTTAATTAACTTGTTTGTTTGTGTAGTGTTATTAAACTACTTATAATAATAACATGTACCTACAATAAGTATAAAAGAGTAATTGGAATGAATCACTTTTAATTAGGTACATGAATTAATCGTCAATCTTTTGACCGGCCAATCTATACCTATACATGATATTTACCTAATCATATGAACGATAATGACAGTGGCTTGTACTGTTTTGCAACTCTTTCGACATAACTTTTTAAATTGTCTGCACATGGTCTCAGCGTTTAGGTATGCTTCCTCTCACGTTCTAACCTTGGTATTCCTTATGGCAGGTACACAATGCATCTGTTAGCAACGGCTCCAGCTCAGAGGAGCAGCTGGGTCGAAGGCGCACCATGTCGCAGCCGGGGCCTGTGTCAGGGAACCTGCTGACCGCCACAGCCGCCAGGGCGGCGCGCCGACGGCCGCAGAGGAATGTTATGTACCACCCTGATATCGAGAGAAGCGTAAGTAGCTTATAAAATATAATAGAAGGCCCCTTAGCCTACCGGTATAGTGTGTACCCGAACAATATTCAGTACCTACAACTAGACAAATAGCTTTCAAATACCAAATTCCTAATTTTACTATCGGACGTGTTGTGTCGTATCTGTCTTCAATTATCAAGTCTCATCTGATTTAATGTGGACTTTGAAAATGTTCAGCGCAAATGACCAATCTCTATTCAGATAGGCAATCGACAAAATCAGTCAAGAGGACATTACATTTATGTTACTGGTTAAAATAATGAACATTGCCTTGTAATAATAACAGTACAACTGTATAACAGTTTCGAACGATGCCGTGCTTCGTAAATACAAACAAAGTATGATGTTCAAACAAAGCGCTTCACGCTACTGCCGATAGTTAGACGCTCGTCTTTGTTTCCTGTGTCAATCATTTTTATGCTGAAGCGGCTGTTTGTTATTAGCAAATGTGATGTAGGAATACTTTTGTCAAAATGCAGCTCATATTATTTACCGTTTGTTAATTAAATGCTACATACATTTCTGAACTGTAACCACATTTATGTCGAACTTCCGTTATTTTGAAATTTCGTACGTCCGTAGTACTAAAAAACCTTTATAAATTTCTCCTAAATGTATCGAAGATAAGAATAACATCGATAAATTAAATGACTGAATTAATTTAGGGCTAAATGTAAACTTATTTTTACCTAGTGTGTATACACTATATGTAAATGTAAGTTGTATATATGGTTACCATTTAAGTATTTAAATGGTAGCTCTATGAACGATTTACATTATCATAATTGAGAACGGTCATTCACCCGGAGTTTTAGCGTGACCGCTGCGTACGAAGATAGATATACATATATGATGATACATTACAGGAACTACATAACAAAATTTACTAAAATACCTAGTAATACCTGATTTGATTTTTGTGAAATTGATTATTTATTTACCGGTTTTTAAACACAACTTCCAGACGCCGCATTTAAATTGCATTTATTGTTGAAAATTCAGCTTTTCAGAGGCGCTGCCAATACATTGACCACTATGATTGACACTCAATTAATTGGTAGGTCCATTTAACCACAACAAGCCAGTCGATGCGGTAATATCAACTGGTAACGAGTATTTACTGCGTCTGCCTCAGCTTGCGAGGGCTCACACGTCATCAATTCACTTATAGACCAACTAGATTAACTGTTACAACCGCTGCGTCGAATTTAGGGTGTGGGCGAATATACGAACATAGAACTGTTAGTAACTGCTAGTAGCTTAGTACACAAACTTAACAAAATAATAAATATTCAAGCGTATTTCATGTTAAAATCAAGTACAATTTATGAAATAAACAAGCTTCTTATATACCTAATACAATTATTAAATCCCTTTTTTTTGTTTACTAAACAGTTTTTCCTTATTGATACACATGTTTTTTTTTATCTTTATGGTGATTATTTAATAAGCAGTGTTGTCATCAATTAGATAAATTCAATTCAATTTAAACAACAGTGTAAATCATAATGTTTTAGGGGTAAAGTTACAAACTTGTGGAATGTTGAAAACTTGATTGTTGATATTTAACCTGTAGCTTGAAACATGCATTAAAATGCTTTTGATGCCTTTCAATTTATCTAATCAACAGTATCAATGATAGTGACAGACGTGCACGTTGTCCTGATGGCGAATCACGAAAAGATTACAAAAAGAGATACATTTTAAATGGCGCCAATGCACAATTAACAATTTTATCGTAACTGAAAAAATACGTTTATACATCTACGCTTCAGATTCGTTAAAATAAAGGGTTAAATGTGTATTCAATTTGTAGAGTATTTTAATTCTCTTATACGTTTTCGACTTTCGTTCTTATATTACTTTAAATTTATTTTATTTTTAATGTATTTATTTATTTTTAAGTAATTATTATTTATTTATTACTTTGTGTGACAATAAAAGGTAAAAATACGTTGTTTCAAGCATAGAATTTTTCTGGATAATGATCTAGGGAAAAATAAAATAATTACTTTATAATATTGTGAAACGTTGTTATCTATTGACGTCATAACTAATTAAATGCTGTTTGAAAATAACTTAGATATTAATTTCATTTTCTATCATTATCACTTATCTTTACGTAGCTTCTGGTTATTGAAATAATAAGATTTTGCATTATTCAGCAAGATAGACGTAGCGCTTACATCATTACGAAGCAATGTCATGTTTATTTTGGTTACTATATGGGACTTTAGTTAATATGATGATGATGATCTAATATCGAGTGCTAGGATCATACATTTTTTTTTACTTTTGAGGTAATAAGTTTTTAAACACATACTTTTAAATCAGCTCGACTCAAAGTATTAGTGGAGTAAATTAAACAAGCTTAAACACGAAGGGATTGCGTCGTTTTGGTTACAGAGTTCCTATGTTCGCTTGTGCTGGTGGTGTGGCTCCATCCTCAGACCAGTTCAGAAGTACCACAATGTTGTACCTTTTAACACCGAACTTATTTAAGTGTTCAAAATATTATCTCAATCGAATGTCTATAAGTGGCTCTAATTTAGCTTGCAAGATTTTACTTAACCAAACATAACATTGCAAGATAAAGAAAATCTTGTAATAAAAAAAGTAAGGTAATTTATATAAAATTACACATTATTTAAAATATGTAAAAGTTTACATAAAATAACATGAGCTGTGGTTTTTCCCAAATGACAACATTTCTACTTAAAAACTATACTTTTAAATGTATTCTAAACAAGGAAAAAAAGTAGCTAATTGAGTCCTAAAAACCTAACAGACAGAAAAACAAAATTTCCTATGTTTGCGAAATCACAAATTTTATAATCGGAGGAAAGATCTCTATTAAATTATCTTATTAATCAGAAATTAGAAGATACTATCTGTTAATAAACGTTATCGGGCAGCAAAAGCGTTTGAAATGATAATTTGCAATCGAGTTAAACGAAGTCTGAAAAACATTTCTTACTGCCAAATCTGAAAAAGTGGTCATGTTAGGCAACTGTTTTTTTTAGAGAAAGTGCTATTATTTTTTGTAAAGAGGTACTGTCTTACGTCACGCTGACGCTGACTAATGTCAAAGATTTTTCCATTTTATCGATTTTCTATCAACTTTTAGCAATTAGTAGTAATTGATTATTATTGTCATACCAAACTCCATGTTATTCACATACCTACGAGTATATCTTATGTTACAAAGTCTTAGTTATAAAAGAACATCAATAAACTACTTGTTCGGTTTGGAGCCGGGCCTACTCTACTAATACGGTCGGGAACAATTCCCACATATTTGGATAGTTCATAATGTTTGTTTCATATCTCGTAGGTTGTGCAGACGAAATTCATGTTTGTAAACATCAGATATTTGTAGGTAGAATAGCCAACTTACTGCGCACCGCGATTGAAAGCCAACTTACTTTTTAAAAAATAGACTCTGTTTGAATCTATAAACGTCGGTATTTTAAAGATTCTATTTTTGTTGCGGAATTCTTTAAAGGTTATTAATGACAATACTGTTTCTCGAAAGACACAAAGACGAGACACTTCAATTTTTTTTTGTGTTTCTTTATTTATTGATGGACTATTGGTTTATTCACCATAAATAATTTATTTATTGTTCGTAATAAAATGCACGTTACAAATGCGTGGAGAACATAAAGGGTGCAATAAAATCTCATGAGCAACTTTTTATTTTATAACAGGGGGTTTCCCTATCGCGATAATGACTGATTATATTGATTAAAAGTAAATAAAAAATTCCTCTTTAACTACTACGCAACTACGTGTTATTCAATGTAGGAAAACTTTGTTAATATTAATAACATATCTAGATCCCTACTAGAGATATAGTTATTTTTTTCATGTTTAAAACGTTAGTGTTGACGCGTGAAAGATCCAAAACTAGGTGCCAGGAAAATTTACAACATTACAAAAGTATTGAGTAAGGACCGCACTTTTTATTTTAATCATGCATTAAAATAATTAATCAATGAGATAACAAGGGCTGGCAATGATGATGTAGATCAAAATTGAAATGAAACTATTCCTAAACGTAAAACTACACATTGATACAGAATTTGCCCTAAGATATCTTGCAGAAATAAGGCTATCGTATTTTATGGTGGTGATAACTTAAAACTGAACATAAACACGCTGAAAATAGAGAGGCCATCAAATTAGCATGATATGGCAGTCATTGATTTTATCTTTCTATATTTATAATTTTATTGCGAAACAATAAATGATTAGTAACAGGATAGTTGAAAGGTAAATGTGAAGCCGGTTTTAAAAATATTTATAGTCTTATGCATAATAAACTTAAATGATGTAGATTATTATTCAGATAAAAACATGCCATGCCATTTACTTAGAATTTAACTATTATATTTATATATTCTATATCAAATGTTTACCTGACATAGTTTCGGTTATCCGTTGTATAAATGACTTATTTTAAACGCAAAATAGGAGCTATAATTTTAGCCTTTTGCTTATTTCCATACCTCCAAATTTTATCAAAATTTGTCGGGTACTTCTTTTATCTATTTTTTTTAATCAAAAAATAATATCACAGCCATTATTGAAGAAGCATCACTAATTAATTATATTACTTATCGAGATTACACGATTACAGACCGAAAGATACGAAAACAAAAAATTTAAAACCTCTAAGATATTTTTTTTTATTTTATAAATCTATTCATAAAATAAAAATATATATGCAACAATGTTTAGCCTGTTTTCAAAGTAAATTTATTTTAAGCGACGTCCGTAGTTTAAACAACGAATTCGTTTATATGGACCCAATGGGTTGTAATGATTTCTACAACAGCACAATGTGGATACGCCTTTGCAAAAATATATTAACATTTTCCAAACAATTACTTTATTATTTGAATGCATTTTCCGTATATTGTGAACTATATTTACAGTCTATTATGTTGTGTTTGTGTATAGACTTTAGAATCTTTTTATGCAATAAACACTTTTCGAAGAGTAATCAAAATTCTTTAGGGGAGGCTTACGTTCAGCAGTGGACGGCAATCGGCTGATATGATGAATCAAAATTGTAGAATATTCACAGTTAAGTGACAAAGCAATATGAAAAGTATGTAAACTAAATCGAATTATTTGTATGAGGCATGTTCTTTAAATTCTGACTTTGACGTTTTTGTTCGGATTTTTTATTAGGCTCCTAGGGCTCCTAGGTCTAACGCTAAAAGCTTAACGTATATGCTATTTAACATCAAACTATTACCCTCATGGCAAAATACTGAAACGTCAATCAGTTTAAATTGCCGTTAAGACATGCTGGCTCTGTCATTTTAAGATGTAAAGAAGGGACAAATAAATATTTAAGAACTAATAAGAACTTTTAAAAAGTCATTTTCGTGTCAGTATTCGGGGATTAGCTCTTAAAGCATTTCTCACACAACTCTCAACAGTTGGCCGATCAAATTCGAAAGGATTTTTTTTAAATCTTAAAAGTATTTTATAGATTAGCGCGATCAAACACACAAATTCCTATGCTTTATTATATAAATACAGATATACACATAAGTCGATCTATATCTCTTAATCTTATTAAATAAATTAAGTACTTAACAGTTAAGAAATACCTGTTTTAAAAATGGCTTACAATGTGTCCAGTTGAATGTATTAATGAAAGCTGTCTATCAAAATGATCATTCCTGCAACAAAAATAAATTTATAAAAGGTTTGTAAAGCGTCGGTACACTTCCATAGCGTCGAGCGGCGAGCGCGGGCCGTGTTTGTGAGGCGGGTCACTCTCGCGCAGCCAACTGTAAACCTTTTGAGTCCAGCCGGCCGCGAGCCACCCCCACCCCTCCCTCCCCCTGCACCGCGCCTGCCTCCCCCACCTGCCTGTTAATACCGAGTGCGGACACACCGTGCCGCCCCAACGCCTCGCCTAATGAAAATTCGATCTCTACTTTTTATTTCCCTTACATCCACTGCTAAGGTTACAAAACATGTTCATTCGAAAAAGTCATCCGATTGTGTACGACAAACTTTATTAATTGAATTTCAATCTTTACTTTGCTTATCGATTAATGACACGTGCCTAGTCTACGATATGATATGAATTTGATATCGAAAAACAGATTGTCGTTGTTACGATAAAGGTTAACTTTAAAGTTTATTAAAAAAATCGTGGTTACACACCAGACTGTCATCTCGACCGTTCCTACGGATTAGCAGTCGCTCTTTATATTTTTAGAATATAACTATTTTTTTTTTGCATTTCAGTAATGAATATCTTACTTAAAAAGCGTAGAATAACTTAATCTAAATACCTACTTTGCAAAACTAGCCAGTTTATAAAATGTTAATGAATTCTCTTTTCAAACAATACAGTGTAGTCGTTAGTTCATTGTAAGTACGGTGGATATTGCATACAAAGCGTTTTTTCGTCCAGCATTTATAACGCGGGCCGAAATTCGTTGCAGAGGAACGTGGAACACCGTAATGGGATTATAGTGAAATACAGGGTGGTGTCGATCGAGAGAAACAAGCGGCTAATGAAGTTATTAATCCGATTTTATACGGCTTTCGATGTTCATGTTTGCCACTTTTTTAGCCTTTCCCGGTTGCTATGCAGATATGAATTTGCAGAAATTTGCAGACCATCGCGGATTATATTGAGTTTTTAATTCTATGATTTTTGTCCGCAGGATTCTGCTAGTGAAAGGCAGTCGCCCAGAGGTTTAATGCCTGGCAGAGAAGAATCTGGATCTTTAACTCCTATTGGTATGTATAAAACGGAACAAATTACCTATACCAAAATACCTGTTATGCCATCCGTTGATAGTATAATAGATTATATTGTACAATCAGTACATCAGCCGTTACACTTTGAAATTGACTGACATTCTCTTTTTTTTTTCAAATGTATTATATATTACATTGTTTTTTTTTTTCTATACTATTTTGTTTTTGTTGTCTACTGCACGTCCCAAATAACCATAATATTCGTTTTGTCAGGTGATCGTGCCAGTCCACTGTCATACAATGTTAACTTAAGGAATGGAGACGCAAAATCATTAAGTGAGTATTAAACAGCATGAATATTTCTGGACAGTGAAGGTGTAAAGTACTTTCTGAATGATTAACGCAATGGCGTTTGACGCAAACGCAATAATTGATGATCGCAATTACATCATCGCTCAAAAATTTTAAAGATATTAAATGAAGAAACGTATATAAAATAATAAAGCAATTTTATATTCATCATGATAATAAAAACACAACTTTACAACAGAAAGCCAAGTTGGTGACCAAGGCTTGTTTTTTCTCTGTATGAAATGCGTGCCTTTGCCTTGAGGTGAAGCAGTTATAAAATCTTAAAAAATAAACCATCGCTCTGATTGTACTTTATTAAAATTCGGTGAATACAGTAGTTACACATTGTAGGTATCTTTTGTAATTGTATTTCAGTACAGTTTATCCAACTTCCGCGTTATTTCACGTCCAAATTATCAACAGCGTTTGTTTTTTTGCCCTCGTGTAGTACATTTTTGCAGTTATCAGGTACCACGTAATAGTTAAATGTCACGGACATTTTGTTAACTCATTACGTAATCTAGAAATGATAAAAAATAATCCAAGTCTCCGTTGGATTATTGATCCATGATTGACGAATTAGATGATAAAAATATGATATGAAATGATAATTGCAACTTAATTATATGTAAGTAGTATTTTCTCTGATATGATTTAATGGAAAAATTAGGATTCCAAATTTATTCTCGATTGTCGTCTAATCATACATGGTTTAATTACTGTGAACGATTTATTCACGTGGACAAAGCATTTATGTTTGTAATAAATTCATTTTTAACCAAATTATGGTGAATTCAGTTTTTAGTTTTTCCACAAGTGATACCTATCAAATAACACAACCTTTAGACGACGATGACGTTATCTTAAGAAACAGTATGACATTTGTTTTATTTACTTAATTATGCTTTTAAATACTTTTAATTTTTCATTTCATGTTCGAAGCACAAAGTCTATTTCTATTTATTATAGGCGATAAAAAACTAAGGTTACAGACATGAAATTGGCACACGACCGGTGATAATGGCACGTAAAAAGAGAGGCCGGATGATAGATACCAAATTCCCAGCAGTGGGATGGTGATGGTTAATAAATTTAAACTTCACGCTAATATCTACATTATACTATATCTTCGTTTAGTTAGTGATGAGTCCTGGTTAACTGGCAATCAATAATATTCAGGTTGAGTCACGATCGATTAGCTCAAAAGCAACTATAACAAAAGAGCGCTGCGTTAATTACAGTAGCGTTGCGTCGCGATGACCTATAAAACGGGAAGAGAACACTGATATATTACCAGCTTTTGCAAAATATTCAATTTAATCAATTTCCTGTATACCTACACAGTTAACTCGTCTTTTTTGGCAATGTAATTGCTTGCAACTCGTTACCGTAAGGCAATTAATGAAGTACTTGAAATAAGATAACATAATGTAATAACAATATTTTGATATAGTTCTCATATATTTTTCTGCTTTCTATTCGTCGCAAAGAATGATAATAAACATCGTTGGTAAGCACGCGTTAGCCTTACAATTATTATAATCATGACTATTTAAGTATTTAGTATGATAATAACTTATTTTGTTTATTTTCAACAGATAGTTACCGCCTATACATGCCGCAGAGTGAGACACGAGGAAGTGCTACTCCTCGGAAGCGGTCAGTGGCGACGATGGACGCGCAGTCCATACGATCAGTAGAAACTCACGCGCCGCCTCCTACAGACCCTGTGGAAAATAAGAAACTAACAAAGTATGAGTATACCTTAAAAGTTATAATGTCATATAATTTTTACTCGCAAAATAAGTCCTATTACAAGGTAGTAAAGGCCTGTAAAGTAAAGATCTGAAAAAGCTAAGTCAAACTAGATGAGGCTATCAGTGGTCTTAACCGAGTGCTGTGGCGCAACTAATATAAGCCTATGTACCTACAGCAGTGAACCGGTATAGGCTGATTTGATTGACATTAATAAATGTGGAGCACCAAATCATGCCAAAGTAATCTCATAAACATCGTTGCATTATACAGCCTATTACCATTTATGTCTCTGTAACCGAACTGATAAAGTATGTTTATATTCAAATACCTAAAATATTCTAGACCGTACAAAAAAAGTAAAGGCTGTGTCAAAATCTTTTTTCCAGTAAAACAATAACAATTAACTGTTGCATCTAGTTTTTTCGACCGGTTTGTCCTGATTTCCATACATAGTGCTTGTTTTGGGCGTGGTTTCACGCCATAGTTTGCCGATCAATCACGGCCGAATTCACAGGCTGTCCTTTTGAGCCATTTAGTGGAATGTAAAATATTTTTTTCAGGAAGTACCTGACGCTAATAATGAGCTGCATTTACGCAATTCTACTGGTTACTCTGGGACTTATTGTCTATCTAGGAGACAGTTTCGTCGACTTATACATTTCTGAGGTAAGTGCAAAGTATGTGCAAAGTATTCATAAAAAAGGACAATTTTTTTGGAGCATCGATATGTTTTAGAATTGTAAAAATATTTCTGTGTTCTATTTCTTGACATGCTTCTTGTACGTTTTACTTAGTTTAGGCTTTCATTTTTCCATTTGATTCTACCCATTTCACATATAAGATAGAGAAATGCAATTTTATTCGATAGTATAAATTGTTTTTTTTTTCTAATGACTACTAAATTTGTTTGTTTCAGATTTACTCCATTATTCTTTGCGGAGTAGGATTCATTTACATCTTATTTTTAATAATTGATATAAATAAATATAAAACCGTAGCAGTTAAGAATCATAAAATCAAAGCTGTGCATGAAGGGCAAGTTTTGGATTACTTTAGAAAACAAGAGGTGAGTGAGTTTGTGAACTTACTTAGTATTCCGAGAAACGAGCAAAACATATATTTTTTTGTCTTTTTTTGTTTAGTTTGTGATTTTAGTAAATAATTAATTTATAGGTGATGATATATTTTTTTGATATATATATTTTGATGACAAGTTGGATAGTATTTTAGCACCCTCATTTGTAAACGTTAATATTTTAGGAGCAACTTGGAACTGTGACCCCAGGGGACCGCACCCCTGACTCGTACAGGCCTCCAAGCATGCCTCCGCCGGTGCTGATCCCCAACCGGCACGAGTACTGCTTCAGCCAGGGCAGACATTCTGGAAGCTTCTACCTCAAAATGGGAGCTGCTGGTAAAGACTTTTATTTTTTATAAACAAAGCCAAAAGTAATCGTCCTTTTTTTGGAATACGTGGTTGTTACGCATTTAGGATATCCATCGATAGGTACCGTGCTAAAATTTGTAAAGAACCTTCGTGTCTCATTCTAAAACATCGGCATTAAAGATATTAAACGCAACTAATAATTTACAACAATATTAAATTGCTTGAATTATTACTTAACCCTCTTCCTCTCTCCTAATTATGCTGTTCCTGACAGGGTCCATATTTATTGATCTTTAATTATGTTATACCACCTTTTTAACGCATATCGAATGCAATAAAGTATTGAGTTTCAATTCGATAAGTAACTACACTTCTCTTGAAGCCATTTAATTAACCTTATACGTAACTTGTGAATATGAATGACCGCCATGAATGAAGTCCAAAGCGGAAAATTGTATAACATTCCGGTAGTTCTCAGAAAAAAAAATGTATTTTTTTTATAACTGACTTAAACCGACTTATAAAACTATTATCTATACCTTATCTTTATCACTTTATCGGAAAGAGTTAGTTAAGTGCCAAAATACTGATTGCATCTAGGAAGTTATGGCGCTAATAGTGATACTATTAATTGAGAAATCATTATTTGAACCTTGAATGTTAAAGCAAAATGGAACTACGATAGATTATTATGGAAACGCCAATAAAAATATATTCATAGGACTAATTTTAAATTGGTTTTTATCACACTTTTTGTAGTTTGATAAGGTATTCTATACTATACAACATTCGCTAAATGTTTCTACCTAAATACCTGGTAAATAACATTATTTGATCAATGTTTCAGGTTTCGCGTTGGGTCACTTAGTCCACTCCCTACTCTTACTGGCCGTCCAGATCGGCCAGCTTCTGGATGATAACATTGACAACGACGAGTGTGTGAAGATCTTTCAAGTAGTCCTCGACGTGATGCTCCCTGCCTACTGTTTCCTACAGCTTTACTTTATCTTCAAATATTCAAATGTCATCATATTGAAAGCACAGGTATGTCTCTAAAAATTGCTTAGTAATTGGGTAGCTAAAATTTTCATTCCAAATTGAAGGAACATTGAGGTTATCAATAAAAGTAAAGCGGAGGCTTCACCAATACATGCGATTAAAGTAGACAATGCTAAACTGTTCGGCCGAGCAGAAGTTGTATTTCACAATGTTACATTACCTATAATTTTTATAAAACTCATATTGCGTAATTACAACACAAAAACTCATGCTGATATCGTGCGTACAGACGCTTGTAAAAAAACCGCTTGTCATAGTCAATGAGATCATCTTCACTCAATAATATTGATAAGTTCTACCTCTTTAATAATCAGATAAAGTTGATTGTAATGAAATGTAACAATAAAAATCCTAATTAATTGAATAATCATTTACCTTATCCTAATACTATAATACGAACTTTTTAAAATTGCAGGGCCTGGCTCACTTTGCGTTTATGCACTTAATTGGCAGTAGTCTCTGTTTCTGGATATCTGCTATCGTACGTGAGACTATCCTAAGCTTGACGCTGTACGCCACCTCGAGGTATAGTGGAGAGGAATACCTAGGCTACCATGGAAACCTCTCCATCACTGAACATGGTGAGATTATCATAGTTTAATTTAAAGCTCATTTGTAAACCATTTCCCTATTACAGCAATCACTGAAAATGTATATTGTTTAACTTTTGTGCTGTTGGGATGGCGAAGTTTTTAAACATACAAATAATGCGATTATTTGCTCTACTTAATCGTTTTCTCGATAAATTTCGATTTAGATTTGATTCTGTAGGTGTGTTGCTAGTGAGCTGTTTCATAAAAACGTTAACGGAAATTGCGATGTATGTAAGGAAAAAATCAAACCATTCGTTTTCAATTTCAGCTAAATCCATAGATGAGAGATTCATTGATATCAGCAATCTGTACAACCCGAAGTGCAACAGTTCTGCGGCAATTAGTTCGATATATGAGAATTTCTCGCCGTACCTCTACCCGTTCAATGTGGAATTCAACATTCTTATTGGTACGTGTCACATTTTGTAATCTCTTTTTCAATTTGGTTCTCCCTTGGAAAATGTGAGCATTATAATCATTATATTTTACAATTTATTAGCTCAATTGTAAGATAAAATAAATGTAACCGCGCTCAAATGTGAGACTTGAAAAGTTTTCCAACTATAATATTTACAATATAATTTCAGTTGCGATATATTACATAATTTGGAGTAACATTGGCAATTGTGACAACGAAGACAACGGCTCAGACCTTAACTCTAACAGTGATGACAACTACCACCTCTGCAGGTAAGAACATACTTCAATATAAGGCCTCCCACTGGTTACATTCTCAGATAGATTAATAAAAAATATTAGACACTTATTTTTTATTTTTTTACTTAAACAAACAATGACGGAGATACAGTGACTGGAAATGTCGTGTGACGCCACTTGTAGCTACAATTTTTACCAACACTTGACGTCGCAACCCCCTAATCCTGAACTTAAGCGATTTAAAATTGACATTTCGGTGTTGGATTATTTTGTTTTGTATCTAAATGACGGACTTAATAGATATTTCCTTTTCATACCCAGCGCGAACGCTACAAAGAAAAGCAATATGAACAATCAAAACTCAGTGATACTACATATTTACCGATTTTGACATGGTCCCACAAAATACTTGTTCATGATCTTATTAGCAAATATTGGTTTGTTTCAGAATACCAACGGCGAACGAGGACAATGATTTTACCAGTAACATAGTGATATACGCTGACTGCCACGCCTCCAACCGTGGTCTCTTCCTAGGTCTCATCGTCATGGTCATTATCACCGGGATGCTCATCATTGGCTTTGTCTTCAGCAGTGTCGGAGAGTAAGTTGATTTCTATATAAGTAAATTTAATCGTAAATAATTTTTTGACAAGTCCGCTTGGGCGTTCATATTCTTGCAAATAATGTGTAAATTTTTTCTTTTTAGTGATTTTATGGAAATTGGCTACCTTTTGAACTCAATCACAAGGCTTGGCCTCCATATCCTACTGCTGTTAGCGGTGCTGATCGCCTGCAACCAGATGCGACAGCTGGACATCAATGAACACCCGATCTCTCTTCTTGATGATGTGCTGCTGTTCATCTGTTTGCCAGCCTTCTTTATGGAGACGGTCTTCTCTTTGATAGCTACCATCACCTTTACAAATATCGTAAAGAGTGTTGACTTCGTTATTATGGTGAGTTCTTTATTGCGGTGTATAAAACTTCTTAGTATTATTTTCCTCTCTAAACGTCCCATTTTTATTGTGTAGTTTAGGCAGTTAAAACATCACAGGAGCATTGTCCTTATCAATATCATAAAGATGGTAATGTCTTTCTTTCACAGGTAATACAAGTATTGATACAGACACCTCTCATCATGGACGGTCTCCGCCGCTGCAGCAACAGCAAGAAGCTCAGACGGAAGAAGCCAGGTCGCGAGGTCCTTATGTTCCTCCTCACCGCTAATGTGGCCATGTGGATCTTCAACACGTTCTCCTACAAGTCCCCTGATAGCCTGGACGAAAGATACGAGTTCTATGGCAAAGTTATCTGGACAATATTAGGCCATATTAGCTTGCCTTTAATTATGTTCTACAGGTTCCACTCAAGTGTCTGTTTCGCAGATATTTGGGACTCTGCGTATAAACCGGGATCAGAGCATTAGTTCAAGGGCATTCTTTCAAATCAGTTCGTGATAATCATTTCGTTGAAACACATTATTGTAAATAGGCTGTGTCATCCACATTACATATAGTCGATATCAGTATAACTAGTTCATTATTGCGCCAATTACTTGACGCGTAATTTAATTGCATCACGTAGACAACTATTGTACATAAATATTGATGAAACATACCAACTAGTCAGGAATTTCAGATGTAGGCACATATTGTCATAAACTAACCTATAAGTACCAATCTATTTGTATTTAGTTCTTATTGAAAGAGATTGTATAGAATATTAATTGTTTTGTAATAATGTTTAGGATTATTGTTTACTATAAGATTTTTACACGAACTTTTACAATTAAAGTATTTTTATTAATATTATACGTCTAGTTGTGTTTTATGGGTTTTTTTTATCTTAATATAGAGTGATAGTCACAAACTTTATATAACACTAGCCACCCGCCCCGGCTTTGCACGGGTAGCACAGCAATATAGCTTTTGTTACTCAAGGATAATGTAGCATTCTAATGGTGAAAGAAAGAAAAAGACGAAAATTTTTCGAAATCGGGCCTATAGTTTTTGAGTTTATTCGTTACAAAAACAAACAACAATACAAATTTTTCTTCTTTATAATTTTTACTTAATAATATAATATATATAGCATAATACTAAACTTGCCAAATTTTTATAGGAGTTGTATTCTAACGTACGCTTTCCCAGTCGCTTTGTATTAAGTAGTACTTCATGTATGTACCAACTAATCGGACAGGTGTACCTACGCGGTTGCACGCGACCACAAAGCACGTATCAATACAGCGTCTTAGCTGACCAACTGAGAGAGCTTGTTAATTAATGTTGCGGCCCCTGATGCAATTACTCAATATTAGGTTAAGTACTCGGACAGTCGGGAGCAGCGCACTTAGCCGCCGACGGCCGAGATACAAACTAGTTACTGGCCCCGCTTACCTACATCACAACACTGCATGCATACATAAACATTACCTATAATATTAGGATGCATTATATTGTAAGAGCTAGAATTGTCATATGTAATTTTACTACTATTATAATACATTATTACTTTTATAATAATTACTTATTACTTATATAATACCTTTAAAATTACTAGACACTAGTCAGTTTGTTTCATAATTTTGTAATAATTAATTTTGAAATGGTTCATTTGTCTCAAAAAATAACAATAAAAACTTACATAGGTACATACCAATATTGATCTCTGTGTAACGGTACCCCACCTTACCCCACCATACCCGTTCAGTTATGTGAGCATTGATTAAATGCCATCTCATACAAACATGCTGACCGATATTCATATTCATTCCATGAATTAAAATAAGTTGAATTAATTTAAAAAGGGAATATATATAATCAGTTGCCTACAGTTTCGATAACAAACCTATTAAGTGAAGTCATAAGGTTTAAAATTGTTTAGCTATGTAGGTAGTGCCATGTCGGAGCGGTACTGGAAAATATTCGTGAGTAAATCAGTAGGGCAGCGCGACGCACGGATATGCGCTCGGCTGACCAATGCCACTGTTGTCTAATTGTTTCCGATCTCTTCTGAATAACCACCGCGTTGTATTGACAAAATTTGAACACGTGACTGACGGCTGATAAAGGCATTCAATGCTCCACTGATCTTTCACTTTATTCCACATTTGACTATCCCAATGTTTCGAATGAAGGTAGCTAAAATAAAAAGTTTATTTTAACTGTAATTCCAACGTGAATAAAGATAATTAAAATATATTTTAAAGTGCTCAGGTGGCCGCCTGCCATTTACACACATAGCATGTCACTATTAAAATTAATGCACCTTTGTTTTTCAGGACACTTTTACTGGTGTGCATTAATTGCATCATGAAAGCCTTTTCCGTGCGTACTAATTGGTTTATATTATGGGCCTTGTAATAAACAACAGTTAAATCGAATTTCCATTTAAGACTAATGAAACGAAACCGCGAACTACGTTCCGTCAATTGCCGGAAACTAAGTGCTTTATATAAATATGGTATCGCTTTAAATTTATAATTGAATTATTAAATGTTTTTGATGGTATTCATTAAACAAAAAGAGCCTTCACGCTTAAAATGTTTAATAGTTTTTAGTGTGCATTATTCGTGTATGCATGAAATATTTGTTATAGATGGCTAGACTCCATTTATTAAATGACAATGGGATATTATGGTGCACGGTCACGCTCGAGGCGGCGCCCGCGCACACCGGAAGGGCGCGACACATCGCACCGGAACCCTCCCCACCACGCGTGACCTATGTGCGCACACGCGCATTGTTGTCCACCAGTATCACACGTGATCTGCTCTTAACTTGTGAAAAACATATTTATTTAAACGACAGTATCAAATAAAAATCTGGTCAAGAACTTGAACAATGTTGCTTAATTATAAGCAAAAGCGCTTGCCGTATGAATTATCTACAAAATCATTCATCTATCTGATTTGTACAGCAATCAGATTCTCAAGTTACATGAAGTTCCTAGTTAAACATAATACCCGTCGTGGCTGTGTTCCCTGACGTTAACAAACATTATCAGTCGCCGTCTCTGGTATTAGCTCTGCATCAATCGTATTAGAAGTGTAATAGTGCGAAGAGTACTCCACGTTCTGTTCGACGGCTGGCCGACATGAAGAGGCAATCTGCTGTCTCCACTACGGATAAGGAACATTTACAGGTAAGGAACTTAGTCTTAAAAGAAACGTGTATATAGACAATTCTAATACAAATTTGCAAGCGTAGTTTCGAATTTCTTTTGTTTCAAGTTCAATTATTTCTATCAACTTAAATAGTTTAATAACCATATTGAGTCATCAAACGGTGCAAAGTCGTACTTTCTTTAGTTTTTACAGCTTTCAGCCATTATTATTATACTAACAACAACATCATTAAAATTATTACAAGGAATTGTAACCGAAATGTCAGTTGGAAATGTCATTTAAGAGTTATTTAATTTTATTAAATAATACGTTAATTATTACCCAAAAACAAATATTCTGTATCAAGTATTGAACAATAATTATAACCTTTATAATCACATCTTTATAATATTTACTAATAATAAATCGTTGTAACAAAGATAAAAGAATGTCGAACGCACAACACTGTTTAAGGAAGATACAAAGTCACCTAAATAAATATAATGTACCAATTTTGGTTGACATTTCTTAACAGATTCAATATATTACGGCAATAATCCACTAAAAGCAAAGTGCTGACCGACGGAAATATGAAATACCTATGGAATAAGTTCCTGTCACACCAGGCGGTTTAACTCCAAATCTTGCAAAAAAAGCGACAGCAATTGAAAACATATACAATAATTTCTATCAAATTGCTAATTTATATTACGTTATCGCGATACATATTACGAATTTGATAGCAATAATTGTTTTTTTTAACTTAATACGGCTGCTGGTTACTTCTATCACGAAAAGCTTTTTTCTAACAAAATACTTTAAATATATAGTTACACTTTAAAATCAAAATTTAAACACAAGAATTGTTCGATTGAATAATTTTCCCGTGTATACATTTTAGGTACGTTTTAATGTTACCGACCTGATTACACTAAATCGTTTGTAAGTCATTGTGGTATGCATAATTACTCGTAAACATACTGGAAGTAATGTTGAAAGGTAAAGCGTGGCTTACAAGACGTGTCAGTCAACCCTTGCGCTGCGACCCGTCCCTTCGACATGTATAGACAAACGACGAGTGATCAACCCACTCGTGCTTGCCGCTCACTTATTTGGGGTGTAAAATTAAATTACTTTGGGGAACAAGTATTTTGGAAAATGCTTTTAGTGATGTTCTTTGACACATGTTTCAATACAGTGTAGTGTAACCTCACGAAAAATATTATATTATGTTATACATAGGTATTAGTTAGCTTACGAAAATATTTTATATCTTTCACAATTAACGGAAAATAAAAAAAATAACGGAAATTATTACTTAATATGCAAGTATATGAAAATATTTTATGACATGGAAGTCTATAATCCTTAAAATGTTACTATTCTTGGCTATAGTCGCTGCTAATACTGATCAAAGACGCGTCGCCGCTCACCCGGAAAATTGCCCGAGCCCAATGAATATTATTATACTCTTCAATAGATACACGTAGTTTATTCTAGTTAGGTAAATATCGAGCAATTGTTTTCAAGCAATTCTTCATCGCTTGTAGTAATTAAAAATGTAGTAATCGTGTTTACATTAAGTAAGACGAGGAAGTAATTTAAATATCGCTTAATTCGTAGGTATTATAAGCATTGATATATGCGTAATTATTTTGTTTTTGTAGTAAATTATTTAGTTAAACTCCTGATCTGTATAAAGTACAGTATACACGAATTTTGAGATGAAAGCGCCTCGTTAATTTGGTATTTAATCGCTGAAACGCACGTGACAGAGGCAGAGGTGTGGCTTAATCCGAGTGTTGTAACTGTGCAGGCGACGTCACGCTTCGCCGGCCATATTTAGAGATATGTGACGATCCAGCGGCTGCCCACTGAACCGCGAGAGGATGTGAGTTATTAAGTGGTACACTTTCAGGTGATCTGTCGAGTGAGAGAATCGTGTCCCCGCCGCCGCTCGCCCCACTCTGCTGTGTCGTGGAACTACTAAATATTGTATATCGCTTTCAACCCTTGTTTATTTTCCGCTAATAAGTTTTAATTTTGTCGCTTATTCTTTATTACATTACTAGCTCATTTTAGGACATTATTTAATATACTTAGGTCAGACAGTTTCTTCTAGTTTATTATTTAAATTAATATTGTGGCATTGTATACAGTCTGTATTAAAATTAATGAACTATTCATATAATCAAACACAGCATAACGCTAACGTTGTACAGTGCTAAATAGCCAAACATCGGCTAAAGGCACACATAAGTAGACACATTAGTAAATTGAAACGCCACATCCAGTAATATGAAACAAATAGAATGCACGTAAACATGATTGGTGAGTCGGGCCGCGCAGCTCATCCATTTGTAACAAGCCTGTGATGTTATTCATTCCATATCAAACGTTTAGAGAGCATTACTCTGATTCCGACTGTTTGGATTTACCTGTTGGTCAAGCTTCGCCATATTAACAATTGCGTAATCATCGGGGATATTATCGACAGCAAATGAACAGGGATTTAAAGAGAGAATTATACTTGCTAAACTTTATCTCAAATAACGGGTATTACACAAAAGCACTGGGCATTTTACCGAGTAGGTAAATGAGAGACCACACAGTATCTAATGTTATGTGTTACCTACCACTCAAATAAAAGGTTTTATTTATATTTTTAATTTTAAAATACATTCATGTGCGTATATTATTAAAAAGTACGATCAACAAATAACTACATGTGCAATAAATAAAAAAAAAGTTCGGTTGTGATCCTTTGAATGCTATAATGGCTATAAAAAAAAGGTTTTTTAGGAAGGCAGGTTGTTCAAAGAGGTCAATTTAAATAGATCACTGTCAACGAAATTGCATTTAGTCTTCACGTTCCATTACAAAACAGCGAGGAAGTTAATTAGGCACGTTGACGCACAAAGCTAATGTGCCAGTGTATCTGTGCAGCGGAACTCGCCGCCGTTGGTCGCTGTAAATCAATATCCTGTAGCATGCCCATCACCGTACTTCGGCTGACATTTCAATAAAATCACTAACTACTTTGTCAAGTTTGATGCACCAATTACGCTTGTTTGTTTAGGCCTTAATTTTGCTGTTGTTTCAAATGACAATATAGAGTCAACATTGCAAAACATTTTAGCAAAAGGTAAATAATATATTTAAATATAAAATAAAAATAAAAAGTTAATTTAAATACATTATTGGTAACTAGGATAAAAACTTTTACATTTACAATTGGCATAAAAAAAATAAAGAGCTCGCTGGATTCGAAAGCCCCTTTTAAAGATCATACAATCGTTGTAATTTAACAACGTGTAAATGTCTTTAAAGCACACAAATTTCGTAATTATAAGTTTGAATTTAAAACTATCAAATGAATATGAATATGCACATACATTAGAGTTTTTCATGAAGAGCGTAATTACAAATATACCTAATACAAAACATTAATCTTTTTAATCCTAAGATTATTTAACAAATCTAATATAAATACCTAGATTATGAATATTTATATAAATACGCAGATATATATGTTTTACAGTTTAGTTAATCTTCTTAAAATTTAATCTTCGGAGATTACGATAGTGATTATGTAATGTTTAAATTTCATATCGAAAAGATCGTCTGCTTAGTCGTAGGATTTATTTAATTATTTTGATGCTTGAAATATGCAATAAACTGTGGGTGTGTGTATGTGAAATTATTATTTAATCCATGCAAATTATTTTTATTTAAAAAAATATATACGTGTCAATTTGTTAGTTTTGGGGAAAAACTCAGCTAATAACAGTGACCCTGACTGCTAAACCGGAGGTCGTGGGTTCGATTCCCACCAGGACGAATCTTTGTGTGATGAGACACCTGTTAAAAAGGAGAATTCGGCAACAATTAAATTCCTAAGATATCGCGACATCTTAATTACACTTTTTGTGAGTACCTATTTTTAAACAAATATAATAAGATACTAAATTTTAATACTCAAATATTAAATTAGGTACATTAACATTTTTTATTAACATTATACTTAATCAAGAACATACTGTAGAGAGATCAACTAACCGTGTTTCATTAAAAGTTTGTTATTGAGCTGAACTTTCATTGCTTCATAGAGTTTGAAACATGTCGGGTGGAATTTTCTTGCAATGTTCAATTCGTAATACGAGTAAGCATCTACTGGGTACACCCGCGCCAGTTTCATGTATTCATGTTATATTTCATACCTGCGTGCATTTCGAGTTGCAACCTTCCATTAATGTTTTCAAGAGGTATCGGTAACTTTTGTAATTAGCATCTAGTACTTCGAATTCCCTTCATATCCTTGATATTTTTAAATGCAATAAGTTTCCCTCTTAAAGGGAACGGTATGTGATATTCTTGTAAAATAGGGTATTATTTCAACCGATTGCTTAACATTTATTAATGTATTTTATACTTTTTGCACATTGTTGCACAAAGGCGAACTTAATGCCTCAAGGCATTTTCTGCCAGTCAACTTTAGGGTCAAATCGAGGTAAATGCACGACTATATTTATTCTTTAGAAGGTGTAAGCTACATCAGTATCATTGTAATCCTCAATATTATTTAATACATATAATTTTTCGACTGTAATTTTATTCTCTAGACTGCACAAAAATTGTTAATTAAATTAAAGAACGACATATAGCAGCTTTGGAGGGATATTCTAAAACAGTCAAGCTCGTAACATTTGATTTATTTTCTCGTACCAATTATTTATGACTAAGTCATAATCCAACGTGGAACTACAAGCAATTTAATTCACTATTTATATTACTTTCATAATTTTATCACACCATTGTCAATATAAAATGTTCATACAATTTAATAAAAGATTATACTTATTGATACTTGTCGACAAAGAAGGAGCAAATATAGAAAACCTTATCTAATGGAAAACATGACTGAAAACAATAAACACCACTTATCATTAGCGTCATAACCTTCCAATTCACGTTTAATTCAAGCCTGCAATATAAAACGTAGTGCAGGAGGCGCGAGAGCATACGTCGGTGTAATGAAGATTTGAAGATAATCGAAAGAGCGGGCGCTCGGCAGACGATTTATTTGCAGCGCGACCGTCCGGATAATAATGCCTTTAACAACGCTTCCGGGCGCACTGAAGCGCGTTCTAACACGCCAGTGCGCTTGCCTGCAACTTTCATAACAATTAGTTATGTAAAGCCATATGACATCGTTAGACGTTTAAAAAGTTTAAATGTTGTCGTCATGTTTGTGGTTTAAAATATCACTTGGTTTTTTTTTTTCTTTAAATGGTTGTCTCAGGCGAACTATACGCACGCGCGGTCTCTATTCGACTTCAAGTTAAACTGAGCGTCGATGCTCAGGGTGGCTCGGCCTTGCCGCGCGCGGCAGCCTCGGATTAGAAAACTTACAGACCGAGGCCGCCTCGCGCGGCATGTGTACCGCGGCAAATGTCCGAGGCTGCCTCGCGAGGCCGCTCGCTTGGTCAGTACGCGGCTATTGAACAAGGACGAAAGCAAGACTGAATACCAAAAGTAGGCTGACGACCTACATGGTCCTTAACTAGGCCGTACTAACATATTTCTCATTGCCAATTTCGAATTTATTTATTTTCTTAATTTTGGATCCTCACAGGTTACCCAACGAAGACTGTATTTTTTTATTGGTAGGTTGGTTGGTTTTTGTTTTCAAACATTGCCTTATTCTGGTATATAATATTTAAAAATAATGAGTTTTTTTTATTTCTTTATTTATTAATACAAATACAATGGTGGACTTAATGCCTGAGGCATTCTCTACCAGTCAACCATGAGATGATGCAAAAATAACAAGAAGAAGGTGTAATTTTTTATTTTTATTTATAAACATAATATTTACCTAAGGCACTTCGTCACCTTCAAATGATTCATTCATATTTACTATCATTCACAGCCTCATTCCTTCACACTGTTGGACAAAACATTTTTGAACAATGAGTAGGAGAATACATTAAAAGAAATAAAGTAAATCGTCAGCGTTACTAAACCGCTTCTAAATAGAATGCAGTGTAAACGGAGCACCGAGACCGTACCGCCTTCAAGTCATGCTGTTCGCTTGTTGATAGACTTTCGACCTCACATTAAGTGTTTTCTCCAAACCCCTAACATCCGGTAAGTATTACCTACTGCATGTCCGCATTTACGTAACTTTTTGTGCCGTTAAAAGTATTCAGTCCATTTTAACTGTATGCTCATATTATTGTATACAATTTTATACTTGGTATAAAGCATAAGTCAATCAGTAGACCTAACTATATACGTGTGAAAAGCTCGATAAGGACATACTGTCGAGCCAAACTAACCTAACTGACGTGTAAAAACTAGAGGATGTACTAATGTAGTACATAAATAACTATTCGCTTCATAAAAAAAAAATAAGAATCTAATAAACACATGCAATAGCAGATACATTTTGTCTGTTATACCTATATAATTAATTACTTATGATATTATACAATCACTTCGAAAAATTTGAATTATAGAATTAAATATTAATATTTTATTGTCAACTGTACCAAAAGACGTAGGCCTAATTCAATTGAGCTGAAAAAACTAAAATTAATAATCATTTTAACATAACCGCTTATGTTATTCAATAAAGCAACTTTGAAAGTCGCCTAATAACCTGGAGTTATATCCCGGCAGGCGCGTCAATAAACATGACAAAATAGGCCCATAATAAATATGGAATAGGGTTTCCAATCAAGTCAACTTCGCGCCCTCCCGCCCTGCGCCCGCACCGGGAACAGATACAGACCAACGCACTTCTAGATGTTGTTTTACAACACATAAATACAAGATATTTGAATTTGTTGGAATAGGCACATGTTACAAATGATAACATTAAAAAAATAATTACTAGTATTTATGTTATTACAGAAATAGAGATAGCTTTTCATTTTTTCCATAACAGGTTTAGCCAAGATAAAAATAAGAACAGCATATATATATATTTAATTACAAATATTCGCTCCGCATGCGTTAATGCGTAACAAATAATTAAAATAATAAGAACAACATAATTAAATTATATAATTTAACTAGCTGGTGCCCGGTACGCTTCGCTTCCCCTAAAAAATCTACAATTCGACCTATAGTTCAAAAGATAACAATCACTGCCACCAGCGCCACCAATCCGGCACTAGAGTAACTATGTTTGTCTAAGTGGTCATATTGCCCTTTATACGTGTCCAAAGTTTTATAGAAATCGGGATAACGGTTTTCGAGGTTTAGGTTAATACACACATACATTCTCTTTTATCTATATTAATAATTTAATAGTAATAGCCGAAAATAGCAGGTGATCAAGTGACTCTAAATGTATAAATATAAGACGAGCATAGGTCAGTTTGGTATATATACCAATCAATCCATGTTTATCACTCAATAATGTGAAATTAAGTCCAGTGACTTTAAATTATTTACAAATAATGCCTATTTACATAAGTATTTAATTACTTGTTCAATTAAAATATCAATCTTGCGTTGAAAAGGTACACAAATACCTGCTACGTAATATTGTAGCCGTTCGTAGCGTTCGTAGCACTGTAGGCCGGGCGGAGGCGACGCGGCGGGCGCCCTGCATATCTCGCCACGTAATATAGACAACTAGGCGACGCCTTGGGACAAATTTTTAAATTGCCTCCTGGCTACAGTACCAAGTGACGGCAGGTCAGCTTGCGCTCATTACTCACTCAATTCCAAGAACCGTGTTTAAAATGTTTTAAATTTAATGTAGATGAAAAATAAATTATGCCTTATTAGAAATTTATGTTACATATTTGCTCAGCATTTTTAATTGTAGGTATGTCAAATACAACACGTTGGTACATAAATAGAAAAAAAAACTTTATCAAAAAAAGTAAATGAAAGTGTTAACTAAGATATTTAAACACATATACCTACCAACCTATATTCAATACGTTCCAACATACATTAGTATCTCCAACAAACTTTCAAGTCCTGTTCCAACAATAAATGGCTCCATACAGACCGAAATAAGCTTAGAACCAGTGCTCGTAGGCAGTACTGCAAGTTCCGAAGTGGGCTCTTACGTATCTTGATGTAGTTTGCGTTATCTTGGGCCGGTGGCATTGTTTCCATTACACGTGTATCTCTACACTATTTAGACATTTGATATGATTCACCACTATGTGTTTGAGTTGATAGGAAACGAAAATTGTGAGCTTTGGTTGCATTGTATTTATTTATGCCTTTTATTATTTTCAAAATGCTTCATCTGTAAACTAAATGAGCAATGAGTAACCTAAATTTTGCACCGGTTTTAAAGAAATACTATACTATAGTTCATATCTGAATAATTAACGGCAACTGATGTCATACCGATTTTTTTTTTCAGTTATTTAATTATACTTATTATAAACTTATTACACAAAGTATTACCTACTGCATTTACACTACAAAACTTCACTATCTCTATAAGTATTCCGATATAAAGAACACT
This sequence comes from Diachrysia chrysitis, assembly GCA_932294365.1. Taxonomy (NCBI): domain Eukaryota; kingdom Metazoa; phylum Arthropoda; class Insecta; order Lepidoptera; family Noctuidae; genus Diachrysia; species Diachrysia chrysitis. The sequence continues at coordinate 5,656,677 of OW028649.1, read as the reverse complement.
GTAAAAATAACAATATTAAATCCAAACTTGCGTTTCTCTTACAATAGAATAAAATAATGTTTAGACGACGTGGACATATAAATATTTCCAAGTAAGTTTATATCAAAACAAAAGGAAAATACTATTACAAGTTCTGTATTGAAAACCAATTTACATACAAAAGATACTCAGAGTATTTCTATAAAGGTTGACCATAATACGTTAAAGCAAAAAGCTATTTTTAGATGTCTAACTGAAAACAAAAGAATAAAGTGAAGTAGTTAATTGTGTAATCAGGCTTACGACTTAAAGCCTTGAATATGTTTTACCCTTTTATGGCTGCATTACATTTATTCAAAGGATTATGTAACCATATCCATACAAAAAATTACAAATAAATTATCGACAAGTACAAAAACTAATTACATAACCTCTGCAATCCTTTCATGAAAATTTCAAACAAATATTTCCATAATAAATACGAAAACAAGTGAAGTTCAAGTTGTACCAACATTTATTCGCACGAATCGGATATTTACATAATTCAAGCACCGGCGGAATGATTCCGTGGTAGTTGTGTATTACTCTAAATGAACATATCCCAAGATCCCGGTTACAAATTGAACCTCGACGGTGGGCTATTCTGTTATCTGAGTGTTGTAAAATACATAGAAACAACTGAGAAATCATATAGTATTTAATTCTGTAACAAACAATGAAAAGTTTGCAGAATTAAATAGCAATTAGTAATAAAACCCGTGTAGAAAAGTCATCTTTGTATTTTGCATTATTTTAATTTATTCGTTTATCTGCGCGCTTATTTAATACACTTAATGTTAATTTAAAAACACGTTTATCATCCTAAATATAAAACGAAACAGTATTAACGTAGAAAAAAAACCAAACTAACTATGCTTAAGGTACAACTCTAATAAATTTAAAATAAAAATTAACAAACGAAACATTTAAAAAGCGCTTCAATATTTTTATTGATGCTACAACACTAAATACAAAAATTTGCCAGACGATTAAGTGGTATAGAATAGAGGCGCTTACGGCCCATTGGGACGGCGGTGGCCCGAATGGAGCGCGCATACTAATTCGTGGTCGTTCGAGGAGCATTCAAATAGCAGCCGAGGCCGGCTTACGGGATATGTGAGACGGAACCCAAGATTTAGTTTACAACTTAGATTACCGCTCCTGTGGTCAAGAATTAAACAAGTAATCTAATGGCCCACGTAACGTGTCCCACAACAATATAATTGAAAGGATTCCAATTAAACATACACAGCACGTCTTTTGCCGTGCTGGCTAATAGGATTTCGGAGGTAGACCAATTAATTTTAATGGGAAAACGTTATTTTATTTAAAATAGTGTTCCCGTCGCGTGAACGAAAAGGTTCTAGGTTCATTTTTGATGTTTATACAATAGTGTTTTATTAAATTTCTTAATTTAAAAATCTTTGTACGATTTTAGATAAAAAACTAACAATTCCACTTTAAAATAAAACAGAAATGAAAAATCATCAACATCCAGTATAATACGAAAAAGCCACCCCAGGAATAAATTATGATTAAATGCGGTCTCCCTCGCGGATGTATACAAATAATTAGACTTGTAAATAGGGTAAATTATAAATTGACAAATTTCCACATTACTCTCATTCGTTACGATATGTACTTGAAAACATTTTGACCGCACATTTTGAAGCCAAATGTATTATTTTTCTCAAAAAATATCAAATTCTTTTTAACCAACTGCGGCGTAAGCAAAAAGGCCTATTTTGTTAAACTTAATTTAAAGAGAAATAAATAACATTTTAAATAAACAAACAGCGATGGTTATGATTGATATTATGATGATTATGTATTCATATCAACAGCGATGTCCTTTGCTCATTCTTTGACTGTGTTTGTGAATATTTTCAACTATTATCGATGCCTATTCGCTGTATCGAAAGCAATCATTCAAACCCTTTACATGTTCACAAATTCGTCACCTAAAAATACCTTCAAAACACCCACTTGATAAATTATGGGCAAGTTTTTTAAGTAGCAGTCTATCAGATTGAGTCTGAAAAGCTTTACCTGTTGCACGAGTCGTTTCAGCCTACAACCCGTGCACGGTAGCTTACAGCTCAGTCGTTTTCTTTTTGTATGCATTTACGTTTCAGATTAAAAGATCCAATCGCCACCCCAACGTTCGGGGGCTTTCGTGCGAGCCCGGTAGGCTTCGCCGGTGTCGCCCACAGATGATTGGCCGGCACAGGAATGGGGTGAGTGATGACGCGTTCGAGGGAAGTTTTCGCGCTGGAATATCAGTTGTGGTCGCGAGCTGGAGCCGCACAGCCGCGCGCTCGCTCCCAGCCCGGACGCCGTCGCCGAGCCGCGCGCCGCCCGCCTCGGGGGTAAGTGAACATTTCATTTGATTAAAAAGCAATTTCTCCTGAGAAGTGTAATTCATACACCTTTACCTAAGCTTTATTAACTTCAATTTGGCTAAGGTACAAAATACAAACTAGATTATTTTCCGCTAAATCCTACTTTTTAAATTTGGATTACAGAGCCAACCGCCGTTCCGCGAACATCTGATCAACAGATTTTGCGCAAATAAAAGACTTAACAATAAAACATAACGGTTATTTTAAAAGTAACTTTCACTACATGATTAACAGGATTTTTTGCAAGTAAAATAAATGTACATTCAGATTTCAGGAACAGTGTCAAGTACCTACTGAAGTTGGAAAACTATATTGTAATTCGACTCCGCTTTCGTAAATTAAACTTTTTTGTATAAGGTGAATAAAATAACAGTATTTAATTAAAATTGTATTATATAGGTAACTAGTTTATTAGCTGTATATTCTAATAAAAATCACATAAGTAAAGATCAATTTATTCAAAATCACTTACACTACAATTTTGGATTCTATCCCTTAAAAAATAAACTTTTTTTTTTTTTTATTTAATATATGCGTTGATATTCTAGAAACTACTGCGGATTACTGAGTAAAATAATTATATCCTTATTAGCAATTAGCGCACCGAGTATTTCACGGAACTTTTACATGACCTACTTTATGTATGATACGTATTAAACACTATTCATACTGACGTCAGTGCGTATTAAAATCAGGCTGATAATATAAGGCTATAAAGCCAGATATAGGTGAGGAACCGTTTTGAAACGTATTCCTTATTATCTCAGTTAACATCATCTTCAGTATATTAACGATTCAAAAGAAACCGATCACACGGTTTATTTAATAGTTATAATATTAAAAATTAAAAATCCTTGAGAATATTATTCAAAATTGTTTGATATCAATCAATTACGATATTAAATTACCGAAGTAATTTAAATTCAAATTTATCCGAGATAGGATTTATACGAAATTCATGCTCTAAAAATACATGAAATATATAAACGCTGCGTATTCCTGAAGCGTAGGCAGCGTAGCCATATTTGATGGTACTTCGTCTTTCAATCTGGATTTATTATAGTAAATCTTGATTTTGACTGTGTACTTTTGGTGTCAAAAGACCTGTTATTTTTATAAATAATTACCTTTATTATTTTTTATTATTGTAGCCTTTAATAATGATTCACAAATCTAATCAGAGACAAACCTTCGTAATCTAATTCGATAAACTTCACCAACAAGAAGTTTACATAAACGTTATTTTGTTGAACATATTCATACGGAAAATAAAACGGTATCATATAATATATCAGATTCTAAAATGTTGAATTAGTATTTTGGAGCATTTAATTTATGACACAGGAGAACTAATTATTATTAAACAGAGTAATTATAATATCATCGTTTAAGCGTATAATAAAGTCATTTTACAAATTTCCCTATCCACGTCGAAATATTAAATTTAGTGGAAATAAGTATTATAAAATAACGACACTTGTAATGAAAATTTAATTCACCAAAGAGATGCAGATGGATACTACATTTATTTGAATAAAAAAACCGGACAAGTTCGAGTCTGACTCGCGCACCGAGGGCTCCGTACAAATTTGGCTAATTATAAAACATACACGTAAAAAATGTTATTTCATACATCGAAGGATTTATGATATATAAGGTAAAAATAGGATTGTTCGTACGAATACTATTATTATAATTATTTATGTTACAAAACTATAAATTTAAAATTTAAATAATTTTCGGTTTACCGTTAGGCCTAACATGATGCCAAGTTTCGTGATTCTCTGCCGACGGAAAGTGCCCTATAGGTTTTGATTTTCTCGGAAAAGTATAGCAAAAACAACTTTAATGGCTGTTTTTTTTAATTGCGTTGACAAAGACGATTAAGCTATTTATTGTATCAAGAGTTCGTAAGCTTGAGTATTTGATATTAATTTCAACAATATACCACCACGCGTTTCTAAGAAACAATTATTGGATAGTCAGACGGACAGACGGACAACAAAATAAATAAAAGTTCCTTTTTCCTGTTCGGTTACAGAATACCCTATAAATGAGAGTATAAAACGAAAAAACAAACTAAATAGTCACATCTTTACGGAATACAAATCTAAAATTACATGATATTAAATAATAAAGAAAGTATTGTATATAAATGATCGGCTTAGTTACAATAAGTAAAGACAAGTCTATTGTTCAATACACAACGTTTTATTTAGAATTAATTTTCGTTAATTATGTTTACTTTGTGGTTCAATTTATCGACCTTTACCGACTATATCTGATGTTTTAATTACATTTTAAATCAATTTCATAAGGTAATCTGGTAATAACTTTACCTATTTTATTTGAAATGCTTATCAAACAAAGTAATTATTTATTAAAGCTATATCAACAGAATAAAATGAACAGAATTGATTTCCGTCGGTTTTATATTTATAATATACCGTTAAACAGATAGTTACTAGACATAATTATTAAACAAAGTAATTACGCAAGTAATTACTTTGTTATATTATTTTTATATCAGACGCATCCCTTATCAAAATTGATTAAGTCATTGAGTAGTTATAAGTGGACATAGCAACGGACATACGTACTTACATACATACAGGTCAAACCCATTACCCAAATTTTTTAGCTTCGCCGCTCTGGGGTAAAAAAAAATAAAAATGTTTTCCGTAACATCGACAGCTTTTAACAAACAATACTTACATTTTATGACATTCGTATATCTGTTTTAATAAATTTATAATAATATAAAAAAATCCCTATTTTTAACAACAACTGTAAACAAAAGTTGAAAGTAATTTGATAAACAAACTTACTACAACATACCGTTAAATTCAAAGAGCTCCCACGCGGATCTGTACACGTTGATTAATGATGAGCGCATACGACTGAGAAATGATCTCATTGTGTATGAGATTCGAGTTCAAAATCAACTAACAGTACAGAGCAGTAGCAAAATGCTTTATAACAAAGGGAAATTCCAGCTTTTCACCCATCGGCCGAGTCATCTAGTAATGAAACAGTGAGCTATAACAGAGCCACTCTGCGGACCACTGTGTACAAACTCGTCCTCATTTTTATTTTCACTCACTGAATACTTGGGTGTTTTATTATATTCGCTTTATGATACCATAAAATGCATTCAGGACCTCAATTGGCCGTGATAGAATTTTGTTAGGCTCCTATTAACGAAACCGCTATGTAAGTAGAAAAATATGGGTTTCTGATTTATTATTTTGTTATAAATATTTAGTGTCGGGCACATATGTAACAGCAATCTAATACCCAAGTCGCGCCGGACACTCAACTTCAATGAGCTTAATGTGTACCTCAAATTATTGACATCGTCGTTACCTATATTGAAAACAAATATTGCCGAGATTGTATAAAAAACGTACAAACATTCACATTCCTACATTTGATTGGTTTTGCGACATTTCTGTTTACTTTTTAATGAGTTTTGACGATCCCGCGACTTCGTGTGATTTTGAAACCAATCAAACTTTGTCATGTTAGCTGGGACTTTATAAATTACGTCATCATTATGAAAACAAAACCAATACTTTTACAAGACTTCTTTTGAAATTTTTACGCAACCGTTTTGTATAATTACATCACAGCATTTTATTATTTTCAAATATTTTGCGGAAGAGTAAACCTTAGTAACTGAAATACGTTTTGGTAACTACAATAGGGATGTTTCCTGGGTATGAAAAGTTAAAATCTATTTAGTCCGTCAGTTAGATAATAAAAAAATATTAGACACGTATTTTTTCTTTTATCAAAACAATAAAAAAAAACAAAGATACACCGCTTTAAAGTTTCGGAGTGGGGGCTTATGACGCTACGCCTCGCTAAAAATCGTAGCGAGGACTGACGTCACGCGTAACTTCAGTTCTCTGTATTTTGATCATTTTTTGTTTGCAGGAAAAAAGAAAAAATACGTGTCCAATAAAATTCATTAATCTACAAGACGGACATTAAAAAAAAATAGGAAACAGGCCCATTCACGTTAAACGCAACGTATATTCAAACTACCATTTGACAAATTTACGAGGTAGTAATTTCAGCCTGTTCCAAGACGTTAAACATGGACGTTCGTAACGCGCTATCAGCTCTCCATACATTGTCATTTTAATACAAGCGGACAATGGACAGTCGCACAATCATTACCCAATAGGCATATAGAAGCAGTTCAGTACGAACTAGATTGATCGAATTCTGGCTGCCATAGAGCGACTATTGTGAACAAGTACGGGTAGAGCCGCACAGAGCGAGACGCGTCGGCGTGAATAGGCTGGCGGCTCTACGTCACACTAGGTGTCATGCAGGCACTCGAATGTACCCTGATTCGATAACTTCACCATTTCACCGATTCATACACTCGCACGTATGCCAATTGAAATTGCTGGGCTAAAGACAGCATGTCTGCTGGACATGACCAAAACGTTAGGTGGAAGTAGGGAGTAAGATGGTAATGAGCACAGACCACCGAAAGTCTTGATACTGATAACTTCTTTATTTATAAGGACACTTAAACTAATACAAATAAATATTTGTTTTAATTCAAGATATCGTTTACAATATAGTGAAGCAAACTAAGACAATATCCTAAGGCATAATAAAACATTTTCCACGGAAGTGGTGTACTACTAATTAATTAGTAGACGTAATAGTAAACGTATTTTGTAATCTGATCGCATTGTCCTCAATATACACTCTTGAAGCAATCAGACTATGGTTCATTTTGCTCGTATTTTCTTTATTTTGTTTTTATTTAATAATTACTATCGAGAACACGAAACGCCTTGAAAATACATGAGCATATAAAATTCTGAATTAAAATTAAACGATATTTCTAAAAACTTATTACCATACCGATAAGTTCGTTAAAACAAACCCCATCTCGGACTTACAAGGGCTAATAGTTACACAGACGGCAACATAGGCCGTCGGCGTCGCTTACAATCTCAAGTCCGCAGACGAAATAACGATTATGAGCGTTCACGGTCGGCGAGCTTACCTCCGCCCGCTTAACTTTGTAAGTCTACCACAATTACTTCTAGGATCGCTTAATAAGGCGACCTGAGAGAAACATTTAGAGGATTTTTAAGATTTCCCCTTCGCAATGGCGGCCGTTTCAGCCGCATTCATAAATGAACTTCGTTACACGACCAGTGCACTTTAATCCCCTCAATAAAAGTAATCGTGCGTGGGCTTATTGGAATTGCTTGATCAAAAATACTGCACTATCCGTTTTTATCTTCGCAGTATTCGTTTATATGATTTTATTTTACAGCTGAGGTTTTTGTTTTCATTAACTACTCGTAACAAATAAACAATTTGATTAACTTTTCATTGTACATTGATTAATTTCATTCATTTCTATTATTTGTATTTAATTACAAATGTTCGCTTAATGCGTAACAAATAATTAAAATAATATTCATATTGTTTTTCTTAAATGTAATGACGATATTAAACTTTTACACTCATAAACAATAGAATAATTACTTATCGTGTCCAGTAAAACCAACTTAAAGTAGTTCCTTAAATACCTAGATAAATATTGCCATTTAATTTGATCATCAACTGAGCATATTAGCCATTTCAAGTTTAAGACTAAACACTGAAACTACTCTACATGAAGTAATATCACAATCTTGGCACTAACTAAATACTAATTATTTATGTACAAATACAAATCGATCCGTCTGAATTTAACAAGTGGTTTGGCGATGTCTTACTTAGTCATCGTCTCGAGGTTGGGTCTGATTGTGTGAACCGACCTCTGATCCTAACGAGCTCGTCACGACAACCCCTTTGTGCCGCCGCAACGGACCCAATCTGCTGCACCTTGCCGATCACTTGACTTGCTAAATCTTACTGTATTGTTCTAGATGTTTGATAATTTTTTCAAGTTTGCATTTCAACTTGTTAAATGTTTGATTACGGCAACCCTGTTTTGTTATTAGTGTTTTTAAGTATTTGAATAAAATGTAAGGAGGTTAAAATAAAAATAATTGTATACGTATTCACGTGTAGGTATAACATTAACTTGACAATAAAAGCACTGTAAAATATTTTATTAGTTTACAATATAGCATAAAAGAGGCATCGGATGGGTAATATTTTGAAGTTAGTGGACCAAACTGAACGTCCGCTTTAGACGACAAGTGCAGTTTTCATTGTCCTCAAGGAACCGCTTTATTGTTTGCGGAACCAAATAACCTCCCTTTATACCAGTTTTATATCGAGAAGCTTATTGAGGGTATACTCGATAAGTGAAATGGATATTTCAGTAAACACGTAGTAGTTGTAAAGTTACGTTTAAATGAGACCCTATCGTGCCAAGAAGCCTGCAATTTCCTTCCGTATATTTCCGGTAGATCCCTTCGCAGTTTCACACTGATTATAGGGATTGTATACAATTGAGATATATTACTACTATTACTAAACCTTAGATCTATTATATTATAAATAAATGGAAAATAATAAATCCAAATAAACAGTTCAATTACTATATAATATTATGAGAGATTTTTTCATTCAATGAGGGCTACGGATCTACTGTTATGATTGATGATGCTATGATTATTTCATCTACACACATATGTATTAATAACATACAGATTTTTGTACTGGTGTTATAAACTTTTAATAAACAAATAAAATCATTTTAAGTAGATAACAATAGTGAAAAAAAAAACGAAATACATTTCACTTTAAAAGGCAGAGAAAACAGAATATTATGAAATCCATACATTCAAGTAAGCTCCTTACGCATAATGGTCTCGGAAGGTACAGTGAGAACCAAGCTACATAACTTACACACCGTTAACATCTCTGTTTTCCCACTCCGCATTATATAAAATACTTTGTTTTATATTTTAAAGGTTAGTTTGGTTACGAGCGGCACGGGGCGGCTATTAACCGACCCGTGTTATAACAGTTTTGTACACATCAAATGATATAGAACAAGAAAACATTTTGTAACAATCTCATAAACAATTTCAAAGCTGAAGTACTTTGTTTTTGCACATAATTGGTGTAAAACCTCCTTTTCAGTACAGTGTCGTTTTAGGCTCTAAGTACATACTTACTAAAATAATAAAAAAAGGTTAATCCAAGTACGTACACAAACGTAATAAGTATAGTTTGAAAAATAAACGAATAGTTGTAGTAGGCACGGGTATTGGTAGACAACCATAATTTGTTGAAATAACACTCGGAAATTTTGTACATCATTAGTCTCTTGGTCTCAAACACGATTGGTGTTTGCTCAAATAGGTACACTTTAAATATATTAAAAGGACATCATATTAATATTTACCAAGAAGTCTTGTTATATTAAAAGCCTTAGAACTCATAGTTACTTCTCAAAGCAAATACTAGATTTTACTGCAAACATCGTCTCAAACGCGTAAGTTTTTATTGCTTAGGAAAGTTTTGCGGAATCCACTCTAATGCTTGCTAGATTAGTCCTACTTGCATCACAGCCACTTATGTCGATAAATTATGAAATAGTAAAACAGAATTTAAATATAGACTACTGGATGAACTCGTTACTTGTATGCCTACCTATTATGATCTGTTGTGTAAGTCTTTCTGCATTGTGAAGGAGAGATGAAATGAAGCGTGTTGGATAGCGTGCGGTCCAACAACCGGAAATAATGTCAAAGCATTCATTGTTTCCGACGCGAGGTTATCGGCGCGCGCGCCGCTCCTGTTTGAAACGAGCGATCTTATTGTGAACTGTTTAATAGTAGCAAACTAGTGAACCGCGTACGTTTTATTGTGAGCATTGGATATTGAACTGGTTCATAAACTTTGTTATTTATTACAGTAACTTGACATCCAGAAGCAATATATGATTCTTTTTATTTTAAATACATCCGTTGTACTTTTACCTTTAATTGAAAATTAAGAATGCAAAACTATTTCTTATATTTGAAATAAATAACTATAATCTAAGATGCCTTAATCTACATATACCTATAGGATACTTGAATTTCCTGTACGCTAGTTAGTTATTTTATAGATAAACTTCCTTGCAACTGAATATCCACGAGCTTCATAATAAGGCGTAGACATTAAGGATAATAAAATGTATTCCTTAACAGAATTCAAATGAAAATGATACTCAGATATTATACAAGTCAGCGTGCTTTTGTTGATACGAGTCTGGTGTAAAGCATTATCTATTTATTGTAAGAGTCGACCCAATTTACCGTCGAACTCCACCATTACCGAGGACCCTTCGACAGCACAATAAAAATGATTTATAGAGCTGCGATCGTCCGCTCAAGAATATAATACGACTTTATTTATTGCCAGCGAAACTGATAATAAACATCTGTGTGAAAAACTATATATATTTTTAATGTAATCCAGTTACTACAGTAAAATTACTTATGAACTGATTCATATAAAAAAATATTGTATCCGCTACACTTTATTTAGTGCCGACCCAAAAAATACAATCTCTACATAAATATAAAACCAGGTGAATGGTTAGTATATATGTAATATAGGTAATTGCTTCCCCTATTATTATGTCACTTTATCAGAAGAATTCGTTAGCGCCGGCGGTCGGAGTGGCGCGTCAGGGTATGGAGCGGCTTGACGTTATTATTGCCCACATATTTGCGGCTCGGGCAGCCTCGCTTACTGAACAAACTAATCTGAAAATTACACGCACCGGCCCGTCCCTGCTGTCCTTATCGAGCCCATAATACGGCACCGGACAAAACATCGACAGAATATCCAGCAACTAGTTTGTCGGTATAATAATCACGGAGCTGCATCACAGACCACATGAAAATCAAGTCAATATTATGAGTATAATATTGCTGATTAATAAAAGAATACAAAGAGATATGTAAACAATCATACTGTGTTGAAGAGTGCTGTGTGCTTGTGATGTAATACGATACGTGTTATGTGACGCCTTTCTAAGAATATCAATTACAAGAATGCAAATTAAAGCGTAACCTGTTTTGTGGGTCTTCGGATTATCCCAATGATTTATCAAAATAAATACTTGTTTCCTTTTCTCATAAAATATTTGCGTAATAAAAACCGTTAAACGTTCCCACAAAGTAGAAAATCCTTCGCTATGAGGTCGAGACATTAATTTGAGGCAAGCAATAAAGGGGCAGCGAGATGTCTTCACCGGGACGGCGGCGGCCCCGCTTCAGCCGCACGGTGACGCTCTTAAACATCGCTCTATAAATTTCTCAATAAAAAGTCTGCTTTTGCTTTCAGTCATCCTGAAATGAACCTTCAGGGACCCACCCAAAACCCATTACCGACCTCAAACTACACAAGAGAGATGTGCACTTTCGTAAATGATGGTAAACGAGAAAATAATTTACTTTGATATGATTCCTTCCTTCCGAACATGTCGTTCATGCGAAAAGACAACTTACAACTGACGGATAAGGCTTTAAATAGAATGGCTTACGTCTGTGTAAATACAATTTTTGGCAATTGATTTTACCTAGGAGATTAATGCCGCGGCTTTAGCTCGCCGCGCCGCCGTGTCGTAAAATGTAAGCGAGCCTTATTCAATTAAATTTGGCGACATTATAGCAATCTCAGCTAGCTCATTTAAGAGGAGGATAACGCGGTGACAGCCCACGCTTTGTTCATTGTGATATTTGATTGGCTAGGCTGACATCCTGTGTTCATTTATTTCACCAGCACGAAAATCTACAATAAGCACTACTATGAAGCATTTTCATCAATCCCTTTAGCAAAATTTTGTTCTGTCTAAGCTTTTAAGCAAAACTGTTGAAGGCTGTGTAGAGATTCAGGTAAGAAATACCAAACCGGCAGCCGGAACCTTGAAATAACAACGCACCATTAGCCAAGTCGTGTTTATCCTGCTGAAGAAAAGGGGATTGTTGATTTAGATCCTCTAACCGCTTGAAAAACCACGGACACAATACGAAGTCTCAATAAAAACCTATTTCTACAAAAAACACAGAAATATTCTCCTAACCACCATGCCTGACGCATGTATTGTAGAAAAATATTAACACGTCGGCCATAGCGCACAAATTTCATCTCAAATTGCAGTGTATGGCCGTATGTGTCGAGCGAACAATTGTTGTAATTTGCGGACAGTCCACGGCTATTTCTAATCGATTTCGATTGTGACTAGTTTCTACGGTTCAATCTGCCACCTGTACCATAAAAGTTGCACGCCACTGATACACTGTAGGCTATGTGATACGAATTTCTCTCGCTATTTCGTAATAGGCCATCGCTGAGCTTATTACCCGGCACCATCTATTGAGAACGGCTTTACAGGGAAATCCCGAATAGCTTGTAGACGGCGCTCAAGTTAATAATATCTGTTCGTAACTTATTTTTTAACTTTGAGTTTAACTATGTTATTGGGCAGAATTACACGTAAAGGTTTGTAAAACGATTTTTTCATATCTACGCGATTTATTTTTTTATTTAACATTATGCAATAATTAACTGACATAAGACAATTATATTGTTTCTGAATCATCCCACCGTGTAGTCTAAAGTAAGTAAATTTTCTAATAAAATGTAAAAAAAATAAAAGTCGTAAACTTTAAAAACATTAAGTAGGTAAATACAATTTTACGCGAATCAAAATTAATCAACTTCTAACGGGATAAAATAACATTATTAATACCTACTTTGTTGTAACTCGCAAGTTGATTAGCTGGCCGTTCGCAAACTTTGTGCTTTGTTATTTAATCAAAGATCTAAATACTTTGCATACTTCCTCTAACTTACAAGTATTTTAAAATGGACAGTGAAAGTTTAAAACGGAAAAAAACCTTTATTAAGTAGTAAATATATCAAACGCATAACTCGGGGTAGTAGAGATGGGCGATGCTAATTAAAGTGTTCCTAAGTTGGGCAGATGTTGTGTGGTCGCGCCAGATGAAGCTATCTCGCTGGAAACTTTTATCCCTGGCGGGCAGGTGACTAGCAAACCAAGGAAGCAGTTACGTTTTACATCGCAGCTTCATTTAGAACATAGATAGATGTAGGAATCTACTCCAGTTGTACATTCTAACTTAGACTCTAACAATTAATTCATATGGACGTCAAAGACTATAATTATTTGCTAAATGACAGAGCTTCCTCGGCCAAGGCAGCTAAATCGTGAAACTAAATTATAGCTTCCGGATTGAAACTACCGCAAAGGTAACTAAAAGCTAAAGCTAAGAGCTGCGTATTTGTAAGTCGCAGACGAACCGGATACAATTACAGACGGCAATCGTCGCGACCGTAGAAATATAAGCTCTCTTATCCGTAATGGAGCGGCTCTCTCTCGTTATTGCGGTCCGGCGGCGCCGCGCCCGGCCGGCTCCGTGGCCACTGGCACTACACTCTCACACCATACTAAAGAAGATGAAAATTCAAAGTATTGAATTTTCATCTTCTTTTATTACCTCAACCAAAGGTATCCGTAGCTTGTCCATTTGATATTCCTTCAAATTGTATTCTTATGAAATATCAGTTGTTCCTTATTTGCATTTCTAGCAATTGCTTTATATTTCTACTTGAGTTCGAGCTATCGAACCGAAACAACAAGCAATAATATTGCAGTTTTATTGGGTGCATTCAATACATTTTAATACGAACCCGATGGAGTAACAAAGGAGTATTCTGGTACTTTTATGTCCGCAGTTGATGTTATGGTATTCGAAATGAAATCACTTCGGAGACTACTGAGATAGTAGGAGTGACGTGTTTATATCTGGTTTATTTCAAGGCACGATCTAGTTTTATTGTAGTGCCCTCATGCGAAAGCCAATACACAACGCGTGGAGTGGTTAATGCGCCGACCGTAATATCAATAAAGAGGGCGACGGAAGGCGGAACAGGGGTGGTGAACACCTGTCTCCTCCTCCAGGTGTCGCCTTCGTGTCGACTTTCCTCCGATACTTAAAATATGGCGTGTCATTTTCCCGGCTCCGGTTACTCGTTTATACACCAAGATTTGTTCTTCGGTTGTTTAGCGAAAATCATTCTTGTAACCTGAATCTTAAGGGGCATTTATAATTTGGCAAAGTGATTACATTTAGCGAGTGGCAACCCTTTCTTGTAGAAAGATATCTTACAAACGAGCTCTGAATGAGGGGTTGGGAAGTAGAATATATTGATTGATCTCAATCATCAATAAAATGGGTAAATTAGGCGCGTCTCTTGGCGCAAATTAAAATACCATTTAATTTATCCTTCGATTAGAACCCAATTAAAATTACCAAAGTTTTTTTTTTCTTTGGATAAAAAACACCTTCCACTGTTCTATTTCTGTTTGTTCTTGCCGCGGTATTGTTTGCCTATTTAAATATGTGTCAGGGATTTCTCCCCCTATAAAAAGGGTGATAAAAGCTTTCTATGTCAACACGATGTACAAAAGTAATCTCAACAGTTTTTCTTCTTTTCCTTCGCTTTCAGTTTTTGTGCACTTGTTGAACTACGTAGCCTCATCCTTTTGATAAATTATAAGTACGAAAGTTAAACTGCTACAATATAGCCAAAGTACCTGTCTTCGTTTCTAGAATGATAAGCTATTAATACTTTTATTTTTATAACTTAATGACTTCCAAACAATCGTGTTTGCCTAATTCAAAAAAAGTGCTTTATACGTGAGATAAAGGCCTATGCCCAGTAGTGGGACATTTATATCCGCCATTGTTAATACATAAAATTATATGAAAAGTTATTTAGGTATTTTTGATTTTTCAACGAAACAAATACAGGTGCAATCCGACTTGGAAGCAATATTTGTTTAGTGAGATTTGTTTGTATGTATTACAATGCAAGAGTCGCGAACTTTATAAAAACAATATCAGCACAAACAAACAGTATAGGTTATGTTTGATGATATGAACAGTAGGTAGGTGAGCCGCGGATGCTGTCAGTGTAGTGCCACAAACACACGGTAGTGGTGTACCGTGCTGTGCTCGACGCCGCCACAATTAGGCCGAAAGCAAGCATTCGTATTGTATGTTCAACTATAACATCATACAGTAACACAATAATACTGTCACCTTGAGATAAATTTTAGCATAAATCTTTACAAAACTAACAAGGAAGTAAAAAAGCAATATAAAGCCTACCCACAAGTCACAAATATAAATTTGTGGATTTTAAACATAAAATATAACATGACTTATTTATGTTATGATAATAATTTGCTTAAAAAGTTACTAAACTTAACAAAATTTTATAAAAATAAATACATTTTATTTAATAAAATTTCCATGCAATCAAGAGCTTTTAACGAAATATGAAATAATTACAAGGCTTTTAGATAACTAAATGTAAATCGTTAAAAATAACCCGGCAATATCCAATTTAAGTTTAATTTTCAAACCATAAATTCGGTTTAGCTCCCCGGAGCGAGGCGGGATTGAGTCGGTGACTCTCCGCAAAATTGCAACCAACATTTTTATCCCTTTGTATTGTACCTAGTTGGAAATTTAAGAGAAGATATTTCTATTCTTTATAATTCTGTAACTCGTTTTGATTGTTTATCGACAAAATACTCAGTTGCTATTATTTTCATTGTGGTCGGCGATTCCGAGTCTATTGTGGAAATTCTAAAATGTTCTTGTTGTTTTAAAACCATTCTTTTGTGAATTAATAATGCTTATTTGTAAACTCTAACTAGGTTTGATTGAACTCATTCCCAGAATTGTCTTTATTATGTTTTTATATTTAGATTCAAACTTTGTGTTTGGAACGTTCACCCCAGGTAAAAAATCATCAGATAATTATCGTCTAAACTGAGGTTGTCTAGAAAAACACGAGGAAACGTTTGCCCCTCGCGCTAAATTAAGTTTGCGAACACAATTTTTCTCTAGAAAGTAAATTTATTTACATCTCGGCGCCTATAACCTTATAGCTAGCGGGCACCTAGTTTTATAATATTTATTTTACCCGGAGATAAAATTTCATTCAATTTCTTCTTTATAGGACTTCCTTCTTATATTGAGTACTGAGTGAGTCTATCTTTTCTTGAGACGCCAAAAGTCGACAGTAACGATACGTTTAAGAAAGTATATCAAAGATCTGATGAAAAATTTAATCTCTCTTTCAATAGGGTTTCGTGTATTATGAAATCTAGCCGACAAAAGACATAAGATTGAAATTTAACTCTTAAAATAAAGCTAAGTCATGACAAGATTAGATATAACCCTTTGTGTTACAAAATATGTTGGTCTCCAACGTTTTCAAAGTTTTAAAATGTTATCTCATGGAAAAAGTAAAATTAATTTCACCTGCGCTCAACGTGCAGACTCAAGAAGCCATATAAAAACAAAGATGCAAGTAATTCTTTAGCACGACACATTTTATCGTAGTTAAGCAAACCGCGTCGTCGCGCACACATGAGTTAACTCTCCCGGGCTGCAGTCGCAACGTGACATTTAAATATGAATATGTCGTTGCCGCTGCTTTCCATATGAGCCAGCTAATAATCTGTGATTTTTCCGCACATCTGCTCCTGTATACGGTGCCTTAGCGCGACGCAGCGCTCCACGACTGTCGCCTTCAACTCGTTGCAATTAAAGCTTTGATGCATAAAAGACTTGTAAATACGTGTTGCGCGTATGGAATCTAGTAATGATACAGTTGACAATATCGCTTTATCGAGAAATTCATAGCGCAGCGGAGCGATTTTACAAAATCTTTCCTTAGTGGAAACTTTTCTACGATGGCACACACTTTATAAACTTACAAGATAACAACCCCACGACAGGCATTTGTTTGGGAGTAATTCGACTCACCGGCGACGGAAAAACATTTTCTCACAAATTGATGTCACTCCACGAACGATAAAAGTTTTGATTCTTGTGAAAAAAACGAGGCGCAACAGTTTATTGAGCTTTTACCCGATTATGCTCTTAGAAATATACGTGAGCTTAGAATAAAAGGTACTTTGGAATTAAAACAAAATCTTCTAAAACACAGTTAGAAAGTCGTCAGTACCTGATGAATTAATTCATTAGTCCCTCACTAAGTTTATAGACGACCATGTTGTATTTATTTTAAAATACACGACTGCATGCACAATTGTTTGTAGTTACTTAGAGGTGACAAATGCAAAAATAAAGTGAGTACCTAACAACATCCAATAAAGTGATTCCGGCCAAAGGAAGCAAGAAGATAACCTACTTACAGATCCGGCGTATTCTATTTGCCTGTAATAATCGCGATGACAATCTCATATTACATAAAAGATTTGCCCCTCTTTCGATCGAAATACGATTTTCTCCCGTCGGAGCTATTGCCGGCTCGACTCAAATTTTTTCGTCATTGAAAATGGAGAGCTACTACTATGAAATATTTTTGAATATATTCGAATGAATAAGAAATTTTGGCGCCACGGAGAATGCATAATACGTAGGCTAAGAGTTGGAGAGGGTCGGGGTGGCAGTCTCTTAGCGAGCGTCTGCTGGATAATAGAGCGGGGAGCGAGGCGCCGAGACCGAGCCATTAATAAAAATATACACGTACGTAGATAATTGTTTGTTCAAATAACTGGCCATCCTGCATACCGATGCTGAGAAATAAACAAATAAATATTATATACAAACAAGCATGTTTAACTGACGAACCATTTTATAGGATCTCGATCAGTTTTGTTTACTGAAATATAAGACGATCAATTAACCTTTTACGACCGTCGCTAATTAATTAACGTTGTATTGATTTAGTACTTATAAAGTAATGTTTCAGTTTATTCACCGTCTCTATGTTATGTACCTATTTTCTTTTCCTGCTCATTGTTGCACTAGAATTATAGTTATTATAGTTAAAGTTTATATTTATGTGTTTACCATGTCATATATATGTGTATGACATGGTAAACATGACATCAATTACGCTTTATAAGTACTTAACTGAATTTAAATCTTGATAGATCTCGGGTCTTGTCAAACAACCCCTCACCAAATTGTGCTAATGTGAGTACACATTCAATATTCCTCTAACACTATTCAAACAAAAGTAGGCCGATGGGTTTCGGACTATTATAGCGGCATTGTCGTGATGCGTGTAATGTACAATGTAAAGGTACAAGTTGACAATTGCGAGATAACGGTAAAGTGAGCGAATTTGGGAGTCGGCGGCGCTTTTGCAGCATTAGGCTTGGGAATAAGTTTGTTCATTACGAAGGGAACAATACGGTAGGCTCGACGGCAGCGGAGGAAACGTGCGCCGACGCTGCGACAATGGGCCCGCCGCCTTATCGCGCCGGAACGCGTCGGGCCGCCGCCGCGCCGCTCGCCCCGCTGCCTCCGCGCTGCCACACTCACTTGACGTATGAGCACTGAATAAATGGGAAAACTTTTAGCTGCCGTTATGGGAGAACGAACAATTGGTCATCTGTTGTGGAGGGAATGCTTAAACGTCCGTTAATCTTGTACGACAGACGGACGATAGGGGAGACAAACTCTTTGTTCAACTAATTGTTAGTGCCCTACTTACTTCTGGTGTCTTTTTTACTTGTGTTATAATATTTGTATGTAATGTTACCAAAACAAAAGTTGTTAGTGAATTACCTTAATTAGGTATAGTTTAAATGACGAGTTCATGTTATGTACTCGGCATTTACTTTTATCATATCTGATTGTAGGTTGTGTTGTTCTGTCTATTTATTATTTTCTTGTAACGTAAAGATACCAAATATATTAAAAGTAATAAAGGAAACCATTAGTTGATAGGTAAAATCTTTATTTAAATGAAAAATATTCTTAAAAACAACACAGACTTGTCGCGATGGTCGCAAGAGACAGTAATCAAGTCGTTTGTTTGCTAAGCGAGGGCAGTGCCTAATTAATTAATTGCCCATCCATTTCTTGATTAAAATTATGGCGAGACTTACTTTCGCTGTAAACTAATCATAATTTTCTTCTAGGAGAACTAACATGGCTTTATTTATTGCTAAATACCAAGAACTTTGAATTGGGGTAAATATTGTGAATATTGTGATTATTGTTGACACAAACGTAGTTCTATAAGATAATATAAGCTTCTTTTAAGATTGTGTTTATAAAGGAACGAGTTATGAATTATTTTATAATATTGTTACAAATTATTTTATCAATATATGAGCACATAAATTAATTGAAATTTTGGTGTCGGTTTAAATGTTTCTATAACTCCTTGTGTAATTATGATTATTTATGTTATATTGACTCTAAACCTATTATGTGTTTAAAATTGTTACTGGCTATAATATTACCTATTATAATAAAGTAAAACAAGTTCGCGTCACTAAAGATAGAAGAAAGAAGACATGAAGATTTTTTGAGAAAAATCCGCATATAATTCGGGTTTCGGGATAACGGAACCGTGATTTCAATTGGTTCGTTGTCGACGAAACCTGCAAAATGTGCGGTGAACGTCACTCGGCGAGAGAATAAATCAAACTGCTAACAAAACCTGACAGCAACTATTACCTAGAACATTAATTATTATTTATATTGGAATAAAATTGTCAATGTAGAAATCTACATATACGAATACGTGTTCTTGTTTTATTGTAACGTCCTGAATGCTCGCGGCCTATAGTTTATTTTGAATGTGCAAGTGCTTTTTTAATTTGACAGGTGAGTGAACACGCCTTCCTCTCACCTATTGTGTTGTAAAAGTATCGAAATTGAACGAGCGCTTTCCATTTGGAGGCTGTATGGGAGCCGACAATAACCGGGTGGCCATTCGTTTCTCGCCCTCTGAATATCCAAATCATTTTTTTCACCATTTCGTTGCATTGACCGGTGCAAATGGCAAGCGCTGATTCCTGCTCGCCGCTCGGCCGCCCACTGGCACCGCGCCGATGTGGAACACCGATAACTAAATTACAAACATTACCTGACATTCTGTTACTGCCAATTTGGAATGCAATTGTTTTGGCCCAATGGATTGATGCTTGCCTAGTTTAATTAATTAGTATTATCTGGACTAGAATGCAACATAATTGAATGAGTCTGCTACATTGTATCCGATATAAGTTAATATAATGTTTACGCAGCACTCCAAAACCCATTTACCTGTTCTCGAGAGAGGATGTCAATATCTTAGGGCGCATCAATAGATAGTGCTCATTATAGAAGACATTATTAATATTCCTTTTTATTAAAAGCTTTCAAGGCATGTATATGAGAGAACAAAACAAATTACGTTCGCTAGTAAACTAATAAGCTGTAAGAGACTAATTAAGAAAAGATAAAGAAGACCTCGGCGGATTCATAATATATATACATAATTAGTTGTTTATTAATTAGCATATAATTCAATGTAATGTTTGAATTCAACTACTGTATTTTATAATAGGTGGGGATTAAAAAGAAGTAGGCACATTTTGTACAAGTAATTATTTTAATTTGATGAAATATGTCAATATTTAAAACAACGTTAGTCTGTTATAAAATAAAGTTTTTATTTATGCATAGTTCAGGTACTACATTTTTTAACTTTATAATCACGATAAGTTTAAAATAAAATTATTTTTGAAAATGAGGAGTCAATTATACCACTATAAAGTATTTAGGTACAGATCAAGAAAACAGTGCAAGAATACATACAGTTGCAAGCAAATTAAACCATTAATCAATTAAACATGATAGGTCCTTCAATTAGGAGATAAGTCTATGTAACATAACCATCGGGTTTTCATTGACGTATGGTAGATGGAGCTAGTAGTTGCAAGTAATAATAGCTCCATATCAATGCAGATGACTATGAATGGGCTCATTAGCATGTCGGGCTATGATCATCATTTGTACCAACATTGATGTGCGCTTTGAGGTGACGTAATACCCTACTGACGGCCACAGACTGTAAGGTAGTAAAGTATAGGTAGATGGTTTTTGCTGACATTTTGCATTTATTATGGGTACTCAATAAGTAATATTTAAATAAATACTCGTTTCTTCTCTATTTGATAATAGGCATTTGCGCAGCAGTGGGAAAATTACAGAATGAAATTATTATTATTATTTAGCGTAATATTTTAGATAGCCGGCATTTGTAACATGGCTATATTATTTATTATTACACGCAAAAATAAGTCGCAATTTTGCAAAAAAAATATGGTACAGAAAAATATGAAAATACGGGTATTAAAAAAATTGTGAAATACGGGGTTATAAGGCAAGCGGGAATATTTCTCGGATTATTAAGTAAATAATTGTACCTACATTTATTATAATATATTTATATAATTATCTGTTACACAATATACGCTACTGTATATTCCTATAATTAATTGTGAAATTATAATAATATTAGGATTAAAGGTATTTATTTCATTAGCCTGTATAAAATGTTTATTAAATATGTCTTGACGTTATTCTTTCATATGATTCGTCTTTTGTTTTCTCTTAGTAGGGTAAAATTGCTCGGATTTAGGTAAGTACTTTATCACATTAACATTAATTATTAGATTTAAATTAATATTAAGTTTGATTAAATATTACAAAGGACAAAAGATATTTATTTAATAGACTTCTTCCTTGGGCTGGTAACTATTAATAATATTTTTTTATTTTATTAAAACAATAACATTTTATAAAAAAAACACATATTATGGTATTTGTACCTACAGCTCATTACTTCTACATAAACGACATTTATAAATAACTACAACTACACTGCCAAACTATTATAATAGTAAGGTTACAAAAGAAATATCTATTTATTACTAAAATGTTAAGAGGTCAACAAACTTTATCAATATGTTGTGGATTTAAATATAACATACAAACATATTTAAGGGCTTCTCAATTCTGAGGTTGGATATTTCATACCTTAGCTAAACTAATTTGGCCTGACCTGACCAATTTTAATCTTTAGGCTTACTGGCGGATTTCTACGGTTACACCCTGCTACAAATATCTACAACTCGCTACGCAGAGCTTCCTGCCGTAGCAGTGCTACGCCATCTTATCTGTATTTGATATATCAAAATATTGTAGTGGATTTGTAGACCTTAATTATATTGCATCGTTTTTTATTGTTTGTTTTAACTATAGTTAACGTTTCATAGCAAATATAAGAACAAACGTAATGTGCGGAAAGTTGTCTGCCAAATGGCAGTGCATTCGTGATACTACTTTGACTACGAAAATTTAGTTTCTTTTAAAAAAATATTTGGATGTTTTCCTTAACTTGGAGATTGATTTATTTATATTGACATTAAGATTAAAGGTAGAACAATATAACAATGAATAAATAGTTAAAATTAGTTAACATATGTTTTCGCTCATTGTAAAAAAATATCAGGAGAATAAAGTAAATTATCTCATCCTAATCCCAAGGTTTAGACTAACTAAACAAACACTATTTTTAGGGAATTCTATTCGCTTTTATAATAAAATACAGAAAAAAAAAAATATACAAAATTTAACAAGAAGGCCTAGATCTTCTTGTAAAATTTTGTATTTCATCAGAACTCTATATATAAAATATATTATAATTATATGTAATTGTTTTATTTTTGTCTTTTCGTGTCAATTTGTGTTCTTTGTACTGTGTCAAGGTACATTTTTTTTAAATGTAGATACTATTTCTTTTTTCTTTCATTTAATATCGAATACTTTACAGTATTTATTTTTTTACTTTTTACGTTGTTGTCACATATTTTAAAATTCATGTGTTTTACAACATTGTAGGTATATTATGTATTACCAATTTTAGGAGGGTAACCTATGGAGTTTCTTGATGGTTCTTCACCATAAAAATGACGTTACGGAACCGCGCCACTGGCTGGAGTCTGTTAACGTTTCGAAAGTGCCTAAAACAAAAATCTCCTAAAAATAAAAACACTTTTGTTTTGATATTGGTCATTTATTTATTAACTTGCCTATACTGGAGACAGTTTCGATTTATTAAAAAAAACGACGTTTTTTTTTTCTTTTTTAAGAAGAAGAACAATATAAGCTTACAGTTTAAGAAAATAAGTTATAAATACATGAAATATACTTAGATCTAACAATACAAAAAAAAAAAAAAATATCTATCATTAAACAAACCAATTTAACCTATAACTATCTTTTATCTAAAAATAACTTAACACTTTTAGCAAAAACAAGCAGTGAATCAAAAAATATGTCAACATCCGGTCTGGCGTTTAATAAATCATTAAATAAAGTGATTGCTTTGGCGGTTGGGCAATAATTAGCGTGAGGAGAGTGCCGGGCAGGGGGATAACAGAAGAGTCTGTGCTGGCGCCGACCACTGCCCCGTGTGTAGCGGTCGGGCACATAAAAAAACATTGTTTCACGTACCGATGGATTGTCCACTTTATTTGCTAGCATAAGGTAGTAATGAATTAAATGTACATAATCCCTCCGAAGTTGTAAGGTATCCAAACCGACCATTCCGGACACAAACAACGATGGATATAAAAACGGATAATATCCATATTGGCGCTTGTAGATATATCTTGCAAATTTACGCTGAACTCTTTCAACCATGAGTGAATATAATTTTTCATGAGGTTTCCAGACTATGGCGTTATATTCTAGTTTACTGCGCACGTACGAATTATAAAGTAATATTAATACCTGGAGGTTCTTAAATTGACAAGAGGTTCTAATTATAAAGCCAAGGGACCTGTTAGCGTCTTTACATATCCCTAATATGTGTTCGTGAAATGTTATTTTTTTGTCTAGCGTTAACCCTAAGTCACGAACCGTGGATACACATTGCAGGGATTCACTAGCCAACATATAATTATTTACGATTGGAGACCGAGCCCAGGAAAAAGTCATTGTTTGACATTTTGCAACGTTGAAATACAGTTTATTTTTAACACTCCAATTCAACACTGCATTGATGTCATTTTGTAAAGCTACACAGTCCTCTTTATTACTAACGGAGAGAAAGAACTTTAAGTCATCTGCAAACATTAAACATTGTGCGTTAGTGACTACACTTGGCAAATCATTTATCATAAGGAGGAACTGTGTGGGCCCGAGAGTGCTGCCCTGACTTACTCCTGAGCGAGTGTAATATTCTGGAGATTGATGGATTCCCAATCTAACGTACCTACTGCCTACGATCCTTAAGATAGTCTGCCATGAATCTCAACAGTTGTTTATCGAATCCGAGATAAGCTAGTTTGACTAGAAGGACATCATTATCAACGAGGTCGAAGGCTTTTCTAAAGTCAAAAAATGCTGCATCAATTTGACATCCAGACTTCATATTAGCTCGTACGTAGTCGACGAACTGTATATGATTTGTCAATGTTGAGCGAGCAGGACGAAAACCATGCTGACAATTGCTTAGACGCCCCTTAATTTGTCCAAATATAGAGTTGTTGAGAACAGACTCGACATCATGCAACAAAACGCTGCCCGATCCTTATGAGTATTATTCGGCATCGTACTGCATACACATATACATAAGTATGGAATGGATTTGATAGTATTATTTTTCTCCGGTGATTATAATTAAATTAAAATAAAACTAATCAAAGGCAACACTGATCCCTCGACAAAGTTCACGTGTACTACCTACAGTTTTGTATCAAAGAAGCCGCCTGAGCGAGGTATTTTTTTACCAGAGAACCAGGAATACGCTTTTATTGGATCGGACAGGGTTTTTCTTACATACTGTATATAAATAACGAAGTTTTCTGCATCGACTGCTGCATTATTTAGTTATTATTAAACTAAGACTATCAGAGATTTCCTAGGAGTCTAGTGTTTCTTGAAAGTTGTTTGTTTGTAAATATACCCTGCTGTGTTTCTTTGGACCTCGCCAAAGAAATAAATAAATCAATGTTCAAAATAATAGCTGTACCCTGTAATATACTTACCTAATCTTTGGTTTTAAACCGACTTCAAAAGAGAAAGATACCATACTATTTTAATAAACGGGAATTAGCGCGAAACATTTGACATGAAACGCTTGACGTTTCGACCAGGTTACACTGGCCGTGGTCGCAAGACGGCCAGTGTAACCTGGTCGAAACGTCAAGCGAAAAGGTATTTATAAATGTTTCGCGCTAATTCCCGTTTATTAAAATAGTATTATAAACATGCAGCGTGATAGTTTAAAAGTTAAGAAAGATACCATGTTCCAATGCATTTTTTTTTTAATATTTATGGAAATACGTTATCGTTTAAGATTTTTTTACCAAATTCGTTTTAAGTCTAGTATTCAAAATATGTTACATTTTTCTATTAAATTAAAAATAATAAAACAATGCATTAAAATCGGCAGTTGTCAAGGTATAGTTATATTTATGGATTTTATTTATTTAAATGATACTTATATACTTTTAACATTTTAATCGTAGGTAAATAAAAACATACATCTTTTCTTCTCATGTCCTTTAAAACTTTTTTTTTTCTTATTAAGATAAACCTATTGATATTGATTACAGCATTCTTTTGTGTCAAAAATACATCTTTTATATTTTTTACCTTTTATTTATTATAAAAAATATTATAAAAATGTCTATTCAAACAACTATTCTTAACTAAAATTAATAGAATAATATACCATTTTTCTTATGGGTTTTAGGAGTGGATATATTATTGGAAACTGCGTAATACAAGAAGTTCTAATCCTTACGTAGTATCAATGTTTTAAACGAGTACAAGTAGCTGTGTGTTAGTATAAAAGTTCTATGACACGTTCAAATAATTAACAATGATCAACAACAAAATAATGGGAGTAGTCAAGCGGTTTTTTTACATTAAGTTCTTTCTCTATTTACAACAGTTACTTGTAGAAAGTTTCTTGCCGACTGTACATAAAATCTTTAAGTACTATAGGACTTAGTAAGCTTTGGCATTGTCTGCATCTTTCTGTGGGTTGTATCTATTGTAACATCGTCTGGTGTACTGTAGGTGTGCGTTCAACTCTGCCCACACCTTCAAGGAATACTAAGGTAACAAGTTTATATTCAATTTTATTTTAAGTAACAACGAAATTCTGTGGTATTTGTTAAAAAAATATCTAAACTATCTCATCAAATGTTTAACGTTCGAAACTAAGTATATTAATTAAGTTGCAAAGTAAAACATTTTACCAATAAATGAGTAGGTACTAACAAACATACCATTTAAATGAATTCATTTTTATAATATTTTCGTTTTCATCCACATGATATAAAAACAGTGTTACTATTTGCATATATATCTCATATAAAAAATCAAAGATATCATATAACTGTTATTTTAGAACCAATATTTTCAACAAAACATAACATAACCACAGAAAATACATACAGAATTGTGAAATTGTATATTTTGATTGCTCGCCGTTTCAAACTATTTCTAAAATAATATATCTACATTCCAAAACCAAAAAAGCGAAATACTTATACATACAGCTAGTTTTGAACAATTTTATAATGCACTTTATTTTATTCTAGCAACTTTAAATTTTATATAGGGTTGGTGGCAGTTTAAAATACCCGCAATATATTAGTTATAACGTTTAAACAATACCTAGGTGAAAACGTTTCGAAACTTTCTTTTCTCATGTTTTTTGTAATTGTACACAAGTAATTTAAAAAATAGTATAAACATACATATTTTTATCATGTTTCTAGGTTATTTACGATTATGTAAGTACTATTGTAAAAGAAAACAACGTTATTAAACTTTTATTGAGTTCTGTAATTCGACACATGGCGCAAATACTCTGCGTATTGTAGAAAAATGCCTCTAGGAAAGCCGTTCTATAGTTTAAAACGGATTACGTTCTCTCTTTAAAGAAATAATGAATAGAATGAATTCCTAATAGTTAATTACTTTAACGTAAGTTAAAGCTTAATATTCATCGTAATACCTATTCTTATTGTTAACCAGCTGTGCCCGCGACTTCGTCCGCTTAGAAAATTCAACATTCGTTTTTATTTAATAAAATAAGCTATGTTACTCCTTATTACAGTAGCTATCTGCTAGTTAAAGTTCTGTCAAAATTGGTCAAGCTGTTCCAGAGATTAGACGGAACAAATAGACAGATAGACAACAATTGTAAAAAAATGATATTTTGGTATATGTACCGTATATAGGTACAGTTATAATATGCATGTAGTAAAAAGCGGTTATTTTAATATTACAAACAGACTTCAATTTCATTTATTTTTATACCCGCCCGAACAGGTAGCATAACATTATATGGCTATTTTTTCTGTAGTAGGGTCGTAGGTAGCACAGAATAATTAATAGTAATCACTGTATCAGTTTGTTGTGTTGAGAATGCTCTGGGCGTGGACTTGTATTTTTATTTAAACATTTTTTTTTATTTTTTCTATATATTTCTAAAATATTGATATAAATTGTAAGGATTATTGTGCATAAAATGCTCAAGGTAACTAAGTATTTTATTTGATAAGTCAATTAATAATATATCCGTCTGTCAATTTACAACATTATATTTGAAAGCTGTCCTTAAAAAATATGCAATCGCGGCATTTTTATGTAGATGCCTATAAAAGAGGAACAATTTTACCGTACATTGGGCAGCGATTTCATTGAAAACTCGCAGTCGGCTTGATTTTTTCCGATAATTCAACAAATCAATCCTTTTTTAATTAAAACAGATATTCTACTAAATATAACCACAAACAACAGAAGTAAAATGTAGCTTTCTTCATGTGAATTAATTTTTAAAATTGGTTTGGTAGTTTCAGAGATGAATTCTTACAAACAAACTCACAACTTCACTTCGTTCTCTTCGTAATATTATATAATAAATAAAAACATATAATAGAATATGTATTTGTATATAGATAGTATAGATTAGTATAATTGTAGCTTCTATAACTAAGTATAAACGAAATCGAACGTTAAGCAGATTAGTGTTGTGATGCACCCACAATTTAAGTTAGTAATTGTTCCAATTTTTGTACTTCTGGTTATGACATTTGTACTTTGTTATCTACATGATTTTTATTTGTTGATCATTAATTGCTTAGTATGAGTATTCTATTTCCTACTTAAAATATCAAATGTAAGATAAGCATTTTAGATTGTTTTAATTGAGACAATACGCACATGAAAATAAACTTAACTACATATATATAATATATTCACATAAAAAATATATATATTAATCTTTATGAAACAAGCCTAAAATACGGTCCATGAATACTACTATTATTTATTCTGTGAATAGTAAAATACATATCATGTATTTTATTTTGGGCCCGAACTGTCCCGCAGCATAACAAAGGCCCTCCTTTTTTCTTTTATTTTTTGTTCTATCATTAACCAATACATATCTATATAAATTAATTAATACCTATATGATCATTTTATCACTTACTTTTTTTAAATCAATATATAATATTAAAATTCTAAAATAATTAATTTAAAATTGTGTTTTAAAATGTTATCTGACTTACATCTTTTGCTAAATTGTCTTTATATAAATGTTACCTTTGTGGTATGTAATTAAAATATTCTAAGAATACTTATATATAAAATCCCCATCAAAGCTCTAGGCAAATCGAGTAATTCCTGTAGGTAGTCAGTGGAAGGTTACAAAAAATGTAAGGCTACTTAAACAAAAGGAGTACTTATAGCAACTACAATTTTTAAATTTGTCTCGGTACTACCTACTCTACCGACTTAAATCATTATGTAGTTCATTGACGAATGAGGTGATATCTTATTTAGGCAATTTTAACTTTATATTAATATTTTTATACGAATAATAAAACCTTTTGTAGTGTAGATTCCGAGAAACATGTCTCAGAAACTGTATAGTACTCGTACTGTAGAATAACATAAAATTTATCTCAGTTGTAGTTCTACAGATTTTTAGTCTCACGAGGACCAAATGTCAACTCAAGGTTACTTCTATTATGCATCATTGGAGAACTTTATAACAGTTTTCAATAATCTGGAATTGTTTATTTTTTTGAGTTGCTTATGAGTAACTAAAAAAATAGGGTAGATCAATTCCTTTTTTTCTAATGTCCTTCAGATAGATAAAATAGAATTAAAAAATATTAGATACGCATTTTCCCTTATTTTACGTTACCAAAAACACACGACGATACACGGATTTGAAATGTCGCATTACCTCACAATAGGGATGTTTCCTGGGTATGAAAAGTTAAAATCTATTTAGTCCGTCAGTTAGATAATAAAAAAATATTAGACACGTATTTTTTCTTTTATCAAAACAATAAAAAATTACAAAGATACCGCTTTAAAGTTTCGGAGTGGGGGCTTATGACGCTACGCCTCGCTAAAAATCGTAGCGAGGAGTGACGTCACGCGTAACTTCCGTTCTCTGTATTTTGATCATTTTTTGTTTGCAAGAAAAAAGAAAAAATACGGTCCAATAAAATTCATTAATCTACAAGACGGACATTAAAAAAAAAATAGGAAACAGGCCTATTTTGCGCGTTTTATACGCAAGTGTGACGTTATTAGCCCCCACTCCTAAACTTTGATTTGCTTCATCTACTTGGTGTTTACTTATTTTGAAAAAGCAAGAAATACGTGTATAATATTTTTTTTAATATCTAAATGACGGATTAATTAGTTTTTGACTTTTATACACAGTCACCTCACCGCATTTTATTATATTTAGGTGTATATTTTTATGCAGTATATTTTTTCCAGCCGTTTCGTTTTATCATTTATAACGTTTACGACTCTGACATAGTTAGATAAAATCTTATTTCTAGTTCACGTTTACTTCGGAGGCACAAATTTCTACATTTAACTTTTGAAATTGAATAAAAATGTAATATCCAGTTCAGCTGAAAGCTTTATGATTCATATTCATCGGCAGCAACGCAACGTATTCGTTAGCTGCCGTGAAATATAAATCCGTAGTTGAATGGTGACGTCCGCCGCGCACGTATGAGCTGCATCACCTGCTCTGCGACACGCTGAATGCAGAGCGTACCGTCGTCCAATTTCGCGCGCTAAATTGTTCATAACGGAAGTTCATATCCGGACGCCGGGCCGCCCTGCGCTTCAGGCGAGATTAGGCGGTAATTACGATTTCCTGTAACACAGGACGTAGACACGGCTACAGGAGCAGCGGGCTCCCAGCAGGAATGTTCCTCGCTCCACGCCACCGGAGGAAGGAAAAATTGGCATTACAATTACTTAACTCCCAACATTATTGGTTTCTAATTAGCAATCGTCTCACTGAACACACGCTACAAGATCGAAATCCGGGAAGTGCTATCCGCCACAATATACGACGTACTAAGTATCGCATTAAAAGCCCTTCGGAAAAGACATTTGCGGAAGTATTCGCTAGCCAAATGCTGGAGTACAAATTGAGTGTATACCATTACCGAGTCGGAAAAACTGATTATGTAAGAATTGAGCGGAGCGCAGAAAGGTTGTTGTGCGGCGCGCGCGCCTCTCTGCCGCCGTTGATATGATTGAATAAGCGAACACCGGGCTCCCTAATGAAACATATTGAACGTGTATCGAATCACTTAGGCGCGCCGGTGCGCTCCTGCACTCGCTTTTTGGGGCATGTAAACAAGCCGTAGGTGAACCCTATAAATAACATTACGGTGGAGTCTCGTTTTAAGAGAGACAATAAATTGAATTAACTCCGCCAACTTTGGACGTCAAAGGAGAATAAAAAAATTCAACTTCATTTTACGGAATATAATTTCACGCGGCATCAGCGTCTCCCTTTGTGTCGCTGAGAAAATATTTACGTAAAGCTGTGCCCCGTAAACCCACAAAAAGGGAGAATCCTAATTAATTCATTAATGTCATTATAATTAAGACATTTGTGGCATTTAATGTGCATTACTTTCAATCTTCTCAACCTTGGTGATATTTTATGAAGTCATTTAGAAAAGGTTTATTACAAACGAGATAACCAACACAAGAGTTTCGTAATCCGAATTAAATGAAATTCATTAGGTACATTTTTGCGACAAGATCCTATTCTTATAGAAAAATAGTCTGTTTTACTGATTTTTATATATACTTGAAACTTGTTGCGTACTACAGGTTTGTGTGCAAAATATAAAAAATGCTATTTTATTTTAGCGTGAATATATAAAAACCCCTGCAGTGTTTTCAATCATGTTTTAGAGTGGCCCAGTGCAGGCTACGGCGAGCCATGACCGGCTCAAACACTGCGGCCGACAGCAAAGCTCTTTGAGCACATCACTAAACCTACTGCCTAGAAAAACTAGTACAGTACCTGTGTAAGGTACAGGGTGTGCCTAACACGCGCTGTCAGAGCCGAACGTATTCGTCAAATACCCGATCTCAAACGTTGCTTTTTCCCTTTGACAAATACAACATGGCTGCAGATTTTAACGTCAATCAATTATTATCAAAAAGTTTAAAGATGGGATTTATCTGAATAGTTTGCCTTCATGTTATTAAGTGTATTATTAAAAGTAAATTATGTAAATAAAACTAGTAGGCTTTTCTTATGTTACCTACTTACAATTTTATTTTATATGTATTTAGTTTTTAGCTACTAACAGAACAGTCTAATATTATCTGGTATACAAGTAACTAACAAAAGAAAAAGTAATGCGGCAATCAATCAAACAATCTTTTTATATAGATATCGTTACGAGTTGTCAACCAACTCGACACACGTTTAAATACACGTGACTTACAAGCTCAATTACGTGTAGCTCCAGCCCAACCATTTCTAAGGTATCCAAGCCTTTATATTTCTTACTATTTTTGGATTCCATTAAAAACTTTAAGGATTGAAACGGTCATGAAATCGATAGTCACGTGTCGTCTACGTCACTCGTTTACCGAACGCGCATAACTTTTTAACAGGTACTAACTCTAATTCGAATAATTCACGCGTAAGAAATACTTCTTAATATAAATTATTTGATTTACAAAAAGGGTTACTCTGCAATGAATTAAAATGTAAGTATTTTAAAAGCTATACGTTACATATTATATTCGATTTTGTAGTAAACTAGATTTACTCATTTGTATATTATTTTATGTGTAGTTAGTAAAAAAATTGTAGCCGGTTAATAAAGTAACGTTTTTCTTAGTTAGAGTGAATAAACGAGCATTTTGTTTTAAATATAAAATTTATGTGTGTACTTTTTATCGTCTGGCCATACAAAATTTACAGGGTGAACGCACGATAGTGGTTACAGTTTCCTGTAACTGTCTTGTGACTTAAATCCATCAGATAACGGTAACAAAGCATAATATACATACAATAGAATAATTAACAATGTACAAAGAGTAAGGTATGTGGTATACAGTATCACATAAAAATAACGGAACAACAAATATCCAAGAAGGGTTGGATGAAATCATAAAAAAATAAAGTCAACTTTTTATATACAAGGAAAAAGCTTTGAACATAATTCCTATTAATAAACTCTCGAGGTATTCCATGATTCTCTGCCACCAATTGGATAAATATAAACAGAGTACATTTAAACAGTAGATACAATAGTAAACACATTTTACTATATGCGAAAGTCTAAATGCTAAAGTAAAAAAAAACTTTTAAAGAGCGAAACATCAACCAAACTAGTAAGGAGCACTTGCTAAGGAACTGGAGTTCTCCTAATTTATTTATCAAACGTCATTGCAAAGAGCATCTTACGATGAAACTGTTGTCACTAGAATCACAAGGATTACTGGATAGCAATAAATGTAAATGTGTCTATATTACCACAGCTGTTGTCAAAGAAAACCGTGGTAAAACAAAACAAAGAACAGAAGTTTTTTTCCTACCTTACTAATATTAATGAGTTGAAGAAAAAGGTAAAGTTAAGGTAGTAAAATAAATCTTACATGTATTAAACACATATTTATTATGTTTCATATTTCAATCAGTACTGTCATAAGATGAAAAGATTTATTGTGACCACTTTCAAATGTCATGCAACTTATTCTATTTTTTTAAGTATGTAGTAATAACAAAATATATTTAACATTTATATTTAGAACAAATTCAATTTTATCTCATACAGATGTTCAGAACTTGTCTTGAAGTGGTTAAATCTTCATGATAATAGTTATTTATTTTTAGCCCGTCAATGTACTTTTATTGTAACTGTGACTGACAAGAAAGATTGTAGAATGACGCCGTCGTTGATTTATTTATCATTCCAATTTACTCCGATTAATATTTCAAACTGAAATCCCATCGAATTTTATCATCATAAAAAATATCATTTTTACTCACATTTCTACCTATAAATATAAATATTGAATAGGATTTTGAAAATGTGGGTTGTGAGATCGTGTTTTAGTTTTATTGGTTTTTCATGTTTTGTGCGGAATCCTAATTCTTTTTCTAATTTAAAAGCCAGCCGTAAACGCATCGCCGCTGCCACCGCACGAACCGTGCGACCGCCATGCGTTGACCGCTTTTATGTACTATAAAACCTTATTTTGATTTGCTAATATCTACAGTTTCATTCCAAATAACTAGATAAAGAACTAAATTATATGCCTTATAATAACGCTCATTATTTAACATTTTATTAAAAAACAATAGACTACATACATACGTTTATGTGGCTTATGTATAAAAGATAGCTTTATGGTAACACGAAATTTTATTTCGAAGTACCAAAGATCTATATTTTTTACACTTTTCTGCCGACTAACGTAACTAAAACCAATATTTAGACTTAAACTGCGCTCAGACTAACTGCGGTGGGCCACTACGACAAAAAAAGCTTGTACTATTCCTCATAAATCAGGCTATGATATATACAAAGATTTTTTTTAATTAGAATAGTCGTTCCAGAGACTAGCAACATCTTTTGCGCTTTATTATATTAGTCTACCTATATAAGACAAGGCTGACTGGCGAAAAATTATTTGTGGCATTAAGACCAGCTTGTATATTATTTTTTACATTTGAGTTTGATATAAATAAATAAGAAATCTTTGGAAAAGAGAAAATCCCTTTAATTTGCTTAGAAACACATTTTCTTCTATGTAAGAGCAATGTGTAGTAGCTACAGTTAGTTGTTTATTCTGAAAGTAATTTACTACAATATTCAATTTTATCCCGACAGACGTTTGATTACAATGTGGATGTGAGCACTATGCATCGTCGAGGTACTCAAGAGGAAATGGCAGAACGATTGTTTCCTTATCAGCTTTAGGAAGAACGCGTACACATATTCATCTCCGTACAAATAATATGAAAGGAAATCGAAAATAGGTACTAAGTAGAGTGGTTCCTAGAACGACGGTTCGTACTCAATGTTTTCCCGGTATTTTGAATCAAAGACTTTGGAATAGAATATTTAAAGGCTCTTAATGTTTTGTAGAACTACTTATGTTTGCTGCTGCTTAACAACTCTGGATTAGTCCAAAAAAATGTTAGTCTTACTTACCTTTAAGTAAGATTTTATAAAATTACTGGTATATATAGGTTGAAATAAGTAATTATAATTATATTTTAAATAGTTTTACGTAATGTATCTAAGTATTTCAATAAACTTATTTCAAGTATATTCGAGGCTATTACTACTAATAATATATAATTTATTTTATATTTTCCAGGTTTATACACAAAACCTTTGCAAATCTAGCAGTGTCAATTATTCCTGTTGAGGAACCAAAACGTTAGGAATTTCAATCAAATGAAAATATTGTCAGTTAAAAACGAAAACGTAGAACTTTAAGTATTAAAAGTTAAAATTTGTAATGTTAAAATTTTAACATCAATTTGGTTTCCACATCTATTGACTTTATTGCGTGATGCATTGCAGAAGTTAAATATTTGACAATAAATAATGCTAAATGATCAAACGCCAAAATACAAGGATTTAAAATAATTTTCTGTTATTTTTTATCTTAAAAATATTAGTAGGCACATTTATTTAGCACTCATTATTGTACTGCACAATCAATAATAAGCAAAGAAAAACACTATTTCAACAATGCAAAGTATATACAGTCATGAGCATGTCGGTGACGCGAACCCATAAGATTTTCCCCTTCAAAAAAGTGCCCAATGCGGCTAAAGAAGTTTTCACTTCAATAAATCTCCAAAAAATCCTTTTAAAACTGTTTTATTATTATCTCTTTTTATTTCTTATTTATTGTTGTCACTCGATCCGATTCATTTAAGTCGTAAATAAATCGGATCGAGTTACAGAGGTGTAAATTAATTAACAGTTCTACAATACCGAATACACAAACAAAAATCGTTACATACAAATCTAAAATTTACTATATTATGAACAGAGGACCAGACGTCTACTAATATTGACTCGCAAAATCAATCTTATCCCTTTGAAATAAGGCCGTGTCGATCTCAAAGAGTTTTAAACTTATGAAAGGTCTGTACGATGGTCGTGCTACATAAATTGATCATGTAATTAGCGCATGGAAGTCGTGGTGTCTAGTTGGCAAAAATTGAGAGTTTAGAGCAAAGCCGGTGCCTTGAGTGAAGAGTATTCTGATCGGGATGTATTATATTAGATATTGTAATAAATGTCAGTGAGCAGCAAAACAAATAAGGTGAGTGTATTTAATTCCTAGAAATTAAATAGGAATACCTTTTCTTATTGTCATGTATTTACAAAATGTATAAAGTTAAGAAATGTGTAATTCCTATATTTCTGTTTTTTGTTGTTTTTTATTAGTAATTTCGCCACAACTGTCCTTCTTTGAAATTCACTTGATCGTTCATATTCGTATTATTCGAATGTTTTTTTTTGTTTTGTTGTTTACAATTTTTAACATAATAATTACGTGCATGTGCACAAAAAATCGGCTTTTGCAAATTATAATTACTTTAACTGTTGTGATTATTAATTAATTATATTAAAGACCTTTTATTCAATAAAAGAAATATTCTTCTATGATATGGATTGCACTTTAAAAATACTAGAACCGTTTCTCAATTTATATTTTGTATTGTATTTGAAATATTTTACTTGATTAACTATTTCTTTAGATAACTAAAAACACGATTATGTTTTTAATTATAAAACATTAAAATTTTAATTATAATAACGAACTGTTTTCCGCAATACACAAAACGAACAATTAAACTAAACTAAAGACTATTAACCCAACAATAGTCAATAATGTTCCTATTTAAAATTATACACATTAAGAAAGCGTAAACACTGAAGTCACATTATTTGTACACAGCATATCTTACGTACATATACCATAACATCCGCAAACATTTGACAAGCAGTTTGCACGTAGCCACGTATAATATAAGTGGGGTGTCAATTGGTATAGATCACGACGCAAGGCGATAATATGTGCATGGCGTCCTAACAACCTTTTATACTTTAATATTATATTATACAGACTGATATATTTAACGAGAGATGTAATAACAAAATCACTATTTCTCGAACCTATTCTTTTGGGTTCCATTTAAATTAATAAAGTGGCAGTTTACTATGTGAAAGAAAAATAAACCATGCTCTTGAATACTCTCTTAAAATATTTAAACTTTCTTATAATTTGTTTGTAATATCACCCTGTATATGTATAAATTGATGACAGCACGGCTTTTATATTAATGGTTTATAGCTGCGCAGTTTACTCACTTTGATTTCGTTGTGAAAGATTCTTAGAGTATCTAACGTATTATTCTTATTCTCTTGTAAATCTTTTAAGATAATACGAAAAAATAAAAAAATATACCTTATAGGTACTTCTTTACCTATGTAGGTAGACAAGATATAAGACAAATAAAAACACAACATAAAAATACATTGTTGGTAGGTCCTGTGGACCTCATCATAGCTTTCTATATGAGTTTATACAATAAACACTAACCTTAAAACCTAATAGGTACAAAACATTAAAACAGATACAATTGCGTTCTTAGCAAAAGTCTTAAAAATTGTAACTAACAAATTTAAAAAAAGAATTGTAACTAACGCCTGACAATCGTTCACACAATTCGAAATATTTAGTACAAGGTTTATTTATAATTGAGTCTCCTATCACTAAATATTTAAACAAAAGAAAGAGATTATGATAAGAGACAAATGACAGCTGAAAATGTGTCGTCACTTATCCTAACGTTAACATACCATAACCTATACTTTGAATACATACAGAAGACTTTAATATCTTTTTCAATTTATTATTTTAATTATTTGTTACCCATTATCGCATGCGGAGCGAATATTTCTAATAATAATAAAAATAAGGGTAATAATCCTTTCTTAAAGACACGTCGAAGTTAGTTTTTCACTTGAATATTAGTTAGTGGTTATGTTTGTGTAAATCTCGGCAAGTTTAAAGTGCAGCGACATCGTTTGGCATCAGGTGCGATACACTCACGCAAATATTTTATGAAAATACCTAGATTATTAACACTAGTGATGTTACTAGTGTCGATGTTTTCTATACTTGCCTTGGATATATTTTTTATAGGACAGATGTATGTGAAATAAGGTCTAATAGAAGGGGTGGTTATATATATAAAATAAAATAGTTGTAACTGCAAAAAATCCATAAGCTAGGTACCCAAGTAAAAGTCAGAAGCCATTTTTATAAAGAGAGTTAAATTAATCATGAGTTAATGATAGTTTTTGGTTCCAGGTTTTAAAACAACACATGTTTAGAAAACCTAATGTAAGCTATATATACGTATGGCATGACATGTATTATTAATACTAAGGAGAGCCTAGCTTTTTTGAACAGATATAAAAGGAAATAAATGTATAACCTACGTGACGTATGCTTACTAAAACCTGAATAAATAACACGACATGAGCAGGCGACGTAAATAACAAAACAAAGTATTTTATCGATATCGAGTGTCTGTGTGATCGCTCGTGACTAGCGTAGCGCGGGGGGTGTCGGCATCGCGGCCGCATCCTACAGCCAAACGGTAAACACTTTGCTGTAATCTCGAGATGAGAAAACTTTCAGTTCTCTTAATTCAGAAACTTATTCAACAACCTAACAACCTTAGAGCGGACCGAACGGCGGACACAAGACAAACAAACTCACCATTTAATCTTGCTTACTACTACATTAATATTGAAAATTATCTTTAAAACGTCTGTCAAATATCTATGGCTAAAACGACGAGTACAATACCCCATACATATCTTAAATTATTAAAAATAGATTCAAAATAGGTAGGTATTATTAGCCCGCCTAGGCTTCGCTTAGGTAGACAAAACATTAATGAATTATACACACAAACCTTCCTCTTGAATCACTCTACCCATTAGTGAAAACCATATGAAAATCCGTTCGGTTGGTTTTGAGTTTATCGCGTTCAGGCAGCCAGACATACGCGGCGGGAGACTTGGTTTTATAATATGTATAGATGCTGTTGACTAAGTTCGGGTTACACTAATACTTATAACATTAAGTAATCTATGGTTATACCTGAACTAGTTTAATATAATAATATGTTCCATATAATACGTAGCTCGCATATCTGTATTCTATCAATTGGAACCTGTCAGCGTACTCTTTTCTCGCTACCTCTAACACCTGATCCATGAAGTATGTTGTGTAATAGGTAGTTGTTAAGGGGTCAAAAGTAGCTCAAAATTGTTTGTGTAATATGACACAGACACACGGCTGCTGCGTTGCCAGTTTCTTGTTCTTTGAACTTGGCTGGACACGCTACCGCGCGTAAAGATAATGTTAAATTAATTATCTTCAATTTTCGTCCTGTGCTAGGCCTCTAGTGAAAAATTAATAAGCAAACGTATATGTTTTTGTCTGGTTTTGGAAACAGGCTGAACCGCCTGCAGAAACACGATTAAAACGTGTGCAGTGATTAACGCTATACAATTTTTTTAAAATTTTAAATACCTGTCTTATTGATTACATAACTAGCTTATACGTATTGATGATGTATATTGTTACTTGGTTTTATAACTATACAACACATCTCACTTGTGTTACATTATATAAATAAGAGAATAAATACCTACCTACATAATAAAGTGATCGCCTGCAATTAAATCACAAAAGCGCAATAGTTAGCTCGCTGTTTACAAGAAAGGTGAAAAGTAATGGTCCCCACACTCTAAGTCTCATAACTGTATCATAGAGCGGGCAATAAACAACCAGATAAAGTGAGTAAAATGTTTTAAAGACTGCTTTTAAATAAATATTGTGTAGTCTAACTAGCCAGCGACTTCGGCAAATAGCGACTCTGCCACTTTATCAAATTACCTTTACAAAGGTATCTAAATACATCTCTATTTACATCAAGTCTAGCCCTGTATCTTCAAACCATTGCAACAACGTCAGATGTATTCATTCATAAAATGACAAATTTTTGCGAGTTTGAGATAAACTTAACTGTCTGCCACCACAATTTTTATTATAATAACATTTGCTTGGTATCGACATGTTTATGTCAATTTAATCAATCCATTGACAGTGCGAAGTGTTGCTCTCAAGTGGAGCAAACTCGCCGCCATAAGCAAACAGACATTAAAGGATTACCGGATAACTACGTAACGCAGTAATACGTATGTAAACAAAGCCTATATCTTAGCTCAGTGTAAGATCGCCTCATCCGAGGTTCGCCCGTCTTCTCAATAACATTCTTTACGAGAAAAAATGGACAATTAAAGACATTCGTGAGACTATTTCTGTATTGTGTCTGAAACCTAAGGCGAGCCTAGTGTTGTGAAGATTAGGGCAATGAAAAAATATACCAGGAAGAAATCTAGCGCACGTTTAATTATAATAGATAGGTATGTTGTTTATTTTTCTTACAATAAACCTCTTCTATCAAGCGAGTCATGTAGGCCATGATTTTTTTTTTATCTTATCATCGTCATAAAGCATCTGTAAGCGGTTATCAATGACGAATGTCGAATAAATGACGTTTGTGGCAAATGTAAACAGTACCTACTTACAGTAGTATTTAGTCAAGGTGAGTTGTTAAAAATTGGTTGCCTGTAAAGTCGGTATACGGGCGAAAGTTTTACGTGACAACGACTTTGAGTGGTAAAATAATTTTAATGTGAATATTCATTCGTATAGTAGGAAGAAGGATGAAATAATAGTTTATGTCTGTCTCTCTCGCTCTTAGGCGGGCTAACCATGCCCGAGTGGAAGGGACGCGTGCCTCTCACTCGCTCTCATTGTGAGCGCATAACGTGAGCGGAGCGTAACGCAGTTTCTTGAAGTGTCACCCGGCAAACCAATTTATAAGACGTTGTCACGTCAACAAGGCCATGAGATGTAACTGGGATATGTTGTAGATGAGTCCAGCCAACAGAACCCCCATCTGCGAGCCAAGCGACCTGCATCCAGGCGTCATTATCACAGACATGGACACTGTGCATGAAGAAAATGATAACGACAACGACAGGTAAGACAACTTATTTTATAAACCTTTAACGCTCACTAGACACTCACAGAGACTAGTGACCGAATACTCAAACGTATCTCAATTATAAGTCGCTATCTCTCTCATTTTAAGGTGCAAAGTAGCGACAGATAGAAATTTAAGATCGTCTTAAGGTTAAGTAGTGTTTTAGTATTCGCGTGATAGAATTTAAAATATCTAATAATATAAATAAGTGAAGGCTGCTATATTTTCCACTGTACCTACTGTGTATTAACCTAGATTTTTATGGTTTTGTGAGGTGGAAAATTGTTGTGCGAAGCTTAGTTTAAACGTGAATATTATCTTTTTATAAACACATATTATTATGGCTCCAGTAGGTTCACTTTACGGTATCACATAGGAGTGTTATTTTTCTGTGTCCATTTTTTTTTCAAAGTTTTCATTAAAAAGGTTTTATAAACGCTAATTAAGAAAAGAAAAGCAAAACATTTGAATTTTTAATACAATAGGTAGGTTCTAAATTCAAATGTCAGTGTCATTTCTAGCACGCTGATTTAAAAATGTGACCCAGTTAAAAAATGACATATAATGCCTAGGCCCATTGACTATTCTGTTTACTGTTGTGAACAATCAAACATGCAAATCCATTCTTTTGCAAAAGCGCGGGGAAATGGATACGTCGCTCGGGCCGTCGGCTCGCCGGACAGCCATAGTCATCATAAACAAAGAGTACTCGCTAACCATTTAATTAAAGTTTCTTTTAAACCGCATTTTCCTTTGTCTCGTGATTCAGTTTTATCTGTTATCTAAACACTGAATCTGCTGCTCATGTAGTTTATGCCGAGACTGTTTTAGATTCCGGGCTAGCGCGCTTTAATATTTAAAGATAAGGAAGATAGAAAAAATAAACAAATAAATTAAAAGTATAATAAACTGAAATGAACATTCCAGTTTCCCCAATAATACATAGTTATCATACATAATAATCAAACAAACAAATAATTTTGAACACGCAACTATAAGAAGCACTGCGCTCTACAAGTGTAGATGTAATATTCTTTTTGAATATCAATATTTTGAATCTACGGACGTTATTCAAACTAGGTTCAGTGAGGATACAACGAAGCTTACGAAGACATTTCCGGCGAACGGATGCACATTTTTGAGATTTTGCGCTCAGAACCCTCCAGTCGAAATAGTTCAATACAACTGCAGTTCAGACGTTTCTTTAAATATTCATGTTACAGTGTGTTCGCATTTGATAGTTAATTTAATATTTGTATCATAGTTATATACCTCAAAATTGTAGTGTTATATAGAATGTAAAGTTATAGCTATTTTTACAACTTAACTACCAGTTCTAAGTTGTTTAATAACTTTATATAATACCACCACCATTATGTGGTTACCGGCAATTAATTTTCCAGGGCCTTCACCAACACACAGGATTCTTTTATCTAATAAGAACCTTGTGAAAATAAATGTTAAGTTTTCTTCCAGTTTAGCGGCCGCTAAAATCGAAGCAAGCTGAAATCTGATAGGGTTTATAATTTCGATATTTTTTAATCCTGCTACAAAGCGATGCACACGATGTTTTTTTGTTTTTCAAATCAACAAATATGCTTTATTTGCACACAAGCAAGCGATTGACAGGATCGGGCCGGCATTTTCCGTGAGCAATATTTTTTTTCATCAAACTTTCAAACACACTGTAGTTGAGCGGAAAGTTTGAAAC
Source organism: Diachrysia chrysitis (assembly GCA_932294365.1). Lineage (NCBI taxonomy): Eukaryota > Metazoa > Arthropoda > Insecta > Lepidoptera > Noctuidae > Diachrysia > Diachrysia chrysitis. Next base: position 5,614,257 of record OW028649.1, on the reverse strand, counting down.
GCATACACAAAGAGGGATTTGGGTGCAGTCGCAAAGAGCTTCGAAAATATTTATGACGTTTGATAGACTGCTTTGTGTCGCGATACTCCACGCGTCTGCAGCACTGCTGTACTAGGTACGCTAAATTCCTAAAGGATTGACTGCTCTGCATCCTATCCATAGAATAGAAAATACTTAGTAACTATAGAATAATTTGTTCTTGGGCGGTTCATATTATAGGACAATTTGTCCACAAATTATAATTTTTATTTCATCATTTGTTCAATATATTTAAATTAATTAAATTATTAAATATTTTATAATATGTAATAGATATAACCTCTTGTAAAACCACTATAGTGCATGTGGCCTTTAAGTGATTGTTGCACTTATAAATGATTTATGTGTAAACTGTAAATTTATATGTTTTGTGTAAACAATTGTTGGTTAACCAGTATAAATAAATAAAAAACCAGTCAAGTTATTAAAAATCTAAATAAAATCGATCAGAAACATTTTCATTGCGTAGGGACTTACCAACAATTCAGCGGTTGTAACAATAAAAATAAAAATTAAGGTATGGTTCAAGATGTAATATAAAAATCTATAAAAAAGTAAATAGATATACATAGTTGTACTGGAACGCCATGTTATATTTTAATCCGAAATAAATTATATTTTCCGGAATCAGGTAAATATTTACAAAACTGCGCTAAAGCCGATCTAAACTTCGAACAGCCCTTCGTGGAATATACCCGTGAATGTCCAACTGAGTTATTTTATTTAAATGCCGGTTCTTCTCAACGAAATTGCGGTTTGATTGATTATGGAAGCCTTTTACGCTACGTTGGTTTGAGATGAAGAGTGAAAAAACACGTTTGTACATATTGCACGCATTTTTTACTAGTAACGACTACTAATTTCGAAAAGATAGACAGTATGTTGGGCATGCCAAACAAAACAAAGAGTTACACATAGGTTCTTGTTACTTATCCGTCATACTTCCAAACCAAACAGATTCCTGATCTTTACTGGCCAGCAAAACTTTAATATTTGCGTTTTACGATCTATAGAAGAACGAACTAGTTCCCTAGTCAAACGTCTGCCATTAGAAGGTGTGAACTAATAATCTAATATTTTATAGTGACGAGTCGTATTCAGACCTGGGCCACTTGCGAGAGAGGACGCGGGCCATGCTGGGCACTCCATCGGAGCCGCTGATGCCGCTTCCACACTCGCAGCCCAACAGTCGGCGCATGTCCTCCGATATCGAAGCCAAACTTGCTGCAAATCTTAACACAAGGTACCTAAAAAGACCTAAGAATGCGTAGATAATAATACTGTTACCAACAGATCAAATTGATTGACAAAATCATCTTTATCTCGCAAGTACACTGTTCGATCAGCTACTTCTATTAGGCTTGCTCAAAACGTAGGTAAGGTTCGATTTTGGGAAAATGGTAAGTCCGATATCTTTCAATTCAAACGTAAATAAAATTGTATTGATGAGACAAAAGACAAGCCATTCTGAAACTAATCAATACTTAATCAGAATTTACAAATAAGAGAATAGTATACCTATGATAACTGTTCCAGTGAAGTAGTAAAATCCTGACCTCAAGATAACTGCAGTAAACCTAATCTGATCAAATGTATTTATTATTTTAAATTCCGCTCGTATTAAGGTATGTTATGTTTCAGACGGCCGTCAGCCATAATCGCAGCGTTTCGTCGTCCGTCGCAGGCGCTCGCATTGTGCGCGGCAACACAGCGCAGGTTCCTGTCTGAGTTATCCCCGCACTCGCGCACGTCTGTGGCTTCCACTGCACACGAACATCCGCCTTCAGCTGCTGAGATATTGGGACAGTTAGTAAAAAAAATATTTCTAGTAATTGTTTGTTATTTTTTATTTATTTCTCTTGTAGCTTACTTATCAGTTACATTGTCCTCATAAAAAATATATTCAGAAAAAAAAAAAACGAAATTTTCCTACATCGCTTTTTTATATATCTAAAAGGTTCTATCGACATGACAACATAATGACTTCGATCGATCTTAATTAAAAATGCAAATAAAATAGCTACATTTTTGTGAAGTCTAAACTGACACACGAAAGTTACAATTTTGAAGCTTTTTCAACAAAGAACCGACACCTGGTTTATCTTTAATATCCATATCTGCTATCAGAAATATAAATCAAAACCGCGTGAAAATCCTTGAGTAAACATTCGTAAGGCAACATACACACTACTATAAATCAGAGCGGGCTGGCAGCCGGCATGTGCCCGCGACACACGCTCATCTTACCGCAAGATTCCCGAATAGTTGACACGGGCCTGCACACCGCAAACTTACACCATTTTAATACCACTATTCTCTATAACGACCACTTTTAATCTCCTTTTAGAATTTCTGCAATAATTAAAAACTTTAATGAACTTTAGTCCTGAATCAATATGCTTCTGAGAAATTATGTTACGACTTACGACTCTTACCTACTTAGACTATCGCTTATAAAATCTAATTTAAAAAAGATGGTTTGTTTTCTTTGTTATCAGCAAGGATTTGAAAGATTTACTGAATAATGGATAAATAAATCATAAAGTGCCCCTCATCTGAAAGATGAACAAAAGGACTTGAAACTTATGATACCCAAACAAAACTAAACAAAAATTAAAGTAACAAAATAATATTTCAGTATCTCCGAACCCCGTATCGCTGCCATATGACATGAATTTATGTCATCTGCCGCTTAATTTTGAATAAGAGAAACCTATTTAGAGGTAAATATTATTCAGTCGGATAGCGTCATGTAGTCCGCAGACAATGAACAGCCTACGTCGCGCGTCGCGTCAACACCATTGAAAAGCACCCTTTATTTGTTAATAGATAGACAGCCTCACAATAGCACTGTGGACATTCAGCGCAAACATCGCTCTATGAATGTAATTAGATTGAGAAAATGTTTTAGAATTTAAACTAACTTATGTTGTATTCTGATACACTATGTTTTATGAATAAATAATACTGTATTATTTAATGCTATGTTGCCTATTAGGTCATTGACTCAATAAAGTTGGTATTTAAATCTACAGTGTTCTTATATATTTCTTATTGTGTAGTGAGGCTTTGAGCAAAGCGTTATCAGCTTTGTACGCTAAGCTTCTGGTCGTGTTGGGTCTTGCCTTCCCCGTCACTGAAGTCATTGCTGGCGGTGTACCCGATGGTTATTATCAGGTAATATTCATTATTATATATTAATATATTGTGACGTATTGGGGACAGTATTAAATTATACAATTCTTGAAGCTCATTTTACTACGTAAAGAGTTTTTGTATAACTATGATTCCGATGGAAATACATTCAGATTTTACTTTACAATTATATTAATCCATGACTTCTGAATGCTGTTCACCAGCAACACTTTCATCAAATAGATATGTTTGTTCTAATTTATAATCAATTGACAGTGCGGTGGGCGGGCAGGAATTATAATTAATTTGCTGTTTTTTTGTTAAAAACAAAATATCTAAAAAAAAATTTTTTTAAATAAATGTAATTTGTATTTTCAGGGATTTTATTTGTATCTATATTTAGTATCGTTGATATTCGTGGTGTTCCAATACATCAATATAATGCGACAAAAGGCTGTCAAGCTAATCATTGATGACTACGGTGAGTCATTACAGCTTCTTTTTATTTGTCTCCTGGAATACAAACAATAAGTCGCACATCTAAGAGCATGTGGCTTAGGTAATTAAGCACATTTGCTTAACAAAATGAGACATTAAAATCACATTTGTTTGCATAATTGCGACTGCAAAGAATATTAGCGTCTTTGGTTTGCATTCCATTTACGTTCTCAGCCATTCTTATAAATGTACCGGAAAATTTAATTTTACATGTGTTGTCTAATGACCGTAACAAATATTTTTTACAGAGGATACTTTAAAAGAGGATAGAAATGGCAAAACTACGCCTGGGGATAAACCTAAACCAAAGGAAAACATCTCTCGCTACGGAAGCTTTTATTTAAGACTTGGAGGAATAGGTGACATAATACATACTTGAGTTCGATTTTAATTTTTTTGTATTATATTAAATAAATAGAACTATGTTTTTGTTTTTTTCAGCATTTGGGATTGGTTCAATGGTGTACAGTGGGTTGGAATTAGGAGAATATTTTGAAATGACAGACAAATGCCGATCCGTTCTGTCAGTGATTACACCGGGTTTACGAATGGCCCTTACCCTAGGACAAATGCAGTTTATGTTCCTTACGAACAAAGACATTGAAACAGGTAGACACAAGTTAATACAGAGGTTTGGTTTTATGCATATGATAGCAACAAACTTGTGCGAATGGTTGTACGTTTTGGTTGAAGAAACGAAACATGAAATCCATCATTTAGAACACACCATATTGGTTCGTGAAAACAGTACGCACCATGTATCAGATGAAATCCCCTGCCGAAGGTCGAATATTATGGGGGCGTTACTTCAGAACGCTGCACCATTCTTATTTCCATGTACGATTGAATATTCTCTCATCTGTGCTGTCATATTATACGAAATGTGGAAAGAGGTAACAATCATTTTTCATCTAAACTAAAAAGAAAAATATATTCATTCCAGGACATTTAAATCGACGTAGACTGACGTTTTTGGCATGAATTTTAAAACTCGTTCCTCTTATTTAAAAATTTACATAAACCTTTCTACAAAAACAAAATGCAGTCTGTCTCTATGTAGGAGTCCAGAGTATACGTAAAAATTGTAACGATTTTACCGATTATTTTTTTTTAGGTCAAATGCACTCCAGAAGATTTTGAGAAGAAATTCAATATTACTAAAAATAAATCTCGAAACAATTCGATGACACCAGAGAAAATTCTACAGCAGTTCGGTAATATTTTCTATTCTTATTTGACATGTAAAAATAAAACAGATAGTCGTCAGCAGTAACACATTGACAGCGGTTTTATTTTGTTAGCAGTAAGGGTGATTTTTGCATGCTAATATTGTTTCTTTTTCAGCTGGCATGTTGGGCGTGAGTTCCCCTCACGGCAGTCGCGCTGCCCTCCATCACTTCTCTGTGGACTGCTCTCACGCTCACCGTGGCCTTTTCGCCGGGATATTAGTCATCGTATTTACCATAATATCTTTAATTATGTTCTTCGTTCTGGCTAGCAACCCTAATACTATTACTGTATGTATATTCTCAAGATGAACTCCTTATTTATTTATTTAAATAATTGGCGAATAATTTATTTTCTTTTTGTTTTTATTTTAGGAAGCAATATTTGAAGTCAACATTTGCGAATTAATTTTATATTCTTTATCAATAATCGCATCTGTAACAGCCTTAATACAAATGAGAGCTTTGTCATATAAAAGGAAATCAAAGGGTTCGTAATCTTTTAAGATTTTACTAAAACATTTTCTTTTACCGTACCTTTTCCCTTTCGTTGTAATGCTTAGTGTGTTTTGCTGAAACCGAGGTTTATTATTTATTTTATATCTGTTATTTTTTATGCAAAACGTGACTTAGATTAAGTTGAATGTTGTGATGGCCTAGTGGTTTAATGTCCGCATGACAAATTAATAGTAAATTATGTTCTCTTTCTTAATTAATAAAACACCAAAAAAAAAACACGTTCAAGGAAAATTGTTAAAACGTTAATTAAATAATTTAAAAAAGCCAGCATATTGGCCAACTTTTGCCTTAAATGGGATATTAATTACTAGTCTAGTATTATAAAATGTTTTTTTTTCAGCCATCCTAGGTCTAGATCCCTTCTTACTAATATTGGCTCAGTCTGGAATGTTCGTGTACTGCATGTTCAGCTTGATAGGAAGTCATCACACTCAAAACCAGACCAACAGTGTCGGTTTAACTGGATTCTTTTCCGAGTTTTTATCTCTTAATCAGGTTAGTATTACTTTTAGAACATTTCTTTTTATCAGTATTTGTTTTTAAGAAATAACCTATAACAGGTTAGTAAAGTTAATGTAAATGGATAAGGAACGCCAAAGAGAAGAACAGGGAATAGATAAATATTTAGGATGGTGGTGAATTATTAGGTCGTTGAAATGTTCTGCATTCATGTCTTTGCTATTTAGTTCTTGTAAAGCCTTGATATTTTAAACCACACATTAGAAGTATACCGTTTAGCACAGTTTTTACCTTTTTCCATTATTATTATTTATTATGCTAAAATATGCATGTATTCCAGACGATTATTCAAACGTTATTCATAATCGATGCATGGTGGCGACGCAGCAACTCGTCGGAACAACGGAGGAATAAGCCGGGACGACAGCTTGTCACCTTCCTACTCGTAGCTAATATGGCCATGTGGGCCATCAACACGCTTGAAAAGGTACATTATATATACAGGGTGTGGTAGAAGGGCTATATATTCGTTACTAGATTCAATAAATATTTAGCTCATTGAGGTACAAATAAACAAATGGTTTAACGACCTGTTGGACCATTTGTTAATAAATGTTTTAAACCATAGGTAATAACACAAAATATTTAATAAAAAAAAAATCCACACGTATCGCGTTGATTTCACAAGTATTTAAACTTTTAAAGTTAACAAGTCACTGAATTATAAGTAGCAAAATACGGGCAAATATATCGTTTATTGTCTCTCAAAATAATATCAACAAAATGAAATTAACCTAATTTAAATTAATTAAATGGTGACAATGGTCCAATGACATTTGATAATTTCGTCGATATAAAACAAATTAATAAACATCATTTATCACGAATGTGCATTATGGTAATTATTTTGTTCACACTACAGTACGCTCAACGAGCTCTTTAGGACACTTTATACATTCAATGTTTAATCTGAAATGTATGTATGATAATAATGAACACAGTCGATATAAAACTGTAGACGGAGCCCAGTGCTCACAAAACTAAGGAATACGAAATTTGTAGAGGAGGACATCCGCATTCTATCTTTACCAGTTAAAAAAAGTAATTGTACAGGCTGGTTTTAGTCATCAAAGGCTTTTTTGAGCGTTCACTCCATCTATCGTTTTTATGGTCTATAGTAGTATGTATGCTATGTTCCAGAGTCGGGCTGAATTCCGACCAGCTCACCTGGCGTTCTACGGACCCTGGGCGTGGACAATCATCACCCACGTGTCTATGCCTCTGGCTATCTTCTACAGGTTCCACTCAACCATCTGCCTCTTTGAGATTTGGAAGAAATGCTTCAAGAACAAACCAATTTATTTAAATGTTTAACAAGTTCAAACTTGCTTTGGCAGAATTTTGATTATGGGAATATTCATCGGGATTTGAAAATGGTTTTTATAGTCCAATGGTTGTAAGTATAGGCATATTTTAAATGTTAATGTTTGAGAACATGTTTACACATGTATTTGTAAACAAATTACTCACAAACTGCTGAATGTATTTTGATTAAATTTAGCATACCATATAGTTCTTAGGTATACTCTAACTAATGTCCTAGAATAAAACATGGGTTACTTTATATCGCGGTATGAAGTTCCTGCGGGATTGTCGACTATAATTTACTAGGTGAAGTCGCAGGCAAAACCTAATTTATTTTCAAAGTCATATTGTAAAAATGTTAAAAATAAATGTATTTTGTACCTGACTGTTTGTGTTTATTTATTGTGTCTAAATCAAATGTGTTATCTATACCCTGTTAGATTGTTGGGGATTTTTAAGCTAAAACTATTCTAACGGCTACTAAGTAACTCTATAAATATCTATATGAATGATATTTATATCTCTTGCCCGCGTCGTTGTCAGTTATCGCGGTAAAAAGTTATTTCTTGGAATTTAAGCTTATCCCATACTAGGCTTCATCAAAATCGGTTCAGCGGTTTAGCCGTGAAAGATTACCAAACAGACAGACAGAGTTACTTTCGCATTTATAATATTAGTATGGATGTGGATTAACCATTATTACTATGAAATACTGTGTTACTCAGTAAAATGGAATATAGAGATCAGATAAGCAGTCGCTCCATGTAAAATATTCGGTATTCAGCTGAATCCGGTAGCCGATCCCAACATAGCTTGGGAAAATCCTACGCAGAAGATATGGATTTTCCGGTAGTATACGTAATGTCTCTTATCAGAACATTGACACGGCTAGATTACTTCTTTCACTCATAAGCTGCACTTCAGATAACGTACGGATGCACTTCCCGATAATAACACTTGAAACTATAAAATTCAACGTAGCGGACTATTTTATCAACTTTCAGTATTTAACAAGTGTTCAGTTTGATTGCTAAATGGTCGATTAAATAGAGATTAATTATAGAGTAGCAATAGTCATACTTGTTTGATTAAGACATTACTTGACTTAAGGCTCACAATAAATACTTATAATTAAAAATACTTGCTTTATAATTGAACGAAATCACAAAAAAATGTATAACGAATCTATTATTTTTTATAATTAACTCAAATAAAAGATTTTTTTATCATAAAAACTTTATTATTGCTTTTATTAATTTACGTATACTTACATTATTAGATATTTTCACCTATCTCTAGGTATTTACTAATTGAAGCATATTTTATTAAAGATTTTACCTTATCCGTCTTTTTAATTTAGTTTATTGACTGAAGAGCGGAAGTACCCTCCCAGTCTACATTTAGATCGACAGTTCTAAATCATTTAGTCAGTGCAGTTGCAGCCTCTCACAGTGGCCGTGCCGTTAGGATAACATTTTTATCTGGGTTTAAAGCCTGAACGTGAGTATTTTCCAGACTTCAATAAATAAAAAAAAATAAGCATATTAAATTAATTCATTTCTATAATGCATACATCTAATTAACTACTAACAAATTAATGAAATAAATGCCACTGCTTAAAATGCTCCATTAACGTGGATTTTATCTATCTTTCTTATTTAGTAGGCAGAATTTTATGTCTGACAAATGCATCTACAAAACTAGAAACTTGCTAATGAACCAGTTTTGAAGTGGGTCGAATATAAGCGTACCCAAATAATAAAAAATTTGGTATTTAGGTAATTTACAGTATTACCCACCTGCTTTGTACCAATATTTAATATAATTTTAAACACCAAGTTGCACCAACCTACATAATTACCGGTAATTTAAGCAACCATATTTTAAGAACATAAGTTAGACATACGTATTGTATTTAACATGGTACACTCAACTGTAGTATAAGGCTATGGCTAATGGTAATGACAGTTTTAACTCTTAACAGTACACATAACAATAATATTTTAAAACTAAGTTATATATTCATGAAAAGGCTGCCTAATAGACATTAATGGTGCAATTAACATCGCCGTACAGTTTCGTAAAACGAACACTTATTAGGCTACAATATACGCTATGTGTTTGCCACAACTCACGCGACATCCTAATTATTTTGAAGATAAGACTATAATAGCTTCTTTTGTTTTAGTTTCAAGTATATTTTGTTGTCTCTACATAACATGATTAAATTTTAAACCCAAGTTTACACTCGCACTAGAGCAGCACAACAGCGCAAGGTACAAGCTTTAATGTGCCTCTGTCAATCTGAATAAAAAAAACAGACAACTGTTTCTAAATTTAAAATCAATTGTTTCTTTATGTAAAATTCGATTTTTAGGCTATTTGCCGAAAATCGAAATGCATATCAAATTTTATACGTTAATTTAAATAACAACGATTGTCACATAATGTAATCATTAAAAATAATTGATAGTATGTAGACAGCTTGTGTCGCTAAACTCTTGTCGAGATAATGAGACTATCTCGGCCAGCTTAGCGGCGGATAACACGTCTTCAGTAACAGATGTGATCTGTAGTGAAAAGTGTGAAAACATTCCTCAGTTTGTCAAACATGGATCACGTCATAGAGGAAGCCGTTGAATGGTACCTGCTTTTATTTTTTTTTGTTTACGTCAACTTTAAAGACAGGGAACTTACAAATTCATAAAAAAAAAAATTAATGTTAATTTAAAGATTTCATTAGCAATATTTTTTTGTTCCAAACTCATCATGAGGTTTCCAATAATATCCTTTTAGATACTAATATATAATTAATACTTTGTATTTTGAATCATTACCCAGTAAATACATGAGTTTAGTGACCTTGGAGAAAAATATAAGTAAACTATAGAGCGCGCAAATCGAGTATGAACTGTAGGCACTAGTATGAACGAGTAAAATCGGTATCAAAACAGAGCGCACTGTTTCATTACAACTATCTCGAAACCTTATATTACCCTAAAAATATTGGAACCGTCGATATTTTCGCATAAACGTCTGTCGTCGCACGGAAAATCACTTAATCAGTAAACGAGCGTAGTACATTTTGCTAAAAATTTGCTTACGCTCGGTACAAGGAGCTAAAAGCGATGCGCGCGCTCTATGCTTGTCTATGTTTACTCTAAGGTAGTAACACACTTTTTATAAGAGTGTGTGTAAATGTGTCAAAAAATGTGGAGAAACCAGGCTTTAAAGTATAAGTAGGCGCTCATTAGTGCCATACATTTAACTGTTACATATCGATTCTGTTCATGTAGGGCGCACGATCACCGAGACCCCAGGACTATATCCTATGAGCACGCATCGCACCACTACCATCCCCACAGACAGACCAGCACCACGCTAGAACGAAAGCTTCGTCACACACGGTCAGTAATATTGTCTATAATAATGGATATACCTATCACAGTATAAATATAATAAGTATAAGTTATGCTGTTTGTAAATAAATTCTCTGAAACCACTGATCCCTTTAGGACAATTCTCAGATAGAAAACCACATTATCATTTATATTTTGTGTTCAAATAAACAGTTTTGTCATTGTCTTAAAATAAGTACTCAGGTGAAATCGCGCAGGCAAAGCTAGAATAGGAGAATATCATAAGTAATCAAACTTTCAGACCCACAAAAGGCAACTGTGGTAAAACTCTATGTAGTTATTTTATCTATCTAAATTTCAGGTCCGCAGCAACTAAAACAATATATTTTTTTATTTATTATTTATATATTCTAAAACTAAGTTGTTGAATCAAAACATGGACGTGTATTTTTTTCTCCCTGCCTCGTTGAATTAGGTACGCGATTTTTACCGAGGTGAAAATAGTTTACAGGCGCAAACTCAAATACAGTAACAACGTAACATTTTATAAATGTTTGTAGTTTTTTCAATTATTTTAAATCAAAGAGCATAAAGGGTGTGGGGAATAACATAGCTACACTTTTAACAAACACAGCTATTTCACCAACAGCTTTTACGAACCTACATAAAACATTAGCTAAATAAATAACGTAACCCTCTCAGAAATAAAAATAAATACTTAAATAACCTTCATCAACAGGAATCGTTTAAAAAAGTGATGTTAGGGCAAGTCTTTGAGGTAGACGACTAATTAATTGCTTAGAGATAAGGAGGGGACTGCAGAGCGGTGCATCCGCATATATATGCCAGGCTCGTTAGGAAGAACGTCTGAAAGTGACACCACCTCCGCTAATTACCCATGAGGACTACAGCTCACCGACTCGACCAACAAATATTCAACCACTTTATTTACAAACTTTTAAAGGTAAAAATAACGACGTAGGTAAAGTATTTGGAGATTCCTTTTGTCGAAAATAACCAATTTGGACTTTGACCTTTCAAATTGTTGCGCAGTTTTCCAGTTAAAAATAAAAAGGGAAAAAACAGTTTGGTTATCGACTGGCCAGTAAATATTTGTGACAAAGTTTATAATGTCAATTGTGAAATCAAAAGTGAGTGGTTAAAACAGTGCAACATCAAAGTGTCACAAAATCTTACACCACTAACAGTAGAAGTGAAAACTTAAGTTGGTTTCTACTGAGGCTCTATTCATTCAATTAGTATTTTTCAATTTCTTGATAAGTTCTTCTGATAAGATTAACTTTAAGCACCTACCGTACAGATGAATGCCCTAGGGGCAATGTACTAGCATTTTTAAATGAATATACAACTGGCACAGTTTTTCAGGCCATTAACACTATTAAAATCTGTCACGGCGAACATAGTCATCAAAGGTATCGTGACCAGTGTTGACACATTGATACTTGCTAATTGTCCTTTGTCTTAGCTAGTGACGATAGCCTTAACGGTTTAATCATCAAACTGGCAACTAATTTGAAAGGATAAAAGATAAAGCCCACAATAAATAATATTTTTTTTATTTGTTTTGAAAATTTTTGACGAAAACTGAACTACTATTTAAACAAATTAAAACAGTCTCACGGCGAGTTTTACAAAGAGTTCAACAGAAAAAAATAATCAGTCAGCACCAATTACATTTTTTATTCGTACATGTAATAAATAAACAATAAAGAAATTGATGTAATTTCTTAAAATTATGGAATATCAAAGGCACTGTAGGTTTTGAAGATCACATACACCCGTTACCAGGCCTTCAGATGTAAGCTGGAGCGGCATTGATTGAGCTGCACACAAAGCGTGGTGTAATGTACTAGCTATAGGCCGCACAGCTTATTGTTACGCCCGTGTCGATTGTTACTTGCATCTCCGAATATTGATCGGTGGTCTTACACCAACGGGTGGACTGTTACGTTATTAAATGTTTTGACGGAACCTGCGAATTAAATCATAGTTTTTAAGCAGGAATTGTAGGGTAAATAAATCAGCGGCTATTTATATTAGTTTACTTTTCACATACTTGGGCTCTGGTTTAATACATTACAGTAAATTTATTTACTGCTACAAAGAATTTTAGTGCTTATAAATATTGATAGGTTCATTAAATATATGTAAAGTTATAAAAAGTGTCTAGCACAGTCCTTGAGAAAAGATTTTACGTAAATATTTGCGGATACCAAATCATTTCAATGTCAAATGATTCACGTACTCGTCATGCGGTCGTTCCTAGAACATTCTAGAAATTACACAACATTTCTTAACTATTTAACTTTCTGTTACAAACTGTTGTATCATACTCTCAAAGTTGTAAGACTAAGAAAATTAGACGATATTCCCGCACAAGTTCAACCCTGCCTCAATTAGCGACTAATTACTAACAAACACGAGTGCGACATGTCGCTGCGATTTGTATCATCGTGAGCAGTATGTAATAAGCCTCTCACCGTTAAACATCTACGAAGACATAAAAAAAACGTGTTAATCTTTAAATTTTAAAGTTAAAAAGGTGGATTTTCCGTGCTAAAGGGATTTGATGACGAAAAATAAAGAGAAATCTAATCAAAATGCATCGAGAGATTGGCGTCGGAGGTCTGAGCCTCTCATCGCGGTGCCTGAAGATGAAAGGTGAGGCGGACGTTCAGCCGGCGGTTCATTAAGCACCACTATTAGTAGATAAGCGCTTTCTCAAACAAAACAACTTCGAGTAACGTTAGATCGACACCGCTTTATGTAACAGTTTTAATATTATGTACTAAATTTTGTTCTAATTGTTTGTTTTGACTGAACGCAGCTTAAAGCTAGGTTTTGTGGCTAGATTTAAATATTATTAGTTGTGTTATTATCGATTTAAGTTGTAGGTAAATTAAGGATTAGTACCAGTATGTTTGTGCCACTTAATAGGTATATATATTTAGTATTTCTATAAATTAGTATTTTTTTGTAAAAAGATATTTTCACACCTAATCTGTGATAGTAAATGTATGTTTAGTTCTGTATCGCAAATAGATTAAATCCTTAGTAAATATATATGAATTAGGTCATTCCTGGTATATATATTTTTTAAATAGAACTACACAATCTATTTTGATGAAATTTATATGGGCACTCCTGTGTTGAGGAGTGTGGCTTACCGATTACAAAAGATTTTTTGAAATTGATCTTTAATTGCCGGACATATCGCCAAACAAACATACAACTGTATCTTGTGATAAAAGTAGCTAATGACGTGAAAAAGTAGGATAATCTTAGCTCAATAAACCGTTGAAGCCATCTTTATTATTTACGCCTGTAATACCAACCTAGTTTCTTTTATGGTATGTAAGTAAAATCTGTCTGCGATCATATTGTTTTTAATGTTTATTTTCTAGCCATATTACCGTCTTTTACATATACCTACTATCGCGTAGCATCTTTATAATATATTATGAAACGGGATTGAACACGAAACAAGCATTTTTATTTCATTTGACGTTTTATCCAGGTACGACTTGGGTAAGCAGCAGACGTCATCCAAGATATAAAAAAACATGATCCCGTTAATTCCCGTTTTGTTATGTAAAAATACATTAGTTATAAGTATTGTTATATATTAATTATATATACGTTTCGGTAAAGTCTTAGTAAATAAGTCATTACTTTCGATAATTTCAGAGAGCACCCGCCACACTCTCTGCCGCGGCTCAGCGTGGTGTTGCCAGTCAGCACTGGGTCCAGCATGGAGCAAATACCAGTTCCCAAGTCACGGCGGAAGCCACTATCACATGGCGAGTGAGTAATCCTTAGTATATTTTCACTAGCTTATAACTTGTGACAATTTAGCATAGAACAATCCTCACATAGAGCAATTAACATAATCTGAAATGTAAAAAAGACGCCTGAATTTTCTCCAATGTCCGTAAAGATTAGTCGAAATCAGTTTCGGCGATAAGCTCGACCTGACAGATACTTCTATAAGTTATGCATCAGAATATGCACTATTCTAATATATAGTTATCTCAATCGAAATCTATCTAAATAATGAAAATAAAATTGGATATAAAACAAAAAATAACTATTAAAATATATATCTTTTTGCTCTGTGTACTAAATTAATAGCATTTTGTATTTGTTGTTTCATTTTCAATGAATTCTAACAAGCTAGTATTAATTATTATCTAGCTAAGGATAGTACATAAACACTACAATCTACTAAAACCGAAACAGTTTAGCCATGACGGTAATAGAATTTCCACAAAATATTGCTAACGATTTTCATTAATTATTAGCGTCGTATTAATTTCCACTAGTTCGTGTTTTATGAACAGTTAATTGATTCAATATATCATATTGTTACAGTGAATCGATGACCGTGGTCCTGTCAGCGTTTTATGCTAAATTATTAATAGTTTTAGGAGTAGCATTGCCAGTTACAAGCACCATACAAAATGAAGTTTATACCAACGTTATATCTGACGTAAGTACTACACTTGTTACTTTCATGCTAATACCAGATATTAGTCATATTGTCTCTCGTATGAATAATATATCAGTAAATTAAGTAGTCTACTAGTACGTAAGAATATAGCCGTAATAAGTCGTGAGTGAACATATTTGCAGAAATATTTTATTTAAATATAGGTACTTTATAGCTTTCGTCTTCATGATTTATATACCTTTTCACAAACTCGCTCGGTTATATGTGTCTATTCTGAGTTTAAGTAAATGTCAAAGGACCTTATTATAAGATAGCTAGATACCTACACGTAAAAGTTTTAGTTCACGAGAATGTAAGTCCATACTTACTTATTATGGTCTTACACAAGAATAATAAAAAAGATCTCGATTAGCGTAATGTAATGTTTAGACAAAATCGTAGTAGTTTGTTCCTTCAAAAAATATCTGGGTTTTTTTCGCCCTGTGTACGGTAAGCTGATGTAATGACACCTCGTTTTTTTTCACATGAGTATTTGGAACTTTCATTAAGTGCTAAAGATGCGTACCTAGCTGAATATTACATGAAACAACTGCCTATCTGACCTCCATTACCCAAACACTATTCACGGAAACGCTGCTTAAGACAACCAGACTAAACCAGGGTTTAACTCAGACTTTCCTGTATCTGTTAGTCCGAATATTATTATTTTTACCCTGATATAGTGGCTTTAATTAGGTATTTAGTTTATGAGGTAACATAACAATTTACAGATGATTTACTAAGGTAACTTATTACACGAACTATGGAACCGATACAAGAGTAAATTGTTTAAAAACTACTGGTCATTAGATGTACAAGGTAAAACTAGCTCTTAAAACTATTCAAGGCTCTGAATATATTTACAGAGATTCAGTAGTAAGAGATAACAATAATTAGATAAGTATTTTAAATCTTGTACTTCAGCAAAGCATTTAACTTATGCATATTGTGGAGGATATCGTAAGTTATGGAAGTCCGTAGAGATTCAAATTTATAGCTCACCATGTGTAAAAATATCTAAGTATATGCAGTGATAGTGTGATACTGAAAGCCTACCAAATATAGTTAGGAAAAGGCTCGACATAAATATAAAAACACTGTAACTACGTTTATAAGTAAAATAGAAACCAAAGTTAAATTAAAATATACTGAAAATAAATAGGTACATCGCTGTGTAGAAAACTCACATTAAAAAAATATTATTAGTATACAATATGTAGGTTGCAAATATACTGTGCTCAAATATTTATATCTTTAGGTACCTACCTTACCTTACTAGTTAGTTAGTTACCTTACTTACTTATCTTTGCTTGTACCTACGTAGTTCCATTTTTTCAAAGTAAAGTAGGTAGGTATTAGCCTGTAAAGTATTTTCTTCTTAATAATGTCAGTTTTGTTCTTACAGGTTTTCACAATGTATCTATATGTAGTTAGTATGCTATTTCTAGCATACACATTTTATCATCTTCGAATAGCAAAACGAGAGAGAGATGGTAAGTTAAACAATAAAATATTTGTTTATTTGTTTTTCCGGAAGCCTAGTCTTCAAGTTAACAAAACACTTTTTTGCATCATGCTTTTTAAATTCCTATTACACGACTTTAGGTGCCGATAAACAAAAACATGTTTTGTTGATTTAATACTAAAATCGAACACTAATTGTTAGAATTTTTCATTGTTTTAAAGTTTATTAGTTTGACCGGTTTAGTTCACGTTCAACCCCCGCTTTATCAACCCTTGTCCATGTTGAACTTCTTAATGTAGTCCGCGTCCAACCCCTAAGGGGTCGAACATGGACTTTTATTTAAACCGTTTGACCAAAAGCAAAATCTTAAGCACTTAGGTACTTACCTAACTCCTAAAAAAATTCAACCTAAGAAAATTCTATAAACTTCATAGCAAATCTAAATCGTGATAATTATTCTTAATACAAAATTTTGACTTAAACCATGATCATTAAACATTTTAAATTGTTATAGAAAACGTGAAACGGACACGCTATGGCAGTTTTTATCTGCACTTGGGTGTGGCCGGATTTGGTGTGGGGTCCATCATTTATTCCTGTCTGCAATTCGGAGGGTATTTCGACCTCTCTGGAGACTGTCAACTGGCCATCGTAGCTCTCAAGCCCGCGCTAAGGATCCTGTACCTTGTTGCTCAAACAGTCTTCATATTCTCTTATACTGATGTATGTACAAATACTATAGGTACCTATATCTTCTATAGCGTTCTACTAACGTTTACTATTCAATATACTTATTTGTAAATATTAGGTAGGTATCTAATATTACCCGCACCCAGCAAATTATCCACTACGGTCAATTAAATTTTATTTAACAGTAAATTAATTCTTTAGGATAAAAACATTTGACGGATTTTAAGGTGAATTTAATTGAAATTGAAATATATTTGAAGTTGCAATACCGTAGGTATTATACATATCTATTGCTATACATTTAAGTACCTAACTGCTAACGGATTCATCACGAGTCTGTATGTTGTGTGCTTACCTCTAATAGGCAAACATACAGCACCTGTATACTCTATTTCCGATATCAAATTGATGATAACCTGATAAATGCTCAAAAAATATTAGTAAATACTCATGATGTTTGAAAATAAATTATTTGTTTCAGATAATAAGTAGATATTATAATCGCACATTCTTAACTACAAATTATTATTGTTTAATGTATAGTTTAGCATTGCTAGAAATATATCAGTCATTTAATGACATTAACACCGCTCATCTTGAACATAAAACTCTGTCTGACATTAACGGAATATCGCCGCTAGGGGCGCTAGTCGCACGTGATGTCCGAAAGTGTCAAATTCAATAGTTTATTGGGCTTTGAGAGCTATCTCGCCAGTGGCACCAACTGGTGAGCGCAATAACGCTAGCTCTCATAGAAGCCTTTGGATAAAACTTATAACTAATTCATTATTCAATCCAAAAATAACATGATAAATTATTTATTTACAGATTCTAGATCCAATGCGTGGAGTGGTACTCGACAGATTCGGGCTGATGCACTTGATAGCAACAAATGTCTGCGAATGGCTGAATGTCGTCGTTCAGGAGACAAGAGATGACATCATTTCTATGGCTTACAATCGGCCAGGACTCATACGCTATGCAAACTTCACAGGCCACCCAAAAGTACTTTTAAAAGGAGTTATCGAAAATACTACTTCTAAACTGGATCAAAAGCTCACAAGTGATATTATTAGCGACGACTTATCAAACCTCACGTTAGATTTCTTAAATGTTGCCGGGAATAATGACAGTTGGACTTGCAACGTCACTGATATGATCACACCTTTGATTAGAAGTGTCAATCCGTATTTGAGACCGTGCGGAGTGGAGTACAGCCTCTTGTGTTCTATCATCATAGTTGTGATCTGGAATGATATATGTACCGTACCCGGATCGGTAAATTACTTTTTTATTTCTCTCTAATACCACTAATGTGTTATATCCCCATAATCAAAATATTGCTAATAATGAAAAAAATCTGATTAAATAGCCAGTTTTTCTGTTGTACATTTTACTTTAATAACAACAAACTTTGTGGACTCTATAATCACGATAGAGAACTCTACTTAATGAATTCGGGGAAGCCGAGCCAGGCTCGTATTAATTAGGTCAATGAATATCGAAACTACGTGTTCGTTTCCAGAAACTAGTAAAGCAGCGCGCTCCAACTGCAATAATTGCCAAGGACCGTCAGTGCTGTGCTCGAACCAAATCAAACAACCATTTCTCCGTAGACTGCGGTAGTACACACAAAGGCCTATTCATGGGTGTAGCAGTACTGGCTGGCACTATAGTCAGTCTAATGTTATTTAATGGATTGTTCCAAAAACATGAACATATGAACTTAGCATTACTACAGGTACCTAATGAAAATATTTAAATTAATATATAGTACACTTTTTTACTGCTTTTTTTATTTTTTTTTGGGGTCGTTCTAGTCTCGGCGAATACAACTAAATGTTTTTTTTAAGACAAGTTTATTTTAAGGCAAGTATATTTGCATAGGTACTACTTATAATAATTATTATTTGTTTAGATAAATATATGGGAATCGATCCTGTTCTTGATAATGACCCTCGGATCAGGAGCTTGTCTTCAAAGGATGCGTACCTTGCCGTTAAACCGAGCCATCGCAGTGTTGCCTTTGGAACATGCGCTGTTACTAGTTACACAGTGTGGAGTATACTTATACTACCTGTTTCAAATTATTGGAGCTGGATTTTTAATACAGCAATATCCAGAAGAATCTCGAGCAACCAGGTATTTATTTTCGCTAGTGATCCTGAAAATATACTTAATTAATATCCAGAGAAGATTCTTATCTTACTACCGTTTTTTCACTTTCATTACAGAATTATATCACCTCTATGCGCTGTCATACAAAGTTCGTGCCAAACGCTTTTAGTGCTGGACGCGTGGTCTCGCCGGTGTGCCAGCACGGGCCGCCAGCGACCAGGCCGGCAACTAGTGACGTTCCTTCTAGTTGGAAATCTCGCATTATGGCTTATCAATCGAGTTAAAAATGCAAGAGCAGAATTTCACCCTTTACAGGTACAGTAAAGTAAACCCAAAAAGGGAATTCCGATACAAAAAAATATATACCTAGGTAACTAACTAGCTTTCCGAGGCACGGGAGCGTAACAACCGCCACGATTCCTGAATCCGGGCTTCCTGACTAGTTCTAAAGAGAAAAACCGAGATCGAACTCATGATCTCATGCACGGCAGTCGCGCTTGCGACCACTAGACCAACGTGTTGCCTCGTTAGTGTAGTGGTCGCAAGCGCGACTGTAAACACTAGTAAATAGCTAAAAAAAGAAAGATAAAAAATTTACTGTTAAATCCGTCAGCTACGTAAAACTCACGTAAATAAATTGTTGTGAAATGGTTAGCTAAGTCAATTGTTCATTACAATTAAATTTCTTATAAACAATAGAAAAAAAAAACCGTGTTTTTTAGCATTTAAACTATAACATTATTTCAGATGGAATTCTACGGAGTTTGGGCGTGGACGCTTATTACTCACGTGTCTGTGCCACTACTAGTTTGCTACAGGTTTCAAGCTACTGTGTGTTTTTATGAAATTTGGAAAAATGCTTATAAAAGATCAAGAGAGACAAATATTATAGACACAGATGATGTTGAAATGAAAAATCACCATGTTGCTTAGTATTTTACACCAATAAACTTGACGTACAAATATTGTTGTTTATCGATTGTGTTTATTTTTTTAAAAAATGTTACTTTTAAGTACCTTGTTTTGCCAGTTAGCAAAACTAACTAACTTACTAACAGGTAAGTAGCAAAACAGCAGTAGAAAAGCTAGATTATGTTTAAGAATATTTATTTTATAAGTATACTTACTTATCAACAAACAAATAAAAACTGAAGTATTGTTAAATACATGAAATCTACTTGGAATGTTTTAACTTATGCTGCGATAATTTTAGACGCGGACAGCGTGTTTTAGAATAAATACTTTTACAATTTAAAAAGTTAATTGTATCACTTGACTCTTCATAAAATAACATTAAAAAATACCGTGCTATGATAGGTAAAGGTACGCTGACCTGAATCTAGATATTTTCAGAACATCAAATAATCCAATAATCAAAAATAAGTACCGAATAGAAGTTAACCGAAATGTCTGTCTGAAATTAGTTTATGCTCGTCCAAGTACAATTTCCGGTGAAGCAGTCAAAAGCCTGCGCTCAGACAAACTGCGTAAATCTCTTCCAAAAAATAAATATGTTCCAAGTAGATTAAGTACTTCTAAGCGCTTGTTCACATTTTTTTAAGTACTATTCTACTTTGGAAAGGACGCATAGCAGAGCGATGGGTTGATAATTCTCAGGTGTATCCATAGGACCACACTTTTATATTGGTCTAATAGGTATCTCTTATTTTCCATCGATCCGGGAATTCGCCCTTTTCCAAGCTAAGGTTGAAGATATGATTGTGCAGAATTAAAATAGCAAAGAACTAAAAGTCTTAAGGTTATATATACACCGGCGAGGCGACGAGTGGATGGGATAGGCGATAATAAAAATTTGTATGGCAACATTTTTATCCATGCACTACCAACATCTTTGGTGTAAAAAGTCCGGATGCGCGAGGACGTGTGAGTGGAGAATTAAAATATTTGTTAGTATAATATTCAAATATATTTCTCGGACGGCGCGGTATAGCGATGGACATCTTCGGTATAAAAGGGTATGCGTGATTTCAATTCACGCCCATCCCTCACCTTGCCGGTGTAAAACCACCTTGACTTTCTGAATAATTCGTACGCTAAAGGGGGCTACCTTTATTAATTTCGCCGCCAGAGTCGCACATGAGGTCATTTCAGAATTCATTAGTAGGCTTTGACAGCTGACGCGCCAGTGGCGCCATAAAAGTAGTCCTCAATCCATCGGGTTCAGCTTTCTTTTCAGGGATCGTGTTCTGCTTCAGGGATCTTTGTTAGAATGCAATCAGATAAGTAGATTCTTTCCAAGCGAGGTAAACTAAGAGTTACAATTATTTTGATTATAAGATAGATCATAAGATTTTCCAAAGCTTTTTTGAATTCACTGCCTTTTTTACAAAATTATTGACTATTATGTACCTATATAATTATGAATTAAAATTATGATTACCCATTTATCTATACTAATATTATAAAGCTGAAGAGTTTGTTTGTTTGTTTGAACGGGCTAATCTCAGGAACTACTGGTTCGAATTGAAAAATTCTTTTTGTATTCGATAGTCCGTTTATTGAGGAAGGCTATAGGCTATATAACATCACGCTACGACCAATAGGAGCGGAGCCTAAATGAAAAATGTTTCAAAAATTAAAAACCGTTGAAACTAAAACACGCGAACAAAGTCGCGGGGGACAGCTAGTATCTCTATTAAAGAAAACAAATTTATTAAAAAACATCGTTATATAAATAATAAAAAAAATTGTCTCATAAAAACTCTTGGGCCTTAATTCTGTTAAATACGAAACAGACTTTTTATCTTAGATATAATTATTATACTTATTTGTACCTATATTGTGAGAATTACAAAAACAGCATATACTCCAATTTCCTTATAAACGTAAACGTTACAAGCACCCAACAGACTAATAAAGACAGTTAAGAATAACAATAAAATTTAATGTGTCTTTACACTGTGACTAGATTATTTAATTATTGATATAGTAATTCCTCCTTAACGCATTAAATAGTCGATATCGCAAAATGTGCAGCTAAAATAATTTGTTTTATTGTGTATGTTGTTTATGTAATAATCATGTAAATTGAATTATTTTGTTTTATTTGCCAAGCAACCGACAAGATATCTCTTGTTATTTTGGTCTAGAGTCATATGTCTATCTTATTAGGCAACCATAGCACCTCTCGCAGAGTTCAAATCTTGGCTAATCGTTACTGGCCTAGAAACATTATACGAAGCTAAATAGTTTTTCTGAATAAAAAAGACGCATCCGATAGTTTATTTGGAACTTTAGCTATATAATTTTTTGTAAAGAACCTGTCATAGGAATACGAAAAAGTTTGGCGCAGTAAAATTTTTATAAAAATCTTCGGTGCCATAAAGACATGTAGCTCGAGCTGCAAAAAAAGTTAGCAGCATAACCTCGGAGGACGGACAGGGTGCGTCTGTCATATCTGTCAAATTTGTGTACAATATTTCCTCATTTTAGATTTTAAAAACAAGGTATTTGTAAAAAAATATGGCTTCTGTAATGGATGTTGATGAAGAAGAAGTCGAAATGGCTTCCTCGAGTAGTGGTAAAGGCGATAAAAAGAGATTTGAAGTTAAAAAGGTAAATATGTATTCATAAACGCATACTCATCGTAACGTTGTAGGCAATTTCTTTGTTGTTATATATTTAATTTCTTACCTATTTTATTTTATTCCAGTGGAATGCCGTCGCTTTATGGGCTTGGGGTATGTATAAAATAGACATTTTGAATCCTTTCATTGTTCGATATACCAATTAATATGATCGGTATTTTGTGTTCCAGATATTGTGGTCGATAACTGCGCGATTTGCCGAAACCATATAATGGATCTTTGCATAGAATGTCAAGCAAATCAGGCATCGGCTACGAGTGAGGAATGCACAGTGGCTTGGGGTGTCTGTAATGTAAAGATCTGTTTTAAACATTTTTATTTCATTATAATCGTAATCATTGGTCATAAAAATAAACAACTCTTTTTTTTGTTTTCAGCATGCTTTCCACTTCCATTGTATCTCACGTTGGCTTAAAACTAGACAAGTCTGTCCTCTAGACAACAGAGAGTGGGAATTCCAAAAGTAAGTTAAATAATTATGCATAGTTGTAAATATTCTTATTACCTACATTGGATAATTTACAAGCACCCATGGATAAAATTCTTACCAATAGTATATATCGTTTATACATTTTTTTAACTTTGAATTGCCATGTTGCATCAACATTTTATGCAATTGACCTGATAATACAATCTTGTTATATTACCGACAGTCATGGCTATGATTTCAATGGACTGATTTATTAATTGTATTTCCTATTTCAGGTATGGACACTAGAGCAGGATGCTACGCCTATCCTACACAAGAAGTCACTGCTTACCATATTGAGAACGGGCCATACCAATGTCAATATTGCATTAAGTTGATAATAAACTAACTCAAAAGTACTAAATTTTTCGTTATTAATTTCGCGATTATTTGTAAATTGTGATGATGGAACTCTTGTAATGAAAATAAAAAACCCAAAAAAATAGTAAACATCTACCTGTCTACCATGAAATGTTTATTTTTTAGGAAGATACTCATCAGTCATCAATTAATTGGTGTACTAGCTGTAGACCGCGGCTCCGCCCGCGTGGGTGTCTGTTATCACGGCAAAAAGTAGCTATGTCCTTTCCTGGGATCCAAGTTTATCCCATACCAACGTTCATCAAAATCGGTTAAATGGTTTAGCCATGAAAGTGTAACAGACAGACAGTTACTTTCGCATTTATAATATTAGTATAGGTATGAATTTTATGTGAAGGTTACTATGAGAAAGCCACAACACAAATTAAACAAAATTTTAGAAAGAAACTTGAGGCAATTTATTGTGATAATATTGAAATGAAAAATATTTGTTTGTCAACAATATGCAACTTGTTTTTGTCTAAATTACAGGTTTCTTACATACACTATTCCCATTAGGAATATCACAATAGCTAGTCGTAAAACTAGCATTTACAAATAACTGCATAGTAGCCTATCTGGCCACATAGTAGGTATGTGCATAAATTTTTCTAATACAGCCAATACTTGAAAATTAAAATACGTAAAATTATTCTACAAATTTGTAAAAATGACCACTCTTAGAGGTAGGTACATAATTTATAATTATGGAGATACAATTAAGTCACTCACTGTGTACATTAGCTACAAATAAAATATATTACAATTGGACAAATTAAAATATGACCTCTATGGTATATGTAATGCAGAATGAAATATTATTAAATACATGTTTGCTACAAAATGCCCTTCTGCATCTGTCCCTTATGGTCTAGTACTTCATAGCTAACAATTTTATTTATATTCAGTCTGTCACGTCTATTGAACAAATATAATAATGTCAAAAGATTTCAATTTGTAACATACCATAACGAATACCGTACAAAATATATGTATTGGATACTTTCACTCAGGTTACTCAACTTATTCCAACCCTACGTACCTACCATCCTCTATAAGTTGTCGCAATTTTTATTATTTAATCCAAATACGGCTTCAACATTTAAATAGTTAATATTATTTTAATGTTATATACAAACTATGTCCCTACAACTGCTGAACAGCTTTATACAAGCGTAACACCTGTCGTCGATACATTTCATTCCCATAACTATATTAAAAATCAACATGAATCTGTACATATTAACAATATCCACAATTTTAATAGTGAAAGAAAAAATATGAATCGGAACCAATTATAAAGAATCTATTGTATAACTCGGCTCAATTTAATTTTGAAAGTGTCTAATCATCAACTCCGAAACTAAATGTCATCACATACAATCCTATGATAATAATATACTAACTTTGAGAATGATTGAATCCTGTCTCGAGACTCTTGTTCAAATTGAAGATTTATCACTACATATTAATAATAATTATTATTATTATTACTCTTTAAATAGAGAATTTATTTCACTATGCTCATCAAAAATCCATAACATATTCAATATACACATTTCATTAAGACATTGGTACAAGAACAAATTATATAATGCAATGAGATCTACCTGCAGCAAGTCCACAAAGTCAACATATAAATTAAAAAGGTAAGAAAAACTTGTGTTCTCAATATTACATAACTTTATCCAGAAACAATTTTCTTAACAAATGGCAGTTTAATACACCAGGGACTAATTTCACCTCTTCAAATAAGTCATATCTGCCTCTTGATTTGATGTTTATTATAGCCACATCTTAGGCTATAATAAACAAAGCCCAATGTAATTGTACATTATTACTTTGGATTAACATAATAAAAGATATCCATATATTATGTCTAGATCAACTTATTTGACGACTGTGAAAATACCTGACAGTTATGGGTTTAAGTATATGAAATGAATTTGCACTAATAAAATCAATAAAATCTTTACCAATGTTCATTTTAATAAATATTCCATGGAATCATCAAATAAAATCTGATGCTTAATCACACATTACTCAAATGTCAGAACTTCACGTCACCAAAATAAATACTAGATAAAATAATCCTAATCAGTGTCAATTAAACTAATAATTGAATAATAACGGTGGAAAAGTAACCATAAGGTAGTTGCGGCTGTCAGTCTGCTGAAATAGCAGTTGGCAAATCAATAGTACGGCTCTCATTACCAAATATTAATCTTAAGCGCTTCATTGGAGGCAGAGGACGGATTGGACTATGCTTGCGGTGACGCTCTTTAGATCGACGCCTTTTTTTCAGGCGCCGCGCCGTCTCGGGGTCAACGCCCTCTAGCCGTAATACTTCATACTCAGGCGCCTCTGTCGTAGTTCCACAATCCATTACCTCTTCCACTACAGGACTTCTCTTCATCCGCAACGTAAGTTTTAAACCACGCCGTGGAGGGGTGCAAGGGCATTCACTACTTTTATTAGAGTTATCTGCCAACCATGGAGGACCTGAGTCTGTCTCTTTCTTAGACTCTTCAGGCCGATTTGTAACATCTAATTTTGGATTCTTGTTCAATTTACTATCTTTAGATTCACTTGGATTAACGTTTTCTCTAAAATCATATATCTCACTTTTCACACAAGCATTGTCACTTACACGTTTATTATCAACCATTTGTTCTTCAACATTGGAATTACTCACAGAAGTCTCTATCTTTCCTTCAGTAGGAATACCCAATTCTGTTCTTTGCAGTAGAGATTCATTTGTATCACAATTATTCTCTGTTTTTTCTAATTTTGTGTTTGTAATATCAACAGAATCAAAATTCTCTTTTTGACTGTCATTTGATTGTTCTGTTTTTATATTACTTGCATTTAAAACATTTAACTCAGTTTCTACCTTTGGTGTTGTTAAATTTCTGTCCAATTTTACTTCACTACTTGCTTTTGTTGTAGGTTTTGATTTAGAACAAGTAGACTGGGTGCAGGTATCAAGTAAACGTTTGTGACTTCGTAACACTATGCCTGTATGAGAGTCACGACTACTGCGAGAACTAGTTGTGCTACAGCAACGCGATGGAGGTGCTCGTCTTTTTACTTCAGCTGCAGATACAGGCATGCCATTTGTTGCTTTATTACTGTCTGTCCTTCGCCGTAACCTATCTCCTCTACTTGAAGCAGAAGATTCTCTACTGCCCTGTGCCTCTTTACTGTCTGGTCCATCAATAACATCTGCAATACAACCTTGGGCTATTAAAAGTTCTGCATCATATTTTGTTAAACCTTTTTGTTTCATTTCCTTCATGCTTAATGGTGAAACTATGTCAGAACTTTGCCTACTAGATATTTGAGATTTTTCTGGGTTTTTGCCATTAATATTCTTTTGTGTTTGCTTTGCTTTCTTTCTATTTATTCTATTATCAGTTTCTCTAAATCTGTATCTAGTAGCTTGCTCATCGTTGTGTGCATTTTGTACAGAAAATGCACCTTTACCTCGTCTTTCACAAGTCTCACATTCACAATAACAGTTACCATTTCCAAAAAAGTCTTCTCCATAAAAACAAGTTATTTCTTCACCAACCTCAATATCTCTTAAAACACGAACAAAAGCCTTGCCACGGTCTGTTGCTTCAAAAGTACAAGTAGGTCTACAGTCATGATTGATGTATGCTGCAGGGCCCAGCCACAACTGAGCACAGTTTTTTCTACAGCTATACATAACAGAAAAATCATTTTTCCCTGGGTGTAATAATTGTTTTTCCTCTTCTTCTGTCATTTCAGCAATACAGCCCACTAAGAAATCAATTCGTTCATGTTTAAAAAACTTTTTGGTTGTTGAAATTTTTGCCCCCACTCTCCCTTCCAAGGAATATCTATAACATGGCTCAATAACAAAGCCTGCTTTTTTATCAAAAACCCGTAAATAACGATAAATCTGAAACAAAAAATAAATAAAGTTAAACATTACAAAACTAATCTTATTTGGACTAATAGTTTAGTGAAAGACCATAAAAGGTAGGTACAAAGCTAGGGACACTATAAAGGCTCAAAACATGTACTAATTTATAGCATGTATGATATTTAAAATGAAGGTTTCAAACAACTGAATACCACTCTTTTTTGAATAAAAAACATAACTTTGATTTACAAGAAAGATTTAAGGATAAAAATTACTAACATGTTCTCTTAGCTTGCTCTGTTGATGTTTATTTTTGCTAAAATGTCTTGGCATCCATTCACCATTGGCTAGTCTTGTATATGCCTTATTATAATCCTGAGTCTGGATGAATTCCTTAATGATACTCTTCAGCTCTTCTTTATTTGTTTTTAATGGTCTATAGCGAACATTCATTTTATGTGTAGTGATGTCAAGATAAGGATCCACTATTAGTGCTGTAGCTAGATCATCGTACTCTGACAACTCACGGGGAGTCATGCCCATTGGTTGCATCTTGTGGAGCACTTGCCTCCCTGGGTATGTCGCTGATCCAACAACCATCCTGAATACCTGAATAACAAAGGACGCGAAAGCTGTAGTAACACATTATTTTTCCATGTCCTATAAACACTGTTGGGATCGATTTTCTTTCAACAAAAATGACTGTAAATTGTAAAGTAGCATTCTCATCAGCAGTAAAAAGTACAATACTATTACCCATACAATCTTTCAATTTCTAAAATATAAATGGACAAACATGGCGGCCGAACACGAAAACCAAAAACCGACACGTCAAATTGTTGTCACTGTTTTTTATTCTTTAGAATAGCTTAAATATAAAAAAAATACTAAATAACATGGAACAACTATTCAGCTAATAATAACACTTACTTATATCATTGAATGTACGTAAAATTCATGATTATTTTTAATAACAACTTCACTATCTAGAAGCACTTTCAGACGCTAACCGCTAGGTTATTTGCATATATTATACATAACTAAGTGTTAATTTTAAATTCTAATAAATTTCTTCATAATTATTTAACATGAATCAAAACTGAAGCAAACTGGTCATATTCAAATTAATATCCGAGGAAAGCTGAAAAACAACCATGTTTTCGTGCACTCCATTCATTAGGTAGTGATGTACATTGTTGTACTTGTAGAATGTAGATTAATTGTATGTATATCAATAAATTGATAAACCCATTATTGATAAAACGTGGGGATCAAACTAAGTAAAAGGTGAGGAAACATAAATTTTTGACAATTTAAAACATTGTTATCAGATAAAAAAAAATAGTTAAATTTTATTGGCATATTGATTCAAATATTTTTTAAATTTGAAATAATACACAAAACTTAGTGTAATCGATTCAAGTCCAAGGAATATGATATAATTAATATAAACCAATAAAATTTATAAATAGATTTAAATGTTTCATACTAAAATAATGATTTATCAATAATTGGTTAAGCATAAAACCATAAAAATTGTAGTCACTTTGATCTCGGGTGTGGTGTAACAGGTAACTTTATTCCATCATCTTACTAAGATGTCAGTATTAGTTTTCTAAAATGGAATCACCTGTAGAATAAATTTTTCAAATGATTTTTGGAAAAGGTGATCTTAGATCCGCTAGCAGTACACGGACTTATTAAAATAAAAAATGGCGAATTGAGCATGTATTTTTTAGAACTCACGTGTCACTTGCACTAAAACAGTGCTTCTTTTCGAGACGCTGGTGTATGTAACTTCTGCCCGAGATTACGTTAACTGGGCTATAATAATATATCCTATATAATTGTGTATTCTGTTTTTTGTTTGAGAACCACAATTAAGTAAATGACTCGATACTTCATTTATGCTTAATGCGCAAAATCTTAATCAATATTTATTTCTGAATAGTTAATGTAATCAAGAATAGCATAAGCAAATGAAGTTTTGACGTGACAACGTCTTATAAATTGGTTTGCCGGGTGACACTTCAAGAAACTGGGTAACGCTCCGCTCACGTTATGCGCTCACAATGAGAGCGAGTGAGAGGCACGCGTCCCTTCCACTCGGGCATGGTTAGCCCGCCTAAGAGCGAGAGAGACAGACATTGACATTGACAGTCGTTGTCACGTAAAACTTTCGCCCGTATACCGACTTTACAGGCAACCAACGATTTTTTTAGCTATAATATATATACCGAGAGTAAAAAATATATAATAAATATTAAAAAATCTAATAAGGTGAGTTTGAATTTTATTGACTAATTCAGAATAATCTTATATACCAAATTTTATCGATACTTTTATCCATTAAATCCAGTATTCATCCCTATAGACGTCAAATCAGGCGTTTTGACTGGCATATGAGGTTCCATTATATAAAAGTACTCTGTGCAACAGTGCAACTCTGTGGGTTGAAGTAACTGGAAGTTGTCAAGTTGGTAGCATTCTTTGTTTTTTCAAGTTTTTGGATATCATTGAATTTAAGGTGCGCGATAAATTAATCGGCCAGTGTTTTTCTTATTTATCAGAACTTGTGTCCTATCAAATATTTCAAGGTATAGTATTAAGACATGAAACCGTTTTCAACACCTAGCCTCTATTTGAACAACTATTTTTAAAACCCAAGTACATTGTAAAATGGCGTCCTATTTTTCGTTACCCGACTGTCTGTGTTTATTGGAAATTTATTTTGGTTTTGTTGCAGATGCCTAACATAAAACTCCAGTCTTCAGACAGTGATATTTTTACTGTGGACGTTGAGATAGCAAAATGCTCGGTAACAATCAAGACTATGTTGGAAGACTTAGGAATGGAAGATGACGAAGAGGAGGTAGTTCCATTGCCAAACGTAAATTCTGCTATACTAAAGAAAGTCATACAATGGGCAACCTACCACAAAGATGATCCTCCATTGCCAGAAGATGATGAGAATAAAGAAAAACGGACAGATGACATATCTTCATGGGATGCAGATTTCCTGAAAGTTGATCAAGGCACTCTTTTTGAACTAATACTAGCTGCCAACTATTTGGATATAAAGGGTTTACTGGATGTTACATGCAAAACTGTAGCTAATATGATCAAGGGTAAGACTCCAGAAGAAATTCGCAAGACATTTAACATTAAAAATGATTTCACTGCTGCTGAAGAAGACCAAGTTCGTAAAGAAAATGAATGGTGTGAGGAAAAGTAAATTACAAGTCATTGTAACAACACTCTATTTAGATTTAATATATCTAAAATATGTTGTAAGTTTCTAACAATGTATGTATACTTCAATTTCATTTGCCTCTAATAGATCTGTAGTGATCAAATTACAGGACTTATTGTTTATAGACTGAAGTCAAAAAGACACATAACTCACTATTTTACTTGATATTACACCTAATTCGATAATAAAGTGAATAATTTAAATAATATTACCATTGACCCAAGGTTTGCTTTTCATTGTTTCTTAGAATAAATTTTCTAAACTCAGTATTAATATTTTAATTCTATTAAAGTATTTGTTAATATTTCACTCCTTAAAGTCCTCTTATTTATTGCACATCCTTGTTCAACATGTAAATATTACATAATTTAAAATTAATGAGTTAATTTCTCTTGTAACAAAGCAAATATTTTTACTTGATTATTTGTAAGCATAGTACTTAGAAAAAAGGTATTAATTAAATCTCTTTCTCTATGCCTTATTGTACCAATGATTTTAATACTACCAGAATTATCTTTAAAAATCAGATTGGAAGATATGGCAATATCTTGGCAGGTATAATAGCCTAGAATCAACTGCTTGATTCTGCAGATATCTTCTTTTATATTAAAACTTAATTGAAATGAATGATTAGACGAATGAATATGTAATACATTATTATAGTTCCGGGTTGCCTATGAACATATACATAACTGTAATAAAATGTAATTGCAATAAATTAATTACAACATTTGCAGCCATAGGACACTTTTCTTAATAAAATTTTGCATTATTAGAAAGAAAATTGTAAGTGTAAAGTTTTTTTTAAGTAATGACTTGCTATCTTGCAGTAAGCCGCAACCTTAGTATTAGGAAACCAGGTGTAAACGACTAAACCTAACACAGTAGTCAACCCGGAGCACTGCTTTATGTAATCACTAATCATTAATTTGAATCATTAGTTTCATTAATAAAAACAGATAACAGAATCGAGCAGTGGGATCTTTGAATACAACATTATCTACATAGTTATTTATTATTAAATTAAATTGTTTCCAGATTTACACCCATAATTACCTTTTAAATATTATTGCTGATTAATTTGAATGCTAAAACTGTTTAAAACGTTGTTCCTTGCAGACTTCATAAAGAAATAGTATAAAGTCTGAATTTATACAAAAAGAACATGACTTGGGTAGATAATTTCTAGTGTTTACAAACATAGATCATTAATTAAAAAATTAATGTTGTAAATCAAAATATTTCTAGTTTTTTTGTAAATCCTTATAGCAGGGCCTTATTACCTAATCATTAGGAAAAATACGAAGTATATTAATATTTTTAATATTAGCAAAATAATATATTTTTAATTCTATAATCTCAATTAAAATATTCTTAAAATACATAAATAATAAAGTGTGATATCTAAGTAATAACAAGTTTAAAATTACGACTTTTATGCTATACTGCGATATGTGTCGTCTACATTATTATATGTATCGGAAATGAAATAGGTGTCAATACATCTTAGGATTGGGCTATTAAATCGTCCGAGGTAAGATCCACATGTCGCAGCACCAACTAAAAGACCAATTATGAAACCAAAAGCTACCAACAAAATTAAAAATAGTCGAAGCTTATCTTGTGTCAGACAAATCTCTTTACAAATGCACAGGAAGTCGTATACAGACCTGAAACAATTTTTAAACTAAATTTAAGGGCAACTTACTATTGCGTTAGGAGAGCTAGAAATAAAAATAGAACGTATCAACGTATTTATTACAGAGCCGCATCGATCTTAGGAGGCGCACGTGTGCTTGTCGGCCGATCGTCATAGGAATCATTTTGTGTTACTAACGATAACATAGTGCATAGTCTACTTATTTCAGTGTTAACAATAGAGTTACTTTATTTCCATCAATTAAAATATAAATCATTACCTAAGCATCTAATCATTAGCTAAGGTAGGTAGGTTCTTGCTTTCAGATTGTAGTGTGTATTGATTACCTTCATAAAATGCCCTAATTGCCTACATAAATGTTTTAATATTACTTATATAGACTCATGCTTTATCTGCACAAGCTTTATACCAACGTACTTGACTAATATTTAACTATAACAAAATAATGTACTGAAATACGCAGCTAGCTCAGAAGATATTATGCTGGATATTTATATGGTAGGTACAGTAAATAGGTAGACAGGTACCTACCTACCTCCCTACGTGTGAAATTGTGAGAGTATAGAAATCCTTAAAATATATAAGTAAGTAAATATATCTTAAATAATTATTGGGATCGCACTGACATGATATAGGTATCTAATCGAGTTACAAACTAGCTAGCATATTTTTTTGTTAGGCTAAATTAGTTCCCACAGCAGGGCAAAGGCCTAACCTTTCCTTTTCCAAACCGTTCTGTCTTTTGTGATTTCTGGCCACGTGCGCCCCGCATGTCTGACGAGATCATCGCACCACCTTCGCCGCGGTCGACCTCGACGTCATTATTCCGGCGTCCAGTGGGTGACGATCTTTACCCATCGTACAGGCTGCATGCGTGCGACGTGACCAGCCCACTCCCACTTAAGCCTGGCTGTATTTTCTCCGACATCCTTGAGTCCCATTACTTGAGTTATGGAGGTAGCTAGTATATATTTATTATTATTTTCAACTCTCAACTTTTCATCGTCTACTGTTTTAGGTACCTACCAACTCGATTGCGCGGGTAATAGGTAATGTTTTTTATCAGCCTATTTTTTGAGATCGCATTAACTTAGGGGTAGCTCTAACAAGTTGAAGTGCTAGACACCAACCTGCAACATCTCGTATTGTCGCAAAGCAGTTTGTCAGTTTCGTCTAGAAGCCTCTGAAGTTGTTGTTGGGCTAATGTGATTACAGGGCATTTCTTATGAAGAATATTTGCGATTTCACCTTCAGGGTCTAAATCACAACTGCATCCAGGAGAATCGATGTTACTATCAATTCTTCCATCACTGCGAATATCACTTCTTGGTGAAGCTTCACCTCCGTCGTAATTGTGGTCAAGGGGACCGACGTCATCATGAGATCCTCTTCTATTCTTCTTGTATGTTTTCCTAGAATATCTATAAATATTTTGTACTTGATAATCATCCGATGACATTGGGTACCTATAGCTTTGTTGCACAGAGTACTTTTATATATGTTTGTTGTCTTGTTTCAAATTGATTGTGTACATTCAAAAGTGAAGTTTACATCCATATAAAGTACTCTGTGGTTGTTAAGAGATGAGTTTTATGGTATGTTGATACCGTAAAAAATAGGAAGTTAGTGATTTCCACTTGTTGGAAATGCAAAGAGTGATCTCTCTCTATCGAGAGAGTTTTTACTCTCATCTCTATAATAATATGAATTAGGTAATTTATGTGTCAGAGATAATATAATAATTATATACTAATTATTATAGGTGTAATTATATTGTGACCCGCGATGGCGAAATCGGGGCCGCACCGCTCGACACCCCTCGTCGCTCGCACTGGTGTTGCCTCCTGCTGTCTATCGTGGCGGTTATGTTGGGGGGCCCATCTGGTGAGCTGGCGAGTCTCCACCTGCCTATTTGATCGCATTAACATGTGTTAGAAGGCAGGTGTCATAGTTTTCCGATTTAGTTCTAATAACCAATTCACTAACATTTACCTACACATAGCTTAAATTTTTATTTTCTATTCATTATATACAATAGCTTTTTATCTACTTTGGACCGCTCATTTCTGTTCTTCCATAAAGCATAGGTGGATGGGCCCTGGTAGATGCCTCATCCCAGTTTAGAGTAAATTCTCAACAAGGCCACTGTGTGTTAGACCTGTGTCCCCACGTAACCCTTTCAAAGGACCGGGTGTTCTCGTTACTGAGGATTACCCGTGAAAAACAAGAGATACTAACACCTTCAATCGCCTGATGTACGAAGATACCTACCTACTTAATTGTAATAAGGCAAATATAAATAAATTGAAAAGGACATTCTTGAACTGAAGACAATATCTTATCAGACACTTTACCTACACTTATAATACAGTGTATAAAATACATGGGAAACAATCGACAGCCCCAGCCCTAACACACTAATGAGAACGTCGTTGTTATAGATAAAAAATATTTATCGGTTATTGACTCGATCGGGAAACTATCACAATACCTATTCACAATTTATTATTGACATGATGCCTTATAGAAATTGATTGTCTAATAGGTTATAATTACCTTATACTCATTATCACAAAACACTTGGTCATTATTGTATAAATTGGGCAGATGCTTAGAGTCGGAAACAAATAGGTGTAGGTACCTATACGACTTATTCTATAAAAAAAAAACTACCTATTGTACAGTGCGTTGTCACAACAGACCCTTGCTAACTAAGCAAGACAGGATTTAATACAGGGTGTACACAAGGGGTTGTTCAAATACAGAGAGAAAGAACATTTAACATTAGTCAAGAACTAGTTCTACGCGTTCAATAAAAGATGTTTAAAACCATATTGTAATAATATTTATTTGTATTGTATAAATAAGGTACTTGTAACAAAATCGAATGCACTTGGCTCTGGTATATCGCACAAATAATGTATCTACCAGACTCTAGCTATCTAAAAGACTGGTGGCGTACTTACATCCTTATTCTAACATCGGAAGGTTTACATTCAAATTTAAAATCGGATTATTTGCATATGGAGAGCATTATTTGCTAGAATGATTAAAAACACGTTCGGCAGATATAACTTTTGTTTTTTACTTTTCTTACATTACCTATCTATGCTGTACTTGTACCATTGCTGGACCAACTGAATTATGATTTAAAAATACAATTGTAGATCATACACTTCCAATATTTGAATAAAACAGTAATACAATCAGATTTATTTGCAATAAAATATTCATAACAAAAAAAATAAGACAAAACAAAAGCAGGTAAGTTCCTACTATTGCATGTACCTACCTATGTATATAGCCATTGCAAAATGCGACTTGGAATAGGAGTTCAATTTGCACAAACCGTTCATATGACATTTTTACTTCATTCAACTGAAAAACAACCATTTAATTACCTACTGTTATATCAAATATGGTAACTTTCATATTGTACAATAAAGTATAATCTATTCTAAATTCCTAAGTGTATAACGTACCTAACTACAAAAATATTTAAATTCCTTTATCTATAAATATTTATATGTAACTTTAGTCTCCAAAGGATTGGTGCATCCATTTCTTTGAATACTCGTATACGACGAAGAGTGCTGCTGTCGCGGGAATGGTTCTGACAAGCGTTGGCTTGAGCCCGTTGTACAAGGCTAGAGCACCTGAAAACATGTAAAATATAATTTTAATCATTGTTGTGATTCAATTGTTCATACAAGAGACGTGTTTTTTTAGTTTTTTCGTCCTCATGGACGAAAAACCCCTTTAATTTTTAAATACAAAAAAAAATATAGTTTTTTTTTTTCGAATATAGCAATACAAACTCTGTAAGCATTTCAATTGTCCAGATCGAGGCGAAAAAAAAACCCAAAAATAGTTTTAATTTTTATTATTTGTTGTTTTATAGCGGCAACAGAAATACACAAAAATCTGTGAAAATTTCAACACTGCTATTACGGTTCCTGAGATACTGATGATGATACATGAGATACTCGCTGACAGACGGACGGAGAGCGGATGCTTGGTACCTACCTAATAAAAGTGAATTTTAGAACATTTATTTATAAACGTATCTACAAATAACACCCAGGAATTACAATAGTCCAGTCAAAATAGACTAAATTATGATTCCAGTTTGCATTAATTCCCAACAAGCCGGATTTTTGTGCAGGCCTTGGATGCGTCATTAAAAATGACATATCAAAAGTCCCCATCGATCCCGCTTGTGCGTTGTTTTTTATTAGAGGTCAAAGGTCACAAATTTGCTTTTTTTGCGTATATCTCTGAAACAATAAGAGCTACCGAAAAATGGTTCAAACAAAGTTTGTAGATAGTAATATTGTCTACAAAAAAAAATTCAACACTTTTTCTTTTACGGTGCACTGTTCTCGAATTATGGCTATTTTAAACATAGAAAATACGAATATGCACTCATACGTGGCCAGTATGCATCATCGGGTTTTGTTCATCGGTATGTACCAATTGTCAAGGCCAATCTTGCACTATCATTGAATCAAATGCAACAGATGAAGATTGTTTCGAAATTGATGAGGATATAACTGATATATCTCTCTTCTTGGAGCAGTCTACACAAATCGAGCAAGAAGAGGAAGAAGACAGTGAAGAGGAAGAAACGAGTGACTATGAAGAATTTGATGATAACTGATGATGTAATTTTCTTGCTGTTAAAATTTTCATTAAATTTAAATAAAAAAAAAATATCAATAAAACAGTGTCCCATTCCATTCTCTCGATCAAAATATATTGTGGAGTATTCCAACTGGGGAAACCACGTTAAAAAAAAAGCGCCTGTACACTACCTCCTGCACAAAAATCCACAGGCCTGCACAAAAATCCAGCTTGTTGGGAATTAATGCAAGCTGGAATGTCTATTTTGACTGGACTACAATAACAAATAGGTATACGAGTGATGCGGGTTTCGAACCCGTAGCAGACTGCACAATACGAGTTGCCGTGGTGACCTCTACAGCACTTGGCAATAGGTACGTGCTGCTATTTACCCTAGGTATACTTCCTATCGCAAGAATTAGTCTGTACTTGAAGATAAGTAGGTATATAGTATCCCGAATAAACTAAACAGCTTAGGTGCTGCTTAGTTACTAAGCCTAAAAAATAAATAACATTTAATAGGTATATTGGTACTGCGTAAACTGATTTCATTACAATATTATGAATGAATGAATGAATATCATTTATTTGCTTGAAATATAATTACAATTAAGGTCTTCAAATACAATTACGTTTCTTCATATCTCGCCTCATATTCAGCATGCAAATATAATATGAAAGGGCATAATTCTCAATTTTATTTATATCAAAATATTGTTATTAACTAATTTATGGTTGTGAATTTACATTTTATTTAAATTATAAAATATTATAAAATTTAATTAATTCTATTATAGCAAATTATGCAATGTGCTTTTTTTTATTAATGTTATAATTTAGAAAATCATTTACCGTATAGAAACATTTGTCCATTAGCCATTTTTTTAATTCTTTATGGAAAAGATTCGTTGGCAATTCTCTATGTACTAGCTGTGCCCGCGGTTTCACTCCCGTCAACTGACTACCTACCCTACCATATCTACCCTACCCTACCTACCGTACCCTACCCTACCTACCCTACCCTATCCTAATATTTTTTTTTTGTTTTTAAAGCTTCCCTGTATTCTAGCGAACAAAACGAAAAAAGAATTATTCAAATCGGCCCAGCCGTTCTCGAATTTTAGCGAGACTAACGAACAGCAATTCATTTTATATATAAGATATCATTGTGTCATAGTAGTAATATATTTTGTTATTTACGTCATGCTAATTCAAGAAATAATGGCTGATGAAAAATGTCTCGTATTTTCACCGTGACGCGATATCGTCCAGCGATTATAACTCCTTGAAAGACTCTTATCACTTCCTATGCCAGCGAGGTCGAGCTAAGCGGCATGATGCTACTATAAATACGTATTTCATTTATCTAATAACTGAAACAATTGTTCCGATTGACATTATTTTAATCGAACTCATAAAAGTTGGGGGTGATGAAGTGATGGAGTTTCTTGTCCGTTCTTCTTCATAGGAATGACATTTTGGAACCGCGCCACTAACAAGTCTTTTAACGTTTTGAAAACGCCTGAAAAAGCCTACGTGAAATAAAATATTTCAATTTTGATTTTGAAAGCAATATTGCTTATATAATATTGGGAAAGTCTATAGTAATGCATGTATTCGGTTTAAGAGTAGGCTGCAGTTTTATAAAATAACGTGATTATAAAACAGGTCCTTTGAATAAAACTTAGGTGGGTTACTTCTCGGAATTCTTATATTATAATCATTCACACTAATATTATAAATGCGAAAGTAACTGTGTGTCTGTCTGTCTGTTACGCGTTCAAGGCTTAACCAATCAACCGATTTTGATAAATATTGGTAAGGGTTTAGCTTGAATATGTAGGTACCTACTGTATAGGTAATGATGAAGAAGTATTTATAGCACCTACCTAATCAAAAACACTACATTTCAGCTGAATAGAGTTTTGCATCTACATTTGTTTAAAAAATGCAATAAGATATAGCATAAAATGACACTTTCAAGAACAAAAAAAAAAATAAAAGGTTCAATAAAATTGTTTTTATAAAAAATAAACATGTACCTAGTTAGCAAACATACCTTTCACTATATATATTTATCTACTCTTTTTATAAAATACTATATTTCTTTGAGGTGTGCCTACTATAATCTTTTTTTGTGTTTATTCTTAATACTTATTAAGTCTAACAATATTGGCATCCCTAAGTTGACGGTGGGTAATTAAATATTATAATCCTGAAGTTATTTTTAAACAAAATACCTATGTATTTTACTGGTATCTACGCAATACCTAAGAGTTACGACACGTGCAATAAAAAGTAAACATTTATTTAATAATAAGATATCGAAGACAGACGAATCTTTGTAAACAAAAAATATTAAGATAAGACATACCTTCTTTCTTTACAATTTCGTATCCAACCGTCAGAAACTTTTGACTTCTATTTGATATTTGTACTCTTGACTTAATTACGTCGGTTGGGAATATTACGGTCCAGAGAACAAGACCACCGACCGCGCCCGCTATCATTGTCCTAACGAAACCTATGTCATCTTTAGACTGGCCCGGTTTCTTTAATAACTCTCTAGTGCCTGTAAATAAATATTTTAATAAGATTATTACTTCTGTTTTAATATTTTAAAACATCACAACCTTCCAAAAACTTCACAACTTTTAGAAGAGCTGATAATTTTAAAGGTATTCAGTATACTACATAAAAAATTATTAGCTCTTCATCATAGATAAGAACTATCTCAATCAAATCAGGTTTTAACAAAAAAACCATTTAGGTCCATTCGTTAGGGTGCTACGTACTACACGCGTTAAACTTACCACCCCTCGTTTTTCTTCAGGGTTAAAAATAAGTACCTAATTACGGGATCGATCCCTTAACCAATCCGATGCATTGGTTTTGCTCATATTTATAAAGGTACTTTAAAAAAATTAAGAAGCCACTTAGACCTTCATATCCTCCAAAGAAGAAGAAGTATCCAGGCATTTCCCTCATGATAGTCGGGACAAGTCCCCGGAACAGTCCTTGAATACCATATTGCCTGAATATCTGTTGAGTTAGCTGCAGTGGCGTTACCTTAACCTGCCAAGAAAACCCACTATAAACATCACTTGAATAATATTGAATTAGTTTGAGGGTCTTAATGAATGTACAACACAAACAAGATAAAGAAGTAATTTACTCTTGATAACGTACATAAACACGAGATAAGTATAATCAAATTTAAACGACATTCATTAACGAAATACGTCTCATGCGTGCGATTTTAATGAAGCAGTTGTATTAAATACTTAATGTTGAAAACAACCAATTATTGATAGCTTTATGAAACATTATAATTCTTTAACTAAGAATGATTATACAACTGACCATGTTCATCCCGTCCATACACTAAATATAGAACTATGATAGCAAAAAATTACACAAAAAAAACGAAATATAATAAATAATAAAAAAAAAGAACTACCAATTGCGAGCGCCTGATTTGCACAGCATTTACGTGACTGAACTTCTGAGCATATTTTTTTGAAGTCAATCCCTGCATGTGATAATTGCAAATATTTCATCAAAGCACCACACTAGTATGATATTTATACTACAGTTTTTTTTTTTTTTTTTAAATGTGTTAAAGTATTCCTTAGGTTTTGAAACTTAGATTAAATTACAATAGTATTGTAAATGGTTGCTCAACTCATTTTTCAGATATAATATTTGAAATACCCAAAATAATCAGCGTACAGCTGTTTGTGGACCTTGCACATTCACTTCGCGCATTGCTTGTAGTTGACACTTGATCAATTCTGTTGGGCATAATGTGAATGATGAAAAGAATGCTGCAAGAAAACCAGCTGAGGCGTTTCCCAGGGCAGACAACTGCTCCACTTCCTAAAACATATTTTAGTTATAGTAAATAAAATCCAGAATGAAATAAAAAGGAATTTAATTGATTTAATATATTTAAATAACTGACACCCTTAATTTATCTCAAAATTATGAATCAAAATAGTAGGTATTAAATTAAATTATTTTAATAACAAATCTTACCTCAACTCCTGTTAGTCCACAAACAAACTTTTGGCAATATCCATATGCAGCAAATAATACTGAATTTTCAGCTACATTTGCCATGATTGCTGGAGTTGTGCCTGCATATAAACCTCTAATTACACCATCATTTCTGAGTGTTTGTTTCAGACAGTCATACATTCCCTTATAAAGATGTGGAAAAGTTTGCATTTTTACTTTAACTGTATCCAGAGGCTGCCCTACATAGACCACTGCTATTCCACCTTAAAAAAAAAAAAACAATTTCTTTTGCATCATGACTCATAGACTATAAAGCCTTCAATCAGTTTAACTATAAAGCCTTCAACCTTCATTCTTGATCAAAGACTAAAGTATATAATTAAAACAGAATTAAGTTCAATACCCAAAGATCCAGCTGTAAAATCTATTAGTCCACTTTTCAAATTGCCCGACGACCCTGATGAATGAGCCATGATAATTAAAAATATAACCTGTAAAAAATAAATATTTTTATTATAATTAGGTAACTTTTGAACATTAATGTAATTATTAAATGGTTATTACTACAGGTCTTTGTCAGTTTCAGTGTAAACTGAACATAATTTACTATTAAATAATTCATAGTTTCATAGTGAATAAACTGATAAGTGATAACAGCAACAACGTGCACCAAAATTTAATTAAAAAAAAATATAATTGGGTTACAAATTTAATTTCATCACCTTTTTTATTCAATGTCACTATAATCAAATTCACAATGTTTACAAATCTTCGTTTCTTTTCTAAAACAAAGAAATTACGTGCATTCACACTAGATGTGAATCTGTAACTAATTCAACATCAACAATTTCAGTCAGTCAAAAGTGAC
Source organism: Diachrysia chrysitis (assembly GCA_932294365.1). NCBI lineage: Eukaryota > Metazoa > Arthropoda > Insecta > Lepidoptera > Noctuidae > Diachrysia > Diachrysia chrysitis. Next base: position 5,572,121 of record OW028649.1, on the reverse strand, counting down.
ACTTCATTGAATAAAAATTTGACTGACATTGACAGATATGAAGGTTAGCAAACCGTAAAATATAACACAGTCACATTTCACGTATTTTTTTGTTTTAAAGTTTATTGACTTCTCAAGATAAGATTTTCTTTTAAGCGTACATATTATTATAATTTAATTAATATTTCATTAATTCACTACCTCCATACTTATTTTATAAATGCAAGAGCCACTCTTTTTTTATTACGCTTTCACGACTTAACCGATTTTGATGTAACTTGGAAAGGAATAAGCTTAGATTCCAAGGAAGGACATTATTTATACTTATCATACTGTTTGCCGACATCCGCGCGGGCAAAAGCTAGTTTACTGTATTTAGATGAATTGTAACTGTGTAAGTCAGCCAAAGAACTGCGTGAATGATAAAAGGCCTATTTCCAGTTATTAAATTATAAAGGATAGGTTTAGGGGCGGCGCAATGTGTGCTTTTCTTATGTTTATCCCTACTTCTTGTCATCAAAGCATTTATTCCTTCCTGTGCTCTGCCTGTGCATTCATTGCATTCATTACCCTTTTTGTTGTGACTTTCATTTCATCCCTCCTCACTACGTGCCCTTACCACGATAGATGATTACCTGTCAACTTTTCTCACTGATGCTACTTTCAAACCAATCGTCTTGCATTCATCCCTCTCACTGCCCAGCATGCCGAACCATAAATCATAGGTAACGGTTTTATTGCCGATTTATAGTTTTGCCTTTCATCTTCAAGGAAATTTTCAGATCTAATCATCCCTGTCAACAACAGATGTAAATTCTTTACAGATGGTTTGCAAGCCAGAGCAAAAAAAAGTCTAAAAACAACAACTACAGTTTCAACTCGTTTATTGTTTGATAAATACATTTCTTTTTATTTAGTTTAACTAGACACTGATATTATGTTGATATGAAGCTTACACATGCGCTACTAGCGCTACACATAATCATTTATTAACTACTAATTAATATTTATGAATATAGTTGGGTCCTTTATAAATACTAAATTATTTGTTTCAATAATAGGGTTATCTCAATGTATAGTATTTGTAAGGTAAATTTTATGTGTAAAACATTTAAATATCTAAAAAAGAAATATAATAGGTACAGACTTAAAAGTATGAAGGTTACACCTACATATAAGAAAATATAAAAATTCTGTGCTTTCTAAGCTCAAGAGCTTTCAGTCTCCTAACCTCTCAGCAAGTAAGAGGCCTTTGATTTGAGGCCATTTGATTATTGTACGATTTTTCTGACTCCATATTTTTTTTTTGTTGGACTGTTGTAACTGCTTCCAGTGGACATTGTAAAATTTTTGTTATTTGTATATTCTTATTTGCAAACCCATAAACAAGTAGATAATAGGGTCTAATAAAGTGTATAGCAAAAAGTATTTGATATCCTTAAAACTAGGAGGTACATATGTGACCTTAAGAGGAGTACAGAGCTAGTTTGGCACACATATACAATTATCTACATTATTTGCTAAAATGCTATAATTAACAAACACTAGTGGCTAGTAAACATATAAAGCTACATATACTATTAAGATAAACAGAATATATTATTTTTGTTACATTTTATTTATTTAACTTCATATTGTACTTAATATTATCATGCTATAAAATTCATTATAACTTTTGAAGGCTACATAGAATAAACAGAATGTTTAATTGTGTGTCATTATGAAGATAAAATTTAATATAATCTGCTATCAATACTGGAATCACATTAAATCACATATATTGTATTATTACCTAGTTGCTCACATAAACAATATGTTTATCATTCATGGGGCACATTTATACAAATAAACCTTTGTTTAAACTAAAGAAGCACCAAATGAAAAAAAAAAACAATAAATCTTAATAACATAACATTATCATGGTTAGGTCTTAAAACACTCTGGAATAAACAATTAAATACCATCCTAAAATAGGTCTATAACACTGCTCACTTACAAAAAATATCACAAAATATGTCATCAATAAATCTTGACAGCATGTTTAATTGGAGACATCAAATCTTTCTGCTAATCGAAAGTATATCTTACAAACAGGTCTTAAGACAGTGGCAGACATGCTTATCAGTACCAAAATAAAACAGATATACGTCAGTACTGTTCCAAAGGTCCACCAGGTGGAGAAAAACCCAAGCAGAATAGTTGTTATTCCCAAGAAATATGTTACTAATCCAACCACAGTATGGATTAATTTAGTGTATAAAGGAGGCAGATAACTTTTCAATTTAAGGCTATACAGAGCCCCTATGCCACCAAACATGGTAACAGACATAAAAATTAAAGATGCCAAACCAAACTTACCATGGAATGTGGCAAAGTGATTAGCATTGTTGAGAATCTTGTTTGTTAAAATAACAATGAAACCTGTTAATAATATAAAACCACCGACGAGTTGAAGGATCCAATGGCGTGCACTTCTTAATCGTATTGGCATCCACTGGGTGGCCACATCACCAGGAGAAATAGCATGAATCGCGGATGTCATAAACACCATCCACTGAAACAAAGTAACATTGGTCTTGTGATTGAAAGTTAATGCGCAGAAACCCTGGCTAAGAACTACACTTACATTTATTTACTTACCCCAAGCGTCATTAAAGTAGGATGAAAAGAAAATAGCGACACGCCGTTTTTAAAACTACAGTAAAATATTATGCAGATAAATATTATACCACATGCGTTTGATAACAAATTTAAATAGCTTGGCCGTGTATTAGCACCAGGAGCAACTAATCGCGCTGTTTCAGAGTTTCTGTCCGAACGCCTCATTTCTCCTGCATCAATGTCTCCTCCGTCTAAGTTTTCCATAAATGCAACCTTTTCAGCGATATTGTAATAAGATTTAAAGAATTAATCGTTCCAAACAAAATTGCACAAGAATAATATTAAAAGCTTAAGCTGTCCGTATTGATTATCTCTTTGAGTGAGTGAGATGAGATCGAGATGTGGTGAATGTTCAAGGACAAGGATCAGAGAATGTTGTCAAGTCAATGTCAATCACAGATGTCAATCACAGACAATGTCAATGTTTAATGTGTAGCCCATAGAGTTTATTAGTTTACTTATTGTTTTCTCTATGGTGTAGCCTCAGAGCAATAATAGCTGAGCTGCTCAGTGTAGCTCACAGAACAAAATATACGTGCGCATATCGATTAGGCTGGTTTTATAGCTACGCGTTTCGACAGCGCGGTTGAAGCGCGCGCGTTCGGATTTGTTCTGGGTTCTAGTTTCGTTTTATAGCCACGCGCTTGAGCAGCGCTGTTGAGTAAACGCGCGCTGTTCGCCGGGGCTGCCGAAGCGCGCGCCGCTAGTTACGATACGATCAGTATGCGTTTTAGAGTGACGCTGTTGAGACGCGCCGTTAAGTACAGTAAAACATGAATTATAATATCGATTTTATTTCATTTACCTTAGAGTGATCGCCAATATTTCCTCTGGAGTTATGGGGATGCGAAATAAGCTGGATCGTCGTAAAGAGGACTGTAACTTGCAGAGTAATTCGTCAAAACAAAAAAAAAAAATTATGACTATTTTCTCGTAAATCGCAAAAAGATCTTACGTGTTCACCTCTCACTAACCTTGTACCATTATAAGGATCAACAGCTAGTCTTCTTTGCCTTCTTTTCCATAAGAGGTAAATAGCCACTACTCTAACCGCATTAATGTTCATTTTGTAGACGACTGTACACAGCAGCGAAACGCGCGGTACTAATCTCGTTTTACAGCGGACCGTTGTTCAAACGCGCGCTGCTAACAGCGGCGCTGCTCAACGGCGCGTCTAACAGCGTAGCTATAAAACCAGCCTTAGAAACTGTTGGCACTAGCCAACTAGTGTATGAACATGCAAAACCGTAAAATTATTATCATAAGTCAAAACAGAGCGCACTGTTTTATTAAAACTATCTCAAAACCTAATATTACCCTAATAATATCGGAACGCATATTTTCGCATGAACGTCTGTCGTCGCACGGAAAATCAAATATGAAAATCAATATATTTTATAAAAAAATCTAGCGCATTAGATAAGGCTTAACGCTGTGGTAATACATAATAAATATTTATTGAAGTTAACTTTTTGCCAATTAACTATTGAGCAAAGAATCTAGTACTCTCTACCGACAGCTACTTAGTACATTATATAAATTATCATGATTTTACTAGTGGCGGCTTTGGCCAGAAAAAATCGTTTACACTCAGTGAAAAGATTATTTTTATTGGTCATTCTAGCCAAGTACGTCAGTCTAGAAGCCCTTTTGTTTGATTGGTCCATTCCAGATTTCATTCATGGCTCACCCGATTTGTATTTGTTATTTCTTTCTGACGTTTGAAGATAAACAAAGACAGGAGACGCGGTACAAGTCGTAACTTGTCTCTCGGTCTCGGGTGTTGCTTGCTGTTGTTTACCAAAATATTTCTATGTATTCTGTGTAATGTCATCTCACCACATTAGTTTGAAGTTTTTGTGTGGAGGTGTCGGTTGCCTGGTGCTCATGCGTTTTACATATAAGTTTTGCGAAGAAAATCTGTTAAAATTAACTTCTAATCACGATTCAGTATCCAATTGTTTATTGTTATGGACAGCCTCGTCTTAGCAAAGCTTTTTAGTATTGCGCCGCATCTCATGTGTAGTGATTTTTATAGTGTTTAGTTTCTAATAGTTATTTAAAACATTATAATTATTGTGTTTGCTCAATTAAAAAGTCGTAGGGTTAAATTCTTCAACTCGTTTTTCTACGAACCTGAGATTGGTTGGGACCTGAACAGACATGAATGAACTGTTATCCAGAATGTTGAGGTAAGACATTTTTTTGATTAAAAAAATAATAATGTTAAATATAAATTAGTTTTTTATTTGATTCTGTATTCAAATAACATAAAAAACCTAATAAGCTCTTGCTTATTATATTTTTATTTTAATGTACATAGATACAAATAAACATCATTTGGGGTATCTTAAAAAAAATAATTATAACATTATTGATTGTCCTGTCTTTATGTATGTCTTATCTAGATGTTATATTGTACTATAAGTGTAATCAGAAAATTGAGCTCATTTAGAAATTATCTGTCTAAAAATACAACAATTAAAAGTTTGTTTAACCTATTTGGTTTCTACTGATATTGTGTAACCAATGAACCTATAAAATTGAATTAATATACCTTTATGTATTCATGTTGCAATATTTGTGCAGAAGGTGTTAGGTGTAATTCAATTACTACTTCATTACAATAAAATGTTAATTAATCACAATATAGCAAGTTGTAATTAAAATACCTTGCAAGTTTAATAATTCACAGTTTGCATATTTAAAAATGTGATTTAAAATATTATAATTAAAACCATGTATCTAAAAAATCGGTATTTATTTTTATTCAATATCTATAAACAGAACTGTTATTTTTTAAATCTACTTTACTTCTTGTGTTGTTTATGTTGTTCTAGGATTATATTTAGCCAATATTAAAATAATTCTAGTTATGTCTGTGGGTTCCCAACATGGGCAAGTTAACTATTAACTTATGATTTATTTTACAAAAATAGTGTGGGTGGCTACTCAGCTATGTATAGTTCAATTCAAACTTAATGGCGGCTGTAAAGTGCGCTAAACGCTGCGCAGTACCTTGCCCCGCACCCCCGCTTGCTAATATTTTATAATATTTTGTAATTAATGGTCAACATAATGTTGATCTTATTAGCTTAAAACATTGTCATATACTATGTTAGGTCATTGCACTAGAAAAAGAAATAAACTTATGTATTTTCTTCCAGAAACTATAATTGTGAGTGAGTGCATTAGTTTGCGACCACCATTCTCCATAGTAGAAATATGGTTATTATTTCCACCTTCTACTCCTAGCACAGGTCCGGCCCCTTTGTTTCTATAACATCGCATCTCTTTCCACTAAGTCGGTCTTGTATCGTGGTTCAAGGCATCTTGTAGAATCGATAAGTTTATTCCTTTAATTTTCTCTCACATGTCTTGAAAATCTATTTTATTTCTGTCTTTTCTAGATTTCAGTATAATTATGTCTTTGTCTTTCGTTTTCCCATCTGTCATCTATCATTAAACATAACGAGACCTATATGTGCCTCGGAAAGCACGTTAAGCCGTAGATATAGCATAAACCTCGTTTATATAGGCTTTAATAAACATAAAAACAAGTGATATCTTACAGGAGCAATAGTTATAAAAGAGAAATGTCAAGGACGAGACACCTCTATGTTTTAGACCACAGAGATTGCATTCGATGCAATGAGGATTTCATCTCATTCTCCCATACTATATTTTGTATCACAGCTCATAGTCTTCCAGATGTCGCGGCGGCCTTCTGCTCCGGGCAGATCTTCTAATTTCCACACGTGGAGGAGTTGGCGCAAGATCATCATCGGGAGGACGTGGCTCATAACTAGTTGTAGCTTCTGGTTCTGCTTCTGGAGATGTGGCTAAATCATTACTATCGTCTTGGCTTTCGGAGTTTAGTACAGGCTGTATTGGGTCATCCGGTCGATCCAAAATGATTTCTCCTTGCCCTTCGACAGGCGCAAGGTGTCGATTCGAGACGGTGGTTTCTCTTCCATCTCTCAGTCTCACATACGAGTAAACTGGATTTGCTTGAAGCAGCTCCACTTCTTCCACCACTGGCTGGTACTTATTAGAACGGTCAAAACGGCGCATGAGGACTTGCCCCGAACGGGTTAGCCATGTTGGAATACTGTGTCCATTCATCGATCTTCGCGGATGTGTGAACATGCGCTCATGCGGCGTGCAGTTAGTAGCTGTACATAAGAGCGATCTAATCGAGTGGAGAGCCACATTAAGTACATGCTCCCAATTTTCTATAGGCATGTTGTGCGAACGCAGACAGAGCTGTACTGTTTTCCATAGCGTGGAATTTAATTTCTCGACTTGGCCGTTGCCTTGAGGATTGTAGGCCGTAGTTCTGCTTGTCGCGATGCCACGTGAATGTAGAAACTCTCTCACTTCTGACGACAGGAACGATGTCCCCCGATCTGAGTGGATGTACGACGGGAATCCAAATATCATAAAAATGCTATTCAGATGTTTTGTTACTGTCTTGGCACTAATATCCGAACAGGGAAATGCGAAAGGAAATCTTGAGTACTCGTCTATTACAGTGAGTATGTACCGGTTATTCGTTTTCGATGGAATAGGTCCCTTGAAGTCAATGCTAAGGCGTTCCATGGGTGAGGTAGCCTTTATCAACTTAGGAAGTGGGTCAGGATTCTTGAAATACCTTGGCTTGATCTCGGCACATATACGGCAGTTTGTAGTCATTGCCCTTACTTCGTCGACAGTATAGGGTAGGTTCTTTATCTTTAACCAGTGGTACATGCGAGTAACGCCAGGGTGACACATTGTTTCATGTAGAGATAGAAGTCTACCTTTTTGAGATTCGATCGAGGCACAAACCCTGGAAAGGGTATCGGCAACATGATTCTCTTTTCCAGGTCTATACACAATATCATATCTGTATGGTGCAAGTTCCAGCCGCCATCGCTGGATCTTCTCATTTTTTATTTTACTAGTATGTTTTGCATCAAACATGAAGGAAACCGATCGTTGGTCCGTGATGAGCTTGAACGGTCTACCTATAAGAAAATGGCGCCATTTCTTCAGAGCTTCTACGATGGCATAGGCTTCTTTCTCTACCGCTGAGTGATTTCGTTCGCTCTGATTGAGGGTCCTTGAGTAAAAGGCGACGGGCCTTAAATCCTGCGATAATGTAGCGGCGATGGAATGCTCGGAAGCGTCAGTCTCGACAGTAAAAGGTACCTTATCGTCTATGGCGTGTACTGATGACTTTGCTATAACAGATTTCAGGTCCTCGAAACATTTCACTGCGTCTGAGCTTAAAGGGAAACTTTTGGTATGCGCCATAGGATGGATTCTCTGTGAAAAATTAGGAATCCACTTTGAATAGTGTGCGAACATACCGAGAGTCCTTCGAAGAGAGGCTACGTCATTGGGTGGAGGCATATTTTGAAGCGGTTTCAGTCGCTCACTATCCGGCTTGATAACATGATTTTCAATTGTATAGCCAAGAATGTTTATAGTCGACTGTGTGAACTTGCTCTTTTCTTTGTTTAGGGTAAGGTTGTACTTCTCCGCAGCTTTGAGAAATAGTCTAAGATTTTTGTCGTGCTCTTCTTGTGTCTGTCCGCATACAGTAATGTCATCAAGGTAGGCAAAAGTACCGCTTAGGTTTTCGGTTCTGATGAGCCAGTCGACAGTTCTTTGAAAACTAGCCACACCGTTGGTTACACCAAACGGAATTCTACGAAACTGGTACAGGTTACCACATGCCTCGAAAGCTGTGAAGGTTTTCTCGTGAGGCAGGATGGGCACTTGATGGTATGCGCTTTGTAAGTCTATAGTGCTAAAAATCTCGTATTTAGCTACCTTTGTTATCATCTCTTCAATGTTGGGTAACGGGTAGGCATCCAGTTCTGTGTATTTGTTGATGGTTTGCGAGTAATCTATTACCATCCGCTTCTTGTGATTCGCATTTTTCGTGATTAAAACCTGCGCTCGCCAAGGCGATAGACTTTCTTCTATGATTCCTTCTTTTAAAAGTTTCTCCACTTCTGCTTTTATAAAAGCATTATTCTCCATGCTGTATTTCCTTGACTTCACAGCGATAGGTTTGCAGTCCGCCGTGACATTAGCAAATAGGGGTACAGCAGGGACAGAGGCTGCAGCTACACTGCATACTTTTAACGTATCTTTAGGTCCACCAAATTTGAATTCTAGAGTCGAGTGTGATTCTAAGACGTCATGGCCAATTATAACGTCCGCACATAAGTTCTTCACAATCAAGAGATTGACGTTGTTATAGATGTTGTCTCCGATCCTAACATTCTGGAGAGTCGAGCCGTTAACCTGTGACTTGTGAGATAAGGAAGCCATAGAAATAGTTTGGTCACAACGTCTCTTCTTGAGTTGACAGAGATTGGCGAAGTCCTCATTGACGAAGCTCAGGGAGCTCCCGGTGTCAATCAAGGCTTCTGCTCGAACACCCTTGATGTAAGCTGTCACCATTGCCTTTCGCAGCGAAGTCAGTGCCGCAGCAGATATTATACAACTACAGTGGTTGCAGTCGTCTGTTGCCGTTGTTGAAGCAGCTGTTGGATTCCTGCTACGACAGACTTTTCCAAAGTGGCCCTTTTTGTTACATTTTACGCAAGTTACATCTCGAGCCGGACAGTCTTTGCGTGGGTGTATAGCTGATACTCCACAAAAAAAGCATTTCCGTTTGGGTGCAGCAGCGGCAGTAGCAGCAGAAGTGTTATAATCTCCGTTCCCAGCATTATCAACATTTGAAACCGAATAGACCTCTGCTATGGTAAAATGATGACTGTTTCGCTCTGCCATCTCCATCGATTGGGCTTTATTGTAAGACTGTTCTAATGTAAGTGTCAGATTCTCGAGAAGGCGCTCACGGATTTTGTTTGACGAAATGCCCGCTATGAACGCACCTCGGATGCTGTCGTTCTTATTCGTTTCAGCGTCGACAGCGGTGAACTCGCAGTCCTTGGCTAGTTGCTTTAAGGCCTGGAGGTACGCATCGATCGATTCGTCCGCTTGCTGGCGTCTTGTTGTGAGCAAATGTCGAGCATGAATGACATTCTTTGGTTTCACGTAGAGTTTGTCCAGCGCGGCCAACATTGTGGTATAAGTTGTGCACTCACTTACAGTTGCGTAGACCTTCGGAGTAATGTGGTTAATAAGGAGTTGTAGCTTGATTGAGTTCCACATAGCTTCCTTCTGAGCTGCGGCATCCGGTGATTCTGTAGCACTCGGACTATATTGCTGTGCAGTTAAGAAGTTTTCGAATGTCATCTTCCAGTGCTGCCATTCCTTTGAACTGGAGTTCGATGTCGAGTCGGCATCAAACCTTTCCGGTCTTAGGTACTTGTCCATATTTATGTTTATTAAATTGAAATAGATATAGCATAAACCTCGTTTATATAGGCTTTAATAAACATAAAAACAAGTGATATCTTACAGGAGCAATAGTTATAAAAGAGAAATGTCAAGGACGAGACACCTCTATGTTTTAGACCACAGAGATTGCATTCGATGCAATGAGGATTTCATCTCACTCTTGCTTATTATATTTTTATTTTAATGTACATAGATACAAATAAACATCATTTGGGGTATCTTAAAAAAAATAATTATAACATTATTGATTGTCCTGTCTTTATGTATGTCTTATCTAGATGTTATATTGTACTATAAGTGTAATCAGAAAATTGAGCTCATTTAGAAATTATCTGTCTAAAAATACAACAATTAAAAGTTTGTTTAACCTATTTGGTTTCTACTGATATTGTGTAACCAATGAACCTATAAAATTGAATTAATATACCTTTATGTATTCATGTTGCAATATTTGTGCAGAAGGTGTTAGGTGTAATTCAATTACTACTTCATTACAATAAAATGTTAATTAATCACAATATAGCAAGTTGTAATTAAAATACCTTGCAAGTTTAATAATTCACAGTTTGCATATTTAAAAATGTGATTTAAAATATTATAATTAAAACCATGTATCTAAAAAATCGGTATTTATTTTTATTCAATATCTATAAACAGAACTGTTATTTTTTAAATCTACTTTACTTCTTGTGTTGTTTATGTTGTTCTAGGATTATATTTAGCCAATATTAAAATAATTCTAGTTATGTCTGTGGGTTCCCAACATGGGCAAGTTAACTATTAACTTATGATTTATTTTACAAAAATAGTGTGGGTGGCTACTCAGCTATGTATAGTTCAATTCAAACTTAATGGCGGCTGTAAAGTGCGCTAAACGCTGCGCAGTACCTTGCCCCGCACCCCCGCTTGCTAATATTTTATAATATTTTGTAATTAATGGTCAACATAATGTTGATCTTATTAGCTTAAAACATTGTCATATACTATGTTAGGTCATTGCACTAGAAAAAGAAATAAACTTATGTATTTTCTTCCAGAAACTATAATTGTGAGTGAGTGCATTAGTTTGCGACCACCATTCTCCATAGTAGAAATATGGTTATTATTTCCACCTTCTACTCCTAGCACAGGTCCGGCCCCTTTGTTTCTATAACATCGCATCTCTTTCCACTAAGTCGGTCTTGTATCGTGGTTCAAGGCATCTTGTAGAATCGATAAGTTTATTCCTTTAATTTTCTCTCACATGTCTTGAAAATCTATTTTATTTCTGTCTTTTCTAGATTTCAGTATAATTATGTCTTTGTCTTTCGTTTTCCCATCTGTCATCTATCATTAAACATAACGAGACCTATATGTGCCTCGGAAAGCACGTTAAGCCGTGGGTCCCGACTATCATACGTTGATCTTTGGTAGTCCTTAAGTCATTACAATTCTGACAACCAGTCTTACTGTATAATAATCATGAAATTTTGATCCTGTTTCCGCAACCCATGTATAGGTAACTATTCCAGAGATAAAACGCCTTTGTCTTATTCCAGTTTATAATCTATATCAAAGTACCAAATTTTAGCCAACAATTACATTGGTACTTAGATTGATATAATTTGGTCACTACACTTTGACTTGTGTCAACTTACATAACTTTACGTACGTTTACGTAGGCAGATCCGTTCATCCGTTAGAGCCTGTTGCATCAAGCGAAGCGAGGCGCTTGAATTTTATTCTCGTGTCCGTAATTTTTTTGCGAGTGCAAAATAATGTAATATGAAATGCTAACTTATTTAAAATTATAAGGATTAATACCGTATTTGTGTAAATAGCTTCTTAATTCCCGCTTCATAATTGTTCATTTTTTAAAGTATAAGAATGGATATAGTATGTTATCCTTAAGACATAGACATACCTATACCATCGCGGACTTTTTTGTAGACCTTTTTAAGGTGTATAATACTGTAGTTCATTATTTTGATCTATCTCGTAGGGTTCAGCCAGCGTTTGCAATGTAAGCGCAAAAAAATATGTTTATTTACTACTTCCATTAAAAACCTCTAAAATTATCAGTGTTTCTCTACTATATTATGCATGTATTATACATATAAACCTTCCTCTTGAATCACTCTATCTATTAAAAAAAACTGCATCAAAATCCGTTGCGTAGTTTTAAAGATCTAAGCATACATAGGGACAGACAGACAGCGGGAAGCGACTTTGTTTTATACTATGTAGTGATTTACTAAACCAAGTTCGTCAATCGGTGGCCCACTGAAGCCGGTCACGTTACCGGCGCAATGACCCTATACTATTTTAAGATTACTCATTTCTATTTACCCATAATAACTCAACAATTACAGCATAACATAACAACAGTTACATTAGTCTCAAAAAAATGTTGAAACTCTTTATCATAATTAGGTACTCAGGTTTACGAACCGTACAATAAAAAAATTCAAAATTCTATTGCAACGCTATTAAAAAATACATCCATTTACCTATGTTGTGTTTCCCATATACATTTTCTAAAAACTCTAAACTTGTAGGGTAGGTAGGTACTCCCCGTTGACACAGAATCCCGAAATTCGGCATGATGCTAGGTCTAACGTCACATGTAAAGGAATACGAAACATAAAAAATACGCGATTACAAACTTATACCTACCTATTTAAAGCTGAAACTTTAATAGTTTTTATTTTTTTTTAGAGAATAAATCGTGACGATTTACAAAATTTGTAGGTATGGCAACTCATTTTTTTTTGTTTTTGTACGGAGTTAAAATCTGTTGACTTGAACCCACGCCGAGGGCACGAGCGACGTGGGGATATGTCGGACTTGCGCCGACCAAAAACACCCCGGTCCCGTCCTTGCCTTTGCCGGAGTCCCGGGTTCGCTAAAGGATGTTCGGCGGGGCTCCGGTGGGCCTCGGTCCTTGTTGGACCCCTGCTAGAGGGGTAGGTGCATAGTGCCTACCCCTCACTCCTTCCACAATACGGACACGTGGGACTTCGTGTCCGTATTGTATGATAACCCTGGCCTCGGAGCGCGAGTCGACTTGCACTTGTCCTAGTTTCATCTTTCCATTATATCATTTCGAGATTTGCATTCAGTACTTATCTACGTTGACGCAAAATCACTGTCGACACCAAGTTTTATCGATAAATATCGTCCTTATAGGTTCGACCTAGTTACTGATATATTAGAAAAATATAATTAAATAAATATCCCATGATTGGATATCGGAATCAACTAGCTTTTTCTGTCTTTTGAATAACGCTACGCAAACATAATTAACAATGCCGATAAGCCAGTACAAGGTTTCAATAAATACAAAGAGTCCTACTCACAGGATATTGTAGTATACAATTAGCATGGTTCTAACGATTGCCCCTAGTACTGACGACGCACTGTAGGAAAAACTCAAATAAATTAATCAATAAGCAGCTTTCATGACTTCTTAGGAAAATTTTATAGATTACTATTATCTAGAGGCACCTAGAGGGTAACGAAACCGCCGGAATTTTATTTCAATAAGACAGTAAAATTTGCGTAAACCTAAAAAAATTGTCGTGGTATTAATTGTTCATGTCTAACGCTTTACTGACCCCAAGAGTCATGTTTTTTTTCTTCTCCTGCAGAGAAAACAACTTTTTTCATGGCAAAAATAACTTCATTTTATGCACCATTAAAAAGTAATAGTCTGAAAATAGGTGGTCGTGCAGTATGGTATGGTACTCCGTAAACCGCACCTCTTAGATAACAACGGATTACGAAATTGAGCTTTACCATTTCGGCATAAAGGCGCAGGTAATGACAAAGCGTGCAGACGAATACATTACGCCGGCGATGATCGTTTTCAGGGATACCGGTTCAGCAAGCTCACTAGTTTGCCGATAATAACGACGGCTAAATATCTGGCCTCTGTAAAAGATGACTCATGTTACCTTCGACGTCGACTTCAGGTATTTTATTTCAGTTAACCCCTTGTTATATACCTAGCAGAAACCATGCCGCGTTATCTCTTGTTTTTCATTAGAAAGATCCTAAGATATTTAGCACGTTCAAAATTTGTCCACATTTCTTAAAATCTAATGTAATGGTTGTATGGAGAAGCTACTGGTATACTACTATAAGATAAATAAGATAGGATTAAAAGATTTTTAATGTAAATTCTTTTTTGGCACCTGATCTGTAACTAAGCTCTCTAGAACAAAGTTTTATCAAGTTCCAAGGCAATGTGAGTTCAGTCTCCAATAAGTACATTATCTTTAGCCTAGTAAAGGTAAAATAAATAAGTATTGCACAGTATTGCGTCATACACAATTATAGTCGCCTTCTGGTGTTTGTCATAAGTGTCATTATCCTTCGTCCTGGCCACATGTGACGTTTTATCGCTGCGCTTGTATCGGCAGCCATCTCCATCCTGCTCTCGCGCTGGTTTTATTTTTAATTTCGTTCCTTTTGCTTTTCAATCGTATCACACCGCGCTTGGCACTCGCAAACCGGACTATGACTCACTGACTATTCCACATAACAGGAGGTAAAAGACTAGCGCATTAAAACAAAAATAAACATAAAAATATAAGATGATCCTACCGAACACTTATTTATTGCTTCGGATTTTTTGTTCAGATTATTTCCATGTCAGTCATAGTGACAGTAATGTAGGTGGTTTTATTAGATATTATTAGAAATAGATAGAATTGTTATGCCAGGAGTAATTAAATGTGTTTGTTACTCATTGTTTTAAAATGATAACGTAAAACGGATGATACAACAGTGTCATTGAGTGACCTATATGCTTGGTGTTTAAGGAAAACAGAATAATATTATTTAAATAAATAAGAAAGGTTAGATAAAATATTATATTATCAAATTATGCCTCATCTGTCTCAGTTATCTCTATCATAAATATGTAAAAAATGCGTTCTTTGACTTTTCAATAATTGTCTTTTCAATGTTATGCTAATCGTTGTTTGCTTTTCTAACGAAACCCACCACTACACTATGCCTGAGACATGCGCGACAAACGCGACTATCGGTAACTTTAGATTTGATTTCCAGGTCACAAAAAGTGAAACTGGGTTTTTGGTTACATAACTAGGCTTAGTCCGGGGAATTATGTCTGATAAATAACAATAAATAAAATAGGAAATGGTCAGGTTCATAGACTTGTTTTAATATTAACTTAGTCCTTAGTTGCTACCGATTGTCCTTATGATGCTAAGTACTAATCATCTTATTCTATTTCGGTTTGTTAGCTCACCTTGATAATATGCGTGTTATATTAATCAGAACGTCCTCCCACAGAGAGACTTATTTGTATTAGCTTGTACTTGTTCATTACTCCAAGGTCATTCACTAAATAAGTCAGCATTATCTAAAGTTTTAAAATCAAAAACATGTGTAAAACAAACGGGAAAAAGTAATGACTTTCGGCGAAGGCTAAGCGCGAGACCTTGAATTTTATTATTGTACGATATCCGTCTAACAAGGCTTTCACTCGAAAGATAAAAAATCATGACGCGATGTTTTGTGTTATTATATTACGTTTTACAATATCCTTTTTGCATCCTTTGTCTTTACGGCACATAGATAGGTACTTATTAGAAATGATTTAATTTAAAACGAATGGCAAGTTAATTCTTTTTATTCTGTTATTAATAGCGGTAGCTATTATTGTATTATTAAAGATCACACATGTGTGGACAGGGAATGTACTTACCTACCTATCAGGGAATGCCGCTTGCTGCAACCTGAACAACATTACAGTACTTCGAAGTGGGTTCTGTACCAGTATTAATAAGTACAAGCTGAAATGTAATCTGCTTTAATCAAGTAAAATCAAGTAAGTATTTATTTTCAGTATGTAACGTAAAGCGATTTAAATGACAAGGTTATGTTAGTAAGAAAACAAGAACAAGGGCCGTGTTATTGTATAACTCATGTGTGCAACAAAACAATGTGCAAGACGCACGTGTGTCATATAATTTCCATAACGGTAATTATCCACAGATTTTTATACGATGTTCTTGTCATTATAATGTTATTTATTAATGACGTATATAGTAAATTAATTGCGCTTTACACTGTCTGTGCAGAAGTCACACACACCCTGGTATCTTAACGTATACCTAGATGATAAAGCACTACACAAATCAGTAATTAGGATGTAAAAAGTATTTGGTATAAAATCTTATAAGGGTAGATAAATGTGTTATCTCGAATACTTGTTTAGTATGGTCAACGACCTGCAGAAATATTAACCTATTCATAAGACTAAGTTATCAAAACATTTGAGATAATGATTGCATCATCACCTATTTGGGAGTTTGAGGCAGGTCGCTCTGTAGCGGGCGTGCTTTGTATTTAGAATAAATTAAAATAGTCCGGTGAATAAGCGGCGTCGTCGGCGGCGCGCTAAGACTGAGCTCTTCGCATTTTCTAGGTGGCTACGTCTTACTTAGAGTAGATTTTAAATATTCTAGATTTAAGTTAAGGGATTAAAAATTACGGTTAGTAATGTATAAATTTAGTAAGATAATTATTAAAAAACCGGACAGGTATGACTCGCGCATCGAGGGTTCCGTACAAATTTTCCAGATCGTCACGGTTTATTCTCCAAAAACAAACTTAATAAATGATTTCTCACACATCGATGTATGACACTATCAAATTTACAACTGTAAATATAAGTTTGTAATGGCAAAAACGTATTTTTTATGTTACTCTTCCTTTACTTGTGACGTTAGACCTAGCATCATACCGAATTTTGTGATTCTGGGTCGACGGAAAGTACCCTATTGGTTTTGAGGTTCTCGGGAATGTATGGGAAACCCAACATCAATCGCTGTATTTTTTAATTGCCTTGACATAGGAGCTTAATATTTTTATTTCGTCAAGAGTTGGTAGACCTATGTATTCGATATTAATTTCAACATGACAAGACCACGCCTTCCTAAGAAAAAAAAATCCTTGCTGACAGACGAACAACAAAGTAATCCTATAAGGGTGACTTTTTTCCTTTTGAGGTACGGTACCCTTTAGTCGATTGTGTGTATCATTAGTTCATTACTTAATTTTATACAGATACTCTATTATTTCTGCGATTGCATAATTTTAAAACCCTGTTTAACACAACGCATTGCAATTGATAAGCACTTCACGCACAAACATATATTGATTTGATTACGTCAAAACATTAAAACACCTAATCAGCTTGCGAACCGGACACCTCATCAACGAGTGACTAAACTGTTGCTGGAATCAGGGAATGCGTAATTTATTATCGAAAATATGATTTACTAAGAGCACTTTTGGTATGATGCGTGGGAACAAGTTCTACAAAAACAGATTTAGTTATTTAAGCTTTTAATATGCCGTAATATGCCGATGGAGTAGCATTAAGACATGATAATGTTATAAATAGAATTTTACTTACGCAGAGTCTTAAATGAATATGGCGGGTTTTGTAAGAACAAAGATTAATAATTGTGTAAAGAAGATTGACGTTTGTCTTTACGTCCACTATGAATGTATTTACCTACTGACGTTATAATTAAGCGTCTTTATTACAGGTTGATAACGTTGTGCGCGGCGGTAGTGTGCTTGACGCCACCAGTCCTTGGGCAGCCGGTGTCCTGCAAGGAGAATGCACAGTGTTCCGAGGGCTACTACTGCGAGACCGATTCCCACATCTGCCGCGAGTGCCTCTCTTGCCAGGACCTCAAGCGCGAGTCATTAGCTATCAACACCTGCATCAAGTCCGTTGCCGAATGTGGATCCTGTTTCAAAGGGTATGTAGTACAACACACTAACAATCTTCGTCGCCAGCGCTTTTAGCCCGTTACAGATTATTTGCCGGCTTTACACGCACCATAGCTGTGCACCAGTTTGGTGACACTGGGAATGCATGAATATTGGTAAGGTTTTCCTCAACACCTAGATTGAAGTCCGGCTTGAAGGACATTCCTGTGAGTGACTCAGAATGATCAACAAACAAATTCAGTCACTCACAACAATATAAGGGCCAAACATTTTTTTTTATATTTGTCCTTATTATAGGATTTATTGATAGTCTGAATATGAAAATATTAAATTAATATGTTTTTTTTTTTTTATTATAAATAGCATAAACATTTTTAATTTCCACATTTAAAACATTTTTTGCAAGTTTTGACAAGAACAGACAAGAAAACTTAACATTATATTATTTATACAGCTTTTTAAATAAAATGAAATAAATGGTCTCCTCCACTTGCTTTCTAAGTCTAGAAAGTTTTTCTCGCAGTACTCGCAGTACTCACTACTTATCTCAGTTTTGGCACGTTTATTTATAGTTTATAGTTTTCTTATTTTGAGCAGATTGGATTGTATCTCAAACCCGTCTATTTAATAGGTACTTCAAGTGTTCAATGGGATTCAAGTATAAACTATTCTAGATCACGGTAAAACTTCCATACGAGCTTTCTTTCAAAGCTTTTCTGGTGGCTCTAGCAGCTAGCTGTATAGGCAAGAGTATAGTCGTTCATTGAAAAAAAAAGTACCCACTTGTTGTGCAAATGGCACCACAGAGGGCCTATTAACCACCTCGATGTACCTTTGAGCTGATCTTATGCCTGGAATAGGGACTACAAGCACGGTTTTTTCTGTTAAAAAAATACCTCTTCACACACAAACATTCGGCTCTCACATAGTAAACTTAAGTGTAGTTTTAAATCAGTAAAATGTTTGTCGAGATGCACGATGACCACCCTCAAAGATAATCCACATTATTCGTCTCAAAGCAATCTGTTAGTCTTCAAGCTATCAGATCCTGACAGTTTGGTCGCTGACATCGCTCAAATCAAAGTACGGGCGGTGATTCCACGCTGCCTACGTCCACTTCACAGAGTACTTTTATATATATGGTCCACTTTAGCGTACGTATCGGTCGTCCTGCGCTGTATTTTCTCTAACTATACCCTGGTTTCTGCCTTTTATAGACTCTTCTAGTCTGTCGAAATCGATTCCAAGCAATCAATTCAAACTGTAATAAAAACATAAATAACAAGCCCTTGTATATTAGCCATTGAACTGACAAGGCAATATAGGTTTTACCACTTAGTTTGTGTACAAATAATAATTAAATCAATATAAAAAAAAATAACAATTGAACCTTATTTTGTTTTTGAATATGTAAGATTTCGATTTATTTAAAAAAATTCGCAATAATTTTACAAAGTTACCGTTTTACCAACGTTTCAACTTTCATTGTTATATCATTACTTGGGAAGGCTTTCAGCATCAGGTACAATGTTCATAATACACATTATAGAGGCCTGATATCTATTTCGACATTCGCTGATGTGATAATTTGTTGCTTATTATATGCGTCATGTTAATTTGATTACGCCTTTACTGTGTAGATAAATGTGCTAACGATGTTGCAGTGACCTTATGTTTCTATATAGCAGTTTTATCCCCTATGTAACTTTGCATATTCTAAAACAGATTTCTGGATCACGGTGGTATACGGTGAAATTTTAAAGCGATAAAAGAACATTATCTGTTTGAAAGCATTAGGTTCTGTAAGAGTCTTCAATAGTCGATAAAATATAGCAAAATATGTATGTTTTCTCTCGGAGATTCTATTAATAATTAATATATAGTCCACATTTATCATAGTCACACATATTTATCCTGTATGTATTGATAATGCGGAAAAAGGAAACATTGAACTATCTACGACACAGGAATTGGATATTAGAATTTCAAGATCCTACCATATTAATCAGCATATCACACTTTATTGGTACCTTGTCAATTGACATGGTATATTTTGTCCAAGGTGGTAATTTGAGTCCACTAGGATAATAGAGAAAAAAAATGCATTTGTTAAACTAGTGATATCACTAGGGCGAAATGATTCCGAGGTGAAATAAGGACATAAAAACCCTTGACATATCATCACATAATAGGGTTTAATTTACTACATTTCCTACAATAGGCATGTTTCCTATTTTTTTTAATGTCCGCCTGGTAGATTAATGAATTTTATTAGACACTTATTTTTTCTTTTTTCCTGCAAACAAAAAATGATCAAAATACAGAGAAGGGAAATTACGCGTGACTTCACTCGCTACAATTTTTACCAAGGCGTGGCGTCATAAGCCCCCACTCCGAAACTTTAAAGCGCTGTATCTTTGTAATTTTTTATGGTTTTGCTAAAAGAAAAAATACGTGTCTAACATTTTTTTATCATCTAACTGACGGACTAAATAGATTTTAACTTTTCATACCCAAGAAACATCTATATTGTGTTGTGGCTTTTTTTCCAGGCTGGTGGTAGACCGTCGCGGCGACGTGAACGCGCAATGCGTGCCGCCGGAGGCGTCGCAGCTGGAGCCAACGCCTTACTACGTGTGGTTGCTCATCGGCTTCGGCGTGCTGCTGTTCCTGGCTCTCGTGGTCGGCATCATCGCCTATTTACTCCGCAACCCAGAAATCTTTAAGACTGCTGGTGAGAATATCTATAAATTGTATCTTAATCGCCTTTAACAAATAATTGCCTTTTTTTTTAATTTTAGAATAGTATCTGCCTCTATTTTCCTTAAACTACAATGTGTATTAACAGAAAGTCAAAGAAACAATTAAGTTGTTTACTACTTATAGTAAACGTTTTTTGTTTAAATACGAGTTGGAAAAGCTTACGAACGAGGCCACGACTGAATTTCTTGTTAACAAACATCTCCATTGTGTTTAATTATTTCTTTATAATTTATTAAAATAAGTCCCTTAAGTAATAGCACCTTATTCCTGGTTTCTATTACCAGGTTCAAATCAGTCGAGCACGGTGACGGCACGCATCACGGCCACGGCCCCGGAGGCGCCGCCGCCGTACAACCCGCTGCCATACACCGCCGTGCGCACCGAGTCCCCGTACACTGACGTGGAGAACACTGCTTACAGTGAAGGTATGGAATCATAACATAAGTGTCTGACCCATTCGCTGTAATTGTTTGTTATAGTGCTAAGGATACTTTAAAATTACCTCGAGACTTGGTAAGACTGCTATATTTCTGGTATTTAAACTTCCATTCTGTATTGCTATGAAAATTAAAAAGTATCAGTTTTAACAAAGAAAATGAATTATTAATATAATATTTGCATTTCATGTTAATTTATTATAGACCGAAAATATAAACCAACTCTTAGATTAATCTCTCTAAATTCAAATGAGATTTATGAGCTTTTTTTCAGCAGATGACCAGCCGTTTATCAAGCACCGGCCCTCCAGCCTGCCGAGTGAGGCGCGCGAGGCGGCCGGCAACCAGGCCGCCAATGTCTTTAACAAGCCCATCTATGACCGGGAGCCACGCCCGCCCAGGTAATATAAGTTAAAAATTAGTGTAAAGTGTAAATGATTCACTGAATCCAACTTACAGAAAAATAACATACAAAAACTCGAAAGATTGAAATAAATATATATAAATAACTAGCTGACCCGGGAAACGTTGTTTTGCCCTGTAAATTAAAAATAGGGGTTGGTGGTAGAAGGGTCAAAATTAAGTACCTACCTACCATAACCTACGTTACTACCATACTTACCTACTCTACCTACCCTACCCTACCTAACTACCATACCCTACCCTACCCTACCCTACCCAACCCTACCCTACCCTACCCTACCCTACCCTACCCTACCCTACCCTACCCTACCCTACTCTACCTACCCTACCCTACTCTACCTACCCTACCCTACCCTACCCTATTCACTTCAACAGTTCAAAACTTACCGTTGTTTGACAATTTAATTCAAATAAAGCCTGTAAACGATATGAAACACCGACGACTCGCTAATAAACTGAGAAAAGTATACGCACACATATATATAGTACATTTGAATAATTTAAGATTCCCCGTTTGTATGAATCAACATGCTTGTACTGTCAACACTGAAAAAAGTTTCAATTTGACAGCACAATCCCCATCTTAAAAAAAGTTTTAATTTGACACAAAAATCCCCATTAACAAAATGATCATCGATTTATTGAATTCGTTTGTTAAAAAAAGTGTGATAAATAAAGAACCGCTCGACCGATTTTGTGCAAACTTCACATAAACCATCTACTAAATAGTCCGAACAAAGACTAAGCATTTGGTTTGGATAGGTGAACCCGTTCTTGAGTTATAAAATTACAACGAGAAATGGCATTGATTTTTATATATATAAATAATAACAATAAAACAAATACTTATACTGTTACAAAGAGCCAAAATTTTAATTAGTTTTAGTTTTATATGTAAGTATATTTATTTACTTTTTAATATCTTCATGCCAGGTCTTACAAGATGAACTTCAAACAGGTCAGTCTTTACTGTGCGCTAAGGTTTTCCTTGTTTACATCATTGTTTGGCACTATAGAGCTTAGATGTTGAAGCACCTCATTTCTAATAACACTTTTATGTCCAAAATATTACTCACGATAACATCTCAATCACAGTAAAAATCACAGTGTTTTTATGTGCCTATAATATGTATTGAAGTAGTAATAATTATATTATATTCTGAAATAGAAAAAGTACGCTATAACCTTACGAACTCTTACACAAATGTTTTAAGCTTTAAATCTGCATATCAGGTATTTAAACTAATACAAAAACTGATGTATTAATATTATACTTTTTATGCACAATTTAAGGCACATTTAAAAAAACGCTATCTATTTAGGTGTCCTTGAGCAAAGATAATAAAGTTATTATCAGTATTCTTGAATTATTTCAATTTGCATTGTGTTTACTCATTGATATAGTTATAGCATTGACTTTGATATATTTTTGAAAAAAAAAAAAAAACAGATCAGTTTAATTCTGTGGGTGGTCCATTGTATATAAGTGTGATGGAGTGTTGTGTTTGCAGCCGTGAGTCTCCGGTGCCCGAGTATGAGGAGAGCATGAGCTCGCCCATCCACGACGAGGATACTGTCCCGAGCCCCTGGACGCCTGTCGACGCTAATGGAAACGCCGATGTTAATGCCAAGTAAGTGTCTATATTTATTTGATTTGGTCGCAACTTTAATATGCCTGTAAACAATAATTATGAGATATTTTTTGAATTAATAATACATATATGGTAACCAAGATCTGTTGTAAATAATTTATGGTGATGACGTTCGGAAAACTTTCGGCTTCTGCCTTACTTGGTTTTGGCCATTCAACGTGGCAATGCCGCTAGTTTTTTTGCGTTGATTTTGCACGTTCAGTCGACAGCTACGTAAACGACTTTTGTGACGCGTTTTAGGCGTTTCTTTTAATATGAGAGGAGAGTAAGAGTTTAGTTTTATTTTAAGTGTATATATGGTTAATTTTGTAAATATTTAAATTTGTATGGTAGAATATAAATAATTCATTATATGCTTGTTAGGGTTTAAATTTATTTTCTAGGATAGTTTTGTAGATTTATATTTACAACTTTGTAAGAGTAAATAGAGTAATCAACTACATACATAGTAAACATTATTATTTTATGTTTGTGACTATATATTTTGTAATTAAATGTTTTAAGAACTTTTTTCTTCACCCAACGAAAGGTATTATAGTTAAACTCGGGTATTTTAAGGATAAGTCTCGCCAATTGTTCGCCATCGAAATGCGAGTGTAAATGGTAGATTATCTTGTATGATTGGTGTCACTCAAGCGTGTTTTTTGTGTAGCGGGGACGGGGCGAGCGCGGCGAGCGGCGCGGGCGCGGAGGGCGCGGCGCTGCCGGCGCTGCTGGCGGCGGCGCGGGACTCCACGCTGCTCGAGCCCTCCGCCGCCAAGAAGCGCTGCGTGCGACAGGTATGTGCTTACTGCAGGCGAGGGGCGAGCGGCGCGGGCGCTGCTGGCGGCGGCGCGGGACTCCACGCTGCTCGAGCCCTCCGCCGCCAAGAAGCGCTGCGTGCGACAGGTATGTGCTTACTGCAGGCGAGGGGCGAGCGGCGCGGGCGCTGCTGGCGGCGGCGCGGGACTCCACGCTGCTCGAGCCCTCCGCCGCCAAGAAGCGCTGCGTGCGACAGGTATGTGCTTACTGCAGGCGAGGGGCGAGCGGCGCGGGCGCTGCTGGCGGCGGCGCGGGACTCCACGCTGCTCGAGCCCTCCGCCGCCAAGAAGCGCTGCGTGCGACAGGTATGTGCTTACTGCAGGCGAGGGGCGAGCGGCGCGGGCGCTGCTGGCGGCGGCGCGGGACTCCACGCTGCTCGAGCCCTCCGCCGCCAAGAAGCGCTGCGTGCGACAGGTATGTGCTTACTGCAGGCGAGGGGCGAGCGGCGCGGGCGCTGCTGGCGGCGGCGCGGGACTCCACGCTGCTCGAGCCCTCCGCCGCCAAGAAGCGCTGCGTGCGACAGGTATGTGCTTACTGCAGGCGAGGGGCGAGCGGCGCGGGCGCTGCTGGCGGCGGCGCGGGACTCCACGCTGCTCGAGCCCTCCGCCGCCAAGAAGCGCTGCGTGCGACAGGTATGTGCTTACTGCAGGCGAGGGGCGAGCGGCGCGGGCGCTGCTGGCGGCGGCGCGGGACTCCACGCTGCTCGAGCCCTCCGCCGCCAAGAAGCGCTGCGTGCGACAGGTATGTGCTTACTGCAGGCGAGGGGCGAGCGGCGCGGGCGCTGCTGGCGGCGGCGCGGGACTCCACGCTGCTCGAGCCCTCCGCCGCCAAGAAGCGCTGCGTGCGACAGGTATGTGCTTACTGCAGGCGAGGGGCGAGCGGCGCGGGCGCTGCTGGCGGCGGCGCGGGACTCCACGCTGCTCGAGCCCTCCGCCGCCAAGAAGCGCTGCGTGCGACAGGTATGTGCTTACTGCAGGCGAGGGGCGAGCGGCGCGGGCGCTGCTGGCGGCGGCGCGGGACTCCACGCTGCTCGAGCCCTCCGCCGCCAAGAAGCGCTGCGTGCGACAGGTATGTGCTAACTGCAGGCGAGGGGCGAGCGGCGCGGGCGCATGTGTCAAAATAATAATGAAGCTGTTATTTAACTTTGTTTGTATTCTTTTAGATTATGGTATAATGTTAAAGACAATGTTTCTTGTGGCTAAATTGGTATAAATATACTAACAATAATTTTTTGTTTGTTGTTAGGACTCCAACAACAACAGGAACCGGGAGAGCAGTTCATGCGGCGACAACAGTCAGAGCAGCTTCCCGCGCTCGCCCTCTCCCAGCCAGGGCGGCCCGCCGTACAGCTTCATCACGCAGATCACCAACGTGGTGCAGATAAATACTACCAAGTGACAACACTGCCTAAACGAATACTCTGCACATTTTATTGCATTTTGAATACTTAAGAGAAAATGATGATGTTTCATAGACTATTCTAGAGCACTCATTTCTTTTTAAGTTGTGCTTATTATTCCTATAGATATGAGATTTGTAGATATTAAATTTGTAATATTTTTAACAAAATATTGAAAACTAAAAAAAAATCTAGCTTGTAAGGTTTAAGGTGAGTCTGGAAGTGCCTCGGAGAGGATTCTTACCTATTTTACTGTGATTTAGTTTTATGTGCATCATACCTGTGCATACACCAGTCATGTTCGAGATCTGTGCGATCAATTCATGATCTCAGTAACATATGTAATAATGATTTTAGCGTTCTATTTGTGTCTGTGGGTAACCAGTTGGTAGCTTAAACGGTCTAGGTTCCGAGAGAGAGAAAAGACACTATTTACGAGCTCGATTGCTCAAGTAACATTAATTTAGCTAAATATTTCGATCGTTTGCTACTTACTATAAGGTCTAAGAAGTCAGATTATAGTGCGTATTGTGTATGATTTTGTATCTTCAAATAAGTTTGGCTCATGAGAGTAGGTAAATCCATGGCGGGTCTATATACCACTGAATGAATATATTATTAAATATAATACAGTATTTATCAAATCATTTTGCATAATATCTTAATTTTAATGCTTTTACAAGAGCTTAAATACAAGATACCAATATTTTATTGATATAATTTTTTATCACATAAATGTATTTTTAAATATTCTTATTTGATAATTTCTCACTGGGTTATGATACAAATATAATGTCATCCAAAAAATATATATTGATCTGTAATAATAGTATTGTTATGTTTATTTTGTCGATGTAAATATCTGAAGTTAGTTTTAACTGGAAGACATTTATCATACGAAACTTATGAATTGTGATAATTTAGTGCATAGTTTTATAGTTGAATCACAAAATAGAAGACTATAAGTTATGCGTTAATTAAGTGCGATGCACTTGATTAACGCGATGCAATTTTGTAAAGACAAGAAAATAAAAATTCACTTTCAAATCTTATCTTATCATAAATTTAAAAGAACTATGTATGTCACTGAACATTGTTACATCATAGCAATCGGACAGAAATGTAAAAGTATCATTGAAAACCAAAGAATGATGATATTTTATGCCACTCTTATAAAATAAGTAAATGATGTATGTTATTGTGTTGTTAAAATAATTTACCGTCTTAATTTATGCATAAGTACAGTACAGGCAATGTAATTAGGCGCATCTGAAAAATAAACAAGAAAAAAAAAAGCTAATTGCAAATACACATGAGGGGTGAGTGAGAAAGAGAGCGATAGTTTGTTGATCTTTTCAGACGCGCCTTGTTTCACCGCCCTTACGTAATCGTAATCGTTGCTTAAGTTTATACTCAATCTTGTGATTTCATACCAGTTTCTTAAAAGTTTTTTATCTTAGGTAAAAAATATCTATTGAAATAAACTGTCGTTACACGCATATTATTGCGGTCTCTGCATTGCGTTGCAAAAGTCATTTTAGAATAATATCATCTTGCTGTAAATTAATGTAAAAATAATAAAACCAACCAACCACGTAAATAAAATCTTCTGCTTTGAAAGACTTTATTTCAGTAGATATTAATTAAATATGTTTTAGATATTTTAACTTTAAAGTATTGGCAATAGCCAATATATTCAAGTGTGCTATAGTTTACTCAGCGCTTCCATTATTTTTATGTTGCATGTTTCGATTTTAACTATGTTATTTGTGTGCAATTAGTTACTTGAGACAACTAAGTAGGTCCATATTACAAAATGATTTGAATTTAGATAAAAAAATAGATTAAAGGAAAGTAATTTGGTTTGTGATTTGTTTGAAATTACGAAATTGTGCCATCTTGTATTTATTTGGGATTGGTTGTTGTTTTAATGGGCTATCTATATTGTATATCTGTATACATTGCTCACTGTAACACATTGTTCGAAATATTTTTAACTGCCAATATTGTTTTACTTCTGCATAAGAGATGTAACTGAAGTGCCTTATTGTTAGGCTGTGAAGCACTTATTAAAGTTACACAAACTCTTTTGTTAATTGTTAATTTTAAATCATTAATGGACTGTAGTATGTTTTGTAAACTATTCATTAATGAGTTAAATAAGATTTTAGTCTTTTGTGAATAAAGCTCAATGTAAATATAGTTAGTCGTTTTTATTTACTCTCATATGTTCCGAATCAAGGTAATTAGGTATTATTACATGATTTTTTTTCATGTTTTATGTTATATTTTAAAAACTATTTTGACTTGTGAAAACGTGTAAATGTAATATCTCGTAAGGAGTACTCATCATTATGAAGAACTTTTAATATGGGACCAACCCTGAAATTGCAAAGAGTAATCAGCTGTTCAGTACATTTATTCGAAATCTGCGGACATAAATCAAATCAAAATAAAAATATTTCGAGTAGGCCTTTTCAGTCACTTTCAAAACGTTACATGACTCTAGTTGCGCGGTTCCAAAATGTCACTCCTATGGAGAAGAACGTTAAAAAAAATACTTAAAATAATCTTAAAATATGGGATAACAACGTAAATAGCAAAATGTAGTAAATATGACATCAAAAATGGAAGAAAAATAAATAAATAAGAAATAGTACATAAATGTATGGGGCAGTCATTTTTTATTTTTACGCGATTTTAATGTTAGTCCCACACTAAGAGTTATTCATAATAATGAGTACAATGACCCCTTAAAAGGTATTTCATTTATTCTGTCATAGATCCCATCGCTCATTTCTGCAGGCTGTTTTTTTGTAAAACTTTGTTGAAATGATAGATTTGTTAATATGCATTAACAATATAATGCATTTATGTACCTATAAAATATTTGCCGCTAGCGAAAAGATTTGGATTTGCACCGATAATGATATATATCATATAATGATATATACCTATATAGGTATGTACTTTTTAATAAGTTCTACGTCATTTGAAAGAATGCAAATTAAAAGAATAAAAAAAATGAAACGGCTTCCAGCTCCATTGCGGCCGCAACCATTAGGCACCCAGTAGTTTCTTTCGGGTGTAAAGAAACTAACGAACGCCTGACGCAAAAAGAATAGCAAACAAAAATATGCTCCCGCGCCTGTTGTCCTTGCACGCGTGCGGCGCTTCGCCGCTTGGGTTTCTGTTACTAACTGTGTCAGGCATTCCGTAATTTTCGATTTTTATACCTATCAGTTTTTCTACCTGTAAAATCATAACCAACACCGCACTACAAGGGTTAATATCTTTATTTCTTCACTCGCTAAGTAATAATGCATCGCCTCAAACGAATTTTTGGTTTCCAATAATTTATTGATGTGATAAATTGGATGTCACGACTAAAACGCTGAACCGATTTTGATGAAACTTGGTATGGGGTAAGCTTGGATCCTAAGAAACACGCGTTAACCGACACCAACGCAGGCGGAGAAGCGTGAAACAGGTAGTCTTTTATATGGTATGTGGTATGCCTAATCTCCAATAAATGATCTATTTAAAGTTTTTACCATCATGTTTATGTATTGCCAAGGTCGCAAGCAATGAAGTTTATTTTATAATCCTGCAATAAAAAAAGGACTTGCATCTATTATTTCACTTCCTGTTATAAGAATTTAACAATGGTTCGAAAACAAAAAGGGCATTATCGTGACGTGCGACATGTCTCAACTTGATTAAAATGTGTTCATTTCATGCAGGTTCTTACTTGTTTTTTAACTCTTAAAACAATTTATAGCTTTCGCTATCCCAGTTCCATTCCGAGTGTCACGGGAATATGACTAATTTCTGCGATTTATGTTCTTTATAGAAATATCATCTACGTTTTAAGAAGTACTACCTAAGCTAAGTAGTGTTTAAAACCAGCTTAACAGTTTATCGAGGAAGCCTAGTGAAAATGTTTAGGTAAGAAAAATTGTGTTTGTGAACTGTGAAAGTTTCTTTGCCTGATTACGATGAAAATAAAAAAAAACCGACCGCTAAAAACGACTAAAAAGGTCCCAAACAATTTTAGTTAATTACTTTTTGGAATCGTCTGCTCGTGGCCTTTATTTTAATACACTTGTTTTCAGCAAAAAAACATTTTTAAAGACATAATATGGCGCCAAAGATCGGCCATTTTATTTTTAATATACCTACTTTCATATATACAAAAGTACTCTGTGATACCTACCTGTGTATTAAAAATAAAATGTGTGTCACTCTCACAGAGCGTGCCAAACATTTGAATTTGGCTTCAAAAATCCGTAATTTTTTATTATTTTGATATTCTTTACCAAAGAGTTCTTTACTGTGAGAGTGACCCAGTGTCACTTTCACAGTGGGTCACTCTCACAGTAAAGACGAATCTAAAGACACCTCTCAAGCTAAAATCCATCGAGCCGTTCAGGCCGAGCGTGCCAAACAATTATACAGACATACATAGGTACTTTTGAAAAACATAACCCTCTTTCTGGCGCAGTCAGGTTAATTACAAATAAAGAATAAATCGTTTTGATTATTTTTAGGAGAGTTTCCAGCGTATTGGTGTTGATCTTCTTCACGAAAGCCGCAATAGGCCAGCCGTTATCGTGCACAGACGATACGCAATGCTCTGAGGGCTATTATTGTGAACAGCAATCCAATTTATGTAAGGAATGCTTGAGATGCCAAGATCTTAAGCGGGAGCCGCCTAAACTTGATACATCTAATTACTGCATCAAATCTATTCAAGATTGCGGTCCTTGTTCTGAAGGGTAGGTACGATATGTTTCCAATAACCTTGATACATTTAGGTATTTCAAATTGAGAATTTTACATCTACCCTTTGAATTTTCAGCTTCATTAATGTTTACGGGAATGGCGCTAAAGGAAAGTGCGTAATGCCAGAGTTCTTTGAGTTCGGAAGTCAGTTGCGTTACGCATACGTGTGGGTTACTGCCGCTGTAATAGGCTTTCTCATCTTCGTTATTTTTGTGTACGTCATAAAGCACACTCATGTATTCCAGGTTGTGGCTTATTGTAAGTATCTTTCTACAGTACCTAAGTAACTTCCCACTAATAAAAACAAATAATATTTAGTTTACAAACTCCGACGCAAAAACAAAGTATTGTAAGTTTAAAGTTGGTCTACCTGTTTGTTTCAACTTACCAAGCTCCCGAATGAGCAAAAGGCTTTATAGGTACTTTATATACTTAACACATTAAGTATGATAATATAATGTGAAATAATACTTACATACGAATTTTGAATGGCGCCGCTTATTGTTATTGAAATGTTAGGTCGGATAATTAGAGTCGCGAGCTGATACCGATGAGATACAGGTATATACTTTCAATATTCAAAAAACTATTTGTATCGTTTCATTTTTAGACAAGCCTGTGTCGGGTTCTTCGCCACCAGAAGTTTTCAAGACTATTTCAAATCAACATCTCCTAAAACAGTTACTTTTTTTTAACACACCTCCAAAACCTGTGGATATTATATAATATACCTAAATGTACATTTGGATGTTAAGCCCCCGTGACGGTCAAACGATTTAACTTAAACCTTACGAGGTTGATGCAAGTTTGAAAGTCGTCCACCGGCACTGCTCAGTTTGGTTCTATTTGAAGCCGAATTCAGACTTGTGACGCAGAAAAAAATGCCCTCCAACAAGCTTTACAAATGTTCTGTTTAAAGTAAAAAAGAAAAAAATAATATAGTCCAAATATGGTACAAATTAAGACATTTTTTTCACACACAAACATCTATAGAAAGTGCTAGAGACTTCCGCTCCAGATGATTAAAGAATGTCCAACATCTTTGCTGTACACGACCTCTCGCTACTAAATCCAGCACAAATTGAGCCGTTTTTGCAAACGCGTCAGAAGATGATCATAAAACGCATCAATCACAACAAAAATATAAAATATCGTTGAAACCCGTGACTGACAAACTTGTCAAAAATGGTGGCTCAAGCCAAACTCAAGTGTTTGAATTAAGGCGCAACTCCACTGCTGCGCACGGAGAGGCTACGCACGTGTGTCAAGCTTCGCTTTGTATGAAAATGACACAATTACGTAATTTCGTGCGTAGCTTCTCCGTGGCTTACAGTGGATGTTGTCACCGTCATCTTCATACAAAGCGAAGCTTGACACACGTGCCTAGCCTCTCCGTGCGCAGCAGTGGAGTTGCGCCTTTAAACCGTTTGTACGTCTCGGGGGCCCTTTAATTATGTTCCTGACACTTAAGCAGGTACTATCGACAAATCAAGAATTTTCCTATAAACTAAAGCTTCAAAAATGTTTAAACTATAGCGTCAAAAATGTTTAAATGTATGTTCTGCACTTTCTTGACAGTGACAATTCAGACACTGTCTTTGTATAAAAAAATATTTTATTTTATATAAATATTAAGTTTTGTATGGAAGAACTGTAAAAAATTCAAAAATTTTATTATTTAAGTGCATTAGATTGTTTTGAAATTATAAAAAAGATACTTTTCTGTGAATGACTACAGTGTAATAAATAACTTAAAAAAATTATTCTTTTATTATTACCCTGTCCAAAATAGTTGCGTCATGTGTGTAAAACCTGTATGAGAAATTCTACAGATTAAAGTAAAAGACCATAACTATGTGCAGCAGTAAAATAGATAATATATTTATTGTGATAAACCAACTTAAAACTAGAACATTTACCAAGTAAACTTAATAAATTAACTTAATGCACTGTTTATTAAATGTATATTCTATAATATGTATATTAGGGTGTAAGTATAATGAAAAATAAATCTTAGTAAATTATTTTTAGAAATAGGGAATATGCTGAATTGTTGTTTGTTCTGAGTACATAACCTTCCCTCTGGCGAAGTCGGGTAAGAACAGCATTGAAATCACTAAGCTCTCGAGATTGTTTCTACTCGATCACCGTTAGACAAAAAGTATCGCTCTGGTGCGACAACAAGTGTTTTGGAATACTATGCGAGTGTGCTACTTAGTGTGTGTGTGTTCAGTCGTGCTCGGGCACTATGAGCGCGACGGCGTGCAGGCTGGCGGCGTCGGGCTCGTAGTGCGGCGCCAGCGGGGCGCGCGCGCTCAGCACCAGCTCCTCGCGCGCCCAGTTCGTGTACACCGGCACCTCCACGCTGCGCTCCCACGCGCACGCACTCTCGCCCTCCTGTACATTTCATATCATTATTTTAATACCTATGTAAAATGGCGGTCGTCTGCTTAGTTAAAATCATAAAGAAATGTGTTAGAGGTTTAAAGAATGATAAAAACGTAAAAGTGATTTTGTCGTATTCAAATATATATTTTATGATACCGTACTCATACCGCACTTCGATTGACACCTAAAAATCTTTCCTGTCTATAGGGCAACTTATGTGCCGCGCACTGTATACACATAGGTTATAGTATTAAAATACACACAGCACTGTACCTGCAGCACGTAGCGCAGCAGCAGCGGCGGCGCGGGCGAGTGCGGCGGGTCGGCGGGCGCGCCGGCCTGCAGCGCTCCCCCCGCCCACTGCGCGCCGCACAGCCGCAGCCCGCGCACCACCAGCCCGTCCTGGCTGCTCTCGCCTCACACACAGCACTGTACCTGCAGCACGTAGCGCAGCAGCAGCGGCGGCGCGGGCGAGTGCGGCGGGTCGGCGGGCGCGCCGGCCTGCAGCGCTCCCTCCGCCCACTGCGCGCCGCACAGCCGCAGCCCGCGCACCACCAGCCCGTCCTGGCTGCTCTCGCCTCACACACAGCACTGTACCTGCAGCACGTAGCGCAGCAGCAGCGGCGGCGCGGGCGAGTGCGGCGGGTCGGCGGGCGCGCCGGCCTGCAGCGCTCCCTCCGCCCACTGCGCGCCGCACAGCCGCAGCCCGCGCACCACCAGCCCGTCCTGGCTGCTCTCGCCTCACACACAGCACTGTACCTGCAGCACGTAGCGCAGCAGCAGCGGCGGCGCGGGCGAGTGCGGCGGGTCGGCGGGCGCGCCGGCCTGCAGCGCTCCCCCCGCCCACTGCGCGCCGCACAGCCGCAGCCCGCGCACCACCAGCCCGTCCTGGCTGCTCTCGCCTCACACACAGCACTGTACCTGCAGCACGTAGCGCAGCAGCAGCGGCGGCGCGGGCGAGTGCGGCGGGTCGGCGGGCGCGCCGGCCTGCAGCGCTCCCCCCGCCCACTGCGCGCCGCACAGCCGCAGCCCGCGCACCACCAGCCCGTCCTGGCTGCTCTCGCCTCACACACAGCACTGTACCTGCAGCACGTAGCGCAGCAGCAGCGGCGGCGCGGGCGAGTGCGGCGGGTCGGCGGGCGCGCCGGCCTGCAGCGCTCCCTCCGCCCACTGCGCGCCGCACAGCCGCAGCCCGCGCACCACCAGCCCGTCCTGGCTGCTCTCGCCTTACACACAGTACAAACAAATTTAAGTTATTTTATTGTACTAATAAAGTATGCTTAAGGATATTCTCAATATGACAATAAAGCACCCTCGGTCCAGTTCCAGTTAACAGTAAGCGTGAGCGCATGTACACTGCAGGCGAGACGGGCAGCGGTGCGCACGCGCAGCGCGGTCACCACGCGCGACGGGCGCAGGAATGATCGCAGGTCTACCTCTGTATATCATAATGCTCTTGTTATTTTTGTACTAACTTAAAAAAATCTTGTTTACAGCACTGATATTATAAATTGTTAAAGATTAGTAAGTCGTAGGTTGGTGCACCTGTGGGCATGTAGTCAGGATTTAGCGGCGTAGTTTCCAACCGCGAGAGAGCAGCTCGTGCTCGCATGCCAAATTCGCGCACGTACGCGTCTATCGTGGTTGGCCCCGCCCATAAGAGTTGCCATTCGTCGCTCACCTAAAATTATGAGATTGACTTATTCTAAAGCTTTTTAGGACAACTAAGGATATCTGGTCCCACTGTATCTATTTTTATGCACATCTGTTGGGTATATGCATTTCCAAAATTACATTAGTGATTTACTTAGATGTACCACAACATATATGCAAGGTGTTGTAGCCTATTGTACCCCTTAAAAAACAAAGCCTGTGGATTAATACAGATGTGTTGTATCACGTTCATAAGTTACGTCGATGTACTTGCGCAGAAGTTCTACTTTTGATGGACGCGAAATTAAATGACTTTTTTTTAACTGGCGATCGGTTTAGTCGGTGTAAGATAGCGTGTTTCTGTGCAAATGTATGTTGGAGATGGCAATACGTAAGTAGTGTACATACGCGCAGCAGGTCGAGCGCGGGCGCGCGGGCGCTGCGCGCGCGGCGCGCCAGGCCGGCGTGCAGGCGCGGCGCGGCGCGCAGGGCGTCGCGCGCCTCGCCCTCGCACGCCCAGCGCCACCAGCCGCCGCCCGCCTGTGCACAACATGCCGCCAACCTAGCTCAAATACTTTCACTTTCTTGTTACTAAAAAAACACTCGTTACGCTTGGCAGATTGGTAACCTTTAAGCAAACGAAGCAACGTACTTGAATATCTAAAACTCCTCTCTGGTTGTACTATAAAAAGCAATGATGAAAATTCTAAAGTCGCTTTGATTATGATTTTTTTTAAATTATAATATACTTTCTTCTAGTTTCCAAAACAGATTAATTTGGATTTTTTTTTTCAGTATTGGCGAGCTGTTTTTGAGTAGGACAACAAGTCGACACAAAGGAGTGCCGAAGGGCTTCCATAACTAGGAGGATTCCCAGCTCTTTTTTGCCATAAATAACTGGCTAGAGAGAAGTCGCTAGAGCTTATGCTCGGATGTGGAAATGTCTAATAAAAAATCTTACCTTTTCCACTTGAAAATCTCCTTTTAGTAATGGACTTCCGGACATCAATTTTTTCCAAAGAGACAAAACTGATTTGAGTGGTGTTACATTATCAGTTTTGTTAACGAGACTGACTGTTGAATTTAATTCTGTAAAATAGGAATTATATTAGTCATGCTGTATGTGGATCTGGTAACCAGTGACAGAACTGTGTAATGCAGAATTGCCCATGATTTATGGACATCAGTGGACAATGCGAGACTTATCAACTATTTGATGAAGCGGATGGTTGACTAATAGTAGTAACAATTACCCTTTAGGTTAGTTATAATGTTATTGGCTGCATTTTTCTCCCAAGCGACCCGGCAATTAGCAGGCAAAGCCAAGAGTTGTGGTGTATCGATGTCAGGTAACGCGTCAAATGCAGGAATATAATCCTATAATAAATGTTCCGTAATTGATTAGTTTCAGTATAAAGTGTTTATTTCTTAACCCGAATACTCAAACGCAACAAAACTTTAAGATACTGTATTTATGTATCTACTTTAAATTTCAAAGTAATAGAGATAATGAGTCTTAAAAGCGACTTGAAAGTTAAGTTGCGGTCGATTTCGGTCATTTGTGTGACATGTTTTTTTAAAAGCATAGAAAAATTCGTTTAATTACATTTCTATACCAAAAAAAAAGGTTTGTAAAAGTAGTGTAAGAGTGGGTACCGTAAGGCGAGTGGTCATGGGCAGCGGGTTGTCGAGCGGCGCGGGGCGCCAGCGCGGCGCGAGCGCGGCGTCGGCCAGGTAGCGGCGCTGCAGCGCGCCCAGCACGCGCGCGTCCGCCGCGCCGCCCGCGCGCGCGCCGTACAGCGCCACGGCCGCGCGCGCGCCCGCGCCCGCCCCGCCGCCCGCGCCCCCGCCCGCGCCGCGGATCAGCCGCGCGCTCGCCTCCGCCTCGCCCCATTCCCACTCATAAAACTGCGACCACCCTGCACACATACAACATTTTCACTTGGCATACTTCACACATTAAATATATGTGATGGTTAGGTTTAGTGGTTTATCCGTGAAAACGCAACAAACAGACAAGGTTCAAAAAGTGGATATGGAATATGGATTATATTGGAAGAGAAGACCAAGAATTATACAAGATAATTAACCTCGTCGGAGATAGTAGAACAAGTCTAATATAATTTTTGGAAAACTTGTCCGCTAGCTTCGGACAATGACTAATAGTAAAGAAAATGAAGGGCTTTGCCCGGCAGTAAAATTACAAGCTTATAATACTACGGATAAGGGACAACAATATATTCTAAAATTATTAGTAGGACGTTAGGTTACCCTCCGGCACGTAAGCCCGACGCTCCTGTACGACGGCGTGGAACAACGCAAGCGCTGCGTGCAGCCGCACCGTGTTAGCGTCCGCCGTGTACGCGCCCCACGCATTCAACGAGCTCATCACGTTGTTCTTTACACCCTCCGGCGCCTATTTATTAAACGTAGTAAAATAATATATTATTTCTAGATGATGACCGTAATATATGATATTA
The DNA here is from genome assembly GCA_932294365.1 of Diachrysia chrysitis. Lineage (NCBI taxonomy): Eukaryota > Metazoa > Arthropoda > Insecta > Lepidoptera > Noctuidae > Diachrysia > Diachrysia chrysitis. The sequence goes on along the minus strand of OW028649.1, from coordinate 5,535,577 downwards.
AGTGACTAGAGTATAACACATACCTCTAGTATGACATTCACACAAGCGTTAGAGATAAGTGGCGGTATATCACGGTCCTCTGATAAAATCCATAAACGAAACTCTTCGTTGAAATGGTCTGCCTGAAATTACACATGAATGCGATCCTCAATAATTTTAATCAAAGCTTTTTGTTAGATTCATGTCTACAGGTACAGTGTTCACAATTATTACGAACCGGTGATTCAAGGTAGGCAGAAATAAACGCCTGCAGGTCGTCGGTAAAAGGAGAGGCGCCCAAGGAGATGGCGAGCCAGCTGCCGCCGCGGCACGACTCCAGGGCGACCTCCCATGCGTCTCGACCCTCCTCTACACCCACCTAATTATAAAATAAATAAATTTAGTTTTATGTAAGTATGTGCAAAATACTGAAATGGATAAGAAATTTTTATAATATTTTTTATCAAGACGGCGTCTTGCTATGAAACGCGCGTAATGAGCTTACGATTAAAGCCTTAGTTTGAGCCCTCAACTAGTCGGGCACATCCGTCATCTTCGCGTGAGTACGGTCGGTTAAGTTGTATTCAAAAGTGGTTGGTACAGTTGATAACCACTTTATTTGACGTTATAAGATAAAGTTTTTATATTTGTGAGTTGTTATGAACAGCGTCAGGTACAGTACAATACAAGTAATGAACTTTACGTGAGTAAGTAGCGTGTGTGTAGCGGCGGCGGCCAGCGCGTCGCGCGCGTGCGCGGCGAGCAGCAGGCAGGGCCGCGGCGCGCGCCGGCCGCGTCGAGCGCCCGCACTTGCGCGCTGCAGCGGCGACCCGCCCTGCACCACGCCTGCACCTGCGCAATACACTTGTTGCACGCTTGCAGAACTTCCCAAAATACATCAGAGCTTGATTCTCATCAGAAACACTCATCACTATGAGGAATATTTACTGTGGAAAATTTACTATTAGAAACTGTCAAATCAGCTAATAACTGATATATGGAGAAATCTATAAATTTTGGTTATTCGGTGTAAACACTGAAGAATTGATAGTAGGTGTATTAGTCCTATAGTAAATATGTGATTCATAATGATAACAAGAATCATCACCTAAAGTAAAAAACTTTCAAGTACAATACTTATATTTTTTTTAGCTAGCCATGTATCAGTGTATCAATACTGATACACTGTATTGTTGGGACAGCTAAGTATTTAGCACACGCTCAACACATACCCAGTAGTTGATCGACGAGCGCCACTATAGCTCGGTAGACACTGTCCGGTCGCGTAACCGTCACAGCCACGACGACCTCGAATGCGGTAAGCTTCATCTTACTAATTATATTGATATCTCCTGATAGGAGGAACTCTTTCCAAGCTTCTTCCTTGTTCAATGATAATCTAGCAAAGAGGTCTGTATTCACTTCCTGCAATAAAATTCACACATTATTTTCTTTTTTTGACTATAGCCCTATGAAGATATTCATCCGATTTATAATAGGAAATGAACACGATTTTTATCATACCTATAGGTACTTAATTTTTCAGTTACACTGTCTTAAAATAGAAGATATAACATCATAATAAAAAAATAATAATCCGATGTCAAAATAACCATTAGTTCTCACTTACTAATTCAAAACATGGAGCAAGCAAGTATTTAAACAGGCATTAACTCTGACGTCAAAATGACGTTAAGTTGATGTCAACGGGAACAATAATACTTATGCAGCACGAAATTGCATTTTAATAATGATATAATATTGATAATTAATAATAATTGTATATGTAGCGGTCTATTTTAATTTTTTGTATGTTATTGAAAATGAATTAACACTGAAATACCATTAAATGTAAAAGACTAAACCAAATTGGTAATCTGTGCATAATTATTCCCTACTAGCTGTTACACGCGGCGCCGCCCGCTTGGATGTCGGTTATCGCGGCAAAAAGTAGCTATGTCGTTTATCAGGCTCTAGACTATCTGTGTACCAAATTTCATTTAAATCGATTTAGTAGTTTTGGCGTCAAAGCACGACAGACAGACAGACAGAGTTACTTTCGAATTTATATTAGTAAGGATTATTAGAGTGACATTCATACCTTTAGTTTAGCTATTTTCTTTACGCAGTCTTGCGGTATCCAAGAGTATTTACTTTTAATTTCGTCTATATTACTAGTGTCTTCTATATCATAATTTCCTAAAAATATTTGCCAGAGCTGAAACACAATGCAATTAAACAATTATAAAGTTAATAAAAATAGCTTTTTGATTATGTAGTTTAACATTAAATTATTTGAGAACTTACCTCATTTGGTATAAGTTCATCGTAAACCTGTTTCAGAAGATACAACACGACAACGTATTTGTCTTTCTTGTGTAGACCGAGCAGGACCCTTTCAATAATTTTCCGAGTTACATATTTGACAACTTCTTCATTATTTATGTTTGTTTGGTCCTAAATATAAACAATAAAATGTGTAATTTTGTTTATGCAACGTTTGTTAGGTGTTCAAGAGGGAATTAAAGTTTAAATAGGAACGGTAAATGTGGAGAAAGGAAAATGGAAATTTTAATAGATATATACATAATTAAGAGAGTGACATACACACAATGATGTAAAAATGAAGAAAGTTGATAATGCCGACCTGCTGCCTGCGCACGGCATCCACGAAGACGTGCTGCAGGAAGTCCACGGGCAGCGCGATGAGCGGCCAGCGCGCGGCCAGCCCGTTGACCGCCAGCGCCAGCAGCGCGGCGCGGCGCGCGGCCGCCGAGTACGCGCCCGCCGCCGCCGCGCTGGCCGCCTGCACGCTGCGCGCCGCCGCCAGCGCCTCCGCGATCGTCGCCTTCGTGGCGCGCGTCCTGCTCAGCGACGCCAGCACGCCCGCGTCTTGCAGTATGTCGCCTTTATTTGATAGCTCGCGGAGTAGATTCTCCTAACAAACAATTGCAGTACATTATTTTTTGTACAACAAAACGTAATCTTCTAAAGATAATTCAATTGGTTCTAGTAACTCAAGCAGGTCAAATATGGAAATAAATAATACTACGTTAAAAAAATATTAACTTAAATTTATTAAATTGTTTGCAAACCTGCAACTCGTGCTGCTGTTTTTGAAGAGTAGCCTTCTTTAATTTTATTTCTCTGTTCTTTTCGTCTACCTCTGGATTTTGCTGTTGCAGGGCAAAGTTGACTAGCTGATCTGTAAAATCATGTACACTCACGTAGCATGTTAACTTTCAATTTAGTTTTTTGTCCAAAAGTTATATTAGGTCTCAAAATCGGAATGACAAAGTACCGTAGATAGCAGATCAGTATGCGTACCAGTGAGCGCGTGCGCGCTAGGCGTGAAGTCGAGGCGCGCGAGCGCGGGCGCGGCGTGCGGCGGCAGCTGCGGCGGTGCGCGCGCCTGCAGCAGCACGCGCGCGCCGCTCGCCCAGCCGTCCTGCAGCCGCTCTACGTCGCTGATCACCAGCGTGCGGCCCAGCCTGCACACAAGGCCGGGACACTTAGGCCGAGGCACTGTACCAGCGTATGTAGCCGCCGCCAAAATATATATACAAACGGTCTAATGGCGTTTTCGAACTTACTTGTATTCGATTCTGCCGCCCTGTTGCATTAGACAGGCACGACTATAAAATCTTAGTCTATTAAAATTTTAAATGCAAGATTATCATTTACCTGACAGCGTACTGAACAGCAGTTGTCAACTTCTCACTACGTTGTGATATAAAATCGCATTGGGAGTCTGCGAGCGTATTCTTTAGCCAAGCCAACCCCTCGCCATCTGGGTCGACGATTAACGGCATAAAGCCGCACTTTTGACTCTCTAAATACTGAAAAATAATAATTATTAGACTTTCAAGATTGAGATTAGGTAGTGAAAAATATAACAATCTAAACACGAGAACAATGTAATGGTTACCTGATCGATCAATACAGCATTTTTTATCGCAGAAGTATCCGACGGCAGTCCGTCGGCTTCCCATTTGAGTTGTTTTTCAGTAGAAGATAGAAAGTTTATAATAGAAAATGATGTATCCTTAAATCCCATAAGTGCGCTCCATTTCTCAACAATGGTTCTACAAAAATATTAGATTTAATTATATGCTTTACCATTAGTTGTAAGTGGTAACCTTTTTTGGAGAAATTTTACCTGGCGAGCGGTTCAGTCACATCAGGCAAGTAAACAATGTATGCAGCCGATAGTAACGATCGTTGATTCAGTTGAGATATTTCTTTCGATATGTACTCCAACTGCAAACAAAACTCATTTTAATAACACGTGACTAATGACTTCAAATATCAAGATTAGGAGAACACATTAGAGATTTAAATCACTACATAAGATAACAAAATATTAAACATTCACCTTAGAATGTTTAATATTTTGTTATCTTATGTAGATAAACCTATAAAGAGTCATGGACGGATTTGGAGCAGGCCTTTGCCCAGTTAGCCCATGCTGTCCGTTTGGCAGAGGGTACAAAAAAAACCATAACCTGCATGACAGGACTACATTATCACAAACTGGGAATGATAAATTTAGTCTAAGAATATGTTACGTCGTTTTCCCAGGCGGAGTACTCGTGTGCCAGCTGGTCGATGAGGTCCGTAGCGGCGCGGATGGTGTCATTAGCCTGCGTGAGCTTCAGCTCCAGCGTGGCGGCGTCGCGCGTGTGTTGCCCCAGCTGCTGCTGTAAGGCCGCCACGCGTTCTTCCACCGTGGCCAGCCCGCTCGACAGTGCGGCCATCTGCTGCTCCGCGTCTGTTAAATTTCTGGCAAAGCGAAATTTGATGCCATAAGTGTTAAGATTATTTTAATTAAAATATTTATATGGTACTAATGTAACTTCTTGGTTTTGTATAGAATAGGTTAATTTTCACAGCAAAGAAGGTAGTGCGGTAGGTTCGCCGGACGTACTAGATATTGTCACTAGGGGAGGTTATCTTCTTACACCTCTATATACAGACAAAAGAGAAATTTGTATGTAAAGGGTTTGTCAAACAGAAGACTGGAATAGTATTTTAGAGTTGGGCACAATAGCGTGGCGCCGTGTTGGTGCGCAGGCTCACTTGTGCAGGCGCGCCTGGTGCGCCTGCAGCGGCTGCACGCGCTGCAGCGCGGCGGCGTAGTGCAGGTTGGCGCGCACCCAGGCCGCCAGCGGCGCCACGGCCGCCGACGCGCGCCGCGCCGCGCCCGCCGCGAACGACGCGCCGCGCGCCTCCAGCAGCCGCTGCACGCTGCCCAGCGCCGCCGGGCTGATCTGCGACGCGTCCAGGCATCTGCCACGGACACTACGCGTCAGCTACCATTCTTACATTACTTATCAACTAAAATTATAATATCCAGCTAATATTTCTCAACAGAAAAATCCACTAACTTCTTGGCCCGACTCGGGGTTCGAACCCGAGAGCTCGTGCTCAACAGTCGCACTGTCGACAGCTAAACCAACAAAGAGTCACAAATACTATTAAAATAAAAAAATATAACAATAATTACCGAATGTCCTCTTTTACACCCCGTTTCGATAAGAAATTTTTCATGGAGTGCCATGACGTGTCAGCAATACCCATGAGTCGTAGCACGCCCTCCAGTACATCTCTTACAACCTCTGGCGGAGCTCGAAGTGATCGTACCTGAAATACATCAAATGATAGAAGTTGTATGATTCTTGTAAACTTTCTAATTACTATTTTAATGAAACTGTCACTTACTTCACTGAGAGACTCAGGTCGTATATCTCCTACAGCCGATCGCGCTTCCGCAATTATTGGTTCCACGGCTGCTAATTCAGCTTCTATTTCTTTTTTCCTGTAAAACAATTATAAAATGATATATTATATGATAGTTGCGTGATAACTAAGTAAGCTTTAAATAGAATTTGTACGTGGATTTTGGTGGTCATTTAAATTTGAAAGTAAGAAGTGGAGTAAATCGACTTTTAGATAGTGTATCAAGATAAGACAAACCATATTTTAAGTAAGACTTTCAACAATACAGTGGTGGAAAACGCATTTAATTTCATGGAATTGTTTTTCCGTGTATGTATCTTTTATGTAATGACCGATAATAGGGTATGAACTTACTGCGCCTGTAACTTCTCGTTTTCAATTTCAATATTCTTTTTGAGCGTCTGCATCTCGTCCTTGTGGTCGGTGTTGGCGCGCACGGTGGCGCTGATCTGCTGCAGCGCGAGCGCGGCGGCCGCCTGCTTCTCTCGCAGCGCTATCTCTTGTTGGCCGGCCTCTGCTTGCAAGCGGGAAACGTCGCTGCGGGCACGACGTAACGCTTCTACGCCCGCCTAATGAAACAAAAAAACATGTAAATGCTGTAACATGTAAATGCTGTATCTTTTACATAACCCAGAAATAGTGAATTATTAAGTGCCGCGTAGGTCACCCGTGACCGACGAACAATAGATTACTATTGCTCGACGTTCAAAAGTTCAAAGAAACCAGTTTCCCTTACCGAAAGCATATTTTGTCTCTGCACCAGCGCTGCTTTCTTCCTACTAAAGATATTGTGGTATGACTTCACGAAGTTAACGTATCTGCACGGGGCGTGTTTCCAATCTTCATCAATACTTTTGTGAATATTTACAAATCCGTCGACGGGCAACGCATCAAATTGCTCTTTGGTCATATCCACTGCATTTTCTTTTAGCAACCTGTAATGTTGGATTTAGACGATAGAAGGAGAGTGTTGATGCGTTGATAATACTATGATATGTATAATTTATTTCAAACTCAGTGCATCAATATATTTAATGTTGTAACTTATTTACTTACTAATATCACACTCATATTTAAATATGTAAGCACTAAGATGACGTAATACTACATGCAAAACTCTACCTTTTCAACCAGTAATTGAGTGCAGCGTGGTACAAAATGAACTATAAGTGCAAAGTGGTCCATGGACAGGGGGCGCCTATACCTATGCACGATGAGACGCGGCATCTCGCGCAACGTCTCGTCAGACCAGCGGTCTATCCAGACCACGTGGCCATCATTATACAATAATGGATACTTTTCCATTAGGTCTGGAAGATTTTCTTGGTTCTTGTCTAAGCATATTACAATGCCCAGGTTTTCTTTTATGTCTGAAAAAATGTGTATAATAAAAATAACTGACTGCTTCTAAATCTCGGGAATTTCAGATACCATTAGACTGGCCTTGCAATGATTTATCAATTGGTCGTTTAAATGAAGTAAGAGGAAAAAAAATCAGTTTTCTTCTCTGTCACTACGGCGCTGGATAAATGATTTTTGGCCTATAGATTTTTATTAATCTGTGTTTTTATTTGGCACAAAATAATAGAGGAGTAGTAATCGTGGTAACATATAGGTGGCGTAGCGTTTACTTCGCAGCAGGTTGTGCGGCGGCGCGGCGGGGCGCAGCGGCGCGGGCAGCGCGGCGGGGGCGCGCGCGCGCCGCAGCGCCTCCAGCGCGCCCAGCGCCGCGCCCGCGCCCGCCCGCACCAGCGCCAGCGCGCGCCGGCCCTCGCCCGCCGCGCTCACCGCCTGCCACACGATATTACACACACTGTACATTCACATTCAAACCAATTAATTCAAAATTCAAACCATCTGTTACAATGTCTTGGCTAAACCATACAACCAATATTGCTGAACTTTAGTATGAAGTTAGCTTGGACTTATTAACACCCAATTTCATTTCATTTATTTCATCCTTCTTTACTAGCTACTTTTTTAAAGTACCACTTCAAAACGGTGATTAACTAGACACATACAAAACATAACTCTTTCTTATACAGCATGTTATTAAAAAATATTTATCATTTTGTTACTTACATTTTTGAGCTGTGTATTGAATTCCGTTTCGTTATTTATGATAAACAGGGCTGCTGGTAACGCAGCCGCTATAATATGCGCAGCAGCCAGGCGACCCACTCCCGCGGTGCCAATACAAACTAATAATGCACCGTTCATCTGAAAACCATGTATTCTTTTAGTGATTACATTTTTAAACATATGAGTAGTCGCAAATTTAAAAAAATAATATTTTGACTATAGAAAATTATGTAATTACCGCACGAGCCATCGCTGGGATCAAAAGCGCTAACTCGGAGCAAACCTCAGCACCAGTTTCTCCGAATACATTGTGTTCGTGTTCGGACACTGAAATCATAGATTATTATAGAATTGAAGTGCAGATTATACAATATCTAAAATGTTATGTAAATCTTTACTACTTACAACATTGGTTGATGAGTTGCTGAGTTTTCTGATACCAGACATCGTAATCTGTTCGTTCTAAATAAACGCCTTCAGTTCGCAACTTGCACGCGAAGTACATTGCTTCAGTGTTAACTTTCAAGTACTTTCTGGATATGGCGTTGAAGATAGCTTTCTCTTGGTCCGAAACTAGTCTTTCTCGGAATATAAAGTTTGCTTCTGCACTTATTGCCTGAAATAATTCCAAAATGATCAATGATATGTTCTTGTGACATAAAATAAATAGCTTTACTTTTGACCTGATTTACGAGACTAACTTAAAGCTTACCATTAAGAGTTGGTCCATATTAGATGGCTTGTACCACTTGACATTTTCACACAATCTCTTTAAATGTAAAGCGTTCCATTTGTAATGTGGTTGCGAGAAGAATGAATCTGTCACCTGTTAAGGAAAAAAAAGAAGAAACTGTTGGAAATATCCAGTAATCTTCATCTCTTAAATTCTTAGTATGTGAATTGACTTTTTAAATTAATATCTCATATTAAACGATTTACAAGATATCTACCATATGGACAAAACCGGAACCCATAACCGTATGCTTAAAATGCGTCGGTGCCGCGCTAACCAGTGTGGCATCTCTGCAACTTATCTAGTGACTGAAGTCTATTTGTTTCATATATTAGAAAATAGGCCTCGCCAAGGTTATGATAGAAAAATGTACTAATTTACATACCTCTTTAAACATAGAGAGAACTGTGTCAGCTAGAATATTAATTTCTTTTATTGGAATACTCTTGTCGACGCTGTTCTTTAAGTAATTCGTAGCTATTTCTAACAATTCTCCATCGTCCGGGTCGCTGTAAGATAAAATTAAGTTTCATCAAAAAATTATATAAAAATAAAAATAAATATATTGCTACTAAAAAAAACACGCTACATATTATGAAATATCAGTCTAAAGATAAAGAAAACAGTAGCAAAAGGAGATGGCTCGATGAGTTGGAATGCGGGAGTTGCAGGACGAGCTGGACACCAGTCACTAGATAACTTTTTTAAATCTTCTAATTTGAAAAACTTTACAGTTGTGAGCGTGTGAATTAATGTATTCGTATGTGAGTGTGTGCATGCTTGTGTGTTAGACATGAATTTAGGGTTTTGACTTTAGTGAAATTCTATCCATATACCATCTGCTATTATGTCCGCAAATAAGCATTTAGTCCGCAATAGCATTTAGTTGCACAATTTACGCACAAACTTACACGAGCTTCTCATAGATAGACTGTAGGTAGATAAGCTATATACTATGAGGTATGTTGTAACTGAATCTTATTAAACTAAAAAACCTAGTTTTCGGAACAAGCTGATAACACTTTAAGTAACATGTAGCTATAATATGAGTAGGTTCATTCTCTTACCTCAAAATAGTAAGATCCATAGCAGCGGCTAGTCGCGGTGATATAGCGTTGAGTTGTGTAGCCGTGGCCAGCACACGTAACGGTGCTACTTGGCACCACTGAGTGCCGGTGCCACCTTCCTCGTCGGTACCACGCGTCCAGAATCCATTATGTTGTATTAACTGTATATAATAAGGTACTTATTTGCATAATTATTTAGGTGCAGAGTTTTTGAGATGCCCGTTCTCACACCGGTGCTAACAGCACTTTATGAGTCGTTTGGACCCACTTTTTTTAATAATTCTCCAACTGCGATAAGACCCTTGTTATAAGTAAGTTCTTAATCTGGCTTTATTTCATCTTTACCGTAAGATGCTAAACCAAACGCGAAAACGCAAAAATGATCTTTTACAAGTTTTAAAAATTATTTTTTACCACTTCTTCCACCTACTTCCTTGCCCACCATTCTTTTCAGGCAAGAGAACTTATATAATATCAAAGAAAAGTGATGAATGTGTATGTCGTTCGTGTATGTTACCTGCAGCAGGAAGGAGTGCACGGGGCTGGAGCGCCAGCAGTCCGTGCGCGCGCGGTGCAGGGCCCGCAGCAGCAGCGTGGCGCGCCAGCCGCCGCCCGCGCCCAGCCCGCCCGATCGCACTAGGTTGCTCTACATTCCACAATCATACAAGTACGTACATCAATTCTCGTTCGATCGTTTCAATAAATATCTTGATATACCAAATTTAAAACATTGAGTTTCAGTGGTGGTACAATTTACTAATAGTTTGCCTTGACAGATAATTGATGAAAATTTATTAATTACACTAATAACTTGATATAATATAACTAATAAATTTAATTAACTACGCCTTTGGAAACTGAGGATAATCCAAAATCTCTACCAAGTTTTCTCAAGTATCACTTACCCTTTTTAATTCAGCGATGATATCAGTTGGTTCTAAAATTGGCGTGCAGTCGATTGTTATAACGGCTGAGTTACAATCTTTCACGATGTATTCTGCTAGGAGACTGAAAAACAAAAGTAAATGTTTTAATAATATACTTAGTGTTTATTCGTCAATGAAAGAAAGGAAGTAGTCCGTTCTTGTATTGAAAATATTCACAAATAACAAATTTTGAACAGTTTGGTTTTTTAATCGTAGTTCTGTCTGTTTTAATAGAGGTGGCTGAATGATGTATTTTTCTGTTTTGTAGGCTGTTGAGAAAATTGAATTAGTGCTGATATTGAGATGGAAAGAGGCTGAGGAGTTCAAGAAGAGTGTATAGGTAAATTAATAATGTTGAGGCGTCTGAGATAGTAGGTAGGAGAGTTACTTGGCGGCGGTGGCGTCGGCGGCCAGCAGCAGCAGGTGCGCGGCGGGCGAGGCCATCGCGGCACGTAGAGAGTGAGCCCGCGCTCGCAGCCGCCGCGATAGGTACAGGCTTTCCGACACCCATTCGCACGGCTCTGAGCTCGAGCTAACCACTGCCGCCGATACCTGTAAACATAACTTTTCTTAATGGCGATAAGTAACGATCCGATTTTCGCAAATGGCAACGAGCCGGCGCGCTATGTGCTACAAGTTAGTGTGGGTATTTCTTAACGCGGTCGTGGTAGTCTCAAACCGCGTGGTTCCCGGACAAAGTGAACGGATAAGCAATCCGGTGGTTTTAGCCGGAAGTCTGGCACGTCTCTCCGTCTTTTCCCAGGGCGAACGAAGTAGCTGCAAAACTCAAAGGACGGCACAATGGCTCATAGTCCATAGTTATCCATAGGTTACAATGTACAAGTCCTTTTCTATGATCCTGTTTAAACATATTTTTAATCAATTTTTTTCAAGAATGCTACTATATACTCAATACACTACATACAAGGTTTTGTTGTTTGTGTTGTGTACAACATAACTAATTTTACTCACCGCGTCATGAAAACCATCAATAGCATTTTCTTTGAGGGCGTCGACAACAGTACGTTCTACAGCAAGATAAACCATTTCTTCAGGTACTATGCGGCTCGTGTTATAGCCTGTATCTTGAGCTATGTACTCAAATTGTGTTAATATTTGTTTAACCTGCAAAACTCAGTTTACTAAGAAAAAAGATTTATACATAAGTAATTAAAAATGAAATGCATACGCAATAAAATATATTAAGGACAAATGGTAGCCTATCATATTTTAAACTAAAATGTACATGAAAAATACCTACTTTCCTGTACTCAAAATATGTTTACTATTTCTTAACGAAAGCCGATACTAACCACGGAAATGTTATGAAGTTTCAAAGCGAGATCCGGCTTATGATCTGTGAGCCACTGGATACATTTCTTGACAGTTTGTTGTAACAAGGGCAGCGCTAGTTTTGCATTTTCGTTATCCAAATCAGCTTTGCGCATCCAAGCATCTAACACATCCAGGTCGCAGCTTACATCATCACTGGAACGTAGTAAAACTACATGTACAGACATTATCGTTACTACGTCATGTATTTTAGAGGAAAAACATACCTAATTATGGAAATATTTAGGTTTTTTAATTAGTTCGAAATAGTTATCTAAGATAAATAAATAAATAAATGACAAAATCACATACATTGCTCTGAACCCAGAGTAAGTAGCTAAAGCACTTGCGTTATGGAATTCAGAGACAACGAAGGTACCACAAACACCCAGACCCGAGACAATGTAGAAAAGGGGTTTTCTACATTGACCCGGCCGGGGATCGAACCCGTGACCTCAAAGCTGGCGACACCTTGAAAATCGGTGTGTACGCCACTCGACCACGGAGGTCGTCAAATATGTGCATTACCTGAACAGTATGATACCCATTCGCGAGATAGTAGCGGGCGAGGCGTATTCCAAGCTGTGCGTCTCGAAGAGGAAGTTGACGTTGGAGCCGAACTGTATCCTCCAGCCGGAGGGCAGCGTGAGCAGGCGGTTGTCGTCCAGCACGGAGTTCAGCGCCTCGATCCACTCCGGGTCGATGTCGCCATCGCACACAACCCACGACCAAACGTCTAGCTCGTGAAAAGGGAAAACAGAATGTCAACAAAGCAGTTACCGATTCATGCAAGAGATACAAATGAGATATTATTTTGTTTAAGATATCCGTTTAATTTTTGCCCATCTGCTGGGCGAAGAACTCTGACCGTATTGCTGTCCCATGTCTTTAGAAGGCTGAAAAATTCTTTAAAAGTCGTCAATACCAAATGCAAATGAAAATGCCAACCTCTATGTAAGTGTTCAATGTCGTAGCTACACACTCGATATTTCTTTTGTTAAATTAAAATATACCACAACAAGTTATACATTCGGTTCAAAAGTGTGAAATTACTTTTCTCTCAAATGAAAGTGCTTATTATAATTAAATACAAATATTGTGCTTATAGCTCATTTGGAATTTTATAATATTGTGTTGTGTTACAGTGAATTATAAGTTTCATCATCATCATCATTTCAGCCTGTAATCACCCACTGCTGAGTAAAGGCCTCTCCTTTTTTCTGTCATTCTTGTCTGTCTTGCGCGTCCCACATCCAGTTATAAGTTTACCTACTGAAAAATTACGTACCAGCTGGTTGGTTGGATATTTCGAGTGCAGTGGAAGATATAACGCCGTCCGTCCACTGGCGCGTGTCGTTGTCGATATTTCCGAGAAGCCACTCTCGACTCATTGCCTTCGGGCATATTATGTACTCCACTATGCTTTTACCTTGAAGGGCTAGAGCCTTTGTAAATGAGAAAATGTAACTTAGTTAAACTAGGTGGGGCAATATTAATAAAACGTGATTTTTAAAACGTTATAAGTTTTTAGAAACCAAGTATCGTAAATTACTTACAGATTTCAATAATCGCCTGATCGTAGTTTTGCCTGATCCTGGAGGGCCAACAATCACTACGCCCATCCGTTGCTGCATTTGTTCGTACAATTCAACACATTTTTGGATCTGTCAGAATACAAACAGCCTTTATAACAAAAACATTAAACATGTAGAAAAATATAAAATTAAAAAAAAGTGACGTATACGTAGACTGAAAAAAAAATGAAAAATTTGAAAGAAAAAAAAAACATTTATTGTCACACCAAACAGCGCGCAAAGCAGCTTCTATTATAACTAAATGTAACATAGTACTTAATAATAAAAGAACAAAAACTAAAATTGCTCACGCACTGGAAATAAATATTAGTATGTACCTGGAATTTATTGTGTACGAGATTAAGATTCCCAACTGCTGTTTCAAGAGCAGAGTTTATTGGGTCAGAGCTGGATTCCTCAGCAGGCACGTCGGCAAACACCAATGATAATATGTTTTCAAATCTGTTAACAACAATAAAACAATTTGATATTTTTGTTCAGATAAAAATTTTCCACATGTCTCCAATATCTCTATCACCGACGTATTCTTATAAATAACTAAAAAATGAAAAATTTCGTACTTTCTGAAATAAACTGGTTTTTATAACTATGCCGCTAATGGTGACTTGAATATGACCAATAGTGATATAATTATATATTTAGTGTGTTGTCCTTGTATTTTTTTTTAAAACCTACCTTTGTGCATCGTATCGAGTCAGTTTCGACAAGTTATTGAGCGTGAGCACGCGCCGGGCGGCGGCTCGGCTCTCTGTTAGGTCCCCACTCCGCTTCTGCAGCATGGCGGCACAACTGCCGACTGCAGCTTTCAGCGCTCGTAAGCCCCAGTCATAGTGACGCTGGTCGCTCAGTAATGAGCTGAGGAATGTTATTTGCAGTTCAGACATTATACTTATTTATTGACTTCATATTTATTGATTTAAATTATAAAAGGATCTTAAGGAACTTGATAGAGCTAAGTATATTACAAAACAAAAGTTGGTCATCACGGGACGCCCGGCAGATGTGTAAAATTAAAGTTAATGTTAGTTTAATGTTCATCATCATCTCCATATCCTGTCCCATTTTATTTGGGCATATCCCCACATTTATTTGGGGTCGGCGCAATGCGTACTTTGCTTCCATTCGTCTTTAATACTCGTCATCACAGCATTCTTTCTTTCTCATAAAATCTTTCACACAATCCATCCATCTCTTTTTCGATCGATGAGATGGAGATCGAGATCGAAATAGCCATCTGTGACATCACTTTTAGTAAGACAAATTATACAAAAATCAACATTACTACATATATTATAGACTGTATATATATCGCGATTGCGCTACGCCAACAACAGGTTTTACCCGCATGCTTTGAATTTGTAATACATCAACGTCGGTTGTCGCCGATAGTAGGGGTTGTATTGAGTGCATCTGTTAGGAAGTGTTGGCTAGGCACCTGGCGAGCGTGAAGACGTCGTGCAGGTCGTGCGCGAGCAGCGGCGCGGCGGGCACGGCGGCGGCGGCCAGCAGGCGCTCGGCCAGGCGGCGGGCCCGCGGCCGCAGCATGGCGGCGGGCCGCAGCACGCGCCGCAGCGCCGCCGGCAGCGCGCGCCGCCCGCCGTAGCCGCGCCCCGCAGGGTTCATAGTGGCCGCCACGCCGCACCACGCCGACACCGCGATCTGACCACACCCTCACTATACATTACACCCTGTACCACACTCTCACAATACGATCGACTTTTCCTACCTTTAACGCAAAAATATTTATCTCTTATTAAATTCTGAAATTAAATTCTGGTAATAGGACATCGTCGTAACAATACTTAATGTCCAAAAAGACTGAAACTACTGTACTCGCTCGAAGGTCTCAGATACCCAACTAGTTAATATTAAAGAATAGGTACAAAAATAATTAACCATATTTTTTTAATTGTCTTGCATTAGCTTGAAGCCTTACTGGCAACGCACCCATGCACTTTCATGAGATACTAGGAAAATCATGGTATCTTTAAAATTTCTTATTAATAAACATTATTATGTAATACCGTTAATATATTTTTATTATTTCCTAAAGAAGGACTGAATGTTAATCTAGAAAACTTTTATATATAGATTAATATTAGTTCTGATAATATGTTAAATATAAAGCCAAATATAAAACCAAAATTGTTAGAAGAGTAAATTATAAAATAGCATTAAAAAACAAATTTAAATAACACAAAAACTAAATTAACTACAACTCCATAATATTGCAATTGTAATTTATGCTTACTCGTAAAATGCAAAAAGATCCTCTCCGGCGGGGAATCGAACCCCGGTCTCCCGCGTGACAGGCGGGGATACTGACCACTATACTACCGAAGACTTGAGACAATGATGCAAAATTATAGTTTATAATACTCTATTTTTTACATTCATCAATGGTATGGTATCTTATGATAGATTATTTAGTATATGTTTTTTTAATATTTTTTTAACTTAGTTGTAATTATGCCAACATGTATGTTAACATAATAATGATATATGGCACAAATGGTGGTAAATAAATTTAACCATAGATATTGTTGAGAAAAACAAATTTATCACAACACGACTAATCAAATGAGACAAGGTAATATATTTTATTTTAACTTATGTGTACTCAGAGATTTTCTTACATGTTTTCCGTTGAGAAGTGCCGTGTGTTCCGAGCCGGGCCGTCGATCGCTTGTAGCGGAGAGTAGCGAGGCGAGCTGGTGCGACACAGCCGCCAGGGTGTGCGCAGCCAGGCGGTTGAACTCGTCGAAGCAGCCCCACGCGCCGCACAGCGCCAGCCCACTCAACAGACGACCCATACACTCCGCATCCATCGCCTGGAATGAAATTCGTTTTATGAGCATGATTTTGTACATAACTTGATAATTACATATCTATGTTGGATAAGTATATACATCAAACATCATTCAAGTATGCCTGCTAATCGAAAAAAAAAGAATAAAACTGTTTTTTTTTTATGATTTTAGAGTTTTATTGTACAATTATAATGTACTTTATTGATAGTGTTAAATGAGACATCGTCACATGTAGTGTGTAATTGTGTACACTAAAATTGAAAGAGTTGAAAATATACAAAACATTTGAATGATCGCCACCAGTATGTTAAGTCATGTTAAATAAATAATATTCGCGACAAAAACATAAATCATTAAACACGATGTAGTATTTTATTTGCTTTAGATTAATGCAATTACCTCATCACAATTGAAGATTAACACTAAGCGGCCCACTAGGCTGCCCAAAGCTTTGACAGATTCAGTTTTTCCAGTCCCTGCTGGTCCGAAAGGATTGCCTACTAAACCAAGGTGAAGTGCCTAAAATAATAGATAGTATGAATAGTATATTCAAACATTCATATACATTTAATTTATTTAAAAAATTTCTAATGTAAGTAATGTACCTACTATGATATTACAAATAATGAGTTACCTGTGTTAAAATAAGAAAGCAGTCATCAGCTAGTTCCGTACGAACAAACTGGCCCGTGTTAACGCCCAGATATTCATATGAGTACGATATTTCAGCCAGACCCATTTTAGCTACAACTTCTTTGGAGCCTAGCAAATAAAACCTGTAATAGGTAGATATAATAAAAATCACTACTTCAGCAGTATATACCTACTAAATTTTAAACCAGTAGGTATCCATTTCTTACCTCACTTTAGTCTATAGTTTTATACGTATCTAACGTTGTTACTGTTTGTTATGCCTAAATAATTATTTTCTAATACAGAATTGAGATGGATAAAAACTTTACAAATACTTACTTATACCTACATGTTTTTTATTTACAAGACATCGTCGTCCTTCAACATAAACAACGAGACACTTACCTCAACTGTTTTTGCCACAGCCAGTCACTAGTTGACACGACATTATTATCTATCAGAATTCTGATGACGGATGAATAATGAGCACATTGTAATATGAGCGCCTGTCTTTTACGTCGCTCACTTTCGTCCTCTATTTCGGCTGAAGCGTAGTATGAATTCTCTTTTTCAATATTGCCTTTTAATTTATGTAATTCTTTGGACATTATTGCTTTTTCAGCTTGCTCAGTAAAACGTATATTTTGCGCCAGACAAAGAATTTGTGTTGGCAATGAAAATGGATCCTGCTCCTGAAGTGAATTTGTAACTATGCATTTTAACGTCATGTTTTTGAGGGATGATCGCATTTCTGCTTCCAAATTCTTTAACCATACCTAAAACACACCACGTGTAAAAAAATCTTTTCAATAAATTGTGTTCTTTGACTAAGTAATATTTACTTAAGTTAGATACCGTACCTCAACGGGGCTGTCAATATCAACTGGGTGGTCTAATTGGAAAGTTTCGCCGTAATGGCTGCACAAAGCTGTAATGGACATGTCACCGGGACCGAGACGCACGCCAGTGATTCCCGTGAACAGTTTCTTTAGATGGTTTTGCATTACGGCCTCTCGACCATCTGCACCGGCGCGAGCTTGACCCAGTAGTTCAAGCAAGTCATCGTCACTCAAGAAGTAAAGTCTAGGAAATATTGAGCGCTTTTCCTGAAAGTATGTTAGTATATCAAAACTTATATCTAGACTGTTAACGAGGTGTAAATATTACTTAATAATACATATAAATTATAATTTTAAAAGCTGCTCTACCTAATTTTCTTTTAGATACAAATGCAAACAATTTAAAATGAATTGAACTGGGTAGTTGTGTATTAAGTAAAGTAGCATATTTGAAATACATGTCCGAGTGTGTCATAGCTAGAGACCTTGTTGATATCGAACATAAACTAACTCTTTAGTATTTGAACATCTTACAGTACGGTACAGTGGATGGATTGTTCAAGATTCAGTGCAATAGATGATGTCACGTAGGAAAAAAAATATGGTGCGGAATTTAATAATACGTAATGTATAACGTCATCTCCAGTTAACAATTTACACATGTATTTAATATGTACCAGCTTTCATACTAATAATAAAACTTTATTCTAAGACAGGACATCCATAAAATTACAAAATAATATAAAACAAAATATAAGAAGAAATGATTTATGCATCCCACTTGACCTATTTAGGAGCATCTATGTTTTTTAGAGTTCTACATCCTATACTTTGTAAAGTCCGCAAAATCACGTTATGTAAGTAAGTAGTAATATTTAGATATAAAACATATTCGAATACCGGAAACTGTATGTTGCGATAATAACTTTATTTCAGTCATTTGATTTATGACCGTAACTTACATCTATATACACATTGAGGGCTGACTGGCAGGCTAAAAGCTGTTCTGATATAGAATCCAACATCGGCTGTAATCTAGACGACTGCAAGAGCGCTGACAGTCTTGGATCTGTTTCTAAGATACGGGTCACTTGTCGAAAGCCTTGGTCCACCTTCCGAAACTTGACTCCTAATTCACTATCGTCGTTGGACAATATTGGTTCTAAATACAACCATCTGAAATTGAAATGTAATGTAAATGTTCACAAATGATGTGTTATTTAGTAGGTTTAATTACTACAAATTACTTGTACTAGATATTCATAGTTAATGCTAAGCATTTCTTCAACATTTTATTTAGGTATTAATCAATACCATCGGTTATGCCTACCACTTGATAGTTTTAGCAAAGTGTAAATAAATATGGTTGTCAGCAAGAAATATCGTCAAATAAAGAACAAAGTTGAATGCTAACATATTTTGCGTTTCTTTTTCATGAAATGTTTTGGAATTATTCAACAAATTTATTTATTTTACTTCGATAATCTTTTACATTAAGTAGGTATATGGTATTTGGCGCTTTTAACAACGCTGTTTATTGATACATTTAGCCCAAAAAAGCATTTCTTTTGTCACATTATTGACTAAGCAACCTTTTCTGTCTCTTATCAGAAAAGATTTGAATTTTATTGTTGGCAAATTTAATAGACTAACCATTAACTACACTAACAATGAGTTTGGGGTGCTGATGTTCATAGCCTTTGTATATAAAAAAAGTCTCACAGTAAGAGTCTCACTGTAAAGACTTTTTGTCTAATTTCCTGTTCTCTCTTGAATAATAAATATCCAGGACTTAAAAAAATCCACAGCCTTTGCCTCTACCCTAGCAAACAAGCCTTTTTAAACCTTTTATATGTTTTTTAGTTGCTGAGAATAAATTCATTTAAATAGATCAGAAATAGATTGTGGGTATCCGCTAAAAACTATTCATTATCAAATAGCTATTGCCTTTTGACCCACGAAACTGTTGATAAGTAGGTAGGTATGCTTCTGATATAATTACGGGTTCCTATGTGGCAACAATACATTTTTACATTATTAATCTGGATAGCAGAGGGAGGGTTGTCAGATTGAAACTAAAAGCTTTTTATGGCAAAGTTTTATTAACAATTAAGTAATGATGCCTTGTATATTACAATATTAATCATTATGGAAATATAAAATAGCGTCGCAAATACAAAAAATAAGTATGACTAAATAAATGGAATTATAGAAACAATCTCAATGTTTAAATGCATTTCTTTGTCAGGTATTCAGCCTGACGATGTACTTTAAAGGACAAAGTATAAGCTTTAAATACATCCATATGACACTTAGGTACTAGAAAAAAAAGAAATATAATTAATAACCCATGTTTCAAATATGAAGCTAAATTAGAATAAATTTCAATTTAATTAATAAAACCAGCGAATATAAGAGGTTTGATGGAATAAAGTAAATCTCTATAAAGTAACTCTTAATAGCATTTTATGTTAAAAGATTACACAATGTCCAACGTATTTTAACAATACTTACGATATTAAAATATAGCTAGTCATATCTAATCTGACAGAACAATTTGTTTACAGTTAAAGAAATAATAAAGTTACTACTACACACTGAACATTTACTTACGGAAAACAGCATAAAACATAATATAATGCTCATAAATTACCTATAATTAAAAATAGTAGTAGAAAACTACTTTTTTTTTGTTTTAATGTAATTAAACATTATGTCATCATAATATAAGAAATAATGTTATTCTTTGGAATATTTGTCTAAATAATCGTAAAAACATATTTTATACTTAGAATCAAGTAACACTAATTCATTGATGAGTCAAACATATTTATGATAAGTATTACAGAAATATTTAATAAAACGTCAACTAAAATTACAATATTTTGTTTTAACAAGGTTTATGGTATGTGGGTTTTCTTAATTAAATACATATAATTTTATCGATTTGTGTCGGAATATTAAATTCATATTGTTTGTTGGTACTTATAACAAAATTTCTGTATCAAGTATTAAATAAAAAATATTTTATTGACATAAACATTTGAAGAAAAAATATTACATATAATATATATTAAACATAGGCACTTATATTTTTTTCATGTAAGTACAGTGGATGCAAATTTTTACTTTTCTTTACAACCTACATCATTTTGCAATAAAACAGTGACACAACGTAGTTAAACTACATATTATGATATCTTTAACGAACAATTACTAACACTGAAAACATTACAGAATTATGGCACATATGGAAACAACAATATCTTAAAAGATGTCTATCAGTTTAGGTATTATTAGATTCTGGTATTTAAAAAAAACATTCTTCTTACGTTGTGCAAGACCTATAGTAATCAGAACGTTTTGTTATTTCTGATAAATAGTAGTTCATTTGTGTATTAAGCTCGCCGATTTCCTTTTCTAACGTATTCAGCTGTTCATTGTGGTCGTTATACAATACTTCCATATTAGCAAGAAGTTTAAGTTGCGTTTGAGTGTCGCTAGCTAACTTAGTAGCACGCTTAAGTAACAATTGCGCTCGCTCTCTTGAATTTGAAGTCTGACTTGCACGTTCGGCGAGTGACATATTCGTATGTTTGAAATCTTGTCTCAACTTTCGAGCTGATTGCTCAGCACCTTCAGCACGACTGACAACTTCATTTGCTTCTATTTTTACCTGATCAGCGTCACTTTCTATTTTTAGTATGTCTTTTTGTAAATCTGAAAGCCTCAAGCGAAGGCCCTCTACTTCATCTCTTGTCTGATTTGCTTGCTTTTGAGCTTCTTCTGTTTCGGTAGCTATAGGAACTAAATCACTTTTAGCTGCTTCTATATCATTATTAGCTTTATCGATAGCATTTTCGGCCGCATCTTGGGCTGCTTGAGCTTCGTCCAAAGCGTCTAAAACTTTACTTGCCATTTCCAAAGTTAAATTAGCTGCTTTATTAACAGCAGTAGCGTTTAATTTTAAAGCTTTCGCTCTTTCTAAATCTGGTTTAGTTTCAGCAATTATGTTTTCGATATTGGTCAATTGTGATACCGATGAATTTATACGTTGAGATAGTTCTGTTATTTCTTTAGGCTCAATACTAATAGACAAGTTAAGGATATCATTAGCTAAAGTCCTAACGTCTGCAGGAGTATTAGATGTATTTGATAAGAATTCCTTTAATTCCGCAGTTAGATCTTGACTTTCATTAGTAACTCTTTCGGCTGATGTTTTAAAGTCATATGCTTTACTAAACAAGTCTTTTGCTCGTGATCTAACATCTACAGTGTCTTGTTTAACTTGTGAAATCAATTTGAATAAATCTTCAGCAGTCAGTTCATGTTCTTTAATGCGATATTCTGTCTTGTTTGCAAAATCTAAAGCTTGTTCTGCTTTAGTGACAGCACCTTGGTCGCAAGATATACCGCCGCATTTCCCACATCCGGCACCACCACAAATGTCACAACTATCACTTTCTTGACCACACATTTTTTCATTTAATTTTGGTATCTGCGACTCTAGTTGTGACAGTTGATCGCGAATATCGTTTAGTTTTTTATCATTTTCGTTTTGAGTGTTATTAAAGTTTGCATATTGCAATTCAATAAGCCGATCAGTATTTTTTATTTGTCGATCAGTATTAGCAATAACTGTTTGTACATTTTCTGCATCATCTGCAGCTTTTACTGCTCTTTGTTTAGCTTCTCGAGTCAAGTTAAGAGCGCCTTCTAGGTTAGCTTCTTGTAATTTTGTAGCGTTGTTTCCTAATTCAGAAGTCTTCCCTTTTAAATTGTCTATGCTTACTCTTAGCGCATCTAATGTGACGTTTCCAAGGTTAATTTTAGAAGTAAGAGCATTGAGATTTTCGTTACTGTTCTTAACCTTCTTATCAGCTTCAGTTAATAAATTTTGCAAGCTGGTAACATTAGCCATTAAATCTTTAACTGTTGTTTTTCCTTGCTTCGCACTGTCGAGTATATGTTCTACTTCAGACAGTTTTTTAGTCATTTCGTCGAAATCTCTTGTGTACGCTCCCGTAGCACCAACTACTTTTATTTTACTTGCATTGCCAATAGCAAACTCTGTTTGCACACGTAGATCGTTAATTAATAGGTCCCAGTTATTAAAGCATTCACCACAAGCGTAGCATTGCGGAGCTTCACCTAAATAACCTCTAGCACACATGTCACATTTATATCCACCGATACCAGGTTTGCAAATGCAAGAACCATTCTCACGCATACACTGACGTGACACAGAACCATATAGGTCACAGTCGCATTCATAGCATTCAACATTAGGATCACCCCAATGATTTTCTTGACATTGATCACATTGTCTGCCACCGTGTCCTGGTTTGCAATCACATTTTCCTAAAAATGGATTACATTGAGGTGACAAGGAACCAATTGGATCACATTCACAAGGATCGCAACCTGTTCCCAAAGCGATTCTCCAATGATTTTCTGTACACTGATCACAGTTGATTCCCTCGACATTCTTAAAACAAGAGCATTGGCCGGTATTACGGTCGCAATTACCTATTGTGAAGTTTGTACCTAATACAGAACAGTTACATGGATAACAGGCTTTTTCTAGAGCATTGCCGTAATATCCTTCAGCGCACACTTCACAATGTTCTCCAGCAGTGTTATGAAGACATTGTAGACATTTTCCTGAATATGGATCACAATTTCCAGGTTTTGTAATATCTACATTTTCGTTACATTCACATTGTTCGCAAGTCCCTCTTATGGGATCTCCGTAATAGTTATCAGCACATACATCACAAAGAGGTCCAGCGTAACCTTCCTTACATTCACATACGACATCTTTGCTCTCTGGATCTAATTCACAGCGATCCGCGTGACTGCTTTTATTAGGATCACCTATAATTCCAGGGCATGGGCAAGGTCTACAAGGAATATCAATGCCCAGACGTGGATCACCGTAATATCCTTCAACACATCTTTCACAACGATGACCTTCAGTAAAATCTCTACATTCCCTGCAAGCTCCTGTCTTGTCATCACACTCTATTGCGTGACCATTACAGTCACATTGTTGACAGTTAGGGAAATTAAAATATCCAGGTTGACACAAGTCACAGGCTCGTCCATACGTGTTGGCTCTACATTTACATTGTCCACTGGTCGCATCGCAAAAGTTATCCAAAGATCCTATACTATTACAATCACAACGTTTACATCCAAATTTGCTGAAACCATATGTCCCCGGGGCACAACGGTCACATCTAGCTCCAACGATATTTTCAACACATTGACAATATCCAGTATATTGATCGCATTGATGGCTCTTAGAACCAGTTGGGTCACATTGACAAGACTGTGAACCGTTTCTTATGTAGAATCCTATACTTGCATGATATTTTTTACAAATTTCAGGAACATTTTCTCTATTCAGATCGTAATAATATGGATCACCACAATTGAACCGATCGAACTCTTCTCTCCTAGAAGTATTAATTGCCAAAAATGGAAGGTCATCAAAACTAGGAATAAGAACAATGGAATCAATTAATATAGACGCTCTAGAATTGGGTGTCCTTCTGTCTTGACGTCCTAGATAAATACGAATTTCAGTTTCCTTATTCCTTTCTAAACACACTGGGGGTGTTACCAAAACACTTCGTTGATTAGCTGGTAAGTTTGTATATATAGTATCATCCTCAGGTCGAACATTAGCACAAGGGGAGTCCAAATCTGTAGGTAAGGGTCTTTTTACTAATATAGTAGCTTCTTCCCAGCTTATAGGAGATTGCGCCTCGTACCTAATTAAAACGTTATAGTTCATGCTTTTTTCTATGTTATTGATAACAAACACTAGTGTGCTGCTTTCAGGAAGCTTCATAAACCCAGGACCAGTCCACGTCTCCTTCTTTCCGTCTGGATAATTTTCTCTAATAACAACATGACAAAGTTGACTCTGAATAGCATTATCGTCTATTTGAGAATCGCATTGACTTGATTCTCCTTCAATCACAATGGAATCAAGCGCTCCAACGTAAAAGTTTTGAATGGGTTTGTCACAACGACGTCCACTAACATTTGGTCGACATTTACATTGTCCTGTTATAACATCGCAATCCCGGTCTAACGAACCACCTTCATCGCAATCACACGATTGACAACCGTCATCACTATCTGACAGTCCATAAAATTCTGGTAAACACTGATCACAATTTCTTCCGGTGACGTGACGTTTGCAAAAGCAATTTCCAGTTGCTGCGTCGCATCCTCTTTCATTTATTGTTCCTAAGCTGTTACAAGTGCACGATTCACATCCTTCAGAGTTAAGTGGATCAAAATTCCAATAACCATCTCTACATCTGTCACACCTAGCTCCATCTATATTCGCCTTGCATAAACACCGACCTGAAGATTTGTTATTAGCAGCGTCTGTTTCATCGTCACAAAGTATTTCTTTGTCTGTGGTGCCGTCTGGATCACAATCACAAGGCTTACAAATTTCGGAACTCTGAATGTCTAAATTAGGGTCTTTAAAGAACTTTGGCTTACAGCGTTCGCAATTTACACCCATTGTGTTATGTTGACAATTATCACATACACCTCCACTAATTTTACCGGTCTTATTGTAAACAGCAGGGTCAAAATGGCACGTTGTTGCATGATTGTTGCACGTACATCTCTTGCAGGCATTTGACGTTTTCCCAACAGCCGGCTGCCAGGGTAAATCATTGTAAAAGTCTTCACAGTATTCACAGTTTAACCCTCTCGTATTGTGTGTACACTCGCAACGTCCGTGCACCATATTATTTTTAGATTCTACCCCTGGCATTGGTAAACAGCGAGAAGCATGACCATAACAAGAACAAGAGCCTCTTACTGTCATTTCGTAAATAGAATAGTAATATTTCTCTTGAATTTCCGCCCTGTTGTCCAGTTTATCATCACCGAGAGTATGAAGTTTGGTGAAATTTATTCGTAAATTAGTCATACGTAATAAATTTTGAACTTCTTCTGAGTATGGATTTGTAACATTTATATTGGGTGGTAAAACTCTGAATATCACTTCACCTTCTGTAGATGGCGATACACCAGAATAACGAGATTCACACACCACCTCCGTTAGGGACCGCTGAGTATGTTTTGGAACGCCAGGGAAGTATTCGTCGCAGTTGTGCGCAAAGTACCGATAAACACGCCAGGTCTTTCCAAAATCAAATGATCTTTCCACTAACATCGCCGCAGGTCGAAATGTTTTAAACTGTATTATCAAATGCGTAAGATGAAATTCCGCCTCCATGTTAAGTTGAACTGTAACATTTTCTTTGCCACTTTCCGATTGCCACCAGGACCTTATTCGCGTCCCAGGATAGTATTTGTAGATTATGTTTTGTATTCGATGGTTTAAAATCGGGTTATGTATTGTATTGTTGGTTGAGTCACACCAGAAGCACTTTTTCGGTTCCAAATGCGATACGATGCAGTAACGCTCATTACCGTGTTCCCCACACGTGGAGGATGCGAAGAGCCTTGATTCACGGCCAATTAGCAGATTGCCGGTGGCCGGATAACAGGAACTTAGCTCACACGAGCGGTCGTAAAGGCGGGGGTCCGCACGAAGGCGGTCACGCTCCCTGCTATACACTGCGGCGCTGCCGGCGATAAGCACCGAGAAGATAAACAAAGCGCGCAGAGCCATGGCGCGGTCCGGGCCCTGTGCGCGCCGCTTACTGCACTGGCGGCCGCTTTAGCCCGAGACACTCTCGCGCTGCCCCACGCCCCCACTTCCCCGCTGCCCTACATGTACAGGTACGGACTTGGACAACTAAAGAAAGCTTATTACGATGGTTTATACTTAGCAAGTAAACGTAGTAGGTTAAACTATTATTACTATATATATTTAAACTATTATTACAATATATAAACTATTATTACTATTATACCTATAGTTAAACTATTTTTACCCGACTGCGGTGAAGCCAAAAACAGAGGTTGATGTGTTTGACTTTGTGTATGTATGTATGTATGTATGTGTGTATGTATGTATTTATGTAAGTATGTCCGCTTGTAAGTAACCACTCAACGACTCAACCGCTTTTGATAAACGATACATCATTAGATTCGTCTTAATAGCGCGAGTGTAGATAATTACATAAATTTCTTAAAAACACAAAATTTAATGCCTTTTAATGTGCAGGCTGAAATAAAATTTTCTTTTCAAATTCCACGAGTATCAAATTTAAGGGTTTCAAAAGGCGAGTACAAAAAAAATATATATATTAAATTAAAAAAATCAATATGACAACCTATGGCCCTATTTTAATATGTGAAAAAATATCTGTGTTTACACTAATTTTACGATTTTACTTGTTCATACTGGTGCTTACAGTTCATACTCTGTTAGGTGGACTCTATATACTTAATTTTAACATATATTAAGTACAATATGGGTATAACAAAAAAAAAATGTGAGCCGTCACGGGACGCCTGGCAGATGTGAAACATCGACATTATTTTGTAAAAGTAATATGCAGAAAAGAACAGATTGTGATTGGAACTAAATATGTCATAATGATAAAATAAAATATTACGATTTTTTTCCAGATAACGATGACTATTTATTGAATAAACATTTATTTTCATAATCGCACAGTCGATTGCGCATGGCGAAGCGTCGCCACACCGTACACACTACTGCATATAGATATACTGTATATATATACCATCATAAAGCGTGACGACGCGTCGCCACGGCCTGCGTCGCCACGGCATGCGTCGCCACGCCAGAAATCGATTTACGTGCGGCTATAGATGTTTCACATCAAAAACGAAACAAGTGTCTTTTTTCAATAAATTGATTGGATTTGACATCTACAACAAAACTTAATTACGTAATAACTATATAATAACTTACTTAATTACGTTAACTTAAAAACGTAATGTAATGCGGAATGTATCTTTAAATAACAATAACAGTTGTCGATTATTACAATCGTTTTGCAAATTAACTTCCATCCTTGTGGATAAGAACCTTCGTCGGTCACTAACCCTACAATATTTGGTTGTACCTACTTAAATTAATTTAATACGGCATGTATGAAGAATCTTTCAGTTTAAGCTTTAGTATACGACAAAGCTCACTATTATATTTACCGTTATGAATATGAGCGTGGAATGCGGCCCTGTGCGAGGCGACGACCGCTCTCGCCCGCGCGCCCGCTCGTGCCGTTCTCCGAAACGGGCACTAAGCAACAAAAATAACATCGCATTTCGGGACGCGCTTTTTGTTTTGGTCATTATTATGGCAACGAGCTTCCTTGTAATCTCACCTAACAACTAAGAATATGTTATAAGCACAAGGATTTGTGACATTTTCTTAGTTAAAGGTATATAACTTTCCATTTTGTTGTCTTGGACTAAATTAGTTCTTGATATACCTTCTGATATAAGTATTTATCACGTATTTAAGGCTTTGTATGTTATGTTATTAATGCGTACATAAGATCTCTTTGGTTAGTTCACACAGTGTCCGATACTGGACACTCGGTTCGTCATAGCCGGCCTTCCGCCCTACACATCCGCTGATAATTAATACATTCGCGATCTAAATGAACCACCACACAGATCGAAAACATTCAGTGTAATATTATGATTTGACAAAAAAATATTTGGTTAAGTATCTAAGGCAATTAACTTTTTTTTTTTTTTTTTGGATTTTATACAAAGCTCTGCTGTTGCATATACCTAGGGGTAACTACCTCTGGGGCCAATACAATACACCTTGGTTAGGTGAAGGGGCCTTAAAAATTGTTTAATGAAGTGCATACGAGCAATTTGTATGCTCGAGTGTTCTTTTGTACCTTTAATTATTGTAGATTCTTATTATTTTTAGAACTACACGAATAGGTACATACATTTATTACTTATTATATTTACACTTACTAATATTATAACTGCGAAAGGAACTCTGCTAATAAATTAAATTTTATAATAAAAACTAAAAACATGTAAGTATAGTGATAATACATATCTGGTAAATTAAGTAGAAGTTTAGATTATATACAGTAGAAGTTTAGGTTATTTAGAGTCTAAATAACAATGTATGTTTAATATTATTGTATTGCTGTGCCTGCAAAGGGCTACTGAGTTGATAAGTGCAACAAAATTGTTATGAAAGACCAAATGTACACTTGGTATGCAATAAAACTTTGACTTTGAACTCTGCCTGTCTGTCGCGCTTGCAAGCCAAATCTCCAGAACCGATTTAAATGAAATTTGGTACACAGATGGTCTACGAGCCTGGGAAAGGCTAATTTTTGCCGTGATAACCGAAATCCAACAAGGAAAACAGCTAGTAGTGAATAAGTCTAAGTGTTAACTTTATACCTAAAAGTTACCTATACCTTGCTATTATAGTTCATCATCACATACCTTACTATTAGCAATAACTATGTAGCTACCTACCCATAGGTATTTCTTTATGTTATTTGCATGTCATTAAACCAAATGTCGGCCAGCTTTTTATTAGGGTAGTAAATGCCAGTCGCCACCAAAAGGAAAAATGTTTGTATTTCAAAACATTATCTAAATTTTTAAGCTAGAAATAAAATAACATTAGGCACTTAAGTAATTTTTATAGTATAATATAATTTACATATAAAAATGAATCTCTATTTTCCATGGTCAAGTCACAACTTGAGAAGGTCTTTAGCGATATAATTCGTCTTTTTAAGTTTTCTAATAAATACTTTGTAGAAGGTTCTTATGGAAAGAAAAATTAATAAAATTGCGCAGACAATTAGAATATTTCAGAAAGACTAACGAATAATTTAACTTCGCGTATTTGACAGTTCGATCACTAACAATATTGTGCTTGTGCAAATGCAAAGGTTTGGTAGGAAATTATTTTTTTAATTAAACTATCCACAAAAATCTAATATTAATTAGTCTCATGTATCAATGTATTAAATTCACAGCGACGTCATGGCCGGCTGAATTAATTATATAGTCGGCGGTATTTTTAGTAGACAGATAACTTGTTACAATTTCAACAGTTTCAGTGATAACCCCTTATCAGTACTAAGACTAGAAACGCTTTGTCCAAACTTTAAATAAGTATAAAAACAGATCTAACATCATACAGAAATTATGAAAAATAAAATTTCAAGGATGTATAGCTTTTCAATATAATAAAGAGCGTGCAACTGGCACAAATACTGTTATCAAAAAACAATTTTAGCATTTGTCTGTATTGCGCAAGTATGTACCTAAATTGTCAGCCTAATTCGAAATCACAGTTATAATAAATAAGCATAGATTAAAGTAGTTATTATTTTTATATTTCGCCAGGGACTTTTATAAGGGAATACCTATTACAATTACTACATCAGTTTAAATTGATATGTTGATAAAGCAGTTTTCTATTTACTATAAAAACATTAACTAATTAACTTTGCTGTGTTCTAAAATTTATACTGTACATGACACTAATTCAAGGCTGCTTTTAAACAATATGATAGACGCAAACACCCAGACACATGAGTAACTAAGTACCTACCTACTTACCTACTAATTAACTACACAACTAAGTACCTATAACTAGTATTTTTCGCACGGAAATAAGAAATTTGTACTTTGATAACATATTAAAACAAAATAATAATAAAGTATTTGAATTGAGGTCAGTAAAAAAAATTATCACAAAATATTTACAAGAACTCGGCTAACAATCTTAAAAATACTATGATGTTGCTGTGAATGAACGATTCCCCGTCGATAAGGGTTCATTCTCAAAAGGCGGTTATGATGTCAAAGTTCAAAAGATAAATACTTGGCTACTGATCCGATCCACTATCTCGCTGTTGCTGTATAGTGAGTATATTAATACCTATATGGCAGCAAAGCTTTTTCTTTACCCAGGTCAAAATTATTATAATTTCGATTACTTACTTAGGATAATTCGGGGAACCGTTAATTTTAAATCTAAGAAGTCCCCCCTCGACTGGACTGACAATTAAAGAATACAACTTGTTTTTTTCCTATTTATCTTTTTTGGCAGTCATGTTTTCTAATTTATTAGTGTGAATAGTTTTAGCATATTCTTTCCTGCTCAAATATTTAATTATTTTTCTGAGAAACCGGAAAACCAATTCTAAAATTATGGCCGAGTTTTATAGAGCGGCGAGGAAGGGAACTATCATAAAAGTCACCGTTTGACGTAGGTAGCGTAGGTACCAACTTATTACCGCACTGCGTCCGTCGTTGACCGAAGCCAAAGAAAGCGTCTACAGCTAGTATCGCATTCCTCCCCAATACAATAACACATTCATTAGATAATATTACAGACATAGGCTTATAATAACACAACTTTTGTATTGTATGACTATTGAGTATACGTACTTAGATACATATGTATTTATGAAAGAACTCTCAATAGAGTATCAGCAAGAGTTTGTTGAATTATTAAGAAATTGTTCTGTAAAATTTTATTTGTTATTTAAGTATGTACTTAATAAAATAAACGTTTTACTCTCTTAAATCATGTCCCCATGAAGTAAGAACATACAAAAAACGAAAGCTTGTATATAATAAGTAATAACCCACTAATATAGTCTCTATAACTGTAAACAGAATTTTTAATTCCTGGCTTAACCCAGCAAAACCTAAGTAGGTAGTAAAGTATTCTTACACAACTTCCAACACTAATCAAAACGAATGGTCATTAATATACATACGAGAATATATTTTAGTAGGCAATTAAATCGCACGCTATCTTTAAAACATGTCGCCTAATTTTGTAACATCCATGTTTGAGTCAGGACAGCGACCCCGTGTTATCGAAAGAGTTTTACATCCTTAGTGGCTAATCTGAGCTTACAATATCAACTGAAACTACTTTGCTTTTATATTACATCACGACACATATAGCCGGCAGCGCGTAATGTGTTTCTAGTCTTTCTATAGAGTATTATAGAGTCAACACACTTTCAAAACAATGCCATTGAGTCAGCAATTAATCTATTTTCACATATGATTGATTATGTGCTAGTATAAATTTGACTTTTTCAAAGTTATATGTACTTTCTTAATTATTCTAGATATCATTGACATCGTGAAGAAACCTGGATTCTAAAAATTGGAATCTGAAATCGCCAACCCGCACTGAGCAAGCGTGGTGATCAATGCTCGTTCCTTCTCTAGATGAGAAGAGGCCTGTGCCCAGCAATGGGACATTTATAGGCTGGTATTATTATATATATATTATAAAATTGATTTCGAATTCGAGCTATAGAAATGCTTAGATTTTTTTCTATCAAAAGTAATAAGCCTCCCATGAGATAGTATACAGTGTATTGAGAAACCTTGTATCAGAACTCTCGTGGGTCTGCTGGAAGAAATGTGTTTAATTAAGCAGTATTATATTTTTTTTTTTTTTTTTTTTTTATTTACCTTTGTATACTTTTATCATTATTTTGTGTCCTGTAATTTCTACATAAATTACAAATAAATAAATAAAGTTCGTATGTTCGTACTTGATTGCACCTAATTAATATATATAATATAATATCTTGGGACATCTCACACACGGTCATCTGATCCCAAACTAGGCAGAGCCTGTGCTATGGCAACCAGACAACAGATAAACATACTTAAATATATTTCTAAATACATACATATTATAGATAAATTACACCCAGACACAGAACAAATGATCGTGCTCATCACACAAAGATTCGTCCTGGGTGGGAATCGAACCCACGACCTCCGGTTTAGCAGTCAGGGTCACTAACCACTAGACCAACAGGCCCATCATAATTAAATTAGATGTTTGCACAAATCTGTATCTATTGGCAGGTTTTTATTATTAGCTTAAAATGGCGTCTGAATCTACACACGGTATTTTTAAGGTTTTAAAATACTTTGTATTGCCAATATAATGTAAAATGGGCGGAGGCAGTTTAAAACAGTGGTCATCACAACAGCAAGTTAACAAATTACTTCTTTATATGGAAGTTGTTGCTACCAAAAATAGATCCCAGAAGAAGTACATAAGCATAACGTGTTTAAGATTGGATTTAATATAGGTACCTACTTATTTTTGGATAAAAAGTATATGTATAGACCATTGAGAAATAAATAAGTAAACTATAGTGCGCGCATATCCATACTAATATATAAAGCTGAAGAGTTTATTTGTTTATTTTTTTGTTTGTTTGAACGCGCTAAAATCAGGAACTACTGGTCCGATTTAAAAAATTCTTTCAGTGTTGGATAGCCCATTTATTGAGGAAGGCTATAAGCTATATAACATTACGCTGCGACCAAAAGGAGCGGAGCATAAATGAAAAATGTTGCAAAAATAAAAAACCGTTTAAACTAAAATACGCGAACAAAGTCGGAAGGGACAGCTAGTCAAGTATAAACTGCTGGCACTAGTATAAACATGTAAAATCGTAAAATTGGTGTCAAAACAGAGTGTTAGATGACCATTTTATAAAAACTATCTTAAAACCTAATATTAGCCTAATAATATCGGAACCGTCGATATTTTCGCATGAACGATAGTCGTCGCACGGAAAATCACACAAATCAGGAAACGAGCGTAGTACATTTAGCTAAAAATGTATTCCCCGCATAAGGGGCTACTAGCGATGCGCACGCTCTATGCTTGTCTATGATTACTTTAAGGTATAGACAGTACCTACCTATAGATATTAAATGCCTTACAAGTCACAGTCGTATCTACATCTGGATTTGGATCTGGTTTAATTTATTAGTACTTATCATTTTAAATCTCACTTATTGGCAAGTGCTTGTAATATAGAGTTGATTCTCAAAGATTGTTTTTAAAAATGTAAAAAGTTACAGTAACAACAATATAATAATATAATAATAATAACCATTTATTTCAGGCATCAAGGCCCATATCTGTACATACAATGGGCCTGTTTCCTATTTTTTTTTTTAATGTCCGTCTTGTAGAATAATGAATTTTATTGGACACGTATTTTTTCTTTTTTCCTGCAAACAAAAAATGATCAAAATACAGAGAACTGAAGTTACGCGTGACGTCACTCCTCGCTACGATTTTTAGCGAGCCGTAGCGTCATAAGCCCCCACTCCGAAACTTTAAAGCGGTGTATCTTTGTATTTTTTTATTGTTTTGATAAAAGAAAAAATACGTGTCTAATATTTTTTTATTATCTAACTGACGGACTAAATAGACTTTAACTTTTCATACCCAGGAAACATCCCTATACTAAATATGTCCATAGGACGAAGAAAGTAATATAATACAATTACATAGACAAAGTTATGTATGAGATGGTACCAACGTTGTGTCATTAGAGAAGTATGAATTATGTTTCAGTCGGAATGTCAGTAGATAAATCACAAGGTAATTCCCCTATTCAGAACTACTAGTGTAAACATATACTTACTACAACTAAGTACCTTTAGAATCAGTCATGTAAGTAAAATGAGTATTTAAATATGAATTTTAATGATAAAACAGATACGATTTTCTAGGTCGAATAATAGTGTCAAACTAAATCTTTAAATTCGCACTTGAGTTACAGGGTCGTATTAGTTTTGTGTGTGAATCGACGCCGAAGCCGTCGATGTCACGTGACCGATTGTTATAGCACGTATTTAAAATCAATGGATATTAATATTAGTTTCTTTTATAAATAAAGATTTAAAAAATAAATGTAGTAGATAAATAATGAACCAAGGTAAATTTTTAATTATTTTCCCGAAATTTGTTAAGTAGCCAATTTTGTCTTTGTTTTTTACGCTTCCACGGCTAAACCAATTAACCGATTTTATTATCCTTACGCTTCCACGAATAAACCGATGAATGGCCATATAGGTACAACCAAGAGTATATCTTCTACATTTAATTTCTTTAAGTAATTGCTATTAGTTACTGATTTTATTAGAATTGTCGTGGTGATTTCTAGTAAATCGTAATATACGCACATAACTAATACTTAATACAAAAAAAAGACTAAACTAAGCAGGATGGAACTACGCGGAATGGTTGGTCAAAATAGCTAGCACATCTGTCGCCCATATGTTTGCAGCGAAACAAATCCTTCGACATTCCCTAACCGATTATATTACGTTGTCTCGGCGCCTTTATAATGAAACAATCGGGTATTTGTTTTTATTTTAAAACAAATTACTTCCCTAGCAACGTATCTTTTTCCAATGACGGAAATTATCGTGGTACGTTGACAATTCCGTTTTATAGCCTGAAATAGGGTAATCGCGACGTAGAGGCGGCCGTCGAAAACACAAATATGTATTTACATGATTAAATTAGTAAGAATAAAAAATCTCTAATGATACTTTCAGCCGGAAGTTCCTCTTATAGCTATATCTACCTATATGTTGCTAGAAGTGATTAATGTTTTAATTTTAGTTCAACATTTTGTAAATGTGATTAATCTTGTGAAATTAATTATTTTGATCGAGTAGTATTAAAAATAAATAATATGTATACTATTCAGGATACCCCGACTTAGAGCACACCGACACTGATATGTCAGATTCGAAGGAGGTGATAGGGACTGATGAGCGAGCAAATAAAGCCCCCGTTATCACCTTTGTGTTAGGTTACTTTAGACCCCAAAAAAAGGAATCGGCTTTTTCGACCGGCCGAGCCAGTAGTTAAATTCAATAATAAAATCTTCAGTAAAACCGACTAATTTCTCACTTTTCCCTAGAATTACGGTAATTATTAATAATGACGGTTATTCAATTATTAATCATTACAGTAACATATATTCTTACTCTACAAAATTATAACAAGTGCAACTAAAATGTTGCGAATACAAGTTTAGGATTCATTTTGGATCCGGCTTTACAGATTCGCGTTTGTGTGTGTTATTAAAAGAATATTAAAGTAAATATATAAATAATTGTTTAAGCGAGTTGCAAGTAAGCATAATAAAAAGTGAGGGAGGCTATATATTTTAGGGTTAGCACGTTAGTACTGTGTAGGGTTGGCACCGACCTGCGCTGCGCGTGGTGCGCGGCCCGCAGCAGCGCGCGCGCGGCCCGCAGGCGCGCCTCCCACGCGCTGCACGCCTCCAGCCCGCTCGCGCTGCCCGACAGCGACGACACCACCCACTGCTGCTCCTCGATCTACATCCACTCGTATCGGTTATATCATTGTTCATAACTATTTATTACCTACTGTTATTAAATACAAACAGTTAAAAGGAAAACCCTTAGGCAGAACTCGAACCCGCGACAACTTGTTAGACGCACTAGTTGTGCGTCTAATCAGTAGTCGCAGGTTCAAAATTTAATTACAAGTATTCGGTTCGTATGCATTAATGCGTAACAAAAATAATATAGTAGATTTTTTTAATGTCACCTGGAGGGAAAGTAACCTTAATACTACTCACAGGAAAAAAAAACTGTTTAAAAATAAAGGAATGTTTCAATTGCTATCTGCAGCACAAATTTATAAAAATTTCCACACTGTATATTGCTGATAAAAATAAATTAAAATTTTAAGAAACTCCCGACATATTCTATGACAGCGCATGAATTTTTAAACTTTTCTCAATTATATTCGTTTTTAAAGAATAAAAAACCGGCGTCATGACCGGTTCATCCGTTAAGGAACTATGATATAACAGACATCCATAGACAGATTTAACTTATAATGTCCCCCCTTTTCTCGTTGGGTGTTAAAAGAGCTTACGAAACTGACCTTACTAAGTATATCCTTGAAGTCCTTCACTATTGGAGTAGGCCGTTTTGCCTTATCATTGTAGTAAGTGATAGTAAATCTAGCACCCGCGAACCAGATTTCTAACTCGTTCAGAGCATTTCTAATAGCCGATTCACTTGACGCAGATGTACAGATTTTCTACAAAACATAATTCGCACAAGATTAGTTAATTCCATTATTTTCCATTCTAATTCTAACTTCCTTAATTCAATTGTACATAGTTATCAGTTGAAGTACGTACCTGCAAAGCCTTTATATGTTTCTTGATATTTAACGCAGCGTTTAAAAGATCTCTAACTTGAAGCGTGTCTGGTTTCTTATATTCCATTTCTAGAAGACTGTACACCTCACGCCAATGGCGTTCAGTAAAGTCATTTCCTCGAACATATTTTAGTAAGAGTGACAAATCCTTAAAATATATCAAATATTGTTTTAAATATTTTATATGCCTATATATTTTTCATGAGCAAATTTGTTAAGATGAATAATTTCTTAAAAACTACATCTTTAGTTCACAACGTGTAAGTAATGATGTCATTGCGCTAATCCTACAAAAACAACATCATTACATTTAGTAGTAGGTTAATGGGCTTGCAACACTTCGATATGATATAAATATCTAGGCATGTACTCAGCTACAGCGAGACATATCGGAGTCACGCAACAATAATAAGCTGAAACGATTCTGAACAGACTCGTACAGTCAGAACTAGTCATAAATAATGTGCTCTCAATACACATGCAGGTGCGTAAACTTTTATATTTAGTTCAAAGAGTTGCCGAGTGCCGACGATAATCCTATTTGAATTAATAAAAGAAGGTAAAAAAAAAACATATAAGCATGGTCCATCGCTGGCGCAGCGGCGCGAGGTAGCGATGGATTTCTTTTGGTGTAAAAGGGTAAGCGTGATTTCAATTCACGCCCGTTTCAGCCTTGCCTCGACGGTATAAACCAACCAACCAACATTACGTCATAAAAAAGTCTGTGCTAAGGGAATAGAAAATCCGCGCGGATCGCTAGTCTCGCATCAGGTCTACATGTCAATTTCCACCAATCACAGGCCAGAAGCTTGTCTCTTTATTGGTGTCGAATGACAAATACCTTTAACATTAGATTTGAAATTTTTGCTATACGATTTAATAATTAAAACCGGCTAATTAAATGTAATTTTTTATATAATATTAAACAGACCTATAAAGTTTAAGAAAGGTTTACCTAATTTTTTTATAAATAAAATTTAAGGCACTGCAAAACATATACATAATTAATACAACTATCTAAATTAACTTCTTTGCTAACTAACGTAACTGCAACCAGATGTGGTTTTTACCCAGCGTTTCTTTAATTATTGAAACTATAGGAATGATTACTATGTATTTTAATCAGTATGAATATGAAATAATCATTGGGTGCATTTAAGTTCAATTTCTATAACCGTTTACACCAACCATTGTTTATCGGAAATAGGTGCCTGTCGAAGGGTAGTAACTGATAAAACATCATCAACAACATGATTACTTAATAGTTAGTTTTGCGTATTATATGGTTACTTACCGAATACTTTTCAAGCTCCTGCTGAATGTATAACGTAACAGACGTAAACGGTTCCAAACGAGCCTTCCACGAAACCGAAAATTCTTCTATTAAATGAATCTTCTTTTGAAACACTATCCAATCTTGTGCCGCAATAGATTCGTATTCTAGATACAGAACAGGATTAACGATAAAGTTTGGTAAGCGTAATTAAGGTGTAATAAGTAAAGTACAAAACACTAGAATTAAGTGAGTCTGAAAAGAGCTACAACATTGTTATCTGTCTTCCTGTTCATTATAGTACCTTTCTTAATCTATCTTGTACCTAAAAACACGTCGGTACTGTTAATTGCTTTTTTAGTAACTTAGTAATATCACCTTCATCATACTCCTTAAGTGGACTCCATAAATCAACATATTCAGCCATAAGTTTTTCAGCTTGCTTCCATATCTCAGGCAGATCCATTTTCATATTAAACTTTTGACATTCCGTTCTGTAAAGTTCCAACTAATTAAACTAAACTAAGTAAACTTTTTGTGAACCAAAAAAGAAAAAAAAAATCTGAATTAAACTCATTGACACCTAAATACACATAGAGCATTTTATAATATTCTTATAAAGAATAGTAAACAAAAATCTCAAAAGCAATTTACATCAGTTCATCCCGATCTGAGACGAATTTGTTCCAATGCGCATGCGCTTCGAACACGGAGCGACATCTATCGAGCATCTCTATGTAACTCACGCCGTGGGTATCGTCAAGGCGCGGCTTTGCTTGGGTCCAACGCGACGTCCATGCTTCGACGCTTGTGTTCAGATTTTCCCAATCACCATCTAAACTTGATTTTACTAATTCAGCCTGTAAATAAAATATGGTATATTGGTCAATTGTTAGCTGTTTTTTCTATTTTGTGCTTAGACTGTCTAACATAGACGAAATTAAATAAAAAGCCTATTAAAAAGCAGCACACACAAACTATGGCCTTAAGATTGTTTTAAAATTTTAGTGTAGTTTGTTGTTATTTACATTTCTGTCCAAACGTTTTTTTACCTGATGTTCAAACATCTTCTGTTGGCTGATCATCAATTCGTGTATTTTTTGCCATTCTTTCATGGTTCCGTCAACTGAGGAATCCCCACCCCAAGTCCTTAACATATGACCTTTACGTTTTAAAGCTTCTACGGTCTTTTCCATCTGTAAAAATTAAAGATGGTAAAATTGTAGAATAGCGTTAAGGTAGCCTTTAAGTTTTGTTAATGGATTAAAGTATACCTCAGGCATTTGTTGCTGCAACGCTTGCTGTGTGGCGCTCATTTCAGCCAATTCTTTAGCATTTTTGGGCAAAGCTTGGTTATCCAGCATGACTGTTGCAGAGGCAACAAAGGCGTCAACACACGCCGAGTCTTCTCGGCAGCTAGCCACTAAGGTCGTCATAAGGCATGCCCATAGGTTTCGCGCTTGG
This sequence comes from Diachrysia chrysitis, assembly GCA_932294365.1. NCBI lineage: Eukaryota > Metazoa > Arthropoda > Insecta > Lepidoptera > Noctuidae > Diachrysia > Diachrysia chrysitis. The sequence continues at coordinate 5,496,120 of OW028649.1, read as the reverse complement.
GCCTCAAATTCGCGACGTAGAGTCGTAGTGCCTACTATTATCCATTCTATTCTTTCGTCCTCGCTGCAGAAAAAATATTATTTGTTCCAAATAATCTAGGTGGGTATATTTTTCTCATTCGGAGAGAAGACAAACTCGAAAGACGACGTAAAGTGAAAGTTAACGCATCGACTCCTATACTACTTCTCCTTCAACTATTTCCCTATCCTTGCGGTGAAATGCAAACAATATCTCGATATAGTGTACTCTGATGAGCAGATTACACTATATCGTGTCCTGTCCTGATGGACAGAGATAGTAATGTACTTACAATGTCATCTTGGCGACGGCCTGTCCGTAGGCCTTGCAAGCCTTGAAGTTGTCCTCGAAGTGTTCAGGCAGCGTGAGGCGCTGGCGGCACAGCGCGGGCAGGTCGGGCAGGCAGGCGAGCGCGGCGCGGCGCGCCCACGCCGCCGTACACTGTGCCAGTGCGTCCAGCCCCGCCTCCAGCTGCCGCACGCCCTTGTTGCCTAGCCAGCTGTGTCTGATACACACGCAACATTCAGTAGGTAAATATATAGCTTGTTTTTGCTCAACTTCGTAATGAAACCCCCCTGGACTTTCTCGGTCCTGGGGAAAACGGAGAAGAATTAAGGACTTCATTTTACCAGGGACCACGTAAAAACGCTTTTGCAAATAATTTAATTATGCACCACTTCTCGTTAAACAGCTATAAATGTCGTTAGAAAATACATTTATTTGTATGTATACCTTTTGTCTTCTTATATGAGGAGGATCTGCATTTTGAATGATTAACTTAGTATAAAAGATTGATTGGTGTCTACCAAAGCTCTAAATAATTGCACCGAATTACTGCCAATATATTTCACCGAATTATTGCCAATATAAACCCGCGAACGAATGTTCCAAAAATATTAATTTAGATATATAAATTGATATTTGACTAACATGGCGACAATAGAAGCGAATATAGATTGTTTGTCTGTGATGTTGTTCTGTACGCCGACAAAGTGAGCTGGCATCGACACGAGGCGCCGAAGCTGATGGTAATGTTGCACACGAAGCTCTTCCATAGGCGGCTGTACGCGCACTGCGTGACCACTAAAAACAATAAAAAAAAATCAAGATCAAGAAATCAAAAGAATTTTAATTAAGTTTCCTTTATGTTTTCGGCCATTAGCTGCACTTACCGTAGTACTAAATCCACCTTCACAAGCGGGAAATGCTTATGAAGAGATAGTAGAGTTTTTATATATTGATACTCAAGAGCTTTATACAACTGTAAGTCCCAGTGTGACCGCCACAACTCTGTGTTCTTGTAGCCATTAGCTTCCACCTGCAAATAAATAGTTTAAAATTTATTGTTCATGGACAGCGATATTTGAACATTCTCGAAGAACTTTATATAGACTAAATTAAATAACATATATGATACTTACAGAGTCTATAATATCCCTTATCTCTTTAACACTTTTCTTCCATTCTGATTGTTTGGATAACAGTTCAGTGTCTATTAGTTTTTCAACTATGTTCCTGATAGCTACATGTTGGCTAGTTAGGTATGTGTTCTGAAATATCAATAAAAACAGGAATATTATATAGTTTATAAATATGAATTTAAGTAAATTAAGACGAAACAAAAACTCACACATAAAAGTACATATTTATTTATGGTTCATTTGGCATTGTATAGTAAATAGGTACCTGTCCCTCTAATTTTAAGACAATTTTCTTAAGTTTATCAGTATAATTGGAGAGCTGTTCGACATCGTCCCAGTAGACGGCTTTCTGGTCTTGCACGAGATTGGAGAGATCGAGAGCAGCCTGTAACATCATCGGGCGTGTCGACGGAATCATCCGCTCGCCCAACGTATTGTGGAATGATGCCACCTGATAACATGAGTACAGTATTAATACATTGTCGAATTGCTGCCGAAGATCAGGCTACTGCTGCGTCAAAACATTAGCTATCGGCAAGTAATTTGACTTTTATAGCAAACTTTTAGGTCTTCACCTGAGGCGCATAGCGGCACTCAGCCGTCTAGCCCCGGGTTGATGTAAAATATAGGCTGCACCCCACTACAACCGCAGGCTGGCCGATATACCTGTTGCAGAGAACGAGCATGCGCAAGCGTTGAGTGCCGCGGAAAGCAGGCGCACGGCGGCAAACGTCCGCTTCTCCTGCTTGGCCCGCGCTAGGGTGAAGTAGGGTATAGCTACCTGCTGCAGAGGCCGAGCATGTGCGAGTGCGGCGGTTAGCGCGTCGAGCGCGGCGGCGGCGGGCGGCGGCGGCAGGCGCATGGCTGCCAGCGCGCGCGCCTCCTGCTCGGCGCGCACCAGCCCCGGGTTGAAGTTCACCACCATCAGTTGGCTACTGCCACTAAACTCAACCACCGGCTTATCCGACGACATTTGCAGCGACCCGCTCTTTGCTTGCGCCTGAATATTTTTAACTTTCTGTCAGTAGCATTAGGAAACATCATATGTGTTTCAAGAGGCGCTTAGATATAAAATCGATCTGAGACGCAAATATTTATAAATACATTAATTATTAATTATATGGATGCCTGAGGTTATATATTTATACGATTTATATTTATTTTGTGAGACCTCACAAACTAAGTGTTAGGCCACATGACTACATTTTACTCTACTCTTGTAAAAAATATACAATAAAATAAAACTAGAAGCATTGTATATCCTAAGGTTGGGTATATATAAGGTTAGGTACCTGGAGATCGCGACACCATTCTTCATGAAGTTGAGTATACATCGTTTTAAGATCTTTTAAAACTTTAGTGGCAAGAGTCAACAGTTCAGAACTACCGTCGAATTCTTTTAGGTACTTTTCTGCACATAATTTGATATCTTTTACCTGAAATGTATGTATGTTAAGCCTCAACACTCCAAACACAATATCTCCCATCTTAATCTAGACAAGTGCTATGAATTTCAGATATCAATGATATGAGACATGAGTATCTTCACACTGCATGTAGGTAGTACTCAGGAACAGCTTTATGCATATTTCTTTTTTTTACTTAAGGATTACCTTAGCCTCCATTTGCTTAGCCCACTGTATTTGATGTACAACGGTAGACATTTCTGGGGGCTGATACATCTGGACGTCCACTACGTCTGCATCCATCTGAGTTTGTACACTCTTCAGCATTGAGATAAGAGATGTTACAAATATCTCCAGTTCGTTATTTAATGCGTGTTTTACAAGAGGTCTTTCTATAAGTGCACTGTATCTCATAAATTCATAAAGCATCTGAAAATGGAAAACACTTTACACGCGCGGGAAGCAACTTATAATCATAAATAGATCACTTTTCTAGCCTAATAAAATACAGTCGTGTAAATAAACACTTTATTTCTAATTACACATAAAATTAGCTGGTCAAGAAAATAGTACTTGTTTTGTAGATATGTTGTGCAGTCTAGGTTTTAGTTTGTCAGCGACTTTGGTTTCAGCTGGACGTAAACTTGTTGAAAATCTAGATACCGCAGATTCCCATCCAGGGTTCGGTCCATTACACATCCAAATATTGATACCTATAAAAAACATGTTTTTTTTTATTATAAGTAAATATTAAAAAAATAATAGTAGTCAAGTAGGTATATAATAAAAGTTTAGATTAAGACGATATAACAAAAGTTTCGGGTCTAATCTGAATAAGACTAGCACAGGACCAGAGAGAATGGCACGTGAAAAGAGAGGCCTATATCCAGCAGTGGGATGACAAAGGCTGTGGATGATGATGAGTCAAGTAGGTATTTACTTTCAAACGGTAGAAACAGTTGATCAGTTTGTAGTTCTAATCTCTCATTGTTCGTAAGCAGTTTATTTAACTGACAATGTGTTGATCTTATATCATGTATCTGAAAAAATAAAGCTGTGTATAGTATCTATATCATTAGCTTGCAACATTTTTAATTTTAAAGAAATAATAAATTATTTTTGAATAGTGATTGATACCTCTTTCAATCTTGTTTGGAAATTCACGCAAAACTGTGGTACGTAAGGCTTTCCCGTCCAAGTGTGAAGGGCATAATTAGGCCAGTATGTTTCGGTTAATGATTCACAAGCGCTGTTCCAAGTCTGAATCACTTTTAAACTTTCAGATAACAACGACAATGCTTCACTATCTTTGCTATCATTGTGGACTTTCCAAAGATTGCTGGTTGACACTGTCTTTTGTATGATAGAACACATTTCATGACCTGAAAATAAGATGGGTCTGTACCTACTTCTTCTATCTTAGTTAAGTAAAAAAATAAAGATAGAATATTAATAAGAAAAGAATTATGAAAATCGGTCCACAATTGACGGAGAATCAGAAAAGATAGATACAGTAAAACATAGAACCTGCCCCTTTTTGGAAGTCGGTTAAAAAATCACAACTGAACTTGATGTGAGAGAACAATTTTTAATAGATATGATCGCAAAATTTTTGAATGCTCTGTTTTAGTTACGATTTCTAGGTTTACCGACTCATATTGAAACGGAATGGAAATGAATGAAATCTATTGTTATTTTTGTAAAACTTCCTACCAATTATATCAAACACATGAACCATCCTTTCTTGAGCGTATGGCAAGGAAGAAAACCGCCATATATCATCTAATATCCCCCCTATATTTTCCGCCGATTCTCTGACTTCTTCCATTGAGCAGGACTGGATCGTTCTGTAAATAATAAGCAACAATAAAAAGATTACATAGTCAAGTAATAGTGCCTGGACATACTTAAGGAATATAAAGATAATGAAATAATTTTACAATTATAGTTTTTGTACCTAAACCATTTTTGTAAATACATACTGATGTGTAGTATAAATATTGTTACAGCAGGAAAAAAATACCTATTTAGTTAAATGAAGAAAGTAGATAATAATGGATATACCTAAAACAAATGTTTTTTAACAATTACAAGACATTTAAAAACCTGCTAGGTGATTGTATAATTTATAGGGTCCCTTGCCCAGAGGGTGCCAACGAGACCCTAAAAATTACAAGCCTCCGCAGTTTGTCCGTCCGTCCTTCTGTCTGTCAGCGGGCTGTTTCCGAAATAGCTAGATGGTAGTGTTTTCAGAGAGTGTGTATTTCTGTTGCATAAAATGTTACGGAACCCTTCGTGCGCGAGCCCGACACGCACTTGGCTAGGCTTTTTTTTTATTTGCCAATTTAGTATTTGCTATAGGTACTAAATACATACACGCATAGAGTTTATCAGAGCGCCGAGCATTAACTTCATGTAAATTATTATTATAGGTACATTATTAACCTTATTTATGCAAGAAAAGATACTTAGCTTTTTTATTAAGCCCGAATTGCTTACACCACTATTTCCTAGATGTCAAATTTCAATTAATGTAACAAAGATTTATAAGTATAATTTCGCATGTATGCCATTATATCTACCTACCTGTCACACAAACTTTATTCAGGACTAACTAAACCCCGCGGTTTCACCCGCGTTCCTCCCGTTCCCGTATCGGAACGTACATCAATCGGAAATTCTCCCTAGTTTTGTCGTTTTGTTTGAACCCTTATTATAGTCAGCTATTTTTTTCGGGGTGAAATGCTTATGGCTTCAACCCACGCCGAGGGCAGGGGCGGCGTGAGTATATGTCAGACTTTCACTGACTAAAAACACTGCGGTCCCGTCTCTGCCCTTGGCCGGAGCTGCGGGATCGCAAGTGCATTTTCTGCGCAACTTTACCCGCCAGTAAAATATTATCATAATCTGATTAGCTGTTTTGAAGATTACCCGGAACAAACAGACAGACAGACCAACCGACAAAGAAAAAATGAAAAGACTGCTTGTTAGACATAGGTATCGTGCAAATAACAGTATAAGCTAAAAAAACTACAAATATTTTGATATTACAAATGGACACTTCAATTTATTTTTATTTTTTATGCATATACTTATGTATTTTATAAATAAAATAATGACTATAGCCAATAAAAACATCTACAACTTCATCTCTAGGTAGGTACTTATAACTTAAGTAAATATTTCACAAAGGCTATACCAAATTTTTTAGAAAGTATTTCTGAAGATAATGTAGTATGTAGTGTATGGCTTTTATAAAATTGTTTAATTTTTATAATTTTACCTCAGTTCTTCAACGACATCTTCAAATAATTCGCAAAAATTGGATGCTGCCTCCTTTTCCTGTTTATTAGCATCCCTCTTTTGTCCCAATGTTTTCCAATACTCCAATTCATCTTGTATTGTTAAAACAACTGCAAAACATAAATATGTTCAGGAAATTCTTTAAATATAATATATAATGTAATAATAATTTGAATAAATAAATATTATTATTTTATTAAATATTATAAGAAGCACTCTGTATTAATTTTGTACGAAAACTTACCATATATATTGGTGTTTCCTTTCCCATGAGCCAAAATCCTTAAATTTGATTCTAGGTCAGAAAGATTTTTTTGCAGCTTATTAGAATACAGGTCATTTCCCTGTTAAGAGAGGATATCATTAGTATTAATGAACTTACCTATAGTACTATTGCAATAACAAATCAAACAATTAAAATCTTATTTTGAATATTAACAAACATTAAAACTCAAGTCAAAATATTTCTCATTGTGTTATCCACATCCACATCATTATAAATAAGTATTTATAATGATAATAATAAATTTCAGGTAAGTATACTAACAGCAGCCAGAAGCGGAGTATAGACTTGTCTCCATATCTGGTATAAAGATTCTGCTGTATTATTGGACAGAGTCAATATATTAATATTGTGGGCAGCATCCTTCACTAACTCTTGGGATGATGTTTTGTAGAATACAATGCTTTTGTTTTTCTCATTCTGTATCTGAAAATCCAATTAGATAAGTATTAATACAAGCCAAACAATAAAAGTAATATTAATACTATAAAAAATACAGTGGAATATGGAGGTTACAATTACTATGTTTTAGCTACGGCTCACATACCATAAATACTTACTTTAGTATGAAGAAATATATTTTCACTAGTTATGAAACATTGAATAACTAAGACCTGTGGATTGTTAATAAAATCTGATAATGCCTCTTCAGATTTTGTATCAATCTGCAAATTCGTTTTGTTGTAATAATTTTCTGAAAAAGTTGAAATTAGGTATTTTACTTTCTTGCATAGATCAGAAAAAATTTAGATTTAGCTTAGATATGCAGACAAAACCACTACAAAAAATAGTTTTACTTTTCTATTGTTAAAAAACTATAAATACATCACTATCAGCACTCTGCTTGAATTTTGGCACCCACTAGATAGGTAAATATTATTTATTCCGAGAGCTTTCTTAGAGCTCCTTTCTGGGTTTCTTGTAAATTGACAAAAAACCCAGAAAGGAGCTCTAACAAAGCTCTCAGCTTTAGGGACTATAGGTAGATACTATGATGCCAATTTATTTTTTCTATTTATTTTAGAGAAGGCAATTCAATGACTGCTTTACTTAGTTCTATTGCATATGACAAGCATTAAGCTATTTGGTCGGCACTCAGGAAGTAAAATAGGTACCTACAATTAAATTTCAAATAAAAAGCAATGGTATCAATGGCATGGCATCAATCGATATTCAGGTATATAAGGATCGTAAAAAAAATCGTTGTTACCTGTTGTTGTAATTATTAAATCCCGAATAGGTAGCATAATGAAAGACTCGATAATCTATTGCGCTATGATAAACCTTGCACATAAGTATAATGCCATTTCAATTTTAACTAATACAAACGTAGAAGAAAGTTATTGATAAATGAATTAATCAAACTGCTGCTAGGGTGCTAGATAATTCGTTACCATTCGTTACCGAATAATACATAGTTTTCGTCGTTGCGTTGTTGTCAAGTAAATTTTGAATACAACATAGTTGTCATGGTAACAACGACCTTCGTTTTCGAAATATTGTTCTAAAAATTGTCAGCATAGTGTTTATTTTCTTTTAAACTCAGAATAGACACATATAACGTTACGTGTTTGGATAAAAATCTGCTTGTTTCTTGTCTGTCTTATGTAAATTGTAAACTAGATGCATTTTAAATGTGAAATTCTTTAGACCTTACCAATATTCCAAAGGAAGACCTTTGATTAAGATGAACATAATTACTCATATATAATAGAAATTATACAAACCTATTTTAGTACCTATTTCAATTTCGAATTATGCGTTTTCGTTACAGTTTATTTAACTCAAGCTGTCTTCGTAAAGGCAAACAAAATACAAAATACAGCTCGCTGTCAAGAAATTGTCAAAATCAATAGTTTTAATTCGTTTCTGTCAAAGTCATTGATCTATTTTTGTTTTATAAAGATTTTAGACGAAGTAGTCGAAATATATTCATAAAATTAACCAAAATCAATTTAAAAATGTTTCGCCCTTTGAGATATGTCTACTCAGTGAGTAATTTCCATTGAAGAAAATTTCTGGATTTATTTTAATTTCCATCTAAACAAAATCTAACCAAACCATCTTTCACATTGCTTTTTATTTTCTTATCCTTAGTACATAATATGGACATATAATACTTATAGAACATACATAAATTTGGTAGAAATGCTATCTTTCACAGTCTACAAGCATTATCATCCAGATTTTGTTAGACTAGATTCTACTATATATAAAAGATGAGAATTTTCTCTTTTTCTTTTATAGTCATTATGACTTAATACTATAAGTAAGATGACTGCCATTTTACTAATTTCAATTAATCACGTCTTTCAGACCATCAGGATGACCAAGAATCTCCCTAGCGTTGCTTGCTTAAGTGACACTTCAAAGCCAACAGATGTAGATTTTTCTTATGTGGAAATACCTCATTATGATGTTGAAAAACCACAAGCACTTGAGACACGTAAGGCAAGGTAAGATTGCATAATAATATAATTATTTTTTGCTTGTTATGCAATAAAAAGAAGAGGTACATTGTTTTGGTCAGAGTGTTTTGTATTATTTTATGTAATATAAAAGATTGTGTGAATAGGTGAAAGCAGATAACATTTAATTTATAGTATAAAGATGTATTGTAGGTTTTATGTAAACTTAACAATCTTAATTTACTATAAGTTCATATTGAATTTAACATTTGCATACCTTTTTATATGTTAGTTTGCAAATGCATATCAAAAAACTAATGTGGAGGGTCACCATCTTGTTTCATAACTTTTGCTTTATTCCTAGGCATTGTTAGTATCAGTTGGTAGATAAATAGGGGCTTTCTTTGATCAGCATTAAAATCAGAAAAAAGAACCCAAGGTTATTAATATCTTATAGCCTAATACTTATACTCTGTTGTTATTTATATTACTGTTATTTTATTCATGCCTGTAAGCATTATGAGAGTTTTTTTTTTAGTTCACTTTATTTTGTTCTGGCCTTTGTAAGAAAGGTAAAGGGGATAATAATATGATGACTATGATACTTAACACATAGGTTAGTGATCTCCGTACATATACTACATTTATCTGAAAAATTCTAGTATACAACATTATTCTTGGAATGAATTATCATAACATGTTATTGGTTATTGCACACAGTAAAAGTGTTTATAGTATAACTAGTTTAATGTAATGACTGTAAATATTTACTTGGATGTCGCTAAGAAGCGATAGTTACGCAACTATTACCTACGATTATAGATAGGTCTGACTGCATATTTTTATTTACTAGAACATTCCTGTGTTGGCTGTAAGCTAAGTCTTAACTTGAATTGTTGAAAAAGGGGCGAATCGAATTTTGTCTAACCCAACCCTTTTTTAAAACGACGACAACGCGTTTTAGCTCTTAGTAGCGATTCAAAACACACCCTGATGTATACCACGTCATCGCCGGCATAACTCGTCGCGTATTATAAATAATAATAACTTCAATGTAATCCCCCTCCTGAACAAGCTGCCCCGAGCCGGCCAAACTAGCAATAAGAATGTTTATCTTAATTAATGAAATTTAGATCCACCCCTCTCTTGCTGTTCGCCATATAAAGGTTGTTAGTAACTCACTTAATCGAGGTCCGAAGTACCCTATGTGAACGTTGTTAACGTTACTAAGTTAGTTTTCTATTGCTCTTTCTGGAAGCATTTATTCCTGGTTGTCGCCAAAAAGTCCGACGAACCTATCAAAACCTATGCTCAAGTTACCAGTTGCTGAGCAGCACCCGCTACCGGACCCTTGGCGACGCCAAAAACGCCCCTTGCTTTAGGTCTTATTAGTTTTCGAAAATTAATTAAATGAATTATGCAAAATATCTGCTATGATCTTACTATGAATTACATCTATGATAGTGGCATCAAAACTAGTGCAGAAATTCTTATAAAATAAAAATGAATTGATGAAACCAATTTTTATTCATAATTATTTTGTTTTTTCCAGACTTATGTACCAGTCTCGCAAGAGAGGAATGTTGGAAAATGATCTTCTGTTGAGTACCTTCGCCAAAAAGCATTTGAACTCACTGACTGAAGAACAGACAATGATGTACGATCGCCTTATTAATACCGTAAGCAATGACTGGGACCTCTTCTACTGGATGGTCGAAAAGCAGCCCACACCAAAGGAGTATGACAACGAAATTATGGACATGCTGAAAAAACACGCTAAAAATGAAGACAGAGTCGTTCTACGCCAACCCAACCTCCAATAAAAACAAATTTTACTTCGAATGGATTAGCTGAAAAATAGTTGCTACATGAAATGCAGGAATTCAGTATTAGTATTTTTTGTTAAAACATCTGTATAGATATTTAAATTTATTTTTGAAAGTAGTTAATAATAACGATGGAATAAAACTGTTTTGTTTTGTTTTAGAAATATCCATAGTTATACGTCAAAACTGAACATCATAATTTGGTCAGTGCTTACGTAGAATAATAAGATAATTACGCACTGTATGACGTCAAGTTTCCAATGCACGCAAAACAAACAATATTTTTTATTACCTTCCCGCGTGGGTTCGTCGGTCTTAGAAGTTCCAACAACTATTTTGCTTGTTATTTTTATTGATACACCGACGCGGTTGCACTTTCTCCGTTTAGACAGAGTTAAAGTCTTGCACTTAATAAAGCCACAAAGGTTTGTATTTTGACGATTTTCTTTTGTCAGTTCGAGTGTGATTGTATTATTATGCAAAATAATTCGTAATGTAAATTGATGTCGTGCGTAAATAAGCATTTATTTGCCAGGAGTATTAACATATTCATTTAAATGTGTATGAACATGGAAGCTCGGTGACCTAATACAGGCATTTCACTCGACCTCACACCGCTAACGCCTGGAGCTACGCAGTGGAGCTCCTTAGTTTCGTATGAACTGCTCACCAGTAGTGTACACGTTATAGCCCTAAATAAATAACTCTCAGTGCGTAATCTTTATTTTGATTAAATACTGCGTTATCAAATAATATTTTATAATTTGTGTTGATTATGAATGAGTACGTCACACGCAGGTCAGCCACAATCTTATCATTTTCTGTTTAATAAATGTTTGTGCTTTGATCCAGTGAAGTCAGTTAACTTGAAGCCAGTTGTCAATGTACATAGTAATATCAAGAGTGCTCAAGAAATCGATAGGACTTTATTTTGCAGTATTTAAATAACTGAAACAGTGCTTTGTGAAAAAATATAAAAATAATTTATAATTGTGGCGTGCAAATATTGTGTGAATAAAATGCATATTCGACGAAGCAAGGTAAGTTTAGGATTCAAAATAATAAATATAACAAAAATATATAATAAAATATCTATCAGATTTTTTTCTACTAGGTGAGGAGATATAGGAGAATAAACAACTATTTGTTTATATTAATCAACTTTCGCGGTCCACTGCTGGGCAGATGCTTTAATTTATACAATGAGGAATGTTTAAACAATTTAAGTTTTTGTCTATATTTGTCTCTACATGGATCTTTATCTCTACTGTAGTTAATTTACGCTATTATTTGCAAAATTAATGGAAAACAAAAATATATTCATAGTACTTGCCACAAACTACTTAATAAATTTGTACCTACTATGGACAGTCATAATTTTATTATTTATGGTACTTACCAACTAACTCGCGGTTGATAAATTCAATTAAACAAAATGTTTATTCTTAACCCATAACATCGAAATTCTAGTTCTTGAGGTAGGTAGGTAGAAATAGAAACAATCGGGGTCATCAATAATCAATTAATTGTATTGTGTCTAACTACAATAGTGACACTAAATAGAATTTATTTATCATGTACATACATTTATAATTGTATTTATATGTTTTAGGTATTAGTGAAATGGATCTTCGAAAACCAGCACAAGTTCCAAACAGTGCGTTCTTGCAGTTCATCACTGCGGTACAAGGAGTTAGAGGAGAATGGTGCGCAAGCGCAGGCCGAGCACGTGGCGCCGCCCATGACCGCGGCCGACGACAAACCCCGCCCACACATTACGCCTGAAATATCATTCAAGGTGAGTGCTATCGCGTTTAATGTTAAATCAAAAACAGTACTCACCAACATCAAAATCATCTGATTAATTACTTTTATATCTGATAAAGTTTCGTAAATTTGTAAGCAATTATTATAAAATAAATATATGGAGTACATATCGTTATACTTATTTAATCAATTTATTTTCTTGAGAGCAATCAAACAAGTATACGATTAACACCTCCTGATAAAAAAAACTTTAGTTAAATATTTAAGTCTAAAAAGCAATAGCGAATTGGAAAAAAACTACATTAGGTACCTACATATGTTTCGTAATTAGATTAGTAATAAACACATATATAAATACACTTTAAACACTAGCAAGTTATATACTTCGGTCATTATGTAGACTGAATACCTACCTATTATTCTAATAGAAGTACGTTTGTTTCAATAGTTTGAATACACGGCTGGCGTGTATTTATTATTTATTAACCGCTTCAAAGAGATAGTTGTTAGTAATGTATTGTTTTTAAATCGTATGTAATGACATAAATATCTGCTTTGAACCTTTATCTTGTTTGTCTGCTCTCTTGTAAGTAGCTTCTAAACTGCTATCTACTAGTCAGGAGGTAGCTGCATGATTAATGTATTGACTTGGATCGAACTTGCCAAGTGACACATGACCAACGACGTACCCTTCTGACGACTTTACCCTATATTGTTATAGTATTCAATGTTTACATGAACTCAATTCAATACTATGTTTACCGTGATGTAATATCTTCACAATTTTACTAATGCGATACGACTACTAACAGATTAAAAAAATAGCCTAGTAAAGTAAGTAGGTAGCTAAATAATATAAACAGTACATTAAAATTTATCATTGAATAGTTTACAGAACTGATGTAAACTAAAAAAAAACAAGCAAATACGCAATCAGAGTTCAGTGTAGAGTTCAATGCCTGATGACCATGTATTTTTCAGCACGAAGATTTGCAAGTGAGGCTCGCGGCTCCGTATCAATTGATCCCGAAGCCTGAGGTGGTCGAACTAGGTTTCGGCAAATATTTTACCGATCACATGCTCAAAATCAACTACTTCAAACAACTAGGAGGATGGCAAAAACCAGAGATAATGCCATTCGAGAATTTGAGCTTACATCCTGCTTCGAAAGCTCTACACTATGCGATACAGGTATGTAATTAATACCTGCAAATAAGAAAAAGTGGTTATCTTAATTCATATTTTGTGCACTATCAGTGTAGATTTTATTAACTAACGCAGACTTTATTGTATTTAATCTTCTGGAAGGAATATATGGCATTTCTAAAGAAATGTTTTCCAAAGAGTCCGACACCCTTTATCAACACAATATATTGTTATGCTAATATTGAGTGATGCTATTATGGACCTTAATGATTATTTGTGTGTTCGAAGAGATAAAGCGATAAATATGTTACAGTTGTTCGAAGGACTAAAGGCGTACAGGGGGGTCGATGATAAGATACGGTTGTTTCGGCCCGATTTGAACATGGAAAGGATGAATTTAGCGGCTCAAAGGTCCGGACTACCGACCTTTGATGGAGATGAACTTATCAAGTGCGTCTCGCGGCTAGTGCAAATAGACCAAGAGTGGGTTCCACATTCAGAAACCTCTACCTTGTATATACGACCTACGCTAATAGGAACCGAGGTAAGCAATCCATATTGAATATTTATGGTTTAATGATAATTGTTCTAATTAATTCTAACCTATTTGCTCCATGGATAGGTGTAGAAAAAGTGCAGTTTATTTAAATTATTACGACTTTGATGGACGATAGTGTGTAGTATGCTATCAAGTTAAGGGCAGTGCCCATTTAAAGTCTTAAGAGTATACGAGTATATCACTTAAACTAAGCGCTAAGCTACTTTAAATTTATAATAGCGGGCTATAAAATCTCTGCAAATTCGGTATATGAAGTAGCCAATTTGTTCTTATCAATTTATCTTTATAGCTTAACGCCTCTTATTGATAAAAAATGACAAATAATAATGTTATCAATAAATTCCAAGATATCGCAAATAGATTTATTGGATCATGCTTTACTTAATTATCCGTTTAGTTTTTTTAATGACGTCATAGGACGAACGTAGGTGATTCTTGTTGTATGTAGTATGCTCGAATTGCTATAGGTGCACGTGGAGGAATAAATACATTAATTACTATGGCACCTTGAAAACGTGATACGTGACATACACATGCCGCAGATAAAGCTGCATATCTCAAAAACTGAAAGTCATATAAGCTAACATGCATAAAACCGTCCCTTAAGATAAATATTTTAGTCGGAACTTTTGTCGCAATACCTTTAGAAAAGAAAGTAGTCAAAAGATAGAATCAGAAGAAAGTAATCTGTAGTCAGAAGAAAGATGTTAATGGATTTAATGGAAGATAGGGACCTATACGAACCAGTTCTTTTTAAAAGATAACTTACTACCTACCGGCAGAGTGACAACGTGTTTAACCAAAGATACATCTAAGTTTTTGTGTCAATATTTCCTTTGTACCTTAAGAATATTATATGAATATCGACCTGTATATAAAGAACAATGTTTACCTTATCTGTTATTCACAAAGATGATAAATTTACAGATCGCCTATTGTTGTCAAGTACCACTCTTATCAATTGATATAATTAACCTCTTATAATTTGTAGGTATATATTTTCTGCTTCTGGCTAAGTAGCTACGACATATTTTTCAGTTTCGGAAATAGCCTACATATTTGAGATATCAGAAAACTTATTAAGTATATCTTTCTTCGAATTGCCATTTGCCAATGACTACTTATATTATATGCGATACTAAATTTAACTGTTACGCTTTTATGGCTAAACCACCAAGCCGATTTTGATGAAACTAGGCATGGTGTAATCTTGGATCCCATAAAAGGACATACGCTACATTTTGCCGCAATAACCGACACCTAGACGGGCGTAGCCGCCGCCGAAAGCTACTCAATACTCAATTCTTTATTAGTATTCCATAAGTCATATAGGTGGTACATTTATGAGCTAGTATCATTATGGACCCGGTAGGGCACAGCTTAAAGAAGTTCGAGAGATATGCATCTTATTACTAAAATTATCATTTTTATATCTAAAATACTTTCATAAAACTATTTATTAATCAAAATAATATAAAAATGTTTTGAATGTGTGCGTGTGTGATTATATATGTGTGTGTATGTAAGTATATGTGTTTGTGTGTGTGTGTGTGTTTATGTATATAACGTATAGGTAGAGGGGCTTATCCCTATAGACATTAATTTATTTGAATTATCTTTTTATTAATGTATCATCGTTGTTATATCAGCTATAAACTGACATTACGTGTGTAGCGCTTTAAATATAGAAGAATATTAAAAATGTAATGACATTATAAAGCAATTACTTTTACCACTTAACTGTTGTATTTACCAAATTTTAAGCCTTTTTTCATACCTCTTTGTAGGTTATAAATGACTATACGTTATCACATTTAATGCTTAATTAATAAGTAAAACAATTAAGACTAAATCTCAAATCTTTATCAACTTGAAACACCTTTGTGCAAGTGCAAACAAATTTATCTTTTCGGTATCCAGTATCCCAATGGGTCAAGTGCGTTTAAAGTCAGTTTTTCTTTTGCACTGATTAATTAACCACAATATGCTATTGCTAAACTTCTTACTGATTACCCTTGATACTGTGAATAGCTTAAGAGTCCTCAGTGGAATAGGGCAATAAAAAGATTGAAGTTGATTAGTGACTAGAACGAAAGGAACATGAGTAAGACAGTAAAAATCAATCGCAATTAGATATTGAAAGATCACTATCGTTTTGCGATTATTTTGGCAAATGTGATTTGCGTAGTTTTATCGCCTGCTTACTCGCGATATCGGTTCAAGGTAAAATTTATTATATTTTCTAGAAGTAAACACTTAGTATGCCAATAACTAAAGTTACATAAATTAAGAACATAAATCATCAAGATAAGGTTGCAAAAATGTCAATAGTCGTAGGGAGAAGTGATTTATGTAAAAAAAATCGAAATGTTATAATATTTTTCAAGCTATTTTAGTTTTTTTTTGCTATAGTTGTAATAATAATACCAGCCTATAAATGCCCCACTGCTGGGCACAGGCCTTCTCATATAGAGAAGGAACGAGCATTGATCACCACGCTTGCTCATTGCGGGTTGGCGATTTCAAATTCCAATCGTTGGAATCCAGGTTTCCTCACGATGTTATCCTTCACCGATTGTCAATGATGTCTTAGAATAATTAAGAAACTACATATAACTTTGAAAAAGTCACATTCACATTGGTACTTGCCTGTAATGGGTCCGAACCTGCAACCTTGAGCACACAAATCCGTTCATTGAACCACTAGGCCACCACGACCTGTCTGCATAGTATGTAATAATCAGTGCAAAAGAAACACTGACTTTAACCGTACTTGACGCATTGGGATACTATACTGGATACCCCAAGATAAACTTGTTAGCACTTGAACAAAGGTGTTTCAAGTAGAGAGGATTTGAGATTAATTCTTAATTGTTTCATATATAAATACGCGTGTTCCTCATTCATTAAATAATGTCTAAACACGAAAACTGTTATTTTACTAAATAAATTTGCTAAAAGCTCATATATTTTTCAACAGCCTACCTTTGGTATAATGGCTCCTGAATCGGCGCTACTGTTCGCAATTCTGAGTCCAGTCAGCGCGTACTACAAGACTGGCGGTGACGGAGCCGTGTCAATATACGCGGACCCTAACGTTGTGCGCGCCTTCCCAGGCGGAGTCGGCAACCGCAAAGTCGGCTCCAACTATGGGCCTACTATTGGTAAGATTGACATTTATTAATCAATAGTGACCTTGTTTCTAAACTACTAGAAAAAATAGTCTAGCATAATTTAGATTTCCATTTATTGGTAGGAATGCTATATTTATTTAATTATCAATATTCAAAGAGAGTCAATTAAAATACATATAAACATACAAACGTAACTAGAACTGGAACTGTATTAGTTTATCTTTTGAATGGAACTGGTGTGATCGAGAATAGTTAGTATGTTCTGATTTTGTTTACAGAGGCCACTGCTCGGGCCGCTAAACTAGGTCACCACCAAGTGTTGTGGCTGTTCGGACCCAACCATGAGCTCACCGAAGTCGGCGCGATGAACATATTTGTTGTTTATGTCAATGAACAAGGAGGTAATAAACACTATAAATTATCCAATCGTCACTTTATCTGTAACAATATAAAAACATGTATGATCATGCGGTTAATGGTTGGATATCCGTGTAACTGGCTGATACTGAATGTTATCGGGTGCGTCGTTGTCACTCTGACCTTTTGACCGGTAAATTCTCGTCTCATATCTGAAGCAACAATTAGGGTCAGTAACATCATTTCCAATGTTTTTTCCAGGCTATATTGTGGTATTTGTATAATTTTGAATAAATTGGAATTGCATTTTCAGACAAACAATTGAGCACACCGCCGTTGAACGGGCTTATTTTGCCCGGAGTGACGCGTCGCTCTATTATCGAGCTAGCGAGCCAATGGGAAGATTTAGTTGTTAAAGAAGAAGTCATTACCATGGACAGGGTTATCCAGCTGAACAAAACAGGACGAGTAAGTATTAACCGTTACTCTTTTTTATTTCAGATATTTACTAAGAATAAAAAATATTATTCGCAAAAGCCCTATGAATCTCGCATACGCAGACTATGGCCCCCGACTATATATTATATCCAGTATTAAGAAATAAGAAATTTTACTATGCGTTAAGGATCGATTTGTTGACAAATCAATCAGGTAGTTTCAAGCATTGCTTTGTTTTCAGTTACTAGAGATGTTCGGTGCGGGTACGGCCGTGGTAATCAGTCCCATAAGCAAAGTTGGATTTTTGGATCACGACATCCAAGTGCCAACAATGAAACAAGCCCAACCAGTATTCCAGCGGGTGAAGGACACGCTGCTCGCAATACAGTACGGGCACATAGAACATCCCTATGCCAAGGTTATATCATAGTGCTAAGAACGGACGCCGAGCCGTCGCGTGTGAGTTTCACGTAAAACACATGACAATTTAGTTTTAACGTCGAAAGACGAGAACTGTGAATATACATATCAGAAGCTGTTGTGTGCTGGTAAATAATCAGAAAACTTTCTGTGCCTAACATGTGTGGACGATAAATTATATTATTTAAATGATAAAGTTTATTGATAAGTTAAGGTTACATTGAACAGGGAGGCGTAGAGTGTATAAATGCTGCGCATTTGGTACCACAAAAACTCGCCTAATTAGAATGTTATCGTTGGCGCTATCAGTATGTACGTGCTTATTTTATTTATTTATTTCTTATCTATTATCTTCGGGAGGACGTAAGTCATAGGTATTATTTCACTTTACTGTGAAATATGTTTAAGTATAAAGCTCTTTACTTACTGAAGTAAGGAAAGAGGAAACTTTAAAACGTTCCAGTTTATTTGAAAAATGTTGGGTTTGCCTACCTACCTAACTAATTCTGTTATTTGACTGTTAGGGAATTAATGGAAATCATTTGGTCTGAAGATGTTGCAAGGATTGTAAATATAATTTAATATTCTAGTTATAAATTATTAATGAAATTGAACATTTGTGTGTTTTAGTGTGTTTCGTAAAAACTGTAGATAGCAAATAGCGGACTAGAAAATTTCCTACTAAATTATGTAATTGTAAATCCCTAAAATTACATTTAATTATGACACGTCATAACAGACATGTAAAACGATGTGATATTTTAGTGTTATTAAATGTAAAGCGAAACTTACTCTCTATATATATTTTGTAAATTATTGTTAATAATGTGTTGTTAGTACTAGTTGTCAAATACTCTCTACGATTTGCTGAACATGTACAATAAAACTTAATTTAAACTAGAATGAAATTCTGACTTAAGGCACTTGTCCCATCAACGACGAGAAACATAATATAATAAGATATAGGTCCCGTGTCAATAAAAGAGATAAACTAGTGGCGAGAGAACTCTCTCGAGAGAACTCTCTCGCCACTACTTTATCGCGGCGACGAGAACTACAACACATAATATTCGCTTTGGCATTCAAAACACTCCACTGCGAGTGCACGCATTTAATATGAATTTAGAACAAATAATTGTTGTGTAGTTCACCAAATACATCATCATCGTCTATAAAATATTATGATGTTATTTGTGCTGTGGCAACTGAGTTCTGAAAAAAAGCGAGTTGTGCGATTATCGGCCATCGCAATCACACACTTGCTTGTAACCCAGCGACAGACCTATCGGAACTACACTCGTATCTAGTTCATAGCTCTACTCGCTCCTCGTTCATTGTCGGCGGTGGGACAAGTGCCTAACGAACTAGACATCTGGCTCTTATACATTATTATGTGTTTCTAAAACAAAATACAAACAGACCTAACTGCAAATAAATATTTTTTCAATCAATGTTTTCATCTGCTTCGTAAGTTAACAGTAGCTAATATTAAAGTTGTTGTTATATTCGTTTGCAAGAAATATACACAAAATCTAGTACATGAGAAGTGTTAAGCTAATTTTCAATTGTTTTAACAGTTTTTCAAAACATATTTCAATGTAAGCTTTACTAATAACGTGCATTTTTCTAGTCTAAGGTAAGAATCTGTATGAATTGTTGGATATTTATAAATATATATTATTATCATAACTTTAAATGAATATTTTTATTTTAAAACGTTCCATCGATCCCGATTAGCAAACTAAGTATAAGAAGAGCTTATTACACCAGCCCAGGTATATTATAATTGCATCATAGTGAAAAAAACATCTCTTTCCCGGCTCTAATTATAGACCGAATGGGCAATACTGAATAGCAGAGAGACATCAAGGGCGGGGTTTGTACATTTTTACAACATATTATGTGTAGGTACTTACAGACTATGAAAACTTTGGCAACATTAATTACGTGTAGAGGCACGTAATTAAAAAGTACGTAAAACGTAGTTGTCATTGTGAGAGAGCCCACAACTAACACTGACAACTACTACAAAACTACTACTAAAAAAGTTTTTGACTGACCTCTATCTAAAATTACCAAACTTAAATCCCAGCTATCCATTTCATTCTTAAAATCTGTGCAGCTGTTTGAACTATTTACTTGTGCGTTACCCCTAAATTAGGTATTTAAAAAAGAATTCGTTCAATTAAAAAGTTTAAATGTTACTGAATCATTAGAAAGATAAGCATGTAGTTTATTTTTTAATTTGGGTGACAGTGTTACGGCAGAACAATAAGATACTGAATACGGATCATGACGAATATCTAAAATACCGTTTCATGTTTTCCGCATATAAATAGCGATAATAAGTTGAATCTGAGTTAATATGAATCTACAACTTTAGCTAATTCATTCAAGAGAGGGTAATTTATAATATTTTGTCAGTTTACCACTTTAAGAATTCACACATGCAGACTTTCATACATTGCAAGATGTACCCGTTTTGTTTATTTCAATCGAATATTTTAATTTATAACGGCATCGGTCCTGTATCAATGAACTAGTCTTCAAGCGAACAAACGTAATAACTGGAAATAACTAAGTCGGTAGTGATTACACGATAATCTTATCGCTTATTTTTCTCTTGAAAGATGAAGGTGAAACATATTTTAATTTTTGCCTGCATTTACACAAGAATAAAAAGTCAAGTAGATAGACTGCGAATTAAAATACAAATATAGACTTTTCAACGTCATTAGACTCATTAGTATATTTAGCAGAAAAACAAACTAGCACGAAGATAATGTTTGCACCTAAGTATAGATTCTGGCTCCTCGCGTATTAATAGGTAACTAAGCTACTGAATGTGACAATTTAAAACAATGTGTCGCTTTAGCAGTATTTAGGATATTTAAAGTAAAAACAAAATCTGCATAATAATATACTGAATTTATTACTAAAAGTGTGAAATTATAAATATTTAAACAATATAAATCAATTGTATTTATTCTGGCGGCAGAGGTAGATCATCGTCGAACTCGTCTACATGTTTCCTCCGGGCCTCTGAGCGGTTGACGGCGCGGCTGGCTGGCTGCAAGCCGTCTTGATTCGGCGTACTCGTGTACCTATCGGACGAAAATGATAATGACGACACAAATAAAGTTTTGACTGTGACAATGATTACCTTTCACTAAACGTTAAGTACGTATATTATGGATTGAATTGATTAAGAACCCAATGAATATTTAGAAGATTGACCCCGTGGCGCCACAGACTGAGTTTTAAAAGTATCAAGTCTGGTGCGCAATAACGGTAATGAGGCGGTGGTGTCGTTCCCACGCTACATTCAACAAGTTAACAACTTATTTGTTAATGAATTTACTTATTACATTAATTATTTATGTTATCATAATTGAAAAAACATCTAAATTATCTATTAAAAATGAAAGAGATAATGTATATATGACGGTAAATAGGTGACTTTAGGGGATCGTTGAGATGAAGATGTATGGTACATAGTATAGAGGATAAGGAAGGATAATATATAACGTTACGTGTACGTGTTGTCGCCGCGGCCGTCGCTGGATCGACGTGAGGCGGTTACTCCCGCGCTGTCCACGCGGCTGCCGCCTGCGCACACACCTTCATGTTTATTTATTTGGAATAGCTTTTTGGAACTTCAAGGCTCATATAAAACAAGATGAAAATACATTTTTGAAGTTAAACTTCTTTACGCACGCTTGACTTGTGGAGTAAGCTGGTAAATGCGTGACTACAGCGTTACGATAAGTGTGATCGGGCGAGGCAAACGGAAGTTGAAAGGGAGATATAAGATAGAAAGAGAAAGAGTTACGCTTTGAATATTAGTGTACAGTAATACATAGTATAATGCCCCTACGGGCAAGAGGGAAAGGTGCGAGCACACATTGTCTTTCTCTCTTTCTCTCATAGCCAGTTACGTTTCGTATATAAAGAAGTATACTTCATTCGTGTGCTCTAAAGCACACTTGCTTTTTTTAACGTTACCGTAACATTTAGAACTTACCAAACAAAAAATAGCCTATTTTAAATATAAAAAAAATATTTTATACAAAAAAAATTATAAACAAGCAAATCAACGCAAGCAATGACATACTTTTATCTACAATTAATTAGATAAGTTTAAACAATAGTAATCGAGGAAGAGTTTAAAAAAACAGTGCAATGAGCTCTACTATTTCATGTTGTTCACCTCTGATCTGGTCGATCGGCGACTGGCTAGCCCCGGAAGAAATACTTCCGGCTGATGTAACTGTTACTAAAAACGAAATCATCTATTAACTATTTAACACACATCGTTGCATTGTTTTGATCTCATTCTGACGATAAGATTACTTACAATACTTTACGGGCTTGCGTACAATTAATGCGCATTAAAATTTCTCATCGATCTAACATATATTTATAGAATTAGAATGCGTAGTATTTACTATTCCGTCGTAGATAATGCTATTATAGAATGAACAAAGCTAAACTCAACATTTTGTACTAGGCTTATGTGACACCTCTACGTGTCATGTTGGTATTTTTTATTGAAACAGTACTCTTTTTAGTGACCTATTTAGAGTATGAGTATTATTGATAATGATGTTATCAAATTAGGCCTCGATATGTTATAGACTTATTTTTTTACGTCAGTGGTCAGGGTATGAGTAATCCATACTTACATTATAATTGTGAAAGTAAGTTTGTCTGTCTGTTACGCTTACACGGCTAAACCGCTGAACCGATTTTGATGAAACTGTGTATCGAGTAAACCTGAATCCTAAGAAATGGCATAGGCTATTTTATGCCGCGATAACCGACATCCACACGGGCGAAACCGCGAGAAACAGCTGGGTTAAAAATACTAATTTGATGATGATGAAATGATAGATTTTGCAGATACCTTGTTCTTTTTGTTTAACCCTTGCTTGTGCTCGCTGCAGTTCACGGGCCCAAGAGGTAGTTTCTTCTAGCCCTTGGTCTCCACATAACTTGACTATGAGCTTCAAACCTACACAATCAGGACTTATTAATCTCAGATAATTATAGTGCATGGCCCGTAGGTTATTACGTAAAATATGTTCTTAAAGACAATATAATGAGAACCAAGTAGTACCATAGTCTAGCAAATGGCATTTGGACAAATAAAAAGGAATAAGTCTAAACAAGTAGTAAATCAGACGTATACTAACACTGAACATTGTCGGGGAACCTTGCGTTCATTTTCTTGTACAGAGTTAATGCTTCTTGGTACCGTCCATTAGCGCGCAGACATGCTCCCATGAGTATACCCCATTGTGGCTATTATGTAAAAAAATATATGTTCATCAATTTGTATAACACGTTTTCGTACAGAGAATTTCTATAATAATGAACTTTTATATAGGTTACACATAAAAATGGTAGAAAGAAAACATGTGCAAGTTGTTATATTGTTGCATTTAGGTATATAAACAGGACAGTGTTACTGTATCGTAATTTTTACTATTGAAAGTTTATGTTGTTTTGAGCTCTTGAGGTCAGTATAGAGATATCTAATTTGTCATTACAATGTACGATTATTCTGAATTGACGCACGAGTCTGAAAATGGAATATTAACTGATAGCTAACTATCAACATGTTCTTTTGTTTTTTTTTTGACAAATTGTATACGTGGAAGTTTATTTGAGAAATCATTACATAGCAAAAGATTAATATAATAATGATATATGGTTAAATTTATATTTAATAAATAACTAGATCTAGGTCGGTAATGAGGTTGATAACTAATTTTGTTTTTATGTCAGTCAGATAGATACACATTAGAAGCTTTTTTTTATTTTAGGTAACAAAAAACTCACGATGGTACATTAATTCAAAATGCCGCATGATGTGATTAGCCCCCACTCCTGAACTTTGATTCGCTTCATCTAAGTGTTTACTTATTTAAAAAGAGTATAAATACATGCCTAATATTTTTTTATTATCTAACTGATGGACAAATCAGATTTTGATTTCATACTCAGGCATCTACCTTCTTAACGGTCCGGTCAAAACTAAAAGTTACGGTATGACAAGCAATGGTTAAGGTAATAATTATAATATACTAAGTGTAAATTCTATAATCGAATCGACTTCAGAAATAAGTTTTTCTATACTAGATGTTAGCGACATTGCAAAACTTTCAGTTCATAATTTTTGACGTTAATGTCGATTTGGAATAGATTACCTAAATAGTAAGTGAAAAGGCGAATTTTAATTTGAATAGAATATTTATAAGGGCACCAAAATAGCAGTTACTGAAATATAATTAGGTACACCGTAGTAGTAATG
Organism: Diachrysia chrysitis; assembly: GCA_932294365.1. Classification (NCBI taxonomy): domain Eukaryota; kingdom Metazoa; phylum Arthropoda; class Insecta; order Lepidoptera; family Noctuidae; genus Diachrysia; species Diachrysia chrysitis. The sequence goes on along the minus strand of OW028649.1, from coordinate 5,471,318 downwards.
AATGCAGAGTATGTTGTGACGTACGTTGTTGGGCTGCAGTCGCGCCGCTCTCCGGTAGTACTGCAGCGCCCCGTCGGGCGACGCGTCGCGCGCCAGCCACTCCAGCGCCGACAGCTCGCACGGCCACACCGCCTCCACCTACATCAACAATACTTTTAACATAAAGTTTCAACTTATTATCATGATTAATTAAGGGATTCCACATCCCTGGATCCCTGCGCAGACTAAAGGTTCCTTGAGCCTCGCTATGCACGGCAGCACTGGTAGTCAAAGTAGAGCGCAGCACTGGTGAAAACCAGTGCTGCGTTCTTCTCTGAGGTCACTTGATGGGCGGTACAGTCCCCTCTCTGAGGAACCGTAAAAACCTAAGTTAGATGTTAAATTTCGCTTTTCGGCGTATTAGGTGATTCCGAGGCGATGACCTCCTCGGCGTATTCTTCTTCATAAGAGAACTTTTCATACCTAGTTTGAACAATAGGATTATCATATCAGTCAAGTAGGACGCATTAAATAAATGTTGTTATCCTATGGTGAGAAAGTATGCAAAATGTAAAAAAAATAAGGTATTGAAAGGAAAATTACACAAAATTAATAATCATGACCTTAAAAATTATTTGACCAATAAGGATAAATGGCAATTTTTCGTTTAAATAGTGGACTGGAAATACAGGTACAAACGATATTAAATTATTGTTGTCCTCGTTTGTCTTATCTTCTGAATCATGCTGATTTAATAGATATAGTTATGTCTAAGTGGAAATCAATTGTTTTTTATTTTCTTAAACGCAGTTTTTGTGTTATCAGCGATAACGTTACATCGCATTACCCCCCAAACGTTAAATATTGATGACTATCAAATTTATATGGTAAACAATGATAACGCGTCACCATTGTGGAAAATACGTCGCCACGACCATCGTAGAAAACTAGTAGTACATCGTTATCGAAGATTTGTAACGTAGGTAGAAGGTAACGTTCGATAGATTACGTACCAAATATCTAATTAGGTGGTGCTCGTGAATATATAACATGGAATGTGTGTCGCGCGATGGTTGATTGGAACTCATTATTATGATACAAGGTCGTTTTTATGCCACACTCTTGAATATTTTTACCTTTATTCAATGACGAATTAAATAAAACCACTTTGTGTTATAAATCAAAAATTGCGAGTTTCCTTATTTATTTTAGTTTATACTTTGAGGTATAAGGAACTTTGAAAAAACGTTGAGAGTCTGAATTTGGTATAAAATTATTTATTATCACATTTTTTGCAAATTATTTTGCGTGCCGAAATCTGCTCACAGCGGTTTCTTTCAAAAGAAAATCTGCGCAGAAGCTATTGTGCGAAGATAGTTGCACTCTTTTCTTTTTAGTCTCATATTCCAATATGATTTATTAAGAATATTGCGGCAAGGCGACACTTCTGGTTTTACGTGCTTTCTGGCTGTGATTAATAGAACCATGAAAATCAATAAAAAATTAAGCTAGAAAAAAATAAAAAAATATAAAGACACGAAATTAACTAAACCAAAAACGAAACCGAAAGCAGGAACAATATCAGGGGCTTACTTTTTTTTTATTTGAGGGGATTGAGCGTTATATCGTAGAATATTATTAATTATATATTCGATCGGTTTGCCAGCACCGACCTAAAAAGCATTGTAGGGTTAACTCTTATATAATACTAGTCCCCCGCGACTTTGTCCGCGTGTTTTAGTTTCAACGGGTTTTCATTTTTGCAACATTTTTCATTTATGCTCCGCTTCTTATGGTCGCAGCGTAATGTTATATAGCTTATAGCCTCCCTCAAAAAATGGGCTATACCACACTGAACTAATTTTTCAAATCGGACTAGTAGTTCCTGAGATTAGCGCGTTCAAACAAACAAACAAACTCTTCAGCTTTAAATATTAGTATAGATATAGATGTAAAACAAAGTCGGGTTAATTACACTATTTATACTCAAGAACGGGTATACCGTATATTTTCATGATCTTTGATTTAATGGATTCGACTCCACCTCGAATAGTAGAATAACCATAACAAAATCGAAAAAAGTTACACAAAATATGTATAACGGGAACTAAACACACGGGTAGAACCGTGGGGCACCGCTAGTTTTGTATATTAACTTTTTAATTTTGAAGTTGTATTAATATCGTAATTTTTAAATGATGTCTTAATTATTTGTTTAGTTGTAATTTTTTATTATTACTATCAAAACATTTGAATAGGTACGAGTATATAGCAGTCGTATTTGGTAATCGCTTTATGTGTTTTATTATTACGTGCACTACAATTTGACCGAGATACTCTTGTAGATTATAATGTACTTACATCTTGGTAATGGTGTTTTGCAGTCTGATTATCACCCATCTCACTATGTAGCTGCGCAAGCTCACACGTGACCCCCGCGTCCCAACTGCCGATGAGGCTGTACCTATAGGCACAGATTATTAAATTAATAACTTATATATATTTTTTTTATTAATATCCTACTCTTAATAGGTATTTATATATAGGTATTATTTTCAATTTTTTAATAAACTTTCGAAGTACTTTGATATTTTTTTTCTAGATTTTTAAACGTGAAGTGGTATAATATGTGATATAGTACTGAGTGAGTGTGGTGCAGGCTGTGTGTACCAGTGGTCGGCGGCGGCAGCGTCGTGGCGGGCGCGGTGGCGGCGCGCGAGCCCGGCGGCGGCCAGCGCGCGCAGCGTGGCGCCCGCGCCGCTCGCGTTGCGGATGAGGGACCAGCGAGCGATGGCCCCGCTCATCGCTGACTCGTCGCCACTGCGCTCCAGGGCCAGCGCTGCATCATACACAGCTTAGTTAATGACTAAATCGATTATAATATAATATTAAACCCTACTCTTATATTACTACTACCCTATACATTAGCGTTTTTCCATTACAAGAAACGTACATTACACACACACATTACAGTACACATTACAGGTACCGAGATCGTGTGCGGCTATAAGATCAGCGGGATCGAGATGAGTAGCAGCTGCCAGCTGCTCGGCGGCCTTGCGCCAGGCTGGGGACGCAGGGCTGGGCGGAGGGGCGGGGCCCAGACCGGGCGTGGGGGCGGAGCCTGCGCGCGCCGCCGCCAGCGCACCCGTAACACGCGCTGCACACGCGTATGGATCGTCACGAGATGCCGCTTCACTCAGCGCCAAGGCTTCGGCACTGTTACCCAGCTAAACGCCATAATACAATTGCAATATAGTACATCTTCAAGTATTTTTAATAAGAATATATAAAGTTGAAGGGGGCAGTTACCGCGTAGGCTACAAAGGCGGCGTCAGTGTTGGCCTCAGCGCGCAGCACCCTGTCGTGCGGATGCGCGCGCGCCACGGCTTTGAGGCGCTGCAGCGCGCGCTGCGCGGGCGCGGCCGGCGGGCGCAGCGCGCGCAGCGCCGCCAGCGCGCCGCCCAGCTCCAGCCGCGCGCCCGCCGCGCCGCCGCTGTAGCCGCGCAGCGCCTCCACGCACCACGACATGCCGCTGTGGTACCACTTCGGTGATCAGTGTTCTTTACCCAACACCCAAGATATATTACTGGACTAGTAGGAAGTCTGTTGTGGTCAAATTAAATCTCGGTCTCTCCCCATTAGTACGTACAAAGCTACGATCGCGCTGTGTCATCGAAAAGCCTACGCAAGACATGATAATGTCGGCCCTTACGTTGCCATTCAAATAAAATAGTTGTGGACAGTACCCGGAGTCAGGTCCCCTGGAGGCGGGTCGCTGCGCGGCGGCGGCGGCGGCGAGCGCGAGGCAGCGCTCGGCGTGCGCCGCGCCGCGTCGCGACCAGCGCGACAGCCGGTCGCCGCGCACCACGTCGCGCACCACGCACTCGTATGCATCGTTCTCCTGGTAATGTACTTTGCTATATACCTGACTAAAAACTAATACATGCGAACATATCAGAGATTACTGATCAATAAAACCGATATTTAACTATGATTATCTTACGTCATCAATAGTGATGTCCTGATGAAAAGTGGGCGGCTCCACGTCCAGCATCGCGTGGAATGCCGCTTTGGCACCTTCAGCGTCGTTCAACGCCACAGAACATAATACTAAGTGTAAACCTGGAATTAAACAATAAGAATCTGAATTGAATTATGCACTTTATAATCAGTCCCATTAAGTTTATAATATATTTTTTCCCCTATATTATATCCGTTCTTTCCCTTTTAATATTGTAGTGAGTGTTTTCTTTAAGGATATTTTCCACTCCGAAAATATTTGGATGGTTTTAGATGCCTGTTGTTGCGTTTGTTACATTTTTTGTGAGTAAAATGTAAACGCATTTACGTCACAAAACTAATTCCTAATTACCCCCTATACTTTAAAATATTTAGAAATTAAAAACTCAATCTAATCCGTACATACCAGTCTGAAAGTCTCCCTGTTCGTGCATAATATGTTGAAAATTGGTCACAGCGTCCCGGAACTTGCCCATGCGCACAAGCAGCAGACCGATGTTGTGCATCACTTTCATCCTTAGAAAATAACAAATATCATTAAGTATTAAATAGATACAAGTAAGATTTACAATAGTGTAGAAAAATCAATACTACAATGTTTCTAAGCAAACTTGCTAGTATAAACATTAAGCTATTTTTGGAGTTTACTCCTAAAAAACAATTTTCATATTTAGCCCGCGGCATGAAAATTTTATGTGACGTAATATAGCATTATTTTATATGTCTACGTATGTCATAATCGTATGTTTGATAGATTGGATTTTTTTGTTAGTCTGATCTTGATTTCGGTCTCGATTTCAATCTCAATCTCGATTTTGATCCCGCTTTTGATTTCGATTTCAATTTTCATTTTCCTTTTAAGATGCTTTCATATATCTACCCTCTTTTTACATATTCTACTCAATAATAGTTCATAAGGAGTAAACTCCAGTCGTGCTTCGGAGCTGACACACACTTTTGTTAAACGAATCACAGTGTACCAATAGCATCTTGTTTTACCTTAAGTCTTTTTCCGCTGTCGGAGTTTGATCGAGAGCCATTCTGTATAATTTCAATGCCTTAGGATGCTCTCCCATTTTAAAATAAATATTTCCCATGTTTACCTTAAATCAACGGAAATTTTACAAAATTTCTTTAATGTTTTCATGTAATGAAATCACCATTAGCTCAAAACGTGGTCCTTACCTTCAGTCTGTTAGCGTGCGGGAATAATTTATTTCTAGTGAGTAGTTGATATGTGTTCAACGCTTCAGTATACATTTCATTGAGCGCATACTGCCCAGCTAAATTACAAAGCACCTGTAAATCAAACCAGCCTCGTTTAGAATAATAAAATAAATATACATATGTATGTACTATGGTACATACGAACAGACGTGAAAGTAAATAAGCAATTAAGTTAAGTCTTCTCTATGATATCAGTTTGTATACGCGTTATTTCAAAGACCACAATAGAGTAGGTATTACATTCATTTTTGAAAACTATCTAATTTGATTCTTATGTGCTAATATATTTTTTTAATTCTTAGTTCTTGTAATTACACAGAAGGTTTCCCGCACCCTTAAATGTATTCGAATCTAATCAATAAGTGCTATAAGATTACATTTAAAATGTTATAATTTAATTTTTCGTTCAAAAACGCTGAATGACGTGTAGCTGTGTGACGTGACCACAGCAATATGTCGTTCAGCGTTATAGGATACCCTAGGTATGAGGAATCGTTTTTTTTATTGACGTGTCAGATGAATAGTAAACAGGTTATACAAAAATACTTACAGCAAACGTAAGATCTAGGTTGTGCGTGTCTCCAACATTAGCCTGTTCTTGCATACGTATCAACTGTCTCTCTAACGCCGATGCCTCCTGTGCTTTAGCTAAAGCCTAGAAACATTCCAAATATAGCTTAGAAGTTAGAAGCGACAAAATCATATATTTTTACAGCTTTTACTTTAACCTATTACTATTACAGAATATTTATTAATCTGAGGAGAATAAATTGTTTCAACTATAGGTCTACATTCATAGCTTAAATAAAATTATTTTTTGTACCTATCTCGTTAACAAATGTACATGTGCCTGTATTACAAGTTTTCAAAACTAACCTGGCCCAGATCGATATCCTTCTTTGGTGCATTATCGTCATCAGGATCGGTGCGTGCACTCAACATACAAGACTCTTCCACCAGTGTCATTATACGAGCTTCCATTTGTTTCACCCGCTCTTCAATACTGTAGATAAAGTAAAAATTTTAATGAAAAAATTGGATCTACTAAAATGTCTATCCAATATTTATGAAACACAATGCCACATGTATGACACAGCTCCGTTAAGAACGGCTCGACCGGTTTGGCTGTTTTTATGTTGTGTTTGTTATTATTAGGACAATATTTGTATTAACGAAAATATCCGAAAAACCCGCAGGAAATGTAGAAAATTCTGATTTACATTTTTGTATAGATTGACAGAACAACGACTATCGGGTCAGCTAGTTTTTATATAATAATAAATATATTGTGGCCAAATAATAATAATAATAATCTCTATATATATAAAATTCTCGTGTCACGGTGTTCGAACTTGAACTCCTCCGAAACGGCTTGACCGATTTTGATGAAATTTTTTGTGCTTATCCGGTATCTATGAGAATCGGCCAACATCTATTTTTCATCACCCTAAATGTTAAGGGTAGTCCACCCCTAATTTTTATTTTTTTATTTTTTAGGCAAAATTTTTTGTTTTTATTTTTTTATGACACAACATACGAAAATACATACAACCCTAAATTTTCATCCCTCTACAATCAACCCTTATATTTTATTTGTTAATTAAAAACTTTAATTTTTTTGAGTAAAATTTTTTTTTTATTTTTTGATGACTTACAATAAAAAATAGGGTAGGGTAGGTAGGGTAGGGTAGGTAGGGTAGGGTAGGGTAGGTAGGGTAGGGTAGGTAGGGTAGGGTAGGTAGGGTAGGGTAGGTAGGGTAGGGTAGGTAGGGTAGGTAGGGTAGGGTAGGTAGGGTAGGGTAGGTAGGATAGGGTAGGTAGGTAGGTTAGGGTAGGTAGGGTAGGGTAGGTAGGGTAGGGTAGGTAGGGTAGGGTAGGTAGGGTAGGGTAGGTAGGGTAGGGTAGGGTAGGTAGGGTAGGGTAGGTAGGGTAGGGTAGGTAGGGTAGGGTAGGTAGGGTAGGGTAGGTAGGGTAGGGTAGGTAGGGTAGGGTAGGTAGGGTAGGGTAGGTAGGGTAGGTAGGGTAGGGTAGGTAGGTAGGGTAGGTAGGTAGGGTAGGGTAGGTAGGGTAGGGTAGGTAGGGTAGGGTAGGTAGGGTAGGGTAGGTAGGGTAGGGTAGGTAGGGTAGGGTAGGTAGGGTAGGGTAGGTAGGGTAGGGTAGGTAGGGTAGGGTAGGTATTTTTAATTTATAGGGCAAAACAACGTTTGCCGGGACAGCTAGTAATATATAATAGGTTTCAGGTTTCAGGTTTGTTTCAAAAATATAACACCATAGGTAACTATGTTTTGATGACTTAAAAATACCAACATTTAGAATGGGCCTGTTTCCTATTTTTTTTTTAATGTCCGTCTTGTAGATTAATGAATTTTATTGGACACGTATTTTTTCTTTTTTCCTGCAAACAAAAAATGATCAAAATACAGAGAACTGAAGTTACGCGTGACGTCACTCCTCGCTACGATTTTTAGCGAGGCGTAGCGTCATAAGCCCCCACTCCGAAACTTTAAAGCGGTGTATCTTTGTATTTTTTTATTGTTTTGATAAAAGAAAAAATACGTGTCTAATATTTTTTTATTATCTAACTGACGGACTAAATAGATTTTAACTTTTCATACTCAGGAAACACCCCTTGTTCAAAACATTGTCTTTTAATATACGAAACGTTACGTGTTGCACACGTAGACAAAGGCAATTCCGAAAGAAGGATTAGATCTAATAGAAACTAGCAAAAAAAAACAGTATAAAGTAAGTGATATAATTATACCTGTCTTCCTTAACGTCGTCTCTAGTCGGTATGTCCCTGGTGGTAGAGGTGTAGCCCGCTGCACGGACAGCGGTGACGGGTCGCGCCGCTGTGGCCGCGCGAGAGCTGGTCCCGCGCACGCTCACCGTGCTCATGCGCATCATCTGTACAAGTGTTACAACTGATCAGTGATCTGATCATGCGCAACTTATTTATTTCAAATATTGGCAAGCACTTAACAGTACTAATTCTGAGAAATCTCATTTTAAATACCGTTACGACCTATTTTATAACTTCTGATTATATAGCTCTATTTTTTACTTAGGTAAATAGTCACAATTCGAAGAGGGTAGCTTTTTTATTTACATTTCATCTTAATCACCATGACTGTTTCGTACTGGTAAAACAATAGATAAGATCTAGACAAATGGGCTATGAGAATAGGTCAAGGCATGTACCTACTTAAAATAAGTTTAAATGCCTCATTAACCGCCACGATCTATTCACGTGATACATATTATGTACCTCATTTATTTAATGGTACTTATCATTTTTTTTAATTGATCCAGCATGCAAGACATTTAGGTATATTATTAATATACTTAATTAATTGTCATTAATCTTGAGACCAATATTTTGTCCAAAATATAATTGGCTCAATTAACCATTCAATTGATTTGATATTCATATATCATGATAAAATATGTACTCACTTGTTGTGCCCAGTTTCCGTGTAGTTGTACTTCCAAATGAATGGTTATTATTATGGCAATGGTAACTTGGACTCAGTGGCTAGGCGATGGGCCTAAAAGGCTAGTGGATGATAAAGGTCTTGAAACACAATAATATAGTTAATATAGAGAAAAAGTGGTAGAAACACGCTAATTGCTGCTATTATCGTGACCACCTATTCGACCCAAATAATTTAATGTTCCTAGCGGCTGGCAGGTGTAATATAAAGAGGGATTGCAACTGACCCCGGTAGGCACCCTGGCGGGCGGCTTCCTGCCGATGCCGGCGGTGCGTAGCGTGTCCTGGAAGTCCTGGTCGTCCCGCAGGTTGCGCGTGTCGAGCGCGGGCGCCACGTCGTTGAAGCCCGCGTACAGCTCGTCCTCATCGTCCACCACCATGGCGGTTCGCGGCTTCGCGTCCGTACCCAACCGCGACGCACTATAATAACGCGAACTCAACATTCTGCTCCTTGCAAATCAAAAACCTTCCGTCAATTACTCCGAAATTAAACTCCCGTTTGTTGTGACGCCGTAACCATGGAAACGGCTGACACACCAACGAAGAGGTCACATAGGTCATAGTCAAGTTTGATTTCTTTCAGCAATAAGTATGATTTTAATTATTTATGAATTTAGTATTGTGGGCGACGGGCGACGGAAAATGATACGCCGTAATCACGTTCAATATTTATTACATACTTCTAAATACATACAGTCAAGGTCCATCTCTTTAAAGTCACACCAACGAAACAATATTAGTTATAGCTAAATTAGAAATAACTGACTGAAATAGACACCACTTTTTAAATCATAGTTCAATTTTTAAATCAGTTCTATTGGAAGACGCTGACAATATGATTCGCTTGTTCAGTAAACACACGAGATAAGAAAACGTAATATAGTCTAACTTAAACACTAAGCAAGTTATACACATAAACATACAAACGAACGAGACGACTCTGCGTCACCGAGGCCTACATCTGATTCTGACTGATAACCATTTACATAAACATTCAAAATATTGGGTATAAAAATAAATGATTTTCAAAAGTTTTATATTGTATCGTTATCCAACAAATTAACAATGATTCCTTATATGTACAATTTATGATTTTTCATTATGTATGCGATTTAATAAGCTACCTACTGAATATAATGTTAACAATGAAAAATTATTCGTGACCCTAAAAGACTAGTAAGAAATGCAAGGTATTCATATTTTGTACACTTTTCACTTATCATTACGATAACACCAGATAAAAATAATAGAAAAGTCTATTAACGTGGATATGACTTAGATGTTAACAATTTATAGTTATATTTACTTGTCCTCTATAAAATTTGTTATATTTACATACATTTAACAAAACTCCCTGACACCACTTTTGCACATTATGTTTACGGTTAAAGGCCGACAAAAATGACTCTTAGTAATATGGCATGTTTTCCTACTCTTAGTTCGACTTCAATTTATATTAACACAACATTGTCACAGCTATAGACTTCCTCCATTATTAATCTCTTACATGGCTAGGTTATGTACTTGCTACTGCACCACTGTCCGAACAATATGCAGACATTACAATATCATGCCTCACCTGACCATTTGTTTTTTACACGTTTAATTGACTTTGCATTAATTGTTGGTCACTTATGAATTATATTCCAGCCATGCATATATTAAAACACATGAACGCACAACACTCGTTTTATCTTATAAATTTATTGTTCTCATTATTACAAACGTATCGAACGACTAATTAAAATGGCGAAGCTTATATACATTCAAAATAAAGTATTGTCGAAAATGCGTTTAAATTAAATTAGTAAACTGCATTCCAAATGAATAAATTGGTGTTTATCAATATAATAGTTACTCTGCTTATATTAACATTTTATAGCCTCTTATATTTTACTTTCATATATTTATTTCTTATTTCGTAATTAACAGGCTCTCATAATTATGTATTCATAATGTTAAGCTTATTCATGGTATACTACATAGCTGCCATATTATTGTATCTGAATGATTAACGTATGATGTATTGTCACTAGATGTAAGGTCAAAAATTATGTTTATTCATAATTTGGGTTTAGGGTCACTGTGATCACATTACGAAGCACCAATGTGTGGCAAGGGTCGGATGTATAACTCAAGCACACGCAGTTATGCACAACTCGACGAGAAATTTTTGAATGATTCAGTATTGTGTTGTCCGTATACAGCAGTGGAACGCATGTAACGCGGGCGCTGGCGCTGGCGGGCGCGCTAGATCTGCGTGGAGAAGCGCGGCCGCGGCAGCTCGAACACGTCGCCGTGCACCGAGCGCGCCAGCGCCTTGATGCTCGCCGGGATGTCCGTCGGCTCCTCCTGCACACATATACCGCTTGTATTACTTGCTGCCTCAATACAGACTAATTCACTAGAAGTCAAATTAGAGTCATTTAAATTTATATGCTTGATGGTGGGCGAACTTGTTTGCTATATCTGTAGATATCGGGTAACCAGAAAAATCGCTAATGGTTATGAAAAGACAAACCAAAATTTTAGAAAATCGTATAATTTGCCTCAAAATATTATACGATTATGTATTATTATGGGACCCTATTATTTAATTTAACCATTTCTATCCTGTTCACTGTCTGTCACTCCATTTCTAACTACTTACCTGTCACTGCAGAGCAAAGGCCTCTCTGCCCTTCTTCCATCTCTTACGGTCCAGAGCTATGAAGCCTATGATGTGCCAGTTTTTGTTGATGGAGTCCAGCATTATGTACGTAAATAATGCAAATAGGGTTCTTACATCGTCATCCAGATCCCGAGTGGAGGGGCGCTCGTTGGGGAACTTCGGCATATTCATAGGAAGAGAACGAGCGATCACCTCCATGCCACCGCCGCGTGGACGTGAGATGTGAATACCCTCATCGTTGCTTCCTTCTGAGAATACAAAACATGTTTTCATTACACAAACAGCAATCCATAAAGTACTCTTTAAGGCGATACACAATTTTTTTAGCATTTTCATATCGTTTTTATTTAACAACTATAAAAGTTATTGACATGAAATTTGGTTTCTAGATCGAAGAGGATACAATGAAAATAAATGTCGATCAGTTACAAGATTAAAGAAACTTTCCTCGATAGTTTTATTTTTTGAAATCACCTTCATAAAAACCCTTTTTTTTACTTTATCCCGCCAAACTATTCAACTTATTAATATATTTTTTTTCACACTGATGCGTAATAATAAGAATAACATCTAGATTAATGTTGATTGATTTTTTATTCCATCCGATAGATTTCGATTAATATGAGATTTTCCATTTTGTCGCTACGACAACATGTCGCGACGTTGACATAATTATGTTTAGCTCTTTTCGTCCCGTAAGCAAGCAGCTAGTATTATCTCTGTCTTACATTTCCGGATTGGCTCTCCAGTCCGCTTGACACCGCCTACTCGTAGCGAAATAATTATTCGAGTAGCGCCTTAACCATGATTTAAACTTCTTATGTGTTTAAACACACATACCTATGTAGAAATTCAATTGTTATATTTTTATGCCATCTTTATCTTATGAGAATTCAATACGGTATAAAAACATAAATCTTTCTAACACAAAAATAGTTTACAATATATTGTTATTATAAATATCGTGAGTGAAATTATGTAACTGCTATTGACGTTTTACCAGACGTGTTCGCCGACGTAGATAAATGAACATATATTAGTATAATAGAATTTGTTATTTATTAGCTAACCCGACAAATCTTGTTCTGTCCATACCGTAAAAAAAAACTCTTCAGGACTCTAGATTTTCATAAATTTTTAATTGACGGCGGATCTTTTCCTCTTAAAATCATGAAACTTTAAAAAAGTTTTCATATCAAAATCAATCCAGCCATTTCAAATGGACCAACAAACAGCATTTAACTCATATTTGCATACATTTTTTAAAATACTCACGGTCAGAATCATAGTCATCTAGGTCAGACTGCATATTGCTCCTGGAGTCCATGCCTTCTAACTCAAAAAGATCCTCCGCATCCAATGAATCTTCTTCGGGCGGCATATTTCTAGGAGACTGGAAATTGAACAATTTCGAGTTTGAAATTGGATTCTTCTCCTTTATAAAGGTTACTGGTTATGCGTCTAGTATAAGTGTAAGGGAATCACTCCGGTGGTTTTATTTGGTCCGCCTTCCCTAAGATCGAAGAAGTCTATGAGGATTTACCGGACAAAAAAAAAGGTAGGGCCGATCATTTAAGACTAACAGAGCAGGTCTTTCCCAAAAAATTATATAAAGAAATAGTAATTTATGTTTGGCCTTTGAGCCATGTGAAAATAAAACAATAATTTTATGTGTTACACTGAATGTAAACACAATATTATAATTTATCGTGAGCTTTTCCTCTGTTATGTTATTTAAGTGGTTCTAATACAAATATTATACTGTATATTAATACAACACTGCCTGTAATAATTATATTGTAGTTATCATAGTAGGATAATACAATATTTTGTAAACATCTGGCCAGTTTTAGCATAACAATAAACAAAGGACTAAAAACTTGTTAATAATTTTTATTAAATAATTAATTTGTTATTTTTTCCTCTCACTACACAGTACATAAAACATACATACAGTACATAAAAAAAGAAAAGGAGAGAACCGATTATGATGCATATAGTTGTCATTGTTATTGGTAAACTATTGCTAAGGCATTATTGGTAGATAGAAATTATGTATAGCTAAATAGATAGCTTAATTTTATGATCAACAATATACACTTGAATTGAAAGATTGAACAAATCTAAAGAAGGCACAAGCCCTACTAACAAATAAATAATCATATAAATGAGACATTAGTAATTTTGTTTTACCTTAACATTATTATGTGAGACTTTTTTGGCATCTTGGAAGGAGGATAGTCTTCTTCTCTGCAGGGGAGGTAGATGTGGGGAGGGTGGGCCATTGTCGATGGAGGCATCGTTCCTCCAGCTGTCTTTTTCGACGTTGTTGTGCGCCTTGCTTATGATACTGTAACCATAAAATAATTTGTTCAAAAACACTGTGACAGAAAACATGTTCACATAATTTGACCTTCAAACAATATTTTTTATGAAATTGTGGATAATTAGTTGAAATTTGCTGTTTTTCATAAATTCTATATAGGTGGAATTAATGCAAGCTTTGTAAATTTAGACAAAGAAAAATATAGTCAAATAAATTGCTTTGAATTCCCTATGTTAAATCTTATACCCTGATGTTAAGGGGACAGGGAGGGCACACTAGTAGATGATTCATGGTTTAAACTTGTGATTGGGTTTATGTCCAAGTAATCAAGTGATAAAGATATAATAAAACATCATATACCTAGCTAATATTTTATGATCTCTTTGTGCTTTTTCTCTGTAAGCTTCAAACTCAGCATATTTCTGGTCTCTGAACTGTCGGACAGTTTCTTCTACAGCTTCAAGCTGTGACTGCAGAGTTTGGTTTAACTGTTTACTAAGTGTGCCTATCACCTGCTGGGTAGGGAGCCACGCAGTTTTATCACTGCGCATAAAGTTATTTGTGTCCACATTTTCCTTCATTTCTATATCATTTGTTACTTCTGGCACTAATAAGTTAAATACTGGTGAATAATTATTCGACTTTTTCAAATTGTTAATCCGGTCTTGTGTAGTCTGAAACACAAACAGGTAACTTCATAAATCAGGGCCAATTATATGTTGTAGCTGATAAGATTATAAAGTAAACATTACATATGAACAGAATTTTAGGAAAATCTTATATATAGCATGATTCATTAAACAGTAATCTATTAGTAACATAAACAGAAGGCATTTAAGCACTTAATGTCAGAATTGATTATTAATTCATCATTGTCATATTAGAAGCTTAGTATTTTTGCGAAATTCAGTTATAATGTATATTTTATTCTAAAGTAATAAACACGCAAATTGTTGGTGCAAAATATGTAATATTTTACATTAGTTTAAATGCAGATGACCATGAATATATTGGTTGTCATTGTACCTATGCTGACTAAATGTAATTTAATATTAAGTGAACACTGACCTGATTAGATTTACAAACAAGCAGTGCATAAGGTTCTTTTCTGTCCTGTGATATGGCATGGGTGGCCTGCCCGCATGCCAGGCAAGAATGTATTGTCCACCTGCTGAGGGGGCGCTGGTCCACCAGGGCTGGCTGTGCCACCTCAATCTTCAAGCTGCTCAATGAGCAGGATAGCAGTTTCTGAAACAGAATTAGGAACATCATTTTGATACATTTTGTATACTAATTTGATATGTCATTATATGGTTGTTAACTTCTTTCTGTAAAGTATTATATAAATAATGGTCTTAATTGAACAGTTTTTATTTAATATGTATTTCTATTAATAACTAACTATTAAATAAGGATTGTAGATCTACATCGACAATATAAAAGTAGACAAAGGAAAAAAAAACAAAATAATAATAAAATTATCCAGCTATGTCGATTATGATCGTAAACAAGTCAAGACACTAAGTGCCGAACGCACATGTACTTATGTATTAAGCATAATATACATATATAATCATATCAAATTAATTGTTACTGCAATGCTGTTCATTAGGTTTCATTCATAATTCATAGTTTCTAAGCAATGAAAACCCTTCTTATAAGTCAAGGTCAAGACATGTTTACTGACGGTACCTCACTGAAAAAAATATCCCTTTGTTCCATGGATGATAACTCCAGTTTCCCAATATCGACATTGTCTTCAATTTTATCACCTTCAAGCGTTACATTTAAGCATTTACAAACACAGAGAGCCATGGTGACTAAAAGGATTAAATGTTTTGGACGAAACAATACAAAAATACACAAAAATTAAGTAAATTATGAGTACAGTAGTCGCAACTTTTAGATAAACGCGTAGAAATATGTATAGATAGTTTAGTTATTTTTGTTCACAACACACACATTCACAAACGAACACGGAATTTTCATATACATTTGTGTTATCACATATCGATAGTGTTGTCTTCTTTTGGCAATTGACATAATCCAATACGCTGCTTTAGGCAGAAATGAAACAGTATATGTCTCTTACATTCTTCTTACATTCGGCGACTAAATAGTGCTGAAAACATAAAATCGACTCAAGTAACTAGATGTGGTTTTTTTATACAATTTGGTAAATCAAGTTTCATTTTAACACAAATCGTCTGTTTCAGTATTATCGTTATTGTCATTTATTAATTTAGAGTAGATACAGTCCAACAGTGGACACGGGCTATCCTACTTGGCTATTTCCTTTGATTCCAGTTCAACTGCTTCGAGCTGCTCGACTGCTTCGAGCGGTTGCAAAACAAAAAGCAAGGAAATCTTGAGGCGCGAGAGCTGTTGACAGCTAGAGCAGTCCATGTATGTTGATCACTGACTAACTGCCCGAGCAGTTCGTGTATTGGGGCCTTTATTTTGCTTTAGATCGTCATTCGTCATGGTCTATCTGGCATAGATAATAACATTAGCTGCCAGCATTATGTTTATCAAAACTTTAAAAATTGAGGTGATAGTGGTGATGGCTAAATTTGTTTACTTAATTTCCCCTTATTTTATTTATTTTTAATACAAATAATAGAATATTATTCATTTGTTTTGACTATTCATTTTTATTTTGATATCTCAGGTCCATGCAACTTTTCTGTTACATATTAAATGGTGTGTTGTGAATGTTTATTGCTTAACAATTTTATAACCATTTAATCAATTATTTGATCAATTAACATTTTGTAAGTGCGATTAAAATTAATACTAATGCTAAATAGTAATCTAGAATAATTGGGCAGCACAATAATTGTCAACCTCAAAATATTTCGACAGATGGTCGTTTGGATCGGGTCATCGTCTGTCTGTCGTTCTCTGTTGTCTGACAGGTTATTTGAAGCTAACATTCTACTCAGTACGTGGCGGAATTAAATTTAAGCGTGATAAAAAGATTTGAGAAAGTATTAAAGAAAAGTTTTCATTATTTATATGAAATTGTCTAGAAGCTGATTATATGAGTAGCAAGTTACAATGTCTAAAAGAAGTCAACCCAATTGGGCACCACCGGCAAGAAAGGAGAAAAGACCAGTTTTAAAACTATACAACAGTTTGACAAGACAAAAAGAAGAATTTGTGTGCAATGAAGGGAATCGCATTAACTGGTACAGCTGTGGGCCGACTGTATATGACGCTTCCCACATGGGTCATGCCAGGTAATTTAAGAATTGATCCTATTTTGTAACACAACTGTTTCTTAATCTAAGTATAATTACCCTTAAGGATGAATGATAAACAGCATATTAATAAGGTATTCGCTTTTAAGCTTCTATTTTTTTAATGGATATAGCTGAATATAAATGTTTTTGAATGGAGGAACTGCCTATATCACTGTTATTGAGTGCAGCATACCAGACTACTACATCCAGTATACTAGATGAATCTAATTTAACTTAAAGATTATTTTAGTAATTTAAAACAAATTGAATAAACATAAAAGCTGTTTTATAAAGTATTTTTTTTTAACATTTTTATTTTTTTAATATAATATCTTACATGCAATACTGAAAATCTATTACTTAATTACATGCTATGCTACCTGTATTAGTATTTGAATGATAAATCTCATTGGAATATTATTTTCAGATCATACATATCTTTTGATATATTGAGGCGAGTAATGGCCAACTACTTTGGATATGACATACTGTATGTAATGAACATTACAGATATAGATGATAAAATAATAAAGAGAGCAAGACAGCATCATTTGTTTGAGAAATACTTAGAAGAGAATAAGAGTCTGAATTGTATTATAGATGATGCAACATCAGTTGTAAATTACTATGAAACAGTGGTTAAAGAGACGACTGACCCAGATAAAAAGAATGCTATGCAGAAAACTTTAGATTGGTAAGCTGCTTTAATTTAGATATTTACAAAATACTGGTTATCTACCTAAGCATTTTTTTGCTTATAAAGTGATTTTAAATACATTTATTGCTATTAATAATTCATATTATGCAGTAAAACCTGTTACAATAAGTAGCATTATAAAGCCATAAGGTAGGTTGACATAGTACTTTATGTGCAGCTGTGTTTAAGCCACATTTAATTTAATACATGATTTGTATGTTTTGTTATACTTAGGGTAGATAAGCGGTCAATGTATGTGTAGGGCATAGGAGCTCTTATCAGCAAACTTAGTTATACTATTGCTTTTTGTTAATACAATACAGTAGGTGCATTTTAAAATAGATTTCAATTAGTTTCAACTTAATGAAATATTAACCTGAGTAAGTACTAATTGTTTTTATTAATTTCAAAAAAATATACAATTATTTTTTCTATAGATGTGCTCAGAAATATATATCGGTTAAATATCATCTTTTATGATAATAATTTACCTCTCATCAACTCAATACTTAGTTTGACTCAGTTATATGCCAGCCATATTATTAACTAAAACAAAATGTTATTTTAGCATTGCATCAGCTGTCAAGACTTTGAAATCAGCAGTGGAAGCAAATGATGATGTTACAATCACAAATGCAAAGACTGAGCTGCTCCAGTCAGCTAAGAGTCCTATATCAGAATGGCTGGACAGCCAGCTCGGGGCCACTGTCACAGACAATGCTATATTCACAGCACTACCCAGGTATTGGGAGAATGAGTTCCATAAAGACATGAAAGCACTTAATGTAAGCATTTGTGATAATATAAATTTTTGTAACATTCCACAATCTAATTCACTTTGATTTAATCTGATTATTAAAATAAGTGTCCAGTCTTTAGCTGTAATTGATGGTGTACTATTATGATTTAAAAGACTAAAGAGTTCTTCTGTGAGACTGATAACACTAAAAATATTCTCAAGTAGTCACATTAACATGACCTACTACTGTAATTTTTTTCAATATTGATGGCCTCCGTTGTTGAGTGTTGTAAACTCCGGTTTTCAAGGTGTCACTAGCTCTGAGGTCCTGGGTTCAAACCCCAGATGGGTCAATGTAGAAAACCACTTTTCTACACTTTCTAGGGTCTGGGTTTTTGTGTGTGCTTCTCTGAACACAACACTCTATTATCTAATTTTATTGGGTTCAGGGGAAATAAATTACCACATTTATTATTTATATTTATTAATATGCATAAATAACTACTTACTAATGTGTGTGTCTAATTGCAGGTATTACCGCCAGATGTATTAACAAGAGTTAGTGAATATGTACCACAGATTGTTAGTTTTATTGAAAAGATAATAGCTAATGGCCTTGCTTATGAATCAAATGGCTCTGTGTACTTTAGTGTGAGTGAATTTGATAGCAAGGACAAGCATTATTATGCTAGGCTAGTGCCCGAGGCGTATGGCGATACAAAATCTTTGCAAGAAGGAGAAGGTGAATTATGACTCTTTTTGCACATCATTTACTCATTACTGTTATTTATATAAATGAATATAATATATAATCTAATGCTTAACTGCTAAAAAAGATACAGAATACTAGTTTCAAAAAGTGTGAGTTTGACTACACTGTAGTCATAATAATTAATCTTACCTCCATTATAGCTGACACCAAATGATTTACCAGAACCTAATTATGAATGATTAATATTATAAATACAGGATATGAACTGCTGATAAGTTTTTGTGTAATCTATAAGTATCATATATTGCTAATATTACTTGTTTTACAATCTACACTGTAGTACTTTGATTAAAGCTCACTCTAACAGTTCAAAAATTTTATATGATTTCTTGTTTTTTGTAATAAATATTTTAACCATTTTCCTTTCCGTGAGACACATTTAAACATGTATATTGTTTAACTATTGTGTCTACTGGCGGGACAGGGAAGTTGTTAACTTGGAAAATATTTGTAACTAGCTGTCTCCCGCGACTTTGTCCGCCTGTTTTAGTTTCAACAGTTTTACATTTTTGCAAAATTTGTCATTTATGCTCCGCTTTTGGTCGCAGCGTAATGTTATATAGCTTATGGCCTTCCTCAATATATGGGCTATCCAACACAAAAATAATTTTTCAAATCGGACCAGTAGTTCCTGAGATAAGCGCGTTCAAACAAACAAACAAGCTCTTGAGCTTTATATATTAAAATATAGATTATTTATTGTCTTAGGCGATCTCACTGACGACACAAGTGAGAAGCGTTCTGCTAACGACTTCGCGCTATGGAAGCGGAGTAAAGCTGGCGAGCCGTCATGGCAGTCGCCGTGGGGCGCGGGCCGGCCCGGCTGGCACATCGAATGCTCGGCCATGGCCGCCGACGTGTTCGGCGACAAGCTCGACATACACACCGGCGGGGTCGACCTCAAGTTCCCGCATCACGATAATGAACTGGCTCAGAGTGAGGTACTTTATCTAATCATAATCTATTTTTTAAATAAAGATTTATGACATATTATATACTTATAATTAATGTTTACCTGTTATTTAGCTTAAAATCTGATTCATTGCAAAAAAAATAATATAATGAAAATTTTTATATACTTATGTCGAATTAACAACCAAGTCTTTTCATCAGGCTCACTTCGACCAGCCCGGCTGGGTGAACTACTTCCTGCACACGGGCCACCTAACTATCGCCGGCTGCAAGATGTCCAAGTCACTCAAGAACTTCGTCACGATATCGGAGGCATTACGGCGACACACCGCGAGACAGCTGCGCATCGGCTTCCTTATGCACGGCTGGAAGGAAACCCTCGACTACTCGGATAACACTATGGATATGGCGATACAGACCGAGAAAATGTTTAGTGTGAGTATTACATATGTAAATTAAGAACTGCAGCAACTACCAGTTTAGGTACAAGTGTATGTTAATGTCGATATTTTTTTTTTATAATTGACAATATTGCTTTAAACATTCAAGACAATAACAAAAAGTCTTACAACTAGATGAGATATGAGGCGGAAATCGCGTCGCGACGCATAATGATGCAACAACATGACCATCAATATTTAATTATGATGGATAAAAGTTTAGACGTAGAAATTTGAGCATCTCAGACAGTGACCTCTGTAGCCTAGTTGCTAAAGCGACCCAGTAGTAGTAAATCCAGTCCTGCCTGAGGCTTTTTTTTCTTGCTACTATTCACAAGCCTGAACATTGCATGAAAATATCGATATCAAATTATATCGATACTGTTTTTATTATACTATTGGTAATCACTAATAGTGATTTTTTATGACGTGCCTTGTAAAACGACCGCGATTTTGGAACAAAAATTTAAATAGCCAGTCTACTATGTCTGTGGTTTTAACTGTACTTTTTTTCGAATTAGATATTAATTTCATCTGCCCTATGCATAAAAAGCAATATGGCATCTTATACGTCACCACGCCAACTACCACTGTGCGTAAAACATTTGTGTGATACACAAGTGCTTGTTCTAAATTCGAGTGTTCTTTGTGTATGTGATATGAAAATTTACAAACAGGCAGGTTTACTTTCAGACACAGGGATTAATCGCAATGTGCATTGTTTAATTCTAGGAGTTCTTCCTGACCGTGAAAGATGCGTTGCGAAGCGGCTACGATGAAGGCTGCGGTGGCGTGTGGGATGCTGACGAGCAGCAGCTGTCGGCTAAACTTACCGCGGTCAAGGAACAAGTCCATGCCGCACTCTGTGGTATGTATCTTTACAAATATTTACTTTACTACTTTAGCATCGAGAAATAATGCTAACTGAAATAGTACACGTTGTATATGATCTCGTAAATGATTTAGTACATAGTCATTACTTCTTTAGTTAAATTTCCTTGGGTTTTCCGCACATGCTTTAGACAGACGGACTGCACGGTTGGTTTGCAGTCCTTAGCCACTTAATTTGTGTTGTACATATCAGTAGTACACAAGAGTTTCGATATCAGTTTGCAATATAAGTGTATGTGTGTCCGCAGACAACATCGACACGCGCAGCGCGCTGGACGCGCTCCGCGAGCTGGTGGGCGCGGCGCACGTGTACCTGCGGCGCGCGCGCGCGCGCAGCTCGCCGCTGCTGGCGGCCGCCGCGCGCTACGTCACCGACGTGCTGCACGTGTTCGGCGCCGTCGACGGGCCCCGGGGAGGCATAGGCTTCCCCGTCGCCGATGCTAACAATGTTTGTGTAAGTATTACATTTTTTTATTGCATTTGAACTTTGTGCACATTACTTAATTTTCGGCCCTTTGTGTGCAAAGTCAAAGTTAACATTATTACTGCCATATAAATCTACACGTCCTAGATGAAAATAGAAATAATATTAAACGAAAGTGCTTTGTAAGTAACTATTTATGTCAGTCTTAGTTTTCAAAGGCAATGTGTTTAGAACTTTTCCATAAAAAGATAAACGGCTGTATTGATGTTCATCAATTGTTTAAGGTGTTAATACACTGCATTTATTTACACAATATTTTTTGAATTACAATCATTGTCTGGACTTTAAAAGATGCTGACCCCTGAGTTTGTTTCGACATTTCTTCTCAGGGTAGCCAGTTAGGAAATGTCGAATCCAGCGAGCTCTAAAAAAATGATTTATGTGACTTGTAAAAGTAATGATTTTTTATCCTAGTTACCAAAATAAATGATTTGATTTACACATAGTTCCTTTCGACAACTCGATTAAATACAATATACATCATCAGGATATTAAAATTCTTTTCGTAAAAAAATAATATTATTAAAGTACTTAATTCTCTAAGCCTTCCATATTATTCACATACTTTAGTTATCATAAGCGTTTTGGAGAGTGAGTGTTTATGACCGTACATGTCCACCCACAGTTGGAAGACACGGTGATGCCGTACCTGGAGGCGCTGAGCGCGTTCCGGCTGCGCGTGCGCGCGGCGGCGCGCGAGGCGGGCGCGGGCGGCGTGCTGGCGCTGTGCGACCGCCTGCGCGACCGCGACCTGCCCGAGCTGGGCGTGCGCCTCGAGGACAAGCCTGGTGCGCAAACCACTACTCTATGCTCTCTATACTCTGCTCAAGCAGACGCATAACTAATATACCTACTGCTATCGGCAATTGACTCGATATCGCTGAGTTTTTAAGTGATTGCGGCTGTATATTGCTTTATTATAGCCTGATATGCTTTATGTATTTAAATTCAATGTCTCAACCGAAATATTTGCAATGGTCATTCATTTTGAAAACTTCTTGTGTTATTGTAATAAATCGTGATTTCTGCTAAAAATTCACGATCCGCTAAAATCCGCAAAAAAAATTGCAAATACTGCTAAGTATATTATAGGGATTTTTCAAAAAACTGAAGTTTTGTTAAATATTGATATGAATAACATAACCCATAATTGCAAGGGATTACTATTAGATTTGTTGTTGATAGGTTGGTTGACCTATATTATTCTTTGTTACAGACCGCACTGTGGTAAAACTAGTAAGCAAAGAGGAATTGATGAAAGAAAGAGAGGAGAAAAGCAGGTTAGAAGAAGAAAAACAAAAGAAGAAGTTAGAGTTACTCGAAGCACAGCGCGCTAAGGAAGAGCAGAAGAAAATACCGCCGGGGGAAATGTTCAAGCGGGAGGCCGACAAGTATTCCAAGTTCGATGACAAGGTAACTAGCATTATACGTAACCTTTTAATAAATACATTTGTAGTACAACAGAAAGTAACATAAACATATGAATACGTACTTAAGTATACTGAAAAACAATATCAGAAAACTACTACTCGAGATCTATATGTCACTAAACCGTTCATGGTAAATAAGATTAGGCTACGGATAGATTAGATTACGTTTTTTCTTTTAATCTAGACAGTCTATTTTCAATAATTCGGAATACATTTAAGTACAACTTAGTAGTTGTACTTAGAGTAGTTTAGTATGTAAATTTAAGGTTTAAAAAATATGTAAGATTGTAAGAGAAACTACATTCTGCTGCTCTCTGACTGGGAGACATATATTTTAGAATTCGAAATTATCCAATTTACCTTTAAAATTATGTATGTGCTATTGTGTTGACTATTACTATTTATTGTTTTTATTTTATTTTAGGGCTTACCAACACACGACCACGAAGGCAAGGAACTCAGCAAAGGCCTAGTAAAGAAGTTGCAGAAACTGCAACAAGCCCAAGAGAAGAAATACAACGACTTCTTAGCGTCAGTAAACACTTGCTGACCTTGGGATACTACATACATCTCGCACAGACCTAATAAAAAAGGTAGACGGGGCGTATGTAAAGAAAAACTCAAACAAAATTGGAGCAGTTTGTACTGTTCGTATATAAAAAAAAAGGATATGTTAGAACGCTATCGAATGCCGTTTTAAATTTTTATGTCTTCTTCGCTTCAACTTGAGAGCGCGGCTCTCCCGTCTACGTTTTTCATAGTCTGTGACTACTAATTGCATTTTTCATAATTATTCTAACATCAGGTGTGGTATTATAATTCATACATTAAATCGTAGTATTATACTGTATGTCAATCTAATTTGTTACGGAAGTGATTAAAAATATTGTTATTTAACAAATTGTCAAAATATTTAATAGACGAAAACGAATAAAGCTTATTTAAACAATTTGCATGCTTTTTATTGTTTTAACAAATTCGATTGACACCAATCATAAGTGTGTATTAGTAATCATTGCGGAATAAAAATAGTCTTTTAGGTTATGTAAATTAATGATGGTATAAATAGACCAAAATTCCTTTCGGACGATATTAAAAGACCGTTCGTAAAGTTGTCGGGTATCGGAGACTTGCGATGCCCTGTGTACAAAACGGTCTAAAGTGTTAGCATTAAAGTAATCATTATAAGGTGTTTAAACAATGATTTAGAAGAAATTAAAGTCGGTAATTTAATAACGTGTATTAAAAAAGTTAAGTGAGTATTATATTTAAAAAATATGCTAATATTGGACCTTTACAAAGTTGTACATACCTTACTTCTGTATATTACTTAAAAGTGACAGTTACTTAAAGGTGAAAGTTAGACAATACTGTCTAAATAAGTGTCACTTTTAATGATCGTCGTTTTAATGGTCGTGTGTATACACACATTTTGAGGGTTCACAACACAGCTTAGATTTTTATGTAAATAATTCTAAAGCACAATATTAGTAGTTGGGTTTCTTATTGTCATTTATTACTAAGCAATATTACTCTTATGTCTGTTATTCTCAATGTTGTTGTCTCAATGATATTATATTTTAGGTACTTATGTCATTATCACAAAGATTTCTCTTGGGATTTTTTTACGTGTCATAAAGTTTTCATGACATTTTTTTATCTAATCAAGTCTGGTTACATTTTTCATGGTTTTTGTACCCATTTTGCATTTTGTTATGATAATGCTTTATATTTTTTTATTGATTCAGTATTATATCAGGCGTTTAGTTTCGCGTATAAGGGGAAAGCTCACCGAAACTTCATATAATTTACTAATACATAAAATAGTTAATAAACTTTGATATACAAACCTAACAAACTATTCCAACACCTGTTGTCAACATTTTTAACTAAGACTTCTCATACGCCTTTCATATTTATATTCATATATTTATGTAACTTTAAATTATAATTATAAATAATAAATACTTAATAGCATTTAAACTTGATACTTATTATTTTGTTTCGCCTGACCCTTCGACGCCTAGGTATAGATATATATATCTTGTGGGTATTATGGTAGTTAGGCTGAACAGGTCAAAACTGGAGCTATAATTAAAAACATGAGCAGAAGACTATCTCCCGGACACAGTGCACTCAGGATCGAGCATTTAAAGTGTGCGAGTGTTCAGTTACCGAGGATCCTGTCTTTGTTTTATTCAATGTAAGTGTTAATTAATCACTCATACTTACCAGCTGATCTAATGAAGAGCATTGTAATACCTATCGTAAAAAAATACAGGACGGGAGATATTTTGGGCAAGGGAAACTATAGACCAATCCCTCTTGCGACTATAACGTCATGGATATAACATTTGACAGTATTCTTGATTTATGCTTAAAACATGTATATTTGTACAACGCACAATTAGGGTTCCAACCTGAACTTTCAACAGTAAGTGCAGCCTTGAGTCTCAAGAATATTATCCAATATTACACCGATCGTAACACGCCGGTATAAGCCTCCTGGATCTCTCCCGAGCCTTGACCTTGCGTCATATGATGTGCTCTGGAGAAAACTGGGGGACAGGAATGGACCAACAGAAGTGGTTAAAATATTGCAGTATTGGTACACAAACAAAACTAATAATGTTTAGTGATCCCACACATTCGCTGAAACATATTGGTCGGAGTGGGGTGTGAGAGAGAGAGCACCTTAACAGCATGAGCTACGCGGACGACTTTGTACTGCTGGCTCCGACTGTCGGCTCTAATGGAGATGTTACAATTATGCAAAAACGACGCTAGCTGATAGTTTTTAAGATCGGTAAATGCCCCAATTATATTCCTAAGCTAACACAAAATGGCTTCGAATTCATTCAAATATCTGGGGCATATACTAACCGACGACCTTAAAGACAATGTACCTAGATGTTGAGAGGGAGCGTAGGACATTGGCGGTCCGAGGTAATATGTTGGCTCGTAGATTTTGCCGCTGTACTGATCAAAGTAGCGTTATTTACTTGAAGGTTATTGTCAGTGTCTACACGAGAGGTCTATGGATCAACTACACCAAAAGATCGTCGGATGTCTTGCGCGTTCAATATAATGATATTTTGAGGTTGTTGTTGAGACTGCCCTGTCCTGCAGTGCGTCAGAAACGATTACGCAGAATAGAACTGACCGTTTTCATAAGATCGATCTAAAAAATAGCTTAAAATATCCAAAACTATAATTTATATTAGTTATTAATTACCTACTTCCACTAGGCATAAGGTATTTTACTAACATTGTGGATCGTTTGCTGCCCAAATAAAAAAAATTGAACTTAAGCAATGAACATAACGAATAGCTTATCATAATGACAACTGCAAAAAAAATAAGTAATTTTTTGATAAATATGTAGTATGTTGCTGCTAAACCCTAAGTTAAGATTTATCAGTGGAACCTAAGATAGTATAAGTCTAAAGCAATGATCGTCTTTCTTTTCGAATTTTACCACCATTCACTTGATACCTTAGGTAAATGTAATCTTAGAGACACGGTAAATGTAAAAAAAATACAGGTGTTAAGGGCAAAGGCGTCGAAACGTCAGGAACTACCCAAAATCTAATATTCACACCGGTATTAATTCTTCTCCCTAAAAATAATATTTTATATAAATTATTTAGTTCTATCTAAAAATACTTTGGTTTCATTACAGATGAATGTAGTTATATTACAGTCAAAACTTGGGGCACACTTGGGTTAACAGTTCTTCATAAAATCCTGACATTTACCAGCACACGATTGTAAATCCAAAAATTTGCTAGTAAAACAACTGAAAGATTTTCTAGGATCAGTAACATGTAATATTAGCTAGTTTGTGCACACGGATACCTAATTCTAAAGAGTAATAAAGTAAGTAGGTTAGTAAAGTCATAAGAATAATGTGGACGAATGTGGATATCAAAGGTTGTTCTCGAACCATATTATTATTTGAAATTGTGAAATAACGAAAATCCTGCTTTGCCAAACAAGTAAATTAGAAAGTAGACCACAAAGTCTTTCCATTCAATTGTTACACTTGAAATGCATTAAAATAAATAAGCTAAATATTATCCAATAAATTTAGATGACCATGTCCTAAAAATAAACAAGCGTTACGATTGAGTAATTCTTTTTAAAATATACCCTATTTAACAACCCCACTAAGTTAGCAATCAGAAAAAAAAAATACAAATTTAATTATGTCTTCCACAGATCTACCGATTATCTGTATTTAAATAAACATTAAAAATGAATAGCCTTGACGTGTGATCACAATAGACTGCACCTATCTATAACGCTTCAATGATAGCTCTACAAAGGCGGTTGCCGCGTGCTCCGCGACAAAAATACTTATAAAAAGCTAAACAGTAGTTTTAAAAAAGGTAAAAACTGAGGTAAACAATCTGGCCGCGTTTTTTGTGTCGTGAAGCTGACAATGATGTTTTGGGTGGGGTAGACGGCACAAGTACAGCACGCGAGCGGTGCTAACATCTGCAGCTTGCGACGCAATGGACGCAGATTTGTACAGCGCGGTTGTTTTCATTCAATAGATTAGAGGTGCGATTTAAGTAGTTGGAACTTATTATGGGCATTAAGCAGTATTATTACAATGTAAAAAGTGTAGGGCTACTAAGTAATGATAGTCCTATGGACACAAACTTAGACATGTTTTAGGTTTTCCTTGTATATTCATAATGGTTATTATAATTATAACAACTACCTAGTTCATTATAACATACCTTACATTACGAAGAATACATTACGAAGTAAAACAATAAATTTATTCATATTCTTATTCTCTATCATAAAAAAATATTAGTGAACAAGTCGTTATGTAAGAAATAATTGTTACATGTAGGTATTTCGGGAAAATTGTAAATTAATTAAACATGCTAACTAGAACACTATATTTTTGTAAAATTTTCTGCATGCCTATAAATATGCTCTGATAAAATTTATTATTGCGTTAGTGTTTGACACCGGTAACACATGATTGCCGATGAATCGGAACAGTTGGCTAACTAATAACGGAAGTTCCCAGCGAATTATTAAAAGCAGCTTCTGGTGGTGAATGTAATTTAAATAGTTTTTGGATTCGATCACAATCGCTTTGATCGTGGTCAGGCTTACAATAGCTTCGGTACCGGGTAGGGCGAGCCGAGCGAAGGGAGGCAAATCTTGCAAACCGTCGGCTCTCCGCCGCTGACCGCCCGGCGAGATGTCAATCACACACATTTGAATAAGAACATTGTTCCGTTTTCATATTCCGTTGAGATGTCGCGATAACAAGATTTTATTTTACGAAGTCAACGAACTGAAAGTTGCATTTTTGGTGAAAAAGTAAGAAATTCATTTCAATGTTAGTTTCTTCGAAATCGATCATTCGGAATCGCGACTAACGGTCGCGCTTTTGTAAGCATTTGCTGTTGGTATACACGATAATGACACAATATGTAAATCTATTACTAGGGCCGCCTTTGTAGGTACCTACTACCTATCTAACGAAAATTTACCGTACCGTTAATATGTGACATTTGATAAGATCTCTATACATTCGCGTACCTATACATAGTAGTGACGATCTATAGAATTGCCCAACAAGGAATAATATTTTTGTGGGAACCAAAATAGTTGTCAATTAGTCTGAACTTTACATTTCTGTGTCCAAAATCGATTCCTAACATGTGCTTTTTTACTTTGTTGATAATAATATTGAACAAAGTAGGTATATAGTACCTACTTTGTTCAATGTTATTATCTATCTACCTAAAATGAAGACCAAAAAGATTCTTTATCACATTAAAATGCCGACCAATGCTGAATTTTTAAGTAGTAGCTCGCAAGCTTAATTGGTGCCTTAATAAGATTTATAACGATAGCAATTAAAAGTTTTACTTTATAAATTATGATCGGCGTAAAGCTCCCTCGCCGAGTAATATTTTGCGAGAGAGCGACGCGCTGTTAGCGCTTGTCCCTGTCGGTCGGGGTTGCAATTATGGCTTGTTTTTCATCGTGGACCCCGAAGCACTCCGCTGCCTGAAAAAAGAAACCAATTTTGCACGCTCATTAATTATTTAAATCTCATTAAACAACCGCAAGTTTCCCTCTCTTGTTTTGTAATTTTGCGACGCTATTCTCCATCTACATTTCCTAATTTAAGCCGTTGGACGCTGTGGAAATTTCTGGAGATTAAAAATCCAGATAGGTTGGCGTTAAATCTTATTTTATTCTGGGATTGTTTCTTTGTTTAGATATTAGTTAGTATACTTTGTTAGCAGATACTTGAAACAGAGTGAGACGAAATTATTTAAATAATTATTGTAAAAAGCAATAGGTTAACAAAATGGGAACTCAAAAGGAACTCTCGTATAAATCCATTTATGTCATCAAAGCTATTTAGTAAAACAGGAAATTATACAGCGTTGTTGTGGCTGCGTACCGAGTATTTGTGTATTCGTCACGGCGGTGGCTTCCTATTAGATAATAAAGTCTGCCAGGACTGTCTTGTCTTTGGAAAATATTTGAGAATTAGGAAATTAAAGTATGCGTTGGCACAGGAAAGGTGCGGAAGCGCGGTTTCTGGCGGTTGTTCGTTCAATTCGCGGCTGCGGCTGACGCTTCATTGTGCCGCATAACTGAATTAATTATGTTTTAAATCATGTTATCAAGAACGAGATTTATTTATTCGGATTCCTTAAAAACTTTTTACTTACAAAAATAAATATGTACCTACATCTAAATTTAATTAAAATATTTTGATAACATTTTGTCCTACCTATATTTTACAAGGACTTATGAACATATTGTAATACTTGGGATATGTCGGAAGTAGTTAAATATTTACAATTAATTATTCAAAAAGTCAGAAAGAATTTTAAGTATCTAGGTGACACTTTTAATCTAACAAAAAAAAACGTGTGTGTATGTGACGTCCACATGTATTGTATGTTGTGATAGCTCTTAGTATTCTTGACGCTCAACAGGTTATTGCTACATGTGTCGGCCGGTTGTGGGACTATCTATTATGTATAATATACCTATATGTAAACACATACCTAATATGTATGGCCCATGTCTTTATTACATTTACTTTCATGACTTCCTACGAATGTGTTGTCGAGGTACCACCTCATTTGTCGCTGGACGGTTATGCTCGTCAAATGCATATAATCGTGTTTATTATAATATCTTTTCTTGTTGATCGAATGAGTGTCGAGGTAGGAGGCGGGTGGCCGGGGTGGCTCGGGGGTAGAGATCACTCGCCCGTGCTTTAATTGCTTTTCACTTAGCAACCGCTCATGAACAGAGAAGGCTCGCGAAAATGAAGAAAAAAATCATTACATCAACATCTTTTAGAGATTGGCCAGATTTAGGACGTTCAGAAAGACAGCGACCTTCTTATATAACGCTTTCCTCTTTCTTGTTTTTCCAGCGCGCCTCATTTCCGGAAGGGGGTCGCGGGGCGGTGCGGGTGCGGGTGGCGAGGGGCCTAAGTAATTTCGCTTAAGAACTCTAAACGTAATTAGTGTAGGGCGTGCAAAGGGAAGGGCTTGAAACTTGGAGAGGGTTGCGTCCCGCGCCGCCGCCTCCGCGCGCCGCCTGAATATTTGATCGCGCTCGTCTCGCGATAATATTTGCCGGAGGAGCTTTTCCGTAAACACGGCCACATTTCCCCACCTAGGTACTTATACTTTCCTTCATTCCGTTTTCAAAGCTGTCGCGCGCTTTTAATTGGAGCCGGTGTTATTTATAAGTAGACTTGTGATAGAATTAAAATCGTTCGCTACGTCGCTCTCGAAGACCTATACCTACACAGAAAATGTTTTGATATTAAGTTTTTTGACGAGTTATTTTTCCTTTTAAGAAAATCCTCTTTATAGCACTTCAAACAAATTTACAGCCTCTTCGTAAGCTCATATAACTGATGGGTATTCAGTGAGATTTTATTATATGATGTTTTAATTTTATTTATTGCTCCATTGATTTCACGAAAACATATCTACAAACATGTCACACGTGACGTAGAACACCGAATGAGATCTTCATAATGTACAAAGTAGGTGATTATAATCTGAGTGCTGAGATACTTTTATGCGGATCTGCCACATTTACATCATAAAGGAAAATACTTGATGTAAAATGGGTATTTTACTGAGAATGTAATTAATCTGTAATTTATACATAAAAGTGTTCCACTGTAAAATTCTAACTGGATGTTCAATTTCAACCTTAAGTTTTAATTTTCAAGGCTGTATCGGGGCCTGGGGGACCAAGGCGGTGTAAACACCCCAAATGTTGTTAAAAAAAGCACTTTAATTTACCGGTAATATATACAACTTCAGAAGAATGAGGTTTTGTATATCCTACCTGATAAAATTAACTTGGACGTGACTTGGACTTGGACTGATGTAGGTAATTAGTGAAGGAACGAAACAGTGATACTTAAAACATAATACCTATTAGACTTGTAAAAATTAGCTTTACATTGAGATGATTTGTGTTAAACGCAATTTTGACAAAAATAATAAAAGTTTTGATATATGTACAACGAGTTCTTTCGCCAGGAACGGCAGGAACTTTTAAATATATTTTTAAGTAATAAAAAAACGGACATCGATTTTATTTGACTCCTAAAAATCGAGTATCGGTAGGTATACATTTTTATAACATTCGGTACTGAGAATAGAGAATCATTTGATAGCTTAAGGCAAAAGCAATAATTTACAAATTCAAAGGGCCTATAAAACAAGAGAGGGAATTAGAATTTGTAATTAGTACATAGCGAGGCGACCGGGCCGACGACGCTACTCCTACAACATTTGATTAGCAATTATGGTAATTTGACTTAGAGCAGGGTAAGATTCATCCTAATTTGTTAGTTAAATTATCATCACGACTCTAAGGACACGAAAAATTTCCTTCAATTAGAATATCATTAATTTGTGTAGAGGGATGTACATTAATAGATACAAGCTATTTACAGTCGTATAACATTAAAGTATAAAACATACGATTACTACAAGGTTTTTAAAATCAAAGTGTTTTTAATTTTATTTATTAAACTCATTTGTGACTTTAAGAAAACTTACTTATCTTAATAAGTATGTATATGAGTAAATAATTGATAGTTTATGGACACGATACATTTTATAATCTAATAATACGAAAGGTAATCAAATGCAGAATAAAATACAAAGACGCGATCATTGTTATGGAATATTAATAATTTAATCGTAAAGTTTAATGTGTCGTGCGACTATAACAAAGCGCCGCGTCGGCGTCGGTGTGGGTGCCGGCTGACTCAGGAGCTGAGGGCTACAGTTTTACTTTTAGCGGTGCTCCCGGCTCCACGGTGCAATTTAATTATCAGCGCGGGGTTTCGTTTTACCCTTTTGTATCTTAACCCCCGGATGAAAAAAATACTCACCCATAAAATAGAGGAC
This sequence comes from Diachrysia chrysitis, assembly GCA_932294365.1. Lineage (NCBI taxonomy): Eukaryota > Metazoa > Arthropoda > Insecta > Lepidoptera > Noctuidae > Diachrysia > Diachrysia chrysitis. Next base: position 5,438,537 of record OW028649.1, on the reverse strand, counting down.
GGGTACGAAAAAGGAGCGTATGCAAATTCAGGATAAAATATAGCCCGTAAATGCCACCGTTTCTAAAAGAATATTAGAGACGTTTTTCAGTGGGTGGCTGGGGGTGCTACTTTATACTTTGTCTCCTCGCGCTAAGTACTGCACCTACGGGTGTCCGCGCGACGGAATCCGCCTTAATTTGCGACTGTTGTTCAGATATAAATCAACGTGTTTCGCTTCCGAGTATCTATGCGTAGGATATTGCTTTCAACCAGGACGGATTATATGTTAACTTTAATGACCATTGGTTTGTCGATGCTATGATTTTATACGTAAATACATAATGTATTCATATCTCTTAATAGTAGACTCGGCTTAAAGTGTGTCTTCAAATAGGATATTATCAAGTTCTCTGGTAGTTAGGAAATGTTAAAGAAATTGTAGTGATGAAATGAAACTTGGGTCCTACGATGCCTTTAAAATACAGAGTAACAAAATATTTTTAAAGCTGGTGTTACGGTTGACCGATATGTGTGGAAATGACTTATGTAGAAATAAATCTGTGTTACACAAGAGTAGAAAACAATATTTGAGAATTATTCCTGTTCTTAACATCTGGTAAATCAGACAGTAAGTGTGGTTGTTTGATAATTACGAAAATGAAAGTAATAGAGAATTTAGAGTATGTTTAGTGAGGATTAATAAGGTGGGGTGGCAGCAATCAGTATGTATATGGTGTGTTCGAAATTTTTTATTTGGGACGTAATGAGGGGTCACCTGAAGAGGAATGAGTTAATAGGCGTTTTAATTATTGAGGACGCGGCCGCCCCGCGGAGCGCCCGCCGACCGCCTGGAGAAAGAGACAACATCAAATATTTAGCGCGTAATGCCGGTCGCTCTCTCGCTTGTAATTAAAGCGTTCTTTCCTTTTTTCAGCGGCCTGATACAATATTCAGCATGAGAAAGAAGCGTTTCGGTGGCGGGGTGGCGCCTCCATTGTATTCGCTAAGGAAGATAAATTAAAAAATATAATTACAAGGCGGCCGCCATAATTCTCGGCAGGCGGGTGTGGGTGGCGGGCGGCGCGCGGAAGGGGGATAGTGGAGGAGCGTGCGCTCCCGGAGGAGGCTTCTTAAATATTTGGGGATAGCGCGTACCTACGCATTACGTAAATTAATGACACGGATTCGAGGAAGGATGGCGCCCGCCCGCGCCCGCGCCCGCGCCGTCACCGCTGTTTGTTTTGTTTTAATGTGCGTTGTTAACGACGTTATTAGACGCGAATTATAATACGAGAGCCGCTGCCAGTAGCCGCGCCCGCTGCCAGCTCGCCCGAAGCCCGTCGCCCGCCCAGATTGATTGGACTAATGACTTTCTTTTATTCTTATAATTGCACAAATCAGACTTCACGGTGCTTCGCTGATTTCTCCAATTTCTAACTTTGATGAAATATAATAGTCGCTCATTTGCGGAAATAGGCTGTTATGAAAAGAATATTTGGATGTTTTATGTCTCGTGATTTATTAAACTTAAGTCGATCAAGTTGCGTACTCATTATATTTAATAAGCCTTAAGGACGGGGGACATTTAATGCCCATCTATAATTTTTAATTGTTGGCAGCGTCCTCTATTCTGTTGTGATATTTGTATTTATGATGTTATTGTGGAGCAGCGTGTAGCGTGTGTGACATGTGAGTAGTAGTGCGAGCGCGCATGCTCACACATGGACTCAACAAGTGCCCCCATGTGCACACGAGGCGCCGCTACCCGCCGCCGCCGCCGCGCCGGCTGACAGCCTCGGACACCGGTGTCCGACCGCGTTACTTACCGCACTAATGCTTGACGTGTGGGAAATACCTACACGAGTGGGCATTACAGCTATTTAGGTTTGCTTTCATGAGATCGATTATCGTGAATATAATAGAGTGACTACGAGTTGACACATTGTATTTATAGCCGGTAAATTACGAACCATTTTGATATAATGTAATCCAATTTCAAGAAATCTGCGAAACTTAAAATGCGCTTCTGATAAAAATTGATATTTAATCTCAGAAGACAAAACACTTCTTTTAAAATTAAAAGTACCCACACTAATTTTTATTTCAAGCCTTTAAACTAATTGACTCCGAACACCTTAACTTAGGATATCTATTCAATTAAGTAACCATTGTCATTTTAATACTCATGATACCCAAAACCTTTATTTATTTGCCGTAATTAAGTCTAGTTGTCAATTCGTGAACCGTATATTATAAACCAACCCGCTCTTGCTGTTTGCCTTATTTAGGTTATTAGCAATGCACTAAGTCGAGGTCCTTTTTAATTGCTTTGGCTGGAGGCCCTTATCATTTCACCGAAAAGCCCGACGAACCAGTTAAAGCCTACGCTCACTCTAACTGCGTTGGGCATCTACCGCATAATCAAATCAAAATTTTGTCAAAAAAAATGCTTCAAACACTACTATATACATATATGTAAATTAAATAGGATAGCAACGGTTTCGTAATAAATAACCAATAAAATCTTCTAAATATGTAGATAAAATTGGTTATTACATAGTATTTTACTAACTCAATTGTAAAATTTACTATAATAATCTTTTATGACCATTCCCAATAAAACAAAGAGAAGACCATAAATTTATCTTGATTTAAGTTAACTTATATTATAAGTAATTAAAACAGGAACCGATACTGATGGCAGCACGCCGAGTGGAAGAGATGCTAATACTGTAGCTATTATATTCCGTTTCGTTATACCCCAACTCACCCCTGATACTATTTGCATAAAGAAAAAAGATAACCGACATTAAAATAACACGTCAGAAAACGAATGATTTGAGAAACTCATACATAACGGTCGCTTCGTCGCTTTACATTAACATGTTTTGGTTTTAATTTGTTATACAATTAAATACAGTATTTTAGAAAATAGTATTTTATTTGGGAATTTTTTTTAAAGTTAAGTGTTCTGTATTTGACAAAATAAATGAACGTTAAGTGACTACTTCAAATCCGTGACACGGTTGTATGAACGAGTTAAAAGTTATTTTTTACTTTTCGTAGACTTTGTTATACAGTTATCGTCCAGTATTCTTTTCAGCATATTATGAAAAATGTTTATCATTAATTTTATATCGAGTTTAATTATATGCCTATAAAACTGAAACAACAATATTATTCTAACAAAAACATCTATGGCTTCGTATTCGATAAAAGCCGTAGTTTGAAGGACCCTCAAAGAAAACTTATTAATTTTCGTCATTATGAATTCCGCGAACGAAACTCGAACGTCTAATTTCAACCCTAACTTATCAAGACGCGAATAAAAAAGTTCACCCCCCGGAGCACCCCACGCTCACCCCCTTGTTTAAAACGCCGGCGAAAAAAGAAGCACATAAAAATGCATGAGGCCTTCCTCGTTATAAGGAAAGGGTAGCGACCCCCCCGGACCCCACCGGGAGGTAGCTGTAAAAATCGTCTCTAATTTAAATTTGGGAAGTTTCGCGTGGCGCGAGGCAATGTTGATGTCTTGATAAATGTAAGGGAATTCCACTAATTTCACGTCTTCAGCAGTGGCAACTTTTAATTGGGAGCGCATAAATCGCACCAGCCGGAGTAATGGCAAGCGCATTAATATCTTTGGGGACAAAAAGCCGCTCAGAACAGGTACATTTAGATAATCATCGCTCATTGTTTCCGGCATCTCGCGGCTCGAGATAACTCCTGCTCTGCCCGCCTGCCGCCTCGCCAGGTCTAGGTGACATGCACGATTAATGCGATTATCTCTTATCACAGCTTGGAGCGAATACCTCAGGAAGTTCGTCGTTCTTGCTTTGTGTCACAATCATTTGTTTCTCTAGTACACTACTTGTTATTCGCGGACAATGAAGTCACCAAAACGTCGAAAGTCAAAAACTATAAGCGTATCAGTCATGACCCCTAATATTTAAAAAGTAGGTAATATGTTTTACAAGTCATCTTTGTGTGCACAGCATGTACTAAATTAGCTTAATGACCTATTTTCAACTGAGTAATTAATTACTGAGAAAGCATAAGAGGAATTTTATAGCATACGTTGCTACGTGCTACGAAGGTGCTACGTGCTACGAAGACTTGTCGGACATACCGGCAATATTTTAATGCCCAGTACGTTTTTTCCTTGCTTTGTTTTAAGTATATACTTACTCAATAGTACTGAATAAAACTACTAACAATAATTAAAACATTCATTCAATTAATTGATATATGGTATTTTAATTTTTATACTTTCGAAGAAATATTTTTGAACGTACCCGATAATGTGAAACATTGTTTTATTTACAATATTCAAATAATATCACAATAGTAGGGTGATAGGCTATTTTGATTTGCTCTAGAAAATATGTCAGTGAACAAAAGAATATTTTCCTCTGAGAAAACTTTTCACTCGAAGTAATTAAAACAGAAGCCAAGTTTGTTTTGAGTGAACAATTATGGAATACGCGTGGTGAGTATCGCGTTTTCTTCTTCCTCATTAAATCGGGACAAAGCAAGCACTGGCAAACTTCGACGGGTGTAATGTTATTCATTTGGGAAAGTCAAAGGTTGTATTTACAAAAAAAAAATAAGTCGCCGGAGAGCGGACGGTGGCATTTTTTCCATTCGGCGCGTTCCATTAGCGTGCCTTTGTTTGGCGGGAGCGCGCAAATTAATTTAGCTCTCCCGCCATTTCCTCGCGCCCCCGCCCGCGCGCCTCCCGCTCCCCTGCCGCGCCCTTTTTTGTCTACGCCTTGCTCTACGTATCGCTTTCTTCTTTATGGCTCATTAGGCAGCATTGTCACCATTGTTTTTTTTTCGCCTAACCCACAAGATCTAATTACTTATTATGATCAGCGAATCTTATAGTTCATTCGGTTAGTAGAGGGATGCTAAGGTTGTATATAAAATATACAATAACGATTCAACATTATAAAGTAAATGTTATTTATTGTTTTTGTGTCAACGCAAACTAAAAGTTTGACTAAAACAATAAAAGAAGTAAAAATGAATGTTTTCTGTAAATCTTCTCCTACATAATTAAAAGTTATATTTTAAACCTTCTTTATTTTGCTATTATATATATAATTAAACATTACTTTAATTTGAAGTACCCTTCACACAACATGATGAATTAAGAATTACGTCATAAAAATATTGCGATTACTAAATAAAGCCATGAAACATACTGATGAATGAACTAATACGTAAAAAATGAAATTGATCAATAGGGCAGAATCGACAATTGTCATCGGTACTTATCTTCATTATGTTGTACAATGGCAGCAAAGGGGTGCCTCTACAATATTAGTACGAAGGGTAACGCTCGACAAAGAATTTGTTACTCAATCCACATTATTATATTGATTACTGAAATATTTTTTACTTAACTGTCAAGTTAGTTGTTGTTTAAACAACAACTTAATTGATTAAAGATGAACAAGTTTTGACTATTCAATATGAATTACGTAAGTGCTACATCGCTAAATATAGTGTTTATCTTTCGACTCTTAATGATCAAATTGTAAAAACTTATAACGTACGGTACACAGATTAGAAAAATAAATTGTTGTTATTCTCACTAGCCTAAATAACTAACATCAGTAAGATGTATATTATTCAAAGCATCCAAAAAGGATATAGCTAGTTAACTTCAAACAAATCTAATCGGAATCGTGGCGGCTCGATATTTAATATAGGGGTGAAGCAGAGACTACGAATAATCTGTATATTAATGGCAAACGATCAATATCACACATAAAATAATACGTTAGGATATTAGATTTTTTTTAATATATTTTTGTAACTCAATAGCTGTAAGGAATTTAGGTTTAAAAATAATGTAACTTACATATTTTGATGCAGCAAGTGTCAGCTAGCCTGCGCGGGCGCTGTTGTGGGACGCGCGCTCTGGGCCACAAAAAAGCGCCAACTGAGTGTCGGCGGCGGCCGTGACCCACAGTTTTTTGAAGCGCGCGTGCCCTCGGCTCCCGCTAAACAACCCTTGCGTATTCATAAACCCACACGTCATACGTCGGGGCACCGCACCGTCTCGACAAGTATTACTGAACACTTTTATGGCATATTAAAATGATTCATATTTTTTAAGATTTGAAGCTTTTTTCACTGCTATCTAGTGTAGAAGGATTGAGTTTTATAGGATATTTGAACTTCTGCAAAATAATTGTATTTACGTTCTTAAAATTTCTACTTATACAAAATTACTGGAATGGTTCACAAAATAGTAGTCGTGCTCGTTCCGAGAAAAGCTCTTTGTTCAACGTTAATTAAATTCTCACTGCCTCTACAACAGAAATTGCGCGTCATTAGAAAAAAGAATTTTATCTCGCGCTTTAAGTTGTCGGACTGAAAATTTATAATTAATTACTTAGCAGACACATTTTAAATTCTTAATTAAGCAATCCGTACTTTCTCCCGCCTATAAATTAGATCGAGCCGTTTCCATAGAGACTACTCATCCTTTAAAGCGGGCCGGGGGAGAGAGGGGGTTTTACAAAAAATATAACTTAGGGTGAGTAAAAAACCGTGGGGTGACTCAGCCGGCCGCTGCACCCCACGACGAGAAATCTACGATCAATATTAACTCTTTTTTTCAACGGGGAAACGCTGAATTTTTAAGTCGTTTTAAGTCGCGACGCTACGTCGAGAAATTATGCGCGAGTTGAATGTATTGGACACGGTTCACGCAATCCGGCGAATACACGCTGTACACTGTTCAGCTAATATTTGAAGTTGGCGATAGTCATAAATCAAAGGCCAGATACTCGTTGCGATTCAAGCCACGGGCATTTGTCAAGGTCGGACCACATATGTTCGTGACGTCCGCGTCGGTCATGTTCAAATGTTGCCAATGAGATTTTTTTTTAGTTGTATATTTTTCTAAAATACTTAACCACGAGTAATTAGGTACAAGGTTTATAATTCTCGGACATTATTTCATGAAAAAAAAAACACAATTAATTTATGAAAACAAACGTTCAGTTATCAAGTAACTTGTTATATTATATTTTTCCAAATCAAATTAACATGAAACCGGTTAAGCAATTATTTTACCTTTTCACAACAAGAACCTAACTTTTATAATAAAATTCACGCTTGATTATCGAGTTTGCTTTTCGATCATAATGCAAGGTGAATTCTGACCGGGTTTTAAGGAAAAATTAAAAAAAACTAACATGAATATGTAATTAGTAAGAGTGCATTAATAAAAAGCTGTGCGGAGCCCGGTGTGTGCACGGACGCATAAAAAAGTTCATTTGAAAAAAGCTATTTATGACAGCGGCCATTATCGTCCAATAAATCAGCTGCCCGCTCTTCTGTTTTTCGATAATGATTCTATTATTATGGAAAAGCGTTATGTAACTGTAACATTTTTTTACTACTGATATGTGAGTATGGAGACGGATTTCGGGATAAATATATTCCTTTTCTTTTATATAGTTAACACGTTCTCAAGCTTACTCATGATTGAATATAATATTGAGATAATTTTACTAGGTAGGTATAACCTTATTGTTTTATACTTTTGACTATCTTAGTAGTATAATATAGGACAGTAAAAAAAGGAAAACACATACTTTACTCCTCATATCTAATGGAACTTACGAATAAACAAGTAATTTTCCAGAAAGTTCATATAATATCTGTTTTAACGTACAGACAAACAGTTACCTAATAGTCTTCTTTTAAATTAACATTAATTTAACATTGTGACTTAAAGTAATTCATTCTAAGCTTTATATTAATCCTGCAACTTAACATCAATACTAAAAGGTCGTATTTATATAAATAAATTATTTAAGTTGTATACATTGCATGCAGCATACGTGTAGTCGCGAAGAAAGCTCACTCCACACATTCGAGCGGTCGTAAGTTTTTATGCGTGTCGGGCGTCGGGCGCCCACTGTACGGGTTACAAATTGTGGGGTGAAAGGGGTAGTTTTTTTCTAATCGACTTTCCTAACAGTAATAAACGATATTTATCTTTGTTAATTATGGTTCACTCTGTGTTTGGTAGCTCCGTGCGTGTTTTCGCCTCAAATGTTTGTGTTATTATCGAATTACGTATGTTTGTCGTTAATGTTAAATTTGTTCGTATTATAGCTCGAAGCTGTCTTAATTTTCCAAATGGATTTTGTTTTTTCTACCAAACAGGTTGTGAAGGCTGTGATTTGTGTAACAATTACCTATATTGTTTAAAGATTATTAAAATGATAACACAGTTTTTAAAAAGTATTTAAAACCTCTACCAACCAATGTCGTTACACGTTTTACATACATTTACAGTACTTTAAGGACCACAACAGTATTACTTATTATAAAGGTCTAATCTAATACAAGTTAAGGTTTATACCTTTATTACTGAATGAATTTTTAATTAACTTATTTTATATAATAATACATATTCTTAATTACATATTAAGAATACCTATACATTCAGTTACTAAAAGGCGTTTATATTTATATTGTTTACAAAATAATTTAAAACCAATGTTTTTTTTTGTTTTGCGTCTCTGCAATGGAAACGCGGCTATTGTTACCTGACCAAGGCAAACTCCACAAACTGGCAATAACTAAACAATGGACTTATAAAACTAATTAATTAGTTAGATATATATTTATTTGATTACGTAACGGAATATATTTTGTAGAAAACCCGTTCATGTTGAGATTAACCCAGAATTCATTTAAAAAAAAAAAACTTACGTTACCCCTTATTATTGCTACCCGGTCGTAAATTAATGCCAAAAGGAATAAAAAATTTAATCCTGATGAAAAAAAAAAAAACTAATTTAAAAAATGCTAAATGTGCACTTCGAAATTTTAAAATGAGAAACGAGGGCAGTGATCCCGCGGGCGCATGCGTAATATCAACCCTTTTTTACCCTTTCGCTTCCCTGAGCTTTTTTTGTAAGCGTTTTTGTAAAGGGTTGTGTGGGGTAGGTACCTGCCACGCGACTCAGCGGTAGGGTTAAGTTTTTTCATAATGGACCGACAAGCTTTTTTTACTGATGCAGTTTTTTCTCTATGGAGCTCGTGTAGAGAACAATAATAGTGCATTGACCTTTAACAAGAGATCAGCTGACGGCATAATAGTGCACTTGCGATCACATGTGCTATTGATTTATTTGTTGTTCAAGGCCACATTATTTTAATGATGCAGCATCGCCGTAGTAGTTCGTACTCTTGACGCTTTGTTATATTGTCATTGGTAAAATAGTTTAACTGCAAAACGTTATTCTGAATGTTATTAGTGTGTTAATTATTTATTTAAATTATCATTTTCTTTTAGCATCCATATGAACATTTATGTGGTTTAAGAGATTGAAAATATATGTCCGTAACCAAGTTTTAAAACAAATTTTTGGTTCTAAAGATTTATAACTATAATTGAATATAAATTTGGCATCGTATTCCAATCGGAAAACTATTAAATAACTGACTGATGGCTGACCGTTAAGTCTCATGCTGTCTCTGTCACTTTAAGGTGTAAATTAGACATTTAAGAGCACGTTAAACATGAGTTGCGTTTTCCTATTCGGGTGTAAGCCAAAGGAAAATTAGGAGCCATAATTACGCATATCTATAGTATTCGTACGTACTGTCATTTCGGTATAAACCTGTCCACTGCTGGACAAAATTGCACTGCAAGACAGCACCCCAAAAGATGGGTTTAACCTTTAATGCACACACACTCCAAAGGTTGACCACGCAGTCGTCAGTTCTTATTTTTGAGACAAAACGTTTTTTCACACGTCCTTTGTGACGTAGGACTAAAGCTTCACAAATATATTATCTAAGTAACCAAATAAATTAAAATAATCGAATTTTATATTAAAAGAGAAAAAAAAGCACAACAACCTAAGCGTTTTTTTTAGTATAAGTAATAGAATTTAAAATACTTTTTAAAATCACGGTCGTGTTTAAGAATCCGTTTCGTAAACAACTATTTTATTTTACTTTATAACCTCTGAACAGTTTTCTACCCAGTTTATTGGTAAAGTATCTATTAATTTTCACAGCATCTGTCTAACACATAAAATTTACTTAAAAAATGTGACAGTTAGGTTCATATTTTTAAGTAGTATTTTATGTTATATTTTTCAATTGAACTACCCTTTATGACAATACAATTCACAAGTAGAGCAAGCGGATGGTGTCATCTTTCGCAACACAGCAGCCATTTTTCTGCAATATTTGTAAAAAGCGTGGCAGCGGTACTTATTAACCCGCCAACACTCTAACCCACATTGATCAAGGTGTTAAGGGTTATCAAGTTGCAGCCCGTTATGCTCACATTCTGTTTATCACGCTTTTGTTAAAACTCTTTTTAGTTTGTAAAAAAGTTACCCCCATTGGCTGTTACCCGAGTTTTGTTTTTTGCGCGTATTAACTTGCCTGCGCTGTGATGTTGCTTAGTGAATATAACTGTTTGCATTATTATGGAGTACCACTAAGATTTAGCTCTTGATCAACTGTTCAGTTACTTAGGATTTGAATGCAGTACGTAGGTACAGTCAGTGTTGCTTGTTAGAACTAAGTCAAATTTCTGACCTTGTTTTTTATAGCTACGAAAGACTTTTTTTCCTGCTACATAAAAATAACATTATACTGATTCAGTTCCTGCTATTATTATTCTGTTCTGTGCTCTACCGCCTGCACCCTGCAGGATGATTTCTACTGCTAGAGTCATTGTTAGCCTCTTACTTCTGCCTGTTATTGGATCAAAGTATTCAAATTAATTCCTTACACTTAAAACAAAACTAAACTTTTAACTAATAAAAAACTCTAAAAATTGCGTCAAAAAATTAAAGCTTATATATAGTTAAGTTTGTAAATATTTAAAATTGTAAATAATTATTTAATTAATAAAAAATCGTTACACTACACTATTTTATTAACTTAGTATCCATCACTAGAGTGTGTACTTATAATATCACTGACGTAATACTACTTAAACGTTAGTAACCGTAACGTACGATGTCACATCATTAGCTTTCTGTATGTGTATTTTTATTTAAACCTATATTTGTACAACTTTCGTGGTTGTCAAACGTTCTCTTTAAGGAAAAACTGGGTTTCTAGAGCACAACGGAAAATTTAATTACTAAAATTAATATTCAAGTATCAATCAAAGATAAATTCAAGGTTTAATTTTTGACATATCAAATTTAAATTAAAAACAGACTTGTATTATATTTTAGGATCTTTCCTTCATTTTTCTTTTTTATTATTAGCAACCCCCAAGGTCCGCATCAAGTATAATATTGATATGATAGTCCAAATATTGATTCATGCGGAAATCGCGTAGCAGTTTAAATATTAGGTGGACACTAATATAGTCAATAATTTGTCTTATTAATACGATTTTTAGGGTTCCGTACCTCAAAAGGTAAAAACGGAACCCTTATAGGATCACTTTGTTGTCCGTCTGTCTGTCTGTCTGTCTGTCTGTCTGTCTGTCTGTCTGTCTGTCTGTCAAGACCTTTTTTCTCAGGAACGCGTGGAGGTATCAAGCTGAAATTCATATCAAATACTCAAGTCTATGGTCTCTTGGAGCTGTGAAAAAATCAAACTTCTAAGTCAACGCGATCAAAAGATACTCCCGTTTATGCCGTAAAATTCCGCAAATTTTCGAAACTCGCACGGGAATCAAAACCTACAGGGTACTTCCCGTGAACTCAGAATCTTGAAATTTGGTACGAAGTAACGTCTTATAGTACAGATAAAGGAAAAATTGCGAAAACCGTAAATTTTTAGTTACATCATATAAAAAAAAATATTTCTGATTTTTTTTTTTTTCATTTTGCAATTATCATACCATAACTATGACTCGATCGTAGTGATGGGTGAACTTTTACTTATATACCTACAGGTGTGTACGGAACCCTCGGTGCGCGAGTCCGACTCGCACTTGGCCGGTTTTTGTCTATAATACCTATAATAACTCTTGTCACAAATCTCACAACATATTTTAACATAGTCTTCTGATATCGGTAGCTGGCTTCTGCTGTATCCTGTTTACGCATCACATCCAGCCGAGCGGCAGTTTTTGTTTATAATTAGTTATCAGTGATTAACGTTGTTCAAAGGGTCTTTGTGAAACAGCAACCCATCTAGCGAGGCACCGCATTTGCGATTCTAAAATTAGTGGCAGCTGTCGTCCCCGCCCCCGTTGTATCTACACCTTAATTTTTACCAAGAAAAAGAAAAAAACTTTTGGAAGCTTTTTCTTTGCGAGTTAAGAGTGAGCCGGCCGAGATCTGATTTCGCAAAGATAGAGTTTCATCAGTAGACAAGGCGTTTTTAAGAGTTCTTTTTAATTATTCCTAGCTTTGCTCGAAATCGGGTCACGGCTCGGGTGACACGTTTATAATTCAAACACAAATCTTTTATTGAAAATTTTAAGACCCACCCAAGAGAATTCCAGAGAAATACCATTTCCTAAATTAATTATTTTTGATTAGATTCTTATTCAATGTTGCTGATGGAATTGTTCTTACTGAAGACGTGAACGTTTTAAAATGAGCACAAAAAGTGATTTCGTATTTTCATTTTGTTAATATAAACATTAGAAAATTAAAGTACCTAAACATATATATTGTGAAAGACTATATTGAAGATCTACCGATATTCTGTGTTAATATCAAACGATTACAAGTTATTATTTCACAACCATGTATATGTTCGTTATGGCATACGACAAGATATAATACGATTTACTTTTTTTTTAAAGTTTACAAATCTTTTATCAGTTTGCGACACACAGTGCGATTACTATTTAGATTAGCACCCTTTTTGTATACATTTGTGCGAGTAAACGATTACAATGTGATGTTTGTCGCAAGTATGCATGTAACGTGCCGATGGTCCCTTTGTTCCTGTTATGAAAACATGGAAGAAAGGACATTACAAACGGATTAAATGCAAACAAACCCACCGGCTACTGTGCGGCTACACAAACAACTAATGCTAAGCGGACGAAAACAAACTCTTTTGTTGGGCTTCTTTCGAAAGATACCCTGTATACGATTTCAGTGACAATTAGGTATTGTGAGGAGGACTAAAATGCCGCTCCACGGCGCGCCACTGATACTCGACGGATTAAAGGATTACGTCTTCGTTGTAAACAAGTTCACGCCGATCTGTTCTAAACTCCTTTCTTATAGTGGTAGTCGGGTTCTGTTGCCGCAACGTTCTAAGAATCTAATTGACTATAAATAGGTAAATATATGCAAGTGCGTTTGTGGATAGTAGCCGAATACCTAAGACATTAAAATGATGAAATTATACCTACCTTATATATAATTCAAATACACATGAACACAATTTTTTTATCCCTTAAAATTAAAAAAGAAACAGCGTCCTTCAACTCCGTCAGTGAATAAATACAAATAGCCTTTAATTCCGTTCAATGCTATTTATTCTAACTGCTTATTGTAGCTATTCACTGGCAGCGACGTTTTTTAGAGTTTCGAGGTTTCGAGTATATTTTAAAACCTTTTAGAATTAGGAATTACTTTGAGTTTTTATTATAACATTCGCATTAAACATAATATGTGACTTGCAACTCCATGCCAACCCCGCGAGACGCTACGGTATTGGTCTATATGAATGAGAGTCTCGTGAATCGCGACAAGTTCCATACATACGGGTTATTAATGACATTGTGCAGATACATCCTTTTGTTGTGAATTAAATACATCAAAAACGTTGAAGGAAACTATAATTGCGTTGAATAGAATTTTCGAAAAAGGGGACATTTAGCGTAAAAATCAATAATCAAACGTCGCGGCGACAATGGCCGGCGGTTACCCGGACTGACTATCAAAATAAATGCTGCTGCGTGACGAGGCGTGGGTGGAGGTTTTTTTAACGTTACTTCAAAGTCGAGTGGCGGGTCGGAGCCGTGTCATCATCGACACTTGAATTACCAATAGGTGAGTAATGCGTAACAAAATATTATTTTTAACTACCAAATAAACTAGAGGCAGTTTAAATTTAAGTGTTTTTCGTAGCACATAGTAATTATTCAAGCCACGCATAAAATAAATTTGGGCAGTAGGCCATATTTTCTTTGTTAGTCAGTCCGTGTTTTTTTTTTTGTAGTTGGTTACTACAAAAAAAAAACACTGACTTATCTTTTAGAAAAATAACAGTTCTGATGTAAACTACATTGGACCTATAACGAAACATCTTTTGAGCATTGACTCTCAAGTACTTCAAAAAAGGGTAAACAGAGCGCAATAATTTATTGTCATCTATGCAAAAAACTACTCGAATGTATCGCACACGTGCACGGACTGATGTCACAATGCGTGTCCAATGCATTCAGATATATTTGCTTAGCTCCAAACGATTTATTCCATTCACACTCAAATATTCTTCTTGGTAACTAACAAAAGGAGTTTCGCTAAAAAAATATATAATGGTGAGTACTTTCACTAAGCAATAAAAGGAATAAAAACTAGGATTTGCTTTGTGTTATAAATTATATTTGTCTGAAAACTTTATATGATGAAAATTTATAGAAGGAGTATGAAGACTTTCAGTTGTAAATACTTAAATATTTAGTGTAACGAAGGTGATAATATCTGTATCTAAGTATGAGACAGTAAGTATTAATTAGGCTAAACTCATTTTGTCGACTTATTTTAATTCTAAAATTTCGGATTTTAATTTTATTATTAAGCCATTTTAAAAAAGGTAATAATTATTACAATATTTTTTACTTGCAAATTGTTGTCTTCTATATTTACTATATATATTTATCACTTCTAATATTTTTGAACTCCGTCAGACCGGCTCCTATAGATACAGTAAACATTTTCTTAGCTTTAGCTCTTTTAATTTACTACAAACAAAAATGACCGTTAATGAATAAAAAAGAGTATTTTGCCGTATTCACAGATCTTCGTAAAAAAATAAAATTATTTTAGTATAACTCCGATGCGCCGTAAAATGTTAGTGTCGGAATGTGAACAAAAACTATTTTGTTGGTTTCGGCATTATTAGTCCATCCTTCCTGATGTCTTCCGGTATTTATGCCATTTGGTTGCAAGCTCTCTAACGTGTTTTGTGATATCAATGTTTTGAAACACGCTCTTTATACTTCAGAAGTATATTTTAAAACTAATTGTAATAATATGTTGATTATGTACTACTAATAACACTTGAAACTACAATTGACCGGAAGAGTTGTAGAGTTTTTCATGACTCAAACGTTTGTTTGTTGTATGCTTTGTATTATTATGAATATCTATAAAAATATGTAATATGAATACTATTTTACAATTCGGTTTACTCTTACCTGTTCGTTGTCACTTTAACGTGTTCCTGCGCGAGCGCAGAACGTATAGTAACAAAGTGGAACACCTGTCTTTGGACCGAAATAATCAATAGAGCAGAGTCGTTTCCGCCACAACACAGCCGCAAACAAAAACAAATGAATGATAACTATAATAAAAAAACAACAATAATAGTATGGCCGAAAGTGTTCGAACGGCAGATTATGAGCACGTTCAGTTATTAATTTATATGTAGCATCGCGGTAAAAAAACACAACCCTCACTTGGAAAAAACGTAGCTCGCGACGCAAAAGGGAAAGGGTGTCTCGCCCGACTCGCGTGCTGCATTCTGTTTTTTAACCGTATACTGCGGTTTGTTTTTTCTCGTGATGCGTTCCTGTTTTTTAACAACACAATACCGTTGTTAAGAATTGTTTTTTAAGTGCGTCATATTGACGCGAGGCGCGAGCTCAAGGCGCGATCGCTAGTGTTTTTATGAACGATCTTATTTTTAAATCTCAACGCTTCTGGTAAATGGGGTATACAAGTTTTTAGTGTTTAGTCACGGATTGGTAAAGGGGAAGACTTTTGTTTTTTATATAAGATGTAGGTACGTTGTATTTATATCTTAGGAGCGGAAAGGTGGTAGGTAGAGCACGAGCGATGTCGAGACATATGGTTCGTTAGACAAAGCCGATGTTTTTCACGAGAGGCAGGTGTTGCATATAGCACACCGACTGTTACATATTCTTGTATATAACAATATTGTTACAAAAGGAATACAACCCATAGGGAAAGTTGACAGATTGTAGAAGATAAGTACCTTACCACATATACATTACTTAATTTGATTAGGTTTATTTTATAAACAAATGCTTCGTGTCGTTATATTCTACCGTGCGAATAGAAATGAGATGTAATGATATGCAACACATAAATCACAGTTTGGAAAACTGCACAATGTAGTCTATAAAACAACATCAATAATGTTTGGAATTTGTAAGTGCGCTATAAAAAATGAGCTATGAAAACGCCATTAAATATTAAAAGTGGGCAAACAGAGAGCTTAACAAGAAATAAAACATCGTTATAAGAGGCTAGGAGACGAGCAAGTCGCCCCCGGCCGGGCTAGCTATCGGCGCGCCTCAGTTAATGCCTACTTATACCTTATTATATAGCGGAGTTTGCGTTGAGGAACAAAATTAATTGGTTAAAACTCCTCTCAGTATCCAGGGCGGGCCGCCCCCCTCCCCCCTCTTAATTCCGTTTCCCCCCGCAGGCCCGCAACCTCGCCCCGCGCCCCGCCAGCTCCTTTGAACGCAACCTACCTAGAGAAAAAACAGAAAAGTATAAAGTTCATTCCCCAAGCGTTGTAACTTAATTAATAATATTATTTTTTTCGACCAGTTTCATTATTTCCCCTTAAAGCAGATTAAGCGAATAATAATTAGGTATGTGTAACACATTAGGTGCATTATTGGTCGCATATTTTTGCCATAAACATTTTTCATATCATTTTTGTATCTATACAATACGATTTAATCTTGGGTTCATAAATCAGCTTCATAAAATGAGAAAGTATTCAATTCGACTTTTACTTGTTAGTTACTAAATCAAATATACTACGTAAAAACAGTTGTTTTCTATTTATTATTTAATTTAATTATAGTGTGCAAAAAAAATGTTTGATGAATACTTTAAATACTTTTGTAATGCTTGTCTGTGTGTTTGTTTGGCACTAAATAATATGTATGTATGTTGTACTAAAAACATTACAATGATGAAAAACATAAATAACAGATGTTTGAATGTTGAAAACGTTAATCATTTTAATAATATAATCTACTAAATATTTTTAATAATGATGATATTTTGCGATCATGTTTTCTTTTAAGATAATTACTTTATTTTGTTACTTAATTTAATAATATATACCTACATATTTGTTTATCAGAATATATATGTGGATTATACCAAGGTGAATGCAACCAACGACGTGCCACTGGTTCGATCCCTGCACTGGACAAGCATTTGTGTGGTCCACAAATGCTTTTTCAAGTCTGGGTAATCTTCGTGTACGTTGATTTAATTTCTGTCAAAACGTCGCGAAACAGTGATTAAATTCTAAATTATAAAAGAATGAAAAGAAAGAAAGATCTATGTAAGTGCAATGGTAAACAGTTATGATGTTATCAATGTTTTAGGCCCTGCCAATCATCCTAATCGCGGTAGCCTTGATATGTTTTAAAAACAATTAATTTTAACAAAAAAAAAGAATAATAATCTATTTTTTTTTCACATTAAAATATAAGTAAAAACATAGGTACGAATACCTAAATCTGTACATAGTATCTAAAATAATAAAAAACATGTTTAAAATAAAATAGTATAAATGTTAATTATCGAGTTACAACGCTTGGAGTGTGCGCCCGTAACGAAGGGCGAAAGCAAAGGGTAGGTCGGGCTTGCGCGGGGAGCGCGGGGTTCGTTGCCACTTCTCCAAATAAATTATAATTCGCCCGCTCGTCCTCTACCCGAGCGTTTCGCGACTACTGTTTCAAACATGCCTATTACTTAGCTATTAATCTTGATTTACTTTATAGATAAGTTACGATGGTAGGTAGGTATTTTCTTTGTACAGATACAACTAAGATGTTAGATAATTATACTAGTTCGTATTGTTGTTTTAAATGGTTTTGCTTTAGATTGTAGAAAGTTATACTATACATATAGCAGTTGCCAAAAAATCGTTTAAAAAATCGCTTAGTTCAGTTTTGAATATACCTAGGTAGGTCTGTCTATCTGAATTCCGTTATTGCGTAGTTGAATAGAGGAAAAATGATCTCACAAATGCTATTCACGGATATCAATCAATATTTAGCAAGTACCTAACTATAATTATACAATACTAATTAACTTGTTCTAAGAAATGGTTCGCATTCGTGCATTTCCTACATTCTCGTATAGACGTATACCTTTAGACGTAGTCACAAAGGATATTTCGCAAGAAATACACGAACTAATCGTGGAGTGTGACGGGGTGGTGTGGGGTGAACGATTAATTTAATAAATACCAACCGGATTCCGGTGCGTTTGTCTCCGAGCTATGTGGCAGGCGTGAGGCGCTTCTTGAATTACGACTCTATCTTGCCCTACATATTGTATTTATAGCTGATAACATAAACACTATTAATCACTTACGAATGACCGAGTTTCGTAAAAAGACTTTTGCAAAACTCAGGCTCTGTTTTGACAATTGAAAGTAATTACTAGACATTAACTTAAGTACTAGATTTGTATGCCACTATATGTTCTTATAAGTGTAAATTACTTGAACCACATCCCAAAAAACTGTGTCATACTTACACGAACTAACTTCCAAGTTAGTACTTCTCTGATACTTGAAGTGTTCAGTGATTATCTCTTATGTGTGTATCTACGTACGCATATGGACTTTATGTAAATCTGTTCAGCCGCGTTGTGATTGAGTAATCAACATGTAAATGTTACAAGTGTTATAAGAAATTAGCTTCTATACTATGTTTTTATAAGGATTTGATCTATCTTAATTTAATGTTAATTATGTAACTTACAAAAGTTTGAGTATACAATTATAATTAAGTTTGACTCTAATTTGAGTTCTAAATTAAATACTGATATATTATTCCAATAATATCTTGTAGAAATAAAATGTGTTTATTTTTTATATCCTTTATTTATGTGCAAGTAATAACCACGTTCCATATTTTCATAAAACTAACCTCTTTTATGGTTCGGCTACCGCCTTTGATAATGCAGGCTTTTATTTGGCTATATGCAAATCCATTCGGTTATTCCTTATTGCAAAATGCAGTCTATATTTCGGGATTTATTACTTTACACCCTCGTTAATTACCTGTTTATTATCTATAATGTAAGTATGTACGCAGTTGTTTTTTTTTTACACAATTTTTGAATATTATTTTAGTTCTGCGTATTAAATGTAGAGTGTAATAAAACATATTTAAGAACATTTTCAATATCAAAGCAGCAAACTACTAGTAGATTAAAACTGCACTGATTTGGTATTTCATAGTTAGTAGTTAAGTTTATTTATTTGAAATGAAAAATGTGTAAAGTTGTAAATTTTGGGAAAATAGGTACGTAATAAATATTGAAACTCTACTTCTCCTTATTTAACATCTATGAGTCGTTAATATCTGGTATTTGACATAATACCAAGAAAATCTTACGAAATGAACACGCTTCCATTCAAGGTGATTCGACCCTGAAGCAAGCGTAAAGGAGGGACGGCGTGCGTCTGTGTGCGTGCAGCGTACTACACGCGGCGCGGTGAGCGTGTGTTGGTGCGACAACTCATTACTTACGGCCGATCTTAGATAAATTACACACTTTTCTTACTTAGTAGGTACCTCTACGAAAGCCTATCGCGCACTAACACCAAATTAGTTTTATTGAACTCATGTTCTGTATATTTATTGGTACTTTATGTTGTCTAAACAATTACAGTTCTATTTTTGAGACTACCACATTAGTACATTTGTTGAAATCTAATTAAAAAAAGCTTTATTAAACTCTTACACAATGTATTGTCAGTTTAAATGTAAAAAAATTGAGGTAACCTCTAGAGGAAGGGAGACCTTTAGATGTATTTTGTTGATGTTCAAGGTTTTAAATAAAATAAGGATTAAATAACAAACATCTCTTTATTTTAATAATTATGTACTGGACATCGATAAAGAAATACATATATAATCGTAGTACCATAATAATTATGACACATTCATATATTATAATTTTGTACAAGTACAGTAAAAGTCCAAATTAAGTTTACGAATGTTTAAACAATATCTGTATATAGATTGTACATGAGGTAGATTGGTTTGACAGTTAAATATACACAGACATCAATCTTAACTAGTGTTGACCCACGGATAGGCCTGAGGTGTTGTCAAATGGCACTCAATGTTAACCATTTTTTATAAACAATAATAAGGAAAACAACACTTCAAAATCTTCAATTAAATAGGAACTCAAATTAATTGCAAACCATTTCGTGCACGTGTATGATTGTACCTTTTTAAATAATTTTATATCGATTGCTTTGAGTATCGAAAAAAAGCAGCTACAATATTACACGTGTACGCGATGTCAAGTGCTAGCGGCCATCAGCCGGTAACTAAAATAACAAATAAAATCAGTCTCAAACTAATGATCAGGCGACGCAAAGTGTTCGCTAATCCTGTCACTTGTACATTACCTCCGCGGAGATAAACAATAGAAAATATTTCCAAGAACTTTGGCTCTTTACCCTGGCGTAGTAACCGTAGTCAAATGAGGTAGATAATGGCAGACTCGCCTAGCTTTACACTAACTACCATAATATTACAACATTGCAACATGAAATTACGACTTCTAATCGAGATTTATCATTAAATTTGTACACATTTATATTTGTACCAATAATTTCTTTGGAAAAAAATATATCGTTACTTCTACATCGACTCCTTAGACTAAGACCCTACACTTCGAACATGACTATAGAAAATAAAATAATAATAATCAACAAACAGTACAGCCTAGTTATATAATTACATACGATAATTATAAATCATGTGCGCTAAAACGTTCAGAACAACTACTATGAAATAAAATTATATTTAAACATGGAAAATAAACCATTACATCTAGTAGGAAACTAATACCCGTAGAACAAATTGCAATAATGCTCACCACTCCAGCCCCGTGTCGAACGAGACCGCAACACAGGGGCCATGTCCACGACGAAGAGATCATAATTTAACACTAAGAGTATGTACAACACTTTAAATATTTCTGACTGTTGGCTTACAACTACAAGTAAATATTTACCTAAACGACAACAAGTCGTCGTACACATGGCCCCACATTAACACATATTTTCACTTCTCTCAATATCGATACAGCACAGCCCGTTGAGAGATGTTCGGTATCGACATAAAATAATTTGTAATATAATTTTCAATACACCAACTTCTCTACAACGTACTTTATGTAACACTACATAAATATTTACACGTAATATTAACAGTAACCATATTCATTACGTCAAGATACCGTAATTACATCGAAACGTCTACAAACTAATCGATAAATAATAAATAATCTTGTAAGAGACAGCTATGTACAGAAGCACGGTGCGCGCGGTCGGCCGCTCGCGCCTGGCCCGCTCGCCGGAGACTGCCTCGCTTACATTTAATCTTAATTACAATAGCTCCAATGATTCTATACAATTATCCCGTATCATGAATTCAAGACAAGTATCGTATTATTACCTATATTGAGAATAAGAAAGGCCCGAAATTTGAAACTTTAAGGGATTTTATAAATGAAAACATGGATGATTGAAAACCGATTACAGGCCGTATACAATAGCGGTAGATTGAACAGTCATAACTCGATATTAGGGTTTGTATTTACTCGTAACCATTTGTGAACTATCTTTTATCGCCAAAGTACCGTACGAAAAAATTGCGACCTTGTACAGTAAAACATATTCCAGTTTCAGTTCGTTAAGTCTTCGTTTCGTGAGGGAGGACACGGACACCAATTGAAGATCAATAAACGTCAAGCATAACGAAACATTTTTATATAGTTTTTATCACAAAACAATTGACGACGCCAATAAATCAAAAAATATCTTTTGTAAAATATGTTCTTTAGAAGTTTAGCAATGTTGCAAAACAAAAGAACAAAAACGCGTCGTTTTTGCTTCACCTCGCCTTACGATTATGCAAATAGTACAACAATAAGCTTCTAAACTGTAACATGGATAAAAAAAGTACTTTTTATGGCGAACATTGCAAATGCAAAATCGTAAAAAAGATAGAGGACTACCTAACGAGACTATGTCGGTAGTCTTACGGAGAATTAAAAAAAAACCCTATAAAAAGTAACCGTTGCCGTATTTAGTAGAGCAGTAATTATTTTTCGTCTGGAAGAATATTGCATAGAATAATGGAGTAAAAGGCGAGCGTCTCCGTAAAAGCGAACTAAAGAAAATCGGCTTCGGCGGCCGACGGCAGCGCGGGGTCTACGCGGGAGGAACTCGTATACCGGCTCAGCGGCGCGCGGCGGCGCGCGGGCACTACGCGGAGTGGACCCGCAGGTCAGTGGGCGAGTCCGGCGTGGCCGGTCTCCGTGGTAAGGACAGGTCCTCGGGCTCCGTCTGCTCGGGCCACTCGTCCCAGCGCCAGTCGGGTGCGGTCGCCACGGGTGGGCTCGGCGTGTCCGGCTCGCAGCCGCTGCTGGCGCACCTGTGCAGCGCGGCAGCTTGCCGCCGCCGGAAGCGGGCGCCGCAACGACAGGCGAACGGAGCATCACCTTCATGTACTAGAGCGTGTGCTTTTAGCTGGTTGGAGTCTGAGAAGCGCGCTGGACAGCGAGCACACGCATAAGGTCGCTCTCCAGTGTGAACGCGTAGGTGTCGCCGCAGGTTGGCCACCTGCACGAAGTGGCGCGGGCAGTGCGGGCAGCTGTATGGCTTCTCTCCAGTGTGAAGACGGAGATGTGTCTTTAGGTGATGGTCTCGGGTGAATCGTTTGTGACATTCACCGCATTCAAACGGTTTCTCGCCAGTGTGGGTACGCTCGTGGTTTTGTAAGACGTGCTTGTATCCAAAAGAACGTGAGCAAACCTTGCAGGTGAAGAGTTTATCGCGGGGAGGGTCGGCAGCACCGGGCGAGGAGCCGGACGATGGAGGGGAAGGGGGCGCGGTGTTGGTGTCATCAAGCTTGGGCGTGCGGCGGCGCTTGCGTGCGCGCTCCAGCTCCTGCGGTGGCAGCAGCGGCGCGGGCGGTGACGGCGGCCACGCGGCCAGCAGCGCACCCGAGTACAGCTCGGCCGGCAACCCCGCAACCAGCGCCGCCGCGCGCGTCGCAAGCAGCCGCTCCGCCAGCATCGGAAGCGACTCTTGACGCATGCTCGATAGCGGTCTTACTGATACACCTGTGCCAAAAAATAAAAAAATTAGAAAATTAAGTAAATAATTTGGATAAACTACTTTATATTAGCTTAGCTAATAGAAGCTCACTAAAGATACTGAACCACTTTTTCCTGGCACTAAAATTGTAGTTATAGTTTCTCCATTACCACTTCCGTCAGGACTTGGTTTCGGCCTAAACAAATAACGTTGTCAAACCTATCGATAGCATACTTATCAGTGAGAGAACAAAAAATACGGCAAAAACTAAACCAGACGCTGGAAAGGAAACATTTGGTCGCAATCACGCCGCTGCAGGTCGCTTCCGCCCCGACCTGTTGCGCAAATTGTAGCCGCCACTACCGACACACTCATTCTTTCCAAACTTATGAACTTTCATGGCTTAATCATTGATGTAACTAAGTAAATATTTTCGGAGTGGTCTTCGCTTTCAAAACGTCAGGAATGAAAAGTAATAATTTGGTGTGACGAGTTTGTATAGTGTCGCTGAGCGGCGGGCGAGGCGCGGGCGCGGGGGGAGAAGCGACCAGACCACTTACCTATATAATGGAATTAATTATTCCTCGAGCGGCAAACTCCGCCCGCCCGCTCCGCCCAAATTATATTCAAATATTAATTTCGTTGAAGAAAAGCCTTTTTGAGAGCACTTAATTAAAATTAGACAAAATCATAATTGAAAGTTCTCCTCGAGGCGTGAAGAGGCGGCCCGAGGAGGGAGCTCCTTACATTATCTACTTAGCCGTGGAATTAATTCCCGGCCGGCTGTGGACTCAGTCATCGCGCTTAATTGAAAAACGCAAAATATATTGTCGTCTACGACGTATTGTGTTGCAGAAGACATTTTGCACTAAATAAAAATTGGTTCAAAGAACCAGTAACACATTTATCGCGTATTCTATGAATGTTTCGGTATAATTAATAACTTGTCGAAACTACGTATTGATAAGTACATAAAGTCCGTAGTATAAGATAATTTTAAAGTTTATGATTAGGCGGAGGCGTCGCGCGCGGCACGTACCGGCTTATCCCATAACTTTTTAATAACATTCCTCGTTATATTTCGAGGACGAACAGCGAACCGCACTCGTGATGTGATCAGAATTATAATACTAGGCTTAATGTAAAAGTTTAAACAAGTAAATACAGTATTTTTTGTAAACCAGTCTTGTACTGTGACGTAGCATCTAATTCAGTTTAAAAACATGGCAAAAATTTATTATTTGTTAATTGATTAAAGTAGAGCTCTTAGAGCCATTCACAGCTACAGTTTTTTGTCTTCTAAAAATTTAATAAACAAATAACAATTAACAAACAAGCAAAGAGTATATTATAATTTTAATCAGGTTCGCAGTACACCTATCGATCAGTTATTGGGTACGTTTTTTGTACGAAGCAGCGTCATAATGTTTCATTTTTATTAGTCGGTCGGGCCCGTCGGGTGACAATGTTGGTGATAAATTTTTACAGCGCGCCGCACCCTTCCGCACGGAGCTTTTTATGTGCTAAAGAGTTGTAATTATCCCCTCTTTATACGCCATAAATATTTGTCAATAACCCATATTCAATACTTTTATGGAGTCGCCTGCGGCCGCCACTCCATAACTCATTATTGCGTAAGGGTTCGCCCGATAACGGACGTGTCAATGACGTCCTTATTGCTCCGCACTTGCTACTTGTTACTCATATTCATGTGGAGTTTTCTCTAAAAAAGCGAAGCTTGTACAAGTTTTAGTTTCAGTGCATAATGGGCCCAATAAATATGTTAAATTCTCTTTGGTATTTTTATTTTAACTTTTGGTTTTGATTTTATAAGAAGTATTAGTTAATACTATTATACCTTTACTTTAGTTAACTTTTCTTTAGCAAAAAAGCAAAAGTATAAGTAAATTTGTTTTTTGCTCTTATATAATTGCTTTATTGAGAATCTTAATGTAACTGTATCGCTATTAAGGGGTTTTCGAGTAAAATAACAGCAGCAATTGTAAGATTGTTCTGTTACGGTAAGAATAATTTAAGACATACACAACCCGAATTTGTCGTAAACGACCTAATTACGGCGAGCGCCATATAATGGGATTAACCTGCGGCTACCGCTGGTCCGCTGGCTTTAAGTACGTTCGCACTCGCACAGATTACTGAGCTCGTACGGTTTCGGTGGTTTAGGGTTAAGCGGGATACACGCGCCGGGACAGGGTAATGGGGCTTCGCTGACATAACAGTAGAGTAGCCGTAACAAGTAGCGTAAGTATTGGTAACCTTGGATAAGACATCGACATTGCTAATGCTGTGACTGACAAAAATGTTGCTCACTACTTGTAAGGTAACTTTGTGGTGTGCGATTATCCTAATTTATGTAGGTATAAATACAAAAAGATAAAGATACCTATTATAGGTATCTTTATCTTTTTGTATTTGAAACGCATTATATAATTATTTTTTATTTAGGTATCTAGTATTTTGGGTTACACATTTGTGTTATAGATTGCCCATTTTGTGGCAAGAATTATGTTCCGTTTGTTATCAAATAGATTTATCTCATGATTAGTACATAAGATATTTTTTTTTCATTAAAAAGCTTATGAATAAAAAATTTAACGTATTCGTAGGTTAACAAAGAAAAAATAACTATGCAACCGTCAACATGACGCTTTGAAATAAGAAGATATAGATTATATTTGCTTTAAAATATGGTTTAATCTCAAATGGATTAAACATTATGCTGTTGTTCATTATTTTTTTTATGAGAACTTGTGAGTGTGACAATTTATTTGATTGATTGGGATAATAATATATGTTTTTTTTATTTGTATTTTTTTTTGTTGTATGTTAACGCGGTATAAAAAAAATATGCGAATAAGATATATAGATATAGAAAGTGTTTTATGCGTAACTTTTGTTATGAGAATGTTATATAATAAATATAAATAAACTCTTTAATAACGTATTTCATAAAGAGTACCTATATTATATTTACCCGGACATAATAAACATATGATTAATAAGTGCTTTTTAGTTTAATCTATATTTCTAATAGTACATACTGTACTTATTTAACTTTATAAAGTAATTTTAAGTTTTTAAACTTCATTTGTTTTTTACCCCGACGAAAAAAAAGGTGTTATAAGTTTGGCCGCTGTGTGTCTCTGTCTGTCTCTAGCAACATAGCTCTTAAACGAGTAAGCCGATCTAGTTTCTTGGCGTTTGATCATAGTTATAATATATCAAAACCGGTGCTGCCGTTTACTATGTATGCGGATGAAAGTGGGTATAAATAATTGAATAATCCTAAACATACCCAAGTGGGGTATCAAATAAAAATAAATTATGTACAGATTACAATTACACGTTTTGTCAAAAATTTGTCGAGGGCTTCTTAATTTTTTAATTTATATTTATTATAATATGAATAATAAAAAACAAACCCTGATCAATATAAGAAAAATAATTAAGAATAATAAGGACAGTTTCTTATAAACGACAAGAGATGGCGCTGGTTGTTAAATGTAAACCATCTGAGTAATAACAAAGTAAACCAATATTAAGGCTACCGGAGAGAGGAAACAATAATTTATAATTAAGTATTAACTACAAATCATTGTCGTATCATAAGTATGTATAATAATTACACAATCCAAGTATTACAGGAATTAAATTCTAATCAACACAATGACCCTTTAAATAGGTGATTAACGAGAAATTAGAGCTAAAATTATAAAATTTAACGATGATCCGTTCTTACTTCTTAATAATAATTGTTAATTATTATCTTAATCAATGATAATCTCCGTTTTCCGCTTGCAAATGATGCATTGAGTGTTATAATAGCAATCGAGACTATTTTAATTCTAAGCAGGACCCCATACGATATAATAAATTGTATTTACCTGGTAAATTGCAATCCAAGACACTTTTTAATTTTAGTTAACCAGCATGTTGTGAAAAACATCAATTTTGTTTCATTACGACTTTTAACACTTTTACGACTTGTTAAATTTAAATACAATTATGATTAGATGGATCTTAACAATAATACATTAAATAAATAACTTAGAATTCACAAAATACTGGTACAAACACAAAACAACAAATTTCTACATTTCGTAGAAGTATACTACGCGACTCGCTGCGTAGCAAAGACGTAGCGCGCGGCTACGCGTTCGCTACCGCCTACGGTTCACTGAATCTGCAAAGTTCGCTGAATGCAAATAAACATGTGTGCGGTGAGCGCGGGTGTGTGGGCGGCCAATCGCATCGCTCGCTCCACGCACGCCGCGCGCTCGCCCGGCAACATTTGAAACTTTACTACACACATGCACTTCCAGATTCAGCGGACCGAGGAGACAGCTAGATGCACTTAACTAAAAACTTCACAAACCTCTAGAATTCTGCGTCGACTGCAGCGACAGGGCCATCTCACTCCAGATTCACAGCAAAATGCATTTATTTGCACTGATTTCTTGGTATATTTATTGTCCCTCGGCAACTTATTATTTGTAAAAGTTTTTGAAAAGTCAGTAAAAACTATAAAGAGATAATTTTTATTGGAGACCGATTACATGTTATGCCGACGCGGAGTCGCGATTGTAAATGATGGGGGCACGCGATGCGAGCGCGCTCCGTGCGACCTACCACAACACTGGCGGTAGCGGCGGCGAGCGGCGAGCTTACGGCCGGCCGCCCCTCCGCGCGGTAAACACACCCCCACGCCCCTCCCCGAGCCCGCGCCCCCCTCGCCCTGCACCCCGCACCCCGGTGCACTCCACGTGCACGCAATGCATTCACTTTTTATGGCCGCTACTACATTATGTTCCTTCCTGACGTTGTTTTTTAGCCCTCCGAGCGAGCGCCACATAAGCACTTTTTATGTTTTACGAGCGGCTCCCGTGCGGCCCGGCCGGTACTTTCTTTGAATGCAACTAATTTGAGAACATACATACTCCGCGTTATCTCACAACTGTTTGTTCTTCGGTTGTAATTATTATAATCATCTATTGGAATGTTAAGTTATATTTCTGTTGCATGTAATTAAGGTTAGAGATTCAGATCAGGCCAGGGATGCTTTTTGTGTTTATGCATTTCTTCGAATATAATGTTTGTTACTAAATCAATACATAACTATACTTTGGTGGTTTTTTTATGCATACATAACTTTTGGTAGCGTAGTTGAAAAAATCTTTATTTTCTGAACAGACAAAAGGAACATATGTGAATTGTTATTAATTCGTGTGCAACACAAAGAAATTATACTTGAGGCCACTTTAAGCCAGGAGAGCTTTGAGCACTTTAAGATCAGGTGTCGTGACACATCACGAGTCGAAACATAACTTACACAACATACATAGTGTACCTGTACAGGCACTTGGCTAGTAGAAATCGACAAGAGAGAAACTCTTAAAGTAAAAAGCAAGGAAATACCAACTAACTCTTTGCGTGGACTGATTTTGGACCAGGGACGCTACAATTATTATTAAATGGCATATATTATAGTATTTTTTTATTTTGTCAATTTAAAAATTTTACTGCTTAGAATATATTTATACCAGATCACATATAAAGCAGATCATAGCAAATGCTTTAATGAACTTACGTATAAAGTAAATATTATTTAACAACACTAGAGTTAACGAATTAGAATCGATAACTTACAAGTCTGTAAAAAAAAAGAACAATAAGAAACTTTAAATATAATCTTACTAGCGACTCCACCCGTGTGGGTTTTGGCTATCGTGGCAAAAAGTAGAATTTATATCCTTTCCTAGGACCCAAGCTAACCACATACCAAGTTCCATTAAAATCGGTTAAGCAGTTCTGATAGTGTCGAACGGTTCACGTATTGCATTTATATACTTTGCTTCGAAATTAAATGTCCGATTTGAATAAATATATTTTTTTACACTGCTTCATTTAATCAACATGCTTGATGATAAAACTATTATTTGAATAAGAATTCATACTTATAATACGAATGTAACCAACTTTTGTTTCCACCGGCGATCTAGTTAAATTTTAGTATACACTGTTGTGACTTATTCAGGTATATTATTTCGCGGACTTTTAGTAGGCAATAATAAGTAGGTACTTTAATCATGTTGTGCAAATTTTTATGTAGGTATTAGCAATAGTTTTAATGAAATAATAATAAATTATCTAGGCATATTTTGCTGCTTTGGGTTACATTATTGTAATTTGCTTAAATTTTTTTTAGCTTTCTATTTGTGAAAATTGGTAAAATTCGGTACCAACAAAAAAAACTTTTTTTTTCATATTAGTTTAGGTAAGTGTCCCAAAACAGTCGCACATTTCATATATATATGTCAATAAGAAGTATCAATATATAATTAAATAACAAGGAGCAAATATCCAGTGAAATATTTAAGGGTGAAATATGTCATACAAATACTAAACGCAGTAATACATTTTATTCATAGTCAGTCATACGTTTCTTTCATTTAGTGGGTAGTTTAATTACTATTATACATTAATTATACACAGTTATTTTAATTATCATAATGATCTTTAATGAATTTTCTTGTTCATTGTTTTTAATGATAGAGCTAAATCGGATTGCATTATCATTACCTTTCACAAACAACTATTATTTAATTTTCTAATGTTTTTCCAATAATTCACAGCATTAGGATTTCCTAAGCTCAAATATGCTAAAAAATACTTTACCTGATAAAAAGCTGAATGTGTATCTACAGATCCAGTTTTTTATTTCATATGAAGTACTGAAAAAAAAATTGAAAATCACAATCGAAAGCAAAATGAAGAGATACATGGATGATCTGAACTATCCTCATATTATGTCCTTAAAGGATTTTATCACAGTTTGCGACTCATGTAATGATACAGACATAAAGATTTGTTTACCATCTCCACGAGAATAGTGCAAACTATTTTAAGTGAACAACAATTGGAGAGGACTACTAATTACATAACATAATGGTAGCTTCGTGTGGCCATCTAGTTCGGTAGTACCTTATGTATAACAAGGCACCAGTCCACGCTCCACAGAACGTTACCGCCGTCCTTGCAGTCACGAGGCAATCATTAGCTCAAAGACAACACGCATAAAAAGCATAAGTGTCGGCCCAGTACGGCGGACCGCGTAAATTAACCATTTTTATTGTAGCCGCTATTTTTACCACTTTATTTTTACCATTTTAGTGAGCACGCGCCGCCCTAGCCAAACTCACTTTTTGTCCCAACTCGGGGAAATAAACGAGCAGCACACAACTATTTTAGAGTTTTGTGTTTTTAGAAAACATTATGTGAAGTTATTTCCAGTTATATCATTCGGTTTGTGAGACACAAATGGGTTTAATAGACAATCAACGTCGCAGATGTATGGACGTATCGAAGAGGTAAACATCAATCTCTTTAATCTACTCATTATAGTAATCTTAAATGTTGCAATAAAAGAGTCTCTGTTACAAAAATATTTCAAGAATCAATTAATTAAAAATAATAGATTTTTCTGCTAATCCTAACTGGATTAACTTAAATCGCAGATAATACTGGTAAGGAGTTTAGCTTGAAAAAAGTTAGTAGTTTTGCTATCCCGTCACTAATCTGTACAAGGTGACTGATATTTGTCAGTATAACATATTATGATCTGCGCTTTATCTAGATAAGATTTTGTACCTAAACCTTTTTTTAGTTATTTCAGTATTTTTAATTTTAAGTCAGACCAGCTGTCAAAACCACAATAAATCTATTCAATAAACACTTATCTTTGAAATATGTATGTAACCGGAACTACCTTTAGTGTCAAGCAGTACACCTTATCAGCATCAATAAATCAAACAAGACTAAAGACACCGTTCTATAACAATACAGGGCACGGCGAAAAGAACTCTTCGTTTTTTAAGAGTTTTGCTCCCACCTGCTGTTGTCGCGTGCCCGATGATGAAACAGGAAAATAGCTCCTATAAGCATGTACATAAAGCTTAAATACGCCTGGTAAGAATATGTGCAACTATGTTTTTTAGATAAAAAACGATGCGTCTATCCTTGTTGCTCGCAGTGCATGGTCCTTATCTGTCAGGATGTTTAAGTCTGGTATCTGGCACACGTCGAGCCACCTTGCTTCGAATTCGGGGGCAGGCTCGTGTTTTACCAGGGTAACTATAAATTGGGCAACAACATCTTTGTCCCTCAAACATTTGCACTAAACAATTAAGTTTGCCAACAAGGCAGGTGTAACTTATCTAACATCGATGCAACGTCGTTAATTAAGGTAAATTACACAAATGTAGAATTATAGTTTGAGTTTGCTGATGCCATCTCGCTAATGTTGATTTAGGGTTTATCCTACAACAGTCAATGCACGTGTCCTAACGACAGATGCAAGATTGTGACATTAATTAGGTTCGCCTTTTTATAGGTAGAGTTAGAAAAAACGTATGTTGGATTACAAGTGTATGTTGTTTTACTATTAAAATATATATCCGAGCTTCTGTCCAGAGTGAAAATGAAAGCTAAGATTCCTTTGTTTTGTGGAGAACGCGCCCCACCTCTGTCGGCGCGCTCTTCAAAGGAACCAACTCTTTGAAGACGAGAAACCACAATTAAGCCTTGCCGAAGTGAATTCAAGGACGCGTCACTTTACTCGCAAATAAAAGGTATTCGTGTAACACTCTTACTTTTCTTTTATTTCGCACAGAGTTATTTGCAATAATGTGTATTGTTTGAAAGGCTTATTCAGTGTTGTAAACAAAAGAACCCTTTCACAGTCGACGCTAGCATTTTCTGAAAGACAACCCTTTTACTTTTTAATATAAGTATATGATAGACGAGTAATGTACCAGTAAGTAACATACACCTGATAGTGTTATATACATTACTTAATTATTTTATTAATACCATTACGTATTCCTAACAATTTAATTTGGGTTAATATTTACAAGCTTTTTTTCTAAACAATATGGCTTGTGCTTAAAGTAATTAAAAATGAAACAAGACTTATATAGTTCAGACGGGAGTTTTAGGTAATATAATGGTCGGGAAGGTAAAGTATCGCGCAAACCTTATTTTGGCAACTTGACGTCATAAAGCAAACATTAAAAGCGAAAGTAAACAAAAGGGTCCAGAACAAAGTATTCCGACATGCGCAAGTAATTTGTCCTATTGCGTTGTTATCTGAAACAAAGCAAATTTTATACCCGTTTTGCAAACTGGGGCACAACTACGCTTTATGACGCGCCGGGCGCATTGTATCACTGGAGATAAAGCCTTGCAAACTTTTTGCACCAGTAGTTAACAATTATTGACAATGGACATCGGATATCGAGAAAAATCATCAGGTTGTCATAAAAAAGCGAGGCCACATTTAAAGTCGACTGTTTGTAGCAAAAAGTACTGTCGGTAGTTATTTAAGTATTTATGATCGACCATTACCTAAATTGTTTTTGGAATGTTTTATTTCTAAGTAGAAACCGATGATAATAATTGCCCAATACACTTAAACTTATTAATTGTTTACGTACAATTTGAATCGATCCCTTCCGTGTGAACGACAGATGTGCGCAAGCGACGAAATTACAAAAATTGTGAATATTTTTATTCACATTATAGGGCGCTCGGCCGTTACAAATCAATTGCACACAATGAAACGATTTTTTTGTGTCGATGTGTGCGATTTTAATGTAAATTTCTGGTAAACTTTGGACGAAATCAGGTTTTCCTTTAACATTATAGAAGGGCGGTTGATCAAGAACCGATATAGTTACAACAATCTTATGATTGATTACAAACTTGTTTGAGTAGATTGACACATCAATGGAATGTGTCAAAGTTTCAAGTGAACGTTCTACTAATTATAACGTTTTTATATTGAACAATTATATTAAATGGATTACGATTAACATGACAATCAATATTTCGATTAAGAAATTTAATAAAATAGTTTACTTACTAAAGCAAAAAAAGTTTTTAAATAGTTTTTTGTTGCGAATTTTAGTTTTTTTTTTGTACAAATACAATGTAATCGCCGTTACTTCATACCGTCAAACAATTTTAATCTCAATGGATAGTAATTAAATTAATATCAACTATTACTCCTAGGGATACATGAGTAATCTATTCTTTTGATATTTCTTCACAAACCGAAAAGTCCGTTACATTATTCGTCTCAACCCCAGCAAAGTAAGTTCTCATATAAAATTCTTGAGCTTTTACGAGTTATACATCGTGCAGGTGAGAGCGAGTGACAATCGAACAAGAATAAAGTATAAAATATCGCCTCCAAAGGATTCGCATTGAATATTTATCCCCGGCCGCGCAGCCCTGTCCGACTGCCCTTTGTTCTCAGCGGCCGTTTAAACTTTTGATTCTGCAACTGGCAACAGTCAACTGGACCCTCGGAATTGATCAGGATAGTCGCCTTAGTGTTGATGTACTACAATAATAAACTTTATGTCGATGGCGGTTGGGTACAAAAGCGAGTGTTTGAATGAGGGTGGATAGGTCGTTTGTAGCGCGGCAGGTGGCTATTCCATACTTGCGTCACGGCTCTCCCCTTCCGGGTGTGATGAATAATTCCCTTTTTCTCCGGGAGAATTGTCGTTGCGAACTATCCCGGCGACTCGATACGCACCGTCGGCCGCTTCGCATAAATGTGAATTATATCCTACACTATCCCACTTACAGAAGTCCTCTTTTTATTTCAACGCTAAAGCTGGATTTATGTTTTCCCCCAACTGAACATTACGACCGGTTACGTGTTATTTGGCCAGCAGACAAAACATATTCTTGTTACATAATACATAGATATTTATAGAATGATCTATGGTTAATAGCTACATTTTTATACACTCGCAAACTTAATTAAAATTATTCCAAATATAACTTGGTAGTTACGTTATGTTACTTGTTATACGGGCTACGGTCGAGTTATGCTCCCAAAATCAAAATGATAATGAGTGAATTTGGTGCTATTTATTATCCCGACACATCGTCTAAATAATTATGTAAATTAATAGTCGTATTTGTTTTGTAATCAAATGCCAAGGGAAATGCAAAGGATTAAAAATAATAAGTGATCAATTTTACTTGACCATCCCTACAAATGACTTTCTCTATAAAACGAATATAATGTAATCTCGATCTCGATATGAAATGACAGTACAGTGGCTATGTAAACCGTTCATTTGTAAATATGTCATTTACCCGCGCACAAAGGATTAGGTAATGCTATCTCGCGGCATTGTACAGCCGCGGTCCGGCGACGGCAGTGCGCGGCGGGTAGCGCGGCGGTCACTGCTCGATCACTCCTTCTTTCAGCCATTCATAACGTCTTTCAAACGTCTCTGGCCCATTGTGCGCCCGTCGCACTCCTTCCAGTCGAAACTGTCACCTTTTGTGTCGTACGACTCTTCGTCCGCTGTCAAACGCCTTGCACAAATTCAAAAATAACATCGACATAGGTTTTTTGTAATGTTCCTGTACAAACTTTAGATAAGTTTGGCTTTGATCTTTGTCTGATGCAAACAACGGACGTGTCCTGTCGCTTATCTGTGTATTGATCATGAATGAAAACGTATAACCATAAACCTAAAGGTAAACTAAAAAAATCTTGCATATTCTATCCGATAAGCAAAGATTCATAACTCCGTGCATCCTTTCCCTAGAAAAACATTTCAAATGTCCCTTAATCATGTTTTGACATAGTAAAACATATTTACATTTCCGACTATAGTCACTTATCTCAATGTCAGTTCCTAAAGTGACAAAGATTTTTTTGTTTGGGCATCATCTATCGTTTATATAACATTTAAATACACAAAAGCAATAAAACATCGTGCATTAAGATGATGGCGAGAGTTCACAAAGTGAAACTTAAAGCGAATCATCTCGTGTGGTGTAAAGAAGCCGCACAATACAATAGGTGCTTAGCTTGACATCAAATCGCAATTTTTAAAAAATATAATACCAATGCACTCGTGCCGCTCGAAGCGACGCGTGCTATTGTGATGCAACGAAATGCATAATTTGTGAGCACATGCCGTTTTTTACCAAAAAATGAGTATAAAAAGTGACCTAGAGATCGATTATGTAACGGGAATCCGTTGGACGGTATCTATTGAATATTTTTTGACCCCGACATGGACAACAAACGAGACGTCCAGGTGCGAGTTCGCATAAAAGATATTATTATATACACTATCCATTGTTAATAAGATTACAATTTTACATTTCGATGTGATATTTTTTGTTGAAAAATAAAGTTTGGGGTCAATCTTACCAGAAACTATCGGTACGGCTCGTATGTGTGTGTTTGCATTACTGGTCTGAAGTCCAACTTCAATACATCGTTAAGTAAGTAGAATTATCAAATAGTTACTTAATTTTACATGAAAGTTCAAAGAGCAGTTGAAAAACATTTTATTTAAAGGAAAATAAAAAATATTACTTATTACATTATATTTATTTTAATATTTATTAAGAACGATATTGAAATGTTTTAAATCATTTATGACAATGTCAAAATCGAGAAACTTGGTTTTAACACAAACCTAGTGTGCACATAGGGTACGCTAAGCAATTTGCTTCCTGCGGCGCTAAAGACGCATCCACACTTGATTAAATGTATGATTCATGCATGTGCTCTTCGTAATAATAAATCACACTCCTGAAGCAAAACATTAAAAAAGTATAATTAAATACCAATTTCAAACTTTTAATATTATAAATACCACAAGACAGCGTTTTTTTTACCTTAAATACCTCGATTATATTATGTAACTCTCTAAACATTTTGCTATGTTTCACGTACTTTCATAAATTATGATTAATATAACCTAGAATAGAAGCTTCCAGATAGGTATTATTCTAGATTCAATATTTTTATACTTCACTAAAAAAAACACCCACTTTTAGATATAAATGGTACAAATCACATACACATAAAACAACCACACTTAGCGAAAATAAGTGGATTTCATCCTTAACTATGGACCTATACGTACAGTCATGTAAAATATTAAACAAACATTCTTCATACAATGGTTAACTGTGCCTGAAATCTTTGATTGGGTTTTTTGTTCAACACAATAGTTTCAGAAAAATTCTTCTATTCGGAATTTGTTACAAGGAATTGAACATAAGATTTTCTCAAGGTCATGCTTGTTA
Source organism: Diachrysia chrysitis (assembly GCA_932294365.1). Lineage (NCBI taxonomy): Eukaryota > Metazoa > Arthropoda > Insecta > Lepidoptera > Noctuidae > Diachrysia > Diachrysia chrysitis. The sequence goes on along the minus strand of OW028649.1, from coordinate 5,402,115 downwards.
GTTTTCAATACAATAGGTTACCTATCTTAGGAATAATGGAAAAATATAACAAAAAGTAAAATACTAGTTCATAGCGCTATTGTGGACGCGCGCTAAAGTCGCGGACACAGCAAATCCTTCCGATTTCTCGTACGCTCTCCGATACTTTGACATGCCACGAGATTCAGCCAGTGTGACCAGATTCGAGAAATAAATAAAATTAATAAATCAAATTTTATGTTAATGTTGTTTTTCACGAGAGACTTAGCGTTTATTATTGTTTCAAACACCTAATTATAACCACAGTTTAACAGGATACTAGATTAATTTTAACCTACTTGTCGTCATTATTTGGTCAAATACTTGTCAAACAATATGACCTGAGTAAACATTTTACGAGGCCTAATAAATCACTTTAATTGATTAGTAATTAGTCGTCACTGAATTCCAATTATATTGTATATATAATTTAATATTTAAATCATTCACGATTAATCTTTGTCGTTTGACCTGTACGACTTCTTGCTTAGATAAATCCTAAAAACATCGGTGTAATAAAAATAGAATTCCTTGAAAAAATCCAGAGAGCTGGCAACACCGTGGTGGACAGTGGAGAGCCGACCTGCGTGGCCCTCACCTCCTGAAACTGACAACACCTTTGACGCAATCACAAAACAGCCCTTGCGTAACCTCTCGCAAACCCTCCTCGCACACGTCAAATTTCATACACAAATCAATATAACACAAAAAGAACTGGTAAAGACGTGTCTATTCACAAATTTGTGTCTGAAGAGCAATATTCTCTAACTATCGCATAGTTCAGTAAAGACGTCAGTCTCACTTAGCATTTAAATCAAAGACTACGACGTCATAATTGCTTGGCTGTAATTAAATGGCTATCATTTAATTACACATCGAAAACTTTAATTAAGTATGTATTAAGCATTTTTTTCATAGAATTTTAATAGTAGTTACCTTAATGAGTACCCCACCTAATTACGCTGGTATCTACTAAGTATAAAGCTCACAAAATACTGCTATTTAAAACTATTGCGATACCTAAATCGCCGACGGGGAACTCTACAAATAAGGTGATTGACATCTAAATTTTTTCATAAAAAATACTTAAAGTGAGTAAAAAATGTTGATCGGATTACTCAAATGCAAGGCCAGCTGCGGGACAGTTTGCGGACGCCGCACTTTTTTGCTCAGTGCCCAACAATCTATCAATACTGCACCATTCAACAACTTCCGATCTCATAGTCCAATTTCGTTTCAATTCGGACGTATCTAATTGTAAATTCATTAATCTTTAGGTTCGCATCTCCAACCACTTGTGTCTGGTCAGTTGTTGACAGGAAATCGATTTGTATTTTTTATCTGCCCTTTATTAGAGATACAAATACTAATACGATAGAAGAACGATAATTTTCGACAGAATGAGCTTTTGGTAACCTATTAATTATGTAATGATCGAAAATATATATATATACCTTGATTTGACGAAAGAATATTGATTAACTTAACGTATTATGTCTCATCAATAAAGTAGGGCTCGTTTACCACATAAGAACTATTAGATCAGAACTTAATTGCCTCGCCCAAAAATGGTTCGTAATTGTTTCACACGAAAATCGTTTCAACATATACGTATTTTTTATTTTACAAATTTTATTGTACCCAAATACATAAATAGGTTGCTATAACCCTGAGCCCCAGCTAATGTCAGTATCGTCTCATCTCACCTTGGTGTGAGGATTAGCTAATCAGCTTACTAATTAGCTTATCCCAACCTCGAGGTGGCAAATTGATGTTCCAGTGTCCTACTGATTTACCGTAATTTTAACAAAGTTTTAAATCAATTTATTTGTTTATGTTCGTAAGTAACTGCATCAGTTTTGATACTGACCCTCCAAAAGCCGAAAAGAATTAAGTTAATATTTGTTTTCATATTGTATTTTATTTAAACATCAACATTTTGTAATGTTTTCCTTGCCGCTACCAAAATCACATAAGCGTGTTTTACGCATGTATAAAAGTCGGTCCCACATATCTTACTTTTTTATAAAATATTGGCAAAATTGACATCTCGATCCTTTGAGGTTTTTAATAACCGTTTCCTGTCCAATATGACATCAGAATAGAATGTTATAGAAAACATTAGTGTCAAAAGAGCATTTAATGCGGATTTACCTTTGTGTGGGCGAACGTCACTTAAAATTATATCAATGACGAAGTTTGATCATAAAAGGACAATATAGGTAGGTAGCAGTTATTAAACATATTGTTAAACATTAGAAACGCATGAACACGTGCATCAAGCAACTTAACGCAAGCTCCAAGTATATAAAATATAGGTTTAAATCAAACTAAATTCCAGAGTACTTGCTGAAAATTCAAAATAAATATTTTATTGTTCATTAAAATTTAATTTAATGATTAAATATATTTCAGATTCAGATTGTCCGAAAATATCACCATTTAAGTCAACATTTGTGCTTCATTTTTAGAAACATAAGATTTGAGAAACATAACTCTTTGTCTTGGCTATCAGTTCAATACATTAAGTTAGTTGGTTTCACCCAACGCGTACAACATACAAGTATCAATAATTGCACAATAATCATGTATGGGAACTTTTTGCATCGGGTCAGCATAATGCCACGGAATATTATATTTCTCTAGAAAGAAAATATCCCATTTCCGCATCTTCCTACAACAATGAGTGCGCCAACAAGCTATTCAAATACTACGCAGGCGTTCGCAAACCCAAATATTTTTTGCTCACCACGAATTAATGGATAACCAAAACCAATGCAAAATAAAAAATAGCCTTATTAAATGTTGGTTTCGCGTAATAACACGTTGGTGGTTTTTTCTTTGTTTCCAAGAGCCACACCGAGATATCCGGTTACGGCCGTTAAATATTTTGCCTCTCGATGAAAGGGAAACTTGTAGTTTTTTCTATGAAATCTCGTTTTTGCTCAGTCAACGCGGAAGTCGTCTACACTTATGCAAAAGCTGGATTTTGGAATCGTTTTCGCTTTTATTCCGTACCGAGTAACATACAATTACACACACAGAGTAACGAACTTCTGCTATAATTGCCATCTCATTGTTGAAAGTTCTTAATCGAATTGCTTTTTAAGTTCTCGCAGATTTTCGTAATTCATTGAATTAAGTCAAATATCTAAATTTTGCTGAATTCAAATAATTTTTGCAAAGGAACATTTATCAAGCCCACAAAGAGAGTGAAACCTCTCTCAAAAGAGGCCTGCTCCGGACAGATTTAATTTGTTGCGAAGGCCTTTATAATTGGAACATAAAGATTGCGAGTAATTAATTTTCGCAGCGAGTCAGAAGCAAAGAGGCCGCGTATTGAGCCTGAGCGCGGCACCACCGCGCCTAATTAATATTAATGACCCCAGGAGGCGCCCACGGCCGCCGTCGTCCCTTATCTGACACCTACACATAGTCACGTTAATTTTTGTCTGATGGTTTCATGTGCTTTTACAGGAATGCGAGAGTGTCTTGTGGAGTCATGGAGCGTCGCGTAGGCGTCGGGGCGCTCACGAGACAATGTTTGATTAGATATGTGCGAGGATGGATGGGCGGGCGAGGCGGGGCCCTGACCGATGAGACGCCGCTAAAAGCCGGACGGAAGCCACGGACACCCGACTCAGGTTACACCAACCGTGGGATACGACGCAACCATGCTCAGGGTTGACGCCGACCATGTTTGTCAACACATCCAACTTGTGAATATAATATTGTTTGCGTTTATTTGCTGCTAGGGCTACATAAAACATCTATCTCTTCATATAATAAAATAGTAATCGACAACTCTCTTTTGCCGGTTGTCAAATTGTCTGTTGGTTGCATTAAAAAAATACTTAATAGATTGCTGGAAAATATTGAGAGAATATTTTAGAAAAACCGTAGTGTGCACTTAGCTATGTTTAAACACGCTATTACATCAAGGTGATAAGAAATGGAGCTTTAAATTTTCATAAACTCGAATTCATCTGAAAACTTAAATTGGTACTTTTGGCGTATAAACAGAGGGGTAACCATGGCGAAATTAGGTAGCCATAGCAACCAGATATCTTATTTTGATTGAAGTGTGATTAATTTTATAATGTTTTACTGGATATCTTTAACGTACATAATTATCGCCTCGGGTATCAGCTAGTTACAAATAAATACTTCGCAACGAATCGTTATGTAAATTTAGAATGGTTCATTAAATATTCATGAAGACCGAGAGATGAAACGATGAAACTCCAAATTTAATATATATATTTTTTTTAAATATAGGCATTCATTACAAAGATGTTACAATATTATCAGAAACGCTCTGCCCAGCACTAACAGCGTCCAAATATGAACTACCAAACTATTACTACAAATTAAAATTAAAAAACTATTTACTTGTTGTAAATATTACAAAAAGTACCAATCATAAATAGGTGCAATACCTAAGAAGTTTTCGTATAAAATCCTGTGCTGTTTGAATTGGCATAAATTTCATTATTTCGTTCATTATTTAGACTTGAATTTTTTGTAACAAATGTCGACTTTACAAATAATGCTGTTTCGAGAATTATGTGTTTCATACATACATGGTAGCGATAGAAGACATTTTTTTTTAAATATAATCTAAACATAGCCCGTATGCATTTCTTTTGGGCTTTAAATATATTTTGTTACCCCAATAAATTATTTCATAACGTATTGTAAGACGTAAGTTGTTAATTGTTAAAGATTGACAAGCACCTCATGTCTTTGTCATCCATGTGTAGCTTTGTGGTGTATTATTCATATTTTGTTGATTTTCATTCTCATCACGTATATAATACTAAATAGGTAATTTTCTATCTGCCGACTAATAAAAAATATTTCTTTAACAATTTTGCAAATATGGGTGTGACAGCCCTGTTATGATTGTACGATATGTGCGATATTCCGCGATCTTCCTGCGGGTCCATATGCGCGCCATCTCATCAGACTCACTCAGACACACATAAATACAAACAAACATCACTCGGGTTTTGTTCACACTCACGACTCCCTTTTGTCTACCGCAGCTTTCTGATAAATTAATTATCTGCCGCTGATATTATTTTTGCAGAATATCAAATTTTCCTAGAACCGTCGGAATGGTTATTATTTAACCTACTTGTAAGTAACATAAAAGTAGAGATTTTATAAATCGATTGTTAGATATGATTTTATATTTGTTCATACTTAAGTTACCTAGTTACATTATTTAAAACATCTGAAAAAAATGATATTTTCTACAAGTGTTCATTTATATTTATTTGGGTCAAAAACGCCGACACAAAACTCAATAATTTCTTTAAACGCGGCGTTTATCTATAGGAATGGTTAAAAGAAACATTTTTGCGCGGCTAAACTCATAGAAAAACCGGAGCAAATGTAGGTAAGAAGGTTATAATCGAGCTTAAAGTGGGTTAAGCAAAAAGCGGCATATGTTTTATTATAAAAAATCCTTTGAAAGTCATAATGTGCACGTGTGTGAGCTCCCAAGTGCATGCGAGCGAAAGTGGCCGCGTCACGCGTGCGATCCACCTCGCACCAAGCAACACGACTTCAGTATTGACACTATGACTTAGGCTGAAGGTACTTATGGATGGTTACAACTTCATTCAGAATTTACAGTTACATAATACGTGGATAAAGAAAATTATATTGAAAAACAACAGTGTCTCAATAATCGTTAGTAGTTAAAATGTTAAGACGTACTTTTGCTTCAAAATTTGCATCACTGCTCCATATATATACATTTTAAAGGCTTAAAGTTAAAGGGGCTGGTTTAGAATATAATACAACCAAATATAGTATTTAATACGGAGCGACAATAACATGCAGTTATTTAGCTTAAAGTCAAATGTAGACCAATTATTACCAAAATTGCCAATTTTTCATACAATCATGTGTTGTGTGTGGATTTTGTAACTTGCTAAAGCTCGTTTGCTTACAATTCTCTGCGGTCTCGCGGTGCAGCGAAGCGATAGTTTGCTTGCGTTACTCGGGGCCACTAGAGTGTGAAATCACCCGTTCACTTACTATTGTAAAGAGGCTCTACACATGCCGACAAAGATGCTGTCAGGCATCACTGGCTGTCCTAACAAGCCTTGTAAAGCAACATATACATGTTTAATAGAACACTCGACCATTATCCACTCGAAATCAAACGATCCAAATACAGAAAGAAGTTTGGCAAAACATTATTTCAAGTACATAATTTATAAGGAAATTGTGAAAAGAGTTTGCGGCTTTATACAAAGCGGAAGTGAAATAGTATGATTCATACTTTCATTGCGATAATAGATAATAACTTAGATACATATAAATTAATGGTCACTAGCAGTTTGTGTATTTTTTTTCTTTATTAGATGGCTAACGTTTATAATACACCTTCACAAACTTCATTAGCGTTAATTTAATGGTTTTTATTAACTGCAAGCAGAGAGTAATATCCTGATCCCACTATACTTTTGGCAACAGAAGGCTAGATAAATGTAACACAGCCACCAGTGCTTTATTTACTTATGGAAAGTAAATAAAGAACAAAAGTGACACATAACCCAGTCACATGTAACCACGTGTAGGTATGACAACAATTGCTTGGAAACCGGAGCCTTCGCAATCGGATCCTACAAAAGACGCCACCGAAAGTGCAAGTGTTGCAATAATACTTCATTTCCACTCTTCCAGTTACGCATTCCGATATTTTTTTCTATCATACGTTTTGTTTGCCCGTCAAATGCGAGTTATAAATGATCGAAACTGCGATATCGATTTTGCTACATCAATATGTAACAAATATGAGTTTGCTTTCAAGCGATTTTGTACTTTACCCTGTAGACATTAAGTTTTAATTGCCGTATTTATTATTGTTGACGAGAAAAAAATCATCTCTACCTGAATACAATGGAGAGATTTAGGTAAATTTGCTTGCAAAAACTATTTCTATTACTGCAAAATACAATTAAATTGTGCAAAATGGCTGAAAAGAAATAGTAATGACAGGTAAAAACATAGAACTTTTTTATTTATTTTTTAAATTATGTGTAGATTGCACTTACGCTTCGATACCGTAGAATCAGATTAGTTTTATAGACCGACCTCTTGATAATTCAACAATTAGGTACGATTTGACTCTTAGCAAATAATGAAAAAATATTGTTAAATAAATCAGCAAATTAATTAAACAATTTAGTTAAAATAATTAACTAAATCTGAATTCAATGACTTATATGGAAATTAGGTACCTGTACTACAAGTTTTAAGAACAGATTGTAAAGTCCGGGGAAGCAGTACACAGCCTGCGCTTAGGCTAACTGCGTACCTAGATCAAGAAAAAAAAGAACAGGTTATTCAACATGTAGAATCTAAAACTAGTTAATATTAAATATAATTATAATACTAAGTTACGCAATACTTTTAAACGCCTGGTCAAAACATATGGTTCCAATTCGGTTTAATAAAAACATGATAGAAATGGATACCTACTGCATACTTAGTGAAAAACGATACATCCTTTCATTCGAGTATCCCAAAGGCGAGTAATTAACCCGAGTTTTTGTGACCATCCCATACACATTTGATTTATTTTTAGGCTCATTCGTAAAAGAAGAATTTGCAAAATATTACAGCCCATTGAAACGGCGCAATCAACAAAGTTTCTCAATCTTTTGAGAATTTGCTTTTTATTTTTAGCTTCAAAAATTTTGAATGTCAGCTTATGAATCCAGGTTCAAGAAAACTTACAAGCTTTTTAGATGGAATTACTTTATAAAATAATAATTATGACAATAGATATAGGTATATATCCATTCAAAAACAGAACATAAATACATTATAGATACAAGCGCGTGTTTAGCTAGACATAAGAGTTAGGTACATTTATATTTCCATCCACTCGATTCAACATGATAGTTGACAAATAAATATATCTTATCTTATCTTATCTTATAGTAATGTAGGCACGAAAACAATAATCGAATTGTTATTAGAGCAATCGATTCAAATGTTTGAGACACACAAACATTCGGTGGTCGGTCCCTTGAACGTTGGCGATTCCGGGAACTTAGTAAAAAGCGCAGGTATATTCGAGAGTGAAAGGGTCCATGCAATACGAAAGCGCCGCAGTTTCACTCGGGTACTGACCTTCTGGTTTTTGTGCCCACTATCAGATGCGCCACACTGATCCTTTGGCGAATTTTAAGTAGAAACACGTGGGAATATATCCTTCGTGTGTTGATCGATAGATATTGCGTTATTATTTGCATTCTATGAATTTGTTATGGGAGCTATATTTTGGAGCATGCACCGCGATCGCTATCGATAAGTTACAAGAGATAAAAGTAGTTAAAATAATCATGATAACATAAGACAACATTATAACAATAAAATAATTTCCATTTGATGTAAATTATTTATTCAACGCGATACTTTTATGGTTTTATCTATTCAACTACTTAGTTATATAATCGTAAAAAATACAAAACAGAAAACTTGCCTTTAACAGTCATATGATAAAGCAATTATAAAAAAATCTTAATAATAAGTTTGAAATAGAACATACCTAAAGAAGAGTAAAACCGCTGTCCTATGGTTTATTATTTTCACATGAACAAGCACTAAGATATCTATTCAAAGAGGGTACCAACGTAGGTACATAGTACTACTCCAATCAATTTCATTTGTAGATGTTTTCATCCCAATTTTCACAACAACAAAAAAGAAGAGAGAGTAGACACAATAACCCAATAGGTACCTACTACTAGGTAATTATTGTCAGTAGTTACGTTCCCACGCGAGCTCACATGTTCCTATTTAAACACCCAATCGAATCGGACCCTTTCCTTCAAATTTGAATGTTTGACGTGAAATTTTATTTGCGCAAACTTTTTCTATTGCGATGCGTCGATGCACTTTCTACAGAATGTATCGTGGGAATGCAGGTGAGGAAGGGTTTCTAGCACAAACCGATACATTGTTCGCCCCCGTCTTCAACCCGGTTGCACAAAAGTTAACTCGGCCTATTGTGGACACGTCAAGTGATGTTCGACTAATAGATAATTTATGGAGCCGCCGAAGCCCGCCTTAGATGATCCAACTTTAAAATATTAGGGTTGTTTTGGGTTCGTTGCGACATACCATATATCTCGGACCTCATATTTAAAGATTTGGCAAGATAATTTGCTTCGGCTTTTTTGTTGCTAACCTGCTATCTATCTGTGTACGTTATGTTTAATTACTGCTTTTGTTTCCATAATCGATTTTATTAGTACAAAAGACATGATAAATGAATATGGAGGATTTTTTTACGCAAAACTACCGTGCCGCTCTACAGATTGCATTTTTAAGTCAGAAGTCATATGTATTACGATTTGTATAACAAAAAACTAAACGATTTATTATTATAAGATATCGATAATGCAAAATATGCACTGAGCGAGCACAAGTAAATGGAAATCGAGAGAGCTCCTGATAGAACTTTCACTATATATGTTGTTTAAAATTTTTAATAAGGTATATGTTGACACGACAAGGGCACACACACACAGCATGAGCAGGCAACATCTAAATCGCGATAATGGCAAGTTTAATCCGTTTAAATGTAGATGCGTGGAGGAGCATTATGGCCGCGTTGACAACTCTCGAAACGAGCAAGGTGTTACATCCGTAATCCTCGCGCTGGGCCCACACTCACGTCACATCGCAAACCCTCGCCCGCTTTATGACACACTTGCATAAACGAAAAATCAACAAAGGTTAATTTTAAATGGTAACGCCGATGTTCAAATGTTTCGAACCGATTAACAACGTCATAATTATGTAACGCACGTGTATACTTCAGCTTTAGTATTTAGCACGTTACGCATTTTGGCTATACCAATTGAATGAAAATTGCCAGTTACCCATGTAACTCGCAAGTCAACTAAACCTCTAATAATTGTCCTTCATTTAAACTGAGTTACAAAGATATTTTTAGTGAATCTATACTAATCTATACTAATATTATAAAGCTGAAGAGTTTGTTTGTTTGTTTGTTTGTTTGAACGCGCTAATCTCAGGAACTACTGGTTCGAATTGTATAATTATTTTTGTGTTGGATAGTCCGTTTATTGAGGAAGGCTATAAGCTATATAACATCACGCTACGACCAATAGGAGCGGAGCATAATTGAAAAATGTTGCAAAAATGAAAAACCGTTGAAACTAAAACACGCGAACAAAGTCGCGGGGGACAGCTAGTAATTAAATATATGAAATAGCAATATTAATATACTAAATACGGTACATGCAATTATTCGTAGATCTCTGTAAATCTAAAAATAAAATGACACGACCGGCATTATAATATGAAGGCACATATATCACGGCACTACATAATGGCTTATGTATACACCATTATGATTTACACCACTTAACCCTATCCAATATCCCCTTGTAAAATAATAATTCCAACCCTTTCACTCTCGAAAGGGCACGCCCTATGTAAAGTTGCTTCGTTTAAACGATGCAACGGATTTATTTATACCCTAACCCTTTCACCCAATCAGAATGCGCTATGTTGATAAAAAAAAACTCGCGCTGGTAAAAAACTTAAAAGACGACGCGAGGCGGCGCGCGCGCGGCTTTGATAGGGGCCTAATAATAACCCTTTCGCGGTGGTAGGGTTAACAGCCAATCCGGTGTAAGGCGGGGCTCATCTCCAAATGAACTCTACATCGTTTTATTTTGAACAGCTCGGAAGCTTTTGATTAAGATCCTTGCGTTTCGTTTTTTGTTCGATATCGGATTACATGATCATGAATGAAACTGGTTCGCGTGAATCATATTGGTAGCGAACCGTAACGAAGTTTAAATACCAACATTTTGGTGCGGCTCATTTATCCTTAATTTTAAATTAGAAGCAACTTAATTTATGACAATCGTGTTATAAGCGACCAAATGTATATATGTTTAGTGTTTGTGCTTTGTGTGGTGCACGTTTAACACAGCCACTTATATAATAGATCCTTAAATGTAAAGAATAATAGAAGTTTAGTGATTTGCGTCTCAAATTCTGTAGTTGCTGTAAATAAGTTTTATTTATTTGACACGAGCCATTATAGTGTTGTATTTCAGGTACCAGGTTGGTTATAATTATGTTTAATCATAATTTGTAGATTATAAAGCAACTTTTAGATTTTCTTTAAATCGCGGTAAAGTCACAATCGCCATCAATATAACACATTAAACGCCCGATTCCTATATTAAAAAAACAATTCGTTTTACTTGCCGTCTCCGTCGGTAGAAATTCTAAACGGAGCGTTTATTAAATATAGGAACTGGACATTAGTAGTAAACGTAGCTACTACTCGTTCAATGATGTTGTATTTATAGTACAGTTATATAAAGCATTGATATATGTGTGTTTGCCCCACCTACAGTATCCGTACCACAAGGACTCGTTGTAAATGCTATGACAGTAGTATCGTGGTGGTATCAAATGCTCCCGCATGACGCGACCACAAATGAATTAAGTACAGTCACCCTCTCCCATCAATTGAGCACAACCGGCCATATTACTTCAGTACAATCTAAAAGAAAAGTGGTAAGTTAGTCAAAAGCATCCGTGAATTTGAAAACCAAAAGTGTTGATGCCACCGAATATTGGTTTGTTTTTTAAGGTTAATACAACATAAAGTCTTAAAGGATTTGTCTTTGTTCAATTAATAAATTGCATTTTACAAGAGAACTGCCCATGCCAATAGATAGTCTTGAAACATTACAACTAACCTTCACCCGTTTTTTAAATTACAATTAATTTTAAATCACTTTATATACCTACTGTATTTAGTATTAATAAATGATTTGAAACTGTTTGTCACAAAACTGTTGTATCTATTTTGTGCGTAACTGTACGTACAATTTGTGAACACATATTTACAAATTATCACTTATTCCGTTTATGGAGATATATATTATCAGTGAAACGATATCCTTGTTAATGCTATTAATAAAATTTGAATTTAAATTTTTAATCCGATCCATTTAGTTAATGGCAGGCAATTAATGTAAGGCCCTCTACCAATACTCTTATCAGAATTTAAATACAAAGAGATACCTGTATATATGAAGTGAGGTACCGCGTGGTGAGGTTCACACGACACGTACGGTAATGAAAGGGGGATTATTCAACAAATTACCTTAATACGTCCCAAACAATGTCCGGCAACTTGATTGAATTAAAATTGTTACAAAAGCTGGTGCCAACATAAACTACATTGAATAAGTAATGTATTGGCGACACGTCATGGTATTCCCGGACCAACAATAAGTCAGCGGCATGGGAAGCATAAATTGTCCCCTATGAGTGCAGACCAATTACTACTGAGTTTTGAACGAATTTTCCTTTTTTTGTAAATAATCGGGTAATGAGGTGCCTTTTAAAACGTCATAAAGTGGTGTAGAAAAAGCGCAGTGATAGGGGCGTATTCACACAACGGTCGCGCTATGAGGGCGATTGTTTCACTCCTAATTGGTTAAGTAGAACGACCTAATTGGTGCTGGACACGACACCTACTTCCCACTGCCTAATTGCCTCTCCCGCGATTATTTAATTAACATACAAATCCTCTATGTTTCAAAGCACCCTTTCTGTTCAACTAAATAAAATGGAATTTTAGCAAAGCTGCGTTTATACGACACAGACAATTCAAATCAACATTACTATGTTGTGTCCTAAAACAAAACTTTTTTGTACCTCGTATTCACAGTACCATTCGCAGGCTACTAGGTTAATATGGAAATGCGTGGTCATATTAAAATTTAAAATTTGCTTCTGCCCATAGTAATAAATAACAGATACTGATTTTGTTCAGCTGATGATAATTTTGTGCAGTAAGGCTAATAAGTCGATAGGTTTCCTTAAAGAAAGTTATTCAGTTCCATGGACCAGGAGTAGTATTTCAAATATGACCATTCCGTAGCGCCCTGTATATTACATGCCTACGCAGCGGCGCTGCGCTTACGATACGGTAAAAAAAGTCTTATACGTTATTTGTATTAAACCTGATAACCGTTTTTTAACCACCATTATTCATCGTTATTACTATAAACAACAGTAATCGTTCGTGTAAACAAATTAGGCATAAACGAATGATAGACGCGCGGGCTTACGTCGGCGGTAGGCCAGTTTATCACTGTTGTAATCCGACGCGCATTAGTCAAATTAACACGGCATAAAGTTTGGCGTGCCCAGTGATTAGTTAGCGGACGCCGCGGGTGCGACTCTGCCTAATTGACCTAAAAGTACTGGACACGAATCGGTCGAAATTGCGTTTTACAAGCCACAAGGGCTGCCCACCCTGTTTGATGGTAGAACTGCTAGTTTTATTAATATAAAATTTTTGTAGATAATATCCGTTTCCAAGTTTAATACATACTTACATGCTATGAATGTAACAGAAGTACATTAACTTCAGATTAAAAACTATAGTACTCTCATAGGAATGCTTAAATAGCCATATCAGGAAGTGATTACAGTCCGCGCGGGTGTAACATCAACTAGTTGTTATTGTATCTCCAACTGCTCCCGTAACACGTATAACGTTATCAAGAATCGTAAACGTCCAACAAAGGTATAATAACAGTTAGAGTAATCTTATCAGCTGGGTGTACAACAGGCTCGGCGTAGCCCTGCGGAGGGCATGGTAATGTAGCGGATTGATAGGCCCGCGCCCACTAACCCTAATCAAATTAATGGCAACTGAATTCTGATTAACGCCAGTGGACGCGCAATACATTTCCATAGCGCGGTAGCCGCGGAGTGGCGGGCGTGGCGGATTTATCGCACCTTTTAGCCCATTCAAATAGCTATCAGTGGAATACGACCGTTTTATACATCGCTATTATAGTAATTGATAACTTTGAATAAGGCTTTAGATTTTAGGTGTAGTTAGATTTGTGATTAGAACTTTGAAACAAAGTTTATTCAATTTTTGTACAGTTACATGTGAGCTCCGTCCTTAATTATGTAATTATCCTTACATAATAGCTTTAATTAACAAGAATTAGTAATACATGTACCTACTTAACTACTTCAATTAGTAATTGTTTTAGTCTATTAAATTAACCATAACGATATTGAATTAAACCTTTTAAGCATTATATCTAATTTAACAGCATGAAGATAAGAAATAATAAAAGCATAAATATACAAATAGCCTTGGAATTTAGTTTAATGAGATCACGGATTTTTTTTAATTCTATATAAAGAATAAGAGAGCGTAACATGTTTGTGATTTAAGTAGTGAGTAAATCTCCAAACAGACTCCATAAGGCTCGCGGCGTACCGCGGTGGTGGCTGTCACGTCGTGAACTTTGCTTCTCTAAACTTTGTTTGACATAATTAAAATCCATCTCGGGCGAACGTCACGCGGACACATCCGACGTGTAATTTTCCTTTCAAAGAGAACTTCCGTTTTAGCTCCTCCCCCTCCTAATGAAAGATTACTTTCCTCCGCCTAAAAAGGCTTTTAAGCAACGCCAACGAAATGACTGAAGTTTTATACTTTAATGACTTAGTGCAAAATTTGCCGATTCCCGAAGAAATTTTAAACTTAGATTAAGATTTCGATGTTTGAAACTGCGAGATGTTTTTGAGAGACTTTTCCAAAGCTTACTCTGAGTGCGAAGTATGAATTTTAAGCAATCTACTCTAATTGCTTTTTAATTGCTTTTTATGAATAAGTGACTCACGACGAATGTTAAAAGATGTTTGCTTAAAATTATTTGTGAAAACAAGAAAACACTTTGGTTTATTGAAAAAGCTATGCATTATAATGATGATTTTAGAAAACAAATAATGTAAAACAAAATAATATAAATAACAGATGGAATTCAACTATAGGCGTAATGAATACAAAACCGCCATATGGGTACAGTGTATAGTATGTATTGCAAATTAAACAGTAAGTGAAGGCAATATACGACATAACAAGAAAAAGGAGTGTCCGTAGTCGGCTTAGAGGAACAATAACAATGCCGGACACAGAAGTATAACGAGACACCGGAGGTCCACAGCCGCACTTATTAATTGCTGGCTCCCTTTGCGTGCCCGATCGGAGGGCGCAAAAACGCGTCCTCCCGAGCCCTGTCAGCGAGGGAAAAAATCAGTGAGCGATCGTCCCCTCGCGGCCGAGTCCATCATATTGATTGAGGGAGGGACCACCATTGGTCAGCGTCCCCCGCGCCCGTTCATTTATTATAGACACTGTGATGCTGCTTGCCGGACCACGCACGAGTCGAGCTTACATTCTTGCCAATTCATTGTAATGCATCCTTGTTTTTTCATCCCTCAAAGCAAATCATGCTTTCCATAAACATAGGGGTATATGTTATTTCTGTTCAATTTGGCAAAAGAAAAAACAATTTGGCCTTATGTAATAAATTTATAAGTAATATACTTATAATCCGAATCTTAATTTCAAATAAACCATTAAACTTCAAACAAAATCTTCAACATTACAAACGACCTTAATTTTTCGTCGCAGATAGATTGATACAAATTACGCAGAGCTACCTACGTAAGCAACTTTTAAATGGGCTCCAAAGAAATCGTTTAAGAGATAAGTTAAAGTTGACACGGGTAAGCAAAAGTTGACTCCCAACAGAATTACAAATCTTTATGATAAAATTTTTACATTAGAATGTCAGTTGGAAGCCGTCATCGGCGACGATAACGAGACAAGTAAGATTCTTGAAGTGTCCCGGAGCTCGAGACTGGAATCTCGCCGGAAACGAACTGTGACCGCGGCTCTATTACAATCGCAGAAAAATAAAAGCGTCGGGGGTGAAGGGAAAGTTTTATTCTCCTTAAAATATGTAGAGAAAGTGAAAAGTAAGAGAGGGTGGTGGTGGGGGTGGGCCGCCGCAGCGGTCAGCGCAGGGATGATGGATCACCGCGCTCCGTGCCAACGCCGACCTTCTCTTCGGTTCTCAATTACACCAACACATAACAACTCATTTTGGATGTTATGTTTGCTTATATTTTTATTTATTTATTTATTTATTTATTTAATTATGGCACTCCAACGACTTATTCACTAATACAATTTTTGGGATACTGTAAAAGATATACTTAAAATCTAGAGTGAATTTGTCACTTACAGGTATGCACGCATAGCCCCAATATGTAGTTGTAGGTACATAGGTACATGTTATTGATAGATACATTCGTTGTTATGTATTAACATATGTTTACCTTAGTGAACGTTTTTTATAAACATAGTTTGTATTGATAAAAATCTAAATCTCCTCACTAAAATATGATTTTGTACCAAAAAAAACAAATGCACTAAAATATGTACACGCAAAAGATATTTCCCTCGACATTAGAAAGAAGTCATTATTAATTATTTATTAGTATTTAAATACAATTATTCGCTCCGCATGCGTTAATGCGTAACAAATAATTAAAATAATAATTATTAGTATGTTATTTACGTAATAAACTCAGTGATCTCATAATAGCGAAACCACGTACGTATCCAGAGTAGAGTTCGTTGGAGTGTTGCGTGACATTGCGAGCAGTGAGGGGACTTAACCTCTTTCACACAATGAGAGTGAAGTTTGTGCATCGTGTGCGCCTGTGTGTCGTATGTGTCGTGTGAGTCGTGTGTGGGGTTGTGATGCGGTAGCCGGGTCGGTGGGCGCCCCCGCCCCGCGACGTTGCTAGGCAACCGTTTGTTTTCGCGCCGACACTGGGCGGGATAGAAGGGGTAGGCTCATGATTGATCAGCCTATCCCGCCACCGAATGCCTACAGCTACATATTTTCTTGCGGATAACAAGATCTTGTATTTGTACCGAGTTTATCGTAAAATCGGTGAATGATACCCCAAAAAGGAGAAATATTGAGAAGATTTCAAGTATGAAACGGTTTGCTACTTAAATTCAAGAACTCACTGAATAAAAATATATGTGGTATGAACGATTTTTAAGTTAATTTGTAAATACAATTAAATCAAAATTAAGATGGCTTCGCAAATTAATGAATTGAATAACTTCGTCTGCATAAAAAACCACAAGACACTGTAACTAACGGAGCAGAAGCTAAAAAAACGTCTCTCAATTATCTGAGGGGACTTCGCAAGTCCTTGGAGCAACACTTATTTAACCACTGGCCATTTAAACTACCTTCTTGGTAACCGACTTACTTGGACTAATTTAAATTGTGAAGACTTTTTATTATACTTTATTTATTTGAATTATATACTTTATACGAACCAACTTTTGCTAATTGGTAATGAAATGTAGGTACAAGGTAGGTATTGGCGTTTGGTCTTCCCGTTTTTTAATCACACAAGCTGATTCCGACGAATTGAAAAACTCCACCTTCCAAATAGGAATAAAATAATGATTAGAGAATCTATTCACTACTTGACAATTTCTCGACAAATTATTGCACAATTCTGTATCTTTTTAAAGGTTTATCCAAGCAATCATTGTAGCCTTTTTTGATATTTAAGCAGACAATTGTACCTTAGTTGGTACAATTTTTAACGATTTCTTTTTCGTATTACTTATATTAGTACTGAGTATAATTTTGGCGTAAACATAACGATATGATACAAACACCACTCTGGTCCAGACAATCATTACACTAACATAAAACAACTCCACCAAAAATATGTTAGGCTATGGAATGTTCTTTATGCTTTTCTATTGAAATAATAAATGCTACTTCATAATGGCAGTTAACAAAAGACCAGCAAAAAATTAAAGCATGTTTTATGCGTCATATTTTTGCTAATTTAGTTCCAGTGTCGTTTTAAGGGACTAAGGCAATATCATTGAAAACTGCTCCCTTTCAAAATGTTCTGCATTGTGTTTTCTGTTACATTTTTTGCTGAACAAAAGGATTTGTGCCAATATTCAAATTCGCAGAAGTGCGACGTCAACTGTTTGCATAACCGTTTGACGATGCACAAACTCTTTGTTCTCTTATTATGCAAAACAACTGCTGATAAAAACTGTACCTAACTCCCACGTTTGTACAGTTTACTAGGAAACTTATCACCCGGTTACGTAAAAACCTTATAATAATAGTTTCAATTATACAATACGAATTCAAAAAGAAAAAACACGACTCACCCTGTAATTATTACTCCAAAGTCAAAGCAGATAATTGGAGTGAAATTAATTTATATTACTCGTTGGCTTAAAAAAGAAGGGAAAACTAATAAGGTGTAATTACAAGGCGCCTAATTGCGGCACTTGACATCCTTCTGCTGGAAAACTACTTCTCTAATAGAATTTAATGATAGGGTTACTTTGGGCATCGACTACTAGACGACGACAGTTTTTTACCATGAACTCAGGTTGTAGTGACACAGGTTCAAAATATTACTTCGTTTTTACCGAACCTTTTTTAACTTTCTTACTATCGTCTGATCCTATTACTGTAGCAATATAATTAAGCATCTTTATTGATGTGTGAGGTAATTTCGTTAATATCAGTGAACGCTTTGAAACAAAGAGTCTAAAAATACCATTATAATACAAGTTAATCACAGAAAAAAATGTAATAAAGCGGACATATTTCCATGCATATCTTATCAAGAAATTCCTCTTGTAGGTGCCGGGGCGCGGGCGGGGGCGCGGAGCGGGCGCGGGCGGCCGGACGCGTGCCGCTCCAAATTACTGCTATTATTTTATAATCCCTCCTAGTTACGTTTTGAATATTAATGACATTCCACAGTTTTTCGTCCCAACGATCCATTCTCAGCAAATTTCTTTGTACGTCACGTGCTTCCGACTAGCGCTGTTATTCTTACGTTTATTAAACAAAAACGTTGCGCAACTGTTATTTTTCATAATATGACAAACTGAACTTGGAGGACCACTCAAATATAATATGAAAACGATTTCTATTAACTTCCGACAAACATTTTAAGTTAACCTGGATGAATTAAGATTCACACACGGCTTCGGTGGATGAACACCCTAAGAACGTCTAATTGATAAAACCCCTTGACTGTAGCGAGAATGATATTATCTGGCTATACACGCAACGGTCTGTTAAATTATGCTAACAAAGTTATAAATGAACATTCACAATTATTGGGCGATAGGCCCGCGGGAAAACTGACTAATTAATACATTTACCAACCGCGTGTAAACTGAACTTCAAAAAAACGTGACCCAACGGCTGCAATAAGGTGAATTTAACTTTTTATTGAGACGTATAAAAACGCAGCACACGCGCCTTCCAAATCCGATTAAAAAAGGGGTAGACACACGTCTTTATAAAAAACTTTGAATCTTATTATGACCCTAATTCGAAAGGATACTGATAGAGCTATTTGAACGCCGTTAACGTCCGAACATGGCGATTGTTTCGATATCAATTAATTGGATCGTGTTTAATCGATAATCTTTTGAAAAGCAATGTGTCTCTACATCTGCCTTTACATAAATATGGTAAATATTAGCTTTTTTGCCTCTAGCATTTTCACAATTTAAACAATCACTTGTGAGACCATTTCTTTTCTGAAGCCTTATCAAATGTACAAAAATAAGGAGTGGATATTTTAAAAAAGCTATGGAAAGTACAACAAAGTACAGAATGACATAAGAAATCAATTTATTTGTGACAATTGTTAAGTTGCAAAAACGGTTATTTTATAACAGTTATTAAAGGGCCACTTAAAGTATAAATAGCTAGCATTACGCGAGGTCCACCGGACTCCACCGTCATTTTCTACTGTTTACAAAAAATGAAATCTTTTTTTTGTTGGGTTACATTAACGCAATATGTTGTTTTATCAAATTCAATAATCCTGGACCAACAGGTGTCGAACTAAAAAAATTAACCGTGTCCACAGAAAGTTGTTATGGTGCCTCAACTGTCGCACCTATCTGATATATTTTTTTCGTTCGTAAAAACTAACCCAATACGATATTTGTAACCGTTATTAATATTCACTTATAATAACTTAACAATCTACACCGTCAAATTGTCCGCCTGTTGTTTAAATTACAAATACCTAGATAAATAAATCAAAGAAAACTCTCTCCTACTTTAAAAGCAGCAAGCTTTATAGTTATTTGATTTTTCTTAAGCTATTAAACTGTAGTAAAAACTTATAATATACAATTGTTTTATTATACATAAAAAGCTAAGATATTTGTTGTAAAAGGATGTCAACAATTGGTTAAAATCTAATCAGTTGCGTTGGATTTCTTCCAACTAATCTATAAAATACACCTTATTCTAAACTACCACAACCAAAGTCACGGGAACAACTAACTTCATACAGTCTGTTTTTTGTCTACGCGTGTCACGGAAAAAAAGGGTTGAATAAAGAAATATTTGAAAGTGAAACTTTACGCTCACCTGATGCGTCTATGCACGTTTTTTGGAGTTTTTATGAGTGGTATGTTCACATGCTTTAAGTCGGGCTCAATTACGAACGCGTCCGGGTCGCAAGTGCGCGCGCGCACAAAAAAACATCCAACAAAAGGGTTGGAAAGGGTTGTAAAGGAATAATGTCCGTGTAAACATCGTGTAATTGCACACAACAGGTAAAAGGGTTCGCTTTAATTCATCTGGTCTATGAACAGTTCGTTGGCTCTCGTTATATTGTCATAGAAAGGGTAAAGTCATCAGTTATTTTAAGATCAAATTAATTTGGTAAGTGAAAAAGAAATATGCCTTGTTTTAACTATAATTTTGGAAGATGATGATACGGGTAAGTAAATTCTGAATTGCCATGAGAAGAATTAATGAACATGAATGAATGAAATAAAACAAAAGATACTCTGAGAGCTATAAGTAAATAATAAATAATTAAATGACTTATAACATACCATTACATAAGCCGTTGCATACAAAAAAATATTAAATAATAGCGGTGGCCCGCGGCTTCACCCGCGTAAATACTTAGTCCCCGTTCTCGTAAGAGACGAATCCTACAAATAAAAGATCATGAAAATCGGTCCACCCATTCTTGAGTTATAAATGGTAAAACTTTGTTTTATATAATAAGATTTAAATATCATTAATAAAGGACCATTTAGTCTTAGTTGTCAGAAAATGTCTGGAATGTTCTTAATTTTAGGTTTCGGTGCGTAGGCGTAGATTTAAGTTCACGTTTCTTGTTTGCCTCAAGTTGAATGAAAAATTAGAACTGACGTCAATCTGGTAGATACCATAGGTACTCACTTTTTATTCATTTATAAGTACATAAAAGTATATATGGAATTTACTATTTACATAATTAGAAAGTAAATTATCATCTTAAGTCTTTGTTAAAAATCATGTGAAAAAAGCAGTAAATACATATTTGTTTTCTCATATTTTATTTCAAGAACCAATAAACAAATTCTCAACTTCTATCCTATTACCTAAATCACATTTCCAACAGTGTCATTCCCTCTATTAGCGGTTTCAAGGGCCATTATAGTAATTCGGTGTGTCTATAGTCGCTGTCATAGAAATTGGAACATAAATTGTGCGCAGACAATAAATAAAAAGTTAAAAAAACGCTGCCTCGACAATCAATCCGTACCCTTTTATTGTGGCCGATTGTAAAACTGATAAAGGGATGAACAGACTAGTTGTCCGCGAAGCTAATTTATAAATGATTGAGATTTCATTTTTTACATTTCTGGGGTAAAAATGTGTGATAACAATCGAAGTTTCGATTTATTGTACAATTCCAGTTGGACGGATTCGGACATAACCCTATTTTACAACATGGAGACGTCTGATGTTTACGTTATCGTTACTAAAAAGAAATAATATATAGGCAATTAATAATATCCTAGGTAAACTAAGAGTGAGTAGCGCGTATTCAAGGTCTTTAGAGAAAGACCTCCGCCAAAGATCCTAAAGAAAATCATTTCGTTCAATTTATATCAGACATCAATCAATCAATCAATCAACTCAGCCTATAGCGGTCCACTGCTGGACATAGACCTCTTCCAAGTTACGCCATGACACCCAGTATTCCGCCTTCCGCATCAAGTCCGACCCGGTTACCGACACCAAGTGCATTCAATACAATGACCGCCAAACTCAAGCTCCAATAGTAAGTAGAACAAAAACAAAGATGTGAGCTTATCTGTACGAGAGCTGTCATTGGGATACCTAACGTGAATGGTCAGTTCGGCCAAGCAATACTTGAAACGATAGTAACAGGCTACAAATTCACTTACTGGTTTTCAACCACAGTAACTAAGTTTTTAATAATTAAGTAGGACACTTACATTTACATGGCATGTCTTGAAGTCTTAACATTATTAAGAAAGCACACAATCATCATAATACTGTTCTTAAGATTAGTTTGCTCCATTACATTACAACGGTAATCAGATATTTTAATTATTTCCTTCTGAATAGGCAATTGAACCAGTTCGCTTATTATTTCATCCATAATAATAAAAGATCCTAATTCCCAACTGTCGATTTTAAAAAAGGATTTTTTTGTATAATAACGGCAATCGATCTACACGAAGTAGTGATTACTAGTTTCAAAAGCACCCCTTTCTGACCCACTTTTTACCAGTTTTTAACAATTTTTGCTAGTCCCTCTCCAAAAAATTCCCTTTGAAAGGCCGGGCGTGAACGAGTTGATGATATTACATTTTTTGTGAAGAAAGGAAATTTACGAACAATCTAGTGTATTAACAACAAAAACAGCGATGTTGTACGCATTGTGAGAGTTTTTTGCAAGTTCGCGTGCGCTTGCGCGTCGGCGGGCGTCCGTGCGAACCCTTGCCGGCGCGGTCGCGTCCGGAACCCTTCCCGCTATGTGCGAGGGTCGCGTACATACGCCGCGCCGAGCTGCTCCGCACAACGCCACAACGTCTCCTCTGGGACTCGCCACATACGACGTTTCTCCCCGGCTTCGCTTCGCTACAATTCGCATGTGTGCCACCCGACAGCTGCATCTGTTTTTATATACGCTCTCATATTTTTTCACAATGGTGTAGCGCAGCGCACCCTTGAAACAGTTTGCGTAATCGATGACAAAACTAAATATTCCGCCCGATGATTTCCGTATTTTTGGAGAATTCTAAATCGTTCGACGTAAACTGACGGGTTCGAAAAATAAATGCATTGTGACAAAAACAACGGGTCATTGAATGAAATGTTTTATTCTTTAAATTACTAATACGACATTCTCCGATTAATTTTGCATTTTCTGAAACAGAATGAGGAAGCTACTGAATTTGATTAATAGTAAACGATTTGCTGTCAACGAAATAAAGATTTACATTTGAATTCTGTAATACTATGAAAATGTCTGAATGATATCGCACCATCCGATCAACTTCTGGGAACTGATCTGTATTTTAATCAGTTCATGGATCAAAGCAGGTAGAACAGAACAACCAAGACATGAACCTACATTATGTGCAATTATAATATTATACATATTCTAACATCGTTTTTCATAGGTTATAAATGCCTTTCATGTACAAAAAGTATAATATTTTGAAGTCAATATATGCAATAATTACTATTAATGTAAATGCTGACACACATTCACTACTTTATTAGTTGCTTAGTTTAACATCTATGAATTTCGCCAACTAGATAAAAATATCGTATATATCCATCATAGGCATAATGATATTTTCTGGTCTTGTTATTAAAAAATCAAGTTTTAATACAACAAATAATACTTAGGTATTATTACACAAAGCGTTCATTTTTGGCTATACGTATTTACTTGTAAACAGCATTTATAAGTAAAAGTAATGTAAAATGTTGGTCAATAATCCCTAGGTACATAAATGCATACTTTCCGTAGTAGACCTGGTAGGTTACATTAGGTGTTATGCATTATTTAAATAAAGACAATCTGTACTTCAATGTAAAACATGTATTTGTTATGCCTATGTTTGTAGATATTCAGGCGAATACAAAATCCCTAGAAGCTACACAAAGGTGTACAGACCCATCTTCGAAAGATATTTTAAGTCCCTTAATACAAGAGTTAATTAAACCTATTTAAGTCTATGTTGTTAAAACTACTTACTTGATCATCGGGCACAGGTTAAAGAGTTTTATACCTTTGAAAACCTGCATCACAGAACAATATAAATCCACGCTGGGTATACTATAGCATCATAACTGCAGTTGCGAAAACTACTTGTCCATAACCGTCTTCAAGCATCTATTAAGTATCTATTTATTAAAATATTGCCACCATCATGGCCGCCAACTCTCCATAAAATTATTATAATCGCAACCAAAAGTATTTCGTATGATGAGGGGTTAAATTTTTATATAATTCACCCCATGTACCGTTACATTGAAGGCTGGTGGTATTGATTATGCAAAGCAAGGAGCATGCAATTGTCCGCTTTTTGCAGCAAGGGACGATTCGGACGCAGGGGATGCGGCGGCCATCATACAGCGCCCCTGTCTTATTCACGAACACATACGTGCTGTATGTGTGCATACCTACTATTCTGTAATGGCATATCTATTATAAGTATTTGTACTGTTGAAAGGACTGGCCAACACTTGCAAGTTGCATCTTCGTATTTTCAGTCAAAAATATAAATCAAAGATCGCCGCTTGTCAAGGCCATGTATGGGAAAATATCTTATTTTTGTAAAGACTTTTCCTGGCTTCTAGAACTTAATATTCCAGTTCTTTAAACACAGCTACGTGCATGCTTGTTTTATGAGCCGTAGTCGTTGTGTTTTTCGACACAAATTTGTTTTTTTTATACATCTGTTTTTATGTAACCTAAATCTGTATAACTTCATAAAATGATTCTAAGAAATAAAAAAATAAATAAAAAGAATAGGCCTAGCCTAGCCTCATTAGCTCTCAATCTAGATTGAAATGAGCTAATTCTTACATTATTTAAATGAAAACAAACTGTACTTCAACGTCAAACACAATTTTTATTACGTACAATTGAACGATTCTTTCCTGATCTCAACATCATGTAACGCGTAACGTTGACAATCAAATATTAGGCATAGGACCCTACATCAATATCAAACGACAAGTACTAGGCCCGACATAAAAGGGCCGTTACAGGATTCCCTATCCCACCTTACAAATTAAATGGCGACGTCAAAGACGGCACGACAGTGAAAAGATGGCAAACGTTAAATGAAAGATGTGTTCTCCCAAGAAACTATCGATTGAAAAGACACAATTAAAGTTAGAGTTAGGCAACTACGCCGTTTGTTGTTCTCGTACGTCCGTGTGTGTTAACCCCACAAAACTTTCATCTCTGGAGCGCGTGTGTGGGTGAGGGCTGAGGGCCCACCTCCCTCCGGAGGGAGTCAAAAGTAGTTGTGACTTGTTCACCTCTTTCGGTGTCGCCCACCGCGGCTGGATTTACTCGTGAGCTTTTTATTGCCGAATTTTATTATATACCTACCTACATGGTTTAAATCGGTAAACGGCCTAGCAAATAAATTTATGGACGTTTTTGCTGGCAAAATATTAACGTAATGTACGTTTGTCTGCTGAAATAAATTTCGTTGTTTATTGCATAATTAAAATAATAACGTTTCTACACATTCGCTGACCTTTTATGTTTTTTAAATACTTTTAGTACAAGCAACATTTAAAATGCATTTTAAGTAGAAATAGGTACACACCTACTTATTAACAAGTTTAACTTAGATTAGATAAAAAATCCTTTTTTAACCACTACGTTACTTAAATCGCAAAGGGTCATGAAAGAGTAAATTAAACAACAATGGAATATAATAAACATAGCTGGTTGTGACGCAAAGCCCTTAAATACACACACAAAAGTATAATTAGTGTTTGTATGAGTTAGCAGACAGGAGGCCCTCGCCCGCGGCTAGCGAGTGACATAAAACATAGTCAGGCAAAGGGTTTGTGCGTGCAGACGCGTGTCGGCTGCCAAGACGATGCCTATCTATCAGCGCTCCACCCCGCGGCGTCTCACCGACTCTCACTGCGTGGCACACACCACGCCATAAAAAATCCCTTCCACACATAAAATCGAACTCGTGCTCATCCGACACGCAACAATTGGATTCGACTGCGGGGACACGTTTACTACTTAAAAAGTAGATTTTATTTTTAAAAAATGCCCTTCCCTAACTCTCGTTTTAAAAAAGCTATAATACATCGCTGACGACGCGCGCGCGCCGCGCCGGCTGAAGATTTGACGCGCTCGCGCATGTGTTTATAATCGTCCCCTCGTAATTTTACATTTTTTTACAAAAATTTAAACCATACAGTACACCGGTTACCGCGTTCACTGCATTTTAGATAAAAAAAAAAGCGAATTGTTAATGTATCGAGCGGACATCAAAAGAACAGAAAAAAAATGGAGCCGTAGTTTTTCACCTCATCGTGGACGGCCGGGCGGCTGGACGTTATGGGCTCGCTAAGGGCGCAACGGTTTTTGTGTGACCCTCAATTTACACAAGAAGGGACATGACATCGCCTCCCTGTTGTACCTTGACATCTTAGCGGACAAGGAATGTAATGTAAATTTACTACAAAAACGGGAATTTAAATAAGAGTAGTGGACCGGGAACTGGCCGGGGCCCCTTCGCATAAATGCGGTCGTTATTAATACCGGCCTCTAACGACAAAAACATACGCGTATGTTCCTGACAGTGATTGCTTAGATGCCCACTATCTTTGACCTTTTTTAAGAAGTTAATGGAGACCGTTATTTTGCAAATAAATACACAAAGGTTTCATTATGGAGTAGTAAAGAAGACGTCAGCCATAATATTTATATTATTGGACTTTATTATTAATATTTTTAACATCCATATTGATCGGTGAGGCTCCAGAAAAATATCAAGTGAACGAACTAGGACAGGAAATTAACATGATGTAAGCTTTCCTACGTCTCAAGATATATAGTCAATAAATAAGATTGGTAAAGCAGAGCAGTGGTGCGTACTAGTCGGCCATGACGGAAAAAAAAGTAAAAAATATATAGAGAAGGGATTATACGGAATGATATTAATACAAACATAGAATGGCGACAGAGTGAACGAAATTGTTCGCGTATTAAGCCAGCGACGAGGTATAGTAATTTGAGAACTATCCTTACATTTGATCGCATAATCATTCATTAGTAGTTATGATATATATAGTACGTTATCCATGTGTGTAGGCGTACATTCTCAATATAATTAATAATTATTGTTTTAAACACTTTACTTTTTTTTTAACGAGAAGTGGTTGAAGGCCAAGATCCACAATAGCCTACAAATTTCAACTAGATACTTAAAAACGAACCCACAACCAAATTAATGATAATAAGTAAATAGGAATAAGAAAAATACGTTTAAAATAACTACGTACAATTAACTAATTCTTCACACGAGGTAAAGCACCACATATTAATTTTCTTAACAAGTGCAAATTGATATTTCTCATAAGTGCAAATTCAAATAGTTTTGTCAAATTTAGTTACTGTCCAAGTCCAAAATGACAGGAATCATTTTAATACACAGTTCGTTCTCTATATGAGAAACTGTACCCAGCAGTAGGACATTTATAGGCTGGTTTTATTATATAATACAAAGTCAAGTGCATTTTAAGGCGTAATGACTTCACCAATGATGAAGGAGAATTAGGTACTATTATTATGGATTATTCCTAATTTAAAACTAAACTTCGATAACAGTTTAAACTCTTGAGTCTTCACAATTAGCTTTTTGTAATAAAGCTTTATACGTGCGACTTCTCTTGTTAGAGCGCAGTTCTTGGGGGATCCTTACAACCAGACTTTGACAATTTAAAAGTAAATGTTTTCATTTTGATGTACACTTGTTTCGTGTTTACAAAGGGATAGCAACAATTTTACAACTGTCCAACAATACACACAGTATTTTGGAGTCCTGTAAATTTAAATGATTATAAAAATGTTTATTTAAATGAAGGTCCGCATCCGTATTAATTTTAGCGCCAACAAAACATAAAAATTCTTTGTGATATTGACAGGCTTACTCTCAGGAGGGAAAGTGGAAACTTAACTAGGTATTTGTGTGCGGTTGTTTAGTGCGCACATTAAATACATAGTTGTAGAAGGTTCATCGTGTTATTTTTAGTTTCAATATTGTGTTCTGTGTTTATTCAAGAGAGTTGCAGACTTGCGGTACCTATCTCTGTTTATAAACAGCCAAATCCAACTGCAATCGCATGTAAACTAAAGATGGACATGATTCTATCTAATTATAGACATAAACTATTCCATTGAATTGTCAACATCACGCCGGTACACGAACAAAATACATAACATACATACACACATTACATTACCCTTTTAAATAAAAGCATTATCAAGGGTCAATGTCGAAGTGTAGAACTAAATATAAGTATAAGAACTAATGAAAGGAGCACAGAACCTACCTTTTCTCGATATTCCCTTCCTAAATTCAAGTTTGTCATAACTTGGGCTTCTGAAGTCGATTATTTGCTAGTATTTAGTGTGTGGGTGATGCAGGGCAGATCGCGAGGGTGGCCGCCGAGACGGACGGTCGCCGCGGACGTACGGCCACCCGCACACACATACATAGATACTATGTTGTATGTGCAACATGAGGGATCTGGAAAAGGGTACTGAGGTTTTACTAAAACAAAACCAACAACGAATACGTAATTATAACGTTTAACAAATGCAATAGAAATTAATTGAATAAAAAGAAAAACAAAAGAATTTAGATCTTATATTTTATATTACTGCTTTGCAAGTATATAATCATATCCCTTTCTAATGATTATTGTGATTTTACTTTATTCATCCCTTCTTACATTCTTTTGAAAACATAAGTTTTTAACAGGATAAAGTAGGAAATTTTTACTGTTTCCTAAGCACAACCCAATTTGTCTTCACTATCCTTAACTATTTTGTAAGCCATTGCAAATTGTGAAACAATTCAGGGGCCGTGTGACAGACGCCGGCGAACTGCACAGCGTCCAGGGAACACATTTACATCAAACTGCCGTTACGCGAGTCGTTTGTGTCGCCATCACCACCACCTACCAAAGAGGAAGCCACGACGTTCCCTTCAGATAATAACCATCGTATATACTTCAGTAGCCATTGATAGACCCGTCAAAATTAACTATATTTTTACGTGATTACTTTCACCTTTTACACTAATGAAACTTTCAAATTTTCGCAGTAGAGCCAACTAGTCGACATTTAAGTTCTATGTGAAGGTATAGTTCGCTCTTACATCGATAGCTGAACACATACATAGCGACGGTGACGAGGGTTAGTCGCCGTAACCCTTTACTGCTGTGGTATGAGGGTCGGGCGGAGGGCGGCGCGGAAGGGTTGCCGCCCGCGAGTCGGCCCGGCATGGCCCGGCGCTGGCGACTGGGCGGCGCTCCCCCGCGCTCCTCGCACTTTTACGACGAGCTTTTTTTATCGTGCGTGCTGTCGTTTTTCCTTTTCTATTTTTTATGTTTATTTCCCCGAAACCATAAATTATGTTTGAAAGGAGGGAACACTCGGACGTTCGAGCCGACAGGAACCGGGGTGACGTGGAGCAAGTTTTCTGTTCTCCGCTTTTCTGTTTTTTTATGGTCTCTCGTGTGTAATGTGCGTAGGGGTGAGTGCATCGTTGCCATGGCAACTGCATGACATTACGATGCGAGGGCGATCTGACGCCTGCCGATCGCCGATCATCGATATAATATATGTATTCGTTATAAAGAAAGCATGCAAGCAGTAGGTATTTGTTGTTGTAACGCGATCCGCCACAGCAAACATGCTTGTCTGTATTCATTCGATCCTTGTTTGTGGACAAACTAGCGAGATGGACGGCACGCCAATGTTTACACTATCAGGACTCTACCGTGTAATTTTACCATCAACACAACATAAAGTGATCGAACATAACAATATATTTAGATATACGATATTTCGTATACCTTAATATATTGTTAGAGGCGATCACTTTATGTTTACTTTATTAATTAAGACATGTATGGTAAAAGTAGGTAAGCGTAAAACTTGATTTACTGCTAAGGTTTGCATGAAAGTTTTAAAAACATTCTGAAAATGTTTTAATAACGTGCGATGGCTATAAAATTAGAAAGTAAGGACAGTAATCGTGGGTATGTAGGTACACTTATAATAACACACTTCGCACTTATACAACCTAACTATTTCACGGATTCGATGGATTAAACTAACTTAACTTAAAGAGGCGTGTTCATTTGCTCGTACAACTTCAATTTAATCGAAACATTATTAATAAGACGTCAGGCGGACAACACGCGTTCTATTATTAATCAACCGCAAAAACCGTACAAAGCCAATGTTGTATCCAGTTAATTGCTCACCCTTGCTCGCGACAAAAAACCGCGCCATATTGCGTCCAGCGAACTAACCACCGCGAAAGAGAAATTTACGAATAAAGCCCGAATGGTTACACGCTGCATTTAAAATTAGAACCCTTTAGGGCGCCACACCGCCAGACAAAGAGCCGAATGGCAAATTGCCGGCAGGTAGCAATAGCGAATATGTCGAAATGGAGTCCCAATAATTACTAAGGGCTCTAGTTTAATAAATGGCTCTTTTTCAAAATTATGAAGGGCTGATCGCGCCATACGGACATACCTGCCGCGAACCCGTCGCCCTTCACATAATGAGTTATAACTCTTCATTGCCTTTATTTGCAGGATTTTTTATGTGGGGTAGATGCATAGAGTTCGGCGAGTGTGCAGCGGGCAGCCCGTTGTACGTTTAGAAAGTGCCCATCGCTGACCATAACTCGCAACACCAATTAAGAATAAGCTGCGGCAGGCAGGTTTACTACATAAAAAACTACAGAACGCTTACGAACGTTTTGCTATATTTAAACCCATTCAGTTTGATACAACTCAAATACAATAAACAACATTTGCTACCGACAATAGGAAGCTCCTTAGAAATGGGTTTTAAGTATCATTGTTTGGATAAAACAAACTTCGTCTTTACGTAATGGTATGGCAACAAACCCTTTTGCCCGAAGGCAACAGAGTGTGTCGCGATGACTTGTAATTCCGATGTTTTCGCTGTTAAAATCGTATTTCCTGAAGCGTCATTGATCGCAGCTAGCGGAGCGAACACGAGAGTATCTCTAATGTGCCGGGACAAAGCCTGTCTGCCAAACAATGCATTCGGAGACTATTTAAAACGAATCCCTTGACGACACCTACGCACACAGCATCTAGCTAGTGTGTGGTACAAACTGGTAACTTTTGCTGTTTCCATATCTTATTTAATAAGAGTTCGAATTATCTGTTTCATGACTGTTAAAATGTTTGCAATTAAGGAAAATGTAGTAAAAGACAAGTTTAATAAATATTTACAAATAAGAATTATTATTTACCAGTCAGCAAAGTAAACTGCAAAAAAAATGATTTCTAATAACAGTTCGACTCTGATTAGGGACTCCTATTGAGTCGGAAACTAGCCGGGCGATCCCGAGAATATGCGTGAGTAAACCGTTTTGTTTTAAATAATTATGAATACTCCTTACGAAAGTTATAGTACAGATATATTTTTTTGTAGATAACTTGAAAGTTACATCAGCTATGCTAAGGTAAGGCTAGCTAAGTACTTCATGTGGGTACATTTATTGATTATATTATTAAGTCAATAAATATACCTACCTACATAGAGTTACATAACTAAAAACATAGAAGTGCTGTGAGGTGATTTTTTTACGTTGTTTATTATTCGTAAGTTTAACAAGATACAATTTCAGTAGTCAAATAGTCGAGTATGCGCATA
Source organism: Diachrysia chrysitis (assembly GCA_932294365.1). Taxonomy (NCBI): domain Eukaryota; kingdom Metazoa; phylum Arthropoda; class Insecta; order Lepidoptera; family Noctuidae; genus Diachrysia; species Diachrysia chrysitis. The sequence continues at coordinate 5,370,339 of OW028649.1, read as the reverse complement.
ACTATTGCTTGATGATTGTGCATTGTTTTCAAGACATCATAATCACCAATTAACCTTCTCAGCAATAATAATTAGACACGGACGACAAATTCCCGTCATTATCTTGTAACTTGTGCTGCGCGGGGCGGAAGCTCGCAGAACGCTCCAATGGATTTAACCGTCTAACTATCGGCAATCCTTTACTAGAGCAAGCCTTTCACGAGCGACAGACCAGAAACATTTATTAATATTGTCAAATATTTTGGCGGCTCCTACAATGCACCCTTTATCCCTCTATCCCCAATTAGCGAAGCGAACATTGTCACTTGTCTGGATCATATCGTTTATTGTGGCCGAATAGAATAGAGAAGTAAATAAAAAACTTATCTCAGATTACAAAGATATTTTGCTAGTTGTTAGCGATCGGACAACGAACCTCTAGGTACGTGCCCGAGTTACAAGGTCATACTTACATAATTTTGTATTATGGCAAAGAATATTATAACAATCAATATCAGAACAGAAATATCTGTCTGGGAATAAATGATCTATGTGTACAATATCGTCGATCAACTTGTTTGGGAGGTGTGTCGAATAATAAAAGTCGGCAAATAAATAAAATTGCTTTGTTAGTGATGTGAGAAGAACATCGGGTATGCCTGTATTTTATCTTCAAATGGTAGATAAAACTGCTGATTGCCATTGAGGAAAAGTTCAATATTTTTTCTTTATTCTACTGATCTATGGACATCAGAAGTTACCGTGTTCAATAACTACAGTAAGTTATGCCGGCCCCGATCATAAGCTCCGACAGTCATGCAAATAAATGATAAAGGTAAAATAGTCTGGAGCAAACGTGTGTCAAGTAAGGAATTAGGTTTTTGACGTTGTGCGTGAGACCTCAAATATAAAGTAGGTACCTAATCAATGTTTTTAATAAAAATGTATTTTTAAATAGAAGCTTATAAATCGATTAGGATCGTAGTAATAGTGAAGACAAATCAAAAAAGCTCGAACACAATGGGATTGCGTCGTTCCGTGGTGACATTCCTATGGCCACCTTCGAGATTCATCAACAAACAAGCTCGAAAATACCTTAATATTGTATTATCACCAGATTAATATAAATAAGTATGCAAAATTTCTGCTCAATCGGATAGCTCCAAATTTTCGAATAATATTTTGCAAAAGGTATATTCGAACCCGTTTTATGAAATTGGGCGTACAAAAACCAAACTAGATTTTAATAAATTGTGATGATAATACTTACCGCTTTTAATTCCATGTATTTTATTTTAATTATATTGTTGGAGTAAAAATTTACAGGTCAATATAACTAATGCATAAAACTTCTTTTGACAACTATACTTTTTCTGTTTACTTTGAGGCGTATCATTTAAAAATGTCTCGATCGTACGGTCATAAGCACATGCGACTAAAAGGTTTTTATGTTCTGGAGTTGTATCAACAGTCGACGCCTACCGTTGAATAACAACCAAATATTTATCTGCGAAAGAATGCGATCGCGACACGTGAGGAGCAGACAGGATTTATATACCTACTCTGTATATTGGTGAACCCAACAGAAAATGCTAGACAGAGTATCGACGGTTACTACTACTATTGCATTCACAGCCGTGGAAGCTGCGCGCATATAATAGCCAGTGTGTTTATTTTTGGCTTGGAAAATCATCAAGACCTCAAGAACATATACATGCACTGGGAGCAATAATTAAAATAAATAATAATGTGTTATTAAAAATAATAGTGGAATATGTAGACAAAATTGAAAAATAAACATCCATTTTTTTTCTGTCAGTCAGTACCCATATTAATGCGACCCATACTATCGTAAACTAGAGACATTAATCTTTCTATTCTACGCTTATTTTTTCTGTACAGTGTGTGGATAGTTTCCATAGTATGGTACTCCGTGACCTTTTGACGTACAACTTACAAACATACATACGAACAGTGAACAAAATTTTAAATCGTTTTCAACAAAATTATCGTGCAGACATTGAACGCAACCAGAAAATAATACTATATTAATTACAATGACAAGCTAAGAGAACAATATCTACAAGTATTTTGATGGTATTTTAAAAGATTTTGTCTGCCTTTTATAAGCGATTGAACAAAAACGTTCTAGTCCAGTAAAATCAATATCGGTTAAGTAGCGACAAAAATGCGGGCAAAGCCACGGGATACTGGACTAATGCTGTACAATAATACTATATTACACAATTGTTAACTTTTTACGTCGCTACCTAGACGGGTGACCGGGCGGACGAATCTGGACACAAATACTGTTCATTAATACATGTCAAGTAGACTGCGAGAGACGGCTGAACTAAGATCACATCATTAATATTGAGTAGTACAAGTAGGCGTTGGTAGAAAAGGATAAATTTCATGGAGAGGTGCTTTCACCCTTTTCGACTCTAATCTATTTGTCAGAGAAAAGGAAACACATTGAAGCAAGTATAGAAAGGAATCGGTTCTTCAGGACCGACCTAATTGTGTCCATAATGTGTACGTACCACGTTTGTTATTACCTCTCACGATGCCGATTTCATGCTTGTCTTTACGTTACAGGTAAACGTAACGACATCATTTCAGCATGACTAGCAGACTATTTCATAGGAAATCGTAATCAAAGTATTCTCTTTTTTTGTACAAACAGTTATAATTACAGAAGATATTTAATACTAAGTATTCGTTTTCATACAATCCTTGCTTTTGGCTGACGCAATTTTATTGAGCCGTGACTTGAGCTTTAAGAAACTGAATACAAGTAAAAATATTTTAACCTTTGACAGAGAATAAGCATTGCCATACAACATGGCAATGCCGCCAGTCTTTTTGGTACACTTCCAGTCGACAACTATGTGGATGAATTTATTGACGCCATTTTTTAGGGTTTTTTTTTAGTTAAGAGTTTAGATTGGTTTGAGGTGTATATATAGTTTATTTTGTAAATATTTAAAATTGTAAATTACAATTAATTTAATAAAACAAAATAATTAGTTACATTTATAAGTATATAAATATTTACCTACCTATAAAAATATCGACAAACTGCGGTAAGGTCTATTATGTATGATGCTACTATGTAGAGTAAGCGTTATTTATTAAGAAGTATGTAAAGCCTCTTTGTAGCACACTGAAACTCCAATTAACTAAGTAAACATGCTATTCCGTCAACGCAAATGCAACGGACAATTGTCAGTGAGACATCGAACAAGTTAAAAATGTATAAAATTACCATATACTTAAAACTTTCTAACTCGTAAATGCATTAAAAGCCCATCATAGCGGTAGTGCCTAACTAATAATTCTAGAAATAAAAGTAGCGAATAAACTGTAAGAAAATCTAACTTAGTCATGTCAGGTACGCTCCTAAGAAGCTTTTAAGTTTACGACCATACACTTGTTTTTTAGTAAACTAAACTCTAATCTTTTACTTATGTGTTTTAATTATTTCAGACCCTTTTGCTATTGAATCCAAATGTGCCTCCAAACAGAGCGTTACCAGAAATAGATATGAGCATATAATATTTTAACTTAGTTTCTTTCATTTAAGGCAAAAGAAGAAAATAATGGTTCCTTCACAAAACAGTGGTTATTGCTAAATAAATATACATAACCTCATATTTTAGCAGGTACATAAAACTGCACACTATAGTTTGCAACAATAAATTATATAAACTGTCCATCCACAATGCGTTCGGTGCAGCGCTACTGGCGCACAAAGCGGAGCTGCTCGGTCAACCCATTAGCTGGCGCGCCGCGGGGGCTCATGATCACTTTGCTCATGTTAATTTATGTGCTTTGTAGCATTGTCCACCGACAATGGACGCGTTTTATAGCATTCGGCTGCCGGACACCCAGATTAACATCTACTCAGTTGCCGTTTTGTGCAACACAATAGTTATAACCGGGTAGCAGGCACCTGGTATTAATGGATTCAACGTAATAGATATTCTATGGCAAATTCTACTCACTATAAAAACTTTCTAAATACACCAGGAAGATTAACAAAAACTATAAAAGTTTGAGATGTATATTTATTTATGTATATCAATAAATCTTAGTGCATTATTTCTATAGTAAATCATAACATAATTATTGTAAAACATTTAATACTACTTATATTAAAAACTATTTTATTTTTATATAATTAACAATAAATAACCTCTAGTCATAAACAAGCATACGTTTCCCTCATTAACTACCATTAAAATGAAGAGTTCTTTTATTAGTTAGATATAAAATTTTAACCTATGTAGCATTAAAATATTTGGTTACATACCTAGGTAATATTGATGCGGTAAGACTGTAGAAGAAGTACACTCTTTAAACAACAGACACGTCATTAAACTTCATCATCATACCTACTCATTATCAATCCGCAAGTCATCATCAGTCAAAGCTGAGCGGGGAGGCGACACGAGGTCACCATGAACCCTGACGCGGTACACACAAGTATACACCGGATGGCCCCAGTTCGTCAGCACTCGTATCCTCATGATATTATGGCCCTTATTAGAAGAATACATCACTTCAAAGTACTGAATAGGCTTCCCTTCTTTGTCGTACTCGAAGCTGCCGTAATCATGTGGGTACGGGTCGGCACGATTCTCCAGACCTTCAATTTGGAGTAACCGAGGTGCTGATGATATTTCTCTGCAAGAAACCAGAAAAAGTGATTGGGTACTCTTTTGTCATAATTGCGAAACTTCCATTACTTAAACAATGTTTTTCTCGAACTAGCAGTAGAGGCCTAGCCTAGAAATTCAAGGTTGTAGTGACAAATCTCTATTGGGTAAAAGGTTTTTTACTATGTAACACTCGTTCATACATAATCTAAAAATACTTTACGATACAAAAGACATGAATTGCGTTTTTTTTTACTAACTGGTGATTATTTATAGTTAAAAAGTTATATGTTTCTGAACATGTTTATGATAGATTAAGACCTAACTATTAAATATAAAAAACCTAAGTTTACAACTTGCAGGATACATACTGAAACATTTCTAAAAAACAAGCAGATCTCACCTTGTCGGAGATATATGTGGTGGTATGTGTTCAACGCTGATGCCAGTAATCTTGACGGTGCCCAGCAGCCGGATGGTGGCTTCTCCGCGGGAGCCCTTGAAGGCCCAGCACTCGCCCGGCAGCGTGCCCGGCCGAATCATGGCGCGCGCGCCGAGGCACTCGCGGCACACCCAGGCGGTCAGCATGTGCAGCGCCCAGCCTACCGGAGACTCGTATATCACGTGCTCTAATGTGTCTCCTGTGTCCAGTATTCTAGCTCCAGCAGATTCTAGTGCGTAGTCTGGTAGCTGTTTGAAATTATCATTGGCCATGTTAACAGTTGTTCCGGAATTTGTATCTTACAAGACAAGCCAACTCCTTCATTTCCGTAAACGGTTGGTGTGTCTAGTGGCGTAGAACACCTACAAACTAATACTTAGTGCATTCTCATTTTTTCTTATTCCACGGAAGAGCACTAAGTACGAACGTTTTAGGAAAAACTACCTAGCTATTCGCCAGTCTCTTATAAACTAGCAAACATTCGAGACTTCAGTTTAGTTAGACTATGAAACAATTTGTGAATTATAAGAAACTTGTACAAAACAGCTAAAAAACAATAAAAAAAGACAGTATTTTCACAAAACTTATACGGAATTTCATAGATACGTAATGGGTAGTCCAAACGGAAGCATATGCAACAAAAACATAAGGAGGTGATTGACAAAGATCCAACAGGCACAAACAAAACCCAACCCGACGGGAAGCTGTGGACACGTGGTTTAAGGGGTAAATCACTCAAGGAGATGTGGAATCGAAAGCGTATTGTACTAAATGATGTAATAAGTATTTCACATATAATTAAGACAATTTATGATTATTACTTCTCATTCCTACTTGGAGTAGAGTTAAATGAACTCTACTCCAAGTAGGAATGAGAAATCTAGTTACTCTCATTTTATAACTTAGTGGCGTTTTCAACAAATCACAAAATCTGGAAGCAGGTAAGTTGAGGCCTATAATGAACATTTTTATACGCAATTCGGTGGGTACTCAACACTACCTAACGATATGTTTTGCCCGTAGGCCGTAGCCGTAGCACACAGCGTTTTAGAAAAGAGTATAAACCGCTAAGTATGAAAATATTCGTTCATCTTACAGATACCTACTACTAAGTAGATACTCAAGTGCTCACCTGTCTATCATAATCACCTACATCGCCCATTTGACGGCAGTTTCGCATACGCATCACAGGATCTACAAGCGCATCCTTTGCCCGACCGGCCGCTGCCGCCACCGCGGGCAACACAGATGATATACGTTCCATCTCATTTTGTAGTCGCTCGTGTTTGCGATTTACCTTAAATAAAAACATTTTAAATACCAAGACGTATCCAACTATAAGACTCAGTGATTTAGTTCATCTATTTTATTTCAGAAACGGAGATAATAAAATACGTAGACTTTTTTTCAACTTAGCCGTTATTAAATAATAAAGTACAGCTAAACGCATTACATGACAGAGTACCTACACTGGGTGCTGGAAACGGGGCTCATGAGTCATTGAACATCTTTGCAACCACAACCAGAAGAAACGAACTTACGCGACTGACTATAGGTATTTTAATTTCTTTTAGGCAGGTATTACTACTATTTAATATTGAAGGAAAAATCTATTTTTTAATTTGCATGCTAATAATATTTAGCAAAATGTGTACCTACCTACTTTTCTATTTTTTTAAAATAAAGTAAGCGAATGAAAATATTTGATTTGATTCGAATAATACGCTTATAGACTTTCATAGAACTATACCTGCGCTACTTTAATTAAAAAAAAAACATTTTCATTAATTTTTTTATCATCACGTCTATCAAAAGAACTGCTAACGCCATCTATGTACTAGAATTAGCATTGTCCCTTTTCATTCCTACTCAAGTAACGCCACGCCATCTGCCGGTGAATAGCAACTCTTATATGAAATAAGATCATTTTTTTCATGATTATGTATCATGTATCATTATGTATCATGACAATTTTACATAACAGATTGATTAAACTATTTTTATTTTTTATAATAACTACATAAAATTATGTTATTAGTTACATTTTTTATCTAATCATATCTTATTTTTACAGCAGACCTAGAGTTTATATAAAACCGCATACCTACAGTAAGATTCGATTTGACAAACTACGTTACCTAATTTTTAAATATAGTTCCTAAAATAGAAAATGATTTTACTAATACAGTTGTTGTTAACTTAAACCTAATCAGAGTTAAACCTTAAACCATCGTGGCATTTTATAACACTGCTTTGCAACTTTGATAGATTTATGTCGCAACTTGCAAATAAAAAGGTAAGTAAAACCGGTCAAGTGCTTGTTGGACTCGCACATAAAGGGTTCCGTAGCATCGTACTAGATTCATGCCGACAAACGCATGGCTCTTGTAGTCTTGTATACTGGCCCCGTCTCTGTTGTAAATTTAATTTTATTATTCTAATACTAATGAATATAAACTCTGAGTCTTACAAGCGTCTACCATTATTAAAATCGAAAAAAAAAACCCCAGAAAAGCAACTTTTCTAAACTACCATTATTTATTTATGCACACTGAAAATTTTAACTGTCGACCTATTACGGTTCATGAGACACAACCCACTGACACAGACAGATGGTCGGACAGCGGAGGCTTAGCTATAGGGTCTCGTTGGCTCCCTTTGGGTACCCAACCCTAATTATAAAACTGATACCTATTCATCATCTTAATAAAGAATTTCTAAATTATCTTCAAGTTTTAATTTCATAATTGAATAATTTAGACTAAAGTTTCGAACAGTACAGAAAATAAATGAACCTCAGACAGTCCTCTGGTGAGTTGCACCACGACATATTTCACGTCAGAGAAGTCGCCATCCAATGTCTCTTGAGTGGGCCCCCAAAAGTATGTGTAAACGTGCAGACCGAGCAACAGAGACAGTGCGGCGCAAACGAACGAACGGAAAACATTTCGAAAGCATCCGTCGTTCCTGTATCCATAATCCATTAATGGTTTCACTATTTGGAAATAATTTTGTTGAGTTTTATGAAGTATTTTATGACTTTGACATAGTGTCATAAGTCATGGTTCTGTCCTCTGAGGTTCTGTCAGTCTAGAATAAAAGTAAACATAGGTTCAATACTTACGTACTTAAAGTACCTACTAAGGTTCAATACAAACAGAGTACTTTAGATATAATATATGGAACTCAATACAAAACTCATGTGGCATCAGCAAAGTACGGAGGACGGCACATCAGTGATAACAATGAATTACGAAAATCATATTAAATGCTTGGAATAAAGGTAGTTTCAATGTCGAAATATGCAAGTAAGCTACTGATGTACGGTCTGTTGAAGACAAATAAGCGTCCATTAATTCGGAAAATGATTAATTTAATAAAGTAAAAACCACTTTCGAGTTTCACATCGTATATTAATACAAAAGGGCTAAAAACAGCAGATTGTAACATAGCCGCCAACCGTAGTTGGCGCGGATGTCTTTAATTTTAATATGACCATACAATGTTCTTAGAAATAGAAAAGGTGCTTACAGAATAAATGTATACAACCGGTACAAAGAAAATTAATTAGGAAACTCAAAACTGTCATTTTCGGATGTTTAAATAAGGTTGTTTTTAGTTTTTTTTGCAAGTTATGTAACAATCTGCAGCATACAAGTTTATGCTTTCTGGTTTTGCGCGGCGTATTCGATCTGCGCGGCGGCGACGGACTTCATGGCGTCGTGCGCGGAGTGCACGTTGGTGCGCCACGCCAGCAGCACGTCGCGTAGCTGCTGCCACTGCGCGCGCCCGAACGTGCGGTGCATCGTGCTCGACACGCGCACCGTGCGCTCCGCCTGATCCATGCGCGCACGAACCAGCTTTGTCTTTAATACTAGAATGTTAAAAAAGCATTTAAATGTCATTTTTATAATTTTTAATTATTATTATTAAATGAACTCTAGAAAAGGGGTGCAAAGGGAATGCCTTTCTAATTTAAGCCTAACCAGACCCTTTAGCTCTTTCCGTAGCACATTTAGAATGCCAAGTCTCATATCTACAAAAGACAACCAACAAGTCCCCTTACCTTCAATGATGAAAGCTTCAACATCTTTCTCTTCGATTTGTAATTCTGATGTAATCTCATCATAGGTAAGTTCAGGATTGGTTTCAGCCATCTGCATGAAAGATAATATCCTCATTTTCTTTACATTTTGTTCATGATCAAGACCTGAAATTACAATATGGAAGAAATATGATAAGTACAGTTAAATATTGACTTGACAGCATACTATAGTACATTACATGTGAGAAGTTACATTTGTTTTACAATTCATAAATAATTATTGTGCATTACTTAAACTTTGGAACACGATAGCCTTAAGCAGAACATACTTTATACAAAGTTTTTACTGTTTATCATAAGATCATCTGTTAAATGTTTACAGATACATGATTTGCTTACCTTGAGACTGCACAAATTCCTTGTGATTGTTGTAAAAGGTCTGATAGCTGGATAGTTTTTCTGATACAAAAATGGTGAGCAGGTCATGGATTAGTTCACCTTCAAGAAATCTTACAGGTTTGAGTGACAGTAGAGGGTCCAATAGGAATGTAGTGGGGTCAGCTAAAGCTGTAGCAATACATTTAATGGCATCTTCTCTCGCATATGAAGCATTCTCATCAGTGTAGGTACCCAGGAGTTCAATCATCACCTTTGATGCCAATTCACTGAAAAAGACATATTTCTACTAAGCAATCAAGATTTCAACTTCAATGTAGTTTCAATTGGAAACGTTCTTGTTGGTCTCAAACTTATCATATGAATAAGTTGTTATGGCTAATTGGAAATTGAATAAGATTCCACATGCTATTCTAATTTACATAATAGTGAAAGTTACAACTAAAACATAAAATAAACTTATTAACTAATTAACACAAAACATACCTGTTCTGATCTTTCAAAACTTGATGCAAAAGTCTGTATAGTTTCTGCATTTGTTCATTGGTGGGTGTGCAAGCAGCAAACTCTTTCCGAAGCTGCTCCACACCAGTGAACACCTCCCTTACGTAGCCAACACGTGCTGCCAGCTCAATCACATGGTAGTATACATGGTAGCGCAGAGTAGAGTTGGCCTCCAAGTTATTGTATAGACGCCATAATCTAAAATAATCAGGGTATTGCAGGGAAAGTTGTGTAAAAATATTTCAGGATTCCACACTGCATTAAACTGTATGTTTGTATTAAAAGCATTATTTTTAGAGTGACATAAAATAACAGTTGTGATTACCATTACACCTATAATAATCAAATTGAAAAAATTGCTAAAAATATATAAAATGATAAATTTAATCTTTTGTAAAAATGTTCTGAATGCAAAAACAAAAAAACAATGGCTAAAACAACTTACGACTGAAGCACCACCATGCCTAGTTTAGGTCCAGGTGCCTTTGTGAGCCTTTGACTGAAAGCCAGTATCAGATTTTCACCTCTCTCCAAGGGAATCTGAAGTTATAAAAAAACAAATAATTTTACTGTTGCTTTTCCTAAGCATTCCTTACTTCACAATAGAAAATGTAATAACTTTGACTAAAGAATACTCACCGACACCATGATAGAAACAATACTATTTAGTATAGCTTCTATCTCAGACTCATTTGGTTCTTTGAAACAAACATCACAAACTCCTACAATCTTGTGTAGGTCGTCTTCGATCCCTTTAGGGGATTTCTCTTCTGCAATTTCAGCACCAAGGCTCTTAAAGTATTTTCTTAGTTCCAGGGCCTAGAAAGTAGAAAACATAGATGTATCTAAGCGTTTTTTAATAAATTGAACTAGGTTATGTTGACGTAAACCTACTTGATCTTCGAGAGATATATCCATAAAAACTGCTGGACCCTGCATCTTGAATGTTGTTTATTATGTGTGTCACTTCGTATTCAATATAAATATTTCTCTTTACGAGATATTGTTAAAAAATACATGTGCCACAAGCAGTTTATGACACGGCACGGTGCTAACAAGAAAGAACGTCAAGAACTACCACAGACTATATTTTGACGTTTAAGGTTTTCAAGATAGGGCAGCAATGAAGAATGTTACTAGGTATGCCAAATCGCTTGAAATTTTGTCTCAGTAAAGCCTGTATGTATACAAATACACTAGTTTTTGTTGTAGTCAAAAATACCTAGTAGTTTTGATTTTATAAGCATTCAAAGTTTCGAAAAATATCGAGTCCCGCTAACAGCCACGTGACCGCTTGTGACGTTATATCACAACGCTGCAAGCTCAAGCGCGGGTTGCGCCCAGCTTAATATCAAGTCGCCAGCGGTTATAGTAGGTGTTATAGCTTGCGCAGTATTTTGTTGTGTTTTCGTCCGAGTATTACGTTAATAGTCTAATAATAGTAAATATTGTTCGATTAATAAAATTGGTAAAGGATTCGAAAAAGGGCAATCGGATAATCTACCTAAAATATATGGATTAATTGGTTGAGCATTATTTATCAACAAATAGTGATTTCGTTGCCGCCGAAAGTACACAATATAAAGATAGAGGAATCTGGTCTTTTTTCAAAGAATAAGTGACCTATGATTGGTGCCTCGCCTGACAGGCTTATTTATAGTAAAGGTAAACTAGGCAAAACATTATCCTAATCTATACTTTAATATTATAAAGCTGAAGAGTTTGTTTGTTTGAACGCGCTAATCTCAGGAATTACTGGCTCGAATTTAAAAAATATTTTTGTATTGGATAGTCCGTTTATTGAGGAAGGCTATAGGCTATATAATATCACGCTACGATCAATAGGAGCGGAGCATAAATGAAAAATGTTGCAAAAATGAAAAACCGTTGAAACTAAAACACGCGATCAAAGTCGCGGGGGACAGCTAGTGTAATATAGTTTTATTAAAACTCTATAAATAACACAAACATTGGTGGAAAATGGAACGTACGTAACCTCAAAATCTTATATTTTTAATACAATAAAATAAACTTCAATGTATTTTGCTTAAAACACTAGGAAGTTACTTTAAATGAAATAGACTGCTTTGCAGACTAACTATTCCACATGCAGAAATCACCACTGAATCTAGCAGGTCGACTTGCTTTAGATCTACCCAAGCGTGTGGCAACATGAACTCAAAGAATCTAAGCGTCAGTACTAATATTTATTCTGTGATCTAAGTCTGCCGAAAGCTCTTTCTACGTGTATCCGTAACGCTGCATTTTTTTTTGTCTCCAAAACTTCTTTTTTGGTCGGTTTTACTTTAGAGCTCACACTAGGTCTGATCAGAGCTCACACTAGGTAGGTATGTCCATTTTGTTGTAGCAAATGCGCAATATTTTTGAAACCTTTGACTGTCAATACTGCTGATCCTTCAGGTAAAGTTTGCAAAATACCACAATCTTTACATTTAGGCACAACACATGATTTCCTAGTATTTGGATTGGACACTTTTAAAAGTATTTAAGTATAATTTCGACGGTACGGGCGCGCGACCGCGAGCGTACTTAGTGAGCCAGACTGAGCGTGTTGTACAATGACGTCACAACGTCACCGGCAGCCCGCGTCGTGCGGTTCAACTTGTTTTACTTCTAAATCGGAAACTAATTGACGTATCGAAGTAATTCTTTCACTAGTATTTTTTATTTTTGACAGAGAATATGCAGAGCTAATAATCAAAATTTGTTAACATTCTTCATTCCTAGATTAATTTTAAAATATTTACAATTTTACAGTTAAATTGTAATATAAACAAAATACTGGTTTTCCAACAACTAATGTGTCTATATAAATCCACTATCCGTAGAGTTCTTTCCGAACACCTTCTAAAATGCATCTACCCTCAGAACAATGACTAAAGCATTTACCTCGTTTGTCTCTGCATCACCCTAAGGTCGACTGGCAGAGAATGTGCAAAAAATATAAATAAATAAAAAATAATTATACACAATCATTTAAACGGAAAAATATTTCTCGACACTTCACTGGGGATTACCTACTTGTCATTTTACTTATATGCTTTATGTAATTACAATATTTACGTTTTTATTTGTGTTATTTATACAACATAAAAATTCGTTGACACTTTTTTGGAATAAACAAAAACAATAACTGTATAATCAATAAATTATGTACTTCGTTTGGACCCTTGGACCCCATGTTTTGATGTCTAAAAATCCAACATATCAATCTCAGCCGGAAGCTGTGGTCGGTGAATTTGTTCTGTGGGTCGGTGGCCCGTTTGCGCAAGCACACGGCACCCAGCCTACAATTTATAGTTATTTTTCTGCTGAGATCACTACACCGCCAACACGTGACGATGGATTTGCCGAGGTGACATGACATTCGATTCGACAGTGACAATTGTTTGATAGTTGACACATGAAAATAGAAGACGTATGTTATCTTTCGTAAACAAAACTCAATCAACGTTGGCTAACGTTGCTTTATGTTGTAGTTAGTACTTAAAGAAAACATTTGCACCAGAAGCAACGATACTTTAAAATGAGTAGTTTTCATAAAACTAGTGACTCTCGCGTTACTATTACTGGCACAAAAGTAAAAAATAGTTTACCGATAATATCCTCTGGTATTCCTTCTCTGGACCATGTCATTGGTAAGTAAAATCAAATTTGTTCCTTAACTGAACGGCAAATAGTTTTGTATAAATAAGCCTCTCATGTAATATCTGTTTTGTTGTTAGAAGTCATAACCCTTTTTATAAATATAACCTAAAACATTTCCAATGTGATGTTTTATTAAAGGTGATCTACCAACTGTAGCAAGCAATAATTCTTTTTTCAGGAGGTGGTTTGCCCGCTGGAAGTATTTTTGCCGTGGGTCAGTATTACTTACACCAATCTAAAATATATAATGTACACATAATAAATAAATATATTTATTAAATTAATCTGTTGTAATAATTTCAGAGGAAGATATATTGGCAAACTACAGCAGAATTCTCCTAAAATATTTCTTAGCTGAAGGTGTAGCTTGCAAGCATGACTTGTTTATAGCATCGGCTGATGAAAACCCAGAGGACATAGTTAGTATACTAATAATTAAAAAAATAATAAGAATTAATAAAATACTTATTAATTTTTATTTTATTAATATGAAATACTTTTTTAGTCAAAGGAACTACCACTGCCTACTACTATTCCTCAAGATGATGATATAGCACCCACATCTGCCGGTATTGATAAAATGAAAATAGCTTGGAGATATGAGGGTCTTAGCCAGGTGGAGTCTTCATTTGGCAGTAACACTAACTTTGGCCACCATTTTGATCTAAGCAAACATATTGAAGCTGAAACAATCAAGAGTTGCAACATAAAATACTGTAAATTGGAAATGGAGAATGGAAATGTTAATGGTATGGTAATTTAAATATTGAATATAATCATCATTCTTTGTAAAAAAAGCTCACAATTACTTAAGGGCTGTTATTAAAAAAGGTATAAACACAAGTAATTTTTGACAACCTCAATAGTCAAGTAGCATACACACCAGTTTTCAAGGTGTTGCCAGCTCTAAATGTACCGGGTTTGATCCCTGGACAGGTCCATGTAGAAAAAAAAAACACTTTTCTAAATTGTTGTGTCTGGGTAATTGTGATACCTTCATTGTCTCCAATTTCATAACACAAGTACTTTAGCTACTTACTTTGGGTTTAGAGCAATGTATGTGATGTTATTTACATTCATTTATTATTTATTTATTTTTATTAAGTTTGAATAAGCCAACAATAGCATGTAATGTAAATGTGATATAGAGTTAGTTATAGCAACAAGAATGTTTAAGATTTACTACAACTCTTGCTTTACCTTACAGGTTTTAAGAATAAGCTGTATCATAAATTACTAACTAATATAAAAGAAGTAGTTGCTAAGGAAGAATACCAAAGTAATGTTAAGAAGAGCAGCAATATTTTAAGGATTGGTATTCACTCCTTGGGCTCTCCAGTCTGGATGGCAATGGACTGTGATAATGAAGATGTCATTGGGAACTTTGGACAAGATCTGATCAAATTCATGTATTGTTTAAGAGTTATTGTGAGAGACACAAATGCAGTTGTGTTTGTCACCCTTCCTGCACATTTGTTTGATGTAAGTGTAATTAAGTATTGTGTTTCACTCTACACCATTTTTAATTATTTAAATAATTTAATTTTAATAATTTTTTGCTTGTACTTGCTACTTGCACAGGAAAGTGGCATGCAAAAAGTAGCCCAGTAATAAGACAGAAACATTGGGTTTACATAACCCACTGTTTCTAGGATTAGTTGAAATAATATCATTATTACTTGAATGATAATTTTTATTGCATGTGTGCAAGAAAGTTATCATTCAAGTAATTTTGAACATGAGAAATGATAAGTCTGTTCAAAATGTAAATGTTTATCAATTACTAGCTATTTAACGCAGCTCCGCCAGCGTGGATGTTGGTAATCGGGGAAAAAGTAGCCTATATCCTTTGTAAGGCTCTAGACTATCTATGTACCAAATTTAATTTAAATTTGTTCAGTAGTTTTTGCGTGAAAGCGCGACAGACAGACACAGAGTTACTTTCGCATTTATAATATTAGTAAAGGTTAACAATAAGTTAATAATGTATCTGTATTGTCAAATGATTGGTTACAGAATGATCACATAATGACAAGACTGTTATACTCAGTGGACAATGCAGTAAGGATTGAGTCATTTGCGGGATCAAGTCGTGAAACCAACCCTGTGTACAAAGATTACCATGGCCTGTTTCATATTACCAAACTATCTGCTATTTACTCTCTGGTGCCTTTTGTACCTCCTAGTCTTGACATGGCGTTCAAACTAAAGAGGAAGAAGTTTGTTATTGAGAAATTGCACTTGCCCCCAGGTAATACTTAGCTTAATATATTATTATAAAAAAATATAGTAGTATTTTTTATTTTTTAATCTATAGATACTATGTTAAATAAGGGATCTTATAAATTAATGTGTATTTTATATTGTAGAACTTCAAGAATCCAAGGAACGAGAACAAGATGATATCACAAGTGTACCAGTAAACTGCGGTGGATTTAAAAAAAAAGACATTGAATTCTAACTATGCTCAATTACTTAATTTTAATGTAATCATATTTTTATAGAGAAATATATTTACTGTAAATTGTTTGAATAACTTTTAATTATAATTAACTAGCTAATTAAAGTAATTTTTATGGGGATTTAGTGCCGGCGTTGGGGAGGGCGCATGGGGCCACATCACTCAATTTTGGGGGGTGTCGAGATCTAGAGTTTCCTGCCTCTCGTGCTATCGTTAGAGTCGGTCTTACCATACTGCGAATACACTTATGATTGGTGGGATGCTTAACGCTGAAGGAATGATTAAATTCTTAATATACTTTCATATTGGTTCAGCAAAATATAACACTCGTTAATGATATTCGTAAGTGGGCGCTAAAATATCCTTGCCGTGGCCCCAAAGCCGGCCCTTATATTCTACATTAACTTAGCTGGTGTTCTGTTGCAATAAACGCAGTAATCGTAACTCCATAATGAACCAGTAGTTTGGTTCATACCAGTGTAATGCCGGGGCATGCATGAGTAATTCATGCATTAATTTTAAACAAAAATGCCTTAATACTCAGTCACCCCACCTGTTCACCGGAGCGTATCTCCCTAAAACGGCGAATCTATTCATCGTCCGTTTGTTTATTCACATACTCGCATTATTAGTTGTAACTAACGTTTTGACCACATTTCTCCGTGTCGCATTACAGTGAATCCTCGTGCTTTGTTTTTGAATTTTATATAAAGTGGTCATAAAAGATGTGCAAAAATGAAACAAGTGCTAAAGTGCTCTTTGGATGTTTTAATACAATATTTTTTGTAAGTATAATAATAAGTTTGGTAATACCGGTAAATACGTACTTACGTATCTGTTTAAGTGCCGACGCTTATTGTTTTAATATTAGAAATATATAAATGAACATTTTAATCTTTTAATGTTACTTCCTGAAGGCGTGCGGTTTCGTGGAAGTAGTGTGCGGTCTTCTATTACTCTGTGACTCCAAGAGAATACTTCTGTCACGACTGCTGGCAGCGCCTGATGGGGACCTCATTCATCCACCGTTTTACTACTTGGCCTTGGCGCTTCTAGCAGCAGGGCTGGCCATGTGTGCGACTGCTGCTCTGGGCTGCTGGGCCACTTGTATGCCTGGGTACGCTGTATTAAGTATTGTAAGTACCCTTTTGTATTATTTACTAGTAAATTATAAACTGTAGTGTTTTTAGCAAAACTAGAAATGCATGTATCCTACATCTGTAATAATCTACAGAAATTATGATGAATTGTCCGGCAACACCTGTTAGAATAATTATCTTAGCAAGCTTTGTACGTTTATGCAGATACCTATAATTAGAAGTAGGTATACCTACGTTGTTTGCCGAGACTACGTTACTCATGGTAAATTTGCATTTTCGCTTAACGATAAGTCGTCTAATCTTGCTTACTAACGTATATAAAATAAAAACTCTAAGTAGCTACCTACGTATTTATGTCTATTTTATTATTGCCGAGCAGGACGGCATAGGTTATTTGCATATTCACGCTGGCGTACAGTAGCTAGTAGTACCTATGCTATGTCTAACTGTTCCGCGATTGTTAAAAACACTAAACGTTTTCCTAGTATCCAATCATGGTCTGGGTGAAATTGTTGACAAGTGGAAGGTGATATTCTGGTGTTCTCTGAGAACACTGAGTGAAACAGTACAGGGTTTTTATACTTAACGTCTATTTAATCATTGTAATATTGACGTAATAAGAATAAAAGGAAGTAATAAATATGTGATGAATAAATAAATAAATATCCTTGGCTTAGATAAGTAGCCTGTATACTAGTTTCTTAAACATAGCGTAGCAGGGACAGAAAAGGCATCAACTGACAAAAACAACTTTTTCCAGTACTTCATGGTGGTACTAGCGTTATTACTATGCGAGAGCGCTGGTGGCGTCATAGCTGCTATATGGCCGCGGTGCCTCGGCCTGCAGAGTACACGAGGTGGTGCCGTCGGCGCCCTGCAGACTTACTACGCTCTACCAGACTTCGAACACTTTACTGCGGCTGTTGACTTAGCTCAGACTGAGGTAAAATACATACATTTATTTTTCTAAAATCACTATTGTTTAAAAAATATATTTATAATACTCATGTATCTAATATGGAAACGAGGTATATAAAAAATCAAATAATCTGCAGCTTGAACTTACGACAAAAACGCTGAAAAAAGACTGTTAGCCACTGTGCTAGTCCGCCAGCGGGTACTTCAGTCTGATAAAGACATAGGTAGTTTTAAATACCTACAGGGCATACCCTAACCACCACTTGATATGTCAATGGAATACCTTAGATACAACGCTTTGCAGTAAATTCCTACCTAAGGCTAAAAATAAATATATATCTACCTACCTAGATGAGCAGTGCTTAGCTCATAAAAAGACGCCAAAACGATAGTGTCGAAATTTCAATCGTAGACAGTTTTTCCGTAACTTCTAATCACACACGTACACTCTGTCTACTTTTTCTTCTCGTTTGTACTTCAACATCATCATTCACAGCCCCTGACATACTACTGCTTAAGGCATAAGCCTCTCTATTTCTCTTATCTTGGTATATAATACAAAGTAATATTTTCAGTTAGAGTGTTGCGGAATGACGGACGCCCGTAACTACGACATGTCTATCTGGCAGCTGCGGCGGCTCGGGCCGCGCGGCATGTCCGTGCCGCTCAGCTGCTGCGTACAGCACCGAGACGGAGCGTCGTACCTCAACCCTGCGCCGGTGAACGCGTCGCGATGTCAGGAAGTGCAGCCCAATCCCACCTTTAGATATGTACCGGTAAGATGGTGGTACATGACATTGATGACTTACAAACTTAAAGATTTAACTATGAATTATATGTATGAAACATTGCTCATCATAAAGCATAATGCCATAGTATAAGGAATTAGGGAGGGAGGTTTTATAGTGAAAAGCCTGTAATACAACAAACCTTCAAACTGTTATTAAATATAATACTGCATGCGTTAATGCGTAACAAATAATTAAAAACAATAAATCTTCAATTTTTTATCTTCCTAGTGCACGTGACTTAGTGTTGTTTCCTACTTCCTGCTATATTACAAAACGTTCCCATGCACAATGACGAAAATAATATTTGCTTATATTTTCAGGGTTGTCTCGGGCCACTAGAAGACTGGTATCAACATCAGTATTTAATTCTAATGCTCGGATTGTTCATCGTAGCATTATTCAAACTGGGAGTACTATTAAGCACGATATTTTCGTGTATTCGACTCAGAAGACGCAAACAAATACTGCAAACATTCTCTATGAAGTCTTTAGATAATAATACTAACGAGAATATTTATGAAAGTAAGCTGAATGCGGTACACGACGAGCCGATTACAGCGAAGTATACACAGCCGAACAATTTCTACAGCCCACGAATACGGAACCCTCGTATTTTTCACAACAGACCTAATGAGGTCGTATGAGAATTAGCCTCGGAGATAAATGCTTTAGAGAGGAAGTTGGAAAGATTTTCAGACTATTTGTATAAGCACCAAGCTGACTCCATCATGTGGTGACCACAAGGACTATATTTTATAGTAAATATATTTCAGTTAAATAATAGTACGAAGTATGTGCCATAAGTAAAACATTCCCTAATATTTTTAATTATATATTTATGTATTGCTTTCCACTCGTATTGCTCTCTAAAGCACTTACTCCGGCTTCATGTTATCGCATGTGTTCGTTTAGGTTGTATAAGGTTAAAAATAAATAAAACACAGTCACTCAATATGCAATATTATTTTCAAAAGAACGTTCAAAAATTGGTCCTAAAGTTAAAACATTATTAACAATGGCTCTGGAATGTTGCTATCATTCACAATAGTTGGTTTTACAGCTGTAAACTATGTCAGAGAGCTAAACCCTTATCGGCTGCGATTGTTTATACATAATGATTTATTTAATTTCATACCCACATCGGATATAAATTGATCAAAATTTCCTAAAGTTGTTTAACAACGGTTTTGTATACACTACTATAAAATAACGAAATGGGTGATGCATCCTCAAATACATATAAAATAATATAAAGAAAATGCACTTGATAAAGAATATGCTACACATTCGTTGAAATAGTAAATAATAACGAAACCAACAATCTAATAATTCCAGAATCTCTCAAAACCCCAAACTAAAATGATACCATGAGATCCTTAACAATAACAATAATCTATTTATAATAATTGATATTATCTATAATCTATTGACCATTGAGACCGACATCACAGTATAATCTACAATCATCTTAGGTACAGGAATGATCTTATTATATTCTTAGTTATAAAAATTTACATTTTGCACTATTTAAATAATTGGGCTGTCTCCAAATCTGACAATGAGCAGAGAAATACGATGTTGACTAAAACAATTCTAACAGAGACATCTAAAGCTCAGCCAGGATAAATAGAACATTATATTATTATAAGGATAGGCGCACACTGGCCAAAATCTAGCAGACGACAATGAAATAAAGTAAAAATTGTGTAATGCGACAGTGGAGGTGATCGGCCACGTTTTGGTATCGAACACGCAATACTGGCGTACAGGCGGATGTCGGAAATGACTGGTGCTATTGCAACCGCGCCGAACTCATTGCTGCAATTAGTTGTTTCCTAAGCATGTACGCACGCAACGGGTCGCCGCTGCCGTTGACCATCAACTGTCTGTTTACGTGCTAAGTTGTCGCGACCCGGTCACCTCGAGAATGAATTAGCTATGTTATAACATAGCAGTCGATATCTATTGCCCCATTTGTTTATCATAAATAAATTTATTAAAGTAAATAAAATATTGTCTTTTGTGCTTTTCATCTTACGAACTACGATAAAATCTGCAATAAATATACATTAGCCTACTCTGCAGCTATAATAAAATGATCATAGGAAGAAATATAATGTCAGTTTCGTGGATACTCTGAGACTATCGGTAGTATACTTATCTTATGTTTAATATTTCAAACATTTTAAAATTAAAATATTTACAAAGGAATTATTAACAATAGTAAAAACTATAAACACTACGAAATTGATATTTTTCATAATAAATAGTCTACAAAAACGATGTGGTCCAAAATGTCAAGTGGCTTACGGTCGGTCACTTTAAACAGTTCAAGTGGGCTCTACTGGCCATAATCCACGCTGGCCGTGTTAAATTCCTGTGTAATAACTTTGGTCATCATTTGTTCTATATTGGTCGTACATTTGTATTGTTTAGAAGATATAAACACATTATGTAGACAAAACCCAAATATGATAAAGTCTAATTGACTTTAAAGTGGGTCAATTAGTAATTATATTACTCTAAAACACACATAATATCTGTGTCATTACAATTTAAAGGATGTCGTTTAAGAACGAGTTGTCTAAGGAGTTGAGTAGCTCCTGCGCGGTGAGATTGCTGGCGTCCGTGGAAGGCATGTTGTCGAGGAAGTCAAGGTTAAAGTCTGTCGTTTGTCCGGTGAAGGAAGACGTGTTATGGAGAGACGGAAACGAGTGCTGCGACGCGTTTCCATTCTGGCTTTGCATGGGGCCGTTCTGTGACATCATAGAGTTCTGCTGCATGGGATTGTTCTGCGCATGCATTGGTCCCTGACCCTGCATGGGCCCATTCTGCATGGGACTGCCCTGGTGGCCTCCCATGCCGCCCATGCCGCTCTGCTGCATAGACATGCTCTGCGACTGGCTCATATGTATATTCGGCATCTGCAAAAACATTTAATGTATTACATAAAGATAAGTGAAACAAAGTGTAGTTACTTTAGAAATGTATCAAGTCGAATCAAAGTATAATAACGTATTATATAATGTTACCTGTCCCTGCACGCTCATCATCTGGTTCTGTTGCATAATGAGATGAGACATCGGCGACTGTTGTTGGTTGGACGCCCTAGAAAGTAAACAATAACTATGAGCACCTACTTGTAATGTAACCGTTACTTGAGCGTGCAATGGCCTTGCACAACAACGGAATTTGAAGATTTCTACTTTTCACTGTACATTGACAGTTCATGGCTTCTTTTGATAATCGTATGCTATACAAATAGAGCAATGGACATTGTAGTTCGCACACTAAAGAAAAATCGTAACATTTAAATTATGTAATGTAACTATAGTGTGCGTCTATACTGAACAATTGCATCAAGTGTTTTATCAGCTCTTGATTGCTATTTATAGGAATTATCAATTAAACAATTTGTAATACAATCTAAATAAAGACTATAGTAGTGTTTTGTTTAAAATTGTGGTGTAGGAGGCTAAGTACCGTTGTTGTTGATGCTGCATGAGTTGTTGTTGTTGAAGGCGCGCCTGTTGCAGCTGCATCTGCTGTTGCTGCTGCTGCGTCAGCCCGCCCATCGTGCCCATGCTGAACCCTACAACACATATTTAACGCTTTCAATATAAATTAAATATTCATAAGTTCTATTAACATGATGCAAACTACGACCACTGACGCTATCGTTATCTTATCACTAATCGGAAATCCCCGCATACTTTTATTGTTTTGTTTCGTCACACTTACGCCAGCAAGAAATGTTCGTAATCAAATTCCCGAGACTGAATTTTAAAGGTTTGAAAGAAAGAACTTTGACCGCAGGGATAGTAGAGTGTTATAGGTCTCCACGCCAATTACCGCTGTGCTGCGGGACAAGCAATTGTGCGATCCACAAATGCTTGTTCTAAGTCTAGGTGTATTTTGTGTATGTGATTTAAATGTTTATGAAACACTTGCGACACGAGGATTAAATTCCTTAGCGCGGAAGATGTGTAAAAAAAGGAGGTTGTTAGTAGAATCACCGAAAAACTTTGAAATATGTCCTTGACTGTATAAAGGTCAATGTTTAAATCTCTGTGGCTTCATCCCGCCGTAGTTTTTATTTAATTCAGTATTTGTTGAGTTTTTGTCGACCTATTTTGCGTCTGCTCTGTGCGCGCGTAAACTTGCACCCATGACCCACTACGGCGCATTCAAGTACTTAGTTTGCCGGTGTCCATAACTACTACTTTCATGCTACTGCTTGACTTGGCATTACTTTAGAACTGCAAATAATGATATTTTAAAGTAGGTGTTATAAGTAGGTTCATATCGACCAGTGAATGTTCGTAGGTACCTACCAAATCTATGATAAGGCAGCAAAGAAACATGGTCTTATGAGTGTAGACCATATAGGGAATCAGTACAAACCTTGATGGTGATGCGGGAACTGTTGCCGGGACGCGGCCTGCTGCTGCATGAGCACGTGGCGCCACTCGGGCCCGTAGGGGCGCGCGTGCAGGTAGGAGCGCGGCGCGGGCGCGGGCTGGCGGCGCGCGCCCGCCATGCCGCCGAGCGCGCCCATGGCCGGCCCGCCGCCCGCGAACCGGGCCTTGTACTCCGGCGGCGGGGGGCGCATCTGCTGCTGCTGCTGCGCGCGCAACATCTGCTGCTGCTGCTGTTGCAGCATCTTGGCTTGCTGCTCGCGAGATATGCCGGCTGCGGCTACGCCTGTAGTTACAACATCCCAATTACAAAAAAAATACATCAAAATGCACCTCGAGCAGTCATCCTTGCTGACTGTGCCAACTAAACACCCCGGGATATGCTAATGTTTCAATGCTATGAAGTGTCAACTACTAATGGCGACACTGAAGAAAAAATTAGAAAACTGGTAATTTAAGTCATAAGTGTTAAGGAAAAGTAATTAGTATAATTGTCTACTTCGTCTGTTTTGCAAGGATTCAACTATTACGTCCACAGCAGGTAATATCGTATCCTGTTTATAAACTTGTCTGTCTGATTTAGACAAAGATTATCATAATTGAATAAAAATAGATTCAATTGGACCGGTCATAAAGCATTTATCCTTAAATAAAAATAGGTTAAGTATACTTATTACCAAGAATTTATTTTTCTTAAGAATCTTCCTCTTTCTCAGAGTTTTTAAAAAATACAACACCAATAAAATAATAACCAAAACTGTCCTGTAATTACCGTATACTAAGAAATAAATTATATTCTTTTCTAAACAGAACAATCATAGTTCCGAAAGGTCAGTGCAGTTCTAGAAGTATCTACAGATGGAGATCCTGACGGTCTTACCGAGGAATACTGAATTACGCAGTAAAATGGGTTTTGGAGGTCATATAGGCAGGTAATACGCAATTTAGCAGAATCCGATCAGACCTGATTACCGACCCTAACATAGCTCGGGAAAACCAGAAGATGTAGATACTGACCCAGCGGCGGCCCACCTTGCTGCTGCTGCTGCTGCTGCTGCTGCTGTTGCTGCGGGGCTTGCGGCCGCGCGCGCATCCCCTGCGCGAAGTTGATGCTCTGCGACTGAGACACCGAGTATGTGTCGCATCCGCTTCCTACAAAAGACACTACCAATATTAAAGACTTACTGTAGATAATAATGTAAAAAGGTTTCTAAATTTGAACATTTAGCTCCATTTATTGCAATCTTAATTTTTATATTTTGCATTAGTTGTTACCAGGTCAAAATATAAGGAAAAAACTATAAAATAATCTATTTACTTTAAATAAATGCATAACAGAGACCATGTCGTCGTCAAATGTATTCGCCAGAAACCAGTCAAAGAAAATGAGTCACCGCGCATAGCGCACCATTCAGATACATGGACAATCACAACTTAAAAGTTCGAACAATTTAGTATCCAAAGTATGTAAAGGACAGTAGAGTGGGATGCAAGTGCAAGGCGCATATGCAGTGTAGGCAATAAACACGTCAATCTAATGTCATCCTCATCCGAGGTGCGCGACTTGGCGCATTCTCGCAGAGCGTCAACCTCGGCCCGCCTCCCCTCGACCACTCACCACAATCACGCCAACAAACAGATAAATACAGAAGGCACACTATATACCCTTGCCGGAACATCCTTTACTACCGATCACCCTGGCTTCACAAGGTCGCCATCTATTAACGTCCATAATATAATTAGTAATTTTATAAGAATTATGTACATAAACCTTCTTCATTTCGCTCGCTCACTTATTCCGTTTATGAAAACCGTATCAAAATTCGTTGAGTGTTTAAGAGAGGAGTTAGCGGAAATTCAGACTTTGTAATGTAAGTATTGTTGATGACGAATTCACTCATGTATAGTAGAACAATGGTTTAGTACAAAATCTCTGATGTGTGCATACGTTCAAGAATGATTGTAGTAAAGCTTGAACCGTGCAATCATACAATATGTATAATCAAATCTGCAGTTGTTCTAAAATATTCAGAAGATCTGAGTCGACCTACTTGCTCAATCGGAAGGTTAAGAAATGATGCCGTACAATCTACATCCTCCGTTCTGGTTAGAAACGTAAAACAACGCGAATTTGATATCCTTAGAATTATTGACATAGTCCCAATACTAAGCATAATATTCTCATGACGTCTATTGGAATTGAGGTAGTCTTATAGGCAACACGAGATGTTTCTTGTATAATCTGATGCAGTTATTTTGGTTTTCCCGAGAACGATGGCTCTCAGGGTGCTCATCAAAATTTACAGCGGTGTTGTAGATGCCCAGAAAACACCCGTGCTTAATGTTTATATTTTCCTACGTATTGCGATTTGTTGAAAATGAACCTTCTTTATTTGCTCTAGTATTTTACATACGCCACCTTGCATTTACACACACGCTATCACTTAACGCAATAGCATAAAGATGTTAATAGTTTGATTGTAGTTACAGTTGCCGCGAACTATGTGCTTGTTGTATGTACTTACATATGTCAAAAGCGCATGTGTGTTATGAAAAATAAACTTAGCACGCAGGGTTTCTTTGTTATTACACTTGCAATATTTTGCTAGATAGCTATCGATTACTGAGAATCCAATATGAATAAGACTGTATATTTTAATGCCTACCACTATAACATTTGTTTGGTAAGTATGAGTGTGGCAAATGACTTTATAGAACAGCGCGCTTACTACGAGCTCTTAAAGCAGTACTGTTGCCGTTGTGGAAGCGAGACGCCGCTATGCGCAGTGTATTGCGCCGTCTCGCTCCACAATGGCAACAGTCCTGCTTTAAGAGCTCGTAGTACAGGCACAGTAAAGGCTAGCGCACATTTCGGCGGACCTCACCGCAGGGCAAAACTAAAACGTTCCTGAATCACTGCAGAATCGCATCACAAAACATCGAAAGTGATTCAGGATTTTTTTTGTTTTGCGTGGCAGTGCGGTACCGCCCGCGCGTATCTGCGCTAGTCTTAACAAGACAAAAACACGGATTAGCAATTACCTCTGACCTCCGAAACTAAAACTTTACTTTTTACTTTATTTAGTAATAAAGTTACTTGTGTACCAACACTACAAGATCAAATAATAATTATAGGTAGGTATTATTGTTAAAAGAGAACAAAAGTCAGTGTGTACACTAAAAATAGATAAGCTCAATGAATCTCGACGATATTATTAAACCGGAATTGAATCATCGTTTTAGCATGCTATTAGCATGACTACGATGTGTTGAGAAAGCTATCACACATGCATACCAAGCTTTGCACTTTTTGTGAATTAATTCATTCAAATAATAGTTTATTCATAATTTGTTTCATGATACCTATTGATTAGATAGTAATAAATTATAATACAATATTATGGCAAGTAATTAGTAAATAAATTATATCTAATCTCATCTTTTTAATTAATAGTAGCTTTATCAGTATATTTCAAAGTCTAAAACAAATAAGTAGGTAAATAACGAATAATGATATAATTTAAAATACGTGGGGCGAAACAAATATTGTTGGTTAGACCGGTTCTCACAGTTCCGTAACTAGTATTCAGAACAGCTGGAATCGACAGCGTACGTTAGTTTCCGGCGTTCGAATGGTTTACGTATGTGTATAGCATATTCTCTTTAAATAGGGTGGTATCAAAACACATTATTATAGCATATATCTGTCTGCTCCACTTCACCCCAAGCCCACTGAAATGGAATCAGTTCTGTTCGTGATCTTGACAAGTCCAGTATTATGACTCATATTCATCATTACAAACCCGACTGAAAAACGTTACAGATAGAGCGTCAAGTTATCTGAGAACATCGTTTTTTTTTTAATATGTACTCTAATCAATACTAATGTACTAGTTTGTTACGCTTTCAAGACTAGATCATTGATTTTGACAAAACTTTTTATAGACTCCAAGAAAGGGCATAAGCTACGTTTTACTGCGATAACCGATATCCAAGCGGACGAAGCGGCAGTCGAAACCTAGTCAAAAAAAAGTACAAAAACAAATATGGTTAAGGAAACGGTTCTTCTTAAATGAATGTTGGTTTTACCTTGATGGTGCTGCGGCGACGGTGTGCCCTGGTGCTGGAAGCTGGCATACATGCCCTGCTGGGCAGCGACGGACACGTGCCCCCCGGCGCCCGCACCGCTCACCTGCATATGCTGCGCCGCTGACACCTATCACAATAACATGACACATTGTTCAATACAATTTAATTAACTAAAATATCTGTTGGCTGTTAGTCTCCCTATCCAGAGCGTGTGGAAGATATGTCTGTGTTAGGCGGTTTTGATCAAAACAAACTTAAACCTAAAAAAGATAATAATTCATTGTAAAGCTAAACTCTTACCGACCTCTTGATTTTAAGGAGGTTGGATTGTGGAACTTAAGAATAAGATGCCCATTGGCTATGGATCTGTCAGGTGTTTTCGATTCCAAAATTAACAAAAAATAATTACTATGATAGATGCATCCAATATTGTAAATATACCTTTAACTTTGTTTTAAACTTTTAAGTAACAAATGTAC
Source organism: Diachrysia chrysitis (assembly GCA_932294365.1). Taxonomy (NCBI): domain Eukaryota; kingdom Metazoa; phylum Arthropoda; class Insecta; order Lepidoptera; family Noctuidae; genus Diachrysia; species Diachrysia chrysitis. The sequence continues at coordinate 5,342,387 of OW028649.1, read as the reverse complement.
GGAGTAAAGTACTTACGAAAAATTTTGAATTGTTTTACATCTATTAAATTAACGTTCTACTGAACTGCCGCATAAATTTAAATGAAATGTGCAAATCAGCAAATAACATTTTATTACTTCAGTTTTCAACCATAGACTCAATCAAATCCATGAGGCTCATGATGATACATAGACTCCACTTGAGTACATACCACGAAAATTCTATTATATCCGTTTTACTCAACATTGCTTCTAGACTGATTGGGGCTCTCAAAACGTTAGCCGATCTATGATTTCTGCGAGGACCACTTAAAATTCCTGGAAGAATCACCGATAACCGCATTGAAAAAAGTTAGTTTCTATAACTGATTGAAGTCAAATGCAAGGACCTAATACAATAATTCTGCTAGTACATAAAATATTGATTTGTGTCTCGAGTAGTTTCACTTGGTACTCGTTCACTTATACGAGCACAATACATTTTACAACAGTTTCTATATCAGCTGCGAGTAGTGTAATGTTCCGATAATAAAGTCATTGTTTTTTGAGATAACCTTACACGTGAGTTTTATTAATTAGCAAATAACATTTATAACGCCGACTGATTCTGTACATGCTGAAGAAATTATTCATGTTTATAAACCACTTTATATCAGGTTAAGTTATTTCAATTATGCATTTACTTGGATACCCGTAATGAATTGCTACGACCACTTTTTGAAATTGAAATCTGAGAAAATTCAACTTTGTTTTTACTTGGTTAGTTGACAAAAACACCTTTTCAAATTTGTTTAAGCACTTGTAGTATTTCGAATGATCTTTGTGTAGATTTTATTAACAGCTTACATAATATTTTTTATTTGTACGCAATTTGACTATTCAATAAAATATTTAATGAGTATTAGTACGATTTTTTTACATTTACCCAAAAGCGAGACTTAATATTACTTAACGTTACGTAATAACTAATTAGGCATTTGTAAATTAATTCGCAACGGGCCTCTTACGTCAACGTTTAACTTATTACTATGCCTTATAAGACGTTTAAGTACGATTTAGTAGACCTTTGTATGTCATGTATAATATAACAATATTCTCTGAGAAGAAAATAAACATTTTCATCAACAATTCTTGTATTTGTTGCGCAGGGTTAAGGTTTCAAACCCAGACTAGACATGATCTATAATAGGTACAAGCATGGCAACAAAAATTGACCCAGCTGAAAAAGTCGTTTGTTTAGCTGAAATGGAATTATTTTGGCCGCATGCCTGATGGGCTGGAGGCCAAAATTAGCATTGAGTGGAAACCCACTCCGTAGGAGGGCAAGACAGGAGACAGAAGAAGGAAGGTTTATAAAATATTTATTTTTTAAACATGAGGCGAACCGCAAATCCGATGTTAATGCGCAAAATGTATTACGGAAATCTTGAAAATCCTGTAACTACAATGATTACAACCTGTATCGTGTTCCTGTGGTAATTATATTGAACTAAATAATAAAAAAAAATCGTTCCCAGAGGAAAAAAGTTATAGCGACCTAAAGATGTAATGTTCGGACATTTACTGATAACATAAATTATTATTTATTTAAATTTTACTGATGAATTGATCTTTGCTAAGTATGTAGATGTTGTCAGGCTCCCTGCTTTATTCCCTGGTTAAGAATTATTATACCTAGATGACGATGATAAAGTTCCTTTTTTTAAGTAATGTACAATAAGTGTGGTATCTAAATAATAACAAATAACATATTTATGTTATTAAGTGCGGATTTTTCCAACGTCAGATAGTTTTATCTAAGGAATAATTTTGAATTTTAGACAGTTCTTCCAAACAAAATCTGGCAGAATCAATTTTAGTCAATTTTTAAATTATCTGGCGGTGGAAAAATCCGCCATAAGCATCAGCGTGGCTGAGTACTGGTCTAGGAAAATTTGACTGCCATTAATCCACACGCTAAGAAGTACCGAGTTCAATGAGGGTTCGCGATGAAAAATTCGCTAGGTTCGCTAGTCTGGCATGTGGTCCATCTGTCAATTTCTACCAATGAGAGACAAACTACTGGCTCGTAATAAATAGGATTCCAGAAAAATAATGATTTTCGGAAATAAAGATCACGAAAAACTCTTATAACTGACAAACTACAAAAAATCGCGATCACACATAATTCGAAAACCTCCGAGTGGACTGGACGCCCGGCCGTCCATGCTTTCTGGAAAGCATGGACTATCATGGATCTTCTTTTTTGACATAATTTGTACTATATACTAAATCAAAAAAGCAAAAAAAAAACGTGGTAAGCCTTGTCTAAAAAATCGTAGGTACCCAATAGAGATTCTAAACTAGAATTATAAATACGCCTTAGCTAATGGAAAGTTACTCTCGACTTTGAAATTACACTAATGTAATAATTTACATAGAAACCTTATCATAGAGTTAAGGTCGAACGGGGATTGATATTATTACTGTTATGTATATCATATTAAAATGAAACTGAGCACCTACACACTAAGGGGTTCGGGTGTCTCCGATGGGTGCTTTTACGGTTGCCAACCAGGCTAAGTAACAAGCTCATATTTACAGGCCTTTAGTTGGAGTTGTAGTGAAATTTTACATGCTATAGTTATGATTTTTGTACTCAAGCACCAGCAAAACTACAACATTTGCAAGTGTGCATTCATTTCAATCCATAATAAATATTTCATAGACGTAGAACGTTATCAATCACTTAAATTGATATAGGTAGGTAGATACTAATTGATAAAACAGAAGAACCATACTTTATGGCTTAGCGCGTAATAAGGCGTTTATGTTATTTATTGACTAAATAAATCCGCGTGAATGTATTGATCGCTTTGTGGATTTATGACAAAATATACGAGCATCAAGCGCTGTTGACAGCTGCCATTCTGGCGGAGGTGAACACACGTCACCGCGTGCGAGGCTCGCACGGCAAACCTGTTTGGAGCCGTCGCCGTCGCGTCCGTACGTCCGCCCGCACCCGCGATTTTTGTTATTCTCCAACAATATCATATCGTTCTAAGACCGCTAACCCGTATGCTGTTCACACTATTGTCATGCCAGACGAGCTAACGGCACCTCTCTTATCCATCCGTACATCATTTTTTCGTATAACCCAAACCTGGGATTGTTATCATGAGCAGGTAGAAATACTCTAATATGAGCAATGTTTGAAATATTTAAGAACTTACTTTTTTAACAATTTGATACGATTATAAGTTCTCTAGATTAAAAAATTAACATAATTTACATTTCTAGAAACAATAAAAAGTTGACGTCCTTTTTTCATAGTCTTGGAATCAGACAAATACGTATAATTATAACTTTAATAGTGTGCAACGCGATTGTGTTCAGAATAACTTGTCACTTCATGTGATTACATTAAGCCGTGTTATGCATTACAATCATACACTCGTGGAATAAAAACTAGCAGTCTGGTACTTATGTAATGTAGTCAGTTTAATTGCATACAGAACATATTTATTTTAGCTTAAAATTAAAACTCACATTTAAATTATGTAAGTACAAACGTTAAGTATATAAAGTATAATAGGTATAAGAAAATATACCGATGTTAATACATCTGAACCTTTGCCGCGTTCTCTAATCATCTCAGAAATACATTAAAATGCTAAAATGACATCATGCTGCCAAAGGATATAACGAATAATGTTATTTCAATGTTTTTTATCTATTTTCCTTAGCTGCATAGTTTATTAATTTAGCTATATAAATAGCCAAAATACTTAGTATTGAGCTTGATACAATGAGCAGTTTCATTATTTTTTTTTTAATTAGAAGATGTCAATTTTAATAGAGAGATTGCAATGAAATCAGTATTCTCAAGCGACCTCTAGGTACACAGCATAAAAATACCTTATAAAAAAATATTTTCGTAATAAAATTAAGACGAATTCAGGTAAAGATAATATAATAAGCAAGCGAATTAATATATTTTCTTTTATAATTATCAAAATAAGGGTGTTTTGTTTTAATATAGATCGGCGATATTGGTTTAAAGGCCAAAGGATGTCGTTGAGGAGGGCGCGTCGGGTATGACGTCACAAGTCGATGGCTTCGTCACCGGTGCTCGCTAGCTGCGGAAATAGATCAGCCCACACGCTTTCATCACTTACACTGAATGGCGAACCTAGCGCCGAAAAGCTTTCAATTACTATTACTATTATGAATTATTAAGATAATTATATAGTACTCATTAACGTATTTCTCTCCAGTAACTTATATTATTATCTCCAGAATATTATATAGAGAACTCTACAAAATGAAAAAATCCTTTAAAGTTCACAAGGAGAAGCAATTTCTTTATTTTTAAGGTTTCGTTCCCAAAGGTACCATCGGGACCCTATTACTAAGCCTTCGCTGTCCGTCCGTCTGTCTGTCTGCCGTCTGTATCTAATGAACTATGATAGCTAGAGAGTTAAAATTTTCACAGATTGTATAGTTCTGTTGCCGCTACTATACAAAATATAACAAAAAGTAAAGAGGTCCACATAAGAGACGTGTTTTTTTTAGTTTTCCTCTTTTTAACGATTTAAATTTTGAACTATGGTACGGAACCCTAAATTTGCTAGTCCGACTCGCACTTGGCCGGTTTTTTTTAATTAGCTGATCTCAACCAGCACCACTTACTAAGAACTATATCTGATTGGTAGACAAGCTTTCTAAAAGTCTCACTTCGCATAATTCTAGTATGTTCAAAGGCTCCGCGGTATACCGAAGTCCAATAAGTGATTATTTGCAAAAAAAATGTATCAATATAATTAGAGTTTCATGGCTAGATTAAACTACAGTTCGATAAAAAAAAACAAATAACAGTTTCTACTTTTTGTCATGTCACATTAGTAATGTGATTACGTTAGCTTGACTATCTAAAGGTTACATCAAAAAGTACATGAATCTCGATTTAAGATTATTTAGCCAAAATTATTTTTTAGGCCTCTATCTAGGTACGTCAAACGCGACAACATACTTAAGAGTGAAAAGCTTATAATTACGAGAGCCCCGAGATGTCGAGAGAGGTGAGGAGGGGGACACGTGGCTCGCTTACTCCCTGTACAGTACAGGAAGCAATCGGGCGGGAGCCTACTCTTTTTATTTCATTCATACTCTAGCTAGTGTCATCGGCCGAGTCCTCCGTCGTCACGACTTTCGAAACAACCGAGATTTCAATGTAATACATATTGTTCAAATAATTAACACATGAAACCAGATTCTGCGCCAGCCGACACACGAATAGTTTAATACTTTTAGTCTTTAACCTTGTTTTAAGTAGGATTGTTATGTCATAAAGCGGTTTCAAGTAAAATACACAAGATGCCAGTCATAAAAATAAAAGATTAGAATGGGAATTTTTAACCTTGAAAATAAAACATTGATCTAACAACCTTACTGTAACGAATTTAGTAATTATAAGGAGTGCAGTAAAACCGAATGAATATTAAAACCAACCAGCTTTATTTTTGTACCAGTAAATCAATAATTAAGAATAATTATGAAATAATTAAGATTGACACACAACAGGTAACAGCCTCGGCGGCAGAGGCAGGGCTAGTATGTAAATAAACACTCATCGCTATTGTTTCAGGCAAAGTGGGGCTATCTGCCTTAGAAGAATATGCGTTTCGATTTGCTAAGTTTATTAAATGCTAGATAAAATCGTGATGAGGTCATTTGGGTCCGTGAAATCTTTAATTACCTCGCAAAAGCGTTGTCGTGTGGCAATCGTACCTACGTATAGGTGTAAGGTGAAATGACCGTCACGGTGTTGTGGGCCCCGAAAGGTTAGACAGGGGTATACCTCCGCCAACATGGTAACAAACGGTGCGGTACCTACCATTATACTAGATTTTAAAACACGTGTAAAATTTTATACAATTACTGTGAATATATTATCAATTTTTTTTTGCACTACAGAAATGTTAGCAACGCAATTGCGAATCTAGAATAAATGATGAAACCTACCTGTGGCTCCTTATTACAGTATCCCTGATCCTTAATTCAGTCATTCGCTCCCAAATCAATGAAGATGTAAGTAACTGATTTACCCACACTTAATGCTATCGTAATCCCGCTGCCAATCCTACATATATGTTCTAGTAATTTTCCATTACACTGGACCAAGGGCCAAGAATTTGTTGTTTGTTAGAAATCATCAGATGTCCAATAGTTGTTTTATGGCAACCCTATTATTCTACGTTACTACATGGCGACCACTAATGGACTAGACAAAGACATAATATACCTACTTACTTAATTCTCATTTAGTCACAATAGCAATCAATTAAATCTCATTTGCATTATTATGTAAGTGAGTGGGCAACGTACGTATTGTTGCAAGACACCATGTAACTACTGTTCGCTGTGGAGCCTTGTTTACAATGGATGGCCTTAAAATAAAACATGTGGCTTTCGATACATCTGCTTATTCGCAATACACGCACGTGTTTAATAAAACTACATAATTACGTTACATTTAATTAATTAAAAAGTGTGTACAGTATTCTTTTAACAACATACGAAGAATATTGGTTCGATAAAAACCGCGCGAAAACTCTCTTGCAAATTGTTGATACCTATATGATTTTTATTTGTAGAGTTTGTATTTGTTAATCTTCCTATTATATAATTGATTTAATAAATAAGTTTAAGCCTCATCTCATGATGCAGTATTTCCATACAACGTACAACGTAGTGTAGTAGTACAACATAGCTAGAGTTTATACAACTAGAAATACAACATGAGCACAGACGTCACACTCGCTTGGAACTATCCGTGGTAGGTGTAGGCGACTGGCGACGAGCAGCGCGCGCACGCCCTCGCCGGTCGATACTACACCAGACTCCATGTTTTTTATGTCTTTTCACGTCACGAATTGCTCAACAAAAAAGACTTCCAATAATTAACTAAGCGTAATTCATGGGCATTTTATGACGTAACGAGAAACGAGAATATTCTAGTAGTGGTGAACTTACGTAGAATTGTAGATGCATTTAGGTATATTACAACATTATTTGTAAGCGAGAACGGTAGGTACCGCCCGCACCATCGACACCCGCTCTTTGGAGTTTGGCGCCATGTCATAAATATTATGTACTATGACTTGTTAATCTGATTTTTTTAACAGTGACATTATTGCAGTATGTGGTAAATTTACAGTGTAATTTAAAACAAAATAAATGAGAATATTTTTAATAGATTCCCAACCAGTTTGTAACACCGATTAATACTTGTACATTTCACAATCTGCGTTGAGAAAAAAAAATACAAAAATTATGCTCAATTTATATAGAAGAGCTATTGCGACTCTACAAAATGTAGCATACGTTACGTAACCAAAGTATGGTTACTTGAGCGGAAGAAAGACACTTTTAAAACGCTGATGATAAGTTAATTTTCTAATGTTAAAGTATTTTGAAGAGGTTCCGGTATTCAAATGTACTAACCTGCAGGTTATGATGCGGTTGTGTGAGATGCATCTGCTGCTGCTGCGACATGTGTAGGTGTTCGATGGGCGGCGGCGCGGGCCGCGGCCGGTACCCGCCGTAGCCGCGGTAGCGCGCCCAGTCCCCGCCCGCCGCCTGCTGGTGCTGCTCGGCCATGTGCTTCAGGGTCTGCGCCGCCGGCGACATCTCTCCCCCGCCATACGGACGCGGCGCAGGCTCTCCCTCTGGAGGCTCTAAGCCCATGTTCCCGCCGTTCATTTTTCCCCCGTCAATATCGAAATCCTTCATGAACTCTGGATACTCCGATATTTCCGTAATGAGATCTTCGAAAGTATCATCACCGTCATCTTCTCCGATCAAATCGGCTAATCCCGGGAAGGCCGAAGCAGCATCCCGTTCCAATGCCGCTGCGCACTCATCGAGCCCCACGAAATCATCGTCAGCGACTTCTGATTTGCACTCAGCTTTACATTCGCGTTCGCAATCTAGCGGGGTGGGCACTCGCGGCGGGGCTTGTGGCAGCGGTGGAGAACTTGAGGTTTTGACGGCGTTAGCCAGAGCTTTTACTGTTACGTTGGTAGAGATCTGTTGAGGTTGCGAGTCCGCCGCAGACGTGGTGAATTCTAATTGTTGAACAATTTCTACGGAAAACTTGGTGAGAGCTTCGCCTCCAACGCCGCCTCCGCCACCTCCACCGCCACATTGCAGTTTTGCAGGAGGCTCGTAATCACCGCACCCAAATTTTTGTTGCTGAAACAAAATAAACAGTATAGAATCTATATTTATTTCGTACATGAATATCTGTAATCTGCCTACTGTAGGGCTGAGGTAACTGCTTAAGCATTTTTTTATTTACCAGTTATCGATAAATTAATGATGTCAAAGTGTAAATGAGATTATATTGATGTAAGTACGAAACACGTGCGATAAAAGGACTATAAAAATACCGATCAAATTGTGATAAGAATTATACCTAGTGTACTGTCGTATGTTTGAGTTATTTGTTTACAAATCGTTCGATATGTAAACATTTTACAAAGATTTATGTATCATGCATTGCATGTACTGCACACCCATTGTGTCATTTGATTCTCGTTTTGCTATTTCTTTTATTTTGTAACCATAGCTTGCTCGGGAACAAAATCTGAATGAAGATTTAATTGGAATAATCCAATTTGGTTTCATTCTGTTAAATTATGATCCATTTAAATTGAGTCCAAGTAAAAACTTAATGTACAAGAAAGGTACATTGTTGTAATGGTTTAAGCATTTGTAAGTACCTACCTGATAAAATAAAGAGTAAGGTAGAAACCTTGATAGCTAAATGGTTTAATCAAGTAGCTACACGTTCATTACGCGTCCGGCGTCACATAAGATAGTAAATAAGTGAACAGACATCTGGTATCTACTTATAGGTATTTTCATAGTTACATACATTACATATTATTATGTATCGGCTTCTTCCTTTATATTTAAACATAATTATCGCAATTCTAAACTAGATTTCAATATTTTTGATTATACCTATTGATTGAAAAAAAAAAAAAATATTTATATAAAATATACTTATGTGTATTTTAACATGAATGAAGAACTCTATAATTTGTTAAATCCTATGGAGGTAGAAGCGCTGTTTACTTCAGCTGTTGCCTAATTAACAGATAACATTTGACCATTTGTCGCTTAGAATTTCTTCAGTAATTAGTGCAAGCCAGTGAGATCACGCAACCAAGTGTTGTAATTACATGAACACGATAACGCCATACTCATGTATGAATGTAAATATTGATCATTGATGAATATTTTAATGTAGTGGAGTGTGGGAGTGTGGGAGCATGGCGCAGTGGCGCCGCGCCTCTAGTCCTTGCAGTCTAGGCACTGTCTCGCAGTCACCACCCTTTTATCGACCATCAATTATATTGGAGAGCTAATCTTTCGTAGCTAGGTACCTACAGTTTTTAAACTTAGTCATTCGACGTCGATGTCGACAGATATTTCTATGATCCGCTACCTCGCCGGTTTATGCTTCGAATTATATAATAGCAATTTGTAGCTCAGTGAAATTCACTAAGTATTTTGGGTATTTTCTTTTGAAAAACATGATATTAGCTTTAACATAATAAAAGTAATAACAGATTTTATTATAAAAACCACTAGTTGGTAATGGTTTAAAAAAATTTTTTTGAGTAAATTGCTTTTAGGGGGTAGCACACTAAACACGCTACACAGACGTGTATTTCATTTCCATTGTCATAAGACGTGCATTACAATGCTAATCTGTTAGTAATTATATCCTGCATCACGGATCTATCTAAACAATAGTTAAGTAGGTACAGCAACGTCGAAGTATGGTAACTACGTAATATTGTAGTAACTAAATAAAATGTGTCAGAAAACAGCGCAGGCGCAGGCGCTCGGAGGTCGTCGCGGTGAGCGGCGCGAGACAATGCGAGGCGTTTGTTGTGAAACTCGCGCAGTTTGCACAACCACAGACCGCCCTACCGTACCTACACGTACATGATCTAGCGCAGGTTGCATTTGCAACTACCAATACTACCTAGTTACCAGGAAACTCTAGCTCTCCATTTTGCAGAGGAAACTGGAACTATAGTTCACCATGGTACATCAGATACCGACCTATTCATTCGAAGTTAATTTTATCATTTTTTTTCTTAATGAAGGTTGCTTTCTGCAATCGTTGAAACCATGTTTGATTGAGTTAATTTGTTTGATCGTTAGCTATAATGTTATAATAGTTAGCATGTCGCGTGCTGAGTAAAGTGTAGCGCTCGGAGGCACGGGATGCGGTGGCAGAGGGTCAAGTCAATTGACGTCGGGCAACATCCGGTGAGCGATGCGGCGCTTACACAGCACGTGCTGCCACTAATAATTATCTCCCCATCTCGACCTACTGACGCTCCATATATTACGTCTAATGTTCAAGATATTAGGAATTAGTTAAACTATAAAAATCCTGAACGAATTATAGAAGGTTTGATACGTTATTACTTACTATTTAAGATATCAGTTATAGTCATGTCAATTATTAGAAACATGTTAGGTCTGCAACCGTAAATCGTGAAAAACAATGCACGGAGACTGCGCAAAAATGTAATCGTCGTTATAACTAGGTTTGTATTTGTAATGGAACAATACAATCACGTGCAAAATGCAAACACGTGACCTATAATACTAACGAAGAACTATAACACTTACATAAAAGGCAAGACGATGAATACTTTAGTGATAAGGCCGGTGACTACAAATGATTTCGAACAGACAAGTCTCTTAAAGATAACCAATTTGGAGCTTTCTGGTATCTTGCATTAAGTGAAAGTGGTTGAATAGCTTTGGACAGCGTTTCAAATGCATTACTTTATGCCATCGTATTGTGCCCAAATACTTTATAGTGAATAACGGTAACCTCAAGTGAACATAGACGAACATAGATTTAACCACACTCACGAGAGCGCAACCGGTTTCTAAGTTGTTTTTCTTGCTTTTGATCAGATTATTAAATGTGACACTTATTAAGTTTAGCATTTGTATGATTATGTAAAGCAAATATTTTGATCCATGTTTACAAATTTGTATCAGATTCTTTACATACTTATGTCACAGACTTTTATGGGGAAAAAATGTGTCGTATTTGTGTATGTAAAAGGTTTAGTACTAGGATGTTATTTAATTGTTCTGGGTATATAAATTAAAGACACTTACTAATTCCGTGGACTAATGTACCAATTGGGTAGATAATCATTATAAAAGTTGCTACCTGCCTCTATAGTTTATCTGATCCCTGTATATTGTTTATTAGCAACCTTAATTGTAGGATCTAAATCGAGAGAAGTATGAACTCTATGAAATAAAATCTCTAAGAATAAAAACATCAACATCGATTTCAATTGTCACTGTCTATCGGAAATAGAGATAAAATAGTGAATTCTAACAGTATCTCTATTCCCGATCTTAGGTAGACTGGCCATGGGTTATTGTTCTTATTGTTCATTCAGGACTTCTGTTCAATATATTCAAACTCAGTCCAAATGTTGATATTGGGTTGGCTACCTTACGAATCTTACGATACGATATAATAAAATATCTGACTATGGATTAATAAAGAATACAAACACAAAACCATCTTTCCCGAGGACTATTGAAAATCAGTAACGAGAGAGATTAAGGCTAAAATTTATGTAACTGAATAATTGATGTCCTCCACCAGTCGCAGACTAATAAGATCACAGCCAAGTGAGTCTTAATATTTTAACAGAAGGCTCCCTTATAAAAATGTATGATGATAACTCACCACATGAACAACGCTGCTGTGCAGATTCCCGCTGATAGCCGGCAAGTCGGGCTTGCGATCATTCTTCTTAGCCTGGCGCTTGGCCTTCCCCTCAAGGAACCGCTTCTGCAGCGCGGTCGTCTCCAAATTCTGCTGCTCACACGCGCCGGTGAACGACTGGTCAAACCGCGGCACGCATTCCGATTGCCGTCGACGATACGTTTCTATTCTTCGTCTGTAACAAATAATAGAATTACAATTATTTTTCTAATAGAAAGAAATTATATAAGTAATGCTACATTTTTTAAAACATAATTTAGAGAGTTGTAACTTTCGCATCCTTGATAATTTGCAATACAAGGAAATGCAGAGATAGCATTAAAGTAATAAATAAGAAGAATGTATTTTTAAATTAGTTCACCTGTACAAAAACTTTTATCACCTCGATTAATTAGTCATTACCTAATTACGTTTGGTAATAATGAATTAATGTAATATAATGTTAAAAACACATATCTATGCATTGAAAAATTTGGGAACAATAAACTAACATCCTGAAACAGTATCGACGATAATATGATCTCTTAGTCACCTCTTACGACACCCACAGGAAATGATGTAGTGATACAAATACGTCATTGACCAGAACTATGAAACTAGGCAGACATTTTGATAACCTACATTTAGACCACGCCTCGTTTTTTTTACATTGCGAAAATGTTGATTTGTCAAAGGTAAAAAAAAAACCTGTTTACTTTGAAGATGACTTAAATGACTCGTACTTATAATATGCAACTTAATGTAAGAAGTTAATGCGTAATAGGACAGAGACAAACAATATTGTCGCATAAACGGTATGAAACAAGTTGACGTACTCGGTAGGTGTACGGTGTGCCTAACAAACAACAATATTTGAAGCGATGCTCAGTCAGCCGCAACTCCCAAGCGCGGTCACCTTGAGCAAATGTTAATGCGGACAGTCTGTCGGATTTATAAAAAACATTACAAGCTTTTCATTTATTCATCAGTGTAATTCACTGGCGATGAAATCCTGAAGGTCACTGTTGTTCCCGCTTATAACATAATTTTATAAAAGGACAACCTATAATTATGACCATAAGAAATTCACATACCTACATAGCATTAGTATTTCCACTCTCTTATGTCATAAACAGTTTGAATGCATAACTTTCTTATCAAACATACTTAAATATAGTATGCATGACATTGTATTATACGTACCTACTCGTGTTGATCGCGATAATATCTGTGGCAATCGAGCCGATTAATAATGTTGTTTTATACTAAAGTTGTAATAATAATATGGAATTTGATAAATAAAACTTACGTGCCAGGTTATCAACTAGTTGCAATTGAAATAACTGTCACATGCACTTGGAGATCATCAAACTTTATAAAGACGATTTGTCTAACGACGTATAAATATATCAGAGTCACAAAACAATATTGTTTAGATTCATTGTTGAATGTAAAACTATTATGGAGCTACAGGTAGTCACTAATTATGTGCAATCTCTACACATATTAAAGTGACGGTTACATAAAAAAGGAAAATAATAAAAAAAGAATGTGCAAGATAGTCCTTTATATTCCTGTGCGTATAGCCTTCTTATGGCATGGTAGGTAGAGTCCGCGCACGCGTAAACATCACTGTAACCGGGTCACACACAGTCTGGGCGCCTGAACGTCACCCATATGTATCCACACAACTACACCTACATTATAAAGACGGGATATTATTTTTCTTTTCTACCAACCAAATTCACACTAGTTACGAGAACATTATTATGTTCAGTTCATAATGGCAAAGTAAAAAGTCACTTAAAATGCCATTTTTTAATAATTTTATGAAAAGGTAGTTTTTTGTTTCTCGAGCAATTTAAGTTGTTTAGTAAAAACTCAAGACAAATTATCGATACTTCATAAACAGACAATATTTACGGAATAAATAGAATCAACTAGTAATCTCTATAGTCTTACTTTGTAGAGTATACAACGTAGACTCTTTTCATTTTGTTATTAAGGAAATATTGGCTGTATCGTGTGTCCCAGCTTTAGTGGAATGGAAAATGTTGTTACCAAAGTAAGGCGGCTTATCGGGCACTCTAATAAAACTATTTTACTTATCTTGCGGTATGCCTACGAAGACCTCTTTAATCATTGACATCACATACAAACGTTAGACTCCGGGTGTACTTAAATTGTTTGAGTTTTATTTATTTTTTTGTCTTTATTAGGAATAAGACTAGTCCATAGTTATTACGATACCATAAACTACTTTGTGCTTCATCAAGTTTCATATTATCATCCTATGTATGAATTTGAAATAAATAAAACTCTTCTCGCACTTTTGTTATGGAATGACTCAAATATCAGTAACGAGTATATTTATTTTTGTTTCAGTGCCAATACCTACGATTTTCACATACGCACATATTAAAACAGTGCATACTGCACATTCAGTGAGTATCCATATTATTTTTTTTACTAATTTATCTATACTAATATTATAAGCTGAAGAGTTTGTTTGTTTGTTTGAACGCGCTAATCTCAGGAACTACTGGTTCGAATTGAATAATTCTTTTTGTATTGGATAGTTCTTTTATCGAGCAATCCTATAGGCTATATAACATCACGCTACGACCAATAGGAGCGGAGCATCAACGATAAATTTTGCAAAAATGAAAAACCGTTGAAACTAAAACACGCGAACACAGTCGCGGGGGACAGCTAGTATCAATTAATTAGACAACTACTTTTTCTTCTTTATTTTGTGCCGTATAACTCACGTCCTGTTTTTAATTGTTTACTAAGTATGTTCCTCCATATCTTCTTTCTTATTAATAAAGCAATAAATTGATAGCAATAAATTATAGAGTCCGCATGAACAGAGAAATCAGAATAGCAAGTACTCGCAGTTATGTAAAGGTATCGATGTGCAAGTAGTTATTATATAAGCGCTAAGTACAAGAGCGACGTCACTGCTTCGGCATTACTCTGTTTATTGTACCTACGTACATTCAAAACACCTACGTTACGTGTACATTATACAGCATTCGTACGGTGTTGTGTAGATTATTGACATTGAACATCGTACTCATCACAACCAAACAGTCTAAAGTCACATTGGACGGCTCTACCTGCGACTCTACATTTCACGCATTTATTATAAATCATTGAGCTCTGAAAACACAGAGTCACAGCGTTAATAATTTGATTACATATAGGTTATTCTTTCAAATCAATGAGTTTTAAGTTTTTTTTTTTAATAATTTATAACGAGGATCTCTATTTGTTTGCAGATTACTACCAATATATCCGTCTGCATCCTTTCCTTGATATCAATAAAAAATTGGTGCAATAATCGCTTTGCAGTTAACTGGTTACTACAGAAGATATACGTATCTACGTAACGTAATAATTTCCTTCTCTTTACACTAGCATAATAAAACTGTAGAGTAATTATACGTCATAGATAAAGTAAATAACGTTTAGGATGTTAGCGATATAAACAATTTTATGATGTGAGGTAGTTATGAGTGGCATAGTAACTATTTACTAATCATTCGTACCGTTGTTTAATTTTATACCGAAAACGAAAAACAACATTACGTGTTAGCTTACATTGTTTTATGCTGAGAGTTAAAATTAGTCGATGTAACGTACAATTCACGAACAACAATAAATATTTGCTTATTTTGTTCTTGTCGGGTTGGTATATTTTTGGTTTCTACAAAGTTAAATACGAGTGATAATAGAAAATATTTACACAGCTTTAAGCCACATACATCATACCTATATTAAAAAGACATTTTTTTATAACAGTGATCAACATTCAAGTATTGTTAAATATATGTATAATATGTTACGGCTTAATCTAAACTACCTATAAGCCGATTACGTATCTTCGCTCAAGTTTAATACGTCATATGATAAAATGCATTAGAATACTTTACTTTGCTTATACCACAAAATTGCTGTAATAAGCAGGAAGACTTGGAGTAACCAATCACGATTCACTACGAGGGGTCTACGTAACACGCTGTTACTAAGAACTTTGAAAGTCAGCCGTAACGTGAATTGAAAATTACTGAATAACGACATTACTTTCACGAATAAATACGGTCTAAAATAAATAAAATCTTTGAATGTTTTACGCACAGTACTCAATTGTGTGATGATTAAGGCAGTGACTATCTGTCTATACTGAAAGTGAAGCAGGTTCGTCGTGCCATTGATCCACTGCTATTATCAGCACCTGACAAACTTTTGGATATAGTGTGAGGTACACCTACCTACTTAGACGGTGTAACAAGGCGCGGCACTATGGGCAGTGCAGGGTTACCAGAGCAATACGAGTTCGCCAAGAGCGGATCAAAGAAGGTGTAGGTCTACTTTTTTGTTACATTTGACGCTATTATCGTAACTTAGTTCAAAATATTGTAATACTTGGTCACCTCAGACTACAAAAGGGAACATGTTGCAAGACTGAACTTACACGCACAAGTGTTGTTTAAACGTGGGCAATCATAATCTAGCTTAATCCCGCGCATCTGGCATCCCTAGCGCAATGTCGCACACGCCGCAGCACACTGTGTAAACTTGTAAACTTGTAGGTGTTTTTGTTTAGTTCATTGACCAGCCGGTCGCCGCTGTCGCGCTACGCAAACAACGCCTTCGATAACTCCTGATTATGTGTCACGCTGTCACTGACATTGCTTACCCGAAGATCTCTACACACGATCATCTTCTATTAGAATAGGAACTATAACATAAAGCTAAATATTTGCATATGGCATAACTATATTTACGAGGAGGTTAATTAGCACGTCGTTATATGTTGCTAAAACATAATCTTTATGTCACTCTTTACAATTTTTTTAAACTTAGACTCTTACGTAAAATTACCTCAACAACAACAACTCTATCTTTAGATATTTAAGTGACATTCGATCAGTTGTTCATATGTATAACTTTTACTAAATTATACAAAGGTATGTAAGACATTGAGTGCAATTCATATACAGCAAGAAGGTATCGAACCGATCAAGAATTTTGCATACTTACCTACCAGTGCTATGGGTGTCCTGAATGCATTTCAATGAATGTGTAGTCGGACTACACGCACTGCTAGTATTAAATCGTACACAAGGTGATTATTTGAACCCGAGCAACAACTTGAATGAGGTTATTGAATACCTTATTTTTAACCCAAAACAATAAAAGGTTATTTTAATGTCTATGAACTTTGATCTAAAACTTTGCATATCTATAATCCATCATACATTTTCAGATAATTATTTAGGGCTAGGAATAATCTTTGACTTTCACAACCAATCAACTAAATATAATTGAACATAAATAGAATCTTTTAATTCAACTGTTCGTAAGCTAAGGAGTACAGTGCAATGTGATCAAAAGCCCCAATTCAGACGCAACCCTCTTTATTCAACTATTTTAGGGTATATCGAAGAGTGAGACTTCGAAACTTAAGTGTAATAAAGTAATGTTATAAAGTGAATACGTATTGGTATTTTCGATCCGTTTATACGTTTTTGTTTAATAGTACATTTATGCAGGAGGTTTAGGGTTTAACTAAGAAGCCTGAAACAGAGGTCTTCGTAATCAAGCTATCAATTTAGGTAGTGACCGGCGAGTTCTGAGATTAATTTTCAACTTATAGTAAGTAGTCAAGGCCAAAATTGGGCTACCGAGAATATCAAATCTTTGACAAAATCCTTTTGTAAAAATACATTATGATGTGATCATAACATGAGGCTCTCAATTTTCCGGCAATCTCGATTTTATCGACCGATCGAGGATTGCTAACTGCTTAATAATTAACGCCAAAATAAACCTAATTGCAATAACAATAATATCTTAGAAAAATAGGACTAGATCATATATTATGATAACCTGTTATTAGTATTGCAAAATGAACAAACAACAATGCAAAACTTGTTTACTGAATGTTCCTTTCTACGAGTCCATCGTATAATAGGGTATCCTTATGGTGTGTGAGTAGACCGTCTCGCCGATCAGGGTGTATCCCTACAAATGATCCCATTAACACGGGGGATCGTCCCTCGCCGAGTCACGGCGGTAGTATCGATCCGTACCGAACAATCAACGTAATGCATGTTCCCTCATACAAGGCTAGACTTTCATATAACCCCGCTTTTACATTATTTCTAGTTGAAACATAAGATACGTGGATATTCCGCGAGTGTGCTAGAATACGTAATGTTGCGTTACAAGTAATCACGACAAAGGCAAACTCTGCTGTCACAAACCATTCTACATCGTTTAAGTAACTCTCTTCTTCACGAATGACTTAGTGTGAAAGTATAAAATATTTTAGATTTCAAACGTTTTAATTAAATTAAGACTTGAGACAAGAATGTAGCCAATAATACATTCCTTCGAGTTTACCATGAAGGTGAAATAAGCCAGCCAAATCAGGTGACTGGGTGTTATCTAAATATAGATATTTTCAAGATTTACCAATTAATCTACAATTCAACATCACTGCTGTTTTAGATACAGACCAGAATATTCCCACTTTAGTTAGCTGTACTGTATCATCGTATCGTACACACGGTTCTACGGTGCATTCTAAAAACGCCGTTCCAATTATTCTAAAATATTGTCACGAAATGTTTTGCTTTCCCTCCGCGCCAGAGCTTGTTTCTTCAGATTGTCAAACTACCTTTTCCTTTACTTTGGTCCCCACTATACTTACTTTCTAAAAGGTTACTTAAGAATCCCTAAACAAGTATACTACAATAATTGTAGCTAAGTTTAAGTAATCCTAGTATGCATCGATGTATCAAGTTACAAGTTGGCTGCAATGTAAATAAAACACAGCGCAGCGTTTATGCACCGCCAACTGGCTATTCAGTACCGTTAGATACACACCGAGACCCCGACATAATTTCACTGAGTGCAAACCGCGATGCACTAACCTCTTCAGACATACACAACACTAGTAAGGCGCTACTCTACTCTGGAATTTCTCAGTCCAGTTTTATCGCATATACATACAAGAGTGACTGTTTCGTCTTGACCGACGTTATTGCTTAGTTTACCAACATAATCCAATCGTGTGCGCTTAGAAAGTCGAATTTGACTGGAGCGAAGATATTTTCGGATTATGCAAGTGCTCATTAGAGAGTAATTTACGATGGATACTTCTTATTGTTACTGCGTTCTAGCAAATGTATTTTCAGTGTTTACAATAAATATTTAATCTTAGTTTAATACCTGCTTCAGTTACGTGTTTATTACATGTTTTGCAGTAATAAACTGCTTAATGTGTAATCATTACTAATCATTGTATTTCATTTTACGTATTTAACATTTTTATTTCAGGAGATGAGTTATAAAATGATTTAATTATTTATTTAATTATTAAATATGAATATCATACAATAAATCCTTAGATTTATTGTATGATATTCATTTTTTGAGCGAATTCAAAAAAAGGAGCTTCTCAATTAAACTGAGAAGCTGTTAAATTGAGTCAATTTAACACGTAAGTAGCGTTATATTATCGATACAGGCATATAGAATAACTTGTATTCACATAGTATATGTATGATAATCTATACCAGATTCCAAGCAAATATACAAAATTTGATACTTAAGTGTATGTATGTATGTCCACCCATTTCTCCGAAAGTATTGATCGGATTGTGAACATTTTGTTCGACGAAACAGTATTTTTTATTAAATACACGAAATTAACCAAACTAAAAACGAAATACAAACTATAAAGGTACCTACCTAGTTACAAAATTAGGAGGTTACATTTTTTTTAGGTCGGTCTAGTAAATTCATATATCTTTACATAGTATAAAGCCAAGTCGCTTCTGCTGTCTGTACGCTTAGATCTTTTAAACTACATAACGGATTAATATGCAGTTTTCAGCAATAGACGGTGATTCAAGAAAGAAAGGTATATGTGAATAATACACGCATATTATATTATAGAAAAACCGAAAAAATCAAAGATCTGTAATGTTAAAAAATTACTGCGCGAAGCCGGGGCGGGTCGCTTGTATCGAGTATAATAAAAAATAATTCAATAAATAGATATCCTCAATTCTCTCAAATTACCGACCTTATAGCTGATATGGAATAAAGTACATAAACTTGAATGGAATTTGTAATTGACTGCAGTCTTTTTATTTTTGAATACCCGTATGATTTAAAAAAATATATATTGTTCGATTTTCTAACAAATTACCTTACAGGCCTAAGATTTTGATTAGGACGATATTTCATAAAACTGCTTACCAAAAATTTTGTTTTTATAGATTTTAAAAGAAAGCGGTCGTGACTCTTCCTGCGTATTTTAGCATTAATGTAACTTTTTAATCTGGGTGTGTCAAAACAAATATTTCGGATCGCTGCATTTTTATTGATATTACTAAATTTAAAATATGCTTCTCGCTCAATATTGAATGAATTAGTATTAAAATATTTAGCTTTAACACTTCCGTTAACACCTTCCGAATTCCTACACATGTGAAAATACTAGAAACGATCGATATCATAACAAATAAGAGAAAGACGGTAGTCATATAATATATAATACTAGCTTTATTTCCGTCATTCACACGAATGTGTGCAGTGTAACCTATGCAAAATACGTAGGTATACCAGCGGACCAGCGCCCAGCAGTGCAGGCCAGTATTAATGAAAGCAAGACGACTTTCATTGCCTTTCTAACGTCGGATATAGTACAAGTACTAACAGTATTAATTTCAAGATTTAATCGATTAATGTAAGCGCAAATATTTATAATGTCGCGTTATTTTCCCTCGTAAAGGAAAATGAAACACAACTACAAGCGCTATCAACAGGAAGTTTATCAGTAGCGCTTGAAGCAATGTTCCACAATAACTCTTTCGAATTAAGGATCGCGATTATTCGCGATACGCTGACTTAACTTTGCACTTTCTTTGATTTTTTATTTATTTTGATTATGATTAAAGGCGAATTAACACTGCATATTAATATGGATTAAGTATTTCTACGATCTAATCAGTAATTCGTGAATTCCCAGAAAGTTTATTATGAGGCCATAGGTATTAATTAGGAGAATGAACATCGCAGTTTACCTGTTTACAACTAAGTTACTAACATCAATGTGATCGCTGTTATGCTAAGCATGATTATATATTTCAATATCTTTCAGATAAGGCTATGTCGCATAGCGTTAGGACCCGATGGCCACGATTAGTCTAATTTCAGAACAAGGATAAATATCACTCTTATTGATACAATTATTATAAATACTTTCATGATCACGACCATGGAACTGTTGTGAACTAAATAAGTCTTACATACGTATTATCTACTATGTATGCGTAAAATAAATGGGATAATGCATAAAATCTGTACGGCTGTACTTTCTGAATTTTGGTGCCCATTACCTACTGGAAGATATAAACATAAAGGGTACTCCATATACCTATATAGAATTGCGTTAGGACTTAATTATAGCGAAAATGGGCCTTATCGTGTCCCCATAGTATTAGAGGTGTTTGAGATAAATGTAGACTAGACCAGTGCAAAATAATCGTAGAATCAGATGAATCTGCGATCTATGAATATTACTAGACAAAAATCACATCGGAAACGTGGCTCGTGTTTGAACATATTCTCGAGATCTTATCGTAAAAATTATTGCGAAATAGCAATGTTAAATAATGAATTTTGCAATTTCGTAGATTACATACAAGTAGGTACTATTCGGTAATTTTCGTGCGTATCTAAACCAATTGCACTGTTTTATTCAGACTATTTCAACTCAGATTGTTGATAGTCTTTGTGTACCTATTCGTGATATAATGTTTATAAAACAAACTCAATTAGCATAGGCTAATTCTTCTCTTCATTATGGTTCCATCCATCTGATCGACCCTTATCTCTAAAGGTTGACTGATAAAACATGAAATTATATGCATGTGAGCGAGTACATTCATATTATATTATCGTCATAGATATTTAAATACATTTAAAAAAGTAAGTGATGAAAATTGAATGTTATTTGAATGACACTTTTAATTATTACAGTATAATATTTTAATTTGCTTCCATTATATTTATTTTTTAAATCTGTTGTATTACTCGTACTGCAGAGCAATAGCATATTTTTAGGTAGAAAAACAAAATACCATGCTAACGTACATTGTTGAATAAAGCAAATAATAATATCTAATGTCCTAATATATAATAATAAATAATTAATTGCTTTAAATTAGAGTAATTTAAATATTATAATTGTAATTTAGTGGTAAGCCCTCCTAACTTATGCTGTACCCGACAGGGTCCATAAATGGTTACCTATTACAATAAAGGCATTGATTATTGAGTATGATAAATGCAAGTATTCTAAAAACCTTTGCTAAAATTAAACTGGTACAAATGAATCTGAACATAAATACTTATTATTCCAATATTGATGTTAAGAGTCCTAACTAATTTTAATACCAGATATAAACAAAGACAATAAAATAAGCCCACAAAAAATATTTTATTGGTCCACTTGTAAACACCTTCATCTTAATAGGTTGAGTTAATTTACACTCAAGATAAACAGAATACCTTTTAGTATAACAACAATATAGTTGTTATTGTAACTGCAAAACCCATAACAATCATCTTTCACAAAGTGGTGTAAGCCCAATGTCATCTCTAGGAGACTACAAGGTTTATGTATGCCTACATATTATATGCTAGCAATGTCCAATGGTTATGTGTGGTGGTTTATGCATATAGTTCCAGGTCCCGGACTTATAGGGAGGGTAGGACTTATTATTTTGTTTGATAACCTGCATATTATGTTATCTTATTATATACCGTTATACATATAGGATGCTAGTACCAGGACATAGTCAGGGCAATTAATTTTAATCTACACTTCGAAGATGTTTAATTTCTATAGTGATTATTTTTTTATTTATATTCACCTCCTTTACATTACATACAATGTAAAATGCATACCTATTTACATTTTTTTTTAACATATATGATGTTAAAATAATGTATTAGTATAAACATGATTAATTATAATTTAAACAATTACACATAATAAATTATACAATTAATTAATTGTTATGTATTAAACCATTAGAAATTTATATTGATAGGAAATGAAATTATTGATTGCTAAGTTTTATGCCTCATATTTTTCCTGCATTAATAGCTGTAGATACAGAGATCACCAAACTCTCCAATACAAATGTGAGAAAGTAAAAGAATTTACAATAACATTTAAAAAAAAAGGTAAACATGATCAAGTGACACTCACCTTAAACGATCAACAACAGCTTGTCTCTTTGGAGGTAGAATCATTTCCTCCATGGGCTGCAGCATGTTGGGCGGGTGCTGCGCGGGCGAGGCGCCGGGCAGCAGGCCGCCCGCCCCACCGCCTCCCACCAGGTGCTCCACGGTGCCTGCTCACTTTTCACCTTTGGTCCATCATTCTCCCCACGAGTCCTGAACCGACTCCTCCAAAGTATTCAAGTACTGCACCGCAAATGCGACAACACTATCAAAAAATATACACTATTCGTCCTGAACATCCTCAACACTATATTCATGTTGTCACTTCTTCAAAGTCTAATAAACACTACCAATCTTCTCTATAGAGTTTCTAATTAAGTCTGTTTCTAATTTGTCATTTGATTAATGCAACTCACACGTCAGTCTAAAATTATATAAATAAAGAAACACGTCAAATGATAAAAATGTTTTGGAACAAGTTATGCAGTCAAACACTTCGTGAACAGTTTTGTATAAATCATTCTAAATTCAAAAAATTTTTGGCCACTGTAATATAATGAATTGTGTAAAACAATAAGTATATGATTTTGTCTACAAATAAAATTATATCTCATTTAAGACTTGTTTAAAACTATTTTACAAAATCTTAGGATGAACCAATCTAACACGAACGGCCAAACATCAACTAACTAAACACTCTGTCATGTCACTGACTGACGCTTGCTTCTCGCCTTGCGTTTCAGTGTCGTACTAATGCAATTGTAGGCATAGCAATTAGTAACTAATTGACAAAATAGTTGTTTTTTGTACACGCAAGATTATTATTCTATAAACATTTAACAAACAAATTTTTTTTTAGTCATTGTGTTAAAACGTAATAAAAACAATACTTTTTTATAATCGACTAAACGTATTTTTTTTATAAAATAAATCGGTGAAAAGATTTGGAAATTCCTATATTTATGGTTGGAAATGACAGAACAACACTATTTAAATGTTGCCACGTAAAATTAGACATCATAAATAGGGGTGCGACCAAAATAGTTCAGCTAACGAAAACTGTTCAAACGTGTTTGCTGGAGTTTGTGGAAAACATTTACGTTCACACGAAAACATTCAACAGTCCACGCACAGAGTACTTTTATATATATGGATTTCACGTTCTCTGCAGGAAGTGTTCATTCCAATGACACTCTTAAGTTCACGTTGAAACTGTTCAAAGTGTTTATACGATTCACGCCATTGCCATTCTTTTTTGTTTATATTTGACTTACACGGCCGTGCGAACGGCAGAGATTTCCAAGAAACTAAAAAAAATATATATTTGAGATTATATCTATCATCGTATTATAGTTGCGAAAGTCACTCTGCCTATCTTTCTTTTAACATTATGACTCTCGAGCGACCATTTTCATAACATCCCACGCAATGTCACTGAGTAAGCGGCCATATAGGTAGGTAATGGAGTAAAACAAAATAAAACTTGATAACACAAAAAAGTGATTTATTAATCAAATACATAATACAAAGTAGAAAGACATTTTTACGTTAGTTTGTTATAAAATTATCAAATGCTATCTTTATTAATATTTTGCAACCTGCATACCGTTGAATATTTTTGCGGAGTCCAATTAGGTCTACTTATCATTCGGAAATCTGCAAACAATATGTGTACTGTTAGGTTGAATCAATAGAAAATACTATATTTCAATATTTTTCTTCGACCAAGATTATGAATATTATTTAATATCTTTTCTATTTTGTAACAATACATGTGGGGACCGTTTCAGCTTAGTACGCGAAACATTTAAAAGTACAATAAAGCACGAACAGTGAACACACTTGTACTCTTTTGTATGCATTGTCAATTGTGTCTGGTAAATACATTTGGTACCTATATGTTGGGACGTGTGTTAGGCGGATAACGGAAAGTCAATAAAGTTCACTATATAATATTTAATTTAGTTACCAGAAACAATAGACAATGCATACACAAGAGTACAAGTGTGTTCACCGATCGGGTCCCGGGATATGAATGTGCAGCCGAACCTTGTTTGCTAAGTGCTAGATTGTACTTATAAAGTTTCGCTTACTAAGCTGAAACGGTCCCCACAATACATGTAGGTATAATCTTTTTTTTATTTTAAAGTGATGTATTTCTAGGCACCTATAGGATATCTATCTATCTAGACAATGCTGAAATGCAATAAGGTATTGAGGAATGTCGATATAAAGAAAAGCCAAGCCATAACATCACTAAAAAGTGTGGTTAAAATGCCCTCGTTTTTTTTTCTATTTGTTATTTCTCAAATGAGTCTGTTTTAAACATTTTAATTCATATAAGTTACAAATTTGCCAAAAGCCGGCTCATTTGTGATTTTTTTTTATTTATTCACCAGTTATCACAATATTTCACTTTCACATAAATAATTGCCGAAAGATTACATAGACAGTTACCGTGGCCGATATGGTCCGCTAGCAAATACGTGTTTGGTCCTATTGTCAGCGTCATTCTCTCTTTTTCTAACACAGCAAAGTTACGTTTAGCGGGAGCTCTCTCTTACTCTAATACCCAATCTAAAAGTACTCTGTGACCCAATCTAAAGTATAATCCTACATTTATGGACAATGGACATTATAAGTTAACAAGACATAGAGTATAATTTTATTATTTTTTTTCCATACGGATTTCATACATATTTGTACGATTGAGAGAGAAAGTGACTTTTATATGACATTAATGGACATAAGACAACTGACAACTCTGACAAGATATTGACAGCAAGCAAAGTAAAACAGTCGGTTGTAAAAACAATTGCAGATATTTTTGAACACTAAAATAATTTATTGTATGTAAGCTCTTGTTTAGATTAATTAGATTATAAAAAGAGAAAAACCGCCATAAACTCTGATTCTGGTCATTAATTGAGATATTTTTTTAAAGTACAATAACTATGTCAGCTGTGAGATTTATATTTGGTTCTTCAAGTTTATGTTCAAAGAGGTTATTCACGCTTTCGTTAAGTAACGCAAAATATCTTTCTGCTTGTAATGTCAAGGCAACAAATCCAAATGGTGAGTGTTTTAACAATTCTGTGAGTTGTTTATACGTTTGTTTACTAGTACATGATTTAATTTAATAATTTTGTTACAAAACGTTGAAAGAACATATAGCCGGTAATGTATGATAATTGAATAACTTGTGTTATAAATTGTTACTTTTCATTACTTTGTTTGCAGGATCAATCAAACCAAAATTCCATTCAAGTAGATACTACACCACTGCAACTGAACAGAAGCAGAAAGAAACTGTGAAAGGTCCTTCTGAGAAAAGAGAATTTCAAGCTGAAACACGTATGTTATTAGACATTGTCGCAAGATCACTGTACTCTGATAAGGAAGTAAGTATATCTTGAAAATATATACTTATTTACATAATTTACTTTTTTGGACACTGAATTTATTGTTTAATTTACTAAGTAAGTAGATTGTTTATAAATAAAGCTAGTCAAGAAACAACATCATACAAATCATATCAAAAGTTAAGATGTCAACTTTTAAAATGATTTATATTAAAATAACAAATTATTTCATCATAATAACACTGTTTACACTATTTACAGGTTTTTATTAGAGAGTTAATTTCTAATGCTAGTGATGCATTGGAGAAGTTCCGTTATCTGACTGTTAGCTCAAGTTCAGAGACAGCTAAATTTGCTGAAGCTGACAGGCCACTAGAAATTAGAATTTCAACTGACAAACAGAATAGAACTATTACTATCCAGGTATTTATCTCTTATATTTATCTTGCCTTATTCCCAGTATTTATTTATTAAATGTTAATATTTTGTAAATAGTAAGTCAATATGATACATCTAAATAACTTTTCAATACATAATCTTATTCTTAACCAGTGACTGCAGAGATCCACATAATTATGGGTCATGATCAATGTCTCGACATCGCAGACAGTCAATGTGAAACTGTGTTACTTTTAAAACTCAAAATGTAATATATGCAATGTTACTCTTTGTGTATTGTAATACTTACTTTTTTGTGTGTTTAGGATTCAGGCATTGGCATGACAAAAGATGAGCTTACTCAGAATTTGGGAACCATAGCTCGTTCAGGCTCTAAATCTTTTATAGAGGAAATAAAAAAGAAGGGTGCAGAACAGGCAAATTCTATTATAGGCCAGTTTGGTGTTGGCTTTTATTCAGCATTCATGGTGGCTGATAAAATTGAGGTATTCACAAGAAGCAGCAACATGGGCTCACAAGGGTACAAATGGACATCAGATGGGTAATTAATTCATTAGTCTTTTACTTTGTTCTTAGCTTTAATTAGTCTTTAATGTAAAATCATTGTTATTTATCAGCCTATTTTATGGGATACTGCATTTATCTTTTAATTAAAATTAAGAGGGTTTTAGCTTTGTAAGTTTCAAAGAAGTAAACAAAAATATATGTATTTGTAGTTTTGCCAAAGACTAGACAGAAAATGATAAAAAATATGTAAAAACAAAGTACAATTTATTTCCAGAGGTTATATATATATAAATTAGTAAATGACTAATTGTTGTTTCAGTTCTGGAACATATGAAATACAAGAAGCTGAAGGAGTACCAATTGGTACAAAAATAATTGTTCATCTTAAAACTGACAGCCGAGAATTTGCAGATGATGATACTGTCCAAAGTAAGTATTGGCATAGAACAGATAAAATATAACTGCATTAAAATAAAAATGCACTTGTATTATTATGTAATTTATTCTAATGTCAATTTTTTTTTCTTTCACAGATATTATTAAAAAGTACAGCAACTTTGTAAGCAGTCCCATATTTTTAAATGAGGAACAAGTTAACTCTATTAAGGTTTGTTTTTGTTTTTAATATAAAATGCCATACAAATAGGCTATTTGACAGATTTATAATTTCTATCTTGAATTACTTGGTTACGGTTAAGAATTTCACCCATAAAATTTTTTCAAAAAGAAATTACGTATTTCGTAAGAAAATTGCAAATAAAAATTCAAAATTCAAATAAGCCGCCGAAACGCTTTATTCAAACAATATGGTGTCGTGCTTTGTGTGTGACGTCACAAGCGCGTAAACAAGCGTAAGCAATAAAGGTTTTCGGTTCCGCAGTGGTGTTTGTGTTTAGATATTTGTAATTTATTGTTGATTAATCCAATAAAATGACTTACAAGTGGTGTGCTGTACCCTGTTGTACAAATACATCTATAAAAACCCCCGAAAAAATTGCTTAATAAAATTGCTGTCCATTTCGAGAAAAACTCGCAAAACAAAAGTGGGAAACGAAAGATATCACAAATCGCTGCAAATATAATTAGAAACGCCAAAATATCTGTAAACACAATAGAAACTTCAACCACCGACAATATGTTTACGCGCGGATGACGTCATTATAACATTAGCCAATCCGGGTCGTTTCTCAATGTGTGGCGCGAGAAACAAATAGCCAAACATATTTTTGTGTTTTTGGATATATTAATTGTTTTAATTTTTAATAAAACTGATGTGATTCACATGAAAAACTCTCATTTTATGCATTTAAAGCAAATAATCACAAAAATATTCATAGTGTCAAATAGCCTATTGGTATTGATTTAGCTACCATAGGAAATTTTGGATGTAAGACATTTCAGTTTTCAAGTTTTTCACCACAACAAATTACCTTTATATTTTCAGCCTCTTTGGTTGATGGATCCAAAAGAAGTTACTCAGGAACAACACATTGAGTTTTATAAGTACATCAGCCAGGCATACGACAAGCCAAGATTTACACTCCACTACAAAACTGATGCTCCTCTCAGCATTAGATCCATATTATATGTACCGGAAGGCAAGCCTGGCCTCTTTGAACTATCGCGCGACACTGATGTAGGAGTCGCATTGTATTCAAGGAAGATTTTGATCAAAAGCAAGGCTGAAAACATTTTGCCTAAATGGCTGAGATTTGTGAAAGGTAATTATAAAACACCTGTATGCCTAAACATTTCACAAATTCCGCCAAATTTCTCCTTAAACAAGGTCTTGATTATGTTCTAAAAAGATAATATAATTATGTAGAGGTAATTTAAATGTAATGCAACTTTACTATGGAATTAAACAAGTAATAACAATCTAAATATTTCCAGGTGTTGTGGATTCTGAAGATATTCCATTGAATTTGAGTAGAGAGTTATTGCAGAACAGTTCTCTTATTTTGTAAGTTTAAAAAAATATATATGGTATCATATTATTAGTGTGTATATGATTTTCACTAACCTAAGTCTTGTATTTCAGGAAACTTAAAACTGTACTCACAAATCGCTTCCTTAAATTTATGATTGATATGTCTAATAAGGATAGTGTTGGTTATGAAGCATTCTACAAAGAATACTCTATATTCCTAAAAGAAGGTATTGTTACTAGTCAAAGCACTATTGAAAAAGTAAGTGTAATTCTGATATAAAATGTGTTTTTCAGCAATTTCATGAAATATATTAACATTATATTAATTTATAGGAGGAAATAGCTAAACTGCTTCGGTTTGAATCTTCTAAGTTACCAAGTGGGCAGAGGACATCACTGGCTGAATATATTTCTCGTCAAAAAGAAGATCAGAGGACGGTTTACTACTTAGCTGCTCCTAGGTAAGGCAAATGGTTTAATACAATCAAAAATAAATAATTCCCGTACGTCATACTATATAATTTTTTGGAATTTAAAACGATTTTAGAAGAAATGAAATGAATAAAAAAATCGTAATTTATACTTACAGTCGTGCACTGGCTGAAACGTCACCATACTACGAGTCTCTTAAGAAACGTGATGTTGAAGTGTTATTCTGCTACGAAATGTATGATGAGCTAGTGTTACTTGAACTGAAGGAGTTCAACAACAGAACTCTGGTCTCCATAGAAAATGACATGCAGTCAGACTCTAAGGACACACCAGAGAGTATTATTGGTGAGTCAACAATGTTTATAAAATTTAAACTTATTTGAGTAGGCACAATTATAAATCTGGTTAGTGAATGGCTATCACAAATATGAAGAATAAAAGAATCTAATATTAAAACAATACAATTTTTTTTTTGCCATTTTCATTTCGTTTTTATTTACCAACTATAACTTGAAATTTGGTTCTTAGATAGAAGTGAATATGATGAAAATAAATGGTGATCAGTTACACAATTAAAGAAACTTTCGTCGATAGTTTTATTTAAATCAGCTCTTTAAAAAACCCATTTGTTGCTCTATGCACTAATCTTAATGTTTTTTTTTATACTATTTGATGCATAACCATAATATCTAAGTAAATGTCGATTTCATTCTTATTTCATCTGATAGATTTCAATTAATAAGAGATTTTCCATTTTGTCGTTTACGTTATTATTTCTAGAACAAGCTATCGCGGCCTTGACATATGTTTAGCTCTTTCTGTCCTGTAAGCAAGCAGTTAGTATTATCACTAACTTGCATTTTCGGATTGGAGTCTAGTGGAGTAACACTAGACTCCGCCTACTCGCAAACGAAACGAATATTAAAATAGCACCTCAAGTATTTTAGCTATATAAAACTGTTTATATTTTACAGGAGGAGATGCACTGCAACAATCTCAAGTAGATGAAATCATAACATTCCTGAAATCACATTTAGCTGGCAAAGTATTTGAAGTAAAAACAACAAAGAAGTTGGACACACATCCTTGTGTCATTACGGTACAGGAGATGGCGGCAGCGCGACACTTCATACGCACTCAAGCTCAGAACCTTACTGAAGAAAACAGATTCGCACTGCTCAGGCCGCACCTAGAAATTAACGCCAAGTGAGCAAGCTTTAAATACCTTATACACCGTTATAATTTCCGTAATACACCATTTATAAATAAAGCCTAATATACACGAGGCATGTTTCTTGCCTCTGGTATACAACTGGCATAGTTTGAACAACTCGTTCAAACAACACATTGCTCTTCAAGACTAGTTTGCATTCAAAACTGTTCTTAGTATAAACAGCATTTACAGGAATTGCTTATGATTATGCCATTCTTATATTCAACTTGTTATTAGTAGCATGGAAACAGAACTAAAATTTACTTAAATGATTTCTAATACCACAGTCGACAGAAACGAGAACTACGCAGTTAAAATAGCTGCACACTGAAATAAAAGTTCAGGAATGAAATTGTGTATACTTTTACTTTTCTAGGCACCCCATCATCAAGAAGCTTCACAAACTGCTTTCCAGTGACAAACTCTTGGCTGACATGGTTGCAGAGCAACTATTTTCGAATGCTATGGTTACTGCTGGACTCATATTAGACCCTAGAAGCCTCATTTTACACATTAATGATCTTCTAGTTAAAGCTTTAGATAAACATTAAACTTTTAATTTAATTTGATAATAACAAAAATATTAAAATAAAATGAATTTTATTGTTTGATATTTGTTTTTTTATTTTTTATATATATATTTTGGTAATGAGGAAACCGGGAACATGAAATCCGCTAGGGTCGCATCACGTGTATCTGTCATTCTTGGCTTCTGTCAGCCTATCTTGGGGCTATAATATATATTCAACCCGTTTTTGGTACTCGTCAACATTTCACTCCTAAACAAAGACCCATCCAAACTATGGGTACAAAAATATAATCTACTATGGCGGCTATAAGACGATCAATCTGTAATCGAGGTGAGGTGAAGATTTCTTTTCAGTGGCAGAGTACTTTTTTTATATACGGTTTTCAATTTAACGTCAATCAACACCTTAAACGATCAATCTGACATCAATCTAACCAAGGATACAGATTGAACTGATGCCAGATTGATCGAGTAAAGGCCGACTATATCAATTGCCGCAATGTTTAAATGTAATGCTATGTAACAGGAGCACAGATTAATATTTATTTAGTTGACGTACAAGGGAATCAGTGCCAATATTAAAAATTATCACTTCTTTTCACAAACGCACACAAATTTACTGCTAGCGCTTGCAATTTCAGCTGCGTCTGCCAAGGTGTAGGAACTATCCAAATGGTCTAACTGCTGGAGAAACATATTCAGTCACACGGTCCTTATACATATTGAATTTTCTAAATTCATACATATTATAGATAATTTACGCCCTTACACAGAACAAATGATCATGCTCATAACGTAAAGATTTTTCCTAGGTGGGAATTAAACCCACGACTTCCGGTTTAGCTACTAGACAAACAGTTCTGTCTAACTATATATAGTGTATAGTGGCGACAGACATGCCAGGGCGATTTGCCCGCGGGCACGTCCGTGAAGTGAATTTCCCGCTTTAAGCGTCTGCCATCTGGACGATATGACTCTCACTTCTAGTACAATTCCTAATAAATTTTATCAAAACCTTAATAGGTAATACGAAGAAAAAAATGGCCAATTTTTTGCATTTTATTTAAGTGCCAGTTACCATGATCTGAACTTCATATTATTATAAAACTTTGTGTAGGAAAGATCCCCTATCATCATAATTCAACAACAAAGTTTTACCTTAGTAAAAATACGAAGGTCACGTCGTCGCCGACTCTTGGGCCATAGCAACAGAAATTTTAGCGCAGACGAAAGGCACGTGGGCACGTCTGTTAGCCATGCTTACTGCGACAGTCTTTGACAGGGCTGCGTTAAGGTTGGGGCCGACTGGGCGCTAGTAGTATTTTCATATCTTTTTCTTTCATGTAAATAAATAGCTTGCAAATAAATTTATTACCAGTACTTACGGCTAAATTATTATAGGTTACCCAGAAGGCCAGAACTAACGCATTACATATTAACAAATCAATATTATTCATTTCAATGAACTTTATTATACTAAAAACAGATTTCTTCAGAATTGGGCGTGGGATCTAAGTCTACTGAAAATGGGATATTTTAGGTAAGGTAAAATATTTATGGTTATATATAACGTTATTCTTAAATGCTCAGTCAGTAATACACCCGAAAATTAGATGATGGTAAGATGAGTAAACTACAAATAAAGGAAAACATCAGTCTTACACCAATTTATTATGATCAATTTACAAAATTACACAAAATTGTTTCTATACTACAGTTAGCTAGTGCAGTAATAACTTAATCACATAAAGCATTTTGGCGACACACGAGTATGAATATCGATATGGAGATTCCCTGCGTACAGCGTACTACAATACAATACTAACACATAA
Organism: Diachrysia chrysitis; assembly: GCA_932294365.1. Lineage (NCBI taxonomy): Eukaryota > Metazoa > Arthropoda > Insecta > Lepidoptera > Noctuidae > Diachrysia > Diachrysia chrysitis. Next base: position 5,309,115 of record OW028649.1, on the reverse strand, counting down.
ATAACTTAACTTATATAGCAATTTTTGTTAAACATTTCTTTGGATTGATCAGACTTTGCAAAATCACAAAAACTTTGAGACTGTCACTTAATTATATAAGTACTATTAAAACACGGACATCAAAAGTTAATCTAAAAGTCAGCCCTTACCTTTCTCTTTATTAGCTAAAAGTCAAAGAAAGTTTTTATAGTTTAATTAATGTATAAAACACAACAACATTAATTATCAAATTTATACACAGGCACTAGGAGATCAGAAACAACTATCAATTAATATGACTACCGCCATGAAATCAAAGTTAGTGACTTATAAAATTCTAAGGGTAATAACGTTAATGAAATATAAAATAATACTGAGAGAATATTGTATTCTAGATACTAAATGCATATATTTGAGAATCTCAATAGTAAGGGCTGGCTCCATTAAATATAATTATTATACTGACTCTTACAATATTAAATCGAATAGTTTTGGTATAAAAAAGGTGGTACAAATATTGTGATTTCTGTGATTTATATGTACTAAGAGTAAGTTGTATATTAAAGCATATCAAATTATTTCACACACAAAATCTACGTCTATTCTCACTGGAGATGAATAATGCGATTATCCTTAGCCTAGTTACAGTCAGGACATTGATCTTGAAATCATTTATATTTTCTTAAGGAAGAGTTATTTTGGCAGTTTTAAATGTACATTTAGATAACTGATTGTACATGGAAGAAATGGTGTAAAATACAAAATGAAAGTTATGTATAACTTAAAAACCTTAATTGCATCAGTCTTATGATAAATTAGGACTTACATTTTTTAAAACATTTTTTGTCCTGCTTATATCTCAAGATCAAAATGTCCATATGTAAATACATTATACATACATAATATATATGTTCGTATAAAAGTCAAAAAATATTTATAAAAAATAAAGGTAACTAAACAATTTAGATCAATATACTTACTAATGTATACAAAATAATAAAGAGACTGCATGATCATATGAGATCAATAGTTTCAAAGTGCAATGTTCTCAGTCTCACTCATTTAAACCTAATATTAAATTATCATTGTTCATATGGTAAAACCACTCACAGGTAGATTACTTAATCTACGAAAAAAGATTCATGTCAATGGTATGAAATTTTGTACTTAACGATTCTAAAAATAAAATATAATCATTAACATACAAAGAGTATTTTATCCAGGTCATTACAATTCCTCAAGTTAATTTTGAGGCCATATTATTTGCAAATATTATAAAAAAGAAACATACACGATAGAAAGCGACACGAACTATAAAATATATTACTAAATATAGAATAGTGGGGCAAGAATATTATCATTATATTTATTATTATTGAGTAACAGAAACGTGGCAAGTTAATTGTAGGCGTCATTAATTTCCTCCAAATATAAATTAGTCGATGTGTGCATATCTCGGTACTATATCTTCCCTGATGAGTAAGTCACAAAGAGGTAGGCCATTAAGAGGAAGCAAATCTTGTCCTACTTGAATTAAGCCACTTTCAGGACCAGGTAGGTGACCATGCCATACATAATAGTAGAAAAGCTGCTGCATAGCTGCCATGTACCGACGTTGCTCTGGCATTTCCGACTCAAACGTTCCGAGAATAGCTTCCACGTCGGCATTAATGCCGGCTATCCCCGATCCGCCCGCTCCGCCGCCTGCACCCGAGCCTTGCACGACATACATAGGAACAGCCAGGCGCAAACTAGCGAGACTAACTAATGGACACAATGTCCGAATAGATGATATCAGTTCAACCAAACCCTCGTAAGTTTTATTCAGGTGTATAAATACGGCTGCCGTCAAATTCTTCTCGCCAATGACACTATCATTGACAATTTTTTCAACTATATCAGCTGTCCAAGTTAAATGCTTGTTTCTTAGGAGATCTGAGTGACTAGAATGTTGAGTTGTACCGAATACCATCGGTTTGAATTTATCTTTGCCCGACTTTTTAGCCTCTTTTTGGGTATCCCAACTTTCATAAGCATGAACTCTTACTAACTCTCCATCTAATACCAATAGGGAATGTTTCGACTCAGTGTTGGTTGGCAGAGTCCCGATATAATTTTCGACCCAAATATCAGGAGTGAGAATTTCTGTAGCAGAAATATGTCGTAAACAATTAACATCATTACATTTTGTCATTTCCTTGAATCTAGTGTTCAACTTTTGGGATTGCTCCAGTGGTTCACCAGGGAATATAACGGACGAAGACGACAGCCACACGCGAGAATATAGTTTATGAGCTTGACTAACAGTAGTCAAGGCAGCTGTCAAGGTGGCTCCAGCTCTATGACCTAACAAAGTTACTGACTGGGGGTCTCCTCCAAAATGTTTAATGTTTAAATGAACCCACTTCAACGCCATTAATAAATCACTGAGTCCATAATTACCCGAGGTAGGCGGGTACCTACTTTTCGATAAAATGTCTAGTGCTAAGAATCCAAATGGACCTAGTCTAAAATTAGGACGTACAAAAACTACTTCTTTGGTGCGCGCATATAATGCAGAGGGTTGAGCAGGACTTATACCTCCAGCTAGAGAGTTAGCTCCAATCAAAATAACTACAGGTAATGGCGAATCATATCTTACGTGTGGTGTGACTATATCGAGAGTCAAGCAGTCTTCTTCACCAGTGATTGTAGAATTTTCCAAGAACTGCAAACATAGGGGGCCTCTATTTCTTGCATCTAAAGTTCCATTCCAGCATGATGAAAGATTATTTAGAGGTTGAGCATATGTGAATCGCTTTTGTCCGATTGGTGGAACAGCATATGGAATACTGTAAAACTTGTAGACTCCTTCATCCAAAATACTGTAAAAAATAAATAATCTAAGAACAACTAGTCACCAATGACTTTATTTTATCAATTTACAATATCGCAATAATAAAAAATTGTCTTATTATATAAAAGTATAACATATACTAACCCTTCAACAGGACCACAACTAGAAAAAGTTGTAATAAAGCGGCCGAGGCGTAGAGGGCGTTCAACCGGCGGTCCAGCATAAGCACCTATTATGATACCGATGATGACTACTATAAGGACCAGAACTACTATCCCAACCACTACAATATCATCTGTGAAGGAGTATTAAATTTAATTAAAGACTAATTTTTATTTATGATTTTGGATACAATGTAATTTATAAGGCAGTTTGCAATAACATATAATATTTCTACTTGCTTAACTAGTTATTATTAAACTGTACATAAACTGATATAAAAAATCACATTTACAAATAAAAACTCACCTATAATAAATTTCTTTTGTCGAATCCTTTCCTTTAATGGCAGTTTTGTAGCCACTTTTCCTTCCTCAGTTTCCTATTAAGAGTATATTTAAAAGTATAATAGCTAAAAGTGATGTATAAAGTAAAGAATCTTCAATCTATGCTAAAATTTTAACTTAAATTTTATTTAGAAAATAATGGTTTCTAATAATATTTTAGATACTTGCATAACATTATAAATTTATAGATTTGGAAGAGGGAAAAAGTTCCATGGATATAGCCTTATTTTAATTACTTTTTCATGGTGTGTGTATTACACCCATAACCTTTTACTATTCATTTTCTATATGCACAAGTTTTATGAGATTAAAATGTTATCATTGTGAAAGACAATTAAAATGCCTATTAACTTTTAATAATGGTTTTCAGAATAAACAATACCAATTCTTAAGTAATAAAATTGTTCTGTATAACAGGTTTCAAAAGTTTCTATCTGTTATTAGTTACAAAAACAAAGGTCAAAGTGCATCATATCCTGATAAACTTATCTCATTGCTTTCTGAGAGTGAGAGAATTTCCTAGTAATTTGTGTCAGAAACAACATTAACACCAACCTGTAACTGTCTTAGTGACAGCAAAGGCCACTTTTCATATAGAAAAGATACATAACAAATACATTATAAGAAACTAAAACTATGCTTTGATTGTAAAAAACAATACAATAATTTAAAAGAAAGTCACTTATTAACTATTACTTTAGTTTGAAAGAAGGAAATAAGTATAGTCTAGTTATCTAATATAAATAAGCAAATTGTTAAGACTTACAACAGGTTCAAGTTTGACTGTTTCCATGCCATCATTTGGGGTATCCAGCTTGTCATCCAAAGTCTCCATGGAGGCTAGAGTAGCGTCAGCATTATTAGGTGCACTACCTCTTTTTTGAAATACTCTTGGATACCTTATGTTAAATAAACCCTTTTTGCGTTCTTCTTTGTTCTCTACAATAATGAAAAAGCATTATCTAAGTATAGTATAAATTAATTTGTGGTGTAGGTACAATAAAGATTAGTCATTATATTATTAGAAACAAACTTAACACATTCCGTGCCCCACCCTATTATCGTGGTTTGATTAGCACCCGGAGCCGGGTGCTGGGCATGGAATGTGTTAAGGCAAGTTGTAAGGTTAGAAGAAGATAATTCAATAATATGTTAACAGATGCATACATGAAGAGCAAATATGATAACTTCAATAAACTTACCATTTTCATTGTCAGGATTTTGCAAAAACTTTGTGAACTTTTGCAGAAATTGGAACTTGTTCTCTTTCACTTTGAGGCTGTCATCTGTCTTTTCATTATCAGTATCTTTTTCTATAGCCACATCTTCATCCTGCGGACCAAATATATCACAATATAAGAGGGAATCACGGATTGTCATCGAAATAAAGTAATATTTTCATAATTTAATTAGATAATACATATTATAAAAAGAACATGACTTTTACCTTTGATTTATCTTTATCAGAATTCTTGGTAAAGAATCCTGGCATTTTAATGGCCCCAATGGGAATGAACTTGGGTTTAACTTCACGGCCGTGTTCCGTGAGGTCTCCCGAGAGCGCCGTCTTTACAGGACCGTCGTCCGCCTTTAATTCCGCGGCATCGCCATTCTCATCCTCAGCTTTAAGCATTACTTCCTTCTCCTCGCCCTCGATTTGCTTCTTGTCTAATGTTTTGTTATCATCCTCATATTCAACCTTGTTTATATCCATCGTGCTTATTACTACGCGGTAACAATAAAAAAAACAAAAAACAGTTTATTCAAAGTATACTAAACTCTAGGGCTAAATAATAGAGTTATCAAAGCTAGTTTAATAGAACAATGCAAGGATGAGTACATATAAATATAATATGTATATATAAAAATCGCAAACAAGCAATGTCCAATTGTACATTTTTTTCAATATTAAAGAACATTGTATACTTACTTGAATGTGTTACAACATATAAGATGTTTGATTAGTACACAACCACGGAAAGACAACAATATAAACTAGTTTAAAATACAATTTATAACAAAAAGCCGCCCTGACCCGTAAAAATGCCGGTTGCACCCACCACGCCAAAGCAAGCTAGGACTAGCTAACCGAACCGAAACCGAGACGAGACGCTGCGTTCCGTTTACTCAAACAGAACCCACAGGGTCACAGAACAAATATACTCTACCGAGGCCTGAAGTTAGCTTTTGGTAGACGTTGACTCATTCTCGATCACGAAATCAAGTCAGAAAACCAAACGGTTTTACCGGTTACCGGTTTTACCGTTTTTTTTTACGGTTTCTCTGTCTTGTGATCTTGTCTTGTCTATACTCAAGTCTGAAAATTAAAAACCATGTCTACTGCCCAAAATTTTGGTAACATTCATTGCTAATATTAAAAATAATTTATGATTTCTAACAATGTTATGTTTAAAAACTGCCATTACAGACCCGGCTTTAGATTGAACATTTTCCGTCCGCTGCGACTGAAAGCAATATTCACTAAACAAAGTTATTTAACATTTTTTTTTATTCGATGTATTGCTCCGAATCTCCTATCTTTAGCTTATTAAATCCATTTAATAATAAAGTGTCTCTAGATTCCAATGCAAATTGCATTCTCTAGTCTCGTATAAACACTTTCAATTCCCGTAACATATACCTATATAAAAGTACTCTGTGGCCCGTAAAATATAATTAAAATCTGTCATAGAATCAGCCTGAAACAAAATAGTGTCATTGGAATAATGAAATGAACAAATAAACGCTCCATCCAGCAGACGGTGGAGGATGTTTTGCACGAATTTCGGAAAACTCGTTTGAACAGTTTTTGTTACACAACACCCCTAAATTAAGTTTACTAACAATGTACTGTTAAAAAACTGGTGTTGCACAAATTGCAGGTAAATGTTCAACATTCCAGCTGTCATAGTCACGGAAAAAGGCGTTCCAATTAAAATTAAATCTAAATAATAATACACGATCTATTTTTGAACGGATTCTCCGGTTCAAAAGTTTTTGGAATTCAAAGTGCCGTAATTCTGCGTTAATTGCCATGCTACGGTCAAAACTTTAAACTTGGGGCACCCCAACACGGATAGCCTATAATCGATAATAGCCGATAAGCGGGCGAATAAAACTCCCAGTATCCCATTTAAGTTACTTCAGAAGTTCAAAGCTCAAAAAGGAGACCCGCGAAGCAGAGCTCCGCCGACCGGCCAATACTTTTCAACATTTTCCGGTCATTGGTTAAACCTACTATATAACAAACTCTAAAAAAATTTTTCTTTTTCATAAAACCCTGACATTAAACAACACAAGATGGTAAAACCTACTATCTGTTAGTAAACCCTTAAGCCTTAAATTATTATCTTTTAAATCTTATTTTTCACTAGCTGTCCCCCGCGACTTTGTTCGCGTGTTTTAGTTTCAACAGTTTTTCATTTTTGCTTCATTTTTCATTTATGCTCCGCTCCTATTGGTCGTAGCGTGATGTTATATAGCCTATAGCCTTCCTCAATAAACGGACTATCCAATACAAAAATATTTTTTCAATTCGAACCAGTAGTTCCTGAGATTAGCGCGTTCAAACAAACAAACAAACAAACAAACTCTTCAGCTTTATAATATTAGTATAGGTTGGTTATTCTCAGTAACGAGAATACCCGGTCCTTTAAAAGGCTTACGTGGAGACACAAGTCCAAGAAGCAACGGCCTTGTTGAGAACTTTAATATGGGATGGGGCACCTACCAGGGGCCATTCACCCCTACTCTATGGGAGAACAGACATGATAGGTCCCAGGTAGCTAAAGTTACAAAACTATTGTGTATATGTGTAGGTATATGTTAAGGTGGATTGGTTCTTTGAACAAAATCGGAAAACTATGACACCTGCCTTTGCACACATACACATGCAATCAAATGGGCAGGTGGTGACACGCCTGCTCACTAGATGGGTCCCCCAAATAACCGCCACTGCAGGCAGCAGGGAGCAACACCAGTGCGAGCGGCTACGGGTGTCGAGCGGTGCGCCCCGATTTCGCCATCGCGGGTCACAGTAGTGGACTCGGAGTGGGTTTCCTCGCTATTACACCTTTAGACTCTACCCCCAAGCACATAGCTCTAGCGAACCCTCTCTAGCAAGCCAGTTAAGGCAAGAAAGAGCTGGGAATCCTCTTAGGGAGTCATCCCTGGGGCACTCAGGTCCGTTGTGTCGCTACTCACATACAGCTCGCCACAGGCCCCAGATTTATTATTATTTAATCAAAGGGCCTTTTACAATATACTCAAAGATGTAATGTTTTGACATTGACATTGTAGCTTGAATACAATATAATTATATCTCGAATATAAACAATTCGAAAAAAGGTAGTGCGCGCCCTACGCTTCCACTACTATACTAAATATACTATAACTACACCGTCTTGGCGAGGTCACTGCCGTGCTCCCAGATACACCAGTTTATAAATACCTGACATGTTGAGAAAGAAAAACAATATTTTTACGTAAGGTAAGGTAAGGGACGAGGTGCGGGAAGGGCGACCCCGAGTTTATTTATTTAATTAAGGTCTGCCAACATTTAAAAGCAGGAAATGATACAAAACTAATCAGACGGACACCGTAGGCTTAGTACCTAATATGGTCCCGTTGGCACCTTTTCGGTAAGGAACCCTAAAAATTAATAATTATTAATTAATATTTCAAGGTATGATGACGTTGTTGACGAACAAAAATGAATCATTTAAAAAATATTGTTTGCTCGTGACAACCCTTGCCTCCTGAGTCCTGACGCTGACGCCTGACGCTGTCGCGGTGTCGCCAAACTTGTCAGCATTTACCTCGAAATCAAAGACGTTGTCTTACTATAATAATTATGTTTATTTGAACTTTGTTGGAACTGGTTGGAACCTCATTTGAACGTTCCTACAAGGTCAACGAACGTACGGAATAACATTTAAATAGAAACCCTACGTTGGGTTGTGTGTTACATACACATAAACATAACACTAGACTAGTACTCCTGTTTATTAGTCTTTAAAGCATTAGCATTCATAGGCAGAAGGCTATCTTTTACTCAAGCAGCGTTAGAAAAGGATAGTACATAATTATCTACCTAACAGATAACGACTAACTTGAAAATGTCTAACTAGTTTTCGCTTTGAACATCACTGTATTTTTAATGCAAATTCATGATTTTTAGTGCACCCGTTTCTGCGTGTCGGCAAATTTTTAGGTACCTGAAGAAATTTTAGAAGGAACTTATTCTGACAGGTCTTTTTTATCGATCTATTTCTAAGATCTTTTTCTATATAAAAGTGAAAAATCTCCGATATTCTGAAATAAATTTAGTTTGTGTTTAACAGAATCACGGTCAGTAAAATTATCTGTATTTTTTTAAATATGAGACTATTTACAAGAATGTTTCAAAATTTATTCCTAGACTTCGCATTGTTTGACTTTTTCCCTGACTATCCTTGTCCACCATTTGCTTCCTGATGTACCAGAAAGTGGACACCCTAGTTATCATTCGTTTGAAATAGTATCATTAAAAAAAAAACAGTTACCTGCGCAATCGATCTGTGGGATCTCGGAATATACATTTTATATATCACCCAAGCAATTTCCTTATAGAAGACTTGATTGCCATATGGAGCACGTCTTGTAGACCGTTTACTTCCTTACTCTTACGTAATCCATATTATTATATCCTTATCCAGTTTTATTCTCAGGACCACACGAAAAACATATTTTACGGTAAAGAAGAATAATTTAGACGGAAAACTTATTTTGGATAATAATTTATTACATTACACACTACAATAAATAGTTATACCAGTTGTATAAAAAAAAAACGCCAACATAATATTATATTGTATGAGTATCGGCCAGAATAATAAATATTTCTGAAACTTCAAATAAATTATCGAACAATGACAATATTAAAAATATTTACTTTTTGGTAAACAATGTGTAACATGGATCTAAGTAATGAAAAATTTTCAAATATAACAATCACAAAATCAAAATACATGCCTATTCATGTTAATATGATAGCATAACAATAATTGTCCATGATAATGTCAGTAGGATTATTTAAGTATAGCCTCAATGATTACGCTCCCTCAGAGGAGAGATAACAGCCTGCAAGTTCTCCTTGCCCAGTTTGCAGGATTTACGCATAACTGAAGGTGATTTAGGTTTGTATTGAAACTGCTCTGAATCCTTCTTAATTTTATCAATAATTGAGGATTGCTTAGCTACTGTCATGGTCAGTTCCTCATTTTCTTGTCGGAGTAATGATAATTCGACGACCAAGGACTGTTGATCTTGAATCTAGAAGTAATAACATAGTATAGAGCAAAATTAAAATAAATAAAGAAAATCTTTTTAAGGAGGTCTTTTTCCGGCACTTTCAAAACATCAATTGACTCAAGTTGCGCGGTTTCAAAATGTCATTTGAACTGAAATTTTTAAAACTGACTTTATACGAGATGTACTTTTAGTTGTATACTTTTGTATAGATACCTGTTGTTGAAGGCATTGGTTTTCAGTTTCCAGCCGGTTGATCTCCGAGGCAGCTTGGGCTAGAAGAACGCGCGACTGCTCAGCCGCCGCAGTTGCCTGCCCTGCATGCTCTGTTGCCAACTCGCATAACTTCCTTTTCTTCTCAACCTAAACAAATAATTTGTTTTTTGAGTATGATTAACGCAATCAACAAAATAATGTATCTTTTTAGGTCTTTGACCAACACATACCTCTTCACGAAGTAAATAGATTTGAGAATTCGACTCCTTTTTTAACAGTTCTACATCTTCTATTAATTCGTTTTTGATGGACCCAAGTTCACGGTAAGCTTCTTTTTCCACATTTTGCAGACTCTCTATCAGAGAAACATTATGCTCCATGATACGAGTGTGTTCCTTAGCTAAAGCTGCCTTTGACTTAAGAATATTAACTAAAGCTTCCTTGTACTCATTACACTCCATGGCAGTATTGTTGAGAGTAGATTTGTAATTATCAAGCTCATTTTCTAAAATTTCCTTTGTGTTTTGTAATGTTTGTATTTGGTCTTCTAAATGTTCCAGTTCATTATCAGACTCTCTCAAACGCATTGTTAGCACTTGCACAATATCCCTTGTTACAGACAAAGATGTTTCAAATTTGTTTTTTTCCTTAACTGCTTTGTCTACTTCTACAGTTAGTTTGTTTATTTCGTTTTCAAAATCAATAAGCTTTCTTTTAGAATCCTCTTTGATGTCATCTCTCTCTTTGATAAGTGCTTGTTTGTCATTGTTTAGTGAAATATTTTCATTTTTAATGTTGTTGAGTTCTTTTTGCAGCAAAAGTTTTTCTTCTTCAGTCACAGTGATTTTATATTTAAGGTCTTTGATTTCGTTTTCTAGGTATTGTAAAGTTTTCTGTTGCTGAGTATAAAGATCGTGGATGTTACGACTGCGCTCTTCAAATTGTATCTCACAAAGTCGCAACTTTTCGCGAGTCGCCTCATCAATCTGCTCGATTTTAGCTTTAATTTCATTGTCCTTATTAATAAGCTCCTGTTGAAGCTCCTGAACTGCTTCATATTTTTCCTTAATTAATTGGTTTTTCAGAGCCTCAATAGAATTTTTATAATTTAATTTTATATTTTCTTGGTCAGTTTTGCTTTTAGTCAAAATTGCTTGCTTTTCTTCTTCTAATTTTGTCTTCAATGTTTCTAACTCTGCTTTGTACTCGCGTCTTATACTTTCATTTGCTTCCAATGCGAGAGCATGATGACCTTTTACCATTTCAAGTCTTTGACGAGTTTCATCTAGATCTGTTTCTGCATTGGTTAATTTCTGTTGTAAATCTTGGCATAAACTATCTCTGATTGTAATAACTTCTTCAACAGACCTCAAAGCTAATTGTTTATCAGTAACTTCTTGCTCTAACTTATCACATTGCTTCTCCAAATCATCTATCTTATCTTTGAATTCCTTAATTGTATAATTTCCATTAATTTCAACAACTGTATCATGGTCCTGGTTCCCCAAGTCTTCCAAGGTGATTTGAGAAAATTGCTTACCCAGTTTATTACTTTCACTAATTTCCTCCAATTGTTTTTCTAGCTTTGAAATAGTACTTTTGAACTCCTCAATTTGTTTGGTGTATTCTAATATAGTGTGATCTTTGTTTCTGAAAAAAACATTTGTTTGTTATTTAATTGCTCTTTAATTGCTCTACTTATGATTTACCATTGAAAACAACAACATTGTTATGTTCTGACATAAATTATTACTTACCTTATTTCAACTTCTTGAGCCTTGATTAATTCAGTATGAGACTCCGTTCTGTTCTTAGGAATATTCACCTCATTTCTTTTCTTCAGACTGGTAGAAACTTTAGTAGCAATTGTTGACTTTAATGGTTTGGGCTAAAAAGAGAAAAAAATTGTAACAAAGAAAAAAATATTACTTATAACATTTATGAGATCAAGCAGCAGACTAACAGTTAATAGTATGATCAAACAGGAAAAATATAAAGTAAAAATACATTTTACCATGAGTTAAGTAATAAATCCAAAATGGTTTTACAATTATTATCAATATTAAATTTATGCTGTACACCAGATAGGTACTTACTGTAGCGAATGATTTAACACTATGCACAGAACTGCATTGTGACTGCGCATCATGGCTGGCTTTAGCTGCTGCTGGTGTTGCAAATGGTTTAGCTTTGGTGGCTGAAAGGGGTGGTTTGGTAATTGCTTTTTGTTTCTCATTTTCTTGCTTCTTAATTTGAGTTTTACCAGGCACTGAAAATGTATACAAGGTTGTAATAAAACTTTGTTATACTACACACTACCTGTACATGTACATATTGTTATTGCACCCTTTTCAAAACGGTACTTGTATCATTTTATGGTAATTAATGAAACAGCTGAGGTAGGTAAAACAAACAAGGGGAAACACAATATAAAACATCATAACTACGCTCACATTGCATTTAAGCTCGTACCTAGTGTACATTATTTTGTAATTTTTAATATGGTCTACACGGGTTGTGGATCACTAATCGAATTTGCACCAACTAACCTGACAGTAAGAATTGGTAGATATTATAAAATTACGGTACCGTTTTGCCGCGAAATAATTTATCAAGTACCTATACAACGTTACGAAAAATGAATTAAATAAAACAAATACTTACCAATAGGTTCAAATCGTTTTGCCTTCGAAAACATTATCAATAATTTAAAAAATAACGATTTTACAGTACAAACTCAGTCACGTAGACAGTATGTACAATGAATTCTAATCCAATAACCGTCAACGTTCACTCTCAAGTCTCAAACAAAATGAATAATCCGACGGGGGTTGAGCCGCTGGGGTGAATAAATGCTGGAAGCGCGCGTAAATTATTATTATTTACTTGTTTTGTTTTCCTTCGCAGTCTTTGCACCCCTTGACCGTTAAAAAACGTTCCGTTCTACGTGGTTCTACGTATATAAAACTACTCTGTGGTTCTACGCAAAGTCACAAAGTGTATATAACAATTAGGTATAGTTCGATTCAAACTTAATGGCGGCTGTGAACACGAGTCGAGTCGCTGCGCAGTACCAAACTTATGCGCCAGCGGGGGTGCGGGGCGAGGTACTGCGCAGCGTTTAGCGAACTTCACAGCCGCCATTAAGTTTGAATCGAACTATATAATGTAGGGTCGCTAGAGTATTGTGGTATTATTGTTCATGGTGTATGGGAAGTTCTACTCTAGTCGTTACCACTAGTAAATTGAATAAAAAATATTTCATAATAATATGTAACGATTTAATTTTATTAAATACTTATTTGGTGGAACCTACAAAAACTATTAAGTTCATATTTCAGTCTCTAGCAATTTAGTTCTCAATTTGTATCCAATCTCCCTAAACGCCCTGAATTATTTCGGGAATAAACTTTAAAAATATACATAATATCATTCTATTGCTGTGGCTTTCAAACATAATGCTGAAGTACAGAAATCCTCAATGGGAGGAAGAATTTTATTGCAATAAATATAAATCCGTAAGACATCGTGGTGTTCTAACAGTTCAAAAAATGATTTATGTGCACAAGGTTGCAGGTTCGAATCCATTACAGGCAAGTACCTATGTGACTTTTCAACGTTACACCATTGACAATCACTGAAGGAAAACATGTAAGGAAACCTGGATTCCATTAACTGGAAAATGAATTCGCCAACCCACTATGAGCAAGCTTGGGGATTAACGCTCGTTCATTCTTTACATGAGAAGCCAGCCGTGGGACATTTTTAGGCCGGTATTATATTATAAATACGTTAACACAAGGGCCTAATTTTTGTTGCTAAGTAGTGTCGTGATTGTTATATCTACATAACGATAAGTGTTCTAACAATAGATGTAGAAATAATTTTCGAGTCAGGATCTGATGATGGGATCCTAGGGAAATAGTGGCCAAACTCCTCAAACTTTATGGACACTTGTTAGGTGTTCCAAGTAGGCAAGGTGGTAGTCGTCATCTCATGTTGATGAGCTGCTGATGGAAGGTACAACTTAAGGGGCTGAAAGACCTTTCTTCTTTTTAATAATATATGTAGACCGATAAAGGACTACCCCTTAATGATTAGTATTTGGAGGATAATTATTTAATATAATATTATGGTGATAAAAATAAATATTTAGGTTAGGTAATTTTATTCTTACAAGTTATTCAGATGGGAAAACTCGTTTGACGGTTAGGAATTAGATCATACTTTAAGTTGCTGATAATAAACCTGTTTTCCTCAGGTTGTAGTTTTAGTTCGTCTTTCCAGTGTGCTAGGTACTTGTAGCTTATGAATAATTACTCAAGTTGTATAAAGTATTTCAACTTAAACAATAATTTAGAATAAAAACAAATTTTAATAAATAAAAAATTGAGCCAATAAGGTAAATTTATAAACCGTTTAAATTTCGATTTTTTGTGGTTTTAGTTTTAACTTAGAGCAATACCCTTGACCTTTGAGTCTGACCGGATTCTAACCCAAGAACGAGACATAATATGAATTTGCTGCTAGACTATTGATAACCTGGGAGTGTAAAGTACAATTATATTATTGTATTGATGAGACATTTGTTTCATTGATACATAAGTACCACATAACATTAGCCTGCATCATAGACAGAGGATAGCCTCTTATCACAGAGAGCAGTAATATAGATATTACCCTTATTTAGTATTTGACAGTTAACAAGTTTTCTTGGCGGTGTAGGACTATTTTACGAATTATCCTCAGTAAAAATCATAAATTCTAATGTAGTTTTAATATATTAATAATTATTGATTTCAGTCAATTTTAAATAGCCCCAATATTTTATTTATTTGCAAAAACTATTATTTTGTTAATTTATGGCAATTTTTTTATTTATAGAATAAATTTGTCATCTGACACATTTTATTTTGAAGAACTGAAATTATCTGGCGTTGGAAAAATCTGCCCTTAGAAAATTAATAAGTAAATAAAACATTGTATTATGCATACAAATTTATTATCATCTAATCAATTCCCTCACATTGAGGGTGGGGGAGGTGGAACAGGTAATAAAGGAGGTGGCGGCGGCACGCCCATCATTGGCGCTCCTGGTGGAGGGGGCAGGCGCATGCCATGGTTATCCCACATCTTGGGTGGTGGTGGCGGCAAACGTAAAGGCTCCATTTTAAATGCAAACTGCAAGAAGAACTGTTTGGTATCTTTATTCCAATGAGTCCAGAACTTAGAGTCATGTTTCTCTACTTCTCTGCTTGGCACTTTAAATGCTATGGTTTCATAAGGTTCGGCAGCAAACAAAAGATATTGCCACCTGCGGTCTGGCGGCTCTATTTTCTGTTCATAGGCTGACATGAAACGGTGCCTAGGCTGCACACCTTCAGCAATTTCTGCAATTAAAATTATGACTAAAATAAGTTTTGAGTTTAAGATAATATTATAATATATAATACTGTATACTAAATATGTCTGTATGTATCTGTATACTAAATTACTTAAAATCAAAATCAGATATTTAATTTAAATATAGTTTTACTTAGAATTTTGACACAAGCACCATGTAAATAATTTCCAATTTCTGTTTTTAATTATGAATTTGGACTGATAATAATAACTTGTATGAAAATAATATTAATGGTTAGAACAACATTGATCATGATTTTACAAATTTGTGACATAAGATTCACCAAAGATTTTATTCAGTCATTATAAAACCATGTCTTTCTAGGTTAAAACCTAAATGAATAAAATAACTATAAATATGCATATTCACCTGGGTAATCAACTTGGAACAGTAAACTCTGTTGTCCATTTTCAGGATCTTTCTGCTTTGTAACCCTATAACCAGGTCTTCCAATCTTAACAAACTTCTTTGGCTCTATGCGAGGTTTTTCAGGAGCTAATTGCTGTGGTGCTTCTTTTGCTTCTTTGGCAGCTCTTCGAGCTAGGTTAGCCTGATGTTTTTTACCTTGAGTGTGAGCTAGATAGCTTCCCTCATTGTTATGTAGAGTTAAACAAAGCTTACATTCGTATG
This sequence comes from Diachrysia chrysitis, assembly GCA_932294365.1. Classification (NCBI taxonomy): domain Eukaryota; kingdom Metazoa; phylum Arthropoda; class Insecta; order Lepidoptera; family Noctuidae; genus Diachrysia; species Diachrysia chrysitis. The sequence goes on along the minus strand of OW028649.1, from coordinate 5,293,256 downwards.
ATCCTGCAATGAGATAGGATAGATAAAGGTGCAACCTACAAAAAAATTGTCGTTTTCTGGCTGATTATATATAAAAATATATATTTATGCATATAACTCGCAATACGTACCTAAATGATTTTTCATAAAATAAGGATCCTTATTCAAATCAATAGTTTCTAAAGCAAGCTGACGAAGTCTTTCGCGTCGGTCTCGATTACTTTCTGACCATGACGCTACTCCTCCTCCACCAGTTTTGCCTCCAGGTCGATTTTGGAAGTCCATTGTGAACTTATTGACTATTTATACGCCTAATTTTATAAAATGTACTTATTTAAAGTTATAAAGTAAATAAGAAACACGTTCCTTTGCGATTGCAGCAGCGCGTAAGCAAACCAAACCACAGACTCAGATTTGTTCTGTGGCGACGCTGTTTTTGACAGTTTCTTTTTATTTGGCATGTCAATGTCAAGTTGACAATATCAAAAAGACATCAAATGATATTTTGTCAATTATGTTGCCACTGATATAAAACATGAAAATAAAATATTGTCATAATTATTGTTGTGTCTTGAGTGTATAATAATATTTTATTTATTTCTTTGATAAAACAGACCATAAAATCTTACCGGTGAAAGATTAGGTTTGGTTAATTAAGTTCATTACTGCTTTTACAACCATATAATTATGTATTCAGCATCTCACCATCACCACATAGTGCTCATTACCTTAAGAAATACCATGAAAGTCTCAAAATAGGTGTACGTTAAATTAAACAAAACAACGAAAATTATTGTTAATCACAATTTGTTTGCCATCTATTGACGGCGGCAGGCAAAACAACCTGATACGTAATGTTGTTATAGAGGCCTAAACTAAGAACCAGGAATACTTATCATATATCTAGGATAACTCCATATTATCTCCAGTAGGCCTATTCGCTATCTCCAGTTTTCAACCCAACCGATGTTTGCCGGATAATAATAAGTATAAAAATGCTTATTCAGTATCAGCTAACGTCGGTAACCAACTAAGTAGTAGTAGATCTAGTTTGTCAACGAAGTTACACGATAAGAAACTTGTGTTTTCACTGTTTTTTTTATAAAGCAACAATCGCTTTTGTTGACATCCGCAATAGCGAATAACCCAGCAGTTGCAGCATCATTCGAGTCTGCGAGTCTGCTAATTTTTATTCTGTGGTCTGCTATGTCAGCTTTTTCACAACATTTTGATAGAAAACGAGTATGGGTGTGACATAAGAGTTGGTCTATAACTCTATTCTCTGTCGATTTCTATCTACGATTAAAAAGCTCGGCAGGAGCAGATTTAACCAACCCACAGTTACGTTTGAAATATTTATAAATCGCGTCTGGACTTACAGTCTTAATCTGTGTCTTCTGCGCCAGATGTTGGTAAAAAACATAAATTAGTAGATTAGCCTAGCATTTTCGACTGTTTTTATTCACCAAAACATTTAGCTTACACTTTAATCTATGAATATTTAGGCTATGTTCAATATTTGACCATATTCAATATTTGACCATAGCAAACCCGACTTTACGTTATGTCAACTGTCAAAGTGCGTTTGCTGTCTTTTCTGCCGATTCCTTTTCTTTTGTCAAAATAGGCGGAAGGTACTGTCAGCCATAAAAATCTAAATTTATTAAAGTAATCAAAGAAAATTGAAGGCTTTTCAACGTACATTTTAAATCTCAATAGAAAACTCAATAATGTGACATCGTTATTTTGTTATTGTTGCTAAAAGTGATGATACAAATTTGAAATAACCTAAGTGCTTATTTTGTGTCTTGTTTTTAGGTAGTGCTTCAAGATGTTGATGCCTAAACAGAACCGTGTTTCTATCTATGAATACCTTTTCAAAGAAGGAGTCATGGTAGCTAAAAAAGACTACCATGCACCTAAACACCCCGATCTTGAGAAGATTCCTAACCTCCAAGTTATTAAGGCTATGCAGTCCCTGAAATCCAGAGGATACGTCAAGGAACAGTTTGCCTGGAGGCATTTCTACTGGTATGTAATGAATTATGGTACTAAATCCTGGATACAATTTTAAGTCAATGTTTACATTTACCTGAGTGTAATGTCTAATATATGTGTTAGTTAAACTCGTATAGTTACTATCAATATCTTTAAGTATTTTCCACCAGGTACTGTAAATTGTAGTCTCAATAACATGTAAAAAGATATTTAGAATGTCAATTACGACTAAATGGTTTTCTTAAACAATTTCTCTATGTAAATCTGTGTTCATATTTCTTCAGGTACCTTACCAATGAGGGTATCGAGTACTTAAGAATCTTCTTGCACCTGCCCCCTGAAATCGTGCCCGCAACCCTGAAGCGCTCTGTCCGCGCTGAGACAGTCCGTCGCGGCGCCGTGGGCCGCCCTGACGCGCCCGCGCGCTCCGCCGAGGACCGCTCCGCGTACCGTCGCGCCCCCACCACACCAGCAGCTCACGACAAGAAGGCTGATGTTGGTCCTGGTTCAGCTGATGTTGAATTTGTAAGTTTCAACCTATCTACATTTGTAAATTGGGCAGTCTTAAAACAGATCACATAATTTTTTAATTATGTGATTATTAATCTGTCAAAATTTGATTCTGTTATACTGTATGAAAATAGGTACAGCAAGGTTCCACATTCGATCTATTTGAGATACAAGAAACGTAGATACAGCAATTTTTTTTCTGATCGCTCATTGTTTTGTGTCTATTATTTTTGTGTACATAGTGTAAACTGTTTCATTTTCGAATTCCTCTCTTCTTTTTAATTTCAGAGAGGAGGTTTTGGACGAGGCAGGCCTGCACCCTAATAATTAAGAATAAAAATATTATGTAAATCTATAATGTTTTATTTTATCCAAATATCACTTCAGGGACAATTTCAGTAACTTCAAATTTTACATTTGAATGTATGAACAAAAACAACACGGTCACCGTCTATGGCTCTGTTAGGATACAGAACCCTTAAAACGGTTTTAATGCAATGGTCTTTAAGCTGGAAAGTCCTAATAATAATAAATTTAGTAGGACTGGTGAATTCATTAAACTACTAAGTTGAAGGGCTAGTTTAAAATGTGGACAACATTCTTATGCATTGTTCTGAACCCAAAGTAGCTATTCTACTTGCTTGTGATGGAACTGAAGACAATGAAGGTACCACAAACACCCAGAAGAGAATGTAGAGATGTGGTTTTCTACATTCGTCCGTCGGAGGTTCGAACCCGGAACCTCAGTGCTAGCGACTCATTCAAGAGTGTGTATACACCTGTGGTATACACTACTACCACGGAGGTCGTTAATCGTACGACTTGTATTCTTATTAACATAGGTAAATTTTGGTTGGGGTTAAGAGAATTAAGTGTGGGTATTTTTTCTAATTATAAATAAACTAACCATGCAATTTTTACCTAATGTTCTTTATTTGATGATAATGACATCTAATGTTGTATCTCAATATCAGATCTCATAGCTCATGTCCAACTGGTGAAGATAAGCATTCAGCTTTATTAAAAGTTATACCATAAATATATTGACAAAAAGAGTGTTAACTACCTATCATGTAAAACATTTTATTAAAAAACTTAATAAAAAATTGACGTAAGTACCAGCTAGCTATATAGGTCAGAATTATTTAGTAATATTGACGGGTTTACTCACGCACATTCTTTCGGTTCAATCTGCACGGGGCGGCGGCGGTGTCGCGAGTCAAATTTTATTTGACTCGCTTGCCGCCGCCGCGTCATCTGATGATTAGGGACTCCTATTGAGTCGGAGGCGATCCCGACAATTTGCGTGATTAAACCGTCAATATTACTAAATAATTATGAATACTCCTCACGGAAGTTATTATACATACATAATTATATAGGTCAAGGATAGAGAGTACATACTAGATTGGAGAAAAGAAAATACTAGTTAAAATAATAATTATTATTTTACATTTAAATATGACAGAATTACTCTTGAGTTAAACCGTAGTAATAAAAACATGATGACATACTTGAAATCAATCTAATAAAAAAAAAATAGAAACTGAAAATAATTTATTCCAAATAATCTACAAGACTCCTATATAAACTCCTCAGTTGGTAATTATATAATATGACTAAATTTTACATGATTTATATATGTCACTTGATGTTATATGTTTTGAACTTTGGGGTTTTCTGGTTTGGGAAACTCTCCAATTTTATCCATGTAGTACTGGTGAGCACGGAATGGCTTGAGTTCCCAAGGTACTTGGTCTTCCATTTGAGTGAGAGTAACGCCAAGGTCCTCCAACGTTGGGATGCTGTCATCTACAATATCTGTGGTAGCTTCCTGAAAAATTAAGAAAACTATTGTAATTTTTACCTTTGAATAAGTAACTCTTAAACGTTGACGTATGTAGACGCTACATAACATTTTGAAACGGTATACTCCGGTTCCTGAAGGGTTTTACAGTGGATGAGATTTAATAATTCAAAGTGGAATATGTATCTTACCATAAATACTGAAAGTTTACCTATTTAAAAGTTGTGCTTTTGTTTAGACAAATAACAAGTAATTGATTACAAATTATAATATTTGAAATCATAACTAAAAACTTTCAAACGATATCTCACACAATATTTTTCATTTTGGAAAGTAAGAAGAGGTCAGTCGTCGACTATGTAAACAATATTAGTTGCGACAGTTTTTCTATGAGTATGAAGATTTCCGTCCCATAGATCCGAAGTTCATGATCAGGTCATGACATTTCTATGTGTCCAGCCGGGAAGTAAATCCTTTCGAATGAAATAAATGTTTTTTAAATAGGTTCATAAATTACGTAATTATGAGGTAACAAACATAAAATAATTTAATAGGTACGTTGAGACACTCCGTCTTTTCTAAAGTCGGTTAAATTATCAGCAATTTCCTTGTTGAAATTCGTATTTTTATTAATTAAATTGTTTAGAACTTCTTTTATAAAATATAAAAAAAAAAAAACCTAGACCTCTTTTGAAAAATAGCTTTATATGCAAAATATATATATATCGAAAAGGGTTAACTTTTGGATAGGATATTTTAAGACGGATGGAAATATTATTCGAAACACGAGGGAGAAAAACTCGATAAGTCATTAATTTAATGTTAAAATATCACTATTCTTAAATTCTCAACTGTATTTTTTTGAAGTTTGCGAAAACATCTTCAAACTTTAGAAAAGTTTAATTGACTTTATTTTATTATTTTAAAAATATAATATTATTAAGACTTTGTCATTCGATGTTAAAAAATGACAATTGTTTTGTTACCTTTTATGTCTTACTATTATGTTTTTCAATATTGTTAGATACACTTCATTTTATACTGGCTTTATTTATTGACTTTATTCCGGTGTGTGTAGGTAGTATTTTCCAATTACCTGGGGTCCACTATGTCACCTTGTAAAATGACTTTTAAATCGAATGCTTAACTAGAGATACCAAACTTTTATCATAACTAGGTATTGTATTATTTACGTACAAAAAACAAATGATCTAAAGGACGCGCAAGACAAGCACTAATTTTTGCTTTATTACCTTTTCTATGGACTCCCAGTGCAACCCACCCAACGGGTAAGCGGGTGACATCATGTTAACCAACATAACCTTTAGTGGAAAAAAGATAGGATCATATTTCATGTCGTAGCGAGCATAGCCCCACTTTTCATCTTTACGCATGAGTGCATAGAACCAGTCGACCATATCAGCTAACAGATATCTTTTAGGTCTGAAAAAATAAAAAAACAGTCCGAATATAATTGGGTATTTGACAACTCATATTATTTCATTTCAAAAAATATATTACCGGTATGTCGAGATTTAATAACGGCTTAATTAATTAATTTCACATTGAACTAGTTACAAGCATTTTAATATTGTTTATTAGACATAGAGAGGTATAACAAAGTATGACGTCACTACTGTTTTCTCCATACTAATCTGGGACTGCCCCGTACAAGTTGTCGTTTTGCGAAAAATAGATAGAACATACATCACCTACAGACTTTAAAAGCTTATAACTATTGTATTCGTGTATATTTTGATGTTATTTCGCAGGTCTAATACTATTAATATAAATATTTGTAATAAACAAATAATTCGATAGTAGTACAATACCCAATTATACTTTTCAAATGATCCATTAATCTATAAGGTGGCGTGTTAATTATAATCATTTTTATCAAATAGGAAGGTTGAAGATGTGGAATATTTTATGTGATTTAAAAAAGTCATAAAGTAGAGGTCATGAAGTCAGGTCCGGAAACCGAAATACACGTTGGTCCATGCATCTTTGAAAGTCGTACTTACAAAGATGGAATTTATGATGGTCAATTAACTTACCCAATAGCCTGGTACACTTGACATTTAGTATCAGGATCGCGGAGGGCATTCATAATTCCTTGAGCAACGTCTGATACGTACACGGGCTGTTTGATTGTTTCCATTCCGTTCTTGTATAGCGGCAGGTATTTTACGTTAATGCGGAACTTAGACGCAAAGGACCTGTAATAAAAAAAAACACCAATTTGTTGACTTGATTTGATTTTTTTTAAAGCACTTGATACAAACTTCCCAAAATAATTAGGCGGCCAAAATGTGTTTAAATAAATGAACTGTACCTCAAAAATCTGTCCTCTGAACCATAGATGTCGGAGGCCCGGAATACAGTAGCCATGGGAAACTCTTCTCTCACAGCACACTCTCCCAAATACTTGCTAATTTTATACAAGGATGGCTTTTTTAAAACCAAGGGTTTAGGGCTGTCAGAAGCATTTAGGTAAGAAACATGAATGAACCTTTCCACGCCCATTTCTCTGGCAATCCTGTTAAAATATTAGATGTTATGACATGAAGATAATAATAAAGTCACTTTTTTTTTAAACAAGGCTTCATGATTGTATCTATACAATCTGCTCACTATATTAAAAATTATATTTAAAAAGTAGTTTAAAGGCTAGCGCACATATCGGCAAGCCGCACCGCAACGCTAAACAAAAATGTTCCTGAATCACTTTCGATGTTTTTAGCCAGTCTTAATAAAGACTTAATGTTACGAGTAACCTCCAAAATATTTTTTTGTGTGACTCTTAATAGTTACTAGAAAAAATTAAACAATATATGTGTCTTTTCAGCGGCTTCTTCACCAAAGAAAAGAGATATAAGAAGAACATTAATTAAAACAAATTAACACATATTTAATTTATTATACTAATTATTATAGGCATATCTACGCACTTACTAATCATTTAATTTAACATAAAAACCTGGTGTTACATTATTTACAACTTGAATGTTTGCTACCTTGCAGTTTTTATAGAAAGCTATTTCATCTCATTTCTTACGAAAGCAAAGTGATGCTTCATATAATAAATAACGCCACTGGAGCAGGCTGGTTTCGTAAAACGCAAAGGGAGACGCGAACAAATCTTACATATTCGCCAACTGATAGCGAAGTCGTATGAATTTAACACTCCCATCATCTATGTTACATTGACTAGAGTCTACAGTAAAACCATTGGCTGCGTCATCTGGTCAGAAACTTGAACTTGGTTCCTCCTATGGAACCTCTTTTGGTTAACAATCATGGCGTCGCGCGTCGTTAATATATAAAAAACACAACTGAGTTAAGCTTCGAAAAGGATGTACGGCAGGATTAAATCCTGTCCCCCATGCTATTTAACGGTTAGGGAGAATACATCATAAGACCTTATAAAGAGTGGGATAATGACTTTGAGACTTGAGACCTTATAAAGGTGGTGTCACTGCAGACACGAAATTGCTGGCTGCCAATGAAACAGAAATGGCAAAACTTTTCAGATAGAATGTAATGGATTAGCCTGCAAATGGGTCTCAAAATTAATCACTTCAAGAGGAAACTAATAGTGATAGACCGCTGGTGTTTTGCCTCTCACGGTAGTTAGTAGTTTAGTTGAGGTAGGAGGAGTTTTATACCTAGGATTTAATATCTGCAACACATTGTCCCAGCTACATAAAATATGGAGAAACCGCAACATTTCACGTAAAACTAAATTAGCCAAACAATATCAAACATATACAAAGCAAATAGTAATGTACTAATATACTGCTTGCCAAGCAGCCACTCTACCAGCAGACATGCGACTGGAAATATTTAAAAAGAGATTTAGACACAGTGTGTAATAAATAAAAATCTATTAATTAATATAAAAACAACATCAAAATATATGAGTCTAAATAGAAGTAGAAGTATAAATAAAATTAAGAATACAATTTTTAAATATATATTATTTAACTTTGTGTAGAAAGAATGTGCTTTTTACGCGTCGCTTATATAGAGAAATGGATTGAAATCCTGTTAGGCGGCAGCGCATTCCACAATCGAGCTGCATGAACAGAGAAGGAATAGAAGTCGGTAGTATGGAGTTGGATTTTGAAATGAGATTTAAGAACGGATTTTCAAAGGACATCAAGGGAACGGACATAGGACAAACGATCACGAAGTATAGAGTGGGTTATTAAGAATCTTGCATAAAACACATAGGATACGAGTCTTGCGGCGAAGGTAGATTAGGAGCCACTTGAGTTTTTTGCAAAACTTAGAAAAAAGAGGAGAGTCCCTAAATAAAACGTACACATTTATTTTGCAACCTCTCAAACTTATTAAGTAGCTTCTCAGCGGCATCCAGGTAGCAGGCATCTGCGTAGGCAATGATGGTTTGAATTAAGGATTAAGCAAGTAAAATTTTGGTCGTCTATGGTAAGAAAGTCCGGAAGCATCTCAGCAAGTGGAAGGAGAAGTGTACTTTACGGCTTACATTTTTAACTTGATTACGCCACGATTAATGTGAATCTATCAATTCTTCAAGGTTTTTAGCTATGTCAGTGTAGGCAATCACAACACAATCAAGACAGAGGCGTCAAAGAGGACAAATGAAATGCGTTTCGATAGTGCCTTCTACGTTCTACCAATAATGATAATAATAATAAATCCACAGGGCAGCTTATGGCGAGCTGTTTGTGAGTAGCGACACACCGGACCTGAGTACCCCAGGGAGTCACTCGCTAGGAGGATTCCCAGCTCTTTCTTGCCTTAACTGGCTGGCTAGAGAGGGGTCGCTAGAGCTATATGCTCGGGGCTGGAAGTGTCTAATGGCGTAATAGCGAGGAAACCCACTCCGGGTCCGCTACTGTGACCTGCGATGGCGAATCCGGGCCATTCATGTCTGTTCTCCCATAGAGTAGGGGTAAATGGCCCCTGGTAGATGCCCCATCCCATATTAGAGTAAAGTTCTAAACAAGGCTGCTGCGTGTTGGACATGTGTCCCCACGTAAGCCTTTCAAAAGACCGGGTATTCTCGCTACTGAGGATAGCCCGTGAAAATAAGAGATATATAATAATAATATCTTGGGACAACTCACAGACGGCCATCCGATAAACATACATATTTCAAACAAACATTAACATTCTAGAAGTTTGGTCATCTGATGAGATGTAGATGGCGCTGTTGCCATAGTAAACAATAGCTCCGACGTATTTAAATGTTTAAAAATATTTTCCGCTTGAATTTATATAATTTGATAGTTAAATTAGTGAAAGTGGACTACAATGAATAAGTGACATTGTTATCTAGAGATTATATGAACGGCTTAATAAGTTATAACACTGTGAACTGAAGTTTGTGTGCTGGTCTAAAAAAAGACAAAATCTGTGTTTGTTTTGGTGAAATATTGATAAACATTCAGTGATATAATAATGTTCTACTGTCGCTACAAACAGTATCAATAATACAAATAAAGTGATTAAAACTGTTTTTCTAAAAACATAAACAAAAATTTTCAAGTAACCGCCAATGTTAAATTACAAAAACCCTCATAACGGAAAAAGTTGTTACTGTGCGCCTTAAGAGCCTTATTTTAAAACATTATATCACTGACTCAGTGGCCTAGCGGTTTACGCATTGGAATTACTCGTCGCACGCACACGGTAGCGAGTTCAAATCCAGCTGAAGAGAGTTCTTCTTCTAATTTTGATTTTTTCCAAATAATAAAATGAATTTCTTTGACAACATAACGTTTAGAAAAAAGCCAAAGGACTCATCGGTATCATTAGATGGGACAAATTCTAACAGTACACCACTAGATGGCAGCACCAGTAGTGTACCAGATATATCCGCTGACGATAATACTTTGATGTTACAACAACTTAAAATGCAAATAGAAGATCTCACCGCAAAACTTAACACCGCACATGAAGAGATTAATTATTTATCTTTAGAAAACGGCGAACTGAAAAAAAGTTTAAGTGAAGTAACATCTAACAGTAATAATCTACAAAAAACAACACCAAAACCTAAAAATAATATAACTCCCATTAATAATTCAAGACTGACACTGACAACTCCACCCAGCTGCACTCAGGAGATTACACCTCTTAAACAACAAAGTGAACAAGCTCAGTCTACATCAACACCTTTGAAACAGAGAACAACTTTACCCAATTCTATGCATTCTCCCCAGCAACTTATTAATAAAAGAATAAACATCACCGAAAAACACAAGCTGTGTATCTTGAGTAATAATAATAATAACAAGATCCTATCAATTGCAGAAGACTCATTTCCTAACTATGAAATATGCCATTACTTAACACCTAATTGTGGAATAAAGAAACTTATCAGTAACCTCGAACAAAAATTGTCAAGCTATACAATGTATGACTTCTGCATTATTTTGATCGGCGATGAAGACTTTCGACGAACTAACAACTACGTTGAGTTAACAATTTTAATACGTGAAACTCTTTTAAAAATACAGAATACGAATGTAATACTTTGTGCACCGACATTTAAATTGAACGACTACTCAGCGATGTTCAACGGAAGAATAGAGACATTTAATAGCCTACTATACTTAGATGCATGTACCTATAATTTTGCATACTTGTTCGATTCAAACTATTATCTTTCTTATGACTTCAAAATGTTTTGGAAAAAAAGTGGATCTGTTAACAACTATGGTATGTCAAATATATTTTTTAACCTTAGATTAATGATAAATGAACTTGTATCTTGGGATAATGGAAATTTAACTAACTCAAATGATGCGAAACTTCTAGAGGGTCTACCCAATGAATCTTCAGAACACGTGAACAATTTTTTTCTTTTATAATCACATACATATTTTGCATCAAAACATAGCTGGGCTTCTCAATAAATCGGACTTATTGTCAGTAAATATTCAAGAGTTATTGCAAAAGAAAATAAATGTAGATGTGATATGTATAACGGAACATTTTGTAATATCTGGTCATGAAAACTTAATTAACTTACCTAATTTTAAGTTAGCAGCGTGCTACGCAAGAAAAACACAAAAACGCGGAGGTTCTTGCATCTTAATTAAGACTAACTATGAATACAAAGAATTAAATATTACATCAAACTTTTCAGTGACGGGGGTTATAGAATGTTGTGCGTTAGAACTAATTAAGCAAAATTTGATTATTGTATGCATATACCGTCCGCCAAGTATGACTAATATCAGTCTCTTCTATGACAATCTAGATTCTCTACTAAAGACATTGTGCACTAATTTGAATAAAAAAGTGGTGTTGTGTGGGGATTTTAACATAGACATTATAAAAAGAAATAGATTTACTTTGGACTTTGAATCTTTACTGCTCAATTACAATCTTAAATTGGAAATACATCAACCAACACGTCTAATGAGCAAAACCTGCCTGGATAACATAGCTCATAATTGTAAGCAGAAATGCAACAGTGAAATAATAGATCTTGCTTTATCTGACCATACAGCTCAACTTTTGCAAATTCCGGTAAAGAAATCTTGCATAATTAATTCCTGGCGAATACAAAAACGTATGATTACAGAGGAATTTTTGAATAAATTTAAAAAATGTCTAAAGTGTCTTACTTTCTCAGATGTATTTAGTACTGAAAATGCTAACGAATCCTATAATAATTTCATTGACATTTTTTGCTTAATTTTCAATCTTTGCTTTCCAACAAAATGGGTTATCGTTAAACCAGACAAAAAGATTAAGTGGATATCCCGGGGTATCAGAATTTGTAGTCGGAAAAAAAGAAATTTACTATGGCAGTATAGATTATCTCCCACTCCTAAAAATAAAAACACGTTTAAAACTTATTCACAGAAACTCAAAAAAATTATTAGACTCACTCAAAAAGCTCAAAACAACTATATTATAAATAATTCTGAAAATAAGAGCAAGGCAGCATGGCAGATTATTAACGGCAACAAATTCACTAAGGATCCGATTTTGCAAATCAAAAGACATAATTCCATCATTAAAGACCCTCATGAAATTGCCGAATCTTTTAATAATTTCTTTATAGACCAAGTAAAAGACGTATCTAACGAAAAAACAGAATTAGATAATATCGTTAAAATAGCTAATAATCCTAACTCAATGTTCATGCCGCCCGTAGTTCCACAAGACATAGCTAGAGCAATAAGAACATTAAAAAATAAAAAAAGCCATGGCTATGACGGCATAACAACTTCTGTAGTCAAATATGTAGCTGATATAATTGCTGTACCCCTAAGTCATATCATGAATACAAGTATTGCCTCTGGTACCTTTCCCAATAGCCTTAAAAAAGTAATTATAAAACCATTACATAAAAAAAATGATAAAGAAGACCTAGCTAATTATAGGCCAGTAGCCCTCATTCCAGTGTTTTCCAAAGTTTTTGAAAAAATTGTATACGAGGCAGTTTATAATTTCTTAACAAAAAATAAAATCTTATGTGACGAACAAAAGGGGTTCAGAAAAAATAAAAATATTAATATGGCAATTTACGATCTACTTAATAACGTAATGCCAAGTGTAGACCAAAAAAGGCCAGTATGCGCCATATATACGGATATGACAAAAGCATTCGATTATGTAAACCATAAAGCTCTTATAAATAAACTTCACAAGTATGGGATAAGAGGAAATGTCCTAAATCTAATAAAGTCATACCTAACTAATCGAATGCAATGCACGGAAATATCAAGGATATGTGTATCAACAAAACAAGAACATAAATATTTATCCAGCTACAGAATAGTCAAATATGGCGTACCCCAGGGTAGTGTGCTTGGTCCCTTACTATTTCTATTGTATATCAATGACTTGCCTCCACAAATAAACCAGTTTATGGTATTATTCGCAGACGACAGCACGGCAATAGTAAAATGCGGAAATGAATTAAAATATGAAACAGATATAAATAATACATTACAGAGCATAATAAATTGGCTTAATAGGAATAATTTAATTATAAATATCCAAAAAACTAAAATTATGCATTTTCATCAGCGTCTAGTAGCTAAAGATTATGATGTTCAATATAATGGTCAAAAAGTGGATTCGACCAATGTTGCAAAATTCCTCGGTATTCTAATTGATAATAAACTGACTTGGAAACCGCATTCAGAGGATGTATGTAAGAGGTTAAGCAAGGCAGCGTACGTACTTTATAACCTAGCAAAAAAAGTAAATAATCGCACCGTACTTGAAGCATATCATGGTCTAGTAGCTTCTATTTTAAGATTTGGAGTAATATTCTGGGGTAACTGTACTGAGAGGGAAAGCATATTCAAAGCCCAAAAACGTTGTATAAGATCTATGACTAGCCTTAAAAATACCGACAGTTGTGCACCTGTGTTCAAATCCCTAAAATTACTCACCTTTCCATCTTTATACATACTCGAAGTTGCAATATTTGTTAGAACAAACATTCATCTCTTTACCCTAATGGACGATATTAGAACACGTCCGGGATTAGTTAGATCTCAATATAAAAACCTAATGTTTACAGGTAGGTACAAAACAGCCTTATTAAAAAAAAGTGTACTATCAATGGGGCCCGTTATCTATAATAAAATACCCCAGGCCTACAAAGAACTAACATTAAGTATATTTAAAAAGAGGCTAACATCACTACTGATAGACAAATGTTATTATTCAATACAAGATTTTTTGAATGACAAGAGTCTGTAATGTTATATATTTGTATGCATTTGTAATAGAATTAATTATAATTCATCATCTAATAATAATAATGTTAATTTTGCTTTCTTTGATATGTTTGTTTGTAGGTAATAATTAATTAATTTTCTCTTTTGCATGCCGTAAGGTAGAGTATGTTGGAACTCTTATTTACAATGTTTACACCTTATTTTGTACCCATATTCTTGCAAAATAAACGATTTGATTTGATTTGATTTGATCAAAATATGTATATACATATTATAGATAAATTGCACCCAGACAGAAAAAATGATCGTGCTTCACACAAAGATTTGTAATGGGTGGGAATAAACTAGACCAATAGGCCAGTTAAATAATCATGGCTTGTGATTTTGTAGGGTTTATTTGTAGACCATAAGAGCTTGCCCACCTACCGATACTAGCCAAGTCACTGTTCATAGCATCGATGGCAGAATCAGCCGCAGACAAGGAAAAATTACTGTACAATTATCTGCAAATCATCAGCATAAAGGTGCAAGTTAGAGGAAATATTACCGGAGACAGAGTTAATAAAGATAGAGAAAAATAGATGTGATAGGACGACAACCTTTTTTTTTTTTTGTTACCGGTTGAAAATCTTATTACTTCAACCCACGCCGAGGGCACGACGTGGAGATATGTCGGACTTGCACCGACTAAGAACACCCCGGTCCCGTCCTTGCCTTTGCCGGAGTCCCGGGTTCGCTGAAGCATGCTCGGCGGGGCACCGGTGGGCCTCGATCCTTGTAGGACCCCTACTAGAGGGGTAGGTATATAGTGCCTACCCCTCACTCCTTCCAAAGACGGACACGTGTGACTTCGTGTCCATATCCTCCAGGGCCTGTCAGCTGATCGGGTGACGAGGTTTCTTGTCACCCCAGGGTGGTCTGAGGTCACTCTGAGAGCAGCCCCCAAAGGTAATAATCAAACTAGACTATAGAGGAAGAGGACAAGTTGGTTGTTTGGAACATACCTAAGAGGATGTTAAAATCCACGGAATTGAATGGAAAACTAAAAACAAGTAATAAAAGGTCTTCTTTCGATTCAGTTACAATCTGCTGAGCTAAAACACATATAAATGCCTAGGATATGAGGTGCTGGAAAAAAATGGTTCAGATACCTTGACTGCATACCGCATCAACTAGCCCATCTTTTGCAACCTTAAGATCAAGAACAGGTTTACCACCATCTGCTTGTGCTGAGTACTGAAGTGTTTTGGTCACATAGCCAGGAAATTCAAGTGAAAAGTATGGTAGATGGTAGTATGCAATACTATTCAATTATTACCTTGCAATGCGTCTAGGGCCTTCCACATGAACATCCATATATTTAAAGTTCTTGGTTTCATAGTCACGGCCAACTAAGTTGATAACCACATTGGAGTATTGAAGAGATTTGGCAATGGACTCTTCATCGCGGATGTCATATGGAGTAAAGAGTACTTGTCCTAAGTCCCCACACACTTTCAATCTCTGGGCATCATAGAAATCACCCCTGTATGGCAGTATCATCTGTAATTATACCAAAACCTACTTACTACAATTATTGGCAAATACTTTTCAACCAACTTCATAAGTTAGGTCCCACACAATTTTTATTGAAATTCTTTATAAATTTATGTGTAATAAACTATTAGTTCAAGAGTATTGAGGAACATAGTATATTTTATTTAGTTTATAACATAAAATATAAAGATTAAGCTTGCATGATTGGCTCAATAAGATATCAAATCAAGCCGTAGGAAAAAGTAAGAGTTTTAACCTTACCTGTGTGCCATTCTTGCCTAGCTTGTTGCAAACATAGCGACCCAGGAAACCTGTGCAGCCAAATACAGTTGCTACCATGCCGTTAAAGCTTGCACGGCCTCCAGTGCCTCTCTTATATGCGGCCAGGTTAGGCCTGCCATCCGTACTGTAGAGGGCCGACTTGACGTAAACAACGCTCAGTGACCCTGTTACGGCTGAAAGAGTTAATATAAAAGTTAAGCATAAATCCCACTATCTATCGCACATGTAGCAAGACTGAAAAATCTTGTCGCAATTTCAAGTCGAACTGGCACTTCTATGATCGTTTAGAGAATTATGTAAGAGTAACTAAAGTGATAGCAGTACTTGTAGTGTTTTTGGAAACTTACGCTTTAATCTATTGACGAATTGGCCTGAGAGAGCAACTGGAGCCATTTTTAGGCCAGTATAATCGTGCTTTTTACAAATAAAAATATCCGATTCCCATCAAGGGATCGAAATACACGAAGCTTAGTAAAACTTTTGTCAATGCAATTTGACAGGTGACAACAACAGATGCCTGACAGCTGACAAACTCAATAGTTAGTGTTGCCCCAAACAAAGATTCTGATAAATTTCCTTCATCAACCACCGACGTCATCACCAACATACTTTAAAGTCGTGTCTACAGCTCCAGTTGTTTTACAGAAAGTTGTTAACACACATAATGTGGCCCATGGAAAAATAAATACCTTACAAACTAATAATAGTATTAACATCTTCGGACAAGCCGTTACCTTATGAAAATAACGCAATACCTGATATATTTTAACTTATTTTGTTTTTTCATTTTTTTTTCTCGATTATATATTAATTTGCTTTGAAAAAGCTTAAGCTTAGCTTTGAGATATATATAAAAGAGTATCTGAAGGTCTATGTAGGAGCATACATCCGCAAGGGTGCTTGTGGTGCTTCTTATCATATTTTGCCAGAAGCCGTTTATGAATTTTTATTGCAAAAATAACGATGTAAACAACTTGTAAACTTACTGGTAAAACGAGTAATCCTGGGGATTATTATTTTTGGAAGAGTCACATCCTAGTACTGCACAAGAAACCATCGTACTTTTTTTATTTAATCACCAGTTATCACTATATGTCACATAAATAATTATCGAAACGCTTGCATAGACTGTTACCGTGGCCGCTATGGTCCGCTAGCAAATACGTGTTTGGTCCTATTGCCAACGTCATTCTCTCTCTCTTTCTAACACAGCAAAGTTACGTTAAGAGTGGAAGCTCTCTTTTACTCAATTACCCAATCTAGAGTATAATCGTATAATCCTACATCTATGGTTTAGTACATAGGAGTACATAGGCTTTAGTTATTGCTCTGAGTACATAGGTTTAGTAGGTCATAAAAATCTATGTTTTCTATAGACAACGAACCAGGTTTTGTCCACACAGTACTTTATATTATGGTTCTGTGCTCGGTAGAGTATATTTATTCTGTGGATCTGTGCGACTGCGTCTCGGTAGAGTATACACAGAGTTATTTGTTCTGTGGACTGCGTTGATCTTGTTATTGTGATCACAGAGTACTTTATTTAGATTGAATTGTGATTGATTGATATACCCTCGGTAGCGCAAACCGCAGTAAACAGCGAGTTAGTCTCATAATCTTGTATTGAATTATTGAATTTGAATAAAACTTGAATAGTTTAATAACCCAACACACAAACTGGTAATGCCCATTCTATGTCGTCTTTGTTTTTACTGTGTGCTGAAATTGATTCTTGTTTATGTTCTTTTTAATTCCATTTAAGTACTTAATTCCGAATCCACCGTCCAAACGGCTGTCCTTTTGCATTTGATATAAATCATCGGCTACTACATGAAAGCACAGTTTTGAATGTAACATAGCATAATAAAACTCATTATCATCTATTTCGCCAGTGTAAGACATTGAGGAGGCTGTGTGAAAACTGATGAGTTTAAATAACTAGTACTTGACGATCTCATAAGATGAAGGAAAAACAAATTGAAATCCTCAGTAGAACTAACGAGGAGAATGAAATCATCAATATATTGCACAATTTCATAGATACGGTTAGTATTTACTAATTAAATTAAATTATACATCTGGTTGAAACTGTATTGAACTTCTTTGATGAAAACTGTGTATATATGTGTTTGAACTATTTCAGAATGAAAATGTCTTCAGTTTTCCATTTTTGAATGAAAAAAATAAAAGGGCTTTACTCTGGACAGCCATATTTCAACATCTTCAGGACAATAAATTAATGTCTTTGCATAAATACTGTTTAAAGTCCCTCAGAATCTTAAGGTTAGTGACATTTTGTATTGTTTTTATATATTCTTGTCTGTTACAATAATTAGAGATGTGCCGACTATGACTTGGCCAACTAGCTGATTAGTTGGTTGTAAAGGAGCCAACTAGTCGGTCAAGCAAGTCTTAGATTCACTGATAGTAAATAATTGTGTTTATAGTAAAACAATTTTTAAACATTACTTTTTAAAAATTGTTTTACTATAACACAAGGGAATGGCCTGAGGATATGTCAGTCATTCCCTGACTAAAAACACCCCAGTCTCGTCTGCCGTTTGCCGGAGTCGTGGGATAACAAGCACATTCCCTGCGCAAATCCGGCGGACCCTCTTACACCACCTGACCTAAATATTTTATTGAGAAATACATACAAATTAAGAATCCGGATAGTCTACGCTCTTTCCCTAATAGTCGCCGACAGCGGAAGTAGCCATAGTCGGGTTCACCAACTACTCTAAACATCACTAGTTACTATCCTTTCATCTGATTTTTTGTTTATATTTCAGTCGAGACAAAGCAGACCTTGACAATTTGATTTGTGAAGCTTGGATATCAACACTGATAGAAAAAGCGGGTTTAAGGAACTTTACATTTTCGGATGAATGTCTGAATCAGTGTCCGGATAAATGGCCGAATGAATGTCCGGTTGTTCCGGATGAATTGTATTTGGAACTCATAAATTTTGCAGAGATATGTGACGCAGTGGAGGCACTCAAATGTCTTTGTAACTTAACGTTTCAAAGTAAAGTGGCCCGCGCACTTTGTGCTCAAGCCTCGATTGGCCAAGGATTGGTTGGCAGGCTCAGATGCTACAGCAAAATAGGGCACAAACCCTTAGAAGTGGACCTTATGCTATTTGATATGAAACTGTTTTTTATTTTAACTGCATATAAACAGGACATAAACTTGAACATAATTGAAGAACAAGTCTTAGACTACTTAATATTTTTTTCGTATAACATCCAGATGTATCAAACGAAAGTTGCGGATGACGAAAATGATCTGGGTTCCAGTAACAATGGAAAAATTAATAAGATATTTTTTCTTGAGGTAAGTGTTAAAGTAGAATATCATCACAATATGATAATATCATTGTTCTTATTTATTATTGTACACCAGAAAATTGGAATACTGTAAAATTATAAGACAGTGTGTTATAATTTTGAGGCTTAATGAACATTCACTATTGACAATCAGTTAAGTGTAAAATCGTGAGAAAACCTGAAATCTTACATCGCCCGCGTCGTATCGTGGGTTACACACAAAGCTAATACAACGCTCTAACTATTGTGCGTACTTTGAGTGGAATATCTAGGAATGTAACGTCACATGATGCTCTATCATGACGTTTCAGTTCTTTACTTATCTCTTATTCTTTGTACAAATACACACACAATTTACCAAATACAATTATTTAACATTTGATGTACTTGTCAATCTTGTTATCCGAAACTCAGAATTATTTTCCAAATATCATTGTATCATTAGTTTTTGTATATATGCCTATATATAACATTTTTTATCTTTAATTGTTACAACTGTCAAATGGCCAAAAAATTTTTGTCAATATTTCCAATTATTGCTTATTTATTTCATTTCTAGGACAATTATCAAGCCCTAATCTGTGAGATCCTTAAGCTAATGTTCAACCTGATGGTGCAGACCGGACCCGGCGAACCGGTTCCAGAGATAGAACTGAACATGTTTCTTAAACTGATTCCGTCAGTAAATGAACTGTTGTATGCTCGAACAACCAGTGAAGAAAAGCTGATGGAGTTACGCTGTAATGTCGCCAATTTGATGACTCTGTAAGTTAATATAATAATTATTCATTTCTTAGCATCAATATAGGGTTAATAATGTGTCGCGGATTTATCTATCATCGAAACGAAAAGAAGAAGAAGCGTCAATATAACAATTATTAATTATGACTATCAAATATTAATTTAAGCTGACCAAACTGCTAGATTTAAGTAGTTTGAATATATTGGCCTTAAAAAAATAATAATGAGGTACTTAGCAAAAAAAAAATGTATGCTAAGACAATTGTCTATGAATACTCATTAATATTACATTTTATAAACCTAATTATGTTAATAATGAGTGTATTTTTTCTGTTTACAGTGCGCATCCTAATTATTATAGGGTTTTATCAATGCGCTTGCCTGTAGGTAAAAGCGCTTTTCATATGTATGGGGAATATAATATGGATCCTTTGCATGCTCTCATCGAATTGCTTGAGTACAGGCTGAACATAACTACGGTATGATTTTTCAAATACCATTGCATATTATATTACTTTTACTTAAAATATATATCTTTTTACATATATGTATGTATGTTTTGTTTTTTTATTTTGATTACATATAACTTCCATTTTAAAACTCAAATCATATTATATTATTCCTACATCCAATAAGACATTTAAAACACCACCACATAGAGTGACATCGATTCGAAGACGAAGGCTCCCTTCTCTTCACTAAACTAGAGCAATAATTATTTATTATTTTAATTTTAGTTATTAGTTCTTATTCTTGTTTAAATTACATTCACAGAGCACCGAGAATCAGTATGAGAATCTGTCTCCAATATTAACTGTGTTGGTTAAGAGTGCCCGCTGCTGCAGCATCCAGCGCAAGTATCTCCGACAGGTGGTGTTGCCGCCGCTGCGTGACGTGTCCTGTCCGCCTGAGCAGGGAAAAACGTTGAGAAACCAGCTTTGCAAACTTCTTACTTCGCACATCTCGCCTGTTAGAGATTTGGTGGCAGAGTTCTTGTTTATCTTGTGCAGGGAAAAGGGTATGTTAATACTTGTTAAACTTAAAAGCTTAATGTAAGAACAATGTGTGCAATAAACAAATTAGACATATTCACATATAATTATTATGATTACGATCAACTTTATTTTAATTATTCTAATTACCTAGATCTTTTAACATTGTATGATTTCGATATGTCATATTCCTTTTGGATATTAATGGTCAAGGCCTTTCTCTGGGTAACGCTATTTCAATCTGCCGACATTTTCTTCCAAAGCCACAGCATGCTAATTATCAAACAAGTTGTATTAGTAAACACCATAAAGAACTGACTACCAAAAAACATTAGGCTAAAACAGAGCTTTTTATAATAATTACTTTCGACCCGCCCCGCGTCCTTACGGGTGCAATGTAGATATTATGTGAACACTCTGCGCCTGTGGCCGCTCTGCCCCCGCATGATAAATAACTTATTTTTTTGTAATATGTAACAGTTTCAAAATGGTTACTGGTAGGGTTATCCTTAGGAGATAACCATGTACCATCGCGGACATTTTTATCAATCTTTTTGAGACTTGAGAGTGTTCAATGTACACCAAAATATGTATGTTACGACATCACTTTAGAAATCATTGAATTTCTTGTCTTTTCTGTCCTGTAATATGCTTGTATCATATAAAGCTTCCTCTTGAATCACTATCTATTGCTGAAAATGTTATGAAATGCACCAGACAGGATTGTCTTCCTATTAGTCACAGAGCAAAAATTTCTACACCTTATACTATGAAATTAATTGTGGTGTAATAACATAACCCTTCCTTGGCAGCCGGGTAATAAACGATAATACAAATGTGTAGAATTTATATTTACATAAAGGGCAATATTTCAAAATTAATTTTTAGTGGGACGAATGGTGAAATACACTGGTTTCGGCAATGCTGCGGGCCATCTGGCTCAGAAGGGACTACTGAGCGGCGAGCGCAGCAGGAAATATTCCTCCAGTAGTGATGACTCTGACACCGAGGAGTACCGAGAGGCCCAGCCCAACATCGATCCCGTGGTCGGCTGCACGCGCCCGCCGAGGACCAACCCCTTTGAGGGAATGACTGAGGAACAGGTGGGTCATTGATAAAGTATTTAGAGTAAACAGATTTTTTTTTGTTTAGTAGTAATAGCCGTTGTGATGGAGATGGTCCTACACATTATTCTCTTGCTCTTTTAAAAAATTTGTCGGGTGCTTCTTTATTTTCACCAATCAAAGCCGTTATCAGTTAAATATATTATAAACCTGCCCATGTCAGTTATATTAAAGAGACAAACACACACAGTTATGTCATAAATTGATATTTTTTAAAGGGTGTTTCATTAAAAGCTATTAAATTACATTTTTCTTTTTAATTTCCACATTAAGTTACATATTCCTCAGTGTTTTTCGTGTATTTTGCATTTCATTATATGCGTCTAAATGTAGGTATCTTTATGTTTTATTTGTGAATATATTTATACTAACCTGCAAAACATACAAAACAAAAATGATAAAAATGCCACCCACTTTCTTAGCTAAGACGTGTTATTTCCAAAAACTTTATATAAAATTCCAACCCCTATTTAACCCTTTAAAAGGTAAATTAATACGCCGAAACACGTGTTTATTTATTTGTAACCAAAAGCTTGTATATTAAATTTCATGCTTTTAACTTTGAAAATACGGACTTCCCCTATAAACTTCCAAACCCTATTTTACACTTTTGGAGGGCAGATTATAAAAAAAAAAAAAAGAAATTTCATGCCTCTAACTTTGAAAATAACGGATTTCCATACAAACATTAAATCTCTTTTTCACCCATTTAAGGGTTAAGGGAAATATTTCTAAAAATCCTTTCTTATTCTTAGTCTACGTATTAAGAACAAAATCTGTGCAAACATTCAACTTTCCAGTTCCAAGGCTTTAGGCTGGGTTAGTCAGTCAGGACTTCTCGATGTATATTAAATAGATTAGATCGCATGATATTCTATTGATAATCACCTACAAAAATATTGTTAACAGAAAGAGTATGAGGCGATGAAACTGGTGAACTTATTCGACAAGATGGTGACTGACGGTGTCATGAAGCCGGCGCGTATCGGACCGGACGGGCGGCCGCAAGCCGTCGAACACGTGCTGGAGTTGATGGAAAACCCGCCAAAATCACCACCGTCCTAAACGAACACTATGGAGGATACACGTGGCTCCTTATTACATGTGTCATATATATGCAACACCATGAAGAGAATGCAGGTTATCAAGAAAATATCGACAGTTTTAATAAGCTCATAATTTTGACTTGACCCCTCTGAAGTATACTAACAAATCGTTATCTCTGCCTCACTCTATTGTTTTTGTTCTTACCACACTTTATAATAATATATAAATATATGTATAAATTTATTATTGTATTGTGTGGCAAGTTGTTCAACGTAATATATAACGTAACCTAAAAGGTTATTGATTATTAATATGAAAGATGAGATTTCATTGCAATGGCGTTGGTATTTATGATACGAAAAATCTTAAAAATAATTATTTGTTATTTCTGTTGATCTTACGCTATGTGATATGAGTTGTTTATTTTTGAGTAAAATATTATTTTCTTGTTAATAATGAATACCTTCTGTAGAATCAGCACATTGCTAACATGTTGCTTATGTTTCCTTAGAATTTGTATTATGTATAAGTGTCAAATCATGTGTGTAGTATGTAGCTAGTAAGTTCAATGACATTTTCGTAGTATAGTAGAAATCATCATTATTTTGTGCCATTAGAACGAACTACTTTATGGACTATTGTATTTTATTATTTACCAAAGGTTTTGTTTATCTTAGTGCAAGGTAGAATTATCACGTAATCAAGATAGTTTAAATTTATCGAATAATTCGTAATTTTCAAATCAATAAAAAGTAAAAAAGTTTAAATATTACCTATCTGTTCATTATTTACGTACTTGTTATTAATAGCAATATATGTATTCACCTATTATTTAGGACTCACAATCTGTACTCTGTATCTGACTGAAGGCGATTATCAGCTTACTTTTTTTTCAGGTGCGCAATTATGTATGTACAAATCATAATATTATTTGGGGCTGATTTTTTCAACGCCAGATAATATTATCTGACGAATAATTTTGAATTTTTGTCCGTTCTTCCATACAAAATCTGTCAGACGTCAATTTTATTCAACGAATAAAAGTTACCTGGCGTTGGAAAAATCAGCCCTTAGGAAATAAAGAATTATCCAGCTGTCGAAACAGGCGAAGCTGTTGTGTACAATACCTTGTTTATTTACCTTGCATGATTTTCTTACCAGCGTCAGTATTTTAGTTTTTTTAGATATACAAATGAACAAAACTATGTTTCTTCACGGAATTTGTGTGACATTAAATTATTATTCTAAATACGATGTATGTCTGTATTACAATTTAATAAATAAAATGGTTTATATGGTAATTATAGTTTTGCATTATTTTCTATCCCTTTTCTATTGTGTAATGAAAACTGAAATACACTACATTTTAATTCTATATGAAAGTTTACACGTCTAGTAAACAGACTTAAAGAATAAGTAATGTAGGTCAAGTTACGGTATATCAACCATTAAGTAATTATACAAGTAATTATACAAGTGTAACTTAGTTTGTGACTCGACGAATTTGTGATTTATAAAAAACTAATCTGAATAAATAAATATTATTATTAAATATTATTATTATTATTATAACTGGCGTACTCAGAGACGTTAATTATCGATTTAAGTAAGTCAACTCTCAAATATAAAAGTAGTTTCTACCGAAGATTATTGTTCGGTAGATAAAGTAGAAACCGTTATATCTAATCTATACTAATATATAAAGCTGAAGAGTTTGTTTTTTTGTTTGTTTGTTTGAACGCGCTAATCTCAGGGACTACTGGTCCGATTTGAAAAATTATTTCAGTGTTGAAGGCTATAAGCTATATAACATTACGCTGCGACCAAAAGGAGCGGAGTATAAATGAAAAATGTTGCAAAAATGAAAAACCGTTGAAACTAAAACACGCGGACAAAGTCGCGGGGAACAGCTAGTAATTAATAATTCTTAAATGAGAGTCTCTCTGAGAGTCGGTTGACTTGTAAGGAATCCCTAAGTAACCATTAATTTGAATGCCGCAGTAAAGCTTTCCAAACATGTTATAAAAATCTGAACAATAAACTACAATATTCTGAAACACGGTGATCGAGGCATTTAGCGAGAAACGCAGCCACCCCACAGTATATTGTGTACAGAATTGATTAATACCCTGCACTGGCGGACGCAACAGGAGAGCGCATCCGCGGCTATGCTACTCGCGTTGAAAATCAATTACAAGCAATTATTGGGTAAGTTAGCTCACCTATAGCGGACTGGAAAGGGTAGGAGCGAAAGGTCGTATATCCCTGTATGTGTTCCGAGTTCCGACGCGTCCCCAGTCGGCTCTCGCAGGGCGGGAACAGAGGGCGGTTGGCAGTCGCGCACCGACCCTTACGCTTCACGAAACCGCGATTAAAATGGAATTAGTGTAGGTATTACTCTGTTTATTTCTATTTATACTTTTATTTCTTATTTTATTATAATGTAGAGTGGTTCTATGTTAAAATTTTGTAAGTGATTCCCGATTTGCGGTTGTTGACCTCTCTTTGTTTAGTTAAGTACGACAAAAGGCAGATTGATATTCATTTTTCGCGTATGACTTCAATTGAGTTATGATTGAATGCAATTGTTCCAGACCCCAGGTGCACAATGCACATGCGTGTTTCACATTTAAAATTTAATTTGGATATTATTTTTAATATGAAAAGAGCTTTTGTTTTGGTCAATAAATTTAAAACTGCATAAATATTGAAAATCTTGGTAAATAATTTGAAATCAAATTATTATTCAAGTAAATATCTATGTTCATAAAAAAACAAGT
Source organism: Diachrysia chrysitis (assembly GCA_932294365.1). Lineage (NCBI taxonomy): Eukaryota > Metazoa > Arthropoda > Insecta > Lepidoptera > Noctuidae > Diachrysia > Diachrysia chrysitis. The sequence continues at coordinate 5,267,430 of OW028649.1, read as the reverse complement.
GAGAGTGTTATTAAAACATGTAAAATTGCAATCATTGGTCTAATAACTAGTGTCCTACCAAAATAATTATGTTTTTTTGCCGAAACCGTGTAGGTTCGGTTCTGATTATAGTTTCTGTCGAAACCGAAACCGAACCTTTTATAAATGTGATTAAAACTGAATAAAATCTTAGCAAGTCGTTCTTTCATGATAAATGAATAATGATATATCTCGCTGGCCTAATATTACAGGGTTCTACGTTTTACTTTTATCGAAATAAAATTTTAACCTTGTCATAGTGACACTGGGTCTTTACTTAATACTTAATTACTTACAATTATTCGGTGAACAAACACAAGCGTCACTTCACTGAGCAAAGTGATTCAGCGGCCGGAGAAGTCTAATAAAAACCCTCTTTTTGGGCTTTGCAGCAGTCGGGTAAAAAGGAAGGTAGGCAGTCCACTTGAAGTACCCATCGGTTATATGTAGTAGATTTTTCTATTCTTAGTTAAATTAAATTTATAGTACCTACACTTTTTAGGGTGCTTTGAGATACCACGATATTATAGATTACTCTTGGCATTGTTATTCAAATTACCTTCACAAGTTCACGCTCCCAATCTGCCTAAGCCTTTTGGGATTATAAAGCTTTAGGCACTCTGTGCAATGAGGATCTCGTCGAACGAGTTGTAGTATAGTAAGCTTTAGTGAGTAGTATTACATAGTTTTGAATGTTATTTTATTTTATGTTTGAATACCTATTTCATTGGTATTCTTTGGCACACTTAGTTGTACAATATGTACTTACATAGATTACTAGCTGCGCCCCGCAGTTATTCAGGTGTAGTTTTCAGTCCTTAACTTAGACTTATCGGATAAAAAGTGTCCTGCGAGGTAATCCCGGATAGCTGTAAACGAAATTTTATCCAAATTTGCTCAGTAACATTGATAAGAAACACCTATCGATGGTCACAAACATTTACATTGTTTATTTATAGTAAGTAGACTTCTCGGGGTAGAAAGCATCATGTGATAATTCGGACTATAAACTTTCTGTAAGCCAAATATTATCCGAACCTATTCACTTCTCGTTTTTGTTTGAAAGATTAATAAACGAGGTTTGAATGTCCACAATAGGGTTCTGTTACCGCTTGTGATATGCGCTTCAGCGGCTACCACTGTGCCGCCGGCGCCGTCGCCACCGTGTCCGAAGGCCCCTGCGCAGGCCCCTCCCGCAGATGAACATTATCGTATTGGCGTAGCTGGTGAACCAGATTTGTTTCTACCAGGAGAACTTTATACGGGTATGTATAAGGTTATATACTTATGGGTTTTTGTTTTTCACGTTCGATTAGTAAAGTGCGGGCCGTAATACATACCGAAGCGTCTTTAGACAGGTAAGTAAATTTCCAGTCATGCAAATGTCTAATTTTTTTAAGCCACTTTTGTTGTGTTAAAAGTATTACTTACGATGCAATATTTTCAGGACTCACCATAAGTCGTTATTGACAAAAAGCGCTTAAGTAATAAATACAGAATGAATTATTTGTAATTGTAATTCTAATGTGTGTAATATTTCTAATGTGTGTAATCTTGTTTTTAGTGTCTCTTCAAGGCATAGACAGTGGGCAAGGACCTACGCCTTTCATAGGGTTCACGATATGGGTGGAGATAAAAAGCGAACAGTCGAAGACAGATGAACCGGAAAGCCAGCCAACAGAGGTTACGAAACTGCCACTAGGCACTTTCCAGGCTTACGATGCTCAAGCAAAGATACACGAAGAGTGTGCGCCAGCCGTGGACAATGCTACGGCTCATCCCAAGACTGAAGTACAGGTTAGAAAATGAAATTAACATAGTTAGGTATTTTTGCCGTAACTGTTAAGAGAACAGCTTTCTTAGCAGCTTTTGTGTTAAACTTAAGGTCTCATATTCTCTTTTAGTGGTCAATTGGGTGTTGAAGATAATGATTGTGTTCGTCGCCCGGTACTAAAATCTATGTTTTATTCACGTGCGCGTTTATGTCATACGTTGTGTATAATTAACATGGTTAAGTTACACCAAACTCAGAACAAATGCAGCACATAATATCAATCGCGCTAGGCATGTTGAATGCACCGATATTGGTTGTGTAGATGGTAAACTAGCTTCATCATCAGATCACATCCCAATTATCAGACACATTCGTGCATTCTGCTTTCCCCTTTGGGTATTTTCCATATCTTGACATACATTTTAAGTAAATAATTTGATAAATAAATTTCCAACTGTATGTCAGTGGTAAAAACAAGTGACGAAAATCATACAGTTTAAAATAAAGGATCTCAATAATCGTAGTGTTAGCGAAGAAATTCGACTCGTATTTTCAGCACTTACCTATAGCAGCTCAGACTATAATTGATTACACAAAAATGTAAAAAGGAAACCAATTCAATGAAATTTATATGAGAACATCTCTGAAGTAATTTTCGAAATCGATTCCCAATTGCCGGAGATATCGCGCAACAAACATAAAAAAAACCGCTGAATTGGAAACCTCCTCCTTTCGAAGTCGGTTAACAATGAATACAATTGCAACTATGTCTAGGTAATGTGGAACGCGCCGTCCAGCATAAAGGATGCGTGTGTGCGTCTGTGTGCTCGCGCTGGTCCCACGCCGGCTGTGGGCGGCGGCGGCGGCGGTGGCTGGTCGGTGCTGGTTCGCGAGCTATGCTCTGCACCCGCGGCTCCATCAAACTTTGCTAAACTACCGCCCATAGTGGAACCCTGCTGTGCTTGCGATGAGGCGAAGTATGAAGTAAGTTTATAAACTTTTTCTTTTTTGTCAGCTCTTATACATAGGAACCTATATCATATATTTTTTTATGCACATTCATGTGAATTAAATGGTATTCATTAGTTCAGTAGTTCATTTCATGGCAGATTTAGAAACTACGTAGAGTGTCCTTCGTGTAAAAATTTCGCTTTTACAATACGCTTGGTGCTTTGTATTATATCTAGATACATAATGATCAAAGGTAACATTCGAGTGCCTCTGGTCTCGCAACACCCATCCGCGCGAGTTTCCACCGGAGACTGCGCGCGCCCACTTCGGTGACGTCATCGGGGCTTCCCATACAGCACAGTTTCGAGTGTGGCAGGAGGGCCGCGTCGCCAGCCCTGGGATGAGGCGACTTGCCGACGATGGAACGACGGTGGCCTTAGAAAAAGAACTAAAAGCGGAGGTAAGGGTAACGATATCATAGACGCTATATCGTCGTGTTCGATATATAACAAACATGATGTATTAGCCCAGCCGCATTTATGGAACTTGTCCGTCATAGCGCATAGGTATTACTATACAGTATAGTTATGCTGGACGTAAATATAAAAAAATTATAATACGTTAATATAAATCCTATTTGCAAATAAGTCAACAACAGCTAAACTATTCAATTGTTCCCACAGAGCGATCACATCAGAACAATAATCAAAGCTCGGGGGATATCTTGGCAGCAAGTAGGGGCTGGGACCCCAAACACGTTCGCCGTATTCCGAGCGGACGCAAAGCATCATTTGATATCTTTAGCTGCTAAACTGGCGCCGTCTCCTGATTGGATCGTGGGGGTGTCTGCGCTAGAGCTGTGCAATCCTAACTGTACGTGGAGCAGATCTGCTACGATACCTCTGTATCCGTACGACGCTGGAACTGACAGTGGAATAAGTTACACGGTAAGATTGAGGTTTATGGTTTTCCTAATATTGTAACCGCTTGCACAGAATTTGATTCTTTACGTATTTTGTTATGAAGTCCCTACGCACTCCTACGATGCCGGCGGCGCCGGTGCGGGCTCTGCGGCCGGACTGGCCACGCGATGCGCGCTCCCCTTTCTACAGCAGCACCGGTGATATGCGGCCCTTCGCCAGGCTGCGGCTTACAAGACTGCGCCTTTATGAAAAGAGTTGTGATCCAACAGGTATTGCTTAGGTTTTTTTGAGGATTATGATGTTTTTTGTATAATAACTATCGTGAGGAGTATTCATAATTATTTAAAACAAAACGGTTTACTCACGTATATTCTCGGGATCGCCCGACTAGTTTCAGTCGAACTCGCGAGTCGAACTCGCGACACCACCGCCGCCGCGTCAGCTCATGATTAGGGACTCCTATTGAGTCTGAAACTAGTCGGGCGATCCCGAGAATAAACGTGAGTAAACCGTTTTGTTTTAAATAATTATGATGTTTTTGTTTCCCGTTATTCATACGTGATCTAGGTATTACATTGTGCCTGATGCTGGCTCAAAGTTTTTAACTAGGTATGTTTGTAAATATTTAGATTTATTTAAACGGTTTAAATTTAAAGACAGTAGGTCTACGGTCAAAAAAAGAAACAATAAACGAATGAATATTTTTTAAACGAGTTGAGTTAACTCAACACTTTGAACATCTAGGAGTACTTACAATCCTACATCCTAGATTTGACATATTCTCGAAAGTTCTAATATGACATAATGCCTTGTGTAGATGCCGAACAAGATCGTGCCCCAGAATCCAAGGTGGGTGGCAGCGTGGCATCCGGCAGCAGCAGCGGTGTGGGCGCGGGCGGGGCTTGCGCGACTCACGCGTGGGGCGCGTGGGGCCCGTGCAGCGTGTCTTGCGGCCCCGGCCGCGCCACGCGCCAGCGCCACTACGTATGGCCCACGCGGGCCTACTCAGAGGCCTGCCGCGTCGCGCTCACTGATTACCGCCGCTGCCATGGCCCGAGGATGCATTGCAGGTACCATCAAACTCATCCATCTATGTAATGAAAATCAAGTTTCGCATCAATTACGAATGTGAATTATGTGGTTTTTCATTGCGATTGACGACCATTTTACTAGCTTACCTTAAGGCCGTGTTAAAACTATTATTATTTTATGAGTTACACTGTGTTTTTAGTTATGGGAAAATTACAAGGGAAATAAATAAATATGTGAATTAATATATATACCTTGAATGTTGTTCGCCCGTAACTCTTCGCTGGTCGCTTGGCACTAGTGATGGCATGATTTCCAAGATGGCAATGAGTAAAATCATGTAATGTCCTTCTAACATAGTAAATAAGCTGCGTTTGCGATTATTCATCCTTCATGTTTCCCCGGCCTTCCCCTATAGGTTTTTTTTTCCTATTAAGCAAAGCGTTAGGGTTCCACGCGAAATATGAAAATCCCATGAAACTAAAAAACGCGGTTGAAGTCGGGGGGAGCATCTAGTATAAGATATGAAAAGAGGTCTTTGTGTGAGAGGCATTGGAGTGAATGCTGAGATGACAAATAGTAGAAATGAAAGGAAGTAGAATACTTAATGCGCCGACTCTAAATGATTGCGAACAGGGAAGGGAGAATGGGACAAGGCCTTTGCTTTGTATCTTGATAATATGTACACCTGTTATACGGTTTCTTTCAAAAGCCTTTTTTTTCACAAATAGTTTCCTGTTTGTGAAAAAAAATGCTAGGTGAATGAAACGTGACGTAGAAAATAAAAACGTGAACGGTACGACATGCTTTTCGCAATTTTACGGTCCTAAGCCCGTGGAAGTATGAAGGGAAAATTATATTTTTTTAACTTATTTTTTTATTGTTATCAGTGTTTGAGTGTTGTGAGGTTTTTTAGAAATTTGTGATGCTATACCATAATATTTTAGTACTTATTGAGTCATACTTACTATTATTCTTTTCAATAAAAAGCATCATGCCGGTCACTCACATTCGCACGAATACGCAATACCACCACCACAAGTGTAGGACGATATTTGCAAATGATTTAATTTCCAAGCTGTGTCGGTTTTTTAACAGACATTAAACCGCGCGAACCTTTGTCAAATGTTTGCGCGCATGTGAGTGACCGGGGTATTATTCAAATTTGTGACGTGATAAAAAAGTCTTCCTATATTAGTCTACTCTCATGATTTAGCAATTGTTTCCCAAGTTTAACAGCAAATTTTCTTAACACAGAGCCCCGTCAGAGTACGAGCCAGACCCAGCTGAGTCCAGTGGTCCTTGTGCCGTATCCAATTGGTCGGAGTGGTCCCCCTGCGAGGGGTGTGGTGTTCGCGCCAGGACCCGCCACTATGTGGTGCCGCGGGCCTACAAGCGTTGCCACATTGGATATCGCGCTCGGACTATCATGAGCCAGGCTAAGCCGTGTGATGTGGGACCTTGCGAGAAGTAAGTTAATTCTACTTCATGTTAGAGTTAAGCGAATATGTTGAAGCAAAGTAGTATTACAACCTCTTAAATGCTTAGCTATCAACAATTTTTTTTTGTCCATTTCAAACACGTCATGTATTTTTGGAGTCTGCTGTTTAGTGGCCACCCATCTTTTTCAGACCACCCAGTAAACTGAACGTCACCAGCTTCGACTGGTTCTATATGGTACGTTAAGTTCATTAGTAATTTTAATTCTAGATGGCATTGGTATTGGTACATAATTATGGGTTAAAATGATATATGTAGAACCCACCTCCGGGCGAGTGCTCGGTGACGTCATGGGGCGTATGGTCGCCGTGCTCGGCGCGCTGCGGGCGTGGACGCCGGCTGCGGACGCGCCTGTACGTGCTGCACAGCCAGCACGGCGGCTCCAAGGTCCAGCAGGAGGTCGGCCGCCGACTGCTTATGACCTGGAGCAGAAGGTTCGCGCAGTTGCAGTCCATTGTAAGTAATAATACTTACTATACTGAATTAGCCATTGTTGACAATATCCTAGTGTCCTAGCAGTTCAATGACAGGATTGTTTTTGAAAAATTGAAGGCAACACTGTGATTGAATGTAATATGTATTTTCTAGTTATTCTACAACACCATTGACTATTATAATGAGTCTCGTGTGAAAAACGCTGTCACGATATCTGAATTTCAAATTGGCACCTGAAATCGACAAACTACAAGTAATCAGCCAAAAAACATTAAATAAATGCGCTTTCGTTCTCTCCCTGAAAATAGGCCTCAGTCACATTGAGTGGTTATACTTCCAGGCTCATATTTACTAAATGTGTGTGTTGATCACGGCACCCGCAAACTTACTTTTGTAATTTGCTGTGTTTAATCAGATGAAAGCAAGTAATTTTCTGCAAATTGTAGGAGTATCCTCCGGATAACCTGACAGCCGTAGATCCAGTAGTGGAGCAACAAGCGCAGGACTACCTGGAGCGCTGCCAATTCACGCTGACGCAGCAGGAGGCGCTCTGCGACGGAGACGATATCAGCTGCTTCAACAACACTACGCCACTCGGTATACTTCCTGTGAAGGCTTTGTAGTTGTTGGCATAAGAAACATTTTTCTGTAGATGGCAGCACAATGACACCAATATGGATTCAATATCCCTACTTATACGAAAAAACTCCTTACTTATTTCTTCTTTGTCCTTGTCATTCAATTTTTTTTGTATCAGAAATAATTTTCGAAGACATGAAATTATATAATTCATTATTACATAATAAGGTTGTCAGGTGTTCACGTAACTTTGAATCACTTTATTTTAGCAGGAAAATTGAAAATTGTACCTCTACTTTTTAAATAGAGGTATGCAAGCTACCAATGTCTGTGGGCCACTGCCGCGGCTACGAAGAGCGCTGGTTCTACGAGTGGGCTAAGAGTTCTTGCGAGCCTTTTGGCTTTAGCGGCTGCGGCGGTAACGGGAACAACTTCAGGACCAGGGACCACTGCCTGCGTGCTTGCAGGACCCTCGTTAACCATACCGAGGAAAATGGTAGATAGCAAAAAAATACGTTTAATTTCGGACTAAAGTTTTTCATATATACTTTATCCGTTATGAAAAACCCCCTATTATTATTTATTTTAGATTTGTTTTTTAAGATTTATTATTTATTTTATTATAGATGATTTTATTTTGTCAAATTGAAGTTTAGGTAAATATGTGTTTTTCTTTATCATGATATTACAAATAATAAAGAATTCAATTTAAATACATTAAACAAAACAAACATTTTAAGTGTATCTTAAGCAAAACTTTATTAATTTATTAACATTATGTCTGTCATGATTGCTCTACAACTCTACACAATGGTATTGGTGACGAATATCTTAAAGTATCGATTGTGATTTACCGTTATTCGGCAATATCGGGTTATTGTTCATTGTTAGGAACTGTATAACATTCATGAGAAAGAACGTAAAGCATCGCCTAATAATGATGATTTGTAGAATTGTTAAAAATAACGCAAATAAACAAGAGTTAACTTGAATTTATATGTGTACCTGGAATGACATATAATCGGACATCTGATCTTTTCAGCGACCACTGTGACTACCGAGGTAACTTCAGCAGCAGCGGTAGTGGCAGCGACTGCAGCTATGAAGAAATTGAAGCCGACACCACCGCACGAGGACAATGAAGTGATCCAAAACGACGGCCCGCCGCTATATGGCTAGTAATTGTTTATTCCATATATTATCTTTACTTAATGTTTATATTTTAACCAGCTACATTTTCCAATATACAATAAGTCGGTATCCCAGCTTACTATCTGACGCGCGCAGTCGTTGCATGTATGGTAATTTAAAGCAGTACATTCATAGATTGTTGGTTTACTTCCGAAGCAAAGAACCGAAATCCCGGAAAGGACCAATCTGGCAATTTGTTTGAAATAAATGTGAGTATTGCCAGATTTTCGGTACTATCATCAAGTTTTAAATCCAATCTATGAAAAGTAAATGTATTAGGTGTTAAATGTTAATTGTGTCGTTAGACTGACTCATTGTCTGTGAATGAATGTCGTATAATTAAGTTCTCAGAAAGGAATCCAGCCTTTTACTAGAAGGACATGCAGTGAAAAGAGAAGAAGGCAGAGGCAGACGCATCAAGATCTTAAACAGACTTATCTGAATGTCTACTCGTATTTTACACTGATATTTGTCTAGTTTTTTTTTAATATTTAATTGGAAGTATGGAATTATTTTGGAAAAGAATGTGCGAGAAATTACATGACATCGGGAGTACCTTAAATAGGACTAAGTACATATTTTTGCGCCTAAGTGTTTTATATGTTGTTGCTTGTATGAACGAAGTAGCTAAGTCTGAGTGTGTAGTTATTTAGCAAATAAACGTTGTTGGTGAGCAGTCGAGGCGGTAAGCTGCGAGACTGGCCCGTGGTTGGGGTGGAGCGAGTGCCTCGGGGATTGCGACTTCGCTATCAAACTTAATTACAAGTTAGTTGTGGTAAGTAGACGATTTTTGTGTAATAACTTTAGTGAGGTGAATTAAAATCAGTTAATTAAAGCCAACGGTTTTATCAAGCAAATGTTTTTAGGATCATTCAACCAGTCTTGGACCCATCAGCCCTCTAGCCAAGTAACATTTCTAAATATTTAAAGTTGATAATAACAAAAGTTTCAAATAGTAGGTTTATTTCACGATGTCACGGTGACTAATTGTAAAAAGTTGTCATTTACGTACATTTCTTTACAATAAGTCACAGTGTGTCCGTGATCGAGGGCAGGAGTCTAAATCTTTAGCTGACGCGGTGATTTCACGACTCGAACTGACTGCGTCATCTAATGATTAAGGACTCCGGTAATATAGAGCGGACGGTCATTAAGTAGGTGATTTCTTTATTGATGTTATATGTAATACTGTCACTAGGAAGTATTTCTCGCTTTGCCTGTGCAGTGTAGTATCACTGCTACTATGTAGTGGCTCGTTGATTTCTTCCGTCCACTTATTTATGTCGACGGTAGTGGTTTATGTTTTCTGTTAACAAGCGGCTGCGTCGAGTATAATTACCGTAGTAGCTTAAGGTTTATTATTTTTTGCATTGCAGAATAGGGATGTTGCGAAGGTATGAAAAGTAAAAATCAATTTAGTCCGTAAATTAGTTAATAAAAATATTGGAAGAGTATTTTTTACTTTTTCAAAATAACTATAAACTACGGAGATAAAACGAATCAAAGTACAGAGCCCCTAGACAAGTGACATTTCGACAAGCGATATTGCTGATGGAATCGTTCAAATGTATGGAAGTGACAAGTCCAAGTCACGTGACTTATCGAAACGAAATGTCATTTCCATACATTTAATGTCATTTGAACGATTTCTATCATCGTTTACGCTTGTCGAAATGCCACTTGTCTAGGGGGGCAGGAGTAATTACGTCACGATGTCACACAAAATGTACGACACCGTGATTTCATGCGACATTTCAAATCATATCTACACATGTCAAATCATATAAAAAATACAAGTCATATATTTTTTAATAATCTACCTGACGGTCAATAAACAAAATGGTTAATTGGTATGCAGTGTGTGTTTGGTTAAACTGTTTTAATATACTTCAAATTATTCTAGTAATCCGTATAAAATTGGCTAAATTTCAAATTTCATTTACATTTGCTTTACATTATTCAATTGCGGTTTTTAGTTAATTTTTATACAAATAATTAACTGACCTACGTATGCTTGGTATCTTAAATTATAAAAATCAATTTTCCCTCCTTTTTCTAACTCACAGAGCACCTTAATATACACCTAAAGTACTTACACTTAGTAGTACAATGCGAGCTTATTTTTCTTTCAATTTCATAGACATTACACAATTATGCGATAAGCGTTTAATGATTGTAGTTTGCCTGAAATTGTTTCTCTCATTAGGCTCGGCGTATCAACAATAAAAAATATATTCTTGTGACGAATTAATAAATAGACAAAAACTTAAGTAAAACATTTAAAAGGTAAAACAATTTTTCTGCAGTTTGTCAATAATATAATGAACACTAAAGTTAGTTTACTTTACTATTCACATAACAAAAGTAAAAACAAAATGCCTTTTTTTTTTAATTTCGCTAATTACTTTATTTTTTTTATACAGGAGTAAGTATATCGTTTCTAAAGTGTTGAAATTACTTTACAGCGGCCTGGAAAGGGATGTCGTCGTCTTATGAAAAGTCGGGCTTGTCGGCCAACGCATTGCCGCAAGCCGTTGGCAAACAACTCGGTTGAGGTGAGCGATCAGTTGAACTACGACGACGAATAAGTAGGTGTAAGCAGGTTCACAAACAGTAGAAAACATTCCAATCCTTAATAACCCCATATTTAACGTCCCCCTATTAATAAACAATATTCAATGTTCTATCCATTATATCAGCTGAGAAAGCATTATTACTCGTAGTACAATAAACATCTTGTTGAGAAACGGAGTTTTAATTTCTTATTGTTTGTTTGGAGAGACTGAGAAATTATCAGGTTTCATTGATAACTGCATGTGAAAGTTATTGACACTTGTCTTGTTCCCGTGAGAAATGTACCAAAAGACCATCATTCACTACGATACAGTGTGTCATAACAATTTTTAAAAATGTGTTTTATTGGAATTTTTCTACATAAACCTTCTCTCGGAGAAATATTTACATTTGGAATAATGAATTCATGAAAACACACAGCAAATGTTAATTAATTTATTTGTCTTCAAATCAATAGTCAACAAAACTTTGTACACAAACACTTACGAGCTATTATTATTTGTTAACATCATTACTGTACGGTAACAATATATTATATATACTAAATAATTAAAATATATTCCCTAACTAGCTTTTCCTATATTAATACTGTAAAGGAACATCACAGTCACTTTGTACGCCTCCTCTGAAAGTCTAGATATTTCATATAATACGAAAAATACAAAAAAAAAATAACTATAAAATCTATAATCAAAACTAAAATTTTTATTATTTTCGATACATCGTTATACTGATCTCACTCCAATAATAATTACAAGTATTTTTTATTGCTGTAGACTTGCCAAAAACTTGGTAGGCATGTAATATAAATTACAAAATTTGTAAGGCACTTTTGAATTAACTTTGGCTCCTTATACTCTGATTACGATTGCTTGTATATACAATTTCACCGCGATCGAAAAAGTAACTTTCGGCACCGTAATAGCTCCATAACAATACCTTTTTATGTTTTAACAACAACTTCTCGTCATTACGTTGAGTTATGATGATTTTGGTGTCAGCGGTGGCCGGGCGGCGGCACGCGAGTGCAGCCGAGTGACAATGAAGCTCGCGAACCATGTTTTTATTCATTATACTTTCACTGTTGTATGCTGACTCTGTTATTTACCACGATTAGAAATTTCGCCGCTTACCGCATGACTCGAACAAATTTCTTTGGTTGTATTTTTAAGAAAGATATTATACTAAAGCCCGTTCCAACGTGGATATAAAAACATTCTTACAAAAACATTACACTTTCTCACTATAAAAACATTATCCTAAGTTTGTGAAACAGGAACATTACACAAGCTGCTATAATTACTTACTGTCGATGCGATGATAGAAGACCGAGTAAACATTCTTTAAAAGTTATTAATAATCGACTTGTATGAAAATAGGAGATACAAAAGGCAATTAATTACCATGCGCCTAATACGCGTTACATTCTTGTACGAAGCAAACTAGCTTCACAGTATACTTCTATCCGCTAGCTGTCTCACATTTATATTAAATTAATAACTTATCATTATAATTATTTACAAGGCAGTCCTTTTAAAGTTAAGGTAGGTAAAATACAGTAGTTCTTAATAAATGACGAGCCTATAACAAGTTTAGTCAAAATCTTCCGTTTGGTATAATACCGTTCATTCATATAAATCCCTATTTGTCAAGTTTTACAAATTCATTTGTTTTTCTCTGCATGCATGTCCTTTTATGATTGTTGGGTTACACGTAACGTGTGAACTAAATGCGAGTGACGACCGGTTGCCGCGGCGGCTCGCAGCACCTCGGCGCCGTGCACTCCTTGGCACATGGGCACGAACAGCCTAGGTTCGCGAAGTCTATTAGAGCCTTTTTTTCTTCTTCTGTACCTGTAATATATATAATTCCCAATTCAATATTTATATTCTTCTTAACAAATTCCATAAGAATAAATTTATTAAATTCTATGGCGGTTTAACATCTGCGTATAGAAGGACCAATTTTTGGGCCAAAACCTCACCTGGCATAGAAGCGAGTGTAAACTCCGGTTGCAGTGTGACTAGACCGATGCCGTGACGTTTGAATATGTCGCAAACTAATGCGGAACTTTTTAAATAATCCTGTAACAATACGTAAAATTTCACGGTGAGATGTTGTTCTTCTGTTCAACGATTAAGTTGCATCAGCTGAAAGATTAGCTGACTACGTTAAAAGGTTTATGTAAGTTAAAATAATCCTAAAATCCATATATATTTATCCATTCTATTTTTTATATTACAAGAAAGTAAAGTATTTATGCGTATAAATTAACATAGATTAGGAAACTAGTACGAGTCATCTACGATTCAGTGATGTCAGGGTAAGAACAATGATACATCGACAACATTTACGTAATTATTGACTTATGATATCTCGATTGTATACAATATGCGTGTTATAATAATAATTTACTATTCACCTCGTGCGATCCGTATGCGATGTGTGCGGTGGCGACGACCCTGTCCCTGTGCATTTGCCACACATGCAGCTCGTGGATAGCCAAGACGCCGGGAACGCGGAGAGCGGCGGCTCGCAGGTCGCAAGCACCCAGTCCTTCAGGAACCGTCTGCAGTAGCACCAGTCCTGCTGATCTCACTGTAATAGAACAAAATGCTGTTAGCCTACTGAATACAAAGCGTTTTCTGACTTTTACATATTTTTGATAATCAAAATCAATATGAATGGGTAATGTTTTCACATTAGTTATATATTACTAGGTCTATTATCTTTTCTCCCGTCTGTAAAGTTTAAATTCAAGAAAGCAAACGTTTACCAATATTTATAGAGTTAAGGCTATATGTATCTAATGAATTTATTTCAGTAACTTAAATACATAGTTTGTTACGCTTTTTTGTCAAATTTATATTTATTATCAGTAATAATGTTTGTACTCAGTAATTCTTAAAGCGGTCTGATAGTGTATCAGCTAGTAGACATATTACAATACCTATTAAGATATGATCGTGTTGTTAGGCAATATTGTAACTGCTTAATATCTCTAGCCGCCATGCTTATCGAGGGTACAATCTGTCTATATTTTGGACCTAATATACCGATATTCCAGTTTAGCATTTATTAAGAATTTTAATATTAGCTGAATTTTAACCCCCGTCGTTAACAACGGAAGTTTTGTTATACTGTAATATCACGAAGTCCATTGTTTAACGGTTTAAATTTATAGGACATAACGAATCGATTTAATGTAGGTAATAGTGTTAATTTATTAGGAAACTACCTAATTCTTTCTGCTTGTAGAATGAGACCATAACCTAATTATGAAATAATGGTAACATTGGTAATTCGGTCCTACTGTTACGGAAAAATTGCGTAATTTGCATTGCATTGTATTGGAACCTCTTTCGTTGGTTTTGTTTCCACTTACGACTAATAGTAGATTTTGGATTATGACCAGTCGTTGGCTTCAGTACAATGACCGATTCCCTTTCAAGATAAATGGACGACAACGATCGCCTCAGTTAGTACTAAGAGTGTGTTTAGTTCTTGTTATGCTACTTATCGAACCATTTATTGATAACAATGTTGATGGTGTTAACCTACAATTAGATAAGTAAGTCATTCCTATAGTTATTACCTAGTTAGGTATAGTCAATCAATAAAAATAACAAAGACAAAGCGCTTTAAAGTCCAGGAGTGGGGGCATCCGACGTCGAGTCTTGACAAAACTTGAACTAAAAAGTGACGTCACGCAAAAGTTCTATTCACTGGTTCTTCGTATTTTTTTTGTTTACGGGACAAAAAGATAAGTATCTAATATATTTTTAACGTCTACTTGACGGATATTAAAAATCCTCCTCCCTGATACATGTAGACGCAAGCCATTTTATTCAAATTAGGTCTTGAAGTTATTATCGTTTTTGTACGATATTGGTTATCTTATCAATTTACATTTAATATTTTTAACAATTCTATCTAAGTTGTGTATTTGATACTACAACTGTCTAGTAGTCGTGTTTATTGGGCTTCCTATCTAATTGTAGATAAGAAGATAGTAGCTTAGCTTCGCTTACCTCAGGTGAAACGATTAGATCGATTCGAGTAATGAATATAAATTTGAATGAACTAAAGAATTTAAGATAAGTAGGTATGATATTTATGATGTACTTTGTAGGTGTGTAGAAGAAACTTAATGAGATATTCTGTCAGTAAATATTCACTGACAAAATGTCCCATTCCATCTAGGTTTGGATATAAATAAATGACTGTAACTTTAATAGATGCCTTACGTGTTTCTTAAACTGTTCGGTTGCAGATTTGTTGTTTATATAGCAATGATTACTTTATACTATTAAATTATTTTTACTTAAACAAATGTAATATGTACTACAATCTGTTTTATACACAATAAAGATTATTATTATTATTATTATTATTATACTTACTGAACGGGTAGTTGAATATGACGAGCACGATGGCGGCGCAGGCGGAGAGTGCGGGGTCTGCGATGCGAGCGGCCACGGGCTCCCACTCCGAGGTCAAACCTGCTCCCATCACGAATAAGCTGCCTACAACAAAAAAGGAGAGTTAATGTATCATCATTAATCTATACAAATATTATAAAGCTGAAGAGTTTGTTTGTTTGTTTGTTTGAACGCGCTAATCTCAGGAACTACTGGTCCGATTTGAAAAATTCTTTCAGTGTTGGATAGCTCATTTATTGAGGAAGGCTATATAGGCTATATAACATCACGCTACGAGCCTACGACCAATAGGAGCGGAACATAAATGAAAAATGTCGCAAAAATGAAAAAACGTTGAAACTAAAACACGCGGACAAAGTCGCGGGGGACAGCTAGTCATATATATTACTGTTTAAGCGCAAAATTATAAATTTAAATAAAACAAATTAATTTGTAACTCTGTCTTAAGGCTAAGCATGTAGCTTAGTAAAGCTGCATTCATCCTCGAAATATGATCATATGGGTAAGCTAGTACGTACTGTAAGTTATTCTGTGACATGGGGATTTGTCGCGAATGTTTAGAGAACATTGCTACCAATTAAATGTCAGGAAGTTGGAAGTTACTATGATGACCTGAGTGAACTTTCGGAATCAAGTCTTGAGGACATAATTTTATGTGTAATATAATATTTGATTATTTTCATATTGCAATAATGTTTGATTAATATATTTAAACTTTATTAATGTATAGATTTATAATCATAAGGACATTAATAAAACACATCTGAATAAAGATCTGTTTAATAAGTAAATTGAAAGGTATAGCGTAGAATGATATCAAGCTGAGACATAAACAATTATCTAAACATTAATTATGCCACGTGTGGACTATTTACATAAAACTAGCTGACGTTTGAATTTATTTATTATCTTGTATATTCCAGTTACTTTTAATACATCTTGCTTCAGGTAATAGGCGCCAGTGGCAAGGAAATTATAGTTTCACAGAATTTCGTCAATATTAACATATTGGTCAGTGTTTAAACATAGGGATGGTATATGGGTGTCCCGAAAAGTATAGAAAGCCGTTCGTCTACTTTCTGGGACATCCCAGTCCAGTCCAGAGGAAGAGGGCACTTATAGGTATATACCTAGGTTGAATCACCCGTATAATGTTCCGCGGAACATTATGTACATATATCGGTTATTTAACTTACTTATAAAATTTATTTTAGAGCAGACAAAGGGGGCTACTGCTAGTAATTTCGCCGCCAGAGGCTTCAGTCGCGCGTGATGTCTCCGACATGTCAAATTCTATAGTTTGTTGGTTGACAGGTTTATTGAAAAACATATTTTTGATATTTTCTAATAACGCTGATTATTATGGCCAGTATGAGTTACTAATGAATGAATGCTATTGCTATAAAAGCGGAGTACCGAGGTGCAAAATAAAGCGGCTTGAAAGAACAGCTAAATCAGAGGTTAGTTTGATTACTGTTTACAAACACATATTTGGTCATAAGTATGCTATGAAATTATATCATTTAAATGTAAATATTGTTTTTACGCGCGTGCCTAATAACAAACTTTGACAGCTATATTTCACAGTTCACGACCTCACGCGCCAGTGGCGCCAACCTGGGAGCGCATAACCAGTACCTATCCCTCATTCCATCGAGACGTCATCCATTTATTCATACTGACGGGCCTGTTGGTCTAGTGGTTAGTGACCCTGACTGCTAAACCGGAGGTCGTGGGTTCGATTCCCGCCCAGGACGAATCTTTGTGTGATGAGCACGATCATTTGTTCTGTGTCTGGGTGTAATTTATCTATAATATGTATATATATTTAGAAATATATAAGTATGTTTATCAGTTGTCTGGTTGCCATAGCACAGGCTCTGCCTAGTTTGGGATCAGATGACCGTGTGTGAAATGTCCCAAGATATTTATTTATGTAATGAGAAGGGATGAAACGCACGTGAATAAAAGAGTGATGAATTTGGATGTGGTGGGCTGGAGAGGAAGAGGAAGGCCGAAGAAAAGGTGAATCGATTGCGTGAGAGATGATATGCGGGAAAAATCAGTGAATGACAGTATGACGGCTAATAGAGCAGAATGGAAGGAGAAAACATTGTGCGCCGACCCCAAATAAAAATAGATTGGGAAAAGGGCAGGAAGAAGAAGAAGAAGACGAAGTATATTAATTGGCTATATGGTAAGCACTTATTAGTTCACTTAAAACTCTCATATAAATCTTATAGTCGTGAACTAAGACGAAAAGTTCTGAACACCTGAAAAAATACCTAACTGCGGTAGAAATATTGCTAAATGTGGTTGATATCTTAAATTGTTATATAGTAAGTAAAAACACTAGCTGAAAACTTACTGGCAATATCAGTGGGTGCATGCGTGAGCACCGGTTCTCCAGACCCCGTCTTCAGAACCACTCCTCCACCTTCTGTGACGCTGAGACGCCGGCTGTAGCTGAGCTCTCGACCTAGAAAATAATTAACATCATTACTATCCGTACATAATTGTGCTAAGGTACTACAATGGTTTAGGGATATGTCTGGATGTTTGTAGTACCTTCGTTGTCTCTGAATTCCATAACACAAGTGCTTTAGCTATTTACTTTGGGTTCAGAGCAATGTATGTGATGTAGTCCACATTTATTTATTTGTTATTCATTTATTTAGTGCGCACTAAAAGAGAGTCATATATTGAACAGTGAATGACTGTGAATGATGATGCTGGATGGTCAAATTATACTATACAACCAATTCACTATACTACTAGGCCAAAATCACTGTTAAGATTAGGTTCAGCGGTTCAATGCATTTTAATTTAATGGACTTTTTATTTCCGGTGAAGCAGTCAAAGCCTGCGCTCTGGATAATTGTAGTAGAACCAAATAACTAAAAAAAAAAGAGACTTAACTTGGCGCTTTGTCTATTATTATTCGGTGTTAGGTACCTATATTCTCTGTTTTTAGAAGCCTACACTTGATAAGAAATGTGTTGAGGTGTTTCCTTTTGGTATACCTACAAACATAATATTGCATTCTACCTCGTGTAAATAGACCTACCTTTATTTATTAATACTAATCTATTTAATCTATTTAAATAAATAAAATCGTCTGCGATAGTGAAATCATGGTAGTTAATTGTTTACTTACATTACCCAAGCGTTTGTTTAACATCTATTGTGTCACGGAGAGAATAGAGGATCTACTTCCCGGTAAAGTTATTGAATTTACGTTATGTTTAGGTTTACGCGTTCGTCGCGTTCCACATACTTACGTCAGTTCATTAGAACATGGTAAGCTTACTCCAACCATAACACTATATGTAACGTTTACTATAAACTATATGGTATAGATTGACTCTAAAGTGTTGTCGTTGTCGTGATTGAATGGCCCTTAATACGTGCATGTTGGCTCGGTTCATACAGTATTGTTTTCATAGCGCTTTGTACACGGAAAGCCGATCATTTTCTTTTGGCTTAATGTTTACAATGCTCGGCCGCTGGTCACGTGCGCTCGCAGAGAAGTAAAACAACCGTTCTTGATAATCGATTGAATGCTGCTATTGAATAATTGAGTGTCTATCATTACTGTGTTTCCATTTAAATGTTATTTAATAATATTATGCACTTCATTAGCATTTTGGATATGTGCGCCATTGTAACACTAAAGGCATGAGTCATGAAGCTTAAAATATTCCAAGTTTACTCTTTTTATTAATTGTTATATTATAGTTATGTGTCCCTATTTATTTTATACTTAATAACACATAAATTAGGTGGTGTTTCATGATTATTTATTTGTATTGTACCGCAGCAGCTGGTAGCGTATAATATCCGAGATTCAAGTATAGCCTACAACGTAGAGTAATATCAATATTTAGTAAACAGTCAGTTTATGTAACTATTTACCGTATCGGTCGTTAACGTTCGGGGCTAAACATAGGACTTGTAAATTGTAATAGACCGTTTTATCAGAGATTCGAATCGAGATTGTTATTACGTTTCCGCGATAAATTGGCAGTCCCTAGTAATACATAAATTAATATCTAACGAAATAATTAGAGATGCAACGGACCGCTTTGATTCTGCTACCACAACTGCGGAAGATACATTTTGATAAGCATTTCTGCTTGTTTCTAAACTTGCTTGTGTTGTAAAATAACCGAAATCGGAACTGGACTTGTGTTACAGGTGCTAAACTTTAAGAAAACTTCATTTTGAATATTAGCCTGATGAAAAATTGGATTTGTAAGATTTTTACTTATACTTTCGTTTCCGATTCTGTTACCACAAAAATATACTTTTGAGATCTATTTTCGTTTTTGCTTTTGTAATGACACTTCCGTTGCATCACCAAAGAAATCATTCCATATTAAGTGCCAATGCGCGACGGAAGTTGCTAAAATTACTTGCTTACCTACTCTCGAATAAGTATAAATGTGTAAGAAATAATTGCAGACCTTGGCTGATAGATGCAAAGACATACATGTTTTGTTCCAAAAATATTCAAATACTTACCAGCTAGTAGCATATAGTTAATGGCATTCAGAAGTAGCCCAATGACGGCGCTGCCAACAATCACCCTGGGGTATCTGGGGGGCTGTCCATGCGAGGAGTGCACGCCCAGCTGGAGCGCGTTGACGACGAGTGCCAGCGCGAACGACGCGAACAGGACGTGCACCGACAGCCGGCCCACCACCTCGATGCGCGCCCAGCCGAACGTGTTGCGGAGACGGCCTTCCCGACCTGCGCCTTCGTCTGCTCGTTCATACTGGACAGGAAAAATAACATAATAATTAAACTATTGGCGTTCATTTTATTTCACAGCTGGGCAAAGGCCCTTTCTCATATAGAGAAGATTCCGTACGATTAATAATAATTTTCCTGTTTCTTTAAAGTCCACAAAATTCTTATAGGTTTTCTTGAAATCTATAGGTGAAGAGTCAAAAATTTAATTTAGGACCTGTAGTTTCGGAGAAGAAGTAAATTTTCGCTTATTTTCTTTAATAACTTTAAAACTCATTATTTTTTAAATATATATTTAAGTTCTTCACAACGAATCTTTTGATTTGATATGTCACACAATATTGTTAGCAGAAGTTTTTTAAAATTTTCTAATTGACCCCCATCAGTGGTCTCCTATATCTTCATAATAATAAGTAGCTGTCCCCCGCGACTTTGTTCGCGTGTTTTAGTTCAACAGTTTTTCATTTTATTTATGCTCCGCTCCTATTGGTCGTAGCATGATCTTATATAGCCTTCCTCAATAAACGGACTATCCAATACAAAAAGATTTTTTCAATTCGAACCAGTAGTTCCTGAGATTAGCGCGTTCAAACAAACAAACAAACAAACTCTTCAGCTTTATAATATTAGTATAGATGTAGAAGGGTATCTACTATCTACCCTATAACAAAGGGTATCGATAATTGAATTGTGAAAATTTCTTTGAAGTTTACTGGTTTTTCCACTTTAATTTTGTGCGTGTGTTAATGAACCTAATCACTTACCTAATCAGTAACTATAAAGACTCGTTTTAGATATTTTATTACAATTTTTTTACATCTACTGTGTTCAATTTCCGCAAGGCTGCAAAAATCATTCATTTTTTTCTTCATAACGTTATTGTTTGGTTTATGATTTTGCAAGTTATCAGCACGTTTATTTGCCCATAAAATTCACATAGTAGCGGTTGATAGTACAATGAAATAAAACTCAAAAATAAATCTTAGTGAATTTAAAAGACATTAAGAAAATTCTTAACCGCCAACCACAAAATAAATTCCTTTTTTGCGGAGGATTTAAAAATAAAAAAGCAGGAAAAAATTTTTGGTCATTTGCAGATAATGCGGATATCGAATTTACAGAATGCAGTGCTTTTGTCGTTTCGACGTACTCAATGCTGATGGTTGATGATGATAATAAATAGTTTGAATCTTTTTGGTAAAGCATCTGTACTATTATTGTATGTATATAAAATTAAAAGCAACATACTTTGTATGAGATGAGCGTGGTAACTAGCCCGACGAGCCGGCAGAGCGAGTGGCACGTGTCTACCAGCAGGGTGGGCGAGTGCGTGAAGTGGGACGCGAACAGACGCCCGCTGAAGCCGGCCACAGCCAGCAGCAGCGCCAGCAGCGAGCGCGGCGGCGGCAGCCATTGGAGCCACTCCTTCATTGCCATTGTGACGGGTCAAACTGTTGACAAACGGATAACAAATATTTAAAACATCAGAATGTACCATTCTAAATCTGTTGTTGAATCAGCTGATCACGGCTGTGATTGGTTAAACAAAAGACTAACAACCAATCACAGTACTTAACATAAGGTTTGACAGGTGATTAACTAATTTTTGTGTTGATCAGCCTTTCAAAAACCGGAGGCTAAAACAGAAAATGCTTTTGTGGTAACGTATTTAATAATAATATAAGGTTTTCAAGTTTTCTTTTAAATTAAGATTTTTGTAACTCTTACACATAGTGGAAGAAAAGATGAGACCATTTGACACAATTGCTTACCAACGCCCAAACATACGAGTATTTTTTATATATTTTTTTAACTATTAATTTTTGTATGTCTGTCATCTATGCCTAAAACGATAATATAATCAGATTGTGATGATACTTTGGTACGGTGGTCTGAGAAAGTTCCTAGCTAAAAAATAGCTATTTAAAAAAAAAGACAAAACATTTTTAGTTTTACTTAACGTGGCATTGTAAAGCATGTCGGGGTGTAGCTAGTATTTTGTACGCTTACAGTTTTACAAAAAGGTCAATATTCTCTGTAACATCGCGTATAATGCAAATATGTAGATAGATACTCTTTTTATAAGGAACTAAGTGAGTCGCACTTCATTACTAATGCTGCAGAATGAATTTTCTCGACCTTATGTAATGCATTACGTTAGTAACAAACGTGTAGTTAGGACCTATATTATCGATTGTTACTATATCGGAAGTAACACCATTATTTCACACTGAAAGACCATTGTTAACTGTAAGGTTAGGGTCAACATATAATAATACTGAACTGTTACATGGACCGACATAAAATCGAATATTTTTCGAAATTCTACCCTTAAAGGGGGGGAAAAACGGGACCAAACTTTGTATGGGACAACGTGATTTCTTGGTCCAATCTACTTCAATTTTGCATAAACTTTCTTTAACAGAATTAATAGAAGACGTGTTTCGTATTTTATTGAAACTCATCGCCTAACTGGTTTGGGGTAGAAAGTTATTTTTGGGGGTGATTTGCATATAAAATTTCAAGATATTATTATTATTTCAATTGCTTTTTATTTTGACACATATTTGAAAACTCAATTCTATTTTATTCAAAAAACGTTGAAGTCACATAAAACCTTTTCGCAATGCAACTCTTTAAAACTCTTTAAAATTGGAATATCAAAAACCATTTTCGACTTCTACGCGGACGAAGTCGCGGGCAAAAGCTAGTAGTCTATAAAACGGCCGTCACCTTTACCAGTTTTTTACGTCCGTCTTTCTGGGACTGGAAGAGACTTTGTCTATCCAAGTCTTGGTCGATAATTTCTGTGTCTCAAGGTAGATCATTGTGTAGCACAGTCCCTTGCGGGTCAATGATAATTTTAAAAACAAGTCGTTTTTATCGTTTCACCATTATTTCAAGTGTTTCCGTACATTCCGTTCCCCTCGACCAAATTTCCCTGCTTTAATACGCGTTTGCCATTTATTTATATTTGGAATTCGAATAACAGCTCCTAATTGAATTTAAATAAACATTATTTTTTAAAATTTTATCTTTGTTGTTTGCAAATGGGCTTAACTTATTATATATTATTTCTGATCTCTTTTCTTAGGCTATGGCCTATCTTTTATTTTTGTCTGTTGCTTGCGGTGGAGGGAAGTGGAAACTATTTTCCTGCTCAAACTATTTACCTACTACTGATTAATTTTAAATCAAATCAAATAAAAAATCAAAATATCTTTATTTGCCATAAAATGTGGTACAGAGGATGAAACATACATTATAAAGAGCAACACACATTTTGCTGTATAATTTCAGCATGCAAATTTAGTATTAACAAAAACTTGAAGTTAAAATTATACAAATCCTATTAGGTACATACTTTTTACATAGAACAAGTAACAACACAGAAGTTTGACAGCATACTTATTAAATAAAATAAAAAAATTCGGTTCGTTGCGGGTTCCAAGACAGCCTATCGTTTCCATGGGATAAACCGAGCTTAACAGTCTCTTTGGTATTCATTGGTTATCATTGTAAATCCTGGCTGGACAGGAGTTGCAATGATGGGCACGTGTGGCGGGCTTGTGCCATATTATAATATCTCGAACAATGTGCCGATGGATGGTGTTCTTTATATTTAATAAATAGGTATTGTTATTCGTTTTATAATCTCGATATAAATTTACTTTGAACTGCAGACAAAGGAGATAAAGTATTACAAAGGTTTTGTTTATTAACTGGAGCATGTATTTCATAATAATTGACTTTTGACAATGGATTTCTTCGGTCACTTCCATTGTTCAGTGTGATCTATATTATCGTGTAAAGGTTATAAATTTTGATGGTAGTTACTTATCTTCAAAAACATATTACAAACCTGTGTGTAAAAAAAAGAAAGCTCGCAAATCTTATGTTAGCAAACAAAACTATTCAAACATATTTTTATAGTGTTTTCTATAATAATGGTTGGCCTTCAACGCATGAAATGCATACATATAAAAAAAAACTTATTTTTTAATAGATTTACGCAGTTAGCTTGACCGCAGGCTTTGACTGCTTCACCGGACTTTTGGCGAGAACCTAAAGGGCCTCCAGCCAGAACAATAGAAAAACTAACTACGTCGGCAACGTTCACTAAGGGCACCCCCTGTGGGGACTTCGACTTAGTGCGTTGCTAACAATCTTAATAAGGCAAAAACAGCAAGCAGGGAGGGCTGGATCTAAGTTTTTATTATTTAAGGACTTATTTTTATTGCTAGTTTGGCCGGCTCGGGCCAGCTTGATCTAGGGACGGGGGTGTAACATTTACGTTAAGTACAATTATTTATACGCGACGGGCCTCGCCGGCGAGGACGTAATATACGGCGGTTGTGTTTTATATTGCTACTCTTGGAGAAGCGTTGTTTTATCGTCGGGGTAGGAGAGAGTATGTCTGGGCCGTTAAGCATAATTGGTCGTACGAGACACATTAGACGTCTTTCATTTTTGTTTAGATAGCAGCTAAATAATCGCCCATAACTGTATTTCATCATACCAACATTCTTTAAAAAGATTAGGATGTTTCTTTTTTTCGGAAATAAAAGTTTCAAGCAATAGTAGGGTTGAAGTGAAGTATAATACTTAAAATTAAGTTTAAAACTTTTATTCAAAAACATCGTGTTTTTTTGTTTGATACATCAACCTTATCTCTAGCGATAAAAAATTGCACGTGTTCCTAGCCAGTCGAAAGTTTGTGGGTGAGACAATTTATTTGTGGGTCAAATAAATCTAGAGCATAATTTTTTGTCACAAAACTAGTTTGGTGTTTACAAGCGTCGCAAATTGGTGACTGTTTTAATCCGTTGCACTCTTACATGTAAGATAAAAAAATTAAACTACGCATTGAATTAAAAAGAGACCTCGATTTTAGGGATTATTTTCGTAATGAGTCATCAAGATTCAATATTCGATAGTAATAAGTTTTAAAACTTATTCTTGGAATACGATCTTTGTTTTGAAAAGTTCAGTCCTGTTAACCGGTGTTACGGAAATTTAAAATTGAGTGTTCGATATTATCTAGACGCTTTTGGGACTTAGCTAACTAGTTGACATTAATAGATAAAATCACAGCGATCAAGATATCAGTTAGATCCGGTCTAATGAAAGTTGTTAACGGTCATCACCTTACGAAGGCATATGTAGTGGGAACGTGTTTCTGTATACGACATATTATGTGGACAAAAAGTTGCACAGGTTATAGCAATTTCTTAATATAATTTTCGCCTTTTCGTTGGGGATTCTGTCTGGTTTTCTAAACCACAAAAATTTGAATCTTTGTCTCTCTATAGGCAATCTGCCTATAGATAGATAAATATTAGAGATGCGCCGAATATTCGTTTCGTATTCGGTATTCGGTGTATTCGGCATATTTTTCACTATTGTTTTCGGCCGAATTATTCGGTTTCGGTTCGAGTATTTATATTTTCTTGGCTACACGACATGATATAGAACTAAAAGTCAAAACTTCTTATGTAAGATTCTTGTTATAATATAATTCAAAGAACTCCTATGAAAGATGAGTTAAATAAAGCTAATAAATAAAACTAATTTAAAAGGATTCTATCCCAGTTTATTTTTAGATTTTGGTTCCCGACGTTTCGACGCCTTTGCAGGTGTCATGGTCACGGGCAGACTGAGGTGGTATTTGTCTTGACAGTTGATGTTGCTCGTTCTACTTAATTATTTTTTCGTTCTTATTAATTATTTGTATTCCGACCTACGCAATATGAGCTCACTGTGTCTTGAGGTCTTACAACGCTGCTCTTGGGTTTGGTTTTGAGTTTGTGTATTATTGGGTCCCAAGTAGACGTGGTTTCTGGCAGTTGTTTTTTATGCTTCAGCTTCAAATGATTTGTCATACCACTCGTAGAAGCACTGCGCCCTGTTACACCTCGAGAAATAACACAACTACACATAGTGCACTTAACTTTTGTTTTTTCTTCTCCCGTTTCGTCAAAAAAGCAAGTGATCTTTTACGCCCACTCATATTGCGAACACAATAAAGTTAATATTGTCAATATTTTTGTAATAATAATCTCTATTGATGGTTTATAATAATTGACTAAAATATGTATCTTTTATGTTTAAATGTAATTTGGAATGAACAATACTTTAGTAAATACCTACCTTATTGCTTATTATAAAAATCGTTGCCTTAGCATATCTTAATGTTTCTTAGCAGGCAGTCGGGTTTTTTATGGTTTTTATACAACTTGTTGTTTTTTTTCTGTTTTTACTTTTTTCAACGTTAAGATTGATAGCAAAATACTATATCTACTCATTTTAGAACATGTTATGGTCTTTTAACCTTGCCACTTTTTTTTGGGCACACGCATCTTTCTTATGCCCTATGATATAATGAGTTTGCAGTTTTTATTAACTATGGCGATTTATCGGTGAAATTATTTAACTAATATTATGTATAACATACCTATATACTGTGTGATATGTCACACAGTAAACTGTAGATAATATATGTATTATATACGGTTTTTGGTGCTGATGCTAACGCATAATGCGAAACCAAAATTTCTCCCATAATAAAACATGAATTTTTCGATATAATTTATTATGTATTGTGTGCAGTGTGTGCACATAAGTAGTAAGAATTAATTTTTCTTTAGTGTTCAAGAAAAACAATAACTAAATTATGTACAAATCGACTTGAATAATCTATTAGTAATATATAAAGCTGAAGAGTTTGTTTGTTTGAACGCGCTAATCTCAGGAACTACTGGTCCGATTTGAAAAATTCTTTCAGTGTTGGATAGGCTATTTATTGAGGAAGGATATAAGCTATAAAATAATAATAAAAAAATAATATAACATAACGCTGCGACCAAAAGGAGCGGAGCATAAATGAAAAACCGTTGAAACTAAACACGCGAACAAAGTCCCGGGGGACAGCTAGTTTATTATAAAAGGTTTGAATTAAGTATTATTTTAATGACGAAAATACTGTTTGAAGTCGCCTCTGGTACAAGGTTAGAGTTCGGAAGAAGAAACGAAGAAAAAATAGCTACGTTAAACAACATCAGACTTTGCTCCAGGCAAAGTTCAGTAAAGTCATATAACTCAGTCATCATGCCTATAAAATTCCTTTTTAGTTTTAGACTTTAGACATAATTCCATCAAATCAAGTGCAATAGACGGGTTTTCTGTCGGTCCTCTATCTGCTATAAGTATTGTACGAACAGCTCGCGGAAGATGGCACTCAGCCTTATAATGGGTTGTCTCCGGCAATTGAGACGGCCAAACGGACATCTTACAAATTTGTACTATTGTCAACAGTTTTACAATTTCTTTACATAAGCATTTAGATAGCGTTAACATTGTTAACAACGTTAACGTTGTAACTTTAGGGAATAAAAATATATTTAATAGATTCATCAGCTGTTTGAAAGGACACCAATAAAACGTCTAATCTGTAATTCTAATATTCTTTGTTGTTGAATTAATCTTTGAGAGACTGCTAGTACACATACACTACGAGTGTCCTAATTTACAGAAGATAAATAAGCTTAAAAAAGATTTTTACTTTGTAACATATAATGGGCCTGTTTCCTATTTTTTTTTTAATGTCCGTCTTGTAGATTAATGAATTTTATTGGACACGTACTTTTTCTTTTTTCCTGCATACAAAAAATGATCAAAATACAGAGAACTGAAGTTACGCGTGACGTCACTCCTCGCTACGATTTTTAGCGAGGCGTAGCGTCATAAGCCCCCACTCCGAAACTTGAAAGCGGTGTATCTTTGTATTTTTCTATTGTTTTGATAAAAGAAAAAATACGTGTCTAATATTTTTTTATTATCTAACTGACGGACTAAATAGATTTTAACTTTTCATACCCAGGAAACATCCCTATTGTGTCACGTCGAACCTTCGCCTAATAACGGTTTAGATTTCTTTGCCTTTTCTGAGAAACTTCGCGGTTCGGTGGCTATAGAGTCAAGTACCACGACGACCGAAGACTTTCGCTAAGGTCTTCCATTAATATCATGTTTAAATTAGACATCTATAAATAAACCCTGTTGACAGGTGAAAAGAGTTCCTACTGTCTTACTAAAAAATACCATTTTGTTTTCTTTTTTATTTAAGTTTCGGATACGAAATTATATTTTTACTGTGTTTGTTAATTGGAAAGGAGAAGTACAATATTGTAGTTAAAAACACGTCAAAATGGAAAAGGTTCTAAAAAGACGTTTTAAATCAAGTGAATATTTTCTAGGTATTTTGTCAATTTTATTTGGTTTAGTTTTTGGCATATAGAACAATAAAAGAAGAGCGGCTACTCTGCCATCTGTGTGCATCATCTTTTTCTTCGAGACCTGTTATTTAAGATTAGTATTTAAAATGTTTTGTTAAAATTTACAATAAAATTATAAAATTTAAATTGTAGGTAGACATTTTTATTTACTAGTCTTAGCTCTGTCTTAGCTATGAATATTAAATTGGGAATGCAAATTTTTTATATATTTTTTTCTATCAATTAAATTTATATAAAAAGAAAAACAGCTGCTAAATTAACAACCATTAAACACACAAACTGTCAAACGCGCAAAGTTAAAACATTCCTTAAATTTTATGAAAATTTTCTAATTAGGTAGGTATATGCGCGATTTTCTTGTTTTTTTTTTCCGTAAGAACCTTCTACAGAGTATTAGAAAACTTAAAAAAAAGATAAATGAAATCGTTAAAGCCGTTTTCAAGTTATGGTGTGGTGTGACCAGGGGAAATCGGGATTCATTTTTTATATTTTAATTTATTTAAAAAAATATATTTTATATAATATTTTTGTTCATAGTTTTTGTAATCGATATAGGATTCATAACTGTCGTTAGTACAACGACAAAAAACTCACCTTATATAGATTATTAATGTACCGCTTTGCACGGGTAGGCAAAGTAAACCTTCCTCTTCAATCACTCTATCTATTGCTGAAAACTGCATTAAAATCCGTTAAGTAGTTAGCAGTACTAATATTTATTCTGTGTAGTTAGTGAGTTGGTTTTATACTATACATAGATAAATAAACATTAAGCTCGGTTACATTTCTTTTGGAAATTGAATACTGCTAATAAACAATAGAATTAAGGAATAAGTTATTACCTCTTTACATCAATATGCGTATGTTATAATATTTTAAACCGTGTTCATAATTATGTGATTTGGTACCTACCTACCTGTGGTAAAATATTTCATTTGTTTATATGTTTTATCAAATATACAAGTCGGTGTTACTAATTCCGATTAAAGTCAACAGAATAATTTAAATCAATCAAAATAACACGAATGTTTACGCGAAAATAACTCCTACGTAATAACCTATTTTTTCGTTTTTATTATTTTCTTACACGTGTGTAAATCTGGGTTGGTCACCGGACTATTAAAGTTTTATAATTTATCTCATTGCTACTTTCTCATAGTTAAAAATATTTCCCTATTTTGGTTTGCGACCTGGCTTAAATTAGATATCTGTTTATTGTATGGAGCAGAAATCCAATAAATTGTATTTACAAAATATTTTCAAGTAATTAGGTTAATGTATACGAAGAGATTTGTTAATGAGTTTCTGCATTCTATTGTTCCATCTGTTTTGAAGAATTGTTAGTTTTAATTTTTAGTGGGGTCAGATAAACCGCAATATATCCTAATTTATGATCATTTATCGGCATAATACATCGATAGTTAGGTATCTCATGATATAGAATCTTTATTGTTATTTCTTATCACCGACTACTGCTGGCTCGGGCTGATTCTATGCGTTTCTTTTTACATAATACAGAACTGAACAATCGTTTTCTATGAAAATAAAGTTATTTATAGCAGTCGTGTGGTCTATAACATACCTACGGTATAACAATGACACGAATAAAACAACTATTATTAAGCAATAGTTTATATGCCTACTTACTAACTACCTTTAGTTTTTTTTATAAAAAGGGATATCTAAAGAGTATTACTATGTCATTCATTTCATACTTAAATTTGTTTAGAACAATTCATAATGGATTTGAACTTTGTCGCCTAGCAGCGTTTAATATATATATAAATATTTCTTTCAGAAGGTATTTAATCCTATAATTCAGTCATTAAATGTGTAGGTACAGTCAGGCGCATATCAGTGGACTTTGTAACAACGCCTTTATTTCAAACCAGTAAGTTTAATAATCGTAACTCGTTGTTACCACTTGCGTGCGTCCGACCGTATAAAATGCAGTGTTTTGTTATACACAACATGTTTTAGTGAAATTAGAAAAGTTTTTTAAATGAGTGGTTGTGTGGACCGCTCTGGTGCGCCGGCGCAGGCTGCGTCGCCAGGCGTGCGCGGTTTGTAGTGACGTCACTGTTGTCTCACCACGGCATTTGGCTCTCATTTAATAACAAACAAACAAACATATTTTCACCGGCCCGTGAACTAGTAAAGAAAACAACAATCAGCTGGCTTACTAATCTTAATTTTCTATTCTAATTTGCATTTATTAGTTTGTGTTTTTTGCGTGCATAATTTAAGAAAGTAAATATAATTATTTTTTTATGTGATAAACAAAAACAATATTGATTATAATCAAACTTACCGGTATAAACTAACGCGGCTCGATTTAACCGCACAAGTTAAAGTAAAAGCAACCTTTGTCACAACACCTCAGTTTGGTAAACACTAGCCAGCAGCGGTGGTTCAGGCACATATCACTTGTATAATATTGATTTTAGTTTTCAAACACGTTACGAATCTCGGTTTTCAGCGTTTGACCGCGGTCAGCTGTGATGGGCTTGTGCGCCGGCGTCGCTCGCGGCACTGACTCGCTGCGCGCGCGCACTCCGCCTTATCGACAAACCTTTCGCACCCGATAAGCGAACTGTCGAACTGTTAAGTAGGTACCAGCGGAGCTACATGTATTCCCTGAGCTACAAGCGACGAGACGTTGTGTGAAAACCTCAACAGTAGCGAGCTCTCTGCGAAATGTGTATTTAAGTAATCTGCTCATTAGACCAAATATCTATTATGTAGGGACTATGAGAGTTTACCTTTTATCTATTGATAATACACGATTTCTAATACGAGCTGTCAGTTAGTGATAGGGCATTTGAGTATTAGAGCATTTCATACAACGCCAGCGTGCTCGATCTGTTTAAACATGTAGAGAAATAGGAGGTCACGGTCGGACGTCGACGCTTCATTATTTCCGCGGTTGGCGGCTGTTCAAAATATCTTTTTTTTTTCTCTCTTGTAAACACTATCAAACATAACACCAAATGCTTTGTAAAATATTTTTAGGTACTAATATTCGATCCTACGGATCACAAGTTGCTTTTTAGACCTTCGGATAAAAGATTGCTTCTGGCAAAAAGTAAAAAGTTTTCTATAGGAGCCAAATTTATGTTTTCCCTCGACAACTACGTATCATTTGCGATAAAACTATTTATAATGATTTCTGAAGCTCCAGTTATTTCGGGCTTGTGGTCATAACCGCGGCTGGCAAGAGGCAGGTCTTGGGTTCGCTTCACATGTCGAACAAACAGTAAATATTAAAAACGTAAATAATTTGTACAACATTAATAAGTTTACTGTAATATGTTGAACATAATACACATGTAATTCTTGAAGTGTAAAACCATATTTTTGTATTTTAGCATGTTGTAGGTACAAATCAGCGTTAAATTAGATTTATGTGTAAAATAAAAAAAAATCGAATGCCTCGATGGTAATCTTGGATTCGTGTTTATTATGATGAAAATCACAGATCACTGAGAGAGTCTCTTAAAGCGTAATTTTTTCTATAAGCCAGTCTGTGACGCACATTCTTGTAGTTCTTCGCCTAAAA
The DNA here is from genome assembly GCA_932294365.1 of Diachrysia chrysitis. Taxonomy (NCBI): domain Eukaryota; kingdom Metazoa; phylum Arthropoda; class Insecta; order Lepidoptera; family Noctuidae; genus Diachrysia; species Diachrysia chrysitis. Next base: position 5,235,409 of record OW028649.1, on the reverse strand, counting down.
CTTCCATTAGGTTTGTAATTGTTCATATAATTATGTACCTACTATAACTTCATATAATATAATAGTGATGAAGATAAAGATGATATAATGCGGAATGCGAAGATAATAACTAAAACAACTGAACCAGCGACCAAACACGTGAATACTTGACCGATTTTTTTTTATGCGAGAGAATCTATTTAAAGCTTTGGAAGCTGTATTCTCCTGTGTCCAATTCTAAGCCTCGTTCCCTTTATCAACTATTTTAATATTATGATCGTTGCGGTTTGGCTCTGGTGTCTACTTTTATTAACCTGATCATTTCTTGTACAAAACACTATTGAGAAGTGTTAACTCGTGTAATCCACCGACATCTATAAACCTACTTATAATATTATCCTCTTCAACGTTTATTTTAGAAAATATTGAACACCTAGAAGCGATGGCCCACTTGATATTAAGTAAGTATCTATCTTCGACTAAGATGGTGTTTATTTGGAAATTATTCGCAATATATTAATTTACTAATTTGAAAAACTATCCATTAATTGTTTCTCAATGTCTACCGTAAAAGCGCTTATAGTGTATTAAAACAAAACCCACACGAGTTAACATTTGATACATAATAAAATAACCGGGTTAATCGAATTGATTCGCTATGGTTATTTCGTGTTGGCGGTATACCGTAACACCTAGTAATATTTTAATCTTATTAGCCGGAACGAACAATATGATTTCTAATAGGTATTCCCTAGATAAATTATTTAGATAAGGGCTCTTACATATTATCCACACGTCCCAGTTGCCGGTAGCGAAGTGTATGTCACTCTATGTTGTTTACCGTACAATTACCGTCGCGTCGGAATCCCGGCTGCCGGGACGTATGAAAAAGAGCTTCGGATTTTTGTACTTATGGCCTTATTTATAAAAATCTCGACGATGTTTACAGATTCTTATTTCAATTCTTCTTTAGAACTTTCTAACCAAGCAAGCAAGCCAATTTCAATAACATATCCGAAAAGATAGTTTCCCTACTAGAGGTCAAGTAAGTCAAATTTCTATCTCTAGTAGGGAAAATGATCTACGGATAGGTTGTAGAAATTAGTAGTTAGCAATTACTAAACCCTTAACCTAAGGCTGTAAGTGACAATAAGGGATTGTTTCCACAAGTTCCACTGTCAATTAGTCCCATGGAACTAGTCAGATTTTTTTCTCAGTATTTCCATTGGCTTTTGTAATGGAACTAGTGAGAATAATCTTAGCAAGAGTCGTCTTATTAGTTCCGTTGCAATTGGTCCTGGTTTTATATTAATACGCTTGATACAGACTGTATTAAGTCGTCTCCTTTCCATTGTGTTGTTGGAAATTAACCTTACATTATCTGCTACAATAAAAGCACCGAAACAAATAAATTAATCGGATTTTAAATAAAAGCAAAGTAGTATTTTTTTTCAATATCAAACATTAGCGTAATCCTCAAAAAGCAATATGTTAACGAATTTGATCACCTGTAGCTGTATATAATGATAAACATATTTATTACTTTTTTTTAACTCTGTTCGAGTAGGTATGGTCTAGTTCGCATATCTAAGGAGGATAACTCATGCAATTTAAAGGGCATTAGTTACGAAGAAACAATGAAAATAAAACAGAATTGTCTCAAGAATAATTTCTTAACAATGCATCCATATTTTTATTTGTCTTCAAGCAAATACTGGATCAATAATAATTATACTCGTTGTTCCATTCATCAACTAGGTACTTGAAAGGCGATGGTACAAATCCGATTAAGACAATCTTGAACTATAATGAATAAATTCCTAAATCTTTTCTTTGCATGTTGATAACAGTGTAATCTAGTAATAATCCTATAAAAGCATTTCTCAAGAAAGCCTACAAAAACTAAATTTGTTGTATAACTAAGAACAACGACTTTTTAAAAATAAAGACAGTCGACGGAATGCGACCTGACTTTTAACAACTAAGCTAGGCATTAAAAGGGTTAAGAAACTCTTTAGCTAGGTGCAGTACATACGAAAACTACACAAATATCTATTCGATATGTTTACAAGTCAAGAGCCCTTTCTTAATTGGGTCAAAGATAACGTTTAATCCTTTTGTTGTTTATGTAAGTACACAGGTGACGAAAGTCGATGAGATTAGGTTCTAGATATTTAATAATACCCAAAGAGTAATATAATATAGGGGGAGTGAAATTATAATTTTAAATACTTTTGATATTTTAATATACTCTAAGCTAAGCTTTCTGTCACAGAGAACAGTAATATAACTTTTATGTCCTATTACATTCATATAAAGTAGGTACTCGCTAGAGTATAGGTGTTCTGTGTCTCTGTGTTACTGTTCTTCTGACTGTTCTGACATGAACGCCTGTTTTTTTTTCTAGCCAGTCATGTTTGATTCGTTTGCACGTCAATACTCTTTGCGATAGACTGTAAATTAAAAAAAAATATGCAAGAGAGCGAAGATTGTCTTTATATAGTCTAATCGTATAATATTATTCTATTTTATAGTTTTATTTAATGCTAAATAAAATTATAGATGGTTTATTATAATTATTATCTTTAAAAAAAGTTCATGGTCGGTTCGTTGTTTTTTGTATTCGATTAGTAAGTTGAAACAACTGTCGAAGGAATTAGGCGCCGCGCAAACGTGTCTTGTGTCGGATACAAGCCACCAATGAATATTTTTTTTTTAAATCTGCTCCCGCACAAATGAATTTAATAATTGTGTCGTAGGGGGTTTTACAATAATTCAAATCACATGCATAGAGAACACTCAGACTTGGAACAAGCATTTGTGGACCACACAAATGGTTGTCACATGTGGGGATCGAGCCCGCGCCACGTCGCGCACAGAGGCGCGTAATTGGCACGGTGACTTATACCACATTTTTGTAACCGGTTGCTTCCACTTGTCATAATTATACCGATCGCTAATCCAAAAGTGTTCGGTGTCGGTAACTGAAACCAAAAGTCGGCAGTTAAAGACACAAGCTACATTAACAACCCTTACAATTGTACCTTGCAAGTCGTCTGTTGGAAACCCAAGCAAAATTAACAAATTTCCTTATAATAGACGGTGCCTACGATGTTATCGGTGTCTGTATCATGTGTGCGACATATTTCAGTTCGTTCGGGTAGTGTGCTGTGTTAGGAACTGTGTCAGTTTGCCGATGCCGCCACATGACACCGCACCGTGTCCTGTGGCGGTGTGCCGTATCGGCATCAAAGAGTGGACCCACGTTTGCGGGACGCCCTACGTACTCATTACAAGACTTTAGTTGAACTGCGTAGAAATTCCAAGACGATAGTTTGCTGGTGATGCTTAGCCCAAAAGCTGTTCATGTTTGTGATAACCTTAAAAAAGTTAGAAAAAAGGGTCAGGGATACTTTATACAGCAATAGCTGAATGTTGGATTAGATAAGGTTATCTTAAAAATGATATTGAACCGAACATTAAATATTTCCCAGGGTTTTCGATTGTGCTATCACATTGTCAATAACTCATCAAGGATAAATATGATATTTTTGCAATATCTCATCAATTTATTGCTTGTTATCGTTTTTGCATTTATTTATTAAAAACTTCATAAAAATATATTTAGGAAGTAATCGCACAATAGAAACTTTTTGTTGTTTCGGTTTTGGGAAACATGGTGGAAAAATGTGTCAACCTTAGAGATAATGACAAAATTTTAAAGTATAATATTCTTTTTATTAAAAGTTTCCAAAAATACAAAAAATACAGCAGGATGATGAAAGCAGCGCATCCATCTTCAGCAGGAGAAATAGGTATCTGTTTATTTTTTCATTTAAATATCATTTAAAAAAAGAAATGCCTGGACAGGGCTCTTCTTGAGATTACAATTCGCATGATTGTCCTTGACTCTAACGCTTGATGATCTTTAAACTCCCTCCTCGAAATGCCTTTTCTATGCTTTAAATAACACCTTATTCACCTTGAGGTTTCCTTTGCATTCCAAAAGATGCTGTTCTCTGTCATTTAACTAGAAAGTTCCTCCAAGGTGTCAGCAACACAATGTCGAAGTAAATATTTCCAGAGGTCGAGGCGACACGTATATGTAATGTGTAATGGGAACTTATATTGTTCTTAGACATAATATAAGAAGAAAACTGGCGTAATATGATCATTATTAACAAATATTAGCTGTAATGCGGCAATTGTCTTACCTTATAATCATAACGAGAAACTTATATCACCAACTATTCTATGAATCATAGTTGTGTCGGACATACCCTTTTAAATTACTATGAGATTTTATTTTTATATTTAACGATAATATTGGCATAACAGGCGACAGATACTGTTTTTATTTTATTCCTTACCTTGGTTTTCGAAGATAAACTGATATAATGATATATATGTACACAATATTTACTTATCCGAGGACAGGACAGTTTGGTACAAGTGTCATCAATAACTGTTGTTTTTAATTACTCTCTGATAGCAATCTTATAATACCGTTGTGTTTTATAAAGTTTCAAGGTTACACTGCCTTATTTTTTTTCGTCTTACACTTTTTTATGGCTAATCAGCGTGTTATGAAGCTATAGATTGTAAATGTAATTATCTTAACCCGACCTAATCTTTAGAAAGTTTACGTTTTAATATTGTCATGGAATTCATCATCTAGCTAACGAGTCGGGTAGTTCAAGACACGAATATAAATACATAAATATAAATTTAGATACAACTTGCTATCGTGTAATTAGGAGTCAATATCCTTAAAATTCAAGTACTGATAAACTACTTGGTTACTTGTTCTAGATAACGATGGCAGTACCAAGAAACGGGCCCTGCGACCGGTCAACAAGAGAGCGCATTCAGCCAGCCCCATCGCGGCCCGGCCAAAAGTATTTTCTTTGTAATAATATCGGAGGAACAATGAAAGTTATGATGATAGATATCAGAGTTTATACGAAACACTGCATAGCAGTGTTGTAATGACATCCTACTCAATGATTATAACAAATAATTCCTTATGATTAAACTTTTAACTTCAAGACTGTTACTAATATTGTTCAAAAACGTGTTTTATATAATGATGTACTGTTCGTGTTAAATAGGTGTTATCATTATTTAAGCCACATATATGTTCGAAAAACATTTTTTGATATCTTACTTTGGTAGGTAGATGAAACGTCTCTCGCACTGAATTGTGGCGCGGGGGTTTTACAAACATTCAAATTTCATGCACAAAACAGACTTAGTACAAGCATTTGTGAATTACAAATGCTTGTCCCATGCGGGGATCGAACCCGCAGCACGTCGCGTACAGTGGTAATTAGCGTGGCCTATACCACTTGGCTATTCGTGCAGTCGCTATTTGTACATGGTATTGATTTTCTGGTAGAGAGGCTGAGTGATTGGAATGTAGGAATTGCAGGTTACTTACTTATTAACCTACTTACTGTAAACACAAATATATTTGTGCAATCCGCAAATCTTAAGTATATGACTGTTAGTGCCTTACTAATTTTGATTTGGAAACGGGATCCTCGGTTACGAAACGTTATTTAAAGGAAAAAAAAAAGATAATACAGCCTTTGTTTGATGCGAGTATCCTTAATCACTGTCGTTTTATTTTCGTTTTGACGTCTTGGTATTTCACATGCACATCAGTATAAGCTGTCCATGAATTTCGATTACATTCTCAGAAGGTTTAAAATAAGAATTTAACGAGTAAGGTACACCAGCATCTTTTAAAATATGAATTAACTAGCGATGTTTCGTGGTTTGCTTATAACTAAGTAATTTTTTAATTTAAGAGTCCTCTTCATCCAAAAAAGGCAGCAGAGAGAAGATGTCAGAGTCTTTCGCCTTGCAATAACGTAAGTGTATTTTTATTGTCAGATTATGACGTGATATTTTAATCTATTAGACCTGTTCATATTTATAAAATTATAATGTTACACTAAATATTATTGTAAATAATGTTGTTTTTTTTTGTAAATATTGCAGGGACCGAAAAAATCTCTTGACCAATTAGGTCCAACCTGCTGTTCAGCACCAGAAGGGATACTTCCACAGTTTTCCGTTCCAGGCAAAAGCGAAGCAGGTATATTATATAATAGGATTATTCACCTTTCACCTTTGTGAAAAAACCCCGCACTAAGAAATTTAATCCTTGTGTCGCGGGGGGTTTTACAAACATTCAAATCACATGCACAAAGAACACCCAGACTTGGAACAAGCATTTGTGGATCACACCAATGCTTGTCCCATGCGGAGATCGAACCTGCGGCACGTCGCACTCAGAGGTAATTGTCGTATACCACTCGGCTATCCGTGCAGTCAAATTGTAGGTATAACATATTTGTATATCGTTTTAAACTTGTAATTACTTTTGTTACAGAAAAAGACATGGTCATGCCACAGTGTGTCTTGGCAAAAGTTATGAGAATATTAGCAACGAAGAAAAGGGAGTTTCTGAAAATGCGCAAATGTTTAGTTTCACAACAGGTAGATAATCATAATAATATAGTATATAAGTCACAATAGTAGTAATTAAGCTTTTGGTATATTGCATAGACGAAAGTGTTCATAATTGTGCAGGATTTAAGAACTAAACTGACCACTTTTTATGTATCGAAAATGTTCTCCATAAAATGAAATTCTGACAAGGTCCAAATTAAATTTGACAGGAGGATATGAATAATTAAGAATGCAATCATATCCAGGAACTTGAGGTACCGAGAGACAAAAAGCATTCCTCGCGTTAAAATTTATACTTAAAGGCGAGGTCGAAAGCATCTGATACTTGTTTAATGATTAATCATGTTTAGGTTTTGTTTTTTTTTATGTATAAATAAAATGTGGGCATACATACCTTTTTAAATTTTGGTTAATGTTCTATAGAACACGCTACTGGAGAACTACGCCCAGTTGAAGGAGTTGGAAGCTCGTGCAGGTCTCTCGCAGACAGATGACAGTCTAGGCGAGGTGCGGATTCTGTCAGTCAGCGGGTGGCCAGCGCATGATCTCCTTATGCTCGTCCGCGATGACCTTGAAATGCCGCTGCATTCGGAAATAAGTGGACTCTTTGGTGAGGATCTACGTTTGATCAGAATTTGAGACAGTTTCCTAAAATGATCTGATTTTTTTATTAATATGCCTTTGTAATTAAAATTATCAGCTTTAGACGCGATTAAATTGCTTATCAAAAACAAACATCTACATCGCATTATCAATACGTCAATACGTAAGTAAGTAAGTACAGTCAAGCGCATGTCAATAGGTAGTAACACTTTGATATTGACAGCGCCTTTATTTCAAACTTATTAGATCGATTTTCGTAATTACATTCGTTGTTACTACTGACGTGTCCGTAACATTTACAGGAGATTCGAAATTAGGTAGGATGGATAAAAACACATTCCTCTTTGTACAGTCAGGTCATCAAAGTGAAATGTACTTTATTTTTAAGTAGTAACCAAACACCTCTTCGTAACTATTTCTTGTGTATCAACTGTTTTTTGCATTATGTTGAAGTGTCTTCGGTTGAAATAAATTTTGCTTTATTTTCAATTTTTAAGGTCCACATGTGCTACAGCAGATAACAGCCCAACTGAACCCTATTCCTGAAGAGGTGTTAGCAGTGAGCGCGGAGATAATGGCGCGACGGATAGAACTGCTCAATCTCCTGCGGGGCAAGCATCGGACTGACCGAGCTACTTACCTCACAGTTAGTAATCAGAGGGTGCGAATACTGTTATGTAACACGGGGTAACGTATGTTATGCATTTCATTGGGCTCTCCTACACGTGAAACATAATCTGTAGATTAGCGTCAAGAACAGTTAGTGATTAATGATCCTAGTTATTCCAGCGGCCCGAAAACCGCTGAATGTCGAATTTTAAAGATTTACTTTTGTTTCTTCAGAATTATAAAGTAAAATTTTCGATTAATTACAGAATCTAGAATGGAAAACTAAAAACACGGAATTCGACCACGAAACTGAAAAATTACACAGAATGGTAGCCGGCACAGCAGAGAATTTAAAAGCTAAGATTAATTATTCTTTAGAACTTGCGAAGTAAGTCATGCTGTTTATATTGTTAAAGCTATTTATAGGTAGGTGAAAATATGCTTTTGCGCTATTGCACATCCTCAGACAATAGAAGACTCGTTCAGGCAGAGGATCTATTGCGTCTTAGTAAAGAATAAACAAAGAAAAAACTAATAACAATGTAGTAGTCACTTCGGCATTGTGAGTCAGATATGCAATGTGTGTTGGGCAAATAGGCACACGTGACTTGATTGATTCACAAGTAGAGAGCCCCTCTGCAGGATTTAGATGTAATATACATTAAGTTCTTTTGACGAACGATGACATCATAACTTATTTCAATTGGTTTGGAATATCACAATTTATCTTTATTATTGATCATCCATAGTGTTTTTTGGCCGTTACATTCGGTAAAGTCATAATACAATGTATTCATTAGGATCCCATGGGTGGACCGAGAGACCATGATGAAGAAGATTGAACGTTTACAAAAGGAGAACATGATACTGCAACATAAGTTAGACGAAGTCGCAAAGAAAGAACCCACCGAAGAGCCAAAAGAAGTAGGACAGTTGTCAGATGCTTTACCTAACTATCAGGTTAATCTATATACACCGTAGAACTATTTGTTATATTGCTACTGAAGCAATAATCTCCTGCTAGTCTTATCATTTTGTTAGGAAACCACATGTCACACTTCGCGCTATGAGGTTTAAAATGACTGACGACGTCTTCATCAGATGATTATTATCTACAAAAATTATATTGTTGTAAAATAAAAGAAAATGATGCTTATGTTATTTTTAGGGTATTTCTGAGGAGTTGTCGAAGGAGCGTGCAGCCCGCGAAGCGCTGAAGGAAGTGGTGGCGGCCGCCGAGAGCATGCTGCGCGTGGCGCGCGCGCGCATCGCCACGCTGGAGCGCCAGCTTAAAGACACGCGCGCCGAACTCGACGCTGCGCGCAAAAAGCACAAAGACCTCGAGCAACTCGTAAACAGACTCGCACAACATACAAATAAGACAGTGAAGTTGTAACACTCTACATTACGATCCCAATCCGAAGGATCGAAACTATCTATAGCCCCACTTATAACTTTGCATTTATTATTATCATCCATATTTCATTAGTTTTGGTTTTATGGAAACCATGTAAATAAACTCTGTACTAATATTACTTTTGCACAAAATCAAAATCTTTTTTTCATTTATTTTGATAATTGTTAGTTAACCGGTTGTGTCTATTTCAGTATCGTCATCGAGAAACCAGCTATGATGCGCGCTCAAAGAAGTTGCTTGAAGTTTCCAAAACTGGTGAAATGACAATAGAAGCATTGTCTCGTCAACGAGATGCTTTGGAGCTTAGGTTTTCTTTCTAAACGTGTTTAAATACATAGTTTCGGCTGTAGTTTGTTGTGAGACTAAAAGTAAAGTAATGGTACTCAGGGTAAAGGAACTTCGCGAACAGGCGGAGCAGGCGGAGCGGTCCGCCGCGGCTAAAGAGGCAGAACAACGCGCGCGCGCCGAGTCCCTTCAGGCGAAGGTAGCGGAACAGGTGCTAAGCATTCGGGTCATGTTTTGTGTTTAAGTTGAACCGCGTTTAGGAACTGGTATTAAGGTTAACTTAAAATAGATCTCTGCGCAGGAGAAGGTTAAAGCGGCAACGGAGGGTCGCGTGATGGAGCTGGATGCCAAAGTTAAAGAATTAGAAGAACAGTTACAGTCTTTGCGTGACCGTTCGGTTAGACTTGTAGATATGGAGCGTAGGCGGTGCCTAGAGTATGTGCCATCAAAAGGTAAGCTAAGCTATTGATATATTTCACACATTAAGTACTATCACAGGAACTAAATCTTCGTAAAATGAGTATTTTTGAGAATTTTTGAACCATAGATACTATATACATTGATAGCACCTGACAGTTAACTATGTTTACATTAATGCATATACTATAAAATGTTGATTACTAAAATACTGAATAGCAATACGCCCTTGTTGTTGCCAAAGACAACAATTTAACTCTGAAATCTCTTACAGAAAGTGAGCCCTCTGACAGAGAAACTGAGATTTGGAAAGAGCTTCAAGTTACTCGAGTAGCGTTGTCACGCGTAGAAGAAGAACTTCGACAAAGTCGAGCTGATAAAGATAGCTTCTTGAATTCACTGTCTAGGATTGCGGTAAAATTTAATTACAATAATACACATTAAAAAACACAGTTTAAAGATCCCAACGTACTAAAATCCTAAGTTGCCAACGATTAATAACCAGTTTAACAAAGGGTTATCGTATCCTGCTAACTGCATTGTGGCTGTCAGGTAGACTGTCGTCCCTTGTTAAATACTGACATTCAGTTGCATTCGATTAGACTGAATCCTAATCCTAAGATAATCATTTAACAGTTAACATTCATGTTTTAGCAAGGAGAAGGCTCGGATAGCGTACAAGAGAAAATTGCAACTGAATTACTGGATAGGGAGCAAAAGATTGTTAAATTACAACATATTATTGAGGAACAACGAGAAAACGAAAAGCTAATGTGAGTTAATATTTAATAACAATGTATTTAAATACCTTTAGCCCTCTTACGCACTAGAGGTTAACCGCACCGTGCGGCTATCATAATCATTTTTATTACATAACATAGGCTTTTCATTACAAGCTTTTAAATAAGTTCCAATATAGGTCATGTAGATTTGTTTAGTTTAAATCTTACAAGCTAAACTAGAACCACTTCCTGACATCGACTCAGATGAGAAATTGCTTATTTATATATGTATTTTCGGTGACAATACAATGTTATTGTACATCCGTGGTGTTCTGATGAGGGAGCAAGGAGGTAACAATATAAAGGTATAACCAACCAACTTAGTAAAAACGGCGCAATCCTATAGTATTTGGGTTTGTTCGATTTGTTTTCACAATTCTTTAAAAGCTTGTGTTTAAAATGTATTTTTAATAATGACTTAACTAACGCTTGCGATAAACCAGAAAAAGCGCCGCTAGCGCGTTAGAGGGCTAACAGGTAGGTTAAATATGTTTACTCGTAAATGTATTTAGGTACCTATATTAATTACCTTGAGTTTAATTAAGTCTTATTTAATTTTAATACGTTTAAACAATTTCATTTTGTAAACCTCAGAAATTATTAAGTAAAAATAAATACAAGCATTCAATTGTAGCTTTGAAAATATTATCTAAATTTTCTATGAACAGGGAACAGAGTATGACGCAATACGAAAATCAGTTGGCAGCTCTACGTTTGGAAGTGAAGCGTTTACGAAATTATGACAGCTACGCCAAAGAAGTTCCATATCAAGAGTTACATACCGAGGTATTATTATTCGGTAGTTGACTATGATTTCTGTTAAATCTGCTTTGATGGATAGATAAAGACAGACCAAGGACATCGTTCAGCACAATGGGTATTAATGAGTCTGTTAAAATAGCTACTGGAGCTGCACATGCAAGTGGAGACGCTGTCTCGGGAGCGCACGGCGCTGGTGACAGCGGCGGCGTCGCGCGCGCTCATGCTCGAGCGGCACGAGCGTTCGGCGGACCTGTTCGCGCGCATGGTCCGCGCACGCCGCGACCTGGCCGCGCTGCTCGACGGCCGCACGGAACCCCCGCCACTCGACGAAGCTGGCCATGCAGAGGTTACTTTCCATAGGCGCTGCGCATGTTGGATGACAAGCAGCGTTCTTTCTATTATATATTGTGTCGCCCAAGGGTTTTTCTTGTTGTACTTACAGCTACAAATTTATACGACTCATTTTTGGAAACAGCTGGTTTGAGATTTTTTATTGTTATTTGACATGTACTCGTATGTTTATGCTATTCTTTGCTGTTATACAAAAATATAAATTTTGCAATAATATAAAATGTTTTGCTCATTTCTGTAGCATTACACTGAGTTATATTAGGAACCTATACATCAAAGACGATGAGAACTGTAGTCTGTGTTATATTATAAATCAAGACATGTATGCATTTAGGTTTCAAGATCGTTGTCGTCGGTGTGCGCGTCGGCGGCGGACACGTGGACGGCGCTGCGTGCCGAGCGCGCGCGCGTGCTTCGCCTGGAGAGCGCCGTGCTCGCGCAGAGCCTGCAGCTGGAGCGCGAGGGCCGCGTGCGCACGCAGCTCGAGCGGCGCCGAGCTATACTCGAAAGGGAAATCTTGAGAACCCATCATGAGGGCTCGTCCGACCCCTCCATTTTGAATCCAAACAAAAATCCAAGTTTGGTATTTTCCCAATGTTTCTTTATGTATTTTGGAATAACAGTTTTTATTATTAATGTTCTAGCATTTTTTACGTAACAAGGACATAAAGTTGCGTAGAATAGTCTAGATAACATAGTCTAAGTTTTAACTTAACTATGTCAGGTTCGTAATTAAACTGATTAATTAAGATTACCATTAAAATCATATAGCTAATTTGTCTTTTCTTTTTTCAGATTTAGGACATTCTTGGATTTAAATGACAGATGACGCTACCACCTTTTCAAATTCATGTTATTTTGTTAATAAATAGTGTAATTAAGTAGCACAAAAGAAAATTTTATTTCTCTTAAATACACGGTTTAGCACATATCGAAACTGTCTTAAACACAGTACAGCACAAACTATACAGACACTTTCATCACATCACTCATAGCCGATGGCCAGCGATTTTAAACATCTTGCACTTTTTTTCATCACGTATTTGATTACTCGTCATTAATTGTATATTTCTGGACAATAAGTTATCTTTAAGGTGACTAACAGCCGGAAGCAGCCCACGGAAAGGTTGAAAATTATTTTCTTTAATATTGGGAGGCGTGGTGTATACATTTATATTCGGTTCAGGGGTAGGAACCCACTTCTGTGTATCAATGTTGGTAATGGCTTTTTTGCGGTTAAGATTATCACCCTTAAACTGGTCATCATTTGTTGAAATATAAGTTTTCTTTACAAAATTGTCCATAACTATTTTAGTAGGTGATTCCTGTTCGGTATGAAACACAGTCTGATTATTGTTCCCTTTGTGACATTCAAAGTTCTCAAGTTTGTCTCGTCTACGGTCTCCTATATATTTCTTTTTCGGAGTCACAAATTGGTCTTTGGAATTCACGGTTGGTTCAAAAGATGTTCCCAATTCATCTTCAAGGATTTTGATTATGCTATCTAAATTGTTAGCAGGGACTTCAATGTGTCTATTTTCCATGTGATACGCTTCATATTCAGCAATCTTTTGCTCCAGCAACTTAACTTTATCTTGGTCTTTTCTTCTTTGCGTACTCGCTTTGCGTGTTTGATCTTCTAATGTCAAAATAATCGTCTCTAGCTGAGATATTTGTTGCTTACGCGTTTCTAAGTTTGTAATTAGAGCCTCAATCTCAGCATTCTTCTCTGTAATTTGCTGGTTTAACTGCAAAAAGAAGTTAAATAATCATTTTTATCCCCAAGTGTGTCTTACCTGCTTACTATACTAGCTCTTAATAGGCTATTTGACAGATTTATAATTTCTATCTTGAATTACTTGGTTACGGTTAAGAATTTCACCCATAAAATTTTTTCAAAAAGAAATTACGTATTTCGTAAGAAAATTGCAAATAAAAATTCAAAATTCAAATAAGCCGCCGAAACGCTTTATTCAAACAACAATATGTTTACGCGCGGATGACGTCATTATAACATTAGCCAATCGGGGTCGTTTCTCAATGTGTGGCGCGAGAAACAAATAGCCAAACATATTTTTGTGTTTTTGGATATATTAATTGTTTTAATTTTTAAAAAAAATGATGTGATTCACATGAAAAACTCTCATTTTATGCATTTAAAGCAAATAATCACAAAAATATTCATAGTGTCAAATAGCCTATTGCAAATAAAAATTCAAAATTCAAATAAGCCGCCGAAACGCTTTATTCAAACAACAATATGTTTACGCGCGGATGACGTCATTATAACATTAGCCAATCCGGGTCGTTTCTCAATGTGTGGCGCGAGAAACAAATAGCCAAACATATTTTTGTGTTTTTGGATATATTAATTGTTTTAATTTTTAATAAAAATGATGTGATTCACATGAAAAACTCTCATTTTATGCATTTAAAGCAAATAATCACAAAAATATTCATAGTGTCAAATAGCCTATTATGGGGAAATAAATTGTACTTACGTCCATGTCCGCTTGAGTTCTCATTTCTAAATTATTTCGTAATAATTTTATGATGTTAGTTTGCTCTTCGTCCTTTTCTGAAAGCATCTTTATAACGCCATCTCTTTGCTGTAAGAGACGTTCTTGCTCTGTGAGGCTCTCTATATGTCGCTCTAATTCCATATCTTTCTTTTGCAACGCTTCAGCAAGTTCGCCATTTTGTCTAGTTGCTTCAAGCAACTTCGCTCGTTGTTGATTCACCTAAAAAATTGTAGTTTGATAGTTAGTTAAGACTTTGATAGTCAGTTTCGAACTCGTAGTTACTATCGAAACCAGTTGTGCTCTTTCGAAAAGTAAGTGTAAGTTAATAGATTTTTGTGCACCATATTTACCATATCATGAAGCTCATTTAGATTTTCGAACTCTCCAAAATCTTCTTGTAATTCCGCAATATGTGTTTTTAGAGATGATAATTGTTCCTCATAAGATCCCATTTTACATTCACTGCAACAAATAAAAATTTCCGTTAATACTTTTAGACATTAACATTTAGGTATTAAAATGTTAAATGAAAATATCCGTCAAAAGGTAAAAAATAATAATTATTGTATTCACCTTTCTTGTAACTGCTGTTCCAGTAATGACTGTTTTTTCTCAAGTTCAGATATGTATTCCTCTTTATTCATCAGATCAGATTTAAGATTTTCTTCTAAATTAATAGACTCCTTGAAATTTTGCTGCACAGAAATGATAATTATTTTATTTTCTCTTAAAACAAAATTTAGCGTGTCATATATTCAATTATTATTACGTACCTCATACTCCTTGATGGTCTCATCTTGTTGAGCCATCCTAGTTTTGTACTCATCTAATTCAATTAACGCTACATCTAAATCTCGCTTAGCCGATACTAATTCTCTTTCATAAACCACAGCTTTATCTGAAAATCATTATGTACATATAAGAAATCACATTTTTCTTTAAAAAAAAAAGAATAGCTGGATCAACTTACTTATTTTCTCTTGTGTTTCCTGCAATTCTTTGGATGCATCTTTAAGCCGTAGTTCAGAGTCTAACAGTTGCGCACATAATGATTCCACCTTAGCTTGTAAATTTTTCTTTTCTTCAAGCTCCTCTTCATATTTCTTTTTAGCTTCAACAAGCTGCGCTACATTGATGTTCATGTCATGCTTTATACCCGAAAGTGACTCGTTATAAAACTGTGATAGTTTGCAAAGACGCTGCTCTAAGTCATCCTTCCTGAAATTGATAAAACACAAATATTAAACAGTTACCATGCCGACCATGCCACTTTAACATAAGTAATCATTTCACTATTTTCAAAACTCACTCGGCTTGTAACTTTTCACGTGCGTCTGCAATTTCTTCTAAATGCATTGTATTTTCTCGTATCGATTCTCTTAACTTATTTAGTTCTTCGTCAAAATCAGTTTGTAATTTTGTGTTCTGTAAAAGTAAAGGAGATTTTTTAGGTATAGTGTTGTTCTTTGAATGTTATTAATGAGTTCGTGTGTGACTCACCTGCTCATGTAATTGTTGGACGGTGCGCTCTAGCGTCCGAGTCTGCGAACGGGCTTGTTCTAAAGCTGCTTCTAATTGAGAAGCTCGTTCTGCGCCTATCTTTATTTGACCTTCTGCTCGAGACAAGCGATCCTTTATATAGATCTTTTTACATCTTTCCATCTGGAGTTCTTTTTCTAATTCCTATTAAAAAACATGTGATAACAGTTGCGAAGATATTAAGAAGTTCATGTTAAAAATTTAGCTTAAATGATTATTACCCCGATTTTGGTCTTATTCGATTGTGACCGAAGATGATCAGAAGTGTGAATTTGTTTCTTTAAATCGTTATTCTGTGAATTGAGATCTGATAACTCATACACCAATTCTTCCGTGCGTAACTGAAGGGCTATTGTTTCATTCGCAGATTTTCTGAAAAATACCAAAACATTATAACCTATTTTATAAAGTGCAAATATATTAAAATAATTATACATACCGCATAAATTCTATAATTTCATTGAGTTCCTTTAGAAAATCTCCATGGGCTTGTTCTAAGGAGCATTTCAGCATTTCATTTTCAGCATTAAATTCATTAATTTTCTTCGAAAGCTTGTGCAAACCAATACCCTTCTAATAAATAAGAAGCGTTATTACTTCAGCAAGAGATTTCGAATGTATATATGTAAATAAATAGACAGAAGTCGTACCTCATTTTTCAATGTCAAAGATTCAAACCAATCAATGATCTCCTTTCTCTTAAGAAGAGTCTGCTCGCACGTGGCAACTAACTTGGATGGCATACCGTACAGCTTATTCATGTCGACTGCTAGTGGAGTTTTGTTCGACTGATTATCTGGAAAATGGTTTAATACGTCACATACCTGTACCTACCTAGAACCTACCGCCGTTTCACATTAACGTCGTAAGTTCTTCTACAAAATTGTTTATGAAATTGACAAATAGCGCTTAAACATTTAGCGACAAGCCATATGATGTTAGTTATTTTCTTTTGTTTAAGATTTTTTTATTTAAAGTTAACTATAAATAAGGATTAATCTTACTTCCTTTTCTATTATTTTACACATTACCAGTTTTTTGCGATTTATCGTCGGTCTGTCGCACTGAGCAAAGTTGGAGCAGTTGCTCCGCAGTCAACTTGGCCACATTCATGATGCGCAAATCGTCGGAGGGTGGTAATATCGCCTTCTGGCCCAAAACTGTCATTTTCTGATGGGTATTCCGCATCAGCGCATACAGTTCCATTATAGCTTTCTGAAATTATAAGTAATGGAATTTACCTCTCAGGATTAGATTCAGAATTTGATTATTATCAGATTCACTGTTATAGGTTATTAAAAAAAAAATAGAAACGTAACAAAATGGATATTATTTTCATAGAAATTGTGTGTACCTGACGATCTTTAAGATCATTTTTCATCTTCTCAAACTGCACCATATTTTCTTGCCAACTTATTTTGAGTTTCATCATTTTATCGCTTCGAGAAGATATTGATTCTGTAATTACACAAATATCAATACCTACTTGTGTTTTATTTAAAAAATAACAATAATTTTAATTCACTTACCTTTATCTACAAGAGTATGTGTTCCATCACAATCCTCTAAATCCTCACATCGTTCTTGCTTTTGTATTGTTTCCTGAAAAATTCTTGATTGAACAATCGGGTAACTAGTTAGAAACCAAGCACTCTAATTTAATTTCAATAGCGCGATTCAGATTGGTTGAAACAATTGATTTTCTACATAAAAAGTAAATATACATAAAATATGTACATAAAAAGTGGCCTAGGCCTAGTGGCGGTAGTAAATTAAAATCATTTTTAACTTTTCTTATTCGATACCTCTGATCCGCAAGCTATGAGCTAGCATTAACACCTAGAATCGGTCTAACTGTATGTGTATCTAAATAAATGCTACGTTCAATTAAAAAAGCTTGTCTCCACGGGGATTCAGCAATGAGGAAAACGACGCGAGGAGGAGGAGGATGTTAAATTATTTTAGTCGTTAGTAAACATACCTGGTCCGGTAGGTCACTTGAATAACCATGACCTGGTTTCATTTGAGATCTCTGTAAATATAAATGGGATTTTCTGTAGGACTGCATGCTGTGTTGCTTGATATTTTATATAGTCAGAACCGTAAGTGACCAGAGAAGGCTGATATAGGAGTTGGCATATCAAATAGAAATATAACGTATTTTTTATTTTATCTAAGTTCCCTAATCTGTATCTTTGCCTGTCGTGGTTCGTGGTGGCTAAGCGGCTCAATGAGTGAATTCGTTTGACAATGTCTTACCAATGTGACGAGGATATATGTACACTACAAACGTTGTGTTTATTCCGAGACACCACTTGAATAAGTGAAGGAAATCATTATGAAAAAGTTAGATTACAAAAAAAATCGTCAACGCTCAAGTGAGCAAGCGTGGTAAATTATGCTTATTCCTACTCCATAAGAGCAGCAGTGAGACAATTGTAGGCCGATATTATTATTAAGAAACTTAAAAGAAAAATAATAAGAGTAGCAATGACATTACATAACTTCTCACCTGTGACCCTGGTACGGGCACAGTTATGACGGGTCGTCCCACCTTGCCTGGTGTAGTATGTTCATTCAATTTCTTAGGAATCGTGGATGGTCTCTAAATAAAAAAGATTATACATTATGCTGCAAGAAGCCATAATAGGCCAGTTTATAAAGAAAAGGGGTTCCATAGTTATTTGTCAATGCATAACAGAAACAGACTGAACGGACTCACTCTAGGTGCAGATAAGAAGCGCTCGCGGTCCGGCCTGGCTGAGCGCGGTATCGGATGGCCCGCCGGTCTTCCGAGACCCAACTCATCTTTGACACGATTGGCAGACTTCGGCCTTGACTGTCAACAAACATTTAAGGTTAGTATTATTTTATTTAATAAACTTAACTAATAAAATATACAAAAGAAATAACAAAAAAGACTAATCTAATTAAAACATGGCATGAAAAATTCGTCCTCATCGCAGTCCACTGTTAGGTTAGAATAGTACTTAGTACCTAGTGTGAGAATTTCAAAAAGTCGCTTAATTCTTTGATTCCGGTGGACTTTTTAATCTTAACTTAATTTTTATTAAACAATGATTTGATACTCTTCTTAACATTGTTCGAGTAAGTACACCTAAAACCATCAAATATTTTAATAAATTTATGACGTGTATCTATATAATTTTGATGTCACCGAAATGAAAAAGAACCTTTGGTATCCATCGACATTAAAATCACTCTTTTTCAACGCTTAATCTATACATTTAAATAAAACTTTTATTTTAGAAAAAGGATTGGCAAAAACCACAAAAAATTGAAATTTAACTAAATGTGATTGGCAGTTTAAACCCAATAATAAAGTATTATGTATGTATTATACTTATTAGCAATATTCTGACCAAACTACTTAACAAGTATATAGGGATCGTAGCAGTGTACTTCAGTTGTTATATTTATTTCCTCAAAAGGGTTTTATAAAAAAAAGTGGAGGAATACCTCATCGGAACGTGGTCGTATTCCCGCATTCCGTAAGCCAAACCGCTGGTGTTGAACTGGAATGGTCTCGAACTTTGGTCTCTGTAAAAAAGTATATTTCTCATGCGAAGAATTAGACTCATACATACAGTTATGTCTTTATCCCATAAAGGTGAAGACCACAGATTACCACTTGCTACGATCCTAATATACCTAATGTGTTTACTACCAAAGGCACTGTTTACTTCCAGTTTAAGATTTATAGGCCGATTTAAATATTAGACCATTACAATCATCTTCCAATAATATGTCTGGAGCTGTGTAGTTTATTCAAAATAATTAATACCGTAAAAGTCATACCGATGTTTCAGAAGGAGCTTTTGGTCTATTTGGTTGTAATCTCTGTCGCCCAGGGGGCAACCTCTGCGGAATACGACACTTTATAGGGCCTTTCGTAGGTTCAACAACGTCTGTAAACAAATAAACAAAACTAGTAAACATACCATCGTCCCTAACTTATCGAATAGTGGCCTACCTACACATATAAATAAAGTGTTATAGAATTATTGAATATATATATTATAGAATATTGTGAATTAATTCTTGTGTTCATGTGATTATTGAAGTACTGCCTCGCGCTCAATAAGCGCAGTAAATTAATGATAGCTATTCTGTCTGAACAATCATTAGAATCATATGATGTAGGTGTACTATGCCTACTGTAAATACCTACATAGTAAATTCAAACGTCATTTCACGCCCCTTACCTTGTCTAGGTTCAACGGGCACCAATAGTGACATGTTTTATTACATAACTTAGAATTTAAAAGCGGAACGCACTTTCGTAAAGCGTTTAAATTGTAAAACCAATATAAAGTACAAAAATTTCTTAGCAATTACGTTCCAAAAGTAAATGACTTGTGGTTTTCATTTTGTGTAGCATAGATTTAGAAGAAAAAGCCATGTCCTAGCAAATAATTTCGGCCAGCTTTCTTATATTCCATCTGCTTTCTCAGTTCTCTAAGACTAAAAAGTTTGTCATAAACTTGAACCAAAAAGTTTTATTGTACATATTATTTTCTTTGCGATGTATCGCCATAAAATATTTATCCTGTCAATTTTCAAATTAAGAACTCCAGTCCATCATCACCAATCACGCAAATAGTTTAACAAAATATCAAAATTCCAGAGGTTTTCTTTTACATTTTTATATTCCATTTTTCAGCTGTAGAGTTTATTATGACGACTGCGGCAAAATCACAAAAGGATAAACCTTGTAAGTATTTTATATTTTTTGGCTTCTGATAAACATCTAATTTTATCAATATTAATAACGGTTATTTTCATAAGTACAATCAGCTAAAAGTAAATCTGTGGGAGAATGTTTAAAAAGAAAGGTACTCCCAAAATGTTTTGAAATATTAGGAAAATCTACACACTTATATAGAGTCCAATCCCTTCTGATTGAAATACATGGAGACAAAATGTTTAAAAAAAGTAATTGTCATGAGAGATGAGGAGAGTCTGGTCTTTTCACCACACGTTCACTTTTAAGACATTGACGTAGGCGAATCAGTTTTACACTATCCAAAAACTGAATTATATAAATCTTAAACCCAACGTGAAGTATTTTGAGTAAATGATTACTATGATTAGTAACAATTTTTAGTTATGAGTATTTGTGTCAATTCTGTTGTAGTTGGCACCGCTCCGCGATTGTTACCTAGGCCGACAGCAGCCTCCGCCGCTCGCGCCGCTCGCAATGCTACCAATAGGAACTTGTCGCTACCCTCCCAAAGACTATCGCCGACACGGGTGTCTGCTTGTCCTAAGGTACTAGAATGGGTGGCAAACAACTTTTCTATGGCTGCACAACTGATATTTAGAATCCTTTAGTGGGATTGGATGGTCAGGAGGACGGTGGCGGCGGCACCAGAATGAGTAACCATTGTTTCGACTGCGCAGTAGGCCAATTACATTTCAGTCGCAGCACATTTAAACTCAAACTACCTCAATAAAAACTTTTTACTACATGCGCAAACTTACTCCACTACGCCAAATTTGTTCAAATTGTTTGCCATCCAACATGACCACCAGCAGATTACCACGCTTGTAATATACCGTAGAATAAAACCACTCACAATACAGAGCCACTACGAAAGACAAACGAGTTTCCTTAACCATCTCCAATTACAAGGCTACTATATAAAAGTTGGTCAGTAGCAGGCATTGTATCTCGAAAAGTTTAGTTTTTCAATAAGTATAGTAAGTAGTTAAAATGTCATGTTGTAAATAGTTACAGGCGAAGAATTCTCTAATTCAACAACGTCCGCAAAAATCGGATTCCAAAACGGATGTAAAGGTGAGAGAAGAATTAGACCTATTTTGGTTTGTATATTTTCCTAATTATTACCTTTAATCCTAATCCTAATTTATTTTACAGCTTAATGGGAACTCAGAAAACGAACCATTGGATAATGTTAGTGTAAGTTTGTCCAATATTCTATTCATTTACTTACCTTATGTTAACAACATCGGTAACTTTGATGGTTTTCGTAATTCTTTCGGTTTAGAAGTTGCCGCCGGTAGAAAATGACACTTATATTATCGAGAATTCCTCGGTAATGATAATAGAAGAAGCATCGGACGACCAAGTTGCATACGAAGGTGGTGTTAATCTACAGGACATCAATGAAAACTGCCCTTTGGGTAAGTATAGAAATTTACAGTAAGTACTTAGGTATATGAAAACTATATTTTTATTAATCGCATTTCATATGTAAGTGATAGAGCTTTTTGTTGGTCCAGAATTAAAGAATAATGAAGGAGATCCAAATGATCATCAGAGGTTGAACGAATCTGATATGCCACAACATAATCTATGTCGCAAAATTGGTAAGAATAAAAAAGGCTTTGTAGCTCCCGCGTTATTTACGTAATATAAACATATTTATTTTATCCAGAAGTAAGAAGTCGGCCCCAAACTCCAGCGTTAAACAGTCGACCCCAGACACCGCGAAGCATTCAATCGAGTCGTCCGCAAACCCCACGCATGCCAAGCCGGCCCACGACGCCTGCGCATCCGGTGCAGCGCCACAGCACGCCCACCAGCAGGCCCAACACGCCGCAGCTGCTATCCTCCCCGTCCCGCCCGCGAACACCAGCCTTGAACGTCCCGCCCAGTTCTAGAACACTGTCACCGGCTACGGGCAGCCCCACACGTTCTTACAAAGAAGAGGATGACATTAAATCGGTGTTCCTCTCGAAGCAAAAGCAGTTTCATCGTATGAAGAAGGAACTGGACTTGAAACAGGTTCGCTTATAATGTTGCAGTCAATCCATCAAACTTAAGTAGTTATATACTTAACTACATAACATATATCAAACCTAAAATTACTTTCGTGGAGGGTGATGACACAAATAATAGGAAGAAACTTAACTTTTATATTTACGAATAAACGTTTATTTGAAAGAAATATTTGTAAGACGTATTATCTCTAATATTTTAGCAAGCAGTACTGGAAGTATTTGACAGTTTACGAGGGTTGCGAGAGCGCATGACACGCGAGGGTGTCTCTGGCTGCGGCGAGGGTGTTCAGCTACAAGAACTAATGGTACTAAATGTAGCCGACTGGACAGCTGACGAGATTGCCCAGCTGTGTCGCGATGCCGTCGCTTCCTCCACCACCGATGGCGCTATGGAATTCATTAACACCACCGTTCCTATCGGTAAAAACTTACTACTATGACGTTTTTTCGAGAGTTTCTTCTGTATCATAATAATGCTCTTAAAATTTAACAGGCTAGGACCCCGAAACTAGAGGAATTTGAAATAAAATGTTTTGCTTTATTAATAGACTTCATTTACCAGAAAATAGCACTGCTAGGTATAATATATTATGAACGAATTATACTAATATTTAAGGGAAATATAATGTATGCTTAAATGTTTCAGGGTATTCAAAATAGCGCAAGTTCTTTGTAACTTTTCAGTGTTTGATCTACTATTTTGTCAGACGTTAAAATACATTCTAATTTCCTCGTATAAAGGCTTTGCAGTTTCATCTCTTGACTGAATAAAAACGTCTTTCTATAACAACCTTGTATGAAAACACTTTCATTTAGTATATCATGGTGGTTATAATTAAATTTTTCCTTTCTAATATTCGAATTGAATTACAAGTAATCGCTTCAAGGGCGTTCTTGCGTAATAAATTATGGAGGTTAAAAATATTATAAATTAATGTATTGTTTTCAGATGAATGTGCGCTTGCCGAACTTGATACCAAAGTAGCAAACGTGCCAACTCGCTTTGCCGATTTGTGCCTTCAGGCGTTTACGGCGCGTCAAGAAATCATTGACTGGGTCAAGGAGCTCATTGAAAGAAGTGTAAGCCTGCAAATGCTTTTACCATAAATACCTTATATTTTAGAAGTATTTCTTACTGAAATATATAATTACTATATATATATATATATATGTTTTAGGAAACTGGGAGTGGAGAGTCGTTAGAGCGTATTGCTCGTTACAATGCTCAAGGACTTGAGCTCTGCGAGTCTCTTCGTGAGCTAAAATCCCGCGCTGATGATGCTGTTGACACCGTTACTCAACTGTCCAAGTAATATTTTGATCTTAAATACCTACATTAAAATTTATTGATTGCTTAACACTTTGTAGTGGTTTGATTTAGAGCTAGCAAGCCCACGCTGATGCAAACAGCGTGGATCTCTTTAAATAAAATCGAGGTAGTACTTATTAAAATTGCCTTCTTTCTCACATATTATTTGTATGTGTAGGCGAGCTTGTCGAGAACGAAGTGCATTAGTGGCTGTCGGAGAATCGTTAGTACGAGAAGTTGCACGACTTCGACAAGAACTAGAAACACGTTCTAATACTATAAGCGAATTGCAAGAATCCCGCATTGCATCTGACCGCAACAGACCTTCTGAGGTGAGTAACTGTCAAGAAATACATAGTGTCATTCTTGTCAATTTTTTTTTGCAATTGATTATAATACGTCAAATAGTAGTAATCTCGTAGCTACTTATAAAAATGCTATAATAACTGATAATATCATGCGATTCTAGGACTTGCGTCGGGAGTTAGAAGAAGAACGAAATGCAAAGAACGCTACTAAGGAGAAGTTGGCGACCACGGAGTCACAGCTCCGTCAAGCGCGCGTCCGCATCAGTAAGATGGACCGCCAACTGCGCGAGGCGGAAGCTAGTATTGCTAGTCTTACAGGCACGGTCAAGACTTTAGAAGACCAGGTAATTGGCTCACATGTTTTCTCTAACGACTTATTTTAATATATCAGCTCCTATATGAGTCTACTGCTAGAAGTAAACGTCTCTACCAAGCTGTGCCATTAATCTCGGTCCTCCGTCCTTTTACGCTTACTACTAAATATATATGTTTTTTAATTCAGAGTCGTCAAAGAGAAGTGCAACTGGAAGCTCGTGCTAGAAAGCTAAAAGAATCTTTGAAGACCGGGGAAGTAGCCAGTAGTCAATTAGCGCAACAACGTGACACGCTTCAGAATGAGTAAGTGAACACCGGATTTTAGCAAAGTAATAGGAAAAACGTAATGGCGTTGTATAATAACTAAATTGATTATTCCTTCTTTCTGCTTTCAGAATTCAAGATCTCAAGCAACAAATTGACAATTTGACTACTCAGCATAAGGCAGCAATACAAGAACTAACCAATCAGCTCAAAGAAGTTAAGAACAACTTGGATGAACAACGTAAACTCACCGAAAAGGAGCTCGTGCTGAAGGAAGCGGCTGAAACTGCTTTAATAGAGAGCATTAATAATATTGAAGACTTGAAAGCTAAGATTACTGAACTTGAAATTAGTAGACCTAATCCTGGTAATTTAATGTTCTGTAGTTGAAAGATTGTTCAAGTTTCTTTGTTTATTTATTCGTCTTTATTTATTTCTTTTAGATTTACTAACAGAAAGAGAAATGAATCTTTTGGCGGAATTACAAGCTACGAAGGAAACTTTGCGTGTAGCAGAGGACGAAGTGACAGCATGCAAACGGGAAAAAGTTCGATTTTTGGAAACTCTTACAAAGATAACCGTAAATATTACGATTATATATTTTTTAACATGTCATTCTCTTATTTAATATTAGTTATTCTAGATGGGCTTTCTTTTTCAGTCTTATGTGCCAGATAGTTTTTTTCCTCCAGTGAGGTGATTACAGTTGGCTCTAAAACTTGTGTGATTCCTCGAGGAGTGTAAATAAATAACCTTATTGCGTTCCAGGAATCGGAGAACAAGGTAGGCATGCAACAGAAATTGGCCGCTGAGCTTCTGAGCAAGGAAGAAATATTAGGAAAAATGCAAATACAAATAAGGGAATTGACTAAAAATATTAAATTGAAGTAAGTGGCTTCATGTTAAAAAATGCTAACATTTAGAATTAACTATTATGTTTTCATATTGTATTATATAATATTTCAGTGAACAGAAAGTAATTCAGTATGAACAGTATGTTCGAGATCTGCAAGCGCATAATCGCGCAGTGGCCAACTGTCAGGAGGCTCCTAACGGTATCAGCTATCAAGACTTACAGCAACAGGTAAAAGAAGTATTATTTCATACCTGCTTCTTGGACAATGACTGCTGGTAAAGTAATCATCTGTGTCAGGTATTCAAAGACTCGACTTCACGTAAAGTTGATTCCATGTCACCAAATAGTTTGAAGTATTTTATTATAGCCACTTAATTATAGCTTTCTATTCTATTTAGATTATGAATTTAAGAATGGGCCTTCTTGAAGCGGTGAACAAAAACGAAGAGTTGTCAGAGCTGTTAGTACAAAAGGAACAGCAACTTGAGCAACAGGACAAGACTTCACGTGCCCAGGCAAGAGTCATAAAGGTTACTAGGGCCTTCTTGAAATCATAGTTGTGTAGCAAGTATATTTATCCTGAATTAGATCAGGATAACAATGTATATTCTATTATTTGCTAAATAAATTGAGAATTTCTTTACTTGTTCAAGCTGAATTTTCTAGAACTATTTTCCTAAGATTCTTTTACTTTGGCTAATATTTTTTTTTATATAATCCTTTCTGAAAGGGAGAAATAATAATCTGGAGATTTCAGTTTCTTAAAGGGTGCAAATTATTATTTTTTTTGTCTTAAGAAATCAATATATGAAATGTATTGTATATTTTCGACTAGCTGTACCCCACAGTTTCACTCGCCTTGCTATTCTCCCAAGGCAAGTAACGTTGATGCCAAATAGCCTTTCTCGAGAATTGGGCTATCAAACACAAAAAGATTGTTCCAATCTAACTGGTAATTTTAGAGATAAGTGCGTTCAAACGAAAAAAAACTAGCTTTATTGTATCTCAAGTATAGATAGATGGTGACTAAATTCTCAATTGGTTTAGAAGTAGATTTGATCACAAATAATTATACGTATCTAGTTTTGTATTTTGTACTTTACAGATACCCTTTGTAATTTCTAGTTGCTTTAAATACTTATTCTTCATACTAAAAATGACACAATAGGCATGCCTTATGATTAATAATTTGAAAACAAAATACAAAATATAAACCAAATGTAAGCCTTGTGTAATTTTGTTCAGACTTGCGTAGTTTTGATGTCTGTTTTATATGAGATAGTGACACAGGTTCGCGAGGAGTTGATCAATATGCTGAAGAACAAAGAGACGGAGCAAAGTCGCGAGCTGGCCGCGTTACAGCAGGACCTTGAGCACCGAATGAAAATCGTTGATGAAGTGAGACTCCCGCTTTATTTTTATTTAATTTTTAAACAAAGGGTTTACCTACATAATAAAGTGAACAAATCTGCTAAGTTCTATAAAGCTATTAAAAATTGGAGAAGGTACTTTTTTAACCGTAATAAAGTGAATCGTAAAGGTTTTCAATACGCAATAAAAATCTATAGAATACCTTTTCAGCGATAAACACTTACTTATTTAACCATTTTACAAAAGACACATGATATATTCTACAGGTAAATAAGCAAATAGCGGCAAAAGCAGAAGAGATTCAAGAGCTATTTGCCACTCTGGAGAACAAGCAGCAACAGATCCACAGGCTGGAGAAGATTGTGCTGGCGCTGGAGGAGCAGCAGCGGCGCGCGCAGGCGCAGCGCACGCGGCACGAGGAGAAGATCGCCGCGCTCGAACACGAACTCGCTGCTAGTGGAAATCGACGAGAACGGTGAGCATTACACGTGATTATATAGAACTTTATTATGTAGGATTACTATACTAGAACTAGAACTATCATTTGGGAATGTAAAAATCTGAAGAAACTGCAACCTGAGCGAAAACAGCAAGAAATTAAAATAACTGACGGTAACACTTAACATTATTGTTTCTTAAACTAATGTGCTTGCGACGGCATTCTTTTCGTTTAGCTTTTGTTGAACCGACTGCACCGCATTATAATTGTATAAATAAAAATGACCATACCTATCTAATAAAAGTAACACATGTTCCGTTGTTTCAGGAAATTCATTTTCTTCTAAAATTTATCTAATGCGTGCTCAAGAAAGTCTCGTCTCAGAAAATTTTGAAGTAAATGGTGAAAATTGTATATGTCCGTTGATGTGGAAAGTTTGTTGTAAATTCGATTTTTGCGAATAAAATGATATTTTCATAAACTTCAAACTATTGTTATTAATATTTTTATACCTACAGCTTTCTTAGTAAAATATTATGACACAAACAAAATTAAAAATATGTGCCACTATCCTTAATAACAATCTCCTTACAATTAGATTGTTCATCATCATCATACCAGCCTATAAATGTCCCACTGCTGGGCACAGGCCTCTTCTCATATAGAGAAGGAACGAGCATTGATCACCACGCTTGCTCATTGCGGGTTGGCGATTTCAGATTCCAATTGTTGGAATCCAGGTTTCCTCACGATGTTATCCTTCACCGTTTGTCAATGATGTCTTAGAATAATTAGGAAAGTACATATTATTATAACTTTGAAAAAGTCACATTGGTACTTGCCTGTAATGGGTTCGAACTTGCAACCTTGTGCACACAAATCCGTTCATTGAACCTATATATAAAAGTACTCTGTGATTGAACCACTAGTCCACCACGACTTTTTTTTTTATTAGATTTTTATTAAGGATAAACTATGCTTCTCTAAGATTAAGGTTTTGGAAAAATTACAGTTTTTAGCTTAGATCTTGCTTAGATAAAGTACCTATTATAGGTTCTCAGCATGGGTATATTATGTACTGTGGTTCTCAGTGTTGTCTTGTCCATAAAGTAAACATAGACAAGCATGCTCTGTGGTGTTGTCACTGTCATTAATGATAATGTGAATGTCATTGTCATACTAAAATTGTACTCTTTTCGTTCATTAAATCGTGTTTACAAATCCAGTTCAAAAAATTATAATTTCCGAGTTCTCAACAGCCATAAGATGTCGGAACGAAAAGTATTAAATGTAAGTACTAAATATCTAGCTTTTATCCACATTCCGTAGCAGATAAACTATAATACAACTAACATTTGTTTCGTGTCTTATTTACAGAAATATTATCCACCGGACTTCGATCCTTCGAAGATTCCTCGCATGAAACTGGCGAAAAACCGTCAGTATACAGTACGACTCATGGCTCCCTTCAACATGCGATGTGCAACATGTGGAGAATACATTTACAAAGGAAAGAAATTTAACGCCAGAAAGGAAGATGTTGAAAACGAGGACTATCTTGGTATAAGAATATACAGGTTCTATATCAAAGTAAGTAATATATAACTAGTTAAGTCTTTAATTAAACAGCCGCAAAATTTACTAAAATTTTGGTTTTTGTAAACCTCAGACACAATAGTATAAACTCTTTATGGTTTACAGCATCTATTTAGATGTATAAACTGTAATGTAGTATCTAAATAACTCTATGGTATTACTCTGCCTAATATATGAAACCCCTTTCCTGTATGAAAGTGTAAACTGCACAAATAATAATTCTGAATGTAATAATCTTGTTACGATAACAATGATAAAGCATATAGAACATTTTCTTACTTTTTGTCATCTCTCATTACTCTTTGTTTGTCTCTCTTTTATATATTACCACATCACTGATTGGATATTATAATTGATTTTCAGTGTACACGCTGCCTACAGGAGATATCATTTAAGACAGATCCAAAGAACACAGATTATGAGATAGAGGCAGGAGCTACTAGAAACTTCATGGCGCTCAAACTAGCAGAAGAACAAGCTAAGCGTGAGGAAGAAGAACAGAAAGAAGAAGAAGCTAACAATCCTATGAAGTTGTTAGGTAAATAAATTGTTTAATTAACATTTCAAAGCTATCCAAAGTTATTTAACTGTTGGTTTATGTAAATGACTATACAAGATGATTTTGTTATCATTATTCAAATGAAAACACTTATTTCTGTACGATGCAAACTTAAAGGCGGCTGTGAACACGAGTCGAGTCGCTGCGCAGTACCAAACTTACGCGCCAGCGGACCCCCGCGGGGCGAGGTACTGCGCAGCGTTTAACGCACTTCACAGCCGCCATTAAGTTTGAATTGCACTATACCAATCGTTTTTACGATGATAACTCAATTACCTTATAAAAACCTTTTGTCATATAAAACTTTAAGATATCTATTATTTCAATATAAGCATTTAAATTTCTAAACTTACACCTGAATGAGAAATGTTTACAAGGTATTTAATTAGTAAATCTTTTGCTTTTTTTAATTTAAGATTAAAATACTGTGTATAATTGATTGTGATACCTTTATTGTGTACCTAAATCACAATATTGTATTGTTAAATTTTGCTTTTAATAATATAGAGCATAGTGATCAATGACTTATTCAGTTCTTAAGTTAAAAGGCTATTTACTATGTAAAACAATTTTTGACAAGTAATATCTTAGAATCTTTGCTAGTGGTGCCTGGATTCACATGCACAAAGTTGGAGAATATTTATAATAAGAAATTTGATTCTAATATTTCAGACTGATGGTAAACAGTTACACTGTAAGTCTTCCATAAATAATAAATTAATAAATATTGATATTTACTTATTATAGTATATAATCTTTATGCATGAGAAGTTACCTTTATGCTATAGTAGGACATCACAACAGAAAATCCAAACATTTTCACATTAACTAACATGTCAATCAATAAACATATTTCAGAATACAGAACAGAGCAATCAAAACAGGAGATTGAGTTGTTAGAGAGTCTAGAAGAACTGAAAGAGTTGAACAGAAGACAGCATGCAGTTGATTACGAGGGCATGTTAAAGCAATACCAGCCGGAGACTTCCGAAGCAAGGAAAGCTAGAGAGGAAAAAGAAGATAATGAATTTATTAAGTAAGTGCCAAAATCATAGTGATTAGCTTTTATGCCTTAAGGTTATACAACTATTTGGGTGAAATTATGAATACAATTATCCTTTAAATGCACTCAAAAATAAGCTTCTTATTTTAAGGAATGAAAAGCAAACTTGATTTCAATTTTCGGCACTTGTCCTACCAACGACGAAAACACGAGTAACTGTAGGGTTTTTCAGTAATCTAGAATCAACAACAATATGATTTAGGTACTATTCGTTTGTCAATAATGCTTGGTACAGATTGCTGTTATGCTTAATATGCATATTATGCTTAATCCGGGCACGTGAAGTAGATGCTCTTGAGATATCTAGGTATATCAATAAAGACAGAGTTCTGCTGGGGAGTTTGTTGCGCCGTTTCTTCTCCACAGGCAGAGCACTTAGGAAGCGGGGAGAGGTGCGCGATATGGGGCACTGTCTGTTATAATGATTGACCTTCAAAAAGTGCTACCTAGCAATACCTAGCAATTTGAATAAATGAATTTAAGATTTTTTTTTCTCGTCCACAATACTTCAGATGTTTATATTGGACTCAAACTGTAATTTCGTTCATAATATATTTAGTTTGCTTCTAATTTGAGTTATTCGAAAGCAGAAACTGCTTGGAAACAAAAACTAATAAATGATATCATCTAGAGCTATTAGCCAGTGACTTGAATTACATCCTGTAACATGACGTGACTAGTGTATTTCTATATCTAAGCTTTCTTTTTATATTTTCAGATCAATCAAATTCAACAATCCTTCATTAAAAAAGGTTGTTGCTGAAGAAATAATTGAAGAAGTGCAAGACGAAGACAGCGAACCTCCTGCAAAAACATCCCGAATAGAAATCCATCCGCCAAAAGTTACAGAAAATACGCAATCATGGAACAAAAGTATAGGAGTGTTAAGGAAACCAGCTCTAGCCAGCTTAGTAAAGAGTAAAAAGAGTGTTGAGAGCAGCAAGGAGGGGACTACGAGCAGTGTAAGTATAGCAAGTAAGAGAAATGACGCAAGTAAAGGCGATGACGCAAGTACGGTGGCGCCCTCTGCCACGGGACTGTCGCTGTTGGCAAGCTACTCTGGTAGCGATAGTGACTCACAGTAAATTATTGTTGTTCTTAATAAATCATCATATCCAAAATTAACCAGTTTGTTATTGATCTCGCGGTTCAGCAAATGAAAGGATACTTTCAAAGGCACCGGTTTTGACAAAGAGAATGTAACATCCCAATTTCCGATTACTCAAAGATTTTGTAATTATGATTTATTGATCATTAGCATTCTCGACACATTTTAAATTTGTTTATCGTGTCTTTCCTAAAAGGTGATTTGCCGATATATAGACACATACATTCTACGAACTCCGAGTCATTCTCAGTTTTATTCAGACTGAGTTTAACAAGAGCTGTATTTTGAGTGTTCAATAAAAACCTGACTTAAAAAAATCATATCTTGGTTGTCAGGGCAAAAATATAACACTGTTCTTGTTGTCAAGTTCTTCGGCACAAAAGCAAAATTTCGTAATTAAGAAATTAATACCGAACTTAGGAAATAAACACAGTAGGTATGCCTTTACCCTCATTCATTCTTTTCAAAAGTTCACAATTCAACTTGTCGCACAGGCCAAAGTAACGCTTCCTTATAAAAAGCGGTAAGTACCTACAAATCCTGAAGATGACATCTCAAAAACGGGGTTAAAAAAACACTGTATAGTATCGGCATTGCACCGAAAACAGATTAGTGCTGGCGGATGACAATCGGCTTAAATGCCGACATCGATGCGGCGAACACCTCTCCCCGCCTTTGTTGCCGCTGCCTTCTATTTATTACGGTGTCAAGTGCATTCATTCGCCCAGTTTAACGTGGCGCTTTCTTATTTTGATTTGAACCTGTATTATACAGGACGATGTTTTATTTATCTGACTTTTGTTATTGAAAAGTGTTGGCCTGCAGATTTTTAATATTTTGACTTGTTCCCTTGTGTTACAAGATTATTATTTTGGACTGGCTTACTCATTTTAGCTTGGGTCTGGTAAATAACTTTATGGGCCACCAACTTTATCAAGCCTTTTTGAGATTTAAGCGCATATATAGATATGATTGGACTTTATACAATGTAGATTTACTGCTATATTCGTAATCAATGTTATTATTTCGAATTCTATAGGCGGCACTTTGATTGCGGGATCAACTTTAACATTCGCTAATAATAAAACAAAACAAGCAAATAGGATGGCTATGAATAAAACAAAACAAGTTTTAATTAGTATGCACATAAGTGTGATATTTAAAACTTATAACCCGCGGCGTTACCGAAATACCTAACTTCAGGTTACTAGCTAGGTCATATAAAGATGAACAAAAAGTAGCAAAACTTATTTTCAATGTTTTTAACGTTAATGTATCTCGTAAAGCCTTAAGAATTTTTGTATCAACCTGTAGCTGCATTATTTTTTACACTTGGTACCTGGCTCTGAAATTAATTGATTGGAAAGGTCGTTCAATGCGTTTGATGAACGAAGATTTTGGAAATAGCGTAGGTGTTATAGGATAATAATGATTTTATCAAGATACTTCTCTGGAATTTCGGAATATGGCCGCTTATATCTGACGTTAGTAATCACTATCATTAAATACCATAACATTATAGCATCCATACTTAAAGTTTCGTCGTTTCAATTAGGCTTGGAGCTTTATCCTTGGGACTAACTGGTTTCTTATTGGCTGTAATTAGACAAAAGAACAGACCAATAATTTACTTATCACTTTTAATAATGATGATATTTATTCGCAAGTGATAGTCTCTTGCACTTTGTCCTACCTAATTAGTAATAGTTGTGTCCTATGACAATTTACAAAGAATATAGACTGATAGATACCTACAATATTAAAACATATTAGGTTGAAAATAAACAAAAAGATAAAAAACATATCTGCGGTTTAATTTTAATGGACTCCGCCTTCTTAGTGCGTATAATATGTGCTTACTAACTAGCGTTAACAGGCATCGGTTCCGCCCATCAGGCCATCATTTAACAAATTAATACTTTTTACACACTAGGCGGTACCTGCGGATTCCCGCAAATCGGGCCGAAACAAAAAGCGCATAGCTCACGGTGCTCAGATAAATACGCGTCGTTTCCCTATTTTTTCATCGACATAAATATTGTTTTTTTCATATAATGTGTAACGGCTTTGTGCCGACACGTCGATGTTCCGTTCTGGGAAGTAGAGTGGTCGCGGCGCCGCTTCTTACTCGGCTAATAAATAAAAGGCTGCTTGGGAAATATTATGTTACGTCTCGGGGTGTTTTTTGGGCGCAGCTACGCAGAGCTCTCGGCCGCCCGCGCGCGCTCCGTCGCGCAGCACCCACGGTGCCGGTGGTCGGCCGCCTTGAGCCACTCGATCCCGGGTAATGGGGCGGTTTTCACTATCTCCCTGGAACCAGATTACCGTTCTTCTATCTCATTTAATTACCCGAAAACACATTGTATAGTTTTTCTACTTTGTGGTCCTTGGACCCGACAATAGTCCAGACTGGAGACTTTTGTCGCAGTGAACACCTACCGTACACAATTATTTACTTATCGTTAGATAATTTTTATCTCAATCTTGGACGTAAATTATGCATCGTATCATGATACACAGAAAATAAAAATTACTTTTACCATTTTCAGTAGGTAAACTTCGCTCTTTTTATTTGAAAGCAAGCAAAAATGTCCGTTGGAATAAAAAAATATGAAGCTTTAAATGTGTAAAATAATCTCTTTGTCCAAAACCGTACCTACTATGATTTTCATATAATCAGTTACACAATCAAATTTTTTAGCTGATACGATCCATTTGTTTACAAGTCCAACGATAAGTTATTGCAACTGATTGAAGACAAAATAACTAAGCAACGATAGTATTTTGCGCCAAAAGATAACAATGATTAGGTTGAAATCCCAATCCAGTAATCGCTAGATTGATATTTTTTCACCGGACCAGTTTTAATTGCTAACCAAAAAAATAATACTTTTTCTTTAAGTACCTAGGTATATTCTCTCTCCGATTAACGAAGGTTTTAAAAGAAGAACTTCGTATTTCTCCTTCCCTCTTGATATGAAAATTTTCTTTAGTTCTGTCCAAGATGCATGAACTCTACAACGAACATATCTGGTTTAATACTTTTAAAATTTTCCTATAGTATTCAAAGTAGAATAAATAGGTCAAAGGTATAATAACTCTCCACATTCATGTAGGTACGCAATATAGGATATCCTAGATAGAAATAAAGGCAATAAAACTAATAACGTGGCCGTGGCCGTAGTAACGTGGGGGCAGTGACGATGGCCCGCGATAGTCTCGCATTTCCTTCTTAATAGCGCTTTATAAATCTCTCTTAAAAGTTAGTCGTGCGTGGTATTTGGAATACGGAATGTATCCATTGATATTTATACATTTAAACTCATATATTTGAGTCATTATTAAAACACAGATAATCGTAGATTCCAACACTATTTTATCTTCTGATTTCGTGATGGTATCTAAACTTTCCATAATTTTACTAATTCTCGAGATAATAAAAAGAACATATTCCGAAAGGTTTTTGGTTTTACTTGTAATTAGTTATTTTACATTAAAGGTGCCTATATTTTTAAACGTTTGTAACATTATTTAAACCCCAATTAGACACCTAAAGTAATGTTAGTGACGTCTAAACAATAAATATTTTTATTAGATTGAATTTATTTTGAGTCTACATGTATTATTATGTTTCTTACCGAAAACTAACCCCTCTCTGCGGGAGCATCAAATATTTCCCCATTGTTATATTTTCGACAAACTATCAATAATACTTCATAACCAACTATCGAAGATTGTCATAGATAGAGAAAATTGTCGAGTGTCAGCTAAATGATGAATAAATGATGGACGCTTCTAACTGCTTTTGCCTAGGAATTCCTTTTTTGTTTTGTTATTGTGAGGCTAGCCGGAACAGCATTCCATATGTAGGGTCAAGTGCGCGACGGTGTGCGCGCAAGTGTATAATTTTATTTTAACGCTAACTTAAATCGCGTGCATAGTTTATTACGTGGTGATCATCAGTTATTGGACAATTGTCGTGCACACCGGATGCCACTTAGTACCCCTCGAGATTGATTAAAAAGCCGCAAGTTATTCATCCCACTATAAATAAAGTTGTTAATGGATGGCGGCTCGTAATTGGACCTTAAAATTCCTTCATATATACGCACACTAGCACGTTTTGACGTAATCATCTTATAGGAATTAAGATGTTAATGAGTACTTTGTATGTTTATTAAATATTTTTCACGAACAACTCATTTCAATTTATTTTCTTTTAAATTGTGTTAGAGTTAGATATTGGTATGACAGTCACCGTATTATGATTTACATCTAAAAATGTACCTTTAATGAACCCTCTTGTTAAAGTCCAGACCTGAAGTGTACCTACTTCTTATAGTTATTGTCAGGTCAATTGTATAGGATAATTTTGATAAACTTGATTTCTTTAAACCTATAGTGATTACTTTTATGCATGTGAGAAAAAGAACACAAATCGGTATATAAATTCAAGAATATTCCAGAATTAAAATCAAATAAGCATCAGATGGTACTTAGGTACAGGCAAGCAGGCTTTCACACATGCCGCCGCGATAAGAATTTGTTGCTTATGTGTGTGTGCGCAGTGTCGAACACGCGGCTTACGCACACAGACGAAGCTCTCGGAAGATGTTCCATTCATAATTTTAACAACCGCTCATTATGCTCTCTGCCTGCGAGCGAGATGCGAAGCGTAGAGCTGAGCGATTCCAAAAATTACCAGACTGCAGTTGTTTTTACATTCCTAGTGATAATCACTTCATTATGTTAGCTTCATGATAAAAAAAAACTGTTAATTTCTATTACTTACAGTAATCATGCTTCTGTTACGTTCCTTAGCACTCTTGCCCATTTAAAGTATTGTTCTTTGTCTGCTAACTTCGCTACTCTAATAAATATTGGACAGAATATTCACATAAATCGACTTTTCGAATTCGTGCAGAATTCGAGACATTGAAATCGTCCCTTCAGAAACCGGTACCTACACAAAGGTTTATATTTTCCGTCTTCTATCCTAAGTTTTATCGACGAAGAGAGCACCTATTCTGTTATTAACCTTTGATAAAGGCATTTATTACATTTGAAACTCGCACGCTACATATAGACTCGAAATTGTAGGGAATCAGCTGAGAAACAGGTTTGCAGGTGATGTACTAGCGACTAGCGACCACTTAACTATGTGCACTCTTCCTTTCTTCGTGCCCATTTTCTCGCGGCTTGGATTCACTTAAACGTTCAAACTGTATCATACATGTACCGAGTTTTACCGACATGATTTAAACTGCCTGTGTCTACTATAGTTATTAAAAAAGCATGTATACATATTTGAGTATATTTGGTTAGATACAGAACCCACAGTTATCTTTAAACTTGTGGTTACGATGTTAGTGGAGGTGCAGCGGTATCCACTATTAACATCGAGTGCATCAGTACCGCTCTACATAACACGCCTTAGTCAAGTTGCCTACATAATAAAGTACACTCCACAATTGTATACTATGTAGGTAGTGAAATGCACTCTCGTCTTAGTTTATGTGTTAAATTAGATAGATAGGTACGATACGTCGATATTTTTATTATATTTGAAAAAGCTACAGTGTAGATTTATTGTAGTTTTACACGATCGTAGTATCATTTGATCCAATAAACCATAATATAAGTTTGTAAACCTGAACAAGGCGCAGTTAGTAATATTGCGGTAATCACCACGCTTCACTAAGCCAGCAACCTTTCGACGCGCTCAAAGATGGTGGCCATTATCTTTATAACACTTCAGCCCGCTTTTTAACCCCGACGAAGAGAGAGGGGTGTTATTACCGTGTAAAATTTGAATGTAGGTGCTACCCTATTGTAGATAATTAATGTAAGTAGTTTTTGAAGATACCTCAGTTTAACGATTTTAAGAAGATCAACAACTTGTGTGGCTTATAGCTGATAATGTTCTTACAGTCCTAGATCAGATTTATGTAGGTATAAAAAAAAAATGTTTATTTTAAATGTGTCAATAGCGATAGTCAGACTACAGTTATACCTAAAGAGAAGATAGTGAGCTCAATTTCTTGATAACATCCGAACTAAATTATATTACAACGACATTCAATTTGCAATTTAACAAAAGACGCGGCGACTATCTACGACGCCGCTAACGTCATTCAAATATTGAGGTCTCGGTGAGTGTGTGACACTGGTAATAGTTAAATACATTATACGGTGTACAGTACCTATTCAATAATTTTAATATGAAACTTGAATTCGCGACTCACTAATTTCTTAAAGCAAGCGTAAGTCAATTATGTCATTACAAAGCACATCGTGTGTGGCCTCCAGATACATGCAAGTACCGCTTATTCATTATTGTTTCGCTGTACATAAGACCACGAAAAGGCCAATTTATTGATCAAAGTAATGGGGAACGATAAATAAATAAAGGTAAACATTCAAACCAGCATATCTATGGAGCATTAATATAATTTTTTGGATCATCAGTTTTTAACAGTCTTATAAGGAATTTCAATGATAGTTTAATAGGTACTTATTATTTAACTATATGTACCGTTTAATAATGTAGGTATAAATATATTTTATACTGATGCTGTTAAATTTTAATTTAGATAGATGCTTATGATTACATTCCAATGTATGAGCTCGGCCGCGGTGTGGATCCCTGATGAATATTCAGGACGTGTGCACCATCAGGTTCATAGAATGTCTGAGAAACTGCCCATTAAAATTATGACAGGCCATCTACATTCCTGAACAACAAAGCCGACCTACGATTAAAATAACACCTCCTTCGTAGAACATATCCATTTTACTTCACAAGGGTCCGTAACGTTTCCGCTGGGGTCCTATGATACCTTTTTTCCGAACACGGTTGAAAAAACTTGGCGTCCCATTAACAATAAGATCAAAACTAGCCGGCCGCGCCACAATGGCCGGCGAGCGCCAGCCTCCGGCCGCTCGAGAGATGCTTCCAGGAATTGCCCTTTTAAAAAAGATCCAACTCATGTTGGGCGTGTGATAGTTGGCGAACTCGCATTCCTGCTGCCTGCTGCCTGCGCCTCGCCGAGGGCGCCGCCTCGTCACCGTCTCCCGCCCCACGACATCCTCGACCGACCTGGCTCCTATCTGCATCTAGATCCCCATCATCTAGCCTAACAACCTATCTATAAACACACAGTTCCATGCTAGGCAGGACTATGTTTTACAGTCATCAACATTAAAAAGTGTTTACAGCAAAGTATTTTGTAATTATTACGGTATTAAATTTACTTAAAAAACATAATTGGCTGCCAATAAATAAATTCCAAAAATTCTTATCGAGACGAGAAAAAGTGCAAAGATTGTATTGACGTCGCCTTTGTGCGGCACGGGTAACCTTATTGTCGTACGGAGTGCAAAAAATCGTGGACAATAATACAAAAGTAATAAGATGATTTGGAGCGACCATTAGTGAATGCCACCGCGACCGCTCCCACGCTCAATTGTCCCGTAGGGTGGTTTCTTTACCTCAAAAGCCCACGATTCATTGGGCACAAAAGTAAATGAAACCAATTACATAATGAAAGTGCCCGTTTAAGGCTCTTTTATATTCACGCCAAGTCAAGAGACATCTATTTTTATAAAACATTATTTCTGTTAAAATTTACAAATAAATATTTTGACTAAATAAACAAACATGATAGGTAATTGAAATGAAGAAATTCTAAATTTATGTTAATACATGATCCTTAAAACAATTTTGAAATTAACTTTTTTTTAGTACATCTGTTAAACATTGTACTTCATTATTATTAAACTTATTGAGAATATTTACGTCAAATCACATATGTACCTATCTACATGTAAGCTTTGACTAATTCTATGAATAATGGTTTCCATCGGGACCCCCTGCAACGCTAGTGTTTATTTATACGGACGGAATCGCCCCAGACTTTCACGTGTTCGATTATTTAATTAAACGTCTAAACAACTAGATATGTAGCAATTTATATTCTCGGCTATTAGTAGTCCTCAGATAACGCGTGTTACATTCATGAGAAGGAAAGTGAAGCGATGTCTTGATATAATTATGTATTTAGGATCTATTAAAAAGAATGTAAATGGCGTTCAGCTCACAAAATTCCAAGTGACTACGCAAACAGTGGTCTTGGCCCATAAAATTTATAACACAAATATAAATGTAATACCCCGCACCACTTGTCGGGAATGCTGTCTCCAACC
This sequence comes from Diachrysia chrysitis, assembly GCA_932294365.1. Classification (NCBI taxonomy): domain Eukaryota; kingdom Metazoa; phylum Arthropoda; class Insecta; order Lepidoptera; family Noctuidae; genus Diachrysia; species Diachrysia chrysitis. The sequence goes on along the minus strand of OW028649.1, from coordinate 5,195,502 downwards.
TTTTATTTTGTTACGTTTGTATGCGTGCATGTACGGCCAGGGTTCTCTGTCTTGTGTTGTGCTGACAAGGACGGATATCTCAAAATAAACAAAATCTAGGATTTTATCTTGAATTACTTTGTTGTAGTTATTGTACCCTAATCTAGCGCGTCAGTTATTCGACAAAAGCGCTAATCAGTTAATATAAATAATACTGGTAATGTTCATGATGTTATTTTTATAAACTTGTTCGATGACACATCTCTGGCAAGGGTTACGTCATTTCATTGCCATATTAACTCAATATCATAATATGATGCACGCGCATATGCGTAGGGTTCAGTCGTTTATCGAAACACTGACCTATGGAGTGACGGCCAATGATAACTACATGGGAAAAGTAACACTGCGTCCATGGGAACTAGGCGATGTGAAACGTTCATACGTTGACAACTTATATTTTCGATAATGATATGAATGTCTGGCGTAATCAATGTTAAAATACATATTACTTATAATGCAGATGGATGCTTTCGAGGAGGCTCTGTCCCGCCATATATTTGTCAGTTTCACGTATCACTGTCGATACGCCGCGATGTTCCCACGATACAGCAATCTGAATTGCGCATAGCCGTTTTAGTTTATGCGGTCCTTCAAGGAAGGGGCGCACATTTGCCCGCTAACGTATTCCAGTGACTCGCTTATCGATTTGACAACAACGCTGTGGCAATAGTTTTAACTTTGCCTTAATCCCTAAATCAATAACGTTAGGTTGACGTCGGCCGTTTGCATTATAATTATACCCCTATAGAGCTAAACAGTTTTGTGTTACAGATATGTAACATAATAATCACTTCATTCGGAGCCCCATTCAGTTAATTAGGGTGCCGCACGACGAGCCAATTGTAGCGAATTCCCGCCACGTGACCACTATTTGGTAGCATAAAAGTATCACCACCGATCATTACTTTGACCTTATTTATAACCCGATTAAGGCATTATGTACCCACCCTAACGATGCGGGTCTCGCACACTGAGAAATATTTGCCAATTATTAGCTGCTACAGAAAATTTAGTCATTATTTAATATTAACGGACTTTATATTGAGTGTATGTATACTTACATGTAGATAAGAGTCGAGAACGCGGCGCGACGCGACGTTGCGTATCCGGCCACTGATGCATTGATAAACCCAATACGAAATATGTGCAAACAACATAAGAATGGGCAAGTTATCAAGCAACCAAGGTATAGGAAAATAACAAATCTATACTTAATATATAAAGCTGTAGAAATTGTATGTTTGTTTGAACGCGCTAATCTCAGGAACTACTGGTCCGATTTGAAAAAATATTTTAGGCTTGGATAGCCCATTTATTGATGAAGGCTATAAGCTATATGACATTACGCTGCGGAAAAAAGAAGCGGAGCATAAATGAAAAATGTTGCAAAAATGAAAAACCGTTTAAACTAAAACACGCGACCGAAGTCGCGGGGGACAGCTAGTAAAGTTATAAATTAATATATTACAACTGCATTGTGTTCGGTTGAAAGGACTGTATGTCTCCAGTTCTGAACCATGAAATCGGAGCTAAATGAAGCGCCACCGAAACAAAACGTGCGGAATTCCCCAATTCACAGTGTTAACAAGAATGCCTCCAAGGAAGTACCTGTAACAATTGATCATCATTTTTGGTTCACAAGAATAAATAATAGGCTAGTACAATAGAATGGGTTCTGGCGCCAGCAAGACGTGGTGCCAACAAAAATATAACTGTCCGGTAAGCGAGCTGACGGATTGTCAATACGTCGGTACCTGCCATTGTCCTGCAGGTATCGTCCGCAGCGCCCGTATTTTTGTTTTGTGTTAAACAAACGAAAAGTGAAAAGCACAGGAAGCGACACTATCATCCAGCACTCAGTGCTCCACTGAACAATAATCCAAAAGTATCGCGTCCGTACACGTTCAGTGTGGAGTTCTCGAAAGGGTTTTGTTGTTACACGTTTTTGTGATCTTTTCATGTTTCTTGTCCTTGTCAGATGTTAGCATTTAGTTTAGGGGTGTTATTTTTATACTAACTACTACGTTAAATTGTTCTCCTTACGAAAACTAATCCATCTATCCAAAGAGTGAATTACAGGAGGAAGCTGTTGCAGAAATTCCATTTCTTGTATGAAAACAATTTTAATAAGAGCAATGGTTTTTTTTATTCATTTTTTAACTGGAAGTGCCGATAGGTTGAATGGTGTCAAAAGCGATGATAACGTGGCCTGCAAATAACAAAGTATAGGTTATTAACTTACACGTGCGGAACTAATAGCGCTCTATTTATAGAAACATATACGGACCACAAAAACAACGGAAGGAAATGAAACATTTCGTGAAAACATTTCGGTGCATGAGACGGGGTTTCCTCGAAGTCCGCCACAAATTAGTGAATGAAACGTAATGTCCTTTTGCATAACACAATGTATTGCGCCATGTGGCCGAGCCGTGGGGGTAGCGGGATCGACACATGTGTTTACGCGCTCATTCATTTGTGCTATTAATGGGTCCATTCAGCATTGTCTTGCACATGCACCGGAAACGTCTCCTCGGTCCCGCCTCTGCGACAAATTAGCAGAAACGATTATAATGCGTGCATGATAACATGCACGTTGTGCATTGTTTTATTATTGAATTGTTTCGCTAGGCTCTTTTTTTAATTACTTTACACTTCTACTATTTTACTCGATGGGAACAAATACTTTTCTGGAATAGTATTGTGTTGGATTCTATTCAACTTTATCTTAACAGCTGTTTTACAGTTCCTTATCTTGGAATTTTATGTTAAGCTACACTTTTGAAGTAATGTTACCTATTGTGTTGCACAGGTCAAACAAAAACAATTGAAATTAAAACCATTCCCTAGAAACTTCTGGAAATGTGTGTTGCTGTTGATCTGTGGTAAGTCTCTTGTGTAAGGCTACCGGCAGAATAAGTACAAAAACTATGTAAATAAAGTCTTATTAAGTTTAGGTTATGCATCACCAATCTTCGGAAAATCCATCGGAAATCTTGAGCTTTGTTTTAATTTTAAGCCATTAGTTTGCTCGTATTTTCTTTAATATCGACTCGAATTCATATTTCGCTTACATAACTATTCGTTTGTCAAAAATATTCGCGCTCGTGTGGCCGGACAAATCGCCCAGACCATAGGGGCGTCCAGCTGTCAGAATTGCACACTTAATAATAACCCCTTAATCTAGATATACGAGAGGATGACATCATGGATTGACAACAATTTAAATAAGCGTTTATTATAGTTTATTGCCGAGTCCTGGCCAGTAAAAACTTTAGTGTTCCGCTGTCCGTTCTCGAGATATACTCATAGTTCAAAGATCTACAAGACTTTAGACCTCTTAAATCTTCTTCGTCTGTCTTTCCTATTGGAATTTATATGGCTTCTTTAATATGTTTAGTGAGTACCTAAAGCATCCTGTTTCGTGGATACTATTAAATAATTAGAATATATTGATCATATATGAAGATATAAGATTTTATAGATTTTAATTTTACATAGTCCTATTTTTTTATAACTTTCTAGTAGATATTTTATTACCAATCTTAGTGAATGCTGGTTAACCAGTACTGGCAACTGTGTAAGTCCTAGTCCTATTATCCTATACTTAAGAATTATTGTACGCAGAAGCTGTTGGTGAACCTTTTTAAATAAATAAATAATATTTATAATATCTTATTATATTCATACATGTATTATACCGAAGTAACAAATACACAAGCTAAGCCTGCAAAATTTTTATGACTAATATAAGTGTTGGGTTTAATAAAATGCCTTACATACACAAAATATAGGATGTGTTTTGTTAATTTATAATAGGCGTGTGAACCATTATGTCAGATTACAATAACTCGTTCGTTTGAAGGTGTCATGCAAGTTGTACCAGCAGGCGCCTGTATTTATTGTCAAGTTGTATAAGTCACGTTGATTGATGAGGCATCGATAAACATTTATTTATTTTATAGGCAAACAAATCCGCTATTGAACATACTTTAATAGACATTACAACATTTTTGGTTTATAAGTACATACACAGTCCTTACTTGAAAAAAACTTTTTACTTTAGGTTGCCTTCGGAAAATTACAAGTAAAAATGAGTAAAAAACCTTTCATTTATACCTACTTTATTAAATTCTGCCATTAAGTTATTATAAAAATTAACACTTAGAAAGCTAATAAAATAATATCCAAATAGCAGGTGGCTACTATCTAATACATCTAGCAAACAAACCTAAATCTAGATAAAAATAAAAGAAAACAGTAAAACTACACTTTGTACCATAGAGCATTACTCTGGGGTCAGGGTTTGGGGGTCATTTACATTAGTTTAGTATTGACAGTTAAAAAACTGATTTTAAAAGGTATTTTAATTTGCATTCGTTATGAATACTAAGTACGACAATTTCATTTACCAATTGCCTACGAGGATTGTACTAATAAAGTGCTACGAAATTCGTAGCATTTTCTCGTAGCAAATGAGCTACGAATGCATTCGGACTTTAGTGATACGAAATTCTATTATTATATATATATTGCTCCCATTCCTTTTTAGTAATTAGTAAAGATTTAACTAATAGGAAAATTACTGTTTCTTTTGAATTATAAATTTAATTACCATTGTTTCAAGGATGTTCATTGCTTTACAAAACTAGAACCTTTCGCTTTATATCAGAATAATGTACCTGTCTAGGGTTAGCACAAAAAACTTTCTCACTGTGGGATGCATAAAAAACTTTATTTATACACGATAATAATGATATAGGGCATTAACAAAAAAGAGAATGAAATCATGTGAAATTCCACCCTTCGTCTATCTACGTCATAAATTGTAAGTTAACATCGGTTAAGTTGGGCATAGCCACCCATTGCGCGTTTCAGGCGACCGACACTGGTGCTAGTGGCTGATAATTGACTCGTCGGACTAGTCTGCGTCCGGCCACCCCTTCCATAAATATTTCCCGATCAAATTATTATGCGTTCTAAAAAATGCCACGAGCTCGATTCTCAGAACCTTGTGTCGAGGGCGGTTCCACACAAAGCCAGCGAACGAGACGCGCTTACCTCGCACTGCGCGCGCGCGACAGGGACGCGTGCTCAATGGAATGAGGTTCAGCACAGGCGAGGCGACCCAACTGTGAGAATTACAAGGAATGGATTTATTTATTGATCTTAGTTGTTCCGTTATTGTGAACCTCGCATTTGTAAATAAATAAACATGGCTTATATGCACAAGCTAGACATGGGATGTTTGAATTGGAAAAGTTGGAGTTGAGATCTCAAACTAAACTAGTGGTGTTAAACGGCTGCATCCGTGCTCAATGGACACTTTTACTAGAATTGTAATGAAGCCGATACTACTCGGACAGTATACAGTTATTATAGATACGTTGTACGGGAGCGTTTGTCAGAAGTTAATGCGCTGGCAGTCAATCTTCGAAGTCATCTCGGCATAACGCCGGTTTCTCACTCAAAACCAGTGTCCAGTTTTCATTGAGTACATTGCCCTTTTAGTGTCACAAGTAACGAGAAACATAAAGAGAGCAATTCTATTTGTGTAGTGTCTTGGGAGCCTAGTGCTAATTACAAGGCGGTGACATTTTTGCCGCATTACGCACGCCGCTGAGAGGCGAAATTGTACCCGCTTTGTCTTGTCTCTGAGACAATATCACAGATACAGATTAACCACTGAACGTTCATGTCGCCGATAAAAGCCTATATTACTTTAATTAAACTAAGAACTTTAAAGAATGTTTGTTTGCTTTCAATAAATTTTATGGATATTATTTGGTTAATACATAAACTAAAGTTAATATTCGATATTAAACAATAAATTTTATACTAATTATTTATTGTAGGTCGATTTTATTAAAGAAAATTAAAGACCGTCTTGGTAAACGAACAACTTCTATTTATGTAACTACAAGAATGTGAGCAAACGTTTATTTAAGTAACACTTGCCGTAAACTATAATTAACAAACCTAGATTCTTTAACGAATACAAGAGTTTATAATTTGAAGATATTAAATACGGCATACCAGGACACTTAATTGTATAAAACACTGACTCATCCATGTGCTCTAACTTCCTACAATTGGGTCAGTCAGCTCAAGAAAAATGACAATCACTAATTAACTGATCAAAACTATGGCTGAGAAATAAACATTACTACTTTGATCTAAAGTTAAACCCATATCTATGTAAAAGGACAGACGGAAAAAATGCTAATACAAATTAAGGTACTTGTACTATTACGTAAACCAAGTTTGTTCATCTCGACCAATGTGTATTCCCAGCAATTAAACTACTAATTAATAAGTTACATAACAATTTGGTCTAATGGTTGTTAAAAGGCAACCAAAGGGAGAATAAGCAATCAATTTGGGGAGAGGCGTAAAGTGCGGTGCTCGTCGACGAATGAGCATTCCATAGATAATAACAGCTTAGCTGACATGGAAACCGCTTGTGTGTTGTACAAAGTTTGAGGGAATCACACATCTTACTAGGTACTTATAAAGGGTGCTTAGACATTTGATTCGTGTTAGAGATTTTCGCCTTTTTACGTCGATTTCTAATTTAATTTAATTTAATTTACGAAAACAAGCTTATATTATATATAATTATATTATATTTATGCTTAAGTTGTAAGTTATGATCTACATGTATTTCTTTTTTGCGTTAAATTTATTATAAGTCACCTTAAAGATTTTTAAGGAAAATTCAAAATGAAATTTTTGGTCAAGCATACCACTTAAAATGCTTAAAATTATATACATTTTTAACTAAATTTCCTTTTGTTTTACCTAATCTACTTTATAGTTCAAATTACTTTGAACTTAACTATTCCTTAATTATAAGTAGCAGTAAAACTATAAAATGAAAAATAGAATAGTGAAATCCTTAGTAATCCGTCTCCACACTGCGCCAGCCGAGTGTTTTTTCGGTGAAATTTAACCGTTGTTTATGTAGAGACAATGTATCTATTGCGTTAAAATTTTGGGAATTTCTTTTTTTCGTCCGCGTTGGGTCGTGAGAATGGATCGCGTGCAGCCGACACATCTCATTAGGTAAACAGCATTAGTGTGTTTGTGTACGGCACTGATACAAGTGCGCGATACCTAATTAAGGGTTCATTCATGCTACAGCAGAGTCGAACCGCATCGAAACGTCACTCTAAAAGTTGAAATCGTAAATTCATTTTTAACTGAACAACATAATGTTCATCTTTCTTCTGAGATAAAAAAGAAATAATTCCGTAGAATTCGCGTGATTTGGTGACCATTCGCTTGAGCATGAAATTTGAGCATTACGTTGTTGAGTTAAAGATAAATTTTTATTTAATTATAAATTTTTAGAATGATTTGCTTCGGCTCTACTGCAGTATGAATTAACCCTTAATAATACTCACTTAAACTTTATCCTTAAAAATAAATCTTTAATAAACAGTGTACAAAGTAAATGTTTTGTTGACTTCTTATTATAGACTAACAAACTGGGGAGAGCCAACTGCCTGATAAAAATAGAGATCAAAGTGTCCGAATATCGTATATGGATATCTGTTATCGACTAAAAATAACGCCCTTCTCGATAAATAACCACATTCCAGTCACTTGATACGAAAATATTGCTTTTATTATGTAAGCACCTATTCTACTTCTTATAAAATCTATAATCTATGATGTATTCAATAATTCAGGTAAAACTAAAGTCGTAAGGAACTATTTCACGGCGGCTCACCGGGAAATGGCGACGGTTAATAGTTCTGTTGTTAGTTCCCAGGGATGGTATCTAATCAGGGAATTTACACGCTATTACGGTTGCTATACCATGGGAGTTGGGACCCACACACTGCTGCATTTTCCATGTTAACTAAATATTTATTGAATTAGAAGACTTCCTTCTGATAAGACTCTTCTCACGAGTTCCAGAATCAAGGAATTTTACTAGCATAAGTTTATTTGTTTCATATTTATGTGTCAGCGTATAAAGTTACTTTAACATTTATCATAATAATAACATTTTATAGTAATTTTATTAAACAATAGCACATACGTATCCACTTGTAAATCCTTAGAATATTTACATGCGTTTAGAATATTTAATGTTGAATACATTATGTGTATACTATTAAAACATTGGAGCGTTTCAGGCGCTGTTTCACGTTTGTTATGCCAAGTTGGATAGTTAAAGTTATTCAAATGATACCGTCCGAGTCCTCTCGCCGGGAGGGTGGTCGCTCCGCTTTGTCGCGGCGTCGCAGCTATGCGCACTGTCAACACGCAGCACCGAACACACTGCATACATCACACAGTTTTTTATGCGCACATGTGCGGCGGCAGACCGCCCAGACCACAACCCCCGATAAATATTTGTCTTCAATTCTAAAACACTTAGAACATCACGGCTCTACAATCAATAAAAATGTGTAAGTTTATCGGTAGAAAGCACGTTTTCCATATAAACCTTAGTTATTTTTCTTCGAAGATATTTAGTTAAGAGGTGTCTTAAGCAACATATCAATCAGACTGCACCTACGATCAAATATACTAGAGAGCATCGAAGGCCCTGTCCTTCGATCTTCGTTTGGTTCGGAACAATATTTTTTTTCGTTTTCCTATCCTAACCCGCTACCGGGTTAGGATTTTGGTCGAGGTTCGGAATAATCCTTACATTCCACGTAGCTAGAGTTTTATATCACATATATTTAAATGAGTGATAAGCTGCTAACACCGTCCCTCGTTGGCGATCTGCATCTCGGTAATGCCTTACCTGTCAAACCCTTCCAGATAAATTAGTCTCTCCTAACGCTAAGCAGCGTCGGTATCAAAAATAAACCAAATAACGGCGCAATCCATTAATTGACTGGACCTGCTGCTGAGCGAAAAAAAATCTCTGTCAGATAAAGCGGGTAAGTGTTTACGGTTTCTCACGAGCCTCGACCAACCCTCAATGGCGCCTTGCTGATTGATAGTGGCTTAGTCGACCTTCGCACCTTCCCGGCTGTGAGCTATTAACTACCTTCCTGCAATACCACAAGTTCCATTATGGAACAGAGTATAATATCTGTTAATTCTAAATAAAATTAGGTGGTTCAAAAAGCTTTGAGACTTATATCAAAATCTTTAAGATTCATAGTTGCGTGTCGCTCAGTGTACTAGAATGCCCATTCAAAGAATTCTGCACCCTCATAGCTTGTACCTGTCCGCGGCCACCACCAAAGGAGGCGATAAAAAAATATTATGTATGTTAATTTGTAATACCAGACCATTATTCATCATTGTTATAATAGCTGTTATGATTATTCGAAAACATTCCTTTGTAACTAGTTTTTAGCGGTGTACGGTTAACACTTAGCTCTACCTACAGGTTAGTCATGGGATAAAATATGCATCGAAATCACCTCCACCAGTTTAAAAAGAAATGGTAGTAGGTACTTAGGTACTCTAGATAGGTGGAAGTGGCACAACTTATCTTTCGACCTAATGCAATCTAGACTTAGGTGCAGTATAGGGTGTGGTAACACATAGAAACTGATAGGAAATATTTTTATAAATTATTGTACCTACAGGTAAAACACTAATGGCAACGTGTAAGTTATCGTGGGCCATCTAAATAAAAGTAGAGCCAGGTATTGAATGGAAAAGTAGAGTTCATGCGTGCGTTTGCGAGCTGTAGGTTCAACTTAATTGGTTATTTGGATGAGACTAAAGAGTTTTATATAAATGTATTGTTGTGTTTGTGTATGGTTCGTGGTGTAGGCGTGTTGAGGCGGCTCGAGGCCGGCGGCGGCGCGGGCTGGCGGCCAGCGCGGCGGTCGCGGCCGCACTCTGTAATCCCATCGTCGGTGTCGGCTTACGGCGCCTCTCTCGCCGACGCAATTATCATATTCCACCTAAACACATAATATTGTGCACGCAATTTTAAAAATAACTCGCGTCCGGCTCGACCTCAATCGGCCCTGATTTATAGCAAGCGGGGCGCCGCCGCTGCTGCCGTCGATCGCCCGCGAAAGATTGCATTCCCCACACAAATAACCATAAATGCTCGGTCGGCACGCTTATTGAGGAATCCTTCCTTTGTTATTATGTGTTTCTGACTGTAGTTTTTATAGTTATTATTCTCCTTTTCGCGAAGTATTTACGCGTGCTTTACTTTGAAATTTGAGGATTCAGGACTTCATCAAATCTCGTTAAGCAGGTTGTCGTGTGTGCCTTTAAACCGCGCATACAATTTATGAATCAAATGCATGAATGAGCTCGCGTCTGGGTGGAGTGTGGCCACGTGTCGTCGTTCTCACGCCCGCCGACACCGACTGCTTTTTATCGCGGCTCCATTTTTCGAGCGATGTGTCGCGTGGGTTACATGTGCGGATCCGACGACCCCCGCGACGTAGCAGTCAGCACATGGCGCCATCTTCGCTAATTTCTTCATCATTAAACAAACAGGTTCTTTATCAACTCCACATCAGTTGATCTATGACTTTAAAGTGTTGAGTATTATATAGCAGACTAAATAATAAAGAATAATTCGGATACAACAAATGCGTAGTATCTACAATAGAAGTAGTTACTAAGACAAGTTCTATTTGCACGTGCAAATTGGTCGAGTCAACAGTCGCACACTTGGACCGAGGTAATGGAAGAATGGAAGGCGGTTTTTCTTTTTGTGCGCCATTAGTGTATCAAACGGCTGTCACGACTTGGGGCCGGCCGCCAGCGCTCGCCGCGCCGCGAGCCTAAATCACACCGCTATCAACCATATCAGTCGCGGCTATTTATACCAAATAACATTCAGATTAGGTGAGAGTGATTCGACACAAAATAACTCACTCATATATATAAAACATCATTAATCAATGGCAAAATATCAAGAATATAAAGGACCGAAGCCTAATCATAAAAGAAAGCAAGATTATTGTAATTGTTATCTCCAGGTAAATAAATCAATAAAATATTTCCCACCATTTCATCACCAACAATAATGATTAGAATCATAATACGAATATTATCTACAAATTTAAATTTAACTAGATATTATATTATTACCTATACGTTTACATATGGTTCACATACTGAATTGTAAATACTTTTTAAATGAACGACTTATGCCATAGGTAAGGTTAGGTACTTAAAATAACTTGAAGTAGGTTTTTTTTCCAGCAAAAGGACACATGGAACAGTATATTCAAAAATAAAAAGGGAAATTAAAGACAGAACATAATACAATTTAAAACGGATAAAATCAGCCAATTTTTTTTTTATTTACATCATTTTTAAAAATGACTACATTCTGCCTCAGCTACAGTACGTGCTGCTTAGCTAATGTTTAGACATATATGAGGTAACGTAGTTCTGGCCACCATCTGTCATCTCGGTACGGTTCAACGTCCTGCGCAAGTGAAGGCTACCAATTATATATATTATATGTTTGTGTTTATAACTGCTTTTTTTTTAAGTGTTAGCCTGAGCGCAGGCTATGACTACTTCACCAGGGTTTTGGCTAGAAACTTAAGGGCCTCCAGCCAGAGCACTAGAAAAACTTACTACGTCAGCAACGTTCACTAAGGACTTCCCCTGTGGGGTTCGGACCTCGACCTAAAGCGTTGTTTACAATCTAAATAAGGCAAAACCAGCAAGTGACGGCTTTATCTAAGTTTTTATTATTTAAGGACATATTCTTATTGCTAATTTGGCCGGCTTAGGCCAGCTTGACCTTGAATTAGGGTGAGTGTTTATAACTCCAGCATCTAAGTAAGCTAAGCAATAACGTTCAATAGGATTACGACAGAAAGCTTGAAGTAAAAATTATCTCGCTGAAACTACAATTTACAACACTGGGCTAAAGTTAATATAAAAAGTATGGCCAAGATTTTCTAGTTTGTCTTTATGAACCATGAACACCCGAATGCCAGATATGCCCGAAATTAATACCTCATTTGCAAGTATCTTAGTTCAAAATTCCAGTGACACTAGGTATTATTTTTGGCTGTTAGTCTCAGCATGTTAACTTCTGCGTGAGCACAAACCGAGTACTGATGGTACTGGTAAAATTGCTGCTAGGAACTACCTAAAACCTAAGTCTTCTAAGCTCTGTAAGATTTTAAGAGAATTCCCTCTAGATAACCTGAAAAACCACTAAACCAGCAAAAAAGCTGCCGACGTTAATACAGTAAGATGGTTGAGATATGTGTTATACGGTTCAATACAATTGGATAAGAACTCTTCCCACAGAAGACCGGGTCGTGACTGATTGTGTTAATAAAATAATTCGAGCTTAATCATGGTTTAGTACTGTATAATTTTTTAACCGACTACGGTGTAAGAGGAGGAGTAGTTTATTTGTATTTTTGTTACGCGATTGCTCAAAAAAATCCGAGGTAACCACCATGCAAATTTCATCAAAATCGATTGAGTAGTTTCTAACCTTCCCTATCTTCCCTGTACTGGTGGCCCCGGTATCCGCCGGTCCCTGCCAGTCGCACAGAGCATGCGCGAGCAACCCTGCAACTCCGGCCTGGACAGAGAGGGACCGGGGTGTATTTAATCGGTGTAAATCCGACATCCCTAACGGCATGCGTTAACGGCATTAGACTTGAGAACGTAAATAATAAATAAAAAGAGGCCCCGGCCTAAGACTGGTACTCTTATTAATACAATCGTATCCGTATCACAGTATTAAATTAATTTGTTATGTTCATAAAAGTTAACATTGATAACAGACCACCAAATCTCTCTTACAGCGTATGTACATTAAACTTCACATCAGTGGTATCAAAGAAATACTAAAATAAGCTAGCTTGAAATTAAGTGTTATGTCAAAAAGTATTACCATTGAATTGTGGTCGTTTCAATGGGTGGAATGTATAAAAATGTGACGAATTTACTTTGTGACAAACTTATAATAACGCGACTGAACTTACCTATATCAGAAGTCATTTTGATTTTGTTATTTGAAAGAGCTACCATATTTGCCCTTGTTTTGTCAGCGTCACTTTATTCTTGACAAAATTTAATGCTTTTAGTGAAAGACGTCAGTCAGTGATTACTTTACAAGAGTCATCATCATAATGTGCCCATTTAGTCGCTGACAAACCCAAGTTCACAAACTCAGTAGTTTGAATTAATAGAATTTTAAAAAATTTGATGACTTGTTTTTTATATTTCATGTTTTTATCACCGCCTAATTAATGACAAGCCAACACTCGGTTTTTTGTTTTGTTAATCGCAAAATTGAACTAAATGTTTTAATCAGTTACAAGGTTTCTTTGTAACACGCTCAAACAAAGGTCCGGTCTAAATCGGAGGCCTCCACCTCGTGCAGTTTGTATTAGGCACATTTCAATAAGAAGCCATAAACAAAGCAATTTGTTGGCGGTGACAGCGGCGGCGCGGGCGCACGCGTGACGTAGACGCCCGCGCTACTGTGACCATGCGACCAACGTAGAACGGACCGTGACTTTACAAACGAAATCTAAGTTTTTACAAACAAAGACACAATGAAATAAGAAACACCACCAATCAAAGATGATAATAAAGTATTGAGATACAACGCCGGCCTCTATTATAGAGCCGAATCACACTAATCCGACCACGTCAGTTTAACACAATGAGTAGACTTCGTGTTATAAATAGCGCAATACACGCACTACAGTGATTACTTTGAAATCATTATAATTCACAAAAAACATTCATTCAATGCCAGTTACAGAAAAAATAACTTAGGATTAACGACAAAGGGGCCTTTCAAGTACCGAAACGTTCAGTCCGTACAGCGACAAAGCTAAATATTTAATCTTGAGTCAAGATTTAATCTGGCAATCTATAAGTGAATGCGCGTGCATTACTTACAAAGGTACGTGTTATATGTATAGTCGTGCAGAAATGTCACCCTATGCGTAGACCGTAACCGTTGTTTCCTGCGGTCAAACTCAATTAAAACTCATTGCAGGGGCGTGCGAACAGTGCGCGCGTCCGCCGCGCGCCGCCGGCCCCGGGCCCGCGCATGGCGCCCGCGCTGTTAACCCCACAGGAAACACTTCTTGCCTAACTCCTAATCTTAGGTCAATAAACCTAGGGCTCGCCTCGTCTCCGTCTGATGAGCACAGATCATACACGACTGATAACGATCACCGATCATATTATAATCGATTCCGGTAACATAGGAAATGTTATCGGTGTTACCAGAGCTTTAAACGATATGGTTAGCGCTTCCACAAAATTTTATGTTATAGATTTTACGATAGTGAGATATGAAACAATGCTTTGTTTTTTAACGTTCCCGCGGAATACTGTTGTTTTGTTACCTCTTATAAACTGATTATTTCTTTGTTAAAACCAAGATTTTAAAATATAATGGTCTCAGACAGTAAGGTTTAATTTAAGCTAAAGGATAGAAAACGAAGTGTTGGGCCACTGTCATATTATGATAATATATTTTACTAGAAATTTAGAACAGTACCTAACAGTGCGTGCCTTTTTGCGAAGGTACACACCATATGCAACTACAAACGATATCTCACATAAAAATTTAATCCTAAAGTAAATACTTAACTAAACATTATACTGAATAAACATACACTAGTTTGATTGCCGATCTATATGCGGTGCATACCGTTAGACAAATATGTATGTTTAATAACTTCTTCTTTCCGGGCACTTGGATTTTTAGTCCATCAAACGCTAAATGCTGTAGATCTTATTAAAATTATAGTATTTTATAGTAGAGCATAAAAGCTTTATGGTTCATGCGATTCTAAAAAAAACAATAATTTGTTCCAGACAAAACAGTTTAGCCTCAAATGATCATTAGAATTAACTATGTGGTATTTCCCCTGTATTATTGCAGTTATAACACATACTTGAATCAGTTAATAAATAAACTGATTGTTATGTACATCACTTTATTTTAACAGTTGACTTTAAATCGCCAGCAGCACAGTAATTTGGCTGCCCTAGAGCGCTGGACGTGCACTCATCACTTTGGTCGGCTGTTTTATCTCCGCTGCAAGTTAGGGTGATAATAATTTATCACGGATTATTGATTGGTTTTTGTTTTTATTGAATGCCTATAAACGCTGATCGATAATTAAATTCTTTTTACATTTTGTTTACCCATTGACTAGTAATTAAGTTAACAAGATCCCATTTATCTTAGAGTACGTACGTATTCGAGCTCATTGTGTTCAACGTGTGAACTTCATATGCCCACATCACACTACTATGACGCTATCTGAATTATCTCTTGAGAAATAATCCAGCAACCAAATCAATATCATTAATCGAGGCGCACAATGAGCCGGGGAACATTCTCAGCCATTTAGCTGCGCCGCGTACTAGTCCAGCTTGCAGAATGCTTAAGGAGAATCAACAATTAATAGCTCTTAATTAATTACCTTGCACGAATACCTATTGTCGCTTAATTTTTTGTGAGTGATGATGCGCCAGGCTGATGAAAACACACCCAAATATAGCGGCATTTACATTCCACTGTAAATAGCTTGCAATATTGAATGTAATTTACCACACTTAATACTAAAGTACCATGGCGATCAACATCGGTGAGTTTCACTAATATGCAATGTTTTTATTCAATTATGTTAACAGACCATCTTCTGTATAAAGTCAAAATCCTTGATCATTCCATTTATTGTGAAAATGTCTATTGTTTAATGTATTCTGGAATAATAAGTTGGATCATTACTTAGTTATGTTTTTATAGAGTTCTTCTGAGAAGGGCCAGACGGCCCTGGTCCAAAATATCGGGGTTGTTGGTTTATGTTAAGGGCTCGGCTGGATATTTTGTTTTTAACTTGTCGTGAGATAAAAGATTTTAATCGTAGAATATTGTTATTTGTAGAGGTTTGTTGTCAATCTGATGGTAAGAGAGTTGTCTATTATGGGTTCGGCTAATAAAGTTATAATCTTTCAAACTTATCTTTGTATTCATAATAAAAGTAACTATAATTGAAATGAAAATGCGCTTAACTTTCAAAATTTCATATTGCAGTCGAATTTGCAGTTTACATGAATATGTTAAGCTTTAAGATTAAATGAACTCGACGTAGCGAAAGTAGGACTTTCTGTAAAAAAATATTGTATTTTAGACTGTATGCTTGATTGAATAATTAGGATAGATATTTATAAGTAACATAAGTACGAATTTATGCTCACGATAACGCCCCTATGTTGCTCGGTCGAGTATTTGACCGACATTGCAATTGATAAGCGTTCGCCGTATTTCTGCGCTGTGTAGCCGACACAACGAGCGGTTTGTTGTACACCACCGGCGACAAATCTCATTTCATCGGCTCCGCTTTTATCTTTTAACCGCAGAATTTAATTTAATTTCAAACTCTTTATTACTTTTGTTTGAAGTTAAGAAATTGTAAAATAGGGTGAATAGAAATGCAGGGGTGAATAGAGAATTGAGGTTATTTACATTTATAAAACAAAATATGTACAATAGGCATGTTTCCTATTTTTTTTTTAATGTCCGTCTTGTAGATTAATGAATTTTATTGGACACGTATTTTTTCTTTTTTCCTGCAAACAAAAAATGATCAAAATACAGAGAACGGAAATTACGCGTGACGTCACTCCTCGCTACGATTTTTAGCGAGGCGTGGCGTCATAAGCCCCCACTACGGAACTTTAAAGCGGTGTATCTTTGTATTTTTTTATTGTTTTGATAAAAGAAAAAATACGTGTCTAATATTTTTTTATTATCTAACTGACGGACTAAATAGATTTTAAATTTTCATACCCAGGAAACATCCCTATTATATGCACGCGACACAATAAAAGGAAGTTTGTGTTTATTCACCCCCAAACATTTTTACTCACCCCATTTTACGGAATCATTTAAGTCTAGGTACAATAACTCAAAATTTAAATTATCTTAAATGGTTTGGTTATCTTTCATCTATAAACTAGACTACACATAATATTTGCAATACTTATTAAGACCACAGGACTTATGAAATGGAATTTCAATGAATAAACAAAACATTGCATCATTATGACTTGGATAGAAAGCACAGAACACGAAATTTCACCCCTGTCTGAGCCTAATCAGCTCCGGTGACTTTGACATTACTTAGAAAGGGTTTTAGCTTATTTACTTCGAGAAAGTTCCATACTGATCCCACAGTTATTCGAATTCTCACGACCGGTAACGACAATCTTAGTGCATGAGACAAAGGTGCACGATTATTGGTTTTCAAAGGAAACTTTTTATCTTTTAGACAGCAGACAATCCGTATACGTATTTTACTTAGCACTGTGAAAGTTGGGCAGGTTGCCTGCTACACCATTCATTGTGTTATCCATTTAACAAAAAAAATGATTATTTTTCTGAATGTAGTAATAGGGATGTTTCCTGGGTATGAAAAGTTAAAATCTATTTAGTCCGTCAGTTAGATAATAAAAAAATATTAGACACGTATTTTTTCTTTTATCAAAACAATAAAAAAATACAAAGATACACCGCTTTAAAGTTTCGGAGTGGGGGCTTATGACGCTACGCCTCGCTAAAAATCGTAGCGAGGAGTGACGTCACGCGTAACTTCAGTTCTCTGTATTTTGATCATTTTTTGTTTGCAGTAAAAAAGAAAAAATACGTGTCAAATAAAATTCATTAATCTACAAGACGGACATTAAAAAAAAAATAGGAAACAGGCCCATTTTCGGAGTTTAAAGTGAAATTAGGAGTTATTTAAAAGTCAAAACCAATTAATAGACCTCCTGCATTTTTCCCAACACAAAAATTGTACTGACCACAATTCAGTGCTCTTACTCTTCAATTAATTTTAATTCCAACACAATATCAATGCAAAATTTATGATAGTTTAGCGGACCCGTGATTCAGTTTATTTAAAAAAGTACTGTCAATGGAACCTATTAACTGACATCATCACTAACTGAAGCTAAACATTGACAGTATTTTTTGTACCGTGTGTTGTTTTAGTGCCTGCTATATAATAACAATTTTGCATTGGCTTTTTATTAAAATTGAAGAGTAGGAGTAGTTAGTAACCCCCAAGATCAAACCGAATTCGTGGGTCAAGTCGTCAAAATTAGTACTGTAACTTCTAAGACGAGTCTTAAATCATTTACAAAACTCATGTTATTTCGAAGTCATTTCTACTCGATATTAAGTGTAAGTAATCGGTATTTCAGAAATAGGTTACTGTTTGCAGTTCAGGTCAGATGTGAGCCCGGGTCAGCGTTAGTCACGCTTGAGAGTACGTCACCTTCCTGTCGTGAAACACAATTTGAATGCAAGTACTTAAAATTGTTCTAAATTTATTTCTCCTTTTTGTAAAAAAATACAATTGTTTGGCATTACACTAATAAAATCAAAAACTAACATTCCAAGCCGGGGCCGGTTAGGTAGCTAATCTGTCTAATATCTATATACCTATATAAAAAAAAAGTCGGGTTAGTTACATCATTTATAACTAACAAAAATAATTAACTTAATAGTTTGAGATACACTGTACTAACTTTAAGTACCAAAATTTGTAATTTCTTAGTAGGTCCGAAGCTCCTTTTAAATCATCCTCAATATTCAAGCTTAGATGTCACGTCATCATAATTTTAAACAATCGACAAACTATTCACATTTATATCTATCACAAATATTTTGTAAAGTAACTTTACTTCATCTCATAAAATTATAGAAGTTTTTGTGTATGTAGGTTCGTAGTGTACGTATATATTGTCACGTCTGTCTTATTTGCCCTTAAGAAACACGTATTATTTTAATCACACAATAAACTTAGATATTGTTTTTATGTAACTTGAAATATGAGTCATGTTGTTATTAAAATAGCATTGTTATAATTATTGCTAGTTCTGTTATTCTGATAATAGGAATAATATGATTAACGACGATAGAGTTATTTAAACCAAACTAAGTCAAACAGTATGTAAAGCGTGATGATTCATGCAAAACAATTTGAAGGTTAAACAACTCAAGGCAAGACCTAACAAAAAAACATTTCTTAGAAATTAATATTAAATTAGGTATATATTAGTATACAATGTAATCCTAATTAGGTAAATAATGAGGCAGCTTTCCTCTACGTTAACCGGATTTGAGCTTACGCGATCCGTGTCGGTATTACGTGTTGCTCACGACGGGCGAGCTGCGGTGGGGCCCGCACTCCTCCGTCGCTCGCTTCGCAGTTGTCTACCACGCGTCCACGCGACCGCGCCTCAAGGCCCGCGAGTCATTGCCACGTCGCGCTGCTCGCCTCGCCGTCCGCCAAATGACATGCTATAGGGCTCCAACAAAACGATTACATGCCATTATACCTACCACCATCGATTTAATTACTTTTACTTCAAAACATTTCAAAATTATTTTTAATAGATAATCAGATTCAAGACAACACCGTCATAAATAAACTTGTGTGAGTAGGTAAACAACGTAGAGTTTACAAATATAAAGTACAACATTTCAAAAGACTAAACACTTAAATAACCCACTTTCTCAGTTTAGGAGAGACTTTTCAACGTCTATTTAATTTTTGAAAACTTATGAAGCGTTTCTTCTAACAAACTTTTATACTACCTAAAACTATTATTCACTAGAAGTATTAATTTGAATTAAGCAGAACTAAAATAATATAAGAAATCATCTTCAACTATTTTAATTATTTTTTCAAAGTTCCCAAGTTATGTATTTCGTGTCCATTCATCTAACTATGCGTAAACCGTAAAGAAGTACTCACTGGCATCCAGACAAGCCGAGGGTCGCCGCTCTCTATGAAACGAACTTGAAAGAGGCCCGATAAGGCGCAGCGTTCCCAAAATAGAGGCCATTTTTATTATTCAACGAACCGATTGGAACTGGTTTGATGGGTGCGGACCGTCTAATCTGGAATAAAGCGCCAAATTTATCCTGGAATTCCATTCCATGCCTATAACATGGCATGCCACACAAGAACTGTAATTCATGTAAATTGAAGTTCATATTTTGTAACTACGTTTTTTATGCTTTTCGATATATTAACGAACTACATGACGTCATCATTTTTGTAGTTAATTGTATTTCAAATACTTGCTGAAAATAAGTCGGTGGAATAGCTGAATAAACAAAGAGGCTGAACTGTGTTAAGAGTAGTAAAATTTGGGGTTTAACGTCGTTAAAGTACCACATACCACAATATTATTCATAACGTGCCATGCGAATACCTACTACCGTCTTCCATAAAGTTATCAGCGTTGTTTTGGCAAGCATCTGCCGAAACTGTGGGCCCCGATACCAACCGCCAGATAAACGCAATCCTGCGGGTTCACGGCCGCCCAGCGGGGGCAAGCAATCATCCTGCGTAAATGTTCTCTTGTTCCTAACATATGGACTCTTTATAACAAGTTTTCGTATAAAAAGTGAGGTTTTTATTACGCATCACGGTATACATTGAACCGCGTCACATGTTCAACATTTAGGCATGTGCTTGCCATGAATAACTCAGATAATCTAAAATAGTTTCGTTGAACTATTATGCTATGTGTTATCGAGATGTAATGTATATGCCCAATTAAACAAACTAACGCAATGGATATACGACAAGATTGTAACTGGATAGCGAGCCTGCTTACCCTGTGGGCCCTGATAAACGTAACAGACACTGAAATATGAAAATAGTTACATTGTGCCATCGCATACGCCTACAGAGTATTTTCTTAACTTGAAGTGATTAGCCATTCCAGATGCGCATTACCTTATTGCAAGTAATCAGGCAACTAGCACCATCAGATTAGATTCAGTTAATCCCCACAGTCGTAATTTCGGCCAGTGCATATAAGATTTAAAACCACAACGTTGTCACATTAAGTTTTTGTCATGTGTCTCCACATACATAAGAAAAACTTAATGTGTAAATCATTGGCTGATGCGGCATCTTCTTAAAGTGAGACAAATATTAAAAGTTAACACAATACAAAGTTTAGTTTATCACAATTTATAGTTTCCGAAGTATATGCGTGAGAAGGACATCAACTTATGATATAGATTCAACGATTTTAAGCTCCTTTTAAGGCATAAAGAATAAAAAGTTAGTGTGTGGCCTTCCGCGGCACTCCTCCTTCGTTTTTTGTAGCGAAGTTATTCCGTGTCATGATTGTGATGGTATTTATCAGTTGTTATAAAGAACCTGATAACGGCAACGATTCAAAAGCTTAGAAATACGGACTTAATCCCACACCTAGGTAGCGTACAACAAAATTCTGGTATGATGTTAACGTAAAAAGTTAACATCCTTACTTTTTACGTTAACATAGGTACTTAACGTTACATAAAAAGTTAGTATATTAACTTTTTACGTAACTGTAATTATTGTTAAACATATGACAACGAAGGGCAAAGTAAAGGCAAATTTTCAACTTTACAGTTCCATGAATAAATCCTTTTCAAATTAAAATTTAACTTGTTTATGTTGTCGGCCAATCTTTAATTGTGCCCACAATTTACTATAACACCAATTTTGTACCATCACACACAAATTATTAGTGTGCGAACGTTACTCCGCGTGCCTTCAGGAAATACACGCGCTATTATAAATCACTTATCTCCGACATAACTTTCGTCGTAAAATAAATAATTAAATTGGATTTCAAGTTTTATTTTACGTCTAACGCAGAGCTATGAAACATATTATCATACGCGACTATTTTATTAATATTACTCTAAGTAGCTGGAATATAACGGTACAATAACTGCCGAAATAACGACAAGTCCCTCTCTATTCCATCGGTGCTGATTCCGTTTATTCAATACTTCGCAGAACTTTGCCAAAATCGATACCTGCCCGTATACTCTTATCGTGTTCCCTTTTCAATACGGAAATTTAACCAATCAAATTGAACCCAGTATGCAATTGCAGTAAAAAGGTGCGTTTCACCGAAAACTGTTACTGATAATACGCGAGTTCAAACAAATACTTAGAATAGTTATCTAATCAAGATAAGGTTTATGATTAAATGTGAATTTTACATAATTTTAATAACTATTATCTAAGTTTCATTTTTGAGCCATCAACGAAATGCAATATTACACCGCACCTAAAAATTTGGTCAGATTATGATCAAATAAGATATTGACGAAGTCTTTAGTAAATTACTTATACATACCTACTAAATTAATAAGGTTTTAACAGAATCGATTCTAGGTCAACACTAGCGTTTGTTCCAGATTTGGTGTTTAATTGACGGATAAATTAATGGAATGTTTTTACTTCACTTATATGAGAATAACGATTAACTGAACGTAAATACAACCTTATATACGATTCAAAGCCTTTAGTTATTAGCCTGTCAAATAACCTGATCAGTTTGTAGCATTTCTGGACGTAAACTATGTTTAGATTCCATTGTAGTCATGTAACTTATGTAAGGTTATATTGATTGACCAACCCATTCCTCGTTGTTTCTGCATAAAATGTTAGTATTTCAAATTACAAAGAACTGAAAGAGACAAGCGTAGTTAGGTTAGGTCCTTTGAAAGCGTTCCTTGCCTATTTTAAAATTTAAAGATAGATTATATCAGCATTCATTTATTTTTAATTGATTAACAATACTTTTATTCAAAATTAGAAAACAAAACACGACTACAATTCTATAAAACGAACTCGAGTCGCACTTGACCGGTTTTTGAAAGCTTTTACCGAGCTAAGATATGCAGACGTTATGCCAGTTTTAAACTTCGAACCAGCCTTAACGGCCAACGGCGATTGACGTTAGCGACTTATCCACGTCTATGCGATCCTTACTTTAACCATACTACTATTAATAAATTATTCTGTGCTTTAACAAGTTCTTCCAATCCTCAAGAATGTATGTTAACATGATTAGATATACATATAACCAACATGATATTCGAAATATGACGTAATTGACAAATTTTATTAATACGTTTAACCCATTTCTACATACCTAAAAGTTTACCTAAACATTTTGTTTCTATAGACTTGCCAGTTTAGCAAGTGCGTCATTTTCAAATATGAGGGATACAGATCAAAACGGGCGATTTACAGGTAATTTTAATTTAAATTCCACCCGTTTTGCGTAGCTGCCAGGAAAACGCGAAGCAGCGCCAAGGTTTCATGAGTTTTTATGGCGGTACGGCTGTGGAATACGTCATGGCCCTCGTGACATAATCACCATAACTATCAAGGCTGTACCAACACATGGAATTTACAACCGTTCGTTTCCGGCGCACAGGTATCAGATCAATGATTACAATGTTTTAGATACACAGTAAATGTTTTATATGGTATCTTATAATTACTGAGGATCATAACATTCTTTAATTAAAATACTCCAGTATACAGGTATTTTAGTTAAGTATTAAAGTTTTAAGTAATTAATGTATGCAAAAATACAACAGAAATCTTGTCTTCCTTGTTTTACAATTTCATCACCCTCATTTACATGTCCTACAACACAAATAACGACAATCATAGTTACCTCACTCACGCACTAATCTTTTGATCGTCTTACAGCAAGGTACTCAGAATACGCACGGGAATTTCAGATCCATCTTCATTCTTCTATTTTATAAACTCGTGGTAAGTACATAACAAGATATAAACTAAGTACAACATACAAAACTTGAATATGCCTATAAAAATTGGTATTGATCTTACCGAAAACAAACCGCAAAGCAACATTTTTTTTTAATAACTCCTTCGAAACACTTAATCTTAGATTAATATTGATATCGTACGAATGTACTACGGAAATCCTGTTTTAGAGTGTTTCAATTATTCAGGGTAGGTAATAAAACTCATCAGTGACGACGTGAGAGAGACGTGGGCGGGCGTCACTGCAGTGCGTGGCTGCAAACGGATACATTCCAACACTTTAGTGTGGCCATCTCTCCGGCGATAACTCTAGACCTGTTGTTGACTCATTTCGGAGCTGTTTTCCTATCTAAAACTCGACGTTTTAAACAAAAATTCGTAGACACCTAAATATAAGTCAACGGTAAACTTTATATTGAGATGACTAACATTTAAAAGCCATTTCAATTTGAAACTATTTCACTCCATTGAATGCCCAAAAACTTTAAAGTAGTTACAGACACCACAAAGGCCACACAGATTGGTAGGTTCGCATATATTTTATGTATCCTTGGTAAAACAAGCCGAGTTGCGTGTCCGAACACATGTCGTGTCAGAAAATCGTAAGGCAAATTGGCCGCACATCACGCTATGAAAAGCGAGAAATAAACGGAACGTAAAATGGGCAGGTACTTATTAATCGGACAATCATCGGAGACAAACGTTTTGGCTCGCCGGCGGTTCCCACGGGGCGGGTGCCGGTGCCGGCATCCATTCCGGTTTTTGCCAACTTAAATGTTTGTTGTCAAATTAATCTGAAGTTACTTAGTATGCGCCACCCGACCAGTCGAGCGACTATTCATTCATAGCGGTTGGAATGCTAGATCGCTCGTGGCTCGCCTCGACCGACCTTCGCCGCCGGCCGCCCGGCAAAAAGTGTGTGATCCGCCGTGATCTGGCCGCAACTATGTGGATGTACCAGTGTCCACTGTAGTACCTTACCTGCGCCATGCCATAACGTTCCTCCCATAGGACGTTACTCTCCCGTTAGCTGGCCGACCAAACAAAGAACTTTATTACGAACCTAATCGGTCGCGCATACTTCACAGAAAACTTTAATAAATTAATACGGCTTATTAGTACGCAGTGTTGACAGGACTGGGTATTGTCATTCATGAAACAGACCAACGTTTTTTCCAATTAGCGTCCTGTTCATATATAGTTTTTACTTAACTTGAGAGGCGATTATTAAATAATCACCAAAACTGAATTATACAAAAATGTAAGTTTAGCTGATTTAGCATAATTTGGATAAACTTTTTTAACATATTATTTATTAAAAGAATAGTCACATGAAGATTTACTAAAAGAATATAGCTAAACCTGATATACCTACTATTGAACAGGATACACACACAGTACATAGCGCGGTTCACGCAAATGAATGGTTGTCATTCGCTAAAGGACAAGCATGACATCATACTACAGTCGCCGGGTGGCCCAGCGCCCAGGAGCCTCATGCCGCAGACATGAGACATTCATAATATCCTTCTAACCTACTTAAATATAAATTTGAACCTACACAACTGCTAAATTAATATATAATAATAAAGATTAAAATATATTGTTTGACAATAAAAATAAAACCGCAAAAATAATAAAGAGTATAATTTTTATAAAGTCTCAATTAACAAATTGTATTGTATGATTAGCCTTAGAATGTTAGGACAGTAATTTATACTCTATTTATCCCGATGGAATAACAAGCACGAATTAATTAACGTAGCATGTGTCAGACAAATACATCTTAATTATTATTAAATACATTATCCATTGTCAGAGTTTACTTTATTAAAAAAGAATATAATGAGACATGCGATTATAGCAATAATAAAAAAAAACTAACACTGATAAAATCTATATTTCTATGAAGAATTACTACATTTATCAAATAATGCTTTATTTCATGGAATAATTACTACGCTGGACTGTTAGGTCATTAACCTTGAAAAACATTTATTATTAGATTGAACTACATATTTGTATTTAACCATATTGCGCATATTTTTTATTAACCACCCAAACCTCTTCACGTTTTAATGCGTTAAAAGTTATTATTACACAATACCTACATCTCTGGAATGTATTTTTATTATTATGGTATTATTATTGTGATATAAGATGAGTGAACCAGAGATGGAAGGCAGCGTGTTCACTGTCTGCTGTGTTCTGTGTTCTGTAGTGGAGAGGCCTCGCAGCCGAAACCCACGAGCACCTCCGCGGTGACGTCACTCCGGACGCCGCCGTCCGCGCCGATCAAGGACAGTAAACATTACCAGGTCAATGCACGCCGCTGTCTCTAGTCGCTTTTTTTTCAATTCGGCCATGACTGCCCTACCAACAGCCGTGAAGAATCGTTTTCAAAGAGGCCCACTAATGGATACCCATTATGGTACCTATCTAGGTACCGCAATACTGAATTAGATATCATTTTTAGCCGGAAGTGTAGAACAAATACAAACTTGTTAAATTTGTTCGTAGTTAAATACTGAATGAATAAATGAAATAGGTACAAAACTATACAGCACTCCAAAGGAAAATTTACACAAATAAAATCAAAATAAATACATTCGATAATCAATTAAATAAATATTAACATGACAATACTGACACAAAGGTTTCGATATATGTTTCTATATTAATTAGATGATTTTAAAGAATAATTTTATAAAAACTACATGTAACGTAAAAAAAAGCTGTTGTTTTACTTTCGTAGTAAACCGTCAGTTTCCGATGGGAAAATAAGTGAGTCGCTACGCTGACCGCGCATCTTGCGGTTGTAGCCGACTCTACTGGTTTTATTAACTAGAAAATTTAAATGGACAAAACGTATTATGATACAAATTATTTATTAATCGCAGTTGTCAATCTTTGGATAAGTCCTGGTTAGTGTGTTGAAATAATATGCGGTCCTAATAAGCGGTGTGTTGCGTGCAAATCCCTACCAAACCTGTCACAATGTTTCGGGTGTTTGGAACGAACTGAGCGAGCCGAAAGCTTTGACGTTGACGCGTAGACCCGCTGGACATAGTATTTAAATTGCACGTTACGTTTTTGTTTAGCCTGCAAAGTTTTTAACCTGAGTTGTGAGTACTGTAGTTATCTAATCACCTAGGTATATTGATTTAAGTAATTATATGTTAAAGAAAATAGTAAATTTACATTCAACCATAAAAAAATTGAGCACCAGCTCGACGCAACTCAATCAAATGCACAGTCAATTTTGTATATTTGATTATTCTAAATCTTCACAAAAATTGTACTGTTCTAATAAATGAATGTGGTAACCCAAATGTAATAAATTTATTACTTTATTTTGTTTTAAGTTGTAATATCTTAAATTAACCAGTCCAAGCAAGCAAGTTTAAAAATCAAGAAAACAAGATTTTATTTTAACGACAAACATTCATTCTCTCGTCTCGGTAAATTTACGGAATACTGATTCGAGTGACGAAAAAACTTTGTAGGTAGTTGAACAGTAACTGAGAAAAACATTGTGGCTAGTGTCAGACATTGCATCGTGAGGTCCATGATCCAAGACGGGGACGGCGGCGGCTGAGCGGAACGATAAGACGTCTGGCGGAAGGCGCTAAACCACGTGTTACAACCAAACACCTAGTTTTACTCCCGAGTACTCAACATACGCGAAGATAGTTTTCCCTACTAGAGATATAAATATAGAATACTAGCTGCGGCTTCGCCCCCGTGGATTTCGGTTATCGCGGCTAAAAGTAGCCTATGTCCTTTCTCAGGTTTTAGACTATCTGTGTACCAAATTTTATTTAAATCGGTTCAGTAGTTTTGTCGCGACAGCGCGACAGACAGACAGAGTTACTTTCGCATTTATAACATTAGTAAGGATAACATAATTTGTATGGCGCTTAAGTCTATCTCTAGTAAGGAAAATGATCTACGGATTGATTTAAAAAATTGGTAGTATCACACGTTCTTAAATATCTTTCGGTCAGTGGTTTACACCTTAAAGTACGATACAGATTCGGATTCAGAGATCAGAACACAATCTAACTATTACTCTGTTACTGAGGTTAGTCAAGACGATTTAAGAGTATGTAAGCAGTAAGTGGGTGAAAAAAGGTTGAGACGGTGCATTTTTTATATTTTTCCTATTACGTACTCTTTAGCCTTATGCAATGTAAACCGTCTATGAGCATGACCACGTCACAAAAAATAAATACGAGCCTACGTGCCGTGTTCCCCGTTCTTCTTCTTTGTTTAATGCCGATGTCATATATAAAAGATAACACTAAGGCTATTAGGCTCCCTAGGCATTTAATATATTAATCAAATAAGTTAACAATATGGTTCGAATACCGCCACAGTTCAGTTACCACAGTGCGCGACTTACTGCGGGTTCTATCCTCGCACGGGACACACATTTGTTTGATCCACAAATGGTTGTTCCAAGTCTGGGTATTCTTTGTGTATGTGAATTGAATGTTTGTGAATACCCCCTGCGATACATGGATTAATTAATCCCCGTAGAGGAAGTGGTGGAGGAGACAATTGAAAAATAAAAGTCCTCGTTCGACCCCTCAGGGGAACACGGACAGAGGAAGAAAAAGCGGGGGTTGAAAGTGGACTAAACCTAAAAAAATAGCGAGCTTAAAAACATTTCACAGTATGAGGCATTTTCAGCTAAGCTGCGATTATTTCAATCTTTTGTAAAAAAAAATGCAGAGATTTCGTCAAAAAGGGGTTTTTTAATTTTATTGTCAGTCATAGCACTAACATTCTAATTCCTCTTTCTTCATATTTTTCTTCCTGCCCTGTTCCTAATCATTTCTAATCCCAAATATACACAAAATCTTGCTGCTACAACACTATTCCATTGGTGATAGTTAATTATAGAGTTCGCAACTAAAACGTTTTTAGAATCCCAATAGATACAAATATACACAGAAATAATATAAAAAAATAATAATATACAAACTGTTACGTGATTGATATTTTAATAGCAGCTTTGATTGCCGTGCAGGATTATAAGTTGATGATCTCTTTGAATCATCTAGATTCGCTGTCCGAGTAATTTCAAATGTCCACTATTACTAATTAAAGTAATCTTTTTAGAATGAGTCCTGTGAAGTAACAAGATGAGTTCAGGATTTAAGTAGTAAGTCCCACGTGTCTGTCCTTGGAACGGCACTTTACACCCCTCTGGAAGGGGTCCAATATAGACCGAGGCCTGCCGAAGCCGCGCAGAGCTTGCTTAAGCGACCCCGCGGCTCCGGCAAACGGGACAGGGGTGCTTTTATCGGTGCAAGTCCGTCATATCCCCGCGCTGTGCCTTCGGCGAGGGTTGAAGCCATTAGCTTTTCGGCCAAAAAAAAACAAAGGTACAGGATACTTTGAACTTTATTTGAGTATCACTGTAAACTTCTAACGTACCTATAAACCCTAAAACAAATATTGTTAGAATATATTTTAGAGGTTATATATATCCTTACTAATAATATAAATGCGAAAGTAATTCTGTCTGTCTGTCGCGCTTATACGCCAGAACTACTGAACCGATTTAAATGAAATTTGGTACACAGATAGTCTAGAGCTTGAGAAAAGAAATAGGCTTTTCTCCGCGATAACCGACATCCACGCGGGCGGAGTCGCGGGGAACAGCTAGTATATTATACGTACCAACAAGTTTACCTTCTAGTGATAAGTTGAAAACAGTCTTGGTATAAGTACGTGTGTACGTTGCCAAGTTATCTTATGACTTTTACAAACAGATTACTTTACCTACCATAACAAGTTAATAATTATCTCATTAAAATAATATGTGTGTAACTAAAGAAGATATACTTATCCCCTACTTATTACTTTTAGTTAAGAGTGGTCGTTTCGGCCGATGAACGGTGCCGGTTGCATTCCATTTCGCCGCGTTCCATTACGCAGTGTGGTGGTTCCAAGAAACAGTGATGTCCTGCTCGCACTAAGCATTCCATATTATTGCCGTGTTTTGGAATTCTGTTCATTGTTTGCGCTCAAGCTCATTTCAATACAAGTAAGGAAACTAAACGCGTATCCGGTCAAAGGTCTAGAATAATTGGTGGTCATTGAAGGTGGTTTGATTCCCTTATTGACTACACGCTAATACAGGGTTACCTACAAAAAGCTGTGGAATTTTATGAGTCTGTAATCCAAGTTAGTATTGAAGCTGTCGAATGCGACCGCAGAGAGAGGTAACACGAGATATATGCATAAAATTAAAAAATATGTGAATCAATAAAAGTGTAGCTCTCATATCGGCGAAGCAGAGTGAAGGAAGCCAGCTAGTCGGTGATTAATGACGCGCGGTTATAGCGCACTTCCTGCGAGCTAAGCCCTGTGCCTGAGCTCACCTCCGATTTGAATTAGCAAAAAACCCGCGAAGGAGTTGATCGACCCGCAGCTAATGCCACAACTGCTTTATATGGCCGTTGACATTCAACAACAATGAGTACAAATCGGCGATCGATCACTTACTTTACTCAGTAATTAGCTGTGAGATGTTGGTAGGACGCGTTCTACAAGATCTTGCGTAAGTTACGCCAGTAATACGAACAACGGACACGGCTAGATGTGTTAACAAATATAATTACCATTTCCGGCCTCATTAATATCATTGTATTTAACAAGATAAACTTCCAAGTAAAACGTAAAAGCTTGCATCATGGATACAAGTAAATGTTTCGGAGCGTCAAAAAACCGTGACGATTAAAATTTCAGATTTAATTCGCTTTTTATGACTCTTGATGGTCCACGGTTAACGAACGAATTTATTTGAAAACATCTTCACAGGGGACACTAACCACTTCAAATCTTTAATACCTACTCAGTTTTACAAGAACTAGCATTTCAATTTTTCTTTTTTTTTATAAATTTGCGGTTTGCAAAAGCTAAATATAAAAATTTTGAAATTTATGTCTAACCACACAAATTACCATATTTTTATGTTTAGCTTTCATAATACAGCTAAGTTAGGTTTTAATATCTTTAATAGTTTAATATCACCAATAAAGCCCAACTTGTTTAAAACCCTAAAGTCCAACTAGGTTAAGCAAATATAAAACAAAATGTTTCAAATTTGTTTTAAGTACTTTGGTCGAAAAAATGAGCTTGGTTTTGGTTAAAAGTGTATATCTGTGTGTGCTTGTTGTATATAATAATCTATAATAATATAAGTTAGCCTATGTTTGTAAATATTTAAATGTAGACAATTACCTAGGTATGTGGCCTATGCATAATGTTGTGTAATATTTTTTTCTATATTGACGTCTTGATAAGATATATCAAAACGTTTTGTAGGTACAATCAACTGAAGTAAAATGTTAAGTAACACTTTAAAAATAACGTAGCTTCATTGTAGGATACCCACCTTATTATTCTAAAATATTATTACAGACTTTTCATTAACTTGCAATGTAGGTATGTATGCATGTTTGTGTAACTGGCCTGATAATGGAGCCAGAAGGTGGCTATTGATATAGCCTATACAAAAATTCATTTTTTATAAAAAAAAAAAAGCTTGGTGTAAAAAATCTTACCCTGGTTCCACACGTTGGCACCAGCCAATGCTCGTACCAACGTTGGTCGAACGTGTGGACAGATCGCGAGCGTTGTCTGTAGCAGATTCCTTTGAGAAAACCCTTCAACGCTGGTCGCAACGTTGCGTTGGCTCGAAAAGCGATTTCCCGATCCACACGTTGGACGACTGGCGTTAGGTCAAACGTTGGAGCCAACGTGTGAAGCCAGCCTTATTGTTTACCTTTACACTATTTCGGAATAGAGCGTGGTGATTTTATTAATCAGTAGGTGAATACGGACCCTACTTGATACGAATTTAGTGTATACGGACACACATTATATGTCACACCTTAAGGAATAGGTAGCTACTTACCTATTCTAAGTAAACAGAAAAACAAAATATTGGTAGGTAGACGCGTATCTAAGTGCCTATCCTATTATTAAAGTTTAACAATCTACCAAATATTGATCTACATGCTTTGATTAAGTAAGTAGGTATATAGGTAGGTACCTACCTAATCAAAGTCTACAGGTCATATTATTCACGCAAACATAGGTAGACCTATTGTACTAAACCCGTTTTGCCAACAATGTCTTTATTCTGGTAATTGAACAGAACTTACACCTACCAAAAAATCTGACTAGTAAGTAATTTTATTTTATAAACTTTGATTAAGGTGCATAATTGTTAAAATACCTATTTTATTTTAAATACACCTTTCTAGACGCAGCTTAATTAAAACCATAGAATATAGGTAGGTACGTAGTTTCAGCCTACAGACATAACTGACGCATTGACTGCAAGAGAAGCTCAGCCGCCCAAGCCCTGTACCAGCCTAGGCGACATGAAAAGTTCAGTGGCCGCCAGCGCCGCTGCTGATAGCCCCACCGACTTGATGGTGGTTACCGCTTCACAATGATAAACACGCCCGGGGTCTCAACACTCTCAACTAGTTCGTGAGTGAATCTATGTATTGTACCTATACGAATTCAATCCATGGAATTCATCTTATTTTGTAAGTACATACAAACCTACTAGAACGAGAAGCAAGAATTGAAACGAGTGAGAAGTACTTTAAAGCGCGAGCGAGTAAGAAAACATGTTATGTATTATTATTTGAACGTCGAATGGGTGAAACCTGCGTGCGGGCCTCACGGGCCCCGCCCCGCCCCGCACTGCCCCCGCGCCGCGCCGATCATATGTTCGCCGGCGAGGCTCGCAGCGCCGGCTGATGGCTCACTGCGACTCGGGCACTCGCCGTCGTCGCAACACAACGCGCACTCCTCCACGCCGGCCGCTCGCGCTCGATCAGCTGTCTGACCACAATACGCCGACACCGGCCGCGACGCGAGCTGTCAATAAGCCGCAGTGCGGTGTAACATGGAGCTGCTGTGCGCGGAGCGTGTGAGCCCTGAGAGCGGCGAGAGCGTGGGCCGTGCGGCACCGGCGCCGGCGCACCGGGCCGCCGCGCCCGACCCGGTGCTGCTGCGGCGCCGCGTGCTCGACAACCTGCTGCGCACCGAGGAGCGCTACGCCGTCACCGCCAACTACTTTGGCACCGTGCAGGCGGAGGTCACGCCGCACATGCGTCGCCTCGTCGCCGAGTGGATGCTAGAGGTGAGCGCACCCGCGCCGCATGCCGCACCTACACCGCTCCATCCGCGGACCGCGCAACCCGAACGTTCGCCATTTTGTCTCGTTTTCCGGCCACGTGTAGGTACTCCCCTGCCGTAGCCGGCGGCACCAGTGGCTCCTGTATGCTCTTGCCACTGCCTGCTGACGGGCTCCCCGCGCTCACGCCCGCTCCCGGTGTCTCGAGAGACGGTTCCGCATGCTAGACTAGTGGAGTGTTATACATTTGTGTTGCAGGCGATCATGAATATGTCAATCAAGCCATACGTAGATAGATACAGATGTTATGGGTTTGTTTACATGATCAGCTGATTTCAGCTTTGTTCGACTTGTTAGAATCTTATAAGAATAACATCTGCTATATCTCACAGGTGGTCTTTCTCGTTTGGAATCTATGAACGGTGTCAAAAGTTTATGTTTAATTATTTACTAAGTGTGTAAGCATAAAGTACGCACGTAGGTACGTACCTACTCAATCAAGCAACTAGTTGTGTGGAGCGCTGCGCGGCTGAGCCGGAGCGTGAGGGGGCCCGGACGCGCAGCGCGGGCGGGCGCGGTCGCCGACCGATGCGACTCTGCTCGTTCTATTTGAATAATCAGCTGATTTTGACACGCACACAGCTGACGCTCGGCTGCGCACTTATCTTTTGCTTGTATATGTACATATAAATAATTACTAGTGCGCACACAACGTCATTGTCCGTACTTAGTGGCCTAAATGACGTGTAATATATATAGTATTTGCTTGTGTAGTTAGTGTGAAACGACATGTAGTATACCTTTTATTACGAATACCGTTCTATCTATTTCATACGTTAGTACTTAGTAGTAGTAGTAGGGCGAGCTATCATAGTTGAGTAATTAGTTTGATGGGGTAGCGTAGTTAGTGTGTCGCCAGCTCGCCACGTGGAGCCGGCCGGCGCGCTGACGTCACGCTGCGCACGCGCTGCTGCTCGGCACTTGCGACTCAGCACCTCGAGTCTCGAGCCACCTCGTGCTTACACTTAAACTAGTCGCATACCGACGTTTCAGCACAAGCAGACCGAAACGATCCTCCTGAGTCTGTCGGGTCAATGACACCTTCATCGTGCTCACATTAACTTTTATGTTTAATCGTCAAGCGCACCCAAAAAGCATATTACGGCGATCCAAGGATTGTTCACGGAATCCGTATAATATTATTTTTCTGATACTTACTATCTAAATAACAATCTTAATCTCTTTTTATTCTGACTGTATGTACCTTATAGTCGAACGATGTGCCTAAGGTTAAAGTAGGATAACCGCAAATGCCGTGATTCGTGATGTGAATTACTGGTTTAATCATAGCAGGCTGGCAATAGGTATTACGTTAATCGCTTAGTTTCATAGCCGCCTGTGTCATTCATTAGTCTCGTTCGTTATGCTTCGAGAATTACCTACCTACCCAAGTATAGACCACACGAATCAGCCTCTTCATTACTTTTCCTATAGTTTATTGTTAATCCTGTAGGTACCCGTACCTACCTACCCTTTGTTTGACTGGCGTTTGTTTCTGGAATAATGTTTTTGCTTTTGTAAGCGTTACACTGAATGAAGGAAAAGTAAAATATAATGATCGGGACAAAGTCGGGTGGAATAGTTAATTATGAGCGAGTTGGAGCGTGAGACAGTAGAGCCGTGAGCGGTATGCAGCGGGTTATGGCACATGTTTTGTTTTCACGGTGATACGATTGGATCCGTGCCGGTTCGCGAGTCGCGTTACACCGTGCGAAACTATGTCGGGAACAATCTGCGACCGTCTATGGCTCTCATCACACTCTAGCTAGATATTTATTTTACGACTACGTTAAAACTATCTCCTTTCGCTTTTCCCGGTTTAGTTTTATAGTAGGTACCTAGGTACTCAATAGGAAATAGGTATTGTCTTATTTGACCCCACTTATTGTATTCAAAGTTATTAAAAATTTGTTAGTAAATTTCATAACAAATTTATTCAAATATTACACAACTTCGGCAACAAAGCAGCAGCAATCGTTAACATTATCTCTAAACGTGGTTTGGGTGAGGAAAATAGTACATAGTATGCAGTAACTATCTAGCTGGATGTTACACTTTGAATAGATCCAGCTGTAAAAAAAATTGCAATAACAGATATAATAAAACGAATATATTCGACACTAAGCCCAGAACGTTCAGCAACCATTAACACTGATAAGGCACACAGTACTAGGTATAACTGCAGCAGGAAAGTAACGCGCGCAGTATTTATCGCAATAAGTGTGTATTTCCATTTTATATATAGGTTATCAGGAATTCCGGATGATAAACTAAGCAGCGGCCCTGGGTGCGGTACCAACATGTACTGGACTAGTTTCTTACAAACAAATCGGTTCGCCTTTGCTAAGTATATTAAGAGTCGTTTGTGTTGCAGGTATGCGAGGACCAGGGCTGCCAGGAGGAGGTGTTCCCACTCGCGATATCGTACTTGGACCGGTTCCTGAGCACATGCGCCGTCAGCAAGAGCCAGGTGCAGCTGCTAGGCACGGCGTGCCTGCTGCTGGCCTCCAAGCTGCGTGAGCCCGGTTCCCGCGCGCTGCCCGCCGAACTGCTCGTCTTCTACACGGCCAACAGTATCACACTCACCGATCTCTGTGTAAGTAACTATCGTTATTGCAGCCTTTAATCGACGGTTTGGTATCACCAGCTATCGCGCAGGCGCATGATAGCACAACTATCATCGACGTTTCTATCGATTTATTTGTTACGTACTGTTAATTACATCAAAAGCATATGTACTACTCATTCTGTGAACTGCAATATGAAGTAATAAGAAGATTTAATTAACTTTCTTCGTCTCGGGAAACAGCTGATCTCATTAATAATGCAGTTTCGTGTGGCTGCGTCTCTGCACCGTGCACGCTCATGCACTAATTTTGCAGTTAGCTTAGATGCTTTCGTGTCGTTCACTCCGCTGATTTCTAAATCATTCGCGGTCTGAACATCCGCGAGAGATTGGAATTCCAGTTTATGTCGGAACATTAATTATATCTATGGAGTGATCGACTCCAGCCGCTACATCGCGTTTATAATGTAATTTATCATACGTAGGTATATTAATATGTGCAATGTGTACAAATTGACTATTCTCTCTCCTGGATGACTAACAGAATTAGAAAAATACGAAATGGCATTCATAGGCACACGACTACACACGAGTGACTAAACGAAACATACAACAGATATAAATAGCTACCCCTTATAAATAGGCGCACACTAAAATCAAAAATAAATATAAAAAGGTCAAGAACGAATCGTAGTTTACATGATAAGTGTTCTCTATATAGCTAGCAGGATGGTAGGTATTAACTTTATTATTTCCTTATATTTAGCGGTTATCGTCACTGCTATTTATTCTTTAAAATAAATGGTTTACAGACCGCAAAATATCGCTTATTTAGGTACATGTTTTAATTTATAGAATCTAACAGTTATGTAAATCCTACCTACGTCGTTATTTAACTTAGGTACCTACGTGTGTATGATATCTTGTATCATTATGAATTAGGTACCTACTGTAGATCGATACTTATTTTGAAGTAATAATGTTTAGCCGGAGAGAATGCGTATTTAAATTAGAACTAAACATTGTAATGCTAAATGTTAAAATAGATTTCAAGGAGTTAAGTAGTTAATGTACCCTAGATAGCCTAGGTATCTGATGTATGAGACAGCAGTACAGCTCGAACCGTTCCCGCATTAAGCCATTACTCACTGCGGTCTTGTGCAGTGTCTATGGCAATATTGTACCCACGTGGACAACTTTCCTAATCTTAATAAAGGGCATTGGCATTTAGGTTTGTTTTGCTTATCTGTTTCAATATTTCAGAACCGTTACGTACAGTGAGTCGCAAGCCGTTGAAGTTAGGCAGATTCTCGGTAACTGCAGCTAAGCGTTTTCGTGTGTTGTTTGTAGGTATTTGCATTTAATACAACGTATTACGTGTTGACTGTGTGCTGCATTTCGGGCGCGGCGCGGCCACCCGCCGGGGCCCCGTCTGTCGCCGCTCGTCCCGTAGATAATAAGTGCACGCCACATTTTCGAACGTCATAATGTATACGACTCGTTCTGCCTGCGATGCAAGTGCATTCCGCGCTTTGCACTTGTACCAATGTTTAGTAACGGCAATTTTATCGATTTTTATTGTTAAGCGGTTGTGCTCGCTGCGAAACAAACGCTAAATGACGACTGAGAGACACGTTCGTGCGAAATGATTGTAATTATAATACGAGATGCCGTGGATGCGTACTGAGTATGGCGAGCGGTGGTCGTGGAATGCGACAGGTCGCGGTCTGGCCGGAGTGGCCGGGAGAGGGCTGCCCTGCGGACAGTGTCCCCTACGAGCTAACGAGCCGCCGGCTTCTCGGAAGAGCCGCCGAACGAGGCTCGCGTTTCAATCAGACCAATTACAGGCGAAGCACGCTGCTTATTTTTTCTCACGCGCCGCGACGCGGCGACTGGGACCCGCGTCCGAGCTCGCTTAAACTCATCTCACGAAACTCTGCCGGGGTCGACACCTCGCTCGAAAATGGATCGCACGCTTAAATTGACTAGATATTTTTAATTTTACACGATTGAGTTTTTTACACGTTGATCGTGAGTGGATCTTCACAAATGTTTAATGCAGTGCAATATACGCGTTATGTTAATTCACTGAGTCATGTCGTTCATGATACTGAACATGATACCTCTTAAATGTATCGCCTCTTAATAACAATATTGAACAAAATAATTCATAATACTTATGACATCTTGCATATATTCATTTAATTCTTGGTAAATAAAGTACATAGTATTAATACCTATAACATAAAATGTTGACACGGTCGTTAAGCGACAATTGCATGAACTGAGACTAAATACAGTTGCATAATTACGTTCAAAA
The DNA here is from genome assembly GCA_932294365.1 of Diachrysia chrysitis. Classification (NCBI taxonomy): domain Eukaryota; kingdom Metazoa; phylum Arthropoda; class Insecta; order Lepidoptera; family Noctuidae; genus Diachrysia; species Diachrysia chrysitis. The sequence goes on along the minus strand of OW028649.1, from coordinate 5,157,757 downwards.
AGGTCAAATACAATAGTTATTTGTAAAATATGTTCATTTATTTACACTATATCTTGAGTATAATAATACATATTACAAGTTTTTTACTAACATCTTTACAGCACAATTTAAGTAAGCTTCGTAGCACTTTCGTAGACGCGCTACGAATTATCGTAGATGCTCTAATTTCGTCGCACTTTAATATTTTTGTGATAATATTGATATCGATAAAATTAATGACTACAAGATATTATGAGTCGGCTCATTATCAAGTATTGGAATTTATTTGCGTTTTTGTAAATATGGTGCCTTTCGCTTCATATAATCTAATGCATATACAATGTAGAGATTTAAAAAATTATGCTCATCTTATAACTACTCATCCAAGTGTAACGAATAGAAGTTCCGCCAATACGTTTTTATCTAAATCGTTGGTTGCTCGAACACTGAAGTATCGGTAAATGTTTTTCCGTATACGTGTACTAATCATAATAATGTAATAATATAGATTTTGAGGTAGAGACCGATGTGTCTGTGCTGTATAGTGGAGTAGCTTGAGTGGAAGAGTCGGTTAGATTTGATTGTGGCGGTGCAGCGGTGGTCGGCGGTGGGTGCGGGTGCGGGAGGCTGGAGCAAAAAGAGCACGTCCCGGCATCCGAGCGCCGAGCGGCTTTAATGCGGGGTTCTCGCGGTCTCGCCCATAAAACCTGCGCGTTCTCACATCCACACTACCACTGTAAACGTTTATTATAATTGAAGCATAAGTTTACGACCGCGGTGCCAGTTTGTCAAAAGACTATTCAATATTGCGTTTACGGTTAAAATTTAACTTTAATGAGAACTATACAACGAGCATAATTCTGTCGATATAATAAAATTCTTGTGGATGTTTGATTACTGATTCGTTTTCATAAATAGTGGCGAGCGATCGTAATAATGGGGTGCTTTTGATGGAAGTTCTAATAATAAGTCTTGGAATGCAATAATCTGTTAAAGGAAATTATTGTTTAGAATATGAGGAATGAGCATATTAGCACGAGCGCGAGTTGTTTGTCGATCTCACGGCGCGGCGCGGCGCTGCTCGCTTCCGGTGCAAATGAAACTTCCCCGCGAACTAATGCGACCCAACAAAACGACTGCTGCTGTGAACTGCACTCTATGTAACGTTCTATGTATTCCGCACGTACATATTCACTACAATAGTACACATCCACTATTATTTAATTCATCAAGCACTGTTTTATTGATAGAGGTAACTATGGCTAATTAGGTAAAACACAGTAGGTAATAATTATCCTGTATTTTTTGATAGTACTTATTGTTAATACCTAGATATTTATTTTTACAGTACGAAAGTTGTTCTCTTGCTTTAATTACTAAATGGCTCAAAGTTAGTTAAATTTTGAAACATGCCTAAATTTCTGATTGATCAAATAAATAAATCTGTATCGTGGTCGGTTCCCAAAAAGTTGATTTACCAAGCTATTGAGAAGTCAGATAACCAGTCGCATTCCAGTCGGCTCGGAAACTCCATGAGGCCCTTTCCGATCAACTTAATTTTGTTCCTTTTTATACAGTGATGCCGCCGGGCTACTATCTCAGCGGCCGTATTGTATTCTTGCAACAAATGTTATGTATGACACCTAACAGGTAAACAGAAATTGTGTTAACGAGTGCATGTGCGTGATAACCTGGGTGCATACGAGTGAAGGTGCACTGCGCAAGCCCGCGCCCGCCGCCCGCTCGTTAGAAAATTGTGTCGCTTAACTCGCTAATAACATCACGCCCATACGTTATACTTAAAGCTATTAAGTAGGTACCATGTTGTTGCTGATCTCAATATCGCAAGTTTCTCGTCAACCTGCTCCAATAATGACAACTATCTGCAATACTATCAGTACCCTTTCAATATCATACCTTACTGTCTATATGAATGTTTGAGCTGCAATTATTATACATATTATTTATAATAATAGTATATTATATTATTCGTGTACCTACTAAAAGGTACCTTCAACTGTAATAAAATTCCAATGAGTACTTGTTGAACAACTCGTCCAATGCGGGCGGCGCGGCGGCCGTGGAGAAAGAAAAAAATGAAAATTTTGTGGTTAGGGGCTTGGTCGGAGATACGAACCGTGGCCGGGTAGCCATTGTGCTGGTTTACTCTCTGACGCTTTTCCTACCTACGTGAACTCCGATGTACCTAAGAAACAACGAAGTTCAACAGGTACCTACCTAGTGATAACCTTCTCAAACAACGTTAACAAGTGTTGCATATTATTGTTACCTTATCGCTTTAAATATGAACGCCGGGGCCTAACTGTCAATATAATCATTTTACAGGAATTTGCTGATGGCACAATGTCTTACGTAAGAGTTGCGATATCGTACATGCCTAACACGTTTTCAACGCTCTCAGCGAATTTTGTATTCAATACTGCACTCTTGAGGTTTTCATCGATGACTATGTTTCCAATTAGCTCAGTAATAATAACCTAAAGCTTGCCCTGACCACCTGTATTATTGCGTAGGTCTTTACACTCAGTATAAAACAGTTGGCCGCGGTCATAACACATAAATATTTCAATTCATCATTACTTTTTAATAACCTCCGGTAAGTCTGCGTGTTCCCATCCGCATCTGGAAAATTCCGAAGTTGTTTAGTCTCATGAGCTTAGTAGCCACGCGACACCGAGCTCATTGTTTGATTCTAATAGCGGCGCAGTCACACCGTTCGATGAAATTGGATAAAGCATGGGAACCGAGTATGGAATTCAGCGAGTGTGTTGCGGGCAACGAGGGCTGTTTGCATAGCTCGCTTTATTGGCTGTAACGTGGTTCGATAACTGCTGCGGCCGGCGCACCCGGCCCGCCGCCGCCGCGCGCCCTCCGCCACTCTAATGAACACTCGCCTGCAACTTTACGAGCTGCATTCCATCCGTCTCGGGTGGAGCGGCTCCACACACGCGAGCGGCCGTGTGTCGCCGCTATGCGCCACAGCGCCACCGGTACACGGCGCACACGCTGATCGCCCAGCTAATTTATGAGATCAGCTGATAGGGGCTCAGCGCTTGGGAATAATAAAAATACCATGTTTGGCCGTAGCTTCCAGTTAATCCATGTATCCGTCACCTCTGAGCTGCATTTGCGGTGAATATTTTATGAATGCATTGTTTTCGAACAGTTTTTAACCAGTTTCAACTTTTTATTTTGCGGTCGACCCGCATTCTGCCGTTGCTAACCGCTTTTGATCGTGTAGTCATTTAAGCTACTGTGTCATATGATAGATAGAATATAAAATATAATGTTTCTCATTGACAAATAAGTTAATTCATACCTATTTATTATTATAAATCAGAACTGATATTGTCAATGTAACATAGTGCTTCACACTCACACTACACAATACCAATTTAATTCGACTTCCAGTGATGATACTTCATTCATTCATAAACATGATACGCAAAGGATCTATAGGCCCTAACAACTATCCCTTGCGGAACGAAAACCGACTCTAAACTTATCGTTATGAGAATTATAGTCCCGCGAATGTAGTATAACAGTGCCGCTTCGCCGCAGTCGACCCCGCCGATTGAGTTAAGTAAACATCGAGTATTATCTGTCAACGGACATGCAACGCATACAGCGGCATACATGTACGGGTGTGTGTGCTGTGTAGTGTGTACACACTCACATAAAATAATCAACTTATTCATTAAAAGTTCCTTTCTATTCGAATATTAGGCACATTTGGGTCAATTTACTTGCCGTTACGTACATAAAACACAAGATGCACGACAGTTTACTCTAATTTAGATAAAAAGTGTAGGCATCTGTATTATCTACGTGACCGATACTGGCGAAGTGCCGACACGTCAATTTTATACAACAAAGTTAATTTAACTGGGTCAACTAGTTAGTTTCTTTGAAGATAACGACTTGATAAATCATAATCGAATCGAATCAATCGACTGCTGTAGTCTTTAATTCATTATTTTACCTAGGCAGAAGATTATTTCGAACAAATAATTGGTGTTTTTCAAAGCTAGCAATTTATATAAGGTAGGTACCTACCTAGGTAGGTAGTATTTTGTAGAGAGGTAATACTTTGATAAGGCAAAAGAAAAAACAAAGACGTAAGGTGACTTTTTAAAAGTTTTGTTTATTGCAAAGACTGGCATTATATTTGTTTATAAAAGTCCAACTCGTCGACAGCAAGACTACGGCTGAGCACGCCTAAGTAACTTTGTTTTCAAATGAAACTAAACAAAACATGAACTAAAACAGTAACATTGTTCATTTGATTGCACAACACTACCGGGGACTACCTACGCGCGCCGTTCCGGGAAGTCGGGTAAAACTCGGCGTGTTTGTGATTATAAGGCGGATGTGGCGACAGGAATGCTATTTTATTATCCTGGCGAACCGATATTGACCTTTCTCGTGACGTTAATATTACCAGAAAGGTCAACTCATACGGCAAAACAAACGATACCTACGTTCTGTACTAAAATAAAGCACTTTGACCTCAAACAATCCATCCGATCATTAATCAAATCATAATGCTATCACAAATACATTAGCTGAACTGGGCGATGTGTTCAATATCTCGCAAACGTACCTGGTAATATATTGTGCAAGGCCTGCCCCTAATTTATTCCTATACATGTATAGTTCTCCATAAAGTTTAAACTTTAGAACGCATAAGACGATCAGCCTGTTGAACTTGTTGTTTTTCTACAGAGTTGGGAGTTGCTGGTGCTGTCGAAGCTGAAGTGGGACGTGGCTGGGGTGACGGCCCATGACTTCTTGCCGCTGCTGCTGTCGCGGCTGCCACTGCGGGGGCTTGTCAACACGGAGATGGTGCACAGGCACGCGCAGACCTTTATCGCGCTCGCTGCCAGAGGTGCGTATTCTAAATTTCCTTCTCAATGTTACTAGGCAAGATCTCAACCATGTTTGTATATGTTTTGTTTTTAAAGTGCGGATAAAAAACGTGTTTATCTACTCATAAGCATATCATGTCAGTATATGCTGGAATCATGTTTCCCATAGATAACTAACTGAATAACGTTTTGTTTGCCATGCCAGAGGGTAATTAGCATCTAGATAGCACGTCATGTCACGACAATGTCGTCTTGCACTGCGGGCCGCGTTGGTCTATGTCCACATGTCACTGAACCTTCCAATACTCTACTTTCTATTCATTTCTTAATGTCACCACTAACTAAACTAGGGCGTAGCAAAGTGCATATCACTCAGTTTCGGTTTATTCGGTAGAAATTAAATATTGTCGTGACGCTTTAAATTTATTACACTGTTAACTAGGTATAATCTGCGTAGGTCATAACATAACTAAATCCATTACTTAAGTATTTCGTTAATAATGCAATAAAAAACAGAAACAATTGATTAACTAAATAACCTTCTTTGAACTTGTTTATTGGAAACGGAATATCTAAACCCTGTTTATTAGGTTTTAGGTTAGTGTGGGTCAATTTATTAGGTTTTAGGTTAGTGTGGGTCAATTTATTAGTGGAAAAGATAGTTATCGGTTGCTCGCGGCTAGCAGAGAGCTTGCGAGATGTGAATAGGTTTGTTTACAGTGAGGGTAGAGTGCGGTGGCGGCGCGCGGCGAGGCAAGGGCGGTGTTTACCGTGTGTGTCCCGGCTGCGCCCGCGCGGCGCTCGCTGGGCGCCTCCCACGCCGCTCGCCTGAGCGCATTCCAGCACGCCTCGGGACTCCCCCTCTCGCGCCGCACTCCGCGCCCCCCCGCTACCCTCATGGGATCATATGTTTTTGTGCAACGGTTTTTGTTGTTCGCCGCCGCTGTCGTATTGTTTTTTGTTCAAGTAGTTCACGCTCCAGCTCTTTTATTTCACTTGCTTCTCGGATATCATCTCTCACTGCGAGTCCGAGGTGAATAAAGTGTCCTTTGCTAATTTATCCAACCAAGTGCACAGCAATATGAATTTTGCATTCGTCAAATATGGATGAGATGGTCTTATGATATTGGATGGATTCGGCAACATTGGCGCCAGCGCCATAACTACTATTAGTAGTCATGTCACTATAAATAAAATAAAACCAGCAAGGTTCATTAAGTTTGATGGATTGTGAATAATATCATGTGATCTATGTATACGTATGTGGTAGGTAGGATATGCAGCATGAGTGTGTATACTATCCTCGAGCGGCAAGATCGCGTAGACTTAACGCTTCGCGGTATCGAGCGAACCCGCATTATGTATCATTATTTAAATGGCACAATTTACTCTGAAATCATAACTCAACAGGATATTAAATTTGTATTGGGTTGTTGTGATGCTGCTATTTCTCGCCAATATCATCCTGTGATGATGATAAGCTCTACTATCTTTTGAAGGGTTTGTCGCCGTTCCGCGCTTGTAATGTTATTGTTAGAAAGCGGCTAAAGTAATAGCGACATAGCGAGTACGGTAACGTTTTTCTCACACATAGGTACAATGCGAGTGTAACGCCGGCCTATATTACGTGAGACAGGTATCTTATCTCCGCCGCCGGGCGATGTCTTTCACATGTGAGCGCTTCACGTCGGCTAGCAATCTACGCTGTCGATGTCGGAGGTGTCGCGGGGGCCGCGCGGTATTTGTTCCGGTGGCCAGTGAATGATGACTAGTGATGCCCGATTACAGATAAATCGATTAGATCTTTAAGTAAATAACCAGTTGTTCACAAGCGTCTACGATACTTATATTATGCAGAGTTTTTGTGCTATATGCCATTGCATTTTAATTGATTTTGAACCATAAAGTAACACGTATGTGTCTGTCGAACATGAGTTGATTTTGTAATAATATTAAGCCATTTTAGTCTACTTCTAAATGAATAGGTAGCTATGACTAGCCCGGCCTTGTAAGATCGTTCACCTCGCGAATAACGATTGCGCGTGCTACTAGTACCTACCTGTGCCGATGACACCTTTTACATGTACTTCATATTCAAGGGCATAATATCATCATTATGTCACCGCCGTCATTATTTATCACGGTCCATGTAGATCATACGATGGTCATTTGAAAAAATAAAAAGTCTGTTTAATGCTCCTGGAGAGAGGCCCTACTTTGCCTTCGAACGTCTACGAATCGAAGAGCGACAATGTGGGCAGTTTTAATAATTTACATAGGTACTTAGGTACACACCAAAGTGCGGTGGGACCGTCGTCGCAGCGCGACTTCCTCTAGAAAGTGTACATTACTTAGTGTCATTAGCTCTGGTGCAGCAGTCGCGTCACGACTAATAAGGACGGCCGTCGCTTCCGCTACGTGTGTGTCCTGCACCACTGTCTTGCGAGTACCTACTATGCGCCAGCGACGCACTAGGTAATCACCGGGCTGGTAATCTTGATCCGTTCGTGACAAAGGGGCTGGTAGCTGCGGCCAGTCGGCATGGCACAGGGTCGTCAGTGGTCGGCGGCGGTCGGGCCGGCTCGGACGCGCCCCGGCTACAGCGTTGTTTGTGTTGTTTGATTAACATCAGATTATGCAAATACCTCGAGTGAGCGGCCGCTTTCGTTGTTTCATCTCTTTCTTTTTATTCGTTCCCTCTGCCCGTTCGCTTTATCTCGAGCATGCCGACATGCAAAGTAAAAAAAAATGTAAATAAATCTTTTAAATGAGCTGAAAGAGTGTTCGATATCTATACATTGGTTGGTATAATAGAGTGCTTAATGATGAATAGAGGGCCCTTGTAGGCTTCACTCCTATTGTTTGCGTCTTCCAGTTAGTAAGCATTTGTGATGCCACGCTAAAGTTCCTATCTTAAGCTTGTAGTAGCGTGGGAATATAATTTATAATACACAAGTACTTAAGTAGTACCTGATTAGTTGTGAGAGTAAATTTTTGGCCCAAATGACCTAACGATAAGTTTAGTAATAAGATTGAATAGGTACCTATTTAACTGAGATATTTAATGATGGTCTAGACTCGTTAACGCTGTACCTACACATCCCGGAAAATATGTTAGTCTGTAATAGGTACCTAATTCGACAAGGCCAGAAAGATTATTTTCCTGGTTAATTAATCGTTCAAAGCAGCTATGTATGGTGAACTAAATAACTACAGATAAAGTAGTTTGATAGGTACATGATAGGTAAGTATTTACCTACATAGGTACAATATTTTACTGTAGTTTTTACTTTTTGTACCTCCTAGCTACTTACTTAAAATCTGTTTGTTTTCCATGATTATGTAGGTAAGGATAGGATCGTATTGTTTTCCTGTCTGATACATTCTTGTTCGTGTATTTCATATAAACTGTCGTTAGTTCTGTCGATATCAGGTTACATACGTGCACAGTGCATATGTACATATTATGATCTATGTTGGTATAATGTTCTTGCCAAAGTAAGCCCGTGAGAAATATTCAAGTAAGGCGAAGGAGCGAGCCTGTGGAATGCGGCCGCGAGGGCGGGAGCGGCTCCTTTGAGGCTGCACTCTCCGCAGGAGACTGACAACCTGCGAGAGAGAGAAAGGAACATTTCTTTTACCGGATATGCCCCACTCCTCTAGCCTCTACGGCCGCCGCTCGCCGTATTCGCACCGTCTACGGAACGGACGAAGCGTCGTCGCCTACATGAAAAGCTTATGCGCTACACTATACTTAATTAAATCTGACTGCAATATGGAAGCGTTACAGGAAAATTTTGAATACTTACTGCCGCGTACTGATTAGAGTTTAAATAAATAATCATTATTGTATTTATGAGTTGATCATTAGTGCTCTGAAATTACATTTAAGTAACTAACCATAATAAAGGTATATTAGGTAACGAACCGACTAATTAGGCTAGAAATTGTTAAGTTGCCCATAAATATTAAAGATTTTTCTTTTTGTCGTAGATTACGAATTCACGTTGTACTCGGCGAGCACGCTGGCGTCGTGCAGCATCGCGGCGGCGCTCCGCGGCCTCGGCCTAGACGGCCATCTGTCACGGCTGCACGAACTCACGCGCATCGATTTGGTAAGTTTCTATTAATTACTATGTATTTAAATAGAATGTTTTATGGATAAGGAAATTATAAAACTCTTACCAAAAATCTACTACCTAAACCAAGTTGAATGTGTAGCACGAATATGAACGGTCTTGTTGTTTTGTTGCAGGACTGTCTCCAGACATGCCTTGAACAGATCGAGGAGATGGTGCAGAACATGATAGAAGAGCGCGTGAGTGTCCCAAACGGACAGGCGCGCGAGGCGGCGGGCTGGACTCCGCCGCCGACGCACGACAAGGCGCACAGTAACGCGGCCACGCCCACCGACGTCCGAGACGTGCACTTCTGAGCGAAAGCCAGCCGCCAGAAGTACCGGCCGGCGCGACCACACTTTGTCCGCGGACGATCGTTTTAATTACGGTGCATTAGTACGAAAATACTTTAAACTATCTTTAAATGCGACCGTGATAAAGGACTGAACCCAAGACTGACAATCATATGTCTCTAACGTAGGTAATTTTGTACGTATCTTACTAATCGCAACTTGCGCATACATAATAAATAAGTGTAAGCCCTGTGTGCTACTTGTAATTTGCCTCTAGTCTGTGCGTTCACTAAAACTGTTGCATTGAACGTGTTTACTTTAGATAAAACTTTCAGTTCTAGTTAATACGGTTCTTGAAATTACAATCTACCTCTTTATAATTTAAGCTTCTTTTCACCTGCCGAGTGCTCTTAAATCTGTAATAGTTTGCCAATAAAATAGCTGTTACAAATAGTCATTACCTTGTTACATGTTCGAATGGGACCAAAGTTAGCTTCACATTTTTCTTATTTTATAACATGAACTGACTCAAACCTTCAGTTATTTGTAATTAATATATGAATAGTTATATGGAATTATATATAAAATGTATGTAAGTAAGATATATTTATCAGCTGATTCAATCACTGTTATTAAAAGTAAGCCGAGGTACAATACCTTTATCCACTTTACTTCAAATCAAGCATCTAGAATATTAGAAGTTCAAATTGTTTTCATACACAATAAACTTGTGACACATTTGATTTTCCAAATTCCTGCAGAGATAACAAGAAGTTCCACCAGATTTGTGTTATTGTATCGGGGGAAGGCAATAAATTACGCTTGTGTATTGTAAAAACTAATGTTACATTCATTACTTACATATTATATATTTTACAGTACAGAGTCAGAACTATGTATAAAATTAGCCGTGCAACTGCAAATAATATTTACATAAAAAATAAAGTAAAATAGATATAATGTAGACAAAGGGCTGTATATTTTTTATTTTGGTATTTCTCTTATAAACTTATGTATGTATAAGCAAATTGATTTATAAACTTGTTCCTTACATATTAGTTGATAAAATATTGTGATAAGTGTTATAAATGTTTATGTAACTTCGTATCATAGTCACTTCCAGTCATAATAATTATGTTAACTTACAAGGACTATGCAAGACCATTTCGGATTCTAAACGAAATTTTAAAAAACATTGTGATCATGCTTAAGTTGTTTAGGTTAGCTCTTAGTTGTAAAGTGACGCGATCGTTCCTACGTTTGAACCATCAGAACTAGACATAGACATACCTACATGCAATAGTCATCATGTTCCACTAATTTGTACTTAACGTTTCGACTAGACTAATTAATGATCGAAGCGCTCGTAACTTTAATTAAAATTGTGATATAATATCTTCATATTTAGTTATACGTACGTGTTAATTAATTTAAGTACGGGTGGCGTAGGCAAAGGTGAAAAGATATTGCCTTTTAAAAACATTAAATAGGAGTTACTTTTATTTTAAAGATAGTTTGTGTGCACTCTGATAATAACGTGCACTTTATTTTTTAAATAGATATATATAAAGTAAACAAGAAATCACTCTTAATGTCTTCCATGGGTATAAGAGAGTTGAGCAGTGTTAGCATATCGGGTGAAATGTGTTTTCTAAGATATTGCGTTTATAGTTTATAGGTTTCATATTTCTTGTTATATCACATACGCCTGATTGTTCGTACAGAATATTAGTTTAACTATATATTTAGGATCTGGTGTTGTTGTACATATATTAGAGTAAAATGTAAATATATTGATATACTATATAGATATGCTGTAAGCATGTGGTGCCATAAGTTACACTACTTAACCAGTATTCTTAATAAAGAACACTTAATCATATATCTCCGAGAGTTAATACATTTCATAAATAGACACCCGACAGTACTATATATTTGATTTGCACAAATTTGGTTGTGGAAAATATCTACCTAGTACCTAATGTGTAGGTACCGCAATAGTAAAGACATCGTTAGACGCGAACACACTGCCTGATAGTAATATATGCTTAATATATTAGCTTGTATATAAAATTATGTGGGAAAACATACGCATTACGAAGTTAGTCTTATTTAACGCTATTTGGCTTTTGGACTGGCTCTTTCAAAATAGTGTAAGAAATTTAGTGTGTTTATTATGAACTAGAAATATTAAAATGTTAGAGAAAATGTTATTTTCCTAAGTGATTTATAACGGATGAGGAATAAAGGCTTTAGAGCTACTCAGCTCAAACAAAGAGGAGCTTTGAGCGATTTATATGCATATACTTTAATAATAATATTATAAGGACCAAAATTCTAAAAGTAATTATGACAAGAACATTTTCATTACTTTGATTTTATATTGTGATTTATTATATTTAAGCGACATATTGGATATATGTAGTAGAAATTAAGTCGTTGAGAGTGTAAATATCTACAGAAAAAGTAATAAAAAATTCCAAAATAGACCACCAAGTTTTTATTTCCGCATAAAAAAAAACTAATATAACCCACTAATATCTTCCCATCAATACTTTCAATGTAGGCATTACTGTGTATTGTCAAAAGTAACTTGACAAAGTATAGAACTAAGGAAATATAATTGCAGCATTAAGCGTTATTTTTATAGAGAAGTGCAATGTAATAACTTAAAACAGAAATAAAAACAAGTCATTAAATGAACACCGTTTATTCAGGAAACAAATTTACAAATTCAATATACAAGGATCCACATGGAATCCACGGATTATATACATAAATTATACACGTTCCGAATTGTAATAATACATGTTACAAGTGTGAACAGTAAACGTGAACAACGATAACATTTACATATCATCTATGAATGAAAAGGCACGATTTAATCATTGGAGAAATCACAATTTTCATAAATTAACAATTAGAGACGTCAGCAATTTTAGCATTTATATGACATCTAAATTTAAATCATTTAAAATACTAGGAAAAGACAACAGAAAAATAACAAAAGAAAAATTGACAAAAAAAAACATCGCGTAGTTATAATTATTTTATTTTGTCTACGATGTTATTGTGAGACACAGAGAATAGGAAAGGTTTAATAAGAGGAATGCATAAAGATCAATAAATTATTTTAGAATTTGTCGTTCGTTCGTACTTGCCAATCTAATTTTTCTTATGACCAATAATGCCTGCAGTACCCTAGGTACCTATAGTTTTTGACCCAACAAGCAATAACTACTATAATTTTAATATACAGGTCATGTTATCAAACTTATTCACAGATAATTTAAGCACATAAGAATCGTGTATTTTTAATCTCATATACCAGACCACTAGTTATTCTAATTTATTGTACTAGATTTCAGATGGAAGATAAAGTGCGAAGAAATTTCGAAAAAAGGTCTGGTATAATCAGTTTGATTTCGTTGGCAAGTTTCTAAGGGCACAATTTACAACTAAATGTTTAACGAAACATTTCAAAATTGTGATGTGCTGAGTGGTGGCTCATAATAAATGCAAGTAAAAGCAGAGAAGGGTCAGTTTGACAGAGAACCTCTATTGTAAGTTGACCTATAAATATTTTGGAAGAAAATGTTACTTGTATTTTTTTTAATATACGACGTCGACTTAAGGACGGCTGTTATAACCTAAAAATAAATGCCTGACTCACATGTGAACTACTTTTGGTGTACTTTTCCCTCGAAGCCAATTTAGAAGAACTGTTGACGTGCTTTGAGAGTCCCGAGCTGAAACCAACATAAACATTTTTATATAACAGGTTTTAGAAGACCTAACCTAAAGAGTAGGTGCTGAAGCCATGTGGCGATAACATATTAAGCTAAGGTACATATAGTTATAATTCACAGATTTGTTAATAATTTCAATAATAGCCCATAAAAACAATCTAATATTAAAACGAATAATGAATATACCACGAAGAGATTAGGATTAACATGACATTCTCTTTGAAATTCGCATATAATTTAACCTTGAAATATACAACAATCGATCCGAAAAATAAATCTGTATAACTTGCATAATATATATTTTGCTCCCGTTCAAAACTACTTTTACTAAGATTATTTATTGTTTCAAATATTCAAAATATACCTTTTTATTTGTAAAAAGCATATATATTAAAATTGCAAATGCGAAAGTAACACTGTCTGACACTTGCGCTTTCACGGTTAAACCACTCTGCCGATAAATTATATTAAAACTTCGCATGAAGTAAAAAAAAGGAGGAAATTCACAGATGCGGAACAGCGGCAAAAAGCTTGTCTTTTACAAAGTGAAATTAACTTACAGAGTGTATGGTGCGCTTGCGCGAGCTGGTCGACGGCCTCGGGAGGCAGGTTGGCCACGTCTCGGCTTAGCAGCCGCAGATCCAGCTGCCGCTGCTCGCTCTCCTGCCGCAGCCGCACGTCGCGACTGTGCTTCACGGTACGCAGCTCCGTCAACCTGAAATACATCATTATTATTATATACTCAGAACACTAGACTAGGTTAAACTTTGATGCTCAATCAAAGGTCACTTGTTGTTCACTTACTTTGCCTGCAACTTTGGTTTATCGCCTTCCATTTCACTTATACTGCTGCTTCTAGACGTTTGCCCACGGTGGGTATCGACAAACTCTTTTTCTATACTAAAACTCGGTAGTTCTGATATCGTTTCTTGACTAGAGTTCATCGATTCCTCCAACCCTGCAATTCTCGCTTTATTTTTCATGTCTTCGTTGGACCGGAGACTGTCTGACAAGCGCAACTGTAACGTATCTCTCTCTTCTAATAGCTGAGTTAACTCCATGGTGAGTTCCTCGCATCGCACGTCTCTTTGATGTAACATGTACAGAGCCAAGTCGAGTTCAGCTCGTGGCACAGCGTCTAAAAGATCTTTGCTCATAACGTTTTCTCCTCTTTCTCCTTCAGTACCTGGTTTAGTATCAGACGCAAAAGACACGTGTTTTTGAATTTTAGCACTAGACGACCGCAATACATTTTGTAAGTTCGTGATTTCGTCATTAAGACCGACTATTTCTATTTCCTGGTTTTCTAGAGCGGCTTGCATTTCTGCAGCCTTTATAGAATGATTTTCTAACTCCTTGTTCAAATTAACTATTTGTTTGTTTAGATTTGTACATTCAATTATCTTATCGTTTAATGCTACAAAAATATTCTCTTTTTCTACATTTGCTTCACTGAGCGCTTTGTCATATTGACTATCTTTTTCGTGTATTTTTAATCTTAGAACTGCTAACTCCGACTCTTTTTCGTATCTTAATTCTTCTATTTTCTTTTCATAATCGATTAACTGCTTTCTAACATTTTCAAATTCTTCGTTTCTTTGCGCCAATGTAATAGTATAGTCATGTGTCTTCTGATAGATTTCACTCTCTTTTAGTCGAAGTTCATTAGTTACTTCTATGACTTTATCTTCGGCTTCTTTTATCTTAACGTGTAAGTCTTCAATTACTTGGTTTAGTTCATCATTGTTAGATTTAAATACCATAAGCTCGTTTTGTATGTTCTTAAAAGTTTCCTCATAAGTCTGAGTATTTTTATGATTATTTACAGTAAGTTCTTGGATAATTTTCTCATATTCTTCTTGTTGTTCTAATAATTTATTTTCTTGAGCAACTTTTTCATCTTCTACTTCCGACCGCAACATATCTAACTGGTTCATAACTTCCGCATATTTAGTTTGTAAATTGCGTACATGTTCTTCTTTGTCCTCTAACTTATTTTGTAAAGAAGTTACTTGTTCAATAACGACCAATTTACTTGTTTCTTCTTGGTTAGAGGACTGTACATTTTCAAGTAACTGTTCATACTTAGCTTCGGAAGCATTTAATTGAGTTCTTAAATCTGTTTCAATCTTTTGGAAGTCTGCTTCTCTTTGCGCTAGGTGTTGTTTCCATAGTTCCGCGATTTCAAAACCTCTTTGATCAATAGCACTTGATACAGATGAACGCAACTCGGCGACAGTTGACAGTAGATTGTCGTTCTCAACGTTCAAATGTTCAATTTTTGCATTAAGTTCACTAATTTGATCCTGATACTCTTTGGACTTTTGAACCAAATTCTCATTTTCTGATTCTAAAAGTGATATTTTAGCATTTGCGTCATCTAAACCCTCTTTTAATTGCGCACAATATTGCTCAACAGCACTGCATTTTTCAGCTAGAGCCAAACTGTCTGCATTTTGGAATTTATTAAGGCTCTGCTGTTCTTCATGCCAAAGCAATTTTGATTTTGCATCCTCAACTTGAGTCATTAAAGAAGATATTTGTACATCAGCGTCAGAATGTAACTGTGTAAGTGATATTATATCGTCTTGTAATTTAGTTTTACTGTCGATTAATTCAGCTTTTTCATTTTCTAATTCATCAAATTGTGTTTTTAGTTCGTTATATTTCTCGGCACTCTGCGATAAGTCGTAACACTGGATTTCAATATTTTGTAGCTTTTCTGACAAAGATTCGTTAGTTTTCACCAGCAAACCATTATTTTCATTTAACTGGTAGAGTTGACTTTGAAGCAGTTCACAATTTTGGCACACAGCATTGTGTTGTTTCAACTGTAAATGAAGATTACAGATTTCATTCTTTAATGTCGTTTGTTGCGAAAGAAGCTCCTTATTTTGAGAGCTTAACTGGTCAATGATAGACTGCAATTCATCATTCTCCTTTTCTATCTTCAGTAGTTCATCTTTAAATTTATCTTCATCTAAACTTGCAACAGGCGATTTATGCTCGATCGTTTGGGAATCTTTGGTCTCCCCACCCCATTGTAAAGTAGATAGTTTATCATTAGCTTCCTTGAATTTAAATTTCCACAGTTCTATTTCATTTTCTAGTTTATCTTTCATTTCCATTAATCTATCATTGGCATTATGGAAGACTTCATTTTGTTTTCTAAGTGATTCTTTGTCACGTTTTTCTTTATTTATTTCTGTATTTAGGTCTTCGAGTTTCTTTTCTAACTCTTGAACATTATGGCGAAGTTCATCTTCCATTGCATTATCAAAAAAGGAAGACTGTGCTAGCTGCTTAGCCACTTTAAGCTCATTGGTGAGCACTTCATTATTAGTTTTAAGCTCTTTTAATTTCTTTAATGCTTTTAGTAGTTTTGTATTATTTGTTTCAAGTTCGGTTCTTAGTACATCATTATCTTTCTTTAGTTGTTGAATTTGAACATTAAAGTGTGAAAGATCAGGTGTTACATCGCCTACGTCTTCACTTTCACCTAAGCCCCAACCTTCATCTGAATTAAATGGATCTACTTCAGGAGCTACATTTTCTTCGTCGTCTTTAGTGTAGCACAAATAAGCTTTTTTCGCCACAATTTCAGGCTCAAAAATATTTCCTTCAACAGGTTGTTTCTGTATATGCTCCGAAACTTTCTTAACAACATGTTTACTTTCTACAGAAGGTTCTTCTATTCCAGATACTATTTGTGATTCAAGTGATGAGATATCAAATCCTTTATTATCACCACTAAGTTGTTCAATGGTAGATGAAATGATCATACCTTCCGTTTTAGGAATGTTCATTTCAAACGTCAGTTTTTGATTATCTTTTAAATCTTTAATTTGTTCTTCTTTTTCAGAGAGTTTTACTTGTAATTCTTCATTAATTTGTTTTAATAAAGTCGTTTCCAACCGCAATTGCTCTAATTCAGAAGAAGATTCATTTAACTTTTTAGACAATTCGAATAAACTATTTTCAAGACTTGATGTCTTCATTTGTTGTGCTTGTATCGCATTATTGAGTTCTAATATGTTTTGGCTCTTATTATTAACGATAGCATTTAAGTTATTAATTTCGTCTATATACTGTTCTGTATAATCCGGTGTTGAGATTTCTTCATTTTTAGATGATTTCTCCATTAAATCATGGTTAACTTTATGAAGTTCTTCTATATTTATGTTTAGATTTTCTATGTTTGTTTTGTATTCTTGTAGTTTGTTCTCTAGTTGAGACACATATTCGTTAACTTTTTCATACTTCTCACTCAATACTTTCTTCTCTTTAATTGCGTTCTCGATTTGTGTGTTAAATTCTGATTCTAGTTCTTCAATTTCTTGTTTCTTTTGTAATACTAAAGATTGATGGTCATGGGTTATTCTCTTTAAGTTTGCTTCAAGATCGCGAACTTGTATTTGGTACTTAGAAATTTCAGGCTCTAGTATGTCAAGTTTATTTGCTTTCTCAAGTATAACATTATAATGCTCTTGAATTTCAGACAACGCTTTTCTTAATTTCTGATTATCTTCATTCAAATGTTGGACTTTAAATTGTAGTTCCTTATTCTCATTATCGATTTCGAATAGTTGCTTCTCAAGAACTCTGTCATGATCCATAAGTACAGCTAGGCGACCGACTAACTCGTCTTCTTGACTAGTATATTCTGAGTAAGCCTTTTGCTTTTCTTGTAGCTGAGTACCTAATTGATCAGCTTTGCGCTCTAATGAATGTCTTCTGTCTTCCATAATAGAAATACTTTCCTCAAGGCGACAAATACGATTCTTATATTTGTTTATTTCAGCTTCTAAGTTTTCGATATATAGGTCTCGTTCTTGCACTTTGGCATCATATCCAAACTGTACTTGATTCTGTTGACGTTCATGATGTTCTACTTGATTTAATAAATCGCCTATCTGCATTTGCTTTTGGTTTATGTCTGCCTCTAAGCTAGATATTTTTGTAATTAAATTTGAATTATTTTTCTGCTCTATTTCATGTTCAACTAGCTTGTTATTTAAAGCATCAATCTGTGATTTTAAATGTACATTTTCTTCTCGAGCATAGTGTAAGTCTTTGTGTAAAACATTTACGGAATCGTTTAGTTGAGATATTTCCTGAGATGATAAAACAAGTCTCTCTTGGAATGATTTCATTTCAGTTTGTAATTGGTTAATCTCCTGCAATTTTTGCTGTTCTAATGTAACTTTTTGCGATTGTAATCGATTGATCTCTTCTTCTGCATGTTTTAGTTTTTCTTGTAATGCGGGAAGGGTGTCGACCTGAATTAGGAGCTGTTCCAATTGTTCATTCTTAGCACTAAGTTGTTTTTGAGATTCGTCGTAATGTAATTCTAGTTCAGTGTACATTGCAGACTTCTTTTTAATTGTAACGGCAAACTTCTTTAACTTCTCCATTAGTTCTTTATTTTTCGTCTCTAATATTACAAATCGTTCGGACGAATTGTCTTTCTCAGACGATAAATAATTAAGCTTTGCTTTTGTCTCTTCAATCTGTTGAGTTAATTCATTAACTTGTCTTTCTCTGTCCATTATGTTATTGCGTAATTTTTCATTTTCTATAGATTCTTTCCTAAGTTGCAATTTGATTTCATGAATTTCTTCATCGCGTTCTTTAGTTTGAAGCATTATGGTAGACATTTCTTCTGAATGCTTTTGTTGTTGCACTTGCAATTCTTTGATAAAACTTTGCTTCTCATTAAATGCATCTTTTAATTTTTTCAATTCTGTTTCAAGGTTTGTGTTTTTGTTAACTAATTCGCCTTTCATACAATGGAGCTGCATTTTCTCTTCATCTAAAGCTTTCATTTTGTCCTCATTTTCTACGATCTTTTTCTGATAGACTGATATTTGTTTGTTAAGCGATTTGACAAGTTCTGCATTTTGGTCTTTGGATTTTTCTTCTTCAAGTAATTCAATAGTAGACTTAAGTTTTTGTGAAACATCATTAAGTTTTGTTATTTGGTTGATATATTCAGATAATTCTTTGTCTTTTTGTTGTAGATTATTTCCGTAGTTATACATTTGATTCTCGTACTCTAACAAAACGTTCTCGAGTTCATTGATCCTAGCGTCACGTGACGCTACATTAACAGAGTATTCTTGTTGGGTTTTTTGTAATTCTTGTTGTAATAATTCATTCGACTGTTTAATTTGGAGTAATTGCTGTTCAAATTCTTTGTCCTTCTTTATAAGTTCCAATTCTTGTTTCAGCTGATGGTTTTCTTCTGTTAAAGATTTTATTTTATTCTCATTGGTTACATTTGTGTTCAGTAACTCGTTTTGTTTTTGCTGTTGTTCTTCCAGAGATAGTATTTTCATTTGGCAATCAGCAATCTCATCTTCTCTTTCTTTGATTGTGTTTTTCAATTTAAGTATTTCCTTTGTCAGTTGTTTCACTGTTTTCGCTCCTTTATTTCCTTTATCTCCAGCTGACTTGTCATCATGATGAGCCTCAGTTGGCACTCCGTCAGTTATGTCTTCAGCAGACGGTTTGGCTATGTCGGCAGATTCTTTCATTATTTCAATTCTTTCACGCTTCAGATCTTCAATCTGTCGCGTAAGTTCTTGGTTCAAATCCTGTATTTCCTGCTTTTCATTAGTAAGTAACTCTATACTATTTTCTAAAATACTGCATTGGTTATTCAAATTAGCTATCTTTTCGAGTAAAGATTCATTTTGTGATCCTATTTTGGACATTTTCTCCATGACTTCTTGTCTTTCCTGTGTAAATAATTCAATTTTGCTGTTTAATTCTTCTCTTTGTTGAATTAGAATATCAATATTTTTATCGTTTTGGGAAGATACGTTTTCTTCCTCTTGGTGGTCATCAGCTTTATCCTCACTTATACCTTTGTTGTACTCTTCAAGTTCAAGTTTTTCTTGTGTCGTCAAAGACTCAACAATTTCAATTGATTCTGCGGAGCTAACTTTTTCAGCACTTAGCTTTTCAAGTTTGTCTGTAAGCTCCATGTTTTCTTGAATGTAATTTTCTAATTTATGTGCAAGCTCGTCTTTTTCATCTTGAAGGAGTTGAATCGTTCCGTTAAGATGTTCTTTGTCCAATTTAATGTTTTCTATAACGAGTTCTAATTCTTTTTTAGCAGCAGTAAGGTCATCGATCTGTTCTTCCATTTGTACAGACTTCATTTCAGTGCAAACATGTTCATTTTGGAGTTGAGATATATCCGCTAATTTATCTTCCATCTCAATATTTTTCTGTTGTAACACATGAAGTTCTATAACAGAAAAAATATATTTACGAATAAATAATTAAATAGTAACTTCATCAAAATTAAAAACAAATAATCATTTATGAAAATTTACCTTGGACCAGATCAAACTTTTGTGTTTCTAATAGACTTATTGCTTTGAGTCTTGTCTCTGCTAAATTCTCCATCTCAACCATTTTCTTGTAAATGTCTGAATCAGTCACTGTAATGTTTTGCAATATAAATAATTTATTTCTTTTTTACATGTTGTGAAGTACTATTAACAGCGCAGATAAATTCCTATTTATCAGTGCGGGTAATAGTATTTCATCCTTAGATGCTTAGATCTTAGATCCATACTCTATTCTTTGAGTAAACAAATATATAAATAAAATACATTGAGCAATCGCATCTTCTTCTTCCTTTTCATTTTGGTAAAAGTTAATTAACATGATTGGGTATTTGCTACTTGAATAGATAGGGATGAAATTTAAAAAACAGATTGATCAAATAATGGATTTAGTCCTTTTATTAATGTGTTACGATCCTGTGCGATTACGTTCATGTTACAAATGAATTATCGAACAAAATGATGTAAAGGAAAGTAAAGCATGAAGTACTTACATCTTCCACTGTCATAATCAACGAGATGTAATTGGAGATTGCCTTTTTCCTCTTCCAATTCGGCGACTTTCTGCGAAAGTTGGTGCAATTCTTCATTCAATTTAACTATCTCTGCATTTGCGTCTGACACTTTGCTGAAATTATCAATTGTTTTCTGCAGTTGTTTCAATTTCAATTTATTGTTAGACTTTACTTTGATCATGTTTTTGTTAGCTGCGTCAATGTCATTGTTTAGAATAATGATTTGCTCTTCAGCAGCTTTTAATTTTTCTTCAAGTTCCGTTATCACGACTGATTGATTTTCGTCAACAAGACTGGATTTAAGGTTAGAATCTTGGTCTCTTAATTCAACATCCAATTGCGCTTCTTTATTAATATCGTCTGGTACATCAGTGCAAACACCAACTTCTACCACTTCAACAGACTCCTTAGGTTGCAAAGGCGCGAGTTTAAGTTCAGATATTAATTTATCTTTTTGAGCTATCGAATATTCTTTCTCAAGTATTTCTTTATTAAGGGATTGCACTAGCATTTCTAATCGTGCGATTTCAGTTTTTGCTGTCTTTTTGTCTGATTCTTGTGGTAAAGATTCAGAGGATAACTGACTCCAAGGAGATTTCATTTTGGCCGCTGTGTTTCTTCCGCCCTTGCGTGTTGGAAGAGGGCTACCTTTTTTTCCTGGTGCACTACTACTTGGTGATTTAGGCTCAGTATTCACAGACACTAGTTTGTTTTCAAGTTCCTTGTTTGTTTGCCTAATTTGACAGTTTAATTGTTCTAATAACTCAATCTTTTTAGTCAACTCAGCCATACCAGCTATCTCCAAAGATCCCTTCTCCTCTTCTACATCATCCTTTTCTTTCACAGATGGTTCTTCCATAGCTATTTGCGACAAGCCTGCTATCCTCTCTTGCAACTGAAGTATTTCCTGATTCTTAAATTCTAATTCTTCAACTAATTTTGAATGAGCTACACTAATTTCAAATCGAGAGGTTTCTAAAATAGTATTTGCTTCCTCTAAACTGCAAATTTTTTCATTACTTGTTTCAATTTCTTTTAATAATTTAGATTTTTCTTGTTTCCATTCAGTTTCCATTACTATAAAATTTTCTTGCATTTTTGTCATTTGCTGCCTTGTGTCTTCAAGTAAAACTAAGGAGTCTTTTTCTAAAATTTAGAATATGCAGAGTTAATAAACGATTACACACAATTCACCAAAAACCAATACAATTATATAAGTATTCCAGTTTGTTTTTTTTTTTAAGATACAACTGAATTTAATTAATGTATCACAGGGGGTTTCACAAACATTTAATTCCCATATACAACTAACTTACATATAAGACTCACCCTTTCTACTTAAGGTATCAGACATAAGTGTTGTTGCCTTATTTTTAGCTACGATAATTTGGTCCTTCTCATTGATCATTTCTTGGAGGTCAAGAATAGTAGTTTCCATTGCTTTCATCTTCACTTGCATCACACTAAGACTATTTTCTTTATCCTTGATTGTGTTTATAAGTTGCGTTACGTCACTATTGTCAGCTGCCTAAACATAATTACGAATATAACTTAAAATGCATTAAACCACACTTAGTAACCATATTCAGGTCAAAAATATTTATTAGTTTTAGTTTACTCAACATATGTTTTAAGAATTTAGGTTTGATAGGCACAGTTTTTGAAAAGGGAATATGCTTGACTTCTCTTGTGTATCATGTTCAGTTACCCCGTCTCTTAACCAGTTCTCACATAAGAATTTGAAACAGGCACCATCTTCTTGGCTTTTATTACGGGTTTTGACGTCAAAGTGACGTCAGAGTCTATGTCAACAGGAATAATAGTGTAATTATATGTAATACTAGATGTTCCCGTGGCTCTGACCGCATGGGTGTCGGTTATAAGGGCAAACGCTAGCCTATGTCCTTTCTTTCAGAATCTAAACTTATCCCATACCAATTTTCATCAATATCAGTTCATCATTTTAGCCGTGATAGACAGAGATAGACAGAGTTACTTTCGCATTTATAGTATGGATGAAGACAATATTTTAATCAAATGTGTCACTCTAATAGCTATAGTCATCAAAGCGACTGAATTAATACACCTAAATAATAAAACAAGTATCTAGTCTATTGAACTACCTAATTGCATAAATACTTTAAAGATCATAAGTCTGGAACTTTTCTTTAAACTTTATACAACTATTTAAGGCAAAGTACTACTAAAACTGGTATAATGAATAGTTTGAGGGCACAGATAAATACCTTTCTAAGTTCCGCCTTGGCTTCAACTGTAGATTCCCTCCTAATGGTAGTAGGCTTAGTCATTGGTTTTTTACTAATTTCTTTGTATTGTCTTATTCTCTCCATCAGAAGTTCTTTCTGTTTCAAGGTGTTTGCTAAGCTTTCACTAATGCCAGGTACTGTAAAAGGACAACATTTGTGATAAATATGTTTTATAATAAATATATATATTAATATCTAGTAATTTATAGCTTTGGCTTGTATCCTTATCAGTGTGTTGCAAATATTGTATTTTGTTTTTATGTGTCAATGTTTATTTATCCCTTCATGTATATCATAATTTTTATATTTTTAACCTGTTAATTAAATTCCGTTATTAACTATTATGAATATTGCGGACAGACCTATATTGGTATATATATTATAAATGGGCAGTTATTATAAATCAGTATTTGTTTGAACAATAACAATAACTTTCTTACTGTTTAAGGCATCCTGCACAGACATTGCAGTGGAGGTGTCAGTCGCTACAGAGTACCCTGTCTTCTCACTCATGGTGGAAGCCATTTCAGAAGCAGTATCGGCACCATCATCCTCTTCTGAAAATAATAAGAAATATTAAGATATAAAAATTAAGGCAATATTAAAAAACACTATTTTCTATTTTTTTCAAAGAGCTCCTAAGTATACTAAAAATAGTGTTTCTAAACTTCATAATTAAGAAATGTTAATTTAAACATTGCAAAAGTCAGCCTGCCACATGCCCATCATTGAAACTCCTGTATGCCATAATCTACAATGATAACCAATGAATACCACTCAAGACTCTTAAGCTTGTTGTGTCCCATAAGACACAATAATATTTTCAGTAAATTACTTGAAATTTATTTATATTTTTTTGAAATAATATTATTAGGACTTAAGTAGTAACTTACCAAAAGGCCTTCCAAGTAGTTCTGCAGTAGCTTTCCGGTGTTCTTTAATCCTTTTAGACACAAGTGCCGCATTTTCAAGACACTTCTGTGCACGCTCAAATTTTATTTGCCTTTCAGAGGATGATGACATGCGCTGAGATGCCTATAAAAAGCAATATTTACATATTATACACATTTTAAGCATGTTGTATTTTCTCTGCAATACAAAATAAAAGTTTGTTTGTAAAAGTTTACAATATAGCTGATGTTTTGATAAACAGCTGAAGTGAATACTTATTTAATTTTATTGTAGGTATATGTTTATCTTAATTTCTATAGCATGTAGTACATTGTACAAAAGTAATAATAAGCACATACATCTTGTTGAATTACGTAGTATTTAAGTAGTCAATAGCATATCGAAACATTGACGTCCTTGCATTGCTCAATGCTCATGTCATGCAAATATTATGTTATGTATGTTCGTATCTTAGCCTGCATTTACCTTAGATGTTTTTACACTTCCTGTAACACTAGACACTTCGCTAGGTGATGCTATATGGCTGTCTGCAGTATCCGATTGACCCGTTTCAGGGGGATTATTGTTTTTATTGTCCGACATAGCGTATTGCTCTCTGCCAACATTAATAATAGACGTAGAACGCGTTGCGCAATCACTATTTGATACACTATATAAAAACCAGTACAAAGAAATAACAGAACTAATATAAATATGTCAGTAATTATCAAAATATTTAGTCACCACCACTGAGCACTAATTGCCAATAGGTTTGCCTTTACATTTTTTATCCACGTCAGCAGTGGTACTACAGATACTAGAATGACACATGTCAGATTTTTCCCCTTCTGTCATTCAACAACAGAGTACATAAGATAACTCATTAACTTTTATTAAGACCCTAGCTGTTTCCCGTGGCTCCACCCACGTGGATGTCGGTTATCGCGGCAAAAAGCCTATGTCCTTTCTCAGGGTCTAGACCATCTGTGCACCAAATTTCATTTAAATCGGTTCAGTAGTTTCAGCGTGAAAGCTCGACAGACAGAAAGACAGAGTTACTTTCGCATGTATAATATTGATAAGGATTATTATGATAATAGACAGTCAGTAACAGTTCTGTCGACTATAAAGAAAAACCTTCTCCGACTATATTTTTTTCAAATTAGTGCTTCTCCATCCGAATTAATTCATATCGTACCTAGAGTGAGCGTACGTGTTTGGAAAGAAATTAGGTGGCAGTATCATGGTATCATGCATACCATTTAGACAAAGCATTTAGGTATATTACGCCTTATCTAAAAATTATATGTGTAATTATCACCATCACAGTATGGATTTCCATAATATCAATTGCAGTTTGAAAAGTTAAACACTTAAATTTATCTTAATATCTTCCTCACATTTTTTCAGCTTTTAAGAAATCTTTGATGTTGTTACAACATCAAAGATTTACACATCTCATATACCTACCTTCACGAGTATATGTATTCTGTGCTGCTTTAGGCACAACTCTCTAAACTAGAGAATTATTAATGATTATGTGATTGTTATTCTGTGGTGCACTTGACGTGACGTCTTGTCAAATAGAATTGGTTACAGCAGAAATTTGTTTGTTAATTATCAGGAATTCTCATTTTTATGGTTTTTATTAGAAATTAAATCAATGGCATCACGAATCCAGGTATGTTATAGGTCTGATGTAAAATGTGACACATGTTTCATGTGCCATAAGACTGCCTTGTCGATATTACCTTGTGCAATATGACGCGTAGATTATTTATTTCAGTCAACAGCACGTCAACTATCTAAAACCTTCAAGAAAAAGAGTAGGTTTGAAATAGGTATTGCTTCCGAATTGCCTACCGCTTACAAGAAATTCTGGCGCGAGTGGAAAGTATTGAAGCCTGCTGCTGTCCACTACATCCCTCAGGAAGGGAAGTGGAAACGTGATGACCTAACTGGAGAGATATTACCTGTACAGAACATCCCAATCCCATTGAAGCATCCGAACGAGATCCACGAAGGAATATGGGGTGGAGAAGCTGTTGTGAAAGGTATAGGTACCATACTTTATTCAATTTCAGCAGTGGCTTCATAGGTTATGTTATTAATTCTTCTATTTTTCTTTTTTAGGCTTTCAGAAACGTGATCCACGACGACGCAGGGTACCCCACTATTGGGTACCTGTGTTAAAGAGGACCGTTGTTAAATCTGAGGTGTTAAATACCCATCTTTCGGTCACTGTCACTGACCGAACAATTAGTTTGATCAATGATCATTATGGTTTTGATCACTATTTACTGAAGACACCTGCATGTGACTTAGTGTCCATGTTAGCTTTAAAGTTAAAGAAACAAATACTAATTGAGTTAATGAATGGATGCCCCCGGTATGCTTATAATGTTGAGAAACAGAAAGCAGTATATGAGGAGTACAAAACTTATTTGACATCAGTAAGTTTAACTGTTACCTAAAGTCCAAATACTTAGTGTGATGTAAAACAAAAATAATTGTAATACCTACCAAGTACAATTAACAAGCAGGGTTTTATGATACTACTGTTTAATCTGCAACTTTTAACATGTATATATATATGTGTTTCAAGAAGAAACTCTCATTACATAACTTTCAAAATAACAAATATCTATTTCAATTTCAGTATACTCCCGAAGAAATAGAATGGTATGGTCTGTCATGGTATGAGGCTCTATGTAAACTAGCCAAACAAAAGGAGGCAGCAAATAGGCCTGTTCCCTTAAAAAATATGTACCGAAAAAATCTGGTAGAAAAATTAAAAGCTGCAGGTATAGAAGCAACAAAGACGTCTCCTGATGAAATATCGTAAGTTATAACATTCATTTTGTTTTAAATAGCATTTGTAGTAATGGGGCTACTGCTAGTAATATCGCCGCCAGAGGCGATAATCGCGCGTGATGTCTTTGAAATGTCATTTCATAGTTTGTTGGTAAAATACGCAGGTTTATTGAATGACACTCATGTTGTGCAATTTTTTCAATACACCTGATTATTATTCCAATATGATTAGAATTAGGTTTTAAATTGTTTCATTTACACTTAGTTTTCACACTTATCCTAACTAACTTTGACAGCCATTCTTCACAACCTCATGCGCCAGTGATGCCATCTGGTGAGCGCCATAATGGTAGTCCTCATTCATGTAACCTTGCAGGTTAAGCTTGGGGTTTATGTGATAACTTTATTGCTATAACTAACTGCAACTCATTTGTGCAGTAATTAAGATATATAGCAGATATATTTTAGTATTAGTTAATTACACTATACTTATGTATTTATACCTACAGTACTAGATAAGAAAAGTAGATAGTATGTAAATTATCATTTGCATGCTTAGCCTTTATTTGTATTGATACACAAGACAATCTTTTCTTTTCAGAAACACAACATCATGGCTATCAAAGATGAATCCGTTTGGAAAAAAAGACGAAGCTTAGCAATTCTTTAGACTTGATGTGAAAATCATTAAAATTGTTGTTTTAGCAAAATGTAACATTTCTAGTAGATGTGTTTATTGCCAGAGATAGTCTATAATTTAGAATAAATAGGTGTTACAAATAAAGTGTTTATATTATAAATTTATCATACTGTTTTTACCCAAGTATAAATGCATAACAACAGTACTATACTGTACCAAGAATGTACCTTGAAAGAAAATGCAGTAAATTTGCAACAACCATGTTGCAGTATTAAGTCTTAAAAAGTATGTTTTTAAAATTTGCTTGTATATAGGGTGTGACAAATACAAAACATGCTTGATCAAAGAACTTTATTATCTGAAAATACTCAACATTGATTAAATAATAATTCTCTAGTACATTTTTAAACCTAATATCTAATTTATACTTAGCTCAAAAATACATTCACAAATGTTTTGTGACAATCCATTATAATATGACAAGAAATGATATAATATCCGAGTAACACAACTAGTGAAGGAACTATTTTTGTCATAAAAATATAAATAGTTATAACAAGTGGGTATAATGCACATAGATGTTAACTTTGATTTGCTAGGCAACTTTGTTACAAAAATAATGGCAAGGTGCCATCATGGCTAATAACATTTATTTATTTCAATGTTGTTAATATGCTAAATTGACACAACTGTTTATATGTGAAATGTTACTATGTGTCCTTAGTTAAACAAACAGAAATGGCTGTTAACATTAGTATATTTACTTTTGTAATGTATATAATGAAATTACACATATGTTATTGAACCCCGACATTTAGAACTGCTTGTAGCCAGAAAGGATGACAAGGCAAGGATAATATTCTGTGTAATCATTTTCTAAATATATTTATAACATATAAATGTGGATAGTCATCATTCATCAAGTATGTAGCACTTGCTATGTTATTCTTTTTTCTAGATTGGCATTATTATAGGCATTAATAAAAAACATTAAAATATCAAAGTCATCACAACTGAGCTATTTACATGATACTGGTGATTATTGTCTTAATTTTTTTTGTTAATATTATTAAATTAGCTATCTATGTCAGTTGAAGATATGCCCAGTATAACATCTTTAGGTTTAATGAGCGAATACGATTGGCACAATTCTGTTTAAGCTATTGTTTCACTGGGGTATGTGCGCATTAAAAGTCACAAAACGTGGCGACACCAATTTTTTTGACTAATACTGTGATTGGTGGTCATGTTGACATTTGGTCAAGCAATCAAGGGAGTGGGATAGATGCCTCTGTTGGTGGTAAATTAAGTAGCTGTTTTGTGTTGAATTTTGACCAAAATCCAGTCTAACCAGTTTTCGTAAAGATTCTGTTGTTCACATACCCCAAACAATAGGTCTTCATAACTGGTATACACTGGTGGACATCAGCATCTGATAAAATTGGAAGCCTCGCCAACATTTGGTGTGTAGTAAATGGGTTTATTGGGCGGCCTAAGTGATGGTGCACTCGATGGGCTGGTCGAGCGGCATGACGGCGGCCAGCAGCGCG
Source organism: Diachrysia chrysitis (assembly GCA_932294365.1). Taxonomy (NCBI): domain Eukaryota; kingdom Metazoa; phylum Arthropoda; class Insecta; order Lepidoptera; family Noctuidae; genus Diachrysia; species Diachrysia chrysitis. The sequence continues at coordinate 5,128,694 of OW028649.1, read as the reverse complement.
GCCACGGCGCGCGCCAGGTAGGTCATGGTGCCGTAGGACCCGCTGGGCGCGCTGTCGTACAGGTGCTGGCACACGCCGGCCGCGCCGCCGCACACCAGCGCGCCCGCGCCGCCGCCCGCCGCCTCCTTCGCGCAGCACAGCGTCGCGTCGCCGTTGCAGCGCATCTGCACGCGCACCAACATTGAGGCGATACACAAATGTTTTAGCTATTTTCATATCGTCTTTACTTAGCAACTTTAAAATTTATTGACTCGAAATTTGGTTCCTAGATAGAAAAGGATATGATGAAAATAAATTTCAATCCGTTACACGATTAAATAAACTTTCCTAGATGTTTTATTTTTTGAAATCAGCCTCATAAAAAAAGTTTTGATTAATCCACCAAATTATTCAACTTAATAATATTTTTTTCACACTACTGTATGCATACTCATATTATCAAGTTAAAATGAAGATTGGTTTTTTATTTCATCCGATAGATTAATATGACATTTTCTATTTTGTCGCCTACGTTATTATTTCTAAGACAATATTTCGCGACCTTGACTTATTTTTAACTCATTTCGTCCCGTCAGCAAGCAGTTAGTATTATCTCTATCTTGTTTTTCCGGATTGGCTCTCCAGTCCGCTTGACTCCGCCTTTTCGCTAATGAAATAATTATTCGTGTAGCGCCTTAAACAGAAACTCTTTATACTATTCCCATTTTCTAATAAGTTTTTTTTTCTACTTAATTAATCATTGATCTAGAAGCGTAAAGGTGTATTTTACGACACGCTTTAGCACGTGCCATCCGCGGATACATGTGACTATGGATGGCGGTGTATGGCGGGCATAGGTTCGTGACCGTATGCGCACCTTTGATCTGTATTGACAGACCGTTTACCACGGATTGCGACGACGTGCGGCGCCAGTTCGTATGTACGGAGCGTCGCAAAAAGGGCGGGCGAGCTAGACCGTGCGATTCAACGCACCTTTATTATATGGATATTGGTCATGTCTTTAATTTTCGTCTGTAATGTCAAGATATTAAAAAACCGTAATAACATGCGTTTCTACAGCACTAGTTCTCGTAATCTTACCTGATCTTCTAAAAATATATGATTCGCCTTGTGAACCAGGCTCTCGACCTCAATAGTTCCGCCGAGATGTGCTACAGCCTTGTATTCCACAACGAGGGTGAGCACCATCAGAGCTTCCACCACCAGCTGTCGGTACTCCGGCTGTGGGATCGAGTTTAATACGGTCTCCACTGCGAGCGCGAACTTTAACTCGCCCGATGTCATCTCTTGTGTTAAGTTAGGTTGTAGGATTTTGCCTTGTATTACCAACCCTTGACACTGGAATTCAAAGATAATTAATTGAAAATAACTAATTAGTCGTATACAATCACACAATGAACTCACAACTACTTACATGCAAGCGTAATAGGACAAGCAGAATTAAATTTGGAGTATGTATTTTTTTTTTATTAAATGACAGTAGGATCGTTTTAATTCCAGTGAAAAATTCTAGACATGAAGAGACTTAGGAGTGGCATACCCTTTCTAAGACACCCCATACGCGTGGATAGAAGTCTCTGGGCACGCGGTTCAGTGCTCCGTCGAGACGTCGCCGCCGCAGCCACTGGCCCTGACGGTCCGGCTCCGATGTAGGCGCTGTACATTATAACTCGTATTAAACCTATGTCGACACCAAACTGACCACACAACTCATTAATTATTCCCAATGATTTTTTTTACTAGTACTAAAGACTACTAACGATAAAGGCAAAATGATCAGATAATTTAACCAGTATTTTTATATTATTAAATTTGAAATCATATATCGCCAAACCGCAAGCGTAACGATCAATAGCCATTCTTTTTATGTGAGGGGTGGCTTTAGCTCTACAGTGGCAAAAAAAAGTCCAACTGCCGCACTCAGAGTAAAGGTAGTTTAGAGATTTTATATTATCGTTTTAAATAAGCCAACTCTTACTATTTAAATTAATATTAAGGATTCCTTAAATCGATTTAAGTGATCTAACTTTCAGACTACGGTCATAAGGGATAAAAATAATTGGAAGGTAATATTGTTGGGAACTTACTGTCTTCAATGCCGCCTTGCAGCGATTGACCTTCTAAAACAATCTGAGATTTCTTGCCATATCTAGTAGACTTGTTAGTGTTACTCACAATCGAGAAATTGCCGCGGCCAACTGAAAACAAACATATTTCATGTTAATTGTCATGATCGAATATGTTTCTAGCCATCAAGATGATATATAACGATATTCTTTTTTAAAAGAAAAATAAACGCAAAGAAATTAACACGAGGAAAATAACACACGACATTAATCACAAAAATATATAGGTACATAAAACCGTATTCGTGGAAATTGCTAAATACAATTTTGACATAATGTACACATGGCAGAAACATCAACATTTTTTTTAATATTACTTTTCTTGAACTTATATCCTTTGGGTAGATTAGTGTTTAGAAAGCAAAAATGAGCGAAGCCAAAGATATAAGGAACATACTATTTTTTTTGTATGGCACTGACATTGACAGTAACACTCAACCTTTTGTGACTCCACGAATACATACTTTAATGGCACATCTAAGAGCTATTATAATCATAGATCATTATCATTCAACCAATAAGATCTAATTAGGTTGAGTATAACTGCAACTGAATAAAAATAAAATGATTTATAACACTGCATGTCAAAGATCGAAAACATACAAGGGGTACATTTAAAAAATAAAAAGTGCGCGCTAGGACGAATACAAAGGGTTACAATAGGATGCATTCAGACAAACATAAGCAAAAGCCTGTTGCCACAGAACCACTCGCCTTTATTTTTACCGATCTTTCCTTTTATTACAAATTGTGAGTTAGCTGCAAAAGGAAATGTTTTATCGTTGAACTAATACGAATAAATGCAAATTAAATCTGAAATGTTATGGGTATAGTATAATATAGTTCAAGTAACATAGCATGACTTGGTAAGTTTATATTTTTCCCAGTCCTTTGCTTTTGCACAACGATGTAATAAATATATAGCGGCGCAAAATAAATTACTAAGAATAAGTATATCGCATACTTCCAAAAAATTCGAATTTTGGAGTGACCAGAAATTGCAAAGTGCATGTGCATGATGAAAATACGACTATTTTCAGATTAAAAGATGTATTAAATAAATTAATACATACCACTGTTAATAGCAAATTCTTTGCCGCTGAGTATGTGGTGTAGTAAATTCTTCATCTCAAAGGGCGAGAGGTTCAATAAATGTTCGGAAGCTTCTTCGCCGTCACAAGAAAGAGTACGCGATAACTCTGTCGCCATAACCTGTAACAATAACATACCTTGTATACAGACAAATATGATAATTTAATGTTATTTTTACATAGCATGGCATAAAAGGTCTTATACATATGTGCTAAAACAATGCGATTGGTTCAAAGCGTTTCCCGCCATCGTCCTGTTTGCGCCTGTATGGACGCAATCTTGTCTTCAGTACAGCGTGTTTACTATTGAGTTATTTGCCAAATACTATCTTTAGTATGTCAAACCATTTTACATATTTGTTGTTTTAAATGAGCAACTGACAATGCAGATCTTATAAATTTTTTTGGGCTGAGACAACATCATAATATGACGACCATCGACTCGACGAGAGCAAGAACCTGTATTTATTGGATATATCACTTGCATTTGACCCATGCAGCACAGGATATAAGTGCGTGGAACAGGGAGAAAGAGGTCTTTGCCTTGCACTCGGACAATAAGGGCTTATTAGACACGAATAAATATATTTATTACCTGTATGATGAGTCCGACTCTTAGCCGCAGCATCTCAAGGAACAATTGCGGCTCCGTGCGTATGAACATGGCGAGGTACACGAGAAGCTCTTGCGTCAACATGGCCGTACTCTCATCGTCACCGTACGCCTGCACATAACGTTATGGAATTTAAGATGTCTAGTAAGCTAGGTATAGAAAAGAATAGAACGATGATTTCAAATTCAAATTCGGCTATTAATATAACAAAAATACTTTTGAAATGTTTTTAATCTATATGAAAAGTGAGATAGATTGAGAAACATAATTGCTCTGGTATACAGAGCAATAAAGGGTACTATTTTTGTAGTGTCCTTTCACTTTTATTTCTCGAAAAACGTAAAAAGAAAGTATACAAGAGTACACAAAGCTGTATACAAGAAAATATATTTAAAAATAACAATAAATATAAAACAATAAGTTAATCATAAGAAGTTAATACAGCAAAATTAAATTTCGTAATAACTATATACAATACCTTTAGCACATACAATAATGTGACGGTAATGACGAAAAACAATGAGCATTGAAGTTATAATGATAATAGTAGTACATACATGAAGTTAGATTTACATTTTGATATTAATGTTATTTTACCTTTCGCTCTTCAAGCCCCTGTTTTTCATGGCGAAATGACTGCATGCAACAAATATTAAAAGATATTGGAGAAGCTAATAATGAAAAATAAACTTTATTAATAATAAGGAGCTTATAAAAGGGTGACATCTTATTTAGCATAGTGCATTCTGTACAAAATACGACACCAAAACGAAGCCACAACAATGTCAATCCCCCATAGATTTCATTACTTTTTGTTTTATAGAAAATTTCTAAATTTGCAAATCACGTTTAGAAGCACTTTGGTAACAAAAAGTATCTTACATGCACATTCACTTTGAAAACAAACGTTTTTTACTTTACTTGACGAAGCCACACATTTATAAAATTATGTTCAGTTTCCATAGAGTAGTTATAATTTTATAATCAAGGGTATTTATTATAACTAGCGCTATATCAAATAACGTTTCCAATCCCTTAGATCAGCCTTTCCCAAAGTGGGCGATAACGCCCCCTAGTGGGCGCTGCAGGCCTAAAGGGGGGCGCTAAGAGACCCAGAAATAAAATCGAATCTCCGCTAATATAGCTCACAATAATAAATTTAATTTGAAGTTATAGTGGTTTTTAAGTAGGTGAAAAAATGTGGACGCTAAAATATAATTTATTCTCAAAGTGGGCAGTAGACAAAATAAGTTTGGGAACCCCTGCCTTAGATCAGCCCTTCCCAAAGTGGGCGATAACGCCCCCTTGTGGGCGCTGCAGGCCTAAAGGGGGGCGCTAAGAGACCCAGAAATAAAATGGAATCTCCGCTAATATAGCTTAAAATAATTAATTTAATTCGAAGTTATAGTGGTTTTTAAGTTGGTGAAAATATGGGGGAGCTAAAGAATAATTTATTCTCAAAGTGGGCAGTAGACAAAATAAGTTTGGGAACCCCTGCCTTAGATGTTTGTTTTAAGTTTAACCCCATTACTTAGTATTTAATATCATGCTTATCAATGTGTACAAATAATGTTTGCAGAAAATTGAATTGTATACAACAATAAATTGACATTTCTGTTTGGGATTTGCCCATAGACATTACAAGAGCTCAAAACAAAAAAAATCTCTAAATGGCAGTAGTGTATTCAGAAATACACTGCACATAATAGTACAAACATGAACAATACTGTCACATACAATACCATACAAACTCTAACAAGCAAACACAACATACCTGATGTATGAGCTGCCTTAATTCATTCTCTGGTAGTGGTGCTGTGATAGTATGTTCGTTGTTTGGAGGCATGCCCACTGTGATCTGCTTCTGTCGTACTAATAGGTCAGTAACAGCTTTTGCTAGGTCCTCCACTCGCTTGCCAAGCATACCCGCCGTGTGACGCACTAGGCCCCATAGCTTTTGTGAGCAAGCTTTCTCGTATAGCACTTTGAGTAAATCTTTCACTGTTACGAGCTTGCCGTTTTCTTGCATGCCTGGTAATGAATAGTTATGTTAATAATTTAAGAGAAATTGTTAATAAATACACTGTTAAGAGGAGAGGCGGTCAGAGCCTTGAAAATTAGGTAAAATCGCTGTCGCACGGCGTCCGGTCCATCTAACTGATCAGACTGTAAAAAAAATATAACTCGAGGATTGGCTCTCGCCTATTTTCTCTTCCAATTTTGGACCAATTAAAAAGATATTTCGTACTGAATAAGAAGAATATAGGCTATGCACCTATTTTTTATTAATAGTTCTACAATTTTTACTCTACACTACGCTAAAATATCATATACCAACGAGACAAAAGGCAAAAACGTTTGTATGGGGAAAAGACAGCTCACCTTTCCTCTTAACACAGTTTCATATTGTTCATGTAATGGGTTTTATAAATACACAAGTGTTTTGTTTTAACTAAGATATTAACATTCCTTGTTTGAGGCTAAAACTTTTATGATAAGGCAAGTAAGTGGCTTACTGGAAAACTATAAATATGTTCAAAAAAGGTTCCCATGTGCACAGAGATACATTTTATAACTAGGAATCCACAAGAATGACGAAGGTAACACCGAAGAGTTCGGTTCGTACTGACATAAAGCTAAATATATCAGCTCACCTGTACTAAAGTCGAGTCCGTGCGTATCGACGAGGTACTGCAGGATGTCGCCCTGCTCGTCCAGGCTCTCGGTCTCCCGCAGCATGGCGATCAGCTCGTCCGTCTCCTGCTCGGCGTACACCGAGTTCTGGGATTCCGATGTGGTGCGGTTGCGGACTATCGCTGCTAAGTTCTTGTTTATTATAGCTAAAACATAGATAAAACTGATCATCGTAAAATGACTACATTAAATTCCTGTTTTTTTAATATCGTGCATTGTATTTTTTTTTACATTAATGTTACATTTAAATGACTAGATATTCAGTTGACATTGAAAAAATATAAATTAGCTTATAAAAAAACATTATAAAACTAAATGCTTACTCTCTGGCGGAGATGGGGACCTGTCTTTCGTCACTTCTATAGTAGGGGTGGGTACACCTAAACTTGTTGTCGACGTTCCTCTAAAATATAACAAATTTTATCAATCCATAGTAATATTATAAATGGGAAAGTAACTTTGTTAGTCTTTCTGTCAATCTGTTATGCTTTCACGGGTTAACCGTTAAACTGCTGTGGATGAAACTTGGTATGGGGTACGTTCGGATCCTAAGAAAGGACAGAGGTAGCTTTTTATTGCGATAACCGACACCCACGCGAGCGGAGTCGCGGGCAACAGTAAGTAATATATAAAATATGGTATAACCATAATATATTGAACAAATTGAAACATTGGGCAAATATGTGAAAGGTATTGGTCATTCTCTTACTACATGGCTATGGCTAATGTAAATGATAATATATTATTGACGATTGCTCGAAGATATTGGTCGTTACAACCACATTCATTGATTACACATACTTAGTGAAAGCTTTTCGCTTGGCGTCCTCCGGTGATGGGCTTCGTCCATAGGTAGATGGATCAACATCGAGCCACGAAGGCTTGCGTTCCAAAGAACGACCCACAGATTCCCCTTCCATGCCCAAAGTATCCGCTATAAAAAATAATTATTTAATAATGAATTACATATTCAAAAAATAAAATATTTGTTAGTCAATAAAATAATATTATATGATAGTTTATTTGGTTGTTATTAGAGTACTAGATGAGTCTTTAAAATATTATTTTTCTACTTTCGTTACTCGCTGTAACATGTTCGTTGTAGCTTTATTATGTGTATGGGGAACGAAATATGTCAGTCAACAGTTAGTACAGTATAGAGCCCGGTTTCCACTGCGAAAGGGTAATGTGCGGAAAATGGTTAGGCGGAACGGACTCCTTTTTAAGGAAATAGGTTTGCGTTTCCACCAACGAAGAGTTGGTCATTTGATTTCCACTGCAAAATGAAACGCTACCGCTCACCACTTTCTGTGTGGAAACGCTACTATATAAATTGTAATTGCGAGTTGAGCGGAGTCCGTAAGTACTCCGCTCCGCTCCCTAGAACTGAGCGAGCTCATTTCTACTCTTTCTACACGCTCGGCTCTTTCCGTCCGACTATTTGTTGGTGGAAATACAAGTATGCAGTTTGCGTTTGCGAGTTTAACGAAGTCATTAATGGGTCCGTTCCGCTCGCGGTGGAAACCGGGCTTAGTGCTTACAGTCAACATTAATAGATCTCGTTTTCTTGATAGCACCGCGCACAGACATGCGGCGGCGTAGAGTGCGGTTGTTGCGAGCGCCCGCCGGCCGCGACATAAAGCTTATTTTGTTGCTGAAAGACTTCAATAGATGCTCTTCAAGGTAGCTCTGGACTTCGGGGTTTAATTCTGAAAATATAAAAAAAATTGCGTAAATATGCATAATTATTATTGTAGAAGATATTAAGTAAATAACACTACTGACCAAATACAAATAGAGGCTGATAATTAAGTACCCTATTTTAAAATGCATTTAAGTAATACCGTAATAAAATTAGTACAAGAAACTCGCAGTTGTTCGGTATGTAAATTCTCTTATTTAGGCTAATAGATCCGTTGAAGTAATGCTCACTGTCTGGGTATCCATCCTCTTGACTGCCAAGGAAACTCAAGTTCGTGATGGCCGAAGTGCTCAAAAACTCGCCCAGATTTCCAAGAGTCACTCTAGTTCCGTTAATATATCCAGACTTCAGTTTTTTCATAGTCGTTATCATTGCCATTGGGATCTTGCCTTGGTCTAAAATGTAACAATTGAATAAAGTAAATTTTGTTAAATCCAGTATATTTTAGAAAACTTCATAGCTTTGAAAGCGTGATGATAATGATTTTTGTTAGTAATGAAGATTGTTTCGTAAAGTTAGACAGGGGCCAATTTAACGGGATATTTTCGACACAGTCACCTGAAACCGTATTAAACATTTTCACACATACAAAAACCATTCATTTACCAAATATTAGTTTGTATGGTATAAGCACTTGCGCAAAAACTTTCACCGTCACCTGTTTTTATCTTATTAGATTGGACATCCACAACCTAACCCTTTTTGTACTTATTAATAAATATTTGTGCGTCATAGTGTAGAGGAAACAACTTCAAAATCGGTTAAAATAACCATCAAAAATCATTATAGACATTTCCAGAAGCAATAAAAAAAAAAACAGTAGTTTCATTTACAGTATCGCACACAAAATGGTAGAAGAAACCAGATGCCTCAGACAGAAAAAGATAGATAGACATCACACAGTTTACCTAACAGATACTGCGTAGCAAGCAACGTGATCGTCGGCCGGCCAAGCATTTGCTTCCAGCTCATGCCGAGGAACGCGACGTTCGCCGTAAAAGTGCTGGCGAGCAGCGCCGGGTCGCGGGACATGTAGTACTCTTCGTAGTCGAAGTTCTATGACACACCACACCCATGCGAGGTTATTATTAAAGGGATGGGCGCAGCTAGGATTTAATACTCTATACCGGTCGAAATATGGAAGCTATTTATCATATCTTCTTAACATAAAATGAAATTTAACATATAACTAAGAGTTATATGTAAAAATAATTTAATATTATATTTATATTGACTTTTGCGAGGCGATTCATAATTATTATTATGTATTAACGGGTTACTCACGCACTCTTTTCAGGAACGCCCGAAGTATAAATTAAAGACTGTTATAAACCGTAAATAATCGAACGCTTCCGAAAAATATGAATTAATCCTGAAAGGCAGCAAATATACCCTATTATGAAGTATGTCCTTAAGTATCAAGTCCAAAACTTTACAATGTATTTTTACAAAACTCTACATTTCTTGGTCGACGTTTAGCCGGCTACGCCCATTGCGATCATGTTTTAGTCTATTTCTACAATTTACAGATGTACTGTTACAACTAGCGTTTATCATAAAATCAACTATAAAAATAACGACTATCATCTGTTTATGAAATACAAAACTTAAAAATAAAATAGGAATATTGGAGCAGTCCATATTAAACCTAGGAAAAAAAAGACGATGACACATTTAAGACTTCTAAAACACAAGACTACAATTACCATATAGGAAAAAAGAACACTGCATCAACCAAACTAAACTTCTACAGGATAAATGTTATTCATGGATGAATAATTGCACAATTAATAAATTAAAAAAAAAACATGGATACGTAAAACCAGCAAGCAATCTTCACAAAATAATAAAGAAATCAAACAATACCTAAATGCATTTGATTCAAAGTCAAGACCACAAGTGGTCGCCCAAGAAGGTTTTGCCAAGAGGACTTCAAGAAATTAATCTCAGCTTTGAGGGTATCGACCATTAGTTCGTAGTCAGAGGCGATGTAGAAACGTTTCATATCAGAAAACTAGCAAATTAAATAAACACGTTTAGTTCATAATGGAAAAATCTAGGAAAAATAAAAAGCCAAACTTTCTTCTCTTATAGCATTAAAGAACATAAAACTATATTTAAATATAATTTAAATTCAAGTGCTAATGAAGAAACATTTCAAATTATTGTTTCTGCAGTTTGTTCAATCTAAAAAGTTCATTAATTATTAATAACAAATAATCTTACCTGTGGTGTAAAAGCAAAAATACGATCATTCAAGGAGTACAATTTGCTAGTGCTAAGGATACCCACATCACGGGACTTTCTGCCTGATAAACCCAACTTTTTGTTTCTACCTGCAATGAGAATAAAACAGTATTCATGTCCTTTGTAATGATAAAATAAAAATTAACACTGTAAAAAAGTCAAAATAATTATTTATGAATGAGTCTACTTCAGAAGAGGCCAAATAGTTGTCTTGAGTCTAATTCAGATCAAAAACTTAAACATATTAAAAAAATTATAATAACTTATATAATAATTATAGCTAGGAACCATCTCTATTATGTCAGCTTACCAACAAATAAAAACGCATCATAATCGGTTTATTCATTTAGTAGCTACAATGCCACAGACAGATACACAGATAGTCAGAGCAATCAAACTTCTAACACTAACACCCCTCTTAGGGGGTTAAAAATGGACTGTATACGTAAATGATACATTAAACAGACCCTAGTCAGTAAAAGTCAATCTTCAAATCAACCACAACTGGTCAACATAATAATTAATATTATTTTATAAATAAATTAAGTACCTAAATATGTGTACAAGTGGCTTAGAACCCGAGCTGGTTGAACTTCAATGGGTGCTACATCACTAATTGTTTGGACATGGAGATCATATTCAAGCAATTTGTCTCTAATTTCATTATTTTCAGCAAGAATCACAATTTGGACTACTACATCAGGTTTCTTCTCAGAGCACAGGCGCCTATTGAGAGGATCTAGTTCCCCAACAGCCAAAAAACCCTGAAATAGTACAAATACAAATAAGTAACAGAAGAAGCACTTAAATAAATAATTACTTTATTTTTTTTTACCTCCTGTAATAATTTTCCTAAAATATACAATGACTGAGCCCAAAGAAATGGGCACCTTCCAAGTGGTATGCGCTCCTGGCTTCCTGGATCCTGTTTTTCTAGGTCAGCCTTATCAGCTGGCACTGAATACAGCTCAGGGACCAATTTTATCCCATCATCTTTTCTTATCATAACTTTTTCCAACATCTGCATGTACTCTGTCACATTATTTTTATCACCTTTAAAGCAATAATCTAATATGAGGTAACAAAAGAACAGAGGCCACTCACATTCAATGTTCTCAAACATTCTCAGTTCCCACGGCTCATAGTACAGTCTACTGGGATCTTCTCTGGGTGTTTTATGACCATCTCTTAGAAACCTTTTACATCCATATTTCCCTTGCATTTTAGTCACTATTGTATCTCTTGTGATAGCAATTAACTGGGGATCATCAACAGCAAATGCTGGATAACTTATAATTGAAAGTAGACCTGAATCCAACTCTTTACTATTTGATTCTCTAGGTAGCATAGATTGTAGCACAGCCTGACACTTTTGGGCTTCATCAGCTAAAACATGAATTACACTAGAAGGACCTCCACGAGCACCAAACAGGTCTAGTTCATTCATGGCTTCAAGAGCGGCTTTAGCCATACCAATAGAGCTGGCATTAAGTTCTGGCAATCCATGGTTAGTCTTATCACCCCTTTCCCAAATACCATAATCAGGGGTACAGTAGGCTGATTCAATGTAAAATACTAAATTTTGTATAAATGATACTTCATCTAAAGAGAACACAATCTGAAGGCCAGATGCTGTCATCTGTGCCAGTATGAGCAGATACAAGGATATAGCATCAATCTGCAGATGTCCCCACTCGGTATCCTTAACAACTGTGCGGCCAGTGGCAGAGGAATACTTGGCATGGAGTGAGTCCATAGGGTGCTGTGTGCTCTTAAATTTCTCCACTTTATCTTTCTGCTGCATCATAGCCATTAGAAGACCTGTAATAATATAAATTTGTAGAAAGATTAACCCAATAATATGATAATGTATCTTTGAAATTTTTTGTTGCAATTCATTGCATTTATCTATAATATATATGTATTTAGAAATATATAAGTATGTTTATCAGTTGTCTGGTTACCATAATACAGGCTCTGCCTAGTCTAGGATCATATGGCCGTGTGTAAGTTGTCCCAAGATATTATAATTAAATTGTTTTTAATTACTAATTTAAATATTCAGTCATTATAATATTTCTAACTAATGTGACACTTGTGACATAGCTTATTTACACATCCTGAATGGAAACTAATAACATAGAATAATGATTTAGTTTAAGCATTCAATATGAGATGAGATATAAAATTAATGTACCTCTCATCAGCTTGACGCAACTTTGTTCCAATTCGTAAGTTTTGGCACGATCTTCATCTTGATCAGCAATTTTCTTAAACGCCATGGACAATCCCCATACTGCCAATATGCAGTACAGGTTGTCCCTTATCCATGCGTGGTCATTGTGAGGACTGGCAGGAAACAAACCCGTCACAGGCTGTTGGTGATCTAAAATTAACTTGTGCACTACCCTTTGATAATAGTCTAAACGCACCCCCGAATTACTACGAGTCCTCATCTTGCGAGTGGTAAAATAGCACTTTATGTTTCACAATATTATTCACATATAATATTTCATTATCGCTCAATAACTTCAATAACGAACATGTGACGCTGAACGTCGTGTTTTTTAGTAAATTATATTTAGCAAATAATAGCAACAACATTTCATTTTTAGTTTTTTACCGAAGTTAATTAATGTGTCATGTCATTTGAAAGTCGCAGCTGTCATAATCACCACAGACAGAGTATAGTAATATATTATATAAATAGTGTCATATTATTCAATAGCTGTTTTTTTCCTAACCCTACTTTACTTTTTTCACATAATGTTGAATTTATGCAAATTCAATTATCAAGAAATTATTGCTATTTGGTAGATTTGGATTTTGAGTTTAGACTAAATTGGGCACTAAAATTGTTGATAGTTAGTGCATGAGTTTAATCTTATATTAATAAGTTCCATTCGAACGTTACTAACGTTTAGTTTTAGTTCTACTCTTATCTTTGAGTACTATAGAAACATAGAAACAAGACTTTTTCTGACTCTATGATACCTCTTGTTTGACCGCACACGTCACATATTATGACATGATAGCAGATAGATGTCATAATGTTATTCTTTCCATTTCTAATGTTTTTGTGACTTGTATGAGTTTACTTACAAGATTTTTGGTTTTCGATAATTTTCGTTTTATACAAAATGATATTTTATCTTCTGTTGTGTAATATATTGTTTATTCCGATAATATATAGCAAAAATATTACAATCAGCAAACCGGAAATTGCAAACAAAACTGTAACTGAATCTCATGAAATTTATTTGCCCAACAAAACTCAAGGAAAATTGTTAAGTGAAGGTGGTGAATTATTGCCAGAATCATCAATATTAGCTTTACCTAAAGACAAACATGCTATTCTTATGAGCTTAGATAGTGAAACAGGCAAAAATAAAGTTAAATCTGTTGTTGCTCGAAAGGGAGTTGTTTATACTGAAGATAATAGTGAAAAGCCACCACAAAAAGATGTGTCAACAATTAGTGGAACTTCTACTGACACTTCAAAGTTACCGGAAAAAGCAGATACTCTTAAGAAACAAGTAAATAATGCAACAAATACTGTTCAACTTACCAAAGTAAATAACACTTTGGTCAACATAATAAATACTGCAATGGAAGCAAATAAAACTGAAACACCCCTGAAGCCTCAAGTATTGTCATATGATAAGGTTGTAAATATGACAGTTCAGACACCTTCCGCTGCAACTATATATGACCAAATTCTTACACATAAGAAAGATTTAAAAGCCTATGCAAAGAATGCTAATAGTCATCCTGGAATGATAATGCCTCTAGTAATTACAATTTTGCTAGTTCCTTTGTTTGCTGTACTTGGGTACATGGCTTTGCGTAGAGGCCAAGAAGCTTGGAAGAACAGACATTATAAAAGAATGGATTTTTTGCTTGATGGCATGTACAATGACTAAAGTTGTATCAAAAATATCAGATTAACATTCTGATGCATTACTATATTGATGATATTGAAAAGAGATATTTACAAAACATCATACTTAGATGATGGCTTAAACAACAGACTGGCCGAAGGAATATTTTTGGGGAGGAAATAAACTTTTCTTGAAGTTATTTCTGTACTGTTAAAAGCTTTTAGCTAAATAATTATTGGCAATAATTTAAATTGTTATAATATTAAAACTAAGTATAAAGCATAGTTATTAAAATGTGGCAGATAAGCTGGTCCGCAACAAATATTTTGCTAAAGAGCATGTTTAATGTAAAGATGACAATAATATAAAAGTGGTGCTCCACATGTGCCTTACATTTAAAGATATAATATTGCATATGTATGTTTACAAATTTATTTAGCAGCATCAAAATTGTCAAATGAATAGTGTCTTCCTTTTAGTATAAGTTATTTATTAGAATGTTAATAATGTGATAATTTTGATATAGTATGAAACACAAATGTTGATATTTAAATGAATGTATTTTGATAATGTTTTGTTGTAGTTACCAAAAGAATGTATTTAAGATTGAACAATCTGAAATAAGTTTATGATTTGCCTAAAGTTTCATAAATTTGCCTTGTTTTAATAATTTTCTTTGTGTACCAGAACTGCATTCTCTAAAATGTCATTAACATTCAAGTCTTTATTGTTAAAGTTTCTATTTTCTATTCCTTTAAATAAATAATTGTTATGCAATATTTTTCTTTAGTGTTAATTACTTTAATAATTTTCATAGCATTATAATTTTTATGTAGTTATAGCACACTATGAATAAAGTATATTTTTGTACAATATTTTATTAATAAAATTTGAACATGTAAACTATTATTTTCTAACTATTGATAGTGACTATGGTGAATAAGCTTACATAGGCACACTAGTATATGTTGTAAGTATGTATCATAATTTTATTACAAAGATATATCAGAACCCTTTAAGAATAGTGATGTTGGTATATAAAAAAGTAAGTACTTAATCTTTAAATTAATTGATACTTTACATTTAGCTACAATTTATTTAAGCTAGTAACTAAATAAATGGTTTCGTCATTCTTTTTGTATGTTGGGCGATATAGCTGGGAATTGTCAATCGATTTTTTAAAAAAAAAATTGGTTGCCTGTAAAGTCGGTATACGGGCGAAAGTTTTACGTGACAACGACTGTCAATGTCAATGTCTGTCTCTCTCGCTCTTAGGCGGGCTAACCATGCCCGGTGCCTCTCACTCGCTCTCATTGTGAGCGCATAACGTGAGCGGAGCGTTACCCAGTTTCTTGAAGTGTCACCCGGCAAACCAATTTATAAGACGTTGTCACGTCAAAATCTTTTTTAGTCATCAATAGGCTATACCTCAGAGTTGGTCACATATACATTTAGAAGTCATTTACTTTTGTAATTCATGTGTTATCTGAAATAAACTGGATTACATTTACATTTTTTTTGGCTCCATCGCGGCATTGCGACGATTTTGCCTGTCAAAGTAGGGACAGCCAGAATAAACTGGCTTTTTGATAAAATTGAAGCAATTGTCTGAAATATTAGATTTAAAATAAATCATCTACGTAACGCGGTTGGCCAGTCTAACGGCTTTGCAAAGCGGCCTCTAACAAAGGCATTGCTTAAGGCCGCTCACAGAGTATTTTTTTAGGCCGCTGTTATTGAAGTTTGCTCATAACAACATGATGGTGCAATGAAAAATTAAAATATGAATAATTTAATCAAAATTTATATCAGTGAATTAATATGTGAGTTCAAACACCCTGTCTTCTATGGTAAAATTTTATAAATCGACTAATATTTTAAGTAGATTAATAACCGTACATACTATTTGAGCCACAATCCATAGCGTTTCACTATTGCTTGAGAGTTGAGTTTGAGTGGTTTGAGTACGTCTCTAACGTAGAGTATTGTGAGGATTGTGTGTCTTTTTGTGATTTTTTTATTCTTAATTTTGGTAGTTGTAATAAATTAAAATGTATTAAGTTCTCCGTGAAAGAAAAGTTAGCATGCTATTAAATTTAAATTTGTTTTTAATTGTTTACCTATAATTGAGCTGTAATAACCTTGATCAATAAACGTCAGAAATTCAGAATGTATTGGTAAGTAATAATATTTGCAAATATATTAGTTGGCTTATTATTTGTGATTTGTTCTCGTGAACTTTAAATTTAATTTAATGTGTATATATTCGTAGTATTGTATAGGTACATATACTGTATAATTGCATGATTTAACTCGTTTAAGCGAGAATATAATTATAATTTATGTTTCTTCTTCTTATAATATATTATAATGGATAATATAATGTGTTCTGATAAATTAAAATCAACCTAATTAAAACTTAACGAATTTTTTCCCATGTTTAATAATCTTTAAAACCTTTTATTAAAAAATTAAAATGCATATTAATAAGGGTTAAAGATCAATATTTTTAAGAATTATTCTATAATTTCGAAAAGAAGTCGGTTAATTATAAGGATAACAATTTAGTAATAGAAGTATTTGTATTTCAAGACATAGATTAAATTTAATCTTACTCTTGAGATAAGTGTTAATACTATCTCACAACACCTTCTTTGTTATTACCTATTTAATCTAGTTTATTCTGGTCCATTTCAAATGTTATCTTCATCTTAACATATAAAATAAGTACCTTTTACTTATACTCTATAAATTTATTGCCATTGAGTAAGAATGAGTGCCTCAGCAAAGTTATTACTATAAACTTAAATGTTATATTTTGTAAGAGTTCCCTGTTTCCTATATTATTAGTTGAAATGAATTTATGATTAATAATGCAGAATTAGCTGTAAACTTCAAAGCTATAATATGAAAAAGCTATTCTATTAAACCTTTTTAGCAGAATTAAAGATGGCCCTATCTGATGCAGTTGTTTGACAATGAGTAACATGAAATTTTTAAATAAAGAATGAATGCTCCAAGTGGGTGTGTCAGCTGCAGTGGTGGGTCACAACAATTTGATAGCAAACATGATGCTGAGTGCTCCGAAGGAGAAGATGCTCAGATCAGACTGGCACCTCATGTGCAGGCCTATCTGGCACGCAACAATCCCACTACCAACTGCTGTGGACTCACTATACCCATTGCCTTTGAGAGGGCTGCATCTGGAACCTGGTGGAATCCAAGATTTGATTCGGAGATCCTTGAAGGCCAATACAGAAGTAGTTCCTTTAGACAAATAAGATTAAGATTTAGGTAAGTCCTCAAAATGATATACATACCCACCCATAAGTGTAACTTTCCTGCATGAATGTAAGTTCAAGCTGATAAATTGCTTGATGACACATAATTATTATCATTAACTAAACATACTTGATGTTTTTTATTTTTCTTTTTTCAGATTTGCACTTTTATACATTTTGATATTTTCTATATCATGGTTTGTCTACTTTGTGGTCCTTGGTTTGAATGGTATAACAGTAAAGTGGCCATTTTTATGTTCTATATTTGGTGGGGTCCTATTGATAACATCTGTTATGCTGTTTGTTACTTTTACAAATATTTATAAAGTGTATACATTCAAGTTATCCTTGGTCATGGCACTCGCTCTGTGTACACTCAGCCTATCACTGGTGACACTCACCACTAGATTAGACACAGCATTTTCACAGGCTGCCGACATCAGTCAGTCGGGTCACTTCACCATGTGCATTGAAATATTGTTAATTATTTATACGCTGACTCCATTACCACTGTATGCCTGTGTTATCATTGGAATTTTGTATTCAATAGTTTTTGAAGTCCTGAATATTGTGTTACACTTATCAGAGCAAGAATGGCAATGCCCTGGAATGTTTGTGAGAATTTTACTCCAACTTTGTGTGCATATAATTGGTGTTCATATTTATTTAATGACCTTTGTAAGAATGCGTGGCACTTTTATGAAAGTAGGACAGAGTCTGTTAGTAAGGAAGCAGCTAGAAATGGAAAAGCAGCTAAAGGAGAAGATGATACATTCTGTAATGCCTCCGAAGGTGGCTACTTGGTTGTTGGAGGAACAAGTACTTGAGTCAGACACTCTAAAGACACACAATCCGCTCAAACCTAGAAATTCAAACCCTGGCGCTTCAGACATTAAGTCATTGTTCAGACCTTTTAATATGAGCTCCATGGAAAATGTTAGCATATTATTTGCCGATATTGTGGGCTTTACCAAGATGTCGAGTAACAAAGGTGCTGAAGAATTAGTAAATATATTGAATGACTTATTTGAGAAGTTTGATGAGTTATGTCAAAACCACGGGTGTGAGAAAATTTCTACATTAGGAGATTGTTATTATTGTGTATCAGGCTGCCCTGAGCCACGGCCGGACCATGCTACATGTTGTGTAGAAATGGGACTGGGTAAGTTATTACAATGGGACTCGATTCAAATAATGTTTTCGATCTTTATAAGCCCTTTCTCCCTTTAAATAATAAGTGCTTACTGTAAAGTCTGTATTAGTGAAGTTGCTGACGAGGCGGTAGCGATATAACAGACTCAAAAAACATGACGACTCATAAATAATAATAAAAATGTTTTGAAAGTCATGCGTTCGTCACCTACAGTATACAATTTAAAAAGTAGATAGATTTAATTTGCACCGATTAATGTCTAAAAAACATTACAGGTATGATAGATGCTATAAAAGAGTTCGACAGAGTGCGCGGTGAAGGAATAAATATGAGAGTAGGTGTCCATACTGGCACCGTACTGTGCGGCATTGTGGGCACTAGGCGGTTCAAGTTCGACGTCTGGAGTAATGACGTCACCTTTGCCAACAAAATGGAGTCAACGGGAAAGCCAGGCCGTGTCCACATATCAGAGGAGACTGCTAAATTTCTTGGGGGTTCCTATATCCTCGAAGAAGGCGATGACGTTTTCGGTAAGCTAAAATTATCTAAGGCACGTCTATATTTGCATGATTACTTTATTTCGTATGTATTGTGGACAAATTCTAAAACCAAATATTTTTCCTCTAGGTCATAAAACCTATTTTATTGAAGGTCGTCAGCTGTATTTCCCTTATGACCCAGACAACTGCCTAACTCCCTCTAATCCTGTAAATTTACGCCTAATTATATCCCCTGCAGCGTCTCCCCAATCCGTCCTATCTTGCAATCATTTTCCGCTGCCGCTGTCGCCGAACGACCCAGAGAATGACCGATTAAGGACTATGATAGCGGACTCAAAAAACTTTCTATCCCCAAGTAATTTTAATTTTCGCACTAAAGCTAGTTCACTGCCCAGTATATTGGATTCTGACACAGAGTTGGACGAAAAAAGGGATAAGGAATATCAAGAAACCAATGACAGCTCGTCCAAAAGTCCTACTTCTGTAGGTGAGTTTTTAGTTTTAGGGTACTAAAGTACATTACAGGATATTTCACTATTAAAAGAAAATCTTAGTCTCAACCATATTGCTACTATATAATCAAGTGCTACGTCGCTTTGTGGTAGTAATTACTTATACAATGTAAAGTAGCTGTCACGTACATCGTGATTTTTTACTACCTCATTATTCTTGTTGATGATCTTGTTTTGTTAGTAGTTGCGTTCATATAGTTTAACAATTTTGTTGGTATTATATTTTTGCTTGTAGCTAATATAGATTGAACCGTGGAAAAGTCTTAGTTATCACAAGAATATGGCACATGCTGATAAGATATAGAGTGACTTCATTACGTGAAGGTGATGCTCTTTGTCTCACAGATCATGACACGAGCGGGATGATTCTTGTTAGTTCATTCTCCGATAAGTAGTAGATCTAGCAAACATGATTATTCAGAAAATGAAATGTTCTAATTAATCGACCACACATTTCATAGTCAGAATCAGTTTGTATCAGCATTGTTGGAACATCGGGCATATAAACTGTAAACATGAAA
Organism: Diachrysia chrysitis; assembly: GCA_932294365.1. Taxonomy (NCBI): domain Eukaryota; kingdom Metazoa; phylum Arthropoda; class Insecta; order Lepidoptera; family Noctuidae; genus Diachrysia; species Diachrysia chrysitis. Next base: position 5,108,373 of record OW028649.1, on the reverse strand, counting down.
CAGAATTGGATTTTATAGGCAAGCAATTAAAGTCATTATATAGATTTCTCCCTCTTTTATTACCGACGCTAGAAATAGGAATGATTCACGGAGAACGATGGTAAATTATTGTTAAGCTACTCAAATTGGTTACGAACTCTAATTGTAGTAAATCTAGATCTAGGACTTTTAGTTAAATGCGTTCGTAGTAAGGATCTTAAAACATATCCTCAATGTAAAAGTTTTCATAAAAAATTAAAGCATTTTTCACATATAAATATTCATTTTAGGAAGCTACGGCAAATACACGACGAAATTGAAAAATTGGAAAGTGCCTAGATTTTTACGGAAACATTCTGATACGCCGCTGCACGAAATGAAAAAGCAGGAGTTGACGGATAAGAATATAAACTTCTTGGAGAGGGGGGATGTCAGTCCTGGTGTGCCGTCGAGTAATGGTTACCAGCAAGTGCCTATTGTGATAGAATCTCAAGATAACAAGTGCAGGCCAGCGCAGAGCGGCAGCAGGCTGAACATTCCGCCCATCAGCCACGACGTGGCGTCTTTTGAGAGGGAGATCATCGACATAAGGTCGTATCTGAGCCAGTCAAGAAGCAACATGTCGCCCTTCGCTAGAAGCAGCAGCTATCGCTCTCAATACGGGAGATCTAATAACATTGAGGTAAATATTCATTTTTATCAACAATATTTATTTCCATTTTAAATGGCGATAAATATACATAATTATTGAGATAAAACATAGTTAATATCATGCAATATTTTCAATAACTTCATCTTATTAATTTAACTTGCAATTTTTACGATAAATTACGATTGAGTTGAATCAAGCAGCCTTAAGTGATGTTTATGTGCCACACATCAGTGCTTTGTTTTAAGTCACGGATCTTGGGTAATATAGCCGACTACTGTAACAACATCGGTCGTTGGGACACGTCCAAGTCACTACTCTCTGATAATACAGATTGTGATAAGAAAAGTTTAAGAGGATTTGAGAACGGATACCGCGTATTATCGCATCTACGTCTATGACGCTTAGAGTAGGTAATATTAATAGAATTACATTTGAACCAAAACCGATGTATTCGGTTTTATTACATCTTATCTTATTAGTTTATTATATCTTCGCGAGATTATTACAGTTTTGGTTATGAAATATAAACTTTTTAACCTCGCCCTTGACTCTGGAGCAATGTGAATTGTAACCGATACTGATGTTTGCGTAACTTATTTGTAATATTATATTAATATCCGTCGGTTTCAATGTATCGCGATTTTGTGTGCAAAATACACGTTTCTATTATGTGTTGACCAATGTTTACAATTCCTAACGATGTCTAATATAGGTAGGTAGCTGGGTACAGAGATTTATATATGTAGGTATATTACAGACACGTATCTTTAAATATTTATCATTTAAATTAGGTACGTCGTGACCGAGGGTCGTGGAAAACGCCAAGTAAATCCCGCGTCTGAACGATATTCTCCAACATTATAATGTAAATAGGGTATTTGTTATTTAAACACATTGTACCTACCCGCATCAAAATTTTTACTTTGTTTATAAATTGTGTTGAACTTTATTACAAACCATCTTACGTAAACATCCAGAAAAAAAATGGAATCAGTTCAGTTGTTGTAAACTTAATAAATTAAATAGAATCATCGAATAATTTACCTGTGTATGAGACGGACAGCGTGCAATTTATTTAATACAACAACATTAAAATGAAAATACAGTATGTTATATATTACAGCCAGCTTATAAACTTGATTAGATCCTGAGTCAAATAGTATTTTTTTTTAATTCGTAGGTGCCAGTTTGTCGTGCTCGTAGTTCCACAATCACAACTCAAGACGAACTGATTCGACCTAAAGACCGACGGCTGAACCTCCCCCTACCTTCACCGCAGCCATCGAGACCGCCGGATGACGTCATCAGCCTCTGTCCCTCAGTGAACAGTAGAAAAGACTCCGGCATCAGAAGTACCAGTCGACGGTCCAGCATACAACAACAGGTTAATGCAAGTTCTTTTATGAATACCTACCCACAGATCAAATAAAAAGGTAAATTGCGTACGTTTAAATAAGCATCGGTGTGCGTGAATTGCTTGTTTTGAAGTGCATTTGTTTGTAATATAAAAGTATATTTAACACAACGAGAAGAATTTTATAACATTGACAATTTCGATTTTTTTTTTATGTTTAACACGTCCAGTTTCTCGTTTCGGGCAAGAAAATAATCCGCTGCCTTTTTAAATTTTGTATTGCTTTTTCCGCTTTTGCGAGCGTGGTGTTCTATCTTTTTATTTGTTCTGTGTAAATACCATCCATATTCGCTAACATGCATAAATTACTACAGCATTACACTGACGGATCTTAAACAATATCTTGACTTGATTTAAATACCTAGTAATTTTAGCAGCGCGGATATTTTTCACGAAATGGTAATCCGTCGTAAACACGTTTTTAATAAATTATAAACACGTTCTTGGTGTGGGCTGCAGTCATAAACCATACCAGTCAGTCATACTACCTCTTGATATAGATTTCAGCTTTATGTATTGTTTTATAAAGTTTAAATTCGCATGACCATTTATCTGCATTGTGTGGAATCTAAATAGATATTTGACCTCATATTTTTCATTATTATGAATTACCATGTACTTACTGCTCGATCTTATTTTGTTCAAAACCTAATGTTTATGAAAACCTATACTAAACTTCCATTCCCAAGGTGTCGAGTTTCAAATCACTTTACATTAACTCATTGCTTGATGACGTCATAAACCTATTATCGGAGTGAAATGTCGCGTATTGTTAGGGAATTCCGATTCAAGAGACTGACGAAAATAGCTTGTACAAGTTTAGGTATAGAACCGACACGTGGCTACGGAGTTAAAAAAAATGAAATATTTGTTTTATAGTGGGTAGGTATATCTTCTGGGTTATCTGGCTTCGTCTGATTTATCCTGGGTTTCTCAAAGTCTGGGTTCCAGAACTAAACTTCAGCCTTTGACTGATATATTTACAAATACTAAATAATCTGTTATGGACATTGCCTAGGAGCGACTGAGGTAAATTCATCAAACGTCATGTATGTGGACATGGTTATTTATTACATTTTGGCAATATTATAATTTGTCGACACATTCCGAATCAGCGCCAACTTCAACAATATTACGGAGTTTTTTTCAGTATTAATGTAATTGTATGATCGTCGAGGCTAGGTTCGAAAGGTGTGATAGGTCCTACTTAATCCCCTTTGTGGTAGTGCACTTCAGAGCTCATTTATAAAAAAAAAAAACTAATTTAATTAAAGACAGGTCTGACTGGTAGAACCCCTATTTTATAGTATTGAATTTCTACGTTTGACTCGGTCTTGATCTATACCTATAACTATGACAGTTGATCTTTCTTAGGAATGGATCTCTCGGGGATAAATTCGTTGATCTAAAGGCCTAAACTCGACAAATCTGACGTTTGACTACACAAACCTTAAAGCGTTTGAGCTTCGAAGTTTAGCTATAACAAATACCTACATAAGAAATCTTTAAAAGTTATATTTAGTTTACATTTACATAATTAAAAACATGCGACATCATATCTGTACCTTTTAATAAACATTAATAAATTTAATTTGTAAAAATATTATATGAATGCAGAAAACAAAACTAGACGACACTTTTCGTATGTCAACTCACTTTTAAAGCCGTTTATAAGTTAGCTCGTTATACTTTAATCCATTACGAAGCACAAAAGTTTGACGCAAAAACCCAGTACGCGAACATGAATGAAAAATATGATTAGGCGACGTAAGCGTCGTAAAACATTTCATGCGAATTGAGTGCGCCTGAAAATCTTAAACTATTTTGTGCTTGTAAATAAAGTATATTGTTTACATTTACAGATATATGCACTAAACCATATAGCGACGTCGCACACGGACATGATGCAGCATCGAGTGTCCGGGTATTACACCTCTAGTCAGTCGTCGCTCAACGAAGCGCAGTCACGGAGTCGGCTACCGCCGCCGCTCAACGAAGAACAAGTCCAGTCCCTACAAAAGCTAAGAAAACAATCAGACCTTCAACTCATCCGCTGTGTACAGGACAACGCTCGCTCCGGCATCAATTACTTCGTACAACCCCCCCTCAATAGATTCACTCTGTTCTTCAAATCACACGAAATTGAAAAACACTACAGGGATCGAGCACATCGAAGTGACGACAGCGAAGATTTCCCTCCAACACTCACTACATCGAGGTTCAACACCGCGTTAGACATTCTAGTGTCAGCGATCATTTTCTTAGCGGTGACAGCTTCCATATTTACACTATACAACGATTGGATATACTCCGTGGGATGGTTCGTCTTTTTTCTATTAATAGAAATCGTAGCTATGGTACTGTGTTCCTATAGACATTATTCAAAGTGGAAGACAAGTCACGAAACACTGACCGAGTCGATCTCAAGATCGGTGAGAATATTCAGGAAGCTGTCGAACTGGTTCCCGTGGCACCTGTCTGGTGGTTTGCTCATTAGTCTGCCGATACTCGCAGTGCTCATTAACTTCTCATGCCAAAATACAACGATGACTATCCTCCGAGGTGAGCAGTCGTTTTACGTTTACCTCTTGTGTATAAGTGTAGTGCACTTCTGTAACTTCACGCAGATGAACTGGCTTGTAAAAAATACTCTAGTGACGCTTTACGCTGGTTTGTTCCTATTTTTTGCCGTGCTAGGTTGTCACGAAGCTAATACTCAATTGTTAGATGCTGATATTACTTTAAGGCTAAGCCCACAGATGTTTGCTCAGAATACTACGGACTACGAATTAGCAAATAATGCTACCATGGACTGGCTCGACATTAATGGTACAATAGGTTTCGACACTCGTCAGCACAAGTTACATTTAACGGAGCTCTATTTAGACGTAGCGTTGTTACTGATGTTAGTGTGGTTCTTAAACCGAGAGTTCGAGATCAGCTACCGATTGAGCTTCTATAGTAACGTGGTGGCCAACCGAGACAAACAGAGAGTGCAGAACATGAGGAACCAAGCCGACTGGCTGCTTCACAATATTATACCGCGGCATGTCGCCGACCAGCTCAAAAATACGGCAAAGTACTCGGAAAATCATAAAGACGTTGGGATTATATTTGCCAGTATAGTTAACTTTAACGAAATGTATGACGAATCATATTTGAAAGGGAAAGAGTACCTGCGGGTACTAAATGAATTGATAGCGGACTTTGATGAGCTTTTAGAGAAGCCACAGTTTCAGCATGTGGAGAAGATAAAGACTATTGGCAGCACTTTCATGGCAGCTAGCGGACTTAACCCTGACTTGAGACACGCGTCGCGCGGTACTTACGACCACCTCTACCAGTTAATGGAGTTCGCACTGGAAATGCAGAAGGTGGTAGATAACTTCAACCAAGACTTGCTCGAGTTCGACTTTATACTTAGGATCGGGTATAATTTTGGTGACGTGACGGCTGGTGTCATCGGTACTACTAAACTGTACTACGACATCTGGGGTGACGCTGTAAACATAGCTTCTAGGATGGATTCGACCGGAGTGCCAAAGAGGATCCAGGTGGGCGAGGCCTGCATACCGGTGCTGGGCGCGCGCTACGAGTTCGAGCAGCGAGGCAGCGTGTACGTAAAAGGCAAGGATAACATGAACGTATACCTTGTCGTAGGTAGAAAAGATACGTAGATAACTAATTCGTAATAAAATATAGAATCTGTGATTTAATTATTTATATTGGAGATGTGAATATATGAAATTCTTATTTATTGTGTGCAGTACATAAGTGCTTGAAGAAATACTCGGGGTGTTGCATGCGCTATTAATTTATTGTTTTTCTAGCTTACGTGGATGGAATGAGAGTTTGTGTGTATGGATAGGTATTTTATTTTGGATGAGTAATTCGAACTATTGAAATCTCCTTGCCTATACCGAAATATCTGTGACCAGTGTTCTAGTCTTCAACATTAAATGGAAATGATCCAGTTTTATTATTGTTTGTGTGTAGTTAATTTGGATTGCAATGACGTACGTGATTGAAAAGTGAGAAGTTATTTTGATTGACGGCAGCTGTTTTATTTGAAATAATTGGATCATCGCCATTTATTTGACTTGTATATTCAAATTTACCTTCTTTATATTACGGAGAATAAATTTATATTTGTATATAAAAAGTGAATATAAACCCACTTGGGCTAGTAAATAGAGTTTTATATTTATATAAATGTAATTAAATAGATGTGTTTAGTGTTAAGTAAATGGTACTAATACTTTGTAGTGAGTAGATATGTTTATTGTGTACGTAGTGATGCATTGCTTACCATTATACAACTCTTTTGTCAATTTCCTAGATCGGGTTCCGTAGGTGTTACAATACGCAATTTTGTAAAACTGTTGCACAATTAGAGGCCATTAATTGAATACTTGTATGTCACACTGTATGTGTGTAGAACGTAAATCTGAGCACTAAGTGCATAGCGTTGTCTAGGTGCATGTTATCTAGACGTTCTCTAACAGTTTAATGACTGTTAATAGATCTTACCAGCTTATTTTTGAATGATGATGACAATAGATTAGTGCAGAATACGTTTATTTTAGCTTGTTGGGAATAGACAGCTAGGCGTATAGGCCGAGGCGACCGTGTAGGCGTAGTCAGGATTGGATTTCAGAGAGGGTATCGACTGTGATTGTGAATTTTTGATGACGGACGTTTAATGTAGAGCATTTTTGCTACAAATATGAGATTAAAAGTAGTTATTTTCGATTGATAGGGCAAGGAGGTGGCGTATCCTGACGTCGTCGCCGTCAGGCCTTACATAAGCTTTGCACCGTTAGAACAACTTACTTTATTACGTCTCACCATGTACTTATAGCCTAAGTAAATATATGAAATGACTACTTACGGGACCTACATAACGTTTGCTCATTTACATGATAACTGTCAGCTCGGAAATAGTAATTGCGAGATGACTTCGTGTAACTTTCGCATGTAATGTTTGCGGCGCATCTAGAATATTTATTAGTGAACTATTTTCCTGACAACTCGGTATTGTCCACGCAATATATTCTAAATTATGTATATATATATACTTATATATATTTACGACTTTATACGATTCAATATTCGCCATTTAATGTTGACGTAGTAGGTAGTGTCATACTTATGATGAAAGCCTTACAAAACCTATACATTCCACTATGTATTTTAATCGATATGCCTTCGAAATGTCTATTTTCTACTTATGAATGACGTTTAAAGGTTTTGCAACGAAGTGATTAGCATTTATACAGAATGTTGGACCAACTGGAGTACTAATTAGCCTAAATAGCTCTCTTTGAAATTTACCTCTTCTTAAATACAATTTCAATTATGACGATAAATTGATAACTGATGTATTTGTGATATTTGTTAGAGAAGTGTTATGTGTACGTATACTTATGCAGATATTATAATATATGTACCTATAAAACATCGGTTGTTCTCTCTAACGATGTTAGGTAACATCGTACCAATATTGTGTGTTTATTTTAAACCGTTGCCGTGTGGATGCTAGTTTGTGAAAATACATTGAATATATTGTAAGCACAACTGATTTAGCCGTGACAGAACTGTGTTCTAACTATTTTGATGTTCTATGAGTCACTTTATGAACAATTACGTTGTAAAATTATAATGAATTTGTCTACATAGCAAATTGAAAAATGTAGAAATTGCAAACATTTCTAGTTTCGCGTTCTTCTTCCTCTTTAGTACTTCAATATCAACGCTATTTACGTTGAAATTATTTCAAAATGTGATATCGTGGTTCAAACGCCAAATATGTATACATTTTCATCAAGCGATTTGCGGCTTGTGGCGCTGTGGAATCAATGGCCGCGTAAAATGGGAATGTTTGTGGTCACATTAATAAGCCTCGTTGACGATTCTAGTACAACTAACCGCACAACAATGGTCACGGTTTGATAGAATCTATTTCAAACTCATAAGGTTGATTTTCGACTGACAAAATGGCATAGCAACAACCAAGCGTCATATAGCGATATATACAAATGTTAACATGTGATAGGTATTTAATTATACTTTAAAGACATTTATAATTGATAAAGACATTTATCTAGCACAAATTACATGTAATTAAGAATGCACTACTAAGTTGTTATGTAAGAACATCTTGGTTTTGTTGCTGTGCTCATAATATGAAACGGAAATTACTCTTCTTATGTACTTATTTTATTAATTAATGATTTATTACATGCTAAGATTGCTAAGTCGTGATCAACGCAATTCTCAAGTCGTGACCAAACAAACATCGGTCTGCTTTCATTGTTACACAGTACTACTTATAGCAAATTATGCTCATATTTTATTGTATTATTCAATATATGCATCTAAAAATTAAAACAGTTTAGCGGCCGTCAACAAGGCATCAAAAAAATAATCTTTAAAATAATGTACATTTAACGCAGTTGCCACGACTCAATCATACCTATTACCTACCCTAAATCGTTACTAACTCGCCCCACGGGCAAGACTAATGTTTTATACCTAGTAAACTTATATATTTTGTAATGAAATATAAATAAAACAATGTATTTATTAATCGTAAGATCAAAGTGTTCATGAGTTCCGACTTCAACAAGATTCACTATACCTGTAATGGCTTTAGTTTTTGAATATAATAAAACACGTGAAACACATGAAAGTCTATTTATTTCTACATTTTTTATTCCTATTTTAAGAACTTGATTGAGATTTAATTACAAGTTTTTTCTTAAATAAATAACGTGGAGTTATCTACACTAATAGGTATACATACATAAGACCACTAAATTGACAAGAATTAGGCAATGATGAGACAGAGAGAATCTATAGGAGCTAATACGGGGCTTAAGAGTTTAACTCGCTAATCTCTAGTAGTAAATCCGTCTAGTAAGACGGATTTGAAAAATCTTACACTTGTAGATCCTTGTTTATTCATCTCATGCTCGGAATATCGAAACTATTATGGTATTTTATATGGGTAAGTTAATATAAGTTTATATTATAGATAAAGAAATCTTATAATATTTTTCTCCTGTAGTATCTTAATAATCTATGTAGGGCTATATATATATAGACTATGTGGGATTTTAATTTATATATTTAAATTAGTAATGGACCCTTCAATGCGACAGAGTGTTCATAGGGTTGTCGCTCCATGCGAAGTCGTCGCTAGAGAAAGCGTAGACCATCCAATAAAATAAGTTGAGTAGGGCGAAGGAAGCCGGGAACATCACTCTGGCAGCCCTGTCGATGTGTGATACGCTGTTTATGTGGCCACGGCTTCCTGTGAAAAAGAAAAGTTAAATAATACCTCTACTACAAAATATACATACTCAACTGATTCCACTAGTTGACAGACCCTACATAACTCAGGAGCAACGCTTAGGTGTGCTTTATTTATCTACTCACAAGGTATTTATTATTTCTTTACTTTTAGTGTTCTTATCTTCTACAATGCGGTTACTTTAATCAAATTCAGTAGGTAACAAAAATATAATAATTATATAGTCTTATAAATTAGTAGCAGGTATACAAAGGAATATCTACCTTAAATAGTAGTAGGTACTAATTTTAGCCACGATCGTTCTACTTTAGGTTATACGCAATATCAATTTAATTTTTTTTTTCGTTATCTCGTTTATTCCAGCTTCTTCCTATTATCATATTTTTCAAAATAACAGCTATAATCTAAGACCTTTTCACATACCCGCTTCAACCTGCCTCTGTCGCCTGTAGCGGTCGTCTCCAGCGAGACAGTACAGCAACTGGCGCCAGCGCGGCACTCGCCTCTCGGTCTGTGTGGTGCGTTCCATCGTCAGCCGGACCGCGGTATGCTCTGTCGTGCCTCCACTCTCGTCTGAGTTACTCTGAGCTGGTAAGGTGAAACTCTGCAATATAAAATTGAATTTGGTATTTGCTTACTACAGTAGGAAGTTTTTAATAATTGGAAGAACGTAAATTATTGGTCTCTTGGATTTAGTAGTCTTCACATAAATAAAACTTTATTTATATTGTCATCGTCGTATTACCTTTCGACGTCCACTGATGGGCATAGGCCTCTTCCATGAATCGTCGCTTGTAGCCATAATTTCTGTAGGAATTACTTGTAGGTATACCTTAGTTAAAGAATTATACTAACGAAATTAGTAGTAGAGCGCGCAGAGCTGCGTCTGCGCACTGCAAGTTGTCGCGCAGCGAAAGCGTCACCTCCTACTTCTTCTATAAGCTCCTCCCATTCAGCATCGTCTATTACTATCTCACCAGAACCCACCTGAAATAAGTATTGAATAAAACAGTTTTTAACAACATAACAGTAATTGTATTTTTTAGTTTTTAAACTTACCTTCGTAAAATAATGAACCCCTGCAAATTCCAGTAGCGTTGCAATGCAGTAGAAAAAGCTCATTAACAAGAACCAATCTAATGCAGTTGCGTATCTCACTTTAGGAAGATCCGTGCGAGAATCTAAACTGATCGTGGATAGAGTTAGCACGGTTGTTATGCCAAGCCCGACCCGATCTGAAGTAGCCTGCAAAAGGGTAAATATCTTTAGGAACCATTCTATGGACGGTAAATAAAATGAAGGTAATGTGTTACATGTTACCTCACGATGAATCCAAAAAGACACCCAAGAAAGCACTACGATAAGTATGCACGGCACGTACACTTGTATGAGGAAGTAGCCCGTGTGTCGTTGGAGATTGAACGATACTTGAAGCACCGAGAACTCGCCTGAAAAGATTTTTAAACATAGTGTAACTAAATCTCATGTTTGGACATAACTTATGGTATAAGTTTATTCATACGCCTCAAAGGAGGTTTGCAAAATAGTCTGATTTTTATATCATAAAATACTTGTAACAAGTAGCAACATGTGGAATAATAAAAAGCAATGACCGTTTAACATTATTTGTAACAATTCTTGAGCCTTCTGTGCGGATGTAAATTTCGCGGCGCATAAAAGCCAATCCGTGTCATTGGTACGACGCGCTACAATTCGTTTGACATTATTTTATATTTGCCTCTGAGACGGGGAAAGCAAATCATATTTATAAAAGAAGTACCTACTTGAGGTCTGTTTTGCAAGGCAATTTAAGATAAAAATGCTAAAACGCGTTCGTAGCAAAAAAAAAATTCGGTAAATAAGAGCCTGGTAAAGTCATTTACGGCTGAGTGAGTTTCCCCGTACGTACCTACTCAGGAGGAAATACTGTAGGTAAATAATATAGCATGTCTACCTATACTTATTGAAAATCATAGCAACATTCACTTCATATTATATATTAGACAAACCGTCAAACACAATTTACTAGAGCATGTATTGCATCACGAGTTATAATGAATTTGCCAGTCTCGCGAATGTATATAGGCATAGCTGGTATTTATATATCCACCTGAAGTCATGTGCGCGAATCACATTAAGCGGTAAGCGGATAAAGTGCCGGCGTGGGTCGTGCCGTGATTACGACAGATGAAAGCGCTGTTATGAGAGAATGCTGACGGAGAACTTTCCGCTCAATACTTCCAATATTGATAGCGTTAACACAATTTAAACTTACTTTATAAAAATTTAATAAAAAACAGATAATCTTGAAACCTCTTCGTCGTTCAATATGGTGATATAATCAAACGAGCTTAGGACGTTACGCTTGTACAAATACATTTTTGTTTGTATAGGCTACGTAATAAGGGAGGTTACTCTTGTTTGCCCCGGACAAACTTTCTTGCTAAATGAATGGAACTTCTTTGTACTTATTCCATACGGCCACGCGCAAATAACTAAATAATGTTCTTATTCTATACGAACAATTAATGGATGAACAAAGCAGGAACTTAATAAATATGATGCATGGCTAGACGTATATCAAGTATATTGTGTTCGCTTCCCATATAAGTAAGTACTGTTGTTCGTCTTTACAATATACGTCTACCTTATATTGTATAGAGACTATATTATGTCGGTAAGACTTGGTATTTTATATGTGGTATATTTACATGTAATGTGTGTTACAAGTACATTTTATTTTAAAACTATTCCTTACCTTCTCGACGAGTGAAAGTGAAGTTTCTGTAAGGGAAGCTGATAAGGTCAAATTGCGAGAGCGTCATGCCGGGAACAAAGTTGACGCTCTGAGAGTTTTGCCACTGGTATACAAGTTGCTGGTTTGAGTATGCATCTATAAAATAAAATCAAATGTTCAATATAAAGTAAAGAAAAATTTAATTGTACTTAAAAGTAAGAGCTGATAGAAGAGATGTAGATGTATAAACATATCGATAATATACAAAAGTTAAACTCTTACAACTTCCAAGTATGAGAGGGCAGGATTGTCGGTCCATCGGAAAATTACGGAGTTCCATCGGACATTTTGCTTTGATCGTCAATCTGAAAAATTACTCAACTTTTAGACGATATAAAGTATTGCAAAATACATCCAAACATTTCACGTAAATGTATAAAGTTAAGAGATAAAGAATTGCATCAATCTAGATACAAAAATACTCTATCTCAAACTTAAATTAAATCAAGTGTTTGCGAACTTGAACGGTAAATGTGTGGAACGTTAAACTCAAGCGATAGATTAACTAAGAGGATTGTCAGACCCTGTTTGTCGCGTTCAACGAAGCAATTCTCCTGCCGAATTTCGTGCGAACTAAACCGATTAACGGGCGGACAGTTGCATATTCTCCGGCGAAAATTAGTTGAACTTATTTATTCCGATTTATATAAAAGAGCCTGCGGTTTTAGTTGCTCGGAATTCTACTCGGAATTCTACATATCGCTAATAAATGGCACCGTGGTGCTACAGTGGATCTAATACAAATGGGCTAAACAACATTACTTTAATCATTAATGATATCATTATACCTAATTTGAAATTTGAAAAAAAAAAAAAACTAAATATTATGCTAAAATATGAATTCGAAATTTTTCAGTCAGTCCATTTGATTTAGTAATAAAAATGGCTGAATAAAAAAAGAAGTTAAAATCAGCGTATTCTTGATTAACACAGACTATATTTCAATGGCGGTTATTTTTCCAAACAAGAATGTCGTCTGCTTTTTTAGTCCAATGAAAACTTCACCGAGTAATCGGATCACGGAGATTTTTCACTCTGCCAATTAAAAACGTCGGCCGCTTTGGTTATGTAAAGGGTATGAAATTAATTATTCTCAAACGTAAATTGGCATTTTCGTATTTGTGAATTACCGCGCTATAAAGTTGTTCGGAATATATTGAAGGCAAGTTAAAGCATTGCTCTATATAGTGCATCGACTAGGCTAATTAAGAACTAATTTGATTTTTGTATGTTAGTTACATTTTTAGAATTATAGTCAAGTTGTATTTTTTGTCTAAGGTTACAATAAATTCTTAAGTAAGTACTCTTATATTTACCTCATAGAATATAATATGTCGCCGTGCTGACTAATCCTTAGCAACTTATTTGGTACAGTGATAGTGTGGACATAGGAATGTTTCCCGTTATAAAAATACGTGTCTGGTCGCCAAATCCTTTCGAGCATCTTGATAGAGAGTGACAAAGAGCGGATGGGACCGAGGAATGACAGGCGGGTGTCGCGCCAATACTGTCTGAAGTAGCAGTCCATTGAATAATCCTGTTATGTCAACAAAAATAGAATAGATATCTATAAATATAATATCGAAGAAAATTTTCCGCGTATTAACAAAACACGATAAACAGATTCGTAGTATTAACGCGTAGGAGTCGTAGCAATCTCGTAGCAATTCATCGCAAATCCGTAGCACACGAGATAACTTGTTTTTAAAGTACACTGGATACTACGCATTTTGATTAAGTATGTTATTACTTATTTATTTGCACAAAGTATTACTTACCATGTCAAGTTCAGAAACGGGGCCCATGCTTCGGATTAGTATATTCGTTTGAACTACGGTGGGGTATCCTAAAAACAAGAACAAAATTTTGTGATTCAAACTAACAAATGCTTCCGTGTATACAGCTGTAGTGGCAAAACAATGTGTTAAAATAATAGAAAATAGGTGCGTATAACTGTAATATGCAAATGAGCAGGTGCGTAATACCTGCTTCTTTGCGCATATATTACGGTCTCAGAAATACACACAAAAAATAGAACATCCTGTAAAATATAGTTTCTATAAAAAATTATAACCGAAAACTTAAGATACCTTCAGTATTTGACACTGTAAAATCTACATCAAAGGCCTTTACGTACCTTTACCGTGTGTCGGCAGCTGCGAATTTTCGTAATTCTTCAACAAATTCTCCAGCACTAAAGTAATGTTCTTGGAGACTGCGTCGTTAATGCTTCTCTTAGTGTTTTGTTTGAAGGTGAACCCATCAAGTGCGACGTACGATCCGTTCATGTAATTCGAAAGCATCATTTCTGAAGTATCCCAGTAGTCATATTCCTCGGAGGTATTGTGTGAGAGGTTTTTAGCGGTCGCAGACAAAATGTTTGGAGTGTGTTGCGATGTAGCGTCGTCACGGGAATTCACGGATGTCAGCGATATTGGAAACGTTCCATTTTTAGTCGTCAAGTAGATTGCTCCTTTCCCGTCAACTTGTAAAATGCTGCACAGAGATTGAATGTCACATAACTGACTTATGAGAAGTTTTAATTTGAGGCTTTTATTTGACAACGTAACCGTTAGTAATAAATAAAAGCTGTTTTTAAATTACCAACCATATACCTAAACTAAATTAAAATTGAAAACACAAAACCAAAACCGTGTTTAAACAGACAATAGTATTATAGAAACAATCTTTAAAAATAATTGTTAGATAATTTATACAGTATTAGCATAAATTTTAAAAGAATATGGTATACTAGCTGTCCCCCGCGACTTTGTCCGCGTGTTTTAGTTTCAACGGTTTTTCATTTTTGCGACATTTTTCATTTATGCTCCGCTCCTATTGGTCGTAGCGTGATGTTATATAGCCTATAGCCTTCCTCAATAAATGAGCTATCCAACACTGAAAGAATTTTTCAAATCGGATCAGTAGTTCCTGAGATTAGCGCGTTCAAACAAACAAAGGAACAAACAAACAAACAAACAAACAAACAAACAAACTCTTCAGCTTTATAATATTAGTATAGATTTTATACAAATCTGACCCTTTCTGATATCTAGTGACTGGTTTAATTGCTTGAATATAAAGTAACACGGGGCCGTGTTGAGACTCTCGAGTCAACGTCATTTGCTATGGAATACTTATTTTTTAAGAACGATATCTTGGCATCCAGCCCGATTCGATATTTTTTGTTTCACTTTATGTTAAATAGGGTTCCCTAACAGCCTTATGATTCTGAACCTTATATTTACTACCTACCTACCTACCTACCTTAAATGTATACTACGTAATTTTATATTTTATCAGCTATATCATGTTAGAAAATATTAATATTTTGTGATAGTATACTCAATTATACTAAGTAATATGTAGTATACCTAGTATGTTTTTATTAACTGCCGTTATGCGACGCTATCTGCCAAGTAGATGCTAAAGGAAGACGTAATTTCAGGAGGTAAGGTCAGGACCTATGTCCGACTTTTCAATAAGTCGGTAATACACATAATGTAAATTGAAAATTCGAGCTGAAATCTTAGAATTTCATATGTTGGCAGCAATCAATATCTGAGCATAACAGTAACCCAGTCGAGTCCGATGTATGTGAGTCTAATTGCAGGCTGACATGCAATGATTGCGCCTTCTCGTGAACTGATTTGATTGCTAGATTGCTCCGTTGTTGCCTCCGTCCCAAATTGAGGATAACTAATAAAATGAAGAATGATTTTATGAGAAGTTCGTTTATTAATAGTAAACCTATCGCACTATCTGATCATTAGGAACCTCTTAAATTCTGTAAAAAATATTCTTATAATGATTTCATGAATTTTAAAATACTTTATTTTCTGTATACATTTGTGTATATAATATTAGTTTAGTTAATATTATTTTCTATTTTCAGTTCTCATCGCCATTAGTTGCCCCGTTTCTTTCCAATTTCCAATCGTGATCTACAGTTCTACTTGAAGTATCCAATTGATGGATGACTAAAGTTCTTAAGTTAAAATGGACTTATAAGATTTGGACGGATTATCACATTGTTATGATTGATGGTGTTCCAAAAGATCGAATATACACGATAGAAAAAAATATCCACATTACAATAATAATAATGTGTTGTTTATGTAAACAGGATAAATATAGTTATATGATGTATATGTTTGTGTCTTTCTAAAATATATAAAAGAATTATCTAAAAATGATTTTGAAAAAATGGAGATTGAGACCTATTAAGATATAGGTAAAGATAAGATTTCTTAAATATTCTTATACAGAAATGGAATAATTAAATTATCTAGAATTAACTAAAATACGCTATAACTTTGGTAAGTTTAGCCCACAAGTATGACAAAGTTAAGTAGAGATATTATTACGAAGGGAGTAGTTTTCTAATTTTCTTTGTTCAGTTAAGCCGTCAGGTTGGCAGTGACGCGCTTTGAATGTGCCGCTAATAATCCCGCCGCCTCCCGTGCGCTGCTCCTGGCATTAACGGTAATTAGTTCCTAGTTTCGTATACCTGAGATATAATATACCTTAACATTCTTTCGAGAGCATTATTGTTAGATTTTCTGTTCGTGTTTTAAAATAGAACAGTGTACACTTTTAAACTCGACGAATTCTGCGTAGGTACTGACTGATGAACGGTAAATTTTATATATGACCGACTTGGACACACCAGATAGTCACACCTTTTTCATGAAATTAATAGTAGTGTGAAAAAAAATGAAATACATTTTGTTGATAAGCTCAACATTTATGTTTAACCAATAAAAAAAGAGGGCAGTTCTTAAGTCGACGTAGATACAATATTTTATTAATGTGTAACAACCGCATCAAAGAAAAGCAACATATTGTTGTTACAAGTTTCAGTGTTAGGTTAACACTAGACATTTTACAGGTTTATTCGATGACCTCCGTGATCGAGTGGCGTACACACCGGTTTTCAAGGCGTCGCCAGCTCTGAGGTCCGGGGATCGATTCCCGGCCGGGTTCATGTAGAAAAAATAACACTTTTCTACATTTTCTCGGGTCTGGGTGTTTGTGGTACCTTGTCTCTGAATTCCATTACACAAGTGGTTTAGCTATTTACTTTGGGTTCAGAGCAATGTATGTAATTTTGTCCACATTTATTATTATTTATTATTCGATAATGATACAGTACATGATTCAAATTACCTGATGTACAAACGTACACATAATACGTATCAGTCCTGTTGTATTTCAAGTCGGTGGCTCAAAGGAAGACGCCTCAAAGGAATCGTCTTATCAATGTAAAGGGTTCGATACTAAGGGCAATTGATTGAACAAAATACCTACCATGGTTATATAATCGTTAAGTGTATTTCTGTCTGCAATATGTGTGAAGGTTTGCATAAGAGCCTCAGAATATTTTTATTAAATTGTATACTATGAACAGCTATTTACACTTAGATTTTAGCACGTTATCTAAAATAATTAAGTATATTTTGCGCAAATTATTATATGTAATTAAATACAAATAATAGAAGGAAAAGCTTAAATCTCAGGCAGGACTCGAACCTGCGACCAGTGGCTTGACGCGCCAGTGGTCGCAGGTTCGAGTCCTGCCTGAGGTTTAAGTTTTTCCTTCTATTATTTGTATTTAATTATAAATATTCGCTCCGCATGCGTTAATGCGTAACAAATAATTAAAATAATTAATTATTATTATGTTGTTGCAGGAGACAAAAAAAAAACGTATAATTATCTTAGATGTCAATATAATATGATAAAAATAGTTATAGAATCGAACCTGCGACCTTCGGTTTATTCATTAGTGTCAATTGTTATTATCAATTAGTGTCATTTCCCACTGTACTAAAAAAACAGTCCAATTTACACGTACCTACTGTTACTTTAAGTGCTAGAAGTATTCGATTTAATATAGAAATAACAAATAATATATATCACTGTTGTCGAACGATCCCTACTTTTTATAAGAATAAAATATAAAATCATCTCTGTTTATTTTCTAGACACACTTTATAGTGACAGACACATTTGTTTACCTGTAATATAAACCATCTCTTACTTTTATATTTCGTTTTAGATACTTAGATAGATATATTTCTGAAATTTCGAATCTGTATTGAGTTCCATATAGGTCAAAGGGGGTGAGTTTTTGCTGATAGCCTCAGGCTATGAGTATTTCTGTCACAGGACCTTAACAACCTTTTTCAAGATCTTCTTTTTCTGAAGTAAGATAACGTAAACTTATATTGCTATAAGAGTACCATACCGCATCGCAAAAAAAAACTATCTCTTTTTATGCTTTCACTGGTTTTCAAATGGAATGGAATGGAGTATAATAATACGGGGTTTAATTAAGTATTGATTGATATTGTCACACACATTTACTTAAGAAACAAGATTCATAACAAAGCAGCGTTCTTTAATAAGTACGTGAAAGCTTCGCGATGCTCTCAAATGTGCTTCGAGTTCTCAGTTAGTTCTATAATCATAATGTATTAAGTTAAAACTTAGGTGGCGTCGACTCATGGCCTGTAAGATCGAGTTAGTGAGACAGCGATGGCGCCCGCTCGCTCCTAAATAGAAAGATACGGTAAAAACTATCATTAGGACGAAACAAAACTACAAGTTTTTGTTTTATAACTGAATTTGTGTTTCTTGATAGTGCTTAGGGATATGACTGGGCGATTACGAAGTACACAGCTGCTGATGCGCTGTTTCTTAAGTTTTTGTGAACTAAGTTCTGGTAACTTTTAGATAAATATTAGTTTGATTGCTACGAGCTCTTTATTAAGAATCAGGGTAAAAAAATGAAAATCGATCATTTTTACCTTCATGTTAATGACAATCTATACATATATATATTTATTCGTTTACTTTATACGGCTTCGCACGGGTAATGTGAGATTGTCATTGGTTGTTCTTATTTAGTTTTATAAAAACCTTATACTTACAATAACGAACATAACAAAAAAAGTATTATCTGATTTAGTGCAGTCGTTCGGAAGCTATAACGTGACCAAGGAAAATCGGGATTCATTTTTAAATATATAGTATATATATGTTTAAACACTAGCTACTAACGAAATACTCAGAGTTGCGTAAATATATTTCAGGCGGAGTTACATATAAACCTTGAGCTTACTTAAAGTTGACACTCATCAAGTGACCTTAAACAATTATTTTTCTCTTTGTTGCAACGATAAAAAGTGGTTATAAGAGGTTTTGGAGAGCTCTCGAAGGACCGAGAACACTTCGGTTGATACAAAATGTGCCAAATTGACAACTCAGGCCGCGATCGCACTTTTGATATAGCTGTGTACGAAACGCCCTTTGATTATATTGCTATGTTGGAGATTTATATTGTTTCGTTTGTTACGTTTTAAGAGAGACTCCCTTGGTATTCTGTGATTACCTTAAAGGAATAAATAAGCAAACTATAGAGCGCATATACAGAGTATGAACTGTTGGCACTAGTATGAACATGTAAAATCGTAAAATTTGTGTCAAAACAGAGCACTAAGGTCTTATTACAACTATTTCAAAACCTAATATATACACCTAATATATCGGAACCGACGATATTGTCGCATAAACTTCTGTCCTCGCACTGAAAATCACATAAATCGGAAAACAAGCGAAGTAACATTTAGCTAAAAATGTGCTTACGCTTGGCTAATTCATGCGCGATGCGCACGCTCTATGCTTGTCTTTGTTTACTCTAAGGTGATAACTTATAACGTATTTCATGTTTCAAGAAGGTGTACTGTTATTAAGTTACACGTGATGCTATTAAACACACCTAAACGTTCATTGAGAGATTGCAATTAAAAGAAAAGTATAAGTAGCATAAAAATATATAACTAAAAAAAAGAATGCGTTGTAAACATAATAATTTCCAGAAATACATTCGTTGTTCATAATCCCACGCATCCGCTCTGAACACCACATAAGTCTACATTCCGCGGGGATATCGGTTTGAATGGGTTTCAGAGCGGCACTCGCTTCAAGACTCGTTCCACACAAAACGATATCGAAGCTGCTATACATTCCTGATAAGCTTTACTTAGATACCTAAATTGACGACCTTCGTAGTCGAGTGGCGTACACACCGGTTTTCAAGGGTGTCGCCAGCTCTGAAGTCCCGGGTTCGATCCCCGGCCGAGACAATGTAGAAAACCCCTTTTATATATTGTCTCAGGTCTGGGTATTTGTGGTACCTTCGTTGTCCCTGAATTCCATAACACTAGTCCTTAAGCTACTTACTTTGGGTTCAGAGAAATTTATGTGATATTGTCCACATTTATTTATTTAAATTACTTGCTCTATAACGATATCCATATTTAGTACCTACAGATAATAAAATATGTTGTTACTAGCTTTGACCGCGGCTTCGCCCGCGTTGATGTCGGTTATCGCGGCAAAAAGTAGCCTATGTCCTGTCTTGGGATCTAAGCTTATACCATACCAAGTTTCATCAAAATTGGTTCAGTGGTTTCGTCGCGAAAGCGTAACAGATAGACAGAGAGAGTAAAAGCATTATAAACGTGTAAATCTAATGTTTTTTTGCAGCGCAGGCCAGAATCAGAATTTTTTCCTACTTACTTGACAGTTAACTTTATATTTTAGACAATTCACACAATATCTATTTGAATATTATCTAGCTTATATGTTATTGTGATGTATAAGCTATATTATTGTATTATTTCATAAAAATCCATTAAGTAGTTTTTGCGTGAAAGAGCAACAAACATATAAATACATACATAGATACAAACTTTCGCATTTATAATATTAGTAACGGTTCTCCAATACAAACTTATATTTATAATTGTGTATAGTACCTATTTGACGCACAACTTCTTTTTATAAAATTTTACGTAAAATTGTAAACAAGAATTTCGTCTCACACAGTTTGGCATAATTGTTATTCATAATATTTCATGGGAAACGTTTAAAGTCATAATAGCTTCCAACATCTTTAATTGAGTTTACTCACTTTTTGTTGTAGTTTCAAAATCCTTATTAAGTCTACTATAAGTGACAAACTCCATTGTTAGCACATGTTTACTCAGTCAGTTCCGAGGAGTTTTAATTTTCTTATGCCAACATTATCACGTAGCCAATTAAAATTCTGTTGTAATACCTAAACCCCTTTTCATTAATTATCCGTTGCAAGAGGATTATTTATTACTGTATAAACTGGTCTACACTGAACGGTGTAACACGATTGCTCGTCAACGTGTTTAGTTATCCTTTTTTAATTATTGCTCTGAAAATAATAATACGATTGAATGATAGAGTTTTTATTATAGTTCATAGTTTCACAACTGTTCTTCTTTCAAAGCCCTACCATTACATTCTCACATATACTGGTCCATTTCACTTACGACGTGTAAATCATATCGGAGGGATACGACGAAGTCGTATAGAAACACTAAGATGTTACTTGATAAAAATATTAGATTTATAATTTGAACGCTAGGTCGGGAGGGTGAGAGGGCGCGCGGGTCAGAGAGCACGAACAAATGCCCCAGCAGCACCACGGCGCTCGGCACGGGGGGGTCGAAACCTTCGAATTGTTCTAGTATGTACCCTAAAGCCATTAAAAAGTGTCCAAAATAGGGCAAGTAAAGCTCGAGTACAGACTTTAGGCTCAACATTTGAAAGTGACTCCTTACTACCTGCACGCCATGATCCGAGTGTTGTTGATTGTTGTCTTCAGCTCTTGGTATTCTCCAATAATGGAGAGGATGTTTGCAATGACGAAGAAACGATTAACATTGAATTCGCGCCGATACTGCTTGAGATAGAACACATCTTCAAAAACGGTGAAAGCATCGGATATCATGGCAAGGAAGTGTCCGAGCAGGATGAGGAAGCTGGCCATGAGGCACGGACTGTATTCCTGACAGTACACTTTTCCGCAAACATATCCGAGGGCCACAAAGCAGTTGCCGACTACTGATAGGTAGAAATCTATTGCGGTCATAAAAAACTTGATGGCGAGCGCGTGACAGTTCCCTTTTGTTGTGAGGCATTGTGTACATATTGCTTCTGGAATGCAAAGCTTCATATTTGATGGCCTTCTGCCATTAGTTTAACGGGCCCGGGTACCACTGGTTTCTGTTACGTATTAGTTTTGTACCTTCAGTCCATTCCTCAAATACGATATTGCCTACATTCTTAAAACTTGTCACAAGGCGTCATCATAGAATTACTCCATTTTTTATCAGCGCCTTAATAAGCTATTAATATATGGACGTGGCTACTATTACGTGAAGGTTATGATGATTTTGTAGGTTATTTTGACAATGTCAAAACATGGACATAGATGATGGAAGATGCATGTCAAAGCTTACAAAAAAAGGTTTGGTAACTCATAACATTTAGATTTGTATCCAAACTAAATGTGATCACTTTTTGTTGTACAAATTGAAAAGAAAATGTCTCAAATTCTTCTGGGGACTTGTGCAGTCATCGTTGGCAAATATTATTAGAATATTATACAGTAGCGGCAGGCAGGTAGACCGGCGGACACAAGTATTTGTTTTTAGTGAAGAAAAGGGTAAATTCCTCGGGGAGCCGAATGTCTCGAGCTTTCAGATACAAACGCAATGCACACATAAGGGCCTCTATTGGTACGTAAAATAAATTATATTTTTAGACTAGGAGTATCTACTCGATACACGACGAACTGATCATGATACACTTACTCTTATTATGTGAGTATTCGCGTTAATATTATGATAAACTACTACTGTTACTACTAGACAGGTACTAGAGTGTTCAGATTTAAATTACTTATGGCATTGATTTTAAACTATATATAAATGTATAAAAATCTAAAATTTGTTGAAAAGATTTGTCTCAAAAATTTTCATTCAATCTTTGTTCATACACTTATATTGATTTAAATAACGTTACGTTGTAAAAATATTATAGTGTTCACCTCAGCCTAAGATCACAATATTTTTAATCCAATTCCCGACCACCCCGGACACCTTTATAAAATCTAATTAGAAGGGTTAAATTGCAAATAGGCTGAAAATTAATCTCAGTGATGCAAAGGTAAAAAAATTACGTCCATTTTCTTAATTTTACTTTAAATGTCTCACTTAGAGTAAACTTTTTCGTAATATAAATTAATAATATTTCTTACCAAATTATGAATAGTTTACGTCAGATTTTAGACACTAAATAAAACCAATACTTATAAATTGATTATTCTAACAAGTCTGAACTAGAGGAAGGTTTTCTACTCACTAAAATCTCTTCACATAAGCCACCTATTTAGCATGCGCTTCGAGTGACGTCAATAAATGAGATGTTATGAACAGCGTCCGGAGCGAGCTTCAAAGTTTGGTTCAATCAGGACTCAAGTTTGAAACAATTACGTGATTGCTCATGCAGCAAATAATATTAGTTAGATTGAGCATAAGATTATGCAATCAGATATACTTGGAATTATAACATGTGATATGTTGTTAGTATAACTGAACTTCAAAACATGGGTGCCGAATTTTATTCTACTTTACTTTATCAAAGAAAGTAAGAGTTTTTGTTGAAGCAAAAAGTTCCTTGTAGGTACAGTCGATAAACTGGCAATCTGCCATTTAATTGCGTGGTTTTATTAACTTTCAACCCACTTTATTTATGCCAAACGTGGTTTTAACTAGCGCCTCTGCGGGCACTGCATATGTATCAATTTATGTAAAAATATGTTCATTACACTGAAAGCAAAAAAAATTGTCATCATTTTCGTCATCATTTCCAGTTTTTGTACTTGACGAATTTTCCACTTGGTAACAAAAAATAATAAACACTGAAATGCTTGAAAATACGCTTACGATACACGATATATAAAAAAGTAACATTTAGGTCAAACAAACAAGTGTTTCTTTGCTGGATTATAAGTATGGTGGTACACGCAGTGCGGAAAACAAGAGTTTAGCCAAATAGAAAAAAAAAATTTTTGAGACTGAATAAAAAAGCGTGCATTCGTATTTAAGAAACTTTAAATGTAATAGGAGTGCCGAAAACGTCCATATTTACACACTGGCCACTTACAAGATAGATGTGCCATCTACCATATTTTCATGTTTGATATAAAGATAATAAAAGCCATCGCTCATGAGCAAACAATTTACAAGTCGTTGCGACCGCCGGTGACAAGACATCGTTTGACTGATCGCTTTCCCATTTTTTATACCATTTAAGTTTCTGATTTTAAGGCATTGGGACATGCTTAAAATGGATCTAGGGTACAAGATAAGTTAGTTTATGGGTAATATTTTATAGTATTTATTACGTTATATAGTTCAAGATAATTTTATAAAGAGTCAGAGAAAACAGGATATACAATTTAAAATAACCATACATTCTCAACCTTCCCATCCTCTCCAGACCGTATAAAGGTTTTGTTTTATGCAATATTTCTCTAAACTTTATTTTCTACAAAGGACGAGGCGGATCGAATAAAAATATGCAGTTGGCTTGGGGTGGGTTCAAGACTTATTTCCTGTCCGTAAATAATCGGTGCGATGCATTCTGGTGGGGCAGTGAGGTGTTAACGCGGGTCTTTGAGTGCAGCTGAACAAGCTGCTGCTCGTTTTGCCGCCATCTGCATATCATTTATAGGGAAATTTAAGTCTTCGGATTGTTATAAATGCTGTGAGATGTATATCGGTTGTAGAACATTTATTTTTCACGTTTATTGGTCGATTTACATCGGTAAGGCTCGTTGGATATGGTTTGCGCAGACTTTAAAGTAATTTAAATATGTTTATTTATAACTTTAAAACCATATATATATTTTTTTATTTACCTCGAAAACCATATTTACCTATATACTTTTTTAAAACAGTTTTAGCTGGCCGTTAGATTCAAAATATCGCGTTTTACATTTTATACTACCCTTTACAGACCTATAATGGGAAGAAATAGATATTTAAAGTCATCAATATCATAATCTAAAAATCCTAGAAATTTTAACATTATTATGTAAAGGCCAGACCAGCCCTATAAATAGTAGCAAACCTTAAAAGTCTGCTAAGTGATAATGAATCGTTACGAGTGCTTGTTGACATTGACGAGCATCATCTCGGTCGATAGTTGGCAAACTGTCAAGTTAGTCGTGCCCTTGTAGACGAAGCACGTCCTCGCTGTGATGACACATTACCTTAGCTTTGAGAGAAGTCATGTTATCTATACATATTATACTGAAATCGTAATAAAGCGTTCTAAAGTTGATACTTTGTCCCAAAATTTGGAAGGGCTAAATATTGACAGAACTAACAGTACCGAAATATCCATATTTAAAATTAGTATGCAGACAAACTCGCGGATTAGAGCTAGTATTATAATATTAACTTTGTATGTTACACACGTCATGTTTAATCTTAAACTGTCAGTTTATCTGATGGCGTAATGTATTTTGCGTGTTACATTATGTGGTGATTTTATACTGTTTGTTTTTTGTTGAAAACATTGACAGATTCTCTATATATTTAAATTAAATTAAATTGAAAATTGTTTATTTATCGATTGATAAGATTTCAGTTCAGTTTTCGTTTGTTGTTTTTACGTATCAAGTAATTGAACCATTTCATTACAGTTTAAATTATAATTACATTTCATAAACTTTCTGAATGTGTAATTACGATTGATATTTTGGATCTAACTTCTTTTCTGAACTATCGTTTACCTTTTCTATTTGTAAGAAAAACTAAAAAGTTCAACCAATTAGTTATATAAACTTTATTTTGTACAATATAATAAAACTATATTTTTTTTGTATATTTTAGCTGTTTTGCGCAATCGTTAAGTTAAACAGATTTATAATCCGAATTTAATAAATAATAATATACCTAGTAGAATATACCTACTAAGCATAAATTGTAACTAAGGCGCAATCAAAATAAACCTTAACTTAAACTACATCGCAACCCCTTTTAAGATACCATCAACAATCCTCAAGTTTATTTTGCCTATATTTTAGTTGCCTAAGGCCGACTTTCATCATCGTCAGGGCAGCACTTCTGTAAAGGACACTCGTAAATCGGCGACATCTTAAAATGTATAAGTTGTTTGAAAGGTCCTTTCAACACGCATCGTCGCTTGCGATAAGCACGTCGGGATACAATATTTCCAGTTAACGCGCCC
Organism: Diachrysia chrysitis; assembly: GCA_932294365.1. Lineage (NCBI taxonomy): Eukaryota > Metazoa > Arthropoda > Insecta > Lepidoptera > Noctuidae > Diachrysia > Diachrysia chrysitis. Next base: position 5,082,071 of record OW028649.1, on the reverse strand, counting down.
GTGTGAGGGAAGATAGCAAACGCTTTATTGAATTCGTATGCAGTGTAACAGGCGTACAATGCGACGGGATGCGACGATCGCATTTTATATTTTTATTTTATTTTAGTTTAGACAAATGTTTTTCAAAGTCACAATACCATTCCTTATTTATTCTGAATCATTAGTTAATAGTAATTATGGGTATTTGACTGCCTCGTTGGTCTAGTAGTCGCAAGCGCAACTGCCGTGCACGAGTTCTCGGGTTCGAAACCCGGGTCCAGCCAAAAATGGTTACTGGGTTTTTCGTTTAGAAATACTCAGTACAGCTCAGCTCGGAGTCTGGAAGATAGGTAGTGTTTATACCCCCATGTCTCGGAAACCACGTGAAGCCGTTGGTTCTGCGCCTGATCTCTTTCCGTTCTTGTCGAATTGCCGTCCCATCGGACTATGAGAGTGTAGGAATAGAGAGTACAACTATGTGCGCGCATACACTCGTACATGGAAATATCTCCCGCGCACATCGCTAATCTCTGTTGAGAGAGGCCGCCGTGACCGAAACTCGTCAGGAGGATATTTTATATATTTATTTCTACGTCACATTTGTGCCTATAAATTGTTTTCAACCATATTGTGCAATCAATTCTAAAGTGTCTTTAATTTAAAGGAAATCTAACTTCTTAATACTAGCAAACAATAAAATTAAAAAATAAATCCTATAAATTCCGTTCTATTAATTTCGAAGCGAGTGGAGGTTGTATTAAAGGCCTGAACCTAGCTCGAGTACACAAGAGCCGTAGCTTCCGTGCCGTACTAAATCCTGTATTGACTCAGTTTCTAATTCAAGAGATTCAGGTTCAACTCGCTTTTATCCTACAATTTCTGTAGATACGAAGCTATCGTTGAAACCTAAGATCTATTACAAACATAATATGGTAAGATTTATAGTACACTAGCTGCCCGCCCGGCTTTGCACGGGTGATGTGACATTTTCAAAAAAAATCCAAAGGTTGGTTTTATTTTCTTTTACAAAAACTGTCCTTACAATAATATAACAAAAAAAGTATTATCTGATTTGGTCCCGTCGTTTGGATATGGCGAGAGCAAGGTATATCGGGATTATTTTTTATATATGTACTTATGTACCTATGTTACGTTTGCAGTACTGAAAGTGGGCTATAACACTGCGCATGCTTAGATTGAGAAAAGCGAAAGCAGGCCCAGTTAAAGAGGCAATTGCCTATTGATAAGAATTTATAATTTGTACATACATATTAGGTTCGTAGTCGCAAAAGATCGGGAAATGTTAGAGGGAAGGGACGCTTTTGTCATACAGTACAGCCTTATAATAAAAGGAAAATATAAATTAATTATTTTTTCATCAGTTAGCTTAGATTAAGAGAAAAAAGATAAAGATCCCGCCTACATTCTAAGTCTAACCCTTCTAGAAATATCCACAACGTGTAATGAAATAACAAATTACGAAAATAATAAATCACGTTTCTCCACATAATATATGTATATCTGGAACAGGACGTATGCTAGGTATGGCTAATGTTATTTCCCAATCTATCACGTGTATTATGTCCGAAGGGGATTCGGTAGGCAAAGGGGGGAGGGGAGGAAACGTCGGTGAACGACAATGAGCGATGTATGACATAAGCAAGATTTTGGCGCCAAATGTTTATTACCACATGTATCGATTGGTACTTATTAACCGACTTTTTCTACTTACCGCTTTTGGTACGATAAAAAAAAACTAATCATGGAAAATATCTGATATCACATGAGGTAGGTAATGAAATTTTTGCGCAATCTTGCTTCTAAAACATCACTATTTATCATCCAGAATTAAAAAAAAATATATATATACACCCGAGTTTTTAAAGTGAATAAAATGCTAGAACTTGATGAAACTAATTTAAATGCGTTCTAAAATATAAATAGGCATGCATATCGAAAACGTAATCATTAAAAACATAATGATAATATTATAGTAAATGAGATAAAATAAAAACAATGTAAACTAATCTTAAACTTGTAGGTTCGGTGAAATGATCTTGTATATCCTATTTCTATGCAAAGTCAATAAAACTTAGACGTTGTCTTCTTGAAAGGTACCTATTTCAACTACATAAGGTACGATTTCCTACATTATGTTGTACGTATTCGTTTCTTGCGTTACCAATTTCCGTTCACAAGGTCTAAATACATATTTTTTGTATCATTGTCAATGTATCGAATGAAGTTATTGTACCTTTTAATATCGTTTGAGTACGTGCGTAGAAGTGGAAATCGATTGATCAGTGTATAAAAATAAAATGCTTTGAAATTCACGAAGGTATTCCTATGTTTGTTTGTACAATGTTTTCTATGCTATAGAATAAGATATAACAAGAAGTAGGTACCCACATCGATATTTTGATCGCTTCTAACAAAATATTTGAATTGAAAGTAGACCAGTGTGAAATATAACTCTAGGTATTATAAAACAAAGGCTGGCTAGTTACACCATTTATAACTTAATAACGGGTAGACCGTTTTTCATGATCTTAGATATTTTGGATTTGCTTGCAACGCGAATAGTAGATTAACTATAAAAACATAGAAAAGGCACAAAAAGCTGTCTTACGCGAACGGAGACTTTTTACGCGGGTAAAATCGCGGCACACAGCTAGTAATGAATAAATTATATTGTAAAAGTCACACATTAACGTTTTTTAACTATTTATACATAAAAAATAATTTCAAAATTGTGCATTACAATCAATGATGCTACTTTTAAGAAAATATTCAAATGTTTTACAGACTATTTAATTCACAATTTCAGGAAAATCTTTATGAAAAAATAAAACAATAATACATAGTTGTTTTTACCAACTAAAATATATTTCCAGTAAGTTTTAGTGGGAGCTTCAAGATTATTATGCAATTATGTTCCCTCAGAATAGGGGATTAAGAAGCATCGTTACTAAATTGCTTTGCTAACGGCAAGTAAACGGATTAGGGGGGTTCGGATCATAAAACAGACGCCTTGTATAATAGCTGGTTCGTGTGACCCGGGTGGATTGAGCTGCTGCCTTTTAAACTCACATTTCATATAGTTCTTAAAATTAAAATAAACTTAGGTTAGTTGTAGTAGTAAGTGATTCTACTAACAGGTCGCTAGTTTGGCATTATTGCGATGAAAAATATAAATAACTGTAATGTCAAACGCCAAACAAAAGAAAACGCTGAAAACAATTCCAAAGTATACTCAGCTTAGGTAACAAAATATCAGTACAACAAGTACGTATGTTGTGGAGGCTACATCTATACGAAATATTCGAGCTGTAGGTATCTAGTAAGATTGGAAGACAATACCAATACTATTGAGAAAGGGCCAGATAGAATATGAAAAGCTGTTCCACAAACATTCAGCGTCAAAATGTCAATAAAACAAATGAGTTTTGGCGTGAACTTATCGTTGCAATGTATATAGAAAACTGGTGAACTGCAGACTCTGTCAATAAATTGAACGTTTAAAAACTTTGGCTATTCTTATTTGAGACTCATTTCCTATTCGGCCTCCTTTTTCAAGATGTCAGAAAGTCAGTATATCGCCGCGTTGTGAACAAAAATTCTAGAAATATAAATAAGTAGGTACATCTTCAAAGTTTGTCAATTACACAAGTTTTGGTAACATTGCTCTACCGTTATGTGAAAGTAATTTATTTGGGAGAACTTTAAGCTAGTTTATTTTTGTATCAATTTTGTTTATAAAAACATGGAGGCCAATTACAAGTTTTATTTATTTTTGATTAGATTTATATTCCTACAAAAATCAGTGCAGATTTGATGTTAATTTAAAACAGACTTTATTTGCAAGGCAACAAAATTCTGATTTTTTATATGATAAGGACATTTATCGCAATTAAAATATAATAAAATTATTTATATCTAAAACTTGAGAACAACAGATAGTTAAAATGGCATTAGCGAAGGAAAATATTCTAAATGCGAAAATGATGTTTGCTAATTACATTCATTTTTTGTTGAAATCGAGATCCGTTTATAATTACTTAGGTTGCGTGAAATATTTGTCAAAAATCAAACACTGTTTTAAACACAATAAGTACTTCAGTGCCTACTCCCGTACTTTGAAAGGAGGTTTAATTAATTATGTTTTAAAATCTAATGTGAACCCATGTGATTGGATGATTAAAGGACTAACGAGCAATCACAGCACTTGACAAAAGTCGACAAATTATTTACTAATTTGTCTGTCGATCGGGCTTTCACGAACTGGGGGATGGTGTAAGATGACGTATATTGATGGATAAGTTCCGTTAACTGACCGCAGCAGGCACTACACACAACCACGACCATCAGTAAAGTTTATCTTGGCACTATTGAAATGAATTGAGTTTCGGAGTTCTGCAGTCTGTGGAATATCTTGGTAATTGATGCCATTATTATAGACGCTAAGATTTTATATTATGGTGACATTATTGGCAGTGTGCTAAAAGCCATTTTAATCTAGATTCTAGTATATAACATGCCATTGATATAATTTATTAAGTTATATTATAGCGGCATTATATAAATAGTGGCAAATAAAAAGGTTTAAATTCCATAAGATGCTAGCTATTGTTTAAATTCCATAGTCATGACAAGTAAATATAAGTTAAAAACATAGCATTTACAATACATTGGAATTTTTTATTCCTGGATTCCATTTAAATGTGATTTATACGTTCTTTGAAAGTACAGAACGAGTGACACACCACAGAGATGCTAACTTTAGTACACTGAATAAATACATTTAATTATTGGATTTATACATGAGTTGCAGGGTCGGGTCACAGCCGCGCCCGTTTGTAGAAGTGTAGTCATTTTATCGGTGTCTTTTTTAAGGTTATTTTTATGTAATATATAATATTTTTATTTAATGTTTTTTTTTTTATATGTTGTACTAAATGATTAAAGGTTATATTAAATGGTCTACAAAAGTGCTATTAAATGAAGTGAATTTAAATGTTATTGACTTGTTAAAGGTAACGCCAATTATTAACTAAAAGTACTTCGAATGTTATGGGATGCTAAGTGTATATTGGGTTATCTGTTTTGATCAAGAATGCGAATCTAATTTACACTTTATCCAGCCAATATTACAAAGTCAATATTGTTCAAATTTACAAGAAATAACACTCTTGAATAAACAAAAGTTACTTACAGTCAGCAAATAAAACAAAAACGGCAAAACTTCATTCAAGTAGGCGTAACATTTGAATAAACAAAATAACGTGGAAACAACGGAATGCTGACTGTTAACAAATAAATAAACAACAAACGGAAAATCAAAATCAGCCAGCCTTTAGTTTGAACCAGATAATGAATCTGCAAACACGTAATCCGCGTTTCATCAGTGGGGAGCGATTGCACCAGTCACATTAAAAACAGTGTATCTAAGAGTTAAATCTCTGTAATCAGGTTTAAAATTTTCAAGTATCGAAGTCAAAATGCCAAATATTTTTGCCTAAGCTGCGTTATGAAGTGCTAATTGAAGCTGATTGAATTAATACAGTTCAGTTTAACGCGAGAGCCGTGATTATCTTCAAATGATCGCGTTCTTATACATCCTTGAAATCGGCCCTTAGTGTGGAACTGCCTGCAGTTAGAAATAAGAAAAATCAAAGAAAAGGAAGAAAAGCTATCGAGCAGTCTCATTGGTTTACAAATAAAACAAAATAAAAAATAATTCCTTTTAGTATTCGGTCTGGCCATGTCTTTGCTTTTTTGCTTAGGTCCGCTAACTAAATGTAATGTATGTTATTAGGGAATGTGTTTTGTATTAATCCCTTATATAAGTACGCTAATAGCTATTTACGTTAGAATGTAATTCGTGATTTCATTTAATTACGCTTCCATAATTCATCACACTATATCATATTCAGATACTAGAACAAGTCACACAATTCTAAACTAAATAAATGTTTATGAAAAGTCAAAAGGTCTGATTATAATAATAGCTAAGTACTAGTTTAGGAGATATTGTAAGAGATATTACCAAAATGTTACATAAAGGATATTTTTACTTCATTGTTAAAATAGTCTGGGCAATAAAATAAGGGATAAAAGCAAATAACTGAGCGGACGCGACTCTAAAGAAGGTATTTTAGGGAGTCTGAGAGAAATATTTAGATAAGTTCAACTTAAAGGAGCCGACGTTGGGATAAGTTTATTTATAAAAGCAAACTTATTTTGTTTAGAGAGTCGATGATTACCGTATTAAATAATTTAATTTATGAATTAATTAATGCAGAATGTTAAGTAAAATATGCTTTGTTCCCTAAAATATGCTCAAATTATAATTTATGATAATATAAATGTTGAAAACGAATTTTATAAAATAACTACGACACGCCCCGGCTTTACACGGGTAAACAAAACATTTACGAATGACACACACAAACCTTCCTCTTGAATAACTCTATCCATTGGTGAAAACCATATGAAAATCCGTTAAGTAGTTTTTGAGTTTATCGCGTTGAGACAGACAGACAGACACGGCGCGGGATATACCTTCACATAGATGTATAGAAGAAGAACACAATCTATTTTCCTAACTTTTATAAGCACATTTTAATAGGTTTGTAACGTTGAATTACCTATAAGTTCAAACATAGCCATGTTACACGAATAAGCTTATTAGGGTATTAAAATACTGTAGCAGGAAGAAATGCATTGCACCACGAGTATCGAGTACCGGGATACTGTTTCTTATTTAAATTTTATGCTTTATGGATTTAGACGAAATATTAAATGTAAAGCGATGCTAATCACATTAATTAGTGCGTACTATACAAGAATAGACCAGACTCTTTTTGATGAACAATGGGTAAACAAGTTTAACATGGATATTTGCGCAGTAACTTAAAAAAAAAGGAGATAAAGTTTACCGGATAATATTACCTATGCATTAAATAATCGATAAATAACAAAAAAAAGTAATTGAAAAAAGGTTTTAGCGGCAATAGCAATGTATTAAAAAAATCTTTTATTGATGAAAGAAATGGTAAAATAAATATAATGCGTTTATTTTACTATTTCGTTTGTGACTCAATAAAATACTGTCAAGCTATAGTTTCATAGATTTTTTAGATTCTAAGTAGTTGCTAAAGACTTGAAATTAAATTATTTTCTCATGGTTATATTTTCGCAGTACCTAGAGAAAAGACGATGAGTTTACCGGATAATTTTACCTATGATTTAAAGAAAGGCTAAAGTATTAAAAAAAGGATTTTAGTGGCAATAGCAATGTATTACAGAAAATACTTCATCGAACGAACGAATTGGTAAAATTAACACAATATGACTTAATAAAATTCTGATAAGTTATATAGTTATAAATATAGTTTCTAAGTAGCTGCTAAAGACTTAAAATTAAATGCTTTTCTCATGGATATTTTTCGCAATACCTAGAGAAAAGAGGATGAGTTTACCTGATAATTTTGCCTATGAATTAAAAAACGATAAAGTATTAAAAAAAAATGGAAAAAGATTTTAGCGGCAATAGCAATGTATTACAGAAAATACTTCATTGAACGAACGAAATGGTAAAATAAACGTAGTATGATTTAATAAAATAATGTCAAGCCATAGTTTCATAATTTTATTAGATTCTAAGTAGTTCCTAAAGACTTGAAATTAAATGCTTTTCTCATGGCTAAATTCGCAGTACCTAGAGAAAAGAGGATGAGTTTCCCGGATAATTTTACCTATGGTTAAAAGAAACGATAAAACATAAAAAAAATGGAAATAGGTTTTAGCGGCAATAGCAATGTATTACAGAAAAACCCTTCATTGAACAAATGAAAAGGTAAAATGAACACAACATGACTTAATAAAATTCTTATAAGTTACATAGTTTGAGTCTAAGTAGTTGCTAAAGACTTGAAATTAAACGCTTTTCTCCCGTGTAATTTTAGTACAACTAACAAATCCGCAAGCGACAAGATAGGCAGTTAATTGTTACCAAAGAAGCAATTAAAACTTTAACAGCCGTCTTAGTACGGCATAGCTAAGTAAATCGGATGGAGACAAGCCTAAATAACTTCGAACATAGTTTATGTTTTACCTCCAATACATACATAAAACATTACAGTAAGTAATCCACAACTTTCGTTATTCATGTGGTTACCTTTGATAATTATAATAGTTTATTAAGCGTTCGTAAATTATTCACGTTTTAAAAGGAGTTACATTTATTTTTAAAATGACAATCTACATTCATATTGCAAAGAAATTAACATTGAGTTTGAGGGAAGAAAAATATTTTTTTTTGATCGACGAATGATTTTATATATTAGTTTATAATTTAATAAAAGTAAATATTAGTTAAACTAATAGTGTTGCGATTTTAATAACAATAACTTTAGGTATTATTCATACTCCTAAAAAAGTAAAGAACCTTCATTAACAAATTGTAACAGGATTGTATCCTATAGTGTTGCATAAGCTAATACAATATCACTGTTAAAATATTCGGTTTTTATATGTATATAACAATTTAAAACAAATGACCATCAGTTGTTTTAAATCGCAGTTGTAGTTAGGCACAGTTAATGAAGGACACTTAGAGCGACACTTGACAAGGGTTTTTCTTTATAAAGGAATTGTTTGCATTCATTACGTCTTAAACGACATACGTACTGGTTTATTGATCTACTTAGAACTAATTACTTATATATACTGAATCACGCCAGAATAATTAGTAAAATTTGTATGTTAATTAAGAATTGTTTATTTATTACACTTTGAAAAGTAAACAAAACACACTCGTATTTAAAAAGTTTGTAAGTTACTTACCTAAGGGCCCAGAGGTATACGATCAGCATGATCACTATATTCTTGTTGTATGTGTATATAATTAGGTAACGCGATTTATTATCGATCTGTTTATATATACGCGATTGGTATTCGTTGCGTGTATGTCGCGTTTGTACGGAGATGGCGAGCGTTTTGTTGGCGGTTCGCGCGCTTCCAGCCCGCGGGCACACAGCCTCCGAGGGCCTGCGCATGCGTACTCGCATCTAACAGACATACGAACCACGGATCCTAAGTTTTGTTTTTATGTGTTAATGTTAGTGGTTTTCCTTTGAGGTCGTATCGGTGAAGTTTGAGAAACCATTAGAGGTTAAAAGTATACTTTTCTAGTATAATTTCGTTTTATTTTGTGGATAAAAAATATAGTTGGATGAAAAAAAAATAACTTTGAAAAGAGATACATTTGGAATTCATTATTTTGACATATAGCGTCTTTATACTGACATCATAAATATATTTAATTTAAATCAAAGTTTAATATCTTCAGAAAACTTGCAGACATCTGGAATATTAAACTATTAGGTACATAAAATGATTCAAGTTATTAACGAATGTAATGTAACCACATTCGTCACCAATGTAAGTGATTGGAAGTACCCGATAACTCGATACTATAGGCGGGCAGATATCTGAAATGCAAAACGGTTGTCTTCAGAACAATGGCGTCCAAATGGGCCGATCCCTAAGGCCCTGGTTGATTGTTTCAGCGCTGGTCTGCGATGTTACTTCGCCTCTCTCGCCTTTTCTCACCTAATAGGATTTCTCAATCCGCTGAACGAGGCCTACTACTAAACTACTATTAAAAAAATATTAGAGTGAGCGTGTGCATTTAAAAAGCATGTGTCGAAAAATAGAGCGATTCGTATCTAAGAAATAAAAAAACAATATAGTGCGATATTTATTTATTTATTGCACACATACAAGTTACTTAAATCTATACTAATATTATAAAGCTGAAGAGTTTGTTTGTTTGTTTGTTTGAACGCGAAAATCTCAGGAACTACTGGTTCAAATTGAAAAATTCTTTTTGTATTGGATAGTCCGTTTATTGAGGAAGGCTATAGGCTATATAACATCACGCTACGACCAATAGGAGCGGAGTATACATGGAAAACGTTGCAAAAATGAAAAATTGTTAAAACTAAAACACGCGCACAAAATCGCGGGGGACAGCTAGTATATTATATACTAAACTAACCTAATATGTACAAAAGGCGGCCTTAGAGCACATGGCAATTTCTTCCAGGCAACTATTGGCCAAAGAAAAGACCGATTATCATGATCTTTTGATTTGTGGGATTTGTCTCCATCCCGAATAGCAGAATAACTATCAAGAACGTCTTACGGGAACAGGAATTACTAACTTGGGTAAAACCGCGGGGCACAGCTGGGTAACAGCAAGTATTTTAGCAATGATGACTATTTTTTCCAATCTTAATCGATAAAAATAAAACAATTTTGTCGAAATAGTTCACATTTCTGAATAAAATATTATATCATTTTGTCTAAACATTTGTGATTCCAATATTCTGTTTCAATAGGATAATATTACATTATATTGCGTACCTTATTTACTGTTTCCATTAACGATAGCTGTCAGCTTTGTCAGAAGAATCGCGACTGCTTACACAATGATTTAGGGTTTCTGAAATATTCACCGTTACTAAGTAATGTACATTTACAATTGACGTATCGAATATTTTATACGCCGGATGAGTACATACATAAATCTTTGAAATAAATATCTTTGAATAATTTTATTCTTGTTTACGTGAAATTGTGTCTCGGTGTAGCGGTGCTACGAGTCGCTACGAAACAGCTACGAAGGGTTAGTTTCTGAAGATTGTATACTTATTAAGACTGACTATGAAATAAAACTGTCTTTTTTATGTGGTAAGTTACTATATGTTATGTTTCTTATAAATAATAATTTAGTTCGACAATTTCAGAGAGTTAACCTTTACCTGAAATCCATATAGTTTGGGTTAGAAATATTTCTTTGGCTGCTGAAACTCTGAGAGGGTATTAGAAATATGGTAGAAACGGCAGCTATTGTACACGTGACCTCAGATATAGTACACGGTGCGTCGAAGTGACGGTGATTTGAAACAAAACCCAACACATCTCCAACTGTAATGTGTACTCCGAGACCGGTGGGACTCACCGCTCTACTACGATACTTCGAAGTATTTTAAATTATAAAAAAAAATTGCTTTTTAATGGGATATTAAAAAGTGAAGAATTCTCCTCTCCGAGAACTGGTAAACACCTAATCATACCGAGAACATAATCCAAGTAAATTTTACTAGACGAGAATAATAAAATAATAATATAAATTATACAAGAAAAAGTTTTGAGCAACATGATAAAGAATAACAAAAAAATAAAGCGTATAAGCAATCATATTTTCATTTCAAAGTTCATACTTTATCACATACACAATCACCCAATTTCTGAGTCACCTAAAAGCCTTCTACATAATAACTACATCATTTGTTTTTTTCCTCTCAATAATTGTACTTTAAATTGATATTTGTAAAGTTAATTATCTGCGTATTGTCTTAAAAGAAATAAAATAATACTAGTTTTCTCTACTAAAATTCTTAGTAGTGGCCACTACAGGGACTGAGGGCACGTCTCTGTTAAATCACCATCATTACCTCCCACAATCTCGTGGCTCAACAAACCGCTATCTAACAAACATTTTTCAATCCTTGCAAATGGAAGATTCTTTTAAATATAATATCTTAAGGCTCATACGTAAAATTGGAAAAATATATGAACTTTAGTATTTAAACCTTAGTAAACTTGTAGTAGCCATTGCGCACACATACTGATGAAAGGATGGTCGATATTAATCCGCTTCTATGAACCTTATGAAAAACTTAGAGGACTCTACCCTTACGTTCTAAGAGGAAAATTGTTTAAAGAGTTCGTAGCTTTACTCAAAATCAAAGGACAAGTTAAAGTTAAATTTAAAAGTTTCTGTTGAAAGAACAAATTGTAAATAATTCTGAGATGATTAAAAGTTACATGCCATATAGAAGGTTAATTTTCAATAACCGGCCAAGTTTTTAAAGATGGTTCAAAATCGAAAACGTTTACGAAATAATAAAAATAAATTATGTTTTAAATAAGATTTCATTCCTGTGCAAAAGCAAACATGTGGATATAACAATAATTTTATGACTATTTCAAATGAATGCTATTATTTTATTTTATTCGTCAATAGTATTTCAAATGCACCTTCCAAACTTTATGTAAAATTTTGGCTGCTCATAAAACTAACCCTGTATACCAGTGTTAAGATTGCATATGATATGATGCGCTGACAAATGTCATCAGAAGTTATGAACAAAATATATTATGTACATATTTATCCGTAACTTCGAACCCGTTGCACCAGAAGCTAGCCTTCATGACACCAAAACTAATCTCAAGTTATCGGAAACTCATTTTTATAACGGTGACTAACTTATGAGGTTGTTCAAAGTTTTGAATTTAGAACTTCATATAGAAAAGCCTTTTAAAAATATACAATACATATAAAGGGTTACACAAAATATAATTTTAGGGAACTTAATTTGGTATTTACAATACTAAAACGATCAATTAAAATGTAGAAGCAATCCAATTCAGTCGTAGAACATTTTCGGCAATCGTAGCACTTCGTAGACCTTTCGTAGCACTCGTTTTAATTGCGCCGTAGTTCCCAAAGGTCGTTTCTCATTGAGTACGACACTCATCATTATTGTCCCACTATAGGCAACGTAGACATACATTATAAAACGTCAGATGAATGAAGGTGTTTTAACCAAGCTTACGATTACTTAAGATTGTCGATATTAAAACCTTTTTATAAATACAGTCGTCAAACGTAATCCATAATATCCCTTATTCGTATACCTATTGGACTGAAAAAAATATGAGATCAAAGAGATTGGGACACGAATACCTCAAGTATGATGTAATATGAAAATACTCATAATCTTAATCTAAATTTTTATTTGCATGATAAGCGCTCACGAGTATGTTGTTTCTAAGATGTCGATCGATTTTATTATTTGATTGAGAATTTATTCGGCTTATTTAAGTCTATGTGGTTATTATTATCGAATGTTTTGTATGTAGAAAGGTTACGTATGAAATACCATTATAGATCTGGCAATCTTGTTAAAATGTAAATAAAGTCTAAAAGTAAAATTATAGATATTAAAATCGTAGCGTAATTATTATTGTATTATTTATATAATGATAATCAGCTGCATCCGCTGCTGATGTAAATTATTGAAAAAGTTTGCGTATACATTTTTTACTAGTTTTTGAACTTGTATTTGACGAAACTAGATTATGAACACGTGTTTATAAAGATCGGCGTACATAACAAAATTCGTAATATCCTGAGTATATACTATCATATGCATTTAGTGTACACCTGAACGTCAAAGTGTTTATCATACGCGGGCGAGGCAGGCTGTCGTGTAATCTGCGAGCGGACGCGCGCGGGCCGGCCTCGCCAAATAACTTCCGCACCGAGCCACCTGCTCTGTCGACACCGTGTGCCAGTTTCTGCATCAGGTGTGTCGGGTACACTCTACGACACGTACGTACCAACAATTACAAATTATTTCCCTCTTATTACAAAGCAGTAAGGTTGGTATTCGTAATTTGTAGCGCCCGTTAACGTGTGGTTAAATGTACGTATGCACGTACATCCTTTCGACGCTTATAGGCACGCGTGTGTAACCTACAGTATTAGCTTGCGTATATTATTGTAGACTGTTTTGTTTGTACCTAGTTAAGTTGATAGCGTTTTAGAGAAAACTTTGTATATGACTCACTAGTTGATTGTATATTAGACCTGTCTACTCTAAGAAGTAACCAAGGTTTAACCGAACACAAACACACTGTACAATCCAGCGTCTCTACATTTACGTACAGAATAACATTGTCATAGTTCCTTTTAAAAAATCTTTCATTTTGTACAGAGCTTTGTCGAAAAAATATAAAACGATGTAATAATGTGTCTCAAAATTATAAAAAAGCATACTACAGTCTCCCCGAAGACGTGTAAGTAGAAGAGAGAATTTGGGTATTCGGCCAGTGACCTCTGTAGCGTCGTTGGTAAAGTGACTTGTGCTCCTAACCAGTAGTCACGGGTTCGGGTCCTGTCTAAGGTTAATTGCATAAAACTATGTAAGTTACGACAAGGAAAAGGTGCCCAACAAAAGTAACTCTCTAACAGAGGTCTATAAACAAGTTACATATAGTATTTAAGATTGAAGTACTCGAGGTAAAGCCTCTCTTATACAATACAAGAATATGTAATAATATACTAAATTATATTTTATTGTGTTACAAGCTTCTCACAAAATAGAGGCAAAATTGTGGAAGTTGTGAAGTAATTCGCGCCAATAGCGCGTGTCTAGTCGGCGCGGGTAGCGCACGCGCGAGGCCACTCCGCACGCCGCCGCCGCCGGCCGCTCACGCCACCAACCATCGCAGATCGCGATCGCGATATCTCGCTACTTTACAAAACAATCAAACGTTCCCTCAATACTTTAAAATGTTCTCAAGTTTGAGTCGAGTATGCTAAGTTGTGCTGTAAAAGTCGCGCGTGCGAGGCGAGTGCGCTGAGCGCGCGATGCGCGTGGCCGCGCGTGCCCGCGTCACCGTCGCGCGATGAGCGTGCTTTGCACGTCGCGCTGTCTGCACGCGCACGCGTTTGCTATACTTCTACTGCCGCTACTACAGGTCTCCTGTGCACAGTGAGTATTACAAATAATATGTTTTTATGCGTTGTGACGTCAACTTAACTAACTTGTGACTTAACTTTTTTTATAGTAGTTAAAAATTATAAGTACAATACAGTGTAGGTTACAATATATCGGATTAAGTTTCAGACTGTTTCCATAAGGATAAACAAAGACAAAACTGATTTACCAATCAAATAAAACTTATTTCACAACTTATTAAATTTACAACATTAAAAAAAGCTTAAAAAAATATCATTTTCTCTTTATATTAAAATTTATGTAGTTAGAAGTTTTTTTTTTATTAAGCACGTCGTAGAATACCACAAACTAGGAAATAACTTTGACAAAGGCATTCCGCCGTCGGCCGCATCTTCCTGAGCACATCCGATATGCTTAAAGATGAGGATGTTTACGTTATTTACAAAAAAAAACCTAATGTATGTTATTAAAATGTGGTGATTAAATTTATATAAATACAAATTCTCGTGTAATATATAATTAATTTTATAATTTTTATGATAGTATTAAAATTCTTAATTTAGTTTGAAATAAATTTAAAAAGCTTGTTTCTATTACGATTTAATTTTAAGTTTTAACTATTATTACAAAAACATTTTTTTCCCAAATTCAAATCTAAATGTTTTTATACATATAAATATTTATTATTTGTAGGTATGGTAAATCTAATAACTTTTTATTACGACATATAGTAACTAGAGATAGTTCTTCAGTATTTGCACTAATTAATGTCGCTGGGTTCGTCCGATCCCTGCGCTAAATGCCAATTCAGTTTAAAGCCCTCACAAATCTCATTTAGATTGCCTTAGTGCCCGTAATTTCATGTAGATAGGCAAATGTTTTAGCAATGTAAATATTTGGGAGATGGCAACGTCGTGTGTCCTCTATGCAAATTAAACTCATTTAGAGTCAATTGAGAAAAATGACATTATCATTTCAAAAATATTAATGGGCGGGGGTTGTGTCGTGTTGCTAACGAGAATAATCAATCTGTGTTTCTTACTTCAAGTAAGGTTTAAAAAAGTGTTATTTGAATGTAGCTGTTTGATCAATAGTAATACGCGTATCTGTAGGTACTTTTCTTATTTTAAAACATAATAGAAAGCTAAATAAATGTCCCTTGCCCAATACTGTTACATTTTAAATAGCTCATTTTTGTTAATGTTCTCTTTAATACTTCAGTAAACATTTATGATGGAGTGGCAATTAACATGTAGGTATATTTATCTTTTTTAACTTAAATAGGTTCTTATGAGGTCCCTATTGATAAATATGGATCTATTCTGAACCTTTATGCAATATAAAATAAGACTTTACAACTGGTTAAAACACCTTTTATGTTTTGTCGTATCATCGCAACGGTTTTAAAACAATTAATAAAATATAACACTCGATACTCGAAATAAGTACTTTAAAATGTAGATAAAGTCTACACGGTAGGTTGCCTATTTATCTACGAAGACATTTTCCTCAGTAATCTTTTATGAGTAGTGCGATATGATAGTGAACTAGGGATCTTGTACTTAAATAGTTTAAGGAAGGTGAGGCCTTTAACGACATGTAAGCGCTACTATACACCGATACTGTATTTAAGATTAAATTGTGCAATAGAGTAGTTAATTTTTACGATTTGTTTACTCATGTAATTTTTTTTTATACATAGCTAATTGTTTTTAAATAGTTTATGCAGTAAATAATTTGACGCAGTAGTATTAAAAACCATGATTTTTATTTAATATTTACAATATAAAATAATATACAACCTTATTTTTTACGAAAGCCGAAAATCCTTTATTCAGAATAAGTAACTGAATCGATGGAAATGATTTTTATACCATTTTACATTTTGTATAAGTGTAAAGCACGCGCCGTGAATATGCTTTTTCGCGGAGAACGACGCAAGACAAAAAGCTTGTAACTTTGATAGTTATCATGATACTGTTTTGAAATTTTGTGTAGAGATTACTGACATTAAAATATTTGATACGTGTATCTGTTTTAGTATACCTATAGTAAAAATAAGGTTGTATATGGGACGATTAATTAAATCTCTGGATATAATTATTTTTATTGGTTTAAGTTATTCATGTTCATGATTTACCTAATTGATGAAACCATTTTGAGTTCCTTTCTGAAATAGTCTGTAGATAAAAGGATATAAAATATGGCGAATGTTTCGTCATACATATATTCTCTCATCATAACTTCTTGAATAATCCACGAATATGTATAAAAAAATACTAAAGCAACCTTCAATGCCAGTCGCTACATAATCATTGTTTTTCCTGTCAATGCCATAACGACATGTGTTCACATCTTATACCTGGATCCTATATTAAAAAAACGATTAGTTTTGCTAAGACACGGTAGAATTTTCTAAGAAAACGAAGGAAATTCTATCTTCCGTTTGCAAAACAAATCCTTTTGTGAATATAGGAACTGGGCATAACACAATAACAGCATTGTAATTAACACGTTACTTATGGTTTGTGTTAGGAACGAGCGCACGATGGTGGACCGATTACAAAATGTGACGCACACCGTCACAAGAATACTCGACGGGTACGATATTAGGCTGCGTCCAAATTTTGGTGGTAAGATTTTTATACTGCTTTAATTAGAGAGCTGTCTGAATGAATTGACCTAATTGTAGTGTACTAGGTACTGTTTCCATTGCGACATAAGAAGCAATATTTATGAGTATTGGTTCTTATAAAACAGCTGTAGACAGGGTGGAGGGAGAGTAACACCTTTTCCTTATAATTGGAAACAAAAGGCTCATTGAAAATGGAAAGAGTTTTTAAAATTGATATACCTATTGATACTTATCTAATATGTTGTTTCTTTACTAAATAAGTTGACTATTTCGTTTATTACAATACCTACACAAGTTTGTAAGCCTCGAATAAATGATGTGATGATATTTGCACTTGACTTTACTCGATTCGTGTATATACGTATGAACATACGTCATGCTGTATATGTATGCTTAATACATCTGTTATGAAAGTAGCAATGCATTTAGTTGCATCAACATGATATGTCTAGTGCTGGGCCATGACATTCAACATAATATTGAATTCGCTCAGCAAAGCCCCGATTTGTCAGCGGATCCGCTCTGCATGTTGGTTCGCTGCATAAATGTAATTGCTTTTCAGGAGACCCGCTATACGTTGGCATGGATCTGACTATTGCTAGTTTTGACGCAATATCTGAAGTTAATATGGTAAGTATGGAACTGAAATTTTCGAATTGATGGATGAAATATGAATTGTTGAAAATCATTTATATTTTTATGGTGCTAGCTTGCAGCCTGATATCTTAGTCTTGTTTTCATAGCGATTACATTATATATTGAAATTTTAAGATGGATTGAAAATGTTTGCACTTGAGGACTGAGATGCGTCAGTGCGTCTGCCGTTCACCTCATCTCCAACGACCTTGTCTACACTTCTTGAGATTCGTTGAGGACGTTTTTTGGGTCATATCAAGGACTTGTCGCTCTCGAGCAGGTCGTCCATCGTAATTCATTAAGCTTTTAATAGCTGCGGAAAGGGAGCAAGGCCACTGTCACTTGACACACATCGAGGGTCGCCGTGCCCGAGGGGCGGACTGCTGCCTCAGCCAATCGATGCCCGCCTTTACTTGCTACCGCCACTCGCCGCCTGCCGACGCAGAGGTCACCGCCCACTCACCACTGTCTTATGCATACAATTATTATCATCATGGTAAAATGATAAAAAGTCATCACTTCTGACCCAACGCTTACATAAGAAGTTAAGTTTTACAGTCACCACGGAGACTTGTGTCATCGTCCATAACATTTCATTATTTTCGTGACAAATTTTCAATAAATTGGTTTGTATTTGGATTACCTACGTAATATAAGAAGGATTTTCTAACACTTACAGGATTACACAATAACCCTTTATCTGAATCAATACTGGAAGGATGAAAGGTTGGGTTTCGGTTTGCCAGATGAGGTCTTGACACTGTCAGGAGATTTCGCCGATAAGATTTGGGTGCCTGATACGTTTTTCGCTAATGACAAGAATAGGTAAGGATGGCTTACAATATTCTGAACATTTTCTAAAATATTTGTTATTTAGAACTTAAAATTTTCGTAATTTGATAACTTTTTATATTATCAATTAGTAAAGTCATATTATTCCAACATTTGACCTGATATTATGCAGGCTGTCTTAAGTCTACTTCTAGGTCAAGCTGTGTGTGTCCCAACGTATGCTGATCGGCGATGGCTTGACCTACTCATCTCTAGAATAAACAGATTGAATGCCATATTCAAAGTAATATGTTGGGTATTAAAGGACCCGATTAGAATAATTTTTAATAATGGTCATTAAAGTGATAAAAAGAAATGTAAACGTTCAGGATTTCATAAATCAATGGATTTTCTACCTTTTTAAAATAAAACACTTAAATTAACCAATATTTATTACGCAGGTAGTTGTATTTAAATTCGTTAACGTATTTATTTATTTTTCGATTATCAATTCCTCTGCTTTTTATTTCTCTCGGTAAAAACTGTAGTCAGCTTACATAATAACAAAGCCGTAGTAAGATATACAGGGCGTAATTTTTAAATTTTTAGTCGGTTAAATTCACTCGTGTGGTTAGCAAATTTTCGAAAACATTTGAATGCAGTTTTCTTTCTTTTCAAAAATACAGGAATGTGTTCTTTGAGTACTTTCCCAGTACAATACGAGTAGCTGAATGTTTTCATAAGAACTGGTACTCGTGCGGTGATAATGGACGGAGCACTGTATCATGAGTTCCTAACGTGTCGGTATAACTTTGCAACAAACTGGTATTGTTATAGTTTCCTACACGACGTGACGGAGCGCAACAAACTAGTCCGGCTCGGCGGCGACGGCAGCATCACGTACGGCATGCGGTTCACCGCCACGCTCGCCTGCATGATGGACCTGCACTACTACCCGCTCGACAGCCAGAACTGCACCGTCGAGATTGAAAGCTGTGTGACTCATACACTTGTAATACATCACCGAGCCGCTTGCTGCTTCGTGATCGAACATCATTCGAGTCTCCTTCAACATTCGTCACTGCTTCGTTTGCAGATTTGCTTTGAATGATGCCTATAGCCAATTCATACACATCATGTGGTTCAATTTATACGATAAACCACGATGAGTTTCTCCTAATTCATTACTATACCATACTTCCCTGGCAGTGCTGTGTTGATATGCATTTTGACAAAGTTGATTCTTTGTTTAAAGTTCAGGTTTTAATTTTGGGCGTCTTGAATGATCTTATCACATCAAAAGTAACTTTTATCTGGCGAATAATTTCAGTACTGTGAAATTAAGTTTTGTGTGATTTTTATTTTCGTTTATTGGATACTTAATTATCAATTTTCTGACCGCAGGGCAAAGGGCTCCTGCTTACGCATAAAGCCTGACAAATGCAACTTTTTTACATTTTTATCTTCTATATTAGCAGTTTCTTTAAATCATAGTTAATATTATGTATGTGTGATAAGTTCGTTCAAGACAGACTAATGCGAGTCAGCATTCTAACATACCGCTTACCATGCAGATGGGTACACGGTGTCTGACGTGGTGATGTACTGGAAGGAGACGCCGGTCAGAGGCGTGGAGGACGCCGAGCTGCCGCAGTTCACCATACTCGGACACGAGACTAACGATAGAAAGGTATTGTGGATAAGTAACTACATAAAGTAAAAACACTTAACTGATATAAAAGGTAACGATAGCGATCATAAAAATAGATTTGCAACGAAAAGAAAATAATAGACTCACGTTTATTATTATAACATTTTTCATTTATTTATTTAGCTTTGTTCAGGCTAAATTGTAGGTAATTCAACACGTCTTTGCGGTAAAAGTAAAATAAATCTATGTAAGATAGATGGCTAGCCCGTCAGGATCACTGCAGTATTCATCTTTTCTTTAACAGTTAGCATGAGCAGTAACCATCAGACATGCAATAGGGTGGATGACTGCGTATGAAAACATAAAATTTATTAAGTCTGCAAATTAGAAAATAAAAATATTAAGACACGTATTTTTTTGCTTTTTGAAAATAAAGCAAAGCACTGTTCTGGAGTATAAGCTATGACGTCAAGCTTTCGCACAAAATTGTGACGTCATGCGACATTTCAAATCGATGTACCATCGCGAGTTTTTTGTTACGTAAACAGAGAAAATAAACGTATCTAATGTTTTTTATTTAATCTACCCGGCGGATTTAAAAAAAATATTGCTATCTACTCCATTTTTTCTAAAGTGCAACACTACACTTTTGACAAGCCCCTTGAATAACGTACCTACCACATATTGTTAACGTCCACAGAAACATTTAATGTAACCACGCAACGTCATGTTCACTGAAGTTGTGAAATTCCAGGAAAAGTTAGCGACGGGTATCTACCAGCGGTTGTCGCTGAGTTTCAAGCTGCGCAGGAATATCGGATACTTCGTGTTCCAGACGTACCTGCCCAGTATTCTCATTGTTATGCTCTCCTGGGTATCTTTCTGGATCAACCACGAAGCCACGTCTGCTAGAGTGGCTTTAGGTATGAGATTATGAGACAAAGAAAATAAACTAAAATTTTATTGAATTTAGCTTGTTTGAACCTAAATTTATGTTAATCCGACGTAATGGATTTTATTGTGTAGCTTTTGTTTAAGAACTCATTACACAGTGATGACGCAAGCTGAAACGAGTGTTGATTCAAGATATTGAGTTTCACATCTTCTTATACTGAGATAATTATGTTAATTGAATTTAATTGATAAAAATATTAATAAAATAAATTTTATATTCTAAAGGCATTTATAAAAGTTATGATATTTATAGATACGATTACTCAAACAAAAGCAAGTTTTTAGTCGCACATTTCTGACTCTTCACGATGTAGGACGACCTATATAGACGTAGAAACGTTTCAATATTTTGTTTAAGTATGATATACTTTTTTATTTTTGATTTGCTTTCAGACTGTGTTAAAACTAAGTTTCTTTTCAGTATACGGGCACGTTTATACCTAACCATACGAGCTCTATGCTAAGAATTTTTGTATATTTAGGTATCACAACAGTCCTGACTATGACGACAATAAGCACAGGAGTGCGGAGCAGTCTACCGCGCATCTCATACGTCAAAGCCATCGACATCTACCTAGTGATGTGCTTCGTGTTCGTGTTCGCGGCGCTGCTGGAGTACGCCGCCGTCAACTACACGTACTGGGGCGCGAGGGCCAGGAAACGCGCCAAGTTAAAGAACAGAGAGACGCTGTCGACTAGCGCTAGTGTTGAGAAGGAATTGAAGTGCTCTGGAGGTAAGGACCAAGCAAATAATATGTACGACAAAATATAGACAATTATAAAAAAATTAAGATAAATATGTTTGACGATAGCTTAGTTAATTAACTTTGCAAGTTATATTTTGCAGCTGATCATAAGCGCTCAAAGATTTGAAGCCCAAGAAGACATTCACAGTATAAATAATTATTAAAAATTACCAGACTTTCGGTGCTCTGTGACAATACCTACCTACGTTTGAAAGATATAATATTATACTGCAAAAAAATCTAGAACCATATCGTTTTAGACCAGTCTTGCTGAAATGAAAACAAAAAAGTAGAAACTAGCAATGTGACTAGGTACTTTAGTTTAAATACTACTAATTTCCCCAGGTTCCCGCTCCCCCGAAGAGATAATAGCCCTCCGTGAGTGCGCGACAAGCACGGGGCGCGTGTCCCCGCTGCTGGGGCTGCGGTCGAAGCCGCTGCAGGCCGCCAGCGGAGCGCCGCCGTCGCTGCGGCTGCAGCGCGACCACACGCACCTCCGGTATAGGACGAGGCCGCACTCCAGGAACTCTAGAAGTTTGTATTTATAGCACTAATGCACCTTCCAAAAAAAACAGTATTATTGCAATAAACAACAAGATAAAAACCAAACTTCTATCTGAAAAACTCTATTTATAAGTTTTTTTTAAGTTTTTAATTTTCTTAATATTTTATATATAAAATCTAAATCAAAATCAAAACTCATTTATTTAAATAAGGCTACAAAGTAGCACTTTTTAAACGTCAAAATAATAAAATAGACAGCACCCGATTTGCCCACCCTACACCGCTTCCTAAGTGCTCTAGCTGTGGAGAAAAAACAGCGCAACAAACTCCACAGCAGTTCGCCGTCTTACTGTAATAACAATAATACAAAGTATAATTTAGGGACCGCGCCAAATAAACAAGCGTTTGAGGTCCATTATGAAATTATTATATAGCGTCCATCAAATAAAAACTTACATACTATCCGAAGTTCAGTGATTTATCTCTAATCAGAAGCGCCATTATATGCTTCGAAGAAACTGTTTCACCAGTCACACGGCAATGTGACACTCATCTCACGTGACAGGGTACCTATAAGGAAACTGCATTCTACGAACTAACTGTATTAGTTCACATTAGCAACCTTGACAGCAATCTCGTAGCGAATTATTTAAAATGACGGTTTCCTGTTCGTGTCAAACGAAATTGCTATGCATTGGGTGTGCGTGCTGTTTGATGTGTTATTTATAGCCATAAGATATAACTGATTTGTTATAGGTATTGGACTATTGGTATAAGTACTTGGGTATTTATGGGTTTATAATTATTCTTGTAGTCTAGTTTATAATCGTAAAGTATATATGGATCGGAACCAAGTTTGATCGCATTATGTGCTAGGGTGACTTAGGTATCATATCTCTTGTATCATCTATTCTTCTATCATATAAATATTTATTGTATTATTTTACTAGCGACCCGCACCGGTTTCGGACGGGTTGACAAAACTTTAATTAATTAAGTATACACAATATCCATTAGTAAAAACCATTTAAAGATCCGTTCGAGCGTTCGACAGACAGACGCGGCGGAGGACTTTGTTTTATAATATGTATAGAATACTAGCTGTTTCCCGCGGCTCCGCCCGCGTGTATGTCGGTTGTCGCGGCAAAAAGTAGCCTATGTCCTTTTTCAGGCTCTAGACTATCTGTATACCAATTAATATCATTTGAATCGGTTCAGTAGTTTTGGCGTGAAAGCGCGACAGACAGACATACAGATAGAGTTACTTTCCCATTTATAATATGAGTAAGGATGTATATCTCAACATATTCAATACAATAAAATCAGTGTTTTCTTCCAGACGGGTCAAGTGGCAAGCCTAAGATGATGCATGCGTTGCGACGCGGCGCCACCGTGATCAAGGCCTCCATGCCCAAGATACGTGACGTCAACGTCATAGACACCTACTCCCGGGTCATATTCCCGGTCTGCTTCCTCCTCTTCAATGCCGTCTACTGGGTCTTTTATATCTTCGATTAAATTTTGCATCAGGAATTCGTCGTATTCATAAACTTTGAATCCAAATTATTATAAGTCATAGATCAAGATCGAGAAAGATGGCATAAACTAAAGGAGTCCTGTAGTGCTTCATCTAATGTACACCTTACCATTTAATAAAATAGCTAAACAAGAAGAAGCAGAAACAAACAAACATCTCAATGTATCGATACAGTACTAATGTATATGAAAACGGCATTTTGTGTTCTGTTAGGTACATAGCCATCATATTTCAACCTATTTGTAATTAATGTATCGAATTTATGCAGTAAGATTATCACTTTTACGTAAAGCTATGGAAATCTACTCGCTGCAAATAACGCAAATTATGAACAGAATTATATATACGAATGATTATTTTCATGTTCACATGAAAATAATCATTCGTATTCATAATTATTTTAAACAAACCAATCTACAATGATCCCGTAGCACGAATGCTATCAAAAGTATTTGTATCAAAGCATCATAATTTGTATGGAGAACAGTATTATGCAATATCTCTATACTAGTAATTAAATACAAATAATAGAAGGAAAAACTTAAACCTCAGGCAGGACTCGAACCTGCGACCACTGGCTTGACGCGCCAGTCGCTTTACCAACTAAGCTACCGAGGTCACCGCCTGGACGTTTAATCGACTGGTGCGTCAAGCCAGTGGTCGCAGGTTCGCGTCCTGCCTGAGGTTTAAGTTTTTCCTTATATTATTTGTATTTAATTACAAATATTCGCTCCGCATGCGTTAATGCGTAACTAATAATTAAAATAATCTCTATAGTCACGTTACGATTACTCTGTCAATTGTGTTCGTGCTTCGATTTCAATGTGTCATTCCTATAATATATTTATAAAAATATAACAAATATCAGTTAACACATTTATGTGGTTTGCACATTGACAATTGTTACAAGAAATTGCAAAGTTTTGTCCTTAGCTATTTAGGTAACATCTACATTATAGAATCATTATAATTGTGCTATTTACAGATTTGTATGACAAAATGCATCAAATGTATGGAAATTTTTGTGTGTTATCAAATATCATAAAAAAATTGTTTTAAATGTAAGTAGTTTAGATAATAGATAAATCTCGCATTTTATTATAATGAAACTGCCAATTTTATGTCCATAAGAACGATAAGATTCGCCGTATTATTTAAAAAAAACCTATTTTTTTTTTGTTAAATCTTATAAATAAGTAAAATAACGCTAATCTATATGTCTCTATAAAACAGTATAAGTTTAGGTAAGTCCACAGATTCTTTGAAACATCATTTCCTATCTTGAATTCTTTATTAAATGTAAAATAGCCATTTTGAGATCATTGTAAATAATATTTATACTTATAGAATGAATGTGGTAAAATATGTAGTAGTACATTGATGTTTATATTAGATGGAGATAGCAAGTTATAGCTTATTTAAGATAACGTTATAAAGTAAAGTTTATTAAGAAAAATAACAGTTTTTTTAATTACTACAGTACCGTATAATTTCCAGTAGATGTGAGTCTTCAAAGTCTCAAAGATAATAAATCATATGTGAAATAATTAGTATTACTTATACTAAACAAATTACATCTTTTGATTTAAGAAATAATAATGATGTTCTCAATAAAGGAACTTAAAAAGCTTTTCTTACTGTAAGAGCCCAGAACTCACCACAAGAAAGCACTACCTATATTGGTCGTGGAATTGGTAAGTAATTCTTTTAAAAACAGTGAGTCATAAAACGCCATCTCCTTTTAAGTCACCCTTTCGTTTTAAGCGAAGTTTTTTCCACACAGCAAAGGCCCTGAGCTTTTCCTTTTCAAAACTTTATCGCCAGATGGCGTTGGGTGTTGAACAACAGTTGGTTAAGTCTTTCAATACCAAATTCAGAAATATGCCTTCGGATGTCGCCACGGAGCCCGCATTAGAATTGTAGGTTGTATATCATTTTATGCAATCGACCTCAAGTAAAGGATGTATTCAATTCGATTCTAAAAGCTATTCATATTCCATTAAAAATGGCAAAGATCACTACGGCAGTGAAAATATGAATAGGTACTAATTGATCCTAATTAATATCACAATAAGGTTTAATGTTCACTGAAGAAACGACATTATTAAATTATATCTTACTTACTTGGTAAACAAATAACAACCTTGACTTTCAGTGGCTAGACCTGGTATACTACAGGCCTAAATCTATGAAGTAGCATTTTAAAAATCAGAAAATATATTTGGTAGCTACGTAAAAAAAGTACATACTGCTGTGCACTGCTTATCTATTTATAAAATGTTGTGAATAATAAACAACCATAATAAAACTGTTTACTTACATAACTTAGTCGTATAGTTTACATTTTTAGGAAAGGAGAGATATTTCATTTCGATGAAAGGAAATATTTGGTCAAAGGTAAATTTTTGCTTTGATTTTCTATCTCGTCCGCTAGTTTCATCCCACGTAACGAAAATTCTATTTTAGGCTGTGGCCCTGTGACGTTCCTTTGGGTTGCAATCTAAGGGATTGATATTATTATACTTCTGACCAACATCCATCTGAACAAACCTTAGAGAAAAAATAAGTTAACTATAGAGTGCGCATATTGAGTATGAACGGTAGGCGCTAGTATGGACAAGTAAAATCGTAAAATTAGTGTCAAAACAGAGTTCGGTGTTTTAATAATGATCTCAAAACCTAATATTACCTAAATAATATCGTAATAATTTCGTATTTAATAAACGTCTGTTGTGGCACAGAAAATCACTTAAAACGAGCGTACTCAGTAAAAGAGCGTAGTATAGCTAAAAATTTGCCTACGCTCGGCACATGCTAGCGATGCGCACCTCTATTTTTGTCTATGTTTACTATAAGGAACCTACTTATACCTACGTCATAAACGATTCACGTAGGTCGATGTGTAGGCTTTTCCACGATCTTTCTATTGATAGAAAATTATAAGTAGACTAATAATAGAATTCATTAGCCCCATTTCTAATTAAGAAAACATGTTTACATATTTTTAAATGTTATTATTACGTGTTAAGTATTTACCGACACTGCAAATTCGAATCCATAAAACAACGGACCATAATTTACTATGGTGACTGAAATAATACTACGATAGCACATTGTTTATATCCCCTTCTGACTTATATTGTTTTAAAACGGTACATAAGCAATTAGTTGTGTTTCCATATCGATTTCTCATCATTCACATGCAACGTTGGTGTAGGCAATTTATTTTATCATGTAGTAGATATAATTGTTGAGCCCAGATCTATGTGTCACTTAGGTCCTCCACCTATTTATACATTACCTACATAGGACTAAAATAGATGAACAGTTTAACTGTATTCTCAGCCTTACAATGGGGATATTTGCTATGGTAAAGATGACCAATGCCTATTTCTTTCTATAGCTATATTTATACAAAACTTCTCTTTCTCTTTTGTAGATTTGTTGTAATATGTTTTTGAAATTTAAGCAGCATATTTTCGCAAATTATGTTTGTCTCAATGATCCCTAAACATAGTATCAAAAAGATGTTGTCAAAACGCGAGGTGCGTTATGTTCGAGTATGTACTAATTAATTGCAATTACATAGGTCACATAGTTTGATGTATTCAGTGCTATGGTCACATAACACATACGTTACAACCATAAGGTTTTAGGAACGACAACATCTGTATACAATAAACGACTATTTATATAAGTACTCTTTAGTATTATTCAAAGGTATATAAGGCATAAGTAAGATGCCTACAAAGAGATAAAATAATAGATCAAAACACGTTAACTGAAAAACTTTGCCGCTGATGAAATAGCTAACTATATTTATAAGCGCTTTATTTTCATAGAGCTTTATTCACAGTAGGCGATACAATACAAATGTAGGGGAGCGTTGAAAGAGATTTTATATAGGCGCAAGGTAGCAAGGGGCGGCGGGCTCCATTCATCGACGAGGCGCAGACTGCGCGGGGCGCCAGAGGAGCGGGGGAGAGGAGCTGTGGCGGGGACGAGGGGAGTTGGGCTCCAGATCTCCTAGTACCTCTCCGAGTCGCAAGCTGAGAGCACATCTAACCCCAGCTCCGCGGTAAAGGAACATCAAAAATAAAATAAAAAACAGTTCAGTGCTTAAAGTGTTTGTGTTGTGATAT
Source organism: Diachrysia chrysitis (assembly GCA_932294365.1). Classification (NCBI taxonomy): domain Eukaryota; kingdom Metazoa; phylum Arthropoda; class Insecta; order Lepidoptera; family Noctuidae; genus Diachrysia; species Diachrysia chrysitis. The sequence continues at coordinate 5,053,916 of OW028649.1, read as the reverse complement.
AACAGTTGGATTAGTTGCGTTTTAAGTTATCACTGTGCTGATTTTCAGGACATGACACATATTTGTACGGTTTAAGGTATGCTTTTCTCTTTTTAATACCTAACTTAGATTGACTTTATTTTAGAAATTGTTAGACTAACGTCTTATAAAAAGGATCCTTTACTTACTTTTGTAAAACGTTTTCTTAATTACTTAAGGTCTCCAGGTATTTTGTTTTTATTAAGCATCTTGCAGGGGTTGTTTCAGGTTTAGTAATAAGGACAGCCATTTTATGAAAATGCATATATTATATTCATAAAATTCATGATTTGACGTCGTAGTTTCATGGTCAGGCCCGTGGGCGGCTGGAGGTGTTGAGTTTCGAGCTCTCCGCGGGCGCGAGGGGGTGCGCGGCGCGCGGGCGGGCGTGGGCACAAGCCTCCGCGCATTTCACCCCCTCCTCGTATTGATCGCTCAATTTTCAAACGTATTTCCTAAATATTGTCACAATATACCATTATCATTTATATATACACTGCACCTTTAAGAGAGTTAGAGAGTGGTCAAGATATCATACTGTTTACATTTAATCAGGTGAGAAGTACTTAACATGATGCACCTCGATAACCGACACGCACTACCTTCAAGTAAAGAAAACAAAAAAACTTATGTACAAAACGTTGTGCATATTTATCTTAGTAGATACGATAAGAGTATTACTAAAGTGGCTTAAAACCATGTAACATAATATATATCACGCAAAACATCGCGTAGATATAACCTGCGATGTTTTATACCACCATAAGAGATTACGAGATAGCCGATACATGTGTGCGACAAGGACGCGTCAATAGAACCTATTTATAGATCTTATACAAATACGTTTTAAAAATATGACGTCAAAAAGGTTCAATATTTGTTCTAGAATTTACAGAAGACTGAATGCGATTACGCCTTTCTAAATCGGGACCGATTTCATTTAGGATCCTAAACTCAGGATTGACGTGTAATTGAAATTGACATTGAAAATAAAAATAGTAAGTTGGGTTTTATTCCTGTGTATTTTATTCAGTTGAGCTCTTAGAGTGTAACTATCAGTTCTCGAACTCGAAAGATCATCAGCGATATTATTTATAAAACATCAAATTAGCAATATGAAGATTACCAATTGATAGATAAGTAGTTTTTTTTATTACTAAGTTGTCTAAAAATAATAAATCATTTGGAAGGCGTAGAGCATTAAGTGAGATTACAACAAAGCCTAGAACATTGTTAACTGCGTAGAATGCGCGGTTTCCTGCGTCGTGAATGAAAACGAGATCAACAAGTAGCTCGTAACATTGGCTGAGAATCGCGCATGCGTGTCATACAATCTTAACAATTTCCAATATGGCTGCTTTATAGACTATGTCTTAATTTATTATAGCTATTCTATACCTAACTACGCAAATAGAATCAAGCAATCTATACCAAAATAAGATAGAAGGTTTTATGTCTTAAGTACTTGTAGAGAGTTTCCTTTGACCTTACCCAATTAATCCCTGAACCAATTGAGAGAATAAATTGAGGTTTCAATTGATTTTAGGGTTCAATGGCTCGTTAATTCAAGACTGATCATCAAACGCCATGACTAAAAATAAAATACTAGCTAAGTATATTCTGAGGTGAAATAGGTATTTGACAAGATTTTTCTTATCTAATTTTAAAAGAAATATATTACAAACTATTATTGAACTAGTTAGAAGCATTAATATTGCTAATTAGACAGAGAGAGCTGTAACATAATGTGACGTCACCATTCTTTTCTCCATACTAATCTGGGGCTGCCACATACAAGTCGTCGTTTTGCGAAAGAACATGCGTCATCTACTAACTTTAAAAGCTTATGTCTTTTGTATTAGTGTATATTTTTTGATGTTATTTCGCAGTTCTGCTTCAATTTCATACTATTAATAGAAATATTTGTTTTAAATAAATAATTCCATAGTAGTCAAATACCTGCCAAATCTACACTATCACATCCGCATGTGCTAAATAGGCACATGAGATACAACTTATCACAAAACAGCAGAATACGTACTCAATGTTAACCAAATCTTGATTTATGTAATAAATACTTCGTATTCCATTTTAAATATTAACGATAAACCACATTTATAGCAAAGAAGGCTATTTAAACAATAATTTAAAGAGAACCAAATAAGAAAAAAAGAAATGAGAATATTAATTTAAAAAAAGAATGTAATGTTTTAAAAATTTATATTAGATACACAATATACATATTTATATTTATCAATTCTAGGGGTAGCACCTTCCTACTCTCTAGTTTTCTGTTAACTCATAAAACTAATGCCATTTTTTTAAACCCATGTTTTTTTCTTTACCAATATCTAGTCAATTTTAAAGCATGCCCCCGGACTAGTGACATGTATATATAAACGTTAATGCTGAATCGCTCAAATGTATGAAAGTAACAAGTAAGTCGCGTGGCTTATGAAAGGAAATATAATTTCCATACATTTAATGTTATTTAAACGATTTCTATCATCGTTAACGCATGTAGAAATATTATTTTCTACGGGAGCTGAAGTCAAGAAGCATGAAAACTTATATTTCATTTATATTATCACCGCAGAAATAGGCACGCCCACAACGAGTTATTTTTGTATTCATAAAATGCGGGACCAAACTATAACTAATACATATCTAACAAAAAAAAATGTTAAGTTAAAACTGCCAACGAGACCCTATTACTAAACCTCAGCAGTCCGTCCGTCCGTCTATCTGTCTGACAGCGGGGCTATATCTGATGAACCGTAACAGCTAGAGAGTTGAAATGTTCACAGAGTGTGCATTTCTGTTTAAAGGGGGCTCCATAAACTTAAACCGTAACCACAATTTCATGTGCTAATTGAGTTTAAGCGATATCACGGCCGCAATTCGTTTGCTTATGAAATAAACTTTACTAATTAGTTTCTTGTGTGCAAAAACTTTTTTTTGTTTTAATTATTTAGTATAAATGCCTATATTATTTAGTATAAATTTAAATATCGTATTATGAAGGCTAGCACGCAAATCGGCGGGTCACACCGCACCGTTATAAAAAAAAATGTGTGTGTGTACTTATGTACGCACGTAAGCAGTTATACTTTTTTGGCGGAACAAGATAAAATTCTTTCTCATAAACTGGTATAATAATAAGTATTTAACATTAATAATTTAATAATATTTAGTGTTAATTATATTAAATAAAAGTATTTTAATTTATATCAATAAATAATACATACGGATAGTTAACCTCAATTATATAGATCGCACTTGTATGAAACTAAAACACGTGTTGTGAATGTATAAACTAGATATATCATATTTATAATATTTATCAACATGTTGTTGATAAATATTATAAATATGAAAACAGTGATCAGAGGTGACGAGCGTACCAACATGCGCGACTAACTTCATACTGGATGCGCGCGCATCTTAAAATTTTACTCTCATCATTTTTGACGAGCGTACCAACATGGGCGACTAACTTCATACTGTTAATTTTGTGCCAGATGCGCGCGCATCTTAAAATTTCACTCTCATCATTTTTTCATAACGCGCCTAAAGAAGTATAACTTCAAAAAAACCTACCTAAATCACTTAGATGTTTTGCGTTGCGATCCGGCCCGTCTCAGTGTGCGTTATCTAAAATTTATTAGTTGTTAAGACCGAAAAGTTACTATGAAAAAATGCAAATAAATAGTTAACGAAACGAGAAAATTTTAATACCCTGTAGGATTGAGAAAATGAACCCTACAGATCAATCAATTATCAAGCCACGTTGCATCTGTTCATACGAGTAATAAATGGGAATTTCACGAAATCTAGGAATCATAGCTACCTATGATTCCAAATATTAATTCAATATTCACACCAACTACATCTTTAATTCGGTGATTATTTTTTTCTTATAGGTCGTTCAAACTATATATTGCATTGTAACTGCAATATAGCGTTTGAACGGTCTATAAGAAAAATATAACGTAAACAGTAATCCCAAAACATATACCAATTAGTTTAATGATAAAGATTTTAGGTGTTGGTGATTAGGTAACATATAATTATGTATATGTCGCGACACATAACCTGCTCTTTGAAACCTTAAGTGCATTCTCTTACATGTTTTATTAATGTCTACGCGCTAGCCACGCCTAGACCCTTAGATACAAATGACGCTTCAAATCCATCCACGAAAATTTAAAAAAAGGGCGATTCTTGAAACATTTTTTTCAAGTTCGATCGATATACTGTATCATTGCCTCATATTATTATGGTGTCTTATACTTATCGGTATTACTTTTTAATTTAAATTTTGGTAACCTTGCTTGATAATATTTTTATGTTGTAAACACTGAAACCATACTCACTGAAAAAGTACTCACGATAAAATGAGATAAAATGTTAAATGGTTCCGGTTGGGCACGAAATAGCCAGGCCGCTCCGAAATATTTGCGTGAGTTTATCCGTTTCAATGTTTGAATAATTTCGAATAAGTATTATAAAAAAATACTTTTGAGTCTTACTGAATAATATAGTTTAGTAAGTCGTTTGTAGCCTCGTAGCTTCCGAACGAATGGTCCAATTTAAATGTTGTTTTTTATTTGATAGCTATTAATAATAATTATTTTCTTGTGGCAGCGACCGAGACGTGTCAGGTGTCATGGTGGCCCATATGTGGGTGACCGGCCACGCGGCCGCGCAAGTCACCTAAGCATGTGGACCACAGAGCTGCCTGTCATCATGCCGGCGCCGCTCATCGTGTATGTCACCTCTATCGCGTTCCTATGGCTATGTGGTAAGTGTAACTTGCTGAACAAGTGGGTTGAAGTTTTCATTTTGCAGAATCATAGAAAATAGGTGCTTTTTTTTTAAGTTTTCTATGTATAATAGTGAAGTCGCAATTTAAATTTAGACGAGTTCAAACCAGAATCTTAGTTCTGCTAGGAATTCAGGATATGAATTTATTGGATTTTTTCTAAGAAACTATTATGTTAGCCTCTTCTTCAATTTGTGGGTATATAATTGTGAGACGTAGGTTTTACATAGTTCAGCATATTTTTGGCTTATTACCAATAAACAATTTAAGAAGAGAATAAATGAGACCATTATTGACTTATTCATAAAATAAAGGTATTTCACATTACCAATACTAAATGAAGCTAATGTCAAGCGCCCGGCATAGCCGTAGCAGATATGTTTAGCCTTTACTCGCTAGTCGACCTAAAAATAGAAGCGTCCGACCTTTCCGAATCAAGCTAAACGAACCTTAATTAAATCTGGCAAGTAGGGATGAACGCTGTACTCAGCCGCTACGGTGGCTATTGCATACTAATTCATTAACATTTTCATTTTTTTTATTTTGATTGCAATGATTGGACATAAGCTTTTAAAATACTAAATATGTAAATTCTATGCGTGACGACAATTCATTTACTACTTAAATTTTTTAATAGTGACTGTTCGTGGTGTAAACACAATCCTAAAGCAATAAAAAGCAAACTGCTGTGTAACGCTACATAACTTTTAAGTTTTATGTTGTGATAGTTATCGTTTCATTATACTTTTGCGAAACTGTTATAGAATATGGTACTTTCTGAACAGTAAAAGCGGACGACACGCTGCCGGCGGCGGGCGGTCGTCTCCCCAACGTGACGGCCGAGCCGCCGGACCTGCGCTCGCCCATGGGCCGAGTTCCGCAGTACCAGCCACCCGCCAGCGGCGTCGGCGCCATGGTCCCGCCGCAGTCCTTCTGGCCCCGCAGCCCCTATACCCGCGTCGAGACCTGGCACCGTAAGTATCAGTTTAGGCCGGACCAACCATAGGCAATGTAATTTCAGTAAACTCATATTTTCAAGTAAAACATCTCACAATCCAACTTGTCATCAGATCGCCCTGCGTTTAAGAACATGCACACCGTGTCTCATGGCTCAGAAGATGACGTCGGTCATGATGAAGAAGGCGAATGTCATCAGCCTTGTCCAAAGCATCACTTTTCTTGTCAGGTAAATATATATTCCTATATCTATCACGCATTATGAGATTGACTGCAGTGCGACAGTGACAGGTTTATCTACCCAAGCAAAATACTTAATTTAACGGATAATTAACCGCTATATTTTTTATTTTTAGTTGTGTTTCAACTTTATGTTAATTCTTTAAAATAAATACCTTATTAAAAGATGTAGCAACGAAACACAATTAGGCTCAGAACAGTAAACAGGAATTAGCTCATAGCAAATAATACAACTTTTAGTTATTTTTTTTTTTGAGTATACTCACGGTGGTAAGACTCTCAAATGCATATAAAACAATATAAATCATGCATAATTGCCTGAATAAGACACATTTAATTTTCCGAAACAGTTGAATCCAGTCAGAATTCTGTTACTAATCTCTTCTTTTGTTTCAGATATCCTGCACCTGTATACCGATGGAGAAGCGTTGTGACGGTAAGGTGGAGTGCGCTGAGGCGGAAGACGAGAAGGGTTGCTTACCGGTATGCGACGAGACGCGCAACCGGACGCTGTGCCACAGTACCAACGTGTGCATCAAGGTTGAGTGGCTGTGCGATGGTGATAACGACTGCGGCGACTTCTCCGATGAAACTCATTGTGGTAAGTAACTGCAAAGCTCATTATTTAGCTATGTGCTTAGTTAAAACTTCAATAAAACATTTCGCCGTTATATCCTTAGTATGGTGTAATATTGTTAGCATTAGATACCATTTACGGCATAGGCCATGTCCTGGGAAAGTTTTAGGGCCTTAAGTCTTCAGCTTACGAGAAAAAATGGGTGTATTGTGGTTAAAACCAACTTAACAGCCCGACCTTTATCTCGGTTATCTATAGTTGTATCAATATCTAACAGTACTTTTACGTTTATACCAGGTGGCAATGTGAACTGCACAGCAGACCAGTTCCAATGTGCCAACGGTCTGTGCATCCACAAGGACTGGGTGTGTGACGGCGACAACGACTGCCGCGACAACTCCGATGAAACCAACTGTACGAAGGGCAAGTAAGTAAACATTCAAATCTAAATATTGAAAAAAAAGAAAAATTACGCGGTTGTAGTAATGAAGGTTTCCTACCTCATAGATGGTATAAAAACTTAAATAGGTATAAAACCTTTGCGAGGAAATCTTTTTGGCAAAAGATCTGTCCCAGAGTATTAGGTATAGCTCTAAAATACCGTCTGTTCGGACCAAGATCCAAAATGGCAAAACCGATATCGACAAAAATATGAGAAACCTGTCAGCAATAGCACAGGCTTTTTTTGTTGCTTTCTGAGGTTCTACGCTGACTGTGACACGGTTACAAGTTTTTTATATTTACCTACAAAACTTTATTTATCGGTACCTTAACATGTGAAAACACATGTCATGTGAGAAACTTCGAAATGATTTAAACATATAATTTTGTATTCTACCCTCTAGCATGCCTACAAAAAGTTCACTCAAAATGTAATGAAAATAGAAACCTTAGTTGCGTGAATGAGATCATGTAATAATGTTCTGATTTAATCGCGCTCCTCCGCCTACTGTATGACGTCACATTGTATTACCGTAATATTAACTGCGTCATAGACGTTTACTAAGATACTCCGTAAAACTAGCAATGACTCTACATACAAACTTGCGTCAAGAATTGCCTGCATGCATATTTATTAGCCATTGGACAGACTCCTTTTTGCTTTTATTTACTATAGTATTTAAAAAGAGAGTAAATTAATTGGTGGTGTCACGGCGCTGTGTAGTTGCTACGTCGTAGCAGTATAGTTGTGTTTCGCCTACGCTCAATATATGTACACGTGATAGGGCTCTTGTATGAGTCTAGTTAAATCGTTATTGCTATTATATAATTCCTTTAGAGAAGCCATTAAAAAACTATAAAATACTACGTAGGAAATTCGTTGAATGTACCAAAATACACGTTAAAACAAGTGTGTTCAAATAAAACAAATGGATATAACATTTAGTTCATCTCATCGAACTTTACCTTTCAAACTATTCAATGATTTGCTTTTAAGTAAAAAAAAATAGGGTTTCTAATTTACACTTCATTAGAAGCCGTTTGTTTTAAACCCCCCTCGCAAAATGAGAGGGGCGTAAAATGTTTGACGTGTCTGTCTGTGTATCTGTATGTCTGTTTAAATCTGTGTGTAGCTCCTAAACGAATAAACCGATTATGATGCGATTTTTTTTATTTGAAGCTGATGTGATCGAGTTACTCTTAGAATTATGAGGATATGTTTAACATTTTGAAAATTATCAGAAGTTTTCTTAAATTAGTTGAGGGTTTCTTGAATTTTTAATTTATCGTTATTAGCGCAAACATTAAGTTTAGTTATTTGGTAGAAAAGTTCATAGCGATATAGATGATATCCGTTCAAGGTAATTCGTCCTAGTCTAAAAATAGAGATGACTAATCAAATAATTACATGTGATTATAGAATTCATTGATTAGAGCTTTGATTCCGCAATCTATGGAAATGTTTACTTATTGTTAATAACTAAACTTTTGATTATGCTATAGCGTTTTTAAATGTTAACAGTGCCTTTTCGTCATAACACATAAATTTATTGCAATATAGCAATAAATGGAGAACCACAGACAAACTGTGTAAATGATTTTGTGGGGCATTGTTTTAGTATAAATAAGGTTTATTGTAAAATAATAAATAAATGATAATACTAAAAAGTAATAAACGTTAAAATGTACATACTTTTTCACCCGGGAAAGTTCTCATGGACTTCCTCCACCGTGGGAAAGGCGGAGGGGTTAACACTGGAGAGCTTGTACTAACCTAGTCGAAAAAAAAAGGGTAGCTACTAGGCCACGAATACATTAATACGTCACATATCCGCTAAAAGTATGCGAAGCGCACTCACAAAAGCCTTTAGTTTTCAGTGACCTAAAGTCGCATATAACATCAGTTTTTTTATATATATTTATATATATTTTGTTTATAAAATATAATATAGTATAATTATTATATCAATTTTGGCACCTCTTCTTCGGCTTTATTCTAAGAACGGTACGGCATTTGTTTATCTTACTTAAATTAAACGAGAAACTCTTTGATCAAAAATGATTTAAGTTACTAAAAATAGAAATTAATTACGTTTATAAATAAATGTGAGACACGCATTGTTCGGAAAGGGTGGGCAGAGGCATGCCGTCATACAGCCAGTCTGTCAAACGCCCACGATGCGCCATGTCAAAGAATAAGAATATTTTTTATTGGATTATTGAAGGAACCGCCCGACATTTACTTTATTATTTTTTTTAGATCAAACGCGAATACTCAATTATATATTTGACTGCAAGGATGTGGCATAGGCCACCACGCCAATAACCACTGTGTTAGACGTGCTGCAGGTTATTTCCTCGCATGAGGCATTTTGACTGGCACGGGACTTTTTGAAAAACATTTTAATACCTATTCTTAAAGAAAAAAACGCGATTTTAGGCACCTAAATAAACGTTCACGTTAATTTTAGCCGGTCAAACGCTGGCCAGTACTAATAAGTAAAAATAATTAATAAAAAATAAACGTAATTTGAAATTAGGTTCCTATAGTTAGAAAGCATTGAATATACCGCCTTCGCCCTTCGGTGTGTTGTTACAATGTGCACTTATTTTTATTTATGTAAGCTACGTAGGTGTTTTCAAAGGCGAAGCATTCCTACTTGTTTTCTTTTTTAAACTTTCAGAGCTTTTCTCAATATTCTCGTGGTTCTTGCAGTTTCTACCTACGGATATTTATAAAAGGTCTTTTGTGTAAATAAGATTCCGTGTTTATGCAATTTCTACTAATAGGTTTTCGCAAACTATAATTAACTATTTATTTTTAGATTATTTTAATTTTTTATGTCTATATAGACTTTTTTTGGTTAATAGCACGTAGTAGTGGACTTTCGTGGTCGTGGTTTTTTATATCACCTACTTTTTTAATTTGTGTATTTAATCACGGTCTTTTTATTTATACCTCTTAAGTTTCAAATATTGTAAACGAAGAAATACTATACAAAAACTTGTTCTAAAATCTCAAACTGAAATAATTACGTTACTCGATTACTTCGGTTTATTTAAAAACGTGATAAGTGGACAGTTTTCGTCAACACAGGGATAGGTAGATGTGTTTTATACCACACCCTGTACAGCCAGACGGTATTAAAACCATATAATATCGGTGCGAGGTTTATAAGACTTAAAACATCAATGGAACGTATACATGTTTGTATCGAAAAATACCTATGCTATATTTTGATTCGGTCGATTCGTCTTGTACCTATTTATAGGTAAACACGTAATTTACATACACATATTTTGTTTGTTACATTTTTTTTTTAATCTGGGTTGATTGATGCGACATTTATATATTACGACGCAATATTATTTAGGTCCGTTAAAATAGACTTCGTGATAATATTTCAGAAATTCTGATCTAAAATAGTCTCATAGAACAATTTAAAAAGTTTAGGCGGGACTTTCGGGATTTTATTTTACATTGCGCGGCACGAGCTGTAGCGGTCGGTAGATCAATACTGCGGGGTGGGCGGGGAAGGCAAGGGGCGAAGGGTGGTGGGAACCGGAGAACGTTTCCATGGCGACGCGCCTACGCGCCCCTGCGTCCCTTCAAGGAGACTTGCCCAATATATCCAACTTCCGTGGGCGAGCTCATTATAGAACGAAATCATCGACGTGATTAACATAACTGGTACACCTATAGCAACTTAGTGACGCTAATGTGACGTATTCATGAAAGTAGGACTATGGACAACTGGTTTAAGTATCGCCTATAAATAGTTATGTATGGAACGTAATTATACATAAGAGCGATAAAAATATACTTAAATAGTTGGAGATTATGATCATATTCATAATTTATTATGTAGGCCCAGGGTTAGGAAACGCTTCTTCATGTTTCACATTGAGATGAATATGAATCTGAACATAAAAATAAATACCAACGATATTTTTTTTTACTTAGAAATGTTGTGGATGCACCTAAGATGGACACGTAAAATCCGGACGTTTTTAGCTTGTTGACTCTACCGTTTGGTAATTGAAACATATTTCTTAAAATAGTTTACATATCAATCTCTAGTTATTTATTATCTAAGTATATATCTGACTATATAATTATACACAGTTATGAATCACGAATTAGTTGATTTTTGGATATTATTAATAAAAAAAAAGTGGGGAAGATTTTCTTTCGGACTTTTTAAATAGTTTTTGTTGGTTTTTATTATCATTTTATAAGAGCTGCAATATATTAGGCGATCGACTACAAGGTTCTTTCACAATTACTTCTTTTATTGCTGAAGCATTAAGCCGCCTTCCATGGTTGGCGACATCGTGGATCGCGCCGCACGACCGAAGACCACGGACCGCGCACCGAGGCTCTCTTATGGCGCGCCCTAGCTCGTGTGTCTCTTGAGAATCAAACCCAATTTTAATTGACTTAGAGTACTTTGACTCACGGTGGATTGTGACTGACCGGCACTGACACGTCTGCGCTATCACGGACGAGCCGCTTCCCGCGGTGCGCAATGAGGGTGATCCGCGATATTGCTCACGTGGGTAGCCGGCTTAATGCTTTAGCAATAAAATTAGTCAATGTGAAATATCCTTATAGTCGACTGCCTAATGTATTGCAACTGTTAAAAATTATAATAAAAATTTACAAAGTTTTGAAACTATTTAACAAAGTTTTGAAGAAAGTCGTCCCCACTTTTTTCAAAATAATAGTATCCAAATATCAACTAATTCGAAATTTATGTATATCGAGATAAATAATAATACTTAGATAATAAATAACGATAATAACCAATAATACCAATAAATAATCATTATGCAAGCAAAGAAAAGCATTCGCATTATTCAGAAATCATCCAATTTCTTATTATTAATTTACATTTTTATCATCAATCGTTGCAGATTGAGTTCTATAAAAGCTAACCTTTGAGTTAATAGATAGATTAAAATACCTATTAAGGATAGGAGGAAGTCAACACAAATCAACACAATCTAAGTTCTATCTCACACTTACGTAGGTACCAAATCTTACCTGATAATGAGACCATATTGTACCTATATATTTGTTCGCAGATGTCGTGAAAACCAGTTCATGTGTGCGATTGGTGAGTGCATATCGGAGCACTGGCGCTGCGACAAGGAGGCTGACTGCCCTGACAGCTCCGACGAGGCCGACTGTCGTGAGTATTTAGTTTGAACCGAAGATACATACACATTAAATTATTAATGTTATACAGTTTCAAACATTTACCTGGGCATTTGGATTATTGGATTTCTGCAATGAATACTTATGTAGGCTATCATATAGCAACATATATCAGAAACATAATAGTTAAAAAGTTTATTGAAGCACCGATGAATTTGCATTAATGCATAACATCAGGTGGGTAATGCTACTTGCCTTAGTCTCTTATTGATATTAATAATTGTTCGCATTATCTAGGAATGCACTTTACGAGTTAATCGGATTATAGATCACTAGCTGTCCCCCGCGACTTTGTCCGTGTGTTTTAGTTTCATGTTTTGCGCGGAACCCACAAATTTGATTACCATAAAAAAGGTTATAGTAAGTTAATATTAAAAGATTGATAAGATGCTGTCGCGGGCTTTTTTGTAGGACTATTTAAGATAAACATTTACATTATATTTTATATACCTGTAACTCTAAAGGTTTTTGCAGCGCACGCCAGAATAGCTCGCAGACGGCAGAATTTTTTCCTACTTACGTGACACTTATCGTTATATTTTGGACAATTTACACAATATCCTTATAAATTATAGGCTATGTGTTATACTGATGTATATACTATATTATTATAAAGTTACATTAAAATCCATTCATATAGTTTTTGCGTGAAAGAGTAACAAACATCCATGCATACATCTTTACATACTTTCGCGTTTACAATAGTAAGGATAGTAACCTAGCATTTAGTTAAATTACGTAACCGTTACTTTATACACTGGCTCCTATAATACATTTTATACTAGTACTGGAGACAGGGTTATCAATCGAAATTCTTAAAATTTCTTATGTCATTAAAGAAAAGTTATCATTATTATTATAATCCGTATCATACATTCCTTCAGCTGTGGATCTCATCCGATGTAGCGAGAATGAGTTCCAATGCGACAACAAAAAGTGTATCCGCAAAGACTTCCAATGCGATGCTGACAACGACTGCGGCGACTGGACCGACGAGGACTCCTGTCCTATGCCGTCGGGCAATTGCAATGCTGGCGAGTTCAGGTACATACAAATGTTAAAAACTAGAGCAAATCATTATTTGTATTTTCTTTAGCCTTGTATAACCCACAGCTGGGCTATATAGCGGAGAGTGGCATACTGGTTGACAAAGAGGGGCCTCCCTTTTGCTATACCTATCTTTTGTTAACTATTTCAGTTTAATGACCACGAAAATTTACTTCCATCGTGCTCGATCACACCATGGAATAACATTTGGGTGTTCTACTCATGTTTTATCTGAGTCTGGGTGTTCATTGTGTATACACATAGGTCTAGTCAAGTTTTCTTAAATTTGAAACTATTTTAAATTCTGCAAGCAAATCTGGAGATATAGCCTCTAAATTTAGACGAATACAATATAATACAATATAAATAGAATTTATTTTGTATTTTCACCAAGAGTATCCACAATAAAAAAAAATATTTATAGTTTTGCTATATAAACGGGTGTCAATATAAAAATTTATAATGCAGGTGTAGCGACGGTAAATGCATCCCTGAACGTTGGAGGTGTGACGTTAAGAAGGACTGCTATGACAACGGCGATGAACTGAACTGCGATCCTAACGCCATGCGAAACTGTACCGAGGATGAGTACACCTGTGCTGATCGGCAATGCATTCTGGTAAGATGTTGTCAAGTTTCTACGGTATACTCCCCTAATCCTAGAGCAAAGTAGAGAGTTAAACAAGTAAATGAAAGCAACATCATTTATAACATTTCGACGGACCTGTTGGTCTAGTGGTTAGTGACCCTGACTGCTAAACCGGAGGTCGTCGGTTTGATTCCCACCCAGGAAGAATCTTTGTGTGATGAGCACGATCATTTGTTCTGTGTCTGGGTGTAATTTATCTATAATACGTATGTATTTAGAAATATATAAGTATGTTTATCAGTTGTATGGTTGCCATAGCACAGGCTCTGCCTAGTTTGGGATCAGATGACCGTGTGTGAGATGCCCCAAGATATTATTATTATTATATTATTATTAACATAATAACTCTTAAGTTCTTGGTTATTTACATTGTGAAATTTTGTCGATATTATGTTAGAATTAACACATGAACCGCAACTGATGCAACCATAAATAATATCGTATAATCATATCTACGTCAAGTACCTAACTGATTAAATATTTTATAGAAAACATGGCTTTGTGATGCTGTACGCGACTGCACAAACGGAGAGGATGAAATGGACTGCGAGGTACACTGCGAAGAAGACCAATACACTTGCAAAACCCAAGACCATCTCATCAGCTCTGTATTCCGGAACTGTGTGAACAGAAAACACGTTTGTGATGGCATGAAGGACTGTCCCGAAGGAGATGACGAGGAAAGATGTCCAGTAAAGAGGATTTGTTCTCCTGATGATAAGTGTGAACCCAATATGTGTATAACAACGTACGAAGGGAATGAAGTCTGCACTTGTCCATTGGGTTTCCTTTTAAACCATAACAATCACAGGTAATCACGTTTCCATCGCAGCTTAATAACATAAGATCTATTTAAAAATCTGATATCGTTATAACGCAATTTTATTATATACTTTTGTTGATAAAATTATCTGAATTGTAGGACAACGACTGATGAATGTTTTGTTTTTAGCTGCCGGGATATAGACGAATGCATGTACGAACAAGACCCAGTATGCTCTCAGACGTGTTCGAATACAGTTGGCAGTTTCAAATGCGGCTGCATGACTGGTTATGTGCTTAGACCTGATGGGAGATCTTGTAAACCAACGGGCGAATCACCAACGTTATTGTTTTCAAACCGCGTTGGTATAAGACAGGTATGAAAAAAGTTATGTTTTAAAACTTTTCATTTCCAAGTATTAGTCCAAGAGCTGGCACGCATTTTTGGGTAGGTATTTGAGGCAAGCTGAAAACTTGTCCTATAACTTTTCAGACACACCCCAACACGGAACTGCAGACCTGGCTGGCGGGTAGCGGGTCTAAACCAACCCCTAAATTTTTGAATTTTTTTTTTTTTTTAACTAAAAAATATATTTGAGGCAAGCTGAAATTTTAATATGTTGTAGTTTAATGTTTATACAATACAAAAAAAAAAAGACAGGCGATTCTGTCGGGTCTTTAGCACTGCCAGGCGTGTGCAAAAATATTTTGCAAAAAATTCGAAAAAATGTATTTGAGGCAACTTGAAATTTTGACCGAATATTATTTACAATTAAAAAAAAATATTCCCAAAAAGACAGGCGATTTCGTCGGGTCCTTCTACCTGCCAGGTGATCAAATACATTTTGTATAGGTGCGAGTGCGTAGCACTATTCACAAGCTGTAGTGTGAGAGAGAGCGTTTATCGGCAGCTGTCTGCGTCTTTGCTCGCTGCGTTACTATTGGCTCCGGCGAGGTCACGTGACTTACAGCAGCCACGAGGCTGGCAGTTGGAATTTTGGAGTAAAAAATATAAAATTTCGTAAACTTATATGGAAACCTGCTTACATTATTATAATTGTGTTGTTTTTTATTTGTTAAATGGAAATATTTACTGTGTAATTGTTTTGTATTATAAAAAATTGGTTATATATTCAATTTTAATGAAACTCAGAACGTAATAAATTTTCAAAATTTTGGAAAAAAATTAATTTCCGTAAAACTTTTTTATTAAAATTTTTTGCATGGAATTAATATTTTTGCCACTTAACTGGAAATTAAAGACAATTTTTTTTTTTTTTTACAGTATTCTAATTTACAAATCATTCAGAAATTGATTAATTTTTTACTATTAAAATTGATAATGCTTAACGTGTTAAGAAAGTTCATAAATAACAAAAATATAATTTAAAAAAAATAGATGTATTAACATAAAATAATACTACAAGAACAGATTTATAATAAATATAAAAATACAAAATTTATTTAATTTGCTTTAAGACTCATTATTAATCATCGTCTGTCGATGTTTCATCATAAGAACAATCAGAATCTGTTTCTAACTCATCTATATCAGATTCGGCTACCTCTTCATGATCTGCAAAAAGAAATATATTTGGGTTTATTTAATTTATCATAGAAATTCGAATGCAGCAGTTATTGAAGAAAAATTATGTGTAATAATAACGACTCCAAAATTCCAACTGCCAGCCTCGTGGCTGCTGTAAGTCACGTGACCTCGCCGGAGCCAATAGTAACGCAGCGAGCAAAGACGCAGACAGCTGCCGATAAACGCTCTCTCTCACACTACAGCTTGTGAATAGTGCTACGCACTCGCACCTATACAAAATGTATTTGATCACCTGGCAGGTAGAAGGACCCGACGAAATCGCCTGTCTTTTTGGGAATATTTTTTTTTAATTGTAAATAATATTCGGTCAAAATTTCAAGTTGCCTCAAATACATTTTTTCGAATTTTTTGCAAAATATTTTTGCACACGCCTGGCAGTGCTAAAGACCCGACAGAATCGCCTGTCTTTTTTTTTTTGTATTGTATAAACATTAAACTACAACATATTAAAATTTCAGCTTGCCTCAAATATATTTTTTAGTTAAAAAAAAAAAAAAATTCAAAAATTTAGGGGTTGGTTTAGACCCGCTACCCGCCAGCCAGGTCTGCAGTTCCGTGTTGGGGTGTGTCTGAAAAGTTATAGGACAAGTTTTCAGCTTGCCTCAAATACCTACCCAAAAATGCGTGCCAGCTCTCCTACTATATGTACACGTATATGAATGATTTCTCTTCATGGTATTTATTTCAATTCACGAACAGGTTTGGCTCACTGGGGACAACTACATGCCCGTAGTGAAAGGGCTACACGACGCGGTCGCTTTGGACTATCACTACGAGAAGCAGCTTGTTTTCTGGTCTGAAAACAATCTTAAGGTTATTAGAGTGGCTCAATTAAACACCAATAATTTAACAGGTGAGTGTCTCTATACTTATAACATTACTTTCTAAATGGTACCTACTTAATTATTATTTTTTTAAGTTTGTGCTGGATTTAAGATGATTTGTACATATGTTTACATTGCTTGCTTTGTTCATAGATGTAATAAGGTGGGGTTTAGAAACACCAAGTGGAGTGGCAGTTGACTGGATACATGACTTACTATTTTGGACGGACTCTGGCACTCGACGCGTCGAGGTGACTAATCTGGACGGTTCTCAGAGAGCTGTTATTGCTGCTAATGACCTGGATAAACCAAGGGCTATTGCGGTGCATCCTGGAGACGCTCTGGTATTTTGGACTGATTGGGGTAAATGCCTTACAATTTTAAACTTTCGTTGTCTTTAAAGAACTTTGATTACAAGGGTCCTTGATTTTTAAATTTTAACGAATCTTACTTTGTTCGTTGTTTAGCTTAAAATTTCTCGATTAGCCCCAGTAAACTGTTTAACAAATTTTAAATATATTTCGTATTTTTAGGACCCAACCCTAAGATAGAACGCGCGGATATGGACGGTAGCAGAAGAAAGAGTATAGTTGTGGACAAAATCTTCTGGCCGAACGGACTTACAATTGACTACACAGAGTCTAGGATATACTGGGCCGATGTAAAACACCACATCATTGAGAGAGCTTCCTTTGATGGACGAGATCGGAGGAAGGTACGGTCCATACATGTATCTTACGTCTACTTGTTTTGCAATATACCTACCTATGTATATTAAAGTTTTTATATTGAAATCCTAAAGTCTTTAACTTTAGATTTTGCTAGCTCGATATTTAATCATAAATGATAAAGGCACCGAGTAAAACAATTCGACATGATAACAACGTTCTGACGGCGTGACTCAATACGGTATGCACAATTTACCCAACAGGTAACCAATAAAGGCCTGCCTCATCCGTATGCCCTGACTCTCTTCGAGGATGCTGTGTACTGGACTGACTGGCACACCAAAAGTATATCGACAGTTAATAAGAACACTGGTATGGGAATACAAACTGTGCATGCTGGACTTAACATCCCCATGGATATTCATAGGTAAGTTAATCATGCCAACATTAGAGCAGACGGACTTAGGTAATGAAACATAACCGTAATAAACTTTAAGCGTTTATATAATAGGTAAACAGAGTAGCTAACATCTGAATCAAATATTAACCAGCTCGTATGCTAGTATCGTAATACCGATATTCCGCAAGTAATGCTACCGAATACTGTACCATACTTCAGAAAGACTCTGCTTTAAAGTTTAAGGAGAATGAGATCGTGTGGGTAAACTGTATTAATATTATATTTTTTCGGCAGCTATCACCCCCTAAGGCAGATAAGGACGTACAGGAACCGGTGTGGTAATAACAACGGTGGTTGTTCTCATTTCTGCTTGCCGAACACCAATGACCACACCTGCCGGTGTCCCGTTGGATTCAACCTCAACTCTGATGGGTATGTTTAGACAAAAAATAACAAATATTAAAAAAAAGCATGTTACCATTCCCATCTCTGTCTCCACCTTAGAGTAAACATAGACTAGTTAGTAGCCCCTTGTGCAGAACGCAAGCAAATTTTTAGCTGTAAGGACTAAACTTGTTTACTCCTTACAGCTAAAAAACGGCGCGCTCTGTTTTTAAACTCTATAGTTTACTTATTTTTCCTCTAAGGTCTTACCTTACAGATGCTCCTAACCTTAAAACAATGTGTTACCAATTTCTTTTAATTACAGCCGCATATGTGAACAAACCCCAGAAAAGCTGCTTCTTTATGCCCGCAAAAAGGACATAAGGCTGAAACAATTGAATCCACGAAAACAAACTGATTCCTTGGATATGGTAAGTCATAATATTCAAGGATCTTCATCACGCGCTGAAGAAGAATTGAGTTAGTAACAATGCAGCAAGAACAAATTTGTTTTTGTTTGTTTAGGTAATACCTCTGGAGACGATCAAGTCGGCAGTAGCTTTGGACTGGGATCACAATACCAACTCTATATTCTGGACAGACGTGGACAAGGATACTATCAATCATGCCTACTTAAACGGAACGCAACAGACTGTTATTGTGGGATCCAATCTAAGTAAGTCATTATTACAACTCTAAAGATAGTTTAATGTCATTTATATAAAAGCATTTGTATTAATTATTCTAAATTATTATTTTTAGTATGGCCTGCCGGTTTAGCATATGATTGGCTAACTAACAAACTGTACTGGACCGACGCCGGCACCAACAGGATCGAGGTGGCCAATGTGGACGGCAGCATGAGGACCTTGCTGGCGTGGGATAATATTGAGAGGCCGAGGGATATCGTTGTGGATCCAAAAGGTTGGTATATCAATAAAAGAAACAAAACACAACAATAAGATATTTATCTTGAATTATATTTTTACGAAGTTCAGATCTACGATATACATTTTGACATTTACATCTATACTCTTATGTTGTAGGTGGCGTAATGTACTGGTCAGACTGGGGAACGTCTCCCTGCATTGAAAAGGCCGACATGGATGGTGGAAATCGTCGGCGTCTGATATATGGAAACATGACCTGGCCAAATGGATTGGCTCTCGATCTAAAGTACAGCCGCATTTACTGGACTGACGGAGGAAACCAGACTATTGAATACGCTAACATGGATGGGTCTGGCAGAACTATTTTAATAGGTTTGTACTCGTAGAACACTAGGCTTATACTTTGATCAACGTTGAACAAAACTGTGGATGAGCTGTTTCTGATTAATTTGTCATTGATACTACAGGACAAGACCTACGTCACCCTTTCGGTCTTGATCTCTTTGGTGACGAAGTGTTCTGGACCGACTGGGACACTCTGTCTATTCAAGCAGCCAACAAGTACACCGGCAAGAACAGACGGACACTTGGCGCTGGTGTCGCCGGCCTCATGGATGTGCGCGTGTTTCACAAGGAACGACAAACTGGAGTCAACCGGTATGTTAATTTATAAGTACACATGTAAAACAAAAATACAAAAAGAGACTTGACTGGATATTAACTTTGGAGACGACCAAGCATCATATTATTATAGGGTTTTTTTTCTAAACAGATGCGGTAAGAATAACGGCGGATGTTCACACCTATGCTTATTGAAGCCTATGGGAAGATCTTGTGCTTGTCCTATTGGAATAAAAATTGGTGTAAGTTTATTTCTATGCCTACATAACGCTAGTTCGTGTTCTGATGTAGCTATTTACATTAAAGTATTGTTTTGGCATTCACAGAAGGACAGCAAGACATGTGCTAACGGCCCTGTGAATTACTTGATATTTGCTCACCGAGTGGACATTCGCGTCGTATCTTTGGATGTACCCTACCTCATCGATGTACCACTGCCGCTTCCCATACTCAAAAATGCTTTTGGTGTTGATGTCGATCATAAAACAAGTAAGTTCTTAACAAAATCATTAAAGTTTAATAAGAACTTCAGGTTTATAAAACCTTCAATTATATAATACAAAACATTGCTCATATTTTAGGTCTTATTTACTGGACTGATACTGGCGAAAGAAAAATCCAACGTGCAAACAGAGCTGGTCAAGAAATCGAAACTATTATTGGAAAAGGCTTACATACAGTTGACGGAATCGTGATTGACTCTACTGGACGCAAGGTAGGTATTGTTGTTATTGGTACCAACCAATGGTGTCTACCTATTTAAAAGAGTAGGTATACAGCTGTACATACATAGCTTGTGTATACTTCGTCTTATCTGAATTTAGAACATAGCTAGGTAGTTAAAAATCATTTATGTTTTAAA
This sequence comes from Diachrysia chrysitis, assembly GCA_932294365.1. NCBI lineage: Eukaryota > Metazoa > Arthropoda > Insecta > Lepidoptera > Noctuidae > Diachrysia > Diachrysia chrysitis. The sequence continues at coordinate 5,032,921 of OW028649.1, read as the reverse complement.
GATTTACTGGACTGACGGAGGAAGGAACAGTGTTGAAGTAGCTGAACTCGATGGCACTAACCGAAAAGTTCTTGTGTGGACCGGATTAGGTGAGCATCGGATCTAAAACCCAATAACTTCTTTAGACTCCTCTAATTTATTTTCCTAATTATAGTATGCGCTTAAATCAAGAAAGCATTTGCTCATGTTAAATATTGTTATTTTCATAGATTCTCCCCGCGCTATAGCATTGCATTACGAGTATGGATACATGTTCTGGTCTGATTGGGGAACATCTGCCAAAATTGAGCGAGCCGATATGGATGGAAATAATAGGTATGTTTTTACCAAGTTTATTAGTACCTACATATTACTAAATAAAAGCAGAATTTCCTTATATCGGTAACTAACAAAAATTATCATTTAGGCGCGTGATCGTCGAAAGCAACATCAAGTGGCCAAATGGTTTGGCCATTGACAAAATCGAGGGTCGTCTGTACTGGAATGACGCAAAGGTTCTATCCATAGAAAGTTCTGATTTCAATGGAAACGACCGGCGAACTATCTTGAGCAATGTTCCATATCCTTATGGAATAGTTATTGTTGGACCGCACGTTTACTGGACGGACTGGAGAACACAGGCACTGCATAGGGCTGACAAAAATAATGGCAAAAATTCCATTATTATTAGGAAGAACCTAGAAGGACTGATGGATATTCGAGCAGTGCAGGTATATATACGACTCTACTTTATACAAAACTTTTATTTCGTGTCTGGTCTGCGATATTATTGCTGTTACCTGGGTTACCTAGTCTGCTGCCCTATTTACAATAATTAAAATGTAATATTATAATTTAGTTGAGTCCTCCGTGGTTGAGTGGCGTACACCGGTTTTCAAGGTGTCCCCAGCTCTAAGGTGCCGAGTTCGATCCCCGGACGGTTTAATGTAGGAAACCACTTTTCTACATTGTCTCGAGTCTAAGTGTTTGTGGTACCTTCGTTGTCTCTGATTTCATAAAAAAAATCCATAGCTACTTTCTTAGGTTCAGAGCAATGAATGTGATGTTGTCCACATAAAATGTGAACAATATCACATGGATGTGAAATATTTTAATAAATTTGATTATAATAGGATTGATATACCTTCATAATGCAATACATTTATCATTCGGTTTTACAGGGTGAACGTGAACTTGAAAACGCTTGTGGCACAAACAATGGCGGTTGTTCCCACCTCTGCCTTCGATCTCCACAAGGATACTCGTGTGCTTGTCCAACCGGCCTACTATTCAACTCTAGCGATCCAAACCCTAAGACTTGCAGGAAATACCCTGAAAACTTCTTATTCTTTGCAACGAAGACTAGCATTGCTCTCATATCGTTCGACACTCCTGAACAATGGGATGTAGCCTTTCCCATCAAGGTACAGAATGCTGTGGCTGTTGACTTCCATTGGGATCGCAAGCTCTTGTTCTACACCGATGTAGATATGGATGTTATCAGGTACGAGAATAATGACCTCATACATAACAGACCTCATATATACTTAAACATGGTCATTATCTGTAATTTCATTTAATTTTTACAAGAATATTCTGTATTATTGATGTTTCGGCAATTACACTATTGTGGAGATCTATAGAGCTAGCAACCAACAGTTTATAATAAATGATTTTAATCTTGTTCTTGCCAGGTCGATAAACATGCTGAACATGAGCGATACGAAAGATGTCATCAAAGGCAACATGGGTATACCTAATGGTTTGGGCGTAGATTGGATCGCAAACAACATCTATTGGACAGACAATGAATATAAGGTAAGTTACTGCAAGATAGTGTTGCAAATAAGAATTATATGATACCTACAGTTATTGCAGCTCTTATCTAAAATACTTGTTTGCAGGTTATTGAAGTAGCGCGGTTAGATGGGACTTCAAGAAAAACATTGCTCAGCAATCTAAGTGAGCCTAGGGCATTAGCACTGTTTCCTGCTAAAGGGTACGTTAACTGTTCTAAGACAACAGTAATTCTTTAGTTTTCGAAGACTTGCGTTTTACTAAACTGCTTTATTTCTAGGTACCTTTATTGGAGCGATTGGGGTCAAACGCCGTGCATAGAACGAGCGTTTTTGGATGGCAGTCAAAGGAAAATCATCGTGATTCAAGATGTCGGCTTTCCTAACGGTATAACAATCGATTACAAGGAAAGAAGGCTCTACTGGACCGACGCTCTGAGACACAGAATAGATACCTCTGACTTGAACGGCCAGCATAGGGTTCAGTTGATTCCAGAAGCCAAGAACCCCTTCGGAATGACTCAGGTACCATTTTAATTTTGTTAAAATCGTTGCTAGACAAATTGGATTAGTCCTTTGATCCCGACTCTAATTTGGTCTACATTATCAAACTAAACGCAGGTTCTCAGCCCTCTGCTATGAGAACCGAACCAACCAATACTATGTTACACTTCCATTCTCAGATCAACATCAAAATACCACAAACAGGAATAACGCAGGCAAGTTGAACTCCACATGATCTACCCAAAAAGGACATGTATAACATAAGACTCTGCGTTTTCGTTACTTAAGTCTCAAATTTCATTTTAGTTCAACGACTACATATACTGGACAGATTGGTACAAGAAAGCAGTGATGAGGGCTGATAAAAAGACCGGAAAGAACGTGACAGCGTTAAGAACTGATTTGGAGATGACGATGGAGATAAAAGCGGTGTCATCCGAAAAGCAGCATGGGTGGAACCCTTGTAAGGAAGATAACGGCGGATGTTCTCACCTGTGCTTCTTTAGGGAACACGACTACATTTGCGCCTGCCCAGAGGATGTTGATCGACGGCCATGTTCAACAGGTAGATAAACTATTTACACTAACCCCCAAAAGCCATTAAAAAGTAAAAATTTTTCGACATAATCGAAATAGGTATTTATCGATTACTTAAGATTGTATATATATCATGTATGATATATGTATATTCTTAAGAGTACTTAATTTTTCAGTTTTTTTTTTTTCATAAATATTGGGAAATGTGGCAACTAACTTTCAAATCTTTTGTTCAGTGCCGAAGACCCGCATAGATAACAGGATGCCAGCGCACTATCCCCCGTTCTACGACTACACAGACATACAGGAAGAGAACGGCCTCCCTCCGCCTCCAACTGCAATGCCGGAAACCAGCATTGGAGCCATCATCCTCATGGTCTCCGTCGTGATCTGCGTCATACTTGGCATTCTAGTCGTGTTATATGTTTGCGGTAAGAACAAATATTTATAGACACTTGTTCAAACATATGTAAAATTATACGAAGAATATCATGTAGGTACACAATATTATCAAGGACATAAAGCCATATTGATAAAGCACATTTTAAAAAGAATAAAGAGGTCTGATTTCTCAATAGACCATTGTATTTTATATGTTAGCTACAATCTATGCTATGCCAACTGAAAACACAGGTAATAGAAGTTTCATCATTGTTTACTAGGAAGTGAACTTATGGCATGCTAATATTTTATATGACTCAAGTTACAAGATCAGATGTAGCACGACCAAGAAATCATCTGGCACAGATGCAGTTTACTTTTTACATGTAAAAACATACACATAAAAAATAAATACCTAAAACTTATTGTATTCAACAGTTAAAATGAAACAAGCTCACGATGGGGACTTGAAGGAGAATTACCGAGATTCAGGCGGACACATATCGTTTCACAATCCCAACTACAGTTGCAATACGGGCGCAGGAGGAGCTAATGCCGAACCACTGGAGCGTCGAACTAACCGTTTCCAAGGCATTTTCAAATATGATAAGAATCAGGTAAGAAATTGATTAATTATTTTATGATCACGATGGCGCAACACAACCACTCCCAAGATCCAGATCTAACTGTAAAGTTCCCTTCAAGACCCAAAGCTGATAAGCTTTTTAATTTTTTTATTATAAGGCTCGAGGTTTCTTACCAATATAAGATCTAAGAATATGAGTTCTTGTTGTACACAGGAGCGAGTAACCAACGTATACATCCCGGAAGGCACCAGCTTGCTGCCACCGGCGCCGGCCCCGCCGATGCGCGCGGCTCCTCGGCCCGCTACGCACGATGACTTCGAGCCCGTGACGCTGCACTCCTACGCCTGAGCTGACGCAAGTTACAGCCGGACACCACGCCCTAACGCGCCTACTTTCTAGCTAGTACAGCATACGCTAATTTTGGTGAATGCGAACGTTTAACGGAGCCGCGGTTCTATAACAGAAGCAATCTGCAGAGCCGTTTTTTAAGTCCCCTCCTCAGATAGTGCGAAGTCCACATCAAATGTGGATTTCTGTAAGGTGAACTTATAAAAGAGCTCTCATGATAGCCTGTATGAGAAGTTGCATCTGCCCGCGTGCCTCCGGTCGTAAGTATGGAAATTATACACGTAATAATTAGGTGTCTTGACACCAATTACATCCCGGAGTTTCCAGTTGAATAATGCTGTCGAAGATTATGTTTCCACATTTTCAATACTGCGCTGTAAATATTGTGGCTGACCGTATTAGAGAGCTAGAAAAGTGGTTCTATTAAACGGTTTATTGTGTGGTTGTATTTAGATTTTACCTAAACCGTTTTTTGATCAAACACAGTTTGTAAAAGGAAAGTTTATAACCCGTCGTGGTTGCATCATGGACGTTAAACCAAAAATATGAACATTATTAAATATGAGAATAACAGACAGTAAAAGTGTGAAAGAGTTTAAGAAAACAATATGATTTGAATTTGAATATGAAGTATGTACATTATTCAGATATTCGTCAATTGTATTAAAAATCAAAATGATTTACGTAGGTATTATAAGATCACTATGTAAGCAAAGTACATTAGGATTAAACTAAAGGTATATATAATATAATACGTATCTATATCTAGATTGGATTATAGGTAGATGGTATGTGTGTAAAGTAATAATACTTCATGTCCGCAAAATTGCTATCGTTCGATACCTGTGTCAAAATTATTCCGTGAGTGTCATTAATACTACCTTATTAATAATACAATATTTATATAAAATATGATTATTGTTGATAGGGATAGGAATAATTGTTTAGATGCATAGCGAGTCTGGACGATTTCTTGTCATGTGTAAATAGATGTAAGTATTTATTTGTAATAGATAGAGACCGGATTATATAACAACGCAATAAATAAATGTTTTAATTAATTTAATACTTATATTTCGTATTGATTATATTATTATGAATGTATTCCAACTACATATTTTGGTATATTTTTCGTATAATCTGATCTTAAATTATAAATAATAATAATAATAGCTAGTATATTTAGCCGAAAGGGTGAATGGACAGTTTGACAACTACGATACCATGCTGTTGGACTAAGACAGGCCTTTGACTATACTCATTACCTTTTACCAAAAGGGTGAGTGCTAGGGCGTCCCACTTAGGTTACAATTAAAGTTCAGCGTGATATCGAAGTGTAAAAGGATAGAGATAACAGATAACTGAATACCTATTTATTATTTTTGTACGTGTCGACTGACGCTCGTTTCCCGAAGGCTCACGGGAAAGAACGAAAGTGATTTTAATACTATGAAACAGTGTTTCTTAACCTGTTGTCCGCGGACCCCTGGGATCTGTGAGCACATATGTACGTGTCTGTCTTAACCTGTTTGTGATATTTAGCCTGTTTTCTCTGAAAAGACATTTACTGCTCTTGTATATATTAAAAACAGAAACAGATTTTCAAGTTGAGTCCGCTTTGAGATTACAATTTAGTAGTAACATCAACCCAAACCTTTAAAACCTTCAAATAGACGTATTAAAAAAAAACTTTTTTTGTACGTGTAAGTAGTAGGTACTAAAATAAAAGGGCTGGAATTTAATGCTGTTTTTTATAAAGCGATCCTTGAAATTGTGCTTAATTTCCTAGAGGTCCGTGGATTGAAAAAAGTTAATAAACGCTGCTATAGAACAAAGTTATATCTAGTTACATGTTAAGAGGTTTGGGATCACGTGCATGCCATGTTGCTTGTGAACGTTGTTAGAAAATTAATGTATAAAGTATTACATATGATTTTAATATTAATTTTAAAGATGTTAATATTTTAAAGTGTGTAGAAGCATGTTTGTGAGCAACACGACACGACTGAGAGTTCAGGCGAGGGGTGACGCTCTGTCGAATCCCGACCTCGTTCAAGATGCGGTGTAGCTAGCAGTTTGTACTAAATAAATACATAGCTATTAATACATATATTATACATTTATACTATCAAATTACGTAGTTTCACCGAAATGATTACATATAACCGTTATTTTCTTATTACTTTCGAATACGACGCGATTTTAGAATTAATTCACCAACTTTATTATGGTGACAATAAAATATCAGTGTAAATAGTTAGTTTTAATTACCAATTATTTTGACAGCAAAAATTGATATTGTAAATAATAATTTATTTATACTTTGTACGATATATATTAAATGAAGCCTATTTATTTTGAACGAACGCTTGCCGCGGGGCAGGACGCCACACGCACGTAACATGTTCGTCTCATATCAGAGTTATTCATTTAGTATTTAATTAGAATTTAAATTAAAAGCTTGGAAATTACTCTTTGATCATCTGGCATCGATAATAACGAAACTTGAAAGGCGCTGTGACTGACGGATTTTGTAATAACATTATTTTGTTTTGTTATGTAACAGCTGACATATTAACAAGCGAAATGTTTGAAGTTTCACAGGGTGTTTTAATTAAGGTAGAATTAGGACGGACGTCTACGGACACAGATCCGGTAAAAGAATTCTTACAAAATGATTTATTTATGTAAAATCATTTAATTAAATTATACAAAGAAAACATTTGAAAAACTATTTTTATGGCAGTTTGGGAATTCGCTATGCTTTTTGTAAAAGTACAGTGCTAATGTTTAAACCTGTCTTGCCTATTTTTTCATATTGTTAAAGGTTAGAAGCAGATTTAAACATTACACTAACGTTTACTCCGCATTGTGGCATCACCGACAATTTTAATATACCAAACCAAAGTTCCTTTTCTGAATAACTACTTACGTATTGAAATTGTGTTGTAAAATACTAAACAGTTACAACTAAATATATAAATGTAAATTTATTTTTAAATAATATTAGAACGGGGTATGTATTTATATGTTAATACAAAAAATAATAAAATTAATGTCTACAAAGTACATCTGACATCTCGGATAACTCAAACAATAATTAAATTATAATATTTTACTAGCAAAGCTTATTCATTTCTCATTAACTAATTGCGTGTTAATTGGGGATATTGTAAAACAATCCAGCCTGTTTCAAGTTACTAGGTTTCCTTGAAATCCAATGTGTACCTGTACATACTTGTCTTTGTAAATCTTTCACACCGCTTCGTTCGTTTTACCATATTAAACAATACATTTGAATTTTGGATAACCTTGAACATTAAGTTTCCGATTAATAAATGGCTAGTGCCTGTACTATTAGCTCTTAAAGCAGGACTGTAGCGTCGTGGAAGCAAGAAGCCGCTACGCGCAGTGTAGTGCGCCGTCTCGCTTCGACAACGGCAGCAGTCCCGCATAAGGAACTCATAGTAGGCGCGCAATTACTTTATAAATGTACACCTACATATTAGGAGGCAGTACATGTATATTAATTTCTTAACTTTGCATTTATGTCTAGATGGAGACGAAAAACATCCATTTCTATATAAACGAAGAAAAGAGGTTTGAAAAAATGATTGCAAATACATTACTGTTTTATATTAGTTCTAAGATATATTTTATGTAATTGTTTTGTTACGTAGCTTGTAAGGGATGAGAACTAATATAGTGAGTGCTGTGATACCGGATGCTCTGAGAGTGGTAGTGTGGGTAATCAGCGATGGCGGTTATGATAAATACATAATATATAATTATTAAAGATTATTTTAACGATCCTAATGCTATTACTTTGTCATTGTAAGACACGGAATGCGAAGAAAGAGACACAAAGTGTCAATGAACTCTAAAATCAACAAATTAAATAACATTATCAACTAAAATTTAAAGGAATTGTGTGCCAAATTTTAAATTTTCAATAATAACAGGCATGATTGGTTTTATGATCGATTAATATAAATTAAATTTATAGTTAAAAACAGCTTTAACATTTTGGGAAGCCTCCCTCTATAGGTGTTAAAACTGTTGTTTAATTTATATTTTAATTAAATTTAGAGTTTATCAAAATAATTTGTGTTTTATTTCTGATCCTGAAACATATTTTGCTGTTCTTCATTTATTTTGACTTACATTGGTTAATCGTCCTCTCGGCAAGCTTTAGGCAAGAATGCATTCCAATTCAGATCACTTCAAAATGGTTCAATGTGGTAGACGACAGGGTATGAAAAGTCAGTATTTATTTAGTCCGTCAGTTAGATAATAAAAAATACATAGAACTAGTATTTTTTGCTTTTTAAAAATAATAAATTACTAAGTAGATAAAGCAAATCAAAGTTTAGGAGTGTGGAGTGGGGTCATGCTAGCGTAGAAAATACACGAAATAGGGATGAGGATGAGGACTATTTTTTTTATATCCGTCAGATGCATTATCTGTTAAATAATGTTGGACGCGTGTTTTTTCTTTTTAAACTTAAACAAACAATAATGAAGATAAATGTATCGACGTGGGTTTTTAGATACGATAAAAATAAGAAAAATACGCGTCTAATATTTTTAGTTTATTCTCTCTCTGAAGGATGTTAAAACAATCCTCCCAATAGGGAGGTAAAATTCAATATTATAGTAATATTGCGGTCTATTCAAGTTCAGGCTGCAGTGCGACATCAAAAAACTAGATTAAACGAACACGATCACTTGACGCTACCTGAATGTTGGCTTTCTTTAATTCACTTTGTTCGCCAACTTCTTCCGGCAGTAATAATCTCCTTAATAATCTACATTTCAAAATTAATTCTTGTATTTTAACTGTCTTGCTTTGTTACAGAATATCAATTCTGTATTTTCAAATGTTTTGAATTTTAATCCACAAAATTGTTACGTCTTATTAATTTGATTGCACGGATAGCTGAGTGGTTTAGGTCACCAAGCTAACTACCACTGTGCGCGAGGTGCTGCGGGTTTGATTAATATATAAATGCTTGTTTTAAGTCTGGGTGTTCTTTGTGCATGTGATTTGAATGTTTGTAAAACCCCCGCGACACGAGGATAAATCCTATAGCGCAGGGCTTGTTTAGAAAAATAAATAGCCAATAAATGAAAGTAATAAATAAAATACACGTACTAGTTTATTTCATATTAACCGTACTATTACATACATAGTCGTCGTTACACTTAGTCAACAACATGAATATAACACTTACTGGATATAGAAAGGTTCACAGGTTAAACAAGGAGATGGTTTCTCTGACGTCACAGCTATGGTTAGTACGCCCACACATCAATGGTATCTTAGAAAAATCTTTTGTCATCTAAAGGATTATTTATATGAGGTCAAATACTTGCGTCATTGGGAGTAGATTGGCTTTGAGGTATGTATTCAAAAAAGGTTTTGGTTCTCAGTTCCGTTGCGATCTATTTACACGACAGCAGTATCAGGGTAAGCTATTATCTTCCTCTATTTTTAAGCCAGTTAGTTACTTATTCAATGTAAATGGGTCTTTACTTACTTATTTGATATAAAGACGTTAATCACCGTCAACCTCAAAGCGGACTCATTTACGCGGTGTCTGTCGAATTTAGCTTATTTAAAACGACTAGTTCGAAACGCTGCTTACCCAGTAGCGATCATGTCATCTTTGAATGAATGGTTTTTCGTGAAAAGTAACTGCGGCCATGGTGGTGGCGTTACAGTGGCTAGCCGTTTACAGTGGGTCGTTGAACGACGGTATTTACCTGTCGCCCTATTGTACTTACCATTGATGTTTGGTCGACTTTAACCATAATTGAAATAATGGTGATAATTGAATGACCACAGGAAAACACATTCCTCACATACAAAAGTTATTAAAAATAGATAGATTTACATAGTCAACTTACACGCAGTAGTTACATTTCTCGAAAAATTGGTAGAAAATAAAAGTTCACTAGTCGTTTTGAAATAGTTGAACGAGGTTTTTAGAAGTTTGTATACCTCATTAAAATATTAATATTAAGCAAGTATTTTATGCTTTTTTATAAAATGACAAACAATAAAATTTTTGGTAACACATAATAATTCATTATTTTATAATATAATTTTGTCATGATCATATTATTTACAAATATAAATCTATACATATATTAATATATTTTCGTAAGTTTATCATTAATTTCGAACATTTTTGGAACCCGATATAAATAGATACTAATATTAAATTGTATAATACTTTCATAGTCACAATATTGAGCCAGAATGTCATGTATATTTAAAAAAATATAACTAAAAATAAGTACTTACGTAAAAAAATTTAGACCGGTTTATTCCCTTATGTACACATCACTATAAGAAAATCATTAAAAAAAACTTTTCATCAAGAAATGTTAAAATCCTAGTACAGTAAAAATATTTTTTTTAAGACCATTATGGCAATTAATTCTTCAGAGTGAATTACGTCAAACACATAAGTTGAACTAGGACGAAAAATAAATCATAAAATTCATAAAAAAGATCCACCCTTTGAAATTATGGTACAACATGTTTAATTTTCACCATAGCTAATCATAAATATTTATTTTAATTTCAAATAATTTCAATTTTTTTATTTGGATTATTATACATTAAGTCACTGTTTTTTTTTAAATATCTATGATCATCAATTTATATCGTATTAAATCCACGGCCACGGCAGTTTCCATTTTGCTCAACAAAGCTAAACTAATGTGTTTTTGTGAGTAGTGTTTCCAATTGTCTTGCAAAATTTCGCTTTCTCAAATCTTTTTTCGACCGCAAATCAAAAGAAAAGGGCTGATCATACAAGATAAAATAATCACATTTAAAAAAATAATTTACGTTATCTCATTGGTATCTCTCACGCACAGCGTGTTTAGACGTTTAATTACTAATATATTAATTTATAATATTACACATAACATATATAACATTTGTTTTTCAGACAATAATCTATTAAAACTAAGATCGACAAGCACAAGAATAGCGAAACGAGGTAAAAGAATACTGTCAAACAATGCAAAAAGCTGGGTTCAGAACTTTCGTTAAAGCAAATAAAATAAAATACGTACAAAATTATTTATCAGATCTAATGTGTACCTACTAAAATAAACGCAAAAATATTAATCTTCATTCAACCTTTGTAGCACCCCTCAAATGATTCTAACTAAGCTAACTTGTTCTTTAATGGCACAAACTGTAATTACGAGATTCAGCGACCAAAACAATCAATCAAGGTACACACGTCACTAAAGTACATACAAAAGGTACAGATTTGGAACACTGACATAAGTTTAATAAGTAGATATTTACAGTTCGATGCATGAACTTACGTATAAACGCGTCAAACGTGCTTTCTTTGGCACAACACTAAAAAACAACGTAACATTCACAAAAATATAAACATTTTACGTTAGCATCAAGCTTACTTTTTAAAGCTGGGTGTCCATACTTCTCGTATAAATATATAGTAACTATCATTATATATCTCATTTGTTAAAAAAACATTCACCAAATTGAACAATATAAGCAACGGTCAATGTCATTGGAATAAAATTAAACTAAAGGAATCAAGAAGTGTATTCAAAATGGCGATCAACCTAAACTTCTGTTATAGAGAATATTATGAAAAAAAGGAAAAAAGATAGCAAGATAACAAGTCATCTCTACGTTATTCGAGGTATACATAAATGAGATCAGTGGTATTACATAATCATAAATCATAAATCATTTATTTGTTCATTACATTTTGGGTATTTAAATAAGGTCTTAAATAAAATGTGTTTCACCAAAATCTACCAATTGAGGCATATGAACAGAACATAGCACAGTCCACTAGTTAACATAAATTAATTATTTGTCAAATTCATTACATTAAATCGTTACTAACTACTTAATCTATTGTGATTTACAATACGTTGATTTACCTCTAAATGACCACAGGCTGAGTGGCAGTTATCAAATATCTTACGTAATATGTAGTTACAAAATCACTTTTTGATCACCAGTTATAGAAGACATGAAGTTATATAATACCGGCCTATAAATGTCCCACTGCTGGGCACAGACCTCTTCTCATGTAGACCCGCAATGAGCAAGCGTGGTGATCAATGACAAGCATTGATCACCACGCTTGCTCATTGCGGGTTGGCGATTTCAGATCCCAATTATTGGAATACAGGTTTCCTAACGATGAGTTCCTTCAACTTTTGCCATTGGTGTCTTAAAATAATGAGGAAAGTACACATAACTTTGGAAAAGTCTCATTGGTAAGTGGGTTCGAACCTGCAACCTTGTGCATATAAATCCGTTCGTTGAACCACTAGGCCACCTCGACAATCATGAAGAATGATGAAGACATGAAGTTAAAAAGATAGTTTCTGAAAAAGATTTGGCCTGACTCGAATTATTAAAGTAATGTTTTAACATGAAGATCAAAAGAGACGAAATGGTTTCTGGCATCGAAAAGTGATAAACATTTAGAAAAGATATGTGCAGTCATTTCGAAGTATCCAATACAGTAAATGCCTATTAAAACATAAAGGAATGTCTCTTATAGAGTATTATATTCGTATAGTCTCGAAGTGTCCTTTGGATATGATCCCTGTAAGGTTATAATATACTTTGATACATCTATTGTCATGGCTTACCTTACCTACAGATTTAATGGTAGCGTTTGAGTTCTGGGAACACTTCTAGAAGTACTAGTTCAAACAGGTCCTGTAACAAATGAAACAATCATGTAGATGTGATTTTACGTCGATTATGTGATAATCAGATATTTAGTTATTTCAAAAAGTTGACGTAATGCTGATCTGACTAACGGATTGGTATTGGTGCTTTGTAGTTCTTAATATCAAATTAATAATTAATCCTACTAAAACCTTGTAATCAATCTTTCAATGAAGAAATGCAGAATGTATTAGCTGCACTAGCTGTCCCCCGCGACTTTGTCCGCGTGTTTTAGTTTCAACGGTTTTTTATTATTGCAACATTTTTTATTTATCTCCGTTCCTTTCGGTAGCAGCGTAATGTTATATAGCCTATAGCCTTCCTCAATAACCGGACTATCCAATACAAGAAGAATTTTTCAATTCGAACCAGTAGTTCCTGAGATTAGCGCGTTTAAACAAACAAACAAACTCTTCAGCTTTAAAATATTAGCATAGATTAGTATAGATTATCTCGCTTCTTGGTGTTTGTGGTACCTTCTATGTGTCTGATCCCATAACACAAGTGCTTTAGATACTTACTTTGGGTTCAGGGCAATGTATGTGTTGTTGGATATATGTAGGTACCTATACATAAAAAATATTGCAAAACTTAGGATTCCGATTAAAACATAAAAAACAATAACGCGTTTCTGCCGTTAAACTAAATAACTAAACACAAACATATATCTTATAAATAGATTTCCACGCATGATTTATCTGTGAAACCATTCAAACATAAATAGGCAAAAAAAGTTTTTTTTTAATCTTGCGTTCCGAGCGGCCGACACGCGGTCGATGTCTTCCGCACACTTGTCGCGCCAATTCACATATATCAACTACAGGTGGCGACATTTTTAGCGTCGAAGACGCGCTTTTAGCTGCAAAATGACAAGCCAATAATTTTAGATCGCGCGGTATTTGTACGATACAGAAGCGGAACACAGTGGTCAGTAGTGGGTAGACAGCGCTTTCACAATCACGAACATTATGTTGAGGTTAAGGTTACTGTTGGTTTCTATCGTGATTTTCGTGAATATGGGTTCATAAAGGATTAAAAAAAAACGAATAGTTATGCGGAAGAAATTAGTAAAATAAATAGAATAGTATTTATTTATAAAGTGGACTGAATTCAAACATTCGTGTGCAAAATGCCTATTCTATTCAGTGCGGTGGCTTGTGATAATACCATGATAGCGAACTTCGCGTCGTGCGATGGTAACTTTATGGATATAGCGGAACAAGTGCTGCCCAAGTTACCGGCAAGCAACAAGATGACATACTCTCATGGAATATATCTCCTTCACTATATTGCCGAGGATAACTATACATACTTTTGTATTACAGACAGAGTAAGTACTATATATACAAGCAACTTCGAAATAGAACTGTTTGAAATGTTTCTAAAACATTGTTTCCATCTGACTTTTTTGCTGCCAACCTTTTTTCCAAGCTACAAATGCTAATGATACAAATGCAAGCTAAAATATATTCCTACTGAATTTTAAAAACATAAATTCAAAAATATAAATGGGAATAAATTTAACAAATATTTATATTTATTTTTCGTTGTTCAAGAATATCTTCACATTTTGTAGTAATGACCACAAAATAAACGTTGTGTTGTACGACTGTTTTTAAAACAACAGTTTCCGAAGCTTAATAAGAGCTCTTAGTCTGTCACCCGCACCGGCTCGTATTATAATACATTCGGTTAGCCGGCATTTGGTAAGTATACAAGACACTTAAAAACGATTTATACGCAGATTAAATATTTATTAAGTTTAAATACTTGTTTGAAGTCTTGTTTTTGTAGCTACACCCACAGTTATTTCTATAACTGTTGTATAAAATGGGTACTTGTCATAAAACGCCTACTCATAAGAGAATATTTTAAAAATACTCTAACTCAGTGCGAAAACATTTTGATGGTCCAATAATATTACTGCGGTTAACTTTCAAGTATTTGAATATTATACAATTTGGACTAGTAAACTTAATAAAACAATGTTGTAGTTTAAAAATTTTGATTCCGTTAATTAAAATAATAAGATGACAAACGACTATATGTTTTTAAAATATAAACAAATAACGTTTTATTTTAAAAAATATTCGAAATATAATAACCTAGGTACCATACAAAATCATTGCGTCCAAACCATACGAAATAAATACATACTCACTTTGTAATTAAATACAAAAAGTAGAAACATAAATATATAAATTTAAATCTAAGGCAAGACTCGTACCTGCGACTACTGGTTAGATGCACCAATCGCTCTCTATCAACATCAGCAAGGATCAGAAGGAGAGCTGGACTAATTGAACAAAATAGCGTAGGCGTAGTGTGCAGCGGTAAATAACGTTGATACTTGAATAGAACTAGCAAATACTTAAATAACATAAGAAAATTTGTCGGGCATTTAGGCTCAAACTCTTATCCCCGGATTCTGAAAGGCTGATCAACGCAAAAATGAGTTAATCACACACGCGATTGGTTGTTAGTCATTTGGTCAACCAATCATAGTCGTGAATCGGGGGTTGACCTATTAAGTGTTGGTCAACTTTAGTTTCAAACTCAAAGTGAGTATGAAACTAAACTGCTATTTTTATAATAATAATATAATTACAAATGTTTTAATTTACATAAAGCTAAACTTTATTCTATGCGTGTCAATCAAACCCAGACGCCGAAAATTAATACCCCCAATGCAAAAAAGCTGAAATTACTTTAAAATTAATTAGCAGGGGCATTCTCCTCGATAGTACGTGCCAAGTATCTCTAATTATCTTGTCACCTGTCTTACACAATGTTAACAAAAAGACAGCTGTCGAATCTTATTTTACTGAAGCGAAACTTATGAGAATCGTGTTCGCACACATAGGCTAAAGCTAGCACACTGTTGCTAGTTCAAATAAAATACAATATTTTCGTTCTTAACTATTATTAACGACTAACTGCGCCTGCGACTTCGTCCGCGTGGAATTTAACAAACAACATTATTTATTAATTTAAAGCAACATTACTTTTTTATAATAGTTTTTTTCTAAATTAGAAGTAGGCTAAGTTACTACATCAGCTTGCAGCCTTATTACATCAGCTATCTGCCAGTGAAAGTGCCAAAGTCCTTTCAAAATCGCCGTTTTAGAGATTAGCCGGAATAAACAGACAGAAAAGACAAAAATTGTAAAAAGTGATATTTTGGTATATGTACCGTATACAGTCATATCATGAAGTAAAAAGCGGTTATTTTAATCTAACAAACAGACGCTTCAATTTTATTTATTTGTATAGATTCTTGCTCTAACGAACAGTGGTCGTTCTTTAGAGCAAGAATCGTTAATAATACGTTATACGAAGTACTGGATACTCAAAATAAATACAATCTAAGGAACAAGGTTTGAAGATCACACAATGTGTGAATGTGTGGAATGCGAACCAGTTTTAGGCTTAATGGCTCGTACAGGTCATACGAGCTAAAATAGTTATATAAAAGCGATGAATTCAGCTGAATTTGGTGTAACTGGAGTCAGACCACAACATAGTTTGGTAAAAGCTAGGCAGACGAGCATAGAAGTCGCGTGTGTAGTGACACATGACGTCGCCCCTCGACATTTTTTTTTGTTTTCCGCTCTTTAGACGTCTAGTTATATTTTTGCATTTATTTCTAAACATAACACTTATAAACAACTACACATATTCTGTTCCTGACTGTTCTAATTATTTTCATAGAAAATTTTATCTTATTCAAATTACGTTCTTTATCATCCACAGCTATGCCAACGGTCCCGATCGTTTCTCTTCCTCAACGAAATTCAACGACAGTTTGCAGAGAACAAAGTTGACTTTACATCAATTCTAGCGGCCGAGATGTACCGGTATAGCGAAGATTACAGTACTATCAACATCAGAAAAGGAGAGCTGGACGAGTTGAACAAAATCGGCGTTGGATGCAGCGGTAAATAACTTTGATACTTGAATAAAACTAGCAAAAAATCAACTTATATAAGTAAATTCATCGGGCAATTAGGCTAAAATCCCTGGTCTATTACGTGTTAGTTAGGTTTAGTTAGCATTTACAACGATAATACAGGATTCTTAACTCAATTTTAACTCTTTTTTAAATCAAACATTGGTTTTATTAGTATCTTTATTGCTAATATCTCTTTATTCATATTTTTTCAGAAAGTATACTCGGCGAGAAGATATTATACATCAATAATCCAGATAACATTTCATACACTGTAAGTATTCTCGTTATGAACTATGAAGCCTTAATTCTAAATTTAAGACAAATACGTTCGGGAAAGACCAATTATTTTAACATATGTATCTAATACTAACTTTTTCTTTTTTCAGTCTATATCGTACGTCCAGGCGTCTCCAGAAACAGTATCTGTGTCGATAGTGACTCCAGAAATAAATTGTCAACCGGTTTTAACATCAGAAGATATATCTGAGTCGTTGTCCAATTCAGACTTCATACCAGACACAGATTTGCCATTACAGAGGAAACCAGAACCAATCGTGTCTTCAGAAAGAATAACGGAATCTCCCGTCACACTGAAAGTGATACCAGAATCGATTAGGAATCCTGAAATAACAACGGAATCTCTTGTGACTCCGAAAATGATATCAGAATTGATCGTGACTCCGGAAAAAATAATGGAATCTGTCGTGACTCCTAGACTATACATCGTGATCATAGGTATGATGATTCTGGTCATAGCGATGGCCGTGTACGCGTTCGGGCCGATTTCCTGTGCAGTAGTCACAAGTGTCGGTATATATTCACTATTTCGTTCCTTCGTAAGTTCTAAAGATAAATCTAGGCAGTCTGACGCAAAAGAAAATTGACGTAGTGTGTGGCTACCGATTTATAATTTATGTAGAGCATTTGTTGTGCAATTTCGATTGCAAGTAACTATATTAGGTATAGACTTACTATGTAATAATTTTTAAAGTGACAATTTATAGTGCTAAGTAGCGTTTAATAATAGCATTTAAGATTTTTATCCTGGTGATGTTTTTGTGGTAGATTTAATCCTGTTCAATACCTGCTGTTTACGTTTGAATTTAGTAAATAAGATTTATAACAAAATCAAATTTATTTTTTTGGTCGCTGTAATGGATTATTGCCATCAGAGGTCATCGCGCTAACTGCCACGCAATACACCGCATCAAACGGTATGGATAGACGAAAACATAACGTACAGCTTAAGCACCTATAGATGTAAAGTTGAAATACGTATTTGTAAATGATGGTGAACCTTAATATACATAATATACAACATAATGCAATATATATCAACATAATGCAATAACGAATCATGTTCAATGTGCACACAAGTCGACCTTTGCTACCCAATGTAGATGTATCTGATGGCGTGATACTTATTGAGCCTCAGGTCCTTGGCTTGGAGAGTAGCCTAGCTAACATACTACAAACGGCTCGACCGGTTTTAATAAGATTTTATTGCTGACAGGTACCTGGTAAGGAGTAAATTAGGTTTTTCTAGCCGAATATGAATATTTTCGGCTAAAAAATCGGCACGGGAAGAACGCGAGTAAAACCGCATTGAGACATGCGGTTTTACTCGCGTTCTTCCCGTGCCGATTTTTTAGCCTTAGTACTACAATAAGCACTAATTTTGGTATAAGTGCATCAATCGCTAATTAAATCAGAAAGCTTCATTATGTTCTAAAATACTACAAGTCTGACTAAGAGAAAAAGAGATCAAAGTCTTGCTTGTTTTTTTTTTATTCGGTTATCTGTAAAAGCAGGTACTTACATAGAACAGCTGCTTGTTGTGCGTAGTGTCCTGCAGCGTGTGGAAGAGCTTGTGCGCGCCGCGCGCCGCCGCCTGCGCGCCCACCAGCGACGACAGCGCGTCCAGCACGCTCTCGCTCAGCTGCTGCAGTGCCAGCGTTCGGGTGTGCTCTGGCCGTTAACGTCAATACAATGAGTATTTCTAACAAATAAATTATTTGTCCGACTATAAATTCTGTCCCACTTATGGATCCAGAGAAGGGAGGTAAAAAGATATCATCATGTCCCACAGCAGAAACGATATTAGGCTTTAACTGTCCTACTGCAGAATAAGGCATATGTTCATATGGAAAAGGAAAGATAGTCTGATCATCGATTGTTCATGGGAAACAGTCGATTTTAGACTTTTAGGTATGTTTTATATTTACACTTATTTTCTATGTAAAGGGAATTTTTGAGAATATGATTTTAGAATATACTTTGTCATATTTGTATACCATCTGTATTTGTATGTCATATTTGACCAATTTTAATAAGATTTTATTACTGGCATGTAGACTATTTAAGGAGTAAATTAGATTTTCTAGCCGAAATATTTGGCTAGAAAATCGGCACGGGTAGCACGCGAGTGAAACCGCATGCCACAGCTAATACCACAATAAGTGCTTATTTTCGTATAACTGCATAAATTGCTAGTTTATTCATTAATCAGAAAGCTAAATGTTTTATAATCGCTACATTAAAATCTAACACAAAGATTATAAAAAAATGCACATTTGAAAGAAAACCTTACATACCTTTATCTTGGAAGTTTCTGTTGGAAGTATTCTCAGAGAGTGACCCGCCCGGCCACCATGACTTAAGAACTACGCTTATGTAGTAATGTAACATTTGTTCAGAGAACAGCCATGTTACAGTATCTTTGATTTGCCTGAAACATTATACATGATTACAATCTAATTTGGACTTTAATACTTAAAGTTAAGGTCAAATATACAGCGTCAAAAGACAGGTCACATATTACAACTACTCGCGATAGACACTCGTACTAAATATGGTTTGTGACGTTTGTTACACTACATGGAAATGGTCAAATACAAGAAAAATCGATTACTTTTAGCCCAATTTATTTCACAGCTAGACAAAGTCCTTTTGTGATTGATTCTCTTTGGTTTATATATACTTTTACTATATTTTTACGAGCTAAGGTTTTTTATTACATTTGATGACTTCCGTGGTCGAGTGGCGCACACACCGGTAGTCAATGTAGAAATCCAATTTTCTACATTGTCTCGGGTGTTTGTGGTACCTTCGTTGTCTCTGATTCCATAACACAAGTGTTTTAGATACTTTGGGTTCGGAGCAATTAATGTACTGTTGTCTAGATTTATTTATTAAAAACCATTTAAAGTAGTTTACTTAGTTCGCAATATTAAGCTGTAAAAATAAGACATATAAACTCAGAATAACGCCCACCTATTTATAGTGCTTCCATATGTGATCTGCACGAACGTGACAAGCGTTTTTCTGAGCCATCGAAACACGCCGCGCATGTCAAACACCTCACTCAATAGAGCATACAACGGCTCCGCTATACTGTCACGCTCTTCTGCTATTGCACCTGCTCCTTTAGAAAAACAAATTATATTTTTATTATTAATTAAAGAATATGAGAGTTTTTCAACCATTTGGTGGGAGGTATATAAAGGACAGAACCAGTTTTTAAAGGCTTATTGTTATCTCAACTACTGTGAATTATTGTTAGTCGTGGTTTCAACCCTTAGAGTAAATATAGGCAAGAAAAGAGTGCGCTATCGCATCGCTTATAGCCCCTTATGCCGAACGCAACCAAATTTTTTGATGTAAGTACTATACTCATTTACCGATTTAAGTGATTTTTCGTGCGACAATAGACGAGACGCGAAAATATCGATGGTTTCGATTTTTAGGGTAATATTAGGTTTTGAGACAGTTTTAATAAAACAGCGCGCTCTGTTTTAAAGATTTTACTTGTTCATGCTAGAGCTTACAGTTCATACTTGTTAGGCGCACTCTATAGATTTTTAGTCCCTTTGCAGACTTAGATTTGACAGATGAAATTAAATTATTCAAAAACCTTGGTTTACATTTTTTTTTTCGTTCGTAATTTGCAGTGAACATGAAAGACCTTTTTTGTTCTTTTGGTTAACTTTACTTTTAAATTGGAACTTTGTGTACGAAATAATAAACTATAATATAAATGTGATAATAATATTTCAGCAAACTAACCTCGCAGAGACGAAGTCATATTCTTGTTGTTACTGTCGGCCCCGTTGCCATCTAGGTACAATGATATTTCGTCCTCGTCGGCCGACGTGTGGGTAAAGGGCTCCTTTTCCTGAGACGATCTCGCCGTCGCTTCGCTACTGGTACTGTTAACACACAGACTCACATATTAACGTCATTTTTCAGGCACACTTTAATACCATGTTCCCCATAGATTAAATTGACCTGGATAGCTTAAATATCCCATATTATTTTACAAGAAATCTACAAAAATGTATTGCAATTTGATCTTTTTAAGTAATTCACTATTTTCTTATTTCTAATGTAATCAAGAAAGGAGTTATTTTTACCTCTTAAATAATGTAGAAAAGGAGAATTTATTTTTCTTTGGTAAATCACCCTGCTTCAAATATTCTGAACTTGGATTAAGGAATGTATATAAAGCCTCACTTTGGTTTAGCCTGTCGTCTTCTAAAACAAACTGAAAATAAATGGATCAACTATATTCAGTAGATACTACAAAAAAATACCAAATATCAAGAAATGTATTTTTTTTTTCAAGAAAAAAAACTTTTCTTACCTCTAAATATTTTTGTATTAAAATTTTGGCCTTTTCTAGGGAATTTCTATCATTCTTCCCGAATAGAAATTTAAAAGAATTTGTAGGTAGTTCTAAGTTTTTCAATTCTGCACACATAGGCCGTAACTTCCTATGAAGTTCCTGAAAAACAGTTGTTACCATTATTGCTTTTACTGAATGTGTCCATGTTCTCATATACTTAAATTTATCCTAAATAAATAAGCCAGATAGGACATATTGTGTAGTTTCTAAAATACGGAAGCAAATTCTACAAGTATTGCCAGAAAAATAATGCCAAACTAAATAAAACTTATATTCATCGATCTAAAATGCTAAAAGCTCAATGAATATGGATATACGAATATTTCCGCATATAAAATTACAGAAGTATAATGAACATACCTGGAACTCATTTAAAGTCCTAAGAAGCACCCACCCGGTGGTTATTTGTTCGGGCCTTTCATCCTCGTTGATAGACTCTTGTTCAGCCATATGCACCACTATCACGAACTGGGGTGGTTTGGACTCGTCTATTATCTGACAAAATCAAAATATAATATTTTTAGTAAAATGTTTATTTTTCTTATTTGTATATTAATGTAAGCATGGAAAATAAAACACTACCCTTATAATCAAAATCAAACTGTTAACTAAAATTATACAATGGATGAAATCCAATACTTGTAATCACGAGTTACATGTCGATCAATAGTAAAAATAGCCTAAAAAGTTAGAAAATTAAACTATTTGTACCGGGTTTTCATTTATTGACTGCTTTTTAAGAGGTCTACTGAATTTATCCTTGTGGGTCACGTTTACGGCTTCACTGGACTATATTACCGTCCCAAAGTTTCGATACCTTCACAGGAATCACGGACACGAATAGTTATCAAACATTTTCAGTATTAATATAATGTCTAAAAATAGTGGTCAAACAGTAGTTCTGCGTTATCTAACCTCTGCGCTATGCACGTTAGCCCTCCATCGACCCAGATGTTCGGCCCACGTGTCGGTGCGAGCTAGGTGGGCTTCTAGCCTCATCTGTTCTCCAGCCAACTTCTCCACTTCGTTAGCCAGCATGGATAGAGCGGGGGACTCTGGTTTTAATGATGCACGGAGTGCTGCTAATGCCTGTGAAAAGATTATTTCTTATTGTTTTACTGCCGTATCGTTATCTATATATCGTTATTATTTATAGTTTTTATAAGTATAAATCCTAAAACAAGAATAAAGTAACTTTTAATCACAGTTGGTCTCAACAACTAGCAAGGCTAGTATGCGTAATATACAGATGGACGACGACTATAAGCCTTGGTATAAATATTAAAAAAAAATACATTTCGCAATCACTGAATCAAACAAAAAATATCAGTATATTGTATTATTTAACTTTTTTAAGTACCTAAATAACCATTTAAGCGCTTGCCTAAATATCAACCGCCGTGCCCCTAGCGCGCGGCTACAAATCGACAAAATTCGATTATTTTTGTTTAAGCTTTTTCACTGCTTAGAGCTACGAAATATAATTTTAAGTAATTGTTGTAAATAATATCTCAATTTAATAATGATTTTAGTTGTACCTCGCAGTTAATAGGACGTAAATAAAACGAAAAAATCATGCATGTTCTCTATCGCAAAAATACGATACGACCGGTAGGGGCACGGAAATATGTGCAGTAAAAAGCGGTCAAAAGGTTAATTAATATACCTATTTTTATTAGAAAACTCAAGAAAGCTTAGGTAGTCTAAACGATTCTTACTTGTATTTTATTGTTATGCCGCTCTTGTAGTTCATCAAGCTTCCGCCTCGCGTACGTGGAATGTTCTGTGAGGTGAATAGTGCCGGCCACGCTCTCCGCCGACGATACCGACTCATTTGACAGCTGACGATCCTCTATTGGCGATCTATCTGAACTTATGTCTAAAAAAAAGGAATTTTTTAAATTCGACTTGAAACGTTTATTATATTGTTGATTTATATCGCTTCTAGACGACCAAAAGTTTATTTCTTTTATTTAATACGTCATAAAAAAAATCCTGTTCATTTTAAGATTTGTTACATATGTAGCAACTTTTAAAGTGATTTTACAGCAGGAAATGAGTTTTAATATACTTTATACCTTTATTCGCTTCCTCAGTAGCAAGTTCAGCGATCAACGCTGTGTAATGGTCGCTCAATAGAAACGAATGATAATATTTCTCTTGTATAGTATCTACTACAGTGTCCTGAACTTCATAAAATACTTCCGGGCCTTTATCTCCTAGTAAAAATGCTTCCATCCTTTTTCTGGTATCCTAAAAAATTTAAAAATATCAAATCATTTATTCGTTTGCAAATATGGGTACAAAAAAGTTCTTACATAACATATAGTAGGTAGTTTAGCTACGCAAAAAAATATGATATCTCGCAAATTATAACTTAACAATAAAATTTATTAAAAAGAGTTACACTTGGACGTCAGTTTACAGCCGAAATGGAACGCAATTCCTAGAGAAATAAACACGCCCACTTAATATATACGTTAAGACAGATGTAATTTTTACCTTATCTACTTTAATCTCAGCACTCGGTGATCTGATGTAAGTATAAAATATTTCAGCACCCAGCTGGTGCCAGCTACTTCGGGGGCTGTGTCTCAGCTCCTCAACGGCTGTCCAGAATCCGACAAGACCTTGCGAACACATAGTCTCCAAAAACATTGACAGATATCGCCGCCCCGTCACACTCTCGATTATTTTATGAAGCGGAATAGTCTGAAATAAAAAAATGTGTATTTTAAAAGTATGTAAATATTTTCCGAGTTATAAGGCACCGGAAAATACTACATAAACCCTAAGAACTGCACTGTTTACGGTGAAGCTTTTTCGAATCCAACGATTCCGCGTGCTACCTAATTTACTCGTGTCATGCTAAACGTGAGAAAATTGTCTTACAAAGACTATTTAATTGCTGGTATAATACTTGATGACTCGGTATTGGTCCAATTACGAATGCTTTGTGGACACGACAACATAGCTTCGATTAAGTGTCTAGACCAAACCACAAGAGCGCATTGATATCACTTTCATGACGGTCGTTTGCGGTTTAACACTAAAGTACTAGTGTTCATCCCAGATATTTACAAGATAAACCCTACGCTGCCACACAGTTTCTAAGGCAAGAATTTGGCTTTGCGAGATGCATAACGAATGTCGTGATCAAAGTGTTCGAAATACCTTAAAGAAAAAAAAACTAGATACTGAGTCTCAAGAGCAGATATCGTCGAGTTATTGTCATAAACGATTTATTTATTTACCTTGCTATCTGTCTCCACAGTTGGAAACGCCCCATCCCAGCCAAGTTTTCTGAGAGCAGTTTCGCATTCCGCCTTAGCGATAGTCAACTGGTTAATGTACCTCTTTAGTTTTTTCGCATCAGATATTTGCTGTCGGCTAATGTTTTGCGAACTATTTTTTTCTATCACTTCTATGTCTATGCCTTTAGCCCGTTTTACGTTCTGGAGGGTTGTTGCTTGCATTATTTGTGTGACGATATCGTACCTGGATGGAAACAAATTACCGTTAATTTTTTTAAACTAGAAAAGAGCGTAAACCGCATGCATATATAAAGTGTAAATTAAATCTTTTTATCATACCGACAACCGTCATCGATCGTATACCATATTATCCTTACCAATATTATAAATGCGAAAGTAACTCTGTCTGTCTGTCTGTCGCGCTTTCACGCCAAAACTACTGAACAGATTTAAATGAGATTTGGTACACAGATAGTCTAGAACCTAAAAAAGGACATAGGCTACTTCTTTCCGCGATAACTGACATCCACACGGGAGGAGCCGCGGGAAATAGCTAGTATAAACATATACAAATATTTTTCACAGAAGGACGAGTCCTCGACACGATATGCGGTAAGTACAACAAATTGTTTCGTGAAAGTAGTTAACATTATCATTGCGCACTCACCGTAACCGCTTCAGCGTGTCGACATTGTTACAGCTGTTGATTAGCCGTATGTAGTCTTCAAATGTTTTTGCGTATTCGTGCGTCCTTACGTGCATAGCATCTACCTCTTTCTGAGCCTCTAAATACTGAATAATCTTCTGGTTTATGTAATCTGGTTCCGTAACGAGCTCTATTGCAGGCTGTAAAACTAAAAACAAAAAAAAAAACACGTTCTGAATTTGTTTTTTTTTTTGTTTTGCAAACTTGTTATTTGGTCCGTGGGCGCTATTCTTTCTTTCGCTAGTCCTGTTTCTTAATTTCTTTATTCATGAATAAGTTTTAAAAGATAACATTAATATTATAATTATGTTTATAACTATGTCGTAATCTAAATATTTACATCTATCAGTTACTGAACTGGGTTGACCTACATTAATTTATATTTCCAGTCTAACATTTTTTATCGCTATCCTCAAATGCTCACACACGCCTTAAATTTACGAACTTTACAAGATTATATTAGGTAGGTACGCGATATTCGCAGTAATTTATACTAATATTATCATTGCGAAATTTGGATGCTTAGATCAATTACGCCAGAACGGTTGAACGGAAAGGATTGGGATAAAATTTGGCACACACACCTACAAATTGACACGTAAACGAAATGGTAACCATAGCAACGGGTTTCTTGTAGAATAAACGAAAGATTTTGTGATTATAATGTCAATCGAATTAATACATATTTTTGGAACGAAGCTGTCATTTTATAGGTACAGCGGTTTTACGAAGACTAAAAGACTGTGCTTTTTTGCGTCAATTGGGAATCTCAATTTAACTTTTTTTTTTGGTTTCAACAAGGTTAAAACCTTGTAATCCGTATTTGGAGATATTTTTTTATAAAAAAAAAGCAAATTTTAATTTTAATCATTAAACATATTATTGTTTACAAATAAGCAATTTTATCCCTGGGTCCCATTTTAAAGTAAATACAGATGAAAATCGAGTCGAAAAGACTTGCGAATTACGCAGAAAGCAGATCACAACCAATCCACGTCATAAATAGTTGTATTAGTTTTACCACTTTCTGTTTAGAAATCTGTGGAAAATAATGTATTGGGCTTAAGTTTATGCTTGAAGCAATAAAACTAGTTATAATTATGAACTTTACCAGTAATCCTTTTCCTTTTGATACCCAGATTATTGAGGAAGGTTATATGCTATATTACTATTTAACATCTTGTATTGAGAAAAGAGCAAGCCAGTAAAACCACTGAGCAAGGCTAGTATTTTTACTACAATGAAAAATATGAGTATTATACAAGTGTACAAAAGTTACACCATACCTTTGCAAGCCAATATTTCCCTTAATAGATGTGACGCAGGTGCCAATGAGTAACAGCGAGGCATTAAGAACATGATGATCAGCTCACTAATCTGCCGCAAGTAGTGCAGCTCTGTCTCACAGGTCATCAAGTGAGGGGCCAGCGCAAACACTGGAGGCTGGTTTAATTCCAATCTGAAAGGTTGGTCCAATAAGATATACATCAGGGTTTTAAATTATTTTATGGGTAAATAACTAATACTTATTTAAAATATATGTGGAATAATTCAAGGAGGAGTTTTGATTTGTTTATTATTAAATGAGTTTAGTTAAGTTTTTGTTATAATGCTACATATAAATCCCACATATATAATCTAAAAATATTTATTCAGTAATAATTACCCAAATTAAAGGCAAGTATAACATAAAATTGACAAGTAACTTACGCACAACTCCTGGCTATACGGATACGCTCAAAATGTTGTGTTATCTTTGTGATCATGTCACTGGCCAGCAGCTTCTCAGCATCAACACGCTGCAGCCTCTCATACAGGTTCTGCACACCCCCCCAGACATGTTCCTTGAACTTGTCTATCACAGGTTCAGGTTTATGAGAAAACTCCTTCAGCCAACGTGCAACAAAATCTCTGAGTATATAATCAATCAAAAGCTGTAACTGGCTGTCTACAGTACGCCCAAATATTACAGGCAAATGTGTCTTTTTGGTAGCATGAGGCCAATTTGTATGATCTTCCTGCATAATATAATAAACAGTCAGTATGTATGATAAATTACAGTAAAATATTTTGTTCTGTTTATAAATTATGTTTTACCTTCAAGCTCTCCTCTATAAACCGTACATCCTTTTCAACTCGATCCAATAAAAATAACGATGTTTGGTGTGGAGAAGATAATGATACATGACCCCATAGAGTCAATACGAAAGCTGCTATCACTACTAATAAACTAAGGATTACTAAATAAACGATACTCCATAAAAACGGAAAATACCACACGACAGACAAACACAGGGGAGCTATGCAAACTGAGATCCACTTATACATTTCCAAGAAGAATTAATAAATCATTACTGTATAAAAATAGTAAACAATTATCAATAATCGTTTTAATATGGAATGTAGTTCACACAATACTTTACATATTTGTTTAACGTATGTATCGAAACGAAACCTTATTATTTAGTTAAAGTAATCGGAATTTGATTTTAGCACAATATTTTTATTTTATAAACTAACAACTGTAGCGCCCCTTTCCTCATACATTTTGATTTTACTTCTATATAGACAGTAGACTATTCGCGCAGAAGCAAAATTTTAAAGACAAGATTTGACAAGCAAGAGAATGAGACGATATGATGTAAATATCGTAAAGTGTGACAGAGACGTCAATAAGAATCTCCACTCCCTTCTGTACTCAACCGAGACTCAACCCTCCCCTCCACTACGTAAAAGCTCAGACTGACAGCTGATGTCATATAATTATTGCCAGATGTTATTACCAGTTATTAGGCTGGTTTTATAGCTACGCGTTTCGACAGCGCGGTTGAAGCGCGCGCGTTCGGATTTGTTCTGGGTTCTAGTTTCGTTTTATAGCCACGCGCTTGAGCAGCGCTGTTGAGTAAACGCGCGCTGTTCGCCGGCGCTGCCGAAGCGCGCGCCGCGAGTTACGATACGATCAGTATGCGTTTTAGAGTGACGCTGTTGAGACGCGCCGTTAAGTACAGTACAACATGAATTATAATATCGATTTTATTTCATTTACCTTAGAGTGATCGCCAATTTTTCCTCTGGAGATATGGGGATGCGAAATAAGCTGGATCGTCGTAAAGAGGACTGTAATTTGCAGAGTAATTCTTCAAAACTAGTTATTGATAGGCGAAAATATTTATAAAATTTATGACTATTTTCTCGTAAATCGCAAAAAGATCTTACGTGTTCATCTCTCACTAACCTGGTACCATTATAAGGATCAACAGCTAGTCTTCTTTGCCTTCTTTTCCATAAGAGGTAAATAGCCACTACTCTAACCGCATTAATGTTCATTTTGTAGACGACTGTACACAGCAGCGAAACGCGCGGTACTAATCTCGTTTTACAGCGGACCGTTGTTCAAACGCGCGCTGCTAACAGCGGCGCTGCTCAACGGCGCGTCTAACAGCGTAGCTATAAAACCAGCCTTACTTATTTGTTTTACTTCACAAATTTCTTATCGTCTAACGTCGATGGCCAACAATATTCTACTATAACGTAATTGGTGACTGACGTTATACTAAATTTAGAAGCATGTACTTTGCTATGCTAAATGTATGACTAATAGTAATCTATACTAATATTATAAAGCTGAAGAGTTTGTTTGTTTGTTTGTTTGTTTGTTTGTTTATTTGTTTGTTTGAACGCGCTAATCTCAGGAACTACTGGTTCGAATTGAAAAATTCTTTTTGTATTGGATAGTCCGTTTATTGAGGAAGGCTATAGGCTATATAACATCACGCTACGACCAATAGGAGCGGAGCATAAATGAAAAATGTTGCAAAAATGAAAAACCGTTGAAACTAAAACACGCGAACAAAGTCGCGGGGGACAGCTAGTAGAATATAATAATAGAACCATAGATTTTTTTTTAATATCTTTATCCAGTAATCATCGCTTGGAGTGTCAACTGAGGTTATCTCGGTTGAAAAGTTAAGCGATGATCAATGGATATAATGAACTGTGAAAACGCAAATGTTCATGCCAGCTATCGTTG
Organism: Diachrysia chrysitis; assembly: GCA_932294365.1. Lineage (NCBI taxonomy): Eukaryota > Metazoa > Arthropoda > Insecta > Lepidoptera > Noctuidae > Diachrysia > Diachrysia chrysitis. The sequence goes on along the minus strand of OW028649.1, from coordinate 5,003,411 downwards.
ATGACCAACTGAGATTTATTAAATATACGAAAATAGCCAATATAATTAAAGTACTTCTTGAATAGTGTCGTGCTCATTATCCTTGCAATGGATGTATTCGTTTTCAATAGTCAGAATTATTATATTTTAAATCCTTCGTTTCGGAGTAATTTTATATAATTAAAGAACTCATGAACTCGTTTACATGTATTAAGCTTATTTCACATATTATACAGATCACATAGTTCTACGGATTAAATGGATAAACGTATTGCATCATTGTGTTTAACGGTCTCCCTCAATATTAAAAGATTGTAGAAATAACACGCAAATATTATTCTAAAATAGAGAGACGCAAAAGGAAATGGAAATAGTTTAAGATTAAAATTACAAAAACAAATCAAAATCTAGAAGTGCGCTGTACCAATTTCGAATATTCTGTTGATAAAGTGTTAGGGCTCGGTGCAAACGGGCCACCAACCACAGCCATCGGTGGCTAGTGAAAGGGATTTAATAATGGGGCTTATAAAATAATTCATGAATTAATATTTAATTTACAAATATAATCGACTATGAATAAAATAATGTGCTTTGTATAATCTGTATAGATTTAATGTTTTCACCCCGTCTCTAAGATGCTCGTTTTATGACAGCTGGTGATGGAAAAAAAACATTGCCTTTCAATGTTGAATTGTTGATAATTATCACAGTTTGACATGTTTTGATTAGGTGTGAGCCTCAGAACCTCAGTGCACAGAGTACTTATATATATATAGCTCAGTGCACAGAATACTTTTATATATATGGGCTCAGTGTGAGCACAGCACAATAAGCACAGAGCACACTGCTATAAGTATAATTTTGTCAAATTTTTGATGATGAAATACGAACTATGATTATGAAACTATCAACGTAAATGATTTACTTTGATTTCTTATTCTGTGATAATATGTGTTTAAATAAATAAAACATTTATTTTAACTTAGCAAAGTAAGTGATTTTATCTGATAAACATGTAGTGTTAGGTCTAAGAACAATATTATTATTACTTAAGTAGGTATTGATAATGGCTGAAATAGAAGTGACATATATTGTGGTTGGTGGCGGAATTGCTGGCGTTACCTGTGTAGAAACTCTAGCAATATTACACCCTGAAGAAACCCTTGCAATAATAACTGCCTCCTCCTTAGTGAAAAACGTTAGCAATGTTAGTTTTTATGCAAAGACTATTGTCAAGTTTGATGTGACCGAAACAGAAGCAAGTTCTCTCATGAGAATTCATCCAAATTTAAGAATTATTTATGATTCTCTTAAACATGTTGATACAGAAAATCAAATAGCATTCACTCATGCAGGAGATAAAATAAGCTACAAGACCATGTGTATTTGTACTGGTGGTATTCCTAGACTGATCAGAGATTCACACAAAAGTAAAAGGATACTTGGAATAAGGGACACGGAATCAGTAAAAGAATTTCAGGACAAACTTAAAGCGGGCCGCAAAATGGTAATCGTTGGTAATGGAGGCATTGCCTCTGAAATAGTCCATGCTACATCAGGCATACAAAAAGTATGGGTCATCAGGGATGATTATATATCAGCTACTTTTATTGACCCTGGAGCAGCAGAGTTTTTCCAAAATACTTTCAAAAATGAAGAAGTACAACCTGATCAAAAGACTGTGATAAGAAGGCATGTTTTCTCAGAGGAAGATCATGTTGTTTCTCTAAATAAAGATTTAAAATCTGCTGCATTAGGTCCAGATTGGTTCAGAAAATTAGAAGGGAATAAAAACGAAAAAGGTGTCCAAGAACTAGAGATAATTTATAAAGTAGAGATTGATTCAGTGGAAGAGACCAGTGATAAGAAATATCCTCTTCAGGTGTTACTTTCTAATGGCCGGACTATAGAATGTGACTTTGTTATATCTGCAACTGGTGTTGAGCCTGCAGTAAATTTCTCATGGGATAAAGAGCCCACTAAAGGCCCAGATGGTGGATTGAATGTAAATGAGTTTCAAGAGACTTCAATTAATAATGTGTATGCTGCAGGTGATGTGGCTCATGCAGCTTGGGAGCATGCTCCACATTGGTTTCAGTTAAGGCTATGGACTCAGGCTAGGCAAATGGCTGGAATGGCAGCAAAAGCCATGCATGGAAGAATAACTAATGAAGATGTACTGCAAGATTTCTGCTTTGAACTATTTACACACTGTACCACTCTATTTGGCTATCAAGTTATATTGTTAGGTAAATATAATGCACAAGGGTTAGGAAGTGATTATGAAATATTATTACGCATGACACCTAATAAGGAATACATAAAATTGGTACTGCAGAATGGAAAACTGCAAGGAGCCATACTAATTGGAGAAACTGATTTAGAAGAAATGTGTGAGAATTTGATTCTTGACCAGTTAGACTTGACATCACTTGCTGATCAAATTTTGGATCCTGATATAGATATTGATGATTATTTTGATTAAAAATAAACTATTTAATTGTTATTTTTAAATAAAGTTTGTTAACCTATATAGTATTCTTTTAAAGAAAAATTGCACCTTTATTAATTCGGGCATAATTACTAATTTTTTTGCCCCACAGACTACCAGATCCATATGGGACAAAAAAATATTTATGTGATGGAACCCAGCTTGTCACACAGTGGCGGGCGCAAGTATTATATAGTATCCGGTATTTTAGAAAAAAAAAGAACGTCCCACGGAGTAGAAATGTATAAACATTATATCATGTTGTTTTATCCTAATATAACAGAACGAAGAACTTTATTTTATAAGTTTTAAAGCATGCTATAAATATACAGCAAAATCTGTGTTGCTTTATAACATATAATTATGTTCTGTCCTCTGTACCAGTTTTAGCAAATAAAGATATTTGATTGATTGATGCTTCATAGGTAATTAATCTAAGTTCATAATTGAATGAAACAAACAACAAAATGAAAATGATGCTTTTACAAATGAGGTCAAGTCAAGTGTCACCTGTCAAGCTGTCACTATGACAGTAAAATTATCCTTCCTGAGCCTTATCCCAGCGGTAGGGATGTCTGTCAGTTTGAATTATAGTTGTAGCTGTTTTTTTTTTTGTAAAATCTTTATGTGCGTTGGGCTTTTATGAGATGAAAAAAACCACAGATAAACCCTGAAAAAACAATTAAATCGCGACATTGTTACCCTTACCGATTGTTTAAGTTTTCGCTTGTATCAGCAATCTCGGACTACCATGTCTTGCCAAATAAAAACAGTCGTGCACTGCAACACATGCTAGGCCGACCAACTAATTTAAGTTTTCTAATAATGGTTTCTTGATTTCTAGTAATGGTGAAAAAAATGGCACTGCAAACAAAAATTATCACGATCAGAGATATGATAGCAAAATGTCGAGAAAACGCGTATTTTCACAACCAGCTGATTATTGGAATACCGAATTTATTTATTAAGTGAAACTAACATAATTAGTAACTTTAGATACAACACTAAATTAAAAACCATCGAATTAATAAGATTTTGACGTGTTTGATGCGCGCATTGTTTTTCCTACTTTATCGGTATTCGTAATTAATTATTTGTTCTATTACACACTGTTGAGTATCCAATTGCCAATCGAATTTAAAGGGTAGAGTTTTAGTGTTGAAGTTTTTAAGTATATGCCGTTTTGAGTGAAACTTAACATCACGTCGTGTGTTTCTTTGTTTCCTTATAAATCGACGTAATAGTGCAAAATGCCTATATTATTCAGTGTGGTAGCTCGAGGTACAATTGTTTTAGCTAAATATGCAAGCTGTGCTGGTAATTTTACGGAAGTAACAGAACAATTACTATCGAAGATACCACCCCGTGATGACAAATTGACGTACTCTCATGGAAATTATCTGTTCCATTATGTTGCGGAAAACAAATTGGTTTATTTCTGCATTACTGACGATGTAAGTAAATTAATACTAATTCAACGACACGCTAAAAAGAATAAGAGTAAAAGCGATTTATTGTCAAAGTAATTTTTCTTTTAACAATAAATTCGAAATTCTGTTAACATTGACAAATATATTTCAGAAATTCCAACGTTCGAGAGCATTCTTGTTCCTTAATGAGATCAAAAGAAGATTTACGACTGCTTTTGGCGACACTGCCCAAACTGCTATACCGTACGCCATGAATGGTGAATTTGCCCGAATACTTGCAACGGAGATGAAACACTACAGTGACTCCAAGGACTTGGACAACATATCTAGAGCCCATGGAGAATTGGATGAACTTAAAGATATAATGGTTAAAAATATTGGTAAGTTTTATTCTATTTATCTTATCACCATCATTATTTATAAACATACTGACATATAAATAAATAACTCTTGATCATCTATGGAATAGTAAAAGGTACAAAAAACAGCAGTCATGCATCTTATTTTTACTGAGATGCAGATAATTAATAGCATTTTATTTTTGGATGTTGGATTACATGGTCAGTGAATGGATACATTATATGTTATGTAGGAAATGTGCTTTATTAAAAATAATGATTGTAATTAGTTTTTAAATTTTCATTTAGAGTGATTCTGTATCTAAATTTACCACATTTGATAACAAATTTTGCTAATTACCCTAATTTATATGTGAAAACAATCAATTATTTTTTCTTCTGGTATTGATAGGTAATACAGAAACATAAATATATAGCTTATCAGTTGTTATCATGGTTTTGCGTACTAACTGCATTATACAGGCCTGTATGTGTCATTGACTGAGTATGTACTGAGTACTGGTACTTGTTTATTTACTTCAAGTACTGTAATTACCTACTGTCATTATTCATTCATTGTTTACTTTGCATCAGTTCAATGTTAGAGCCAGATATAATAACAGATGTTTAAATAAATGATTTCAAAGTTTATGGTCATTATTTGAGTAGCCACTTATTTAATGTTTGCTGAATTGTCACTAATTTATTGCTGAGTAGTAATTGTAGTTGACAATTCAAAACAACAAGCAAAAATTCAAAAAATCATACCCACTTGCTGTCTTTTTTTTCATTGTTTACTAAAGTAATAAATAGATGTAAATAGACTAAAAAAGTAAACAAGTAAAACAGTAAACTAAGAGCTAAAATAAAACTAAAATTTGGTAGATTTTAAAGCTTTAATTTTTAAAAAAGCATATTTAATCACCCCCAAGACATTCACACTTAAATCTAACAACAAGTTAGTGTATGAAATACTAGTCAGCAGGCCTTGATAGAGTTGTTACAATCAAACAACACACAACCTACAGCTGTAGACGCTAGTCAAGGCCGAACAATTATTTCATAATTTTAAATTAACTGTGTGCAGCTGATAATTATGTTAATGCCGTAATACCTTGTGTTGCATGTCTACTAACAATATACAATCATATTCAATTTAAAGATATTTTTGTTCTTATTACGTATTTATTCCAAATTTATTTAAAAAATCTAAATCCACAAAACATTTCACACTAATACTATGTTTAATGAAATACTAAATAAAATACAATATAAATATTTTATTAATTTTAGGTCATAGTGTTTTTTATATCCAACAGATGGATTTGTCTCAACATTATGTTGATCATTTTAGCAAGACTTGTATTGTTATTATGTACTATACAATATACACTATATATTGCAAACAATAATATAGTATATTCAATCTTTTTCTTTTATCTAATATGTATATATGTGATCATTTTAGCAAGACTTGTATTGTTATTATGTACTATACAATATACACTATATATTGCAAACAATAATATAGTATATTCAATCTTTTTCTTTTATCTAATATGTATATATGTTGATCATTTTAGCAAGACTTGTATTGTTATTATGTACTATACAATATACACTATATATTGCAAACAATAATATAGTATATTCAATCTTTTTCTTTTATCTAATATGTATATTGTATTTTCCATTAATCCCTATGGCAATAGTCTTATGTTATGTTCAAAAGGATACTACGTAAATACCTACATTGTCTTAATATGTATATTAAAGTGTACTTATATACCTGTCTGCTCCACTTTGACAGATTGTTGAATTTCATTATAATCTTATTGTTTTCAGATAACATGGCGATGCGCGGCGAGAAACTAGAATTACTTGTGAATAAGGCTGAGAATTTGGCAACAAGTGTAAGTGTCGAAAAACCCTATAAAATATATATATTTTTTTATGAAGAGGCTTTTTCTGAAGGACTTAATCATATGCTGATGGAACGAAATGAACGAAAGTGATAACCTAACACGTTAAGCCAGTAGTCGCAGGTTCGAGTCCTGCCTGAGGTTTAAGTTTTTCTTGCGACTATTTGTATTTAATTATGAAAGTGATAAAATCAAGCATGGATTGTTTCAAACATGACTAGTTTTAAGATCTCTTTCTGTACAACACTTACGGGAAATAAAGTATTATTATTATTTCAAGAAAACAATTTGTTTAATGTTGTTAATATAAACTCAGTATATAGGTATTCTGTTTTTTTAACTAGCAGTTGTTATAACTCATTGACTACTACTAACCACAAAAATGTGAACCAAGAAGAGACTTTTATCTTTCCTTATGTGACTACATCCTAAAAAAAATATATTTTGGTTACAGTCAGTATCATACCGCACCACATCAAGGACTTTGCAGCGCTCACTATTCTGGAAAAACGTAAAGATGTATGTAATAATGGCGGGGGTGGCTGGAGTCGCCATCTACCTGATCGGCGCGATGGCCTGCGGAGGCCTCGCGTGGAGCAAATGCGTCGGATAAACATGTACATTCATTTTATATTCAGATATCATCATCGTTAGGAGTTCACTTCCATTTATTCGACATAGAATAGCTCACGGTTAAGAAGGACGCGCGACATATTATATATTACTGTTTTTGTATGATGGGATAGTGCCAGCAGCGTCTGTCGCCGAGCAATGTAAAATAAAAATGGAATGCCGTCTCTACCTAGGTTTAAGTCACGCATATTTTTTTTTTATAAAGTTATAGTGACATATCTTATTACTGGCCAAATTAACATCCTTGTTTAAAAAATAACATCATCGGAGATCATATCGGTCTTTAATTTTTCATTTCGCTGATCACATAGTAGATACGATCTTTCGACGGCAGTAGATTTACTTGCTATATAAGTCGGAACCCAAACGATGGAAACGTTTCCTAAACATCTTGGGTTAATGGTAAATAATAATGATGAGTATTCCATAACAATGTAAAATTATCACGTCATATTGAGCTAGATCTTGTATACCTAGCTTTTAATATATCGAAGACAACATACACGAGTTTTTTGCATATAGATTGCGTTAAACTGAATTGGGTAAATGTACGAAGAAGAATGTGAAAAGAATTCAAATTTTATACTTACTCATATTAATGGAAGTGCGTAGCAATGCACGAATTTGATAGAATTGATAGCAAAATAAACGGTAGGTACATTTGCCTAATTCATGTGAGAAAAATAAATTCATTCATATGCATGACCAAAACTAGTTTGATGACATTTAAAAATAATAGATTAGGAACTGGTTAATCTAATTTATATGTATCAAACTTCAATTCTATTTAGGTATGGAATGCATAAAATCTATTTACCAAATGTACAGACATTAAAAGTTTTGACATTATTTATGCATGGATTTTAGTTATGAAGTTATAATGTTATTTAGTATTCATATAGAGGGATGTTGAAGAATTTAATTGCATTTAAGAACTGCGCAGGTTTTCTAGAGAGCCAATCAAATCACGCTGTCAGAGCCTTAAATACATTACTGCAGTCTGCGCGCTTTTAAGATTCAATTTGTATATATAATTATTGCATGTTTTGATACGTTATTTTTATTTGTCCAATTAATGGAAGGCCGAATCAATTTAATTAGAAGGACTGACATTTTTGTTCTAGATTTTCAAACATGTTTTTTTTTCCATCCTGTCAATGTTTACCTATGATAAAATGTGTAAGAATATAGGAATGTGTGCAAATGTATATAATTCTAGAAATTTAATTAACACTACATAGGATCTGTGGATTAAGCAAATGTCACTTGTTACACCACATGTATAGTTGGTTCACCAACTGTCTAAACAAGCTTTATTTGAATTTTCACAAAAACGACTTTTCATCATTATGTAGCATTTTTACCGTAGCCGACACGTTCCTTGGTACTTAAATATTTAAAGGTCATTTATTCCAAATGTTATAATTTAATATAAAGCAAACATTGAAGAAAATGTATTATAATCGCGAACATCAAATTGTCTGAATTGGTTCCACAGCTCCTTATAAAAAAAAATATGTTCTTGTCTAAGTATTGTGTAGTATTGATTTTATAACTATAAACATTATGCCAACTTACTATTTTCTATTAAATTAAATATGCCGTGACACCGAAATAATGCAAAAAGTAAAATTTATGTATGTAGGCACATAGTTTTAGTCTATAGCAGATTTATGTCGCTGAGTTTTGGTAAACAACAATTTATTGTTGTATTGGTAAAATAAATGTGTCGCTAAAGGCTTATTTAGACGGTGCGAGAAATACAGTGCGAGTTGCAGTACGTTGCAGTCTATAATTGATCACTTATCACACCATAACTGCGCGGCCTCGTAATGTACTGCAACTCGCACAAGATTTGTCGCATCTTCTAAATCAGGCCTAAGTTTATGTGATATACGAACGAAAAGTTAACAAGTTCCAAATTGTTCTGTTTGTATCGTATTAATTAATTTTGTAATTTAAAACTCAGCTAATTTAATATAAAGAATGATTTCGAAACATCGTAACGTAAATACATATTTCCTTCTAATAAATAGTAAATCGCTGTGAAATAATTAAACTTTGACATGATATATGTGAGCATGTAAAACATGCCCCAACCTATTTATTCCATAATAAATATTAATATAATATACTAGTTACAATAACTTCAACTAATATGTAAACAATTGTTTTAAATAAAGACTAAATAAAGTATTGTGATATTGAGTGTATAATTGAATTATGTAAGTATAATCACTTGTTTGATATGTATAGAAAGTATGTTATAAACTTGTATAGGTAACTATTATTGTTTCATTTTCAATTAACCCTGAATTCGTCGGACGGCGCTAATTCCTGAGAGTTCCTGTTTATAATGTAGCTTGAATGGTAGCTGTAGTGTTCGTGAGTATTGGGTGACGGTGAGATTGATCCCGCGCGAGGGTGCATCCCCCGCCCTGCGTGTTCCCGCGCGGCGAGCGGCGGGCGCCGGCCGGGCGCGCCGCCGGCGGCAATCGCGCGCCAACCTCTGCCGCGGGAGGGCGCCGCCGCCGCCCGACGCGCTCCTGTCCCGCACGTGCTTACCCTACTACAACGCTATCGTGTATCGGTGTGAGTGACTGCCCGTTGAATTATTCCGTGTCAATACGCCTCCGCCTCCGCCGGTGCGATGCGTGTCTAGCATACGCATCGCACGATTGGCTGTCATGTGTAAATGAATATGTTTGTTCTTGGGCATCATTGTTGTTCCCGAGGGATCGGCGGCGATTGATATCGCTCACGGATGTGGTATTAATATTAATTTTAAACGTGCCTTATCGCTATCATTTTATGCTGTAAGATTGGACCCGCTATTCGACGCAAGATTCTATAGCGTTCTTATTAGAATCTATTCAATCTATTGAAAAAGTTTTGTATTGTTATGAATTTGATCAGTAGCGCGCGTAACAGGCTTATGGAGGGGTCCGAGTATAATTGATATTAATATTTATAATCCGCTATGAAAAACGATTTTGTTACGATCGCTGTTGTTGTATAGCACTGACCAAAATAAGAGCAAAGAAATATTACCTGAGATCCATATTCATTACTTGCGCGCCATATAAAGCGTCCAGCTTTGATTGATAGTCAGCACTTAGGGAAGTTTCGGTGGTCTTATAAGCCATTGAAAAGAAACCGAATGCGAATACGACTACGCTGAGTAAGTTGACGCACACAAATGTGTTTAACGGCATATGTATGTGTGCGTCGGCTGTTATTAGTGGCACAGGAAGCGGTGTCGATTTTAGGGAAGGTTACACTAGGAACGGTTCACAGGTCATTGTTCTTTTTACGTCGAACCGGCCTTTTTTGTAGCACGACGAGATAAATTGCTATTGTTTGTGTGCGGGCCCTTTTTATAGAGTTAAGACATTAAAGAATATTTCTATTAGTAAGCACAAAATAAAACGGGAACAACAACAATGCCCGCGATTAAAACTTTGTTCAATTTAAGTTCAACTGTCGAAAATGGGTTAACCGCGTATCGAATCAAGTGAAAAGATGTTTTTGAATTAACGAATTATTTTTGTGAGAGATTATGGTAAAGTGATAAAAAAATGGATGACAGTTCACCGGATCTGTCGCTTAAACTGCGACGGGGGTCCAGCGATTCTCGCGAGTCATTTTACATGGACTTCGCGCAAGGTATCGACTCGGACATCGAAGAGGTGACCACGATAGAGCGGGTAATCCCTGAGCATCCAGGCGGGAGAACCGAGGGCGATGCCGACACGCTCGCGACGCCGTCTGGCCTCGAAGAAAACAAGGAGCTGGGGCAATGGTGCGTTTGTTTTTATGTCTTATATATACGTATAACTGTAGCCTTATAGGTTTACGGGGAAAAGGCGTAGACATATCTACGCTGCTTACCTACATAGATATAGCAATATTACGTCGCAATTGCGCATGAAAGGTAATCAGAGGAGTAGCTCTGATTTTATTAAGTATATGCGTGGCTTTCCGTGAAGTGTCGCTTCAAATTGTAGGAGTGTAGGTAATTAGATTTAGAGATATTACGTAGCGTACCTAGTGCGTAGCTTCCTACGGCTATGCAATGACTTGTTATATATTTGGCTACAACTCCGCAGGTTTGTAAAAGGAAAGTACCTACACAAAAAAAGAAGTTAAAATGGAGATCTGTAAAAAGAATAGTAAGTGTTCCTGTTAAAACAGGTAAAGAAAGTAATAATAAAAAGGCTGTAATTTCTTCATCGCAAATATAGGTAATAAAGGTATTTGGTCATGAAAAATTATTCAGCTAGTTTAGTCAGCTACCTGCCTGTAAAACCTTATCAATATCTGTCCAGCCGTTTTGAAGATTACCCGGAATAAGCCTACCTACGAATCGTGAAAATAACTGTATTAGCTTAGAAATACTTAAAGGTTCTATTATTTTAGCACTACAAGCAGACAATTTATTTTATTTATTTGTATTGATAGAAAATATTTTTAGGCTTAGGCAACGGGTGGTTGCTTTATCGTAAAAAGTTTATTCAATTCTGATATTCTTTGATAATCGGATTATGAGTTATGTACATATAATTGTATCCGGAAAGCTTCTTAATCGTGGAGAGAAAACTTATGAAAGCTATAAAGTCCTAAGACTATGGAATACGGAAAATAGGTGCCTACATGCATTTGAATATATATTCACCTTTAAACGTGATCTATGTAGATACCTAATTAGTTAACACGTAGGTACCTCTCTAAGGTGCAAGAATGCTAAGTATTTTGCGTAATTAGTGGGTATGTATTTAACATAACTAAATTAATTTGATTTAAGCTTTTAAACGTTTTCCTTAGTTTGGATAAGAATGAGTCTTATTACCAACAATTATTTCATTTATTTAAGAAAATGGTTAGATAATGGTATGTAACAATATACCTAATTTCGGGACACGTGTGTATTTGATAAATATATTTACGGTATCTACTACTTCAAATGCCTTCGCTATTTACTAAGACAAATTATAGAAACTACTCTGCAGTTTGTGGTTGTACTATAACTGACAAACAAAGCAGTGCCGGAGGAAACCCGAGACGGTTTGTCTCTGGGCACCGCTCGACCGCTTCGTGTCAGACGTCTAGCCTACGTAATGCTGTGCTGTCTGGATTAGTCTTGTTCACTATATTTAATTGTTGTAAGAACTAAGACTAATTAATCAAAGACCATTTTGAAAATGTTTTGCTATATCTAATATCAAGAACTGTTGAAAGCTCTAGATAGTAACTATTTATATAAATGCTATTTATAGTAACTAGCAAGTATCTGTCTATCTGTTTTGAAAAAAAAAATACTTTCTTTATAATTTTTCTTTTTACTTCCTTTAAAGTAATTACCTAAGACAGGAGATCCAACTGTAGACGGATATTTAATTGAAAATTAAACCTGTAATCGCTGCGGTAAAAACAATTACCAAAGACAATTATAGGGTTCGCGGAGCGTCAGCATCACAAACTATTTAATCTGTCAAACGAATTTAGTGGTGTGCGCAGAGTACTTTTATGTGGTGTGATTTTAAAATGTTTGTTTTGCGTTCGCTACATTTGATGTTCATACATTTTTAACCAGCCGGTCACACGCTAAACATTGGGGAGTGTCAACTATGCTCTATTTATTCAAATTGCGCGAGGGTTACTGATATGTGTCGGCCAAAGGGGGGTTTAGAATACCTAAATGCCTAGTTTAAATCATAAACATGAATTTCATAACTGGAAAAACCTATTTTCTGATCGAAAGTAGGTTTATAGTGAAGGAATATATTTGTTTAGCTCAGTGCCGTTACTCTCCAATTTAATTTTAATTCTAATACAACGCCAATGCAAATAAATCTTCTTAAAAAAAAAAAGCTGTCCATGGAAGGCACTGACTTGAGTTTAAACATTTACAGTGTTGTTTTCGTGCGTGCTTTTATTTAATAACAATTTTGCATTGACACTGTTTTAGATATAAATTAAATTGGAAAATAAGGGCAATGGTTTCCTAAGTTATATGAATATTGAATTGCGCCTATCAAGTCTTTCAGTAAGACCTCCCAGTAGGAATTATATTATGATAAATAAGACAAGTATGTAGGTAAGTACCTACTGCAAAAACATAAGCGTTAAAAATCAAGATATCTTTATTTGCCAAAAAATTTCCTACAGAGGATAGAACATACCTACATTATAAAGAGCAACACACATTTTGCTGTATATTTACAGCATGCAAATTAGATAAAAAAGTCCATAACGTAAGTATGCTAGAAATGTTGAGAGATATAAATTATTCACATTCCATTAATTAATGCGGACATGTCAAATTTCACTGAGCTCTGTAGGACGGTATCGCACAATGTAATTAAGTAGGTACACGTGAAATATAAATAATGTTCTCATTATGTACAGAAGTAACTTAATAACACTGCATTATGTTTCGATTTATGTTTGTTTTTGGTGATTATCTGTTTTAATGGGTAACGTATTAATATTGTATAAGTATAGGCAATGAGGCATACGATCTACAATGAGCTTACTTTGCACATAGACTTCATTATACCTAGTATCTAAATACTTATTCATAAACTTTTTCATTATTTAAAAAAGTGTAAAGTAAGACCACTTAATAAAACCAATCATACTCGAAAGTACAAGGTTGAGGAACTTCAAAGAAGATTAAATTTTTTATTCAAATAGAACAGGTAATTTTTGTACTCGCCACGCCAAGATTACAAAACAAACAAAGTTCACAAAAATCAATTTTCTGCTCTGATTTCCACTAACTTTGTCTGTAAACTTATAACACTTACATATAGCGCGTGCTTACCAAAAAATAAGTCGCAAAAGATGACTGGGGTTTCGCGGGATATTACGCAGTGGGCACAAAGAAATGAAGCGGGACTCTAAATGTATGTCAACGGCACCCGTCAGACGGGTTGTGCTCCAATGGGCTTTCTCTCAGACACCCCGGGGTCAGATAACGACCACATGTCGTGTGGTTAAGCAGACTGACTTACCTACCGATAAGAACTATCTCGCAAGTAAGTATAGCGTTTCTCAGAAATATTGCAAAATGTCGCACAAAAAAGGTTTTATACTTTTTAATTAGGTTAGGTTGGCTTTGTATTATTTGATTATATTATATCCTTACTAATATTATCTACTCTGTCTGTCTGTCGCGCTTTTACGCCAAAACTACTAAACCGATTTAAATGAAATTTGGTACACAGATAGTCTAGAGCCTGCGAAAGAACATAGGTTACTTTTGGCTACGATAACCGACATCGACGTGGGCGGAGCCGCGGGAAACAACTATATATATACAACTACGTCTACCTTATAAAGCGAAATAAGTAAAAGAAATTAGAAAGAATGAAACAAAATTAATTTTGTAGGATGAGTGAAGCTAAGTAAGGTTAAAATTTACAAAGCTGGATCTCTATTTATTTGAGACACCAACAACCATACAACATACATGTTTGTAATTTATGGAAGTTGTGTTTGTTTATCCGATTAATATGCAAACTTCGACAATGTATCTTGTATTGGAATATGGTAGTTTATATTCCAAGTGGCGTTAACTAACCTATAACTGCTATAAATTAGAATCGTCTGAAATCCTGAACAACAAACCTTTGTATTGTCTTTGTATCGTGACATTTGGCAAAATATGCATGTATTGTAAAACGACGTGTTTTAAGTTAATTAGACGTAATATTTGTTTGGCATCTCTTAAATACACAAATAAAAAAAACCAATTACGTATTTACCTATTGAAAAGGTTAGAAAGTTTTAAGTCACTTTAAAAAGTATTGTTTAATGAATAGATTTAAGAAAAAAAGAAAACACAGCTAACGTAAGACATTGATAAAGTATATTGAAGAACAATTAAAAACAAAACTGAGTCAAATTGAAGTTGTTATTTGTTTCTCCTCGTTATTATGACTGGATTATCTTGCGTAAGTAAACTTTGTTAACAAAGCTAACTAAGTTAACTTTAAAACTAAAAAAATAAATTGAATTATTAAATGAACTTTACATACTTACCTATTCCACCAAGTTGGGATTAGCTGAAAGAAGTTCCGTCTATTCGATGATGTACGAACTCAACCTTAAATATTTCAAATAGGGTTACTTATCATTTGGGTCATCTTGGGGGCAAGTGATCAGCCCCGCTTTATGGACATCTGCAACCACAGAGATAAAATCTCTTATTCCGTATAGCGTAAATGCGACAGACATACTCTATGTATGTCAGCAGAGCTATTATTATAGGTAGTCAACTATTTTTTGCACATTAATAATTGAAAAGTTTAATAGTAGACATATTATAATGAGTCGGAAGGGTTTTCGTCAGCATATGATACGAAATAAATTCTCTATGCAGACAAATCCTGGACTGATGCAAGAAGTCACAAACTAGGTGAACACGATTTTATGTATTAGTAGAGACTCACCTACCCCTGAGTGACGATAGCTACCAAAGCAAGTCCGGAGCTCCCTCGCTGTGATTTTCTTGACAGACTTATCCTTTAGCGCACCAGAGCGGTTCCATTGGGAAATTAACCCTTTCCGTGTCGAAGAAAATAAGAAAACGAACTAAAAAGTCTCCAATAGGAACAGGCGCAAATATTTCGGAATGCCATTGACCTATCTATCTTCTAGCTCGGCAGAATAAGTATGAAGATGTCCAATATAACTGTAATAAAGTTAAACGGCAGGAGGTGGCGCCGTCACCATCTAAGGCATCAAATTACCGACGTAACGGGAATGTGCCGTGTGTGACAACTGACGATATAATATAGTACTGTGTAGATAAGCATCGGCTTTGTGATATCAGGTCAGAGTTATTGCTTAATCATCAAAGCATTTACAGGTATAACTAGAATATTGGATGCAAATTGCTACGAATATTGTCATCATACAGTTATTAGAAAACGCATTTGTTGAACATGTTAAAAAGCTGGACAGAAATACCATGTCTACTGATATTATCAACGAATCAAGAACAATTTAGCTAACATATCTTTTTGGTATCCATCAAATGATTAAAATGAGTTAGATAACCCAACAGCTAATTGGATAGTAGCTGTGTCGATTTTCAATTTGTCACGGAAGGATAATAAAATCACTACATTCGTTCGTACAACGAACGTTAATTTTGACAACCATTGTCCCCACCCTTTTCCCGGCGGTTTCGGCCGCAGAACGACAGCTTTAGTAATTTTAACACTTCCATCCCAGCTTTCCGTACGGAACCATAATAAAGATACAATGCTCAAAATAGACCTCCGTCGTTGGAATGAAAAAGCGTGAATGCCGTCCCTTTAATGACTTTTTTAACGTCACCTAAACAGAATAATTTTGTCGTTTAGTTCCAATCATTCGAAATGGGTTTATTACCGTGTCGTTTGATTTTATTTCCGAGGTGCATGTATGTAAGTGCCAACCAATTTAAAGAGTTCCTCTTTATATGTAAAGGATGGGTTTATTAGACAATAGATACTGTATGGAATATTACCTCTTTGTTGTCTATTCATGTGGCGTTCGTTCTAGACTGCTGCTCAAAGCTTTGTGTGTCTTGCCTTTGGTCTTGAGACTCTCATAAATAAATATCTGTAGAAAACTTTCTTATCTATGTTTACTACGCCGGTATTGTTTTAATATTAGTTTATGTTACGACATGGAGGTTCTCGTATGATTAGCTATGGCTCTTATTCGTCGAAGCTGGGTAATATTTGAAAGATATGCTTTTCTAACGAAAAAATTAAGCAAGTTCGTTAATCTTTGTTAGACATAATTTTAAACGTTAAGAGCTTTTTCGATCGCACTCGATCCCACCTAAAAGACAAAAAAGATTCCACAAAATTAAAAAATATTGATTAATCAATGTTATACATCAGGCGCGGTGATTTAAGTACGTATTGCCCCTATAAATCAAGCTAAGGTTTAGGGCAAGTATGAAGGGCGCATGACGGCTAAGCTTGTATGACACTGCAGAACGTGCTTTGAATGCCCTTTAGATACATGCCCTTGTACAGACACGTAGCGACGTTGGTACCAGACCATGTTTTTTTGTAACTTTGCCATTATACATTAGCGGTATTATTGTACCTAACATGATCAAGTTAAATGCTGCAGGGCTGTTTTAGGCATTCAGAGTCTAACGCAGTGGAGTACCTACCAAATCAACTCAAGTAATAATTATATTTACTCTGACTCTATGTAAGAGAGCTTACTATAAGGTAGACGATTTCTTAAAAGATAATATTTAAAATTGTAACTCTATTCCACATATTATTTTGCTATTTGTTTAGATTAGGTATCCGAATGTAGATTTTAAGTTTAATAAATTAATATTTGTACGCCTGATATGGCAAAACATATTGAAACTGTAAATAATATTGTACCACCTTATATAACATATGTTTTTAACAAATAAATTTATCTTTATCTTTATCTTTATCTTATCTTCACTTTTTTAAAATTGTTCCGTTCTGCTAAGGTTTTTACTAACATTTGAGACACTAAAAAAATATACGCGGTATTACCACAGTCGATAGATCGTATTTTTTTTTCATAATAATGTTTAAAAGCTTTGATCTGGAAAAAAAAACAATTTAAATAACATATTTTAAACAAATTAACGCCGGTTTCCACAATATAACCTACGTGGTCGTTTAGCCTATATAAGCTACTAGCTGTCCCCCGCGACTTTGTTCGCGTGTTTTAGTTTCAACGGTTATTCATTTTTGCAACATTTTTCATTTATGCTCCGCTCCTAATGGTCATAATGGTCGCCTTCGTCAATAAACGGACTATGCAATACATAAAGATTTTTTTAATTCGAACCAGTAGTTCCTGAAATTAGCGCGTTCAAACAAACAAACAAACTCTTCAGCTTTATAATATTAGTATAGATTTAATTTTTATCCACGGCCAAATGAACTATAGCAAAACAAATAATAAAGTTTCGGTAACAGACCGCAACAAAGCATATTTTGGTGGTAAATACCTATGTCCATAACATGATAATAGTTGAAACACATCGGTGGCACGATTTATTCGCTGCCGTTCGGGGTAGTGGCGACCTCGCCGCAAAACCACAACACAGGCCAGTCTGTTAACCCGCCAATCGTCTGATCTCCGCATTGACTTTATGTCAAAATTTTCCCTTTTAGCGTGTTAAATTTCAAAATATGTTCTAGTTAATTATTTCATGTCATTGGTTTGAAAGAGAAGCATGGACGCTAGAGTATTAAGAAGTATATTACCTATTGCAGTGTTTAATTTAATGTATGTATCACACGTTATTCTAAATTCACAGAATTTAAAATTACGAAGTATACGAAAACAAAACCATGGCAATTAAAAGTTGAATTTTTAGATCTAAAAAGGCAGATTTAGTTATCTTCTTTTGTAGAACCTAAATACGTAGTTTTAAGGAAATATCATCAGTTCAGGTGCGTCTAAAATATTATCTCTTTGTACCAACTAAATATAATCTAAAGTCCTGATAGCATTTGCAAGATCGGTCTTAATACTTGGTCCGTAGATATGCTAATGAATACAAAGAAAGGACGATAAAACTATTGTTCTAACTATTTCACAAACTAGTTATCAACAACGGCCATACTATCCTGTGGTTGTACCCTCAACTAATAGTATAGGTACCTTTGCTTACAGTTAGCTAGTTTCTCCCTGTGGCTTCGCCCGCATGAAACTTGTGGTGCCTGCGTATTGTCGGTTTATGGTAATTAGTTTCATATGCTAACTGTCCTGAGCAACAATTAGTTTATAAAATTAAAGTGTATTTAAATACGAATAGGAGAAAAAAATAATTTGAAATCTCAGACAGGATTTGCGACTACTGAGCCCCTAGACAAGTGACATTTCGACAAGCGATATCGCTGATGGAATCGTTCAAATGTATGGAAGTGACAACTCCAAGTCAAGTGGCTTATCGAAACGAAATGTCATTTCCATACATTTAATGTCATTTGAGCGATTTCTATCATCGTTTACGCTTGTCGAAATGCCACTTGTCTAGGGGGGCTGGTGTGTTGAACCAGAAGTCGCACGTTCGAGTCCTGCCTGAGGTTACAAATTGTTCCTTTTACGATTCGTATTTAATTACAAGTAATCGCTTAGCAGGTGTTATTTAGTAATAAAAAATAATAACTTTAAGATAGTTATAATAAACGGTGTTTTTAACAATAGAAACTTCTCCTAGAAAATGTAAATATATCTTCATTTTCATGGTATAGGCTCTTTGTATCTCAACTAATTGGCGTTCCTATGATTCTCACTGTATTGTCGTGTTTCCTTATGAGAATAGTCATTAGTAAACATTTTCGTTTCAACTTTGTGTAACAGGAACAGATGTAAAGTATTCTTGAAACAGAAACGTTATGATTCCGATAACTTAGCGGGTTCTAGGAATGACCACACCACACAACACAAGAATAGATGCGCGACGAACGGAATTAGTAGATAGGTAACTCGTAGACTAATGACATCACTTGGTAGATGATAAAAGTTTAACTTCAAAACGATGTTAACAAGGAGTGTCAGAACAGTACTTAATTAAAAAATATATCAGTACCTACGTGATATTTTAATCAAAAAAGGACTCAAGATAAATGTTTCAACGACTTTAACTGACCACATTTTTATATATGTGTATATATCTTGGTACAACTCACACACGGCCATCTGATCCAAAACTAGGCAGAGCCTGTATTATGGCAAACAGCTAACTAATACACATACTTATATATTCCTAAATACATACATATTATAGATAAATTACGCCCAGACACAGAACAAATGATTATGCCCGTCACACAAAGATTTGTCGTGGGTGGTAATCGAACCCACTACCTCTAGTTTAGCAGTCAGAGTCACTAACCACTAAACCAACAGGCTAGCCATTTATACATAGAGCTAAGTTTTTGAATTGATTGAATGCTGGCGTAAAAAGTTCATATAGCCTGAGGTATTCGGCGATTCGAGATGTCGACAATACCACAAATAAAGCAGACTGCAAATATATTGTAAGACGTAAGTATTCAAAACTCAACCATACAAAACGTCACACACAATTTCACAATACAATGCTCTACATATCTGTAAGTAATTCACTGACATTGGAGTCAGGGCTGTTACGTATTTTTTCATTTTGTTAAACAGTCAAAGGGCCGTGACATATGGACAGGCAGGCAGGCAATATGCCTTTGTTTTGCCTCGGCACTCCGCATTCGGAACATAAAATACACTATTTTGTTTGAAAGCAGTTCTAGTAGATAACGCGGTCTATTGTCAAGAGTTAAAGGCTTAAAAGAAGCAAGAACAAGGTCTTTGGAACGCAACGTAGGAAGGTATTCACAAACAGGATCTTTGTGATCATTGAATTGGATGGAAACGAGTTTCAATGCGGGTGGCTGGCATAATGTGTTTGCAAATTGATGTGTGGATAGATAGACCTTGCGCTCTTTGTTTGATTTAAAAATTGGAACTATGAAGTATGTACTAAACAATACCTTCTGATTTTATCTCTGCATTCAAAACTTACGTACTTTCTACGATTTTCTAATGTACCAAATAGCAGCAAATTATTATTGTTTTATTAAATGTTTATTCATTTATTTTATTTTTTATACTATGTGTCAAAACCGCTTTCAAATTTGTTTTAAAAAAATATTTGTATTTACAGTCGCGTGTTTTAGTTAGTCCCGATATTCAGCTAGCCTAAAGTAAATAATTCGAGTGTGCATGTCGTTGCAAGTGAGATTTATTCTAGTCGAAGTGCGGCATAATTCACGATGAAAAAGCCTACAATAAACGACTATTTAAAAAGAGTTTAACAGCTTTGGAAGTTTGTTACTTTGAGTTTGAAAGTTTGAGTGTATTTTAGATTGTTCCCGCGTTCATTCTCAAACTGTAGTCAGTAGATTTCAAGTTGTACGTTAATTGAACCTTCTCGGCGAGTTGCACAGTAATTGAACCTACTGGGCATATTGCATTAATTGAACCTTCTCGGCATATTTCCCGGCAGTACTGTACGCCAAACAACGTTCAGCATTGTATTTGTCAACCTATAGCATGTTACAAAGCACGACAAACATGTATCGGTACAGTATCTGTTACCGCGCAACACTTGAGTTACGTGTAGAGTTGCCATGAATGCATCCGGAATTTTGGGACTTGCGCTTTAAAGCTTTGTAGTAAACTTAGTTTAAAACTATTGTTTATTGGACTAATTCTTAAATAAAATATTTTTAAAGTTAAACTTAATCCAAGTTTGCTTATGCAACCTGAGAAGTAAAACATTCGTACAATTTAATGTAGAAATTAATGCCACTGAATACTGAATATAAAATAGATATAACCGGAACTTTCTGCCCATGTTTTTTTTAATATATTTTTTAATTAAGGAGTCTCTCGTGCAGCTCTACACTTGGTAACTCTACTTAGGTGCGGGCGACGTGCGACTAATTTCACAGCGCTCCGCGTCGATGAGTGCGCTCTAAATCACTTCGTTACAGCTGCCGTATGATGAGCTACATACAGTTTAATTAGAGGTAACGTTTCGTGTTTTACACGAGTATACATAGATTTGTGCATATTGAATTTGATTGGGTAAATGTTTAATGGTTTGCGGTGAAGATGATAGGCTGTTTTCAAAAAAAATATACATACAAATTGGGTTTGTTGTAGATTAATAAGTAGGTATGTATAAATACCTATTAACTGAATTCGATAGAACACAATTTAATAAAAAAATTAGCTTCTTTAATATATTTCTTCTGTAACTGCGCTTCAAATATCAAAATCATACAAAAGTAATAAATAAATACACAATTAAAACCACTTTATCAATATTATTATGCTCATCATCAGACATTCCACACGGATGTCGCGTATCGCTGACTAAATTGAAACTCGTAGGGGCTTATAATCAGTCAGTACGAGAACAGGTTAATTTACATGACAAGCTAATTCCATATTGTTTACACAAATAATTGGTGTTTTGAACTTTCCAACAATTACAGCGCAAAATTTCGTGTTGTCGTGGAAGCTTGCAAATTGTTCTTGTATTTTCTTTGTTCGAATTTCCCTTGTTTACGCGACACGCTAGGAAATAGAGGGGCGAAGGGGAGAGCGGGGTGGTTAGACGTTAAAAGAAAGAAGCTCGGGATTGCAGGTGTTTTATTGCGGTCCGGCGCTTGTTATGTGAAACCCTACAGTTTTCCCTTTTGTATGTTTTTCCTCGATACGTTAACTTACGTTTATTTGCTGATGTAGGTGGAAAATGCTGAATTCATTTACGGCAATTGGAAAGCTTTTTTTATTTTTATATTTTATGAAATCGTGACTTTTTGTAATGAGCATTCTGTCTAAAGATTTAGACAGCGCAAGGTATTACTGAACATAATATAAAAGATTTTGCTGGTAGGTACTAAATTGGTTTATTAACTGTTTTATAGCATTGGGAAATCCCTGAAACAAGTAAATTAAGTTACTATGAAATTTGCTCGACTTCATAGTCAAATTCTACGATAACACATTTCAACCTGCATTCCGCCCTAATTGTTCATAGCACAAACTTACCTTTATTAAAAACATCTGAACCATAATTTACAACGGCATAAATATTTAGCAGCTATTTGCTTCCTCACTTGGCGTCGACTGCTCAAATTGCAGAAATAGTTTCTGCCGCGATATTAGCATAAAATGAGCTTTTATGAACATGCTAGGCCAGCAGACGGTGCTGGTGGCAGACTTGCCCGCCGCAGAGTGCTGCAATATATTATTAATGCGCTTAACATTTTAGACGTTGACGCTGTTTTCAGACTCTTTGGCAGGTATATGAAATAGGAAGCACCTAGAGTCATTTTGTTCTGTAACTTTAACGTTTTTTAAGCTCCTTTTTGAGGTTTATAAGAAATAAAAACTTTTGATTTGATTTGATTTGAAGAAAGTGGTGTAGGTAGCACTCTATTTAATAAGTTTCTTTATATAATTATAGTTTTATTTATTATTCGCAGTTATGTCACTAAAAAGATTTGAGTCCTTTGCATTATACATAAGTAAAGTATAGAGTACGCCTAACTGAGTATGAACAGTACAGTGATCACAATTATGAACAAGCGTCATCTTCAAGATCACTCTTTGGTGACAAAACAGAGCGCGCCCTTTTATTAATACTATCTCTAAACCCAATATACATTTAATTGTCTCTGAATATCGGACCGACCATATTTTCACATAAACGTTTGACGGAAAATCATTATACAGGTGAGAACTTATAGCAAAAAATTTGCTTACGATAGGCACAACAGGCCATTAGCGATGCGCGCACTCTATGCTTGCTTATGTATACTCGAAGGTCCTTTGTTTGGCTAATAATTGTGTTTTTACTAACTGTTCATAAAGCTGCGACAGTGATAGACATATGTATATTTTGAGTTTAGTTATCTACTTATTCACACTTTTGGTGTCTAAAAATAGTAACTTTTTAATTTAATTAGTGTAGGAAGTTTAGTCCAAATCAATTTTATATAATCTTGGAATAAAGCTTATACTTTAAGGCCAGTCAAACAGGCGGGCCTGTGGACGCTTTGGTCAATACTAGTCAAAGCGAAAATATACTGGTATTAGTTATAACTTTGACCTCACACAAATCTCTTGTTTCTGAGTACGGTCACCGATCCCTCGAGTGACCTTTACGATTGTACGCCATGATAAAGCGACCGTTTTGCCATTATATTTTTTATTCCTGGTCTGTGGGTAAGAATGTTACGAGTATTTACAACATATAGGTACCATACTTTGGGGCTGCTTTCGATGGCTTTCCAATAAATGTTTCTCTTGTGAAAATATATTTAAAACAACTAAGGTTTATAGCAAGGTATTAATTTGTCTTTAATTGTAAAAAGTTTTATTTGCGCCAACAGAAATTTGAATATTTTGACAAATCTCTGGACGTTCGATTAATTGGTATTGAGCTTAGTCACGTCACGAGTATCGATGCGAAGTTTATTTCACTTGAAAAGTCGAAGTGTATAATGTCTTAGTAGGTAAACTATAGTTCAGTTACTACTCTAACTGAAGTCATTAGTTACAAAGTAACATTTCTTATACTTCGCGCTCAGATTCAGAAGACTGGCTTCTGGCTATGAATCTTAAGGAAACTTTTCCTTATGACAGCGGAAAGATATCAACCTGAGACCAACATATTAATCTCAATTATAAGCCGCCTGATATAGGAACAGCGAAGGTATTAGGGGTGGCGGAAAAGTTTATAACTGACTGAGAAAAGTAATTCTGATGATCCCCCCAGAGTTATCTTTCACGATGTGAGTTTCTTAAGTATGGCGCTCAACGAAAAACTACATGAGCAGAAAAATACTCGTGTACCTATATACAATTTTGACAACGCAAAAAATTAATTCAAATCTCTCAATTTTTTTCGGAGATTTTTATTTCCGACGTTTTTATTTCATCACCATGATTAAGTAAGATAAAATGTCGTTGTTTTCTTTTAGTTTTACTTTAAATGATGTTTTTGTAATGAGAAGATATTATTCCCGTAAAAGTACAGTATTTTATTTCCAGTTTACACAATAAAACATCAACCACATAGACTTCACAACACAAAACTTTCCTGTTAAACCTGAAAAAGGTTCCGATTTTCTTCCCGCAGAGATTTTTCTCTGAACACAGGCTAACGATACCAGGCGCGCATTTTTTATAAGATGTAAACAAATTAGGGTCGGTCCTGCGGGCCTCCGATAAGTGGAATATATTGCCAGCAATCTTGTAAGAAAATGCCCTTTAATTTGTTTTGTTTTAACCGCTAAATATATTAAGATTTTCTTGTATTGTTTACGCTTTTACGAAAATATTTTTCAGTTGTATAAATAATATAACAGACATTTAATTTGTATAATCATTTTCTTCAACTACATGTTTGTTTTTCTTATAGTTTCCACAACGTAACCTTCGCTGCTAAATCTTTACTATTTTACCCAATTTCCTCCATCACAATAAAGTAGACGTAAATTTTTATGCGTAATATTTTGATAAACATAAACTTCACATAAAATCAGTTTGTAATTATTAAAGTCAATAAATAGAATGTAACAAAAACCAAATTGTATTGCAAAAATAGTTTTACATTGACGGTAAAAATTCTCATATTTATTTTACTGTGATAAATCCCTTGCTCATGATTGCTGAGCAGGGCTTAGCGCTGACGCTGTCAGAACAGCTGTTACATCACTCGCAGATATTCCTTATTGCACGTTTTATCGGACAATAATAAAAGACAGTTTTATGTAACCGATGGTTTATATTTGTATAATTTGCGTGTAGTTCGCGTAATATCTTACGTCGTTTAGGTGTCATTTGGGGCAGGACCCTTCGGTTTCGATGTGTTTCCGTTCATCCATACCGTAGGTGTAGACATCCCACATTTTATTGAAATCGATGTATAAAATTATCATCCCAAAGTAAATAAAAAGCAGGGGTTATGTAAGTTTATAAAAATGTTAATACAGGTTGTTTTCCAACAAAAACTTAACCCAGTTTTAAGGAATGAAGCCTTATTTTGCGTCAAACAGATCCAAGTAAATGGAAAACCCACTCAAATTAGAATTCTGGCTTGATCTTACCATAGCTTACCATAAAACGGGACTGGTCGTAGTTTGCACGCAGCTGCCGTCGTGATTATTCAAATGTTGGCTCTCCTCGTTTGCGAGATGCCGCGGATAAATAGATATAAAACCAAATGTAGGCCTCAACTGGCTTATTTATCTCTGAATACATTGAATATTTACTGGTTGATCTTGCGTTTCTCTTACTCTCGAAGCTCAGGCTGAAAATTATTTGATAATCCTGAGTACAATCCAGGTACAGCGTAATAAAACGTGAAATAAAACGATTTTGAATAGAGTGTATTCAAGATCGGCATTAATTTAAATTGATCTTTATATACTAAATACTTTTGTGTACAAATAGAACAAAATTAAAACCGATAATAATCTGTTCAGGATCAGTGAACATTTTGATGTTTTCGATTCATATTTTTTTAACAATGACTTTTACGACGATTAGTTTGAAATTAATTAATTAGGCACTTATTTTTAAATCATTTTGCTTATAATTAAGGTAGGTACCTAGGTTATCAACATACTTATTAAAATAGTCGTTACAGCACGAAGCAGTTAAATAAAACATGACATCATCAAAATTTAACATTTAATAATTAAGACGTCAGATCAAAATAAGTCGATAAGATAGCATGAATGAAACGCATTTATCTCAACGCACACATCGAAGCTATTTAAAAGCAATTTGTCTGAATCATCCTCGATGATTTATCTTGTCTATTGACAAGAAGGTAATGTGGATTCAAAAAACGATTAAATTTTCATTAGGTACATGTTGTTTTTATCTGTGAATAGAAACTGGATGTCACTGAATGAACAGATTAACATAAAAAGCGGGGACACTCGTTGGGTTAAGGTTACTTCGAGAATTTCCTTTCGTACAGAATTTATATTTGTGATTCAAATCAGCCACCGTCAAGGATTAAAGTAAAATGTATTTTTTTTGTTTACGTAGAAAGTTATATGAACTCAAAGATTATTTACACGAAAAACAAAATTATTACTCTGTAGACGCCTTATTTAAGATGAAAAGTCTCAAGGGGTACCTTAAATCTTTAAATTTTGGACTTAGTGTGTTGCTAAAAATTTTGATAAGGCAAACAGCAATAGGGCGTTAAATCTAAGTTTTTCTTATAAGGGGGAAGGGAGGGAGGTGGTAATCTCATTTAACGGATTAGTAATTCTCATTTTCAAAACTTGAATTAATTTTTCTAGATCAAATATCGAACAAGGGCAAAATGTAGTTGCCATGCAGAAGGCAACTACATTTTGCCCATAAGTACAAATGAATGGTTCGTATCTCAGAAATCCCTAGCTACATTATAAATTGTTCGCACATGGCAACACACCGTGGTGCGAGTAAAAATTTGAATACTGTTGACTCATGTCTGATGAATCAATTCTGAATAATGACGTCACACTATTTTTAGACTAGGAAGCGTTACACCGGACGCAGTTCCGCTCCATTAATGACGATAGCTATCTTTTTGTTATACTTAGAAAATGTTTTTATCTTTATTTTATGCTCTACATTTTAGTGCTGTTCCCGCGTTTCTAAATAAATACTTATTAGTGTCGTAAAAATACTTTGACTATTCCGTTAACGACATTAGTTTTTGGGATAATTATTTATGATAGAATCTCACACTTTCGTTCTTAAATTAGGACATTGTATTATTATTGTTTATTTATTTTGCTTCACGCACTACCGTCGTCGAACATAGGCACCTTGTTCGACGATACTACTTTCCGCCTCTGTGTTTCACTACGCCTTGGCGCTTCTTGTTGTTCTCCACATCGCTGTCACTGTGGCGAAGTAGTCAACAGCCTCGGACACCACGGCCTGTCATGTAGCCGTAGCGCAGGACGCATGGTGCGACATGCCAATTTAAACGACATCATCCGACGTGCTCTTGTTGCCGCCGGCGTTCCGGCTGTACTTGAACCTAATGGCCTGGCACGCGACGACGGCAAGAGACCGGACGGGATGTCTTTGTTCCCTTGGAAGATGGGTAGGCCTTTAGTGTGGGACGCTACTTGTGTCGATACTCTTGCGCCATCTCATCTTCCCAGTTCGTCGTTCTGTGCTGGCGCTGCTGCTGCGGCTGCTGAGAACCTCAAACGGCGGAAATATAACAACCTTATTGGAAGTTATACTTTCCAGCCGTTTGGGGTTGAAACATTAGGACCGTGGGGTCCGAGTGCACACCTTTTATTTAAAGATCTGGAAAAACGTCTTGTTGACTCCTCGCGTGACCCAAGGGCTGGCTTTTACCTCGGACAAAGAATTAGCATTGCCATACAACGTGGCAATGCTGCCAGCCTTTTGGGTACACTTCCAGTCGACAGCGACGTGGATGAATTTTTTGACGCATTTTTTTAGTTCTTTTTTTTTTTTTTTTTTAGTTAAGTTTAGTTTTGTTTAAAGTGTATATATAGTTAAGTTTGTAAATATTAAGATATAAATAATGTAAAAATGTCAAAAACAATAAATAAATACAATTATGTTAATAAAAAAAAAAAAAAAAAAAAAAAAAAAAATTTAGAACATTTGGGCAAGTCCTTATATACATATACATTCGATTTCAATGTATCAAAAAATAACATATTTATTAGATTTTTCGATTTAAATACGAAACCGCATTTTGGATAGTTTATAAAATCTTAGACTATAAATACAATAAAAATGTATCTCACGGTAACAAATTTTTTTTTGCCAGTCCCTGTCGCTGCTCCCCGGTGCCGCCTTCATAATATTTTACTCAACAGGCTATCAGGGATCATAAATCAAACATTGTAATGTCGGCGCTAAGTTAGGGAGTCGTCTATTTATACCGCGTGACTAGGCAAAACTCTCCGTAGTATGGTAATATTGACTTCAGGGATTCAGATACGTTAGTGATTACCGGATAACTTCAGGTTCGGGAGATTGCATGATTTTGTTTAATTTTCTTTTTTTTAAAACGACTCCCGCGCTAAGGAATTTAATCCTTGTGTCGCGGGAGTTTTACAATCATTCGAATCACATGCACAAAAATCACCCAGACTTAGAACTTAGGAACTTACCTTAACTTGGATCTTAGGACAAGCATTTGTGGATCACACAAATGCTTGTCCTATGCGGGGATCGAAGACGCAGCACGTCGCGCACCGTGGTGTCCTATACCACTCGGCCATCCGTGCAGTCAATCAATTTAATATCGATCGATAGATACCTACTTGTTATAACATAATAAGCACCTACATTTATAAAATAAAGCTTTTTAACGTGGTATAACCGGCCATTACGCGGAGGGACCGCGTAATGGCCGGTTATCGCGGGAAAAGTAGCCTAGATATTGTTTCTTGGGATTCAAACTTACCCCATACTAAGTTTAATCAAACTCGGTACAGCGGCTTAGCCGTGAAAGCTTAACAGACGGACAGACAAACTTAATTTCGCATTTAAAATGTTACTATGGATATTGGTATCGATTTCATGAGTATGTCACGGGTCGTTAACAGCATTTTTATTTAGTCCCAGCGCTCCTTCTTTTTGGTAATGGTTTTGTAGCAGTTCTTAGGTTGTATAGATATTTGTTTGGCTAGACTAGTTTTGCAATCAAAGTATACCTTTGAATAGGTAAAGGCAATAACGCAATTTAGACAAATTATTTAGTTTAATTTATTTATATTAGAAGCATGCAAACAAGGAGAAGTAGATATTGAAAACAAAATAAATAAACGATATTTGGTACATTTGGATAATTCAGTTTATTTCGTTCGATATTGTATCCGTAAATCAAATATTAATAATCCTTGTAATGGTATGAAAGGAAAGAAACAGATAAATACATAAAGTCCTATTTAATCTGTATTAGATATTCAATGATGCGGGATATAGACACGTTTTATATTTGATCGGTTTCGATGAAATGAGTATTTATTTGTGTTACGTCTATTTCGTCCTACTTTTTCTTTTAAAACAAGACCATTAAAACATTAACATAAACAAGGATTTAGAAAGTAAAAGTAAACCATGTAGAGGCAGGATATTTATGAAAAATTAAAATAGTACAATGTGGGAATTCATCTCTTATTAAAAAAATATCTATGACTAACTTTTTTCTTTTTTTTTTTTTTAGAAAGAGATTTGAGGGCAGGCTTTGACTGCTTCACCGGACTTTTGGCGAGAACCTTAAGGGCCTCCAGCCAGAGCAATAGAAAAACTAACTACGTCAGCAACGTTCACTAAGGGCACCCCCTGTGGGGTTCGGACCTCGACTTAGTGCGTTGCTAAAAATCTTAATAAGGCAAAAACAGCAAGGGAGGGCTGGATCTAAGTTTTTATTATTTAAGGACATATTTTTATTGCTAGTTTGGCCGGCTCGGGACAGCTTGATCTAGGGACGGGGGGGGGTACTATGACCACCTTCCGGCTGAATCAACAGACTAGTTATAGAGACCATAGTATTGCTTAGTCACCTTTTTATATCTATGAATGCAAAAAAAATCAAGTTAATTGAACAAAGTCAACATGCGAGATGTGCTACGAGATTTGATTGTGACAAATAAACACGGGTCCTATTTTAAAAAAAGCTGTTTCTAAAAACAGGTTTAAACTCAATATTGTAAAGACGTTTCAATCGGGTTGTTAGATAAACCGTTTTTTGTAATTAGACCCGTGTTTGTCTGTCACAATCAAATCTCACTGGAATAGGCGAAACTAAAAAAAGTAAAAGTTAGTAAAACAATTATCTATTTGTTAACTCTATATTAGTATTTTGTACCTGTAGGCTACATTTAATCAAGGAACTTGCAGCACAACAAGGCTTGCAGCCGCGTTGCCCGCATCTGTCTTTACCATGCGACTTTTTTCTAAATCTATGCGACGATGATTGTGTGCAAAAAGTTTTTGTGAAACCAGCCAGTGCCCGCATGCGGCTACCTCGGACACCAGATGTTTCTACACTTATTTTTTTGTGTCCATTATTTTAATAAATTTGTAAAAGTAATACAATTTAGATAGTTGCAATTTCAAGATGATAAAATATGGAGTCTAAAAAGTTTTAAATAAAAAAAATACCATGTAGGTACATTTGAATACATGGTTTTATTTTTATTTATTTAGTTCTATCAGGTACAGGGGGCCCCTAGAAATACACTTACACTGTTTGATTAAAATTGGTGAATCAGAAAGGATTGTAGCCAACTTAAGCGCATTGGGTCTATTCGGACGTGACTAAGAAGAAAGAAGAAAGAAAGAAAAAACATTTATTTGCCACAAAAAAAGACAAATGGGTATGGGGAAATATGCATCACATCCATGAAAAATGGCCAACGCTTAGCATATGCTAAGGTTCATGCTAGATGCATGGCTTTTTTATGGTGTTAATTAAAACCAACGAAAAAATATTAAGAACCTTAAGAACACATTTTTGCACAAAAAGCCAATAGCCCAATGCTATATTTCTTTATAGACACAATATTAATGTGATGTTCTCATATAATTCACCTTATCTTTTTATCCTCGGATCGAAATGTTTACGGACATCATAAAGGCGAGTTGTGACCGTAATAAAATGTTTCTTTAGGACAACTTATTTTACGTTTTCACCCGTTGGTTATACTGTTCTTGTTATCTAAGGGTTTAGTCAAGGGTTTTATGATAATAACTAAGATCACCAATAACCATCTACAAATGTTATTTGACTACATATTTTGTTTTAGTAGCTTTCGGCCTCTACTTCATTTGCTCATACCTAAGAGAAAGTAGGATCAATACATCTTTAGTTTGTAAAATCATTTTATGGTGAGACCAGTGCCAGTTTATGACAAAAGAATCTGTATTTCGTTTTTTTTCTTTTGCTTAACACCGGGATAACACGGGTTTATACAATTATATTTTCGGTAAGCATTCGTTAAAATAACTTTGAATCTTAAAATATTATCCTACTTGACTTATTAACAGTCGAAATGTAAATAAATTAGTGGCAAAGCATTATTCTCCTTATCTTTACAATTCAGAAAAAACAAATCCTAAATTAATTTCTTTTTTAAAATTCAAGTGACGTCTAGTTTCGTGAGAAAAGCCAAAAATTCCCGTCACGTTGTAATATCATTTACATCCAAAGCTTTCACAAGAAATTGGTGTTTTTACTAGCGCGCTAACTTTTATTAGATTTTATCCTTTAAATAAGACACGCCTTCGGGTTATATTATTCAGTTAGATACTAGGATCGACTGATTGATTCCACAAATTGTTGGAGAAGAGATTACACAGATTTACTTAGTATTTTTATTGTACCAGTTAAGATAAGTCCTTTGAATTGGTGGATACTGTTTGTTTAGTTCGTTTTCTTTTACTTATGTAAAAATTCATATTTACCTTTGTAATAAAAAGACGGGTTCGTGGCTAAGTGTGAGCCGTACGTTTTGATCGATAGTGCAGGTTAAGCCGTGCTCGCCGCGGTTGGTCCGACTGGAAAGACTGGAATCTGACCCCAACAAAGCTTAGGAAAAGCTAGGCAGGCAGGCAGTATCTATGTAATAAAAAAATAACAACACGCACACTGAGCAACAAATGAATTTATCTATTTTAAAGCAGACATACGAAACTCTTGTTTAACATTTCGTAACTAAAACAAACACTGTTTCAAAATGTATTTCCGATAAAGACAAAGCCCATTTATGTAACAGAAGACATAATAATAACATACTATTAACATCAAAATAGATAAACACAACCTTCATGTTCGACATCGTTATTAAATGTTCCTTTCTACCTATTGGGGAGAAACCGATACAGTACATAATTATGCGTATATATTCATTGTCATGCTGTGTAATTTATACAACGGGGTGCAAGTCTTAGTGCATTGTTCTCTAGGCTATTAGCTTGGGTATCGTGTTTATGCTAATACGTTCTTCTCAGGAAAGATGACAATCTACGATCTACGATCAAATACAATCTACGATCGCCAATTCCATTGGCGCAGACACTATGGTAGCTATTATCTTGGCACTGTAGACAATAGGGGATCAGACTAATTTTTTTTATCTACTCGTCACATAGATATTAAAAAAATATTTTTTTTTATTATTTATATTTATTATTTTTCATGATTTGATAAAAGAAAAAATACGAGTATTTTATTCTTTTTTTATCTATCTGGTGGAGCCAAAGAAAGCTTTTACTTAGGTATAAGAAAACTACATATAAAACGACTTTCTCAAAAACGTTTTGACTGGTTTTATTTATCAGTGTTTTGAGCAGAACTGTTTTGGACTGACAGACTTCCCAATTTCCCAGTTTCGTTGGTAATATTTTATTAAAATTGACTCTAACACTCTTTTGACTTAGCAAACCGCAGCGATCGATGTAGGCGCCCTCTCGCGGTTTATGTACCGGAAACCAAGTCCCCCACAACATAGCTACATTGTTTACCACTGAAAAAAGTTTGCAGAAGTTCTACGTAGTAAAATATATGGGGTGGCCCATTGCTCATTCTAACCTCCTTAGATGGCCATCAAAAGGAATATAAAAAAAAATAGATAGGAATAAATAATTCTTTCTTATTTTAAATAAACGACGATACGTTGATTTTAAATGTCGCATGTCATCATTTTGCATTATGTTCGTGTTTTCTTACTTTTCAAAATCAAATACGAGTCTAAATTTTTTTTTATTTTCTGAGGTTTTATTTAGATTTCGATTCGTTTTCATTCCTAGTAGTAGTGCAGTAAACAGTATTTTAGTTGTAGGTAGGTACTCGGACTTCATTTATTTTCCATAATATCATTCTATACAGAAAATATTTTTTTATAATTTTGAAATAAGTTTAAAAATAATCTACCTACCTTTTTATGATAATAAATAAATTTAAAATAATTAAAACCGTTCCATGTCTATAAACTTACAGTAAATACATAATATCTAAGTCAAAAACACAAACATCACTATTCATGTCGTTTAAGTAGTTATTTTATAACAATTATTCTCTTTATTTTAATTGTCAGTTCCTTAACAAAACATTGCTTTGGCCATACGGGCCCATGTTTGCACATGGTTCGCCCTCGTACTAAACTTACTACATACCTACTTGTGATACTTGTATCTTCTGTATTAAGCTGTCTTGTGGTTTTACTACCGGAATATCTACAGATACAGTCAATGTTCTATTGTTGGAACATTGTCTATTTAACTTGAACAAAAGTAGATTTTTATGCTCAATAACTTGGTTTTATGTGTCTTTTGTTTACTTGGTAACATACAAAAACTTTAACTTTTGTAATAAATGAGTTTTGTACTTCAAAGTATATTTATTGAATACGAAAAGTAAGTTTTTTTGTGTTAAGTATTACTTCATAAGTATCAATTAATTTGATTTAATTTTAATCTTGTCAAAATTTGGAAAAAAAAATTCCCGTACTAATTTAAAAAAAAAGACCAATATTAGTTTTTCTATTTAAATACTACCTATGTCTTTTTATTTTTATTTTACCTAAATGTTTATTTTATTGTTCAATTACCAGGTGTACCAAAACATTTCGCTCGACTCAGTAGATTTAAACGCCTCACGGTAATCCAATTTGATTGCGTGAAGAGCTTGAAATCGAATTTCTTATTGTCAACAGCATTTCCTTTCTTCCTGACATAGCCAAAAAGCGACGGATTGAGGACACCCGTAAATAAATTACTTTGAGTATTTTTCCATTCTGCGTAGTTAAATTTTTGCTTTGATATTGTTGACAAATTTCATTAATTCTAATAACCTCCATCTGTACCTAAAACGCTTTATTTGATGTATCAACATTGTATACGAAAGTGAATATTCCTAAAATAGAATTTTCCAATTTTACGACTTCGACAAATTGGTTTCTAACACCCCTCTTTTGAGATGGCGCGGCAGATATGGTGTCACAATGAACGCCCCCACCTTTGTAATGATTGGGTCAATGTTGTCTCGCTTCCTTATCTCAGCTTTCCACGTGACCGGTGGAGATCGATTTAGTCTGCAGTTCACCCCGACACTACAGGGCTTCGGTCCTAATAGTGTCTCATAAAGCTCGAGCGGTCACTTTATTTCGTAGTCCAATAGGACCAGACACGAAGGACCGGCCACTTATAATTTCATACGGACTACATTAAAATGATTGGGTGTGGTAAAATTTACATATAAATAGTTTGGTTTAACGAAGCGTTAAATTGATATAATGAATTCAGAAATAAATTTTAAAAATCTCTCTCATTTGACCCTTATAAAGTTGAACTTATTTCCTTTAAATGGTTTAGGTAATTTTGTCGGTATGAAAAGAAGCAATAAATTAAATCTGATACCTACCTGCGCAATTCATTTGAACAAAGGAATGTAATTAAGAGCACAGGAGTCCTCATAAGCGCTTAAAGATGCCATTATGTGTTTTATACTAAATTCCTTTCTTAATGAGATTAAATGAATTCTAAGATGTTTCTCCGTATTGAAGTTTATACGGTCTATAGATAGTAAAGACTTAAATTGTAGGAATATTCTTCCTTTAAATACCTCTACAAAAAATTACATTATCAGCCGAGGCTTGTAATGTAATGTAATGTAATATCTGCAATATCTTGGGACATCTCAAACTAGGCAGAGCCTGTGCTATGGCAATCAGACAACTGATAAACATACTTATATATTTCTAAATACATAATATTATAGATAAATAACACCCAGACACAGAACAAATGATCGTGCTCATCACACAGATTCGTCCTGGGTGGGAATCGAACAAATTGTTAAATATTTGGTCCTTCAGTACAACGATGTATTGATTTTAATATTTTACGCATGTATTAGACACGGGAACCCATGTAAAGGAATTTGATGCGAACGATGGGAGACGTGATTTCATGTTCAGTGGGTCGAAATATGCGCGCCTATGCCTTGGCATATTTGTTCAAATATTTCCCTTTCCATTTTAAATATGTCTTGAGATATACCTATACGTATGCTTAAAGAAGTAGGTAGATATAAGCTTTGGAATATTTTGCATGAAGTGTGTTTAAAAGGGATGATAAAATGTAAAAACATAAGAATTGGGTTGAATAATGAATTGAGCGACAGAAATAAAAGCCGGATGCTTTTTGTTTGGTTTTATTGTCATTTCCACCGGTAGGATTATAAGGAAGATTGGTTAATCTCCAACGAGAGCTTACACACAAGAGCTGCAATTATTAAAAATTTAAATATTAATTAAGTAATAGATGAATTTGTTCACTAATTTACTTATTGCACTGTATAGATGTATGTATTTAAAATCCGAAAATGATGTTGGACGAAGGACCAAAATTATGGATCAGACTCCTGCATGTAATCAACGTATTTTCTTAGGTATTTTATAATACATAAAATTGTTTTGTATTTTTGTCTTATAATTGCCTAATGATTAGGCATATACATATGTTACATTTTTTAATGAAGACCAGTGGAGTGCATAGAGATTCCTCAATTATAGTAATGAAATTTTCGTAACAAACAAGATTAATTAATTAAACATCGTCATCACAAAAAATATCAACATCGCCTCAGTCCGCAAACATTCAATTAATTTTATAAATGGTAAGCATTTATTTGCATTGATTAAAATAAACATTGGCTACGAATGAATCTGC
The DNA here is from genome assembly GCA_932294365.1 of Diachrysia chrysitis. Lineage (NCBI taxonomy): Eukaryota > Metazoa > Arthropoda > Insecta > Lepidoptera > Noctuidae > Diachrysia > Diachrysia chrysitis. The sequence goes on along the minus strand of OW028649.1, from coordinate 4,967,311 downwards.
GAATGACGTGTCTACATATTTACAAACATTTATTGCAGCGATTGCCAGGCGTACTGTCTACTGTTTTTATGTCATACAAGCTTTACCACAACTGGGGCTAATCTAAACAAACAATTAGGAGTACTCTGTATGGGAGTGTTCAGACATTACGAACTGTGAGAGAAGAGGGTGTGAACTCGTAAACTCGATTTTACTTTTTAAAACTGATAAGCTGTTTAATGAATTGAAACGTCGTAAACTTCGAACACCAATTAAGAACTTCAAACCTAACACTGCTGATTGATATAAAGTGCTTTCGTTCAATGAACGTCCATTCACATCAGCTTGCTGGCTTGATCTCGATACGTTTGCGATTTGATACAAAATTGCAACACTATCAATAACGGATTTTCGAAACTCGCAAAGAATTTGAGGGAATGATAATAATATTAATTTATTTGAACAAATATTATGTTAAGGTGTAGGTACCCTACCTTAGAGTAAAAATGATTTAACTGTGGAGTGCGCATACAAGTATGAACTGTAGGTACTAGTATGAACAAGTAAAATTTTAAAATTTGTGTCAAAACAGAGCGCGCCGTTTTATTAAAACTATTTTAAAACCTAATATTACCCTAATCATATCAGAATTATCGATATTTTCGCTTAAACTTCTGTTGTCGCACGAAAATCAGTTAAATCAGTAAACGCACAACGGTTTACTAGCGATGCGCGCACTCTATGCAGGACATTTTGATTAGTACTTATAAAGACAAAAGTTACATTAATTGTTAAGTTAAACTAGTGTAAACGAAACTAATAATAAAATGTTACTGTCGTGAGTAATATAATAAGGTAACGGTCGCTTCTAAAAAAATCGCCTTAAAATCTTCGTTTTCTCCTACCTAATAAATTAAAAGGAATAAGTACAAGAATTTAATTAAAGATACGATCCAAACTTAGACTTAGTTTAACTTCACAAAAAGCAAAGGACGACCGGTGCAAAAAACGACCTCTCACAAAATTTTCACTTTTTATCTTATCAAAGTTAAAGTTGAGTAATCTTTGCGAACTTTTTTGTTTCTCAAATCCATTTATTGGGCAGGTGAATTTATTGCCTGCTATCGTTTGTCTTGATCCTTTAGTAATCGGCATTGTAACCATCTAATTGACATTTAGATAAAGGTACAATGTTACATATGTCTCGGCAGTCACTGAAACTGATTAATCGTAGGCACATGTGTGTGACAGTTGCTTGTGAGAAAATGGGGAATATTGTGCGAGGGAGATGCTTAAAGTGTAGGAACAGATTCGATAAAGCTCTTCTATTTCGGTCTTCTTGATATATTAGCGCCTGTAAAAATAAATCAAGTGAAATACGAGCGACGAATTTAAGGGGTTCTCCCTCTCTATTTGTTTGTGTGAAAACCACTTTAAATCCAATATGTTATAACAACTTGCTTGAAAGCTTTCTGAAGTTACATTCATTGAAATTAATATCGTATTATGCAAACGATTTCCTGTGTGTTTATTTTGTTTACGTTGTGGGTAATAATCAAACTATGAACCAGTTTGGTACTTATTCCTTTACTTAATATATTTCGGCAATAGCCTAATGGCCAGGGTAACGGCCTTGTGATCGAGCGGTCGCAGGTTCGATCCCCACCCATTGCACTATTGACGTGAACCCACTCCAGATACAATCATTTTAGCTTAGTTGGAGGGGTTAACAAGATTGCTAGTAATGTGAATTCCACCCACATTGCTAGTAACCTTTTTAAAAAAAAAATCTTTCAATCATATACTATGTCCAATGTTGTACCTATATGTGTACCTATAGATATTTCTAATTGTAGTTTTTTTTTCTGGATTTCATTTCATTTGTCCTTTTTAACAGTTCGCGTTGTTAATTCCTGATGCGAATATAAAACAATAAATTCCTTATTCAAAAAGATCAGACGCAGTTCGTGTAATTAGCGCTCAGGCTTCACCTAATTAGGCTCGTAGGGTATCTAAAGGTGGGTGTAAAAGTACAGCTATTGTGAGCTGGAGGACCCTGGAGACATGTCGAGACACTCGACGTGTGTCGACTACGCCTTATTGAGTTGTACACCGGTTTTGTATGGCTGGGAACGTGAGCGTCTGCCCGCTTGGGGCATAAATTGCGGATTATGACTTGCCACTTCCGTAGATTAGAGGTTTTAGGTTTTGGTCGATATTGGTAGACGGAATTTATTGTCGTAATATAGGTGATAGAAAAGATAAATGCCGTTTGTTTTGTTTTCTTATTACATAGTTGTTGTTTTTGTGTCTTGAAAATCTTTTGGGATTATATGTGAAAAAACTTGGTCTGATATGGTTAGTCTCATACTATTTATATTTATATATACCACAGTTATTTTTTGTATCATACCAGAATAGAAGTGATCAGAATCTTTCATTGATTCCATATTTTTGTAATTTAACAGTCGTACTTAAAATGTTAAGCTTCATAGTTTTTTTGACATCAATTTTAAAAGACACCTACACAATTTCATAACTTCTTAATTCCAACAATTTGCTGGGTTGTTTGAAGCGGATAAATTATGTGAAGTGCCGCTTATATTCGTAACGAATACATCCGTCCGCTCATAAACGGTGGGATTTATGGGATCCTTGCGAAATTATCCCTCAAAGGATACTTAATATCAAACTGTACTTACTGCTAAAGTGATAGCTGTGGAGCTATCCAGTAGTATTTTCTATATTATTAACTTGCCTTCGTATTAAATGGACGGGACTTTCCGTGATATTTACTTACCTACTATATCTTCTTCTTCTTCGTGACACTCTAGGCAGAACGGTCGAGGTCATCAGGTCGTGACTTCAGTGGAGGCAGATGTTATTCGCCTCATGATCATCCGCCATTCCTCTCTTGTGGCGGCCATTCTGTTGCACTCGTTCAAGGAGCCACACACAGCAGTCTTCACTTGGTCGGTCCATCTACTATATAATTTACTTAATTATAAATAAATAAATAAATAATAAATAATAATAAATAAATGTGGACAACATCACATACATTGCTCTCAACCCAAAGTAAGTAGCTAAAGCACTTGTGTTATGGAATTCAGAGACAACGAAGGTACCACAAACACCCAGACCCGAGACAATGTAGAAAAGGGGTTTTTCTACATTGACCCGGCCGGGGATCGAACCCGAGACCTCAGAGCTGGCGACACCTTGAAAACCGGTGTGTCCGCCACTCGACCACGGAGGTCGTCAAGTCGTTAATTAAACCTGGTTATTCGTGATTAGTTGTGGTTCTTGTTATCATGACATTAGACATAATTTATCTTCAATCATCACTCATACACGTTACTAAGGTAATTAAATAATATCTCAAAATTAAATATTTTTTATTATTTGTACGGATAATACCTACTTACTTTTGCCTATAAAATCAGACGTCAGTTGAATATCTATCGGTTATTTCTTTCTAGTAATACAAAATCTAAGTTCTATATTTAATCCTATGTAGACTAAACAGCATCATCCTCTTACATTGCAGAGTTCCGGCACGCAGTAGTTACCGCCCCGCAAACAGGACGCACGATCTCTATAAAACATATATTGACATGATGGAACTGGCCTATTCTGAAACACTTTAAATTAACCATGAAAATATACACGGTATACATAAAAATATACATTTACTGATATGTGCTTTTACGGAACCGGGGTATAGGCGTTGGGTACTGCCACAAAATTATTTGTAGTCAAATATTTTGCCGATTAGATTTTACTGCCTTAAAAATATATCTCCGCTATGCATGTCCAAATGCTAAAATAAAATCAACTTTGCAAAATACCCCAGTCAAAAAGAAAAAAAAGAAAGCAGTGAATAAAACGATATAGATAAAGATTTTTTAATATTAAACTTCAAAAGTATTTTTATAAAATAAGTACATAAGTAAATCTTTTGTTACCTCGCCTCATTAAAGACATATTCTATCTCTTAAAATACTACGAAAACTAAAACGTGCGTCTAGCAAATAATTCTTTGGAGTGCAACTTGTTACTAAACGATAAAAGTAAACACAGTACTTTGTTTATTTCTTTAGAAAAAATAATAAAATCTATTTTAGTTTAAAGCAATTCAGAATAAACCTTCGCATTCGTAAGGTACGGATGCAGCTTTAAGACGAGCTGTTGTCCTGTCGTTATAAATAAGATTTGTGGCGCAGCCAAGTTACCTCAGTTTAGAATCACCATTTGCTTCAAAAACACTAGCTTTGCAAATGATTTACGGTCTGTAAAGTTCATCCTTAAAGCGCAAAATTGCGTTAAAATTAATAATGAATGTCATGAAGTTATAGTATACAGTATTGCGTACTTCTATGTATTAGATAGGTCTGATTTTTATTATGAATGATTAATGTTTGTCGTATTAGTTTACGACTAAGTTACCAATTAAGTTCTTGTTTTATCGCCATAAAACCAATCAAAACTCAAACAGGACTCCCTATGTATCTTCTTGAACTGTCTTTGAAATGAAGAGAGTTCATTGTCTTCTCAATAAACTACAGGAAACAAAATTGACTTCCTACTTTATTAGTCCTTACCTGCATGCGCATAGCCGCGCAGATTGCGTTGTCTCCGGCGCATTGAAATCGACAATATCCTTTTGACACTTCCCTCCAGCCTCCCCCTCAGCATTCGATCGAAGCGTGATACAGACATGTGACAAGAGACAATCGACTGTATCTCATATATTTTCCGTGACGTCACATGTACGAATTTGCGCGAATCCAGCTTCGAGGTCGAAATCTAGTTTTCAGATTGACGGTTTGAAGAATTTGTTTAAATATCTTTACCCAGTAGGAAACAGATATTGAAATTCAACTTGGATTCCTATGGGAATGATTAGCCAGGAAATTGTCATAATAAGATTCCTATGCTTAACATGTTAAAGTATTACACTTTAGTAGAAATCTCGCGGTTCTTTACTCAATGTCCTCTGAAATATTTTGTTTACTGTGAAAAGAAGCTCGTCATATGTTTTGATGTTATTTATTTTATCATTTCTATCCCGTTCTTCAATATTCTAAACATAAATTTCGGAGATTATTAGAATACTTTTGATGCCCGTAAATACTTTACAAGTCAAAGTGACAGAGGTATGTGTTCGCGAATAATTTTAATCTAAATGTAAAATCAATTCTCAACTAAAAACATACTGATTCCATAAGTTTGCATATTTAGTATTATAATTTATGCGCACTCAACACTTTAAATTCTTAACTTCAATACGCTAGATATAATCCAACCTGTGCTTGGAACAAAGAAATCAAAATCCACCAAGGTATGTAAAATTAAATTTGGCTATAATTTAGTCCAAAGCATGTTGTTCAAAGCTTTTAAACATAGCATAGAAACTTGAAGTAAAGACTCGGATATAAATTCAAGCTCGCCGTTTGTGCTGTATTTCATATCAGACTGTAAATATTATAACAGTCAATAAAAAATACCGTTCTTTTGTGTTCGAATGTAGGAGGAAATTGCAATAATTCAGCATGGCCGGCAAACGATCGGTTTTCAGTATTTTATTGGCACAAATCAAATGAATAATCTAGTCTACTTCAGTAACGGATATGCTGACTAACAGCGCTTTAAGCGTTGCGAATATATTTAAACTTTTTATCTAAAGTAGGTATATAATAAATTAATACTCAGAATATAGTTTCGTGATTAAGTGTTGTGTATTGTTGATTCTAATTACAAACTTTATGCGAAACGTAGCTGATATATGTATAATTGATGGGTAAGTAGTTATGTGAGTCTATAAAACATATTGGGGAACAAAGCTCATTAAAATAATGTACAAAGAATTTCATATCAAGCAACCTTTTTGTAAATAAATCACATTCTCAAAAGGCAACAATTTACTCAATCAAATTTTGTCTATAATATCTATGGATATTTGTTCCGTTCCCCCGCAATACGCAATACGTCACTTCAAGTTATAAATTGATACGGATATTAGCATTGCGCCGCGGGCACTGCCCATTTGGCTCCATCATGGGTCTATTTACTAATTTCGCCGGAGAGCCGGTGTCCTGCCCTCATGTCTGCAATAATAGCAGCTCGAAATTGCTGCAATCCAGCCGAGTATCATCGAGTTAGATCAGTTAATCCGGGCTGCCGACGAACTCACTGTTCGTACTGCGCTTGCGACGAATTTGCGTCTATCTATATTCTTTTTTTAAATGTTATTTGTTTTGTTTTCTAATTGGCCAGTAATAATTTTGGTTATCTAATTGGCCCGTTATATTTTAAAAATGGAAATAGCTTATCGGAATGTGATTTTAGATATCGTTTTGTATCGGAATCTGGCTTTAGGCTGAAACTAAAGTGTTTTAAGTTTTAAGCGGTGTTATTTAAAACTGGTCACGATGAAAATCACGGAAAGCTGTGTGCATGGGAACGAAGTGACAACTGTCAGTGTTATCACTGAAGATAGGTGAGCATTTAATTACTTAAGTTACCTTAGAAGTGCTTATTTCATAGGATTATTTAAATAGGAACTTATCTGTGCAACTTTTTTAAAGTTTACTGCTGCCTTTATCTATTTATACTTCATTTATTTGTAAACAAACATGTATACCTTAATGTTTTTCTATATCTTATCTGCACTATTATGTGGTTGAATTTACTAAGCGGAAGTTTAACATTAGGTATAATCTCCTATTGCAAATATATTTCAGTAATACCAAGTTGAAATGATCGATGGTCTCACTGCACAGGAAATGTATTCAATATTTGATGGTGCTAACGGTACGTTGCTTCTACTATTTGTGGGCAAAGCGAGACGGTTTAGTAGTATCGATCCACTGGTCACTGGTATTACGGCTTGCATTTTTAAACTTCGAATGAACTGTTCGAACGACAATTGAATTTAAACTTTTCTATTTTAAATAAACAAAATGAAAGTATAATATTTAAACGTATATATGAAGTCGAAACTGAAAATAGGTTATATTATATAGGTAGGTTATATAATATATGTTGTTTAAAAAAAGAAAACTATATTATTTTCGTGATTGTAAAAAATGTGCTTCCCCAAAATGAAACAGTTTTTAAATATGGCTGGCTACATAAAAATGTTCATTTTAATAGACTTTCAAGTTCGTAGATAAATAGATAGTTTCGTAAACCAATGATATATTTATGATTGTGTTGTTAATGTTAATTCAACAAAGGTATTTGAAAATTAAACTTATTTTCGTGTAGAATGATAAGCTAAAAATGACTTCCGTTATCCAAACAAAAAAAAAAAGCAAGCATATAGAACATGCTTCAAAAATCGAAATACGTTTTTTACGTTTCGACACCCAAAAAGTGTGCATGTGTAATTGCAACCGACTAGTTCCCTGAGGGCTTGTTCCACCGCCCGATGACTTTTTAACGAGTTCCAACCTAATTTGACGGCTTTTTACTCGAATATTTTCGTGTACGGCATCCGAACGGTTTGTGTACGGTAGCCACCCGGAATTTAAGTTATAAGTGTTAGTTTACAGATGTTCTTTGTGCTTTGAATAAATAAAATTTCGGGTAATAATACCGAAACGTTAATCAGTTTTAAGTCGCTGTTTACACCCTGTCTCTGTCATTTTAAGGTTAAAGGTACCGACAGGTAGACATTTAAGAGAGTCTTAGAGTTAAGTTGCGTTTTCGCGTTGCAGTATCCGGGAGTTAGTTGTATGGGGAAATATTAACATTCTTTACATTATTATGAATAAATGCTTTTTTCCGAGTTTTTTTGCAGTATTTCTGTCTAAGAACTGTAGTTAGGTATATATTTTTCTTAACCGGACTCACAGCTCCCCAAATATTAAAAACATGAAAACCTTTTTAAGGTGGTTTATGAAATTTTAATGCTTCATTACATATACATGACATCATTGTTATGTTAATCATTTAAAATGTTTAGAGAGATACGTTGCATTTTATTTGCAGTGAAGTCTAAATAGTTGACCCTTCGAATAGTACTATTCAACACTATTCTACAATGAAATGACGCAGTAGGCTATTTAAACGTCACATCGCTGACAAAACACGTATTTATCTCCCTACAAACTCCTCGCCACATTCAATTAATTCTACTTGACAAAACAAACGCGATAATCTTCACTCAACCTTTTCAACCTAACTTCGTCACGCAAACATAAATACGTCACCTGTTGCCCCGTTGAACTGACATCATACTACAGACGTAAACCTATACGTATAGATAGGTACTTACACATAGATACATATAGATACATGTATCCAACCAAAAACAGTTGAATGGAGGATTAAGCCGCTTCTGAATGCCCCTCGCCCTACTTCCTGCTATATATTCCTTTAACTTTATAAACATTGTTCGTTCTAAATACCCGAGGTCGTTGACCCGCTGTGTGCTGTTGACAGGGGTTGTAAACGATTAATTTTAAAATGCAATGGTATGTGAGCGGTGCACGCAACGTGGATGTGTTATAATCATTATTTATGTTGATGATCCATGACAATTTTAAAGTTTAATTAAATTATTAATTACATGTTTTTAGTACGCGTGTAGTTTTTAATATCTTTTCGGTGTCTATAACATAATATTATCGTATATATGTGTGTAATTTATTTAGTTACAGGATGTTTTAAAAAAGGTTTTATTAAAGTTGTTACCTTAATATATTTTACGGGTGGAAAACTTAACCTGAGTTAGGGTTGCTGTAAAGCAAACGTGAAAGTCAACAAACCGTTGAACATTCAAGACCAAGCGAAGTTAAAGTTTGTCGCTAAACGGACCAGGTTCCCGGCAGGTTCCCGGCAGGCAGGCTTAAGTAAAAACTCTAGGATAAACTTCCCAAAGAGTATCGCCTTCGCAGGGAAACTGTTGGTTCTTAGTTGTTTAGCATAAATAACAAATTTAATTTACAGTTTTGGTTTAGAAAAGTTTGTATTATGACAACAAATATTATAGTTACAGAAAAAAAATTAATTAATTCTTAGTTTTAATCTATACTCATATTATAAAGAGGTAAGATTTGATTGTTTGTTTGTTTGTTTGTTCGCATTGAATAGGCTCCGAAACAACTGAACCGATTTGAAAAATTCTTCCACCGTTGGGAAGCTACACTATCCCCGGGTGACATAGGCTATATTATATTTCTTAATGTTGTTTTTTTGTTAAGTACCCGTGCGAAGTCAGGGCGGGCTGCTAGCTTAGTATAATACCAATGCAAGTAAGGATCAAGACATTGGTAAGAGGACGTACCAGGACGTTAAAACCCTAGCATTGATTAAAAAGGACAAAGTTGGAAGTTGCTTTATCGGCAAGCGCACGAGTTATGCCTACAGATATATTAAAAAAAGTATTTTATATAGGTAATATAAATACAGGAAGGCATGACGAATTTATATGGATTCATTTTATCATGAACACACGAATCCTTATAAGACAGTCTGCCTAACATCCGTGTGGAGATGACCACGCTTTATTTATACTAACTTGACACACTACAAGCAAATACTAATGTGACTTTTTTAATGTTATATGTGCTTTCTTAATCATTCTGAGACACTATTGGTAAACGGTAAAGGCAAACAACGTGAGGAAACCTGAATTCCAGAAATTGGTATCTAAAATCACCAATGCGCTAGTGAGCAACCGTGGTGATCAATGCTCGTGCCCAGCAGTGGGATATTTGTAGGCTGGTATTATATATTAAACAAAAAACATGTCTCAAGAACCTTCATTAGTACGATGGACAGAAAAAGGTTTTTAAAGCCCCTGAAAACAACATACAGCCTCATGTTAAACCCAAAAATATTTCCCCTTTGCAAGACGCTTCCTTTTATAAGCGTTTTATATTTAATTGGGTTCTTTAAGAACTTAAGTGGTATGCTAAAAGGCTTCAGTTTCAGAAGCGTACGCGAGTTTTCAGGGAGGCTCTCTAAAATATTAATATTCATCGCATAAGATCTTACCTTGCGTTCAAAGAAATGAGATTTTTCTTTAAAACTCGTTTCTTCACACTTTTCTTGTAAGAATCTGTCTATACTTATAAAGTCGTAATGTCTGTTTGAGATGATCTCCAAAAGGGATAAAGTACTTTTACTTATATTGTTTGTTACACAGCTTACCTGCTCTTGATATTAATAATACTATTAATAGTAATTAATAATAACAGGAGTCCATAAAATAGAGAATAACTACTATATTCATTAATAAATCTAACATATGCATTAATAAATCTAACATATGCATTAATAAATCTGATTATTGTTTTTGCGTAAAGAGGTAACAAACAAACAAACCTTCCCTTTTAGTATATTAGTAGGAGGGTAAATAATGTAAGTAAACATTTTGCACATTATACTGAATCGTCAGTAATTCCAGCAAGTTATTTCAAACTAGCGACCTGCCCCCATTTCACACCGATAGACAAAATACTACTGAACACACACAAAAACCTTGCTCTATAATCATTCTATCTATTGCTGAAAACTGCATTAAAATCTGTCTCGTTGTTTAAAAGATCTAAGCTTACAAACAGCGGAAGCGACTTTGTTTTATACCATGTAAAGATGCCATTTCTGATAGTCAAGTTCACCGCGAACGAAGTCACGGTAACAAACTAGTCCTTCTCCAAACATGTATAATGGATCATCTCTCACACTTTAAACAACATTACAGAGCACTACGCAACTTATAATAACAAACAAATATGTAAGCTCAGTGAGCCCACGCAACAAATGTAAACAGTAAACAAAACTAATGTATTGTTTGCGTGTTTAACGATGCTGTATGAATTTACTTCTATTAGCTGATAGGCTTAGCTGAAATATTGTTTAAACAAATAAATATGCTGAGGATACTGGCGTATTGTGGTTGTTACTGAGGCAGGTTGAGGTATGTGAGGTTTTTAGAAATATGGTATTTGCCAACGTTTTGGGATCGTCAGGATAGCAGTGGAAAGAAAGAAGAGAGGCAAAAATGTGGTGTAAAATATTAAAGACAACAAAGAAATAGAAACGAAAAAATAATTTAATTAAACTCATTTAAATAAATTGTATAAAACCATAAAAAAAGATAAGGAAATAAAATGCTGCATTTACTTTTAAGTATGATATGCACCAATTTATTTTGTCTTTCTGTTTTGATAAATAGCTTTAACCCAACCTGCGCAAGTATTTTGACATAATTTTCTTTGTTGTATATTTTTGCAATTGATAGTTATTCTGCAATTCGGATTGGAGAAAAATCCAACAAATCAAAGATCATAACAATCGGTCCAACCGTGTTTTATTTAAAAATTGTGTCACTAAACCGACTTTGTTTTATATATTTAATACTTGCTGTTTCCCGCGCCTATGTCCTTTCTCAGGCTCTAGACTATTTGTGTACCAAATTTCATTTAAATGGGTTCAGTACTTTTGTCGTGAAAGCGCGACAGACCGACAGACAGAGTTACTTTCGGATTTATAATATTAGTAAGGATATTGCGCAAAAATATCAGTTCAAAGACTGACAGAGTTGCAAAGACTCTGGTCTAGAGGTACTTTGCTTGTTTCGTGACGTTCTCTAGTATACCTACCTAGCCTATCTATAGTGGCCTAACTGAATACAATAGGTTCATCAGGGTTGCCTGGTTTATTGTTAGTGGCTCGACCATAATTGGGTACTGGCCATGTTACAAGGTCGTATTGATCCGACGTTGAAGGTCAGATAAGTCAGGAACACGCCATGTTGCCAATACACAATGTAAAACTAAATAAGTTATTTTCACCCTCAAAGTTCATAAAAAAGTAAGTTAAACTTGTTAAAAAAATTATTGAGCGTTATTGCAAAGTACAAAATAATTTTATTCGTAAATCTAATCAAAAATATTATTTAACTTAATGTTACTTTATGTAACTTAATGTTATGGTAATTTGTAATTAAGTCTAGCTTCCACTCACTTTGACAACAAAAACAAATGAATAAAAAATCTAAATAATTATTAATTTTGCTTTTAAATGTATTTTTTTTATTTTAAATATCTCTTTTTTGCGATTTGCATTGTTTATATTCATGTAAAATTAATTTCATAAATTATATATAAAAAATTTCTACTGACGTAATTAACAAGGACATATATATATTGTTTTAATTGTACCACATTTTCCTACAAAACAGGTACTCTAATCAGCGATTCCTCAATACTTCATTCTCGACGCGGAGCTTATCCGAATATTTCCTCTGAAAACAGGCTCTTTGTGCTGTCTTCGAAATAAACAAGACAGAGGCTTTTACGTTGCAGAAATACGTCGGGAAATGTGTGAAATGCTCCCCGCTAGTGTCGCACTTTTTATTCTGTGCATATGAAGGCGACTGTTCCTAACAATTTATTCAGTTTCTTTGGATTTTTTATGTGTATTTTTCGCGCGCGCTGTGTATTTTGTCGTGCGGTTTTCTACCTTTTATTTTAGGGTGATATGGCTTGATATTTTGAATTTAAAATATAATGTTTTTAATTTAAATAAAACCTCTTTGATCTGTAGAGCCAATTACGATATTTAAGTAAGGAATTGAGGTATTAATGATTAGTTTTCACAATTACCAGGTAACCCCGACATTCCACTTTATAAACACTAAAAGGAATCCAACACTCTATCTCAGGTAAAAGTTAAAAGTATACAGGAATTTCGACATGTATACTGAAATCTACTTTCATCTCCTTTTCATGGCTTGTAAACACCGAGTACACTTTTTATCTCTGTTAATTAGATACTATTTAAGATTCCTCTTAAAACCGTTTAATACTGACTCATCAAAGCAACTGACCATAAACAATCTTGTTAATGAACCTGGCTGGATAGCGTTAACCTTTTAAAAGTAAAAAGCATTCCAAAATACCGTAGAGCGTGAAATAGGAGCCGTAGTACAGACGTTCATTGATCAGCGGCCAGCTACCAACGAAAGGGAACGTATACTACGATACTACGAAGCTACGAACTAAATAGGTTCTAAGCACCATGAAATTGCCACTCAAAATCCAATCGAATATCTACAACGATAAGGTAGAGATTTCTGTTTTATGTTATAGCGCTTTCAGCAGTTTGGTGGTAAAGGTTAGACAGTGTGTACAAACACCTACTAGAATCTAATAGTATTTGTAGGTACGGCGCTAAATATTAACGAGGTTTGGAGTAGGTACGTGTGTACTGTTGCATTGTTAATATAGTCGTAGGTTATAGTACCTATATAGTTCTATTGTTGCTTTAAGGTTTCAATTGTTTTAGTGACTGTATAGTGCGTTTGGTTCCCTTAAGGGCCTTTGACGATCTTCAGGTATTGTTCCTTTGTTATCTTCGATCGTAAGAAGCGTAAGTAATGATTAAGTATTGAAAGAGCAATGAAGCTCTAAGGTTTTGTGTCAGTAAATTAATAGATCGTTAGGTCAAGTATGTACTTTTTTCTTGTTTCTGCTGAACTACTTAATTATATTTGTCAATAACAAATGTTACAGTTATATAATAAGTTTAATTAAATTTAATTAAGTAATGATACCTCGATTATAACTTAACAGTAATAAAGGTAAACATAAGCTAACGATAACTCAAATCTTCTGAAGTAACAACAAATCGTCTATTTACAATATAAACAATAGCTAGAGAATATTTTGTTTGCTTAGCAGATTGAGCTAGCACGACTAATATTTTAAATAACAAAGTATCAAAAAACGCTGTATTTTATATCTTAGACCAGCTTTTGTATTATATTTAGGTATATATTTCCTCTCGAGATAGACGGCGAGGAAATTTTAACGACAGTGAAAGTTAAGGGCTGCCATTTTCAGGGGGATCCGGGTGTAACAGAGTTTACCTTATTTGCCCTGAAATTGTTTTGGTTGGGAAGCAACAATGTAGATATATTTTAAGAAATAAGACTATCACCACGTTTTGTTTACCTTCTTACCTATAGCTTCTAATATAGGTACATAGTACGAGATAAAAACCATTTTAGAAAATGATTCATGCATGTAATTTATGTCACTGTATCTACTTTTGAACTTCTAAAAAACGTGTGAATATGTAAAAAATTACTGACCCCCGGTTTCTGAAAGGCTGATCAATATCTTTTGTCAAAACAACCGATCACGACTGTGATTGGTTGACCAAAAGACAAACAACCAATCACAGCGCTTAACATGAGGTTTGACAGGTGATGAACTAATTATTGTGTTATTTAACGTGTAACAAACTGGAGTTTAGTAAAAATAATACTGATTTAAATAACTAAGTATGTAACTAACCTTTTTAAAAAGTTTAAAAATATCTTCCCGATTTTAAAATTAAGCATTAACATTTAAGCAATAGATGGTTTTCCTTGGTTGAAAAGATTTATTGGTAAATCGCTAAGCTTTAGAAAGTTTCAGAGATGACATCGATTTCAATATAATAAACCTCAGGCTATCATTGTTTTCGAAATCGATGTAGTTCAAAGAGTTTTCAGGCGACCCAATTTTGTATTTAGATGACCTAATTTTTTTAGAATCTATAAATAATCTTACTGGAATTGTTTTAAGTTATTAGGCCTTCATTGTACCTATCTAGTTTTATTTCTTATAAATAGAATACATAAAATGAAACTAAACAAAATATTGTAAAATTTTGCTTCCTTAAAATAATATTATTTCGACGAGGAATATACTAAGTAATAAAAAGCGGTTATGAGAAAGGCCCATTAAGAAGGCGGGATAAATTGGATTTACACTCAAAAAATTGGATGGAAGTAACAATGGTTTGCACAAAGTCATAGAACGGGAAGACCTTAGGAAGATTGTTGCCCTGCTGTAGAACAGAGTCAACTAAAGAATATCATATCATACATGTGAATTACTTACAATGCGCTTACACTGGCAATTAATTGAGCACGATTACTGAAAATGTTGGTTCAAACTAATGTCCCGGCAACGCCTACCAATGTATGGCAATACAAAATGAATAGAAATTGCCAAGAATTGTCCAATTTTAGTTGCCTGTGTAAGCTCACCTTTATCTAAATTATTCAACAAAAATAAAACAAAGAACATAAATACCAATCAGTAGATATATTTTATGTATCATCTTACGGTAAAAAAAAAACACAGATAATATCTTGTTTAACAGCTGATAGTATATATTGACTTGTAAGACGATGAAATATGAGCATTATGGTTGACAGGCAGCGTGAGGAGAATTTGTACTCGTCGGTTCATATGATTGATTGCTTCCACACGGGTACATGTCTGAAGGTACTATTTGAAATCGCGTGAGACATATCTCTTACCTATAAAAGTGTTTTGTATAAAGTTTACTATGTATATTATTACTTCTGTATTAGATGTAAAATTAAAAAATTAGGGTAAAATTTTTTTTTTTCTATATTTTTACATTTATTTTTAACTAGCGACCCGCCCCAGCTTCGCACGGGTTGACCAAACATTAATGAATTATACATAAACCTTCCTCGTGAATCACTCTATCTATTGCTGAAAACTGCATTAAAATCCGTGTCGTAGTTTAAAAGATCTAAGCGTACAAACATCGGAAGCTACTTTATTTCATACTTTGTAAAGATACTCAAACTTAAATAAGTAAAAAAACAAGCATGTATTAATTATTGAGCAGATATCGTAATTTTATTTGATTATTTATGTCTTTCATAACAGAATCCTGAAATTTGACGACAATGCATAACGACACGTTGTATAAGCACAGAGGTATGCTTGATAATGACACATTCTACTCTCAAATGGTTTTTTTTTAAACTCGACGCTCTTGTCTAACTGGTATACGAAAACCAGTAAATATAATGTAAAATTTATGTATATAAATGCTTTTATTACACTGTCTATTTGTAGTATCTATACTTAGAAACCATAAGCTCCGTACCTCCGGTCAAGTAAAACCTTCTTAGTTCTGAATGTCGATCATTTATGTGCTAATCCGGGCCCAACCCCCGAACCAAATTTAATCCTATTCAGTTGAGGCGATGAGAATTGATAAAGTAAAAGCACCCTAATAATTTACACTGACAGATGTTTTAAAGTGATTTTTACTTTTGGCGGATTAAGTATAGTTTCGTCAAAAACCACAAGAAATCCAAATAAGACATGCTAGATGATACTGCGATGATTATTCTTTCTTTTTGATACATAATATGAATGTTTATTTACTAGTAATATTGTATATTTAAAATGCCTAATTATTATTAAAAAAAAAAACAATTATCTGTTTAGTTTAATTAAATATTAAACTTCAGTCATAACATACGTAGATGCATCAATTTTGTATTATTTGACTGGCCTGTTGGCTAGTGGTAAATCACCATAACTGCTAAACCGGAGGTCATGGGTTCGATACCCACGCAGGACAAATGTTTGTGCCATGAGCAAGATCATTTGTTCTGTGTCTGGAATCTGGATGTAATTTATCTATAATATGTATGTATTTAGAAAAATATAAGTATGTTTATCAGTTGTCTGGTTGCGAAATTACAAGTTCTGCCTAATTTGGGATCGGATGACCGTGTGTGAGTTGTCCTAAGATATTATTATAGTTTTTTTCTCCTTTTTAACATCAATCGGCTCAAAAGCTCTCTTGTTGTTCGATCATAATTTCAACTAAAAATACATAATTTTTTATAAATGTAATAATGCTTCGTGTAAATCATGTCCATGGAAAGCTTTTGTTCGAGCGCGATAACATTGTTCTGTGCCATTCCACAAAACCCAGGTGGTCATTTATATTTAAAACAAACCATTTGTTTTGATATACGTGCATTTGAAGCCAGACAGACGTTGCATTAATCCTGTGATACGTGCAAGAGGCGAACATTGGTTTGATTAAAATAAACGCTGTATGTAATCCGAGGTAAACCGTTTACGCGGGAGACGGGACCGGAAATCGAAAGCGGCCATATTGGATGCGGAAATGTGCGACTGGCGCCCATCTATAGCAGACCGACGATGATTCGATTTGTGGCACTGTCGTGCACAGGAACGAAATTTTCTTGGGATTATTTATTTACGCTGTTTAGGCATTCAATATTCCTTTTACTTGTTATTTTTGTCCAAAACAAAATATGACGAAGGAATAAATTATTTTTGCTTACCATTACATGCTGACACCATTTGACAAATATCCATATGATTAGAGAACCTGCGGTTATTTTAGGAATACGGCATAACATGAGGAAGCCTTTCAAACAGAACTTAAAAAAAAAGGATTTGATACTTTTTGGCACTAAATTACTATTTGAGAAAGATATTAAATAAAAAAAAACAGTTAATCTACTTTATGCCAATATCTGAAACTTCGTTATAAAATCAGAAACCCAGAATAACTCTGAACTCCAATCGAAGTCTGAGAGAAATTGAGATTCCGTACAAGTTGCCTTCGAACTTAATAAACTATAAACTTTCCCGTATTCACCTTCGATATTGAAGTCTTGTCACGTTTTGAACGATTATTGCTTATAACGTATAATACAGTTGCAGTGTTCAATTTATGCAGTATATCCGACCTCCTTTTGTTTTGAGTAGTGAATCGAACCATGTTATAGAAATGTTGTGAAGATTTAAGATAACTTTCAAAGCTTAACTCAAAACATAATCTAAACTTTCAAAGTAAAATGTCTGCAATATTATTAGATTCTACAAAACTTCTAAATGTTTCAGTTCAGAAACCAATTTCAGTGAAAAAAGATCTCCAAGTGTCGCCAGACGAAAGCGGAAAACTGTACTCAAAAGGTCATTGCACTCGTATATTTCAGTGATACACGGAGGTATTTCAAATGGTTTCTCGTGTAATAAATAACTCACTTCAAGTAAGGGTGGAGGATCCCAAACCTACTCCTAAGTCTTGACAAGTCCTTGTAAAAGTTATCGGTTTAAATCTCATAGTCAGCGTGATTCCTTGTGAAATTTTAGAAGGCTATCAATTTGGGCCTCATTTTCCCGCACCTTGAGTGTAGAGCGCCGACGAGCCGTAATGGTGATGAATTTTGTGGATTATATCTCCATTTTCGCTGACGCAAGTACTCGTAAGCTTGAATCATGGAGTTCCTCCGAAATGGATCCTTGTAATACCTACTTTACATAATTATATTATGTCACAGTATTTCCGTAATATCTTCTGTGATTAGACGTGCTTGATCTTCAAAGGAATTTATGAGATACTATCTACTCCTGAACTCATATTTGTTTTTTAATTGGACCTTCTTTATTATTTTCACTTCATATAAAAATATCATAATGACCTATTTAAGAACATGTAAATACTTAAGCTTCTTCCAGGACACTACGGTAGCACGCCCTAATTACCACTTATTTAAATACTGTACCTGAAATACTCTCAGCTTATTTTTGGCTAGAAATAAAATCAGATCTGTAGTTAAACAAATCGAAGTTATTTTTATGTCTAATTATCTATGTGGCAAGTTGGATGAAAACTTGTTTTAATTAAAGGAGAAGTTTTGTTTTTAAAAGTTATAAAGTGAAAACTTCGTAAAGCATGTTATCTGTGTACCTTTTAGGGCTGTTTTAGTTGTACATAAGAGGTGAGGTATGTACTAACTTAGGCACTAACCATTAGCCGCTAAAAGCCAGGCGTCACGCTCTACGGAACCTACTTATTACGTATGTCAGAGTCCGTGGCATTAGTACCATACGTACTACTTACTGGTAGACTTCTATTAAATAGCGGGTACCTACAGGGAATTAAAGTATATTAAAAGTGTAATTTATAGAAAATGACAAATTTGATGTAGGTATTATTTTTAAAGGATTGTTAAATTAATGTTATGGACAAGTTAATAAATTGATACGAGCGTCTTTTAACTTTCATTTACTCTGGTAAGTGAATGTAGGTAGGTACCTAATGAGGTATACATATACATACAGTTTACGCGGAAATTAAATATACCGGACGTCTCTATCTATTACCAATATTAATGATTCTCTTTTTCTTTGTATCTCGTAGTCTAGTAAGGAATCTTTGTACAAAAAGTCTTATATAAAACTTTACTTGTAATTGTTACAGCTGCTACTCAATCCCTTCAAACAACATGTCGGGCGGGTCGCACGTGTCGCGCGCGACTTTTGGAGGCGCAGACTCCGAGATATCTGGCGGCAGCGCGCCCCCGCTGCCGAGCCCTGCATCCGCGGGCGCTGCGCTGGTGTCTCCGGAGACGTTGAGCCGGCACAGCAGCCCACCTCCACTGCCGCCACACCCCTCGCATCAGCAACCAGCACCGTCTTGCTCCTCGCATCGAGTGCATTTAGAGTCGCCTTTGAGGTATGCTCCTTTACTTAAGAGATAGGTGATCAATGCTCGTTATTTTTACTCAACTACGGCAAAGCCAAAAAAAAGATGGTTATGTGTGTGACCTGTACGTACCTAGGTATGTCCGATTCGATTCTGTGTCCGCTCTTATCAACAACTCACCTGATTTTGTTAAATGATGCGTCATTACATTCGTGTTGATAGTGTAAGTGTCACTGGGTACATCAAATTATAAGAAGATGCTTTTGCCCATCAGTGGGACATTGACAGTCTAATATTATTATTAAATATGTAACCCTATTTTTTGTGGAAATGGATTTAAGCGTCCTGGTACGTCTTAACGCCAATTCTGTTCCTTAATGTAGGTTTATTTTAGGAAAACAGCTTTTGGTGAAAACCTTGCATTCACTAAGGTATCGGCCCTTTTTACGTTAAAAAGGATAAAAAGAAATACTTTGATCTACCTGTTTTTTATATACTCGAAAAGCGTATTAAGCATGTTGTACATAGATAGTGCTTTTGTATAGTAGTAGGTAGCTACACATATACTTTTTATGTACAGTCAAGATAATAATATGATGTTTGACTTTAGTTCAAAACTCATGTTAAAAAATAATAGGTAGGTAGGTACTTAGTAAACGTATCAAGTCTTTTTGTTTTACTGCAATTGTTACATGTAGACACAACATTCCCAATTAATAGTATTATTTTATTTTATTATTTACGCATTTACGCACGCGGAGCGAATATTTGTAATTAAAAACAAATAGTAGGTACTGTACTTATAAGTACCAACTTATACTTATAATTTAAACAACATATACTTAAACATAATAATTAATAAAAATTAAAAGCGTAACTAGTTTGCTTACTATTTCTTATGCAGGCATGAGCGACGTACGTATCTTTGTGATTTTACTACGTGGCACAACAGCTTCCGTCTAAGAAATTGTTGAAGCGAACTCGTTTGGAACCGCCGCCCTATCTCCTTGCAATTACAATGGAACTTCGGAAAGCGCCCAAAACTTTATAATCAAGGAAGTGTTTGATGTATAGTTTGTTGTGTGTTATATTATGTTGTTGTTGGCTATGAACAAATTTCTATACTTAAAAAATGTTTTTTTTTTTTTTTAAGTTTGGGCTGGATGCTAGAAATAAGCAAAAGCTTATAAAATAAAAAAACCAACTTCCATTTGTACAGTACAAAAAAAAAGCACGCAAAAATCATGTGGGAAACTAAAAAAATATGCATCTACACACAACAGTAAAATAAAAAATAATATAAAAAAAAACACAATAAACATTGAATCGGTAATAAGACGTTATTGTTTGTTTCAAAATCGGAGAAATGGCGCTATATACTTAGATCACACTATCTTTTTCTAAAATGGAACTACGATGGCTTAACCGTAGCCCAAGCCTGCGGGGAATCGAACTGTTTTCCAGTTTCTACGAACATTTCCCACAAATAAGGTAACATGAAACTCCTGTTTTCGAACCATTCCTCTTTGAAGGATTTAATTTAAAGCAAAAACATGACCACTAGGAAATGACTTATTCCGCCTTTGTTCTATTTAAAAAAATAGAATAAGTAATTATCTTCTTTGGTATTAAATAAGATGACATTTTAATCTAATATTTTTTTCATTAAATGTAATTGTAATTATTACGTATTAATAAATTAAAATTGTTAACAACATTCAATGAGTATACATTAACTAAAGTCTGAAGACAGTTCGTAAATAAACTAATTCAATTATATCTTGACTGAATGTTTTAAGCAGACAAATTAAAATAATTACTAAAAGACGTTTGAGCATTGTCATGCATTGCAAGTTAAATTGAGCGTAGTTTAGCTTTATACAGATAATAACGTACTTGAAACTCGACTATTAACTGCAAACTCAGGATGAGGCGGGAACTGGCTATTAAGCACGACCATTTTAAAAAAGTTCAATTTTTGTTGACGGTTGATTTAGGAAAAGGTATATGGCTGCTCAATTTGTATTAGACTTAATAATATTAATTAATATAATAAGTATCTAGAATGATAAAACAGTAAATAAAATTTGCATTTTTTAAGATTCATTTTCATTCAAGTTTGAGGTATTTTACATATGTTGATTTTAAATAGGTATTCTTTTTATTTTGTATACTTAGGTATATAATTTTGTACGACCACCAATAGATAATATTAATAAAATGTTGCTCACTCACTTAAATATTATTTGAGAAAGGATTATGAAACGTAGATATGAAAGGAGATCATAAACAACTGAGCTTAACTTGAGTCCAAATCACCATGGCAACAAGATCACAGATTCATCATTCCGTAATTTAATTTAATACGGAGTTTGGTTTTTTAATAATAAGAGGGACAGAAATGGATGTCTAAAATTCTGAGAGAGAGAAATTGCTGTATAAATAATGACATAAAACAAGAAAATTTATAATTTTTTCTATAAAAAAAAAATCGTTTAAATTAATGATAATACTGGTTGGATTTGTTTTGGTCAGCAGTTGTGTTTGGTTAGTTTCCCGGGTTTATTTGGCAAGTCACTGCCTATTTGTACAGATCCGGGTTCAACGTGCTAAAAGGGTTGCGAGGGGAGGAATGGGTTTCAAAAGATACTCTATGTTTATTATTGTTTCGTGTTACCTATATCGATTTTGGTTAACTATTTTACTGTGTATTGACCACCGCATAGGATTAATAAAAAAACAAGAATTCATTAGAAAATAATAATATCAGCTTGTAATTATCCTACTGCCGGACAAAGGCCTTGCACTTGCGGGTCGGTAATTACCTTACAGAAAAAAATAAGTAAACACGCATATCGAGTATGAACTGTAGGCACTAGTGTGAATAAGTAAAATCGTAAAATTAGTGTCGAAGCAGAGCGTGCCGTTTTTTTTAAACTATCTCAAAACCTAATAATATCGGAACCTAATAATATTTTCGCATAAACGTCTGTCGTCGCACGGAAATTCACTTAAACCAGTAAACGAGCTTAGTACATTTAGCTAAAAAAATTCTTACGGCTGGCATAAGGGGCTACTAGTGATACGCGCGCTCTATGCCTGTCTATGTTTACTGTAAGGTAATTTAAGATAAATTTTAAAATCCAGGTTTCTTCAGAATGGCAATTTATACAATTTTTTATATTTTTATTGATGTGTGTTTTGGAGTTTTTTGCTAATGACCAAACTGAGGAACATACTAGTACTTAATATTTTAGGAATTATAGTTTAGAATCTTTAAATAGTATGTGCTTCAACCTTGTTGTATTAAAAATAGTTCATGATAAGACATCGACAAATAAATGATAAGGTAAATGTATGTCACTTAAATACCTGGCAGTTCACTAAAACTGTGTCACTGTATTTACGTTAGAAATAGGAAATAGTTATCGATTTCACTTCGAAATTTTCCAAGTAAACGGTAATTTGTGTGTTAAACATTTATGATATCGATCGATCGATTTAGTGTATGTAAGTACAGTTATTATTAAAGACGCAATTCAATGCTGTATCTGGATTGTTTACTTTAAAACAGTTACTTAATGTACTAACTTTAAATACTATATTGATTATTTAGTACATAAATAGTATTAAAGTGCCAGCAACTAAAGGATGCGTTAATATAATTTATTGTCATAATAAAAATATGTAATGTCGTAAAAATATGATGTCGGGGTATGAAAAATCAAAATGGTATGAGTCAATTATTTAGATAACAATTAGTACAATTAATGTAACTAAGTTGAATTACTTTTGAAATAAACGTCCTGTTAATGTGAAGCCAAGTCAATCGATTCTGGCAAAGGTAGTCCATCCAATAAGCAGGATAAAGGATAGGTACTTGAAAACAAAGCACTATCGTTACTATGTATGTTTTTTACTAACGAAATACAAATATAGTTTATGAAGGAAACGTTCTGGAATAGAACTGGGAAGCTGTACACTAAGTAATCCGGACTCTTGTGTCAGAGATTTACGTGTTTGTGGTATTTGCCTGTCGGATTTGTGGAATAAGTCGTCTAGTTAATTGTGTAGTTTATATATACGTTGGTCGTCTGTTTGCTGATTGTGTTAATATATTTGTTAGAATGTGTTTTAAGATTATGTGTAGGAAAGTGTATAAACATGTTTTACATATTCATGTCAGTAATCTTTGTTTATTACATTATTTGTTAAAAAATCGCAATCGAGTAGCCGTAGGTATTTCAGATCTTCACGTATCTGATAGCAAATTAATAAATAATAATGATATTTAAGTCGATCACAAGTACAACAAAGGCTGACATATTTATATTAGCTGATATATTATAAGAAATGAGGTTTCGTCGTATAATCATACATATTTTAAGAAAAAATATAGGTACATTATATATACTTCTAACTAAACCACAGACCAGCCAACTTTTTTGGTCAGTATCAAAGCAAAATTTGGTTTACGTAGATCCGCAAAATACAATGATTGATTGGACATTGTGGGCAGGCTTAAAGCATAAAGCATGTCAGCGCAGATTTTAATCGAGATAAATGCTGCCAGTTTCGCTTAATTTTTTGAAACAAAAAACTTTTCACTCGAATTAATTTGTCAGATTGAATGCGTTCGCCAATTAAATGTAACACAGCTGTTTGAAGCTTACACGGATAAATAACAAAAAAACAACTTTCAACAGTGTATAAAATGTAATGTGCAAAAAGAGGGTTGTTATAAGTTTAAGGTGTCTGTCTGTGGCATCATAGCTCTTAAATGAATAGTTGATATGGTTCTTAGCTAAAATATATAAATAAATAAATATTTTTTTTCCTTTGGGAAATCTTTAAAAGGCCCAGGTACTAAATTTTAATAAACTAAACGTTTTATTGTTTTTAAATTTCCTCATTCGGTTGGTTTTCACCCTTTAAGAGACCATGTTCAAGGGTATATTTCAAGTTTACCCGTAAAGATGGTCCCTTAAACGCTTTGTTTAAAAACAAGGCGTGAGGAAAATTAGATTATATATAAATCAGCTATAATCTCAAAATTGTTATGATTTGTAAACTGTACCTATTTACTTCTCTGTTTAGATTGTCGAGTCCTCCATCGATGTCCCTGGGGGGGTCACTATCTCTCCAGCCAGTGTTGTACGGACCCGGAGGAGCTGCGCACGCGCCGCTGCCCCCATCCCGACGCCTTTCGAGACCTTCCGCCGCTATACAGCACATGCATGTTATAAGCGCGTAAGTAAACCTTTTTATAGGAAGTTTTATAGGCACTCAGTCTGAGTTCGACGCTACGTTCGACCAACAAATTACTTGTTAAGTTTTACCTCAGTCGAACTTTACTGACAAATTAGTTAGTTAAAGTCCTATATATAATATATATATAAAAGGCTTTGTCCTGAATGACTGACTGACGGATCAACGCACAGCCTAAATCGCTGATCGTAGAGACCTGAAACTTAGAGGGTGTGTTCTTTGTATGACGCAGGCATACGATAAGATTTAAGGATTTTCGAAATATAACCCTTAAAGGAGTGAAAAGGGTTTAAAAGTTTGTATGGAAATCCACAACTATTTATCTTTGGTAAACCTAATCGCCGAAGCCGCGGGAAACAGATAGTTTGTTTTATAAGGTCATGAGGTCCCAAAAGTTTGGATGAGTTGCTATGTAGTTAGAGAAGGCAATCCGATTACCGTACGCTAATTGATTGTCCTCGTAGGATAAGTACCGATCTATCTCTGAGCAATAAATCACAATGATCATGGATTGTGTTTCAGTGTTACACGTAACATTTTCGCATACCAAGAAGGTATTAACCAAAAATCCGATTTTTATATTTCAATACAGATCGAAATTCCACCTGCAGAGAATTTTACCCATGCGGAAGGTGTAAAAATTAATAAATCTTATATTCATTTCCTGAAAGCATTTCTGGAATTCCCCCACAATTTCACACGATTTATTTTCCATTTGGTGCGTTTGAGTTAATAAATGACCATTGAATTTGAGAGCTGGTGAAAAAAATGTGCTCGAGCCAATCATTGGAGGGGCGGTAAAATTACCACAATGAAAAATGCCGGAGAGAAACCGGCGTAATAAATTACAAGAATACGTAAAAGCTTGCAACCCAGAGCTCGGGGCGTCCCCCTCAGTAACTTAAGTGCAGACAGTATTTTCGCTCACCTAATATCGGTGTTTCTAGACTAGGATGATCTTCGAAAATTAGATTTGGAAGATATGTACCAATGTTTTACACCTAAACGTAATATCTGATAAAAAAGTTTTGTAGTAGTAAGTACGTAGTAAATATTTAAGTCATGTTTCAATACATATCTACTTGCAATGGTTTAGGTACGCGACAATATGAAGTATAAAAAAAAAAAACATGCGTGCGTACAAAGTACACATGTCAGAAGTGAAACTTCTTTTTGGCATTGCAATCTGAAAATGAAAAGTTATTTGAAATTAATATTTAATAATAAAAATAATTAAAGAGAATTATTAAAATAAATTTATTTTATATTGTTTGAAAAATAATATAGTCAAATCTCAGATGTTGAATATTAAATTAAAATTCCTCGTGATTTTTTGTAAATATTAAAAATACCTAATCCAATTTAAATATATACAAAATTTTTGTAAATTACTGATAACTCTAGAAATTCCAATTTTTTAATTAAAATTTCGTCAAAAGAATTTATGAAATATTGTTATTAGTATTTTATGCACAATGATTTATTGAAATCTCAAATGACGAATTGTAAATAAAAATGCCACGTGTTTTTTGTCAATATTAGAAATTATTAATTAAGTTTTGTTTTTGAATTCAAAATTTAGAAAAGCGAATTTATGAAATATTTTTATTTTATGGTAAATGATTTATTAAATTATCAAATGACGAGTGGCAAGTTGAAATACCACATGTTATTTGTAAATATTAAAACTACCTAACCTTCAAACCAATTATCATAAAAAATTGACTTCCGTTGCATACCGGCGTGACGTTTCATCTGTAAAAATTTTACCCTCATGCGCCTAAAGAAGTTTCACTTCAAAAAGTTTGGAAGAAAAAATCGTAACTGTTTGTTTCTAGAAATAAAAAAATATCGATAAGGAAAAAGAAGCGTCCCGTCACTAAAATCACAATTCGCGTTCGCTAGGGAAATTGCATTTTCCCCACTGAATGTGCACTCTAATGAAAAGCACTCAAAGCGGTGACACAATGTAGTCTAGTGCTTGGAAATTAACAGAGGTACACATTTACATAGAGCCACCGTCTTGAGTGGCTGTGCTTATTTACGGGCACAGCGCTCCGGCACGGAAGAGCTGGAATACATTTCCGCGTTTCGTGTGCCACCAAACACAAAGAACCGCAACGTTTTTGTTCATTCTCGCCGAGAATTAAATAAAATTGTTTGTTAAGCTCAAAAGGGTGAGGGTTAATTTTTACCAAACTTTATTTAAAACTGCTACCTAAATGTACTAAAAATATTTTCATCATTCACAATTAAATCTTATTCGTAATTTTCTTGAGCAAGCCCATTTGTAACGACTGTAATAATAGGGAACAATGAACGCCGCTCCGCTCTGACAATGAAGATATCAGAAGAAAGGGTGGCTTGTAGTAGTTGACCTAATTTGCAAATTCACCGTGACGTTTGGCGTAATTAGTAAAATTCTTTTGTTCGTTCAATTAAAGGCGAAATCTTGCTTAAAATTAATCAACGATATTTAACCCTTTGGCAGCGGGCTGAAATGTTAAATTAATACGACGGTAATTAATTTGAAAGCAGTAACGACATGAAAGTGTAAATTTTACTTTATCGTTTTCATATTTTATGACCGGTGAGTCTCGCTTTCAAATGATGGACGCAGATACCATTTATATAAATATGAATTCATTTTGGGAGTAAGATGAAAATTTTCTAAATTGAAATGGAACTTCGCATTCTTTTTATATAACTGTTGATCAAGAAGTTAAATTACATGACGTTCGTAATGTTTGTGTCAAATCTATATATTTAAAACAAAGTCGGGGTAAATACACAATTTATAACTGGAGAACGGGTGGACCGATTATTATGATCTTTGATTTGTTGCGTTCGTCTCCATCCGTATCCTAAATAGCAGAATAACTATAATAACAGAATAAAAACATCGAAAAAAGTCGAAAACGAGGACTGCTTACGCGAGTGAAACCGCAGTCACCGCTAGTAGATGATAAATTAGTATTAATAATTAATTATTATTGATTTTTATGACATTTGAAATGTGAATTTCAGAATAATTTTATTTTTCATGTGAAATACGTTGCTCTATTAAATCAGTTTCTTCACTGGATGGAGTCAATAGTAATTACCTCAATACATTGTCTTGCTGTGGTTTTTTAAAAATGACTTATTGATATTTTAAGATATATAAATATAGCTAGAAGAGTTTTGAACCTACCTTAGTGTGTCCGCAGTATGTAGTTGTTTGTAAGGGGATGAAAGTTTGGCAATAACGCTTGTTCACGCTCTTTACTTGAAAGTCACACAAGTCGTTTCAACAAATTATGCAGAAAATTTTGTTGGAGACTAATGAATGTTTACGGAGATAAGTTATGCAAGAAAGTTTTTGTAATTAACCCTTTTTGTTAGATTGAAATTACTTTCAAACTCAGACTTACTTTTTGAATATCTCCTTAATGTTAAAAAAGTACGTGTGAGATATTTTAAATTTAAAATTATATGTTTAGTTAGATTAACTAAAAATATGCACTAAAGACACTTTGACACTATAATCCAACATATGGCCAGTTTCTATATTCAAAAACTATTTGTTTTGCTAACGGACGTTAGAATTTTCTTCCATTTGCTTAGAAAGTTCTACCGTCCGTTAGCAAAACGATCCGTTTTTTTAGTATATGAACCAGGCATTACTGAAAACTAAAATGATTATAAAACACATCATTGACATATTGACTCTTTAAAGTCTAGACATTTTTACACGCGTCGCTCCCCTATTTAGCTACGTAGCCCTTATTTTACCCATGACGGCATAATTTTAGCAAGTCTATAAACATTAGGCATATCATTGTCGGGAGCGGAACCGTTGCAACAGTAAGTAGGCACTGACGATCGCTGTGGGGTGCCAATAACACGCCGTTACCATGGCAACCGTGCGTGCTTGAGAGGGGCCCCTTCCCCCAGAGGACCGAGCGCTTACGGAAACCAGAAAACCGTGACACCTCCTTCTGAGAGAAAACTTAAGGAAAACTTCTAAATTAAATTCTAAGTCGAGATGCCGATAGGTCTACCTGTTTCGGACATCTATTATTTAGTACTTTTTTGTATCTCAACGTCCTTTCTATCTAAGATATATTGCTATCTGCACGTCGATTCTGTAAAATTCGAACAACAACTCGAATCTCACTTCGCTATTCACTCTCACTTCGCATAAGGTTTGGCCTGAAACACAGGTTTACCCTAGTTCAGGCTGGCAGCAATTAATACTTTATGAACTATATCATACTATATGTACTGTAAAAATGTTATATTAGTTTAGTTTAACATAAGTGTAGTTTAAGTATTATTGAAACTGTGGTATTAATAAGATCTAGGTTTAAAATGACCTTGATTTTTGCATTCTGTAAGCATCACCTAGTCACTTGCGAAGTGAAGTGAGCTTCGA
Source organism: Diachrysia chrysitis (assembly GCA_932294365.1). NCBI lineage: Eukaryota > Metazoa > Arthropoda > Insecta > Lepidoptera > Noctuidae > Diachrysia > Diachrysia chrysitis. Next base: position 4,938,333 of record OW028649.1, on the reverse strand, counting down.
ATCGACCAATATTGTAGGATCGTGCGTATGACATTAGACAAACCGTTCCTTTACACTAATGAATAGTTTAGTAATCAAACTGATCGTAAATAATTTCGGAATAAAATACTAAATCATTGGTAACACAACTAAATTAAATCATTTTTAACAAAATTTTACTCATTTATGGTGTATATATTATGAAATAAGTTTAAAACGTTTTCAAGCGATGTTAATCTTTATGCATGTAACGTAATGTCATGGATTTTTTTAGAGATGGGAATTTACTGCTACGAAATTCTCGATAATCATATTTTACACTAAATTTTTTGTTATTACTAAAACTTATGTTAACTTTTTGTGTGTCAAACTAATTCCTATAGGTTAATTACTGTAAATAATGCATGTACAGTGTAATGTGTGTATACCTTTAGATTCATATTATTAACTGCATTATAATATAGGTTTATGGTTTATTATGAACATGCACAGAGTATTCATCATTTGTATTTTATATTATACTAGCTGACCCGTGCCCACTTCGTTGGGCATAATGTTAATAATCCTTTTTTAGTACATATGACCTAACGATTTAAATTATTTTATTAATATTAATAATTAAATTATCTATACTAATATTAAAAAAACTACTTTTTGTAACTTAAATATAAAAGTTAGACATATGCTGTCGTTGACTTTTTCAAGCTCCACTTCTTTTCTCTAGAACTCAAAAATATATCTTTCATAGTTAAGGCAGCGTTCGTAAGAAACGCTTTCATTCGACCGTTTTTTCTCCGATTCACTTTGCAAAACGGACTACCACGTAAAAGCCTTTTTATTTTTCGGTTTTTTATATAAACTATGACACTCAGCAATAATGTGGCTTTCTATTGGTGAAAGAATTTTTAAAATCGGTTCAGTAGGTCCCGAGATTACCCCTTACAATTTAACAAACACACAAACTTTACTTCTTTATAATATTATTATAGAATTATAGATTATAGATAAAAGGATAATTAAACAAGAGGTTAATAAGCGATCAATAAAAAATACATGATATTAAAAAAAGGTCGATGTAACTATTTTATTTTATTATTTTATCGATAGCACCGTTCGAATAGTGCCACTTCCCTAGTCGTCTCATACTGACAGCTGTCATACGCACGAAATAGGATTATTTTTTTAAGGAATTTGAAGTACCTAATACAAAAATGAAACAGAACTCTATAATATAATAATATAATATAATTTTAAATTCGTGCTATAAATATATTCCCTTATGAAAAAGAAAAACATGTCGTTTCGAAAATAATGATGAAGTAAGTTTCATATTTTGTGGTTGTAAAGTTTAAAAATTACATTAATTAAAATAGTATTTATTTTGTTTGCTTATCCAACATTAATGTTTCAGTCCAAATGAGATACGTCCCTTGCACCCATCGTCTTGTCTCATCTCGGCTCAGGTTTAACTCTAGCGGAGGGTTCCTTGAGAACTCAAAATGCCAGAGAGCGAAGTCGACGCCAGTTGGACGAACTACCGCCGTGCGTCTAAATAATATAGGTGGCACAATCACAAATTACAAACAGTGGACCAAGGTTAGCATCGCTTTTTATTACTACGTGTTAGTTAGAACCACATAGCATTCTGCAAAGCAAACCACTTAAACTGTACGACGAATCTTGGTTTAAAGAGGAGAGCCTTGGTTTGTACAAAATAAAACTTACTAATAAAATTTTATTTATCACACAAACAACGACGGAAAGCTGCTATTTATTTTTTTTTATTTACGCATCATAGTAATCAGTGTTATTATTTCAGCATCATGTCATAACGAGCATAATCCTCCACCACTACTGAGAGATTTCTGAGGGTGGAAGAACAGCAGCTGGAGATACAACAACTAAATGCACGAATCCGGTAGTCCTTTTTGGAGAGAAGTGTGGAAAGGAAATGGGCATGGATAAAAGTAGTGCAGAGAGAGATAAGATCATAGCTGAAGCTGTGCCTGCAGTAGGAAAAGGGCGGCAAGCATTGGCAAAGGCTAAGAATAGAGATAGGGTGGAGTAATATGACGACCTCCGTGGTTGAGTGGCGTACACACCGGTTTTCAAGGTGTCTCGAGATTCCGGGTTTCGATCCCCAGACGGGGCAACTACTTACGTAGCTACTCACTTTGGGTTCAGAGCAATTTGTGATGTTGTCACATATTTAATATAAGTAATAAAGTCTAAAACTACCCACTAGTGCTGTAAGCGTTATTTCTGCACAATTATTGTAATTGCATTATTGTTATAATTTGTTTTTGCATCGTATCATATTGTACACAATGTTTGTGTATTGCTTGTATTATAAGGATAAACAGTGTAACAATTGTAGATAGGCTTATAATTAAATAAATAAATAATACAAGTTAATGTAATATATAATAAATAAAACACTTTTAAACGGATACTAGAGCGGTTTTATTGAAAGTCCATTGGTGATTAGTTTGGATTTGATTTTATACAATTCCTGACTAAAAATAAAAATCTATTGAATCTACCACCATTTCACATATTAACCAATCACTCCGCTGAGGAATGTAACGCCTCACACCACAGAATATAAAATTGTATAACGACACCACCAATAAATTAATTATGATGTGAAGGCCTATTTATTAAGTTTCGCTTATGTAATTGCCCTAGCTAGAGCTAAATCGGCGTTACATGGCAAACCCTTTGAACTTCAGCAATTGTTTAGAGCTCTTCTAGTATCTCTTCTTCTAAAATTGCACCTAAATCATCCTTTTAGAAGAACAATAATTGTCTGTGATAAATATGTCCTTCTACTTTATTATTTTCTGATAACTGCCATTAGCCAAGAATGACAAGGTGCATAATATCTGTGAAACAATAAATCAATAAAACAATTAAGTAATCTAGATCTAGTCAAAACAAAATAGGAACCAATTTGGTTATTTTGTGCATAATAATAATACCTCTATTATAACTATAAATATGGGGTCCTTAGAATTACAGGACAACATAGGTAGCAGGGAAACAACCTAAAGGGAATACTTCTTATTATGAAGTGTTTTAATTTGTGTTTTAAGCGATAAATTATGTTTGTGTGCTTGGTTACACATCAATCAGGTATTATAAACTATGTGAATACTTACCAAAGTAACTATATACTTAGTAAGATGAAGCACTTACTCAAACGAGTTGAAAGTCCTCGACTTTTTGTGGGCTTTATCAGAGGCGTTAACTCAAGTTCCTTTGACTATCTATATACGCTAACATAGTCGTCATCTCGGATTAATAAAGATAAACTTCGAATTTGGTTAGATTGTTGACTCTTTTCTAGTTTATCCAAAGTATGAGCCTCTTCTAATAAAGATTTAAACTAAAACATTTCTGCCATCGTTATCGCTTAAGTATTCACTTTACACAAAAGCCCAAATATAAGACTTTAACCACAAATTATATAGTTATTGTACTAATTATTAACAATGTGATATAAAAATATTATTTTAACATTATTTATAAAGGATTTCTTCCATTGTTATTCGTCAAATTGATGCTATTTATTTGACATTTTGAATCGGGTTCGAGTGCGAAGTGAGCGTTTTATTTATTACCTTACTGAATACCACTTCTTACGTCATCTCATACTTTATCAGTCAAAATCTCACGGTTAATTTAGTTCAACTCGCTGACACACTCGCAAGTGTAGCGCTAGTGTAAATTCGAATGTCAATCAAACAACTCACGGCGGTTTCAGATTCGAAGTCACGAACGAGTTCTTACAGAATCGCACCCCAGGATTATCGTTTGTCAGCGAAGGATAAGATTTGAGTCCGACGAAGTTTAATGTTTTGTATTTGATTACTGAATTGTGAGATTGTAAATTCAAAATTCAATTTATGTTGGGATTGTGAATTGTGATTGCGTTTCATCTCTATTGATTTTCGAGACCTATCGTCTCTTCGACGTAATACGCAAAATTTTCCAATGGGTAGGCACATATATTGCCTTAAATATGTATATTTCCGATGCCATCAATTGCTTATGTGTAATTTCGGTTGAGTGCTACTGTGCTATCAAAATTTTATTGACATACCTGTCAATTCGTTCGAAGCTGGCGGCAATTTAATCACAAAATATTGAAATTCTTGTGTTTAGTAGTGGCACAAAACGAACCACAAGCAATGTATTAAAAAGGTAGTGAATTTTCAAGCACTTTATATAACACATACACGTATATTGGATAAAATAGTAATTTTATAAGCCTTCCTGTTTCCTCAATAAAAACTTTTTGCATTCCGCCACCTTCTTTTGTTTACACCACATTTTAATTACATGCATTCCAAGTTTCTACTGTGAATATAAATGTAAATAAATATGAGGCAAGCTTTAATATTAAGCGCGAAAAATTGCCGTCGCTGTTAATGAAAGCTCAAATTTCGTGCGAATGTTAAATTACGTTAAGCATAGAGTAATTAGTGCGGTGCGTCTGATTCCAACGTGTCATGAGTTAAATGACACGCGATTTAGTTAATGCTGCTAAATATGTTATATAGTCATCTGTCATTTACAGAGTTATTTGTGATAGTTCTCACAAATAACTCTGTATAAGGTACTCAACAGGGACACATTTCATCTAAGAAGTTTGCTTTTTTAATGAGAAAAGTTTCCTCTCCCAACTGCCCTGATTGTGATACCTTAGATGATGTGCAACACATCTTGATGGAGTGTGTTCGGACCGAGGCTTTTAGGCGGCAACAGCTGAAGAGTAATTCAGATGTAGGTTTTGTAAACAGTATTTTGGCCTCCCCTTTCTCCGTAGAGGCTAAAGTTCTGTACAGGCTAGCAGTTATTGGTTTTTATACTTAGCTAATTTAGTTTTTGTAAGTATTTATTTTTGTTTGGTGTATGAGTATATGTGTGTAGATTTTATAGAACGTTATTGTTGCTAAGCGACAAAGTTCTGAAAAAAATAAAAAAAAAAAAAAAAAAAAAAAAGGTACTCAACATAAATGATAAACACATTACCCTTCCCGCAGTCGCGCGGTCGGTAAATACAACCAGATTTGTTCTATGAATTTATATGAAACCTCATTATACCAGTGAAACTACATTAAAAATGTAATTATTAGGTATCTACGCAGTGTATCAGTCATGTCCTGGTCTCCGGTGTCATGTTGCTTTAGATCAGCTGTGATTGAAATATACCAAACTATAAACTTAAAGAAAATACTTTGTTATGGAGTCTGTTTGTCTGTCTTTGACAATTTACAACCAGTCTTCGAAAATTCGGTAAGACTGGAAGCCAAACCCAACATAGCTTAGGACAAAGCCAGGCAGAAGAAGTTAGGTTTTAAGGTAGGTACTTAAATAAGAAAACATAAAAAATGTAAGCAATTTATACAGAAATTACTTATTTTCGACTAAATTCTGGCTTTGTGGGACCTAATAAAAACAAAAGTGCTCTCAAAGCGTTTATTGGACATTTAGATGAATTTCTTTTCGTCGCCGGCAGCATCACTAAGTTATTTTGTGGTTACAAATTGGTGAGATTTGTTTTGATAGCATTCCGTGCCTTTCGGGCTTTAAAGATTTATTGACGACTGATGGGATTACTCTACATTTGTTTGTAAAGTAAGAAAATTAAAACTGGTTAGTTTAGGGTTAAGTAAGTAATCGAATTATTTTTATGAGACTATGCATTTTTGTCAAAGTATAGTATGGTTAGTTTTTAATAACTTTATAGCGTAGACTATCAGATTCCGATACAAAATATATTTCAAAGATCATACATTTAAGACAGCTTAAATTGAATTAACAAGTTGTGCAATGCATGACTGTTTCTGTTTTCCCAGTTCTCAGGTGGAGCAAATCTCTATACATTCTTAGGTTTTTATTTTTAGATTTTAGGTTTATCACAGGAAATGGAGTAGATTATCATTAAATGTGTTCCTGGTATATTCCAGATTACGAAAACCCTGTCAGCATCACAGTATCATCCATATTTATGTAGCCGCTCGGTTTAATCGGATTTAGCGGCTCCATGCCTCGTACTCGCTAAGTACCAGTGCTTTAGATAGTAGCTTAGATGTATCCTTGATAAAGACGATATGGGTTCTTAGTATGATAATCGGCGGGGTGTTTGAATATTTAAAGATTTTAAACAAGGAAAACTTTTGATCTTAATGGGAAATCTACGTGAATTGCCGAAAATTAAGTAATTCTAACTAATTAAGTAACTAAGTAAGTAATTCCGACTATTGTTACCAATATCTTTATTTTTGGTGATTATATAACTCTGTCTGTCAGTTTCTAGAGACCACTTGTATTGCCCTTCATCTTGTAGACATCCTTACTTTAATATGTGAGTGTGTTACTTCTAGATCTGTCTCCTATAAAACAGCTGAAGATAAATAGATCCACAGCTCCATTAATTCTTGTCTACGATACTACTAGAGTTATATATTTGCTACTAAAACGCTCCATTTCGATGGACCGTCCTCGTAAAATAAATGGCAAATATGTTTAGTTCGCTTCCACTCTACATTGTTCGTGTTCGGAACTCAATAAACTATCTTCGTTATGTAGTGTATTTGTGTTTGGTATTATTGCTTGTCAGGTTCTTTAGAATAAAGGGTGAGGAAATTTTCTTATTGCATTTTGGCCGATCGACCGTTTTGAAATGAATTAATAGCCAAGCTGTAATTCCAACCTGACGCAGTCCGTGTGTTCTTTATACTTGGGTACTATTAGGTATAGGTGTAAGTAATAATGTATACTATATGTAATGTATAATAATAATATATATGTATAATGTATAATGTATATAGTGTAACGTATGTGTAACGCTTTTATTCTATTAGAGTAACCTATAGTTTCTTGCCGGTTCTTCTCTATACCTACGCTTAGCACTCCAGAATAATTTAGTTGTAACATTAACGTTTCTAAAGCGCCGTTTTTAGATTGCCTAAAAATAAAAAATATTTTGATTTTGCTTATAATATTCTTAAATCAAGGCGACGAGAATTTTATTTCTTCTGATAATCCCATTATGTTCAGAATTGAGTATATGACTCTATATGATTTGAATATAACTTTGTCTACTCTGATTACTCATTTTTTTTAGAGGTACATGCTTTTGTGAGGTATCTTCATGACAAAATATTTTGAAGTCTGTGCGTGTGCAGTGTTCCACCACTTTTATTATCCTTATCATAATATTAAGTACATATATTTGTTGTAGGAGCGATGCATTGGCAACAACACTATCGGCGCTGTACGGGAAGCTGCTGGTCGTGATGGGGATCGCCTTCCCCATGGCTGAGGTCATCTCCACATACATTCCACCCTCCTTCTATGAGGTAAGCTATGACGCAGTTATGCGACAATCGTTTTAAGTGTAGCTTTACGTTTGATCAATGGCTGGATGACGTCACTTAAGCTGGGGTAACTATTTGAAAAATAAAAAATGTTAAGGATTGGATACTTTAAAAACCACTATTTTCTAAGGATTCGATATTAATCTAGACTGTAACCGCAAGTCTGGTCTCTGTGAGTTATTAACACCTCAGTATTTTTTTAGCCTAATCTGTCTGTAGGCAAAGGCCTCGGGAACTTAAAAACAAATAATAAATTTCGATGAAATACATGGTTTTTGCATCGACCCATAGCTGCTTGATTAATGTGAAGTCTTGTTTTACGTTTTCTATAGAAATGAACAAAATTATAAAAGCTTGGAGGGGAAAGTCGCCCAATAGACATTTCCATTTAATAGATTACCTTCTTTGTACTTATGTGTCTCTATAGTCACGCTCATTATAAGCTTTACAATCCCCAAATCCCTCATTTTCGGTAGCATAGTTCCGCCCCGCGTTAATTAATCATTTATCCGCGCCATTGTTATGCCAAAATACATTAAACAGGCAATCGCCATTACGGCCTGTGGAAAACGCTGAGCTTGCTTGTCAAAACTGTGGACACGGATAAGTTATTCATGAGCCCTCTTAAACGCCCCAAATAAATTATGATAATAATAACAATTTATTTTTACCTAAATTTAGGTTTTTTAATGAGAAATTAAATGTTTTTTTTGTTGTTTCGTACTTTTTTAATATCGTAGCTCAAAATATTGTTGATATTTTTGAAGTGAAAATATCTTAAGGCGCGTTGGGCATTTTTTTAAATGACAAAAAACAACTAAACTAGCTACACTGTTACCGTTACCTTTACTGTTACCGACACTTCTATATAATTATGTATAAGTATATACATAATATATTGATATTGTTCAAGTTTTCACTTCTGTCGGCACTCCCGGAGTGCCACCGTTTTTTTGTTTTTATTTATTTGGCTGCAAAATTATGTATGTAGCTGTGACCTAGGAACGTACCGAGAATTATGAGAATGCTAATTTGTTGGATTTCGAATTTAGGACATTTCATTACAAGTCTAAAGTTATACCTTTAAATATCTTAAAGTTAAATCATTTCTGAAGCATAATTAAATATTTGAGAGTTTAATACGTAATTATAAGTTGAATGATAAAGCGATTCAACTCTCAAACTTTGTTAAGAGCATTGATTCAATAAAGTTAAAGTTGTTAATAATTGTTTTGGTATAATTTAAGATTTTGTTAATAATAAATAATATTAAGAATCGCAATACAAATTGTAGGTTTTAGCTTAAAATATATACGGTTATTTCTAGTAAGTTTTTTTTTTTATTTATAAGTAGTAGGTAAATTAGCGATATATTTAGGACCATATTTTCAGATTCAGAATGGTTGCCTTTTACTGTTTTTTAACTAAAAGTATTTCCAACAAACTTATCAAATTACAAAGGTGTATATAGATAAATTCATGCTCCTTTGAAATGTGGTAAGTACTTATTTTAGAACCAACGACTTTTGGTCTCAGTCTGTGGTTGATAACACATTCGTATGGTTAATTGTGTGTGTGTGATCATCAGGGCTTCTACCTATACCTGTACATCGGCAGTATGGTGTTCCTGCTGTACATGTACGCGGCTCTCGTGAGGGACAGGTCCAAGTCTTCAGCACCCGACACCACCGTTGTTGCAAGTTTGTATACCAACAAATGTTTCACTGTATAACTAAACATTATTACTTTTTGTTAGGGATGTTTGCTTTATATACATTTGTTCAAGGATAAACGTATCTATTTTGGGAATGTAATGTTATGGTATGTGATCGTGATTGTATTCCCAACGGAAGTAGGCAAAGATTTGTGAGTTCGCGGAAGAAAGTAATTTGATGATTGACCTTTGTATAATAATTTTTGTGAAGAGTATTCAAAATTCGTCATCGCCCGACTAGTCTCAGATTCAATACGACTGAGCAGATTCAATCATGAGCTGATGCGGCGGCGGTGGTGTCGAGAGTCGAACTGCGTCAGCTCATGATTAGGGACTCCTATTGAATCTGAGACTAGTCGGCCGATCCCGAGAATATGAGTGAGTAAACCGTTTTCTTCTAAATAATATTTGACCTTTGTTTATCAACAACAATAACAGCCAAATTCTCATTAAATTTTTCCAACTGAAACATTGTTGATAATACTGTTTAATTTACTATGATACTGTTGGCTTTTTTCTTCTTCTAAGCGTGTCCCCAAATTTTCCCAGTCCAGTACTCAGCTACGCAAACATTTTTGTCAGTGGCCTTGTTCAGGTCCTCACGAATGCAGGTGGTAGGGCATGCTGGGCAGCTCATTCAGCTCGTTCATTTGCAAATACAATTTTTGTTATATATATAGGAAACGAAACTACCGAAACGAGAAACTACCAAACAATTTTACCTAATAATACATTTGGAATAACGTGCACTACAAAGCCTAGATTGAATGTAAGACAGCATTTGTTAGCACTACAGAGACAGTTTTAAATTGCAGTATTACTTTACACTGTAATGTTATAATAGGAAGAGGGAGTTCCGAAAGTGCCTGAGGCAATTCGCTCCCTCAAAGAGCGATATTTTTTGGTCGTCTTCCTGAATTTTCAAGTGTTGTTTTGAAGGTGAGACTGTGAGGTGGCTCTAAGTTTTGTCGCGATAATGAGCGACAAATTTGTTATGTTCGGGCCCTTGAGGTGTCTTTGCGAAACGTGAGGACCTCATTAAGTAAAAAAAAGGGAGAACTAAAGGACATAGGTTTATATAAATAGACATGCTATTTTAGATAGATATAAATAACTTGTATGACGTCAAGATGTTTTAAATATTTTATTTTAAAGAGGACAAACAGTTGTAAACATGTAAGAGAGTAACATTCCTATATTTTATAAGAAACAAATGAAAGATATGTGTCCATCGTTCTAAACCAATTTATTCAACCATTTAATATTGATGCAGATATGACTTACTTATGACCTTACAAAACGACTATTAAGTACCATCAACAACAAAAATCTGTTTTGTACCATGGTTTCACTCGGAATGAAAACAAGCGTGAATTGTTACACAAATATGATATCCGAACAAACGAATCTAAAGCCGATGGCAAATCGCGTAATACGTGGCTTGTGACGTAAACGCACTCAAACTTTTTCCCTTGTTTTCTCGAGTCCTTTATTTTTGCTCGTTCGTGATCGTCGCCGTGGAAACGGTCGGGGTGATTTTTCTCTTTTTTTTCTCTCCGTGATTCCACTTTTTGTTATTTAAATGACGCGGAAAGCCCAGTAGAGGGACAAATATGAGAGCTAATGCGTTAGAGTGGTGCCGGTTCACGGATTTTTCATGTAATATTTTTCTACTTTTGTAAAAATATTTTGTTTGATGTTCGCACAAGTGTTTCTTATGGTCGGTGATTTTTCAGTGAGATTATGTGAGTTAGAGGCAAGGTTTATTGGATTGTGAAGCGAAAATAACACAAATTCAGCGGCAACTTAAGCAAAAAATATTGTATTGATTTGAAACCTACTTTTATATTAAATCAAATAAAGAAGCGTTACACACGATATACATAAGCTTAAATAACGTAATACGAGTTTAGAACCCAATGCTTTCTCAAAACCTGTCACATCATAATCCTATGTTGTTGTCAGCAAGCCCATTGCCGTTTATCAGGTATACAATGTATTCATTACAAGTAATCAGAAGCCAAACAGTAACTAAATAAAATTATAAATTATTTATCTGGTATCCTCTAGAATCGGACTCCAGCTCATCCCCTTCAGAGTCGGATTCCTGTTCGTCTCGTACCGAGCGCAGCACAGCCACAGCCGCACACCTGCCTCCGCAGCTGGCCGCCAAGCGACTGTCGCTTGGCTTCGCACTAGCCTCGCGGACACATCACTACGGCAGCTTCTACTTGAGGATGGGGGCAGTTGGTAAGCTTTATTATAAACTTACCGACATGTTAGCTTTGCAGAACATCGGTAAATATGCAAGTGTCGCTACAGTCGACACTTGCACGTTATTATTAAAGTAGGTTTTCAAGGTGTTGCCAGCTCTGAGATCCTGGGTTCGATCCCCGGCTGGGTCAATGTAGTAAAACCCGTTTTCTACATTGTCTCGGGTCTGGGTGTTTGTGGTACCTTCGTTGTCTCTGAATTCCATAACACAAGCGCTTTAGCTACTTACTTTGGGGTCAGAGCAATGTGTGTGATGTTGTCCACATTTATCTATCTATTGGAAGAAGAAGTTTTTATGGAGACATGTTGTCTTTATCAATTAGCTAGACAATAGCTTTAAGGTTTAGATGAGAATATATTAATATTGAATTTACGCAATATCTAATAATTGTTGTCTAATACAGACAACTTGTATAACAGAAAGTAGTTTTCTTTGATCTCATGGCAACTAATAACACTGATTGTTTCATTAAATCAATTAGGCGCAAAGTAAACACGGCTATTAGCAGGCAGTCGTTCGTTGTCACGGATTAGTTTGTAACAAACTTACTGTCTGAGATACAAGCCTTATCTCAACCGGATTCGCGACTAGGCCACGAATAATCTTGTTGTAACTTTCGGTAGCACTGAAAATGGAAATCCCTTGTTCTTGTTTGCAAATTTTGTTGAGAGACATTTCCGACAGTTTGCGAACTGGTTTCGTAGTTCAGTGAAGTTTATGGAACGGTGGAAGAATATTGAACGGTATTTCATTGTTTCGTATTTTGTCCAAAACTAAATATGAGTTACCGTTACGACAGGTTAAAGACATCGTTATGAGACTTAATTCTCATAACAACAGCGTTTCCCAAACTAATAAACATTAATGTGTGTTGCCTGATATTATGAGGTAATAAAATACGATACATATTACTACGATGACAATTATTATTTTAGGTTACACTCATGTGTGACCAACCTCCGTCTATACTCAAACGAAAATTTAAGTTCTTAAAAGTGTCTCTGTCGCTTACTCTATTCCACCTTAAACTGACAGAGATAGAATATTTCACTTTAGAGTCAACGGTAACTTAAAATTCAGTGGCGTTTAAGTATTCGACTATCGCAAATTATGTCAAATATTATTTCCTTTCATTACAGCGTTCGGTATCGGCTCCATGATCTATTCCGGCCTGGAGTTTGGCCAATATTGGGAGTTGGAGCGGAACACCAACTGTCACAATGTTTTGTTGGCGCTGACGCCTGCTACGAGGATGGCCTTCATATTCATACAGATGTATTTCATCTTTCTCAACAATGAGGTATGTTGGGTTAATTACACAAGGCAAAATCTGGCTAAGACTGTGATTCTATATCTGTGTACTCTAATAATATCGCAAAACATTTGCCGGATAATACTTTACTTTTTAAATATAAAAAAATAAGTTTCTCCGGTCGAGTTTAGTCGGACTACTGTTATTTATACTACACTGTTACTAATAAAGTGTTTGCAACTATCTTTGCAGGTTAAAATATAAAATCGCATCGGAAAAGTTATCTTTATTTATTCTAACTGAAAAGCAGTTCACCATGTCACCAAAACTGCAGCATTTTATCTTTTACTCTATATTTTGCAGATGAAAGTTTACAAGCACAAGATTGTGGCCCGTTTTGGGTTGATGCACATGGTCGGGACTAATTTGAGCGTTTGGCTAAACGTCCTCGTTCAGGAGACCAAACATGAAATCCTTACATTCTACGATCCAGAAAACAAGACTATCGGTCTGTCGCATAGGCTTGGTAAGTACCCATTATACATATTTTATACTATATTCCTTTTGTCGGGGCTCAATAATAATTTTAATTAATCCATCGACCATACAGATGTTTGAAAACTTGCGTTTAAAAAGTTCCGATGTTCCAATTCCAACACAAAACAAAAAATAATAAGTATTATAGATAGATCGAAAAAGTTTAAATATCATAAAGTTTTTATTACAATAAACTAGCTGATTCTCTAAAAAAGACCTTAAAGATGCCATTTAATATACTTTTTTATTATTTATTTTTATTTAATAGCTGACATGGTATTTTTTGACAATAAAAAGCCAGTATTGTATGGTAATTGATAGCAAGAAGGTTTTGTTATTTTAATATTCATCAAATTTCGTAAAATAAAATACACATAATTTTCATAAATAATAAAAATAATGCAATTTTTGCTAATACCACCATTTTAGTGATAAACATAATTTAATACAGCGTTTACTTTCCGCTGCGTTGGCAGACCCTTGACATGACGCAGGTGTTCTTACAAGATTAGAAAGACAGGTGGGAAGGGTTGCTTGTGCCCGAGTAAAAAAAAAACAACTTGAATACTTTATAGCTTGCATTATAGATAAAGCACTTCTTTTTAAAATGTAGAGTTTTGTGCTTACTAAGAATTTTATTCTTGTAATATAAATATTTTCGAAAACGTCTTGGAGTTGTTATTTCTAAATTTTTAGTATTACTAAAAACATGAAAGTTTTTGTATATTGTTTTAATAAATGCAATGAATACCGTAGAGTGTCGGTCCGGTGGACATTTTGAATGGAATGGCGTGAGCTCGCATGCCTATACTACGTCCATTGTTGTTCGAATCGATAATATTGTGTTCTCTATTTGTACAGGTTATGTTAACATTATGTTAATCCTGAAACTTGTGGCTCACTGAAATTCAGTTTGTTGTATGATTTTGTTTTGTACTAAAAATAACTGTTGACGTATTATGAAATCGTTTTAAAGAGTTTATTTTAGAATTGTTTGTTTGGTAACTGGCGAAAAACATTTTCGAGAGTATTTACATACCAAATTCACAAAACTTGTGTAGGAACAACTTGGGTGAGCATTCGTTTAAAATGGGTCTTATTAGAATATCACTTAGGTATGTAAAATACAGTCAGACTGCTAATTCGCGGTAAAATTACAGTATTTTCTGGCTCATCTAATCGCTCAATACACTTTGACATAAAATACATCATGGTTTGATTTTTACTTTTTGAAATGTTAAATTATTGCATCGAATTAAAATTACTTCTTGAGGCCATGGAACATGTCTGTCACATCTATATTTTTTTTAATTAATACTAATACTTTGCCACTGGACAATAAATACTTTTATTACTTAGGTACAAGCTGCAAACACCATCGATCCGCAGTGGCTGGTGTTCGCTGATAGTATCCGTTCTGTTCATAATAATTGGATTAATCATTGTGCGCGAACATTCGCCTCTGCTATTGTCACCGCGCTTCCCACGTTGATTTGATTTAATAAAAGTGTTCGCTAGTTCTACTCAATTGCGCGTTTGTAACTTTTTAATGCGATTTGAACTCTCTGATTTTTCTTTGAATTTAATTAGGTGCCAATCATCTGTGATATATGAAAGTGTGCGGCCACATTTAGTGTTTTGCTATAGTTTAGTAACAACTCCTCGGCATAATTGGTTTTAGCTATAAACAGAAAATAGTTTTGTCTATTCTTCTTAAATCTATATATTTTATTATGCAGTTAGGTTGGTAGAGTCAAATACATCTTCACCGCTAACGATTCCAACACGGCACATTTTTCAGTCTCACAATTTGAATTGGCTTTCTCTTCACCGGTGCAAAATAAGGATTTTTTTCTTCGTTCTTCGAGAGAAGTTGTGTCCCACATTCCAAAAATTTTGTTTTTCCCAATATTGTTTTCACCAATATTTATTATATTTATTATCTTTTTGACTGTACCTTTAAAGTACTTGTAATTTGGGACGAATAGTGTCGTCCCACTGAGTCACATTCCAAAAATTTTGTTTGTCCCAATACCGTTTTCACCAATATTTATTATATTTATTAAACAAATGATGTGGTACGACTGTACGGCTAATAAATAATTCAGTAAATATGTCGCTTACTGTTTCTCAGACAGTAGTTAACGCCTTTGTTCTACGCGACTAAAAGCATTAAGATTGTCTGTGAAAAAATAATTGCTCTTTCAAGTTGTTGAGTCTGTTGTTACGCAGATGATTCAACTAGAAAGTTTTCTTTAGAGATGTGACGTAACTTATATACCTACTCGTGCGTCCTAAAAGAATTTGAAAATAACTTTTTTTATATACGGATTATTTAAGCATTAATCCAAATACCTAATTTATGTTAGCTTTCTTGATTCTTTTTACAAATGTCAGTTTCCTATATTAAAGAAAATATTTGTTTTGCGTACGGACGGTAGAATATTCTTCATTTTGCTTAGAAAATTCTACCACCCGTAAGCGGATCAAATCGTTTCTTGAATATAGGAACGAGGGATAAGTGACAAATACGTTTCATGTTATAAGTAGTATTTTTAATAAAAAGTTACTAGCAGTGTGGGTGGAATTCACATTACTAGCAATCTTGTTAGTTAGTATTTAATTGTTTTGCCTACCCATAAACAAACTTTTAAGTTTACAAAAACATCACTACTATGTAGGTATAATCATTCCAAAATTATAATGCGCAACAACCACATCACGACGATACGAAACGAGAAATTACAAGGCGAGAAATTACAACGAGAAATTACTTAAAAAACAGGCGTGCGTAATCGCATTCCTCCCTCATATAAACATTGTATATTCTATTAACAAATATACAAAAAATATGTATTGCTAATAAACTTTATATGCGCATAATTCTCAAAGGATATTGCCTAAAGTAATTTCAGCTACCCTCGAGACCGCGGGCCGCATGATTTGTTTCCTAACCATCCCTTTGTTACAATTTATCCACTTTTAACCCCTTTTGTAGCTTTCAGCGAGAATTTTATGGTTATTTTATTACATGACCTATGTTTATGGGTATTGCGTATATTGCCAAAGCAGATTTGCATGTACGGAGTACTTTATGAAGATTACGACACATAGTTTTAAATTGAAAATTATTTTCTAGTTACTTGTGACTCTGAATAATTTATTTCTAGTTACATATATGATCTATTTAATTATTTTCGA
Source organism: Diachrysia chrysitis (assembly GCA_932294365.1). NCBI lineage: Eukaryota > Metazoa > Arthropoda > Insecta > Lepidoptera > Noctuidae > Diachrysia > Diachrysia chrysitis. The sequence continues at coordinate 4,921,987 of OW028649.1, read as the reverse complement.
TATAAAACCAAAACAAGAAAGTACTGGGCCTAACACTCAAATTAAGTAAAATACACAAACCCAATTTCCTAAATGACCCAACGACGATGAGTAAGAGCCTATAAACGAATAGTCAAAGTAGGTGCAGATTTCCAATTAAAATTTCCCTCATCATTGGCAAACGTCACGAAGGCATGTTGATTGCGTTCCGATGTGACCGACCCGGAAGGCATTGTGACCCAAATTCCAAATGTCATAGCGATCGAAGATAATACGTATTGGATGATTTAGTTAGACATTAGAAGCAGCTGGCTCTAGTTGAGGTACTGTTTATTGGTGAAGTAATTCTTAGTGCTAAATTGAAACATATTTTGGCTATGTATTTTGTACCAGAAGATTTACTGATTACGTAATTAACGGACCTCATTGTTTTCTTTATAAATGCCTGTACTTTCCTGATTTATTTAGAAATGCTCGACTAGTTGTTTTGTTTTAGTATCTTCACTTATGGCTTCTGCTTTCGATTTCAGCGTTCCAGAAAGCGTTTGCGTCTCTGGCTACTGAGGTGCCCCCGTCTCACCCTGCTGCCGCCCATCTGCGAGTACCAAGGGGTCTGAAAGGTCCTCACCACATCTTCGAGTGCCGGCGAACCAACATTATGGGATCTCTCGTCCAAGACGCCTCTCCGTTTCTTTTCCCCTGCACAATCGAATACTCACTCATATGTGCTGCTATCCTTTACGTCATGTGGAAGAACATATCCAAGTACCCGTCAAAGGATGTCGCTGCCGCCATCGTCAAAGCTCGCATATTGGAAGGCCTAGCCTATAAGAAATCACCACATCTGTATAGTGTTGATTGTGCTCGAGCTCACAAAGGCCTCTTCTTCGGAATCCTCGTTTTAGTACTAACTATTATATCATTGATCTTATTCTTTGTATTGGTATCTAAAAAAGATTATGCGACACTGGCAGTAGTTGAGGTCAATGTCTGTGAATTAGCATTGTATGCTATGACGACATTTGCTAGTTTAGCGGGAATGTTTTGCGTGAGAAAACTGAAGTATGATGGCAACCGAAACCTTGAACTGGATAACATCCTCCTTGTTGGAGCGCAAACTGGCATGTTCATCTACGGCACTTTCACCATAATCGGTGGACATTTTACGATAGAGAAGAATACCATATTAATATTGATAACAGCTTTATCGTCTTTGATACAGACTACTTGTCAGACGATGTTTATACTCGATGCAAGTCGAAGATCAGCGAAAACCGCGGAACAGTTACGAAAAAAGCCAGGAAGAGAGATAGTAACATTTCTTTTGGTGACCAACTTGGCTATGTGGGCAATCAATACTCTTGAGAAATCAAGAGCAGAATCTCATCCAGTCCAGTTGCACTTCTATGGGTTGTGGGCTTGGACGATAATTACCCATGTGTCAATGCCACTGGCCATCTTCTACAGGTTCCATTCGACGGTGTGTTTGTGTGAAATATGGAAGAGAGCGTACAAGATGAAGCCTGCTTACATGTAGCGACCGGCTCGAAGGTACTGGAGCACAGCGCTGTCGTTCAGAATGTGAACTGTGGTACCTACTCTCGAAATCATACATGTAAACAAGTGGTAGTTGGATGTTAGTGCCATAGATTCAGCTTATCTGAGTGGATGCCGGATCGAATACAATAATCACGATAATATCGACTTTTAGACGTAGTTCTATGGCTCGTCTTTCCGGCGTATTATTATAAACCGCATAGTTTGAAAGTTGACTGCTGTAATGTTAAGTTATTGTATTAAAATATTTTAATGTGTTATTTATTTGTAGCTTTATTATACGCTTTAACTATCGTAGCGGATTTGATATGTTGATATTTAAATCGCAGTATTTCACACGGGTTGGATTTTATTGATTTTAGCGCTTTATTCTTTAGATGTTAATTTATCTTCTAGTTTTAGTGTTAAATGTATTGTTAATATATGTGAACCTATTATGAAGTAAGTTATGTGTTCATATATAAACTTGTTTAATTATAGACATGTGTAGTGTCAGATAGGGATTAGTTCGTAAGCCCTAGTTGAGCCTGCATTCCACATTCCACATTCTATATTACTCTTAATCGCCGAGGCATAATGTGTATATTCACGCACTTTGATTCAAAATGAATGTCTTCCATTAGGTTACATTGTTTTATAGACTTTTTAACAACATTTTTTTTCTGCTAAGTATCAGCGTTTATAATAACGTGTATTTCCATAGTACAGAGGGAACAATAAATTTTATCGACCTAATGATATTTTTTTGAGAATTTTTGAACGAGAGATCAGAACATTGGTAACGATAATAAAGTACTTTTTACTATAAAACGCATAATAGTCTGAACAGAGAATAGAGATTTTGTAGCGGATATTTTTGCGACGAAAAGTAGTAGCGTCAGTATTTTGGATAAATTTTTAACTGTAGCAACACCGTGGACCCAGTAGGTAGGCAAAATGTAACACCAAAGTCGTTTATGAATAAGTCGTGAAATTTTGAGCTTATTTCGTGAGTAGTCCAGTAAATATTCGTCTAGAAGATAATGAACGCCAAACTTCTGGCGTTACAGAGCTGCATGACGTTTTATTTGTCTAGACTTAGTGATTTCGTCCACATCTTATGAATATTTCAATAATTTTCAAGTACCTATACATAATATACAAGTTGATTTTGTAATAACATTTTATCAGTAGACAAATTAGATGCATATTAATGGTGAAAAATTAAAATTTACGTTAGCCTTCATTTAAAAGATTTGTATAACAGATTTTATTGTAAATTGATTTCATCTAATTTTACGATTTAAACTACTATTTTGTTATTAAACGTGTCGTTTTGCATTCTTGTCAAATTCAAGGAGGTAACTATGCTAATGATTCCCGACACGAATCAGTAACAAAATAAGTTGGCTTATTTTTTTCTAATTTACAGAAATTGGCAAGTGTGGGACAAGCATTTCAAAACGCGGCCCGTCTGATACCGCACTATTACTGCTCCTTTACACACAGTCATAAGAAATGACCTACCGCATATGCAAAGGTGGGATTCTGGTCTTTAAAAGTGGTTTATTCTTAAATACTGTCAAACTGAAGTAACTAAAAAAACAAGTATGTATTGATTATTGAGCAGATATGGTAACCTTATTTGATTCATTATGTCTTTCATAACAGTCTCCTGAAATTTGCCGAGGATGCAAAACGACACGTTTTATTGTCACGTATACAACAAATTGATAAACTGTAATGTTTAACGCAGTTTCTATTCCAAAAATAAAACAATACTCAAAGTTGCTCAAAACTGATATTAGATTTGCTTGTTTATTATTTTAAGTCGAGAACAATAATATGTCACATGTAGACATTGATGTTATAGCCTATCTGGTTATATTGTATGATATCTTTGCTATAGGTATATAGAATAATGTTTCAAGCTCCACTTTAAATTTCCATAAAATGTGTATAATTCATTGTTCTTAACTTTTTGTTGTTAATATTTAAATATAATCGTCACAAATGACATAATAACTAATATTATCTATCTGTTGTTGTATTTTAAACCATACTAGTTTCCTGATGTTATTTTTTTAAAATATTTCGGTATGTTTTTAGTACCTAAATATTTTTACGTTCAATTGTTTTAGCAAGAAACTGTTGCTTTGCATATCTCCCAGTTTCTGAACGAGGTTTCAGCAGAACGAAACGATTTTAATGTTTTGTAATATAGTGTTAGAGTTTAGAGTCCTTTATACTTTTTATATTATAATATATGTATCTAGTGTAAATTATGTCCTAGGCGCGTAAAGTACATTGAATACTCAATATGAAATTTTAGCTTTAAATTATGTGACATACCAAATTTATACCTACTAATAAATTATTGTAGAATAGACATAAATGCTATACTCACACATTAGGTTCAGAGTGACGATATTTTGTTCATAAAAATATACGGTCTGGTCAGAGTTTCAGAATATATCTAACTATTACATAAGCTTAGTTAATAATGTAAAGTTGGCTGGAAAATGATTGAAATAAAGCTGCTTAAAAAAAAAATTAAAATTTTGGCCAAATTAATGAAACACAAATTTTAAGTGTTGATGGACAAGTATTGAATTTTGAATAGAAACAACTAGATTTTGTGATTTAAAACTAACTAAACATTTTTATAATTCTCAAAAGCTTGATAAGATATTTTGTACAAATATCTTACATATATTTTAGCAGGTCTTCACAGATTTGATTCCTTCACTCAAATGTATGTAAAAAGTACCTATTCTATTTAGAGTAAGCTGTACCTATCTATGTTTGTTTTAATTTATACATACATAGGTTAGTTTTACCTTTGTACCCATTATACCAAATATTCGTTAAAATATCCTCTATCCTTTAGTCTGTGGCATTTGGTATAGTTTAAACAAATTATGAGAAAATACAGCAAGTAAAAATTATTCTATTATTACGTATTTTTTTGGTCGTAAGTGTATTGCTGAAAAATATAAAACAACAAAAAGCAACAAGCATTTTTAGAATTTCAATATAACTATTTATTTTTTATGAAAGATTTTAGTCCATATATGTGTACATTTTTAAATACCTTTTACACGACCCAATAATTTTCATAATTTGCAAAAACTAGACTTTTTTTTAAATTCCTTTTTTATATATAAATAGTGATACTAGAGTATTATTTTTAATTATATATTTGTGAACTATTTATTTGTTTAGGGGAGACTGTGAATAGAACAGGATAGCGCTAAGATTATCTCTTTGGATGTTTAACGTTTACAAACAAATAAAAACCTTTCTTGAAATTATCCTGAAATTGTTTTTTTATTTTTTACGTAAAATTTATTTTTGTTATTAGAAGAACTCATCCTGATTAGTTTTGGGGTACAAGAAACAGAACATGATATACCGCATTGCACATCGAGTACTATTCATAAGGGAGTCAGTCATAAATACCTTATATTAGTATAATTAGGTTTTTAAATTTGTGAGTAAATAAATTAAGGTAATTCATAACATTGACGATACTCGTTTTTTTTTTACATTTATTTTTGTCAAGCGTATGTCAGGTTCCAATAAGGTATTAATATCCAGTTACAGTCAAGCAAATAACTGCTAAACATAAATGTGTTTCTCGTCAACAAGGATTGCATTTTTTTCTGCACTATGTTATCATTCAAGATGTAGAATTTTTAGCGGTGTGACTAACAGAAAAAAATATCCTGGTAGTCACACTGATGTGTTTCTGGTGTGAGTAAAGTCAGCAAAACTTTAATAGTTATGCCACTTTTAAACAGAAACCTACGCCATCTAGTTTTAGCGCACGCCAACCGTAATGTCTGCTAGTTCCTAGGTTTTGCCGATTGAATTGTAGATGCCGTTTTGACAGATGACAGAATAAATATAACTAGTCAATTCACTGTAGTTTTGGATTTAAGGAATTAGGAGATTAGATAAACTAACTAGCTCTATAAATTGGTCTGGACAGGGATGATGATGGCTTTATTTGTGTAGAAGGAAATGCCTATTAGAATTAGAATGCTAGAAAAAGAATAATCTAATGATCTTTATCTTACCTTTTTTTCATAGAATAGGACAACTGTATTTTGTCAGCCTCGCACCCAACTACAAGATCTTAACAGTCAGTATAGTTCGATTCAAACTTAATGGCGGCTGTGAACACGAGTCGAGTCGCTGCGCAGTACCAAACTTATGCGCCAGCGGGGGTGCGGGGCGGGGTACTGCGCAGCGTTTAGCTAACTTCACAGCCGCCATTAAGTTTGAATCGAACTATAACTTTAGTTTAATATGCTGTAGGTAGGTACTTATTTCACGTATGTAATACACTGAATGAGCATGAATTATTTTTTTTACTAAAACAGATTATGGAGATAGTTCTTTAAATACCATGCAAGCAACGTGTTTAACATTTGAAACACATTATGTTATATTACTTTATTTGCATGTGAATCGAATGTTATGTAGGGTTGTCGCATTTTACTAATTTGAATGACTGACTTCAAAATAAAAAAAATATATTTTAACTTCTTTAGATTAATAATAATTATTAATCAGACTCATCAGTTATTATAACATAGATTGATAAATTTAAACAAAAAGTACCTACACATAATAATTGACTAAACATTACCTAATTGTGTACTGTGTCGGTGTTTAATAAAATTATCATTATTATTTGTAAGAAGGTAAGTAGTAGGTATTCTACTTAGGGCTTATTTATCCAACGCCAAATATTCTTTGTTCTTTCAATCAAATTTACATCTGACAGATTTTGTATGGAAGACCTGTCAAAAATTATAAATTACTAGCTGTCCCCCGCGACTTAGTCCGCGTATTTTAGTTTAAACAGTTTATCATTTTTGCAACATTTTTCATTTATGCTCCGCTCCTTTTGGTCGCACCGTAATGTTACATAGCTTATAGCCTTCCTCAATAAATGGGCTATCCAAATCTGAAAGAATTTTTCAAATCGGACCAGTAGTTCCTGATATTCAAACAAACGCGTTCAAACAAACAAACTCTTCAGCTTTATATATTAGTACAGATTCCTCGAATAAAATAATCTGGTGTTAGTGAAATCAGCCCTTACTTACAGATGTATTTGTTTTCTCTCTCCCTTGTGTATCTCTCTCTGTTCATTTTCTTGATGTTGTTTTGTAAACCCTAATTCTTTTATCGTGAGAACAGTTGTAATAAAGTAGTAGTAAAACAACACATGCATAATTCATGTAATCGTCAACCCTATTCTCTGCTTAGATTACCTACCTACTCGACTTATTGACACAAAAGGTGATACGTGATTACATGAATAGTGACTACGCCTTCAGATTTATTTGAGCTTTGAAGCATCATGTGACCTTGGCTGATATTTAGGTATTATGGCCCGATGAGAAAAGTTCATGTTCTGCTAGGTGCTAGTACCTATCGCGGTAGCTTGCACCGCTTTCCCGTAGTCTCCAGTATAAGGGAAGGGAGAAGCACTCCGGTGGTTTAAGCCGGTAAGAGTCCGGCATACCCCTCCGCCTTCCCCAGGGCGGAGGAAGTCCATGAGGATTTCCCCGGAAAATAAAGGAGAAAAGGTGCTAGTACCTACTAAGTACTTATTTCAAAACAATAGGGACTCCAATGTACCTATTCAGATATTTTTAACTGTATTATTTTCACCTCACTAAATAATTATTGGGTATCATATTTGTACAGTTCACAACTTTTTATTTCTCACACACAATTACTTTTTGACATAAATTGTGTTTTTATTTACATTCACTAATTTTTATATTCAATTTAATCATACAACAAATTATTTTAATTCTAAGAAACTTAACTAAATATACACAAAAAAAATCTAATCTAATTAAAAGGTATCATATTAACTTAAAAATACACTTATAACCAGCCTTTTTCAGTGTTCTTTGTCAGTATACATAAAAAGAGGGTTCACAAAACAACATTACATGGGATATCGATACAAAACCTTGATTTGAAATTATCGATTAATCAAGTTCTATATCTGTTCGCAAGTGAAAACCGTTTGAGTAGCGACAATTTGTTGGATTGCCTTATACGATACAGATAAGTGGGCAGCCCATACAGGTAGACTCTCACCGGTGTATGCTTTCTGGTTGGAGCTGCTATTAACTCGATATAGCGCAACTTTTTGTTTGTTTGCTTCGGTAATAGCGATTTCACTGACATATCGATTGAATGGTGACGGATGGCACATCACTATGATGAAAACGTAAAGAGAAAGGAGGATCTTGAATTTTAATTTGAATGGTCAGATAAACTGTGCTCAATCGAAGGGAATTTGCACCAAGTGTGGAAAATTTATCGATAGGAATTCACATCTAGTAGACACGAACATATTGAAGACGTCTCTCGAAAAAAATATGACCGTGCCCTCTGCATGGAGAGTTTATGATGTTAATCCATTACCATTTAATTTTAATTGCGACGAAAGCAATAATTGTTTTTAGGATTCCATAGTCGAAGGGTTCCAACGGGACCCTATTACTAAGCCTCCGCTGTCCGTCCGTCTGTCTGTGAGCGGGCTGTATCTCATGAACCGTACTAGCTAGAGAGTTGAAATTTTCACAAATTGTGTTACTGCTATAACAAAAAATAACAAAAATAAATTAAAAATTAAAGTAGGCTTCATAAAATGGTGTGGAACCACAGAACACATATGGAACCCTTCACCCGTGAGTGGGACTTACACTTGGCCGGTTTTTATGTATGTATTTGGTATTTTTTATGATATCGTTATTATTTCCTTGCAAAATTGACGTTACAATTGCGTCTAAAGAAAAGCAAAATACAATATTTCATCATATCAGTTTTAAACTAAGCTAGTTAACTCAGAATAAATGTTTATTTTGTCCAGACAATGGACATGCGTTAACTAATAATATAGACATAAATAGAGGCCGACCACTCAATGCCCGTTCAATTGGACCGTAGCGAAGTAGGATAAATGAAATGCGCGTGCGCTTTCAAACGATGTCAGTGTCAAACAGTTGTTCTTGACAATTTTGAATATGGCGTTCGTTACGTCACACAATAGGGAGAATAGGAATGGCTATTTTTTTGTATAAAAATAATGTTTTAACTTATTGTTTAAATATTTTTCTAAAAATTATTTTGGACTTGTAGTCAAAACTTCTTTTTCACCTTACAGTTTTGTATTCCTATTATTATTAATATTTTTATTTATATAAGAAGTGCCTCACTGTTTCGATATTTTATTTGTGTCGCTATTGCTATGAAATGAATAAATTGAATTTTTGTATGTGCCGAAGTTGTATGTAATGTATAAATGTAAATTTTAGTATTTTGTATTGACATTCAAACACAATTGCTAAATTGTTTATGAATAAATAAAACAGAAACAGCAACATTATTAATAAACTAAATACTTGTAGCCAGGTGGGTATTAACAATTTATATTTTCTGTCTATCATTAAATACATGAAAGTTGATAATTTGTTTATATCCCAACTAGAAGTGACCTTAATGGGGGTAATTAATAATTCTCTTTAGAAAACAAATTGGATAAATGTATAGAGTTCGATGCAGAAATTCTACGTAAAACTGTAATCCAGGAAAGAATACCAGTTATTATATCAAGAAAGTTGGACGGTTGGACGTCTGAGAGAAAGAACTCGTTTTGATCACTAGTACTTTTACTCAAAGTTTTAAATTTATACTATTAAATTTTCTGTAATCAATTCTGTGTATCTATAAGCCGCAGAAATAAATCCACATACTATGGCTCTATTTGTATGCCATTCACAGAATTGTATTTTTAATTGTAATTGTAATTTTTAGTGAAGTTAAGTAAATATTTTTTGTTATCTTCCAGTCCACCTAAAATTGCTACATCTTTATTCTTTGTATGGGAGCAGGCCACAGCCATGAGATTGACAGGTCGGTCTTTGTATTTTATCTTTGTACTTCTACCTAACCTATTTCCCAAGCTATGTTGGGGTAACATCCCAAGTAAGACTAGTTGTCAGAATTGTAATGATTTAGCGACTGTTAAAGATCAACGTATGAAAGTCGGGACCAACGGCTTAACGTGCTTTCCTTTTAACCGAGAAAAGACGAAAGAGAAGCCTTATCATGAGTTGATATAAATATAATAAAAAATCCCTATTCTATGTACGAATACAACAACTATTCACTACGCTTTTAACCCATGGTCTAGATCTAAATCGTACCAATTCAAGTGGTAATAAATAACTGTCGAATGCATTATTCAACCATTTAAAACCATAATGGTCAGTTTGTTGGCACGTGTTAAATGTAATAGGGATGTTTCCTGGGTATGAAAAGTTAAAATCTATTTAGTCCGTCAGTTAGATAATAAAAAAATATTAGACACGTATTTTTTCTTTTATCAAAACAATAAAAAAATACAAAGATACACCGCTTTAAAGTTTCGGAGTGGGGGCTTATGACGCTACTCCTCGCTAAAAATCGTAGCGAGGAGTGACGTCACGCGTAATTTCCGTTCTCAGTATTTTGATCATTTTTTGTTTGCAGGAAAAAAGAAAAAATACGTGTCCAATAAAATTCATTAATCTACAAGACGGACATTGAAAAAAAAATAGGAAACATGCCTATTGGCTTTATAATAACCATCATGATTTGTAGTTGGTTCTCACTATACTAGGTCATATGGACCGCGTATGAGGACTCAATCTGCACTGAATGTGTACTAGAATAGGTACGACGTTTTATATTGAATGATGGTTTGTGTGAACTGATAAAACCCGCTGTCTTGCTTTGGCGCAAAAGAGGTAATTATTATGCACTGTCATTAAGTCCATTGGCTTAAGTAATTAAAAGTGATTAACACAGATACTCGTGTCATTAACGTCAAAACAGCTGGCATTCTTTGGTCATGAATAACGATTAAAGATATAGCGAGAAAATAAATCGTCTTTTAATTCAAGTGTATCGAAGCTGGCCTTAAACATTTAAGAAAGAGGTTGGAGCTTTTTAGTGAACCTACTTACTAAACTCTTTTTATATTTCGTAACAATTTGTACAAATAATACTGGCTGTCTTTTACCAGTTTAGTATCTTTTTTTTCTATTTAGGCATCAATAAAAAAAACAAGAAAAATAAAATACGCTACAGTTCTAACTTTGAAATTTAAACGCATTCCATTAGTCTCCCCTCAAAACGACAAACCAAACCTCTCACAATGCTTTAGTTAGCGCTCGCATAGCACCCCTATTTTGGATCGTAACCCTCGGTCCGCTGGCGATCGATACACGAACAGTGCACACTGCAAAGGAAGTGCAATCGGGGTAGATTGCAATTTAAGAAGATACGTACCTACTTGCAGAGCTATGAGTTATCTTAGAGATGTTTACTTATAATTATTTTGTATAAAGTTATGCATTATGTCTAAAAAGTATTAGGATTAATGTAAGAATCCATAAAGACAAAATATCTATGACAAGATTTTTTACACTCATGACATAGATGTTTTAAACAAGGTTACGAGTTAAAAACTTTACATCTATATGTCTTTCGATGGTGTATATGACTTATTTTGTATTAGAAAAAAAAAGTCACTATGATACAGGGTTACTATGATGCTATGCTATTAGTACCTATAGATAAATAACACGAATTAACCCTTACGTATTAAGCTGGAATCGCCATTTTTAATATGGTAACTAGAACCCGCCACCTAAATACCAGAATGTACGTACTTAAGGTCGGCGCTCTCTGACAAAACAACTAGTTGACTGCTTAGTTATGTTTACTACGAGAAAAGCTTTTATAATAATACAATAGACGAACATGGTAACTCTCCGTGATTAATTCAGGTCACGTGTTGCATAAAAAAAAAAATGGAGTTCTACTTTATTACAGGAGTCATCAAAAGTAAAGTAAACGTGCCGCCTCTAACTTTTCTAGTTGCATGTGTGCCTCGAGGCGCCTCCCTCGGCTCTAACCCTCACCAACCGATAGTGTGCAACTAACGACTCGGTACTCAGATAAACCTTGACGTCTAAAAAATATTACGACCAACTACAGATTTGAATGCAGGTTTTTATTTGAAATTTTTTTGTACTTACCCAGTTTTAATATGCCAAGATTGTCGACAACTTTTTTGTTTTTTACTCGATTTTGGTCTAGTTTTTTGTGTGTTCGTGCTAATATTGACTATTTATTGATACTTCGCGCATTTACACGCGAAAATTGTTTAACATTTTCATAATTTTCATGAAAATTCGTATTTTTAATTGACTTATATATATTGACTATACATAACTTCGTTATTTATCTGTGGATTTCCGAAATTTTTGCATCAACGTACAGATCTCAACGAGACCTTTTCAGCGATACCCATATCTTTTGTTAGAATTCAATAGTACATCACTTATTTTTCAAAAATCGTATAAAAATTCTTTAAATTTAAATTTTTCACAAACTTTCTTTTTAAAAGTACTTAATATTAGTCTCAGATTGTAGGTCTCCTAAAGGCCTATCAAACTACATAGCACACTTAGGGTGTGTTCATATCAAATTTCTAAATTATTAAACTTTTTCTAAAAATTTTATCGTTTTTGCCGGTTTTCCCCGGAATTTTGTTCCCGGGTATACACAGTTTTTTATATCGTTGAATAGCAATCGACAAGCCCTTTCTAACGACACCACTCACGTGGTGCTCCGAAAACCGGGAGTTGTAAAAATTTCGAAAAAACTGTCCGTCATACATTTACTTTGAAATTTTTCTAAGTACAGAAATCCACCTAAGCGCGACACTGTTTACAAAGAAGCGTCGACAACTTTTTTGTTTTTTACTCGATTTTGGTCTAGTTTTTTGTGTGTTCGTGCTAATATTGACTATTTATTGATACTTCGCGCATTTACACGCGAAAATTGTTTAACATTCTCATAATTTTCATGAAAATTCGTATTTTTAATTGACTTATATATATTGACTATACATAACTTCGTTATTTATCTGTGGATTTCCGAAATTTTTGCATCAACGTACAGATCTCAACGAGACCTTTTCAGCGATACCCATATCTTTTGTTAGAATTCAATAGTACATCACTTATTTTTCAAAAATCGTATAAAAATTCTTTAAATTTAAATTTTTCACAAACTTTCTTTTTAAAAGTACTTAATATTAGTCTCAGATTGTAGGTCTCCTAAAGGCCTATCAAACTACATAGCACACTTAGGGTGTGTTCATATCAAATTTCTAAATTATTAAACTTTTTCTAAAAATTTTATCGTTTTTGCCGGTTTTCCCCGGAATTTTGTTCCCGGGTATACACAGTTTTTTATATCGTTGAATAGCAATCGACAAGCCCTTTCTAACGACACCACTCACGTGGTGCTCCGAAAACCGGGAGTTGTAAAAATTTCGAAAAAACTGTCCGTCATACATTTACTTTGAAATTTTTCTAAGTACAGAAATCCACCTAAGCGCGACACTGTTTACAAAGAAGCGTCGACAACTTTTTTGTTTTTTACTCGATTTTGGTCTAGTTTTTTGTGTGTTCGTGCTAATATTGACTATTTATTGATACTTCGCGCATTTACACGCGAAAATTGTTTAACATTTTCATAATTTTCATGAAAATTCGTATTTTTAATTGACTTATATATATTGACTATACATAACTTCGTTATTTATCTGTGGATTTCCGAAATTTTTGCATCAACGTACAGATCTCAACGAGACCTTTTCAGCGATACCCATATCTTTTGTTAGAATTCAATAGTACATCACTTATTTTTCAAAAATCGTATAAAAATTCTTTAAATTTAAATTTTTCACAAACTTTCTTTTTAAAAGTACTTAATATTAGTCTCAGATTGTAGGTCTCCTAAAGGCCTATCAAACTACATAGCACACTTAGGGTGTGTTCATATCAAATTTCTAAATTATTAAACTTTTTCTAAAAATTTTATCGTTTTTGCCGGTTTTCCCCGGAATTTTGTTCCCGGGTATACACAGTTTTTTATATCGTTGAATAGCAATCGACAAGCCCTTTCTAACGACACCACTCACGTGGTGCTCCGAAAACCGGGAGTTGTAAAAATTTCGAAAAAATTGCCCGCCCACCCACCCTAATCTCATTTGGTATATCGGTTCCGGAGGTCTTTGCCCCATACATTTTGGCAATCCAAAACTTTGAGGGGCAATATCTCCGGAACCGGTAGGACTAGAGTGCTGGGGTTGGTGTCTCTGGAAAGGTGTTGAACCGCTCGTCCTTACTAGCATAATCTCGAAGCTCCTTGCTGGAAGACTACACCTTGGAACCGTACCTGTGCTCAGCAGGCCTAAAATAATTACCTTTACGCACCGCTTTTGGACGCTTCTTGCGTTGCAAGAAGCGTTTCCCTGCTAAAGCGGCTACAGGGCAGAGCGGCCGACACCTTATAGAAGGCACATCGCTTGGGGAATCCACCTGGAAAAATAAAAATAAAAATTATAGTTACTGGTGACATATTAAATTGCACGTTTAATAATAATTTATAATTTTAATCTAATATTTTAACATTTTTAATTCGATTTTAATATTTACACAATTTTATACATCTTTATACAATTCTATTACTTGTACAATTTTTTACAATATTAATTTTAAGACTGTATTTAAAACTTATACAAACTTACTTCTAAATCAAAAAACAGGTTGGGTTAGGGTTTTCCCTAGTCCTTTCCTTCTCCCTCTAATCCCTCGACTCTCCGGTGCCTGAGGATGTTCCGCACACCCGCTAAAAAGGCTTCAGACCCATCGCCGCCAACCACTCCCCCAAAGGTAAACAAATCGGCTACCGTCACCAAAGCCCAAAGCATAAGGAACACTGGGGAGTGCGAAGCTGGCCGAGTTCTCTTCCCGGAGGTGACCCCAGCGGCCCCGTTGCAGCCTAGTAGGTTACAGGAGGCGAAGGCATGGGTGATGAAAGCCAAGATGGCCTTGAACGCATCGCGTAATCTCAAGACCGACATCAAGGCTACCGTCACCCAGGCCATCGACCGACTCTACCAAATTATCAAAGAGGCTGAATCTGGAAGGCCCGCGTGCTCCTCCGCACCAGCGCCATCTGACGCGGACGCGGGGGAGCGCGCGGCACCGCCGCTGCCCCGGGAAGAGGAAATGGAAGCCAAGAAGCCTGAAGACCTAGTGGGAAAGCAAGAGGTCTCTCAGTTGCTCTCCTCATTAGCCGAACACAGTAGGCTGATGAGAGAGAGCAACGAGAAAGCGGAGGATCTGAAGGTGGCCCTCCAGGCAAAGACGGAGTCCCTGGGGGTGACCACATACGCGAGTGTGGCGGCGAGCGCAAAGGGGCGTAAACTCCCGGACCCTACTGCGCTGCACTCCGTTGTGGTCGCGTCCAGGGACGAGATGGACACCGGGGAGGACGTATTGGGGAAGATAAGAAGAGCCCTTAAAACAAAGGAGGGGGACATAAAAATAGACAGGGTGAGGAAGGCGAAGGACCAGAAGGTGGTCATCAGCTGCCGGAACGAGGAAAAGCGGAACAGGGTTCAGAGAAAACTGGCGGCAGCAGAAGAGCAGCTCGAGGTGCGGGTCCCACAAAACCAAGACCCCCTCGTGATAATCAGGGATGTCCTCAGCTTCCATGAAAATGAGGACATCCTTGAACACCTGCGCGCCCAAAACCAGAAACTGTTCCGCGGCCTCGCAGCTGATGACGACCGGGTGGAAATTCGCTTCCGCAAGAAAGCCCGAAACGCCCTCATGTGCCACGTGGTGGCTAAGGTGTCCCCAGTTCTCTGGGGTAGGCTGATGGAGGCGGAGACTGTGTACATAGACATGCAGCACGTTCGGGTGGAGGATCAATCCCCACTCGTCCAGTGCTCCATGTGCTTGGGGTATGGGCACAGTCGACGCCTCTGCGCCGAAACCGTGGAGAAGTGTGGGCACTGCGCCGGCCCTCACCAGCGGAAAAACTGCACAGAGCAACTCGCCAACGCAACCCCCACCTGCTGCAACTGCCTCGCGGCAAAACTGGAGAATACGGGGCACCATGCTTTTAGCAGGGACTGCCCCGTTAGACGCAGGTGGGACGCGTTGGCTCGAGCGAAAACTGCATACTGCTGAGGGCACCACGGCGGTACATCGGGCAACGAAACACGGCAGTAAAATCCTGAAAAAAGGCAAGGCAGGATCTTCCGAACCAGTAGAGAGTGATCCAGGGAATGGCAGCTCAAAAATCAGAAACCTCCACGGCACAAAGCACTGCCATAAACCCGCAAACTGCAACCATGTTTCTGAGAAAATGGCACAATTTGCGGATAACAACAAGCACTGCTGTGGTGGTCCTAAGAGACTGCCACCAATATTTGGAAGATCAATACTGGGACGGAAAAGACTCGGCAAAATAAACCGCCACAAAAGACATACGCTCAGAAAAGCATGGCGACTGGTAGAAGTGGTAGCGGGTAAGTAAAAGCTCATGATATGCATGAACCAGAGCTTACGCCGCCCGAGCAAATAATGAAAACGCCATTAAGCGAAAACGTAAAACGTCCGCGCAAAGCGGCAAAACCCATAGCCGGGAAAAGCCGCTATGTTCCCCCCCCCCCTACAACAATACCAAAATGAAAACAAATATTTCGCACACAAGGGCTCTGATTCCCACGTCAGAGGGATTACTTCAAATATACCAAAAAAAAAAAAAAAAAAAAAAATATGCCAAGATTAAATTGAAGAAAATTTGTAGGTTAGGACTAAAGCTTTATATAAAGTTGATGTTAAATGAGGAAAGATAAAGAATTATGAATATTAACTAAGGATTTATTTAGTAATTGTTGTATTAAATTCTTACCTTAACCTTTTACTTTCGGGCCCGGCTTCAATGGCTTGGAATCGTTTCTCGTAAACTTTTGTAAGCTCCCATACTCGAGTTTTTTTTAAAACCTTCTGTACCTATATTGCTCATGAGTAGTTAAAATAACCTGCTGCACTAATATGAAACGTTTAATCTATACTAATATACTAATATTATAAAGCTGAAGAGTTTGTTTGTTTGAACGCGCTAATCTCAGGATCTACTGGTTCGAATTGAAAAATTCTTTTTGTATTGGATAGTCCGTTTATTGAGGAAGGCTATAGGCTATATAACATCACGCAACGACTAATAGGAGCGGAGCATAAATGAAAAATGTTGCGAAAATGAAAAACTGTTGAAACTAAAACACGCGAACAAAGTCGCGGGGGACAGCTAGTGATTTCATACGCGCAAAACATACAACGTAAAACTTGTCATACGCTTCATTGTTTACCATACAGAAAATATTTACATTTAAAATAAAAAGTGTCAGTCCTACTATACAAAATATTTACGATCCCATTGTTACTATGTAGTGATGTAACTGTGTAATAAAGTAACTAATTAATCAACGTATTATCTCAACTAATTCATTACTTCATAGTTGACATCATTCTTTAGAGTGCTTCCTAGAAATGCAGTCAATTAGCAATAAGCAGTTACCGGTGATGGTACGTTTTATCTCTACTGTCCTTGCTGACTGGCCAATCTATAATCTAAGTTTTTTTCATGTGAAAAATAAATTGATTTGTTACGAAGACGAAGAATAAAATTAAGGTAGGTACTGCTTAATTTTTATTTTATTTTATCTAGAAGTAATCTAGTACTATATATTATATCTATATTGTATCTTATCTACTTTATGCAAATGATCTGTATTGAAGCTGATGGATCGATGTCTAGCGATTGCATTCAAACTAATAATAACAAGCCAATAACATTCGCACTTTCGACAGCCAGTTAAATGCCGCGTTCTAATTGATAAATTTATTTTTAAAACAAATCATTTGTGTTCAAATTATGAACATTTTGACAGATATGGTTTTTTTTCGTTTGTTTTATTTTTATTATTGTGTATGGCCTTCTTTTCATTCTTGTATTTTTGATTTGATAAGGAATGTTTGAAAATTAATAGAATTCTTAACTGCGTACAGTGATATTATCCAACCATCATAGTGATAATATAATTTATGTTAAACACCTACGCTCAACTTTCAAATTAAAACAGTCGAAGCCCACTAAACACCCACACACCTATAATTTATTGAAACATCAAATACTGCATTATCAATTCTATGTCAAGTCAAATACGAGTTTGTTTACAAACAACTTCTGCAGTTCGTTTAGTCAAGTTCACGAAATTCTAGTTCAATGTTCTATAGCAGAGGGGGAGGAGACGCTATAGCCACCTACAGTTATGGGTTTTGGTACGAGACAGGAGGGTTCGCATGTCTGCCAACCAAGGTACCAGAGTACAATAGACCCCGTGGTTCATAGCTATTGCTATAGAGAACGAGCGGCGCGCCGTTCGCGAGTCGCTTGCGAGCTTCGGACTTGATCGGCCGTTTGCATTTAAATTTTTAAATTGCGAATTACTGGTTCTTTTTTAAAGTAAAAAAAACTAATTTAAAATTCGTTATTTCATATTTCGCGCGTTATTTCATAGACTCGTCGGTTAAAGAGTGGACAAAAGAGTTTTTGGACAGTTTGTTGTGAGGGGCTGTGAGTGCGCATCTTTACAATAGCTTATATCTGAATGGACACAATGGGACTTCTCCACGAGTAATTTTCGTCACGGGAAAATGAAAGCGTAAGCATTGTGTGTTGTTGTTTTATTAGAATGTAGAGGCTAAAGTCCGGTGGAGTTTTTTAGGAGCTTAGCGGCGTAATATGTTTTATAGTTCATTTGTCATTCATACAGCGGAACCCGGTATAATTACATAATTATATCCACAGAATGCCGATTCATTCATATCTTAATTGTTTTATGCTTACTTACCGGTTTAGAACCAGAACATGCTTTAAGAAAACTGTTTTCTGCTTGATGCCGGTGGGTAAAAACTTTTTACAAATCATTCGAGTACAATGCTGGGTGTTCCAATTTCAAATGTGCATACGGTTGTCTTGTTCTTCGATCATTTCGTTATTGAATGAAGTCGTTCAAGGCTCATATTGCGCGGTTAGTGACTGCATACTGCTCTATTTACCGCAAAACTTGAATATGGAAGCAAAAGAAATGTAGGCCAGCATTATAACACGTTCGAAATTCAAATGACAATTTATTGACTGATGGTATTGATTGATTATTTGGTAAACGAGTCAATTTATCGATTGGAGTTTGAGCTACCAATTTCTGCCAATCAAAAAAATATAATTAAAACGGAAATTTTGTACGCAAAGATTCTATTACTATTATTTACTTTGGAATTGGAATTGCTAAGTTTTTAATGACTGTATAAGCACCTAATTAACATATATTGTTTTATGTATGGCCTCTTCTTTATGAGTATGTGTGGCTTCACTTAGGGGTATATTTTTGGTCATGACCTTAGCTGGCCTGTACATAGATGCTTTACCTACAAGACTTAGCAGTGTGTTTGTACCAACGTACAGCCGTTGATAAATTATTATTTATCATTTTCGACGGAAAAAAATCTCTTGATTTCCAATAATGAACTAATTTAAGCAGAAATCAGGTTACAGAACCAATATTAATCTATACTAATATTATAAAGCTGAAGAGTTTGTTTGTTTGTTTGTTTGAACGCGCTAATCTCAGGAACTACTGGTTCGAATTGAAAAATTCGTTTTGTATTGGATAGTCCGTTTATTGAGGAACGCTATAGGCTATATAACATCACGCTACGACCAATAGGAGCGTAGCATAAATGAAAAATGTTGCAAAAATTAAAAACCGTTGAAACTAAAACACGCGAACAAAGTCGCGGAGGACAGCTAGCTTAATAATTTAACAAATCCTTATGTTTTATCTTTAACTATTTTCGTTCACGTTTTATTACTTATCTGTCTTAATTTGTCGTAGCAGGGTGTGATCGACAATAAAACCTTAACATAAGATTTAAAACCAATATGCTGTGGTCTTATCAATTACCTATTTGATTATAACCAATCAT
This sequence comes from Diachrysia chrysitis, assembly GCA_932294365.1. Lineage (NCBI taxonomy): Eukaryota > Metazoa > Arthropoda > Insecta > Lepidoptera > Noctuidae > Diachrysia > Diachrysia chrysitis. Next base: position 4,902,467 of record OW028649.1, on the reverse strand, counting down.
AAACGTAATTGTACCTACCAACACTTATTTAGCTTAGAATGTAACAAAATACTAAAAATAAAATGAAGTAGGTAACCACTATGTACAGAGTGTACAGTTTCAGTTAACATTTCAATTATAAGTTTTTATCAGTTTTAATTAATTAATTTCATGATACCAAAAATAACAACTACCGGACCATGTAATTTGTTAATAAAACGCGCATATTTTGTTGCTCGCTGCACACAATTTTTTGTCCGGTCAATTCTATCAAGCTCATTCAAGGCCGACACTCCATCAGTATTGTTTGACTATAATAATACTGGCAAGACGTATTGCTCGTTAAAATCAACGATTAAAAATAAATAGAAAGAAAACAAATTCAAGGATTGGTCGAATTCTATTATTTTTTAAAATTTATTTTCGACTTTTAAATAGGTACCTAATATTCAAATAATTATTAAGTATTTTAAACCAACATTGTATCAATTTATACAATTAAATTGAGATAGCTTCGCATTAATTATACCCTTGTACATCTGTCTGATTATATAAATGTTGTTTATAAAATATGTTATGCGTGTACATAAAGAATTAAATAAAAATAAATATAAATTCTGTTTACCTATTTTTGTAATCTGTGCCAAATAAAAAGTAGTTTTTTATTTCTTAAGAAAACGTCTCTCGTGCCGGGTGGTTGCGCAAGCATTCAATTCAAACACACAAATAATACCCAGACTTGGGACAGACATTTTTGGAAAACACAAAATGTTTGTCTAGTGCGAGGATTAAACCTGCAGCCCGTCGCGTGTGGTGACCACACTTACCACCACTATACCACACGGCTATCAGTGCAAGTGTTTTTTTAATATCTTCACAGAGCATCGACCGAAAACGAAAACAAAATTTATTTTTTGACAGCTTCATTTGAAAGCTTTTGTATGCCTGTGCTCTGTCTACCACTTTATTTGCTCTATGGTCACAAAAATATTAATGTCTATGAGAGATAGCCTAGTAATGTTTGTAGATTTAGCATGCCATGTTGAGCTTTGAAGCGGTTTGAACATTTACCGGTAGCGATTACTAATGATTAATTGATGATTGAAGGAGCTTGGGAATATAATATAATCCAGTAATAACTTTGATATGAAAGTTAATAAATTACGATTGAGAATTTTCTAATAGGGATCGGACTGGGTATGAAAAGGAAATATCTATTTAGTCCATTAGTTAGATAAAAAAATAAAAAATAACTCGTATTTTTCTTATATCAAATCAATAAAAAATGACAAAGTTATAGCGCTTTAAAGTTCAGTTCTGTTCTTGTCACGTCACCTGTGGGTAAAAATTGTACCCACAAGTGACGTCACTCGACATCCATTCACTGTATCTTCCTCATCGTTTGCTTAAATAAAAAAAGAAAAAATACGTGTCTAATATTATTTTTAATATCTATGTGACGTGTAAATAAAAAATGTAGTCCGGTCTCCTATTTTGTAAGTAAGTAGCGATAAGAGTATTCTACGATTACATTAATTGATATTAGAAGTCTTGTTTTTTTTTTTAGTTTAAGATACACCATCGTGCACAGCTAAAGTAAAATGATTAATTGTATTGTGATCTGTTGATATTGCTATCTGGATACCGATCATAACGGTAAGACGTATCTACGTATCATCTGAAAACCTACTGTCTTTCTTTATTAAAAAGCACGATTTTAACAGAATTATATTTCAATTTTTAACGTAATAATAAATCTACTTTAGTTATTACACCGTTAGGTTTAGAAATATAATATTACTAAGAGTTTACTCCACGAAAAACAAAAGCACTATTTAAAAACTCATCACCATCCAACATCCAACGTTAGTCTCAACCGCTTCACGATACAAAGTTACTTCACAACGAGATTGACTCCAACTCATGCCCATATATTTACGTAAAATACATCCGAAAATGGTGCATTGTGCTTTTGAATGCACCCGCGTCTGTCAATCACGGGCAACGACCACCATTCAAGGCTTCCACGACTCGCACGACTAATAAAATGCCAATTTAACTTTGTATTGTACGCCGAAAATGACAATACAATAGCAGTGCCTAGTATAGATACGTAATTGCTGTTTGTATGTTGTTGTTTATTACTGGCTATATTTTTTAAAAGTAACGCTATTAAGGTCACTATTGACAGTTTTAATTTCCTGACTAACTATGTTTCTATTTTTAAAACCAATTCCGCGCTTGAATAAAAAAATACATATAATTCGCAAAATATACGCGTGATTTATGAATTATCAAATTGCAACGCCATCGGTCTGACCTAATATGACGTCATATGCCTTACTGCCTAAGTGTTATTGTTCCCGTAGTCATCGACTCGACGTCATTCACCTCAAGATGGCACTTATTCCAAATGCTTTTCTTATGTGAGAATTAATGGTCAATTTTACATCGTTTATAATTTTTTTTTATTATGATGTTATATGAGCTAGTGTTAAGACGGTCAAACTGAAGAATAAAGCACATAAAAACATCGTGCATGTTGATTTATAATAAAATGTGTGCTGACTTAGGTATATCGTCATGATCGTAGAATAATGGCGGTTTTGCAAAAAATTCGAAATTGACTTTTTTCCATATTTGGAAACTACATAGTGTAAATATTGTAACTACATTGAAAAAAAAATTATATCTATTTTGGATTTCAAATTAATCAGTCGGTAAACTGTCGGATTTGATAGGCGTTCATAGTAAAATGACGCTTGTGCATACTCGTCATTGTACGATGCGCGGGGATCTGCCGTCACCCTCTCCCGCTCCCGACGAATCTGCACAAGCGCCACTATTCGTCGGATTCGCCCACGCATAGCGCCGGATTAGGTTTTTCTTAAACAATTACATTATTTTATCTCTGTTTACCTGTTTATTAATTATTTGGTGCCTAGTTTTTTACATAGCAGGTTGAAATTCTGCCACAACGAAAACAGAACGATCAAAGTTACGTTACAACTTGTCGAAGAAACAAGCAAAAATTATAAAACTAAGAATTTTATTCATGAAATGTGCATTGATGAGGAAGACTGCATACCAAAGACTCCAGGTAAGTAAATTCATTATGTATTATAATTTGGTATCATTTAATTTTAGTATTAATATAAAATTAGCAACGTAATTATTTTAGCGTCCGTTCTGACTATCCGTCGGTTTTCCACGGAAAATTATGAATCGATTATAAATTTAATTTACATAAAAATAATAATTATATCTGATAATACATATTATTCTGTTGAAGTTGTATTATATTTAACAAGATTTTAATTTTCAAGTTATAAGTAACCATGCTACACTTTTCTATGGAAATGATTTTTTATCTGACGGTCGTATCTGACCATCCTACTTTGTTCTTAGAACTAAATTCACTTCCGCCTTTTTTCTATTGAAAAACTATGTTTAATTGTATATATTTAATATATTTTTTTATATAAAAATAATCTAATCTGAGTAATAATTAATCTGTATAAATAAAAAGAAGTAAACTTTATTATTTATATACTTGCGAATATTTTTATTGAGAACCGCTTTTGTACGGGTTTTATTAGTCAACGTTGACCTGTGATATTATTCATTTATATTTTTATTACATATACTGTCATTTTTTTAGACAGCCATTTGCCGTAACCCCCAGGAGCGAGATGGACGACTTTTATGAGCAACATACGAAACAAGTGAAATTATAAAATCAATAGATAAAAATATGAACCCTAATGTACCTACCATTACCTAATTTTGTTTTTAGAGAAGATCTTATTCTGGCCGTAAATCAAAATGCATCCTCACCATATTTCCTCCCGGCAGAAAATCAGCATAGTGTTCGTGTCCTCAGGTTTAACTGCTTTAAATACCTCAAAATTGATGTCAGATCTTTCACAGTCTGTCACCTTTCTCTCAACCGATTACCCCAGTTGTTGGCCACAACGGACAAAAACCTATGCCATTACCATACTATACCCATGGTGAAGCATGTTACGATTTTTTTGTCTCACTCGTGTCCTTCCCATGGTGCAGACTATAGCAACAGGTCATCATCAACTTTGCCGTGTCTTCATGCTAGTCGTCTCCGGTGCCTCTTATTCGAAGTAGTGATAAAACACGTGCCAAAAATTATGATGATTGGCAGAAATTAAGAGATAGGCAGAAGCTTATCGAATACAGGAAAATAATAATCCAGCAAAAACTATAGGTAGGCCTTGCACGTATAGATATAAATATTACACTATGTTGATTCTTAAATAAAGTGATCGTGAGGAACAACACTTGCATGTTGCGAACTAGCCCGTTCATACACGAGGCAACGCAAGTCTCCGATACCCGACCACTTTAGTCTTAATCAATTTAGTACGATTACCTATATGATTTGTATGGCTTGAAGTTGCTTGAATACTGAAATCATCGGGTATCGGAGACTTGCGTCACATCGTGTACGAACGGATTACCCCGATACCAAGCAACCATTGTTCTTCACGTGACGATGTTGATTCTGAAATAAGGTGATCCTTATTTCAGAATCAACATGTCTGTAAAATTTATATCTACACGTGCAAAGCCTGCTTATAGTAATTGTTGGAGTATTTTTGTCCTCAAATCAAATCAAATCAATTTTGCATTCAACTTTTAAAGTATCGCGTTGTTTTGTAGTATTTTTTGCCACAGGCGTTCTTTCCACAGTGTCATTAAAACAATTCCTGTGTTTTTGCTCAGCAGCCCTTTCTAGCACACTGTTTGTTGGTTTATACCAATTAATACACTAAATAAATGGAAAACACTTGTACGTTGGGCTAAAGTAACAGAAGATTCTTATGAAGTCCTAGACAATAGTGCAATAGAAATGTTGCAATCTTTTTGATTAGATACTTATTAATATTTCTAGTTTCATAATTGTTACTATTTTCATCTATGAAAAAGGGAGATAACGAAAAAAAAATACATTTCTTTTTATTGTAATAACATTGATTGTGATACTATAGCTTTGCTAATAAATGTTGATGTTTTAGATAAGAAGCAATCAAGTCCAAATACCATCAACATTATAGTCTTCTTAGACTAATTGGTACAAAAATACTGCTGTTGATAATTACTAAACTTAAGCTTAATGTTTATCATGTTGATTAAAAAAGAATACAACCAAATAATTTGTGTTTTATTTAAGATACCCTACCTTTTTTTTTTTTTTTTTTTTTTTTTTTTTGACGGGGGGAAATCCTCATGGACTTCCTCCGCCTGGGGAGAGGCGGAGGGGCGTGCCGGACTCTTACCGGCTAAAACCCCCCGGTGTCTCCTCGCACGTGCGCGCGGGGCCGCGGGAATCCAAATTCTTCCGCAGCCCCGCACTAGTGCCGGCCCGGTCTGTCCGGGCCTCGTCTCCTGCACGGGGTGGTGAGGTGTTAACCACCCCGTGCATCGTCTCAGAGGCGCGCGCCGACACCCGCGCGCGCCTCCGCCTCGGGTCCATCGAATACGGGGCGGGGACTTCCCCAAGTCCCTCGCCCCTGGACCCATTCATGGGGGGCGGAAAAGGGCGTTGTCCGCCCTTCCCCGGCGCCCGGTGCGCCTTCTGCGGCCCGGGAAGGGAGTCGAGATCTCCCTCTCCCGTTCCGCAGTTTCCTTCTGCGACATCACGTCCTCGCAGAAGGACACCACCGCGTCCCACGACTCTGCGCTGCCGACCATCCTCCGCACTACGGCCGGCAGCGACAGATCGCCTCCAACTTCCTCTGTGAGGACACGGCGCTGCTCCTCCCAAGCTACACACTCAGAGAGTGTGTGTTGCGCCGTGTCCTCCCCGCAATGGACGCAGTGGTGGCACCGAGCGTCCGGCTCCCTGTCTATGCGACACAGGTACTTGCCGAAGCAGCCATGCCCCGACAGCACCTGCGTCACCCTGAACGACAGGGAGCCGTGCCTTCTCCCGAGCCAGACTTCGAGTACTGGCCGGATCGCCTCGACGGTAGCGAGGCCGGCGGCAGGGCGCAGAAGCCTTTGCCGCCATTCCGCCACCAGGACCTTACGGAGCTCATCTCGGCGCAGCGCGATCTGCCGCTGCGCCGGTCTCGAGCCCCGTGCCCGCTCTTCCTCGCGCCATCTATACAATGACGCGAGTACTTTCGCCTCTAGGTCCCAGGGCGGGGATCCGGCCAGGACGCAAGCCGCCTCGTAGGAAATCGTGCGATACCCGCGGACGACCCTGACGGCCATCGCCCTCTGCGGTTTGCGCAGAGTAGCGAGTGTTCCGGCCGCCAGGTCCATCGCCCACACAGGGGCCCCATAAAGGGCCATGGATCGCACGATCCCCACGTACAACCGCCTACAGGCGGCGCTCGGGCCCCCCAAATTGGGAAGCAACGTTGAAAGCGCGCCCGCTGCACCCATCAGCTTGGGCGCCAGCCGCCGGAAGTGGGGTCCGAATTCCCATCGGCTGTCGAGCACCAATCCTAGGTACTTCATGGTGGACTCGACAGCTATCCGGGCCCCACTGATCACGATGTGTGATCCCGGCGCCGGCGCCCGTCGGGGGCCATGAAACACCATGGCCCCCGACTTGTTCAGGGCCACCTCTAGGCCCAGGCGCCGGATGCGGTTCACCACCTGTGACACCGCAGCCGTGGCTAACAACGTCGCTTCCCTGTGCGAACTCCCCCGGGCAGTGACAAGCGTGTCGTCCGCGTAACACGTCAAGTCAGCGCCCGACGGGAGCTCGCCTCTCAGCACCCAGTCGTAGCCGATGTTCCACAGGAGCGGTCCCAAGACCGATCCCTGTGGAACACCGCACGACATGAGGTGCTGACCAGCACCGTCACGTCCCCTATAGGTGACGCACCTACCCTCCAGGTAAGCCCCTACTGTACGGCGGAGGTAGGGAGGCACGCGATGGTATATAAGTGCCTCCCGTATACAACTCCAGGGTAGGGTGTTGAATGCGTTGGAGATGTCTAAAGACACCGCCAGCAACACCCCACCCCGGGACACCGTTTCCTCCGCCAGGCTCCTCACGCGCATGATGGCGTCTACGGTGGAGCGCCCCCGACGAAAACCAAATTGGTTTCCGTCCAGGTCCGGCCCTTCTCCGCACAAGTGGCTGACGAGGCGATCTGCGATAATTCGCTCAAAAAGTTTGCCCGCCTCGTCGAGCAGCACTATGGGCCGGTACGCGGACGGCGAGTCCGCGGGGCGCCCCTCCTTCCTGAGCAGGACCAGTCTCCCCTCCTTCCACACACTGGGAAACTGACCCCGCTCGAGGCATGCCGTGAAGAGCCCCCTCAGCTGGGGCTCTAACTCCTTCAGGGCCAGGACGAGAGCTCGACCAGGAACTCCGTCGGGTCCGGGCGCTGTGTTCTTAGCCCGGAGCCGCGACACGGCCGCTCTCGTCTCTGCCCGCGTCACCTCGGGGACATCGGTGCTCTCTTCTGGAGAGTCTGTGGCTGAGGGCGAAGCCATCGCGGGGGGAACATGTCCCGCCCGCTCAGGGAAGAGGGCCGACACCACCGCCTCTAGCAGCTGGGGCTCCATCGTCCTCACCAGTGGAGGCGCCCACGGACGCAACTTGCCCCGTACCCAACGGTACGGGCGCCCCCACGGATCCCGATCTAGGGACCCCAGCAGCTCCTCCCTGGCACGCGACTTTGAGTCGCCGATGGCCAGCCACAGAGTCTCCTTAGACGCGCGGTACACCTCATACCGCGCGTCTTCTTCGACGGTATCCCGTCGACGTCGTCTCCGGTATCGCGTGTACTGGCGGCGAGCCGCAACGCACTCCACGCGCAAACGCGCGATCTCGTTGTTCCACCAGTACACACGGCGCCTTGCGGACTGTTGGCGGACGCGGGGCATGGACGCGTCGCAAATCTGCGTCATCGCCCCGCGAAACCACAGCGCCACCGCTTCGACGTCGACGGGGCCGTCCGTCGCCGACTCCCATATCCAGGACTGGACTAAGGCAGCTTCCTCGAGTAGTTCCCTGTCGATGCGCTTAAGCGCCCAACGCGGGCCGTCGTTAATCGGGGTTGTTGGATGGCGGCCGCTCGCGGTCTGGGCGGAGACGTCGAACCGGATGTACCGGTGGTCCGACAACGTCTCCACCTCCACGGCGACACGCCAATCGCGGACACGGCTAGCGACAGCGGGGCTAGCGAACGAGACGTCCACTATCGACCCGCCCCGCTGCCGCACGCACGTGTATTCCGAACCCCGATTCAGGACGACCAGACCGGTCGTCACTGCCCACTCTTCCAGCACCTCGCCCCGAGGGTCAGTGACCGGGGATCCCCACGCCGATGACTTGGCGTTGAGATCCCCGAGCACCAGAACGGGACGAGGGTGGTAGCGGCCTACGACGGCGCCCAACTCGACAAGGAAACCCTCAAAGTCGGCGAGACTCTTGTTGGGGGAGAAATACGCCCCCACAATGACGATGCCGCCCGAGACCGCAGCAACCCAGCCGCGGCCCCGAGACGGGTCGATCAGAGTCTCGCCAATAATGGCCACCGAACCGTCAGCGCACCCCAGCCAGTTGTTACGGGCAAGATACCCTACCTACCCCAACCTACGATGTCAACCTACCTATTTCTTACCGACCACCTGCCTACTTACTAACTTATGGTTAAAATAGAATACGACAGATAACATATCCGACAAAATATTACTCAGTAAGTCGATAGAACATGATCGGAAAGTAACATCCGTCATGCTTTGAACAGTAATTTTCCGAAGAACAATGTCGGATAATACTATGTGACTATAATATTGTGTGTTGACTCCGAAGTAAAATGCAGCATGTGATTTTTCTAGAAAACTGTATAAATATAAGTTTTTATTTTTATTCAGTTTTAAAACAAACCCTTATTCTGACTTATATACCAATTTTCATAACAATAGATTAAGAATTAAAAAAGTTACGTCAAAAAAACTAACATAATTTTTTAAAATGGCTCCCCTGTAAAGTTTGATTTATGTTAGATCCGTCATTATTCTACGATCATGACGATATGTATATAGAAATAAATAAATAAACAATGGGCCTGTTTCCTATTTTTTTTTAATGTCCGTCTTGTAGATTAATGAATTTTATTGGACACGTATTTTTTCTTTTTTCCTGCAAACAAAAAATGATCAAAATACAGAGAACTGAAGTTACGAGTGACGTCACTCCTCGCTACGATTTTTAGCGAGGCGTAGCGTCATAAGCCCCCACTCCGAAACTTTAAAGCGGTGTATCTTTGTATTTTTTTATTGTTTTGATAAAAGAAAAAATACGTGTCTAATATTTTTTTATTATCTAACTGACGGACTAAATAGATTTTAACTTTTCATACCCAGGAAACATCCCTATTGTTTTTGACCTATCAGGCAATCAATGAGAAATTTCTTTGTATTGCAAACGCACATGCTCATTTTAAATAATAAAAGCAATATCACGCATAGTCATTATCTCTAAATCTGATCTTGAAACAGACAAAAACTTTACAGTAGCGTCAAACATGGTGTGAAATAGGCGCAATCATAATGCAGAGGATCAGAGTAATTTAACACTTAATACCGTAACGTTAAGTTGAATTTTCGCTAACGGTCTCATCACTAGTTACCACGATTGTTAATACCGATGATTGTCAACATGATGTTCCCACAATTAACAATGTAAGTACGATTTAATACCGTTAATTAACCGGCTTCTCGTTTAACGAGATTTTATTCTGGAGATCGGTGCGTAGTTTAATATTTAACAAGCAATTCGGCATCAATATTTAATCTTACGTCTCGCTTGAGGATAATAATCTTTCGGCATCTGTAATTACGGTGCTTTTTTCAAAGAAATTGAGTGTTTTTGCCATGTTTTATTCAAACATGTGGATTTTCTCAGAAGGTGGTATTAGACACACGACTCAAAATGCTTTTGAATATGGAAAACACTTATAGGTACTGGCAAATCCTTTTTGTTCTATTTTTTTATATCTAAGCAATGAGTTCGAATTAAAAAGCATTTAGTCTTTTATTTAAAAATAGAAATCGGTCTGTTACCTCGTGTCACTGGCATGCATATTGCATTTTTTGCGATCTGTTCATGGAAATTGTATGGACTTTTCAAAGGCTTGCATGACACAAAAAAGTAATTTATTCATGGAATTGTACTGTGTTCATTGCTATTTACTGATTATTTAAGTGGCTCTCTCTTTTACTAACACTCCAAGTGTAGAAAGAGCTAACTTTGTTAAATACAATAATTCCTAATTTAAAAATGAAATGTATACCTACCTATGTGGATTTTAAGAAATATTTGAGGTCTTTTTAGATATCTTTCTCGCATAAAGAATAAAGCAAGCTCGAAGGTATCTCGTGCAGAAACTGTATTTTTATTTATTCTTACAAAATTATTCTACCTAAATTATATATTTAAATTTTGTGCCGTAACAAACCACGAGCCAACAAAACATACCTAACTATCAAAATATAACCACAAAGCTGAACTTTGCAAAGAGGTCTTTCTAAAAAGGTTGCAGCTTACAAACTACCTCAAGGTTCAGTTCAAGGCTCGATAGTTGACATAATGACGGTCGTAAAGCCTCCGTAATGATGTCTTGGTCAATGCAATCTCAACTTATACCAGCGTAATTTGTTTTTCAATGGATTTTATAAAGCTGATTTTAATTGACGTAAAAATGGAATCTTTTAAAAACGTTTCAGTGGTTTTATTATTAAAGAGTTCTCATTAAAATACAACGTATTTCATGCTTGAATTTTTACGTTAATTAAAACGCGAATCAGTTATCTTTAGGTTTTAATTGAAAAGTGTCAACAAGTGGAAATAAAAGGCGTTTAAATTGTTTTTAACAGCTAGCAATTGAACTGAACAAGAGTTCAAGGTTGGCGTGACATAATGTCGGTAATACTTGTGGTAATAACAACGCTGTCTGCTGTGTAATCTGTGCAATCGTTTAGATTTTATTTTGTTTGAATAGGATTTGCAACGGGGCTATTGCCGGGTACCTAAATGATAATTATTCCAATGATATTATAAACGAGAGCGTTTTGTTAATACAATGCGCTACAATTACCTGCGAACATTTTTATTCGGAACATCTATCATATCCTCCCTATATATATTTTAAAAGGGTGCCTATGCCTCTGAGGCGACTACTGCTAGCTAGCGTAAATAAATACATATAGGTACACTTGGAAATATTATAAAAATGATAGATTAGGAGTAAGAACGTAAATTAAATAAGTTACTTATATTATTAGTTTTTATTAGTTATACTAGATGTACAACATAAATATGTAGTAGAAATAAAAGTCTTATTTTTTTTATTATATTTAAAAGTAACGTAGATAAAATATTAATATTGTAGTTATAGTATGTATTAATTTAACACCTAAAGCTCTTAAGTATCATCGACAAGTGCTCTACAACCGATCTCAAAACCCATGAAAATGCATAATTAATTAATCTAAGTGCCTACTCGTACATATAAAATGCGTACGTATACTAAAATAGCCCTGTTGACTCCCCTCCGCAGCTCCGTGGCACAAGTGCGGCACCGTGACTATCAACTATCTCTAATTAATCAGGCTTATTCCTCAGGATGGGGTGAGCCCATTCACTGGAGAATCAAGATTAAAATTTGAAGCTTTTATTTTTGAAGTTCTTCAAAGGGACTTGAATGAACACGTGTAAGAACTCGACTTTTTGGGTATCCTTGACTGTGTATATTTTTGTGTGAGAGTCCAATCTAAAATGTATACCTATTTCTAGAAATTAAATCTTAATGAACTCAAAAAACTGATGAACCAATATATTTTTGAATATAGGTCTTATTATTATAAATCCAATTAGGTACCTAAAAAAGTACTTACCTGTTTCGATAAAGCGACAATAACAACAATAACAATAACGATAAAATTATTATCCTTGAGCAAAGGTCGTGCAAAACAAACTTTCAAACAGAAATATATTCCAGCATTCAAATACAAAAGTAAATAGCCTCTTAACGTAATAACGTAATAGGCTTTTATTGTCCTTATACCGTGTACACAGTGTAATTATTAAATTCCAAATGTACGGTGAACCAAACTCCAGTTGTTACAACACAAAATGAAATTACAAAATTGACCCTTACTGTTTTAGATTAAGGCACTTTTTACACGTACCTCAAATGTTAGTGCTTGTAGACCTGAGCGGTCAACTGTGCAATGTTCCTCATTTGCACAAAGTTTCAAGAGAAATGTCATGTTACGCAGAAATGAACAATAGAGCTATAAAGTAAAAGTCTTACGTATGTGTTTGTAACCAAGGAGTTTAGTATGCATGTAGAGGTTTATCTGTCTGCAGAGGTCAAGGTTATCGCGAGAGCCGTCGTTTCTTACCAGAAGCTGTTTTGTATTATAATTTAACATCGAAGATAGGATCTTGACTTTGTATTTGTTTGCAAGTGTTAAGAGAATATTTTTTAAAACACCAATAAATAGCAGATGCTCCTAACATCTTTAGACCAAGTCGATCGTCATTATTGCCCTAATGCATCATGCTTTTTCTTTCATATGTTTGTTTATCAGTCGTCTTCTAGTTTCTTCTTGAGCATGTCATTCTCTTCACAATATTCATCTTTTCTGAGGTCTCTCGCCTTCCAATAGTCTTTTCAAGCCCTATCATCTGTGTAATGGTCTTTAATACTTAATGTTGTACATAGCCATTATATTTTGCAGAAAACAAAGCTTACTTTTGTTATGACTGTGATAAGTCTTTTTCGGTTTATATATGGCAAGTGGTAATAATTGAATTTTAATTGGTACTGGTATTCAATAAATTTTAATTATAATATTTAACTTTCGCTGTGTAGTAATTTTCTTTTTGAACGGAAACCGGCCATCAGCCGCTTGGATTGTAATTAACAGAAGAGTAATTACTCAAGCCATTGTTTTGATACTAATAGTATAGTTTAAAAGAACATAACTTGCATTACAAAATACTATTATACTCGTACCTAATACATTAGAATTTTTAATACTTTCTTAGTTTTACTCTTAGAAAATCTCGGCTTTTGCTAACTCAGTCTTTAATAGACGACTTGTGTTGATAACTGTATTTAAATTGGACTTGCTTATGCATTATGCAAAGAGTACGGTTATGAAAGAGCAGTTTTAGGACCACAATGGACTCTACCCTAAAACACTACATAGCTTTGCCTACTTAATATATTTAAGTGCTTTATTGTTTTCAAAAGTCATTATAAATATATCGATCGTTAAGCTAGTGGTGGCTACAGGTGGTGTTCTTTGTTGTGGTGCGGTCGTTGACCCCGGGAAGGGCGGCAGGCAGTCTGGCGCACCCTCAATGCATGCGAGCATGCGCCTTCGTCGTGCGCGCATATTCAAAGGGGTCGTTTGTTTACGTAATGAATGTTTTAATGCCTATGGAGGAGCTTCCTTTTTAGGGATCTTAATTAAATTTGTTGGGTCATCTTGCTGAGTAATAATGTCTTTATATCTACCTAATTTATTGTCTAAAGAGATACAGCATTAGGGTTGGTTAAACTGAGTAGTTTTACAAAAAAATGTTTTGTTTATTGCCTCTCTATACTCTTTTTGTTCTGATATTTAAAGTAAACTAACTAACCTTTTAAATAAATTTTAACAACATAAAATGTGAAATATACAGTCAAAAATTCGCTAACAAAACTATTAAAAAATATCTGTAAATAACATTTACCTATGTATATATTATTACAGAGTATTTATAAATATGTATATATTATTACAGAGTATTTATAAATAAATACTCTGTAATAATATGATAAATGTATATATTATTACAGAGTATTTATAAATAAATACTCTGTAATAATATATACATAGGTAACTTTTTTTAAAGTAGGTGCCTGACCATTCGAAGCCAGAATATCATATTACAATTTCTGCTTGTAACTTCAGATTGTGCAATTAGTCTCAGTTGCACAGTCTTATGTCAATGTCAAATCGATAGTAATCTATCTTCTTAAATCTCCTACATACAGTCAATTAGTTTGCTAGTCATTGCGAGGGTGTACAACCAACAATATCCGTTTGAATAAATACATTATAAATTGAGCCTGCCTTTTAACGTATTACCTTTTTTTATTAATACCTTATACACTGCAGGGTACATAGGCTTAATACCAAAAGGCATTCTCTACCAGTCGACCTTAGGGTGATGCAGGGACAGGAACATGGTAGAAGCATTGAGCATTTTTTATAAAGAATCGTATCTTGATTTAATTAAATTACCAAATATATAGGTACCTACAATAAACATAATTAGTATAATCATATATACAAGATGAATAAATAATAAAATAAATATAATACATTATATTTTAATACACCAGTAGCAGTTTACAGAAGTAAACATAATAATATTATTGTTAAATCGTTTTATTTAAATGACTATTCAAAAAGGATGGCACGAGGTCCAACGCTTGAAATGTTTTCGATCTCTGTGTGAGTGCGGTCCTACGTTGTTTAATTTATTAAATTATTTTTGTAATCCGATTATATATAACTTTGGTGTGTAATTATTATTAAATGCTTTTTATTCTGATATTCCCGGGATAGGTAATCTAGCAAAATAAAAATTATATTCTACATAGTAAAATACAAAAAAAAATACTTGTTTAGTTTAACGTCTTGCCCCAGCTGCGGGACAATAAATTACAAGCTTTATATGTTCAGTTTTTAAACATAAAATATTAATTAAACAATATAAGATTTTTAACTACAGCATCCATTATAATGCATGTACAAAATGATCAGTAACATTCAGTGCACGGCTTGCACTGCTCTGTGATTACATTAAGCGATCGTTGAACCCTTTTTCCGGCCTATCTATAGGTACTTCTACGTACGTTATTTGAGATGCACAGAGTAAAAATAAGTAAAAGACTTAGGATGTGCAGCATACAAGTTTGTAATTAATGCTATGTTGTGGAATCTTGAAAGTTGCGCTACACTATTTATTGTTGTTTATAGTTACAACATATAATAATTAATAGAACTAAGTACAGATGGTTCACTCCTCGAAAAAAATACTCTAGCTGCGAAACAACAATGTGCAGTGCAATTCAGCTCGCATAAGCGCTTAAAGCATAACGCGATATTTACCTAAATACTGTTGCTCTTTTTTAACGCGTAACTCTGTCTGGCGGGTTTTTAACTTGTCGCTTACCACAACATCTTTTTCTGCCTAGCCTTTTCTCAAGCTATGTTGGGGTCGGCTTCCAGTCTTACCGATTACAGCTGAATTACTTTCGACAACATAACTATCTAGTTATAGAATTACGCGCAACGCGGCTAGCGGCAACTTACTGCCATTCGCCTGCCCGGGAGGCGCGTTATCTGAACCTATTTAAACTGCGGAGTGCAATCCTCCTGGTTATACCAAAGCCTTCAATGGACTCCTGACTCTATTTAATAGGTATATAATACGCTTAATTACTTAATTGGATTGATAGTTAAGTGTTTATTATCACGCGAGTATTCCCTAAACAGGACGGCAGAAGCATTTATCAACACACCCAATTTTCGTTTGATATGAAAAAGTACTGGGGATTCATACGCGTTAATTTTATGAATAAAACTCTGAAACGTAATGATATATTGATAATTCAATTGGATTAAAATTCATACAAACGGTGTATACTATTTATAGTTTTAATTAGGTACGTACTGTTTTTAACAAAACCTAGTGACGCGTCTATATAATATAAAAATCTATAATCAACGTTATCATTGATCTTAAATGAAAATCAAACAGGTCAATAGTCCTGCGAGTCATCAAATTGAATAAAAATTATAGCATCAAAATACACTTTATATTTATGAATGCTTAACTCAACACGGAATGACGTGACAATTCATTTAAATTAAGAAAACGGCTTATCGAATTACTGGCCGGATAATCCTCGTAAATCGACTAATTGGTATGATAATGTAGTAACCGAATGTGTTTGTCACGTCACTAGTAGTTCCGGCCTCTTCCAGTTGAATGACATTATAATTCATATAAGTCGTGTTTACAGGAAATGACTTATGATATCTACTTGCAGATGCATGTGTAAGTTGTAGAACTCCGTTATTTTTATCGCCTTAACTGTGTCACATCGATGGTGGTGCTTGATTTATTTGGTTCATACTTTTTTTATGTATGGGAAAATTAGATAGTTTGTGTATTACGTACTGTTTACAAACAGAAACGAAACGTTACTCCTTGATCCAAAACTCCTAAAAAACCGATGTTTTAAAGTCTATGATTAAATTTTTTTAAATCCAGGTTTCGTCGAGATGTTTTCCTTTACCGCGTGTCAATTGTGTCTTATAATAATTAAGAAAGTGCATATAACTTTGAAAAAGACTTGTCTGTCTTTAAACCTGTAACCATGTGCATACTAATCCGTTCATTGAACCGCTAGGCCACCACAACCACCCTCAATTTAATTAATCCGAAATATTCTTATGTAATAAATACATTGGAATATTTAGGACTAAACAATTTATTGTTGGCAATAGGATAAATGACTAGGTGTGAAAAATCAAAATAAAATTAGTCTGTCAGTCAAATAATAAAAAATATATTATACACGTATTTTATGCTTTTTGAGAATAAGAAAACACTAAGTAGATAAACAAAAAAGAACAAAGTTCAGGGGTGGGGAATAATGACGTCATTCTTGCGTACAAAATACACGAAATTGAGACACCATGCGCAATTTCAAATCAATATAATATCGTTGTGAGTTTTAAGTTACGTAAAATAAGAAAAAACTGTATGTAATATTTGTCATCTGCCCCATTCCAACCGCAGCCACAAATAAACAAACAAAATAATTGAAATTAAAACGTTTAAACCTTCAGTCTTGTTTACTTAACCTGCAAATTAAATACATAGGAATACCAATTGGTATCTAATATTTGCACATTACATAAGCAAATCAACTTGACCTTATGTCTTAGTGTCGTATTAAACGTATAGTAATTGTATAAAACTAATGTTTATTATGACCATTGACATTCAATCATAGTTTATCAATACATAATCAAGCCACATAAGTTTGCTTATTGATTGAAGAGGTGTTTGAATATTGACGTAATGAAAAATTAAACGCTTGTCTAATAAATTACCTATTCGATAAGAATGTCGCGAGAATACTAGGTACTAGAATAACATACCCCCGGTTTTTGAAAAGGTGATCAATTTAATACGTTGTCAAACCTAGTGATCACTGCTGTGATTGGTTGACTAAAATACTAACACCAAGTAAAGCGTTTAACACGCACACACAAGCGATTTGACTGGTGATTAACTAATTTTGGTGTTGATCAGCCTTTCAGAAACCGGGCGCAAAAGCTTATGTGGCGCCGTGATTTAGAAATTTCACATCTGTAGTAAGCCTTGCATGTCCTGAATATAGATGAGAACGAGATGACAAGATGGCTCATAATTTGTATATATTTTTCCTAACCAGCATTTGTGATATGTTTTGCTTTTTAACGACAATATAAAGGAATTCAAAAGTAAAGAAAAAAATAATTATAATGTTTGTTTTTATGAGATTTAAAATTACATATATTTTTAAACTAGCACATCTTAGGACAGTCTAAAACAAGTTATAACATACATATAGGTAACATAGTTCTAAAATTCTACATTAACAAATACATGTTTATCCTTTTAATGGACCCACTCAAATCTTGTAGGTATTAGGTTACCGCATCTATTGAATTGCTAATACCACCTCTTGTAACAAGTTAGTGCGATTTAACTCGATAGGGACACTTAATATTTGCATCACAAAGTCATTTATTTGCTTTAAAATTAAATATCAAGTTGTCCAACAAAATAAACCTGTCTTATTATATTAGTCGTGTCTTGTTGCTAATTATATCTGCCGTACCTATTCTATAAATATTATAAATACCTATTTAAAATATATTTTTGTTTATTATTCTTTATTTTCAAACTATTTATTAAATCTATGATGGCAGCCTGTCCTGTCTTACTTTTCACCAAATAAAATACAACTACATAAAATATTTTCTCCGGAGATGAAATCTGTGTGATCGTGCAACATGGCTACCGGTATTATGTTATGACAGTTGGCGGTCATGTAAACAGCGTAGACGTGCGCACGCGCAGACGATAACTTTTTATAGTACATCTACCGCACGTCAATGGGCTTTGAGATCATGATCATAGTACTCATGCAGGTGTAGGGTCAAGTATTTAGAGAGTGAACTAGTGAAGCAGAATGTCATAATCTTTCTTCTTCCTGCCCTTATCCCTATATTTATTAGGGTCACTGCAATTGTTTTCTTCCACTTCACTCTATTGGCGTGTCGTTTTGTCATTGACTGATGTTTCTGTATTGTATCCTACAAAATTTTATTGTGTTTTCTTGTCAACAGGATTTGAATATAAAGGTATGGAAACAGCCCACGCCTTGATGTAAGGATTGGCCAGTCAACAAGGATGGAGCTTAGGTTTTGTAATATCTCATAATATCAATCAACTCAGCCTATCGCGGTCCACTGCTGGACAAGTTCCTCGCTGCCTCACCTAAGTTCGCCACAACACTCGGTCCTTCGCCTTCCGCATCCAGTCCGTTTGTAATATGAGAAAGCTTATTTCCTATAACTGCTTCTTTATTAAAAAAATTAACTGTTGTAAAAATGATAACACTGCTTAGCAAAAAAACTTATTACCATCGTGATAATATCAATTCCTAACCATAGTTGATTCACAATCAGGAAAAAAAAATATTTCAGGATTGTAGATAACATTAATAACTCTGTTCTAATAATATTTAACCTTCCTTTTTTGTTGTCATTTTCTCTAGCAATTCAACTAAGCAGTTGTGGACAAATTATATATAGAAATAATAAATAATTAAATGATTAATTCATCTCGCTGAAAATAAAAATAAATAAAAACGGAACTGTAAACTGGATATATTAAATCTGTCTATAATCAACAACAAATCAGATTATTGGAATAGACTCGTAGCGAAAGCTTTTATGTTCTCAACTTCAAACGTAACCTAGATTGAGTTGGTTAACCGTTACATAGAAATAAGGAACACAATCGTACTCCTGTTTAATTTATTTTAGTTTTAAAACAAACCAATTGATGTGTACTATGTATTAGAGATGGGCCGAGCACGGGATTTACCGAGTAACCGATTATCGAGCTTTAATAACGATGCGAAAACTGTTTTTCTCACTACGAGTGTGCAATCAAAATTATTACACGGAACACACTATGTTTACCTACTATCATTTTCTTTTAATCAATAACAATGTTAACAAATGCTACTAGTTAAATGAATAACATTTTATTCATTTGGCTACTTAAATGTGGTTTTTACAATGTCTCTAACATAATTAATCCTACTCGTTTGTTAAACCGAGTTTTTCGACCGAGTACGAGTAAAGACGCCGAACGTATAAGTGCCGAATAATAAAGGAGTAGGTAACTACTCGGCGCATCTCTACAACAAGAAAAATACGTATTCTTGTGTCTTTACTATTTATGTATACTTACTCATTATCGGTTGTTATAGATACCGATATATATAATATATTTTAACAGCGGTTTTTTGGATACGTATTCACTTGTTTGAATAACGTGAATGTAACTCTTATACTTTACATAGTAGATCGGTACTGATATTGTGCTTGAATAATTTAAATTATTAGGTATGTTTTACTAAAATGATTATAGGTGGTGTTTATAACATTATCTCGAGGTAACCTTTAAATATCGATATAGTCGTGTACTTTTCATAAAAATAATCCAAAATCCCTAATAAGAAACAAAACACACGCGTTCCCCTTTATACGGGTAGAAAGGACATTAATGCTATGATAATAACAGGGGCTATTTGTTAGTGTGTGTGAGAAATAACGAAGAATATTTGACAAAGCGATTAAGTATCAATGGCGTTGTGTCTGACAGAATCGATTCCTTTCCTAGTCCCCACCGTCAACGTCGCATCAGTGCAACATTTGAAAGCACCGTATTTTCTTAGTAGCAAGGGTGATTTTGGTAAAAATGACCCGAGATCGATAGTATGATCCCCTAAACAGCAAAATAAATGTCTTTCAGGTGTTCGGTCCGAATGTAGGGGCTTTAACTCTCAAACTATAAAAGTCGATGGACCAAGAATACTTATCGATTTTATGCAAGGAGCTTAAGGAAAACTTGCAAGGTTTTTGATATTTACCGGCAGTAGCAGTTCTACTCCATTTATTGGAGTTTCTTGAAGTCCCAAACCTGATTTAAAAGCTGGTAACTCGTCTCCAAGTCCTCTGATTTTGAACATGTTCATTGGTGTTTGCTAACCATCGTATAAACCACAAAGCTGTTTTGTTTTTGCAGGCTATTGCTATATAAAAAAAGTTACTTCAGATTTAATCTAACAGTGTGTACCAATTGCATCATAAATGGGTTTATTTATAGCGCAATGGTGTGAAATACCACAGTGTGGGACAATACTATCCCTATGGCACCCACCCCCATCTGTTCGCTACAACCATTCAAAATCTTACACACGAAAGAATAATGCGGACTAATCGATTAAGTAAAGAATCGATTTAAATGACAATCGACATAATTATCGTTTACGGACCATTAAGTTGATGTCATAAGTTTTTTTTTGTAATAAAAACTTGTATGTAATATCAATTGTTTGCTATTGTTTAAAATTTGCATTCAGAATTGCCACGCATCAGCTTCGTATTTAGAAATGATGCAACTATCTTGTCATTTGTAGATAAAACTAAACAATAGTGCCTTGTGTCTTTAGTGTGTGAGGTTGTGTTATATTTAAAAAATAATTAATTGTGACACACCGTATAATACCTACATCGTAAGTTTTTAATTTATTTCATCTTTTCCTGCACTAGGAGACTAGTAACTAATCGAAAGCCAGACTTTTAAACGATATTTGAAAAAAAACTAACGATAGAAATTCCTATTATTTTCTTTTTTCTGTATGGAGTATTTGTAAATTGATTCCACATTTAAATAATAAACGCATTTGTTTCAAAAGTTATGACGTGGGTACCTTTAAGATTGGACCTTTGTTATAAATAGCAGTTAGTCACGAAAGCATCCCTCTGTAAAAGCAACTGGGGTAGCAATATCAAAACATTAGCGGGGGTGGACTAATACGTAGTAAGTCGTAATGGGGATTAATCACCCCTCTATTTGAAAGACACATTCAAATTTGATTCTGTTATTTATTATATTAGGTATGTATTGTCATATTTTTGTGGACTTTGCTTTTGTTGTTGAAAAATTGTCATTAGGTATACAAGATGATTTTAGAAACTACGTACATGTATGTAGAAACAACATGATTAATTTCATGTTTAATTTTAAAATTTTATTGTTATTATGAAACCTTGTACACACTTTGTCTTCCACGTCAAAATAAGTTAAAGATAATGATACCAGACGGTGTCTGAACTCCTGAGTTCTGCGCGTGCTCCTGCATAACAGTAAAAAAGATGTATATTATACTCCTAAATAGAGCACCATAAAAGTACCATTGGTGTATCCATATTATCCTGTCACACGAACTGGCCGGACGGCCGTCACGGAAGGAGCCGAACTTAGCCGAATGTTTATGGTGCTTTTTTGTTCCCTCTCCCTCTTTCACTATAACAAAAACAACGTTACGAAGCTCAAAGCTCGCTTATGAGTTAGTCGCGTACAACGAACGTGTTCTAATAGTGTTTATGTTTTAAATGTTATTGTAATCGTACAATGTTGCAGTTTATTTGTGTATAAAACCTAGTGTTTATGAATTTATGAACGAAATCATTTGTTTTTAGTGTTGTGTGCAACTTTATGAGTTGAGTTGCAATTAAAAATGTAAGTAAATCTTAGAAGTTTAATGTTTTGATCTATTAAAAATTGTGTATGGATGAAATTAGATTCCACGTCAGTGCTGGATTATGAGTAGTTTTGAAGTATTTATGTATCCAGCACATCTGGTTAACACGGAACTATTTCCTTTAGGTACATTTATTTACCGTTACCAGAATAGTTACTGACTGCCGAAGCGATAAAAGTAAAAGTTTTTTACATAGGTACTACAATACGCTGCTAAGAAATAAAATTATTGCTGTTGTGGACTAAAAGTAATAGAACAATCAAATAAAACTTCTTATTACTTAGTTTGTTTTAGAATGAATGTTTGTTTCGTTCCTAAATATGTGTACGGTAAAATTTTAAATATTTATCATAAACTAAATTATTTATATTTAAGCAACTAATTTATCCGTCTTCTCTATAATTATTCTTAATATTTGCTTATCAAGCTTAAAACTATCTAGGTATTAAATAAACGGAAAGATAGCAGATGACTCTCATATTTCTTTTTGGAGACATGAAAGTGAAATTAGATATTCATTTTTTATTGTCCGTGTCATATTGTGATAGAAATATTCAATTAGTGCGGAACCAATTGATTGTCGACCGTGGCGACCTCTGTCGAAGATTTAGAACAGACCATAAACATAACTGCGTTATTTGTTGCTATTTAGAATGGTTTTCATTCTAGAGATTCGATGAATATTGCATGATAACGACAAGTCACAGTTCTACCTATACCATCGCATCTGATAACTTAAATTATTTGAAATATTTATGAACTGGATTCCTTCCTTTGGAATTGGCAAGAAGAAGCGAGGGACCGGGATCGCTGGAAAGAATAGAGGGAGGACTTTGCCCAGCAGTGGGACAATACAGGGTAGATATAATAATAATAATAACATGATATGACTAAATATGACCTGGTCATTGAACTTTTCTAGTTCTGGGTCACTTTAAGAATGCAGGTACCTAAAATTTGAGTTTTAAGAGATTATTTAATTAAACAAATAAACCGGATTAGATTATATCAAATCTAGCGATCACGGCTATAGAATTAATTTTATTACGATGACAAAAATTTAAAACAGTGCCGTTTCTTTATTGGCAACATTATCTATTCATTTTAAATTTGAGTCCTTGTTAATAGGAAAAATTACATATCCATAACAACTTTTTAAACGAAAAACCGTTTGTCTATGAAATAGACTACGCTACAAAATCCATGTTTAATGTCTCTAAGTTGAGTTCTAGAAGTCCTTAACTTTTCCCAATAACTTAATACGACTGTTAAGTATTCAAACAACACCAAAGTATTAACGACAACAATGGATAGCCACAAACATAGTTTACTATATTCACTCCATTTTACTTAAAAGGTTGGCAGACCTCCAACTTGTTAACTCCAGGTGCTAAAATAAAACTACATGGTTTCTAACATGTTTTGTGTACATTGTGTGTGTTTTAATAGGTTTATTAAAACCTTAGAGAAAAATAAGTAAGCTATAGAGCGCGCATATTGAGTATGAACTGTTGGCACTAGTATGAACATGTAAAATCGTAAAATTTGTGTCAAAACCGAATCCACCGTTTTATTAAAACTCTCTCAAAACGTACACTAATAATATCGGAAACGTCTGTCGTCGCGCGGAAAATCACATTAATCAGTAAACGAGTTTAGTATCTACATTTAGCTAGTGCTTACGCTTGGCATAAGGGGCTACCTGCGATGTACACGCTCTAAGCTCGTCTATGTTTACTTTAAGATTATAACCTATCAGTTTTTGACAATTAATTTCATTTTTTATTGACATTTTATCGATAATTACAGCCTTTGAGGATGAAATAACAACTCCATTTGCAGTAAAAGAGATGTTCCTAATTATTTATCAACTTCAAATGGAGGAGGTTCTTAATTCGACGGTTATTCTCTTATGTTTGGTATGCGATATATTCGGTAGTTGCGAATAAATAAAAAAAAATTGGCATCGATAACCCAGGTATACGTCAGAAGTCAGAGGTCCCATATAAATTATATTGGAGTCGGTTCCTTTTTACACTTATAAGTAATCTATTATCACGTACTACTTAGGAAATACACAAATAAATCAACTATGAATACTCGAATCACTTACTAACAATTATTTAGTACAGAACAAAGTTAAAGCTCATACACAAACAACTATTTTTTGCGTGGAATAAAATCTAAAACCAGCGGGGAGAACTAATTAGGTACCTACCTAAGTTAATAAACTCCACACATAAGATAAAATACGGTGACAAAAAGATAATATTAAACCACAACATAACAAGAAACCCATCTAGTAGCTACGAAAGCTGTTAATAATTTTCTACCGTAGAATTTTCTTTTTATGATTGATGTTGATTGCATAAGAATGCCGCTCAAAGTTGTCAGACCGGATAAACAAGAAGTTTGCATACTAGTTCGTAGTACCGTCTTGTTAGAAGAATAAATTATCAAGACTTTAATAGCGTTTTCATTGACTATTACGTTTATATACATATTAATTTAAAGTAATAAATTTTGGATGGGAAGATGATTGATTTGTTCCTAATATATGATTAGTTTGATATGTTTATAACGCTGATATAAACCAAGTGTGTTTGAGACAAAGCATTGCGAGGTTTTAAATAATTTAAATATATGTATATTATTTAAAACTACGCAATGTTTTGCTTTGCGCTCATATCTACAATAACAACGTAATGCGATTTACTGTACCTATCTGTTGTACTGGAAGCAAAAAACAATCGACGGCTAGGTAGGTAACCTAAAAGAAATATGCAATGAAAAACGGTGACGAGAATACTTTATTTATATATAAATGTAAAAATACATAAAAAAAATAAGAGTCAGAATAATAAAACAAGATTTCTAATGTAGCTGTCTCTAAAAGTGTGTTGAATTGCAATTTTAGTCAAAATACATTTTCATCTCAAGCTTTTTATTATTTATTTCAATAGTATAATTATAATTATAATTTACTATATTTTATAGTTTCGTCTGAAGCCTTCAATTATTTCACTGCTAAACACTGAGCGATAACAAACCACTACGTATGATAATCGGGAGAATAAACCGCTAGAGATTTAAAACAGATTGATGACCCTAATAATATTAACGATAAATAAGAAATGTTTAAAAACCCGTTTAGAGTGTAACTTAAATTATCTTTATCCTAAAAAAAGATAAAAACAATTCTAAACATTCTGAGTTTTCTTTTATTCAAATGATATAAGTATATTATACATAATGGTTTTTTCCGTCCTAACTTGAAATCTTTAATTTATTTGTTCAGTTTTAATTTAACTAATTATTTTACTGATCATATACCTAATTCTAAATGTCAGTTTTGCAAAGTGTAAATTTTAAATGTTTAAAAAATATTCAAAATATCTGCAGTTATTTAAAAATTTGGTAAACGAAAACTGTAATTTAGAAAGTTTCCATAATCTAAGTTATTAATATTAATTTTCTATGCTACAGATACTCAGACATGCCACCGTGTATAATCTAATTTCGCGTATAGCGTTGCTAGAATCGAAATCAAATTAGTCACACACTTTCGTTTCATTTGGAACAGTAATGAACTTTCATACAAACTGATTTTCTTTCCATATAACCTGATTTTGAAAGTCAGATTCCCCTACGTTGACAATGTGTTATGAATGCGAGGTGACCTAATTTTTGTAACCCTTTTCCGTGCGTTGTATAGGAATTTTTCCATTGTTTATTTACTGTGTGTACACAATACTATAATAGTAGGGACGTTATTAAGTCAACTCAGTATTCTCATTCTCCATTTTACATAAATTACTTTTACTAAAAGTGTTCTATCCTTCTGAAATAAGTATTATAAAAAAACGCCACATATCTCGACAAACAATTTGCTTGTTGCATGATTGAGCAACAAGTAAACTACTCTTGAAAACATAAGTTAGATGTCTTATTTTACATTTGGACCGTCTCCAGATACCTACATAACCTGTTGAACATAATAATTATTTATCTATTATTTAAATACGATAGCATGAAAGAAGTAAAAAAAAAATATTAAATTACAAGTATTCAGTCATTTTCGAAGCAAAATTAAAAAAAGACGGCCATTGTGGAAGTTGTTTACCTATTGTAATCTGTGTAGGAAATAGTTGACAACGCTTATTACTAATCTTTTGTTTTATATTCTCGGATTGCAAGGAATCCATGTTAATTCAGAAACCCTAGGCTGCTTTACTCTGTAGTAATCCAAGCCGTTCAATGCTCTACCTCTGCCTACCTACTGAGTGCTGTTTAATGTTACCACCTAAAAGAGATTAAAGCATAAGGCAAGGCAAGACTAAGCTTTTTATTTGCGCTGAAATGGTGAACATTAATTTTAATTTACAAATACATATTATAATAATCATGACGATTTTTTATTTACTGTAGGTAATGTAGTCATGAATATCAATAGGAGCTGTCAATATTACCAAAAATCCGATTTGACAGCAGACTAAGCTAATGCTGTTATCAAATGGTCAATTTCTTACAACAATTTAGCTAGTTAACATCTTATTTTCATTCATAAAAAAGTCCAGCATAAATAAGAAGTTGACATATTCAATTATTCCTCGACTTCATATCACAGGGTGTTGAATTATTCTTGTAATAAACCACAGCACTTATTCACGCAATTTGGGCGATCAAATCTCCAGCGCGACGTCAAAACAAATGGTTGTGATTCCGTTTACGGTAGCAATTTGGTTGGTCGCCAACCACGTACGGGGGCTAATAAGTTTGACATAGTTTGGCGAAATACCAGATTCAATAATAATTATGATTGTGCTTGGTTTAAAGACCTCTTTGTTGTAGTTTAGTTTCCGTGCATTGAAGATGGTATTGTTTTATAATTAATCCTGACGGATGACTAAAAACAGTTTTTGCAGATAAATAATACCCAAATCAAATCAAATCAAACGAAACTTTTTTTGATGCTTTAGGAACGTTTAAGTTACAAAACTAAATGACTTTAGATGCGCGGTTCTAAAATGTCCTTACGATGGATAAGAACCGCCAAGAAACTTCATAGGTTACTCTTTTAAAAATAAGATTAATAAAAATTAAACTCATAATAGAAATGTTCTTTTTTATTTAAAAAA
This sequence comes from Diachrysia chrysitis, assembly GCA_932294365.1. Lineage (NCBI taxonomy): Eukaryota > Metazoa > Arthropoda > Insecta > Lepidoptera > Noctuidae > Diachrysia > Diachrysia chrysitis. The sequence goes on along the minus strand of OW028649.1, from coordinate 4,875,376 downwards.
TATATGGTTATAATTTTACGTAAATATATATTTTTAATTAGAATTCAGAATATATTGTTTTTTTTTTTAATTTTTGCTAAATAAAATTGTAATTTTTTTTATTAACATTTTTCAAGCCTCTAATCAATAAAATATTCCAAAAATGATTGTATTGTTTTCCTACAACACCAATCAATTTCTTGTCACTCCCGTTATGTTTTCGGGACAGCACAAACAAATGCTTCACAACTAGCGACGATTTATAGAAGTGTGTACAAACCAGTTGTCAGTATGTATGTGTGTCATGTAAGTAAACCCATTAGCGTGTAACGGGGCCATGCACCGTCCATTACTGGGAAGGCGATTGTTTGCGCCGATCGACATTCGTGACGATTCGATGTTGCTTACGTGTTTATTGTTTACACGCCGACAATTGTCAATGTACCCTCTGAATTCTTGAAATAACTGCTGCCTACATGCTTACATGTTTCCGATTCGTCCGCTTAGAACTTTGTTGCAAGCCCCGTCACGAGTTTGACATGACGATAAATGAACAACTTCCATGTTACAAAATTAAATTACGTGTTGAGTTGTGGTTAAATTTGTTTTGTGTGTTTACTTAAGAATCGTTATAAAGTTACGAGATATGATATTAGTACCAGTCAAAAGTAAGTAAAATTTTATTTGTATCATGTCTTGGTAGCTATGTTTTTAAACTGTATCTGTATTAAGCTTCAATATAAGCTTCTATTCTACCTATACTAAACCTACTCAGTTAAATCACTATTCTGCAGTGTGAAGGTTACTTGTGACACAACTTATTTTTACGTGGGCAAGTGAAGCGAAGTTGTCGACGCTTGGTCCGTGTCCGCGTACAGTCCGCGCGGCGCGGTTGAAAGGCGCCCATCTCGGTTGACAGCGGCCCAGCCCTCGCTAGCTATTTGCAGAACAATGCAGGCTTAATGTGCGCACGCCGCTACTGGGAAAGCGAGGAGGGAAAACGCGCGAAGTCGCCAGTCTCGGGCCGTGAGTGCGACCGGCCGCGCGCCGAAGCTCGCACGACGCAAGCGCCCTGGCGCTCGACGCCACGCGCCGCGCTCGCCGCGGCGTTACGTTTTCCGAATCGACCGCTGACGGCAACACAGACACCGTGACAGAAATTCAGTGTCAAAAGGTTGGTGACCCTCTCTGCAACCAAAATACCACCCAAACCCAAAGGTGCACAGCCTGGTTTCCTTCCTCCCGCGCGCCTGACATCTGCCACTACGAGCGGTTGTAATTTCCTCGTGCGCCGCAAATGTCAAACGTTCACGATTAAGTAGGAAATGCTGTTATGAGGAATTGATTTATTTCCCTATTACTGGGTATTGCAAAATACCGATTCCCTATTTCGGGATTGATTGATTAAGAACAACACCACATTTATAAAAGGTAAAATTGCACTTTACACATTTACTTAAAACGATGACATCATGTACCCGTGCTATTACAAAAATATTTAAATTTTTACATGGTTAGTACTCTCTAAGATTCAGTTGACTATTTCTGAGCTTTTGTCGTTTTTCGAATAAATAGATTTATTAATTAAGTTATGACTGTCATTGCATTTAGGACCTGTATATTCTTATTCTTATTAAGGTATTATTATCTTATTATTTATTATCTTATTATATATATAAGGATTACTCGACGACCTTTTAATAGGTGAATCTTTGAATCTTCAACGACGGTCGTGACGTTAGTTTATTAAATTAAAACTATCACTCTAATTAAAAAAAATCATGCCACAAGATACGCTACTTGGAAACTTTTGAACGATTCAGCACAGTACAAGGGCTCACTGTGCTCCAATTTTAACAGCATTGATAAATACGTTATTAAGTCACTTCCGAGAAGATTGAGAATCGCTGGTGTATCGAAATACCGTAAGATTTCAATACCCCAGTGTTTCTTAAACAGACTCGTGAAGAAGTATCGTGACCTACATATAGTCTTAAAATGAATTTAGATTGCGATAATGCGTTCAGGAATATAAACTGCGTGTACCAAAACGCCAAGGGATATGTCATGGCCCAGAAATAATAGCACGGGCTACGATAGATGAGATCATCGCATGCAAATGACTGACGACATCAACAATTTAAATTCACATAATTGTGGAATAAGAATCACACGAATTGCTATCACAATGTTAAAGTAGGTAGCAAAAACTTAAAAGGTTGGTCTAAAGAAAAAAAAACTGGCATTAATTTGCACGCAAGGTGTTTTATGTTTTCTTTAGTGAGAAATATACGGGCGAGTAATACAGCTATTAATTCGTTTGACTTTGATGCTTTGATAACGTCGGCTTAGCTTTTCGGTGCATATATTTTTATCCTTTTTTAGAGGAAAACTCTGTATATTTGCAATATTGGATACATACATTTATTGCCATAACCTAAGAGTAGGTGCTATACATAATATCTGGTGTGCATCACAGCTCCTCATTGAAGTACAGTAGTAGTACAATTTCATGTTGATTCATGTAACAACGAAACCCGATAATCATTTTTACTGCTTGGTAATAAATGCGAATCAATCAATGAAAAAGTTTTTTCAAAAACGTGCTTTGACTCTACAAACAAATTAATTCACTTGAAAGACTTCCTTTTATGTAATTCTTGTTGTTCCATTTTTAGTTCTCAAATCCAATCAAAAATTACTTTTTCACCTCTTTATAGATTTAGATATTCCTAGATATTAGACAGTTCCTTAGTTATTTATTTCGTAGAAATGCATCACGATACCTTGTGCCCCTATATGTTTGGCCTTAATTAGTGATGATCTCAGTTCAAAACAAGTATTGCCAACGGAATGATATATATTGATTGACATTCAGTACTACAAGACGCGATGATAGTATGCGAACTGTATCGCTCGCTGATCCACAAACGTCAACGAATTGTAATTAATGGATTGATAATAAGAATCAAGATATCGTGCTGTTGTTTTTGTGGTATTTTATAGCACGACCGAATATTCTACTGTTCTTTGTTTTATTTTCCTTTTTGGTTTCATACAATGATGACTGGCGGAAAATGCCTAGTGGCATTAAATCCACCTTGTGTACCATGGTACATGAAGTATTAAATAAATACATCAACAGCTAATATTCTTGTAAAGATAAGATAAATTTTAGGTTAGGTTATTAAGCCTTGTGATAGACGAATTAATTGCTTTTTATTCTTTCTTATACTGTAAGTACACACCGGTTTTCAAGTGTCGCCAACTCTGAGGTCCCAGGTACGACCCTCGGACGGATCAATGTAGAAAACCGCTCTTTTAGATTTTCGCGGGTCTGGGTGTTTATGGTACTTTCGTTGTCTCTGATTCCATAACACAAGTGCTTTAGCTATTTACTTTAGGTTCAGAGCAATATATGTGATGTTGTCCACTTTATTATTATTATCTCTTGATAATTATTTTGTCACATTATTCAGGATTACTTTGCAGCATTTGCTTTTTCTACGGGGATCATAAGCTTGTTTCTATCAGCTTAAAAAGCTATTGTCACATAGAAAACATGTATGTACTGTAGTGATTTAGATATGTAGTAATTAGCAGTACATTTATTAAAATTTATTTAAAGGTTTTCTATAAAATAATTAAACTTAAATGTTTACCTAGTTTCGTTCCCTCTACGAAAACATTTGAAAAATTAACTCGCCATGTTGCATGACAAAAAGGAATTGAGTGACACCTGTTTCATTATCGTGTGTCGAATTTCAATTAAGTAATGCAAATATTCATTTATAAAAGTTATACATACATAAACCCTTTGTTAAGTGCACGCGATGTGTTAGTAATAACCTACTTAATCGTACGTACAAGTCTTAGTTATTTGTTCTACTGTTTTATACATTAACATTATTTAATAAATTAAATTAAGTTGATTAGAATCACAAATCGAAGTAAAGATAAAAAAGAAACAAGTACAATAACTTAATCTAATATTTAAACATTTGACGACCTCCATAGTCGAGTGGCGTACACACCGGTTTTCAAGGTGTACTGGCTCTAAGGTCCAGGGTTCAATCCCCGGATTGGTCAATGTAGAAATCTACTTTTCTACATTATTTCGGGTCCGGGTGTTTGTGGTACATTCTAATTCCATAACACAAGTCACAAGTGACTTACTTTTGGGTTTTAGAGCAATTTATGTGATGTTGTCCACATTAATTTATTTAAACATAATGTTTCTATGTTGCAAAATATATCTTGACCATTTATAAAGATTTCAAACGCCTCTCAAAGATGAAAACATATCAAAAATACATAAATCAATGCGCGTAGGATTCGCACACAACGCGTTCCATCCATTTTTTGTAAATAAGGCCTTTTCAACTTTCATTATTAAACCCGCTCGTGGGCCGCCCAGTGATTATAGCAATTTTGAATGAACGAATATGAACCTTGGGACTGTTAGATACAGTTTCTTATGCCTTGAATCTTCACTAAGGGTATGAGCAACAGGCAGGTGAATAAATGCTTTGAAAATCCAGACTACGCCATTCAACTACGCCTGCAACTTTCATAAAGGCATGGATTAAAAAATATAGGCATACCTATTCCATTAATGTTGTTGCACTAACTCATTTACTACAGATTGCATGCCTGAGATTTTAATGCAAAGAATTATTTTATTCCATCTTTCTCTCGGCTTTATGCAATAAATTTATATTTTTATGAGCTACGTCCTCAGTAAGTTTGCCGGTACTAGTTATTGCAAATAAAATTAATAATGATTTGTGGTACTAGATGAGTTTATAAAACAAGTTTGGTTGTATTAAAACGAACTGTACTCTGTGAACTTCTAGCAAAAAGTTTTGAGTTTTGAAGTAAAAGTTTTAGATGGTGAAAAGTTTACAACCTCATTACCATTATTTGAAATCTGTTAAACAACATCACTGGATAGTTTAAATTTATTTAAAACTATAACTACAAGTTTTGCCTGCTCGCCATATACCTGACTCTTTATCTCACTCAATAATTGCTGAAATAACCACACACTAAAATTCTTAATAGTTTTATTAAGTAATATTAAAATACAATCAGAAAAACTTCCTACCAATATAAAAAGAAATTAAACCGACTTAAAAATAGCATCAAATAAAAACTTCCTACCTAAAACCACAAAAAAGCGGAAAATAATCTGGATTATTAATTTAACTTTTTCACTCAATAGTTAGTTTATCCACTGATCTGTTTAAAGTCGGTTCCAAATAGGTATACAATACTGACTTCAATTTGGAGAAAATAAACTTATCTAAGAGAAAAAAAAAACACACAGTGGAATATAGAACCTCCTCCTTTTTGAAAGTCAGTTACAAATGTCGATTTCACTGATAAAACCTCATTTTTTTTACTCATTTCATAGGCTATTTGCCAACTTTGTTACTTCCTCGTTCATGTTTTATACCTATCTTCTTACTATCCACAACTAATAAAATCTCTAGCATATTTTTATTCCAGTCGTTTCTCTTGTCCTCGTGTCCACAACCCAACATATGCACAATGTATGGGAAGGTTTAAAGGCAGACTTATTTACGCTACACTCGATCCTTTGAAGTAACGTTGTACCCAGACAGGCTACACCTAGTGCTATAAATAGCTAACTTTATCCCCCACACTTTCCAACCTTTTATTTTTAATGATTTTTGGTGCTATAAAATTAGCCTTTGATAAAACTTAATTAACAAAGGTTGGAGATAAAAGTGAGTTACAAAACTTTATGTATTTTTTAAATGGAGGTGTTTTTATTTGAAATGTGGTATTTGTGGAGAATGAAGTTGTGTTTTCAAGCATGTTATATGCAGCAGTAAAGTTAATAACAGAAAATTATACGTTTGATTCTATGGAGCTTTGATCATGACAGTTACATCCTTTTATGAATAGTGAACGTCATTTAATAAAAGCTTATCAAAGTGGCAATAATACAAATGGAAATTATCGTTAGTAATATTATAAATGCGAAAGTAATTCTGTCTGTCTGTCTGTTTGTCACGCTATCACGCTAAAATTATACCGATTAAAATGAAATTTGGTACATAGATAGTTAAGAGCCTGAAAAAGGACATAGGGTTCTTTTTGCGGCGATAACCGACATCCACGGGAAACAGCTGTGAGAGAATAAAGCATGGGTCGGTGACAATCTAAACGGGTTTAAAAACAAAATTATGTCAAAAGAACTTATTTTTTAAATTCCTAACGTTTCACATAAATAAAACAAAAGAAAAACATTCGCAAAATATTTAAAAATAAACCAAATGAAGTGCAAAGCAAAAGAAGAATTTCTATAAGTAAATTATTTAAAGTCTTAACGATGTATACCATTAGGTGTTAATACTATTAATAGTGAGGAAGCTTAGAATGGGTTTGATCATAAACAAACATCATCTGATGGACGTAAAGCATAGGGCTGGCACATTTACGTTTCACGGAATTTCAGTTCAACAAAACATTACATGATCTACTGAAATACACTTCCGACAAAATTCACCAATTTAGGTCAGGTATACAATACACATCCTTACTTAATAATTCTTTCTATCTATCGCGGTTTCACAACAGTATGTAAATGGTCTTACAAATCTGAACAAAATTGCAATAGTAGGTCCTGAAAGTAGTAATCTTTATTGCCGTGTACATGGCAAAACAGACCTATACAAAAATTTACAAATCTGTTACCTGGAACTTTAAGATTCATACCCATAACTTTAAGAAGTTTTTAAATGTATATCCGTCGTTACTTTACACCTTAAAGTGACAGAGATAGCGTAGACTTAACGGCAGCTTCAAACTGATGGACGAAATGCTCAGTATCTGGGTTTAAGAATCTTTAAGTGCCAAGCCCTACAGTAGGTTATTTTTTTGCCCTAATAAGCGGCTTTTATACAGGCGGAACAGCTCTTGAAAGGTAGTCCATACAAAAACTAAGAATAGAAGAAAAATACGGTGTTGTCTTCCTACGCTAAGGTTAATGGAATGGGGTTACCATGGTGTGTAGGCGGTTGGTGGGCAACCTGTCTCTACATATCAACCTTCCATTGCGATATCAAGCCCATGTTTGTTTACGCAATAATGTATGTTTATATTCGTTCTCGGTCTATATGGAAAGATATTTAGTTTCTTTAGCACAAAACACTACCCAATCTAATTAAATTTAAGTGTTTGAATTTGATGAAAAATTTATTTAAATAATTATTTTATTTTTCTTTATTTGACACAACCATAAATGTTACAAAAAGAAACGATTTGAACAAGGGAAATAAAAATGTATGATGTTTTTCTTCTTCGCTAGTTTTTTTTTTGTATTTATGAATCAACACTAAGAAACTAGTTCACTTATACCCACCATGTTTTTCAAAACACAACACACAAATCTCATCTCTATGTAAATAAACCGCCACAGCTGTAATTTAAAAAGGGACGCCAATATTTAATATCAATCTAGTGCCAGCTTGCAGAATCTGGCACAGTTGTGAAAACCATCAAATATTGTTGGAAAAGTAATAAAACTGCAGAGATCTGGACAGCGAGATAGTACTTGACATGTGACCTATTTATTATAAACTTAAACAAATGTGATGTCAACAGTTATTTATTTCTGTGAGCGAATAATGATAGCTTTACTTATGCATCAACGAAAATAGGAGTGTGTAACTGCCGCGTATTTCATGTGAATAAATAGTCAAAAAGTGTCGTTCCAGTAGGTGATGCGTCGGAAAATCGGAAATTAAAATGTCAAATGTTAAACATGTGCTTATAAGCGAAAATAGTCAAGCAGATTCAAAAGTAAACCGATTTTTTTATCTAAATTTATAATGCAATCTTTCTGGCTATATTACGCACAAGCTGCCCCCGCGACTTTGTCCGCGTGTTTTAGTTTCAACGGATTTCATTTTTGCAATATTTTTCATTTATGCTTCGCTCCTTTTGGTCACAGCGTAATGTTATATAGCTTATAGCCTTCCTCAATAAATGGGCTATCCAACACTGAAAGAATTTTTTAAATCGGTCCAGTAGTTCTTCAGTTTTATAAATTAAGTAAATATATAGATTTGGCATTTGCGGGTCTTGGGGTTGTGCGAGATGGTTCATTAACAATATCGCTTCATTATTGTGCGATCTACAACTTCACAATAATTGATCTTGATAGTTTTTGCTTTTGAGCCTTAGTGGCATTTGCACTTCGTTCATTAGATCCCTTGTAAGTACATTCGGGTGATGTTTGATCCTTGTTTAGTATTTAGTCATCCTTTCCTTTATTTCCTCCTTGACTGTTTTAATATTACGGTCGTGGTGTATTCTATAATTGGTTTTGTACCAAGGTACGTTTGCTATCATGCGTCACATTTCCAATTGAAATATTTGCAGTATTTCTTTGTTCGAGTTTGGCGCCGTACACCATAGTTTCAAGCCGTAGCACAATATGGGTTTTATTATGGCTTTATAAATGAGTAACTTTTTTGTCAAAAGTAAAACAAATAAAATGAATAGATACATTTGTCAAGTCGATTACTTAATTCAAACTCATTTCTCAGTCATTTAAAACAATTCAAAAACATTGTCCTTCAGTTTTTTGTAGTCTTTACGCTCAATGTCACATAGTAACGTAATTTATCATTGATTGAAACTTCAGATATTTTGAATTACAAACACCATGCTCGCGCGGTTTCTGTTATATGCGGGTAGAAGTAAATATCTTAGTCCTTGAGCAATAATTACACTCCAAAGACATCCGCAAGTTGAATATCTTTCACATAAAATCAATGACATCTGCTCTGTTTATTAGACATCGTAAATAAAAAATTATAGCATTATTAAATTAGTATCGGACTTTGAACTAATGTTGCATGGTATTGATAAACGACTTTATTATACCACTTAATCAAAAGATTTATGGCGACCCCGTTTAAATTCCATTAATTGATTTACTCCATAAAATTTACGCCCTATAAATATTTTGCCCTACATCTCCGCGCGACATATTGGAAAGTTTATAATTAGATCATTTAATTACGTTAGTTCACTGCAGCGTTAAGCACGTAGATTGGTAGCAGGAAAATTATAAAAAAAGCATTTAATAAAGCTTTTTAAGCGCATTTACTTAACTCATTTACTTAACACATTACTTTGGAATTTAATTATTGATTTATTTTACATTGATTACGAATAATCTTTGAATTTAGAAGGCATTAGTTTAAAAGTAAAAAACTGATTCCTAAATTGAATACTTAACTATTTTCATTCCAAAAGCGTTCTTGCCACGGAGTACCTACATTATAAATTAATCCGAAGATTCTTGCTTTAGAACTAAAATAAATGTTCACAGGTCACAAACAAAACAAGCATGATGCCATTAAGTTTGGAATTTCGAACAAACAGAATTCCAATTACGTTTCTAGTATCTTCGTGATGGTACTCACAAATTATAGCATATTCTTGTTATTTTGTTGTTATGCCCTAGGGCCCTAGGCGATGTAAGAAGCACCGTAAATTATATTATCAGCGAGTAGCCAATGTTGGCTTACGGTTCCTTGAAAACGAGAATGGTTATCAGTTCGTTCGAATGTTGAGTTTAATAGAACTGTTTTGAAATTTCTGTTTTATTAAAATCAATATGTTTTGGTACCTGTATAGAAATATGTAAAGGTTACTCATGTAATATTCGATGCACTTCATAGCTATTTCAACACACTATGTCTAGTTAAGATTATTTTGATCTCTATAGATAAAGCGATATTTCTAATATTTTATTTATGGCTTTATGGATGAGCATGCAACATATAGCTGCCAAGTCCTGTGAGGCGTAATGTTGTGATATAAATAAATATGTCATAATTGTTATAGTAGCATAGCTTTATTGTAAAAACAACGGTTTTATAAGCGTCGAAATTAAAAGAGCAGATTGTTTACGCTACTAATAGGCTGTGATACAATATATTTAATACTGTGCCCTTGCTTCGAAATCTGAAGCATATGCATACAAATTTATACTTAAATTCAGGTTCAGATTATAAATCCTTTAAAAACGATAACGCAAAAGAGGTTCCAAAAAGAATGAGATAATTATTCTTTTAAAAACTTAATAAGAAAGGGCTCGATCTTATCACATTTCAGTGTCCAAGTCGTTTTGGCCACCGCGATTGTTATCACTGGCAGCTGTTGACGCAGCAATCTAATTTGCTTTGTATAGCGAGCCGACGCCAAGCGTTTTCACAATACGGCCCACCTGGCTTGTAGTAAACAGTTTCGTTGAATCATTTGTTTTTATTGTACGACTCAGCAAGATATTTTTGTGTATACTCATATCGGTTTGGTATATTGTTGGTGTATTGGTTCTACTAGTTGATAATATTTCCCATTTTCTACCCTTTGACTTTGACTACAAAAGGAGCTCAATTCGACAGTTTTTTTTTATGTTTGTAACGCGATATCATCGGCAATGGTGGATCTATTTAAAAAAATATTTTCATCGTCGATAGAAGGATATTTCATACATTTACCACCTACTTATATAACTTTAATTGAACTCGGTTTCTTTTTACAATAAGTTTATGTGAAGTCATTGACTACGCAAACACGTCTTTATAATTGATTACTGCGTTTGTGGAAATTCTTTGACAACAACTTTATTTTGAAACAGTAAACTTTATATTTATATTTTATCAGCGTCTCCAGCCTTTCGCTGGACTATCGCCATTTATCGGACAAAAGTCGGTTAAATTGTCGGTTACAAAATTTCTTGAGTAGTTACGTACCTCACGCTGAAATACAAAGTATACAATTGTAATAGTAGAAATAAACTTTACAAATTATACGTTAGGTTCTCCGGCAATCTTCACCATCTAACATCGATAAACTGAAAATAACTGTAAATAGTCACGCTACCTTAACAAAAGGCGTTTATATCACGCAGATACTTGCGTCTAGGTACCAAGAATTTCTTTCGTAATATAATGATACTTGATCTCTTCTCCGTTTGTCCAAACCGCGTGTAATCCGAACACAACACTAATTAGAACATGATTAATAGAATTGGGGGCAGTTCCTCTGTTCGGAAGTGAATTGTGCAGAACATTAATTTCCTCGCTGGCAACTGGGATACGGTGTGCCGTAGTGGAAATCAACCTACTTGTTTGTTTGTAGCCTATTTCTGAGAATGTGGGATGAGACCTGTTTGAAGATGTGCAAATAATGTGGAGTGATTCATATGTCGTGGGAAATATTTTATTTTTGTTTTTTGTTACTTGTAATTTTGTTTGTATATAGTTGTTATGATAGACGCCAAAAATTAAAAAAAGAAACTCCTGTCGTATCGAACTTATAGAAGAGATTGTAGTTTTCAATTCTTTAATTTAGGAAATATTATACATATTTTTGGCCCGAAGAGCGACAATAAAATTAACTCGTGTGTTATTTTAGCATAGGTACTACTTTTCCATTAAACTTAACAAAATTTCTTAAAAACATTTATCATTTAGCAAATAATTAAACAAAGTTAAACCATTAAGGGTGGTTTAAGAACAACAAACTCCTGTAACAGAATACCTTGAAACTACATTAAACATCATATATTATGTTATCTCAGGTCCCGGCCCAAACTTTATTGTTAATTTCATTCGCTGGCATTCGCGATACATTCGCGCTCGAGTTACCACTGGGAACGATAATTATGTAAAACAACTTGTGTTGCGTACATTTTTGTTTCTGTTTATACCTAAATATGTTTGGTTATATTATGAATATTATTAATCATCTGTTTCCCAACGGAGTAAGCTTTTCAAATATGGCGAGAATTTCAGTGTGCTTAAAAAACCACTTTTGAAATAATTCAAAAAGAGGTATTGAAAAAGTAAGGTTGCTTAAATTTTAAAAATGATTTTCCCGCCATTATTATAGTTATGGAAAAGTGCAGAAGGTAAATATCCTATGCTAAGCTAATCTGCTATCGTATTCTGTACGCAATAATGGTCCAATATTTAAATCGAAGCTTGAGAATTTTTCTATGCCTTTGATTGTTAATCTCTTTGATTTACTTCAAGCATACTGGCGTGCATTTGTTTTTTCTAACTGCCGATGGCCAGAACCCAGGTTGCTTACCCTGTGTTTATACTCCAGTTACTGCAAAGCTTCGTTTAACATTGCTCCCTGATTTGACCCACTTTTCATGTAATGTGGTATGTATTTACTATCGCCTGTTTCAATGGCTATAAGTCGTAAAATTTAAAATTGTTTTAGTGTACGTTCATGGTTACGATAGCTGTAAAATTGAAACGTAGATCATTAGTCACGCGCTGTGTGGGGATTTAGGTTTTGTGTGAACCTTCTAGTGCTTTGTTGTTTACTTTAACGATGACGTCATTGTTCAAAATTTCGCTTTTTTATAATGGTATTGTTGGTGGACGTATCGTTTAACTGCTGGGAAAATGTATTTTCCCAGTATTTCTATTTATATTTGGTTGGTGGACTACACTTAGATTTACAATTAAAGTTTTATCAAAATCAAGAACTAGAGACGTTTAGGAGCTCCTAAACGTCTCAAATAATAACCTCAAAATAATCAATAATAATCAAATAATAATAACAAAAATCAATAATAATCTCAAATAATATATCGTCTGCTTAGCTAAGCAGACGATATATTATTTGTTTGCCTGACAGTAATTACCATTTCTTTAGTTCGCAGTCAACAGGGTCGCAGTAACCAATGTAGAGCGATCATTTCTGTTCATGTATTAATTGACCATCGTCTGCTCAATCCGAAAGCCAAAGCTTATAACTGCTACTGTGTATAAGAGGCAAATAGACGAGGTAATAAAATTTTGAAGCCGAGTGTACGTTACCACCATTTACAGTTACACTACCGACCAATTAGTGGCTATTCAGAATATTTCCCAACTGTGAACAAACAAAATGGGCCGCAAATCGCAGCGGCAACGTTCGCACACTTAAAATGAAAGAAAAGACTCTTAACAAAGAGGTTTCATCTTAAGCACTCAAATGCAAGCGTGTGTGACCTTAGGGTATGAATAAGTCAAGTTTACAAATAAAATTTTCTGTTTAACTTAAAAACGAAACGGTCATGAATTTTAGACAAAACAAATTGCATAATATATGTTTTACTCGTTTTTGTTATGAATGGGTAGTAGGTACTTATTCTATGAACCTAGATATTTTGAAAATGGTTACTTTGTAAGTTAATTTCGAGGCGTGTATTTGTTATTATTATATGCAAGCATACCTGTATCCATTTAAACTTAATTAAACAAACTTTAAAAAAAATCTTTTAGTTTTTAAATTTTTCGTCTGTAGGTTTTAGAACATGATTTTGTCGATGTACAAAGTGCGCTCTATATATAATATATTCTCAAAGTCCCACGGCAGTGTTAAAGCTCGCACGTTTAATGCCACAAAGACAAGGACAAGCTCTACTTTGCTAGAAAGATACAGAAAAAGTCTTCCTTAAATGTAAATTAGCGGAATTAAGCGTCAGTGCATTTGCTTAAATAGGGCATTACTATGTAACTAGTGTGTTGGGAGCTTTGAACTAGGGTATGCTAGACAATTCTGTGAGAATCACAAAGCTGTAATGAAGCTGCCAGGGCTTTGTTGACTTTTTTAACAGCGGCCTTTACTTTTATCTCGTTGACGAACATCGATAGAGATATTATACATTATTAAATGTACAATATTTCGATTATTTATAATAAAATAATTTATAATATTAGAAAATAACTGCGCAGTAAAGCTGCGTCACGTAAGAAAGCTTGGACTTAGTTATATTAAAATTAAATTTATAAAAATAGTGTAGGTACTACGAAAAAAAACACAACAAAACAAAAACAAGTTCCTGACTTATGCTTTTATCAAAAGCTCTAAACGTGTCTTTATTAATCAATTTAAACAGAGAATATCACACAAAAGTATTATTGTTTCAAACGTTAACCTTCAAAGTAATCGTACGATTAACAAATACTCCAATTACATTAATTAAACAACTGTTGTCATTGAGTGTAATATAATAATTAATACTCATTGGGTCACAGTCGTAATCTTTAAGCAAATAGACAAGATCAAATTCCACCCAGCCTTGAGTGCCGGCTCGATTTGGTTACATGTAAAACTAGTGATTTGCCCCGGTTCCTCCTATATTTTGAGGATATTTTATCACATTTCTAAGGCACGAAAAACCTGACTTTGGTTAGTTACACGAGGTTAAATTGACAATATTGTATGAAGAAACGTCAATTTAACTTCGTGTTAGCATTTAACTCTAAGTTAAAAAATAACCCGAGATCGTGCAAGCGGGCCTAAGAGACTTGTTCGGAGGTTTACAAGATTACCTATTTAAAACTATTTAATATTTGATTTCAGTATTATGAAATGAGTTTGTTTTCGTATATGGATGTATATACAAAAAGTTATTATAGGCAAAAAATTACGACAAAAATATTGTGGGACTATAAAATTTTATATAAAACTAAAATTTTATAAATATTGATGAAAAAACAGAATGAAAGAGAGACGCGAAAATGTGTCAAGCGCTGAAGTGCTCTTAAGAGCATTTGCTTCATCGTAACTTTTTTACAAGCTCGTTTAGATTCTTATTAATTATGAAAACGGGTTAACCTATTAAGTCGGATTTAAGCCCAAAAAATACACCATTTGAATGCCGGTTCTTTATTATTTTCGAGTGAAGAGTAATAGTAATGTAGGAATCCGTAATATAGAATGAAAATGTTAAAGAAATGTGTCGCCATTTTTGATAGGTTGTTAACAAATTATTAAGGTAATGAAATGTTTTTACGTATTAGTAATAGAGTGATTTAAATCTACACAGACAAATAGTACCTTGGTTTACGCTTTATGAGTTATGTCACTAGTCTGAGTACAATGACCTGGTGGCCCCATTTATTAAATCGATTGTATACTTCGTCCTTTGTATGTAGCGAGTACTGCAACGCTCGGTAACTGTACTTTTTTTTAATGTAGCCATTGTCTAGAAAAAAATGCAAATAGTAAATTAATATTCCTATTATAATCACCAGTTATAAATATGACATTACAAACGTAACATTGTGAGTTATATTTGGTAAGAATAAAAGTGATTAAATCCTTTTTCTATTACATCTCATTATTGGCTCTCTCCAAACAATAATATTTGGCTATTTGACAGGGGTACCTAACAATAAAACATAAAAAAAAAAATATATGCTAGTTTATAGACAAAAAAGAATTTAAGTTTTTTTGCATTAATTAAATAATTTGTAAATATTTTTATTTTGGAAAATTTTTGGATTGACAAGAACTGAAACGCGGGAGGCCAAAATTAAGCATCGTGTGACATCACTTTCCAAAAATTCTGTGAAAGTTTCAGTCAAAATACGTACAGGAGTTATAGCGTCCAATTAGCTTTGTGTGTGATTCGACGTCACAGCCAACAATGTCACGTGACCGACTGTTTAACCGCGTATTTAAAATTCGTCATGTAGCCAATTATACAAGAGGATGTCACAAATTCAAAACTTCCGACAAACGTTCCAAAACTCTGAAACCCAAACTTAATCTACTTATTACTAATAGCACTCGGTGAATCTATTTCTTTCCCCTCAATACATACACAGACAATTCCACAATTCCGTTGCTGGTCAGGTCTCGCCACACAGGCAGTATTTTCCCCACATAGCAGACGTTTCTCCAGGCAAAAAAAGTTCTGCATTCAGCCAGCTTTCCGAGACGCGAGGCTAGAATCAATTCATTGCAATGTGGTATGGTTAGAAACGCCGTGTCTGTTACTTCTTAATTGTCTGCATTGAGGATTTTTAATTGTCTTTCTTAGAGCTTGAAGGCCTATGTTAATTGGGCACTTTCTTTGCAGTTGCACTTTGCTGTATTTTGAGCTTTGTATTTCACTTTCATAAGATTGTAGGTATTAGGTAATATCGTTTAGATCTGATGTTTTAATTATTTTATTACCGTTGTAATTTTCGAATATTTATACAGAAGTGGAAAATATATTATTTACACATGACACACGTGTTTCATAATATAAAATACTTTATAAGTAGGTGTTTGTAATCATTGTTTATGTTTTTTTAGTTATGAATATAAGATTACATAAACATAGGAAATTTTATAGAATATTGCATCTTTGACTAATGAATACTTCGTCGTTGCTACCTGTCCTACGTTTACTTAATTATAAATGTAAAAGTTTGGGAGGGTATTTCTTAAAATCACAAATCGGATCTTGATGTAACTTTATAATACTGTAGTATATACACTGAAACAGCACATGGACTATTAAAATTTGTAGCAATACAAACACAATAGTTGTCGTGCGTTGTTGCTGTATTTTAAAAAGAATCACCTCCATAAAAGTTTTCCATTTTAATTTGACAAAAAATCCGTTATATCACGGGATTTCGTAACACTTGTCAATTGTCTGTGCGAACCTCACTCA
This sequence comes from Diachrysia chrysitis, assembly GCA_932294365.1. NCBI lineage: Eukaryota > Metazoa > Arthropoda > Insecta > Lepidoptera > Noctuidae > Diachrysia > Diachrysia chrysitis. Next base: position 4,858,890 of record OW028649.1, on the reverse strand, counting down.
ACTCGCGTCAAGTTGACGTTTGAAAACGATTCTCTCGGCTTTTGACAAGACAGCGTCCTCATGTCCTCATACCACTCGCATCCCATTGTTTCCGATAAGAGCAGTCACTCATTTACATACGATTTGGGGTTTTGGTAGGTATGGTGTTTACAGAACAACAAATAATTGCAATACTTTCTACATGCATAAAACAAAATGTCAAACATTTTAACCATACTTAAATAGTTTAGAGAATTTCCTGCATTTGTCAGTCTTTCGCCAGGAATTAGCTAATTCTCTATCTGTTGTGCCTTTCTAAGACAGGAATTTTAAAATTTGTATATTATTTATGCTATCCTTCAGGATAGGAACATAGTTATTTCGCTAGAGTATGTAAAAAAAAATAAGAGAATTGTTAGGGAAGAGGCCAGCAACTTGTTCTTCCTTCGACACAAGATGAAGTTACCAATTAAAACTTTTCACATAACAATAGCGAGTTGTTCGTGCAGTAAAACCTAGTTTCTCGCAACCTCCTTTGAAAAGTATTGGAACATAAATCCAGCCATCTTGTATTCGCAATATTCCTCGGAGCACTATATAGGTCGATCGGCGCTCAAACAGGTGTGAATTTCGCACGCCAGTGACGTTCGCAAATAAGCACCTGCAAGTCGATAAATACACAGGACATATACTTACTTAACTATACATGAGTATAAAATTGTGCAGGTGAATAATAAAACAAATATTTTTTGCGTATAATTTGTCATTTTGCATTTGCATTAAAAGTTAATTTAGATACTTATCATTTTTTTTAAAGATTGGTGTCCATTAAGGTTTATGTGGTCATTCAAGAAGAACAATGCACATTGACAATAATTATCAACCGACACACGTAAGTCAACGGTCTTATCAATAATTGCAATCTTTATTGCCATTATTATGACTGAATAATATTTTTTTATGAATAAATCTATTAAAGAAAATCTTGATCATCTCTTCTGTTTTCTTTTATTTAAAATATTCGCTACAATGGAACATAGCGACAGTGAAGTAGCTACATGTAAAGTTTAGTTAGAAAGTTAAAGTTTGACTAACTTATTTTTATCTCCTCGATCAGTATGAAGAAATAAAGGTCCGATTATTTTAACAAGACCACATCAATCACAAGTTGAAGTCGTTATGTGGGTCACACCAGCTAGAAGTAAACCTATGACTTGACGCTTTTGTTTTATACTTTTAAGTGGCTTTGTCTTTAACTATTGAAAGAAGAGCCACTTAAACTTCTACTTTCGTTTAGGTACAACATTGTTTTAATCTTTTACTTTATTTCCATGCCTAATCGAATCTTAACAAAAGCCAATTATTGAGAATTGGTCGTTTATATACATTCTCTTCCTAATTGTCAATCCATTTTCCTGTCAATTAACCAAATACTTATTGAGAGTGTTTGTGTATTAGATCAACCAGAAAACTAGTCAAAAAGTAATAGCAGTTAGAAACAATTAAAAAAATATTTTCCAATGACAATCGCAGCAATTAACAATTTCCTTTAAAAGCTCGATTATTCAAATATGTATTGCACGAACCATCAATTCTTACGTCATTTTGCCAAATAGAGAATTGTCATACGTTACACAACAACATTGCGTCGTATTCGACACACGTATTCACTTCCATATACAGGGTGTAATTCACGGCGCGTCCGCATTATCACTCTGATATGGCAAAGCATAAGAATATTCATACCCTAAGGGAGACGCTGTGAACTTTACATCCGTCTGAATTTCTTTTTGTATTAACCTTGAAGTTTGCGGTGGCCGTTTTCGGGTTGCGAAAGTTAAGTATTTGTATTGTAAAGGTCGTCGAAATCTTTACAGTAAGTCTTGCTTGTTTAGATTCTGTGGCTTCAGTAAACCAACAAAAGATTGCGACAATAACTTTCACGTTTGAAATTTTAAATCCTGTTTAAATTGAATCTGAAAAAATAAATAAATAATGAATATGAAAAATAGCATTGTATATAAATGCTATTTTTGACACCCAAATTTCCATGAAACATAAAACGCTATTTTTAACCCCCAAACTTACCTACTTGGAAAAAACTAAAAAGGAAACGGTACAACAGTTATAATTGCATCGCTAGCATTATCGACAAACCAAATCCATGTAACTATAGAAACTGTAAAGTTTCATGACAGAGTAAATCTGCCCAGCTTACATGATTAAATCGGAATACCTGAAATTTTCTTGCACGAGTCACATCACACCCCAATCAAATCACACCCCAGGGATATACAAAAAGATAAATAAGACACTACTTTAACGACAAACCCTAAGCTTTTCATAATTATGAGATTTTAGATTTTAATGGACATGTTTCGTACGAAGTTTCTCGCCACAAATCGCATTAAATCTAGTAAATAGAGAAGGCTAATTGGAGTTAAGCCAGATGGGATCTAATGGCTTTATAACGAGCTTGTAGACTTCCTCGAGGATAAGGCGTTAAATAAATGAGAATGAAAATTTTACTGGGAGGTCTAGAGAAACAAAGAATTACTGGTAAATAATAAAATTACAATCAGGAAAGGAACTCTCATTTCTTGTTAGAGTAAGTGGACTTAGCTAATCCAACTAAATAAATTCTTCAACTCAATTCTTCTACAATATTTACACTGCAATTCTGTAGGCAATGTTATATTCTTCTGTAGGCATTTCGGTGGATTGAACTCGTGAAAAATATCAGCAAAATGTTTTAAAAATATGAACGTACGTAAACTGTGTGTAAGTTGCAATAAAATATCTCAAAACGTTCAATAGTTGAATTTGAGGTTAAAACCGCAGTATTTTTGAAAATAATCACTATAACAACTCTCAATAGTCCCAATGCTGGGTAAAGACCTATTCTCCAATCAAGAACGAACGAGCATTAATTTGATTTATAATGAAATAGCTTTACATATTTTTTTTGTTTCGCAGGTGCGCGTCCGCGAGTTCTACATCGCGATGCAGCGTTGCCCCTACATCCACGAGATGAAGGAGCGGCTGCTTGGCGCCCCTGTAGACGCGGAGACTAAGGAACCCCCCCGAGCGCCGCTTGACCGCCCGCTCGACCCTCAAGACAACCAGGTCGGCACCATCGTCAAAGTGAGCTCATGACATTTTCATCTTCATATAACTGCTGTGAATATTCTGATACCATTACTCTTTTACCAAATTTTTAGGGGCCTTTCCTTGTTCATGTTGTTTGAGAAATGCGCAGTCATAGGATGACTGTTAGACAAAGCAGTTTTAGTCTGCTGTTTTAGTATGTATAACGGCATCATAGTCGTTTGGAGCATTGTTAAAACAATATAGCAAATTAGAGTCTTAAAAAAAAATTGCAAGAGCAATCAATGTTTTAAAAAAAAAATGAAGTTTATACAGGCTGTAAAAACAGTAAACAGTAATAAATACAGAATACAGAATCTGAAACTTAGTGGTCATTAAAAATGATCATAGGAAATAATGTACTTCTTGAAATATTTAGAACCTTTGATGTAGATCCTGGTTTAACTAAAAATGTCGTTTCTAAGCCATTGAATAATTTGTAGGAGTTTGATCCTGTAATTATAACGATCGAATGAGCTTGAGGTGAGGTTGGGTAAGCAATATAAGCTTATTAATAGAAAGTTGATCGGTAAAAGAGAACAGGAAGATGTAATTTAATATTGTCATGATGTTTTTATGACATGATTTTAAATATTTTAAATCATTCGTAAGGATGATTCCAATTTTCTTAAGAAAGAATATTCACTGCAGTTTTCATAATTTACTATAATTTAAACTCTTATTTACCTGGTTTATTAAATGATTTAATCTAAAACTTGTGATACTGCTTTCAGTGCAAGAAGATTTTAGTTTCCTGTGAGATAAAATCTGAAACTAATGACCTGGATTTTGGGGTATTATGAAATTAATCAATCTTTTTTAAATGCCACTCTGTTATGTTTTAGTGTTATTACATGTTTATTTATCTTTCTTGGACCATTATTAGAATATTATTTATTCAGACGCGTTCAGTTCACGTTCATCAAATTTGAATTAAGTACACTATACAATGAAGAGAAATCTGAATGTGGAATTATGAACAACCTTACCACACATAAAATGTAGATGCATGTAGCTATCGTAGAAATTAGAAAACCTAAGTATAATACCTAACATCCAAGTTCAGGTTTGTAAATAAGGTTGGGATCTTGAGCTAACTGAAAATGGTATCAAGAATATTATGAACGCACCATGCAGTGTTTGTGTTCTTTGTAGCATAAAAATCAGGTGAGAGATGTTATGCAGTCTGTGCACTCTAAGGTATTCGACCATGACATCAACTGAACGGGATAAGCGGTGTGGGGTAACGATTTCGTTATGAATGATCATATAAAATTATGTGGATAATAAATATAATGTGGATGTAATCATTGTCAAGACTGCTGTGCAATTTATCATCTTTGTTTGATAACAAAAAAAAAACATGTAATATTTACTAATATTATATTAAAATAGTCTTGCATAAGCTTGCAAGAATAAGTATTCAAATTAGAGAGAAGTTGGATCAAACTTTTTCATATAGTAATCATCAGACGAATCGGTGCATAAGACATTAGAATAGGTGTCTACAGCAACAAATACAATAAACTAAGTATTTGTTCTATTAAAAATGAAGCATAATATTATCGTGCATGTAACTTTCAGCTGAATTCCGACGGGTACGGGTCGCACACGTCGCCGGCGCGCGCGCCGCTCGTCACCGACGAGTGTGAGGCGCCGCCGGACGAGACGGAGGCCCTGACGCCCACTGAGGCTGTGCTGCGGTACAGGGCCTGCTGCCAGCCCGACACTACGCCGAAGAATGCTAAGTGAGTGTACTTTCATTTAATATTTTGGTACGGTCGACGGGAATGTTAGGTTAGGAAGAGTTCGAGGGGCCGCTGGACGAGATGGAGGCAGTGACGCCCACTACGGCCGAGCTGCGGTACAGAAGGTCAAAAGGCTAAGTATACTTATTTTTTTTATATTTTGATGCGGTTGATGGAAATGTTAGGCAAGACAGGTTAAGCTAGGTTAGGGAATTAACAGTCACGGCTTACACACGTCACTCGTCAGGTACAAGTGCGACAGAGGTGTTGCCGGACAAGAGGGATGCCTTGAAGCCATAATTATAGAAATCAAAGAGGTTAAACATTTTAATGTTATTGTTAGATATTTTACATGCAAGATAAATACCTTAGTTTCTAGTCTACAAATTAGAATACGGCGCATATTTGCCGACGAGTATAATAGAGAAATTCCCAGCATTACCTAGCAAACTGCATTCTACCTGAGGGGCATAAACAAACTCCTGCAAGCTCTGCATACCTAACTGTTCAACACTAAAACAATGTAGGTATAGCATCTATTTATACAGCATGATACAAAAACAACACGGGCCGGTTACTTAATCCATGTCTGCGATCCGTCAATGAATTATTTATATTTTGATTCTGTAATAAATCTCGGCGAGGAGGCCAGAACAATAGAATTTTATATGACTACATTTGATTAAGTGGTACTAATTTAGCGCTGGTGTTTGTTTCTTTTAGTTCTCCGACGATTGATGTTACGCTAGAAAATGTTAGGGTAGTATAATATCTTAATAATATATTTTCATATAACAGAAAAATATTATCCAGAGTTTTTTTTACATTAGCCTGTAGTATCCATGATGTATAATTGCCATATTTGACTGCTGTTTATTTATAGTTGTGTTTTGTAAATATCAGGACAAGATTTCAATAAACGAAAATTGAATTGGAAATGACATTTTTTTTTGTATATTTAGATTGACATGACAACCACTATCGGGTCAGCTAATATATGATATAATAATTGTAGTTTATAAATTACATAGCTAAACAGAAAACACAATTTAGTTGTTATTACGCAAAATTAATTAATTTGCCATAACTATTTCTTTAGTTAGATTGATTGGCTCAAGTATTGTGTTTATTTCACTTTCATTGGCAAACAATTAAACGTCGCTTTGTCTTAATGTAGGCCAAATAATTTGCTGTGAGTAATCGTTGTGTCTTATTAAATTACTAAGTGGCTCGTGAAAATCTAAAAGAAAGTAAGATAATTGCTATTTACACAACGGACAAAGTTAGTTTGTTAAAAAGAATTCGGTCGCAGCACCTTCATGTGTATTTATGAAACCGTTCTTAAAGTCCGGTGAAGCAGTCAAAACCTTCGCTTAGGCTAACTGCGTAAATCTCTTCCAAAAAAAAAAACGTTCTAAATAAATCAGTTTTTACAAAATTCTCTGTGACAAGTGAATTAGTAACTAATATTTTATTCTCCACATCAACTAGCAAAGCGGAAACCACGTAACAATCTGTCACACAAAAACCAAATAGACTTCTTTATGTGCATAAATTAAGGCCTATTTATCAATAAAGGACCAAATGACCAGGACAAAACCTCGATAGACCATTTAAAAATAAATAAAGGGGAGGAAGCTGTAATCAAAGCACTTCCATGATGCTCCGATGGACAATCGATTAAATGGTAGAGTACCTACTCACATACTAAATAAGGGCACGTGTATAAACTAACTACGATATAATTTCAACCTTATTGTGTGTTAGTTAAAGTTTAATTCTGCGTAGTTGTGGTCCTAGGCAAAGGTCTATTGTGTAGACAAGAATATCAGGGATAAAACAGTTATGAGTACTCGACCTGTGTAAATATCACAGTGTGTCTACCTACGTGATTAGTAAAAAGGTGCCACAGTTCCTTTGTAATCTTCACACATGGCGCCGATTAAAAAAGGAAAGTAATGGCCGCACAATCAAAACTGTAAAAAAATTAAGCTGCCGTTAAGTCTCATTATTTGGAAATAAATTTGTTAGTGCTTATAACTATAGTAGTTATAGGACAGACTTAATGAAATGAGAGCACTTTTTCAAGTGCTTTTCGTAATGACATGAGAGTCCCGATCATCAAGCATGACAGGACTAGTCAACGTAGCGTCAGCCATCTAGGTACCGAATTCAACAATTATGCCTAAACATTGAATTAAATAATGCTACCCACGTGTGATACCCACGAATTGTTTTACAAACACGACTGCAATACCCACGGTCGATACAATGTTATAATCAACCGCTTGACACAACTATGGATGCATTTAAAACTTATTTAGCCGTAGAATAATGTAAACACTCATTGTGAACTCCAAGGTCGTCTGTATTGGCAATAGACATTATGTCATAGTTTAAAATGCAATGTAGTTAAGTAGTTAATTGCCTTCACACTCACATTGTACATGTTATTGATCGCACACCACATATCATAATTAATTAGCAATATGTTCGTGTCTAGGTAAGTAACACGTTGACGTGTTGTTTACGTAAAACTGTGCGGATAATGTTTCAGGCAGTATAATTATGGCGGTTGCTTTAATAGCACATCAAGGAGATAATTTAATTTTAGCACAATCAATTTAGGCCACGCTTCGTTTTTCTATTAAAAGTTAAAGATAGATACTTTAAGCTTCCTGCATTAAAAGTGCAAAGTTTTTGAAATTATTTACAATTCGCAATAATAGGAATATTCCAATAAGTAGATATAAATTTAGAAATAATTAAACTTAAAAATTAGCAGCTCTATATAACTCCAGGTTAACCGCAATAAAACGCAATTTTTACACAACCGGTCGCAAATATAGGTCAAGGCGCAAAAACTCTTTGGTGAAACCTACAAAGGGTTCTTGGAGACAAAAGATAAGAGATATCATCGTTTAATCTTCCAGAAGGAGGGCGTTTAGAGTTGTGCTAAGAGACCATTTCGTCATAATTCTGTAGAGCGTGTGTAGATTTTAGCATGTGTCTGTCACCACTAATTATAGTGTCTTAACTAAATTCAGAACTAGTTATAAGGCGGTTCGGTTTTGCAATTACCGCGCAGTTACGGTTTGCTGACTCTGGTTTGCTTTTTAAATTTTAATTGACTGGTTATATGTTTGAATTAAATACGGTTACTTTGATTTACTCGAACGCGTTTTATTGGTTTATTATTATTTAGAAATAATTTATATTGTCCCAAAATTAGAGCAATGGTGGTTACTTAGGCTTGCATCTTGTGAGTCATTAAATTTATAAATGGTAAACTGTCACATAGTATACGTACCGTATATACCTTGTTTTATATATTTTTTTGTTATGTTAAGGACAAAACTATTTCAATTCATGAAAACATATTCACAATACAAAAAATAACTGAATGAAGTAAAATACTGGCTTCTGGCTCATACTCTTACTCACTATTTCTATGTGTTCACTTATGATGTAGTAAAAGATAGTGATCTTGGCACTTCTTGAATTGGTTCAACGAACTTATAAGTTTCAGAACATCGGTTCGCGCATGCGCGTCGACTGGCATCCGGTGTTCCTACATTCAAGATTTCTTTAATACTAGTTTTTATAATAATACACTGGATTATAAGTTTATAGCGAAGGACACTAAGAATGACACGTAGTTTTTTTTTTCTAAAACCGGCATGTATGTTTAGACTACTATTTATACTCTTTTTAAACGGACAAAATGTTTATCTTAAAACTTATCTTTTTACCAACATAAAACTAAAATGTCGATACAATTTTATCGATAAAAAATCACGGCCGCAACACAACAAAATTGCGACGGAATAAATTACCATCGCTATTTTTGCATCACAGAATTCCATATCATTCCTTTGTTTGTTCCATAGACAAGCCAAATACACGTGCATGTGCAATATTAGGGTTGGCACGCATGCTTGGGGTGTGTTTGGTGGTAGGGGCTGGCCCGGGTCAGTGGGTCGCGCGCAGCCTCCCGAAGCTTTCCGGGAGAGACGCGCCTCTATCGACCGCGTGCCGCCACTGCTTGTTCTAGGGCTGTCCGAAATCGGAGATAGATTTACTCGTTTATTTACGTTGTTGTACTAGCAAGTGATTAGGAATACTGGGGTTTATGAAAATAGTACGACATGATAAATGTTATAAATAATGGTAATATTATATTCATTTCTTTTAAGAAAGTTGTCTTTCTTTATGTTCTTTCTGCCTACAAAAATATATTTGTACGATGCGTAATTCGTTGTCTGCATAAAGAAGTTGACTAGGAAATTACAGTACAAATATTTAGTCTATTTATTAAATATTAAAACATCATTCCACCATCCATTCTAGGATTATATTTCGCCACTCCGTCTATGAAGCTTTAGAAAGACCCTCGCGCTATTTAAGAGTGCAATTTATTCAAAATGGGGTGCTACGGAGGGTCGGTGCCGCCCCTGTTTTGGGAGTACAAGCGGCGCGCAGCATCCATTACTGCGCAACTCTCGGCACACTCAAGCCAGAGGCTCGGTACAGTGCCGCACCTCCATACTTCCGGAGGTCTTTAAAAGTGTTCCTCGGCCCTTTACCTATCCTTAACCCTGAGCCTTTCATTATGGGCACTCTTTAAATCCTTTTACCGCCCTGAGTGTTGGAAGTTATGGGGAAAGACAAGCATCCGCCCCCTGAGGCAGAAGTGAAGGTAGCGACCGTTGACCTGGAGTCCGTGGATAACATGGCGACTCTACCGGTGGGACAGCACCGCCAGCAGGGCAGTGACATCGCGATCGCCGAAAAGCATAATAATGCGAACAAAGAAATGGAACTGAAATGCGTCCAACCCAAACCGTCTAAGAAGTATGTTATATAGACCGTGTTTTAGTATTTGTTTTTTTTTTATTTGTGTTTAGGTACTTAAAATAATATATATATTTACCAACGCTATAAAGACGTCAAAAATATATTTTTTTCTTTAAATAACTGTATCACATTGATAGTTCTTTGTGTTCGTTCATTCAAATTACGTAAGTTGAATTATTATAATTACTAACCCTTTCCAAATACTTTAAAACTAATTATGTTCGAGATTTATTTATTTATTTTGAAATTATCAATTGTATTTTTGAATTAATTATTTTCGAGATATAATTATTTAACTTGAATTAATTAATTGTATGTTTGAATTAATTAATTTCGCAACATGTGAAACTTAAATAAAACAATTAGCTACTTTAATTCACTTACCAAATTATAAAAAAGCACTTTAGTCTTTGGCGGCAAACTTGAAGTATACGCCCATAATTTCCATTCACTGGAAATAATTTAATCTTACTTAGTCGTACAAAATTAGATTTTAAATGCCATTTACATAAAAATTTCGTTCATAAAGGTACCTACTTTTTTATTTCCGCGGTCTAACGTTTACTCTTTGTTTGTTCCACAGAACTTCGCTCTTTATCATCTCGAGTTTCATCTACGCCAAACTCCTGGTCGTTGTGTGTATTGCTTACGTCATCAGTGATGTCATTACACACAACCTCCCTCTCTATTACTACGAAGGGTTCTTCACCTACCTGTATGGCATGAGCATTTTGTTTTTGTTGTACGTCTTCTGCTTCCTACTACAAGGTTTGTAATATTTACATTATAATAAATTTTGTTTCTTATTCTGATAGATTTTTAATTCAATCAATGTTTAGAAAGCACTTGCTGCAGTGGAAGCCCACCAAAACCGAAGCCCCCGCCCAAGGAAAAGAAACCGAAGAAAGAAAAAGAAAAGAAAACCAAAGATAAGGAAGCAAAAGAAGGCAAGGATGGAAAAGATGGCAAAGATAAGAAAGATGGGAAGAAAGATGGAAAATCTAAAGACAAAGGAAAAGAAAAGGATGACAAAGAGAAGGCTAAGGAGTCCAAGAAACAAAGCCAATTCCAGGTGGGTGATGCACAGCTCACAATCATACACAGCACATCCATATATTTTTGTTCTTAACATTATTACATACTCTCTTTTCGCTTTCGCGTGTCGTCCTGTGTTAGTAACCACATACATATATATTTAATTAATTTCAATTATGTGATTTGTTTAATTTAACTTTTTTTTTGTAAATGCACTCGTTCGCAATTATTATTTGACCTATCACATTTATCATGGTCAACGCTTCGTCCAAACACATCAGGCCGCATGATCCCCGTTTTGTTTACGCTGCCTACTTTTTGTTTTTTCCATATCATTTGGGCAGGAGGTGTATCCCCGTAAGATGCGTGATAAAGTTCGTCAACAGCAATTGCAATTACAAATGGCGCAATTGTATGCGTCTGACCAGGTGAGGTATCTTGACGCATCCTGCTTGAAGTGTATCATATCATTGCGGAGTGCTTTGGATGTGCTGTCGTAGTTCGTTTGTTCATACTGCTTCTGTTTTCGCTATTGGATCACCATGCTTTCATGTAGGCTTCGTGTAATCACACTTGAAGTCGCCCGACTTGTTCTTAAGACTGTAGAATTGCATCGACATTTCCTGAGTTAAATTTAACACACGGTTCCTTTTTCATTTAGTTTTACTAATTTTATCTGAGCTAGCGATTGCCACCTCGTTTTCGGAACATGTATACAATCTCTTAATTAATTAACCTCAACAGATTTACATGCATTTAAGTATGTCCGGTTGATCCTTGAATTAGTGGCTATATTTGTATCTTTAATGACTGAAATTACATACAAAATATTTACAGCAACAGCAAGATATTGTCGAAATGGAAGCGGGCCCTGTTGCAAGACCAATTCGTAGACGCAAGACTTCTCAGAACGACCACAGCCATGGCAGCTTCTTCCTTAGGATTGGAGCAATTGGTAAGAAAAATAATGATTGTACTTAAACTGGTTCTAATTAACTGTATTACGTTACGGTGTACATTAGTTAAATCGGACCTATAAGTACAATAATCTTAGTCAAAGTTTTAGGTACTTGCACTTATTTGATCAAAAGGCATCAAATAGTCAAAATAACATAGCTACGTTAACTTTATGATTACAGCGTTTGGTCTTGGTACAATGATTTACAACGGGCTGGAGTTTGGCACATTTTTTGAACTTCCTTTGGATTCCCCTTGCTACTTGATCTTGAAGGGAGTTAATCCTGTCCTGCAAATGGTGTTCACATTCATGCAAATGTACTTTATCTTCATGAACTCACGGGTAAAAATATTTTTAATTCATAATTTTTCATTAAGTATTGTATTGATAGGAAGACTTATTATTTGTTATTTTTTTAGTTGAACATCCATCGATTTAAGGTGATTGCTCGATTCGGTTTGATGCATGTGGTTGCCACAAACATCTGTGTTTGGATTCGCACTTTAGTATTGGAATCGCTGAAGGAAATTACCGACTACCACGTTAAAAATCCTCAGGGTTACTCTGGCGAAGGCGTGTTGGGAAGTAAGTGAAATATTTTTTAACTGTAATCACGTAGATAAATATAACAAATGCATTAAAATTCGCATAAAAATCTGCAACTAACTGGCAATAAACGATTTCATGACAATTATTTTACGTTTGTTAAATATATTAATCCATCCATCTCCAGAAGTCATCCGAAAGCACACTCTGAGGCATTCCGGCAAAGTGTTCGGTGCTGCTTCTACTGCCGCTACCACTATCGCATCTGCTGTCATAACCACCGCTAAGACCACCGGAGAGCAACTTATAAACGTTGTGACCTCCACGACAGCCACTAATTCCACTACTCCTACCACAAGTTAGTATTCACACCCCTTAATGTTTTGTATCCCTGTAATGCTAACATATGCATGAATGTCTATTAAAATGTGTTTTGGAATAATTTTTCAGCAACTACTATCTCACCATATAATAATGTGGGTGGTGGGTTACTTCCTAAGTCGAAACTGATCGATACTATAAAGAGTACTATAGGTTATGACAACGGGATGGGATACGGTCGCGAGTTCCGAGAATGGCCTAATGACAATCCTTTCACTACCTCCTCTTTTGCACCACTAACAACAGAGTCCGATAAAGTGACTCAGACCCAGACAGCCATGCTGGAAGTTTTCCAGTGGCTACGTACTTCGACTTTGAAACCGATCATTAACGCTATTTCCACTATGATGCCATCGACTACAGGACAGATTGTAACTGATAGAGATGAATGGGGCAATAGTGTCGAAACTTATCGCGTAGATGAACCACCACATTCGCCAGGTTGGTCGTTGGAGTGACGTATTGAATTATTACAAAGTTAAACGCCGTTGCACTTTTTATTTGCGGATTGACCAATGTTATTTGTGTTCATTACAAACCCCACGTTCGCGTTCGTTGCACATGAGTTCCTTCATATTTTACTTTTAGGTTAAGATTTGTTTGCGTCTTTTGCATGTTAAGTTACGTATTATGATCATGTCCCTTGTTATATTTATTGATAAAAATGTATATATAAATATGTAAAAATTTATATTTAAGTATACCTACAGTTTTAGTAGTATTTAAAATAATCAGAATACACGCATAGGTACACATATAACAAGGGGCATCAGTAGTTTTAATGGGTAGTTTAGATTTTTAATAACAGTATGAAATCAAACCCGATCACGATTTTTATTCAAAAACGTTATTTTCAGTGAATTCATCCGAGATTTTCGAGTCGTTCGACGGCCTCAATCCAGCTGCCTTGATTGCCAATATCGATAACACTACTGTTTGCGGTCGAAACCCAATTATGGGCACTATCGTTTCTGACTCGGCACCTTATCTATACCCATTCATCATTGAGTATTCTCTCATCGGCGCCGCAGTCATTTACGTGATGTGGAAGCACATTGGCCGCTACCCCAGGTAAATATAGTCGTTTAATACAAATTCCTAAATCTAACCGTCATCAGTAAATGTAGAGCAATAACTATTATTCTTGTAGAAACCATTTAGCATTACCACTAACAGTCAATTACCGAAGTAATCTCCACCGCACTTAGCCACCTTAAGCCCGATTGATAGTCAATAAATTCCCAAACACGAAGTCACGTCATGGTAGTTAACCTTCTAGTTTAGTAACACTAAAGCACGCAAAATTTAGAAGTAAAGTATAGCATCATCGCATACGTGACTTTGCACGCGTTTGGTTGCAGCGTGGCCAACGACGAAGATCTGGAAAGACGTCTGGAGGCTGTTCTCTCCCGCAGGGCGGCGGCACTTGCAGCAGCTCAGCGAGGCAACCGTGTGGATTGTGCTGGGGCCTCCAAAGGACTTTTCTGTGGACTCCTACTGCTCGTGGCCTCTCTCATCTGTTTGATACTCTTCTTCGTCCTGATAAGACACCAAGAGTTGAAGCGCCTGTCGATCTATTTGGCTGATGTATCTCACTGTGCTCTGATGGTTCTATCTATACTGGCTATTCTGATTGGATTTATACGGTAAGATTTAACTAAATAACTTGCATTTATTTTGTTTAGTTTTTGTGTTAATTATTTTGTTTTGTTTTTTCCCGACCTTTTTCATTTTCACTATCCTATCCTCTAACTCCTTAATCTATCAATGGCTCCACTCATTTTATGTTTTGCACAAAAACTGTGCTAACTCACTCTACCACCAAACACAATATTTGAATATTTTCATTGCATTTTTTTCTGTTCTTAATTAACGCAACCATGTTAATTTTGTTTTGTCCTTTTATTTACCATTTTGGTTCTGTTCACTATTTATTAAACTAGTTGTCGTGTTATGAAATGGAGCAATACTCCTCCCTCCTGTACCGAGCCTCTTCGCAGGGTGCAATCGTTGAAGTTCCGCTCCGAGGAGCAATCTGACCTGAATGACATCCTGCTGCGTGTGTCTGCGTTTGGCCTCTTCGTGTACGCCGTGTTCAGCGTCATCGCCGGTGGTATGGGAGCCTTCACTCACGAGCCCAACCTTCTCGTAATGATTACTGGCTGCTTAAGTGTGCTTCAAGTAAGTACCGAACCATTATTTGTTTACAACTTGTGCCTTTTGACACAAGTAGGTAGGCACTTAAACAAAAAACTCTCTCGAGTTTAGAACCAATATTTATAGTCTAATTATTTATAATAGTTGTGTCACCTGTTTTGTCATATAATCGGCACCGTAACCTTGGGTAAATATACACATTGAATTTGTCCACCGAAACCAAACATGTTTAAACTCTCACACATTCTTCTTATTGTACAATCATCTTTGTTTACACAGGTGGTACTCCAATTGTTGTTTATCGCGGATGTTTCCCGGCGTCGTGTTCACCTGCCCGAGCAAGAGCGCAGCAAGCCTGCTCGTCAAGCCGTCACCTTTCTTCTCATCTGCAACGTTACCATGTGGCTCATCTACACTTTCGAAGCACAAAAAGTTCTGGCTAATCCTGTAAGTATAGAAATGTAAATAGACCTTAATACCGTAGGAAATTTTGTTTACTATTTGTTTTACTTACCGTGGATAATTCCTTTTCCAGGTCCAACTCGATTTCTACGGCTTCGTGGCTTGGTCACTCGTCCAGCGTTTCACTCTCCCGCTTTGCATTTTCCACCGTTTCCACTCAGCTGTCACTCTAGCCGAAATATGGAAGACCAGCTACAAAGCGCGCCTGGAGTGAGCGCCTCGTGTTTCGTATTGGAGACCCAAGTCCAATAAAAAAAACACATCCTAACACAACAAGGATGAAAGCTACAAATTTCGTCCTCGTCCGGGACAGCAATTTTTGTAGGTAGAACGAATAAAATTACTGCTAGTTTCCAACTCATCTCGCTATTCAAAGTGTTAGTATAGGTGTGACGAATTTAGAACGGTAACATTGCATTTTACAATGTAGAAGTGAATAAGTAATTGCTCTCCCGGAAAGTATTGTAGATGACACGATATATCGCACCTGGATCTACCCTGCGGATCATCGTTATGTTGGTTATTATTTGCTACGATTCTTTCATACTTCGTTTATCTTTCACATTCCACTCTATTTTTACAGATTCAATAAAAATTAGGTTTCTTGAAAGACTGACTGTGGAGACTTTAAAGCGACCAAACATACATATTTTTCAGCTCATTTTCTTTATAGATACGTAAACAGAATTGCTCAGATTTCGGAATTCTATACTTGCGAATTTTTTTCAAGTTTTGATGAGAGGATTTCAAAAATGATTTGATCGAAACACGATAATAAAACAAATCCCAGTTGTGAAAAGTTCCCTCCTTTGTTAGAAATAATTTGTGTGCCATGGTTTTAGGGTTAATTAAGGCTTGATTAAAATTGGACAATATTTTACATTTCAGGAAAATTGGCAACAGTATCTATCTTCTTTACGACTGGTATTCTTTGTTATTACTTTATTTATAGCGGAAAAAGTTTATGTTATTGATGAATTTAACATTTCAACGCAAAATGGGAGCCGTTTTGTGTATATAAATCCATAATATCTTTGTAATATTATGTAGGATATAAAATTAAATATAAAATTAATTACTATATTAAAGTTTCAGAAGATTTATTAGCCAACATAAATTCGTGGTAAACAAGTAGGATTACAATGAAAGTTTATTAAAATGTGGTATCATAAGAGGGTAGTTGACGTGTCTAAACTATATCTGATTAAACGTACTTAACTATAGAGAAAAGTAGAGACCTGCAGCTTGAGCCGCAGAGCCCGCTTTAAACGGATCATTTTGGGTACTTCAGTTTAGGAAACATTTTTATTGCAAAGGGGCCATAAAAATGTTGTTTTTTAACAAGCACATTTGTAGCGCTGATGTTAGCATTTTCAAAGATGTGGTAACTCTAGATTTAGTATTAAGACAAATACTGGCAACATTATTAGATGTTGTGCGCGTAACTTCTACCTATTAGTGTTTAATCAATTACAATTTTGCGATGTTTTAACATGGGACTAATTTCACTGCGTCTATGTAAAACGCAAAGTACGTTAAAATTTTCTCAGCAAATATTTTCATAATGGTTTTTGTGCAATCTATTTTTATAGGCTGACTAATTTACATACCTGTCTATTCGTGTAATGCAATGATCAAACGTGATTTTCACGCGATATCATTTCTATGTTATGGATTTTGTATAAAATAGTTCATACTCGATTATTTATATTTATTAATTTTGTAAATTAACTTGTAAGGTTAAAATCGTAACTTATTGCTCTAGAGTATGAGAGTAAGGTGTGCTTACATCGTGAGAATTTGAGTGAACGTAGTTAGTTTTCGATTGATTTAAAATATTTTGATGTTTACAATAATTAGTGATTTATGATTGAAATAGCCGTGGATGGAAAAAAAATAAGAGCTCAATCAATTGATTTTTGAGAAATTTAATGGCTTAGCAATAACACATCTTAGCATGTTTATTGTTATAACTCCAACCAGCGTGTTTGGCTTGTTTTATCACTGCCGATATTTTTAACAATAGATAACTAAATGTTAGTAAGTCCTTTGATAAACCTATACTATTTCTAACTTGTTCAATTTTGTAGGTGATATTTAATGTGTACCTTGATGTTTGGAACAAAATGTACCGACGTTTGTAACTCTAGGTTTTAACATTATCATACCTATGTGGATACTATACTCAATCAGTGTTATATAGATACCAAAAATTAAAATTTGGAAATTCTACTTTCAAATATATAATTAATATATGTAAATGTCTATTTGAATAAATTAAATAATACTTATACGTGATTGTTTGTTTCATTTCAGTCGTCATTTGTTCTTTACCCATATACAGACACAATACTGATTTTATACTTAGGTATTAAACTAGCGACCGGCCTCGCTTTGCACACGTGCGAGGCCGGTCGCTAGTTTAATTAAGTCAAAACATTAATAATTTATACACAAAAACCTTTCTCTTGTATCACCATCTATTGCTGAAAACTGCGTTAAAATCCATTAATTACTATAATAAAAGATCTACGCGTACAAGCAGCGGCAACGACTTTAGTTTATACTATATAACCTTATTAAATTACCTAAACATATTCGGCTTCTTGGTTTTTACTTACTTAATCCCTGTTGACAATTTAAATATTGCTTGTAGGTTTGGCGCAACGTCGCCGTCATCTCCTCGTAGCTGACCGGTAATCGAGTTAGTCTCAAAACCGCGTTATAGTCTAAAGGCTTACGATATATTATAAACATAGGAAATATGGTTTTTACTCTAGGCTGGGAAATAATGATTGACCAAATCAACGATCTTCAGAATTATGTTTTGGAATGGCAACATTAAAGTAGAAGAAAAATCGACGTAATTTACTTTTCTTTGTAGCAACATTGTAATACTGTCAGTTTGACATAAAACGTTGACATTGTTGACAGTAAGTTACATCAACCTGGTGCGTACACCAATCAATCGGAAACTATCCACAAGTTTAAAATATACTATTATTATGAGAGTGGTTTATCTCAATTCAAAACAGTGGTATTAGTTTACTATAGTGAAAGTAGAATAAGAAATTAATATGCTTATACGTTGCTGTATGTTGTTATTGTTTTTGAATTGTGTGCGGACATCTGAGTATTTGGGTAAAGATGGGTTGACCGGGAAACGTGTTGCTGAGTTTAACAGGCGGTTTTCCTTATGGCCCTCGGTTCACAATGCTGCTAAGTTGCTGAGGGTGAGGCGGGAGGCCGAAAAAGCTGGTACCGTGGGGCAGAGCGAAGGTGGTACTGTGGAGGTCTCGTCCGTCAACAATTCTCCTTCGCCTGTAACTACCAAGCCTTCAGGCCCGCCTGATAGCAATATTCTCACGAATGAGATCAAAACTGTGCCTGCGTCGGCAGCCCCTACTACTGGTAATGTTGCACAATTTACTTGTATTTTACATAATTGCACCACTAAACCAAATTATCCTGGACACAATCCTATCATTGGTAGAGTTTTGTTACATTGACCTTGTAGTAACTACCAAGTAGTACAAATTAGCAATAAAAATAAGTATATTTATTTTGTTGCCTGACATCAACTTACTATTGTTATTTAATTTGTTAAGCTAATATTCACGGGCATTTTTTTTGCGACATCATTATTTAATAACATTAATAATTCAATTATCAAAATTCAATTTTGCATTAAGTACCTACACCATTTTGCATTTATCTAACCAACACATGGCTTGTTTACTCTATATAACATAATCTTTGTATTTGTCATAAGTACTATAACTATTTACTTGTAATAAAATCATAATTATATGTAATAGGAATGCCTATTAGTATTTCACAAAATAAACTTACTTAATCATTATATTATATGAACCAATTACAAAATAGATCATGTTAATAATAAATATTGTAATTAGGTAAGTTGTAATGTAGCATCTAATAATAATACATTATTGTTAAATACTACCGCCACCTTGGGTGTCGGTTATCACGGTAATAAGTAACCTATGTCCTTTCTTATCAAACTTATTTCATACCAAGTTGCATCAAAATCTCATCAGCAGTTAAGTCATGAAAGAGTAACAAACAGATAGACAGAGTTACTTTTGCATTTATAATATAAAGATGTTTTGTACTTATCATAATAGATGCTTTGTGTATGTATTCTAACCAGAACAAAACCTTGTGTCAGGTGTTAGATTACACTTTCCTTTTAGATGCATTGTGGTTTTAAAGTATAAATAACTTTGTATGTGTTAAGTATGTGTAAACAAATGCATTGTTTAAATTTAAATCCAGTTTATTTATGATAATTAAATTTTGCAAGGCATTTCATAAGATATGCAAAGTTGCAAACATAGTCTGTGTGATATTGCAACAGTTAATTAAGTTTTTTTTAGATCAATCAAATACATAATATATTCTTTTTGTAATTTTTTTGGAAAGCTTTATTATGTATCTATAAACTGTTTACTTTTTAATGTATTTGAGGTTGTAGAAGTAGGAACACAAAGGCAACCTGTTGACTCACATGATTTACCAATTATTGTATTTCTGGACTAGTGTTATTCATAACATGGTTATATACTTAACAAGATTTTATACAAGTACATAAAAGAATGCAAGTACATAAAAAAAGTATTTACAGTAAAAACCACCTGTTATAAATAGTACAATGTCTTAGTCATACTTTAACCCATTGATTCTGAGTTGTACCTTGTTGACCTAGAGGCTAAAGATTGTATATCATCAAACTTCTTCATACAAAAGTATACTAATCCTCTACACTGTTTATTAACATAAATAATAATGAAGTATCTCTATAATTACAGGGAACGTAACCGTCAACAGTACAATAACAGCTGCAGTCAACACCAGCAAGGTTAACACAACAATCACAGAGAAGCCGGTGAAGCAGATTGATCTGAACAACCCCGGAGTGCTCAAACGAGGGTTCATTGTCTTTGGAGGATTTGCATTGCTGGCTGTTGCATACTTTATATTTTACAGGTAATATTTCTTTCTTCCTAATTTCTTAAATCAATGAAGATGTTTTGGAACTGGGATTGGTGAAGTGCCCTTACTCTTTAATTAATTTTAATACCAATACAATGACAATGGATAATTGATATTAGTTTAGTGACATATGATTCTATTTCTTAAAAAAAAAGTTATATCTATGTAAGGAACAATTAGAATCTAAACTTTGACAGATTTTTTTGTGAGTCTGTTAAATGTATAACAATTTTGCAATGGCATTGTTTTAGAATTGAAATTCATTCAAAAGTAAACATCCCCATATCTTTATTTTCATAACAGTTGGTAATCCTTAGCTTGTATATGTTATCTATTTCGTTCGAAGAATAACTTCAATCGAAATGGGTAACATATTAATAATTTATCTTAAAATAATTATGAATTTATCTTATATAATAATTGTCTTAAAAAAAAATATGATGATATGGCCTTTTTTTTAAATGTAAACATTTTACCGAGATTGTTCCAGTGCAGTTCAAATCTCTTTTATACAATTGTATAAATAAAATAACATATTTTCAGAGCCACAATGTGTAAATACCTGTATTAAAATTATATTATTGTTTAAGTCTCATTAAATTTCTGCACATAACATCTAAACTCTATTGTAAATTTAGTCTTCTACTACTAGTATAAACGCATAATAATGCTTACTTGTTTATATTTTTTAATCTATTTGTCATTAACAATTAAATTCTTCTTATCTACTTTTAAACTTCCTAATCTGTCATTTCATAATTTTTCGTAGTTGTATTTTTATCAGTTAAGATTTTATGTTTTTAACTTAAATGTTTTATGTAATGATAGTTATCTTACAAGATTGTTTAATGGTATTGATAATATATCAGAGCTAATGAATAAAGCCCCTTTGCAAGACAGCTATCTATAAGTAGTCATGTGCTTATTTTTATTCCATGCATTTATATCAGTAATAAATAAGGTGACGTCATTTTCTTCAGTTGCACTCAGGCGCATAATTGTATCCGCGGTTTAATGAGACTTTCATAAATTACTAGATAGTGGCTTCATTTGGCCTTTCACCTCACATTAACACTAGGTCATACCCACCTTTTGGTCCAGGGGTCCAATCTGTTTTTTTCTTCTATCTAATCTAGCCGAAATTTATTATAATACCAATTCTAAAAAAATAGGAAGGTGATCATTACGAAGATCGATTTTTAGCTTACTCGAGTGTGCTCGACCTAAAGTCTTCCCGACTTTAGGGTCCAGGTCCTTGGGAAGCGTCCCTGCCTCCGCGCGGCAAACCGCGTCGCGTTAGGTCTCAACAAACAAATTTAGTAGCGCAGATTTTTTTTTAAATTCGTTCATAACTTTAATATGTAGTCAAGAAAGTGGCATATAATTCTACAAATACATAAAAATTTTAAAAACAACTGTAAGATGATTACAGTAACTTTTAACCTTTGCAGAAATACGTTTACTTAATTACTATTCGTAAAAACCCATTTACAGGAAAAAGAGCAGCAAGAATGACGCGGGCAATACGCACAGCACTATCGACGCAAACCAGTTCCGTTACGGGGTTCTCCAGTCTGAAGACAGAAGGGACAACTTGGAACTGTCCCGAGTACCTCTTACTATGGAATCTGACGACGACGAAGATGAGGATTTAGAAATCTTCGATCTAGAACAAAAAAAGAAAACACTATCGTACGTCAACCTACAAACGAACGACGAAGAAGTTGTTTTCTCACCGAAAGAGAGCTCAGATAATGATAGAGACAATTTACTTCTAGACATCGAGGATGGCACCTCTGAGACGCTTATCAATTGGAGCAGTAACGGTAGTAAGTCCATATTATAATTCCTGTCTAGTACTTACAGTAATGATTGTGTGATACAAAGTTTAAACGTGCGATTCGCATTTTTTTCCGCCATATTCTGATGTCGGATATCTGATTAAGTTCCATTGTATTTAGTGTAACTTATGCTGCGTAATGCTACTGTTAGCTTGTGATTCATAGTTTCTTAGCACTTTACTGCTTTTGTATGACATTGCTCTAATTAAGTAAGATATATCATATTTTTGATAACCTAACAGTAGCATCATGATGTAATCACCTAATTTTATAGGTTTTATTTTTATAACAGTGTAACTGTTTCGTATTACTGGAATGTACTTACGTATTCCTCAGTTTAAGGATTTAATTATCGAGCATATAAGTGCTAAATTGATGTAGATCATGAGTAATATGTATGATGAGCAAATTAGATCGTATGCTATAGAGTAAACTTCCCGCCAAATATCTGCACCACTCATTCTATTGTAGATGTGAAACACAACGCCTTTTAATCGCGCAATGTACATGTAACTATTTATATAGTTCAATATTATTTTCTGTTATTCAGTCACATGACCTTCACGTAAATTAACGTTATCTGTAACATGTGTTTTGAACAAACAGTGAGAAAACGATCTCGAAGTTCAAACGAATGTTATGTAGGTACGATTTATATTTTTGTTATATTGCATTTATTGATTTACCTCGCTCTTATGATGTGGTAAAAACATCATTATGTTCATTAACTTAAGGTGGTAAATTGCTTGTTGCTTGATTAAATATAAATAGTGGCTGGCAATCTTGAATGGAGCAATGACCGAGACATGAAGGCTGGATGAATGACGAAATGTCTTCGCGTTTCTTAAACTTCTGGTGTAATCAATATTGTATTGCTTCAAATCCAGTCAACTTACCTTCTCAAGGTCATAACACGACAATAGTTCATTTACGAAACCAATAACATTCTGATAAATTACATAACCTATTTGTGAGTTTCATGTTGATGTACCTACTTATAATATTTACATAAAAAGCGTTGTACCTACTGTTTGTTATTCATTAATAACAGATTTTTTCTTCGATACTTATAAGAGCTTGTCTGATATAAATATTTAAATGTCTGAATATTATATTAGAAGTAAATTGCATTGTATATTTTGCAATAATATGCGATAACAAATTCGTGTGTTTAGAATACTAGTTTTACCAACTACTAGTGCCTGTTTATCATTGTATGTACTTACTATGATTTATATTGACAGATGTTTACGTAAACTAAATTTCTATATCTATATTTAATTATATTTATTATTTTAATTATTTCAATATAATATTATACGTGTATTAACTATAAGCAGTCGGTCATACAATGCAAACATTTATTATTCCCGGCGATAGAACTAATAATGTGTGTTAATAATTAATTTACTGTTTAAAATTATTTTTGTACTTATTGGTTTGAGCTAGTGAAGGCATTTAAGATATTGTCGTAACAGTAGTTTGGAGAACACTTAAAATTATGTGTATTTAGTCGATTTTGTTGTAGTTTACTCTATGTTATAAATAAACGACCAGATAATCCGAAAATTAATATTAATTGATTAATCAGTATTATTCCAAGTAACTAGCAGGTACAACTTACACTGTTACAGTACATTCAATGTTCGTAAATTATACTATTGTCTACGTATTTATTTTTTAGTCGATTTCTGATTCTCTTAACTTATTAATTTAGTCGATTAAAATGAAACTATATTTTAAACGCTTATAGAAATTTGCCTAACAAATATAGCTACCGATAGCTAAATTATATATGAAGCAAATAATATATTTAGTATACTTATATATACTTTAACATATCAATAGAAAATAACTGTTTCATGTACATTAAAACGGTTTAAATACTTGCAAATGGCATTTTAATAGCATTCTGTGTAATTTGATGTTTAATATTATAATAGTGGAACATAATATTATGGGTAACACTTACTAGGTATAGATAAGATGTTTTATATTGACACGGTTTAAGTTTCTTCCAGTGCGCTATTTGTATAATTCGCGTAATGTATTTTTGCATAAAAGTAATAAATATATAGTATATTTAAATTCTTGTTTCGATTGATGTTATTTCACTTAAACAAACATCAACTTTATGTTTATGTCTATAAAGTATATTTTAGACTAAAAACAGTACTAGACTGTTGAAAAAGTTATAAACAAATATTATGTTGTAGCGCAAACTGGACCTTATAATGTAAGCATTACAGTTGTTTTTCCTAAAACTCGTGTTTGTTTATATGTTTGGCATATAAATTGCGAACGCACGCAGTATAATACTAGAAATATATTACTTACTACTTAATGTCTGATTTATTGCATTGTCTTTAAACTAAAGTCTTTTCTTTTGAAATGTCTCTCGCACTTAGGAATTTAATCCTTGTGTCGTAATGGGTTATACAAACATTCAAATCACACAAGCACTAAGAACATCACACAAATACTTGTTCCATGCGGGGATCGAACCCGTAGCACGTCGCGCACAATAGTGATTGTCGTGGCGACCACTCGGCTATCCGTTCAGTCGAAGGGATGATGCAATATTAGACGTAAAATAAAGCTATGTAAGTTTATATGAATGGTATAGTCGAATAATCATCAGTGAAAACCAAGAAATAGGAAATTGAACTTTACCGTTTTGAAATAAAGACGATTTTACTTTCACAGTTGAACTGTAAAACTGACTTGATTTTATAGTAAAAAGGTTGATGATTATTGTGATTTGCTTTAATATAATTTACATATATATGTATAATAAAGCTAGATAATATAATTGTATGCAAAAATATATTACGTTTAGTTAGTACATAGTCTTAACAAATTAAATTAATGCATGCTAGCAGCTCAAAATGATTATTATTCTCTAAATTGAAATTTTTATTTATTACCATTTTACATTTAGAACAGAAATTCAGTTTTGTTTATTTATATCTATTTGATTCCAATATAGATCTTATAACATTTTTGTATTGTATATTGTATGTATGATAAGCGTATTTGAAACCAAATTTTTGACTTGCTTCCAAGTGAAATGAACGCGTAAAAGAGTCATATACGTCCCACGAACGTGATGTATATTATAGATTACTATGTTTTCCTGAAGAAAAATTACATAGCTCCTGGTTTTTAAAGACATCAGCATATAAATAAGTGCTGTGATCTTTTGTTCTAGCAATCACATTTGTTGACAATAGATTATATAGAACAGCCTTTCAGAAACTGGCAGCGCTATATCCTAATTTGCGAACGCCAAGCGATAACAAAGGGACAGGATTTGACATTAAAAATTGTACAATTATCGCTGTCATATTTGTAGTTTGCATGACGTTATGTCGTTAAGGCGAAGACGAATTATCATTTTGACAGCAATAATTGTACTATTTTCGCAAGTTAGGTAATAGATACCGCTGGGTGTAAGAATTCTGTTGTGTTAACTGTTATTGTTCCGTTGAGTTCTTAATAGAGATGATGTGTATAACTCAATTAATATCTTCTTTTGCCTAGACTTCTCCCAAACTATGTTGAGGTCGGCTTCCAGTCTTACCGGATTCACCTATTTGACCTCTACAACCCATTTTATGGGTAACAGTACCCCATGGTAAGACTGGTTGACTCAATTCATGTCTATAATAACAAATTGTTTAAAATCGCCAAAATACGACATCTGATGTCAAAGCGTTGCATTTCGTGGGATTAAGAGTACGCAGTACGGTTGATAACTCAGTAAGGAGCTTGAATGAAAAAAAAACTATTTAATATCTCTATGTAGCCGACTGAAAAAATTTGTAAAGTGTTTTGTTACACATTAAAAATGATGTCTTGTTGCGAGTCAGTTGAACTAAAGTATTGTGTTATCAGTTATCACGATGAAGCTATGGACTGTGATAATAGAGAGAGTAGAACATGTATAAATATATATTTTTCGGAGCTATGTACGTATATGTATAGCTTGCCACCGCTCTCTGTTACTATTCTGTCTAGGATGGCTAGTGTATCTTGAAATAACAGAAAGAAACAAAGGAAAAGGGAAAAGTAAGATTGCGGGCCAAATAGCAGGGGTCAGTAACCTCTTATACCTTTTAAAGCATTCTCTCAAATAGTAGGCCTATCAGAGTCGTGAAATTTTCTAATTTTGCGAAGTTGGAATAAGTCAGTAATGTAATTAGTGTAGTAACTAATTTTAATTATAAGGTTGTTTCTAATTTAATAAAGATATATAATATTTTATTTGTTGGTATTATTTTATACTGGTTAATGTTTGGCGATTATTTATATTAGTTATTGTATTTGCGTTCTAGCATGGTGCGAAGGACAGATGTTAGTATGAGATGACTAGGGTATTAAGAGTATGTACAAATGAGTTTATATTTCTCGCCCGTAGTATTTAAATCAGAGAAGAAGAAATTACGTATTTTCAATCACAGAAATATACATAAGTGTATATATAGGAACGTTTTGTTTAAAAATCTCTCGCACCACGCTACAACGTAAAATGTATAGGTATAGGTATATTATGTTCCGCCTTGCTGAAAGAGGATGATCGAGATTTAAAAATCCGCTAGGTTCGCTAGTCTGGCAAGTGGTTCGTCTATCAATATCCACCAATTAGAAACGAGCTACTGGCTAGTGATTTTTAAACCGCTAACACCCTTACTAAAAAAGTTATTATCCTAAATATGTCTATAATAATAATGTTATCATTAATTTCATTAAAATTCACCGCTTCATTGGTTTAATAATATTAAATAATGCAAAAAGAGTTGGAGGCGCCGGGTATCGATCCCGGTACCTCTCGCATGCTAAGCGAGCGCTCTACCATCTGAGCTACGCCCCCGATGATATCTCAGGTTCAATAAGACATTCGTAGATATTAGGCAATTTTTAGATATTTCTTAAATAGTTATCCGCTATTAATAGCATTAACAAATGGCTTTTTTAAAACTAGAGATGGACTTTGGCATGTCTCATTTTTTATATTTTTAAAATATGTTAAAAAAATGTAATTTTGACAAAATAATTTGTTTTAGTTAAAAATAATAATAATTTAATTAAAATGTACAAATCCAAAAGCATAATCTAAATTTACAAAATCATTGGATCAAGATAAACCACTTTTTACGTCATATTTTTTGGTTTTCCTACAATTTAATCTACCATATTTCTAGAGAGATTTGCTACTTGTAATAATTGAAGACCCTATCGATTGACGCCATAAAAGAACTGAATGTTATTTATCAGATTTAAGTCGGTTCGAATTCCGGGCCCAGCCAGCGAATTTTCAAAAATTTAATAATTTCCAGCCTGTCCTTTTCTAGCGACACTAAATATCTACTAAAATAAGTAGCAATTTTCTTAAACTTGTATAGTAAAATTTCCTAGGTAAGTACGGTTCGTTACAAAAGTGTTTTATTTCAGTCTCGTACGTATCTGGCAGGCACGTGCGCTTGTCCGTCTGCGATATTGAGATAAACGAACCGGCACATTGTCTGCGAATGTACCTACTCGATTTACTTTCTCGATTTGTTTTTATCTAGCTCTTTATGTATGTAGGTGGGTACCTACTATGTGTTTCTATATCTATGTTTTATGGTTAGACGTAGTAAAAGTAGAATTAATGAGTAGGCACATAAACTCCAGATTCTACCGCTAAATTCAAAATGATCAACACTTACATTTTTTAACAGATATGTTTCGTGTTTCAACACGAGCAGGATTTTTTCATTAATTAATTTTGTAGTTACAAAGAAGGTTGTTTACACTCACTATTTTGTTACAAACCAAGAAAAATCTGCAGGTTAAAACTCAAATGTGTGATATTGTTTTACGAATTAAAAAACAAAAACACAGCAAAATTTTCTTTTACCACCACTGACATTAATCCCACAAAACATAGAACGCACATTTTTTAAATTATTTTGTCTTCCCCGCTATAAAAGGAACGTTTAAAAAAATAACGCATACCCATAATGTTTGGAATAAACTTGTAAAGGGCTCGGTGATGAGAACAAGAGCGTTTGCAATTTTACACCGGGGCTCTTGTGATTATAGCTACCCGGTTTCACCCAAGTAGATGTATTTTATAGGCAAGTGTAATGGGGAGAACGGGCTGTTTTGTAACTATAGATGTGTTTGAAAATTGTAGCAGTTTAAGTGACTTCTCATTTATCAAGGGGAGTAAGTATTTATGACAGTTTGGTGGTATGAATAGACGCGCATTTTAGACAGAGTTTGTTTGTTTGTTTATTTATTTGTTTGTTTGTTTGAACGCGCTAATCTCAGGAACCACTGGTCCGATTTGAGAAATTCTTTCACTGTTGGATAGCCCATTTATTGAGAAAGGTTTTTAGCTATATAACATTACGCTGCGACCAAATGGAACGGAGCATAAATGAAAAATGTTGCAAAAATGAAAAACCGTTGAAACTAAAACAAGCGGACAAAGTCGCGGGGGACAGCTAGTGCTTCTATATTCATAAAGTTTCTTAATTAGTGTAAACTGACCATCTTGAAGTTCAATTTGCGTGCTGTCTGTTATTCTATTAAGATATCTTGCAACTTTCTAGAGATCCCCTAAATTACGGTTTTGGGTTTTCGACGGTAATTAGCCAAGCGTAACCACCTTTGGGTTTATTAAAATATTATTTTAGTCCACTCCGTACTACATAGCTCTACAGATCCACAGAGTTATGTATTGTGTGGTACAAATAAAATGAGCGAAGCGGGGATTATTGCTTGACTTTTTAACTAACTAAATAGACAACTAGATACTTGCGTATAGAATATATTTATTAGTTTAGATTTTAGGTAAAGTAAAACAGAGCGATATTTGAATGGTAGGTAACTTTCGACATTTTTACATGTTCGCTGTCCAGTCAATAGACAGTATTTAAACAATGGGCATGAGTCACATGTGATACATGGGACAGGGAAAAAGCTATATTGTATTTTATTCATTTTTTTATTTAAAATTCGGTGAAGAAGTCAAAGCCTGCGGTCAGGCTAACTGCGCATACCTATCTCTTAAAATTATTAATGTTATATTATTAGGTAAAGGTATTAAATAGTTAAAAAGTTGATACCTCAATACCTAGGTATCAATTTCGAGATTCTACCAAGAGCGAATTTGTAGTTTGAGAATAAAACTCGTATCAATTATATTTATGGTATTCGTTTGATTGCCTGTAGGTAACTTACACAATAAGTTCAGACTAAGCTATAATATAAAGTACGTACCTACATTTTAAATAACAAATACCTAGGCACTTATGACATTCTATATTCTATTATAACATTGTTTTAGTACTTTTGGCATGTTTTAATTAATTGCATAATCGCTTGTCATTTACAACTTAGTACCACATTAGGAGGGTCGCGGTCCCATCGCTTGAGGGCCAGGCCGGTCTGGGGCGGAAATGAAAAATAAACACGTACGGACGTCGCGTGACGCCAGCCGCGCAAAATGAAGGGCTGACGTCACGATCGCGATGTTGACGAGCCATGAAGGATGCGTGGGTACCTAGTAGGTACCTATGTAGCCGGGATGCGGGTAGGACGCTGCTAATGAAAAATATAGGCTGGTGCCATATAGTGTTCATTTGTTTCAAGCTCGTCGTGGATTTAGGTTGATTAAACAACCATTTTCTATTCTGCCCTAGCCAAGTGACATTTTTACAAGCGTGAACAATGATAGAAATCGCTTAAATGACTTTAAATGTATGGAAATGACATTTCATTTCGATAGGTCAGGTGACTTATACTTCTCACTTTCATACATTGTAGAAATGTCACTTGGATAGAGGCGCTGGTTTTTAATAATAAAAATACTACTACATTTAAAACTAACTCTAAACGTAGGTACTCCCGAAAATTTACGAGCCATCTGTGGTTTCGACGGAGGAATTCGACGTGACAGGTACGTAGGTCTTTGGCGATTTTTTTTATTTTTTGGCCCGATTTGTTTTTTGTTTGGTTACCTAAGCCGGCCATTTTATTATTAGTAGGTATTATCCCTTTTCGAGACACTATGTGCGATTACCCATCCATTATATTCAGCCGAAACTCAAATTATATTTTAATTAAGTAATTCGTGTTTCGTTGAAAAGATACAACTTTTTACAGGTAAGTGTATATTTCCCGTAGCTATAATCCCTATCAAGAAATGTTTAAACTATCTAAACTTTATTTAAGTCGCTACTACTAATCTAAGCTCTAAACCACTCCGGTAACTAAACGTTGAGCTTCGAGAACATAAATACTAGACTAATTTAGGTCACCGATACCGCAGCCCATTCATCATTAAGAAACCTAGTCAAATACAAGATAATATCTGACAGGTATTCGACCGATCGCTGAATCGCTCGTACATTCGTGTCAAACCAAATTAATTACTACTTATATTCGATTGATTAGCGACACGGCATGTTACTGATATCGAATTAATTACGTCTTTATGCGAAATGTAACTGTGTATCTGATTGTATGCTAAGCAGGATAAACATTATTAGGTACCTATCAATAAAAATGCTTATATTAAAATTGAACAGGTTTTAATCTCTTCCTCCCATTTTCATTTTTTTGGGTTCTGGCTTTTAGTAGTAACCCATCCCATTCCCATTCTGTTCTAAGTCTACCAGTATCTATGTAAGTAGGTAGTTATATCTTACAAAACACAAAATACATACAAAAACGGGGTTGTTAATAAAAGGTAAAAAACTGTTTCTTTTGCACAAAATTAAAAACCCAAATAATCTATTTAAATAAAGAATAAATCAGCATTATTCATAACATATCTTCATCGAAATCTTCCTACCACTGGCCTGTTGTTCTCAAAAAGAAAATGCTCTACATTCAAAACACTGAACTCCATATTTGCTGCTTTTAAAATAACGTAACATTTATTTTCTTCAAAATGTGTAAGCACAGTACACCTTATCTGATTGAAAACTGGCTGCCAGTGTTTGTCGAAGGTGTACCGTATACTCCACAGCTTCTTTAGTTTGTGTTTCAAACAACTTTGATTGAAATTCACTTTATTCTCGCAAATTGGTTAAACTTCCACAATTGCTTTTCTTTTTCCAGTTTAGTTTATACTTGTACCTACCAACTTACCTCTTAAAACCATAAAGTCCTTTTCTAATTTTCAATTTGGAAGTAAAACACGGAAGATTAGATTATGTTCCTTTGGGCAATAGGTACGTCACAGTAGTACTTCTGTTAAAAATCCCCTTTAAACTGTAAATACCAAAATGAATTAAAAATATTTTAGTTTCTATTTTCATTATACGGAACATAAGAATTCCTTTTGCTGTCTATTCCACTTGAAATAGAGCACGAGCTAACGTAGCAACAAAAAATAAAATTATGAGACCTAAATCAAACATCTACTAAGTAGGTATAAAGAATCTGTAGGATCCAATTTGTCTGGTATTGCGAGTATTTTAATTATCCGCTGACGTACGAGATCTGAGCGAGTAAAAACGACTCGCAATGAGAAAATAATAGCGCCAGAGGGATTAGCATTGCGTTCCCACGAGACAAGATAATATGGAGATAGCACGTTTTATTTAACTTATTATTTGTTGTATTCAGCGTCTGGTCCGTTCATTGTAAAAAAAAAATACCAGGAAAAAAGCTTTTGCATGTGAATAATTCATTTATAAATGAAGTAACAAGAAGAAGAAAGAAAGGAAAAGAAGAAGAAGTGAAATAAGAGTCCCAATACAAATCTAATTGTCTTCCCTATAAAGATCAGAGTAATATTTTATATTTGACTGTACGGATAGCCGAGTGGTATAGGTCACCACGCCAAAAATGCTTGTTCTAAGGGTGTTCTTTGTGAATGTGATTTGAATGTTTGTAACACCCCCCGCGATACTTTCCTTTGTGCAGGAGTTATTATAAAAAAAAGTTTACAAGTTTATTAGAAAAATAATTACGCTTACAACACATCTAAGTAATCCTATTCCATTAGTTGTTAGACAAGTGACAACAAACCAAAACTTTCGCCATAATGTAATCTCTAGCGACATTTTTCCCTTCTCAATTTTCCGGTTTTTTTATCGAGTCCTTTCAAAAACTTTCCAGTAATATTTGTCGGATATAAAAGTTTCCTCCTTAATTATTAATTGGTCCTCAAT
This sequence comes from Diachrysia chrysitis, assembly GCA_932294365.1. Taxonomy (NCBI): domain Eukaryota; kingdom Metazoa; phylum Arthropoda; class Insecta; order Lepidoptera; family Noctuidae; genus Diachrysia; species Diachrysia chrysitis. Next base: position 4,826,588 of record OW028649.1, on the reverse strand, counting down.
ACATTACCGATTGTAACTTCCAGACGACTTTGGCAAACTTTACCGCATGTTGTGCGAACTTTGGTTGAAGTTTACTTCCATATTACCTCAACTTGGTTGAAGATCAAGGCAATCCTTTTAGAGGCATCGACCATCCAGATAACGAGATAGGGATGGTGCATTAAAATTAACTTTGCATTTTGCTGGCCCCTTAAGCCTCCTGTCTTTGAATGAGGTCCTGGTTTAAGCTTAACCACTGGGCTCTATTGTTAAATGGACTTTTGCGTCGTTAGGTTCTCAGGAGCTGCGGCATGTTCCTTATAATGTGATCTTATTCTTTACTTTTTATTTTTACCTTTTATATTACTTATTAGGAATGATATTGTAATGGAATTTTAAACAAGGTTTATAAGTTTCCGAAAAAGAAAGAAAGGCTATGTTTAAATACAATAATTCAGTAGGTACCTAATTATTATTGTTCAATATTTTCAATTTATTCGGTACACCCTTAACGCTTCGTATATCTAGAGCCTATGATTATACTAATTCATGTAATTACGAACTGCCAAGTTACAACTATAATAGATATGTGTTTGGTTAAAATTTTATTGAAACAACAAAAGCAAGAACGAGGAAGTAAGAAAGAAAAAAGAAATGGGAACAAATTCTACAACTAGTTTGAACAAAACCAAGTTACAAAACTTACAATACAAAATCACAGCAATAAGGATCAGTCTGAAATACAAACTTCTCAGTCTTATCTCACTTCTCCTAACATCTTAAACAAAATGAAAAGTTGAGAAACGAGTAAAAATACAGCTCCGTTTTAAAGGTGGAAGCAAAAATGAATGCAGGTGTCGACTATACATAACAACTTGAAATAAATAAGTGCGATCTTCGTGCGCTTAGTTAGAGCAAGTTTTCCTTTATCCGGCGTAGTCGCGGCCAAGAAAAATAGTTGGTTTTACTCAGAAACGTTGTGGTCCTACTAAACCGATGGTAAACCTGACAAAACGTCGTCTACGAAGTTTGGAGAAGAAATTAAAAATCTTTCGGTTGGTTTTTTTATGTTTGTATTGTTATTAGCCGTGAGTTTATGGCTCGGGTAGATTAAGCTAGCAATATTATGGGCAAGGAAACGTTGATAGGAGGCTATTTAAATAAAAACTCGATTTATTGAAGCTATTGATCTGTTGCTATAGGCACAATTAATATAAACCTAAAATAAGACTTCCTATCTGATTACTTAATTTTTAAAGTACATCATTATTGCAATATTCTTCCCATTTAATGAAATGATACTAAAATAAAAAAGTTGTAGTAAATATTTTAAACCAAATAATTATATTTGTAACTACACCAATATGAATAACGCATAGTCCCAAAACTATTCATTAACAATTTTCCGAGTCTGATGTAATTTAGAAATGATACATTTGCTTCGGGATTACTTACGAATATAATGAGAAAATGATTCCTTAGTTACCTTTGGACCAGGTGGACTCATGAAAGTACGATATACGAAGATTTCTATTAATGGGCAATTAATAGAAGATGAAAGAATGTATTGGTAGTTTTTGTGTGTATGAGATTTACATTAATTCTGCGTAATCGAACGTAGCTTCAGAATAAAGGACTTTTTCGCTTTTAAGTATCATAGAAAGCCGTTGCGATGGTAATTTCATACCAAAATATTAAATGTTGAAGTTATTAATATTCACACAGATGTTATTATGAATGATATATTCACATACTATACAGACAACAAAGAAAGTTGCATGTGAAAACTCAATCCAAACGCCTTTTCTGTTTCTTTTATTTCGAAACAGTTTCTTTGTATTCAGGGCGCGACAACAAATATCCGTACGCCGTTACTTGTCACGGAGAAACGATTATTTATTGTACAAATCGAGTGACGTGGGTCCAAAGGATACGACATTATAAATCAAACACTTCGCGTCAGCTCGGACGTGACGGTATATTTAAACGCGTCAAACATTATAGCTGTGCCAACAAAAATATGGCTGAAATTTTGCGGAGGTCCCGTGGGTGTCGTACAAGACTTGTAAGGATTATGAGAGGCCTGGAGGCCACCTGTGTGATGACGTCATTTTACGGGTGTGCCCTGTTTGCTAAGCGTGGTCGTTATTGGAAGCCTTGGGATGATTCAGTTGATGACTTGACTGTCCCTTTTATTTCGGTTGATATTACATTACATTTAATGTTAGTCAAAATAAAGTGTTGTTAATTTCGTAATGTTGATCTGAATTCAATGTGAAATTATCTAATTACTTAAGCGGATGGATATATTATACACATTGATATTCCGAACAATAAATAGCATCTGTGTTTCGACACGTAATAGAAACTATGAACTCTTTACATTTTCGATTTACCCACAAGTTTTTTTCAAATTATGAACAAGTAAATTATGAACTACCCGTAGTAGCCAGTACTTGCGAATATTATTTTTATTGAACTCTTGTGATATAAACCTTTAACATAAAATATAGCATCAGTAGATAAAACTAAAGTAAATATGACTAAGTGTTAGTGATAGTTTTAATTAAATAGTGGTAAGTACTAACCTGTATTAACATCATATCGTTTATTGCAATTCCTGCACTCGTTCTATAAACCAAATGTACCTAAACCTAGTGTTTCCCATGTAAAGTGAATTGTATACTATATAATGGGAAACAAATATTATCAACCATAAATTAATATGTACCTACATATTTAACCTTATAAAAATACAAGATTATACATATACTTTCTCAACCCTTCACTGATCTAAGTTCTCAACCTAACCTTCTTTCACCGTGATTGGACGTGAAGAAGTCGAAATTCTTCTGACTTTCCGCTATCGAGAATTGTATTTGAAATTAACTAAAACTTGCTACGTGACTTTTGAGAAGTTATTAATTTTCTTTAAACTTGAAACGGATGAGTATTTTGTACCTATCTTCAGCATCTAAGCTTACAAAATCCGTTTAAGTTTAGAACTTATAACAAGTTATTGTTAAAGTTAAAAATTTCTACAAACTAAAAACAAAAATAATAACCATCAATTTCGTAATGGTACGAAACGGGATCTTGAGCTTTTCTTACGTGGAGGGGCTAGTCCTTTATGAGAAGGACGTCCACTTTTTACGGCGTCCAGATACGTTAGCTGTTCAATTGTATGGAAGTAACTTCGATATCTGCTGACTACTATTGTTAGTTCTTTCGAACTGATCCCAATCTACGGGATTTTGTTGATTTTGAGAGGTCGTTCTCCGAAGCGAGTGTTATTATTTTAGACGGTTTTTTGGATTGAATTGTTTTAAGAGGAGGTGGTTTGTATTTTCAATGAAGTACGTACTTTTTTATTAGGATGGGCTCAATTTTATTAGTTTAGCCAATTTTACCTTAATTTATTAAAAAAAAAAACTCAAACAAAATAACGACTGTTCGTGTTGAACTACGCTGTGTCCTTTCTAATGAACATCGTTTTTTAAATCGTTCCAATTAACAATTGTTTGTATTCAAATGACACTAATTTAAATAAAGAACTCGAATAAATGCAAAGGAATAAAATTGACATTCAGCCAATACAAACACGTAATAGAAACTTTAACACGAACCTTTTTTCTGAACAATAAACGGTATAACGGGATAAAGACAGTCTGAATGAAAACACCAGATCGCCTGAACTTGGGCTATTATGACGGACAAAAATAGTTGGCACAAGTTGGTGTAAGTTTGGAAATAACGGTCCTCGTTATTGCCTTAGTTGGCCGATATTTTCGCTTGGACGAAGATGGTTAGCTCTTGTTATAACAAACTATTGTATCGCCGACAGATTAGTTGTTGAGCTTTGTTTCGGATTTATAGATGTTTTTTATGCATTAACTTTGATTAAAGTGTTACTAAGGTTTTCTGTCAGTCAGTTTTTACGATGACAAGATTACCTATTTACTTATTTTTAGATTCACTATAAAAACAGTACTTACGCTATTTTTTTGTGTAGAAAGACCGCAGATTTTTATTCTGGAATGTTATTTTTTTTTTAACATAATATGACTCGGTTTTGTTTTTTTATCACCCTTTTTTTACATGCATGAAAGTAATTAATTTTTTTATCTAAATTAATATGGTGTCTCATGAAACATACTCATGAAAAAAAAAACTTACCCGATTAGAATTTTCCAATTTCAACCCCAAAGCTAATAAAAAGTAAAGGTCAAATAAAAATGGCATATTAATATCTGTGTATGGTTGCCATATATGACTCTGTAATGAAGTCCATATATGCGGCACAAAGGCTGTCAGGGACAGGGGTATCGTTGGAACAGGTAGGCAAATTAATCCGATGCAATTTTATCTAGTCGATTTAGGGGCGTGTTACAGTGGCCAAGCTTTAAATTGGTGAGTATTACTGTTTTTTGTCAGGTTTTTTGAAATGTCGGTAGCAAACTGCAAATTATTTATTAAGTATATTTTATGTCACATGTTTTTAATAGTTCCGTATAATTATTTACTACAATTATTACCTACTTTATTTCGAATGCAGGTACAACGCATAGAAGTACATAATATTTTATTAGTAGAAAATTACTAAAAACCCAGTTAGATTTGTTAATAAGTCTTGCACTTTTAGATAACTTTTATTGTAGCATATTATTTTTTTGATGTTTTTGATTTTTTTTTGTTGTTTACGTGTCTCGATTTTTTATTACTATTGCTAGTTTTTACAAAATTTCTTGTTTGCTGTGGGATAAATAAATTTGGAAACATATTGGTGCCAAAATAAACGAATGGCGACAGTTGAGTTTTTTTTCCTAATTGTCCTCAATGGTGATAAAGGCAGTGGTGACAACCGGGAATATATGAGATCGTAACCATCATCAAAAAATTTACATACGTGGACCTTATTTCATATCGCGACCACTGTAGACGCGTGACCCTATATTTAATTGGCCGGGCATAGAATAACGGCCATCCGCGTTGTCCTTTTGTAATATGATGTGACCCCGCAAAGGGGTTGTTCTCAAACTAATTGAAATTCACAATATTTTGCTCTATTTAATAGGGGACCGAGATAGGCAGCTTAAACACAAGCTTTTAGGTTAAATACCCCATAATAGGGAATGAGAACACAATATGTGTTTTACCTACTCCTGCTTGATTGAGTTAATTAATTTGCTTTGATTTTGATTAAATGTTGTATTTTTTATTTTATTTATATTGTAATTTTATTTCAGTTTTCTGATTGTTATATTACTCTTTGTCTGTTGCTTTTTGAGTCTGCATTCAGAAGTAGCATTTTATTTTTACCCGTCTGTCGAGAAAGGGTTATATTTTTATCGTTGTTCCTAGTTTGTTTTGTGAAGTCTAAATATACAACCACGCAGACTCTATTTCCAAATCGAAACAAGATCGATGTTTACGCGACCAAAAACAATTTGAGCAGTTCACACTTGGTGCACCTGATCTTACCATCCACACATCTTATCCCCGAGGATATAGTATACGTGTAAGGGAAGCCCATACTAGGGCCACATGCCTCAAATAGCTCAGATTCCCAAGCGATCGGGTCACTGTTGAAACTGAGTTGTTTTTATTGAAAACAAGGGTTGTCTTCGGTAATTCGTACCCAGATCACGAACACACTTTGTTAGCAAAACAGAAGACTCCCTTTGACGTATCGACTAGACATTTTTTAATGCATAACTTGAAGGGAATTATTGATAACTACATCCTCTCCGGCCGATGGGTTTGGCCTTTGACATTTCTTTTTGAAATATACAGATGTGTCTTAATGTTTTTATTGGGAACATTGAGATGAGAGTTGTTATCAAGATTTTCCTTATTTCAGCTAATGTTTTTGTTGATGGAATATCGTATTTATTGTCAAAGGGAAGTTTGTAGGAGATCCCGATTATAATAAAAATATAGATCCTTATATCGGTTTTATGTAGGGATAAGCTACACAAATAACCAAGAGATCGTTAGCAATTCCTTATTCTACTTACACCATAAAATATTAAAGTATTTTTTTTTATTTCCTACTGGTTCATATTGTATGGTTTTATTAGTGTACCTATTTGATATTTATTGTGTAAGTAAAACAACGAATAAGTGAAACAACGAGTATTGTCGACCCCTCTGTATTTTAATTCAGTTAAATTTAATTAAAGCTATACTTTACCTTTATCGTCTATTCATTTACAAGAATTTTGCAATAAATTACTCTAAAATTTAATCTCCCAAAAAGTTTTTCCTAAATTACTCTAAAAAAAAAAAAACAGTGATTTCTAAATTCAAATAAGGGATGTCATATTGGAATTAAGGATATCGTCTACAAGTAAATTACAAGTCAACTCGAACTTGTGAACTCGACGTCGAAATTGAATAAAAACTTCACTCATTTTTCAGTGTAACAACGGTTAGGTATCGGAAGAGGGTTTCGATATTCGAATTTCTTATCCTTCATTCATTAGCAAGTTCAATCAAGGGTCCGAGGACTGCGGTTATTTATTGCCTTGCATCGGCCCTCACAATTACGACAGAAGGAAAAACTTTCGCCATTACCGACCCCCGAAGGCTTTCATACAAAAAAATAAATTGTACACGCCAACGTGTAGTGCGTAATGGATTCTGGGTTTCGATTTCGTTCAGGCTATTGTATCGGAAGTACGGCGGACCGCACGTTCAGAGCTGTTTGTATGTATATTTGTGTGTAAAATGTTTATTTGATTCTGTCGTACCTCCGCGCTTTGGTACCTTTGTGATGCAGTCAAAGTTGTTTGAAAGGAGAATCCTTTTTTATAGTCATTATATATAGCCATTGAAATGGACGTAGAAAAATAAAGGTCGAGATCGTTTGGTTGAATACTTTTGTACGTAACTGCTTAAATAAACTACCACTTTGTGTTAGATACCCCTTTCTAGAAACATTGGTTCCTTATTAGGCACTTTGTTTACTAAAAAACTACTGTCATTTTATACAAAATATTTCTACAAACAATGTAAGCCGTGAAAACGTAGGTATGTATACATATATAATAATAACTGCTTTTTCTTTTTGTAAAATAACGAAATTACATTTTTTCTTATTAAGGCCTTTGCCCAGATGTTGGCTGAAAATTAATAACAATAATAAAATAAAAGACAACCGATTTCGTAAAGTACGTAATACATGCATTACTTTCCAAAACGATTACCTCCGTTTCGTGTTCCACGTAATACTTTGATGTATGTTCGATATTGGAATGTAGAGCTACAGGTACATCAAGCTTAGTGCGACGTGGATGTATCGGTACAAGCATTAAGCGCTGATTGATTATGAATTAGTGAGTGGTGGAAGCTGGGTGGACATGTAATATCACGGATATGTCTTTGAAATCGTAGTCTTTATTTTGGAAATATAATTTCACTTGAAAACTTAAGCACACGTTGACTCGAAAGTATTCGTCAACTAATTATTTTTTAAACAAAAACAGTACTTAAACTGTTTTAAAAGTTACTTAGAATTGTTTAGGTATATTTTACTTACACTATATTATATTTTACATTTATGTATCAAACATGATTTAATAAAGAACCTGTTAAATTATTTAGAAATAAATATAATGTATTTTATGACAATATTCTTCTAAAGAATAGTTCTCACATAGGGTCAGTTTTATTTACCGTTTTACAGCTTACTGCACATACGCCGTCAAAATCCTGGAAACAAACAGTCCCTACATTACTAAATTAATATTCAAATAATACTCAACACTTCCCTCGCACGTTGCGACGTAAATCACGTACATTTGGACTTTCACTAATATTCACAACTACAATAGATTTCTCGTGTCTCCTCTGACATGTCGTAAATTGTAAGCCTGCATAAGGGAAGTTTTATTAAATTTCAATGTGTAGACTTGTCTTCGGATTGTCGGCGCACCTGCGAACTGAATTACGGTTTACGTGTTCAGCAATCGGTATAACCGTTAAATCTAAAGGTTTTGTCGGATACGTTTCGTTAGGACGGATTTTCTGAACATACCTGTACCTACATATAGATGACGATGTAAGTTGGTAAATGTGAGTTTGAATGGTAATGGCATAATAGTTTTTTGAAATATTCGTCGACTAGCAACTACTGGTAGTTTAAGAAAACAACCAAAATAACTCGTTTATTGAATATCTATACTAATATTATACTAGTACTACTATATAAAGAGGAAAGATTTGTATGTATGTGGGTTTGTATGTAACAAATAAACTCAAAAACTACTGAGCTGATTTCAAAAATTCTTTCACCAATTGTTTGCTACATTATTCTAGATTAACATAGGCTATATAATATTTCGAAAAAAGTTAGGGATCCCTATGAAAAATTCGTTCTGCCGTGTGAAAAATAAGTGAAAAAGAAAAAAAAAAACGCCGGGGCGGACCACTAGTTATATATAAATTATGTAGCTCGCAGGATTATGTTATTATGTTACCAAATAGCGGTGGTCAAAATAGTTGCAGAACATATAAATGTTAGTGGTTATGAACCTTTTACGTTAATTACTTAGATAAGCCACTGACAGCTAAGTTTAGATAGTAGTACTTACTATAATTCAGAAATCTGCTTATTCGAAGAAAACGCGTTCATTCTGCGAAGAGGTAGCAAACAAACAGGCATGCTGACCCATAAAGTTTTAAGATTACACAGCCCGGTGCCGCAAGATAGTAAATTGGAATATTCACAGCGAAACGAACTGGGGGCCGAAAACGGGCCACCTGTGCGGGAAATGTTATTATCTCATTAGAGGAGCCCTTTCCGTTTCCTCAATTTGTTACAAACAAACGGAATTTTAATATTATCTGGGTAATGGTTTCTGTTGTTGATAATCCTGCGGCGCTTTGTCGTTATGTTAAATAAACTGAAAGAGGATCGTACTTACTGCGCTTGTATTATGTTTATACTGTTTAATTGGAATAGTAATTGTGTTGTGAATGCCTGAGGGTGGAACTATTTGTGAAGCTTTTGATGAGTGTTGCGTGTTTTTTTTATAGCGCTTGAATTAAATTTGTTAGTAGGTATATTAACTTTGGGAAGAGAATAGTCTATGTTAATTTCGAAATTATTGACAGGATGAAGTTTGTTTCTAAATTGTACTAGTAGGTAACCTTCTTAAATACTTTTTTACATAAATCTATTTTCTGTGACTTATAATTGGTAAAAATAGTAAACACTTACCAAAAGAACTAATGAGACCTTTCTCGCTTTCGCTCCAATTCGTTAACGAATCATGGAACATTAAAAAGAACAACAGCAGAGCGATCAAACATAATGATAGCGCCATTCGCAAATGATACGAAAACGTGGGATAATTAAACCAGGACGGGCCCGCGGGCTTGTGTGCTTGAATAACACATTGCGACGCCAGTCATTCCACTGGCAACGTCTAACTAGGAAACCCAAGATTTTGAGATAATATGTCAAGTCCACGAAAGGGGTTTTAAGTTTTGATATCTTTAAACTGTCTGACATTACTCAGATCTCTAAATCTGAGCAATTAAAAAACCTGAATGGGTTCTAACCCATTCAGGTTTTTTAATTGGCATTCCAAGTACTGTACCTACTTCAGCATGGTATATTTTGGAAAACATGCTTCTTTATTTAGATTTTAGTACGAACCGACCAGGTCTTGTATCTTCTAATTATGTTAATACCAAAGTATTTTTATAGTAATGAAAAGTTATCAAGGTCTCTTTTAACAGTTTCTCTTTTGAATACCATGTTTTGTATAAAAAACATCCACGTAAAACACGAATACGAGGCAACCCTATATGCCCCACATTCCTACTTATTTACATTTCATTTGCAGAAATGCGACTCAAAATGCGAGATGCTGCGAATATATAAAACCTATATTCTACACAATCAAGGCAAATTAGAACGAAAAAACCCGAGCAGTATTTTTTTATCAAACCAAGAAATGTATCTCTGATGGCAATAGTATTTTTTTAATTCACCACACTAATTATCATTGTGGTGACGTGCTACGGGTTCTCCCGCTTGAGACAAGTATTTGTGTGATCCACAAATCCTTGTCCAAAGTCTGGGTGGTCATTGTGTATGTGAATTGAATGTTTGTAAAACCCCCGCAAAACATCGAGTAAATTCACTAGCGCACGAGTATGGCAGAAGTCGTTAAATAAAAAACATGAAACAAAATGACATGAAATGTCAAATCCTGGATCCTATTTAAGGAGGATGAATGATTATTTTTTGCTCGATGTAACATACTTACCTTAAGTTTTTGAAAAACTTATTATTAATGGAAGCGATTTAACTATTCTGAAAATATAACACCTTATATTTACAAATTGATATAGATATTTCGGCATTTCAATTAATGCTATAGTTAACTAGCTGTAATAGCCGACTTCAATAAGATTTGGTCAAAGTGCAGGGTCAAGCAATTCAGTTAGCACAATGCGTGCAGTGAAGCGAATCGAGTACAATGTCTAGGATATTGATCGCGTTAAGCCGTTGAAGTGAATCCGGTTCCAATCGTGGCGTTTTGATTATTGTTATGTCATCGGGTTAATTCATCATAATGCTAGAAGTTATTACTCGATGGAATACTTACAGTTAAAACCTTTATGGTTAACTACTGTTCACTTAAAGTAGTGTTGCATGAATTTTATTATTTATCTTTTTGAATTTGGCAGGTAGAATAGGAATATTTTTTCATAGTTGAATTTCAAGACTTTTACGTTGCTAGGTTCTCGAAAAAGTTTTTATTACCTAATCTAGCAGGCACCGCCATTAGAGTCTTAGGTAACGCTCTTCGGTCCCTCTTGAACATTTAGTTAAATTAAACAACCCAAGTAGTTTATACTCAAACAAAGCAAGAACTTGTAAAGAATATATCATAATAAATTATGCTCTCTTCTAAACACGTAGGTGTATCAAAAATATAAACAAATGACAGCCTAATAAATAGCACATTACATTCGTATTCTTTCAGCTGAGCTACAGTGTAAATTGCATTGTTATCTAGGAGCCAGCGTCCACTTCAACTGTGCCTTATCTGGATGCAAGTAAATCTCAATGGTTGGAGGGAGATTGTGAAATATTGCCTCGGAAATTGCTTTGGATTTGAATAGAATAAGGCAGGTTTCCTTTGAAAGGATAGTTTAATAGTAAAGGATTGCTACCTTTTCTTGGATTTTGGTATCAGAGTAATTCGTCCGAGTAATTGATTTAGGACTTAGCTAACTTAAATAAATAATTAAAGTAATGATAGTGTACCTGTGAAAATGTCAATTTAAGCTGCTTAAAGAAAGTGAAATGTCGCCCTGATAAAAAATACAGAAAACAGTACCATTTGACTTCATAACAATAGTCACGAACAAAAATCAATCAGACCAAAAAAAGCGAACGACTTTTGACACATTCGCGTAAAAAAAAGAAAAATAATCCTGAAAAGTCGTCTCCAATTCCTCGTAACATTGTCAGTTGAGTTGATTTTCTGGTAACGCGGGTGAGACGTTTCCCGCTTACGTGGAAACGTAAATGTTGCCGGCGTCATGTTTCGCATGCCAAGCATATGCCAAGCGGACAAATTGAGTACGTAGCGCGTTGGGACGGTACAGAAATGTTACAGTAGTATAAGTAACTAAATACTTACTACAAGTAATAGATATTACAAGAAATTATAAAGACAAGAGAGAACTTGATTTCTGTCTTTCATAAATTTGGTACCTACTAATAAAGGTCACTAAAAAGAATAAGTAGGGATAGATAGCAACATGATTATTCATTTATGATACGCAATAAATTATTACTTTTCAATTTATTCATTATTTACTAAGTTTAACACCATATTACTATTATTATATTTAAATCTAGTCAAGTAGGCATAATTTATATTTTTAACTATTATAAATTATACCTAACATGATTTTTTTCAAGAACTTTCGTTTATTTTTGGCGGCTAAAGAAGCATTGATTCATGTTACACGTGCTGGCAATACAGAAAAAATATTATAAATACAATTGCCATTTGCTTTTGAAAATAAAAGCACCAGAAAATACCTAATGGTTTACAAGTGAGATGATGACCGTATTGTTATGTATTTTACTTTCTGTTTTATACTTTTACAATGACCGCGTGTGAATCTCGCGAGTGTGAGATTGAACTACATGAGTTTGCGATGTGACTATTTTCCAGTTGAGATTTTTATGTGTCTGTCCGAGCGGACATCTGTGGTCAACTCGGCACGTTCTCAATCGGCAGACACATTTTTATTATGCATATATACGCGCTTTATTTATGTCTCTAAATATAGGTAACGTGAGATTAAAACGTAAGTGTATTTTTTGTGAGATCCGATATCAGACATCGGAAAGTTTTTTGCATTTTCTTGATCTTTTTAATTGCCAGTGCGATGCAGCTTACTTAAATTTTGATTAACAGACCCCAAATTTTGATTATCCTCAAGCTAAAGAAGTTTAATGTTGAGTCAAGCCGGCAATTTTTTAACAAAGTTTTGGTATTCGATGCGCTACGCAGACGCGTTTCCAACAATACCAATAACTCTATCACCGAAACAAGAGCGCAACGAAAATAAAAATTAAAACTTAAGTCCTAATTACATTTTTCAGAGCAACCGATACTGGAAGTAGCCGCATTAAGGCAGTAACACACTGTGACGGTAGTGTGAAACCCAACTCGTACCCTTGTCCGTTGCACGTTTGACGTTTATGAGGGTAAACTAACAACGTGCTACGTAATTCGATCTGTCTATAAAACAAACCCTCTAAATTTATTAGCGGATGCGCTGTTTACGTGTTCATAACATTTAATTTCGCTTTTATTGAAGTTTAATTAAGCGAACTGATGGCGATGGATATTTTCGGACGGACAATAGAAGCTGGAAACAAACGAGGTGCTGTGTTTATTTGTACTGGTATATACTCCCAGAAGATCCGTGTAGTAAATCGAACATATAAGCTTATTACATTATATTACATTATTTAATTGCTTACAATTTTAACTTATGTTTTCAAAACAGAAATGGATTTTTGTTGTAGCCCAGCTTTTTCTTTTTAAGATTTCTAGTTTATTTTCATAAAATCTTAATCTTATTAAAGATAAGAGGAGAAAATAATGCGGTGTAATAAAGTCATGAAAAATAATGATTATTTAAAAGAATTTGATTTATAGAATAGGTTAAGCGATACAGGTGGGTACGTGAGTCTAAACGGAATATTAGTTAAACATATTGAGAGCATTTCTACACATCCCTGCAGAATATTGGAAATGGTTTGTAAGAGTTAGTCTACATAGGTACGGTACAGGTAAATAAAATACCAGAAACAACAGTGGGACCGTGGACAAAAGTCATTCTGCAACCGAACTCGTATGTACCATATGAAACGGCGTCCATTTTTATTCAGCATAAAAAAAGTTTTTTTCAAATTCAATTCACATTCGATTTCGGGCAAAACTGTCATGTTTGATTTTTTTATCTGTTATTTTTTTTTGTAGCTATACCTCTAGGCGTTTTGTATGAATTGTTAATTGTAGTTTTTATTATGTGCCATTGTTAGGTCGAATAGGATGTGACACAATAATAATTGTGTTTATAAATATGTGAACCAATCATTTACAGAACATTTTTATTTATATTTTTACAACTTATTGAGTTCACGCGATTATGAAGACAGCGGAAACTAAATAAAATTTTGGATTCGATTGTAGTAAATAAACACTTTTGATGCATCTTTACTATAAAACGAGTTACAAAAAAGGTTTTTGTTAATTACTAGTTTTGAAAGGAAGTTTTTAAATTACTTTTAAGTAGGTAACACTTGGAAAATAAATGAAATAGTTGTAAGGTACCACTGTACTCCTAAAATTAAAATATAACATTAAAAATAACATCGACATAAAGTGGCATGATTGTATTACCGACACCTACCACTTTGAGTATCGGAAACGCAATAAAACCAGAAGTTTCCCGCCTCGAGCCAGAGTGAGTATCCGTGTACACTCGAGCACACGTCATGTTACACGTCTGTGTTAACGTTTTGTTATGTAAAATGATAAACAGGTACAATTAATGCCAAAACAGTTTAATGATAATGAGTTGAGTGCCGTCGGTGTTACCGAATCTTTAAATAGTATAAAACCAAGTCGCTCTTGCTGTGGGTACGCTTAGATCTTTTAAACAGATTTTGATGCAGTTCTCAGCAATAGTAGAGTGATTTAAGAGGAAGATTTTTGTATATAAAATCATTAACATTTTGTCTACACTGGTGGCGGGGTTGTTCACTAGTTTACAATATTATGCTTCATTAAAAAAAGTAGAGGTCTTGCATAGCAAGGTACAAAGACCATAGTATGGATGAAGTAATGTTTTTGCCACAACATCGTATCAAACTCATAATTTCCTATGAAAAAAGTATAAATAAATATATAATATCTATATTTAGATAAAACTATTTTACGTTAATAAGAAAACATAATTCCATACTATCATCGTGTACCAACAAAAACACTTTAATGCTCGTCTCAGGACATTAAATGTAATATTTACGAGACAGGCTCTCAAGCGGCAGAAAAAATAATACCATAAACCAGTTCTTTGGAGGTAAAAATTATTTACAACGACCACCGAAGGCTTTCATTGGAACCCCGCGAAGTGTCTATTGTGTGTTCTACACAAAGACTTTTGACAGCGAGTATCCTTCAGGCATCCAGTAACAATTTATTACGTAAATCTTCATCATTTGAGGTTTTAGGCCATTGTTCGACAATTTTCACGTGAATAGAGAATTGTGCAAGTGAATTAATGAGTATAATATTGGATTAATACGGTTCGTTATTTCCAATTACATTTTGTTTACCTTAATGACGTCAGACGGGTATCTGTTTTCAATTCGCTTTTGTACGCGACGTTAATGATGATTGCGTTGATATTAGTATGAAATATTGCTTGTTATTGTTGCGTTATTTTGTATTTATTGTTTAATGAGTAGGTACTATCGAGATCACTGTGTTATGAAAATAGTTTTTCGGAATATTTATGTCTAAAGAAATCATACATATTATAAGTTACTACTAATCAGTGCAAAAGTGCAAAATTGTACACACAGCAAACTAGATAGGTTCGCAGGCCTCACTAACATTTTAAATACTAATATAATTATATTATACACTAACGTATTTATTATATATTACATTCAGCCTATGTAAGCGGATTATAATATAATATAAGATTTGAGTGTGGCCTGCTAACCTATCTAGTTTAGTAGGTAAACACCTATTTAAGGATTACAAGTTAAAATATTAAATATATTTATTTTTTATTTATTAAAGATTACGTAGTCTTAAGTTTAATTAGCTTTGCAGTAGAGCAAATTCGAAGAATGTTAACTACCTTATTTGATTTATCTGTGTAGGTATCTAAATCACATAGGTAAACATGAATATAATTAAATTAAACCCAATGTCGACGAATTCAATGTTCTTAAAACGCACCATTTATATGCAACGTACGGACCCCTCTCTACCAGGGCCCAGATATAATTGCGTTACGGGCCCACGGCCCTTTTTATCTGAAGAGCGCATAGACAATCGTTAACTCTATGATAATGCGTCCGATTTGCATTTCCCTCGTTATTTTAACGTTTCATATGACTGACGTTCTCGTGTTTCGAGTTTCATAATCGTCAGCCTACTGTGGGATGGCTATAAATAATACGTCATGTCAAGGACAAAAAGTATCAAAACATTTCTGAGTGTTTTTTTTCGGAAAATGTTATTGTTTCTTGGGACTTTAAAGCAATAAAAGCTTAATTCTTAACAGCGTGTTTTTAAGTCAAAAGTGTAGACATCATCCTAAAACGCAACGTAAACACAAAACATTTTTTTTAAATTGGTAAGCTATTTAAAAACCAACAAAGCTGTAAAAAAAACTATATAAAATATGTAATAATATATTGTACAAATACTAATCGTGTAATAACTTTCGTGAGGAGTATTCATATTTATTTACTAATCGTTACTGAATTACAAATAAAAAATAAAACGTAAAATAAAATATAAAACTTGAACACTATCACTATTTGCCATTATTTTTTGTTTATTTTAGTAGATTAGCTTATTTATACTTTATTACAAAATATTATCATCGAACTCTGTCCTCGTTAATCCAGCGACATGGTTAACCTATCCAAATCCTATGACGAGGAACTCCTTATATAACTAAATTATTCGTGGTCACGCATTCTGCGAGGTTTCGGCTTTGTGGAAATTTTAATTATACATCAGACGTAAGCCAGATGAACTTGTGCAGAACTAATTAGTTCTGATTGTAGTTCATTATTACAACCGTCATTCATGTTTTACAGGATTCCCTTTTTTTAAATTAAGAACGTGATTTCTTTTTAATTAGGACTTAGATGGCAGGTATTGAACTACAGTAGGTATTTGTATTATTATAATTAAAAACAAATCACACATGTACATACTTAGGTATTTTTTTATGTTCTTTTAAAATTATTTAAGGGTCGATATTGTTTATGTAGAAGCCGTTTTTTTTTTAAATGAGGCTTCAATTTTTTTTCAGCAAAGTATAAATTTGTGTTCTTACCCGACATTTAAAATTATTTATATGTCTTATATTTTACATATTTACATGTAAATTTAAAGTAAATAGTGTAAACAATACAAATAAGTATTTATTAGGTCCATTATAAGTTTAATGATAAACTGGGGTCGTTAACGTAATCGGTACACCGCAAGAGCCACTTAATTTCAGATCAAGTAGCATTTGCTCAATAAATTAAGGACACAGACCTAACTGTCCCAATAAACACAATACAATATCAGCCGATGTATTCAATAAATTGAAAACTTTTTCTAATAAACGATATTTAGGGCTAACACAACTTAGTACCAAGTTCCGTGAACAGTTGGCACGGCGGGCTTGTGGTCGCCACAACTCAATAAGTTTGCTAACCAAGTGACGGTCGCAACTGTTTCGTGGTAGGGGGAGGGGGTGTTGACTTTAGAAAGTTAGCTTCCATTACGTCTGTAGATGGAGGTATCTGTTCTGTCTTTGTGTGATACAGAATATTGAGTTAGTATCCTAGTTTCAGAAAGCTGAAGCACACTGCTCAGGTGGGCTAAACAATGTGACTGAAATGTTATACTGATAAATGTTGATTAAATTACATTAATACATAATTTTGAATTAAACGTGATTAACAAAATAACACCATTTTTTAATTAGACAGTCAATTAAAAATTAGATTCGTTGTTTTGATTTTAATAGCCGGTATTAAAACAAAATAACTTTTAAGAAAATGCCAATAAAACTCCAGTCTTAAATCTTGATACATAAAAAAGTAATATAAATAATCCAAAAAAAAAAAAAAACTTTGTAACACATTTTAAAAAACGAACACCAAGAAAGAAAACCCTAAAAAAGTCACTTTGAAAAATGAACGAGATCCGCAACTTTTAAGGAAAATGAAGGGCATTTTTCTGTTACAGTGTTGTCAATCAGTCACAGCCAGGCTGTAAGAGTTTTCCTTTGCCTGTCGCTCTGCTTACGCCGTTGATTTGATTGAAAACTTCCTTTCACGCACCTGAGACGAAGCCTACAAGCCACGGGTATTTGGATTGAGCCAAATCCGATGGATGTGTTAATCTCCTTGATAAGTTCGTAATTGAAAAAGATTTTTCCCCGAATTTTAGGAAAAGTTTAAAACTGTTTGAATAATTAACGCAGCTTTGCTTTAAAACAGTTGTTTTTAAATAAAAATCCTCAAATTCAGGTCAATGTAAAGTAATCATTATTGTGTGGGGATCTGTTTTGTATAAGAAAGAGTTTCAAATATTTAATATTTCGTTTATGGCCATTGTAATAAAGACGAACTGAAAGGTTACGATCAAACACAAATTCATAAAAACGTTTCAGACCACTTTTACCTGGTTAGACCTTTTTATATTATGTGCTGGAGATATGTTAATTTAAATAGCCTCATCTGGACTTCAGGACTTAGTCAGCATGTGATTAAAACTCTTACAGATAACAAGCTAAATTAAAACAAACAGAAGCTTATTAAAACCGGGTATAACGGCAAAAATTTCACCTCGGGCCCTGAAAGTTAAGCGCGGGTTCAAATTGCACGCTTAAATTCGTCCCCATTCTGAGTAACAAACGTTACAATTGGTCCCGTGAGTGCAAAGTACATTAACCGGGTACAAAACGGGGTAGGTAGGTATTACCCTGAAATTGGGCCGAGTATGGAAAATTGTGATTTTCTTACAAATTAATTCGACTATTTTAAAACAGTATCGGTATTTTAATATCATTTTGTAGGGATTGGGATTTTTTTTGTGGTAAATAAATTGGTGGATACCACGTCTATGCTAGTTACTGTTATGTTATATACTACTTTTAATATACCTATGAGTATCTAGTGTACTTATTACACTGTTGCTAATGTAAGTGGCCAAAGAAAAATAAACGCGATACGAACATCATCATGTAGAGATGAATCTATGATTTCGGTATAATATAATTAATAATAATAAAAAAATAAAGTTCAGAAGAAGAAAAGTATTTACACTACACGAAATACCAAATCATAATGATCATCGTTTTGTGTCCAATATTGTTATAAGCATTTTTTTTTTTATGGATGAAAACCTTTAACGCCTTTAACCTACGTCGAGGGAATGGCGTTGGGACATTTTGGATTTTAACCGAATAAAAACACCCCAGTCGCGAACTCGGACTCTGCCCGACTCTGACGGATAAGCTTATAACCCGTCACTTAGGTAAAGGTAATTCTTGCAGATTATCTTTACTGTGACAAGAAATATGACCTATTCCTAATACTTATATTAATTTATCGAGAGTAATCGCATTAGTTCGTAGGTACTACTTACCTATATCTAAAATTACTTTCTATTGTGATATTCATGCATGATAAAGCTCTCAACTTACTCTGATCTCATTTATGATTCCCCAGACGCCGGTCGTCTCTCACTTCGTAAACTTTTATAGTTTCCCGTTTAAACTTTCATGAATTTAATCAATGCAGGACATTTTGTAATAATTTTTATGTACTAAGTTTTGGTAGAATGGTATGAATATTTACGTTGTCTGTCTCGCCTCTTTGGGGAAAAGGTTTATAGAGAGTATAACGCTGTTGTGGTTTAAATAAGCTTATTATTTGAAGGTTGGTAAGTAAATTGTCTGCTTATTGCGCCTTTTGATAAATTATGCATTAGTTTTTCGTTTTTTAAGTTGACTTTTGTTTTATTATTCAAACAATGTACCTTCCTAATCAAGTTGCTTTGTATTGTAGATAGATAAGATGCGTTCAACTGTTTTAGTGATCTTCAAATATTTTTCCCGATAGGTATACTACTAATAGTAGAAAAAAAAATTTAAACCTGCGACTACTGGCTCAACGCGCCAACGTGCGTTTGAGCCCTGACTGAGGTTTAAGTTTTTTCTTTGTACTATTTGCATTTAATTACAAATATTCCACCGCATGCGTAAATGCGTAACATATAAATAATAAGGGTTAAGAATTTATCACTGTTAGTGTTAGTGTTATATACTTATATAAACTTAAAAATAAAAGTTCTTTGTTATTTTGCCGTAAGAAATTTAAACACGGGTCACCTACTTTCACAGATTTAATTTCAAAGAACAACGTTTAACAAAACGAATGACCTCAAGAGTAAACAGATTATAAAGTAAAATTCCAATCTTGGCGCGTCCGGGAAGGTCAAATACTCGTTAAGATGTTTGTTCCGTTTTTATTAGACTTTTATTAATGTACTGCGGTTAAGGGCAACTGTTTTGTTGGGAATATTAAAAGTAATGTTACCAAACATCCTTATAAATCCTTCGCAGTTTAAAAAAAAACAAAAGCAGCCCATGCTGACTGGTCGACATCGACATCGACATGTTTGAAATTCGAAACTTTAAAAATTCTTTAGTTGGTGTTTTGTTTTGTCTAAACATAATTTTAAACTAGATTAGGTTTAGTAGATTTCTACTATTAAAATGGTAGTGTAGTTGCAGATTTATCAGCTAGAGTTATTTTTGTAACCTAAATATCAAAACGGGCCACAGTTGCAATCATCATATTCCTTGAAGTGGAAACGAGCAGAAACATTACAAAAATTCTTTTTTCATTCTACATTCTTACATAACATTTTAAATTCAAGAAATAACCCCGTTTTGCAAAGTAGAACTGTAATCTTAGCGCATCGTCAGCGCAAATACCGGTTATTTAAATTGTGTTTGTGTTATTTCTCCTCACAGGAGCATTGGGGTTCTCACCTCGTTCCCTGAAACTGTATTGTTTACACCCTGTTTACGTCAGCACGTCTTTTGTTCCTCTTTAGTATTAGTAAAATGGTTGGCCGCGTCTTATGTGCGGTGGTAAGGTTTTTTATTATACCTAATAGCAATTAGTATAAATTAGATAAAAAACAAAAATTTAAGGTTATATAATCAATTTTATGGATTGAATTTTTATTTTATTTTTAAAAGCCATTTTACTAAACTTTCCTTAAACTCCATGTTTAATTTGGTTGTGTATTCTTATGAATATACAGATAAGTATATTTATATTATGTACCTTTACTTAACGAATAAATTCCTGTACTAAAAACGGAATAATACTTCATAAAACTGTACCCGACCTACCTAGTATCATTAGGGTGTACCTAAGTGTAATTCTGAACATGATTTAAATGATTATACTTAATTCAAAACATGAAACGTAACATAAATTTGAGTCAAATTCACGCCTGAATTCATATTCAGCTGAAGAATTGAAAACAAGTCAGTTCGAAGCCGTCCAACTTCGCTACTTTTGCCGAAAAACTTTAAAACGACTATTAAACTTTACGACGGGCGTTATCACGGTAAACTTTCAAATAAATTCGTTCTTCCGTAACCCAACATTAGGTACAGGCGAATGACAAAGGCGACACCGTTTCAAAACCGTTTCTCCATCTATCAGAGTGACACGCAATCAAACAATACAATAAAACTTCTCTTCCGAAAAATACTTGAAAATAATTTCTCCATTTAAATTCAGGAGGGGAGTTGCCAGTTGGCACAAAGCTACGCAGTAATAAGCAGAGGTACTCAGTACATTGTACGATGAAAAAAGGTAATGAAACAGGAGTGCAGGATGGAAGAGGCTGTGTTTGTTTCTAAGAACTCTAACCTCAAACATTTGAGAAGTTCAGTTCATTTTTTACGTACGATTTCTTTTTATTTTGTCCTATTTCACAATTACCTTAACATTTTGCCATTTACGTAGTAAGTTGCATATTTTAAAATTAATGTATTTTGAAACATTGTAGGTACCTATGTATTACCTTTCAAAAGAGTAACCTATGGAGTTTCTTGCCAGTTCTCCAACATAGGAGTGACATTTTATAACCGCGCAATTAGAGTCAATTAACGTTTTGAAAGTGCTTCAAAATATTTTGATTTTGATTTTAGACTAACTGCTTGGACATATTTTGTGATATTAGGCATGATAAAACTAAAATTTAAGTAGATTAAGATTTAACTTAACTTACTTAAAGTTTTAAATCAGTTTCTTAATTTTGTTGCCTACGTTCTTTTTCTATCATTTGTAAACCATTAATGGCATTGCATACAAATACGACTTTTGTGTAACTTCCTCAAAATGAATAAAACAAATTCCTAAGACGAAAATTACAGTAATTGAGTTTTTAGTCTAGATCGTAACGCAGCTGAATCTGTGCACAGATGTGTGCGATCATTACCCCCATAACGTTTATGGGTCTCATCATCGCAGACATTTTAGTAATCGTTTTGGAGATACGTTCCACCTTGTGCCCACTGATTGTGGATATAAATATAAAAATATTTTTCGTGCAGGTAAAATAAAAATTGATGTTCGCCTATAATTGTGCGTGAATGGGAAGTTTGTGCAAAAATTATGTTTATTCTCGTCTATTGAATGTGTTATCGGAGATTGAAAAGTTTATATTCGTTATCTTTTACAGGATTTTGAATTCTGATACTGTTGTTCAATTTCAGAAAGAAATTCTCATCCTCCTTTTAATCTTCATATCAGCCTATAGCCGTCCACTGCTATATGTAAGCCTACCCCAAAGATCGCCAACCATCCCTGTCTTGGGCAGTCTTCATCCATGCGCTCCTCCCTGCAGTGGATAGGAACTAATGTAATAGAATTACTTGAAGTAGGTTTTTTTTTTAAATTTATAATATTGTGTTTCTAATGTATGTTCTCTAAGAAAAATGCCTCGATATTATATTTTTACCTTCTAAGTAATAAGTTACAAAACTTGTGACAACGGTTTTCACACATAAATAGGTAACAGATAATAAATTAAATCCTAAATAAAAATTAAATTCTACATAATTATTATAAGTAATATAAGTAATAAGTAATTTCTACCAGAAGTTCCTACACTCTATAATAATTATTCAAGTTACTAAGATAAAGTTAATTACATTTAATATTAAAAGGATACCAAATACAATTTAGTTAATGCACTAAGAACTTGTTAGTTCCACAAACAGCGAAACCTGATTACCTAAGTATGTACATAGCAAACAAACTCCTACCTATGGCGTGTGCTTTAGTTAACATAGTTGCTAACATGTGGATCAAAGCGGAACAAATCCCTAGCGATGCGTATCGACGGAGCTGTGCTACGGCGATAATCGTTGCTATATGTAGATTACATAAAGCTATGAATGTTTTAGTGTGGTCTGTCTACACATTAAGAATTGTCATTGCTTTTGAAATTTGACTGCACGGATAGCCGAGTGGTATAGGTCACCACGCCAATTACCTCTGTGCACCACGTGCCGCGTACGAATTATTTCGTAGTATTTTATTGTCCAACTATCTAGGATGGAGGACGATAAGATATTAAAGAACTCGATTAGTGCTTAACTCTCGGGAATGTTCGGGAAGTGCGGGAGTCGTTCAAAAAAAAGAAGAACACCTACTTATAATTACTGAAACTATATGTTACTTTTGAGAATACATCGTTTTTATGAAGTTTTTCTTTTGCATTTTAAACTCGTCTAAAAGATGTAACTACGTACTACCTGCTTATAGCAAGTATATTAAAAAGCTCTGCAATATTTGTTATACATTTTAAACAAGCAATAATACCCCATCGATCAATGGTACAAAATGTAAGGAACAAAAACCTTTATAGATTCAGACCTACCAAGAACACTAGTAGTATCTTCTCATCGATCCTTACCGACATCGTGCAAGTAACATACACGTTATAAACGATTTCCAAACGAGATTGTATAAAACAAAAGCCGAGCAGTTTAATCCATCATTTTCACTATCAGGTAAAACAATAGCTGTTCCGTAAACATCCTTCCAGTTTATTATATATTTAAGTAACTTTCCCATTACTGTTTGCGGCGCACTTCCTAGACTTTGAAGTCTACTTTGTCTTGAAGTCTGAAGTTTTTATAAGACAGCTTCCTTAGTGACGTTGGTGGAATAAAGTAGCCGTGTCGTGGTGTTGAAGTCATTCTTGGTAAAACTTACTAGTTTGCGGATTACTAGATTTTTGTACTATTAAGGCCCACTTGCACGAAAAACCTAACTCAGATTCGCTGCTAACACATGGCTAAATTAAAAATTTTGTATGACAAATTAAACTTCATGTTAGAATATAACTCTGAGTTAAACCGGGCTTGTGCATGCGAAACTATTTTAAATAAAAAAATGAATCTCTATTTTACTTGGTCATCGCATCACGTGTGAACGGATGGAACAATTTCGCTAATTCTTTTTTTGTTGTGTTAATTATAGTCAGGAGAAACTTTTATAAAAGAAAAAATGTTTTGATAATCTCACATCAACCATGCGAAGCCGGGTCGGGCAGCTAGGTAATTTATATTTACGGACATAGGTTGGTAAAAATTACATAAATCTAAAACAAAGTCCTTCACCGCATCTGTCTGTTTGTCTGAACGCGATAAGGTCAAAAATTACCGAACGGAATTTTCAAATGGTGATCTCTAATGCATAGAGTGATTTAAGAGGAAATTTTGTGTGTATAATTCATTAATGTTTTGTCTACGCATGCGAAGCGATGATAATAAATAATAAATTTGTACGTTACAAATCTAAAAGTAAAAGTTACTTGTTATGTAAACAAAACATAGTGATACCTAAATACGTTACCAACTAGTCGAACACTAATTGCACATACTAATTTTGATAGTCATAAAATATAGTAACTAACACTAACACTCAAGATACAATTTCACGAAATTCCGGACGTCTAGACGTTCACATTACCTTAAAACTTATTAAGTCGTTACTACAAGGGTATCGTCCTTAAAATTAACTCGAAGATGTTTTAAATGTACCCTATCTTATAATAACAGGCCCTACGTTCACTGTTCAATATGCGCCTTCATTGGCCATTATATTGAACAATCTTGGGGGTCTTTATTATCGTGCTGGCAGATTGGTGATAGCAATAAAGTTTTATCAGGAGACCGTTCTGTTAAGACCTCATGATCTACGAATGCTTCGGTATGAAGTACGATTTTTTTAGGCGAAGAGAAACGCTTTTTTAGTTTTAAATAGTATCCGTATTACCACAGAAATATCTGACGAGTTCCAGTTCAACGCTCGTAATTATAATAAATATTAAATAAAATATTATCACTAAAACATACTTATAGTACCTACAACAACTATATACATATATTAAAGTTAACTTAATTCTTGGCCATAACAACCTTCGTATTTACAGCCTCTATGTTTGCGTTCAATTTACGTGAGATGAGTTTAATATTGGTTGAAAATTTGCTTTTAATTTCAATGTTGCGAGTGAAATTATTATAATGTTGTGCTTGAATCTCGCGGGTTCACTGCCGTGAACATTTGATTAGAATTTTATTTACCCATAATAAACGGCAAATTGTTTTGTTATTTTATTATAAAATACACACGTATTATACATTCTGTTTTATAATAATGCGTGAATCAATGACCTACGCAACAGTAATTACCAAAAATCGCCAAAAAGGGATCCCCACGCATTCAAAATTAGGACGCAAAAAAAATATTGTTACAATTTTTGTTTATTTTTTCTTCCAGGAAAAATAATAGGTATGTGTGTACTTTTCTTAAAAACGACAACATTTTTTTAGCGGCTTTACGTTACTGAAAGCTTTTGTTGGATGGTTCATAAACCTGTTTTTTCTGGTATGTGATTCCAGCTATAATTATAAGAACATACCAAACAAACAGAAAACATAACATTTTATCATAAGCCTATTAAACTTATTACTTCTGCTATTTTAAAGAACGTTCAACGAACGTCTAGCTACAAAGCTTAAATTTGACATCCATAGGTACCCAGAATTGTGTCCTCTAGGGACCTGAGCACAATTAGAGGTACATCTAGCAATGGAATAGAAAAGCCGATTACGTATGGAATCGATGATTTGTTCCCCAAGCTTCACAAACGTCGAACTTACAACGTGCTCCGAAATTAATAATTAATAGAACTATTTGTATCAATTGCTTCTGGGAATAATAAGCTTATGGGATTTTACTTGTATAAGTAGCTCAGATGAGGTAGTATGCTTCAATGTCTATGGTATAATTACACATCTTTTTTTGTTTATTGAAGCTTGTTCTACTAAAACAACTAAAAGTATATTTATTAAATAAGGTACTAATTTATTTATTTAGGTTAACCAACAATTGTTTACACAAAACATAATATTCATTTACAATTTACCCATAATACATTAATAAGTGCAACAATCACTTAAAGGCTAACACCATATGCACTATTTAGTTGTGGTCTTTTAAAAGTTTTTTACCTATTGTGTATTATATGTAATATTTGCTAACTTAATTAATTTAAATATATTTTTGAATATCTGATGAAATTTTATTAACATAAATAATTGATTTAACTTTATTTGATATAATTAAAAACAAGTTGATTATATCAGAGTAATAAAATAAAATAAACAATAATAACGTTTAATAGCGAGATCATTGGTTAATGCAAAGGATAATAAGAAGGATAAAGATAATAAGTTACTCAATAAAACTAAGTTAATGAAAACACTTACATATTTGATAGATAGGTATGCTGTTGTTTACGCACATATTATTGTCAAGTAGTGTTAGGTTTATGTCAAAAAATGGCAAAAAAAACGGAAAAGATTTGGCACTTAAGAAATGGGAGAAAACATTTTAAGAAATTAAAAGAAACATAATTATGTGAACTAGTACATTTTTTCATTATAAATATCTTTTTTATTTATTATGTCGCAATATCTAAAGTTTTTTTTCTTTCTTTTATAGACCACCTTCTTACCGCACAGAAAAAGAGATTAGTAAGTAGAAAATACATTCAATGGCTTCCCCTTCAGAAAGACTACTTATGTTGTCCAGATTAGACAAATTTAATAATTTAAGTGTAGATATAAGATATAAGTAAGAGCGTTAATGACTTCCTTTGCATTATCCTTATAATTCATGCACTCCGTCCAAATTGAGATTCCGAGTACAGTCCAGTTTCCCTGCACTTATTGTTGTAAAAAAAAAAAAAAAAGTTGAAATTGTTTGTACAATGGATTCGAGCTCTTTACAAAATGGACCTGTCCCAGTTTAAGCTTTCAAGTCTCATTTTAAAAACTGCTGTTGTCGGAATTTTATTGTAATGCCTCGCATTTCAGAATGTGTGTTAAGATGATGAATGCGAATTGTTTTTCTGGCGGAATGAATTGCATTTTGTCATTTTATGTGCTTTTTCTGGCAAATCTCTTTGAAAATGGAACTACTGTATTTCTTAACCAAATGTTTGGTAGGAAATAAATCTGTATTTTTTTATTATTTTTTTATTTTTATTATCTGTGTTATGATTTTAAACAGTTGTAGCATAAATCGTAATGGTAAAGTATAAGATTAGTTTATTTGTAACCATATCAAAATATTAATAATGTTCTACTATTAATGAAAAATAAAAAAAGGACAAAGACAACGAAATCCCAAAAACAAGTAAAACATTCAAAACATTTGAAAGGTGCTGAAAGTTGATGCGCCACCATATTTCATGGCCCTCATCTCTAGTGCATATTGAATCTGAAATAAACCGCGGCGAAGGGGACGACTCACAATGGCGGAAATGACAGCCTCGGAAGGCTTTTACGTACCGCGTACCGGCGTACCCGCGTACCGCGTACCCTTACCTACGTACCTTTTTATTATTTACATCGTATTTTCAACGAGTGTTTGGTTTGCTTCTTACTTTGATTTGGAAAGTGGCGTGGCTGATGTGATCTGAATACTGGGGTGCTTTTTATGTTCGTGATAGTGCAGCCTTTGTTCTAGAAGCCTGTTGAGAGGTTGTGTGTTTGTTTTTCATAGTTTGTTGATGACTTTGGTGTTTAGTTTGAAACTGTGGGTACTGAAAATGTATAGTGTTACTACAAGTTTGAATATGTCACTGTCTCTTTTTTGCAATGAAAAAAATATTTATGAAATGTCTTTAACTGCTTTAGGAAGAAACATTTTCGCTTTACTGAAATAAAATATGTTTAACATTTGGGTAAAATTTTATTTTAGTTATAGACTTTTATTTTTTATTTAATCATGAAGTTCGACATAATTAACTATAACTATAACGTTTCTATATTCGATTTTTTTATAAATTTATATCTCAATAAATGATTAACGTTCTGAACTTAGTTTCTCGTCAAAATTAATTCCCTAAAAGGTGTCCAACGTTCAATAAGACATGTTAACACACATCAAATGAACAATTGGCCGAAGATTCAGTGAACACATATAAATTCGTGTTAGGCCATGCGCGTGAAATCGTGCTGTTATTAATAACAGTTACAACTCCCAACATAAAAGAGCATTTACTCAACTTCGCGTAAAGTACGGACCTCGCTCCGGTGCGCACAATTAATGGCAAAGATTAATTAGCTATGTGACATGTGACGATGTTTTCTTTTATGCCTAATTTTTGGTTTAAATACAGTCTTAAATAGTTGCTGACCAGCTGTATTTAACAAAGTAAAATGTAACCGTTATTATTATGTAAATTTTAATTACTGTTGTCGTTGCTTTTACGCTAAATGATGCAGTCTTTTTAATATTTATATACATGTTTACTTAAAGCCAATAAGCCAAACTAAAAGATAAAGTAAAGAAATTAATTTTTAATCATTATAATTTTTTAAGTAAATTTTGTCATACGTAGCAAATTAATTTATGTTTCAAACGAATTCTTAATTTTTTGTTTCTACTGAGCATAACTGGTCTATGTGTGAAAATCAACTCAGTCGGCTCTGAGAGCGCTGTTCATTTGTCACTGGAATCACAAAAAGCTTGCGGTTGGCACCACTGAGCACTGTCTCCAACATAATGAGTTTAATTTCGTCAGCTCTAAGCGTTATTCATTTAATGTTTCTCAACAATTAATTAATTTTGTATAAGTACAGTTTTCGTGGTTTTGTGCATTTTATATTAATTGTTAAAATGGTAGATAGAAAATTTCGTAATTGGAAATGCTTGTTTATAAGTGTTCTTTTAAATATTTGTCTTCGGAATTGTTCGGTAAACTTCGGAATTTATCTGCCTTAGATAAAGCTGCAGTTACTAATGTAACTATGGTAACTATAGCTCTTAACTTAGGTCTTAAAATAAGGACTTAGCCTCTATATACAGTATGCTCACAAGTTTGCATATAAGATGTCAAGTTATATTTCTGACCCAGTTTTGAATTAGGCGGGCAATGCACTAAGTAATGACATTCTGCTGTCATCATGAAAGTATGAACATAACTTCATTAGTTATACTGCCCATCATTCTGATGTGGCTAGGGAATCTTACATTGTAGATGCAGAGCCTTTTTAGACAGACGGAGACTGGAACGATGTTTTCAGAGTTGTGTTGTTTGGCTATTGCTATTTTCCTACATTTGATTTGATTGTAGCTATTTTCTATGTTGATTGATTTTAATACATGGGAACTTATTAAATGCTTAAAATGGAATCATTCCAGAGAATTACATGAATATTCTATCACCATCGGTGAAACTGAACTGGACTATTATAGTTATCTATCTACTTACTACTGTTATAAACAGATAAAGTTTGTGAGTTTGTTTTAGGACTCTGGAACAACTGAATCGATTTGGAAAATTCTTTCACCAGTAAAAAGCTGAAATATTCCTGAGCGCCATAGGTAATACGGAACGGGAAGAAAACGGGTAAAACTGTGGGTCTCATCAATACATAATACAATTACATAACCAATGTAACTCTTAATAACTACTTAAATATGTATAAATCGTATTAGTTGCGAAGCTAATAAATAAACCCTACTTATCATAATTACCGATATTATCCTCCTACTTCTATTGCGAATTAAATGAGAACGAAAATCATTGAGCCCACGGGACTCATCCCCTTGGAATTATCTGTTTCCGATTAGAAATAGGAATAAATTTTATTGCAGCCATCTAAGACAAAAGGGCGCAGTCGGAAACTTTTGAAGATTAATTCTCTCGATAAAATTTCACGGTTGAAATCCTGTAACTAGGTATCTCGGAGGGCAGCTCGACGACCGGTATCGGTTGGCTCTGTAGACTTATGAAGAGGTAGACTTGAGCTTGGCTTAATTTAATATTTTAAATTGGAAAAGAAACAACTTGGTTCAGTAATCATACGCTAAAAGCATTACAAATCTATGCATTTTTTAGAAGTATTAAATAATAATGTGAGCAAATTCTGAATAAGCTAAATACTGGAACTGTCTTCAACATTTCGAATTTATTGTTAAGATGTTTTCAGTAAATTTGTTTAGAAATTTCAGTTTGAGAAGAGTGTTATCTTCACACGTGTGGTCCTACATCACAAAATGTTTTGTGGAAGCTTTATTATCCTAATAACAAAAGTTATTTTTGTAACCCACGCCGATTATTTTCAAATAAACCAAGTGTTGGCCACGGACAACTGTTTTATTGTTTTAAATTCTTAAAAAACTGCTAAAGACTTAAGTACATCTTCGAATATAAACTTCTAGTATTTCGAATTATTATTGTTTTATTTTTATTATTTTTATATTCTAGATTTGCAAATTAGCCACGAGTATATTGCCTACAAGTTTTCGTATTGCTTAGAATCCTTACTAAACTACAGACGAATTTAGGTTCATCTTTGTATATTAACTTCTAGTTACAAACAGTTGTCCACTCTATACTTTAATTTGGCTCAGTGGACTGCCTCGAGGATGTCCCAAAGGACTCGCGGCCTGCCTTTTTATGGCTTCGGAGTCCAACACTGCTTTAATGTACGCTAAGGAACATTTTATCTTTTTTAGTTTGTCTCTGAAGGAGAAGGGTTCATTTACTCTGTGACACACTTCTGATGTTCAGATAAGATAAACCCATTTCAGTTTTATCAAGTATTTTCCGGTTCGCCGGGCTAAGGGTCAGACGACCACAAGTTAATAACTAGTTATATATACATTAGAGTTTGAAGTTGAAGAAGATTGTTCTGCTTATCTTTAACTGGTATCGGTTTTGGTTTGTGCACTTAAATATCTGATTTAATTTTTATTTATCGGAGTTTTCTTGTTTTCTGTTGAAAGTTATTTTATAAAGTCAAGTAAAACTTGGTTTCTAATACGTTTAATATTCTTGTTTGTTTGTTAGACATACATTAGGTACTGAATTGCGGTTTAATCAGTATATATTTTACTGAGAACCACTGATCGGCGCAAATATATTATTATAAAAATGTAGGCTCAACATACAACATCACTGAACAAAGTTGAACGAATTTTTCACCCTCTGATGTAACCAAACAAATAAAATAAAACAGCAATCCTAAACTGGGTACAATCGTTGTCATTTATAGCTGAAGGGATGCCCAGTGCCCACCGGTGGGGGGCTGGCGCCAGCCCAGCTTGACATAACATTACGCCGTATTGATATCAGTTACGAGTGTATGTAATAAACGAATCATATTGGACGAAAATCTTGTTATTTTCGTAGTAATGACGCCATATTGCGAGGAGAGATAGCGGCAAAAGTGATGGAGTAAATCTCATGTCATTTTTATTTCACGAAATATATTTTTTATTTATGATTGTATTTTTATTGTTTTTACTTGTAAAATTCATAAGTTGTTAGTGTAGTAAGAAGTAAACTATTGCGTAAATCATCCCTTACTCAATGTTTACTTTAAATCATATTATTCTTGTATTTATTTATTGTGTATATAACTGTACCAATTACTCTCATTAAACTAATATAGAGAATTCGATTCAATGTATAAATAACCCATTTCATCATATACAAATCAGAGGTAAATAAATACGAATTGAATAACCCTAATTAAGGGGCTCTTGTTTCCATGATTTCAATTTGTTATATATAAAGTCAGAAATTATCGTTTGTGACTTTCTTATTCGTGTCGATGATTAAAGATTTTTCTTATCTCAACACCCCAAAACATGTCATAATTAATTGTTCTTTTTCATTTTGTTTGGTTGGTTGAATTCTTTAAGATGTAAGGCCGCCTTACACGAACTGCTAGAGCAGATAGTCAGTGATCAACGTAACGACCTGTGCCAAAGGTCCAATCGCTTTGGCGCGTGAAGTGCGCCTCTCAATCTTTGCTTTTTGAAAACAATCGAAACAAAAGAAGTCGAACTGCTTTAAGCAATTCCTATGCGACCATAGATGTCTATAGTTCAGCATGCAGTTGCAGCTTCAAGCAGTCGACTATAGACCTCTATGGTCGCCCGTTATAGAAGTCTATAGTTCACAATACAGTTGCAGCTTCAAGTAGTCCGCGTGTGCGCGGCCTTACACAGTGCCCGCTAACCAGCCAGATAGAAATAGCCTGGCCTTAGTAATAAGATCGCAGGTTTTATCTTAAAAACTTCTGTTTACCGACTGACCTCAATAAAGTTGGGAACTGCTAGGTCAGCTAATAAGCTACCAACTAATTTACTATGCTTAAAACACAGACAATTACAAAAACAAACCTAAACAAATACAACGGCGCTCGTAGCTAACTTTGAAATTATAATTTTGGTATTCACTTACTGTATTAGGCAAAGTTGTTATGAAGACGATTTAAGTCGTATTTTGGCTTATGTTGTCCGGATTTGACAATAATTTGCATAATGTTCTTTACAAGTTGACACGTAAAAGATCAAACTACAAGAGGTTAAAAAAAGAAGTTCAATTCAAACCGACAAAAAAACCTTTTTTCTTAAACAAAGACATCTAAAATCCATTTAATGCAACATCCCATAACTTAGTTAAGCGAATCGACAAAAGTAGAATCAGTCTGGCATCTAGTCTGCAAATGTTTCTTTCTTTTTTCAATGTATTTCAGTTTGAAACAAAGAGCAGACAGCAAAGAGACCCGTAATGAGAAAATGAGAATTGGATTTGCTTTTTCAGCCGACTCTGAACTATGCAAAACGGATGAAGGAATAATAAAAAGAATACGCTTAATCGTAATTATTTCGTTTAATTAGTTTAGTGAAATGTACTGCGGTTACGTTTTAAACGGCTTGTCTGTTTGGATTCTTACTGTTCAATTGATAATTTTTGTTTATTTTATTATTTTTAAATAGTGTTTCTGTGTACTGATAGACTGATAGTGTGTGTGGTTGTGTGTGTACTGGTACTGATAGAGACAAAAGTAGTTTATAATCTGAATGAAAATATTGTTTTTCTTATGTTATGTTTTCATAAGTAAACGATTAAAATACAAATATAGAGAGGAATAAGTGTTTGTGTTTAGTTACACAACTATTAATATTTTGAACCGTTAAAGTATAATTAAAACATTAAATTGAACCGTACTAAAACTAATAACAGTTTCAAAAACTAATTTGAAGTTGATCGCATAATATTGACTTAATTTAATCAATTTAGAATCGTATTTGGAATAAGTTTGTATTACCTCAAATCGAGTGTTTTGTCTTTTACTGTCAAGATATTTAAAGCCTAAAAACACTGAACAAGTAGGTGCGTATACGATAGATACCTAGTACGAGGGAGTTCAGTAATATTTGTGTGAAATATTGTGTTTTTTTTTATAAAAGTATCTCATATAAATCCTGTTATTGTTTTTGATGCAATAATTATTTACCAAAGGTTGATTGCGTTGCTAAAAGAAACATTTATATGCATTTTCAAAAACCTAATTAAATTCTAAATTACAACAGTCTAATTTCGTCCACTCAAAAATTAATCCTAATAAAGCCTTATATCAAAACTCTGTCATGGGGCTGCCCCATTGTCATCAGGTCGCCATTTTGGAGAATAACCGATAATGGAAGCAATTAAAATGTATGGAGGCTTAACTGCAGTGCCCTGTGCCGAAATTAATTTATAGTCGGCCAAAATAACCCCGGGGTAGCTACCCTCCGATCGCAGATTGTAAACGGTGCGTTTAGGTTTTCATGCTCTCGTTCAAGATCATTTTATTATGTTTTTTTTTAATGCGTGTGTGTGGTGGGATGGTTGTGTGAGTGAGGACAGATCGGGATGGGGTTCCGTTTTTTGTTCTTTAATTAAATCATTTTTTTATTGGATTGGTATAGTTCCTTTTTTAAGTTTTGGTCTTTGTATCGCACCCCCAGTGGAAAAAAGGCATAAGTGATTTTACGTTGAATTGTCGATTTTAACATATTTGAAAAGTACGTTTGAAGATACATATGCTGAATTTTTTTCATATTTTTCTTGATAAATTTGACGAATTTAGGCAAGAAATCTTGTTTTATGAATTTTGAATACGGTATCTTTTTTCTTAGGGATAAATAGAATAAACGTTTTAACGCAAAAAAATTGTTGAATAATAAGGGGTATCACATCTTATGACGTTTTTCGTTAAATTTTAATGATCAAAATAAACAGTAACAAATATTATGATTCAAATCCGTTTCTTTTTTTTACATCGCTAGTCTTGTATTCACGGATACGTCTTTTTTTGTTTTATTAATCTTGTAACATTATATTATAAATGCACATACTTACTAAAAAAAATATTTTGATAACAATAAAGCAGCGATATGAGTGTTTAAGAGGTCATAATCTTGTAACTACTGTGTTAAATTGGTAAAAAATCGTGAGTTAACGTGTTCAGTGATGTAATTTGGTTTTGTGACAGTCGGGTAAGTCCCATTAAGTATAATTTTAGTATAATATAATCATAATCGTACTCAAAAAATAAATTTATGTTCAATTTCTTCAAAACTTTCTTGCGGCTGGCATACGCGCCTTCGTATTACCTACATAGCGAAATTGAACTTTATTTGCTAGGCCACAACAAAATAATATGTGACTTAATTCTACAATTTCGTAGCAAATGGTTGCTGTCGTGCCGATGATGATAATTTGATTAATAGTACCAAATATTTTGTATTTGGATTTAGCATTTACCTATTTTATGGTAACTGCGTAAAACTTTTAATAAATAAAGTAATTTAATTAAAATAAACGAATATTGTTTCAGATAAACCATGTCAAAAAGAAATAGGAAAATGATGATGCTATTTGCACAAAAAAATAAGGTGTTGAGAGAAAGGTTTAAGAAATCGAAACATTTACAACGTAATATTCAAACTATCGATCCTGACTTTTTCCCTAGTAGTGATTCAGATGATGATTTTCCATTTTCAAGATACGACAGTGCAAATCAATCACTGGCTCCGATTATTCATGGGTCAAATTATTTCGACTCTGTAGATTTAAACTTTTGATCGGGCCCATTTACATCAAAAGGTGACTATTTCAATCAGCAACAACACGATCAGAACACAGAAACCGGGAACAACAACATTTCCACGAACTCTTTGATTAACAACTGTGCCGATTATTAAACATAATAATTTAACTGATATATCATCGACAGTATTTTGTTCTGATAAAAACAATGGTTTTAATTTAGATAGCGCTAGTACAGGGACTTTAATTACACAGACTGCAAATGATCAACAAAGATCCTGATTTTCTCATGTTGATATAGACCAAATAATGATAACTGTTTCCGAAAATAAGAAAATACTTCTGACACTCTAACAAATAATTTAAGTGTGTGACGTGCTGAACATGAAAAATCTGTTGAGATTTAATCCCGAGAAAACGAAGTTATAAGTAATGCTAATCTAAGGGACACCAAAAATCTGGCACAAAATGAAATAACTTACGATAATACACATGATCTTACAAATTATACTAAAGCAGGTACAATAAGAAAAAGAAAAAAATACAACCAACCACTCAATGTGAGAAAAGAAGCGAAAAAAAAGATATAAAAGAGAAACATGGCTTGCACCTACCCTGTCCAGCTTCCTGCAAAAAGATATGTATCCAGAATATATCAGATGATCAGGGAAAAATCATAAATGAAAGCTTCTGGAATTTAATTGACAAAGAGAGGAAGACATTTATGCTGCATCATACTTCAGCAAAATCTGTGAAACAAAGAACAGTAACAAGACCTTAATCAGAGGACAACGCATGGAGTATGCAAAACTTTCTTATTGACAACTTTGGGCTACAAACCATCTAATGATAAACCTTTACAGACTGCATTGGCCAATTCCAAGGAGACAGTTGTATCGCCAGTAGACAGGAGACAGGGAGCTACTCCTCACAATAAAATTGACTCAAATCCTATTAAGGAACATATAATGGGCTTCTCTTAAATAGCATATCTCACTATAGGCGTGAACACGCTCCCAATCGCTTATACCCTACCGCTTATACCTACCGCTTATAACGCTTATACGCGTATACCCAGTGATTTGACAATCTTCAAAGACTTTTTAGAAAAAAAAAACCCTCTCACAACGTATCTTACGACAAAAATACCGAGAAGTGATTGCGGCATTAAATATTTCTTTCGTAAAACTTTGCCACGAAGAGTGTGAACCAAACAACCAAAAAAACACACTTCAAAGAAAATCTTCAAGAAGACTGTTTAGGTTGCACAAAGTAGTATATGAACCTGACGTGACTTTTTAGTTCATTTAATATTATTGATCTCATTATTGTTTAAGACATATTTGATTTATATTTAATTAAAAGTTTTTTATCATTATTTTAAAACAAAAGATACAGGCCATGTGTGAAAGGCCCTATTTTGTTAACATATCGATAGTCAACAAAAAATAAATACAACTAAATACCTTTTAATAAAAACTAGCTTAACAGTATTTTGATTCAAAGAGATACAAAAAGTGATTTCTTTTTTGTTGACTAGTAAATGTTTCTTGCATTTAATTTTATTAGAGTTTAATATTTTGTTGTAAATAAAGTTGCGAAAATTGTTCATTTTGTTATTTTAATAATTTTTACAAGTTAAAGCTGAATATTTAGACATTTATCAAAAAAATATTAGTAACGGTAATCTTCACAGAAAATACATACTATCTTGGCAGTTATTGTTCAATACTGTTATCTATGTTACAAACTTTAATTGTATCCAAAGCTATGCTGATTATTTTGGATATAATAAAAATTATTTGATACAAAATATGAATTTGTTTTTTTTCCATTAGTCGTAATTATTTAGCCTCAGGTAATATTAGTCAATATGCATGTAAAATTTCTATAACAGATAATGGAATAAATCATTATTATTGTTTACTTAAGGTCTCTCAACAAGCCTTTAAATGGAAAAAAGGCGTAAGTGTTGGATACTTAATACAAACAACAAATTCAATAAAAGAAAAAATGCAGTAATCTTACTTATACTAGCAATAATTCACAGTGTTACAAGTTCATAATTGCTTTAACTGAACATACTTTTTAAAATATATTTAATTTCACGGGAAAGTTTGGCTTAAGTGTTGATGCTTAAAATACCATATTTTTTTAAATTGCGAAAAGTAGCATAATAATTTATTTCTATGATTCCTAATAAACTAGAAACATTAGCACTAATTTAAAAACAACACGCAGTGTAATATATTTTTCCCTTTTTTTTGATATAAGAATCTTTCCTCTACGATCAAAGACGAAGTAAATATTTCCATAAAACCAGTTTTTTGGCCGTACTGAAAAATTGTCATTTTTGGCTTATGCCTTTTTTCCACTGAGGGTGCGGTATGTGGATGGTGTTATATAATATTCTGAACTAGGTGCATGTATGTAATACATGACGATATGTAAGACCTTTTAATAAAGTCTGTTTTTCATTGTATTAGGTTTCAATTAAATTTAATTGTAGAGGTTAATATGAATCTATATAAAAATATTTTTACTTTACGTGTCTTCTGTTTCTTATAAATTTATTGACATGAAATGAATATTTATGACAGTCAGGACGTGTAATTACATAGGCATAAACATACACTATAGAATTAAAAAGAGTGATCTATCGGGTACCAACAACGGTAAATATAGAATCAAAACTAATAATTAAATTCCTTACTCCCTACTTCAAATAAACACTTAAACACCAGTTCTGTGGGTGTCGGACTCAAAACCAACAATTGTTAAGAAAACATAACCACGTAGGGTGAACGCACCCATTGTCGCCACTTGCCACCAAGGCATCGGTAATTAAGGCAATTGTGAAATACGTTCAGGGTTGTATGGTAATTTTCTCGGCCGGTATCAATTTATTGTCACCCTAAAACAGGCAATTTGTCCCTTCACACCTCCCCGTCCTCGACCAATTAGTGGGCGCGTCAATGTTGGATGTCTCAATAGTCGGCAAAGGCTATTTAGACGACTTTATAAAGTAATAAATAAATTAAATCTGATAAAAAGAAAAAGACATTAAAAATTATTACCTATAATGGAACATTACTTTCATTAGATTTAAGTTTATGCACTGTAGCGACGTGGTAAGGCGCGGAGATTACTCTACCTATTTCAAATATTTTCATTAGGTTTTGGTAAATATGAAACTGATTAAAATTTTAATAAAAATGGTTTTTAATAAAGCATCATATTTTATATTTTTTTTCTATTACAACAATTGAATAAATATCAAACCTGAGAATCAAAGTACATTTTAGTACTGACTAAACGAATAAATTGATTTTAGATTATTAATTAATTCCATATTTCTAGCCTGTCATACTATCTCTACGTCAGAATTCACAATAATTAAAAACCATGAACAGTTTGCTTAATAATATGACATGTTAAATGTTCCACTCTGCTTCATATCATTCATTCATAACACTAAAACGTTCACTTTGTTAGACAATACGTGTCACCGCACTAGCAAGGTAACTAAGCAAGCAATATTAATGTCACCGAGTTGCCTTTTGAGGGTTATAAATGACAGATGCATTCTTGTCTTTTGCGGGTTGGTAGAGAAATGGTGCAGATAGTATAATCATTATATAGTGCAGATAATATAATCATTATTGTATGTTAAGGCTTCGCAGTAGGTAGTGCCAACGAATTAAGAAAATAAACCATTCTGCGTTGAAAGAGCAACATGTTTTACAACTACATAGGTATACAAGGTGAGTTGTACAAACGAAAGTTATGAGTATCATTACAAAACCATGGTATATAAAACTTAAAAAACAAAAAAAAAACAATTGAATTTCAATACAGTAGCTGTAAGAGTTTAACGGTAATAATACTGACAGTCGAAGGTATTTTTTGGTTTGTTTGTTTCTTTTTGATACCAATCGTTTTTATTACCGTGAATACTCATCGTCATAGTTTTCGTTTGAACAACGACAAAAAACTCACCCTGTATACATAACATCTTTGGCAATGCGTAGGTATCCTTGAATACGTTTATTCACGATTATTTGATTTATAAAATGATGATACAATTTAAATAAACAACTACCTATTTCCATTCGCACAAATGAAGCCACAAATACGAATGAAAATAAATCCAGGTACATAGATATATAAGCATTCAATAAGGATCCATTCATATACAATCATTATAATACCGCTTTACCTGATTATCTGGAGTAGGTACGGATAGCTCGCGGCATTTAGTGCACGTAATGAATGATAACTGGCTGCAAATCTGTTAATTGCGAGGCGCGTTGATTAAAGGCTCTGAATGAGGCCATCAGCTATTAGCCAGATTGGTTAAATGCGTAATTTCGTCACTACTATGCATATTTATGATGAAACACATTTGGTACTGATAATTATAATTATGACTATTTTCATACTTAACCATATATAAATTCGTCGCAGACGGAGAACCAGACTGTCGTAATTTATGAAAATTTAAATGTTACAGACGTTTTCCACAAACTTTCTCTTCCAATATCTTCTTACACAAACTCGAAATAAAAACAAATTGACTACGTAACTGTACTTCAGTGATTCTGATGCAGTTAAATAAAAATCAACCAACTAGGTTTGCCTTTTAAACTTTAAAAAGAAAATCTATACGGCAATGAAAAGGCAATGGTAAATATTTTCATAGCGAGCCAATTAGGGGGAAGATGAGGTATAGAGCAACAGATAGGGGTCGTGTTCGAGTACTGTAATTCTATTAAACGATTAAATAATTCAAGCAAGTTCAAAGGAGATGCGCTTCCACAAGCAAAACGAAGCAAATGACGACGTAAATAGAGGAGGGTGAAAAAATGCGGACGCATCCGTTAAATGTGGTAAGGATTAGAGTAAACTGGTGTCGATAAACATTATCTATTTGAAATTTTATTGGTTTTTAATTTACTAAAGACTGCCCATGTCCCATAGGAATGTGATGTCAGCATCCTTAAATCTACGAAACATAATAAATAAGTCATGTATGTCTATAGTCTGTGCGGAAAGAGAACCGTCTCGGGATTGAGGGCGCTGTTGTGTTAAATAATTATTACTTTTTAAGCTAAAAACACTTTTGCGTCATTATAGTGTTAGTGTAACATTGAGATATTTAAAAAAATATGTGAGAATATAATGTTTTCAGATGCCTTCTTCATAATAGGCATGTTTCCTATTTTTTTTTAATGTCCGTCTTGTAGATTAATGAATTTTATTGGACACGTATTTTTTCTTTTTTCCTGCAAACAACAAATGATCAAAATACAAAGAACGGAAGTTACGCGTGACGTCACTCCTCGCTACGATTTATAGCGAGGCGTGGCGTCATAAGCCCCCACTCTGAAACTTTAAAGCGGTGTATCTTTGTATTTTTTTATTGTTTTGATAAAAGAAAAAATACGTGTCTAATATTTTTTTATTATCTAACTGACGAACCAAATAGATTTTAACTTTTCATACCCAGGAAACATCCCTATTGTTTTATGAAGTGATTTTAATGTTATCATAATGTTGGTTCCATTTTACGCCACGATGATTCTCTTTCCGTACAGACTCGAGTAATTTATCATCCAAAAATTTAAGTATAAAATAGTGATATTAAATATCGCTTTTGTAACAAAACAATAAACTTCCAAGTATAACATTAATACAATAAGAATCTTATTTTTTGTGTTATTCAATTACATCTCAGTATAGCAACACAGAGAATTGAACAAGGTTGTATTAAAAAGGGCCAAGGAAAAGGTCAAAGGGCACGTTTTAACTGGAAACATTATTCAGTTCCCCGGGGTTAATATTTAATTTTATGCTGCGGGTAAAATTAGACTGGTTTTGTTACTAAATTCAGCTCTAAAATGTAAATGTGTTTCAGGTGTATATTCAGGTATAGTTGTTAGTTGTAAAGTTCGGTTTATTTTAGGAAATTTTAATGTCGAAAGTGACTTTCGTTAATTAAATTTCTTATTCCTTAGGGTTTGTAATATTCTTTATTTACGTTGTTCACTTTACAACTTCCTATAGAAGCTTAGTAATTGGAGATTTAAACAATTTATTTAAGAAACGTATATTTAATTATCTAGTAAGAAATTAATGTTAGGTAATAAGCAATATCGATACATCATACAAATTATCGACCAAACACCGCCCATCACTAAAGTAAATCGCGACGCAGTGGCTTTGAAAGGGGCTGCAATAAGGTGCACGGCGCAAATTAGAGCAATTTAACTTTTGAACGTGTCTCGTCCCACGTCATACATAATGACTGCTTTGGTTGATACGTTTAATTGAAATCATAGTGAGGGAAAATTAAAAGGGATTATAAGTACCAACTTTACGGGTTGTTACCGATTTGAATATTACTAGAGTTTCATATTAATAGGGCACTGGCAGTTTGAATATTAAATGCCGTAAATTTATTAACTTTTACAGCATGTTGTCAGTTGCAGTTAGAACGATGCAATTGTGTTTTAGTTGAGTATTTTATGGTACAGGTAGTTTGATTTTTGTGACATCCTTTTAATTTATAAAAATAGACAGCAGATTGATAATAATTTGGCAATATTAGAAGGAGATAAAGTTACTTAAGAAAAATATTAAGTAGACGGTACATACCTAAGTTTTTTTTTTAATTCAGATCCTTTATCGTGTTTATGAGTGTTAAGTTGTTACAAAATAGAATAAGTTTAACTTAAGCTTAAACCCGGTATGGACACAGCAATATAATACAAAATTTTAAAGTGCCTATTTAAGTTAGGTTCATATATATATTTAAGAATTGTTAATGTTACAAAATAAATAAAAATAAACATTTAGGTATCGAAATTATAGCTAATTATACATGAATATCATAACTATGTACCTTACCTAGCTTTATTTAATGTAAATATTTAATAGGGTATTTTGTACCTATTTGTCGAAATGTCTTAGTGCAATTTTGAAACGTCGAAGGTTTGAATTTTAATGAATCAATACCTACAGAAATTGATTTTGTCAAACATCCACAAATATCTAACATTAAGCCTTATCAAGACGCTTAATCACCCAGACTAGGGGTGCTAATTATCATTGAATCTGAACCTTACACTGAATGGTCCGTATTTTGGGCTGATTATATTGTAACTCCCTTCTTTGAACCTCTGACCCCTGTAAAGTCACTATCTTAAACCCGTAGTCAATTGTGAATAGGACTAGGTAGGTGTAGGGTTATCTAAAGGATTCTAATAAGCCTCGTGACGTTTCGTTCCAAGAAAATGATGGTTCATGATGTTATTCTTGTCGGTATTTCCACTTACACTTTTACCTTCATAGACAAGATATAATTTAAAAATAAACTATTGAGGTATTCAGAATAACAAAAGCCCAAAAAATCAAAACATTGTAAGGCTTTTGGCGAGTTTTGAGCCAAAATATAACTTTTACTTTAATAAACTTAAATAAGCCAAAGACTTGTACTTCAGTACTGTACACAATTTAATTCAGATATAATTAAAATTTGTTAGCAAAACCAGGGCGTTTAATTTTTAAATCATCCGCAAATCTTTAATATTTCTTGCAGAATTATTTGCGTCGTTCCCTTTGAGAGTCGGTTCGCCGAAACGCCCGGAGCTGGATATCCCAGTAATTAGTTGAAATTTTTCTTTGAGATCATGGCACAAACATCCCATTCAGGGCCAGATAAAAGATTTTTATCTTTGGCTTACCGATCGTCGATGTAAATAACGAACTCATTTCTGTTTGGTTTTATTTAAGAAAGGGGGAACCTTGTTATAATTTTCTTGTAATAATTTGGACAAACGACTGATGTTTTGTTATTTTGTAACGTTATATTTGTGTAGATTAATATCGAGTAATTATTTTCATTTCTTTTGGAAACTGAACACTGT
This sequence comes from Diachrysia chrysitis, assembly GCA_932294365.1. Taxonomy (NCBI): domain Eukaryota; kingdom Metazoa; phylum Arthropoda; class Insecta; order Lepidoptera; family Noctuidae; genus Diachrysia; species Diachrysia chrysitis. The sequence continues at coordinate 4,783,873 of OW028649.1, read as the reverse complement.
TTTCTTAGTCAGAGTTATTTTGGTGCTAAATTAGTTAGGTACTAATTAAAAAGAATACTGACATAAATATTGTAATACCATTGCACTAGATGACATCAATTAATACAAGCAGTTAGGCCGCACGCACCAACTACTTCAAGCTACGATCGCTTGGTGAATTGTAGAATTCTTTGGCCACACTGGAACTGCTTAAAGCAGTTTGCCTGCTTCGAGCGGTCGTCAAAAATCAAGCTATCAACACTGACTTACTGCTCGAGCAGTTCGTTTACGATCGGCATTATTAACCTTTATTACTACAATGTTTACTGTCTCTTTCAGAAACTCTTTAAAATACAATCCAAAAAGTTATGACACTGACTATTTTAATATCACACTAGCAACACTTAAATCCTTGATTTAAACCGAAGAATAGAGTTCAAACACGAAGGTTCAGATGTTAATGTTATCATTGAAAACTTCTACCTACCGAACGGAAACTTTCGTTTGGGTACACAATGGCAATTTTAAAGTTCCACGTTACGCAATTCAAATTCAAAGTGGATTTTGGAATTAATTCGATTTTTGTCTAACTTCACAGACGGTTTTGATTTTTAAAGATTTGAAACTCCTGCTTTTACAGCCTTTGTCTTAATTGGAAACTTTAGTAGTTGATTAATTTATGTCATGCCATTTAGGATTTCTGTTTTAACTGAATTGATTCTTAATTAAACACGTTCTGTTTATATTTTCTTTATGGTAAGTGTTTTATTTTTATTTTCTGTGTTTTCTATTTAACTTCATAAATCTAACTTAAGCTAACACATCAGTCAATTCCATTTCCAGTTTACATAGATTACATGACAAAACCACCCAATACTTAAAATTACAGACCACGACATGTAAAAACAAATGAAACCCTATATTATAAACCCAAAACGCAAATTAAGTCAACTCCACGTTTGTTTAAAGAAACCAAAAGGGTTGGTTAGGTAAACGCTACGCAAGAACATCAGCCTTCGAAGGCCATAAATTGTCGCGTATTTAATGAGTTTCCTCCACCGTTAAGCGGGGTCCCCTGGCAATAATGCAACGCTATCATCGCTCGACATTATCTGGAGAAGAAACATATGTGCCGTGAGTTGATGTATTTTTAGGGGGCTGGTAATATGAAGTGGTGTCGAGAATTTGTAATAGGTGTCGAGAAAAAATTGGAGACGAAATTTTGGCAACATTTCTTGGTTTTTCATGTTCGGTTATCCACTCTTGCCTGTTTTTTTTAATAAAGCCCATTTGACACTAAAAGTAACAATTTTACACACTTTTAAAATCAATATAAATCAAATAAAAAGCTGTGTTATTAGTCGATCAAGTAGAAAGGAATTTAATTATTCATTGCGCAATACAGTCCTAGAAAGCTGACTACTAATGACAGGTAATAATAGACGTATCAAGTTACCAAGACTTGCGGCTGAAGCATGATTAGGTAATTAGGAATCGTTATGGGAATATGGCGGTTTGAATGCGGAGGGCGGGGACTGAGTGTTGTGGCGCGAATGTCCAGTTATGGACTAGACGGTATAATACGTAATAAATAAACATATGTTACTTTAGAGTATACATTTTTGTATATTTTTGCCTAGCTTAGCTAGACATGGAACATAAACTAATCTTCCCCGTTGCAGAGACTAATCAAATCTATACTATCTATATACTAATATATAAAGCTGAAGAGTTTGTTTGTTTGTTTGTTTGAACGCGCTAATCTCAGAAACTACTGGTCCGATTTGAAAAATTATTTCAGTGTTGGATAGCCCATTTATTGAGGAAGGCTATAAGCTATATAACATTACGCTGCAACCAAAAGGAGCGTAGCATAAATGAAAAATGTTGCAAAAATGAAAACCGCTGAAACTAAAACACGCGGACAAAGTCGCGGGGGACAGCTAGTCTAATTATATATCACACTCGCTACATGTACTTATTATAAAAAAATAACCTTCATTTTCCATCCATTTTTTGTAAACTCGTTTGAATTTACCTACCTGTTGTCAAATTATTTTCTTTTATTAGATAAAGATAAAGATAAAGATAAAGATAAAGATAAATTTATTTTGCAAATATGGGTACATATACAAGATGTTAAGAAATATATTAAGTTCTGCCATATTTTACCTTCGAGGCATGCAAAAATAAAATATAAAACATTTAACATAATATCTAAACAGTAGATACAATGCAATAGTAAATGCAAACAAAAAAAGTACAACAAAAAAAAATAACACATGAACTAGTTAGTAAAATCTTTTTCATTTAGAAATTCACTTAAACTATAGTAAGCTTTAGCCACTAAAAATTTACTCAGTTTTTTTTTAAATAATGAATTGGTCAGGTCTTTCCAGCTCTTAGGTATTTTATTATATATAACTGGAGCCATGCAATAAATTAATAAATTAGATTGAGTGTAAGTTACTAATCAGAATGTAAGTCGCTCTTTTGAGAGTGACAGGTTGTTTAAGGGAGGAAAGGGAGAGATCTCAACTTCTTCTTGATTTATTCGAGGGGCTTTATAAGCCAGATTAAAAGTTTCCCCATCACAAGAATGCATGAACTTATTACGTATAATTATTTTCAGCTCTTTATTACAAATTTCGAAGAATCAATTTCCTGATTGTGAGTAATTAAATTAATTAAATATGCAAACTCATAAAGATTATTATGTACAAAGTTTGGGTACAATGAGGTTTGAAGATTGTTTAAAATATGTTTAAAACATAATTATAATAATTTATTACAGCCATTTATTATGGTACCTATGTACGGTAGAGTATGTCGATTGCTATGAGAGTTTCTTAATAATTCTCAAATTATAACACAATTCATTTAATGATTATTTACACATTTTCTTAGATTAAAGATCTCAAAAAGTTAGAACATTATGCTCTGCCTATTTCGCCAGTAAAAAGTTAAAACAAAGTTAATCACTATTAAAGGTATTTCAAAGACAGCGCAAGTCTTTGAAATAAGTTGAATAGTGATTTACTTTATTTTAATAAACAAATTAAAAAGTCAATGTGTAACAAATACAGACCTATTACTCAAATGAAATCATGGGATTAGATAAGAAGAGTATAAGAATAATATTTATTTTGTATAACAATGTGTTCATAAATGTGTCATCATCAACCAGAGTATGTTTTTGTATTTTTAGAAACGTTTCTTGCACTAAGGAATTTAATACTTGTTACGCGGGGGTTGTATAAACATTCAAATCACATGCACAAAGAACACCCGGACTCGGAACAATCATTTGTGTATGATTTACAAAATTAAAAATGAAGTTTACAATTTAAAAACTATGCTACTTATTAAAATTGAATTAACATCTCAATTATATAAACTTGATAACTGATATCAAAATAATAACATCATAGAAATTAAATTTACAATTTACGGTAATTATCATAAAAGAAACATAAAGTGTACCTTTATGTTATAACCTTTAAAGTTACGAACAAAGGGTTATATTATTATAGTTCGTATAGAAACCATTAACATCGATACAAAAAGCTTTGTTATAAAAACATGTTTCTGGAAAATAATTCCTGAATTTCCAATAATGTCGGCATTGTGGGTCTGATTTATCTTTTTTAATATTACCACGAAAACTTTTTAACCCATTAGCTGCTAAAGCTTTTGTCGTAAACATATTGTTGGCGGTTGCCATATGAAATTAAAATTGACATTTTGTGTTACAGTATAGTCCTGTGGGGCCGAACGATTTATTTAATTATTCTAAAGAACTAACAAAAAATTTATCCGTAATGCTTTTTTTAATTGTTTACAGAATATAGTGCTGTAGAATGCATGATAATATGGTGTCTTTTTAGGATTTTGTTATAGCAGAAAATTAAAAACCTTAAACATTAGATAAGTTAAACTATTACCTCTGGGTAATAGCTTAATTTATGCATCATATTAATTTAAATGAATAGATGTATATTATTTAAAAGGTATTTGAAGACGACATTACTAAAAAGATAAAATCACGCTGTAAATTAATTTGGTTTTTAAAAGTACATTGGGCAAGAGATTTTTAAATTATGTGAATAATCTTTGTTAGAAATATAGTATTTAGAAAACTTGGAAATTAAACCACAGATGTTCGGATTCTTGTGTTGGAAGCTTTGCCAGTATTCGGGTCTATGCACATTGCACAGCTGTTTGTTTATAGGTGGTGCCAATACCATTGTTTATTTGTTAGTCAAGCGGCTTTTGGCAATATTGTCTTTCAAACGTTGAGGTGGTCATACCGGTATCGATACAGTACACTTAATGTGTTTCTAAATTCAGCTGTCAAAATGTTTTTTTTTCACATAAATGATGTTTTAAGTGTAAAGTATATTTTGAACAAAGGCTTTAGTGGTGCATGTGAATAAACACACTGACATTGATTAAAAATGCAAATGTTTGTTGATAATAATTGTGTAAATTGTAAATAATATCACTCTGGGACTGCATTACGCATCAATTAACCAATTAAGTAATTAATGAGCGAGAATAATAAATAACAGTGGACGTTAATTTATTACTGGGAAACCGATATTTGTACGAAACTGTAGTAATGTATCCACGTTGCATAATAAGTGATTTATAGATTTACTAGCTGTTGCCTGCGGCTCCGCCCACGTGGGTGTTGGTTATCACGGCAAAAAATAGTCTATATCCTTTCTTAGGACCCAAGCTTACTTCATACTTAATTTCGTCAAAATCGGTTCAGCGGTTTAGCCCTGAAAGCGTAACAGACTGGCGGACAGAGTTACTTTCGCATTTGTAATATTAGTAAGGATAAGTGCATTTAAAGGTAATTATTATTTTCACATAAAATTGATTTAATTTCTTCTCTACTACAATTTTTCCTGTACCTCTTGTGTATAGGTACTATATTTAGGTACCAGTATTTAAAAAAGACCACTTACGTAAAACCTAATTAATATACATATTAATAAAGAAAAAATCGGCATATTAATTTCCCAATGTTAGGTACAGGCCTCTTCTCATATAAAAAAGAAACTAGCTCTGATAATCACGCTTGCTCATTGCGGGTTGGCGATTTACAATCACGAGCCTTCATTGGTTTCTTAAATGTCAAATTAATGACAAAAGTTCGTTTAAGTAAATAAAGACTAAAAGAAATATAAATATTTTTTTATTTTGGTACATAGTGCAAATGTTGTATTTTATACAATAACTTTACCATTATTTCGAGAACAGTATACAAAATGTAGGTATTTTGGTGGTTCCGCAGCTTCGTTGATTTAATTACTTACAAGCGGTTCAACGAGCCATGTGATTGTCAAGTCAGGGCCCGCTATGTCACAGGCAGCGCTCATAACCCTGTGGTACCAACCATTTTAACATTTAATACAATTACGTACTGAAATCACTTTGGAATATTTGATATTATAATTTGTGTTTTGATTTTCTGAACGATTTTAACAAAAAGCGGGACAAATTGTAGTTTCTTTTATCAAAATACATAATATGTATTGTCTTATTTTTTAAATTATTTTTCTGCCGTGCAATAATATATATTATACCTACATAAATAAAATGTCCTGGTGGCCTAGTGGTTCAATCAACGGATTTGTGTGCACAAGGTTGCAGGTTCGAACCTACTATAGGCAAGTACCAATGTGACTTTTTCAAAGTTATATGTGCTTTCTTAATTATTCTAAGACATCATTGACAATCGGTGAAGGAAAACATCGTGAGGAAACCTGGATTCCAAAATTTGGAATCTGAAATCGCCAACCCGCACTCAGCAAGCGTGGTGATCAATGCTCGTTCCTTCTCTATATGAGAAGAGGCCTGTGCCCAACAGTGGGACATTTATAGGCTGGTATTATTATTATTATAGGTACTTAGAATAAACATAGACAAGCAAGGAGTGCGCGCATCGTTAGTAGCAGTTGTGCCAAGTGTAAACAATTTTTTGGAATGAGTATTACGCTCGTTTTCTGATTTAAGTGAATTTCCATGCGATGCTAATATTAGGTTTTGAGATAGTTTTAATAAAACGGCGCGCCCTGATTTGACACATTTTTTTACGATTTTACTTGTTCTTATCACTGCCTACAGTTCATACTCGATATGCGCTCTAAGTACTAAAATAACTAAGGTACATAATGTATATTATGAAAGTAATGAATATTGCTACAAATTCGCTTGCTACTTTAATAAAAAAAAAAACAATCCATTCAAAAGCGTTTAACAAAAAAATCGAGTTAATTAGTGATACTCCGCCAAATGTATTCATTTTTGGTACCAGTTAATTGTCCCGTCACTAAAGCCTCGTAATTACGAGACCGGCTTGTTTCAGCTATGCAATAAATTGTTCAATGCAATTAAGCTTGGGACATGTGGTTTGTGAAAGATCGCTTACTCTAACACACCTTAACACCACCTTTAATATGTCATCATATAAATTTTAAGGCCAAGTGTCCCGTAACGAACGTTTAATCGTCGCTTCTGGGGAAATTTACTAGATGGCGCTGGTCGTTAAGAAATGCCCGTGGCTAGGAAGACGTACGGGTTTTCATGGGAATAAAACGAGTTTTAGATTTGTGAAATTGAGAGCTTATGTGATATTTTATGTTGGTTACATTGTTCTATTTGTAGTTTAAAAATCGATAATTTTATGTTCTTACTTAAGAAGTTGGAAATGAATGTATGGGACTTATGTTGCGGAAATGTGGTCTAAAATAAGCTGTTATTGAGTATATATAAATAAGCTTATTTAGACATGATATAAGTGCTTAAATTACAATGAAAATAATATAACTCGAAGTTTCCTTAAAAAAAATATTAACAAACTAATTTCATTTACTTACATGTTTATCGACATGATATAGATAATCCAGTAATATAATAACAATAATTTTATGAACATAGGAGAGCTTAACTCAAAATTGAGTTCTCTAGGAACTACCTACGTAGTAGAGTTATAAAAGTTACACATATATCGAATAAGGACAACAAAACGTGTATTTATTCACTCCACGCTCTCCCATATATTTCATTAAGACGTACGCAAAAGATCAATGGCTAACTTTATTAGGGCTTAATGTTGGCAGGCAACTATCGAATTAGCGAATTACACGTACAACTTGTTTCGTTTGTAGTTCGCTCTACACGTAATGTTTGTTTCGCGAGTCAGTCGGCACATAGCGAGGTTTTATCTCGTTCAGAAAGTTGTATGGTTAATTAACTAGAAAAGCCCTCAAGTTTTCCCGCCACGTTATGCCGCCGGCAACTTGTTACAACATGTTAGCTGGCTTCTAAGTAAAAATACCCCGTGACGTGGACGGAGCTTAATGTTTTGTAAGTTCATGTTTTTTGTAAAGGTGAGCTCATTATTATGATAGCTTTGGGCTGACGGACATACGGATTTTGTAAAATTATACCAAAATAGTACCGCTCTGTAATAAAAGTAAATTTAATGTCCTACATTTACGTTAGGGTTTTTGTATGAAAGTAATAATGTAAGTAGGTATAGCTGAGCATGATTATGTGTTATTGCATTATAACTGAAGACTAAAACATATTTTAATTTTATTTTGGCTTAAGGTCTCATGCCGTCTCTGTCACTTTAATGAGTAAAGAAGCAACAGATAGACATTTAAGAGCTTCTTAAAGTAAAGTTGCGTTTAAGTATTCGCGGGTTTGGAATTGAGATGTATTTATTATATGCAAATATTTATCCAAGAGTAATTTTAGTGGAAACAAATAAAGAATTTCTGCCATCATGGATGTCCTTTTAGGAGCTATTAACACTTACATTTATATAGATAATGGACTAGCATTTATTTCCTAAAAGGGTATCTACATTAGATATTTTGCGTTTCATATAAACACTATAATGTATACGGAAACTTAAATATCGTTTAGCGAAATACAAAAAGGTAAACCTAGTAAGAAAAAGGTTTGGGTATAAACCTTCTTCGACAATTGGCGAATCCAATTTACGTAAAAGCATATGTAGATACACTAAGATATAATAAAAAAAAAATGGTTTTGTATTTGAAACAAGACTGTCAAAGCGCCTTAAAACAAAAGCTTTCGAATAGTACTTTTTTATATAAGAATTTATTTATGTCACAATACTGAAATTTATTCACTTCACTCAATAATATTTTCTTGTCTAAAAAGATGTTTCTGAACTGGCGCGGTTGCAAGAAAACTGTTCGGAAACAATGCAAGGTGTTACACATTTCTCAGTTACGCTTCAGTTCAACTCGTTTATACCAGTATTTCGATGTATGACTGCGATATTTTTTGCTGAATGTATAACTATTGTTTCGCACGTATTTTTGTGATTTCGCACAAAGAAATGATAGGTTTCTCAGCAAAAATCGTACGATTCTTTTTGTGAGATTTTTCGAGGGAAAATGGATGTAAGATGGTGAAATAAACAATGCGGTCACTGATAATTTGATTCCAGCACTTATTCAATAAAGTTAAAACCATTGTAATGTTTTTTAGCATTAAGCAAAAGTAATTATAATTATTGCGAGGTTACCACTTAATAATTTAATATTTCCTTTGTTTCACAAACAGAGAAAAAAAAGTTCAAACAGAAGGCGAACAACGAACAAACAATAAAAGAAATAACATTAAATCTCAATAGATCCGCTGTTTGCAAACTGAAGAAAAAAACGAAATAACAAAGAAAAGAATCCAATTAAACAAATTGATAGATCGTTGTCCAAGCCGAGATCGCTTCCATTCTTGGGCCTTTGTGATCGTCGTATCTTCAGCCATCAATCCGCCATACAAAGGGTTTACAGGAACCTTTGTGATTGTATCAGGGAATACTTCGATTGTGTAACGTTATTTTTGCTTTTTTTTAAATTCAATGGGTTGAGTGTGATTCTGGGCGAATGTTAATGAGATTTGATCGGGAAGGACGGCTTTGTGAATGCTTCTTGTTTTCAATAAAGTATTGTTTGCTTGTGTATTGAGTGAAGAAAACATTGTTTAACATTGTATCACTTCATGATGAGACATAAATAAACCAACATTTCAAAGTAAGTTTACTTACGACTAATTAGTTGACTTGCACATTTGTTAAATGACTTCAAATAATTGTCTGGCTTCAAAAGAAAACGATCGTTTTGAAAAACATTTAAAAAAAACCTTGCTAATGACTTAAGTTTGGATTTTACACGAGCTTATATTTGCTTCGAGCTATTTTTTTTCTTATAGTAATGACTTGGTTAGCAATGTATTTGAAGACCTAGAATATTTAAAAAAAAAGAAAGAAATAAGTGTGTTTTCCTAATTTTTATACAATTACGAAGTCACTACGAAAATTTATCTACAAAGGCATTAATTTCCAGTGTCACATTATTTGGAACCAAGCTCATTTTCCTACCGTTCAGGTTCTAAATCGTTTTCCTTCGATCCGTGAAATATTCGAAGCCAATAAAGAAACACGATTTTCTATATCTCATTTCGGCCACGCAGGTCATTTATAAAGTAGCGAAGCATAAATCGCCGAAGGCGGGGTGAGATTGAAAAATACACCAGGAAACATCTGTTGCGTAATATGATCGAATTACCTCCGTGCTGCCCTGACTTGGTACGTGATCTTCAGAAGATGAAAATATTTCAGAGGGTGTTAGGTTAGTAGGTACATAGGTGCTGCGTTGTTTATTGTTTTTAGGTGGTCCTTTACTTAAAAGGGTAGATATTAGCCCGTAATGTAACATTTTTTATTTTAATAATATTTTCGACAACTCACACACGGCCATTCTGATCCCAAACTAGGCGGAGCCTGTGCAAAGCCTATGGCAAGCAGACAACTGATAAACATACTTACATATTTCTAAATACATACATACACACCCAGACACAGAACAAACGATCGTGCTCATCACACAAAGATTAGATTGTTTTAAGATTCGATTTAAAGCATTACATTACAATACTCTGGGTTCGATTCCCACCCAGGACGAATCTTTGTGTGATGAGCACGATCATTTGTTCTGTGTCTGGGTGTAATTTATCTATAATATGTATGTATTTAGAAATATATAAGTATGTTTATCAGTTGTCTGGTTGCCATAGCACAGGCTCTGCCTAGTTTGGGATCAGATGACCGTGTGTGAGATGTCCCAAGATATTATTATATTGTACTGCCTCCCTGATTCGATATGTTCGTTCCAAGTAGTGCGCAAGTTATACATACAATTAAAATGTTCGTATGAGATGTACCTATGGGACAGGAAAGTGGTTAATGTTTATTAGTCATTTTTGAAATATAACTGGCTATTGTTGAATAAAATAAGAAATAAATGAAACATGATTCAATAAAACAATTTCCCACGAAATATGTCAGAAATTTCTTAACATTTATTTTACGTTTTACCTGAACGAAGAAAGTTAGGAAAAATTTCGGACCTTGCGCATTGTTAAAAAAAACTTCAAAATTACTTTAAAAAACAAAGCATACCTTAATATCCATCGCCGTAAAACCTTCTAAGTTCAAAGTTTCATTCGTTTTTTTACAAAAAGTATTTTTTTTACAAACATCAATCTTACTTGAAGGAAAACTTTTTGAAATGAGGTCACGGTTCCCCGCGAAATGCTGATGCCGACATTTTAAGCATTCTTTCTGACAAAACGCGAGAAATTTGTAAAACTTTACAAAGTAGCTAAGCTTTTAGCTGGCCAAGTGACTGATGTTTTTGTCTAGCTATATTTAGGTAACACCCACAAATTATTCTTGAGAAAATTTTCTGCAAGTTTCCGTATTTTTTTTTTACTCAATTCCTAAGAAAAATTGGTGTTTATAATTATTATTTTAAACTATTTATTTTATATACCATACGTAAAAATAGATTGAGTTTAGCATTCTATTTTACAATCTGAAATACTGTCGCACTTTTATGATCGCGTAATTGAAAAAGCTAAAACTATTTTCTACGGTAAAATTATTCTATTTGTTATTTCTATTAAGTTTTAATATGAAATATTATATGAGTTTAAAGACGGAAGCTAAAAATCATTATAATGAAAAATATACATATGTCTAAAATTGAAAACATGTTATTTTAGGTCCTCAGAGAACTCCAAGAGTTTTATATCAGAGCGATTACAATTTTTATGATTTATTTAAAAACCCAGATCATTGTTTACTATCGTAATCTTCTTCATCTTTGTAATACCGATCTAAAAGAAAGGCAAGGTGCAAAAAGTTTTTGTTTGGCAAAATTAGCTGTCCGATGGATTGATGTATCGCCTGATAAAAAGGGCTCTACAAAAAATATGACGAATAGCTAAGTACCCTATAATTCAATGAATATCGAACTAAATCTGTCAAATAATACAAAATTAATTCAAACAAAATATTGTCTTGCAAACAAATATATATAACTAGCTGACCCGTGCCCACTTCGTTGGGCATAATGTTAATAATCCTTTTTTAGTACATATGACCTAACGATTTAAATTATTTTATTAATATTAAAAATTAAATTATCTATACTAATATTAAAAAAAACTACTTTTTGTAATTTAAATATAAAAGTTAGACATCTGCTGTCGTTGACTTTTTTGTAGGCATTTTCAAGCTCCACATCTTTTCTCTAGAACTCAAAAATATAACTTTCATATTTAAGGCAGCGTTCGTAAGAAACGCTTTCATTCGACCGTTTTTTCTCCGATTCACTTTGCAGAATGGACTACCACGTAAAAGCCTATTTATTTTTCGGTTTTTTATATAACCTATGACACTCAGCAATAATGTGGCTTTCTATTGGTCAAAGAATTTTTAAAATCGGTTTAGTAGATCCCGAGATTACCCCTTACAATTTAACAAACACACAAACTTTACTTCTTTATAATATTAGTATAGATTATAACAAAAAAGAATAGCATAATAAAAATAAATTTGAAATAAAGAACGCACTAATTTTAAAATAGAGTAAAACAATGGCCGGCTACAAAATCACTTCATAACGCCAGCACAAAAGGAATCCATTAACATTTGTTACCTTAATGAAGCGCCATTATGGTTGGCACTCTGTCATCATAGTATCATAAGCGTCCGATGACAGCCCTGACAGGTAATAGACGAGTGATTGATCGGGAAATGGTTTAGAATACCAATTGCGATTTCAATTCCAATTGCGATTGAATTCAAATATCGATTCCATTTTTCATGAGTGAATTGATGGTGGCACTGGTGTTAAAGATTATAAATGGTTTTATTAATTGCTTTAATACCGTTTAGCAATAAATTTTTTATCTAATAAAAGTGATTATTTGGAATATTTTTAATTATAGTAGTAATATCGATTTTAGAAGATTAAATGATGAGCAGAAGCTAACTGTTCTCATATTAATGACAGGGATTTATGATAGTTCTATATTTTTATTCTAACGTTAAGTGGAAAAATATAAAAACACACAATAATTGATTACACAAAAATGTAAAAAGGAACCGACCTATAAATTTATTTGGGTCCAGCTCCAAGGTAAACCCTATCAATTCAATCAAAACAAAATATTTTTTCAGTCGAAACTTTTGCTGGATTTATGACGTAACAAACATACAAAAAATATGCCTACCATCAAACTAAGAACCTTCTCCTTTTAAAGTCGGACAAAAATAATATGTTGTCATGTTAGCTATATCGCAGCACTGAAAACGTTTTATCTGTATTAAAAACAGCGAGAAGTCTTAATAACACCCAAGAGACTTAAAAGAACTAAACTTAAAACATTACAGTGATGAAGCAAAAAAGTATTCAAAACTTTTTAATGTTCCCTGCGAAAGCCGAGGTTTGTTTGTGTCAGCTAACACAGTTTTATTTCGGCTGCAATACTAGATTTTTTATCGGGATATGCCTGCCTGCAAGTTTGTTGTTGAGATTTTAGTTTATCATAAAAAAGACATCCCCGTAATATTTATTATAACAATTTAAAACTGATGTTATGGCAAAGTGACTTAAAGTTTTATTTGTTATATTCATGTAAGTTTCAAAGCTTAATTCACGCCGTAATTTTATGCTGGCAACCAACAAACTAATACAAAGTAAATACGCTAAATATATACGCTAATAAATATATAGCTAAATATGGATAAATAGTAGTGTAATCTTTCACGTTATCAAAAACATAATTAACCAAACGTACATACAACCTCCTTTTGAAGAAGAATAAATAAAGAAAAAAATGTTGGTCCCACTTGTCCGAGAACTGGCGAAAGGTCTAATGACCAAACTTATCCGTTGCTAATGTTTCTTTAAACACTCGCTACGGACCATTACCAAAGTACGTAAATGTCGTAGTAAAAATAAACAATTCGACGTTTATTATTCTTTCTTAGGGCTGATTTTTAAACGCCAGATAATATTAATTTGATGATTATAAATTGATGTCTGACAGATTTTGTATGGTAGAACTGTAAAAAATTCAGAATTATTCCTCGGATAAAACTATCTGGCGTTAAAAAAATCAGTGCTTAATCAAATTTATTTAATGACATCTCTAACTCTAACAAGATATGCTATAATTACTATGTACTAACAAGTACATAGTAGGTAGATACCTGATCGTAGCATTATAGTTTTTTTGTTGTTTTTAACTAAATGTAGATACTACTTATTATTACTAAAAAACCCATGTTCAATTCAATTTAAATAAAATAAAATTACCTTTCACACGGGTTAGGTACATGTTGTAATTCCATTCTCTCTGGCAAATAAAATACTACTACCACTATAAATTTGTTTGCTATAAATACTTACTAAATTATATTCTATTAATGTCCTTTTGAAAATATTTTTTTTATAAATTTTATTATTATTTATAAAAAAAATAAAAAAAAAATCTCGAATTTTAAGATTATACCGAATTTAATACTGTCACTAATACATATAACATGCCGTATGTTATTTCTCACTTTTATGAGAAGAACTACAAATGAAAATAGATTAAGAAAGTTTGTGAGCGAATTGTTACTTGTAATGAGGTTTGTCTGTTTAATTAAACACAGGCATTGCACGATGCAGTCGTAATAAACAGATTGAGTTCAGATAGATTGGGTACAGATAGAATTTGGTTGTTTTCGTTAAGATAATGTATAGCAAGAAAAAAAAAATGGGTAAAAAGAATCGGCATTGACATAACTATTTTTTCTGCCAGCCTGATTCTTACTGGCCTACATTATTGGCAAAAACATAGTTACATTAGATTATATTATTTTATTACCCACAAAAAACTGATACCTACATGAATCTACAAAAAAAAATAATTATTACAAAACTAACAAAAATTCAAAATGGCGGGCCATTCTATTTACTTCCATATCAGTTAAAAAACAGTAACAGTACACATTGAACTATTTACTTTAGTGTTCACAATAAATATTTCTGGTCGATCGTAAACTTGGCCATTCAATTACAGGCACAAAAAGCAGGCCACTGTAAAATAAACCTTTTGATGTGCTCTGCTGAGTAAAATGTATTGACATGTACCTACTACGCTTCAGGCTGTTTGAGTCACAAAAAAGATTAAATACAGAAGGACAATCCGGCTAGAAACTAAAAAAAAGATACTTAGATAATTTAAAAATAAGGAAATTCATATTTTTGTTTAATTTTCATAAAGTTGTCTACAAAGAGTGTCCGATAAAATTTATTAATTGGTTATGTTTTGTTATTTGTATATGTCAGTTTATATGATTTGTGGAATAAAAAAAATATTATGTTTTGTTATTTCGACTACACGGATAGCCGAGTGGTATATATAGGTTACCACGCCAATTACCTCTGTCCTCGACGTGCCGCAGGTTCGATCCCCGCATGGGACAAGCATTTGTGTGATCCACAAGTGCTTGTTCCGAGTCTGTGTGTTCTTTGTGCATGTGATTTGAATATTTGTAAAACCCCCCGCGACACAAGGATCGAATTTTTTCGTACGGGAATCTTTTTTTTTTTAATTGTGATAGCCATGGCTTTATTGGCATTAAAAACTTTGAAGTTACTCTTACTGATAAAGAAACTAAAAACGTTTATTTTTGTTTGGTTTTCTGCCTTATTTACGTTGTGATTTGACAACCCGTCCAACCCACCTCTGTTAAGGTTAATTTCATCATCGAAAAAGGGTTTTCATTGTGTTGAAATTAAGCGCGTTTATACTGTTATTTTTTAAAATTGTGTTTTAATTGTCAAAGCGATTAATTTTAATTTATAATTATGTTTAATGGTCTGTAAATTTATATTATCCTTTTAAGTATCTATAGATAAATTAAATAATTTCTTTTAACTAATTCAATTTCATTTTCGTTTTAAGCTTATTATTTATCCTATATTGTTAATACGGCGAAACTAGCTAAATAGTTTAAACTAATCTAAATTGAGTACTCAATTAGAGCTGTAATACTGAAGAACACATTCCTTTTATTGAGATAGACCCACCATAACAATACAAGTTTAAATAGTTTCCTTTCTTGTACTACAAACCATTACATAGGAAATACCTCTTAAATCGTCCCACTAAAACAGCGCTGGCGTAACATTAACATTCACCAGTTTCGTTAATTTCGCACAAAGAGGAACATTAGAGTTCGTTTTCAACAGAATTTGGCCGCGGGCAAATGGACTCGACGGCGACCACAACACTACGTGGCTTGTTTAGACTAAAACTACAAATGGATATTTTGATGTAGGGACGCGTTTATGAGAGAAACTCTACAAATTCAAACGTAGAATGTAAATGGAATGAATTATTATCAAAGTAGAATTTAATAAATATTTTGCTATTTCCATAGAGGAATGTAACGTGAATTCTGTTTTAATTTAAAATGGGAATGGATTTTTTATTTTATTTGTCTGAAACGTAATTATGTTGCGATCTGCTTTTGTTTTCCATTGTTCAACCACAAAGCTATACAGACAAAATGTTTGATGACATTTCAACGTTATTTAAATTGTCAACGTTAATTAAAGTGTTGTGAATTCTATAATTATTTATTATGCATCAGATCGTTATATTATTAAAAGGAAACTTTACATTGAAACAATATTTTATCATTAGTTTACATTCAACATTACATTTAAAGGCCAGCGACGGCATAATGATTTTTTTATAATATTATAGATAAAATTCAATACTTGGTACAACGAGAGACGCGCGCGCCGCCATCATGCTTCCCCGCGTAGTGTTGTTCGTTTTTTCGTATGTAGTGGCGCGACGTTGTAGTCGATACTGACTTCGGTTAACAATATTTATTAATAAAATAGAAGATACTCAAAACTTATGTCGAACAGTTGATTGATTGAAACTTAAATTTCATGTAACCTCAAGGGAATACGGACAGTAAATAAGTTTAAACTTATACGAATACTTTATTTTAACGTACTTTCTAGTTCAAAATAAACAGCCAACTTGAGCTTGAATTGTCCATTGCATTGTTTATTCTATGTCCTGAAGCGTCGAACTCTTTACGTGTGTCGAAACTTTAGCACTACCTTCTTTCCAGACAATTTTCAGTGGAATAATACCACGGGCTGAGTAAACAAAGATATTATGTGCCATTACGGTGTTCACTGCTATATTTATAAGGAACTAAGGGAGTCGTACAATTTAAGTGTTTTCGTATTGTTCATGGCGTTTAAGTCCAAGACTAGAGATAGATTTTTAAGGCCTGAGTTGACTGCGGTATACATATACTTAATATATTATTTTAGTTATTGTATAAAAATGATTTAATGCTCGTTTCTTCTCTATATGAGATGAGGCCTGTGTCCGGCAGCGGACCGGCATTTATAGGCTGTTATTATTTATTTATTGTAAAAAATAGCTAAATGTTTATACTCTCGGATTAATTAAGTATTGTCTTTCTAGACAGACCGTAATCACAGACTAATAAAAAAACTAGTGTCATTATTTTGTTTAAATGTTATGTGTATTTTTTTATCTGTACTGTAAATTTTAGCTGGTTGTTGTTGCTGGTTGTTTTTTTTGAAGAACAAGAAAATATACTTATGCTGCTGTAAATTATCAAGTTACTACAATACATTCAAAGGTATATAAAATAAGCCTTAATCTCGTATGCGAATACATGCGAAACAGATTAACGTATAAATTTCAAAAAGCTTAATTTAGATAACAAGCATCGTGTTACATACACCTAATTATATCTTATTAAAATTTCGTGTTTACCATGGCAACGCAATGCTTTATCCGATCCGCCGCTACTAAAATTAGTTGAAAATTCATAGGATCGTAATACTGGCTCATTCGCTCTGTTCTCCTTTTCATATCACATTAGCATGATATAGAGATAAGTAGAGATAAATAGAAGAGATTTAAATAAACCTTTTGGACCCGAAACAGGTACACAATGTTTGTAGAATGTTGAGGACATTTCAATACGAGTTTGAGAAGACAGTGACAGAAAGGTTACTTTTGATTCGCTAAGAAATAAAGTTTCTAGAAATAATTTGTTCTTTTTGACATTTTAATCAAAATATTCTGTTATGTTTGGAAACAATGTTCATGTAATTAGAGTCGTAGGCATTTGACAATGACGTCTTCTGTAATGCTTTTAGAATTGAATAGCGTCAAAAACTTTGAATGTTTATTTCAAGATTTTATTTAGAAGATCATTATTATATTTTGATATTGGTCCAAGCATATAATGCGTTGTATCTCGTATAATTTCAGATTTTATTTATATTAAACTGTAATTTATTATTATCTATTATAAAAACCAACCAAGAACAAAATCTATTTAAAAAAAAAGCTTAAGAATTTTTTTTAGACGACTCACGCACTGTGAATCTTTATTCTTTTGTTGCGAGGGTCTCATTAAAATCACATGCACAAAGAACAATAATTTGTGGATCACACAAATGCTTGGGACAAGCGGGGATCGAACCCGCAGCACGTCGCGCACAGTTGTAATAAGCGTTGTGGCCTATACCACTCGGCTATCCGAGCAGTCGGTATTAAATAGTTTATGGCCGAAAATAATAAAAAAAAAAACCTTTAAAATGATTACCTATCCATGTCTTTTGCATTATGATATTTAAATCATTGTTTGAAAATACAGATTTATGTAGGTAATAACGAAGGCCCATACTTTCTCCAGACCTTTCTAGTACCATTAGGTTCTTGAATCTGCGGCTAAGGAAGGGTCAAGTCTGCATATGATATATGAATAGAGAGGCCCTTTCTTTGTCGGGGTTAGATAACCGCCGAGGATTCGTATTGTCGCTTTAATACATTAATCATTAAAATTGCCCTGTGGTTAGTCCGCAAACTTTAGGGCCGTTTCAAATGGATTACATTACGTTTGTACGAAATTCTGACGTTGATATCATTTTAACTATGAATACAGTCTGTTATGAAAGTTTAAAATGTGACAGAATCTGGAGATTCACAATTGGTTGTGTGACGTGCGTAAATGGAAATGCTTTTGTCATGCACCTTACAATGATGTTACACTTACCTACCAATTTATTAGTTTAGGTAAGTATGAAAATGATTTACCCGTTTGAGTAAATCATGAAACCAGTTCGTTCTGGTACCTACCTTCTTTTATTATGAAACCTAAATGAAAATAAATACTGAACTTTTAGAGGATGTTTAAGTGAGTTACAAGAATATTTTAATTAATGAAATCCACTTGTATATTAAGTAAATAGGAAGATAATTGATTACACAAAAATGGAAAAGTAGCTGAATTCAATGCAATTTATATAAAAAAAACTATCTGTAATAAAAAAAAAGATATCGCGAAAAAAACATACAAAAAACCATTGAATTGAGCACGTTATCCTTTTGAAGTCGGGTAATAATTAATTCGATATAATTATGTGCGTACTTTTAAAACACAAGGACCAAATATAGCCAATAAAACATCACAAGTACGGAAACTAAGTTATTTAATACAAACTTTTTCCAAATTATAGGTCAGATTTCTCATTGATGACCATAAACTAAACGACGTGCCCACGCTCTTTATTTGTTTTCAGACAATATTAGAAACCTATAAGCATCTCCATCCATCATACGTACCTACTTCATGTTATTTATAACCCATATCACCCTTTCAAATGCTTACCGTTTCAAATATAAATGTGTTAATGAAAATATATTACATGCTATCGTATGTTCCAATTGAGTGAAGATTTTTCTTTAGGGGATCAGCTGTTCACAGTTCATGAAGCAGTCAATTTGTTTGTTCTGAGATAAACAAAGCCGGGAGCGTTCATACGTTTTATGATTGGTGGTGAGAAATATTGTTTCAATCGGTATTAGAAATTGTGTGAATGTTTTTTGAAGCCAGTGCAAATGTCTACCATAAATAATAAACTAATGCAGCACTTAAATGTTTCTGCGCTCTCAAATAATAAACTATTCTTTGTTGTTTACATTGTTCAATTTTTTTATTGTAGGTACATTTTGGTGTTTTTAGCTGTAACATGTCACGTGTCACGATGCCTACTATAGAAATATTGTGGTCTCTTTCACACGCCGACATCGGTGTTTGGACGTCTAAGGCTCAAACTCTTCGCGCTGCGACTCTAGTTAGTTCAAACCATTGCAGCGTGAAGGTTGTATCTAGCGTTAGTTCAAAATGGCAAAAATTTATAAAGAAAAAAAATGTTGTGACCGCTGACGCTGTGCCTGGCGTTCAGGCGTCGGTAAGAACGTTTACGCTGAAGTCGGATGTTAGCTACGAATAGCATTTAGATAATAGGATACCGTAGCATTTACAAATGTTACTTGTTCTGTGAAAGATAAGCTATCCATATAACTTTTAGTATTTTCTTTCGAAAAATATCAAATAGATATTTTTATTTATTTTATAAAGAAGTATTTTATATAGAATTATAGTGCCTTTATCTGGAACCCTTAAAAAAATATTGTGCAACAGAGGACCTTCTTTAAATCTTGTCCTTAGGGCAAGATTTGTAAGCAAAATAGAGCCACACAGGGATCACACAGAGACTACAGATTTAACTTTCGACTTGCTCTCTTGAAATATTGTTTTTAGAGAAATCCCTCCTAGAACTTCTTTATAAATCTCATCGGGAGTAGGAAAAGATTTGTATTTTTTTAACTTTTCTTTTTAAAACATCTACATTTTTTGTAACAGTAAAACAGTTTTGCTCGTATTTATTTATGAATTAAACAATTCTGCTTTTTTTTGTTGTGGTCGACTTCCAGTCTTACCAGCTTCAGCTGAAAATCAGCTCAAAGTTTTTTAATTATAATTTTGGTTTTAGTATCTCCAGTGACATTATATATTTTGTTAGCTAGAGTTCTGCTTAGAACCCACGTGAAGAGAAGCTTAATGAACTTTAGGAGAGTGTTCGTATAGGTCTGTGTTTGACGGTGTTCTGTTTGGTTTCGGCTTTATAACTCATCAACAGGTGATGCCATGTTGATGCATCGTAGAGTGCTTATAATTAAATTGTTATAAACTGGTAGTGTTTCACAAAATATATTTTAACGCAATTCATTTAAAGTGTAAACTGAAATTTTGCCAGAGACTTTGTATTACGTTTTGGTAAACGTAGCGCTGATGTAAAGATTTGTTATTATTTTCAGTGTGATCAGAGATTTATCCTCATAATCATGACAGACAGATTGAGTTCGTTTCACATTTACATTATTTAGTTTCGTATAATACAATGTACATTCTACGTTACATGTCACGTAAAATATTCTACCATGTAAAAACGTAAACAGCAAAATTGGGACGTAACACAAAATATTAGTCGTCTTGAACCTTATGAAGGAGTCTTGCAATAATGGTAGGGTTTGGTACAAGATAAGGCGCAATGGCTTAACTTTAAATTCGCTAACAATGCCAAAACCATACATCAAGTTAGATATTTACTATAGATATAAAGATTAACATTATTAGGTGTTTTTATTTACGCTTTAAGTATGCTAAGTTTAGCGATTGGTAACTAAAATACAAAAGTTATTAAAAATGATTTAATGTATCCTAAAAGATTTTATGGACAATTGGGCATTGGATTTTTTTTTGGATACTTCTCCAAGCAGACCGGGCACCAGCTAGCACTAAATATTTTCACATTGAATTTAAACTTGTTCATTTTCTTTTGTCATCTCACCCTTGCGTCCTTATATTGTTCGCCTGTACCTTGATCCTAGCACAAAACATTTCGGGTGATCCGACATTCGGGTCACGAGTTCCGGCGATGGTCCGTGTCCAATGGCTCATCCCAGATCAATCGCAAAGCGGAGGTGTTCTTAATGGAGATTTTACACGTGATTTCCGGAGACGTCGACGTTGCTGGTGCGTTGAAGATCCATTTGATAGCGAATTGGCCTTATTTGTGATTAGGATCATTGGCTTTCTGATTAGTCATCGGGGTTAGTGGGGAATTGTTACATCGATCACACACAAGAACTTTGCGTAAATATGTATAATAATGTCTATGTGATAAATAAATCTATACTAATATTATAAAGCTGAAGAGTTTGTTTGTTTGTTTGTTTGTTTGAACGCGCTAATCTCAGGAACTACTGGTTCGAATTGAAAAATTCTTTTTGTATTGGATAGTCCGTTTATTGAGGAAGGCTATAGGCTATATAACATCACGCTACGACCAAAAGGAGCGGAGCATAAATGAAAAATGTTGCAAAAATGAAAAACCGTTGAAACTAAAACACGCGAACAAAGTCGCGGGGGACAGCTAGTATTTTATAAAGTACGATTGTACGTTGTATCGCAGGTTATTGGGCAATTAGGTAATGTGACAACGAATCACTAAAATAAATTTTAATTCTATATGATAAAGTCAAAGTATGACCATTCGCGTGAGGTCTTCTGACAACATACAAACACAACAAATATATAAATACAACACAAACTAATAAATAAAACAAGAATAACTTAATCATTATCATACAAAAACCCGAGCTTAAAACAAATACATGATCTCGTAAAACTAAACAGATAAATTAATTAATAAGAATATTGAAAATACAAAAAAAACACGCTCACAATATTTCATGACCCATAGAACAAAATACTATCTCTTATAACGCCAGTAAAATTCGCTTCGTCACGGTAGCTTGAATGACGTTTTGTTGAGACTGCGGCCAACGCAGATTTCTGAGCTTTATTTTTTCAGGTGATGGATTGCCCATGTTTTCTTGTGTAATTTCCGGACACTAATTGCTATGGGCATCCGTCACGGTGCGGGAAAACGGGAGTAAAACCTACTGAAAAAATTCCGCCCGCTAATGTTGGTCGCAGCTGATAATAAATAATTGTTTGCGTTGCAGGTAGCGTTGAAAGTGAGATAGATTACTATAAGTACTGGGACTAGACTATAAAATTGTACGAAAAAAATATCCAGACTTTTAAGAAGACCAAAAAAAAATCAAGGGATTTTTTTTCTCCATCCTTCATTATGTCATCTTTAAGCTACGTTTTCCCAAAAACAAGTTAATACTTTGCAAACAACTCGGTGACACTACTTTTAAGATAAAAAAAAAAACAGTTGCAATTAGGGAGTGCCGACAGATGTGTAACTTGAACAATTACAATTTGAATATGCACATACCTACTTATATAAAGAGGTGTCGGTAACGGTAACAGAGTGGCGAATTAAATGGTTTTTTTCCATATCAAAAAATGCACAACGCGACTAAAGTAGTTCTCACTTCAAAAAAAAGTAAAAAAGGCGATTCAAGAAAATAATATTACCAAATGCAACAAACAAATAAACACTACAACTATGCTCATCTGCTATTAAATGTTAATCTTCAATTCACTTATAAATTATGAGTAAAATATCACAAGTACTTAATAATGTTTGCCAATAAAATGGCTGCCGCCATTTCAGGTCCGTCCAGACGTATTATTAAAAGATAACATCTCGGCCGGTTATAAAAATATTAGATTGGCTTTAGGTTGTAAGAACGAGACAGTATTTGTTACGACTGTTTTGATTGTCGTCTGGTATTTATCTTAACTCTTTTCCTCCTACGAGATAAATAGTCAAAAGAATGTCATAAAACCAAGAAATAAGTCGTTTATATGGATTTCGCACTCATTCTTGATAAGATATTTGACTATTTTAATGTTACGATCTGCATGCATTTGAAATCATTACTCTAACGAAAAGTAACTCTTGAGGTCCTATTTAAATAGGTATAATTAAAAGTTAACATAACAGTCATCTAGCATTGAAATTTTAAAAAGTGTATTCGACATTGAATACTAGTAATATTATGTACCGGAAATTAGCGCAAACATGCATATCATTAACTAGCTGTCCCCCGCGACTTTGTCCGCGTGTTTTAGTTTCAACGGTTTTTAATTTTTGCAACATTTTTCATTTATGCTCTGCTCCTTTCGGTCGCAGCGTAATGTTATATAGCTTATAGCCTTCGTCCATAAATGGGCTATCCAATACTGAAAGATTTTTTTAAATCGGACCAATAGTTCCTGAGATTAGCGCGTTCAAACAAACAAACTCTTCAGCTTTAGATATTAAGTATGGATTTATTATACAACGTGTCGTTTTGCATTCTCTTAAAATTTCAGGAGGGCTTCCTGTTGTAAAAGTGTGTGAAAGAGCTGGTACAGTGCGGTATAACACGAGCCGCGTTTTGAAATCCGAAAATTGAGAGCTTCGTTTTTGTATTTCCGAAAACTAGAAAAAAAAGAAAAAATCATAAGCCTAGTTACCTCCTTGAATTTGAGAGAATGCAAAACGACACGTTGAATTTATACATGTTAGTGCTAATTCCCGTTACATAATATTATTATAAACATGCAGCGCGGTAGTTTAAAAGTTAGTATTGAAAAAAAAAGCACTGCAGTAATATAGTTAAATCTTTATTACATCCCAGACAAATAAAATAGCCTAATAAATGCTCAACATGCTTAAGCTAAGGTAATTACAGTGATTGCGTCGTGGAACTGCGCCAAAATATGGTCTAGGCTTCGTGGCTAAATGGTAATTGACTGTAACTGACTGATCAATGTCCTGCACTGTCACAACGCAATAAGAACAATAAACATGATGTAATGTAGTGGAGATGATAACATCTCCTGAGGGTTTTTGCTGGCCCCGATAGGGTACGTAAATATTTTATAATTATTTTAAACTTTTTTACCTCAAATTGTACTTAATCGAATGCAATTAACTTATTGAGTATTAAATATTTGCTTATAAATATATTAAAATTATATTATTTTTATTACTAAAACTTGTGACTATTTTAGTTATTTGTAAGCGACACCGAAACAGACGTAAAAATACAAAATGCATTTTTATTTTCCTACTTATAATACAATTACATTAAAATAAAAAGCAGCAGAAGATTTACAATGTTTTAAGAATTTAACAGTCGCCTTCGAACAATGTTTAATCTCTTTTATAAGATAAGTAAAAGAAGTGAGTTGTAAGCGGCAAAAATCTTAAAATAAGGGAAAAGTATTTTCATTTAAATTGTCAGTAAACTTTGAATTGAGTTTCGTTGAAGCGAGTAATCTTATTGTTGAATAATTCATGTAATAACGATTATTTTATTCTCTTTTGTCGCTTTGAAAATTATGTTTTAATTAGCAGGTGAGTATTGTTTTACCGTTAATCTACATATTATGTGCCAATACATGTCCAGTATAAAATTATTATAACATTATTTTCAATTGTTTCTTACAAACATAATTGTAATGTCGATGTTTACTTGTTGAATAAGGTGAAGTATCTCTCGTGAATATGTTAGATTGATTTGAAATACAATATCAAGTAATAATTTTATATATTTACTTGCGAGCCGGCTCGGCTTAGCACGGCTAGATAAGACTCTAATAAATTATACACACAAACCTTTCTCCTTAACTACTTTATAACTTCATTGGTGAAAACCATATGAAAATCCGTTCAGTAGTTTTTTAGTCAGACAAGACAGACGCGACCGGGGATTTAGCTTTATAATATGTATAGATTGTTAGATTATATTGTGAAAATAGCATAAAATATGTAAATTCGTATGAATAAAAGAGGCATTTTTAATTTCTTAGGTGTAGTCCAAAACTGTAATTCTTTTATTCTTTCTTCCTAAAATAAAAGAAAATGTCTTCTACCCTTTAAAATCTAGTGAACAGAAACACGTCATGTATTTTCAATACTATATCGGAATACACAAGTTGGTGGCCCGCCTCTCCTCTGTTAAATGCAAATAAAAGTGTTCTTTCGTCGTAGTGTGCGCTTAAAATTCCCCGTTCTCCCCACTCAATACTTCAAAGACATCATTACTGAAAATCATTACCATACAGATATCATTTAGATCCGTGTCGTACTTGGAAAAGGTGAAACTCTTGATTCCAATAAAAATGGTGATATTAAAATAAATTGTTTAGGGAATTTATTCCTGTTTTAAATATTCTTTAATGTTAATTTATCTTTGAAAAGTGTAGGTTTTAAAGTTCACGGATAAGCGTAGGTTCTTAGTTTTAGAATAATTTGATTTCTTAAGGTCACTACTAGAAATTTGCGGCATTAATTTTTGTCCTACTAGATTTAAATGTAGATTATCCTTACTCGGTTTACTCGCGCCCATTTGCGCCCATTTTCTTTCTAAATATTTATGAATACTCATCATGAAAGTTATCATACAAATGTAGATTATCCAATTTTTTCGTTAGGTAGTAAATGTATTTGTTTATCGAATATATAAAAATCTCGTGTGATAATAACAAGTTATCGAACTCCTCCAAAACATAGACTTGACCGATTTTAATGTTTTTTTTTGTGTATATTTGGTAGGTCTTAAAATAATGAATAATGAATAAAATAAATAAATAATGAATAGTAATATATAAAAATTTCCTACGACAAGATATTTTTTATATATATCTAGCTAATATATAGGTGGCCCTGGCAAAAAAACGTTTACCGGGTTAGTATAAAAATCGATTTGAAAATACATAAATATTTTCATAATATTTTTATCAATAAATATTTTAGCACACGTCAAAATATATAGCAGTCACCGGACACATTGATGAACACAACAAGCTAGTAATATGCATAATATACGTAAACGGCACAAAGCAAGCGATCCAATCACGTCGCAGTTCCACCAAGAATCCATAAAACTGTATGTATCAACTGAAACTTCGAGGCAAACAGCTCCGAAGTTGGTCAGGTTTAAAATATGAATATAAATTGAGAAACTTTAGGGTTGCTCAAATTCAGTACCAACTTTAAAATTATTAACACGACGACGTTACAGATTTACGTGCCATAAATCTGTTTTGCTCTCTCTCTCTCTGTAGAATATTGTCGAGCAAATGTATTACATAATTCTGTAGTTCTAATGTTTGGGAGCTGTTTAACATTTTGGGTTTGTAGATGTGTATGTCGAAAGTTTTGTTACATGAATCATGAATAGTGTGTGATCTGCAAAGCGGAAATTTAGAATTTTTAAACTAGTTCTCCAAGTTCTAGAATCAGAGTAATCTAGTAATATTTTTTATTAGGGTCACTTTTAATAATTCTAAAAATTTTATTTTAATTTATGTAATACAAAATCGAATTTTTTTATGTTTAGAGAACGTGTTAGAAATACACATACACTATTATACCTACATATAGAAATAATGAGTCATAGCGGAATAACAAATAATAAATGAGTTTAGGAATCTTTAATTAAAAGAATAGTCACAAAAAAAGTTCACCATTTTATAAACAGTTCCCATCTAGTAGTCTAAAAATAGAAAAGACCAGTTTTATTCCACAAGTAAACGTAGAACCAAATACCTCTCAAAGCTCTCCTAGAGGCCACTAAATATTTGTCGCACATTTCAAATAAACTTTATTTGGAATCGTCTATTCTGATCACGTGTGGTGTGTGCGGAGCCACCGACGAATCGGTGAGGAAGGGAATTTATTTGTGTCTCCAATCAGCCCCTGAGACATCCGAAGACAAAGCGTTTTCTAGAAGCACGGAATTACCCGGTTTTATTTTCCTTTAGTATATACTGGTATGTTTTCTTATGAGTGCTATTTGCTTGCATGTTTTAGTGTAGTGCAATTATATGTCTATAGGTTTTTAAATGCAACTTAGTTTTTGATGTGTATGACATATATTATTATTTGCCACTTCTCCTATCGCGGGCCTACTGGCAGAATTCTCTTATGAAATAAGCAGTGCCTTTGTACATTTCTTGTTTTATGTACCTATTATTTTACTATTTAGTTTGTACATAAATTAAATAAATATATTATATTATTATTATGTATATACCTACGTTATATTTATCCTACTCAAAAACAATATCCAAAGGTCATTTTTTTTCAGAGAAAAACCCAATTTCGCTCATGAATAATCTTAGTCAAAAAATGATTCATTTCAAAATACGGGAAGGTGTGATTATATTACACGAACGGGATCATCAAAATTGGATTTCCGATAAAGGACAGGTCAGGTTATAATAATGAAAAAAGAACAAAAGTCATCTATCAAAAGTATCGTAACTGGGTCAAATACAGCGCAAAATGTTTTTTTATGTTACCATTCATACATCACTCTGACGTCCAATTTCGGCTACATAATTTCATTTTTCGCATTCGATTGTAATCCAACACATTAAATTCGTAATACATTTTTATCTTTTATCGTGTAGCTGTCATTTGTCGAACAGGCTTAGAAATATAAATAAAGAGTTCGGTTTATCAGTTTAAAGTACCTACCTATGTATTAATGTCATTGTCTAAAACATTTCAATATAACCCTTTAAGTATTGAGGTACTAGTGCCAACTATTGGGAGTTCATTTCTTAGATCTTATACAAGTTCTCCGCAGTTGTAAGACTGGAACGCCGAGCCATTAGTTAAGCGGAAGGAATGCTGAATGCAAATCACTACCGGTTTGATTTAAGAGAATTTCTAATTCAATATACCGTTTTTAAGTACTACGTTGGGGTAGGCTTCCAGTCTAAACCAATTCAGCTGAATATCTGTTTTGGGTTTTGAAATTTGGTGAATATATATACAAAAGAAACTAGAACTGGGTGGGCAATGTGTGTATGTATAACACCAACAAGTCATAGAGTTGTACCTAAATACAAGTAATCATGTAACAAAAAAAAATAATTAACTAGAACGATGGCTTAATTAGTAGATTGTTTTTTTTTTTAAATCACAGTACTTACCATATAATACATTTCATGCGAGTTCAATTCGTGCAAATTATCCAATAACCCTTTAATAGTTAACTGCAGCGAAAGGGTAACATGTACCAAGCAAGCAAGGTGATGAAAGCAATCTCAGTGGGTACTTAGGTATCTACCTACTATGTATATTCTCAAAACAATTCTTGGATCTATCTGTCCACAATATAGTTATAGAGAATTCTCTAAGGAATTTACCATTGTAAGTTTGGTTACTGTAGACAGAATATTGGCGCCGATTCTCTTGTACACTGACTAAATCAAAATTAAACCATTGCTATCTTTTACTAACATACGGCGTGTGAAAAGGACGGCAACAGGTAACCACTAACTTAAAAATGTCAAAAAAGATTTCGCCGTGAACAACACTGTGTTTTAGTGGACACGTTTTTTCGTGTCGATAGATTCGTGTGAGAATTTTAGTCGAAACTAAATTTAACAGCTCTAATTTTCGTTTGTCCTTTTCTAACTGTGTACAAGTGAAAAAGACACCGATGGCCTAAAAAAAGTTTAGTGTGTGTTTAACAGAATCGGGGCCATTATGTATTATATGGCTAAGATACTAACCTATACAACCCAAGAATTGCTGACTTGTTACGTACTAAGTAAACGCAACTAAGGTTGACAATTTATACATTTATTGACGTCATCGTACTTATACTTTGTTGACAGGCGTATAGATTACGGCAATGCGGGTGTTTAGCTAATAAAATTAAACCTTTGTTTGAGTAGCACCGTCGTTAAGTAGCAATATTGTCCGATAGCTTGCGTTTTTAATGAGTCCGCTTTGGTTAGCGTACTGTGACGTAGGCATAGAATAGGTATAGCTGGTATATTGTTCTATAATTATATTTGCCTGAATATACTGAATATTAGTAGTCATGTGTCATGATTCTAATTATGGAGCTGCAACTTGATGTTGCTTAAGATATTAGATGACACAATACCTCTTTTCCTGTGATCAAATTTTTAAAAGAACGTCTCCCGCAATGAGCAATTTAATCCTTGTGTTGCGTGGAGTTTTACAAAAAAAAAACAATTCACATGAACAAATAACCCCCAGTCTTTGAACAAGCATTTCTGGATCACACAAATGCTTGTCCCACGTGGAGATCCAAACCGGAGCACGTCGCTCACAGTGGTAGTTGGCGTGGTGAGCTATACCACTCGGCTATTCGTGCAGTCAGTAAAGTATTAAGTTTATTTATTACGAAATTGTTGAACATTTGATAAAGGATTGCCTAGACTATTCAAATTTGTGGTAATAAATTACGTATAACTTGACACAACACAAACAAAATAATATTAACACAGTTTATGCCGATAGCTGCCAACTAGTCATATATATATATAATATGTGATCTTATCTATATGCCTTTGATCGTTGCCAATCCAGTTAGTTGATTACGATAGACAACCAGATTATCTCTTAAGAAGGATTAAGAAGTAGTCTTAATTAAGAATTAACGCATAGTTATTTACATTAGGGAGCCAGGAATGAATTTATAAATAGAGGAATGTAATAATATACTCAATATACATATATAATATTACATAATATGCACGTATTGGTTACAAGACACAGTTGAGACAATGAAAAAACTGTATAAGATATTTTTAACCGCCTACAATAGGAGGAGGTTCTCAATTCGACGTATTTACTTGTACGTTTGTTACGCGATAACTCCGGCAATTGTGGATTGGTTTTAAAAAAACTTTTTGTCATCGATAGTTCAGAGGTGGTCCTATGTTATTTCATTTAAGTCGGATGCTTTTTACATTAATTTTTAATTTTATTGCTTTACTTGTTAACACCAAAGGCGGTTTACATACAAATAATATAGAAATGAGTTAGTCTTTTTTCGTATATTATTACCGAGAAGCCTCATTTCCTGCATGAATAATCTTAATCAGAATACAAACCCGTGCTTCCACTTTATCAATTTTCCACGAAATAACTAAAGTTTATTTTATTTTATAAAACACATTGGTTAGTGTCGCCCATACCTATAGAGTAGAAACTCGTTACCGCGTAATTCCAAACGCTAACCCCAATAATTAACGATACGTATAAACAAATGAACTATTAAAGCAGTCGCTTCGTGAAACGTAAGGCCGCGCACACATGGAGTGCTTGAAGCAGTCGCAAGCTACGACTGCATGGTGAACTGAAGACTTCTACGGCCTGCACACGAAGTGTTTGAAGCAAATTGACTGTTTTAAAAAAATGAGGTGTGGGAGACGCAGGTAACGCAAACGCGAAAGTGGTTGAGAGCTCGCACAGTCCGTGTGCGATAACTTACTGAGTTTTCGACAAGTTCGTGTACGAGCGGCCTAACTCACACAAAATAAATTACCTATTCATAAAACACGACATGCATCCGCGTTTAAAAGCAATATTTTTTTCGCATTATGACCGATATTATGTCCACGTGAGCAAAAACGATTTCACTCAGTAATAGGATTACGGATTTTATTACATGCAGCAGAAATATCGTTAGGAAGGCAATTTTGGCGGCAGATATTGGCTATTAGCGTTCGAGGTAATGCGTCCTCGATATTCATGTAGGTATAACGATCTAAACTTAAGCATATTTGTGGCTTCAGTTCCATGTTAATGCTCGCTGTACGGGTTTCAACATGATTATGTGAAGTCCGGAATGGGATAGCCACACAGAATTTACATTAAAGGTCCCAGTTTGATCTTGTTGTGGTAAATAACTGACACTAGTTTATTATAGTGAGTGTAAGTTTAGTTTATGTTAACTGTGTAATATTTTGGTAAGTTTCTGAGAGTTATGAAATTGAATATGGAGGATTACTATCAGTTATGCATGGTTATCTGCTTTGCTTTAGGATCATTTATGTCCGAAAGTTTCGCTTAAATAAATAATTAATTATTTCAGTTTTCAACTAGAGTGGCTGGAATTTCTTAACATCCACTGTTTGGACTTCTTGTTAGTCACACCAGATAGTGACACCAGTGTGACTATCAGTGTGACTATCCAGACTACCAGATAGTCACACCAGTGTGACTATCAGTGTGACTATCAGGATTTTTTTCCTGATAGTCGCACCGCTAAAATGTCTACACCTTGTGACCTTTCTAAAGCACCTGTGAAATTTTCAAATCAAGAAATGAACATAAATGTTACTTATAGAAATAGCTGCCTATAGATTAAGTCACACCAGTGTGACTATCAGGATTTTTTTCCTGATAGTCACACCGCTAA
The DNA here is from genome assembly GCA_932294365.1 of Diachrysia chrysitis. Lineage (NCBI taxonomy): Eukaryota > Metazoa > Arthropoda > Insecta > Lepidoptera > Noctuidae > Diachrysia > Diachrysia chrysitis. The sequence goes on along the minus strand of OW028649.1, from coordinate 4,752,412 downwards.
AATGTCTACACCTCGTGACCTTTCTAAAGCACCTGTGATATTTTTAAATCAAGAAATGAACATTAATGTTACTTATAAAAATAGCTGCCTATAGATTAAACCAAATAGCCTAAAATCCATCGTTAGTACGCAGTGATTTAGTGTATAATCGATCAGGGCGAAGAAGGTCGAGTCCAATCTCATTAACTTCTTAATTAAGGGCCGGGACGTGATCCGAACGGTAATTTTTAACTTTAACAACCGTGAAGCGGTTGCTTTGATACAATTTTAAAAGTTTTATTATTTTACGTACCTTAGTTAAAATTCTGTAAAAGCACAGAATAAAAAGGATAATAAAATTGTTTTTTAAGGATAATCAAATTCGAATTCGGATTGCGTATTGGAAAGGTAATGAGAAAATGAAATAAAAACTGGCTGATTACAATTTGCGTAGGTTTTCGTATTTAATCAGACTCTTTGAGATTCAAAAATTTGGCCTACGTGAATCTTAATACGAAAATGTCTTTAACAGAATTTTGTTAGTTTCCTTTTTTAGTTATGAATAAAAAAAAGGAGTTTCAATTTATTACCTACAATGAAAATAAATTTTAACAGATATACTTACAAGGAGTATATAAAGCGGCAATACACTAATGGTTAGGGGTGACGGTCTTGTGATCGAGAGGTCGCAGGTTCGAACCTCACCCATTGCACTATTGACGTGAACCTACTCCAGACACAAGCATATTTAGCTTAGTTGGGGGGGTTAACAAGATTGCTAGTTATGTGAAAATCATCCTCATTGCTAGTAACACAAAATATATATATATATACTTTTAAATATTTATTTATTATGTCGTAGTAGTTGAACAAGAGGTACCTTTTTCAATGGCATCAATTCAAATATGAAATGAACAAATAACAATATTGAAATGCAATACACGAACCGTCATCATTCCTGCATTTAATCTGGATAATAGGAATGAATACAAAATCGAAAATAACGAGGAAAAAGCTATACCAAACCGAATCCACTGGTCACGATTGAGCTGGCCAATTATCGAGGTGTGTCTAATCTGTTGGGGCTACTGTACCATCGACAACACCTTACTTTAAACCATAAATTGCAAAAATCAACCATACTGTTGTGAAAACAAAGACCATTGAATGACCATATAGACAAAGCTCTAAGAATAGATCTGAAATGCGAATGACAAAATTTATGTATGGTGCAATTAAGTTTATATTTTTTTTTATCATTTTTCATTTGTGGTAAACAAGTTTTTTTTGTTATTGCGATTAAGTACTCTTTAAACATAAAATTATTGTCAACATTGTATAAAAATTTTTGTCCATCTCATGTTTGGAAATTTCTGAAATATTTTTATTATTAGTCTCCATACTGCTGTACTAAAACAGGTGTTTTAATTTGTCCATCCATTTGATTGTACAGTTTTAGTCACACAGCGGTAATAACACGGTACCGGGAATTTTCTGACAGGACTATCCAATCAGCTATGGTAATGATGCGAGCGATGCTTTCGATTGGTCAATCTGTATTGCTTTTATGTTTGAATAACGAATAGGTTTTTAAGTTATACTGTTATTTGGGTACTTAAATAGACGAATACAATCGTTCTTTCTTTAAATAGGTATTGATTTTTATTGAAATTTTAAATTATATAAGCCTACCTATTTTATTCTTTTATTTGTTGGTTGGTATTTATTCTACGACAACAAATTCGAAATTCAAAACGTACTGCTGTTGTACGTAAAAAGAGAACTAGAAAACAAAAACAATTGTGTTCAGCCAGCAAACGTCAGTCCCTAGAGAGCGCAATGTGTGGACAATATTAACGCAATATTGAGTTGAACCTGGTACAGATTGGCACTGGACTGAAATACCTATATAAAAAACACAACTAAAAAATATATTATCCGCTAGGAAACGAAATGAGTTACAGGATTTTATAATTTTAAATAAATTAAATAAACAGGACAGAAAATAAAACTACGTATTTAACGAGGTTGGTACATAATGATGTAGGTCGTACACGTCGGGAGGATATAACTACTTAGGGGTTATGTTGGTAGTTGTTACAGCCTATGGCTTAGTGACCACGAGCCCGTATCAACATCTTAAGAGACTCCCTTAGATAGTTGGGTCAAGGACGTGACGCAAGCAGAGCTTAAAGGCATGGTGTGTTGCGATAAAAATGTTTGTTAGTTACTGACGATATTTTTGCTATTAAGATACGTTTACAGACACTCATAGCAAACCTTTTTTTATTAAACACGATTCCTTCTCTAGTGAATTTATTCACTGTACCGCGGTTTCGACATGCTTTAATTCACATACTCAAAGAACACCTAGACTTGGAACAAGCAATAGTGGTTCACACAAACGGTTGTCCCATGCGGGAATGGAACCTGTGACACGACGCGCACCGTGGTGGCCTGCATTACTCGGCTAATACGTTCAGTCAAAGTAAAAAATTTAAAATAAGACATTCATAACTGCAACACTTTCTTTGTTTTGGGAATGTCTGTGTCTTGCAAAATGTGTCGTACACTGTAGAGTAAGTGTATGGAATATAGTTTCGTTGTGAAAACATAGAATTTTAGTGTTGTTCATTGTTGATAGTATCGGTATAATAGCTGTCTATTGTCATGTTGTTAAAACAAACTGATTTATGTCGGACTAAGTGGTTTGGTCAATGGACTGAAATTTGTCCTAGATTTATGACATCGTAAATTACTGACCTGAAATAAAACTGTGAACTATGTTTTTTTTTAGTAATCGCACAGGTTTGTTTGGCGGGTTTTTATACCTATCCTATAATAAATGTTTTCGATATTTGGTTTAAAATTAACCACGAGTTTTATTTCAAACAGTAAAATAAGGATCACTTTAAATTATAGACCTACCTAGCAGAAGACAAATAAATGTAAATAATGTAATACAGTAGAAGAAGTTAATGCGATTTATATCCACTTTACCAAACAAATATGCGTCAAATTATCTTTACCATCTAAACAAAGCGGAAGGATTAAAATACCTAAAATAATTCAAAAATTTATACCATCATAAAACTATTTAAACCAGCATCAAATTACCCAAACACAACTTTAGCACAGCAGAGCGTATCAACGTCACAGAACAAACATACGATCCCGGGGGCGCCCTTCCACATAACATCACTAAAGTTATCACACGATTCGTTGAGCCCGCGCTAATGAAATTAACCCCCATTCCGCTGAAACAGAACGCTGGTAATGACTTCGAAATACTGGTAATGAGATGTTCGTTACATACGTGTTGGACTGACCTACAGGTTATTAACTAAATGAAGGAACGTGTACAAGAAACGTCAATGAACTCCGTCCTGTCTCGGGTAAATGTCTTTATAACGGTGACTGATATCTTTGGTTTTGGGTTACTAGTTCAGCGGTTTGTGGTCTGCTAATTTGGGTATAAACCTCTTTAGAATGATTTTACTTAACTAGTTTTGTTGGAAATAATGTGTAATAGATATACCTTTATTTGGCTTGGTCGGGCGAGGTCGGGATGATGGAGGACCAAGTTCTATGTCGCATTTAGAAAGAGGCTTATGTCCAGCTATCGATCAATAGTCTGCTTGATTATTTAAATTACTACTTTTTAAGAGTATCTAAATAAACAAATAAATTAAAAAATTGTTATAATTATTTATTTAATATTTTATACGAGTCGAGCAGTTCAATTCGCAATGCCGCCGCTGCCTTCGCCCCCTCTGCTCTTCTTAAACAACCTTTATTGAGTCTAAAACTAGTCGGGCGATCGCAAAAATGTGCACGAGTAAACCCTTAAATACCTTTTGCAATAGTTATGAATTCGCCTCACGAAGTTTATTAGAAAACAATTAACATAATATTTTTCTTAATCTAAAAATATCATAATTATTTACATGTGTGTATAAATACGATATTATAAATGTTACTTTAACACAAATATTCAATCATTATTAACTGATATTAACAGCCTACTTAATCGCTGTTACTCAAATTAAATCAAGTCTTGAAATGTTGATGCGTCTTAAATATGAATAAAAGAGAATTAATTAGTAAGTTGGGGGCTTAAGGAAAACAAATATTCAACGTTTGAATAACAGATTAGCTGGAGGCAAGAACGTGTGGAGTTAAGGCGGCACATACACTGGTGTTATAAGATTATTTGCATTTATTTGCTTTAACAGTCGTGTTTATAATCAGTATTTACCTACATGTTATGATATAAATGTTTTTAAAGACCATTTTACCGTACTTCTTTATGATTTGTTTTTTAATTTATTGTTGTACTAGCTGTTTCCCGCGGCGCCGCCCGCGTGGATGTCGGTTATCGCGGCAAAAAGTAGCCTATGTCCTTTCTCAGGCTCTAAACTATCTGTGTACCAAATTTCATTTAAACCAGTTCAGTAGTTTTGGCGAGAAAGCGCGACCGACATACAGACAGACAGAGTTACTTTCGCATTTATAATATTTAATTAACGTTAATAAATTATGGTATTAGACTTACTCGGTTATTACACTGATGTATTTTTCTGACATTTATATAAGATTCTAAATGTGACTACGTTACACTTAAATGAAGATATTGACCTTCTTTTTATGATAATGGAATCTCATTTGTAAAAAATATATACTTCAAGGTCTGTAGGTCGAAAGTTGATTTGGCAGAAGCCATTAAGTCGAATCGATTTTTGATTAAGTATAGCAACCAAAATTATGATACATTTGTACTTTATGCAAATGTTCTACTGTTACTATGGCCTACGGTTACTTGCTACGGATTTTGACTTGCTACGAATTTCTAAATTTGAATATTGAAAAATTAAAGTCTATTTTCTTATAGAAGATATATTCAACAATTTCAGGATGTTTATTTAAAAGAAAGATTTTCAAGTATAGTAACATCTTCTACATATAAAAATGAATCTCGATTTCCCTTGGTTACGCCATAAGTACCGAACGATACAGCAAATCGGATAACTATTATTTCATTTTGTTGTAATGACAAATCTTTTATAAAAGAAAACATAAAATAAAACGTATTGAAATGATTTAAAAACTCATACCACCCGCGAAACCGGGGAGGCAAGCTAGTGCTTGATAAAAATATTACAGCAAATATGAGAATTTACTCACATTATTTTGGCACCTTTTTCATTTCTCTTCTCATCATAATATTAGGTACTGTGTGTAAGTTGCTTTAAATGATTTTTTAGATTAATTAAGCTAAGCCCCGTTTGGACGTGAACGTAATTCATGTTCGTCCCACGAGACCAAACTTTGGCTAAGTTGGTATTTTCCTTTTCTTGAGTCGGCATTTTGTTATTGTGTTTCTTTAATGTTTGAAGTTAAAGGAGCAAACCCGTTTTCATTAGCATATATTAAAAGAAATGTGTACCAGGGTTAATAATAGTATTATTAGCCCTGGCAACATATATTTTGTATATTATCACGAGGAGGATGCTTTATTTCCAATTACTTTTGTTTCTTTTACTAATATTTAAAAGATAAGATGCATCTTATCTCCTAAATTTTATAAAAATTAGTAGATAAAAGTCTTATTGCCATTGACAATATCACAATCAAAACATACGAAGAAATAACTATAAAATCAGTGAATACACATTTCTAGAAATTTCAACAAAAAACACCCCAATTCCAAGTGTTTAGTATTTCCCAGAACTTCTTAAAGTGCACTCTTTTGTTATCGTCTTCATTCAGTGTTGGGGTGCCAAATTAATTATGAATTTTCCCATTTTTGATCTGTGAAAAAGTTTTTCTAATCTCCCTTTGAAAAAAACTGATCCATTATCCTTTTCAATTCGCATTTGACGCCTTCATCGCTAAATGTATTGTGTCTACTGGGGGAAAATAATATAATGGAGTTGAACAGTTATCCATTATATTATTGGACTTTTGTATTCAAATGTTCTAAAAAGCTAGTCTCAGGAATACGATAAAAAAAAACAACCTTAAACTTTTAGTGCCAACCCGAGACTATGTAGAAAAGTGGTTTCTACATGGCCCCGTCCGGGAATGGAACCCTCACCTTACCTTAGAGCTGGGGACACCTTGTATACCTATACTCCACTCGACCATGGATGTCGTCTTAAAAGCAAAGACTGCTGGTCTATCCGCTTATGACGTATTAATAAAAATCACGACAGCGATTCACAACTGCTTAGCAGATTCTAAATTTAATTTATCTGTAGAGAACTCTCTACAAAAAAATACAACGTATAATTTATTATTATTGCCAAACACTCGCATTTTTATTTACAAGACCATTAGAGAATTAAGTAAAACAATATTTTATGAAACACGTGCAAAAATTCCAGAAATATCAATACATTAAAATTCTACTGAAGTTAATAGTCTGTAAGTATCTACAGGATAGTTTTAGACAAGTTTCCAACGTCATTCTACCTCACCAGTCATAGACAAAGAGCTCTTAGAGAGTTTCCTAAGTCTTCCTAGAGAGCATTAAAGTCAAACCTCGGTGCTCTCTGAGAGTTGAAATGCTAATAATAACTTATAATGACTGCTGTACTTAACTTTGTTATGCTTTTGTTTTTAGTTTCTATAATGTTATTTTTATCGCTGTATTTTTAAGAAAACTACATGTTAAGTTTTCTGCCTTAAAACATTTAAACAATATTACGTTATTAAATTTGTGCTTTATATTGGTAAACGAAGAAGAGTCTGTATATGCATCCATGTATAGTTTATATTTATTTATAGTCACATGATATTTGCAAAATAGGAGAATTATTTGTAATTAAATACAAAAATAGTAAAAAAAAAAAAATCTCAGTCAGGGCTTGAACCTGCGACTTCTGATTCGAGTCCTACCTGAGGTGTTAATTTTTCCTTTCAACTATGTATTTGTATTTAATTACAAATATTCGCTCAGCATACGTTAATGCGTTACAAATAATAATCTATACTAATATTATAAAGCTGAAGAGTTTGTTTGTTTGTTTGTTTATTTGTTTGTTTGAACGCGCTAATCTCGGAAACTACTGGTTCGAATTGAAAAATTATTATTGTATTGGATAGTCCGTTTATTGAGGAAGGCTATAGGCTATATAACATCACGCTACGACCAATAGAAGCGGAGCATACATGAAAAATGTTGCAAAAATGAAAAACCGTTAAAACTAAAACACGCGAACAAAGTCGCGGGGAACAGCTAGTGATTAATAAAGGAGAATTATTTCTTTACCCATATCACATTTTATTACGTAAAGATTTTCGATTGTCATAAACACACATAAATAAACCTTAATTAAACTAAAACGCAACTTACCTGTACCTTCATACGCAAGTAAGATCTGATCAAAGTGTGCGTAAAAAGAAACAGTTGTGGAGTCCAGCGAGATGGAAGTGAAGCCCTTTGAGGGAAGATAATAACGTTTCAGACGCAGGCGGGAAGGTCCCGGATTTGGTTAGGCGGCTATTGTTTAAACTATGCGATAAATTTACGAGTGGTTTTGTTGTAGGACATTATTGTGTAACTTTTTTTGGTTGGTAATAAAATTTACCTTACCTATGTGCTGTTTTTTATACATTATTTAATTTTACTGTATTCTTTTTTTTTTTTGATAACATCACATACATTGCTCTGAACCCAAAGTAAGTAGCTAAAGCACTTGTGTTATGGAATTCAGAGACAACGAAGGTACCGTAAACACCCAGACCCCAGACAATGTAGAAAAGTGGATTTTTTCTACATTGACCGTGTGTACGCCACTCGACCACGGCGGTCGTTGTATTCGTTTTTTTAGTGTACAATAAATAATAAATAAATATGTGCGGTGTGGACCGTACCCGAGTACCGTGTCCATGTATGATTTCTATAGGCTGTACCTATTTACTGGACCTACGTGCTGTAAGGTAAGCATAAGTGTTGTGTCTATGTAGTGTATCCTACCAATACTTTTTTTTGCATTCTCTCAGAGAAAACTAGTTGTTTTATTTTATTTTGAAAACAGGCGTTTGTCAACGTCAGCGAGTGGTTTACCTGATAGAAAGGGAAAACTGCTGCTGTCATGCACATTAGAAGTCAGAGGTCTTGAAAATGCTTTAGAAGCTCAAGTCAACCAATTATATTGGAAGGCGCTTACTCATTGCTATTTATTTTCATCATATTAAGAAACTAAATTTGAAGTCCACATGTTATATAGTTGCTAAGTAAAAACTAAAATTATCATAGCTAAAAAAATGGTATATCGCCTTAATTTATTCCTATTTCTTCATCGATAAACTCGCATTCGTAGCTAACTTCAATAATAGGCACAAAGGGCTGGTGCCCCGTCAGACCGCTTTTGTTCTAACGGATTAACTGCGCCTTATCAGCGACGGGACTTATCGTTTACCTCTGACCGGTCGTTCCTTCTCAACCTAGGCATACCTAGAACTTACTGATATCGTGGCACTATTAGAAACGCGTAATCTGGTTTAACTTAGCATATAATTTGTATTTACGTTTTTTAAGAGAATTGTGAAATTAAAACACAGGTTGATTTTATTTTTCATTTAATCACCAAATAGTTATAATAATAAATTTATTTATTCAGACAGAGTCCATAGTGTTCATACAATTTTTGAAGTGAAAACTTATTAACTTTTAAACTATCACGCTGCATGTTTATAATACTATTTTAATAAAACGTGAATTAGCGCGAAACATTTATAAATACCTTTATGCTTGACGTTTCGACCGGGTTACACCGGCCGTGGTCGCAAACAGTCTGCTTGCGACCAAGGCCGGTGTAACCTGTTCCCGTTTTATTAAAATAGTATTATAAGTGAAAACTTCTTTAAGCCCATTGGGCATTTTTTTGAGATGGGAAAAAACAATTTGACTCGCGATACTGTTACTATAAATACAATATAAATATCTGTACATATATTGTAATTTTTCAAGTTTTCTCTTCTGTCCGCACTCCCGAAGAGCCACTGTTTTTTTTTTATGAAAATGAATGAAGTATTTTTTCACTTCCTAAAATTATAACCACTTTAAATACTATGAATTTATGTTTTTTTATCTGACAATTGTTTACGAACAATTTGTTAGTTTACAATACAATAATATTTTATTTTGAACATCAATAAAATTTTGAACGGATGTAATGTTTAGCACAAATTAAACGTGTGAATTGGTTCAAACAAACACAAACAAAGTTGGCTATTTCAAAGTTAATGAAGCGAAATGTTTATTTGACTTATTTATACAACATTTAATGTACATGTATTAAAAGGTTATTACTTAATGGTCTGGTTAAAATAATTACTGTATTGTATAAATTAACTTTATGTCGTATATTGTATCTATTTATAACTTGCAATTTTAAATACAATAATTATACTGTTTAATGAATCTCGCAAAATTCAGTACATAAGGTTGGAAGTCGACTCTAATATAAAGAAGACCCAACTGCTTAAAAACGAACTAAAAAGTAAGAGAACTTGTTTGTATATGTAAATTATTAATTTCAGTCGGGGACTTAAATTTAAATGTGGATACGTTTCAAACCGTTAAAAACGCTAGATAGAAGAAAATAAATTGAAAAAAAAAGTAAATTGCTATCATGTATACCTATATATACGTGCTAAAAAATATTCTTGCGAAATTATCCCCCTTTAAAATAAACCTTACCTTTTAAAGGAAATTTCTAATTAAGAACCTAGCTTCTAAAATGACATAATTTTCATTTTTACAACACCTAAGGGATAGCATCGCTATTCACACAAAACGCACTGTGATAATTAAACGAACTTAAGAACTTGATAACGGTCACAACAATCGGCATAAAGCAGAATTCAACCTTCTTACGAGCAAAAGTTTTAACGTTTATAGCAGTACCTAATACGTACCCAGTACACTGAAACCACGCAATCCCTTAGGTGTAGCCACAGACCAATAAATACGCAGATATAGCGTACGTAAACAAATACATTCAGTTAAATAAAACAATTTGATTTTAAAATATATAGAAAAAATATACTTATTTAAAAATTAATAACATACAAAAAATTTTCTTCTGTTTTGAATGTTGTATATTTTTTCAGTCTGTCTTTTGGGAGTCCGGGTCTTAATCATCCTTTTTCATCTAGTCTGTGGAAGCGTACAATATGCGCTCAATTACATACATACACAGTGGCAGCGTTACATATTCACAAGCGGCTAATAAATCATGTGAATGCGGTTTGCCTACCAGTTTCAATTTAACTTTTGGCCCAACCGTTGTACGGTAACGTGATGTCATAAAATTGGAAGTTTGCTAAATACGTTGTCTCAATGTTGTGGTGTATGTAGAAGTATCTATGAACATATAAAGTTCGAGTGCATTTTTTAACAAGTCTTTTTCGAGAGCAGTGTTTTAGACTTAAAATATTTTTACTGTTATTTTTATTGGGTATAAAATATCTAGCGACAAATTTTTACATAGTAAAAGAAAGTCGCTCCCGCTGTCTATCTCTGTTTGCTTAGATCTTTTAAACTAGGCAACAGATTTTAATAAGATTTTAATAATATTGTCATACAGGCTGTGAGGATATTATTAATTAGTTCTATCAATCATTTAAATTATTAACTCTTGCACCCTAATCAATCAAAAAATCAAAATCAAAATATTTTTATTTCGAGTAGGCCTTTTCAGGCACTTTCAAAACGTTAAATGACTCTAGTTGCGCGGTTCCAAAATGTCACTCCTATGGAGAAGAACCGGATAATGCTTGTCTTATTATTAAAAGAATGACGTTGACAGCATCTTATTTTGTAGAATAGTACCTATTGGAAATAAAACAGTACCTACCTATTAAAATGCCCATACCAGGTTGCTATTTTTTTTATTTTGTTACTGAAAACTGAACTACCGACAGCATAATTATCGGCGTGCGTACAGTCGTCCATAAAAACGATAGCTATATAAGAGTATAAATATATCATGGACTAATTGGAAGTTATATTATTTGGTGGATTTAGGTAAAAAAGTAAGAGTTTTAACGATATTTTGTTCATTTATGTACCTTAATAAAAAAGGACAAATAGCATTTCAGGTCGGTGTATATTAAATATTGGTGTCAAACTTTTATTGCATACTAGCTGTCCCCCGCGACTTTGTCCGCGTGTTTTAGTTTCAACGGTATTTTATTTTTGCAACATTTTCCATTTATGTTTCGCTCCATTTTGTTGCAGCGTAATATAGCTTATAGCCTTCCTCAATAAATGGGCTATCCAACACTGAAATAATTTTTCAAATCGTCCAGTAGTTCCTGAGATTAGCGCGTTCAAACAAACAAACTCTTCAGCTTTATATATTAGTATAGATTACCGTGACTTTTGTTAATAAAAAAAAAATACCTTTTCAAAATAGATCATTTACTATTAAGATTGTAATTTATCACTGCGATCGAATTATAAAATATGCCTAAAGAAGTTTATGATAATGAATATTCTTTTTTTCCCTATTTACTTTTATAGACCCCACGTATAGTTATACCTAAAATGCACTTTCTAATTATGCTGATAAATAATTATGCATGTAAGTCTGTACACCGCTTAACCACCACTCAGTTTGTTGCCAACTAACTATGGTTCCGGTAATGACATCCAAAATCACCAATCACTTATTTTTCAACAAACCGCACGACCAAACAACACCCCACGTACATTCGCGCACAAAAACGTTTGCTATACAAATGTAGATTTATGTTTGCGCCGGTGTATCGTGCGCAGGTAAACAATGGCTAAAAGCCGAAAGCCGCATCAGAATTAAGCCCATTACGGCGGGACCGCAACAATCGGACAGTGTTTCCGGTGTAATGCACCGGCCGACCGCGCCGTTGCCGCGCCGTGTCCGTACCGCAGTCGCCGCCGGACCGTTTCGCTTCGATTTGATTTGGCGACTTTTGGAAACCGATTTTGGAATTAGATTGGAGAGACGTTGGTTAGTGTTAGTGTTTGCTTAAAAGCTATGAATGTATGGAGATTTTGATCTTAAGTATTTTTGCAAGCGGTGGTAATGGTACCTAATTAGTAATAATAATTAGGTACCATTACCACCTTAATAAGTAATAGTTTAGGCAATACGTTTGCCGAAGATTTTTTTATCTGCATCTTACTATTTATTTAAAAAAAAGCCCATGATATTATGTTAAGAAAAAGAACCTAATCTTTACAAGTTAAATAACGTGTTTAAATATAAATAAATACTTATTGAATGAAGATTTTAATAAAGTAAATTTGTTAACGTTTATTTACAATTTTAACAATAAAAAAAGTAAATAAAAACAAACATAATTCAAAACAATCCAAAAATCCTTTTAATAACTAAACCTCATCAACCCCTACAAGCGTAGCGCTACGGCGTAGCCGAGCTACGACACCGCTACGCCCCGGCTGGCCATGACAAATTGGGCGCGTCTCTTGTGTGTCGCCTCGTTAATTACATGCTGTAAATAGCCAACTGCAATTATTGTTAAGCTGTACCCAAGCGTACGCTTTACAAGGTTATTTTGATTGGCTGTGTTGCTATATGTGAAGAAAGCTCTTGAGAATTTACTTTCTAACATTTAATAAATAAAATTCACACAATTACAAAAATAATTTTATATTTTATTATATTATTAAAATAGTAATTACGTTACGTTATGGTCTAGTAATCGCCTGGCGTGCCTAATCGTAGTGTAATTTGTATTTTATCGAAGCTTTAAACAGCCGTAAAATACTGAGCACGTGTCAGCAAAAAATCCTTTTACACAACGGTTAAGTTTAAATAATTATAACGATGCTGAGATAAGTCATTGAAAGACAAACATTTTGAAACAAACGTGTATCGAAATAAACAAACAAAATAACATAGCTTGGATTTACAACACAGTAAATATCATACCGACACTTTTATCTCCCAAGCAGAATACAGTTAAAACAACAATATAAGACGTGATTCCCAAAAATCGTAACAAAGACAATAAACCAATATAAATTGATGCAACGACGTTAACTTCCATCGTTTATTGATCCGCTGGGTGTGGACTAAATATAAAGTTCAATAAAAGTCCCCTATGCGTTACCAAGACCGGGATTTATCGGGCTAACCCCATGTAAATAAATAAAGTGGAAGCATGCATTTCTTATGAGCAGCGAGCGGGTTAGAAAAACTATCGATTCATTGTTAATACTTCTTTGTTATGATTGACAGTGGGTTTTACGGCGGTTACGATGTCATAATGTAATTTATAAGCTGATTTGTCGTTCTTTTTTCAATTGATTCGATTCTTTTTTTTTTGTAATTATTATTTTCTTTATACCTACAAGTATGCCTGCCAGTTTTTGACGTTGCTACCATTCTAAAGTACACTCATTTATAACGAATTCTGAATACGGCGAAATGAAGTGCCATTACACAGCCTCCCTAAAACGTAATTTTTATGCAAACACCAATATATCACGGCACAATACCTGCTTTTAACAGTTCCAGACATTTTAAAACCGATGTCATTTAGTTCAGCGATTTATCTAAGTCGCAAGTTCAATCAGATTAAAGTACATTTAACTGTAAGTAAAAGTTCAATTTGGGGAAACCGGAAAAAGAAATATGGCGGTGGCATGGGGGATTCAATTCAATCAGTTCCCTTGGTGCCTTAGCTGTGATTTGATGGGATTGTTGAAAAACGAAACACCGGTGTGTACTCACACAAGGTGACTTAAATGTAGGGTAGATGAGGAAAGTGCAGCGTTCGTATGTGCTAGACGGAACCGCATTAGGAAATCAAGTAGATATAACGTGTGTTGGTTTGTATCTTAGAGTATACATAGACAAGCCGTTCTGTGGGACGACAGATGTTCATACGAAAATATCGATGGTTCCAATATTTTTAGGGTAATATTAGGTTTTGAGATAGTTTTAATAAAACGGCGCGCTCTGTTTTGACACTAATTTTACAATTTCACTAATTGTTCATACTAGTGCCTACAGTTCATACTCTAAGGTTTGAATTAACATCATGTCGATCACTTAACTATTTAATGTTGTTACTGCTCTTAGTATCGTACCTAATAAAATGTTTTTTATTTTTAATATTGTAACACCTGTGGCGGCAGTTTTAAATTTAAAGTTTTATATTTGTTGTAAATTTTTTATTTTATCACGCACTTATTTCCATAATATTAATAATTATCGACCCGCCCTGACTTCGCACGGGTAGCATAGCAATAAAACCTATGTTAATCAGAGATAGTGTAGCATTCTAAATGGTGGAAGAATCATTGTTCATTCAGAGGAAATATCGGTCTGTTTGTAACATACACAAATCCAAATCATTCCCTCTTTATAATATTAAAATTTGTATTTTAGTTACATTCATCAAGTCATTCGTTAATGTATACGTACAAAAATAATATGATTATATATATTTTTTAAATATAATTTAAGTAGTTTTTAGTTTTAACGCTCGGTTTAGTAATCAGGCAAAAATGACACAGCAAATTCAATTTAAGTAATCTCGTATGACGTTGCAAATAAAAATCATGCAGTCTATAAGAAACTTAAGCTACCATGGCTAATGGAAAGTCTGTGTCGGAGACTGAAACCAAGCATACTCTGCTAGGGAAGTGCTCAAGATGATGCTATGCTCTTTAAAATCTGATATATTTCATACCACTTTAATGCTCGCTTAAGAACTAATGAGAACACTATTATGCTCATTTAAACTGTTGTTAGAGTACGACGTTTTGAAAAATCTAAAATCTTAGCGTTACTTATGATAAAAACGATTTTGGAAGAAAATGGGAAATGTTATGTTTCTAATCCCCGAGTACGTAAACGCATTAAGGCGTTATTAAATGTCTATCTGTCTCTACTTTACACCTTAAAGTGACAGTGACAGCATGAGACTTAACGGACGCTTCGAACTCTTTGACTTTTCAGTATTCGGCCATAAATGACTTAGTACGTGAAGGATTTTTTTGACAACTAAAAGTGTTTTTTGACTCTAATAATGGCTTATTATTTAAGTCAAAAAACAATTGCCTATAATTACTACAATATTGTAGTAGGGGTCTTCTAAAATATAAAAAATACGGATCAGTTTTGTTTTTATTTTAGCTTGCAAATATTAATATTATAATATTATGTATGTAGGCAGGGCGTAGGTAAACCGCGCTACCCAAGCACCGTAATTTAGTTGAATTCCAAAACAAAAGAGCAACAATTTGTATCGATAATAACGGATGAATTTTATGGGATTTATCGAAACATTCGAGTTTATCGAGAACTCGAATCGACCGATAATAGCGACCAAAAGATCGAACATCAAAAAGGCGGTGCTCTGTGGCTGGTCGATTTGTCAACATCATTGTGGTTATCCCAATGTCGTCCAAATAAATTGGATGGGGTTTAAAGGTGACTAGATGTACTGTATAATAAATTAGTTCAGCTTTATATTGTGATTTAACAGTATTGGTGATTTGTCTTTTTAAATAAACATTACTGATAACTAACATTTTCATGCTTAATTGTTTGTGAAATATGTACGTAAATGGGGATTTGGTTGCAGGTAAAACCTAGTTCTGGAATACTATAATAGGCCATGTTGAGTAAAATAATAATAACAGCCTTTTATTCCAAAACATAGGGTTACAAGGTTAAGTAAAATACGTTTTGCCTTATTTTATGAATACTACCAGATTTCTCGTATTAAAAAACATCAGTTAAGAAGTATTTTCCTTTTTACGCTGTTGAGTGAAGTTCTTAACTGTATTAATTTGTGTATTAGCTATTGTGACCAATTTCTCGAGTATTTTTTTTATGTTTTCCGCACTAAGGAATTTAACCTTGTATCGCTTGGGGTTTCACAAACATTCAAATCATATACACAAAGAACACCCAGACTAAGAACAAGCATTTGTGGATTACACAAATGTTTGTCCCATGTGATTTGTGGGGATCGAACCCACAGCACGTAGCGTAGTGGTAGATGGCATAGTGACTTATACTATTTGGCTCTCCGTGCAGTCAAATTTGTAAACTCTTTTTAGTAATTTTTAACTTCTTTCTTTTTTCTTTCTTCAATATTTTTAATATACCTTGATCGTTCAATTTTTAGAGGGAAACCGTCTTAAAAGAAACCATAACATAAATCAACAAAAACAAAGTCAGATACAAGCCGGTATCGCATTCCAGACGCATCGCGACCAAAGGGTTCCGCAGCCGAGGGTTACTACGTGGTCTAAATGTTTCAGGCCTGAATTTACATGGGCACATAACATGATACCAGCAACATGCTGAATATTTATTCGTCTGGCCGGTTTACGGTACTAGACAAATACTTTTAAGTCAACACATGTGTTTTAGAAGTACACTCGTGACGAATAATGTGAATTACAGATTAGGGAAATAATATTTGTGTTTATTCATGTAATTTGCTAGTTACGGTACTTTTAAATAATAACTTTAAGAGTATGAGATTTGTTTTTGTTAAATTCTAATTTTAATTAAAAGTATTTTTTTTATATTTACCTAGGTATTTGTTTATTTCAATAATATGTTATCATTACAATGAATAATTTTATTTAATTCATTAAAAATTTGCTCCAGTCCAGTCTAAAAAAATGTGTGGACAAAAAGCTTACTTTCACAAATAATTTTTCGTCGTGAATAAATTCTATTTTTTCACATTCAATGTCACAGGTGTTGACTTCCAACGAACCGTTTTCAGAGCATTATAGCAGTTATATTCCCTGCGCATGTAATGTAGCAAAACGGAAAGCTCTTTCAGATTGAAGTGAGGTGCCTTTGGACGTAGTCCCTGCGGGGGATGCACTCCATGGCATCAGGTGTCATTTCCATGGCGATCGGAGTCAAATTACTTAGGTATTTGTTGTGTATGTATGTGTGTATGTTGTTGCCTATCTATACTAATATTATAAAGAGGAAAGATTTGTATGTATGTGTGAAACTACTGGGTCGATTTCAAAAAATATTTTAATAGTTGAATGTTACATTATTCCAGATTAACATAGGCTGTAGAATATTTTGAAAAATAAATGTTCACCCGAGCAAAGCCGGGGCGAGCCGCTATTCGTAGCCGTATTCGATAAAATGTTTAGAATCTTATTAAGTCGCTATGTGCAAAATTATGGGTTGAATAGATAGATAGATATTATACTTAAATATTATATATTTTATTGATTTTGACATTTTTACATTATTTAGATCTTAATATTTACAAACTTAACTATATATACACTTTAAACAAAACTAAACTTAACTAATAAAATATCAAAAAAATTGCGTCAAAAAATTCATCCACGTCGCTGTCGACTGGAAGTGTACCCAAAAGGCTGGCGGCATTGCCACGTTTTATGGCATTTATTATACATAAAACATTAATAGTGTCGACATTTAAAAAAAATTGTGTTATGGTTAGACAATGTTTAATTATAAATTGCACCACCTGCATGAAAATAAAGACATTATTTTATGACACCTATTTTTAAGAATAAAAAAAAATGAGCATATACTAATAAATCTGAATGCGATATTTTTAGCATTTTCACAAATTATTTCATTGCATTGCATTACAGCACCTAAATACAAATATTTCTAGTAATAAAACTTTAAGCACCTGAGAATACTTACTTCGAACTTGACAGAATTAAAACTACGAATTCTTTTAGAAACAGCTCAGCGTGGACCAGATAGCGCGCCAGTAGGCACTCGGGTGCAATGAAACGAGTACAATTGCCCATTCGTAAAGTTCTCAACGTTAGGACCCGAGATCTCGGACCCTTGAGTATGAATTCAACAAGGTATTGATCACATCTTGCTTATCTTGCTTAAATTAAAATATATAATAAATATACCTGTAATAATAATAATAATGTAGTTAGCACTTGTTTTTTTTCTGACAGAATGGTATAGAGCACAACTTACTGTCATTGTGCGACGTACTGCGAGTTCGATTACCGCATAGGACAAACGTATAGTTGTGAAACCTCCGATACCTACTCAATGATACGCAATTAACATTGAGTTTATAAAATCAATGTCAATTTATCAACTGAGTTTGAATTTTTGACACAGAGTTTCTAATCAATTTAATAATTCATAACTATAGCAGCGGCGGGTAAAAAAAAACATATTTTTATCTTTACATAGTATAAAACAAAGTCTCTCCCGTCTGTACGCTTAGATCTATCTAGATTTGAATGCAGTTTTTAGCAATAGATAGAGTGTTTCAAGAAGAAGTTTTATACGTATAATTAAAGCTGTAAAGCCAGGGCCGATCACTATTTCGTTATATACGTTTCCTTGCATGTCAAAAAAAAATCGATATTCTCAGTTTGTCTTATTAATATCCAAGGAGCAAGATAGTCAGTGCGCATAGTAAAGACAGTGTAACGGTCCTTAAGGGAGCGGTGATGAAGTTCAGCTTATGGTGGGCTGTCAGTGTCAAACTGCTCCTTCAAGGACGAAAATCTCGAATAGAATTGAATGTGAACCTTCTTTTGTAGGTCAAATTACTTCAGTAGCTTTTCATGCGGTATTTTTTATACAGAGTATAGAGCAGAAACAACATGGAATATTGGGTACTCTTTAATTGGAATATGATTTTTCATTTATATTCATTCATTCATTCATTCATTCGTTCACTCAAACTTATTGTTTACACCAACATATCTATTTATCTCATCGAATGTGATAGCTGTTTCTATTTTTCTACGATGTTTTTAAGTACATTAAAAATAGATATTCCTACGTATCTTAAAACAAAGTCTTTTTAATTACAATAAAAAAGACTTTGTTTTAAAATAGGTTTACAGACCTTCGTTGAGGTAAAAAGGTGCAGTAAAGATAAACTTAGTATTACAATTCCCAATACATCGTCAAGTTTATGTTTATTATTGTTTAAATAATTTATAAAGCGTAGACGCAATAAAACCTCTGTCATAAACGAGAATTGTATCACACGAGACCAATTAAATTATCTTGCTAAGATAAATATGTACAACAAAATGAATTATGGACAACTCGATAACTATTTTCACAGTGATTGGAACAAAAACACAAATTAGTAATAGTTAAACTTACAACATTACTTAATGAAGTTGGACGCGTTTAGGTTTTGCGTGGTACCTAACTTACCGTATGTATAGAAATCTTATGTAGGCAATAAATTATATATATGTAATGTCTTATTGTGCCATTTACTCATCAATTATAGAAAAAAAGGTGTGATTATGGACATTTGCAAGGGAGAATAAAACGAAAAGTAAAAATCTTGTCACTCCTTCCCATTTGTCAGCAAATAAATAAAAATTCGTGGGTCTAATAATTAATTTTATAATCTGGCGGCACGGTAATTCCCCCGCCAAGACAAGCCAAGCGAAGCGCATCATTTATTTCCAGCAACTGTATTCAAAAAGTTAGTATGTAACAATTTTCTTAAAACTGTTTTCGTATCTACACATTCAATACTTTATTTTATTAGGGCAATTTTACAATTATTCACCACTTTAGAGCACGGTTCACAATTGAGCAATCCAGCCAGTTACTTATCATGCTTACTTATTATGCTGTTATCACTGCCCGCTAAAAACTATAAAATCTTCCAGAAATTCGACTTACTTATTCACCCCAAAATGTAATCAAGCCCTTTTAAAATTCAAACTGAGGTCTCAATACTCGTCAGCGGGGCTATCATAAGTTCAGCATCCTTCATAAGCCAGTAACATTAGTGGCTTACAAGCGAAAGCTTTCCGTTCCTAAGGCGACCTGTAATCGGCTTTCTGACCCTTCTCTATACATGAATAGTTCCCGATATCTGTCGCAGTGGAAGTAGAGTTATAGTTTTTTTTGTAAATGGCTATTTTAAGTTGAGAAGAGTATTTTAAAAGAAGTTTTCATATGAGGAAAGAAAAACAAAGATTTTAAATTATGTAGCAACTAGAAAACACGTTAATTTAATTACACAAAGGAGTTTTGTTTAAATACGTGCTACTGGACGTAAAGTGGGTTTTTTTTTACAATTAGAGATACTGGAAGTTTTATATTATTACTAGCTGGAGCCCGGTGCCCTTCGCTTCATCTAAAATTCGATCTATGGGTTTAAAAGATAAAAAAAAGTCGGAGTCACGTCGCTCTTTATATGTGTGCAAAGTTTCATATCAATTGGGCTAACGGTTCTCGAGTTTTAGGTAAACAAACATACACAAATACATTCTATTTTATATATTACTAGCTGTCCCCCGCGACTTTGTTCGCGTGTTTTAGTTTCAACGGTTTTTCATTTGTGCAACATTTTTCATTTATCTCTCCTATTGGTCGTAGCGTGATGTTATATAGCCTATAGCCTTCCTCAATAAACGGACTATCCAATACAAAAATAATTTTTCAATTCGAACCAGTAGTTCCTGAGATTAGCGCGTTCAAACAAACAAACTCTTCAGCTTTATAATATTAGTATAGATATTATATGGCTATTCTCATAATAATTTCTATAACTGTAATATGTTATCAAGTTTTTTCTTTAGCCTAAATTATCTATTTCTATCGTTTTTCCAACAACTTCATTTTATTAAATTCAATCAGAAATATTCTAAGAAAACCTGAACCGTTACAATCCGGCGCCATTTTCATCGGAAACTCTTCTATGCACTATGCACTTATGATTAACGGCTTAAGTGCATGATACGAATTTAAAACGTGGTTTATGGCACGTTGAATTTCTTATGTAGATATTACAGTGTGAATGTGAATTCATGGATTCATAATCGTTTTATAGATAGTTCATGGAACTAAATAGAAAATAATAATAATAATATCTAATATCTTGGGACATCTTACACACGGTCATCTGATCCCAAACTAGGCAGAGCCTGTGCTATGGCAACCAGACAACTGATAAACATACTTATATATTTCTAAATACATACATATTATAGATATATTACACCCAGACACAGAACAAATGATCGTGCTCATCACACAAAGATTCATCCTAGGTGGGAATCGAACCCACGACCTCCGGTTTAGCAGTCAGGGTCACTAACCACTAGACCAACAGGCCCGTCAAAATGAATATTCAAAATGTATTTTGAATATTCATTTTTTATTTTTTATTATCGAGACTATATTATTATTAGTAAGGAGACCTTTGCTAAGCAAGGATTTATTTTACTACTAGTAATAATAATCTAATTACTAATATAAATAGATAATTTATAACATCTGAGTAATTACAATACTATGCTAATGCAAAATTAGTATTAATTTAACGTGACTCAGTATTTATAGAAAATAAAAAAAAACTTTAATTTTTTGATTTCAATCCGTTCCTCCCAATGTACCTATAATATTGAAACAAATAAGTGCCAGTGTTACACTGGAGTTTGTAACAAGAGTGAGTAGCCTCTGTTTCGGTAGTTTTTTTTTTCGGTTTAACCACTGAACCGAAACAAAATTTAGCCTGTTTAGTAGTAGGACCGTTGGTTTAGTAGTTAGTGACACTAACTGCTAAACCGGAAGTCGTGGGTTCGATTCCCACCCACGAAAAATCTTTTTGAGATGAGCATTATCATTGGTTCTGTGTCTGGGTGTAATTAATCTATAATATGTATGTATTTAGAAATATATATGTATGTTATAAGTTGTCTGGTTGCCATAATACAGGCTCTGCCTAGTTTGGCCTCAGATGGCCGTGTATGAGTTGCTCCAAGATATTATAAACATAGATAGACTCATCAAAAGACAAGGAAAAATAAAAAATAAGGAAATTAATTTGAAAACTAAATAAAAACAAAACACGACTGTTCAGCCGAATCACATGTAATCAAGTTTTGTAACATTCACATGACGTTAAAATCAAAGCGATGCTGAAAGGTAGTTGGCGGAAAATGACTTGTAAATAATAAAGGATTTCGGAGCTCACGTACAAAACGTCTTGGTTATGTTGTTCCTTCGAACGAATTGCGTGTCCTGTTTCTAAATCTGTCGCTTACATGTTTTGATTTGTAGACTATTATGTAAATAAGTTTCGAATAATAATATATTTTAATCACCGCTTGAATTTCGTAGTGTCTATAGTTAAGAAATATATTATATACAAACGTATAATTCTAGCAAACTACACAATTAAATATTACATAGTTTCAACTATTTTACAGAAATTATTAATAATTTTTAAATACAAGCTAATCTGTCATAATAAGAGAGACACATACCTATATATTAGCTCTATATATTTTTGTTTGATTGAGCATAATTATTGTTAGAAGAAAACAAAAGAGTAAACAACATAATTTGTTGAATCAATTACCTCTCGAATCTTTCCTTTTAGAAAACTAAGCTCCAACATTACTTACACCAAAGATAACAGCATAATAGAACTACTCCCGACAGCATCTTGCCGAAATCGTGTTTGCATCTTCCTCAGGTGTAATCTCGTACGTGAACTTTTCAGTTTATTTTCTCTTCCAATTTCGCAGGAGTGGCTGCCAAGGTGTTGTCTGATGTCGGCTTACGGCACACAATATACGGGCCGATATTACTGCCAGCAATACGAGCAATAAACTAAATCTGTTGTTTACGTATTGCCTACTTGTGCTCATATCGAAGCACGAGCATCGATATGGATTTGTTCTAGTTCGGTGTGATAGGCGGTGAAAATTTAGGACTAGAAATATAAACCGAAAAAGCAATAATTAAAGTAAAATAAATGATTTGATTTCAAAGTATTAAAATAGGAATAAAGACAAATAACTATTTTTATGTTATAAATATAATTCGATTTTGTAAAAAATACGAGTAAATACTTTATGAAGTGTGTTGAATTAATATAAATCGTTTTTTATTACACCTGATTTAAACTGTATCTAGTAAATGGAAGACTAACTAAATTGAATAATGAAGTAAAAAAAAATAAAAAGAAACTATTACCTATAAAATAAAATAGAAACGTTTATTTCATAGATATTTTTTTTTACATTCGTTTTTAATGATACCTGCTTGAGGATACCCAGTATTGCTGGAGCCAGGCCTCATCCGAATATAAAGTCAAATCATGTTGAGTATAATTTTAGTAATCAATTCCATTTTCACAAACAAAACAAAACATATCTACAATATTCATAATCATATAAAAAGTTGTAATGTAAACTAAAGGTAACTAATTACCATCAATACAGATGTTCGGTAAGACGAACTCTGTGACCGTACGTACACGTGGCTTAACCAGCTTTTAAGTTTTCTGACAGTTTCACGCCGGTGCACAACTTTGTTTTTAAAATCTACAAACTTCGCCGCTGGCTCTGTTTGCTTTTATTGTAGACCGAGTAATCAGGAATTGATTGCTAAGAGCTTAATCTTATTTATAATGATCTAGATGCCCGTCCTATCTTTAGTAACCTAACAAACAAATAATTCCCGATTCGATTTGTAGCAGTTGTTTGCAAGTTATGGCGCGACCAAGGGAAATAGGGTTGCATCTATACTATATACTTATATAATATATAATTATATAATATAATAATAATATTATAAAGAAGTAAAGTTTGTGTGTTTGTTAAATTGTAAGGGGTAATCTCGGGATCTACTGAACCGATTTAAAAAAATCCTTCACCAATAGAAAGTCACATTATTGTTGAGTGTCATAGGCTATATAAAAAACCGAAAAATAAAAAGACTTTTACGTGGTAGTCCGTTTTGCAAAGTGAATCGGAGAAAAAACGGTCGAATGAAAGCGATTCTTACGAACGCAGCCTTAACTATGAAAGATATATTTTTGAGTTCTAGAGAAAAGATGTGGAGCTTGAAAATGCCTACAAAAAAGTCAACGACAGCATATGTCTAACTTTTATATTTAAGTTACAAAAAGTAGTTTTTTTAATATTAGTATAGATAATTATTAATTTTTAATATTAATAAAATAATTTAAATCGTTAGGTCATATGAACTAAAAAAGGATTATTAACATTATGCCCAACGAAGTGGGCACGGGTCAGCTAGTTTTATATAAAAAGAAAATGCTAAAAAAAATAATAATAGCTTGTTAGCATCTCCTTCCGAAAAAGTTAACAAATTTAAAGTTACTACAAAAAACAGCAATCATAACTATATTCTATTTATTAACTGTAGGAAAATGTAATCGGTTTATGACTTTTTGACCGACAACAACAATCAAGACAAAGGCGTTTTTTAGAAATTTTTCAGAAACATTTTAAACGGTGTCTCTATTTTTAAATCTTAATAAAACTAAAATGCTTTTAAACTAAAAAGCTTTTGAACTGTGATCAATTGGACACTCGCATGTCCTGAAGCGATAGGTCAGTATGTTACTCAAAGCACGGCAGTACGCCGGCCAAGTTCCAAGAAATACGTAAAAGGGCGATTTCACCATTTACATGAAAAACGTTCAAACAAAGTTCTTCATTTATAATTTTGCTTTTTTTTTAGTTTAAAAATTGACAAATGACAAAGCCGACCTTTAAACTTTATGGTAAGAAGTCATGAGGTGGGAATTTCGTATTCAATTTTTTTTGAGGGTATTGCTTACCTATTAGACTGCCATCTAAACAGGCAGCAGCAACAGCAGACAAACGGAAACTACCTAAATCTTATTTTTTTTTTTCAAACATTCGCGTCAACCTCATAAATAATTATGTAAACTAAGCTTGAATGCTAAGGTTAGCTTTAACTGATCGCGTTCACATGCACTTGTGAAATTTGCCCTAACTAGCTGCGCCATACACATTTTACAACCATTTCTTAAACTTCCACTGCATGGAACTGAAAAACCGACTCATAAAAACTTTTTAAGTTAACGTCATTAAATACGTTCAAGTTAAATGCTTTTGTTTGAGATGAGATTTTGAAAAATAAACTTGTTAATGGAGGCTAGTGGAGTTCTATTTAGTTAGAAACTGAAATATCAAATCATGATTTGAGTATTTGAATAAACCACGTAGCTACGAAATTTACTTATTTTAGACTCATTAAAACTAAGTTAAGTTTTTATTTTATTTTTATGCGTCATTTAACCATATATCGTTTATTTCTCAAATATATTCTTAATAAATAGAGGTCATACAAGAAACCATAACGAAATTCAAACCTATTTATTCAAGACAGGGCAAAATATTTGTGTTTTTATTACAGAAGAACAATACTTTTATATACCGTGTTTCATATTATACGGAACTGCTTCATATTAATGAAAGTAAGACAAATATCTCATATCATTTGGCCATAAATAAAACAACTGTATCGTAATATTATGATGACGGTAGTTCATAAATTATGTTTGTTCGTGAAGGTCGTAAGTCAAAGTTATTTATTCGTTGATCAATCTTTTATTTATGTAATATTTTCTTTTTGGAAGTTTATTTATTAAGAAGATAAATAAAGGAACCCTCAGTACCCTAATTAAGATCCCACTAAAACATTTTCATGTAAAATGTTGCCAAGACGAGACCATATGACTCGCACTGTCAAAAGGTTATCAGATCTCATGTAGAGCCTAACTTCTAACTCTACACGTCCTAACACAGCACAAGGTCTAATTTCACAAACTCTACACCTTAGTCAAAATAAGTGGGTTGGCCATTTCCTTTTTTACAAGAACTTAATACATGCGTCTTAGGGGATTTCACAAACATTCAAATTAAATTCACAAAGAATACTTAGTACAAGTAATTTGTGGATAACACAAATACTTGTCCCATACGGGTATCGAACCACTCCGCTATCAGAGCAGTCAAAATCAAATGTCCAGTCTAAAAATCTTCACAACTGCACCCATTAAGGGACTCCTACAAGCAAAGAGAGCCGTCACATAGTTTTATGAAGTACCTGACAACAAACATTGTGTTTGTTGAATAAAAGCCTTGGAATCCCAAGAGTTGGGTGCGACAGGTCCAGGTCAGTAGCGGGATGATGAAGGCGAGTAATTTACTGCGTCCCGGTAACACTGTGACAGATGGCCACTCGTGTCGCATGAGCTGCTCCGACATGCGAAGTCTGGATGCGGTATATGTAATGTTAAGATAACTATGTCTGTATGATTACACTGTTCACGATTTTCAGATTAGGAAGTGACATACCTCCTGACATGAAAGTTGTTTTTTTTTATTCTAATGTTAATAAAGTAGGCATGATTGACAAGTAGGTATGGGATATCTAATGTGTAAGGTTAATTACTTATAGGCAAACGAAAAAAGCAATTTTATTGAATTCATATTTTTGCATACTTTTGTTAGTAAAAATTAAAGTTTTTGTAGATTTAAGTGTATTTAATTGACCTAATAATATCAAATGAAATGGGTGAAAATAAAACATTGGTTGTCTGTATGAAAATGTTCTTCTTAGTTTACATTAAATAGAACATCGTTATCGATATATTTCAGTTTTTGCCTTCTCCATTCAACAATGAAACATCTTTTATATTTCGTAGCTCCAATTGAAACGTAGGCCTCATTTACTAAAATATCCGGACCATCTGCGACCTCATGACTGTTTTAGGGTATTTGTCATTTGTGCCGCGCCGTTTCAGGATATTATATTCTTAGATTGCTATTTATTTAAGTGGTTATATGAATTTAGATGTAAATGATCCGCACAGATTTATTTAGGTACTTTTTGCGTTTATATTTATTTCCATTATCTTTTGGTACCATTAACATGTAAAAAAATTAATCCTGCAATGTTAATTTTTTATGTCCATCTACCAATTACGTCAGAACATCTAAAAGTATTTAAAATCCAACTTTAGTAGGTTTTAAATAGTAGTTAAACAGGACTTTATAATTAAAATTAAATTGTATATTTAATTATGCCTATATTTTTTTTAAATATTTGTATGTCACAAGATAGCACTAATTGTATTATTGACTGACTTTTATGTAGGTACCTACCTATATTAAACGCAAATAATCAATTATTATTACAAAAAGTTTTAGCATTAAAGTATTTTCTCGTTTGTATAGATTCCAAACACAAAAAACGTCACTATTTAATAAAAAAAAAAAATTTTTTTTACAAAAATCCTTTACTTGGAATTTCTTAAATCTCCTAATGTTTATCGATTTATTAGTCGTTAGTTGGTAAAAAGAATGTAATGTCAGTTTCTAAAGGGTTGACCTGCCTAGGGTGCGTCGAACGGCCGAGACGACGAACGGAGCGAAGGATGCGTAAATAGGCAGACCTTAGCAACGGGAATAGTAATTAGTTTTTTGCTTTATATGTATAAATAAAACGTCTTTATAATGGTTCTGGAAGAGTGTTTCCAAAGGTGACCTTTTATAAAACAAAAATCTTCTCATAATAATTATTGTAAATATCGTAATATGAAGCGAAAGTTGTATGATTTAAATTTTAGTATTATAACATTCTCGGTTTAATAAAGCCAGATATATTTGTATAAAACAATAATACTTACAGTCATTTTCTGTCAAATATTTCGTGTTCAATACAGAGGTTTCACAAATTTGCTAACTATTATTTAAATTTAAAATAGTGCTATTTTAATTTCATAAATTCTTGTTTTCTAGTAAGTTTTATTATAAGTAATTATAACTTTTAATAACATTGTTTTGTTTTTAATTATAGCCCTGTATCAGTTCCCAAAATAAAATATAAATACTCGCGAATTCCATTCCCTTATTTCCGTCATTCAATAAAGGGGATTTGGATATACAAAATGGAATAATTTCCTGCTTTCGAAGACAGTCGAGTGTGAAACTGTTCGTTATTAAAATGCTACATCGGAATGCCAATGTAATTTCTTGTTCCTATTTACTTCATTTGTTATTTAAAAAGAAAAGCAGACGCTTTACTTAATAGCTTTGAAAGTATTTATGTTTTGATTTGAACAAATATATTCTAGACCTATTTACAGTCCCAAAATAAAACATAACAAAACGTGATTTTGCATTTCACTGCGTTCCTTGATCACACTTCCAAAATTCACAGAACACGTCTGCCGTTGGACGGATCGGCGCTAGCTGGAAATTTGTGACGTATTACCGAAATTTTCGGGGTAGGATCGCCTGATAGTGATGCGTTAAGGAATGCTCAGTGTTGCATTGACAATCCCCTCTATCTCTGCGCCTCACGCCGCTTCAGAAGCGAATTATCCAATAAACATAATGAAAATTTAAGCTTACAGTCGGTGACGATACCGTCGAGCCGTCTCCTGCAGATAATCCTTACACAGTCTTAGTCTGAGCGGAATAATACGCAAATTATACTGAAATGAAACGCATTTCGAGATAATAATGGCATCGATTGTACTACGACGGCAAGACTGTCAATTGTTTTGGGTAATTTTGAGGTAGGGTTTTGTTTACCGTTTCCGTTTTGCGTGTTATGTGTATTTTATGTGTTAGCAAGGATTAACGTGCAAGGATTATAATATGTAAAGTTTTGTATTATTGTGAAAGGAGAGGCCTATACCCAGCTGTGATATGTCAAAGGCTGTTGATGATGATGAAAAAAATTGTGTTATAATAAGTACGAATATAATTAAGGTTTCGAGTTGTTTATAGTTCAGAACCATTGCTTGTAAATTAAATTTGTAAATGCATTCCTATAACCTAAGTACAATTTTATAATTAGATTACTGAAAATATTATAACAATTACTGTACTATAGTAATTTCCTGTTCTAAAACAAACAAATGAAATATCAAAACATTTAACACATTCAAAACAATTTCCACATTATGAAACTATTGATCTAAAACTATTCAGCATGTCATCACAATAACGTAATAATGAAAGCATAATTGATTGCTTCGAATTAATTGCAAGCCCCACACAACGTGACATGATTACCCTAATCCTTGCTCTCGTTAACGAATAAAACATTTACCGGAGGTACACCCCATGAATATTAAAACTTTACCTCTACCTGAAAGTTTATTTCATTAGTGAAACTCTATACTACAGCGTCTATGGTTTCTATACTTTGTGAGTTCATATTAGTTGACTTGTGTTTTCATTATTTAAAATTATTAAAAAGTTATTATAGTGATAGTGTGTTGTTTGGAATGTTTGTCGTCAAAATAGCTATGTATAGTGCTTTCGGCGTTATGTGAAACTATCATATTTGCCAGGTTTTTTAACATTTTTTTGGATTCAAGATGCGATTCGTTTTTATTTAAAACAAAGCTGTTTACTCACGCATATCGCCCGAATAGTTTCAGACTCAATAGGAGTCTCTAATCATGAACTGATTCTGTGGCGGTGGTGTCGCGAGTGGAACTGACTCCTATTGGGACGTCTATTAGGACTCCTGTTGTGTCTGAAACTAGTCGGGCAATCCCGAGAATAGGCGTGAGTAAACCGTTTTGTTTTAAATAATAATTAATACTCTTCACGAAAGTTATTATACGATTAGTTTTGTATATGAACGGTAGAATTTTCGAATCAAATCGAAGTTAATTCTACATTCCGCAAACAAAACGAATCTTTTCTATCATATAGGAACGGGCCATTAGACAGTAATCAATAACGTAGGAGTTATGTAAATAATGTAAAGTAACTAATTAACTCCGAATAAAACCTGGAAAGGTACTACTGAATATTAAGATTTTACATGGAGTTGAGTATCCCAAACTAGCTGTCCCTCGCGACTTTGTTCGCGTATTTCAGTTTAAACGGTTTTTCATTTTTGCAACATTTTTCATTTATGCTCCGCTCCTTTTGGTCGTAGCTTAATGTTATATAGCTTATAGCCTTCCTCAATAAATGGGCTATCCAACACTGAAATAATTTTTCAAATCGGACCAGTAGTTCCTGAGATTAGCGCGTTCAAACAAACAAAAAAACTCTTCAGCTTTATATATTAGTATGGATATTCCACGTAATATAGTTACCGATGACTGACCACATTGCTTCTATCTTGTTACCAAAAAGTAAACTGAGTACCCTCAATAATGACGTTTCAGACTATATTCTATAGCAATTTTCACTCTTGGGCTGCGCAGTTGGTTAAATCACGCCGCTTGCCTGGTGGGTCTGATGAGCCCGTAAATGAAAATATAAAATATTTTTTTATATAATGTAATGTGTTATGAATGGTAAGTTGCACATTTTCTATTATTTACTATAATATTTTTACAGGAAATCAATAGAAAACAAAACCAAAGATTTATTAAAAACTTTATTAAATAACTGAGAAATTAATATGACAAATCGTTATTAACCACTCATTTCTAATAACATAAATTATTTAACTTACCTTACACCTAAGAAGCTAATCTAATTGAATGCCGTATAATTACTCACACGAAGGTAATTCATACTTGTAGTGTAACCACACATTTAGCACACAGCTCGTGTACACAGCGGTATCGTGCAACCATTGTTAACACTACACTGCTCGGCCTATTTAATTATGCCTTATTACCGTAATGGCTAGCAGACTAACTTAGTAATTTATTAGGTCACGCGTACTATAGGGATTAGGGATGTCGGTTTCTTAGTGTACGAACGATTTATTGCTTGTTAGTCTGTGGTTTGGAGGGTATATTCGATTGACCGCTTCGTTGGTTTTGTATTTGCAAGCGTGAAACATTGGGTTAGGTCTCTGTTGGGCAGTGATACAGGGGTGTTGTTTATGAACTTTTACTGTTTTACAAATTGTTAAAGTAGTACCTATTTTTCATAAAGGTAGCATAGAAACTTAAGATAGTTAAGTAGAGGCAGAAGTCTGCTTGGTACGTAATAAATTAAGTTTAATATTATTATGGGTAGCTTATGATGATTGGTAGTTTATGATGATGATGATTCAGACAAAGCAGTCTTGTGAGAATAATTAGAACTAAATAGATTTTAGGTTAGCCACTATCGCTTTCATAAAAAAGCATGCTCAAGGTATTATCTAAGAACAGACACGTAGAAAAAATACCATAGGAAATACAAATTTTAGAAAGGAAATATTTAAACCTCAGGTGGACTTTTTAGTTAGGATTTTTTTTTCTTTTCTCTATTTTTATTTGAATACTTGGTTACGCAGGCGTTCATGCGTAATAAATAATAAAAAAAATACCATAGGAAAGTTACAATACCACCTCATCTATTTCACAACATTTAAATGTTCTAGTTTTAAGTAATACAAGTGCAAAGCATAATTTAATGTTTTGTTTAAAATACTCAGCAGGAAATGTTAGCCAACCGCCTGCGAACTACACCTACAAGATCGGGAAACGTAGCCATTATTTCATTCACTATCTTCTTGGTAAATCGCTTTTAGTAAATAAGCTTTGCAGAACATAATTAAAAAAAAAAACTGAGAACATTTAAAACGGAAAACTTATTATTTATCTTGTTTAGCCTGTTAGTGATTGGCTAACGGCCTTTTAAGAAAAGGGCTTTTGTTAACTATTGTATGAGACAAATGGGAGTTTGATTAGATGTGTACAAGAATTTGGTCTATAACTGTAACCATGATATCGAGAAATATTCTAATATACTTATCCTTATATTGGGCTAGGTTAAAACTGTGTGCCTGTTTAAGAATAAATAACATGTTCTATATAAAGAACTAAATCTAGTGTGTACTAAATAGAGTTATTGAATGATTCTCCGAATTAAATTAGCACGAAATGCGCTAATTGACATTTTTTTTAACTATTATTATTCTGTGCGCGATTCGCACGAAGGTAATTTATTAGTGTGCGAATATTTAACTCCAAAAGTATGTAGTAGGTTATTAGCACACACATTGTATTTTATACAACACAGTTAAGGTAAAGTACACTTAAGTACAGAAAAAAAAAAAAAAAAAAGGTTCATTTCTTCAACTTTTACAATTATTACAGTTAATCTCACATGGGGACCTCCTTTTAAGTATGAGAAATACCTGTGCTAGGAGGTCCCGCTCTTCATAACTAAAGCATGTACATGGTAAAAGTGGTGCACTAAATAAACATTTAAAAGTACAAAATTAAGACATACAAAATAATTGAAAGTAGTAAAAATCTAATAAATAAAATAAAATAAAAACAGTAACAAAAATTTGAGTATAAGTTTTGTCTGCTTGTGATAACGCGCGCGCGCGCGTGTGTGTGTGTGTGTGTGTGTGTGGTGTGTGTGTATGTGTTTGTGTGTATTTGTGTGAAATGCATGGGTGTGCTTAACAAATCAGATGAATGTTGTTAGCAGTAATAATTCTATATCGTCATAGCTTTTGGCTTTTAACCAGATAATTAAAGCTTTTTTGCACTCTCGAGATGTCAGGGGGTAGATATTTAATAATTTATTTAATTTATTGTAAAGGGTTGCAGATTGCTTTCTAAATTGTCTTTTGGCATATGTGGTTTTTACAATTTTTACAGGCGCTACCAAATATTTTCTTCTCTTTTTCTGAATGTTAGGATTATAAGGAATCGTTTTGTGTAATTTTATTACTGCGTGGAGTACATATAATTTTCTGACTGAAAGAAGGTCACTAAGAGCATAAAGTTCCTCAGTCGGGAATCTGAATGGTTTAGAATATATTACTTTTATAAGGGACCTTTGTGCTCGCTCTAATTCGAGGAATTTAGTTTTTGAGGCGCCGCCCCAAACCGGTATGCAGTAAACCAAGATGGACTGAGCCAGAGAAACGTAAATTATGTTCAAGACTTTCTTAGTGGTAACGTGTCTAAGGGTCTTGAAGATCCAAATAAATTTTCTCGTACGAGCCATTACCATATCTACATGATTATGCCACAACAGCCTCTGGTCAACCATTACCCCCAGGTATTTAATTTGGGTAACTTTTTCAATTATTTGACAAGAACAATCAGAATTAAAAGAATATGAATGGCAAGAATGAATTTTTAGAGTTAGATTATTACTAGGTTGAGAGTTATTGTAGTTAGTAAATGTTATGAATTTAGTTTTGGATATGTTGAGTGTTAGGAGGTGAGAATTTAACCAGTCTGTAATTTTGAAAAGCCTCCTTTCAGCAGATTTAAATACAGATTCCCATGTATCTCCATTAAAAATGACAGCTGTATCATCTGCGTATGATAGAACACGGCCATTTTCAGGTTTCATTTGACACAGTTGATTTATATAAATTAGGAATAGAGTCGGGCCCAGCACACTGCCCTGTGGAACGCCATAGGTCACGTTTGCCGACTCGCTAACATAATTTCCTACTTTAACTTTCTGTTTACGTTTATGGAGATAGTCTGTCAGTAACTTTAAGGGGACTCCTCTTACACCTACTTTTTCAAGACTACGCACAAGTATGGGGGCAGAAACGGTATCGAAAGCTTTCTTGAGATCTAGGAAAACAGTCAAACATTTTTTGCCTGCATCTACCAGATCAACTATGTGATCTGTCAGTGCTGATACCGCGTCTTCGGTAGATAACCTTTGTCGAAAACCATATTGCGATTCGGATATTAAGTTGTATTTATTTGTAAAGTTGATCAGTCTGGAGTTGATTAGTTTTTCAATAATTTTAGCTATGGCTGGTAAGACAGAGATAGGTCTGTAATTGCTTAAATCATCTCTGTCTCCACCCTTGTGCACAGGAGTAATGATGGCTTGCTTCAAAGCTGGTGGGAATACACCTTCATTAAAACATAAATTAGCAAGATGTGATATTACAGGCACGACTAATTCATGGGCAATTTTTAAAAAATTAGTTGAAATATTATCCCATCCCGGAGCACTGTCGGATTTGAGACCCATTAGCACATCATGGACTTCTCTGGGCGTCGTTTCAAGAAGCACAAACGAGGTAGCCTGAGAGCCACTTGGATCATCATCATCATGGAGTTGTGATAGTTTTGTGGTGGAAGTTTCTTCCGCCAGGGTTTTACCAATATTTGAAAAATAATTATTAATGTAATTAACTGAATCTTGAGGGGTTGCCTTAATATCCAATAGTTCTATGTTCAGAGTGTTCCTTGGTTTTCGATGGGTAATATTATTTATTGTATTCCAGAATTGTTTTGTGTTCTTGTTTGCAGTAGTAAGTTGTTCCTTGTCATATTTTCTTCGAAGTTTTTTAATTAAATTATTACAATAGTTACGATATCTCCGGTACGTAATTTTTAATATATCGTTTTGAGGATCACTACGTAGCTTTTTCTGCATGTTATTTCGGTTCTGAATACAACGTAAGATTCCTATTGTTATCCAGGGTTTAATTATGCGATTGTTTCTTGGGATTAGAGATGCTATGGTGTTTAGCTGAAGGCAGTTTTGTAGTTTTTCTATTAAAAGTGTAGATAATATAACAGGGTCATTGATTAAGCTGAGTTCAGAGATATTGCTTATTTTTAATGTAGAAATAGCATTATTAAAATCAACGAAAGTTTTGGTTTTAGGGCATTTATAAGTATTTATAACGTTTGATAGTTTAAGGAGTATCATGAAGTGATCAGTTACGGTTGTGTTTAAAACAGCAATCGAGCCAGTTTTTTTAGTTTTTTCTAGTTTCAGCATAAAATGGTCTAAGCAGTTTTCGCCCCTAGTTGGCAAAGAATGTCCAGGCAACAAACCTTGCATTGCTAACATGTTTAGGTAGCTTAGTCTGTTAGTGCGCTGATAGGATTGTTCAGAAGGTTTAAATATAATATTTATATTTATGTCGCCTGATATAACAATATTTTTATATGATTTCAGGGATTCCAGGTGATTGTTTAGAGAATTTATGAAATTTTTAGCATCGTTATTTGAGGGGGATCTATAAATAGCAAGGACAACAATATTAGGCATAATTATTTGCAAACAAGATGCGTGAGTCAGTATAATTTCTTTTACTCTAATTTTGTGTTCACATTTAACGTAGGCTACTACGCCATCGCAATGGTTTAAATGGTTACTAGTCGAAAACATAAAATAGTTATCAATTTCGGGGATAGGTTTATTAACGTTTATTCTACATTCATTTAATATTATGATGTCTATACTAAATTTAAATTGGGTTAAAGTAATAAGTAAGTCATCTAGATTGCTATATATGCTTCTAATATTTTGTGAGATTATAGTAAACTCGGATTTATGAACGTGAAACTGTTTAGAAAAATCATCGGTTCGAAATTCTTTCGATTGCGCTATAACAATATTGTCTATTTCTTGCGTTACTGCATGTGTGCTATCCATGATCTAAATAAGTTAATAGTCTGAATTTCAAAAACAAATTGGTTACATACGAATATTGTTTGATGTGTAATGCTTTTTTAATTGATAGAACAAAATTACAGTCGAAAATTCTCATGTTGTTTAGCAGAATACTATAAACAGTATTTTTTTTAAAATAGTTTAAATAGAATGATATTTTGTGTGCAAATAGTGATTTAAGATGCATTAGTAAATCATGTTTTAAGAATAATTGTGAATGTGTCTTGCGATTTGTGTGTTTTTTGTGTGCAAGTGAATATGTGTGGGTTGCATAAATTGTATACTTAAATATTTTAACAAGCTTTTGTGTGCTTACAAGTGTCATGTTGACTTTACTATGTAAATTATATTTACCGAATAAAGATGTGCATATATGCAAATATTGTATGAGTGTGAGTGTGCATTTAAGGAAAAATTTTATCGTGTAATGGTTGTGTAAAAAGCATAAGAAATGTGTATATGTGTTTTGTAGTTGTGCATGTAAATTGAGAGAAGTAGCTTGGCAGACAATATAAACAAAATTGTATAAAGAAAATAAAGTAACAAGACAAAAAATACAGTAACACAGAAAGAATTATTATTGTATTGATATGAAATGTAAACGTAAAGCGTACTTTTATTCGCGACGTAGAGGTAATAAAACTAAATCAAAATTAAACCATTGCTATCTTTTACTAACATACAGCGTGAGAAAAGGACGGCAACAGATAAGAACTAACTTACAAATATCAAACCAGTTTTCGCTTTGAATATCACTGTTTTAGTGCACACGTTTCTGCGTGTCAGTAGATTTGCATGAGAATTTTAGTTGAAACTAAATTTGACAGCTCTAATTTATCGCCTATCCTTTTCTAATTGTGTACAAGTGAAAAAGATACCGATGGCTTTAAATAAGTTTAGTGTGGGTTTCAACAGAATCCGGGCCATTATAGTCCCTATTACGTCTAGATAAGGAATATTCATTACTAAACTCTCCCATTAAATGTCTAGTGAATTCAGTTTTGAAATATAATATGGAGGTAATCCTATTTCCCACGCTTGTCTACCTACGTTTTCCTTTTTCAAACGTCCTCTGTTTAAAATTATGCGCTGTTCCTTGCCTAGCATGACGTTATCTGAAATTAAAAACAAACTTAGTATCGGGTGAGGCTATTATAATGTACATACAAAGGACTATTTTCCCACGTTCTGAGTGTGTGTAATATGTCGGGATTAAGCTGTTGAATTAACATAACAAAATTAATGTAGGTTAAAGAAAATAGTCCAAGACAGTACTAAAGAAAACAGTAGCTAGCTTAGGCATTTTCAAGTACTTAGTCAAGTTAATACTTGGATTAAATATTATAGACCTCGGTAGCTTAATTGGTAAAGCGACTGGCGCGTTAAGCCATTAGTCGCAGGTTTGAGTCCTGCCTAAGGTTTCAGTTTTTCTTTTTACTATTTGTATTTAATTACAAATATTCGCTCCTCCTGAGTTTAATTCGTAACAAATAATTAAAAATAGTAATTATACAAATAGATATACCTATTTAAACATTACCTGTTCTAAATATAGAAATTTCTCATTTAACCTAATAAAATTATGCCATAATTAGATCAGCTTGTCCAAGGACTAACCTTCTTTTCAGAACTCAATATTTTGCAATTTCACCAATAATTAAACTTCAAAAAATAATTAAGAACACAGCATCTATAAAACAAACTCAACGCTATCTAAAATTAATAAAAAACTTGCCATAGAACAATTTACTGTCTAGGTATTGTAGCGAGTCTGCATCCACAATAAAGGCATAAAAACTTGAAATTACGCTCGGCCTATTGTTGACGTCGAGTGAAGTGCTCTCGCGTCTCCTTGCGGCAGACAATATGCATATTCACAGTACCGACCCTTGTGGGTGCGTGCCTGTATATACTATGCTGCATCTTAGAGATTTTTTAATAAAACCGTCTTAGGTTTGATGTTGCGTTAGTTTATGAGTGTTGTGTGTGGAAAATTGTGTGTTTAGCTTGAATGATTCGTTTTTAAGAATATTTTAATATGTATACAGATGTCCAAATACTAAAACGTTAATCAGTTTTAAGCCACCGTTAAGTCTCATGCTATCTCTGTCACTTTAAGGTGTAAAGTAGCGACTGATCTAATAATGTCTTAAATTTAAGTTGTGTTTAAGTGTTCGGGGTAAAACTGCTAAAATGGTTTTTACATTAGTGTAATTTTAGTGAAATAATGTTTCAAATAGGATGAGTAACTTTCAAAATTACAATACCTTTTTAAAGTTTTAATGTAAAGTTGTACAGTTTAAGAGTATGAACTAGTATAAACAAGTAAAATCGTAAAAATTATGACAAAACATAGCGCGCTGTTTTACTAAATCTATCTCAAAGTCAAATATTACCCTTATAATATCGGATCTCAATCAGTTCAATCAGTAAACGAGCAGAGTACTTACAGCAAAAAATTTGCCTACGCTTTGCACAATGGTATACTAGCGATGCGCTCACTCTATGTCTGTCTACTCTGTATACTCCAAGGGGTGCCCAACTCTCCATACAAGACACGTTTTTGAGTTTTGTTTGCTTCATTTTAAAGGCATAAATGTACTTACAGCTAAAAATTTGCTTGCGCTGGGCACAAGGTTATACTAGCGATGCGCGCACTCTATGTTTGTCTATGTTTACTTTAAGTGTAAAGTAGTCTTAGCTATGTTGTTGTAGTTATAGGTAACAATAAAATGTTAATTAGGTAGGTTAGTTAGGTAAAAAGGTTACAGAAAATGTAGAACAAAATAGCACGTTCGTGTAGTCAGTAGTGTCCAATGTTCCCGTTAATTTGAAACAACAACTAAGCACACATGCGCTAGTTACCGCATAATTATTACTGCAAAGCCCAGCGCTGGCTCGTGTAATATTTTCTAATAAAAGAGCCTATGGGCTAAGCGAACAAGTCTGCTATAGAATATATTGTCGATTTTAGTGCTGGCACAGTTATTTGTTAATGTTAATTTTATCGGGTGTTTGTTTAGACTTTGTGTATATTCCAAGTTGTCTAAATTATTTTTTTTATTTAATTGTAATTTAGATAGAATGGGTATTATTTAAAAACTGGTCAAATGCGAGTCGAAATCGCACATGAAGGTTTCCGTACCATCGTACAAGATAATGTATTAATAACAGTGTGTACTTTTTTCATTTAGAAATACAATCTCTGTGAAAATTTCAAATCTCTCAGTATACGGTTCATGAGATACAGCCCGCTGATGGATGGATGGACAGCGGAGGCTTAGTAAAACCTACGGAACCTTGAAATATATGAAAAATTGTGGCTAAAATACATGTATAGTAATTTTGAAAAAATTTAATATATTTGTTGTTTGACCTGTGTTCAGAGAATAAAAAGTCCATGAAACTATTTAAAATTGACGTATTTTTTTCTTAATTATTGTAATGTTTTATCTGCTTAACGTTTCTGGCTTAGATAAATCTTAAATTTAAATAATAAGTATTATGATACAAGTAATCACATAACTAGATATTAATTTAAACATATTTGGCTGGCTAAACATATTTTCAACTCCGAGGATAACATCGACACTAACGAGTTCCCTTCGATTTCGTTTCACAAAAATCTTTTCAACAAAAAATACCAATATTTAACAATACCCGTTTGTATTCTAATATAATACCATTAATACGAACCTTTGGCGTTTCGCAGTGTAACATAGCGTGCCACGCCGCACGTACCAAGTAGCACCAATAAGCTTAGGTAACGACATAAGCCCACCACGTATGGCATCTACTTAAACAGCATTTACATTCATACAGCCTTCTATTTACATAGCATCCCCAGTGTAATGTTAGGAAGTTCCATTTCTAAAGGTTTTCGTGGAATAAACTGGCAGGGTAAACCGATGTCAATAAAGATAGTAATCACTGAGATTTGTGTGTACATATTTTTGTTTTTTTGCTTATAAATGTAATAGGGTTGGATATCTGATTGGAATAAAAAAAGGTAGTAAATTTAGGGACCCTTCTTGACCCCATCGTAAACTTAAAATTACAAAATTATTTTTATATCAATAATTTAAACGTCATAAAAATATACAAAATGAAATTAAAATTAATTGATTAAAAACAACACTAATCATACGAACGACGGTATTTACCAGATTCTTCAAGTTTTGAATTTAGAATCCGCTAAGCAGTTGTTTAATCGAGATTTTTATAAATGAGACCATAAATTATAAAAGATGAAATTAAAAGATTTAATAAAAATAAAACAATAAAGATTAAAGATACAAGACATTTCATCCGATCTAAAACATACCTACAAAAATAATATCTTCACGCAGTATTAATCTACAAAATA
Source organism: Diachrysia chrysitis (assembly GCA_932294365.1). Lineage (NCBI taxonomy): Eukaryota > Metazoa > Arthropoda > Insecta > Lepidoptera > Noctuidae > Diachrysia > Diachrysia chrysitis. The sequence goes on along the minus strand of OW028649.1, from coordinate 4,712,888 downwards.
CTTCCAAAGAATCTCATAAAACATCATATCAATAGACGTAGCAATAAAAATCACTGTTTCAAATACACGCGGTTGAATTATAGACACTAGAGAAATGTAGAAACTGCAATAAGAATGTAATATCGAACGTAAGCACTTGAAATATTCCTCAAGTTCCGTTCGGGTTCCCAAGAATTTTATGACGATACAGCGCTGATATGAAGTGTATTTCTGATGCATCGAGAAATAATATTGTGGAAAGCTTTAGTAACTGAAAATTCAATTCTATGTTTCTTGCGACCTGAAAGAGGTAGCCATGCTTTGTGGTAGTTCATGCTTTGTGTTTTGATGTGACAATTAAAACAAATGCTGTTCATTTTTATTTCGAATAAAAAAAAATATGTTTTAAAGTTATTTGAAACTATTTTTATCGCGGACTATTTAGAGTTATGTTCCCGATGTTTCGTAACTTTTGCAAACTTTATTTGTGAAAAAATTGCATTTATATTCATATAAAAATCTTTACAGTCAATGTTAAATCTTACAAAAATTTTAAACTGAACAAGTGCATGACGACATGTGCAGAACCAATTGATTTGTCAAAAAGCAAATCCGATTCTCAGCAGTTGTACCATTAGCTAAACGAGAAGTCGTCTGCGTACTATGGACGTGCACTAAAAATAACGAAAGGAAAGGTACAATGTCACTGCATCTACGAATTCAATTGAAAACTCTCGTTTACTTAAATTTATTAAAACGGTTTCTGCTAGATTCTTGTAGAAATTCTTTGTAAAAATCTATGATATAAAGTTTCGAGACTTTTTTAGGGTGCCTACTGTCCTCGAAAGGGTGTGTCCGTCCGTTCAGCAGGCATCGTCTATGGGCATCAGCTCATGAAATAAAATAAAAAAAATCTATTATTTCTATATCAACAATTAATAAAAATTAGAATCTGGATTTACCAACCAACGAGGGAATCAGTATTTTCAACTGAGCCATTAAAAATAAGCTCTTTTTCATAAATATCATAATTATAATTATCACATCTCTACAAATTCAGCAAAGAATTTGCTTCCAAATAAAAATAACATAAATAATTGTTCGCTGCAGACAATATCGAATACCACTTTTAATTAAACGCAGAACAAAAGCAAACGGAAAAAGAATTGCAAAAAGCTATTAGAACCTTTAATAAAAACACGAGGACAAAGTAATTCTAGAAAAAGAAAGAATGGAGAGTTCCGTATTAGGAGCCGATGATAATGGCATTAGTAGAGTATTAGTTAAGGTAACAATGTTAGGAAAGCAATTTTGGCTTCGCATATTGGCTATTATCAAGTACTGATGTCTTGTTTGTTCATTATTTTCGATGGAATCGTGAACAGATAGGGGCCTACGACATTGTTTTCCTATAAATAGATTGTGAACTGAAAATACGTGTTGTAACAAGATTTGGGTATTTTAATTGAAGATAGGTGAGCTGTAGTATGTAAAATATATAGATGGTTTTTACTCATCGTAAATGTTAATTGTGTTACATTAGTGTGTAATAGATCTAGGTATGTTAATCGTTTGTAATAGACTTATGAGCCAAGATGATTATGACTATGTTGAATTTAAAGTTGATATAAATTACAAAGTAGTTATATTTTTTAATAATAAATTAATTTCAAATAATTTAAAACTTAGCTTTGCTTTGTTTTCATCGAAACAAAACTTAAGTGATAAAAAATAAGACAAAACATACTTTAAAATTGGAGTAAGAACAAAGTTATGACGTAATAAACGCGCCGCATCGAGGATAGGCCGTCTCCAAGGTAAATAATGGCCCAGAGATATAAGATTTTGAACAATACCTTGCGAGCTATCTACAAAATGTTCCTAACTCAATTCCCTTACAAAAATATGGCAACTTAGCAAATCGTCAGCACACCTGCGCTTGAATAACGCTTTCCCATTTTCCTGTAATATCCTTAATAAATCTGAGTAAAGTTGAGAATATATTCATATTTCTTTTATGGTTATCAATCGAGACAAAGTTTGAGCTTATAAATAATATTTCCTGTGTCACACTCGGGTGGCGTTCAAACCAATATCGTGCTCAGAACATTTTGTGCAGAATAACTTTGTTGCCATTCAAACAGGAGTTGATTCTCAGTGAATAATTAAAATAGTTGTTTTAAATGTATGCATGAACGTTGACCGCATATTTTCGACACATACCGCTTGATTAAAAACCACAGACGGAATTAATTACAAAATGTATTATTATTTCGTTGGATTTTGTTCCTTTTAATTTTCAGATAATTACATAAAGACAAATTTATATTAATGTAATTCGATTAACGAAATTATCGTATTTACTTTTACAATGACATATTAAAATGAGCTTCATACAAAATTGACATTAATTTTAATATAATCTACCATTTTTGTACTCTTGAAACATAGGTAACTAGTTACCTACTTACTTAAGTTTATTCTAACATAAATGAATAGGTAGATACTAAAGCCCAGTAAAAGGTTTCACATGTTTACTTTTTAGTCAGCTTTAGTAAAAATATAAATAGGTCTCCGCAAACACTAATCAATAACGTGTGTACCTCGATATATTAATCAAAAGATATCCCGTTTTTTGCAAGCAAAGGGTGAGTTTGAATGGCACCCCTTCCAAATATTGGTTTTTGTGCGAATACCCGGCGTCCAGTAAGAGCAAAGCCATGTTTTTCCATTTACAGCGATACGCACGTCCGCGATATCTTACGCATTGGATAAAGGCTTCCACTATGTTTTATAGTGCTATGTCATTAAACTCTGAATATAAAGCGGGGGTATGACAAAACATGAATTAATTTGAGATATGTCGCACGGTACGATGCACACCCTAATGCGTGATACACACGGATCTGCATAATTAAAATTGCAATAATAAATAACAGATTTTTCTGCATATAATTACTAAAATCTTAGCTTAAAAATGTCCTGAGATTTTTTTCCTACGGACGACTAGGATTATGCAGTGTGTAAAATAATTAATGAACCAATACCTGGTACGAATTAATATTATTACCAGGTACCTTTTTATACGGTGCAATTAATATAAAACTTGACCGCAAGCTTTTTACAGCAACGATTTCTTTTGCTAAATTTTTCATTTATTTCCATAAATTCTATCGCCGGTATGATCTAGACTTTTAATCTTACTGCTGTGAGATAAAATATCTGTCATTGTCAAAACAATACTAACATGTAGTCTACCGTAAACATATCCCTAACTCCCAAGTGTTTGTGCGTTTGAAAGTTACGTTGAAATAAAAACAAAAGGCGGCTACTTATTGAACTCAGTGCTGTTGGCACTGAGTTTGGCTCTTCAAACTACAGGACAGTGTGTCACTATTCTCGCTGTGTACGATAACGGTACCCTATGAGGGAAAGTGAGGAAATTTGCTCAATTATATCACCCCGCTACAGCTTTTTAGCTTATTTATCAATCAATCTCCGATCTAGGGTTGATAAACAACACCTCAATGTCAACAGAGTAGTGTCGATTCACTAGAACTAATGGATTTTCATTACGTTAGTGAAATTTGTTAGGTGCAGCCCTATTATGTTGAATGGTGTGTGATGGATTCCTATATACCTATGAACTACAATTTATATATAGGACGCCTTATAAGCCTGTATATGGGAAGCACCCATATGTAATAAATATTAACTTTAGTATATTTTGTATTAAATATTCTAATGAATCAACTAATTCAGCTTTCAGCAGCCCACTAAACAGTAATTTTAAACCAGACAAATGAAACATTTTTAAAATAATCATTTGATTTCAGGTGATTATAATTAGCGAGACTAATGCGTTTGCATTAATAATGATATTAAATTAAGAGACATACAATAGAGAAAAAAACATATATAAACAGTCTATGCGTAAGTTAACGTAAACGTATCATGTTGCGTACAGCGTAAAAATTACTGCATCTAAGACGGACGTAAAATATTAAAAAAAAAAATCTTATTAACATCATCGAAGCTACCTCCACTCATCCACCCTTTACCTTTCGATAAAATAACAAATGCTCGTCAATGTGCACTCTAGACACGCTATTACACATTAGAGGTTATGTCGGCGCGTGCGCGACACGTGTCGAGACGAGAACACGTCATTAGCCTCACGACTCGTCTCTCGGGAACCACTATGACGGTTTTTTGTTCATAACAATGGGTGGTACAAGAAATGAGGAGGCAGCGAGTTTTAATGTCTTGTAGCAAAATAAAAATTAAAAATATATTTTTTTTTTTTTTTATATTTGTGTAAATATAATTGACAATTTTATAATATTAAAACCTTGGATATATATATAGTTTTGTTAAACAAACGAAGCATTATAATGTGTTAAAATAAAAAGAAGGTTTTTGGTTTGATAGTTCTCATACTTTTCGTTTTAAAATAGCTACTGATGAATTAAATAATGTTTAACGTTCAGTCATTTGGTAAAATACATATTTTTTTTCTTATTATCTCATCTCTTATAGCTTACGTCTGCACAAATGTTAAGAGTAAAAGGAAGTCCTAGCTTTTTAAATTCACGGACGATAGTTGGAGTGCTCATTACTTTGTAATTTAGTAATTAACAGTTGCTGAAATGAGTTTCAAAATACTTGCACTATAGAATCTAGAGTAGCTCTTAATTGGTCTTGAGTACATTGGGATTTATCATATACATCAATCTTCGTCTTCTACCTAACCTTTTCCCAAACTATGTTTGGGTCGGCTTCCAGTCTTACCGGATTCAGCTGAATACCGTATTTAACATGAAGCGACTGCCTATCTGACCTCCACAACCCATTTTACTGGGTAACACAGTGTCCCAAAGTGAGACTGATTGTCAAAATTGTAATGCCTTAACGACTGTTAAAGATCAACGTTTGATAGTCGGGACCAACGGCTTCACGTAAATTTAAAAATGTTCACCCATCCACGGACCAATCGCGACGAGCTTTTCTTAACCTTACTATCGGTTAAACCGTACCTACTCTTAGCCATGAGCCCCTCCCCAAAAGCAAAACCATACCACATTTGTATGTAACATACCTAGTGTTACATATAAAATTATCTGTACAATTAATAAAATAGATACAATTTTTTCAAGATGTCTTTCTTAACATTACAATAAAAACTCATCTTTCTGAAACGGTCACGGGTTTGACCTTATGGATCACATACGTAAATATAAATCATATCTATCCGAGACCTTTCATGAAAAATTGAATGTTTTATGCGAAGTACAGGGCAAAAGGGGTTTTTTGCGGCTTATAAAAAAACCTCTCAAAAACTTATCTTCGAAGGTCAATATCTGTTTCCCAGAAACTTACAAGGCTTAATTTTTTTTATATATCGGATATAAATAATATTTTCTTATTGCCTGACAAATCCATTGATATTTTCTTAAAACAAAACAATACTGCCTCCTTTTCTACCACTATTAATAGCAAAATAACTATTAAAAGCCACTTACTCTTATCAATATCCTAATAATTCATTACGCCACATCGAGCGTATCACCAAAAATAATAAGAGCCATAGACTATAGAGTGATGACGGAAAAACTCCTTTCCTGAATAATGGTTGTCAACTTCCTGCGATATATTTCCGCTATCTCGGTGCCAACATGGCGGCCACACATCCGGTTGACCGTTATGGAGTGTTAATCGTGCATTATGTCTGGACAGATGAAAAACTATCTTTGGAGGAGCTCGTCTGGATAATTTTCGTTAATAGGTGAGATATGAGGGTAGCTAAGTTATGCGGGCTTCTGTGTAGGAACCTTATGCAGTGTTATGTAGTGTTATGTGATGTAGTCACGTGGGAATGGCGGTATCTTTTTTGGTGTTTAATGGAAAAGTCATGAAGGTTATTTAACACTAGCTTTTGCCAGCGACTTCGTCCGCGTTTCCGTCGTTTTTCGTAAAAAAGTAGCATATGTCCTTCCTCACTGTTCAGTGGTTTTGATGTAACAGACAGATTAACTTTCGTATTTTAGTAGGGAAATATAATATATCACGTTACACAAAAATAATCCTTATAGCATGATTCAGTATTCACACGCGACGGCGCGATGGCTTATTATCGTATTTCATGTATAAGTTTAGTGTTTCTATACCGATTTCTATGATTCTTTTTTTATTGAATAGGTAATAATGTAAACTTTTTTTAATTAGGGATAAGTGAGAGTATAATAAACGTAAGAGTAAACAAATATAATCAGAAATCTCCGAACTGCTAAGCTATCGGGAGTTACACGTGTTATTGTGAGTCAACCATAAAAGATAGACATATGCTGTTGTGGGATATTTTTTAGATAATTTTATGTAGAACATTTCCGTCATACATGATTTCTATGTAGCTTTAACCATTAAGGCTGCATACGCGACGGAAGCTTAAAAAATACCGTTTTCCCAACATTTCCCTTCACTGCTCTGCTCCTATTGATTGTAGCGTGATGAAAAGTATACTATAACCTGCCCAGGAGTATGAAGAATAAATGTACCAAGTTTCGTTAAAATCCGTCCAGTAGTTTTCGTTTCTATAAGGAACATACAGACAGACAGACAGACAGACAGACAGACAGACAGACAAAAATTTTACTGATTGCATTTTTGGCATCAGTATCGATCACTAATCACCCCCTGATAGTTATTTTGAAAATATATTTGATGTACAGAATTGACCTCTCTACAGATTTATTATAAGTATAGATAAATAACACAAAAAAATATACATTTTATTGTAATAAGTCATGTTAAAACGCTCGAATAATTTCTAACGCAACTTGGTAAAAGTCTATGTATAACATGAGATTGGTATAGGCTGAGTTCATAGATTATAATCTACGTTCAAACTTATAAACTTACGGAGTTACCTTAGATTTTCTACAACTATAAATGTTGGTTTAGTTTAGTTTAACTGGGCTTTGCTTCCGAAATTAGCCTCTTAATTGGTCCATTATGCGTCAAAATTTGTGAATAAATATGGCGTTAAAACATTTACTCATGTAAAATAATATTTACAAGTTCAAAGTTAATGAAATCCAACATTCAAAATGTTGAAACAAATAAAGTATTTATGTCCTAACGTTGCCTTAAGCGTTTACAAAAAGAACAAGAAACCTACCTCCATCAAACTCGATATCATATACGTAATTAGGTATTCCGTAAGCTTTTATATCGCTATCGATTTTTGATGACGTGAATAGCACACCATCCTGGTTTCATAGCAGACATCATTGTTTTGTTCCCCCGCGAAAGCTTTTGTTATTAGCCTCAAACAAAAGAACTTCCTAGTTGAACAAAGACGTAGGGAAAAGGGTGAGAGAAAAAATTAAGATTATTACGTAATTTTTCATTGCTATCTTTTACGTAATTAAAGTTGAAAAGGTGAAGATAAAGGAATTACTTTATCATTTATATTAAATTGTTTTTTTTTCACAATTCCTATTTACATAAATATTTACTTTTACCTATACCAAGTTTGTTAAATGTATAAACATGTAAGATAAGTCGTATTACTTTTAACAGTTTTGTTTTATCTATCTTCACAATCTACAGACATGTTTTGTGCCGTTCAGATTTGAGGCCTAAACCCGTGGCTAAAGAAAAACTTAGAGCTTCTATAATTATCATATTAAAAAAACGTGACGTCACAGTTATTTAACAATTTGTTATTAATTTGCAGGATAATCACTCATTTATTATTTAATTATTTATTTACCTTTACATAATTATTTTAATATACTATATTTGCCCCACAAAACCGTTTTCACGGTTTGACTACGGGATCAGGTCTCTCTCATCACGTTATAAAATTCACTATCGCCAAAGCCAAGCTCATTGTTGAATTCATACTCAGAAGTTTAAGTATAAAATAAAAATTTTAATAAAAAATAATAGAACATATTGCAGTTGCGATATCAGAGGTAATCAACCTTTGACATCGTGGGTAAGCTTCGGTTAGTAACGACTTGTTCAACCGTTTTTCCAATTATCCGATTGTTCATACTCTATAATTTCGCAATTTTTATACTAAGTAGAGTTCCCTTTGTGCGATTACGTAAGTTTTTAATATTAGAGACCTTGTTAGCTACTTGCAGTAATTCTACGTCTGAGGACAGTGAATAGTGAGTCGAGGAATACTTAATTCTTGTTGAAACGAATTTGCATATTGCTGTCTTTGTGGTATTCGCTAATTTTATATTCTATTCATAAATAAGTGGAGCTATCGTGAGCCTTTTCTATTTATAATTTAAACTGGTATCATCGCTTTATTGATTACTAGCTGTCCCCCGCGACTTTGTTCGCATGTTTTAGTTTTAACGGTTTTTCATTTTTGCAACATTTTTCATTTATGCTCCGCTCCTATTGGTCGTAGCGTGATGTTATATAGCCTATAGCCTTCCTCAATAAACGGACTATCCAATACAAAAAGAATTTTTCAATTAGAACCAGTAGTTCCTGAGATTAGCGCGTTCAAACAAACAAACAAACAAACAAACAAACTCTTCAGCTTTATAATATTAGTATAGATATTCCTTGTTATTCTTTAATGTTTTTGTTTTCCTGGAGTATAAATTATGTTTCTACTCACTGATGTTTTAAAAGATAAATAATTTAAACGACATGCTATTTGTTATTATGACACGTGACTGACCTGTTGGTCTAGTGGTTAGGGACCCTGACTACTAAGCTGGATGTCGTGGGTTTGATTCCCACTCGGGATAAATCTTTGTGGGATGAACATGATCATTTTTTCTGTGTCTGGATGTAATTTATGTATAATATTTTATGCATTTAGAAATTTATAAGTATGTTAATCAGTTGTCTGGTTGCCATAATACAGGCCCTTCCTAGTTTGGGATCAGATTGCTGTGTGTTAGTGGTCAAGATATTATTATAGATATGTTGTTATTATTACCGATACCTATGTTTAGTAAAGATACAATTTATTGGCACGGATTAACAGATTCTAATTTTAATTCTCCATAGAAAAATTGAATATAGAATCTGCTAAGCAATCGCTTATCGTAGTCGAGGTTTTTATTAATAAGGCCATATATGATCAGTACTCTAGTACCTACTAACACTAAAATGTGAAAACGAACTTGCTAACCTTAACTTTCTTATACGAAATTTACATCAAAGCAAATGTAACATTCTTCATACTATAATATTCTACTTCACTGAAGAATCATTTTCAATGCTGAAAGAGCCGACACAGTCTTCATAGTCCTAATTCTAAACCACAATTGGAATACCTAAAGTGGACTTCAAAAATCTATGTAAATGCGACCTACATTTGACTCTTTACACAACAAACCATGCATTACGGTATGAATATTATATTAAACACTCACGAGGTCTGTTGTTGGCTGATTTATAATTCTGTTTGACCCTTAGCCTGTCAGTGGGCAGTACAGCGTCATAGAAGATAATCCTGGCACTGGACCGGACGGATTATTCCTGAATGTAAGGATATGTTTCATGGTGTATTCATGGCATTCCAAGCCGTGGTGGTTGTTTTGAAACGAATGAAGTTAGGTCTGTTTTGGATTGTGTAGAAGAATACATCAGGTTTTTATAAAAATAATAATAATACCTGCTTATAATTGTAGTACTGTTGGGCAAAGGCTTCTTCTTTTTAATGTAGAGAAGGAACATTAAAATATGAAGGTAGAACGAGCAACATCTACTGTCAAGACGATTACCACGTTAGTCTGCCCGCGACCATGACACCTGCAAAGGCGTCGAAACGTCGGGAACTAAAATATAAATACAAACCGCGATAAAATCCGTTTAAAAATACTTTTATTGCAATGTCTAACATTCGCGTAAACGAAGATATAAAATAAAATTATTCGGATTCTATTTGTATAAGTTTAAATTCTGGAAGTTTCGATTCGTTTACAATAATTATCGATAAGGGTAGTCTTATTCGTTTATATTCATACATACTAAAGTAACATAGGTAGGTACTATTCTTGATAGTTACATGAATCACACCCCAAACATAGTGATAACCGTAACAATGGTTGAGCGTGTAACATCTACTTACGAGCTTAATACTTGCATAAGTTTCCAACTAAGGTCTTAAAGTTAGACTTCGCTCTTTAATCCAGACACAAGGACCTTAACTTAGTGACTTACAATAAGACCATTTGTTCTCAAAACAAACGAGTAAATTTCTTTGTATGGTTTCGTTTGAAAAGCTTAATTAACAGCCTCGTGTCTAATTACGCCGCGTACAATACGCTTATAACTTGTAAGACGGAAAGGAAGTAATTAAAATATTACCGAACAAAGTCAGATGTTTTCGTCCTTATTACTAAGACTCAACAAGTTATATTTAATTTGGTACGTCCTTTGGTTTGTATAAAAGAATTCTTGGTAATAAGGTTTTCTTTATTCAAGGTGTGTGGGTATTACGCGAAATGGAGAGACGTAACACACTGTAATTTGAAGAAAACGACGTAATCTTTTTTGTTTACTTTGTGTTTTAATTTCCGTGATTCTTTCTTACTCCTGTTCGTATATAAATAATGCGGAAAAACACATGATGGAGATAAAGGTTTTTGAACAAAAATAAAATTGACTTAACATTGTTTTCATACATTTAATGTAACGATGTTTTTTATTCATAAGTATCATCCGTAGTACAAAGCGGTAACCTATTTCGCATGGTTAAACCACAAAAAAAAAATCACTTTCATATCTAAAACAAAAACATTTTCTAACATCAACACGACGTATTTTTGCAATTCTGTATTTTTGTAACGTCACAATATTTTGCGGTGGTCGGGCAGGGGTACAGCCGCGTACAGTTTGTACCGATGTTTGCCCACGTGTGCGGTCCCACGGGCGCCAATGTTAGCATTATGCTAATTCTGTACACACACCGAGTATTATTGTTAGTAACTTTTGTGCGTGACGTTACTTTTTACGCTTCTGTGTTTGTATTTTTCACACGTCTTTAATTAACATGTTCTTTAATGGTTTTATTTGCAACAAAAGTAACTTTATAAAAAATTTCTTTTTGTTCTTTTTTTTCTGTTTTTGTTTTAAGAGAATAGAATTATTTAACCAAATTTTAGTGAGAAGAGAGCTTTATGACGTATCTGATTCAGTTTATATTGAACTCGAATTCGGTCAATTCAAGCTATCAAGTTATTGGAATCATGCCCAATGGATCAAATTGGTTGAATGTGGCACACGTTAAAATCATTTCGATATTGGTTTTACATCAATCAGAATACGTACCAACTCCCATTTGGACCATATTGTGGCCATATTAACAATAACGATGGTTACAGAGTGGAATAAAAACTTAACACTTTTATTGTAAGGATAACATTCAGGGTGAAGTAAGTATGATTACGAAATCATATATACAGGAATAAACTAAAATAGATATGTTAGGGGCTTGTGGCTAAGTGTAAGCTGTATGGTTGAACCGATATTAGAAGTTTAGCCACTTCGCCGTGGATTTGTAAACATACTGAGAACCCTCCGTGTCTCGAAAAGCACGTGAAGCCGTTGGCCCCGACTGCCATGCGTTGATCTTTGACAGGCTTTAAGACTGACAATTTCGATAATCAGTCTTACTATGGAATACTCCTTTATCCAGTAAAAAGGGTTGTGGAGGTCAGATAGGCAAGCGCTCCATTAAAGACTGGAAGTCGACCCCAACATAGCTTAGGAAAAGGCTAGCCAAAATATATGATAGGTAAAGTTTACGGGTTTTCTTTCCACGGAAAGAAGTTTTGAAATAATTTTATAACTTTTGTTCTGCAAGCAATAATTCCAATTTTTTTAAGTTTTTTTCCTCTACGTATATTTTTAGCTTGTTTTATTCGAAAGTCGAAAAAGAAGCAGAATATGTCACATAGAAAAAACTCTACAGCAATTCTAACTTTTTCTCTTATTACTCAAACACTTTGTTAAGTATTTGAGTAAGCCAAGCCCAATTTCGTTATATAAATTGTAACAAATTCATCATCCAAATTGTAACTTCAAAATACGAACCAACAGCATCGATCATTTGACAACCAAGCGTCTCGCTGTCAAATTAAACGTAAAGGCACCAAGTTACCTTACCGTCAGTCCACAACACAAGTTGAGCAACTCGTATGACAAACTTCCCCGTATATAAACAATCCATGTCTTTGTAGGGATGGAAGTCGATCGGGAAATTGTAGTTTATGCGCAACTTTAAGCAGAGTTTTGATTCGTTAGTAGTCGCATTTATGAGCTAAGTGTGGCTACAGCTTTGTTTAAATTGATGCACGAAGTTATAATTCGAAATTGTACAGTATTTTATTTTGATCGATTTCTAGAATATGTTTTTTTCTTCTTGGTTTCTTCGTTGTTATTTTTCCATGGAAGTATTTTAATATAAGAATCAAAGCAGAATTACTGTCGGTGCACGCGCACTGAATATCATCGGAGGGAGCAGGTCGGTGCAGAGCGACGGCCCTCTCGCCGCGGGTCGACACTCAGCGAAGCGACTCCACCCGCGACACACACTATCATCCTTCGCCATCCAATACAGTCCACTCTTTTCATTCGCATATTTAAAGACCCACGTGCACACAAGAACAAGAAAACTCTCCAATTTGATTCCTGTTTATTTTTAGGTGCAATTTAGTATTATATAAATATTTGCATTTTAGCTACTGTTCTTCTGGATCTTTGGGAAAACCAACGTTGTGTGTTATTCCCATGAAAAACAAATTACTGTAAAAAAAAATCCGTAAAAATACAATGAAGCGAAATATTTAGTAGAAGTTATTGTAATAAAAATGTGAGAGAATAAGAATTTTATAAAGTGGAATCACTGACTTTCTAGCTGAGATGGGTGGTAAAGAATAAAATCCGCGAGACGTGACGTGAGTAAGTAAATGACGTCTGTTACATGAATGATCGCTTAAAACTATTCTTAGAAATACGATGCAAGTCGTTTTATAGTTAGGAATAACGTTGAATGAACTTAACTTACTACTACATAAAATATAGGTTAGAAGGCGTAATATAAATAAGAATAAGAGGCGAGTAATATTTTATTTATCCATATTATAACAATTTTTGTTATTAATCTGGCAGGAGCCTTTGTCCTCTGATTGATACGTTCTAAACAAGGAAATAATTTCTTCGGAAATGAGAAATGATTTTTACTAATCTATACTAATATATAAAGCTGAAAAGTTTGTTTGTTTGTTTATTTGTTTGTTTGTTTGAACGCGCTAATCTCAGGAACAACTGGTCCGATTTAAAAAAATATTTCAATGTTGAATAGCCCATTTATTGAGGTAGGCTATAACCTATATAACATTACGCTGCGACCAAAAGGAGCGAAGCATAAATAAAAAATGTTGCCAAAATGAAAAACCGTTCAAACTAAAACACGCGGGCAAAATCGCGGGGGACAGCTAGTCTTCAATAATCTGCGTTTTCGATAAATGAAGTTCTTAAATGTAAATTCAAAAACATTGAATAATATATTTAATTAATACTTTAAGTTCCGTATGAACATTACACAAACTACCGAATGTTTTCAGTCAAGCAGTTATCGCGTACCCTAAGTTATTCTACACATAGATAGGTACTATATAAAATGCTGAATATTGCATTGCAGTGATTCTGGTACTCGGGAAGCAGGGACCAATTGACTATTATTTGGATAGGTGTAAATTTACCCTCCAAGAAAGGCGTCGGTCCAATTTACAAGCGGTGGGCGAACTGTTTAATATTATTAACTAGGGGTGCCCCGCGGTTTAACCCGCGTCTGTAGGCCCGTTGGCATGATGTTTTATTTGATTTTTAGAATATTATTTTTTAAATAAAAACTCATAATATCGGAACAAAAACAAATAAAATACATTAATTGTGCGTTAACAGCTTCATTAGTTAAGAAAACTGTGCCGCAAGTTATTCTGCTAGTCGGAGTGGAGTCAGACCCAACAAATCAAAAATCATGAAACTTGGTCCACTCGTTCTCGAGGTATAAAACCCAACTTTTTTTTATTTAAATCTATATTAATCGTTCCATAAGTAGTAAGAGATACATGCAGCGCATCCTTGTTAGTATACCTCCGTACCCTTTGTGTGACCAAATTCACTGGACACCGCGGCGTTAGATTGGTTTTACACTGTGAAATTAGCTCATGCTGATAAGAAAAAGAACAAAACTTAAAATATATTTTTTAAGAATAATGAGTTTTGTTTTCAAAATACCCAGTTTCTACTGTTTTTTTTTATATAATATTTATTTAAACCCTGGTAGTTCTGCAGCAGCTATTGAGATTTATGTAATTACAAAAAATAGTCTCAACTGCAACTTAATATAATAAGAATACCACCAACTTTATAAAAACAAACCTAAGAGTTTTGAAGTAGGTATAACAATTGGGCCGCTCCTAAAACTTACCGGTAGTGCAGGGGCGCATCAAACCGTCTCATTTGCCATAGACAGGGAATAGGCGGCCCCGGCCGACAGTCGAGCGGCGTCTATTCACTTATTTACGATAATTGACGACCACATACAGCCGGTAAACGGTATCAGGAAATGCAAGTAATACTAAACTCCTGTCAAAATTCGTACTATTGGAAAATAAAACTGAATTTCTTCGTAGCCGCGCTGTGATTGTTTTGTGTTTTTTCATCAAACGGTCGAACGTTTGTTTTTTTTTTATCTTGCGAATATTGATTATTGTTAGAAAGAGGTTGTACACAACCTCAAAACTTATTTGTAGATATTAGTAGAGTACCTACTCTTTGATGCAAATACCTATATATACTATACAACGAAGTAAGATTTTTTTTCTATAAAATTAGAACACGGTCGTCTGCTATCATTGGCCTTCCCCAATCCTGCGACAATATTTTAATAATATATAACTATAAGAGAACCCCTAAACGTTTTCTGCGATTCTAAACTCACCAGTCACAGTACAAAATTACCACTTATCAATAATGACACACGGCTCACTAAATCATTATCAAATAAACGGCATTTGAAACTAGTTCGAACCGGACCAACACGTGCACTTCGGAACGTGTCCTCTAAGGCAGCAGTCACAGATTGCGTATATTATTTATTGCATGAGCACGGACCCCAGCAATTTCGTTTCCAACTTTCCCTTCCGTCCTTTTATACCAATTTCGGGATGTTAGAAAAAATATGACGATATTATTGGACGAGTCAAGTTATGAGGAACGGCGGTCAAGCGGAAGGGTGGCCTATTCAGATTCGTGACGAGAAAATGTTAGCTGTATCTGTACGTATGAATATCCATTAATCTTATAGATGGAGGAAGGATTTGGGTTTATAGGTTTGCGGAGCTGACTAGCTGATTGGATGATTATTCGGTCATTGCGGTTGTAAAGTCTTAACCCGTTTCAAAGGGAATTTTGAAGAGAAAATACAATCGCATAAAGTGCTCCAAAAACACAGCAAACTATTGCTTATTCATCAATTTAAAACCTTTAAAAATGACAGTATCCTTTTTGCGATATTTTATTTTATCGTAATACCTATTTTATTAAATATGTCTCTTTGTTAACCTCGCTCCCTGCGATCGGTATCCAAATTATGTTTTAATATGTTTCAAGCCAGAATCTGCGATGTTATTTTAAAATTAAACTACCACTTATTTAATACCAGCAGCGATTCAAGGGTAAATTAAATTCCAAGGCGTCCTCTCATACCATAGTCAAGGTATTTTTAAAATAAATAAATTAATAAGTTTAGACTTTGAATATTTCTTGCTTCTGTCACGGTTGGAACGGAAAGAATTTAATAATCAATATTCTGTTGAGCAGAAATTCCATTTGGATCTTTCATTTTTATGATGTGGCTGACTGTGCTTTTGTTTAATATTTGTACATTGTGTTTACTGTCTTACAATAATGTTGTCCCGAGTTACTAGAACTGCTCAGTATTTACATTTTTTTTACTGCTTGTGTCTATATTATACCAATTATGTAGGCTGCCTCCTAAGAAGCAATAAAATACAAAATTTATTTTAAAATAATTTTTATTAAGTTAATTTTAGATTATCCAGTGATAATCTAAAATTAACTTAACAAAAATTAATTAATTAATTATGTGTGCATTAGTAGTGGCGTCCGCGGTCACGATGTCCGGTGGCGAAATGGTCACGTTCAACTGCATTGGGGTTTAGTGCGTGAGGATGTTGAAATCTTAGTAACTAGGAAACGCTTACGTGTGATTTACTTGTCATTGACATTTTCTTAGGTAATTATGTAGCATTTAGTTACATTACATATAAATGTGTAGCGGTTTTGCTATTGGGTAGAGGCTAATGGCTAAGAGTAAGCCGCTAGAATAAGTACGGTTTAACCGATAATAAAGGTCGCCGCGGTTGGTCTGTGGATGGGTGACCATTTGTAAACATACCGAGACCCCTCCGTGCCTCGGAAAGTAGTCCTTAAGTCATTACAATTCTGAGAACCAGTCTTACCCTGGTATACTGTCTTACCCAGTAAAATGGGTTGTGGAGGTCAGATAGGCATTCGTTCCATGTAAAATACGGTATTCAGCTGAACACGGTAAGACTGGAAGCCGACCCCAACAAAGCTTGGGAAAAGGCTAGGCAGAAAAGGTTTTGCTATTGGGCCTCCAAAAAATATTCAACCATAGCATTCAAAATCTCAATCACCATCACACCGAAACAAAACACATCAAACTCTCATTACACAAATCACAATATCAATCACACTTCCACTCAATGTGAGTCAAACAAACTCAATCCTGAATTTAAGTTGACCTGTTTACAAACGGAAAGGCTGGAAATTTTGCATAGCTGGCGAAGCGCATCATTACATATTTATGAGTTTTCTAACCGAGATCGCTGGGAGAAAGTCAAACATTAATGAACGCTTAAATATTCCGTACATGTAGATAAAGAAATGAATTTTTACATCATAATAGGACAACGAAAGAATTGGAATGTAAATTGAGTTTAGTTGAACCATCGCTGTTGTTTTTGTGTGGATTGCGTTGGATATAGGATAATATTTGGTTTTCAGTAAACGCCGATCCTAACTTGGCATTTTTAACATTGTTGGGTGAATTTCGTTACTAAAATGCTTATATTATTATGACGACGAAATTAATTTCTTATTTGCACATCAAAAAATATTTTGTAAATATAACAAATAGTGCAAAAATTTTTAACCTCAGGCAGGACTCGAACTACTCTTATTTTCGGGGGTAGTCTAAATTTAAAAAGTAGTTTAAATTTTTCCTTTCTACAATTTCTATTTATTTACAAGTATTGACTGCGCAAGCGTTGATGCGTAATAAATAATAAACAAAATATTTTATCCCGATTGGGTATTGAAGGTACAAAATCAGTCGAATAAAGTCAAAGCCTATTTCGATCCACATTCAAAAGAAGCTAACAAAGCTATGCAAAATATTTACAAATGAGTTATTAACACTTATCGTCCTAATATCGAATCCGCAATAAATAAGCAAACCCATATCCTTTGTCCTAAAAAGCTAACAAGACATTAGGACGGTCACTGATTAGCTATGATTCATTGAGCGATTAACTGACCATGGCGATCGAGCACTAGCGGAAATACATGCGCCGGATGCGGTCCGCCATAACTCAAAGAGAGAACATCCGGGTTGCAGCTGATAGCGCATCCTAGTTCGACCTGAGAAACCTCCTTTTGTGCTTTTAAACGCTCTGAAGCCTTGATATCAATGGAATCGGAAAAAATTATTTGAATCGGAAGATGTCGTAAGTTTGGGGTCTTTTTTGACTTGAATGTTTTAAAAAATGTGTTTATTTTATTTCTTTATTCTTGCGCTGTTAGTTGAACTTTCTTACAACACAGAGAGTGTTGTAAAAAAGTTCAAGAATCCCTCTAAAAATCCATTCCATTTATTACATAAAAAATTATTGGTCTTTTGAAATCATAAAATGTACTGAAAAACTTACAATTATAGAAAAAGCTTAATCAATGTTATGAAAAGTCACAAAAACAGGAGCCAAATCACGATTCAAAAGTTACAATAAAAGTAGAACAATACCATTTTAGACATGACTTTTAACAAAGGTTGTTTTAGACATAAATTTACTTTTAAACAGTACGATACGAAGAAATATTTCGTGAAAAAAAAAAGTAAAATACTCAACAGATAAGAAAGAAATTGTAAGGAGCACTCCAAACATATTAACGCCGTACCTAATTTAACTTAATCTTTAAGGAAAATCGCTTATTTTCTCCACGTTTTTTTTTAACTTATAAAATACAAAAATGTTTTAAGAACAGGGACTCTTAAATAATTACCTACGTGTTGTTTGACCCTCCGTTTTGATCTAAAGAAGAAATTGTTCTGGTGTTGTCATGCTTAGTAACGTTTCCCTAAATAAAGGGATATCTACTATTGGTAGAAAACTTAAGTTGAGCATTACAAGAACGATAAATAAAACGGTTTTGAATGAATTTTTTAATGTTTCTTTTTTTTAATTTAAATATTATTACATAATTATGTAATGAAGCTTCAAATGTTTTTATCTTTAGTTCCTAAAATTGATGAAGTAAAGACAGTCGAGTATTTACTTGCAATGATAATAATTATAAACTTAGTTGTGAATAATATGTTGCATGTCTTTAGAAAACCTTTTTTTTTAAGAAATACAAATTAACTTACACTACAATATACCTACCTACTTATCTAATAATAGTGTTAGTACACTATTTTCCCAAAATTAAAACAAAATAAATTAATTAATTAAGTAATTTTATCTTTTTTTCTGGCAACTCCAGACAGCACCGGTCGTGCGTAACAGCTTGCTGTAGCAGTTATTTATGAACGGACCCCGAGATTTGGGCAGTTAAAAAAAGTTTTTCCATTACCAAACTTACCGAAATACGGTGCAAGATACCGAAACATGAATAATAATTAACTACAATTCCTTTTTAACGTGAAATGTGAATCAAACGCCGAGAACCTTAACTCACCTTAAAACTCTTTGTTGGAAAAACAATAGCTATTTATTTATTGTCTACGGGGTGAAAGGAGTAAGGTTCTAAAACAACCGAAACTTGTTTTAAACTTGTTATTTTAGTTAAAGCTTATATAAATGCCAATCCCATTACAATTTTTCTTACTTGCACTTTATTTACAAATATAAGCTATGGTATTATACTATGTATTGACAAAATAAGTAGGTACATTTCCATAATTTTCTCCTTTTATCTTTCAGCACGCAAAAAATACTTAGCAGTATATCCATGTAAGTCTCTTTTGCAATAAAATTTATTACCGTGCCGTTTCAGCTAACGCCTGACAAAATCTTCATAGCAAAATTATCGATCAGACAAAATATATTTCGATCTCTATTTTTAAAGGCGTATTTTATCTATTGCCACTTGCGGTTACTGAAATAAAATTAACTGCCTTGTTTGAAGGCTTCTTCAGTGTGGTAGTGCTTTGAATAAAACCAGATGTGCCGGGGACTCGCCCTAACACATAAATTATGGCACGTCGGGCCCTTGTTTCTACTTGAACGTTGCTGAAACATTATTCTATGTAATAACAGTCTGTTGAATTACCTTGATGAGATAAAGATAATAACGTGAAATTAAGAGCAAAATTCATAATATTATCTTTTAACATTTTTACCCTTTTATTATAGGCCATGTTTTGGTAAGACCCTTTCCTCAAGTAATTGATATTTGGGTAAAAATAACGAAAGGTTGTTTATATTAAAAATGTGAAACATGATTTTAGAGGGAGTATCGTCTCCTTAATTATTGGTTGGCAATGGATTATTTGCTATACATATAGGTTAGGCACCTAAATAAATCCTATTCTCCTTATTATCTTATATCAGTGGTTAACTGACACAAGATAATACTGACCAAACTGAAGATTTTATATACAGTCTAGTGCCTACCTGAATACTTCAGGATACATAAATCCCTAAAGGTATAGTATAGTTGCTCACCGTACAATCTTGTTAAATCCGTTTATTTTGGTCTCGAAATAGAATAAAGACGAACTAAATTACTTTATAACTAATGCGAGACTTTGTCCCCTAGCTTTTTCGTACTGGCCAATAAAGCGCTTTCTTTCATAATTATTATTATGATCAAAATAAGGATAATACTAACATAAACTTTATTATTTATTTAATACTTCATGCACTGTAAGGCACATATGTGGACTTAATGCCAGAAGGCAAGCTCTACTAGTCGACCTTAGGGTGATGCAGAGACAGGAACGTGGTAGAAACACTGAGTATTATTCATAAAGGAACGTGTCTTGATTAAACCAGATTACTATTATCATTAACTTTAGAATCCCCATACAAAAGTCTGAGGTCTTCAGAAAAACTGTAGGTATTAGATAGTTGCTGCCAAAAAGCAAAACAATAACGCAAAGTTTGTTCTAAGTACCTATAGTGTAACGCAACAACATGGCGGGGTTGGCTCATAGCCGGCGGTGACGTTGTAACGTTACTTAGAACTTGCTCTAAGATATGACGTAGGTGGGTGGGAAATGTTTTAAAATAGCTATTGGAAATAAAAAGTATACTGTCAAAACGTATTATATAAGGTGGAAGGAAAAATATTAAAGAAGTATTCGACATTATGTCGATTGCTTTGGATATATTAATGAGCGTGTTGAAGCAGGAATCAAAATGATTATTTCTTTATAATGGGCCTACATTAGGTGAAAATGTTAGGTAACTGTAGAAACACCAAAACATATGCTCTTTTAATAGCCGTTTTAACTCATCTCTTGTCTTGCCACGACATAATATAACTTATTTGCTTGACTTTTATGACACAACAATAAATAATTTAAGTTCAACGTCTACAAGGTGATTTTGCTATCGTTGTCCAAACGAAAACTATAACCTGTATATCGCTTATTAAAATGATTGGTAAAGAAATAAAAAAAGAACAAATGGAACAAATATCTCGAATATCAAAACCATAAACGTAATAATTTTACGGTAGTGGTACTAATTTTTTTTTTGAGTTTCTTTTTTGTTTGTTCATCGAATTTTTAATACCAATTGTTTTTATAATCAATAAAGAGGTCATAGTTTCCGTTTGCACCTTATATCCTACAGTGTAAAGACACACAAACACTCATTAAAACATCTTGCTTAACTATCTCCCTTCCAGAAAACAATTGCAACAACAATAGCATCTAAAAGCTGTCGTCAACTAAACCGCTTAATTCGATTGTTAGCACATCATAGAAGTCTGCAGCATTTAGACTACAGATGCAGTTTAATTCTCAGTTTCCCGCTAATCGTTGTTTTGTTATAGCAATTAACTATCAATTTGCAGTTTCTCTGTCAACTCTTGTCTACTAAATGGATATTTTAAGTGTTAACTCTATGAGATGGTTTGAGGCTAGCCTTTATTGTTTTGACATTTATTTTAAGTGTTTTTGTTCTTGTATTTTGAATTCATTTATATTATGAGATTCAGATTTGATCGGTTTTGTAAATAAATGTTTTAGTTAAAATAAAGTTAAGGTAGAGCAACATAACCTAGATTAAATTTGTGCGAACTACAGATTTGGTTTTTGTCCATGATGCTATTTTGGGTTACGATCATAACAGGTAAACTGCTAGTAAGATGAAATCGAAAAGAAAATGAATAGCCGCATAATATAACGTAGATTAAAGGGAACAGCGACTTCCTCGACTTCAAAAAATATACTTTTCTTTTTAACGTAACAGATTCACACATTTATGTAAACAGCTTTCAAAATGATCTAGAAAATAATAAGACGGTGGCTCAGCTCTAAGCGGACGCAGAACGTAGTAAGGTTACGAAGGCCTCTATCTCTGGGGAGTCGTAGCGCCAGCTACGACCCGTAGCACAGACGTAGCGACTACGGGTACGAAAATAGACTTAGCGAAGTGGTAGAAATGGAATAGATAGATTTTCATTTGATTTGCTTCTATTGTAAATTGGCATGAAGAAATAAGTTCCTAAAATGTGGAGATTACTGTGCAATACCTATACTAAACGGATTACAAAATATTTGTTCATAATTTGCCTCAATAAATGTTACATAACACTTACTTACAAGTTTGCGTAATACGTAAAATTACGGTTTCACTTGTATTATTAAAACTTTTAAGAAGTTAGTTTAACATCAAAAGGATTTTTACGAAACAGCAAGAAATGTAAATAAATTTCTTTATAAAAAGTTCTGTTCTAAGCCAGTTATAAGTCTTCGCGGAGACGAACGTAATCAGTATCGTTCATCGCCCCACGCAACCGGTAGTTGGATTTCTTGAACCGTGAAATTTTATCAAGAGAATTAATCTCGTGAAAGTTTCCCCTTGGACATCAGCTCCTTTTATTTTTGAATTCAAACGTAATTGATTTCTGTTATTTTTGAAATTGACCTTAACATCTAGCAGGATGTTAAAGTTAACGAATGTCGTAGTAAAGTTTGGATTTATTGATTAATAAAAAGGCGAATATGTGTGTCTGGTTGCCAACTATGTTAAAAGTAATTTCTGATAATACTATATTAGGTGAAAAAAAAACATGTTATGTAATGTATCTCTTTAAAATTCATTAAAGATTTTTTGCAGTAGACTTTAGTATTTTTAGGGTTCCCAATATTACTAAGCCTCCGCTGTTCATGCGCGAGTTCGACTCGCACTTGGCCGGTTGTTTAACAAATGCCAAAGATTATTTACAGCCATATTTAAAAAAAAAGACTTATTGAAACAGTGTTTTCTAAATCCTGAAAATAAATCTTATCATCAAGTTGATTGATGCGACACAGCCCTGTGTAAATGAAAACGTGTGTAATTATTATTAGCGACATGCAAAAGGCGGTGTTGTTTCCTGTACGTAATGCCTTAGTGCATATAGCTAGTCATTAGCCTACAAGCTGTGAGAGCCATATGCTTTTTAATAACGATAGGACTTCATCCTTTACGAAGCGTACATTTTGTGTCAATCGACTCAAAGTATAAAAATCTGTAACCGTATTATTCCTATAAAACCTTTTTGGTTTCTACATCAATATCAGTAGTAATGGTTTTCATATATCAAAGTATATAATATTCTATTCTGGTTATTTTATTTGTTTCCTAGCTTCAGATAATTTCAACTGCTATCTTTTTATATAAACAATATTTAGTGTATTATTTTTCATTTAGTTTATTATTTTCCTACATTAGTAATATCTACCTACCTAAAAGACGAAATAAAAAAAAAAACAGAGGCCCTCCGGGAGCGACATAAGTGACAACTTGAACAATTACAATATATAAAGATACTTATATACAGAGGTGTCTGAAACGGTAACGGTAACAGTGTCGCAAGTACAATTGTTTTTTCCCATCTCAAAAAATATCCAACGCGCCTACAGAAGTTTTCACTTCAATAATTCGTAGCACTTAGAATCTTCTTGCTTTTAATTCATTCTACTTGTCTGACTAACCTAGCAACAGTAGATGTCTGATTATACAAAATAAATAAAATAAACCTTATTTTTTTAAGAAGTTTAATTTAGACCTTAAGGTCTTCTACATAGGCCTTATTTTTAAGGGGCATCGTCATCAATACAAAAATATTTAACTTTAGCTAATCTAAAAGCTTTTGTTTCCAACTCTCTCTCTCTATGATTAATTATTTAAAAAAATAGAATACAAATTCATACTTAATCACATTCAGCTATCTATTGAACTAGCAATCTTTAGTTGTTATTACAGATGCACGAGGGTTTTTCGGTTTAAAAATCCTGCAAGGTGACATGTAGTCTATCTGTCAATTACCACCAATGGGAAACAAGCTACTGGCTCGTAATTGGTGAAAATGACAGATGGACTGCATGCGAGACTAGCGTATCTACCGGATTTTTTTATCGCGAACACCCACTCTGCAGAAGATATTCCATTACACGCAATAAAAAACAACTACACATTATCGCATACCAAACATTGTATTAAAAAATGTAATAAAAACTAATAAAAAATTCTAAAACAATGCGTTAGTTTTGTAAGTACTTAGTGAGGCGTGTTCTGTTCACCCCGCGTGAATACGCATCAAACATGTAATTAGCTGTCGACCATACCGCGGCTCAATCATATGTCTTTACAGTGCGTTTAATTCCACTACTGACGCTTATTATACGTACTCCTTTTCCTTGAACAGGTCGAGAAATCCGTTTTACTTTGGTTTAAGTTTTTTATTTTTATTTTTATTTTTGTTCTGGAAGTAATCTTGCTACGCGCAAAGACCTTGAAAATTGTGTTCGTAGATATTTGTTTTTTTATGTGTATAAGATTCTTAGAATTATATTAATCAAACATTTATGGCCTTATTTAAATTATATAAATCTCGACGATGATTAACAATTTCTAACAAACTCAGCCTATCGCGGTCTACTGCTGGACATAGGCCTCGCCCAAGTTGCAAACAAAACACAATCTTCAAATCTTTACAAAATGATATTAACATAAAATAATCACATAAGGACCGTAACGTTTCTGTTTTCCTACCGTTATTCGGTGACTTGTTTTTATTTCCACATTAACAAACCTTGGGAGAATAACATAAAGCTTTTGTTCCAGCATGAAGGGGCTCATAAATAACGTTGAAGACGTTGAATATTTTATAAATCCGTCGCCATTATCGGATAGGGTAAGGATGTCCGGACTGTTTCGATACGGGGAATCTGTACGTGTGGTACCTACCATTGATATTTCGTGTTGCGTTTAACTTACGAGTATAGTACATATTAATACGGTTGTATGGTTAGTTGAATGTACCGTTAGATATTAGTTTTTTTCTCAAAAGTAGAATCTGCTTTTAAATTAACCTCTTTTGTTTTGGCATGAACTAATTGTTGGAAATTTTAGCCAACTAGCTATAGTTCGTGCATAATTTGCTTGTGTAGGAGCCAATCAAATATAATTATTTTTAAAGAAAGAGATCGTCTATTATGAATGGGACTTAGATATTTTACTAAAGGCTCTCAACTTGCACCCCAACAAAAAATGATTTGAAAATAAAATCAGACCATCATTATTATGTAAAAAAATATTTTTTACAAAAAAACATTTGAAGTATTCTCACCGCTGCTTAATATGCTTCTTAACCTTTTGTTGGATTTTCCTTGTGTCTTGGTTACAACGACACAATCTCATAAATATATTCACGTTACATTTCCTTAAAAATAGTCAGCCGGAAAATTCCCGATATACAAAGAGTTTTAGCAGCCGACAGATGTATGGTGGAGTATAGCGTCGTTTAGAAAACTGCTACTATTATACATTTCAATATTTTCAAGTACATTGCCGTAAATAGAGTAAAAACTTATTTGATCCTCATTTTTTTGCTATTCTAGATGAAGGTACCTTTAGTATGTTAAAGGTTACTTCTGATTCTAATACCTCGAAGTCCAGCAAAAATATGTATTACATCTTCTCTCTCTCTTCTCGGCTCGTGTAGGCAAAGCGACTTCCACCGCGACTTGTTTCATTCTAGTAATCGTTTAGATATGCCTTTAAAATGGAATAAAAAAATGCGAGAACAAAAACATACAGAATAGAGAAAAACAATCGAATTAAACCAAAAACATTTTTGATATTTCCAAAAATGAATCCTAAACTGCTGGTTATAACAATATCTTTCCCCGTACTTGTCTTTGGCGATCGAGGTGTGATCGACCGGGAGTATCACCGAGCGACTTATAAAACATTCATGACCTCTGGCGTTACTCATTCATGATGCCCGTTGCCATCGAATCCCGATCACAAAGCGGGATAACGTGACGTCCTGGCTGGGATAGAAGTTTTTTGATTTTTTTAACATTTTTGACAGGTTTGATAAGGATTGATTGAAGTATAGACAGAATTTAAAAAGAAAAACTATCACAGATCAATTATTAATTCCATTTCAGTAGTCTAAAGTGACATTTGTATAAAGAAAAAATTGCAGTAAGAAAAAACCAATTAACATACCTATAAGCTTTTTAAACTATAAGACTCGCATCAACAATGAAGGTTTAGAAATTGATTCGCAAAGATACATTAAGAATTGTTTTATTTTAACGTCAAAAATTTTCATAAATCATATAAAGAAAAATGTGGTTCAATTACAAAGTCACAGTTTACCACAAGCATAAAATACATCATAGATAACCCACTGAAAATCGAATCGTAAAGTAATATGCTTTTAAAATACATGTATTTCTAAAATACACTATTAGAGTAAAATTTATGTCTTTAGACGACAACATTGTTTAAAGTTTTGTGTCTCTGTAGGCAATTTATTGTGTGGTAAGCGAGGGGTAATATTCGCTAATTTATTGAATAAGGAGTTTCTTTGCGGAAATGCATCGTCACAATAATGGTTTGGGGAAACAGTCCACCCTCGGTATTCCCCACTTCAACGATTAGCAAATCGAATCAAATAAGTTTTAAATCTGGGCACATTACTGCATTTTAATAAGTCATTTGGTTACATAAGTATCCTTTAACTTTGTTCGAGTTTTATATTTGTTTGTACTCATTACGAATATTATCATTAAAACTTTTATCGTCACCGTTGATTTTGAGGACGGCCAAACTCTTGGAACTACTTAATACAATGTTGTAGCTGATCTGAGACCCATTAGTAAATCTCTATTAGGAGTATCTAGCCTAGAACTGAACAACGCTCTTGGTTTAATATATTATTCAGTACAGCTAACAGGTTAACCGAGAACTACATTCAGAAATACAGTTTTGCTATCTCATTAATATGTCGAACAAAATAATATTTATGCAAGTTTACGAACTATGAAAACAAGTGCAACAATCTTCTGAACGGATGTTTAAAAAAGGAAATAGGTTAATAAATAAATTTAATTTCAAGCCAAGACAGGCAACAGAAATATGTACCGATATTTTATCAGCCAATATCGGAAGTATAGAGTTAGAGAGTTTACGAATTTCCGTATTTTAGTTATTACTCCCCACTACCATTATAGTCCCGACAAAAAAGTCCCAGATTAATCAGGCACAATTTTCCCATCCTGCCCTTATTCAAACGAATCGGATTCCAAACAAGTAGAATCCGCGACGAGACGTCTCGAATTTTCATTACCAATACCGAACGGATTCGAAGGAAGGGGGGTGCAGGGGGAATAGGGATTATAAATGCAAGAGCCGCTTTATTGCCAACTTATTACCAAACAGTATGAAAGGAGTGTCTGGCGTTCCAACTCCGTTTATATTATTTTTACTTTCGTTTAGCAGATGTCGGAATTTATAGTAGCCATTAAGATCAATCACTAAAATACGAGCAAGGTGGTGCTTAATTAGGAAATTAAATATTAGTTTTAGTTTAAGCATGTAGGTGTGCACTGTGCAGTGCCAATCCTATTTTACCACTTTGGGTATTTATCTAATAATAAAAAAAGCCGGACGAAACAAATAAAAAGCTTGTTTTTTGTTTATTAATCCCGATCAATCAAATAGCTACCAGAAATCTCGAATGCCACAGAATATTGGTACAACATGAAGCCCTGTTTATTCGCAAATATTTAAGGCACGTCAGAATGTTCAATTATATTGGTATGTGAGGCTAATAGCTGCTGGAAGAATGCTGCCTTCAACGAGATTGGCGTCTTACATCCTATTAATGCATAACGGAATTTTCAATTCAAGTAAATATTTTGTTTACAATTACTCTGGGCTTTTTGCATGATTTCAGAGCTTGAAATTGTATAAATCAGTGTATGTGCTATAATACACGTTATTGGCAACGTTTAAACTTAGATGTAATCACAATATATGCTAATTATTATTAAACAAACGATATTTTTATTGTTAAGGTATAATCTGTATGACAAGGAAAAATACCTGTTTTTTCAAGGATCTATTTTTATGTAATCACTTTCTTGAGGCGTATTTATAATTATTTAGGAATATTAAAGATTTACTCTCGCACATTCTCGGGATCGCCCGGGATCTATATTATTGTTTCCTATTCCTATAAACGCGAATAAAAATATACTCGAAGCTTGTATTCCATTACATTTACTTTCGCAGACTACAAAAAGCCACTATCTAAAAGAAAATCATGGACGCAAAGTAAAATAAAACAGAACTTACATCACCAAAAGAAAATTGCGAAAATAAGTATTTAACTAAGAAACTGACAAAAGTATTTGAGTGCAGGAAATTTTAATTAATTAGCCGCACTTTGCTTCCTTTGGGAAGCAGTGACTATTTATTTGCACCTCAAAAAGGCAACTCCATTAGCAGAATGAACGTAGGAATGAATGGGGGAATGAATAGGTCATTCAGGAGATGTCGTCTGTCGCGAAGACTGGGGCTAAAGAGGGGAGTGTAGGGAAAGTATTCCTTTCGCTGTGCACTGAATAAGTTTGATGTTTTTGGTTTTTGTGCGAATGAAAATGGTGGAGATAGCGTATAGAATATAATGTGTAGGAGATGAAAAGGTGGCTGATGTTCTAGATTGTTAAAGGATGCCACATATACAGGAAACACCTATCATTACGAGCATGTTTCATGATATATTTTGAGTTAAATATTTCGATATTTTAAGAGAAAATGTACTTTACTGAAGTTCAATGGGTTAAAAAACAGTACTAATACCTTACACCTTATTTTTCTGTATTTCATTTATTTATTTAACTTTGTGCCTAGATAAATATCAAAATGAACATTTGAAGATTAATTTATTGTATTTTATATATAAACTTGTAGGTCCTGTGTAACAAGGCCTAAGTGTTGGACTCTTAGTTCGTCCAAATGTCTACAACTAAGGCGTTGAGAATCAATTCAACTTAAACTTTTATCCCTATCCCAAAAAAAAAAAACAAATGTAACGACGGTCAGACGGTACATTGAAGACGTGATGTCTAATAAATCAATTTACACTGGTTAACTGACATTTGTAACTTACTGTCCAAACAGTAGGTGGAACATAATATGGACAAGACTGGAGTGGGTTGTTTCGTGTATTTTCTTAATATAAAGAAAATATTGTTTTATGTTCTTAATAGTGATATTTTCGTCCCTTCCTACATTATAACATATTCAATACATTAATATGACTTATAAATTTTTTAATGATTTCGTGATATTAAGTAAAAACGAGGCTATGGACGCAAACTTAGATATATTATAATAGAAACCATATTGACGTTTGTATGTAACGATTGTTTATTACTTCAAATTATTATTATATTACGCTACTCTACAGTGACTTATCGAATTTACAAACTAACAGGGATATATTATATTATATGTATATATATTTCAACACGTCTCCGGCTTTTATTAATCCTTGTGTCACAGAGGTTTCACAAAACAAAATTTCAAATTGCACAACAAAGGTTTCAAACCATATGCACAAAGAACACCTAGAATAAGAACAAGCATTTGTGGATCACACAAATTATTGTCCCATGCGGGGATCGAAACTGCAGCACGTCGCGCGCAGAGGTAGTTAGCGTGGTATATACCATTCGGCTATCCGTGCAGACATTATTGAATTAATTGAAATTATATAAAATTTACAAATGAAACCAGTAACTAGACAAGGAAAATACATAATTTCAAAAAATTTGATACTTAGGTGTAACAATTTTATCTTTAAAAAACATTTTAACTCTTTCCTGACTGTATTAAAAAATTTATAAAGTGTGTTTTAAAAAAGTAAGTTTTTTTAAATTTAAACAAGTCTTACTATTTACCCACGGCCTTTTTGCTCATTCTTATACCAACGTCGTATCCCCCATAAACCAATACTATGCAAGTAGGCAGGATACGGATATGCGATAACGAATGCAATTTTCCGAGTCCGTGAGCAGAGTTTAGGCTGATCCAGCCTCTTACTGAATTGCTATCACACTGCTGTTTACTGTATTCATTGTTCCAATATTAAGGGGACGGCGTACTTACTTATACAGATGATAGTATTGTTATTCATTGCATACATATAATATTATTTTTTTACGGTAAAACTGTTGCTGAAACAATGATATCTGACTCTACGAATAAATCAAATAGTACATGGATAATTTTTCAATTATTGAAATTATAAAATTAAATACGTTTTTAAATTATAAATCAGAATTTGTTAATTTTTCTATTGTTTTACTATTACAATTGCATGACAAAATAAATTTAACTTTAATAAATACATTAAAGTTTTTGGGATACGAGTAGATCATTTCCTTTCGTCTAATGAACTATGCTAAGATCTAATATTATTAAAATCAAAATAATTACAATACATATCGACATAATTGACACACAGATTAGGAAAATATTTTTAGCTAGGATTTAGACCTATTATTTTCAAGAGCAGTTCGGAATCATGCAATGCAAAAAAAAGAAATAAATCTCAGTAACTTGAAAAGACATGTGGTTTGTGGATGTATTGAACTTGTAACCTTACATCTAGTCAAACGTTAAGCCGCTACATCGAACGTCGATAGCATCTAACTGACAAAACAAACGTACTTGTTTTGATCCGGCTGCTAACGAACTGCAGTCTCCTGCAATGTTTGTTGTGTCCTTTGTACGAGGGGGTGACATAGTTCAGAACAATCGAAGTACAATACATTTGTATTACTTATAGAGTAAAACTTAAACTAATAATTATCAGGAAACACACTTTAACGGTTTTTCATGATTGATATTTATGAAAAAGATAATAAGCATAAAGATAACAGGCATGTTGTCAAAAAGGTTTATCTTTTAGATAATAAGAATATTTGACCATATTTTTAGATACAGTGAATGGGTACTTCGCGTGACGCTATTACACTACAATTTTTGCCAAAGTTTGACGTCACAAGCCCCCACTCTTGAACTTTAAAGTGCTTTATCTTTGTCAAGTTTTAGTGTTTTCATAAGGGGAAAAATACGTGTCTAATATTTTATCATTATCTAAAAGAGGGAAATTAAAATAAATGTTATTAAACATCCCTATTAAGTTTTATTTACTTTATAATTAATTTTAATCCAATGAATAAAAATAAAAATAGTTTTTTTTTTTTTCTTTCTGCTATTTGTATTTAATTATTAATATTCACTCCGCACTCATTAATGCGTAACAAATAATAATAAAAACGTTACGAGCTCAAAAATATTTCTATAAACTCATAAATACACTGTATTTTTTGTAAGTGTAACATTAAAGTTTAAAAGTACATTTATTTTCAGGGCGCTAATGGCACTATCACAAAATACTCCAATCATTATTTTGAAGTTCTTATTTTTACGTTCATAATTCAATAAATCGGTTCGTCGTATGGGGACATACTCCTACGTATTATAATAGAGTTAATGCCCAGGGGATCACTATTCGTTTGGATAATCCCCTTTTACAGAAAAATGAATAGCCGATACTTTCATGTAAATTAAATGAAGGGATCGCATGTGCCTAATGTCCTAGACATGTGAGGGCGATCGATTATTTCATATAGAATTAGTTGTAAGCTCTTTAATGCGGACCAACTGTGATAGTATTGATTGATTTAATTCATTTTTGTGGTTGTATGAAAGGACTTAAAACTTCTACATAGTTTAGCATTAAATCAATTTAACCACATTCTTTTGTTTTACAAGACTTTATTAAGAGCTTTTAGATTTCAATTGATTAAAAATATTAATGTATATTTTTTCATAATAATATTATCTATCATAATATTTACCTTATTTAAAAAGACAAATCAAATGTTGGTTTTTATTATCAATGATAGTATAACCAATTTAATATAATAGATCAGGCTGCTCATAAAAATAATGTATATTTAGCGTCATTATTTATATTCTATTTGCATACGAAAATCCTCTTCAGCCCGTAACATGTAATGAAATACAAATGATGATAGAGCATCAATAGGTTGACTGAAGGAGCTCCTATTCATTACTCCGTCGTATCTAATTAGTTATTCATGATAACGAAACAAAAATAAAAATAAGAGTATTAATGTATGTAGAAAATTAAACTTTTTAAATGTATTAACTGTATTTATCTAAATAATTAATGTAATCAAATAAATTGTATCTCGTAATAGTAAATATTATACACTACTTAATATTTGCATGTCACCACTATGACTGAGTGTTAAAGATTTATCAATATTTAAATAAGATTGAATTGTCCAAATACTTATTGTAAATAAAAAAAAAATATATAATATTTAATTCAGCCTTCAGAATTCAACTCAAACAGTCACATATCCTACTATTCCGTAAACCTTTTTAGGTGAAAAGAAGAACTAAACATGTAGGTTCTAAAGAAACAATCAAACATATGTCAGTGCGGTATTGAAAAAAAATGACAACTAAACATTTCTATCCGATCTTTATTAATGTATATTATAAATAATATCTATCACATAAAAGACATAAGTTCCTGCTATCAACACTAACCACCTCGGCATTATTCCCGCCGCACGCACACTCCCGTTAAGCCCGAAAATCGATGTCGGTGTGGCCCGAAGAAACTTTCTAACGACATAACCGCGTGCAATTGATATGCCCCAAGAGTAGGACCCATTGTAAAGAAAGGAAAATCCCTATCCGAAAATCTTTCGAGAGTTAGGAGTCCCGGTGCATCAGTATTCCGGTGACGTCGTCGCCCCGGTGTCGGTAGCTTCCCCCCAAACCCTCTGGATGCGGTAAACTCCTTCAGTAATTTGACTTTGTTGTTATAACTCAGTTTTACTTGTTTGTCGTAGTTGGCAGATTTATTGCTTTAGTGAAATCTGCTAAACAGTGACAAGTATTGTTGGGGTTTGATGAGTTTTGTTATTGTTGTACCTACTATTATGTATTTATCATGTGACGATGTGTAAACGCAGAGATCTTCGTTAGTAACTATATATTTACATATTATATATTTACAACTGTATATGAGATCAAAGATTGCTTGTTTCGTTGCCAAATTCGGTATGCAATAAGGTTTTAAAAATCATCCAAGTTTTTTTCAGTACATTGCTTGACATTATTTCATTGGCTTTATTTTTTAAGTGGTTTAGTAGGACGATAAGTTTACTTAAGTAAACTAAGTCCTAATAGTTATTTTATTAAGATAAAGTTAAATAATAATTCATCAACAATAGACGCTATTTATAAACCAATTTATTATATCGTAGTAACATCGTTATACACCTTTGTGGCAGGATCTCTATCAACCCAACAAGGCAAGCCTTTGATCATATCTTAAATTCCTCTAAAATTAACTCAATTATTATCCGAATACGTCGAAAACAAGGTTCTCGTGGCACGTAACCGGTATTTCGATGCGGTTCTATTAAATCACAGCATTGTCGTGGCCAATCCTATTCAGTTTGAATAGCGTACACCGCGTTGGCTTCATCAAATTGCATTGAATGGACGTTAGACCACTCATCGAGCATGCCAGTTCTGAGGGTAAAAATTTGAATGGGATATACGTACAGGGTGGGATGAAAGGAACCGGTGACGCCCACTCCGCTGATCGTGCATACTTCCGACCACTCGGACGGATTCCACAATAGATCGGCACGGACTCCATCTGATATTGAAATTGGAACTGAACTAACGTCGATTTTCTTTTATGCGACCTATGGTTTAGTACGAGATCCAATCAACGAATATGTAATAGAAAAGAAATCTTTTTAACTAACGGTATGGTAGGATGTATTGTCAGGGCCTGTATTTGGAATTTTTTTTCTTGTTACTTTGTTCAATTTTTGGGAATGTTGACCTAATCAGTATGCTACTTCCATATCGCAAAGTTCGTATATTTACATGCTTTCCAAAACGTTAAAGATGTGAACTTTCTTTATTTAATAAAGTCACCTTATGACTTGTTTTAGGTACCGTTAAGAATTAATTATTTCAGTGCCTTCCTTCAACCAATCTCAAAAAGTCAAAAATCAACACTTTCAAAGTTGTTTGAAATCTTATAAACAAACCGTTTGAAATGACGCTCAATGCATTCAGAGTCACGAAGGGTTCCGATCAAGTCCCTATCATTAATGATGCCATCCCTCATGGTAAGCAGTAATGTAGGTTACTGTGCAAACAGACCGGGGTGGTTGCCCTTTGGCTCGGGTTTAAGACGCGCCGTTGACGCGGATAAACTTTATTGTCTATTTTAATTACAAGCTTATGAAGTTTGTTTCGGGTTTTAAGATCTATGGTAATTTTGTGAGGTATTCTATAGAAAATGGTTTATTGACTTTAAGTAAACGATTAAATTATTTGTTTGAGGTTATTAAGTTGGACGTAACAGTATACGAATGATCGACAAATTTCAGACTATACTTTTGGAAGAAAAGATTTAACAAAATATTCTACAGAGACGATATAAAATCTTTAACTTGCATTTTCGCTATTCAAAACAGCACACACACAAACTAGGTCACAAAAAACGTGAGACAATATCATTGTTATTGCGTTTGCATATTAAATATTTATACAAAGTAATATATTACAGAAAATAAGGAAAACAAAGGGTTAGTTTGCTCATACGATCCCCGAACGCGATATCTTGTGTTGTGGCGAAATTTATAGCTTCAGAAATAAAAGGAGACTTAATTGAGCATAAAATATTTAAGATAATGTTGACAATGGATAAGTCGACCCTATCTTGCAGTGACCATAAATTAAGTGCACTCGTGTACCGAACGAATGCAGAAACCATTAGATGCCCCATGCAATAGATGCACACAAATCTGTTACCCTAGCTGAGAGTGCATTTTTTTCGAATGCATTGTATCAAAACAATCGAAATTTAACCTTACTTTCTTTGGTCAAGGTCTAGTTTTGATTGAGTCTACTTAACATTGTTCAAAGTGCTGTATTATAGACTGTATGTTATTGATATTAAGGTTGATATTTAAATTTTATCAGGGCATCATAGATAGCATAGTGACCTACATCTTTTGAGAGACTAAATAGCATTAGCAGTGTCTACAGGGAATAATATTTATTACGTGCATATACGCTTGACAGTTTTATGTTTTTGGCGTTCGTTTGATAGGGAACTACTGTTGCAAAATTCCTTTTTATTTGCTAGCCTTTCGTTTGATCGTATCATTAATCACGAATTTTGTTTATTAAGAGTTTATAGATTATAGATTAACGTAAATTGAAATGGTATTTAAGTTATCAATGTTTATTTAGTCGCAGCGTTATGACTGTAAGTCGCATACTTACTATAAAAGATTACTGATGGAGCATACAAACTGTGTAATGAAAGGAAAGCATGATGCGTTATGTTACGTTACATTATTCAGCCGTTGGTCTCGACTTTCTTACTTTGATCTTTGACAGTCGTTAAGAAAATCAGTCTTACTAGGATACTGTGCTACCCAGTTAAATGGGTTGTAGAGGTCAGATAGGAAGTCGCTCTATAAAAAAAATGGTATTCAGCTGAATTCGGTAAGACTGGAATACCGACCCCAACATAGCTTGGGAAAAGGTAAGGGAGAAGATTAACGTAACATTAAAAAAAAAGATATAATATTTTTTATTCGACTTTAGTAAAAAATTACATTATATACAATGTACAATGTAGAATTGTCTTATTAAGACAAAATCTCGTGAAATAGAAATAATTAACAGAGGTTAATCGAAGATGGTAGGGGAACGAATCAGGTGCCTAAACAGACAATAGAACCCTTGACAGTTAGTTCATGACGTAGCCCAAGAAACGACTGAACAAGAAATTATTGTTTAATTCTTGTCCCTATCCAAAATGGATGACACAGCTGGTACCCAATTGTCTACGAAATTGCTGTTTGGATTTCACTACAATGTTATTTGCACATGCAAATCAGCATTTTGTTTTCATCTTGAAACGAGATGACGTCAGAAAGGGACGGAAGATTTACATAGGAACCGTTTGACATAGATTTGCATAAACTATTAAGAATTAGCAGCTGAGCTTAATATATTCTCGTGTGTTTAGGCGGTAAGCAATTTTGGTCCCATTTGAGTGAAACGAACATGTGCGGGATTAGAAATAGTTGTTCCTAGCTGTAATTTACAGATTCAATTAAATAAATAATTCCTTGGGGAAATAGCGATGGTACATAGTTTTAATACAAAGTTCAAGTAGGTACAGAAAACAGAAGAAAGTTGTCGAAGAACAGAAGAAAAATACATGTTCTTTATGTCTTTTAGACATTTATTTTTACAAAAATATATTACACTATATTGTAAATACAACAATTTACATTTTACGTTTTTCACTCATATTTTTTTCATCTACACACCTGAAATTTCTCTGTTGCTAATTTCATGATGATATTTTTTTAAATATCCAAAGTACTTAACTATATCTTTCCCTTTCT
This sequence comes from Diachrysia chrysitis, assembly GCA_932294365.1. Taxonomy (NCBI): domain Eukaryota; kingdom Metazoa; phylum Arthropoda; class Insecta; order Lepidoptera; family Noctuidae; genus Diachrysia; species Diachrysia chrysitis. The sequence continues at coordinate 4,676,506 of OW028649.1, read as the reverse complement.
AGATCTATTTTTATAATTTTCTAAACAGTTTCAACGAAATATTTTTTTGAAATTTGAAATTGCAAATTTTATGTGAATTACTAAAAAATTACATCGTTTATAAGCTTAAATTATCAGTAGGGGTGTTTACTTATTCAAATATCCATTAAGCATGCGTATATGTGTTTAAAATGAAGTTGAACTTTACTGTTAAATCAATTTGTTGTTCATAACTGGCGGTGATGCTCAACCACAAATATAATGTACTAGCTGTCCCCCGCGACTTTGTTCGCGTGTATTAGTTTCAACGGTTTATCATTTTTGCAACATTTTTCATTTATGCTCCGTTCCTATTGGTCGTAGCGTGATGTTATATAGCCTATAGCCTTCCTCAATAAACGGACTATCCAATACAAAAATATTTTTTCAATTCGAACCAGTTCCTGTGATTAGCGCGTTCAAACAAACAAATAAACAAACAAACAAACAAACTCTTCAGCTTTATAATATTAGTATAGATTAGCTGTTATACATACGATTATGCGGTAGGTACCTACTAGTGTCGTGCTAATTGGGATAATCCTGTATCCTATCCTATGACCGCACTATTGTCGGATATGATTGATTTACAGTTAAAGGCTAAGTAGATAGATTAGTTCGTGCATATTATATAAATGTTTTTGTAATACTTGGAATAGCTAGGGACAATAGAATGTAATGTATAATGATGTTTTCTCATGATATCTTTTAATTATTTATTGTACACTTTAAGATATTTACTAAATATCACAGAATGAATTGTCAATTAATAGATATAATTGCATTAAAAAAATCCAAACAAATTATTTTTATCATAATTAAATTATAATAATATATATAATTTACTTTACGAACACATAAAGTAAACAAACTTTTTGTGCGTCTAAATAATTATTCGTGGGTACACGCAAGATGCAATTTATTTAAAAAAATCGATATTACATTTGCGTCCCCTCTAATGCAATGATTGATAGCGTGCTCTTATCTGTAGGCGACATCGCTGACCGACGCTAAAGCTTTCACTGCGTTCTTTTGTTGTGGCTAGCTCATGTTTGGGTCCTGTTAATCAATCAGGTGGAGGGGTTTCATTTTGTCGTGCGCTGAAAATTATAAAACAAAAAACTGTTGGTATGGAAAGTGCGGGGCCAGTTAGGGTAATTAATGGTTTTAGATATAGTTTGACATATAAATTTATTTTAGGAAGTGGGTATATCTGACTTTTTATACCAGTTTAGCAAACGCTCTTTTACTGTGTAGCTTAAGTTTTGATGTGACTTATATCAATAATACAAAAGTTTTAATATGGACAAAAGTATTACCTACAATTATAGGGGTGCGGACTGGGTATGAAAAGGAAATATCTTTTTAGTCCACCAGATAGAGAAGAAAGGAAAAAAAAACTCGTATTTTTCTTTTATCACATCAATTAAAAATGTCAAAGTTAAGCGCTTTAGAGTTCAGCAGAGGGGGCTTGTGACGACACTTGTTGGTAAAAAAGTGACGTCACGCGACATTTTCTCTTGTTTGTTACAGTAGAAAAAGAAAAATACGTATCTAATATTTTTTAATAATCTATGTGGCGTGTAAATAAAAAGTATAGTCCGCATCCCTATTATCTCCGTAGTCATATATTTATAAGTTGTTTCCATCATGTTTTGAAAACAAATGCAATTAATAAATAAAAATAAAATATTAAACACAAGCAAAAGAACAAACCATTAAAATATAGAAACAATTTAAACCAATTCAACTCGGTGAAATCCTGGCAGACACGGCGCATTGAGCTAAAACGAATTAAATACAACTCGTTACAAAATGAGGAGTCCCAAGCATTTAGAGTTTCGTACAATGAATAATTACAGCCGGCATCAAATGTATGCCATATTTACGTGTCTAGACGTAGTGAAGCGCCTCCTAGCGACAAAGTTTTGTAACAGCTGAATATTGTTCCATTTATTGGTGACATTCACGCAATATTTTTCGTACTATAACACAATAGTTGCGAGGAATGTTTATTGTAGTTGTTTGATCGTTTGAGGGCTATAAACTGTTGTATGGATTGGAATATTTCGTAGGTTATGAAAGATGTTTGATTCTATATAACCTTGCATGACTGTTACCAATATCGAATTGATAAGCAATAAAAATGGCAAGACAATTATTATCGTTTGGCATTGACCTGGTTTTGTTCTTAAATAAGTGACTCGTAAAATTGGATTTTGGCATTCTCTTATTTTCTTTTATGTATGTATTGATCCGTTTTTTTTACCGGTAAAACGGATTTATTGGTCCCTTTGTCTCTACTACATAAAGACTGTACTCTCTTACCAAATTCACTAACAAGTTATTGTAAGTACCGTGTTTGATAAACGATTCAAAACTTAAATTATCCCCAAACAAGTAATGTTATAAAATTTACTTACCACTTAAATACTTCGATCAGATAGCAAGTTATATTTCGCCGGCCGGCCGTTCGTCCTCATATTTCAGAGCAGCCAGAAAACTTTAATGCTATAAAGTTTGTGGCCAGTAGAGGCTTGTTGTCTCCACATTTTAGGTTTAATCTGTAGCCCGGACAAAACCTGACCATTATTGTGACGTAGCCAACTAAGCGTAACTTGTAAAGTGAGGCAATTTCTGCGTCATTTTGTGAGCTCGATTTAGTCTCACTTTAAGCGAATTTTTACATTATGACTTGTTGTAAACGCGTCAATTTTATCTTTTACAATAGGGTAGATGACGACGGGGTATAAAAAGCCAAAATCTTAGTAGCGTATCAAAGTTTAGGAGTGGGGGCTAATAAAGTCATGCTTGCATACAAAATGCACGAAATTTCACAACGACGTCACCGTCGTGCGACATTTCTAATCTATATATATCGTCGAGAGATTGTGATTATGCAAAATAACATAAAATATATAATTTTTATATGAATACCAATCTATTCAAAGAGACATAGATATTATCATTGTACATTATAAATACATTAGTTCTAACATCTTATAGTACCTGAAAGTATACAAAAAAGCTTTTAAATTTATTGTAGTATCAATCTTAACGATTCCATCACATAGGAAACACGCGAACACAATGCCGCTCAACACCACTTTTAATACCAAATAACCCGTAGATTTCATAGATAATCCCCAATTCAACCCTCCGATATTAACCCGTCCGAGCTAACGACTCCACTATCGCTCATGGGCACACACATGCGTTTGACAGAACTGTTATTACGTCATTAATAAAATTACAAAAGTACGGCCCCATGTGCTGACTAAAGCTTACTAAACTTTAGAGTCCGTTTTTGCCCCATCGCGTTGGAAGGGTTGGTTAGAGTGACGTAATTAAATTTAGGCAATTGTCCCAGTATGTTTGTAAGGACGTTAGTTTGACAGTGACCCCGAGTGAGAATTGAGTGAATTAGTCTGAAACACGTTTGTCTCGTGCGTTTATCATGCGATGCAGGCGTGAGTTGCGTTTATTTAACGTAGATTGCCTTAATTGTAAAGTAAGTCGTTACATTTATGTGAGCGGTGACAGTTAGTGGGAAATCGTAGTTTACATCTAAAGTATACTTAAAGTACAGTTATTATACAACTAGCTGTTTCCCGCGACCCCACCCGCGTGGAAGTTGGTTATCGCGGCAAAAAGTAGCCTTGTCCTTTGTCAGGCTCTATACTATCTGTGTAGCAAATTCATTTAAATCGGTTCAGTAGTTTTGGTGTGAAAGCGTGACAGACAGACAGACAGAGTTACTTTCGCATTTATAATATTAGTAAGCATTATTTTGAGCGTATTGTTTATTTTTGTTACGAGAAAAATGTGTAAGTTAAGCTACATTTACAAAGTATAAAAAATCGACGAAGGTCACAAGTGCATATTGAATATTTAAACTGGTTAAATAACTCGCAGCATTTTTTTCATATTGTTACTCTTTGAATAAAACTTAAAAAAAAATAACATAACGCTTCAAAACAAATGATCTGATAATTATTCTCCCCGATTCCCTTTCAGGTTTTCTTTCGCAAAGCTGCACTCGACGGCATATTGCAAGTTTTTCATAAAAGAACACCTGATTTAACTGCTAACGCCATTAAAAACGGCAACAGTTAAGAGATCCGATAAGCACGAGTCTAGGGGTGCGATATTAAAAGGCTTAGAAGTGTTGCCCTGAAAGGCCGCTGAACATTTCTGAAGCTCGCCCACTTAAGCACAGTATTAAGGGCACTTTTGGCTTAAGGGCCACCGTATATTATGGCTGACATTCCCTATATGTTCGTGGGTGGTTTTTTATGTAAACTGTTTGTAAGCTTTACATTTAATCACAAAAAGGTTTCATTATTCATCTAGATTGCGATTGCCATCAAATGACAATCATTTGCTAACTTAACCTTAACTTTGTCAAAGCCTTATTGTTATATTCGTATTTTTTCCAAAATAGAACAATTATATAAATAACAAGGAAATAGATTCTGTCTAGTAGATAAAAAAAACAAAAGAAATTAGTGAAATGTAACTCTATATTTTAACAAACAATCTATAAACGTTAAAACTAATTAGTATAAAAACGTTTACGACACCAGCAATTAAAATGATCAGACAGATACGTCAAAAAATCAACAGGACATCAGACATCAGTAAATTTAAATCTCCACACTATGGCATACCACTAATTGATTGACAACCATTCAACCGATCACTCTTACAATAATCCACTCGTAACCGGAATTGGGTGCCCAGTTTTCCATTACCTTAATTGGTACGAACAGCCTTTCTGACAAAATTATATATCAGGCAAAAGGACAAAGTCGACGGACGACACTTAATTTAGCAATTAACCCCTAATTTGATTACATACGTCATTGGTTTTGACTGTGAGTGGACATTTGAGGTTTGCCGATGCGAGTTGAGGTTCGTTGACGGGTGATTTATTTTTTACATTCAATCTGAAATTGAACGTTTTAATTAATTAGCGAATTGGCATTTATTTTAGGGAAAATCATTTTTATTTTACATCAAAAGTGTTATAGATATATTTAATTCTGTCAAATTAAAATTTTGTTCGAGATTGTATAATGCAAACACGCTAACAGGCAAACTAGTCAAATCGCGGATTTTCAAACTTAACCAAAATATTTATAGGTAGCTTCAATATATCAGATGTGGCTTTTGAGTACTGAATGGAGCGGCCAACATTCCATACCCATAATATATCATTGCAGCTGACGCAGGTCTAGATTCCATAAAATATAGAGCACACTAACAATAGAAAATAGCGCAATAGTTTACTCCACAATCGTATATTCGCTTTCTCTAGCACATTCTCCAGCCCTCTTTCCGGAGCCGTGATCAGTTAACTTTTAAAGCTCATTAAAATAGATGGTTCATTCGTTTCGTGTAAATTTTCAGGAGGGCGGAAAATTAAAATAGCACCCCGGGCGAGGCACACACCGGTCCCGTACCTATTGTGCTGATACTGTGAATATGGGAAAGTAGAACGAAAGAGAAAAACTTTGCGTGTTTTCATACGTTAACTTCACTGTAAAAAGTTTATCGGTTCGAGTTGGATGGATTTCGTTTTGTTGTTCAAATGTTTTGAACTGCATTGTGGTGTGTGTTCGGGAATAGTGATGCATTTTAAAAGGTTCGCAGCAGGCTATTTTTGACCACGATTTGATAGGTAGCGGATATATTTATAGCCGGCTCCTTTTATGCGATAAAACAACAGAGAAAAAAACTTAATTTAGCCTTATTCATCCGATCATAAATAGAGCCAAATAATAACTTTTTTTTAAAATCCCTAGAGGTACAAAAAGAATTCTGTTTTTAATATTACAAAACAACAACTGCTGAATTTGAAGCTTCAAGAACTAAAAATCAGTTTTATAATAAAAACCACAATTTGAATCACAATTTTAACTACGAAAACCCGCTTCTCAACCGTTCCTCTAAACACTGTTCAAAACAGGCACAATATTACCTCTTACATTCCCACACAAACTCCACACGGCTACATCCACATCCAGCTTCCATTCTGAAGACAAAGCGGAATCCAATCGGCATGCGTATTAATGTATGTTAGTTATCTGCAGCTTACAGACGAACCAGCCGCCCACAAGCCGTACTAAATACCCAGTCAATAATATACTTACGAAGAGTGTACGACAGAGATTCGCAGCCATAAATTGAATGAGCTCGTCAACAAAGCGTGTGCATGTTTGCCCCGATTTAAATTTTCATTCATACGTAATGCTTTTGTTGGTAGCCGTCATTGGATTTAATTAATGGGAATTAGATAACGGTGACAATGATGGGCTTTTGACCGCGGGTTTGCTGGCACAGAAGTGATATTTTTAATCGTTGTTCAGCTTTATATGCGGAAGTAAAAACCGCTTTTTGGCAAATATAAAGAAATAATGATGATAACCCTTACTAATATTACCAATGCGAAAGTAACTCTGTTTGTCTGTCGCGCTTTCACGTCAAAACTACTGAACCGATTTAAATGAAATTTGGTACACAGATAGTCTAGAGCCTGAGAAAGGACATTAGCTGCGATAACCGACATCCATGCGGGCAGAGCCGCTGAAAAAAGCTAGTATAATATAATGTAATCAAAATGAGTTTTCTCTTATAATCTACTAGCTGCCCGCCCCGGCTTGAGTGGTGTGAGATTCTTAAAACATTTTCATAAGGTCTTTTTTTTTCTTACTTTAATTATTAAAACCTTGTCTTTACAAAGGGAACATAAAAATAACTATACGATTCGGTGCAGTCGTTCAGAAGTTATGCCCTGACCTAGGGATATCTGGATTTATTTTTATATATTCAGATATGATGAATTCACCAAATACTTACAGGTAAGTGATGTTCATATATTTGCAGCTTATCACATACTATATAATTCTGTATTAACTTTTAATACAGAATTATATAGTATTTTACCAGCATACTTGCGTTTTTATTGCTTACAAGCATATTATTATATTATACCGATCTACAGATAATGCTGTCTGTGTAGATGTGCACTGGTCCGGAAAAAAATAATTCTACTGCCATTGATCGACACGCTTAGAAGATTATATAAAAATAAACTATGCTCAAATAAAGAAAGATAAAAAGTTTATTTCGTGTCAATTATTAACATGCCTTGATTTAGTTTTCCAATATAGTCTCTTAGAGGTTAAAATTAGGTAGAAAACCTTGTGATTTTACTAATATACTTATCACCTCGCCTATGTAGAAAGAAGAGTGTCATTCCCATTTTTGCTAAACAGTGCTCATTATCTGTGTATCTCTATATGTAGGGATCGTGCCGTAAAAAAATGTTTTCGTTAGCATTGTGTCAGATACCGATTTACCTAGTTAAGACTTGCATAGAAGTCTGATCAGTAAAAAACTAAACTATCTAACGATAGATTGTTCAGTTGTTAAACATAGTTTGATGTAGAAATTTAGACAACGGAGCAATTGTATAAAGCCTATATTTGCTTTTTTGACTCGGGATTCGAACCCAAGTCTAGAAAACTTGAAGACTTATTTAGACTGTAGCAATAAGTGATTTTATGTCGTGTAACTTTTTATTAATATATTGAATAGTAAACGAGACTTACAATCAACAATATTTTAGTTACAGTTATAATTATTATGTCTAATTCTTGAACACTATATATTCCAGGCTCAAACAGAGGGAAACAGGGTTATAATTAAAATGTCATATTATTAGTATTTAAATTATTTTTATTAAAAATAGGTATCCAAAGACTAATACAAAAATTAAAATTCATCGTGTTTATAATTTATTGTGTTTCCAACTATTTCCGTGTATGGTCGTATAGCACAAAAAATAGGCCACCCGGCTTGTTACATTGTTTTTGTAATACATAGTGAATAGACACCTTGCTATCATTTATCATAAATAATATTTGGAAGGATATACAGGGTGTTACTGAAAGGGTATATCTATCCAAGAGGGGTGAAGAGAACATCTGGTAGAGAGTCAGTATACAAAATTTCAGCTCAAAATGTGTTAATAAAATTATTATAAACTGACTCTTAAACAAATGTGCTCTTTTTTTCTCGATAACACATTAACTTTATAACAGTTTTTTTTAAACATAATTTATTGAATTATTATTGCTTCCTAGAGTTTCTTAACAGATTTTTTTATATTTGAATAAACCTGTTCAAAGATAAACAATAATAAACTATTGTTTTATACTATTATCTGGAATTTTTCAAATTGAAAAATCTTTTTTTTTTTATATGTAAGTCAGTAGTGTCTCTTGCAATATTGAAACAAACACGATTTGAGCATAACAGCGTAAGTATAAGACAAGTAATAAATAAAATAATAATTAGTTTTTAGTATTATTTATTTTGTGCCTATTGCCCGCTTTTGAACAAAGTGCGAAAATAGGAACTACGTAAAACTCTGTAGCAGAAGCGAGTCTGCAGTCTAATATATAGTTTATTTGAATTGCTGTACATAGTAAAGCAAGGTATCTAAATAAAGGTAGCGACACAAGAACGTGAAATATCTAAATAACCAATCATCCGTAACGACACTAGAGATTTATTTTAATAATTATTTCAAATACTAAAAGGATACTCAGTAAGTCATCATTAAGACTCATGCTATCTCTGTCACTTGTAGGCGAAATGTTGCGACATAAAGACTATTAAGAACGTTTATACTTAAGTGTCGTTTGAGTATACAGGGTTAGATTCTAAATTGAGATGGATGCCGCTACCGTTTGGTCTTGTCACCACATCTCACGATCTTGTGATCTCCACCGAAAATAGTATGTTAATTCAGAAAAATAGAACAGTTGATACATTGAAGTAGAAATCTAAAGGCGAGTCGACTCCATTTTACATATTTACAAAATGAAGGACGATTACATTATACAATAATTTTGGTTTTCAGATATGGAAGCGACCTAATTAATAACATTTTAACTATTACATGACTAATACATTTGATATGCAATACAAGTCGTGCTATTTAATATTATAACAAGTGGCTATATAAACTCATATCACATTATCTTACGTAGGTAGATTATAATTTTAGTTTTGTAAAAGCTTCATTTGAATTTTATCTCACAACTCCAATGTTACTTTATTATTATTTAGCTATCAATTTCTACATATGGCACGTGAAATAAAGTAAAATAATACTAATAAATACTTTTAATAAAACTAATAATTTATATTTTTCAATGAATTATTGTTTTTTTCTAGAATGCATACAAACAAAACACTATTCTTTTAGTTTATTATTTACATTGCTATGAATAATTTTATAATGTTATGTTATTTCAAATTATTGCCAAGCGTTAATTTGTTGTTTCTATTATTATTTGTTACGCTTACACTAATGATATAGGATTACAAATTCGTTCATTGATATTCAGACGGACATATCAATTGAATTTCCAATTCCAATAATAACATTGTAAACACTTATCAGAATTGATATTTTTAACGTCATCAAGTTTAGTAGAACATTATTCGTACTCTTTTCTATAGTTAACTATTTACAATATTTACAACTTTTACTCTATACAAAGACTAGGAATACTTTTAAAATATATTAGAAGATATACGAAATAAAAACCACTGTCAATTATTATTGTGCTGTAAAACGATAGGCCAGTTCCTTTTAATCACAATTTTAGGCCTTTTTAGTCTGAAAAATTCAAAATAAAATCACTCATTGCCACTTTTTATCTTCACATAAATAAATCACATCCTTAACACGCGATCTCTGTCAGTGACGTCACTACACTACTAGGAAAGAACATCGGTCTATACGTCCGTTTGGCACAGGTCGCCGAAAACCGGCAAGGCGTGATACTACCGAGTCACAGAGTCTACTCGGGGGTGGGGCGCGGGGGGCGGGTGCGTCGGGGCTAAGGCCTGCTTCGAATTTACAGTGAGCCCCTGCCTAAAAGACGTCAGTCTGGCCAGCGTCCGCGTTGCGTCATTGTCGAAATTAGGCCTTTCATACTGGTGCTGTGGTCTTTGCCTCTGCGGTTGCATTGCCTGCAATTCATCGTAACCACCGTCCTCAGGATAATTGTCCTCATCCGATTCCTCTTCACCAAACGCTCGGTACGTAGATTCGGATTCGGAATTTTTCCTCGAACTAATTCCGTAAGTACGGCCTATGAGCGATTGTGTTACGTCAGTCTTAAGGTTTTTATCGCCTTTTCTCTCGTCTAAACTTGATTGATTGTATCTTATTTGAGCCTTCTGTGTTTTATCTAACGAAGGTAAATCGTAGAATTTAAGCACGTTTGGATGGCCTTGGAAATATTTTTCACTGTATACATTTCTGTTATAGTAGCCTCCGTTGCTGGCTGGATACATTTCCTCTTCAGGAGCATATCGATTGTCGAACGAATCAACATTTTTACCGGTTGGAGGAAACCAGCCCTGAGAAAACAGACTCTATTGTAGTTTCTAAATATTGCACAAAATAACTTAAAAAAACATCATAAATAAAAACTGAGAAAGTAGGAAAATCAACCTACTTCAATACCCCTTAGTTTCTACTCTCAATTGAATAAATTAAATGGGACAAATATCAAGTTGGCACTGCTTCAGATTGGGGCAAATGAGAACATTATATAATTGGACACTTACCAATGAACTTACACATTGCCTGGTATTGGCAACTAGTGTAACTGAGGCATACGCCGCTGGTGAAGTTGCAGTTTTACTTGTGTTCCATTCATTTGCATTTGTCCGTGAAGACGTCACTTCGGCATACTCAGGTAATTGCTGGGCAACTTTGTCGTACTCAGAATTAGATTTCTCTTTAGATTGATTTGTTTGATTGCCGGACATACACAATCCAGGTTGATTCTCCATCCACAACAGTGACTCAGTTTTCGTCACAGTGTTCTTATTGTAACAGCTACTGAGAGGATGTGACAAAGACACTGCCGCTTTTATGTTCATTTGAGTCACCAAACTTGTACCATTGGAATCTAAAACAAAATCTTCAATTAGTCACAACAGGATTTCCTTCGTTATAATATCGTTTGACAAGCATTTCATAAGCCGCATGCAAATGATCTCGTTTACTGAATACTTAAAAGATGTAAATCGGTCTATATAAAAAAACAAAGCGAAGGAAATTGGCTTAAAGGTAACTGGGTGAGTCAACAAACGAATCGCCCAGAGAAAACAAAATAGAAAACATTTACATTTACTGAGTCTTTATTTCTCGGATTTGTATCATTCCTTTGTGCCCCGAACGTGAATGCAAAGTGAAAGAGATCCACTGCGCTCACGAGAGGGCTCGCGCTACCTTTCAACTCGAAAGTAATCTAGCTCCCCTCCCTTTCCGTCGCATGGCAAAGCCTCTATCAAACAAACGCTCGGCGCCCTGCACCACCCCATGACACCCGAGGAATGTTTTTAATTTTGAAATTCTGATGCTGATTCCACAGAAAAAATAGCGCTTCGAGATAAGCTGAATAACTGTTTATTTTCGAGTTACCATTGGTTGTTTTATGCGGACGCGATTCGCTTCAAACAATCAGAGATATACACAACGCTTTTATTATTATCTTTATTGTGCTGGGTGGCGTACTGAACAGTATATACTAACACTTACCATAAATGTTGGGGAGCGCAGACTTTTTGGCGAAAATGTTGTGTTTCCGCACGTAAATAATGCCGCCAATCACAATTATTTTAAACAGAACAATTGCTCCAATCAAAAAGTAAAACCATGTTTCCATAACGAAGTCCCCAGCCACTATAGACACTTCCCCATTTATCGGGTATCTGAAATAAAATAAATACGTCAGAAACGTCCATCGGATGTTAAATGTAATGACATTTCATTTGCCATTATCTTTATGCAGATTTTATTTTAGTATATAATATTACCTGGATAAAGGATCCAATCCAACGGAACGAGAGTCGATATTTAAATACACTTTTTGACTAAATGGGCCCAGACCGACGATAGTTTCAGCAGCAATTTGCACCGAATAGCTGACACCAGATGTCAAATTAGTCATAATTAGACTGGTAGCTTGATGTACGGTCGTGTTGATGGCCACCATGGATTTGTTCGCGGGTATATCCAACCAATTAACAAGTACGTTGTAACCGGTAATAATTCCATTTTGTAAATGGGTCTCCGGAGGCGACCATTTTAAATGAACTGTTGTGGTATTTAAAATGAACATTTCAAGATTAGTTGGAGGACCATCGGGAACTGCAAAAACAGTAAAGATTAGTAAAAATATTAGACGACTAGTTAAGTATGGATAAGAATGTTTAATATAATCTAGGTATTTACCATCATCCAACGTTTGAGCCACCCTGGAATTTGATGGCTTCCCCTCAAATTTTTTATAGAAGGGTATGAGGAAAAACTCGTATTTTGTGTATTTTCTCAAAGACGTTATTTCATACCCGGAGACGTCGTTGGAATGCAAAATAGTTTTCATTTCATACTCCGTCGTTATATTGTCTAGGGGTCTGAAATATATAAATAAGCCTTCCAAATAGTAGAAGTTCTGTATTTCCCACATGAGTTTTATGGTTTTTGAATCAATCGGCGTTGCTTCAATCAATTCCACTATGTTATCCGTTAAAATGTTGTTTCTGAATTCGGTATTGTTAGAAAATACACCAGTTTTCCATAGAGAGTTCGAATCGTCACCAATAGTTACGGCGTCTGATACGGGACTCGGCCCAGACAGCCCATGGGAATTTTCTGTTCGGACGATAAACATATAAGTGACACCAGGTACTAATGATTTAACAACGAATTGTGTATGATGGACTCGCCTCGCCAACACAACCCACCCTCTTGAATTTCTCGGAGTACTATTCCCCGATAAAGTTTCTCTAGAAAACACTTCTACTTGATATCCAAGAATAGATGATGATCCAATTTTATTATTTTGGTTCCAAGTAATAGTAACTTTGGTATCTGTCACATTATAAATGAGTGGTTTTGTTGGCGGGCCAGGCAAAGAAGACACGTCCGCAGCTCGAAAAAAGTGAATATTCGGATTTATTGGACTATCCACAAGCAAAACTCCACTCCAAACGTATTTCCCGTGATGTGAGGATGCGACACACGTATATGTACCACTGTCGGTTTTGTCCAAATCCTTCAATATGAGAGTGCCATCATTAGTAACATTCCTTCTATGATTTTGTATTAAAGCTTCCCCTTCAAAATACCAAGCGATGATTGGTTCAGGTGTGCCGACGGCTGTACAGGGGAAAACTGCCATCGATTTTATAGGTAACGTTTGGTTAGAGGGCCCGTTTGTTATGATTGGCGGTGGGCGGTCATCGTCTGACGTCACGGTTAGTTTCCCTCTGACAAACGAACTGCCAGCAAAATTTACCGCCGAACAAACTATCGTATTTCCACTATCGTTTTTATTTGTGTCGTTGATTGTAAGTATGGTCACTCCATCGAGAACTGTTGTCGCATGGTATTTGCCTCTTGATGTTCCAGGAAAGATAATTGTACGGTTGCCTTCGATACTCCAAAACATGGTTGGCTCTGGCCTGCCAGTAGCAGTGCATGTAAATGTCGCCATTGTCCCACTTTCAACATTGACCGAGTTTGGTCTTAATGTAATTGCAGGGGGATCTAAAAGTATAAACAAAAATATTTTAGACCTAAGTGCGACAACTTGTAGATTGTTGAATAAATAACAATCAAAACAATACTTTCGCTACAGTAAAAGGCTTGCTACAATATATATTTTAAAGAAAACTCACCGTATACAGTCAAGTAGCCGCTCGCGCTCACAGCTCCGACAGAATTACCGGCTTCACAAGAGTATTCTCCCTCGTCCGCTAAAATAACGTTGTCGAGTCTCAGGCTCCTGTCGTCGAGAACTTTGACGCGGCCGAGTGGCATGTTTCCACCGCCAGCAGTCCTTCGCCATAGCACGTCTGGGAGGGGATCGCCCCCCACCCGACATTGGAATGTGACGCTGCCGCCAGTCTGTGCCACAACGTCCTCCGGGCCCGTGATTAAGTACGGCTTAACTGTGCAGTGAGAAATGTCTCTCTGAATTACATGACAAAAGAGGTGTTTGTGAGAAATTTCTCACAAACGTCGAGTTGCAAACAGAAATTAGTATGCAGTTATAAATTAAATACGACAAATTTTAGCTGTTTCCAAAAATGAAAGATACTAAATTATTGTCGTTACTCACTCTGTATTCTGAGTGTCGCTGTTGCCGATTCTCTGGTGCCCGCCGCATTCCTCGCAATACATTGATATCTGCCGGCGTCGGTTTGCCTGGCGTCTTGTATTACGAGATTGCCACCGTCGACTAAATGCATCCTGTGGTAATAAAACATTATACGTTATCAACCAAAGTAAACATTTGTTCCAATATTAATAATGAACCTTTTTGTACAAACAAAATGCATAGTAACAAAGTCATTCAAATGTAGGGCGGAATATTTGAATGGGAAATTAACATTTAATAAAGGGTCCGGTGAGTCAGAACTATTGAGATTTTTACTTGATTGCTTGTCGAGCTCTTCAAATATCCCCTTCTTTTATAACTTTGATGTACCCCCCTCCCTGCGTACGGCTGTTAATTATTTTTATGCTTCACCATACGTATAAGCGCGCCCTCAAGATGTAACGCTCATAAAAATTCATAGAGAGCAAAGTGAAAATTGGCAATATAACTTTGAGCGATATTCAATTCAGCGCGTTAGGATTTATCTCATTTTTAAACAATATGGTGTTGATTCGACGACTTTTTCGATACACATTCTAATCGTTTTAATATGATAGAAGTTAGTTTAACTTTAGAAGATTGTGTTTCATAATATTTTTGTATTAGAGATACCTAACGTTTTAAGTTCAACGGTAGTTATAGTGTAGAATAACCCATTGAAGTTTAAATTTAAGTATTATTTAAATTTAATTATTTTAAAAAAAAAATCGTATAGATATTTACTTAACTCACGTAACGGCTTTGATAAATAGAATAAATGAAAATAAATGTTTAAATAGGGTCTCCTGACCTCTATAAATATTCTCAGACAATTAATTGCAACCATTACAAAGTCGCGGGCTCGTAAAAGAATGTTTTCTTCCCGCTCTTGGCGTTAAACAACGCATAAATTAGTATCTGGTTTGATTACCCGCTCCGTAGAATTTATATGGAGATATCTAATGTCAAACGACTCTTCGAGTAGCTATTCAAGACTATCATGTTTCCACCATCCTACTTTGCTCATGAGAGCACTTGTTACCCTAAATTTGCTTCAAACTACCCTTTATCATGGAAACTGTAAGTTGCAGATCTCCTATTCTTATATTAAGAAAGTTTGGTTCTGAATTGTATGTAATGTAATTCAAATGAAAGCCCGCGCGGTTCGTTTAATTTTTAGCTAGAGTTTTTGTTTGTAACGTTTTTGTATACGTAATAACGATAAGATAGCTTGAACATAGAATAAACTTCATATTAGGTATGTATGTACAAGTAGGCTAAGCTAAGTATATTCAATATCACCTATTACAAAAAAAAAAGATGATTTGTCTACAAATTGTGACAATGATTGGGAATTGTTCAACGATAGTAGGTTGTACTGACCTGGAATCGCCGTCAAAATGTAGCATCTGTCCATTTTTCTTCCAGTAAACAGTGGGTTCCGGCGAGCCTCGAGGTGGCGAACACTCCAGTATCACAGTCTCACCCTGCGCCGAGTCCGTTGACACCGGCTCCAATCTAAACTCCTCACGAAGAACTACAGAAAAAAATATATTTTAAATCAAAATCACGGTATGTATCAATTTTATTCGTATTTTTAATATCAACTTAAGAATTTGCTACACTGTTCTTACTTGAACTCAGCAAAAACCGTGTTACTAGTTCATATTTTACTTTCAAACTGCTTGTCCTACTTGCAACGGAAAATTAGCGTTTAAAATATAAATTATGCAACAAAGGAAAGCGACAAGCAACCTACAATCACAAAATTACTAAATAATTTAAAAATTACCTGCAACATGCAACGTTGCGTTTCTACTTCTTGCCGTGCCATAAGGATTTGTTGCTTCGCACCAGTAAACACCGGCGTCTGAATGTGCTCTTCCGTGGGTTGTTCTTAGGAAGAAGAGGCCACCAGCTGGTAGTAAGCTTCTATGGGTGTCTGAGACGACGAGAACGCCTCCCTTGTACCATCGTATGGTGGGTGGTGGGGAGCCCCCAGCGCGGCAGTTGAGCGTGGCCGGTTGGTGACGCGCTACCGTTACATCGATGGGCTGCTCAATAATGTACGGCGCTTCTCCATTGCTGACGTAGTCATCGCTCATGCCACCTTCTGCTGGACCTGTAGGAAAAAAATAAAAACTTAGGTGGTGGTCAGAGCGATTTTTTGTCGGACGCAAAATATTAACCAGTACTTCTATGTTACCACCATCGACCCTAACAATATAAATTACTATGTAAACACTTATATTCAAGTGTTTATGCAGTGGCGTGTTGGGCAAGCGTAATGAAAGGCGACGTTCGCTTCGACATCGGTCCCACCCACTCCATACTCTCACACCAGCTTTATTTTAATTTTTTCCGAACAAAAGCGCTTTCTAGGCTACGGTTTATTTTAATAATAGGTGGAGTATGTCATTTGCAGTTACTCTAAAGCGGCGCACAATAATAATGAGCTATAAACACAGGCTTGCCGATACAGGGGTCTGAGGGTCCCCCAAGGATTCTGGGGTCCCAAACCCCAGTATTTTACTCTGTTTACAACGCAACGCGCAGATGTTAGTTTTTGACACTCGAATTGATGTATGTCTATTGTTACAGCGTTCCATTGTAGCCTAGTAAAAATCGATGAAAAAAAAAAATATTCGTTTCGGTGTCCGTTTTAGCAAAATGAACCTTCATAATCGATAGACGAGTCGATTTCATATGCGGAGTTGTATTTTCGAACGAAATCAATAGGGATTACTCTTTTGTGTGTAGTAATTGTGTTTATTTATTCACGTGTCCCAACGTTGTGAATGCGGTACGATACAAGGGCTAATCTATAATTGAATCTCCATTCGATTTGCTATCTTTCGATTTTGGCGTGTTGCAGCCCTATTTTTATTACGTATTTTTGGAAATATTTTTGGGCTAATTGTGCAAAAATAATAATACTAATTTTGGCTTTTGTCACTTTAGCCATGTGTTGCTTTTAGCCAAATGTTGCATGGCACACCTTTACAGTTGTTTATGAGGAAGCAGACACGATTTAGAGATTCAGATTTTATTTATTATTTTGATTAAAACATAATAGGTATTTTAATATTTGTCTGATATACCTAAATTTATTTACGTGATTATTATAACATGCAAATGTGTATCGATAAAGTCACAACAAGGGCTTGTATATTTCATATTAAAATGTATCGTTTTATGTAAATCTATGATACATATATTGACCTATGTATCTAATAACATTCTACTTCGTATCTTTCGTAGTTATAAACTTGTCACCCAACTAGAACCAACGTGGGCTTGTAACTAATCATAAGATAAAATAAATACAAGTTGATTATGTTAAACATGAAATAGCTTCGTAATATGAAATTTATAGAGCCATATATTTGATAAAGAAAAGATAACATTTAAAAAAGAAAGCAATAAATAATTATACATACTAAAGATTATTATGCCTATATTGTATGGAGATTTGCAATACAATACACGATTTTGGATGCATTCTATATTTGACTTCAAGTTAAATAAATAATTAATTATTTATTTATGTCAATACGTCAACTAACCTATCTGTACTATAGTATGATATAGACGCTATTTTATTCTTAGTCAAATCGTTTGTATTAGATTATTAGGTATGTATAACATACCTTATAATGATAATGACACCATAGAGGGAACGATAAAAATAGTAAAATAAAAATATAATACAAATATTAACAGAATGTTGAAAGTTGTCATAAGTAATGGCTAAATCGCGTGTTCATATTCCTTTTGAATGCTTCTTCTATCTTTTGTAGTTGGATAATTACACAAAGTTATTTTTGTAGACTATAAATATAATTACAATTTTAGTGCAATATGATAGATTTCTACTTTATTTATTAAACCGACTTCAAATGGAGGTTATATGTGGAGGTTCTCGATTCACAAGTTTTTTTTTGTATGTTTGTTACGCGATATCTCCGGCAATGCTTAATCGATTTTAAAATTATCAGAGGCCCCATGTAAATTTCATTGAAGTTGATTCCTTTTTAATTTTATTTGTTTAATTATGTTACAATAGACTCAAGACTTGATGTATTAGTCTTTATTATATAACAATATTAATGCCGTCATGGATAAGTAGGTTAGGTGTAGCATATAAAAAGAAAGGCCTGTCTCTAGAGACAGGCCTTTCTTTTATATATTATAATAATCTATTTATATATTAATAACAGCGTTAATTATCACACTGCTAGCAGTGTGATAATTAACGCTGTTATTAATAATGATAACATCATTCATCTCAAAAACCAACCATCTTACCCTAAACTTTATCCATAAAAATAAAATTTTATAAGTGTAAAACCGATGCATCATTTTCTATTCTTAAACAGCAAACAAAATCATATACCTAAGTATAAAAGCTCCTATAATTTAGGATAGATAACACCCATGAGCTGTCACGTGAATGTAGAGCAAAAAATAGTGACCATAGGACGGCAGTGTGACAACTATAAATTAACTGCCGCCATCGTAAAGAACGAGCACAGATATGATACGGTACACTATATGGATACAAAGTTTGAGGGCCCTAAATCCGCGGGAATTCTGTATACTTCTAAAGATTTTTTTGTTCTGTGATTTCTTCTGGGGATGATTTTCATTATAATTTTTAAAATCTGATTTTTAAGTGTTTATTAATTATATCAAAATAAGATTTGTGCATGAATTTATTAAAATAAGACCTATCTAAACTTTTCTATTGTAAGAAAGCATCATCAATAGGTATAGTCTAGGTAACTTAAGTATCTGAGATTTCTTGAACAAACTCACATAATATGGCCATCTGATCCCAAACTAGGTAGAGCCTGTATTACGGTAACCAGGCAACTGATAAACATACTTATAGGTATTATATATTTCTAAATACATACATATTATAGATAAATTACACCCAGACATGGAACAAATGATCATGCTCAACACACAAAGATTTGTCCTGGGTGTAAATCGAACCGATGACTTCCAGTTCAGCAGTCAAGGTCACTAACCACTAGAACAACAGGCCAGTTGAATACTTGAGCTTCTGATTGATGCTAAATACACTATGATCCTAGTTCACACCATGTTCGTCGACAAACAAGTTCTATGACCGAACATTTATTGAAGCCAATCCCGCTAATTCGTTTTACCCGCTGTTCTTATGGCCTCACATACCTAGACGTGCAGAGATAAAAATAAGATTTAGCAGATTGCGAGCAACATAAAATATTGTTTATGTTTATCTCAATACGTTACTTTATCGCGCATAAAACTAACTTTATCGCATAGTTGTGTGTTAGAACTCTATCGATTATTGGATATTAGACTTGATATATCCTTCCTCGAGTTTACGTTTATGATATAAAGTTTTATTACGCGTTGTACATAAATATTTGTTTAATTTTCTAAAGATTATTTGATGTTACTGCACCTAAATTAATTTTAAAATATTTAATACTTTTGGCATGAATTATGTTCGTAGTATAGGAATATTTATGTTACATATTTTCCATTTAGGCACTGCACGGTCGTTCGCGATATAAGTTTCAAAGAACTAAATTCCTAAGAACTAAAAAAATTTCGTTATTGAAAAATCAAATCGTTGCAATAAATATGGAGTCTTGTTTTTATGTATAGATTAATGTTTGTAATATATTTTTTTGCAATATATTTATAATTTTCTTTAATAATATTGGTAATCTCCTAATCCAGATGAGATAATAAAACTTTAAACTTTAAACGACTTTACCATCTCCGTCTTGGTAGTACGTAATAAATATTATACCAAGTGTTTCATTTCAAAAAAATATTATTTACAGCCGGTAGATACACACGCCAACGCCGCCGGGAGTGACTTTACAACTCTCACGCTGTAGTTACGAGCTATTGTTCAACAATCTTTGTTAAAAAAAATCGCAAGGGTGATTCTTGTCCCCTACTAATTTACTACAGGCACATGTCGACACGCGTCGCAAGAGTAAAATAAATAAAAAAATCGGTTATAGAGACATGGGTTTCGCATTTAAGGCGAACGACACGCGGCTAACCAACTCCAAACTGTTGCAAGTCCGTTTGAACTGATCCGTTAATGTTTTTTGTCGGTTCGAAATTGATAGCTCTCGTATATCCGTGAACTAATAAACTTTTAGAACATACGATTGCACTCTGCTCATTCGATTTGGGTTTATAGATATGTAAACTGGCTCAGCTTTTGATATGGTACGATATTGCAATAAAACTGTCAGTGGGCACGTAATATCATCAAAGTTATAAATCCCTTTGATCATCGATACTTACGCAGAAAATCATGTTGCACCATGGCATTACGTAATTGCGATTTGAGTGAACATTTTGAAATGGCCGAAGCTGTCACCCCAAGTAACTTGATAGTCGTTTGAAATTTCGAATATCTAATTCTAATAGCAGTGATTGGCTCCCTTAGGAGGTAATCATGATTTTTCGAATGAACACGTGCTCAATTTTAGACCCCTTTGCAATATGAAGCGCTTGACATTATTAGTTGGCAGTGCATCAGCGACGTTTGTACTGACTGCACGTAATTAGTGCGAAATTAAAACATATTTTCGTGAACTATTTTTGCTATGTTCTACCCCTCAGGGGGAAACATTGTGCAGTTACTACTTTGAATGTTGTAACGCGTCTAATTAATTTCCAAGTTGTTAAAAATTGATAAGTACTTCGTTTAAAAATAATATTATAAATTGAGAGCAAAAAGTACAGTATTTCATGAATGAGTTCCTACCAATTTATAAGTATAAATCTATATGTACATAATATTGAAATAAATATAAAAAGTATATGAAAAAAAGTCAGAATATAACCCAATAAAAATGATAACAACAAAAACATAGCCTTACTTAATTGTTTTATTAGAAACGTTTTTCACACATCTGACTTTACACCAACACGTGAGACTGACAGTTCGTATTAAATGAACTGAACACAGCACAAACAGCCAACGACACGCTTAATGAAATAACACTTATATTTTACGGTGCAAAAAACACGCACATGTGTTCAGAATTAGCCAGACGGATGGACGGATTACTTGAAATGTATTTTTCGTGTGTAACACTGTTTGTCTTGTAAGACGTTCTAATGTATAGGGACGAATTGTTGACATAGTGTCATCTTTCGTAGGGACCGATACCTGGCTGGAACTGGGGCAGCTAGCCGTGCAATAAACGACGCTGAATTCCATTTCCTATATCCTGAACTTCTATTTTCAACTCTATTGCGTCGTATTAAAGTTTGGATATGTTTCGTGGTTATTTTCTGTCGTAAAGTTTGTTTGGTTTCGCGAGGTGTAGCTGTTTCACAGCGATGTTTACGGAAATGCGTCGGCGACATGACAGTCGCGCCGTCTCCGAACAACGGTTTGTTTTTGTGACAATCCGACGCGTGGGCAGATGGAATAACACATTTTGATACTATACAAAAAGTCGTTAGATTTTAAATATATGGCTCTTGTAAAGTCGGAATGTCCGTGTAGTATTGTGTAAACTCCTACAACTACAGATATGGTTTTTGTATTGTTTGTTGTTCAAAGAACGTAAATAGAAAAAGAAAACTATCTAAAGTCGTACTTGATTGAGAACTTAAGATGTTCAAGTAGATAAATTCCTGGCGATATAAAAAAAAAACAATTCAGTTTCCAAACAGGTTCGAACAAGCTTCAACATAAAATACAAAAATCGGAAGCCATTATTTAGAACCAGGTACTCTACCAAAAAATACAAAAAGTATTTTGCGAACACAAAGTTATCTGATCATAACATAAAAAGTTTCGTGAAGACGGCCCCTTGCTTACTGATTAGCTAGCGACATCTATATTTAGGAACACGATAAGAATCTACTGCAAAATCAACAAAACACGATCGGCTTATTAATTCTTTTGTCAACATACAAATATTATTCAGGTACCTACGTATTTTCTTTTTACTTGAAAAGGATCAAGTATGTCTTCTTAGTGTTTTCAAATAGATGTAAATGGGATGTGTCACAGTTAGTGCCTCATTTAGCAAACAAAGACAGACAAGGTAACTTTAGACAAGATAAATAACAAAACAGTCTGTTGAAGAGATCTGAAAACACTTCGTTGTTAAACAATATCTCTAATAATAATTTGGAATTATAATGATCGGATTACGGGTTCTCATTGTTTTGTTTGATACTACAATTAAATAATATCGGGCTCAATATTCAAATATATAATGAATAATTATAATTAGGAATAACGTTTTGCTACACCGTTTGCAAACATTAAACAATAAAAAAAAATACCACTTCAAATTCCAAACAAGAACATTAATTCGCTTACGTCATAACTTCATTCACAAAGCTCAATGCCAATAGTACATTGATTTACTCACACAACTTCTGTACACACGGAATTCAAAATAAGAACCTTTTTTTTCTACGAAATATAGTTGTTTTATAGGGGTCACACACACGTGTCAACATTCATAAATGTCATAGCTTTGTTTAGAACGGCGACTCAGATACGGACCGTTTTTCAAATATCGAACAATGACGAACGCTAAACGAACAAGCCTATTGTATCCTGTGCCTAGCAGTTGCTTTTTTTTCATTATGGTTTTCCAAAAATGTAAGTTGACAGATATTTTTTTAAAACAAAAGGTGTTTAGTTTCTTATAGTTTCCATTATTTTGTGATTAACGTGATGACCAAAAATGTTGACCAATTTTATTTTTGAAACTTATTGATTGACAAGATGGTTCACTTTATCGGAACTCGGCTAATTAAGGCAGCAATTTTTAAACAAAGTGCTGGTATTCGTTCCCCGTATCCCTTTGTGCCCGGATAAAGTTAAAGCGGGTATTTCAGTCTATAATGTAATTTTACCATAAACCCATCGAGGACAAAGCTATCGAACACAGAAAACTCCATTAAAACTCGTTCAATCCATTTAAGGCGATACGTAAACGAAAAACTCTGTTACCTACTAAAAAAACTTGAAAGTCGGTAAGGGAGGAAAGAAGGACTTATTTATGGCCGTAATAAATGCATAAAAAATAATTTAAGTTCAAAGATTGTGCAGTCTGATTAAATAGCTGTGCTGATTCAGATACTTTAAAGAAGGAAGTTTATTTGAATCCTGGACAAGACAATAGACTTTTGATACTAATTATAGAATCATAGTTATATAGGTATTTTACCAAAGACAGTACATATTTCTAAAATTATAAAACAGCACAGTCTAACTTACCTAGAAAAACGAAATACTTCTTTACTTACGTTTTCAGGACATAATACAGAATTAGAAATTTTACCTAATGCATTACTTACTATGTATTCTAAGGCAATTTTTTTGGCTCAATATAACATGCAAGTAACTCGATGATATATTGTTATGTTACGCTTCTATTGTATATTTTAACTTTTTATAGTTTGCCACGGTTTAATGCATTAGATACAAAAGATGGGCGTCGTTTGACATTAGCTTAACTTCTTTACGCTTTGATAGACGCCACGGGTGAATCCTATTGGGATCCCGCAAGGGATGTACTGGGACCCGTACTAACTTTAACGATGCTCTTGATAATTTTAAGTATTATGGATTTAAAAACATTTTATTAAAAATTAAATATTTTTACATTTATGTGTAGCTCGGTTTAAAAAAAAACTTATTTTTTTGTTACAATAGCGATAAGAAGTTTCTTTAATATTTCCTCCACGGTTCCCTTTTGTTTTATGCAAAATAAAAATTGAAAACTAAGGATTCAATTTTAAAAATAACTTTGCGAGTACACTTTTACTATATTAGTCCAGTCTTTACAGTCTAAATAAGAACCATAGAGAGGCAATCATTTCTAACAGTTCGACAATGTACAGATACGGTATTTTTATACTCTGTTGATTGTAAAATATGCGATAGACAGATGCGGGACACACATGTGTTTTGTTAACCTAATGAGATTTGTCAATAAGTAACGCTTCCCGCTTCTTATTAGTCCCGGGAGTATCATTATCCTGTGTTTATTTGTAAAACACGATTTTTACCGCTTTGACTGTGGTGGTTTTTTATTGTGTTACTTTTTATTTATTGACGTAGTTGATTGAAGAAGAAAGGTATTGAATTTATGTAAAGAACAATGTCTGATAATTAAAAATAATTCCAAAATATTATAGGTAGATACAATGCACGCACAACTTACAAAATGTGAGTGTTTGCCAAACTACAAAAAACGATTTTACCACCTTATTTATTATGATCATGAACACGTCATGTTCACACACATTGTTTGATACTTAAAAATCACTGTACCTATACTTGTAAAACTAATCAATAAAAGCTTCCGAACCACTAAAATTACTTAAAAGACTTGCCAAAGTCAAGGTTCAGATCTATTAGCCTTGGTCCCATGGGGTACGTCCCCTACGGATATTTAGTGCCTTGCCGTACCATCTCAGATTTGTGGCGACGTCCCACGAAAATAGACGTGTCACTCTCAATTGGTTTTATTTATATGTATGTAAAAAGCTACTTAAATGGCATTTGTGTTTACGTATAAGAATTAAATTATTATTAAATACAACCGGACATATATTTTTAGTTGCCCTACAAAACGTTGTGAAAATCTTGTCATCGTATGTTTATCAAATAAATAGGTACACTTAAAAAGTGTTGAATAGGATTTTGAAAAAAATGTCTTCATAAAAATAAAAAAAATATAAATTAAAATATTAAAAGTTAGAAATGTAAAAAAAGCTATTTAATAAATCAATTAATGAGCTTACTTTACAGGCGCTTTGTGACACATGCACCTCTCTTTCACTATATATTATATTAAAAACTAAAATTCGTACTAAACCTACTCATCAGAAATTTGATAGGTCTTACCTGAGCAGAAGCATACCAGCCCGAGCAAACATGTCACTACGGTCAAGATATCCATTCTGACAGTCCACTACCACATCTTCAGCTTAACAAGTGATGTGCCTGAGTGGAGGAAGTCTGCAACATTTTTTTTCTTTTCATTCATCTGTGAACAAATAAAAAGGATCATTAGGATTTTGTTGTAAAGAAAAAAGAAAAATATTGGCATGATTTTTGGAATCACATTTTTTGCGTTTAAACAAAAATTTATCCTCTCCTTAAAACAGCATTAAGTAGATACCTAAAAAATAACAAGAGCCGATTTCCAGACTTCTTAAAGGTACTGTCACTATTGTAGTACTGGCGCGTTGAGCCAGTAGTCGCAGGTTCGAGTCCTGCCTGATGTAAGTTTTTCTTTCTACTATTTATATTTAATTACAAAATATTCACTCCGCATACGTTAATGCGTAACAAATGATTAAAAATAATTGGTACTGTTAATTAAGTCTCAAAAAGGTAATTATCTTTAAAAAACTCTACATATACCTAAATTTAATTACCATACATTAGATTTTTCGACACACAAGAAACACCTCCAAATTTATCAAAATACCCGCTTTAATTTTATTAAGTCCTTCAGTTTAGGGTATTTTCGTAATTTAGTTTAGTTATACGCTGGGTTTGGTAAAACCCTTTTCCTTTATTCAATAACATAACGAGATAAGAGGACCCGTGGGCCTAGCCGTTGTAAATTTGAGTAGTCGTTCCGCTTGTATATAAATACTTATTGATATCCTTGTATATTTTTAGGTATGTTAAATAGTAGGTGCATTCTTGAAGATTGTATACTATACGATGATCAATGGTGTAGGTTGAAGCTAATTATTATACTGGTAACTGTTAAAATTTTTTTGTTATGGTACATCTAATATAAAATTTTTCGTGTCAAAGAGTTTGTTATCGAACTCCTCCGAAACGGCTTAACCGATTTTTATGAAATGTTTTGTCCGACAATGGTAGGTCTGAGACTAGGTCGTAGGCTACATTTTATACATGATAAAGGTCCCCTTTTCAGATTTTTTTTTTATTTTTGTGGCAAAACAACTTTTGCCCGATCTGATAGTAAGCTTCTATTACTACTGCATATCTGACACAAAATCTATATAAAATTTATCATTACATAAAAACAAAAGCAAAGCATAGGAGTAACATCTGTGTCCTGGAGTAGAAAGTAGATCAGAAAATTCAGTTCATTTCTAAACTAATATAGATACTAAAACTTTGATGTTTAGAGGACGGAGCAACATCTGTGTCGATTAACCACCGGCCCTCCATAATCAAATTATACAAACAATTTCTCACCGATGACACCTCCTTTGCATCAATGTAAACAAATCTATATTTGTTTATATTATCAAAAACAGTAAACAGCTGTCAGAAAAATATTTGAACCTCTTAAAGTTGTCTTCATAACAACTCTTTGAGAGTCAAATATAAACATAAACCAAGTATTTATCTCCCTTTGAGCTTTATATCAATTCAAATCTTTGCTAGAGGAATTTGTTTTCGTCTGTATTTGTACCTATTGCTACTCTATCAATAAAAGCAGTGACAATCCCTGAAAACATTGCCTGTACTATGAGCTCTTAAAACAGGACTATTGCCAGTGTGGAAGCGAGACGGCGCACTACACAACGCGTAGGCGTCCCGCTTCCACAAGTGGTCGCCGGGATCTCATACTAAGCGCGCAGAGCTGTCTTTCATCAAAATTTTACAACTATGTTTATAAACATTTATCCGCTATCATTTGTCATGTTTAAAGATTTAGTTTACTCAATAAATGTCTCGAAGTTCAGAAAACATTTCAAATATAAATATTTCATGTTTACAAATAAAAATATCTCTAGTCGGAAGACGTTAAAACGATGATTATTAATTAGGTTTCACCCACTTTTGATCTGAATTGGGCAACATTTAGCAATGTTTTCTGTATTTTAAATGGTTGTTTATTTTAATATATCAGATGACCTGTTTGATGTTGTTTCAATGTGACAAATTAAGCTTAACATCAAAAAGTATTTTTGTTAAAGGAAAGTCGGTTAAGATTTTGAACATGAAATCATCAATCGTAAGTTAATTCGGAAATTCCGAGTCGGAATTTAATATTTTAAAGTAGATAGTAGGTATTAAGAAGAAAGCTCAGAAAAGTATCTATTTGTGATTTATATAAATAAAAATTTACCTAATCCCTATCAACATAGAAATATTTTCTCAAATACAATTATTTTTTGTTCAGAATTCTTTGTCTCTTAGCTCATTCGTTCTCGGAAGCATACCATAATCTGTACTTCAGTTATATTTATGACCATTAAGTGAAGTACGTAAATACTCCAAAAATACTCGAATATTTCGACGAACTTCAAAAGCAATTTGATGATTGACAAGGATGTTTCAATTAAAACTGACAGTCTCTCAAATACTCCATGATCCAATAATATTGATATGTCTGATTGGTAACAAATATTCAATACTCGTGTTTAAGTGAAAAGCGTTATGTTGATCTTTAATACAAATATGATTAATTTCAATCCTTATCCCCTTGAGACAAGGCTCAATTTCAAATGGAGTGCAGCAAGCTGTTTAGTTATATTCTGCGGGTATCTAATACAATATTAACTTATGAAAGGATTTGGCGTGTTAGATGTTAAAGAAAAAGGATCAGTAGTCCAACTTTCTAAAAATACGTCGTGTTCTGGTTAGAGACAAGTTTTGTTGATGAAATAGTATCTGTCTTACTGAAAGCAAAGGCCGAATCTACAGACAGAGTAGCTTAAAACATAATTATGAAATAATACCAAACCTTCTTTAAAAATTACGATTATAAAGTTTCTTCAGACATTTCAAAATTTTAAGGGTGTTAAGTCACAAGATTATAATAATCTATTTTTTTATATAAATGGCAACTCTCACATGTATTACTGCTTCTTTTCTTACTGATAACTATCATGTGTGACCCTGATTTAACTTTTGACTGGTTCAAATTAGTTTATCTGAACTCAAGTGCTCTTGACAACTTCCGTGGCGGGTAGCAGCCGCTTATTGCCTCCATTATTTGATATAATAATATCATATTGTATTGTGAATATTGTTTGATTATTCTGACTGAGATTGGGTGTAAATTTATCGGGCAGGGGATTTAATGCGGAGTTTTTTGGATAGTTTCGTATAATCCAATGTTTTATACACATTGAAATAATTTTCTTTACGTCCTCATTTAGTGGTTTTTATACCAAATAATTATGCATCTACAATCACTGTTTCACCCACTTGATTCTGTATCCGAGAATCTCAAATTACCGCGAAGTAATATTAAAATTCAACTCTTTTAACTGATACCTACTTATAAAAGTAGACCAAACTTTATGACTATATTTTTATAACGTTAGAAGTAGAACGCCGTGATTGGGGGCAATAACTTATTCTTTCGAAAATGTTTTGGTTATTAAGACTGTCCTGTAAACGTTGCGGCCGCTTAGATAAGATACCGACGACATGCTCTAAATAATGGGGTTATTATATTATAAATTAAATAAGGAATGAATTAGGAATATCAACCCTACTGCTTTGGAATAAAAGCTTAGTAATGTTAAAATGTTACCTCTCGTCTACTAAAAATTAATAGTCGCACTCAAAATTGATTTGCTAAACGAGCATGAATAAGGCAATAATAAAGAATTGATCCATGAACTCATTTCTGACGTTCATAACATATTATGATTCGTATTATAGCATAGATCTATACAGTTAGTATGCAACCAACTTACAAATTCTAGAAAGTTACTAACAATTGGTTCTTTTCAGTTGAAAATGCGATTACGTGATTTTTAATCCGTACCTTTTTAAGACGTGTGCTAAAATTGTCGCCCCTTTCAACCGGATTAGAGGAAGCGTCAATAAAGTTAGGTAACGGATGCCATTTGGTTTAACGATGCATTATGCTTCAGGGAAACTGTTCACGTCCAATAAACCTGATTGCATCAAAATAGACGCAGTAGGTAATATTGGATATCAGCTCATTATTACGATAATCAGGATCCAATCTAAAATCATTTTCAATATTGTTTTGTCATGATTTAAAAGATATTATTGTTTGGTCATGGAATTAGATAATTATGAATAAAATAATGTGCTTTTTCTGATTGACCTCATAACATAGTTTTTCGTCGGTTAATGATAGTATAAAATCCTTTTTAGTCGGTAATTACGGGTATCAGGTCAAATTCTATACCTTCATTTCAAATAGATACTTACTGAATATCCGAGGTTAACATGAACATTTAGGGCGGATTTTTTTTAATGCCAGATAGTTTAATCCGAGAAGTAATTTTGAATTTTTGACAGTTCTTTCATACAAAATTTGTTAGATGT
Source organism: Diachrysia chrysitis (assembly GCA_932294365.1). Lineage (NCBI taxonomy): Eukaryota > Metazoa > Arthropoda > Insecta > Lepidoptera > Noctuidae > Diachrysia > Diachrysia chrysitis. The sequence goes on along the minus strand of OW028649.1, from coordinate 4,646,932 downwards.
CAAATTTATTCCACGAATAAAAATTATACGGCGTTAGAAAATCCGCCCTTAATATCTGAACTCAATAAAATTAAATGAAATACACTTTATGAAATAACAATTTTCTATGAATTACTATTTTAACTTTAAATAAGTTTTATGTTGTGCAGCTGTATACGATTTTATTTTAAAACTTTTCCAATTCCTTTAAAGTTATTGACAGATTAACTGTGATCTAAAACTCCGCTCAAAAAACTCCGTGGTTAAACAAACAATCAAATCACGAAAATACATAAAACTAACCACTTTAACTATAAAATATTTCTCACGAAACACATGCGTCTATGCATATGCACATGACGTCGCATATGCGTCTAGACGAAACTTAAACAAACGTGGCCAAGGTTAAGTTTATAATTTATGGACACTTGAGTGTTGTCAGCGTACAGTTGAATATAATTATCGGTTTATATAAACAATGGGCTCTTTGGGCAGCTTTGGTATTCAGAAGTGCCTACCATAAAAGCAATTAAGATATTTCTTTTTATTACAGTACTTATTTATGGGTTTATTTACTGTAGTACTTCTGTTTTACAAAGTATTCTTTGTAAAGAGCTTAAATAATATATTCAGGTTAAATATTTGTAGGCCATATCACAAAATAATATTAACTAAAATCAACTTCCACATTACGCTTTCACAAGTTAACTACGAACACATTTGATATGTGTAGGTGATGCAAACACCAAAATGAGTTAGAAAAGCAGATAAACTTCTCATAATATTATCTTTGACGAAGATGCGACAACAGCCATAGTTAGCTCGGACGGCACTCCAAGACATAATGACATTGTTGACTTTTTTACTTCCAAGGCGCGACCCGGAGATAACTTTAGCAAACGAACCAAGCCGTTGGACTTCATAATGTTTATTCTTCACGTAGTTACTTCGTCAACATAGTAACAGAACTAGACAACTTTTATTCCACCGCTCCCAGTGACAACAAATCCCTTTAAATATCGCCACAATTTGCTTGTTATGATTGCTCGTGTTGGAAGTGTAATATTTACTGAAGGTACCCGTATAAGTCACGATTGTAACATTTGAAAATATTTTGACTGCAGCCTTAAAAGTTTATAGGAAAGTCTCACGAAACCTGCGCTTGTAACGATCACACGCGGTTGCTCGAATGTGGCCGTGGGTGTTATTATAAAAATAAATGAAAACATACATATTGAATAATGTTTGTTTTGAAGGGCTTAACGGTGAGGGCGGAGACCCACACAACGAGGGATTGATCGTTCGAATCTTTAAAATATGAAGCGCTCTACTTTTGGAATTGATTAATTGTCAGTTGTGCGTACAAAACACGAGTGCCTGTTCCAATTTAAGAACAGTCCCAAATGTCTATATGTCGACAGCGCAGCTAGTTTTTAATTGCTGGTACCATCAATCGCTCAGTGCCGACGTTGATTTACAAGCTAACGATCCGTCGTAATGGACAATTGGAATTCAAAATAGACGTTTCGTGTGAAAACTTTGACAAGGGACGATTACTTTTTTGTGTGATTGCGACATGGTAAGAAGACGGTATTGTGTCTGTCGTTGCGTCGGTGCGTACGCCCGAAATTGCACAAGTTTTTACCAAAGTTTTGTTGAAAGCGTTGTTCGTATCTCACAATGGTATATTTTTGTTCGTGCGGTCTGTACTGACAGTTCGCGTGATGTATTGGACTCGGGTAGAGGATTATTTTTACCCATTTCACGAAGTTTGCATGCATCTATTGTGAACGGCGGAAGCGGCTTCACAAAGCGCCCAAGAGATTATTGTTAAGAGGGTATTTTGGATGTTCATGAATGATTGGGAATTTGAAATATAATATTTTGCGAGGGATAATCAGCTTATTTATATGTTCCCAAAAATTACTCCCTAAAATAAAATAAAAATAATAACTTGAACCTACTTCCTGTCAAGCAGGTAGACTTTTATTTATTTTGCGATTATTAAAGACAGGTTTTTATCAAAATCCATAAGCACTTACAAGATCCCTAGTTATCAAAGCTATTGCAATGGATTACATACGTGCAACTATATCTTAATGCAAAATAACGATGACTATCGCTTTTATCAAGTAATAAAAATATGTCATGACATTAAGTAAAGTTAATCCCACTTTTACACAGAAGATCTCACAAAAGTATAGACCCGTCCAACTTACTGTGTAAATAAAGACAGATTAAAAGCCGAGGTGTCAACAAAAAAACACATCGACTAACAAAAAACAAACAATAGGACGAAGTTAACACTGTTTAACAGAGTTCTAAGCCCTAATAATGTTCGCATTGAAATATATTACACAATCGTTGCTGGCATCGCTGGCTATTTCTAAAGATTTTCATTTGTTTTTTTTTTAGTTTGCGATAGTAATCCTGATTTAGGCAATGTTGGCTGTTTAACACATTTAGAAATGATCTTATGCCTTGTTCTTTTTTTAAAACGTTTTTTTTTATGGTGTCTACACTTTATACATACAGCTAAGTATTTAGATTTAGGACTCTTATTGAGTCTGAAACTAGTCGGGCGATCTCGAAAATGCGCGTGAGTAAACCGACAAATACTTAAATAATGATGTCCAAAGTTGGTAATAAATTGCAAAGTGATGTGAGTATGCAAGTGAGGTTTAAGTATGTTCGTATGTTTTGAGCGTGTAAGATTAATTACGTAAAAAAAGATAATGCTCTGATTTTGTAGCTTCTGTATCTTTAGACACAAATATAGGTTGTATTTTATTGCCAAATCAATGCTTCTTAATTACATTTTAAAGAAGGTTTAAGTTTTTCCTTCTATTATTTGTATTAAATTGCACTTATTTTATTAAGTAGTAGGTACCTAAAAATAATGAGACTTTCTGTGGTCTGTGAATTTGTATTTTTTAAGTAATAATTATTAATTCATTTTGCATTATTATTTTAAAGAAATTATGATGTTTTTGTTAAAATTTTCCCATAAATTCTTCCTTCGTGCAACGTACCATATGAGCACATGCTTACATGCAATACCTATTGTTCTTTCTGTCCGTATTTCTTTTGTTTTTTAACATAAATCCCCGCTAAAATGTCGTGACTCATACTTTCTGATTTTGTTTATATTTTACCAGCCAGTGCTTTGTAGGGTAGCTATATGTACTATCTACTTTCAAACTAATGTATTGATATATAGTTTGTGAACTGTTAGACAACAAAAATATATTTAGAATTAGGTCGTAATAATAATATGATGCGTTATGAACTAAAACAATTTTGTTAGTAACAGAGAGTGATAAAACTATATAGACAGATAACTCCTTCTCTTTTACACAACAATTACTGCTTTGACAGTTCGTAATACACCCGTATCAAAACATTGTATCAATGTTGTCTATATTACCACATGACACATTAAACAAGCAAACATCGCCTGAAAATATCTCCTGTCATCGCAAAATTGCTTCATTAGCCAACAAGATTTTATTGCTCTATAAACAATATTTCTGTTCACATATCACAACATAAAAGGCACACCACAAGTCGAAGTTAGAAATAAATATTATAAATATCTTGCAAAGTTAGAAGTTGATGTCAAAAAGTCTTTAAAGAGTAGCAGTTTATGTCTGATCAAAGTTCTGGATTCCTGCGCGGCTTGTGAAACTGGTGTGATAAATAAATGAAGAGCTTAACGATTTCGTTTTATTTTATTAGGTTGCGACACCGTGAATGACGAGTGACTGTAAAATGTCTAATTTGTGTTTTATTATACGTCTTTAGATATGCGTATTTTAGTCATTTATGTTTAAAACTTACTTTTTATGTGACTTCCTACATTTTTTTGTATTAAATAGGAATGTTGACTGGGTATGAAAATTAAAAAACAATTTAGTCCGTAAATTAGAAAAAAAAGTAAGACTCGTATAATAATGATAACTAAAGTTAAAGCGAATCAAAGTTTAGCTGTGACGCCTAATTACGTCACGATGTTACACAAAACGTATTACATCGTGACGTCATGTGACATTTTAAATCAATGTTTCGGCGTAATTTTATGGTTACGTAAAACAAGAAAAAATACATTTGTAATATTTTTTACTAACAACCCTGAAGGACATATAAAAAAATTAGTCAACATCCCTATTTTGTATGTATATGCTGTAACGGCTTAGTTTATTCTAGATTAGTTGTTTAGTAAGATACTAGTATTTCTTTGGATACTAATGTTTTTAACATAATTACGCTGTTAGTTGTTAGATTAACAAAAATCAAGCACAGCAATTGACAATTATTTTGCTAAACCTCTTCACATAATTTACTAATTTAGTTTTACTTCAAACTATAGGTAAAATTCAAAACCTTTGCACAGCATTTCATATAAATGAAATATAAAATTATTAATTAAATTAACGAGACAGTAGTTTCAACGCACTCAGACAACCAGAATCAGCAGCAAATGACAAAATGGAAAGCAAAAATTACTGTAACGATCCCAATAATAATTCCGTTGAATGCCATTCAATTATCATTTAATTAACGGAATATGTGCATAAATATATTGTGCATCACGATACTATTTATTAACGGCTTTATTGATTTTATGAAAGGTAGTGTTCGTATTGAATTATTACGTATGTCCCGCGGTTTCGTCTATTTTTTGTTAGCAGGATGTAATTAGCCTATAACCTTCCGTGAAATGTGGGCTATCTTATACATAAATTTTTGTTCGAATGCGACAAGTTCATTTAAAGATTAACGCGTCCAAACAGACAAACTAATCTGCTGAACTTTTAGCTATCGAACGAAATGTGTACCTACATAGGTAATATTCTGATATTTCCTAAGTAATAAATAAACAATTTATGAACAGTTTTATTGATTTCATGGTACGGCTCTTATTGTGTTATTTAACGTCTTAACAAAAGGTTTTTGTTTTCAATGTGTTGTGTCTATTAAAGATAATATTCAATGATATTAGTTCCGATAACCTTTGTCCGGATCATCTATTGGTATCTTTGAATTCTTGATCCTTGTAACAAAGTCCTACTTTGTACGCATGGATAAAAGATAAACTAAAGCAATAACATGAGACTTCAAATTGTTGAACCCGAAAATTCTTTTTTGATAAAATCACCTTTAATAAATCATGAATCAACAGGCCTGGCCAGGAATCAATGTGAGAATCTTTTACGATTTCAGCCAAAAGTATTATTTATTTAGATAACATTATGTTATAAGGTAAAATAAGATAAAGTAAAAGTTTTGTTCAAGTTTAGAATACAGTTTTATTTAATTACATTAAAATCTGTATTGATTTTTGCTTTTTGTTTTCGTAAAATTCATTATAACACTGTATGTTACACACTATATGTTATTTATTGTACTCACAACTTTTAACTGGTGTAATTTCCTAGACACATACACCTGCTATTGTTTTAAATTCCCATGGGAACTCTCATTTTTCCCGGATGTTATAGAATACGTTTAAAAATAATCTCATCTGGGTTTACTTCATGGCTTATACATCAGTTTTTATTTAGGTTATCAATCGTGATCGCCGAGCGATTTCCAGTTAGGTATTAAACGTTTCGTAACGGTTCGTAAGAATCTCTACGAAAATTATATTCTAATACAATTTTAGTACAGTTTTATTTCACACATCGACAATCCAAAATTAAATCTAAAATTATTCAAATAAAGAAGTTGCCAATCTCAATTTAAAACGCATACTAAATTTGAAAATTAGACATTAAAACTCGAACATTTCTTAACGAAACTGTTCGAAACATGAAATTAAGGATTTTCATTTCCACTCGTAAAATAAGTTCAGTGGAAATAAAATTTCTTCTTTATTATACCTACGGCTGTGAACAACTGGAACGGTCAATAAATAAATGGAAACATTACTAGACCATAAGTTAAAGAAGTTAAGACCCATTGTGCACTCTCGATATTTGTGACATTTGGAAATCGTATGGTGTGAAGGGAATAGTTTGAATGTGCAGCCCAGGTATTAATTTTGTTTTTAATTAACAGGTTTTAATAAAAAGGTTTTCTATTCGTTGTTTTGCATTAGTCACGGTGGATTGCAGAAAAGTAATGATGATGAATGATATGATATTATTATGATAAGATGTGAAGAAGCAATAAAGGTAAAAAATTACGTTTTGTATATTCGTGTAAATATAAATAAAAAACAAAACTAGTTTTATCTAACTGCCTTTACCAGAACTACTTATATATAAGTACAGTAGTTATAGTATGTAAGTATAATTAACAAAGGCAATTAAAAAAACTAGCTTTAACTAGAGAGAAAGGGTTCTTACTAAAATCTGGTTTTAACTATGTCATATATAGTCAATGTTAACTGACATTCAAAAAAGGAATATCAGTGAGACTTAGACTTACTACTTCTTTGTGCATAGCATATAATTTTTAGTCTCCCTGAAGATATCTATTGTTCAGGGCTTAAATACAATCGTTTTTTTTATTAAATGTAATGGATATGTTACCGGACGAAACACTGGGTATTTTAAATCAATAACCAATGAAAATGGCCTCTTTTGCACAGCAGTTCAACTAACCACACCGCCAGTCGAACGATTGCATAGAAATTTTAACGGTGCAGTCGTTTGTGGCTGGACGCTAAAGTTACTCTGACGGCGGCTAACCAGCTAAATTGCGGCTAACCATAGGTGGTACAGTATAAAAACTGAGTAAAAGCTATGCCAAAACGAAAAAGAGGTTTTATGTGATGTGTAATAAACTGCGTTCTTCGTGTGCACCATTTATTACTTTTAAATTTTAATAACCATGTAAAACTATCGGACATTTACATAAGAACATGTAATATGCAAAACATGTGATATAAAAAGTAAGGTTGTGTGCACACAGACGCGTTGTTAGGCCGGTAAAGCGGCCAGGCAGCTGTGCGTGTAAATCTCTCCGGGCCGTCAATAAAACTCTGAATAATTTGACTCTCGCCCACCGCCCTCGGCCAAGTGTCAAATTTTCCACGTCATTAAACCATGCCTTTAACTTTAAAATTAGAGTTTAAAAAATGTACAAGCGTTTTCGATTCGCGCCGCGTCTGCATCACTCTCATTCGTGTAGATTAGCTATATTTTTTTTATTTTGAGATATCAACATTGATTTATATCCAAGTAAACTGGTTATAATACACGCAAAATGAACGCACGATAAACTACATATATCCAGAAGTAAATTAAACATAAATCTTAGTTTAGAATTTGGCAGGTAAACAGCAAAATTGGAAAATAAAATCTATATAAAGTAACTCCGACAAGGTAATGACGGGAACACATCTGGTAATTATGAACGACGTACAGAATCTCCCTAATCAAAATAGCTGACATTCCGAACGATGAGGTATGAAATATAAAATCGGGTTCCGCGAAACTCCCGCCTTTGATGTACAGGAATTTCTCGAGTTAGCGGTTGATTCATCGCAGCGGATATTTTTGGCGCCTGAACGCCGTGACTTGTACGCGCGTGGCGAAAGCGCGGTTACATTTGTTATGCCGAGACGAGCTGTTATACACGCCTCAACGATTAAACAGCCATACCGTATTGCTCAATGTTTGACCACATGTTTCTACCATCGCACCACGCGCGCTATCAAAATATTGACGCTCTTATCCGCATCGCGGTTACACTGTACTTTATACAAGTGTGTCCACCTCTTTATTTGCTTACCCTATTAGCAGGCACTTAATGTCTAGGCATGCGGCATTAACAATATTGACTTAAGTGGCGTCTAAACGGTAAGAATTGAAAAATTCCCGCTTATCTCACACGAATTACGACCAATTACGACTGGCTACCTAAAAGTTTTTTATTTTTACGAAGCTCCAAATCAGCTTGTTAGGGTCATTTATTTAGGATGATTTTTTGTCAAAAAGGGACGTGTTTAGTCGTAAAGGGTGGGCTGCAACAATTAAGGAGCCGTTACATTTAAAAAATGTCACCCTTTCAAAGGCTCTTTGCGTGTGCACTGTCTAAAAAAGTGGTCACTTTTTTATCACCTGGGTTGGAAGTCACAAAATGTTTATCGCCACTCGACATGTTGATTTATGTTTCCACCCCAGCGCTAGGACCCGACCAAAATGAATTAGATTGTTTAATTGGTCATTTATTTCCGATGATAACGCCGGTCACAGCGTCGAGTGATTTTTAGGTCACCAAAGTGGTCCTCCAAAAAAAATCTAATTTGATTTAACGTTTTTAAAAATATACCGGATATTTTAGGTGTAAAAGTTTAATATATGGAATAAACAAAATAAAATAAAATTGAAGCATCAGCTGTTGATCTAACTTGAGATTTATTACACATAATTGCTATGAGGAACCCGGTATCTCATGTATTATGGATTATTCTCAAGAAATATGATGTGCTTTAAGACAAAAGGTACAAGGGCTTACACAAAAAGTGGCTAATGACTGGCTTACACTTTCCCTGGCCCACCCGTGACGAAAAAATTAAAGGCTTATCTTAAATTATGCTTAATTGGAGGGTCTAAAAATACAGATTGAATATCAAAGTCTTTGATTGATAGCTTTTACCTCAACGTAGTGTTCCCGATAATGTTTAAATTCCGGTATTTATAAGCCTAATTACCATAACAGTGTCTTGCGATGGTCTAATAAAAGTGTTTTATATATTGATATCAGACACTTTAGGTGTGTAAATTAAAGAAATAATAAAATTTTAGATCTTGCCTGCTAAGATAATCGTGTGAAATTTTGAAATCGGCTTTTTACATTCCTTAATATATCGTGTACATTTTCGTCAAACGTAATTAATTTAATAAAAAAATTAATACCACTACCTATTTATTTTTATACTGTACAATTCTCTAGCCATCGTCATTATAATTGCGGAATCAGACCACATTATAAATATACCAACCTAATCCGATGTGTTTTAAATGTATGTACATACAGATTGCAGCATTAAGCGATACAATATTTAGCACAATCGAAATGTCGACTAACCTCAAAACCACCCAACGCACTATAGGTAAATTCCTAACAATAAATTTAATTTTCATCTACCTAATATTTAATATTTTATGATATTTTATTATATAGTATAGTAGCTGTTTCTTGCGGCTCCGCCCGCGTGGATGTCTGTTATCGCGGCAAAAAGAGGCCTATGTCCTTTCTCAGGCTCTAGACTATGTGTGTACCTATGTCATTTAAATCGGTTCAGTAGTTTTGGCGTGAATGCGCAACAGAGAGAATTACTTTCGCAATTATAATATTAGAAAGAATTTCGAAAGCACTTGAAAATAGATATTTATTTTGTTTGAAAATGGGAACAATTCAAGGATAAACTAACCCTGTTGAGTGTTGAACCTAGTGTTTTACAATAAAATATTATAATAACTATCTAAAACAAAAGAAAAGTTTAGTATGATTTATTTATACAAATCATCTACTAATAATTAAAATTACTAAGAAAATAGTATTATAAAATTAAAACTTTTTTTTTAGGTTTTCGTTCCATGCTTAAAGTCATGCGTAGTCAATACGGTCTGGATTTAAACTCACAGCTCTCGCGTTCTCTGTATACAGTCGCTCTACTAGGTCTGATTCAATCATTACGGAATCAGCGCGATATGCAGGAAATTATTACGATGGCAGACTGACACAACTAGATCCGTTCGGTCGCAATGTTGAATAATAGGCATCTATTATCGTCTATCTTAGTTCCGTATGGTAACAAAAAAACTTGTACAAATACTTTATGGTATGTTTTCCAAATAGATAAAATTAAATTAAACGGCTTATTATAAAATTTTCCACAGCTTTTAACATCCAACATCTAGGTTTAACCCTCTATTTTCGTCTACTTTCTAAATAAATACTATCGACGGATTGTTAGGTCCTACTACCTACTTCTTTAACCCTAAATGATATATAAAAATGTAACTAAAAATAAAAACAACATTTTTTTCTCCAAAAAGGTTTCACAGTCGTAATCAAATCCTGTTAATATTCAGAGCTCCGGTTTCACAACGAATGCTTTATGAATTCGGATTAGAGATTCCATTATGTTATTTATGGGTCGAATCGACCAGTATTTATGGTACAACTAATTACGAGCATTTGCATTTTAGTGTTTGTTTTCCCACAGTGCGTTTATTTCCTGCACTGTTCAATGTTGTAATATTATACGTGCTTTTCCCTTGTGGATAAAGTTAAATAATGTCGTAATAGTATTGTTTGTTTTATATTGTTTTAGTTCTGTTAAAGATAAATTTTATTACAGCAATATTAGCGCGCAAAATTGCTAAGTTATAACCTTTTGTTTATGCAATCTACGTTAGACATATTTCGCAGAAATTGAATGTAATTTTTGCTAGTTTAATGTTAGTCTGCATTCAAACTAAAATTACAACGTAAATAATGCATTTAAATATCCAAATATTTGTCCAAAAACTTAATAAACTGGAGCCTTTACAAACTGAAAGTACATAACAACACCGAAACGTGAATTAAACCCTCAATGAAACAGTTAACACACAAAACCTCTAAAGTCTAGAACAATAGTACATTGTGTTGCAAACAATGCATGCACTATTCTCCCTTCTAATTCCTACTAAATCTTCTAAATGAGGGCCGCTCGAGTGATCCGTGAATTTCAATAACACACAAGAAACTATCGTTTTAATTGGCTCAACAAAAACTTACTCTTTAAAGTATAAAGGTGTGTTTAACAACAGATGTTTAAACAAAGAGGTTCTTTTACGATGTTTTTGCTACCGGACTGCAAGTGTTATTCTTGAAAGGTTTTTTGTGAATTTCTGTTAGCAAAATGGTCTTGTTGAGTTTGAAGTTGTTTTTATAGTGGCTCTTTATGAATACTCAGCTAATATTCGTTTCCTTTTTTTTTAAATTGATATATATATATGCACATAAGGTTTTGTCGTAAAGTATTCTCAAGCATGCCAATTTACGATAGCATTAATAAATGCAAAGAGGCTACATAACAATTCACTAGGCATCCCATTTAAAAAGGCAGACTGCAAAGACCATTATCACTACACGATCATCCAATTGAATAGAGGTCATAATTCTCGCGAAACAGTCGAGAAAACTCTGGCTAACGTCAATGGGGGTTACAGAATAGAGATGGTCATCGGATGTGGGCGGGAATGAGACAGTTAATTCTAATTATAAGCGTATTGTGCGGCGAAATTTTATTGCTATCTCATTGGCGCGCTCATTACGACGGCCGGCGGTGATTGTGTTCCATTGTACTTTAGCAGACGACATTTTTTCCCCAAACCGTGTGAATCTAGAACGGGGGTCGTAATTTGCGTGAACGAGCGCTGACTTTGTATTAAACTTCATGGTTTGTATTAGTGAAGCTTCACGGTTTCTATGTGATAGCTGTGATTTTGGTTTCCATTTAGTTATATAAAACTTTAAGTTGTCTGGGGGGGGGATTTTAATTATGTACACATTTAAATCCATAGAGTAACTAACTGATTTTTTTCTATGATCAAATATGTCTTATAGGTTATTTAGTATTAAATAATTTGTAATGGATTAAGAAGGTTTTAAATAGGTGGTTCTAAAATTTATTTAAAAAAAATTAAATATTTAAAAAATACAACTCGTATTGATAATTTTTAACGGAAAAAGCATAATAAACAACGAAATAATCTCACAAATCGATTTCACAACATCGAATTCATAAATCGGAGTCAATTCAAAATCCTTAAGCAAACAGAGAATGCGATTCATTAAAAGTAACGGCCTCTCCGGGGCTTTCGCTAAAAGGATAACAATATAAATAACTGCGTTTATTGTGTATCTATTTCTGAACACGTTGGCCTTTTAGAAGACCACTGATGGATTCTAAAGTTTCATCGCGGCCTGTCGGAGCGATTAGCGCCCTGACAGCTAATTTATATACTCAACTTACTGTTCTATTCCCGGAGCAAAGGTTGTAGACCTCGGTACGCGTAGACACGGCAAATACTAATAGGCATACGCGATTTCGGAGAGGTCGGGTTCTATTTCGGGCAGTTTACAACTTTATTACCGTATTGCGGAATCGGTTAAATTGACTAGAATGTTTTAAAAAATAATAGTAATAATTGTAAATTAAAGGAAAATAAATACTATTGACGCACAATATTGTGCGCCATGTGCAAACAAAAAAAAATGTACCTTACAACTATATGTTTAATTTGTTTTTCCACTGCACGCCTGCAGGCAACAAGGCTTAACTCAGCTTGAAGCTGATTATTACGTACCATAACAAAGCGCTGGTCTTTCGTGTCAAATACATATAAAATATATATTTCAAATAACAGATAAGTATAATTTGACCAAAAAAAAACGGCAAAATTATCTCTATACCTAAGCGCATATTACCACGATTAATAATGTAAAATGTATCCAAAATTTATAGTAACTACCATGCTTTCTGATACCAAACTCCCAAATAGCTAGTACCAATGGAATTTCGCCACGCGCCTGACTATTTAAGCCAGTGCAACCACTAACGTCCCTATTAATAAACACATATATAATAGGCATATTAATTTTCAGGACGGCCAATTGCTATCAGTATCGTAAATTCGGCTAAAACCAGTAATATTGTATGCAACAAACGATCATTATCGTGCACAATGCTGGCAGATGCGCGGAGCTCACACCTCATTGCGTTTTCCGTGACATTGCACGATACCATAAAAGATATTGAGTTTTGTAATAATATTAAAAGACCGTTTTGATTTATGATGACTTTAAGAGCTGCAACTGCGTCCTTAGATGCAAACACATTCACTGCATTTGACAATACATTAAGTACTAAAGGACCACACAATTTTAGTGCTTCGGATAAAAGGACCAATAATTTTTCAATAGTCTAGGTAGCAATTTTATAAAGGTATGTTTCACGTCCAATAACCGATCGAGAGCTCAGTCAGTTATGCTTAATTCATCAATTATGCCGGTTAATTATACACATGAATGAACAATAATAATTATTAAACGTTGTTATCCGCTCCATTAGTAACTTATTTTGCTTTACAATTGCTACATTTGTACAAATAATTTCAGGTCTTTTTCAGTGTGATAGGAATAAAACAAAGTACGTTCACGAATATAAATTAATCCCTAAAAATTCTATGAGATTATATGTATATCTACAATGGCTGATGACATTGTTTCAAATCGGAACATTGGTGGCGCGTTTGAACCCCTTTAGAACTAAATCTGGAACAATTTTCGGAATGGACCGCCTTGACAAATAATTTGAGAACAAATTGGTCCAACAGTTCAACTGTTAAATGGGTTTGTTTATGTAGTTAAATATTCGACGCCACATATGGAGACAGAGTTACAGTTTTAAGTGTTCTCCTGTTAATTCTTCGGAATTTTAATATGTGTTACACATAAAACGCATTACTGATGAGAATAACATTAAATATTAGCTAAATGGATAATATTAATCATTTATGTAATTTTTACCACTTTTTGTGGTAGTAACAAGCTAAATTTCTATAAAAACATGAAACTATTAATTAAAAATTTTAATTAAAGTAACTTATAGCAAATGATTCATCCCATTAAGGCATTGACGAAACTAAGGTGACAATTGTACTTTAAATATACTGAAAAATCAATTGCTCTTAATAAATTGAAGTAGAAAACAGATAAAATACTTCTGTGACAGCAACAATATTTATTACGGTATGCTTATACTACAAGCGGACGATATCAAACATAAAAGCCACAAAAGCGCTTAACAAGAACAAAACTAAATTTAATTTAGAGCCCGGTAATAACTACAGATATATTAGTTAATTGCCGCAAGCGATACCACCTCCCTAACTAAACACCGTAATATAATTTAATATTTAGATTGTTATCAAGATGTTTCCGATAATTCATAAAAGGTATACGGTTAATTTCGTACCACACATATCTCATGTCGCGTTCTCTAAACCCGTGTGTGAATATCGGAGTACAATCACTTATCATCTTTAAAGAGACATAAATTCACGAAAAATCGTTATTCCAGCCCATCGCCCTAAAAGCAGGGCTGCTTGTGTGCATTGCATGCTCGTAAATTACCCTACGACGACGCACTAAAATAGCGTAACACCCCAATACCATGGGAACGAAAGACCCACCCTACGACCTCACGCTAAATGCCTACAAATCTGTCGTACGAGTCGGAATAAAAAAAACATCAAGATAGACGTAGTGACGCGATTAGAAACGCCCGTTCAATAAACAATTTATAAGGGATAAAGAAATTTCTTAAACACGAATGATAAATGCATCAGTCACGCGATGAAAGAGCTGCGTAAATTGGAATGAGGTGGAAGGCTGAACAATACAGGAGCAGGGACGCGGCCGGAAGCATCGCGAATTTTTCCCTGTTATCCCAACAACAATGGAAGTCAGTTTCAATACTCACCTAGGCTGCATGCCGTCTTTTGTTTAATTAATTATCCGACGACCGGAATAATTAAGCTCAAATTCGAGGCCGTGATTAAAGCCGCTCTATTCCAAATATTAATAATATCAGGTCCACATTGTTTGTGTTGTTAAATGGAGGTAATTATCTGCTTGCTTAGTGTAAATTTATTGCACAAATTTTACTAAAGACCCCGATGGAGAAATATTCAAAAGCATTTGTTTCATGGTATATAATTTCCGTGTTTAATTAGTTTGGTGGTTTGAATATCAATTACTCTGAATACTAGTATGTTTGATTCGAGTAGTAGCACAAATCGGTGATCGGTCATTCAATGACAGTAGTCTCCATAGACTGGCGGGCAATGGAGCGGGAAGCATCTATGGTTTCATGGTACCAGTGCCATCAATCAGTACGTTTGCAATACGGCCGATAATGTATCGCCAACAACCCAACATTTAATTGTTGATGGATCGCTACGAATCCCCGACAGGCGAATTACACGGACGAATATAATATTTTCGTGCGAAGAATTTTTTCATTCGCTCTAGCCGTGCATATTCGATACGGATTTATTATTTTCATCTTTACATCTTACCCTCTTTTAGGCTCGGAAGCGATACGTGAAATGACGGAAGATATGAAGGGCGGTAATGGAGGAAAATTGTGCTTTATTCGATTTTGATAGACTCGGATGGCGGATTTAGGTCCCGCTGTCACTGAAGGGTTTTGATGAGCCGTGATACGATTTTGATAAGATGTAATTTTATGCCAAGGACAGAATGATAGTTGAATATCGGAAATCACACTATTTACAGTTTGACTTTCTAGTGAGAAGGAAAGCTCGTAAATGATCCGGCTTCATACGGCCGGTTCGAAAATTTGTCTTAATTAGGAACTATGATTATGTTTAGACTTGTAGTATTTAACTAAACGTAATTAATCAAAAACTAATGCATAAGGCATCGCAATTCATAAAGGATATTTTTTTTTGTAAAAGAAAAGGAACCAGCTATTAATTAAAGGTTTAGTAGCTTCGAGCTTTATCCAAAACGTAACAAAATAAAATAAACTTTAGTTAAATCATACGAAGGTGCCAATTACATCACTAAAGCTTAGTATCATCATACAAGTTAAACCTTTTCACAATATCATAACGTTGCTCGCTGGGTGTTCTCAGCCATAAAAACTATTTTTTCTACTACGCTATCTTATTTCAACAAGAACCACTTCTGAAGTAGCATTTTGATATATTTGTTCTTCCACAGATAAGCTAAGAACTAGAAACCGCATTTAAAACGTGAATAAAAGTTATCTCTAACATAGCTTTTTTTTCTTTTTGCTTTAGACAATCAAAGGTGTATTTACTACCTTTTTAAAACATTATTATACCATTGTTAGTGAACAATGAAGCTAGATTATTTTAGCGTCATATTATTTTGAACCTTATCATAGCTAGGTACTACATAAATACGAAAATTATGTGATATAAAAAACGAATGATGACAACGAACATAAAGTTAAGTGCGTAGTTCAAGCAATCATAAAAGCAATTTGGAGGATTAATATTTTACGTAATAAATTAGTAATATATAAATTACTTTATTATCATGCAGTGTACACCGGTTTTGGGAAACAACAGCGAAATTAAAAAAAAGTACTATATAATAGTATCTATATTGTTCTTTTAAAGTGGTACACTTGCGTTTTAAACTTCAGAAAATTCTATTAAAAACAAAGCTAATTCAGAAATTACATTTTATGGAGAGATTTGTATCATTTGTCCCACTAACTGATTCCGTAAAGATAGTATAATTTAATTTATACTCTCGTATCGATAACCCATGCGTTATGGGAGCGGTCGCCCGCAGTCCCAATTACCTATACGATAAACGGCTTATTTACGACCCAACGAGCGTCTAAAGGAATTAAAATTCATTGTTTCTTATCCTGAAAATACATACCTAAAGATACACTAAGGTCAGAAGATATCTCCGCTTTATCTGTAACAAGAATAGGCTTTTAAAACGAGAGGCGCTTGATACCAAGTGGAATAATTACGTGACCTCTTGAAATTGGAAGATTTCGAAGCGGACAGGACCCGCAGTGATCCATTTGTTTCAAACTTAAGGTGATATCGAGTTTCGTGAATGAATTCAAACTTTTCGATTATCGGGTGTTAGATAACAATAGCAGATAAGAATTGCTTTTATAGCCGAGATATTCTCGTAAAACGACGTTAAAAGTTTCATTTGATAGAGTGAAATGTTTATCGCAACCGATCCTTTGTATGGCTTTTTTATTTTTGTGATAACGTTTATATTGTTTGGCTACTCTGGAATTTTATTTATCCGGGTATAAGCTAATCCAATCGATGTCATCGCGTTCGCTGGGGTTAGAGTGCATAGTGGATGTGAAAAAGGTAAGCGCACTTTATATCGGAACGCAGGGCGCACTAAGCGCTTTCGGCGCTTCGCAAAAATGCGTATACTCCAGTTTCAAACCGAAGGTTTTTTTGGACGGCAACAATTAAAATTTGACAAGCTGCCGATCGCTCGGATAGCATGTTCGTTATACACGTAAATTGTTTCCGTTGTGGAATTTATTTTCAATTGGAGTGGCTTTTTGTTACAAAAATCTTGTTTTGTGCCTGTAAATTGATATCTCAAACAGAGTGCTCATATTTAAGTAGATGCTGGAACTTTTTTTTAAATGTGTCGTCATGTTTTAATGAAGATTTATGCAATTTTTATAATAGCAATTATTAGGAAATTTGTAATTATTAAACCTCAACTGAGTCTATTTAATAATTTGATATAATGTTAACCTACTTGCGTAATATTTTGCATATTGAGAAAATATATTTCAAGTCTTAATTATAATCGTTATTAGTATGACAAGTAAGAACAATGACGAATATTAAGTTATTGCACGTGCAAGAAAACACCCACTACACCTTTTCTTAGTTTCCTCTTCATTTTGCAAACAGTACAGAGTTTTAAGCAGTTAAGTGGGCTGACGTTGATACTGTAAATATGCGCATATTTCTTGAGTATTGTATGTAAAGCGTATGATACTGGTGACCTCGGAGACGGGTGCATAGGGGGACGGATTTGAGCCATTAGTAGTCAATATAACTGTCTCGAGATGGAATAATTCATTGATGTTATGAGGCATGACTTGTTTACTTTTACTCCTGTTTCTTTAACCCAACTCAATGGCCTAGTCAATGTGTAAAGTAATATGTATTGGTAATATAAAATAAAAGAGATTATTTTTAATTTTATTTTTTATAATTATGAATTATGGGATCAATCTTTTGAATTCACCGGTAGAGAACTAATATGGTGATGAATTGCTGTTCTATCTCTGTTTAAGAAGAAGTTTTTATTCTAACAAAAGTTATTGGCTGAAACTATTATTATTTCATCGTTGATGATTCTATTTTGGAATTTGAAAATTGAGAATTTAACTCTTCTCAATTATTCGCAACAAAATTTAAAAATAAATGTTCTCTATTTTTGTTTTATATGTTGGTGAAAGTTTTTCTAATTCTAGTTACACCACTAGATTATTTAGACTACTGGAAACCGTAGTGTCTTATTCTAAAATACTACGGCTTCGAGTGTATAAATACATATATAAAAGATATTGACCAAATTTTTAATATCGACAGATAATCTACAAATTAATCGTATTTGAATAATTATAGCTTTCAATGCCTGCAATAATATGCAGTATGCAGTCAGAAACAGAGATACGTAACTGAAAGGATTACCAATATTGTACCACGAATTCATTAACATAAAAATAAAAATAAATTTTGAAATGTGACGCTATGTCAACAGGCCGTAAAAGGTTAGAAAAAAATACATATTTTATTTTTAATTTCCGTTGCTGTAAGTGAAACAAAATGAATGTATCAGATGTTACGGTTACAAGAACTAATGTATCTATTTGTAACTCATGTTTCCGGCTTTTTGCTGTCCCGACATCGAACCTAGCAATTACAACGATTTGTTGCACTGTTCCAATAGGGTTTTTGTAAATAGAAACTCTTTTTGGTGAGTACAATTTATTTTTTGTTTTCCTTTTTCCCGTCGTGTTTTGTTTTTGTATTTTTTATTTTTTTCTTTTTGACAAGGTTGATAAGGTTTTATTACATTTAGATACTTTATTAAGTGCGTTTTTACTATTAAAAAATCTAGATTTAGGTTAAAAAAGTAACTTTGAACACAATAATATTTTTCTATTCCAGTACCTATGAGTTTTGACACCATTTTTTTTTCATCGTCGATAAAATTTCATTTAACCCGTCCCATATTTACAACAACTTGGTATTGAGTGACCGTGTGATAATTTTATTAACCATTATCAAGGGTTACTAGCTACGTTAGACTTTATTCACAGCAACTTAACCAATTCCAGTACCGAGGCAGCTACAAATTAATCTTGAAAAAAAAAAATAACATTGACATTTACGTCGACTTATTTTTTCCACTCTAACTTTTAGTACATTTTCGCTAATTCATCGCGTCTCGTCGGCGTCGATAAGTGGTCCACGGTTCGGCCGGAACTCAGCTTTTTTCAACCCGCAAACTCTTGAGAGCCCCGCAAAATGTCTTCGAAATGACTTTTTCTCTTACAAGTACATTTCGACATTTTTTTTTACAATGGTAGCACTTAAGGTTGGTAGTGTTGGCCGCTTGGGGCCAATGTTTGTAAAACTCATTGGTAGTGGAGAAAATAAATTTGGATCTTGTTTGGCTCTTAATGTGTCTTTGCTATGGAATTAGTGAGTGCTTGAGGATAAGTACTGTTAGTATTTGTGTTTAGTAGTGAGTATTGCTTGAAGTTTACACAACGAGTTTTTGGTTAACAAGGTTGCACCTGGTTAGTAATTATACGGACGAAACGTTTGGGGTCCGTGCGGAAAAAAATATTTGAAGCGTCTGCACTTTTCTGAATATTTTTATTGTGTATCACTGACAATAGCATTGCTATAAGAATAGGTAAATAGAAATCAATTATTGCCAATAATGTGTAGATAAAGTTAAATAGGGCATAATAAGATTGATTTTTGGGAAACCATAATTAGAGACAGCCAACTCAAAAATACGTATATACCTAATTAACCTATACGATAACCTGGGTTTATGTCAGTTGCTTTGAACTTCTAATCACATTTTTATGCAAACAAAAATATTTTTTGTTTTATAATTACCAAAATAAACAAGATGACGATTTTTAAAATAGGTATAATAATTACGACGTTATCTATAAATTGTATATTTGAGATATTTATTATTGTAATAAACCGGTCAAACCAAATCTGCAGTTTAATCATTTACAATTTATAAGCATAGATATTGCTCTATTGTATGGCCAAAAAAAATTCGTTACTAATAAATAAATTTCCTATATACTTTTCGTCAAATCAAGTATCATTGCAAAAATAAAGCTCCCATAATTCATATCATATTGCATCATTCATATCATATTCATCGCATATTGTATTACTAAATTAAAACATTTCTATGCCTATTTATTAACGTAAATGTACTAAATACATTTCACATTAGAGCAATTGAATAATGCACATAAATAGTACCATCCCAAATCATTCAATAAAACACGCAAAATCGCAATAACTCTATACTCACAATAAAAATAAATCCATGTCAAGAACAAAAGGGTACAGTCTATCACAAAATCACTCAACAATCCACGAGAATACCAATTTCAAAAAAGTCACGTTTAAACACACTGACGTTTAAAATTCGCGCCAATCGCACGGAGCGCGCGACACCCTTCCCGCTCAAACGTTGGGAACGAACTAAATCGGTCTCGCCGCCAGTCTAGACAAGGGCGGTATAGGAAAGGGAGAGGGAGGGGATAGGGCAAATCAACCCCGGCCAACATTCGCCCAAAACGTCCAAGCTCAAACATCAATAAGGAAGTATCTTATTAAGTATTAATAACGGCGACTTTGTACTTCAATTAGATAAAATCATTTGACGTGATATCCCAAACAGATTTGCTGCAGGCGATACCAAAGTAAGATAATTAATGCGTTTCCGAATTGAAAACTTTCGTTCTGTGAGTGAAGTTGCTTGTTTGTTTTTCAGTTGCGTCGGTTTTAATTTTGTTTGTAAAATTCTCAGTTATTCATATTTGGGATATAACTTTATTTCCGGCTTTTAACGATATTTTGTCTGGGATACTACGAGAATTAATTTGTTTTTCTTTTTTTTTCTTTAAAAAACACGATTAATCCTTGTGTCGCAAGGGGTTTTACAAACATAAAAATCACATGCACAAAGAACAACCAGACTTAGAAAAGAAGAGAAGTTCTTTGTGGTCGCTATTCAGCACAACTTCGCAAACTCATGCTGAATTTTATTCTAAAAATACTATTCGCTTGAGCAAGAAAGAAAAATACTGAAAAATAAAACTGGTATTATCGGCAATATGTTTTTGCGCTAATCTGTAGTCAATGACTCCTAATACTAACAATCTCTCGACCCGTTTATTGTTCTTTTCTTCATGTTTATTTGAAAAAGAAAACAAATTAGGTTTTTCATATCCCGTGGGCGATTTGTAAGCTCATAACTCTATGATGACGTCACGCCCATCATTACGACTGTCTATCTATCAATACGTATTACAGCGGATTAAATCCTATTTGCTCATATTGAAAACATAAACGAATATGTCTGTTAGGTATTTCGTAAGTCGTAGCTGGGTATACTACGAAATATGGGCTCTGAATAAAAGTATGCTAAGACAAATAATGATATAAACAAATGCCACTTACTATATTATCATATTGTTGTCTAGGTTGCCTTAGGTAATAAAGTGGGACATTTCTGAAACTTCGTTCATTAGTTATTAGTACTACACGAGTAAATATAAACACAGTGAGTGATTTATAAGTGTTAGATATAAGGAATAATAAATAAGACTACAAATTACACAAAGCTTTTTCTGTAATTCTAGGTGCAATAAACAATTAGATCTATCTTTTCTTCTATAATTTTGCCTATTCTATTTGTGATGTTTTTAGAATTAAAGTTAAGCTGAAATTCTAGATTCTGAGTACAAACAATATAAGGTCTATAGTAATGTATGTAAATAATATTATTGTAAAATAAATATGTTGCATACGCATGTAGGCGGAACTGTTTTAATTTAGGACTATACTACGAAGTAATAATGTGAATAATGCATTCAATTATATTGTTCTAAGTAAATCCTTTTACAGTTTTGTCCGAAATGTTCGTATAAGCCAAACATTACTAGTACCATTCAATTACGAAAATCAACCGTAACTTTGAAATAAGGGCTACTAATATGCCGTCGATAGTCAATGCAGATGACTTTTATTTTCTACGAATAAAACAGTAGTTCCTAAAACCATGTTGAATAATTAAAATTTTGTACAAATGCTTTCCAAAAATACAAAATTGCAAAATTTTGTAGACTGAATCTCCAAAAAATATTCTAAAAAGACCTTGTGACATACAGAATACAGAAAATTTCTATCTTATGTTGAACAATAAAACATAAGAAAGTTTCAAGAAAAAAGTTTAGTTACATGTAAAACAAAATTTCCTACGAAAATTTTACAACGTATGTACACAAACCGTAGATAAGCTTTATTTATTTTTTAACTAGCAATTATTTATACAAACCATTTCCAAAAGAAAATATAAGCCCAAAGAGCATTCGCAAACGAAAAGAAAAACTAAACTACATTTTTATTAAAACCCATCTCATCAGTTAGAAATAGGTAATAGATAGAAGTTCTATTAATAAAATGTCTGCATTGCACTGGATGCTGAGAATAATCCGTATTGATCTGGTTTAAATTTAGTTCAGTACAGTACGTAAAAAGAAATGCTGTGAGCGCAGAAACACGTTGAACTCGATGTGAAAATCGTTTGGATTTAGTAATGTTTTAGTTTAATTGCTCATTGGACTTATCTATTATGTCCCGTGCCTGTTTAATGGTACGTTAGAATAAAAGAGCTGAGTTTTTTGTTTAGAGAACGTTTTCTTTAATGCCGAAAGTAATTGCTAAAGTACTAACAATACTGCTGTTGTTTTGTTTTAGAATAGTAATTATCATTATTATTGTCGCCGTCTTGAAAATAAACGCCTTTTGTTTGTCAACAAGAATGTAATACGTAATAGGAGCTGTTGCTATAACAGAGTCAATAAATGCAAATAAAAAAAAAACTGACTGCCCGTGCTGTAATATTTTGTTACCATTGAATACATTTGCATTTATTTTTGTTTTGCCTAGGTATTGGAACCTACTAGCTAGACAATAAATAGTGCGTTCAATATCAGTTAATAGCAAAAGTAAACTTTATTTTATTAAAGATGCTGTGAATGTAAAAAACTCACTACTGATTAGCGGTTGACTGTACAATACGATATTGTAACAGAATTTAAAAATAAAACGCATTCTGTAAGCCCATGTTCCTTGTAATCCATCTCAAAGAGATGCGGGCTGTAATGACAAATTGATGCACTTATGACGCGTCGTTTTAATACCACGCAGTTTATACTGGCACTGAATAATAGAGATATGATGACGCTGCAAAAATGTATTTTAAGTAAGTAGACAATACAGACAATGATCGTAATAATGTCTGTACCTAAAAAAAGTTAGCACATATTAAGTATGAACTGTAGCCACTAGTTTTAATAAAACGGCGCTCTTTGTTCTGAACAAATTTTACGATTCTACATGTTCATACTAGTGCCAACAGTTGGTATACTTATTAATTATACCTCTAAGTGACGAACGCTTAGTTACGCGCTAAGGGTTGTTTATTTAATACTGGAATGGAATTTATACTTTTAAGGCGTAGGCACACATATTTGTTTTGAGTGGGTTGGTGTGCTTAGCATATTTATATGAGCTTGTTACGTAAATATTTAGTTAAAAATATATATTAAAAGTTTAATTATAACGATATTATACAGTAGTATTAAATATATTTTTATATGGAAACAAGACAAATGTTATAATAGATATGTAGATAACTGTCAAAATTTTGCCGAACCATTGAACCCTTTTGAGAAATGATTAATTTAAAAAACACGATCTGAATTGTAAACCACATGCAACGCGTTACCAAAAACTGTCAAAACGACAATTACAGTGTATACTTAGAAACAGGGTTATTCTGGGAAAACGAAACGTTACCGTAATATTGTAGTGACGTGAAATAGACGGGTTAATCGTAAGTTTGCGTTAAGAACTAGTTGAGTGTAGCACCAGTTAATCCCCACGTCGAGTTAATCTCACAGAATCTTAAGATAAAGCTTGTAGGCCGTCGCCTCTCAGCACACAATATTATCTTTAGTATACATGAATTCTGTATCTACATAAACAATGTTTTGGTTGGCTTAGAATTAAATTTTATTTCGAATTAATATTCAATTTAGTTTACATCATTTGTGAAATAGAATTAGCAATTAATTATTTTGAAATTAACAATGCATGCGTGTGCACTGTTTAAGCTTTTATAATATTAATTGTAGTTTAATCCGCGAATGGTCGCAACTACAGAATTAAGTTTACATGTACTCGTGTTTTATACAATTGCAGTAGTTTTGGCAATTGATATAAAATATGTTTTCGTCAGAATAATAAAGGCAGACATTATGTTATAAATTTAGACACTTTAGCTTTACACCGAATTTATTTTATACCAATTCTCTTCTCGACTTCTTTTATGTCCTTGCAAATATATAAAGTAGATGAGTTTTAATTAATCTTTTATATGCAACGGTAATAAACAATATTTAAAGCATTCATTTATGTATATATATATATTTTTACCTATATAATATGTCTTTAGCCTAAGTATTTAAATGAAAACGACTCTACGGTAGAGCCCATGCAATTACAACGGGCGCGAGTCGCGGACTAAACTAGCGGTTACACACGCGTTCCTACGTACAATTAATACGCTAAAACGTTTCCCTAAAGACGGTTTAAATGTTGTTGAAAACCGCATTAGAGTCTACATATCAGTTTACAAATATATCTAAGTACAAATACAAGCGAGCACTATTTGCGTAACTAAACCATTGATATACGATCGTATCATTTAAAATTATGGAATGATAATCCAAACTTTTTTACATTAAAATTTAACATTTCAAGTAAATACATGTTATTTAATTATTTTACCCATCTTATCATTACGCCCTTTAAGTGTATAGTGGTAAGTGCGTTTTCGCTTCCAACGTTAAAGGTTTGCAACTGTGGGTATTTTTTTTTTTCTCAATTCTGGTAGGTGGAGTTAGCGGGATTGTGTTTATAAGCGTTATTACTAACAACGTTGCAAGTCCAAGTCCGACTGCATTTTACATACTGTTTTTTTAAATTTGGCCTTATTGCAAAGCATAGTTCTATTTAAAACATTTTTTTATTCGACCCCCGCTCTAAGGTATTTAATCCTTGTATCGCAAGGGGTTTTATAAAATTCAAGTCACATGCACAAAAACATTGTCCCATGCGGGGATCGAACCCGCTGCACGCCGCGCACAGTGGTAATTTGGCGTGGTGTACTATACCACTCGGCTATCCGTGCAGTCAAAAAACTTATATTCACTCCGTACCGAACCCCTCTGTTTTAAGATGAACAACGATTAAACAACCTCTGATAACTCTTCTTAATTCATCTTCACACATAATATCGAAGTCTATTAATATCATTCACTGGTTTAAAAGAAACATTTATGTCAGTGGCACTTAAGTCGCTTGCCCGGTAGCCTCAGACAATAAAACAATAGAGCAAGACAGTCGGAAATGCTTCCTTCCCAAAACAATTAATTTAACAGCTGTAGACAGATTTAAGAATTAATAATACACTGTAACCCTTTCACTTTTATAATAATAAGTTTGGTTTAGAGTTAAAAATATTTATTTTAAATGTTTCTTTCCATTACAGCAGTAGACGTTTACGTTTCTATGATTAGAAATGCGCTTGTCAATATTAAATTATAGATTTGTTTTACTAACTTACACGTGTATAAATAATAATATCTTGGGACTACTCACACACGGCAACTTGACAACTAATAAACATACTTACATAAATATTTCTGAATACATACATTTTATAGATTAATCACACCCAAACACAGAACACATGATCATGCTCATTACACAAAGATTTGTCCTAGGTGGGAACCGAACCCAATCAGTTCCGGTTTAGGTCAGTCAGGGTTATCAGTAAAATAATTACTAGACTAACAGGCAGAATAATTTTATTATATCATTCTAATAACTATCATATAACCAAATGTCTTAGTTTTAGCTACCTAGAAGTACCTAATTATAGCCTGGTGAGTTCCTAAACTAAAATAACTCCTAGACTTTATTATAGAGCCTAATAATAGTAAAACAAAGCATAGGTACAAGTAAATAGCTGCTATCAAAATAAAATAAAACCTCGCGTTTCTTTGTTTTAGACCCTTAGTAACCCATTCCACAACAAAGACTATTATTGCCCCAGGATACTAAACTCCGTCCAATCAGACAGGTGAATTATCCGTATAATTAAACAGCCTTCAACGAAAGTAGCTTAGATAATTTAATTAATGTTCCCTGAAAAGTGCAACTTAATTAAAAGTTAATTCGACAAGAGTTCCTAATCTGAAAATGGGCACGATTTACTTTCAGAGATAGGTATCAATTTAAACTTTTTTTAATCTTCATGAATACATTTCGAATTTCGAATGTAACTAGGCTCCTCAAGTACCTTACCATACTTAAAAAAAGAAAAAAGGTTGGTACCTACTGGCCAGTTAGTTATGTCGATGAAATAAAATAAAAAAGAAAACATTTTCACTATTCTATTTTTGAAAGCGGTGAAGGGTGGGCGAATCAGGGTGCTGTCCATTGTATTGACGTTCTGAAAGTGCTACTTTGTAGCCTAGTTGGAATAAATGAGTTTTTGATTTTGATTTTGATTTTGATTTTGAAACTTGCTATTTAAATTTTCTCCAGCCAGATACTAAAAAAGTAGTAATAACGAAGACCAGCTTATTAGTAAGTCTCTTAATTAATTATTTAATTGAACCTCACTTCGATGCGAAGTAAGCTGGTTTTTCAGGCGACTCAATAAGCGAACGTGTCGGAACTTGTTAATGCTCAACTATGCTTAAAGTCGAGCATCGAGCACTCCATGACTCAACTAGATTTGCGCTAAATTCACTGCCGCCATGTTAATTTGCGCAACGAATTTTATGAAAATTAATTGTGAAAATTGTGCTGTATTTTCAGGTAATTGATAATAATGGTTAATTACTATGGAGTAATGTTTTCTTTGTACACATTTATGTTGTGTTTTATGTTTAAGTTAAGTTTTCCTATCTTATGGAAAATATCAGCGGTTCCGATATTATTAGGGTAATATTAGGCTTTGAGACAGTTTTAACAAAACGGTGCGCTCTATTTTGACACTAATTTTACAATTTCACATGTTCATACTAGTGCTAACAGTTCATACGCGATATGCGCACTCTATAGTTTACCCTTATTTATTCCTCTAAGTAGTGTTTGGAACAAGGATAAGTGTTACGCAATATTCAGTATCAAAACTGAATTGCGACACCAAAAACATACATAACAATATTGTGTTATGATAAAGTAGTAGGTACAGAAACATGATACAATGCTAAGTAACGCATAACATAACAGTAGCTCTATCTTACTAACGCACACGTGTTATATAACAGGAGGTCGGGATCTTATTATGTAACGTGAATGCGAAGTGATATTTTACTACCGCAGACATTTGCACGTTTAGCTTAATATAGCGTTTTGTTTGTTTTAATACGTGTTAGCATTAATAAGTGATTACTTTATGTATGTTTTTTTTTAGCTTTACGTTGCTAGCTTAAGTCTTCTAGCTACGTTCTGACTCAGTGTTATAAAAAGGAAAAAAAAAACTACATAAACGCTAGAGTAGTGTTGTTACAACAACCTTGTAACATAATATCGAGTAATGGAAACGATGAATACTAAAGAAACTAGTTTAGTAAGAGAGCTTTTTGTTTCTGATAATGGTTTGTCCATGTTCTTCAAGCAAGGTAAGAGTGTTGTATCAATTTAATCTGTTGTCAAATCTACTGATCACGACTGTGATTGGTTGACCAAAAATTTAACAAACAATCGCAGCACTTAGCATGAGATTTGACAGGTAATTAACAAATTTTTGTGTTGAGTTACCTTTCAGAAACCGGGAGCTAGTGTTTTTTATTTGTGTAGCAAAAAACTAAACAATTTTCTGCACCTCTATATAAACTACTAGCTGTTTCCCGCGGCTTCGCCCGCGTGGATGTCAGTTATAGCTTATTTCCTTTCTCAGACTCTATAGACTGTCTCTGTACCAAATTTAATTTAAAACGGTTTAGTCGTTTGGGTGTGAAAGCGCGACAGACAGGCAGACCGACAGAGTTACTTTCACATTTATAATATCTATTAAGTGTTCATAAGCAAGAACTCTCAAACATGTATATAATTGAGGTAAAATTTTAAAAGAGACCAAAATAGAAAATACGGATCTACTACTTGCCACAACTTACTTCAGTGCGAGCTTACCTCTTGATGCATTCGCTAGATACCATTTCACAATTACAATAATAACTGGTGTTCTGCCAACGTTGCTCGTAAACACAATTTTCCTTACAGCGTGGTCAAGTCCTGTTTACAAGACAGCCTGGAAGCGTTCCAAAGTTTCACTACCCAACTCATTACTGTACTACTGTTCACAGGGAATGCCCGTGAAATCTTTTAGTGGGCACTTCACTTGCCGTTTTAATTCTGTCTCTACATTGCGTGCTTCGTTAAACTCAAGAGGCTATTTGGCTGATGTTTGGACGAAGAGGGACGCCCATTATTTTTGCCGTATGAGCGAATTATGGGTAATTTAGTACGTGCTGTAAATTCTGAAGCCTACGGTGCTCAGACACTACATAAAACGAAATATGAAATTATGAATAGATACTTTTTGTGGCACAAAGATCATTTTTATGTGCTTTTTATTATTTTTTTGGAAACCCATTACACGTTTTACAATAACAGAAGATAATAAAAACAACCTAAAAACTTCAAAATACAAGAAACATCAATGTTGTCTCCAAATTTTAGTATCACCATTCAATAGTATCAAAGCGCATACCTCATTTCGGTCCGATAGGCATTCTCTATAAAAACACAGCTGCCATCGACAAAGCGTCTATTCCCGATGGTCACTTATTGTTCAACACCGACCACGTACAATCAACGACATCACAGATCACCCGTCTTCATAACAATACGACTTGGGTTCTGTACCAAGCTATAGAAACGATCACAACTATATATTTCCAACAATAACATACTTTTTTCACTTTACTCCTTCACATACATAGAGTAAAATACTCTAATATAAAGATACTGATACACTGGTGATTTATTTAAGCTGTCTATAGTGTTTTTCGATGTGTGATGTCCCCATGTTACGCGTAGGTCGATGTCGTTTATTTTGACAAACGGACGTGAATTCCCTTTGTTGTCTTTAGTGCGATATATCAACGGTTGACACTTAATTCTGTACGAAAATAAAAAACATGAATGGAACCTTTTTTGAATTCGAATCGATAAAGTTAAAATGTTTGATTATTGAATGGAACCATTTCAATTTTTATCGATACCTACGTAAGGTATCGGTACAACTATTTTACGCATTCTAGGTGGTATTCACGATAGTATTTTTAAAGGTCGTTAAAATTGTTATGCGTTTGCCTTCAAATAATAATAATAGGTTTGATTTACATGAAACATGTCACCTGTTGTAATCCAAATAATTAACCGAATCGTTTCTGGCAACAAATGATTTATTATCACACCAATAGAATTTCAATGAACTCGACCACCCGCTTACTCACTAACGATGTCGTTTTGTGGACAATAGTGCTGGTACAATGCAAGAATAACGACCTTCCGAGACACTGTCATAGATACTGATGCTAGCTAAACAGCCAAAAACAAAAGACGAATATAAATCACGGAGAACACGCGTCCAAATGCAAATACAACTGAGGCCAATCCTTCAAAAATCCACTCTACACCATTGCAATAAGGCAATGAATCGCATAATGAGGCTGCACGTAAAATTTAAAATGGTGATGCTTAACTGTAACCGCTTCTGTGTAAACAATAGACTTTTACACTCCGTGTTATTATGTTGGTAACATAATTATTGGTCCATTGTCGGGCATACGATTCTCAAAAATGCCTCATGGGTGTTAAATGGCCCTGCAATTGTTTGCTAGCGGACTGTGCGTGGACAAAATATTTTTACCGCAACTTGGAACGAATTAATTGTGAGAAGGTTCAATTGTTCTTTTTGGCAAAGGTTGTAAAGCATTGAAGACAGTGCATTGAATGTAAAGCATGCATATTAGTGTAACTAAAACACAAAGGATTTAAATAAAGACTTTTAGACAATTCTTGATATATTTACAACCTTCTTCCCGTCACTTTAAGTTCTCCCTATTTTTACAATCTTTATTAGATTCTATGTTAAAAAATTGACAGGTGTATAGAATAGATATTACTGCGATTAAAACATGATTAACCCTTCTAAAAATGAATGTCAATACAATTCAAAATCTTAAAATAATTAAAGCAATTACGAATAATTTCTGTAAATATTTTCAGTAATAGGTGAACGACTAAGTAAACGCGTAAACCTGACCACAGCCGGTGCCTAATTACCCTATTTGCGTCCTTCTCACTGTCTGGGGAAAAGACAGGGACAGACAATTCGATAGACACTCCCTTCTCGGCAATTTACGGGCGTGGAGCGTTCCTGTTAATCTAATTTGCGCTTTCACGTTTAGTTTGGCGTCGCCTTGACCTTTTGTAAATGCATTTTGTATGTTTTATGTTGTTGGCTTTTGATAATTAAGCCATTTTGCAGGGGTAAATGTTTCGGTTCGTGCTATTTAATTTATATATTGATTCGTATGAGTTACGGAGTTGAAAAGGGTTTTATATCTCTGACTTCAATCAAATGTTAGTTTTAATACATTAATATATAAATATTATAAATTTTATTTTAAAATCTATTAAATTTTACTTTATTCATTTAAAGAAAAAAATATATTTAATAAAGTGTAATCTTTAATAACAACAATACATATAACTTAGATATTGCTTTAATATTAAGACATTTTCCCTAGCGTCTAAAAAATGAACCTGTCAATCAATCAGACTTTCAGAAAAACATACAAAGATGATTAGAAAAGCTCTTTCCTTTACACGCAGAGGTAATTGCGTGCGTACCTTTTGTGAGTATGTGGACCCTCACTATCCGAACATTGTTGTTACTCATCGCATGACAGCCCAAATTAACACATCGTCCAATCTATGCTCCCTCCAGTCCGTATGTACAGAGGGAAAGTTTTGTAATAAACGAATTGATGTACGGTCCAATTAGAACTGTTCTGATAATGTGTTCAGAGCAAAATGTCTCGTTTTGACAATAAAAATATGAACGTAATATAATGTTAAGAAAATATGATACTACCAAAAACGTAAGTACCTAATAATTTTACGATACGAAGATCAAATGATAGGAATACGACATTATCTATGTAGCAATTATATACACTAATTGAATGAGTGTTATTAATGTAAAATAGATACATAAATTAGTCTAATTATAGGTATGCATTTATTTTTAACTAAGTATGTCATATTATTATGTGTTACTTTAGTTTTATTTTCGTAAACATAAGTGAATGACTAAAACTCTCCATTTAGGTAAGTACCTACATCTTCTCCACTTTTCGCTTGGCAATCACTCAAGTCACGCACTATTAAAAGGCTGCTTAACATTGCGTATTCCTTAACGGGCTCTCGAATTGCCTTTTAGCTTACCAGATATACCTACACCTACACATATACCTCATTAACTCACATACTCAAGCCAATCCTCACAATTATAGTAAAACCGACACCAAATTTAAAGAATAATAAAATTTTATGAATCTGATTTGCTAATGGCCGACAATTGAAACGTCAATCAGTTTAAAGCCGCCGTTAAGTCTTATTCTGTCCCTGTGAATTATTTTTAAAATAAAATAAAGTCTAATCTGCCTAATGTGTAAAGTAGCGACGGACAGATAATTAAGAAGGTATTAAACTTGAGTTTAGTTTGATACGTGCTTAATTTTTTTTTTCCGATCACGTGAACAAGTTGTATATGACAAAGCAATTATCCAAATATCCTTCACACAAAACTAATAACAACTATATTCATCAAAGCAAATCGTCATGATACGACCGTGAGAAAGCTTGGGAAGTAATCTGAGGGTAGAAGAAAATTTTAGTATCGCGTGTTTAGACCGGGGAAGACGCACGCGATCCTGTTTTCTTTGCTAAAGAAATATCCGTTTATGATTTACTGGTACGCTTCAAATACATGTTTTGTACCGAGAACGGATTTCCAAGATAGATTTTTGCGTTACTTAATTATTATTTATGGATCTTATTAGACTAGTGATTATAAATACAGGTTACTGCGTTGTGCGTTACGGGTTTCATTTGCTTTCACGATATTTAATAAAAAAAATATATATTTGTGTGGTAAGAAAAATAAAATGAGTTGTAAAAATGATTGTTATATAGTCGATTTATAGTGTAAAGAACTGCACACATGAATAGTGAAGAACTTAAATATTAAACGCTATATTCTAAGCACTTTATTACGTATTTATAGGCTTCTTTTAGAGAAGTATCTTCATTTAGTATTACCATATGCAACTATTCGTTACCCCAATAATTGTCTATCACGGGAAAATAATATATTGTACGTCGTTAAATTTTAAGCGCTTCTTACTCTTGAAAACAACCAAACTACATAAATCAGTTTGATGTTTGAACTTCTAATACCGAAAAGGTAAAAATCAATGCTTATTTTAATACCACATTGAAGTCGCTTAAAATAGACAGCAGCCATTTTTCTCTTAACGACACATAAGAGCCGTTTTATAATATTCAACCTTCAGTCAATTTATTAAAGAGAACCGCTTTCATCACAGTATCCGTGGCATTATGTTTTCCTATTACTTTCATAATATTTATTTTACACGGCTCAATGATGTTTGAATAAAAACATACTTTATTTGTAATGACATAAAGCTCCATTTTGGTGGATAAACCAAGTTTATTCAGTACCGTTTCAAGTTAGGCGACTCCATTTCTTTTGCCGCCCGTAATAATGTTTGGCGATTTATCAAATCGCAATTTCGTAATAGATACCCGCTTGATCTGAATGATGATAAAAAGTTATATATTGCCTTCATTTACGCTTAATTGAAATATACAATTGGTCAAATAGATGTATAATTGAGAAATAATTTCAAAAAATGCTGCGTACATTTTATCTAAATCTTTAAATTTAGTTTTACGTTTAACGACGCAGTACGGTACTGGGAATCAAGAAGGTTTACAAAATCGAGTTAATTAATATAATGAAGATTAATAAAATAAATTTAAAATAATTATCTTCGTATTGTTATAAGCAAATTAATTATTCAAATCGTATTGCTTTTATGTTTTGGTTCAAATTCATCCATTAGTAAAAAACTATTGGGCATTTGTATAGATTATTTGACATAAAAATAAGTATTAAGGCTGGACGAATTATACCACACGCAAACGTTTAGGTATATTATTATGTATTATAATATTCTATTTATATAAACAACGCTAACCGTAGGCGGCTCTATTTATATGTAATAATATCTTTTGTTATAGCCTTTTGTACCCCGCTATCTGTTTTATCGCTACCTCTTTGTGTTCCAACAACTATCATATCCTAACCAATTTTTGAACGATACGTTCTAACTCTAACCAATAAGGCTCCAATTCGAATGGCAAGAGTTACACGAACATCATTTTCTTATTGTTTTCTTCAGTGATACACCAAAGATGACAATAGATTTAAATGACTTTATTCCTGATGGTTTGTGTCCGGTACTGTCGCGTTCAAAGCGTCGGAGTAATTTATGTTATTCTTTTTAAATTCGTGTTTGCTGTTGGTACAAGTGAAACAGATAGGGTCTAAGAATAATATTTGAATAATCGTGACTCGGATCTCGAAGGGTTATTTTTGTTTGACGATGACCTTTGCTTTTTTGGTAAAAATAGAGTAAAAATGTTCGTTTGAATGTGTTTTTGTCTTTTTTTTATTTGATATGAATTTACAAAGATGTAGTTCCATGTAACGCGTGTGAGGTCGAACGTGTTGACAACGCAAACAATGCTTTAGTAATTTTTAACAGGCCTGTTGGTTTGTTTTAAAAATAAAATACCTAGCGTATGAATTAATAGTTTATATAGCATCTATACCACAAAGGTAGCCGTTTCTTTATTCAAATAGTACTACAATAATTATGTTAAGCTAATAAGAACGTACTTAAAAATATTCTTAGAAGGAATTCTGTTATTTATAAACCTTTAGAAATACTATTTTATTACATTGTAGAAGAAATTAATAATTCAGTAATGCAATTGTTTTAACCTAGCTCATTATTTTAAGCAAGATTAACATTCGAATTAAATCCTTATAAGAAAAATGTAATTTATTTTACTGGGTGTTATACAAGATGAGTATTTGTCGTTTTACTAAAAACCATGACCTATATATCCTTACAAATATTCGGTTATAAAAACCATTGTTATCAAAAAATTAAAAACAAACGAACGAGATCGAATGTCAGTACTATTACCAATTAGTATAAAACTCTTTCGGGTACATTATTGAAATTCCAGTTTTTTTTTCATTTATTTTTTGAGTTTTTTATACCAAGAGTTTTTGTAACCGATATAAAAAACATCGTTTTTGTTTGTACAACGACAAAAAACTCACCTTGTATATTGTGAGAAATATAAAGTTTATTTTACGTATTAATTGTCGCAACAATAACATTAAAAATACTTATGCTTGTAAATTATAATAAGCCTGTTATCGAGTTACAAATATTATCACGCTATAGTTCCTCTGTAATACGTTGTGACCACGCTCAACTTATAATTATTGTTTTTACAAGTAATAAAATGCAGTTTTATTTATTCATAGTTTATACTATGGCGTAATTTATGCTAACAGTTTTGTCGGGAACATTCATCATTTTTGTTATTATTTTATTTGGATTCTTAATAGAAATTAATCGAGTTACATAAAAACTGTGATTTATTAATTGTTTACATGGATTATTATGTTAGAAATAATATCGGCCTATAAATGTGCTACAGCTAGGCACAGACATCTTCTCATATAGAGAAGGCACGAGCATTGATCACAACGCTTGCTCACGTGCGGATTGGCGATTCCAGTTTTTTTTCTTTTTTTAATTAGGTTTCCTCACAGTGTTTCCCGTCACCGTTTGCCAATGGTGTCTTAACATAATTAAAAAGTACATATAACTAAGAACCCGCAAAATTTTGCATAGATAACCTTTTGTTGAACCGCCAGGTTACCAAGACTTATACGATTTATTGAATATTTTAAAATTAAATTATTTCTAACATAATAAACCAGTAAACAAGTAATAAATTTTAAACTATAGTTTATTAAATAACAAAAAACACGAAAATCTATAATTCAAATCAAATATAAATTTGTTAAATAATTTTTTTAAAGTGAAACTATACTTGTTATACCGAACTTCACTTAAAAAAATATCAATTTTTGCAATATTGAATATTCCTATTTAAAAATCGTCACACAATTCTAATAAGAAACCAACTTACTCCATAAATCCACGAGACACCAACAAGTCCAATCACAAAAAAATAGAAGCACAACACAACACTCGCAAAATACCGGCGTTTCGAACGATGGGCGGATTTGCCGCCCAAGCGCGTGCACCCTCCTCGACAGTCGGAATGGTACTGAGGGGGGACCAACAGGACAGGGACTACAGACGCGCGCATCTCTACCTTAAGCTGTATGTAGCCTTCATATGTTTTCAGGTAGATTTGAAGGAACAGCTGTTTTTGTGATCAGAAAACGTTTAGGCAAGATGGGAGACGGTTGGTGCATTTCTAGCCGTAGAGGAGAGAGGTAAGAGAGATTTAAGAAGTTAACAAATAGTATATTTTATTATGTGGCAGAAAATAGGTACCAAAATTAAACGAGCAATTTTGCTGTATTAAAAAAAAAAGAAAGAAGTAGAAAAAAATTGTAACGTCAAATATAATTGACATATCACAAGATAAAAGTTTATACACAGCGATAAATAAAGAAACATAAAGTTATAAACAATTATAAGTAAAAAAAAAGTTTCTACACAAACAAGACACAACTAAGTAACTATCGCAAACAATAACAGCTCTATTACCCACTTAGAGACAACATAAACGTAAAAACAAAACTAAAACTCCAACAAACTTGAGCACTTAAATAATCGTCCGGAGAAAATCAACGGAGCATAATTTTTATTGCACACACAAAGATAAATGCGTTCATTGTGTCACATGTCGGCAGTACCGCGATATATTTCCTGAGCCAAGGAAAAATTACGCACAATAAAAACTCGAGTTCCCGAGAAATTAACGATGTACCAGTTGACAGCAACTCAGCTTATCTCAGGGTTTTAATGGCCGGGGAAAGTAACAAAATGATGACATACTTAGGTTACGTTTGGGGAAGCAGAAGTAGTAGAGTAATTAAAATGCATCATAAATCGAGTTACAATAAAATTTCGTCTCAAAATTTGTATCGTAATCGTGTTGTTTATACACCATGCAAGTTTAAACTTACTTTCGAGTTATAAGCATTTTAAATTGGAGACATTCTAAAATTATTGCAACTTTGGTAAGAATTTGATCAGAATAATTATTTAATCAGATATTCATAACCTTAGAACAAAATAAAAATCTTAATCTTTTGCACACCATCATATAAGCTTTGCTACTGTTTGTTCGTAGCTTACATTAAATAAAAAATGTCAAGCGGGTTCTAAGTGTTGTTAGCTCCCAGCTTCACAAAACGCAACCTAAGTATGTTTCATGTTTAATATCTCTAGGTTTTCACACCACACCATTAACTGTTTTTCTTTTTTCGTAATGAAATGTTTTCCACCATTTAATTCCTTTATTTTTTTCCTTTTGTATTGTGTTTAAGCCATTAGTCTTAGAAATTTTAGTAGCCACAATAAGCGGATTGTCTGCTTACGATAAAAGCCTCGAATCTTTTATCGGAACGAAAAATATATTTTTGTAAAATGCCAAAATGGCAAAGGTTAATGACCGGTTAGAGACAGTTGAACAAAGATAGTTACAATATACCATTCGCATGTTTATTGAGGTTGTATACATCTTTTTCTAGAAAAATTATACTTAATAGGTTCAGCTTTAGATAAGTCTGCATATTATTATATTTTTGTTTAAATTTGCTTGTGGTTAAGTATCAGGATTGACTTATAACAGTTACACACCGCGGTTAGTCCGTGGATAGGTGACTGCCGTAAACATGTCGAAAGCCCTCCGTGTCTCAGAAAGCACGTTAAGCCGTTGGTCCCGACGGTCATTCAATTAGATTGTTCCTTCATAAATTATAACAGTTATTACCAAATTTATATAATTTAAATTTTACATAATGAACTATCGCACAATAATTAAGCAGAAATCATTCAACACCAATTGTAGGAAACTTTTACGTCCCGTATAAAAGAATAAATAGAAGCAACACGCAACGCTCTTCCGAAAGCCCTTAATACTAATAATGTGGCAATGACACTAGCGATTTTCTTTGGAGCTCTCCACTGTACTGAACGCACTTTTGAAAACACCTTCCCAACCACACCACAAGACCCCCCATCATAGTTCACTCTCCCCCACCTTACTTACAATTTGAACTCAAAAGAGAGGCAGGGTAGATCTTTATAAAATGGTCGCTGTATAAAAAGTGAGATACATGTTCCTCTTTGGACTATTAATCAATGTCCCCTAAAAGCCTCCGAGCTACACAAAAAATTAACGCAGTACAATTGTATGAGAGAATGTGCTCATATGTGGTTGTACCTTTGTTATTCAGGCTTTTATCTGACTATAGTTATGTATATTAGGCGTTTTGCTGGCCCCTAATGGTCAAGCCTGTCTGTAAGTGAAACGGGGACATTAGCATATCTAGCTTCTTTTTGTAAACTGATTCAAGGATTGAGTTATCTTATATAGAATAATCATATCGTACTTTTACCAAGTATTGAACTAACATGAACGTATGTAAATACCTATTTATTTACATATAAGAATCAAGGACAGAAAATTTTGACTTTTAATACTGGACGGCCTCAATAGTTGAGTGGTGTACACACTGGTTTTCAAGGTGTCAGCTCTGAGGTCCCGGGTTCGACCCCCGGACGGGTCAACGAAGACATTTTCTACTTTGTCTCAGCTCTGAGTGTTTGAGGTACCTTCGTTGTCTCTAATTCCACAACACAATAGTGTTTTAGCTAACTTACTAAGTCTCCATTTAACAGATAAAGTCTAACTTTTACATTAAGTTTCCAAGTATTGTATGTAAAGTGGACAAAAAAAACAGTGAATTTTGATCAACTTTACATTATCAAATTTAACCTTGAAATAGTGTTTACACATAAGAATTGTTTCCATTTAAACAAACTCTTTATTTTGGATATAAAGTGAGGTGAAGTAAGCCGCTGGTCGTAATATCCCAGTAAAATCGCACTGAGACCCGTACTCTACGACTGTGGGGAGCTCTGCTCTCTGTGGTACGGCCCTATCGGCTAACCATAAAGCGTATTGGAGTAGTTTCTTCTCGAATTGCACTGATCTTATCTGTACTAACTAGAGAAACTCAGGCTGATTTAATCGCGTGTTAGAGTGTATATAGCATGTAGCACTGTAAGTTATGTCGGTGGATATTTTATTTTATTTAGAAAAAAACCTATTTATTTAAAACTAGCAGTTTTGCGCGGCTCCAACCGCGTTGATGTCGATTATCGCAGCAAAAAGTAGTCTTGCCAGTGTCCTTTCTCAGGCTGTAGACTATCTGTGTACCAAATTCATTTAAATCGGTTCAGTAGTTTTGGCGTGAAAGCGCGACCGACAGACAGACAGAGTTACTTTTGCATTTATAATATTAGTAAGGATAATTTTCCTGAAGTTCATTAAGCCATGTATGATAATACTAAACTAACAAATTGACTACTATCTGATAATAAAACAATGAATAAAAAGAATAATAGTACACCAGTTCATACCTAACCAGTGTATAAGAAAGTAACAGTAAAAACCTTTTTACAATAACATTCATTTCGTTTATATTTGGCTACAACATTGCATAATTTTGCCCAGCTATAATCCTTAGATACTTCATTGAATATCTTTTCTAGGAAACGCTGTAGGAAAAGTACGTTAAAAGCTTCAACAACACTCAACTATTTGTCGGCCTATCCCAGCAACTGTTACAGAGGCCTTTCCATGATGGCTACCTCACCGTTTTATTTACCTACAGGAAAATGAACTCGGAATATAAACCGTTCCTGCTGTAGTTTAACAAGGCTATCTCCGTTAAATAGACTGACGGAACGTCGCTTAGCCGGACGATGTATGAAACAATGGACGCTCGGAAAGGTCCGAAATGTACTCAAAATAACCTTTCATGTTTCCGTAGAAATTCTAGATGTTCTTTTGTTACAATGAGTGTTGTAGGCCGGGAAGTCAGTGTTTATTTAAAAAAATAAGCAAAATGATTTTCAAGTTTAATTTAAATATAATAACGTAAATTAGTTAGTGATTTTTTGTAATCTTTTACGTGTTGAAAAAATTGTTGTCATTATTTATTGCAAACAATTTCAATGTCATATAAATATATAATAATAAACTTAACTTAAACTCTATAATAAGTAAAAAAAGCTTCTATCTGAAACATACTTATATTATAGTTAGTATTATCGATATCAGATAGCGAGATCAAGACCTTCAAAGTATTACTTTATATTTATTTCTTTAAACAAATATTTCAACTGAATCGCAAATATATACAATAGAAATAAATAAATTGGAAAATATTTAAAAATGTTCAGTCAAAAAAAGGCTCACAAAAATAGATATCAAAGTAGACAACAATCAGAAACGTAAACCCAAACGCGCACGTTAATGTAAAATACTGAATAAAAATGTTAATGGAAAACGTTGGAAAGATAGCAAGAGATTTATGATAGCCAAACAGGCAAAATAAGAATCGTGGATTGAGTGTGGATATAGAATTGTGGAATGTAATTTCGTGAATAGTCAAGCCATTTGCGTAATCTGATGGGCGATAAAAATGGCCTAAGAATTAGGCTAAATGGATTAATTGTTTAAGTTAGTGTCAGTTAAAGAAACAGTTTTCTAGCTAGTCGAAAATAAACTGTTTAATTTTATGGTTTTTGTAGTAAACTGACTATAGACTATTGACATAGAACGAAAACATCAAAATGACTCGTTGACTTGTTAGTTTATACAAGAGTAAATAATTATAATTATATGATATTAATTATTTACCTATAAATATTTATTCCTATTTTTTTATTCACTCGGTCTATAACAATTATTTTCTGCATTTTTATAAATACATTGATATATCAGTACAATAAAAACGTTTACATATTATTTTATAATTTCATTACCTACAAGATAAACGCACTCCGACCATCGCATTCAAAACAACGCAACAAAAGCACATCAGACGCCCTCCAAACTTTCAAAACAAAACGAGGGGTTTAACTAATTAATAGGTGCACACTTAAAAACAGAATTTCGTCTAAAAAGGCTTAAGGCAAAAGTTTTCCGAACACCCATTGACGCGCCTTTAATCCATCGCGGGCCGTCGGACCTCAAAAAAGTGTTGCCAACCGTTGAAAATTGGGATTACTGTTGTAATCTGCGAATAATACAGCCGAATATACTGCGCTCTGTCAATATATCGACGCGAGGATTTCCATTGTTAAATCGCTTTAAATGATGTATGAGATACGATAAACAAAGTATGAAATATTTAATAGTTTTATGTCCATTTTTTGGACGTCGTTAATCGGTTGGTGATGTACGGGGTGTTAAATAGTACTTAATCTTGCATTGATTTATTTATGTAGTCTGTAGTTGTTAAAATATCGGTATACAGTCTTTGAAACGAGTACTTTGTGATTTGCAGAACAACATCCTTACTTAAATAGATCTAGATAAACTAATTATTATCTTTATGTCGTGTAAATTTTTCATATTATCTAAATGTAACTAGACGCCATGAAATATAAATACTAATGAACACTATTCTTAGAACATAGCAATAACAATTTCATGAATTTCGATATTAATTTCGTCCTCATACAAAAAATTATAACTAAATAAAATATCATCTCGCTCATCCTCACGTTTGCAATTAAAATTTGTAGCACCCCTATAATTTTGTAGGTACGTAACGTTGCAAGGTGAAAACTCGAAGCAAATTGCGTTAAAATGCAATAGAACTCGTTTCCCCGTAAAAGTTTCCATCAGATTACGACTCAAATTCAATATTTAAGATTGATTTGGGAACATGTTAGAAGGGCTACATCTTCAGAAAAGGGCAACGTTGTTTGGTAATCCTTATATTTTTTTGAATCATAAATTGTATTTCGTTATTAGGACCCGGTATGTATTTATGAAGTTTTATTGTATATATACAAATAGTATGTAGTTTATTTTGTGGGTTCAACATGGGGCTTATACCGTCTGGAACGAAAAGTGGGTGCTTATGCACACTCCTGTGTCTCTACCATGAGTTGCTATCGAAAACTTACTTCAGTCGCTAGCGACTAATAGTACGAGAGCACACGACCAAAACCATGTCTCATAGCAATACGGCAAAAACCCTATAAAATCGTTAGATTGTATGATTCTGAACCCGACTAGGTGTGTAGTAACGGTCGAAAGTGTAGCAATTGCGTGGGAGGCCATTTCTGCTGTGTCAAAAAAAAAGACAGTCGGTATTATAGCAATACGTCTGATAGTGAAAATGTACATAGATTTTATAATTGTATTACGAAAAAGTTTGTTTTCAGACATTTTGCGCGTAGCATATAGCCTGAGCGCATTTTCGAAAATGTCAACAAATTTAGCCGACCTGTATCATAGCAATACGGATAAATTTTTTTTTCAACTTTTCGTATTGCTGCCATGATTACCAAAAACCTGTTTTCAGACACTTTAAGTGTAGCATATACTCCCAAAAACGAAAATAACGTTTCGGAGTCGCCTGGCCGACGCCTCTGTTTTATGCGATTTATTTCAGTCCTTCAACTTCAATGTTACGGTTTCGGGTAAATTCTTTGTTAATTATCATCTAATAAATTCAGGGTCGCAACGTATTCATTAGTTTGTAACAGAAAATTCAAGATGCCTCAATACGATTTTTAAATGATATCTGAGTATCGAAAAGTTGTCTGATAGAGAAGGTGCTACACTTAATTTGTCTGATATAAATTTTTTGCACTTGTGGACAACTTATTTTATCATATCCAACAATTTTCAGACATATTGCTATGATACCGATCGGTAAAATTTGTTAACATTTTCAAAACGGTCTCAAAATTTAATGCGTTCACATTTCCGTCTGAAAATTGTTTTGTTCGCATCAAATAACCAAAATTTACGAATAAAAAAGATTTTCAGACGTATTGCTATGAGACATTTTTTTTGTCTCATTTTTAATTTTTTTAAGTGATTTTACGGGTTTGCGCTACACCACTAACGTCTGAAAAATATGTTTCCGGTATCTCAGAACTATCATTCAACTACAGTCTGCAAATCAGACATATTGCTATGATGCAGTTCGGTAAAATTCTTTGACAATTTTGAAAATTCGGTCAGAACAAATGCTACGCGGAAAATGTCTGATATTGGTATTTTCGAGTTCAGGATAATCGTATCTATCGATTTGATGCGGTTTTGGCCGTATTGCTATGAGACAAAAATTTTGGTCGTGGGCTCTCTAACTACTCATTTTAATTCTTGAAGTGTCCGCTAGTGGCGCTGTACAAATTTGCCATAGAAATCGTTTACGCAGTCGCTAGCGAGTACGTTTGTTAAAAACTCATGGTAGAGACACTGTCTTTTTATTTAGAGAATAAAGGCATTTATAATTTGTGTTAGGTATAATTTAAAGATATATTATTTTTAGAAATAAAACAAATTTATCCACTTAAACTACTTACTAAAACATTTTTTTAGACAACAATATACCAACTACATCTCATTTCTTTGTACATGTAATTTAAGGAGATAACTTTACTTTGTTAAACTAAACTTTGTAGACGATATATTTGTTAGTTTGTTGCCAAAGCTTATCTTTACAAAGTCTACGTAAAGAAAATTTTGCAGACAAATATTTAGTTGCCAAAATATTTTCACAGTTGTAAGTATCCTCGCCGGAATTGTGCTAAAAGAAAAAATAATTCAATGCAACTTCCTTAAAGAATAGACGTTTGTATAATACAAGTCGCATATTCTATTACAGGCTGTTTAGACCCATTAAGGTCCTCATTTTAA
Source organism: Diachrysia chrysitis (assembly GCA_932294365.1). NCBI lineage: Eukaryota > Metazoa > Arthropoda > Insecta > Lepidoptera > Noctuidae > Diachrysia > Diachrysia chrysitis. The sequence continues at coordinate 4,603,838 of OW028649.1, read as the reverse complement.
AAGTATAATGTACCAAAATTCTCAGTCAATTAAGCAGTCCGCTTGGAAAATAGTCGAGCCTTTGTTAACATTGTAAGCGAGACGAATGTAAAAGCGTTTTTACGGCATGACCCGAAACCGTAAGAAAATGAAAGGAAAAATAATTTGATACTTAAACTTAGTGACGCGATTTGATAATACGGTTTTGGGAATCGAGCCAAATTGCTCGCTATTGTCATTAGTAATTAAAAATTATATAATTTGCTAACCAAAAGTGTAATCTGTTTTAGACATTATTCCTAACTTTAAAAAAAAAACAAAGTTCAAGAGTTCGACTCGCGAAACCACCGCCGCCGCTTCTGCTCATGATAAGGGACCCCTATTGAGTCTGAAACTAGTCGGGCGATCACGAGAATGTGCGTGAGTTTAACCGTTATGTTCCTAAATAATTAAAAAAAGCAAAGTTACACAAGAAAAGTAATAAATCTCCAGTAGTAGAGAGGGACCGGCCGGAAGAAGTGAACTACATACTAAAGTCTATACCCTAAGATTTCTTAACTTAAAAATAATATTTTCACAAATGTATCGAGAAGTCTCGCAACTCGGTTCCTTACTTCTTCGCTTCCCTACTCGAAGTCATTTCATTTGCATGATATTACAGCTCATCTGCTCGAGCTTTGTGTACAGCGGTAAACGATCCGCAACACAAATTTAAATATTTTTTCCTTTGAATTACTGAAGAATTTCTAATTAGATCGGCTGTATTTGTGAACGAAAATCTTTTTAAAACTGATTTGGACTTAATGGTATCTCGTTCAGAGTGTTCCATATTCAAAAATATTCTTTCGTTCCTTTGTTTTATTTAATGGACATGTAGATACCTAAATCGTTGTCTAAATTATGTATCGTCATATCCGGTCGAAATTTTAACACCAGAGCCGAGACAAAATGAAAAGATTTTAGATACAAAAAAAATGGCCCTCTTCCCAATCCTTTCGCACTAACTGACACACGCACACAACCAAAATCTTCCCTAAAAGTGTCGCATAGTTTCTGGCCACAAGCTTGCAACTCCCTCGCCAAATGAAGCGTGTCATCGCAGTTTGTACATACCCACCCACACATACACACACATTCTAATTCCCTATTCTTTTTGTGTGTAAACGCCCCGAAGCGTCCAATTTACAGAAAAAGAATCCCACAAACACAGTGTTTCCCGCTTCAGATCACACCATGCACTATTTGAATTTTCTCCCAAGGGAGGGTGGAATCAATTTAAATTTTAACTCACACTTAATACACCCTTGTTTGGTGTCTAAGTGGTGTGTTTGAGGCACCCTCTGTTTGGAACGAATAATAAGTTGGAAAGACAACGCCGGTGAAATAGTGCAAACGAAAATTCTTTACTGTAAACGCGGTGCTTGGTTTGCGCGGGTCCTGAAATTGCCAAGTTACATAAACAATGCTTAGTAGTAATGTCGTCTGCGAGAGAAATTAGTACAATTGTCTTGAGTCAACATTTATGTACGTCATGTCTTTTTTTAGTAGTCTGGAAACAAAAGCAATATTTAAATATTTATGTAGAGAAGCTTAACGTAAGTAAACCTGTTGTATTAAACTTAGCTTTTCAATAAATTCATACGTTTAATGGTATTAACTGATAAATGCCTTATACGGGGCAAGTGTGATCTCTAACTACATATGCAGTTTACATGCATTTGGTAATACATAAACATTTTTAAACAAACAAAATACATAAAAATATAGTTATTGTATCTTTCGTTCTTTACTGATAGAACTTTCAACCTTCAACTCAAATATAAAAATAACTTTAAAATCAGCCCTTCAATGCCTATACAAAGATAAAATATTATCTACTTAATAGTTGTCAACCATATTAATGCACATAAACATAGTTATTCAGAGAATACTAGAATAACAGTCTTAAATGTATTCGCTAAAATGTTACGTAACAAAACAGTTAACCGCACAACTGCAGTTAAAACTACATACGAAACTCAGCCTTAATGCTTTGACTTAAAAACACTGTTAAGGTGAAAATTTCGACTACTAATGTGTGATAGCCTGTACATACTTGTATGCGTTGCAATCCCCAACAACAAGTTTACTGGCCAAATAGAAATTGTAAATTTCACAAACATCCTTGGCTCTCAACCATTCTCATTTTCTTAGATGACCGCGTATAAATGTGGGGGTAATGAAAACGTCGGGTCCAAAGTTCTCGAGCACTCCTAGGTAAGTAAAAGAGGTTTTAACCGTAAGAGGATAAGAGGAACATGTGTTTTATATCTTCTAGGGTAGGTAGGAAGTTTGTGGGAATTTATAAATAATAGAAATTATTAATGTGATGTACAAAGATATTATACCGCAACTGTGTTAATCTATTTTTTTTTGTGTAAATAAATACCTGTTTCTTGATGCTGTAAATTTAATTTAAGTGTTCCGTGCACACAACACAGGGTGATTACGTAACAACCGGTGTTGCTTATAAAAGTGTTTCAAAGAAATATATTTAACTAGCTGTCCCCCGCGACTTTGTTCGCGTGTTTTAGTTTCAACGGTTTTTCATTTTTGCAACCTTTTTCATTTATGCTCCGCTCCTATTAGTTGTAGCGTGATGTTATATAGCCTATAGCCTTCCTCAATAAACGGACTATCCAATACAAAAAGATTTTTTTAATACGAACCAGTAGTTCCTGAGATTAGCGCGTTCAAACAAACAAACAAACAAACAAACTCTTCAGCTTTATAATATTAGTATAGATTATTCACTCAAAATTATATTAAGTTTTATTAAAATAACATTTTATTTATTATTCGATTTTCATTATATTTTTCTAACATACGGATGTAGGTACCTACTGAAGGTGAACCCGCGACCCAAGCGCAATCCATGTGTTTTTAACCACTGCGGCAATGAATCGGTCTAATATTCTTATCTCAATCATTTAATACTTTTTCTTAACACTAACACGCTTAATTGTTTCACTAATTGAGCTGATATAAAAACTTCACTCAACGTCACGCATTTTGATGAATACAATTAGTTTATGTGAAGTTAAATTAATGTGGTTTCTTGATACGACTTAATTATGATAGAATTGGATATGGGAAGACGTATATGTGACAACTATCTCAGCTTTACGTCTGATCAATTGAGCTCCGTGTGAACTGACTATAAAACAAAGACCCTGCAAATACAAATATAGCTGGAAAATTTTTGGGTTTTTTATAGAACAAACAAAAGTACTACTAGCCTAATTAAATACAAATAATAAAAAGAAAAACTAAAACCTCAGGCAAGACTCGAACCTGTGACCACTGGTACCTACTGCACCAACTGGCGCGTTGAGCCAGTGGTCGAAGGTATGAGTCTTTATGTGTGTGCGTAAAACAGCAGTTACAGTGCGGTATCACACGGGCCGCGTTTTAAAATGCTTGTCCTACAAATTTAGATTTCCTTAAAAAAAATTGATTCTTTTCGAGAATCATTAACATAGTTACCTCCGTGAATTTGACGAGAATGCAAAACGACACGTTGTATAGTTAAGTTTGTAAATATTAAAATTGAAAAGTTTCTAATAAATAACAAATTTATATTTTATTAAGTGATAAATACACCTGCCATAAGATTTTATAATTCCATATTTTTTTGTAACACGAACCTAATTATTACTATAAAAATAATATGCTAGCCTTAGCTGACTGCCTCCCAAGTCGCATAATTCGCTCATCCAATTTACCGTGGTAATTCATCATTGAAGTGAGAATGTCTATGAACGCAGACGCCTACAATTGCCTCGACTTGCTTAGCATAATACCGTCATACTGAAAGGCACAAAAGGCTGAGAAAGAGCAAACGTAAATTACTTTGTGAGAAAAATGTCTTGAATTTCAAGAAAAGCTTGAAATTGGTTTACGGTTTTAAGTTAGTCCTTTATGAAAAAATTAAGTAATCATTTTGTTTTTTCAAAATAAATTTCAAGTACGTATATAAGTGTTTGGTTTACGATAATAGTAATAGGTACTACTACTACTAGCTAGTTAAGGAGTATTCACTATGCGACCTAAGTTCTGATTATTTTTTTATTTTCTGCGACCAAAACATGATAAGGGACTGTAGATAATATTTGGATTACGTCACATCATTCAAAAAGTTCAGTTTAATTTAATAACGTAAACACAAATCATTATTAAACCCATACAATTTTCACGTCTCTCTCGCAATAAAAACCAACAAATCTTCAACAGCGGAACCTTCGCATAAGAATACAATTATAATAACAATGATAGCATTCTGAGAGGCTAATGGGCACTTAACTGCCGTATGCAGGTGCTCGAGTATTTATTTATTCAGATTTTAACCCGTTAGACAGTGTGTGCGCAGTTGCGAGTAATGCCGTGGGAGGAGTCTTGTTTTCATTATACCAAGTCGTCGTGTTTTCTTTTGTGTCATTATTAAAATTTACGCCCGCGCGGTTTTGTGGCGACGGCGACGATCCTTAAGTTGTTTCTGTAAATGTAAGGTATTTTTAGGGTTAGTTATAGATAGTTTATAAAAAGAATTTATTAAGGATAACATTTATTACCCGACACCAAAGAAGGATTAATTAATCTTGTAATTCTCTTTAAACCTGATATCGTTGACTAAGCTAAATAAAATATTAATCAGCATAATCGTAACCGATGTAATTCGGGCAAAACATCAAAAATAAATCTCAGGCCAAAAAATACTACAGAGGGAATAGACTCTAGTGTTCTATATACGAATTGAGAAAATAAAATACAAATCCTTGCATTCACATAAAAACAAAAGAAAAATAAATTCGTGGAAATCTTTCTCTCGTATTTCGAACAGCGAACAGATACCTACATGGAATAAAAAAAAACATATTCAAACGAAATTTACGAGCAACACTAAGTTAACCGGAGGCGTTTCAGCGCGTACACACTTGTTCTCTGATCATTCTATTTATCAGATAGATCCGGTACACGGAACACTACTTCGCAGGTGTGAACCGCCTTAGGACACATTGAAGTGCTGTAGTGTATAGAGTGGAAAACTATTGGTTTTGTTGATTCCCTATGGGAAATTCCAACAAAGGATGTGTGTGAAGAAATTTTGATAACTTGAAAGATGAAACGCATCGTGTATAAAGCTATGTCCTCTATAATAATATTTATAACATACTAGCTGTCCACCCCAGCTTCGCACGGGTGGTGTAAGATTCTCAGAATATTTCATTAGGTTTTTTTTAATTTCCTTTTATAAAAGCCTTCTCCTTACATAATAAAGATAACAAAAAAATATATCCGATTTGGTGCAGTCGTTTGGAAGTTATAGTGTGACAAAGGGAAATCGGAAATAATTTTAATTTTATATAATTAATAAAAAAGGTCATAGATTGAAAAAAAAACATTTTTGTTTCTATGGTATACATAACAACTCATTACTAGCGTATAATTTGTTAACAATCAAAATCTTGGTTCAAATGACTTTGAGTCCGATGGAATGCTGATAAACATTCAATCGGACTCAAATCATCTGTTATAAAAAAAAATATAGTCTGCAACTCACATTACTTAACTGTGTTACCGATATAAAGAGTTAAACTTCTTTATTTTTAATCATAATAGATTTAGCCCAATGACAAAACAGAGACATCTTTCTAAGTCTGCTGTGAGGTACCGGAACCAAAACGGGTTCCAAAAGAAAAAAATAAACAATTTCTACATTGTCTCGGGTCTGGGTGTTTATGGTACCTTCGTTGTCTGCGATCCCATAACACAAGTACTATAGCTAATTACTTTGGGTACAGAGCAATTAATGTGATGTTGTCCACATTTATTTCTTTCCATGCAACTTATTTCTTATTCGAAACTATATTAAAATGTGAGTAGAAGCTAGTAATATCCTAGGTAACATATTACTATCGATCAATAACCCTTTGCTAAGGTCAAGGCTGTATATAATGTAGGCTGTCGTCTACACTTCGTGCGTCTAGGGATTCGGTCTAGTTTTACATGATTAGACTAAGTAGATGTTTCGTGTTCCATATTTATTATAATGAAGGTTATTCCTTGAAGATGAATTGAACATGTGATAAGAATATGGACTAATAAATAGATTTGAATTCTATTAAATAGTTTTTTTTAAACGATATTTACCTAAATGGTAAATAAAAGATTATAAAGATATTTAATTCCAGAAGACATGCTTTAAACAACAAAACCATTTTAATATAAGTATACTATATAGGTAATTTTGGCAAATAGAAGTATATGTATATCATATTTTTATCATAAGTTATTATATAAAAAACTTGCTAACAAAGAAAGCCAAGACGACGACATCGTTGTTTTTTTGTCGGATTGAAGGGAAGCGGCTCTTGGTCGATAGCCTGAAGCTAGTTGCAAAAGATTTCCTCAGTATTAAAACAGAAAATAGGCTACTAAAACATCCTAGTTATCTATAAATATATTTTTTAAATACAATTAACCTCTTCATTAATCGCCTAATCATTGTCATAAAGCAGCCATGTAGCTCATTACCTGTATATGTAGCCTATTCATCAAAATCTGAACTATTTCATAGTTTAAAACTATTTTACGGCTGGTTTAGACGCGCCAAAGGTTACACGTGTTAGCTCTTATGTACTATAGGTTACACTTATGTATCTCTCTACATTAACTTAAATTAATTTCTACCTAAACACCTACACAGTTTCATGAGTTGATATCCCACTCATTATACCAGATATTAACTCCGCCTACACCAGTTTCGTAATAATTTTTCCATGCAACAAATAGAAACACACAAAACATAACACAACCCGCTTTTTGTCTTCCATTGCTATAATCAAAATGACTATCATATAAAATAGCACCACAAAAAACAAGACGATAAATCGTATGTTTTTGTTCACCTACAAAATATGAGTTAATAAAACAAACGCCAACGAAAAAAAGACGTACCTATATAAAACAGAAATAAAATTCATGCCGAAGCGTTTCTTTTATCATGAGCTTTCAGTACACGGGTAAAATAAACCACAGCACGAACGGTGAAAGACAAAAAAGCTTCTTTCATTAGTCCCCGAGAGAAATCTGCTTTTTTTATTATAACGACAAAAGTTTTAGCCCTCAGAGTTTGCGTATATAAATCACTTTAATTTATAGAGACGAAAGCGAAGGAACATTTTAAGTTGAGGCATAACGAGGTTGCTATTAAGGTTGACGAATGTTACTTGGAACGACACACTGGAAGTTGCTACTTGCTACAATTAATTGGCCACTTCCAGAATTGGACGCACATTTGTTAGGCGACAAACTTTTAAGGCATCAATTTTGAGTTATAAATAGGTACAGCCTTAATGATACTCGTAAAAGTTAATGGAGTTTTGCATGGTGGAAATGCCTTGTCGTTTTCTGGTTAAGATGTGTGGTCCCCTATTTTCTCATGGGTATCGTAAGATTGTGGAATACTGCTTCAGATTTATGATATAAGATGTAGTATGTGTGTCTGTACTTCTGCAATTGGTTTCAAGAGTAGGAGTTAAAACTGCTATTAAATATGCCGTGGTAAAATGGTGATGAAAAAATATGTCTTATGTTCTTACCAGTTTTTGATAGTATCTAATTTTAAAGTATTTGTGTTAAATATGGAGGTTATCATTAAGTATACCAAGGCAGACTACTAATTGATTAAGTTTGCCTATTTTATTTCTATTACAGAAGTAGAAAGGATGAAAGAAAGGTAACTAACATGATTTTACAGGGTGTTACCAAAAGATTATATCTATCTAAAAGGGATGAAGAGTACACTTGGCATAGAGTTAGTTTACAAATTTCCGCCTCAAATCAGTTAATTAAATAATAGAAATCCATTTTTTTGCATCAATTATTCGAAAACAAAAATCATAAAAAATATGTCTCCGCACTTGAAGGGTCAATATCTTATTACGTCACTTGCTAAATGTTAAGATATATCGCTTCAGCGGTCTGGTTATGATTTTTGGTGTCAAATAATTGATACGAAAAATTGGATACCAATTAAAAACTGAAAAATGAAAACAAACTCTGTACTAGGTGTACCTACTCTTCGCCATTTTTTGATAGTTTCTTACTGTAACACAGAATAATATACATTGAATAGATACTTTTAAAGGTAAAAGGTCATGTGCCATACTATGACGTCATCGTGTAGGTAAACCTACGTGAAGAGATCTTAACAGGAACCTTCGTCATACGAACTGTATAAAAGTGTGTGTGTATCCTATATTGCCTATTGGACCAATCGTTTTCACGCCTACACTTATATTAGTTACTACTAGCGTCTATAAATCGACCTATCGTTTTTCTCTATCAGAGATAGCAACTTAAATTGTGGTTACAATGCTTATGATAACTATATAGCTTTAGTTTGTAAAATGGATGTATGAATTTCATTTAAAACGTTATTAAAAAATAAAAATAAAATGTTTATAAAATCGAAACCGATCCTCTTGCCATTTTTTAATAATAATTTAAAGTTCTTAAAGTGTAATTTGGTTTAGTTAGTTCGGATTTCAGCAACAAGTTTTATTAAAGCAATTACCTCACAGTATCAAAAACAATTACCTTCATGAAGTCTTTGAATAAGATGTCCAATCTACTCTATACTTTTAACGTTTCAAAACTCAAAACAAATGAAGCGAAGCACTTAGAACCTTGGTTTTTACTCGAAAGACGTCAAAGTTTAATTGTTTGCCGGTCTTGTTACATTAACCTGATTCCAAGTTTCTTTAATAAGAATTCCCTGTTTGTTTTATCGGTACGTACAGTTCCGACGTAATTTAATTTTGCGTTTTCTTTTTATGTACACGTTTTTAATAGAATCGTTAATTGGTTTTGTCTATATTTTTTTTTATTTGAGATTGCTTTAAATCTTCTGACTTACTCCCGAAACCGGTTTGTTTCTCTTTTGATTTTATTCAAACTCGATTCGGTTCTGAATTGGTATTCCCGAACTAAACCGTATCGAAATCGAAAATCCAGTTATAATCGAGTATTATTGGCGTCGTTAGCTGTATACATGTGAATAGGTCATCATAAAATTCTAAAAGTATTTGGTTTTTTTTAATTTTTATGGTATTTATTATATCTTAAAACGCTCTCTGACGGATTTTCTTTTAGGTTCTTCGCCATCGATCTTAGTTACAACTCGTGCCACTGCACTATCTGGCGCTAGTGTCGGTTCAATTCAATTAAAACAGAATGTGATGCAGTCGGTGGTAAGGCCCTTTTCTCGACCTGAAAGACTAATGATTAAGTGATTATAAGAAACCAGATGGCAGTTTGCTTGATATAATTATGATTTTACAACCAGTGGCGCATGAGAAGAGCTGTTTACGTAGGGTTTTTTTAATTTTTAATTTGCACGAATGATTATTATATGAAATTTTAGATACAGTCTACGATAGGTTAGGTTAGGCAAACGTGTTTTCAACAATTTTCTAGGAGTTTTTTCGTAATATAATACAGGGCTTAAAATTTCAAACTCCTAGTAATATTTATTCAAGGCGGTTAACGATACTGTGTCTTTGAATACTAGCACTAGCCATCATTAAAATATTCAATCAATTTCGTATGTGGTAAATCGGCATAAATAAAAAATACATTATCTAAATAGTTATCCATTAGTTAAAAGAGTGCACGCTGCTAGTGCACTAATTATGAGCGCGTTAGTCGGCGCCGACCGTACGATGTTTCAATTTAACTTTTTGCCTCAACCCTCGAACGTCCTGTTGTATGGTTTGCGGGTTTTTACTTTCTAGTTTATTAAGGAACTGTTACACTGTATGAGGCATAACTAGTATGGGATTAGACGAAAACAATGTCTGGAAAACTAGTTACATCATCTATAACTCAAGAACGGCGGGACCGATTTTTATGATCTTTGATTTTTTGGATTTTCTTAGCCCCAAATAGCAGAACTACATATAAAAACATCAGAAAAAAATGTCTTACAGGAATGGTTAATGTTCCGCTACTAAGATCATATTTTAAACTATGACATCTTACTTTTTGTTTGTAGGCTTCGAAAGAGTTAAGAAATCCACACAGTCACATAAGACATTCATATTCAGCATGTAGGCAAGAAAAAGGTTCCCTATTGCTATACAACTCCTAGAAGTTTTTTTTTATAAAACTATATAAATAAAACATTGGAAATCCGTTATAATTATCAACCTGCAATAAACCTAGCCTTATCTTAGAGTTAAGACAAACTCAACATAGTTCAGTTCAGTTAGCATCAAGGTAGTTGCAAAAAAAGTGTACTTATTTCTAGAAAATTAACAATCACTCTAATATAAATGAGTGTACAATATACTCTAATGCGACACATTAACAATACGATGTAAAGGCCAAGTTATTTATTTTTTAATATATATTTTCAGTTTGCCTATTTAATTTTCTCCAGTTTACTGCTAACGAGTGACTGCTTGCAAGTCTAACCAGACTCTAACCCTTTAACGAGATGTAGGTACGTTTTTTGTTCGTACCCGTGTTATGAGTTTTGCAAAGGCAAATATAATAGAAAGTCACGTCACGCACTGACACTTTTTTGCAACATGTTCACAGCTTTTGCGCCTTAATTTTTTGTCATAGCTGTGACCCTATTGTCGTTGTAAATAATGTAAACTGCGGAGTTGCTTGTTTGCTTAGATTTTTTTTTAATTTACGGCCAGTTTAGAGTCGATTTGTTCTTGATTTTGTCGCATTGGAAAATTTTAGATTAAGTAATGAGAGGTTGTGTCCCGTAAGATTATTTCGATGCAAGACAAGTCTCCTCTGGAGGCATAATAATAGTAACATATTATTTTTTTGTAATTTTTGCACGTTGTTACAATAAGACAACTATCTAACAAAAATGTCATAAAATTTACTTGGTAATTAAAAGCCAAGCATTTTTGAATATGTACAGAAACAAAATTTAAAGAATCAATTTATCACGTTACTATATAACCTATATACTAAAAGTCACATTCAAGAAAACTTTTCTTTCACAAAGATAAATGGCATCATTAGAAGAATATCGCCAGTTACTTTAATTGAGGACCGAAGTGAATTGGATTCGTTTGATACAGAGTTAAAAGATAATTAATATCGTTATCTGCTACGGATGTAATTTGTTCCGTAGCTCGAAAGTAACTACGCCGTAGCAGACTACGTAGACTGTGTTGCTGTATTTCGTAGACTTCTAATGCCAAGTCTTGGAATCAAAAATCGTTTGTTTATATACAATTTATGCTTATAAATATATATGTTATTTATAAATTAAATATTCACATAATACAAGACTCTATTAATAAATAATTCTAAGTTCTAGTTATTTAGTAGTACTAGTTATAAAATTCTCCACACATTATAATGTAAGTGAACTATTTCAATATTTACTCAAGTATTCAAAGTTAGCTTGCTCTTGCATAAAACCATCTAAGTCTAAACCGCGACCGACTTAAGACGCATCCACTAATGAAATGACGACGTACCTTGTTTACATGGTATTTGCTGCAAAGGGTGGTTACCCTCCAAATTTAAGTGGTACTAACATCATGTGACGTATTGAGAATATAAAGCTGCTTATAATTTGAAAGGACTTTATTTCCTTGATCGCTTTGGATTGTGTTGGTAGCAATGTAATACTTTTCTATTTTGTTAAGGTGGTATTGTGTCTCTATGCCTTTTGGTTTGTCTTGTCTATTGTGTTAATGTGATTGCTAAGGTAACGTCTAATTTAAATAAAAGTCTGCTTTAAGTTGAACGGTTGTTTTACTAACATATCAACAGGTTATGGGCCCAGACACATAATCCGAAAGAAAAAAAGAGTAAAACAACAGAAACTGTTTTTTCGTCAAAAAGGTAAAATTGTCCGCGTGTGGTTAGAAACCGGCGGACGAGAAAAAATACTTGCGAGTGATTGTAGCAAGGTCGGGACGAACAGACAGGAAGATGGCGGACGACAATTCTTTAAAACTCCAGACGTATATAAAGCTCGAGGGAACTTCCAATTGGAATATTTGGAAATTCCAAACCATCGTTTTGTTGCGGAGTCAGGGCTTACTGGAAGTAACAGACGGAAGCAGTGTAAAACCAGAGAACGCCGTTGAGAAGGCTGTATGGGAAAAGAAAGACGCGAAAGCTCAATCATGGATTGTTACAAGAATGTCAGAAAGCGTGATGATGCATATCATAACATGCACTACGTCAGCCGAAATGTGGCGAAAACTTGCGAGCGTGTATGAGCAAAAATCTCAAACAAGTATACATATCGTACAACAACGTTTCTTTCAATACAAGTACGAGGAGGGCACGGCGATGTCAACGTTCTTATCTAAAATAGAAGAACTAAGAAACCAGCTCAAACAGATGGGAGAAGACATTTCAGACAAATTCGTAATAACAAAAGTGCTAATGTCTCTTCCAGATGCTTATAAACATTTTGTGTCGGCGTGGGAGTCCGCGCCTGACGATAAACAAACGCTCGAAAATCTTGTCGCGAGATTACTGATTGAAGAAGAACGTATTAACGACAAGGAGCCTCCAAACTCGTCAGCATCAGCGTTTGTAGCTAAGAAAAACGTAAAGTGTTATAAGTGCAATAAGCTGGGACACTATCAAAGTGAGTGTAACCAAAACAAGGGTTCGGGACATGACAATAGACCGGTTAAAAAATGTTATTATTGTAAGAAAATGGGACATACTAAGAGTGAGTGCTACTTCAAGAAGAATCGGGAAAAGGACAGTACGAGTAATGCATTTATGGTGATGAACTCAAATAGTAACGTTCAAGAATCTAAGTGGTTAGTGGACTCAGGCGCTAGCCAACATATGTGCCATGATCGTAACCAATTTGCAACATTTTCATCGATGAACAATAAAACAGTGATAGTCGGTAATGGCGAGGAGATTAGTGCGCTCGGGTGTGGACAGGTGGCGTTACAGGTCTACAATGGCAATAGATGGGTACATACAACCATAGATAATGTACTCTTCGTTCCGAAATTGAAAACAAACTTATTATCTGTCAAATGTGTTACAGAGAGAGGTTATGTTGTTAAAATGGACAATAACTTGTGTAAATTCTACAAAGGAAATAATGTGAGTGCCGTAGCGAGTCGTAACGGAGATATGTACTATATGGACGTGCGTTACAAATGTGAGATAGCGAACGCGGCTGAAGTGAAATCTGGACTTAAAGAGTGGCACGAAAAACTGGCTCATCAAAACTTACAGTATGTGAGAATGGTGCTTAAAAACAACAACATTAAAGTGAACGACTCTAACTTTGAGTGTGAGAGTTGCTTGGAGGGCAAAATACATCGTTTGCCTTTCAGTGCCAGTGAAAATAAAACGAGAAGGCCATGTGAGTTAATACATGCAGATACGTGCGGACCTATGGAGGTGCCGTCCGTGGGAGGATCCAGATACTTCGTAATTCTAAAGGATGACTTCTCTAACTACAAGTCAGTGTACTTTGTTAAAGGCAAAGATGAAGTTAAGAAGTGTATTGAGAACTTTTTGAACAAGGCTGAAAATGTAACCAAAAACAAAGTATTGTGTTTTAGAAGTGATAATGGATTAGAGTTCGTGAACAAAGAAGTTAAAAATTTGTTTGAGAAACGTGGAATAACTCATCAAACCACGGTTCCATATACTCCCGAACAAAATGGCAAGGCGGAACGAGAGAATCGAACTCTTATAGAATCAGCACGTACAATGTTGTGTGCAGCAGGTTTACCTAAGAAGCTGTGGGCAGAAGCTGTTCATACTGCGGCATATGTACTAAACAGAACTAGTAAAAGCAATGAAACTGGAAAGACCCCATATGAAACGTGGACAGGCAAACAATTTGATATAACGGGCCTTAAAATCTTTGGAAATCCTGTGTATGTCCATGTTCCAAAAGAGAAGAGAAGAAAATGGGATCCTAAAGGGGAGAAAGCAGTCATGGTTGGCTACGAGGAAAATGTCAAAGGCTACAGGGTATTCTTCTCAGATAAGAACACTGTTGAGGTAAAAAGAGATATCATATTTCTAGGAAAACAGAAGGAGCAATTAGTTATGCTGGACACTACAATGGAGGAGAAGGAGGAAACTAGTCAAGAACATTCTAAAAACAAAGAGAAGGCTGAAGATCAAGGAAGGAGGATGGAGAAAGAAGAAGCACAGGCTGAAGAGGAAGAGGTAGAGGAGACCCTTAATATGACTAGCGAAAGTGACAGTGTCTACATACCATGTTCAAGTGATGATGAATACAGTGATGATGATAATGGGGAGATACAGACACGTGAGAAAAGTACTCGGATTAGGAAACAGACTTCAGTTTACAAGTGTCATCATGTCTATGTTGAGGGAAATGAACCAAAGAATTACCAAGATGCCATGCATAGGGAAGATGCAAGTAAATGGAAAGAAGCAATGCAAAGAGAATTGAATACTCTCAAGGAAAATAATACTTGGACTGTTTGTGAAGAACCTATAACTAATAAGACTGTTAGTAGTAAGTGGGTATTTAAAATTAAAAACTCTAATAGTAATGTACAATATAAAGCGAGACTAGTGGCAAGAGGTTTTGAGCAGTGTGATACAATGGAACTATGTGATTTATATGCACCAGTAGCTAAATTAACATCTTTCAGGTTATTTGTTTGTGTAGCATCAAAGTTAAACCGATTAGTCAAATGGATGTTACAGGTGCCTTCCTATATGGAGAAATGGATGAAACAGTGTATCTAGAATTGCCTGAAGGTGCATATTGCGGTGATAAAAATATTGTTAAATTAAATAAATCTTTGTATGGGTTAAAAAAATCACCCAAGTACTGGAATGACAAATTTAATTCAGTTATTATGAAACAAGGTTTTGTAAACTCAAAAAGTGATTATTGTCTGTACACAAAATGTGAGGGTGATGCAAGAACATATGTTTTACTGTATGTAGATGATTTATTAATATTTGGAAATAACCAAAAGCAGATATGTGACCTTAAGTCATTATTAAATAATGAATTCAAGATGAAGGATTTGGGCTTAGTTTCAAATTTCTTAGGTATTCATGTAAAACAAGATTTAGTCACAGGGATCACTGAACTTGATCAAAAGAAATATTTAGAAAGTGTATTACAAAAATTTGATATGCAGAATTGTAAAGAAATATGTACACCAATGGATCTAAACTTTAATACTAAAATATTAGAAGATAACAATGATTCTGTGATTGATAAAAACATTGAAAATAAATGTAGAAGAATTATAGGTTGCTTGTCTTATGCTGTGTTAGGAACAAGGCCTGATTTGTGTGTTGCTGTGTCAATTTTGAGCAGATATCAAAATAATGCAAATAATATTTTATTAACTGCCTTAAAAAGAGTGCTAAGATATGTTAAACATACAATAAATTACAAACTTGTTTACAAATGTAATAGCAACTTATTAGTGGGATATTGTGATGCAAACTGGGGAGGTGATTTGAAGGATAGAAGGTCGACAACTGGTTACTGTTTTAAGTTTGCAGATTGTTTAGTTTCATGGTCCTCTAAAAAACAGGCCAGTGTTAGTCTATCTTCTACCGAGTCAGAGTATATAGCATTAAGTATGGCTACTAGCGAAGCGTGTTGGTTGATTAATTTGCTTAAAGATTTCAATATTGTTAAAGTGTGTCCTGTCACAATATTTTGTGATAATCAGAGTGCCATAATGTTAGCGAATACTGAAAGTGTCAAGAGATTAAAACATATTGACATCAGATTTCATTTCATAAAAGAGTTGATTAAAAGTGGCAAAGTAATGTTAAAATATATTAAAACTGAAGACCAAACCGCAGATATGTTTACAAAGGCATTAAATAAAAATTTATTGTTAAGATTTATTAAAAACTGTGGTTTGTATGAATAAATTAAATAAATATGCCACTGTAAGAGTGTATTACATTGAGAGGGGGTGTTGGTAGCAATGTAATACTTTTCTATTTTGTTAAGGTGGTATTGTGTCTCTATGCCTTTTGGTTTGTCTTGTCTATTGTGTTAATGTGATTGCTAAGGTAACGTCTAATTTAAATAAAAGTCTGCTTTAAGTTGAACGGTTGTTTTACTAACATATCAACAGATTGGATGCTGACTCTGCATTTTTTGTACACTGTCTTCAGAAAACAATAATGCAGTGATAATGGTATCATATAAGTGTCAAACTTTGGTATTGCGAAAACTAACCTATCTTCTATAATATATATAAAAGCAAATGTATGTGTGTATGTATGTTCACGTAATACTCGAGAACCGGTAGCCCAATCGATATGAAGCTTTCACACATGTAAAAAGGTGACATGATTCTTCCGACGAACATGTTAACATTAGAGCCGGATAGGTGGCGCCGGTGGCAGAGTTTTTTATTTTTCAAACATAGGTCAAATTGTGAAGTGAAACGCACCGGGCACCAGCTAGTAATTAATAATTTATAAACAGATGTATAATAATATAATTTAATATTTTTAAGAACCCTCAGTAATTCAACTCGACACACCTAAAAAAAAAGTAAAAAAACGTAACAATAATAAAGAACGACAAGGTACAATTTTTCCGACCAAAAACATATTTACAGAAGATTTTCGCTAGCAAATAGAATTACCTGCCCTCAGAATCATGCAGCCGGGGGAAAAATTATGCGAAGGAAATCAGCCAGGGCTGCTGGCAAGAAAACGGCCTTTGTAACGTGGGAAAACAAGGGGTGAAATTGCTCTTATAGTTTTATGAATAATCGTATAAAAATTTGCTTTTTATTCTAACATCTTTTGACATTATTTCAAAAGAGAATTATTGATATCGTTTGTAAATTACCAAACTTAAGGATTACATAAAATATTTATGTAGGACATAATTATTTAGATAAGAAAGTTCTTCACAAATTATAAGTAATTCGTTTTTAATTCATTTCTCTGTTATGGACTAATTTATGCTATTCTAATTCACCTTTTCTCATTTTCTGTCACTTAAATAAAATTACAACGTTTTGTCGTTCAAAAACGTTTTATTATTCTATTGCGTTAGAGCTTTAATATGAATAAGTGTACAATATATTCTCATGCGATACAATGTAATGGCCAAGCTATTTATTTTTTAATATATATTTTCAGTTTGCCTATTTAGTTTTCTCCAGCTTTACCACTACATTGAATTATAAAACCTTTGGAATTACCCCTACCATAGGTTCGACGAATCTATCGAAAATCACGTAAGTAACTCGGTTATGCATGGAAATTGTCCTCGGGTATTAGGAAATAATGTCATTAAAACGCTGATTATTCAAGGCGTGATTGATGCGAGTTCGTCAGTTGTTCATTACCGGTTCGGGACTGTAGTAATAATATTTGAATAGATGTGAGATCGATGACAAATTTTAGCATTCTGAGTGGTCAATTTTAGTACTTTGCCTGATGATTAGTTCGTTGCTGTTTCTATAGTTGTTAGTTGAAATTTTTTTTGTTTCCTCATTTTATCTCTAAAACAGAAAAGTCGATATTCCCAAAGAGCTATTACATTATGCAAAGAAAACACATCAGTCACCGTTGTACCGACACACTTTCTTACCCTTTCAGCGATATTAAATAAGGAGCAAGAAACTTACAACTGAAATGTATTAGTTCCTTTTATGAAAGAACTTTGTATCTTTTTTACAGCATATTGTTTTATACTTTTTTGTTTTTATTGTGACTGGCCTGTATTTTTATTTCAGTAATCAATTTTATCTTCAATATCGAAATTTGTAATAAAAAAGTTTTATTTAGGGCTGATTTTTTTAGCAATGCTAGATAATTTTTATTCGTGAAATAAAATAGAAATTTGACAGATTTTGTATGGAAGAACTGTCAAAAATTCAATAGTATTCTTTGTATAAAATTATCTGGCGTTAGAAAAACCAACCCTTAAACGGTCAAATGATAAATAAACATAAATCAGTTGCACAAGACTTAGCACTTAACTAAAAAATTACCTACACCACTAGGTTCGGTTTAACTGTAAAATGCTGTTTTTTTAAGACTCAATTCAGTTGGTATTTTTAAATATTTTGTTTAATGATATAATTTTATGTATATAAAATCATTCCTGACCATACTTTATAATTATCATCCCATGACTATGTTTACTGCCCGTACCTACGATCATGTAACTCATTTAAAAATATTAATTTCTTTACGTCCATCATCTTTAAAATCTCCAGATAATTTTCCATCTAATTTTCAGTAGCCTATATCACGCTGTCGTTCCTGCATCAAATTAAGCGAACCAAGTAATGACACTTATTTCTCGTTTAAATATTTACAGGCCAACTTAGCGGTTTCGGCGTCGTAATTAGAAAACTTTTTTACACCATAATTACGATTGCGAATGGCTGCGTCAGAAAATTTCGTAAAATTCCCTAATAATATTAGAGTGGAAGTTTGTGTTTTTAAATTGCAACATTTACCGGGTCGTTGATCATTTGAAAGTTGTTTTGCGCAGTCGTTTAGTTAGACTTCGTTTTTGTTCGGATATTTTCCGTGGAAGAATGGAAACTACTGAGATTTCTTTATCGTTGCTTTTAACTTTAGAAATTATGTGATTAAGATTACTATTCTACCATTCTACCATTCTACTATTCTACCCTACTACTTGTTGGCAAATGTTACAATAAGCCTATGTCAAAATCTAACAAGAACACTAGTCCTTTATTCAAAACTAAAATTAAAACCTAATATTTAGAAAAACCTGAAGTTTTCATTTCAAGACTTCTATTTTGTTCCGAGACAGGCAGGCAGGCCCAAAGTCAAAGTTTACTTACCAGACAAGACCAAAATTATTCACCATCGAAGCTTAATTTTAGCAGTATCCTTAAACAAACAAAATCGATACAATACCGCTATAAAGATCCTGCCTTCCTATGTAAATATCCAATTCGGTAAAATTGCACAGCTATTAATAAAACCGGGACCTCCAATGCAAGAAGTAATCGGTAATATGATAAATCTCTCCCCTCGTCCAAGTTACGCGTACTCAAAGCAATTTCCCCCAAAAAAATTGAATTAATTTTTGCCAAACAATCGAAGGCATCAATATTAATGAGAGATGTAACACAAGAGTTCTTTGCTCATTTGTTCTTGTATGTATTAAATTACATCGGGATTTTATCAATGATTTGAATCTTTGTATTGATTGCGTTTTCTGGTTGAATGGCGGTTTTTCTTATTTATTTGTGTATCGAATGATATTTAAGCTACTTATTATTTTGAATTGTTTTTTTTTCCTTTGTTCGTGGTATAGGTACAAAATAACATTATCTAAAACGTTTGTATAAACAGTATTATGTATAACACTTTTTTTGAGCATTGTGAGTATATCCGAAATATGTTTATACACAATAGAATGTCATAATGTAATCACAGATGGCCGTATTATTAAAAACCGCGACGGCGATTAGCAAGTACTTGTCAGATTCTACTATAGAGAATTTGAATTAAGAATCTATAAATCCGTTGCTAAACACCGTCGATATTTTTATAAATAAGTTGACAACCTCCAGTTGAAAACGCAAATGTAGTACCTACCGGCTAAAGTCGGTGACCAACTACGTTGTAGTAGATCTAGTTGGTCATCGACTTTAGACGATACGAAATTTGTGTTTTCACAGTGTTTTTTATGAAATAATTATCGCTTTAGATGACAATCGTTATAGCGAATAGCCCTGCTGGAACGTTTAATTCAAACATTTTTTTTTAATCTCCTAACTCAATTCCAAAATAACTAAATCTGCAATTACACGTGCAATCTTTTATCTATTGCAGATCGCAATTACATTGATACCACTCCCCAGCCAACGTTTAGTATTACACGGGCCTCTTATCTGGTCCAAACACGTGGCATATATGTCGATACCAGCTTAATCCATCACCCCAAAACTCTTTGATGTTATAATACAATAGGGGACGTTTTTAGTTTTCCGACTCCGATAAAATTTTTGTGTAGTTTGGGGTGACGGGAAGATATGACCTGAGAACCCCTGATTGGGTTTTAAAAACAATGGTTTTAATGTGTGTTGTCAAACATTGTGTTTTGATCAAGTTGTATGGAGGAGTGGACTGGATTGGACTACAGTAGCTTTATTTCAAAGCAGGAAGGTTTACATTCATAGTAAACTCTGACGATCTACCTTCCTACTTGAAGATTATAAGTGGCTACTGCTATTAATAATGGCTTTGTTGCCCCCAGGTAAGTCTTTACTATGGCCACGCATATTTTGTCTAAAACACACGTATTACAAATATGATACTTGCTCACGGCTTTATCATTTATGAAAAGCCACAGTAATTTTAGTCATAGAAAAAAATACCTAAGATATAATTCTAACTTTAGCTTCAATTGTGCCACAAACTTTTTCTAATTCCATCAATAAAAGTGCATTTGACCCGTGCTTATCAAGAACCCTTCCCCTATTTAACCCTAGTGGTATATCCCTACGGATATTGGAGATAATTTTAACCTCAGGCAATACTAAAACGGGACTCCAAAGAGTTCTTTCAGAATTGCTTGAAGGGAAAGTGACCCTTAAATATGTAATAAATATAGCTAGAGTTTCAGAGATTGATCATTAATAAAATTAAATTTCAAAGATTAAAATTATAAATTACTTGTTTAATCTAGTATCCCTACGATACCTACATAAATGACATGTATTATCAATATCAATACATCATTGCATTTAATTAATTATTTGTCGAATTGTTGTTTTTTATTTTGATATTTTTTAAGTAAATTTTTAATTCACCATAATATTGAATCTCCTATATAAAAATATCCCAAAAAACTGATTATTTTTTGTTAAATTCTAACAAACTAAACTATAAAGTAAGACAATTCCTGTATACCCCAATAGAACTATGAAGTAAATTCTTTATTACCCATGTCTTAGCAGTTCCCTATTGTACTAAAAGATATAGATACCAGAGATAAACGTCACAATGCAATGTTTTTATTTGATTTCATTGGCGAGGGGCGAGGGATGTCCTGTGTCACATTGACCATCTCATGTCTGTCTATTAGGGTACATAAATGCCAATAGTTAGCAGTGGGTACAGCAAACGTGCGACTGAATAATTTAAATAGCATTATTTATTTAATGTAGAATCTACTTTCATTAGGTTGTTAGGATTGTGCTTAAGAAGATTGAATTATTAATTTATTTTAAAACATTCATATCACAAAATGAATATTTAATTTCTGTTTATTTTATTCAAAGGTTCTTTTAGAGATTACATAGGTACCTAATTCATTATAACGACTAATTTAAACCATACGCCACGATAACAATTTTATTCAGTCTTTGTCATCTCACTGCTATCCGTGCCATAGGCTCTCCGGTTCTCTGCTAATTTCATTCAAACCTGGCAACCCGAACTTACGTATAAATAAAACGTGTCTAAAACTAAAATAAAGTTTCCTTTTTCTAAACACGAACATTTTGAGAACCAACTGCTATGTCGTCACCATATCTTTAATCTAAAACTGCTTTCGCATCAGCAGATAGTCAAGCCGCTTCAGGCGCTCCTTAAACAACAGTAGACCGTAGATTCGGCAGGCCCGTGACAGAGCAGTTCGTCCGGACTACTAATGTCGCTCTCGAGACGTCTGTGACCGTTATATCTGCGATGGAAGACTACCCAACGAAGGGGTTAAGGTATGACGCTCAGTGGCGGGCTTTGAAGAAAAAGGAAATGCCTTTTCATCTTATCAAATAAAAAATTTAATATTGAAATAATAAAAGGTCTAACATTCGCGTAAATTTCAGAAATCATTATCAAAATTTAGATTCTATTTTTGCGGCTTCATTTCGACGTTTTAGGAGATCTAAAGGTCCAGCAACTGTAGCCAAAAGACATTTCTACAAGCGTTAAAGCTAATCGAATCGCTCAAATGTACGGAAATGACAAGTCTAAGTCACGTGACTTATCGAAATGAAATGTACTTTCCATAACATTTAATGTCATTTAAGCTATTCCTATGATTGGTATGGCTTGTAAAAATGTCACTTGGCTACAAGGGCTGGCCGTTTCAAAGACCAACAATAAATTTTCCTAAACCTGGAGATGTTCATAAATGTAATATTATGTAATAACCTTTTTTTCTTACTATCGTGTGAATCATTTGGATATTTCTCGGCTATACCATTAAAATTACTACTATATCGTTTGCAAATGAACATACTATGTAAATTAGGAAACCTGTTTTTATGTCCAACTTCAATTGGAACTAAGGACCAAATATTCAGCTTCTCCAATTTACTCTACTAAATTCACTGACGATATATTTTTGTAGTTTGTGGCTTTATGTGAGCGTATCAAACCGCGGCCGGGGGCTAGCGGGTATAACTGAACGGAGCCACGTGACCAGCCTCACAACTACCAGAAATGGTGTGTCCTGCTCCCAACAGCATTCTATCGATTGCGGACAGATTTTTTAGAGAAAACTCTTTGTCGTTATTGGATTTGCGTGTTACATTTGTGAATTTATTTGATTTTGATTATAATTTAGTGCGATTTCAGTAAAATAAATACAAGATTTTTTAAGGGATGTTTATAAAAAAAAGCAGAGAGTAAACGTGATATATGTTATATACCTTATTTTCGTAGGAAGGTCGAAAAATCCTATTTATATATGTAAGACTAATTTATTTTTATTTTATTACTCATTAAGCTAGGTATATATAAGGTGTGTAGGATATATAATACCACTCTAAACACGTTTTCCAAACCTATTAAACTGATGCCCCATTAAGCAAAGAAATAGTTTTAAAAAACCAATTCGTTTGTATAATTGCCTCACCTTAACAACCTTTTAAACACCCAAGCAACCTCCACCAATATTTTTTAACTAAACTTGGCACGGCCAGGCATAATCCTAAGTAAGATTAACGGGCGAGGGCGGAGAGCAGTAATTACAGACATTATTGGCAATCGATAGGATCCGCAGATTTAGCACGCCGACCACGAGATTTGGCGAAATACACGTCTGATGCTGGCCCAGTTGTGTTTGTCTTTATTACGATGTAATAAGATTATGTAGAGATAATGTTTTTGTGACGAATGTTGAGGATGAACATTTTATATGTTTAAGAAATATACTTTCTAGATGAACCCTAAACTATTTGTAAAACTAACAAATGTTAAATTAGTTGTTTAGTAATTTAGGCCTTTAATGTTGTTACACTTTTTTTTAATCTCCCTCATGTATGCCTTACCATAGACAAAACATAGCGCTCTGTACATCTATTTGTAAGATCTGTGTTTATTGATTTGTGTTTTTAAAGAAAAATATTATTATAAATAACTAATTTCCACATTTAAAATCTAAAAAAGTTACTATCTATTTACAAAATTACCCAAGCTATACTTATACATACATAATTTAATATTATTAAAATGCTTATCAGTTTTTCACCATACCCCTATTGTGCAATGGCTTGGCCATGCCATGCTTGGCTCTACTGCGTACATAACAAAACGTGTGAAACGGAAACATACACAAAACATCACCTACTAATCAAGACTACATTAAGAAAACATAACACAGTGTATAACATACAATTTCCCTACCACGGTTTATATAAGTGCAGGTCCATAAATCATTAAGCCGTCACATTATTCTTGACCAGCATTCGTAACAACGTTAGCGACACTTTATCTTGCCACAAAGGCGGGTGAGAATTATTCAGCCCGCATCCCGACTGCCAACCTTCACGGATAAGTGGAGAGAGACTGGAGATGCCTAGTCCACTGTGAAGATATTTGGGGTTCGGTGTGAGTTATTAGAGCATACTCTGATAGGTATTAGTCGTTTGGTTATATAACGTGATCACTGTAATCGGGTAACGAAAGTATATAATTTTTATGAAATAAAGTAAGGGATATAAGTGAAGTAGAATATTACAATTTACCTAACTAACTTTAAGAACAATATTGACTGAATCCAAATAGTAGACTTTACAAGATTTCATTTAAAATATAGGACGAAAAAATATCTACTAAAACAAACGAAAAGTGCTTCCGAAACTTACTAAAGAAATACCTACAAACATTTCTTTATTATGATCAACAAAATCCAGTCGTTAGTTGCAACATGTCAAAAATATCACTATGACAAGAGTTGAGCATCGTAGGAAGGCACCTAACACCTTTTCCGCCCCATTGGCTCACCCCACGCAAAGAAACGATGATGCGTGAAGAATGACACACCTTAACTCGCAGGTATTGGCTTAAAGATGAGATTTGAAGCTTTCTAGCATTCACATCACAATGGAAAGTTTAAAAAGGAAAGAGCAAATGAACCCACAGTAGTTAGTCCCTTAGTGCGCAAAGATATAACAAAATGGTTTTTTTTGAGAATTTAATTTCCGTATATTTTGAATTATTATATTATAGGAGTGAGTTTTAGTTATTAATTAGAGTATTATTGTTAAGTGCAGTTCCATGATGTCATGATTGCATAAAACATGATTGTTCTGACCGGTGAAATGAACAACTTAACCCCTTTGGAAAAAGTTAGCGAGACGATACATACTTTATTTATCGTTTTAACTCTAGCTGATAAAAAAACAAGGTACACACAATGTTATGTTTGGTTAAAAAAAAATCAATGTCGTGTTAATGTACCTGAACAAAACAGTGCTTAAGCGACGATGTCTTTTCTAAAATTCTTTATATATAATGACACAAAATCACTTTTTGTTATTAACCAAATTTAATAAAAATATGAATTTTATTTATAACGCTTTTACTTAAATTACGGCTTAAGTAAATTTCGTTCTTATTTTTTAGGAAACATTTTAGTGGGAATTACTTTATTTTCCATTAGGTGATTTTTCCTCCTTGAAACTAAGTATTTTCACTATGTTTATCTTTTATATCTATGTTATATTATTTTGTGCTAAAAGCTTTACTCTATTTAGGATTATTTTTTTGTTTTTTATGAAGGTATTTTAACAAAGCTACCATTCATATCTGTGGATCACTTAAAGGTTTTTATTAAGCGAGGATTGTATCAAAGGACCTAAAGAGGACCCGAATCGATCAGTTAAGGAAATTTATTACTGGTTTGTCAAAGGAATTAAGCTAAAAATAAGAAAACTGTAGGTCTTAAAGGAAATTTGTAAAATGCAAATGGGTGAATTGGTCCTTAGGGACGAAAACTTCAAACTCAATCCTTTCTGTCTTCGTGAACTAAGAAATTGTTCTAAAAGAGAGGTTCAAATACTTAGCATAAATCACGGCTGTAATCACGGAATCCCATTAGTTTCATGTCCGAATGTCCTTCTAGCTCTCAGCTCGTACAAGAGGTTTTTCCTATCTAAAGCGTTCTGGCAGACTGCCAGATATCGAGCTCGAACCCTTATTTATAGCTAGTTAATAATTTGTTTCAATTTTTTGCGTTCAGACAACGATGCACTCGTAAGTCTTGTTTAATATTGATACTACTGTTTCGCTGTTTATTATTTAGTGTTAAAAAATATTACTTCAAAAGAATGTGTTGTCCTTTTAAATAATAATAATAATAATATTTTGGGACAACTTACATGGCCATCTGATCCCAAACTAGGCAGAGCCTGTATTATACAACCAGACAACTGATAAATATACATGGTTATTGTTAAATACATACATATTTTAGATAAATTACACCCAGACACAGAACAAATGATCATGCTCATCACACAAAGATTTGTGCTGGGTGAGAAACGACCCACGACCTCCGGTTCAGTAGTTAGGGTCGCTAACCACTAGACCAATAGTCCAATTTGGACGACTCGGTTTCCATCGTACGTACGTGACGAATTCTTACGTATTCTTAATGTCACATTAACTGCTAAAATGACTTGAATTTTGTCTTCAAATGCATGTAAAGAAACCTCTGCTATTTAAAATATAAAACTGACATCATAGATACTGGACACAAATCAACAAAATGCACAGACAAAGCTTATAACATTGCAATCCCGTCAAACTGATCACACAAAGCTTGATTAATAAACCTTCTAAAACTATCCAGAACGAGCCATTATAAACACAGCTCACAACGGATCGCATTCAAATTACTCCTCTAACACGTGGCTACGTGCGCAGTACATCGGAGTTCGTCCGATAAATCAAATTCTTGTAATGAAACGTCCGAATTTAACCGCTTCGGTGCCCACTAACATGTTGTAACAAGTTTCAGCGTATTTTATTCAGAAACACGCTTGCTTGCTTGAAATTAGAATAGTTGGATGAGCGGTTTACAGAAACGTTATGTAAAGGATGCAATAGTGAAACATGCTTTGTATTAAAGTTACTGCTAAATTGTCTGCCTAGACTATTTCCAAAATTATCCATGAAAAACTGCAGTCAAAAATGTTTAAAATTCTTTTATACATTTTAAATTTATGATAATACTAACAAAAATATTAAATAGATTATTTTTTACCATTTGTTATTTTAATTGACTTTAAAAAAGACGAATCTTTAAATTTAAAAACAACCTTTTTTCTTTGCCTTTTTGAGTTACACAATTTTCTTCCCCAACCCTTTCAACCTTTCTAAATCAGTTCAGGAGCAAATCAGCCGCGTTATCCTTATTCAGAAGATCTGAATAAGGATAATAAATAAATATAACAAGATCTAGGTGCGCTGTTATCTGTACAAAGCAGGTATATTGATTGGTTCACAACTGTTTTCCATTAGCGAAACAATTCGGGACATGCCAGTAATTCGCTCCAAGCGGTACCGTATTACAGTAGACTATAAAATTATTTTGCTCTCAATGTAACGTATGATTGCAAAGTAATTGGAATATCATTTAAGTGGGCGTACTTTTTTAAAGGTATTTTATATTTTTTTTTTAATTCAGCTGAGTTTATACCTCGTATATTATACATGTTGATGTGAAAAATATTGCAATTAATAATGTTACTATTGAACGTCTAATCTTATACAAGTGATTTATGAAGAGTGAATGGGCGAATGCGTCATGAAAATACATATTTATTTAAATAAAACCTTTTCGACAATCACTGCAAACAATCCTGTCTTCTCTCAATTTAACCTTTTTGTCGTCTGGTAATAAATCCTATAATCAAAACACTGTTCAAGAAAAATATAATCTAGAAAGTAAAAAATAAAATTGGATCTCTCATTGATCACGTTTATAACAATTTTACGCAAAAACAAAACACCACCTTTTTGCCTTTGCCTTTTTTATTGTTAATTTTTTTTTTTCATCCGTTCCTTAAAGTATCAAGATTATATTTGTTAAGTTTAGCAAATTCTACCACATCACTTTACTTTCGGGGATTATAATAAAAATAACAATATATGCATTTAAATATAAATGTATTATGAGAATACCTTCACGATATCCACGATAATTTCCTAAAATAAAGCAAAGTAATTATCGTAAGCCTGCTTGGTAACTGGCGTCGTATCAATTAAGTTCATTAACGTCTGGGCGGACTAAGGCGTGCCTACGCCTACACTGTTAATTAGTTGCCTAGGAGAGTGCGTACCGTCTTCGCCATATATTTATGTGAATTTGTGGGAAAATAAAACACAAACTCTGATATATACAGTGTTATAGTAAGCTTACTAATTTAATAGTAAAACATAATGGTTTAACCCTATAAATACAACAATGTACATACAATATTATAAAGTTTTGAAATAGTATCGACTTAGACAGACCACGTAAAGCAGCACATTAGAAAAAAAGAGAAAAACAAATAGTAAAATTAAAGAGAAACCTGCATTAGGCGCTTCTTATCATATGGTTAAATATAGTCTACAAATAGCGAAAATAATCATTGATTATTACAATAGGCATATTGAGTGGTTATAAAAAGTTTTTTTTTTTATTTCTTAGTAATAATGCGATAAACGTAGAGAATAGAGATGTTGTCAATTTTTTGTAATGTAATAAAATATTTGAGACTTTTTTTCTTCAATATCATAAAAAATTAAGGAGCGTATCAAAGTTCAGAAGTGGTGGCTAATAACGACACTATGTAATGCAAAACGTACAACTACGTGACGTCATGCTACATATTGTAATGTTCAAAAATAATTAAACTTTTAAAAGACCAATTCCTGAGACTTTCATATCATCATAAAGACAGTGAACTTTTAGGGGACTTCTCAAAACATAATACAAGTTTTCTTTATGACACTACACGTTTCTTATTACTATAGCAGTGTGCGGAAGTTGGCTGGCGTTTTTATTGGGCACTCGACAGGCGCTCATCCTTGAAACTTGTAAGAAATATAACTCTCATATCGACGTAGTAACTAAAACAGGCTGCGGGTAAGATTATTTTGAGATTTTTTATTTTGATATTTGGTTGAAATCTTAAGTGTAAATAAATAAGCTCAAATATTCAATAAGTGTAGGTATGCAGATCTCAATCAGGGATGAGCAAGAGCATAGAAAAATGTATCAATAAAATAACTATAGAAAATATTATCGCATAATACAAATTGATTGATATTGAACACCTATTAACATCACGAATATGTTGCATATTATAACAGGTTTGTATCCAAATATTATCTCAGGTAACGTTCTGCTTAAGACCCACATTTATATCGGTGCACGGTCCGCAAGAATCAATTAACTCCATAAACACACCACACCTGCTATCTTACGTAATAAGCCAACACTTTGCCACCTACTACATCTATTCAGAACCCTTGCTACCCCTGAGCTTGCACGTTCAACCACTACAATTTATAAAGCAATTTTAAACACCGTCAGTCCACTATAAATCAATGCTGTGCCGAAACTAGCCGTACATTTATTATGGTTAAAGGATGAAAAACGCCAATACATTTGCGTAGCCACTTTCTTTAGAGCCCTGAAATTGTATCAGAGTCGCTTTTCACGAAAATATTTTTTAGTGAATTTAATAGTGAGAGGTCAAACTTAATGGTCGTAGTGACAGAAAAGTAGCCATACTTACTTGGGTTAAAACTATTTATAGGTAAAGTACATTTACGTTTTGTAGAAGAAAAAGCTCTTATGTGGATTACATTTTGTTTAGTGCCTACTTCCATTTTCAGTGTTTACTTTGACCCTATTCCGACAAACCTCTTTCAATATAAAATGTCTTCACACCTCTATGGCTGTTCCCCTGCTTCTAAATAGAGTTTAGGTTTTATTTTATACTTTTAAATCCAGTGTCCACGACTGGAGGAAAAAGTTTTATAAATTATTTTTTGAATAGATAAATAATGTTCTATTATATTTATAAATTTACTAGTTGTGACCCACGATTTCACCAGCTTATGTAACTCCCGCTCCCATTGATATCATTTTTTGTAGTTTTTCCAAAATGTTGATAGTTATTCTGCTATTCGGGACAGACACAAATCTATGTTAGATTAATTATCAAAAATTATGAAAATCGGTTCACACTTTCTTGAGTTATAAATGATGGTGTAACTAACCCGACTTCGTTTTATATAAAAAGATTCTATAATCTTGGAAAAGAAAGAAAATTTTCCAACTGTCCCTAGAATTTTCAAGCTTAGTACGTGGTTATGTATATAAATAGCTATATGATGCCAGCAAAGGATATATTGAACTAATCAATAAACTTTAATTTAACCATTACACAGAACTCCAAAGTCGATGAAAAAAATCCTTTTACTTTTTTCTATAGGTGTGTAATAAATAAACGTAAACTACCGGGTTTTATTATTTTCCTCATATATAATGTACACACGTGATACCAATATTACTTATCGTGTTGCTTCAAGCTGTGACTTCGCAAAAACAACATGGAGAGAAAACAATGCGAAAGCATTCGGATTGAATAATAAATTCTCAGAGTGTGATGGCGGGGAAACGACAGTAGCGCCATCTGTTACGCCGAGCGTCAACTAGTTTGTACAACAATCCGGTGTGACAGACTTTAAATTTAATATAGCCGCTTTTTTCTGTGACCTGCAAGCTAAACTGTGTCCTTTCTACGTTTGCTTAAGTGCTAAAGTTGAACAAAAACATCATCACTTTAACATTTATGAAATTAATGCCATCTGTTTTTTTAACCCCATGCCTTTTTTATTTAAAGTGTTTTCTGTAGTAATTTACCAGAATAATATTGGAAAACATTCTTATTGTTCTACAACAAAACATTTATAATTATTATTGCCTCATGCTACTTTTGATCCTGTTAGTTTTAACTTATCTCAAATATTTTGTAAAGTCTTGAACCTACTTAATATGCATAGCCAGTTAACATGTTATCTTAGTATGCATAATAGTTAAACTTCATCTTCAGCTTTCAATATTACAACTTTCCTACTAATTCATGGTGCTTAGATACGCTTTTTCTACATTTTTCCTTTGTTTTAACAAAGGAAAAATGTAAGTACCTAATTATGTACTTTACCAAATATTCTTTACCAGAATGTACCAATAAGTAGATAATATTCTCAGAAAAGTTTAAAATTCAAAAGTCTGGACAGCGGCAATAGATACTCAGTACAGCATTGAATACCTACCGCGGAATAATGATAACGACAATACGTCGAGACGAGACCCATCTACAATTTTTCAACATGGCATTTGTGATACTTCGTTCTGATTTTAAAGCAATTTGAATTTGACATTTTGATATTTAATATCGTTATTATAAAAAAACTACTGATGGTCAAAAGTAATGTAAAAATCTATAAATTTCGAAAAGTAAATCTATACTGCAGACAGGCAACATAGCATTAACGCCATCACCTACGGTCCGTCAGTAAATTCCATGATGGTGTAGATCGATAGGTACTGGAGTCGCGACGCCTCGTTACAGCTACGTGATCGCAATCGGTATTGCCTATTTATACACATTGTCGGCTTCAACGGCACTCCCGACTTTCAACGCCAGAACCAACGTACATAAACCCCTCATAACTTGTAACTCTACCCTTCTGTTACATTCAATCCTTCGAATATAGAAAGTGGCGGGAGGTCCAACTAAATTGGCAATCACTGAAAAAAAATATTGCGAAATGAAGCAGTTTTCGCGAATTCGATCGGGCCGCGTAAAAAGAGTGGAATGAAACTTAGTTGGACGTTAACTCTGCGATGAATAGGAACTTTTCATACGGACAGTGATTACTCTTCAGTTTTTTATATATTGAATCCAGTACGATGGTATTCACGTCGAAGTTGGATATTAAATACAGGGAATTTTTAGTTCCATTCGCTCCGGCTCGTTTTAATTTCTAGTTCAGTTACGAGTTCATGCATACTGATTCGTTAATGGTCTGTTTGACTTGTTTAACTATAGAAAAGTGATATTCAGGTAAATTGAAAAGGTTAGAAGAGCTACAGTTATTCATCGAATAAAAAAGTTCGTTGCTTTTTGTGAAAGCGTAACTTTTTTCAGTGTAAAATACAGTTTTAATACTTGCCGTTAAACATAAGTAACTATATCACAACTAAAATAGCCAATCCCTAAAACTTATAAATTACGTTCCAAAAATACACCATCAAAGAAAAATCCAACTCTATCTATACCGCCAACATACGGATAGCCCAATTAATTACAAAAGTGATCGCTAAAAATACATTACGTTAAATTATGACTAATTTTACTGAATCGAACTCAAAACACACGTGCAACATTCCGCCATTACGTCATTCAACTAATTACTTAATTAAAAACACACGCATTGAAAACCGTCCAATCAGAACGCGGCATTTAAATGAGAGTGGTACACCAGAGCGTTTTCGGACGACACAAAACGCACGTAGGATTAATATAATCGGGCTTTCGGACCCGGCAGACAGAGGTGCACGCAAAACGACCTGACTTGAATGCTAAATCGGAAAATACGTATGTCCAGTAATACACCCGTAATATGCAGCATTGGAGGATTAAAAAAGATTATGGTACATAAAAGCGATGGAAAATATGTAAAATAGTGAATAGAGATAGGACCTTTGCGATCGGTGAGGACAAATACAGCTTTATATGTTGGGCGTTGTGTGCATACATTTTCAGTTGAAGGGTTTTAACAAGAATAGTTCTGTTTGGATGTTTATTTGTTTTTTAATGCCTATGCGTAAACAAATATAGAATCATGACCTTGTAACGTATGGAGAAAGTTGACAAATTTAGGATGCACCGTAATACAAAGCGGAAAACAATCATGTTTTTTTTGTAGTTATATATTACTTGATATTTTCAGTTTTATTCGTCTCAAAATAATTACAGCAATATAATTTTCACCTGCAAGGCTTTGTAGTTGGAAATGGCTATTACCTCACAAGTTCCAAATATTCCAACTGCAATGTTCAGTATTATTGAAAAAGTGGAACATAACAACGTGCCAAGTGCGAGTTCTGAACGCTATGCACCGGCCATTGTTCGCGTGTCTTCGGAGCATTATCTCAGGCGAACCTCTTGGGGGCTGACCTACTTCCAGCCATATCCCTAAGTGCTTACGCATCTAGGTTATTGTGCTATAACAGATCGTATTGTATTTTTAGATTTGCTCATCGGTAAATGGAGGTTTGATTGGAAATGCTGATTTAATTTCTGGAATAATAGAAAGCTTATCTTCAATATCTCGTGCCATAATCCTAATCACATGGATGCCAAAAATGGATATGTTTGAATGAAGAACGGATTGAATGTATACCTTAAATTGAGATGCAAATAGGCTACATAAAAAAGCTTATCTGACACTTTTTAAATATCTAAATTCATTGATAGATTATCGCTTAATATTAATCAAATGAACTCTGTCTAAAATTAACTCCCTATAGCCAATAAATCGTAGAAATAGATATTCCTTGACATCCCAAGATTCTAGTCTTTAGAATCAAAGGTACGTCTCGGAACAAATATGTTAAAGTACTGAAATCGATAGCTTGATAATGCATCGAATATTTTAATCTAAAGTGGCTTGCAAACAGAAAAAAAACAATGTGCTATTGCCAATGATATACACAAGATATGTTACCTAGTATACCTATACCTTCATAGTTACCGACGATTAAAATCTGATCGTGCCAAAACTTTGTCAAGTTGCAGTAATGAATAGTACAAAAGATAGTATAAACACGTAAACAAAAGAGATAGCTATCATTGAAAACATCCTCAGGTTTCCGGAGGTTTTCAAGTCCTCGAAATGCGAGTGCTAATTCGGGCTATTGCCAAATCGCAGTGGTTTTACCGTGAAATGAAACAAAAAGTTATATTCATTCGAATTAAATTTAACCTTCATGTATCTAAGACCTTTTTATTTAAAGCAAAGTCGTTCAATACATACTTACTTAGCAAGATTAAGTTCTGTCTAACATTGAGAGTAGACTCAATAACTTTGAAACAACATCTTCTAGACTCAACACATTGACTAAAACTAATAGCTTGGCTCCCGACGTGAATACAGATTAAGTCTTATCCACACGAAGGGAGTGACTTGCAAACTTATGCCCAGACGAATCACAGCAAGATTACAAAAACCTAATACTGTGGCACTTAGCAAACAGCCTTATCTCTGCTTTTAAACGCTTACTAGTAAGAGATACCCTATTACACGGCAAATCCCATGATAGTTGGGACAAGTTGCATTGTCAACTCTTGCTATAAACAAGAATTATTTTGCGTTTATTCACTCACAAAGTCAATCAAGTCTCGACCTTATTGGTGGGTAGTAAGGGTGTATGCGAAATTTTATGTTGTTAAATAAAAGCTTGGTAAAGCAGACTAATGCTGGCACGTGGCGCAGACGCAGCCC
Organism: Diachrysia chrysitis; assembly: GCA_932294365.1. Lineage (NCBI taxonomy): Eukaryota > Metazoa > Arthropoda > Insecta > Lepidoptera > Noctuidae > Diachrysia > Diachrysia chrysitis. The sequence goes on along the minus strand of OW028649.1, from coordinate 4,570,007 downwards.
TGTTTAATCTTCATCCCTTGCCTTTGATGTGAACGTCCCTATGTTTGTCTAAACGCCGGTTTAATTACAAGCTCATTAATTTTGTACTATTTACCGTCGAAAGAACTGCGCTCGGACGTTTCGTCGTAATGTGTGCGTTGAATTACGACGCGACATTATTTACTTAACAGATACTTATGGGTTTGGCGATCAAAGTCACCATGGGATTGTATACCTACGTAAGTGATAAATAAACACGTATAGAATTATTTTGCTTCTTATAGTATACATAGACAAGCATAGAGTGCGGGCTAGTAAACCGTTGTGCCAAGCGCAAGCAGATTTTGGCTGTAAGTACTACGCTCGTTTACTAATTTAAAGAAGACTTCAACCATGCTTGAAAGTTTCAATAATTTTACGACATAATTTATGATTTTCTTTTGGCAAACGCAACATGCTATAAAGTGTATAGGTACATGATTATAAGAACGTGGACAATAGCTGGCTCTTGCAAATTGCTTGGACGACAAGTTCATTTATAGCTTAATAAATAAGAGTGGTCATGTTTGGCAGCACTCCAGGCTTAAAACAGCATGATTTGAACGCTGGTCTGCAAACGTAGGTGGAATTATGGAGGCTGTCCAGACATGATCACTTAACTCTTTACTGAATACCATTAGAATTAAGCAGTTTAGTGTAGTAGTTTAAAAAAAGGTCAAGTTACATTTTATCAATCACTAGCTGTCCGCCGCGACTTTTTTCGCGTGTTTTAGTTTCAACGGTTTTTTATTTTTGCAACATTTTTCATTTTTGCTCCGCTCCTATTGGTCGTAGCGTGATGTTATACAGCCTATAGCCTTCCTCAATAAACGGACTATCCAATACAAAAAGATTTTTTCAATTCGAACCAGTAGTTCCTGAGTTTAGCGCGTTCAAACAAACAAACAAACAAACAAACTCTTCAGCTTTATAATATTAGTATAGATTTTCATCAATGCAAATAAATAAAATTGAAGTTTCTCTTTGTAATGTCCAAACAATAGTTTTTTTTTCTATTAAGCTCGTACAGTTATTTGCACGATACGATAATTATTTTTGTGTTTGTTTGTCTGCCTGTCTGTCTGTTTTTTCTGAGTAATCTTCAAAGGGCCTGGACTGATTTTGATAACATTTACTATATGCAGGCAAGTAGCTGACAATATAAGGAGTAACTTAGGCTAATATTCCAGTTAAAATTTTAGGATTTCGAGCTAAAAAGACGAAGCAATTAAAACGGAAAAAACGCGGGTGAAACCGCGGAGCAAATCTTAGATAATGTGATAGAAAATTTCTTTATTTTATCTTAGGGTTTTATGATTTTTATTTGATTATTTATTTTAGTTAGTTTGTTAATTTCATAAATTTTATAATAATTTTCATTTCATTAACAAACCTTTCCAATACCGATTTTTCACCTTTATATAATATATGCTACATAAGATGCTTTCAGCTTGATTATGAATATTTAATCACCATCAAAAAAGTACTACTAGACATCTTTAAATCACGTGAACAATTTATCTGTTAATTTGTATGTCATTTAAATTACTCTAGAGACCGTCCTAAATATTAATTTGACCTTTGTAACAGTTTCTGCGCTGCTAATTAAAATTTATTACTAGGATTGCGTGCCAGAGGCTCTGCTATCTGGTTCATATAACTAACAATTTGTAAATTCTAATTTAGAGAAATAATATACAGCTGCATTCAATGATATTTTTATTATAGTTACTGACGTTTAAATCTAAGCGCGCTGGTATATGTCACAATTTTATCAATTTCCACTAATAAATAGTACAAAAGATAGGATAAGCACGTAAGTTAAGGAGATAGCTATCATTTTTTGATGGGCCTGTTGGTCTAGTGGTGGACCCTGACTGCTAAACCGGTGGTTGTGTGTTCGATTCCCACCCAGGACAAATCTTTGTGTGATGAGCACGATCATTTGTTCTGTGTCTGGGTGTAATTTATCTATAATACGTATGAATTTAGTAATATATAAGTACGATTAATACAGACTCTGTTTATTTTGGGATCAGATGGCCGTGTGTGAGTTGTCCCAAGATATTTTATATTATTATTTTTAAAAGCTCAAAATGCGAGCTCTTATAACATATCTGCTGTAATATCATTGGATGCATTTTATTATCAAGTTTTAGAATTCTTAAGTATAAGTTTGTGATTTTATTCTTTACTTAGTGAAACCTACGTTCGATGTTTTTGCCTCTGACTTAACGATTTACATAATAAGCGTCGAATGTAACTGAGGTTGGATATTAAAATTTCAGATGAACATGAATAAACATAATTCCCATATTTACGCTTTCCTTTTGTTTATCTCGACTTCCTCTATCTTTATTCATTGACTAAAACACAAGGTTCATTGCCCAACCGTAGCTGGGAGGCGAGGCGTGTCAAATCACTATAATTATAACAAATTTCGTTCGTTGTGTATAAACAATGCTAATTTTGGGGCATCTGCCTGTTTTGAATGCAAGGCAAGCGCGCAATTACAGGGATTATTGCGCCGGGAGTCGCTTGCCCATTAAATAAACGTTAGAAGTTGCCTCACCGTTTTTGTTGGGGAGGTGACGCGCCTCAAGATGTTTGCACTGACGTGTATGCTAATTGAATGTTTCTCTTTTTAGTTGCCCTTAAGTAGCTTTTAATTGTTCGCGTTAGAAGTGGTAATGGTTTGCGTATTAATGGAAGTATTATTTGATCATTAAACTAAAATGTTAGACGCAAAGTTGAAATGAAAAACAGCTTAGCTTCATTTAGTTCACCCAAGCATGAAGATTTGGATGGTTACCTTGGCAACACCCATGCATATAGCCGTAACGTGCACGCATAATGTGACGTCACCAAATCCCACATCACTCAAGGTAAGATATCGGCATCTCAAGACCGGCTTACAAGACCTTCCTTTATTATAAAGGCAATGTGTCTTAAACCCTACACACCTACACCGAAATATTAATGAGACTTGACTTGTCTACAATTTACTCCGTCTACAAAGTTTTGGCAAGGACAAAGACATAAGTATCATAATCTCCAGCGCTTAATATTCGCCCCCATTACGTAATAAATTACAAGTAATCCCATAAATCACAATTCTAACCCGTGCAAGTTCGCTGTCATTACAAAGTCTTATTAATCAAAATGAATCAAAATGTCTAGTGAATTACGAAAGCGGCTAGGACGCTCGCATTGCGAGTGTTATCTCGCAAAACCAGGTGACATAATAGGGCTGGCGGTTTAAGAATCGACTTTTGTGTTTTGTTTTTAAATCGATTAAAAAAAGTCGAGACGCAATGAAACATACCATTGTATCTAATCTGTAACGAATTAATGGTGTATTGTAAGTACACTATTCAAATTTAGTAATACTAAATTCTGATGTTGTATGGACTTAGATACCTAACCTAATATTTGAGAACACTGTTAATACTGGTTTATGATAACTGTCTGGTTTTTTTTTTAAGAAATATTTCAAAACAAGTACATAAAAGAAGAATGAATGTAAAATTCAAACGAATAAATCTTTAATACATAAATTAAACACGTGTTCCGTAAACAACACGAACAATCGATAAAAATACCGATTTTATACTTAATCGATTTAAAGCCCAACGTCCCTACAGGAAAGCGAGAAAATAAAATCGGTGGCAGTAGTGTTGGACATCTCGCGACATTATTCATGTTTATCGCCTCAATGCCCGGCCGTGCGACGCCGCAATTAGAGGATTTTCTTCTACCCACCTTCTATATACAAAGCTTTTAAAACCTGCAGTTTTTATTTTTAAATACGGAAATGGCTGTTATGAGAATTGTATTCGAATCGAGCTGGAGAACGCAAATAAAAAGTCAGTCAAGGGTCTGTCTATAATTATGATAACTTCTTGTGCAGACAAGATTTTTAGTATGAATTATTTATTTATTTCATTTTAAGCCATGGTAGAAACAGTGTAATATATCTATAGTCAACAATATTTAAATTTAGAAGATTGTAATAAAGTGACGTTTAGTTTAAGTATCGCTCACATGTCGTAAAAAACTACTTACATATTTTGATTGTCTTTTTCTAGTAGTTTAAACATAAAATGAAGTCTATTAAATCAAATTAACTTTGCAAAGTTGTGCCCTGATCCTCTCTCCCTAATGTATGTGCTATTTTATAATAATAATAAAACACACTTAAACATTTTCAATTTAAACTTATATTCCATCCTTTCCATGTGTTTTGCTTGTACACGATTTAATTAGAAGTACTCACGTCCACTTAATGGCTTACCTACACACACAGGGAAGCTTACTAATTAAAACAAAAACAAAATCGGAACTGAAAACAAAACACGTTCGACAAAGTTAGAATATTAATGTACCCGATCTCGAATGGTTTGGGTTAGATAGTGATGTCTGTGAAACCGATTCCCGCTTATATGGTATCCCGTAAAATTGTTTTTATTAAATTAGGTAGTAATTAAAAATTAAATGGCCTCTGATAACTTTATAATAATATTAAGCCTAATTTAAATTTTTATCTAGTAATGCTGTAGGAACTTACGTAGTAGTAAATAATTGTAGGCGTAGAAATCGATTTTATAATTATTTTTTTAAATATTATAACCGGTAATAAAAATAAGCAAGAGTTCAATGCTAGAATTTGAATTTCACCAAAATAAACTGAACGCAGTTTAGGCAAAACCACAAAACATATAAATTAGGTAGACTCGTCTTTTTTTTTTAGTTTGTTAGGTATATGGCTATTGTACATTTGGTTCCCGCGTCCCGCATTCGGAAGACAGCACTAGTCCAACCCGTCGCGGACCTCACTAATACCGATGATCACTCTATTCGAGGTAGTGGCGACCGAATAAATCCTCGGACTGAAGCACCGACACCTAATAGGATTATACCAACTTTGTTCTCGTTTCCTGCATTAATTTATAGGTAATACGGATGTTAGGATATTTTTGTAGATAGAAGTTGTCTTCATACAAAAATATTAGGTCAAATAACACGTGAAATTATAAAGATTATTTTGTTATTATATTTTACGAAACATACATAATTTTTTTTATTATCGCTGAAGAATAAAAATGATTGACTGCACGGATAGTCGAGTGGTATAGGTCACCACGCCAATTACCACTGTGCGCGACGTGCCGCGGCTTCGATCCCCGCATGAGATCCACAAATCCTTGTTACATGTCTGGGTGTTCTTTGTGCATGGTGTTTGTAAAACCCCCTGCGACACAAAGATTAAATTCCTTAGAGCGGGAAAAAAAACTTATAACATAATGAAATTATATAAAAAAAAATCTACTAGTTATAAGGAGTACTCCCTTTTAAGTATAATAAAAATTAATTAATAGAATAATAATTCTGGTCCAAATTTATTCTTCTTAGGAAATACATAAACATTAAAATATTATAATTATTTAAAACAAAATGGTTTACTCACGTATATTCTCGGGATCGTGGAACTCAGTTCGACTCGCGACACCACCGCCGCGGCCGCCGCGTCAGCTCATGATTAGGGACTCCTATTGAGTCTGAAACTAGTCGGGCGATACCGAGAATATACGTGAGAAAACCGTTTTTTTTTAAATAATTATGAATAAGTACTTCTCACGGAAGTTATTATACATTAAAATATTATATGTAACACTGTAATATTGTTGAAAGCATATTAACACTTAGAAACTTCGTTAGTCTGACATGAGTTGTATTACAGTACCTACATTAAGCACATTGAGGTATTGAGTAGACGGCTAAGGTCTTTTGATAGCTTTGTACGTGTATATCAAAGACGTTTCATAATTCTTCCAATGTTGTATTATCCTTATGTATAATGAAGAGGCAACACGAGCGACACCACACGCCCTTACTTTCCATAGATTAACAGTCACCTTACCTTAGGGTAGGATAATATAATTATAGCCAATCGATGCCTCCCTTGCAGAGGGCTGGAGGCATCACGCTGGGATATTTATAGGAACATTTTAAAACATAGCAATAAAAGTCAATAGCAACGTATTCTCAATTACAACACATTTTTTTGTTTTTATTGAATTAGGAATTAACGGTATTGAAGGAAGTTGCTTGCAATTAAACCTTAATTTAAAAAGGAAGTTATCTGTTAATCTTATTCATTAGTAACAACTACACGATAAAATTTACAAATTACATTATTTGACATTTGATGTACAAAGGTGAGCTTAACTTAAAATTAAGTTATCTACCAGCAATCCTTTGAGTGATAGAGAGATTTGATCTTTATGTGTTAAAGAGTGTTGTTATTATAAATTTTATATAGGTATGAAAATTTTGATCGTTATTGGTTTTAGAAGGGTAAGCAGAAAGTATAACTTGAACAGGGCATTCAGGTGCTTACTGTTGTTTAAAAATATAACTAAGTACATTGTACTATAAAAATATTTCATTTACAGTACAAGAAAAGTCGATGAAAAAATTTTCAAAGTGCCAGAAATATTCAGTGACATTTAGGGTTCTTAGTATAGGTCTAGTGCTTAAGCCATTTTGCTTCCCAGTTGATACAACAAATTAATACATTTGATAGTGTTTAGGTGCGATATGAATCTGAATGTATTCTTAGACTTTTGTTACTGACCGTACTTACGAAACACTCAAATAGATCTTTTTTTAAGTATTTTGTAGAGAATATAGAAAAACACACAACACTTTCTTTGACTTTATAATGTTCTTTTACTTATACAAAAAAACTCAGACGAAAAACACTACATTTCCAAATCGCAAAAACAGAACAACTTCGGAACTATTGTAAAAAACGTTATTTATTCTGAGATATTCCGCTGTAGATCACGATTCTAAGTACGAATGAAAAGAACAACATCATTCATCATGCAAGATGGCTCAAGGGATTCCGGTCTTCCATTCACGAGTGAACGAAATCTTTTTGTGTGGTTTCATTCGACATTGTGCCGATGACGAATGTGGACTTGTGAATGGGTGTCACTTTTACCTATGTAATGTATGTTATAAGGTTTTCTGAGCTGCTTAACATATTCAAGATGTCAAATGTTTTCTACGGGTATATTATTTTCCTATTATATATTTATTGAATATAATATTTAAACATTTGTTCTTTAATTGAGATGGTAATTAAGTATCAAGGTTATCAACAAAATTTTACGAAAACACATTTTTAAATAAGTATAATAAACTTCGTATTTTTATGTTAGTTTAAATAATCCAACCATTGTCTAAAAGGTTGATAGATAGAGAATGCAAATGGCATTAAATAAATAAGTCATCAAATAAATTCTTCCATACATTTCTAACCGTCTAACGATCTAAGTGCGCCATACAAAAAGCGAAGCACTAAAATAATGGTATATATTCACAGAACCGGGACAAATTAAAGACCAAGAACTAGTAGTTTGAAATTAATTTAAAACGGAAAACATCCTCATTTATCTGAAGTGGAGCGCAGTGAGCAAAACATTGCATTCTGTGCAGGTGCCACGGAGGATTAATATGTCGCCCTTGTATTTATTACAGGCTATTGTGATGTTATGTGAAATTGTACAGTAAATTTTTCATCGAAATTTCGTTTGCGATTTTAATATTATACGGATTAATTTAATATAATTACTTATACAAGCGTTGAGGCTTTTTGTGATAACGTTTTATAGTTTTCGTCCTATATATGATCCCAAGTTGACATTTAGACTTATCATTTAACCAGAACTTTAAATAAATTAACCAATTTTTCCTAGTATTAGATATTAGGCTCGACAGCGGTCAGAGTAGATATGTATAAATAATGATATCTAAACTGATCTTAGACGTTTTACAGCTTTCTGGAGTTCAAACAAAATGATTTTAAGGAATATGTTAATTATGCATACGTACCTACGTCTTCTTCGATACGAGACAATAACATAAGTTAGCCCTGTCGGGGCAACTGCCCCGTCATCCTGTCGAGACGACAGAGGTTACCGACCTTGACATTCAACAACAAACAATTCCGAAGTGTTCAAACCTTTTCAAACACAGCCTGTTTAATTAGCCATACTTAAACAGGCTGTGTTGTGTTGTGTGTTAATGCAAAAATATCTCACGTTTGCAAATAGGAGGGTTGCGAGGGCCTAAAATCCCAAATATACGGGCATTTAGAGTTCCCGTTTAATCCTTTATTTACGGCGTTCGTCAGTCTAAATAATTTTCGTGGACCGGACACGCCGCAGGATTAATTCGAGCACGGAATCAAAATGGCGGTGGGAGTTAAAACTTCAGTGCAAGTTGTAGCGGGCAGTGTGGATTATGAAGTGCTGAATAATGTACCGAGCGGTGCATCTTAAAAGGGTAGGCTTCGCTAATAAATAAATTATGCTCGTTTATTATGTACATTTTGATAACGACGTTTTTGGGAATGAATACACAGGATATTACCTACTTAAATTTTGGTGTACCATGTTAATTTGTATTAAAGGAGTGGCATTTTTATTTTCAAGTCTTCATTGTAAACCATTGTATTGGTTTTTTTTTTACAAACAACGCAGACCTTTTTAACTTTTTTCTCTGTAATGTACTTTTAGAAAAAAGTCCAGTAATCTTTCTTGTAAAAAAAAATCTTTCAAGAGACAGAGAAAGATCTAATCAAGTCTTTTACTTGGGACGATATATATTGATAACACAGTCTTTGCGAAAAATCACAACAAAAGAACCCTGTCCATGAATACATTGCAAGTAAACAATACCAAAAAAATCACAGTTGCAGTATAAATAAAATATTCAGGCTCGGATCGCGGCCATCAAACGGCAAGCGTCACGTTCGCAGACTTTATAGGGGAGAATGAGATGGGGCTGAACGGGCACCGGCTGATTTATTCGCCGTACGCCTCGTACACTGAAGGTAGCGTGTCGTAATTCGAACGTGAGCGTAAATCTTGTTAATCACAGATCTAGGTGCTGCTAGAAAAGGATAGCGTTCCGTAGTTGGGAATGTTAATTAGTTATATTTTAAATATATATCTTTTCAAACACGCCGCCTTGATAGACTAATGTCAAACTTCATCAGATGAACTTTGCCTACTAATTTCAGCATGCAAATATAAAAATTTATGTTATAATGTAAATAAAACATATTTAATTTCCAATTCATTCAATTTCAGTAGTAAATTAAAATAAAAATACAATATGTTAAATAATGGCGTCACAATAAAATAAAAATCTTAAAATTAGCTTTAATTTACGACTATTTTCCTACACTATCTAGTATATTTACTTCTTGGAACTCTGTACTAACCACTGATGTCGGATATTTGTCGGAAACAACGCTCTTTGATAAACTGTTGGCCCCCGCAGACACTTAACTGCTTCTAGTTAGGAAGCCTACCAATTGTAACATTGATTAAAAATCACATACAAACAAATAATTTAAAAGATTGTCTCGTGGAACAGATATGATTAAATCTTTGTACATGAAATTTTGACCATTTATTTAACATTTTGTCTCCGGTAGGTATAATAGGTATAAAAATAAATTAAATAAATATTTTAAACATTAAAAAACAAACTTTTTATTGGTATAAAATTTTATATTCTTCAGTATCTTTTTTCTTTATTGCCACATAATATACAGTTCCTTACCAAAGAATTTTAAACTAGTATTTCCATCCGAGAGACACTTCAAAGGAAAATAGTAAAACCTATGTAAAGTAGTAAACGGTAGTAAAAATTTAAAACATTATAGTTAAGGTTTCGCATCTACATCCTTTTTACGAAGCTTCTAAATGACGTAATTGCACAATTAGCTCGGCTCTTGTAAACTGTTACGAGAGTTGCTACGGCGTAGCAAACTGCTACGCACAGTCGTGATTCACCTTCATTTCATTTTTATTCCAAACAACCCCTTATTTGGAAAAAAATATAATATATTAGATTTTCTTTCAAACAAACAATTATATCTGTATCTGGTACTTAGCCTAGACAAATACGATAGGTTTATTAATGTCAAAATAATAAGTCACTACTGAGAAAAAGTAATCGTTGGATATAACATTAAATATTATTCTATCTCAAACGCCAACTCAAACAATGTAGGTGTAGTTTCTGTTTTTCAAATTAATCTTCATTTTTCAGAAATAATCTTGAAAAATGTCAAACGTACAAACTTTACGCGCACAAATAAAACTTGTCACAAAACAAACACTACTTTCTTAAACTGGGAGCGGCGGCCATATTGCATAATTTATATAGTAACTGCGATGTAACACTCGAAACAAGGATATAACACTCGGCAAGTCTTAAACGGTGTTTACGTCTAAATCGACAAAAATCCAGAGTCTCCCCGACTCTCCCCGCGTCTCCTCGCATTTACCCGCCTCTACCCTCGTCGGGGGGAGCAACTTTCCCCGAAGCGACACCTGCGTTGCAAGATGCTCTCTGATGTACTAAGACGTTTAACTTTCCCTCCCATTTCTGTTTTTTTGTTGTGAATATGTTTGGTACCAAGGCTTCCAACTTTTGTGATGATATTTTGAGATGAAACTTTTTTAATTCAAAGCGTAAAAAACAATTAAGCTATCGAGTAACACCTTTTAAAACTTTTCATACAAAAGCATAACATTGTATTCCGTTGCATCTCTTAATTCTTGACCACGCTACATGTGTGTTCTAAAATTAAAAGATGTATAATGAAAAAGGTTTAAAAAAAATAGCAATCAGATAAAACTAAAATCCAAATCAAAAGGCAGTCATTTGAACAACATTTTTTTCAATAATCACTTAATTAATTGCAATACTATCAATTTACGCAGACACTAGATCTAATAGAGAAACATTTATAGCATACATATATAATATTAGAATAAAAAATCCTAACATATCATATGTGAATTTCTTAGACAATATTTTCGCACATTCATGTGAGTTGGTGGTGTCGAGGGCAATTTTCTACCCTCTTTCCGTGATGATGTGGCAAGCTGTGATATTTCCATTTTGAGAAATGACTTTGAATATTAAATTACATATTGTTATAATGACACAGTCACACATCGTTTTTATTGTTATCCGATTTGACTGTTTGCTTTTCGTAGGTGAAATGTCACGAGAATATAACTTGATTTTTAAATAAAAAAGTTTGTTTTTTGGAAGTGAAAATAAGATTACTATTATTTTTTATACAAAATATTCTTCTATCAAAGCTTTGTCAAACGCAGTCACTTGTTTTGAAAAATATAACTTGTAAAATAATTGATTGTATTCTGTGTTCGCAATTCATTTGCCAAACATGTAAACAAACACGAGTTTTAGGAAAAACAACTGTAATACAATGCTGTAAAATATTTATAAGGTTCAGTTTGCACTACAACTTCATATCTTTTATGACTTTTTTAACAGTACTGGTCAGTCGAAAATGTAATTTATTTACACTTACATAAAGTTGGTGTTTGTTTAAGTGGAATTAACATCAATTGGCACAATAATTTAAATAGGCTATATTTAGCTACGTAACTTATTTAAAACCTATAAGTTCTCCGTTTGCTTAATTGTAAAATGTAGTTACTGTTGTCAATACAGTTCTATATCAACAACCTCAACAAATTACTAAAACGATTAAATAATTATATCTATAATATAATCAATGTTTATACCAATTTATCGCTTGTAAGTAAATCAGTGTACGTCAGCTGTTACATTGGACCAACTTGGTTAGGTCTCTACATTTTCGCTCTATTTCTCTGTTTAAGTCCATCCTTGTTTAATAGAGGGAGGTTAGGAAGATCAAGTTATGCTGGTGTGTTGTGGTACCGATATTAATAAAATTAATTAGCGCGAGATAACTCGTCTGAAATACGCGCGTCTTACTCAGGTGGAATAGTTCGCTAATAGTTGTGACAAGAACTGCTGAAATGTTTAGCTCCAGTTAAAGCTTAGTTAAGACTTTCAGTCTTCGCTTTTAGTTGCTATATTAATGTTTTGTCTGATATTTTGACAGATTTAAACAGTGGGAGCGAGTAGAGGCGCATGTGGTTATGAGAAATTAGACGAATGCAATAAACAAACGACGATCTACATTCGGTGACATGTAAAAAAGATTGTGTTTTTCATGAAATAAAATAATTACGGAAATAATATTTCAGATTCAAACACCAGAGTTTTGATGCCACTGGTGTTTTTTAACAGCTAGATGAAGCAAATTCATGCAGGATGCAATAAGATATGCACATTCAGTAAAATTATTACGTAGGAAATTGTAGGATTCAAATATCAAATCGTAAATTATTTTATGGAGAATTGCTTTAAAGCGATGTTGAATGTTCGTGAAACCTTTCACTTCCAAATTTCGACGCAGTAGTGAATCTAACGTTTCTATTTCCTATGCAACGTTATGCCGCACAGTGGGCATAAACTTACGAGCTGTAAATATAACCATTTATTTTTACACAAAGTCTTTAGATACAATGCTATATGAATTTAATCAAGTATTATGTAACGAGTTTGACATGAAGCATTTTTTCAGTTATGTAACCCTAATATACTTGTGATAAAAAAGTGTGGATGTTGTCATTTACAACATTTTAGAAATATTTTTTCTAATCTTTAAATAAAGAAACTTGAGACATGTTCACGGTTTAAAATTGCCTATAAAAATTTCTTCAGCAGCACAAGTGGCGATTGAATTTTCCTAGTTATAGCATTGTTCCTTTCTAAAGAAATAGCCCACTGTGCATCGATTGCACTGTCAATCACGGCTTCGCGGGAAGCCGTAGGGACTATCACAGCTCGTCATCAACACTGGGTAGCTGTAGCATTACATCTCACTCTCACACGTGTAGTTAGAGAGAGAGAGAGCAACGTGGGTTCAGTTGGTACCGGATATTTATTCCGGATCTTATTTACTGCTTCAACAGCTTGGTTGAGCAGAATTTCATTTTCATATGCATATTGATGCATGCTCAACAAACGTGTTAACGTCTTTACAACGTTTGCGCTCAATGGATTCAATTTCCAAGTTTATGAAGTAATCACGTTCTGAAATGAAGATAAAATGAGTTATGATTAATGGGGTTTGGTTGAAAAATGTTGTTTCGTTTTGGTAAAAATACAGTGTTGTTGTATATGTACGAGTAAGTCTATAAAAATGACAATTTTTTTTAAAATAAGCTTATATAATATGTGTTTTATTGGTACACCCGTATGTTTAATAATAGTCACGATAGTTTTTAGACAAAATTACTAAGCTCTAATTTTGCTTCTCTCAGATATAGTAAAGTTATTCCTAGACTGTAAATATAAATCAATTTACGATGCCCCGCGGTTTCCCTCATTAATCTATTTAAATTTTCTTATTTTAATCTTCTTGGCAATGGCTAAGTTATTAAGATATTCTTCAATTGCAGAAAAAAGTATCTAGACTGTATTCATCTCGCTATCATTACGAAGTTGGCTGAAAGTTTCCGCTATTGACTGGACCTCGATGGAAAGTCAGGAAAGCTCTCGTTTACTTAAGAAATTAGTTGATGTTAGTTTAGGTTCTGGTTTTAAAAGGAAGCCAGCAAATTAAAAAATACCAATCCAATAAAAACAAACCCAGTTTTTTACTTTTTTTTACATTAATAATAATAATAAATCATTTATTGTCAGGCAACTGTAGCCCATAAATACGTACCTTGAGACTTGGTGATCGGTGGAATAAATTATTTAAACTAAGAAATAAATAGTTATCTGTTACACATATGTTACTTAGTACGTTTGAGAGTAAATGCAAATTTACAATACAATAAGTAAATAAGATTACAAACATACAATACCAAAAAAAAAATACAAATTCAACTTTTTTTTAAGTTAGCCTAAACTGTCCCACTTCTAAGCAAAGGCCTTCCCCAAGTCCTTTCATAGTTCCTGCATCAATTATGAAATGTAATTTTATATAGATCAGAGAGCTCATATCGAAATGTCTTTTTTAAAACTCACATTGGAATACGGCAATATGGCCAACAAACAAGTAATAACTAGCTCTAACCAGTCTGCTAAATGACTCGAATGCAGTAAGCCAATGTTTGTTAAACTTGTTCTACCGGAGTTTTTCTTACCAACTTTACAGTTCGGGTATACGAACGGTTTTTAACGTCAACTAATACAAGCAAGTTTCTAAGATAAATTGTAAGCAGTATTGTTGTAACGTAAATGTGTTATTATTATATAGCAATGCATTTATGTATTCTGTTGTTGTCGAAGATGTCCTTTTTAGTTTAATTGTTTATTTGCCATTACCGCCGGCTATTGCATTGTTGACGCATACCTTTAACTAATAATGTTCCTGCAGTGAATATTCTATAAACCTTATTTTTAAAAGAGTGACCTATGGAGTTGTTTACCGGTTTTTTGCATAGGAAAGATATTTTGGAACCGGGCCTCATCTAGAATCATTTAGATTTGTATCTTTAAACGCCTTTTGGAGGCTAGAGAAAAAAACCTTTTTGGTTTATAACTTTTTATATATATAATGATATCAATGTAAAGATTTCTGCAAGTTTTATACATAAGTCATATCAAATGCAATGCTAAATTTAATAAACATTTGTTTAGTGGTAGTTAGTAAAGGTTAATAATTTGCTAGTCTAGTCCTGACTACTTTAAATTTGCAAATCACTCAACATAGAATCAGCGTGATCAGAAATAAAAGGAAAAGAAGATAAGTATACTACCCTAACAGAAAAGGTATTATATTGACTGCACGGATAGCCGAGTGGTATAGGTCACCTCGCCAATTACCAATGTGCGCGACGCGCCGCGGTATCAATCCCCATATGAGACAAGCATTTATGTAATCCGCAAATATTTGTTCCAAGTCTGGGCGTTCTTTGTGCATGTGATTTGAATGTTTGTTGAACCCACGCGTATAAGAGCGGGAGTCGTCCTTTAAAAAAAATAACATAAAATTACTTTTAGAACCACTTCAAACTACCTATATTGCACGAAAAAATGCGATACAAGAAAACTATCATAACAAGCTCCCCTCAAAGATCCTTATATTGCTACAATATCTTTACGAATCGGAATTCAAAGCAAATATTCGTTGGCCGTTCATAGAATTCCAGTCATCAAAGCTTGCTTTTAGGGGAACACAAAAAGGAGCATTGCGCAACATCCAACCAGGGGTCAGCCCGACAGTCCATACACTGCATACGATAATGAATGCAGCTTTACCGAACGTTTGACAGATTCTAATTTGTACCGAAAACAAACGCGGTCTCAATGCGGGAAATGTAACCTTTTGACATATGGAATTGGACGGCTCGTGGTCGCGATTAAAATGAAATTGAACATTTAATTTCGCTTTATTGATTTTACGGAATTTGTCGTGTGTACGCAAAATTTATTTGATGATGTAGGTACAGAATATGTTTTGGATTTTAACATCACCTCTCTCTCTCTATCTCGTTATTTTTGCAGTTTTTCTACCATTTCAGCTACATTAAAAGTAGCAAGTTTGTAACTTGTACTTAAAAAAAAATTACTTTTTTGTACTAGATGAAACATAATTTATAGAAGATCTTTAAGTTATTTTAGTATGAAGCAAATATTTCCTTCACCCGAACGTTTTCCCAGGGCATTAGTTAACCTTACTTCCCGAGTCCGGCCATAATGTTCCCTGACTACTCCGCTACTCTACCGCCATTAGAAATTCCTTAAACACGCAACGTGCTGTTTAAATTTGCACAGAAAATGTGTACTGAGACGCGTACTGAGTCTGCTCGCGCGGTAAAACATTTATATTTTATTTAAATATAAATTTATTAAAATGATAAGAAATTTATTATTTTGCGTATTTTTAGGCCACTAAAATACTAATACGAATACATTCAAGTCTCTACAATAAGAACACATCCTGACTTACTATATAAATGTACCTAAGTATGTTCAACCAAATGTAAAGCAGGCATCTGCCATTACAGTTTTATAGCACCACTCCTGTTATCCCTAGGGGAAAGAATAAGTGTATCTTGCCAACACATTTCACCGATGATGGCACTAAATACAATGTGGTTTGAAGCAACACTTAAATCTTGTGGACCGTACAAAAAGTAAAATCTATACAGTGCACCAAAAATCTAAGGAGTACCGTTTGACAGTAATTTTTTCTATTGTCTTGTTTTGTTTGATGATTATGAATTTAAATTTAATAATATAGCATTACGCATCTAGTGACAAATAAATTTCAATTTTTTTTTTATCATTTACCTTTTCATAATATAAATAAAAAATGTTTTATAATTCAATAATTTTACGGAAAAGTTTATTGAAATTGTGTGACTGACCTTGAAAATGATTAAACTTCTTAGATTTGATGAATTGTAAATAGGTACTATACCATGTTCTTGGGTGATCTTAAAATAGCCAATTGTTCACTTAATTACATTTTTCGATTTGAGACGTAGTTTTAAATAATGACTGTTGTCATCTATTACCAGCCCATCACTGAATCTAATTATATTTTGTACTTAGGGTTTAAATCATAATTTATTTATCTATATTCTTCTGAAACATAGCTTTAAAATGTTTTCAAACATACCTGTTTAAGTAACACTGATGTCAAAAATAAATACTTATCTAAATTCATGATACTCTGTTTGTAGAGGTACTATATAAATACCATAAATATAAGCCCCACAAAAAGGGGTCCACAAAAATTTGATTTAAAACGGAAAGTGCAGCGTCGTAAATACAAATCATAGGCTCGCGTTACTGTATACTATGATGTGAAATAATGTTGGAAAGCCTATAGATGTTTGAGGTTGTAAAAATTCACGAGTTTTTGGTAGTATTATTTAAAGGAAGCTCTTTCGTTGAAATTATGACGGATGGGACCCGGAGATTTCGCGGTTTCGGGTTTACGTGTTCAGTCGGGGGGATCCCTTGAGCTTTCCCGTAAGACGCTCCCTCAGTCCTCACCCTTGGACGAAAAGTTTCCTTTCTTTAAATCGTGAGGATTGTTCTAACTTGTTTTGGTCTCTGTGGCCGGATTTCGAAGTTTTGTTTTAGATTTTTTTTTTTGTAGTTATTGTTTTGGATATTTTTTTGGTATTCAATAGATATTATTTATTAGTTAGGAAAGTACGAATTCTAAAGTTCATATCACGGATATAAAGTTCCTTAAATCTTATTTAATTGTATTTTGAATCAACTTACGTGCAAAATAGGTTGAAATCTGCACAAACAACACTAACATATACATTCAAAATAGTTTTACACAGATATGGTTACAATATGAAATCGTTTTCGTTTTGCAAAATTATTCTAAAGGAAAAATAGTGAGTGCATTCACACTATCCAAGTCCACAACAACAATACATATCAAGTGCAGTTCCTAGAATGAATCGAAACCGTAACCGTTGCAAACGATATATTTGCAATATGGTGGAATATATATTTAACTTTTATATGATTCGTGATGTTTGTGTTCATTTATTCATAATAAGCATCAAAATAATAGGAAACTGCGGTTTAAAATATATCACCAGCTGATTAAATGGTATATCATTAAATAAAGTATGCATTTTTTTAATTTTAGAGGTACCTTATTGCCTGCAAAGTAAATGAATGACCGAACGAAATGTGCAGAGCTAACTAGAAACTTTCATAAGGTGTACAAATACTATAAATAAGTAAATAGTATACATACAATATGACTTAAATGTACCCCCCCCCCCCTCCCCCTTATTTTGAGGTATACATAGTTTATTATTTTACATATAACTATTGCATAGAGTGCACGCATCGCTAGTACCCCGTTGTACCAAGCTATAAGTACTAAACTCGTTTACTGATTTAAGTGATTTTCCGTGTGACGACAGACGATTATACGCAAAATATCGATGGTTTAAATATTATTAGGGTAATATTAAATTTTGAGATTAAGTTTTAATAAAACGGTGCGCTCTGTTTTAAAATAAATTTACTCGTTCATACTAGTACTCATAATCAATTACAGAGTGCGCCTACGTTTTCTTATTTTTACTCTAAGGTTACCATACAAAACCAGCTTAATCGCGTCACATGATCAGCATTTACATCGAAACAAGTGAACATCTAGAACAATATCAGCGGATCACGAAAGACAAATAGCGGCTCACCGAAATGAAATAATGCTAAATAAGCAATATGTAAAGTGTTGGAGCAGTGCAGAATCAATATGACATGAGGCACAAGAGATGAGATTATCGAGTGAGGAAATAAGCGGTAACTTAATCGATTATTATTATATTGATGGGATAAGACATTAGACATTATATTTCGACATAGGTAGTGATTTAACCTAAAATAGCATATAATGCGTATGCTATTTTAAATTTCTTTAAAATGGAAAAATTTCTTTAAAAAACGAATAGGCAATTTGATTAACGCCAGATAATCTTATTCGAGGAATAATTTTGAATTTATGACAGTTCTATACAAAATCTGTCATACGTCAATTTAATTTCACGGATAAAAATCACCTGGAGATGGAAAAATCAGCCCTTAGTAGTATTGTAGCCAATACGAAATTACACTATGAAATTGATAGGTACTCGTTCTTACATATTTTTAATTTAGTCCATATTATTTTGTCTTTAAGACATCAACTAGCTTTGACAGAAATATGTAAAACCTTTATAAACTGATATCTGTGTTAATAGAGTCAAGTTCTCGGAAAACCAGTTTCATTAAAACTTTTGAACACGTATAGCGAAAGCATAAAGTTTTAAAATGTGACGGTTTTAAATTGGAACATTAAACACGAACCGGGCTTCACATAGAACAGTTATAAACTTTTTGGAATTAACCGCTGCCATTTTTACGTAACGCAATAGTTATTTAACTACGAGAAAATGGAGATTACCTACACTTATTATGAACAAAATATTATTTTATGTTAGAATTAACCGCCATATTGTTATAAATTATACCGTCCCAAAGGTTAGGTTAGGGGTAAAGGAGCAAACAGCTTCAGGGTAAGTAAATACGCTGACGAAGACACGGGTACACCGCGCTACTAAATCCGACGTTTTTATCTGTCACTGGCAGCCGTGGGCAGAGTTTTAGTGAGTCCTTTGATATCGTTGACATAGCCAAGTTTGCCTATCGTTAGTTTACTTTACCTTATACCTTTATTTCGTAACGCCTACAATATGAATTGCTAAACCGCGCGGGAAGGATTGTTTGCTATTCGTAAAGTTGTAGGAGCTTTTGCAGAGTTGAATATGTTTTATGAATTTTTAATCGTGTCAACACGAGCGCAGTCTGTGTTACAAGTTCACATGTTAAAACCTTGTGTGGATTTCAAAAACTTTATGCACCGTCAATTTAATCATTAATTTACAAGTAAAATTTAAAAGCGTGGGTTTTATTATAAACTTGTTCCTACAGTTAGGTACAATCAAACTTATTTGGTCCTTTCAAATTTGGGCAGGTCTAAATTTAAATATACATTATTAATTATTACACAAATAAAATATATAAAATATTATTTAAATTAATATTAATAATGAGTTCATGGTTTTTAATCACTTCAATTACTGGAGTAACGTATCTAATCATATGTACTAGTTTATTAGATTATAAGTGTTGCATAATATTTATCTTTAATAGATCTTGTCTTGTGTCCTCATTTATGTACTACGTATTAATTGTCTGACACGTAAGTCACGTAAGTAAATATCTTAAGACTAAAACTCCTTTAACCTTTTTTTTGTCTTTATGCTTGGCTGCAACTCAGCCTACAAATCTTAATATAAACCCAATTCATTGCCTTCACATGTCAGACTAACCTCATTGCTGCACAAAACACTTGACCACAGCACAAGGGCCTGTCAGCTGTACAACACTATGCTGCGTCAGCGAGGCAAGATTGAGAGGGCGTCGCGAAGCCCCTCGCCGTTTAACGACCAATCGAATAAGGGTGACTTTATGTCTATTTGTCAACGAAAGGTTGGAAATATGACCGCGATATTGATAAGCTAAAGGGCTAGCACATCAAAATCTAACCCGTCAACGTTCCGGATCGTACGTGCAATTTGAAAATTTGTTCATAACATTTTTTTTCTCATAGCAACGACATATTCTCTTTGTTAGTATCGACATCAAGTGGGTACCTATACCAAATTATTGATATTGCTAATCCGACTGTTAAACAATGAGTTGTGTAGGTATAACATTATTTTATTTTATTTCTACTTAAAATTGTGACTACACCATTTCTCAAAGAAACCTGTCTGCATTAATATTTATAACTTTACAGATAATGATTTAGGAATATCGACGGCTTACTCACGCGCATATTCAGGTTCGCTCGACTAGTTTCAGACTCAATAGGAGTCCTTAATCATGAGCTGACGCAACGGCGGCGGTGTCGCGAGTCAAACTAATTATAAATACGCCTCAAAAAAAGTTATTATACATCTAAATCATAGAGCAACAGTGAACACAAGCTGAAAATTTATTGTTCATAGTTTATAAGCTTTTTCATTAGTTAGCTATTTACTTTTAAATAACACAAAATTTTGGACAACTACAAAATTACCTTTACAAGAGCTCATTTTACAGTAGTTCATCAAATATTTCAGTTTTCAAACTTTTGGGAACGATTTGACCAAACCGTTCCATTTAAAGCTGGGGTGTTTGGACGTCCAAAAGAATTTTCATTAGCTTGTGTAAGGGTCACCACTCTGTACCCATGTCGGCCCGTGTCACTTATGGTACCAAAACGTGGGACGTGTCCCGCCATGGTATTGTCATTTCTAAATGACATTCCGGTATTTAAAGACTTTTGAATGACTGTCCAAAAGTTTTTAAATTTTGCTCGTTTACTGTTCCAATTTAAATTAAAAGTTTTTTTGTTTTGTCGATTGTTAATGTTATTAATTTAATTTATTAGGTTAACCATTAATTAGAATATGGTGCTTGAGGCTGATCTAAATAACGGATTAACTGTTTATACTTGTAAATTATTAAAGTCCTTCATCAGCGTTATCATATTCAACATTACTATACATACTCTACACAATACTGTGGGTGCACTAATTTTTTCATGTTGGTATAAACTTTTGTTTCCAAAACAATTCTATTTTTGTTTTCCCAAAGTTACTTACTAAACTAAAAAAAATAACAATAAATATTGATATTCAAATTTTTTCGATCATTTACAATCTTAAAATAATTGGTTTTAATCCAACTATTGTATGTATTACAAGCCCTTATAAATGAATAAATAAATGTGGACAACATCAGATACATTGCTTTGAACCTAAAGTAACTTAAGCACTCGTGTTGTGGAATCAGAGGCAACGAAGGTACAACAAACACACAGACCCGAGACATTGTAGAAAAGAGGTTTTCTGCAATGACCATTTGATCGTACCCAGGACCTCAGAGCTGGCGACACTTGGAGAACTTGGAAAATCGCGAGGTCGTCTGTAGAACTTTTATGCCTATGACTATAGTTCTCAAGTGTCAGTCGTAACGTAACTTGTGTCAGAAGGCGGAAGTGCAGTACGTGTATTTTATTAGATAAATACACTAAAAGGGAAGTGCGTCGTAATTCCAAGAACGACATAGAGGGGTGACCGCTTAGACATCTATTGTCTTTATACTCCCTCATCCGGATATAACCGGTTTTATATCCGCATCTCTTAGATAATAGTCTGATACCATAAGGTTTTTATTTCCAGTAATCCTAATAGTTAACATGCTGTGTAACCGTCTCTAACATAAATAAATGCATTGAATTTTATATAATAATAATAATCAATCTTTTAACAGTGAACAATCCACTTATCCAGAGCACCGTATCTATGTAACTTTAATAATTATGCTACTTTAATTATCAAAACATACGAAATAAAAATAAGTAGATTAGCAGAAGAAAAGCATTTATGACAATTGCGTCACCTTGGTCACGTTTTCCGCTTAGAAAAGATGAACCAGGTAGCCCAAGAGTATAGAAACCATGGAAGCAAGAATAATATCATTTTCGTTAATCTTTTATGAAGAAACAAATGTTTATTTAAGAATCGGGCCTGAATGGCTGTCCTAAAGAACAACCGCATAAAAAACTGCACAATAACCAATTCAATTTCTTCGAGAATACAAGACCTCTTGGTCAGGAACTGTATGATAATTTACTTCAATTTCAATTGGACACGTTTTTTTTTGTAATAATATCAGAACTTTGTTCCTTGGCGACTGTACTGTTATATAAAATACAACAAATAAACAATCAAAGCTTAAAAACCATTAAAAACTAAATGAACTATCCACCAAACTGCTAACTTGTACAGTACTTTACTTCTCCGGAGAAAGCAAGAGCTATTATTATTATTAATTAAACAATCAAGCGCTAAATTACTAGGAATTGTTGCACTAAAATTAGAAAGCAATTAATTCAAAGTCCTCAGTCCTTTGAAATTATATCAGTGTTCAAACTTCATATTAGTACGAGGGAGATATCTATCTCAATTCTGAGAATAGGTAGAAGACTGAGGTAGAATTCTGAGAAACGCAAACACGTACTAACAAGTAGTGTTCTCTACATTTGCTGAATCGATATATTTATTTAACATCGGAATTTTGAACCTAGCATTTAAGGGTTTGAAATCAACTTAATCAATAATTAAACACACGTATGAAAATCCAACCCAAATATTGATATCCCTAATCAATGCTCTTGAAATTTTCACGAAAATTTTACGCATTAAAAGTTTAGATACAAAATTTATTTTAATTTAATAAACATTCTCTTTGTACACGAGATTGGGTTTTTAAGAGTGGAGTTTTAATTAATTTTGTAATCATAAGTTACATCGCTGTAAAACAAGTACAAGCAGTTGTTTGGTTTGCTAACAACAATATTTGTTGATGGTAGCTCAAGTTATTTCATCGTAGCTCTACGTGGACCGCTTGTTTGAGCTACGGTTGGCTACGCGCTACGGTTTTGCTACGTCATATGATTATTTGGTAATGACGTATTAAATATTAATTAGTAAATGCTTATTGATTTACTTTTATTGGTTTGTTTTGTAAAAATGACTTAACTGTTCGATAACTAAGCAACATATATTTTGTTGGAAATCCGTTTGTAATTTTAAAATTATCGATATACAAATTTGTAATTACATCAACAATGTTATTTATTTCATTAATATGATATGAAATAAATATAATTAATTGAACTTTTCAAGGATATCTAAATACCAAACACTAAATATATACATTAAATACTAACTAAACAAATCTATTAAACCAAAAGCAACAACTTGTGGTTGATATTAGTATAACATAAAACAGTCACTGATTAGGATCTTTATGGCCTTGTGGAAATGTCCCCCTTTGATACTGCCGGGGAAAGGAAATAATAACATTCAATGTGACGTACGTATGTTTGTCAATTTATTTGTCTGGTTACGGCTGGCTATTCATAGGCTAGGCTAAGGGAAGTCGGCATTCGCCAGAAGTTATAGTATCAACACATTCATGTTGTCTGTTCATGATTTAATCTATAATCTAAAACATGATCAGGAGAATGGTTATCAAACGAGAATGTTGATACCCTAACTTTTGTGGGGCATTGTATTAGTATAAGGCTTATTGTAAATTACTTAATTAATAATAAAAATAAAATGAAAAAATAACTGATCATTTTCGTTTTGATTATGTTGCAAATTTTTTTTTTAAGTTTGATTTATTAGTTCTATGTTTCAACACTTTTACTTATTTGAAAATGTAACAAAGAAGGTCCAATATTAGTAATGACATGCTCCGCTAGGTTCGCCAGTCGCGCATGCAGTTCATCTGTCAATTTCCACCAATTACGAGCTAGAGTAGCTGTCAGTGTCTTGCCTCTCATTGGTTATGAACCTAGCGGATCTTTCCATATCATTGTGTTCTTGCACCATAAATAGTCGTTTCAGTATGTGCGTCTAATTGTCATATCGAAATCGTATATTTACTTTTCCAAAACTATTTATAAACAAGATTAGATAAAATTATTTGATGAATTGCAAATTGCAACACTCGAAAGTTTACCTTAAATACTCTTATAATCGCACGAGGGAATGTCAGTGATAATACTATTTAGCTCAAGTACATACGTTCAGTTAACCGTCTTTATGTCAAAGGGATAAGGTTTAATTTTGTAATTATTTGTTACCTTTGTGGGTCATCGTCATTTTTGTTATCTGATATCTGTGTGTCATCAGATTGTTTAGATAATGTTTTTCAGTACATAGTGATAAGTGGGATTGTTTATAGATACCGGTGTCATTAAGTTTTTCAAACGATTTTTCCTTATTTAGATATATATATTTGTATAGATAGTATTTTTACAAAAATAAAACCTTTAAATACGTTTACTTTACCGTTCATTACGTTTCTACAAAATATGGGCATAAAGGATCAGAATAACCCGAGTACATAAACAGTACGGGACACGGAATATGGGAATATGTATTTTTTTAAAAGGTTAAAACATTGTACTTAATCAAATGATTGGCGGTGTCACTCAACTTGTTTTTTACGTCGATTTGACTTAACATCATAAAATTCAGACAGGAAAAAAATAATCTAAATGATAATATAATTGATACACCATCGACATGAAAATAAATTGTGCATAAATCTGTATTTATGTATAATTTAGGTTATCTATGTTCAAAATCCCATGATGTCAGCCTTCTAATAACATCTAATCTTACTTTACTTATTTTTGCATGCATAAAAAATAGTTATTCTATAATTAGATATAATATAATATCAGATTTAATGAATAAAATAAAATTAGAATTGTTGTAGAGCTCAGACGGGTCATTAGTGATCTATAATGATCCGTACGTGCTTAATGCGTATCGAAGCCAACCTAATTGGATTTGCAAACCAATTAATGTTGAACACTCCCTCATTATACGTGTACACTGTACATATTGTAAAGTCAATACGTTGTTGCGCTGATTACTAATTGATTAGTTTCCTGTGATCAATTCTGGAGAAGAAAGTATTCTATATCGTAGTCAGTGTCTTATAATTTTATGCTTCACTTATTAATATCAGCCCGCCCCGGATTCGCACAGGTATTTAAAAAAAATCAAAATCAAATATAAATTTTATAGCCTATGTCACCCGGGGATAATGTAGCTTCCCAACAGTGAAAGAATTTTTCGAATCGGTTTAGTAGTTACAGAGCCTATTCAATGCAAACAAACAAACAAACAATCAAATCTTTCCTCTTTATAATATTAGTATAGACTAGCTAGTTAAACCAAGCCAAGATTTAGATGTAGCTGTTTTTTTTAATGTGATTGAAAAACTGGTTATTTTGTTTGCCGCTAATCCACCTAAGTAGGTAAACACCGTTGCTGAAGAACAGCTCCAGCAGAAGACGCCCCAAAAATGCGTTGCAAACCCTTAAAATGGGTTTTCGGTATCCAGATCTACCACAAATTCGAATGAAACGCTGCTGCGGGGTACCTATTTTACCTCCTTTATTTAGCATAGCACTGCCACGACAACTACTATTTTCCAAAGTAAATAAAAACATAGTATTATAAATTAAAAAGCTTCAGTTGCGGATACCAAACTTGTTTTATAATACACTAGCGACCCGCTCCGCACGGTTCTTAACATTACAAATCTTTTAATTTCTTGTTTCTTTTCTGTGCTATAATATGCATGTATCTATAATATAAAAATTAATCGCTGAATGTGTTGCTAAGCGCAAATCTCGAAAGCAGCTGAACCGATTTTGCTAATTCTTCTTTTAGTATATTCCTTGAAGTACGAGGATGGTTCTTACGGAGAGAAAAAATTAAAAAAAATAATGAATCGTCTGTTAGGCGGTAAAAACCTTACTCTTGATTCACGTCTTTATCTATTAGTGTCATCTGCATTAAAATCCGTTATGTAGTTTAAAAGATCTAAGCGTACATACAGCGGGAGCGACTTGGTTTCACACTATGTAAATAAAAGATTATGAAAAATATAAAGATTATGGAATATGCAAAAAAAAAACAAAGTTAACTTTAAACTATCCAATATGAAGGTAGATATTACTCACTATACTTTCGTAGAATACATAATGCGTGTGAGTGATAACATAATATACTTCCTTTACATTACACCATATAAGTAAAAAAACGTTCTTTATCAAAGAAGTTTTTATCTATTACCGATTAATTTTCTTTAATATTTTAAGGAAAACCGAAGAAATATTTACGTACCCATATTTCATGGATGATTAAAGTAATATAATATATTGTACCTATATTGTTGACGATAAAACGTGAGTTTATCGTTAAAGTTTTTTTTTTGTGAATAAGGCAGATAATTCCCCTTTCAAGTGCAAGGGGATTAGCAGCGTAACTTTGTGCAATAATTTTTAAATTACTTTGTTATAATAATAATAACAATGTAACGGGAATTAGCGCGAACATGCATAAAAAATA
Source organism: Diachrysia chrysitis (assembly GCA_932294365.1). Lineage (NCBI taxonomy): Eukaryota > Metazoa > Arthropoda > Insecta > Lepidoptera > Noctuidae > Diachrysia > Diachrysia chrysitis. The sequence continues at coordinate 4,543,518 of OW028649.1, read as the reverse complement.
CCTTTACGCTTGACGTTTCGACCAGGTTCCACCGGCCATGGTCGCAATCAGACTGATGCCGTGTTAACTGCATGTTCACACTAATTTCCGTTACATACTATGTTATTACTAGCTGTCCCCCGCGACTATGTCCGCGTATTTTAGTTTAAACGGTTTTTCATTTTTGCAAAATTTATCATTTATGCTCCGCTCCTTTTGGTTGCAGCGTAATGTTATATAGCTATACAACAATGAGTGTTTTTTTTAAATCGGACCAGTGTTTCCTGAGATTAGCGCGTTCAAACAAACAAACAAACAAACTCTTCAGCTTTATATATTTCTATAAAAATAAACACGCAGCGCTATGGTTTAAAAATATTACACTTACCCAAGTAGGTAATGGTAAATTATCGCTGATGTCCTCCGCAATAAAAGAATTCTCAATTTTCGTCACAGCGTCATTTTGGTCATAAAAGCTTCGTTTTATTTACATTGTTTATAATTAAACGATTGTTTTTAGATTATTCTAAATAGGATGTTAGTTAGTTATCCGATCCGGTTATTAGATCCGTCAGTTAGTTATTAAAAAGATATTAAACGCGTTTTTTTTTCTTATATAAGGAAAAAACACGAGTTTTATATGGTACTTGCAAAAAATTTGAACAAACGACATCGTGCATTTACTTCACAAACCTATACCTAATCATAGAATATGCTTATAAACTCACTTATCCCTAAAACTTTAATCAAAGCAGGTTTCAATAAGGATTCGGTTTGCGGCATATTAATTGAAGATCGATGCACTAATGCGTTTGCTTTGTCTGATACGCACTTGTGTCAAATGGCGAGTAATCAACTCTGTATAGTCCCTTACACTAATGACTTGGTCTGAAAGCCGTGATCCCGTACATTGTATAGGTACCGTGTAAAGGTGCACTTATAGTTATGTACTCCTTCTATTAAGATTGAATGGCTTGTACAATATTGATCTGTTGGATGTATGTGTGTTATGCTTATATCTCCAAATGGTATGCTATTAAGTACTAACAAATTTTTATCCTTTGAGATGTGAGTTGGTGTTTATTGAAAGCAGATTAGTCTGTGGACGTTACATTCAATTGTCCTTACCAAAATTGGTTCAAAAAACCAAAATAATACTGTTAAAGTTGACGCAAGATAGTACTACCATGAACCCCACTTTTGTTCAAATAATTATAATATTAAACCAGAAACCACTACCAACAACTCTTTTCCTGTTATTTAAAACAAAACGGTTTACTCACGCACACTCTCGGGATTGCCCGACTAGTTTCACACTCAATAGGAGTCCCCAATCATGAGATGACGCGGCGGCGGCGGTGTCGCAGTTTCCTGCTTCTTATACAGCGCCAGATAATAATCTTCTTTTATGGTCATCACAAAACACCAAAACATTTTAGTACTTTGGTGGTTTGGTTACCAGATGGATTAAATGAAAGTTATTTAATACATCTATCTCTTTTTCTTTAATACGTTCAATTGTTTTTTTTTTTCTCAAAATACTGCTGCCAGTGTCTAAAATCGACTTAAAAAACGATATTATTTAAAAATATACAATAACACAAAGAAGAGGTTCAGTGCTACACATGAATTAATCAACGAGTGAGCTAAATCAAAGTAAGGTAAACGCAGCTATTACCGACCCTGATAAGACAATTTTAAAATCGATGATAATTATTAAGAGCTGTGATTGCTTTCAAATTCAGTGTTTTATTTTTATATGAAACTGCTATCTGTCTAGTTTATATTTATTACCTTATATGCCCAAGTTTAGAATGTTTTCTTAAAATTAAAAAAATATTAATTGAATAACTCGATTTTTGGTATTACCGACCCATAGGAACACGCTATGAAGCTATTAACGATTTTTATGAAGCTATTACCGAGTGTAACAAAACTAGGTATTTTGTTTAAATAAGAACAAGTAAATGTGGTTTCGTGAAGGTAATATAATTAGCATGGATTAAGAAAGGCATGTAAGCTTGCATTGACTTTCCTCCGCTTTTGTTGATCCATGTTTCTGCAAAAAGAAATTTTATGTAATAGGGATGTTTCCTGGGTATGAAAAGTTAAAATCTATTTAGTCCGTCAGTTAGATAATAAAAAAATATTAGACACGTATTTTTTCTTTTATCAAAACAATAAAAAAATACAAAGATACACCGCTTTAAAGTTTCGGAGTGGGGGCTTATGACGCTACGCCTCGCTAAAAATCGTAGCGAGGAGTGACGTCACGCGTAACTTCAGTTCTCTGTATTTTGATCATTTTTTGTTTGCAGGAAAAAAGAAAAAATACGTGTCCAATAAAATTCATTAATCTACAAGACGGACATTAAAAAAAAAAAATAGGAAACAGGCCCATTCGTTTGCCATATTAATTTTCATAATTATTTTTGTTATTAGTTAATAATATTAGCTAGTATTTTCTGTAACCAGTTAACCAGTGTAATGTAACATTATGGATAATGATTAGTATGGAGTCGGTAATAGGTTCCCATACTTGCTATCACCGACTCACACGGGTCAGTAATAAGCGATGTATATACAAATATGAAAGCGTTGCACCGACCCACAAAAACTAGATAATATGTATTTATTTGATATTTATAACTTTAACAGAGATTTTAAATAATTGATTAAACAAATAAGATTAATAAATGCACACATTATTATACGATGAAAGGTTATATAATTATGTTCCTTTAACATAGCAATAAATGAATAATTTTACTATACGTGGTGAATATAAAATGGAAAAACAAGTAAACTATACAAAAAAGTATAGGTCGCTAATGGTGTGTAACAATGGCTGATTATTTGAGATTAAAATGTCTCATTAAAATAACTGTTTTATCATCACATATCGACAGAAAATAATTAAAACTAAATATAATGTTCAGGGCAATTACCGAGCCATGGATCGGCAATAGCTGCCACTATTAAAATTATTGAAGCTATTACCGCTCCATTTGAATTTCAAGTTTTATCCTATTAAATTACTTAAACTTTATGAAATACTATACGAAATAAAGAATTTACACTTAAATAAACACATTTAATAATACACAACAAGTACAGGCTTCGTATATTTGTGTAAAAAATCTTAAGCAAAAATTGAATGTGCTTACCTGTAGGAACAAGGACTTGTACCACAAGGCCGGCGAGCTCGCTGTCGTCACAGAAAATAACGAATTTTGTCTCTTTTCCGGGATACCACGCACACAAACGTTAGTTTTTACGATGCTCAATGAACAAACTTTCGTGTTTCGTCAAGTATCTTCAGCATAAATCGTTCCAGTAGCATAAAAATTGCAAATTAATGGAATGGATCGGTAATAGCTGCGGATTTTCGATGGGTCGTTAATAGCTGCATTTACCTTAATGTATTAATATCGTAGATGCAAGGCAAACTGTTCGTCTGTTTGTTAACGTCAAGTGCGTATTTACTCAGTGTATTTGATCACTGAAGCACCCTTGCGATTTTCATGCTTGTCTTACCGACGTATCAATGAACAACTGAATTACAATGTGAAATTTACACGACAATTTTGAATATATGACTAAATGAAATCTTAAAATTTAAAATAGTACCTACCGACTCGAAAAAAAAATGAATAAATATTTTATTAAATCCATTTGTATTCTAATCTTTGTATTTATTATAGTTATAAAAAAGATAGGTTTATAACACAAAGACTCTTAATACTTATTGCATTGTATTCGTCTTTATGAGTCGATAATCGTATTAGGTATATCTAAGAGGAAATTGAGTGACATTTCATTGAAAAGGAAAATCGAAGCTACATACGACTGGCTTTTAATTATCAATAATATAAAACAACTACGCTAATAGAACATTTTTTCTCAAAGAATCAAGATTATGATTGAATATTTATATTTTTTAAAAATTATTTATTAACATAGACTTCCTAATGAAGTATAAACTCTTTACTATTATATTATTAATGATTCTGTCTAGTTTCCCAAGCTATGTTGGAGTCGGCTGCCAGTCTTACCAGATTCAGCTAAATTCTGTTTTTTTACGAGACAATAATAAAGATAAATAGGCTAAAATAATTATATAATTCAAGGTACTAACTATATATTCTTCAGCCAAATCTGTAGAGTATTTTAAGAATGAAGAGGTTACAAACATATAACATTATTTTCTCACTAGCTGTCCCCCGCGACTTTGTCCAACATTTGTGCAATATTTTTCATTTATGCTCCGCTCCTTTTGGTTGCAGCGTAATGTCATATAGCCAACACTGACAGAATTTTTCAAATCGGACCAGTAGTTCCTGTGATTAGCGCGTTCAAACAAACAAACAAACAAACGAACAAACTTTGCAGCTTTATATATTAGTATAGATTTATGATATTAGTTAGATGATATTGTTGAAATACTAATACCTATTGTAATATGTTGTATGTAATACTTATTACCTATTTTAGGCTAGTTATTCTGACCAAATAATAAGTGGTTGGTGTACTTTAAATGTGTCAAGATGATTGTAATACGGTGACATAGTGGGAAAGTTTGTAGAAAATCCATTGTTTTAAATGTATTGCTAATAATTATAGTGAAGTGGCGAATTGACGTCAAGTACATTATTAGAACTCAAATTATGAATTGCTTTGTGTTTTTCCACTCGATAATATGATGCGGTTGTGAGTTAAGTGTTGAATTATTTTGTTTTAATTTTACCAGCGTTAGGACAGTAGAGGGTGATAAGCATGACCGATTTTTATGTTTTTTTTTTCATAATTTTTAGGTCTGAAAATAGGTCGCAGTCTTGCGTAAGCTATTTTTATATACTTAGGTTATAAAGGTGGTCTTTCAGGTTTTTTTTTTAATTTCTATGATGATGATGATATACAAAACTACTTTTGCCGGGTCAGCTAGTAATAAATAATAATAATTAATAACACACTTTTAAGTCACATCTTACAAATATAGTATAGTAGCAAAAATTAAATAATACTGCTTGTTGCCGATATGCATAATAACATCAAAATTTGATTACGCATACTTTTTATATCTCAAAACATACTATTGAAGGTTAGCCGACAATTTTAACACTTGGCTTGTTGCCAAGCTAAACGTCTTGTACACGATCTATTCTCTGATCTATTTTCCAATATTACACATAACCACTTAAACTGAGATCCACTCTTTAATACTAAAATACTACAAAGCTATGGTCACATTACATATGGCATAAATCTGTACCGACAGAGACTATCCCAAGTATATTGAGCCTGTATCTATGCAGTCAGTGCATTCAAATATTTAGGCAAATGCCTCCCAAAATACTACTGCCATTGTCGTATTCAGTAATGCACGAACTGACATTACTAGTTTGTAGTGACTTCAGTAATGTAATGTCAACAATGATATCGCCATTGATGGTGGTTTTAATTTGTGTTTTGTAAATCTAAATATGTATCTGGAAATTAAATAGATAAGTAAAGTTTTGTACTTAAGTTTATAAATTGTTTTGTGTATTTAAATTCTGAACGCACTGCGTGAGAAACCTTTTTTCTTATTTTGACTTTTATAATGTAAAAGCAAGTTCCTGTAAAAGTTTTTTTGATGACCTCCGTAGTCGAGTGGCGCACATACCGGTTAACAAGGTGTCGCTAGCTCTGAGGTCCCGGGTTCGATCTCCGAAAGGGTCAATGTCGAAAACCACTTCTATACATTATCTCGGCTCTGGGTATTTGTGGTACCTTCGTTGTCTATAATTCCATAACAGTGCTTTAGGTACTTTGGGTTCAAAGCATGCCGCATTTAATTTATTGACTTTTTTTTTAAGAATAAAAATATTATTTTTTACCGTTCATTCCCAGAAAAATAATATACAAATACTTAAAAATATTGATTAAATCATCAGTTATATTTCAAATATACTGTGACTATTCTATTATTTAAATAAATAGACAACGTTCGGATCAGGTACCCTGCGGAAGACCGCCGGCAATGCAAATACTGTCCTTTGACGGGCGGAACACACGCCATAGACTGCCATGAAACGCTCGAACGTGATAAAAGAACTTCTTTTTACTTTAGAATCTTTATTTTCCTATCTGTTATCACAGTTTGAATCGAAAATAGAATTTTGGCTACCTAATAGCTGTAAATCTGTTTTTGATTCAAACTATTTTTAGTTGGTGACGTTCCTCCATTAGTATGAAAACTGGATCTATCGCATAGGGCTTTTTTTATCTGTTAGTATAATCCGTGTAGAAGTTGTACACATGTTTCGGATAAAGCTAGTGCTGGGAACATATACCTATTAAATGTCAGGAAAACATTTACATTAGACATTGTTTAGTATTCCGCACCTGGAAAGGTGAAAACGACATTTATCGGATAACTCCTGTGTCTGTCCGTACGTCTGTCACAGCCGATTTGCTTCGAAACTACTGAACCAATAGAGTTGAAATTTGGTACACCTATGTAAGTCGGTGACCTAAAGAAGGCCGTGTAACGTTAATTAATTAATTTTCACCTTTTTTCTGTCCCGTACATCTATTACATCACATATGGTTCATGACCATTGTTTTACTATTATGTCTATTGTCCAGACATCGACCCTATTAAACATGGAAAAACCTTGGGAATAAAAAATAATATAAAAAAAAACTGCAAACAATATTATGTGACACATAAAATTAAAAAGCGTGTTTGATATAATTTAAGAGTACAATTGAGTTTTTTAAAGTTATAAATGATAACAAGCGAAAATTAACTCTTATCTCCGAAACAACAATGACTAAAATTTAGCAAAAAAAAAACTACTGCTGACTAGATCTTTATCTCTAGGTTACAGGAAAACCTATAAGAAGTCTGAGGTGTTTTGAGTCACATATAATTTCTCTATGTTAACCCTCTCGGCGTGAATTTAACTCACTATTGTCCGGTTTTTATTTAATCAAATAAATCACTTTAAACAGTTTTAACGTTGTCCAAAACAGGCCTAATGAAACAAAATTGTATGTTATTCAAATCTCTCACTATACTCGGCCAACCAATCACTAAATATATTCCCAAAACGTATATTCGTACATCTTACAAAGGTCTTAAGTCGGTTAACGATAAAGTTTGTCCATTGAAGTGAGGCCCGAAACTTGGCTGAGAGACGATGCAATTTAATTATAGCCAGTTCAAAGGCTAGTGCATAACGGACGATGTACTATGCAGGCTATGGAAATCATTTTAGCAAGTTGAGCATCAGAGGATGTTCTGCGTCTGTCTGTGATGCACAATGATGTTAGTTAGGCATCAGCCGCTCTTGTAAATTTATTTTATTAATTCAAGTAACACAAAGGTAAATTAAAAACAAGCAAATAAAACTTCTTTGAACGGATTTTATCGCGGTTTGTATTTAGATTTTAGTTCCGTTTAAAAAAGTTTTATTTCTATGTCTAACATTCGCGTTTACCTCAGAAAGCAAACTTTAAAAGCTTTACCTTGGATACTGAAAAGCAACTTAACTTTAAGACGTTCTTAAATTTCCATCTGTGGCTACTTTATACTTTAAAATGACAGAAACAGCATGAGACTTAACGGCGATTTAAAACTGAATTGAGGTTTTAGTATTAAGCCAAAAAGGTTCTGAATATTCTTGCACGTTGTTTTCAAGTACCCCTTAGATATTGCAAGTTTCAGTTTTTAAGTGAGTTTTTCTGAGGCTATTTAACTGGTTGTAATCTGCGCTTTACTGCGATCTTCTCAGACTCCAATAAAGCAAAAAATCACCATAGAATCCGTGTAAAACAGTTTTATTGAATGCTTAATAAAAGCCTATTCTAGCTTTGCAGATACCTACATAATCAACAATTTCAACATAAAACTGGATTTCACAGTGCGTCAAAATAACAAATTTCAATTGCAGAAATATTTTGTTTCTAATTATTCTATGGACCTCCTTGTTCTCATAAACCTTCGTTCCGCAGCTACTAGCGCTGCCTGGCGGCCGGACGCGGAACCACGTGACAGTTATTTTTATGTGCGGAAACACTCGGCTCAGTTTATTGCGGAACTACCCTCATGTGGCCGTAGTAGTGACGTCACATACTCTTAAAAAACAGACTTGAAAGTTTTGAATTTATGTTCAGTGTTTGTGCGTATTTAAATGTTATGCAAAATTAACTTGAATTAGTTTTTTGTTGTAAATATTTTAACCACTATTTTAACAAGGACTTGTCGAATAGTGGCAACGATGCTGCTTCCCTCAATAATGGTGTTTATTTAAAAATCTCTCTTAAAAACCCTGCATTATGTAGAAGCCGTATATGGCAGTTTAATTTAGTACTTTTTGTTGTTGACGATTAAACGTGCCGGTTTTAGGGTTCCATGCCTCAAAAGATAAATGCCACTCGTGTGTCTTTACGTCCGTCATATTCAATTTGCTCCGGCACGACTGGACCGATTAAGTTGAAATTTGGCTCACGCATGTAAATCGGTGACCTGAAAACGGGCTTGTAGCATAAATAAAGATAAATTAATTTTAAACATGGGGACCACTTTTCGGTGTACCAAAAGTAGCAAATAAAAAAGTTCTGCAAACTAAATTGTGGGTCAAATCTAATGGAAAGGCTAGTTGGGAGAATCCCAAGTATTTTTTTATAACTTTAGTAGTAAGAGTTTTAAAGTTATTAAAGAATATAGGGAAAGTTTACTCAATATTTGCGATTACAAAATATTCTTTGCAGTTAGTAATTTGACCATGCCATACATCAATGTATGTACACTATGAGAGAACATTTTTTCAACTGCAAAATTTAGCTTTTGTGTTCTCCCCCAATGAGAGGATTAACCGTGACGATCAGCAAAATTGTGCGGAACCCTCTTTGCGCTACTCAGGCTAATACTTGCCCGGTTTTATGCACCTGTCCGGTTTTTTTTATCTACATCCAATCAAAATAAGTCGGATAAGAAAAGGAAAAAAATACCAAATCTATATAATATTTAAATGTGATAATGTTTATGTACTGATTAGAGCCAAAATTCTTTTAAATACTCGCGATAAACTTATTACGATTGCCTATTACTGCATTTCTATTAATACTATCTGCAGATAACACTCAACTTGAAGACAAATATTGATAATTGGATATCTTCGCTTAGGTTAAAACGTTCATGACTCACCTATTTACTTTTTACTTTATTTATTAGTACTTATGTAAATATTTACTAGCTGTTGCTTACAAAGATAACGGGGTTTATCACTCTCAAAGTGCCACAGACTCATACAAAATTGGTTTTTTTACTTTATATTTATTTTTTCCTTAATGGTTTAATTTACACTACATTAAAAAAACATCGTTCTATTCGTATTTTTGTTTTGTTTTAAAAATGGCTCCCGCACTAAGGAATTTAATGTTTTTATAGCGGGGTGTTTCACAAACATACAAATAACATGGACAAAGAACACCCAAACTTTTGTGTCACTCAAATGTCACCTGTGGGGATCGAACCCGCAGCACGTCGGTTAGTGGTAAGCTACACCACTCGGCTATCCATGCAGTCGAAATGATACGAGTCCTAATGAGAACTTTTACGTTCGAGTTATTTACTTCTTTTTTTTTTGCTAAATACTTTGGTAATTTTTCTCCAGAACCAGTACACACCTAGAACAGGCCTAGTGTATATATATACAGGATAACCATTAAGGAATGTCTTTATTTTTCAATATGATAAGTCATTATAAAATCAAAATACATCTTATAATATTCATAAATCTTTATTAAAAAACAATTCAATATTTGCTTTCACCACTAGCGAACTATTATGTTCCATTGAATAGAAGTTGATATTTTCTTGTAGATACACTCTTATATAATTATGTGCTTAAGTACTATTATGTTTTTATGATTCAGAACGTGTACAGATACAAAAATAAACGCAAAAATAAACTCACAGCCTCTCTTTCATAGAAAGAACATAAGAAAAGGACAGAAAACCAAATAGTAGATGACCGACAAATCAGTGCATTTGCTCTGATTGTTACGTATTTTTTCTATAATTTATAAAAACACGAAATTATTCTGCTTTAATTTTTCCTTTTACAAACATGTTTTTAAGAGAGAGATTTAGTAAGATTATTATAATTGCTGTATAATCGAAAATGTTAAGTATACTAATTGGATAAAAATAATTGGATAAAAATAATTAAAATTCTATAACATTCTCAAGTGTATTTTGTTTAGAAGTAATATTCTTTCAACTTAAAGGACTCTTAAGCGAAATTAATAAGTTTATTTACGACGGAAACAATCAATTATTATCACGTAAAATAAGGTTAAACGAGTGATAAGTTATTGTATACTTATGAATGTATTTTAAAATATATATTATTATATATTAAACGCGATAATAGGTATCGTTGATAAAACATACCTTGTTATTAATTGAGTGCGTATTATGTTCGCGTAATTAATATTATTTAAAAATCATTTTTCCTTATTGCAGAAAATAAGCAAGATATAATAATATCTTAGTACTTACTTCTACTAAGTAAATGTAATGGTAAGAATTGAGTTGTCCACAAACAAATCATTCAATATAGGCACTTAGTTGCGATGTTTATATTAGGGAGAATAAAATTGTACAATTAAAAATCGCGTGAAAAACAATTTCCATTTAACCCTATTCTACTCACAATTCTTTTAAATCCAAAGGGAAAGTGCGTCGAAGTGGATCATTAAACTCATAAGTAAAAAATATAATAATACAATACAATGCTTACAAAGTAGGTGTCTTAACAATGGTTATAAAATAAGTTTGGGAAATGCTTTGCCTATCGTTGGTAGGTACCGAGGTAGGAACTGCAGTTAGGGCAGAAGTGGTCTGCATTCTGGCATGAGTCCATGCAGTAAGGTACGCATACGCATGGCCAGCACCTGAAACAAGGAAATAAAGTAATAATTTTATTTTGAACTGCTGTCGTTAGAAGTTCAATGTCCGACTTAGTAACCCCAAGGTTGCAGGTTTGAATCCAGGCAGTTTTCTATGTAATGTATTCAACGCACGTAAACTTTCTGACACAGGGAAAAGTTGATCAGCAGTGGGAACTTATATTAGATTTTTCCTTAATATATATATTTTTTAACTAAGAATAAAAAAATATAAAATTTAAATTGTTTAAATATTTAGATTTTTATTTTTTATTATTATTTTATATAATGTACCTAATAGTTAAACTAAATTTTCGTGGGATCACGGTACAACAGGAACATTCAACTGAAAAAGTATTTAAACCCGTTCCATTATAACCTATACTACTTTCATATTTAATGTTATTGAGAATATAACGTTTATCGAAGTGTATTGTGGTTTACCGAGCGTAGAATTATGCAGAATTTATATTAAACTAATATTGAAATTATGTTCTGAATTATAATATAATAATAAGAACATTAATATGTAGGTAATAAAAATATAAGAATTATGTTCTGAATGAATATAATTATATGACAATAATTTTAATTTCGACATTTTAAGTTTATTACTTTCATGTTAATTTCGACATTTAAAATTGTACTAGAAATTATGAAATATGTTATATTATTTAGTCATTTTAATTTCGTCATTTTAAGTTTTTTATTTTATGTAAATTTCGACTTTTAAAATTGTATTACTTTAATTAATAAACTTTATAATGTCTAAATCTAAATTGTCATTCATTTACTTATACTCAGACTAGTCTGTTGTTGTCAACACACAATAAGTAATTCCCTAAAGACTAATCAGAGTCACGCAAAATTTTAATTAAGTTAATAGCATAATAACTTAAAAGTAGTATTCGGTATTTACCATCACTAACAGTATTTCAAATATTAATTAATAAGTCAAGTAAAAAGTTAATTAAATTAAGTCATCAATATGTAACTTTAATAACATAATGCAACTGCCCTTTGACAGAATATTGACAGTTTTGACAGTTAGGTCGTGGTTTACCTACCTACTTGACAAGCATAATAATTGACTAAAAATAATTAATTTAAATATGAAGGTAGAACGAGCAACATAAACTGTCAAGACGAATACCACCTCACTCTGCCCGTGACCATGACACCTACAAAGGCGTCGTAACGTCGGGCACTAAAATCTAAATACAAACCGCGATAGAATCCGTTCAAAGTTAAAAGTACTTTGAACGGATTCTATCGCTATATTCTATTTCAATATTTATTACTCATTTAATTGGAAAATGTTTGTTCTGAAGCATTAGCACTTTCGAATGTTGTAAAGTAAATTGTCGCGTAACAAAAAAACCAAAAAAAATGACAATCGTAAAAGACAAGTGCACTTTCGAACTGTCAATTTATCGCCGAGGTCAGAATCATCAAAGATAATACACGTCTACTTACAATTGATCGAAAATCAATGTTTAGCTACACTAACTCACCAAAGGGTGTCGTGTCAACAATCAGATAGGTAACTGTCGTTTCAAGGTTAACATGGCGCTAGTCACAAATTGTTTGGTGTGCCACCATTATAAACATGTGAGACACGTGAGCTATAACTGTTGTCATTCAAATTAAACTTTTACTGTCGGCCATGAGTTTAAAAAAAAAAAAAAAAAAAAAACATTATTTATTTAAGCTTACTGCTGTGAAATTAAGTCATGCTCTAGCTTCTGATGCGCATGTAATTGAATGGCTTCCTGAGGGCACAGATAGCCAAATGGTAGAGGTCACCATGCCAACTACCACTGCGCTACGTGGGGGAGAAACATTTGGGTGATCCACATGTTTCTTAAATGTATACTAGCAATGTGGGTGGAACTCCCATTAATTGCAACCGTGTTAATCCCTCCAACTAAGCTAAATATGCTTGTGTCTGGAGTGGGTCCACGTCAATAGTGCAGTGGGTGGCGTTAAACCTGCGAACTCTCGATCACAAGGTCGTCACCCAACCATTAGATTATTACAGCTATAAACATATGCTGGTTCTAAGTCTTCTATGTGCTTTGTGCATGTAATTTGAATGTTTGTGAAACCCCTCGCGATACAAGAAATAATTCATTAGAGAGAGAATCGATTTAAAAATATATATCCATTAAAATCAATCACGCAACGTTTTTGAGTGAACTAGAGGATAAAATTATACCGGTTTGTGGTTGCAATTAGTTATCAGATTATCTAAACGAACACCAAAAAACCATACCTACAAACTAACATCATGGAAAGTTTTTAAACAATTTTATCTCATATTCTCTCCGTGCCCATAACTACTAATCTTTATTTAATAATCTTATAATTACAAAATAGTCTTTGTCAATAAGCATAATCGTTATCTAAGATAGAGATTAAAAAGAATTTCAGCTGTTGAACCATACAACAGGTTTTAACACAGCTACGTACAAGTACAGTCAACATTTTCTTTAGAAACAACTTCTGCTTAGCCTTTTCCCAAGCTATGTTGGGTCGGCTTCCAGTCTTACAGGATTCAGCTGAATACCGTATTTTAAATGGAGCGACTGCCTATGTGAACTCCACAATCCATTTTACTGGTTAACACAGTATCCCAGGGTAAGACAATTACAAGGTCATAACAATTCTGACAACTAGTTAGAATTGTTATGACTTAACGACTGCCAAAGATCAACGTATGACAATTGAGACCAACGGCTTAATGTGATTTCCGAGGCACGGAGGGGTCTCGGTATGTTTACAAATGGTCACCCGTCCAACATGGCTTTATCTCTACTATCGGTCAAACTATACAGTTTACACTTAGCCACGAGCCTTTCCTCACGAGTTCGTTAAAAACAGCTGCTAATTTAATATATAAACCTACTTAATTCCAGTGATAGCTATTTATACACATAAATTTATATTTAACAATCACTAATATCTTAAAAATCCATATCCAATTTTAACTTTACTTGATATTTCCTAAATTGAATGGTATTTAAACCAATAAAACAATAATTATTGGAACTTTATTGTGGATATTTTCCACCGTTTTCCTTATACTTAAATAAGTTTTTATTAAAAATGTTTTATTTTTACCACAATCTTTTAAATCAGCTTGGCTTTTAAGCTTAGTGTACTTAAACACCCAAATACGATGGGATGGCCTCCTTCTAGCTCCATCATCAGACCAGCCCAAAAGTACTAAATTAGATTGTATTCTCACCTAACTTATTTATGTATGCAAAACCTCAATCGGATGTCTAGAAGTAGTTCTTATTTAGCTTGCATGATTTGACCTAAAGAAAAATAGACATACGTGTATCGCAAGTTAAGGAAAAGCTTGTTTAAAAATCTTACACACGGATATTAGAAATCAAATCAAGCATAAAACTATATATAAAACCTCACGATCGAATGTTATGTTATTATGTTAAATTGAGGAACCTGCATGACCTGTGCGCTTATTAGGAGATCTTAGAGCAAGATTGTTGCCGTTGTGGAAGGGAGATGCCGCTACACGCATTGTAGCGCGCCGTCTCGCTTTCACAATGGCAACATTCCGGTAGTACAGGCCACTACAGACACTGCTCGCAAATAACGATGTTAACTCTAGGAAAATATTGTTATCAGGTACAGTTTATATAATGATAAAGTGTACGAATACAGCGTTCGCACAACCGCTGTTTTGATTGTCCTGTTACTACGAAACATGTAGAAAGATAGATAAAGATAAAGTTAAATAAGGAAAAAATATATATATTATCTGTGTTCAAACTTGTGACTATGATTATAATTATATACTTAAATCAATACTGAGGAATCCCTTAAATCGATTTAAGTGAGCCAACTCGGTGCCATCCTACATGCACAAAATTTTATAAAACACATAAATGTTTACTACTTATTTTTTCTGTAGTGATCCGATCTATGTATTTATCTCATACTAGCTGTCTCCCGCGAATTTGTTCGCGTGTTTTAGTTTCAACGGTTTTTCATTTTTGCAACATTTTTCATTTATGCTCCGCTCCTATTGGTCGAAGCGTGATGTTATATAGCCTATAGCGTTCTTCAATAAACGGACTATCCAATACAAAAAGAATTTTTCAATTCGAACCAGTAGTTCCTGACATTAGCGCGTTCAAACAAACAAACAAACTCTTTAGCTTTATAATATTAGTATAGATTATTTAATACTGAGTCATGTGACGATGGTTGGTATAAACAATGTGTATGTAAAACGATGCAACAAATGCAACTACGCTCACGACATAGAATATATTTGTACAGTTATTACTATCGTTACGTCTGACCTGGTTCGCGACATCCGTTTATAGATCAATGTCGTTTCTATAATTTCTTCTTCCACGATTATTTCGTAATCTGAATACACTTGTTCTTTTGTTCAGTGATTTTCTTTTGGATATAAGTAACCATAGTCATGAGACTATGGTTACTTGATATGAATCAAGAGCCACATTGTAAATCCATACTATTGCCCAATTATATTACTGGTTAGAACACAAATTAATACCTACGTGTTATTAATTAATTGTTTTTATATTTATTGTTATTTTTTATTACGTTAATTTTATAAAGAGGAAAGATTTGTATTTTTGTGTGTTGTTGTAACTAATAAATTAAAAAAGAATGCATCTTTTTCAAAAATTCTTTCAACATTAGACTGCTTCATTAACTCCGAGTAACAAAGGCTATATTGCAGTGCTACCCGTGCAAAGCCGGGGCGATTCGCTAGTAGGTAATAAGCTTAAGAATTTGTTTGTTTAAAGATGTTCTATGTCTTACTGTCATTTTTAAGAGACAGCCACAACATGAAACCTAACGGGGACTTAAAATTGAATTGCATTTGAGTATTTGGCCAATCGGAGCCAGTGAAAGAGAGTAAAGGCGTTGGACACAACTAGTGCTGTTTAAAACCAATATAAAACAAGGATGTGATACTTACAGGAAGAGACATAGAAGGACTGCAATAACGTGTGTCTTGGTCGTGGCTTTCCTCTCGACCTTCGTGACGATGGTCGCCCTGCACGAGGGGCACGTGACCTGGGTGGGGTCTGGTCCGACTGCTACGATATTCATCTTTTATTTCTGGAAAAAAGAAATACTAATTAAAACATCATGTAAATTTCTAGAGGTGTGCTGACTTGGAAGATGCCTATGTTCATTTGTGGTATAAGTCGAGCCAATATTGAGTCTCTTAACAGTTGAATTAAACTAACCAAACTTTATAAAGTTTATTTTAAAAACCTATAGAGCAACTATATCATACAGTTTTATAAATAAATAGCAAATGTGGACAACAGCAAATTACATTGCTCAGAACCCAAAGTAAGTGGCGAAAGTTCTTGTGTTATGGAATCAGAGACAACGAAGTTACCACAAAAACCCAGACTCAAGACAATGTAAAAATATGAATTCCTCCATTGACCCGTCTTGAGATCGAACCCGGGACCTCAGACCTAGCAACACCTTGAAAGCCGAAGTATATCTCTTATCCCGCAATTGCTAATAACACTAAACACTCTTCTGGAATTTAATCATGGTTTAGATCTATTTTCTGGCAATAGTAGGTGTTAATTTTGGAATGTTTGGTGTTCTGTGAGAAGACTAAGTCAAAGATTTAGTTAAAGCACACGCTTTTTATGCATATTACATTATGTTCGTTTACTTTAAGTATCAGTATGTATGTCGTTCTGTTTTTTTCGTGAATAAATAAATAAATAAATAATAAATAAAGACCTATTTTTTATGGGATTTATAGATAGGAATACCTTCACGTAGAGAACTATTCATAAAGTTCCAGGACGAAGATAAAGAACTAACTAAAAATAGACGAATGACATAATGGCTAAATCCGATAGTCTTGGTATTCAAAAACAGCCAAAAAAATTCTGACCTCCATTAAAATTCCGTATACAGATACAAAAACGATAACAACGAGTTTACATCAAACAATTTAACGACGTACATTGCTGTATCTGTACACAACACAATATTTTTTTTGTAAACACACCTGCTTATGAAGCAATGTACTAAACAATAATATGGGAGTCGTTATCAGATATCGATTTACTGAATGCAGTAATAGTTGTTTGATATATATGATATTAGGTTAAAATTGCTTTAATACACGTATCTATTGTGGAATTCTGATAAGATTCTTGACTAGTCTGATTATTGATAATAACAACAGTTTCCTTGATAAGTACTTGGAAAACATGAGTGTTTTTCCCAAGAACAAGGTTCTAAGTACCACATAAGGTACATTTTAGACAAATTCTAAGACAATTCCTTATCCTTATTTGCCTAACAGGTGGTGACTAAGTCTTCTTACATCTGTCATGGGATTATGCGGAGTATAAATATTATTGTTCATGAAAATATTGTGTAAGAGGAAAGATAAGAAGCCGTAGATGAGCTGACGAAAGCTATAAATAAAAAACCGGTCAAGTGCGAGTCTCCCGCACGAAGGGTTCCGTATCATCTATACTAATATTATAAAGCTGAAGAGTTTGTTTGTTTATTTGTTTGTTTGAACGCGCTAATCTCAGGAACTACTGGTTCGAATTGAAAAATTCTTTTTGTATTGGATAGTCCGTTTATTGAGGAAGGCTATAGGCTATATAACATCACGCTACGACCAATAGGAGCGGAGCATAAATAAAAAATGTTGCAAAAATGAAAAACCGTTGAAACTAAAACACGCGAACAAAGTCTTTTTATTCTATTTTATAGTATTTTTACTATAGCGGCAGCATACATACATCATCTGTGTAAATTTCATTTGCTAACTATCATGGTTCATGAGATACAACCTGGCAGACGGACAGCGGACTCGTAGTTAAAAGGTCCCGTTTAACCCTTTGGGTAAGTAGCCCCAAAAAGGAGCGAGTGGTAAACTAATAAAAATTTATAAGAAACTAATAGGTTTGGAAAACGCTAAGAAGAAGTTGGTTTTTCCCACCTAAGATATACCTATATTTGACAAAATTGTATGGCGCTTAAGTCAAATTACTAATAACCGGTTTCTGAAATGATTAAATAGTTTTTGTGTTGATCAACACAAAAAAAATATTTAATCATCGTCATGTCAAACCTCATGCTAAGCACTGTGATTGGTTGTTAGTCTTTTGTTCATCCAATCACAGTTGTGATTAACTGATTTGACAACATAATACATTGATCAGGCGTTCAGAAACTGACCGTAACTTTAGTAGAGAAAAATATTTTCTGGATTGATCTTTTATTAATAAAATAGATGTTGGACGACAAACGGGAAAGCAGTCCCCCATTCTCATTAAATATTAAAGACATTATACATTTATGGTAATGATTAAATCCAACGTGGAAAAATACTTGTGAGAGAGATTAGTCACTACTTAGGAACCCCAAAATGTTTTAGTGACATGAAGCCAAATTAATTGGATTAATTTTGCACTGTAGAAGGTTTTTGCCTGCCTCATGAAGTAGAACAATTATTTTATTAGACTAGATAAAGATAGACCAATAAAATCAAACCTGTTATGGAAAGGACAACTAGGAGCTAAATGTCACTTAAAGTTCAAAAACAATTTTCAAAATAGTATAACTGTGGGTAAGTTATGCTAGTTTGAAAATTCAACATGTTTTTTCGATAAGGGATGATTTAATATTAAGACAAGATTTTTGCAAATCATCCACCTCTGCTATGATCTATGGATGGGGCATTTAGAGAATCTACTATCACCTTTAAAAAATAGTCCTACCATACAAAATTATCATCAGCATCAAAATTAGATTAGGTACCTACCTACGACGCTATTATGTTTTTTGTATAAACCATTCCATTCTTTGAGAAAATGGTTCAATAGGGGGAAATATAATGAATTTGTAATAAATAATAGTTTGTGGTTTCTGAGCCAACGCAAGTAACACCGAGAGACGCTGCTAGCTTATTACATTACCAGGATTTATAAACATATACAATTAATCAGTGCTTATTAACATAATATACCTACCTAGATACACGAAAACCATAAATCAAGATGAATACTTCGGTAGACTTCCTTGTAACGATAAATCGATTGAGGAAAATCGATAAATTACATTTTAGTTAACAAACTGAAGCGACCTTGTCAAAACCTTCAACCAACACCCAAATCTGTCAATTGAATAAAAAAAAAATACTGCTATTGAAAAAACTATCTACGGATGTAACAAGGTTTTGAGGCCACCTCATTTGTTTCCAATCCTTACTAATATTATAAATGCGAAAGTAACTCTGTCTGTCGGTCAGTCGCGCTTTCACGCGAAAACTACTGAACCGATATCAATAAAATTTGGTACACAGAGTTTAGAGCCTGAGAAAGGACATAGGCTACTTTTTGCCGCGATAACCGACATCCACGCGAGCGGAGCCACGGGAAACAGCTAGTAATTTATATTTATGAATACAACGTTATAAGGCTTTAAGTAGACATTCGCGATAGTCCCATGTTTAATCAAATGGACAGACATCGCAATTAATTATAACCTTACCTTTACCACGCCATTTGGCTTGATTATGAATTCCCTCCATTATATGTAATATGCTTCACTGACGTGCATGAAAAATTATTTACGATAAAAATCTATACTTCAATTCTGTATCAATTAGCCGCTCCTATTTTAAAGCACCTACCATCCAATATTATTTATATCTGTTGATACGATGTTCTAAGAATATACCTTATATTTTTATATGTAACTATTAACTAGCTGTACCCCGTGGTTTCAAACGTATAGCTTTTCCCCTAAGCTAAGTAAAGTGATGTTTAAAAACCTTTTTTGAGAATTGGGATATTAAATGTAAAAAAAATTATGTAAATCCGTCTGGTAGTTTTACAATTTAGCGTGTTCAAACAAAAAGAAACTCATTATTTTAATATTGATATTAGATAATACATAATAATTGGTTAGACGAGTGTTATACCGTAATTATGCTATTATCATGGGCGTGTTTATTTTTTATATTATTTAAAACTTAAGTTTGGATGCGCAATAGATTGCGCAAAACTTGACAAAAACTATGAAATAATCGGCCAAAAATCAACAAACTCAACCAGTTCTCTCTCTCAGATCTATGGTGTAGTTACCTATCCAACAACTTTATGACATAGTTCTCGGTCGGTAATATACAGCAAGCGGTCAGGCAAAACATCAACAACACATTTTCTTAAAAGCCTTGCTTGATATGTCAACTAGTCCAGTCATTATACAAACACTAACATTCACATTTTATAACTGCGAAAGCATGTAAAACTCCAATTACTCGCCTTGAAATGTCTTATAAGAATCTACATTTGAAACTACACATATGTTTTTATTTTAACACACATTTTCTTACACCCGGATGTGTAACCTACATTAAAATAAAATAAAAACAATTGTAATAGATAATACACAAATAAAATATTTATATAAATTGCTTCACGACACTTACCTATGAATACGTTTACTCAATGAAATTAAACAGTTTTTAACAATATAGCACGTCTATCCACTAGTAATATGAACACGCAACTGAGTGAGAGAGCATAGCAGTCAAGCATGGTTGGTGAGCATTCAATTTATTAGTATACTCAGACGAAAGTGAGTCACCGTGACGTCACTTCATACTTTACTAATCTAGAAGTGCAAGCGCACTTATCAAAAACTATATCATTACTATCACCAATATAGATATAGTATAGCTGTAGCCCATTTATTATTTATTTATTTGAGGTAAGCATTAAAAAAACAGTCGTTGAATCGCCTTCTCATTTGGGTAGGATATAACATTAGGCTATTCGCGCTTGCTAACTAGCCAAACCGCAAATCATCAAGCGTGCTAATAAATGCTCGTTGCTTCTCTGTAAAAAAAGAGACCTTATGTCCAGCAGTGGGAAGATTGTAGATAGGTTTAATTATTATCATAAATATTTTAAGAACTTTATATGCGGGCAAATCTACCTAAATATTGACAAAGTTATTTACCGGCTTATACCGGTTTATAAGGCACTACAACAGTTGAAAACGGTCATGTATTATGCAACAAGTTGTCGTGGAAGCGATTTTATGCAACAGCGCACGAGTACGGTAAACCAACCAATCAGCGCGAAGGTTTTTACTTTCTCGCGCATTTGAATTTGTTTCACACCATGTTTTTAAACAAAACATTAAACTACCGGAGATGTAATCACAAAACATTAAAACTGTGAGTATAAAATATAGGAATGCTAAAATGTAAAGTTGTAAGCATGTATTCTGTAAAGAAAAAAAATGTCAGATTGGTTTATTATAACACCAGCATGTAACTAACCCACTGCAGGTCAAAGACCTCTCATAGAAAGATGACCGGCCAAATTCGCCACGCTTGCGCATTTTCTAAAAAAAACTATCGACCTTGCTAAAACGCGAAGCTATTTATTTTAGTAGGGCTATGTATTTTCAAAAGAAAATTACTAAAAAGTCAGACATAAATTCTCCACATAAAAATCAGATGAACGGTTCTAATTTTTCTTTCATTGTAGGAAGCTCATATACAATTGAAAAGTGTTTATTGATTTATAGATTTACTATTAGAGCTTCGTTTTGTAAACACACCGAGACCCCTCCGTCCCGACTGTGTGACTGTGTGACCCACATGTCGATCTTTGGCAGTCGTTAAGTCATTACAATTCAAGGTATGGTCTGTTCAGATAGGGCGTAACGTAAAATACGGTATTCAGCTGTCTCAAGTAAGACTGGCAGCTGACCGAATACTACGATTCTGTGGTTCTACAGAAAGCAGTTCAAATACGACTGATTTTTTTTATTAGTGAATAAAATACGTCGTTTAGGTACATCATAAAGGGCCCTGTTGTGAACAGTTTGGTAAAAAAAACAGTGGCACTCCGGTTGTGCAGACAGAAGTGAGAACTTAAACTATTACAATTTATGTATATACTATATACAGATTTCCCTGTAATGGTAACAGTAATGCGAATTCAACTGTTTTTTTCCATCTCAAAAAAAATGCGCCTAAAGAAGTTTTCACTTCAAAATAAAGATAATCGAATTTTTTGTAGCGTTCATGTGGTTCATAAACCACGTTTTAATAATTGGTTTTAATTACTAATAATTGACTTTAATGTTATTTTTATTAGGACTAAACTTGTCCCGAACGTTTCATGATTAATAAAATAATATTATGCATTAGGATAGAGGAATTTGGGCCTTGTTAGAGTTTAGACACATACATAAATAAAATTACGTACAAAAAAAACTAGTCGAGACGTCACCATGTCAGGCTGGCGCCAGAGATGAGATCATTTTGGTTCCATTGAATTATTTACTAACAATATAATATATGTAAGTGTATCTATTCTATCTAGGTATTTATTTTTAATTGTGGTCGGAGGTCTAATCTTACACAGGCATTTAGGTAATAGATAAAATATGTGAACATTCGTAAACTCATAGAATTTTAACTACGCCCACTCAAAACTGTTGTTTTTACACCGTTACTCAAAATATTATTATTTCTTTAGATAAGCCAATGCTGCGGTAGAGATATACGTTCCTAATAATATAATAACAATTTTAATCTGAAGAGAGGATAACTCAACCACCAATAGTATAATAATAGGGTATTTAACTGCTATCGAATTACTTATTTATTACAAATATTTCTAATATATTAATAGTATTAAATTGAAGCAGAACTGCGCAATAACATTGAAAAAATATACTCGAATCCAAAAGTTATAAGCTTTTAAAGTTAGTAGATGACGCATGTTTTATCTCTTTTTCGCAAAACGGCGACTTGCCCGGGGCAGCCCAAGATTAGTATGGAGAATTATGGAGGTGTCGTTACCTGTTTGTATAGCTCTCTCTGTCTAATTAGCAATATTAAAATGCTTGTAACTAACTAGTTCAATATGAAAGTAATTAATCTGTCGGTTTTAAAACTCGACATAGTTTGTAATATATATATATGTTTAAATGAAATAAAAAAAACTTGTCAAATACCCCTTTATGATTTCTGGTGTCGTTGTTCTTTGTTCATATTACAGGAATACCGTTTACGAAAGCTTCTTTGTCTTACCTATGGAAATAGGCGTAATATAAATCTAGGATAGGCAGAGTTATTTGGATTCGCTCAACTGGGTCAACCATCCTATCGCTCTTTGATAGTTCGAAACTACGTTAGATGCTTTATGTGACACCAATAAGTAATTAATCATCGAGTTTGAGATGGCATGAACTACATTAAGTACACCTATTTTATAATAATAACATGACTCTTTCGGTAAATTACCAACATCATATTATTAAAACCATCAAATTCGAGTACAGCCGACCGCAAATCAAGGGTACAACATAAAGGTAAGCAGCGTGTTTTTCCCGAAGTTGTGAGGTTGATATTCTTCCCTAACTTTTACAATTAACATGGATTTTATTGTACATAATCAACGCAATGGACTTCCTCGTGGAATGACAGCTAAGTGAAGCAAGGTTACCGTGACGCCATCGCCGAAAAAGCGTCCAGAGGCGCGTGCAAAGTCAAGGACACCATTCAACAGAGTTAATGCCTAGTGTATTGTTATGTTTTTTTTTAATTTTGTTCAGTAAATATCCATTTAATGTTGATTTAGAATTATTACTAGTGCGGTGACAATGGTGGGATTCAAATTATTCACATAAAAAAGGAACAGTTAAATTTTTTATTGGTACTCTAATTTCAAATATAATAAAGAGTGTTTACATTTTTCGGGTTCTGTATCTCAAAAGGAAAATATAAAGTCTTATAGGATCCCTTTGTTGTTCGTTTATCTATCAAGATTTTTTTCCATAGGAATGCTCGGTGGTATAGTGTTGAAATGAATATGAAGTACTCCAGTCTACGGTTCTTTGTTGCAATCAAAATTGAAGCTTCTAAATCAACGCAATTAAAAACTACATCCATTTATATCGTTTTTCCCATACATTTCCGAAAAATTAAAGCTAGAATCTCGAAATTTGGTATGATGCTTATTCAAACGTCATAAAAAGAGGAAAACGTGCAAAATCTGATAATTGATGGTATTGTAATTATCGATTACAAACTTATATTTAGATACAGTTGAAAATTCGATAGTGTCATACCTACACCGATCAAAGAGATAACATTTTTTTAACCGCACGGTTACCTTGACAATCGGCAAACTTTGTACGGGACCGCTGGTGCGCGAGTCAGACTCGCACTTGTCCGGTTTTTGGACAGAAACGACTTTATTGCTTGATTCCAAGTAAATATGATAGTTTTACTACATGACTTATTACACATTTCACAAGACCTACTTAGTTAAGAATGACATCATTTTATTTTCTTTCACTGATTATAAATCAAGAGCAGACAAAATATTACAGCAAATCATGGACTTTAGAAGCGGATGTAATGATAATAAGGAACAAAATCCTTTTCTTATCAGAAGCAATTTCATTTGGGAAATGAGTCACTATTGGCCTTCTATAATATAATCAAAGATTATTATAAATACAAATATAATCTGAAAACATTTTCTTCTTTCTCCTGCCCGGGATAAGGATAAGAGAAAAAACACAAACATAAAGTTAATAATTGTAAAATTGTATCTCAATTAAAAATAATATAAAATATGTTATTTAATTTGTTTTCAGCTAATTACGTAATCTAGTACCTACAATTAAACAAATTATAAAAACTTTATTTTTCAATAATCAGGTAGGCGTCGTTGTTAGACCGAGTACCTATGTAATAAGGAAAAAACGTAATGTACATGACTATAAATTGACTTACTAGTAAAATACTATACTATACTAATATAATAATATAAAAACTAGTAAATAAATAAATAATATTAATAATCTGGCAAACAGCTAATCTGCAGAAAAAGATTTATAGGTACATAGTTTACGAAAAACCCTAGGTATAGTGTCTATTCAATGTGTACTTATAATAATATCTTCCACTAAAGTGCTTAATTGTGGCTTCATTCTCATAACCACATCCACACGTGTTCAATTTTTCAAGACGTACCTACCTATCTTACACAAAACTGTATATTGGCAGTGTTCCAATTTAAATTATATAATCAATTGAAACAGCTGGTTTTTCACGAGTGAAGCGAAAATGAATTACTCTGTGAATGAAAATGTAAAACAAAACAAGCTTCTTATAATAATTTTTGATATAAACAGTACTTCTATTCGTGAAATCGTATCGTATAACCATATTTACCATAAAATTTATGACACTAGATTTATTTTTTATATTGGATACAATAAAAACCGGGAAAAAAAATCACATGATTGTAACTAATTGTAAGTATCACTATTAGGTATCCATGAACATCTACAAAGACATGCAACTTCATTACACAAGCCCACAGACAGACACTTCAATAGACCAATTATGTAAGCCTTGTTGTTAATCGGGTTCTTCTCCTGATAATGTCATTCTTGATCTTATTCTAAAAATTAACACCGATCATAACTCGTTCAGTGACTCTGAGTGACTCTGACTTTGTGTACAAGAGAAGTCTTAAACTGTTTTGTTGCTAACAAAATATAACTAATTTAATTTAGAGCAATAGTTAAATATAATTCAATGAAAATTTAATCAAATTAATAAATTACAACAAAATGGAATTCTTTAAACAATAAATGTTTTGTTTTGAGCACGACATTTTTCTCTTTGATTTCGTATTACATCTTACTCCTTTTTATTTATACTTTCTTTATCTCTATTATTTTCGGCTTTTAAATACCGTATAAAGGTATCTCTTTTATTACCTCTTATTATTTATTAATCGCTTCTGGATTTTTCATTTTTTGCGCCTTCATTAAAAGTTTGAGACGCAATTGTTGCATCGAGTGATACAACTTTTGCTAAGGCACTGAATCTAACAAAGTTGACTGGTCAAATATATATAAATATAATAGCTCGCCCATGTGTTTATTAAAATTAAAGTTAAAATACAGTGCTTATATCCCAGACAGTAACTAAAAAATTCGAATGTTAGATGATTTTTCCATTTCATAAATAGTGAGGTGTCGCTCCCGATAAATTTTATAGTAGAAAAACCGGAAAATATTCGTAAAACTACTCGTAGCAAATAAATTCTTGTAACTTTTGAATTGTCTGAAGGCAATTTGACCGATGCTAATGTCCAACTTACAAATTATAATTTAAGACCAGACTAAGGATTAAAAGACTAACAAAAGCTGATTTATTCTATTTTTATATCTAAATTTTGTTGTTTTTGTTGTGCTTGAGACATTTTTTTTAATTATTATCGATACATATTATGAAATACTATCGAAACTTGGTCCTTCTTCGTTCAAAGAAATAATTATTTAAAGACCAGGCTACATATTTTTGAGATTTCACGTTTGCAATTGGATGTTTAACAAGATTTTTATTATTTGATTTAAAAAAAATATATTACAAACTACATATTATGTCGAGTTGTAAAAATGGCAGATTAATTACTTTCTTATTGAACAAGTTACAAGCATTTTAATATTGCTAATTAGACAGAGAGAGTTACAACATAATGTGACGTCACTGTTGTTTTTTCCATACTAATTTAGGGCTGCCCCGCACAAGTCGTCGTTTTGCTAGAAAGAGATAGAACATGCGTAACCTAATAACTTTAAAATCTTATATCTTTTGTATTCGTGTATAGGTTTTTTATGTTATTTCGCAGTTGTGCTTTAATAAATAATTTGATAGTAGTCAAATACCCAAATATCCAATTATTATATGGGATAAAAAAAAAACAAATATTAAAGTAATTTATGTTGAAGTAATTTATATATATAAACCGACTCTATATAATAAGCCAGCAAGATAACATACACTATATGATAAGCCCGTCATATTACCCATATCTAATTTAAATAATATATCTAACTATGCGAAAGATAATATCGTAATTTGTTTAAAGAAAAACAATGATAAAGTATCGATTATGAGTAATAATCTACATGATTTCAGCAGTAATGTATGTACATTAATTTTCCTGAGAGAGGTAATAGTGTATGTTGTACCTACATTTTCTTTTTAAAACCATAGTTGGTAATAGCCACTCCATTTTATTCAAAACATTTCTTTTGCACCCAAGTCTTACTCTGTAGATATTATATTCATATTTTGAGGTACCAAAATCAAACTTCAGATTAAATGCTTATGCTAAATAAAATTTATTTATTATCATTAGCTATATTTAAAGTATATTTACAAATATATACATAGTTAAGTTAACGCTAAGTAAAATGTACACAACGTAGTATTTAGCTGGTTTGCTGTTTATGCAAATCAGAAAATTGAACACACCCTTGTCGTAACAATTACATACTTTTTCTTCAACTTTTGAATCATCCGAAAGTCGATTTAAAGCTTTAATTGTGTAGGAATTCCCGATAAATGAGACCATCATTCTCAGGAAGAACTTTAATGTCTGTACGCTCCGATGTATGAACCGCAGTTAGGACAGTAGTGCGTAACGTCCATGCAAGAGGGCATACAGTAAGGTACACAAACACACGGCCAACATCTGAAAAATAGAATACATAACCGTATATTAGTAACTAAAAAAACATTTTTTTTTCATTTTTGTTCCAAGACAGTCAATCGTTTCCCTGGGACACACCGAGCTTAGCTGTTTCGGTGGTATTCATTGGTTATCATTGTAGATCCTGGCTTACAGGAGTTGCAATGATGGGCATGTGTGGTGGGCTAGTCCCTATTCTAAGACACCATTGCCAAACGGTAAATTAAAACATAGTGAGGAAACCTGGCTTCCAGAAATTGAAATCTAAAATCGCTAATTGTTAAGTGAACAAGCGTGGTGATCAAGGCTTGTGTCTTCTCTACATGAGAAGAGGCGTATGCGCAGAAGCGGGAAATTTAAAAAAAATATCTCGTGATTAGCTTCTGAAAGCCTGTTCCCTAAGAAATAAAGAATATGACCTTCGTTTATCTAGCCAGGTTTTCTCTAAATATACTCCTTGTTCTGACCCATTGTTTCTTGTCATATCATCGATGATAATGGTATCTTTCTCAAAATCCAAAAAATAAACATATTATACTTACAAAAATATACAAAGACATGCAGCCCACAAATGTGTCTTAGTTTTAGTTTTAGTTTCGGTTCGCGTCATTATCTGCTGTTGACAAGATTTGCAGACCAAAATTGCTGGTTCTGGTCCCATTGGGGCATCAATCGGTACTGCAATAGGGATGACTGAGATAGGCTGCGGCTGAAGCTGTACTACCGATATGGTTTGTGGAGGTGCGGTGGCCGAATACGGCGGAGGTGCCTCTGGATAATTACTCATGGTAACTGGAAAAGAAGTAACAAAAAGGTTACGCTATTATAAAATATATAAATGAAAAACGAATGAACATATTGCAACTTTTAAGATAAATGTAAAAAAATATAATTCATCGACATCGAACTAGTATATACTTAAAAAATATATTTTGGGCTTGACCTAGTCTAAACCGTGATTTCAGTCACATAAACAGTAGTATTTAGTATTATGACATATTTTATTGAATGGGAGTCACGAACGTCGTCATTCAGGGGACAAAAATATTAAAAAGTAAATTCTTCCGAAGACATCAATATTGTCTAATGTCCATCACATAAAACCCAAGGAATCTCGATCTCGTCTACAAATAGCTTCATGTTTAGATATAAGAGGACGTTCCCACCACTTTTGTAAACAATACTGTTGTTCCAGTGTCATATTTTTATCAAAATGTACGTATACGTTCCTTAGTCATCAAATCATAAACATCTTACCAACATTTCTCTCTTTATTAGTAGTCTTACACTTATCGCGTATGACTCAGTGACGGGTGACGTGGCGAGATGTGGTAAGTGCTATCTAAGCCCAGTACTTTAATGCGTACGAGATTTAGGGAGATAGCGAGATTCAGTCATTTTGTCAGTTATGTTTTGTATTTAACCCGTCTGTCCGTCGTCTCAGCTGTCACTTCTATCAGAGCATCTACCTACATAAACCTCTTCGCCATTTGTGATATAATACTACAAATATAGTAACAATTTCCTTTCATAAGATTCTATCGTATGTAGGTATATTAGTATATCATATTTAGTAGCTAGATCGTATGTTACAATGGAAAGCTAGTTTTTAAGACAGTGGTAAGTTCAAAAACTTTTTCTTATGCTACTTTAAAAGATGTTTTATAATTTTTACTTACATTTTCTAGTATTGAAACAAAATCACTAAATCGTACACGAATTGGTTTTCACAAACGATAGTCTGATGAACAGTAAATAAATAATTTAAATTTCACTTATCGCTACAAAAAATAGAGAATCTAGAGAATCACATAAAACGCAATGTCCCAACGAGATATAACGAACTGTTATGAAGTTCGTCCAATATAATACAAAAATTCGAAGATAAAACATCTAGATAACGATAAAATTGCAGATAGGTAACCTTTTTGCCGATACATTTGTGTGTGAGCTTGATATAAATTTTTCCCGTCCAGTTTGATACCAAATCTCATATATTCTATATAAGGAAATATTTTGCGACACGACCAGCTCATCTCCAAAACCTTTAGCGTTGCAGATGTGTCTATGAGCTTTACTTATCATCAGTTACGCTGTTTGCCTTTTTTTCTCTTAATACTATCTTGTTTATGTTAACAACCACCAGCTTAGATCATCTTCAAGAAACTAATAAATACGATTGGGATGAAAAACAAAACTTCATTACTAACTTTATGTTATCTGTTGTATAGTCATGAATCGATCCTGCTGATGTTCAAACGTTATTATCAATAGAATTCATGAGTCATCGATCAATTTATGACGTGGATATTCTTTAAGATCAGTATCGGGCCTTGACAGTAAACATACAGTTTATAGCATATACTTCTCCTAAGTAACCAGTTATTAATAAAATAAGATTCTCCTATAAAAACAAATTGTCAAGTAGACGTCAAGTTCCAGAGCAGACGAGAGAAAAAATTGCCTGCTGTATATTCAGGAGAAAGCCTTAGTTCCATCAGCTCCGTGTGGAAAATCGCGCCTTTACTATTGTCACAGTATATTATATTGGCAGTGGCCACAACCGACAACTAATGGAACTTTGACATTACAGTCAAAAACGTCATTTTCCAGGGAAAACTTGACCGGCTAAGTCGTCTGCCAGTCACCTAAACAGAACAATGAGTACTTGTTAAGAAAATCTCAGTTTTCTTTGTCGCAGGTCGGTGCAGGTGTTTATATCTATGACATCACCATAAAAATAAAATTACGTTATAACATATTGTTTCATTGGTATATTTAGTCGTGTAGGTATTGATAAAAACCAACCAATGCTTTTCGTGTTTTTTTAATCAATCCTACCTACTTATCTACGATTATAATTATCATTGTAGCTCAATCCGATAATAATCATATATTTAATGTACGTATTTTCAATAAAATATTTGTTCAAGGCATTGAACTTGACTTGTACCTATGTCCAGTGGCATTATAAATTTTAACAATGGTAACTGATAAACGCATTGAATGGAAACAGTTCATGCGTAACACACTAACGAGCACTAAACAAACACTAGGGTTTCAAAGGCTTTTAATTTCCCTTGTTTTTATCCGGGGGCTTTCCCGAATTACCTCATGGACTTCCTCCACCTTGGGGGGGATATAAGCGTGTGTGTTTCTTACCGGCTTAAACACTTCCCCCTACTAAGAACAAGCTGGAATCGCAATTGCCGGCTACTGCGATTCACAAAGTAAGAAAAAAATTGATATTTCCTTAATTTCTGAAGGGTTTACCTAAACTCAAAATAATTTTTTTAGCTATTAAAGCGAGTTGGTCTGATTCGAAAAATTAATTTACTATAATTCTGTATACAAGCTAAACAAGACTTGTCAGATTTTTTGAGAATTTTCTTTCAGTTCGGAAAGCTAGAGAAATGTACAGGAGGCAATAAAACAATTTCTTTGAAGCTCTTCTCTCCATAACAAATTGGTAGAATGTGGTCGTAGAAAACCAGGGTGTTCGAACTAGGCTTATGGAACCCAGCATTCTAATACTTAGCTATTGCTATCATTACGAAGATACTGGGTAAATATAATTTTTACTTAATACTTAAATTTAAATACTTAAAAATATTTTTAATTAATGAACTGTATTTTTTTCAGCACGTAGACTAGTTAATCAGTGAATCACAATATTACAAAATATGTATGTGAAATGCGTAAGGGGTACATAATAAAAAAATATCATAGTATAATATTTAATTTTAATAAAATTATAATATTAAAACAATAAACTTATTACATAAAATCTTACAATTATCAACCAAGAATAAGATCATCAATCTTTTTGCCAGTTTTGTAAAACAAAAAAGTGTTTTCAAATTTTATTGTTTTAACAATCATTATATAGAAAAAGAATCTGGATTTTATTCAGGTATACATTACATACTTGATAAACCTTTTGCTAATTGTATTAGATTTTAGGTCAATTAACCTATAAAGTCGTTAACTAGCTTAGATATCAAATTATAACATTATAATTTGCGTAGAAATAATACAAGACCCAGTCCAAACCAAAAAAATATGCTTGACAAATGAAAAGGACTTAGAATCAGTATGATTTCACGCTAGATTATTTAAATTCAAATACATATTATATGGAACCAGCCAATAACATAAATTTATACTCCTAGACGACAAAGTCAAACATAATCATGATCGAGAATCGTTCAGTGTTCAGTTTCGAATAGTAAATTGTTTAACTGAGATATGAGCCAACATAAGCGTTGCAGTTTGGACAGTAGTGGTCAGCGTTGTGGCAGGAGTTGACGCAGTAAGGGATGCACGCGAAAGGCCAGCATCTGAAAAGGAAAAAACACGTTCATCATCATCATCATTTCAGCCCGTAATCACCCACTGCTGAGTATAGGCCTCCCGTTTTTTCTGCTATTCTTGTCTGTCTTGCGCGTCCCTCATCCAGGTGGTTACTGTTACCTTAACTATGTCATCAACCCAACGTGCTCTCGGTCGTCCCTGACTCCTTCGACCTGTCCATGGCAACTATTCAGTAACAGTGCGACTCCATCGGCCGTCTGTATGTCTAGCTAAGTGTCCTGCCCAGCTCCATTTAGCGTCGAAAACTTTAGTTAGCTCAATTCTACGCGTAATATAATATAAATATATGGAATATTTATCTAATCTAATAAATTCGTTTTATCATACTGCAGGGCTAAGTACTCTCTTTCTTTCTTTCCTATACTTCTGTTTTGTGCTACGGTGTGCTCTTCGTTTAGTAGTATGCCAGTTGGTCCCTCCCTTGGTACTACTTACTACACTGCACACCATTCACCGCCCATTCGGTCCAATTTACTATTCAGTGGTTGCTGGTAGAAAATATCTGCCAATTTTACAATATTTTGAACCACTTAATTTTTTTTCTTGTCTTTATTTACATTTCTTAGCAAAGCACTCCTATGTTCAAGATGGCAAAATAAAAAATCACAACTTACCCAACTAAGCAAAGCAATGCGGCGAAGAGATGAGTTTTCAGACTTGGTCTCAGATCAACTCTTGTGACGATTTCATGGCCGCAGGACCTACAGGTCATTGTGGCCGGAAGAGGGCCCATAGAGGATGCGATGACCATGGGCATCATACCCATATTGGTGTGGATAACCGTTGTTCCTGGTTGCACTTCATGGACTACACCTGGCTGTACTACATAATTGACTCCAGGTTGCATCCCGCTGACTATAGTAGGTGGAGGGACCGATGAATAAGGTGGAGGGTTGGGTTGCATTTTTGCTGTTACACAAAACAAATAAAGTTTATTAAGGTTTAGTAGGTACTGTAAAAAGTTAATGTAAGACTAACAATTTATTTGTTTATTTATTTAACCTTTCTCCATAAATAAAAAGGCATGAAGGCATGCTTAATGCCTTAGGATTTCTATATGCGTCAACCAAGGCTAATGTCCTACACCACCTTTGGTTGACGCGCGATAAGTATGGTAGGTGCAATAACATAGGAAAAAATATATATTAATCAACTTCAAAAAACATCGAACCAAAACTTCCTACCTAAAACCACAAAAAAAAAGTGAATAAGCAACTGTATTATTAATTTACCTTATTTACTAAGTTTAATTATTAAGTTACCTACTGATCTGTTGTAAGTCGGTGACTTGGCAAAGACTTGAATGTAAATGGGCTTGGTGCCGAATATAAGACGGTGTCAAATACTTTTTTAGCTTGGTACCGACTTCAAACAGATCAGTAGGTAGCTTAATAATTGTGTTCCCTTTTTTGTGGTTTTATAAAGGGTTTTACTTTTGCTTATTTTAAGAAGTATCGACTTCTTAAATAAAGCTTTACATATTATTTTTTTCTAAAAATGTTGTTCATTTTTTGATTTTGCAATGTAAATAATTGTGTAAGCTGAAATACTTCACATAACTTAAGCAATTATTAATTAATTATCACAATGAGTGGGTAGACTGACTAAGACTGCTACTAAAGTAACTATCTGCTATCTGAGGTAAAACAGGTTACCATATCTGCAAAGTAGTTAAAGTATCATCAACTCCTAACCGTTAAGGAGTTGTAACTTCCATCGTCTGCTCATCTGAACAACTTAAAAGAATACGTCTATCAGTCTAAATAAACGATCGGTCTAAAAACAATACGTATCAATCTATACGTACGTTAAGTACGTACGTATAGATAGATAAGCAAGGCCGCATTTAAGTCAATATAACACACGTCAATTTAATTGATAATAAAGAGAATTAAAGTCTGCACAAGCATTGTCTTGCTAGATTACGCTTGCTGCCAATCACAATATCGTTTTGAGTGATTTACAGATACCACAAATCTGTCAGACCAAGCGTGAATCGATTTCAACTGTACATTATTTTATATAATACGCACAAAATAGCAAACCTAAAATAAATAAATTTCTAATCTAAATAAAAAAGGTAATGTTTACGCAAAAAAAAATACGTCACTACGTCTAATATAGGTTTATCATCGAATCCCACTACATAGAATCGAATCACCTAAAAAAAATATAGGACCGGCACTGACTACACTTTACTATGAAATAGTGTGACGCAAATACACTAGTTAGCAAGCAAACTACTGTGAATAATGAATAATTTACTTTGTAAATTTATCACTTAAGGACGTCTTGTCCGATCTGAATCACATTCCCACTGACTAACCAAGATCAAATGCACCTATCAAAGATAATTGCTGATAACGAAAGTCGGTTCAACCCTACTATGCGTTAATAAACCTTTATAGAAATAACATAATTATATTGATGTGCAGCAGTCCCACAGTCCCTTCATAATCTTATCTTGTTCTTATCACACAACACTCTAGTACGAGTATGAATTACAGTTCTCAAACTAATGAAAATAAATCAATTATTTTCATTAGTTTGTAAGGCATCCGACAATGTTCACAGTTTCACATCAGTAAATTAATCTTTTTATCAAAGCCATAGATAGCAATATTATTTATGGTGACATTCATTCACTAAAACTTTTCACAAAACCAAGAAAACATTCTGAGTAATTTTGTATTATGATGATGAATAATGATGAATTTTTTATTCATTAATCTTAAACTTCTACAAAACCTTTGTAATATGAGACTATTCAACTACTGTAACAATTAATATTCGCAGAACTAAACAAAATTCTGATTAATTATTTAAAACAAAACTGTTTCGCCCGACTAGTTTCAGACTCAATAGGTGTCCCTAATCATGAGCTGACGCGGCGGCGGTGGTATCACGAGTCGAACTGATGTTAGCGGCACCGCACCATGCTGCGTAGCGGCGCGCTCGCGCAGGGAACGGTCGGTGTTGCTGATGATGCGCTGTCGTCGTCTGCGGTTTGTATGCTCCCGTATCTATTGCTGTGTCGGTGCATACCATGCTGACTGTGACGCACTCCAGACTTGGCTTGGTCATATAATTCGTTCCTTTCAGAGCCGGTTTCCACGCTGCCGGCAGTGTCCAACCACCGTCCCTGTTGAAGTTGGGGTAACGGCTGATTTCTATAGCCAGCATTCAGCGCCACTACGCAGCACGGTGCGGTGCCGCTAACATTAGTTCGACTCGCGACACCACCGCCACCGCGTCAGCTCATGATTAGGGACTCCTATTGAGACTGAAACTAGTCGGGCGATCCCGAGAATATACGAAAGAAAACCGTTTTGTTTTAAATAATTATGAATACTCCTCACGAAAGTTACTATACAAAATTCTGATTGAGTTTAATCTATACAGGAATTCCAAAATAAACTTTTTTAAATCATTAAATTAAGCATCGACACTGAAGTATTTTATACTTGCCTAAAATAAAAATACTAACTATTGTAGGGGTATACAATCTTATCTTACGACATGAATTTTCTTAAAATAACAACTTCTAAAATATTAATGAATTAATAAAACTGAATTAATAGAACAGAATTACTTACGGTTATAGTTTTGTTCGTCATTCATTTTGCTTACACAAATTTATCACAAATATTTTTCAAAGTTTTTAACCGTTCGACAGAGATAGCGGGACTGAAGTCAGCTCAACGATGCAAGTTACTAATAGATAAAATATACCGAATGAAGATAACGATATTGTAGATAAACTTTTTTATCTAATACGTATAAATTTTGGGGTTTTACTCACCCTACGCAGATATTAATTTTCCTTGTCTCTGTGGCAGGTTATAGCATCTTGAAAAGCATCCGTGTAACTTGCCTGGGAACTTTTTCATAGATTTGGTATTTTAAGTACCCTATTGACTTTTTTTATTGAAGTGAAAACTACTGTAGGCGCGTTTGGCATTTTTTGAGATGGGATAAGACCATCGAATTCGCGACACTGTTACGGTTACCGTTACCGCGACCGACACCTCTGTAGATAAGTATCTACAATATTGTAAGTGTTCAAGACATATCAAGACCTGTTAAATCAAATCAAAGTCGAAGTCAAGTCATATAAATTATTGTAGTTTTTTTTTGAGATGGGAAAAAACAATTTGTCTCGCCTCACTTTTACCGTTACCGAAATCTTTGTTTATAAATATGTACATATATTGTAATCGTGTAAGTTTTCACTTCTGTCGGCACTCCCGGACTGCCACTGTTTTTTTCATTATTTATTACGCATTAACGCCTCCGCAACCAATACTTGTAAATAAATACATAAGTAGTAGAAAGAAAAAATATAAACTTTTACCAACTCAGCGACGGAGGTCACTCACTGATGTTCAAATTTCCTTTTCTACTTGAAACTCTTTTACGGCGACGTATGCGACATAATATGGTGCTGCGACGTATGGTGCGTTAAACCAGTAGTCGCAGGTTCGAGTCCTGCCTGAGGTTACAATTTTTCCTGTCTACTATTTGTATTCAATTACTCTATGGACATCATATCCTCAAAATTTGATCTTTTTAGTACTGTCCAGACCGTATCTATAAGGGTACAAAAATACGACAAATCGCTTTGACACAATGTAGGTTCTATTGTCTAGTCTTGGCGGAATACTACCGTGCCCCCAGATACTGAAGCAGGCTTATCTAGCTCGATTGAGACCTTTGTCATAAAAACTTTAGCTATTTCAATGCTATTTCTAAATAATTATATTTATTAAAGAAATAAAAACTACCAATATTGATTAGGTTTCCTAAAAATATTCGTAGGCTGTATCCATTTACTAAATAAATTACTTGACTAAATAAAATAAGCTAGGTATATGGGATCCAGCATTCTATTAGCTATAATTTTATTAACTGTATTTTTTTATCAATGAACTACATCATTTTTCCTGAGAAATATATGTAATAATAAAGTTAAAAAAGATATAATGAAAAAAAAAACATTCAGAAATTAATCGTACACTATTTATTACTCTTAATAATTAGACAATATATAACACTAGCTGTCCCCCGCGACTTTGTCCGCGTGTTTTAGTTTCAACGGTTTTTCATTTTTGCAACATTTTTCATTTATGCTCCGCTTCTTTTGGTCGCAGCGTGATGTTATATAGCTTATAGCCTTCCTCAATAAATGAGCTATCCAACACTGACAGAATTTTTCAAATCGGACCAGGATTTCCTGAGATTAGCGCGTTCAAACAAATAAACTCTTCAGCTTTATATATTAGTATATATAGATAATAAAATTTACAATAAATTATTTAACAAGCATAAGATTTTCTGTCTTTTGCTACTTTTGTAAGACAAAATGATAGCAATATTGTTATAACAATCATTTATTAGAAAAAAGTCAGGTTTCATTCAGGTATTTAAACATACTTGATAAACCTGCAAAACATAGAGAGATTCCAGCAGCTGGTAGCTGACCTTCATTCATTGGAATGTGGAAAAGAAGATAAACCTTTGCAAATTTCATTACATATTAGCTTAATTGTAGAATAAAGTCTTTAACTAGCTTAGACATATCTTCATTATTTGCGTTAACGCTTTTATTAATGCTTGAATAAAAAAGAAATAATACAAAATATACGCAGTCTAAATCATTAAATTATGCTTTGTACATTAAATAAGTAAATAAATGAAAATTACTTTGAATGATATGATTTCGCAGTAGATTCTTTAACTTCAGATACATATTAAATGGAATGATCTGCTAATAACATTAATAATCCTTGGCAAAGTCAAACATAATTAATTGATCAAGAATCTAAGCTGAGATTTTCATTCATTAATAAAGTTTGAAGTCAATGAATTCCATTTCAATTACACACTTTTGTTTTTGCTCAATCTAAGTGCATTGTCTTTTCTTCATGACTTTAGAAGCGATCTTATTTATTAGTGCATTGTTTAATTACGATATGAGCCGATATAAGAGTTGCAGTTTGGACAGAAGTGGTCCGCGTTGTGGCAGGAGTTGACGCAGTAAGGGATGCAAGCGCAAGGCCAGCAACTGAAAAAGTAAAACAATTTGGTTAGCTCAATTGAACGCGTAATATTACTAAAATCTGTAAACTATCTAATCTTATAAGCCCGTATCGTAAACACTAAAGAGCAAAGTCCACTCTTTCTCTTTTCCATATAGCTGTGTGTTTTGTGCTACGGTGTGCCTTTTGTTTTATTAGGAGTCAGTTGCTTCATCAGCGTTTGTATCGGTCACGTCAGAGTATATAATAAAAAAATAGATAGTATAGTAACGTTGTTAGTAGGAAATAACAGTCTGCCACTTTTCTAATATTCCGTACTACTTTATTTTCTTTGTCTGTTTACTCTTTTGCAACGGACTACTTAAAATAAAAAAAAACAATCACAACTTACCCAAATAAGCAAAGTAATGCGGCGAAGAGGTGAGTTTTCAGACTTGGTTTCAGATCAACCCTTGTGACGATTTCATGGCCACAGGACTTGCAGGTCATTGAGGCCGGAAGAGGGCCCATAGAGGATGCGATGACCATGGGCATCATACCCATATTTGTGTGGATAATCGTTGTTCCTGGTTGTACTGTATGGACTACACCTGGTTGTACTGGATGAACGACTCTAGGTTGCACCCCATCGACTACAGTGACTACAGGTGATGGGCCCGATGAATACGGTGGAGGGTTAGCTTGCATTTTTGCTGTAATATAAAACAAATACAATTGAGTACCACATAAAACTACCGTAAATAAACAATACAGTACTTTTTTAATACGAACGTTGCTTAAAACCTTTATATTTCTAATCTGATAAAAAATATATTTTTGCGCACAAAAAGGTGACGTAACTGAGTCTGAAATAGGTTTATCATCGATTGCTACTACACTTCACTATGAAGAGTGACGCAAATACATTAGATAACTGGGAAACTATTGTGAATATTAGTAACAAACCTTAATTAAAACGTTTTTTTTATAAATTGATCAGTAACTTTAACAAAACTGAACGTTTGTCGGGCCCGAATCAGTCTCACTGACTAATCAATAACCAATGTACATACTTATCTAAGGTATTAAAAGATATGAAGCTTAATTAGGAAATTGCTGATAACGAAAGTCTGTTCAACCCTGATATATGTGAACTTTACGAAAAATATAATTAATTGTATATTCCCTATTCCCCACAATCCGTTTTTAATCTTATCTTGTTCTAAACACACAACACTAGTACGAGTATAGAGTAGAAGAATAACAGTTCTTAAACTTAGATTTATTTTTATTCTTTTGTTAGGCGTTCGACAAATTTATGTCTTCACCTCATGTACTAATATTTTGTATCAAAGCCTTATGATGGGATTAAGTTACTAAAACTTTTTACGAAATCAAGAAACCGTTCTGAGTTTTCTCTAAATGATTCAAAATAATTTATTCTGCTATTTATCATGAATCGTCCTTTTAATAAAGTTAGATGATGGAGACTGATATATTTTATAATTACATAAAATAAATAAATAGTAACAAATGACTTGCATTTTGTAGACAACTTCAGAATATATATTAAAGAATCAATAAAACTAAACAAAATCACTTACGGTTATCGTTTTGTTCGTAATTCATTTTGCTTACACAAATCTATCACAATAATTATTAAAAGCTTTGATACGTTCGACAGAAATGGCGGGACTGAAGTTAGCTCACCATTGCAGGGGATTTATAGATAAAATATACCAAACGAAGATAACGTTATTGTAAGTAGATAAACATTTTTATCTAATACGTGTACATTTTCTGGTTTTCACTCACCCTACACTGATGTTGACTTGACGACCTCCGTGGTCGAGTGGCGTACACACCGGTTTTCAACGTGTCGCCAGCTCTGAGGTCCCGGGTTCGATCCCCGGCCGGATCAATGCAGAAAAAGCACTTTTCTACATTGTCTCGGGTTTGGGTGTTTGTGGTACCTTCGTTGTCTCTGAATTCCATAACACAAGTGCTTTAGCTACTTACTTTGGGTTCAGAACAATGTATGTGATGTTGTCCACATTTATAATTATTATTTATTTATAATGTTCACCTTCCTTATGTTTTAATTGGTGGATGTTTCTTAGATGTTGTAATCGGTATTTTCAGTCATATTTCTTCGATACTAACATCAATCTCTAATTTTATAGCTTCTAGTAGTTGTATAAGCCACAAAAAAATCAGTGAATTCATTTTAGAAAGTAAAGTATGTTCTTTAATGATAAATTGCCGTGAGATATTCGCCTTTTCAAAGAAACACCTTTTACATTATTTTTATTTTTGTTGTCCGATGTTTGTCCGCTTAATCTTGTATTGTGCCAATGACGATAAAAAATATTGATTAAAGATTAAACGTAGGTACCGAATAAAAGGAAAAATACGCGAAAATATTTTGCTATATCATAATATCTCGATTTCCTCAACAACGCAAGGTTGTGTTTTGTTATGAAATTCAACATGTTGCGAAGGATTTTTTACTCTTTTCACTTAATTTTAAGCTTTCCATTAACATCACGATTTATTTATTTTTATAAATTTACATTGTATTTTATAAATATATATTTACTTATAGGTCAGGGAAAATATTAAAATCCTCTAATTCGAAGTACCTACTTAAATACCAGCCCCCCTATACAAGTGACATTTCGACAAGCGATAACGCTGATCGAATCGTTCAAATGTATGGAAGTGACAAATCCAAGTCACGTGACTTATCGAAATGAAATGTCATTTCCATACATTTAATGTCACTTAAGCGATTTCTATCATCGTTACCGCTTGTCGAAATGCCACTTGTCTAGAGGCTCTGATCCTTTATATTTACAACGAATGGTCAAGTGGAAGTGTACCATAACTGTGTACCTACAAGTTATTTAAAAGAAACCTTTCATCATCTTTTTATCAAAACCTAGCTAATGAAAATCTACTATTTCACATATGGTGCAAAACATAAAAATCACTGCTACCAGCGCCACCTATCCGACAAACGTAACAATATTCGTCTGAGTGGTCATGTTACCCATTACATGTGTGCAAAGTTTCATATCAATTGGGCTAACGGTTCTCGAGTTTTAGGTAAACGTACAAACATTCTCTTTTATGTAGTATAGATAGTTCTGCGTGAACGCATTAGTACTAAAATTAGCAAAAAAACTTATATCTCTAAACATATCGTTTAGTAAGAATTCTAAATATACATATTTTGTGGTTACTGAACGACTATCATACGTACTCATTAGTACCTACAGTTGATATTTTAAAGTCCAGTTCATACTTCAAATTATCTATTTTTAAGATTTTAAAACAGACTACAAATATGTAATATTAAAACAATAGGATATGAATAATCAACATAAAGGCTTAGGACAGATAAGATAAAGTATCATTGATAAAAACATAATCCGAAGATGATTCACATTTCAGTACATTACAAATTTTGCAATAGGTACTTGCCAATCTTTACACTTTCCTTATATTGATATGATTTTATACGATGTAGGTAAGTCCTGTATTAAACGACTCACAATATCCAGGGTAAGTAATAGATTATATTGTACTGATAAGTTTAGAATTTTATTTATTTTATTTTACAATTTTAGAAAACTTACAGCTACTTATAGATAATGCAGAATGAGAATGACCTACAATTTTAAGAACCAGCGATGTATTGGTGCTTTTCAAAATGGACTTTGAACGTCTACACAAAATTAGAAAAATGTATGTGTTTCATAATATTTTACCTTAGTAGGTCAGTGTTAAATAAAAATCTTTTTATTTAATTTTACTCTTAGTGCTAAATACTTGTCTGGTATTTATTACGAATGGTAAAACCAAGTGCATAGGATAATGGTAGTAGTTTCCCGAAAAATGCGCGTGAGTAAACTAATATATTCATACATACTCTGTATGAATAAGTATATTGATTTACTCTCCGTCTCTCGTCTGCCTGAAACACTGTCATGGCAAACCACACAACTGATTTTACTATTTTTTCTTAGTAATGTTTGGGTCATTAACCTACATCTACGCGGCCGGAGCTAAGGGCAAAAGCTATCTATTAATAATAAGTTTATTTCAGGCAACTTGAGCCTATAAAAATACAATACACAAATAAAACAAACCTTATCAACCAATTATTATTATTATTATAAAAAACGATGATACGCAAGGTTTCAACGTCATGTTACACTCCGAGGTGTCGCGTATCCTCCCTCGGGAACGTCCATACGACACCTTTCAGCCAGAACTCTTCCTTAAGAAAAATCTCACTACAACACATGGAAGTCCCACCAAAAACGATCTGAAGTTCGTGTTATGGCGTATTAACCTCTCTACCCTCAAAGTATATGTACCTACGTATATAAATAATCATGAATTCACCTCACTAAAGTTATTCATGCAAAAATAGTACGGATTGCAGACAATTGGTTGGGTGATTCGATTATCTTACTGTTTTATCAGATAATTGGGGTCTGAAAAACTACTGATGACATTGTTAAGGCCTGCGACAAGAAACCGGTTCATTGCTTAGAATGATTAATCAGTATTTAGTTTCTTTATACATAATCTGAATAATGTGTCTTTACTTTTTATCTAATCTATTAGGATTCTTCGATAATATTCACTGCACAGAAATGTTGGCATATTTGTTAGTTGTTTAACAGATCTGTGCCCTGACTCTCTAATTTAATTTTAATTCTAACACAATGCCAATGCAAAATGTTTTAAGCAAGCACACAAAGAACACACAGAACAGAAAATGCTCTCAATGTTTAGATTCCAGTCAGTTCCTTCCATTGACAGCATTTTTTTAGGTAATCTGAATCTCCTGCCTGCTAAACTAATATCAATTTTGTATTGGCATTATATTAGAATTGTTTTGGGCTCGTTGCATCCAGGTATTTGCCAGACAAAGCTCTCAGTCCACGTGGCCGGTGGTTTACTGGGTTTTATGTTATGTCCTCTTCTCCTCTATTATGTTAGTCAAAAAGTACTACTATATTTAATGGTAAATTTACAGTACTTACTGTATTATATTTAGTAAGTAGAAAATTCAATTATTTTAATTCATTATATTGACGCCCCTATTTATAACAAAAATACCAAAGAGTATATAATCACTACGTAAACATACACCTTGCGTTGCCTCGGTTACAAAAACAACATCTAATTGTTCAATTCATAAACTTGCTACGAGGGGACGGTTGTCAGCATATAGATAAGTTAATCTTGACGGAAAACCTATTTGACTAATGGAAACTCGCAGGCTGAGCCCGCCCACGCCAATCCATCACTTATAGGAAAAGTTTCTGCGACTTACATATTATTGTAGTAATGTTTTATTTAAAAGAAAGCCAATTCTTCTTGTAAAATATATAAAAATGAATCCCAATTTCCCTTGGTCACACCATAACTGTCAAACAACTTTACCAAATCGGATAATAATTTGATTGTTATGTTTCTTATTGTAAAGACAAAGTTTTTACAAATAAAAATGAAAAAAAAACGTATGGAATACTTTTGAAAATCTCATACCACCCGTATAAAGCCGGGGCGGGCATCTAGTATAATATTATAATAACAAAACCTGTCCTGTGGATGCCAATAGTTTTAGAGTTAAACTTGTCATTATGTTGCTTTCTATATTTTTTAATTTCTATAAACTTTAGTTTATAAAAAGTGCACAAATAAATATTATATGTATTCTTATGTAAATTTATATTCTTTTAACGGTACATAGAAATGAACTCCGCCTGCCTATGAGACCAACGCAGGCATATCAAGTTCCCATAATACTAGTTTTCTCATCAAATGAAGCCTACCAACTTCCTACTTGATTAAAAGCTAGCTTTATTTGTTATTGGCCTAGTTTTAGATATAAAATAATCATTATTGTAACAAACATCTTTACATAGGCTTTCTGATGTAGGCATATAAAATTATTAGGTACTCATTATACGGTATTTTTACATACATTTTCGACAACTTTTTCATCACCAAAAATATATATCTCGTTAAAATCGTAGAATATTAACTTAATTCAACCGATTGTATAAGCGTTATGTATGCAGCTCAC
The DNA here is from genome assembly GCA_932294365.1 of Diachrysia chrysitis. NCBI lineage: Eukaryota > Metazoa > Arthropoda > Insecta > Lepidoptera > Noctuidae > Diachrysia > Diachrysia chrysitis. The sequence continues at coordinate 4,499,494 of OW028649.1, read as the reverse complement.
GCACTTGGGGCTTGCAAGAGAGAACACAATCAACGGATATAATTTCGTCAACGACCGTGCAATTATCTAAATAGATTGTGAGGGACTGGAGACTGTCAATTCCGCTTTATTTAAATACGTATCCCTTCGGAAACTGAACTGAAATAGTTCCAATAGCAACAATATGCTAAGTTAACAAGTTAAGATAAACGTTTAATTCGTTCTACACTCATAAATTGATATTCTACAATTATTTTGTAAAAAATCCTCATTGTTTATAAATACTTCAAGGATTTGAGATTAGCTTAAGTAAGATGTAACGTATATCGTTTTTTCTAACATCAATAAGCGAAATTGATAATTCGATTTACAGTAAAACTTTTAGTGTTCCAATATTTATGAATATGGGTTTTCAGGATAAAAAACACGGCAAGCGCAGTATGCGTATGTCCTAACACAAAATTATTCACTCACATGTTCTCAAAAGCTAAGTAATAAAATACTAGATTTTCTTTATACGTGACGATAACACTTCCCGAGAATCACGTTTATGTATTCCTATAAACATGTCGAACGTTTTTTCTTATTCACATACATCAGTTGTATCCGAAATGTAATATTCTTGATCGTAAAGCGTCGAACTATTCAGAGCATCTGTGCTCGCGGAAAAAAACGTTTTGAATCACTTCAGTAATGGACAGAATTTGAGCCAGTAACTCGCCTATGAGTCCTTACTTTCCCTTTCGTTATAAATTGAACTTTAGAAATGTTGATAGACTTTACTGACTGATGTAACTAAGAAGTTCTTACTCTGTTTTAGTGTTAATTATTTCTTAAAGGAGTTTGAATTAAGGAGTAAGTAGGCAAGTTGAATTAAGGATCTAATACTACTCTGAAAGAACCAATTTACTAAGGAAAGAATCTTTGACATACCATTGGGACTTATTTTGACAACTAAAGTTTGTCTTTGTCTGTCTATCGAGGTTAAAATCAATGTTTTAATTTTGATAAAGATCAAAATTATCAGGTACTTAATAACGCGATTATAGTGCTTGTTCATCGAACAAAATTAAAATGTTTTAGGTGTAATACCTGAAACATTTTAAACTTCTTTAAAGTAAAAAACTAACTTTAAATAATTTTGAGCCAGTAACTGGACTATCGTTTGAAGACAGTCTGAACGCACTTACCGCAGTGCGTAAGAAGGGTTCGCCTTATGTGCGTACACACTTGTGCAACATGAATTGTATCACAATCCGTGTAACGCAACCAAATTCGCTTATAGAGACGCCGAAGCCTTATGACTCTATTTGTTACTTTTGTCACTTTTGTTCAATCGTCCTATACCTAAATTATTGAAACACATAAAGACAGAAACTTAATAAGATTTTTTTTTTTTAATCTGTGTACCATTCATCAAAACCTCTCGAAGTAGCTCATTTGCGTAACCGGCTTGTCATAATAAATAAGTATTAAAAGAAGGAGGATTCACTTATATACCTAATGATCCTAATAATACGAAAACCACACCTATACAATAAAAAATAAATAGTATATAAATTTTAATCCTGCCAAATCAAATAATATAAATTATAATAAAAACTTCGTCCCAAAAAAATTACTGAATAACGACGTACAGATTTATAAACCAATTTTAAAAGGCCTTCAATGTTACCACAAACTCATTAGATTGGGCCTTCTAATCCTATCTGAGTGGTGACCACGATGTCGACGGGCAGAGCACCCGTCGCTCGACTCACAAAGGCCCGCTATTTGTCCCGCACCGCTCAGAGCAAGCAATCGCCTAATTGATGCCGCGTCGCCCTTAGTAGGCTCTGAATCTATGTCAACGGATTTCAATGTCTATTCTTCAGTTTCACTTTTATGTTTGCTTTGCATTATGTCAGTCGTTCTGAGTAGTTACAGAGTCTTCTTTTTTAACTTTACTACAGTTACACTAATGTATAGAAATGGAATGGTTACTTAAGTGAAATAAATTAAAAACTACTATTGCCAGCATACATTAAGCACAGATACTTAATGTATGCTGACAATATTGTGACCAATTCATGTTAACAATTCATGATGAACTTAAAGCCTATAAATAAGTGCATAGAATACTTAACATAATTGTCACCAGCCAATGCACCGTATGTCTGTCGGCTGTTATCTATTCCTGATATCCAAAACCAGGCCTCAATTTAAAGTTTATCCAGTATTCTCATTTACAATCGAATTTTCCACCACATAAACCAATCCAGGATATACATAAGGGTCATTTTCAGGCTAAACATTATCCATCGCAGATTCAATTGTTCCTCCTAACAGACAATCCACTTAACTATTTCAAGTTTCAAGGACACGACAAGGCAACCCATTTGCATTTTAAATTAAAATTATGTAAAGGGTCACGTTAAGGGTAACTGTTTCATTCATTTTTGTGTAGGAATACAGCCTTTTAGAAGGCAAACATTTGTGTTATTTATGTCCCTTTCAAATCACCTATAGCCCGCACCTCAAAATATATATCTTTTCAAATGACAGAGGGACGAAAAGTTACATATTTCCAACCAACATACACAACAAATATTTGAATTAATCTTTCCCGATATAAGGGGAAAAGTGAAATAGAAAATAAACATTGGCGAGGCGGGCATCGGAAACTTTTGCGACATACTCGAACTGACCCGAAAGTGAACTCGAATGCTTCATAACTTTGTTATTGCTTTCAAACGGTCTGCAGACGCGTCAGTCTGAAGCTGAATCCGTATGGTATGGAAAATTCATAAGAGTTAAATGTGGTCAGCATATTAAATACAAGCTATATAATATTAGAAATTGATTAGTTCAGAAAGACACACTACTATACACAGTACTAATGCAATATCACTGTTTTTATCATTAGACTGTTTTTCTAAAGGTTATTTGGTTTTCTTTTCAAAATGTCATGTAGATGTAATAGGTAATCACAACCTTATCGGACATGCGAACGATTTAAGTGCTATCTAATACTGATAAAAAAAATGTATAACGAACGTTATACAGTAACTTAACAATTGGTTCATGTATTTTCCTTTAACCTATGTGACAATGAAGAATTTATAGACCATTGAATCTTCATGAAGGGATCGATCGGTCGACACAGCTTTTGAAAATCCAAACAATACAGACTTGCGGGAGGGAGATCTCAGCACCTACATTCAACAAATCGAAAACGAAATCTCGCTAAGCCACACAATAACAACAAAATTTCCAGCAATGTTATTTTATAACGGTCCAATATAGTTCCGTAAAGTAAACAGTACATTCGGGAGCAAGTGAACTCGCAATCGCATATGCAAATGTCCCCTACATGACACCCGGGGCAAGCCATGTACAGAATACGGCCCTAAGGAGTTAATGTTTTCATCCATTAACTCAACCGAGCACTTATGAAATTCGTGGCCGCGATCCGAACGAGATTACACGGGCTAGCTGACGTTTCTGTTTTCAAGGATGGCAGGTAGGTACGAAAGTTTATAGGCCTGTTGGGATGGTCATAATAATACGTACTAAATAAACTTATTTTTATGTAACATGTTGGTGTTAAATATTTTTTATTTTATTTCACTATGTAACAGAATGTAACAGAAGTCAGTCTTTCAAATAAAAAGAAAGCTTTGTTATAAAATCTTAGAGCTTCTAGTTTACTTAACTCACACCGAATACTCTGAAATCTAAATTGTTTTTATACTATATTAATAACAATTTCAATAGTTTCATTTTCGTTTTTATTATTACCGTAAAAATATTTTGCTCATTTTAATATAAAATATACAGCTATAATATAAACAAGGCAGTCTCCGGCAACCCTATTTCCGCTCACTCGTTACCTGGCTGATGGCACCTCAGGCGTTTGTTGCGTCTTACACCACGACCGCTCATATCAGAGCTGTGATTAAACATCACCCGACCCATAACACACCCAATTACATAACCAGCAAGAAGGGAGGGGGAGGTCAACATCCACTGGGCCATGTAAGGCGGGATAAACCGTATTTGCTAATGGAATACAGATGTGTAGATGAACAACATTCTGGGCAACCATAACTATGTACCTACACCTTGTTCCTACTCTATATTACAGTATACAGTACACGTATATTATGCCAGATATTATCGAATTACTGTAGAAACCTCTAAACCGTCCCAAGTTACACCAATTTTGGGATTATTTCGGTCACAAGCTGTGTTACCTCTAAACGGTTAGGTAATCTTAGTGAATAACTTTATACCAATAAGGATGAAATTGTTTAAGCCGTGTTTAGCTTCGGGACTAAGTGTTTCAACATTCAATTATTGTAACGTTTTCCCGAGAGCCAAGTAATACAAAGTTACAAATAATAAAACTAAACTGAAAAAGAACGAACACTACTTCGTATCAAAATGTAAAACGGATTATGTCACTTTTCAGATATACAATTATAAATCAAGCTTAGTCAAAGAAATATTTGAAAAGAACAATGTTTGCACACTTTCCTTAATCGACACGTAATATAAACAAAACAATACTTGAACCACATTTAGAAATCCCTTGTATTATAATCTTGAAACAAAACAAAACAAAACACAAATCCAATTCCATTTACATTTAAATCAGAACTTTTAAATAAAAGAAACATATACCTACTTATTTATTTTCTCTTGACATTACTGTCTTCATTTTCTTGAGACTTTATACTTTTACAGTTTTAGTATAAAAATGTAGAGAAAATTTCAACATCAAACTGTGCGTCAAACTGACAGACTAAAGACTTAGAGTTACCTTCCTAAACGGCTGTGGCCGACCCCTTTCCGGTGCGGCGAGGCGAAAACACAAGTCGACAGAGGGCGCCTCATGTTTGACTTCTCATTTGGGCACAACAAGATAATTTGCTTGACTCTATGAACACAGGTGCTGAACGTTTGAGGAACTACTCGTCTTTAGTAAATTGTGAACAAAAAAATACATAATTATTTTGATTTTGAAATACATTATACATTTGTCTATAATGTTGTATTTGTCATATCGCCTGATAAACTTAAAGTTTTCGAATCTTTTAAACTTGTCATTATTTATTTAACCGGAAGTGAAACAAAAAAATATTTTTTTTTGTAGTATTGGGGAATACTACAGAAATTTTAGCAAAAAGAAGACAAAATTACCGATTTTTAGACTTAAATTAATACAGAAGCTGCGTAACATCTATACAATATTATACAAAATTATACATTTAAATAATTTCATACAAGTCATGATCTATTTCCTGAAGTTCGTATGAAATTTTACGTTCTTTAAGGCTGTATGTTACGAAACTAGCAAACTTCAACAAATGGCTTGGCGCCAGGAACTGTTTAATTAGACAGTTAGACGTAATCGAGACTCGGTATTAATGTATCTGTAGTCGCCAAAGTTGAATTAAGGCATCCTCTTCAAGCTTTAGATACGAATAAGTTAGAAAGCCTAAGTTTTGCAAGTCTAGGTACCTATATTATGAGTTCGAAGGCACATATAGCATACCATATGGATGGACTGAATAATTGAGAATTTTAGATGTGTCGCAATTCACCTTTATGCTTATACTGCAAATGATTTATGCGATATAAAATAATAACAGAACGACGTGTTTTGTTTTTTAACTCAAAATCGCGATTCATTTTTAAAATGTTTATAGTCAATTATTCCAAAAATAAAGTTGGCAGTATTTTTCTTAAATACATCGACCAAAAGACATTAAATCAAAAACAATACTTTTGTTGCCAAGAATCCAGGCGTAAAGTTTTTCCGAAGAGGGAACGCCGATAGAAACATGCACTTTCGAAAAACGAACCCCCCATTTAAACGAAGCGAAAGGGCGTTGAGCGGGAGAGTCCAAGCGGAAGTGACGTTGCAGGTAGATAATAACCGTGGTCGGGCGCGCCCTCGCATTGTGCAGGTTCCGGTCCGTGCGGGGCTCCTACGACAACGATAATCTTCGACGTACGTAATTTTTGAATCAGACACGAAAATACATGGAGAAGTTTATGTACCAAAGTCAAACAAAAAGTTATACTTTAGGGTTCCTTATGTTTTCTACCAATGACGTTTCAACATCGGTATTTTTTACAAACTAGCAAGAACACAAAGCAAAATAAAATGTAATAATAAAACACGAAGCTCGAGAACTAGTCCATAAAAACATCAAAAACGCAATAAAAAATAAGTAACACATTATCATTATAGTCTCAAAGAGACCAAGCCAAGTCCTTGTTCAACACAGCAATAATGCAACACAAAACAAAACAGTCTCCATATCTTCCGTTAACTTGGCACCCTTCGCAATTCGGTGTAGTGACCCCGGCACTAGTAAATAGTCGCGGGCACACCTGAGCCCCACACTTACAGCTTCTTAAGTGTGTACTCAACAAAACAAGCTAATGAAACATAAACACTGGCTGGTTTACGGCATACAGGCTTACGGTTTACTGCACTACTTTTTAGTATGAATTTTTCTTAGCTCCTAGATATAAAGCGTCAGAAGCTAAATTATTAACTGCAGAAAAACTGCTTCTAGCTTTATTTTGCTTATAAAACACGTGGATTAATTTGATGTTTTGCGTTGAGAATTCTACTCGAATAAAATATTATAAAAAGTGTTATAGTAGTCGTGATTCGGAAAGCACGTGGAAGCCCTTGGTTGCAACTTTAATACGTTGATCTTTAGCAGTCGTTAAGTCACTACCATGAGGGCTACCCTTAGAAATTACGCCGCCAAAGTCTAAGTGCCGCTCGTGATGTCAGAAATTTTTGGTTAGGTTTTATAGACTGGAAGACCGACCCCAGCAGTGCTTAGGAAAAGGCTAGGCAGGCAGAAGAAGACTGGGAGATTATATAAATGGTATTACAAATTTCTAAAAGTGCCATAAATAGCATATGATAATGCATGCTTAAAGATACAATGTTGTTTAGATCTTCCTAGCTACCCCATTAGTACTTACTCTACTAAAACTATTTGAAAGAAGAAAATACCTGGATAGTTCCAACCAGCAAGGTTATTCACTATAACGTTAGATCAACTCTTCCAGCAGACTTTTCAATGAATGCACGCAGTATATCAAATCTATCATTTCCTTTTCAAACCACAAATACAATTTGACTAATAATATATGTATTTATTGGTTATTACTAATTAAATTATACTGTATATCCGTCTTATATATTATATTGATATTAATAAATAACGAAAATTAAATAGTAAGTAGATCAAATACGATTACGTCTTATAAAAACTAGTCAGTCGCGATACGAATGTCACTTATTGTTGTTTGTTGCAGATAGTACATACTATCAACAGCCACCAGGCGTTCTCTATTCAAAATATTACTAAATCCCAGGTTTCCAACCATAAACAACTTCGAAACACAAATTCGAACTTTAAACTTTTTCCCAAAAAATCTTTTCGGCCTCTACGAAATAAATCCGTATATTGGCGGCAATATTTATGGCGTGTTATGTTCCCGCCATATCTCTGACTTTCCACACACTTCCACAACATTGAACGGCCATAAACTAAACACAAAAAGGGACACTATAGCCCTTTTAACAAAAAAAAATATCGTTCGGACCCTTGGTTATTGCATTTTAAAAATAAACCGAGACGGTATCTCTGTGAATAATGACCAGTGCTAAAAATGTTGCTACTAAATAAAAACAAAGTGATTCAAGTTGAAACAAAAGTTTTCCTCCCTCTCTCTTAAGTAGATAACGACGTGAAAAATGTTCAATATCAAACCTGATCTGTAAATAAACAGAAGTAGGAAGGTGTAACATTAATCTTGAATAAAATTAAGAGTATAAAAGCGTTATTCTCGATGGAAAATGAGCTCGTAAATCTTGTGGCTTGAGGACTGACGTTCATCTTATCGGCATCACTTAGAGAAAATATTTACCTTAAATAGGTGCCCATAAATAACTGTATTAAATCATATAAAAGTGCAAATAATAGGTAATTAAAAGGTTTTCAGGATTCTCGGTCGACAGCTTTTCTCTACCACCGACGTAAACAAAAAATAATCATATTACTAACTAGCTGTCCCCCGCGACTTTGTTCGCGTGTTTTAGTTTCAACGGTTTTTCATTTTTGCAACATTTTTCATTAATGCTCCGCTCCTATTGGTCCTAGCGTAATGTTATATAGCCTATAGCCTTCCTCAATAAACGGACTATCCAAAACAAAAATAATTTTTCAATTCGAACCAGTAGCTCCTGAGATTAGCGCGTTCAAACAAACAAATAAACAAACAAACAAACAAACAAACTCTTCAGCTTTATAATATTAGTATAGATTTATTACTGGCAGTTACTAAATCTAATTTTCGTATTATTTTTTTACCTAATCAGATAAATAAGTTGTGATGCGGGAATTAATAAACAGCATGGAAAAATCGCTGATTGTTCAATCAACAGTATTTTAGCAGAGGATTGTACTCCAGATCCCTAAAGATACATCACAATTAAGCAAACGTATTGGAGCAGTTTAAACAGGAGCCACCTCGCAAGTTGCTCGTCCCGGTTTGCTCCGGTGGGAATGTATCAAATTGCTTCGGCACAATATCTAAATAACGTACTGTACTTCATAATTGTTCATATACATTGACACTTTGAACTAGAACGGGATTGTTTCTGGTAATTGCAATATATGGAACTGCAGCAACAAACAGAGATATACAAGTAGTAGTTATAGGTATAAAAATATGTACACTATTCGTCAAACTGATTTTTATTTATAAAAGTTCCTTTCAGTTCAAGATTTGTGCTGAATCTGTGTACCGAAGGCTTACTTAGTTGATAATTATAATAGTCTACTTATACACTTACTATCATTATTTTGTTGCAGTTAAGATCGTGTTAAGTTGTTCTCTATCGGACATGTCTGATATAAAAATAAAACTCTCGTGTCTTTTTTGGCTTTGCCGCAGTTGGGTAAAAACTTACTAACAATGCCAGTAAGGAGTCATCGCATTATATCTCTTTATCCCTTTTGACCTAGAGTATTAAAAACTTTTTAATCCAATGATGCAAAAAAGTATCACCAAAATATTGTCGTTCCATCCATTTAAAGAGGTTAACGTATGCAGGACTTTTCTAAGTACATTATTTCTGCAAAAGATCCTGGCTGCAAAGCCACAGACCACATCAGCCACTAAGTTTACAAATCCTCTACCGTAACTGGCAGAGCAATTACTTGCTTAGACACTTTTAAAATCCCACAACATTCGGGGAATGGAAACGTCTGCCGGGATACGGACCGCTCCACATGATCTAGTTAGTTTTATATAGAAATAAAAGGAAACTTGTTACAACTTGTTTTACGATTCGTGGGTTTATATCTGATGTGCTACCTGTATTTTTAATCGAAATTTTGTTGATTCAAAATTTATTTAAGAACTGTTTAATGTGGACTTCACGACTTTACCAATAGGGGAGCGGATTGGGTATGAAAAGGAAATTAAATCCCATATTCAAAACGAACCACGTAATGAATGTAAGATGTATTAACATGGACTATCAGACACGACTAATTCACGGCAAATAGTTGTGCCCAGACTAGTCATAAAACTGTACGTGACCGTGTGTATGTTACGGAAAATGTGACTATTAGGACATTCAAATTAAGTCCAAGTCTCAATTTTCACCGGTTTTTATGCCTTATTTCAAATACTGTCGCATTATGTCGCAACAGCTAGTTAAAAATCAGCGAATTACTCCGGTTTAAGAAGCTTTATCCTCATCAACTGTCATTAATATTGCAAGGTTATTTACAGTAAATAAATATGTGTAGACATTTAAATTAATTTATATAAGACATTCGATTCCAATTCTAGATCTTCAGGTTTATTTAACATTTTATCTATCACCTTAAACCACCCTCTTTTGGCTTCCTTTCTTAGCAAACATTTTCCAAATATTTTCAATATAAAGAAACGAACTAGGAAGATCAGTCTTAATCCTAAACTAAGACACACCAACAACGATAATAAAGGCACAGATTAGCTCAATCTGATGTGTCCGAAACCGTGGCGAGTCTATAATACTGCAGGAACCGAGAGCCGGTTGGACCGCGGGCGCGTGTCCCGAATAAATAATACGAGCTGATTAGGACTGTACAGGTGTCCGTACGTGATGTCGACCCACCAACCATTACGTGGCCAATTGTTGGATATTGGCTCAAAAATAGTCCGTGTGTCGTATTATCGTATCAAGAGAACGTGTACAACAAAGATTGTTCAGTAACTTTATGTTGACATCCTGAATTTGAACAGAACGTGATTCTTTTGTTTTATTTGTGTATTTAACCTTTGTGTCAAGTTTGGTGTAATGAAAAATGATTTGTCGACAGTTATATAATTTAGAAAATGTTAGATAATTATATTATAGATATGGATCACAAAAATGAAATGAAAACTAGTCTTTGTTATCAAGGAAATACATTTATAAGAAGGAATTCATTAGTACAAAATTATTCGGGAGGTACACAAGCTTATAGAAATAAAACACTGAAACCCCTGTCCGTCAATTTAATTAAAAAAGTTTAAGTACTAAAGCCAGATTTAATTTCAAATTACATACAAATCCGTCTGACGTACCTGGTACAGTAGTTACAGCCATAAATAAAAGCAGATGAAAACAAATATTAAACATTCCTCATTTCAAAGCCACCCGACAACCGTCAGTACTCTAAGTATGAAATGTACTGATGTGGCTACTAAAAGGGCGATGTATCGATGAAGCAAAAATGAATTGACAGAAATACATAACAGTAGAACTGCTTACATGTAAAATTTAGACCATAGACCAATGGTATTAATATTATTAGTTCAGTACAAAATGTTATTCTGTCAATTCCACCCAAACTCTATTTTAGTACTAATAAACAAGCTATGAGTAATTCATAATTATATCATCTTCCTTCATTTCATTGGCTGGAGAGAAAGAGAAAGCTTTCTCTCTCCATCCATATTTAAATTCATAACTCTCTCATGCAATTAGGCTGTTTTATTTGGTCGTCCATTTGTCCAATACTGGACATAGACCTTTCCCAAGTTTATTATTTTTAGTTATTTCTTGCACATTAACGTATGCGGAGCGAATATTTGGAATTAAATATAAATAGCAGAAAGAAAAACTTAATTATGGCAGGACTCGAACATGTCGAGGCCTGCCGGAGCTGCGCTGAGAATGCGCATGTGATCCCGCGGCTCTGGCTAAGGCAAAGACGGGACCGGGGTGTTTTTAGTCGGTGCGAGTCCGACATATCCCCACGCCGTGCCCTCGGCGTGGGTCGAAGTCAAATAGCTTTTCACCCCGTAATCAAAAAAAAAAAAAAAAAAAGGACTCGAACATGTGACAACTGTGCCAGTAGTCTCACGTTCGAGTCCTGTCTGAGTTTTAAGTTTTTCGTTCGACTATTTGAATTTAATTACAAATATTCTCTTCTAAGTTGCATTATAATACCGGTCCTTAACATTAAATCCAATCACACTAACTCTTTGGTCATCGGTAAATATGGGCTAGGGTGCGTGTACTGACATTAATTATGTAATACATCCGCGATCTTCCAGGCCCAACTATCTCACTCAGTTAAGTAACGGACTTATCTTCGATGACACGCGACCACGCCCAATGGCGACCCTTTGATGTAAGCCCTGTCCACCGAATGTTGTCTCAAAGCTCTATTTAATTGCTACCTCGTTATTTCTGGATTATTTACACAGTAAAAACGGTTTTAATCACAGCGTTTGTCTCATTGAACGAATGATCAAACGGTTCTCCCCATATGTAACAGTTACTTAATTGCCGTTAAATCGATTCTCGTATGCAATCCTTTCATTGAAAGGGGAATATTTTTTAAAGCAAATATTGGTTCAAATGTTTGTTTTGCGGCATTATGGTTTTAATAACTAGACATGTGTGGTATCGTAAGCTTTGAAGTTAGTCTTTTTTTTTTTTTTAAATTACTCATTACTTTTTATTATGTTGTTGGTACCTACTGCTGAAAATTGTTGCAGGTTACTTGGTGAACCGAAAGTGTTTGTTATTTAACTCTTTAAAATATTAAGGTATTTACCAAATCACCATTCTGCCGCCAGTGAATTCTAATTACCCAGCTATTAAACTAAATAACGAAAGCTTACTACACATGAAAATAATGAAAATGATGTAACAAATTTAAATTAACACTTTCATAACAAAGAGAATTACATAAAAATAGACGGTTCGCGTACCTTTTATAAAAGCGACTGAATCAGTTAAATGGTATCCCTGACATCTCTTTATTCTACTTAACGTTTAAACCAATTTATTTTTCATAAATTATAACAAACGATCCCTCTTTTTCAGAGTTGAGCCCTCCGATCCCTACGTCCTCTAGGTAAGGTATACTGAAACAACCCGCATTAAATATACCTGTGTATGTCCATTTTTAATAAAAATAAACCTGGTAACACATTTATAAAACAGGTATTTGTTTCTCTTTATTGCGTAGTAAGAAGGCCACATGATGAGAGATTCTAGACTTGACGACTACAATCTACGAAAAAAACGGGTTTTCGGTGACAAGACTAAAATACATTAATAGACTTTTATTTTGAATAAAATAGGGAGTAACACCAATATTGAATAGTACATAAGTCATCGTTTTTAAGCTTTTCAGAGTTCACGCGTTTACATAGAAATTAAAAATAATGATGTACAAAGTTTAATTAACTTCAGTTCCTCGAAAGTGGATGTGGCACAAATCTTACATGAAAAACCGGACAACTGCGAGTCTGACTCGCACACCGAGGGTTCCGACAAAACATTTGCTGATAATCACGGATAATTCTACAAAGACAAACTTAACTTTGCGGTTGGAAAATGCTCATGTTTGACAGTATCCAATTTCAAACAGTAATTTTTTTTTTTTTTTTTTTTTTTTTTTTTTTTTTTTTTTTTTTTTTTTGTTCAATCATTATAATCAAACGCTTTACATGGACAGAACATAATAATAATACATATGCAACGCCCACGGAAATTAATATGGACACTTTGAACATTAACAAATGTGTAACATTAACATTCTCACCACTACACACTAGTGTGAGAATCGATATGTATTTATTATTCCTCGCATCGATAAAATATAGCCCTATGAAGTTTCCCTGCACTAGCAGCCTACTCAGCAGCAAAGAAGATCCAAAACGCCTGCGCAGTGGATACCTAGGTATCTACTGCGCAGGCGTTTTGCCAGGCGTTAGGAATATTACATGAAACGTATCACGTAGTGAACACAACTAAATTGATAGCCTCCTTTAACAATTTCAGTTAAATACGTTTAAAGGAGGATAAAATTAATAATACACCATGGTAGCTAATGTAACAACATGTTAAATTTACCTTGACTCCATAAATAGGGACACCATACGATGCACGACATTAGGGAATGATTATAACCACATTGTCTGACCATACCTTCAACCTATTTTCCTTATAACGTATGTGAACTTGTTACAGTATTACATAATCAAAAGTATTTATAACATATTGTTAAATAATTGAGGTTGAGCTTTTTATTATTTGACGTGCACTAATTTAACATTTTACTCTATTTGACCATTAAAATATACATTTTCCTGTATTATTGCTCAGTTTGAATACTTGTGTGGCTATAAAATATTTGTATTACTTCGTAATTGTCCCACTGTAGGTTAAAAACCTCTTCTATAGATAAAGAACGACCTTTGATCATCAATCTCTTACAAACATTTTTGAATTTAAAATGTTTCAAATTCAAAATTCATTGTCAATTATAATTTTTTTTTTTAGGATTCTGTACGTTGCTAACGTGACCCTATCAAGCTTCCGCTGTCCGTCCGTTCCTCCGTCTGTCTACTATGATAATAAATATTCTAGCCTTTATTACTATAGATAGTAGCATAAATGCAAAGCCAGACTATTAGTCAAATCACCCACATACTGGTTACATAACGAATGCAATTCTACGGGGTATTGCGTAATGGTTATTTTAATCTTACTTCAAGTACTCTTAACATAAGAATAAGAATAAGAATAAGAATAAAATTTATTGTCTTAACGATGTTTTCTTAGGGCTAGATTAACAAATTACAAGTAATTATAAGATTTACATTTTAGGTAACAGTGGTCCCCAAACTAAGCCAAAGCTTGTATCTTGGGGGCCGGAGTGAGATGTAACAATACATTCATAAGTAAACACAATTGTAGCAGTATAAAATCAAAAGAATTAATATTAAAAAAAGGTTTAATTATATAATAAAAAGGATAAAAATTGTGTACGTGGCCTGTGTGTGTGTGTATTATGTGGTGTGTATGTGTGAGTGTACGTGTAGTGAATGGTGTGTGTGTGCGTGTAGTGTATGGTGTGTGTGTGTGTATGTATGTAGTGTGCTGTGTGGCTGTGTATGTGATGTGTCTGCGTGTATTATGAAAGAATTTCTTCTGTCTCTTCGTACGATAGTGACATCATCCAGTCTTTTATATGTTTTTTATATTTGTTTAATTTAAGGCCCAGGTTGTTGCAGTGTTTACTGACTTTGTTAAAGACGTGTATATGTGAGTATAATGGGCAACGTCTTGCTAGAAGGCTTTTAAGCTAAATGTAAGTTTGTAATCACAAAAACGTATTTTTATGTGACAAAACTTTAAATTTCCAATTTCGGGATGTTTTCCTTTACTTGTGACATTACGACATTATGTAATCAAAGCAGAGACCAAAGACCAAGTTTCATGCCAAATTTCGTGGTGATCTGGGTCGAAGGCAAACCTATAGGTTTTGAGTTTTTTGGAACTGTATGGGAAAAACTACATAAATGGCTGTATATTTTAATTGCATTTACATAGAGGCTTAATTTTTTTATTGCTTCTAGAGTTCATAGACTTTAGTATTTGATATTAATTTCACCATGATTCCACTACGCGTTCCTGAGAAAAAAATCTTGACAGACACACAGACAGACAGACGGACTACATAGTGATCGATAAGGATTATTTTTGTTTTTCTGAGGTACGGAATCCTAAAAAGTTTTAAGATCTATCATGAAAGAAACCTGTAGGTACAAGATTTTTCTCAAATAAGACATTTAATGTTTCCGAATCGTAATGTTGTAACAACAACAGTCCGACATTCGTGTTCCCAGTTAATTCGGCCTCATTGTCTGGCGTTTTTCGCTTCTGTAATCTTGTTAAGCAAATCCGAGGGAGGCTGGGTGACACGGGTCCAGCGATTGTTCACACGTAAGTAAATGTTTTTAGTGTTATACACGTGTGTGTATTATGTCCAGGTTATATGGCTACCTGTATTGGTCTGGGTTATGATTGGTTAAGAAAATAGGTGAGGTGGGGTTTTTTATTTAATATAGGTACACTATTACCCGTGTCGTGTATATTTGTTTAGTGCTTACGTAATTTGCAGAGGCAAGATTGATAGTGTTTAATAAATATATATTTAGGTGCTTATATATAGAACCTATACAGTATCTATGTATTCGACATAATTATAGGCAATTTTAGTCTTTGATGTTGATATAAAAAAAAATGGTTAGTTATTTAATTAATTTGAATTCTTAACAATTGAAAAGCGATGTGGCCACGCAGTGCAAACAACAAACAAAGAATAAAATGAACATTGTTACTTAAATTATTATATATTATTTTGAGTAAAAATATAGAGTTTTTTTATTTGCGGTTATGTAGCGCTAGTACTATCATTATGTGGTTTCATTTATTGCCTGTATGTCGTATCCATACTGTTTACGTGTTTTTTAGTTTTGTTTACTTATATAAGACAGCTGGATATTAGTTGTATGTAGCAATCAAATCGTAACAGCAAGATAATGAAATAATTGTCTGGATTTTCATGTAGATAAGTATGAAAGTACTTAACCTTATTTCGCCCTAATCTAGTTTCCTACTAGTTTTCCAATAATAACATGCTGTGTGTTTCATAAACTAAACGTGACATGACATGTGTTGTACCCCTAAACAAAACTTACATCGTTATTTTAAAGTTTTCATATTAATCATTATATTCTATACATATTTTATCATACAATGTTATTCTAAACCGCTTCAAGCGGTATCAGTACACCCTTCTGTTAAACTGAGCTAAACATTTCTTATCTCATCGAGTGAAAGCGAGTTCAAAACGTTATATTGTAATATGCACGGAGTGGTGTATGTGGTTATATATTCCGCATGTATTCCCTTCAATCTACTCCCATCATGGGATTCTGAGTTTGACTTTTTTTATTATTTTAATTATTATTTGCTACGCATTGTCGCATGATAGCGAATATTTGTAATTAAATAAAAATAATACAAGGAAAAACTTAAACCTCAGGCAGAACTCGAACCTGCGACCACTGGCTTGACGCGCCAGTTTGTTTTTTTTAGTTAATGTCTTTCCTGATTCAACTCAGTCGACCTCTGTAGTTTATTCATTTATTTATTTAATATTTATTTAATACAGGCTTTCTGAAGTAATCGAACTGACGTAAAGAAGAAGCCGATGCTATTTTTTTCTATTAATAAATTAATTAAAAAAAAAACAACCTTTCCATGAATTAACACAGAGAGATTCCCTTGAAGTAAACAAATTGGACGTACACTTCAACGTTATTCATATGAACAAAAGAAGTATTCATTAGGTACCTTTCCGTCACATAACCCTGCGTCAATCGTTTGAATTTAATAGACTCAAAGACTAATGATGTTGATGGTTCTCAACCTCATTATAGGTTATGTTCCACTACCAAAATATCATTTGAACATTTCTATATATTTACTTCAATATATAAATATAAGTATAATCCTTTTGAAGGGTAGCAATACACCGGCCCGGGTAACTAAGCCGATTACAATATTCGAGTGACAGTCACCCCCAGCTCTCAGGCGACTTGTTAGCGACTAGACGCAAGTTTGTCTTGTTATAACTCGACCCGACTTTGGAAAATGACGTATACGTCTACACATAAGTATTTTAAATCCCTCGTATTGTAGGATGCAACCTCTTCAAAATAATTGGTAGTTGTAGGTTTAGAAAACTATTCGGTAGGGAATTTAAACAAATGTGTTATATAACTTCTTAGTTCTATATAAATATTTAGATCGGCTATTAGTAATTTATCTACTACTTAATAGGAGAGATACCTACCTGGTAACAACTGTTTTATTTCAATATCAAAAATTATATCTAAAGTTTTATTTTAACCATAAATTCTTTTATCCAGATTCGTTTCACAACCTGTAATCCAAATTACCATAAAATACCAAACCAATAAAATTGACGATCAAAAGTCTGACTCTAAAAAAGTTATAAAAAAATATTGTAACGGCTTTTAATCTTAGACTATAAACAATAAGGGCTTGAACATTTCGAAGCTTTCAAACTTCCGATACTGTATTGAGTCGTAAAGAAACCTTGAACAATCAAAACAAGGTTATAAAAGCAACAACCTGGTGCGGAATCGATGAGGAGGCAAGCCGGGATCCCTGTCTAAATTGTTAATACCTCACGTAACAGTTAAGGAGGGTTTGCTAGTGTTGCTACGCGACAACGGGATTGACTCGTGCGGGACATGAATTTTGTAGACAGTGCTTACACAAAGTGAAAGTTTTGTGCTTGAAATATTTGTTTTATTTAAGTAAGGTTAGCTGACTTTTTTTATTAATTCGTGAAAACGTATCTACCATGGTCTTAAAGTATATTCTAAATTGATTTGAAAAATTAAAAATTGATACTTTTTTCATAATTTCACCAGAACGCAACGCATAAAAACTGTATACTTTTGTTTTGTTTGTTCCTGTTAATTTAAGTTAATAATAAAATAACGGTTTAGTAAATAGATTTTTCCCTCGCCAACCAGTGAGATAAAAGTACAGGCTAGAAAAAAAGTAAATGTTGGAATTAAAATATCACGTCTTACATCTCAAGCCACAATAAAAATAGACATAATCTTCTATTGTGTATTCTTAGCTTTAGATTAGATAGTTGCTTTGTGTTTCCCCTTTTAAAATAACTAAATATGGTATATATTTTCCGTTTCGGAATACTGGCTGTCTATACCACCAGGATATTGACAAAATAAATCGGAACCTAAGATACCATGTTTACGGAATAAGTAGGTAGTTCCGTGAGCGAGTTTCCGACGCCCATCCCGTGAATTGCGCCTATTACCGGCTCTTGGCAGCACTAGGCGATAGCTACTTATCTTTTATTGTGCAGCATCGAGACAGCGTCGTGACGATCGATGATAATGCAGTCAGGCTCAGATTAGAGATACAACCAATCTGTACTCAGTGTAGTGTCAAATATTGTAAGTATAATTAAGTGTTTTTAATTATTTTTGTCGAAAAACATTAAAAATTATCCATTCTATTACACACTTCTATTATATATTTTTTTAAGCGAAGCTTTAAACCTGTAGTGCTATTTTTTTAAATATCGTATCGGTAACGCAAAAGTTTTAAAAACAATATCAAAATATACTGGTACACCTCTAATTAAAAAACCGAAACTCAACAAACAAAAGAACATTAATTTAAGTTAAGTATTTACACTGTTTCAACACGGAGTGCAACGTAAACGCCAAATTACATACATAAACATCGCTCCCTACAAAGGTCGCAATTTATCGAGGGGAAGCAGACGCATTAAAAAGAGGAAAAAGTACAGATAGGTACAATTGGTACCGGTAAAGTGAATGATCAATGGAAGTACGCGGAGAACAGTGTTTGCTGCGGATTGGCTTGTTCCTTTGTACATGTGTGCCGACAGTATTTTATTTTTTTCGAATTGGAACAAGTCTGGCAGGTGACGTTTTGATCTCTTTTCAAAAGTCATTTGCGGTGGTTGATTTATTTTAAAAGTAAACAAGTCTATCTTTTTAAATTTAATTAAATAAAAAATACGACACCTGACAATTTATGTCAGATCTTTTTTCGTTTTGAACTATTTATTGTTAAGTGCAGATGTGTTGGGGATGAAATTATATTCAGTCTTTTACAGAATATAAGCAAGCTTCTATCGTGAGTCAGTTGCCAGTCCTGTGGTTGTAGTGATGGCCGTCATTAATGATCGATGATGATAGCGCCATCTAACGGTCGTCAGACTATCATTGGCCAATGGCCAGTCTCCATTGCTGACGCACCGCGTGTGGTTGACGGTTGGGAAAAGTGTTTCCTTTTTTTATCCCATAACGTTTTATAATGTTTTTTTATTATTGCTTGACATGAATTTAAATGTTACTTGTAAGAAAGCGCATTTTTTTTTTAATTTAATGTCTACCCCAAACTTTAGTCACCATAAATTAGAAACACCAATACGCATTATAATAATAATAATTAATTTTGTTTATGGTACAATACATTCTTAACCTACCAACCAACCAATTCTCTCTTTGGTTGAAGGTTGTACTATAGCATAACAAGTAGACTACTAATTGTTATATTAGCAATACATTAGAATCAAAAACGTATTTAAACCTTTTAGTTAAGGTAGCAACAAAATTGGGCGCATTAAACAACCAAGAAATACCGAAAAACGTTGAAATCCAATAAAACATGATAAACAAACCTGTAGGCTGTACAAGAGTCTGTAGTCTATGCAAAGCGTACATGACGGGCGAATATGTCACCGAGCGCTGATATATGACAGGCTCTAGCTGTTAACTTATGGAGTTCCTTACCCACTAGTGATGTGCCTGTATATATCGATAAAAACAATATGTCAACAAAACACCTTTAATTTTTTTTTTTTTTACACACATTGTGGATTTTAGATCGGTAGATTTGTGTTTACTAGGCTATATGCTCATTTCATTTTTAAGAAACGATATTTTTATCAAAGTATTTGAGAATTTTAAATTGATAAGCTATGAGTCAGTTCTATTTTTATATGTTTACACAATGATATAATTTTTTATGTAACATAAATTAGTTTTGTATAGTCATGTTCGATACTTATTAGTGACGTCACTATATTGTGTGCACTTGGATAATGTCGATATTGTGACAAGGTATCTAAATGTATGGCTTGCTGTTTGCTATTGCTTCATGTTATATTCGAACATGATATAAGACCAACTATCCTAAATGTCCGATAATTGATATATTTTTTTAATTTACTTTCCGTTTCGTGTGGTTTCTTTGCCGTTAAATGAATTAATACCCAATTGTGGAACGAATGCACGGTCACCCAAATAGTTGGCCCACACGGCCACCAATTACCACTATGCATGACGTGCTGCGGGTTCGATCTCCGCATGGCAACCATTTGCATGACAAGCATTTGTGTGAACTACAAAATGTTTGTTCCAAGTCTGCATATGATTTGAGTGATTGTAAAACCCTCCGCGACACTAGTATACAATTAGGACTTTATGCGGGATTCGTTAATTTTAAAGGAAAAAAAATACCTTTACTCTTTACTGTATTAAGTTATCAAATTTATAAAGTTTGTTTCTTCGCAGACTTTAATACTTTTTTATGTTCAGCATTACTCTCTTACTTCTTGCCAATGCATTTAATTCATTTAAATCACTTATTTTGTACGCATAATACCTTTATAGAGATAAAGGCGACAAGTAACATTACACTACGAGAAAAAATATCTATACTGATTGAAGACTTCAAACCCCCTGAAATATCTAGTTCTACAACACAGCTATTAATATTATTATCGACACACCCAACTCCCGCTCTATACGCTGACAATAACCACTTAACATTCAGCGCGCTCTCTACGGCGGCAAGCGACTAATCTCCTGATATATCGACACTCACCTTCCCTTATCTAAGGAGATCTGCAAAAAGTGCCCCTTTATTACCCCACCTGGATTACCCCCGTGTACAGTGCCCCGTGGAACCCCATAAAGACTCTGTGATCAGTATATAATAGACTCTCGCTGAAGACTCTTCTTATATTAATGTAACATTTAATATTTATGTCTATTTGTTTACTTTGTGATGGATTATCTTTATAAATTGATTGTACTTTTTTAATATGTATTGGACTATTCAAGTTCGTCAACAGAATTATAATGTTTTAGTCAATATAAACGTACGAGTCCCAAACAATAGATACCTTAATTACTAAGCCTACAGGCACAATAAAAATTAATTGGGTATAATGACAGCAGATATAACAAAGTATCTATTGTATGATAAGTCAAGATCTACAAATTATATTAGAAGATACCAATTATAGTAGGAACAATGATTATTACATTGTTGGGTAAACGCCATCAACTTTTCCATATAAATCCATAAACCTAGATTAACGATACTTCGCAAGAATCCAGCAACATCCTTGTCAAAACTGAACAAAGTTAAAAAATCTTAAAAAGAAACACAACGGGCAAGTTGGTTCGCAACAAACGCAGTCGGTTATCTAGCCGGCTGGCAGGTCGAAGTTTGACAAAGCATTTATTGTTAGGAGATGCCTGGCTTCGGGAAGCATCGGGCGCGCACGATAACGAGTTCAAAACTCAGATACGTACGTCGAGCGGATTGCTCTAATACACCCTCGACTGCTCATGTACGGTTTATTTGTAAAGAAATGATATAGGAATACGCGGAATAGAAAAGCGGAAGATTTTCATGCGAGTTTAAGGAATAATTGAAGATAGGTACAGGATAAACAGCAGTGAGCTACTGATATGGTGAATATCAGAAAATAATTTTAAATTTTCCGATATGGCATTATAGTAAATAGGTATTCTGGTTTAGTAATAAACAAATAATAGTGTCGGGACTGAATTTAAGGACCTTTTAAGTAAAGTCTCTTTTAGCGACGATATCTGTACATAAGTATGATCCCTGGTCATTCATACATGACCAATCTCTACTTAATGGCATTAGCAATATGTAAACTCCATGTAAAGAAAAAAAAATAAGACGAGAAATTGTGAGTAGGTACACGAACTATAATACAAATATTGATTCAATAAAAGACAAGAAAACCAAACATTAAGGTGAGCAAAAATATAGACTCCTTTGATGGAAACCATTTTAATATCCGTATTTTTTATTCTGTAAGTATTCCTACTATAATGACACTACCAACAATTAAACAATACAATATACATACGCAATAGTTACTAACAAAAGCTCATTATTACTAAGTGAATCTCGAGATACACTTTAAGGGAACAACGATAATCACTGAGGCACTCTTATCCTCACTCGAAGCGACTTGAGCACGGAGCGCATACTACATGGTGGTATTAATACGTCATGTACGTATGTATGTACATGATTTTGACAGGCTTAGGCTCCGACGATAGCAGTTAGATTATTATTGCGAGACAATTTCATACAATATCCTAGACAAGTAAATGAATTTATTTTTCAGTTGTGTTGAGAGAAGCAATGATGGCCAAGAGATCGACAGCACTGACGCAAGTCAAGGAAAAGGATTAATGTATCGTAAATTAGCAAACAGATTAATTAATACTTAAAAAGTCACAATATTAATAAATTTACATCTGTGTTATAACCTTAGAGTAAACATAGACAAGCATAGAGCATGCGCATCGCTAAAAATCCCTTACGCCAAGCGTAAGCCCATTTTTAGCTAAATGTAATACGCTCGTTTACTGATTTATGTGATTTTCGTACGACGACGTTTATGCAAAAATATCGACGGTTCCTATATTATTAGGGTACTTAGTATTAGTTTTGAGATAGTTTTTATAAAACGGTACGTTCTGGTTCTCTGTTTTGACACTAATTTCACGATTTTACATGTTCATATTAGTGCCAACAGTTCATACTCGATATGCGCCCTCCATAATTTACTTATTTATACCTTTAAGGTTATAACAGTCATGGGCTATTTACCCACACTCTCCCCATTCAAATATTACCTGCGTTAAACAATAATAATCACGAAGAAAATTACCTACATATTATTTATACATTATAACTTAAAACAATATAAATACATTAAAACAAGTAAATAACTAACCAACTATTATTTAGTATTTCTTTTTTTTAGACTTTTATTAACTTGAACTTTGTTTTCTAATCGCGAGGGCTCTGTCTCTCCCCCACATGCAAATTGACAGTCACGAAACTAATATTTGTTGTTAACATATTTGTTCCGAGCGAACTATTAGTTAAGTTTTCAACTGTTGTGGATCTAATCATCTCATCCAAAGTACTTTAAAAGTCAAAAACTTTTAAAATTTTGTGATTTCTATGCCACTGGCTTTCTATTGTAAAATATCATTGGTGTAAAAAGTAAAAAACCGAGTCAGACTCGCACTTGATGGAGCCCCTTTAATTTTTATTATACGTTGTTATAGCGGCAAACGATAAATACACTCATAGAAATTTTTTAATCTCTAGCTATTACTGGTCATGAGATACAATCCGCTGACAGACAGAAGGATCCCGTTGGCACCCTTGAGTACGGAACCTTAAAATCGGCATCACCTGAAACAATGTCTCTGACCTGTTTGATAAACAGTTAACGACTGTCGTCACGACAAACAATTAATAAAAAGATAGAGAAGAGAAAACTACTTACTGCTGACATGTTAATTAATATGCTTCACGCATTTTTTTGTACTAAAAAGGAGTCAAGTACGTACATTAGTAGAATTATAGTAACTACAGTGATATATAAGTCCAATTTTATTCACAACTCCATCACAGTAACAAGAGACAGTTCTATAAATCGTCTTCATCCGTCGAGATGTTATCGAAGCGACGGAATTATGAACTCCAGCCATTTTTCCGCTGAAACTATCCCGTGATGAATAGTTGTGGAACCCACGATATATTTACTTAGATAAGGACTGATGATTGAGTGTATCGCATTATGTTAAACTGTAGCTCTTTCTTTGCAACTATTCGGGGACTAGATTGTTTATCTAGTTTCATATTTCATGAAAACTCGCTTCTGTATTCTGTGTGCGGACTTCGCAGACTGTGATGTAATCTAATGATGTGTACCGCTTTGTTGTACATTTGTTTGTTGGTCGTAAGTTCTTTTGTTGCTTTATCAGTTTTTACAACAATTTTTATCTTCTTTTATTTTTTGTTTCCTAGATATAGTGTACTTTTCTTTATAAATATAACTGTGTAAGATATACATTAGACAAAAGTCCGCAGCAGAATCATAATTATTAAATTTTTAACCACCGTTAAAGATAGTATGAACTATAAGCTGTCGAATTTCTACATCGCGACGCTTGATACTCAATAAATCCAGCTAAATATATGCTACGTAATGTTATAGGACTAAATTGGAAAAGGTGCATTCGTTTATGTGTTGAATTGTGTAATTTATTTGTATAATATGAGGCATATTATAAAAGTGTCAATATCTATAACGATCAAACAAATACATACATATAAACGCAACTGTAAGAATCAAATCCCAAAACTGTTGCTAGAAACCTATTTAAAGTGCAACAAAGAAGCTTTTTATATAAAACTGCGGAGCATACGAAAGCCGATACAAAAAAAGAAACGGATGAAAGGAACTACAAACATATTAAAGCGAGCTCTAGAACCGCGTACATTCTGAAGATAGTGCTATAAATTACCGCAAGGAACACCAACAAAGGATTAGACAAAGGTGCAGTGCACACCGTATATCGTTGCACGCAATCTTTTCCTGCTTACCTCGGTTTCGTGTTTACCACATTACAGGTGTCGGTGTGAGTGTTGGCCGTATGTAAAGAATACGAGACATTGTATGTATGTGTGATGTCGATTGCGAATGTGGAAATGGAAACGACGGTATAAAATAATTACAAAAGAAAACACAATTTTTTCACATGTATGTTATTTATTTAATTTAACTATTAACAAACTTAACTATAAATACACATAAAAAAGGACAAATAAAACTAATTAAAACCTAAAATATGGCATCGCAAAAAATCGTCCAACTCGCTGTCGACTGAAATGTGCCCAAAATGCTGATGGCATTGCAACGTTCTATGGCAATGGTAATGGCTTATTCTTTAGCCTTTGTCCAAGGTCAAAACCAGCCCTTGGGTCACGGGAAGTGTCAACAAGGCGTTTGTTCCAATCTTTAAAAAGCATGTGCGCACTCGGACTGTTAGAGGTATCTCTTTAGGATGTGCATTTACAATACAGCAGTACAGTAGTTTTTAATATTGACCAATCGTTTCGTTAGATAGAAAAAGATAATCCATTTTAGTTTATAAGAAGCTAATCTAAGAACTAAAAAAAGAATAAGTTTAGTTTTATTAACCTACATTTAATTAAGAACACAGATAATTATAAAGGCAGTTGTATTTATTACACCTATTTGCTTGGTATATTAAGCTAAGATAATTTATCTCCGTATTATTATGATTTAACCGCTAAAAGCACTATAAAATTGCGATAAACACATTTTCTCTCCGCGACGTGAAATAAAAACAAAAGTAATTTCGCAAACTGTTCTAAATTAAGTCAATAAAATGCTTCCAATTTCAGATAGTCATAAAAACGTCTGAGTTAAACAATAGTTATTGGATGCTGTCTAGAACTAAATGCTTACAGTATTCCGCAGAGATATCTAACGCAAATAAATTATAATATTATTATATGAAAGACATAATAAATGCGGGACTTGGAAAATATACAAATCTTTTCAACGAGTATTTAAGGGTTAGACTACCCGATAATTAGGTTTATCCCGTATAGGAATCCAGGTACCTTTAACGCCGATTACAAAGCTTAAACCCGGCAACCGTCTGTCGTTTATTTCATTGCAAAGAAAACGGAGATTAATGTAGCTAAATCTATCATTTATACTATAAGTAGCAACCCGTCCCCACTTCGCAGGGTTTAATTTCTCGTCTTATCTGTACTATAATGTGCATTTATTATACATACAAAAACAAAAAAAAATATAACCTTCTTCTTAAACCACTCTATCAATTGCTAAAAAACTGCAATAAAATCCTTTGCGTAGTTTAAAAGATCAAAGCGAACAGACAGCGGGAGTGACTTTGTTTTATACTATCTAAAGGTAAGCAAAAACTCAGTTTACCTTAATTAAAAGTAAACATTACTAAAGCATCTTAAAGCTTTTCAATTGTTTCTCGGCACAACAACTTCTAAATACCTCAAGCTTTAAATGTAATTACTCAAAATAATGAATAATAAACACTAATTTATGATAAAATAAAGCAGAAAACATTATAATTCTATTTGAATGGAAACAAAAGGCCAAGCTCGTCTTCATTTGGAGTGTCATAAGCCACAGTATATTCGTAAAACAATGCAATGATTGCGTAGTGTCGTCGCCTCGCGGCTCGCGGGATCGTGGGGATGAGCGAGGCATTGTATACGCGTACCTCTCAGTCTGCCTCAAATCTGCTTTGCGAATCCCTTTTCATGAAAACGACGGCTTAAAACCTCATTTAGCTGGGTCTCGACGCCTCCATCACTTAGACGCCATGGCCCAAGAAAATTGTCGCGTAATTTAAATAACTTTGTCGAGACCTTCCCATTGTCTTCGGTTTTAAACTCGAAGGACCTCGAGTGTATAAATCTTCCAGTTTCTGGAAAGTATCTTCATTTTTGTATAGGACAGTTGTCGTTGTCTGTTTAGGGTTGTTCTAACTTTGTAAGGCTCTCAATGTTAATAAATGCTGAAGTTGCGTTAATCTTTTCTCAATTTAATTTTATTGTTTCTTTTATTGCGATTCTGTTTTATTTTGGCCTTGTTTTAATATACTTCTGTTCTTCAGTTATTATGAACATTGGTAGCAAAGTTAAACTGTGCTTGGTTTCCATCTATAAGTATTTACCTTTTAAATTGCGTCCTCCAATACCGCTTCAGTAAATCATCAATCAATAAACTCCTTGACTAGAAAATTAATTAGCTCACAAGACAAACATTTACAAAAGCTAGTTACACATTGGAGGTGGTCGAATATGAGAGGACATCAAAGGTATTCAGGTATGATAGCCGGTGAATTGGAACCTACCTATGTTGGTACGTTAATTGAAAGCGAACGGGCGTCGTATTTACTTAGCGCTCGCCGTGACCAGACTGTGTGTACAGCACTTGTCCGACTCGTGTCAAAGACTGGAACAACCGTTTGTGTACTTGAACTTACCAAATTGAAAAAACGTGTTTGTATCGGTCTTGAAGTCTAGACAGCCCCGTCTCTGAAGAACAAACCGTTAAAGAGGATTTTTTTTTATAGAAACGAAGATGGTTTAAAATATTATTTATGCGTAAGAATGTACATTCTTTTAATTTAATAACACAAACATTTATACAACTTCTAGGTATCTAAACGAAGTAAAATAAGTCTCAAGTTAAACACGCTATTATGTAAATCGGAATTCTAAATTCAAAGCAACAGTTGACAGACGTTGGCTAATTAACTTGATAGCTGAAACGCTATAAACTTTAAACAGTCTCAACTCAAACCAAATTGGTTAATGGAGCTCATTGAAATCTGCCTTCGTCCCGCTAATCAATAAACATAAATGTCGATTCAGAGATTTGAACACGTAAAGCCGTGTACCCATCTTAATACCCAGAGGGGAAAGTTCAAAGACTTTCCAATTTGGATCCAGGGACGAATTTGGATTAGATTGGCGCTTGCGACCGCTCTGAGTAATGGCGATATCATGTCAAACATAAATCATATTTTTTCAACGTTTCCGTATAACCGGAATCATGTTCTGGCATTTTGCCAGTTACCTGGTAATATCGATTACGCTGACATTTTTTACTAAAGCTCTCCGCACCGGTAGAATATAAAAGACAATCTAAGAAGGTGGTTTCATTTTGCACAATATTTTTATAATATATACTGTAATAACTGAAATATTTTCCTGTAAACTCATTCAATGTAGCTTTCCATTACAATCCAGCCCTGTAAGAAATGTAGCGAAACAGCGGCAAAGGTTAAACTGTGCCGTTAGACGGTGTACACGAACACCGCTATATGAAGCGCTTTTAGCCAGCCAAGCCTCTTCTAAGGCAGGGTATATATCTTTAAGAAAGATTAACGATCTTCAGGTAGTGGAGAGCAGGGGTCGTGCTATAATTAAACGCAATAGATGGAGCTTCCCCAAAGATTTAGCGTGAGGGGTTGGCGTCTTGCTGAGTTATGATTTCACACGAGACTATGTGATTGGCACCCAGTAATGAACACGGTGAATCGACTTTTTGATCGAGGACCGGAGAAATCTTTATTAGAAAAGTTTCCTCGACATTACGCTGACGTCTCTGTACTACGTTGCAATATCATTTTAATAACTATTTAAACTTTAAAGAACGCTGTAATACTTTTATTAAAGTAAACAACCGTTTCTAAATCAATAGAATTTCGTGAAAATGTTATGTTATTGGTGCAAGTTTTCAGCGAAACGATCCTCTTTATACTGCTTATTATCTAATGTATCTCGAGAACAATGTTCATACATATTAAAGGTCTCAAAAGGTTACATTTCTTCCTCGCTTCGTGAAGCGTGTCCGCACTGTCACATATTTTACTCGCCCTTGCGTACTCGCCGCCCTAAACGATGGGAAACAGTATTAGATCCTTTATAAAACTTTCTACAATGTTTGTTGTGTTTTCTGAATTTAACTTCTATCCAACTCTCAACAAAGTTCTGTAACACGTAATGACTTAGTAATTGTCAAATATTGGGAACTACCAAAGTTTTTTCTATAACAAATAATCATAATGAAACCTCGGTAAACGAAAAAGTTTCGTGATATTTTTAGTCTGGCTTGACTTGTTCTTAGTCTTGACTAATAATACAACGGTAGGTAAATGTATTATCTCCGCCAAAGAAAATATTCAAAATAAGATAATATTTTTTTATAAATTAGACTAGCTGACTCGGCAAACGTCATTTTGCCATATAAATTAGAAAAAAGTCTGGGGTATAAAAATTGTTTACTTAGACCTGCCTTATTGTATTCTGCCGAATATACACGAAAAATTTCATAAAATCGGTCAAGCCGTTTCGGAACAGTTTGGTTACAAACACTGTGACACGAGAATTTAATATATATAGAATTTTTGTTCTGAAATTTTATTCCACACATTAATTAAATAAAACTAAGAAAATCAGAATACGAAGATCAGAGATCGAACATTTTTAGCAATAGTACTACTTTGTCTACCTCATTCTACTCTCTAATCCGTAACGCTATCAATATCAAATCACTTTAAATACAGCAACCAATGCAATAATAACTTTATCGTTGAAAGCCATTCTAAATTTCTGCTTCAAAGCCAACAGGTCGATGTTGAAGCCCTGATATTAATTGTACACACGCACCTACACCTACTGTCTGTCAATTAGGATATTGGATGGCAATATAACAAATTGTCGAAGAGGCTGAAGTGCCCGCACCTACAATCAATTAGCAAATTGTGTTTGAATAATACCACAGGCAGACGATGTCTTTATTGCCCTTCGAATGCATTAACAATGACGGGGTAGCATTACCAATATGACTGTTTATTTCAGTGAGTGCAATGTAAAATCTATACTAATATTATAAAGCTGAAGAGTTTGTTTGTTTGTTTGTTTGTTTATTTGTTTCTTTGAACGCGCTAATCTCAGGAACTACTGGTTCGAATTGAAAAATTCTTTTTGTATTGGATAGTCCGTTTATTGAGGAAGGCTATAGGCTATATAACATCACGCTACAACCAATAGAAGCGGAGCATAAATGAAAAATGTTGTAAAAATGAAAAACCGTTAAAACTAAAACTCGCGAACAAAGTCGCGGGGGACAGCTAGTGAATTAATATTTATTCATTGGGTGCGCCATCTGCAGAGACTCACTGGGACTGTGTGATCCACGATCGATCGTACTGATTTTCAAGGCTTATTTAAATAAGTGGGCTGGATCAAGGTGATATACAGGTCAGCATAAGAATAGAATATTAAACCGTAATTATCTAAAATCACCACTAAACCATTCATAAATAAATATATATGCGGAATACATCACATACATTGCTCTGAACCCAAAGTAGATAGCTATAGCACTAATATTATGGAATCAGAGACAACGAAGGTACCACAAACACCCAGACCTGAGCCATTGTAGAAAAGAGGTTTTCGACATTGACCCATCCGGGGTTCGAACCCGGGACCTCAGAGCTAGCGACACCTTGAAAACCGGTGTGTACGCCACTCGACCAAGGAGTTCATCATTTATAACATAATGCTATCGCATTTTACAAGTTTTAGACAAACTAAACACACTATGTTTATCATTCAACGGGCGATGTGAAGTATGCTCGTTTCTCATAAGCCACGTTTCACACCGGCTGCTGAAATCGAATAGACGCGGCTCTCCAACATTAAACAAACATTTGTACGACTGCATGTACCAAACCACAGAGTTATATTCGGAATTCAATCACTATTCAACTCCAATAGCTCTGTCTTAGTATAAAGCAACTTGAGCCCGCTCAATATCTTGCCTCAGTGTGATCTAAAAGCCAGTGTACTAACAGACCGTTTCTGGGGCCGGTTGCCGTACCAATAATCCGGAGCGGCAAGGAACGGGTACCGTCACATCAATTACGATATTGAACGTTATAATACCGAAG
The DNA here is from genome assembly GCA_932294365.1 of Diachrysia chrysitis. Taxonomy (NCBI): domain Eukaryota; kingdom Metazoa; phylum Arthropoda; class Insecta; order Lepidoptera; family Noctuidae; genus Diachrysia; species Diachrysia chrysitis. The sequence goes on along the minus strand of OW028649.1, from coordinate 4,468,870 downwards.
CTGTTTGAAATGCAACAGATGAACGACCAATTGGGCAACTGGTCAATACTATTGGTACTGCTAAAGTTTTAGTTTAGCTTTGTAATATAGTTTAGTTTTTAATGACAGTATTTACATAATTATGTAGGTACTGTCAAAGACGTCAAATATATGTAAATGACGTACGAAATAAAAATAAATGACAGTGTGATCGGTTTTTTGAAAGTCTATTGTGAGGCCCACGAAGTATTTTTTTTACCTCGTGGTGAGAACACATAATTATGAGTGACGCTAATGGCCTCCAGTTTAGGTCATCACAAATTAGGAACGAAAATAACATCAGCAAACGTAGGTAATAATGGCATCCCGAACTGAAACATGTTAAAACTTTAATGATGTCTCGGCATGCTCAACTGAGTGCAGTTTATTTGCACAACACGGCATCACGTACGTAAATAACTGACTAGACAGTTTACTATTCGGCTTTAATTTAATTCTCAGTACACTCAGACAGCCTAAAAAATATACTCATTTGAAATTCCAATGCAATATCAGACGTGTCCTTTTTATAATCCTATTTGGATGCACTCCGAGAGGGGCTCGATTAGGAAAAACTTCTGTTTACGTATTACACGAAGCCGTATGAATTTCGTGCTGTAAATTTTCACAACGAATTTAATTCAGAGATAAACTCTAGTACCGGTGGGAATTGCGTAGGCACTCGGTTTTATGCCGACGCTGTGAATTTGAATTACTCGCTTTTTGAAAAGATATCAGCGGAGTATCACTGACTATTCAAATTTAATGCTTCTATAGAAAGTCTTTAAAGATAGAATGTAGATAACTAATGTTGTATAAATGAAAACTTCGTTAAAATCATTTGGATGCTGAAACCTACTCGCCCTTATTTTTACCTACATCTAACCAAACAGTTTAAAAATAGATATTTACCAAATCAGACGGATAACGGACGAAGCAAGTTTTACAAAAAAAAACATGAAACAAAAAGTTAAAAAATTACAACCTCTAAGCAACGAAGGGTTATGATGATAAAATGTCTACAGAGTAAAAATCCTTTCAAAAATTGCAACCTTGCCAAATTGATTCATTCGAAACTCCTGTTTGTCGTTCCCATAACTTTGTCTCTAAGTTATTCCAGGTATCTCTAACAATAGTCTGCCTGGATAGGTTTTCTTCATAAACTACGCACAATTACTTCCGTGTTACATTTCATTTGCATGATAGCGAAGTTAAAGTTTCACATTTGGAACGTAGATATGCAAAGTGCATGCAGTATGCACGGCTTTAGAATAAGATATAAAATTGAGTGACATTTTGATTCAGTTGGGAAGTGAAATACTTTTTCAAGGAGGTTTATGAGAGAGGAGAACTTAGTTGGAAGTCTTAGAAAGAGATTCTATAGATTTCTGATGTAAAAGATTACCAAAGTCAATCCTTTCTGAGAATATGGAATAGTGAATTACAAAATTCCAGTCCACTTTCCAGTTACATAAAACTCAAAAACCAGAATAAAACAGATCACAGCTTAATCGGAAATACCAAATTATCCCCCAGCAACAAATGCATCTGCCAACCAAAATGACAAATTCCGGAGTTGCACTGGAAATAACAGCGCGGTTGCCCGTGACGTCAGACTGCAGGCCGGTGATAATGTGCTCTGAATAAGTGATGTGCCTGCAAATAGTGCAACTGTGTCGCTTTTGTGGGCTAAGCCTTAGGTTTTTACATGAAACATTGCGCTTTAATCATTAACCTAGCTTGAATAGTTATTGTGAGCTTCATTTGTTTTCTTTTTTACATCAGAGTGTTTATAATTTTATTTTTTCCTTTGCGTTAGATTGTTTTCTGGACAAATAGGTTTGGAAGTGCACTAAATTAGTTATGCTCCTGAAAACACTACAACTGTGTTGCTTTTGCGGGCTTAGCCTTAGTTTTTACTTGTAAGATAATATTTGAAGGGTTATGTGAATATCGATGTTTACCTTTATTCAAATGTTCTGCCTCTTCATAGTCCAATGTGTCGCTTTTGTACTATGCCTACATGCCCTAATTTTGGATATTTTTACGTTAAAGGTATTTATTTTATAGTAATTGTTTTTTTAATTTTTTGTTTATGTGTAATAGTTTTATAATAAAAATTGTTTGTACCTACTCAAATATTTGTGCGCCGGAAACGGCAGAATATTATGGATCAAAAATTTTTGTAACATCTTAACTGTACCATATTCTTACAAATAAATATATCTTTATCTTTATCTTCTAATACTGGCATGACAGGAAAACCAGCTAACCTACGTAGACGGTCGAGGGTCATTTGACCCTTTAAACAGAGACCTAATATAATATCCAATCTAACTATATAAATAAATGTGCCAGGCTGACGTAATATTCTTACAAACTTGCCGCTATGCTTAGACGGTAGGTAATCTTAGACTGTTCAGACAAAAAATTATGCGTCTTAAGTTACCTTGGGTGCCTCTGAAATATTTTCAGTGGATTACCACATATTCATTTGAAATCCGGTTGGATTGAGAAAATAGCAAAAGTTATTTTAAAATTAGACTTAGAGCTAATTTTTTATTTATACCTAATTTTAATTTTACATCTTTCTGTTTTACCACTTCAGTCGACTATTAAAATAATCGATAATATACACTGATTATGAAATTGCCTAAAAATTTAATAACTGTGGCACTACTTTTATGTGCTCGGCTTTAGTTTTAGGCGTGTTTTTTTCTTATAAAGATTTTTCCTACTGTTACGTTTTTGACTGTATTTTTCTTTTTAATTTTTATTGTCTTTTTGTATACCGTCTATATATCTTAACCTACAGCCCCACTGGATATAACTAATGCTGCCACTTTCAAGACCTCGTTTCCGTTAGGCTAGCGATCTATCAAGGAAGCGATAATGTGTGGCTGCATGAATAAGTGATGTCGCCGCATAAAGTGCAGCCACAGCCGATGCTGTGTGCACAGCCTTAAGCCAGCCTCTAATGTGATATAAAAGTTGTAATTGATGGAAAATAAATTATAATATACTATCTATAATATCTTGGGACATCTCATACACGGTCATCTGATCCCAAACTAGGCAGAGCCTGTACTATGGCAACCAGACAACTGATAAACATACTTATATATTTCTAAATACATACATATTATAGATAAATTACACCCAGACACAGAACAAACGATCGTGCTCATCACACAAAGATTTGTCCTGAATGGAAATCGAACCCACGACCTCCGGTATAGCGGTCAGGGTCACTAACCACTAGACTAAAAATTTCATAAAGGACAGAAAAAAAATCCAAACACAAACGCTTACATGAAAAAAAAAGGATTCAGTTTTATTTTAGGTACATACCTTTCCTATTCGAACTAACAACTAAATAAAATACCTTGTTGGGCATTGCGACATTAAGAAGAGTCACCAGAATGTTCACTGTGGAAGACACCGATTGTACCTAAGTATGTACCTAATTCTATCACTGCCTGAGAAAAATTCTGAGGGGAATTAAGGCATCTCCGACAAGTTCGTGCTCTTTGTTACAAGTTGTGTTGTCTTAAGAGACATAAAAGTATAAATAATTATGATATTGTCATAGATTTTATGCCAGGCATAATCATGTCATTGGAAGAAACACAAAAAGATAAATAGGTTACCTGTTATCATCAGTGACCTACAAAATTTTTGTATTAAAAGTTGAGAAAAGCATTTATTAGTATAAGACGATTCCCAAAATCAACAGAACATGATATAAATCTTTCAGTGGAATCCTGATAATTCTTAAAGAGAAAAATGGCCTTAAATCATTGATTTATTACGAGGCTCAAGGCGGGCTTGAGACGCGATAACAAATTGAATATTAATATTCATTTCATTGGTAAGAATTGAATGTAATTTAAAGGTAGCCGGTATTTCAAAATTATTTACTCAATATTTATTTTAATCTACCATATCCGTCAGCTTTTCTCTCTAAAACCATTAGTATTGATAGTACAAAAAAGCTCTGCACAGAAAAGTATATAAATAGGTAGCTACATGTTGAACATCTTGACTTTTCTATTTTATTTTATATATTTTATGACCCAAATAAAAAAATATAAAAATTAATTGTCGTTTCGTGTAAAAAGGCAGAAGTAAAAACTAGTGCAAACATTATTATTTATAACAATTGAAATTTATGTACAAAAGTTAGTAGGTATGTTTAGCACGATGTCATTTAGTAAAAACTAGACAACGATAAAAAATTAATTTAGATGTACGTGATAATATTATGTTAAAGACCGCAATGTCACGTTAAAAGTTTAGCAAAGGTTGTTTGCTTGTCCTTCAAAACAATATGGACTCAAGTACATAATATTTTCCCGAATATTTTATGACACCAGTGTACAGACTATAACGGTCACCGTCCAGCGGTCAAAAGACTAAATTCCAAGTTCAAAATATCAAAAAGAACAATCCATTACAAAGCATATTGCGCTAAGATAAAATCCCAACAATTTTTAACGAGAGGAAGCCGTACAATAAAGGCGTGTATGGTGCCAAAATATGTATCTTTTTTGCAAGATTCTGTGAAGGAAGTTTAAGCGTCTGGGCTTGGTCCCGCCGCGTCGTCGCCAACGGCATTAAGTTGCATCTCCTGGGTGGATGCCTAAAATGTTATGAAATACCTTCGCGTAGCCAGGACGTATAAAGAATATTTGGTAAAAATGCCGTAGTTAGACGAAGCAAGACAACCCGATTATAATATTGTGTTTATCCATATATGTTATTTGATATACAAAATATACAGCGTTGTGATTAGGGATAGAAAATTAACAATCATAAATCTTATGAAGCTCACAAATATATTGTCTTATGAGGAGTGTTCATTAAAACGGAACTTATTATTTCCTTGCATCCCATTTTTTATTATCTGTCATCGATTATGGACATTCGTACATTAGCGACATTTTAGCACCCCTGTATTGCCATCGAGGTTGTAATTGCCAAATTTATGGCACCCTACACTAACGTAATTGTGGTCTGCGACGGTGGCATGTATCACTCCAAATTAGATTCAGAGGAAACTGGCAAAATGGCTGTCAGCGAAAGTGGGCACCGCGTTATTTATCGTTGGGATGCAAATACGTGGCGCGGTGACAACACCGTGTTTTATGGTGAAAACATATGGATATAAATGGGTACATGGGTTCATGGGTCCATGGTGTTGTGATACCGTGGATTATGTTAAGCCGACTGGCCAAGGTTTTTAAACCTGAGTAAATAGAGTGTGCTTTCGAGATTGCAAATACACTTCACCAGAATTATATTTATAGCTATTTTTAAACCAAAATAAAGACAGACATTTGAGATCATACAATTAATATTTAAGTAGCATATTACCAGCAGTTGTTAACGTTACCTTTACGATTACGAGGAAATAGGTCAAGTACAATAGAATTAATTTCCGAGAATTCGTCTGATATTAAACCGAATTCGCCTAAAGCGATTATAAGATTTCTCTCCTTATATTCTTGTATCGTATTACACAATTACGTTTTAGTAGAACGTGAAAGTTCAAGAGTTAGTGCAACAACATGATGAAACTAAGTTTTCTGAGTGCCTCAAACTTCAAAAAGTCTCAACTCTGTACAGTACAATCCCTCTGCAGTGTGCATAAAATACTTGCTTAAAGTTACCACAAGAATAACTAAGTTGTCTTTCAAACATTGTATGATATATACACAAAATATGGATGACGTACTAATAGAGCTCAATCTATGCTATTTACTGTTTAGGTACCTACACTAACTAAAATTAATTAAAACATATATTATCTATACCTAAATTATTTCAAAAATATAATTATATCATAATTTATACACATAAAAATGAAACTCGATTTCCCTAGGTCACGCCATAACTTCCGAATGCCTTAACAAAAAAAACAAGAATCATTTTTTTTTATCTAACTCCACCCGCTCGATGCCAGGGCGGACAGCTGCCCGCCCCGGCATTGACTACTAGCTAGTAGTCAATAAAAGTGACCATAATTATCTACCTTCCTCGTTTATATATAAACCATAAAGTTGTGTGACGTAAATAAAATATCCTTAAACAAAATAATACAGCAAAATTGAAAGCCTTCACCAGTCTTCTGTCGAGTAAAAATGGGTAATTATCGCAATGAACAAGAAGATAAGAACGACACGTCCAACATTTCTGAGCAGGTGAAACTTTTGAACAAAAGCTCGTTCTACAGCGAAAACTGGGAAACAAATCCTTTGAAAATTTCATCTAAACAGCTCTTTAAACTGTGTTGAACATCTAACTGCCGGTTCGCCAGTTTGTTTGAAACTCTGGCCGCTCGACGCTCCAGGCGTCTTCTTTAATTTATTTTCGAAATTAACGTCAACTCGCAACGCGGGCCAACTTGTGAGTGGAGATAAGTCTTACCTTGCTCTGGGGTTATCACAAGTTACGATTAAAAATGTACACGTTGTGGATTTTCCTTGTTTTTTTTCCTCTACCTGTTTACGTCACTATGTATATCTATCTCACTCTGAACTTTGTATTGTTTAAATCGCTGCATGGTAAATTATAGTCCTAAGTATTAAGTATTAATTACTAAGCTATAATACCGTAAGTTAAATTTTATACTACTTGTCGTATACATATAATATCTAGACAGTATTTTATACTTAGACCTAAAATCTTAAACTAGCATACTTTGTAAAATATGAAGTAATTGCCTCTAACTCTAAACTAAAACAATCGGTACTATTATCTTTTTCAAACAATCTCTATTCTTCTTACTGCAATCAGTGCACATTCCTCTATCTGGCAACACATTGTTGAACAAACAAAAACCACGTATATACACATAGGTACACATTGTTACAAACTTTTGAGGTTCTTAACAGTACAAAGGGAATGTGTTCCCGTACATTGTTATTTAATTCCCCGGCTACTCTCATTTAAAATTCCGCCTAAATGCGAAAGCTTTTCTCTAATAATTATGAATGTAATTACGTAACGATTAATATTTTATTAATCAGAACACTTTCATGAATAGTAAACACTGCTGGTGTGAACGTTACCTAACTCCCGGAAACTTTTAATGATTACCGCGAATCCAGTTCGAATCCGCGTTAACGGAATTAAATATAAATCCTGAAAATAAATTTATTTCAATTAAATTATTATTCATTTGATTTATCAGATTATCCAAAAAACATTATTATGTTTTTAATAATACTATATTCCTAGAAAATAAGTTAAATGACTACAAAAATTCCGGTTATGCGGAAAAACAAATTGAGTACTGACACAACTCGAATTCTCAGGTCTGAGTCCAAATACCTAAAACAACTATGTATTAGATATTTGGCCATCTAACCCATATGGTATTTAAGTAAACAGAGAGAAAACAATATGTGGAGATACTAAATAAATGTTACAAAACAAAAACGTGTCTAACGCCATTTCCATAAATAATTTGTCTGACTAAAATCATACCGCGATAGTCAAGTTTTCTACAGAAAATAAATACGAAACTATTCTCTCGTAGTTCACGTTCGAAGATTTGCAAGATTTGAATAACTAGATATCTATTTGGATCGTCAGGCAGCACGAGAGTAATTTATTGCCGTGAACACTTTACACCTGGTATGTTTGCAGTTCCTACATAGTTTAATTGGTTATTTCGCTCAAATATACCGGATATTGAGCTACCGTTAATAAAGTTGGAAGGCAAGGGTTTTAGAATTTTCTCACGTTTCTATCCTAGATATTTATAGACGTTAATTTGACATGCACGAACTGCTTTTACAGTATTTTTATTCGGGCGGTTCGAATTCCGACAGGGCGAAAATGTTTGAAGTTATTCTGATGATTATTTACTGACCACTGCCACCATCACAAAGGACGTCAACAAGAATAAATAACGGCGATAGCTACGGCGAAGGTAGCGACACATACATTACCTATGGCCGTGTGTCCACCGCAACCGCAAGTATGTCACGTCATCTTGATCACGGTGATAAATAATCTTATTCTTGATGAAGTCTCGATGGCGGCCGCGGTAGACAAACGGCCTTAATCTATCAAAGAAAAAATAAAAATTATAGGATCAATGAATAGGTCTAAAACTCAAGTGATGACCAATGGGCGAAAGCAAACTATCGAGGTGGAGGGGCAGGTGATACAATATGTCGACGAATACATCTACTTGGGCCAGCTAGTAAGCTTCTCAAACAGGCAAGGCAAAGAAATCGATCGCCGAATCGATAACGCCTGGAAGTGCTACTGGTCCATGAAGCATCTAATGAAAGGCACCCTTCCGCTTTCTTTAAAGCGCAAACTCGTCGACATGTGTATCCTGCCCGTCCTTACCTACGGCTCCCAAACCTGGTCGCTGACTGAACAACAGAAGACCAAACTTAAGATTTGCCAAAGAGCAATGGAGCGTAGTATTTTGGGAGTAAAAAGAACCGATTGCGTGCGGAACACCACCCTTCGCGCAAAAACGCAAATTACAGATGTCGGTATCCAGACAGCCAAGTTAAAATGGAGCTGGGCTGGTCATATTGGCCGCATGGGTCTGGATAGATGGGCGAGAATTGCCACCGAGTGGGTACCTAGCGCCAGAACTCGAAAACGGGGTAGGCCGAAAAGACGCTGGCGGGACGATATCGATCGCTATTTGCCGGATTGGTGGGAAGCGGCTTCAGACAGAAGATCCTGGAGCAAATTGGGGGAGACCTTTGCCCAGCAGTGGGACACCTAAAAGGTTATATAAAAAAAAAATATAGGATCAATGAAAAAAAAACGTTGAAAATTATGATACTAGGAAAATTGAAACCTTCTTCGTTAGAACCATCGGAAAACAAATTGAAACGAGAAATGATGGTACTCTGAAATATCAAGTTACCAATAATTAATTATATTTAAATAAATAATAGGAATATTTTTTCAAAATACAAATACTACAGGTATTTGTATTTTGAAAAAATATTCCTATTTACTTCGTTCTTCATAGTAAAAAATAAATACAGTATTTCCTATAAAATAATTTAAACTTTTTGCTTAATTCCGAGACTTAAACCTTTTTCAGAACATTCTCATATGCAGAATTTCAGGCACAAAAACGTACATGCCACAATCCTCGTATTTGGGCTAAGTTAGTTGCAACAGCAACAGGGCTCGCGTGGGAGCATAAAGGAGCAAGGAAGATTGGTCCGCAGAGTACAATACCAGCCCATTGTTGGCACAACAAAGGGATGGATCTATTAATTAACCCGGACAGATCGCTCTTGTGTTACACTATGCAATCATAAAGGTACTTCAGGAGTTGCGTCCATAGGAAACCATGTTTTGTGTTTGTTGAAATAGTTCTGCTCCGCTTGCATGGAATAATGAACAAATTGGCTTGTTGCCATCAACTATGTTCTTTGAAATCGAAGCTTGTTATGTGCTAAGACTCCGTGCGCTGTGTGATTTACCTAAATCAAATGAAGCATAATTTTACTTGTGTCAATTAACACTATTATGCTACTTATAGGAAATTCAGGACCATGTTTTAACCAAAAAAAAAATAACGTCTATTTATCCAAAGAACACTAACATAAATAGAACCATAAGCTAAGCAGAACTTGTGTCCCTTGTCTGTATGTACCTGATAAATATAATCACAGTTCATTCACCCTGACAATGCATCAAATAATTACGTAGTACTGATGAATCTAATTGTTCAACACTGAGAACTTCAATCAACAATCAAATAACAATCAGCATTTTCTCTCTTTGAAATATGTTTACCAAAAACAAAACACTACCTCAAATGTCCTTAAACCACTAAAGTATGTCTGCAAATATTTCATATTAAACAAAAGAAAATTTCTAGAAACATGAACTGCGTCTATAACTCAAGCACTCTTACCTCCGACAAAGTTTAGATATTCTACGTACACCACTAAATCGTCTCGCATGTTGGTATTTAGAAAAATAAGAGCTCCCGGCATGTGAAGAACACTTTATTACGCTCCTTACTCGTGTACAGACGGATCGTAGACGGTATCATGTAATAAAGCACTCGCTTTTTGTGAACCAACGAATTTTGGCTACAAAATACATGGCCACAAAGAGTTAGGATTTGTTGAAGGATTTGTGTCTCGTTTTCGGATGCAGCTCTGGCTTATTGTGAAGAACAGTAATTAGTTTTAAATGGTTATGGCGTTTTGAATATTTAATTCTTGCTTTTCTGTTAATTAATTCAAGGAGTTTAAACTAAAGCACCACGTAGCATATTTCAAAAATTGTGTGTTGCGCTTAAAAGAGTGAAAATTTACGGAGCATTTTCATTATAAACGCAATAGATTTTGACTCAATTGATTTAATTAAAGTAATTTTACCATATAATAATAATAAATAGAAGTATTTCTACCTCGCCTTTGAAACAATAACTCATGCATGCATCTCTTACAAACCTCTTGCTAATAAGACAACAGTTCAAACAAAACAACATATAAAAATGTATTTGTAATTAATCCCGACTTAAAAAAAAATACAGCTGACTGGCATAAGCTTCAGCAGCAATAGACAGGTACATCAAAAACCAATCTTATTTATTGTGTATAGGTATCATAACCGTATGAACGATAGCCTACCCGCACTTTTATTTCGTGCAACAAAGGTAAGCAATTAATTTTATTACCCGTTGATGCTGGCGCGTCTGTGCGTGAACCTGTGGTTACGCGTCGCGGAGCCGCGAGGGTCCTTCGGGGAAACGTCAAATAAACTTTGCAATCTCTCTCATAAAGCTTAGTCATAGATGAAACGGGACGTAGAAGTGGTAGAGTAAGTTATGGGTTATTTAAATTTAAAATCTATACTAATATTATAAAGCTGAAGAGTTTGTTTGTTTGTTTGTTTGTTTATTTGTTTGTTTGAACGCGCTAATCTCAGGAACTACTGGTTCGAATTGAAAAATTCTTTTTGTATTGGATAGTCCGTTTATTGAGGAAGGCTATAGGCTATATAACATCACGCTACGACCAATAGGAGCGGAGCATAAATGAAAAATGTTGCAAAAATGAAAAACCGTTTAAACTAAAACACGCGAACAAAGTCGCGGGGGACAGCTAGTATAATATATGGATCTGGCTACGTCTTCCAATTTTTGTGTCATCGTAAGTTAATTATCTCATAGAAACTGATTATTCCATGTTAATAAGGTTTTACATCCAATGAACAAAGATAGCAAGCCTAAAAACCTTGGTAGGGACTTTAATTTTATTTGACATTACTTAGATTACATTTTGTTTGGCCAGTTTCCATTTTCATCCCAAGTTCTAACAGAATCATACGATTGATTCTAGAAACGAATGCGAGAATAGTTGAAAAATCATATAGTGTCGCTTCTACGTAACACAAGATCTATGTCACATACACACCATGCACTCGACAACAGGGTAATAATTAAAGGCAAAACGGCTAATCCTTGCCGACGAGCAAACACGAGTCGTCGTTGTTTACACGCACATGTATCGCTAATAAATATTAAACGAACGCTTACTGATCTCTGTTTTAAAAAAGAATTGTTTTTTTTTTTCGGTGTTGTTTATTTTTATTGAACAGAAATGATTTCTTTTTTGGCATTTATGATATCGTTGCCTAAAACAAGTTTTCATTCAATCTATTCCAAACACAAACTGATTCCAAAACAAAACACGATCATAACTCGTTATGAATTATTTCACCTAAAAATCAATTAAATTTTCTATGACAGCGATAGCACTCACGCCAAGTGTACCATCTGATTGATGGGACTTGATGTTTTTTTTCCCATAAACCTTCGGCTTCCATACATCCATGTCATTCAGAATTGATTGCTTATGAAAAATGCCAAAAGTCGACCGTATGAATTAATTCCTCGCATCAAATAACATTGTTCGGTTTGATTTGTTTTGTTTTAATTCCTTTGGAAAACAAAATAAATAAATGAATGTGGATAATTATATGTTATTTTGGTTTGTATTAGAAGAAAGAATATAGGTTATAAAATTCCATTCATTCCCATTTTATTGTTAGCGCATCATGGTAAACATAAAAATCATATATTTGTTTTTAATTATTATAATTAACGTTATCTCCTCAAGGTATCTCCTCACTGTAAACACATAAAACAAAAGACACTAAAACGGCTCATTTTTAAGGGAGAATCGTACGAGTGGTTTGTAACATCACAACATACAGGTAGGGATATACAACAAACAATATCATCAGCATTCAATACCAAAACGCAAAACATTTGCCATTTGGTACTATCCAAAATATCTTGTAATCGAATCATTCCGATTCCAGATATAATCGCAAATGGTTGCCAATAAGAGATCAATAATAATCAAATAAAAAGCTACGCCTCCAAATTACCTTGTTTAAAATTCGCTTACCGTGAGCACAAGGTGGAAAAATCAAATATACATGGAATCGAATTGTCTTAAATTCATATTTTGAAGCACGCAACGTAATCGGAAATGGGCCATGGACTTACGTAAGGCCTACAACGGGCCTTCGTGTGGCCTGACAGCTCAGAACAAAGGAAAGTTAAATGTGACAACTTTAAGGGTGAGTTATATCATTTTAATGTCAAATTATCAAAATGACAGAACCTAAAATATTCGTGCAAGAAGAGGGTTGTAGTGTGTTCCTTTGAAAGTCCAGACACCCTTCAAGAGATTGCTAACGGTGCCAACTATGTGGGTTTTTAATCATAAAGTGTAAAATTAAACCTGGAAAGACCATACCATACAGCCTAGCTTTTTAAAATTCTTATTTTTTGTTATCTGCCCTTATTATAAAATTCAAAGAAGTTCAAACTATTTTATGTTTGTTCACTGCATTAATAAATATCGTGTTAAAAATCTACATTATATAAACATATAAACACGTTTACGTAACTTTAAAACATATAGCGAACCGTATTTACTGTATTAACAGGGTCGTTAAAAAAATAAAACGTTTCAATTTTTTCTGCATTGTTCTCAGTAAAAATATATCAGATCGTACAATCAGCAACCGTGACTCAATTACCCTATTGACCCAATTAAAACAAAACAACCGGTATACCGAACATGTATGGGAAATCTTCATGGAATCAGACCGATTTCGCATGCAACCCTGCGACAGGCGTTTTGTGAAAAATGTTAGCAGAATGGCACGCTAACGTCAAAGCGGCACGCCAAGCTGACCGACCTATATTCTGACTCTATTGAGGACAAATCTTATTAGTTTTCCGAACAAAGACTGATAATGAGGTCTATTATCAAAGTAAATGCTAGTTAATTAACGTTTGTTGGAAGAAGGTTTATCTTGGAGAACTAGGGTAATTTATAAAACAAATGTTGTAGGGAAGGATCTATTTATCGTTATACGTTATTGGCTAAAATTAAATCTATTATGGCTTTGTTAGTAAAAATCGGGATTGTTTAGCTACGGATTAATAGAATCTGCTAATCAGTTGCTAATCGCCGTCGAGTTTTTTTATTAATAATGCGATTAGTGTATATCTTATTTACTCGAATAAAATATTGGAAAAAAATGTAACAAAGTAGAATAGATGTGACAGACATTGGTTTAGCAATACCATAGAATCGATTATAGTTTACCTGAGTCAATTTAAATTCAGAGCCCACACAAAACATTTTATAACTAAACGCAAATCCAAAAAAAAACTACTACAATAAATCTGTTCAGCCAGCATAAAATTACGCTAGACACAATCAAAACGCGCGTAAATAGCAGTAAACGTGTTATGTTCTGTGATCATGGCTCACATATGCCCGCACGATTTATAGCGAACCATTTTAACCGCTATGTTGCGTATATTTAAAAAAACCCGCAAGAAAGGCCAGTGAAATATGTTATGTATCTTTCTGAGTTTGTGATTGGGGTTTAGGGAGCGATAACTTCCACTTTATGACCCAATTTTTGTCGGATAAACAATGGAATTTGAAATTTTATCGCAATCACGCATCGAGGGTCGTTATCGGCACAAGCTTTTTGAATATTAATTTTGTATTGATGTTTTTTTTCCGTAATTATGGATTTCCGATACATTCGCTCGCGATTATGCGCCTCACATACATAAATATTGAAAATGGTGGTACGTGTTCTGATCTCTTTAGGGCTTTGCACATTATATTATTCTTTAACGTAGGTACCTAATCGTAAATATGTCAATTTATTATTTCGCATAAAAACAAACGAACGATATTTAGATCGCCAGTATATTAAAAGTCACCTACCAAAAACTACACACAGAAAAATAAAATCGTAAAACATTCATTTCATAAAGTCAAAACTTTGGATATTTGGAAGAACACCAATAACGCTATCTTGGTTAGAAATAAAAGATACCTGAAAAGAAAACATCTTCATCAAATTCAAACCAGCAAGAAAAAGAAAAATACCACAATCATTACCATTAGCACCAGCACTTTGAATTTAAAAACAACACTTGAATATTCATTGACATTCATACTCCGACACCGCTATAAGAATAGTTGAGCCTATCTTTACTGCCGAAGGGTGCATCTCAAATTCAGAATGTCCGAACGGAACAACCAACCATCTGCCCTAAGGAAATGGTACTGTCATGCAAATTTAATGATCTTCGGAACTAATTACTTCACTCCGCAAACAGAAGAGATAAAGCCTCCATGTTTGTTATAGTTTGGAACATTCTAGACTCGAGTTAGAAACATTCTAGCGGAGTATGTTTAAGGTGTAAGTTTCGTTCGCGTAATACTAAAGTTTGTGGAGTTAACTCAGTTTATTATTGAGTGTATGAAATGTTTGAAGTCTGGTGAGTGCCTCTTTGCCTTTCAGTTTGATAAGTCGAATGTTTTATTATTTGCTCTTCTTAAGGCCGGTTTTTCCAACGCCAGATAGTTTTATCCGAGAAATAATTTTGAATTTTTGACAATTCCTTCATACAAAATCTGTCAGAGGTCAATTTTATTCGACAAATAAGAATTATCTGGCGTTGGTAAAATCAGCTGTTAATATATTAAGTGAAAAGGAATCGTCTAGTATCCTGTGTCTGGCTTTCACGTTAACTAATGGCCGAATACTGACGTCATAATTTTAAGTGGCTGTTAAGTTTCATGCTGTCTCTGTCACTTTAAGCTGTAAAAAGCGACAAAGTTAATTTTCGTTTCAGTATTCAGGGGTTAAGTGTCATTCTATGTTTAGAGATAAATTCTGAGAAGAGCCCGATCCAATAGGAAAGTTGACGGCTAGATCTATAATTTTAAAACAACTTATTTAAAAATGAAGTTTATGTTTAGTTATTTTGCTTAACTTAATAACATGATAATTACCTACCATTTACCCACTCATTAAATAGGGTAATCTACACTCAAATATCTTTAAGTCTTAATAGCCAAAGTAATTGCAGAACATAATAAGATTCCTTATACTCCGTCTACATTCCGAAGCTTATATTCATCACCTTGCTAAACAGAAATTGTTACAATGTTTTCGTTAAAAGATAGCTGCTGTTTACGGAATATGAAATACATTGCAGCTTTTGTATGTACTTACCTGGAACATGTAAAGCATTTCTCTAGAACACAGCGTACAATTAATTTAAATAACTAAGACGGTATAATTTATAAAAGATTCTGGAAGACAAACTAGGTAGGTACTTTAGTTCATTAATAAATTATAACATTAATTATTTAATTAATAGACGGGCCTGTTGGTCTAGTGGTTAGTGAACCTGACTGCTAAACCGGAGGTCGTGGGTTCGATTCCCACCCAGGACGAATCTTTGTGTGATGAGCACGATCATTTGTTCTGTGTCTGGGTGTAATTTATCTATAATATGTATGTATTTAAAAATATATAAGTATGTTTATCAGTTGTCTGGTCGCCATAGCACAGGCTCTGCCTAGTTTGGGATCAGATGACCGTGTGTGAGATGTCCCAAGATATTATATTATATTATTATTATTATTAGGTCACGTGACCAAAAAGCATCAATCACAGTATGTTAAAACCAGCAAAATAAAAAATACAGAGTTGATTCCGTACTTTTTATTCCAATTCAAAGCTTGTTCTAAAAAACAAAATGGCGTCGAATTGAAATCACACACCGTTAAAAAAAGTCGTGATATTCAAAAGTTCCGCTCAGATAGCTCTCAATATTGCAACGTGACCACAAATAGGTCACCCGTACATTGTCATTGTTGCAAGTTTTCCAACAATAGCTAAATGGAACTGTTGTCAGCCCCCGGCTTTGTCCGATGTCTACTCGATGCAGATCTATGGCTTCCATTCAATGTTAGTTTTAAAAGAAAATAATACGACAGACAATATTGTAGAGTAGTTTATTTTTAGCTTTAGTTTTATAAACGCTTTCATATTTTGTGTTAAATTGTAACTTTGCCGGTTTTCGATAATATTTTCGTTTTATGTTGTGATCAAATTACTGTTAATGTGTACAGAACACATTAACAGTAATTTGATCACAACTATGTTTTGTTTTTTTTTTATACGTAGCGACTCAATCTAGTACGACTTGCTATTCCTACTATGTAAGAAAGGAAATTTCTTGCCCACATACAGATAGCAAGGGTTGCATGTCCACAGCTACTAACATTAGCAGGCTTACAACGGATCGATAGCTGAACGCGATTGATAACGAAATTGTATCGATAAATCTGTAGAATTCATTATCGGGTGGTATTAGGAGCTAAATTCATAATTGTAAGACTGTTTATTGTAAGACTTTGTTTGATGGCCTTAAATAAAGATTGAAGACTTGTGATGTTGTCTAGTACCTACCTTTTTACGTTATTAACTTAGATTTTAATATAAAATAATTTTATTAAAAATAATTATGCAATTCTTAAATTACAATAATAATAACGATAAAAAATGGAGATGCCAAACAAAATAAAAACAAGTAAAGAAAAAAAGAATAGTGGTTCAGCATAATGCTGACACCTCATGGCCAGCGCTGGTTTTTGGTAATAAATGGTAAGATCTCCGTACCCTGTTTTTTTCCAAATCATTCTAGTTTTACTCATTTAGCAATATTTAATTTATGTTATATATTTGCAATATTTAATATTTAGTTTATACAGAAATTCATTGAAATTCAGTTTTAACTTTGATCTTTTTAGCTACAAAACTATTTATCATTCTGTTGAACTTATTACTCAATTTAGCGAAACCTAAATTGATTCGGTAAGTAAAACATTCCAAATTAATACAACATTGGAATATTTTCAGTATTAATAACTGTTATCATCGGCTCCCAGACTTTGAGTTGTATTTTATCTCTGTAATAAACACAAACCTGCTGTTTTATATTTGTTTTGCTATAATTTTGAAAGGTTTAATAAAAAAGTAATATGATTAATTAACAATGGTGTTTTTTTTTTTATTTCGGGTAAGTTAAATTAATCATAAAACAGAAATGCGTAGGTAAAAGCATAAAACGAAACAAATTAACTAAGCAAAAATATGTTTTAAACTAACATTGTAACAATTCAAAATATAAAGCAATTAATATTCCATATTACTTCACAGGTAAATAGAACAGAGACGTAAATTCCATAAATTTTAATTACCATCAAATAAATTGAACGGCATAAAAACTGATGACAAAACACAACGACTTTTATTGTTGCTCCACCACACTGGAAGTACGTAAATTATTACCGTACGTATAACAAGGTTATAACTTATAATATACAAATGGTTGTAACATAGCGTCATCGTCAATAATTCAGTGGGATGGCAGTATCGTCAAACAATGGCGGAAATAAAAGGAAACAACGTAAGGGAGTACGGTTTACGCAAATATATGAAAATTCATCCGAGCAAACAATGGTGGGATCTTGTGCTCGTTCGTATAAAAGTAAACATCTTAAAGCAGCCCCTTAAAATGGCTTCAATAGCATTAACATTGTCGTGGAGTATCCAACATTAGATTACGGAGGTAAATTTTCATTTCATTTGCGATGTTCAACTCTTATGGAATATGTTTTACGTTAATTATATTACTCGATATATGTATAAATAATTTTGTAATATGATTTTTAATTTATGTTTGGTGAATGTTTTAGGTATGTTTGTTTACGCAAAGGATGTCTGTCCATTAAGATATATTACGATTATTTGGCGAAGGTTTGCTGTTTCGAATTTCATTATTAAACAAACCTGAACAAAAGATTGTGAGTTATAAAAATATTCTTTCTTTGTAGGAAACAAAGCCTTGATCTTTAACGCAGAAAGTCAAAACAACAAACTTAACATTCGTGGTTTTGCTAGTTATTTTACCAAACAAAACACAAAAGCCATCTTTAGGTACGTTGAAAAAGAGAATTTTGGTCCCCGTCAAAAACAATAAAAATAGCATTTGTCAGAAAATGATTAACAATACATTAGCACCTTGTCTATACCTTTCCACCTTCTTTCCACCAATAGCGGCCTGAAAATATGGCCACTTACGAAGTTTAAGATTCTCCCCTATTATTATTTAACGCTTAAAAGTGTGCGAACAAGCATAATCGCCTTTTGTACTAAGACTTATTGCCGTGAAAGCTTTTACAACCTTTTAAAGCGGACTTTTATAATAAAAACCGCAACATTCGAATTATTTATTGTTTCCATTTGCAATTTTCCCGCGTTTTAGATATTCAAAGATGGAGATTTTACTACGTAACAATACCGGCGTTTACGATCGCAGACGACTTGATCTAGTCGTTTGTTCGAAATCCTGGTTTCAATGCTTCTGCTTTGGAGTATTTTCTTTTTGATTTTGTGAGTTAGAATCGTGTATTTTCACCTGAGCTTTTATCGGAGAATGGATTCTTAGGTATCGTTCACTGGTTTTATCTTTTGTGAGTTAACTTCACCCTGGTACGATATGTTTAAGATGCCACAATATTTACTTTAACTTTTGTTGAATTTACAAAATTATGTTTTTTGTTTCGAAGCCATTGAAACAATTGTACATCAGCAGCCTACCCAGCTTTGATGTCTATAGAGGTATCACTAATCAATGGTCAATCAAGTCAATAAACCAATCAAAATTAACAGCCGTACTTCTAAACATAGCCATAGCTACAATTTACATATATCTTAGTATTCCAAAAACCAAATTCCATATCATAAATATTTAAGACATAAACACCATTTTGAATGTAAATAAAACAACATCGGTAAGTGCAACACGTCCTTATTTCATCTGGAGGCAATTTAACGCCACGTCGACGCAGGCCTCCTGTGTAATTCGTTTGCGACACGCAAATATGCCTAACGCGGCACTGAAAAATATCATCCATTACTGTATTGAAACGATATACCTAATATTATGTAATTTACTAAGAAAATGCTCTTCTTATTTTGTACATAATAATAATGTAGTAGTCTCTTGTCTTTATTTTTATAAATTTTATAAATAAAATTTGAGTTGTAAAAAGATATCATTGGTTTTATAGGCGAGTACATGTTTTTATACCCCGACTTGGTAATGATGTTATAAATCAATGGAGATGAAATGGATTTCCTATGTAACAAACAACAGCTTCAGAAAGACTTTGTATATATTTCAGTTTGTTTCCAGATTAGGTATTTTTGTTAATTACAGTATAGGTAAATAGAACATAAAAATGTAACATAAAATTAAATTTATCACTAATATCCAAAACAAAAACAATATAATTAAGATAAGAACAATTAACATTCCTATAAATTCTCTACAACAACATTGTTCCACACAAGCATTCCTACATAAGATCAACAATAGACAAACATATTGCTACGAAATTTAAACCATTACCTCTCAATTAGTTTAGTTAAGTCGACTACACCCCTACGTTGCAAGCATCCGCGCATAAATTAGTCTTGTTAAGTGCAGTACAGGAATTTAATCCTCATATTTCGTCTGCACCCGGTTCGGCATATCTTTTCAGGTCTAAAATGAATTGTACATGAGATACAATCCACAATCCAATATGAACTTTATCACATAATCGCAAACTTCAAATTTGCGTGTAAGACGCATATTTCTATTTCATTTGCTGTCCAATAACTGAATGAACATTGTTAAAGGATTTGAGACTGTATCATTTGCAGTTTAAAGTTTAGTTTAGTGTGTATTGTATAAGATTTTAATCCCGTTTAGAATTATAAAGCTGTATGTTTAATGGTGCTCATTACTTGGTGAATGAAATCGGATTACCAGACGGCAACTAAGCTTGATCTCTGACTAAAACATGAAGGGGGTTTTAATTTTGAATGTGTAATAATCAAAGTTTTTAGGGTGTTTCGGAGATCAATACTTTATAACAAGGAGTTAACATTGTGTTCCGTTTTAAAATGTTCTTACTTATCAGTGGATTGTGAATTCAGTGGCAGGGGAATTAAATACGTATATTATACATTTAAAAAAGTATATAATATTTCCTTAGATGGTCGTTATAATTTTTTTTTATAAACATGACTACATATATACTTTTTTTCATATATCGTTTATCTACACATTCACGATATCAGAAAAAGTACTTTTATGCATAAGTAAACTGTAAACACTCGTATTACAAAGGCATAGCAGTAATATAAGATGAAAATTAAATAGAAATTATTAAAACAATTTTACATTGAAACTATATAGGGGGTATTTTTTTAGAGAGTAAAAAGTATTTTATTTTAATTAATAAACTTAACTTTATATACATATACAAAAGAAACAACAAAATAATGGGAATTTAATAAAATTATCATCATATTATAGGTGACCTGAATACGAATATGATCGTTTAATGACTTCATTTCGAGAATATCGTATCGTTTTTCCGTTCTGTTATATTTTGCCGCCCTTTCGCACATAAACGAGCGGTAATCTTTATAATCGTCTCACGTCTATCAAATGAAAATCCTCAGCTTTTTATTGTTTACCGCCTTTTATACGACAGGGAGTTCGCAATGTTTTTTATTTTTATTTCTGTGTTTATAAGTATTGAGTAATATATGAGGGTGTTTTGTGCCAGTTTCCTTTCTTTTTTAACTGGCTGCTGTAAACACAAAATAATTATGGTTTATTTTTTACTACAAGATTTTTTGTATCAGTAAATATACCTAAATTACAAAAAAAAACACATTTTATAGCTGTTGTAGTATTCGTGTACAATTGCGCCAAAAAGTTTTCTCCCTCAGGTAGCCTTGCAACCCTAGTGATTATCTAAACTGTACCGTCGTAGCCTCAAATAGATACAAAATTAATTTTAACTACAAATAATACGTTCATGGTACGTTTTATCCAAATTAGAACTTGATAGAAACATACCCACGTCGCTCACATCAAACCATAATTAATTCAATTCAAAGTCAATCTCCAGTTACTCGCGCCGCACGAACTAACATCTTCAATAAAACTACTCTACAAAACTAACGAGATCTACCTACATTACCGCATAATCCTTGGAAACTTCCGAATAGAAACGTGGATGGTGAAGCCTCTTTGTATTATACTAGTTGTAATTTCCTCGCAGACGAGCCTCGCGACAATCCCGACTTATCTTTGTTTCTTGACAACACTTTCCCTTGGGCCTGTACCCACGGACAAACATATCCATACACTCTTAAGAACTCATCAGACAATCACATAGAGTCTATTTTTCTTTAACGCAGTTTTTTAAATGTCCTTGCGAAGACATAGCCTGGATTTATAGCACAACTTCACAACTCTTGTAGTCGCTTTCATTTCACACACTAGTAAGTAAACTGGTTTGTTTTTGCTCTTATTGTGTTTTGTTAATATTTCACGACCCTTGACGGTTAATGTTAAGTAAGTAAATTAGGCTATTTACATTTAAAAGGGTACGGCTTCGTCCTTTGTTCCGGCTTTATCTTTGTAGGACAATAACAAGGAGGTTTAAGCTCCGACTCTAGATTGAATCGCCATTACTTTAATTTTAATACGATTCTATTCAATTTATTAGGGTAAATTCCTTTTTATTTATTTATTTATACTTTATTGTACACCATAAAAAATAGAGTAAAATTACATGATACATAAAATAGTGGTTGGCACAAAGTTTAGCCTTATTGCACCCGGCAATTTGTTCCAACCTTGGCTTTTTCTTTTTTATTTTTTTAATACCTTATAATAGTTCTGTCTTCAGTTTTTGACACAAGAGATTTCAAAATTATTTCTTTGGAAACAAATTATACACGCATGTAACCTTTCCCTTAGTAAACTTCACCACAAATAAAACTGCAAAACTTTTTAATATTTTCACAGCACCACTGAAAACAAAACCAATTACTACTCCAAAACAAATGAGTGTCATCATTCTAAATTAAAAAATCAAAATGGCGTTCGCCCGCCATTTTCTCGTCGCCGCGTAAATTAGCTCGCTATGTGCGGACTATCGCGGTTGTCCTAATGCCTGTAATGTATGAGTGACTCCCGCTGCGAGAGACATATAAATTGCACACGAGTACCACAGTCCCGCGTTTGAATAGAAATTGTCAGGATGCAGTTGTGAGAGAATTCCTGGTTTCCTTTGCAGTTCGGTGTAGCTACGAGATATGAATGTTTTCGACTTTATGCACATATATCTGCTATAAACTGTCGGATTGGTACTGTCTGCTCTGTTAGCAAACCCGAGAAGTTTTAAGATAAAGCTTTTGAATTCGAAGTCTTACTCTAGAGAAAACCAAGCGTGTAGAATTCAGAAAAGTAATTCAGTTTATATACTTAGAACAGTTAGAAAAAGAAGACATTTAGAAAATTTACATAAATGGGGTAGATGACTAGGTATAAAAAGTCAAAATCTAATTAGCCCGTCAGAAAATAAAAAATATTAGACTTAAAAATAAAGCATTTTTAAAATGAGGTTGATACCAGAAACAATGTTCAGAAATGGGGGCTAATGAATGACGTCATATTTGTGCACAAATGCACGAAATTGTGACGTCATTTATTAAGCCATTTAAAATCAATGTATCGTCGTGACTTTTTATTTACGTAAAGTAAGATAACATGTGTCTAATATTTTTTAATAATCTTGAAGGATAATAAAATAAATTGTTATCTACCCTATTGTAGGTATCAAAATATAGTACTTACTTACCAACAATTCCTAAATAATTAGCAGCACTAAGTACCTAAGACAGACAAAACAGTAGAAAAAATACAGTGGACGAATTTTATACGTCGCCGCTATATTTAATTTACTACTAGGCTTCTAGTAATTACAATTTAATATCAACATAACATTTCTAATTTTTTCTTTGAATGATGACGTCATTAAATCACCCGCCCAAAACGTCTGCTTGCTAAAACAAAGACATCACGTGCCAAGAGATGATAAAATAAATTTGGAACATCCCCCCATTACGTAGCTAATGTGCTGTATCTCGAAAGCTAGGGAATAAAAGATCCGTCGATTAGAAACTTTATGTTTGCAATTTTCCGGAGTCCCCCCGGAGCCTTGAAAATCTTGAAGATGTACGTACGGACTACGGAAACTTGCAAAGTGCGATCTATGACGTTTGAATAGGAAATTCTGGGCTTAAGTATTAGGTAGTGAAGCACTGTGGGCGTATAAGATCGTGATATTGGTAACTGGTTTTAAATAAATATAGGTACTTATGCAGAGGATAAAGTAAATAATCTATTCTTAAAAAAATGTAAATGTTGCAGGTTTATTAAATAAATACACTATGCCAATGTTTAATGGAATACTTATTTAAATATTGTAACAGACATTCTCAAGCCACCATCTATTTTCTAAAAGAACATTGATTAGATTTTTAATTAAAAAATCACAAACGTTAAGAATTAATAAACAATTTGGTATTCTAAAATCCATAATTCTTTAGGTTTTAATTAAAAAATTCAATGCAACCCGACGTTTCGACTCCTTTTTGATTAATGGCAATACGATTCCCTTAATAGCGAATAATTATTAGTACCTAATACTGGTTATACAAAAATTTACATAAAAAAGTACGTATTGAAGCTTCTGAATAACAACATACATACGACATTAATAAAATAATAATATAATGTACACAATGAAGAAAAGGTCTCCACATAGAAACGCGTACTGCAAAGGGCACTGAAACGAATCAGACTTATAGACCTTATAACGGCAGTGAAGTCAGGAAATAGACTCAATTACCTACGTATCGATTGAGCATTAATCTGATACCACAATCAAGACATCCATAAACGTGAAAAACTGGTTTAATCTGGTTTTAATCGCTTAAATTCCAAACGGAAACATAAAAGGGAATAAAATAATGAGGATGTATGAAGTAACGAAGCAAAAAAGTGGATTGTACTTTGTATCCACAAAAAATCCTTATCGTATTGTGAAGTAAATATTTTTTTCTTTTTAAATTCTGTTTACTTGAGAAAAATAGCCGTTGCATATGATATTATTATTATTATCTATTATATATTATGTATTATATATTCTGTTCTTAAACGACTTTCGTAAAAGTCGTGCAAATGATTGAGTAAATCTATATTTTACAGGTTACTCGTATTGTACGAGTTTAATAAAAAAAACATGTTTTGACGACCTTAGTGGTCGAGTGTCGTACACACAGGTTTTCAAGGTTTAGCCAGCTCTGAAGTCCCGGTTTTGAATTCCGGACTCTTCAATGTATAAAAGCACTCTACATTGTCTCGGGTCTGGGTGTTTTTGGTACCTTCGTTGTCTTTGATTCCATTTCACAAGAGCTTTAGTTATTTACTTTGGGTTCAGAGTAATGTATTTGTTGTTGTCCACATTTAATCAATAATTATCAATATTTAGCAGTAAAATTACAAGCGTATTAACAAGTTAATATGGCTCTATTTCTAAGGTTCTAAACTTCCAAAATACCAAGAAGAAACTATCTACATAGCCGTTAAGATATTACTGAATATAATATGTTAGGTTACCTTTGAATTTCTCTAAATTCAGCTACGCCTTCCAGTTACACAATACTTGATTGGATGTGATCAGTTGTGCATACAATATAGCATTGAGTGGGAGCTAGCCGTAGTCAAATCATCCATTACACGGATCAAAGGGGCGATCCACGTGACTTGGAGTTATTGATCGATACAGCTTGGTAGAGGCATACGTACCTAGTTTAGTGATTACAGGTGAATTTAATACCTTAGGCTTAGTTAAAGCAGAGAGCTGTGGTATCAATGTATATGGCTTTGTTGTAAAGGATACAAACGGTTTGGAATCGAAAGAAAATTGGTAAGAGCAATCTGAAAGAAGAATTAGGACGGTTAATCTTAATAAAAAGTTAAAATGGCTCAACAAATTGGTAAACTAAAGTAAGCACATCTTAATTTTTAACTTTTATCTCATTAAGAAAATCCAGTCAGCATTATCCTTAATTACATTTTCGGTATCTGCCACAATACCACAAAAAACAAACACTCTACCGAGAAGTATTCACCAAAAAAGAACAAACAAACGACACGGAAATCCAGGAACAATTATCTTAAAACACCGTACTCTATGAATAATTATAAAAATAAATCTCAAAAAGTGTTAAAACGACCGACTTTTTAAAAGCATCGTACCACTTAAATTAAAAATCGTGAAAATTGACGGGCGCACTGAAAACATATAAATCTGAAGGCTAGCGGAAAATTAAAAAGGTTCCCGAGGCGGTGAGGCGGGCCCAGTGTCGTTTGGCACACCGTCGAACCGGGAATAATCAACCAATCTCTCATTACTTTACACAGCATCAGTCTTTTTGATTTAAAATCCCAGCAGACGTCTCTTTGTCAAAGGACCTTTATAAAATTAATTGATGAGAGCGTTGGAAATGAAGTGAGCAATTTAAGCTAAGGATTATTTTCTTCCTGTATCTATAAGAAAGTACATGTAACTTTAAAAGTCTCATTGTTGTCTAAATTACATTTTACGTAATAGAATAAAATAAATACCAACTTCTTAAATAGGTATATTTAGTTTGATCACTTTCGTTGTTAAGCCAAAGACTTTTGTAGATTTGTGATAGGTATCAATATTCAATCTTAATATACTACTATTATATAATACTATTACTTCACCAAAAAATGTACTTAAGTAGTAGGAATTTTAAAAGCATTGCAATACCATAAGCAAAGGTTGACCTCCGCATCCTTACATACTTAGCCAGTCGTTACGCTAACGCGCCATTTCTTCAAATTCCCGATACCCGTACAATCGTTTTGGTTAACGATGCACTAATGCGTTTGCACTGTTCCCATTACCAGGAGGCCACTCGAACTCTCATTAATATCATTCGATTAATATAAACTTATATGTACTAGTAATGTATATTTCGTTGAGCGTAATAGTTTCCTTAATTATGGGTAAGCTAGCAACTGCGACCAGAATGTGTTAAGTAATGTACCCTAATTAACCTAATGCATAGTCAAAGTAGGTCCGGGACTATATGCGATACTGTGTTGTTTCAACAATATTATTAACTATTCACTGTACTGTATACACTATTCACTTACAGAAACATACATTCACGAACTCTTAGAATAACAAAACGAACTATATGTACCACACATTTCGTTTTGTTTTTAATATGGATATGATCCATAAAATATTTGGCCCCATAAAATACATTGTGGAGTACCGCACATTTTCAACAACTATAAAATAAATCTGACGTAACAGCACCTATAAACATTCAAAAGCAATTTATTCTCCTCAATGCGATGTGAACTAAGGCTTGTATCCCTTCATAAAGAATTCTAAACGTGCATTCTCGCATTACGCCATCTTGAGATTTATGGCAACCCGCTGTCCGCCATATTGTTCCAAATTTAAAAATATTTATTTTCTTGCCGAATCCCATCCCTTGTATCAGAATTGTTGTTTCGATAAGCCTTGAGTGGACTTCGGAGACTTGTTCAGAATTTTATTTGACCGGATACTTTTTTGTCATTTATTACATTCAGGTTGTATTTACAAAATACTAACCCGCTTTACTAGAAAACTTTGATATTAACTCATGGTTGTAGGTAGGTATTAAAAGTCACAAGTAGAAGAACACCATTATCCAAAAGATAGATATATTTATTAGAGCTATAACAGTTTAAAATTTATTTTTATTTAGGTAGATTAGTTAGTTTCGAGTTAGCAACATTTTTAACTATCGTCAATGCTAATATTTCCGTAATAGACCCAATTTTGGGTATGTTGAAAATTCCTTTTTAATATTTATCGAACAATTCAGATCATGGCTAAAAATAACCAAAGTCTATCCAACTTTAGACACAAATAAAATTTATTTGCTTCTAACATTTCGATGTTCGGAATTTATTACGAAAAAACGTAAAGACAGATTCGCTGTTCGAAACATATAAATTTAAAACGTAGCGGAAAATTAAAATGGCACCCGCGGTGAGGAAACGCCTGAAAATAATGTTATATACAATGCAACCGAACAAACACCATAAAAAACACAATATTGCCATGAAAAATTATACCAAGGCACTTTTAAATATATCACAAAATATTAGTCTTAGCAGGATTGTTATCAACTTTATTAATAAAAGATAACACTGTCGACTTTCTTTTGTTTACTTACTAAAACAAGCATAGAATACAGAATGACGTAGAACTAGTATAATAGGTTCTTTATTGTTTGTCGTACAAACCAATAATTGTAATCAAAGCTAGTAGAAAACTGACGCTTCCATATGTGTCAATTACTTTGTACAAACAGTATAGCCTGGCCTTATAACATATAACAACACATAGCTATAATTGCATTTCTCTAGTTAATATACAAAAAAAAACTTGAAAACAATTCAATCTACTGTAGTAAGTATCTACCATTTTTCAAAAGCAAAACGTTTATAAAATTTATAAACATGAAAAACATTTAATGTTTTTTATGTTTCCTGTTCTTATATCTTCATATCTTACATGATATGACGACATAACCAATACGTAACAAATATTCAATATGTAAATATACATTATTAAGTTTGGCACAAGACCGGTAATACAATAAAACGAAACAGATAAGGAAATCCGAGGAATTTTAAATTGTTGCGAGAAAATCTAATAATCCCACTTCAGATAGACGCGGGCTGGATCAGCCAATTGATCAATGACAGAAATTCTCTGGATTATTGAGAAATTGCTCTCATTCGATTACAGCAAAGAGTAGTACTACAGGAAATATGTTCGATTAACGTTGTATTGGTAATGTCATGTATTATACAAGTACAAGTAGATTACCCATTGATGTCTTATATGGAGATGTAGGCCTACCTACTCAGTAAGCTGTTGTTGTTGTTTGTTATACATTGAGAAACGGTTTTGTTTTAAGTGAGTATATGTTTCGTAAGGTGCGCTTACACGGGCAACTTAAATTGGGAAATTCTTGTAAATTTTTATACAATTTTTGTATTGATATAAGAGACGTCAAACATAGGTATAATAATAATACCGGTCTAAATGTTCCATTGCTGGGCACAGGCCTCTTCTCATGTAGAGAACGAACAACCGTTGATTGCCACGCTAGCTCACTTGCGGGTTGATAATTTCGGATTCCAATTTTTGGAATCTAGGTCTCCTGACGAGGTTTTCTTACACTGTTTGCCAATGGTGTCTTATAATGACATATAACTTTATCAAAGTCACATTAGTACTTGCCTGTAGCGGGTTCGAAACTGCAACGTTGTGCATACAAATCCGTTCGTTGAACCGCTAGGCCACCACGACATAAATAGGTATATTGTTCATTCCAACTTGATCAAGATACTATTTAACTATGTTGATCAAACACAAAATTGAATCATATACTTACATACTTAGAAGTAAAAAGATGTTTGATAATTCTTAGAACTCAAGTTAACTGCAGGTTAGTTAGGTACGTAAATAATGAATTAAGGTATTTAATTAATTAAATACCTTAATTAATTAAGTTGAGAAGCAAAGTCCGCGGCAAAGGTAAAAAAGTATAAAAACAACTAGAAACAAACGAGCATAAAATATAACTCAAACCTGAACTGAATACGTATGAGCTAATTAAAATATTTTAAGAGCATAGTTAATTACTTTGCTGCTATAAAACCTAGTTTAGCTCTCTTTTAGATTTAAAAGCTTTATAAAACGAATATTCCTTTGTGTTCTAACTTTAGAAGCTAAAGATCACAGATGTGGTCGAGGATACCTATGTTTACTTTTTTTATGTTATTTAAACTACCTACTTACCCTACTCAAAATCTTTGATCTTTGCCCTACATTTAGGTTATGATAAAAGTATGTACCTAGGATATTCGTATGCTAAAATGGGAGTTTAAGTTTAAGTTTCAATGTATCTTGGTATATACTTAGGTACATAGCAAATTTTAGTATTTAGGTATTATACACAATGACAATGACGACCTCAGTGTTTGGGTGGCGTACACATCGGTTTTTAAGGTGTCATTAGCTCTGACTCTGAGGTCCCGGTTTCGATCCCCGGACGGGTCTATGTAGAAAACCACTATTCTACATGGTTTCGGGTCTGTTTGTTTGTGGTACCTTCGTTGTCTCTAATTCCATAACACAAGTGCTTAAGCTACTACCTTGGGTTCAGAGCAATGTATGTAGTGTTGTCCACATTTATTTATTATTATTATTTACAGTTATTTTAATTATAAAATCATAAAACACAAATTAAATACATTTTCCATTTAAGTTTCCGGAAACTCAAAATTCCCTACAACAAAAGCTGTCTTCAAAAACTCTGTAACAATTTCAACCCCAAAACCTTCAGATCTCAAAGATTGGACGTCTAACCTTAAAGCGATAAAGAAATTAACCGCCGCGACTAGCAAACACGTTAATTGAGTTAACCTGTAAACGTCATGTCACAGTCAACCCTTTTCTTCTGAGGTTATTGTGTTTGTTCGCCGTTAAGACTGCGCTGTTTGGAGTTTGTTGTTGTTATAAATACATTTTATTAACTGCTACTATTCAGGTATAATTTATTTATAACCAAAATTGCTATTTTAGTTTTTTTTGGGATTTAACTATGTATAAAATCTACAGGAGTACTCTAATCGGACACATTTTCTAAAAGTAAAATTTTACCCAGTTAAAACAAAAGAAAAACCTTTTCCAAACCCCTGCGTTCTTAATAGCCATTTATATAGAAATTAAAACGAAATTCCGCCTTCGGAATCCTTTTGTAAAAAAAAAAACAAGCGTACATTCCGGCCTTGCGTAAACATCAGATCGTACATTTCTGCGTAACAAATGAAGAAATATCATTCGTGAGTCCATAATTTCATATTTGGGGAGCGTTTTTCCTTCATTACACGTTTTTCGAGACAAGAGTCTAATCTCCAACGGGCTGGGCCCGCCCGGACTGTCTCCGGGAATTAAATTATGCCTTTCCATGAATATTATACTCGATGTCGCAATCTTTTTGCGTTACTTAACCAAGAGTCGACTGAAAAAATCTCAATGAATCATAATATAAAATCCTCTAGAGTGTAGAGGTCTTAAGCTTAGGGAAGGCAGGTAATATGGATCATCCTTCTTTAAAAATTATGTGAATTTTTAGTTTCAATTTCTGCTTCTAACGTTAAGTAGTCGACTCGAATTGAATTTAAATCCGCTTTAGTGAAAAATTGTGATTGATCTTTATATTTCAATTGAGTTGACCTTAAGACTTTGTTTAATTTCAAATGGCTGAAATTCTGACAAAATTTCGAATTTTCGTAAATATACAATCCATTTGTGCAAGTTTTACAAATAGTTGGCAACGCTAGAAAGTAAAGTCTCGGCAGCAGCTTTATCTTGTTCGCACAATAGAAAATAACTGTCACTAACCATTGCAGTTGGTTACCTAGCTTCAGTGTTTTTTCAGCGTGTAATATACATCCAAAAATATAATGATGCGTCCCATCAAAGTTCAATCTCGTGGAAAGCAAATAATCACGGCAATGTATCCGGCCGTGGCAGGTCACCCTACGGCGCCGTAGTTTTTTATCGTAGAGCCGAGATAAATGTCCGGTTAGCGGGGGTCCAACGTTGATTTATACAGAACGTCCGTCAGGGCAACGAATTACGTAGGCTACGATGTAAATCACCTAACGTCGGAGGCGAATCGATACCTTTAATGCCATACCGATGTGAATACCTCCGTTGAGGTCGAGGTGTTTCTTCTCCACTTTAATGTTTAGCCTTCAGACTTCATTACAAAAAGGAGAATTTCTAACTAGACCAGATATCATCATCATCATCATCCACAGCCTTTGTCATCCCACTGCTGGACATAGGCCTCTCCTTTCATGTGCCATTCTCTCCGGTCCTGTGCCAGTCTCATCCAAATTCGACCCAGAACTTTAGTAATGTCGTCGACCGATCTTGCTCCCGGACGACCGACGCTTCTTGTGCCTAACCTAGAATCTAGATATCACTCATAGTCAAATAGGCAGATGTTACTGATTTGACTGTTTTAGTTCAACATTACTAGAGCTGTAGGTAGGAAGAAGAAGAAGGGGCATAACAAAGGTGCCAGTAGAAACTAGTCTCTCACAAATCGGCCTCTCCATCACATCCAGTCATTTAGTATAATCATATTAAACATTTACTACTATTGTCCCGAAGGTAGAATGTCATCAAGTCGACCAATAAAGGATCAATATGTCGTTATTTTCAAATGATAGGGTTAAACTGAATGTCTTTTTGATATTATCCTTTTTCCACTATAGATAAGAAAACGGTTGTCTATTTATTTTTGAAAAGAAAGAGACGAAGGTGTACTTATTTACTGTTGGTATTGTGTAACGCATTGTCTTTTGTTTTTTGAAGAAAGGCTATTTCTCGACACGCCGATTTATTTCATCACACACACATGTGCACAACTCATTAATGTCGACAACCAAAAAAGTTTTAACATAAGCTCAAACCTGCCGCAGATTAAAAAGGTCCACAGACGCATAATAGATTAAAACAATAAGTAACTCGGTAACAAACATAGGCCACCATCATTATACCTCTGATGTTTATTGCTACAGGCCGACTCCGAACTTTTTATTACGAAAAAGTTGACGATCGTAAAACACGTACAGGTGGATTAAAAAAGGGCAAAGTTTTGTTGGCGCTGTAGGGACCAGGGGCCAGGATTTAGGCAAACGAAGTACGCAAAGTGCGAGAACTTAGGAGAGTCCTTACACTGAGTTTTTATTTTGTTTCTGTATTGTAACAGCCTGTTTGGAAGTTAAATGAGACGTGGGAGTTATAATGGCTTAATTATGCTATCACAGTGTGGTACTTATTTTACGAAATGACAGCAAAAGTGTATCTAGTGAGTTATAACTTATAAGAATAATGTTTTTGACATGCACTAGTCTAATAATAGTGTAAAGTTTTATACAAAACATATAGTACCAGTGGCATACGTAGGTACCAACCTAAGGATTTTATTATTACTTATGTTTTGTTGAAAAGTTAAAATAATTTGAAACTAAAGCTTTCTTATGAAATTAGCAAAGCCTTTCTACAATTCATGTGTAATAATTAAATTAATAAATAAAATAAAACTATTAATTCATAATCTACAGATCAATTCAAAACGCTTAAGGAGTTTTACCTGCCTCCTAACCCAATTTAAGTTAATTAATTCCATTCGGTCTTACGTTAACCGCAAAACGTTAAGAAGGCAAAACTGCTAACGTTTAATGTAAAATGGGTCTGTTTGATTACAAACAAACGAGGTTACATTACAGACACTTTGTACTTTACAAGCACAAGTACGTAAGCAATGTAGACGCTTAACCAACCAAAAGGCATCTTAGCATGTCTTAGAGTGATCCATTACAAATAACACTATGTCACCGAGTCAGTCTCACTGTCTTTCATTACTGAAACACTGCCAACGTTGTCTAGGATACTATAATTGGAGTACCACATCTAAATAACTCAAAATCTAACTTATGCATATCAGAATGGAGTTCAATTTTGAATAGCGTTACATCACTAACGTTTCACTTTAAAAAACGCCTTGGATGTCGAGTGGAGGCTCGAGAGGAATGGGTGTGAATACTGGAAAGAATACCCTTCCTCATTCAGCACAGCAGGAGCGTTACGAAAAGATTATTGTCACGGTTTTGAAAAGAAAAAGAGAATTTAAAAAAGAGTTGGGTGGCAGATAGTACCTGCTTATTTTGAACATATTTAAAATGATAAACTCTTGTTAATTATACCTACCTGAAAAATTATATACCTACTTACATAATTATATTATACCGAATCGCATGTACGTACTTTTGTCATTGTTGTGACAATAGTACCTACCTACATAATATATGATACACAAGATTATTGTCTAACAAATATAATTCGATTGAACTGTAATTTACGAAAAATCTGAGAATCATAGTAAAACAGGCTCATATCTTCTCTACATAACAATCAATAAAAAAATATACCTACCTATCTAAAGAATCACAAAGCATTCATGAACGCAACAATAATCAACTGAAACAAACTAAGTAATCCATAAAAGTCGTTCGCACATGACAACTTACGTTTTGAAGCAAAAAGTTTAATTTAGCCCTTGAGTTATAACCGGCAGCTGGTGCTCAGTAGGGTCGCCAAATAGGCAACATAATATTATGTCGGTAAAAAAGAAGAAACTGTAATAAAATGCATTTTTTTCCTGACTGCCAGCTACTTATTTTTTCTTATTTTTAATTATATTTAAAAAATAGGGTAGGTATGTAACGATCTGTTTTAAATAACGAACAGCCTGTACTCTGTAAAAGTTTCTTAAATTAATTCTACAAGTCTTTATAATGGAGGAATTTATACAACATTTTCAAATATAAATTTAATAAATAAGTAGGTCTCATAAAACATTGATATAATTTTATTTTTATTTCGTTGCAGGACGGCCCTAATGTCGGGTGTTATTGGGCGTAAATTGCAATATGGCTGCCGAGAAAAATTACAAGTGGGAAATGCTGAGAACCCTTCAAACTGCATGGAGGGTTCGAACTAGAGAGGTGACGACTGAAAACGCTTTGTGATAATGAAAATGGAGGATTTGGTGCTCACGTTGCGTATGAGTAGGTACAGGAAAACATGCTGAAAATGATATTTTTGTTTGAAAATATTTTTAGTGGTGAAGATAACATTTGTTTGTTTTTTAAGTCTATTTACACGCCTCATAGTTATATCAAAACTTTATTAAAATACACATTTATATTCATAAATTTTCTAACCGATAAAAAAATCTAATATATAAGTATATAGTATTTAAGTAAGTAAGTAGGTATCTACTTAATTCATGTGCATTTATATAAACCTAGGTACCAAATAGAAGTAGGTAATACGTAGGTTCCTACCTCAGAGCATTAAACTACATATGTAGGTACAAAATAGAATCTATATTCTTTCTCATTGTTATAGCTGTCACTGCCACTGTCACTTCTTTATTACTTGTATCCCCATGAGAGTCCCAAGAGCTTCACACCGTGATCCTCCCACGTAATAATGAAAGCTGCGAAGAAAGAAAAAAATATATAGACTCTATAATAATATTGGAAGCCAACCTCCAGTTAACAAAATGTACAAGTTAAAAAATATATATCTTTTTAAAACTCATGATGTAGCTATTTTCGTAATTCGGTTCTTCACTTTATTATTAAGCTAGTTGTGACCCGCGTTTAACACGCCTTGCTTTTTTCCTAATACTACTAGGAACAGGTTATTGGCCTTTTAACCTTCCTCGAGAATTTAGCGATCAGTAGGGTAGTTTATTAGAAGATTAGCGCGTTCTTTCAAAAAAGCTATTAGCTTGATTATATTAGTAGCGAACTACCACAGCTTCGCACGGGAAGACATAGTAAAGAAGTAATCTAGACACGCGGGAGCGTGTCAAGCCAAGTTCCAGTAACAGAACTGGCGAGCAGCACCGTGTGTAATATTACACGAACCATTTGGAGCCACTTTTGACCCCCTCATAACTCAAAAACTGTTTGACATAAACGTGTCAAATTTGGCTCATATATTGAGACTTGCGAGATACATATGTGCTCCAAATTTCATAAACACATCTCAAACGGTTATTTAGATATTAACGTCCAAAAATCGTCATTTTTATCACTGCCTGACCTATAGATCAAAATTCTAACCCAGTTCCAGATGACCTAGAAAGTTCAAATTTGGCATGCAGATAGGTAATTAGATGAATACAAAGGAAAAAATCTGAAACTGGTAAATTTTTTATCATTTTATTCTAATTTTTCACTTAATTGATTCTATTAGGAACAATTAACTTATACCCGTAAACGTAGGAAAATACTAGTTTAACATAAACCATTTGGTATTAATTTTGTTATAAATAAGTACCTACGAATAATTTATGTACAAAAAGTAATGATATCGCATCAAAAACATAAATGTAAAATGAGAGCCACGTTCAAAATTATGATATTATATGCCTAGGTTGTTGACTTCAACGACAAAAGAAGTGAGATCTAAATGGGTGCCAAGTTCAATTGGCGGTCCTGAAAGTTATTTATAACAACATAAAATATAATATCTTCTTATAACTTAGGATAATATATTGTAGCCTAAGGACTGACTTGGCTAGTTTTGATATACGAATTATATTATAGCCTTCGCAAGTTTTAAACCTTTTATTTGTCGGTTCTTATTTTATTATTCCGAAAACTAGCCATCGAACATTGATTCGTATATGAGAACTAGGCAAGTCAGACCTTAGGCTACAATATATTATCCTAAGTTATAAGAAGATATTATATTTTATGTTGTTATAAATAACTTTCAGGACTCACCATTGAACTTGGCACCCATTTAGATCTCACTTCTTTTGTCGTTGAAGTCAACAACCAAGGAATATAATATCATAATTTTGAACTTGGCTCTCATTTTACATTTATGTTTTTGATGGGATACCTATTACCTATATTATACAGTATAGAGAGATACCTCTAAAAATCAATAAGATAAACATCAAATAATTTTTATCTATAGGTACAATAGTTATTTACCTAAGTTCATTGCAATTCTGCTATTCATTCCCCACTCTGACAAATATTAAAACAACGCTGCCTACATACAAAATCTGTGTAAGAACATGAATATTTAATAAGCAATAAGTAGCTAATGCATAAAATACTTACAGAGAGTTAAGGTAGAGAGTTTTCATAAGAAAATTTGGAATCCTTCTTAATAATTAAGATTCTGGATTAAAAAAAACGCTGAGTAACACAGGTAGACCTTGATACCTTTAACTTGTTTTCTAGATTTCTACGGCTGAATCCACAGATTATATTATTATAGTAGGATCTACTACGTACTTACTAAAAATAAGGACCAATAATGTCGGCAAGCACCCATTAGGTATACTTATCTCTTCTACTTTTACTTACTTACTTGTCTGCTATCTTAACGTTACATACGATTTTACAAGGAAATTTACCTACCTACCTATTATGTTCTACCAAAATCAGTTGGCGCACAGGCTAGTTATTAGAGTCGGACTCTGCCCTAGGTGAAGCGGGTTCAATCTCTATACGAGACCATTTATTTATGCAATCAGCCGATATGTACTACATGTTCCAGGACTGGGTGTCTGTATATTATGTTATTTATAAATACTATAAACGCACCGAAGAATCCGAAAACAACACTAATAAAACAAAAGAAACATACCTATAATTTAACAGGTAGGTATCTAAAAGATTTTGTTCGAAAATAAAAAAATACTGTCTATCAACTAGGTTAATCCCGCCTTTAGTAACCTAATTTGATAGATACAGTTTTCACCTTTATCCCCGTCAGTGACGAGGTGCGCGGCCGGTCCGGTCAACATCCGTACCGGCCGGACATCATTTCAGAACCGGAAAATCGCCAATCTCCTCTCCCTACAGATTTTTTTATTTTACACACCCATATTACACATCATGCTTTACTTTATACCTACAATTTAGTAGTTCACGTGTATTTTTTGTTTCTTTTACTTTAATTTTTATTGAAGAAATAAAACATAATTTACCTACTTAGGTACTTACCTACCTAATTGTATTTTCAGCCATGATCGTCCCAATGTAGAGCAAAGACATTGAGACGATCGTGCATTATTTACCTATAAGTAGGTACTACAGTACTACCAACGCACTTAAACATCTAGACTCCTTTATAAATTCAACTTAAGTACTACTTATATCGGGAACTTGGGACCTACCAATTGTATTCCTTACCTATTTAAAAAGGTTCCGTAACCAAATAAAAATGATCTATTTTTAACACACGTAACACCTTGAACCTATGTAGGTATAAGAGTAATACCTACAAGTTTTGTAATTAGATAAGTTTACAGACACATTATAGGTACCTATTTCCTACAATGAATTGTAGGTACCTACCTAAGGTAAGTAAAGAACGTACAAAAACTAACTCATAACTCAAGCAAAATGGAATATTTCCTTTAAATCCCTTACCTGGTACCATTTGGCAATATGCTATGATTTATAGGTAAGAGATATTTATTAGGCCAATAAAATTTGTCCTTAACTCTCAGCGTTCTACCTTCTTCATATATCATACATAGGTACTTGGTCCACGTAGCAGCGGCGTGAATTACGGGATAATGTGTAGGTAGGTACCTACCTAGTTAGGTATAAATTATAATCGTCCAGTCTGGTCACTTGTAAGGCTTTTACATTAAAAAAGACGACTACCTCGTAGTCACACCAGTGTGACTATTAGGATATTTTTCCTATTAGTCACACCGCTTAAACCCTTTACACTTTACTTACATTTTATACTTAATAATTAATATGTAACATAAAATTAATAAGTGTTGAAAAAAAGGGAACATTTTGTCGCACAAAATTTACTCGATAATGTTTACTATTTTGAATTACACTTAGTGAATTAATTAAAAGTAAAAAACCGGTCAGAATATTTTGTCGCGCAGTTGCACTGCGGTGCAGTTCCGCCTAGTGCGGTCGCACCCTCATATTATGAAATTGTAGTGCAGCA
The DNA here is from genome assembly GCA_932294365.1 of Diachrysia chrysitis. Taxonomy (NCBI): domain Eukaryota; kingdom Metazoa; phylum Arthropoda; class Insecta; order Lepidoptera; family Noctuidae; genus Diachrysia; species Diachrysia chrysitis. The sequence goes on along the minus strand of OW028649.1, from coordinate 4,430,813 downwards.
GTGTAGTTCCACTGCCGCTAAGTGTGTGTTGTCTCGTACAATTTCATTTCATATAAATAATATTTTGCGTAGTGTCACGAATTTCCGCTGGGGTACAGGGTACAGTCGTACAGTTCTGCAGTGTGGTCTCATACCTTTAAACCTCTTTAGTCAGTAGACTAGCCCACTATCCTTGCTGTTCCACTAGCTTTGCTCACCTAACAGCATCTTTATTAATGCGAAAGGAACCTAATAGCCAATAGGATAGGAATAGTTTTAAAATCCTAATATTGATCTTTAAATGATATATCTTGTGATGTGTAGTTATGTATAGTAAAGAATTATGTAGTGAAGATGTACAACTCTATTGCTAGAAACAGGTTGTAGTGCATTAAAATGATAAAATAATACAACACATTACAACCAACTAATTATAATTCCTAATATAACAAAATAACATTAAAATCAATCAAACTTCATCGACAAGCTTAAACCTTGAGTGTTGTGGTTCAGGTATGATATTGTAGTATTTCTTCATTATAGTCTGTTCTTCCCGGCCTCCATAAATTCTCTGGACCCAAGTGTGCTCCCAGTTGGGATCAAATTTCTCACAGGTGACCACCACCTTGCCAGCTTCCATTGCAAATAGGGTACCATTTCTACCAAATCCAACCTGTAAAAATAATTGATGTTAGTAAGAATATTATTTGCAGTGTTTATTTTACAATCTAGATAGCTGAGCAAAATCAGTGTCCTTTGGTCAGCTCAAACAAGTTGGATTCCGATAAACCTTACAACAAAATAAAGCAATGCATGTAAATTATATAACATAAGTGATAAAGAACGCTTACATTCAATCCTGGGTGAAACCTGGGAGTTCTTTGAGTAGCTAAAATATATCCTGCCTGAACAAAATGTCCATCTTGCACCTTCCACCCTCTGTGCTTCGGCCTCACTTTACAATTCGTGTTCGATGTACTACCTCCCGTCTTCTTACTGGCATTGCGGACAAACTCTACAGTAAAAAGTTTTATTTATTTTTCTATGTATTAATAACCTGTAAGCTCAAAATATTTTCACTTCATAATCCTTACCTTTCATGAATGTGTTTGCTTTACTACTATTTAGTAATAAATTTAAAGACATTTTAGCTTATATTTATAATGTTATATTAATCGAATTTTGTTTTTTCTAAATGAAAAATTGTAACACTTCGCGAAAATCACAATTCAATTCCATATCTTTGACAGATTGTCTTTTTGAATTTGACAGGTAAGGTTACATAGTAGGTATTGACACTATTAAATAATTGCAGGTGATAATAAGATTTTTTAAATCCCCACAAAATCATTCGTAAGAAAAATGGTTAAAAATCTAAATAGCTATATGCGTTCCATAAACTCCATAACAAGCATAGAAAGCACCTACACACATAGTTGCTTTCTGTGCTATGGCAACAATCCTTCTTTACGGTTTTATTTTATTACTAGAGAAATTTAATACAAAAGTACAATATATAATAAGTATAAGAGAGAAATACTTTTTTCTGTTACTTCATTATAATATTTAAAGAGTTTGTTAGAAAATCAATACAATAGCCTCAGGGTAGGTTTCCTTCAAATATTTGCTACTATCTATGGTTACTCGGAAAAAAATCTAAGACGGAAAATTATAAATTAATGTGAACAGTGAAATTAATACTTGACATTTGAGTTCATTTGATATGCTACAAGTTTGTTTAACAGCCAATCTCCTTGCTAGAATATAAAAAGTGTAAACATTAATTTTGTTATAGTCTGAAAGTAAAAATATTATTTTTATTTAGTAACAATGGCATCTGACCCACTGAACGTCGCTAGACGTAAATTAAATGAAGTGCTTGGTGAAAAGTCGACAAAATATTTCAGCCACATGAAGCAGTGGTTCCGAATGAAGCTCACTAAAGAAGAATTTGATACTGAAGCTCGAAAATTACTGTTTCCTGAACAAGTGCATCACCATAACGAGTTCCTACTGGCGTTGTTAAATAAAGTCGAGGGTTTGGCCGAAGCTTCAATAAGTATTGCTCAAGAAAAGGCCAGTTCGCATAACAAAAACAGTCGGAAACATAAAAGAAGTTCCCGTACATCAGAGAGGTCAAACTTCGAACCTGTTGATTTACTGGAGTACTTGCCGCCAAGCTCACCACCAGGCGCAGGCAGTGATGGTGTTAAATACGCCGCGCAGGTAATTATTCGTTTATATTCATAATGCTTGGCAAGGGTCTCCGTTTAGCTCCAAGCCCTTGGTAATAACGGTTGTTAAACAAAAGTTGAATATTTATTATGTATGTAACATTTTCCATGACTAGGCACACATTTCTTTTAAAAGTTCTTTTTTATATTTTCAGGAAATATTCCTACCTGATCACGCGCTTGTAGTGGGCCGGTTTATGTTGGCAGCTTGGGACCTTGGTCTCGAAGGTGCAGATGATGATGCAGCTGATGTCATTGTAGTAGCTGTGCAACATTTCCTCAAGAATGTTCTAACTGCTGTATTATCTCAGAGAAAAGGGTACAAGTTCCACAACAAGCGTTTCATGTATGATATTGGAAGTGATATGCCGAATATGTGGTTACGTAATACTGCAAAACTGTATGACCCACAAACAGAGGGACGGGTGAATGTTGATGAGGGCATGACGGACTTGTTGGGTCCACGTTGCCCTCCTACCATCGATGAGATGGAACATGCAGCTGCACTCGAAATTGCTTGCAGGTGAGAGTTTAAGTTTTATAAATAAATAATTAAGTCAGTTTTTATTAAAACTTTGACACCAAAACCTGTCACACTCTCTCTAAAAACTTATCACAAGAGTGTCTAATTTTATACTAAAAAGTAAAAACATTCTAATTATAACTGGTTGTCAGTTATCGCGGCTAAAAGTAGCCTTTGTCCTTTCTCTGGCTCTAGACTATCTGTGTACCAAATTTCTTTTAAATCGGTTCAGCAGTTTTGCCATGAAAGAACAAGTGAGGATTTGTTTTTGTATGTTTTGAAATTAATGTGTATTCTTTTTCAGTGAAACAAACAACGAGCCCAATGATGATGTACTAACTATAGATGAATTTTACAACACACTATTGACTCACAAGAACATTATATCCTGTCACTCAGTATATGCCATTAACATGGAAAGATTGGCTACACTACTGAACCATCCTAGTGTTTAAGAAAAGGTAATAAAGGTATATCTTACTGTAGAACTTCTTTTTATTCTATCATGGTATTTAGAGCTAAATAACTTAGCAAACACTAGTTCTGTTGAGAAATAAAATAAATAAGCTGTTATTTTTAAGATCTTTAATCAATTAAGTATTGTAAATCAATGTAATTTTCATTTGTCATTATATTATAAACAATAAAATATAAAGGATTTTTACTTATAATTATTTTGTCCATATATATGTATAATCTTGAATGATCTTAGTTTAAGTTTTAGCCTGGACTTAGGCCATATTTTAACATTTCAATATTAATTAATAATTAGACTCTTCTATACAACAACACTAATTAACACCAATCAACATTATCTTACATTAAATTAGGACAGTTATAGTTACAATACTTGTCCAAAAAAAACAAAACTCATTAAACAACACTATGAAACACAAATCTACTCTATTTATGGCTTCCGAGACATTAAAGGTGATTGGCTAGGATCAGAGGGTGACTCTACAGTCACTTGGGGCACACTCCTGCCTGCCTGTGGGGTCCTCTGAGGAGTTGGTCTCTCTGGTAGCTGTTCCAACTCGTGTGCCTCTGCCTCTTCGGCATCAGGTCGAACTGCTCCTAGAAACCTTCGTTTCTTCCACGCGACAAAGCCGAGTACTGCTAGTAAAGCCGCGATCCCAATTGCTCCGAATGTTATGCCGGTCGCTGACGCTGTCGACATTGTATACAGTCCTAAATAGAATTGTAAATGTTAGATTATTTTATAACAAACTAATGATTGTAATTTTGTAAATTATCAGATAATTATATTTACTAAATAGCATTAAGAAATAATAATATCTTGGGACAACTCACACCGTTTTCTGATTCTAAACTATGCATAGCCTAGAATATGGCAACCAGACAACTAATAAAAATACTATATAGTTCTAAATACATACTTATATAGATATATTACACCCAGAAATTTAATTACGTAGTAAACTTCATAATTTCGAAGGGAAACTAGTTTCTTTTTATTCTATCATATTTTTTTCTTATCACGTCCTTCTTTTAGGACATCACCATCACAATTCTAATTGATGTTTAAGTATAATAAAAAAATAGTATTCATTGTTAATTGCATATAATACCTTCAACATCGAATTTAATGGAGTCGATATGCTCTTGCCCGTCGTCAAGACCAGCGCCGCAGGTCCAGAACCCGACATCCTCATATTTAACCTTACGTATGGTTACTGCACAGTCACCGCGATCCAAACTTTTGTTACTCGGGAAGTAATATCTTCCTAAAATCGGACTGAAATAAATACAAAAAAAAAGTTTGTACCAACTTATTTAAAAAACGAATCTGTAATAAAACGTAGTTATATGCGTTACAAAAACAATAGGTATTGTCGTCCAGAAATCTACACACATTTTTTAATGCGTAGCTTAGGTTCTATGATTATATATGTGCACAGGTGCATTGGTTCTCCCTTGGACTATTTTAGGGTAGTTATAAATACATAGGTATACACTTTTGCAAAATGTTATAGATACATTGGTGAACTTTTTGCGTTATCTTTTATGGGTCTCAGTATAAGTACCTACCTAAGGTTATTTCTAACCTTATGAAGATACGTAAAAGTAAAAGTATTGAAATTATAAAATAAATATATTTTTATTCAACTTACTCTGCAGCAGTCACGCCTGAATTAATACTAAAAGGCTGACCAACGGGTGGTTCGAAGCGGCAATAGCTCAAAGGTATAAGGCCTTTAGTGGTAGCACAGGCTAACGTTATCGGCTTGCCGTGTATTGCAGTCACATTCTTCTGGACTGCAGCGACCTGCATTACCACTCTAACTTGTATGGACTGCATGATTTCCGCCCCAGTGGCTTGTGTTCCTATATGACAGCGCCATATTCCGCTGTCGTTCTTCGTAGCTTTTACTTTTATTGCGCAATGCCCCGCATTGAGCGTTGAACCTGAAAAGCTAAAGATGAAGATATGAGCGAAGTAGCAAACCGATTTTGTACTTGTAACTGCAGCTTTACCTACCTTACTTAAGATTGAGTTATCTACTAAGTGCAATCCAATAATAAAATTAATATTAAGTTGGCATGACGTTGATAGTAGTGTTAATTATAATTTGGAAGTAAATTGCAATGATAAATAATGTAAAAAAACGTAGGTAAAATCAAATACTTATATTGAAAAAATCATCAATCTGTTTAAAAAACTGGTTTAAAAAGTGTTTCTATACGGCAAGTTCAAAGACAATAATGTTGTTACCCTGTTTCTAAATGTTTCTGCCTGATACACAAAATACTCTACATTACTTAGGTATATTTATGCAATTTAGGTATCCCATATAACACATTGGTAACAAATGGCACAGATAGATATTTACCTATCTTTATTTTAACTTCTAGATATATGTATATCAATATATTAACAAAGAAAACGCACACTTCAATAATTTTATTAAGTACCTATTAGGTAGGTACCTACTATAGGTGTGTATTTATGATTTAATGTAAACAAACCTACTTACGAGTATCGTTTTCCAGAGGGATGTATAAATCCACAGTAAGCCATAGGCATATCTGTTTTACAAACTATATTAATATTTTCATTTTGCGACGCCAATATAGTTTCCACACCATCGACATCAAACACTCTAAACGCTGCGAATAAAATCGATATAATTACGACCACTAAAGCACACCAACTTATTTAAAACTATACTAATATAGGTACTATACCTTGTATTCTTAAAAAATATTCACTCACTGTTATAAATGATAGATATAGGACTATTAAATTATATTTACACATTTTATTGTCAGCTCCAGGCTGTTCATATGACGACTAATTTATCCAGCGTAAGTAACAATAATAAAACTAACTACCCTCTCAGCGGCGTGATAATTGTGTCATAGGTCGCTTTACGGGTGCACTGTGATAACTCCGAGACAAATGATAATCAATTAGGTAACAAATTAATCTAATAATGTCTATCAGTTTCTATGCAGACAGTGACATGTTAGTAATTGTGTTCCCTTAGCCCTATCCACAAATAGTGTGGATTTCTATTAACGAATTGGTTGTTGTTATGTTAATTTTGGCATTGATAGAATATCTCATGAAGGCTGTAAAATCTGGCAATAACCGTAGAATTGGTTTTCCATTGTTAATGAAAAGGAATGCTTAAGTTGCAGATACGATAAATAACAAGCCATTAGTTATGGTCATGTAAATGAGGCTATATAGTTGAATCTGCGTAGCATATTATAATACCAATTTGCAAAGTAACCAATTCTTTTCGTGGACATGGGCGTAGAACTACATAATATGATTATTTAATGCTGCAATAGTTACATAATTAATTAGATAAGTTCACGTAGCTTGCTAGCGCTCTGAGTACTTTGCTACACTGTTGCGTAAGTATGCTGCTCGTTTTCGTATACCTTTCCTATCGTTTATCCATCTATTCATCACTCATCGATCTTGTATTTTTGATGCGGCTCTAAATATAAGTATTATACAAAGTGTCGTTTTGCATTCTCGTCAAATTTCTGGAGACTGTTAAGAAAGTCATAATTAATCAAATAAAATTAAATATCTGCTCAATATTTAATACATACTTGTTTTTTTAGTTGTTTAAGTTTGACTGTATTTCAGAATACACAACTTTCAAAGAACAGAATCGCCCCATTGCGTATGCGGTAGGCAGTGTCTTTATGCGTGTGTCTGTAAAAAAATAAGTTACAGTGTGGTATCGTATCATATCTGCGTATCACACGGGCCGCGTTTTGAAATGCTTGTCCCACAATAAGAAAATTAGAACAAAGAAAAATACCTACTTATTTTATTATTGATCCGTTTAGAGAATCATTACCCTAGTTACCTCCTTGAATTTGACGATAATGCAAAACGACACACATACTTATAGAAATGAATTCCACATCCATCATTTCCGAGCCAAACGGGCCATCAGTGGTTGTGGTCAGTGGCCCGTTTGCACCGAGCCTATGTACCTACACCATGCCGTAAAACAATACAATCACCTCTTCTTCGGCCTCCCGTGCCAAGCTACACATGTCTATAGGTACATAGTATTATAATTATACACATATTTATCAACTTAAAAAAACAAATGCGCAAATTATATAAAATCTTAATCGCCAATAGTTTTTTAAGTGTGTCTATTTTATATTACACTAGTGCATAGGATACCTTATCGGCAAAGGGCTTTCGAGTCTTTCTGAATTCTCTTTTATAAATAAAACAACCAAGTTATAACTAGGTCACTGGAGCTGTTTATTACAGTAGTTTGTTAGAATATTTACAAAAAATTATTGCTTTATTTCCTCCTATTCCTATTATTTCTACTTCTCTCTGGTTTCTTTTCAACTGTTAGTTCTTGTTGGAGTTTCTTCAACATTTGTGGTGTTATTAAACCCTGTAACAAATTAGACTACACATTAGTACCTATTGCAATTCAATTGTTTATTCAGAAACTAGAAGGTCGCTGAAACATTCCCAAAAATGTTACTATTTGATGTCAGTCAGTCAGCATATTTATGAACGTAGTCTTAAATAATACATCACATCAACTCAAACGTTTACAAACATTGTCGCTGAATACAGCTGTACTGACAAGATTATAATGTTACGTAGAGTTTAGTTAACTTATGGCTTACAACTACTTTTGCCTACAGTTGCCGGCACGTAACTTGTCAAAAGTCGTGAGATGCGCAAAAGTCAATCTTAAGGTCTCTTTTGTCCCATCACCATCGGTCCACGCTCGTGATTGGTTAATCAGTCGTCCTTTGCGTTTCGCAACGAATCCAGCAACCAACCACGAGGAATAAAAGTGACGTAGATGCGCGAACATTCCCCCACTACGCCACAATCTTTCCAACTTACCTGCCGACGACTGTACCTAAATTTTTTAGAACGGTAAATAGCTGTAGTACTTACCCTAGCAACAAGCAAGTCTGAAAGCTTTCCTTTCGAGTCATCGGTGGATTTGATCGACAGTCTCGTGTGGCGCTTGTTGCTTATGGCGGCCATTGAGGGGTCGTCTCGTAGTACTTGCTCTGAGTTTCTTAGCAACCTGTAAATGTTCTCGATATTGTCAACAAGTTTCGAAATTTGGCTGTAATTATGACGACATTCAAAACTATGAAAATTCAGTGACAGAAATTTCTTTATTTAATTTCTGCCGAGGGTTGTTTGAGTGGTGTATGGTAAATAAATAGTTACTTTCACAAAAAACTTAAAATCACATTCATGATTAAAACCAGACGTATGAAAACTACTCGAAATGAAGTCAACTAGTGCGTCTAGTCTAGTCCTAGAAAAGTGCGAAATTTTCGCTGTGATCGTTCACTAGCCTGCGTGTTACTGAGATATTCGCGTCGGATTTCGTGCTTCGAAACTGCGAATCGGAGGGCGTATTACGTTTACGAGGATACCTATTCGACGAAACAATGCTAAGGTCAAAAATACAAGTAAAAATCCCTTTGTTTTTATTACAAATTATTTTGATGTTTTTATCCTTGCTGTTGGAGTCGGATATATAATAAATAAATAAAATAAATGTGGACGATCACATACATTGCTCTGAACCCAAATTAAGTAGCTAAAGCACTTGTGTTATGGTATTCAGAGACAACGAAGGTACCACAAAACACCCAGATCCGAGACAATGTAAAAAAGGGGTTTTCAGAGTTGGCGACCCCTTGGAAACCGGTGTGTACGCCACTCGGCCACGGAGGTCGTAAATATCTATAGACATGTGTTATTCAAAACAGAACTTTAGTTTTAGCACTGCATAATACAGGCTCTGGTCGGGTATACCCATGACTAAAACTGTACATTATATTCATACTAGCTGTCATGGCTATCAGATACGGCGACTATGTCCTTTCTCAAAGTTTAAGCTAACTCCATATTAAATTGTATCATTGTAGCTTAGCCGTAAAAGCATAACAGAATTAATTTCGATATCCAACAAAGTGCAAAACTATACTTTTCAATTGCTATACTTCTTGTTAGTTGACATATTTACCTAGTTATTTGAAATATTCCTTGTTGTATAATGGCATCTAGTTCAGTTTCCATGTCTCGCACCAACTTTACGTCCGGGAACATGTCAGGGAATCGGTAACTGCGAACAATAATTAAGACATTATTCTCTTTGGTCCGTATATCCACTGGTGGTAGGTATTGTCAACAATTTTCTTTGTTAGACATATGCCGACACCACCCCGTTAACCCTTGGAAGCTTTATTGTCGCGCTCAAGTTTACGGATGCGTGGACAAATTGCTCGCCGTCTACTCAGCGTCTAAATTATGACATAAACACTTAAAGAAACTGTGAGAATAATAATAACTTAATAAGTTCACATACCTATTTACAGATTGCAGAACAATAACAATTTAGATAATAAACTATTGAGTGACGATGAAATTAATTACTGATTGAAAGCAGCAAATTACTCTTATCTCTTAGTATTGGACTGAAAAACAACATTACAAGCACGCATATAGGTAACATGGTTTGTTTTCTGCACTTATTCTAGACGGTATTTTTTAGTAAACGGTTGAGAGGATAATTGCGCTAAATACGTTTTATATATCTGTCTGTCCATCGCGCCTTTGTCTTTTTTTTAGTTTAATGTATTTTAATGTTTTGCGCGGAACCCTATTTTTTTTCTCAAATTAGAGTAGCCTATATTATGCCTCCTAACCCCGAAAATCTGCCATTAAATTCCCATCAAAATCGGACTGATAGTTCTAAAGACTAGCGCGAAGAAAAACACTTGTTACGTCTTTAGGGCGGCGTATGCGACATCTAGCTAGGTTTGATTTCTGCCTGAGTTTTAAGTTTTTCTTTCCACTATTTGTATTTAATTACAAATATTCGCACCGCTTGCGTTAATGCGAAACAAATAATTAAAATAATAAAAAAAGCAAACTCTTCCGTTAAAGGTGAGATATCTTGTAGGATAACAATAAAAAAAGAACTGACGATATGACTACTGTTTACACCTACCTTAACATTCTTATAAATTGAATAAAAGTAACACAAATCTCCTTACCTCAACCATAGATAAAGTTCGAGAACATCGAACACTGACTCGAGATGAACTAAATCCATGATGGTTTTGGGTGCGGGGAGGGGCCAGTCCACTGTGTTGCCGAGCCAGTTTTTAGTGAGCGGCTCGTTGCGACTGTATTGTCGCACCATCTGCGATGTACCAAAATATGTGTTAAAGATGTTGGAGCTACTATTTATTTACAAATTCTTGTCCCAATTGATGTTACTTCCAGTTAAATAAACATCAACTTTATCCTAGTGTAAATAAAGTTCATTTTAGATTGACTAATTGTCATAAAAAGTCATAAAAAATATAAAGTGGAAGTGCAAACTGAACCTTATATTAGCCTCTTATATTAACTTATAGCATTACAGTTGTTTTTTCTAAAACTCTTGTTTATTTACATGTTTGGCATAGAAATTGCGAACGCAGTATAGTTTACTATTGAAATTTAATTTCTATTGAAAAATATATAGCCCCAGTAATGTATATTAATTCCTATTTATTACATGTTTAACAGAAATAAACTTAATTTGTAATGCTAACTATTGAATAAAAGGTATATAAAAAAAGGTATTTTAGCAAATTGTACAACGTGACATATCTGCGCAAACATGTTCATTAAATGAATGTTTGCGCAGCACACAGCACTATTACAAAATCCACTAACCTTAAGGAATGTAGCACAAACAAACGGTAGCTTGTTATTGATCGGTGCACAACAGAACACGTAGCGAGCTCGCAGTGCTAAGGGCACGTGTTGGATCATCTCTGCTAGGAACTTAAAACCTTCTGTGTTGCACATAAAGTACAGCGAATCGTCCACTGTGCACAGGTGGACGAATATATCCTAGAAAAAAAAACTTTAATTAAGATACAATTTAAGTATAATTATAGTATACTAGCTGTCCCCCGCGACCTTGTTCGCGTGTTTTAGTTTCAACGGTTTTTCATTTCTGCAACATTTTTCATTTATGCTCCGCTCCTATTGGTCGAAGCGTGATGTTATATAGCCTATAGCCTTCCTCAATAAAGGGACTATCCAATACAAAAAGAATTTTTCAATTCGAACCAGTAGTTCCTGAGATTAGCGCGTTCAAACAAACAAACAAACAAACTCTTCAGCTTTATAATATTAAGTATAGATTAGTAACGAAGTTAATATGGAGGTAGAAGTAATTATTATCTTACAATGATGTCCCGTGTTATTAGTCGAAAATCTTGATATGCATATAGGTTTATATGGATGGACCAAAACTCATGGATAGAGGAAATAAAATCTTTTTTTTATTTTTTTGGATGAGATTTACGCAGTTAGCCTGAGCGCAGGCTTTGACTGCTTCACCGGACTTTTGGCGAGAACCTTAGGGGCCTCCAGCCAGAGCAATACGTCAAACTAACTACGTCAGCAACGTTCACTAAGGGCATCCCCTGTGGGGTTCGGATCTCGACGGCAAAAACAGCAAGGGAGGGGGAAATAAAATCCCACGATTGTAAAAGTACTTACTATCTGGGTCTGGCTTAGTTCAGGCTAAAAATCCTACTAAGAATATTGTTATGCAGTTTAATCAAAGTTACAATATCTTACCATTAAACTACTAAGGCTAGCATGAGGTAGATGATAGGCATACAACTCCATCTGCTCCGCTGTGGGATGCAAGCCCGCTTGCGTGACCGGTTCGGGCAAATTGGACATCAATGTCTTCAACGTTGCCAAGTCTTCCGGCCTGTATGTGGTAACAAAACCAGTCTCCCACGCACTGCCGTAACGCCCTGCTCGACCTATAGAGATTTTAGAAATAGGTAAGTACGCAGAAATCAAGATTATTTTTAGAGTAAAAAATTAAGTAACAGTATATTATTTTTATTTTATTTATTTAATAATTCATGAACACACACAAAATCTTAAGAAACAACATAATAGATGTTTAGAGTTATTATGTAATAAGAAATATGCAAAAATTTATGCAAATTGACTTTTGCAACTTTCTCGTCATAAGAACTTTCTATCACACCTAAGTAATATATATCATAGTTATGTATAAGCCCTACTAGTTTCAGACTCAATAGGAGTCGCCGCCGCCTGAAACTAGTCGGAACGCAGCCTGAAACTAGTCGGGCGGGCTCGAGAATATGCGTGAGTAAACCGTTTTCTTTTAAATAATTATGAATACTCCTCAACAAAAACTACAAAAACTAAAGTCTATATATATATATATATAAAAAATATATATAATAAGAAATTAATAGAACCTCACCAGCGATTTGCAGGGCCTGTGATATACTTATTATATCCATTTCTTTATCTCCATCTTCATTCACCACTGGCTTAATAAGTGAATAGAATATTATTCTACGTATACTCCTAAAAAAATAAAAAATGGTTATTTAAAATTTGACACTCATCAATATCATTGCATTTCGCGACTGAGCAAAGACCTGTCTTTTAATGTGCCATCGTTTAAACTTATTCATGGCAGGTTGTCTTTTTAATAAAGTAATGGAATGTATCATACACATAAAAAATCTGATATATTAATAGTAGCAGTTTAGTGTAGGACATCAAAAACATTATTATTATTAAACAACATTCACTTACAAATTAATTCCAAGGCCTATAGCGTCTGTGGCCACCATGACCTTACACGAACTGTTAGGGTCATTGAACTTATTGGCCTGTGCTAACTTCGTGCCAGGTGGTAGACTACCATATATCACTGCTACCTCTTGCCCCCTAAAACAATTACACAATATTTTGAAGAATACATTGGATAGTTAAGAAATTACAAAATGAACAAGAATCTGGACATAATAGATGCTAATAAATACATCTAATCTATTTCTTATTAAGGCTGATGGTAACTAGACATATTTTAACAAAAAACACTTAATATTTAAAGCCCTACAAGATAAACACACAATTTATAACAATACTAGGCTCTTAATGCAATGAATTTTATGTTGAAACAAGCTTTTTCGCAAACTTTATCTTTTGATTAACTACAGATTTATGAAAATGTAATGCTTGATGACATGCAAATTATTCACATCAAAGCAAAAAAACAAAAAATAATGGTTCCATACTCAATATTTTTCCTACTTTCTGTTCTTCTACTAAATACTATTCCTTCCTAATATACTTAGTAATTGGATACCTGCCTCAACATGGGACTGACCTCTGTTCTATGGCTCGACTTACACTGTAAATGTCGTTTTTATTGAAACACACTATACAGTCACCATTTCTCACATTATCCAATGTCCCCAGCGGTGAGTCTTCTATTTTGAGTTCTGTTAGCCTTTTGTATGAGCGTACCTGCGAAAAACAAGTTTATTGATCACAAAGGAACTCTGAGCGAAGATGCACCATGGCAGAAAACAAAATAGAGTTGCACCATGCACAGTGACATAGTGCATGGAGGTATTGAATAGTGTTTTGGTCTATAGTGATGGTTCATAAATACCTCTAATTCTTCACCAGTTGTGTTACATATTTCTTCTATGAGGTGTATAGCACCCGGCTCTCCACATAAATGTATTTCTTCAGCTTGTAGTCCTATAAAACAAATAAAAAGAAGTAGGTCATAAAATCTCACAAATTATGTCTTCATTTTATTTCATTGAGACATGATTGTTACCTAATATTGCCCGCGTCCATGCCCACCCTCTTCCCCTGTCGCCAATCATTTGAATTTCATCTATAATTGCTACTTCATCTGTCAATAACAAAATTAAAAATAAGCAAATTACACAGGAAACTTGACCAATGTCTATAAAATATAGAAATTACTTTTCAATTAACTTCTCTGGTATCTGGAATATTTGTACTGTGCACCAAAAATGTGTTTCTTTTGTATAAAAGACAGGGAGCTACATGCTACACCTTCATATCTGTCTGTCACTAGAATATTAGTTCTTAAAATTTGTAATAAGAACCTAGGTTTACAGTGATCGCAATTGTCATCATCACATAATTGCTAAAGCCCGGTTCCTATATTAAAACAATTAGTTTTATAGAATTAGTAGAATTTTTTGAATAAAGGAACTGGCCATTAGTCAATAATATAAGACGTTACTTACATGTATTATTAAGTGACGTCATTTCAACAGTGCACGCCACATGATTGGACGGCGTAAGTTCCGACGCGTCTATCTGTAACAATCTCTCCTGTGTCGCAGATTCATCGTGCTCATCTAAACTTGCCACTGTTGAGTATAATGACGCGTGTCTTCTTTCTTCTCCTGTTATAAGGTCGCAGGGTGTGCCCTAAAAACAATTAAATGAACAGTAAGTAGAATAGAAGGACCAAAAATTAAGGGAATTACAAGCTCACTAGTCTTTGTGAAAACTTGTCAAAATTACTTGCTGATAAGTAAATTAATTACATATTTAGATTTATGGATTCTCACTCAGTTCATTATTTAAAAAGAATCCATTCAAAATGGTTTAATATCACTTTTTTGTATATCCCAAAATCATAACTTACATGTTTATTAGATTTGTGGTATATTTCTGTTGCTAATAATTTTAACGGTCCACAGTAGACACCGGATTGAGCTGTTAGGAACCTCTCCATTGCATGATAAGTCTTGCCTGAGTTGGTTGGCCCAGCATGGAATATAATTTTTCTATTCAACCCTCTTGCTTCGGGATACCTAAAAACAAATGTAAAAATATCCTTTATTTATATTGCCAACATTTTAGCTTAATAAAATACACATCAATCATAGTTACCGATTTGAAAATATCCCCAGGTGGCATAGGCTATATTATATTTATTATTATTATTTTTTTTAAACCCTCGCAATACCGGGGCAGGCTGCTAGTAAAATATAATTTAGAGCCAGTAAGAATCAAATGAGATTTTTTAGAAACATTTTCGTCCTCAGCTTGGCACCATTACTGGCAACATTATACCAGTGTGGTAAAAGCTCTCAATATCCTAGCCCTTAACCATCTAACTACACCATCATATGAATAGAGTTAATGAATGTTGAAATAATAATACACAACTGTAATCAGTAATAACTACAATAACAAATAAACCACTGTTTTATGTGTAATAACAAATAATATAAATACTATTTAAAGATAAGCATGTCTTATCAGATGACTTTCATTATCGTTTTAACATTGCAATGATCTCTAAATATAAACATTTCATGTAGTGTAATTTTAGAGTATTATTGTTTAAAGTATTTCATATATGAATGTTTTGGGCACAAGCCAATGAAAGTGAATTCATATAATAAGGTGTTATATGTCTAATGCATGATAATATTGTTTAGAGAAAGTGTTCTCTATTGTATAAAACTTCATATATTTATGAATAGTTGGACACACCCCAAAAGTATAAGCAAAAAGAGAAAATATGAACACAATAAATAATTAAATTGAGTAGAAACACTAATAAATACTTTATCTCAAAGTAATACAGTTCATTATTGTAAATCAGTTACCACTGATGTTGCCACAAAAAAAATATGATAACAGTTTAATGAAGCTTGCTTTTATGACACTAACCAGTTAGCAGGTGTTCTTAGGTCAGATATTTTTTTCAGGTCATCTAAACAGTCAAGGTGAGGAAATGCAAGTCTTGCATGTCTCAGAAAGTAGGGGAACAAATCATTCACATGGCCAGCACCTAAAAACAAATACCAGATTAAAAGCCTTGGAGTGTTTTTAGACTTACATAGAATTAAACTAATCACTATTTATTATTCACTGTTTTGTGCATAGATTTTATATTATTATTTACCTATTGAATGTTTTACTCATTAAATTAAAAAGAAAGAACTTCCACACATTCGAAAACAATCATTTTTTTTTTATATTTTATATTTACTCTAATACTTTTCTGCTTGTTAGTACACTACTTTCTTTCAATATGTATTAAGATATTTTTAGTAACAAGCAAGGGTACAAAATAATGCGCAATTAATGAACAATGTAAAGCCCAGGTATAAAATACATTATAAATAGAGTGTACTTAAGAAAAAATGTTTACAAAATAAATATATTAGATTTCAGATTTTCTAATTAAATTATGAACTTTTTGGGTCATCAGTTATGTAGTTACCTTGTATAATATCACTTATGGTTATGTGCAAATCAGGAGGCAGGTCATGTTCCAAACAATGTCTTCTGAACGACAAAAAAGCCTGATGCAACAGCTGATCATCTAACCCATTGTCAGCAGCCAACTCTCTGATCTCTGGTTTCTGATAGAATTTGTTGAGTATCTTTAGAAGATCTTGTTTCTTGATACGTCCCGTGAATTCCTCACCAATGTTTATGTCATCCGGGTTGGGTTTTACGGGTATGGGAACGAACAAAGCCGAAGGATTACCACGATCATACTTCTTACCCCTAAAAAAAATATAACCTATATTATGACCACCTTTTCGCGCGCCTAACACGTTGTTTCTAAGAATAGGAGGAACACATGGTTGAACTTTATCTGCACAGTAAAGAGCCAGTATCCTTGTGAATCCTTTGTACATATTGATTAAGAAACAAAAAGTAAATTGACTAAAAATTTTATATCCTCGGCTGTCATTCCCGTTGTTGTTTTTTTTAGTGCTTCAAAAATACCTCAATGCTTGTGTAAATAGAGACTAGTTTAGTCACGAGGTTTTTGGGCACAAAAATATTGCAATAATGAAAATCCAAGTTTTCGAACAACAACAAATTTGTAATTTACCTAAGATTACTAAATTGAAAAATAGGCTTTAAAAGACGGGTCCATTCGGAGAACGGATCAGACAGGAGCACTTACTATAATTCAAGCAAATAAATAATTCTATTCTATTCTTATTACGGGTTAATATAATATTGCTCTCCGCTCTAACAAATCGTCAATCAAGCTCTAAGGAAGGTCACAGAGTCACATGTATTTTTACAAATGTTTTTCTTCATACTAGTACAACACAGAATATTGAAAAATGTTACTATCTTTTCAAGATATTAGTAACTGACTAAAATATTAGGTATTGATTTTTGGTATTATCGGTTATTAGTAATAACATGGGTTTCTCTACTTTCTTACTTTTCCTTTTTCTGTGGTTGTGACGTGACGTGAGTGCAGGACGGACACGACGACGACTTGATCGTATTAATTTTCGGCTGCAAAAGCTATCCTGTGCGTTGATCATATTTCACATGATAGATATCACAAAATACACCATAACAGATCACTATATTACAGGCATTGTGACTTAATATAGCATACTAACAAAATGGGGAAGGCTAAAAAGGGGAAGAAGAACCCGACTGCGGACGAGGGGTAAGTTTCGCCAATGGCATATGTTTTCGTTGTCGTTTGCCAATTTCACTAGCGGATATTAATGTAATATATTTTGTTACAGCGACAGTGATGTAGAAACGACTAACATTGATAATATTAAACCGGCGCAGAAGGGGAAAAAGTAAGTAGTTATAGGTTAACTAAAGACTTATTTTCATAGATAAAATTGTGTTTGAAAATCTTGCGCACTTACTATTCGCAACTTAAAAATAAGTTGGTTAAATACTAAATAGACTCGCACTTTGTTTATTTTGTGAAAATATTCCTTTAAAATCTATTCCCTTTAACTAGTGATTGTGTATACTGTTAACAAATTTATCCAAATTAAAACTATGAATTGTTTACTAACAATGCTAAAGAAATTAGTGGGTGTAATATTACAAATATTGCATTGTTTGCTTTATATCATGTGATTAATGTTATTACACTTTACTTTGTATCCAGCTGGGTTCAATGTAAAAGGCAAATTAATCTGTGTATACACTGAGTAACTATAGTAAATTTTCTTTTTATAAATATATGAGGAAGATGTGATAAGGTGTTAGACAAGACTAATATATCAATGTACCCTTTAGTTATTACTTAATTGTATTTACACACTTATAATCTATTAATGTCTATATTGACCCTTACAATCCATATAGTAAGAATGGAGGCAGGCCTTTGCCCAGCAGTGGGACAATATAGGCAATAATTATCAATATTCATTTAATTATTCATATATCACTTATTACATATAGTACATTATGAATCATCATGACAATGTAACGTTTCACAACATGTTTTAATTAAATGGTTTTATCAGGATAACAGTGGAGTCTGATAGTGAGGAAGAAAAGCCAAAAGCCAAGGCCAAACACAAGAAGTCTGTTGATGAGGATGTCAAAGAAGTCACAAAGAATGTTAAAAATGTCTCAATTTCTAATAAGTCTAAAAAGAAAAAGGATGTCAGCAGTGATGATGGTAAATATGATTTTAAACATTATTACCACATAATGTGAAGTTTACAAAAGCTACCTTTCATATAGCTTAATAGATAGATAGCTAAAGCCATTTTGGGCCCATTTGCATAAGGTTAAATCTCACATGAAAAAAATACTAAAACATGCCAATGGTTGTGAAAAAAAAAAAACACAACAACTTTACATTGTTTGAATCTGATGACAACCTCCATGGTTCAGTAGCATACACACCAGTTTATAAGGAGACTCTGAGTTCCTGGGTTCAATCCCCGGATGGGTCAATGAAGAAAACCACTTTTCTACATTGTCTCAGGCCTATGTGGTTGTGTCTGATTCCATAGCACAAGTGCTTTAGCTACTTTGGGTTCAGAGCAAATGTATGTGATGCTGTGCACATTTAAATTATTTTAAATAATTTGATTCTACATAATGTAAGTAAATATGGCTGATGTTGTGATAGTAAATGCTATATTATACAAGTAATTTATTAATGGTTTTAATGATAAATACAAAAGAACAAACAGATTATTATTAGATACTTCTCTTTTTGTATCTTAATTAATATTTATTTAACAGATGAATCAGAGGAAGAGGAGCCGAAGCCAAAGAAAAATAATAAAAAGAAGGAAGACAAGAAGAGTGCCTTCTCTCTCTTAGAAATAGAGGATGGTGATGATTCTCCACCTGAAGCTCCACCTTCATCAGATGACGAGAAACCTACTCAAAAACAACAGAAAAAACCAGCTCAAGAGAAAAAAGAGCCAGCTGGCAAAAAGGGCAAAAAAGCCAAACGAAAGAAGGATGAAAGTGATGATGAATTAGAAAAAGTACTAGCTGAATTAGAAATGGAGTACGCGGGAGTGAAAAAGGAACCCACACCTGCTCCAGAGCCAGAGAAAACTGAGGAGGTTGCAGAAGAAAAACCTAAAGCAAAGAAGAAAGGTAAGAAAGAGGAGCCAAAGGCTGAACCAGAAAAAGAGGAAGAAAAGGATGGCAGTGATAACGAAAATGACGTTACTATAAAAACTGCTGCCCAAAAGAAGAAGGAGAAAAAAGAACGCGAAAAACAAAAGAAGCTGGAAGCTAAAAAGAAAGAAAAAGAACAAGAACCTAAGAAGGAGCCTAATGATGATAAACCTGCTGTTAAGGAAGAACCTAAGCCAGAAGAGGCACCTCAAGAAGAGGCCAAGGCTCCTTCTGAAGAAAAAGATGCTGAAGGGGAACCTCCCATAGAAGGCAAAAAGAAAAAGAAGAAGGGCGAAAAGGCAGAAAAAGAAGACAAAACCAAGAAAGGTCCAACTAAAAAAACCATTGCTGCCATGCAAGAAGCCTTGAAAAAAGTGCAAGAAGAGGAAGAACGGTTAAAGCGTGAAGAAGAAGAGAGAATAAAACAGGAAGAAGAACGTGAACAACAAAGACTGGAAGCTATTAGGTTAGAAAAGGAACGGAAAGATAGGAAAAAGCAGAAGGAAAAGGAGAGAAAAGAAAGACTTAAGGCTGAGGGGAAGTTGTTAACTCCTAAGCAGAAAGCCGAAAAGGCAAGGGCTCAGGCTTTGCTAGATTCGCTTAAGGCTCAAGGGATTGAGATAGGGTCAGCAGAGAAGAAGCCACCGAGACTGGGAACTAGAGTGAAACCTGGAAAACTAAAGACTCAGATGTCACAGGAAACTCCTGCTACTCCGTCTGAAGAAAAGAAGATTGATTTGAAGACAGATAAGGATAAAAAGGTAAACAAAATTTTCTTGTAATATTCAATTTATGGAAGTTAAATATTGTATCAAATATCATTGCATATAAGTACACAGTACATCTATATTAACAGGTACTTAAATGCTTTGCTAAGTTATTTTAAACATAGTTTTTCAGTCTATAATTTTTGTATTAGTTTTGATCTATTTGTGATATAGGTTAATTTATAGCTTATTTCCTGATATAGATAAAATAATGATATCAGTTGCTGGTGTTTATTACATATAAGAGCTTACCTTATCTATGTGGTTACCTAAGATATGCCTTAAAGTCGTTCATGAATATGAATTTTCATTAACTTATCTTAGGAAAATTTTAAAATACTACTCTCGTATTTGTTTCCTGTTATAACAGGCCTTTTTTTTAATTGTTTCCGTCTGCTACTAAACATTCTCGGCTTGCGGCTTATACACACGAGCACCAGCAGTAGCAAATGTTTAATATTATATGCTTTTAATAGAAATAAGGTGGTTGATATTAAATCTTTTTTACCGTACCTACATTAGGAACCACTGCTGTGCAAAAACCTTAACCCTTTTTTGCAAACCCATCTGTTTTTATCTATTTCTGTCACTATCACTCGCTTATGTCACAACTTCGCGCCACCTTCGTCTTGGTCGACCTCGACATTAGCTTCTTGTTTTCGTGTCAATGGTAGAAGATTATGTACTTGTGCCCAATATTTGCAAAGCCAACATCGTCAATGACATTTAACTTATCAACAAACAGGAGGACTCACCAAAAGTTGAGGAGAAGAAGGAATCTGATACGGAATCGGTGAAGGATGCTTGGGATGCAGAATCTTCTGAGGAGGAAAATGAACCGCCGCCAAAGGAGGAGCCGCCACAAACTCCCGTTAAAGAGCAGAAGAGACCAACGGGACAGGATAAGACTAAAGAGGTATTGTGTGTTTTTGTTTTGAGTAAAAGTGTAACAAGTACACACAGTTTTTTGTATGTTTAATAAAACAGTAATAACTGTAAAAAAATCTTGCATCTAACATAATTATGTGTGCCTTAGTTGTTATGAAAATTAAGAAGGTTTGTGTATGCCATATATTGATTTTAAACCTGCTATGAATGGTTCCTTGGTGTTTGTTGTTATGCCTTATTAGCAAGAGGATATAAACACACATGTTTATGGAAACGCGGTTACTTTCCGTATTTTTTTCTAAAAATAGAAAACTTATAGGTATGCACGTCGAATTAATTAATCAATCCTTTTTTCATAATTAAAATGTCTACAAAAAGTACTACCCCCTAATAAAAAGTATTTTAAGCAATAAACTATTATTCCAGAAGGTTGAAGATGATGACGAAGGTAGTTCAGAGGAGGATGATGATAGTTCTGAAGAGGAGACTAGTTCGGAAGAGGAATCCGATGAGGATGAGGGCATGACTGATGCCCAGAAGAAGAGGGAACTTGTCTTGAAGAGATTAGAGGTAAGAGAATAACCCTTGACAACCCCTGACTACTCATTAAAGTTAGCAAGTATATGTTAATACTTGGCTTTCTTACCTGACCTTCAAATCATTTTTAAGGTTTTTTAAGCTCTCATGTGTAAAATATTACTTGTCAGAATTAAAACATTGACATAAATACTACTGGGGCTCATTAAATCTATAATTATAATCTATTCGAACTTTGGTAGGCATAGTAAGAAATCTGACTATTGCAAATACTGATATTTTAGTAAACATTAATAATCTACACAGGTGAACTAAAAACATGCGCGTAAACAGTGTGATAACATAAATAATATCAACTTCAAGACCTACTTGAAGAATCCTGTAATTCTAAAGAGCTCATATAAAATGAGTTTTTTAGAACTACAGCTAAACAGTTTAAGAACTTAACAAAAAGACATTCTCCACAGAAACGCCGTCAAGACAACGAGGCGAATAAAACAGGTAACCCTCTACGTGCCGCAGTTGTCTGTGTGTTGGGTCACGTAGATACCGGGAAAACCAAAATCTTGGACAAGTTGAGGCGCACGAATGTACAGGATGGTGAAGCTGGAGGTATTACTCAGCAGATTGGAGCCACAAATGTGCCTATTGAGAATATTAAGGAGCAGACTAAACATGTTAAAGGGGTGAGTTTGATTTTAGATGTATTGGTTATTTGCCAGTTCAAACTAGACCTAATGTGTACCAGCTGGAAAGCCGAAAGTAACTTTTGAAATATATTATTAATAATATATAACTCTGTTATGAAAAGGACTGGAGTTGCTAGCGAATTTAATTGATTAGTTAATTTATTCAATTTTAAAAGAAATTATATCCCTCTAGTAAGAAAGTAAAAAAGCTATGGATAGCATTGTCAGCATAGACATTTGGAAAATATGGCTTTATTGGGCATGTTAACTAAAAAAATTTTGAATGTCCGTTAGATAGATTAGTAATTTTATTGGACACGTATTTTTTCCGTTTTCACTGCAAACAAGAAATGATCAAAATACATTGACTGCAAATTTCACGTAACATCACTCCATGCTACAATTTTTACCACGGTGTGACATCATATGCCCCTACACCCCTGAACTTCGCAATTTTTTATTGTTTTAATAAAGGCAAAGTACGCGTCTAATAATAATAATATTTTTTTTATTATCTAATTGACGGACTTAAACGATATTGCTTTCTGAGGTTTACGCGAATATTAGACATTTAAATAAATCTAATTGGAACGGATTCTATCGCGGTTTTGACGCCTTTGCAGGTATCATGGTCACGGGCAGACTGGACTGGCGGACTTAACGATTTTTACTTTTTAGACGACCTCCGTGGTCGATTGGCGTACACACCGGCTTTAAGGTGTCGCCAGCTCTGAGGTCCCGGGTTCGATCCCCGGCCGGGTCAATGTAGAAAAAACAACTTTTCTACATTGTCTCGGGTCTGGGTGTTTGTGGTACCTTCGTTGTCTCTGAATTCCATAACACAAGTGCTTTAGCTACTTACTTTGGGTTCAGAGCAATGTATGTGATGTTGTCCACATTTATTTATTATTTATTTTATTTATTCGCAGTCAACATCCCTATTATCATATTAGATGTAATAACATTTTATGTATCTTTTTAGGTTAACGAGATTGCTTTCAAGTTGCCTGGTCTACTCATCATCGACACACCTGGCCACGAGTCCTTCAGTAATCTTAGGAATAGAGGGTCCTCACTGTGTGACATCGCTATCCTTGTAAGTTGCTTAAAAATATTGTCATGTTATATAAGCTATGATTAAAAATGAAATTGTAGTGAATATAAAAGTTTAGTACCTACATATAAAAGATGTTAAAGCGACTTTTTGGGTATCGGTGGCTTTTACCGACTTTGAGGAATCGGGGCTACCGTTATTGCGCTCACCAGTTGGCGCCACTGGTGCGTCAGCTATCAAAGCCCACCAACAAACTGTGGAATTTGACATATTTGGACATCACGTGCGACTAGAGCCCTAGTAGCCCTCATTTTGTTACTCTTCATAAAATAAGAACTGAGATTAAAATGTTTTGAACTAAGTATATCATGCAAAACTTTGTTTAAATACTTGTATAATCAATTTTTTTTTAATTATTTCTTTATTTTGTCACTTTTCTAATACACAAGTAACTAAACAAACCTCTTTCAATTCACAGGTGGTAGATATTATGCACGGCCTCGAGCCGCAGACCATCGAGTCTATAAACCTTCTAAAACAAAAGAAGACACCCTTCTTAGTTGCGTTAAACAAGATCGATCGTCTATACGACTGGCAGAGCTCTCAGCGTAAGGACGTGAGGGATATACTGAAGATGCAGCAGCCGAACACGCAGCTGGAGTTCGAGAAGAGGAGCAAGGGTGTCATGCTTGAGTTTGCCGAACAGGTAATATACAGATTTGGTTTTCTTTGGTTTTTTTTTAAGAGACTATGTAGTGGAACAAATTAGACATAAAAAAATTGTAATTGCCTATGACTGGAAATTAATTCTCTATGGCCATTCAAGAAATCTCTATTGCTTCTGATGCTTGTATAACATTTAGGTTTATTGATTATTTAACGTATGTTTAACGTCCTCAAATAGCAAATCGCGCGTTGCTGGATTTTAGTCTAAAATTGATTGTGAATGGCTTAGTAATTATTTTTTTTAAAAGAAGTTTTATGTATTCCTTTAGGGTTTGAACGCAGCCCTGTTCTACGAGAACCCGGATCCCCGTACGTACGTGTCTCTAGTCCCCACATCAGCCGTGACGGGCGAGGGTATGGGCAACCTGCTGGCCATGATCGTACAGGCCTGCGAGGGACCCCTGCACAAGAGACTTGTGTTCTCACAGCAACTGCTAGCCACTGTGCTTGAGGTAAGTGATTCTATATCCTTCGAAATTAAACGCGTACTTCTGCTGTAGACGAGATCACTGCCATCAATGGCTATGAGTGGTAATTTCTGGCTCTTATTGTTTTACTTTCAACAGTTTTTCATTTTTGCAAATTGTTTCATTTATGCTCCGCTCCTTTTGGTCGCAGCGTAATCTTATATAGATTATAGCCTTCCTTAATAAATAGGTTATCCAACACGGAATTTTATAAATCAGACCAGTAGTTCCTGAGATTAGCGCGTTCAAACAAACAAACAAACAAACTAACTCTTCAGCTTTATATATTTGTATAGATTTTAATATTCCAATGGTTCAATTGTGTGAATGATTGTTTTCTTTGACCAGGTGAAAGCGATCCCCGGTCTGGGCACGACGATAGACACGATCCTGATCAACGGCACGCTGCACGAGGGCGACACGATGGTGCTGGCCGGCACCGACGGGCCCATCGTCACGCAGATACGCTCGCTACTCATGCCGCAACCCATGAAGGAGCTCAGGGTTAAGGTGAGCACGGGTGATAGGAAATAATTCTGGAAGTTTTCTCTCTTTGAAAGAAGTTTGTTATATAAAGATTTGATGAGATACCAAAATATACCGAGAGTTTTTCTCATCAACCTGTTCCCAAAAGAACTATACTGCATTTGCAATTTCTATGCCAAACATGTAAACAAACAGGAGTTTTTGGAAAAAGAAACTGTAATGCTTACATATAAGGTTTAGTTTCCACTACCACTTCATATTTCATTCACTTCATTTCTTCATAACATCAATTGGCACAAGAATTTAAAAATACTATGCTTTACATGGAGAGTTACAATAAATTCTTGTGAATTAAATTTCTCTTAATTGTAATGATTTACAACTATTTATATTATTCGTAGAACGCGTACATCGAGCACAAAGAAGTGGTGGGCGCTCAGGGTGTGAAGATAGCAGCTAAAGAGCTGGAGAAAGCCATCGCCGGTCTGAATCTACTAGTCGCACAGAAACCCGATGAAGTGGATGTTTTGAAGTAAGTAAAACATACATAATGTTTATTTAAAACATAACGGTTTATTCACGTATATTCTCGGGATCGCCCGACTAGTTTCAGACTCAATAGGAGTCCCTAATCATGAGCTGACGGACTTTTGTTTTAAATAATTATGAATACTCCTCACGAAAGTTATTAAACACACATAATGTTTGTATTATACTAATTATTAAATTTATTAAGTATACTAATTATTAAAAGTGGGCAGTTGTCGTTTTTACAGACTGTAAAAGTTAATTGTACTGTACATTAAAATCGTTAAAAAATATTAATGAAGAAACATATAACGCGATCCGCGTCCTATTGGGATATCAGTATCCTCGTTTTAATTACTTTATTTTTAGGACTCTGTGCTCCTTTTTTATATTTTTATGGTCATTGAAGCAAAAGGTACCTTCGGAAAAAAAATATGATCGCTTTATTTTTGTCTCTAAAATCACACTTTTTAGGACGGCAACCGCCAAAAAACTTCGCTGTAAATCAAATGTTTTATGTGAAGTGTCCCACAGTTATTTTCCTAAAACATATTGTAAGCTTTCGGTAAATTCTATCTTCCTTACAGAGAGGAGGTGGCTCGCGAGCTCAAGTCAGCATTATCATCTATCAAGTTGACGGAGCGCGGCGTGTACGTGCAGGCTTCCACTCTTGGTTCGCTGGAAGCCCTGCTCGAGTTCCTCAGGACCAGCAAAATTCCTGTAAGTTTATTTATAAGATATATGTATGCTTTAAGTAAAAAAAATAAGGTTCAAGTTAGTTCATTGCGATTTAAGAGAAATTTCTCGGTACTATAAGACTCAGCTTATAAAGTTCTATCTAGCTTGTATTGCGTGCTTGTTCGTTCTATTCTAGTCTCTATAAACAAAACACTATACATATTTGTAAATAGTAAAATGGGTTGTGGAGGTCAGATAGTCAGTCCATCCATGTATTCAGCTGAATCCGGTGAGACCGGAAGCTGATTTTGCTCCCTTCTTCTGTTTAGCTTAAGAAAAAGCTAAACAAAAGAAGATGATCTAAAAAAAACTCATCTATCTGCTAACTTGCTAGCCTTTATAAAAACTCTAAGTAAACTGATTAATTTTTGTGTACTAGAAATCTCGAACATTATATAATCTTATAGATGTTAACTTAGTGGCTATTTCCCAACAACCATGTATAATTTTAAAACGTTTGTTCCAGTATTCTGCGATCAGGATAGGTCCGGTTGTGAAGCGTGACGTCATGAAGGCGTCCGCCATGTTGGAACACGACTCGCAGTACGCTACGATATTGGCGTTCGATGTTAAGGTATGATTTCTAAACTTTTTCGAGTAGCATATTTAGTTAAGCATATTATTTAATGTTAAAGAAGAAGTACTTATACCCTTACCTTTCTATCTGATATATTCATGACAGCAAATAAGGATAACAATGTTTTTTAACTGAGGGTTATAAACTGGTTATTCGGTCAGCGCGCAGCAGTCGATTGGAACCATAAAAATAACAAAAAGAGAGAAAAAATATAACTTGCTTTTCGTATTTTCCAAAACGTTAATTCACCTAATATACAATCCATATATATTTAATTTTCCAATGTGTATCAACTAGATCGAACGCGACGCCCAAGAGATGGCGGACCAGCTGGGCGTGAAGATCTTCGCGGCCGACATCATCTACCACCTGTTCGATAAGTTCACGGCCTACCGCGAGGAGCTCAAGCAGCGCAAGCGGGAGGAGTTCAAGCATATTGCCGTCTTCCCCTGCAAACTTAAGGTAAACAAGTCTCTATATGGTTAACTAGCAGTTTCCCGAGGCTCCGCCCGCGTGGATGTTGGTTATCGCGAAAAAAAGTAGCCTATGTCTTTTCTCAGCGTCTAGCCAGGGGTTCCCAAACTTATTTTGTCTACTGCCCACTTTGAAAATAAATTATTCTTTAGCTCCCCCATATTTTCACCAACTTAAAAACCACTATAACTTCGAATTAAATTAATTATTGTGAGCTATATTAGCGGAGATTTGATATTTTTTCTGGTTATCTTACCGCCCTCTTTAGACCTACAGCGCCCACAAGGGGGCGTTATCGCCCACTTTGGGAAAGGCTGGTCTAGACTCTATCTGTGTACCTAATTTCATTTAAATCGGTTCGGTAGTTTTGGCGTGAAAACGCGATGGACAGACATAGTTACTTTCGCATTTATAATGTTCAGTAAGGATATGGTATGAAGACATTAATTTAGTAAGCTGTAAGGGAACTATTCTGTAAGGCCGGTTAACATAGCAAATCAGTAATTGTCTCCTCAACCCCAAGTTCTAGTGCTATGATAGTCTTTTGTTCAATAGATTACATTGATGGACATTTATGTTATAGAGAAATTACTTTATTAGTTCAGGAATAAAATTGGTAAATGGTGATTACTGGAAGTGTTAGTGTTGAAAACTAGTATGAGAATACTTAAACTTATTATCGTAATTTTCTTTTTTCTACAGTTAAGAGATTACGACATATCGAACTTCTAAAATTACAATAAATATCACCATGTGTGGGAATCGGACCCATTGGCATAAATAGTGCTTCTATGTCCACTCAAGTAAAACATAAGATAATTAACATGAAGTTAATCTGTGAATGCATCTTCCAAATATCTAGTATATCATAATCGATGTATGTATTTTACTAATATTTGTTTCTCTTTGTACAGATCTTGCCACAATTCGTGTTCAACTCTCGGGATCCCATCGTTGCTGGTATCATGGTGGAAGCTGGCATCTTAAAGGAGGGCACACCTATCTGCGTACCTAGCCAAGAAGTAATCATATTCATTTTCAATGCATGTTTTATACCTGTTATAGGGCCAAGCTAAATGACACCTAAAATCAAATTTAATTAAAATTA
Organism: Diachrysia chrysitis; assembly: GCA_932294365.1. Taxonomy (NCBI): domain Eukaryota; kingdom Metazoa; phylum Arthropoda; class Insecta; order Lepidoptera; family Noctuidae; genus Diachrysia; species Diachrysia chrysitis. Next base: position 4,402,249 of record OW028649.1, on the reverse strand, counting down.
ATTTGAAAAAAAAAATGAGGTTTCTGTACAAATTTTGCTGATTGGTATGGTTCATTTTCCTAAAACAAACTATGCAGTTGTAAAATTTTTCTCATACATCGATGTATGATACTATCAAATTCTCAACTGTAAAATAAGTTTGTAATCAGAAAAGCTTATTTATTATGTTACAAAACACAAATATTGAATTTTCGGATTTTTTTATCTTTACTTGCTACGCTAACCTACCATCATGCCAAATTTCGTGGTTCTAGGTCGATGGGAAAGGTTGGGTTTTTTTTTATCTTATAGGTGTTGAGTTACCCAGAAATGTATAAATAAACCGAACACATCTAAGATTTAAACTCACAAGAATAAGTTCAAAACATAATTCCCTATTTTTCACAACAGTTCGTAGAGCTGGGCATCGTGACATCGATAGAGGTGAACCACAAGCAAGTGGAGACGGCGCGCAAGGGCCAGGAGGTGTGCGTCAAAATCGAGCCCATCCCGGGAGAGTCGCCCAAGATGTTCGGACGACATTTCGATGAGACTGATATGCTAGTCAGCAAGGTAAGTCTCATTATTAGTAATGCCACACTTTACTTTATTTCAGTCTTACCATGGGAAATCGACTTATATAGTAAAATGTGTTGTGGAGTTGAAATAGGCAATCTCTCCGTGTAAAGTACGGTATTCATCTGAATCCGGTAAAGCTGGAACGCGTTGGGAAAAGTCTAGGTAAAAGTAGTGTGTTGGTGTGCACTATGGCTGTCAGGTCATAATCGAATGGACCAATAAGGCCAGGAAGAAAACCACCTTAGTGCGCACTCTAGTAGCACCGGAGCCGTATCGTTTTTTGCAACTTTGTTGTTGATCTAAAACTCCGCTGACTTTACTTACTTACCAATACATGAATTCACTGGTTCGGTTCAGTTATACCAAACAATACAATTGTTTATTTTTCACATTCTGAAGTTTTATATTTATTGAGCATAGATGGCGCTGTTTTAAAATGTTGCTCTTTCCTGTAATACATTGAAATGGAGCAGGGGCTGATAGTATTAACGATTTAAAGTAGTGGACGTTAAGAACATGATTATTATGTTGAACACAAATCTTCCGTAATACATTTCAAAACAATTATTTCAGGCCACGGTAATTGTAGTAAATTTTCGTATTGCTGTGCATATTGTATGACATACTAAGAGATAGTATATTTCAATCATAAAAATCAAAATTATTGCAAACATATAACGGCCAAGAATGTGACCTTCAAGTTTGTTTTGACATTTCTCCTTAGGGTAGCTAATTTGGAAATGTCGACTTCAAAAAGCTCAAGAATATATATTATATGACATGTAAAATTGATGATATTATCCTAGTTGCAGAATAAATTATTTCAATTAATTGTTTCAATGAGAATAGGCTATTTGACACTATGAATATTTTTGTGATTATTTGCTTTAAATGCATAAAATGAGAGTTTTTCATGTGAATCACATCATTTTTATTAAAAATTAAAACAATTAATATATCCAAAAACACAAAAATATGTTTGGCTATTTGTTTCTCGCGCCACACATTGAGAAACGACCCGGATTGGCTAATGTTATAATGACGTCATCCGCGCGTAAACATATTGTCGGTGGTTGAAGTTTCTATTGTGTTTACAGATATTTTGGCGTTTCTAATTATATTTGCAGCGATTTGTGATATCTTTCGTTTCCCACTTTTGTTTTGCGAGTTTTTCTCGAAATGGACAGCAATTTTATTAAGCAATTTTTTCGGGGGTTTTTATAGATGTATTTGTACAACAGGGTACAGCACACCACTTGTAAGTCATTTTATTGGATTAATCAACAATAAATTACAAATATCCAAACACAAACACCACTGCGGAACCGAAAACCTTTATTGCTTACGCTTGTTTACGCGCTTGTGACGTCACTCACAAAGCACGACACCATATTGTTTGAATAAAGCGTTTCGGCGGCTTATTTGAATTTTGAATTTTTATTTGCAATTTTCTTACGAAATACGTAATTTCTTTTTGAAAAAATTTTATGGGTGAAATTCTTAACCGTAACCAAGTAATTCAAGATAGAAATTATAAATCTGTCAAATAGCCTATGGTCCGATCTTATGCCCAGCAGTAGACTATACAAGGCTGATGTTTAAATAACTATTTATTTATTTATTTATTTAATACTTAATGCACAAAACAGTACTTACATAGGCGGACTTAATGCCTAAAGGCATTTACTTTAACCTGCGTCCTGCATGTGACTCTGTTCATTAAACCACTGAACCACGGCAACATCGTAAGAAACAATGCACAAAAAATAGCAAATAAATAATCACTTAACGTTAAATATTAGATGCGCAGTAAAAAATATGATTCATAAGACGCAAGGATATCTCCGTACACATTAGCACAGGATTTTCCAAAAGCTTTAGTCAATCAAAGATACAACATGCTCAATGAATCAGTCCGAGTGACGTAGTTTTATCGTTGCAAAATATTTATGAGCAGCAGATATGTGAACGAGCGCCGGTGATGAATGAAAATTGTACGAATGGTTTATATCTTAAGCGATAGGTGGCAGAGCGAGCGATGTGTTTCCATTCTCTTTGTTTTGATTGCAGTATTGTTGTCGAGACGTTCAAAAATGGCAAAGTAAATTATTTTTTTACTTTTAGTACCTCGTGTTTTTTTCAACTAAAATATAATGAACGGTTGACATAATAGATAAAAATATTTATACCAAAAAATCGTTCATTCTTTCATATTATGTCTAGAACCCAAAAAGAATGAAAGATCACGGTTTTTCTCCGTGTTATTTATTATTCCATCCAAATATTATGTTATCTAACTATTAAAAGTTTTACACTAACACATATGCAAGATACCTACTTAAATCTTCTTTTTCTTACCTACTAGACTCGTGTTTATTACATAAGACAATTTAGTGTAATAATCTATACCAATATTATAAAGCTGCAGAGTTTGTTTGTTTCTTTGTTTGAACGCGCTAATCTCAGGAACTACTGGTTCGAATTGAAAAATTATTTTTGTATTAGATAGTCCGTTTATTGAGGAAGCCTATAGGCTATATAACATCACGCTACGACCAATAGGAGCGGAGTATAAATGGCAAATATTGCAAAAATGAAAAATTTATAAAACTAAAACACGCGCACAAAGTCGCGCGGGACAGCTAGTCCTAGATATTTCCTTAATACCATTCCATATATGTATTTAGAAATACAGACGCAATAAGTACTTTTATACGCGTCAACAGAAAACCCTACATACACTCGTGACTGTCTATCGTTGTTTTCGTAGAAACTTTATGACGTAACATGTTAATTTTTGGCATGGTGTTGACAGTTCGTTAAAATGTTCGACGATCCACCGCGTTTTTATTTAAGTATCTAATTACAGAATACGTAAATAGAAATTCTTAATTTAGTTCTTATAGGACAATAGAGTAGCTATTATATGTGTGTATAGCTACAAATTGACATTACCGTTTGATTAATTTGTACTTGGTAGACACCCAAGATTCACTGCAGACGGCAACGGGCAGTTATTTATTTCTCTCTATCGAAAATACGAAACTCATGGTAATATTGTACCTAACGGTAAATATTATTTTAAATAGGTTTAAGTATTGCTTAAAAGTATTCAATATTTATGTTATTGTTTCTAAAAAAGTACTTGAAGAATTTCGCATGACTCAGAAAATAATCTACTACACAGTAAACAACAGTAAATATTCAGAAAACATCACGTTACCTAACATGATTCGCAGATCTAGATTCCGAAACACTTAGCAATAAACGTTTATATCTGATATTGCAATGAAAACAAACAATACATTTCACATGATTCGTGAAAGTTTTATTGAGATTACGAATTCTTATATCAGTAGTATATCAATCGTCTAAGCATATCTTTGGTTTGTCGGCGATTCACGAACGAACCGCCCGTGTGTGGAACCCGCTGTATGTCACGGGTGACGCTTTAATGAATGGGCTGCACATTGCACAAGATATCGGTACGATTTTAGCTCTATAGACAAATGGCACCGATTGATACGGCTATTATTAGAACGCATTGCATACGAGACGCAGGAGGTTTTCTTGGCCTATACACTAGTACGGGAAGTCGAAAGTTTCAGGTTTCAAAATACGTAGGTAGGTACATATATAACGATGACGTTTGCAAAACATGTCTTATTTGAATATATTGCTTGTTTAATAAACGATAATCATTATTTTATTTATCTTGAATGTTAATTCTTAATTATTGTACACATAACACATAAAACAGTAACATAATAATAAATTTTATGTACATAGGCGAGCTTAACTCAAAATTGAGTTCTCTAACAGCAAACCTTTGAGTGGTAGAGTGAATAAAATATCTAATGAGGATAGGAAGAAGTTTATTCTGTTTTTTGAATATTTGTTATGGATTCTGACATTTTTTTTGAGAAGATTGAATACAAATTATCCTGATAAGGTTTATCAAATAGGGTTCTTATTATCTTAAAAATACACAGACAAGAAACAGTACAAAATAATAAGATATGCATTGCATTGTCGTAATGGCTCGCCGGCTCGTGTTGCCTACAAATATTTGTATTCTAGACGAGAACAGAAGCGCCGTGTCGACTTGTGATTGTGTACTGTGTACGTATTGTTGCATTTCAGCAACATTGTAACAACTATTGATAGTGATGTATAAACAGACGTTGCAATCGGCTGCTGCCAATCTGGCAAGTGAGTTAGGGCTGCACCGATACGAGCAAAAAGCATGTATGTAAACATCTCACTGTTTACACGTTTCTTTGCAAAAACAAGCAGATTCTGTGAAATATATGATTTTCATTATGAAAACGTAACCACAATGCCTGTACGCGCATAAAAACGTTTCGTTACACGTGATGGTTTAAAAGATTAATTTAAATCGTGCACTTTAATTGACGCACTGTTTACATTCGAATAGCCGAGAATTTACCTAACAAACGATGTATTGGCTCTCGATCAGAACATCAAAGTCATTACATATTGATATTGGTAGTTCTAAGCCGTTCCCACTGACTTGTATCAGAATCGATTCTAGTCGTGTTGTCTGCGTGAACGATACGTACATACTTATACTTGTACATGTGTAATTTGGTACCGTGTGACAGTGATTAAGTATCTTTAGCGGTGTACCTAAGTCTGCATACAGATAAAAGTTATCAATCCATAATGTAACAAGCGTTTAGTATGCATTTATCAGTGTCCATTCAGTTAGAAAATAGCAGTCTATTTATTCTCGTGTCAAACGTTCATAGCATCGACCTTTCTAACCGATACGATGATTCTAAACTCTTGTAACGCTCTGCACGACAATTTCAAAAAAATGCGCGGGTTTGCGTTTTTAGGTCGCATGCGAATCACATTATACATATTTATGTGATAACACCCGCAGGCCGCAGAACTAACGCAAAAGCGTAAAGAAACTCATTGAAGGATTTTCATTCATACCTACCGAAGCATTGTATGAATGCAAGTAGAAGGTTAGTATCAATGGTGAAGGGGGGCCGCGGCTCCATTGATCGCGTGCAGCGGGGGGCGGCCGGAGGGGATGCTCAGGTCACTAGGTCGAGGGGAATCCGCCATGGCAGGGGGAGCAGGGTATAGCTCTTGCAGTTATATGATATCGGTAATGTACGAGCACCGAGCGTTCTGTTGCTAAGTTTGATCTCACGCCAGATATTCGAAGTTTGTTTATGATTACATTTTTCTCGCCTCTTTACTTTTTTTACAAGAATTAAATTATACAACGTGTCAGAAAACGTACTGTGACATGAAACACAGCTTTTTAAAAAATGGTTGTTCTTTTTTATAAAAATACTAGGAGAATTTAATATTATAACCTAATTTTTAAGCAGCTTTTGCTTGAATTATTTGATTTTTAAGCGGTAGAGAAAATAAATTAATAGCGATATAATGGTGCGTGCATAAGTTTAGAGAACACAGGAGTCATTCACTAAGATTAAATGAGAGTGATTCGTTGCACAATGGGTATTTGAAACCACGTCTTTGTAGGTACGTGCAAACAAACACGATCAACTAAGATCACGCAATAATCACATGGGACATTTAATTGGAATACACATGTCGTGTTACAGGATACTGTTGCTTCACGAATATATCACACACATTGTTTGGGAGGCGTAGAGTATAAATTCGTGTATAGCTAGGTACCTACTTACATAATTTTTCAAAGCAACTAGGTAGGTATATCTTGTATATCAAACATTTGACGAAATCACTTTAGTAAAACCTCTATGCAGTACATAAAAAGCTTCCTGTTTTGTTTTCGATTAGTTGAAAACATCAATCTTTCCTTTGCACAATATAAAAGCACTCAATGTGAACTCGACGGTTTTCCGTCACCCGTGCGAAGGCCGGTGTATTTTCGGATGTTCATGACGTCATAGTTTTCCATACGATCTCCTGACCACTTGTATGAACTGAATTACTTTGATGTCAAACCATTCTTACACTATTTATGTGTTTTGCTCTGTTTTAATTATGCAAAAAGGTTCATTTTATTACGTCAATTTGAAAACTAAACACTATTCGTAATTATTTATTTGTTTAATCATCTTCCACTGAGACAAATTATTACAGCAAATAATTTGTCCTTGGTTTATAAATAGGTATATCAACGCCTAGCTTTGACTATTTATTGACAAAATCGTATTCTATTGTCATTGGATAATAAATAGTCTTCAGATTTGGAGAAGGATTCTGTTCGCACTGATATTTTTAACATTTCTATGTTAAATAAATCTTGTTCAGCCAACAACGATAAATATTGTTCAAGTCTGCAATTATCAACTTTATCGTCCTCATAGGTATGTGTCCTTCCATTTGCGTCTTGTTAAAGATTTTTTTTCTACCTATGACAAGGATCACGTAAAACTTTCCAAGTCCAAATAGGATTGTGAAACGTCATCATGATGCAGGACTTGCCTCGTGTTGTAATTGATTACATTGATGTCACTGGGCATGTAATGAGTAATCTTTATGACTGTCTCCATGTCGCAATGCCAGCCGGCTCTTTGCTTAAAGACTCTTAAACTAAGCAAATTTTCAAAAAAAGGATCTAAACTTTTCAGAGTGCCGTAATCGTATATATATTATGCTATATATTTAAAATTACATAAATGCAATATATCGTTAAAGACAAGATCATTTTACAGCTATAACTAATAGCTAAACTGTATCGCCTTTGTACAAAAATGATTAATAAAACCATTGGAATCATAAAACAACTCACAACAAACTCGATTTACTGGTAAACAGATGAATATTATGGCAGTAGCAATAATTACAATTGAAATAACGCAACACAACAATGTACTTGGTACAATAAGTGAGCTGTTTAGAAGGGCCATACGTTTCGTTAAGAAATGCGCAAGGAGTCACACAGACGCAACGTGTAGGTCGGTCGCACACAGCCGCGGTGACCGGGTCAGGCCCATTCTAGAAGACCCATTGATATTTCGCTGTGCGGTTTCATTGATGGGGCTTACATTGTTCATGCCGCCTTCGTGTTATTGCTCAAGAAAATTTGTATATGTTGGTAATATTTAAAAATATGTGTTCTGCATGTATACCTATGTACAAAATTACTTAATTATACGAACACCTTAGAAAATATGCAGTTTTTTTTAGTTTTCACTTCACACGACTAATTTGCATTAATCGTTATACATTACATATTATCTACTCTCGTCATAAGTTCTCAATGTAACTTTAAAAGACAATTATTGTCTTTAAAGACAAAAAAAAACATAATTATTATGATTCTTTTTTCAGTTATAGGCAATACGTATACCTTATAGTATATTTTTTAATAATTCTCTAACACTGACCTTCGCTTATTATGTGACAAATGCAGATATTATTCCGACCACATAATATTCCCAAGCCCCAAATATATAAATTCCCCTAACCTTCGGTGTTTCACCTTGTACGCGTGCTATTTATCGCTTGTCCCTCGTTCTAAAAATAGACCGCTGTTTCCCATATTTTCCAGCGGCTGATAATACGATTTCCTAGCCGGATCCAGCGCTGTTAGCGACGAGGCTCGGCCGGGCTGCACCGGGCCGAGCCAAGGGGCGCGGCATACTTGTGACCCAATTTCCTTGCTTGCACAACCTGTTCTATTTTCCCTATGACGTCAAATACCCCCATTCACCCCGGAGTGCTGAATCGATGCGCCCCAAACTGGGTCGACCTGAATGAACCACTTGTACATTCAACATGGACTCGCTATTTTTAGCTCCAAAGGTGTCTCGATCGGGTCTCGCTTCGAACCAGTTTTTACGGATGTATTGGTAGGCCGCAATTAAATTCTGCAATTTTTAAATTAATTGTGACTTTCGATGAGCTTTATAATTCGGTTTCAATTAAGTTTTCTCAGAGACTTAATTTATGAGACCTATTATTATGCTAAACATAAACATTTTTTAGCCATAAGTACAGGATAACTGGACTTGCGCTGGTTTTTAGTTGTTTGTAAAGTCGTGCATTTATAAAGTCTTGAGGTTAAAAACCTAATTCATAAACGATATTACAATGAGTTTTGTTTTAATTAGGGCGGAAATTATACGTTGTTTGTGGAGTCAGATCATATTGCAGGAAATTAAAAAAAGAAGAATATAGATTTGTATTATCACCTTGACAAACAAACGACCTCTGTTTTGGAGGACGATATCGTTGGCACGACTAGGTAGTAATGGAGTGTTGTATTGTTACAGATATCGCGCGCCAGTATCGACGCATGCAAGGATTACTTCCGTGACGACCTCATCAAGACCGACTGGCAGCTGATGGTCGAGCTGAAGAAACTCTTCCAGATATTGTAAACCCACCGACCGTGAGCTGGCTCCGGCCGTCGCGGTGAAGCTCTCCAATAAATATAAATAACGATAACGACGTAGATACATTTCGTCAAACCTTTGTCTGTTCCATCTACCCGTAACCCGTAGTCCCCTCTCCGTTGTATCATAGAATCTCACCACTTTTAACTGGTTAGCCATTTTTGTATTCTAACGTGAATTTATCCGAACCTAAGCTCATGTATTAATGGGAAAATGCGAATGTCAATGTCACAGCAGGCTAGTAGGCCTTGTATTTTATTTTATCTTATCTGATGTTTTAACTACAGCCACGTCTTGTAACTACCGATGTATCATGAATGGCAAATTGTCGAATATCTCACAATTCGAGACGCATTGTAAATAGTATTATACATGTTTATTTATTTATTATTATCAAAGCCACGTGTCATTTATGATTTGATTGGACAGAATGGATTTTTGGACGCTGGATGTCAAATTTTATAAATTAGCCAGAATATGTCTTCGGTTTCTATAAAGAATACATGTTGTAGAAGATTGATCCTTTGTAAATAAAATGTTCACGATTAACTATTTACAATAAAATTTTGTAGTTTTATGTAAATAAAATATTATGAGAAATCTTTGCATGTCTTAATTATAACGTCAAGTAGTGCAATAAACGATCTCGATGTGTCTTCACGAAGCAATACCTTCGATGGGTGCTTCTTAATGTAGAAAAAATATTAACTCATGTCTTATAATAAAACTACAAAGCGTGTTTTCTCCGGTAGGGGGCACTGTCTACTTATATCTTGGAAAGGAGGTCGTCTATTGTATGAAAATAGTATGTTTTCGTTAAAATTGAATGCGGTTTGGAATATTTCCTCGTATGTAATACATACAGGGATTGAGTACTGAACAGAATGGTAATCGGAGTAGAAGTCCACGGAACATGTATTTTATACGTAGGTATTTTCCCTTTTTGAAACGCTTTGTATTATATAGATGGAATCTGACATATTCTTATATTGAAGAACTTTTATTAAATTACAAAGTAATATCTTTCGTATTATTTTTCCCGATAAAATAAAGTAAGTACCTATAATTAAGTAAGTTATGAAATGAACAGAAGTTGAGTAGCACAGAGTACTTTTTTGATGAGTAGGAAAGAAATGGCGTTGACTTATATGGGAATCATTACTAATCATATTCGATTACTGGGCATTCAATCAAAATACCGTTAAATATGTAAGCTGGAGCTCTGTTTGATTTTGATTGGTCATTTCGTACTATTCGTCAAACTATTTTATGTGCGTAGGTAAGTATCTAAGTATCTCGTTTGAATCATATCACAAAAGACAAAGTTTATAGTAAATCTTATGATTAAACCAGTAAACACATTTTTCCTTTTTAAGCACTACCTACACAAGCCACAATGTAAATGTCCACACACCATACGGTGGCTTGTGTAAATAATAATAATATATCTTAGGACAACTCACATACGACCATCTAATCCCAAACTAAGCAGAGCCTGTATTATGGCAATCAGACAACTGATACACATACTTATATATATCTAAGTACATACATATTAAAGATAAATTAGACCCAGAACAAATGATTATGCTCATCACTCAAAGATTTGTCCTGGGTGGCAATGGAACCCACGACCGCCGGTTTAGCAGTCAGGTTCCCTAACCATTAGCCCACAAGGACAGTCAAAATGTCTATTACTGAATCAGAAAAATGACGGCGACGATGAAATTGCTATAAGCTTCGTAATGAGTGGCCGCATCTTGACAGGTATTAAGGTACCTACCTACTGTGGTGCTAAGTAGCTATTGATCATGAAGACTATTCTTATTCCTAGGTACTAAGTAGGTATATACTGCAGAGGTTTCGTAACCCACAGTACCGACAGATATTAATATAAATCTATTGTTGTTTTTTGGGCGCGCTTCCAATCTCGGTTTATAATTGAGATTTTTCACTGCCTCGCTTTTTACAGTACCTATAACCTAAACACTATTTCAAAAAAAAGACGACAGACAGAGAATCTACAAGCTGGAGGGAGCTAAGAGAAGATTTTCAAGATAACCCTTTTAAAACTATTTTCTTAGTTTGATTTATTGTATTCGTCAAGAGACCTTTTCGATAGATTGAAATCAGTAGGTACCTAGGTATGTAGTTTATGCGATTGTTACTTACCTATTGGTACCGATTTTCAAACTTGTACTTAAACGTCAACTAAATAAGTACCTACCTACCTGTAGGTACTTATCATGCTTAGGTTCCTAAGAGAAACTTCATAATAGAAATACCTATCTATTAAAGCTTTTACAGCGAAGTTAAGGCAAAGCAAAATATCTATTGAATGGTGAAAATGATACCTAGAACATTAAAATCAACGAAAGTTCTCGAGGCATTGCTAAAGCTACATGCGCTAAGAATTGTCAAACTACAGTGAAACAGGAAACCTCATTTAGATCTGCTTTTGAGTTTCAGTTCCTACACTGTACCTTTCTACTTCAGTAAGTGTGTAGGTATAGGTGAATTAAATAATTCAATCAAAAAATATCGGTTAGTTTTAACTAAGCAGTAGTTAGATACCTAACTACGAAAATCTACAACGTTATCTTGAAAAATATGCAGGTATTGATTAAGTATCTAGTGGCAAAATATAATTATTGTTTTACTTTATTAATATTTAATAATAAATCCCTAATATATATTACGGGAAATATTACTCAAACTTATCGATAACTCAAATGTAGCGTTTAACCGAAATCAGTACCTATCGACTTCTACATCGCCTCGCTACCACCGGAAAAACGAACAACACAACACTACGAGGGAAAGCGGGAAAGCGAGATGGCGGAGCGCGCGTCTCGCGTTGTAGTCTTAAATTGATTGTAAAATAATAATTTTAATTTCGCTGGCCTTTAAATGTATTGTAAATGTAGGTACTGCTGAATGTAATCTTATGATATACCTACTTAACTAATATATGTAGTTCAGTGACAAGATTTAATAGTTTTCTTGGTATCTGCTACGCCACGGTTAAATATTTTAGCTAGGTACTCTAAGTACGTGCGTTATACAGATCATAGATAGTTTTACCTATCTGACAACATGCAAAAGTTTTGCAATTGAAACTGTCATCATCATTGAAGGGCATATTAAGATCTCACAACTCTGTAGTTCTGAAAAAGTGCTCTAACATTCTGGGCCGACAAACAAACCATAATTGTTTTGAATCGATACGAGAAAGATATAAAATATGTAAGTATTTGCCTAGGGGTATTTCATGAATACATTTAAGTAACTTAAATAGGTGGATACAACGAAAATATCTTAAAACAATTTTCTGTAGGTAGGTCCAAGTTAAAGCCAGGTAAGTATCAAATATGTGACCACCGGAAACGATTTTATAAACAAATGAATGATTGAACTACAAATAAACCTTTTTAAAATATTTAATGCTGAATGCAAGATCCTACTTTACCTAGGTATGTAATTTAATATCGTATGAACAAACGTTTTAAAGTAATATGCGTTAGTTCAATGTGCATCGATTACTGATTCACGCCGTAATTTATATGGCAACAGTATTGTAGGTTACTTTACCCTTCAAATTAATTGAATTTTGTCATTTACTTCAACGCTCTACATTTGACATTTCAAAATTGTATTTCAACGCGATGAGAGTAGGTAGTTATAATATTATGTAATGTAATGCACTTTCAATTCCCTCTGGCATTTAGTTAGGTGGGTAGCACACCTACGTGCTTGCATATAGGTGCCTAGTTAGTGAAGTAGAGCTTTTATTAGCAATGTTCGTTTAATAGGCTGCAATACTATCTAGGTAGGTCTTGTTTGTCGTCAATAATTCACTGAGAAGGTCATCATTTCTCATACCATTCTTGGAAACACCAATGCGGGGCTAGCTACATCGTTTATTGGGTGGAGCCACCTATCTACTTTCTTCGCTGCGCTTCCGTATGACGTATTTTGCATCTTCCATACTTTTTGTTTCCACGAATTTCACCAAGAATTTTCAACATCGGGAAAACTCGAAAGATTCCTCATTATTGTGCTTTTAAAACATGAGTTGAACTGTTTTATTGTGTTTTTCTGTGGTTTTTTGGACGATTTTTGACCACGTTACCATGGTAACGCGGTTTGCGTGGGCGAGGGGGTGGTATTTTCAGGGTCTAGGTCACGCCCCAGTGCGCACGGCGCATGCGCGGGCCTAGCTGGTCCCGTTCAGGAACTAGCCCGTTCAAAGCTCATCGGACTTCCTCATGGTAGGAACATCGGTTTCGCGCGCTGCCGTACACAGTGACCTGGTGGTGAGAACGTTACCAGTGAAGTGGCTGAAGTCTTTGAGTTAAAATTAAAGAGAGTTAAAGTGCATTTAGTGTTATATACGTTATTTTACATGTAAGTACTGAAAAAATATTAAATTACTAAATTTAAAAAAAAATCTCTGTTATACCTAAGTTTCAGTTCCAAAATTCCAAACATTAAATTAATTTGCTAAGAATATGTAATAAATTACGAAATAATATTAAAATTAAGAAAAGTTAGGCCTAAATACAGCCGTCGCTATATTCATGGCTTTCTAGAAAAGCGAAGAACGGTAGAATACTCTAACTGGTACAAATAGCAATTATTCGACGCATTTATTAAAGTATTGGTAGGTATAGACAGGAATATAGATAGAGCAAGAAAAATATTTAAGTACCTATACATCTCTCTACTACATTGCGACTATTGAACAAACTCGGATGCCAAAAAGTTTTAAATATAAACACCCCATTACATAATCTAGACAAGATTAACAGGCTCTAATATATAAGAATGTAACGGCTCTACTCACGGATCACTATCGGAGATGCCTGACTAGTTTCAAGCCCTAAAAAGAATCTAATATTAAATAAAAAAATATGATGTATATTGTAAACTAGCTGTCCCCCGCGACTTTGTTCGCGTGTTTTAGTTTAAACGGTTTTTCATTATTGCAACATTTTTTATTTATGCTCCGCTCCTATTGGTCGTAGCGTGATGTTATATAGCCTATAGCCTTCCTCAATAAACGGACTATCCAATAAAAAAATATTTTTTCAATTCGAACCAGTAGTTCCTGAGATTAGCGCGTTCAAACAAACAAACAAACTCTTCAGCTTTATAATATTAGTATAGATTGTACTCACATTGTAAAATTCTCCCTTGATTCCGGGAATTATCGTGCCTTAATGGTGTACAGGCTCTGTTCGCTTATTACCCAAGATCCTTAATCCCTGTTTTCCTGCACACTATCAACCAAAGTCCTGGACCAGAAGCCAAAGGCCCAGAAGTATTTCTGTTTTTTATAGTAATTGTCGATATGGGCGGATAAGAAGGAATCCAAACTCACTGCCCTTCTGTTGATTAATTTGTTCAATGCCTTTAATACCATCTACCACACTATCCTTGGTACCAGCCTTGCCTATCTTATGGTCTCTCAGCCAGCGTTAGATTGGTTTTACACTTATCTTCGCGAGCGTCAGCGGAGACGAACATCAGCTGTCCGTGTTGGTGACTTATCTTCAACTTGGAGCAAACTAGAGAAAATATAACTGGCGCAGTCGGGTAAAAACAAACACAACTATGAAACGATTTGCAAATCATTAATATTTTCATGATCATGTAGGTACCTAATATGTGATTAAATTGAGTTTGTACCTATCTGTTTTACTATAGCCTTTTCTCATACTGTCTTGAGCATAATTGACTCTCTTTTTCAATGCGTCCTGGCAGTTTAAAATAATTAAACCAAAGATTTGTCATTCTTTCACTTATCTAATTCCATATTAATCAAATAAGTCCTTCCGTAGTATTTATTTCAATGTAAGTAGTAAGTAAGTCACCTTATAAAATGATTATTATATTTGTTATAAAAATATAAATTACTTAAAGCAATAATGAAATTGACCGCGACAGGGAAAGAGCACATAGAACAATGTAATCAGAATCACGAGTTAGACTGAACTATTCTGTAGACATAAAGTGGCCTCCTCGACGACATTTTCAGTATACTTTTTTTCGGCCGCATGCTAAACATCGTTCATTCATGCGTGCGAATATAAAACGTAGTGATTACTTGCTCTGTGAGTGAATGAATGAGGAGCGTCGAGTGTTGAGCTGAAACAGTCGGCCGGCGAACGGGCGCGAGCTCCACGCGGCGCTGGCGCCCGCGCACCGCGAGTTACATCCGCACTCCAACGAACGGTGCCACTGCTTACCACCAGCTTACACGCACACCGGATCTTCTCTCGGTGCGTCATCTATTTATACCATTCTTTAAAAACACGTCCCGAACACCGACCTTGAACAAATGTGCTGTGGTTTCATTCATTAAAATTATCACTTTTAAACGTATCTCAGACGCAAAACGTTCACTCTTAACATGCGATGACGGACGATTCGCTAATTGGAGATAATTCATTAGATATACAACAGTTGTTACAATGGTATTCACTGGGTGATATGCATTCATTTAATTCATTTATCTACTTTAGACAGTTATCTTCAAGAGGTTTATTTATTATCGTCTTCCTTCTTTATATACCGCCGGTTATAATATTTTTATACGCCAACTAAGTACCTACTTCATTTGATACGTAAAGAGATTCAAAGAATATAATGACAGGAAATTATAAATCGTCGGCAGCCGCTGGGTTAGCAATAGCGGTGTCCCGTTGCATGTAGGTTGGTATAAGTGCGGACCGCTAGACAGCGCCGGCGACGTGGTACCGATACCCTACACCTATTCCGCGATTACAGGAAGCGGATCTCCTCTTTCATCGTCTCCGGGTACCCATATGTCACTTTATCAAGACGATCTTTATGACACCCGACATTCAAACAATACAACAAAACGCGTGCCAAATGGGCCTAACAAAAAATTAGCTATCCGGATACAGTTTCACAGATAAGAATCGTTTTAAGGGCTCCCAACGAGATACGGTTGCTTTAAAAGAATTAACGTTATCTCTTTTAAAAGCCAATATGACGGCCTTTTAAAAACCTAGTCGGTTATCAATGTGGCGCCGGTCTTGTTTTTACGAAGATAATGTCGAGTTAACTGTGAAAAAAAGTATACAAAAAATTCAACAGACTAGACTCGATATTTTAAAAACAACGACAAGATTCGATTGTTTTAAAATAAACATGGACAACGACGACGAAGTAATGAGATGCACTTTTAATTATAACATTTTAGATGATGCGAGTCCGTTGGATGTAGCACGAGATCTTTCATCGCTGACCAAATGGGGAGGTCTTTTTCGCGGAAACTGATTTCGCTGAATGACAACAGCGCACTGTCAGAGGCAACGTCGGGTTTCCGTTTATAAATAATTCCTTTTAGGACGGATTGTTTCTGTTGAAAGACGAAGCTGAGATCAGATAGTAATTAATTTTAGGAAACGACTACCTACTTATACATACTTTTTATGACGAAAAGCGCATCATATAGGTACCTAGATAGAGACAAAATCACCAATTGTTAGCATATTTTTTTTTTTATTAATTACGAGCATGGCCATTTTATTAGTTACGAGCTTCTTAAATATTTAAAATAGTTTTTATCCAAATCTTCGGGCCATAATTGATAAATAATATTTTTTGTGAGCAACTAACGGTACGTGATGTTTTGCGCGAGAGTGCGCGCGTGACTAGTGCGGATCGAGGAGCGGACAACTCGACCTCGTCCAGATAAATCTATCAATGAACACGATAAGGGGGGCGCGTGTCACGCAACCGCAGGAAGTGCCCTAACTCGCCTCCTGCACTCTGAACTGAACTCACTACACCATATCGCCCGCAATACATCATTTACGACTTTAAAAATCTTGGCGCTGTTGTCTTTCTATCTACCTAAAAGAAAATAGCCGAAATAGGCATTCAGTGTAGCCTATATTATACTATTTCAATAAAGTCTACGACATTTTTTTTTTAACCCGCTACGCAAAAGAGGGCTGACAAATTTGACGTTGTGTTTTATTTTATTTGAAAGCCGACATGATCGAGTTGGTTCCTAGCTATAATTCATAAACATCTGTTCAGCATTTTAAAAGTTATCAGCAATATTGTAAAATTTGTCGACTGTTTCTTAAATTTACTTTATTGACTTTAAATCAGTTATCAGTTGGCAGTATTTAAATATAATTGCGAAAGTAAGTCTGTCTGTGAGTAACACTTTTACGGGTAAACTGCTGAACCGATTTTGATGAAATTTGGTATGGAATAAGCTTGGATCCCAAGAAAGGACATAGGCTACTTTTTGCTCCGTTAACCGACACCCACGCGGTCTAACCACCTAGTTCTTATATAAAACGCAACTTAATTATGTAACATTTGCATACATGTACGCATTTGACAACAGTTTTAATGTACGGACTCTCAAATGATCTGTCAAATGAAGGACATGCATGTTAAGGTCTCTTTGTAGAATGGGAATGTCGTACCATACAGCTAGAAGCTCCTAGTCGTGTTATCTACACGAACAATAAGGACTTAAGATATTTATATCTGTCTTTGTTGTTTCTGTTTACATAAGCTACTTCGCAAATTTTGATTATTCGTTCGTAATGGGAGGGAGAGATTTAGAGTTGATAAATGTTTTTTTAATTATATACTTATGCCTTACATAAGTATGTAGGAAACTGAAATAAAATATTTAGTAAAGTTGAGTACCAATAGCGAAAAAATAACATACAAAAAAAAATAGTTGTAAATATCGTAAGCTCATTTTTTTTTTTATTTAATAGAAAAATGATGAAGATTGCCAGAAGATATTAGATTTTATTAACAAATCAGATATCAGTCCTTTACGTAGTTAGGTATATTGTATTAGTAGTGTTGAAATCATAATAAATTTACTTCCATGCGTTGTTAGGCTCTAAGGAATTTTAACGCAGCGCATAACGTGGGCTGCATTGCCCGTTTGCGGTCCACAAATGAAACAAAAATATCAAAGCGTAAACAAATCGTTATTCTCATTTTGTGAATTATAACAACTAATTGAGCCGGTAGGCGTGGGTAAGTGGACGACTGAAGGATACATCGCCATTTAAAAGGTGGAGCTCATTAAAATTAACTCATAAAGCATAATTCAACTATTTTATGACCGTGTTAGACATTGGTCAATGTTTTTCCTATTGTATCCTGATGACAATATTATAGTTGTTTAAAATGGGTAGGTGGAATATGGCAGAGAAGGCTGTAAGTTAGTGGGTGAACGTGGGCTGCAAATAGGCATAAATTGAGGAGTTGCAACCGCTATTAATCTGGGTATAAATTTTGCAAGCGACATCAAACCTACCGCTTCTCAAAACTGGCAATCAGACCAGTGTCGCCTTTATAATAAGTAAGTAGGTGGCTTCTACTTAAAACATAACATTAATGACATATTTTGGCCGATTTGATTATAATCTTCGTGTAAATTTGCAAAATGCAGCTATTATTTTTTGTGGAGACTTCAGATGTGTGTTATATTAGATAGGTACTTTATTCATTCGCTTAAAATGTCAATGATTGCACCCACATCAATTTTTTTTTTTATTTATTCCTAGCTCCTTTTAAGAGAATTCCAACTTTATGTGAGAGTTCTATCTTGGTTTAGATCAGAGTTCAGTAAACCTAGTGATAAATGTTCATGAAGCATGCAGGCAAAAAAATAACTTGGATTCGATTAAATAAAATGTGGACAATATCACATACATTGCTCTGAACCCAAAGTGAGTAAGCATTATGTTATGGAATCAGAGACAACGAAGGTACCACAAGCACCCAGACCCGAGACAATGTAGAAAAAACGTTTTCTACATTGACCCGTCCGGGGATGGAACCCGGGACCTCAGAGCTAGCGACACCTTGAAGCCGGTGTGTACGCCACTCGGCCACGGAGGTCGTCAAAATATTAAACAATAAATAGGTAAAAGAATAAGAGTGAATAGGTGTAACTTCGCAAGCTGGACTAAATGCCATTGCCTTGTGAAGGACGGTGCTGTCAACTTTCGCATCCGATAAGGTGCATGCCATATCGATATGTTGCATAACAGTCGAGTATCGGCTCGGTCCACTTTCCACCTGCCCACGGGTTACTCTGTGGGTTAAGAATTTGGTACTAACAGCCAGGCATGGATTGTGTGGCGTTGCGAAACGATACGACCAAATTGGAAGTACAACGGAGCTACGTAGGCGCGCTGAATAGCATGCTGCCCACGGCTTGTTTTAATAATCAAGTCCCCATAATATTATAACATAAGGTATAGGTGCTTAGCGAGCTAAAACGGATGGCATCAAAGTTGCTCTTGCTTAAACGGGTGGAAGTCAGTTTCAAAACTACATCCATCGTCGTTTCTTGTAGTACATAAAGTGTCATTCTGTTAAATCTTAGTTACTTAATTACGGTACCTAATCATTTGCAGTGCCTACCTACGGAGCGCATAATCTCTCATATCGCATTTTCTAAGTAGTGTCTCTCTAGGTTGAAAATACCGAAATCAAACATAGTTACGATCCCAGACAGCGAATAGCGAACAATACAAATTGAATAGCAACATAATATGCAAAACCAGGAAATTTCCACATATTAATGAATGCATTTAATCATCAGTGCGGTCGGCTCCATTGTGCGACAGGTATCGTGTGATTACCTGTGAATTGAATATCAATGCTTGTGCAACTGTAGTAGGTGGAGCCACATTCTCTGCATAGGGGCACTGGTACAAGTGCTGTAGGTGTGGGTAACGCTGTGGGTGCGCCTGCGCGACCCACGGACATCTTTCCATTTATCATCTGCACATTAACACACATGTTCATATTCTTATTGCAGCGAAGGCACTTAAATTATTAAATTTAAATATTTGTTATTTTACATTCGATTCTTTGTTAAGACCTTTACAATATTTTATTAGTAGGGCGTTAGGTTTGCTAATTATAACTTTGACGACAATGAAACACGAAAATGCCCATTTGAAATTCGAGTTATTTATAGGTAAACTTTTTATTTTACTTTATAAAGCTCTAGTGTCTATGTGTAGTAATTCGTTACAGTATTTTATACACAATGGTCTTTTTTTTAGCTATTCTAACTTTTATATTCCCATAATTACCAAAAATTACAACGCAATTTTGCATTTGACCATCAGATATTCTATTTAGTGCAGGTAAAAACTTAACATCTCAATACTTTATGGAAAAAAAACATTCGCTAAGTACGTACTAACGCGGTAGCCTCTTTTTTTTTTTATTACGGGGTGAAAAGCTAATGACTCCGACCCACGCCGAGGGCATGACGTGGGGATATGTCGGACTCGCACCGACTAAAAACACCCCGGTCCCGTCCTTGCCTTAGCCAGAGCCGCAGGATCGCATGTGCATTCTCTGCGCAGCTCCGGCAGGCCTCGGTCCTTGAAGGACCCCTTCTAGGGGGGTGGGTGTAAAGTGCCCGAACAGTTCAACGAACGGATTTGTACGCACAAGGTTGCAGGCTCAAACCCACTACAGGCAAGTGCCAATGTGACTTTTTTAAAGTTATATGTACTTCCTTAATTATTCTAAGACACCATTGGCAAACGGAGCAGAAAAAATCGCGAGTAAACCTGATTCCAAAAAATGGAATACGAAATCGCCGGCCAGCAAGTGACAAGCATGGCGATCAATGCTGGTGCGGTCACTACATGAGAAAAACAGCCTTTGCCCAGGAGTGGGACATTCATAGGCCGGTATTATTCGCTACGTACAGTTGATGAATAATAATAAACTAAATATCTAACCACATTATATGAAGTTCAGTACAAAAATACTTTTAGACGGACAGACAGGCGCGAGACGCTTGAAAGGTCGGTACGGAAATATGCGCCAAGTCATCGATCTAGTCCAGATCAACGGGTACCTAGCTATATTCCTGACATTAATAGACTGCATACCCTAGTCTAGCTTAAACGTTTATAATAGATATTTTTATAGTTCCTGCATACCGAGTATTTTTTTTTAACTAAAACAAGTATTAGTTCAAGTTATCTTACAAGAGATATTGATCGATTTGCTGATTTTATTTTTAAAAGTGTAAGTACTTTTTTAATAAATATGTAATTTTCTAATTCAAACAACATATGCCTTATCTTTTTGGACTGGTTTTAAAGTCTGCGAATATATAGTGGTGAATGTACAGTCGTACATTTAATTATGGCTAAGATTTGTGTTGTTTTAACGAGAGATACCGAGACCTACTTCGCTGCATAGTAAAAATTTAGAAATCTGAATAGACTCGATCGACGCCAGGATGTCAGTCATTTAAATTTGCTGTTTAGCAAGTGCTGTAGTTTCGCCAGTTAGAGAGCTGTTTCTAGCACTTAGGTAATAAGTATTAAAAATATAGGCCTTATTTAATACGTAGACTTTAAATATATTTCGTTTTTAACTTGTAACTTTTGCTTTACTACCTATCGACATACACTTAAATCTATATATACAAATATATAAAGCTGAAGAGTTTGTTTGTTTATTTGTTTGTTTGTTGGAACGCGCTAATCTCAGGAACTACTGGTCCGATTTGAAAAATTGTTTCAGTGTAAGATAGCCCATTTATTGAGGAAGGCTATAAGCTATATAACATTACGCTGTGACCAAAAGGAGCGGAGTATAAATGAAAAATGTTGCAAAAATTAAAAACCGTTGAAACTAAAACACGCGGACAAAGTCGCGGAGAACAGCTAGTTGGTATATAATTGCTATTTAAACCTGTTATCACTTTATCGATAAGTACCTATTTCCAGGAAACAAAGCTGGGTGAATTTGGAAATGAATGGTCTGTATAAATGAACACATAAAGTTGAAAATAGCTTGATGATTGTCAGATTTTCTAGTGTCTTCTGAGAATAAAATGTAAGCACGTGCTGGAAACGTTTGTAGTATGATATGAAAACTAGAAGAAATGTCATGCTATGTTCGCAGGCGGAAACAGGCATGTCTCGTAATATAACGGCTTAAATATGCGTCCAAGATATGGAGTCATACAGGGAAAAGCCGCAGCTACTAGGAATGTTGGTCTGTGTGCAATCTTGGTTATCTTTGAATCATTTCTACGTAGAGCACGATTACATTGAAATATAATTTGTTTTTTTTTACGCATATCATAAAGGTGATATACTCATGTTGATTTAAATAAAAAATATACTTATTTTTTATGGAAGTTTGAAATACATTTTTAGTTAATAGGTATTTCAAATTTCCGTTTGATCTCTGAAACAAAAAATGCTGCAATCCTCATCATGAGAATAACGCAGTACCTTAAATATTAAATTGCCTTTTTCTAACTTGAAATATTAAATTTAAAAAATGTATCTGAGGGTCTAAGTGCGAGCATACATCCGCAGGGCAGCTTGTGGCGAGATGTTTGTGAGTAGCTAGTCATAGTTTCCCGATTTAGTTCCAATAACCAATCCACTAACATATACCAATTTTTTTTATTTTCTACTTATAATGGTACTATCTACTTTGCACCGTTCAAATCTGTTCTTCCATAGACCAGAGGTGGATGGACCCTGGTAAATCTTCCATCTCAGTTTAGAGTAAAGTTCTCAACAAGGCTACCGCGTGTTGGACCTGTGTCGCCATGTAAGCCTTTCAAAGGACCGGGAATTGGCGCTGGTGATGATAGCCCGTGAAAAATAAGAAATAAATATAATAATAATAGGTGCCCAATTGTATTGCAGTTTTTATAATGCTACAGAATGATGTGACACCAAGTCACACCAAGTTATCTCAAGTGAGCCTACTCCTATTTACAAAGTAAGCAGATTTGCTTTAAACTTATAGTCTTTATGAAATCAGAAGACGCTTGTTATACAAACAATTCTTATGAACTGGAACCTTAAAGTAGAATTATTATAGGGTAACCTTTAATAAAAAAATGTATAGAATCTAGGCTACCAAATAATTTTGTATAAAAAAGTATGGCAAATAAAACGTAGGAATAAAACCATCTAGTGTACCATCATCATAGTGTAAAACATTAAAATGCACATGTATGGTTCGGCTGGATAGAACGATTAGGTATGAATATTAATCTGTAATTCACACACAGGCTCGAACGTTCGTGTGAGTTGGCTACGATAACTAATAAGTCTGGTAACTAACAGCAACTGGATAGCCGATGCAAAATTCTATGAATTCTTAATGAAGTGATGATGTTTTGTGTAAATTTCACAGAAATGGAGAGCAATTAAGGTCTTTTAAATTACTTACAGATTTTTTACAAATTATTAATTTACACCTAAATCAGTCGATAGGTTTGCAAACAAGGCCTTATATTTTGTCATTTTATTATTCTAGACGACGTATCTTTGAAACAACAGACAAAAAAAAGATTTAAACACGTAACCCGAATGCGGCGAATCCCAAAAGGAGGGTTATTTTGTCTTGACCTGTACGTAGGGTTCCTATGTTCGCTCGTATCTACTCAACGAATTTAGATATGATGCATTATTAGATTCGTCTTGACATAAAATACAAAATCGCGGATTTTATGCGCTTCGATGTGCAGGTGAAAACATTTTTATATCTTCGAGTGGGGTATCTAAATAAAGGGCTTAATAAGGCGAGTAGGTACGTTAATATTATAAATAAAATAAAAAAAAACGGGAAAGCGCAAGTCTAACTCGCGCACCGGTACAAAGTTTACCGGTCGTCATCGTCACGTGTAATTCTCCAAAAACAAACTTAAATGTGAGCTTAATTTTTTTTCTCTCATACATCGGTGTACGAGACAATTGCAACTGTAAATACCCACATAATTGTAAGTTTTGACTACAAATTAAATATATTTTTCTTTGCTCGTGACGTTAGACCTAGCATCATGCCAAATGTCAATGGGTAATGTGTGGCTCGACTGGTCCCGGGTCAAACTATCGGTTTTGAATTTCTCAGAAATGTAAGGAAAGAACGACACAAATGGCTGTATTTTTTAATTGCGTTGACATAGAAGCTTTATTTTTTCATTTCATCAAGTGTTCGTGGATCTGAGTATTTGATAGTAATGATAACAACATGTGTTCATAAGAAAAAAACTGGACAGACAGACGAACATCAAAGTGATCCTATAAGGTTTCCTTGTTTCTTTTAAATGTATGGAACCCTAAAAACAATTTGGCGGACGTATAATAATTATTATTATTACAATATGGATAAGTATCAAATTGAAGATGATCAAATTTCGAAACTATTTACTCGGAATTTAAAACTTGTCACAAAATAGTAGAAAAAAAATAAAAAAACCCGACTGCCAATACCTTAATAAATCATAAATTTATTGTTGGTATTTTTTCTTAAACACAATTTTATTTTAGTACCGAGATAATTTACCTGGCGTGTTAAGTTCAGGATTATACATTTAGCCTGATAATAGGCCTTCATTTATGGACTTGCTACCGTGTTTAGCAAAATGCGGTTATAACAGTACACTTCTACCTACGCCAACGAAGAATATAGGCGTGATACGTTTGTGAATGTCATGGAATATCATTACTTACATAAAAAATTTAAAACAAGGTGTTTAGCCAACAGTAAAATTAACGTAATGTACGTATTTATAACTGGTCATAATAAACGAGATAAATGAATGCTAGTTTTAACAGTTACCTACAACTTCCGCCTCCAGATGGCGCTACGATTACCTATATATTTAATTTATAAGATCTCGATTAATTATTTTAATCAATTTTCAACAGATTTGAATGAGGAATCGCTATAAAGTTCAATAAAATTAGTAAAATATTCATTTAAAAGTTCAATGTCACGTAAACGTACGTACGTATGTTTACATTTATTACAATAATAAATTTAAAAAGCATTACGCGTGTTTGCCGGGAGCATTAGTGACCTGTATCATAATCAGAGAAAGGATTGAATCGCAGTATAGTTCCAATATTTCGGTGTGGCAGGGCGCAGGGTCGTCGACCGCACTCTTCGATGTTGGTGCCGTGCTATTTCGAGGCGGCGCGGCGAGCGATGGCGAGCGCACCCGACTCAAGCCGATCGCGCGTTGTGCTGCGCACGCGTAAACAAACATGGCCGAACTGTCATTCACTAATTCATTCATACGAGATCATTGTATTTGACAAACTCGCAACTCGCACTCATTATACATAGGTAGTCATTATCTACGTACCTCAATAAACATTGTATCAACGTAAATTAATTGAATTGTTTTTACCAATCGTATTAATACAACAGTTATGTTTCCATTATAAATTTATAAAAAGCTTTTAAAACACAAATAACCAAATACAAAAATACTTTTTTGTATTTTTAGTTGTTTTTATAAAGGTACTATTAATGAAGTCAAAATATAGGATTTATCGTAAATGGAGATATTTGACATAGTAATTATTATTTTCATGGACGACAAATAGAGTTAGTTCCTCGAACCTTTAAGTAAGAGATCTACCTACTACAGGTTTGTTTGAATACAATGAGCTTAACCCTACAAATTTCTAGCACAGGCATCGATGTTTAGGAGTTAAAATAAATTGAGTGATAATTGATAGTACATTTTACGAATAGTTTGTATACCTACCGTACTATGAAACAGAAAAAACATTCTTTATAACGTTTAAAATTTAATTTACAACTTAACTAACACGACAAAATATACCTATATAAATAATTTTTAATGTTTTAAACAATATTTTATAGTGAGTACTAACCTTTAAAATAACTGTATAATTATACTTAAGCACCGATTTACGTATCTACTGACTGATGTGCTTAATTATTCAATACCCCTGTGAAACGTTTTAAGGTTTGAATATTGTTTAGATTCGAAGCAAATCGAATTATTAGTGTCTCGCTAACGAGCGTAATGTCTCGCGCCCAATGAAGGCAGGCATTGTTCGTGACATGTGGACCACACAGCACATCTGTAGCGCATATTCTGACGCGCCTTTTGTTCCAACCCTGACCATGTGGTTCGCGGACGGAACGCGCTAGTTTTTGTCGCATTTTTTTGGTTAACCAAAAAGTTCTTAAGAGAATACCAGATTATAATGAGGCTATTATTGAAATATACCGTCACTAGTACCGGTCAAGACCGGAGCACTGCTAAATATAGTTAAATAGCAGGTACTTACTAAATTTAACATTCGTCTACGATCAAGTAGTATTGCGGTCTCTACTATAAGTTTACATTGCCAGTTTGATTTTCGCCGATTTTTTCAGACTTTGTTTAGATAAATTTATTTGAATAAACACACAAAAGAGATTAAAATGTATTATAAAAGAGTATAAAATTCCTCATCACAGTAATGCTAGTCAAATATTGCGTTCGCGCATCGCGTCGTCAGCGGTACCACGTGGTAGTTGAAGAGTTGCCAACGCTCGCTTACCCGACACCGCTTCCTGTTTACCGCGCCGTCTGTTCGACTCTGCGCCTCTACGGAGGCTAGCGGAATTACCAAAAGCTATTTTACGTCACAACTGGGAAGCACGGACGTGTATGTTGCGAAGAAACGGGAACACTACGTAATGTTATGTTCCCAGGAGGTACGATTTAATTTTGATTAGTTAAATTAGTTCTTAAAAAGACGAAATTGAATATTGTTAAATTATATAATGTTTATTGAGTAGTTGTCATCTTTATGTGCTTTATATAAAGGAAATAAAAAGTACATTTTGTAAAAGTGAGGCATAAGAATCCTACCTCGCAGCGGGAAACAACACGAAGCATATTATGTCGTGACTTGCTCTGGGAAGAAACTGACTCAAATTGAAGCCCTTTTTCACTGACTACAATCAGTGCGCTTTGCCGGGTTTAATAATAAAATATTTACTATAAAAAAATCTTAATCCGAAAGCATCCGTGTTAAAATCGGTAACTACAAATAAAAAAAACCGTAGCGACTTATTTTGTTTTTACTTTACTAAGTCACACATTTCATATCGCCAAAAATCTAATAGTTATTTGATTTGTACATAATAAATACCCTCTAAATGTCCGCGCAGTAACTTATTTGACATTGTCCAACTTGGCGCACATTAAACGTATCAAAAACGTACTGTAGAATCGAGAGTTCCGCGTAAGACTTGGCCTTGATAGATTTTGACTAAATATTTTTTCTCGTTCTCGTGTAGTGTACACAGATAACACATTGTGTCAGCTTATCAAAACGACCAATGACGACTGGTTAAAGCTTGAGAATTTGGCAAAATAATTTTCATAATACACAAATAACGTAGTTTTAACAGCTTTGCTTTGTAGATAAATATAAATATTGGCTTATATATACCTACAACCGGGATGTTTAGTTCGAAATTTATGTTATCTTTTCGATCTGAGAACGATTCATTCAATTCTTGGTTTATTAAAAGAACCGAACAAAGATAACGATATTGATCACACTAAAGATGTTTCTAAGCTTCAAATGGAGTTGAATAGTGTCATGTTGAACGTTACATGTGTGTGCTCTCGCCTCTACCTCACTCGAGCACGGGATAGGCTTAACGGAGGACGCAATTATGATGATTAAATGAAACTGGTTCTTCGGCGACCGCTCCGTTGCCGGGATGTCGATGTGTAGAAGACATTCTACACTTACCTCTACTAAATATCGAATATCTCGCTTCGGGTTCCTAACGCAGAAGTCGTAAGATATAAAATAGTTTGTCAGCTTTATTTGTAGCTGAACATTGGCAACATCTAATATTATCAGAATAAACAACCTACACACCCAGGTAGATACAGTTTAATAGTAAAGTTACAGATATGTCTGAATAGCTTTTTAATCATCTGTTCTTGTATGTGAAAGTAGTCTATCGGTGAGTAAATAAAGCGAATCTATAAAATTATATTGCACAGCAATCTAAGTATTTAATTGTATAAAAAGTACTTTATTCTTTTCTCATTAAATACATATTATTGAGCTCTACATTCGCTCACCGGATACATATTTCGACATTCGCTACCGGATTTTTGTTAAATATTTTTTATTTTTGCTTATAAGACACGTTAACGCATTTTTTTAACATAGCATTTGAGCATGATGGAATAAATGCCCATACTGCATTAACTTAAACAAGGATAAATTAGTCTCGCAGTGGTTTAAAAAATCAGTGCTCTAAATGCAAATTAAACATAAAACAAAGTTAACATACATAAGAAACATTGGGGTACGAATAGGTATAAGGGGTAGGATGATAATACTCATTCTCTGTAAGTTATTCAGAGTAAACTACGACTAACAACAAAATATAATGCTTAAATGCGGACGTTAACGAAGAGCGCATACGTTTAGAAGTGAGTCTATGTCAGAAAACCATTTAAAAGTATCCATTCTAATAACAAAGATGCGGGTTGTAAATGTTAACGCATAGAGTATTGCTTGTGTTAAATATTTTAAACTGAAAGGACTAGAGATTAAGTAAACTTAAACAGCGAAAACAGAAGAAGCGGCCGCTTCAAAGGGATATAAATACTCGACGGCGCCGGTCCGCGACAACGTACGGAACTCTTCATCTTGACAGCCGATCTTTCAGTAAGATAGACGATGTAATAGGTGTAGTCAGCGTTCTTTACTATACTTAGGAAACTTAAACTTCAATAACATTGAAATACAGAAAGAATCCCATAAGAGAAACGAAATCAAGTTGAAACAAATCTTGCGAGTCATGTTTTTGAGAAATAGTACGTAGGTATAACAATGTACATACAAAATTATTAAAAGAAGAGTAACTCTGATTTGTTACATTATCATACATCCTTGAAGTTTTTTCTTGTCAATAGACCAAACAATCTACGCGTTGTGCGGACCATTACCTACGACCTTCAGGTAAGGCTTAGATAGGGAACTGCGCAAGATAAACATCATTCGAGATTCTATGATCGCTTTGCTGATAGAAATATTATATCTGTAATTATTGTGTTTGATTCCACGCCAAGTTGTGCGACTAGACCTCGGTACTAAAGTACTATCTCTCTTGTAAGTATTAATCGATCACTTCCAGAGCAACAAACGAGGACTTTCTAAAACCGTTTCCTTAGTTTTGTACCAACTGAGCCTCTTATACTTATGTCTGCGTTAGTAGCTCCGTCGTCTGTCTGTTGGACATCATTTTGGATAAGACTTATTTATCTGTAGAGTAATATTCTCGATGGTCCGGGTGGGCGTTGAGAACGTGGATATTTCGAGCCATTATCACGCGCCCACGCTTCGCTATTGGCAGAAAAATGTTACAAAAATACATCGTCGCAATTTACAGTCTGTATTATACGGGGTCAGCTACTGACATTGATACCATCTTTGATAATCTTATGCTGTCTTCGGAGATGTGGTATCTTTATAAGTCTGTACGATATTATGAAGTGACCCTTTAATTAGGATATGTTGTAAGTTTTTTCCTCTTCGCTCTCAAATGAAACCAAATGTCGTAGATCTTGTTTTAACATTGAGTCTTATCTGAATCCCTTATCATTATTACTGAGAACCGAGAGACAGACGTAATGGAAGATATGTGTTCCAGAGCAGTGCGTTCTCTAGCCCGTTTCCGGTGGTTGTTTACAAAAAATATATTATAAACTCTTGTCCAAAGCGGCTATACGAACCGGCCGGCTGAGATGCTACGATTAAAAATCGTTACAACTTCCGTTCGGGTCCGAGACGCGGAGCGCAGCTCCAGATAAAAAAGATAAATAAGAAAAATAACTTAAAGATCGATACGGTGGAACGGCGCTACCTGTTTTTTCACTGTGCTTAACTTGCGGTCTTCGTGCTTTTCTTATGTGTACCTACAGTCCACAGACGCACGTACCCCGTACATTTGCTCTTCTTACATCATAGCCTAAAAATTTATTGCTTACAGCATTTTACAACTTAACAGGTAGGTATTATATAATGCTTACGATGAAAGTATTAAATGTTAAGATGACTAGATTAAACTTTTTAGTACGTGTTTAGTCTTCATGTATAGTATTTGTGGGTTTAAAAATATTTAAATATTAATAGTACCTAGGTATAGTTATAATAAATTAATAATATTTTGTCATTCTTCTTAACGAATTTTAAGAGTTAATCGTTAGAAATAACACCATGAAGACGAAAAATTATCCGATAAACAGGAAAATAAAATCATTATGAACATATGTTTCTGTAAATCTGCCTGTTCACAAATAAACAAATTCTTTTGTGAACCAAGGTTATATACCAAAAATTACTTTTTAGTAACTTGTTGAAGAACTCCTATTAAATGATGGATGCCTTAGAAGATTTATAAATACTAAATGATAGCGCCGACTGAGTGAATTAGCATCACATGATGTCATGTATCCGGCTGCATCCATAAGAGGGGCTATAAATCGAACGGGTTAGATGTTTTACTTCAGTGCAACCGGTAATAGAAGATATCAGATTAATAAAAGATGTCGATGAGACCAGGCGAGATGCACAGCAATTTCACGAGTGCTGCGCCATGATAATTAAGTGTTCGAACTGTGTGTCGTGGTGTGCGTGGGCTCGGCGCTGAGTCGATACGGCGCGGAGCAGGCATATCAAGTCTGGTAACTATGCGGCGTAACTCCGGTAGCGGCGCAACAGGTCTGTGGCGGGACGCGGGCGCGGGGCGGTAGGAAATCCTTCGCGCACGCACGCACACTCTGACAGACGCGCGTGTGTGCATCATCCGGTTTTGTTTGCGTGTGAGCAGTGAATACAGACTGTATACAGACAACGTGCGCTTGTAGTGGACTGTATCGAGTCGATCGATCAATGAGCTCGACATCGACTCGGACTCTTGC
The DNA here is from genome assembly GCA_932294365.1 of Diachrysia chrysitis. NCBI lineage: Eukaryota > Metazoa > Arthropoda > Insecta > Lepidoptera > Noctuidae > Diachrysia > Diachrysia chrysitis. The sequence goes on along the minus strand of OW028649.1, from coordinate 4,371,511 downwards.
CTGCATGCAACTCATTGATTAACGCTATGAACGTGGAATTGTTTATTCATTCATAATGAATATTTTATATCAAATGGACGTTTTTCTTATCCGTATTCTAAGACTTAATTTTTTTCCTTATTGTACGACGCAGCTTGTCGCTCACGATGTTTCCACGACAGATTATGCGATTTTGAGTATTCTGCTGTCGGTTTAAAAGCTATAATAGTGTGTTCTTAAATAATTATCCAACCACTTCACACCAATAATTTAAACTTTTAAATGGGATTTAGTTTTAATGATAGATACCTACACATTATGTTACATACATATAATAATACATATTATAATTACAATATAAAATTAGACCGTACTTAACGTAACCCGTGTAATAAGAGGGATTTTTAAATACACAATTCTTATCCAAGTTAAACCTTAAATTTTCTTTTTCAGATGTATATTACGTGCCCGATTAACATGTAGGTAAGTTAAAACACCAATACTTATATTAAGTATAATTAAGCTAAATACACGTATGTATATACATAATACAGTTTAGTAGCTAATATATGTAATATGGATGCACTACCAGAATGACTAAAAAACCAAATTTAAGAATGCAAAAAAATGAGTTTCAGTAGTTTATTTAAAGAATCGGAATGAAACCATGAATATAATTTAATCAATTTCGTTAAAATACATTGATGTAGTAATTAAAATTCATTAAATCAAATATACTATGTCATAGTCATTGGACGTCCGCTGCTGGGCTTCCTTTATCTACGAATCGCCATTATAAATATTATTAGGTAGGTAATAAAAGTATGAGTAGAACAGTCACAAAAAATCGGCCAAGTGCATGTCGAACTCACGAATAAAGGGTTCTGTTCCATAGTATAAGATTTACGCCGTTAAAATCAAGGAAAAAAACTCTAAAAAAACACGTTTCTTGTATGGACACCCTTTAATTTTTAAATATTATTATATTTAGCTAGCGAATATAGCTAAACAAACTCTATAAGCATTTCAGGCGTCTAACTGTTGCCACAAATAAGATTGAGCCATACTACCGAAAGAGGAGCATTAACTTTTAATATATTTGTTGTTATAGCGGCTAAAAAAATACATACTGTGAAAATTTAAACTCACTAGCAATTATGATTCATAAGATACAGCCCGCTAACAGACACACCGACGGAAAGCGATGGCCTAGTAATAGGGTCAACAGGAACCGATAGAACACAATAAAAAATAAAAAAAAGACAACGCAAAATATTCGAGGCTTCGGGTATTATGTCGTTTGAAAATAAAATATTGATGAATTGCAATTAATCGTTCAACTTAGGAATATTGGAATACCGGTTCTTCTACAGCCAGAAACGGTTATTGCAAAAATATTGTAAGGAACAAATTCGAGTAGCAACCAATATTGTCATATGTCATATGCGAGTATATCGTCTTAGTGATTAAGGACCCTACCCACTGAAAATGAAAGCGCGATTTATATTGAAGCGACGTGGTTAAAGAGATAATAAGTTCTAAGATATATACCTATCTCAGATACATATATCTCATATAAGAAATTTGCATTACCGTTGCATGTAATTTAATTAGTTAATCAATAACGCAAAAGCTCATTCAGGATCGCAACACCTAAACTAAAAGTTTAGCATTTCGATTTTTTTTTAAAACAAGATACAACTCGAGCAGACGTATTACTAACACAGCACTTTTAAACAAACTGTGAAAGAAACAACTGTGGTGCACAAACAAATGGATTTGCATGTGATTACATTAGCAATATCAGGGATAATATTAGCGACACTCCAGACATTGGATGTGCAACTTAACAGCACAGGTGTGGGACGGAGCAGTGGTGGGCTCGGAATTCGCGACGCTGCTCGACACTCGGGTGCGGGAGTTGCGTGGGTGGAGGCTGGCCCGTTCGCCCACGGCGCCGCACCTAGCCACAACGCCGCCAAGGCGTAAATCACGACACCTCCATACTGAGGCGTTAGTTACCACCACTTACCACAATCTACCACCAGCCGCCAGAAGAAGTCAGTTTTAATCTGATTTCATATAGCGTTGATCCAGATGTTTTTTTTTTGTTTCCATTTGGTTTGACCGTTGGTCTAGTGGTTATTGACCCTCGGTTCGAATCCCACCCAGGACAAATCTTGTGTGTGATGAGCATGATCACGCATGAGCACGATTTACGCGGAGGCGGGGTCTACTTACGCGGGTGAAACCGCTAGTTAACGGAAACTAATAAACTTTAGGCAGTTGTTGGTTATGCAAACTTAGTGCAGAGCAATAAAGAGATAAAAGCAAGAAATTAAACGAAAACACCTATATAATTTACAAATAGGTACAAAGTCGATAACAAATATCTAAATAATCTACATTCTACAACATCGTAATCATATAGGTACATAGATACATAGCATATGTTATTATACAAAGAAGTTAATGCGGGATGAAGAGATAACTTTATAAAACCAAAACAATATTTCAATATTACAAGTGTGTTTCAATCATAACTGTACCAAAAGATAAAGTTTTTGTCTCTTGGATGTTATGTTGTACCTATTCCGGTAGAATGATTGATGCGCATAATTTAAAGGACGCTATTGGCGAGATTGCAACGAAGTTAATAAATTATACACCGATTATTGTTTCTTAGAATCATAATCTAAACTGTGGGAATGGTTCAGAATAAAAGTGATTTTACAAAATCGCTACGAAGGATTTCTAAACAACCACATTATTACGGAGATTTTTCAAATTATGATCCAAGCCTAAATATCCTAATTGCCAGTTTAAAATTATAGGCGAATCCTTGAAAATTAAGAAAGTACACTGCCTAGTTTACGAATATTTTTTCTAATTTCTTTTTATATGGAAAAAATGGTTCTAACCATAAATAATAAATTCTGTGAAAGCCTAAAATAGATATAAACTTAAGTGCACGTAGATACTATAAAACAATAAAAGCGACGATTTCTTTACATTTTAAAGTAACCAATGAGCAATGTTAAGCCATTACACGTTACATACTAGTATTTTAATTTTTCAACTTGGACAGATAGGACTGTAGAAATAATGGTACATGTATCCGTCGATGGGAGTAATGGAGCAAAACTCAAGATCTGGTAAGGACTTTGTGATCTATTTCGTAAGCCATAAAGTATAGTATCAAATGACACAGCGAAGACAGTTAAGGCATATTCAAGGCAGAAAGTGATGTCATTGGCCCTACTGCGTGCTGTGGACGCTCCACTCGCTCTCTGTCACAGCTACTTTTGCTTTTCGAGTGAACATTGTCCGTTCTGGCCGTGCCCGTCATTACTTTGGTATTTTCTAATCACGAATTTTAGATTGTAGAAATCTGAATTTAAAGAAAGATAACAAAAAGAAAACGTTTAAATAAATTAATAATCTGTGCTGAAAAAAGAAAGAAATTTCGTAAATGGTTTTTTTTTTTAAATCACACATGCAGGCATTATTAAAATTGCTTAAAAAGTAAAACAGAACGGACAAGTGCGAGTCTGACTTGTTCGCCGGGGGTTCCGTACTTTGCTAATCGTCACAGTTAATTCTCAAAATCATAAATATGTTTATCTTTTAATTGCATTGTCATAGAAGCTTAATTTTTTTATTGCATGATATTCATTTTAACATGATACCACCACGCGTAACTGAGGAAAAACATCTTGACAGACGGATAACCAAGTGATCCTGTAAAGGTTCCTTTTTAACTTTTGAGGTACGAAAGCCTACAAAATATTGCTCATACCGGTAACTCATTCCATGTTATTAGAGTGAGAAGTAAACCAAATATCTAGATCCTGGCAAATGCGTAAATATTTGACAAGATAGTTGCGAAAAAAACAGTAGACACAGAACCTAAAAAGGTCCAAGTTTACTTGTAGGTAAAGTTTCTAAACAAGTTTTTAGTTAAGGGTATTGTAAGCCATATAGAAATATAAAAGGAAATTGATTGTAAAAAGGCATAGAAAGATCGTAAACGTGTTATCAATTTGGTAGGTCACTGTTAGTTTGGCATGCGGGTCAAGCGAAGTTGTGTTGCTTCCTGCGCTCGTTCGCCGGGAGCTGTAATAGTTGTCGCGATGGCAAGCAGCGGAGTGGCACGGAGGGCCGGCGGACGACGACGCGGACGGACGGCCTCACGGAAGGTCGACCGCCTCGTCCGCTCAGCGTCCCCCCCCCCTCCTGCTCCCACCTCACTTGCACGCCCTCACCCGACCGCTACGTGGAATTTATATAATTGCCTTCAATTAAAACAAGAATACACCGAATACCATCTTTGATACACAAACATACATGTAGCCATTTTTAATTACTCATACACCGTTTAGTGAAACACTGAACGAATTGCTAAAATAATGTTTGATCATCTTAATTATACGGCGACGAATATTTACTAAACTACCTAATCATCTGAAGGCGCTGTTAGCGCTAGTACGCACAACAACAATTTATTTTAGTTGGTAGATAATGTAAAGCCATCTGTCAATGATATAACTAATGTCCCTATGCAAAGGTGTAAAAAAATGTGTGTACGCGATATAAATAAAATATTGTGTATTAAGTACCCGCATAGGATAGGAATGGCTAAGGTCACCGGCGATGACTATGTGCCATGAATGGGTCTAGTTGTGCGCGATTTCGACCATTTAACGAGATCCTACATTCTAGCTTTTGTTATTGCGTAATAGTCAGATCATATCGGTCAATTAATTAAAAATATTGCTATTTAAATATGTGCCCAGACGCACGTTTATCTCTCGGTTGTTATGTAAGCACAGAACGTACCTACCTACACTCAACACATGGCACAAAATAACTACAATGTTACTATACATATTTATTGTGTAGATGGCGTGCAATACGTGGTTTACTTCGAATGTTATATTGTCCCGACTGTGCGAATGCATTATCATTTTTGTCAGTTTATTGTTATGATGAGAACTTGACTTGAATAGGATATGCTGAAGAACAAAACCAAAAACAAAATGTTAAGTAATGATAATGATGTGATGATGGTTCTTTTTATAATTTATTTTATTGTATCTTCTACAAAATTTAATTTTTCATTAACAATATTTTTTTCTAGTATTCAATTTTAGTCTCAGATTAAAGGTCTCTTAAAGATCTAGCAAATTTACTACCTTTATAACGCATTCCTAGATAAAAACAATATTTTGAAGTTTAACCATGTGTTTAGGTAAAAATTCTTAATTCATAATTGGGTCAAATCATTCAATACTAGTCAGTAAAATATACACACTATAGGTCATCTTAATAAAATATTTCTGAAGCGCGACGACCAGAGTCAAACGGACGCAAAATATGCGCGGATCGCACCGACATTAGTCGCAACGCTCTCATTCACGTTTCTTTTATCTGTGACAAACATCCGGTATTATTTTCAACGCGTCCACGGCGTTAGTACTCCAATATTATCAAACGATTCAACCATACAATACGATAATATATTTAGACAAACAACACTTTTAAATGAACAGTTTATCAGTTGTTAAACTCGCAAAAGATAATTTTAATGTTCAAAACAATACTATTTATCGTTATTATGTAACTAGACAAGTTATTTCGTAATATAGGTATGTTGGGATGAATAAATAATTATATCGAATTCATTTACATATCACGCACCTTATCTGCAAACTATTATCTTTGCAGTAACTGGAGTTTTTTAATGTAAAAAAACGTGATAGTCTTTGACTGTAGCAGGAAGTTCAAAAATGATAAATATTATTTGAGAAACAATTGACAGTGAAGATAACACTTCGCTTGTAAAATAAACCGTTAACATTTAAATGATAGGTTATATGACACAAAATACCGAAAGCTATATTTAAAAATGTAAGTGTTTACAGTTATTCAGCGTGTTTCCGAAAGCTACATGCTAATAGTGTCTAAAGCTTAAATGAATATACCTGGTTATAAAACAGATGAGACCAATTTAGCTGCATAGGTGCAAGCAATGGCGGATGGAAAGTGCGGGCGGAGGCGAAGGCGGCTTCCGCTTCGAATCGACTCGCACCGCCTTCAGAATAACAAACGAAACCTGATTTCTATCGACTGGGCCAACGATTACAACGCCTACTCTACCATGAGAACACTGTCGTTAATCCGTAATGATTCCAGTAACGACTGTTATTAGCACGGAATTTTGGAAGGAAAGGTTGGTGAACCATTGAAAATTAATATCAATATCATTAGCTTAACTGAAAGGCACAATGTCGAGGTGTTGAATTTATGCATTTACCTATAGAAATATAACAAAGGGTAACAGGAGCCATGTACGGCGAAAACTGATTTCTTATTAACCCCATTGTCTGGACGAGACTCCAGAATAGTGAGTTGACCATTACATTCCATGAAGTGTGGCCATACAGAGCACAGCTTGGAAGGCACTGGTATCGTTTTCACTGACGATGTATACCTATTTAGGCCACCCATTGTCATTGTTCTTCCATGATTGGCATCAGTTTTCGTAACTCATACGTTCAATAAGGCACTCCTTGCATTAATTATAAACATACAAACAATGATAACATAAAAACAATCAAATTAGACGTGAAAACAATACTTGTATGTAAACAAATTATTGTCCTCTCACATTAACCAAGCTACTACTATACAAAGCAAACATGCTTTATTGCAAACTTGTTTATGGGTGAATCAGTTCCGGATTAACCCATAAGAAAGTTTATCAGTTGCTTAGGACATCGTGTCTCGAGGCACCGGGGGGCTTCTATCAAGCGCCGAAATTATGACGTCCTTCTATTTTAATCGTGATTTAAAAAAATGTGTTTATATGACTATAGTTTATTCAAAAGTATGTGTTTTTTTGATGTCTTGTCCGGAAGATATCTCTATTAGCGATAAGACCTCCATCGTACTCTCCCACTGTTCTGCATTATTTTAATGCTGTAACTCTCATGGTGTACAACAAACAATATTCTTTCTATCTATAAGAATATAGGTTTGTATCTAGTGGAGTAATTCTAAAAATCGGATTAAAAAATATTGTAAATAGAAACACATCAAGGAATCCATTTTGAAAGATCAATAATCAATCTTGATTGAAAAAATAAGAACTAAAGGACGCCCTGCAAAGTCATCATGAATTTTTTTTGGGCCAAAATGCCTGGTTTCAGTTTTTGGCTCACAGTTTGTGAAAATGTAAGCTAAATATCTGCAATACAATAATACTTATCTATTCTCATTTATGACTTCTTCGTGGGATGACGAGGAGGGTCAATTTTCCAATTTCGGCTTAAATATGAATAGAACTGAAATTTTAAACTCGTCGAAAAAAAAAGTTAATTTTTGAAGTCCTATTTCTCAAGGGTCAAGAGACCCAGAGAGCTGTGATTGGCTTAAATTTTTGCAAATTTTAGTTGCTTTAAAGAAATGAGTAATAATTCCTCGAAAAGCAACCCTTTTACAAGTTATAAGCCAAAAACTGAAACAAGTTCGAATATTTTTAAGCATTATTTCCCTAGTAAGTATGTTCCCGTAAATATCCCGGAGGCTTTAGCACTTGCAAACTTAGTATAAATCTAAATATGTCCTAACAATTACCTAAAAATCAGCTTCCTGCCATTTATTTTTACCTATAGGCTTATTTCGGCTATGGCGACTGGGGCCCATGCGTCTTGCCCAGTTTCATGGTTTTAGGTCTACGGAAAACGACATTTGATTATATTGCGATTTTCAAAAAAATGCTTTGGTTTTCAAAGACCGGATCTACTTTTGTATACTTTATGGTACAGGCGTGATTAGGGTATCAAGTAGTTTTATTCCGGCACTGCATTGAACTGATGCAGCGCCGATAAATGTATTAAGAAACTACTTCTAAACATGTGTTAATTTATGGTGGTCATATGCTAAACATGGTTTAATGTAGCTCAAAATTGATTGGGGATATTTAAATGCAACCAGTTTAAATGTGCACGATCAGTTGCACGTATTCATTTTCATTAGTTAGCCGACTTTGATGGAGTGAACACCCAAAACGTGTGGCCCAAGCAACATATGTAACAATAGAATTTAAACCGAATGCACGAACTCAGGTAGAGAATTATTTTTTGTAAGGGCATAGTCATTCTTTCGTCCCATCCATTCAACGTCACAGTTACTCTTTTGTTCTAATTTGTGTAATAATAATTTCCTCAAGCATATTTCTCTGGAGTTGAATGGCTTTTTGTTTATTCATAATAATAATTGTCATTGAATATGACCATCAGCTCTTTAAACCTTAGCGATTGAACTTTGTTTTCCGTATTTGTAACGGGCTATCAATGATGTTTCTAGAGAAAATATCAGGAATAATGTATTGAGAAGAATTTTGTAATAAGTTTTATTCGTTATTTTGTTTATCGATATGTATGGCTGGTATAGGGTGTGTGGTTTATGGCTAGTAAAATATATATGTAGTTACATTTTATTAGCATGGATGCATGTCAAACAAAAGTAAAATTCAGGATTTCTTCCGCAAATCTGAAATGACCGCGGGGTTTTGTCAAAAGTCTAAATGATGATATGACTGTAAGGAACCACTCTCCAGAATCGTTAAATATCATATTGTTATTATAGATGCATGAATATAACAATACGATGTAATAAATAAACGACTATGGATCTACATGTCTTTTTCACAGTTGTAAGATTGGTAAATTCTAACTGTGTGATAGGTTATAATGTGACATCCGTGCGGTGTGGCGCTGCGTTATCGCATGTCCTTGACACAGAGACGCGGCGTGCACAACGCGCCTTATTGTCGCTGCAACCTTGCGAAAATTACCGCTCGCGATAACAGATGCCGTCGTCGTCGTCAGCGGCGCGTCTCGACCACGCGCTTACCAAAATATAGTAGTGAATGGAAACGTTACGTGCCCATGAATTTCAAAACATCGTTAATCTGAAATAGAATGCTAATGATGTTTGCTTCTGCATTAAATAAAAATATTATTGTGCCTATGCGTAATGTTTTTACGTCATGTCGTTTCTGATTTCAACGTGATTTGCAGTGTGATCAAAAGTCGTTTTTGAAACGAGACTTGCAGATTTCTACTGCTGAAAGTGCAAGACAAATGTGGGTGGTATCCCGGTGGTGCGACTCTCGCCGACCGGAAACCCAATTCCCGGATGGGGCTGCGCGGGGGGATCTCGCCGGAAGCTTGGTAAACGAGCACATCCGCTGCCGCCGCCCGCGCCGCAAAATTTGGCACCGCGAGCGCTCGCAGCCCGCTTCCGGCCTCCGCCCCCGGACCCCTAACGTCGCTCTCGCCTGCGAAAATAGCGGCCAACCGCTCCGTGTACGCGGTTCATTCAGTATGGCCGCCTTCCATTCATAAAAAGGCGAGGCGCGGGCGGCGTGTTGCGCGGTGAAGGGAGGGCGGCCTCTCCCGCCGACCCGCACCCGCGGCCGACGCCAGTGCGGAATGTGCCAGCGAACGGAACGGTCGTTTCGTCGGAGCGTAGCCCTAGCGCTCCCGGTTTTCCATTAAAATGTGTATAAGAATAAGTGCAGTGAATCCGCACGAGTTCGGAACGGTTACAAAAAACGCCGTCGTCGAGATTAGGAGTAGAAATCAACGAAGAACTTCAGCGAGGAAGTGAGTAGCGGCCATATTGCAGTGATAACCGCGCGGCGGGCGGACGAGAATCGAGGCCGGTGCGTGGGCCGCCCCCCGCCCGCGCCAGGTGCCGCTCCGGACCGCGCCGGTCTCATGAACCTTCCCGTGGATTTGCGCGGCCGAAATTCGGTGGTTCTACCGTATTTTTGTGTGTCAGTGAATCTTCCGGCGCGGTTACGGTGCGGTACGACCACTTGGTCTTTAAGCTACAAGTTGCCACAGTGTTGTGTTTTGGGTCGCTTGGCCCGAGTGCCCTTGTGAGTGGAGCGATGTGTGTAGGAGACGTGTGACCGTGGAATGTCTGCTTCGTAAGTACATACGGTATCCTGACGTGGGACTTCTCGCCCACTGATCAAAACCGTCTGTTTGTTCGGATACGAAACTAGCCGCAGATTCAAGTAGCTTTTGCATGTAGATCACGTAGTCATGCGTAGGTAGTAATTACATGGATAGCGAAGAAATTGAGCTAACATGAATGACGAGAGGCGACGCTTCGCTTCGCCGCCTGGCGACCGGCACACGTGCAACGATCAGCGCTTATAGCGAGAACGTTCTCAACAAACGAGTTAATAATAATGCTTTCATTTATTGTATGATTCAAATCTATTTATACGGCGTTTGTAATTTATACTGAACAAAAAATCTAATCGGTTGTACTCCAAAGCTACCTATATGACCGTAATGGAAGTTTAAAGATTTCTCTAAGCCCAGAAACAACTGCAAAAGTAGGCATTAAAGACAAATAAAGCACCAATAGTAATGTTAATATATAACCGCATTATTATAGCAACAGTAAGAACAATTTCGACAGGGACATGATAACAGTGAACACAGATAAAGAATAATTGTAAACAATGCTCATATAAACTGTTAATATCTTGTAACGAACTCTACAGATAAGGGGTATATTTAGACAAAACAAAATAAGAATATTTTTTTATAATGTAACGAAGTTTTTATCTAAGTTTTGTTAGATTATTTCAGTTAACATACCTAATAATATGAGTGATTTAATCTATAAAAATTACCTAGTTCTAGATGAAATTTTTAACGGATTAAACACGACGGCATTTTAATCATTACACATTTTCTTGTATGCAAATGTGAGAACTCATTTTTATCAGATACATCAAGATAAAAACGATAATCTCATATCATCATGCATACAAGTTTTTCTCAACGTAAGACGTAACTTTGTATTTGTGGACTTCAATTATTGTACTAACAAAAGCAAAACTGGCACAACTACTTTCTATTTTTTTACATGAAATAACGTTAGCCATTATTCATTCATTTTATACTGAACACACAATTCTATACTAATCCAGAATAACTTTCAAACAAGTACTAAAATAGATACTTCTTAAAAAGTTACAATTATATTCTTCATCTTCAATTTTTCATAACTTAAGCATCTTGCCCATCACGTGTAAGGCTTTGCACCAGATAGCATATAAGTAGCAATAAAAACTCGTTCATCATGCTTACTTACGATTTCCATCAGAATCTTCTACAGATTCCAATGGAAACAAAAAAATAACTTCTATTCAGTAAGCGGCGTTAAATTTATCCACTACTTTTATTAATAAAAGTTTTTAAGCGTAGCAAAATGTCCTTGATTTTATATTCTTCAAGGCAAGTTAACTGAAAAAGTGATTGTAATGTGATTCTGAATATGGACTAGGTGGTAGTATTTAGGTGATGCACTGGCGAAATTCATGTAAAAAAACAAAGCTAAGAAAAAAAAATACAAATCTGTTTTTAACATTTCTATTATTTTCACAATATGACTAAATAACTTAAAATAGAAATGAAATGTTATTTATCATTCTAAAAGTAATTATATTAATTATTATGTCAATTATTTCAACAATGTAGGTATGTAATACTCTCTGTATAGGTACCTTGCTTTTTTATCTCCAAGGTTGATTCTTGATCTCTTGTCTTGAAGAAACCGAAGTTTAAATTAAAATCAATAATTTTCACTTATTTTTTGTAAATAATATACTATTCGTAATCGCCCATAAAATCAAAACCGCATGTTACATACGAACTAGAAACGTTTTTATTTATGAATTTCTCCCATAGATTAATTAAAAAGATTGCCAGCTGCCTAGGATAGTGAAGTGAAATATAAAATTTGCTTAATTTGTGTATTATTGAATACATTTGAGTGCTAAGCAGGTTAAACCAGTAGTATTTGGTATCTGTCAACTATATTCTTAAATAAGAAATAAAATACATTAAAATTCGTATTGACTATTGACCTATGACTAAAGACGATAAGGCGAGATTTAAATAACGTTAAAATATTGTTGTCGTAAATCACAGAACGCTAGTCTAGCTTCACTTGAACAGCAAATAGGAAATTATTATTGAAATAAAGTAAATAACCACAAAGAACACAACATTTCTAATTGAATACACATTGATGTTTCTACAATATTACGAGTTCAACTGAACTGGTTTAATGAAAACCTTATTGATTGGTGTTTGTATACCATTTACATTGTAAACTATTTTAGGTACTGAAACTCACTAGACGACACTGATTTTTAATATGCCAAAATCATTTAGTCAATATTTGCGCTATTAGTAGAGCCTAGTCGTTACTGCCAACAACTTTGTGATTGCTATAAAAAAAAATGTAAAATAATAACGTCCTTATACTAGAAACGAAGAAAACCAAGCAAAAGCGGTTTTGAAACTCGGCAACCTACGCAATTTAATTAACCAGAATCCGATTATTGCTCAAGAAGCAATGCAACTTTCGCAATTATCAAATTTGACACAAATGCGAATCGACTTCTTCGCATTCGTACTTTTATATTAAAATTGAGATTGCTTCGATATTAATCTCGTTTAACGTTTTAGACATCGTATGGTACTTATTGGACGATTTAAATGATTTACCCGAAAAGAAATGCTAAAAGCAATTGTTGTTTTTTCCCTTTTTGAATATATAAAAATTATTATGTTAGTATTTCCTATTTCTATACCAATAGGTAATTTGTCCATCCATGAAGCTACATTGTATCGATTTCATATGCCACCACATGCGTTGACTCTGGTTTGAGTCTCTCTTGCCATCGTTGAATTACAAAAACGAATTTCTTGATCAGATTATAATAATAGTAGGTAGATCGCAATTGTAAGTTACAGTCCGTCGACTGTAGGTTTCACTTATTTCTAACGTAATGAATGTGGATGAAAGTGAGAACTGTCTAGTGGTTTAATTATCTAGTTTTATGTTCCGTGTCGTGATCTTTCATTTAATGTGAATGTGTATTCGATCGGCAGGTGGGGACGATGAGGGAACAGGAAGGCGACGGCCCGGAGAGCCGTTAGCCGTACTCGATGGATGAGTATGGCGGGCCGGCGGCGCCGCCCCGGCCGCCCAAGCCGGCGGCGCGCGTCCACAGGCCGACGGGCGCGCGCCAGCCCACCGTGTCGCTGCTGCGGCCGCGACCTGAGGCCGAGCGCGAGCGAAACGCATACGTGGAGGCTCCGCGCCGGGCGCACGCCGCGGCCGCGCCCGCGCACACGGGCGCGCATCAGCCGCTCAAGCCGGTGACGACGCAGCCGGCCGCCGCGGCCGACAAGCGGCGCGCCGGCGCCCTCTCGGCTGACTCTATAGTGTGCGACACCTGTGGCCGCTGCCGCTGCGAGCAGTGCGCGCGGCCGCGCCCGCTGCCGTCTCGCTGGCTGTGCGGCTCGTGCCTGTGCAGCGCCGAGGCGTGCGTCGACTACGCGTCGTGCATGTGCTGCGTGAAGGCGCTGTTCTACCACTGCGGGAGCGGCGAGGAGGAGGCGGGCGAGCCGTGTGCGTGCGGGCCGCGGCTGGCGTGCGTGGGCGCGCTGGCGCTGGCTCTGCCGTGCCTGTGGCTGTACTGGCCGCTGCGCGGCTGCGCGGCGGCGGGCGCGGCGCTGTACGCACGCTGCCGCCGCTCGGGCTGCCGCTGCCCCGAGCCCCCTCCGCGGCTCTCCAGTATTATCTAGTCCCGCCGCGCGCCGCCCGCGCCCTCCGAAGCGCCGAGTCGAGCGGCGCGACCGCGTTGTACAAATATTTATTTGCGAGCGGAGAGCTTCGGACCGCGCGGGGGTGGACTCAGTGAACGCTGTGCCTGGTCCGAGTGGTGTGTGGTGGCGCGGGGCCGGCGTCGGACGAGCGCCCCGCGCTCACTGAGTGAATCGTCTACGAGTACCTTGTAAATATAGTCGTATAGTGTGAATGTACGTGAACGTGTCGCCCGAACGTCGAAAGTCTCAAATTTTCTTGAGACCGTAACGTGTCATAAGAAAACGTTAACGTTAGTATTTTGGATTGCACACAAATCCAGAGAAGATTAAGAAATGAGATATAAAACATACTTATTAAGATGTAGATAATTTACCATTTATTTATTAACTGAATTTGTATTTATTTGTAAATAAAACGACAACATTATATTATAAATACGAATGTTTACTACATTATGCTTGTTTTTTTCAACTCCTTTGTTACTTTCTGCAGTGATTGCAGACACAGAAACTTGTTTTACAAATGTACTACCTTCCAAAAAGTTAATACTTAGGTATTATAATATATATAATAGGTGAGTACCATGTCATTATTGATAGGTCGATCAAATACACATGATTAAAATGCTTTAATTATTAGGACATAAATACAATCATTAAAACCACCATGTGATGGTAATGTATGCAATAGCCAAAATGATGCCTATTAACAAATCACATTAACATGTATACTACATGTCTTGTAATAAATATCATTTGAAACACAAAAGAACAACTTGAAATCTATATGTAGTTTTTGTTGACAACTACATAAAGTTTAAGCCTCCTGAACTTGGCCGACTACATACATATTAAAATACAATACAAGTCCGGAGCAACTCAAAAAACAATCACCAAGCAATTCGGAGACCATTACACTAAGTCTGGACATGGCATTATTCTCAATTATAAGCTAGCTTTGCATGCATCTAATGAAACTTTATCGTTAGATAATAGATAGATAGATAATTACTTTAATTAGAATATTCATTTATTATTGGATTTCATAAAATTGTACACCCTTATTTAATAATATGTAGCTATAAAAAACTTAAAAATACTATTATTCAGTAGTAATTTAAACATAGTATAGTAGTTTAAATGAAGCCATTGTTTTATACAATCTCATCAGGTGACACACAATTTGATATAGCCCCTAATCAAAACCAAGTCATATTAAAAAAAAAAAACAAATTAAATAGCAACAATTCATAAAAAAAAATAGATTACGTACCTGAAATCGTTCATATTCTTCTTTTGTTTTAGGTAGCAATAGTACTAAAAGCAATAGTTTTATAGGAGAAAAAAAGATCTAACACTACATAATAGTAAAGTAAATAAACTTTTGCACTCATATTACTTAGCAGCAGATAGGTAGTTTATTTATTACACTTATCTTGAGCACAACACAATTTTGAAAACTTGTGATCTTCTATTGTCGATCGTGGATAAAACAAATGCACGAATGTAGAACTTTCAAAAAACAAAAAAATATTTAAATAATTAAATTATCTGCCAGTCACATCACGTAAAATTCAATTTCCAATCCAATTGACACATTACACTTTATTTGACATATGTCAAATTGTCATGTTTTTTTGAGTTTAAACGCAAAAGTGTTTTCATTATTCCCATTAAAAATTAATATTTCATGTGTTGTGTAATGTATGTTATAATAGATTTTAGAAAAAAAGAGCTACAATAGTTTTTCTATATATACATTTATATTATTATATTACATTTTATAACTATGTTCTTTAAATTACAAAACGGATTTTTAACAAGAATTACTACAAAAAAAGTTTTTCTTCATAAATAAACATCACATCATGCGAAAGGTATTCCTTTCATAATAGTTTATGAAGTAACAGGCGTTCATTTGGAAGGAAGTAACGACAGCTCGTCGGCACCGGGCGGTGCGCCGCGTCGCGCCCGTTTCCTTTTACCGTCACCATCCGGGATGCTCGAAGCACGCCTCCTGTTACTCTCTTCCTTCTTCCCTCACGTACGCAAGCAATAAAATACTGTCGTGCGGCTACACTTGTTGGTTTTAAAGTTAGAGATCGGATATTGTCTGCATTGAAATGTGCTTTGTTGGTACTTATTTTTTTATCCGATTGCAGCGAAGCAAAAAAATAGGGTTATGTGTTTGACTTGTATGTTGTTCGTACGTTTCCGATCGTAACTACTTAACGATTTATCCAATTTGGATAAAATAATGATGTTTCATTAGATTCGTCTTAATAGCGCGAGTGTCACAGGGTACATAAAATTCTTAAAAAAAAAGCAAAATGGCGGAATTTTTGCGCTTTAATGTGCAGACTGAATTAAAATTTTCTTTTCAAGCAAAGGCGAGTACGAAAAAATATACAATTAAAAAGAAAATAATTGGGGGACGTATGGCGCCAATTTCAAATATGAAAAAAAAATTATTCCTTAAACTATGTATTTTAAAAAGCGTATTAAATTGAAGGTGTTCATAAACACGTTATAAAACTTTATAAGGAAGCGTTCAGTCTTTTAAATCTAAAAAGTTCACCAACTAAAATGACTAGGTATATAAGGTATAACAACTACCTAGGTTCTGTTTTATTCATCTAAGTTCGTTTTAGTCAATCGGGTGTTGCCGATTAAAAAAAATACAACTTTTGAAGGTTGAAGGTATATTTAATAAGATAGGTAGCAATCTTTTGCTATTCTAAACGAGAGGTTTTTTTGATCCACCAGAGGCACTTAAATGATCAGGCCTACTGGTTTACGGCCTAACGTTACTTAATGCAATTCACTTGTGGAACCTTTACAATAGGTAAAGATGATGTAAGGATTTGATGTGTGTATACTAGATATAGACCTAGGTCTATATACTCATTACACAGAACAATAATTATCTACCTATAGTTATATACCTGCTATAACATACCAACATTGAAATGGACATTAAAAGGGAAATCAAAATCGTAAAAAGTGAAAAAATATATATATGTACTTATAAGTACTGTAGATAGTTTCACTGCACATAGATGTCGTTATCTCAATTTGATAATAAAACCGTTAACCTATAAATACAAAATGACGCTAATTAGGACTATTTACCTACTAGGAATACTATTTTACTCGACAATACAATGGCTACTATAACATTTATTATCCCCGCATGGCCTGGATAGTTCCCCCGCAGCTAATTTAATAGACTATACGTAACTAGTGCGTACGTACGGCCACTGACTGTTAGATCGTTTTAAATTGGAACAACAGATGTTGACAAGCTGTCGTCAGCGTTGTTTGATGGCCGGATGAGGCCTGGCGATGCGATTAAAGGATAGATCTATTATTGGTTATTGAGCGTCATACTGAGAGAATCCAAATGATTATAAAAAGAAAATAAAATAGATTTGGGAAATAATTACCTAAGGCTCTACTCGTACTTAGGTATGTGTTAAAAATCATTCCGAATAAAACTTTATATTTTAGACAGTTGAGTAGTGCTACAGTTGTTTTAATTTAAATACATAATATCCATGATAGAGAATTTTCGGCAATATACATAATAAATAAAACATGAACATTTGTAAAATACAGACAGGCAGGTGTGCGCTAACATTTTTCATCTCATGATGGATGCTTCTACAGTAGAAATTTGGAAAAGTAATATGTATATGTAGTATGTATGGTATCAACCTACCACCTACTTATTCATACACTTTATTTCACATTTGCTCACATCATTGGCGATAAAACTGTATTTATTCGTAGCCTTATTTTTATAGAATAATGTTCTATTTTCAACCGACTAAGTTTTTTTATTATGACACAAAATAAGTTTAAAAATAGGTATACTTTTCAATTTCCTTGTCAATAAATATGTCAACATGATGTAGGTATTACAAAACGAACCTGTTTGATCCAGATGAATTGTTGTTTTTTATTAAAATAATATCGTATAATGCGTCGGGTTGCGTCGGAGTACTCGGAGTGGGCCGCTTGACCTCTGCTTCGGAGCAGATGGATCATCCGCGCCATTGTGAGCTTGATTTGTGACCACGGCTGCCATTTGTGGTACATTCTGGTTATGATGTACATTTTGTACCAGGCTATCGTTATTTCACTGTCAAATCTCTCCAGTTATCGAGCGCATTTCTTGACCTGTGCCCTAAGATGCATCATGCACTGCCAGTTTGATTTCTTCGATGTTCGCTTTGTATTGTTAAGGGTGCCATTCCATATCTTAAGCTTTTGTGATTGTATTTTCATTGCGTATCGTTTATTGTTCAAATCATGTTGCCTGCTCACATTAAATATTCTATTAGGTAGGTAGGTACTTATATTTCCAGCTATTTATAAAGTGAAGCGAGTTTATTAAAAATACGACTGGTGTGCCTTCATAAGAATCCCTTATAAAGAATATAATGGGCCGAACCTGACAGCTTTCGATCATTGGCTGAACATTCCGATCCAGTGACACACGCTATTGTGTTTTCTAACGTTAAAATATTCCTTATAAACGACAGGTTTAGAAATTAACAATTGAAATGTTTATATGAGTATGTGTGAGATTATTGATGAATAGTAGGTATGTACTTGTGCGTGTAGTAACATCGATTATAATCAATAGCATTTTATTTTCTATACAAACTTAACATTGTGGTTTCACTGGATTCACTAGACTTACCTAATCGTTTATACCGTTTTTATACCTATTAGACGCATTAGATTTCTGATAAGATACGTACAATGTAGGTTTCTACCTATTTATCGAAAATAAAAATAGGAAAAAGTACTAATATTTAGTGAAGTATCACAAAAAAGGAGCCAAAGTTTAGCAATTATTCGGACTCTCAGTTGCAGTGAGTCCATCGCAAGCGTAGCTGATAGTAGGCAGGTCATCGTGCAGGAAGTCGCGGCGCTTCAAACAAGCTCCGCACTGCCCACTCTGCCCAGCGGACAGATAACAACTGTTGGGTAATCTGTAACGACCACCGACAGTTGCTAACCTATCTCATCACAACGAATTTAAATTATAATAATATACTTGAAGTTAGAGTGTAATTTTTACGATCTCGTGTAAACTATGTCACGTGTTTTTCTAATAGACATGTACGGTTGACCCCACAATGGTAGTATTAACATTATTAGGCTTTATTTCAATATAATAAGGTCCAATTTAGAAATAGTTAATTTCACCACCATGTCTCCCATGATATCTACATACACAGTGTCCTTATAGGTTGTCGAGGGTTGTGTACGCGTGATCCACTACGATTAGTTTTAAGCTCACATTCATAGATCATAGATTACAAACATATACACAGACAGACTTAATGAATTTGTATGAATAAGACAATGTGCGGTAGAGTAGCCTCGGTACGCGCGTCACTGTCATTCATAGTGCGCAGCTCTGAAGTTTCGACTATAAAATATTCCCTACTGTTTTTATGAATTCGATGGGACTTTATTCTTTTCCCATTTAAGATTCCTGACGTCAAGCGGGTACATAAACAGTGTCTGCTGCACGAAACCATAAATCGATTCATTCATATACGACGTTTTGCTTCATCAATCAATCGTCTATAAATAAAAGATGGAGACGCGAAGGAAGCGGCTTCCACTTCGAATTCTGACGTCAGTTACAATGGACGAGATGGTTTTTTATTTATCATTAAAATATTAGTTAAATAATATTATAAACAGCCTTTATGCTTTTTATTTATGGTTGGGTAGCGTCGTAGAAAACATTTAAAACTCTTTAGTAACAGTTCTCGTGGTTTTATTTATTTTTCCTTAGATTTAGATTAAGTACTTTCAAGTTTTTATAGTCCAATGAAGAAAATATGTACTAAAAAGATTAGGAAACTGAAAAAAAGTGAGTTTAGGTGAGTAAATTAAAACTAAGTACACTAACAATTAACAAACATTATAAAAAGGGACTAATTTTATATAAGTAGGTCTGTTCGATATTTGTTTGTACCAGTCTAGGTCTAAACATTTTAACAAAATATAAATATGTATTTTCATAACAAGCGAGTCATTAATTTCACTTTCAGAGTTTATTACCTACCCATCACAATCATTATTAGTATGAGTGGGCAGCCGAGTCGCTTCGACGCCATTCATTTTATCAACTCCGACATACGTGGCCTCTCGCAAAACAACTACCGATCTCTAATATTCTAGAAATATGTATTTACTAACGTTTATAAGATAATAATATGAACATGAAATCTCTAAACATTCTAAAAGACGAAAGAATTAGGAGTGACAGCATTAAAAAAGACTTCTCCAAAGTTGTAGCATATTCTGAGTATCAATCACAACCTGTCATATTCTGAAAAATAACCCATAAATAAATTTAGAAAACAAGATACGTCTCAACCTTTGTAAGTAGGTACTATTAAGTATTTGAATTAAAGATTTTCGCTTCGCAGTGTAGCGTAGCTCTCTATCTTGTGCAGAACTCGGGCGATATCTCGTACAAATTGGCGACGTTGCAAACTACGGTCATCGGGTCATGCGTAGATAAAAAACCGTCCTCAATGTAGGCGTTGGCATCGTGACTACTGGCACTGTCTGCTCGTCTGTAGTGGACCTGACTCTCTCCCATTCATATCTCAACTTGCACGTTTATTCCTTGATGCCGTAATTACTGAGATTTGTTTGTCATGACTCTAGTTTCCTTGCAATGTATCAGTAAGGTAACATTTAAAGAAGAGAAATATGTAATCTACCGTAATTAAATTTAATTACCAATATTCGCTCCGCATGCGTTAATGCGTAACAAATATTTAAAAATAATAATGTAATCTACCGTTTCAAATCTGTAACAACCCATTTTAAGAAGAGCCCTGTGCCTTTCATTAGAATTTTAATTCTAATACAATTTTTATGCAAAATTGATATTAGTTTAGCGGACACTAGAATTAGGTTTTTGAAAAAAAAAACTGTTAATAGAAGCAAATAACAGCAAATTAAAGCTTGGCAGTATTTTTTTGTACTGACTGTTATTTGTGTGCCTGCTTAATGAATAACAATTTTGAACTGGCATTGGAATTAAATTAATAAATTTTTATATTTTAGTAGACGGCCAGACGTCAATACATTAAAACGTGGACAACGTTTGTAAAGTAAAGCTTTAAATTGGTAATTTCACGTTATCAATATCATGCGGTCGACTGTACCAAGATTAGAGTTCCTTTTATTGATCATAATTGCTTCTTGGGAAACTCAAGACAATGCAAACGGTTTTTAATAATGAAACCCGTAGTTTTTCCAACAATTGATGAACTCGAGGTTCTGTGATGGTGTCAGGCGCCCACGTGTTGCTATCGGCTTTACAAGCACTTAGACATGCAAATGATTACTTAATGTTCTCGTAATTACAAATTATCTTTGCGAGAATTTAATCCGGAAAATATTTAAAAACATTTTTATTTTAATAAAAAAAAATCCAATAATAGGTCTTAATTTATTTAAGTCAGTCAGTCAGTCTAAAAATCTGCATTAAGAAATGTTTCTTTCATTAAAAGAAAAAAAAATACATGTTGCAACTTTAGATGTAGGTAATAGGGATGTTTCCTGGGTATGAAAAGTTAAAATCTATTTAGTCCGTCAGTTAGATAATAAAAAAATATTAGACACGTATTTTTTCTTTTATCAAAACAATAAAAACTTACAAAGATACACGCTTTAAAGTTTCGGAGTGGGGGCTTATGACGCCACGCCTTGGTAAAAATTGTAGCGAGGAGTGACGTCACGCGTAATTTGCGTTCTCTGTATTTCGATCATTTTTTGTTTGTAGGAAAAAAGAAAAAATACGTGTCCAATAAAATTCATTAAACTACCAGGCGGACATTAAAAAAAAAATTAGGAAACATGCCTTTTATATACATAGAGCAGCTACATTATGTACATACATAACCGACAGTTGAAACTTTGTTGAATCAAATTACTATTGTGTATGTGTAGTATTCAAATGACATGATGACTCAAGAATTTATGCGAAACCAACGAAATACTATTTATTCAGTTACTTATATTAACTGCGGTCTTTATATATCTGAATGGCATTTCATCCTCCTACACATTATACAACAATATCAAGCCATCAAAAGAGAGAAATATCGTTTTATAAATATGACGTCAAAATCGAGGACTGATTCGTTCCAAACGTAGGTGGAAGCGCAAGGAAAAGGCAAAGAGAACTAAATAAAAATGTAGAGTTACCTTTGTAAAGTGACTGCTATCTACATGCCTTCAAACGTAATATAAAAGTCTATTTCTATCGAGCACCTGGTCTAAAAATACAATCTCAAAGGTTTCGAAATCGATAATCGAAGTAAAGGCGCAAACTCAAAGGGCAAAGAGAACTCGAATGCGCTTGGAACGCGACTGTCACCCTTTCAATGGAAACGTCTCGATGCGAACAAGTTTTTGTGTAGGTTGTCTCGTGGGAGCCGCCACTTTATTCTATTATATGTGTTATAGACGTAAGTTTGCTATTTAACTTGTGGTAACTAGTTTTAGCTGAGATTTCAGTTAGATACAGCACTGCATAGGTACTTACCTTCCTTCTTTCCACTTCATTAGTTTTGAAGCGTGGGATGAAATATGCTGATGAAATTTTCATATGCATGACTGTTTCTCGAATGGCATCTTCCTACAGATCATCCTCTTGATGAATATGGCGATATTTATCAGAATGTTACATTGTAGCTCAACTGAGCAGCAGCATTCAGGACAAGCTGATAAAACATGACAAGTTAACAGACCATATGTACATACTCTGGTTTGTACTTCTCCAAATAACGGGATCGTAAATTTTTATTCTAACTAGAAATTATGAAATCGTAATCAATTTCTCTCTTTTTTTTGGGATTTTATGTGGTAATGTTTTACATGTAAACTTGAAAGTAGTCGAAGTTCTGCTTGCTCAATCCAACGAGAAAAGCTGAAGACACTTCAGATTAACTAAATCCTATATAAAAAAAAAAAAAACAAATTTAGACCACATGACTAAAGTAAAACTTCTTTATGTACGAAACGTAACTGGCTATGTGACAAAGAAAGAAAGAAAACGTGTGCTCGCACCTTTCTCTTGCTCCTACAGTAATTCGAAACGTAACTCTCTTTCTATCTTCACTAACTTATATCTCCCTCTTAACTTCTGTTCGCCTCGCCCGATCACACTTTTCGTAACGCTCTCGTCACGCATTCACCAGCTTACTCCCCAAGTCAAGCGTGCGTAAAGAAGTTTTACTTCAAAAATAGCTCTTAAAATGTGTTGACAATGATCAGTTAAGTATAGTTACTTTACTTGACTCATATCGACAACTTAAAGTAGTCTTAAAGTTGAGCAGTTGCTCGTTCAGAGGCGAACAGCAAAACAAAATACGGCCGTTGTAGTACCTAACTCAAGAATCAAAGGAACATTATAACTCAGCTTACTTCAGCTCACTTTATATTAGTTATGACGACTAGTGAAGCCAACTCCAGTCAGCTTTCCTATTCCTACTTGTATCAATTTGCTTTTGAACCACATTCTCAATCATTACAGGTTGACTATATACTGCTTTAATCGCTCACGACTTCCAATAACTGTTTATCTTTATTCTATATTTATGATTCTTTGGTTCAGAACGAAATCGTTCTAGCTATGGTTTGACGGCTTTATGTGGTGAATAAAGTACGAATGGAATAGTCAGTGCGAAAAGAGTACCGCCGTGGCGTAAAATGGAACTAACATTAAAATCATTCCATAAAACAATCATGAAGATTTGCAAGCTTTATATTCTAACATTATTTTATAAGTATTCAAATGCAAAGATAATAACTACGGTAAAAGACAGCATCGCCCTCAATCCCAAGATGGTTTTCTTTCCGCACAGACTTTACCTATAGTTTTGTACGGATTAGTTTAATTGGGTATTCAATCCTTAACCTTGCAAATGTTAAAGAAAAAATCATGCAAGTATTCTACAGATTTCAGAAAATATTGTTCAATATAATTGAATTTATTTCAAATAAAGTATCTACTTTAGTTTCACCATTCACATTCAGAATAAATAATGTGTCCATATTTAAGATTAGCAACAAAATGACTAATAGGTAAGTAAGTACTTATGTAATATACAATTGCTTTCTACAAACCACTTGTCCTATGGGCTAACAATAACATTTATAGTAAGTATGAAATAATTCAAATATCTGTAATGAATAATTCGATATTATAAATTTCATGGTACGGGCAACTTTCACATGCCGACCAATGTTGTCAGCCGCACTCCTGCGCAATTATGTAGCAACACCAACGCCATGAAACGTTGAATTAATTATATTGTTTGATTCTAACAAGTTGTGTATTATGCTCTCTTACAAAATCTACTATTTTATCAAGAAGAAATCAATGTAAGGCTTCTTAATAGGTACTTACATGATTAATGTATCTTTTGATATTTTTAATTTAAATGTTGAACTAGTTCTCCGTTCTTGGCTAAAATAGATACTGACATTACAAAAAAATTACTAAGTGTTTAGATATTTTCTTTAATAATCTACGTAAAATATTACATGTATAGGTACTAAGTAAGTTATCTCATAATAATAATAATATCGGCCTATAAATGTCCCACGGCTGGGCACAGGCCTCTGCTCATGTAGGGAAGGAACAAGCATTGATCACCGCGCTTGCTCATAAACCTAATTAATAAAAAAAATACGCCGGTACTGAGGTAATGTTTCATACAACAACAACATTTTTTTGAACGACCTGAGATCACAAAAGCTCGAGATAGAACTGCAGGTTTCTAACGAATATAGAAGTATACCACCGTACCACGCACAGGGGTTATCAAGTGTAGTACTATTATAAGTACCTATATTACAATGCATTTGTAATATCATGTACACAGGAAGAGCTCCGGTTACGACACCCGCCGTGATAATGATAACTAATAACTTATTTAAATAGACGCTGCAGTGTGAACCGACTATTGTACGAAGGAAAATTAACGAGATTGTAGAAATAGTTTATTTTAATTAGGTTTTGAGTATTTTACATTTTCAGCAGACGTTGGTAGGGACCTAGTTTGATCTGTAATTAACTGAAGTATTATGAGATTAGACAATTATTTATTTAATTGACTACTTTTTTCACTATCTTCTCATATTTATTTTAAACACAAAATTATAGTTTCTAGTAGACAAATGTATTGCGATAATGAAATTAAGTCTTAGACTTTATGCGATATGTGTACACCAAATGTCATAACGCAAAGAATAAAATAAATCCGCGGTACAATTCATGGTGTAGGGTTTACACGTCACACGTTTTGCGTCCTATTTTACCCTACCATGATGCTTTGTTAGGCTGATATGCTTAGTATATAAGTCATAATGAAGTGTAATTGTAATGAACCATTTCCGCGAACAGCAAAATACTACAAACGTCCCAAATCACTCAGTGGCGGAGGAAACCGGCAATTTGACCGGCTGTATGAATACGAGTGCAAGTGCAATCGACATTGTCATTACATGACAATACACGAGTGTGAATTCCATAGTAATCGGATGTGGCGGTACAAAGCGGACGCGCGTCCGTTCCCGTCCGGCCGGACACGGGCCGATGTCGAGATACAAACCACTCCCGCATCCGGCATCCCGTTTGAAAATATGACCTTTGTTCGCCGCGTGAACCGACGACATCTCAATATAACGCACTACTTTGCTAACAATAGGTACCTAGTCTAAACGTACGCTGATCTAAACACACCGGCCGACGACCTACCTCAACGAATTTGGAGACAGATTATTGCAATTTCAATGTTAAAAAAATATGTAGATATGACTCACCATTTCTTAAACAAAATTTTGTTTTTCATCAGGAAAATATCATGGAACGGTTTTTATTCAAACTATTAGTGAAAGTTGCTTTCATACAACATTTAAAATTTTGAACCAGGTTCTCGTATTGCAACAAACGCACCCTGTTTTCAAGTTATTCAACTGCTGTTATCGATTTCTATCGTGTTGAAAAACACGCAAGGGCTGGTAGTGGTCGCGTGACGCCGTCGGTTCATTCATACTGCGGCCTACGCGCCCCCTTCCCCACCCTCAAGCTCTCAATGATTTGTAGGGGTACGTAACTGCTATAGTTTCGTTAACACGCGTACACAGCTCCCAGCTACTCTGATTCATGCAACTACAATTATTCATTACGACAGTGATTTGTTTTAGATTAAATTCAAATGTTCATTGAGTACCTAACTAGATTATGTTTACTAAGTTAAAGGATATCTCAAATGTGATACTGAACATGGTACATTATAATTTTAGTCATGTTTATTATTTATAATCTTGTTCTAAGTCCATCCTCATTGTACAGTAACTTGATTGAAAATATAAATTGTTTTTCTGCTTCTAAAAATATTAATACAGCTAAAACAAACTTCAAGTTCACAAAAAAACACTCCTTATCAAAGATATTCCTAAATCAATCGTTAGGTGGATTTCTAGAATATGAGTATGCAAATATATCTCGAAACATGTTGTGATCTCACCCCCTCAATCTGCGTAGTGAATGGTGGCGTAGTGAAGGGGATGGGGCTGTGGAGCTCCTCCCGCCCCCTCCGCCAAGACCTAAGCATGGTAATCCAACGCTCTTTCATAACCATGTCCTGAGTGTAACGTAATATCAACACTGTTTACCTAACTAGTGAGGTAACAGCTAATACAAGTTACATGATCTGTTTGTGAGACTACATTATACCCACATAAAATTTAAATTACATTGGTGCAAATAATATTGAATTTCATGAAAACGTTCCAAGTCAATTGTCAGTGACGTAATTATACATTGATTTATATCGTTCGTGTATTGATTCACAATCTTAAGTAAGGTTTCGACATGAGAAACTTATCAATGTTGTGAACTTTTGTAGTAATTCTGCTGTGTTGAGTATTTGTAAGATTAGTGCCATAACAAACAACGCAAAACGAACGATTAGTAAAGTGTTGTACAATCTAATTAATGCTGTGCGTAAGTATAGAAACTGTTCGTGTTGGCACAATTGAATCGGCTTGTCGCTAGCCCCTTGTTCGACACAAAAGGATGATTTCAAAGATTATGAATGTTGAAGATGTGGCGCTAACGTAATTTTAATATTTTTATTAACAACTTAGTTACTGCAGTCGCCAAGTCATTCGACAGATGAACCATGCTTGAAATAATTTCGTTTCAAGATTATTTGTTGAGTCGATGACATAGTTATGTTAATAGGAAAACCTAGATGAGGGATGCCCATGGCAGACAAAAATGGCAGAAAAAAAGAAGAGCCCTACAATTCTTCTCTTTTAGGATAAAGTTCACAGTCAGATACGTCCTGTATGTATTAAGCTGAGCTACGTCATATTAGCACTCAAAGAAGACCCTCGAAGATTGTCAATATGTTAAGAATAATCTCTGACTACTGACATGTTGAATAGACCTTAAAATATTGCCGAAATTGCTTTAGAAGCAACGGTCCTTATTGTATAGCTAGTCAATTGAAATCTGCAAAAGCTTCCAACAGATGTTGAGAGCTATTCAAGTACATCATTGATTTGATTGATTGACCTCAGGAGTTAAATGTTTGATCGACTGATTGACTTTATTAATGCAACACTGGAACATGTAGGTACACATCTTATACGTTAGGTATGGGTACCTATTTTTAGACATATACTCGTAAGTTTACATGTATAGATGTCTCTTTTGTCCAGAATTTGTAGCACAGTGGTAACTATTTTTATACTCGTGAACGGGTGCTGCTTGCGGTGACTGGTCGATCTGCTGACTTTGGGTCTGTCTAGCTAGATTATACCTACTTATAATTTCACAATGGACCTCAAACGCTTGTTTATTTGGCACGGTCCCAAAATTTTACTTTTGTATTATTGTAATTACAGTAAGACAGCGTGCTGCTGTGGAGTTTGTTGCGCCGTTTCTTCTCCACAGCTAGAGCACTTAGGAAGCGGTGTAGGGTGGGCAAATCGGGTGCTGTCTATTTTATTATTTTGACGTTTAAAAAGTGCTACTTTGTAGCCTAATTTAAATAAATGAGTTTTGATTTGATTTGATTTGACTAGTAGTAGGTACTACTAGTAGGTATTTTCTATTTGTTATAGCTATGTAGCGGTCGCCCGACTCGGGCCTGAGGTTAAATTTTTCCTCTCTACTATTTATATTCAATTACCAAAAAGCTGTATTATAATATTTATTTTAAGCTTTAATAGAAGTGTAGCATCTGCACTTCCATGATCTAGCGCCCACAGTACGAGCCTACGCTACTACGTCCGTCTGCGAGGAGTCGGGCCGTGGGCGCTGCGTGGGCGGCTTGTAGGCGAATCGGCAGCTATAGGTAGGTACCTATAACGTAATACCATTCGCTTTTGGGCAATTAATGTGCGTCGCGATAGGGCCCTTACGTCATCACACTTTAAAAAGAAGTCCGTTACAAGTTATATATAAAAACTAGTTGTTTCCCGCGGCTCCGCCCGCGTGGATGTCGGTTATCGCGGCAAATAGTAGCCTATGTCCTTTCTAGGGATATAGACTATCTGTGTACCAAATTTCATTTAAATCGTTTCAATAGTTTTGGCGTGAAAGCGCGACAGACTGACAGTCACTTTCGCATTTATAATTTTAGTAAGGATATTTGTTGCCTGCCTTTATTTTTTTATATCAAGCGGGTATTTCGAATGAAGAGTGCTGGTGTATTTGTAATAGTTACAAGGTACCTATCCATTAATATACCACAAATTTCATAGATCCAATATCTTTTAGACTCTAGGAATGTCTACCTACCCACACAAGTTTAGCAAACTTTATTCAGTCAATGAAAAGTTGGTAGATATAGGTACCTACTTACCCAAGTCATTGCCTCGCAGTTGTCGCAATCTGTCACCGGGTTTATTCAAGTTCGATTTTATAATGAGTGTGTAGGTTTCTTTACGACGTTTTCCTTTAATGTTTAAAGCCTCTTCTAGAGAAACGTTCATTTTTGTGTGGTCTCACCAGGTGGTAGGTATCTACAACATTATCTCAATGCCTTAGGCCGTAATTTCGTCGAAATGCAAAAACTATGACAAATTGTGTTATTTAGGTGCCTGTCATGTCGATTAATATTTATTGATCTGTTAGATTGTCTTAATCCTGTATAAATATATAGAATTTTGTTTTTTTGACACGTTGCTGGTATCTATTTTCTCTGTTTTATCACGTATCTAAGCCTCAAAATTAAAATTCACCTACGTTAAGACATGTTCCCATAAATTTCAACAGGTAGAATAACATACATGCATAATTCGCTTTAAGTATGTGTATCAACTTGTAACGTGTGACACGACAGATGATTTTCCATTTTCTCAACGTGTCGCTCAATGAAAAATCGTTGCGTACTGCGACGATCCACCGAGACTTCGGTAGTCGTCGGAGTGAGTCGGGCGCCCTCGTGTCAGATCGGGCACGGTCGGGCGCGCTCGGCTGCGCGTGCGTCGCTCTCGGCCCTGCAGGAAACAGGAAGTGGACTAACCGCGGGCTTCCGCTCCCATTCGCGCCGCTCGCCGACTCGCCGGACGCGCACTGTTTCATTCACAACTCTTGTATTTTGTGCCGTTGAAGTAATATTATCTAGTTGCGAGTAAATGTAGTGAGCTTTAAATTACACACTGCTGTCCGGAAATCTAAGCGTAACGCGAGACCGCTCACAAAACTATTGCCGAGTAGGCTTACCGAATTAAACCGTGATTGTAACTGTACACTTATTGACTTGTTACGAAAACTGTTTTATAATTATAATATCAAACGTGAATGAGCGTCTATAAATGTTACCATAATCGCCATAATTTATGAATGATAGAAGTTTTATACGAGTGAATGCTCATTTTAATCACATTTTATTAGATGGCGTTGCGACCATTTTATCATTAGAACAACTCTCGTAATTATTTTTATCACTGATCTGAGGTGAGATGAGCAATTATTTGTTATGTCAATGCTTATTGTATTTGTTTAGTACATAGAAAAGAGTTGAAAAAAAAACCTCGATATTTTGTGTACGTGTGAAAAAACGCTTTCTAGTTTATTTAAGCTATTGTCAAAATGACCAGAAACAAAAACCGTTGGTTTTACAAATTTGTATGTAATTCCTAAACTCTCATTAAAGGTACGAACCCTAATGTCTCACAGTATATATTTTGTGTTCTTATAGATAAATAATACCATAAAATACTTTTAAATGTCAATACCACATAAAAAGTCATTTACACTAAACCTTCATTGCAAAGTTCTTAAAATCATTAGCTTTAAAGCTAGGTATCAGATGAATGCACTTATTATTTATCCTAAAACTAAGTAGTAACTACGTAGCTTCGGTGTGACGCATTTGATGACGTCAAACTAAAACCTCTGAGCTCAGACGATCGATTTTCGGGAGACTGACTAGTCATAGGTTCAATGCGCAAAATACAGGGCAAAGGCATTTCTGATTGCGTAGTAAATGAATCAAAATAAGTACTGCAATACAAATTGTATGTAATTTTTTTTTACAAGAAGGCAATAGTGCTTTGGTACCCACTGTTTACTTGATAGGTTGTTTGTTGTGCTCTCAATTTTTTTTTTATTTCATTAGACGCAGAAGTCTTTAAGAGCTACAATTCCTAGATTTTCCGACTTTAATGGGCTTTCCAAATGATGATAGTGTATGTTACGTGCACACAAAGTGACAGTAGCTACACATGTTTATCAATAAATAATCTTTGGAAAATGTTAATATAAATTAGGAGAAGAAATAAAGAATAAGAAATTATATATATTTTTTTCAATATGCAAGAAGCACAGCTTTCTTCGCGTTAATACACTCTCCATGAAAAAATATAAGGTTAATCTTATTTCTAATGTTCGACACAAGCTAGACTTCAGTTCAAAGGTTATCAGAAATCAAATTTCTCAATTGGAATTTTATTTACTGTGTCGAAATTGGCTCTGACGTCACATTGCGGGTGGGATAATTAACAAGGCTGGGGTGGCGGGGGCTCCGACTTGACATCTCAATGAACGGAGGGGTACTCCCGTTACGTCATCACATACCAAACTACATTTTCTGGCATACAGTTACACATAATCCGTATGTGTAAGGATTAAGGTCGAAAATCGCGTGAATTTTAGTAAATAGTCGCATTAGCATCTTGTTTTTATAATAGCGTGCTTAGTTGAGCGACCTTCGGAACTGTTCGGATGAATAAATATTTCGTTTTATAGATATATCTACGCTTTAATAAAATCTAGTAAGCTATATAATACCTAGTATTTATCGAAACCAATGACTATGGGCCATTTCTCGTTTTATGTATTGTTGTATCACTTGCACCAGTTTTAGTTTTAGCGAGAGACGAAGGAATCATTATTGTAGAAGAAAACTTACGAAAAAAATACTTGCAACATAATAAGCTCATAAAATTATAACAAATTTCAGTATTCCTACTAGACTGATTGAGTAAAAATTCGCAGAAGAACGCGATAGAACGAAATACATATGTAGGTACCTATTTACTTACTGCAATCCCGAAATGCCTTAATCACACAATGCTGTGTAATAGTAGGTAATTTTCTTAATTTTACTTATGTAACCAGAGTTCCGCAAACAAGCTACAAATGGTAATACTTGTGTTCCCCTTCACAATAAACAGTTTCAGAGAAGGTTTACGCCAAACAAAATGCAGAAAAATGCTGAGACACGAAACAATACAAAAAAAGAAACAGACAGAAGTAATGCAATTATATTAACATACAAATGAGTTATTTAGTATATCCTTGGTTTAAAAAAGGCTGCATGTAAAACCAAACCTTTTGTTCATTTAAATTGTATGTGTCCCATTGATGGCGGCGGAAACTTCAATGAATGAACCCCGTCTCCATTCTTATTACACTTCCGCTATCCTTCCTTTTCACACATTGACAAACGTAAATGTGCGAGACAGAAAGCGCATTACTTACACAAAGTGCAATCGAAACAATTTTATTGACTGTGAAAGCTGTACGGTGTTTGCTCAGACTTCCGTGAAAACATATCGGTATTTTCTTATTAAGAAAATTCTATAACTGTAGCTAATGAGCAAAGGAATAGGTTATGTATATGCTATTACTTTAATGGCTGTTTCGAGCTCATTTTAATCATAATAATAGGGAATCGGACTATATTTTTTTATTTACACGTCACATAGATATAAAAAATTATTAGACACGTAGTTTTTTCTTTTTTTAATTAAACAACGATGAGGCCGAAACAGTGAATGAAAAAGGTCGCGTGAAGTTACTTGTGGCTACAATTTTTACCCACTAGTGACGTCACAAGACCCCACTCCAGAACTTTAAAGCGCTCTAACTTTGTAATTTTTCATTGATTTGATAAAAGAAAAAATACGATTTTTATTTATTTTTTTATCTATCTGGTGGACAAAATAGATTTTTCCTTTATATACCCAGTCCGCTCCCCTATTGTAAAACCAGAGCTAAGAGAATCTAAGGCAACGTTTTCTTAGTAATACAAAAATTCAATTGCACTAAAAATGCTGCTGTGCTACCTAAAATGTTGCAAAAATAAATAATAATAATATCAATTTAAGGAAGTAGAGGTCGAGTGAATTATTTCGAATAAAACAATTGAAATCGTGCATTATTCTGTCTTTCTTTTATAATTTTGACTAACTAGAGACTAGCTTCAGGCCACGCACAAATCAAAGTAATAATAGTAATTTGACACCAGCAGTTCTAGGTACAGATCAGGATCATAGACATGATCAGGTGTTAATTTCAAGCGTCACGAGTCTAAACCAAGGTCTAACAATAAATATCTAAGTCTATGTTCTGTGGGTGTTGTTTAAACTCAAGGACTCTGAGAAGTAAGGTATACGTTAGGCCCACGTGTTTCTGTTTCTGTTCTGTTAAATAAACTGAGTTCTATCAGTGGTGAGCCCACGTGGCTGTAGATAGATGTAGTGGTAGCCTAACACCTACGTCATCTAAGTTGAAGTAAATAAATAAATAAATGAGGACAACATCACATACATAGCTCTGAACCCAAAGTAAGTAGTTAAAGCACTTGTGTTATGGAATCAGAGGCAACGAAGGTACCACACATACCCAGACCCGGGTCAATGTAGAAAAGTGGTTTTCTGCATTGACCCGGCCGGGGATCGAACCCGGGACCTCAGAGCTGGCGACACCTTAAAAACCGGTGTGTACGTCGACCACGGAGGTCGTCAAGAAGTAGAGATATATACACTGGAATTCAGTTCAACATTACTTCTGCTGGTTACTGCCTCAGGCAGTACATCTGAGTGGCATTTTTTTTTTTTTTTTTTTTTTTTTTCTACTCCTATTTACTACTTCTGATTAATTTCGTTGCGGGTTCCAAGACAGTCAATCGTTTCCCTGGGACACACCGAACTTAACTGTTTCGGTGGTATTCATTGGTTATCATTGTAGATCCTGGTTTACAGGAGTTGCAATGATGGGCATGTGTGGTGGGCTAGTCCCTTAAAACATACACTGGAATATCAATTAAAATCTACATAAATTTTCCTTTGTTGATCTAACATTTGGGCTGCAACTTGCAAGTAATTCGACTTACTATTTCAACAAGTGCAGAATTTATAAATCAATTCTATTCTAGATCAAGTAAGACTTCCAAATGTAGATCTTAATTATAACCTAGGTAAGAACTTATATGCAGCAATTCGTATTGCAGAATACCTTTTAATTATTATTTCATTTTGTCTTTGGGAATTATTAATTTTAGAGGCAAAATAAAATAGTTAATTAAAAAATTAGTAAACCAAATACAAATTGTTTTTTTGCTTTATAGTGTGCGTGTCTGCGTGTTTTAGCAGTCGGGTTTTCTATCTTATAATAAGTTATTTTATTTTCTAGATACATTTCAGCGAGAGTTTAAAAGTACAATTTTTATTTATGTCGTGTATTTTATTATTTTCATACTCAGTTTAAAGCCCTTTATTTTTAGTATTGAATTTTTTTTTCAACTTACACATTGCATTGCACGTCATATGTATCATAAATCCGCAATTTTTTAAGAAATTAATATTTTGACGCATCATTCGTTATAATCTATTGTGTCGTTAGGAGTGGATATAGCAACGGACATACATAGTGGTCAAACATATAACCCGCCTTTTAAGCTTTGT
Organism: Diachrysia chrysitis; assembly: GCA_932294365.1. Taxonomy (NCBI): domain Eukaryota; kingdom Metazoa; phylum Arthropoda; class Insecta; order Lepidoptera; family Noctuidae; genus Diachrysia; species Diachrysia chrysitis. Next base: position 4,337,549 of record OW028649.1, on the reverse strand, counting down.
GAAATAATACTTTGGTTGCTTATTTAATTTGAATGTCAAATTGTCGAAGCCTGATTTATTTTTACACAAAGCTTTGTTTTGTTCAAAATTATGGCGCGATGTCAGACACAATACAACCTACGACCTTCTTAAAGTAAGCTTTGGAACGACTACACTGTTTTGGCAAATTCCAGTTATCGTGCCCACGTGTTTCCTTTTAGAGTCTGCCTACTTACATTTATATTTAGATTTCGTTAAAGGATGTTTTACAGATCAGAATCACAATCTCAGCATTCATATTGGATGTTATTGGACCCACTTAGATGTTACTGTAGTCAACGAAAACAATAACTCACGCATCAAAATAGCTAACGGTTTTGACACGTCACTCTTCCTTTTCTAAGACGTTAAAAATTCAGTTTTTATGAAAGGAAACATTAAGAAGGAAATAATAATTGATGCGAACAGGGAACATACGTATCCGGTGACGGCCGGAAGTAACGCCATACGCCTCGCTCCGGAAGTGACGGGCCCCTTTCTTTCGCTCCTTGAATCATGTGCAAGCGCACTTCATTCACACAGCGTGGGAGAGTTACGACAGAACTAACCGTAACTAATAATTCATGAATGAAAATAATTCGACAATTCACGGAGGTACGCGGGTATTTAAATAAAATAATGTATTTATCTATTTTTCATTTGGTCGGTTAATCCCTCGGTGTGCTCAGTGAATGAAGCTGAGGGGAAGGTATTTTTACATACCGACCAACTGCGAGTTTCTTGTACTATTTTTATTGCGGTATTACCTAAATGCATTTTAAAATAATCTTGTTTATTTTGGTTTCTTTATAAAATATTTACTTCATCTACGTCACTTGGAAATAGTTAAATAAACAGTGCTATTTATTCTGCTACGTTCGCAACAAAGAACTATTTACATAAAAACAAATATTTTTAAGAACTAGACTCGGTAATACTATGGATCAAAGAATATAGAAGTTACTCTCTACCGAAATGGATCTAAATTGTAGAGTTACTATCACAGAATACAGTAGGTAATAAAACTTTTTCAAAAACATTAAATACAACTGTCAACTGTCAAGAACAGATGTCCACTTGGCCAGTATTAAACAAAAAAATTCGACAAATCTAAAAAGGTAGTAATCAAGGAGGTCAATAAATAAACAGTTTCGTATTGATAGCGATTGATTTATGTTTTTAAATGGCACGTCTCCATAATTAATGGGTCCGGTAGGCTTATTTGGTATTCAGCATTAACATTGTGAGTGGTATGGCTGGACAATCTAGTTTTCCATAACATGTAATTATTACATAGCGTTTAGATGTATCTACTTGTTGTACGGAACTCGTTGGGACGTTAGCTGACTTCAAATGAGCAGTAGGTACCTAGTACGTACCTATAGAAGCGAGTGTATAAAATTATGTGATCTATGTTGTAGCCTAGCGAGTTGAAATACATAGCTTTGTTTTTCCATGATTCTAAGTTATTTGCTGTATTAACTTATTTGTGTAACAAACATTGTTTAATATTCTGCACATAGCAACTTAACAGATATTTCCTTAAGCCGTAACTTTTAGTTTATACGTAGTAGCACCCAAGGGCGTACCCAATCTTTGGTCGGAGGGGAGGAAGCAATTTTTTTTTAATCCCTGTTTAACCCGACGCATTTGGTAGGTGAGACCTTTTCTCAGCAGTGAGACAACTATAGGCGACCTCCGTGGTCGAGTGGCGTACACACATGATTTCAAGGTGTCGCCAGCTCTGAATTCCCGGGTTTGATTCCCGGCCGGGTCAATGTAGAAAACCCCCTTTCTATATTGTCTCGGGTCTGGGTGTTTGTGGTACCTTCGTTGTCTCTGAATTCCATAACACAAGTGCTTTAGCTACTTACTTTGGGTTCAGAGCAATGTATGTATATTTATTTATTATTTACTTATTTATAGGCTGATATCATTTTAGTTACTTCCCGCCCTACCCCCCGAGGTATGCCTCTGCTGAGCACCTATTCGTACTATTGTATGATCTTTATGAACAGGGTTTTACATCTAGATACCTAATACCTAAGCATGAAAAAACCACACATTCTTCCTTTAAGTTTAAAACCAATAAACACCCATTAAAGTTTTAAAATACAACAACTAAAAACCTCTTTTTAAAAATATATTCTAGAATCTAGAATGCTAATTCAGGGAGCTGACCTTTCGTCTTGTGACAGTTGGATGAGGTCAATCAGCGACCCAGTACAGTTATGAAGACGGGAACTGGCTTCTGGTTTATATATAAAGTGTGAAATGTTTATCTCTATTTATATTTTAGTTTTATAAATGTCGAAAGAAACATTGTGTTAATCTGATGATTATAACGCACTCCCACTAGCACACCTATTTGTCTATGACAGTTTAATTTTTCAACATCTCTTAATTATTGCAATAAACATTATGAATACAGTTACTTCGTTGATATAGGTATATTTTTTTTTTTTGATGATATTTACACAGTTAGCCTGACTACTTCACCGGACTTTTGGCGAGAACCTCCAGCCAGAGCAATAGAAAAACTAACTACGTCAGCAACGTTCACTAAGGGCACCCCCTGTGGGGTTCGGACCTCGACTTAGTGCGTTGCTAACAATCTTAATAAGGCAAAAACAGCAAGGGACGGTTGGATCTAAGTTTTATTATTTAAGGAACTATTTATTGCTAGTTTGGCCGGCTCGGGCCAGCTTGATCTAGGGATGGGGGGAATAGGTATACATATCTCTCTCTGTAGTGTAGAGCATAATAATATATAGCATATATGAACGAGTAGATTAAGTATGTATCAAGAAGCTTCTTGCTTGATACAATAAAAAGTGCTTTCTGGTAGGAAAACCTTGTGAAAAAAACGCAATGGAAAAAGACCCGTATAAACATTTAAACAATTGCTTTAAAACCATTGGCATTAACATTGATTTGAGTGAAGACGTTTCATGTTCCTATTTTTATAAGCAATATTCCCAAATGAACTAAAATTTACATTCTATCTAAAGTACCTAAATTATGAGGTATTCAAATAAATCAAATAACTTGAAATCATTTATCAATGAAAGTGCTGATAGATAGTTACTAAATTCATCACCCTACAATACAATTACCGACAACAGCACTTTTTGATTTAATTGAAATTTAATATACTGCAACGCAGTGCGAATAAATTTCCCATTTAATGTGTAATAATAAGCACTAAGCTAATACAAAAGCAAAATCCATTGATATAATCAACCGATATTTGCGAAATACAATGCCTTTATTCGTGTGTAGGCTGACTTGCAACCGGCAGCTGCTATTTCATTCAGTTCACAAAACTCTAAATCAAAACGAACCATCTCCTCTAACCTACCTACAGAAATTAAACTCTATCTTCGGATACTAAAGTCTAAAATCCTTTACCACAAGTGTTGATAAATACGTAGTGTACAAAAGAAGACGAGGTTTACCAATAATTATGTAAGTTCCGTTACAGGCAACGAATGCCCCACCTCCGCTTTCATTAATAAAGCAAGTAGTGTGGAGAACTGAATTAGTTTCGTTTCGTCGTAAACAAAATGATGGTGGCACGCGAAGGTTGGCTCTGCACGCAACTCTATGCTAATACGGTTATATTGTTGATGCAACTACATATAACATACACCCCTGAGAAAGAAAAGCAGTTTGCGTGATATTTCATTAGCATACAAAAGTTACATAGTTCTGCCGCAAACCGAAATCAGAGCATCAACTTCCAAAAAAAATATACTTCCTAATTTATTAATGTTTTATGACGAGTCACCATTGTAAAGTAAATAAGTAAAGAGCCCACTCAGATTCAGAGCAATGAGTCTACAATTTTCGCTGTTAGCGATACTTCAAAATCACTCGAAACTGAATGTTCTCAAATTACTTACAAGTAACCCTCTGCCAATTATTGTGATAACTGATGACTAAAAGTAACTTAATTTATTGTCTACAAGGTGTTTAAAAAATTTGACTTTATTCCAAGGCAGGCTAGGCTTTAATCAATATGATTCAAAGTAATATGCATGAGTGTTCCTCCTTATTAATACTTAAAGTAGCCGCAATTACTCAAGGACTTGATGACTAACATTGATCAAACATAGCACCCAATTATCACTCTGATTAATACTTTTTTCAGCATCTTAAAGCTTCAACAGTTAGGTAAAATGCTCTACAGTTGCTAACAGTTTCCATTGTGACGATTTTTCTCGGAATGTTTTCGCGGAAGACGGCTTCTCACACTCACAATATGTGATACTTCACACTCCATGACATTTATTGCGGTATTGTCGTGGGAGCGATAGCATTCAGTTTGAAATATCACGATGAATACTTTATACTAGCAGTTTTCCAGTTAGGATGAACGAAACGAGCACAAGTGAAGGCTGACATTTATGGCAGCTCTTTGTCGGTTTAGGGACAGTATACATAAAAAACCAAAAACTTTATTTCTCAAAGATGGCTTAGAAATTTTGGAGGAGACCTTTACCTAGCAGTCGAAAACGTTAATTATGTACAAAAAATGTAAGAGTTAACACATCACTGCCTACACTATATTGGGTCATAATTTAACCTGACATACCCTATGCAATCTACGTCAGAGCAGTTGATCAATATGGGGCTAAAAATAGTATGTCGGTCAATAGGTCACCTGTCGAAGGACGAAGCTAGCTGTGACGTCACACGGTCTGATAGCGTCGTCCTGCAAATATCTATTTTACGTCCATGTTACAGTTTTCGGGAAAAAAAAATATTTTTTCCCAATGAATATGGTTGTTTTATTCTTCCTTTCCTTTCAAGAACTTAACTATAAAGACAAGTATGGAAGCTAATTTTTCATCATATATCTTTCCCAATACATAGTATATAGAATTATATTTGATAGAAAAATAATAGCTTGTTTTTATAGATTGATCATTGAACTCTACAATTTCTTTACATATTTGCAATTAATTAGAGCATAGAACAGAAATTAGTGTTCCGTTCTTTGACCATTTTTAAACGCAAACATAATTTAATAAGGAAACATTTACTACATGTTGAAACAAATAAAGGAAGTAATTTTATTTCCCGTTAATAGTTGGTACAAGTATTTTAACATAGCTATAATCATAAATAGTTCTTTTTAATTCCTCATCAACATAATAATACAGACATTATTAATAATATTAGTATTTTCGTAGAGACCAAATAGTCGTTTATCCGGTTCTTTAATTGTCATTGTGTTTAAGGAAACAGCTGATCATTGTACCTACATTCTAACAATTCATAATCCACAGATCTGAACACAATCGACACTACAGCTTGTGCGAGACTAGAGAAGCAGCTGATATCTAATTCTCTTATACACAGAGATCGGCACACAGTGATAGCATAATGGATTTATTTGCTTACTTATCACCAAAGTTATGAATGAACCGAACTATGATAACGCCAGTCATAAATTGTCGTTAATTTGTTTTGATTACAGCGTCTACTCATGTTTAGAAACGCATGTTAATACAAATAATAAATTTGAATGTTTCGTACTTACATACAGTTTGTTTGATCGAGATACGCCCTTATAAAGGTCAAATGGATTATTGTCTGTTACTTACTACTGTTTAAATAAAATAATTGATAAGTTACAATCTTATATGTAGGACTTCCTGTGCTAGTAATTATGCAAACTACTTTTACAAACATTTGTTCATTATTCATATATTTACTTAAGCAACTACTTATACCATGTTCCAAGTCACTTTCAAATGTAATGCAATTTTTCGAATGGAAGAACATTTTTGCCAACTGATTTACATGTGATTTATGGTTGTCAGTACATGGAAATCGTCGTACCGATTCCGTGAAAGTTAAAGCCACACCTCTTATCGTGGGTAGCGTAAAAGTCGATTAAGGGATTATCTTTTTAAATAAAATAATGACATGAGATGGCAGCCATAAATTCGGCAGTGAGCTAAGACATCGTCATAGCCCAATGGCCAAGTATTGCGTGCAATGTATTAAGCCGCTGTCTAATAAATAGGCGTCCTGAGAGACGCGTCATGTCTATCAGCTTTCTTTCCTAATATTCTTTTGAAGGCCAGATCTGACGCAAAAGGCATTAATGCAAAGTAATTTTCACACAAGTAAAGAGATCTAAAACTGACTCAATACATAGTACATACAAGTATTTACATTAAACTAAAGACTTTCTAAAAACTCTACTAACTTAAAATCCAAAAGTTTTCGAGCGTGCTTCAAACGTTTATCTACCTAGCCAAAGTGCACACATGTTGTACGAAATAAAAAATATGTAGTGAATGGGCCGAGAGTGGATCGTCCGCGATTCATAAAATTCAGCTTCGGCCTGAATGGGGCATCTGGCTTGCCAGGTGTGACGACATCTTGCCTCTTGAGCGAACAAAGGGTGAACCACTTCGGCGAAATGTGCACGTTGTAGATACCGATAGTCGATAGTGCCGATCCAATCTGAGATATACATTATATTTAAGAGTTATTTTTAACTTATCGCTGATTTTTTAATTACTTACTTACGAGTATAACTTGGTTCAATATATTTTAAAGAAGTAGGTGTCTTGTAAAAAGTATGAGAACTTAGTGGGACTGATTAAAACGTTGTCTAGATTCTAGCGAAGCTAATAAACTTGATACAAACAAGAATCTGATTCTGAAATCAAGTTCATACATACAGAATAGAGCAACTGTGCACGTAAAGTGGTTGGAGCAAGTCAATAAGTAACTACAAGCAAGTAGTTAACCACTCTCCCTGCTGTATCTAGCACGGATCTCTATTTTTACATGCCGCAAACTTAAATTAATTAGTGCCCGTCATTTAATCCGAGGAGCAGTCTCGTAGGTGGGTGCGCGCGTTCCCACGGTGCGCCCGCGCCGCGCCGCCGGAAACCGTCCCCCCCCCCCCCCCGTCCTGCCTGCCTCGCCCCCTCCCCGACCCCGGCCCATGACGCCCGCGCACTGCTGCTAAGCCCCGAATCGATCCACCGCTCACGCACTCGCTTCCCATCAAAACTAAAAACCGCCTGATTCACTCGTTCAGCTGCGAAACCATGCTGAAGGCACGAATAGCGAAATATCTATTCATAGAGCGACACCCGGCGTCCCTTTTACAGCTCTAGTGCGCTTCCTTCCGTTTTTGTATACTGTGTAGACAACATTTATGGCAAGCTTGAAATCTCGCATGCTATTACTATCGTATTTACGAGTCAGCGGCATGAATTAAAATGGCGCAGGCACAAAAGAGTTTTTGTTTTCAAAAAGGTTGGACATTGTGTCATTATTTGAGAAGATTAGTTAGTTTAAAGGAATAGTAAAAAAAAAACTTTTAAAATGAATTCTTTATTGTCCCACAATAGCTTTCGCAAGGGACTCCGGAAGGAAGTTTTATAGTATTTAAAGGATATTAGTGTAATTCGGAATATATTGTCCTTGCAGGGAACTACGGAACCACTTCCGCCGCTGTATTGTATCTTATTTGGCTATAACTTACTTACCTGATGGAATACAATAGCTATATTCGGTAGAAAAAACTGTGCTTAGTTCGACCGACAATGGGTGGAAACGAATTCAAGGCCGATATTGCCATTAAGGTATTGTGATGATAAGTTAACAGCATCAATTGTTGTTTCAATATTAAGGATAATGTTCTGCTAATGAGGAAGTATGAGAACCGAGCCGTGATGAATTACGTAGTGTTCGGACAAAGGTTGTTCGATAATCATCTGGAGATAAATCTAAATCACGTTTGAGATTTAAATTATAGTTATTTTTTTTATATTTTGATATGTACAGACTTTGCAGACAGGATCTGAAATAGATGATACAATGGCCTTTGGCTATTCATTTCAATACATCTAGGAATGAGGTAATTTAGTTAGTAAGAGAAGACTATAATGGTCTTAACCATGGATTCGAGATCTACCTAAGATTTTTAAATCTCTTTCAGGAGATGTGTTATTTTAGTCTCAGTGAAAATTGATGATGCTAAATTGTTAATTATACATAGAACAAAGTCGTTGGTTACACCATTTATGAATGAAAAATAGATGGAACTATTTTTATGATCTTTGATTTGTTGGATTCTTCTTCACCTCTGTTAGCAGAATAACTAGAACAACGGAAAAAGTCACGTAAAAAAATATGTCTTAAGTACGAAACCTTTAGTTGAAATGTATTCCTAAAAAAAATCTTTGAGATAAAGCTGTATTACCGTCAATTTCCCAGGAACCAATTTCCAGAAAATAAATCTCATGAAATTATAATAACTGATTTAAATGACGATTAATCCAGGAATGGTATATTCTTGCACGACACTCCCAAACAGACCCTATGATAAAAGTGTCTACACTTTTACTTGCAGGCTCATTACTTTCTGTACGTACATTGCATGCAAGTACCTAAGTATTGCAAGTTCATTCCATTTCACTCAAGGACTGTGTAAGTCTTGTATGGGTAAATAAAGGGGCTTGAGGCCGACCGCTCGACCTTAAAGGTTGCGAGGCGGGCATCGAACCTAGTAACTAGTTATATAACGCGAAACGCAAACTGACGCGTTTATGTACACGTTTAAACGATCTTTGTTTAACGTTTAGTGGTTGTGCCTGTTATTATGATTTCAACCGATTTGTTTTGACGATTATCAAGAAACTTGAAAAGAAACAGTTGTGTAATAACTAATATGTACTCGGTTTTGGTCTCATGCAACAGAATATAGCTGTAAAATAATAGCAAGACAGAATTTGTTTTAGTACACATACCAAAATAACATGTTTTTTAACAATTTTGTATGTCTTCCGACTAATCTCTAGAATGGCTGGACCGATTTTGACGGGGCTTTCACTGGCAGATAGCTGATATAATAAGGAGTAACTTAGGCCACTTCTAAAAGGAAAAAAAAGTAAATAAAGTGAATAACTTTTTTATTAAATTCCACGTGGACGAAGTCGCGGGCACATTTAGTTAAGATTAAAGACCTTAATTCTCAAAAAACAATATAAGTAGGTAGGTATGTAGTTATATATATACTGGTACACATGTACACTGTATCTAACTGCACAATCTAAAAACCTAAAAGTAATTTTTTGGCGTTCTATGTAGAAAATGTAAAGGAGGAAGAATACTGGTAAAATCACAAACAAAAGAGTATTTGTAACCTCTACAATATTTGACTGCTACCAAGTACCTAGCTTACAACGAATTATTTCGTAACTTAGGACTCTAGTCATAAGGTGTTTCGAAAAGTCACATGTACCAAAGACCTTCAATCTAACTAAACAATAAAAAAAAGTATGTACCTACGTTTTAAAAGTAAACATTTAAGAATTGAGCAGGCTTGCGCGGGAGTGGATCCTGTAAGGCTGCGCGCGTGCCTGCAAACAAAGCGACCCCTTACCCCGCGCCCCGCGACAACCCCGTCACAAATAATAAGCAAATACACTTTGTTCCCTCACACACTTTATTTTTTATTTTAACAGTTGCTTAAATGTAACCAGAGGAATATGGTCACGAACGGAAAGAAATAACGTTTTGAGAAAATAAAGTTTTGTACGTGCGGTTACGATTATGGGCGTAGAGAATTAACATTCGATATAATATGCCAATAACTTAGTGGAACTAACTAAGTAGGTACCTACTTTTTATAATTCTTAGATATTCTATATCAATCCTTACTGTAATATTAAAAAGATATTTTTTCTGTCTGATTATCGGTTGAAATGTATGCTCAAATCAAAGTAAATTGGCGAAAGAGAAAATATTTTGAGTGTTAGAGGTCGCTACTTTTGTCGCAGTTGATACACAAAAGGGCAATTCCGCTAGCGAAAACCACATACTACTTGTTTACCAACCTTAACTTAACTACTTGAACATACTGATCCAAGCTTACCAACAAACTTTCATCCAAATCGGTTCAGCGGTTTAACCGTGAAAGCGTAACAGACAGACAGACAGAGTTACTTTCGCATTTATAATATTAATATGGATATGGACTAGTATGGATTATTTTATTTTATAAAATTGAATCCCGATATCCATTGGTCACGCCGTAACTTTCAAACGACTGCACTAAATCTTTTTTTGTTATGGTACTTATTGTAAAGAAAAAAAAATATAAAGAAAATAATTAAAAGGTATAAAAAGGTTTTGAAAATCTCATACCCACTCCCCCTCCTCCATCTTACCCGTGCGAAACTGGGACGGACAGCCAGTATCAAATAAATAACAATAAAATAACAACAAACTGACACCTGACTACCAGAGAATGAAACAAAAACGATTGGACTATGCAGGTTTGATGAATTAGATACCCATTGTAGTTATATGTCAGGGATGTAAGCTGGTTACTGGAGGGGTGCAGTGCCAAGTCAGGGCAGGAATGTTTCGGCAGGTGTGCGGGTTTCAACCTGGTAAGATTTGAGAGGACTTCTATTTTCATGGGTTAATTTAATAATATTTTAAAAGGATTTTTTTTTACTTTTGTGTTCAAGTAAAAGTATATTATTCATTATGTAAATTAGAACATATTATAAAAGTAATAACTTAGTACAGGATCTATCAAAAAAAGTGTATAACAAAAAGGAAAAATGGTTTTTGAATTGACACCACAGAACATCGAATTTCTCCCATAAGTACGCTTTTACATTCTGGTCTTACACGTTGCTTAAAAGCAAACCTTGAAACTATGGGATAGAAGACTGGGTATAACAAGTCAAACTCTCATTAGTCGTCAATTACATAATAAGAAAATATTAGACACATATTTTCTGTAGAAAACACTAAGGATACTGATTGGACTTTGAGTGAAGTTCAGGAGTGGGGGCTAATGAAGTCATGCGACATTTCAAATCAATGTCATCGTCGTGAAGTTTTGGTTACATAAAATAAAAAAAATACGTGTCTAATATTTTTTTAATAATCTATCTTACATATTATATATTGCCTACAATAATATCTTAACAAAATTATCTTAGAACTTAACAATATTACCATCATCTTGGTCTTAGAAAGAAGTATAGAAGAACATTTTTAGTATAATATAGAGATTTAGTATTATGATACTGAGTGATGGCCACAGAAAAAAAAAGCTATTCATAGCTTACCACAATGAAACAAACAATACTAAGTATATTTTCGGGTAATATCCACACTATTCTTACCGACCAGATTTCGGGAACCACATGTCATTTCCGTCAAGCCCCCATGCAGGGTAGGGGCGCAGGCAGTGATTTCAATAAAAACTATGTTTATTGGCCACGAAGGGTTAAGTATATGCGAAATGCAGGAAAATGCACATTATTAAGTATTATAACATGGAATTATAAGAAAAGGAGTTAGACAAGGATGCATCCTATCACCCAGATTATTCAATGCCTATAGAGAGTACATAATCAGAAGAGTCTGCGAAAACTCCGAAGGAGTACTCAATATCGATGGCACCAAAATCACAAATCTCCGCTACGCAGGTGCGCCACGTCCTATCCACCAACGAGGCGGAAATGGTTCATATTCAAGTTACAATGGAGCGCATCAGTCTGGAAATGGGTTTCATGATCAACCACACCAAAACCAAGGTCATGGTGGTGGATCGTGCGAGGAAGCTACTGCTCTTGGGCTTGAAACTTGAAAGAGAAAATTAGGAGGCGCATAGGAATGGCCAAAAGTGCAATGTCACAGCTGCAAGGCATATGGAGAAATCGCAAATCAACATCTCACGCAAAACCAATGCTTAATTGGTCAACTCTCTAGTCTTATTGATATTCAGTTACGGGGCTGAGACTTGGATTTCGAAAAAGGCTCACCGCAACCGCATTGATGCATTAGAGATGTAGTGCTACAGAAAAATTCTGCAGATTCCTTGGACTGGTTTTCGCGCAAACACATCTTTTCTACGCAAGCTAAACTTAAAGTACAGAATTTCGACCATCTGTTTACGCAGAACACTAGAGTTTTCGGTCACATAGCCAGGAATGAAGGCTACAATGTTGAAAAACTTATTACATATTACTGGCAAGGTGTATGGCAAACGACCTAGATAAGGCCGCAGCCCAATAAGATGGTCGGATCAGGTCCGTTACACCCTGGATACTCAACTATACAAAGCCAAGAACAAGCAAAAATGGCGGGCCAACGTCAATGAGAAGATGATTTCACGGGGAAGTGAGGTCCCCGTGAAATCATCAATCCCTCAGCAATAAGGAACACGACGCGAGGAGGATTATAAGATAAGTATGTAGATCCCATACCTAAGTTACTAATACATAATTACGTTTTTGCATTCTGGATGACATAATTCACGGAACAAAGAAAAAAAATTGTATAATAACTCTCGTGAGGAGTAAGTATTCATAATTATCTAAAACAAAACGGTTTACTTACGCATATTCTCGGGATTGCCTGACTAGTTTCAGACTCAATAGAAGTCCCTAATCATGAGCTGTGAATCACCGCCGCGTCAGCTCATGATTAGTTATGTTTTAAATAATTGAAGAAAAAAATAGTACGATTTTTAAAGGCTTTCTCACTCAATTTGTAGATACTAGAACTCTGTGTATGCATTTATTTACCTTTATTCTGTAGTTATTGTTCACTTAATATTAGGAATATCTTAATAGGGAGGTTAGTTAATTTTTAGATGTTGCAGAAATAAACCAAAATATTAATAAAATAGCCTTGTTTTCCTAGTGCTTTGATTAGACTGATTTAAAACATTCCGGTAACTTACTGTATTAAACACACCTAGACATGTAGGTACCTACAAAACGTATGGTACATACAAAATAGAGATGCGGCAAATATCAACGAGCAGCTTTATTGACATTGGATTAACGTGCAGTGCATTCGTATAATGCATAGAAATATTTGCTTCACAGTGACAATAAGTACTTTTAAATAATAAATATTAAGGTTAAAAAACCCAACTGCCCTGTTAAGAAACATTAAGATCTGCTAAGGCAGAGCTTTCAATAATAAATATTTATTTTAGCATTTCTCATTACAAATTACATTTCAACAAATTGATCAAACCCTTGTGTTTTCTTTACAAGGTTTGGTTGAAAAACACCTCCGTTTTGAGTTTCTCGGATATCAGTGTATTCATGGGAAAAGCTACATAAATGGCTGTATCTTTTATTTGCGTTGACATAGAAGTTAGAAGGTCAAAATTTTTATTGCTTCAAGGGACTTCAGAGCATGTAGTTTATTGAAAGAGTCAGTACACTTTCATAAATACAATAATAGAAGATAAATGGAGTAAGGAAACAGAGGACCTACGAACCATCTCAAAACTATCTAATGTTTTAACTTATTGCAGATGTCAAGATAATAATTATTAATTAATTATTATCATTTTAACAATATTAGATGTACTTGTGGGTAAGTACATGGAACAATGTGAGTGGCATTGAGCGCGCGGTATTATCTGTTATTGATGTTAGTGAGTTATGTGTTTGCGACGCCCCGACCGTCGCCTGCGCAGCCGTGCAGTCTCACTTGGACATCATTCGTGACTAGAATACGCTGTATGTACCAATATCATGTTAGGTAAAACGTGACGCTAGCCTTGAACTAACTGTTTAAGACAATATTTTTGTTGACAAAATAAATTAAATACGATGTGTCGATTTTATCTAATTTAATGGCAATTAGTTTTGATAAAATCTATAAATAAGTCTGTAGAAACATAAAAACCAGAAGAAAAAATAACTTGTTTTCTAACAGGTTCGATCTATTACCTACTTAGTAGTAATTAACCACCTACTCGTAGGTCTGATTGAACTAAGTTATACCTACTTGTACCCAAAAGTCTAACTTAGTTCATAATAATAGTACCTACTACCTATTAAGAAATCTGTGGCACCTAATGCCTGAATAGCTTTTGCTGTTAACGGTTTTATTATTCTACATGTTACCTACGTGGGTATTTTTTTAATTTTACACGCGTAACATCTAACAGGAAACTGCCAACTGTAAGCACCATTAATATTGCCTGCAGACCGATGATTTGACGGTTGGTTAATACTTAATACTAAAATATTTTGAAAATATCTTTTGACAGAAAGTTTGGTTGGCATGCGCTATTTTTTTAATTTTACATTTCATGAGATAAAATGTTATGAACTCAAGCATGTCTTCACAAACTTGCAGAGTCAAAAATCATGTTTGTCAAGTGACCATTTTTTATTAACCCCCTAAAAGCGGTGGACACTGGCAGACGGCCCACAACTACCAATGCCAGTTCATTGTTGAACTGTGCAATAAACACTACAACTCTATTTTATTTGAATGTGATATCTGCAGCCATTCACAAAAGCTTTCAAAATGTAGGTACTTACAGATATTTAGCCAGCAGGCTGCGCTATGCTGATGAAACAGACGTCGAAGTGGAACACACATGCGGCGAACAGGACACGGCGCATGCGCGAACATTAGCATGCAAGCGCACGCGCGCACCGGAAGCCGCGCGCGGGAACGGCCGCGCACTTACATCCAAGATGGCCGCGCACTTACGATGAATCGATAATTAATCGATAACCGATTGCATATTTCATATCCATCGCACCTTAATAACAATTTGTGATGTAACCTGGACTATAGCAGGAAGACCATGTCACGATCAAAATGCACACCGCGCGAGATCCTTGAGACGACCAAATGGATCCCACCGAATCAATCACATGAATCATTAAAATGTTTTGTTTTATGGGAGGCCGTTTGAGGTACCTACCTACTTGTGTACGTCTCTATTGTTTTCTTGTATGCTCTTCGGACAATCAGTAAGTACCAACTTTTTCAGGTACAACTGCGAATGACTATCAAATATCTAAAATAGCCAACACATATTGCGTTTTGGCTACATGTACAGTTTATCCTAAAAGAGGTAAGTATTTACTTTAGTTAGATTTAATATTTACCGGTAGCCCAGGTTTTATCTGCATAAGGCCGAGGTATCCATCTAACGTCAACATCGCCCGTTAAACCTACTGTATTCCATTAAACCTACTGTATTCCATACACAAATGCGATTTCTCATTTGATAGCAACATGCAACGGTAGCACTCAGTTAAGGGTACTTACTTATGCAGAAATAGATAAGAACAAAACTTATTTAGAATACAATCCTACTTAATTGTAATAAAAAGAGACCTCAGAAAGCAATATTCCTATTTCATTCTCTAGAATTCAAACTGTCTTCCATAATGGTCCAAATTGGTCAGAAAAATTGCGATCATGGGTGAATTCTCGGGCTTTAGCCAATCGTCTCTACTTTTGATGACATCAAAAACTGCTTTAAACAGTTCTAAGTAAGTTTCCTTATGAAAAGAACAATAAAATAGCTTATCTAATTTAAAACATTGCCTGGAGATTTATTAGGTAAGTAAGTGCAATATATTTAAAACAAGTCGTTGACAAAGTGCCGTGTTTAATTGTACTGACAGCATAAAAATTTATATTCATCGCTCAGATGTTTACGACATCATATATTTGTCTGAAGGTACCTATTGTCCGCAGGACTGCAATGGTTATAATGGCTACTAAAGTTATTATGCTTCAGTGTTCATTGCTGTTGCAGAGAAAATGGAAGAGAAACAGTTCTGCCGTTTCAAGAAATTATCCTGCTAAGTAGTTTTTTCTTACGACATCTAATGAAAGCCCTTCAACCAATGTCCTTACTCTTCGATTCATTTTAAATCCATACAATTTCAATGTAAAAGTAATATTACTTTAGCGGACACGAACATCAGTTTTCTTAAAAGGAAATACTGTCAATAGAAGTAACTAATTGGAATCTAAACATGATCGTATTTTTTTTTGTTCTGTGTGTTGTTTGTGCCTGCTAAATGATTACAATTTTGCATTGGCATTGTATTAGAAATTAAATTAATTTAAGAGTAACTGCCCTGGTTGGCAACAATCTATGGTACCATTTAATAAAATATTAACTTGCAACATTTTTGGTAGATAGCATATAGCTACAGTATCTGAAAATAGTGGACCATACCTATTGAGTATTTATTAATGATATTCAATCCATTGTTCTGATTTGGGCCTGTTTGCCATTTAAGTCTCCAAACCTTTGTCTACAGGTTAGATAAATAAATACTGGCAGTTGGAATAACAGCCTAAACCACTGTTACTATGGACATTTAAGGTCTGTTGCGAGGCAAGCGTGTCAACCTCTTCGAAACTCAATTTGGGACGCCTAGACATCTTGAAAATAGAGACAGCGGCGAAAGATTGGAGTGTCATAGTCGAACGCGCATAGTTTTTTACAGCTACCCTCTGCAACGGTCCACTAAGCCCGCTCCCGGCGTTGTCACGACAACCGCAACTACTCTGTCGTCTCAAAAACATTGATATTGTAGCTACGCTACTTTTAGGGACAGAAATTCAAAAGTATTTTTGATTATGATTTGTGACACACAATTCTATTTTCAAGTACCTACCTGGGTCAAGCCTCCACATCGTAGATAAGAGTATGGTCCACAACACTTAAACTACGCACATCTTATATTTTCGTCAGTTTTACATTACCTAATTAACTTATTAGAATTACCTATTTAGGATAGGATAGGATTCTCCTGTAATGTTTATTATCGTGGTTAGGTAAGTAGTTTCACTTTGTAAAAAAGCTTGTTTATTTGTGCGAGTTTTAATTTTATAAAGATTAAGTAAGTTTTAAGTTTATAATATTTAATTTTGTTTTTTCCATAAGTATATTTTGACTTGGTTTAAAAGATCTATAAAAGTAATTAGTTTACAAAATCAAATACAAATAGGTTTTGTCCTAGACCAAAATTGTTGGTTGAATCGTGATAAAATTAAATATAGAGAAATCTAGAGTTCACGATGACTACTAAGTATATTATAACAAAACTATACTATTGGTCAGTTATAACAGGTATCCTACATAAATAATTATTCTATAAGATTCTACAGAGACGTTAATGGTTACTTGTGTATTTTTATTATTATCAATTTACTATAAAATAAATATATATAATTATACTAATGAATCTTCTAAGAGTTGGCTTACTAAAATCAATAATAAGAAATCTCTTAAGTACCTAACTATCTCAATGACTCTGAGTGTGTCAGTAAACTATCCATCCTACTTAAATTTATTTCATTTAATAGGTCCCTACCCTACCTAAGTATAAGATCAGTCACTGTTCAAACCATAACATGTAACATTTCAGGCCATTATTTACTACAAGTAACAGTTCCAGTATTGGTAAAAGTGTCACTATCAGATAAAACCTCTGCAAGCGAGTGACGTAGCAGTCGTGACGTCGCGCGGGGCGCGGGGGGCCGCCAGAGGACGCTGACCCGCAGCCGCTCGCGCAACCATCGTCGCCAGTATCCTGGCCAAGGCGTTATTTATTCTGCCTCCACTGACAAATTACGTGTTTTCGCGCTTTTTTACTGATTTACCGCAGATTATTTAAGATATTATTTGTGCTCTAATGAGGTGTAATCAGTGATGGTAGGTATAGAGGACTATTCATTTATGAATTTCTGGACCTAATACTTAACCTGAAATTTCAGAAAACGAAACTTGGTAGGGTATATCTTGGTATTTATTTAATTAAAAAATATAGGCGTGTAATGTAATGTGCATGGTAAAGCTGTAGTTTATAATATGTAGGTACTTACTTACCTACTGTGGAAGAAAAATAATTTCGATTATTAACCAATGAATTTTCTACTAATTACTTGTAAGTAATTAGGAAACTAAAAGAAGATTCTATGTGTAGAAGAACATCTTCCTTAAGTTCCTTAATTAAACATGTTATTCGTGACTCTCAACTAAATGTCAATTAGGTTATGCTCAGTTTGTTTTAGATAACACAACTGCGGGTTGAATGAATTCTAAAAATAGATAGTTTGAACCTATGTTCACTATCCAATAGCGTATATTGATGTGGTTCGTATATTAATGTCCTCGATTTGCATTTCGCAGCTTCGTCAACCTCCTATTAAAGGTACATCTAAGAACTGTAGGTTGTTTACGATGTTCCATTGCACACGGGTCTGGCAATAGGGTCTACTAAACCATGTTACACGCAGACATAAGTTGTAGTACCTACCTAATGTAAAACACGAGTCGCACACGTGTTTGAATTATTATTTGAATTGTCATTTACGTTTAAACGAACTTGACCGGTGTTCATAGTCAGAACTGAACGTAATCAAAGAAATTTATCAGTCAAGCGGTTGGGTCATATGATACATAAGATGGTTAAGTGTTAATGGGAAGTTCATAAAATTTCCGGTGCCGCTTCGTGTAGATGATATCATTACGTAGGAATTGGGGGTCACAGGCTCGAGCAGAATGTGGCGGGGAACAAGGACGAATGAAAGAGATCTAAGATTTCTTGCATCAACGATAAAGACACATTGATATGAACGTAAAAAATAATTAGTTACACGAAAAACTTAACTAAAAGACGTTTAAAATTTTATTTGAAAGAGTTTTTCGTACTGGCTGATCTAATAGCAACTAGCTAATCATAAATATACAGAAACTAAAAACACGCCGTCTGACGACATAAAAAAATATCAGCTAGATCCGTATAAAGCAGCCATCGTTACAGTTCTTATCACAGACAGTAAAACAGCGGCTCAAATCAAATTACATCAATCGATATCATGTCATCAGGCAACTACTATTAATTATTCATCACTAATTAGCAGTTTTGTATGAGAGTCGGTCGGCAGATCAGAGCGGCTCGTTCATACCGGAAACAGGAAGAGGGCAATCAACATTCCTAAAAATATCACATATTTGGTGTTCATCCGGCGAACGCGGCACTGCGGCGGCGACGCTTCGCCTTTGGAACTATGAGGTCTAATTTAATACTTACTTGTCAGTAAAATTACGAAAAACACGGACAAATAGAGACAAATGGGTAATGGAAAAAAAATTGTTGCTAACTACTCACTATCTAATTTCCACACCTTTAGGTAGGTCCGCTGTAGGTAAGTAAAGGCTGAAATTTATCTGCTAAGGGAGCAAAAAACGCGTGTTTTAATATCGCTCGTATCGATTTTTTTATGAATCATCGTATGAGTGAGCTTATTTTATCATTTTTTTTTTTATAGGATCCTAGTTAGAACCTACGGTTGTTATTTCTAAGAAATCTTGTAAATAAATAAGTACGCAACGTATCCACCTAAACCTAATGTGTACACACTTAGGTAGCTTATCATATCGTTATATTACAATGTGTAATAGCTGTAACCGATAACACCGACCTTCCTATCAAAAAAAGCGTTCAATATTTATCATAATGTCATCGTAAGTAATAATTATTATTGTTCGGTGGCCACGACGAATATTACAATTCCCAACAAGTCCGCGTCTAGTACTCGCCGGCACATAATTAGATAATTTCTATTATTTATATGCGAAGTGTCGCGTGTGATGCGCATTGAAACGACGCGGCTTCCTCCGGCGTCGGTGCTGTACGAAGAAATCCGTCGAGTACTTCTAACTAAAGAGGATGTACGCCTCGTCCGCGATGATTTCATTTACAAAAAGTTCCTGTCGTGAGTATCGCCAGCTTTTCCTGCGAGTGACGCGCCAGGTAAAGCGCTTTTCATTTCCTCTATGGTAATATTATTAAACGTGTCAGCGTACTAATGAGATACGGTATCAAGTCACGATTTACCAATAGCAGAACACGCATTGATTGTTATAACTTGTATGAATGGCATTATTCATTTGTTAAAGGATATAGGAATCTGGTATGGCTCATTCACGTGCAACAGGTAAACATATATAAATTGTATAGTTACCTAAGCAAGTATCTAAACAGTTGATGTTAGATAAAATATAGACTTCTGAGATTAGACTCTCTTAAGTAGCTTATTACAAGTACTTACCCATTTACAATAATTAGGATGCATATATTATACTTATGTACTCACCTACCTACTATAAAAATGTCAAGTTCGCAAAAAAAACAGTGATTTATGATTAATTTGAATTCAGATTTGTTAGTTAGCCACTTACAAAAAGTGGTAAATGGCAATAAACAAAGTAGTTAGTAATGGCAAAACACCTAAACGTAGCCTGTATTTTTAAAGTAGCACATCTCATAAATAATAATCATTACACAATAGCAACAATTCTCAATTAGTGTAGACTGGTATCTTCATAAATAGCTTCATTCATATGAATATGCAAATGTTTATGATGTGGGTAGTACACTCGACAGATAACTGACGGGTTACGTGGCGCCATCTTGTGTAAAAAAGAGAATCTATAGATATTTTAAACAGACCGTAATAAATTTAAGTTGGTAATCAAAATATAAACGGCTATTCAATATTTTGTAATAAAAACAATATATTCAAAATTGAATTAGAAAAAACGTAACATTATCATTCATAAGAATTTTGTTACAGCGCCCTCTATTTCGAGGATATTAAAACATGATACAACGAGGCGTACTAAAGCTAAGCTCTTTACGTAGTAACCATTCAAATAAATAGATGGCGCTAGTCGGCACTAACGAAATGTCGCGAATATTAAAAGAGAGAATGGAACACCAATATAACGTGCATACGAAAATCTTTAGTTTAGCAAGGAGCTACTGCGGATCATGAGCCATGACGCACGTGAATGTACCATTACTTATACACTTTCTGATTCGGACTAGTTACGGAGATTTAAGACCACTATTTGATTTAGGAACTATCCGACAGTAATATGATGTTTCATTCAGGGAAACGAGGATTGTTTTCGCTGAATAATCGCAACTATTAAAACCGAGTCATGGACATAATTATGTGGTCTCCATGGCAACAACTATAACAAAAATTTGTGCCAAGCAAAGTAGTTGGTAATTATAGGATTTTTAATTTCAATGAAACAAAAGAACATACTAAATGCTCAAGAAAACACTTTTTAAGTATCTTAGAGTATCTATTTAAAACTTAAAATTAATAAACTAATAATACTCATAAATATTAAATTACATTATATTTCTGTAAGCTCAATTATTTATGATTATGTCCGAGATAAATTTACACATACCTACCATAACTACATAATAGGATTGTATTAAAAAGATCGTTGAATTTCAGAGATAAAATTACACAGAAATATTTTTATCCTAATGCATAATATTTCTTAAACAAAATATTATGTATAAAATCGCCTAAACCAGAACAGGAGATTTGAAATGCGTTATTTATTGTAAGTATATTTAAATGTATTTAAAATCACTAGTAATTAAAATAAAAGTAGGTAAACATCGTACAAAGAGAGACTACTTACTATTAGAGCAATAGAAAATGTTTTTATATAAAATAATTAAAAAAGCTGTGTTCCTTTTTTCGAATTGACAATTTTACGTTTTTTTTTAATTTATTCCAGAGGCTTACGTATATTATTGAAACAGGTTTATAACTTTAATTTATTTTTGCATTATTATTATTAATTTGAATGTTTTTAATAGTTTATTAGTGCAATAACATAGGTAAGCCTTCAGGAACTATTGTTAAGTACCGATTTGAAACCTAATCGTAAGGTCACTTGTGATTGAAATCATATCGTGAGGAAATGCATTAAATCTGTTTGACTAGAAGAGCTTAGTTGTTCTAGTTAACGTTGATTTATACGTAGAAAAGCCGGACTCGCGATGTTGTAATCAGCAGATCTCCATCAAAGAACTTGGTTTCAATGACGACGTTACCACTGGAAATCATAAAAGTTTAAATAAATGTATTAATAATTGTTTTCGCGGTGACTTAGCGGTTCAGTAATCGGAATTGTATGTATAATGTTGCAGGTTCAACTCCAAGCTACTACTAAGTATTTATAGCAGTAATAATATGTGATAATATGACTTTTTTAAAGTTATTAATTATTTAGGTATTATAAAAAGCAGTGATTAAACGTAAAGGAAAATATTGCTCTGAGGTCCCGGGTTTGATCCCCGGACGGGTCAATGTAGAAAACCACTTTTCTACATTGCCTCTGGGCTACACTGTCAAGGGGTTTTTGGTACTTTCGTTGTCTCTGATTGTTTAACACAAGTGCTTTAGGTACTGAGTTTGGATTCAGAGCAATGTATGTGATGTTTGGAATTATTATTGGATTGGATTTTGGAATTATTAATAATTATTAAATCATTAATTATTATAAGTTCAAAGGTAGTCACTACTCACTTGAGTACGTTAGCCGGCATCATCTGAGATTCAGGAGCGGACTCGATAACGGACTGCCAGGTGTTGGTGGAGCTAGGGATCACGTACCCGAACTCGAAGAACCACTCCTCCAGGCAGCGGCCTTTGAACAGGACTTTCTAGAAACGGTACGAAAATACTTATTACTTAGATATTCATTTATGAAATAATTGGCATGTTGACTGGTTTTTTTTAAAGTCCGGTGTACTCATATAGGTATATTATATTAATTTAAAATATTAGACACGTATTTTTTTCAACGTAATAAAAATCTCACGACAATGGATTGATTTTAAAAGTCGCATGATGTCACGATTTTGTACATTTTTGTCATTAGCCCATTGTCACTGGTTGACCAAAATACTGAGCAAGTACGAAATACTGGGTAAGTACGTAACTTATATTGTCCGACCTTTTAGAAACTGGGGTTCAGCCTTATCTCGAAAATGGCTTAACTGATTTCGATACACTTGAGCAAAATTAAAGAAAAAGTTGTCAAGAGTAGCTCCACAGTACTAGGTACTTTTTTTTAATAGGTAGCCCAATTTTGTGTCATTAGAAGCTAATTTACTCACCTGTTCAATACGAAACTTGTCCATAGACTCGATAGAGCTGAAGTTCATCTCTCGGGACACGACGCGACACTTCAGGATGCGTTTCGGGACTCTAGCCTCGTGCTCCACGTGAGGACTGGACATGTCCTCATTGTTTTGCCAGAGAATCTTACCTAAATAAGAAAAAATTGGTTGTCTGTAAAGTCGGTTTACGGACGATAATTTTACGTGATAACGTCACAAGCGGAACGCTTAGGCCGATCGTGCCTCTGTATCGTTTGTTCCGCGCTCTCGCTTGCACGCTCGACTGAGGCGGAACGTGACACTTTTTTGTGCGTGCAGCCGGCGTTCATCGATTTATAAGACGTTATCACGTCAAAGATATCATTATCAGACATTTATATGCCGCTATTATTATGAAGACATTTATATGCCGCTATTATTATGAAGACATTATATATTTACACTATCAAGATATTTTAATCTAAAAATAGTAATAACTATTTAATCAATTTTTGGTCCTGATATTGATACAACTACAAAATAATACAATTATATTATTAAGCTATAGTAGATTCTCAAGTAGAATCATAAACACCCTTAAAAGCAGCAATAAATTTATAAGGCTATAATAGGGGTGACCAATAACTTGGCTGTTATGAGTTCAGTAACACCAAAACTTTTCCAGAAGTGTTTGTAGATTTAGTTAAATAAATGTGTCAAAAACCCAAACTGTTTTAGGTACCTATACTGTATAGTAAAAAGGCGAAATAATGTTTATTATTACCTTTTTTATTTTAGTATCAAATATTCGTATTGACAATAGGCTCATATTGTACTGCAATAGCTGGTCCATTCATTGTCTGGCAGCATGTTTGGTCCAGTTGTGAGACACAATACTACTTATAATTTAGTTAAAGCCAGAAAATTAAAAATATGTAATAATACAAGTTTAGTTAAGCAAATAACTGTAAAATAAAACGAACCTGTGTCAGCATCACGTAAATTCATCCAGTTTCTGTTTATAAACCTTGTTAAGAAAATGATCTTATAAAATACATTGTGTACAAGTAAAGTAAAAACTTGCAAACAAACCAAACATACAAGAGGATTTAAGTTACTTGTCATTGATGCAAAGTAGCAGAAATAAAAAAAATATGTATGAAGATAACTTTGGAAATAACAATAACTGTGTGTTTCTACTATGTTTAGTGTGTACATAATTTGAGAGAGATCTTTGCCCAGTAGTGGGATATTAACGGAATTAATATAAGAATCTTCATCCTCATTTTTCCCATGTTACACATGATAATTTATACCGATCCAGAGGAAAGCTGACAAAACTACATTCTTTCTTCTACTTTATGTAACTGCAAAATAACAGATAAACCTTCATCTAATAAGCTTATATTCTCAAATGCCTTCCTTTTTTTTTCCATAAATGAGAGATGATGAGTGTGTCACACAGTTTTTGTAAGACAACTAACACTAGGGGTGATATTATATTGAACTATCAATTTACTGCATGTTTAGGAAAAAGTGGCATGCAAACTATAATTTACACATATGATCCAAATTCTGTTTCTCAAAAGTAAGCTGTGGTGAGAGCTGATGATTAACCTCAATGGTGTGGCATGGGAGGGGCCTATATCCAGCAGTGGACTGATATGGGCTGATGATGATGAAGCTGTGTACAGGTTCATGGATAATGGAACAAAGAATGGATATGTGTTTTACTGTGCAAACATATTTCTTAGTGGCCATGAGGATTTCCAAAATTACCATCGGGATAATATGGTCTTGAGAAGGACAACTGGGCGGCTTATTATCTTGAAATAATTAATATATTCAATTGAAATAGTTATTATTGTACAGAGTCCAAAAACATGTTATAAACTTGGGCTACTAGAAGTGAGATTTGACAACGTTTCTTTAAGTGACAAATTAAGATATCGATTATTGTTGAAAATTTGTCCAAGATGAAATGATTATTTTATCGTGCCAGCTGGTAGAATATTAATAAATAAAATATTGACAACATGTGTTATTTTATGTTAAATTAAAGTGAATCGATGACTTATAATCGTGTTATAATCGTATACAAGTGAATAAACAAAAAATGGCACAACAGCCTTTCTGTATTCATGTTTGTAATCGAAATTCGAAAAAAAAGGATACACTTGAAAGCCTTTTAAAATGGTCTGCACGCGATCTTGATTGATTTCTTCAGCGGTCAAAACTTCCGTCATCTTTTTAGTAGTTTATATTTATTGATTTATACCAGAAAATTCGTAATTTTACAACCAATTTTTTCACAACACGTACTACACATACACAAGACCACAACAAAAATGACTGACAGATGTGAAAGAAATCACAGAATGACAGAATTCACAGATAAAAAAATAATTTACAAAATATAGATTCAGAAAATCAATACAAATACCACCAATACCTACTGTCAAATAGAAAATGTCAAGTACAACTAGAGGTGCCACAAGAATCACAGGTCCATTGATATATAAATATTAATTTATCCGATACGATTTGTAACAGTTACTTCTGTGACTGTCTGAATCTGTCAGTTTCCACGTTCAATAGCACTTTTGCTGCGCTTCAAATTACGCATAACATAAGAATATAAAATAGTATTAATTGCCTTTACTGATTAGTCCGCGCCTGAGTTAGAAGCAGCCATAAAGCATTTATATCTAAATAAGTGTCGACGAGTCGTATATTTCAATTTCCAAGGAGATGATGCAGAAATACATTTTATTAAACACTAACATGGGTTCTCTTTGCGTTAAACGTAGCCCATAAATTCAAAATGGTTGACAAAATTGACAGAAAATAGAATAGAATGGAAGAGAATAGAACAGTTGTTGGTATTTTTGTATACCTGCCGTGTATTTCAAGAAAACATTAAAGAGACTGGGAACTGGCGAATGTACAGATTTAGACCACCGCATTTATGTAACGCATCGATTAGGGGTTGTTTTGAATCGGAGAGCATTAATTTCTATGAACTCGAAAAGCGAAACTGACGAAGCTTCAAGGTAATTTTTTCTTATTTTTTAATCAATTTCCATTATTTCACGTTATTTCTGTATCAAAATGTCATTATATAAATGTACAGTTGTGTTTGTCAAATGCGTAATAATAACAAAGGTTAGGTTAGGCATTACTTGCTATTTTTGTTCTTTGTTTTCGCTTGAATTGCGTCGCTGCAAGAGAAAGAGTAGTGTATGATATTTTATAATTATTTGAAGGGGGAACGAAGCATCATCGTCAAAAAATCCAACCCCGAATAATACTGGAGAGGAATCTACGTCAGGTTTATGCTCTGGTACAGTTACCAACCGCACTCAAGACATTATGAAGCGCGCAGCCGCTAGACAGCTGATCGAGAGGTATTTCTACCAGTTACTAGATGGCTGTGGCAATCCAAACTGTGACAATCAGTACTGTGCATCAAGTGGAGAGGTAACTTCCTCATATTTATGTTTGTTTACTTGTCATCTGCCTGTCATACATTAATAATTATTATCTCTACTTGTAAACATTTACATCTGTTGTATAAAAACATTTTGGACAATGAGCATTTGTTTTCTAAGGCAGATTATATTTTTCTGAAATCATTTTATTATAAAATATTTATACAAGTTTAAATAAAGGCCTTACTACTGACCTTTATCCATGATTATAAAATGGAAGTCATCTGTTTATTTAAGATGACCTTAAGAGAATATTTGTAAACAAACAAATAATGTGCAATTATGACAAATATCTTGGCAAGAAATTGATATGGCACATATTTTTGTTTATAATTTTACCAAAATTTTATCTTTATCTTTTAGTGTATTATCATTTGTAGTGATTGTGTCATAAGTTAATAATTTATAATTATAATTAAATACAAATAATAGAAGGAAAATCTTAAACCTCAGGCAGGACTCGAACCTGCGACCACTGGCTTGACGCGCCACTATGTTTAGGCTTTTACTGGTTGCTTCACCTGCGTGAATTTCTGTTATTATACCAAACTTTATCACATAAATTGGTTTAGCAGATTAGTCATGAAATCATAACAGGCAGAGTTGATAATGTTTTAGCAACAATTTTAAAATGTTACGTTATTGACTAAAAATGTTTTTATCAGAACAGCCTAATTTTTATGTTATTCAAGATTGATAATAATCTAGACAGCAGTGTGACAATTTAATACTATAAATTTATTAAGCACTGTATAAAGTGTAAACACTTTAATTGAAATGATGTATATATTATTAAGTTTTTTCTTTCCATGAAGACAAAACTTCAAGAAAAGTTAAACAGAATATCAAAGTCAAATAAGTTCCAAAATGTATGTGGAAAAAGTATTCATCCTAGAATAAATAAATACATGTATTTTAGGCTAGAAATCTATCTCCAAATGAAGCAGCTGCGGAGGCCATAAAACTGTTTTACAAAGAAGCTCGCCTCTGTGACACACTGCCCAACAAAGTGCCCCGCACAGAGGCAAGTGCCTGTGATTCTAGTGCTAGGTAAGTTTTATATTTTTTTTTATTTAAGTCATTATTATATGTTAAACACAGTTCTATAGGATTAACGCTTATATTTCACACAAATTAAAATTGTAATAAGTCTATTTGTGTTCTTTTATTTTATTTTTTCTCCTACTATTTGATTGTATTGGCTTTTAGAAGGCAATTCTCAATATTTTATACTCAGAATAAACTTCAAAAATCCAATGTCTGTAAATTTTTACTGCAATGTAACAAAAGTCCCAAGGAAGTATATTTAAACACTCATTAATATACAGTTAAATT
This sequence comes from Diachrysia chrysitis, assembly GCA_932294365.1. Taxonomy (NCBI): domain Eukaryota; kingdom Metazoa; phylum Arthropoda; class Insecta; order Lepidoptera; family Noctuidae; genus Diachrysia; species Diachrysia chrysitis. The sequence continues at coordinate 4,309,927 of OW028649.1, read as the reverse complement.
TCCCAGCACAACATGTAACACATCAAATGCTAAAGACAAAGAGGATAACAAAGACAATGATGGCAGCCTGTCTAGCACAACCCCAGCGAAGGAGAGCACCTCCAAGGAGGAGGAACCACAAACTAGTCATAATGTATCTCACCAAGAGGAATCCAAAACTCGTAGTCATAACAGTAAGTCAACCATAAACTTTCAACTGCATTTTGGTGGTGCATTACGATTTTTACTAAGCAAAAGCACAACAAACCAAAACAATCTTTAAACAAATTGATGTCTACATTGTAGGTACTTAAAGTCTATATTCGCACACGACTACTTGACGGCGGGCAGCAGCCGGCAAGCTGCTGTATCCGGCTTGCTAATATATACTTTAAGTAATTACTGGACAGTTTAATTTTGTTTGAATGTAAAATCTTCCAATCCAATGCATGTGACTTTTGGTGAAAATGGATTCATCATTTATAGTGTCTTTATGATGATATGAAGTATTTTAGACACATGGACTTTTTTTGTTAGCAGGTTTACTATACTTTAACAATCCTTGAAAATGGGGCTGTTAAATGCAAAAATATGTTTTCAAAGCCGCAGGTTTACTATACTTTAACAATCCTTGAAAATGGGGCTGTTAAATGCAAAAATATGTTTTCAAAGCCGCCTGGATTTTGAGAGATTAGCATGTTCAAACAAAAACACTCTAATTTTATTATATAAGTACAGATAAACTTCTAAATAACAGTGCTGTTACTAGGTTTTTCAGAGGGACAAATGAACATTTGAAATACACCAAATATTTAGCCTGATGTAGGTAGTAGTCTAAAATTGACTATTACATGGCAATCAGTCCGTTTATGTTATTCCAACTCAATATGGATGTTGACTGTGATATATTATAAATTAAAAAATGATGTCATAGAAAAATATTAGACACGTATTTTTTACTTTTTCAAGATAGCTAAAAACTACTGAGATAAAGTGAATATAAGTTCAGGAGTAGGGGATAATTATGTAACGATGTTACACAATATTTACGACATCTTGACGTCATATGACATTTTCAATCAATGTATCGTCATAAGTTGTTGGTTATGGTTACGTAGAAAGATAAAAAAATACGTGTCTAATATTTTTGTTTAATCTACCAGATGGACATTAAAAATATTTTAGTCAATATTAAATGACTTTGATCAATTCGGAATCCAGTACAGTCAAGTTTGCATTGGCCAAAGCTTAATATGCTGCAATAAAACAATCCAGTGGATTTACACCAATTGTTCCCATTAAAGAAGCCAAATGCCCAACACAAGAGTAGCCTTATGATCACTTACTGACTAATAAACTCATTACTGATTCTTGGACACCTAATGAGGTACCTATAAAAGGGTTACCTGTAATTTATCACACTAATTAATTACATATGATAAATAAATTAGGTAATAATTAATTATGTTAATTATTATGTTTAAATAGCTTTAATTTAAAAGCAAATTACATCAGCTAAAAAAGCTCATTTAAGTTAGAACTTTCATGTAGAAATAATATTAGTGATGGACAAGGAAATGTTTATAAGGTTGATGGAGAAAATTGATGAGTTACTTATTGCATTGTTAGATGGTGCCCCATTGACGGAGGAACGTATGTATGAGTTGTGCGAGGAGTGTCTGCAGACGAAGATGCGGCAGCCCTTAATCAGGGCGCTGGGGGAGGCCTTCACACAGCCCGCCATACTGGCCCGGTGTTTTGCCAGCAAGGTGGTGGATAAAACTGACGAAGAAGAGTCTAGGACGGGTGAGAAGACTTCTCGTTTATTAGAAGACTTATTTACGTTTTTAACATATTTGCGTCCATTTTATAGAACGACGGTGAGTCGGTTACAGAGGGATTGAGCTATTAATACGGGTGAAAAATAATGGTGCTCATGTCTTTTTCACGAGGGAACTGTGAAGGCTTTCTTTGTTTCACGTTTTTTTTTCTACTCATTTTGACCAAATACACTTTAAAACACTTTAGAAGTAGTACACTTTAGAAAAAATATGCAAATGTATCAATTTAGTCAAAATTAATAGAAAAAAGCGTGTGTTCATGACGGCTAACATCACTTCAAATGGCTACCTCTAATAGTCTGTCATAATACTTACTGGAAAACACATTAAACTCTAGTCCCTTCTTTCTGTTATAATTTTGTTTTACTAGTTTTATTTGTAGTCATTTAAATAAGTTTACATTATAGATAAGGAGACGAAAGCAATGTGTTTATCAAGTGATCCAGACAAAGATGTGGATAGCGTTACGGGGCCAGAGTTAGATGTGGCCTCGTGTCGCAGAGCCTTTCAGTACCTTGCCAAAGTAAGTAAAGCTAGCCAGGACAAAAAAAAAATATTTACAATTTTTATTTAACACTTTACTCGTACTTTTCACTTTATTTAACATAATTTATTTGTGTTCTACAGATATAAAAACACAAATATATTTTTTACAGTCTTGGAACACAAATAATATAGACAAGTAATAGTATACCTATAATTAGAATGAAATATTTATAAGTTTAACTTTAATTCATATTGTAGGTGCCATCAGAATACTACAGTTCAGCTTTAGTGACTGCCCTCAAAACGTTAGCTGACTACATGGGTATCGACCTGCGGATAACCAAGAAGATGAGCATCGAGGACGCGGTGAACTGCTTCGTGATCGCGTTCGAGGTGCCCGACCTCGGCTGCAGCGACTACCTCGAGATAGCCCTGCCCGCGCTCTGCCAGGCTGCTGAACATTTGTCTCTAAAAGGTACGAACATTAAGTAGATATCAGACCATATTTTGGTACTTTTTTAGTGTAATCCAAAGGTCTATGGTAGATTAAATAAATCAATAAAATAAATTAGATTCATTCTAAATAGGCAAAGGTCATCACGGATCCCATGCGAGTTTAAAGCAGTGCTTAGACAAGTCGAGACACGTATGCGTATATCGCCCTACGAATACTTGCCTGTAGTTTAAACAATTGAAAAGAAGCTAGTCTCGCCTTCGACTCGGATTCGAGTAATGCTTACTAAGGTTTTATCGTAATGTAAACTACCACAGGAGATAATCGCCTGGAGAGTTCTCGCATAGAATACTCGCCTACGATTGGAGCTCTCGTTCGAGGCACTCTTCTTGAGTAAATGAGGCTTTAGTCTCTCCACGAAATCCTATGACATAAAAGGTTGTTCCCATTGTTATTTGTTAAACAACTTTCGACATCATCCGTATTTTAACCCATAGCTGCGCATACGTCTCGTCTTTGGAAATGTTTAGTCCATGTAATTGATAGGAAATTAAAGGTATTTTTTGTATGAAAGAAATACAAGACATGTGATGTCTCGATCATGGTATTTCCAATCTTGATCTTTTGTATAACATTACCAGGTCAAGCAAGGTTAGCACGCATCTGGGCGCAGCACTGCAAGGACAGTTTACGCCACATACTAGAGACTCTGCAGCAGCTCATCACCCTCAGGGTTATCTCCACCAACTACACCAGGCAGTTCCAAGTGCAGGACGATGAGGTGGTTACCATGGCAACTAAGTTTATGAAGGTATGTTGATATTACTATATTCTCTGCCATTTACACAAATACACCAAGTATTATTGCGTAATCCATTGCTGGAAAAATGTCTTTCCCAAGTCACGCTAACACATACCAATTTTATAGTATGAACTAGTCTAAAATGTGGGGCGTAAAATTACAATAGGAACCAAAAAATACGTTAGCTACCTTAGAGCATACATAAGCAAGCATAGAGAGCGCGCATCGCTAAAGCCCGTTGTGCCGATCGTAAGCAAATTTTTGTTGTAAGTACTACGCTCGTTTACTGATTTAAGTGATTTTCCGATAATATTATGGTAATGTTAGGTTTTGAGATAGTATTGATAAAACGACGCACTCTGTTTTGACACAAATTTTACGACGACGCTTGTTCATACTGGTGCTCGCAGTTCATACTCTGTTAGGCGCACTTTATAGTTTACTGATTTATACTCTTAAGTTAGCTACCCCGTTTAACTTCAGTTCTTTTATAGATGTAAATTTATTCCTTTAGATCTATGCTTGCTTCTATGTAACAAAACAAAAATAATCCCAGTAACTATCGTTCAAATCCACAGATAGTGTACTACGCGAACATGTTGGCGGGCGAGATGGAGTCAAATAACTTACGTGAGGAGGCGATCGTGATAGCTAGCCAGCAGGACCCGCTGGAGAACGTACTCGGCCATCTGTACCCGCCCACCTCCATGAAGAGCTCCAAGCACGCGCAGCCCGAAGATCCTTTAGGTAACAAACTGCTGATGATTGAGATTTTAATATGTAACGGGCACTTGTATCGCATTGCTATAGAGTCTTTAATATTTTACTCTCATGTGTACAGGACTAGTTTGTAAACCTTGCAAGAACATAAAATATATAGAGAACCCTTATAACGTACGCTATGTACCTGCGCAGAAGTCTTGTTTTGGAATAAAGCGAAATGTGTCCGACCGCTATTGGTTGTTGATGATGCGCCATTATCGCGGAATCAAGCAATCTGGCGAGAAAGCACGAGTATTTGTTATTATTGAATTAATTTTTATCTTAAAGCAATAAGGTCTATATTTCATTCGGGTTTAGTTTGTGTTAGATTGAGCTTTTCTACTCAAACGACAATTGCCGATGCTACTAAACGTGCGCTTCTATTCAATAATATTATAACAAGCTACAGTAAAGATAACGATGAACTTATAATACAGTGAAAAAAATGATTGTGAAAAAAAAAATCGACGTATGTCTTGTTTAGAATACGCGATAATAAGAATAACTACCAAATATTACGGCCATTTTTTTAACTTATCAGATGGTTATTGAACATTTCGTTAATGTAGTGTTGTTTTGTTTCAGCCATTGAATTAGATATAAATGTTTTAGATGCTAGAAAGCCATATCTGCCATTTGAGGAATTTTACAACGAACCTCTTAGTGATACTATTGAAATGGATATAGACTTTGGAAATTTTAAGACGGAAATAAGTAAAGGTAAGTGATTTATTTTTATCTTTAACTAGCTGTCCCCCGCGACTTAGTTCGCGTGTTTAAGTTTCAACGGTTTATGCTCCGCTCCTATTGGTCGTAGCGTGATGTTATATAGCCTATAGCCTTCCTCAATAAACGGACTATCCAATACAAAAAGAATTTTTCAATTCGAACCTGAGATTAGCGCGTTCAAACAAACAAACAAACAAACTCTTCAGCTTTATAATATTAGTATAGATAGAGAATATTCATAAATCACCGATGTAGTTAAAACTTTTATATATATACCTATATATTTTTTTTTCAATAAAATACAAATAATTAAAATACATCGCAAAATATTCGCATGATTTATGATTATCAATACGCAACGCCATTGGTAAGACCTAATATTACGTCATATGCCTTACCGCGTTACTGTTATAGTTCCCGTTGACATCGACTCTGACATCATTATTGCGTCGTACGCGTTAATGAAGATGGCGCCTTTTTCAAATGCTATAATTCTTATGTGAGAACGAATTGTTTTTTTGACATTGTAAATATTATTTCTTTATTATGATGTTATATTTTGTAGAGTTAAGACGGTCTAATCGTACAATTAAGCACATAAAAAATATTCGTGTATATTCCCTATTAGCTGTGTCCTACGGTTAAACCCGCGCACGTCCCGTTCTAGTGAATTTATTTCAGTTCAGAAACTATCAATGTGCTAAATTAATTATGTACAGTACAGTATACTGTTTGTGAATGAGTATAGTAACTTCCATCTATAGTCACATATTTTCTCGTTATTTTTCAAACTTGTAAATTTCTATTCCAACGAAACATTCGTTTTAACTGAACAAACTTAAAATAAATGTAATCTTAAGAGCTAAGCTCTTGTCGTGTAGCAGCTTTAACCTAAATGCGTGTTTGCAGGTAAAAAGTTCGCGTTCCTAAGGTACCCGTTCATCCTGACGGTGGCCACGAAGTCGCTGGGCCTGTACTACGAGAACCGCATCCGCATGTACTCGGAGCGGCGCGTGTCGCTGCTGCACGCCGTGGTGGGCGCCGCGCCGCCCATGCCCTTCCTGCGCCTCAAGGTGCGCCGGACGCACATCATCGACGACGCGCTGGTCGGGGTGAGCCCACACTTCTCTAATTACTAATCTCCAATTCCAGGCGTATCAATATGAAACGTGCGCCATATTTCTAGTTAAATGTCCAGCAACGCAATGAAAACCGCAATTTCAATTTCAATACTGTGCATTTAGTATAATACTAAATTTAATCAATACAACACAATAAAAAACAACAAATAATTCGACACACTTCAAAATCTATACCTATAATAAAACTCATTGATATCAGACTGTACCTTGGATATAAATACTTATTTAGAAAAAAGTAATGTAAGGGGTGTTTATAACACAATGAAAACCAAAGACTTTGTTTTCACTGACTATATGTTTATATCGCGAAGAAACTACTATACTTTTACCATTATATAAAATAAATTAACACATAACATTCTCCAGCTGGAGATGGTAGCGATGGAGCGCGCGCTGGACCTCAAGAAGCAGCTGGTGGTGGAGTTCGAGGGCGAGCAGGGCGTGGACGAGGGTGGCGTGTCTAAGGAGTTCTTCCAGCTCATCGTGGAGGAGATCTTCAACCCGGATTACGGCATGTTCACGCAGCAACCCGACTCGCTTACTGTGTGGTATGATATATTTTGTATTGTTTGTTGCGTAAAAGTTACTGTAATTTGAACCCTAAGGTAATGCCATAAGAGCCATTTGAACAGTCTTCGTGAAACGAACGATTTTTTCCTGACACCTTAACAGACCCTGAAAAGTTAATAATTATGTTAAGGGCTGGTCTAAAAACTTAGATTTTATATCACATCATCACAAATATATCTAAACCTCGCATTGTGCCATAATTCTTTCTCTAATCAACACTTTATTCATTATTTTTTGTGTACCTATACGCAACAAAAATATGTAACAAATAATATTGAATAAAAAAAAACTTATTTTTATTAGCCTTAAAAACTAAAAGCCATCATAATTACTTCCAGGTTCAACATGACGTCGTTTGAAACAGAAGCGCAGTTCACGTTAATCGGTATAGTGTTGGGGCTCGCGATATACAACAACGTCATCCTCGCCGTCAACTTCCCTATGGTGGTCTACAGGAAGCTCATGGGCAAGAAGGGATCCTTCGAGGATTTGGCGGATTGGAATATCGTAAGTAATGTATTCGCTGTCATTTTAAATAAAAGATATTCCACGACATTATTACTCTATGACAAAAAACTACTGAATCAATAATCTTGCATTTTTTTTCTTTTAAAGTCGATTTAAAAATAAAGCAAGCATCTAAACAATATAATAAGCTAAAATAGAGCTTCACTGTATCTAAAAAACTACTGAACCAATTTTAATGATCATGCAGTTTTTTTTTATGTCGATTTAAAAATAAAGCAAGCGTCTGAATAATAATTATTTAAAATTAAGCTTCTCTTATTATAACTATCAGACGATCGAAGTCTAAAATAAATTCGTTGCGTATATACTTGATTTTGCCCGCTGCTCCGCCTACGTAGATAAAACCTAGCCTGTCATTTCTAGGTATTAAGCTTACTCCATAAAATGTTTGATCAATCAAAATCGGTACAGTGGTTTAGCAGTATAAGCATAACAGATGTTATTTTCAAATTTACAATAAGTATTCATTAGTATGGATGACCATAATCAAATATTATTTTCTTTTTTTTTCAGACGCTTTACAATGGTTTAAAAGACATGCTTGATTACACAGGCAATGATTTAGAAGAAGTATACTACCAAACGTTCAAGATTTGTTACCAAGATGTGTTCGGAAACGCCATATTCCATGATTTAAAAGAAGATGGAGATAATATATTTGTAACACAGGAAAATAAAAGGGTAAGAACGTAAATATGTAACAAAATTGATTTGCATGTCATTGTCCCAGAATAATGTTTCTCACCATAAAATTTATATGCCAACTTAATATAAATGTAATTTTTCCGTAGACAAAAATAGGTAGAAATGCCATATTTAATATCTGCAAAATAATAAGAATTTAACACAAACACTTGTTGCAGTCACATTGTTGTTTACTTTGTTATATACACATGTTCATTGTTTAACCTCTCACCTCCAGCCGTTTTTTATGATAAAATTCCTTGCAATTCATCATCTAGCAGTGCACGTCATCGCGTCATCGCAGCGATATTAAACCATAAGCCGCATACAAATAACGTTCAAATTAGTTCGCGGTTTGCTGGTACTGTATGGACCCAGCCGGAGTTGAGGGTATTAAGCGTTTATTTATAGCACATGGTAACAGCTGGAGTCGGTGCACAAAGAAGCAGAAAGGTTAATGGCCTTATTTATAAAAATCTCCACAGTGTGAAAACTTGAAATCATAATCTGTCGAGTTGTTGCTAAATACCGTCGAAATTTTTTATAAATTTGCCATTAACCCTTCAGCTCCTTTGTGCAAAATGTCAAATAAACCCTAAGTCATCAAACAATAATATTTAAATTTGGCTTTAATAATATTTTGCTTGTTCAGGAATTCGTGGAACTGTACGCGGACTTCCTACTGAACGAGTCGGTGGACACGCAGTTCAAGGCGTTCCGGCGCGGCTTCCTCATGGTGACGGACGAGAGCCCGCTGGCCGCGCTCTTCCGCCCCGAGGAGGTCGAGATGCTGGTCTGCGGGAGCAAGGTGCGTGCCACACGGCTTATGGGCGAATTTACCTATACGAAAATTAACTGTAAAACGTTCTTAGGAGTGTTCATTTTGCACTTTCAACTCTAAAGTGATAGGCACTTGTCCTACCACCGACGATAAACGAGAAGCGAGTAAGTAGAGCTTACAAAAACGTCTCCCGCACTAGGGAATATTATTAACCCCTGTATTGCTACGGGCTTCACAAATATTCTTGAACATAAATAACCCTTATACTGGGAACAGACATTGCGGATCACACAAATGTTTGTCTCATGTGGGGATTGAAACCGCAGCACGACGCGCACAGTGGTAATTGGCGTACTGACCTATACCACTCGACTTTCCGTGCAGTCATATGAAATAGATACATACGAGTTGGCTAGCAGCAAGAAGTGAGTGTGTAGTTACAATAGTTTTGTTGCTGGGCTACTAGTTAATGAGTGTGTGATTGCGACGGGTGTCTTCTTTAGCGTATCTTGACAGCGATTTGGTATGAGTGGCGTTTGAGTATTTGGACATAAGGCTACTATTTTGTTCCCATTTATTGTGGCCCGATGAGTATAAGCTCCTTATAAGGAGTATCACGACGTTCAACGTGTGTATCCATCCGTAATTTCGTAATATTTTTATTTAATGTAACTGCGACATTGTTTTGCATTCCTTTTCAACATGTCAACGGCAAATCGTGCCTTGATTTTGAAGTTTATTATCCAATACATATTTGCTGTCAAAATAAGCACAAACTTTCGTTACAGAACTTCGACTTCAACGAACTAGAAAAATCAACGGAATACGATGGCGGCTACACATCAGAATCACAAACAATAAAAGACTTTTGGAGCATCGTTCACAGCTCGTCGCTGGACGACAAGCGGAAACTGTTGCAGTTCACGACAGGTTCAGACAGGGTCCCAGTAGGTGGCCTTAGTCACTTGAAACTGGTTATTGCAAGGAACGGACCCGACTGTGATAGGCTTCCCACCGCACACACCTGTTTTAACGTCCTCTTGCTGCCAGAGTACGAGACCAAGGAGAAACTACAAGACAGACTGATGAAAGCAATAAGCTACTCGAAAGGCTTTGGCATGCTTTAACGTTACGCGCATAGTATTGACGTTGAACAAACGAGTATTGTTGTAAATGAGCCATACCCGGTCTTTGTAACATTAATGAATAAAGTTTGTTTTATTTATACATAATTCGTCTTTTCATTTATAGAAGTTTAAAAGTGTAGCTGTTCACTCATGCGCAAGCGCAACCACCTCGCCCATTTATGTAAAAACAATTAAAACTATTACTTTGTTTTAGATGTTTATATTGTGTCAAAAGTTACAGTCGAAAATCAATCATAATGTAATATTTTCATAAAAAGAAATAACACCAAAACATTACGTTAGGAACTGTATACCGTCAATATACGTAAAAATATCTATCATGGTGAATTCTACCATAATTTTGTGGGATTATAAATTTAAGTTGAAAAAACAGTTTTGATGTTATCCCTTAAAATGGGACGGAGAAATATAAAAGTTTTGCGGGAATACTGAGACATTTTGCTAAACATTCTTTATTACTACATACTAGTTAAAACTACAGCTAATAGTACACGATTCTCTTTCCGATTTGAAAATGTTAAAAAAATAACTGGATGTACATAAGGTCAATAGGGTTATGTAGCAATGTGCCTCTAGCCTAACAAACACATTTTACCTATTATAAAAAAACTTTCACAGATATCGCGGAGAAAAAGGTTAAAATGACTCGTCCAAATTATTTTTTATAGATACATACCATTTTGCGTGTGTGAGATGTTATGATGATTTTATCTCACTGGTACATGCGAGTCATTAAAACCTTATAACTTCACAGATATCTATGACTAGCAACACAGACTAGAACTATTATATTTTACGATAGTAACACCGCCGCGCACGATCAAAAAGCAACGCGATTGTCCGACAATGGCTGTATTGATATTTTATAAGTAAGCACGACTTACTATAAAATAATTGAAGCTGACTAATATGTTTAGTTCAGATGAGAGCCTTCCGCCACCTCATTATATACCAGAATATATTGTATGGGTATATAGAACGCCTATGGAGTAGATTTTGTAGACTTCTAGTCGACACAGGAGTCAAACCGATTTAAGCTATTCGCTCTGATAAATAACCGTCTTTGCATATACGCACGACTTACGGTAAATCGCATCGCAGGCCATCTGAACTTAGGCTAAAACTGTATTGTTTATGGTCGGTGTATGCGTTTCAGGAAGCGAATATCTTCTGTTGAGGTAGGCCGGCCTTGAGGCGTAAGTCGTGGACTACGAGTGGGAAGGGGCGCCGACACGGCATGTCGGGCCCGCGGGACGCTGGCGCGCCAGTTACGCCGTTGTTATTACCATTAGTAGATGAACGCCGACATCTAAGGGAATAAAAAAAAATATTACCAAAATGACCTCGACACTTCACCTAACATCATGCCCAAGGCCCTAAAAATTATTTATTAAAGGCCCAAGTTCCTATTAAGATACTTTATTTACCTAAGTACTTGCAATATGATGAATTTTTATTCTCCTAAAAGTGGAACGATCGTTCGTTTATGTGTACTCAGACAGATAGGAACGATGTTTCTAACTTATATGCAAACAGACATATATAAAGGTTGATTGATGGTCCAATTATAAAGTACTTTTATGAGGACGTTAAAGTGGGAAGGATGCAGCGAGCGTGACATGACATGTGTCCAATCCTTATAATTATATTTTTAGGGTTCGGTACCTAAATTGTGCCAACGAGACCCTATAACTAAGCTTCCGTTGTCCATCTGTCCGTCCGTCTGTCTCTCAGCGGGCTGAATGTGAATTTCGGTTGCCGCTATAAAAACAAATAATAAAAATAAATTTAAAATTAAGGGGCTTCATATACGGAACTCTTTAAGCGGGATTTCAAGTCATACTTGGCCGGTTTTTAAATTTCTGTTGCACCCACGTGCCTAACTATTAGGACTAACGGAAGCGAACAAGGTGGGTTGTTTCAAACCATCTGTTATCTATCGTAAGTCCGTATGTAAGTATGAAATTCTCATACAAGCGGTCATATTTAACGTTAACAGACCTATCAATGTATGCTGTGTACCTTACATTTACCTAGTGCCGAAGAAACAGATATTGGCCACTCTCACTTTGGTCTTCTTATACAAGGTGTTGTAAAATAGTTTAGGTATTGATTTGGTATACATTAGACTGCACACGTGAGGGTATTACCGGTGGCGGGCGTCGCAGATGCAGGCGGCGGCGGTGACGGCGGCGGCGGCGGCCTGGCGGCGCGCGTGGCGCTCGCACACGCGCGCCTCGCCGCCGCCGCGCCGCGCCGCCTCCGCGCACGCCGGCGCCGAGCCGCGCCGCATGGAGCGCGACAGCGACGCGTACGTCGGCGCCGCCACGCGCTCCACCTGCACACTCCTTACTCTCACTTCTGTCCTTGTCTCTACTTTACCATCCACAACTACAGCTTTAGATGTACACACGTCTTATTCTAGAAATTCATCATATAGGTACTACAGCCATAAAAGCAGGCAAGGATTTACGTACATGTTCATGTAAATTTTGTTCATGTAAACCACGGGTTCCCAAACGTATTTTGTCTACTGCCCACTTTAAGAATAAATTATTTTTTTGCGCCCCCATTTTTTCACCCAGTTAAAAACCACTATAACTTCAAATTAAATTAATTATTGTGAGCTATATCAGCGGAGATTCGATTGTTTTTCTGGGTCTCTTACCGCCCCCCTTTAGGCCTGCAGCGCAGCGCCCACAAGGGGGCGTTATCGCCCACTTTGGGAAAGGCTGATGTAAACCCTAAAGGGGGTTTTCCCCTAGATGGAAAGGAAATATCTTCGTCTGACACTGCCTTTTCGATAAGTAAAGGTTGGCAGTCAGTTATGCAACAGTTCCAAGGTATTAGCGATACCCATTAATTATCAAATAGTACCTACCCACAATTTATTTTTACAATGAACTTCTCTTTTGCCAACCACTTTGTTCAAGTTGCAAGAGTTCGTATCTAGGGAACAGTAGGTACAGTCTTATAACATTGTGAATACCGACCTCGAAGCTGGCCTTCCGCCTCCTACGTCGCGGCGAGAGCGGAGCGGTGTCGTTCCGCTTGCGGCGCGGCGGCTGCGGCGCGGCGGCTCCGGGCCCGAACAGCCCGCGGTCCTCCGCCACGCGGATCATAAACTTAGCGTCGAGCCGGGTGATCTCCTGCGGTCAACCTACCGTTTGCAAGGCCTACGTCTCGAAACCACCATACGAGAGCAATACCGACGACTACTTCTACTCTTACATAATTAACTACTAAAAAGACAATATGTATCACTTCATAATAAAAATAAATCTTTGAATAAACATAATTACAATAAAAATAGGTGGTACCAGAAAGTTTAAATAATTCAGAAAAATGTTAAACCTAATAAAAGGTATAATTCCGTTATTTTGTCGTCGTTATTGCTCAAGTAAGAAATGTAAAATTTCAAGTTACAGTAAGAGTTACGTAGTAGGTACCTAACAAAAGATGCTAACCTTCCTTTGAATGAGACCCAGATAACACCCGTCTCGATCAAGAATGTAATTGATATCCAAGCCATTTCCTAAATTTGGTAGGTTCCTTATTTCAAACAAATCGCAACTTGGCACCTGAAACAAATGAATATTGGTCTAGAGTCATTCTTAAAAAAAGGAACTAAAAAATGTTTCCATCAAAAATATCGTAAACCGTTTTCCTTTTTTTTATTTCTACATATATATATACGAAATTACTAAATATTTACTTACAATCACATCAGGACTATCTTTATCGGGGTCGCTCGGTATCACATAGCTAGGCCGGCTCGGTATTTCAGGAATCGGCCGGCTCGGCATTTCAGGAATCGGTCTAGCCTTATTAGTTCCTGGTCGCGACGGTGTCTCTATATTTTCAACTTGTTTCTTCAGAATACCGTCTGTAGAAGATTTCCCCCTGGCCGTACTCGGACGGGAACTTGACAGCGGTCTTGTAGGGGAACATTCACAAACTGATATGTCGTCCAACAGCTCATCTTTATCTAAGTCGGAGCGCGATATCGTGTTGTCTAAAGATGTCGTCGAGGGGCTGTGTTCGTTCGTTACTATGGTTTCATTTGGAACTACTGTTTCAGTAGGAACGACTGGTACAGGACAAAGCTTTTGTGGGCTCTGAAAAATATTGGAAGGAGTGGAGAGAAACATAATTAGTTAAACGAAAATGTTTAGAGAGGGCTATTTTTAGGCCGTGATAAAAAAAATGTTAATCGATTATGGATGTTAAGTTATACCGGACTAAAATAACAAATGAAGTATTTACAGGTGTACGATGTTTCTTCTTGAGCAACGCATGCCGTTCTCGTGCCAATCTATTCGCCTCTGCCACCGCACGCGTCACCTGTGCCTGATTCTCTGCCTCTAAAGCCGAATGTGTCTCGTACAATATTAGTTGGATCTAAAAATGTATAAATAATACGTAAATAAGGCTTTAAAAGAGTTTTGATTAATGTATGTATTTTGTTCTTGGTTATATATACCTGTGGTTTAGACATCAGTGACCTCAAAGTTTTCTTTTGTTCTTCCAATATAGATTGTACTCGAGCTTTCCCGTTGACATCTATCTCTGACTCAGTGAGAATCTGTAGCAAGTAGACATTATTTTTTTAACCCTGCCTTGTGACCTTAGGACTCATTAAAATAAGTTTTACGGGTGAGGTAATTTAAAGTGCACTAGATTGTGGAACTTACTTCAAGCATGGCCAGATCTCCGCCTCGTCCGCAAACCAGATCTATGGGATCTGTGACGGCGGAGTAGGAGTTGGGCGGCGTGGCCAGCGCGGCCACCACTCCGTCGAGCGCGTTGGCGACGGTGGGCGTGTCGCAGTACACAGGCTCGCTGATGACGCACACGGGCGCGCCTGATTGTATCGCCTCGGACGCCTCGATGCCGAGCTCTCGTAAGGCGCACACGTAGCTCGCCACTCTAGGAATTGAATGAGAACGATAGAAGTAGTTAGGAGAGTTTAGTTTAGTTTCCATTCACGTTTTTCTTTGGTTATCGTTGCATGTGGGTTTGTGGTAACCACTTAGTGTTAATACTTGGTGTTTAGGTCTTATTCCGACTTGTTGAATATCCCTCGTCGATAGTTGACAAGCATCAGCCTCAGTGTACACATGTAATCTGAAGAAGACAAATATGGTAAGTGCCAACGTACTTATCACCAGCTCCAAACACAACAAGTTTCCCAAGTTCGGGCGTGGCGGGTGCTGCTGGAGTCTTTGCCTTGAGAACCGCCGCCAGCTCCTTCAACTGAGCCGCAAGGTAGGCGGAGCAGCGCGGCGAAGATGCGTGTGTCTGAGCCACAACTCCACGGAGCGCACTGGCGCGAAGGGCGCGGCATAATGTTGATGCGCCTTCGCAAAATTCTCTCTCCTGATGAAAAAAAGTTACGTTAAACACAGGTACCTATACCTAAAATATAGATGAAATATGGTTAAACCTAGCAGGATATTCACTATTCTTACCTGAAGCACAATAACACCATCTTTCACAAGATCCAACTGTCCAATGCTAACATTCTCCGGTGGACGCAAAGTGATGAACCTAAACAGAACAAGAAATCATTAAAAAGTACAGGGCATCGAAAACAAATATTTTTATATCAAACAAAAACTATTGATTGGATTGAAGCACAAACCTAGGACAGACTCGATCAAATCTATACTCTCCAGCACAGAGTTGTCGAGAGTTACTGTATGAATAGCCCAACTCGTGTAATCTTTTTACTAATAACGCCACCTTTCTGAAATATAAACCATTAGATATGTCTAAATAGGTACTATTTTCAACTATTAAGAAAAGCTAAGAGTCCGATGTTATTAAAAGAATAATAAATAAATCAATATAGTTGCAAGACTTTACTTACTTTGCTTTAAAAGTATTAACCCATCCGGTGACCGAGTCCTTATTGACGCAGGCAGACACGCGTTCCTCGCGCAGATGAGCTGGCAATAAATCCGACAGACTGCAAAACAATAAAACATCGTAACGACCTTTATACATCACTGTTTGTAATTTCGACCTTCGATATTTACATAAGCAGTACGCCATCAATACAGTTTTTTGTTGGTTCTGACAAAAATATTGGAGACGTGTAGGTAACGATGGAACTTTTGTTTTCGACATTAGGAAATAATGACTTTGAAATACATAAATCTCGTAGGTACATGATATGTAGGT
This sequence comes from Diachrysia chrysitis, assembly GCA_932294365.1. Classification (NCBI taxonomy): domain Eukaryota; kingdom Metazoa; phylum Arthropoda; class Insecta; order Lepidoptera; family Noctuidae; genus Diachrysia; species Diachrysia chrysitis. The sequence continues at coordinate 4,293,835 of OW028649.1, read as the reverse complement.
ATCGTGATAATTTGAAATAAAATAAAAAACATGAGCATTTTATATCTACAGTATGTAGGTAGGTACTTGTAATGCGAGTAAAGTTTCTTCGTTTTATATTCAAACTTAACCCTTGCAATGAACACTAGGTACCTTAAATTGTTTAAAAGGATGCTTATATTATTTCAACGTACGCTTCACAAATGCAAGAAGGAACTCACGTGAAGGCCCTATTTTTGATCCGTAGCCTAGCTACGGCAGCAGCAAAATGGACTCTTTCTTCCCAAATAACGCTCTCGATTTCTTTAAAAGGTGAGCCTGCTTGCTCCAAGAGTAGCGTAGCTCGTTCTATCTCGCCTCTCGGTCTAGCGCCCCATCGTCGCCGGGCTAACTCCATCAGAAATAGCCATACGGAGTGACGGTGTGGTTTAAACTGATGAAAAATAATATGTATTGATTGAAAATACGATAGGACACGTAGAAATACAGTTGTAAATGTTGCATAGACTTACATCTAGCATAAAATTTTATTTTAAAGTTCTCATCTTTGGATGCCTAAAAGCAAGTAACGAGTATTAGGTAGCATCGTAGGAATTCGAAGGTAAAGCACTATGTAACATTACAAGCCGCATCTGCTTAGCCGACCTCGACATAGTTGTTAGTCTAAAGTAGATATTTGCCCTAAAACCTGCAAGTTTTAATTACAAAATGTGGTAATCTAAAATTATTTCAACAGTTTCTAATAAGAGACAAACCGCTTTAACAGCAAATTAAGGCGTCTAGCCTGAACGTCTCCAACACAACTATTCGTGTTATTATTAATAGATAACATTTTATCAGTCTCAAAATCTTCAGCGGCCGATTTTTTTCGTTTGGATACACGAAAAAATTGTCATAAATATAGAGCTCATTTTCGTGAGCATTCTTAACATTCGAAAAAGAAATGGTTTTGGTCACGAGAATGCCATAATGTGAGTTAGATGGGGCATACTTTTTATTGTAACATCTTGTCGAACCTACCCTAACGGGGAGTTATTATTGTCGGGTAATGAGGGTTAAATATACAGCCTTGATAACAGGCAATGGGTATGAAAGACCTTCACTAATATTTTTACAAGTTCAAGAACGGATTTTACTTATTTACCAATGTAGAAAGGGTTGGAATGTGATTTGCTTATTGTGGCTTATTAAATTCTGTTGATATCGTGAGTATAACACAATTAGGTATACTTATTTATTGCATAAGTAATTTCTGTAAGGTTAAAACAATTGAAAATCTGACGCTTAAACGAATACTTTCTGGTGCCTATGTTTGAATGTTACCAGAAAATTTACGTGGACATCGTTAGGAAAGATTCTCTCATCGTTGTCTCTTCTTCCAATCAAAAAGATTTTTTGCACCGTGTTAGAAAACTGACAATAAGCCCTGAATAGACGAGGGAAATTGCGCATCGGTTGCTCTGAGCCCAATACCAATACAGAAAGGCGGCGTATACGAACAAGTCTGTTTGCGGCAACTAAATCTTTTGTAATCTCAAAACGTAAGTAGTAAAACTTACCTCAGGATGATGGCCCAAAAATTCAATGTCTTCTATAGTTTGTTCTAATATGGATTTATCTGCAAAAAATATTTAAAGACATTAATCTTCCAAAACGAAGTTCGAATAAAACTACAAAGTAAATATGTTGCGTGACCAAAAACTTCTATATGGATAGAGATTCAAAGTGCTGAATAATAAAAAGGCCAAATAAAATAGAATTTCGTGGCATTTTTATTTCGGCACAAAACAGAACAGACGATACTTATCACTTTTATGAAGTAGATGTTTACCTACTTGGACTACTTAGTAGAAAAAGAAAAGCAGGAAAAAATGTCCTTCAAAGAAAAGAACAATCTAGAAGTAGCCAAATTTACTGACTTAAATAAAAATAGTCTCAAAATTAGATAAGACTAAAACAAACGTCTCGTAAATTTGCAAATAAATTACGAGGCTATAACAGATTTTTGTTAAAAACTATTTTCTATTATATTTTTTTATAATTAAACGACTACACAACTAGTTAATACTTTAGCTAGAATGTTTAATTCGTGAGAAGGTTCATGAAGAATATCGTAGACACCAAGTTAATAGACTTAAATAACACTTTGCAACTCCAACAAACTGCCATTCGCGTGGCGTGGCGTGTCCTAATTTACACCACCCTACTTCCAAATTTCGTGACACTTCAGTTTTAAACGACTTTCGCATTTGCGTACACACTCGCGCCTTTAAATTCTTTACGACTGATATATGGCGATGCGTCAGTCATTTACAACCAGATTCACGCAAGGAACCTTTTGTTTTCGCCTCATAGAAAGTTTTATAGGTTTGTGTTCAGTTCGAACCACTTCGCTTTTGTCAGTTTATTACTATTGTGAAGCAAAAGTTGGTTTGAAACCTGACTAAGTCGTTTCTTATTTTTCCACCTAGTCACCTAGCTATAATAAATCCAAAATATATTGTTTCTAAAACTTGTTTCGTGTCAAATATTAAAGAGATTTATTTTTAAATTTTATGAAGAACCTATAGGCTTGCATTCGGTGTGTTAAAATTTTTAAACTTACATCGAAACACGTCATAAATAAGAGAGTAAACGCAACGCATTTCTTGTTCATCGACGAAGGCGACAGGTAAAGGCGGTTTACAGAGTAGGCATGCAGCTTTCAAAACCTGAAAAGGACAATTACTGTTAACAAATACATAAGAACTACTTAGATAATTTCTAGGTAGGTAGAAATTATATAATAATATAATATAATAATATAATACCTTGGGACATCTCAGACACGGTCATCTGATCCCAAACTAGGCAGAGCCTGTGCTATGGCAACCAGACAACTGATAAATATACTTATATATTTCTAAATACATACAAATTATAGATAAATTACACCCAGACACAGAACAAATGATCATGCTCATCACACAAAGATTCGTCCTGGGTGGGAATCGAACCCACGACCTCCGGTTTAGCAGTCAGGGTCACTAACCACTAGACCAACAGGACCAAATTCTAAATACATGGTCTGAAATGTATGCAAGGACGTATTCAAAGTATTATACTCTTGCTTACTCTTGCTACCCGCGGCTTAGCCCGCGTGGTTGTCGGTTTTTGCGGCAAAAAGTAACGAGTCTTTTCTTGGGAACCAAGCTTACCCCATAACAAGTTTTATCAAAATCAGTTTAGCAGCTTAGCCATGAAAGCGTAACAGACTGACAGACAGAGTTACTTTATGTTTACTTGCATTTATAATAATATAACTATATACTACGTATTTCTATGGATAATTTAAATTTTCAACTAGATTTGCCAATTTCAGTAACTTGTCCATAAAAAATAAGTACTTAGGTAACTATTGCATCTAGGCTATTGAAGTTCAGTGTAAGGTAAATAGATTCGTAAGGCAAAGTGCCGCGTGTTTGAAGGCGATAACTGTAGCGATCTAAGCGCCTATCCATAACTGAAACACCATTATGTGCACGTAAAACAACATTAGTTTGATAACTAGGCCTGTAAGGGTAATATTTTCTCTTTGATAGAGGACCTTCTCATTGAAGGATAAGCAAGCAAAAAATAACTGAAATTGTTGTGTGACATTCATTTATAAGTATACATGTATGGTGCAGTACAGTGGTTTTCAGTCTTGCATGGTTAAGGAGAAAAGTAGATTCAATCGGCACAAGCCTTGAATGTTATGGATTAATCATAATTTAATAGGAATCTTTAAATTTCATTACCGAAGAAAATACTGTTGACTACTAATATTGTTTTGAACATCCAAAGAGATGGCTTAAACTGAGTTTTTGTTTTGCTTCGTTAAGAACATTTGGCTACCTGACCTTATACCTAATCAAGAGCCGTAATTTCTTGTATCTAGGAGGCCTTGAGTCCTTTTCTCACCTGTCCGATATCCCAGGCTGGTCCGGGCGTAGTCCGGACGGCGACCGGCGGCGGCGCGTGCGGGTTCTTGATGGGCACCACCAGGGACCACGGAGCCCACTCCTCCACCTGCTCTTCCGCAGATTTGACCACCTTGTCGCCATCTTCGTCGCTACAGAATAAATTTGCATTCAGATTTATGTTGTCTCAAAATGAGCGCCTAAACGCAGCTGAACAGAAGAGTTGTTATCGAAGACAATATTAAAAGATTAAATGTATTTTGCTGTCTCATATGTGACTATTTCCATTGCTTAAATATTTTGTCTCCAGTCGGACGAAACAGCTGAAGGTGATAAGGGATAAGTGAATAGGAAAAGTCCTTCTACCTTTAACGATAATAATTGTAACGGTATAAACCGTATGATTCAAAGAACTTCGTCACGTGCATATGTAAACACTCGATGCTTGTCACTTCGTCTGTGTCTTAGGGATAGAAAAGTAACGACCTAAACAACTCAAATGAAAAGATCTTAGTAAAGGAAACTTTAGTATAATAACTGAAAGAGACCTCACCATACCTGCCTGCTTGAGCCTGCGTTATATCAGTTCATCATAACTACCTTGTCAGTATCACTTCTCCGTCTTTTGGCTAAAAAAGGAAACACAAAACTTACGTTACTGGAGAATCTTGCTGTTCTATCATAGCCTCCATTTGTTCTTGGCCATTATTTGGTACATCACAGCACAATTTTTAAATAGAATGCAAATTCCCCATTATATATTCCTGGAACTTTGTGTAGCTTATTTAGATTTTTATGTAACGTGTTTAATATAATAAAACTAAGTAAGTAATATAAAATATAACGCTAAATAATTTTTGTATAATGCTTTGATTCTTTTTTTTGGGACATAAGCTGTTTTATTTGATTGACATATTGCAACTGTTTTGACAAATATGTGATTCATGGAATTGTTTTTATTTTAATTGAGTTTCATTTATGGCCAGTGGTTGAATACGTTCATTGTGAAATATGTATAACTAGCGGTGCCCCACGGTTTTACCCGCGTAAGTAGACCGCGTTGGCGACTTTTTCTCATGTATTTAAAGATATTCTGCTATTCGGGTTGGAGAAAAATCTAACAAATCAGATATCATGAATCAAAGTTATAAATGGTGTAACTAACCCGACTTAGTTGTTTCATATTATAAGAAAGATAGATGTGATGGGTATTTTTAGTGATTGGTACCTACTTAATATTCGGTAAAAGCCAAATTCAACCTTTACTTCTTCGTCTCCTTGCCTTGGCTGGCCTGATGAAGTCTATAAATTGAGAACTGCAGTTGGTCGACGTGAGACTCGTGTTTATGGCGATCCTTTACTTGGCAATCCTGGGTCCTCCATGGAGTTGATAGGACCGATATCGCAATAAGTGTATTTTCTCTTTTATTTTGAAATTACGATGCATGAAAGCGGATCATTGTTAAGTAGACTTTCTTACCTGTTTGTTATTAGTATTTGTAACAATTCATTTATCAATCGATTTTAATTAATTTTAAAGATAGCGTGAGCGTTGCATTCTAACTTTGATTTCCCATTATCAACAAATAGGAAAATTGATTGCTGCCGTTCTTGGTATTCAGAAGTAATGGTATTGAGAGCTTACATGCAACGTATATTACTAGCTACGACTTATACATACATATTATGTGCTTACGTAACTTTGGTATTCGTATTTGATAGGTACATGTTCCTACTGAGTCTAGTTGTTGAGAGTGACCGAAGACCCTATTGATTTACCTACCTACAACCCAAATAATGCGAAATACGAGTAGGTTCATACTTATACCTACACTGGCTTTTGCCACCACCAGCCATGCTGATATAAATTTTTGACATTATAAAACGACATTTATACATTACTAGTTTTTCTCTGCGGCTCCGCCTACATGGATGTTGGTTATCGCGGCAAAAAGTAGCCTATGTCCTTTCTCAGGCTCTAGACTATCTTTGTACCAAAATTCATTTAAATCGGTTCAGTAGTTTTGTCATCAAAACGCGACAGACAAACAAACAGAGTTACTTTCGCATTTATAATATTAGTAAGGATTATAATCGTAAGCCAAGTTTACAAATTTAAAAAACAAAGTTGGCTTAAAGTTGGAGCTGTGTCATTCCGCCCTCTAACGATTCGTTCTAAATTGAATCGAGCATTGCTAATTGCCAGTCTAGAAGTGTAGTTTGAATTAGATCAAAATTGTCTTTTTTACTTTATAAATGAATCGGAATCGATTTTCAGAAAGATTTTGTGGATATTTACTGATATAAAAAATGTTTTCCATCGTTTGGAAGTAAACTATGTTCGCAATTGAAGTCGTTTTGGTAGCAAGGTACGTAAGTACTTAGAACTTTAATGAGTTTCAGAATATAATGGCAACGTTGTCTAATTTTACTGTATCTAACCTACAAGGCAATTACAAAAAAGTAATAGAAAAGGTAATTATTGTTGAAGCTATTTCTGTTTCGTTTATACGCAGCGTAGATTTGTGTATGTGATAGGGATAGGGTGCGATCCAATTAACTGAATGTCATTACAAGGCGTCTAGTAGCTTGAAGTTCATAGTGTGGAGGTCATGGCCAAGATATATGGGGCTATAGGCATAGGGGCGACGTAATCGCAGCCTATTTCAGATTGTTTACGTAAAGGTAACGTTAACGAGCTTTGTCTTGAAACTTCTTGGTTGATTGTGAAAATAGCTTAGGTACGACTTTTTAGGGTATGTTTTGAATGATGTTTTCTCGTTAATACACTGTACTTTTTTTTTTGTATAAGTACCATGTAAACTAATTGAATTTAGCTATTCACCAATCCGCCAGTGAGAAAGCGTTGTGATGAATGCTCGTTCTTTCTCTCAGTAAGTAGGTTGCAAGAAGAGACCTTTACTCAGCAGAGTGACAATTATAGGTTGATATTAATTACCAGACTGGTAGTCGACTTCATTATCTAAGGATTTCGTTAATAATAATATTACAAGGGAATAAAAATAATGTTCGTATGGCCAAAAATGGTTATACCTCTATCATACAGTGTTGTCATTATCTACAAACCATATTAAAACACACAAGTTTAAAAAGGCACAAGTACTTATTAGTAGATCTAAAAATTGTAAGTTCTAATGAAGGGATGTGCTTATTTTCTTGCTTGCTGTCTGTCCACTTTAAACACCAACAGATTTTTACCTATTTGTAAAAAAAAACAGCGCTCCAAAAATATTAAAGAACTAACTAGGTATAGTAAAATACTTGCTCTTCCAAATCCTTTTGTAAATCGACGAGAACAAAATACTTCTGAAGTCTGTAGTCCTTATCACTGGGAAGTATCAGCTTCTCAGCTTCACTGGTATCGCCATCTTGCCTCGCTGCCTCCTCTTGAAGGAACAGTTGTGCCAGTAGCTTGGGATATACCTCGAAGATGTTAGTGTCACTGTACTCGCTGAGAACCAACCACAAAGCGTTCGGGTCATATTTGACCGGCATTTTTTCGACATTACAGTTTTAAAAAAAGATTTGATTTTAATTAAAAAAGTCAGAACATTTATTTATATTTATTTTTGGATTTTTTTTACGAACTTATTAGTTAACTAATTACAATTTGTTGAATTAATTTCATGAAAATTTTGAAAATATTTTTTTTGTTCAAAAGTAGGTAATTTAATGAAAAATCAGTCAGTCTCTGTAGTAATTACACGTTTTTGAATTTCTTAAGTATTAGTTTGAAGGTTTAGAGTAACTTTTTTTTTGGAAGCGCGTTTATGTTTGTTTCAGAGGAAAGCTTTCGACAAGAGCTTCCCGCCAACTGAACGACAGAGCGATCGCCATCTTCGTGTCGACTTGTTGATTGCGTGGTTTATAGCGCTCGTAATATTATATATGTCAGTCGTATAAGGTTAGTTCTAGGTCAGTACCTAGAACTTACCTTATACGACTGACCACTGAGTACCAGTGTACTTCAGGGGTAAGATAGTAATACAGAACTTTAAATACAGTTGAGAATTTTATACCTATAATAAGTAGATGTCATGTTAGGAGGACCTCCCGAAAATTCGAAAATAATTGTTTTTAAACATGGTTTAGGTACCTTCTATTTGCTTATGATATAAGTACCTATAAAGAGTATACCTGACAGACTGACTTCGTAGACAGAGGATCTCAGAGAATAAAATGTATCTATCGTCTGTAATCAAAGATCCTCTGTCTACAACATAGATATATAAGAAATAGTCTACGATAGCTCTCAAACCCACACAGCAATCCGACTTTGTCTATCGGATACAACAAAAAGGTTTTAATACGACTAAACCTTTAACGTACAAACGTCATCAATACAAACATACAAAAAGAAACAAAATATCAAAAAATGTAGGTAATAAATTGTGAAAAATTGAAACATTTAAATCCACCGATAATAATCTTCTCCATCATACAACACGGTAAAGTACTTCAATCAAAATAATTAATGGATCTTATGACAAAAGAGGAGAGTTACGCGGAAAGAAGACAGCTCTTCAAAAATATTTGGGACACAGCCATGCAGATCGATGATAAAGACGCCGATATTATGAACAAACCAAAAGTTATCAAGTTAGTATCGCTTCAGTCTTTTAGTACTTTTCATTGTATCTTTAACATAGACTTTATACGTATGTTCTAACTATTCCAGACATACTGTTTATGAGTTTCCAATATTATACGCTGATTAAAAAGCTTTTTTCGATTCTGCTGATCTGATAATTAGGTAGATAATAGTCCAGGTATTTTCCTACCTGATCTATTGACTCAAATAACATTAAATGGTCTGATGTATCGCAAAACGGGAAAGGGAACAATTAATGATTGGTAAAGACACTTGACACAAAAAAGATAAATCTATACTAATATTATAAAGCTGAAGAGTTTGTTTGTTTGTTTGTTTATTTGTTTGTTTGAACGCGCTAATCTCAGGAACTACTGGTTCGAATTGAAAAATTCTTTTTGTATTGGATAGTCCGTTTATTGAGGAAGGCTATAGGCTATATAACATCACGCTACGACCAATAGGAGCGGAGCATAAATGAAAAATGTTGCAAAAATGAAAAACAGTTGAAACTAAAACACGCGAACAAAGTCGCGGGGGACAGCTAGTAGTTTATATTTCGAAGTTTAAAAGTTTTTTTCCCATACAATCAAGCAAGCTATGAATAGCTATACGTACTTTGTTAACTGTTAAACTCTATCTAGGCATGCATTCGGAAATGATTTGAGACTAGTGTCTTAATTACATCAATATTTATTAGTGAGACAGGTATACATAGATAGGAATCTATAGTTAAATTTAATAAATAAAATGTAATGTACATAGCTTTTGGTGAAATGTGGGCGTTTACCTATTCTCTGCTAGAAGTACTTATTCTGTTTAATGTGTTATCTGGTATAATGAGTGATCCTGTGTGCTATTAATATTTTTTCAGAACATTAAGATTAGATGAAGTGGATAGATGTGTTATAGGTAAAAGGAAGAAGGAACGAATAAGAAATCTTCGAACCGTTTGCAATAAAATATTGGACTTTTGCGACCGTCAAGACGCGGATGATATGCTCTATGAACAGGTATATACACTTATTATTTTTTTTTGTGGAATTACTACAGACAAGAATAAAGTTTTCATATACCGATTAGATATATAATATAATAAATATATTGCTTTGTAGATCGCAGAGGGCAAAGAACCACCTCAGCACAAATTGGAATTAAAACCCAAGAAACTTAGAATACATCGAGGGAGAAAGAAAATAAAAAGAGCGAAAAGTTTGTTCGCATCGACACCACACAACGCGGGGGATAAAGCCAAGCCTACAACTTCAGAGAGAAAGGATGAGTTTCCCATTGAGTTCTTGAAGACATCGAGAAATACTTCGCCGACAAAGATGAAGAGGACGGTTGTCGTGAGAAAGACGTTAGTCAGAAATAGAACATCGAAGATTAAGTCGAGCCCAGACAATACAGATTCTACCGATATTCCCGGTAGAGTCAGCATTACCCGACGCAAACTTATTAGAAAGAAACGCAGCAAACGAAAGAAAATAGCACCGAACGTGTCTCCACCGAGACCCTCAGGTACATTAGACTGGCCCGACCCTTGAAATTGGACAGGTGTGTAGAAGATATTTAAGCATTGTGAATTTTCAGGTGCCTCGAATAATGTGCGATATGTATCTACCCCATTATCAGGACGTGCGATAGCAAGACGAATTAAACAGCTTCTAACAGTGAATAAAACACTAACTAACTAAGTCTTCAGACTTGGTCTTAAGAAATACTAATCAAATCACATCAGCAAGGTCTTCTCGCACCAATTATATAAAATAAACATATTTTAAATAGTTTTTTTTAGATTTTTTATCAAGTACCTGCTGCAGAACACTGCAAATCGGTCTTCTTTTGAATGCGAATGGTACCTAATAATCTACACAGTGCTTAGTACTGGGCACAACGATCTTTACCAATATTCATTTATATTACTCTTTCTAAAACCTTCCAACAAGAAACCCAAAACTGGTAACTATTTTTACAAGTACATTTAGGACTTCTGTAGCTACCTAGTGACAAATTGGTAGTTGCTTTAGTAGTTCGGTAGGTCCGAATAGGTATACAATTTACAAGGAGTGTAGGGGTCAGTGTATAATATAAATGTAATATATAAATATATGGGTTGCAAACAAACAAGCGAAACTTAAGTAAGATCAAACCTTAGTGAGAGCTGGAGTCTTTACCTACTAGGTTCGAGACCTGTATGACAAGTCTCCAGGCCCTCTATAAAATATCGGCTTGCCAAAAGTATTAACATATGACATATTATGTATGTGATTATTTTTGAAACAATGCAATATAAAAAAGTTACATTAGGTACCGTCGAATCCATTCTTGTATTAATTAATTCTTAAATACTACCTGCTTTTCAGAAAATTAATTTTAACTAATAAATTATTTCAATTTGTCTCAATAATCAAACAATAATAAGTAAACAGGTACTGAACAGGATCTGTACTAAATTAATATTTACTGATTACAACTGTTTGATTGATCATAAATAAATTCAATACAACAAACGTTTATGAGCAATATACTGTGATAGTTTCAGAACGAAGAATTAGTGATGCCTGTTTATTACTAAACTTAATATATGTTGCTAACTAATGTCAAAGTCATTATTGTTATAGAGCGCTTACTATTAGGCCGGTTACACACGTTGGTCCCAACGTTTGCCCTAACGCCAGTCGTCCAATGTGTGGATCGAGGAATTTACATTGTCACCAAGACTGGGGCGAGCGCTGAGAGTTGGTCAGCGCAGCTCTTCGGTTTTATCAAAGGAATCTGCGACTACGCTCGTGATCCGATCTCTCCATACGTTCAATCAACATTGGTACGAGCATTGGCAGCAACGTGTGGAGCCGGGGTAAAATGAATGTGTATTATATACACTGTTCAGTTAACTCGCTAGTTTAAGTTATTTTTAGCACTACCTTAAAAATGATGAACTGTACAGTATAAATAAATCGAAGTGTGTGTAACATCTTCCTGCTGTAATTAATGATATATATCATGCTTTTTAATAAATATTTATAACTACCTGATACCAAACAGAAATTCAGTAAACCAATGGTATTATAATATATAAACAGAAAACTTTGCTATTTAGTTTATTGTAATTTTAGTCGATCTTTAGAAATCTGTCTTCAAAAGCTAAGCTATACGAAATGTAGTAACGTCACCATCATTATCCGATCAAATTAGAAAGATGACAATGTTATTGTTCAAGTGGCAACTTCTCTTTCTTTTGCTTACAAATTGAAGGGAATACAACTGTCAAACTTTGACGAACTGAACATCCCCATTCATTCGCATTATCTTTCGAATGATGCATACAAATTGAATTGACCCAGTAAAATAATAAAATAAAATCGAGCCGAGATCCATCCAAAATTATATTATGTAGTGAAAATTAAACAAATAGAGCTTTATCGGGAAGTTTCCTTTGGTAAGACAAAGCGGGATAAAATGCGAGTGCTCGTGTGCCGTATTTATGTTGTTTTGAGTAAAAGTTTTTGTGTAGTGTTATGTGCTCATCGCTAAACAGTGGTATTATTGTTTTAATTCCCACGCTCGTTTTGTGAATGTTGTAGATACATGTGAAGGGAAGACCGATAATGTCTGACTACGATCTTCAGTTCCAAGCAGATTTGGAGAAGGCCCAGGCTTTAAGTTTAGAAAGTCTGGCCCTAGATCAGTTTCGTAGGCAGAAGATACTATCTAGCCCAGGTAACTGACGTAACTTTGTTTATTCCGCGAGATTACTGATGATCCAAGGTCTGTGAAAAATTTCACGCAACTACCTTTCATGTGTAGTTAGTGATAATGTAATTTGGCATTCATGCTTTGATAATTCATAACCGCCTACGTAAACGTGCCCATATTCATGTAAATGGGTTAAATGCCATGATTAAAAATTAGAGAAATAACAAAGTGGTAGATTTGGTTAGATTATTTTAAAGTTTCAGAATTTTAAATTTTATTTATGTTGCCTGTTAGTTCTATGTCAAGTTTCTAAAAATACAATTTGCCATGGAATAATTTAACTTCTTTTCAAATACCCCCAAAAGATCAAAATAACCCCAACAATCTATAAATATATAAATTATTCCCGATTTCCCTTGGTCACTCCATAACTTGCAAATGATGACATCAAATTGCATTATTCTCTTTTGTTATGTTCCTTATTGTAAAGACAAGGTTTTACTAAAAGAATGAACAAATCTATAGAGAAATGTTTCGAAAATCTCATACCACCTAAGCAAAGTTGTGGCAGGCAGCGAGTGTTAAATACCTAATATTGATTTAGCGTATGCATTTGCTAAATAGATATAATAGAATGCTTCGGTTCAAAAACATGAAAACACCTGGCATTTGTTATCATAATAAAGTTAGCTATTAAAGCATTACAATTCAATGGTATTTGTAGGTAAATAAACCTATGTTATTACATATTTGGTACTATCAAGCCATGTTATTAATTTAATAATCATACAAGGTTATTGTGATGGTTATAATATCCTCTGATTTTCACTTAGTCAACTGGTATTTAATTTTATCAGACAAGCCCCATATTTATTGCAGCAATATTATTAATTAAATTAAAAATTTAGTTTCAATATTATTTCACAATAATATTATTCGTCACAAATCCTTATTTGAGTACACAAAGCCACTGAAAATGGCAATCGACGTGACTAAGTGACCTTTTATTGGTACAACGAGATCAATTGATGCAGTGTAAACAAGAAAAATTAATATGCATTGTCAGTTCAGCAAAGTGTCTGTACATCAATCAGGAGGGAAGTTAAAGGTCAACAACCTACAGTAAATAGGGCACTGATTACACGGAATCATGATAAATCAAACTTCGTAGTTTGTGCATTGCTGTAGTTTAAATAATTAAACTTTCAGTTATTGTTATTTAGTAAACAATTGTTTATCTTTTCACCTGTTATTGATATAAAGTATCTATAAGTTGCACACCTCCAATCATAGGTGATTCGCTTATCAGAGTGATATTATTTAGATAATGTCTGCGAGGTGGCAAGTGTTAGTGCCCGAAGGCGTGAAGAACCTGACGGCCCGCCGCCCGCGCTGCCGCCGCCTCCGCGCAAGTCGCCACGAGGACGGACCTCCGTCTCAGACGGGCCCAGGTAACACCACAAACTCTATATTTATTTATTTATTTATTTAGGGTTGCTAACAAAAAAAAAAAAATTCATCTTATACAGTATGAATTCAGACTTAAAACTAGCTCTTCATGTACATTCAATTATATATAAGCAACCACATCCTACGTAGTCAAAAGTCTAGTAACATTTTTTTCAAAAAAAGAAAACATTTTTTCATTAATTAATTAATTAAACAAAACAAAAATATAGATTTATCAATTATAAGTTTAGTAAAAAATACATTTAATTCCTTAATGAGTATAATAAATGACACGGTTTTTGTGGAATTTTTTGATGTTATCATGGTCGATATCCACCTCAGGTTTACGTGAAATTGCATTGTAAATTTGCATAGCCCTTGTAAGAGGGGAGGTATTACCTAAGTTAGTTTTGAGTGATGATCCTTTAAACAAGTTATATGTAAGAGAACGAGGTAATCTACTAGGAATATTAATGTCATATTTATGCCTTGATCTCTGAAAATGTATCTCATGAATTACATAAACAAAGATAATATTAATTTGCTATTGCATAAGACTTATATGTAGCCGATGTGGATATGAAACACTTCTGATTAAACTTAGAGGTACACACATAATAATATACATGTAAATTAAAAATGATATGTCATGCTTATGTGTATATCATGAATTTAAACCTTGTGTACATAAGTATAAGCTTGATTTTTCAACAAATCATCTCATAGATATTAGATAAAGTAAATATTTGCGTATGTTGTCATAACCTTATTTTTTTTTAATAAATTATCTTACTGGTAAGTAGTAGTAGTTTTGCAATAAGTTAAAATTAAATATTTCAATTAGTTAAAAGTCTGGAGATTCAACCCACCCTTACCACTTTGGGGTATAAAAAATAGCCAACCTATTCTCAGACCTACCAAATATACATAATATATTGGTCATTCCTTTTCAGAAGAGTGTGATAACAAACACTGTGACACAATTTTTATATATATTAGATTACATGCATATCCTTCTCTTCAATCATAGTACTTATTAATTGATTGTCAATTATGTGTAATGCAAATAATTTACTTCATTGTGGTCTGACGATAAGTAGATTATATTTTTAACTCAACTTTTAGTAGTTTTCTATATTAATCTATATTTTTCTATATTAATCGGCCATGGACAATACAAAAGTAAATGTACAAATTGGCTTTCTTATCAATAAATCAATGATTCATAAGTACATCATATACTTGATAAAGAACATTTAAAGAAGGATTTTTCTTTATTTTTTTTTATGTAGGTAACTATGCCATTTATTAATTTTAGATGGCAATTTAGTTGAATTATAGTAGTTGGTAATTATGGTTAATATGTATTATAGCTTTTAAACTCCTTATACAACATCTGACTTTGTTTCACAACAACACAAATTAGTTACAACTAATATTAACGCAACTGATTAGCCATTAAACTCGGATGTTTACACTGACACAGTTGTAAAAAATTGTTCATCATATTTTATAAAATATCCGGTTTTCCTTTATTGATTTGAGTACAATAATAGGATGTAGACTGCACGTATAGTCGTCGACATGCTGCGGGTTCGATTCTCGCATTCGATCACAAGTATTTGTGTGAATCGCAAATAAGCTTGTTAAATGTATGTTAGAGACTGCGATACAGTGATTAAATGCTTAAACTAGAGTTTCATAATAATAATAAAAAAACACGAAAGTAAATTAAAAAAAATATTTATAAGTAATATTATAATGATTTCTTAAAAAAACACAACTCTAGCTTACCTTTATACAAAAACAACAGGTTGTATAAGTCGTTCGGTCGTGCCAAATCGCTGCGCTGATAAATCCGACGTAAGACGGCCATTTCATAAGAATTCTAATTTAAACATTATAATTGCTTAAATTATAATGTTAAAATTAGAATTCTTCCGTTTTTCATGTAATATAAATATAATATAATGCAATCCATGTAAATTCTTCCGTTTTAACCTGATTAATACTAATGTTACCCTGCCTATATATTATGTGCAATACAACATGGTAGATTGGCAATAGTCACAACTCTGATGTATTTCTGTCGTCAGATCAACTGGAACCAGTCCAACGAGAGACGAGAGCAGTGACTTGATATCGTTCTCGAGCCCTACCACTAAACATGCGGCGAAGGAACCGCACGTGAAGCTTAAGGAGTACATCGATCAGATTAATAAGTATGTATTACAATAACTATCTATGTATTGAGATAATTGATTTTCTAATGGTATGTTTTTTACACGTTACATGTATTAAAAAATAGACACGTAGACGTAACGTAGACACAATCGATGAGTAACCCCCCGTTCACACTAGTCGTAAGTCGCATACGACTAAAAGTCGAATGCTCTGGTCACCATACACTTTATATGGAGCTGTTCACATTGGATGAGACGCGATTTACATATAAAATCAGACTTTCGACTTTTAGTCGTATGCGACTTACGACTAGTGTGAACGGGGGGTGAGGGTGAAAACGTGACGTTACTTGTGGCTACAATTTTTACCCACAAGTGACGTCATAAGCCCCCACTGCAGAACTATAAAGCGCTTAAACTTTGTAATTTTTCATTGATTTGATAGAAGAAAAAATACAAGGTTTTTTTTTCTCTCTTTATCTATCTAGTGGACTAAATAGATATTTCCTTTTCATACCCAGTCCCTTCCCCTATTGTCTGTCTAGTCCAAATATAAATTAATGACTAATGTATGTATTGTAGGACGCATTGCATTCTGAGTAAATCTTAGTGTTTGTTTGAGTAAATGTTGTTGTGAGTCTGTAACTAAACAATTTGTTAGTATTTAGGGTTCCGTACCTCAAAAAGATAAAATGATCCCTTATTTATAGGATTATTTAGTTGTATGTCTGTCTGGCAAGATTTTTTTTCTCAGGAACGCCTGGTGTTATCAATTTGAAATTATTATCAAATACTACGAAATTGATGCATTAAATATAACAAGCTTATATTTTACTTACAGTCATTTACGTTGTTCTTCTTATACATTTCCTTAAAATTCAAAACCTATATAGAGAACCTACAACCCGTTGACCTAGAATCACGAAACTCGGCATGATCCTAGGTCTAAACATCTAAACATTGTACGGAACCCTTAGATCGTGGGTCGGACTCGTACTTGTCTGTTTTTTTTTTAATAGAATTTCTAGTGTGTCAAAATGAAATGAGTGCTAAATAGGAAATACCTCTTTTTTTTTTAAATACGATCACAACTTTTACATCATCGTAAATTCCACCTACATTTTAAATTTCGCTCAATGTTTATATGTTATCAAGAGATAACGTCCAGTGATAAGCTCTATAGCGAAATATTGATAGAGATATCAACGACATATGAAACATTATAATGAATGTTATTAACCTTATTATTTCAATTTCGTTTTGTTATATCAATATCTTCTTAGATATAAAAATGAATGGCTGTGCGTTAGTCTCGCCAAAATTCGGAAACAGCTAAGCCGATTTGAATAACTATTTTTTTGGTTTAAAACAAAGAAAAGGGAAGAATAGGTAGGTAGGTAGGATAGGGTAGGTTAGTTAGTCAGTTGCCGGGAGCGAAGCCGCGGGCACAACTAGTAATAATTATAAAAATACTTGACTGCACAGATAGCCGAGTGTTCAAATTGTGAATTGCTTCCACACCGCCATGTCCGGCGGGTTCGATCTTTTTATAAAACAAACTATATTTCTATTGTAATTTAAAAAATTATATCCACGAATAGTGAAACGCAACTTAACTTTAAGACGTTCTTAAATCTCTTTCTGACGCTACTGTACACCTTAAAGTGACAGAGAGAGCATGAGAACTAACGGCGACCTAAAAACTAATTGACGTTTTAGTATTCCGTCAATGGTTTTGTTTAAGCGAATATAATTTATACAAAGCTAAAGAAACAATACTAAACATGACAGTTCCAGTTTTTTATTGCCAAATAAAATTTTGTGATCTTAGGCTAATTTCAATGATTCATCATTTGTTTTTATGTTATAGTTTGAACATTCTAGAAAGCTATTCTATTACAATTGGAAATTGTTAAGCGGTTTTATAGATGCACAATGCTTTTGAAATATAAAATAATTAACAAAAGAAGTAAATCTGAAAGTAAATATTAAGATATACAAGCTATAAAACATTTGATAGGTTAGTTATAGCTGTAAAGACAAAACTAATAATAGCCAAGCGATTGTATGTCACAGCAATGTATAATTTTCACGTTATTTTCCAGGTTAGGTCAACAGCCTGAAGAGCTAGCATTAAACACAACGGAACAACCGGTCGCCACAATGAACAATCAGAACTATAATCAACGTCCGGGCTATCCGTACGCGCCGCAGTACCCTTATAATTACCAGCAGCCCTACACGCCGATGCCTCCGTATCCGACCACGCCATACGGCATGCCAACACCAATGCCAATGCCAACGCCAATCCCCAAC
The DNA here is from genome assembly GCA_932294365.1 of Diachrysia chrysitis. Classification (NCBI taxonomy): domain Eukaryota; kingdom Metazoa; phylum Arthropoda; class Insecta; order Lepidoptera; family Noctuidae; genus Diachrysia; species Diachrysia chrysitis. The sequence goes on along the minus strand of OW028649.1, from coordinate 4,275,656 downwards.
TATTCGTATTACACTCCTATGGCGGCTCCGTCAGAGATGTCGCCGACGTTCGTACCTGTGAATACACCGATGTATGCGCCGACGGTGCAGTACAGTCAGACAAGGATGGCATCACCCGTTCCCTACACATACCCTCCGGCATACAACTACAATACAACGAACATGATATCCCGGCCTCCGAGGCCGATCTCTATTTATCCGCAGCTGAATCAAATTCATACGTACCCACCGGTGCAGATGAATCCGCAGAACAATGGTATGAATAATAACGGCGTGAACCAGACGGTTGTCAAAACTGAGCCGCCAAAGGACAGTGTCGAAAGTAACACTAGGAAATTATCTGAAGTCAGCATTGCGGTAAGTTTAAACTTTTAGTTTTTTGAGGGTATAATGCTACCGGGATGTTTTAATATAAGGAACTATCTACAGAAATATATAAAAAGAAAACTAAAAGTAGGCGTATGTGTTTTGTGTATGAAGTGTGTCTTGAAAAAAGAAATATGTCAAACAACTCAAAGTTATCCTTTATTCGTGTTTTCTTGTTACTAAGTGAGTTCAACAGAAATAAGTTTTTGTTGAGAATTTATTGTCAAATTAGCTAAGCTCACAGTAAAAACAGGCCTATTTAATTCCGAGGAAAATGATTGATTTTTCATTTATACATTGTTTTGAGTTTTGTCCTCGGATAACCGCTTAACGTAGGTTATGCCCAGTCTATAAAAGGTGTTTGTGGTATTATTTGAGGTCAATAAATTGTTTAAAACCATGTTTAGTAGGCATACTCGGATGTAGTTGATGGCGTGATTTATGGCGTATTTTAAACATGTTATTGTCTAAAATACGTCATCAACTACATCGCTTACGTGCGTTGATGGTAACTTTGATATCTTTTTTAAAGTTAGCTATTAAGGCTGTCTCTTCAGGAAAGTCTATCGTTTAGTTATTTTATTACACGGTAAAAATATTGCTTATGTACTATGTTATAAGTAAAAAACATTTAATTAATTTTAAAATAATTAAAACGGAACTTTTAATTTATTTCAGTCAAACGAATCAAATGACGTTGTAGGTAGCCTGCCAAAGTCAATGAATCTGATCGACTTCGGCCGCAACACAGCTCAAGGTAGCGTAAGAGTTAGTGTGCTTGAGGCGTTTGATCCGCTACTAACTGAAAAGAATAATATCGGTGAGTGGTTTGTGTTTCATTTCATATGGACTTAGAAATGAGACTTAGATTTATGAAGTTATATAAACTTTAGACCCTACCTTATACCTACAGTAGAGTAAAAATGAGAATACTTTAAACAGATTCAGGAAACAAAATTTGTCGAAATAATGCAACAATATGATTCTACGGAAAAAATAATATAACCTAACATAAAAACTATGTTTTTCATCAACAAATTCAATAGCGATACTTGTACATGTTTAAGGTCATAGTTCATTAGACACACGACACCCGACTAGCACCACCTCCTCGATCGATCGAGAGGTGGTCCACGGTTGGATGCCGCTTTGTTAATCAGTGAACGTCAGGTGGTGAACAAGTGGAGGTTAAGTGTGTCCGCGAATTAATGAGTAGTTTGTCATGTGATGTAAGATGCATCGTCCTCACGCGTGAACCTCTCACGGATAGCGCCCGGTCCATTCGGGACCTGCGCGTGGGCAAGGCAAGCGTGCGAACAACGGCCGGTCATAGAGTGGTCCATCCAGCCCGCCGGCGAGGTGCACCGAAGTTCCATGTAGTGAGCATATACCCATAGTACTTCATACAAAGAATACTAACCGCTCGCCAGGCGGTGCAGGCCGGGTGTCTGGTGTCTCTAATGAGTTATGACCTTTATAGTGTTAACAGAATTTGTGACTGTGTATCTAAGCAGTTGCAATCATTGTAATTAAAATAAAGGGTACCTACGTGAATTTCTTGCGTTTTGTAACAAGACTCACACACTCACAAGTGTGTGATAAAAACGTGATGTATTAAATAATAGCAACCGTATTTAAAGTAAATATGTATGATAATGTCAATGTCTAAGACCTAGACTTATTTCTGTGTTGTACATAATGTCTTTGTTAAAGTTTCAGATGTGTAGTGATGTTCTCATTTCTAAGTCTGTCCTCATTAAACATTTGTTTTTTACAGTCTTTTTCAAAGTTCAATCCTCTTTTGTACTGTGACGTCAGTGAGTGAAATTCATATTATGAGTGACTTCACTTTGGTAAAGATTTCGATTATGTTTGGGGCCATACACTTTTGTATATACTCATAGTACATAGAAAATCGGGTAATACTCGAAATGTGTACTTAGTGAAGTCCGACTCACAAAGGGTCATTATATTATGCTCATGCATGGGTTTGTATCACTCGGGTCCAATTTTACTTCATTGTAAATCAATCACAATATAATTATAATATACATAGATTGTCGATGGTGACTAAATACATGTTTTAAAACATTCCCGTTTACGTGTTGTAGAAATACTGACTTGGATCTACTGATTTGGATCTTGGATTCCAGAAGTTAACTTCTGGAATCATGATTATAATTAAACTATCCAACTTTCTCCAGTAGTAAATAAAGTTGTATAGCTTACTAACTTTTACGTTAAAGTTTTTCTAAATCCCGTACTCTGAGACGTTAATTGTTACTTAAGGGAATTCTTACTCTTGGATTTAAGTAAATCAACTCTAAGATCCTTTAAATCGATTTAAGTAAGTCAAATCTCAGAATTCTGAGAGGATGCTTATTTAAATCAATAATAAGGAATCCCTTAAGTAACTATTAATATCTCTGAATACGGTAGTTAGAGCTATGGACTTCGTTAAGAATGTTAATAGCTAAATCACCGTAGTCTGTGTTTCTAAAACATTGTTTAATTGTGTGTGGGATTACGTGCTAAAATAAACACACCTTGTTATAATGGTTGCACTTTTTAAACGCTAGGTATAACATATAAAATCAACTTTCTTGTGGGGACCTCATATATTACGTACATTTTAGAATATCAGGTCTGGACGTAAGCCTTTATTATCTTTTTATTCGGTATGTATACTATTTTGCCGGTGTTTGACAGCTAAGGGGGTTTCTCGTATCGTATCAACTCTGCGGCCGTGTCTTTAACATCAGTATCCATAATAATATATCTTGATTTAGCTGCTTACGAAATAGTAAATTAAGTTGATTAAGTAAATTAAAATAAATGTTAAATCTAGTACTTTTCGGGATACTCTATGTGACTAATATGGGGTACTTAGATAATAAAACTATAAATGGGTTGATTTAGAATCGTGTTGATAAGAAGAGGAACGCAATCAGGTAATTTGCAGTCGCTGGCAGCCGACTTTATGCAAGATTTGAAAGTTAAGTCATCTTCATCAGCACATAAACATCAAACCAATAAGCACATCAAATGATGATGTACAGTAACGCACAAAAAACTAAACTATATATTAAATAAAAATATAATAACATAGAATATAGAATAAATTGGTCTTATTTTTTTTTTTTTTTTTTTTTAGTATAATAACTAAGTTTTCAAATAGTATCGTGAACTTATGTGATTAGATTTTCTAAAGGAAAAGCCAGCTAAACGTTCCCCATTAGCAGTGAAATAAATTGCCTTTAATTTTAAGTAATATTAGTCGTGAATAAAAATTACTATTTCAAATAACATAATCAATGGTATTGGAGTACATAATATCCATATTCAATGTAGGCTGACTAAACTTATATACTACAGAACATGCAGCCGCATCAAGCGAGTCTTCGAGCAGTGTGTACGAGGAATACGATCCCTTGGACTTCCTGTACGGCGAGACGGAGATGCGGGAGGCTGTGTACGCGACCATCACCAAGAAGGATACCAAGAAGCTACCATCCCCGCCGCCGAAGTCTATACCCAGTGTCCCCGCCGTCGCTTTGAGGTCTACCACTGTAAGTATATGAGGTTGAAATTGAATATTTTCAGGTAGAACATTTTCTTGTGGCATTAAGTTCCGTTTATACCATTGATTGTATTATTATCAGCCGTTACTAGACCAAGCTTATTTGCTCATCTTCCTAGTTTAAACTTTTAATTTATTGTTATATATAACACCACATGTTTTTTGCTACCTGTCCGTAATATGCCCAAAAGATGTCCAAAGATTATGTCTAAGCTTTTTACTCTATTTTGAATGTTTTTCGGTTTTATATAACACATGTTATATTTGTTTCAGAATAAGCTTTACGACTGCATAGTGAAAACGAGAACAAGAAACTACGATAGTGAACACAAAGCTTTCCTCAAAATGGTTTTAGATGTTAGAAGTAAGTGGAACCATTATTATTAGCTATTCATACCATTATGAAGAGATGTACACTGGGTTAAACCACAGAATAAAGAATAGTACTACGTACAGAAGATTCTCTCCGCAAAAATACATATCAATAACGACTCTAGCTGCGATGAAATAAAGTGCAGTTTGGCTTGCAGTGTTGCCTATCGCGATATTAACCTAAACATTATCGGTCTCTTCTAACGCATAATTCTGCCAGGTGCGTCGCGTTAGGGTTGTAGACTTGTTGCTATCGACAACATAACTATCTAATAATAGAATTTCGCGAGACGCGACTAGCGGCAACATACGCCATTCGCCTGCCCGGGAGGTGCGCTGAACGTACCTTAACTGCGGAGTGAAACAGCAGTGGTTAAACTCAGAATTTCTTTAGATTAATAATTCTAAATATATCCCTTACAGAAAGGTTTACCTGGAGCGCCGAGCGGACGAACCCGGGGCACGTGATAGCGGCGCGCTCCGGCGGCAAGTACCCACCGAACACCAGCATCAAGATTCTAGTCCACCACGCGCACTCCGACGAACCCATCACCTTTACCTCCGATGGTAAGGCAAAAGATACCTTAGATTGTTACTAATAGAGTCTAGAACTGGTCATGTTGAAAAGAATAGTTTTTTTTGTTATCGATTACTTATCAGACACATGTCTGATGTGACTTATTGAGGAACTAGCTGTCCCCCGCGACTTTACCCGTGTGTTTTAGTTTCAATGGTTTTTCATTTTTGCTACATTTTTCATTCATGCTTTGCTCCTTTTGGTCGCAGCGTAATGTTATATAGTTTATGGCCTTCCTCAATAAATGGGCTATCCAACACTGAAATAATTTTTCAAATCGAACCAGTAGTTCCTGAGATTAGCGCGTTCAAACAAACAAACTCTTCAGCTTTATATATTAGTATAGATTCTCGAGACAAGTTAATTGAGTTCCTTATGTGTATTGCATACCGTTTATATTGATTAGTTATTAAAAGTTGTGTATTCTGTTTCCAGTGGAATCGACGGTAGAACATGTGATATTAACTGTAGTCTGTTCTCTAGACGAGGACATTAGAGAGGATATGTCTGAATATATGTTGAGGGTAAGATAACAATGATAATACTTCCGAATTACTAAAATCAACCTTACAGCTTTGATATAAAGGTGCTTTTAACTTTAATCTGTTGTTACTGGGGAGGAAAATATACAAGGTGATTCCTTTTTGTTGTATATCGGTTATTAAAACGATTGGTATTCGATAAAAAAAAACAAATGAAAAAAAAAACCGGAATTTCAATACTATAAATGAAAGTAAGAAAACAGTAATAATAACGAAATTCGATTTATTATTTTTGTTTGTTCGCCGAATTTTTAATGCCCTTTGTTTTTTTACAATGATAACAGAATCAGCTTGTAGATGGCAACACACGGCCGCTAGTGTTAACAAATGAAGTAAAATTTTCGCATATAAAACACTAGAGGTCAGCGCTATCGCCGCTCACGCAAATGCAAAGCTTTGATTAAATACTCCTATTCTCCTCTTTCTTCCACTTTAATATTAACATACTCAGTCATATTTCAGGTATGGGGAGCAAAAGAATACCTTACACCTGGCAGTTCGCTCAGCGAATACGACTACATCCGCGAATGTGTGCGTCTCGAGAAAGACGTTACGTTATGTCTTATGGAAGGCAAAGACAATGCGCTAGCGAGGACTGACAGAGATGACGCGAGAGACGCTCACTTAACGTTGGATGATCTGCTGCCGTGCCATGGGGCCACCACGCAGTTGTCGTTCGATAACCTGTCCATATTACTAGGTGAGTAATAAGCACACTTACGCTAAAAAACATATAGAACCATGTCTTTAGTTTATTAAATAGTTATCTCGCGGTGGCCTAGAGCTGACGAGCTTGGTGAATATTAAAATTTTGGGTGGTAATAAAAGGCGCAAACGGAAGGCCTTTGCCCTGCAATGCAATGTAGCCATGATAACTACAACGATACTAATATTGACAAAAAACAAAATAGTTTTTAGCGGTATATTTCCAAAAAGACGAAGCGGTCGGTCTAAGTACTAGGCAGCTTTGTAAAAATTTGAAAAAGAAACATCGATGTCAATAAACAATTTTTTGTCTTAGGTGTTTAGGTAACCCTCTTTTGGAACACTAAATAATTGGACTATTATACCAAATTTAATTGTATGATTGTTGAATCACAGAGACTCTAGAAGGCGAGCTATCCCGCGCGATAGGCGTAACGGGTGGGGAGGGCAGCTGTTCCCCTAAGGCCGTGTTCCAGGCCGTCAAGGCCATTTGCGCACTCGCCGGCGGCGTCGAGACGCTGCACGTTACACATACGCTTAATGCTTTCGCTCAGGCTTGTACCACACAGGTATGAAACTTTTACTTTGTGTTATTAAATGTTGTATTGATAGCGGAATGTTACAAGACACATTTAACATTATTTTCGCTTGGTTCCTATAGGCAAAACACGTAGAAAAATGTATTTATGTTCTTCTGAAACTACTGTGTAAATTGCGCATTTTGTGTAACTCTGTGAATTAAAATTTTAGTCAAAATGCAGTAACAAAAAAAAAAAGATTTATCTAAATTAAGCATGAAACGAGCTAAAGCAGCATCCTACTGCTTTAGCTCGAATAAAAAAAGATCGAGATCGAGATCGAAATCGAGATCGAGATCGAAATCGAGATCGAGATCGAAATCGAGATCGAGATCGAAATCGAGATCGAGATCGAGATCGAAATCGAGATCGAAATCGAAATCGAAATCGAAATCGAAATCGAAATCGAAATCGAAATCGAGATCGAAATCGAGATCGAGATCGAAATCGAGATCGAAATCGAGATCGCAATCGTGATCGAAATCCAGATCGAGATCGAAATGGAGATCGAGATCGAGATCGAGATCTTTATGCGAGATCGAGATCTTTATGCGAGATCGAGATCTTTATGCGAAATAGAGATCGAAATCGAGATCGAAATCGAGATCGAAATCGAGATCGAGATCGAGATCGAGATCTTTATGCGAGATCGAGATCTTTATGCGAAATAGAGATCGAAATCGAGATCGAAATCGAAATCGAGATCGAAATCGAGATCAAAATCGAGATTGAAATCGAGATCGAAATCGAGATCGAGATCGAGATCGAAATCGAAATCGAAATCGAAATCGAAATCGAAATCGAAATCGAAATCGAAATCGAAATCGAAATCGAAATCGAAATCGAAATCGAAATCGAAATCGAAATCGAAATCGAAATCGAAATCGAAATCGAAATCGAAATCGAAATGGAAATCGAAATCGAAATCGAGATCGAAATCGAGATCGAAATCGAGATCGAAATCGAGATCGAAATCGAGATCGAAATCGAGATCGAAATCGAGATCGAAATCGAGATCGAAATCGAGATCGAAATCGAGATCGAAATCGAGATCGAAATCGAGATCGAAATCGAGATCGAAATCGAGATCGAAATCGAGATCGAAATCGAGATCGAAATCGAGATCGAAATCGAGATCGAAATCGAGATCGAAATCGAGATCGAAATCGAGATCGAAATCGAGATCGAAATCGAGATCGAAATCGAGATCGAAATCGAAATCGAAATCGAAATCGAAATCGAAATCGAGATCTAGAACATAGATGTATGTTGAGGTGTACACATAGTGTGTTGTGTGCAGGGCAGCAACAACGTGGTGACGCCGGAGATAGAGTCGGAGCAGGGCCCGTACTGCGCCGTGTCGCTGCGCGGCGCCACGCGGCGCGAGGCGGTGGCGGCGCAGGCCGCGCGCCTCCGCGACGCCGTGCGCGCGCTGCTGGCGCTGTACGGCCGCACGCGCCTGCTGGACTTCCGCCTGGCCGACACGCACTACCTCACGCCCACCAACCCCGCCAGTAAGCACCGCCACACACTACAAACTGTTCACGACTGATACAAGGACGCCGTGCGCGCGCTGCTGGCGCTGTACGGCCGCACGCGCCTGCTGGACTTCCGCCTGGCCGACACGCACTACCTCACGCCCACCAACCCCGCCAGTAAGCACCGCCACACACTACACACTGTTCACGACTGATACAAGGACGCCGTGCGCGCGCTGCTGGCGCTGTACGGCCGCACGCGCCTGCTGGACTTCCGCCTGGCCGACACGCACTACCTCACGCCCACCAACCCCGCCAGTAAGCACCGCCACACACTACAAACTGTTCACGACTGATACAAGGACGCCGTGCGCGCGCTGCTGGCGCTGTACGGCCGCACGCGCCTGCTGGACTTCCGCCTGGCCGACACGCACTACCTCACGCCCACCAACCCCGCCAGTAAGCACCGCCACACACTACACACTGTTCACGACTGATACAAGGACGCCGTGCGCGCGCTGCTGGCGCTGTACGGCCGCACGCGCCTGCTGGACTTCCGCCTGGCCGACACGCACTACCTCACGCCCACCAACCCCGCCAGTAAGCACCGCCACACACTACAAACTGTTCACGACTGATACAAGGACGCCGTGCGCGCGCTGCTGGCGCTGTACGGCCGCACGCGCCTGCTGGACTTCCGCCTGGCCGACACGCACTACCTCACGCCCACCAACCCCGCCAGTAAGCACCGCCACACACTACACACTGTTCACGACTGATACAAGGACGCCGTGCGCGCGCTGCTGGCGCTGTACGGCCGCACGCGCCTGCTGGACTTCCGCCTGGCCGACACGCACTACCTCACGCCCACCAACCCCGCCAGTAAGCACCGCCACACACTACAAACTGTTCACGACTGATACAAGGACGCCGTGCGCGCGCTGCTGGCGCTGTACGGCCGCACGCGCCTGCTGGACTTCCGCCTGGCCGACACGCACTACCTCACGCCCACCAACCCCGCCAGTAAGCACCGCCACACACTACACACTGTTCACGACTGATACAAGGACGCCGTGCGCGCGCTGCTGGCGCTGTACGGCCGCACGCGCCTGCTGGACTTCCGCCTGGCCGACACGCACTACCTCACGCCCACCAACCCCGCCAGTAAGCACCGCCACACACTACACACTGTTCACGACTGATACAAGGACGCCGTGCGCGCGCTGCTGGCGCTGTACGGCCGCACGCGCCTGCTGGACTTCCGCCTGGCCGACACGCACTACCTCACGCCCACCAACCCCGCCAGTAAGCACCGCCACACACTACACACTGTTCACGACTGATACAAGGACGCCGTGCGCGCGCTGCTGGCGCTGTACGGCCGCACGCGCCTGCTGGACTTCCGCCTGGCCGACACGCACTACCTCACGCCCACCAACCCCGCCAGTAAGCACCGCCACACACTACACACTGTTCACGACTGATACAAGGACGCCGTGCGCGCGCTGCTGGCGCTGTACGGCCGCACGCGCCTGCTGGACTTCCGCCTGGCCGACACGCACTACCTCACGCCCACCAACCCCGCCAGTAAGCACCGCCACACACTACACACTGTTCACGACTGATACAAGGACGCCGTGCGCGCGCTGCTGGCGCTGTACGGCCGCACGCGCCTGCTGGACTTCCGCCTGGCCGACACGCACTACCTCACGCCCACCAACCCCGCCAGTAAGCACCGCCACACACTACACACTGTTCACGACTGATACAAGGACGCCGTGCGCGCGCTGCTGGCGCTGTACGGCCGCACGCGCCTGCTGGACTTCCGCCTGGCCGACACGCACTACCTCACGCCCACCAACCCCGCCAGTAAGCACCGCCACACACTACACACTGTTCACGACTGATACAAGGACGCCGTGCGCGCGCTGCTGGCGCTGTACGGCCGCACGCGCCTGCTGGACTTCCGCCTGGCCGACACGCACTACCTCACGCCCACCAACCCCGCCAGTAAGCACCGCCACACACTACACACTGTTCACGACTGATACAAGTACACTGAAATAATAATAATATAGATATTTTTTAATTCTTTACCATATCCCCTGCAATTTAAGGTGCTGTGCATTTACAAACATGATTAAATTGTTACATTTGTCAATAAAATGGATATTCGTCATTTTTCCATGTAATCTAAAAGTAATGGAATCGAAATATGCCAAATTACCTGAGTTACTTTTTAATGCAAACGAAGAAACTCGTTATCCCTCCAAAAAATACGAAAAAAAAAAATCTTTTCCTCTCTTTCATAAAACTCTGTAACCAAACTGTTTGTTAACAGAAGCGGTCCCCTCTCACAAGATATCAGAGACAACATTATTCTGCGTCGAGGCGGTCCACTGTTTCCCACTATGTTGGAACCACGAGGACTACATGTTCCACGCTCAGGTGTACTACGGAACTCGTCCGCTTAAAGCGCTACACTTTACTCAGCCGTCTAAGATTGAATGCGCTGGGTTCTATCCGAGGATTATATTTGATACTTGGTGAGTTTTTGGAAAATATATTTAGACTTTCATTCGATAACTTGCCTAGGGTATAAGGGTTAGCGGTTTTGAATTTAGTTATTAATTGACTATTAAATCTTTTTCGTAAATCTGAGTTCTTAAGAGCAAGAAATTTGGCACTTGTCCTTAATGGTACACAGATACGTCTGCAGTTAAGGATTACAAACTTGTTACTACCTTTGCCATGTTTTCTGTTCAATCAGGACAACATGTAACAAACTGTTTTCATGCAATAATTAGCTTATCACCAACACAAAAAAAGACGGTAGTAAACACACTTTTATTTAACTGTACCATGTACATATTGCCATCTCCGTCACATTGAAACAACGTCCCATTTACATTCCGCTCCTCACACAGGTTAAACCTAGAAGATCTTCCCATCAACACGCTTCCCCGCGAGTCCCGCCTCGTCATCACCCTGTACGGGCGCTCACAGCGGACACCGGACAGCCAGCACCAGAACGCCGAGAACACCCCGCAGCAGAGCCAGGAGAGCGATGAGAACGATGTGCAGTACGATCTTGTCGAGCTAGGCTGGGCCGCCATACAGATGTTTGATTATGATGGGTATGTGCTATCAGTTGTTTAGTTTACATATACTGAGGCAGATCATTGATAAGAGTAAAATGGATATGGAAAATTTATTATCTTTGTTTTCGAGTGGCGTACACACCGGTTTTCAAGGTGTCGCTAGCTCCGAGGTCCTGGGTTCGATCCCCGGACGGGTTAATGTAGAAAACCACTTTTCTACATTTTCATGGGTCTGGGGGTTTATGGAACCTTCGTTGTCTCTGATTCCATAACACAAATGCTTTAGCTACTTAATTTAGGTTCACAGCAATGTATATGATGTTGTCCACATTTATTTATTTATTATGTGTTCTCTAACATCCCTATTTTTGTTAAACTATGCAACTAAACTTTTCCGTCTTTTTGACAAGTAATGGCCAAATATCACTTGCTAATAATTGGCCTATATTTTTCCGATTTTGTTCTCGATGCTGCTGCTATCAGCAAAGACAAATCTATAGAGATTGAATTTAAATTTTTGGTTGATTTGTGTTAATTATGCCTCAATGTAGAGTTTTATTATTTCACATTTTTCCAACTAAAGACATTATTTTATCGTCGACTAGGCAATCGACACATTATCTGGATAAAATAACTAACTAACTAGAAGATTTACCTAAAAATAACATCATTTACCTCTATTATGTTGCAGTATGCTAGCATCGGGCCACTACGTGTTACCGCTGTGGCCGACGTTCTGTGACCGACGCATTGGTCCGGCGCCACACCCCATGCATTCACCAAATGGACCTTTCCCAGTCGTCAATATTGGTAAGCAGTGTTTACCAAATACACTGCATATTATTGTTGCAATCAAATACATAATAACACTATTAATACCTGTATTCTTCCTGGTAGTCTGCTAATTTATATGACACTGTTCCAGGTATTGATGTTTCGGTATTAAAATTATCATAAATAAACATTTAAATTGATAGCTGAAAATATATATTTTTTAATCTAACTAATATAATACCTATATTAATGTGTTTACGTTTTATCTAGTTCTGAGTAATTTTTAAAGTAAACATCAATGGAAAAATGGTCACCAATTATTATATTTTTAGATCTAAAATATAACAAAATAGCTACATAAACAAGTTGCTAGGCGAGTGTGAGTTTTTATTATATGTCTATTTCCAGAAATTCCTTTATACACGGACACCGGTGTAAAATGGTCGAGTGCTGAAGAAGGTCGAATAAGAACATTGACGCGGGAAGAGCTACCTAAGTTCGACAGTTTAGACGGGCATACGCAAGCGCAGCTGTTGCACCTTATTGAGCAGGGAGCTTACCAGAGGATGCCTAGCGAGTGTCGGGAGGTTAGACAAAAGAAATAGTTTTTTAAAAGGCGTTGTATATATCCGCGAGACAGTCAGTGGATATAAAATTCTGTCTTTAAAATAGTAAATGACTGGTTAAGAGAAAGGTGGGAAATGGAAGCATAAAGACGCATTATAAAAGCTTCTAGGAAAACATCCCCGTAGCATTTGTACAGCAGAGAGATTGAAAGGGTTAAATGTAAAAAAAAAATGTATAGACATGCTATCCTCCTAGACTTACGAACTTTTTTTTTAAGCCATCCTATAATTTTTACATTGTACTTTATCTTATCTTTTGACATTAGAGATTTGTTCTGTAGGGTTCTTTACCTTTGACTTAAAGAATTCTCTTTAGCTTGGTACAGCCTTGAATCATCCTTTTTTGTCTCATTATAGAATAGATTCAAATGACTTAGATACATATTTTTTACTTTTAGATAATGTGGGAAAAGCGCCAGTACCTCGTACAGTTAGCAGGTGCATTGCCTCTAGTCCTGATGGCCGCTACGAACTGGTATGGGGAGCAACGGGAACAACTCATCGCGCTTCTCAATTTGTGGGAGAAACCCTCGCCTTTGAATGCGATGCATCTGCTGTTACCATGGTAAGTGAAAATAGAAATTAAAGTCTAGTTAGCAAATATGGAAACAAATAATAAAAGGCGTTTGTGAAATATAAAAGTAATCTAACTATTAGTTTTGGGATATAAAGCTCTTCAAGTTTGTGGATCTAATATAATAGTATTTTTTTAAAAGATACGATTAATCACTTTTCAATCCCTCTCCATACGATATGGGTCTCGGCGGTGTTAAATAACATTAAACAGTGGATCTGGATTTCGTACAAAAGTCCCAGTTCCCAGCCCCCAGTAGTCCCTCTCAGTTCCCAGTCGTTTTATGTCACCTTCTTAGTCAAAGAGCTAGAATAAAATTTTAATACGTTTACTGGCAGTTTCCCTGACGAGGCAGTCCGCGAGACAGCGACGCTGCTGATCAACGACATGTCGGACGACGACCTGTGCCGCGTCATGCCGCAGCTCGCGCAGGCGCTCCGGCACGAGACCTACGAGGCCAGCCCTGTCGCAGGTTCATGTCCATACTGGCTGTAACACTAATCCCCAATAACAATTTAGAGGGTTGATTTTACTCACCTGTATGAGTAATATATTTTATGACCAGCATTTATATCGCAAAAAAAAATTATTTTCCCCTGTCTACTGTCCGATCAGCTGATAAAATGTATGTATGGGGCAATAAATTTATTTAATTACAAAATCATAATACTCAGCAGAAACACCATACGATGATAAGGCCAACCCTTTTTATTGACGCCTGTTCTTCTTTGATTCATTTAAATCAGTTGCAACCTGGAAGGCGTTTTGTTGTTTTATTCTTTTAATTCTTTGTTTCCAGAATTATTACTGTCCCGCGCTCTCGCTAGCCCAGCGGTCGCACATCGCCTGTTCTGGTTGCTAGTTCACTCGCTACCCAACGTTCCACAGGTCAGTGTTTACACTCGTATGCCGATTATTTTGTGGTTCGTGTGCAAAATTGTCTCACTGTGTCATATTTTGTGTAAGTTAAATGCCGATTGTTCGCTCTAAAACAGTTTTTGTATGGGATTCTACAATTACAAAACACGATAGTAGTCGTAAACCACATTCAGAGATATATTTATATATAAACAAAAGAATAAATAAACGCAAGTCTACTTGTAGTACCGTATTAAAGTATCCAACCATCCACGCTGCCCCAGAGCATGCAGTCCGCGCGGTGAGTTCAGTTACCGTAGCGGTTGGCAGTGGGACACCGTGACTCCGTGACCTTAGACGCATCCCGTCCGCCCTTATCTATGCCAGTGTGTTATATTTTTACAACTTTCTTATCAGTAACGTTGTTTTCAGGCCCCAAACCAAGAGTTCCTGGGCATCAGCCTAGAAGAAGGTGCGAGTGAGTGTCTTGAAGCGGACGCGGGCATGGCGGCCACGTGGCGCTACCGCCTGCTGCTGCGGGCGCTGCTGGCGCTGTGCGGCGAGAACCTGCAGAAGACGCTGCTGCGTCAGCAGCTGCTGGTCAAGGTACACGCAGGTTCACGGGTTCACGGCGCGGGGGCGTACGATAAATCTTTAACTAAATGCTTATACTGTCTTTTTTGGAATAAAATCGTTTATTTTCAAAACCTTTTGGTCGTGATAACGTTTTATAAATCGATGAACGCGGGCTGCACTCACGAAAAAGTGTCACGTTCCGCCTGAGCAGAGCGTGCAAGCGAGAGCGCGGAACAAACAATAGAGAGGCACGATCGGCTTAAACGTTCGGCTTGTGACAGCGGCAGCACGCAACCAACACGGGAACTGTTTTAACTGTTTATAAAGTGAAGTGAAAACTTAATGTGGTTCCCATTGTTTGTTCCCCAGTGATAATAATTCAATTAATAAAAGTATGCAATTTTTCATTAATGTTTTCTTATGACGTTATCACATAAAATTATCGTCCGTAAACCGACTTTACAGACAACCAATTTTTTTAAACAAATACCGCACTAGAACCCCCTTAGTTGCGGGGGTTTCGGAAACATATTTGAATATTTGTAAAAGCCCTCGTGACATAGGGACACTCAGATTGAAACAACTATTCAATTGGACAATCTTTGTGGATACAAATCATTATCCCATGAGAGGAACGAACGCTGCACGTCGTGCCGCGGCAATTTGTGTAACCTATACCACTCCCCTATCCGTGCAGTCACGATGTCAATCTATACTATACTAATATATAAAGCTGAAGATTTTGTTTGTTTGTTTCAACGCGTTAATCTCAGGAACTACTGGTCCGATTTAGAAAATTCTTGCAGTGTTGGATAGCCCATTTATTGGTGAAGGCTATAAGGTATATAACATTACGCTGGGACCAAAAGAAGCGGAGCATTCATGAAAAATGTTGCAAAAGGAAAACCTTTAAAACTAAAACACGGGTTCAAAGTCGCGGGGGACAGCTAGTGTACAATATGATGTTTGTCCACAGACGTTGTCCGAGGTAGCCCAGTCGGTGAAAGAGGCGAAGGAGGCGGGGCGGCAGCGCGCGCTGGGCGCGGGCTCCAGCCGCCTGGCCGCCGCGCTGCGTCATCAGCCCGCCGCGCTGCCGCTCGCGCTGCACAAATACGTGCACGACGTCGACATCAAGTGCGTATCGACTTATATGATGATCTTGTAATGCTTTTGTATTAGTAGTGTCTGTATTTTGATGTAATAAGGCTCCGTTATGGGGTGCATATTTGTTCGGTCCAAAGTTTACAACCGCGAGGACACTATACGTACACCTAAACAACAATTTATTTTAACCTTTATCTTCTATTTCTAGTAGAAACAATACTTATGTTATTACCTGACTGCCAAGGAGATGTTATATATTTACTCTGTTTTTAGTTAATGCAATGCGTCATAATATAAAAATGCTTTATTGTCACCCAGATCGTGTATGTACTTCGCATCGAACACACTGCCTCTCAAGATAAACTTCATAGGAAGCGACAACGCAGTCATTCCCGCTATGTTCAAGGTAAGTCACAATTTCAGGGCAAAATGTTAAATATTTTCAGAGGGTTTTTATTCCGCAGTTCAGGTAGGTTAGACCGTCGCGCCTCCCGGGCAGGCGAAAGGCTGTAGCTTGCCGCTGGTCGCGTCGCGCGTATTTCTTTGATAAGATAGTTATGTTGTCCCAAGCGGCAAATGTATACCCTAACGCGCCGCATCAGACAGAGTTACGCGTTAGAAGCGATCGGCAATGTTTAGGTAAATATCGCGTCAGGCAATAAGTACCTACTTATGCGAGATGAATTGCACTTTGTTGCGTCGTAGTTGGAGTCGCTATTTAGTATTTCATTTCGCGAACTGAACCTTCTGTACTTAATACTATTAATTATTCTGTGCTATTATTCCTTAGTACGGTTAAACAGAGCAATAAACTCCAATATCCTACGTCTAATATTTTTTAGACAACATATGTAACTCAAATACGTATGTATTTTGTTACACTGTAAACAAAACTGAACTTTAAATCTCTTCAATAAGGTGCATAATGCAATTTATTTAATTTACGTTGTCAGGTTGGAGATGACTTACGTCAAGACGCATTAGTTTTGCAAGTGATCAAAGTGATGGACAGTCTTTGGTTGAAGGCGGGCTTGGATCTAAGGATAGTCACTTTCCAAGCGTTGCCAACTAGTGATAAGAGAGGTAATGCTTGCTTGAGCTTTTTTTATTTTACGTCAAATATAAATAATACTTGCTAAACAAAAATTGAGTTTATGTAAACCTTTTTAAATGACTCAATAATTAAAAGTTTCTTATTTTCTGATACCTTTTTTCGTTGTAAAAACTGGTATTAGGTTTTACAAGAAACTCTACTCGATAAACGACTTCTAGAGCGAAATAATTCTAGATGATTAAAAGCATGAAAATAACAATTTCATAAAATTTTAATATTATTTAGGTTTCTTTAATAAAAACTTTAACCACCTTCTGTAAAAACTTTATCTTTACAATATAAAACATATTTTTTTGTCTTAGGAATGATCGAAATCGTGTCGGAAGCGGAAACCCTCCGTGCAATACAGACAGAGTGGGGCCTCACGGGGTCTTTCAAGGACAAGCCCATCGCCGAGTGGCTGGCAAAACATAACCCCTCTGAACTCGAATATCAACGCGCAAGAGATAACTTTACAGGTAAGATCGAAATATGGCTTTTAAGTTGATTATTCAAAAACATATTTAGATAAATGAAAAATAAATATGCAACTATTTTTATTATTTATTACGCATTAACACCTACGCGGCGAGTACTTGTAATTAAATACAAATAGTAGAAATGAAAAATTAAAAAATAACATGCGTGCGTACAAAGTACACATGTCAGAAGTGAAACTTCTTTTTGGCATTGCAATCTGAAAATGAAAAGTTATTTGAAATTAATATTTAATAATAAAAATAATTAAAGAGAATTATTAAAATAAATTTATTTTATATTGTTTGAAAAATAATATAGTCAAATCTCAGATGTTGAATATTAAATTAAAATTCCTCGTGATTTTTTGTAAATATTAAAAATACCTAATCCAATTTAAATATATACAAATTTTTGTAAATTAATGATAACTCTAGAAATTCCAATTTTTAAATTAAAATTTCGTCAAAAGAATTTATGAAATATTGTTATTAGTATTTTATGCACAATGATTTATTGAAATCTCAAATGACGAATTGTAAATAAAAATGCCACGTGTTTTTTGTCAATATTATAAATTATTAATTAAGTTTTGTTTTTGAATTCAAAATTTAGAAAAGCGAATTTATGAAATATTTTTATTTTATGGTTTATTAAATTATCAAATGACGAGTGGCAAGTTGAAATACCACATGTTATTTGTAAATATTAAAACTACCTAACCTTCAAACCAATTATCATAAAAAATTGTAAATAAACAAAAAGATAACAGATATATTACTTACTTCGAATAATTGCTTGATACAGGACAACTTACAAATTTATTCACAAAGTTTTTTCACATAGTTTTTCACAAAGTTTTTATTTATAAAATTCACTTACTGTTTATTCACTGTAGAAGTGCCTAATGATATTGTAAATATTACGCTATGCGACAGAAATGCCATCTAAAGTTCTAATAATTAACTAGTAAACGAATACACAACTAATAGGGCGTGTATTCTTTCTCGATATCCCGTATTCTCTCTCTCTCTTGTTCAATCTTTCTCACTATAGCTCTCTCCCACCTCACACTCCATAGCACTATGCGTGATACGACGTTCGCTCTGTCTCACTTTTTCTCTCAATCTTTCTCACTCTCACTCCACGGCTAGTTGCTCATGCTACGTTCGCCCTGTCTTACTCTCTCTCAATCGGTCTCGATCACTCTCTCTCTCTTTTCCGACACTTCCGTTGCATACCGGCGTGACGTTTCATCTGTAAAAATTTTACCCTCATGCGCCTAAAGAAGTTTCACTTCAAAAAAACAACTGGTGCGTTTAACCAGCAGTCGCAAGTTCGAGTCCTGCCTATGGTTACAATTTTTCCATTTTACTACATATATGTATTTACACCATCACCCAGAGAAGATATTATTACATTGACACTCTGAAACAGAACGCAAGGCGTTTTAATTCCTTTATTATTTAATACTAAACTTTTTAAACTTTTTTTGGGACCCACATAAAATATCACAAGATTGTACAACCTAGTTTTGTATAGAGAGTTTTAAAGTTCATTAAGAAATAAAAAAATACTTTATTTTTACTCAAGGAGCTACTAACAAAACACTGACCTTGAGTTTCCAATGTTAAACATAACTTTACCTCACAGCTTCGTGCGCCGGCTACAGTGTAGCTACATACCTACTCGGCATCTGCGACCGACACAACGACAACATCATGTTAAAGACGTCGGGACATCTCTTCCACATCGACTTCGGCAAGTTCCTGGGCGATGCGCAGATGTTTGGCAATTTTAAGAGGTACGTTACAATGGGAATATAGACTTTATGGCTATAGCGTTAAGTGTGAAAATCACTTGGCAATGAAGAAAACCCCTTTTCTACATTGTCTCGGGTCTGGGTGTTTGTGATACCTTCGTTGTCTCTGAATTCCATAACACAAGTGCTTTAGCTACTTACTTTGGTTCAGAGCAATGTATGTGATGTTGTCCAAATTTATTTATTTATAATTTTTATTATATTTATCGCTTACCCCACAGAGACCGAGCCCCATTCGTGCTGACCCACGACATGGTGTACGTGATCAACGGCGGCGAGCGGCCCACGCAGCGGTTCCAACACTTCGTGGAGCTGTGCTGCATGGCCTTCAACATCGTCAGGGCGCACCACGATCACATACTCGACTTGTTTGCTTTGGTCTGTATGACTTTGATCTTTATGAAATAATCACCCAAATGAGATCCGCTTGTAAACATTGCTGACTAGTCATTTGTTATTTTATTTTTTTTCAAAAAATTATTCTAAATTATTTTTTTCGATTTAAAATAGGATTTTTTAGGGCTTTGTTTAACCTGTTTTACCTTAGGTAGTTTGGGATTTACATACAGTGAAGTCCGATAACATTAAATTTCACTTGAAATTAAAATTCATTAAAAGTTTGTAAAAACTTATAATAATACTTTGTTACTAATGTTTATTGGTAAAATATAAACTGGAACAAGTATCTAAACAACAACTAAAGTAGCGGTTTTGTCTACTGTAAAAATGTATAACATATATTTTTGGATTCCTTTAGTTCTAGAATTAATATAGATATTGTACACTGGTTCTGGAAGTAAACTAGAGATAAAACAATACTAGCGACTAAGCTAAACTAGCAAGCTTGTATGTTTAATCTCGTCTATTTTTAAACCAATTTTAATTTCGGGTTAATTTCGTAATATAATTATTTAAAACAAAACGGTTTACTCTCGCCTATTCTCGGGATCGCCCGACTAGTTTCAGACTCAATAGGAGTCCCTAATCATGAGCTGACGCGAGTCGAACTTCGCTACCACCGCCGCTCGGGCGATCCCGAGAAAAGGCGTGAGTAAACCGTTTTGTTGTAAATAATTATGAATAGTCCTCACGAAAGTTATTATACAAATTTCGTAATAATGATGTAGTTGGAGTGTGTATAAGTGTGGTGTGTGGTCGGCAGATGGCGATGTCGGGCGTGTCGGGCGTGACGAGCGCGGCGGTGGGCTACGTGCGCGCGGCGCTGCTGCCGGCCGCCAGCAACGCCGAGGCCGCCGCCGCCTTCGCGCGCCTCATACACTCCTCGCTCAAGAGCAAGTGCGGATACAATTCTCTACTTTACATTTATATATTGGCTGGCCTGTTGGTCTAGTGGTTAGTGATCCTGACTGCTAAACCAGAGGTAGTGGGTTCGATTCCCACCCAAGACAAATTTTTATGTGATGAGCATGACCATTTGTTCTGTGTCTGGGTGTAATTTATCTATAATATGTATGTATTTAGAAATATATAAGTATGTTTATCAGTTGTCTGGTTGCCATAGCACAGGCTCTGTCCAGTTTGGGATCAGATAGCCGTGTGTGAATTGTCCCAAAAATATTATTATATCTAATATATAAAATTCTCGTGTCACAGTTTTCGTTGCCATACTCCTCCGAAACGGCTTGACCGATTTTGATGAAATTTTTTGTGCTTATCCGGTATCTATGAGAATCGGCCAACATCTATTTTTCATCCCCCTAGATGACTTCCACGCGGGCGGAGCTGCGGGCAACAGCTAGTTATTATATATTAAGACAAAAATGACGTCATACTTCATAAAAATACAGATAGTCACTTATATTAACATCGCCTGCTGAGCTGAAACTCTATTGCTTGTCGGTCACCGCGGACCGACGCGGCGAAACTAGTCGAGCGTTAACGGTTACACCCCGTAAAAACTCGATTATTTCTCATTACCTTGTGAACTATTTTCTGATCATCTTGTACCTTCAAGAAATTAAGAAAATAGTTTAAAGGAAAACTTATAAAATTCTTAACTCTAACCAATATTTTTCTTTTAAGTTAAGTTTGCATTTATTCTAAATGATATGATATAGATAATATGGATATTGAGAATATTTTTTTTAAATTGTAATACTACGAGTATATAGTTTTGTAAATACTAATTTATGTTTATTCCGACAGGTTCACACCAATAAACTTCTTCCTACACAACTTGGCTCAGCTACGCGCTAGTGGCGATCAGAGCACAAATACTTCTGAACTACTATCGTTTATACCGCGGACGTACACGTGAGTTTTATTATAATAATAATTATTATTATTATTGATGTTTGACAATAATTAAGCTTGGTTTACACGATGCAAGTTTATTGTACGTTTAAGAGCAATAATTGTATACTAGAATTGAAAAGTTATTGTTCAATAATTGCACGCAAGTGTGCACACGCGGATAGTATTTATAAAAGTTGCACTGTTATACCAACAAGGAAAAAATGTATATCATGTTAAAAAATTTGTTTACCTTGTTATTGAGCGATAACTAATCGTATCGGTTAATGTTTTAATTATATTGTTATCATGTTTGTAATAAAAATTAAGAAAACTTTGTTCTTTTTTTTTATCTGGCATAGGCTTATTTTTTGTCTAATTCAAGTGCTAATGACCGATACGAAAGAGTCACATTATCAATTCTTACATCTTTTCAGAATGGCCCAAGAAGGTCGTCTGGTGAGCGTAGAATGTCTCGGCTACGAGAAGCGCTACGACCCGGAAAAGCACTACGTCTACGCGCTACGAATCTTCAGACAGGGGCAGACTACGCCGTTCGTGCTGTACCGATCGTACAAGCACTTTACTGAATTATACCAGAAGATTTGTCTGCACTTCCCGTTAGCTAAAGTACACAGGTAAGAATACAATGAATTTTATGTGTCCATTTACTGAGAATATGTCAGTAATCCAACAGCTGGTAGTGTCTGGCTAGTACTTAGAAAGTGAGTTTGATAGCTGTACGCTACTCATGAAATATACATAATTATTAATTACTGTCCGCCCCAGTTTCGCACGGGTGGAGTGAGAATTTCTAAACATATCCATACGTTTTTCTTTATTTTCTTTAATAAAATCTTTGTCCTTTCAATAATGAATATAACAAAAACACGTCTGATTTGGTGCATTCGTTCGGAAGTTACGGCGTCCAAGGAAAATCGGGATCTATTTTTTACATATAGATTTCGGTGAAAAGAACAGATCCTGAAATATTATAGCAGGTAAAAGCACAATTTCATGTATTTTATGTTTATACGATACGCGTTAAGGTAAAGTTGAACAACTCCAAATAATTGGTAATGTTTCCGTATACGATTTGCAATACTTTTTCTTGGAAACGACAGACGATGCGATTATCGCTAAACCCTAATTCATTTTTTGTTATATAAATGGCATTTGTCTGATTAAACGATTTATCAACACTATCTGTTGCGATTAAATTCAAAACAAAACATAAAGTCGCTTAATTTTGACAAGCAATTCCTTATTTGTTTAGGCCTTAGATAATATTGATTTCAACTGTAGATATAAAAAACCCATTCTCAAATATTGATTTATGTTTGATCTTAAATAATGTTGGTTTAAACATAAAACACTAGTCCAGTGAACGATAATGTATGACAATAATAAAATGTACGTTTTAAATGATAGTCCACACGGTATTTGATAAAAAAAAAAACTGTATTTACAATACGCATTCAAACATTCATCATCTTAACATGTAATAAAAAGTCAAATCACTTTTATGCTTCACTGTTATCCCTATTTTCACTTCCATCTATTTTGTAGTTCAAATCCATGACAGTCTGTTTCGTCTGCCTCGCCGGTGCGGTATTCATAGGCCTGCTGCTTATTTGTTGACGGTGCTGCGAGATCATATCCCAACTGCCCGTATCTACAGGCTTGCTGTATATCACATTATTACTTTTGCTTTCTCTCTCTGGTTTAGGCATGTCGGTGTAAGGTGGGGGGCCACTGCTCTTACTTATAGAACTTTCTAAAGTATTCGTTGAATACTGTGATGGTCCTTGTGGTATAGGATTGCTCGATGTGGTTGCAATTTGACTTTGTCCTCCTTGAGCTAAGGGGTTTCCCAAAGGACGTTGTGGCGCTACACCTTTCTTCTTTTTATCCTTTTTCGCTTGCTGTGCTTCTTTTTTCTCTCTTTCTTTCCTCAATTTCTCTTGTTTCGCTTGTTCCTGTGCCGCTAGCTTTTGCTGTTTCTTTAGTTCTTCCTGCCTCCGTTTTTCTAATTTCTTTTGTTCTTCTAACCGCTGCTTTTCGATCTTCTTTCTCTCTTCTAGTCTTTGTTTTTCAACTATTCTTTGCGCGTCTAGCTTCTTTTCCGTAACATTTTCCTGTGGTTTATATTTGATATCGTTTTGTTGTGCTCCGCGGGGGTCTTGAGAAATACCCGGGTTCTCTTGTTGAAGGTTCGGCGGTAGGTTTTTTGCCTTTACTAAATCGCTTGTGCTTTTCACTTGTCGTATCGGCGTTATTGGCGGTTCTGGTTTTGCGATTGGCACTAATGAAGGCGTTACCCGTCTTGGCGCCTCTGGATAACTGTATCCTGAAAATTGTTGTAAGTATTGTTAAATAAACTCTCTCCAACAACGATGAGAGTGGTTTGGTATTCCCATTCGATAGCTAGCTTCCTTGTTATAATATAATGTTTTAAAACTAGGCTAGTTCGAGTAATAGATAGGAATTAAGTTTAATATACATAATAGTATGACTCCATCTCTTTAATTCAGTCGAACTGATAACATACAAACTTCACAATACAGCCCCATCTTTCTTAAAAACCTAATCGACATATGTTTATTTATATATAGGATTACTCACCTCCAAACTCTTCTCTATTAGTTCTATAAGCGCCGCTAACAGACACGACCGACTTGATGTCGTCGTGTCCCATATTATTCTTGCTTCCCTTACCATTGTAGAAGTTAAGGGAAGCTTTGAATCTACCGAACTTGAGCATCGGTGATACAGGATACACAACAGAGAGTAGCTAGTGTTGCCACGTAATTCACTGGGTTGTCAACTGAAATAAATAAATTAAAAATGTTATTTACCAATTCTGTATTTTTTTAAACTTTGGGGCGTATAAGTCACTTGATATATGATTCTTTCAAGTTTGTCTATATATGTGAAGTTATTTTCAATGCAAACAAGAAAAATGCGTGTTTATTTCACTTACCTTTGTTAGATGACGAAATTATGCGCATATAACGCAAAACAATGCCAAAATTCAAATGCAAATAAACACAGGTTGTGGTAACAACACTCGTTCAGACATTAATGTTTAAATCAATACGCCTGTGTTACCAGATAAGATAAGGTATGTGACTCGCTTCCGAGTCGCTAAATAATGACTGTAATCTTATCAAAATTAAATTATTCTTTGTAATCAAAGGTGTAGAACTGGGATTGAATGATATAACAATAGTTATGTGAATTAGTACTACAAATATATGAATAATACACGGACTGCACGATTAACTTATAGATTTGTATGGACTGCTTGAAGCGGTTCGTTTGCTTCAAGCGGTCGACAAAACAAAAAGCGTAAGGCGCACGTTACGTTTAATTAAAAGCGCGGGTAGAGGGGTAACCGAGATCGGTCGACAGCTCGAGCAGTTCGTGAATATTGATCACAGGCTAACTGCTCGAGCAGTCCATGTATGGGCCTAAAGCAAAAATATTCAGTCGATTGCAAAAAAAAATTCTCACTAATATCTAACCGATAGAAAGGTATCATTACTCACGAGTAATGACATCACTTATAGGTAAAGCTTGTGTGGTTAACACAACCTCTTTCATCCCCCCAGGGGTTGGGAGGGCGTGAAAGGGGTGAAACATCGACTTGTTATAACTATGTTTATACTAGTACCTGGAACGCTGTCGTCTCCTCTCTTGGAGGGGGGCGCTAATGGCCGCGACACAGTATTCTATGTTAATGCTTATCTTGTTAACGAACACAAATTTTTGTAAACTACTTTTTGTTCCAATAAATGTATTTGTATAAATGACGGAACTTAACTGTAGTGTGAGTATTTACCCGGTCAGTTATTACCGTACCTGTTCTTATTAAGCCCGATATTGTATAAAAAGTAGTACCCTAAAAGCAAAATATGAGCAATTCGATTTTGATTCTCACAACAATTGTAATATATCAAATTTTAAAATTCTTATTTATTATAATTATCTAAGTTATGGACTCGTGACCTTTTTTTATGGGTAAATGGGATTAATTACAGCTTACAATACAAAAAGATAATAATTATCTTTGTTGACGTAAATATACAAGGATTATCAGATTACTCATAACTTGGAATTTTTATATTTCGTTGTTATAAATAATACATAAACGTGTAATTTATCTATATGGCTGTCACCTGCTTCAGACGGATATTGTAATTTTTTTGTTAATATTAATTTATTATTAGTGTTGAAAATTAGACACATTATTTTACCTACATAATATATCTCTTGCAATACATGTGACTCAGAGCACCGGTACATTCATAAAGCTTAATTTGTGGGTTATCGTTTGTAAGTGCTAAGGAAGTTGCATTTCCTTTGTTTATGAGACAATCCATACTAAAATTATAAATGCGAAAGTAACTCTGTCTGTCTGTCGCGCTTGCATGCCAAAACTACTGAACCGATTTAAATGAAATTTGGTACACAGGTAATCTAGAGCCTGAGAAAGGACATAGGCTATTTGACGCGATAACCGACATCCTCGCGGGCGGAGCCGCGGGAAACAACTAGTATTATATAAGTTTCTCTTGAAATTAAGCGTTGACGTCTCAGTTTTCGGGGTTTTGCCCAGCACTACACTACACATTACACATAGTACATTACATAGGGCCAAGTTTTGTTTAACAATAAATACTCAGCAATATGAATAACCTGTCTTTCCAGTCTTCCCTCCGGTCTCCACGTAGGCCGCTCCAACACGCGGCAGGTCGCAGACCGGCGCTTCGGCGACGTGCAGGCGTTCCTCACGTCGCTGTTCAGTCTAGCTGATGAGATCGCGCACTCCGACCTCGTGTACACGTTCTTCCATCCGCTGCTGAGAGACCAGCAGGATGTCGAGCCTCAGAGGATGAGGAGAGGTCTGTTAATATCCCTTTTCCCATGTCGCGGACCTTCGCTTCAGCGACGTGCAAGCGTTCCAAAAGTTAATCTTGTAATTAATTATGAAAATAACAATATGGTATTAATTTCGCAGGTGAAACATCAGAGCCAGAGAACAGTGGTTCTGGTTCACTGAAACTGTCGGTGCAGTATGCGAGCGGAGTGCTCTCAGTGTTGATACTACACGCGCAGTCGCTTGCGCTCACACCACAAGGCCTGCCTCCTAATCCTTATGTTAAGGTAAATATCATTTATAGCATACCATCTGTTTCTCGCGGCTCCGCCCGCGTGGATGTCGGTTATCGCGGCAAAAAGTAGCCTATGTCCTTTATCAGGCTCTATACTATCTGTGTATCAAATTTCAGTTACATCGGTTCAGTAGTTTTGGCATGAAAGCGCGACAGACAGACAGACAGAGTTATATTAGTAAGGATAAAAAACGCATATTTTTTGGAATTTTCATGTAGTTTTTTAATCATAACTTTATTCAGATTTTTTAATTCATTCATCAGCATAAAGTAACTTTTATTCCCACAGGTATACCTAGTACCTGACCCAACAAAAGAAACGAAGAGAAAAACGCGCGTACTAAAACGGAACTCCCATCCTTCATTCATGGAAATGCTCGAATATAGACTACCATTGGAAGTAGTCACGAACAGAAGTCTCCAAGCTACCGTATGGAATTACGACTCCTTACAAGAAAACCAGTTTCTAGGCGGCGTGGTTATACCTCTAAGTTCTTTGCCGCTAAGACAGGAGACAGTCGCGTGGTACCCGCTCGAGTACATCCCCCGGTAGCTAGTGCTTTCCCGCTCCGCTATGTGGAGCACTGAGTTGCAAGTAAGTCGAATAAACGCGCCGCGTTTGTCGATCTTATAGCTGTTGCAAGTCACGAGCGGATTTCGACTTAAATACAAATGTATAGGGTAGAATTTTGAAGAGGAAATGCGCTCTTGAATTCAAATAGATGCTGTCGTTTTTGTAGTTTTTTTCAAATCACGAGCGGTTTTCGACTTTAGTTCCGAAGATGTAAGGTTCAATGTTAAAGGAGATATGCGCTCGTGAATTGAAATAATTGACGTTAATTGCTATTGAAAATAAACCATGTTTATCCAGCTCATGAACTTATTAACAAATGTGCGTGTATATTTTTAACGAGTAAACACGCATTGAATTTATTACTAAAACATATTTAGTGTATTTTCTACAGTCAATATATAAAAGTAGTTAACGTTTATGTATTTGAATACCGATTTTGAAGCATAGCTTTCTTTTTATTTTTCACTTTTTACTGCTGTATAAATTAAACAAAACATGTTTCTATTTCAAAAAAGCACGGGAAGGATTATATTCTTTTATTTACAGCCATATCGGTGTTTGTACTAGTTAAGGGCATTATTTTGAATATTATTGTCAATTATAACTATTTTTGTGCAAGGCTTACTTACTGCTTCAAACCTCGCCAAACTTTTTAGCTTTATACAAAGAACTTAACATAAACGAGTGTTGTGGTGTATTAAACTTATGATAATGATAATAAAAGACTTACTATATTAGTCGACGCGAAATACAGCAATAATGACGTAATTCGTGTGACTGCCCATCGCCAGAATATTCGCTAAACGGCTTATTTATACAATATCTATAAAGCACGGCCAAGGAACCTTCGACTTTTCCCTCATAAAATTCCTAATACTTTGACAATATATCGCATAATACCAATCTTTGGTATTCTGAAATTTGGAATTAAGAAATAGCTTGAATTCACACATACCTCATTTTGAAAAAGAGTATTATAATTTCAATATTATAACTGCAAACTTAAGTATTATCTTTTTCAGTACAATAAATTTCATGCATCAGTATTTCGCAGTGCAGAGGGCTATTATGAAGTTTTAGAACTACGATAGTTCAGTTTCGGCCTAAGGACAGATAAAATCGTCTTGTTTTCAGAACACTTCATGATATAGCTCAATGTAAAGTATAGGCAGGCAGTGCAGGATAACTAGAATTAATTTTAAATATAATCTACACTTGAGTGCCAAAATACCTTGTGGTTTCGCAGCTTATGCAGTGAGATAATGGTCTGAATTGCTTTAGAAAATTCTAGAAATATCATATATAATATCAAATGATAAAGTCTGTAATATAAACCGCTTAGGATGCAGGTAAATTTTGAAATATAGCCAGAAGAAAAGTACATAAAACTTTAAAAAAGGTATCATTCTATAATTATTTGATTAGTGCAAGTAATTAAAAGTCACAACTTAGGAATTGCTTGCACTACGCTATGTACTACCTTCTCTATGCTGGCTACATACAATATTTTGTGTTAACAAGGCACTTGTATTATTTAACATATCATAGAGCAAGTATTTAATCACCATATCTTAAAGTTTTGTATCGCTATTTGGCAAAGACGGCTGTCGCGTGATAACTATAAAATAATAAGCCTCATTTAGTATTTTTTAGGCCGTATTATGACGTTTTATATTCCGGGATGAACTACAAAGAAAGATATTGCTATCTCTTTTTCATAACGGAATATAGTTAGCTGTAAGATTTTATAATACGGTCTTCTATATCATTATATTGAGTAAGCTACCCTTTGGAGCTAATTCAACTTATATATCCATTATCATATCTATGTAATGTAATCAAGTCGAATAAACATTTCTTCTTGGGACCAGTCCCCAGTACGTGTAAAAGACTATGACGTCACTACACCTTATTTGATGTATAATAAATTATTATAAAATTTTCTTAATGATTAAGGTTAAACAAATGAAAGTAGCAATGAAATGTAAATTTGTACCTGTATTGGCACATTGGCATCTATTATTTAGTCACATTCCAATATAACTCTTATTTTTAGAATACTTTATGTAGCTTTTAAAACGATTGCGTTTCGTTTGGTGCTTGTGCGTTGCCTAAAATTATTTACTTGATTTTTACCATGTTATGGTACATACGAACGGCAAACAGATGTATTTTTAGTATTTTTATATTCTTATTTAGAGATCTGAATGGATTGTTACGGTTATCCCCTACTGTCGCTTGTTTTCTATAAAGTATAATATCTACATTCTTAATATTCATATATCTGTGTTATTTGTAGGTTACTTTTAGATTAACTATTTATTGGAAAATGTAATAATGACCGATGTGTTTAAGATATATTTTTACAATAACGCAATTGATATTAATTTTATTTGTATTCGATTTGCGCAAATAATTATGTCAATTCATACAGTTAGGTTTGAATGTATTTAAAATAATGAGCTTTATTTTCTTTTTGTAATACGTTTATATCAATTAATGTTTGAATTTCACAAGTTTTGTATATGGTAATCGTAATATTTGTATATTATAATATCAATGGCTTCCATTGTAGTTCACTCTGAGCTATACACATAATTACTCGACTGAACTATATGACCTAATGTACATAATACCTACGTAGATAGATTTTGTACTGAAACAGTCTGTCGCCCTAACTGGAACATAATAACTAGTTGTTGTTAATGCGTATTGTGATGAAATTTACAATAAAATTGCTCTTGTATTATATACTGGTTTTATTTCATTAATTTTATTTAGCATTTGGACGTAAAATTATAATTATGTTACCCTTAATCTACTGACTGTAGCATTATTCATCTTTAATTGACATGCAAAGGAATAAGATTTGTACCTAATACTTATATCATACAATCATTAACTTACATTAGGGGTTGAATGATATTTTTAAATAAAATGACGCAAAAAATTAAATGATATATTTGAACGCGAAATAGCATTTTTTGCTAATTTATATTTGGTTGGTTTTATATCTCTCAAATGTTTAATATTCTTATTTACATATTTGGTATGAGTAGTTGGAATGATTGAGTTCATGCGATAATGAGATCAATCCCTCTACCTATAAAGCTGAAGTTGCCGTGATTTGGTTTACTAAGTATAGAGGTACTCAATCATAGAGGTATTCTTGGCTTAAATAAGCAAAATTTTATAATACAACGCTTTCCTAACTACACAGTGATATCTTCATCAGGGGCCGGAATCAACAAATAATCATTGACTCCATACTTCCTTTTCTTCAAGCCATCTAACCCTAGAAAATACGGAGCAACTGCATTCGTTGGCAAATAGTAAACACCAGTTTGATTAAAATTAGTTTTTGGGCCGAGAACATTGGCTTTTATACTTCCGTCATAGCAATTGCCATGTCTTGCGTCTGCAACCGAGTCGCAACGCACTGCGACAAATTTGTCTGGATTGGTGTTGGATAGAAGCCAGTATAATGCCGATCGAATGTGGCTGCATAGTTGAAAGCACGGCATTATAAAGTCACCTTTTATCGCTGGTTGGAATTCACCTGAAAAGTATAAAAAAAAAAACAGAATTTAGCTTCCGTATTTTTTTAAGTCGCTTACTTACAATAAAGTCTTCAAGTTTCCTGTCTAGATCAATGTCTCACCTCCATTAACATAGAAGTCGACATGTCCAAGTGGGTCCGCGATACCGAAGCCATCTATATTCGTGTGTAGCACGTCCACTCGGTTCGCCGCGTCCGCGTGCAGGCGAGACGTGGGCGGCAAGTTGCGAAAGCAAGGACCAGCCGGGTCCAGACCTATGGAGATGTCCGTTTATTAATTAATTTCTTTAAATTTTTTTAACATTGTTTTTATTATTTCATTTGTATACTTACGTAGTACTTAATACGTAGTATATAGGTAATACAGGTTAATTAATACAGGTACTATATATAATAAAATTATAAATTTTTCTTAAGTACTAAAGAAAGCTACTTAAGAAAAAATGATAATTTTATTTAAAAAAATAATCGGTGTAGAAGTAATATATAATAGAAATACACAGTTAATAATTGCTCTTATGTAAGTAGAGAAATTTTATTTATCCGTATGTTAAGATAGAATATTTAATGATTTTAGTTTACAACCTTCTAGTTAGATATATGGTACCTAGTTACCAACCAGTGAGCCTAGCGGGTCGTCGGCCGGTCAGCTGCCTGTAAGCAACAGACGCATGCGAAGCGATGTGGGCGCCAAGACTGCCCCCCACCAGCTCTATCCTCTTTGATGGTAACCCTCGGAACGTCAGCGACGCCAGGAACTGCCCAAGAAGTTCACCTAGAGGCTTTGTGATGCGAGCAGCTCTGTAAAAAGAAAACTGAAATTATATTAAGCTTTTTTTCTTGTTGGAAGTGTTATGTGTGGTGACAAAACTGTTTTTGTAAGTTACATTTAACAACGTTAAGTCGTAGCAAATCATGACAAGTACTAGTTTAAACCGGCTAACTAGTAACAGATCATAAAACTGTTTATGCAATGTAATGTCAGTTATGTGCGCCTACATCATTAGGCAATAATTTAGATATCTATTTTGACTGTAGAATTATCCTAACCACTTACAGTAATAAACTGGTATTTCATGGTAGTTTTACTGATTAAACAAAATTTTCCTGTTGTTTTAGTACGCAGGTACCTACTGTGTGCTTTTAAATGATACCTAACCAAGTAGAATATTTTCCTGAAAATCATTGTACCCATTGTAAGTACTTATGTTATTTTATCATTTCTCCTGTTTATTTATTCATGTCAATGGTTTTTAAATCATGAACACGTGAATCGTCACTATTGAATGTATTTTAATAGTGACGCTTTAATCACGTCAATAAATAAACGTCGGTCGTTGATTACTTAGTCGTTTTTTAAAAGTATCTTAAAAACAATTTTGTTTAGGTATTAAGAGGAAATCAAATAAGGATATTTAGGTACTTTTTTATGGGTGTGGTTAACCAAAATTTTATTAAATTGAAATTTTCAAACTTCTTCGAGATTTAGGTAAGTACGTAAGTGTAATTCCACAGTCTACTTCGATCAATCAATCAAAAT
Source organism: Diachrysia chrysitis (assembly GCA_932294365.1). Taxonomy (NCBI): domain Eukaryota; kingdom Metazoa; phylum Arthropoda; class Insecta; order Lepidoptera; family Noctuidae; genus Diachrysia; species Diachrysia chrysitis. Next base: position 4,243,350 of record OW028649.1, on the reverse strand, counting down.
TAACGGCTCCTGTCACAAAATATGCATATCTATATCAATACAAGTTGCAAGTGGCTTGAGACGGCAAATTACGCATTTCCTTTTGCTCGCGCGAGAGCAGCGAGATGTGAGCAAAAAGTAACCGCCGCCGGAGGATACGGCGCATGTGCGCGCGACGTGTTGTTGGGTAGGGTCCCACTGATCGAGAGAACGCGTTTATGGTTAAGAAAATTAGTGAATTTAAAATAAAACATACATACACTAATATTATTAGTTGTTTGCCACTAAGTTGCAATGTTTCTTTTCTTTTCTAGACGGTATTAATTTTAATGTCATTGAAAAATGGTTTAATGAATTGGTATCAAATAATATTTAAAAATTTGTATCGACTGTTTTCCTTACCTCAATAACCGGGGAAATATATTAAACTTGGTTAGTGATGGAAATATGGAAAGCTAATAGATGCAGTATTAAGCGTCAAGCTTATCAGTAGTAAGAACCTAAAATATAAATTCTTTTTTTTTTTTCAAAAAGTATACACTTGCCCCATTTGACCTTCATATTATAATAATTAGCCGACAACCTGTTGTACATTTTGGCAAGACTTTATGTTAATTAATTTCATGTTAATTTCACCTTCTTTTGTTTAAATAAATTAGTTTGATTAAAAATTGTATTTGTAATTTTATTTTTCATAATATTTTTACTTCCGGTTCCGCATCCGTTTTAGATTTAGTTTCCGCTAAAATTTACTTTTAAATCTGTTTCCGTATTTCAAAGTCGCAATTATTATCGCTCATCGCGTTTATTGGGATCACTACCGGCGACAAACATATGAGATCTCATGGGAATGCAGTTATTTTTAACATTAGAAACTTAGACACAGGTGCCTTCATGCTTCTGCAAGTATTTAATGGGAGAACTTAACGACTAATTAGATTTATCCTGTACTGGTTTCTTCCAAGTGCACTCAGGTCACTTGATTACCAACATTGAGTATTGAGATGTAAGTAGGTAGGTATATATAAAGCTTAGTCACAGTTTTAATCTGGCCGGTTTACTACAGGTAAAAGACTTGGTAAGATATTGAAATTATACTTTGTTAGTAGATGGATGTCTAAGAAGGTACCTATAGCAAGTTATACCGAATTTGTCCCTAATAGCCGAAGGCCTGTCAAAAGATTAGTTGAAAGCATGTTTAATAACAGAGGTAGGTACTTACTGTCTTTAAAGTATGAAGATATTATTAAAAATGGTTCATTAAAACTTCAAATTATATAACGACATTTTAACATTCAATATGTTAGCTACGTAAAATAAAGACAAGTAGTAATTTTTAAGGTAACATAACACTGGTATAAGGTTCAGTAATTCAGCCTGTTTTAAACCAGTTTGTGGGTATCGGCTAATGACTGGTCAGTATTGCTTCCTTGCTCATTCCCTTTACGGAGCGTCGAAATAAAAAGAGATAATTAAAATACTATGTTTTAAGACAACAATACATTTTTACTTAAAGGAAGCACTTAGTAACATTTTCCTATGAAGTTATGGACAGTGACAATGGATCACTTGGTTGAATCACAATCAATAAAGTTCATAAACTTAGAACCTTGCGAATACACATACAGTATTTATATACAAACAATTTTTTAATCAGGTAGATACAGAGGTATCTGACCATGAACTCAAATAATCAATGCTTTCATAGTATTTGTAGGCCCCTTATGGTATTTGTAAGCCCGCGGCTTCGGCCACGTGTAAAAGTAGCCTATGTACAAGGTTAACCCATACCGTGTTTTATCCGAATCGGTTTAGTCGTGAGAGCGTAAAAGACAGCGGGTTACTTTCGCATTTATAATATATATTAAGTTGTAGTACGGATATTAATAACTTACATCGGATATGTCCGCACCAAAATGGGGAATATCTCCAACACTATCACATTTCGACCCATAGCAAGGTATTGGGCGGTCATAGAGCGGACGAGAGGTGAGAATGATCCGTCCAGGTAGCCACTGATCAGCACCTAAGGAAATTAAAAAAAAACGTTATAAAGATATATTATTTTTTTTCGTAAATTGGAAAATATACCTAAGTTCAGTATCTACTGCCCCATTTTTCGTTTAGTCCCTATAACTAAAACTCGACGTCGCTCAAATCTACACCAATAAATAACTACGTGTTTCGTGTTTGCACATTTCTGTCATTTGATAGTTATTAAAACGAAAATTAGGTATAACAATCATAAACTCTTGTAAAGTGATCGTGAGACGGAATTGTTCAAACTCCCTCAATAAAGAAATATTTTTTTCCACGGCCGAAATTATACCAAATGAAAAACAAGTGACATTCACATGAATTTTAAATGATATGCCTCAATAGGAGGTTTGTAATTATCATATTGGTCTTTGTCCAGAAAAATACTGGACATAGCCCATAGGTAACTCTTTTCCAAGTTGTGCATGCTATAACTTCCGCTCCTTTTTCCGCCTTTTGCATCCATTCCGTACATGTGTTATAATAACACGAAAAGAGCGAAATCCTCTTCTCATATCTCCAAAAGGAAATATTCCTTATAGAAATATATTAATTATTTAGCAGATATCATTGCTTTAACTTATCGTGTGTAGGCACATAACGGAATTATGTAATCGGCCCGAATTAAGTCAAACCTTGATCGTCTAACGTAATCACTGTAAGGTAATGTATCTACCGTATTAGAGTCACGGACACTATTATAACATTGTTCGAGTCGATTTCATTTTAATGTGATAATAATGTTTATATTAAGAGATGAATTAAAAATGAACTCTGTAAAAGTCACGATATTCATTTAATAAATACCTAAGTATGACATTTCTAAGTTAGCTTTTTCTCAATTGACACTTTTTCTACAAATCGGAAGAGAAGTAAAATACAGAACTTTAATTGAATCTTCTCAATATGAATTAATTATTCAGTATGGTGCAGTAAATACATTTTAAGCGATAAATATTTAAATAATTAAAATTCGCACCTGCGTTTTTCTCCGTTTCAAGTCGAGATGTTTCGCGGCACAACCAGCGCCCTCTGCACTGAGTTTACATCGTGTCTCTGTATGTCCCAGTAAACTCGATGAGGGATAGAGGACTACCACAGTTAGAGACTCTTTTGTTTTTTCTGATAGTTCAGTTGTTCGGTTCATGCCGGGACCTAAAAACATAAAGAAACGATTACAAATAGATATAAATTCATATCTACGTGTTGAAAATACACATTACATACTAATTTGTTTTATTTCTTAATTTTATTCTTTACATAGGGTCCTATGTGATGGATAAATAAAAAGGGGGTTTAAAAAAATATGTTGTTTGCCTTCCAAGTACCCACCTAAGAGCAGTATTATATTATAATTTAAAAGTACCTACGTCAAAACTTCACAACATATTTTTTTTGTAACCGTCAGACTGTCTACCTGCTCACTACCGACCTCACTTAACAGACTCCAGGTTTGGTCACTTTATATTATATATAACACTTAAATTTTTAACCGTTTACACAAATATACTACAGTAATACATAGTAAATAAAATCTTACATTCAGCCATTAATCCGGCTGGCGACCCGGTATCCTCTGCTTGCGAACTTAGCCTACATAATATCGCAAAAATTACAAGGAATCTCATTTCTAAATTAAATACTCTACACTAAAACATTTTGGTTGCGTCCGTCTGTGCGTGTGTTCGTTACTCAGATGGGCATTGAACTAACTTTATTGAGTATCTAGTTTCCTTTGCTAAGGCCGAAATATAACCGTGCATATAATTTATTGACCTTTAAATTAAATGGTAATGTATTATGGGCCTTATTGCTTAAGAAAAACAGATAGGGCTTGTTGGTTTGAGCAGTTAATTGCCACACTACTTTAATATGAATGAATAAAACTTTGTACTTAAATTTGCAGTTCGTATTTAAGGTGTGTTTTGATGACGTTTAAGTTATCTAATGTCCGATTAAATAATTAAAATATCGTATAATTATTTCATTTTATATCATCGTGAGTGAACTTTACACATTTCTAACATTCATTTTAAACTAACTGTTGCCCGCGGCTCCGCTTTCGGGCGTTTTAGTTATCGCAGCAAAAATAGCCTATGTCGTTTCTTGGGATCCAAGCTCCAACCCGTGAAAGCGTAACAGACAGACAGACAGACAAAGTTACTTTCGCATTTAAGTATAATATTAGCATGGAAGTAGTTAACGATGGTTATGCACCTAATTGTGTAATTATCATCACCTCACTAGTATTTCACATACAAAACTTCTCTTTTCATACAAATTGAGTCGTCCACGTACCATATTTAATTAAAAATAAAATCGTAACACATTGAAAGTAGTAATTTTTTGCACACTAAAATATTGCACTAGACATATACGAAAAAAAATCTGTTAGTAAAAATAACAAAAGTTAAATTAAGAAAATGGGCATATGCTGTCAAAGCAAAGTACATACATAGAAATTTAATTAAAGTACGAGTGTATCTGGTAACTCGTCATCCAACATCCAAGTCTAACAAGTTTAAAAGAAAATGTCCAAGAAACTAATTCCAAACGAGGACAGTTTACTGACAGGCGAGCTACTTAGATCTAATCGGAGCAGTCTATCTTGGTTGAAGGATAACTGCGAGGCTAGGCTCTTGATAGAGCACTGCAATTATCCTTGTGAGGGCGATGCTCGATTAACTTGTAGGGTGCAGTAAATAATAATTAAAAGTTTTATCATTTGAAATCATTTGTTCAATAAGTACCTAATACGCACGTTTTTTTTATGACCTTTATTGTTCAAAAGCATCTTAACACAAGCAAATATAACATTAAAAAAAAAGTATGAAAATAAGCGTTTATCTATACTTAATATTATAAAGCTGAAGAGTTTGTTTGTTTGTTTGTTTGTTTGTTTGTTTGTTTATTTGTTTGTTTGAACGCGCTAATCTCAGGAAGTACTGGTTCGAATTGAAAAATTCTTTTTGTATTGGATAGTCCGTTTATTGAGGAAGGTAATAGGCTATATAACATCACGCTACGACCAATAGGAGCGGAGCATAAATGAAAAATGTTCCAAAAATGAAAAACCGTTGAAACTAAAACACGCGAACAAAGTCGCGGGGGACAGCTAGTTCTCACATAAGAATTATAGCATTTAAAACAGGCGCCATCTTCTCTGCCTAGGTACCTACTTTATCTAAGCAGTGCTTTTATTGACGTCAAAATAATATCAGAGTCGTTGTCAACCGGAACAATAACACTAATGCAGCGCTAATAATAAAACATAATGCGCTAATGATAAATCCCGCGTCATATATATATTTTTTTGTATTTTATTGAATTATTGAAATAAAAAACTAATCAATACGTTATGGATTAGAACTGAAATAGCATTCGATGTAAAAGTTTAAACATAATCGGTGATTTGTGCATATTTCCTCGCTGAGTAAACAATGAACAATTAAATTATTAGAAACAACCTCGCTTGACAATTTGGACTTCGCTTGGAAAGTTCATAAAGTGTGATAACAATGATTGTAAATTTGAATTCGCGGTAAATGTGATAATTGGTGAACAATACCCATGAGCGGTCAATTTTGTCCGTCGCCCAACCAGCAGCGCCAGAAGAGGTTACAAATAAGCTGTTCTTTCTCATAACATTTGACAGTCTTTTGTTATTTCAGTGTTTGAATTTGTTGTGCCTTTTCCTCCATGTTTTATGAGAAATAAACGGGCTGGAAAACTGTTTCATATTAAGGAAAAAATGCAATGTTATTTGAATGTGACAATGAATTGTTATGCGATGAATATGTCGATAAGGTGCGAACAAAACATATACAGTTATTTTACTGATATTTGACTGAAAGAGAGGAAAAACAAACATAAATTGACGTGGGATGTTCGAAAACAATTTAAATAAATCATTTGTGGATTCCACAAATTCAGGAAAGTCTGTCCCAAGCAGGGATCGAAATTGCAGAACGTGTAAGAGTTGGAGAGTCCTTCTATATTTTTTGTAACTACTGAACCACAGAAATAAGCAATTATAGATTATAAGTTAAATTACCATAAATACATCCTGAGTTTGTTATTACTTGAATAATAACTGCCCGTTAAGTTTGCATTACATTGATCGGTAGTCAATTAGGTATTGGTATTGGTAATGATTCTTATTACGCTGTATTTATCTATACTAATCTATCTATATTAATATTATAAAGCTGAAGAGTTTGTTTGTTTGTTTGTTTGTTTGTTTGAACGCGCTAATCTCAGGAACTACTGGTTCGAATTGAAAAAATCTTTTTGTATTGGATAGTCCGTTTATTGAGGAAGGCTTTAGGCTATATAACATCACGCTACGACCAATGGGAGGGGAGCATAAATGCAAAATGTTGCAAAAATGAAAAACCGTTGAAACTAAAACACGCGAACAAAGTCGCGGGGGACAGCTAGTATAAGCATAAAAATAATTAACATTAAAATGAATTTTGTTAAGTAATTCTTTTTGAGGGTTACGCGACTTTTATTTTATTTAAATTGTCATTTATCGTTTTTATTTTTAGACATTAAATAAAACTATTCTTTAAACGGATTCAGAGCTGCAATAAAATATCTACTCGTATATGTGAATATAAAGTGAAATGCTTATAAAATATCTAAAATTTCATTTTGTAACATCTATTTTGTCTCAGCAAGTTCAAAAATCTTTATTTTACTCGTAAAACTTTATTTTCGGTTTGGATAATTTTGAAACTGGTTTTACCACATCTTTGTACTTAACCAAAACGAACACGTATTAAAACATTCTCCGGGGTTTTGGAGAGCTAAAGTTTTCACTCTTAAGTGTCTGAGCATTATAAGAAATATTTCATGAATACTTCCAACTCATTCTGAGCTTGTTTTTTTAAGTCTTACAATATAATGTCAGGTACACTTTCCAACAGAAATGCTAATCATTAATGTTCTTATTTATAAAAATCTCGACGATAGTTAGCAATTGATTAGCAGATTCTTTTTTTTTTTCTATAGAGAATATGAATTTAGAAGTTTCTTAGCAATTGCTTTACATCGTCGAGATTTTTATTAATATTAATAAGGCCTTAACTGACTCAACCCAATTCCACTTTAATTATAATCCATTGGATTTGTGTATCAATAATATCTGATGTAATGATTTAGTATTTTCAATGACATGCCAATACTATTTAATTATATTATATTGTTTTTAACATATGTGTTGAAAGGGAAAAGAAAAAAGAGGGCGTATAAGGAGAGGTGACTGATTTTAATTTATATATATTTTTTGGAAAAGGACTAGGTATGTAGAGATAGATAGCTATGATTAAAAAAAGCCGATTAAACTGTTAAAAAAGTCTACCATTTCACATTTTATTAATTGATTAAAAGTCACTGCTAGATTGTTTTAAAGAGTCCTTATGTTATTTATACAATCTATGAGTCTGCGAAGAGTGTCCTCCAAAGTAAATTAGCCGTTATAATGTATGTTAATGTAGGCTCGCACAGTGTGGTTAAGGAATGTATTTTGGCCAAGGCTGTCCGTCCCAGCAGTCATAAAAATTGCAATTTTAGCAACAAATTAAAAACTCGTGGTGGCCTAGCGGTTCAACGAACAGATTTGTATGCACAAGATTGCAGGTTCGAACCCACTTCAGGCAAGTACCAATGTCACCTTTCAAAGTTATATGTACTTTGTTAATTTCTTAATCGGTCTAAGATACTATTGGTAAACGATGAAGGAAAACATGGTAAGAAAACCTGTATTCCAGAAATTTAAATCTGAATTCGCCAATTCGCAAGTGAGCAAGCGTGGTGATCAATGCTCGTGCCCTCTCTACATGAGAATAGCTCTGTGCCCGGCAGTGGGTCATTTATAGGCTGGTATTATTACTATATTAGCAACAAAGTCCTAAGACACTACTCCGCAGGGACCTATGTCCAATTGTAGATTACAATAGGCTGTATTAATAATAGCGGTTTGAATTAATTGAACAAGGATTAAAATTGGATCGGCATTTGTTTTTGTTTTCTCTGAAATTAAGCGGGGAGATGATAATATCAGGCAGACAACAAATAAAGTAAATTGAGAAGGTGTTTCCTTTGAAAATATAATAGCTATAAATGTTGGTAACTAGGTGTAGGTATGATAAATGCACTAGGCTTCAGTCTCACACGCAGATCACGCAGATTCGTGTGTAATTCGTGTAATTATGAACACTAAGTTATTATTTTAAGTGAGTGTTAATTTAATCAATTATTTATCAAAATAAACTTTATTTATTTATTATTTTCCATGTATACATCTATCATTACAGGTAGGCACAGCCTAATACAGTAGATTAGTAAAACTAACATTAAAAATAAAACCTTTAATCTAAACATTCATACAAATAATTCAAGCGGCCTTGGTAAATTCATTCAAGGGTGGATGAGTTTAAAAATGTAGCAAAAAAAAACGAAATTCCAAACGTCGAAAATTTTAAGCCGTTAGACATATGTTTGGTGTCTCTCTGAATGTTGTAATTAACCAAACTACCCCGGTTTCTGAAATTCTGATCAACGCAAAAATTACTCAACTGTCAAATTTCATTTTAAGCTATGCGATTGGTTGTTAGACATTTGGTCAACCAATCAAAGTCGTAATGGTGGCCAATTGCCAATCAAAATTACAGATAGTCTTTCCAAGGTTCCAAGAACATCGTTTGATATCTACGCTTCCGTTGTTCATTTTCTCCTAGCGATCATGAGATAAGCCAAAAATTTATGTCTTTTAACACTTTATTAGCTAAAAATGTAACCACTGCTGGGTTAGGGGGATGTCACGGGTTGCGTACTTACTGATTTATTTTTGATTAGGTTATTATAATTATGCAGAACTATAAAAACGTGAGCTATCTCCATATATAATCAGACGGTAGTTCGAAAATTATCTCGCATTTATATATGTATGGATTTACTATATAATGTTGTGGGTGGTTCGCAAGTTCACAGACCGGTTCCTTAAGCACGTCTTTGCTGATTCACAAACAGATAAGCAATAATACATCTTCAAATTTCACAAATATAAATGTTAAGATATGTTTACAAAATATCTATTTTCGCAATATACTGACTGTGTTTTTATAGGGAGGCATTTGTACTCTACCACGTAGTAGGAAAACAATAGAGAATGACCAATAACAAACCAATATCTACAGGCACATATCATATTAATATAATGCCATTGTATGTTAAGAACGTACATTTTTCACGGCATTTACATAGGTACAACCTTGTTTCTTGTTGAAATACTCATACAGATGAGAATGACAGCCATGGTTTATTAAAACAAACAAATCGTGGGAATTCCAATGAGGTGCAGCCGCGCAGGTAAACGCACTGGATTGACGCTTTCATCTACTTAATTGTTGTGAAGATTTCCAGATCGCGTTGCAGAAAGCTTATTATTTATATGATTTTGTGTGGAGAAGTGACACCCGCACCGGTCTGCGCTCGCCATCATTCTGGCGTTCAGTCACACGCAAACTCGGCAAGCGTACGGACGTGTTCAAACAAAACTTGTAAAAAATAAAAAAAGTTCGGTTACATTTAAAAATGGTATACGATTTTCAAATGTGAAGTTTTGACTACTTCGCTTTTAGAAGAAGTCTCAAACGTTTCAAAAGGTGTTAAGATGAATGATTCTGTGGGAGTATCGAATGACACTTGGCAGTGGTACAAGGAAGCGATCAGGTCATGGCTCGAGGATCCCGGCGTAGAGGTGTTCGAGGGCCTGAACATGTCGGCCCTCAAGATGGACCAGGCCTACATGACGGGGGTGGCGGAAACTAATGTAGGAGTGTACAGCGTCTCTGATGATTGTTTTCGGGTGAGTGATACACAAAATTTTATTATGAAGAATCCGTGTGAATTAGAAACCGAATATCGGTGAATATAGATGCCAAAAAGTATAGCCAGTCCTTTAATTTTTTTGACTGGATAATAAAATTTGTACCAACATATAAAAGGAAATACCATTTTCCTGTGACAGATATAGGAACAGTTTGCGGTTAGCACAATAAAATTAAAGCCTTACTTTAATCATTAACAACAGGAAGGTATGTTAACATACATCAATTTTATTGCTATTGTTTAAATGATTAATTTAATATCAATGTTAAATTTGTATGAAAGGCCATTGTTTCCTTTCACAGCGCCGTTTTATAAATATTTACCCGAACTGCCGAAGAAAATCTCATGTTTCAAAATATTTGTAAAAACTGCTGAGAAAAAAAGCACACTACCTTATTCAATTTATTTTATTCGCTTTTACTAATCATAATAAAATAATCTTCAGAGTTAAATTATCCAGAAATTTTTGAAAGTAAAGGTTTGTTACTTAGCCTTTAAATTGGAATTTAGAATGAATAGGTACTGAAATCATTATTAGGATGCTTGTTTAAATATTAATATGAATCATCGTACATTATACATAAGTACATGTTATTAAATATACGCATATAGTAATTACGTGAGTACCTACATGTTATATTAGTTATTTTATATTACGAATTAAATATTATAATATTCGTTAATTAGTTGCTTTGAATTATTTTATAATTAGTCTGTTCCATGCATAGTTCTTCCGCAAATATATGAAAATTATAGCCGGTGATAATGATTCAAAATATACAAAAATAACTTTAGCATTAACTTTTTTTACGCATTAACTTTGACAAAATTATATTGGAGTCTAACTTTATCTAAGTTTGCCACGTTTTTTTATTGGTTTAACTTTAAACAAAGCGGCACTTACTATCTTCGTCTTCGTACTTTTACGATTGTAGATGTCAGTGTCATGTGTGGGTAGTAAACATTTTTAATTGCATTCAAACGGGGATAAGGGAATATGGGCGTTGACCTTAAAATATTGTAAAATTGTTTGTAAATGCAAATCAATGATACAAAAGAGTATCAAAATAAAATCCCTGATTTAATGAGGCCAAGGTTACTAGGAATGAGCATAATCGGTAATCATATACCTAGGTACGTATTTATTAGATTAAAAAAAATACTTTTAATTCCTTTCTGATTATTTTCGGTGCTTGTTTCTGTTGCGACGTTTTGAGTTCGAAGCCTAGGTGACATAAAATATTGGGTATTTCCTTGATATTATGAGTAAGCACAATCGGGTTTTAGCGATTTTAGTAACTTAATAAATAAAATTCTACCCTACATTTACAATCTTATTGTAATGAAAAAAAAATATTTATTAAATTGTAAGGAACCTGAATTCCAAACAATTAAAGGAATACCTGAATTCCGTTTTCCAATTTGAATTGGAAATCTGCAAGTTGCATATTGATCAATCATCGTTTATTTCTATTTATATTTATTTTTATTATTAATGTTTAGTTTACTGGTTGTAACAAACTTTTGAAGAAATAAAAGTCCTGCTTACCCTATTAAATAAATGCTATCGTGATAGTACATGGCTATTACATTATCATTACAATAGGACTTACATAATACATTTCATTTTATAGCTAACTAAAATGTTTATGGGCAATTTAATTTACATTTGTATGTAGGCTAAAATACTTTTGTTATGAAGAATTCAAATACTTTGATTTAATAACTTAGACAGCATTTCAAAACCACTTATTGTAAGAGATACTTGATTAAGTAACTTAAATTGTTTGCCAAATATAAATTAGAAATTTTGAATGAATTTTTATATTTTGTTTTTATTTTTGTATAAAAATTCAATCATAATTTCTTTTGTTTGTTTATTTATAACTACTTAGATTATATTTAACGTTACATACAATACGTTATTTGAGTGCTAAAATTTAATATTCGATAATTTTATTGTGAGTAGGTTTTTATTGGTATACCGATTTATGAATTATGTTCTCTCTTTTAAAAAAAACTGTTAAGGATGGTTGGATTGTGAGCTTGTATACTGCAAAGTAGATGTCTCTACATATCCAGACGTGAATTACCGTTATTAAGTGGCACTTTAAATGCTATTTCCACTTATCCGTTCTTGACAAATATGTACGGACAAGGACCTATATAAAGTCTTAAATATAATACGTAATATATTAAAAGTGCGGTTGACAGAGTAGCCTATAATATTTCTAATCAGTGCGTGCAACCTTGGTTGATCAAACAGTGCTAATCGGCGTTTACTTTAATCATCTATCATTGTCTATGGAAAAGAATGTAAAATGGAATTTATGGCAGCAAGCAAACACGACTGCGTAACTTTTTACTGCGACTTTTTTGTCACTTAACGTGGCTTTACGACTATTATTCGTTTCCCAGGCGATTATTCAAGTATTTACAAACCTATTATGATAGTCTTTCACATGATAATTAATTCTAAGATGTTCTTGTAATAAATTTGTTGTTTATTTATGTTGATTAGCCTTTTAGAAACGTATATCATTGAATTATTAATTTCTTCGAGGAACAATTGCCTCTGACCTTCCTAAAGGTTGAAATTGTTTTCTCCCTCTCTTTAGTTCAAATACAATTTGTAATAATGTAATCGGTCCTAAGTAAAAGTCCTTCTTGCATAACTTAAGCAAAAAGAATTAATTAGGTACAAAAAAAACCAACTACAAAGTTGGTTACCTGTAAGTATAACCAATTCAAATAAGGAAATATACAAATATGGGTACACAATTTCCTTTTCCAAAATGTAATTTCTTGTAAAATTTTACAGTTATGTCGATTTAACAACCGAACTACTGAATATATTTAAAAAAAATAGAAGTTTATAGGAATTGGAGGCAAAGGTCATAGCCCTATCAAAGCAAAAGAATTTTTGAAATCGGTGCATAATTTTGTCAAAGATATCGCGTAACAAGAAACATACTTGTAACAAAAAAAAAACTACAGACGAATTAAGAACCTCCTACTTTTGAAGTCTGTTATCATCAACGCTTTAACAATGCTTCAATGAGTAACCAAGTTAATTCTACATTGTCAACGCCTATTTAAGTGACCATTATTTTAGATTTATTTTACTTTTCTATCGGAAACGGTTTCGCTGTGTGCTTGGCACCGTCTTTCCCTATTGTCCATCGAATTCGCTTTCTGTATCGATCGACAACGTGTCACGGGGATTTCCTGGGGAAGTGGCCCTGCTTCAAATTATAGAGCAGCGCAATCATTGCTGAAATGTTATGTAGGTATTCATGCACCTAATTATGTGAACGGCACATGTACAGACTACGACAAAACTCTTTTAGTTTTGTAAAATACATTTTAATAAAATTGAATTACGTTTCACTTAAAAATAGACGATTAATTAAACTCATAATTTTCCTGCACATTTAAATCGAAGTACGCTCACGTTTTAGTGTTCAGTGATCAAAATCAAATCGTTGAACTAATAACCAACACCCAAATGACACCCAAATCTAAATAAAAAGGAGGTTTACTTGAAAATTACCTTTTTTTGTTAAGTGTTGTTGTTTAATAAAATCGACTTATTATTATTGTGTTCCAAATAGCGTCGCGATCACTTGAGGTGCAAAATGAAGTGTTGAGTAAGCTCTTAAGAAATAACACTACGTTTCGATTTAACGGATTTTACGCCATCGAGATCGTAAAGCAAGCAAGTTGATTATTATCAGTGCGAATTGAATTTTGTTTTGTGTTTGCACATAAGTCTATTTATTGCCAAAGACGTACGAAACCTAAGAGCGGAAAATACCTAGGAAGTAACAACGTGAGTTAATAAACATATCTAAAATAAAGCTGGATGATTCACGATTCGAAATTAGCGAAAATTATAATGTTAATTAATTCTAATATAAAAGTAAAAATGAAATTATTTATTCTGTATTTGGATGTTTAAAATTTAACTCTCTGTCTTTACGTGTCTGTCTGTACGTCTGTTACGCTTTCAAGGCTAAACCACTGAGCCGATTTTGATGAAACTTGGTAAGGGATGAGCAAGGATGAAGGAGGCGGGCTTTTTGCCGCTATAAGTGACATCCAGGCGGGCAAAGCTGCGTGCAACAACTAGTCTTTTGTTACCTCGCAGGAGTTAACAGATTGCAAGTTACTTAGATCGTCTTCTTAGCCTTTGTCAATCAGTTTGGTGTAGTCCTTCTTCAGATTGCGCCATCTCATCTGTCTTGCGCTAGGTACTTCTATCCAATTTGTTCCTGTGGTTTTCTTGATATCGTCCTTTCATCACATTTTTATAAATTCTAGACATGATCCAGTCAGTCGATAAATCGCGAGTTTTGCAAGAAAGCGTTTTGGACTGGCAAAAAAAAACTGGGATGCTCATGCTCAATTTTAAATCTATACATATTATAAAACAAAGTCTGTCCGTCTGAACGAGATAAACTCCCGAACGGATTTACATATGGTTTTCTCGAATGGATAGAGAGTAACTTATTCAAGAGGAAATTTTTCTTCATCCATTTGATTTCATCATATAATTAGGGGAATAAGCATCTCTAACAATATTTAAGTTTCGTTAGAGATTGACGTACCAAGGACAACGCTGCGATAATGATCTCATTAAACATAATTAGCTGCTATTTTTACATGATTATGTATTTAGTGACACATAACACGCAACATGCAAATTTGTAGTAAACATTGAAAATGCCACTGTTATTGCAGAATGTGTGTCAAGTATGCGTCGAGTGCGCAGCGTGCAGCAGTAGAGAAATTACTTCTTATTTAGTAGCGAACCAACTAGCGTTACCAATACTTAGTTGAGTTTGTTCTCTTTGTTTCACAGTTACAGAATATTAATTGAATGATTTATAAAGTAATTGAAATAAGAATAGACGGAATAAAATTTCGCTAAACTGGTGGCATTGTTTAGATTTTGTTACAAGTTGCGGGTTTTTGCACCTTATTGAGGATATATTCCTTAATAAGGTTCTTTTTTTGCATTCATTGTTCAAACTTAAAAAAATAACTATACTATTCTGTTGACATAGTACTTTACTATCCGTTTCCCTTGGACACACCGAACTTAAGGTTCTTGGTTTTATTCGTTGGTTATTATTGTAGATCCTGGATTACAAGAGTTGCAATGACGGGCAAGTGTGTTGAGGTAGCCCGTAGTGGTACTTTCGTGTTGTTTTTAGAAATAATTTCAAAAAATCTATTCTAGTAGGGTTAGTTAAACAGTTGTGTTTTGGAAGAATTTCACACTGGTTACATTACCGCTAGTAGGTAGACTCTATGTAGAAAGAGAACCGTCTTCGGATTAAGGGCGCTGCTGTGTTTAATTACAGTATTTCTTATGTTATAAACAATGTTGCGTCATTGTAGTGCGAGTGTAACATCTGGATATTTATTCATATTTTTCATTTTTTCATAATAGTTTTATGGGACGATTTTAATGTTAATATATAATGTTACTTCCATTCCACGTCACAACGGTTCTCTTTTCGCTCAGACTGTATACGTTTTGATTTTATACTTAACAATCTCAACTCAACATAAAAAGCCTTTAAAAGTTTTAACTATTATTTTCAATAGTATCACACAATACAATAATGAATTACGTAGCTAAGTTACTAAGTAACATAGCTTCGTCAACTTGCTGCATATTTAATGTGGGGTGAACTTAGTCATGTCGTAAGCACGTGCGTTGGTCCTATGCGTCACCGGTTTTATTATTTTGTATGAAAGCTGCTCTCAGATCCTGGTGTATTTATAACATTGTTTTTATTGTTTTTTTGTTGATAAGTTGTATGTTCGCACTTATAAACATACGAGTCTAAAGGCTATCGTATGTGGGTTAACAAACAACTTTTTTTAAATAATAATAATAATACCAGCCTATAAATGTCCCAGTATTTGTATTATGTTTTCACTTTTTTTTAAATATATTACTAGCTTTTTCCCGCATCTCCGCCCGCGTGGATGTCGGTTATCTCGGCAAAAAGTAGTCTTTGTCCTTTCTCAGGATCTAGACTGTCTGTATACCAAATCTATTTAAATCGGCAAAGCATTTTCAAAAGAGTAACCTATGGAGTTTCTTGCTAGTTCTTATCTATATGAAGGATATTTTGGAACCGCACCTAGAATTATTTATTTTTGTAACTTTTACGTTTTTTAAGCGCCTTTTTGAGGTTTAAGAGAAATAAAACTTTTGATATAATTTGAACACTTACCAACAGGTAAGCTGCTTTCCCATAAGTATACTATCCAGAAAGTCTTATAAGATCACACTTTATAAATAACAAAAGCTTCTTTATTGCTTAACATATTATTAATTAAGTAACCAACAAACTATTTTATAATTAGCAGGAAAATAATTATAGCTTAATGTTATGTTGTTTTGTTACAAGATTTAGTAAGAAATTCTCACATTAATTAAATTATTGGTTTTATATCATGAGGTTGTTATGAAGGCTGTACTCGTTATACCATATTTCCTAGATTAGGCAAAACTTTATATAGGTATCAAAGTAGATACTATGTGTTTGAAGATATCATGACCTGGTTAAACTTAATTCTGAGTCTAGCTAAGAATAGATGATTTAATCATGTAAAGACTTTCAACAAAAACCAAAATAAGGTCAGATTTCAAGTATATCTATATTTTTATATGAAAGTTCGACTCTCGACACCACCGCCGCCGCGTCAGCTCATGATTAGGGACTTCTATTGAGTCTGAAACTAGTCGGATCCCGAGAATATGCGTGATTAAACTGTTTTGTTCTAAATAATTATGAAAGTTTAAGATTACGAATGTGATGATGATCTATTTTACATGCAGATATGAAAACTAAACACTGATTTTGTCTCAACCTGTACCTTATTTCCTTAACGCAACAGTACCAAAATACAATCTTGTTACTAGGTACATAAGGTAGATTTCTCAACGAACCCTTGTCTTCCAGTGTCCTTTGGAGCTGCAGGCGACGATAGCCCCGGGTGCTGAGCAGTCGTGGGTGGCCAGCACGGCGCGCCGCTCCACCTGGAGGGTGTACGCTGACGTCACCGACCAGTACGTCAATGCTGGGAACACTAGGTGAGATGATATATAATAAAGTAAATCAATATTTTTTAATATCTTTGCAGTTATTGCTAAAAACAAGCTTTAAATTTTCATTCTATCTTTCCGTCTGTTTGTTTGTCTATTTGTTACCAGTAATCTTTAAAAGGACTGTAACGATTTTAATAATATTTTACTCGCAGGGCAGCTGACTATAAAAGGAGTAATTTAGGATAGTTTTCTAGACGAAAATATCTATATACGGCTAGAAAATCAGGTTTCCAGCAAAAAAACGATAAAATAAGGGACATTTTGATAAAATTATATCTTACGGGCACGGAAAGAACGCGGGTGAAACCGCGGGGATCCACTAGCTTTAAAAAAGGGAGTAATTAGTTTCGCGCTGCGGAATCATTATCGCGTGAGGTTTCTCGAATGAAATCTCATACATACACACTACCTAGGTTTAGCATTAAACAAATTTTTGGGGATCTCACAAATGTGTGTCACCTTTCGCTGTAGTAGTAATTGACTAATAGGTAATTAATGTAATTAAGGTAATAAATGACTCTGTACTAATAGGCTTCCCGTGTACTTCGTTAAAATTTAATGCTCCAAAATATTTTATATACTTAATACAATAAATTTGCTGAGCAATTAATGAACCTAGGCTAGTCTTAGGCTGTGGTACCAAACAGTGATGATCTTTCTTCTAACTTGGATATTATGTCCAATAACTACACAAGAAAACATGTCTTATGTAGCAGTAAAAGCGAAAGTAAGTCTTATAAGCAAACAACACTCATTCTGATGAACGCTTTGTTAGGTAATAATCTGATTGATTTCCGGACTGGATTACTTATTCACCATTCGTCCTTATAGAAAGTTTCACATGAACACAATGTGTTTAACATTTACAAGGAAACGAGATATGGAAAGGTGACGTTTACATAATTAATGATTATGTTTTCAATCTTTAAAAATATTCGTAATATTGATAGATAATATCTATTCAATTATAGCGTTTTTATATAATTACTAGCTGTTCCCCGCGACTTTGTCCGCGTCTTTTAGTTTCAATTCCGCTCCTTTTGGTTGCAGCGTAATGTTATATTATTAGCTTATAGCCTTCCTCAATAAATGGGCTATCTAACAATGAAATATTTTTTCTAATCTGATCAGTAGTTCCTGAGATCAGCGCGTTCAAACAAACAAACAAATAAACAAACAAACAAACTCTTCACAGCTTTATATATTAGTATAGAAGTATAGATATGAAAACGCTTTCAAGAATATGTATAGAGTCTAATGTATGTTTGAGGAGACCGATTATAATAAACTCAGACCGACATTATCCTTTTCCGCAGAAACAATTTTATTTTCTTTGATTTATTTATAATATTTTTAACTGTTCTTGGAATGTTGGAATTGTCTACTTGGTAGGTATCTATACTAATATTATAAAGCAGAAGTGTTTGTTTGTTTGTTTGTTTGAACGCGCTAATCTCAGGAACTACTGGTTCGAATTGAAAAATTATTTTTGTATTATATAGTCCGTTTATTGAGGAAGGCTAAAGGGTATAAAACATCACGCTACGACCAATAGGAGCGGAGCATAAATGAAAAATGTTGCAAAAATGAAAACCGTTGAAACTAAAACACGCGAACAAGGTTGCGGGGGACAGCTAGTGTACTATAAAAATATACTTCTATAGTAACGTTATAATGAAGCAAGGTTAAAAAAAAACGAACAGCCAAAAAACATACGAAGCAAAGTAAGGAAAGAGGAAAGGGAGGCCTTTGTCCTGCAGTAGGACGGTTCAAATTTAAAATAATAATATAAATAAATAAAGCAAAGTAGAATGCTACGGGATTCTATGACAAATACTTAACATATTTGGTGACGACTGTACCGTATACCATAGTAAATGTCATTAGCAATGTAGTGTTAAGTATTTTGCATTTCATGCTTGAATACTTTGGCTAAGCGGAAGTCATTCATAGGTACTAGTTTCTCGAACCTTTATTGCTATACTAGCTGTCCCCCGCGACTTAGTCCGCGTGTTTTAGTTTCAACGGTTTTTATTTATGCTCCGCTCCTTTTGGTCGCAGTGTAATGTAAATATCGTAATATTTCTATCATGAAGGAGTTAATTGAAAGATTGTATCACGGCGATGAAGCACGTGACAGATTTTCTTGTCATCAGCTTTAATCAATTAGTTAATTATACAATGAACGCTGTCGTAGAAATATTGGCATCGTTAGGAACTTCATAAACATTAGTTAAGTCAATTTTATTTGTACTGTTTTCAAAACAAGCCCCCCTAGGACATTATTATTAGCGATTTAATGTTTTGTTTGTAAATAAGTTAATTAATAAAAAAATATCAGTTTAGGCCATGCTATTGCTGACCTAGGGATATGATGCAGCTTATTATATACTTACATATGAGTAAATTGGTAATGATATATTTGACAGCTGGATTGGTCATCAGAAAAGTAGCTATAGTCGAAGCGTTTTAAAATGGCAATATGAGTCATTAACCCGACTTGTACTACAATAAGGCAATAAATTGTAAACGACAGTTGGTACGGGAAAACATTGTTTTAATTTTTGCGCTAAAGTTCGATACTGATAAAGACTATCCTAGAACGTAATCTATACTAATATTATAAAGCTGAAGAGTTTGTTTGTTTGTTTGAACGCGCTAATCTCAGGAACTACTGGTCCGATTTGAAAAATTCTTTCAGTGTTGGATAGCTCATTTATTGAGGAAGGCTATAGGCTATATAACATCACGCTATGACCAATAGGAGCGGAGCATAAATGAAAAATGTCGCAAAAATGAAAAAACGTTGAAACTAAAACACGCGGACAAAGTCGCGGGGGACAGCTAGTACATAAATAAAACAAATCTAATAAACTAATACATATTATTATAAACTTAAAAACTTAAAAATAATACGACAGTAATAAAGTACCCCGGGTAAAACTAGCGATACTAGTGTTCTAGAATTAATATTTAATTGAAAGACGCTACTAAGTAGCAATGTAGATGTTGGTAAGGTACCTTAGTCATTTATTACACTCCTGGGATTCGATAACATGTTCCGTGTTGTACACTTATAGTTAATGCATGATTCTGATTGTGTCGTTTTCAAACACCTACGTGGCTGTATTTTTTTTTACATCCCTACTTAATATATAAAGCTGAAGAGTTTGTTTGTTTGTTTGTTTGTTTATTTGTTTGTTTGAACGCGCTAATCTCAGGAACTACCAGTCCGATTTGAAAAATTCTTTCAATGTTGTATAGCCTATTTATTGAGTTGAGGAAGGCTATAAACTATATAACATTATGCTGCGACCAAAAGGAGCGAAGCATAAATGAAAAATGTTGCAAAAATTAAAAACCGTTGACACTAAAACACGCGGACTAAGTCGCGGGGGACAGCTAGTCTATACTAATATTGTAAAGCTGAACAGTTTGTTTGTTTGAACGCGCTAATCTCAGGAACTACTGGTTCGAATTGAAAAATTGTTTTTGTATTGGATAGTCCGTTTATTGAGGAAGGGTATAGGCTATATAACATCACGCTACGACCAATAGGAACGGAGCATAAATGAAAAATGTTGCAAAAATGAAAAACCATGAAAAACTAAAACACGCGAACAAAGTCGCGGGGGACAGTTAGTAATTAATAAAGGTCATTAAGCATATTTAACACAAATTATGAAATAATTCTATAATGTAAACGACTCCACACTTTAACATGGAAATCGCAAAAGTTTTCGTCCAACTTAAAAATAAACACGTATTTTAAATACTTACAACTATTTGTTTTTAGCATTATTCTAATTTTGCGAAAAATCATATTTTTAGATTTACACTCGCCTATAAACTTTGTCAGTTGATTAATGAACCTTTTGTCCCGCAGCCGCTTGCTGTGCCAGCTCACCCCTGACATGGGGCAGTTCGGCGTGTACAAGCTGAACGCGAGCACCGGTGGCTGCGACATCCACACCCTGAAGGAACCCGTCGATATTTATATGCGTGAGTAGTTAATGCATTCTAAGTATATTGGTCTTTTAAAGTTTTGGTCCTTTGGTTATTACGTTAAGACTTGTAGTCTAGGCATGCGACATCGAGATAAATAAAATAAAATAAGTATATAGGGGCTCGTGGCTAAGTAGCCCATACGATTTGACCAGTAATAAAGGTAAAGCCGCGCTAGCTGCGGTTGGTCCGTAGATAGGTGGCCATTTATAAACATACCGGAACTCTTTCGTGCCTCGGAAAGCGCGTTAAGCCGTTGGTCCCGACTGTCATACATCGATCTTGGTCAGTCGTTAAGTCATTACTAATAGTAAAATGGGTTGTGCAGTTCAGTTATGTAGTCGCTCCATGTAAATAAGATATTCAACCAAATCCGGTCAGACTGGAAGTCGACCCTAACATACCTTAGGAAAAGGAATAACAGAAGAAGGGGTTATGTAGATACAATTTTAGTACTTAATTACAGATATTAAAAAAGTACTAACTGTGAAAGGTAACATTTTGAACTCCTTACCTTTTACTCCGCAAAAGGACCACATAATCAAATAACCTTTTATTTGATTATGTGGTCCTTTTGCGGAGTAAAAGGACCAAAATATTCAGAAAATGCACTTAATTTTATCTTGATTATCATGAAACCCTTGACACACAATGTAATCTTTTTGTCCTTTCGTTCGAAAGTTGATATTGTTATCGGGCGTATCGATGTTATTGATATCTTCTTTGGCTGTACTATTTCTTTTATCCTTAAACATACTTAGATAAAACGGAAATAATTTAAATAAATTATAAATACGTCCTCTATTTTTCAAACACGAAGAAGACTCATGCAGTCTAGGTGAACGTCATCAGACCCTAGTAGCTAATCACAGCTCAATAGTATTTCATGACTGTTTAGACGTTAGGTAGTTGGTATAACTTTATGTAAATTACTTATTCATCTGCATTTATTAAGGCAAGCAGCCGATCCCGTCAGTTAATAATAAATTGACGACTAGTTTTATACAAAAGTTCATTAAACTCCACGTAAAGCCATTCACCAGGATTTTTTCTTGATTTTTTATGAATATACGATTAAATGTGATTAATTAAAACGATCATAAAAATGTTTTTAATGTTATGTCATAAATATTGTTATGATTTAACTCTAATTGTGTTACCTGGCGTTCTGAATTAAAATTTAATAAATATCAATAAAGAAAAGATTAGTTTCGAGCAGGTTAAGAGCTTACGCAGTTTATTTTCGGGTCAATTCATGGACATATAGTTAATAGACATTGTGTATTGTATAAATATAATGACTTATTGACTGTTGTGTATTGTGAGGGTTTAATACCGAATGTCCTCAGTTTTCCTCTATGCGTATACCAAGGCCAGTGGCAGTCCAGTTTGTGAGGTGAATCACGTAATAAATACGAATGATTATTGTTGAATTCGCCTCGATTTCAAGATAAAATTCGTTTAAATAATTTTTACTGTGACAGTTATGGAAATAAATGACTGGATATTGAGTAATCATCCTGACAGAAGGATGTTTTTTTTTATAGAAACTAGGTTGTTGTAATTTTCATGTAGCCATTCTTCTATGTAAATGTAAATAATTAGAGTAGTTGAACCATATCAATGAAGCCTACAAAAAGTTTGTTGAACCCATTAAAATGTTTTTTTTGATCAATTGTTTTTAAATGCGATCGATTGAAAATGTGTTACATTGATTTAGGCGATAGTTGGTATGCATCCTATAATGGTCACTCGCTATTAAGCAACCGACCTCATGTTTCATTTAGAGTAATCATAGACAAGCATAGAGAGTGCGCATCGATACTAGCCCCTTACGCCAAGCGTAAGCACATTTTTAGCTAAATGTACTGCGGTCGTTTAATAATTTATGTGATTTTCCTTGCGACGACAGACGTTTGAAAATATCGACGGTTTCGATATTACTATGGTAATATTCGGTTTTGAGATAGCTTTAATAAAACGGTGCGCTCTGTTTTGATACTTAAAATTATTTATATTACTAAAGATTTTCATACTCGATACGCGCGCTCTATAGTTTACTTATTTATTCCTCTAACATTCATACCTACTTTAGATACAGGAATTTAATGTTAAATTATTTAATTTTATATGTTAACACTTATTTAATTATAAAATTAAATAAGTTAAGATATAAAAAAACCAGAAGTAAGTTACAGTTTTCAATCACACATTAACCACGTTAGAAGCTAAAAAGCCATATTTATTCTTTGTATCCAATGAGATACAATTGCTATGAATCAACCTGCCTCTGAATATTTCTTACTTAATCTCTAAATCTCTGATAAGATTAGGAAATCTCTCCGTTAGGTTAGACTTCGCACGCAATACGCATTTGTAAGACAAAGCAATGCGTAGGTACTTAATAATGCCAATAACAAGATATTGGTATTCATATAGCTTAACTGTCTTTATACCCATATACCTCTGTATTTCCAGTGGGGGGCAGGTAGTAAGGAAGTTACTTACTTATATTTTGCTAGATAGCTATAGGTTTTATTTTAAGAGACAAGGCTATTGCCAACTACATAACAGACAAGGAAGAAGTTATCCTAAGAAATAAAAAATCGTTGGTTGCCTGTAAAGTCGGTATACGGGCGAAAGTTTTACGTGACAACGACTGTCAATGTCAATGTCTGTCTCTCTCGCTCTTAGGCGGGCTAACCATGCCCGAGTGGAAGGGACGCGTGCCTCTCACTCGCTCTCATTGTGAGCGCATAACGTGAGCGGAGCGTTACCCAGTTTCTTGAAGTGTCACCCGGCAAACCAATTTATAAGACGTTGTCACGTCAAAATAGCTAAGAAAGTATCTAAGAAACACTTCAAGAGATTTAAATCCCCTACATTATAAATATAAATGATTTTCAGTTCAGTTCGGAAAACTCCACAGCACATTAAGTACATACAAAAAATCGAAAGCAAAAAGCAATAAATATCGAAGACTGATAAAGGTACAAATTAATGAATTACAATTGTAACAGTCACGCACTAAAGGCGGTGGAAATTGTGAAAATAGCGTAACTAATCTGTATTGGTGATGATGGGTTCGGAGAAAGTCGGATTTCCAAAGGCGTAATGTTGATTATTTCATCTCGATATGACGACGAAAGTAACCACATCACGATCCGTGGATGTAATGTTGATTTAAAATATACTATTGAAACTTGGCAACCAGTTTTAGTACTTTCGTTTTTTACTCAATTATAACTTTAAAGTTTTTACTTTTTGTTTGATTCTGACATGCCATAATGGTATACATTTATCGTCATTTCAGCATCGACTCACCCTTTGTTAGATCTTTGTTATATATTGCTTACTAGCTGTTTCCCGCAGCCTACGTCCTTTCATCTAACATCTCATTTGAAACGGCGCAGTGGTTTTGGCGTAAACCGCACAGCTAGACAGGCAGAGTTACTTTTGCAGTTATAATATTAGTAAGAAAAATTTAGAAATTAGCAATTTATTTTTGATCTAGTATTACAAATACAACATTTTTAAAACAGTGATTCGTCTGCGACGTAATCCAAATTTATACGAAATTCCTTATCGCATCAAAGAAAACACAAGTTTACATTTATTGAAACATCCTTCATTTCTGCACATGCGATTATCGTATCATATATTAAAAAAAGGAATCACGACTCCAAGTGGGCGGGAGACGCTGGCCTCCTTTGTGAGGTCGATTCGTCTTGATGAATACCATCCGTTGGAGATGAACGACCCAGAAAGGAGCCACCGACTTGCCATTGTACTGACAAATTACAAGTATCACTTTAAGTACCGTTGAATATGCTTAAAAAGCTTGTTTTTCAACCTATCGAATTTAAATATTACATAGGTATTACATACCTCTTTGCATTTCTTTTTAATAATTGTATCATTAACCACATTATAGAATATAGATTTGTAACTTAAATTTATAATATGAGGAAAATGTCGTGGGTATACATTAGCTCACTCTATATTTAGCTAAAATTCGGTTGTTATACTGTAATGTGTAACCGTTTGTTTTCCCTAATAAATAAAATAAAATAGGTACTTTTGACACGATTTCAAGTATAGAAATCCATTAGCCATTTAAAAAATGACAATAAGAATTTCTTTATTACAAAAATATTAATACGAGTTACTCATTAATATACAAGCACTGATTGGTACACTCATATTATGCATAATGCAGTCACAAATAAACATAATCAGAAGTTTTATTGATTCATAATTGAAATAACATATTTACAGAAACTTCACTTAACATAATCAATTCGTACTACAATAAATACAATCACAGAAACAAAAACCACTCAACAACAATACGGGTCGAAGGAGCATTCTCTAGTGATGGTGCTGTAACTGCCATACATTGAGTAGAAAAGGTCCCAGAAAGCCATCCTCTGGTTGTCGACACGACTTTCAAGTCGCATGTCTGTGTCTATTACTAAGGTAGGCCTGGTGTCCACGTTGACTGGAGTCCATTTGACTGGTAATAAGTTTGTCGTTTGAGGTGTAGGGTTTCTGAAAACAAGAACAGTCATGATGTGTCTTACGCAAAGCCCGATGGAACAAAATAATAATCAGATGTTGCCTATCGACTAACGACGTAAACGAGAGTTGAATTTATTTATAAGTAAGCCAGTTTTAACCAATAAATACCACAAAATTAAATTTCTTACAATATTTCGCATTTAAACTTACCCATATTTAATGAAGTTCGTCCATAAAGTAGTAATGCGGTCGATTATCAACTGATCTTCGTCTGACCTCAGCTGGGGAGAACTGCCTTTAGTGAACAAATAATCTAGTTCAGCAGAATGGCCTGCGCCCGGCGCTCCTGAGTCACCGACATAACTGAACAAATATTCATAAATAGCAGATGCACTTTCTTCTAGTAACCTTGTTATGATTCTTTCTGTTGGATGGTTGTACACAAAGTCAGATTCAAAGTTCCCTAATTGCGTGGCAACATCCATAGATACAGACTTATCACCCAAATAAAACCGACGTGCTATTTTAGCGGCCTCTTCTAACTGTACTTCATTAAGATTGAAATTGTTTTTCAATTTCTCATAAAACGGATCGGATTTAAAATAATCGCTGCTCAGCGAGTCACGTTCTTGGCTAGTATATCCAATTAATACAGGCGTTTTACTCACTTTCTTCTCGTTTGTTAGTGAGTATGGATCGTTTTCTACAAAGTTTTGGATGCCACTGAATGATCTCTCTTTACAAGGTCTCAGGTGTAGGTTTAACTCGTAAGCTGCACCTGTGACTAACTCATGCGGAGTGTTTGTTAGGAAGTTTAGTGCATCTTGTGTGTCGCTTGTATTGAAGCCTAAATGTCCAGCCAACTTGATAGGAACTTCAACATCAGCGTTCACAAACATCCCTTCACTTTGAGGCGTACCACTCTCTACAATAGCTTTGTGGAAGTATTTATCGGTCTCAGCGTATAAATGTAATAGAACCGAGGTGGCTCCAGCATCTTGACCAGAAATAGTTACATTGTAAGGGTTCCCACCAAAAGACGCGATGTTCTTTCTAATCCACTCTAAGGCTTTGAACTGATCCTTCAATCCTTGGTTTCCTGGTACGTTAGGGATATCAAGGCACATGAATCCGTATGGACCTAGACGGTAGTTGACTGTGATGACTACAACATCATGTCTGACCAAATTTCTGACGCCGTATTCTCCACCACTACCACGGACAAAATCTCCGCCATGGAACCAAACTAACACAGGCAATGGGTTTGAGGAGCTGGCTTTGTTGGGCACATAAATGTTGAGACGGAGA
Organism: Diachrysia chrysitis; assembly: GCA_932294365.1. NCBI lineage: Eukaryota > Metazoa > Arthropoda > Insecta > Lepidoptera > Noctuidae > Diachrysia > Diachrysia chrysitis. The sequence continues at coordinate 4,216,472 of OW028649.1, read as the reverse complement.
CAGTCAAGGATTTCTGAGTCGATGTGCGTAGAAGTCATTTGCGGGCATCGTATTGACCCGTCTCTAGCATAGTAGATTATTTCGTGGAAAGCAGGTCGTGTTTGCGCTGGCTGAAAATAAAAAATGCACTGTTTAGTAGGTGTTACTGTCAATAAAAATAAATTTAAATTAGCTAAAATCTAAAGGGCTAGGCGGCATAAAAGTAAATAAATTATAATAACTGGAAATATAATTAATTGTTGTGTTTTTTTACTTCAATATTGTATTGATATACTTGGAAAAGAGACGTTATCTACATGACAACTATTATGACACATACTTTTAAATAAAAAAACAAACACTTGGCACTACAGCAAAGGGTTCGACAACCTCATCGCGTTTATCAATGCATTAATGACAATTCAATTGTCGCAGTAAGTGATTGTACAGACGCGCAGTGGGTTGCAGTTTGATTACATACAAGATAAATATCTTTTACATAACTCAAATTAGTAAAAAATCTATTTATTAAACAAATTATTTCTTGCCTAAACATAAAAATAAACAGTTGAGGTACTTACTCCAAAAGGGTCTTCGGGGTCGACCATAGCATATGGCACACCCAAAAACAGGGAATAGTCTCCATCGGTCGCCTTATACCCTTGCACTAACCCTTGGCTACTAATCAGCACTAAGGGATCTACCCTGGTCTCACCACACACATTCGTGACTAAAAATAAAGCACACAACACAATTCCTTTCATTTTCCAATTTATTCTTTCTTCTGTTATTTGAGTGAGTATCGTCTAAATACTGATGTCAAAAATGTGATACTATCGTTATATAGTTATTTTATCTGGACGTTTTCAATGAGATGTATTTCGATGATAAGGGATGAGTGTCTACGTCACGATAAAGTGAGATGTAGGTATTGTACATGTGTATATTGTATGTTTACCTATAGGTTTGTTTCACTACATTAAATTATTTATTTTTTGTTTTTTACCACTACATTGGTTAATATTGTTTAACCATTGTTAATACAACCTAAATTCTTCTGCTTGAGTAGACGTTAGAAGTTATTTTGACGTTAGTTTGTTAATTCGACGTTAACATTTAAAACTACACTTAGGTATACTATACCTACGTATAAGTATGAATACAAGAAAAAATAGGTTAAAGATGAGCCGAAACAAAAATTACATTGCAAAATAAAATGAAAAACTAGTATCTGTAGATATCTGTCACAACAATATCAAGCTATCTTAATCTTCGATATCCGTATGACATTGCATAATACCTGAGGAGACAGCTTCATTTGCATTCTCTGTTAGCGAGGCCTTAATAATTCTACAAGTTTATTGTTGTTTCATCGATGGATGCAATCTTGGATATCTGCATATATGCAGTAACATGCGTCCTTACCCTGACACAAAAACAGGTTGCCAACAGTAAATGCCATCGCCCATGTATGGTAGTCATCAAATTATTCTTAAGGATAAAAAGAAACCGGCTTCAAATGTTAATGCAGTCGAACAACCGTTTGAATGGACAATATTTCAATGACAAGGGTGTGTACAAGGTCATTGTTCCGATTTTTGGCTGAACCTTAATTCTATTAAGTTAATGAATTGGATTTGCGATTACAATACTTCAAATGATGGATTTAGGTGAGGTATCAAAATGTTTATCGAGCGGAAATTAGCCATATTTGGAAATCGTTTGTGTCTAACTTTTAATGAATACTTGATTGTGTTTTGCAACAAAAGGTAATAAATAACTTAAAAAAAAATATAATTTATAGTCAATGTATGGAAGGCAGTTAATTCAATAACATAATCTTAGCAAGTACAAAATAAATACTTGTTCTCTGCTTGTTTATCCAGTTTTTACCAAATTTCTAAGAAATTGACAGTTTTATCATGCAATAACAATGTGTATGTAGATGTAAATGTGAAGCACACGCATCACAATTCGTCATAAGATAATGTGAGACAATGCCTTGTTGATGAGAATTGTCAAGGTTTAAAGGTATGTTGATGTGAGGACAAAAAACAGTCATATTGTGTGGGAATTAAGTAGGAAGTGTGGAGACAATATTATTATCATTACAGTGGCGCTAAAGCAAAAAGCAATTAGTAGAAGTGTAATATTTTGTTAACGTGTATGCCAATCTTTTCTGCTATTATAAGTGATAGCCAGACGATTCTGATGAATGTATGCTTCACCACGTTAGATCAGGAACAAGAGACGAGATAAGAAAACTATCTCGAGCATGGAAATCTATCTAAAAAGTACAGGTACATTAGGAAACAGAAGCACACAATTAAAAGTGTCCAAAAAATGTTTTCTTGCTCTGATCTTGTCATCCACTTTCTTCGGATGAAAACATGAACTATGTTTAAAATCGTACCCATTTTCCCACCAGCTCTGTTACTGCTACTGGGCGTGTTATTGGCGGTATGGGTGCTGTATGGAATCATAAAGCTGATCATGTCGCGGGTGAGGAGGACCGGCAAGCTGCGGTACGGAGACAAGGAGCTGGCCATACAACAGAGACTCCGTGCCCTTGACACTTTTAGAGGGTGAGTGATTTCGCCTTTTTCCATTCAGTCCTTTAGACAAGTAAGTGAGTAATGCCTTACTTGGACTAACTTCATATCCATATAGACAGGTCCACCTCTATTTAAAATTAAGTAATCAATTCCTTAAAAGTCTTTTTAGAAACTGACTTTTTAAGGGATTGATCAATATGAAAGTGACCTTACCTATTCAGTCTCAGCAATGTTGCTAATATTAGGGATAATAGTAGTAACTCGACGTACCTATTCCCAGCAGGAAAACGAAAAAAAGAGTTATTAAAAAATAAAATCCCAAATTGTACATGTCTTGTAAGTGTAGATATTCAAGTTAAATTTCTCATTCATCATCATTTTATTGTTTTTTCATAACATTAGACACAAAACTATTTATGCAAAGGCTGTGTGAATTTCGCAAATCTATCACGACTTCACAAAATATCCGTGAGAGTTAAGTGTAAGTAACCCTATTCACATGAATTGTTTGGTGCAAACTAGGTTTTTAGTAAATGTCACTTTTTGCTCAGATTCCCTTTCATCATCGTGTTTCAAATGTTTTTGAGATCAAAGCTTGGTCCAGATTTTTTTTTAGTAATAATGGAAACAGAACTGGATTGTGTTACTATTCTATAGACTGCAATTTTATTAATGGAAATTTATAATTCTTCGTGGCAATTAGCTCTTCTTTAAATAGGGCTAACAATTATAATCAAGTGACACAATTTCATTTACATTTACCGCTCACGATTTCAGAAAAACAACTTAGCTGGATCTAATATTAATGTTTAAACATTGTTCGTAGGATGGCAATAGTGTTTATGATCTTCGTGAACGACGGCGCCGGAGGCTACTGGTGGCTGGAACACGCGACGTGGAACGGGCTGGTGGCCGGCGACCTGGTCTTCCCGGCCTTCCTCTGGATCATGGGCGTCTGTATCCCGCTGTCAGTTAAGAGTGCCTTCGCTAAAGGAGTGCCGAGGTGGAAGATCGTCGTGCATATCGTTAGGGTGAGTTTTGAGAACCTTTTAGTAAATATTTAGTTGATAACGTAGGACTATTAGTCCATAGATAAGAAAAAAATAAATATAAAGTTTAGGGAAAAAAAGAACAAGTTAAGATCGGTCGACTAAACAAAGCAGGTCGGCAGAATACCATTAAAAAGCAAAAATATTACAAAAAGAATATTTCCTAGCTTTTTAAATAAGAGACGTAAGATATAAGAGGTATTTTGAGGAATCAATTCATTTTCCTTTTGGAATTGCAAAATTATGTAAAAAAGAAACAATTTTTTTATTATTATTTTTGTCTGACAAAAAATAATGTAAGCACAAAATTAAATAAGTTTTAAATGAATAAATGTATGAAGTGAAATTTAGACGCTCAGAATTAATTTGTACCGCCTCTCAATATGATTTTACTGTCCAGCAAGTATCCTTGTATTCGTGATGTAACGAACCTTAAGCAAGCGGTATCGTCGGCTAACTGTGAAAGGGGTGTTTAAGGTCAACCTTTAGAACCTGCCTCGTTATGTAAACCTTACATCGTCGCCGTCCGACGCGTGCTTTAATGCTATCTAATTATCTCGACTTATTGAGGATGGTAAGCTTTTTGTTTGTCTTTTAAAGTCCAGGATGCTTCTATTAAGCTCTGCGGAACTTCTTATTAACGTTTCTTGAGAATTGTACCGATAATAATTTCCTTAGTTCTTTCGTGAAATTGGTAGAGATTTGTAGAGATTCGTTATAGTAGCCTAGTTTACAATTAATATGTATCATTTAGATCAGGGGTTCCCAAACTTATTTTGTCTACTGCCCACTTTGAGAATAAATTATTCTTTAGCTCCCCTATATTTTCACCAACCTTAAAACCACTATAACTTCGAATTAAATTAATTATTTTGAGCTATATTAGCGGAGATTTGTTTTTTTTTCTGAGTCTCTTACCGCCCCCCTTTAGGCCTGCAGCGCTCACAAGGGGGCGTTATCGCCCACTTTGGGAAAGGCTGATTTAGATCAAAACGGTTTACATAAGCATATTCTAATATGCGTGAGTAAACCGTTTTGTTCTAAATAATACCTATTTAATTAATAATATGCTACAAAAAAAAATCATTTTTATGAAATGAATCGCATGTCTAACACGAATAAATATAAGTAAGTAGCTGTTGATGCGACAGGACAAGTCACTGAAAAATATTAAAAGTTTTTTAAGAACAAATTATAATCCGCATGTAATCTCCCTGAGTTATAAGGAGCTGAAGTGGTTTATATCACAAATAACTCTCTCTAGCTTGTCAAGGTATTAAGTAATGTAAGAATAAAGATTGCAAGTAAAATTGCAGACAATAGAGAACATGTATGCACTCTAGGATGTCTCGTGATCTTTGAGCTCGTCGGTTCCTTGTGAAAGCTTAGCATTGTGATGCAAAATAGATAAAGTAGGTGATCGAATCGATGGATGTACCAATTTGTTTTCTTACAGAATAGCAATGCCTTTTGATTCATTTTCGAACTGTTGCATATAAACTACGTTTTACGCAGTGTCGTGCAATCAATGTGCTAGGGCTCAGTAAATTTATATTTAATTCAGACACTATTCTTAAAGTAACTCTCTCTCTGTCTGTCTGTCGCGCTTTCACGCCAAAACTACTAAACCGATTTAAATGAAATTTGGTACACAGATAGTCTAGAGCCTGAGAAAGGCTTTCAGGCATACTTTTTGCCACGATAACCGACATCAAAGCGGGCGGAGCCACGGGAAACAACTAGTTACTTATAAAAGCTTACCTACATTTGACGCTGTAATACAAAAAACATCTTAGAAATCTAAAAAAATATAAACATTTGATTAAACAGAACAGTCACTTTGAAGAGAAAGGTCCTTGTGGTGATTTGAAAGTAATCACTAAGTACTTATTTGTTCTAAGTTAAATACTCTGAACGGTATATAATCATACACTTGTTTAAAAAAGTTTTGGCACGCAATTTCTGCAACAATATAATGAGGAACTAACAATTATCTCACGCCTAATCTCAAGTCTGATTAAACTGCTCTTCAATAGATACATATATTTGTATTGAGTGCACGCGATCCGTTCACTTTCGTTGCATCACTTTAATTTCCGCATTTGTATTATTGTGCACCTTCTATAAGTCTCGAATGCATATCACTCGAGCACCCACTAATGCTAACGCATTTTTTTTCTACATATTTCATTGGAAATTCTGTTCGCGTGATAACATCCAGATAGCTCTCTCCGACACTACTTCGACTACATCAGTGTATACCCGATCCATAGCTGCTTAACGTCTTTTTATTTTATTAACACAGTCACGTTGGTCGTCGATGTATAGCACATATGTGTATAGTATCGCAATGAAGACTTCGTCGTTCGATATAGTGACCTAGTAACGGACAAGGCCTGGTTTAGATAGAAGTGCAGAGGCTGTTACAATTCGTTTAGAACAATCGATAATTGTAGACTTTGTAGTGTCACGATACAAGCGTTTGGTTAGATTCCGTTACTTAACTGGGCAAGATTAAAGAGTAATTGATGGGATACAGTTTACTGCTATTTTTTATCAATATGTTACTAGGTCATTGTTCTTTATCCGGTTAGTAACAAATAACTTCGCGCTTGTTAATCACGCAGCCGGCGGCGGTATATCGGATGTTTTGATTTTGTTATATGTATTATTTCGTTGGTAGAATCGGTTACTGCTTTTTTATGCAGGAATATTTTATTAATCAAACGTGTGACTGATATATTTTTTAATTTTAATAAGTAATTTACGTTACGTACTATTAGTTTAATTATAGTCAAATTGGTTTTCTTAATAAAAATGTTATTCGAACTCGTATCGGTCCTTCTCATATTGAAATGATGATGGTTTATAAAACTGTAGGTACGACTTTAATATTGGTATGTAAACATTTAATTTATTGTACTGCGAATGATTGATCTTTTGTATGACTTTTGTCTTTATCTGATTTCCCCTAAATCCAAGCGATTGCCAGACGGATCTCCGTATTATCAGAGTTCGACCAACAGATCATTGAAGGTTGAAATTGAAACCACATTTTTAATTAAAAATTCAAATTTTAATGTATATTATGTATTCAATAGTACCTACTTTTCTAAGATGAGAGTATGTCTAGATTATATTTAAATTTTCATCAGTTTTTCGGTGTTTAAACTTATGTACAAATAAAACAAGCACTAGAATAAAAACGTCAATTTATGCGATCGGCGTTTAAAACAACTTAGACCTTTATCTCAAATGTCCAGCTGTATCTATGTCTGAAATGTAATAGATAATGGTAGAAATTATCAGAATACATGATTATCATTCAGAGTATCATCGGAATTTATCTTACTGAGTTCCTCATACTTACGATCATTTAGAATTTTGAAGTGAGGATTTCCTTATGAGTATTTGGCAAGAGGTAGGTATAAACGATTCACTTTTGTTTTTAACGATGCAAGAATATAATTATAATTAGAAAATTAGAAACCCCGACTGCTCTGCCAAATAACGAACTAAAACGTAAAAAAACAAGTCCCATTTGTTTTATTTTGTCATTGCAAGCGCGGAACTCTTACATTCAAAATTGGGAACCGTTGAACAACGAACATGATATTGGTCAAATCTTGTTTTTCTATTTTTTCAATGGTCAAATCACGAAAGAAATTCATCAAAACTGTATTTTTCCTCTAAATAACGAGATTGACGGTATTAAATTTAAAATTAATGAAAAGGGTCACTGTGATGCTAATTTAGAATTAACAAAGAAGACGTAAGTAGTTTAGGCGCTCAGTAAGCACGACCCCGCAGATTGGAAGACACTAAATAAACCTAAATTCTATTTCTATTCCAGCGTTCCCTACTGATGTTCTTGCTGGGCATGTCGCTAAATACTATCTACGGGTCCAACATGTTGTTCGAGTTGCGTATTTTCGGAGTGCTGCAGCGTTTGGCTGTCGCGTATTTAGTAGCTGCCGGCTTCTACGCACTGACCGCGCCCAAATACTACACGCCTCCTCGGGTGAGTGTAAGGAATTATCAATTTTTAAATATAGACCTATGACTTTCTTTTGTTTTTCTATTTTTTTTTTCATATCTCACTATCTATTCTTTTGTACCAGCATTTAGGTTCTTTGAAATAGAACATGTTAAGAATTGCTTTTTACTTTTGCTTTTTATCAGACTGCGAAGAAAAAAATCAAAATCAATCTGTTTGTAAAAGTTAATACGATATGTATGTGTAAATGTAATTTAGAATGATAAATGCTAAAATATTTTTTTTCTTTAATTTCTTACATAACAGATGTTTCTTAGCTGATTTCAGAGATGTTAGTTTAAGCAGTAATTTTTTCAGGAGATAATATACTGCGTATTTTTTTCTGTGTTCTTGTCATATGCGGGTTTGCATTGATAAACATAGTAGCTAATTTTCCTGTGCAATAAATGAATGAATGTGTATTTTCGTAGGGTGCATGTGGGCAGGCCCTTAAGGACGTGCTCTCTTGCGTCTGGTGCTGGGTGCTGGCGGCGGTGCTGGTGGCTGCTCACAGCGTCATCACCTTTACTCTTCACCATCCTGATTGTCCCGCGTTAGTATATAGCCCAAGTATTTACAGAAGTTTACGGCAAATTTTTTATTTAGACTAATACTAAATGAAAAATTTGAGGTAGATCCCCCGAAAAAGAAATACTATAAAGTTGATGCTGATGAGCTTTAAACTCTCAGATATATCTTTTATTGAATTATAGCTATAAACTCTTACCAAGACCACTTTTAAAACAAAATTTATTAAAATCAGTTTCCCCGTTTGGTCAGCTATGATGCATATGGTTAAACTTATAACAGTAATATTCTTACATCTGGAGTTAAAAATAACTATTGATTAACGTATCCCTGTTATTACCAGTTTTTTTTTATAATAAGTTTATTAGCCATGGGGGTGGAATTCTCATTACTAGAAATCTTGTTAACCCCTCCAACTTAGCTTAATATGCGTGAATCTGGAGTGGGTTCACGTCAATAGAGCATTGGGTGGGGATCGAACCTGCGACCTCTCGATCACAAGGCCGTCACCCTAACCATTAGGCTATTGCCGCTTCAAAATGTTTAAGAACAATTGCTTTCATTTTTTCCTAATTAATTATATACTTTTTCCAGTGGATACTTAGGACCCGGCGGCAAGCATGACGAGTGGGTGGCTCCTGAGTGCAGTGGCGGCGCTGCCGGGTATCTTGACCGACTGCTGCTCGGAGAGTCACATCTCTACCAGAACAGTGACGCGCGGAGGGTGTATGGAGGCCCGCCTACTGATCCTGAAGGCTTGCTAGGTAAAAGCTGTTTTAAAACTGGTTCGAAAACGGCTCTACATTAAAAATGCTTTTGTTTGTAAACAGTCTAAGATACCTTATTTCTGTTTTGCGCTGTATGCTAAAGAATCTTTTTTATCTCTCTCATATATAGGTAGATGAAAAATATAAGCCTATTTGTATAGCAGTATTATTAGTAGAGATCTTTGTACTATCGTCCTTTTTAATACGAAGTTGTCACATTTAGGTAGGTATATCTTCTACTACCTATCGAAAACTATGCCAGTCAATAATTATTATTTAGAAATATGACGGTTTACTCACGCACATTCTTGGGATCGCCCGACTAGTTTCGCGTGTAGTTTCATAGGTGTCCCGAGTTAACTAGAGTTACCACCACCGCCGCGTCAGCTCATGATTAGGGACTCCTACTGAGTCTGAAGCTAGTCGGGCGACCCCGAGAATGCACGTGAGTAAACCGTTGTTTCTAAATAATTATGAATACTCCTCAAAAATCCAAACATCCAAACAATGTTTGTTCCTCAGGATGTCTAACTTCAGCGGTACAAGCGCTACTGGGCGTACAGGCCGGCGCCACCGTCCTGCTGCAGCGCTCGCACAAGGCGCGCATCTCGCGCTGGCTGGCCTGGGCGCTGGTCTTCGCGCTAGCCGGCGCGCTACTGGCCGGCTTCTCCAGGGAACTCGGAGTCGTACCGATTAACAAGAACCTTTGGTGAGTTCTTTGTTTGACGGCGTGATGTTATATTGTAAATTAATGTCGTTATGTAGAGTGCGGCAATTTAAGATTCGAAACTCAACAAGTTTACTTATTTATCACGGAGGCAATTACAATGGCCTCATTTTGCCGGATCTTTCTTTTTTTAAAGCGGTGCTACCATTCTGCAGCATCATGTGCTATTTTTTTTCATTACTAATGTTCGTTATATTTGCCTTCCATCAAGGTATTTGACAGCCATCGTTTTGTCGTTCCACGATAAACGCATCAGTAGCTGTACTTCACTAAACAAAACAACAACACTTATTCCAGGTCCATGTCATTCGTCCTGGTAACATCAGCGTGCTGCCTCATTCTGCTCTGCTTCTGCTACACGCTGACCGACGCGTGGCGGCTTTGGGGCGGCGGTCCCTTCCGCGCTCCCGGCCTCAACGCCATCGCCCTCTACATCGGCCACTCAGTATGCTCCCATCTCTTCCCCTTCCATTGGAAAGTCCCCAACATGAGGACCCACACCCTAAGTCTCGTTGAAGCCGTCTGGGGGACAACACTATGGGTTATCATCGCTCACGTCATGGCGAAAAAGAAAGTCTTCATCTCACTTTGAGGTGTTCCCTAAGTATTGCAATTGGAATTGATTTTAGGCGAGTTTTACAAATGTTTAAGTAGCGATTTCGTATTGATGTTTGTAAGTTTACATCATTATTGATTTATTTTAACTTTCCCATGAATAGTTTGAACTCTATAAATACTTAGTAAGAGTAAATTTGTAATACTGATATACCTACTGTATACGTACAGTTAAAACTTTTAAAGTTAAGAAACTGGCCATCATGGTTTTAATAGTTATAATAATTAACGTGTGCTGTGTCGGATTACACCAGTGAAATGTATCTTTAACTGCATTGTCATTACAATGCATCTATATGCAATGCAATATAATACGTAAAATATTGGGACATTATATTTCCTGAACTTATTTTACTAACTCATATTTTTTGAGATTCCAAGATTTGTATCTATTTATTATAGGTAAAGTATTCTTGTTATATTATTTTCATTATTTTTTAATTATTTAGTTAAGTTTAAGTTTGGTTTAAGTGTAGATATTAAAACGAAGACTGAGCGATAGATAAACCTTAGGTGCTCCATTTGTTCTCAATGTAATCTTTTGGTTTTGACATGTATTGTACTATTTCTATAAATTCTAGTCTTTAATATTTGAAGTTGTCTACAGATTTGTATATGAAAGCGACTATAAATAAGCTTGAAAAGAAAAATAAATAAAATAAAAGTAACCACTATTTCAGGTTTTGTAAAAGTCAACCTTATTGTCCCCTAATTGTAAGGATAATACAAAAAAATTGTTCGAGGACATTACCCGCCATCCAATATTGCTTGTACGTAATAGGTAGGTACTTGAATTAGGCTGTCCCTGTAAACCTTAACAATAATAGACATGATTTTGAAACAGTCCTGTAATTTTTAAAGCATTAACATGGGTGCGCCAAAGTTCACCTAAAATTTCAACTCCGATAATTGGAAATCCGAAAATGTTCTTCCTAACATTTTTCATCCTAACAATCACAATTCCTAACTACTCTGTCTCTAATGTTCATAATTCCGAAGCATTTAACTTCATAATGTCAGTAGCAATAAACATCTTTTATACTTTTATTTGTTTTCCTACATTTTCTCAACATAACCATATTTTATACTATTATTCAAAGTCATATCTTTTTTGTTTAGATTTCTTTTTATTCATAATAATCAGTAGCTTAGAATCGACTTTGCCAACCTCGACACATTTGGTTAGGTTGGTAGGTATTTTTTTTCTGACCCTTAGAACTGACTTTGCCAACCCCGACACATTTGGTTAGGTTGGTAAGTTTTTTTTTTCTGACCCTTAGTACCGACTTTGCTAACCCCGACACATTTGGTTAGGTTGGTAGGTATTTGTTTTTTCTGACCCTTAGTACCGACTTTGCTAACCCCGACACATTTGGTTAGGTTGGTAGGTATTTTTTTTCTGACCCTTAGAACTGACTTTGCCAACCCCGACACATTTGGTTAGGTTGGTAGGTATTTTTTTTTTCCGACCCTTAGTACCGACTTTGCCAACCCCGACACATTTGGTTAGGTTGGTAGGTATTTTTTTTTTCTGACCCTTAGTACCGACTTTGCCAACCCCGACACATTTGGTTAGGTTGGTAGGTATTTTTTCTGACCCTTAGGCAGGTTGGTAGGTATTTTTGAAAAGTTGTTTTCATAAATATTCAAAAAGAAACATTTACACTTGGTATAATGTTTCTTTCTGAGTATGAGTGAAAATATTATGTTTAGGGATAAAAGCGTTATGATAAAAAACAGTAGGAGTTTAAAATATTTACATAAATGAAATTATTAGTTAAAATTTTCGGAAACATGAGTTTTATGAACATCGCCGTTAGCACTACAAATAGTATGAATGAAAACTTTAGGATGAAAAATTTTAGGAAGAGTGATCATTCGGATTACAAATCGTTAGGAAGAACAATTTCGGGTAAAGAACTTTAGGTGAGCCAATATGGACCCCATTAACATAGTGTAATGTCAAAAAAAATTTGGTAGCCAACTTTGATTGAGCGTTTGACGCTGTTTTAACCGACTTCAAAAAGGAGGAGAATCTCAATTCGGTTAGTATTTTTTTATGTATGTTGTTACACTGATTATTATATCTATGTACTAGCTGTCCCCCGCGACTTTGTTCGCGTGTTTTAGTTTCAACGGTTTTTCATTTTTGCAACATTTTTCATTTATGCTGCGCTCCTATTGGTCGTAGCGTGATGTTATATAGCATATAGCCTTTCTCAATAAACGGACTATCCAATACAAAAAGAATTTTTCAATTCGAACCAGTAGTTCCTGAGATTAGCGCGTTCAAACAAACAAACAAACAAACTTTAGCTTTATAATATTAGTATGTATGAGATGGTAGGGGCTGGGGCAGATAAAAAAAACAATTGATATTACATTATTTGACGTTTTATTAGAAGGGTGACAGTAAAATCCGCAATGTCATTGAAAAATAATAATAAAACAAACGATTCAACAAATCATGACTCAAGGTAACGTATAGTTTTAACAAATAAAACTATTAATAAAATTACACTTTATAATGAATAACAAGCGCTCGCCTTCACGCGGGCGGCGCAGGCGACGGCCTATCGGAGGACACCGCAGGCACTCACGAATGGACCAAAGCCGACATGTCACCCAAAATATGTATGTATACAATGGTGCATAATAACATAGAAAGTAAGTATGTTTGGCATTTCGTTTACATTACAAGTTATTATGTCATAAGCCCGGCGCACATGCACCTCTCATATATTAATTCCATTATAAGTTAAATATATTACTAACGTCAGTTAATTCACATAATTCCTATAAAGTCACTTTTGCAGACGGTAAATGCCATATTAGGAATTGTATATTTAATGTTTAAATAATTATATTTTCTATAAAGGATACTCTCTGATAGTTTATAACTTGAGTGACATATGTTTACAAGTGTTAGGCTTTACTCACGTGCGTGTTTCGGTGATTCCCGAACAGTTTCGGTTTCGACCGGAGCCATTACAAACTCTTCACGGAGCGAGGTCGCGAGCTGAACTGGCGTGAGTTCGACTCGCGAAGTCAACCATAAACACGAACATTCCGATGTCCATTTCATCACACTTACTCCACATAATCAATAGTTGATTGACAGGCACACTGCAGTTTCAATAATAAACTTTTATGTAGATACTAACGATACTTTAACTAGAGACCTAACTTGTATAGTGATAAAGACATGTAAAACAGTATTTATATATATCTAAAATTTCCTTAGAAAAAATCTCTTAAAATATATCTCAATTCTTTTAAAACGTTCCCTGATAAGTCAGGTTAATAATTATATCGATATATTAATTCAGCGCTATATAAATAGAATTTTTACTTATTACTAAATAGGAAGAACATTTAGGAGTGTATAAGAGAACAAATTAATTGCACAAACAGTGAAATATTAATACGAAACAATGATATTTCCGCCTATATACAGGCATTCAGGTAAATAGATTTTTATATTATTTTAAAAATATTTACAAACTTGATTATCGAACTATGTAAATAACGATGTTAAATTGTCGATGTTACAATCATACGTCATAATCTACAAGCTGATAAAAGAAACAATTTAAGTTCTACATTCAAATATTGGCTACTCTTTTAAATTCAAACGAAAATTTAACACCACGATTTATCTATTACACATGTTTTGTTTTTAAAGTTTGTTAATAGACTACGATTATTTGTAATAAGTACTCGAGCTCACTTTAAGTCACTCATATTACTAAGAAATGGAATGTTTAGTGTAAAGAGAATGTTAGAAAGATCACTAGCAGTCCGTTGTGCTGTCACGGCGTGACTTGTGAAGCTGCGGCAGTTGGCAAGACCATCACGAACACACTAATGCACTGATTCTCGGAGATTCTGCTAGAAGTTACTGCTTGAAATTGATTAGGTACTTAAAAGCATTTAGGAGTCCCGCTACTAACACAGAGGTTGGATCAAATTGGAAATTTAAGACATGATTAGAAGCTTGATTTTAGATTGTATGGTGCATTTGACAGTCATTTTTTATAAGTTATAAAGTTTTTGCTTAAAAAAGGATGAATTCTGTCAGAAGAAATGGTATCAATGCCTGTGTGTTTGTGGCGGGACAACCCTTATAGTTAAAATACTGCATGTAAATAAATGTTAGCTGAATACAGTTAGTTACGTTATTTCCGTTGAAGGCATGCCATTATTTTGTACTTGTCGATACAGAGCGCAGTATGAACTGATATTGTATACAGCTAATGTTTCTATATGGGGGGCCTCCACAACGAGACCCGACGGTTCTACGACAGACTAGACATAACCGAAAACACTTGTCACACAATCGGCTTTAAATAGGTCCATTATTAGATACATAACTAACTTTATCTTAAATACAAGGTAAAATCTCTAGGACAATACACATTTCGCTATAAATGCAAATTCATGGAATTCAATATTAGTCGGTAAGACGCACGCTGGTACATTGCTCGCCTTACAATATTATGCTACGAAGATTCCCGTTCACGCCGCACCAGCTCATAGGTACACAATACGCTATGTCCCGAAACTATATTAAGTAGTTTAGTAGTCTCTATTGTTTAATCTAGTGTCAAATACCTTTAAAATTAGGCCGCATACAGGCTTCTGCTTACCGGCGACGTCCGCGACGGAGACCGAGCCCAGCCGGCCCGGCCCTGCGGCCGCGCGAGTACATTGTATGCTTTGGGTAACAATAAAACCTTAACCTAATTGCACATATTTTCAATGAAAACACGCATAAAATAAAACTTACAAACTATTTATCGCCGTTACAGCGCTATTATATATATTACGAGATTTCAAACAACACGCGTAAATAACTATCGATACTTATCTAAAACCCCAGTACTATAATTCCCTGTTATCGAGTCATCCCTCGCCATCTCGCCGAACGAAAACTGTTTCAGAGTCGTATAAAATAAATATCTAGTGTGGCACAAGACAGTTTGTATACTGACGCAGCAGGTATATTGATCCAGCACCACAGAATACCTATTTCCTAACAAATACAGTGAGCAACCATTCAAACGCTGACAGTTCTTCCCCGGACACTTCGTGTACGCGACGTAAATGTAAATACATCCAAAATATACATTCATTCCGTTATGGGACAGCGTTACATTTGGACAAGGATATCTAGAGCAGTGCGAGTGGCTCTCAGCTGGCACGCGGCAGGTGACGTCACGGCAGGTGACGTCACTTGCGGCCGCGCGCCACGATGGCCTGCAGGGAGGCCACCTGGCTCAGCAGGCTCGCGTTCTTCTGCTCCAGCGTCTCCACCCTCTTCCTGTAGTCTGTGTTTTCAGATATAAGGATTTCGACCTTCCTCTCCAGTTGATCCATGTACTCTTTCTTTTTGCGTCTGCTTTCTTGCGCTGATATCTAAAAGGATATTTATTCCGCATTAGTATTGTTGCGTAAGCAACACATAATAAAACACAAGTCATAGATTCAGATCGGTAGTGTGTACCTTGTTCTTTATTTTCCTCCTGATTTTCTTGAGGGACTTCTCCTCGGCCTTGGTGAGAGGTAGACGGGTGGGGACAGGGTATCCTTCTGCGAGTAACGTACGTTTCTCTTCTTCTGTTAGCACCAGTGTTCCAGTTGACCCTTTCTGTAAATAACAAAAACGAATAAGAGTTTGAGTACCGTCGAAACTTCACTGCAACTTCAATTTCAATCCTTCTATTAACTTAAATATACGATGTCAGTGTGTTGGGAGAAGGACCATAAAGCGAAATAACAAAATAATAAAAATCAAGAAATAATTTAAATTAGAATGTGTACTTGTGTAAAAGATTAGAAGTTTGGAGGAGTAATAAGAACAGCAATAAGATAATATTTAAATTTGTCGTGTTTTTATATTCTTTTTATCTTTTAAAATAAACATACTGTTTCCTAATTCTGTCTGCCGGGAATGATTTTTAGTCATTAAAAAACGTATTGAGACTAAAATGTGGTAGTTACCGGTTGACTGCTAATAAGCGGCGTGTTGATGGGCTGGCGGGTGTGGTGCGACACGTAGAGGTGCGAGCGGCGCGCGGGCGCGGCGGGCGCGGCGGCGGGCGCGCCCGACGCCTCGTGCGCCGGCGACAGCGCGCCCTCGCTGTCCGACGACGACAGCGACGACGGCGGCGTCGGCGGCAGGTTGAACCCTGCAATGTACGGGGAACAGTTTATTTTGGAGGTCGAAGTATGCTGACAAATAAATCAAAATCTAAATAAAATGCTTTTATTTCAAGTAAACGTCTTTCAAACACTCAAGAAAAAATCCAAAACGTCATCACTATTGAGAAGAACCGGCAAGATACTCCTTGGAAGCTTGATGTAATTAAATTTTTGAGATAATAAGTTGTGTTGCAGCTTGCAGTAGTACCTTCCTTCCTTCCAGAAAACAGATTTAGGGATAAACATACGTTGCTCATAGTGAACATCAAAGTAGTAATTTCCGAATTTAGAGCAGAAAAAGAAAGAAAAATAAGAAAATAAAAATTTAAGCATTCACTTCTCTCTGAAAATTTGTAGAGGTCTTCATACTGCCGTAAGACGTTAAGTTGGTACTAAAACACAGTGCGCATAAACATAAGACCGTATTTACCTGAAGCCCCCGAACTGGAGGTAACTTTGATGGACAGTTTGTTGGAGTTGAGCGAGGTGGCGAGCCGCGGCGCCGCGCTGAGCAGCAACTGAGGCATCCCCGCTGCGCCCACCTTCTGTAGTACTGCTTGCGGCATGTGGATTGTACCAGTCTGTAAAAGATCATATTTTTTCGTTAGTTATTGTCATTTTTGAGACTTTAGTCTAGCAGGATCTCGGAATAATGGATGAATGGAATGCAGAAGCATTGGATATTGTTTAGAAACTAACTTATGAGCTGTGACATACAATTTTCAAAAAGAAGCATTTAAAATGGACGATAAAATTTTCCAAAATTTTATTGTAGGTAAATAAATATATTTTAGAAAAAAAGTACCTATAGTTTAAAAAAGTATCTGCGTATCTATCAACAAAGCATCAATGGCAAGTTTGTTTTGAGATGTTGAAATGCTATACCACAAGCTGGAACGTATTAAAGGAATGCAAACTACAGTATTGTGAGACCGCAGTGTTTTCGTACAATAATCGTAAAGATTCCGATCCGAGTCTTCGTTGAAACCATCCAGTGAACGAGTGAAGATAATAATTAGCCGCGTAATTACTTAAGATCTCACGCACGCTATGAAAAATATGCTAAGTGCGTGTCTGTGGAGTATAAACTTTAAGTTCCGTAGTATTGAGATTTAACGACTTCTGGTGAACCTATTTTGAGTTTAAATTTTCACGCTTTCACAGCTGCATGCGGCATCATAGAGTATAATAATGTAATTGACAGACGATTTTATAGACAATTATGAATATAGTTTACCTACTTTATTCATGTTTTCTTTATAATTATAATCTGAATTTAAAATACAAAAAGACTTAAATGTAAACGGATGCAGCAATTTATTATTTTGCAAAAGAACCACCGTATCACGGAATCCTAAAAGGTGGCAATTTTAAAAGTCCGAATACAGGTGAAAGCTGTAAAGCGGGTGCACGAAATATTTGAACTCTAACGACCTTTACTTTTTGGGGTATTTGTGCCGCTAGACGTGAAAAGGAGACAGTCACGCAAGCTTGCAATCGATATCATATTGATAATATCTTCAGACCCGATGTTATTAAAGGTCTGACTGAAAGATCTAACGACGCAGATACCTAAAGAAACTCAGCAGAAGCAAGCAACTGTGTTGTCGTATATTTTAACGGAGGAACGAAGAAAATGACGCAAATAAAAAGAGAAATTTGGTGACAAACCCAGCAATGACAAAAGCCATGAACGATAATGATAAAAGAAAACATGAGTCAGTTTCTGCGAATGTTGTAATTGGTTCACTGAATACAGATTTGTTATACAGAACGTAAATACTTTCGACAAAAATGCATTAGAAAGTTTTTGAATCATAAAACTTCACAGTGACATAAACAACTATCACTGTTATTGCAGTTTTCGAGAGTCATTCCGTATTCTTAAGAAAGATAACTAATTTAAGAACACCGTTACATAATTTGAAATGAATCTTAAAAGCAAAATGCTGTTAGTTCATGTATTATTAATATGACCTTAATAAAAGCACTAAAATTTGATTCTTTTGATCTTGATCTGGATAGTGTAAAAGTGCATTCCGATGGACAATATTACTTAAAGCACATTCTTATTTCGCTTATTATTAGTTTGGTATCATATGAACAGACTAGGACGATTAGCATTATACGATTACGGGGAACGTTTAGATTGTAAGGAATAAGAGTAAATTTTAGTACTAAATTGAGAAACCATGATATCATACATTGCTATCACTTAAGAGTAGGTATGTATGCTATCAAACAACAGGACAATATGCTCTTCCAAATTCCATTTTCCGTTGTGTTCATCAGAGCTCTTAAACTATCCTTACCGTATGGTCAATTACATAGTCGAGGTGTGCGACCGGCGTGCCGGGGGTGGGTGAAGGGGGGCAGGACGACGCAGGCGACTCTGGCTCGGACTTGGGCTCTGCCTTCACTTCCCGAGGGGGAGAGTCGCTGGACCTCCGCCGGCTGCTCCACGCGCTGGCTGGCATCGCGGGGTAGCATTCGTCTTCCATGTCTGGAAAATAAAAGTAAAGCTGGTGATATAAGGACAATACAAATTATTGCTTTTTTGTCTGGCTTTAAATGTCACGTTTAAAAACAAATGAATTTGAACAAATGAATTGACTATTTGTCAATGGTAAGTATGGAACTTTTTGGAACTTATATTCGCTTCGCAGCATATTTTTATAAATATTCTCGATTTCATGATCAAAGCATACATCAGCTATAAGTCTGAAACGTTTCAGTCAATATAAAGAAGTTTTACAATTGCGTATCTGATATTCCAAATCAAATTACATGGTTGCTTTTCAGCTGTTAAGGTACAGTGCACATTTCGTCAGTGTTACCGCTGCCATAGACATTTCTTTGTGCCCTACCTGCCCTTACTGATACTCGTAATTTATTGTGACCTCTATGTAGATATGTACATTTGATAAGTAGTAAGTGGAAGATGTAGAGAAAAAAAACTAACAGCTGACTTCCTGAGGATTCGCTTCATTGCTAGTAATTGCAATACTTTGCATCTAGGTAACATTTTGGTGGGAAGTGAGGGTAGTTGCGTGAAGCCAACACTTAGGTGTTCGTGCGAATGATTGAAGCGTTTCTACATTAATTGATTCAAGTTTACGTTGCTTGAACAAGCTATTAATGGGATGCCACAGACGTAATTAGAAATCATTAATTTATTTTCATCATACTAAAACTGGTGTAAATGTAATATAGATACAGTAAAAATAATCTTTTCTATGTTTGATGTAAAAAAAGAAACAAAGTTGTGGTAGGTAATTAGAAGATCTTTTAATTTAATTTTTTAAGGATAGCTTTATTGGCTTACATTAACTTCATTTTAGGGAACAGTGCAAGTTTTATCAAGATTAGTTCAGTTGTTTGTTGAATATACAATTCTCTCTAATCACCGACATAACAAAAATTGTAGGCCTCCGATTTTAAACCTACTACAATAAAACATTTCTTAATTTTCAGTCTAATTTTTTTTTAAAGAGATTTTTCAAGGAACTATATAGGAAATATAAAGATTAAATAAGAATGAATGCCTCTAAATTTATATACCGAGACTTTGGGTATTAGCAAAATACTAATCTACAAAATATAGCATTATGCCTACGTTATACACGAGGAAATTCGAGACGATAATTTTATAAACGCGAAACCTACCTATTAATTAGCATATGACGATATAAAACACTCTTATTTGTTTTCCACCAATGTCATTAAAACAGCCAATAAAGACCAGATCGCTATTTAATTACAATTAAATACTTATCTCATTTTGCGACACCTGTTTTGACTTTGTATAACATCCAGGTGTTTAAGTTATTTAACGAATTCGTTTAATTTTGTTTTTACCATGAAGAATCTGTATTTAAATAGGATTGTGTAGCTCCTGACTGAGTGATAAATGAGCTACCTATATAATCAGTAATACTGATGTAATTTACAATGTAAAAAGTATAAGCCTATTTTTCAGCCTTTCTCAGGCTCTAGGCTATCTGTGTACCAAATTTCATTTAAATCGGTTCAGTAGTTTTGGCGTGAAAGCGCGACAGACAGACCGAGTTACTTTCGCATTTATAATATTAGTAAGGATTAAAGATAGATTACAACCAGACCAAACGATCATGCTCATCATACAAAGATTTGTCAAAACGTATGTGAGCGAGAGTTGGCATTTGAGCGATTTTTATTACTGAGCTGACTGAGATAAATGAGCTAAAAGTGTGATTGATATATATCTTTGTATCCAAAACATATACATATATATATATATTCAGCTCAGTGATAGCTGTGTTTGCGCATCGCTATATTTAAGGGTGCATTTAAATGAAAAAAAGCTGGCATGAAAATGTTGTATTGATTTTAAAGACACACAAGTAAAAAAAACAAAAAAAAAAGTACCTACCTACTTAGTTTGCGTTGCAAAGTATTAAACAAGATTAGAAATGTAATAAATTAATTATTAGATATAATCAATATATTACAAGGAACATTAAATTTTAAAAATTAATTATGTATGCGTATCTTGGATTACAAAAATTGATTAGTTTCGATAAAAAATTTCTTGAAAACGCCTTAAATACATTTTTATACATTTGAGGTGTTTACAAGCTGCTTTTAGGTTAATGAAAAATACTAACCTTTTTTGCATTTCTGCCTTCTTGGTAAACAGCACTTTAGTTACCTACCTATTATCTTAGAGACACCCCTGAATAACGTTTAAAGAAAATATCAAAAGGAAACCAAGTAGAGATTCTAAATTGTTATCTAAAATCACTAACCAACAGATTATAATACGAATTTACACTACAATGGGAAAATTACAGGCCTTTAATATGTGAGGAAAACTAGGATTAGTAATTCCAAACTTTCCTCGAACATTTAAAAATAGAACGCGCCCACTGTTATTGGTTTTCTCTCACATAAAGGGCAAAGGTAATGCCATATTGTGCCAATGCCCACGCATTTTGTTTCGCAGGTGGTTTGTCTCAGTTAACCTTAATGGAATGTGTGATTGCATGCACTTGACATACCATTTCAGTTCTATCTCCCCAAGGCTTTTATTTCTTATTATTTTTGGTTCGCGTGGGCTTAAGTTTGCAAGATTTTTATAAGAAGCTAGTTTTTTTTTACGTTTTCTGAACAGAATTTCAGTTGATCTACCTTTCTTCGTAGTTTTTTTATCATGGAATTTTTGTGGTTGTGTGTTAATAACATATATCACATATCCGGTACTATCAAATACATTTTATTGTGATTTTAATTTTTCCGTGCTTCTTACGAGTTACTTAAAAATATCTTGGTATCAAAATATATTGTAGTTTACTAGGAAGACGTAATTGTGTTTATGTGATTGTAATATTAACCCGATCAAAGGATATATAATTCTCAAAATGATAAATAAATTGAGCAAATTTGAGATTAAAGTATGGTTTATTATTATAATGAAACTAAGACTTTATCATTATTGTCTAAAAACCATCTAACTTTATAGCTAGTAACACATTTTATTAATTCAAAACTCTTTAATAAAAATATTTTCATGAGAACAAATCACTTAGAGCCCGTTTATTTTGCAAAGGGGTGTATTTTATGTAAAGTCCTTGGTTTTACAGAGGCTTGTTAAACTTAACTCGCAGTATATTTAAGCAAACGGTTGTTATCTACAGTTTTTACAGTTACATCATTGAATATTGAACATGAACGCATGATTGACTCATTAATTATAAGTTCCAGTTAATTTCTAGAACGGAATATACCTACGGATCGTTTGTTTTGTTATTTACTAATTAATTAATTTGTTACAGCATTGTATATTTTTTTTAACTACAATAAATTTTAATAATGTTAGCTTTGCTAAGCAATCGAAGATAAGGAAATTGATACGGTTCAACTATTATTGAAATATTTTTTTATTTGTAGTATTCCAAAAGTTATTCATAATTAAGTTAAGAATTTCTATTAACTCGTTGTTTTATTACTAAAGTTCGTATCGTTTTAGTAAATTCTTACGACACAAAGATGAAGCCAACAGAAATTAAGTAATTCTGACTTGTTCTAAATTGATGCGATAATAAATAATAATAATTATTATAAATTGTACCTACGTGTATTCTTATGATAAAGATATTACATCTTCATGATAACGTAAAAATGCATTTTTGATAAAGATTTTCGTGTCAAGAAAATTGATAACGGATATGTATCAATTAACAATGAAATACCTGGTAATGCAGTATGGATCTTATCTAACTTCGTATTGCATTATACTTTTCAATTTTTAGGCCAATTAAAAATGTTTCTTTGAAATGACTTTTACAACTGAATAGACATAATATACAGAATATAGCCCTGATTTATTGTCGTTCGACCAGGATACAGGTAAAAACTAAAAAACAAAAAAGAAAAAAAAACCGGAAGGTTAGCGCATGGAGAATTTTACAAAATAGACGATCTGTAACGTCATGTCTGAGAAATTGTGGCTTCTGTTTTTCTCAGGGTATTATTATCAAATTACGTGCCCTAGAATCAGCGTCAATATCTTTTGTCATTGTAATCGAATTAGTGTCAGTCGTCAAAAATAATCCCAATAATGAGTTCACGAGTAACACTTGAATTTTACGAAACAAGTCAAATATATTCGATGTCAACGTCAACACGACTTTCGAGTAGCGTCTTCAGTCGTCTCCCATAGAGAAAATGACCGCATGTAGATGTAGATAGTACTCCTCGTTACCCATTGTGTAATGAACATTTCTTCTATCAATAAATCAGCTGATTGTCCTGTCTGCATACATCATCATGACATCACCTATTATGGACACTGTCATCTGTCTCACTTGCCGGTATTTTGATAGGAACATTAAGGCCTATTGCAGTCGTACGGAACTAACGAGATAGAAAGACAAGGCTGATATTATTGTAGGTACTGTTATTGTGCGATGGGATGGGAATCGTATTGTTAGTGGCTGGTCGTAATTTTGATGGTTGGGTGACGTCATCAATTAGATAAAATTGAATTGTGACTAAAATAAGTACACCTTTTGTAAGTTTGTATAAATTAAACCAGTCTTCTGGTTTTATATCTAGGAAAATTAACGATACAAAATTTCGCTAGCAACACGTAATCGGAATCAAAATTATTGGGAAAACATAATTAAGAATAAGAACATTTTTTTTTGTTCCCTACATCGTTACAACTAGTTAATAAAAAAAATAATTAAACTTAAACTAATGATAAATTGTATGGTAACAAGCATTAACGATAATGTACAATAGTCTTCAAACTAAGCGTTGCTTGTAACTTTGAGACAGGATATATGAATTGGGACACTAATTAAACGAATGATTCGAACTAAAACTTTAAGTCATTAGGTAACTTGTCACCAGTTAGCTATTACGGGGAATTCGCATATTTAAAACATTTTTGACCAGTCCAGCTTCAGCAGCTCAATAACTCCATAATAAAAAATTCTTTACTATATCAAATAAGGAAATTACCATAAAAAATCCTATCAAGTGGGTTGACCATGACTTCGTAGATTTAAACACTTGACATTTCGAGATAAATCATCGCCCATTGAAGTACGTTAACCCGCGGCTCCTTTCACCAAAATCAGTTGCAAATTGAAGAGTTCAACTGGCCACGATTAAATTTAATGATTGGTTCGCTCGAGTAACGGTTTGTAGTAAGTTACTTATAAAAACTTGGAAAATAAGAAGAACGCTGTTGCTGGCTGGTACGAAAACTTTTCATTTGTAGATGTATAATACAACCTTTTTATTTGAATCGTGTTTGTACAGTTGTATGATAGCATCTTCAATGACGTGTTCTATTTTTCGAATTCTTTTTTTTTCTTCCTTTGGTAGCGTTTCGTCGAATGAAATGCATCGTTCTGATTTGAAATCAGTTGATTTTTTAAGACTATTTCCGTTTTGTTTGTATTAGACATTGGCTAGGATATAGGTATTCTGACATCAATTAAATATTATCGTTGTTTTTGTAACGTACAGATAATATTCCTATCTATGATACTAAAATACTTTGAATAATGAATGCCGTATTTTATCAAATCTTCATCGTAATTCATTATGTACTTATCAAAAAAGATATGTTATGTATATCATTGTCTATAATAAATTTCGTCTGCCATATTGTTTTTATTCTCATCAAAGTTTTAACGGTTGGACGATAGATGGCGTTTTCAGTATCATTTTTGTTTATAGAAAAAACCTACATCGTTGTATAAATTTACAGATAAATAAATAGAAGTATACCTTTATCTGTAGTTTAGTTAGATCCTCGAAACATTTGTATCGAACGAGTATTTTACAGCAGTGTATAATGTTATCCATATCCATGAAAGCGGCCTTTACGAGTATATTTTATGGCCGTGTGCCGGCTTCCTTAATTACAGACAAGTATGCCTTAAAGATCAAGACACTATTGCCTACTCAGAAAAAAAAAAGATGAAATTTCATTGATAAAATCATAAATTTTTGTCTTTTATATAAAATATGATAGCATTTTAACAGTTGCGTTGTGACTGATAACATACCTAGTCGTATTAAATTTAAACGTCGTCTCTTTAGCCTTGAGCGACGTATTTAAAGTTCAAATGTTTATAAATGACAAAACTCGACCATTTTATTACAACTAAAATCTGTCACTAGTCCCATCGTAACAGAACAAGGTATTATTATTTTTATATATCAAATAAATAACAGTAAACATTCAAGGTCTTAACATTTTAGTGTTTATTATATTTTAGCGAATTAATTTCTGCATTCCCAAGTCCATGATTGCGTAAAATAGTTTTTATTAATGTCATATGTTAAAATGCAAAGGTTTTATTGAAGGTCACTTTAGTGCTACGAAAAATACCTAGTTACCTGTACTCTTGTAGTAATTGTTAGTTAATAATTAATATTATGTACCTATGTTTAAACGACACGTTCACAAGGTGTCAAGTTATTAAATAATTTGAATGATGGACAGATATTTATATTTATAACCAACCCGTGTAACTAACAAAAAAAAGCTGTACTTGTACTTTGAAAATACACTTTTGGCAATGACTTGTAGGTACTAATGAAGAAATACAACAAAACGTATAAATAATTAGAAGATGATATAAATGATGATAGTAGAACAGAACTGTTGAAAGAAATATTTGTCTTTAACTGAACAGTTTTTCGTGCTACATTTAACTCATTTATGATTAGCTTTACATATTTACTATCTTAAATGAACAATAATCACATGACTTGACCTCGGGGAGATATCGGGAATAAAATAATCAGAAAGTCGATAAGTCACCTGTAAGACAAACAAAGACTTTGTAAACTACTAGGAGACTATAAAATGACAGAAGGTTATCAATAACACGTGGAAACCCTAGCGCAGGGGTGGCGAACCTATGGCACGCGACACTATGTTCTGGGCACATTTTGTATTTTACTTTAAGGCGCTACACGAATAATTATTTCCTTTGCGCGTAGGCGGTGTCAAGCGGACTGGAGAGCCAATCCGGAAATGTAAGACAGAGATAATACAAGCAAGCGCCTTACGGGACGAAAAGAGCTTAACATATGTCAAGGTCGCGAAATATTGTCTTAGAAATAATAATGTAAGCGACAAAATGGAAAATCTCATATTAATCGAAATCTATCGAATGGAATAAAAAATCAATCGCCATTAATCTAGATGTTATTATTTTGCATCAAATAGTGTGAAAAAATATTATTAAGGTGAATAGTTTGGTGGATGAAATAAAAAAGGGTTTTTATAGAGGCGATTTAAAAAAATAAAACTATCGAGGAACGTTTTTTTAATCGTTTAACTGGTCGACATTTATTTTATCATATCCTCTTCTATCTAGAAACCAAATTTCAAGTCAATAACTTTTATAGTTGCTTAATAAAAACGATATAAAAATAGCTAAAAAAATTGTGTATTGCCTTAATAACAACATTTGAAAAATGTAATATACAATAGGTGTATAGCAGTCACATTAATGTAACTTTCTTTAAATTACACGATTAAGTGTAACATTTATTACAATACAGACCAAAATGTAGTGTAGTGGTAGTGAAGTTTATTTTTTGACGGCACGTCTGTGGCCTTCTTAAATAAATATTTAAAATAAATGGCACGTAAATCCATAAAGGTTCGCCACCCCTGTTCTAGCGTATTAAGCCTACCAGACAAATACAAACTCTATAACTAATAGAATTGAGTTTATATTAGCTAATGCTGTTTAGATAATATTTCTAGGGACAATATTTACGAAATAGTCGTGAATCATACAATAAATATTGTTATCTTTTATGTTAGAGAAATTGATAAGCGTGTGTAACGTTTGTAATTACGTGTGTTGATAGTATTGTTGACGTGTTTTGGTGAAATTACGCTAAAAATAGCTTGACTTGTGAGATAGCATTGGTATTTGAGTTTGTCTTATACGATGATGTAACTTGCTTATTGTAAAATTTGGGTTTTTAAAAGATAAGACTCTTGTTACTTGTTTAAATTGTTTGTCAAAAAATTCATATACGTAATGAAATTAGGCTCAGCCTATTTACCATCTCCAGTTGACAACCCAAGCGATGTTTACTAGATAAAAACAACGGTAAAAACACAAATTTAGTATCGGCTAAAGTCGGTGATAACTACGTTGTAGTAGATCTTGTTAGTCATCGACGTTAGAAGATACGAAATTTGTGTTTTTACAGTGTTTTTTATAAAGCAATAATGGCTTTAGTTGACAACCGCCATAGCGAATAGCCCATAGGCATGAAATGTGTTAAACAGATCATCTTCCTAAAAACTATTTAACTACATTTTTTTTTTGATGTAATCTGATTTATAAAAGACCATACAGTTTTTAAATAGTCCGTAGAAAACATGCCCATAAACTATTAGCGAACGGTGACGCCATACATATTTGTTTTGTTAATGCCACTGGGCCAGCTGTTAAAACTATAACCGACTTGTACGACACTGAACACTGAAATATTAATTTCTGATCATAATCTATGTACAAACTTGTAGCATTGAATTTTAAAGATGATTTGTTCTTATTTAATTTCTGATAGATATTAATAACATAACTATTTACACTTAAAGGCGGAATACTGAGAAATCAATCAGTTTAAAGCCTCCGTTAAGTTTCATGCCGTCTCTGTTCACTTTAAGGTGTAAAGTGGCAGATAGACTTATAAACTATTTATAAAAAAACTTATTCTGTACAAAAATTTAAATTTATAATATAAATTAAATTAAGTAATGAAATAAAAAAGAAGATTTATTTAACCATTATATCAAACATAATTGTATAATAATTTCTGATGGATTTTAGACCAGAAAAATATTATAGTCAAAGCCACACACTGTCAGAATTAATAAAAAACAAGTGAAGGTACCAAAATTTAAGCAGGTTTACCTTGATGTTTTTCTAATGTGATGCTCTTTTTGAAAATAATTTCGTAAAAACAGTCTACCTTTTATTGGTCAATTTCATTGACCGTACAGCTAAGTGTTAGTAATCATGGTTTGACATACAGAAATACCACCAGAACACAAAAAATGCTTGTAAAAATGTAGACGCTAAAGTGTGTAAGTTGAAGTATAGCACCTTAAAACGTTAATTGAGAAATGCAATAACAAATAAATGCAATGCAATAATAGTCTGAGTGTATTATACTTGCATAGTTTTAAGTAGTTACTAACAAACATGGGATATCTAGTCCTGATGTTCAATAAACAAAATAAAATAAATAAAAGTGACCAGCTAAATTAAATTATCGATTGAATACAAATAGTAAAAAGAAAAACTTAAACCTCAGGCAGGACTCGAACAGGCGATTACTGGCTTGACGCGCCAGTCGCTTTACCAACTAAGCTACCGAGGACACTGCCTGGAAGGTTCGAGTCCTGCCTGAGGTTTAAGTTTTTCTTTCTACTATTTGTATTTAATTACAAATATTCGCTACGCATGCGTTAATGCGTAACAAATAATTAAAAATAATTAAATTATCGTGTAATCTGGTAAATAGGACACGGATATCAGTGAGTCACCGTGATTACTACAATACATATAAATGTAGAATACGTGCTTAAAGATATTTTTAGTTATTATTAAGTGTAAAGGATTGCTTTCAATTTTATTATGAGTCTGTTCGAGTTATATAATAACACGTACAATGTAATTCCGGTATTAATAAACTATTACATGTTTTTATTGCTAATTTAATTTCGTTTGATATAACAGATTATTATCAGGAGCATCTTTATTCACTTATCTGAATCGTATTTACAGTGTTGGTTATTTCCCCGATAACTGAAACGCAAATAAACTTTAATTACAAATTAAATTATTATAATTTCAATATTTATTTGCATCCTACAATGTTATACTTAGGTGGTAGCTTAAAACGATGAGATCATTGTGGTCAGGCATGCAAAATTTAAAAGAGAGGAAGAGGGCTTATAATTGCGAAAGATAAAGATGATCTTAATGTCTATCCCCCGGTTTCTGAAAGACTGATCAATTTCATCTGTTGTTAAATCAACTGATCACGACTGTGATTGGTTGATCAAAACATCACAACCAATCACAGCGCTTAACATGAGGTTTGACAGGTGATTAACAAATTTCAGAGGTGATCAGCCTTTCAGGAACCGGGGGTTACTGTCATAAATTTTAAAGTCCGGTGAAGCAGTCAAAGCCTGCGCTTAGGATAACTGCGTAAATCTCTTACAAAAAAAAAGTAATTAAATTTCTAACTTAAAATCACAGAGACAGAATGAGACAACGACAGCTTCAAACTGAATGATGTTTTTTATTCCACCATATGAAAGATAACGTTTTACTACTAAGCTATGTAGGTAATTTTAGTCCTTAATTTTGTTGAAATTTTTTTTACTATATTTTGGAGGTTAAGGATATTTTCTTACGCTGAGTCAAAAGACGTAAATAAGTAATTTCTTACCTATACATGCTGAAAATTATACTTTTTTTATCTTAGCAACAATCTGTATTTTGTATGTTTTCAAAATAAAATTTTAATGTTCTCACGCTCTATTTTTTTTAATCCATGGTTTATAAACGGTGTTTGAATATGACTAAAATAACGATGTTTTCAACAATGGCGGGTTATTCACTTTCGTTTACACTCAAGGTCACATTTGACAATGGACGAGGTCATTTTGTTACATTGTTTTTGTCGAAAATATGGAACTGTTATTTCAGCGTAGTACATACCTACTAGTAATTTGAAAATTTTACAACAAAAAAATAGCAATTTAATAATTTATTTAAATTTCTTTTTTAAATTATAAATTAGTAGTTAGAATATACAAAAAAATCCCAAGAATGGGAAATGTTTCTTTTTTGGTTCATTCACTATCTGTTTTAATAATGATTTATTATAATAGAAGAGCTGACATAGGTATAGGGAATGCAAATCTCGCGAGATTGGGGCTCAAGCAAATCCGAGTTAATGAATAACAATACTGCGAGATCTCGCGAGATTGTCAGTTTTGTGTTTTTTTTTTTAAAAATAATCACAATATTTAAATAAAATACGAAAAAAAAAATAGTATTATAAGATAAACATCTATTTTTAAGTAACTAAATAGTGTCTAAACACTCCTAACATATAACACTTCAGTAAACATTATCATTAATTAAATAACACAATAAACAGTGATTCTTCTAAGAATTTACTCATCTCATTGACGTCACTATTTTCCCAATTATGTTTGAATAGCAATTCGACTTGTATGCCTGTACTCAAACGTAAACGACAATTCTAAAAATTTCAATTACATGACATGTTTATCATGGGTTTGAGTGTAATCGGTGCATACGTACCCAGGAATGGATTACAAATTAATCGGTCAGTAGGTTATCTTCGCAGTAAGATGGCAACAAATAATATCATTGTTGACGCTATCATTCATTTTTAATGCGTTCTTTTGGATAGACATATCTGTAGGTCGTGACTCGTGGTCATTGTCAAGGTCAAACTGACATCCTCCTTTTTAATCATAAGACCTACTTTTAGTGATTTTCGACTATTCATTTACAATATGTAGTAGAATTATTTTTTTATAGATTCTTTGTTTGTTCGATTGTCAAAAAAGTTTTTTTTTACAGTTTTGTTCGTGGTCTTTGTATAAAAACGATTGATTTGCCACGATTTCACTACAGAGAACCGATTAGGTCCGAGATAAAACGAATTTACCGGACTCTTGAGTTGGTCTAAGTTTAAATCAACAAAGCATATTTTAACAGATTATATTAAATTCCCTCAATTCCTTTACACGGTGTTACACAAATTACGCAACAACATATTGTAATGTAAATCGTTTGTAGCCATTACCGTGAAACGAGTTTTAAAACCAGGTTTTTATTAAGTTTTCTTTTAACATATTTAGCATCAGCTTCTATACGCCATTAATTCTTAAATATATGGTTGTAGGTAGTGTTATACGGTTTATTTTGAATATTAGTAGCAGTGCTCTTTCTATACGCATAATGGGACGATTAAATTAGCGTCATATGAAACTGAATCATAAATAACCATATTAGAATCGAGTCATGTTTATTGGTGTTAAATTAACGTTTTTAATGCTTACAAACAGTGGTTATAACCATGGAGCTTAAAGAACAAAAGGGCATAACACTCATAATATTTTTCTAAGTGAGATAACTTTTATTTCTTTAAAAGGATGTTGATATAATCGATAAATAGAGGCTGCTAAGAAGCGTACTGGGGTGCTCTCTCTGAATTAAAAAAAATCCTTAGGTACTAAACAATAAATAGGATATTCTATTTTCTGTCGTCTGCTTGTACCTGGTAATAACTTTAGCTACTACTTTTATAGTATAAATAAAGACGTTGTTGAAAATAAGAAATGGTGTGTGGTAAGACCTACAGTTCCACTTACCATCAACTTTGGTATGATGTGGCGAGGAGGGCGCGGACTCCACGTCCGAGTGCAGGCTGTAGGAGTGCTCTGTCTTGATGGGCGCGGCGCCAAGGGCTGCGTCAGTCATCAGTCTGTCGTGCAGCACCACTCCAGACTTTGAGTCGCGCTCGATCAGCCAGTCGCTCATCTCTGAGTCCTCCTCCAGTACATCTTGCATCTCCTAGAAATAAATGGAAAATTATGTTAGATACTACATGATTTTCAAATGCATTTTAAGTATATGTTATAATCATTTAATAGACTTTAGAGATATTTTAATAATCAACAAATTGTGAGATCGGATTTTGTTTCAATTTAGGTATCCAAACGATCTCTTTTGTGGACCACGAGGTTGGTAAATGGGACTTCAATAGACAAAAACACAAAAACTTTTATTAAACAAAACGTAGGTAATAGTAAACATAGTAAATACCTATTTGGAATTCTTTATACTACAATTATTACAAAAATGAGAATTATGGGTAAGTTTCGTCACTCTAATTATGGCAACGTACACACTGCACCCCGTCAACTTTGAAGCATTTTCTTGACATATTTCGTACGCATTTAGCACATTCAATGTCCTTCACTTTTGATTCAAGGCTGCTATCAGAATCGTCCAAAACAAGGATTTTCTCTCCACAATCAGATTATGCACTATCAATGGTTTTTTTTCTGAAATTTGATTTTTATATTATTCATTCCTGTCTTTTTATAACATATTTTACTATATTTATTTTTTTGCTACTCAAATACTTTTTTTCTGTCCCTATAATAAACTGTAATTAGGAGCAATCAGTTTTATCCAACTGCTAGTAGTCTATCTATTTTAAATATTTAACATACAAGGTGGATAGGTCATGAAAACAAGTTTAAGAAATAATAGTCGTAGCGCGGGGCCGCAAATTTTATCATAGTAAGCAAGTAGCTCAATTTGTATAGAAAACGCGCCTAAGACTTAACACACTGACAACACGTCACCATACAATGGTAAAAATCTGCGGCCCCGTGCTACGCGACGGTAACTTCGTTTAAGAAGCATTTTAGAATGTATCAAATTTAATGAAGACAAAATTACTCTTTTAAACTATAAATTACCAAAACTGAGGGCACGACGTAGACGTAAGTACATACCTACACCCGTAGCACAGATCGTAAAATTTACATCAAAAATAAAATAGGTTTTTTTTTTAATAATAATAATATCTTGGGACATCTCACACACGGTCATCTGATCCCAAACTAGGCAGAGCCTGTGCTATGGCAACCAGACAACTGATAAACATACTTACCCAGACACAGAACAAATGATCGTGCTCATCACACGAAGATTCGTCCTGGGTGGGAATCGAACCCACGACCTCCGGTTTAACAGTCAGGGTCACTAACCACTAGACCAACAGGCCCCGTCAAAAATATATTTTTACAACGAAACGTTAATAAATATATGTTCCATTTTACAACGAAAACAATATGGTGGTGCTACTATGGAAATTGAAAAACTTCTTTTCAAGATTTAAGGTTTAATTTAGTTGCACGTCCAATATTCCATAAGTGGTAAAGGAAAAAATGTGGAAAACAAAATTGGAATTTTTGTAAAAAGTGAGCAATTTGATGAGTAACTTGTATTTACGTTCAGAAACTTTGTATAACACAAAGTAAATAAATAAGACTTTTACATACATAAATGTTGTTAACTCACAAACAAAATAAACCGTATATACTATGCTATAAAGCCTACGCTATTTGTTTACTTATATATTAGATCATAAGTATGTATTCACTGAACTGTCGGTCAATAAACCTGCCAGTGGCCATTTTCTTAATAAAAAACGCACAACGGTATTCTTACTGCCTTAAAGTTCGTTATCGCTTGATATGTTGATTTTTTTTTTACTTTTTAGATTTACATAATATATTATTATTGTCGATTTCTAAAATGTTTAGTGCAGAATTAAAATTAACTGCTAGTATTTATTTTGTTGTACAGAGATAATAAGGTTCAAACAAAAGTAGAAAAAAAATACGATTCGTTCTTTTGTTTTTTATAATTTGCTTATTAATTAAATATCGAGAATTACTTGAAAATTTTTAATAGGGACCTTTAGTTTTGTTTGGAAACTGTCAAATCAAAGTATTATTATACGAATATTCCTGTATTGTCTCTGTACAATGAGTTTTTTTTTTATTTGGTGGAAAATCAAACTAATTTAAAAATTAAGAAACAATTTATCTATAGGATGAAATTGCTAAACAATCGTCAAACCATATAATGGATGTATATTATTGTATTAGATATTATTTCAGTTGAATATTAATTCACACTAAACTTATGTGTACTATCAAGACCATAACTTGATAAGTCGTACGAAATAAATAGTAAATACCTAGGAAAAAGGTTAACAAGGAAACTGCACAGGAAAAAACCCTTTTAAAAAGGTTTATTTTACTTCTATTCGTAGAATTCGAAGTTATGTTTAACTGTGAATAAGTTATTAGCATGTTTGGCATCGGTGAATAGTGATTCCCCGAAATTTATATGTACCTTGAAATTTTTCGATTTGAGCGAGGTAACGAGATCATAGGTAAAAATAGATTTTGGTGTCAATTTATAACAATATTAGGCGATTGATAAATATAAAGGAATACTCGAAAATTTTATTAATTAAATACATTATTTAATGACGGAAAGATAAATTTAACGTAGGCAAAAATATTTTTTAGAATTCCTGGCTAAAAGTCCTTTTAAACAAAAAACTTAACCGTTTCTGAACATCAGTAATTCCAATTTAGATAATAAGTATATTGTACCAAGCAAAATTCCATTTATTGACAGTGATACAATCAGTAGCATTGAAATACTCGCTAGCTCGCCTTGCAGCCACCGGGTCAATGCCTAATAATTCGCAATTTAAAACTATATGGTTCTTACTCACTAGACCATTCGTTATGAACGACGAATTAATTTGAAACTAAAACTGAAAAATTAAAAATAAACCTTTTTTTTTTCATATTATAAGGAGCGAGGTTAGTTATCAGTTTTTAATATACGTAAAATTGTGCGTAGTCTCGACACTTGAATGGAACTTTCACTTCTCTAACGTTAGAGAGCAGACTGAAATGTAATATCGCACGTGCATCAAGGTTATCTAGATGGCTTCTACAATAAACATTTTACAAAACCCGAAACATTCCCCGGCTAGCCAGAAACAAGTTCTATAAACCTGTCTACTTTGGAAGCTCTCCTGATATTTTGTTACAGGTATTCTTTAGTCTGGACCAAACAAAGATCAGTAAAATCCTTGCTAAAAATACAAATGAAATATAGGCGTAGAAAAATGTTCAGAAATTCGTTCATGCTACGTTCTAATCGATCTGCACCTTAAGACGTGTCCCTCACCTTGGCAGTGAGTGTAAATAGGCATCGTACACATAGAGGAGGCGAATGAACGGCCATGGAGCCGAACACGGTCGCCGACCTCTGCCGGACGCCTTCCGACTGCGTGATGAGCTTCCGACGTTACGGCCAAACTTCAACGTATTGCCCAAAACACCAAAAGAAAGGCAGCATATTACTTTTAAGTACCTCTGTCATGGTGTGGTTATTCTCGCATAGCGTATAAATTACTGGCACAACACAAATTGGTGAATAAAAAAATAAAAAAAATATAATGCGTAGATAATCGAGTGTGTTCATTTGTTTTTCTCGCTTTCTTTTAAATCCTAACGTTTAAAAAAAAGTTCGAACTAACTAAACACACAACTAAATATTTTTCATACGATAGCTCTCGAAATCTCAGCCAGGGGTAATGAACCTAATAATATAGTAGCCCTCTGCTGGGAAAAACCAAATAGTTGTTCGTGATAAACATTTTAATTCTGTTCGGAATGTGGGTTCTTTAACACCTCGTGTGATTGACTTGTAAGAATGTATTGTGAATAAAAATAATGCGTAACTTGTAACGCTTCGTATATTTGTTTACAAATTCTTTTCTATCGCCATTATAACATCATGCGTGCGTCTCAATATCTTAATAAACATCAAAAAAAAATCTGCTCGCGTATATTTTTTGAAATTACAGCAAAATTAATTTTATTAATTTATATTTTAAAGACATTCTATCACGGCATAGCAATTAAATCGAAAACTGCTACTGTCATAAAATTTGTTTATTATTAAACGTTTATTTTAACAATATTTGTAATTAAATACAAATAAAAGAAGGAATTATCAATATTCTTATTTATTATTTAATTTATTTGAAAACTCTGTATTTAGTTACAAATATTGTTATTTATTTTCTTCTACCTTTTCCCAGTATACATTGGTTATGTCTATCAAACGAATAACTAATACGTCGTCGAGTAAAATAAAAATGTATCTCAATCAAATGGAGATGTTATATTTTTAGATTGATTGAAGCGACCAATCAGCTTTCTGGGTAGGAGCTCACTGTAAAACGAAACACCAGAAGACCAACTTTCCATGAGCTCTGTACCTTTAATTAAGCTAAGATTAACTTAACATTAAGTATGACGCGTATGAAGTAGACATAAGCTTGTACTTTATATGATTTAATGTGGAGATGGATAATTATAATGCGAATATTGTTTTTTTTTCTGCTATTGTAAGAATACCCGTGTGTAGTATATCCTTAAAATATTTTTCGACATTAAAATTATTCTTAAATAAGTCTTAAATTAATAACAATAAATAAATAAGCCTTCTGTATCCATAATTTACGATCTTCGCTATGATAACTCGTTAATTCACTACTAATTAAATTTCCACTCGACTCGTTTGAACACTGCTCTATCGTTTGTTCTCTACACACACACACGCACACCAACCTACTCATCAATCGTAATCAAGTCGATAACTTATTCATATGTTAATTTATATTTTGTTGCCTTGGATTATACATATAGGAAAGACGGATGGAGAGAATTATTTGGAAGGATAACGTCACGAACGTAGACGTTCTGAAAAGAATAAAGGCAAAAACAACTGCTGCATAATATAGACATTAGAAGAGGAGAAATGATAGGTCATCTTTTACGTCATTATGATTACATAAATAACATAATAGAAGGGGCGACCAAGATATAGTTATAACACACAAATAAAAGAGAAGGTTGAAATCTTGACTAAGGATCTCCAAGAGGCTAGCTCTAGAATAGAACAGAAAAAAAATGGAAGGAGCTGCACCGAAGAAAGCTTAAAGCCTAATATTGTTGAATAACACGTACTTCTACAAGGAATAGAGAATAATGTTTTTGGTTTTTCGCAATTTGTTTATTGTTCTCGCGTTGGACTGTTAAGTGTACAGTTACAGAAATAGACCTACTTCAAAGACACTACAACACGCTCAAATAATTCTGGAAACTGTTTCACATATATTTTAATGACATATTTTTATCTTTTCTCAGTAACAGTGTGAATATTGTAATATTTAACCGTAATTCTGTTGCACTTCGCTCTAAATCAAATCAGACTGCGTGTGACTCTTTCGTTCCATACGGCTATGAGAAGGACACAACATAAAATAAGTAGAAATGTCAAATTAATTATAACTAGCTTATGCTAGTCTACATTACATAGTACAAATAAATGGAACTTACTATTTTGCATTATTAACCGACTTGACTAATTAATTTCTCTATGAGTATACGGGATATCTTCGCCCAAAAGATTTCAAGTTTATTTTCTTTGATTTGATTTTTTATACTCGCATTTCATTAATAACAATGCATACTTTGCTAAATTAGAATGTTTTAAAATAGTTTATCTAATAGGATTTGCTACTGCTTGTCTACGAGCGACTGTGATGGAAAGCCGTCAATATTTATGAATGGAATGACGTATTTGAACGTCAACTGTCACACAGTGACACAATGCAATAAAGAAAGTGTCGCTTACGTAAATACTAATTGTGGATTAGACGACGAAGAAGACTACATAGCAGACAGGGAGAACAGAGTAATTATGGGATAATAGCAATTTGACATTAAACATTGTACATATTTGAAGACCTCCGTGGTCGAGCGGCGTACACACTGGTTTTTAAGGTGTCGCCAGCTCAGGGTCCAGGGTTCGATCCCCGGACGGGCTTAATGTAAAAAAAAAAACTATGTATCTTTCTATATGGTCTCGGGTCTGAGT
This sequence comes from Diachrysia chrysitis, assembly GCA_932294365.1. Taxonomy (NCBI): domain Eukaryota; kingdom Metazoa; phylum Arthropoda; class Insecta; order Lepidoptera; family Noctuidae; genus Diachrysia; species Diachrysia chrysitis. The sequence continues at coordinate 4,178,866 of OW028649.1, read as the reverse complement.
GTTTGTTGGTATCTTTGTTGTTTCTAAGTCCATAACACAAGTGCTTTAGCTACTATGTGATGTTATCCACATTTTTTTATATTTATTAATTTCACAAAAAATATTACGATTATAAAGTAATCGACAAATATTTCCAACTTCTTTGCCTACGGTTCCGAGAAAACCAAACCTTGGCACTTCTCAGACCAGTTCAGCAATATGACTAATTAAAAGTTTATTGTAGTTCTGTAATTTTACTAGAAAAGCCTTGCATAAGTACTCGTTAAAAGAAAATTTGTTAGCGATAACAATATTTAGAAACAAATTTTGTTCTTATCGTGTTTTGTTTTGATTTTGATCTATTGTTTCATTATTGCTTCTATACACATTACTTTTAGAAATCTTATAAACCAACTCATTCATGAAATCTTGTGTAGTATTTTTGGAACTTTGCCTTGCATACATACCAAGCATAGATTTTCTATTACTATAATCACTAAGTACATTAACACTATTAAATGTATTATAATAGAATAACGAACCTTAGAACTGTGTCAATGAATGAACGGCCATAAGTACTTTGAACATATTAACAAAAGGTCTTAAAATAAGGATGCCTTTTCATTAAACTAGATGGCGCTGTTAACAGTTATTAAGTCACGCTGTTTTGTGCCTTGAAATATTCCCAGGAAAGGCATGATATGGTACATAATTACCATGTCAATGACTGGTCTGCGACAGAATGACTGGCCTTGGCAAGGTTTTATGCGTACAATACCTCAGTTTCAGACCGATTTGTTCTGTAGAATAATATATTTAAATTATTTCTGTTTCTAAAAAATCAAGAAGATACTATCGTAGATTGAGACTAATAACTATTTATCTATGTGTGGTAGTTGGGTATGATGGGGTGAAAAATAAAGGGCGAATTAAAAAACCATTTAGAAAAAAAAATCATGATTGATAAGTTCTCTTTTCAGTCTTAAAATTTACAATTAGAAAATATTGATCCCTGCATTTACAGGTTACAAAACAATTATATTTTATCTTTGCTCTTAACAATCGTACGACTAGTTATCGCTTATAATTTAGCAGCATTTAGCCTGAATTCCCAGCAAATAACCAGCAAATCTCTTATTGTCTCACGAAATATAAAAAACAAAATATAATCACACGTCTAGGATCGTGTGCAACGATGACTATTAAGTAAGCTTCGTGACTGAGGCATTCAATAGTTTGGCAAGCCGATAATAGTTGTGTGTCGGCAAAAATTGCAAGTCGAACGGCTTTGAGATGTAACACTTGGATTGAGTACGACATTGACGATGCACAATGTATTTTATGATCAGTTTTCGCTCACGAAATATCGTGTAATAAGCTTGTTAGCACTTTGCTTAATACAACATGCTGGTAACCTAGTAAAATGTTTTATTAATTAGTGAAAACTAGTGAAAATTTTCTGAGAAATAAAATATTTCACAGTCTTGTGAATATAGCTATTTTTTTTTTTATAATCAATAAAATTTTAATAACCAAAGTCTACAGCATTAATAGAAGTATAGGTTATACTGATGTTCCAAATAGTTAAGAAAACACTGCTGCTTGTTGGTTCCAAGTGAGCGGTTAGAGTTATTGGCGATACATGAATAGGACCGTGCTCGTGAGCTCTGGGGCAACAGTATCTAATTAGGACGATCATGAGTTGTCCTAATTAGATACTTTTGAGACACTGACAACTAAGCCATGGCACGTGGTTAAAAGAAACCTCAGAACGTGTGATAGGTATGTCTCGTTCTGTATGAACGAATATAATAAAGATTTAAAATTTGCCGGTTTGTTACTTTTTCGAGGGTAATGTTAATTTTTCCGGGTAATATCTGGAACTATTAATATGATTCTTAATATTATTTTACTGATGGAAAAGCATTATTCCTAGGCTACAAAATATATGTCCACGCGGGCGGAGCCGCGGATAACGGAAGGTTAAAATTAATGTAAAGTTAAAGGTAACGTAAAAATTAAGGTAAGATTTTATGAATATATTTTTTTCCTGATCTAGAATAAACAATAATAATACAAGTGATTCAAATGATACATATAAAATATAATTTTCAATTGAAACCTATAACAATCATATTTTGTTACATATATATTATGTATAGTATTTTAATATTTTGTTTACGTGTAAATAAATGATTAAATAAATAAATAAGAAATAAAATAAAACTGTAGGAAAAAATTTGTCTTAATTACCTATAGACATAAGATAATGTAAACATATTTTCCGCGTGGTCAGTTTCGTGTATAAAAAAAAACATATTAAGTAAGCAGTGTAATGGTATTTTTATACGTAGATGGAGAATTCGTTACTTAATTCCAAGCGTAACGAACGTTTTAATTAACATGAAATGTAGGTATAATTTAGAAAAGAATTTTGTAAAATGTAACCTCAAAGCTAGCGTTATTAAAACCGTATTTCATTTCATAAAATAATAATTAGAAATAAAACTGACCTCGAAATGTCCTACTATAACGGAAGACCTTACTTTAGTAGATAAAGAGGCAACTATTATCTATACAAATAATAATAATAATAAAAACACCTAATTGTAAGTTATCAATAGACCGGCAAACGTTCACAAAAACAGCACACATTACACTCACATGCATACGCTGTCAAATGTGCATAGTGATGCAAGTGGCCCAGTAAACCGGTCGCAAGGCAATTCTTAAAGTTGCCGGTTGCGTAATATTATGGAAATATCGTATATTGGTCGCTCAGCAATATGCGAACCTTTGGAGTGATCTAGATGTCATTATTGTGTCATCAACATTTTACGAAAAACAAATGAATAACAAATAACTTATAATTACACGTACGTACACTCACACTTACACTCACAAATATATAATATATTGTGTACTAAAGCTTTTTCCCGGTTACTCATCCACAATACTCACGCACGCTTTTTACACGTGTACATTACCAATCTATTACAATGTTATGAAAACGGGGGCTTGGAGGTCTATAGTACAGGCCTTGCCTTAGTTTAGACTTCATATCTCCCACAAATTACAAACAATTTGCAAATTTCTCATGTCAAATTTATATTGTTTAATTTGTATAACATGATGTAATTTGTGGAGATAAAATAAACATTTTATTATTATTATTTAAGTAGTTACAGTACCTACAGCTACATAACTTAGCTAGATTCTTTAAGAGTTTTATTCCTTTTTTAACGTTCTTCTACACAGAAATGTTTAAAAATAATTATAGCAATAACTATTACTAGAGCTTGAATAATGACGAGCAATAACTGTTTTTTTTTCGTTGCACTTGGAGTAAATACGCTACCACTACGCCCAAACCTAGCCAAGTTATTTACCGACAACTACCTATAACTATGTAGTGAAGTAGTTGGCAAGGCTTGAGCCGATGACCGATCTAGAAATAAGGATTACTTGTCATTACATTGTTAATTACAAAAGTGTCCCTTACAAGACATATTTGGCACATTAATTTGCGAGCCTGCCCGATTTCACCGGGAAGTTAATTTGATGTAAATTATTTCACATAACAAAAACAGTTATGAGGAAGTCAAATGAACCCGCAGCCGAAAAGGGCCGATAAAATATGCAACTTTGTTAATAAAATATGCAACTTTATTAATACAAAAAGCTATCATTACGTTAACACGTGTAAGTAACAACAAAATACATAAGTACTGTTATAAGAAAGTCGTAACATTATTAAAACAATTCATCATCTCATTCATTGCGTGAGATCTCTACTAAAAACAATCGAAAGATGCTTTATCTCTCTCCAACATAATAAATAATTCATAAGTAAGAAAGAAACAGCGTTATCATAAAGATAGTTAAACGCCAGTCTCAAATTAAACACATTAATCAATTAGAGTCAGTTCCAACCACATTTCTTTTATTGTATTTTTGAACAATTAAATTTGATTTTTCTCGCTTGAACGTATGAGAATCGGATACAGTGAAAGAATTAACTTTTATAAAGTAATTGTAAAGAATAAAGAACAATAAAATATATTATAGAATCTCAGAGTAGGCGTTTACAATGTTTACCGTAATAACATGGTATTATATTTAAAAACCTTTGGTAGCATAAATAATGATCATTAAATGAACCAGAATTCATCACTGCGTAGCAACGCCTGCAGTATTTAAATTCCAATCAATAAAATCGTGTCGGCTATTATAATTTACTGCCTAAATAATGAAGCAGACATTAAGGATCCAGTTCTTTAAATAATATTCACCAAATTAAGCACTGGAGCATAAAATACTGTCGTTCACAGCGGAGCGCGAAAAATCAGAATAACTCTTGAAGTTCGAATATTGTAAACATTCTGATTGCTTCATTTTATTGATATTAATAAAATAAATACAAGGTTGCCAAGTATTTTATATTTTTGGTGCAAATTGGTAAATTATCTTTAGTTGCCAATTAAGAATTCATAAGTTCCCTTGATGGATACACAAGGACATCAAACTATTTTTTACATTATTCTGACAAAAGGCATTTTTGCTATCGTATTCTGCCTTTTACCAAATATATATCTTTAAACGAGGGACAATTATTGTAAGGTAATTTACCTTACAATAATTGAATTATTATTAAATTATTATAATGGAGAATTTCAAATAGAAGAAGATGCAGAAAAACATAAACTGGAATGAACTGTTCTTTGTTTCTTGATTGCTAGACAAGTTACTGACAGCAATAATATACCCACGTGTAAATCTAAAATACATTTAATACCTTATTCCTGTCCCTTAAATATAAGTTAAAGCATTGCAGAACGGTTCCGACTATATTAAACAGCACAGTTTATTTTAGCCGGCATTAAATAAGTTCGTTTGTTCAGCAGGATGTGGAACAACGTTATAGGCAAGACAGAATGCACTAGAATTTGGAGCATGCAGTGTGGTGGGCCATAAACCAACGTTGTGCATGCAAACGTCACCATTCTGATACTTAAGGACGGAGCCGCTTTCAAACGAGCCACGCGACGTGAGAAACAGTTGAATGTTTCTATTTTCTGAAAATAGGGTGCACTAAGAGATTGTATCAAATAATTCATTCAGTCGTGATCTATTAGGTGCATTGTCGTACTAAAATTTTAATGAGGAAAGTATTGTTTGTTGCTTTACTTCTCAAAGTAAAACTTTCGAGTTTTGAGTGTGTTCATAGTGATCCCATACTCCATAAACTTAAAGCCCTTGGTCGCAACTACTCAAACTGCGTCAACTATTCCAAACGTTTATCCTACCCTTTCTCGCCATTCTCTATATAATAACCCAGTAACAAGTAATAAAACAGTAACTCACAAGTCTTTGACACAAGCAATCGAGTCATTCGTGCAATTCCAACGAAGTGATTAGAGCAAAAAAAAACGAGTAGACGGCCTTGGATGCATGTTTGATTTAAAAGAAAAAGAAAAGTATCTACAACTTATCACAGCTACTATGTTAACGGCATAAGAGGCTTAAGTCATTGAATAGAGATACGCAACATAGCAAATTAATTAATTCAGTCACATTCTCTTATAGGAATTATTCTATAAATATCTATTTTTATTATTCAAACTTTCGGAATAATTAAAAAAAAAACAATATTTAAGAAATCAAAGAATATAACTGCGATCATCAAGCTTCGGTCCTTCCATTCGAAAAACCTGCTCCATATGTCGCCCTCAGAAAACAGGCTACACACGCTATTTCGTATCAAGTGAATGTCTCATGAAATATCAACTGGCGCAAGGAATGGGAGCATTTTTTGTACCATCTACTTTCACCGGCCGATAGCCGATTCGCATCCGGTTCACTATGTACCGTTGTCGGATTGGCCATTATCGCGATCGAGCATTGCATTACGAGTTGCTCTTGTTAAACTTGCTAATGTAGTGTCGTTATAATTATACCGGCGTTTGTCTGTTGATTAAGCGTTGCTTATCGAATTCAAAGAACATGTATTGTTATGTGTGCTCTTCGTTTTCGTGTTTTTATTTTAGAGTGAATAGTTTGATATTGATACTATGTAATAACACAAGTTATAAAAGCATAGTTATTATAATTCAATCAGTCTGACACTTTTCAACAATAAGGGAATAGGCCTAAGCGTATACTCAAAATGCAATAATCACAACTTACCTCACCTCTATTATTACGCTGCCTTTGATATTTTCATCCAATTATATTTTAAGTTGTATAACAAACAAGCTCAGTCCTTTGGTCCATAATTAAACTCTTCAACTGCTCTAAGAACCTAGCTATAATTTTTATTGCTAATTTTATAGTGCACAAAGCATTCATAGTTCTCGTTAGCTTTTAACATCTGTTGTTGCAATCCGTGGGACAGAGGCTGGTGCGAAATAGGTCGCAGTACCCGCCTGAGAATTTTGGTCTTTCGGTACAATAATGATGCGGTCGGTAAGCAAGTAATTATATTGTTTACAACGGTTCGACGGAGTCAAAATAATGACTTATGAAATGGTATAACAAAATTTGTCGTTTTTTATAATAATTATTTGTTAGCTGAAGTTATAGGAGCACAATTTTAAATACGTGTAGGTATATGAGTTGTTTTATTATTTAGGCAATATAATACTAATCTAATAGCAGTTATTACTTTAAAGAAACTTTACGTAAGATGGTTTACTTATAAACGACATAAAAATCCGGAATGGAATATTTCCAACAGTTACTCTTGCGGTAATAGAACGAAGTGAAGCCTTCAACATAGCCACTCAATAAATAAAACATCTATAACATCGTCTAGACAATAGATGAAGATAATTGCTTTAACCACCGCACAATACTATCGCGACCGCGCCTCTTAGCGTTACTAACTGAACCTTATACATTTAACGCTCTACATTGCTTTCTTTCATACGACGAACATCGAAAGTTAATCTAATCAGCCGGCAATGGTATTCATGTAACAAAATGTCCCTCTTTTTGGTCCTTTGATACTCAAAGGGGGTGACGCCTCCAGTTAATTTCCTCGAAAAGCCGAAAATGGTTGTTGTATTAATATTTGGACAACATTTTCACACAGTCATGAATTTTAATGTTACAAATATTAATTCTAATCGTTTCTTATGTCTAGATAAATAAGGGTTTTTTATGATATGACTTTTAATAACGATAAGCTGTTTATTCTTAACCATTTGCGGCCTGTGTAATTTTAAAAGCATAAAGTGTATTAGTAATTAAAATTAGTGCTAGAAGCTTAATTACGTTTGAAACAAACTTTTTTATTGGTACTTAAGCTTGCATTAATATTGATTACTTATTTGAAAGTTATTTAATACGTTCGCTTATGTTTATAGTATATTATACACAAGCTTAGTAGTAGACAGTGTTGCTCAAGAAAAGCAGGAAACAAGAGACAGCTACAGTAAAGAAAGTTTATTATTTAACAATAAGGAAAATGTAGTAGAAAAAGCAATTTAATAATAAATGTTATGGTCATTTTATTTCCAACTGACGCTACTTAAAAGAGTTATAGGTTTGGTGTTATATAGATGTATAAACAGGTTATCTAAAAAGAGATAAATATATATTTAATGATAACTTTAAGGGGAATAAGTGTCTGTATTCCGTAGTGTGACAGACACGGCTGGAAAAGACACAAAGAACACCCTTACTCTTCAATTTAATTCTAATACAATGCCAATCCAAATTGATATTAGTTTAGCAGGCAGGAGATTCAGTTTTCTTAAAAAAATGATGTCAATGGAAGGAACTGATTGAAATCTAAATATTGAGATTATATTGTACTGTGTGATGTTTGCCTGCTAAATGAATAACAATTTTGCATTGGCATTGTATTAGAATTCAAATTAAATTAAAGAAAATAGGAAGAACTGTGAATGGTTAAATTTTTCAAAAACATTAACGGGATTATTATATGGCTATTTTAAAATATGGCCGATATTACCAACGCCAGATAATTTTATACGAAGAATAATTATGTTATATCTTTAAGCTAAGTTGCAAAACCGATTTACCTTAAGAAACATCAAGAACATTTTATGCCATTTTAAAAGCGCATAAAATATAATTATTGATGTATAGAGATAGTGCGATAGGTTTTAATTAAGTTACTTACTAGCATCTCCATTTAAAGGCCGCTATATTTCATACTAGCTGTCCCCCGCGACTTTGTTCGCGTGTTTTAGTTTCAACGGTTTTTCATTTTTGCAACCTTTTTTTATTTATGCTCCGCTCCTATCGGTCGTAGCGTGATGTTATATAGCCTATAGCCTTCCTCAATAAACGGACTATCTAATACAAAAAGAATTTTTCAATTCGAACCAGTAGTTCCTGAGATTAGCGCGTTCAAACAAACAAACAAACAAACAAACTCTTCAGCTTTATAATATTAGTATAGATTAAAGATCTCAAAGCATTTTATGGACATATAAGAAATAAATGGTACATATCCAATGCACAGTAGGATGGTTAACGATGTAAATAAAGTTAGAGAAAGCCATTGCTTACCGTAAAAGCTTACAGTATAACATACAAAAGCAATAATATTCATTCTAGTTATAAATAACATTATTTAATTTCATTTATGATAACAAAACGGTTTACTCACGTATATTCTCGGGATCGCCCGACTAGTTTCAGACTCAATAGGAGTCCCTAATCATGAGCTGACGCGGCAGGGTGGTATCGCGAGTCGAACTGACCGTTTTGTTTTAAATAATTATGAATACTCCTCACGAAAGTTATTATACAAATTAATTTCATTGCTTTCAACATTTTTTAAAAAGGTTACAATTAATTTAAAACAAAATTTGTTAATTTTTCTATTCAATTTTATAAAGTTAGCAGGATTCCCTTAAGAAATAATACTTTTTATTTCTGTTCCTAGTGACGCTATAACTTCCCCTAACGTAGGCGGACATGACGTCATTGAGGCAAACGATAAAATTAGTCTAGACAGCCTGTGACGTCATTCGCCTCAATGACTGCATTAACAGTTGCTGGCCTAATATCAGATAACCCACGGTGACATGGGACGCTTAACATTTAGGTTATTTGTAGTAGGGCCCATTTTAAGTGGGAATTCTAATTTATTATAATATAAGGATTCATCAGTCGCAGTCGCGGTGTCTTCAGCGCAATAGCCTAAAAGAGGCCCAAAATTAAATATAAGATAGAACATTAATAAAAATCTAATAACAACTTTACTTATACCTTTGCAACAAAAACATGTATTATTAATTTAAAAGTTAGGATTGCTCATAATTTATTGAAATCTTGAGTAAAATATGTCCTATACTATACTTAATATCCATTTCTGCGCGGAACCTAGGACCGGGAATTCAAATCTTATGAAGTAACACTACAGCAGCCATAAAAACTATCTATTAAGCAAGTAGATATAGTAAAATCTACTGGCACTCACAGCTAGGCTCAACAAAGTAAACAAAACTTGTGATTGCGATGCAAAGAGTCAGTTTATATGTTTGTTTTCACATCGTGTGCATTGCACGTGGCATTCCTGCATAATTCTAATGGAAACAGAGTCAGACACTAATATGCGAAAGTTCAGACACCGATGGAAGATGCATTTAGATAATTGGATGAGAAAGAAAATTCTATGTAAAAGCATGTATTTTGATCTAAAAGTTGCAATTTTAAAATGTTTTCTGAAAATCATTTACGGAGATTGAGAGATGTTTACCGCTACTAACTTGTTATGTAGAATCTACAAAATACCAATCGATTCATGTATCGCGAGTAAAAACAAAACATTTTTGGCGATCTTATATTAAAGTGCAAAAATTTAAAACATTCGCAACAACCTCGATTTTTTATGAATATAATACCGGCCTATAAATGTCCCACTGCTGGGCATAGGCCTCTTCTCATAATTATAGAGAAGGAACGACCATTGATCACCACGCTTGGTCATTACGAGTTGGCGATTTCAGATACCAATTTTGGAATCTAGGTTTTCTCACGATGTTTTCCTTTACAATGATGTCTTATAATAATTAAGAAAGTAATATTACTTTGAAAAAATCATACTTGCCTGTAAAGGGTTCGAACCTGCAACCTTGTGCACACAAATCCGATATTGAACCCCTTGGCCACCACGACATCTCTGACAATAAATACTGTGATATATGTATATTGTATATATACTACAATAAAAGCGATTAAATACTATAATACGCATTATTCGCCAATTTCTATTTAAAGCGATGAAAATAGAATAGAGAAAGGGTATATCAAGGGATATATCTCGATAATGAGACTAGAAAGGCACTCTCGTTTTCAATTCCACGTTTCATTGAAAAATAACTAAGTTTTTGCGCTGCCATCCAATTTTCCAGTTGTGTGACCACTGTGATCCGATACAGGCGACGACGTAACGACTACAGTTACGAACTACCGATACCTATATAATATTAGATAGCTAAATTCATTCACGGCGGTATAAGGATTTAGTAATAATATTCAGAATTTACTAAGAGATTGTCAAAAGATTGGACTCTTTATATTTATTTTTTGTTTTATTTTTCAAACGTAAATGGCTGCCGTTCTGAGGAATTCGTGTGTGGCGTGGGTTTTCACAACCATTCAGTTGACTAACACAGAATACACACAAACCTAAACCAAATATTACTACATCATAATTTTAATGTTAGCTAGTTTTTATTTTTGTTTATTTGAACATCTGTGTTTTTGTTTGTCGTTCTAAAATTAAATTAAATACCTAATAAAAATCATTAAACCGTAAAAAAAGGTTCTACTTACTTTATCCTTTTATAACAAGCAAAGTTCAAATTTTAAATTGAGAAGGCAAACTTTTTCTCTATCAAAGTATTCATTGACTGGCCATAAATATTTATTATGTTATTATTTTTATAATAACAGCGTTCCGTCGCGGAGTCGCTCGACGTCGGGGGCGCGGCGCGTGACGTCACGGGCGCCATGGCGTTACATTTCCCGCTTTTTTACACTCTCCCACGCAGTGTCGCTGTCAGACCATTTTTCTCAATTTCCCGCATTTCTAAACCCGCCTGCGCCCACACAGATAACACGGTTATAACTTGTAAATTGGATTTTATACTATTTATAGTAAGTAATTTGTTGCCAATCTTTTTATAGAACATTTTTTTATCTTTTTTGGGAGAACAAAGGATGTGCAAAATTGATTATAGGGGATGATCATTTAAGATAGGAAATTAATTTTGGTAGCAAAACATAACGGGGAAGTAAAATAATGAATACTTAAAATAATGACGTTTAGCTTAAATGAAAATGCTAATTTTCCCTGATTAATTGCTTACAATTAAGTACCAACTTATTCAAATTCATTAATAGAATCCCAAATAACCTATTTACTCTCAAAAATGTACTACACTAATCTAACGGTTTTTAAAGAGATTTGATTGGGTACATGTCATTTTGTTCACCCAATGATATCACCAAGATAAACGAAGTGGAATATGCTTTTGATTGCAGCAAACTAAAGAACATTCCAGAACTGGAAAAACATTGATCATAACAGCCGTTCCAGTTTGCGTAACCGAGTTATGACAAATATAATTTGAAGCGACATTTCAGTTTCAGGTTACATAACAATCGCCCAATTGTACCTGTATGTTAATCGGATTCTATTGGTAATAACATTAACGGATCTTAGTTACGTACTGCTAGCCAGTTAGTCTAGGAATACTTAGAAGTCATTACTTACTATAACAAATTAAAGAAGTTGGCATTTCTTAAAAAATGAAACAATAACCTCTTTCAAAAAATTCTGAATTCAAAAAATGTTTGATGTAATTTTTAAATGGTCAAGATAAATTGTAAACCTGTCTTGTAGGATATTAAGTAAGTGCAGATAGATCTTAAGATACGTTTACGAATATATCTAGATGAGAGGCAGTAAATGACCAACCGCAGAGCAAAATAATTAATATCGGCATTTGTTTTCTATCACACGGCCCTGAACTTTATTAGTATTGGTATTACGAAAAATTGGAACATGATTAAGAAATATACATATAACCTATACGAGGCGATGTATCGATTGAATCATTAAAGACATGATTTATATGCATATTGCTATATGCAAGACATTCTAATCAGGGCCAATAATAAATTGTTTTAATAGGTAAATATTTCAGAAGATATTTCACACCTTAGAGTAAATATAGACAAGTAATGAGCGTGCGTATCGCTAGTCGATGCTACCCCTCAAGCCGATCCGAAAGCACATTTATGGCACTCCGCTCGTGTACCAATTTAAGTGATTTTCCGGGCGACGACAGACGTTTATGCGAAAATATCGGTTCCGATATTATTAGGGTAACATTAGGTTATGAGATAGTTTTAAAAAACGGAGTGGTGTTTTGATACTAATTTTACGATTTTACATGTTCAAACTAGTGCCAACAGTTCATACTCGATATCCTATATAGTCTACTTATTTATTCCTATAAGCCCCCGACAACTTTGATTTTATATTCATAAATCGGAACAGTAATGTAATTGATTAACTTTTTTAATGTGTCCGGTGCCATGCCTATGTTTTAGGGGATAGTGAGTTATTGATGAAAAGGCAGCAATGAGTACACTAATAAATTAATTTTATTGACGCCCACCTCATTTACCCCAATTGACCCAAATAAAACAAAAACTATCCTAATAATGCTTTATGTGTTTGTCGTGATAGAAAGATTTTCTTTTTTTTTATGTGTGTTGCGCGACACTTCAATTATTTTTAAAAAATTGACTATACTCATGAATCAGGCTGAAGTCGCTGAAACAGGCTGAAGGCGACTGGTAGTTCCAGAGATGGGCGCGTTTAAAGAATAAAAAAATCTCTTCCGCGTTTCTATTAGTATAGAATTATCTTAGCAAGTAAACGGTAAGCAGCTTCTAATAAAAACAGATAACACACACGTTTTATATAATATTTATATTTATATTTATAGTGACAGACTGACGAACAAAATGATAACACAGGAAGGAAGCTGTATTATCAACGGAAACATATCTCAAACATTTTAAACAAACCCAACATAATTAAGCTAAGAATTTTAGGATTTGATTATATGTTCGCAATAATTTAATTTGAGGTGACATTACTTGTAACAAAAAAAGCAGCCATGTCACTCGTAAGCACTATAAATAAATCAAAGCCTATTTTATTCGTTTGTTCTCTTTGTGTAATGAGTATTTTTCTATTTTTATTAACTTAGCTCTAAAAAACATGCAGACGGTACCTATTCAAATGAAATGCATATTCGTTTTCGTACTATATATATCGTATGAAAATCTTGATTCCCCATGTATGTAGTAGGTACGAATTATATTAAAAATTGATAAACTAAAAACAAATCACAAAATTTAAATCAGTATCGACCCCGAAGACTTACGCTACTTAAGTCTAAAATGTCTATGTCGCTACTTTACACGAGAGAGAGATAGTAAAGCAGGCTTAAAATTAAGTTGCGACTGAGTATTTGGCCAATAGGATCGTACTCGTAACATTCTTAGAAAAAGGTTATGACGTCACACGTCACTCACAATGGCTGATAAACCTGTGCAGTGTGCATAGAATGTCAACGGGTTCGCACGGTAACGTAACGGTGCGGACACGTTACGCAAACGACATTATGTGTCGTCCCGCGAACTGTAACGAGGACTTTAATTGGGAGCATCGAACATGATTCAAAATAATTCAAATTACGCGCAATTCTTCGGTTACATCTATAAATAACCGAAGAATTGCGCATTAGGGTATATATATATTTACCGTATTAGGGTAAATAGTGGATACTATTTACCCTAATACGGTTAGGATAATAAATAGGTTATGTGAACTAAGGGAATAATCTAGCTAGATGATAAAAATAAGGCAGATATGTTATTAGCGCTCGCATTTTGAGGCCTCAAAAAACGCCTAATTAGAAAGTTTACAATGATAGCTATATCTTTTTATTACTAAACTTTGTGCTTATCCTTTTGTACCAATCATACTATGATACGCAGTGCGATCAGATTTTGAACTGCATTATCATCTGAGAAATTTAGAAAGCAAGCGACATCTTCCTATCACTTGGACACGGTTTTAAGTAAGAGGTTATGTAAGATGTCACCAATAAATTGAATCTAGTAATAGACCGGTTTTTTGAAGACTATAAAACGTTTTATAGTCTACACAAAATTAACTAATATTTAACTTTTCACAGTAAGCAAACAATATAGTTAAATTAATTAATTAATAGGTTTCTAATCTATTTTAATGAGCTTCCTATTAAATATAAAGTATCTAATTATGATTTACAGCCAACAAGATCTCGTTTTTTATTTCGTATATAATCATAATATATCTATTTACTGACTGTAGAATCTACAGTACGTATTTATTTGTTAATCCAATAATTGTTTAAAAAATTATAGGTAAGATTTCACAAGGATCAAAATACTATATTATCTGTCAAGTTATATAAGAATATACCTACATAGATCTATGTATATGAGCATAGTTTTACATTGAGATGTTATTAAAAATACCCGTAGAAAGTGCTATATTAGTTTTTACGTATTAAAACACAAAATAGGATATGTAATTTAAAATGAATAATTATTTCCTGTCACAACATTAAATCCGTAAATCTCTATAAAAGTGTATGGAATGTAATTGCTGGATTACAGTCGGTCTTGTAAACGGTATCTTATGTCGATAACGCAGTACATATGTTATGTGCCAGACGAAGTAATCGATAGCCCAGATTTATGCTGACTATGTGCTCATTACTCTGAGTCTGTAGAATCCGTTTTAGTTAAGTTTTTATGTTAGGCCATTTATATTAAAATGCAACTTTTGAACGGAATAAAAGACAGTTAAACTTCATTAAACCTTTTTTGTTATTTTTTTTTCTATTGATGTCATTTTATGAAATTAAACGTCAAGTAGGATCTGAAAAAGTGATTCTAAGTTATAAACTCCTTGATTTAGGTATTCGAGAATAGTATCGTAAATATTTGACTCAAAGACAGACATCTGTCTATGACGTTCCTTATATAAACCAAATATGTATTTTCGGAATTAACACTATTGTAGAATTTTCATGGAAACTCCTTGAATTCAAACTCATTACAATTCTCGGACGAATTAAAATCTTTTAAATCAAATTGAAACGATGTAAGAATTCGAAATTTGAATGCTCCTAACTAATTTAAATGTAGTGTGAATGAGCCACAAAAATGAAATACCGACACTGAATTATAATAGACACTTACAGAGCGAACTAAATATTTTTACAGGGAAATGACGCAACGCACTAATCCGCTTGTAGTAATGAGTATTCGTGTCACAGAAGACAACTTGCGTTTCTATCGTGCAACGCTTTTTCCACCTTTCATCAGTAACAATAAGGTTTAAAATCGTTGAGCAAGAATCTTAGTACATGTATAGTAGTTTTGTGATGCGTGTCCGAGTATCGGCATAATTTCACATTCACAGCAAAGCAATGTCAGTACGTGCCTGTCCGAATACTGAAGGGCCGTGAGAAAGCCGCGTGCCATCATGTCTTAAGACGAATGCGCGAAAAATGCAGTCTTTGTAAACAAGGCTTCTAGAAACATCTGATTAGAGAGAGATACGGTACTTCTTTGCTTGCTTATAACTGATTTTATAATGTGGCAAAGGTTTAACGTAGAGCGGTTTCGTGTGAGAGTCTATCAGATAACTTAGGTAACTGCGATAAATATATTATTTAAGCACTTCCTATTTTTGGTTTGCCTGCTTAGCCTTTTCCCAAGCTATGTTGGGGTCGGTTTCCACCGGATTCAGTTTAATACCGTATTTTACTTGGAGCGACTGCCTATCTGACCTCCACAACCCATTTTACTGGGTATCACACGCGGCTTAACCTTTATTATCAGTCAAACTGTACGACATACACTAGCCACGAGCACGACGCCTACGAGGGGATATGTTGGACTTGCACCGACTAAAAACACCCCGGTCCCGTCCTTGCCTTTGCCGGAGTCCCAGGTAAAGGCAAGGTCGGGACCGGGAATGCCGAGGATACAGTGCGAGCTAGCTACCTTGTCAGTTACTGTACTACAGTTACTCGCATTGTGTGACCGCAACATAGGAGTTACTGTTAGCTCCCTCACTACTGTCAAGTCAGCAGCTCGCTCTGTGTAACACCGGCTTAAATCTGTTCTTCAACTTGCAGGTCGCCTTTGACTGCTACTAATTCATGTTTCCATTCGATAAACTACTTATTGTCTCCAAGATCGAGTAAACTAAAAGTACACTATTTATAAATATATTTTGCAAATGGCTTTTATCAGGCATGTCAAATTCTAAACTTAGACTCTTAACCCAAACTAGGCGCTGAAATAAAAACTTTACTGGCTATAACTTTTGAGTTAAGCACTTGATTATTCCACAAACAGACGGAAAGGTTCAACGATTGTTTAATTATACAAATAATCAGATTGTTATTCCAGACACAATGTATTAATTGCCCCTCATTACGAACAATAAGGTTGACATTACAAACAATAACTCATTCGTATTGCGACTGCGTTTGATTCTTAAGGAAGCCGCTTAATCGATGCTCATGCTCATCACTATAGGGCTGACAATTGACAAACTGCCATACAGTTTAGAGACAGAATAAGACAGTATAGCCATAAAACGTGGCAATACTGCCATTCTCTTTTGGGTACACTTCTAGTCGACAGCGATGTGGATGAATTTTTGACGCATTTTTTTAGGGTTTTAGTTAAAAGTTCGGTTTTGTTTTAAGTTAAGTTTGTAAATATTTAAAATTGTAAACAATGAAGTAGCAAAAAAAATACAATGTAGTTTAAATATGGGATTTAGAAAAAAGATTGTCCATAATCGTTGATTCATATTAATTTGTCCTTAATGTCATAATAGGGCACTGTATGATGGCATATCGTCTAACGCCAATATTAATGACAAATCCGCGAACGTAAAGAAACTATAAATTATGTTGTTTTATATAGATATTACTCATACTGAATGTAAAACGAAGCCCTGAAAATGTAACAGACTGTAGTTTGCGTTTACTTACACTAATCACGCTATGAAATAAAGAAAGTTGTCGGAAGCTTTCATTACCTACTAAAAAGATATTTATTTGTAAGTCTGGTATTTATTAAAAACCGGCCAAGTGCGAGTCGGACTCGCGCACCGAGGGTTCCGTACACACCTGTAGGTATATAAGTAAAAGTTCACCCATCACTACAATCGAGTCATAGTTATGGTATGATATAATTGCAAAATGAAAAAAAAAAAAAAAATCATATATATTTTTTTTTATATGATGTAACTAAAAATTTACGGTTTTCGCAATTTTTCCTTTATCTGTACTATAAGACGTTACTTCGTACCAAATTTCAAGATTCTGAGTTCACGGGAAGTACCCTGTAGGTTTTGATTCCCTTGCGAGTGTCGAAAATTTGCGGCATAAACGGGAGTATCTTTTGATCGCGTTGACTTAGAAGTTTGATTTTTTCACAGCTCCAAGAGACCATAGACTTGAGTATTTGATATGAATTTCAGCTTGATACCTCCACGCGTTCCTGAGAAAAAAGGTCTTGACAGACAGACAGACAGACAGACAGACAGACAGACAGACGGACAACAAAGTGATCCTATAAGGGTTCCGTTTTTACCTTTTGAGGTACGGAACCCTAAAAAGACTATTACTGGTTAACGTTTGTTGATTTCTGGAAGTTAAATATATGATTTTGATAATAAGAAAAAGTATGGAACAGTCAGTATAACATAAACACATCGAAAACTGCGAGTCAGATGAAATATCATATTAAGTCGAAAGTAATTAAAAACTATAATGTCAGTTTTCAATTATTTTATTGATATATCGTTAACATATTTAAGTAAGGTAAAGGAGGAAATAAACTCCACAAATATGTTATCAGAAATCGGTTATAAATGGATTGTAATTTATCATTGCAATAATTTAATCTCAAGATCTACATACGACATTGTTTTACACTTCGTTCGTGTTAAATTATCATCGATACGTTTCAAGGATAAATCATGTTGCAAATATTTCAGATACAATTCAAATTATGCCTTTTACCCGCGAGGGAACGGAGAAGTATATGCGTTTAGGGTGAGAGGTTGTTGAATAAATAATAGATACAAATATTGAGTCTAAAAATGTTTCTGGAACCTAGATATACTTAACCGTTTTTCGGAAAACATTTTATATTTTCTTGCGTTAACTTGAATGAAAAATTAAAACCTCTAACAAACATTGTACTAGTTACACACAAACGTGATTAAGCACCCAAGATACCTCATTCCAAACACGCTTTTAAAAACGGGACGCGCTATCTCTGTCCCGTTCGTTCTCAGGTCACAGAGTCTATCTGTCAGTAATAGTTATTGCAACGGGATGTCAGAGCTCATCTTTAGAGTAATAGTTAATTGCTATGTTCCACTGCTGACAGAGTTTTATTTTAAGCCGTTGACGGATATTCTTAAAGTCTAAGTTATATACTTCCTGGAGTTCATAAATCAGATTGTCCTATTAAAATAAGGGTTCGTCTGGATATGGCTGATGATATTTTTTGTGTCTTTAAGTGATATTTGCGTCGACCGTTTTTAATTTATTTCTGGTCGTCTTGGTAATTTTATAAAGACTTATTATGCTAATAAAGCTTGCAACGTGATCTCTCAAGACTGTTTTAAAGATACAAGGCTTCAACAAAATCCCGTCTGACGGTCTTAATGCCTCCGTGATTTATATGAAAGCAGTTTCTGCGAAGAAAAGTTTTATGTCCCATCTACATACATTTATGCGAACGTTTCAAATTGCATATAGCAGCAGTGAATACTAATCGTTATTGGATGAATGGATTAGGTGCAAAGCGAATGAATTTTGTAAAAAGTTTTTAAATGGATTCTTTTTTTTAATTTCAGATGTTTAAATGTGTAAGCTGACAACATTCGAATTTTAAACACGGTGATAGATTTAAAAAGACAAATAAAGAACATTACCAAAATGTAATTGTCTGAATTTGGAATGCTAAAAAGCATTGTTGAGCAATTGTTCGAAATGCAAATTTAAATTACAATTTACGTTGAGTTTCTGGTTACATACAGTGACTACCGCGTTTATGCAAGCTTAAGGAAATCATAATTCGTGACTTACAACTGAAATATGAAAGAACCAATTATGCAAGGAATTGCAACTTTAACTAAAGCGTATAGGATTTCAAGCTTGTATCAAAGAACAATATTTTACCAAAGAGTAGGTTATCTATATTCTATATTGTAATCGATTCACGTATCCTTTAATCGATCATTGCGACGTTGAATGTTATGAATACGTGTATAAACAAATATTATGTGTTTAAAGATAAACTAATCTGTTAAGTCATCGTGCATTCAATTGTCTTGTTTGTTTTCAATTATTATACCTATCTTTAAAAGAAATAAATGCATGTTCCAAGTAGTATTATTTTTTTAACCAGCCAGCGCTACCCAAATTAAAAAACTAAGCAATGCACATAAAAACATTTCGATCATTCAGTCGAACTAGCACAAATCGAGTTGAAACCGAATCGTGATAACGTTAACAGTAAACTATCGATTCAAAGCTAACGGTATCGAATAACTCGCGGTCCATTGTGACACTCGCAACACTATTTAAGATCCAGACTCTTTAGAATACAATAGTTGTGGTTTTTCCGTGGTAGGTAATTCAAATTTAATGATTTGTGTGACGATGACGATGATTTAATTTATTTGTGACTACAAATAGTAAATAGTTTAAAAAACTAAAATAGCAAACATTTTAAATAATTCCGTGTGTAGCAATAAATCATAGGCTCGTATTTACTTTTCAACATTATAGTTCCTTGCTAATTTCGTTCCTAGTTATTTTATATATATTAAAATAATATCAGCCTTTAGGCTTTCTGTCTACTGGATAAATTCCTCTTCTCATGTAGTGATATATCCCCACGCTTGCTCATTGCAGGTTGGCGATTTCATATTCCAGTTATTAGAAGCTAGGTTTCCTCACGATGTTTTCTTTCATCGATTGTCAATGATGTAGTATAATAATTAAGAAAGTTTTTTGTTCGAACCTGCAACCTTGTGCACAAAAATCCGTACATTGAACTACTAGGCCGCCACGACTAGACCTCGGTACTTATTAGATGAGTACTTCAGATAAATCAAATAACAAAATCTTATTGGTAACATTCGAATTTGTTACGAATCATAATCATGAACACATCATTGCTTTACATAAATTTCGTCCAGACGATGATTAAAGATTTTTTTATGTATAAGCAATAATCTCTTTGAACGATAACAGAATTATAATTCATAAACAAAATACCATCACTTAAATCCAGAGTCTGTAAAACTCAATTAAAAGATAGCAATTGGCAACAAAATATAACTCGTGGCTTATCTCGGATTAATAATCTCTATCTACTTGAAGCCAACATGAGGAATTTTATTAAGGATTTGTCATTGTACTGGCTCGCAAAATTAACAATAAAAGTTTTTTTTTGTGAAATAAATACAACCATAAGTTAAGTTTACAATTTCAAGTAAATTTTTACAAACTTACAATTTTAACAAATTAGGTATAAATTTTGTTACAGGAGGAGCCGAACCCAACGTGGATTGGAAAAGGCTAGAATGAAGATAGTTATTCTTGTTGCCTACCTTTTTAAATGTAAGAAGTTTTAACGGAAAATTTTGAATCATACTTAGTTATTTTTAACACATACTATAACAGTAAAAACTTTTTTTTTTTTTCTTTGGATGAATAGCTTATGGCTTCAACCCACGAGGGTACGTTGCGCGGCGTGGGGATATGTCGGACTTTCACCGACTAAAAACAGCCCCGGTCCCGTCTCTGCCCTTGGCCAGAACCGCGGGATCGCAAGCGCATTCTCTGCTCGATTAAGATAAGATTTAACAAATCTTCTAGGGTCCAAATGTATTGACTTTGACTAGCCTGTTGGTCTACGGGTTAATGACCCTGACTGCTAAACCGGAGGTCATGGGTTCGAATCGCACCCAGGACAAATGTTTGTGTGATAAGCATGATCATTTGTTCTGTGTCTGTGTGTAATTTAACTATTACATGTATGTATTTAGAAATATATAAGTATATAAGTATGTTTATCAGTTGTCTGATTGCCATAATACACGCTCTGCCTAGTTTGGGATCAGATGGCCGTGTGCGAATTGTCCCAAGATATTATATTATTATATTTTGTTGTTATTGTTCGTCGTCAAGCTTTTTTATTACAGCACAGTTAATTACACAAATAGGTACGTGCAATATAAAATCGTGTTATAATCGTACATTGCACCCTGCCTGACAAATATAAAAACGCCATTTATTATTGTATGACGATGTTTTACAGTCGTGCTCACGAATTTTATAATTGACACGGAAATTCCATAATAAATGGAACACGAAACCTCACACCTATTTACGATCGATAACTAATACCTAGGCAACATCGAACATTAATAAAACCATTCCTTTTGGAGATAGAAATCTATACTAATATATAATGCTGAAGAGTTTGTTTGTTTGAACGCGCTAATCTCAGGAACTACTGGTCCGATTTGAAAAATTATCCAGTGTTGGATAGCCCACATATTGAGGAAGGCTATAAGCTATATGACATTACGCTGCGACCAAAAGGAGCGGAGCATAAATGAAAAATGTTGCAAAAATGAATACCGTTGCAACTAAAACACGCGGACAAAGTCGCGGGGGACAGCTAGTTTGAAATAACTTGTAAAACGATTTGTAGTAAAACCATTGCTTTAAAAATATTTTAGCTGCACCTAAGTTAATGTATTTATTTTATTATAATAATAATTTGTGGGTCTTTTGTCAAGACTTTTGGTCAACACTTACGATCAATTGATCTCCACAAAAAGTGTATGTTACTGTATACGGCAGCGGCGCAGTCCATCGCATCGTGTCGTTGTGTCACTTACCTGTAAAAGGAAAAGAATAATTTAAATAAAGCTCGTTGATAAACATGTCAAAATCGGATCGGTATTTTGTCAATCGAGAACCCATCAATCGGTTTTAATCGATTCCATTCATTAACAGTACACTACGGACCATTGACGGAGTCTTTATTTTCGTCGTCAGAAGGGTGATGGTAATATTTACCAATGACGTGCCATAAAAGTACAGAAAACATAATAAATAAAATAGTAATTTGTTGTTAACAGACATTAAGGCTTTGTATGTATATTAAACTGTCGATACATTCGACAGATTTATTTCGACGACCCTATTTTGGGTGATAAAAACCAAAGACTCTTACGAGGCTATTAACAGTTTACATACATCCTCATACATCTAGTAAACATTAAAGTCAGTTTTAAAAGATATTTATTTGTACCTGAATTTAATTAAATAAAAAATATAATTTATTAAAACAAAAACCAGTTCTGCGTAACACAGTATCTTTTAAAAGTTTTTAATCTTGATTATTTAATTAAATAATTTTTAAATCAAAATTCGAGAACATTAAAGTATCTGTCACATTTAAATAAAGAACAATCGTAGAATAAATCTTGTAAATAAAAAGAATTTAACATTATCATGGTGTGTAAATCACAGTTGTAACAAAAGTGTTGTAATATTTCCTACTAAGGAATATGGAGTATGTCACTTATCACAGTTGTAAGGCAGGAAAAAATTGGGTCAGTGTAGCAGTACCCGTGAACAAGTTACCTACACTTACGCTTATCACAAAATTGTTTGAGCGAGTGCAACTGTCTTGTGAATATGAATTTTATGAGAATTAAAGTAGGGATGTCTTTTAGACAGTACTGGGTAGATAGGCAGCACTGTGTGATCTACTTAGGGTTGCCAACCGTCCTACAGTATTGTACTATTTTTCAGATGTACGTACTGTTATACTGTTGAAAAATAGTAATAATAATAGTACCTACACAAAAAAAAGATGTACATTTATTTAAAAATAGTGTTTTATTAAAGTCATATTATGATACTATTACTGTAAAGAAAAACAAAGTTAAAAGATGCAGTAGTTACATACTTAGTTAACAAACATATATATATATATACTTTGATACTGTATAATAACTTTCGTGAGGAGTGTTCATAATTATTTAAAACAAAACGGTTTACTGACGTATATTCTCGGGATCGCCCGACTAGTTTCAGGCTCAATAGGAGTCCCTAATCATGAGCTGACGCGGCGGCGGTGGTGTCGCGAGTCGAACTCGCGACTTGATTAGGGACTCCTATTGAGTCTGAAACTAGTCGGGCGATCCCGAGAATAAACGTGAGTAAACCGTTTTGTTTTAAATAATTAATTTGATACTTTCTCTATAAAATACTATATTTTTTTTTGTAGCTTAATCTAACACTACTATATTTTGCTTCAAAAATATTGTCAACCCTACATCTACTCAGTACTCCGGTGCTAGCTGGACGTATGTGGGTGATAAAAGTTCACTGGAATAATGAAGATAAGGTACAATATTACCTGAACAAAATGACAAAATCGTTTGATTTTACGGCAGAATCATGATCGAATCTGTTAATAGTCTCAAGCAACTGACAATTTACAATACTATGTACAACATAATATACCTGATACCTACCTTGCTACTTTATGAAGCTGTGAACACTATGATTTAGCCGTCAACAAACAATTTGAAGTTCACCAGCACCCGCAAGACCTTTGCAGACAACTTTCACTTCGATATAGTTGTGTTAACCTATTGTCGAAGGACAATGGAGGGTTTCAACTTTCACATGCGTCCTCTCGCCTATTCATCTGTGATCGATGAACAGAAATGTGTTGCGGATTTGATAGCGTGGAACCAGTTTAGGTATTGTCGAGAAAATGCGTTTATATTGATAGTAGCTTTTGCTCGAGGTTCCGCCCGCGTGGGTGTCGGTTCTCGCAGCAAAAATAGCCTTGTTCCTTTCATGGGATCCAAGCTTGCCCCATACCAAGATTTTATTTTTTTTGCAGATGTAAATTATTTTTAAAAGTGGCAATATTTAATTGCCACATTTAAAAATAATTTAACGTAAATGAAATTTCAACCACTTTGCGCCAACTACCTACCTACTTTGTGAATTGTAAATTGAAAAGAGAACGAAATTGAATTGACATTCGAAACGTTCGCGTTTACTTCGTCGCGCATAATTTCGATGAAATCGAATTAAGTGGATCATACATCTGGTATTTCGATGTAATTTATTCATATTTTACATATAACTTTACCTTATATTATATCGATAGTTGTCGATACTAAGTCGAAGTACTTATAAATACACAAGTTTAGTGTTTACCTAAAGTCGAGATTGCACAAGTTTTAAAGTTCACCTGTAATAAAGTATAACAAAATTGCACGTGCATTACAATATTTTCAATGATATCGAGTGTCGGGACACGCAGGTGTGTCAGTTGTCGGCCTTCGTCCACCCTGACGACATTCCTGGCTTTATGGACTCCATGCAAGTACTATGGGAATGGCCTTGGTCATGGGCCTTAAGGAATATTGTCTTTCTACATTTAAATAAGAATACAATAGCTCAATGCGCGATACAATGATTCTGCTATTTAATAAATTAAATATATTCCATTTATTTTGAAATTATTTTTTCGATATATTTTAACGATTATGTAGCTCATTCTGATGTATATTAATAAAAATGTGTTCGATATTAAAATTAACTATTTAAATTAGCAACTATTTAAATAACAAAATATTTAAATTAACTTTAAATTCAAGCAGAATAAATTGAAAAGCAAGTGAATTTTTATTTTACTATTAAATTGTGTGCTTTATTCAGAAATTCGCAGGTTTATTGTTTGTGATTTTCGGTAGAATAGACGAGCCGAAATTCAATCAACGTATTCTTATTATGTAATAAAATTTATAGTAATAACGGTCATAAAACAAGAGCTGGTGATAAACTCTGAAAGCTATTGTTATGTAAAATTCTTTGTTGAATCCGTTTAAAGCATCAAGACAAATTTGTATGTATTTAATGGCATGCGTGCCGTGTGATTTTCGGCACATAAATATAAGGTCGCCTTTCTTTATGTGGTGCCTTAAAAAGCTGACCGATTATGTTAAGTGCTTGTTTTGCCGGATCTGCAGGTTTGATCTCGGCATGCAATAAGCAAGCGTAGTAAACAATGTAAGATACCTTTGTCCTACAGAGAGACAGTTATAGATTATATTTTTATTATATACAGGGTAAACGCAAAAAGCCTCATCAAGTATAGAATAAATTAACCGACTTCCAAGAAGGAGTAGGTTTTATTTTTGCATTTCTGGTGCACCGTTGGTCGGTACCTTACAACGAAGTCCTTACTGATTAGTAATTCCTACACCACGGCACTAACGGTTACCATGTGTAAATTGAGTTACCAAGAAGTAAAAACGTAAATAGTTTTTAATTAAATGTAAAAAATAAAACGAATACAGATTACTATGGAGAATAACTGCCAACGAAAGGTATTTAAAATTACATACGAAATGAAATAGAAAAATCGATTGACAATTCAATCGATTACGCAAACGTGTTGATTCAATAAATGTTCATGTTATTATAACCCAGATTGTTTTGCAAAATCATTGAACAGGTATCGTGTGTGTGCACATTTCAACGAACCTGAGTAGAAATCATTGTATTGGTAATTAGAACAAATTTGATGTTCGTTTATGTAAGCACCTTTTATTTTTGTTTACTAAACTCCAATTAATTGTTTGGCAACGTTTGCCATAAGATTATTCGATTCTGGATTTGTTTGATTCAGCGTAATAGATTATGAGAATCTCCATTCATGGAATTTCTTGCCAATAGCACATTTTCTGATCCATCTGATATTTTTAAACTGTTCGGTTAAACATTTTGGTCAGATATTTTTCAGTGAGTAGCTATAGTTATTGAATAAAGGGTTGTTTTATCAATTCATGTTTATCATTTTAGTACCTAGTAGTAACATATGAACATATAACGTAAGTTAACGAATAATCTCCAGAGTTTTGACGCGAATAATTGACTTTTTTTTTACTTCAATATTATTAATATATTCATTAATAAGGCTACTGTTCATTCTTATATTCTTTAACTGCTGTGTGTGCTTTGTATATAATATGTGTATAATATATTATCAACCAGCTGTACAATTTATCCGCAGCCATTATAATTTTCATATTTTAATAATTTTATTTTTC
This sequence comes from Diachrysia chrysitis, assembly GCA_932294365.1. NCBI lineage: Eukaryota > Metazoa > Arthropoda > Insecta > Lepidoptera > Noctuidae > Diachrysia > Diachrysia chrysitis. Next base: position 4,152,567 of record OW028649.1, on the reverse strand, counting down.
CGCATTCCTGAATAATACTGAATAAACTTTAACTTCATACATGCGATTTTAGGTATTAAGGTCACGAATTGTAATGCTTTTATGTAACTGAAGCATTATTATGTCATTTTAAAAACTATACTTGTTACAGTCACTCAGTTTCCTTTTCACAAGGGTAAAATATGCTGATAAAGAAAATTCATAATAGCCTGAAAGTTGTAAAATGTTGACCATCAATAACATTGTAGGCATCATATTTTTTTTATTGATATGAAATTGATAATGTTATTCAGCTCATAAGAGTAACGTTAGGTTAAATGTTGACCTAACGACTCTCGGTAAGCTCTCCTCCAGAAAGTTTTAGCAAGTTTTCGCTTTTTATTTAAAAACCCTTTAAAAGTTTGTTTTCCGAGACTTTTCTTTGGCAGTGAGAGTAAATATTACTTAGAATATCGAGGAAGAAAAGTATAATCCTGGCGTATAATCTTGCTTACTTGCTGGTTGGCAATTTCAGATTATAATTTGGAATCCTGGTTTCCTCGGGATGGTTTCCTTCACCGTTTGCCAATGGTATCCAAATTATAATAATAAAGCAGGTAATACAAGACACATTGGTACTTGCCTGAAGTTAGTTCGAACTTGCAACCTTATCATACAAATCCGTTTGTTGAAGTGTCTGGCCACCTCGACATAGATACTACCTATTATAATAATATTATTATTATAATTATCTATTATTATTTTTTACCTATTTACTAAATAGTTTTATACCGCCAAAATTGCAACAAACAAAAACGGCAAATTAATGAGTTTTTTGACTGGAAATGCCACCTTTTATATCTATAGCCTTAATAAACACTTTTATCAACGTGTCAAAATAAATTGAAGTCATCAAAAAAGTAATTTATTAAGGCTTTAGCCGTATTTAGCCGCCACAATTACAAAATAGACCGGTTTGTGAACAATCCATCGTATTTCTTTTATAGATTGTCTATTTTGTAAAATATTTTATAATGGAGGACTTGTTAACACTAAGGGAATTGTACACAATAGCATTATTATGTCACTCTTAAGGAAGTAAACGAAATAATCGTCAGTGTGAAGAAAATAAATAAAATAAATGTGGACAACCTCGCATACATTGCTCTGAACAAAAAGTAAGTAAAGCACTATGGAATCAGAAACAACAAAGTTACCACAATAACCCAGACCCACTACACTAATCCATCCGGGGATCGAACCCGGGAGCGAACCTCAGAGCTAGCGACACCTTGAAAACCGGTGTGTACGCCACTCGACCACGGAGGTCGTCTTATAATTTTAAACACCACGCTTCTTTATTTTGAACCATAGTAAATGCACGAAGTTTATATAAACATATTATAATAGAGATTGTGGAGGACAGTATATGATTTTATCATTGTATGCGTATAGTAGGAGAGTATACAACACATTATAATGTATAAAATAAACAGTTAAGTATTCAATTTTCCACAGTCCATTTTGTCTAAAAATAGACCTGTTTACGTTTATCAATATTTACATAAACGTGACCATTAAATTCTATTATTTGTCTTAAACATACATACATATATTTCGAAATACATAGATCAATTGACAAACTATACAATGCATGTAGATTGTAGGTATATTACCTTCGAAACTGTAAACAAGATTTCATATTACGTAATGTTCTATTACCATATGATATTAATAGGCTACAAAAATAAGATGAATACTTTAACCTTAGAGAAAAATTAAGTTAACTATAGAATACGCATATCGAGTAACTGTAGGCACTAGTATGAACAAGTAAAAATTGAGAAATTAGTGTCAAAACAGAGCGCGCCGTTTTATTAAAACTATTATAAAACCTAATATCGGAACCTTTGATATTTTCGCATAAACGTCAGTCGTCGCACGGAAAAGCACTTAAATCAGTAAACGAGCATAGCACACAGCTAAAATTTGCTTACGTTTGACACTACGAGCTACTACCGATGCACTCTACGCTTGTCTATGTATACTCTCTATGCAAAGCATAAAAAAATGCGAACCGTCAAACAGTTTCATATAATATTGTTTCCTTTCATTACAACTATGACACTCTTGAAATATTAAAATGACTTCGCGAGTGACCAGATAAGTAGTACAAAAAAAACCTGTTTTGCGTCTACCGCCATATTCGTACATTAAACAGGGCTGCCCTGACTTCTATCCGGTATTTAAAGTACCATACAAGTACTTATTCGCTCGATTTTTTGAACGTATAATCAGTCAGTTTAAAAAAACAAGTGAAATTTTATATGCGTTGAATTTTAGTGAGTGTAACCGCGGGCAGGCATAAATTAGCGAGACGATTATTTCGGTATCATATACCTAATGAGTGAACGAGTGTTGGTTTTTATAGGTCTGTATCTATGAGAATAAAAGTGATTTTAATTGAGGCTCTTTATAAATTTTTACACAGGCCAACATATGAATGTTTAATTATTTTTATCGAATACTAGTTGTCCCCCGCGAATTTGTCCGCATGTTTTAGTTTCAACGGTTTTTCATTTTTGCAACATTTTTCATTTATGCTTCGCTCCTTTTGGTCGCAGCGTAATGTAATATAGCTTATAGCCTTCCTCAATAAATGGGCTATAAAACACTGAAAGAATTTTTCAAATCGGACCAGTAGTTCCTGAGATTAGCGCGTTCAAACAAACAAACAAACTCTTCAGCTTAATATATTACGTATAGATTGAATACCGTATGAGCTGGAGTACAAACACTAGTAAATTATCAATGAAGTCCACTCATACATAGTACCTCGGTAGGCCTGGCCACGGTCACTATCCGGTATGTCAACTCTTTTATATTAGTTTAAACAGTAAAGTGCATCGTTTGTTTATCGAAACGTCCGGTATTTACATAACCGAAGAAATTCTTATTTATTTCCAGTGAATGACACGTTACTACGAGATTGTAGGTTACTTAGTTATTTAAATAAATCGTAGTAATTTGTATGGATTGTATAGAGTACCAGCTGTTTCCGACGGCTCCACCTGCGTGGATGTCGGTTTTCGCGTCAAAAAGTAGCCTATGTCCTTTCTCAGGCTCTAGACAATCTGTGTACCAAATTTCATTTTAATTGATTTAGTAGTTTTCGCATGAAAGCGCAACTTTCGCATTTATAATATTAGTAAGGTTTGTATCAATTACTTTAGAATCATCAATATATGGAATTAGTCTTCGGTAAGAGATAGTATTTTGTAGGTCGAAGCGAGCAAGAGTCGATTTTACCCTACATAATTATAAGGTTCATCATATACTACTATTGAAGCCGATAAAATTTCAAAGAGTACTAAGTTATACGCTGCAGTGGGACAACTAAAGAAAGATATAAATAACCGGTTAATAATAACATATTATTATAACGGTTTACACCCGTTATTATTTTATACGACCAGTTTACAATTGTTATTGTGAAGCGCATTTTTTTGGACCTTGTTGCTCAGAAATAAATACTAGTTACTCCGTACTTGTCGAGGCCAACTTCCAAACAAGATTTGATCTTAAAACATAAATAAGTTTATTTATAAAGCTTTTAAAATTGATTGCCTGTCATCTCTAAATACACTATGGTAATACCTACTGGAATTGGAAATACCATACTGGAAAAACATCTCAATACCTTACTACCTAATGAAGATTCCAAAATAATTATGCAACAGGCATAGTTTATTAATTCAAAAGTTTAAATAACTTTATTTTGGTTGAATACTTTGAGTAGTTTTCTTTTAGGAAACTCTTTCCCAGAAGACTGTCCAGATTATGGAAAAGGAAAAATCTGCTTAATATTATTAAAAAACGACAATTATTTCCAATACGGAACCTATATTTGAGTCTAGCTAGAAGAATACCTAATTTAATTGTGTCTATTCGTTTCTTGATTAAATTTTTTATTGAAGTTCGAATAATAATTTATTGACATACAATTATTATACTAGCGAATTACCATCTCTAAAAGTATATTCAACTGACATATTTACGACCATAATATCTTCATTACAACCCTATAATTATCCGACACAAACTGCCAACCCTACGCTTGTAAAGACGGTACTAATTTAGGATTTTGGCAAACAAGTGTCGATGATCTTTGGGCAGTCAAGGACGGTTGCGAGCGAAATTACAAGCTTCTACTATGTATCATGGTGTGTTAAGCCATGCCCACATGTATACGAACTTGAATATATTATTTGAGGCAGGTTTTCTTTATATTAAGTTAGAAATTAAGCTATATTTAAGTAGTAGTTAATTCCTAGTACGTTTTACAAGCTTCAAAGTAGAGTGAGATTAACTTATTCGTATTTTATGAAAGAGTTGTACTTTATTTGTTTATAACATTGTATTGAAATGCTTTTGGTGGTTTACAGTCAAAATATTCACAATTAATTAAACATATGTATTCGTAAGATTTTTTAGTATTCAAATATATTAAATTGGAATGTTAAGTACCCATTGACTGCTTGCAATTAACTTAAATGTGCAAGTTGTCTGAAAACACAGAGATGAATGTAAAACTTAGTTGAACTTACATGAGTCATTGTACGAAGCTATTTAACCACACCCATCTGTGATCTGGTCATGGTTCAGCTATTTGCGAAGTAGTTATCATTTTATATGTTGTTCTTAAATGTGTTTTATGAAAATATAATTATCATAAAGTTAAGGTCGAGAGTTACACGATCAGTTAGATTATTTGTGTTATGCAAAACTATATGATACCGTTTACGAACATAATTGTTTCTAAAATTATTACAATTCTGACAACCAGTTAAGACTGGTTGTCAGAATTGCAATAATTTTATGCCTATCTGAACTCCACAACACATTCCATGGAATACTGTTTTGTCCAGTAAAATGGGTTGTGGAGTTCAGATAGGTAGTCACTCCATGTAAAATACAGTATTCAGTTGAATCAGGCAAGCTGACCCAACATAGCTTGGGAAAAGGCTTGGTAAAAGATGATTGTTTTAGGGAAAAGGGATAGATCTATGCTATGATAACAAAAGCTATCACCAGTTGAGTTTCTCATCGTCGCCTCATTCATTCAAATGCTGTTTTTTCATTTAAGTAATATGAGAGTTTGACAACAGCAACTAGGTACAAATTATATTCTGCGAAGTCTATTAGGCTTAAAAATAAACCTAATTGGTCCCTCAAATTATCCCTTGAAACATTAATTTAATCAAACATCTTACAAGAAATATTAATCTTCTAATTACACTCCCGGACTACACCTACCAATTACAATTAATTGAAAACCAAATTAATGATAGTCTGTGTCTAAGTCTAACGCCTTCTAGTTCATGTTTTAGTCAAAGAGTTAGTGCGTGACGTCACCATCTCGTGGTATATTTAGATTCTTTATAGCCATTGATGTATAGAACAAAACACTCTAGATTGTTTAAGATTTGAAAAGCAGACATGGTAAGTGACGAATTCTATGATGTTTAAAAGTTTGTGTTGGATCCGACATTTATTTTAAACTAGCTGTCCCCCGCGACTGTCCGCGTGTTCTAGTTTCAACGGTTTTTCATTTTTACAACATTTTTCATTTATGCTCCGCTCCTTTTGGTCGCAGCGTAAATCGTAATGTTATATAGCTTATAGCCTTTCTCAATAAATGGACTATCCAACACTGAAATAATTTTTCAAATCGGACCAGTAGTTTAAGTTTAACGAATTTATTACTCATAAAGAACAATACACAGTTCACTTATAATGAGCTTAAAAATAAATATTTGTTTAATGTAACACTAAGCGATCGAGCAATTCTAGTATACATTTTCATAAATATGTTTTTTTAATCTTGTTTTAAATACAGCAAGTGATTTGCTATCCTTAATATTATTTGGTAGGTTATTATATAATTGTGCTCCCTCGTATGTTATAGTTTTTTTACCATAGTTAGTTCTGTGTCTTCGCAATTTAATTTTATTAGGATTTCTTAAACTATGATGAAATGATTTTTGGTCAAGTTTTATGTCAGATTTTAATTCACCCGTTAATATCTTTCTCACCACACAGTTCCTGAGATTAGTGCGTTCAAACAAACTCTTCAGCTTTATATATTAGTATAGATATTACTACGGTCTAAGACCTGTACAAGTTTATAATAATACATATATATTTTAACATCTAGTATCATATTAAAAAAAAACTAAACCACAGGAAAGCAAACTTATACAGCCTAAAACTACGAACACTTATATTACGCTATACCTAGGTAATTAAATTAATGAACCATAAAGTTTCAAAATATAGGTAATAGGTAACATTTATATAATTTACATTGTACATAATAAAGTAAATATCATAATTATAATAATTACAGTGTCGAAAGTTCACGAATTTGTCACTATGAGTCAGCAGTAAAAGGTTAACTCCAATGACATCACTTCCTATACTTACAGCATAATATTTTTATGTATTTTCTCAAGACATCAGAATTCAATTTAGTCACAAAGTGGACGCCATAACCCTGTAATAGATGCGTGCTGTGCGAGGATCAAGAGTTGAGAAAACTATTTTTTTTCATATTGTGATGTTGAGCTTGTTAGTCGAAAAAAATGTTATATTTTAATAGAATAACTTAGTAAATTGTTTTTTTTTATTTTAAAGAATAATATTTATAGCGATAAATCTAAAGCAAATTCTCTTATTTTTTATAAATCCACTAATTAATTTCATATACGTGAAATAAACAATATAATAATTAATTAATGAGAAATGTAAGTGAGAAAAATACAGTCCTCATTATTGTTATGTAATATCATGCAAATGACTACGCCAAAGCTAACTTTAAGTGCTAATAATAGAGATAGGTTCGCTTAGCTTTAATCTACGATGCAGAGTAGGTACGAGGCAGGTAGCCATTAGGGGGTGACAAATATATCTACTGAAATCCAAGCATAATCATAGAAAACGAATGTACCTACTGTATGTAATGTAACTATGTATATGTAAAAAGGTTGCAGGTTCGAACCCATTACAGGCAAGTACCAATGTGACTTTTTCAAAGTTATATGTACTCCCTTGACTATTCTAAGACGTCATTGACAATCAGTGAAGGAAACCTGGATTTCAAAAATTGGAATCTAAAATCGCTAATCCGCAAAGAGCAAGTGCGGTGATCAATGCTCGTTCCTTCTCTATATGAGAAGAGGCCTGTGCCCAGCAGTGGTACATTTATAGGCTGGTATTAAGCATACTAAACAAATAGTAAGGATCCTTATTACATAACAACACCGTTTCGCAAGTTGATTTGAACTTTAGAACAAAACAATCGATTTAAGCTTCGAATCGAAATCGATCGACTTGCATCGATCGAGAATCGAGATATCGCATCGTTTGTAATTAGTAGTAGACAATAAATAGGTCGGTTGCATCATATAGAAAGCAAGCGGCAACAATGGCGAGGTGAGGCTGATTCAGACTAATACAGCACTATAATGCAGTGAGCAAGAAAATGCATGTCCTTGCACATTCCATTGCGAAAATATATACCTACCCTTAAGCAAAGAATGCATATAAAAAAGAAAATGACTCGATTTAATCGAGAATGCCTGAATATTTCTGTACCTGTCTGGGTTCATCATTACAAGCCAAACGTTTATATTACACATGTATACAAAACAAGGCATTTAAGTATTGCCTCAGCATTACATCTAACTAAATCTATTCTAATATATAAAGCTGAAGAGTTTGTTTGTTTGTTTGAACGCGTTAATCTCAGGAACTACTGGTCCGATTTGAAAAATTCTTTCAATGTTGGATAGCCCATTTATTGAGGAAGGCTATAAGCTATATAACATTACGCTGAGACAAAAAAGAGCGAAGCATAAATGAAAAATGTTGCAAAAATGAAAAGCCGTTGAAACTAAAACACGCGGACAAAGTCGCGGGGGACAGCTAGTGCTCAATAAATATTCCCTTACCTATAATTCTCCCATTGACTCTATATTTCCGCCATCTTAAACAACGCGCCATACTAGACTTGCGTTTATAAAATACCAAAGATATTACATCATCATCAAACTAATATAAACAGTTAACTCATAAACAGTCTCTACCTAGTCTAAAACGCACTGTTTTATATGATAAGGCTAGCAATATTCGCCAATAATTGGCATTGTATGTAATGTATTTTGGTGGGCTTCCAAGCGATGCAACACTCATTGGTATTCATTGTACTGAGAGCGCATCAATACATGCGAGAAACGATTGTCCGTACGGTAAATGGCCGAAAGAATTTGTCGTAACGTGAATGAACAGCCAAGCTCTTACTTTACTTTAGTAGCGTTGAATAAACAATAAATATTGAGTGCGTTTCTGTTTAATCGTGAGTTGAATAAAAAACGTATGTGATCGTTGCCCTTATATGTACCAAAGGTTTTGCAAGGACCATCTTTGTTGGTCCTTTTACAGAAATAGGTTTGGAAATCCAAAGAGCTTCTGTAATGTCTGAGGTTATTTACTACGCCTTATTATGCCTAAAATAGTGCCTTACCTAATGTGAAGCGTTGAGGCCATAACTGAGCCAATTATTTGATTTACTAACCTGTCTTTAAATTTAAATTAATAAAATTTGTACTTGAAACTTGCAATTACTGTACTTTCTTCGTCATAAATTTTCACACAACAATGTATCAAGTGCATATATAATATGTTAATAAACACTAAATTTTACACTTTATATACCTGTCATATACAGCATTCTATATTTATAGCAAAAGAAAAAGCATTCCAAATGAATATAAACAGTGGTCCTTTGGTACAAAAATCATCAAGATATTGCATAACTCTCACAGAAGTATAAAAAGAGTAGGTACGAAACAAAACACTGTTTCATTTAAAATAATTCATAACATAAATGAATAAACTTAAGATACGAATTCAAAAGTTTTCTACATCTATTCCTTATTCAGATGTTATCGTCCACTATTGTATTACGTCTTATTAAGGCGTTATAATTACAATGCTTAATTATTCTTAATTACTTGAGTCTTAGCGCACGCAATTACATGCAAGCCGATCATGACGCGTGCGCGAGCGATTAAACTTTCTAAATTACATCTTGACATTACACTGACATTTGAAATAAGCGACATGTTGGATATCGCACGAGTATTATGTATTTAAGGTTTTACACGGCTAAGTCTAAGACTTTGTTAGAAAATGTTATGAACAACTAAGCCTTCAGTTATCTGTTTGTTTTTAATGTAGGTAATCACGAAAAAGGTTAAATCATTAAAACATGCTGTATTTTGTAAAATAATTCGGAATAAATGTAAACAAAAAACCTTGCCTTTAAAAAACATTTCTTTTCAATCAAATATTGGTTTTGGTACTAGTACTACTTTAAAACTATTAAGTAACCTAGCGTAAAAATACCGTACCATGACCTAATAAAAACAAACAAATTGAAAAACCTCAACAAACAGAAAATACAGGTCACGAAATCAGAAAATTGCAACGTTATTAAAAAAGTAAAACAAACAAATAACAATGAATGAATCCACATGCGATGTCCGGATGTTGTGGGACGCTCGAGTGAGCAGATGATATCAGATGGGACTGATAAGATAATACCATCATACCACCGTGTGGGAAAACATGTTAATTGTAGACCTGACGCATGTATTGAACCGGTAAACTGTACTGAAACACGGCACACAACACACTTCCCGTCTTTGAGAACTGAATGGACGCAGAAAAACTTATGCAACCGCTTTCCAGTTATCTGGGTTTTTTTTTCTGTCCAAGGCTGGTTGTTAGCCCCTATTAGCTGATCGTGATGCAATACTTACAATACTGCCATTGGCCAATGTAGGTAATCAGTTCTGAGTTCATACTGTACAAAAGATTTAAGTATAATTGATCAAAATTGTAACATGAAAGTAGGCTTTGATATACTTTTGGTTTTCGCCGTCTTTATGTACAAAAACAAAAATGTAGCGTTCCATAAAGTGACGTGTTATTCGAGAAATATTTTAATTTATTTATTGAAATATATTCAATAAATAAATAAAAACAATTCTTGATTAAAAATTTTTTTTAATAACTTTCAAATACCAAAATAATTATTTGGCGATTATTTTTGAATTTGATTTTGAAGTAAATATTAAGCTATCATATAACCTTGATGACGTATCCATTTAAGTAATAAGATAACCTATAGAATAGTTACTTTTGCCAACACAAAATCAACAGTGAATTCACATTTTGGTCTTTAGAGACTTACGAAGTAGGTACTCGTAAACATCACAGGAACCACATAACAGCAATTAGCTTTCTAATTAGATCGACAAATAGTAACAACAATAGTTCCCTTGACAGCTCAATAGTCACAGTTCTTGTTGAATGTTCCACATTATGCTAAAAAGAGTTAATTCGATTATAAGTAGTTGATAATCGAGGCATTGTTACACTGTGAAATCTCCGAGATCGGATTTATCGGGAACTTAAAACGGTACCGAGTGTTTGGGAACAGCAACATTTTGCTATTGTTATGGCCGAATACTGAAAAGTCAATCAGTTTTAAATCGCCGTTAAGTCTCATGCTGTCTCTGTCATTTTAAGGTTTAAAGAAGCGATAGAGAGACATTTTAAACATGTTAAAGTTAAATTGGGATTCAGTATTCGGGTTGGAGACCTATATCTTCTAATATACAAAGATCTCGTGTCACAGTGTTTGTTAGCAAACTCCTCCGAAACGGCTTGACCGATATTTATGTTTTTTTTGTGTGTATATTTGGCAGGTCCGAGAATATTTTGCTATGAATAGGCTATTCATTTATACCCCTAGGTGTTGAAGGCCCGCTCCAAAATTTTATTTTTATTTTTTGGGCATATTTGTATGGCAAAACAACGTTTGCCGGTACAGAAACATTTTATTGAACTTTTAGCAACAACTGACTATTATTTATTTATACATAAAAATAAAGTATTAAATATTAAATAAGGTAATCGTGTCAAACCTACTGTTACCAAGCTACATTACGTCATTATCAGCGTAAAATTGTGTTATATTAACAATAAGTGCCAATTAATTCGCATTACAAATATATATACCCAGTAAACGATGGTTTCTTAAGGACATTAATTTCCATGCTTTGTTTATTTTCTAAAGCAAGACGTATTTGTGCGATATTGCGTAATATATTTTATCAATTCGTTATTATCGCAGCTTAGTCTCGATACGGCAAATTAATGCAATAAATTATACATCTGCAAATCAATGATTATTATTAAAATTCTCTCATATTGTTTAAGTTTAATCCAATTGAAAATATTAAAATCATAATTCTTACACATATCATGATATACAGCCCGCTAACAGATAGACGGATGGACGGACGGACGGACGGACAGCGGAGGCGTTCGCAGAGCGTAATCGTACATTTAATTCCATGAATAGGCGGTGGGCGTAACTCATTAATGTAAATATTATTTACTTTTTATGAAAACAATTTGAGAGAGGGGATCGACACGGATTCAACCATTGTCTGTCTGTCACATGAGATATAATATAGCTATACTGTTTTCCGCGGCTCCGCCCGCGTGGATGTCGGTTATCGCGGCCTATGTCTATAGCCTATGTCTTTTCTCAGGCTCTAGACTATCTGTGTACCAAATTTCATTTAAATCGGTTTGGTAGTTTTGGCCTGAAAGCGCGACAGACAGACAGACAGGGTTACTTTCGCATTTATAATATAAAGGAATAATAGGGATTAAGAAGGAATGGTATCGAGGTGCATAGCTCAGGGTGAATACCCAATAGTATTCACCCTGAGTTATCTTTACACGCTACGATTCCGGTCCAAAATACATGATAAGTAAACCTCCAAGTGCTACACGGTTGATGCACCAATTATTATTAAGTACAACCGAAATATCTAAGATTGCCGCTATCTCAATACCTCGGTACTTTCTGTATCAGCACTTAAACGGGACATTTAGTTTTAGTAGAATTGATAACAATCGTATAATGATAAAACACGTGTGCAGGAAATAAACGATTTGCTTTAACTGTTTATGTATTAATTTAATTAATTAATTGCTAATTGTCCAGGGGATTTAATGTTAAACACAGTGTGTGGCAAGATAGCACGTGAAAGCTTTATCAGTAACCTTTACAATATCAGCAATAAAAAGGTCAGGGGAGCAGAATCTTAGAATATGTTTGCTTACGATCGAGTTCTAGGACATAGGTGATTTGAATTTACAAATACTTTGCACTTTTTAAAGTCACACCCCACAAATAATAGACTTTTTGAATTTAGTAATCGCGTTTAAGACTTTAACACAAAATAAATAAACGACAAAAAGTATAGAAAGAGTTTAAGAACCTAAAAAACGTAGAAACATGCAACACACATAGTCTTTAGATCCTATTCTTTGTTATAGATTTTTTAGAAGCCTATAAAGAAATCTCAATGTTCAAGGAACCTGATGTTCCATGTTGAGATTTCCTCTATGTCTATCAAGACAAAGCAACAAGCGCTGGTTAGCCGAGCGATTGCGCATGCGGTGACCATTTCACCACGCCGCGAGTCATCCATTCAAATTACAACGGATTACATTCGACAACCAAATGACAGCTGATGCAAATAATACAAGTTAGGTATAATTGTGTATAGGACAGCTCATTGGAAAATCCTGGAGGGATTTTTAGGATTTTTATTGAAATTAGTCAACATGCCACGTACATTTATGTGTAGTTTACAGTCAATCCTTAGGTATAATAACTTAACATGATATGCATAGCATAGGTATATGCCTTTACCGGACGTGCTGCTGCATGCTTTATCTTTTGTTCTGCTCTTCTTACACTAGGTACCTAGCACTAGGACCAGAAAGAGGCAAACGACTGGGCCCTATATGTAGTAGTTTTTGGGTCGAAGAGAATTAATAATAGATAAAATTGACACGAAGAAGAAAAAAAAAACCTAATTTTAGATGAAAGATACTGTTCTATAATATAAAACGTTGACGATTATAATTTTATCTCAAGTTTTTTAATTAGCAATTAAGTAAGCCAGCACAGTATTGAAATTAATGAACTAACAACAGTTGTTCAGTTGAAATATTTGACTCTATAACATTAGTTAGAATGCTAGAGTACGCAGATGCGTCATAGATACCGTATCTGGGGCTCGTAATCCTGTCAATCATGTCAACGGAACACGAGATTATTGTTACAACACATGTAATACTGCTATGATACCCAGAACTATAAAAACCGAAAGTTAAAGAACTCTGACAGGTATTAACCGAATTTATTCTAGTAAATTTTGCAAAGGGGTTTAATTTGAAAAATTTAGTTTCCCTAATGAAAAAATCTAACGCACAACAATATGTTTAGTCGTCTCTTAATTAAACAAGTAATAGCATTTATAACGTCTTTTTGGAAGCATAAATAGCAAAGGTACAAGTAAATAAAGAAAGAGTTTTTGTACCCCTTGTCCTCTAGCCTTCCAATTGCCTCCAAACCCAGTTTTTAAACACCATTAAAATCTTTGGCCACAGCCCACAATCGAAACTAAATCCGAAGTTACAAAACTCCACCAATACTGGTAACAATATCTAGAGCAATTTCAATTGGTATATGACACTAACAATACATACCTACATATATAATAAGGCATACGGGTATGACATTACATGTAATGATTTAGCGAGGCGTCAACTCGATAGAGCGTGGCTGCGACGGCGCCTCAGGGAAATTCTGGGTTCGATACGCTTTCCTACGCTCAAGATGCTAGGGCTGCCACGGTATAAAAAAAAACATTAAAACAGAGGCAACCACAGATATGGGTCCACCTATATCTGTGGAGGTAACGGTATTTTAAGTTTCCTTTGAAAATCTCGTGTTTTATTAGGTTTTTAGTAAGGTTGTGTTAGTGACTATACTTTTTTGGCCTTTTCAAGCAACACAATTACGATCGTAATACTTAATACTTGTTATCAGTTACGGAATGCTATTGTTGTTAAATACATATATGAGTTGAAGTCATTAACTATTTTATTTCAATTCTCGAAAAATATTATGCAAACTTTCCAAGCGTACAAAAACAAGTTAACTTAAAATTTAAAGTAAAAAAAAAGTTAAATGCTTAACCAACTGTTTAAGTCTCTAAATTCAAACTAATTCTAACACATTAAAAGCATATTTTCTTGTATTTTTTGTTTTGTGTAGCAACCCTGCGTTCACGTCTTTGCTTTGCGCCTGCGGTCCGCCCGTTAGCGTCGACAGAACACGAAATGACATCATTTTTTTTATTTAATTCAAGCAAGTGATGACTTACTCAGTAAAAAACCATTCATAATAGAATTCGCAAGTGCCTGGCATAAGGAAAATCAAGACGAATTTAGGGTTGTCAAATAGTAGAGAAAGTAATGTGTTTTTGCAGTTTTGTATGGAATACTGATATGAATGACAGTGATGATTCATCGCAAAAACATTTTATTTGTATGCTTAGTGGGAATTTAGGTAGTTTAAAGTTGATACATGAAATGAACTCAATGCACGAAACTTGAAAAATATAACGTAACGTTTTACATTTATAAACCAAATATTATTTTCTGGAAAACAAAATTGCAGCAAACGTTTGTCATTTGTTCAAATAGGTACCAATATTATCACGTTGTACTGTAATAGTACTAATGCCTATAATGACTCAATTTGTACTACTATTTCGCCCACAATACTTCCGCTCCAAACAGATTGAACCACGCCATGCTGTCTGGCTAATCTACCTACAGATACTCGTGCCGCCAAAGAAAGTTTAAAGTACTTTCATCGCAGATGCATGGTATCATTTTGACCTCAAAAGCGCCATTATACCAACGGCGTAAAGTTTATTTTCGTAATTCCATGATACCGTTAATGTGTAGTGGACCGTACATTCTTACATAGACGCTTTATATAACCAGTCTGCAATCGGCTTCTGATTCTTTGGAAATAGAGCTCTACAATCTATCTTAATGCTATTAGTTTGATGGAGTAGAGATCGAAGATAAATAAATAATTGTGGACAACATCACATACATTGCTCTGAACCCAAAGTAAGTAGCTAAAGCACTTGTGTTATGGAATTCAGAGACAACGAAGGTACCACAAACACCCAGACCAGGGACAATGTAGAAAAGTGGTTTTCTACATTGACCCTGCCGGGGATCGAACCCGGGATGCCTCCGACATGGCGACACCTTGAAAACCGGTGTGTACGCCACTCGACCACGGAGGTCGTCAAAAATATAACATTCCTTTGCGCCTAAATCTATCTGACATGATTAGTTTAAAAACATTCTCACCTCTAAAAGCATTAAAACTTACAATCCCGTTAGCATAATATGACCCGCACATAGCAGTTAAAAGTAATAAAAAATTTCAACTTTATTCTTTAGACATAAAGACTATGTATGTTATAATATTAGCCAGTGATATTTGGTCTACATTACTTCACACACAGACCATTTTTCTGTTTCTTGATTAAGAGGGTAATGTACTAAGACTAACTTTATTTTCGCTCCATAACTTTTATGAGCAGACGTGCATATTATTTTCGTTAACATAATTATAGCTGTAATCTGCCTTATAGTGAAACGCATAATATTTTGTGTCATTTTCTTACACTTAGATTTATGATTAACTCTCACGGGAATAACGTATGTCTATAATAATGGTCCAAATGTAAAAATTAAACTAATTTTAAAGATCGCAGAAAAGCCAACATTTTCTTGTGTAATGTATTATCTTTTAAGTAATAACCAATATAATAACAAAGGAATAAACATTGCTGTCGCCCCAAAAAATTAGCCGTTATACTTAAAATAACCCTGCTACTAATATCCTTCTTATATCTTATTTAGACATAGGTACTATAACAGGAAAGTAAATAGTTATAATAAAAAAGATTTGTAAGGTAAAAACAAATATTTTCGGGTTGTCCAAATGTCTAATAAATAACTACTACCATGACAATGTAAGAAATTCGTATTTGACAAGGGATGTACGAGTATGTATCTTGATTAGGATGATTGAGTAAATTGCCTTTACCTTTGCACATCAGTTCAAAAGTCATGTCTCACCTTTTAATTTAAGAATGATTGATGCATGTAGGTGCTAAGTTATTAAAAACTTTCACTCACGCAATCGTCCATTATACATAGAAGATGGGACGAATAACTGTCGACGCGGAATAAATACTGGTAAATTGGTTAGCAAGCTACTATTCGTGTGGTTAGAGCGTCAGGCCGAGAAGAATATGCGTTGCTAGTGTTGGTACAGACTTTTTTAATGCTCCTGTCATAAAAAAAACAGGGCACTACAGACTTACAAGTGTAACGTATAGATTATTTCTTTATGCGAATGCTAATTCAAAATAGCTAGGTTTATGGGATGTTGATGAAACTTTCAAGAGGAAATCTCACCAGTCGTGGTGATCAATGCTCATTCTTTTACTGTTTGAGAAGAGGCTTTGCCCTTCAGTAGAAAATTGCTCTTGTTACTTGTAAACAAAGTTTTAACTGTAATTACCTTCTATTATTTAAAATAAAACTATAGTTCCGAAAACGACTGCGACGAATTTTGCGCCATGCTGCGGTACGTGTTAGTCACGGGAAAATCTGAATACACCAGTACGTGTACAATCGATGTATTCCAAACACCAAATAAACAATTTCACGTACAAATAATACATAATTCGATTATTCGTAAATAAATGGTCAGCGCGCTTACCATGAACTCTAAGAGCAGGACGGCTGCCGTCGCACAAGCGAGACGCCGCTACGCGAAGTGTATACGGCGTCTCCCTTTCACAAGTGCAACAGTACTGCTTGTAGAGTTCATGGTACAGGTACACGTTTTTTTGCGTGCAATGCTTAATATGTATCTTAACAAGCGTCCTACTTTTTTGCAAATAATTGAGAATTTCCCATCATTTTAATAATCCCGTCGACTGCAACATTTTAATAGTAAAATTTTCTTCTTTTAGTACGATATTTTAAAATCTAGAAAACAATGCTTTTAACATTAATGGGGATTTCCAAACATTATCTTTAAACATCAATCGGATACGATAAACTTGCATCAATTAGGTCAGATACAATTAACTTAAAACTTGCAGATAGCATTTTTGATTTGTATTTTTTTATAATTATTAGAAAAACACAACCTAGATTTACATTTTAAAATTAGGTTAACAACTGCGAATGCAAAATGTAATAATGCTTTTGTTATCTTTAAGATATGAATGTTAAGAAGGTATAAATAATAAGCAGTGTTTATGCAAAATGTAGTAATTTTACTTTTATCTAAATTATTTCCTTTGCGGTCTTTTTAAGGAAGCCGGTGTTTATATCACTGATAATGCTTAAGCAAGGTACAAATTTACACAAGTCAAGAAATTCACATACAAAGATAATTATTTCGAGATTTTTTTCTATTATTTTTAGGTACCGTAGTGTAGAAGTAGTAAAACTAGTTTACGAAATTAATGTGATCGTCGAATGTCATGAAGATATATTTGTGAAAACTATTTGAATTTTGGTACCAAAAATTGGTTTTAGAAAAATGTATTTACCTAAAAAAAAGAATACAGCAATGATTCAAATTACGTTTAGTTTTACAATTAAACCATCTCTCACAATACTTATTACGTAATAGGTACATAAAATTTTATTCTCTTTTATTTATAAGAGTATTCGTGAACGGGTTGCCGAAAGTGGTTGTTCACCTCTCAGTCTAATGAACTGAGGTGTAAAGACCTGATTCAAGGCCGAGGTGTGTTGTGACTTGTGTGCTAATACCATACTAGATAGTTCCCCTATGAGGACCAGTGGTTTCAAATGTTCATTTATTTGTAATCGAAGGACTACGTTTAGGAGAAAAGGACCAGATCATGTAGAGCTCATAGAGTTGGCCTGAAATTAGATTTCGGAACTGTTGTAAACATTATCTTTGTCAAGGATTTAATTGTCGCTACATTTTACTATGTACAAAAATTATATCAAAATATTTTGCTTTTAGTCGCTATTAATTAGAGTATTTATCGACAGTACACGGACAAATATTGTAAAATTACATAATGGAAAGGTCAAAGCGCCCGACAGGACCGATCGATCCTTTAAAACGCACATCGACATTCCATAATGACCTTCTGTCCCTGTAAATAATATTATTATGTGTAGGTACATTTAAAACTTAACTTGGACAATCTCGTAAACAATCTTATAGATAAAATTAATCACAATCAACCGGAAAACAGTATTAAAACTAAAGGCAGCCTTGAAGCAATTCTGATAATCCCATAATCGATTTATCAGTTTGTCACAACAAAGACGGTATCCCTTATCAAATGAACACAAAAACAATGGTAATTACGTAGTCAGCTGTTTCTACTGTGGTTTTCCCAGCGAAAGATACTAGTCCTTTGAAGGTTATCCAGTTACCAACTGCCATGACTCAAGTTTAAATCCGGGACACGATTTTTGCTTCACTCTGACAGGATCTAAGAGAATTATTAATTTAACTTTATTCTTTAAGGGTATCATGGTCAAATTTTTATTTAAAAGCGTATAGCTTGTACTACGTTTCAACTTGTTAAATGATCTACAATTAACACATGTTTATGTTCTAATTTTGAGTGTTGTGTTAACTTTGAGCTTATTCAAGGCTTGATCAATGTTAACACATGGTAAATGACGCAGTTAATCTAGTTTGGTCAAGTAATAAACAAAACACTAACCAAAATGTTTTTGCACGATATTGTATTAACAGATATAAATTCAAATGAAATCGAATCAAATTGTCAGTTGTGATAAATCGAAATAAGTGAAAACTTAAGTCTGTAACGAACAATTGCATTTTTTTCTCAGCTGTGCTATCTATTAATCTTTGATGTACCGGCACGAGATCTCGTGCGACTTTCAGTTTATTAGTTTTGATGTCGTGAAATACGAAACTACAGACAAACCTAATAGTCAGATGAGAGAATTGCCGCATGGAATAAAAAATATACAGAAGGCAAGATATACAACGAGCCGCCCCGGATTCGCATGGTTAAGATTTACCATTACAAATCTCTGTTTCTACTATAATATGCATCTATTATGCAGATAAATCTTCCTCTTGAATCACTCTTTCTATTGCTGAAAACTGCATCAAAATTCGTTGCGTAGTTTAAAAGATCTAAGCGTACAAACAGCGGGAGCGACTTTGTTTTATACTATGTAAAGAATGATATCCAATTAAAGGGAACTACTATTTACTATCAGTTTTAATTGAGACGCTGTTTTTTTTAATAAGGTGGATGATTTTTTTTCTAAAATTATGTAAATAAAGATGTTCTATAATTTAAATGGAGAAACATTTTACATATTGACATAGGTACAGAACAATGCGACTTATGACAATAAGTTCATATTTCTGTCAGAATATCGCTTCAGCATAATAAAATGCATTGAATATTGCACAGTGTACAAATAAAATACTAAAAATATGTGCTTTAAATGTAGCAACTTGTCATTTGCACTGCACTGATGGTGACGTAAGAAATTATCCAGGGGCAAGGCTTTTGAAACTGTCCTTTTTATACCTTACGAGAAATAAACAAACAAATAATTTTGTTGAAGTAATATGTTTTATGAAATAGGTATTATAGGTGTGAAGTTTGTATGTTTAAGTGTTTGTATGTTTACTACCTACCTTTTACGCTAAAATATTTTGATGCAAAATGGCCTACATAATACATACTTCATAGCCTAGATGTAGAGTAGAATTGTATGTATAAGACTTTTTATAAGCTATGGAAACACTTGGTCATATTTATTAAAATACTACCTACTTCAGCTCATAGAAATAAACATGTTTCTCCAAGAAAGTACGTGGTCCATACTAATTTTGATCAGCTAATCATAGTTTTGTATAGTAGGGCAATATTGTTTTTGAGAATTTGCTATAGTTTCTTGAGGAAAATTCATTATTTCTATGGACATCAGAAGCATTTTAATTATGACCACGCTTTTCGTATCACTCTGTATAAATATTTTACAGTCCACGCAAACGCTTGTAAAAGACAAAAGTAACAATGGTATTCTAAACTTTAATTTAAATTTTAAGTGTTACGTAAATTACGTAGCATATCTATAATCATAATTAAAGGTAAAACAATATATTAATAAATGAGAAATAAATAAATGTGGACAACATCACATACATTGCTCTGAATTCAAAGTAAGTAGCTAAAGCACTTGTGTTATGGAATTCAGAGAAACGAAGGTACCACAAACACCCAATATTATGTCCCAGATGCTTGGACCCGGACAAGGAAAACCGACTTTTTTATGTTATCATTCTTAGAATATGCACACAGGTGCAAAATGTGCATGTTGTTTATGTACATTGCTTTATCAATTTATATACATATATGTGTTATAAAATTATATCAATTGTTTTCATTATATAATTTATATTTCTAGACTAGATTGTGTATTTTTATATAACTGAAAAAAAAACAAGTTAGTAGATCAATGTCCTAAAAACTATTTGATTTGTAGGTATTTCATGTTTTTTTTTAATAATGTTTTTGCACATACACCCGGACCATTTTCAACCCGAAACAATTTATTTTCTCATTTTGGTCTTATTACACAAATCATGAAAATAACGTAAGGACCCGTATGGTTAAACACCCCTATAATGTAAATGAACATGTCAATCTACTTACAGAGTACTTTATGTTGTTGTGAAAAACTGTACAAAATCAGGCCATCGGTTCACATTACGTAATCAAGAAAATAAGAATATGCGTGGATTTCCCATGTTGTTGGTTTTCCTTAATAAGTATATTAATGTTTATAAATGATAATCTAATCCTCTTCACTAATAAAATACGGGTATTTTTTTAGAAGAGATTTACGCAGTTTGCCTTAGCGCAGGCTTTGACTGCTTCACCGGACTTTTGGCGAGAACCTTAAGGGCCTCCAGCCAGGCAATAGAAAAACTAACTACGTCAGCAACGTTCACTAAGGGCACCTTCTGTGGGGTTCGGACCTCGACTTAGTGCGTTGCTAACAATCTTAATAAGACAAAAACAGCAAGGGAGGGCTGGATCTAAGTTTTTATTATTTAAGGACATATTTTTATTGCTAGTTTGGCCGGCTCGGGCCAGCTTGATCTAGGGACGAGGGGGTAAAATACTGGTTATTATTCAGTTCAGTTCGGGGGATAGGCTACCGTATGGGGAAAAGGGCAGGCAAACATAGCATCAATATAATCATGACAAAAATTTTGCGCTTCACGTTTAATTAAATAAGGACAAAGTCATAAAACTGGAAAAAAACGTATAAAATCCCAGTTCCGTGATTATGTACGTAAGCATAAACAATAATTTCTAGGAACAGAGACGGGTGATGCGCTCATGCGCGTGAGCACCGATCGTGAATGTTATTATGAATAGCATTATCTGGGAATTTATCCATAAGCTACATTGTAATCAATAAAATATCAGGCTTAGAATACGTGATCATTCATACAATTATGTGATTATATTTTGATAGAATTCAAAATTTGAACTGTTGTCCAACAGAATATGTACATTCAGATACATTAGGTTAGTTGGGACTCGAAGTCTTTATGAAGATAACTTTGAATGAGACAATTAATAGACCAGTCTAATCTGCACAATTTCTAAAAATTTTATGATAAGAATCTCGTAATTTCGACATTTTAATACGATTTTCAGTAAATATTTTGTCAAGTGGAGCGTTCAACGAAATTAAAATGTATGTCCTTTTGCTCACCTTAGGTAAGAATTACATAAAAACAACTCGATTAAATATAATAGTGAACGATGTTCCGGCGCCTAATGTCTGCCGTATAATGTGTCGTTATCATTCTGCGTTTTCCTCATAGCAGTAGTCAATCATAATTAATGACTTCAACAAAACAACGCCGTTGTATATTATTGGATGTTGCTGGTTATATGTATAGTATAACACAGCAACTTATCCTGCGGAACAAAGGACACAAGATTTAAAGCAGTATAATTAATATATATTTTTTTTGGAAATTAAGACGATTATAACTTCCCATGCAAGCTGCAAATTCTCACGTTTTTAGTTGCAAGTTAAAATGATGTGTAATTGAGAAAAAAAACACAGACCTTAATCTTCATATTTTGATTTGACGATTGAATTAAATAAAATAGTTTGATTGACAGTAATAAAGAGAGTCTAGTTCTTATACAATGCCAATGCAAAATTGTTATTAATTTAGCAGGCACACAAACAACACACAGTACAAAAATATACTCTCAATGTTTAGATTCCAATCAGTTCCTTCCATTGACAGCATTTTCATTTCAAGAAAACTGACTCTCCTGCTTCCAAAACTAATATCAATTTTACATTGGCATTGTATTAGAATTTAAAGTAAATTGGAGAGTAACTGGTTTACTAAAGCTTTACGTAACAAGTAAATACATCTTTAATCCAAGCTATCTATCTGTAGTCGTCGATAGTAAACCAATCCAATTAAATACTACGTAAAACCCTAACATTGTTGTGGTAATCGTTCAGTGGTTCCCTTTAAACACGTGTTTATACACTGACATACAGAAGTAACTACGATAAGATATTAATAACTATCAACAAAATTGAAAGGTCGTGGTATATCTGTGTTTATTGGGCTGTATATTGGGACTTTAAAACTAGGTTTTCCCAATCATAATTTATGTTGTTCCGGGATATATTTGCAGCCTTGTTTTTTGTCGTATTACATTAAATTGACTTATCTTCGAAGTTTTTAGTCTGTGTTTTGATTCTAGTGTGGACATGACCTTGAACAATGTGTATCTATATAATCTTATAGTAGTTTCATTCTATTCATGATGCTACTACATATATCTGAGAAATATCTAGGTAGGCAGTTCTAATACACAAGATGATTTATAGCTTTTGTCATGTATAGTTGTTTTTAAATAAGAATTCATAGCAACAACCATAAACGTACGATTTAAGTGTAAATCTTGTTCTTCATCTAGTAAAAAGTTAACAAGTACTTGTATTCTAATAAAAAACCAAATCTACCTAATTAAGAGGTAACTATAGTCTTACTTTCTTAGCCTTAACTTTAAATACGACAAAGAAGGACCAACATGACATTTCATTTCAAATGTTGACATAAGTATTCGCCGGTCCTAAGTTCCGAGTACCTAAGTAATGTTGAAACAGTACTCCCAAGTGGCTCGATACATGTTCAATGTCGCCCTTCGTAAGTAAGGTCAGGTCCTAGGCTCCTAGCTGTTAGTTCGGATAACTTTCTCGATTACACTTCACTGCTTTGAAGTTTACCTATAAAAAGTTCTAGGTAAGTAGAAATTTTTAATTAAATTGCACTTCACAGTATCGAGCTTAAAGGTTACCACCTACCTATTATTTATTTTGGTTCAGAACCTGAATAGTGCCAACGGGACTCTATTACTAAGCCTCCACTATCCGTCCGTCCGTCTGTCATCTCATGAACCGTAATAGCTAGAGAGTTAAAATTTTAACAGAGTGTGCAATTCTGTTGTCGCTTCAACAACAAATGGTGCGGAACCCCTTAATGCGCGAGTCCGACTCGCACTTGGCGGGTATTTTTATTTACTTCTATAACGTTAAGATTACAGTTATGTAGGTATTGATAAGTACAGTAGTCATCGAGAATTATTTTTTATACGTTTATAGGCCTAAATAAAAACTGTCAGTCTGGCTTACAATCAGTAAAGAAATAAATAATGATAATAACAAGGTTTTCACTTATTCATTGCTTTATAGACACTTAGTTATTTCACCAATTACAATTCTATAAATGTTACAAAATAAAACACTTACATTCATTTATTTAATTTAGTATGACCGCACCTCTTTCCAATTTTGCCATGAGAGTAAAAAAGCAGGAAGCAATAAGTAATTAAAACATGAAAGTACAGACAGGAAATAATTTATATTAATTTGTAATTTTTTACATTAAAATAAGATTGATGACAATTGCTAAATCGATGACGTTTTCAAACTCTTTTCAACTTTTCTATGGTCTTAATAAACGAATTCCGCACTCAGGGAAATTTAATCCTTGTCTCACAAAGGGTTCACAAACATTCAGATCATATACATATAGATTAACCAAACTTAGATCAAACATATTAATATGTGAAGATCACATAAATATTTGTCCCATCCGAGGGACCTTACCCGCAGCTCGTCGCGCAGTGGTAGTTGGCGCGGTGACCTATACCAATATCTAGGATATATAGGCTATTCGTGCGTATTAAAGAAAATTATCAATGGTGCTATCAGTAAGTTATACAGGCTGCTACGATTAGGTACTACTACTAGGTACTTCGCTAGTATTTTCATATGGTTTTCACCAACGGATATAGTGATTCAAGAGGAAGGTTTGTGTGTATAATTCATTGTTTTTTTTTCAACTACTCGTGCAAAGCCGGGGCGGGTAGCTAGTTTGAAATAAAATATGACCACGCATTTCTGTAGCATTATGTATATCTTCAGCCCTTTGCAGCCCTTAGACACGAGAAATGTACGTATACAAGGTGAGTTTTTTGTCATTGTTAAAACGAAAACTCTGACCTCTATACCTCTAAATCTAATAAAAACTATTGGTATCAAAAATTAAACAAACAAAAAAAATCTCCATGTCAGTACTATTACCGTAAAACTCTTACGGCATTACAGTATTGAAATTCGTTATTTGTTATTTGTTCCATTTATTTTTTGAAATTTTTATTCCAATTGTTTTTGTAACCGATATAGAAGTCATAGTTTACTTTTTTACAATGACAAAAAACTCATCTTGTATATACCTTATACGCATATTGTTACTTCCATATAGAAGATTAGTCCGAGATGTCAACTAGGTATACAACCGTCGACAACCCATTAATTTCCCAGGAGATTCGTGGCGTAACGAAGTTGTGGTTAGGGCTGACCGTTCCTCAGTGGAGCTACTAATTACAAAATTCAACCTTACATCGTACAGTAGTTCCTCGTACAGTCATATGACTGATAGGATTACGTGTACAGATGAGTTACAATAAATTTTTATGTCAGGTTCTTTTTTTTTTTTCAATAAATTAGGTCATGGATTGTGATTGATTGTCATGGATGTACAAAATAACACACTTTTTACAACACCTTGGAAAGTAACCTATCACCACTTAGATTAATACTCAAAGAAAGTAATAAAACAATCGTAAAACATTGTTTTTACAGCTTGATAATTATTTACTGACGTCAAGTGTTATGCAATCAATGAAAAGTAGCGTGTAAGTCACGATAGCCCAATATTTTATGAACAAATGAGAACATAATACTTGTGATAAATTATATTTGATACCTCGATTAACGAATTTGGAAATATACTATCGGAAACGTAAATAATAAAACATTCATATTATCGGTGAGTACAACCGAAAACAGACATTTAGTTATAATACTCCTTTGATTTAAATATTTATTAAACATAGGTTTATTACAATGATGTTTATGAAAAGCGTTGTATAAAAAATATAGCTTGATATTATCTCATCGTTTTAAATTGGCGCCACGTGTATCTATGACTTATCTTTCTGGCTGAAAACCTTGCCTTACACTAGAAATTTCTTTAAAATATATCTAAGAAAAAGTAAATAACCAATTATCGAAAAAAAAAAAAATCGTTATTTAAACTTAAATATTTTGGCGGTATTTTAGTTCATTTAGAGTTATCTTTTTAATGATTAATTTATAATCAACTAATAAATTTACTTAAAATTGTAGGTATATTAATAATATTGTTTTACATTTCTAAAACTAAGTGAGAACTTATATCTCACTTGGCATTTAGCTGTTATCAGGTTGCAACGCCTAAAAGTATTTCCAAATCATAATTGATACGGCCATACTTCTAAAATGTTTGATTACGATAAGAGATTTTCATTAATGGTACAGTGAAGGTCAATAGATTAATTAATTTAAATATTTTATTTAGTACCATTTTATTTTTTTAAATAATCATTTGCGTTTGCGATAGCTTCTATTTTACGTAATTGTCCTAGTTTCTGATTTACGAAAAAAATTAAAATAATAAAAAGAAAAACATGGAACAAAACAAACGTTCGAAATTTAAAATAAAATGTCTATGTTGTTCAATAAAATTCCGCAGTAGGTAATCATGAGTACCTAATTAGTGCTTTGCAAAATAAATCAATATAATGTTACTAGGAATTAAAATATTGAATTACAGCCGCTATTAAAATAATTAGACAACAAAATAGGCTAGTTAATTACAGCATGACATCAATGTATATTCAATTATTGCCTTTATGTTGGTAGGCATTAGGTTGGTAGCCATTACAATCATAATCTGCATGACTGTTATTATTAATTAATTTTATTATTGTTGTCACATCGGTGACATTTAATGTATTATAAAGGTAAAGGCAACGCATGTTTAGTTGTTTATTAGTGTTGTAATTACTATCTTTTTTTAATTTGTATATTGCATTATGATTATAAGACTTACATTTGATGAATTAAATTAGATTTTGGCCGCGGTTACGACTTGAAATAAAAATTTTGGTTTAAGACATTTATTTCTCAAACAGAATACAATATTCACTTACTGAGAAACAATAGATACAATAAAAATAAATACAAATACAAATAAATAAAATTACATAAAACACTTTAATATTTACAATAAAATAGTAAAAAAGAGCGACAGTTATAAAGTTTTTTAAAACTTCTTTTTTATATTAATGCAGGAGTTTAAATAAGTATAGTATATGTAGCATACTATGTTCTTTATTCATTCTATAATCCGTTGCCGTTGACATAAAAGGTACAACAATAAAAAAAATGCATTTTAAATAAATATTATAAATAATGAATATCCTATGTAACAAATTACGTACCTATTACAAAACGTGACAGATGCACATGTTTATTGCCTAACCATTAATTGTGTTGTCCCTGTGTTGTCAATTCCATTATTTGCAATCTAGCAATAACAGATAATACATCAAGTTTTGCACATTAGACGCGGCAAGCGCACCTCTTTTGAGCGCCAAACTCGCTGAGGCGGCCATATTTTGGAGGTCAACGACCGCAACCTCGTGAACGGCCAACTATCGCTATTTATTTACGTAACTAAGTTGACATTTGTTATTTAACGAGTATTTATCATGAATTAACGCTATTATATTGTTTGTTAGTGTGTAAGGCACGTGTCGAACTTAATCCAATACCTTGTAAACTAGTTGATAAAAGAGGCGTGTTTTAAAGCAATAATTTTAAACTAGTTAAAACCGGATTTTTAAGCTTGGCATCTAACATTTTTATTTATAGGGCTCTAAAAAATCAACTGACCTGTCCGTTTTGTAAAAATTTTTAATTATTAAATCTAGATATATATGTTCTTATTAAGAAAAAAAACAGTGGCACTCCGGGAGTGCTGATAGAAGTGAAAACTTGATATAGAGGTGTCGGCGACGGTAACAGTATCGTAATTGCAATTGTTTTTTTCCCCACCTCGAAAAAATTTCCAACGCGCCTAAAGGACATTTTACTTCAAAAATGCTTCCTAAGAGGTTTTTTCAAAAGGATACGTGTCTTCTAACTATAATATACTGTTAATTAAAATTCGTTAGATACGAACAAAACTTGTAAGGTCATTGTCCTTACAACTTATCAAGCTATCTCGATGTCAACATACAACCTGTTTCTTTGGCTTCTAATTTTAAAGAAAAATGTCTAGGATCCTATTTAGGTATCTAGGGTTGTACTAAAATATGAAATTATATTCAAATATTTCAATCGAAATTGTTTTAGCTTGTTCTCTTCAACCCTAGTTGACCTATGACTAGTTGGTACTTTGGCGGGATCAAAACAAAAGACGGCTTGAGCTAGTTTCCAAACTGGCTTAAAAACTGAAGCAAACAAGTGAAGCTCATGAAACCACAGAGTGACGTATGTACAATATGCTTTGGTTTAAGTGACAGTAGTTACAGTATTATAGATTTATTCATATTTAAGGCACATAAACATTTAACAGCTGACTTAGTACTTTTCGACAGGGTTTCGCAGAATTACCCACGAGGCCGCGATAAAGAACGTTTTCACCTGTGCCCTTAATGTATGTGAATTATTATTACTGTATGTGAATTAAAATTAAACTGGAGAATCAGGGCACTGAGATGTGCGAGGATGCGTAGAGAGGGATGTGTTTGTTAAGAACCAATAGAATCACTTGATTTGCCTAGCGCTTGTCGAACTAAGTGTAGGTCCAAACAAATATATCGACAAAATACATCTAACTTGGTAAGAAGTAACGTAACAGATACTACTCTAAGCCACGTGTCGGAAGATAACTCAATAATAACATATCGCAACGTTTCCTTATGACTTGTAATTTGCACTGCATTTATATATCCATGAGCGATTTTATACTGATATATACATTGATGCATTACAACTAGGTTTATAAAGTTGCATCTTAATTGATCGCGCAATGAATAACGTTGTGGGTTTCGAACGTAAGATGCATTACGTCGTTTTAATTCTTTACAATAATCGGTGATTAGCAAGTATGTACACGACGCGACGTATGGCACGTCTATAGATATGACATATTAATTTACTTGCTATATTAACATGCCTATATTACATAAGAGAAAATCCTTCTATTTTTATCTTTAATTACAGTAGACCTTTTACTGCCTTACGGGCCATGATAGAGAAAATGTAATTTGTTTTGAAGTAGATCCTATCTTGGATTAGCTTTTAAATAATTTTTTGAAAAAAAAAAACCGAAGACGCTCCACCATTTTAAGGTCCACTATTAAACTAAATAATATTTTGGTACGATTTCGATTTAGCACAGAATAATTTAACCTTGCTTTAGGCCACTTACAAGTCTTATAACTCTAGGTTGGTATATGGTCTTGACTTGCCTTACTATATACCTACATAATTGTTATATACAAATAATTCTGCGTTCATAAATCAATGGGTATGGTGTCACGCTAATAAAGTCAAATTAAATGGTCCTTAATCAAAACCTGGTACAATAATTTACGAAAACTCTGACACACTTTTTTCTTTCGTTCATAAACGAGGCGAAAAGTGATTCAATCAATCTTTTTTTTTAAAGGTCGTTCATATTTGGGTAGAATTGTAAACAAGTTTTTGTCGGAAGTTGACCAAGGTACTTTATGACGGATAGTAAATTAATTGTCACATTAATGTCTGATTTATAAAAGGACTTCTCCCTGTACTTTGACGTCACCGTTTTAAAGGTCTTACCTAGCCAGTACATTATGTACCATACGCACCGTCGACGGTACAAAAAGGAGCCGAAAATATATAAATAATTTAATTTGAAGAAACAATATGGACGTAAAAAAACTACTGAAAAATATATCAACTTTAAGATTAAAATAAATGAAATGTTAAAAATAATTACAAATAACAACGTAAGACGAAATTATTACAGCATGCTAATTTATTTGATCAATGAACAGTACCTTTTGAAATAATGCTCTTAAGTAATTGCAGGTCCGCTATCAACTCATTCACTTACCTGTAACAAAAAACAAATAGTCAGCACATTGAACATTGCCGGGGGAAATGAAAAGTAACAAAAATTTGCATAAAAAATGTTATCGGCGCGATAGCGATGTTTCCGCCAAACTTCGGTAAACGTCGGTTTCTGTGCCAACGAAAACATACTTCAGATGATTATATTCCTGTGTTACTACAACTACTCAGTATCGAGTAAGGTTTTTTTAATAATTTAAGGTAACACTGACAAGGAAATAATTAGTTTAAACAGCATATCTTAAAAGAAACTCAATATAAATCGGAAATAAATTATAATTTCATCTTATTCAATCGTTTTATTGTTTATCAAATAACTAATGTCATGTATCAAATAATAATTAATGTTAGCAGCAAGTATCAAGAAGCACTATGATATAAGGGCCTACTA